>OY720284.1:5000000-10000000 GCA_963082995.1 Noctua comes | reverse complement strand
CGTTTTAAATGTAATGAAAAATTAATGGAAAAAATACTCTTTTGTGAGCACTTCCCACCAATACTACAGTTCAATGCATGCTTAACATGTTCCTTGAAGCTACGCAAGATATGAATATCAATTTGGTAAAGAAAAGCATTGCTATTTGTAGTGACAGAGCAAAAGCTATGAGTGGTGCGAACAGGGGATTTATTAAAACACTGTTTTAAGCTTTCACGGTTTACAACTTAACTTATACTGTCACTTACGGGGTATATTCCGTGATTGTTCATTGCAACAGAGTCGAAATATCGGGAGCACAAAATAATGAATAATCACGGAATTTATTGCTAGACTGAAAGAGCAGATGAAGAAAACGAATCCACGATGGGAGAAATTGGATAATGAACGTGCGGGTCGCGACCCCTAGGGGGGTCGCGATCACGTTCATTAACCGTTGAAAAACACTGGAATAGATCATCACAGATCTAACAGTGACAGTAGTGACAGGACTCAATCACCACCATTGATAACGTTCCTTTATAACATATACTACGAAATCACCACAGTTTCATTTTATTACATGATTTTGCCTTGTTAATTGGCGTTTTAATATCAAGTTTACATGTTGTTTATAAATATTGTACATTTTAGAATGAATAAAAACGAAGAGAAAGTGCCATTTATAGTAAGAAAACCCTTGAGAAAAAACACATGTCATTGGATTGGAACGTAATCGGAAAAGATGTTGCGTTTTGTAATTGCACGATTACTTAATTTTGAGTAAATTAAAATATTTATAACTTTTGATTCCCGTGTCCTAAAAATTCAATATTTTTTAAATAAATATCTTATATAATTGTGATTATAATTATATTATATTTACACTTGCATGGAGCTTCGTTAATTTTTAGATTCCTTGGGTCCATTTTCGCCGCCCTTCTTTCTGATTAGATTTAAGTAATTTGCAATAGTTATGAGAAATTGTAACCACATTGGTTAGATGGTTAGGTATCTGTGTTTTTAAGTTAGTTATAAATGATTATGATAAAATAAAGATATTTATTCTTCAAATTGATTTTTAAATAATATTTTCCACATAAAAATTGTTTGGTATTTACCCTTTTTTTTTCTGATGGGATGTCATCAAATGACCCCCCCCACTCTGGGCGGAGCGGAAGGGAGTGTCAGACTTGTACTGACTAAAACCCATCCATGTTCCTTCTTTGCCCTTTGTGTTCCAGGGCCACGGTATCTCTTTCGAACAGTCCCGCAGCCCTGGCAGGCATCGGCCCTTGCATCCTTCTAATGCAATTTATCGATATAATCGCCTCCTGCATCATTTATTTTTAACGAATTTTGTTTGTACTCAAGTTTGCAAGAAACAGAACTGTATGTATGTATCAATGTCACTAGAAAGACATTTCCAATAAAGCATCGAAATGATATTCATGGTACATAAAGGATCCAACGTCGCCTGGCAAAGAAACCTATCTTAGCAATACAACAAAGCGCGCGGGAATAAATACCAATTTTCACCTCAAAGGGAATCTATCCGTGGCGAGAGAAGCAGCCAATCGGAAAGCAAACGCAAGGTAAATATTATTTGGAGATTTCCTCGAACATTAGTGGGGGTTTGAAGTCACGTAGCCGACAGTGATTTCAATTTCGCGCGAAGAATTCGTGCAACCGCACCGAGGAGTCTCGACGAGCCAGTGAAAGTACTGAGGACATGACGGGAATCGCAGATGTGGAAAACTGGAAAATACAAGTGTTCTGTAGCTGCCGCAAAAATGGGACACCCTGTAGTTACGGGTAAGGCGTTACACGTGGTACAGTCACAGGAGATGTTTCAATTTGTTGCTGATTTACCAATTTAGACACAGAACTAAACATAATTTTACTAAATTGCCTCTTGGAGTACGTAGAGCCTTTGGAGTGATAAGTCAGGGTTCCAAAGCCACATAAACATATCTATCAAGACCTGACATAGCCTAATAAGATATTCTTATATTATTATGTGTCTATATAAGAATATCTTATTATATTAGGTGTCTTCGAAGGACACCATTTTCCACTGATGAGTATTTAAGAGCCTAGGGTAGACGTAGACGTGACTGAAAGATCAAGTAACGTTTAGGAACTTTAGAAGATACTTGGTAAAAATGACTTTAATATTACCGAACATTACCACAGATAAAAAAACGCTGCTGTGTTTTTCTTACTCACACCGTGAACTATCAATCCTACATAAAAACGTCTTCCAAAATAAGGTAAAAATGACACCTTACTCGGTTGAGTAATGAACTTTCTACCAACGTAGCTATATATACTTCTAATATGTAATATAATAGTGTTGGAGTCCTCGCGAGACTCTTGTCTCGGGGGAATGTAGCGGCAGGCCATATTAAATCGCACGTCGGTGTCGCATCGTCGAGTCGCACGTCGAGTCGCACACTGAGCGCCGCCCCTTATTGCGCGCTCTTTAAAATCTTCGTACTTCACCTCAACGATATTGAACAAGTTTCTAACTTAGAATGTTCGTAGTTAATTCTAAAAGTGAGCTCGTTTACGTGGAAATCTTTAGAAGACATATTACAGCTTTGTTGGTACTGCGTAATATATTTTTAGGTGTTGACAATACAGTTTAATTTTAAGTTTTCTAAAATTTCCGTAACATTGGTGAATTTATTCTTACCTAGCCAAAAATATTTGCGCTACTTATTTTAATGATTTGCTAAGGAACCAAGGTTATAAGTTAAAGAAAATAAATTCATTGCATATAAACGTTCAAACTTTTTCATTCCTCTGGAGAGAGCTTGTAAAGTCTAGAAAATTGAATTAAACATCCTTCACCACCAGTACGAAGACACGTACCTCCCTTCCTACCTACCTGGCCACTTTCTACACAGAGAAGCAGAGAAGAAAATTCCAATTAATTCTTCGCCGGTATTTCCAGTTCAACTTTAAATTTAAACTCGTAAGACCTTCTCGTAATAAATTTTCTTATTCAATATCTGAGCTAAAGTGATGTTAGACGTAAAAACTGTGAGCAGCTGCCGGCTCCGGATCGGTTTAGAAAGTACTGAAGTAGTTAGCGACGGATAAGTTCCATGTTTGAACTTGCATCAGAGTTCCACAAGAGATGCATTTTAAAATGTCCGGCAAGTCCGAACTTTGGACGAACAAAAGTAGTTTGGGAACCAGCCTGATGCGGGATAAATGTTGATTTAATTTAGGGCAAACTTACACAGCTAAGTAAGATACCCAAACTTACACATTTTGAGCTAAGTTAGATAAGTACCCGGGACGAGAGCAACCACGCAGTACACAAAGCTTTGTGTAGGTAATGCCTGGTTTACATCCATCATTTAAAAACCCCTAAACGGATAGGGCGTGTATCGTAACGCTACGTCAAACAACATTCATCAATCAATTTGGGTACCTACTCTATTCCAAATAATAAGAAACAAGTCAGTAAAAATACTGCACACAATCCAATACAGAAAATAAACGTCGAATTCTTTCTCTTACTTTATATCGGTATGTCAAATAAAAAGAGTATCGGACGTCGAGCGGCTGTAGTCGGCTGTACTCGGCTGTACGGTTTTTACTGTATCAGAAGCCCTGGCGTAAAATCTTTTATATCCGTTGGTAAGAAGCCAGAGAATTAACACTCGTTCAGCCGATGGATAAACTCTGAAAGGATCTTTAAATGGCGCTCAGAGGCGTAAATTATTGCTCTCTACGCCCCTGTTTCAGCCACAATTTATCGCCGCTGAGTCACCTGTGGGACACTAGTTACTAGCCTCGCTGTAAATATTCATACTAGTTCGAATATTACGACGAAATTCGATCTAATAAACGATATTAGGAATATATTCGATCAGACAGAAAATTTTATTGTTTTTGCTAGTAAAACGAAACGTCGTTCAACATTGAATATTTATGGCTTATTGGTTCATAATGCTTCTTATTTGCTGCGAGATGAGCAGGGATATTCAACGCATCATTCATAACAATGGATGCTGGACATTGGCATGCCATTCATTCACTTTGTGCCGTGTTGTGCCTATAGTTCATTCGCAGCGTGACGTCTCTAATTGCCGAACACGAGAAATTACACACACGTACGATCGAGTTTAGTGCTGTGTTGTCCCATTTTGCTTGATAGCGTAAAAAATAATTACATAACTAGATATACATTCAGAAACTACATTAACACGTTGAAAATGAACAACGGTCCGTTAAAACTTATTTACAAAAGTATTTTGCTTCAGTTATTTTAAAATATTTTCGCACATCATCCATTCTATTTTTCAAGCTACAAAAACTTTGACAGGGAAATAAATTAGTTCTGAATAGCGAGCTAACTTATTACTTTAAGGTTGTAACAAAAACTTCGACACTACGCCCTTCTATAGCGGGGGGTATCTATACTAATCTTTAGATTATGTTAATGCGAAGCTACTTATACAGAAATCGGATCTTTTTCAAAAGATACTCTTTTATTTATATTCAAATCTTCGCGGAGTAAAAAGTATGTAAATCACGGAAGGGTATAGTTTCTTTGTGTAGTTTAGTACAGAATTACATAATGTTTACGACTTCCTGGTACATAACTGTGAGTATATACTTAGTGCTGTCAGTCGTGGTTGTGATATCAATATTTTGCATAGGATTACTGATATTCTACGAGTCACACGCTGCTTTTAAAAGCACATACAAGTATTTTCATGGAAATTACAACTGAGTGTATTATTATATCAAAGTTAGTTTTATTTTTTCCTCCATAAACAGGATGAAAAATTAAAAGGCTCTACTATAAGGAGTAGTAAAACAATACCCATTAAAAAACTCGTATGCTAACTAGCGTAATCCTCAGCTAAAACTAAGAGCGTCCGTTCAGTTCGCCTCCTCATCCACTCACTCGCTCAGCTCGATTCCCCGACACTCCACTTTTATGATTTATGAAAGAGCCGTTATATAAAAGTCCTCCAAAAATTCCTACCATCTAATACCAATTTACGAAACTTTTGCTTTGAAGTATTTTTCTCGTTTCATCAGCATTTAACGTCAACAAAGGATTTCAAACACTTTTAATTACAAATTAGTAAATTCAGCATTTTTTCAAAAGGGAAATCAGTTTTTCTGAATAATTATTATGCAAAGCTTAATTAACTGAGCGCAAATTAATTTACTTTTGAGAAAATTAGCGTGACAGTTACGTTGAGTCGTCTTATGAGATATTTCGTCATTATGAAAATTGCTAATTTTCCCTTTTTCACGTTCTGATGAGGCCCTTCCGCTTCCTCATTAAGAATATTTTATGACATCGTTACTACGTCATATTTTCTTTTATTACATTAGTGTTGATATATTTCTGTGCTGTTTTGTATGCGGTGACTAGTCCCCCCCGATTGAAACATCGATATAAGAGCCGGGAGCTTTTCTCGTCTAGGTAGCTATACGTAGACACATTAGTCAGATTGAAACCTCTTTGCCAAACTTAGAATTGCAAAATAGTGACTGCACCGTTCCCGGATGCTGTTTGATTCAAAGAAACACATTTTATTTTTCAGGTTTGTGGATAGAATATTCAATGGAAGTATATTTATTGTGAATGGAAGTTAATAAATAAAGAAGAAAAACCTTATTGTTTCAGGGAAAAATTGAACATGGCGGAGTTACAGTGGCGAAGGTTCCATACAACTCGGTTCCTACCGGCTTCCCTTTGAAATCGGGCGCAATCAGTATTCCATAAGCAAATATTATTATTTGCTTATCATATTAAAGACATGTACTCCAGCTTACCTCTTAAAAAAAATAACCCTTCGCTACTGCTGAGTTAAACAAACAAACTAAATGTAAATAACTTTCCAGAATAAGTTGCAATAGTTTACAGCGGATATAACTGTTGTGCATACAATACATCAGTGCAGCCGCGGCAGTAGATCACAATTACACTCGAGCTCTATTAGAACTTCGCACGTACTTTAATGAGTGTTTTATTATATTCGTGCAACATACCTAAATCATTGTGCATTTGTTTCCCCCGAGGAGGTTAATCAAAGTGGAGGAGCGCTCCTCGTCAGCTAAAACTAATTTTATTCAAAGTTAGCACTTTCGCGGACTTTAGTTGTGATCTTAACACAATGTACATAATATCAGCTCCAGTCTCGAACTTGTATAATAAGTCTGGCTACACCTTTGCATAACTACGTATACAGGGTGGAGACGACAATGCGACAATAAATTAAACTGTATGTAACTCATGACGTTCCCAGTCTGCATACAAAAATTCAATCGAAAATTACTGGATATTTTCGATTAAATTTTGTATGCAGTTTATTCACAGGACGTTATTTTTTATTTTTAGCATTATCTACATAGTGTAGATAATAGGCTACCACCAACAGGTTAACGAATCCCGCATCGGTATAAACGTTAAACACATGTTGCCAACTCGCTACTTCAAAAACCTTGGCCAAAATTGTCGTATTGTCGTCTCCACCTTGTATAGAGGTAAAGGATGTCACCAAAATCTGCCCAAACGAAGTACCGAGGTACACTTAGTGGCATAAAATACACTAGATTACACTGAATAATATTGCATTTATATATTTTTCTTATCGTTACCCGTGGACGAGAATAAAATAACTTTTAACGTAATAAAAAGCTCGCCATTTTGGGCACAATTATACTACCTTGGTCCATTACCTTACCTATTAAAAAAGAAAACTGTCATGTTGACAGTTGTCTGTCGGCTTCAGCTGCTGTTGTTTTGGTTTCATTTCAAATATTTTTATAGTTTAATTCAATCTTAATTCAATAATAACTCATTGTATAATCGATTTTCGTTAGGCAAAGTTATGTACCTACCTAACATAAGAAAGGATGCTTATACCCAAAGTAGCTGATGACCCAAACAAGCTGTGAATATTGATGAACAGTACTTAATATAGGAAGCAGTGTTAGAAGTCTATCAGAGCGAATAACAAACTCGATAAATAAATGAGTTCCTTAGTGCCGACATCCAAGGGTTCCAACTTGATGGGACCTGGATCCTCCGTCATATCCCAGCTTAACATAAATCAAGCCAGATCATCCAGGTTTCAGTGAATAGAAGTCGCATTTAAATGAAGCCTTTTATTGACTTTATCTTGATTTCTTGAAATAAATAGAACATTAAGCCAAGAAACATCGAATTCTTACATAAAATACACTTTTTTATGCTTACTCTGCCTCTATTGTGATGTGCAAAAGGGGTGGAAGTTGAATTTGAGATTAAATACTGAGTAGCCCACTTCATGAAATTCAATTAACCTTTCAAGCATTTCCTACTGTTATCGGGCCCTGGAGCCCGAGTAACACTTAATGAATTAAAGCCTGGAAGTCATCTTTCCAGTAATAAAACCAATAACAATGGAATAAATAGACTTATCGAGTTAGTTGTATGGAATAAAACAACATTTTTTTTTTGTTTTTTTATTAGCGTTCTTCATTTTCAATGTCATCTCTCACTAAAATATTATCAAGGAAAGTGGCAGGCGCTGCTATATTTTCTTGATGCCGAGCCCAACCCAAAGCCTGATATATTTTATATATATTTTCTGATAGCCTATTTGGATACTCAAGCCTGAGTATCCAAATCGTAATGTCGATTATGAATAGCCAATCCGTCAGGAGTACAGGAACCAAATCGTGAGGTAACAAAAGTCCAGAAAGAATAGCCAAGATTTCGGGATCACTGTATCGTCAAGAACCGAATCGTGAGGTGACAAACGGAATACCAGAAAGAATAGCCAAGTTATTCAACAAAATACACAACACAAACGAACAACAGAGTACCCCGAAACGCAGAAGCGAACGGAATGACATGTGACACTTAAGCTACTAATGTCAACCCGTACATGCAAAGTTGCCACTTGATTTAATTGTGTTACAGGTTATTAAAACTTTAAATAATTTATTAAGTAGTTTTCAATTATTTATGGATAAAAACACAATTATTTTCGAATTCCTCTATTTTTTCTCTACGATTTGGTACACGTGTACCTCGAGGTACATGTTTGGGCAAAGTTGTATGGGCTTTTGCTGACCTCCTGTAGATGCGCCGAGTAACACTTTTGCCGAGTAACGAGTACCGAGTTTTACTCGGCTCAATTTTTTTTCAACCGAGTACTCGGCCGAGTAACTCGGTTCAATCAAATTCCCATTTCGCGCGCGTAAACAAGTACAAACAGGTTCGCGCCGGTCGAGAGGCCGGCTTATTAATTGAGATTGTCAAAGATTTCCTAAATTAGTAATAAATACTTTTTGATTAACACTGTTGTTTTAATTATATCTACCTAAATATATTGCTTTTCTTAAACAAAGTATACTCGGCATTCAAACCGAGTTATTCGGCCGAGTATGAGTATCAAAAAACCCGCCGAGTACGCCGAGTACCGAGTATCAACCGAGTATTCGGCCCATCTCTAGAGGTAATCAAAGATGTATTTCGTAAGTGCGGTGCGAGTCAACCGCCATGGCCAAAAGTTAGTTCAAACTTCGATTATATTGAACTTAAAGGCGCTCTACCTTGAAATATGGCGGATACCTCTGGGTCGGTGTTTCATTTAAATAACAAGATTGGAACGTCCTTATAAGTCGAGCGAACTAATGATGTATATCGAAGTCGATTCCGTATTCTCTTAAGTTAGCTTCCAATAACCGTGAAACAGTAGTACTTATGTAATTTCTCCGATACGAGAGTAATAAAGTGGAACTGTTGCCTTGGCACACACATACACGAGATATTGAATCATTACAGCGGCGTACTTATACAAACTCGTAACATTACGTTTGTAATGTTGATCCATAAAGTTTGACTTTATCACGTACAGTTAAAGTGTCGCTTACTTGAATGTGCTCGTGACTTATGTACGCGAGATATAGTTTATCCGGTCAAATGATGGTGGTCAGTGTACGGGTACCTGCACCCAACCGGCATTTAACGTTCAGGATAAAACTAAAACTGCTTCATAGGTCTAGTGGTCGCAAGCGCGACTGCTGAACATGAGGTCCTGGGTTCGATTTCCGGGTCAGGCAAAGTGTTATTGGGTTTTTCCATAAAAACCCAATAACACTTTTGGGTTGTTCTCACTAGCAGCCACGGAGTCGGGATTTATGCCCGGTTGATAGCAATAGGCTCGCCCCCTACTGCATGCTGGGACTTAAAATATAATCCGCAAAATGTGGGTGTACCTATACTTTAAGGTACACCTCTGCTTGACCCTTCGGGGACTACAAGCGTGATCATACCGATGATGATGATAAAACTTAGGAGAAAAAAAGGAATTCAGTTGAAAAAAAAAGAAATAATGTTTTTTTCTATATTAGATAAATTGCTATTCTTTGTCACTAGAAGTAGCATTGAAATCACCTACACGTTTTATAAAAAAAATCTCTAACCGATCTAAAATAGGACCCGATGTCTGTGGCAATATCGTTTGTGCTCGATGCGGGTTCGCTCGCAGTGCATTTTATACGGCGACACTATTTAAACGAATACACTTTAACAAGAAGGTAAACTACGGACGACAATGTTGCTATCGCAGGTAAAACCACGATGAGGTTGCTACAGGACCGTGGAGATTGACCCCAAGTAACGACTGGCCTGTACTCAGTGCTGTGTGTGTCTCGTGCGTTAAGTCAGGCTGTGGATGATGATTGTGGAGGCGGAATGTGGACTCACCTTCTTGGGCTTCCCGTTCTTCCGCAACAGCTTGGCGCAGCAGAGGCCGCGCGTGTCGGGCAGCGGTGGCGGGGGGCGCGACCAGCAGAGCCGCCGCGGACTGTCCGCGCCCGCCGCGCTGCGCGCCTCCTCCTTATCTTCGCACATCACACTACCCCCCGCTACCCCCCACTACCCCGCACTAACCGCACTACCACCCTACCATTACACAACCCACGAAAAATCACAACCTCCAAGATATCGATGCTTTATGAGAACCTCTGGCATTGTTTCCCCCATAAAACTACGGAGCCGGCGATAGAGCTATCTGCACCGCTGTATGTTATAGAAAATAGCGACGATTTAGCAAATCGGCCTCTCTCCGCTTCTACTTAAAGCGTTACAAAAATAAACTAAGAGATACCTAACCGATTAAGTTCGATAGCTTTGTACTATTTTTAGAAGATAATAATTTGAGCTGTACTGCTAAGTTAATTCTACGGAAGGCTGTTTTAACGTCCGATTCAGCATCTGGAACAAAGAGAGAATGTATTCATTAATTAATATGTAAAACGCGATGATCATTCACCGTCACTGAGTATGACAGCGCAATTATTGCAATATGACCAACGCTACGCAGCGCCACCCGCCGTAGCCAATGCCGTAGTACCTACATATTATGACTGCAATTAATATTGAGCATTTTGTTAAAAAAGTAATCGGGAATTATCAGAAATCATAATACTGATCCTATCGTCATAGTTGAAAATATACTAACACGCAATTAGACAGTAGCACGAGTGCCATGCGCCTACGCACCGCTTGTTACGTAGCGTTAGGGTCAGCTACTACGCACTATTTGCTACGAACTTCGATAAACAACAAAATTCAGCGAAAAATAATGCAACATAATTATAGTCATAAAATGTGGTCATTGGGACGCAACCGACCTTTTTAGCTTTACCACAATTATTTTTATTATAAATTGAGAAGCTAATTTCTAAGCTTTATAATTTCTACAAGCTCTTTCATTAGGTATTTAGAACTAACTATGAAAGAATTCTGTTCGGAAAAGCTTGTAAACTGCAGCTCTTCATGATATTTGAATATAAGTAGCTAAGATAAGTAGAATAGTCTTTTCTTTTCATTAAAATAGTTTTACTTAGGAATATCTCGGTTTCTCTGAAATGGAGAGTTTAGTTTAGCGTAGATATTGAGCATTTTATATTTTTCTTAATAAATCATAGGAAAAAATATAAAAAAAACAAAATAGTAGCCCACCGGCATCGGGAACAGGGTCCAATCTGCCGGCGGTCACGGCTCCAGACAGAAGAATCTTCTAACAATCTGTATAAAGCCCCTGATCCAGCTGCCTATCGAGAGCCTCCTCAGGTATTAGTCGAGGTTCTTGGCAATTAAGCTGATATGACTATCGAATTTTATTTATTACTAACTGTGGCCTGTGATCTTCGTCCGCGTGAAATTAGCGGTGTAAAATATACTTTACGATCTATTCCGATACCTACCAAATATACATAATCGGTCGAGCCGTTTCGGAGGAGTGCGACCACAAACACCGTGACACAAGATTTTTAAATATAAGATTAATTGAGCCCATGGTGTCACTGCTGGGTAACTTCCTAGGTTTATAGTAATACCCATAGGTAAAGTTAAGGATATGATCTTCAGGACGGATTTATAGATTCTTTACTTGCGATGTCAAGATTGAGACGTAGAAATAATTTAACAGAAGTTACTTAAAAAATCGATCACCGTTTTCCTTTTATTACTTTTGGCACAAAGTTAAGCACATTAATGTCAATAGCAGCCTATTCCATTAGCGTAAATGACCCAAAAACAAAGAAAAGTTGAGTCAAAACAGATTCCAGATTAAGTGGGACTAACCCGGTAATCGATTCAACATTATTCTTTGCTTTTAACTTCAATCGGAACGAGTAAGAAATATACAGGGTTTTTTTAAAAGTGGGCAACATTTTAAGGGACTAAAGTACAATCGGCCAAGTTAAATAGTTTACACCGATGTAAACTATTTAGCTTGGCTGATTGTACTCATAAATATGAGCAACTCTTACTATAGGGCTAACTATGAAATATGATTTAAAAAATCTGCTGTTGCCTACATTTTTTCGAGCTACGCGACAATTAAGCTGAAAGAATGGTTGCTGGGCCGGACTTATGAGGAAACAGAAGGTTTACTTTGCAGCTCAAGTTAATACCCAGTACCCACACACACTAAGATGCAATACATACCCTTATAATCACTCACACACACTCACACACCACACACCCCCACACTTACTCACTTCAATGTACCTGTTTTTTATCTTAATTTTTCCTTCTGCAGTCACATTTTTCTTATTAATTTAAGTTATTCTCAATGTAATTAATTATTAGTTTTATTATTGTTTTATATTTCTTTGATCACATTTTGCTAATTATTGTAAGTTATTTTTCTTGCGCTAGCAGAACATTGTAATTTTTTTTAACTTTGTGAACTGTCTGGGTCACCAAAATACAGGCTATGCCTAGTTTGGGACTCGCTGTTAAACCTGTCAGTATTCTGTTGTGTAAGTTAATAATAAATGAATTTGAATGAATTTGAATTTGAATTAATGTACGGATCAGCTGATATTTTGTTGGCGATTTCATGGTCGGTCCCATAGTAAAAGTCGCTTATTTTCATGTGTACTATACGCTACTAAAGTAGTGCCCACGTTTAAAAAACACGCAGTATAGTAGAGAATAATAACCAAGAGAATTTGTTTAAACAAACAAAAGCACAACGTCAAATTCATACCATAATAATAAGTACTATTGTAACTATTTTGTTTATTTTCTGTAAATAAACTACATCGACAGATACGCGTTTTGTACCCAACTTATGCAAACTTCATATTTACTACCTTTTATCTACAAAATAAATAAAATCGAATTGTCTGTTTGTAATTTCAAAATAACAACTTTTGACTGAATGAAAGTATAGACGGTACTTATAACAGAAAATCTTTTTTTTTAATTCTTGTCTGTCTGTTTGTTCCGGCTAATATCCAAAACGGTTGAACCGATTTTGACTGGACTTTTACTGGCAGATAGCTGATGTTATAAGGAGTAACTACTTTTATTTTAGAAAAATACTAAGGGTTCAGTGAAAAAAAAACCCTTGAAATCGTTAACAAAATCCCGATTCAAACAAGGAAGTAATATTCTTATAATAATTTTACGCGGCCGAAGGTCGTGGGTCAGTAAGTAATATTATTTCGATTAGTCTGCAAAATAAACAAGACCCATTTTACTGGTATGTACAGACGAACATGAATAAATAAGAACAAGTTAAAATTATTAGAGTTGCACAAACAACGAGTTCCACGTCTACTCGTCTAGAACAATAAGCAACTTCGTTACTTCACCAGTCTTTGTAACGAAGCTCGGTTCAAAATGAACTTAGACTAATTTCCATGTAATTTACGTTCGTTCGTAGGTACCAGGGATTTGGCAACCAGTCGTAAAGTAAAAATGTTACTTGTAGACCGCGCCCTGATGAATATTAAACACAACATGCCTAATGAATGCGCCAACTTGCTCGACATAATTACGCCAACTCATTGAATTCTTTGCCAAACTCAGCCGCCACTTATTTAAATTCTTAACGGTTGTTCTCGTAAGGGGGAATCTGTGCACTCCTCTTTAATGTGTGTACCTTGAACATTTTTTGGCTTTATTATTAAATGCACCTGGAACAAGCTGTATCTTGAGTTTAATTAATTATCAGACTTGTTCATAAATTCTGGCAAATTCGACGAATGTTCGTACATTGCGCGCTGAATAAGTTTTAATTAAAATAAAAGCGAGGACTGAACTAGAGCCCGGTTCAACACGCAGATAAAACTCGTACCTGTATAAGGAGATACCTTTATTACATAACATAGTTCACACCGCAATGTTGGAGTCATTCCAACAGCTAATATCCCATTCTGTTTGTCTTGCGAGGCAATAAAATGACTTTTATGCAAATCATACGAATTCTATACATTTTTGATGAGCTACCCGACGACGCATTCGCGCCGTTTAATTAATACATTTTCCATCAAACTTTGAAAGTTTCAAACTCGCGAATATTTTTTCATAGATTTATTTGCGTGAATTAATTATCACTTCGTTTGTTTTTCCTTGTATAAATATTCTGTTTCGAAGTGAAAAGTAATTAAAATTGCCTTTAAACAAAACAGATTTCGGATGGTGCGATGACTAGGTATACCTATCTACATGAGATCTAATCAAATAGGTCTATACTTAAAACCAAAAAAAATGTTTTGCCCGTGGATTCTTTGTAAATAGTATTTGAGTCAAAAGCTTTATGAGATTCTAACAACTTCATAAAAAAAAAATCATAAAACTAAAAATATAACAGCAAGTATCATAAAATTCTCTCAAAGCATCAAACAGGGGTACCTACTTTGAGAATAAAATCTCTTTTATATTCAGCCTCATTAATGAGTGCAAATAAGTGCAAACCTACACTAAACCCAAGTTTGTTGACATGCTAGCGAAAACGGGGGCTTTTTCGTTTTTTCACTTTTCCACTTTCGTGGAGTGAGCTCGCGTCTCGACGTCGTCGGCGTATAAACTGCTTTTATTATAAAATCAAGCGCGTTTCACACAAAAACGATAAGTACTCTTGTCTGGCGTTTGAACAACATGGAAATGAGAGAGTGAAAAGGAAAATTAGCAGAACATTATATCATGGAAGTCGACCTTATTTACTCGCTTTTGTTTAGACACGTATGTGTTTGAGATAAAAGAGAAAAGCGTTGCTTGTTTGCTCTTTGTAGTTTTTATAAGCAGATTCTTGTTTGAAAATCTGAGATTAGTTTTTTCAAGATTAGTATAAATAAATATAAATTTTAATTATATTCTTATATAATTTGTGTACTTTTTAATGAAAAATACAGAGTTGAATTATTTTAACGGTTTCTTACGTAGTCATCGAGGAGTAATTAGTTACTATTTCCATACTAATCCAACTAGATTTACTTTATGTTGAACTGTATCAATCGAAGAATGTTATTTGCGTTTTTAACTTATTTTTTATCATTCACACTTTTTTTTCCTATTCACTTTAGATGTTTACAGAAGAAACGGCATCGGCTTTGCTTTTCATTAATTAAAAATAATATAGAATAAAGTATCGCAGTTCATATTATAGCTTACTAACCTAACTAAGATTTAACATGTAGGATATAAAGAACCCATCTTGAACGTCAAGTAAACGTAGATATTTTTATAAAATGACGAGGGTACCCGTGGTATATAATAATTAAAAGGTAGCATAATGAAGTAAAATATAGCTTGAAAAGCTGTATTATACTATGCTATGCAATGTTATTATGCTTTTTTTTTGTTTTTAGCTATATTATTTTAGTTATTTTATTTATTGTTTTTTATACTTGAATCAAGCTATAATCCCCATGCACATCTCTGTCTAACCGTTAAGGGATTACATGCGTGATGTTATGTTATTTTCAGTATTAATTTCACAATGAATACACATACTAACCCTGGAAAGATAATAAAAGAAAAAGCAGAAACTATCGGCAAATCCCAAACAAGGCTTTCCGCAGCGCAAGTAATTGCATACTTGCATGCATTTCTTACACTGACGTAGTTGGTCGCTTTTAAAATTCAATATCCTGGATGCTTTCAAGAAATGTAAAAGACTCTTGCATGCAAGTTATCGTTTCCAGTACGCCACAAGCCACTGTTTCCCTTCGATGATATGCTTCATTAGCTTTCATTATGATGCATTAGCTTCCCTTATACAATTAAATTAATGGAACCTTGAGAGAAAATTTTGAAAATGCGCCAAGAAAAATTCTGTAAAGTACGCTTGACTGTAGTAGGTACAGTCAGGAGCACTAATATGTGCACACTTAGCAAAATTCAAAAGCAGATTTCTCGGACAATAACTATAGCTATCGATAGCGCCAATATTTTAATTTGCTTTTATAAGAATCTTTTACAGTTTAATTAAAACTTCCAGATTATATTATATTTATTCATTATCAATACTATTTACAAATTACACATCTTTTAAATTAATCGTACTAAATGTTTCTGCTATCACAAACTCATTTACTCAAACTGCTCAAAGACTATTCTAGAACAAATGCTTCTTTTTATGATTTAAATTTTAAATGTAGCCAATTATAAAACTGTGCCGTTGATTACATACTGGCCAGATAACATTTGATTGAAGTCGACATGTAATGGAAACTATTTTAAAACATCTGTTTTTAATTTATTTAAAAGGCAACTCACATAGAAACGTTATCCTTTCTCAGAATGCAGATAACGAAATAAGAATTTATACTTTAATTTAAAAAAATAATACAACTTGTGGTTGCGTTTTAAAAAAAATAAAGTATAAATTTACAAAGGCAAAGAGCTAAAAAGCAAAAGAGATTTTATTCCAACAATATTCGAAGGTGTTGTGCAATTATGAAATAAATTACAGCTTATTTACTGCATTATTTTAGGTATTAGCTTAGACTATTTTAAAGTGCAATCAAAATAAAAGTTTAAATTAAACAAAAGAACTACAAAGCAACTATTTAATATACAGTGAACCTTACCAAATAATTAACGACCCAAAAACAAGTACAACATCTGCACAAGAGTCCACCCGCGAAAACTTTAAGTTTATTTTAAAATGTCCTCGTAGAAAGTTGGGTAGAAAGTTTCGTAGCGCGGGCTACGCGACGCTACGCCGTAGCCGAGAGCTGCTACCGCTCTGAACTGGCGCCGGTCTGCCGCCCGGCTTTTATTCACCTCGTGGCGTTCTCCCGCCCGCCTAAGCCCGCCCTTCCCGCCGAAACATCCCCCCACATCGGGCACACAGAAATTCTCGAGCCTTACTGCTACGGGACCGTTTTAATAATGCTTCACAAAGAAATAAAGGCCCTCGCGATTTGAGCGTTACATGTACTTTCTTGAACTTAATTAAGAAAATATTTGCTTAAATCGTCGTGTTTTGCTTGGTCTTACGTCGATGCTACATTGTGTAACTAAAATTTAAATTTTAGTAGAAATTCGTCCTTTTAAGCCACATACAATCATCAATCGGCGGCATGAAATAATTAAATTGAACCAAATACTGTTGCGTTAATAATCAGCGAAGTCTGTAAGTACGTACAATAAGATCCGACATTGGGATCAGTATCAGTTGTACGGACAGCAGGATTAATCTGTAGCTTTCCTGATAGCATCCATCAGCTTCCTCAAATCTACTGCTCAATTTGAGCCGTTTTTATTACTGTTTCTTGTTGCGGTTCTATCTAGACAAAACTACCTTACCGAATACGGTTTCTCGGATGGGGAATCATCGAATGACCCCCCGGCCCCCTCCGCTCTGGGCGGAGCGGAAGGAAGTGTCAGACTTCTACTGTGTAAAACCCATCCATGTTCCTTCTTCGCCCTTTGTGTTCCAGGGCGTATCTCTTTCGAACAGTCCCGCAGCCCTTCTTTAAATACGAGTACATCGGAAAACGATCAGGAACTCTATTCGAGTATTTGTATATGCACCTTTCAACGAATTTCAATATTAACTGGTATAGGTACAACTAGACTATTTATTTAATTAGTTCGTCTCTGACCGTGGCATCACTTGGGCCCTGTCAGAATACCAGCCAAAAAGTAGAATATTTATACCAAAAGGATTTTTTTAAATGTTACTGTACAATGCTGAGATGAAGTGGTGGTGTGGTGTGATGTGGCCTGTAAGTCTTATTTTTTAATGTTTTTTTTGGTTATGTTCTTTTTTTTATTTTTTGTGTTGACCCTGCGAGTCAGAAAAATACTTTATCTTTATTTCTCCTTTCTAGACCATAACCTGACTGAAAAGTAAGACATAGGCTGCTTTCTATCCCGGAATTTTGTTCACGTAGCATAATTTCCGACATACCTAAATGCGGGTGAAACCGCGGGCAAAAAAACTAATATTCATTATGGGAGATCTTACGCCTTATTACAGAAGTAGAAATCTTAACAGTGACCAAAACCAGGTGTAAATTAAATAAACCCGTGATGCCTGCTAGACGGAATTATCTCTTTACCCCATCAGCTCTGGTTTAGCTCGAACCGAAAAGAGATAAGCTGGATTGCTGATACCATTGAATTTTTAAAAAAAAAATATTAATAGTCTAGCAATCAGTCTAAATTAAGAGGAGCTCGTGGCGACATAATAACAGCCGGTCGGGTCGATCCTTAGGTTAAGCCGTGCTTGCCTAGGTTGGTCTGTAGATGGGTGACCACCCATTACATACCGAGATACCTCCGTGCTTCGGAAATCACGTTAAGCCGTTGGTCCCGGCTGTCATTTGTAGATCTTTGACAGTCGTTAGGTAGTCAGTGGCCCAAAAAGTTTGACAACCAGTCTTACCAAGGGTTATCGTATTACCCAGTACTAACTGGGTTGTGGAGGTCAGATAGGCAGTCGCTCCATGTAAAATACTGGTATTCAGCTGCATCCGGTTAGACTGGAAGCCGACCGCAACATAGTTGGGAAAAGGCTAAGCAGATAATGAATCAGTATAAATTTTGAGCATTTGGTACCCTGTAACAGTGGTAAAGTTAGAAACAAAATCCACACTTTCATGGTGATGATGTCATCTAGCCAATTCATCCACAGCGCTTGCATTCGATGACTTTCTAGGTGGTTGTGGAGAGCTTTGGTGCTTTGTGCTCGGAGTTATTTGTCCAAAGTTGGATATGCTAGTCTAAAATCTAATATTACTATGAAAGTATGTGTTCATATGAGAACACATACTTTCATACCAATATTATAAAAGCGAAAGTAACTGTCTGTCTGTTACCGTTTTACGCCAAAACGGCTGAATAGATGTAGATGAGATTTGACATACTGAACTTTTAAACAGCAGCAAGCAGCAGCTTTTTAATGTCATAGATTTCCGCAAAGTAACGCCTGATTCTATAATTTATCATAGGTACGTAAGTTTACTGATAAGAGCACGTTTTAGGATGAGTCCTATACACAAGATACATTATCAACTGATTTGGTAGGCTAATGCAATAGTAGATGTAGTCGCTACAATAGATTAATTAAACAGGAGCCTGGCAAACTGTCGTCACCGATTAAATATAACACTGTACTCGAAGAAAACTGTATAAAACATAAGATAAATGCTATCGTAAAGACATTGCAGACAGATATAAAGTCCAGACACCTATCAGCTTATCATAGGATGCAGATATACTTATTGTTATCCCTTATAATACTTACTTAAGTAATTCTTTTCATAAAACGTGCAAGGAAAACATAATATTCGTAAAAAAAGCTAATTCTAATCATAAAATCGAATAGGTACGACAATCACGGACACCTATTCAATTTATCTTTGCCTTTTGCTCGTGCCGTACTAAGAATATAGCTAGGTATATATAACTAACTACAAATACAACTAACCTTAAGATTTCTCAGTTCCGCAGCTCAAAAGTCACATGATTCTCACAAAAAAATGTTACAGTCGATGTATAACAAAGTATAAACACTAAACACAGCACAATCCAGTTTGTTTACATGAATCTTGCTAAATAAGATATAATAATATCATGTTGTGTTAGGGCGGGCTCGCAGCGCCGACTGGTGGCGAGCGCGCGAAGCAGGCGGTAGGGCGGCGCGCACTAGGGTTGCTAGGGTGAGCCGGAGCGTGGGCCTTTTCCCTCTCATTCGCACACACTTCGCCTTAATTGTCACAATACTCTATCGCGTTACGCAAAAACGACGCTTTTATCAATGACATAGGAGATATAATATTACTACGTACTGCGCGGCTCGACTCGGCCGGCCGGCGCCCCTCAGGCTGCGCGTAGTGGCCTTGAGTAGGCCTGATGTTTTCATCCCGTGTGCGTAATAAAGCGCTTAGGGAGGGACAAGTGACTTTAGCTGAAGGATTTATGGAGGAATCTCTAAAATTAATTCGGCCCGATTGTACCCTCCCGTTTGTCGTAGGGTGAAGCTCACAGATTTAAATATTATTTACATAATGATAAAAATTATACAAACAAGATTCGGTATGCTTGTTTTATAAATAATGTTGTCTTGATTTTATCTTACAACTTGCAATGACACAAATATTACAACAGAAATAAAAATCGTAAAAACATTTAATAAATTGTTTATTTGAAAAAAATTTATAACAAAGCGAAATCAATCTCAAATAGTAAATACGTTGATAAAATTTTATTGTTGTTCTACATTTTATGTTCCTTACTTTTATTATTACAGATTCTTATAAGCAAAATATGTTTATAACAGAAACGAGAATAAACAACATGAGATGTTCTTGTACTTTCGAGAAATATTACTGTACAGTAACATTATTAATCACTTATAAATATTTTTTATACCAACTTTTTTGCAACAACCATATTTCCATTTTTAATTTGACACTTCTTTTTAATTTAACCAATAAGCATGGGCTCTAGCTTCCCGGACGCATGTAAAGCCTTGACATCGGAACCACCTCCCACGCAGTTGCCGTTGATGAATACTTGAGGTACCTGAAACATTGGAAAAGAACATTAATATTTAGTTTTAAAGCTATTTTCTATTACTGTTGATTTATATTGGAATATCTATCTTCATTTGCATGACTATCTTTCATGTCTTCAAAATATAAACTGTACTTTCTGCTAGGTATACTTAAAATTAAATGTATTTGTGTATACCTACAAGAATAAAAAAATAAAATAAATTGTACATAACTGATTACAGTGTAAAGTGACCTCATAGTGTGGTGTGGCTGTACTGATGAATACATACCTATTCACAGTATTTGTGAATTTGGTTAACCACAATAGATAATGTAACTTGTAGAAAACATATTGTTAAATGATTCCCATTAATATCAGGTGATGTGGCAGCCACTTTCCTCAATTATGACTGAGGATGAGGTGGGTTGCGCCACTTCTACAGTAACAAAAAAACATCTTAATAATATGGTGTAATGTTAGAAGTGATTGATTTAGAAAAGGTGATTAACAATATGATACTGACATAGAAAGCAATCATTCAATATATGGAAATAAACACAAAACCTGCTTCACCACTCAAATCAATTATCTAGGGAAATGAGTTAGCGTTCCTGGGTTAAACACTAATAACAGGTAAAACCCAAATCTATATGATGACACAATAATCAGGAAATGAATCATTGCCAAAAATAACTATTAATAACTTACAGTTCTGAAACCGGTGACCGTAGCAAGGTTCTCCTGGATCGCAGCACCATCATCACGCTCGTCCAACTCGTATACTTTGATTGGTTGCTTGACTTTGCGGAAAACCTGGAATCATCAACAAGATCTTTTTTATACCAGGTAATCTAATGTCAATAAAAAAAATGATAAAAGTTATTTGGTTCCTTACTGTCTTTTAGATAATATTAGATACCTACTTATAGACTTTGTACCAAAGTCACAGAAGCTTATTTTACTTAATTATTGCGCAATAATAAAAATATCGATGCATTACATACTTTACAAAGTCGGTAGGTGTACATCATTAAGATTTTTAAAATTAAAAAAGAAACAATTATATTTAAAAACCAGAAACTTACTTCCTTAGCCATGTCGCAATAGGGACAGTAGGATTTCGAGAAAACTACAACTTTATCTTCAGAAATAGCTTGTTTAATAAAATGCTGTACGTCCTGTGAACTCGCCATTTTGGATGCACTAACAATTTTGGATATCCGAGAGCCCATGTAACCTCAAATTAGAACCTTTTTAGTGGACTAGTGTCACTGTCAGTGACTCAGCTGACAGCGTCACTCGTTTTATAGTGTCTGGCAACACTACTAAGTTGTCAAAAGAGTGGTCAAATAAATCGTCTAAAACCGCATTAAATGCTATCCACATTTTTCTAAGACAAAAATGCTAACTTCAATTTAGCTATTCATTTAAAAAAATAAATCTTTATTATTATATTATTATTTGTTTTGCTTGCAGGCCGCCTATTTCTAAACAACACGTAAAAACATTTGTCAATCATTATGTGTAACGAGAATATCCTTGAACAATTACCAATACTCAAAAAACAACGTGTCACGACTGTTGCGCAAATTATGTAATGGCGGCAAAGTTTAAACTGCAACAGTTTAAAACATTTTGAATTAAGACGATTCAATAATGCAAATTCACGAATTTCGAAAACAAAATATTATACGTTATTTACTAAAATAACGTTTCCCCTTAAAAACATACAGGAATGTGTAGTCCTATCCTAATCCTAATCCTAATTTCCTAACTAATATTATAAAATAATGCGAAAGTAAGTTTGTTTGTTTGTTACCTTTTGTTTTCAGGTGTACAGAAACGGACATAGGGTACCTTTTATCCTGAAAAAAGTATTGTTCCCGAGGAAAACAACAATAACGTTCTTATGTCAAAAGGTGGCGCCACGTGTCTTTCGAATTATGATAGAATTGTATTATTACAAGCAGAGTAGAACCCGATTGAACCAAAATTCTAAATTAACGCGAGCGAAGCCGTGGGCAAAAGCTAGTGATTAATATAATGTGTAGTAGATGATTGGGTAGGTAGAGTAGGTATTAACCTACCTACACAATCATATCCCCGGGATTTTATAGGACTGGTTTCTAGAAAATGAACAAAAGTCCTCACATTTTTAATAGTTAATTTTCCGAGAAAGTGATGACGACATGATAGTCGCGTACCTACTCGAGTAGACACCGCTGGATTCATAGTTCAGCCGCAGACAGGTGCTGATGAGTTGGTGTGTAAGGGGATCCATCTATACAAATAAATAAAACTCTCTCTCTCAAAGTGTCTGTTTGTAATATCAAAATAACAGCTTTTTACTGATACGAAAATATATAGGTACGGCTCTTACAACAAACACACTTTTTTCAAATTTTGTCTGTCTGTCTGTCTGTTTGTTCCGGCTAATCTCCGAAACGGCTGGACCGATTTTGACGTGACATTTACTGGCACATAGCTAATGTAAGGAGTAATTTTATTTTAGAATAAGAATTAGGGTTCCTTGCAAAAAAAATAAAACCCTAAAAATTGGTAACAAAATCAGATTAAAAAAGGGAAGTAATATATTTTTTTAATCACTTCACGCGAACGAAGGTCGCTGGCAACGAATAGTTATGAAAAAAAAGTTTTAGTAATAAAATGAAAGTAAAGTGGAGTGTTTATTCAAATCATTTATTTCTTTGCAAACATGGCTACCTAATAAGTACACGGGGCTGCCGCCCTGTGTACTTATTAGGTAGCCATGTTTTCATTTTCATGTCATCAAGCTTTACATAACCAGTATAACCTGACTTCGCTTTCTATGAGCTTCCCGTACAATGACAGATCAGCTTAATTTGGTTGCCGTCACATGGGCCTGCAAGTAGGTTTACAATAATACATTTTAAAATAAGTTGCATGTCATTGGAATTACGTTGTCAAGCAGTAATCAATATAATATTACCTATTAACCTAGACTGATCTATAATAATTATAATGTAGGATCCAGTAGCGAAGGGTCAATTTTCGTTGGCGTGTGTGTATATTGATGTGTGTTTGTATGCAATGTGTGTTTGTGCGTGTGTTTGTGTATGTGTGTAATAATGTGTAAATATTATTTTATTCAGTCAGGTGTTTAAATTTCTCACAGTGTTATCTTAGCTAACAAATCTTATCTGATCAGTTTAAGTACTCGCTTGCTTGTTATCAGCTATGCCAACACAAAATATCAAGAACACTCGACCCCATGTGATTAGCACGGTAGAACTAATACAGGAATTCCGTATTTGTAAAGCTTGTTCCCTGTTAGAGTATATCCTCGCTAAGTTAGGGAAATATGTAGGTCCCTACAACACACGTGACCCATCCCTTTTTAACCGACTTCCAAAAGAAGGAGGTTATCAATACGACTAAATGTTTTTGTTTTGTGTTTGTTCAGCGATATCTTCGCCTATTGTGAACCGATTTCGATGATTATTTTTTTTGTTTTGAAGAGTATTGTATCGTGGTGGTCTTGTTTAAATTTGGTGAATATTTGATGTTGATCTTTGAAGATATATAATGAAATTCTTAAATAATAGACAGCAAATCAAATTCATAAAATAAACATACGCCTGTATGGTTTAAAGGCCCCCCCCCCCTAACTTTTCGCCAGTTATGTTTAAGTTCCATTTTATTGGGAATAAGCCTATTACCATGTCGTTTTTTGTTAACAATGTAAAATTAATGTATTTAAAGGATATTACAACAAAAAGGAAAAAAAAAATTGCAAAACGTAAAACCGACAAAAAATCACCAAAAAAAGTGAAAAATTACTGTAGCTCAGAAGTCGGTGGCAACAAAACTGTTGCAATCTTAACGTTCCCTACAACGCGAGCCAACTTGAACCAGTGAGACTCGAACTCACGACCTCGTGCTTGCCGCACTATCGCACCCTAACCGCTTTTGTTCATTCTGTAGATAACCATATTGTGAAACGTCACTGTGGAACTTTCTACAGAGAGTCACACAACATAACTAGGTACCTAACTATTACTCAGCTGAAAAGGTACCTACTGTCCTTCGGCTCCTTCCACAGTTATTTTATCTCTAGCTACTAAGTAGGCTAACTTGAAGTTTGTGTCAAAAAATATGTTCTGCAGGAGAATCATTAACGTTTTGACCGCTATAGTCACATACACGTGACAAGCAAGCGCGTGCCCTGTACGCCAAATGACACAAAAATGTGACAAAATGGTAGGCGAAATAAAATTTTGGCTTGGCGTAGAGGGCACGCGCGTGCGTTAATGCTCTGGCGGACAAAATGTTAAAACCCTTAGAGTCAAAGGACAGTATTGGTCTCCTCTTTTGCAAGGTTCCAACTGTTTCTGGGACATTATTTACAAAGCCAGAGGAACCAAGACCACCTCGCGACGTCAGAACGTAAAGTACCTAAAGACGTGAAGCAATATGTCATAAAAGGCTTTGCCTGTCTTCAAAGTTCAGAAAAAAATGTGTTTAAGGTGTAAAGTCAATATAATTATCTATCTTTATAGCCAGACCAATTCACGTAACCTCATACCTATCTGGTGTCCCTACATACTTTACTCGCAGATCATGAAAAAGTAACAAATCGCTGACTTAAATTCTGATTTTGAACTTTCCTAAAGAAAAAATAACCGTTCGTGAAAAAAAATTGCTTTTCATACAAGCATCGAAATCTGTCTATTGCACGCGTAGCATGACCACCGTAATAGGTTTTGTCGACGGAAGAATCGACAAAATGACAGACTTCTTTTGTTGATCTGTCATCTTGTCGATTCTTCCGTCGACCAAAGCCGTTTCTATGGTAGTTATGCTACGCGTGCTGTCGACTTTTGCATTGGAATTTAGCCTTTTGTATTCAAGAATTGGATATGATATGGAAAAAGTGGTGTAATATGGCGGATAGAATCACCTTCTTGAAGGAGGCAGGCACCTAAATCGCCACCATGTTTAAAATCCAGTGAATATACCTAGGTACCTGTATAAAAGATTTTTGTGCAATAATATATCTGTTCATTTATAATATAAAGACGACTTTTTTATTTACCTACGTAGGTACCTAACTATTTACAAAATTACGACATGTCAATGCAAGCAAAAAAACGACCTATGATCTCAAGTATTTCGTAGCAAGTAAGCACAAGTAGGTTTCTGAGGTTGACGAGTTTGTAGGTAGTCACGCCAAAAGTGGTAATGATGATGCACACACATCTGCATATTTGACCACCTGACCGGTATAAAGGTACCTTGCTACCTACCTGCATACTATTATAAGTCCAAGGTACCCAATCTTTCAAGGTATGAGTCAACCGCGCCAACTTTGTAAACAACGAACATGCTTTGTGACTTGTCCGTTTATTTTGACGCGAATACAGTGTCAATATTTTACTAAATTACATAATTTAATAGCGTCATTAATCATCTTTAAATTGCTTATGTTTCTTCGTCACAAACTATTAAGATTGCCATGGTTATAAATACTGTTACTACTAGGTAGGTAACTTCATGAAAAAGTTATTTTCGGTTCGGTTTAACAACATTCGTCTTGTTATCTAGGTAGATTCTATGGCTCTGTAAGTAGCCACGTTGGTCGTAGCTTCCGCAGCGTTCTTCATGTGCAATTACACTTTGGACACTCCTATTAATAATAGAATAGAATATTCTTTATTGTACAACAAAATTAAAACACAACTGTTTTAAAATATTGTTAATTCAATGGTTAATGGCGGTCTTATTGCTGGTAGCGATATTTTCCACACGGGTTCCCTACTTGAAATCGAATGACGTGAGATCGAATAACACTTGCTCGAAAACGTTAACTCGATAGTACCTACTTGAAATCGATAAATTAAATTATGACCGCGACAGTTCACTACCTCGATGCATCAAAATCTCGAATAACTATAATCTCGAATCATCAGCAGTTCAAGTATATAATAACTGACACAAAAGAAGAGTTTTGAACAACAAGCCAGTGAATCCAAACTTAATGAATCTCCCAACCCTTGTCTCATGTTACTTAACTAGTTGGGATCGGCCCTACACTTTAATTCATCTATTCTCCCCTGTCAACAAGTTATCTTACTCTTTTTTCTTTTACATCATTCCTCGAACAATCCATTTATCTTTTGTTTGGCCTTCCTCTGCGCCTCCATCCCTATTCATCATTCTCTTGCTCACATTTTTCGCATTTCATCCGTGTCCCATCACACGTCCATACCAAGACGGACGATTCCCTGTCGAATCCTTTGTTGTCTAAAACTTCAACCTGCTTCACCTCCATAACACTGATCTGTCTATAATAGTTAGAACAAATCAACAATACTACTGGATCAGTACCCGTATTAAGTATCTGAAATTCTATATGGTATTGCGAGTCGATCCACATGTACTTTGTGGTGAGCAGTGATATGAGTTCGTAACCACACCGCGAGCAACATTTTACTTACCGCGAACGGTACTATCTGGTATGCACCGTTAGCTAATTACAGGAGTTCACGACTTATTGGTTTATTAGGTGCTTCACTAGCACCCTTGTGCCAGTTTCTGCTTACCATTTTATATCGTAATTGATCGAGCTGTATATTACAAATTTACAATACCTAACAGCCGTGCGGTGTCCGCCCTATTTCCGGATGCCTCTTACTTCTCAATATTTTATTGAGAACATGCTTGAAAAAGTAGCGAAGTATTACAATCACTGTTTTGTTGGTAAATTTCCAGCTTGATCTTCCAGATATAAGAAGATACTCTTTTCAACCCTTCTATTCTTTGGACAGCTTTAGTTTTCGTTTTACATCCCGATCAACGTGAATTTTCATTGAAACCATAAATTATTCAAGAAAAGCAAAATCTTTGTCCTGCCTAGAGCCCATGTTATAGTCAACGAACACAAAGGAGTCCACAATTAGATACCACAATGAATAGACATGGTAACATGAAACTACTTAGATAATCATGTAACTATTTCACACCGCATTAAATCTTTACAATTCTTATGCCTTGAAGGTCTCTACAGCACCTTAAGAAATGTAGAGGATTGTGAATGAGTCAGAACTCAGACAACGGGCATTATGTACTCGCTCCACCTATTATTTTGCTTTGCAAAAAGGCAACCTTGGCATTAAAGTTGAATTATAACAATGAAAATCACAAAAACCTTGGCACGTGCAAAAGGTTTTCAGTCAAGGCTCCTTATCCTTTTCTCTGAAAGGACGATGATGACATCGACTGGCTTTGACATTGGTCTTCTAGGACAAGACCTAAACTAATTTACTATGGGGTTGGTGCAGCTTTTCTTCTTCTTCAATCGTTATACCCTAATTTGTAACTATCTCCATCAGCCGTTAACCGAAGACATGCAGTCAATCTATGAACGACAGAACTTGGAATGTTTAATCAAGGAAGCAACATGGAGATTCACGTAAAGAGTAAACAGTTAAGTCCCTATGTGTTAGTATTTCATTGTAACTGAACGTCATACAAAACAGTTCGTATCCGTTGAAGTTCTAACAACAAGAAATTCTTGTGAAATACCATGCGACAAGACTCGCTTCCGGGTTGCGCGTGCACATAGTAGCAGCTAGAGGTTGTTTTGAAACCCGACGCCGGCCGCTGGCTACACCTGCGCTACTTGTACCATACACACCTTTATTCTACGACACGACTTTACCCTTTCATAATGAAGATTGAAACCCATCCATTGTAGGTTTAATCTTCTTCCTACAATGTTAAGCCGGAAATATCTTGTTACACTTTTCAAGCACTCCGTTTTCAGTTGAATGTTTGCTCATCCGATTGCTTAGATAATATCGGATTTTTTGGAAGAAACTACCTGTATAATTTAACCTTGGGAATTGCAGAGATCGATGTATGGCAGTCTGATTACATCATGTGCTCTCGGGTCAATTTCTAATTTATATCAGTAATAGCCAATTTTTTGCACAATGGACACAAAGTACTAAAACGGTCACAGTGAGAAAGTATCAATCAAAGTGGCCTGCATGATGTGCTGAAAGGGAACAGCAGTGCAGATGCTCGATGTCAAAAGTAAAATAGACGAGACGAGCTCGTAAAATTGATTCTTAAAAAAAAATTGCACTTTTGTCGCGGAAGCAGTTGGTACAGTACAGTAGCGAAGGGTCAAATTTTGTAAGAGGTAAGCCGGAGTACATAATCTTTAATGCGATTATATTATTTGTCTATAGAATACTGACTATGCCATTTTTCAAAGTAAAGCCGGCAGGAATCAAGTTGTATGGAACCTTCGCCACTGGTACAGTAAATAGGTAAGTACTTGATAAAACACTGTTTTAAGCTTTCACGGTTTACAACTAAACTTATACTGTCACTTACGGGAGCAAAAAATAATAACAATAATATCGGGACCTCAAAATAATGAACAATCACGGAAGATATCCCGCAAGTGACAGTATAAGTTTAGTACTGATTACTCTCATATTAAAGTAATTTTGTTTTACTTTCGATACATCAACATGAAATGCCAGATACTAAACATTTGAATGGTTTATTCCATTCATAAATATGTGGGTGTGTGTAATATAATTTGCTTGATGGGACGTTTGAAAGGTTCTACTTAAATGTGAAATATTACAGAAGATTGTTATAAATAATTCTGATTTTATTTCACTGGCAATAAAGTGTAATTAACTTAAAAACAATAAAACGCAATTTTCTATGTAAAATACGTTCTTCATCTTTAGCTATATCCATGTATATCGTTTTTGGCAGCTGTGTTAGTAGCATAGACCAATTAATTAAAAATTAAGATTAAGACCATCATCATCTGCCTACCCTTTTCCCAACTATATTGGGGTCGGCTTCCAGTCTAACCGGATGCAGCTGAATACCAGTATTTTACATGGAGCGATTGCCTATTTGACCTCCACAACACAGTTAGTACTGGGTAATACGATACCCCTTGGTAAGACTGGTTGTCAGACTTTTTGGGCCACTGACTACCTGTAACGACTGTCAAAGATCTACAAATGACAGCCGGGACCAACGCAATGGCCTAACGTGCTTTCCGAGGCACGGAGGAAACTCGGTATGTAATGGGCGGTCACCCATCCACAGACCAACCTAGGCAAGCACGGCTTAACCTAAAGATCGACCCGAGCGGCTGTTATTATTTAGCCACGAGCTCCTCCAAGATTAAGATTAAGACCATCACCAGCCGAAAATGTGTTCAATTTAGGATCAGGCCTTACATAAACTGCAACATCAGGGTAATGATAACATTTTCTTTATCACAGATACATATCTAACTGTACCTCATCCAAATGGCTCATACTTCATCCATTGTTGAGCCTCGACAATAATATATTTTTCCTGCTATTAGTCATGCTTCAACGAAACAATTTTAATGTTTACCTGGATGACATAGTCAGTGAATTTGCATGAAGCGCCATAAATACAATGCTTAAGCTTATGAAAATTGGTGTAGGAACAAACGAAGATGTATCGATTGAACACCGAGTGATCAGAAGAGAAGAAGCATGGACTAAAAATAGAGTGACCACTATACAACATTAGTTTTAGTATACATGCGAAACCCGAAACACGTGTCTAGTATTTTTATGTAAAAAATCTATGTACAAAATTTCAAAACTGTATCATGAAAAATCACAAAGTTATAAGCTTGTTCTGTTACCTGGTTGTCCGCACAAAAACGTGGTCACTATGCGGCGCCGCCGCGCGCGCGCCGCCATCGTCGTCTTGAGCTCATCTAAACACATAAAATTCAAAGTCCTGACTGACTGACTGACTGACTGACTTATATATCAACGTACAGCCCAAACCACAGGTCCTAGAGACATGAAATTTGGACAGTGTACTCTTTGTGAAGAGTAGGTATCCACTAAGAAAGGGTTTTTCGAAATTCTACCCCTAAGAGGGTGAAATGGGGTGTTGAATTTTCTATGAAACTTTTTATTCTCTGAGTCGATTGACTTGAAAATGTGTCTACATATACTTCAGTTAAAATGATGAGATACGTGTATCACAGTTTTTCCAAAATCATCCCCCAATTTAAAATTCAATGTCCTGACAGGCTGACTGATACATCAACGCACAGCCCAAACCGCGGGTCCCGGAGGCATGGAAATTGGAGGTTGTATTCCTTTGAAGAGTAAGTATCATTTTTTCGCAATTCCTACCCATTAGAGGGTGAAATGGGGTGTTGAATTTTCTGTGAAACTCTCTCGAGGTCGATTGACTTGAAAATGTGTCTACATATACTTCAGTTAAAATGATGAGATACGTGTATCACAGTTTTTCCAAAATCATCTCCCAATTTAAAATTCCATGCCCTGACTGGCTGACTGATATACCAACGCACAGCCCAAACCGCGGGTCCCGGAGACATGAAAATTGGAGGTTGTATTCCTTGTGAAGAGTAAGTATAATTTTTTCGAAATTCCTACCCATTAGAGGGTGAAATGAGGTGTTAAATTTTCTGTGAAACTTTTTATTCTCGGGGTCGATTGACTTGAAAATTTGTGTACATACTCTTCACATAAAATCCAGTAATTCCGATGTCCAATCTCAAACCAAGGTATCAATATTTCACTAATCTAATTTAATTGATATAACTTTAAACTAATGTAAATCTATGTAAGTATGTATTATAGATAGATACGTAGATTACTTATTATCCCAGAAGTAAGATCCTGTGGGCTATTCCCTAACTCCACGCGGGCGAAGCCGCGGGCATAAGCTAGTTGATAATAATAATTTGGTAGTACGTACCTAAATGATTGCGATAGGTACTTAGTGTAGCTCGGTGTCCAACTTGTAGCCTTTTTGGGACAAAATATAATATGGTTTAAAAATTATTGGAACCGATTCAGTTACTTATTTTGAACAAACTATAATCAGGTTTCGCATATACTAAAAATAATGTTTTATAGTAGATAGTAGGTAAGTGGTCGTTTCTGCAAAAACATACATTTGCTTAATGTATGTTTTTGCAGAAACGACCACTTACCTGATTCTTGACTCCACTATTAATAGATGAAAATATGGCAACGAGAGTTAATAGTCACTATCCACGTTATCATAAAGATAATTCTGTATGGTGCGCTAAGTAAACAAGAATAACCATAAACCGTAACATTTCGAAAGACTATAAGAGTTATCAAGCGAAATGTTAATTTGCTTTGTCCAAGCACACCTAATTTTAAGAAAGACTGGGTTTTGTCCAGTTAATTGTCATTAGTATATAAGATATAGTCAGTTTGGTCTAGGTAATGGAAATAATATGGTTTTTGTTTAACCGCTATAAACAAGGTTCGAAATAAATTAATTGGTAAAACTTAACGGCCGTACAAAATATAGTACATTTTGCGTTTTAATTACACAGATGTCCCCGTATGACCTTTCTCTGAAAGAGTTAAAGTGTATTAAGCTTTCATAATCGGAATAAACATAATTTCATTTCTGAAGGATAAACCAGATAACAGGGTAATCAAACGAATTACGTTAATCCTGCTAGTTATGTTTTAACTTAAACGCTCTGCAAACATTTAATTATGTCCAAATGTAAATGTAAACCTAAGCCAGTTTTATTTCTTTAAATAAGATTATAATTAATTAAAAGTAAATACAGTCATCTAAGATGAGATGACAGCCACATTATGACTGATAACATAATGATAATTATAATGAGTCACAATTTAAGGTCATTGTATCACATAATTCTTTCAGGAAAACAGACTTTGTACATAAACATTCCAGACTTGTAAATCATGTCTGCGTTGCTATCTCCACCTAAGTTTACTTATGTCGCAGCTGTTTGCAGCAATTGTTTTAAACTTAGGTCCAGATTTTTAAGGAAATGACGACAGCCTGGTCGTGGTCTAGTGGTCGCAGACGCAACTGATGAGCATAATGGGGTCTTATGGGTCCAGAGCACCAGCCCCGGATCTAGGGGGGGGGCAAGCCGGGGCCCGTGCCCCGGGCGGCAAATTCAAGCTTGGTAGATGAATACACTACTCAGCATTATCGCAACTTTGCGATTACTAATGGGCAGTATAGTAAAATAATAAAATAAACAATTAACTATTCTCTGCGGGGCGCGTAAGCATAAATTGCGATTTCTCGCGCGGCTGCCGGTTCAGTCTCAGACCATATCTTGTCCTAACCTTATTAAAATATATGTCCAACACGTTCATGTTTTTTAAAAATATAGGCTTAACAGTCGTTGTGGCGTTCTTTGGAGGAGGCCTATGTCCATCAGTGAGCGTGTTATGGCTGAAATGATGATGATGATAAAGGTAAAAATATTGTAAGGCGGGGGCGGCATTTTTCAGTTTTTGCCCCGCCTCGAAATAATTCAAGATCCGGGGCTGCAGAGCACACCAGAGAGATTGTTGAGCACGGCTTTTAGACCGGACTTACAAAACATAACTGGCATAATCAATCAATCAATCCTTTTATTGTCAGGCAGCTGAGGCCCATAGATACAAATACACAAAATAATCTTATAAAATAATAAACTAATACATATAATAAACCTTATTCAACTTAAAACTAGACACGAATCGTTGACGTAGTCGTGTTTTGCTGCGTGGTGTCGCGTAACCGTCCTCGGAATCGTCGGTATACGACACCTTTCGGCCAAAAGTCCTTTCAAGAAGGTCTGCAGATGGTGAGTTGGAGCTCGAACCACGAACGACTTGAAGTTGATGTACAGCACCTTTTCCTTTAGGAAAACCATGACTGTGTACTGTTAAGTTTCTAGTCAGAAAACCATAGACTTATTATTCATAACCTCTGAAACATATGTATCTGTAAAGCATATATCAACGTATGCAACGTTTCAAAGTCTGAATCAGCCAGCACGTCTTGTCTTTTGTCTTACATGAAAGAGCACGCTTTGTCTCGGATGATGAAACTTGGAACAATAGCCTATTTATTTGTTTACGGATCAGAAAACATATGCTTCATATGCTTAGGAGTGGCTTGGAATTAAAACCTAGTTGAAGTGTTGCTCGAGTTATTAATGACCAACAAAGAGGTCCTAGGCCATCCTCTTACTTGAGAAGACTTCCTAGTTCCTACTGTACATTACAAAAATTGCGAAATGTAGATGTACTTACGAATTACGGACATCTGTCTATCCCTCTGGAAAATACAAGCATGTTTATGTTTTATTATTGTTGTTATTTACCTAATTTTATGTATTGTCCTGTTGTTGCAGTTCAATAAACAGTGTACCTAAAAATAATAATGATTTACCTTAACGAAATGGATACTTTATCCTGTTTTGATCCTCGTTTGATCACTGAGTAAGTGTTCTCACATACCTACTCTTACACACTCGCCGTTAATTTGCATGAGCCACAAAATTGTGCAGCTGTGCCTAATTAATTCTGCATGGAGGGGAGGTTAAAAGCAGAACACGATCATTTCTGTTCTTTTACCGAACACTTCATAATATAATAACGGTTTACATTGACGTTAAATGTTTAAGGAACAACTCAAACTCAAGCGCGTTCAACAACTTTAGGTTTAGTAAGTTTATAACGCAAACAATTCGCGTGCCTAATTTCACGTAAACTTGAACTAATGTCCCAAATAGCAAAGAGTTTAAGGTCAATGACGAACAAATAGACATCGGATGCAATCTTCAGAGTAATTTATTTCTACAAGAAAACCGTATCTTGAAAACGAGTTGCCATATTAAAGCGCAAATCTTCTTCCTATTGTGTGGAAACGACTCGGCAATCCAGTCTGAGAGAAACGGGGTCAAGAAATTTATTTCTGGGTACACTAAGACTATGACTGTACGTTAGGTACCTACAAGTAACTTTCATTTTATACTTCAGAGTCGAACAACAGTTTTAGAGCAAATGCTAACGATGTGAACATCCTTCACAATGAAAAATTTAAAAGAAATACAATCTTTATCTGGTAATCCTTCACTCGGTTTAAAAATTAAAATGAAATTCACACTTCAAAAGTGCAGTTCGATAATTTTAGGCAAAGGAAAATGAGATCATAAAGTGCAGAGATCGTTAAAGACAGGATATATAAACATTTTACAAAAATGTATGATAAATATATCGTAGTTTTGTCTCAGCTAGCAGGGCTAAAATAAAATGTCAATTCACTAAATGCACATAGCTGACTCATCATCCCTAATTAGCTATGCGGTTACTGCGTCACGAATGTCGAAATCATAAAATATTGTTGTCACGTCAGAGCTCAGAATAAAGCCTGAAATCGCCAAAATGCATTCGTGGTGGATAGGTACCTAAGCTGGTTTATTATGATTATTGACATCATCATCTGCCTAGTGATCAAATCTCAATCATCATCGACATCCACAGATGTTTAATAATATCTACTGCAAGCTGACGATAGCCTGTGCTAGCCGCGATTTCTCTTTGCAACTGTTTAACTTTATTTAGCAGAGCCATCTTTAATTTTTTACTCTCTTAGTGAAATGATGAATATGCATAAGTATCTACTTGCTTACATATTTAGCGTTTTGTTTTCATCCGGCTCACAGCAGGTTATTCTCAAGGGTGTAGAAAACTGGCCTGTGTGCATACCGAGAATACAAACTGACTACATTAGTAGCACACATTGGAAAAGGAAAAACAGCTTTTCACGATGCCCCATTAATAGTTAATATAATTTCTATTAGATCAGTATATTTATTAATAAAAGCGAGTAGCTATGCGTATCTATACTAATATAATAAAGAGGTAAAATTTGTTTGTATGTAAGGGGTAATCCCCGGAAGTAATGAACCAATTTTAAAAATTGTTTCACTGGTAGAAAGCTACATTATTCGTGAGTGCTATAGGCTATAAATTATAAAGATATCATGCATATTAGCCGAGCTATCACAATTTTCGCGGACGAAGTCGCGGGCGTAGTGCTAGTGTTCAATATCTTTACAGACAAGAAAAATTGAGTGTATGTTATTCGACCATTCGAGATACTTCTCGAGTCGACCGTCAATTTAATCCATTTAATGAATTAATTGATGGTGGAACAAGCTCAACGAAGTTCAATAGGTGTGCCCACTTAAAGCGAGATAATGTCGTTTCTTGTCCAGAATTAGTCATAAAAAGCAAAGTTAGATCATTGAGACATATAAGATCACATCTATTTCAATTTTACAAGGTTATCGATTTTTGTAATGCAAATCAGATCCGAGAATATCTCTGATATAGACTATGACGAAGAGATAAGCCACTGTCTTGTTTTTATTTCACGAAGAACCGTATCTTATCATCTATCGACATTTTTAATGTCATGGTGAGAAACAGCATTAAACTTGTCAATTCTTTATCATTTTGAACGAAGGTTTTCACAGGGAGGTATATTTTGCCCATTGCGAAAACTATACTTAATTCCTATGCAATTCCATTTCTTGTTCCATTTATCACTAGTATTATTCTGATTTGCAGACAAAGACAAAACTGCAGTTTCCTGTCATCATCATTTTGTTAACCCACTTCAGTGGGACTCTCATCTTACTTTATTTGATAACATTACAGAATATCTTAAGCTGTATATTAAACCAATCTGAAATATCTTCCTATCTTGTAGTCACTATGTTTTACTAAAGCATTTGGCACCTTCCTCCAATACTTTAGTACAGTCGCTTTTCTCGCTATCCGCCGATTAGCAAACCGGAAAGACAATTCCAATTCGATTACCTTCGCTGTAATTACTCAGAAACACGTGCATGTGTTCATACTGTAAATTAATCTCAAGGAAAATCAAGCCTGCGGTCTGACTGGATTACAGTACAGATTGTTCATGGATCGTTAGCATAATAATTATGATCTATAACAATGCTCTGATTGTCAATGTTTGGACAAAGGGGCTTGTATGTACGTGATTATGGAACTAAATGTTTGTTTTTTGAATGTGTTTTTCGCGTGATGATTTCATGTAAATTACGAGTAAATACTCGATTGTGTCACGTAAACGTTATCTTTGTGATCAGATCATCCACATCCAGTTCATGCTCCCATTTCGTCACATGGCCCAACTTTTATAACAATGTACAAATCTTTATAACGTTATAATCTCTAACCAACGTTGCATGTGGCAACAATTTAACAACAGCGGAATTAATCTACAGTTATGGCTGAGCGGCGCACGATTCTAATTCCGGTGTTTTGCCTATAAACGTGAAGTCGAACCACGAGGAAGGCCCCTAATGTAGCCAGAGTAAAAAGGATTAAATATATTATGTGTCAATTAAAAGTGGTGGGTTCCTTCCGCTGTGGTCGGGCGACGGAAGCATTGCCACGTGACTCACATGACCACTGCGTGTGCGCACCACTCGCCTCACTACCTATTGTCTGCACACTCCATAAACTTCGCTCATTTATGCCATAGGCGAAACAAAAATAGGGACGTAATGTATATGAATGAATACAGTCACATTAAAATGAGTGGTTCCATTATTGTTTAGGGTCGAGCGCCAGAATGGATCATTATTGAAAAATGATGAGTGGGCCCCAGTTGTATAGGGCCTCCAATTGTCTTCTGAATGAGTAATCGGAGGCTACAGTGTTATTACTAAAAGGATGGACGCTATGTTTAGCCTGCTTTGTATTGCTTCGTATCAAAATGATATTGGTCAAAACGTGATGGTCTGGAATTGCCATCACGCGTGATGAATTGGTGTTTTACTCGGACCTCTTCCGTATGGAAAGAGACGACAAATGTTATTATTTATGATCTATGTTGAACATCCAGTTCTGGTTGTGGCACAATCTAGGGCAGGTGTAGTCTACGATTCAGTATCAAATGATATCGATAATAACGAGGGAGACAAAGCAGCTGTTTTGATTAGAGTTATGTCATCCATCTTTCAATGGGAAAATTTTCCTTACCAAGTTATTTTACTATAATAGTAGGTATGTGCTACGTGGAATGAAAATAGTGATGTTATCCTTCTGCCTCTTTCTAATTTATTTAAGGTTTATTTAACTACCCGTTCCTTGCATCTTACTCTACTATCGTCATATAACATCTACTTAATTCATCATGTGCCTCTTACAATTTTTTTTCCATTGCTTTTGATTTACGGCAGCATCTATTTTGATTTTTACATATTTTTTTATGTAGATGCAGAACACATTAGTAATGCTGTGGAGCGTCTATGTGATGATTTTCACAGCACCTGCTTTACATTTGGTGTATAAAGTCCATCTTCGTTTAGTAATTCTGTATGTTGACGTCTTCTGCAGGTACTGTTCGACCTTCGTACCTCAGGTACTTTAGCTGTGGATACTTAGAAATCGCTCTACAAGTCGTCAATGCGACCCGACGGCGACGTATGATATCACTTACATTAGCGTATTATTATGTACTGTCTTCGACTGGATTGCGGTTCATTACTCAGGTAGGTACTTATGCAAACGATTGATCCAAGAGGAATTGCTATGATAGTATGATTCATCTTCGCTGTTTTCTCTAGAGTCTAGAGCGAGCAGTCGAGCACCCTTTCTATTTGAATCTTATTGATAGATGATTTGAATGACACATTACGTTGCAATGCTCGTCTGCACATTCATTAGACACTGATTACGAGTCCAAACATTACGCATTGTATTTAATTAGCACATACTAAGTTCGTGCACTAACTGTGTTAGCACCTTCAAACTTTCCGTAACTTCGCTCGGATAAATAAAACGAAATGGTTACATAAATATGTCATCAATACATTTATTGTCAAATGCTACAGTATAATATCAATACATTGTTTCAGTCATTTCAATATTTACAATCATTCGAAATAACTTTCGTAGCAAGCGAGTAGGATTCGGTGTACGAGTACAAAATATTATTATGACTTTCTGTTACACAGCAGCTGCCTTTCAAGTTATATACATAGAATTATCATGAAATTTATTGTCCATTCGACGTCCACTATGTAGACAAAAGGTTCCCTACACTATACAATAAGTAATGAATATGAGAGAGCTCTGAAGTTCATTAGTGAGAGCTATAAGACCGTTAAAGACGTTACACAGCACATATAAAGGCCCAGCACGTCCCAGACGGCTACGCAGGGATCATGCTTTCAATAATTTAATACTGTTCTTATCCACCATCGAAACGTTATTATTGAGACCGATTACTGACGATACCCTCCACTAGCAAAACAATAGATACTTATTATTAAAATATATCGCTTCGGCATCTCATATTTTTCAAACATGGACTTAAACATAATAGTAAATGCGCAATAAGCCTCACATGGTTAAAGCAAAGTATCTACAACTATCAAGTGATATCTGAAGTGTTCAATTTACAAGAACTGGTTAGTATACGGAATAAATAACATGAAGAACATAAGCTTAATGTGTATGCAAGCTTATGTGGATGTAGACCGAGATCCAGCGGCTGCGCTCGTGATTCGAGCGGATGCGACGAAACGAGAGCTGAGCACCGTTACCTGCGCCCGCGCCTCGCGCCGGCCGCGGGGGATGCGCCGACCGGCGACCTCATGCCTCCCACCGCCACCAAAATGTGCCTGACTCATTAATCGAATGCCACTAACCAACTTGGACATCGACTTCCACTAAGTCGCCGCTCTAATCTGAGGCCATATAAATGCACTTCAGCCCGACTACTTAACAATATTGCTACGCTCCTAATAAGCAGTTTACTCTAATGTTCTAAGCAGTCTCAATGCCTTAAATTAAAAATACACTTGATATCACAAAATGCAAACCGAAGCACACGAGTGCACACATTGGTGGCGTTTTCACGGACGGAACAGTCCTTTGTGTCCATTATAACCATGCTGCTACCACAACGTGCGGTTACGTCAATCTTTATCACGCAATAACTCTGATTTTGCACTTTTTTCGTTTCCGTGGAATGAAAAATTTGGATTGTCCTTTTGTTTGTATGCTTTGTCCAGTTTTGCAGAAGGAGGATCGTTTTCAATTGGTATGGGTACAATCGGCTTCGTAGTCGTCGTTATCGGGGCAGGGTTTATGTTTTCACCTCTACAGAAGTCTTGGAGCCAAACTTCTGAATTGTACGAAGGACCTTCTCCTCCCAACTCCGCTGGTAGAATATCAAGTGGCAGCGAATCATGAAGAGTTGAAAGATTGTTTCCATGCAACACGATGCGCTCTCGAGTCTTCGCCTTAAGGTATGGTTTTATTACAGCGAGAGCGGTTTCCACATACCAAGGTTGTCCGATGAAATGTATGCTTTTAAAACGAACAGGCATGCAATCTTGTAGACAGTCTATCATCATTTTCAACACTTTAGCTTGTAAACTACACGATTGCTTAAACGTGAATTCAGTCCAATCAACGATAATGACATATCCGTTAGCCTGATTTTGAACATCGTCGAGGGTGCGCTCGATAGTGAGTAGTAAAGCTCGGAACACTGACAGCAGCGGGCAGGCGTGCGGCAGCCAGTTGGAGGCGAACATCAGCAGCACGCAGCGGCCGCGGCGGTCGCGCTGCGCCAGCACGCCGGGCAGCCCGTCCGCCAGCGCGCGCAGAACGCCGCCGTCCGCCGACGCCCACAGCTCCGCGTGCTCGCGCCGGTACTGGTGGTAGCTCACGAGCAGCTCGAAGCTCTGCTGCACGTCGTGCTTGCGCGCGTACAGAAAACGCCGCAGGAAGTTGTCATCCTGACACCTACTCTTGTCGCGTAGGGCGAGGTTGAGGCTCTTGTCCACTGTGTCTCGCAGGCCGTTTAGGGCACGTTGTCTGTCGCCGTCTGTGAGGCGTTTTCTGGCCACTTCACAAAGGCGCTCATTCTGCATCTGATGCAGCTTCCAGTCGTACTCGGCGTACTCGTTCATGACTGGTTTTGGTATGAGTCATGCGTCCTTTCACTGGTATAACGTGTAGCTGCGCGCGCGCCGCCTGTAGCTCGGGGCCGACTGCGCACCGAGTTCGCGCCGTGCGCCGCCGCCATCGCTGCTCGTTCATTAAACCGTGTAATGCTCTGTTCACACGCGACAGCTACTCGTTCCACTAAACTTGCCTGATCATTTTTTGGAATTCTGGTTATAATGATAGTCACTCTGTAAATTACCTTGGTAATACAATAACTAATCCAAATAATTAACTTCGAATCTGACTTGTTAACAGAATTATAATAAGTAATTATTATAATTATATTAAACTAAAATAATATCAACCCAAGCGTGCTTACGACAAATAAGCTGAAGGAGGTTTTAGAACATTTAGGTTGATTGTATGAATGGCGCTGCACTAATAAGTATTTCATAATGTTAGGTAAGGGAATTACCTGCCTAATCGATATCAATTTGTATCACCGTGTCATGCTCTAATCAGCAAATTGATTAGATAATACCTAGAGTACAATGTCATAATTATAGAATTAGCGGTAAGCACATTTATGCAGCCGCTACTCGAGATGTTTTCAATTATGTGTTTTTATTCTTTGTATGAAAAAAGTGGCCAAGTTATTATTGAAAATTAATCTTACTCATCCTCAACATTTCCTTGCCCTTATTCCAATTTATTTGGGGTCGACGGCGCAGCATGTCTAATTGTCTTCCTTAGTATTCTAATTTTAAAATATTTCATTTTGGTTACTTGGTTTTGACTAAAAAGATAGACTTTTCATTGCCAGACGGATTATGGATCATGTACACTAGCACTTAATATTGGAAGACGCAGGGGGCGCACACAATATTCTTCAAATGTGATTAATTCTTCGGCTACCACTGACGAAACCCAGCAAAAAAAACGGAGATAAATTAAAAAACTCAGCCCCTTTGACTATCCACCTACTGTCCTTTTACGTAGAGGGCAAGTGGACAGGTAACAGCCGTTTGAACGCAGCATAACTTACCCAGCCAGAGCGAGTTATAAATAAAAAAAACTGAAGGTTGGCAGTATACCGGTCAATTGGCTGGCTGGTTTCTGCGATGACGTAGCGTCGTGCGCAAGAGACGCACACGCATGTGTGAGCGAGACGGAAACACACTTTGTAACAATTATTTCTATGAAGCCTTATACGTAACGTATAAACGGATGGCCGAAAATCGTATAACGTCCGCGCTTTGTTCACTTTAACGTATAACTAGCTGCCGTAACAGGCAACACTTACTGCCTATACCGCGTTCATAATTAATTAAATTAATACTTGTTGACATAGCTTACTAATATTTGGTTTTGATGTTAGTTTTTACATTGAAGGCAAACTGTTGGTAATGTATGCAGCCGTTAAAATGAATCCAGGAACTCGTGCCAGTTTTTTTTTTTTGAAAATACACCACCTACTTTCTCAACCTAGATTGCTACATTTATTAAATCATTATAAATTTAAAAGTCTACTAGATCAAGAAAACGAGCTCTTAAACATTAAAAACATATTAAAATCAAATATATAAACATTCACAATTATTTTTTTATAAGAAAGTTTAGTTTCTCAATATGAAAGACATCAACGTCATCGCATCGGGAGCATTTAACATAAATAACAAAGAAAAGGACTCTTGTCGATGGCTGCTCAGTTATTTTGTTTAGCAATGACGAATTGCTTATTTTCCTTTATCATAGCTTCACTATTTGATAAAAATCTTAACTAGCCTTGCAAACAGACCAATATGGTCCTTATTTACAATAGATCGAGATGCATATTCATATCGAAAGATACAACAATAAAAAAAGAAATAAGCTATCTTAAGACACAGTTTGTGTAGGAATTTGTGTTAGTAAGTGTCGATAATGAGTTAAGGGCAACGACTTTTTTAAAATGAGCCGTGTCGACGCATCGCATGGTCGTTGCCCCATGCAGTCGGCTAGGCAGCCAGGCCGACGAGCCTCGGTAAAAATAGACGCACTTCGTCTCTAGATGTGCTGATAGTGCCTTCGCGTATTACCCTACTGCACACACCACAACACTAGCAGCTAGCTGCCCAGGACTTACTACAAGTGGCGCTTGCATTAAAATAACATTACGAGGGTATCTTGCTAAGCTATTTTTGGAACGGGATACATTATTTTGAGGACGATGAAATAATCTTAAGGACAACAAACAAATACGTACGTATTATTAACCTAACAGGTAAAACAATACATAATATAATATTTTCAGAGTCCACAACAAAACTAGAACGCAACGTCATTACATTTAAAAATAAAGGCTACCTTCATGAACACAATAAGCAATTAAAACGGTGCAAACAATCAAAATAAAAGAAAATCTACAGCAGACTCGTATATAATAATTAGTCTTAATAAAACATGCAAGTTGGCATATTATTATATATCGCTGGTTGATGCTACATAAATTAAAAATATAAATTTCATTATGGCCAGTGTTCTTTTGCACCAATTCTTTAAATGTCACAGTCAAGAAAACAAATAAAAAACAACATGATCATCGTGATATTTAAGCAGTTCTAAGATTAAAAAATAACGTCACCTAACTGTCGATATGTTGACTCATTAAATAAATGTAATATTGTGAAATATTCCTCATTTTTCGTACTAACCTCATTTTTGGCGATACTTTTTCTGGTTACCGAGCATTACTATATTCTCATGCTGGTCCTGTTTTAAGGTAATTAAAGTGCAGGTATACCGTAAGATGTATACCTAAATACTGTTCCAGGAATCGAAAAAACTCTATCTAGATTCAGTCTAAAAATGTCAGTTAAAATGGAAATCATTGTAGCTACCTCAGAAATCAGCTTCATACATTCAAAGTCATATAATTTATTTAAGATTTTTTTTTGCCTTGAATAAACCCAATGATAGCAAGTAGAAGTACTTTTGAAAGTCAAAATTAACAGGGAAAAATAATTAAATTCATAATATTCCAAATTTTTTTTTTCAAAATTGGACTGAAAAATGTCCTTTCCGTCCTCTTTGCAGTTTCCGTTATCGTCAAACATTAGGTATTTTTAATCTATAAAACAGCGGTGTTTATCACAAATCACAATGTGGCTTTACTCATACACGGCGACCTTCAATGTTACATTACAATTGATTTTCTGAGATTAGTTACTATCGCCGCCGTGACGAAATGCTTTTCAATAAACATCGTGTAAAGCAAAATCGCATATCATGCTAGCCCTTTTAGTTTCGTAGTTGAATACTTGGATTGGAACAAGTATCAAGTAGTCATATTATGATTCGTAGATAGAGAAACTATTCCCGTGGGATTTCTAGGTTAAACTTTTCTGACATAAACAGGTTATTTTTTATTAACTTTCTATATTTACTTTATTTACTACTAGGTTATGCCTGCGGCTTCACCCGCGTGTACTTCAATAACTGTTCCACGAGATCATACTACCGGGATAAAGTATCCTATGTGTTAATCCAGGTTCTAAGCTATCTGTATGCTAAATTTCATCCAAATCCGTTCAGGAGTTTTTGCGTGAAAGAGTAACAAACATCCATACATCCATCCATCCTCACAAACTTTCGCATTTTTAATATTAATAGGATACAGACCTAGAATTATAATAAAAATATGTACATGTATCAAAAACAGAAAAGAATTGAAGGGCGTCAAAATGTTCGTCCGTCGGTATATCTGTCAACGGGGAGATTGCCCAAAAGGCTGGCAGCATGACCAGGTGGGATGGCAATTCTGATTCTTTGGCCGAGTAATAGGGCAGCGCTCTGGTCTTGAGAAGAGTCGATCAACCGTTTGGCGATATCCCGAAATACTAGGTGGGCCCTCGGACCCCATGGCCCCCATGGCCCCATGGCCCCATGTTTCAAACAGGTCTGAACAATTTTCCAACAGTTTATCTATTTATTTTACCAAGAGACAGCCTTTTTTTAGTACTCCTCTACTTTGTCTATGGAAATTGGAAAACTAGGCCTCGGGTCTGAAAATGGGCATCCAGCCAAAATGTTTTGCGGTGGAACCGTAGCGTTCATTAGTTCTTCACCATATGCTCTAAATATGAACTTCGTCGAGCAATTTTGTAACACTTTCTCTTGTTTTTGAATACTTTCAAGTACCTAATCAGCAGAGTTTATGCTCTGGTTTGATTATAAGTTGATCCTATTACCGGGACCACTTTCTTCAACATTTAAAAAAAAATAACCCACTCGTATTTGTAAAAAAGGGTTTGGTAAGTAATATTCATCTACTTCACCTCCAAAAAACCATTTCCTATTATCAAAATGCGGTCGCATTATCGATTGTCGTAGATAAGTTATGATAAGCTGACATTATCGCTATCTATCGCCTTGTTCCCTGGATATTACAAATATCATGCTGCGTTTACACCACACGGCCACACCTCTAGTCCCATAGGCCAGTAAACTTGTTTAGTAGCTATCTATAAATGATAATTGAATTTATAAGCGAATATTATTCTGAGATTGTAAATTATATTACACATTAATCTGCATCGGGGTTTTCGATATTTTTTATTAGCAACAGAAGTAATTTTGATTGTAATAGATAAACAAAAGGATTTCCCAAGAAGAAACTATTTTAACAAGAACATGAAATGCCAACTTGAGCAACAATGGTGATTGATGGTATTGTCAATTAAACACGCTCTATTTCCATCAAAAAATAGAAAACGAAACTAAAAGACTGCTAAACTGAATCCGTTGAAGCAATTCAAATGTTTTCTTAAGAAAACATATGCAAATAAGTAGTTAGGTCAATGTCAGATAAGTAGGCAATACTTGTGACTCAGACCACTCTTTATGATTATGCATATAGTATTGTAAAACCTGTTTATAAAGTCGTTTATTTGATTTCTTTTCCGATTTTGCATACACCTTTCGATTTTAAAATACTTCTACCGATAGTCATAAAAGAACATCAGCTGTTACAATTTTTTTATGTTCTCCATATTTTCATTTTATTTTATGAACTTGACTTAGTAAATACGAATGCCTCGATCAGCTACAAAAAAAAATTGATGATTTGTTGTAAAAAGATGGATACAAACTAACTTGATAATGCAAGTGCTTCCAAGGCTAGGTAGCTTCTAGTAGCAGTTGTAGCTTTGAAACAAAAGACTGTTATAAAAAAGTTAAGATAAAAACACAACAAAAGTCGCAACAACTCAAGAGTTGACAACAGCGGAGATCCTAAGATACCACCAATCATTAAAAAGAAATTACTATTAATTGCCTTCATCACGAACAGATGGAGTCACCTGATAAAAGCAAATTGCCACACAAAGCGAAACCACAAACTCCAGCAAAATTTCAAATGCTTTACATATTCAGTGATCTAGTTGATCGCAATACTTGCTGTATACTTAGCTGCACGATCATCTAATTCCTCGGCCACGATGCGCGTTATGAGGTTAGAATTTATTATCTTATCTGATGTGCTTAATTATGAATTTATGATTGAGTCAAATGCATGTGCATGCAAATGTTCATAGCTGTCGGGAAAGCAGAGAGCGCGCATTCAAGCAAGGAGCTCGGTGCTGATGTTTTGCGTCAATACCATAGATTACGTAGATAACATACATAAATAGCTCGATCGCTCGTTAATTAAATGTTATCGATGCCCAAGTGCCCACGCTAACGTTTTATTCCGACGATCGTTAAAGTGACATCCGTGTGTTTGGCTATTACTTCACGGAAATCAGAGTCGAGTGAGCCCACACGTTTTGGTGATTTGTGATCTTGAACTGTTTGGTGCGTCTCCACTGCATCATTCAGCTCAGTATCAAAAATAAAATCATCACTAGCTTTATTTTTATAGCATACTTACCTACCTACATAGCCTGTCGAACAGGTACTAATTGTACCCACGGTGCTGTGCTGTTCGTCTGCTCATCTGGCCTCGTCTACACCTCTGACCATCTCGAAATGAAATAGTAGAATGTCGAAACTCACGACATTGACTTTTAAATTCATTTGCCAGCACTGACGCAAAGTATAAGTGCAATTAGGGGCTCCAGTAATTGTTCAAGTAATATCAGGATTCATATAAGTCATGCAGCCGCAGGTGCAGCGTATATTACAAATGTTAAGTTTTTGCATTTTATTGGTTTTTTAGTCTCTTGTTCAAAGAGATTTGCAAGGCAATTCTGAAAATGGTGACTATTTATCTCTGAGAATAACTATTTTATCTCGCTTCTTGCCCATTATCTATATCTTGGTCTTATTTTTGTTTGCGATAAGCTCAACAAAGAAATCAACTACCCTTTACCTACTTCTTGCCTTCGATGATTGCTTTTGTTTCCTTGATCATTACACGCAGTGCACAAATTACTAGTCGGCGAAAACTTGTCAGTTTGCTTACACATAAGAGCCAATAAATGGCAACCGTTGAGTTGCACAAAAAGTGGCCTCCACCGGCAAGGTTGTAGGGCCGGTTCGAACCGCGCCAGAGAGCCAGATAAATATAGGCACCACACCGCATACTTTCGTCTGATCAATAGCAATAGTTAGGGATCTACCGCGAAACCGGCAGGGATTCATACGATGTCGCAGTTTCTTAGGTACTTTAGTATCACAAATTCACTATACAAATAAATGCTAACAAGTATTTATACCTACGTTTTGGACATGTGACGTAGGTCTTGGTAGGTTCATTCTAATTTTGACTATACGTCAATAATTAGGAACCAAATAAAACAATGCGTAGTCACAGCCTGATCATTTCAAAGTTTTTACCACAATGATAATTGTAGACCCATCTCTAGAATTAACATTGTGAATAAAAACTCATGTTTCATGAGTACAAAAAAAAGCAGTTACGAGTTAGGACCTTTATTGTTTTGTGTTACAATTCTAGAAATGGTAAACCGTTAACAACGTATGTTAGTTTACGTCTGCGGTCTATAACCGGTCTTGAGTATTAAGATATCAAGTTTATTCCTAAACAAAAATTGATAGAAAGTAGGTACGTCCCATCAATACAAAAATATGAACGCTGACAAGTCATGACATTGTGGAATAACACGGAACGAAACCTCCTTCATCTGAGAATGTTTCAATCATCTTTTTTTAAATATTTGTGGTGAACTGGTGACGGCTCCCAGCGTGTGGTTTTTGGACGAAATGGCTTATGATTCGGTCTGGCAGGTATTAGTAACAGTGAATTCATTTGTAATGGGATCAAATGTGTTTTTAGGGTTCCTTAGTAATTCTGGAAAAAGCGGAACACTTGTCCTAAAGGAGCGATTTCTAAACAGGGTTCTTTTGTACTTTTTCTCCCTTGTTTTTTGAATAAGGCTCGAAGGTTCAATATAATTTCGAAAACTAATGCTTGTGGCCTCAAACTGCTATAAAAAACATGCTAGTAATAAAAAAGAAGTTTTTCAAAATGCAGATCGTCTGACCTCGTCCTTACCGACCGATCATCATAATCCACTGGGTAGAAGTTTCCCTGTGACCAACTACTAGGTTTTACTTCTAATCGATACCGTTCCTAATCTTAGGTCTACTATCATTTAATAAAAAAAAGGGTCTAAATAGACCCTTAACATAACCGAAAGGCACTTGTTCTCCTCATCTTTGCGATATTTTTTTTGTTCTAGACCATACCTGGGAACCTTCTAGTTACGGAGATATTGGGGGTCAAAGTTCCAACATTTTCGCTTTTTTTTTTTTTAAATACTTGTTTTTAATGTAAGATTTTTACTTTACACACCTCCACGACACCCGTATTTAATTCATCCATCAGCACAATGCTTTGAGTGCTTTCCATTCTTCCTACCGTAAAACGTGATTTTTCACTCCAAAAAAAAAAGCCGATTCCCAGCAATAATTTTTGCGTAAAGTTACTTAGTTTGATGTACAGAATGCTTGGTTGACGGCTATAATAAGGGTCTGTTTACACTCTGTATAAATAAATGCATTTTCATGTCATCACAATGAAACAAATTGAATACTTGTATACTTTTGCTACTGTAAATTATACGAAAAGGAAGCCAAACGATTGGAATCCTACATTCCTAATTAAAATGACTCATCATGATTTTATTTTAAAATACACCTTCTAGTAGACTTGAAACTATACCGGATGTTTTAGAAATAGTAATAAATAGGTACATATTTGTAATTCTCTAGATTCTGGCGAAACCAAACGTGTTCTCCTACGTATGAATTAATACAAAACGAACCGGTGCGCGGTGGTGCGGTGTAATACTAGGTTTGTTTTTCATATGGCGGGCCCACGATAAGGTTGATTCTGAATTACAACAAGAATTCCGTTCTGGATCGAATTTGTTTGACTTTATTTTATTACTTATGTTTTGGTATGTGTCCTTTTGATTGCAAAAAATTAGCCCAACTTTCGAAAACTAATGATACATTTTAAGTCCTTCAAAAATTTTGTTGTGAATCGTGTGTGAAATGTCACAGTCGTTAGCTGAATTAAAATTATACCCATCTTTACATCTTTCGTATGATCATGTATGAGGTTGGAGAAAGACTCTTCAGGAAGGTCAAGAAGAAGACGAAGTAGAAGGTCAGTTGGAAATCTTGGCTGCATTGGTGGAAGAGTTGTTCTCTAATGAGCTACCACACGCACATTATACCAACGCGGTCGCACTGGCTCAATGCCTACTTACATTGTGGTCAATTGTATCGCTGTCACATTATGAAAAAGGCTTTGTTGCCGCTTGAATGTGTTTACTACCTTACCAACCGAAGTCAAGAATACTTCATTAACTATCATGAGTTCATGATTTTTTCTTTCATTAGCGAAATAAACTTCTAAAACTTTCAGCTGCAGCTATTGGACTTATAGCTACTTGACGGTCTACTACACCTGTAACCAAAACATCGTTTACGATTAAGTAGGCCAGCTGTTCATCGATCCATGCGCCAAAATGCTGTTCTATTTGAATACTATCGATTCTTTCACGAACTATTTTCAAGTTAAATCTTACATAACGAACGTTCTTTGATGTCGTACTCATTTTATTGGCAATTTGCCTAATAATGATTACTGCCTTTATGTAATGCTAGCGATTGTCAGAGACATCGTCGACTACACAAAGCTCGTAAAGTTTTTCACACAATTTTAGTGAAGCACTAAGTTTCTAATGCCAGTAAAACGAAAAGTAAGGAACCGATTTTTTTATTTTAGACCAGTTCTTTGTGTATTTTATGTCTGTGTGTTGTGACTTGCGACAGTTTTATGGGACACTTTAAAGTTTAATTTATCTTTGGTAAAAATTATTATCCATTATCTGTTTACAAGATTTATAACTTAGTTTAATGAAGATCACAATCAAGACATTGATAGATAGATAGGAAGATAATAATAAATTATTGTAGTTGAAGCTTGAGGCTGTCGTTCGGCAGCTTGGTTCAGAAAGCGGTACTTCTGGACACGGCTCGCACTGCTAAGAAGTTCCTCTCTCTGGAGCCCTGACCGCCGCGCCGCGCCGCGCGGTAGCTTAAACCCTATGTCTTTATTTATGTTTGTTTTTCAAATATTTAAAAAGTAAAAAGTGTGTGAAAAGACAAATGAACGAAATAATGATTGTAGATAATCGATGTAGGTAAGTACAATGTTTAGTGTAAGTAATTATCGTGCCCGATCGGTAGATTTCTGCCAACTTCGAGGGTCATAAACTGTAAGTAATCGTAACATCACACAGGAAGTGTGTTAATTTTCTTCAGCTACACAATAATGCCCACTTAATTAACCGCGAATTAATTAAATGTAAATAAAACAAATTAGAAACTTTAACGCAATCGCGCCCGTTTACCCGTGGAACATGTTTTCATCGTTATCAGAGTATGTCGTCATTATTGTGGAATTAACCCGCGCCTCCGACATCCATCCGCGCTCCAGTGACAATGCAGTCACTAATAATTGATGCATGGCCAGTATTGGCAATATTGAGCACCTGCATTGCTGACTACCTACCCTCGATAAAGATTTTAACAGTAACTAATTCAACTGTTCTAATCTTTCGTTGAGCTACGCCTTAGCCGGACTACGAATTCTGTTCCTGGAATCATAAATACTGATAAAGAAATGAAAAGTAGGACGTGACAATATGATACATGCTGAATCTTGATAATGTTACAGAACCGCCAGGTAGTGGATCTTACATAATGCTAACTGCAACTAGAGCGGACGTAGATGCTACATAACACCACCAGATGGCGCATCGAGGCATCGAGCTCAGGTTCTCAAGACATCGTCGCCACACTGATGTAACAAAAAAGGTAACGGGTCCATTTCTTCGATTCACGTTTTTATGCGTTTCCAGCAGGTATTGTGTTGTAATGTTAGCGACTACAATGGAGTACATTTACCAAGCGCACGGGTTGCGTCAACGTGGCGCAGAGGGGCGCTGGCGGCGGCGGCGCCAACACACCGTGAACAAACATTGACCAAGCACGCACTGCGCTCCGGGCCTCGACAACTTGCCGCAACATTCTTAGCGTAAAAGTTAACGTGGATGGTTTACTCTATGTAATTTGCGATGTTCGAGTTGATACTAAGTTTTCCCTACGACAACGACTGTGCGACCGACTTGTGACGTATTCCGAACTGCCACTGTGCCCTAAACGATGTGTTTTGCTCAAGTTACTAAGAGAATGTTTTCTCTGAACTCCATGGAGATTGGAAAATTCGTGCAAGATGCAATTAGTGAGTATGATTGATTTCATTCAACCGACAATAAATAATGTTTCACTCGCGGTATTATGTTAGCCGAGACACCTTCCGTGAATGAGTGCATCCGGTACGTGTTTTGGACTTGTTTCCAAGTCATTCTTGATGTTTAGATTAGTCGCTCAGTTTGCCAATTTAACAAAAAATAAAGCGCGATATTCGTTCCAGATTATTCGCTAAGTGTGAATCACGTTCGTGTTTCTGCTGCATCATAACAAATAATAATATAGTAGGTTTCTAAGTACACTCAATTTCAAATAATACGAGAGGCCTTGAACACGATTTAGCAATGTCTAATAACAAGCCTATTGGTGAAACCATAGACATGAAAAACAATTCATGTGAACCATAACAAGTAAGAATTTAGAGAGTTTCCGCGGAAATACTCCAGTTGTTCATGACGTTATTGTAATTTCAACGTGCGGCAATCTAAACAACGTGAATGATGCAAAAGCGATTGAGCGTAAACTTTGCTCATTAAATGTTTAATTAGAGGCTTTTACCTTCACAATTTCTATTTCTTATACACATCGGATTTTAATTACGAACGTATACTATTCATAAGGTTCAAAATCAATGTTCTTGTTCAATAAGTAAGGTAAATTGAATCTGTTTTCGTAACACAAGAGTTGGTGACGGGTGAACTGCTTCGATGTGATTTCTTTGTCCAAAACAATCGATTGGACACTTCATTGTTTGTCACGTAAAAGTGTTATGCATTGTCTTTGTAACATTGATTGATTCCATTACGTGATTACAAACAATTCAAGATTCTTTATTCAGATTATGGCAGTATGGTCGCCACTTGTCTCTACCTGCACCCTTTGCGCCTAGGTCCTGTCTACCCTTTCGTAGAATACTGCTGTTATAATATAGATTAACATCACGCCTGTAATCCCCGAAGGGTTAGGCAGAGGTGTACCTAATAGTACACCCACATTTCGTCAGATATTTTTAAGTCCTTAATAAGAGGCCAACCTATTGCTATCAACCGAGCACTAATCCAGACTCCGTGGCTGCTACTGAGAAATTACTCCAATGGAAATACCCAATAACAAATTGCCCGACCCGAGAATCGAACCCAGGACCTCTCACTCGGACGTCGCGATTCCGACCACTAGACCCATGAGGCAGTCCAGCCCCCGTAGCATGACCACCGTAGACAAGGATTTCTTTGACGGAAGAATTGTCAAAATGACAGATAGTGCAAAGAAATCTGTCATTTTGTCGATTCTTCCGTCAAAGAAATCCTTGTCTACGGTGGTCATGCTACGGAGGCTGGTGTAATGTTAACTAATAGATATTATATGTAGCAAAATGCGGCTTCGCGGCTTTATACTTCATAGCAAGATTTTAATGAAAGTAGGAAGTATTTAACTGTTCTATACGTTCGTACTTGTAACTTTACTATGGTCGTAGGTAGCAGTAGAAACTTAGGTACGTACGTTCGACCTCTTTGCAACCTTATGACTTAGAGCATAAGGGTGAAAAGTGACAGATCCTCAGTGAACTCGGTATCATGGTTCGCAAGTCGTTAAGATAGATTTAGGAAACGGGTGGGGTAAACTGTTATCAGATAGGGTTGGGCAGTATGCTAGCTAGTAGCTACTAACTATATATAAAGTGGGGTATGGTAGCTGGATATATCCAACTATCGGTTCGTTTTTCGGGCTAAGGATATACTGTGGACAGCCTAGATCGGCTAGTTTAGGAAGGCAAGCGCCAAGGCTGCGGGACTGTTCGAAAGAGATACCGTGGCCCTGGAACACAAAGGGCAAAGAAGGAACATGGATGGGTTTTAGTCAGTACAAGTCTGACACTCCCCTCCGCTCCGCCCAGAGTGGGGGGGGGGACACATTTGATGACTTCCCAACAGAAAAAAAAAATGGAAGGCAAGCACGTATTGATACAGACATAGGAGAACATACAAGACGTGGTGGTTGTTACAATATAAAGCACGATGCTTTATTATGTAACATTGAATAACATTATTGAGGAGCTCGTGGCTAAATAATAACAGCCGCTCGGATCGATCTTTAGGTTAAGCCGTGCTTGCCTAGGTTGGTCTGTGGATATGTGACCACCCATTACCCATTACATACCGAGTTTGCTCCGTGCCTCTGAAAGCACGTTAAGCAGTTGGTCCCGGCTGTCATTTGTAGATCTTTGACAGTCGTTACCGGTAGTCAGTGGCTCGAAAGTCAGACAACCAGTCTTACCAAGGGGTCATATTATCTAGTACTAACTGAGTTGTGGAGGTCAGATTGGCAGTCGCTCCATGTATAATACTGGTATTCAGCTGCATCTGGTTAGACTGGAAGCCGATCCTAACATAGTTGGGAAAAGGCTAGGCAGATGATGATTATTTAATCGCATCCCAAGTACCAACGAGTACAAAATCAAACTTCATGCTGCTACTGATATATTCGCGATAGGAAAACCAAATAATACTTCATCCCGACCCTGGAATCGAACCCAGGACCACATGCTATGCAAAAGCTCTTGCTACCACTAGACGAGGCCTGTCCAACAGATGGCCCCCGGGCCACGTAGCGGTCCACATAGGCCTTTCATCCGGCCCGCGAGCCACCTGACCTATCCGCGAATGTAAACCGCATCATTGCAGTCTAGTCCGGCGAAGCTTGTTGTTGTATTTAGAGGTCACTTAGCATTTCTTTTGGCCCGCTACGGTTACAAAAATACTAAACTTGGCCAATCACAAAATTATGTTGGGCACCCCTGCACTGGACCAACGCAATTTAATTTTCTTACTAATAATTCTTACAAAACATATGTGTAAGTAATGCTTACAAAATTATTTCTGGCTCATTAGTTATGTATAGTAATGTTAATTGTAGATAAAGTGCGTAACTTATGACATTAACATTCGTAACGCAGTAGAACAAAGTTATAAACATTGTGTGAGTGATAATAATTTTAATTTATTAATACTTAATATTGTGTACTGTTTAGATAAAGTGATAAAATGGGGAAGAGTTATCAATGCGATACAGGTGGCCTTTGCCCAGCAATGGGATGACGCTGGCTAACAGTATCAGTATCAGTAAGGGTGGAAGGGACGCCGATGCAAATTTTCACCGTAAATTTAAAAAAATCAGCCGTTCTATATATTACGGTACATATTACGGTAAGTATTGCACTTTTGTAGGAAACAGCTGTTTTTTTTTAAAATTACCAATGAAATAATTCTATGTGGGGAGGACAGAACGATGCTCTGAATATGTGGTTAGCGTTTGTACGGCGGTGTCCCTACCACCTTGTATTTGTGATACTGTGACAGGGTATCGTGTTTCCCACTAAATGTATTGTGGAATCAGATAGGCAGTCGCTCCATGTAAATTACTGGTATTCAACTGCATCCGGTTAGACTGGAAGCCGACCCCTTAGTTGGAGAATGGCTAGGCAGATGAGAGCAGCGGTGGCCTGTGGTGGCGGCCCCTACTTACAAACAGTAAGTTGAGGGTTCGAACCCAGGCAAGGCATATCTTTGTGTAATTTATTTCATCACCGATGCTCTCAAAACGGTGAAGGAAAACATCGTGAGGAAACCGGCATGTCCTAGAACCAAAAATTCGAAGACATGTGCCATCTACCAACCCGCACTGGGCCCGCGTGTTGGATTATAACCCATTCCCTCTCATAGAGAGGAGGCCGTGTATCCCAGCAGTGCGAGCATTTAGGCTGATTATGCTAGGCAGACGATGGTGATACATTAACACATTGCTCGAGCTTGGAACCGAACCCTGCAGCTTGCGTTTCTTGCCATATTAATTTGCCTTACAAATTCCACGTGGAGTAGTTTGGATACTGCCAGCTTGCACCATCTTACTACTACAGATCAAGTGGGTCCAGCTTGGCCCGACATTTTCTATGTGGTTTGCCGCGATGCCTATTTGCTGCGTCAGTCTCAATGTTAGTTTATTAACAGAGTATATTGAAATCGCAGCAATACTCATATAAATGAGTCACCGTTAAAACTGTTAAAATTATTTTTGACAGCTGCTAATCAGTAAAAACTACTTTTAACCGGTGAAAACTATTTTAACAATAACTAACGTTTACTTAGTAACTTATTAGATTTTTTTTGTGACCCTTTGCAAAACATTATGTTGCAGTAATTCTAAGACTAGGTAATTACAACATTCTGAAACAACATATTTTAAATGGAGAAAATGCATTTTAACGTAATAAGGATTTTGACTGATTAACAGTTTTGACTGCATATAAATATATTCAAACACTGGTCTACGTCAATCACTGTCGTCCTACTTTTAACAATTAGGTAAGTACTAGAGATGCGCCGAGAACACTTGCCGAGTAACGAGTACCGAGTTTTACTCGGCTCAATTTTTTTTCAACCGAGTACTCGGCCGAGTAACTCGGTTCAATCAAATTCCCATTTCGCGCGCGTAAACAAGTACAAACAGGTTCGCGCCGGTCGAGAGGCCGGCTTATTAATTTTGAGATTGTCAAAGATTTCCTAAATTAGTAATAAATACTTTTTGATTAACACTGATCTCCTAAATATATTGCTTTTCTTAAACAAAGTATACTCGGCATTCAAAGCGAGTTATTCGGCCGAGTACAAGTATCAAACAACCCGCCGAGTACGCCGAGTACCCAGTATCAACCAAGTACTCGGCCCATCTCTAGTAGGTACTAACATACCTAGAAACTGCAATCGTTTACTTTTTACCTATTTGCCTACATACCTACCTACTTAAAAAAATTCTGTTTGACTATTTACTCGTATACTAGCAATAATTTGTTCTAGCTCGCAAATACAATGTTAATTGGGTTACAAAGTTATTTCATTACTCAGTATTACGTTACCATGTCAAAAAATAATTAATTGCTTAATAGCAGTCTCGGTTAATGATCGCGATGAAATTGCTTATAACTCTTTTTATGGTACAACTTAACTAATGGTGGTTTTCTTTAGTTCCCACTTCGATTAGCTGGTAGGTATTTTTACTAACTTCGCTTCTATGTAGGCACTTTTAATTCCATAGGTGTTTATTCATAAACGCCGCTGTCACTGTCAAATTTTCCCAATCAACCTTGAACCTAATGCTCTAGCGATAAAGTTGAAAACCGAAATAAAAATATCGAAACAAATCAGAGAACTACCAATTAATTATTTCAAAATTAAACTGAAGATATGGCTCTTTAATAACGTGTTCTATACAATTAATGAGTTTTTGACTTATAAACCCATTTGTAATGGTTAAGTAGCTTTTGTTCCTATTTTATTGATTTGTTTTTTTTTTCTAATTTTGTTACATTTTGTTAAATTTTTAACTAATACTAGTACCTAAAACAAGAGTAGATTGTGTCAGGTAGGTATATTAATTTTAAGTTTGCATGCTGAAGGAAGTCAGCGAAATGTGTGAAACCTTTTATTTTATAAGACCAACATGTACCATATTTCATGCAAAATAAAGAATCTTGAATCTTGAAAAAACCTATTAAACAAATTTGACAGATTGTAGAAGCTTGATGTACTGGTCATATCACCTACTTAGTTACCTAATGAACGATGTCTATTCATTTAAGTAGCTTTTATGATTAAACCTCTACCTGATTTATTTTCTGAATTCAGGATGCGATTCATTCGAGGAGCTCGTGGCTAAATAATAACAGCCGCTCGGATCGATCTTTAGGTTTAGCTGTGCTTGACTAGGTTGGTCTGTGAATGGATGACCACCCATTACATACCAAGTTTGCTCCGTGCCTCGGAAAGCACGTTAAGCCGTTAGTCCCGGCTGTCATTTGTAGATCTTTGACAGGCATTACAGGTAGTCAGTGACCCGAAAAGTCTGACAACCAGTCTTACCAAGGGGTATCGTATTACCTAGTACCTACTAACTGGGTTGTGGCGGTCAGATAGGCAGCGCTCCATGTAAAATACTGGTATTCAGCTGCATCCGGTTAGACCGGAAGCCGACCCTAACATAGTAGGGAAAAGGCTACGCTGATGATGATTCAGGATGCGATTCAAGTGTATTTTTTTTCAATTGGTTCTAAGTTTGAAGTGCAGACTTTCTAACACCAAGGTTATTCTTTAATTTCAAGTAGATAATAATGTTTCTAATTATTCTGCAAAGTGTTCCTATTCATTGCAGTTAATTCGTATTGTATGATTGTATGCCTAATAACCAACATACTTGACAGGTTAATTAATTCCGTAAATTCGGAGTCATAGTAGGTAGGTATCTATTAAATCGTTACACGCATAGGCATTTTGGTTGGTAGTTGGTAGGTAGGTTGGGAACCTAAATAAACGTTATTAATTAGTGAGTAAATTAAATTTTTTTGGCTATTACTGTCTTACAATATTCCGTTCCTACATATTTTACGATCTCGAAATTACAAAAAAAAACGTATTGCTTTACGAAGCCGCGCTTAGCCGCGGGTAACCTCGCGTAGCAAGGTGTAGACGCACCTAGCACCGCGTCTTTAAATGGCCGTTTATTTTTATAACTACCGAATACCAACGGTTTAAAATTGAACAACACACAATTTAATTTAATACTTACTAACTTCGAATCAAAGCTTCAAACAGTCTGAAGAATAGACAATCAAATTAAATCATCAACATTACTGTTCATGGTTCGGTAATTTCTCACCTTCGAGCACCTTCACGCTGCGTATCTTTAAAACTTGCATAATTTAATTTTAAGCAACAATTTAGTAGTCAGCCAAAATAATCGTTTTGCTGGTGGTAACATTCAGTGCTTGGAACCAAAGTTTTGGCTCCGTTTTTCCCGTTAGTGGCAAGCTTAACCAAATTAAGTAGCTGTTCTTTGCCAAAAAGAATAAAGGACATAATAATGGACTCGCGATTCTTGACTGAAATCCATGTAAAATCGTAGAAGTTTTGGCCATACGATAGAATAAAATATAGAAAACCACAATATTTGGCTAGTTCGTCGGTCCATGGCAACAACACAGAGCAAATTGCTTACTGAAAATGCAAATGAAAAACGTCAGGACATTTTAAAAAACATGTGAAAATAACAATAAGTAGCTAAATAATGTAGGTATGAAACATGAACAAAGCGACGACAAATTTGTAATAAATTAGCTATTGAAGTCGAACGCCTGCCAGGAAATTAATCCAATGGTGAGAAGTCGTTTACACTGTTTTTGTTGAAACCTTGGAACTTGTTATGATCGCAAAAACTAGTTACTTATAGAAGTATCCACATGAGCACTATGTAAGTACTTATAATTGTGTAATTATATTTAAAATTATAGACTGAAAAAACATAGTAAAAAAAACTCATGGCGTTGGCGCAGCCTCACCGGGATGTTCAGATTCACTTGTTTCTGTACCTACAACATTTCAGTTGACTTAGGTTAGTAGTAGTTGATTGATGCATATGAGACCTTGTGACGGTGAAATTCGGATAATTCCGAAAAATTCTTAATTATACATAGAAGATTATAACTAGGTAGGCACTCTGCCTTACTCGTGAGTTCTCGCAATGTTTTGTAAGTAGATAATAATTTGTTAGCGCGTTGTGCAACGGTGAATGATGTCGTAATAATTCGTCTGTCTAGTCTGTCAGAGCATTATAAGTTATACATCGCGTTTGTTTTGTATCTTTTGAAAACATGATCTAGGGTTAAGTACATAGGTACCTACATCAACAAAATGTCTACGTCGTGTAGTCGGCAACCATTTACTAATTTAAAAAAAACAGTACCTACCCACCTACGCATATATAGTATACGTGGCTCGATCTCATCATGGGACTCAAGCCTACTATAGGTACCTACCTAATTTACTTATTTTCCAAATCCTCAATTGTTAGGTACCTATACCTAGGAACAGAGTAGGTATTGCCGCAGGTTGAAAGTACAGAGTACAGACTAGATCTGCAGTTCCGCACCATCAACCTTTCATTCAAGCAACATACCTGCGTGACTATTTTATTAAACCACCTAGCCACCACATCAGCACACCAAGCTACTACCATCTGTCAAATTTCTATAATAGATTTTCAACTTTATTGCTAATGCATGGTGCAAGGTTGATTGGTAAAATTTGACAGTATTGGGTAGCTTGATATGCTGGCGTCTGTACATGCCTAACCAAGATAAAAAAAAAATGTAGGAAGTAGGTAGATAACTAAACTGTTGCGCGACATGCATGCAGTAAATATTCGCGAAGGACAGTTTTCCACGTTGAATGCGGGAACTAGGCCACATTTGGAGGCATGGGAAATTGCTTGAACGCTTTGTGCTTTTTTATGTCAGTATGAATAGGCAGTGTTCGTTGAGAATGCTGACTTAGTACCTATTATTGTAATTATCAACAATAGTAAAAATAAGTAGAAACTGCCTGAACAAATATTATTTTAGCTGTTATTGGTAGCGCAAGGTTCTGTCTCGTTGTCAGCAGCATTTAAACGCAGAAAGAGCCCATAGAAGTTAACACGTGTATTTATTTTCATAAAAGTGCAATTTTTAATCTAAATCTACTGGGTTCACCTTCATTTTATCTGTATAGTAAGTTTATGATCTGATAGTGTTGTGAAATGAAGAAAGTGTTTATTTATTTTTATCATAATAAAATGTGGCATCACACCAAAATACCAATGCTATATTATCGCTTATCGCACTGAAAAAAACCTGAAACGATAACGTTTTGTTTCGTTACGCCGCAAGCAAGAGTGGTTTCAAACAGCTGTTTTCTCTTTTAGTACGGTACGCTGATGTAAATAATTGAAGAAAATGAACAGGAATTATAGTAGACGGGTCGCTGACTTCCACGATGAACATTGCTGCGCGGGTAATGTCACCGGGAACTTCCGGCGCAGCTCTTCATTGCGGCTGCGCGGGGAGAAAATGGTGCAGCGCTCGCCTTTGGCAACAAGGAAATTAATACCAATAATCACGGAAAATACACACCAGAAACAACGCAGCGATGTGCCACGACTCCAGGAGCCTGGCCATCGCCAGCGAAGCCATGTAAGTAACTTTCCAATCAGACTCTTTCCATAATATATGAAACATTACCATAGCGACAGTAGGCAAGCTGGCAAGCCACGCATATGTTCAATTTTTTATAACATCATTAGAATCATTACACCGAACAGTTCAGTGAAACAGTTTTGTTTTGATAGTCGTTTGTTTAGAAATTGAGGTTAATTGGAACAACTAAATAAAATTTATTTTGTCAAAAACAATAATGAGTTTACCCAGCTAACTTTTGTTTTCAAACAGTGTGCTAAAAATAGACATCTTTTAGCATAGATATTTATTTTGACCTTGTTCTCATACAACAATTATAATTTTTCAGTCATTCAATTCAAATCCTCTACAAAAGCCAAAGAAATCCTGCTTAAAACAACAGGAGAGTGGTTTAGACAGGAAGTTGAGCATGACTGACTCTGCTCACACTCCACCTGGCTCTCCTGAAGACCTGCCTGATGATGAATCTCTCCATAGTTATGGAAGTGCCGCCACAGCTGCCTCAGTTGATGCAGGTTATGCACCATTCAACGGCACTACTTTTAGTGGAAGATCCATGCGGTATGTTTTACATTGTTCTTCACATGCAGGGCTCGCTGGTGAAGAATATCTAACACCCACTCAGCGAGCACAGAAACAAATACGACGTCTCAAAAATCTACTAAGCCAAGCCAAAAAAGACCTAGACAAAAAAGACAGTGAAATTTTCCAACTAACAAAAGAGGTTGTAGAACTACGACTTTATAAAGCATCAATATGTTCACCTGATGAAAAATCTAACTCTAGTGAAATAGTTACAATAAGGGAAAACGCTGATGAAGTTTCTATTGAACAAGAGAGCCCAAAACATGGGGATGCTTGTGGATCATTTGACATCACTGATAGCCCGTTGTTCAAAAACCAAACACCAACTAGATGTCGCAATGAAATGCAAGGCTCTTTCACTGACTCTGGTCATTTTGACGATCTCACAAATTCATCATTACATTCCAAAGAATCTGTGCACATGCTGACACATGAGGCATCCTGTATGACTGAAATAGGAGACGGGGATGAGGAGCGTCGTAGTTTAATATTGTATTACGAGAAGAAGATAGAGGATATAATAAGAGCTCATGTTGGAGAGACACAAGAAATGAAGAAACAGCATAATGATAAGGTGGAGTCATTGCTGCAGAAATTGGCAGATGTGAACACACGTTACTGTGAGTTACTGCCAAACTATGAGCAAGCTAAGGATAGGATCCACTCGCTGGAGAAGCAGCTGGAGGAGGTGAGCAAGCAGCTGCAGGAAGAGGAGACCAGGCACCGCGCCATCTACCTGCAGATGTACAACAAAGGGGTTGAGGCCGCCAAGTTTGAGCTAGAGAAGGTAAGCCATCTTCTGCATTCTTGGTCTTATTAGTGTGAAAGAGCAATGAGGCGAGTGAGAGCAAAAGAGGAGCAATAGTGTGTATAATATAAATTGTAAACATAGCTATGTAAACTTAGGAACACCTGAATTAACAGATAACATCATTAGTCTTAGCATTTTCAGCATTTTGAAAATATTGAAAGTACTTTTATTCTCATTTTTTCATTACTCTTTAATATTTAAAAGAATTGTTTTTATTGAATAATATATTTAGAAGACGTTATACATTTAATGAATATAGCAGCATTATAATGCAGATTTTTGTAACAAATCATACAGTAATAACATCTTCGATATGTTAACATTTCCAGGATAATGAGCCTGGTACTTCACAAGGACAAATCAGCCGCGTGTCTGTAGAGGAACTACTGGAGCAGTTGCAGATTACTCAGACCGAGCTCGAGAAAGTTCGAGTGAGTTACCATTCCTACTATCATTCCTACCTAAATCACTACAAATATTGTACTATCACAATGAAAAATTGACCAACAAAACTCAATTTAATAAGATCACTTACACCACAAATCACTAAATATGTTTAGAACTAAACTACATCATGGTTCTGTTTCTAACGATGTTGTACACAAACAAAATGTTTAGCGCTGAACTCATTCAATGATTTAGTGCAAGTATGCCTCACATCACCTTCTACAAATTATTAATATTATAATGGAAATTTTTCAAAGTGATAAACATTCTCACTATCCTGTTCTAAAATCATTCTCAAATAACATTTTCAAATAAACTAATATCAAAACTTTAGAAATAGAAGATTGTATCACCATTTTGAAGTTGATTAACCATTTTGAAGTCTGAATTAACCACAGCATTGTACACGGATTTAGTGTTAGTGTGAACAATGTGTGCATGTAGTGGCGATTAACATGTGCCAAGCTTTAACGTGTAGTGCATTACAGGACACGGCATTCACAGAGGACCGATCAGCAAAGTCACAAGTACTGCTAAGTGCAAAGGAGGCTGTTTCTTTATGGGTCCTAGGAGCTCGAAAGGTTGGATTTTTATACCGGACAAATGGCAGTACTGCTGAACACTTTTTATTTTTGTATACTACACCCTGCTTACTACACAGGTTCTGACAGATATTGATTTAAACTGTGTTTAATTATGTTATTTAAATCTGAGTTTATTTAAAAAAAAGTTGTTTATAACTGAACATAATAATCACTTGGATTTGGACTTGAGTGTCGCCTTGTTTATAGGTTTTAATTTCCTCAATTAATATTTTATTATGTTGGGATAGGCAGTCGTTACATGTTTTTGTTTTCTACTTTCTTTTAAATAGTTTTATAGATTGTAGTGGTACTGAAGAAGGCTTACAACTAATTCACTTTCTTTAGCAAAGCTTTGTAAAAACTAACCCGTTTTGGTTTATTTCTCGCCTAACCTTGGCTTCGCATGTTACCTTTTTGGTTGAAACAGCCTCTTTTGGTTTTGGGTAATTAGGTTCCTTCATTATTGTTTCTAAGTTGGAAATGTAAGGACAGCTGCATTCATTGGTTGCGACCCCTTGAGAAATTTTAATTTATTTTTTATCATCCAATGAATGGAGGTGTCTGTACATGTATTTATGTAGATAGACCCTATGTTTTTGAATTGTAACTGAATTTGTTCACATATTATCGAAAACTTCGTCATCACCTAATCTTTTTTGGCTGACAGTGAATAAGTTTATTAAACTTGTACTAAACATTAATCTCGACGACAATAATTATTCAAAATTATCAAGCTTTCCACTCTTCACACTGGGTATTGCAAACGGGGTGCACGATCCACGATGCGACGAAGCAATTACACGGTATTCAGTCTCTACGAAATACTATTGACACATCGATAGTGATTGTAAATTATATTTAATTGTGAACATAAAATTGAGAAATGTACAGAGGTCTCCTGTAGTAGAAATCTTCAGCTCAGCCAAAATATGTTTCGTGTTTGGTGTCAGTAGGTAGAATGCATGCCTCCATACACTGCATCAAAATGAAGATTCTCACAATACTCTATTTATTACAGGCAATGTACCGTCGCATTGTCGAGTCGCAGAAGGGTAGCAAGACCAACGTAGATCCAGAAGTGACATTGCAGTTCCTAAAATCGGCCATCTATTACTTCCTAACTGATCCCGAGAACCACCAGGGGCACCTCAACGCCATCGAGAACATTCTTGGCTTCACTGACACAGAAAAGAAGAATATTCGCAAGGCGAGGACATTGTAGGAAAGACTGCTGTGATCGTGTGATATGACATTATTACTAGATAATTTTGTTACTATTTAGATAGGTCTTATTTTATTATTTGTCGTCTGGGACGAGAGGTAGCTCATATAGGTTACAATATAGTAACTAGTTACGTGCACATTACTCATAAGTCGCGTCTAAACGTTATAAGTTTGCACATAATTTTAAGATCTTTTTTTTGTTTTGTTTTTTTTTAATGTTTGTTACTTTTTGGTTGTACTTACATTTTTATTTGCTAGGTTTTAAACCGAATTTATTTTGTCGATTGTGATTTTTTCTTTATATTTAGTTCGTAAGCACCAAAGATCGAGTTTGTTTTTTGTAATAGAATCGTGCAATTTTGACTTATAAAATAAGCATAATAGTGGCAAATGTTACATTCTTTGCTGCTTTAGAATAAGTGTTATATACTTGAAATGATTATGTTCCTTTTGGTGTTGTTTTCCTATCTCTTTACTATGCATGCTGGTCAGCATTTATATGATTTAGAATGGCTATGATAAAATTACAATTAATTATCTTTATAATCAACAACGGTCTATGTCAACGATTAACATCTTTATTTTATTTCCAAAAAAAGACTGCTGTGAGTAAAACTATTGTGACACATCAACAAAAAATAGATCATCACATTCTAAGAATATTTCAAGCAGAACATTCTCACAACATGGAAAAGAATAAATAATATGCAAATAACTTTGAAGATAAATTTGAATGACGAGAATAAGTAAAAATGTAATGTTGCACAGTTACTTACATATAATATAGTAACTTATTATTCTACTTAATAATAAAATTGTGCTGAGTATTCTTTCTCTAAACGAGCCGAGGTAGTGGAATAGTTATATTATTATTTTATTATAAAAACTAACTATTCATTGTAGTGCAACATTAATCTACCCCATAGATTAATTACATAGGATTTATCTTCAATTGTTATTTGGGTTTACTCGAATATTGAAATGTGACCTATTTTAAAGTGATTTAGTACTTAATCAAATTATTCTTGCCACCCATTTTGCATCTGTGATTAAATGTACCTTATAATTACGACAATGCATAGTAAATCTGTTCACTTTTACTGTGGATAGGTACACTTCTATGTTCCATTCGATATTTATTAAAATACCGAACTTTTACACTTCATCACACAAATAATTACTCTTTTCAGTTTGGAATTTTCATAAACATGTGCTTTAGCATGTTTATCTGTTAATGCCAAATTGGAGAGATATAAAGCGACTTCTCATTTCTTGTTAGAATCGTGTGTATGTATTTTTGTATAAAACTATCGAATGGAATAATATTGCATAATATTTTGTTATATGCTATTTTCTTTTACATGGAGCAAATATATGCAAATTAGTTATTGCATCTTATCTTGCCTCTATAATTTAGGAATGCGGATGAGTGATAATAAGCTATTTTAATAGCATTGTTAACGTCCAATAGTTATACAAATCTTGTACAATAGGTATTGTGGATTTGATTTATATTTTAATTTACTATAGATTTTATCACTAGTAAATAAAATACATGACATTCATTACAAGGTAATAAAGTATTTCTGGGACATTAAGTTGCTTGCTTTGGTTCTCAATTATATGGTAAATGGATAATTAATTCGCTGTTTTTATTTCTCCCCTCTTTACTACACATCTAACCGCTGCTCCTGCTGAATAATGTCACAAGTCTAGGCGCCTTCGGCATCGACAACTTTTACATAATATGAAATAACGCCTTGTGTGATGTGATATGTATTTGAATCTAAACAAGACAAAATACGTAAAACCACCCTGAGCATGATCTGTGATAGGATCCTGAAGCAGTATTGTCTTTTTTCCCTAATCCTAGGAGCAGGAGCTTTAAGATCAGCGTACACTGGGCAGCAAAATGCTCCAGCTTCTTAGCTATCAAGTTTCGAGTGAAATGCACACTCATTTCAAGTCTTTATTAATCATCAATGGGTCGAAAGCTGCTGTGTGCGCCGAGCGTTTAGGCAGATTACACTCTGAAGGTGGGAAGGCGCGTGTTTCTCACTAGGCACTATGCACAATACAATTAAAGACAATTTATCAAAAAAGTATGATTTTTATTGTACAATTATGTTCCTAAGTAAATTATTGGTAGTAAAACTTATACAAAATTAATATCAAAATTTAAAGCTAGCACAGACTTAGTAAAAATTAAATACAAATGTCTTACACAAACGTGAGTCTTATTGTAGCTGCCAGGTGCATAACTTTTGCAGGTTAACATTCAATACTAAATACATAGTAAAAAATATAAAGTGGCGATGTAATTGCCCACATCATCGAAATATAGCCTCACAATAAAAACTGGTATCACAACCATATCTTGTACACAAGTTCTATGGACAAGCAACAGATTCTTATTGCTCAATTCGTAAAAAATTTAAACATTAAAAGTTTTTAACATTGCTTAATTTCATAATATAATACAATAGGTGTATGATAAGAAACTTGATTCTTACATGCTAAAAGTATTTCAGTCGATTCCAATGAAATATATCGAAGAGCTATTTTTATGGCACATGTACTGTCGAGGTCATGGATATCACAAAAATGCATTGTCATGGATATTGTTAAATGTAGGAGAAATATAAAACATTACTCCTTAGAGATTCTGATCAGTCTTTGTTTCCTTATCTTCAATGATAAATCACAAATTAATTTGCCCCATAAAAATCCAAACCCTTTTCATAAAATAATAAAGGGCTAAAACATTGTGGTTCTATCTTCGCTTTACAGTTAGCAGTCCTTTGGGCATATGCGATTCTAATTTGAACTTTTATCCTTAAATCTAGTTAGTGTAAATTACTATAAGTAAACAATTCACAGATACTTTGCATTATAAGTATCAATGTTTCCATACTGCTATGCATGAGTTGCAATTTTGGATATATATCACGATATGGCTCGTATCAGTCGAAGCTGAATTTGACCTCCTCGCGGGACGGATCATTGTTGGCAGCTACTGCCTGCAGCCAGTAGCGACTTATTTGGCTCTCGATGGACGGGGTGCTTTCTTTGCGAGTGCTGGCGGCGCGGGCTTTGCGCTTGGCCTTGCTGTGCTTGGGTCGGCGGCGGCCTACCTTGGTCTTCATCTCGGCTATCTTAACAGACAGCTGGCTGTCGAGCGAGTTGCGGCGCGACTCCACCGACACGTGACGTAGACTGATGCTGATCTGCGAGTCCTGCGAGTTGCGTCGGTCCGGCGTGGAGCTCAGCGAGTGATGTGTGTGCGTCGGCAGCACGAGTGCGTCGCGGCGCCGCACGAAGCGAGGCAAGGTCGCCGCCCACGATGACGACAACTCTCCGCTGGAATTCAAATATTTTATTAGACTACGTTTTTATGAGAAAGTGAGTAAAACCCCCACCAGCTTGATCAATAACATGAAGAAATGTACCTAATAACTGGATGCGGAGGTCGGTATGGTGGCGCAATTTGGGAGAGACTTATGTCCAGTAGCGGACTGCGACAGGTTGAGTTGATTGAGCTAATTCGTGAGGAAATAAGGGACAATGAATTATTATTTTAAAATGAATGTTAGGCTATTCCCACTTTTTTCTAGTTAGAAGATTGGAAATCGACTTTGAAGTTTATTTTGCAAAATTATGGTATACTAAATCTAGTCTCACCTCTCATGTTTAGCATCGTCTGGGTAGTCAGCGGGCGAGGTGGGGTCGATGCAGAGCCCAACAGGGTCCTGCCTCGAACCTCCCAGTGAGATGGACAGACGCCCTCTAGCGGCGAACTCCCCGCGACGTCGATAGGCACGCGCGATGAGCTCGTGTTTGCGAGCTCGACGCGTCACCTCCGCTTCCACGGAACAACCGCATTTCCTGTATAAGATAAGAAAATAAGGGTTACTTTGCGATGATTTGGTAAAGGTGGAAGGTACTGCCCATGATTCTCAGTTTGGTAGATCTGCTTCACATTACTGAAGGTTCAAATTATCATAACTCAACTCAGAGATGATTGAGGTTGGTTTTATGTCTGGACTGTACTCCATGTTAAACAATTTATTATAAAAAGACAAAATAAAAGACCATTAACTCATGATGCAGATGTAATGAACTATGAGAGGACAGCTAATATACAAGGTATAACACAGTAAACGCACTACGTCTCGCGTGCGTGTGCGACTCACACCTTGAAACTAAACAACTTTTGGTCTAAGACTTTCTGGAATAGGCAAAAAAAAACAGTTTGGACTTTCAACAAGTACAGTAAAACTAAAAAAAAAGTAATACATTTCCAAAAGTCATAGAACAAGAGTAGTTCCGTTTCTTGGACTGAGTCACACGAAAGGTTGTGCGTGTATATGTTACAACTTATGTATATGAACACAACGAACATGACTCCATTTGTACTTTTCTTCTAGTATAATAACAAAGCTAGCTACACATGTGATGTGTACCACACCTTGCCAAGTAGCGCCTCCAGCCGGCGGCTGCAGCAGGCGTCCAGGTCCACGACGCCATCAGCGCGCCTGCCGCGAAGCAGCACAACAGACGCAGCTGCAGCACCGACACGGACGGCCGGGTGCCTGTCGAACACTCCTTCTCAGGCTCTTTTAGAGCTTCCAGGCGGCAGCTGTTGAGTAAAGCAAAAAAGGATTAGCTTTAGTACATACAGACTAATCCGGCTTCGCGGCGACTTGTCACACAGGCGTCACTTGTTTACTTGGAGTAACGTCGCTCTGCAAGCTTCAGGCCCCGACTCCACCAAAGCGAGGAGAGGAGATGTGCAAGATTCGATTAATCACAGGAGAGATGAGAGACGTGATGTAGATTTCATCCAATGTGATTGATCGGTTGCCGAACTTCTCCTCTCCGCTCCGTTTTGGTGGAGTCCGGGCCTCAAGGTGACACGTAGCATGCACTTAACACTGTTTTCATTCGTTTTCTCCATAGACGTGTGTCGCATGAGACTAGTGCTCTGACCAAGAGCGATAAGGTCCGTAAGGACAGAATCGAAGTCTAAACTCGGGACAATTTGGCAATATTTTTCATAAAAAGCGTTGGGGCATGCAAATATTCGAGAAAAGAGTAGCTAGGAACCAATCAATGAAGGCACTTCAGCACTTGGAATTCAAAACTTTCAATAAAACCTGACCTCATAATTAAAGTAGACAAGTGCATCTGTCAAAAACGATAAGTTCCATCGATAGCCAAATCGGAACTAATAGTTTCCCTATCATTAAGGGACCGTCTCCACCAACGAGAGAATCGCGGCGATATTATCGTCCTGCCACGTATTTCTATACACCCTCTTAGGGCCGTCTTCACGAGCTCGAGAATCGCGGCAATATTATCGTATAATGACACGACGATAATATCGCCGCGATTCTCGCGCTCGTGGAGACGGCCCCTTAGAAGCTTGCTACGCGGAGAACATCAATTCCGTAAGAATTTCTGGTTGATGTTTTATTTAAGTGATAGTAACTTACATAATATTCTTCTTAAAAGACTCCTTCCACAGCTCAGCGTTTCTAAACTCGTAGATATGGCAGGCGAAGGTGACGCATATGAAGACGGCGACCAGCGCAGCCGTGAGCGAACATCGTGTGATGGTCTGACGGATCTTGTTGGCGGCGCGCGGAGATATTACGTCCTTGCTTGAAACGCGCACCGCGATCAGGGAGAACACGCCTAAAGGAAAGAAACGGTTTTTTCGAGCACAATTTTAAAACTATGAACGTGCAGATGTATGAATTTGGACAATGCAAAAACAGTGTAAGGATCGGAGCAGGTGGTGTCTGTAGTTTCAACCTAAACATAAAGGGTGTAAATAGACCCTTAACATATCCGAAAGGCACTTATTCTCCCCGTCTTTGCGATAATTTTTTTGTTCTAGACCATACCTGGGAACCTTCTAGTTACGGAGATATTGGGGGTCGAGGTTCCCCCCTTTTCACAAGTTTTTTTTTAATGTAAGATTTTTACTTAACACACCTCCACGACCCCCGTACTATTCAATCCTCCATCAGGACAATGCTTTGAGTGCTTTCCATCAATTCCTACCGTAAAACGTGATCTTTCACCCCAAAAAAAAAGATTCACAGCCATCATTTTTGGGTGAAGTTACTTAGTTTGATGTACAGAATGCTTGGTTGACGGCTATGTGAAGGGTCTGTTTACACCTTGTATGTATGTTTTAAGAAAATGAAATGTTTAAGTTCATTTCCGTAACATGTTTAAGAGTAGCTTTCTTTATGAAGGAGCTTATCGTGGACTGAATCATTTCACTAGTCAACAGTGTTTTTGTTGCTCTTGATATGAGAGTGGTTTTAGTTGTATTGATGCATTGTACTCAGGAATAAGGAACAACAGTTTTTGGAAGCTATAATATATAACTATAGCTTATTGTATTGTATTTGGGTGGATCGAATAAATTTCCCACCCGCACGCAAAATACGCGCTTTGACGTGGTGTTGCGGACACCAGCCCGTTATACAATACAATAAAATAAGCTATAGTCCGGCGCCAGTATCATCGCAACCCCCATCGGATTCAGTTCCCGCCCACGTCGCCGAACACCATCGCCGCGATAGTTAGGATGAGGCAGAGACCACGTGACTAAGTTGAAGTATGCTACTTTTATGGATCATTATAAAATCATACTAACCTCTAAGCAAGAAGTAGCCGCCTAAAGCCAGTACGACCGACAGCGGCGCCAGTAACAACGCAGCCCTCATGGGATGGTTGACGTAGCCCACGAAGCAGATGCCCGTCACACTGCTGCCGTCCACCTCGCCGAACGCCATCGTGGCTATGGTCAGGATGAGGGGAAGTGACCACGCAACTAGGTGGAAGTATGCTGCTTTCTTGTCTATGCGGTCTTGGATTTTTCCTGTGATGAAATGACATATTAACTAGATAACATTGAAAGTTTGAGCGAGAAAGGCCTAATTATTTTATTGAAATTCGTTTTTTTATCATACGATGCAATGGTAGACTTATGACAAGTAAATGATGGAAGATGAATAAGCCTAAAAAATATAGCAGTGGATACTTATGGGTTGTTTTATATTGTTGGTTGGTGTTTTTGGCTGTTGACTATGTTAAAAAAAAATATAATTTACCTAAAGCCCGGAAGCTCATATGCCAGGCATATGTGAATATGACGAACCACACGCAAGCTGCCATCATGAAGTAATACACCTAAAAACAAACAGAGAAGTTTATTAGGTATAGGCACGCTTGTATATGGAAATTTTGGAATCAGTATTTTTTTGGATTTTCTAGTAGGGAAACCTTTATCAGCGATTTGCGTTCGGTAATTACGACTGCCTATTATGAGCGGTTTGAACATTACTGCCGATAACTCTTACCTTTCCTCTTGAAGAATATAAGCCAAATGTTACGTTTTATATTATAACTAGCTGTGTTCCGCGGTTTCACCCGCCGCTTCTGACTTGTTTTCTTTTTGCGTAGCGTGATGTTGTATAGCCTTCCTCGATAAATGGGCTATCCAATACTAAAAGATTTTTTCAATTCGAACCAGTAGTTCTTGAGATTAGCGCGTTCAACCAAACAAATAAACTCTTCAGCTTTATAATATTATAAGTATAGATATAGATAGCGACCCGCCACTGCTTCGCACAGCGCGTCCTATCGGGTCTAAAACACTAACCTATTTTTGAAGCCGGAAGCAATAATACACTTTTTTTTTTTAAATTTCGTTTAAATCGGTTGTTTTTAAGATTTACCAATACAAAGACGACAACGCATGACAGATTCTCCTCTGCAGAAGGTTCGCCCTGCCGCCGAGTGCCGTCCTTTGAGCACACGATGTCGTTTCTAGATCCCACGCCGAATTGAATAAGCCATCTGCAACAAGTTATCATAAGTCAGCTATATCACTTGAGCACTTAGAAGGAGATCAAGGACTTGTAGATGAAAAGTCGTACAAGATAATAATAATATGGAGATAGGGAGACATGGATAGCTAAGGATATTATTATTGAATATTGGGATCCTAGCTGCCATAGTTGTATGAAAAACGAAGATATGCTGCGCCGGTCTACCTAACCAAAAAAGTTCATGAGCGGACACAGTGAGTTTCGTGTGTCGAGAACAGACTCAAGTTGTGAAATAAAACAGAAAAATGGTTTTAGCATCATGGATTTGGCTGATAATTTAGTGCAATTTATTTTTGAAAATGATTTTAGGCATGTGGTCACCGTGGCTGGTTTCTTTAATTAAATGAATGGTATCGGGTCCTATTTGCCATGAGGCACCGTCTTGTTGAAACCACTAATACTCGTTATTATCAAATCTCACATTGATCAGACCCAAAACAAAGCGCTTTGGCGCCACTTAGCACTTATGAATATGATTTGGTGGACCGCAGGTCGTAACTATTGTTCCGAAGTGTTTATTTCATAATTCATCATAGCAAACCTAATATGCACTAGCTATGACCGGTAGTTTCTAGTTATGTTTTGAAAGCTGTTTCATTGTATGTGTTCATCACATTCAACCAGCCAGAGCGTAATATCTAATATTATAATATAACAATGAGACAATAAAAATACGGCTCAAATCATTGTTAACACTTTTGTTCACATTCAATTATGGTGTTCATACAATAAAATTAAAATATTAACATTGATAAAACGTATGAAAACGATTGTTTCAGATTCTTTTTATTCTGAACATGAAACTTTGTTACTATGCATGTTTATTACAGACAGAAAATCTAAGTATTTGATTTATTTATTGACACCAAAAACTTACTTTAAATCATTTTACATGGGTAAACTATTGTTTGAAAAGAGTCATCAAACTAACCCCATAGAAGCGACGGCAAAGCACACGTTGATATAGAATATGACCAGCGCAGGGTACTTGTTGGCGCTGCGCCAGTCGATCAAGAACGTGGCGACCGTTAGCAGGTTGAGGGCCAGGCACACGCCGGCGCCCCACGCCACTAGACGGTGGATCTGCTGATGCTCGTCTTCGGTATACAGCGGGTCGCGGCATGGAAGACCGCATCCTGATATGCCTGAAAAAGAGAAGCAAAATGTTAGTCCCATCAAAGATTTATCAGGTCAAGTATGACAAAGTTATGATAGTTCTCACAACTCACCTTCGTAAAAATGCATAGGTTTGTCAGTATGTATGAGGGGCGGCAGGCATTTCCCACTCGTGTTAAACTTCAATTCTCTCACTGCATTCTCGCATCTCGAAGGAAACAACGTTGCATTGCATTTCAGGAAGGACGGAAAATATGAGGTATTATACAGTATGGAACATGGCTCCATCGTAATCTTGCACATTTCATAAGAGGGCAAATAAACCATATCATTGCCCAGGACTCGATCGCACTTGGGCATGAAAGTGGAGCAAAGCAAGGGCTGTATAACGGCCCAGCAGTTTGGCACGTTTATCAGTTCTCTATAGAGTTCCAGCTGTGACTGGATTTGGTACTGATTGTCATGAAACGTTAAGTGAACGCTTGTATTGGCGTAGGGCAGCTTGGTCCCCAAGCAGCTCGTCCTGTTGAGAGGTTCACATCGAGCGCGCCGTACACAGCTGTCCAGCTTGATCTGTGGCTCCGGGAACCATTGTGTACTTTTGTCTGGTTTAATCAGTCTATAATTTGGCGTGCCGTTTATTATTTCAAGGCGTTCTGTAGCATTGTCGCTCATATCTGTTATAGCGTTTTTGTGGCCACCGTTGTCGAATTGGCTCGCTCGACATGCTAATATCAGTAACAGCCAACTCAACCATCGCCAAGGGGTCATCTGGAACAAAGAAACTAATATTGACTATTTGTGACTGGCAATAACAACAAGGGCAAAAAAGTAAAAAAAAATTAAAACTACATTTCATTTCTTAATCATTCTTTATTAACGTAGGTAGACGACGGAATCAAATGAAACCCGTTAAATTTTCAACATTTTATTCATTGAACATTGTTGTTTCCATTCAAATTCCTATGGTTACTTGAAGTATAACTAATAATAACCCAAGTCTGACGAGTGTCCAAGGGAAAGGATGTCTGGTGGTTGCAAGTGAGTCAGTACATTGTAATAAAATATTTTACGATCTATAAACATTCTGCCTGTATTGTGTCGGGACCACCAGTCCCTACACAATACAATTTGAAGTAGCTCATTATTCTTGAAAAAAAAGGAACATATCAGAATTATATTTTAGAGATTCTGAGGCACCTTAGAAGAGGTACTGAATGTGTCACTGTGGAAATGACTGTGTGATGACTTAGTTGAGCTGTAGACTGCGGTAATCGGATGTAATGAACATGGTTAGTTTGATGCAGTACTTAATGTGTTTTGGGTTAGTTGTAATCTAAGGGACCAAGGTCATACTCATTTGAACATAACGTTCTATGTGAAATGAGCAAATAAACTGTTGAATTTTTATTATTTGCTTAATAAAAAACATATAACTAAGCATTTAACAGTTTGAATTGGAAATCAAGCATTGAAGCTCTAAATATTTTATTAAATATCTCAACCAGGAAATAAATTGTTATACGAATAAAGTAACTTTACAAAATCACCACTGTTTATTCAGCATTTATGCACTAATGTTGCATGACAAATGTATGTGAACGGTGCAGAAAAACATCGTGAGGCAACTGGCATGTCCTAGAACCAAAAATTCGAAGACATGTGACATCTACCAAGCCGCACTGGGCCCGCGTGGTGGATAATAGCCATTCCCTCTCACAAAGAAGTGGCCTGTCCCAGCAGTGGGAACATTATAGGCTGATTATGCTAATGTAGTGTGTGCCTCTACGTGAAATGAGTATTTGACGGGTGCATTAAAACTTTCCGCGTTTTTTGTACAACAATAAAAAGAATCATTCCCTAAAAGTAAAATAAACATGTACTCGTAATGTGACTTTTTGCAGATTTGTACAAATCTATTTTATATCAGGATTTTATTTATTCATAGGAATCATAAATTAAGTAAATCATAATTTAATTCGGCATAATTAGATAAAGTAAATCCTCTTGAAAATTTTGAACAAAAATAACAGGGTATTCCAAAAAAAACAAACTAGCAAAAACCTTACGATAACAATAATTTCAAACATGTACCGACAGACACGAAAGGACAGGATGGCCCTTGGACAGGGTGTTACTTATTCATTCATCATTTATTTCAACCCCATGTAGTTTTTTTATTACAATTGGATATCGGGTAAAACTTTATTTGTGATTCTTTATTTCTTTATTATTGACAAAACAAATTCAAAAAATACCAGGCTCTTACTATAAGAATGATGAAGATGTAGAGATGATCGCACGAAGAATTTCAGCCAGGCCATAGGCGAAAGTTTCTACGACGAACTTCTGCACCCGACTCTGCATTGGATGTGACTCTTGATCAAATTATTACCTGATGCCATAACAAAAAACATGTAAACATTTTGCACAAGAGTATTAAATTACAACGAAACTGATTAACTTACCAAATGATGCAGCATTTTGGGAGAAAACACACCTGTACAGAAATCTTACATTTTGAGACATAATATAAATTTTATTATGTGTTTAGCTTATGAAAATAAAATACAAGGCGTAAATAAAAATTATGTACAACCTTTTGCTTCAACATCACTGTATTGTCTTAACACTTTCGAAACACATCTCGAAGTCTCGATTGTAACGTAAGAAATTCATAATAAAGTCTATTTATGATATTAAGAACAAGTTAAGGCGGCGTGCTAGTTAGATACCGGCTTCCCGCCTCTTCGGAAGTTCCTGTTGGCGCCGCCGCCACGTCGCCCTCGCGAGCTGCCGCGCGAGCCTGCGTTACCTCTCCAGTTGTTCCGCCCGCCATGTCCGTTCATGCCGCGACCTCTGCCCCGTCCTTGTCCGCGTCCTCTATAACCGCCATCCCATCTCTGATTGCGCATGTTATTGTTATTGTACCCATCATCTCCATTATTGTCCTCATTGTTATAGTTTTCTTCTTCATAGTTTGGATCGTATGACGAATCTTCTTCATTGTAATCCCCATCGTTCTGTGAGTATGGTTGATTATCATACCCAGAATCGAAATGAGGCTTATTAAATCCATTATCAGTAAAAGGTGGACGTGATGGCATATTGCCCATGGGTGGCATGTTGCCCATCATGTGTGGAGGGGGAGGAGGCATGTGCATTGGACCCATAGGATGCATCGGGCCCATTGGAGGCCGAGAACCCATTGGTCCCATAGGTAATGGTGGATGCATCATGTTACCCATTGGGGGAGGCATATTATTGATAGGACCCATATTATTTCTGTCAGGTCCACTGTTAAAGCCTTGTTCATCTTCTTGACTATCTTGTTCAGTAACATCCATATCATTATCATAATAATCATTATCTTCATAATTCTCCTGTTCATCATTTTCATCATCATTGCCATCATTATCATTTTCAGGATCAGGATATTCAAATGGTTGGAAGTTATCTTCATCTGCATCATCTTCCAAGTGAGGCATGACATCATGTAACTCTTCTATTTCACCTGAAGCTATAAATTTTTTCAGTGCCATAGGTCCGTCTGATATAGCTTTCTCCAACTTTGACCCAGGTTCTACTCCAATCAGTTTCCCATAGATAAAAATTGCAGACGGTGTTATTTGTTGAAGGGGTATAGCCCCTGGTACAGATTCAACTAGAGCTTGAGTTAAAGCTTCAGTTGCAGAATCCTCATTATTTGGTCCATGGTTCCATTGAGCTTGGAAATTCCTAGGAATAGGTTTGCTATATGGTACCTTCTTAATCTTTTTCTCAAAGTCCATTGGAATTAATGTGGTGTCCAAATCCAAACCCGGAATGACTTTATCAGTATCTGAGGAAAATATTTCCACTTTATCTTCAGGACCCATACCAGGTATAATTGCTGGTTCTTCTAAATCATGGTCATCCTGAACACCTGGTGGCAATGTGTTGAGATTATACTTATCTCTCATAAGATCTCCAGGACGGTTACGAGTCCAAAACTTTGATGTATGGTCATTAGACCCTGAGCATAAGATGTGACCAAGAGGATGCCAAGCCATTGTCCAGACTATAGATTCATGAGCTCCTTCAATACAACCAACCTCCTTGTCAGTACCAACATTCCAAAATAAGATGGCTCCATCAGAACCTCCAGAACAAAACAATCCCTCATGAGTCGGATGCCAAACTACACTAGAGGCTTCTTTTTTATGACCTCTGAATATTTGTAACTCTGTACCTAACTTACGAATATCAAATAATTTGAGTAAATGGTCACGAGAGGCGGTAATCAGCCAGTTACCGTTATCATTCCATTTGAGATCCATCACGGTTGATTTGTGAGCATGAAGGGTAGACAAGGCCGTCCCGGACTTGGGATCCCATAACTTTATGGGTTGCTGATTGTCTTTACTTCCTGACACAATGAGTGCCTTTGTGGGATGCCACTGGACACATTTGACATCTGCACCATGACCTCGCAATATTCTCTCTTCTTGACATCTATAGAAATCAAATATTCTCAATGTGCCATCATCAGAACATGTTACAATTTTAGAATCACTAGGACTAAAACTAATACCTCTGACAGCTTCTTTGTGAGCCTGGTACATCTTAACATTGTTCATATTACTTTGCCAATACTTTATAAATCCTGAATGATCTCCAGTGACCATCCAGCCTTCACCATGGGACCAAACCATTGACCTTACAGGGGAATCATGAGCTTGAAGAATTGTTTCAAAGTTAAAAGTCAATCCATTCCATAATGTGAATTCTCCAGATGAGGCCCCGGTAATTAAACGACGGCCTTCCGGGGTCCAAGCAACGGCGAATATGGGACATCTCATTTTATTAGTAGCTGTTTTAACGAACCGGGTAGTAACGGCATTTATAGGATTATCGGGATACGAGGGTGGCGGCAACAGGTCAGGGGTATACATAGCATCGGGCTGAAGCGCATGTCTGTCCCGCCAGTCCCTCTGCCAAACGCGACATTCTAAAGCTTTTATAATAGCGGCATTATAATCTACAGTTTTTCGCATAACGGATTTACGTAAGCGTTTACCATCGAAATCATCTTGAGTCATGTTCAGTGGCCCTTGAGGTGGAAACCGCATCTGGTAGTTGAACGGCCTAAAATTATGGCGCATGTTGTTTCTACCGGGCGGACCCATAGGTGGACCCATTCCCATGCCCATACCCATGCCCGGGGGAGGCATCCCCAAATTCGGTGGAGGGTGTCCGAAATCCATGGTTTATTACTTCGATACCTAATCAAAGAAATAAGTTCATTACTTTTCGGCCATTGAGAATCTGCTAATATGGCCAATCAGACAATCATTCATGTTGTTATTCTTACCTTAAACTTATAAAATACACTATAACATTATATACGCCGCTCTGCACAACTACACAACACACAAATTTATTTATAAGTACCACCAAACAATGTTGTATGTACAAACAGAAAAACTTAGAACACAACGTTAACCTATTTGGAATGCTAGGCCAAGCAAATCAGCGTCAGCCATGTTGCTAAATGATAGAGTTATTAGAGTTGCGGCGCGAAGCCAAGACGAAGCCACAGACTGAGTTACTCCAATGGAATAAAATCGACTAAATAGTCATAATTAAGTTACATATAAGTTGTATTAAGCTGGTTACACCTTCAGACTTATTTATTTATTTAAGCTTTTATTTGAATGTTTTATGGCACAAAACATTACAAAATAATGGAAAACAAAAAGTATTAATGAAGGTATACTTCTTCACGTATGGGTGACCACAGCAGGCATAATAAAATGAACAACTAAGCTAGCTTTAAATATTTCCTTTGATGTTTCAGTCTGTCTTTTCTGTTCAGGGCTTAAGGTGGAAGTAAAATGACTTTTTCATGGAAAAGTCATTCCATAGGATTAAATGAATTCAGAGGGTTGAATTGATGATTTAAATAATAATAACTCTGTAAGGCCATTTGAATTTCGCGGGCTACCCTAGCTTGCAGAGCTGTAGGCCCAGAGCACACCGCTGGAGGCGCGGCGGAACGCATTTCCTTGAAACGCGCGGGTGGATCCAAGCGCCGCCAAGAGCCCTTGAGAGCCCTCAAGCGGAGTGTCAAGGTAGTTAAGGTTTATATTAAATTGTTGTCTTCAATTGCGCTCCGCCGCGCCTCCAGCGGTGTGCGCTGGGCCATACTCTTTGGGGCATAATGACTATTTTTACTTTTTGAATGACACACTGACAGAACTCAGGAGGCTGGCTGTTGGCACCCTTTGGTTGGTACACATTTGTGAAATTATCTACGGAAATTGTTTTGAAAGAACAAGGTGCCAGCGTTAGTTCAGATTACGGCCACGCGCTAAAAGATCCTGGCACAATTGAGCAAAATGAGGTCTGCGGCAGGCGCCAGTACATAATGGAATGCAATATAGAGATGGAGACAGTTCAGGTACAGACGCCAGCACATCAAGCTACCCGAAACTGTCAAATTTTCCCAGTCAGCCTTGAACCTAAGGCTTTAAAAATAAAGTTGAAAATCTATTACAGAAATTTTCCAGATTGTAATAGCTTGACGTGCTGCTGGCGTTTGTAAAACTGTACCTTCGTTATCTAATTTATATCACCGTACCTTTATTTCTTTTTCTCATTCAATGATTTACCTACAGAAAGTCGCTTGTTTAAACCAGGCTGGATGCTTGGTTTATATTAAGTAATTTGTCATGTTTAGTATGACTCGATGCGTTGCTTATTGTTGGGAAAACCTGGAGAGTTTTTGAGTAAGCTTATACAGGACCAAAAGTTTTTAACTGAGTAGGTGGACAGATCACTGCGGTGTAGAGACGCAACTTGTCACTTAAATGCTTAAGTGACAACTTGCTCTTCGCCCTCAGAATTAAATGCCACCCATACTTACGAGTATATGGGCCCCAAGGACAAGTGATGTTAGGTTACTTGGTCGGCTAACAGACAAAGTCAAGATTCAAGGTGAATATGAAGCCATGAAAAAATGTTCGAAAACTAGTAGTACCTAGTCCACTATTGTCCCGTGGCGGCAGTAGACGCGGATCGCGGTGCGTACACGCAGACTATCCACCAAAACATGTTATACTTCAGCATACATAAGTACGTTCCCTCAGAGGTTCATTTTTGGCCTTACAAAATATTTTAGTTGGAGAGTGATTCTACTGTACGTTACAATTAATTACGTCCTAGTTAGAAATTATTTTATTTATTTATTTATGTACACACAAAATACTTAACAAGACATTACATTAAGATAGACGAGCACAAAGGTCAGGTAATGTGGTATCAGGCAGGAAAACTTATAACTTAAATAAAATCCTGAGCTTCAAAGGGGGGGGGGGAGGGGGCAGCTGCCCCCTTGCCCTCCCCATGGCGGTTTCTGATGTCTCGTGTGAGAAGTGTGAGAAATGCCGGAAGGTCGGTTGCTGGTTTGCCGCATGCTTATATGCTTACATTGAGCTTAGCTACCTACTTATAAAGAGCAATCAAAGTCATTTGACGGTCTGTACAGATTTGCTAAAGTTTTTAGATAACGCTTGATAAATACATACACCATGTTTTGACTTTTGTACAAGATCTGTCCAAAATCATATAGTAGGTATATAAATCATTGTGTGATCAGTGTTGCATTTAATTTTTATTCACGATTAGATGAAAAAAAAAACCCAGATTTTAGACCAATATTGTTGTTTACATCATTTCATCAACACTTTGTGAGATTAAACAGATTTATTGATTGCAACATGAAATGCAATGAATGGCGGCAGGGCAGGCGGGGGAAGGCTAGCTCGCAGCTGAGCCGCCCTCGTCGACAGAGCAATTTGTATCTAAAGGGTGTAAATAGACCCTTAACATAAACCCAAAACCGAAAGGCACTTGTTCTCAGCGTCTTTGCGATCATTTTTTTGTTCTAGACCATACCTGGAAACCTTCTAGTTACGGAGATATTGGGGGTCAAAGTTCCAACTTTTTCACAAGTTTTTTTTTTTAATACATGTTTTTACTTCGACACCCATACGACGACGACGTACGATACCCGTACTATTCGATCCATCCATCAGCACAATGCTTTGAGTGCTTTCCATTGAGTCCTACCGTAAAACGTGATTTTTCACCCCAAAAAAAAAAGTGGATTCCCAGCAATAATTATTGCGTAAAGTTACTTAGTTTGATGTACAGAATGCTTGGTTGACGGCTATGTGAAGGGTCTGTTTACACCCTGTATACAGGGTGGACGGGACACCGACGTGAAAACGGTTACTACTTATTCAGTACATCATTCTGATAGAAACACATAGAAATGTTTCATCATTTCAAAAATGCAATACCCACACGGTCAAAATGTATGGAACAGCTGTTTTTTTTAAATTACCGATAAAAAATTTCGATGTGGTGGGGCTGGAATGACGTACTGATTATGTGGTAACGGGTTTCACGTCGGTGTCCCTTGCACACTATGCGCATTACCATCTTTCAAAAACTAAGGGACTATTTACATCTGGGATCTAGTCTCTCAATTTAATGGTTAGCAGTTTCCAAGGCACACATGACATGGAACTTTAACAAAGACCTACTCCAGCAGCAATTCATTCGCATAATGCTGGAAAAAATAAGCATTATTATTGAATGAAAAGCAATAGAATTGATTTAAGGAAATATAATATCTTAACTGAAAAAAAAAACATACAGGTACTTTGTATAATAGAAAATATTTAATTTAATCGAGTAGTTAATTTATCTTAATTTAACCTAACCTTTATTAATTGCCTCAGAAACCCACAAAATGCAAGAAATGCCTCATCGGCTAAATCAGTCCAAGATTATCCATAGATTTATATCAACAACAAGAAAATTCATACACTTGATAAAAAACATGATTATACCCGTTCTTCTAAAGTTATTTGGTGTCCATGTACTGGAAACAGAAGTATTTCTATTTTGAGTCGATCACATGCTGACGATGTTGATGAGACTTTGTAACTCCTTAGTACGTTGGCCAAGATACTTTTCATTGCTAGCATCCCGAAGTGACGACCTGTAAAAAAAGTGAAATCTTTAAAAAAAAAACGTGAGCGTTTTTCCTTATCTATGCCTCAACGCATAGATAATATAAAAATGCGGTGGTCCGATGGAAACGGCGCGACTTAGCGATCTTTTACTCAGACCCAGGCATGCAATTTACTTTGAGTACCTGAACTTTTATTTCATCAACACTAACAGCTACAAATGAGGTTGTATTAACAATAATTTGTACGTTGAGTTTCTATGAAAAGTTGAAAATAATGGCCTTCATTAACAATAGACTGTATTCTGATATAATTGTGAACGAATTTTTAGTCACATCACTTAAGAATGCGGTTTTCTTGAACATTTTTATATCCAGTTATCTATGAAAAAATACCAGTTCACTACGACAAAAGACCTTTAGTCTTAAAATTCGGTTTTTTCTAAATAAATCGAAATGATTGAATAAAATAGGAAATTTTCTAAAAAACAACTTGAAATATGCATTTCATCGAAAACAATAAACAGACCAAATTGGCGTTTAATTTAAATATCAAATCTTCAATACCCACTACACCCAAATGTATGGGGCATCTGTTTTATAACTCTGTATTTTTTTTACTACAACCAATTCGCTAATAGAATCAGCAATTAACACGGATAGCAATCCATCCAACGTGTTAGTGCTGCCAGCCTTCTGGGCACTTTTTGACAGCGATGCGGACGAATTTCGTGATTTTTTTCTGCTTGTGTTACACGTACATATTTTTATTTTTATTTTAGGCATGTATTAGTAAATAATGTATACAAGGTGTAACATAATAAACGCAGGACCTCTCGTGTGGTGTCTCAGACCATGAAATTGAACAACTTTTGTTCTATGAGTTTTGGAAATTCATAACTTTTTTTAGTTTCACCATACATGTGGATCAGCTGATTGCGTCAGTTCCTATAGAAAGTATTTTTTTTTTTTGCGAATTTCAAGAACTCGTAGAACAAAAGATGTTTAGTTTCATGGTGCGAGAGACCACACGGGAAGTCTTGCTTTTATTATGTTACATCTTGTATATGAGAAAGTTAATAAAAAAATAATAGAACATGATAATACCTATACAATTCCTAGTGCCGTAACTGAAAGGTATGTAGGCACACGGATGTCTCGCCGTACAGTTCTCTGGCAGGAACCGGTCTGGATTAAAGCTGTCTGCGTCAGGGCCCCACAGCTTCTTCGACCGGTGCATCACCATTGGTATCACCGCACACCCCACCCCAGCCGGAATCGTGACCGTAGCTAGAATAAATTATTAAATTAACGCATCAAACAAGTTGTAACACAACTTTATTTTAAGAATAGAATAATACGTTGCCTAAATGTCAAGCATATATTAGGGTCCTGCCCCACGACCGAGCTATAGGCTGTTTTGTCGCTCAAGAAACTTAAAAAATATTGTTGGACTCGTGTCAGTAAAAGAGTAATGTAGTCGCTTACTGTACACACCGCCGAACCCCCAAGACCTCTGTCAAACAAACATACAGATGCGGGGACCGACACACAAACGGTTACCATGATTGCAGCACATGATTCTAGAACCCCCAGGTCAAAATTTTCGTCGATTTATTACATTTTTTTTTAAGTGCTCCGTTCATAGTTATCGCTAAACGCAGGCCGGCGCGCAGTGAGACAGCGGCCTAAACGGCGAGTGATGAAAAAAAATAGTTCTATCTAATAATACCCAGTCTATGGATTAGGTAGGTAATAAAAAGAGCGAACAAAAAACGACAAATGGCAATCAAATTACATAAAATATAATAAAAGACTTTGTTAAGAGGCTGTTTACTTTTGCCATTCCTTGAGTCATAAACCGCAAAACGGTAGCAATATTTTTTGCGTAAATTACTTAGTTTGATGTACAGAATGCTTGGTTGACGGCTATGTGAAGGGTCTGTTAACACCCTGTATAGATTTATCGAGTTAGCACTTACAAAGCTTCAATTCTTTCTCCGTTTTTCGCCCAATTATCGGCACCACTGTGTACAATCGCATCGTCTCCTTGATAACTCTTTCTAAATACTCCATTTTTGATAAATCTTCTTTGGTAGGTAATCTTTGAGAGCCTCCGAAAATTGATTTTAATCTGAAATGCAGAAAAAAGCGTGATTGAAGGATTGCACCATTTGCTATCCAGTAGTATTTTTAGCGAGTCGCTTTTTGAAAGTAAAAAGTACATAACACAGTCTCCCAAAATACTCGCCCTTCGCCACTGCCTAGTGCAAGGGAAGAAGATGTGCCACTCAAACACAAACTCCCCATCAACACATCTGTCTGTTAGGTTAGTAAAACCAAGGGGGTAACTACGACGTCTTAAAGCAGAAGTAATACCAGTGTGGGAAAGAGACAGAGCTGTACAGGTCGTCTAGCGCCATCTCTTTCCCACACTGGAATTACTTCTGCTTTAAGACGTCATGGTAGGCCACCTGATCTATTGTTCTTCGCATGTCCAGTCTTAAAATTTCTAAAGCTTGTTTCACTCTTTTGAGTCGCACTATGTATCTCGGAACAATTTCAAAAATAAAAAAAAGACAGGAAATCAAAATGCCTCAGACCTCTGTGATTGGCATTGGCAATCTTTTTATCTCAACTTGAGCTTCGATATTAGAAAAGGCAAACGTTTTTATTTTTTTATTTTGGGACAAGCCCGCCTCATTATTCGGAAACCATTGTAACTCCTGAAAGCCAGAATCAACAGTGGCTACCACCAGAAACGCGCCGAGACAAGGAAGCTCGATGATGTCCCAGAGAAACAATTTAACTGTCTTGGATCCCGCAACGAAATTAATCAGAAAAGTAATTTGGAAGGAGCCGGAAAAACATAATTTCGAGAAGGCAAACTTACTCTTTATATACTTTTTCCTGGGCGTCGTCATGGCATCCTAGTAAGAGTAGCGTATACGATATCACGAGTGCCGTAGTATCGTTGCCAGCTATGGTGATAGAATCTATGTGTTCCCGTAACTCCACTTTACTGAATGCTAACTTTCTTTCTAGTAGCGCTTGCAGTATGTCTTTTCGACCTGAAAATGACAGGAATAATTAAGTATCACTTGATACCTAGACCCAGATCCAGAAACGTTACTTAGCACGTACTTTGGCTTAGCATTCGTGAGCTGTCAGTATCGTACAATTGCCAAACGACAAGTTCAAGAAAGATACTATGAAATTTCTAAATCAAAATGAAGTAACTTTTATCGATCTCGGCCTAATTACACATAATATTTAAAAAAGTTGGCAGGTTAATCAAATTCGTAATTACCCTCACTGTAACTTAACTGCTCAAAGTCGGCCATCTTCTTTTCTATAACCTGTAAGAAGTACAAATTAGAGAAAGAGATAGGTGCCTAAATATTTTTACCGCGTATACAAACGCTGGAACGGTTTCAAACTTCTTTCGAACGTTCCTGCGTTTGTCCGAAGTGTGAAACTTTAGCATTTGTCTGCGTTCCCGGTGTACTTATTACCCGTCAGCCTCGTCAGTGAACGGGGATCGTCTGGGCATGCTCGTTCCTTCATAGATCTCATGCATCGTTTTGCATCAGAAGAGATCAAGGTCAAAAAAACAAAGTTCCGATGACGTACGTGAGTTCATGTCAACAACCGCTGTGAATTCGAATCACCAAAATTGGTTATGAAAACATCGCAAGATATTTTGTAAGTGTTTTGCGTACAAATTCTTAGTGCTAATTTAACATACAAACGTAGAAAAGTAGAATCGGTCTTTGCCAACAACAAATACCTATCTATAATATTTTCTTAAAAGAATTTTCTCGAAGAAAATCTTAATATAACCGCGACCATTCACAGCACTAGATCCGTATTAAGATCCGTGTAAGCCATTTTAATTTTACTAACAAAATGCTAAATTATTATAATTTTGACATACATGTTATGTTCTCGGCTACGAAGAGTCGATACTACGAGCCTAAGCCAAGAACTACGCGGTCGAACCATAGGCAATAAACGGAATTAAAGAAAAAAATTGTTCCCGTAAGCGCAAAAAAAAGATTCTTGCTACTTTCAGCAGTATTTCTTCAAGTATGTTTAAAGTTATGCATGATAAGCAGATATCGGAGTAGGCAGATCATATTTACCTTATTTTCATGGAAGTAAGTACCATGTGGATGATACTTCCCTAAATCTTACGGAACTTAAAAATAATTCAGAATTTTAGGGAATATCTACATGTTACTTAACCTCCTTAAAGTTTCTGATGATAAGAGTCATTACCTCATCAGTGAACTTGTGCGTGGCGTCGATACTCTCTCTCTGCGCAGCGGCATGTGACGTCAGACTGAAGAGCGCGTCGGGTTGCAGCCAGGCCTTGAACAGGCGCATGTTGATGATGGACATCACGGTCTTGCGCGCGCGCAGGTATGGCGTGTCCGGGTTGTGCTGCACGTCCATCTTCTTGCCCATTGCTGTCTCTGGGGTTGGAAGACATCATGGAGACCATACGTACCCGATTAGAAAGTACTTAAGGGGAAAGCGTCAGGGTAGCCCGCGAAATTCAATTTTTCTGACGTTTTTTGCAATTTGCAGGCCAGTGTCAGGTTGTATGTTGATTAAAATGTGATTCGCGGCCGTAACATATATGGTTTTACAGAGTTATCACTAAAATCATCAATACAACCCCTTTAAGTTCAACACTGACCGGCAAATTGCAAAAAGCCTAAGGAATTTCGAATTTTGCGGGCTACCTGACGCTTTCAACTAGGAAGTTGGCAACGTCGCGTAAGTCCGTTTGATGAATTAATAACTTAATATTATTTAATGAACTAATGAAATATCACTGTGTTGTACTGAAATGGTATATCAATTGCAATAATACGACTGGATTAGGTGCTGTAACAGTTGTAAATGTAAAAAGAATTTGTAAGATCATCACGTCTCTAACACTAGGCCAACTCAGAATGGAAAACACCAAAATATTTGAGAGTTATTCGCGCGACGTTGCCAGCTTTCAGAATATACTTCTTTTTTTCTTCTCAGCAAACCCTTTTAATTGATACCCATATCATGGGGGTGCATAAAAAATAACTAGCACGCCATCTTTGGGAGTCCGCCATATTGGATTTAGACGTCACTTAGCTAACCATTCATTGTCATCCAAATTAAACGTGTATGCAAATTTTCAGCTCAATCGGTTGGGGATAATTGTTTTAATATTCAGTTGCAATATTTGACCATACATGCAAACTTTACAAGTGAAATAAAACCTTGTAAAAAAATGCATTGGACTGACATGAGCTACCGAAAAGCTAATATGGTTGATATTAGCTTTTCGGTAGCTCATTACTTATAATCGCTGTAGAAATACAAAACGCTCTGAAAATTATGGCCACTTGCCGAGGCCCGTCGGCGTAACTAAGCGAGTACATCGGAGTGTTTGTTGCAATAGACCTGAGACCTGGTGGCGTACCATGACGTCTTAAAGCAGGAGTAATTCCAGCGTGGGAAAGAGATGGCGCTAGACAACTTGTATAACTCTGTCTCTATACCATTACGTTCCCTGTGCAATTCTTGAATCATACGTCATGTGCGTGGAGCGCAAATACAAACGCCAGCACATCAAGCTACCCGAAACTGTTAAATTTTCCCAATCAACCTTGAACGTAATGGTTTAGCGATAAAGTTGAAAATCTATGAAATAAATTTGCCAGATTGTGGTAGCTTGATCTGCTAACGTCTGTACCTGCACAGGTAGACCGTGTGATGAACCGTAGCGTGTATGAAATTAATTAAATAATGTTAGGTATTTTAGAGAGATACTGAATTGTTTTAATTGCCAAAAAAAAAACCGAGATTGTTAATTCTATTTTATAGGTCACCCTCACCAGTATTCAATGTTAAATTAAGGCAAAATTTCAAGTATAAGTTTACCAGCCTTCCTCTCCTCGGTCTACGGTACCGAGAAATTAACCAGGGATATTCTTTCTTCGTCACTGGTTGATTTTGAGGTGCCGTATTTGACCGATGCGTTGAACGCTTGGAAAATGGCTTGTCCTTTTACGGATTTGCCCGACAACCTGTCCTCCCAGAGACAGTGGGACGTGCCGCTCTGCAGTATTGTACGGAATACCCTTTTAAACACGTCATTCAATACTGTGGAGCGTGCCCGTCTGCTGGCCGTGGGGGAATGGGAGTCCGGGTTGTGGCTTCAGGCACTTCCGTCATCCACCATTGGCACTATGATGTATGACGTATCGTTCCGGGTCGCTACGAGTCTACGCTTAGGCGCACCTTGTGTTGCCCCATCGGTGTCACTGCGGTGAAGCAGTCGACAGCCTCGTACACCATGGCCTGTCCTGCTATAGGAGCGCAGGTCGCATTGCACGGCATGCCAGCATTAACGACATTATTCGTCGAGCCCTTGCCAGCGCCGGCGTACCAGCGGTGTTAGAACGAAACGGTTTGGTACGTGACGATGGCAAGAGACCAGACGGCATGACGTTGGTGCCTTGGAAGGTGGGTAGGCCTTTGGTGTGGGACGCAACTTGTGTCGACACCCTTGCGCCATCTCACCTTGCAAGCACGGCGGGCTGTGCAGTCGCTGCTGCTGCGGCTGCTGAGATCCTCAAGCGGCGCAAATACTGTATCCTTATTGGTAATAACAGTTTTGAGCCGTTTGGGGTTGAAACGCTCGGGTCATGGGGCCCGAGCGCGTGTCTCCTTTTTAAGGAAATCTCTCGCCGACTGGTCGACACTTCGCGTGACCAGAGGGCTGGCTCTTTCTTTGCCCAAAGAATTAGCATTGCCATTCAGCGTGGCAATGCTGCCAGTCTTCTGGGCACGTTTCCAGATGACAGCGATGCGGAGGAGTTCTTTGACGCCTAAATAAATGACAAAACCGAGGTCTATAACACTACCAAAAAAAATAAAAGAAAAAGACAAACAATCTTACCAAAAACGATGTCTAGCATGCAAGAGGTGACGTATTCGTAAACGTCAAAGGGAGCCTTTCCGACTTGTTCTCGAAGCCTCTCCACAAGTACGTCTCCTTGTTCGCCGAACACGACTATGTACTCTTCTATGACACGGTTGTGGAATATCGGCAGGAGTAACCGTCTGTGAACCTTCCATAACTCAACTGTAAAAAACAATCACCAATTAAGCATTATTCATTTAAACGTTAAAAAAGTAAATGCCATTATTATCTATTGATGATATAAAATCTAACGAGTCACAACAATGATACAAAATTTCCCAAGAATCGTCATCGAAAACGGAGGTGCTTCGTAGCGTTCGTAGCACGCCACAGGCCTACGTGAGAGCTACGGAGTTCCCGCGACGCAAGTGCTACACGAAAATTTTCTCAGAAATTGATAATGAGGCCTACGGGAGAGAGTACCCGCCACGCGAGGGTACATGGACATGGAGTTACGCCAACATTATCTGATCGACTACGAGGGCAACGGGACGCCCGGATCGTTTGTAGCTCGGTACTAAAACCTACGGATTCCTCGTTACGCAAGCGTTACGCATATAACACGCATACGCAACATATTCCCAAGAATCGACGTAGCACGCTACGGAGGGCCTATTAGAAAACTACTGGATTTTTGGCTGTATGTACGAGTACAGTACGAGATGCGTGTAACGTTCGCAGTACGCTGCGGAAAACATATGGGAGAGTTACTAAGTTCCTGGTACGTACGTGTTACAGTAAGATTTTAATAGGAATCGACTACGCAGCGGAACGCCCATGAGAGAGCTTTCAAAGTTCCCACTACACACGCTTTTTAGCTAATATTTTCCCTGGAATCGACGTGATGGAATGCGGGAACATGGTAAATATCCCGTTAGTATTAATAGTAATGCGGGAATAACGTTCGTAGCACGCTGCGGAGGACTTACTGGAGATCTAGGAGCTCCCACGCTACGGATCACGCCAATAGAGGGTGTAAATAGACCCTTAACATAACTGAAAGGCACTTGTTCTCCCCGTCTTTGCGATATTTTTTTTGTTCTAGACCATAACTGGGAACCTTCTAGGAGATATTGGGGGTCAAAGTTCCTTTGTCACAGGTGTTTTTTTTTAAATACATGTTTTTAATGTAAGATTTTATACATCGCCACGACCCCCGTACTATTCAATCCATCCATCAGCACAATGCTTTGAGTGCTTCCTATCGAGTCCTACCGTAAAACGTGATTTTTCACCCCAAAAAAAAAGTCGATTCCCAGCAATATTTTTTGCATAATAAAGTTACTTAGTTTGATGTACAGAATCGTCTACGTGTGTGCTACACCGATGCTCGGAGCCTGCTACGATGGGCCTACGGGAGAGCTACGGGTGTTATTCTACATGCATCTAAAGGGTGCTGTTGGTTTTCAAATATTCCGACAAGGTTTTTATAGAACATAATCAACAGTATTGACATTACCATCTACAGAAAATCATTAGGAAATGTCAACATCAACACCTTTACGACTTGTTTGTCTTTTATTGTGTTACTTTGTGTAGCTTGAATTTATGACAAGGAAATTGCACGTTGTTGTGAGCATCTAGGTGGCTGTTTATTTTTGCACTCGGTACACTATATCACACTCAACGGCAAAAAAACGTAATAAGTTGTAAAAAGTGCGATGTTTTTTTCCTAGGATGGCCTATAATTATGTTTCCTTGCTCATCAAAATAAAAATATGTAATTTAACCTAACCTAACGTAAAGCAAATCATTAATGCCTATAGGCTTTAGCCGGGCAGATATATTGTATTGAATTTTGAATTTCATTACTGCAGGTCAATCATTTGAATTTGGAACCTCAAATAAAATTTGTATGAAAACTTTTATCAAAGAGTTTTCACTTCGTCGGTTTTAGCTGTCGTCGACGACCAAAATAATTAAATTACGCAACTCAATCGTAATATTATGTGGGATACTAAGAAACAATAATAAAAATTAATTAAACACGTAAAACAAAAATAGTTATAACAATAAAAACGATTGTTTTCTGCAAATGAGCAAGTTTATTATCTATTCAAATAAATAAAATTGAAGTGTCTGTTTGTTATATCAAAATAACAGGTATTTACTGAATGTATATGAAAGTATATACTTATAACAAAAACACATTTTTTTCAATTCTTGTCTGTCTGTCGGTCTGTTTGTCTGTTTGTTCCGGCTAATCTCCGAAACGGCGGGACTGATTTTGACGGGACTTTTACTGGCAGATAGCTGATGTCATAAGGTGTCACGAAAGCTACTTATTTTTAGAATAAGAATTAGGGTTTCGTGCAAAAAAATTAAAACCCTTTAAATTGACAACAAAATTCGATTCAAAAAGAGAAGTAATATTTTTATAATAATTTCCGCGAATGAAGGTCGTGGGCAACACCTAGTATTGAATAATTGACTCGCCCTAAGTTTTTTTTAATCTGTAGCGGTAATGGCGGCTATTCATCGCAATAGCTGATCAGCTACTGTGGTGGGCACCCCAGAAGTTGCAAATCAAAAATTCCTCTAGATCTCGATCTAGAGGAATTTTTCCCATATTGATTTGTATTTGTCGTATTTGTATTGCCTGATCCCGTTCACGTACGTCATCAATTTTTTTTTTCAATTGACATAATATACGCAGGATATTGTTGAACTGTTTCTTGATTTCCTAAATCTTACTCTATTTTTAGTGTGGTAACTGTCTCCAAGGACTTCTTATCCCGAAAATTTCCTCTAGAACGATTTGTTTCTCTAAAAAAGGAGAAAATCCCCAATCTAACAAAAGTGGCTCATCTCTGCGGTAGAATTTTAGTGCGTGACACTATATTCCGAAAATCTAATTGGTTTTTATTTCCTCGCAGTAGTAGCTGTGAAAAGTAGAGTACGCTCCTTGGGGATAAAAGTGTCATCGTCTGTCCCTGCCCTCAGGATTCGAGACTTATCTCCGTACAGTTAAAGCTCCCTCGCTCCACTCAGGGGCTCTACGAGCCATCGTTGCGTTCGAAATTCAAAATAGCTCAAAAACACAACAGAAAGCACAAATAGCGTGACGTAAGACACTGCTTTATCCCCTTGGTTGGTGCATAATCTACTATTAAAATAATTAACTATACCTGGCGCGACAAAAAGCCCATTTCCCAGCCAAGCTCGAAGAAACTTATAACTGTAATCCTTATCGAGGCAGTTCTCCAATATCTTTTGCACGTCATCCGGGTCTAAAGACACTGAAATTAACTTCACATTAGAACACAGCAGTATTTTAAGTTTGCTCAAAAATTTATCACTCACAGTTTGCCCAAAAATATTTTTTAAATTAAAATCACCTTTACCTACGTAAAGTGACGGTCCAATCCAGATTGTACTGACAGTCCCAGCTTTTTCAATCTTTTGAACTAAAGTTCGTATATTGTTTAATATTCCTAAAAAATAACAAATATTAAAGAAATCGAAATGTTCCAATACGATAAAGTAAAGTAGATACACTGGTACTCACTTTCCGGCCCGCCAATAAACCAATGGGTGTGTCCTAAGATCGGGAGGTCACCAACAGTAGGTAAAGATTTTGAAAACTTATACAGAAAATAACGTGAATATCTAAACTTTACATAATACAAAATGGCCAGCAGAAATATAAACAAAATGACAAACATCCTGTTTGATAACTATTTTGAAAACTAAACGAAAAACTAACTGTTCCGAACAAGAACGTGCCCTGATAATGTTTGACATTACACTGAAAGACATAAGAATAAGACTATGATTTTAACGATGGGTTCCGCAATACGTCTTCCACTGTATACACGTAAATAACATCTTGTTAGTGTATAATACAATTGTGTGCATAGTTGGCGACGTCATACACCATCTTCTACCTAGCCTTTTCCGTCATGTGTTGTACTTATAATGTATCGATCTATCTTATTAGCACCCTAGTGAGATTTTAACAACGATTTGAAAAAAGAACACATAATCCACTCAAGAAGTACCCAATTCTTGTCTCACACTTTTGTGGATTAAATATAAATGCAGCTGGACTTTAATTTATTATAATGTCCCTAAAAGAGGGGCAAAGATCGTCGCTCACTGGACGCCTGATGGAGGAAATCACTGTTGAGGTTGACCGCGGCGAAGTTGGTGTGACGATAGTCAGGTTTGGAAGGAGCCACCGTGGGACGGTTGACTGGCCAACAAAAATAACATAACCTGCATTTATAGTATCACAGTGCCGAGTAAATGCATCTAATAAGCTTGCTCAAATAAGCCAAGCTTGTTCTAATTGTGTAATTAAACACAATTATAACAAGCTTTGATGCCCACGATGGCTCACGAAAATTCCGTATAAAGAATTTTCATAACTAACTTAAACTGCTCAAAAGTCTCCACACGGTGGTTGCCGGAAGATGGATGGCGCCGCCGAGGCCGACCCAGAAAGAGGTGGCGACACGATCTGGACGCGTACCGCGAAGGCTGGTTCGAGGAGGCACAGGAAAAGAGCACATGGTAGGAATTGGGGAGCCCTTTGCCCAGCAGTGGGACAGTACAGGCTACTAAAAAAAAAAAACTTTTTGCAACAATTGTAAAGATGCTCCAGGAAATAAATGTATCGCCAGTGCATTTACTGTGAAACTCCAGTATTTCAAATCTCAGTGTTGAGCGGGCTCATTGCATTTTGCCGTAATCTACACAGAACAGCCTGACAATGGATTTACGGTATTCTTCTTTCGGGTCGAAAGTATGAATTTTTTAAATTTCTGGGATCTAGTATGTGGCCACGTTAACCGCGGATAACGATATGACACCTACTCAGAGTACCTGGGGGGTTAATATGACGCCTTAAAGCAGTAGTTCCAGTGTGGGCAAGAGACAGAGCTATACAGGTCGTCTAGCGCCGTCTCTTTCCCACACTGGAATTACTCCTGCTTTAAGGGTTGGACCTCATCTGGCAGCACGGAATCGCCTTTTTCCGTCGCCCTTTCTCTTTCTGTCGCTTAGAACTGCCATTTGCTAGACCGAGGCAGAAAGCATAATGCGATAGGACGCGGCGGAATCCTCGAGGCGATCGGCATCACGGACAAAATGCAATGGTCGGCAGGGAGACTCCGGAACGCTGAAGCGCGCATAGCATGCTATCGCATCCTTTCACCGCCGATCACTTGCTATCGCATGCTGTCTCACTCTATCGTACAATGGCGCACGCGGCCGCTCGTCAGCTCAGTGCAGCCTGTTCATTCATTCCGTACGGATGGAAATAACAATGACTGACGAAGGATGAACCTAGTATCTCCGTTTTATTTTGCGAATGCGTTTCTTTTTATTATTTTGATTTTGCATTTCTTGCAAAATACACGCTAGAATCACTGCTCTCTCTTCCGTGGTCCTATCCATCTCGCGCTTGAAACTAAACTGATCATGAAAGAACGCGGCAGTATGCCACCCATGCTGCAGCATGCTGACGCGTGCGATCGCCTTTTTTGTCTGCGGAATGCGACAGCGCGCGTTCGCATGCGGCAGCATACTGCAGCACGTGGTAGCACAGGCGGAACAAATGCGATTCCGTGCTGCCAGATGAGGTCCAACCCTTAGACGTCATGGTGGGGCACCTGTTTCAGCATAGCAGCTTATACTTCTTTTTCTTACTCCGGTCTCTCTACATTCTACGCTGTTCTATTCGAATTTATTTCAAAAGACATTTGTTTCTTCTTTTCTGGTTGTTGGTACTGTTGATTGTGGCTTTCAGAAGTTGCAGTGCATAAGATTACAGTGGCGACCTTGTTCAAACCAAAAAAAAAAGTTTTGTGGTAATTTCTAGGAAACTTATTACATCACTTTAGAAATCTTAAAAAGTCTATATTTATTTTAATCTAAATATACTATCTGAGATCAGATAGGCAGTCACTCTATATAAAATACTGGTATTTAGCTGTAGGTATCCGGTTAGAGTGGAAGCCGACTCCTACGTAGTTGGGAACAGGCTTGGCAGATAATGATGACTATCTAATATCTATAAATATTTCATGTTTTATATATGTATTATGTTAGGGGACGTTCATTAATCACGTGTTGTTTATTAGCAACTTTTTAACCCCCCCTCCCCCATGGTGTTACGAGGTAAGGTTTTAGCTACCCCTCCTCCATCTTAAAAACAATTAGAATATTATCTTTAAATACAGGTTAACAGGTATATCTAATTTAATTCTAGAAAATTAAGCACCGTGATCAAAATGTCACGCACCGCTTTTCGGTTTAGAAAGAAATCGCGCTTTCACAGAAAAAATAAATACACGTGATATCTCACTACACCCCCGCCACCTAGTGATATTTCATGATTTTTCCCGAACCCCCATCCCCCCTTTCAAGCCACGTGATTAATGGGCAACCCCTTATATATTGAAGAAACAATAGGTCTCTGCTTACCTACCAGCAGGCATATATTGTACTTGTATTAGCATATTTTGTTTCGATGTCATAAGTTCAAGGCAAAATTTCCCCTTAAAGGGCGTATAACCGGTTAAGGTTTTATTCAAACCTGATTTAAAAAAATTATACTACCTAAAACATGTCAGTTTACCTAAATAAATAATAATGCGCCTGATGTGGCGGGTTTGGTGCGTATGATACCATAAGCTGAATAATCGTGAGAGACGATACTCGCCCGCAATCGAGATCTGATGGATAGTTAATCTATATCGTGCACACTTTTTTCTATATATCAAAACGTAAGTACTTAATCCTTTATTTTTTTGTTTTTCATGGGTTGTGTCGTTTTTTGGAAAGTGAATGAGTGTAGTATCCGCATTTTTCTATTTTTAAAGGGTAAAAAAGTCACTCTGGAAGTACATAGTTTGTTGCGAATTTTAATAGTCTTTTGTAGTATAGGTTCTGTAATAGTGTGAAGATGTAACAGACAAGATTTACGTTTTATTGACATGTTTATGTTCACAAACAGTAAAACACTTTTCTAAGGTAACATTGTAATAAGCACTTCAGTAAAATTGTATTCAACGACTTCTGAAATAGGTTGTTGAGAATCGAATATCTACTGAAAAAAAATCGGACATTTTGAATTAGTGTTTTATTAAAAAAAAAGCGAGGTTACTGGAAATACTTAGGTTATTAGAGAAAACACGAGCCATACAAAAAAAAACCTTTGAAAAATAAAGCAATTATTAAAAATAATAAATTTAAAATTAGTAAACAATTTTTGGTAGGTCTAAATCTTGCGCTTATTTTATTACACGATATAAGTACCTATATGCGTAGTTACAGAAACTTACTACTAAAGCCTTCAGTAGCGTCGTCAGTCTGAAGGTGCTAAACTAGTCGTCAGATTCTGTTTAGATTAACATCGACACTTAGACAGCTTAGACTTTTGAATGCGTGAAGAGTGCCGTATGATAAGATGAAGTCTCCGACTCCTAAAAAAGGGGGAATTTATGAATTCCACCAGCATTTTTTTCATGTATGTTCATCGATTACTCCGTGATTACTGGACCGATTTACGTGATTTGGTAGAGGAAGCCCGCGCGGTGGTCCCATATAAATTTTATTAACTTTGCTGAGTTATGATTGTTTTCTTCTTGGCCTATGTTGATGACATGATGGTCCCTTAATAACTTTTAGTTACAATGTTAAATTAATTTATGACAAGAATGTATATGGGATACTACAGCTAAAATACATACAATACATTTTGCAAAAAAAAACCGACTACCTAAAACTAAATAAACTAAATAAACACAAAAATTTAAATAACTTTACCTACTTTCGAAAGTCGGCGGCAAAAAACTCAATGGAACAAAAAAAGTCGACTTCCGAAATTAAAGTTATTTTAGACTTTTTTTAATGATTTTTTCATGTCGTTCTCACTTGGAAGGTTGTTCGCACATCTGTCGGTAAATGCTCTGCGCATTGTCATTGCGATCGCGGCGCGTAGTATGTGTGTCTAAGGTTGGATGTTTTACATAAAGGGTGTAAATAGACCCTTAACATATACGAAAGGCACTTGTTCTACCCGTCTTTGCGATAATTTTTTTGTTCTAGACCATACCTGGGAACCTTCTAGTTACGGAGATAGGGGGGTCCAAGTTCCAACTTTTTCACAAGTTTTATTTTAAATACATGTTTTCAATGTAAGTTTTTTACTTTTCACATCTCCACGAGCCCCGCTCTATTCAATCCACCCATCAGCACAATGCTTTGAGTGCCTTCCATCGAGTCGTACCGTAAAACGTGATTTTGCACCCCAAAAAAAAGTCAATTCCCATATTTTTTGCATAAAGTTACTTAGTTTGATGTACAGAATGCTTGGTTGACGGCTATGTGAAGGGTCTGTTTACACCCTGTATACATTTGTCTGTTCTGGTGTTACGCAACCGATGATACGCATTGCTGCATTTAACTATAATTATGTATTTAGATTTCAATGACATGTTAAAAAAAATATTGTTTTTTTTTAAATTTCCATTTACATTATTTACAAACTACAAATTTATAGACCTATAATAATGTAAAAAAAATGGGAACAAAATAAAGGTGTTAAAAAATTCGTCCACATCGCTGTCAACAGGAAAAGTGCCCGGAACACTGGCAGCATTCTCAGATCTATTTGTAGTTTGTGAATAATGTACATAGTAATGAATAGAAGATTACTTGCCCCGTTGGATGGCAATGCTGATTCTTTGGCCAAAAAAAGGCCAGCCTTCTGGTCACTTGAAGAGTCGATCAACCGCTTGGTGATATCCTTAAACCATAATAGTCCAATAGAAGTGGTAGTGAAGTAAAAAACGAACTGCATTTGTCATTATTATTAAAAGCTCTGGCAACAAATTTATGGCACATCCTTGTGTCCTTGAACTCGAAACACGGTCTTCACATATTTAATGTTCGAGGTCACGAAAGTAGGTGTTCCGCAATGCGTCGTAAAACTTGTAGAGAACTTGTACTCAACGAGTTTTATTAATGGCTTGGACATGATTTTCAAACGTTTCGTTACTTATTGTTTATACCTACCTAATTAATACACGCGTTTTGAAAAGAGCAGCCGACAAATTGTTGTTTTATGATTAACACGCGTTCGCGACATTTTGAGGATGTTTGTCGCGAGATGAAAAGTCATTCATAAAATTCTTGTATTCAGCTGTATCCGGTTATAATGGAAACCGACCCCAACATAGTTGAGAAAACACTAGGTAGGTAGATGATTATGATGGTCAACAATCATTATAGCCGGTAGGGACGGGACGTACCTACGTGACATACGTTTCGGATGACGCCATTTTGCACACTTAGGTACTTTTTGCTTTATGACCAATTAATAATTTGATGATAAATTAATTTAATTATACAGTTAATCGTTATAAGATAAATTTTATTTACAAAATCAAGTTTTTAATAAAATTCACATTTTATTTTTTTTATTTATTTATTTATGTACACACAAAATACTTAATTAGACATTACATTAAGATAGAAGAGCACAAAGGTACTGCTTATTTCATTAGAAATCTCTTCCAGCAGACCTGCGAGAGGAAAGTAGGATTAGAAATGTAGACACAGTGTGTAGAAAAGACAAAACAGGAAAATTGAAATTGGAACTTAAAACAAAGTTATACCTATATAAAATAAACATACATACAAATATACACATATAAAATAAATACTAGTCCTGTAAATATATACCTATAATATATATCCAGAATATTACAGTATAGAGGAGAGAGAGGTAATGCTCTTTGACTTGCTTTTTAAACAAAGATAAAGTTTTACAATCGCGAATGTTAGGCGGAAGTGAGTTCCACAAACGTACTGCGTGTACAGAGAAGGAGTAAGAATAGAATTCAAAATTTTATCTTGAGGCTTGAACTGCATTTTTTTTCTTTTGCATCTGCTTAAGGATGTTTAATGTCACCTTTTGAGACAATTAACATAATGATATCACAATACATATTATTGTATGTGGTCAAACATGGGTGGTTGTGATAAAATATGTAGTTATATTGAATAAAATAATGTATAGCCGAGCCCATAGAATGAACATTATTGTTATATAATTATGTAATGAACCTATGTATCACAAATAAAAAATTGATTTGATTTGATTTGCCCGCGCCTGTATCCGCTTATACCGAAGTCAGAAAATACAAACATCAATCAACTACTCGACAACTGCATCGTAACCTTTCTTTTACCAATCGATGACGTACTGTATCATTTTTTTACCTAGTATGAGAGGAGCTCTTGGGTAAATAATAACAGCCGATCGGATGAATCTTCAGGTTAAGTCGCGCTTGCCTGGGTTGGTCTGTGGATGACCCTTTACATACCGAGTTTCCTTCGTGCAGTCATTTGTAAATCTTTGACAGTCGTTACAGGTAGTCAGTGCCCCGAAAGTTTGAAAACCAGTTTTATCAAGGGGTATCGTAAACTATCGTACTACCCAGTACTGACTGGGTTGTGGAGGTCATATAGGCAGTCACTCCATGTAAAATACTGGTATTCAGCTGCATCCGGTTAGACTGGAAGCCGATCCCAACTTAGTTGGGAAAAGGCTAGACAGATGATATGTTCTCGAAAAGAGCTCTTAACGATTTCGACGAAAGTGCAATTTACAGGGGAGAAAAATCGATCTAGGTAGGTCTAGGTTTTTTTTTTTTGTGAATGTGTGGACATTGTAGGCTTTGTAGATTCCCAGCTGCTTGTTAACTTCTGTTAACTTTTTATTTTGTTCTACATTTTTTGTGTAGTAAGCAACGACTTATTGTCGGGCCTACGCTGTCCCCCCATACTTAAAGTACAGATGCTGTATCCATAATACTGTAACACCAAATGATTTGAAAAGAGTAACCATGGAGTTTCTTGCCGGTTCTTCTCCATAGGAAACGACCAACCCGAACCGTGCACCTTTTTGTCGACTTTTTATAAGTGCCCATCGAGGCCTATGTTAAATAAAATATTTTGATTTTGATTTTGATTTTTATAAAATGATTTTTTATAGATATGACTATAAAAATTCATTTTCTCTATTTTCATTTGAGCAGAGCTCGCCCAGATCTACTATGTACATACAGGTATACATTCATACTTTTCTATATTTAATTTATACAAAATACGAGCAACAAAATCGATGACCGGTTTTTTACCACATCAGTTTAATTTTAGTATCTAGAATATCTAGATTTAGATTACACGGAAACTAGCTCTGCGTAGGAATTAATCTTTCAAATTAAAAGTTTTAGGATTTAAAAAGTCCGGTTTTACAGGTTGGTTGATTTTGATTGCTAATTGAGCCACTTTGAAATAATACATGCATAGGACCTAGTTCACGAGTTTTTAGTATAAATATACCGAGTGTTTGCAGCAGCAGTTTTTGATCGTTTTATTAGGTTTTTATCTCTAACATTTTGTTACTTTTATAAATTTAAGAGAAATCTTCGCGCAAACTGGGGCCTCACCATGTCGTCTCAAAGCAGGAGTAATCCCAGTGTGAAAGCACGTTAAGCCGTTGGTCTCGGCTGTCGTTTGTAGATCTTTGACAGTCGTTACAGTTAGTCAGTGGCCCAAAGTCTGACAACCAGTCTTACCAAGGGGTATCGTAATATCGAGTACTAACTGGGTTGTGGAGGCAGTCGCTCCATGTAAAATACTGGTATTCAGCTGCATCCGTTTAGACTAGAAGCCGACCCTAACATAGTTGGGAAAAGGCTAGATGATGAAAGAGATGACTCTAGACGAAGTGTATAGCTCTGTCTCTTTCCCACACTGGGGAATAACTCTTGCTTTAAGATGACATATGTAGTACCCCCACTGTGAATTCAGGGTGAATTCAGAACGTGACATTTAAACTCTCGAACCCCAGCTGTCAAAAAAACCCCGACAAAAGTTCGTTCGTCTAGTGGTCACAAGCGCAACTGCTGAGCATGAGGTCCTGGGTTCGGTTCCCAGGTCGGGCAAAGTGTTATTGGGTTTTTCTATCAGGAATTTCTCAGTAGCAGTCACGGAGTCTGGATTTGTTGCTAGCTTGCGCCCTATTACATGGGACTTAAACATAACTGGCGAAATGTGCGTGTTCTATTAGGTACACCTCTGCCTAACACTTCGAGAATTACATGCGTGATGTTATGTTAAAAAAACCCGTGTCATGCAAAAACAATTAGGAGTTTAAGTAATAATAAACGAATCCTGATGGTGGTTTTTGAATCATGTACTGAAATGATGGTTTGCGTCTGTAGTGAAACCTTTTTAACAAATACTTTTAGTTCCAGGTCTCCGCGATGATTATCTTGGCGCTAGTATTCCTAGTTTTATTAATCTCCTGGATATATTGGATTACTAATGCGCATCGCATGGACCGCATGACGAAGTCTCTGCCGATGTTGCCGACTTTACCGCTCATTGGAAATGGCTCCCTTTTCTTGGGAGATACCGAACGTGAGTATTGATTCTTTTTATCCGACTTTCTTCAAAAAAATAAAAAAAACAACTGAATTGAGAACCTCCTCCAGGTTCTTAAGTCAGTTGTTTTTTTATTTTTTTTTATGATTGTTACCTCGTTACTCCGTCATTTCTAAACCGATTTGAAAAAATCTTGTTTTAAGTGAAAGGATATACTTTCCGATTGGTCCCATAGAAATTCCATCAAAATCGGTTTAACAATTTGTTTTTTTTCGTCACTTTAATTTCCACATTAAGCGATGTCGCGTGAAGAGCGCCACCACAGATTATTAATAATATAGTCTATCTATATCTGTGAGCGCCACCTTAAAAAAATAAATTACCACAAGAGGAAACGAAGGTATTTGCCCTGTACGTATGACCACATAGACTGAAAATAAATAAAGAAACGGGTGCAAATGTAATTAATAATGAAAACCCTGTGCCATTGTCCAGATTATTGAAGGACATTAAAAAAAATAGAGTAGCCTGTCCTATAGTACAGGAGCTAGGGAGCGGTTACATACTAGCACTATGCTTTTTATTTCGCGGCTGCGACTATGAACAATAACGGTCAAGGTAATTCCATCATATTGCTGGTCATCAATTCAGCATCCTTGTGGAACCAACACTTAAAAGGTACGACGTCTGTACAAACTATAAAATGTGACACTTGAGCTATTTGCACCGCCACTGCATCTATTGACGAAGGTACTTACTTACCAGGGCAAGTATATATTACCATAGTAGATACGCCTTCAACATGTTTACCCAAGCGTCATTCAAAACAGTTGACAAAGTTGAGTAAACAGATCAGACCTTTTGTTACAGAAATATTAAAGAACCTTTGGGCTGTAGCTGAGTTAGCGTTTAAGCATAAGCAGTCAGCGAAGATCTGGCTTGGCCCGAAATTATACGTGGGTAAGTTATCGAGTAACGTGTGTGTTGACTAAGTAAGAAGAATGTACATACATACACTGTTCTCACTCAAGCATCTCGTTTTGCGTCACCAACAAATAAGCAAGGTTTGCTCAGCAAATATTGTAGGACTAGGATATCAAACACGGTCTAAAACTGAATGTGTTAATAACCTTCTACTGATGTGAGAATATTGTGTTTCTTTCTTGATTAAACAAAAGGCTCTAATTTAAGGTTACTGTACAATGTCGAAGATGTGCATGCAAGGACAAATTAGGTACATATTATTATTAGGTAAAAATACCTGTTATTATTGTGAACAGGCCTACCTGTTCACAATAATAACAGGTATTTTTAAATAAAATTTATTATTAGGTATTTTATTTAGGTATTTTATAATAAAAGGTATTTTTTCTTTCAATGCCTCATATTTATCCGATTAGTTTAATGTAACGACGCCAGTGTAGTTTATTTACCTACTTAATTTATCTTCCTGAGTTTAATACCTACTTTTTATGATTGCAGCTATCGGCGACCCGGAAGACGCTCAAATAGTGTTAGAGAACTGTCTAGACAAGGATGTAGTGTACCGTTTCCTTCGGCCTTGGCTAGGCCACGGGCTATTTGTGGCTCCAGGTAAAAACAAACATGTTTCATTCTAAATTCAAATGTGAAGTAAGCACGAACAAATGTACGAAGTTTGAATTTTTAATCTGTCACTTAGCAAATATTGTCTCTGATACAATATTGCTTTTGATATTGCGTCTTTACCTTGTTTGTACTTACTTATAAATATGTTTAAACATTTGAATTGATCTAGAAGTTTCGACGTGCGATCATTTTTGAAAAAATGGGATAGTTTTCCAAAAACATTAACATGGGTACATATTGTGTGCACACGTGTTAAGTAGGTATTTAAGGGACATAGAAAACAAACAACACTATGAATCATCTTATAGGTCAACGGTCAACTACACCTATATTGGACCTGATATAACGTAATATGTATTACATATCAAACATAGCCTACAATATAACCGAGTTTAGTTTCTTACCCAACCTAACTTATTATGTAACTACATAACCCACACAATTTACTTTTATATTTCAGTAAATCTATGGAAAGCACATAGAAAAGTGTTACTACCAGTTTTCCACAACAAAATAGTGGAGGAATACTTGGGCGTCATTGCTCTGCAAGCTGATGTGCTCATCGAAAGATTAGACGAACAGGCAGATGGGAAGAAGTTCGATGTTCTCAAATATGTCACTGCTTGCACCTTGGATATTGTTTTTGGTAAGTTGTACTTTCGTGATAAGGGGGCGTTCAAGTATTACGTAACGCAATTTGGGGGAGGGCGGTCTTGTAAAACGTTACTTTGCGTTACTGGGGCGGATGGGGGGATCCAAGAACCCGTTACGTTCAATGTTTTTTTAATTAAATAAAAAAGCCAGGCAATTCAAATCGCCCAAGTGTGCAACCCTTTTCGTTTATGCCTTACGGGGAATCCTTCGATTGTATTGTACACGTAGCAGAAGCTAGCAGCGGCACGCAGCGCATAGCAAGGGTATTTTAGCGACTTTCCGATACTTTGCGCAACACAATTGTGACTTTATGGTCACTTTGGATGTTACGTAATGTTTTGGGAGGGGGAGGGTGTACAAAAAAACGTTACGGTGCCTTACATCGGGGGGAGGGAGGGTCATGAATCTTCAAAAATTGCGTTACGTAATACTTGAACGCTCAAGTAGTTAGTATCATGTACAAGTTAACTAAATTAGAACATTTTGAACTAAAGCGTCTTTATGTAAGTAAATTTTAGACACCTTTTAGATCTTAATCTAGTGGAGTCAGTATGAAATACTGCGCGGAGACTGTATATACCTACCGATGCTTATTATTTTCGACTTCGTCCTTTCTTAAGGTTTGGACAAGCCACTTGGGGCCGAAGCTTCGGACATAGATATCTCCATACAAATACTTACTGAAGTATCTATCAGTGTCCGGTGCCGCAGCAAGTCCACAATTGGTCCGAACCTTCACGATTAAACCTTTTTAACTGCAAAACTTTCGTAGGTTTTTGAAAAACATACTGTTCTGTGGAAGATCTTCAAGATTAATTGCCAGTTTCTGATTTGAGTAATGATTAGAGAACTAACCAAACTGTGCTTTATGTAGTACCTACTCAAAGCTCAAAAATTAAAACTTAAGCAGTGTTTGACAAGTCCTACACCTCAACCAGTTCGAATCTGACAAATAGTTTTAATACAGCTGAAATAGCCTTTACAAATGCCTCTCTCACACCCACAGAGACGGCTATGGGCGAACGCATGGACGTCCAACACTCCCCCGACACGCCGTACCTGCGCGCGCGCCACATCGTCATGGAGATCCTGAACAAGCGCCTGTTCAAGGTCTGGCTGCAACCCGACTGCCTCTTCAACCTCACCCGCTATGCCAAACTGCAGAAGGACAACATTGATCTCACACACAAGTTTACTGATGAGGTGGGTCGAAACTGCAACCTGATTTAGATTAAGATGGTCGAGTAGACAAGCTTTTAGAACAAAAGAAGCAATGGATATTGTTGTATTGACAGAATGAGCTAAAAAAACACATTTTTTATGGCCTCGAGGCTTTAACCCGAATAGCAACGTAAACATATATATTGTAAGAGAAAATACTAGATTAGCGCATCTTCTTTCTTAAAAATCTATGCACTTATCATTTACTCAGTTACAACTAAAAGACTTCATTCATATCAATGAGTGGCACTTATTATGCTTGTCGTAAAAAAAAACAAAATGCTTTAGGACAGTCTGCTGTAGATATTTATCATCTTTAAGTTTACGTTATGCTTACGTCATGCGCTCGTGGCAAGGCGTCAGTAGCCTATGTTTCACTATTAATCTAAGGTGCGGTTAACGCGGTACGGAAAGATTACGCTTCAAATTCCGGACACCGGATTTGGAGGGTCGTTCCCGTTGGTTAATACCCCGTGGTTAACACTATTAACTGCTGGGAATGATGCGTTCTACTGGTTAACAGTGTTGACCAACACGACATTTGTTTCCTAGTAGTTCATACCCTCGTCTCGCGAATAGTTCAGGAGTCAGGTTAAAGAAAAGTAAAAAGAAATCTATATCCATACTTAATATTATAAAGCAAAAGAGTTTGTTTGTTTGTTTGTTTGGTTGAACGCGCTAATGTCAGGAACTACTGGTTCGAATTGATTTTTTTTGTGTGTTGGATAGTCGATTTGGTTCCTCAAGTCTTAAGTAGAGCAGTTTCAAGAACCGTTATATTTTTTACTAGCTGTTCCCCGCGGTGTCACACGCTGCGCGGCTCCTGAGGGTCGTAGCATAATGATATAGCCTATAGCCTTCCTCGATAAATGGACTTTCCGACTAGCGCGTTCAACCAAACAAACGCTTCAGTAGAACGCATCATTCCCAGTAGTTAATAGTGTTAACCACGGGGTATTAACCAACGGGAACGACCCGATTTGGAGTATCTGCCCTAGTCCGGTCTCGCAGCCAGTCTATAGGCAGGTCCGTTCGGTTTGACTGAACTTTTAGTAGGTACTATTAGTTTGATAGAACGAAGGCAGTTGCTTCCATTCTTAAAAGGCTTCCTTTTTTGCAGGTAGTTCAAAAAAGACGAGTAGAATATGAAAAGAAGAAAATAAAGAGTGACATCAAAGAACAACCAGGTGAGATTATCTTTTTTCAACAAAAAAAATATTAATGTAGAAATTAGATTATATAATTAAATTATCTTTATTTCATTAGGTTTTGAGGAGCTCGTGGCTAAATAATAACAGCCGCTCGGATCGATCTTTAGGTTAAGCCGTGCTTGCCTAGGTTGGTCTGTGGATGGGTGACCACCCATTACATACCGAGTTTCCTCCGTGTCTCGGAAAGCACGTTAAGCCGTGGCTCAAAAAGTCTGACAACCAGTCTTACCAGCCCCCGTAACATGACCACCGTAGACAAGGATTTCTTAATGACAGATTGTGTCGACACAATGACAGATTTCTTTGCACTATCTGCCTTTTTGTCGATTCTTCCGTCAAAGAAATCCTTGTCTACGGTGGTCATGCGACGGGGGCAGGAGTATCGTATTACCTAGTACTTACTGGGTTGTGAAGGTCAGATCGGCAGTCGCTCCATGTAAAATACGGGTATTCAGCTGCATCCGGTTAGACTGGAAGCCGACCCCAACATAGTTGGGAAAAGGCTAGGCAGATGATGATCTTTATTTTATTAGGTTTCGTAATAAGTAATCATAATCATAAATCTTTAAGCACAATCTTAAATAGAGAAAGGTTGTCTGAAGTAGATAGGAGATCCTGAGGTTCAGATCAACTCTCCGGCTTATAGATATAACAAGTTATTTATAGCAAAATGATAATAATCTCATCAAATCAGTGGTATTGACAGACATAAGTAAACAAAATGCTTCTCGAAGCATTAGGTACAGCTTTAACTGCTGCGTAGATAAATATTTGTACGATATCTTAGTTCTAATGATTATTTTATTTCATTTTGGGACGCATGGACGGACAACTATTATTTAGTAAAAGGAAACAGTTCAAAAAGTCTATTTGACACGGCTTTTAATAGTCTCGATTTATTTACATAGTTTATGAAATAGGTATTTGAACCTACTTTTTCTTGTGCTAGACAACGTTATTTACATATTTATGCGTATAAGGAATGTTGAATGTAGATAAAAAATGTTTGGTACTTATGAAGTAGGCATATAATATACGATGTCACCATCATTCATAGTTTAACATAATCTGTAGGTATTGTTTTATGCAAATACTATAAATTATTATTCACGTTTGTATATTGATTTTAAGAGTTGTTTAATAGGATATTTTAACAAAAGTTTGTTAATAGAATCGACATCAAACTTAAGCTCAAGAATATCTCAATAACAGGGTCTGACAATAACACAATAGGCTAGCCCCCAATGTGGTTGTAATAATGATACACTTCTGCCTAATCCTAAGGGAAAAAATAGGCGTGGTGTTATGTGTTACTCATCATTAGTCATCATCATCATCATCTGCCTAGCCTTTTCCCAACTATTTTGGGATCAGCATCCAGTCTAACCGGATGCTGAATACCAGTATTTTTCACGGAGCGACTGCCTATCTAACCTCCACAACAGGGTTCCTGGGTAATACAATACCCCCTTTGGTAAGACTGGTTGCCACACGATCTTAACCTTTTCACCACCAACATACACAGAACGCGATGCCTCGCCAGCGCCAAACTATAATTGTATAACGAAGTATACAGTAAACAGAAGTGATGAGGGTATCGTCATAACGATGAATGAGATTTACACGCTTTAAATACAATACTTTTATATTTGATAGGTAGTTAAAAATTAAGAGTTTCTGATGAAGTCGTGGCGCTGGTGGCACGGAAATCTGGAACTTCTATTGAAGTCCGTGGCGGTGAAAAAGTTAATAGAGTAACATTGTATGTGATAATACGATTTTCATATTTCCCTTATATTTTCAAGGGAAACTCCGCTCTGTCCTCGACTTACTATTTGGTAGAGAAATAGAGTTCACGGACATACAACTTCGGGAGCACATCGACTCTATCACGATCGCCGGCAACGACACCACGTCTCTGGTCATTGCGTACACCCTCGTCCTCCTTGGAATACATCGGGATGCTCAGGAGAAAGTACTGCTCGAGTAAGTCAATATACAGTGTGTATCTGAGGTGTGGTCAAATTTAATGGTGGGGTGCGAAACATCCACCTGCGTACTTTTATCATCTTTATCTCCATGGGACCATCCTCCGTAGCATGGCAACCGTAGACAAGGATTTCTTTGACGGAAGAATCGACAAAATGACAGATTGTGTCGACACAATGACTGATTTCTTCGCACTATCTGTCATTTTGTCGATTCTTCCGTCAAAGAAATCCTTGTCTACGGTGGTCATGCTACGGGGGCATCATCGTAATCGCGAAAAAACAATCAGCTGCCCCATACGTTTCGGTCGAGTAGTAGGTATTGAAATTTTGTATCGAATGGCTGAATATTTAAAAATCGAGAAAGTTGATGGACATCCTTGAATATGACAACACCGTTCTGATAAATGCTGTACGATGATGAAAAGAAGAACATTAGGGTTTTTTTTTTAGGGTGTATAATGGTTTATGGCCGTAAACAATTTTTCAAAAAAAAAAAAAACCCTTTTGTTCTTCTTTTCCAGTCGGTGGTTGTTTTAGATTAGTTGGACCCAGGCCACGTTAAAAGTAGAATCAGTGGTGTTCATTTCCTCAAAGGTGCAGATGTATGAACTTAGGAGATTCCATCAAGTGGATCAAGTTATCACGCCTTGAGTGTCGGATCTTAATGCCTCATTTTGAAGACTAGTATTTGCAGTGGTCTACTTGGGTATAAAGCAGAACTATGGAATAAATCTTAGTAACTAAAATATAAAGCAGAACTATGGAATAAATCTTAGTAACTAAAACATTGTGAGGATTTGTAATTGGCTTTCTGGTGACTATGGTTTCCTTTTTTGTTTGTTTTTATTAGCTGTAAGTCCTCCATGGACTAAAATAAATAAATAAATAAATACAGGCTGTAAACAGACCCTTCACATAGCCGTCAACAAAGCATTCTGTAAGTCAAACTAAGTAACTTTACGCAAAAATTATTGCTGGGAATCGACTTTTTTTTTGGGGTGAAAAATCACGTTTTAAGGTAAGACTCGATGGAAAGCACTCATACCATTGTGCTGATGGATGGATTGAATATTACGGAGGACATGGAGGTGTGTAAAGTAAAAATCTTACGTTAAAAACATGTATTTAAAAAAAAAACTTGTGAAAAAGTTGGAACTTTGACCCCTAATATCTCCATAACTAGAAGGTTCCCAGGTATGGTCTAGAACAAAAAAATGATCGCAAAGACCGGGAGAACAAGTGCCTATCCGATGTGTTAAGGGTCTATTTACACCCTTTATTTGTTGAAGATCATTTTGTGAATCAAATCTGGCGACTTTATTTCACCTGTTTACTTATTTATTATATTCCAGGCAACAATCAATTTTCGGCACGGATAAGCGAGGGGCTACTAAAGAAGACTTACAGAAAATGCATTATTTGGAGCGAGTCATCAAAGAGAGCATGAGGCTGTATACTGTAGTTCCGATCATTGCGAGGAATATAGACAAAGATACCTATTTACGTAAGTTATTCTATTCACAATGGAATGAAATCATCATCAAATGCCAAAAAAAAAAAAAATTTGGAATAAAAAAAATTCCTTTACAGATATTCATATAATAATTAATTAAATTCCGTTTTCGTGTGTAGATATGCATAACGTTGCATAATCAGTCTTATGTTCCCATAGCTGAGACACAGGCCTCCTCTCTAAGAGATCAAGGCATAAGGGCCGGACTCTACCAAAGCGGAGACGTGCGGAGATGTGCAAAGCTGAGAGGAGAGAAGATGTAGAGAAGCTAGGGTCTATCCACCGAAGCTTTGTGGAGATGTGGAAAGGGGAGAGGAGAGATGTTCAGGGACTAGGGCGTATCCGCCGCACGCCGCGCACGCGCACCGCACTCCGCTCACGTCTCTGACGTCTCTTCTAGTCTTCGCTGTGCGCTGCTGTTTAGATAAAAAACTTCTATTGAAGGTTTACAACACTCTCCTCTCCTCTCGTCTCGTCTCCGCTTTGGTGGAGTCCGGGCCTAATGCTTGCATGATTGACACTTGCATAATCATAATCAGCCTATAATGTTCCCATTGCTGGGACATACGGCCTCCTCTATGAGAGGGAATGGGCTATAATCCACCACGCGGGCCCAGTGCGGGTTGGTAGATGTCGCATGTCTCCGAATTTTTGGCTCTAGGACATGCCGGTTGCCTCACGATGTTTTCCTTCACCGTTTTGAGAGCAGTGGTGATGAAATAAATTACACAAACTAATGCGCCTGCTTGGGTTCGAACCCATGACTTACTGTTCGTAAGTCGGGGCCGCTACCACTGGGCCACCGCTGCTCTCCATTGACACTTGGGACAAATTAAAATCCTGATGTTGTGCGTTGGATTGCACTTTCAAACGAAATATGGAAAGCTCGGTATTGTTACTAGTTCAGTACTTTAAGAACCTACAACAAAGGGTCAAATTGAATGAGTGTGAGTGAGTCTAACTTGCCAGGTCAATAGGGGAAAATATTCTAAATCGCTAGCTTTAAAGAGACTGGCTGGTGGACTGTCGTGGTTTTTTTATACAACTGCATTTGGAGCGTTAAAGATCTTCCCTCTTTTTAAAATAAAAGTATGTGATGCGCCACATCACCATCTCAGGTCCAGTTAGTTGAAAACCAGCGTCGGGCACTAGCTGCTCAGCAGTTTGCTGAACTGGGCCTATTTGGCGCAGCCGTGAGACACACAATATTATCCCTCTTTTTTTTCTGTTCAGTTTGAACCTTTTTTTATTGTGTAAATTTAAGTTTTTTTAAATTTATTTTGTCTGTTGTGTGCACTTGAGGCATGTGTCAAATAAATATGTTTTCTTTCTTTCTGATGTACTGATACCAACATTTCGCTCATTACAGCTACATGTGGAGTAACTTTGCCAGCGGGCTCTGGAGCCGTGATAGGATCCTTCGCGATACATCGGTCTACAGCAGTGTGGGGTCCCAAGCCTGACGAGTTCGACCCCGACAGGTTCCTGCCCGAAAGATCACAGACCAGACACCCTGCCGCCTTCCAGCCCTTCAGTTATGGCTCCAGAAACTGTATCGGTACTAAATATTCAATTACGTTTATTTATTATTTTACTTACAGCACCATGCTATATTTTAATGAATTCTTATTAGAGGCATTTCTAGTTCCCTGCCTACTTACCTTAGATTCGTCCTGTCCGTCTGTCTGTCAAAGCCATTTTACTCCGAAACTGTTGGCAACACACAGTTGAAATTGAGAGAATAAGTGTTTTCTATGAACCGCTACTTAAAATGTATATAAAATTATGAAAAAAAGCGGCCTTTTGTACATTTAACTGAGGTTAGAAAAAAAAATCTACGCATATAACTAAGAAAAGATTTTTTTTTTCTCCTATGTCAATGGTTGAAGAGATATTCGCTTTTAAAACTTTTAACGAAAATTGTTGATTTGATATTAGTTTTCGAGTTAAGGGACTTTTTCGTGAAACTGCAGCAGTAACTTTGTTTTTGATTAAGATACTATGAAAAACTAATTTAGTTTTGCTGTTGACATATGAATGAGGTTTAAAATTGTTATTTTTAATTATTATTTTATTTCGTGCTACGGAATCCTATGTGCGCGAGTCTGACTCGCACTTGGCCGGTTTATTTATTTGTATCGACTGCCTGACCTCTACGACTCAATTATTGGGTAAAATGGCGACTAGAGCCTCAAACGATTAAACTATTTAAAAATATATTTTCAGGACGTAACTTTGGCATGCTTATAATGAAGAGTGTACTAGCAAGCGTGCTGCGATCATTCAAAATAGAAGCTGATGACATCGGTCCCCTTAAAATAGAAATGCTGCTGTTTCCAATCAACGGACATCAAATTAAAATATCGAGAAGAACCTCTTAATTAAGTTTAAATAAGTTACAAATGTTTACCGATAGAACTGTACTATAATTATTAAAAAAAAAAAAAATAACCTTTTATTTATCTTTACCTTTTTAAGAAAAGAAAAAGGCTTTAATAACCTACCTACGAAGCAGTATACTAAGTATATCCTTCAAGGAGATGAGTCTACCCGCCGAATGAACAACTTTCCCAAAGAAACTCAACCATTCACGTCCACCAAAACAATGAACCTAATGACTAAAGAAAAAAAAAATATTTTATGCATCCACCAAAACAGTTTACTGTTTTATAGTATTTGTTTGTTTTTTTCACGACTCGGTTATTAGCTTTTTTGGGAAAGTTTTTTAATATGACGGGTACTAACACTCACAGATCCAGCCCCCGTAGCATGACCACCGTAGACAAGGATTTCTTTGACGGAAGAATCGACAAAATGACAGATTGTGTCGACACAATGACAGATTTCTTTGCACTATCTGTCATTTTGTCGATTCTTCCGTCAAAGAAATCCTTGTCTACGGTGGTCATGCTACGGGGGCTGGTAACTAAATCGACACCCTGTATGGATCAAGATACCTATCAAACCTCAGTTATTCCTCGAAACTTGCATAAAACCTTACTCGATTTGAATGTGCCCTGGCGGTTAGGAGTGTGTCATGCTCACTCAAATGTCTCGCTGATGGTAGCGCGTGTGTCGGATCATTTAGTTCCCTTCAAAATGGTTGAGTTGAACGGGCGCTGTCAGTTGTGACTGGTCATCTCTTGGTTGCCACGGCTTATTTGAATAAATTATTTTATTTTTAATTGTTTTCTATGGACACTTTTAACTTACACATCTTGCTACATCATTCTCACATAATGTACCATCTCAACATGAATGATGTAACCAAGAGTTTGTAAAAGTATTCTGATGTAAAAGAGTGTCCATGGAGTTTCTTGCCCGTTCTTCTCCTTAGAGCTCTACGTTAGGGAATGGGCAACTACAGTACTTTCACAGTTTTTATGCCTTGTGACTGAGACTGTAGCTATTGTTGTCTTTGTTTCGACAATTCAAAAGTGCCTTTAACTGGCCTACTTGAAATAAATGCTTTGATTTGATTTGATTTGCTCGTGACTCACTGGAGAGACGCGCGGGATCCAAATAAGACGAACGCCGTACGGATGTTTTTTTAATACTTACTTACATGACAATTTTACTGCGATTTCTAGATTCTTGTTAAAATCCTTCTTCTGGTGTCTGGAATTGGTTCTTATTTTTTTACTGTCGTTGTTTGTGAGTTTCGCCGATTTTTCTCATCTTCGTCACTAATGTCCGGTGGTAGCGTAAGCACCTCAGGAGTCACGGGGTGCGTATGATCGTCTCCTTTGAGTTCTATAATATCGTCTTCATTACCGTCAAGAACGTCGCGAGAGTCATCCACCCCACAGGTCAGGAACTTAGAATACTTGCTCAAGTCCAAGAAGCCTACACCACACGGCCGATCCACTAGACGAGAAGTCATCATTCCTAGAGCGAAACCGGAACAAACGATGACGGAGCCTACGTCGTCCTAAAATATGAAAAACTAGTATCCAGAAGATTGTTTCTAGTTCAGTAACAGTCGTTGTTAGTACGGAACCTCTCCTAAATACAGTGACAGTCGTTCCAGTGCCATGATCCTTTGTATCTGTCTGTAGATACTATATGTATACTACAGATACATTTATAATCGAGCTTGCAACTGTACTACGTTACAAAACAATGGCATGGCTCAAAAGACTGCGCAAATTAACTAGAACTGAGGAGGACATGCCTGCTGCACCCCAGACTAACTGTGGACCCATAGCATAGAACTTACCGGTACCCTTAGACAGGCCACCAAGGAGATGCCTTCAAAAGCAATCCTACTTCTGGGCGGAGGGGCCCTTTGCGCACAAATAGGATTGCTGATCCAGTTGAATAGCGAACAAAGTAAATAAGCATACCTACCTTTAGGTTCAGCAGAGGACTGCTAAATGATAATAATGAGTTATGCGACCTTTTTCGTTTGAATCCGTTACTCTACTCAATCGCACTATTTCAGATAAGATTGTAACGGAATCTATTTCATCTAATATTCTACATGAATTACGGAGCACAGACCCAGAAGTTAGATTAGACGTCTAGGGTCGGACTGGGACGGAAGGGCCCGGGTGGCTCCCCCAAGCCTGGGGCCCGAGACTGGATAGTAAAATCGGAAAATAATGAAATATACAAATTAATAACTATAAACGATATATATTATAACTTAATAATCATTTATTTAGACCAAGAAAAAACGATATTATATACATTATATACAGACTACAAATAGAACTAAAGTAATGATAAAATAAGACTAAAAGTAATAAAATATAAATATAAACATCAGGCTTCAAAGAAAGAATCGCATGTTAGTTTTAAGAAAATTTGTTTTAGGCTTATTTTTAGCCTTAAAAATATTTTTGTTTGAGAGTGATTGTACTGTACGCTACAATTAATTACGTACTTACTAATTCTGTGGTATCAGGCAGAATACGTTTTAAAAACATTTAAGAATCCTGAGCCGCGGGCCCCCTATGCTACCTACCGCCTGGCTTCCGGCAAAACCCGCAAGCCAGGTCCGTGGGGGGCCCGCGCAGGCTGGGGCCCGGCTGGCAAACGCCACCCTGACTATATGGCCAGTGCGTCCCTGTACACATCCCTGTGCTTCTAACTTTTGATTCTGTGCTCTGTATGGCGTTGTTACAAAGCAAAAAGTAAAAAAATAGAATTTTATTTATTTTTGTGTGGGTACAAGGTTTTAGGTTATTATTTCAAGATATTTTATTTTCATGGTCGAGTCAGTTATTATGCGTTCGCGCATGTCGTTAGGAACCTACTCGTAGTACTCGTATTGCATTGTTGGTAAGTACTACATTGAAGACTGGACAATAAGCTATTTGGCCTACTGATGAACACGAACGAAGGTGAAACCATGAATAGACATGCTCTTCAATAGTACATTTTGATGTAAGTGGTGAAACTTTGTTATTGCATTCGAGGCGGATTTAACACCTGAGCTGCAGACGACGATTTAGTATTATTTATAGTTATGTCTGTGGAAATTTTTATTTCCGCACGTGTGCGGAAAAATATTAAGAATCCACGAGTGTGAAATACATTGCATGTTGAACCTAATCGTAGTGCGATAAGAACCAGTTTTCGAGAAAGTGTATTGAAAAATAATTTTAAACAAACCTATATAACGATTATGTCTAATATAGTTTTAATATTAAGTAAATTATAATGTACTTACTGGACACAAGGCTCCGAATTTCTCCGACTAAAAAAAAATCGATTCATATTTAATTGAAATATGGTTAATAAATAACTATTAAGGAATTTGGATTTTAGCGCATAACAGCGGGGTAATTGGTTACACACTCAATGACAATGTCATTCATTTTGACAGTTCAACAACATTTACCTGCTGAGTTAGATATTTACGTTGTTGTGCAGACTTACTTTTCTAAGAGTTTAGTTGCAGCTGGTCTTAATTTTTTTCAAAATTTCATTAGATGCAGGTATTTGCAGTATCTAGCCAATCCTCTCTATGGTTTATTAGCATTACAACCTTAAACTTCTTTCTTTTATAAACCTTGGCCTGGATTAACTACCTGTACGCCATACAAATATTTGTTCCGTGCGGGAATAGAACCCGTGACAGCAACCAATCACTCAGCCAATATAATTTTTTTATTTGTGCTGTGCACATTACACCTGCATTTAAATATAATTCCAGTACCTAAAACACCACCTAAGATCGCTAGGTATGTACCTTCCTAACAATAGCAGAAATTAGGAATAAAAATAGGTACTAATAAAATTAAAAACATTACCCTGCACGCTGTTTGTTGAACACAGAGAAACTTCTCCTGATAATTAAACATCGCCAAACAGCTTTCTTTGGGTAATAAGGTGACGTCCACGCGGCGGAGTTGAATCAGCAACGGGATCAGATAGCCCTGGAGAGGATAGTCATTAAGATAGCGTGCAGAGGCGTATCTAGGGTGGGACAAGTAGGGCACGTGCCCTGGGCGCCTTTCGAAGGGGGGCGCAAAAATCGACAATTATTAAATTTAAAAATCAAAATAAACTATTTCATACTGGTGGCAAAATGTTTAGAGATTTCTATAGTTGCGATGTTAACGGTGGAAAGAAATATTATCGATATGTTTGCGTCGCAGAAGGCCAGGAAGGGGCAGTTGTAAATGCAATTGTAAAGGTTTTACGGACTTTTGTTATAAAAAAAGAAAATAAATGACCTACGATTGTTTTATTTAGTGTACCTGTTTTTTTATTAAGATAAGTTACGAAAGGGGCGCAACTATGATGCGTGCCCTAGGCGCCATTTTTTATTGGTACGCCCCTGAGCGTGGTTACCAAACCATGTATGACATACTACGAGGTAGTTCAAACTACCTAACTCTTATAGGATTTATAAACGTAAAAATAGACAATGATATAATCAATAAGTTAAGAATAAATTTAAAAAAAATTACAGTATCTTATACATACAAGTAAGTTCCATCCCAACGTCTGATTCAGGAACCACACCAAAGAATAGTAGTAACTATACCTACCTACTTTGTCTTGACATAACGGGATCAAGAGTCAGCTAGGTACTGAATTCGTTTGAAAATACAACCGGCTGAAAATCACTTACTAGGATTCCCTTCCCTGGATGTTACTTTCGAAGACAAAAACAAATCAAAGCTTTACAGGTAATTTAACTTAACAAAGTTAAACTTACATTCCTCCTACTGCCCCATCCATAGTACCTGCAACTAGTGTCCGAGTACAAGACGTCCTCTTTTGGGCTAGAAATACCGTAACGAACTCGATTCATTAAGTAATCGGCGCCCGGCTCGCGGATATGAAAAGAGATTTGTTTGTTTAGGACCAGTAACGCCAGATTGTCTGTCGAGCAATCAACCCATCGCTCCGAAGTGTTGTAACCTACGATAAATTAAAATTAGACGGTATAGTAATCAGTCAGGTTCGATTCCTGGCTTCAAAATACCTAAAACAAAAAATCCAGTCCAATGCTTGGTTCTACTTTTCATAAAGTAGGATTTAAGAGCGGCCAACCCGTCATACTTTTCATACAAACGCTCTTACGTGATTATGCCGTGGTAACACATCTATCTTTGATTTTTCTTTTACCAATAGGTATCTTGTGCATTATATCTAGGTTTCTATCAAAGCAAAAAGTAAAAATTTGGAGAAACAAATTCAGTATAAGCCTCTAAAAATCTGCTATTTTGCAAATACTTACCTAAACTTTGCCCGTTCATATTGTACTCATAAATTGTAAAAGTAAAGAAAACATTGTGATAGAAACCTTGCAAATGTAATGGAGATTTTAAATGACAAATATTAATTTCACAAACTTGTAAGCCTTATTCAAAAACACGTATCTCCTGGAACAAGTTTATGAAATTTTCGAACACTATTTTTCGTTCAATGTTGTCGCATTAGGCGGTATGAGGTGCGCGAGAGACGATTCGTGCGGGGTCGGGGCCCTCTGAGACGGGGGGAGTTGAAAAAACATCGCCGCTGTGGCTCTGGATGAAACAACAAGCTTTTCGACCATGCTCGCGATGACGATAGACGGACTGGGAAGGGCCCTCTTAACACTAAAGTACAAGCTTTTTCAGCTTGTCATCTTTCCTCACGTTTGCACCTCCGGGCTCTAAGTTGCCGTTTGAATTTCTTGTCTTACTTGTTGTTGTTCTCTTTCTCCTTGTTGAGGGCAAGGGTCTGCCTATTCCAGTGACGTTTATATTTAGACTACTTATTAAGGAACTACACAGAGGAGGCAAAACACCGGGAAAGTTGGGAAGGAATGGCGGAGGCCTTTGCCCAGCGTGGGGCAGAATAGGCTAGTTAAAAAAAAAAATTAGGAACTGCTTTTAAGGCTAAGCGCTCTGAAGGCTTTGCCTTATAAGTTGTTCCTGTCAACGAAAGCCCGTTACTATTGCTTTCAAATACCTCATACCTTTATGAACGCAAAGATGTTGCACCATTCGGAAGGTGCCAGCGTTTTCCAGAAAAAAGTGCGTGCCAGCCAGGATGTTGAACTTATATCTCTCTCCGTGGACACAACTGGCTGGTGTGAGTACCACGTGAGCCTCTATCAGCACGCCTACGCAAAACATCATGGCGTGTGATAAATAATGAACCTGAATACAAAAAGTTATCGTCACAACTCGGAAGATGATGATGGAAAAATACCATTTTCTACGAGACTCATATTCATCGTTCATTCGTTTTTATTCCGAAAAACGAGTGGCACATTCACAGGGTCGGTATGTTATTACTTATTATTATAATTTAATTGTGTATTGCATTTTAATTTTAATTAAGTTGAGTTGAATTTTAATTGTTTATGAATCAATTCTATTTGTATTGTAATTTATTTTATTTTTTTAAACTAAATTGTAATGTAAGATTTTAAACTATCATGGTCACTAACATTACTATTAATACTAACGGGATATTTACCATTATTTACTGTTTGAACGGATCGGGAACTCATAACAAACAGTAAACATGGTAAATATCCCGTTAGTATTAATAGTAAATTGTAATGTTTTGTTTTTTGTGTTTGTAGTATTAAGTGACAATGGGTGTAAATTACCAGAATAAATGAATTCTGAAGAATCTGTGGTCTTCGTGCGATCACAAATCTCACAATGTGTGGGTGCAGAATCGAAACGCCCAAACAATGTGATCGCTTAGATACTTACTATGGTAGAGCTATGTAATAGCTATCATCCTACAACTACATCCTATTTTTTTTTTAAGTTATAGAGACTTGTGTGAAGTGTTAGACTTGTAAGAGATGTAGGTACGAGTGAAATTCATAGTAGGTATTAAACTCACAGAATAGTAAGAGGTAGGGTCATTGCATTAAACGTGATTACTGTTTCATCGCATAAAATATGCATAGCGCGCTGACTGCGCAGAATGACGTGGTCACTTCCATGATTGCCACGATGAAATTAACAAATCCAGAATCAGCATACACTTGGACTACAAAATTATAGATTTATAAAACCACTTTTCGTTCATGTTAAGCCCACTAATGTAAAGTTTCATTAAATCTAGGAGTCCGCTCGCAGGACCTACTGTCGTCAGAGGTCTAACCTTGCACTGACTAATGACTTTGGTGGTAAACCTTAGGGAATGAGAATTTCATGAAAATTTTTAAACTTTGTCATTATAGATCAGATCATGAGCTCATGACCAGTAACCCGAGTTTGTACCTATATGCGATTGACTTAAGCCAGTCATTGTAATTTACCGTATTTGCGATCTCCAAAATATACCAGATGTTCGGCATGACGTGAGATATACTTTTGGTTATCCATAAACCTTCGATAAAACCCAAGTAATTTTTAATTAAGTCTTAACTAAAGACTTACAATATATTGGCCTTCCGTAGGTTCCGCTGGTTCGCCCATAAATGTAGCAGCATTTTTAAAATCCATATCCACTGTAATCATTTTAATGTTGAATCTTGTTACAATGATAATTGTTATTAAAATTGAGAACAATTAGGTATTAATTTTATAAAAGTTGGTAATTACACAAAGTAGCAATCCCTCCAATTTGGCCTGCACCCATTTTAAAGTTTTAAAAAGTCCACCTGATGTATGGATTGTTTCATAAAGTTTCCGCAACTGCCAGCATTCGTGAAAACTGAAAATATTGTTTACATTATAGGTACAAGTAGGTAATCAAAACAAAAATTGTTCGAGCGTTTCAATTTTAATTAATTTAACTTTGCAGGCCCAAACATAAATACGGAAATAAGTAATATCAACATTCTATGTACCTAATCACCCCGTTTGCACGACCTGGGTCCGGTTTCCATCAAAGCTGAAACGAGCAGGGCGGCACGGAAACGTGCCAGACTGGACCAATCACATTTTCAAAGCATAGTTGAAGGACGCAATGTGGATTTCTAACGACGTGTTTGATTCTTGCTCGTCTCCTCTCCACTTTGCTTGCCTCCGCTTCAGTGGAAACTCCGATTAAATGCTCAAGCGCAGTGGCGTAGCGTGGGTTTTAGGTACAGCTACATAGGGCACACGCAAAAAAAAAATCTTTTAATGATGATAACAGCACTCACAATCCATACAGAAGACCCCAAATGGACGATCTCGGATATCAACTAGCTAGAGAATATCTGTCAATCGATTGTGACTTTTTACCGAGTGTTTTATTTTGTTTCTTATTTAGTCGAACGTGCAAGGTGCATCACTAGTCCAAACATGACTGACAACGTCAAATATATGTCAAAACTTCATGCAGAGGTGCGTTTCCTGCAGAGTTAATATTTTAAGCATGATAAAAAATTCATGATAGAGAAAATCAGAATCATTTTTGTCGGAAAGACAGTGATGCAACTAATTTACTTCCTACATTATTGCGTTTCTGACGTAGCTTTGACTGACGTTTCCCATTCACGATGAGGGATTTCGATTATTCGATTATGTTTACGTTAGTTTACCAGAATTTTAAAAAACAATATTATTAAATTAATCTTTGTACTCCCACGCAAATATTGTGTATCTTTTACATTACGTTTAGGTTCCTGTGATTGTGATAACATAAAACCGTGTAGTATTTGTCGACGAACTGAAACATTGTGCGACGAAACATATTTAATCGCGATTAGAAATATTCCATAATGAACAGTAATACTAACATATGCCTGGTTTTATTTAGTTTAGTGATTTTATTAAATGTGAGATTGTGTCTGTCGCAGTATAATAATAAACCATGGAGTGAAAAATATGAAAATAATAAATGCCCCAAGCTCTATCCCAAGAATTTTTTGAGCTATATGCCAGTTGGTAAGTTTATACCACTTTTGTTCTTGTAATGATTATATCGCTCTTTTATAAAGTAATATAAACAATGCCAGTACAAACTGCTTGTCACCTAATACTGAAAATTGAAGAAATAGCTGTTGACAAAATACAGGAATATTTTAGCAAACAGTCAGAATAAAATGCAGAACAAATTCTACATGCTACAAGTTACTAGTACAATATATTTGGAAGAAATTGAAAGAAAGAAAGGGGAGCTCTTAGTTTGTACTAAGTCTTTTCTCTTAAATGTAACACTGACACACAGTGGTGAAATTAAAGATATTTTCAAATGATCTTGTTTAGCAACCAGGGCAACAGCAATAACTGTTATATACTAAACCCACCACCCAACCCCCTTAAAAAAAAAACTGTTAAACTTTTTTTCTTCCCCCAGGAAATCTTACAGCAGGCAACTACACAGAGAAGCCGGGTCTGAAAGGTCTGAAGCAATGTGTGATGGAATGCTGCCTGACTGAGTCCTGCAACATAGTGTTCATCTACGACCTGAGGTGTTTCCATGTGGAATGTGTGAGTGATGAGCTGTGTCTCCCTCTGCAGAGAACAGGCAGCCGCAAGTTTGATTCATCACATGTGTCCATGATACTGGTCAAACCAGTCCTCCCTAATGGTAAGGCGTCAGCTATGTATTTCCACATTTCATACTTGTAATTAGTATTTTGAGGGTATTATATCTTTACAGGGTGGAAGGGTCACCAACACGAAAACGGTTACAACATGTTCAGTGAATCATTCTGAGCCACATGGATATTTTTAATCAGTTATTAAAAAAAAATCTGCTGTTTCCTACAAAAGTGCAATACCTACACGGTCTAAATGTTTGGAACAGCAGATTTAAAAAAAAATAATTGATGAAAAATTTCTTTGTTGGGGGGGAGCTCAGAATGATGTACTGAATATGTAACTGTTTACGCATCAGTGTTCCTTCCGCCATGTATAGGAGTGAGAGAATCCTGGGTGTACTACTCAAAAATTGCTGTTGAAAATGATGTCATAAAATCAAAATTTTGTAGGCTATTACCCACTCTTATCTGTAACATGAAAATAACAAGGATGTGTAGTACTTATGAAGTATTGATGAAATATATTTAAGTTAAACATCTAATGCAATGGTATCATTGCATTAGATGTTTAACTTAAATATATTTATATTGTAGCTTATTGACACAGCTGTGAAATGTTTCTGAGTCCTATAAGTGAGACATAACATACATAGATCCCTGATTTTGATTACAAAAAAAAACATAGTTATACTTTACATTATAACAAATAGTTTAGTAATGATTTGAATGATTAGAAAACACTTATATTGTATTGTTACAGAAAACTGGTCAGATATATTAGATCAGTCTAGCTACAGGCAAGTTCACAACAACTTTTCACCTGAAGAAGAATCAATATATTCTCCGTACACAAGTCACCGCAACGATCTACTGAATGATGATGATGATTCCAACTTCTTGTCACATTTCATCAACAACTTGCCTACAATGGATGATGATGAAGCCAGATCATTTGATAAATATCGAGATAATAACGACAGTGACATGATAATGGATGCTACAAATTTTCTAGAAAAAATACCGTGTGAAGTAGGTGTTGGCGACTGTCCGTTTAACTCGGAGTGTATACCTCTGGGCCTAAAATTAAGGAACGGCATATGTAAATGTGTGCCCGGCACAGAAGAGAATGCACAAGGAGCTTGTGTTGAAACATTGAGACCATTCTCCAAAGGGCCAACTGTTGATGCTATGAAAAAGAATGATGAAGGCGATACAAAAAGTGATGCTCTAAAAACTGAAACTTCATCACCGAAAAGTGTTCAAACTTTGACTGTTTCAATTTTATCTAAACAGGTAATCATTCCACTAATATTCTAATCCAACAAAAATAATCCAATGTAACACGAGAAAAATGTTTTAAGTTGTAATTTTCTAATCCAATGAATTGATTACAGTGTATTGATTTAGGAAAATACAGCAAAAATGAAACAAACAAGTATTTGAAATATTTGAATGGCAATTAAAATTGATAACAAAATGGTTACTCCATTGCCGCAAGGATAATGAGCATTACACACACATTCGGTTCGGCAATTTCGATTCGAGAGTATTTGTTAAATAACAAAGCCGAGCCGAAGCAATTACTACACGTATTCGGCTCGACCCAATTGACAAACTCCGTTCCACTACTACCATCGCTGAATTACGTTCCTATCGGCACGGCTGATTTCGAGCTAAGTCGAGCGGCTTTTTCCCGAACATATGTCATATACTCGGTGAGGCCATCATGACGATCCGTGCATGTTTTTAGCACATAACTGATTCATAAATATATTTGTTAGGTACAACTGCCGGACAATGAAGTGACCTTGGCCGCATACACTATTCCTGATGAGAAAGCGACAATGAGCCATTACAACTATGTATGGACACTAGTCGACCAACCAAAAGGAGGATTTACAGGTAATAACTATGAAGGTGTTACTTTTATGTTTCTAGTTGTATAAGTAATTGAGCATAATTGCACAATGTTCACAATGTACAGCCGAGAGAGGAAAACAAATTTAATGTTATGACAGATGTTATTAACATGTGTTAAACTATCAATAAGACGTATACCCTAATACGACTGCAATAACAGTTAAGTTCCTTTCAAAATATTATAATGTAGCAGTAAGGCAAGGTTTTATATGCAGCTTTATTGGCAGCTGAATTTCAAATAAATTCTAACGGAACATAAATTTTATCAACACTTGCGTTCATCACAGGAAACATGAATCAAAACGGAGCAAAAGTGACGCTAACGGATCTGACGGAAGGCCAGTACCGCTTCAAGGTGACGGTGAACGGGACCAGCTCGTACGGGGAAGGGTTTGCGAACGTGACAGTACTGCCGCCCCATCGCGTCAACACTCCTCCGCAAGTCGTCATCACGCCACAAACGCAGACTGTGAAGCTTCCTAACACTGTTGCTGTACTTGATGGCAGCGCCAGCAAGGTGTGTAAACTATTGATTTTTATTTTACCTGTTATTGTTTCGTGAACTCCTATGTTACATGGGCTCCGTCACCCGTCACATTATCTTTTATACATATTCCTCATTGAATAGCAGAAAAACCAGGCGTTTTAGTTTGACCTGTGCCCCTGCATTCAATTAATCTCTTTTGATAGACACAGAAACTTCAATTCCGGTTTTACTACGTATGTTTAGGACGTCAGGATAGTGAGTACATTCTGTATTTCAGAACAAAAATGCTGATTTTCGTCCCCTAATCTTTTGTCCCGCTGCAATGAAGAATGTTACTAGCTATGCCAACGCTTGAATGTTGTCTCAGTAAAGCCTGTATGTATACAAATACACTAGTTTTTGTTGTAGTTAAAAATACCTAGTAGTTTTGATTTTATAGGCATTCAAAGTTTCGAAAAATATCGAGTCCCGCTAAGTCACGTGACCGCTTGTGACGTCATGTCACAACGCGCCGCGCAATTGGTAGTTGTATTTTTTACATTTAGGCACAACACATGACTTCCTAGTATTTGGATTGGACCTTTTTAAAAGTATTTAGGTATAATTTCGAAGGCACGGGCACGCGACCGCGACCGGACTGAGTGAGCCAGACTGAGCGTGTTGTACAATGACGTCACACCGTCACCGGCAGCCCGCGTCGTGCGGTTACAACTTGTTTTACTTCTAAATCGGAAACTAATTGACGTATCGAAGCAATTCTTTCACTAGTATTTTTTATTTTTGACAGAGAATATGGAGTGCTAATAATCAAAATTAGTTAACATTCTTCATTCACTCTAACTAGTTTTTAATCAAAATATTCTGCCTTCTACTACAGGATGACGACGCTATCATATCCTGGCATTGGGACCTAACATCGGGTCCTATTGGCTACCAGCCTCCATTGCAAGACGGCCCCACGTTGGTGCTGAATGACCTCAAACAGCCCGGCAATTATACATTTAAGCTGACAGTTGAGGACTCGGACCATGTGAAGAACTCGACAGCAGCTAATATTACTGTTTTAAATCATACGGATTATCCACCAGAAGCAAATGCAGGTGAGTTACACGCATATTGTTTTAAAAGACAAAAACACATTGTACAAAAAAACTATTTGTACAATTGCTCGTGTTTTATAAAACTATCGAGGAATATAATAAGCGTTACGATAATACACTATCAGGAAATACGTTTTTTTTTCACCTCTCGTGACACTTGGGTAATGTAACATACCGTTACCACTCCTCCAGCAGTTGTTATTTAAACAAAACATCACGCCTGTAACCCCCGAAGGGTTAGGCAGAGGTGTACCTAATAGTAAACCCACATTTCGCCAGTTATGTTTAAGTCCCATGTAATAGGGGGCGAGCCTATTGCCATCAACCGGAACCAAATCCAAACTCCGTGGCTGTTACTGAGAAATTCCTGATGGAAAAACCCAATGACACTTTAGCCGACCTGGGAATCGAACCCAGGACCTCATGCTCAGCAGTCGTGCTTGCGACCACGACACCAACGAGGCAGTTATTTAAAGTTTGTGTCATTTTCTTCAGGTCAAGACGTAATCATATATTTACCAAACAACAACTTGACATTGAACGGAAGTCTATCAACGGACGACCACGAGATCACGTCCTGGGAGTGGACGAAATCTGCTGAAGATGAAAATAAAGCTGTGGACATGCAAAATACACACTCTCCTTATTTACAAGTAAGTTTTTCTCTCTTCTCTGTCTTTCCTGAATAATCCGTTGCGAACAAGTCCAAGTCACCGCGCCTGATTTTCTTGTAGGCAATCTTGGGTACGGCAGGCGATTTATAGAAAATAAATGTTGGGTATCATCATGTTAAAACATGTCATTTGTAGATCTTTGACATTCGTTACAGGTAGTCAGTGGCCCAAAAAGTCTGACAACCAGTCTTACCAAGGGGTATAGTATTACCTAGTACTAACTGGGTTGTGGAGGCCAGGTAGGCAGTCGCTCCATGTGAAATATTGGTATTCAGCTGCATCCGGTTAGACTGGAAGTCCATCCTAAAATAGTTGGGAAAAGGCTAGGCAGATGATGATGATCATCATGTTAAAACAAAAACAAGTTTCTTTTTTCACAATATACAAGGTGTAACATAATAAACGCAAGGCCTCCCGTGTGGTCTCTCGCACCATGAAACTAAACATCTTTTGTTCTACGAGTTCTTGAAATTCGCAAAAAAATAAAAAAAACTTTCTATAGCAACGGACGCAATCAGCTGATCCACATGTATGGTAAAACTAAAAAAAAAGTTATGAATTTCCAAAAGTCATAGAACAAAAGTTGTTCAGTTTCATGGTCTGAGACACCACACGAGAGGTATTGCGTTTATTATGTTACACGTTGTATAGGGTGACTGGTAATTATTTAGTGACCGATACTTAAACACGTGATTGTACTGATGATAACAAACAACTTTCCCAAAGAAACATTTTTTTAATACTCCTTCGCTTTTATCACTATAACACAACAGCGGAGCATTACGGAGCGGGCTTGCGAGCCACGCGGGTGCTCTGCCTACCCTCTGTTGCAGGGTACGATAGTAATGAGACAGAACGGCCTCATGAGGCAAACAGCTGATAGGTCACAGGCGACCGCACGCGAATTCATACGCCCGCTGTTGTTATTGTGATAAAAGTGAATCACTAAAAAAAAATGTTTCTTTGGGAAAGTTGTTTGTTATCATGAGTACAATCATGTGTTTAAGTACCAGTTACCCTTTATATACTGCTGTCAACGTAACTAATGATTGTTCGATATTATATGATTATATAAGATAGCTTTTATAAAATAACTTAGGAAGCTATTTCAATTTATTTCCGCTGGACGCCGCTCGCGATCATAATAAATATAAAACAAATACCAAAGATAAGGGTTAATGAAAAAACGAGGTTTATGATCGTATCCTTTCGTTGTTATCGCCACTTATCAATCTAGCGCATGGTGTGTTTAACAATGTTTCTTCCTTTTATGAACATTTTTGTCCTAAACTTATACTGTCACTAGCTCCCGATATTTCGGCGCTGTTGCAAGCGCCATGATCGCGGGTTGACTGGAGAATGCGGGTGTATGGAAAATAAATTGTTAAGAGCAGACAAATCTATCTACCCTCTTTCTTTTTTTATTTTCCATCCACCCGCATTCTCCAGTCAACCCGCGATCATGGCGCTTGCAACAGCGCCGAAATATCGGGAGCTCAAAATAATGAACAATCACGGAAGATATCCCGTAAGACAGTGTTTATTTTTGTCCTACTCCAATTGTTTATACACCATCATCATCATTCTCCTGCCCTTATCCCAATTCATTTGGGGTCGGCGCAGCATGTCTTCTTCTTCCATACTTCTCTATTACTCGTCATCTTATCAGACATATATATTTCTAAAGAGAGAAACATGATGTAAACTCTCATCTGACATACATATATCACATATATGTCTGATAAGAGTTTACATCATGTTTTACACCATTAATGTTTTTTTTAAGTGGGTTACGCTATCATTTTTTTTATCATAGATTGAGCAAACATATTATTTAATTACATCTTGGAAACCCATATAGTGTTTCATAGAAATGTATTCATTAAATCTTATAAATTAAATGTTATGCGTTTACTAAAAATCATAAAACTTTACTTTACTTTTAGATCTTGGTTTATAACTTCTAGTGAAACGATTGAGTACCAAATGTATCAAAAAATTAACCAGAAAATAAAAGTACCACACAGCCCTACACCTAAATATCTCAACACGTTGGTCTAGTAGTCGCAAGCGCGACTGCTGAGCATGAGAGCCTGGGTTCGATTCCCAGGTCGGGCAAAGTGTTCTTGGGTTTTTCCATCACGAATTTCTCAGTAGCAGCCACGGAGTCTGAATTTGTGCCCGGTTGATGGCAATAGGCTCGCCCCTTATTACATAGGACTTGAAACATAACTGGCGAAATGTGGGTGTACAATTAGGTATACCTCTGCCTAACCCTTCAAGTATTACAGGCGTGATGTTATGTTAAGTTGAAACTTCTAAAGACATAAAACACATAAAGAAACCTCATAAAGTTCTCATAAAGCAATATTTGTCTGCAAATGTCTCCAACTCTTCACAACGAGACACTTTAGGGCATTATAGCCCTGAATATTTTTTGTATGTTTCAACTGCAACCAGAAAAATCAAAATGGCGATGTGCGATAGCGGGATAACCATGCCAGCTTCCATAGAAATAAGTACCTCTTAAATTATTGAATAAATTTTCACACTTTTCCAGTTGTCGAATCTATCGGAAGGCGTGTACACATTCGTGTTAAAAGTGACGGATTCTTCGGGCCAATCTTCCACAGCAGAAGTCCATGTTTTCGTCAAACCACCGACCAATACTCCGCCTGTAGCTGACGCACAGGCAGAGGCCGTAAGTACTACAAACAATTTGAATAAAGAATATGCACATTTTCTAATATTGACGGTGGTTGGAAATTCAGTTAGGGACACAGAATGCGCTGATGCGTTTGGTCTCATCGCCCAAAGTTAAAATACCGACAGAAATTCCAATAAAGTCAAAGTTAAAAATCGTTAAAATTGTTCTAACAGGTCAGTCGTTTACTCAAGTGGTAAAATATGTATTACAAAGTATGTAATCATGTTTTGTAACCTGCTATCAGGCCAGTAAATCATTATTATGAGCAAGGTCGTTAATTGTTACGAGAATGTTATTCGGTCCTGAAAAAATAGCTTTATTTAAACTAGTTATAACCAGAGCTCGTGGCTAAATAATGTGTGGCGGCGTGGGTCAATCTTCAGGATAAGCCGCGCTTGCCTAGGTTGGCCGTGGATGGGTGACCACCCATTACATACCGGGCTTCCTCCGTGCCTTGGAAAGCACGTTGAGCCGTTGGTCCCGGGTGTCAATTGTAGATCTATGACAGTCGTTAAGTAGTCAGTGGCCCGAAAGTCTGGCAACCAGTCTTACCAAGGGGGGTCGTATTACCTAGTACTAACTGGGTTGCGAAGGTCAGATAGGCAGTTGCTCTATGAAAAATACTGGTATACAGCTGCATCCGGTTAGACTGGAAACCGACCGCAACATAGTTGGGAAAAGGCAGGCCGATGATGAACCAGCATCGGTTTACTAAGAAGCTTCTAAATTCTAGCTGAAAAAAAAAAGTAGATAACTGAAACAGTAGATCCGCTCCTATGCTTAAAAGAACTTGCTGGTAAAGTAAAAGTAACGAAGGCGCTGACGGCTAAAGTAAAATTGTGCTGAAGTAGTTAAAAACGAAATACAAGGTATGGGAACGGTATGATGTAGAATTTGCTCAATAATAATCATTTTAAAATCGTAGCAACGTGTATTTTGGCAAATAAATATATTAAATTTAAAACGTTAGTACAGGATTAATAAGCACGACCGTCCATTACATTTCTCTTACTAACAAATGTAAATATGTCCAGAGAATCAAATGGACTGCATACCTACCTTCTATTGTAAACATGCATGCTGATTGCAAGCCATGAACATGGTGTATGGTTACTAAAACAAATATGACTGATAACTTATGTAAAATTGTGGGGGAAGCGTATTGTATGATAAGATATTATAATCAGTGCATGTTACTATCGACGATCTATTCAAGTTATCACAACGGACATCCGAACTAATGGTTCATTGGAATATTGCTCAGTAAAACTTAGATTAAATACATAATAATTATCTCTATAAAATGTAATACATTTTCGGCTAATTTCTAACAGAAATGATGGGTGCCTCTATCACAAGGAACCATACTATACTTACTGCAAATCATGAGCTTACGTCATATGCAAAGGATATTATGACTTTCATTGACTCTGTCATAAGCAGTGATCGGATAATCGGATGCATATTTATCTAAAGTTCATTTTTGGTTAGGAAATTATGGAAGCGGCTTTTTAAAACAATTTAAAAAAAATATAAATCCCGGGATTCCAGAAAATTTGGGAATTCGGAACTAGTCTGTAACATGGTGAGGAAACGTCGTCTTTAGCATGTGGTATTTATTTAAAAAATAACAGGGGGATTACATAATTATTAATGTGTATTTACTTAAAGTTAATTTTAAAATGAACAAAAGGAACTTCCTTCGGGTACCTGCACACAAGCAGGAATATAATTTGATTTTATTACCCGATTTGATTCTATAATAAAAACAGTAAATTTGGTGATTCCGAAATCGCGATATTTTTTCGATACAAAAGAGCATTCCATAATATTCCTACACCCGATTTGATTCCATAGCAAAAAAAAATAATTTGTCGATTACGAATTCCCGGTATTTTTTGGTACAAAAGTGCATTCCATAATAGCCAACACCTACACTTTAGGTAAATATGCATCCGATTATCCGATCACTGGTCATAAGGTTCAAATTATAATAAAAAGACGCGCATTCGTGAATTGCAGGAACTATGACTTCAGCAAATTAATGAGAACTGCGTTGGGCACCTGTCCCTCCGCCGAAGAAGAAGCGATTAGCTTACTATTTCCTCTCTCAAGAAACATGAAAAAGATTGTAGATCTCGTGTCAGTAAAATATATACAGGGTGGTTGGTTAAACGTCGGCAACAGTTTAAAGGAGTCAAGTACTCATAAATATGAGCAAATTTTACTTTGGGACTAACTATGAAATATGAATAAAAAAAAGCTGAGGATGCCTACATTTTTTCAACCAATAATGTATCGAGTAGCTGATATTTTTTCGCGTTTTGATCTGTCCCATAGTAAAAGTTATTCATTTTCATGAGTACTACACACCCCTAAAACATTGCCCACGTTTATAAAATCACCCAGTATATTAATAGCATAACGCCGCCGACGAGAACTTTTTCATACCAACAACAAACTCATTGCTACCTCTACTCGCTTCTCGTTAATTGGCTGCAGTGGTACAGTTACCTCATTTGTAATGAAATATACTTGCAGTTCATATCACTACCTCAAACGTGGATCATCCTGAACGGTTCGGCATCGCACGATGACCATAGGATAGTCGCGTACACCTGGCGTTGTCTCTCCGGTCCCACTAACTCTAACATTGTCAATTTTAACGAGTCCGTGGCCAATGCCACTGGGCTCACGAAGGGGCAATACGTGTTCTCCCTGACTGTACTCGACGATAACGGAAACTCTGCATCTGACAATGTCACCGTAACAGTCACTCAAAGTAAGTGTGTACATACATAATAATTTTCTTGTAAAAATCACTGTTGCACAAATGCACATTTTATTATTAGGTGGTAAGGGTTGAAATTCCTGTACAACTTTGTTGTCAAGTTTAATTAATTCTAAAATAGGGATTGGACACTGCTTAAATCAACCTAATGTAAAAATCTGCATTGTGCAATAATCTATCTCAAATTATCTCTGCATTAAATATTGCATGCGTTTGAATGAACTTTTTCATGGGATATTTTATTATTTATTATTTCATTTATTTATTTCTTCTCCATCTTACGCCTATCTTTACATATACTAATAATGTTCTTGAATGCTGTGTGTTTAAGTAGGTTTGTCTATTTTTATACATACAGGTTGCACATTGCCATCGCGCGGCAATTAGTCCAGTTGAGTGCTGAGCACGAGGTCTTGGGTTCGATGCCCAGGTTGGGCAAAGTGTTATTGGGCTTTCCTTCGGGAATTTCAGTAAGACCCACGGAGTCTCGATTTGTGCCCTATTACATGGGATTTCAACAAAACTGGCGAAATGTGGGTGTACTATTAGGTACCCCTGTCTAACCCTTCGGGGATTACAGGCGCGATGCTATGTAAAAATACATGAGTCACATGACGTATGATCGGGAGTTGCATTATCTGTACCTACCTTTTGCAACACTAGTAGAGCGAATTAAGAAGTACTGTTAAACTAGGAAATTATTGCGCTTCGATACCTAATTTTCGTGTTTCCGAACTACTTAAATCGAGCGTCGTTACTTAGTAGCATAGACAGAGGCAAAGATTTTATGTTTTGCAACGCCCCGCTATGTACTAAATAAATGCGTACGTTTATATAAAGTTTTCTTTTGTCGGGTAACCAACACCAATCGTTAACCTCGTCTTTTGACTTTCAAAGGTATAAGGTGCTCTATACAGGGTGTAAACAGACCCTCCGCATAGTCGTCAACCAAGCATTCTGTACATCAAACTAAGTAACTTTACGCAAAAATTATTGCTGGGAATCGACTTTTTTATTGGGGTGAAAAATCACGTTTTACGGTAGTACTCGATGGAAAGCACTCAAAGCATTGTGCTGATAGATGGATTGAATAGTACGGGGGTCGTGGAGGTGTGTAAAGTAAAAATCTTACATTAAAAACAAGTATTAAAAAAAAAAAACTTGTGAAAAAGTTGGAACTGACCCCCAATATCTCCGTAACTAGAAGGTTCCCAGGTATGGTCCAGAATAAAAAAATGATCGCAAAGACGGGGAGAACAAGTGCCTTTCGGCTATGTAAAGGGTCTATTTACACCCTTTATAAGATCTCATCATCGCGCGTTTGTATTTCCGATGTATACGATGATTGTCGAAGCGCATAATTTTCTTGGGAAATATTTACCTTCATCTGATTTTTTCTCTATAAAAACCGTTCCACCTACAGACAAAAACAGTCCTCCGAAGGCGGACGCAGGCGGTGACTTAGTACTGAACCTGCCGGTGTCCGTGTTGATACTGAACGGATCCAAGTCCTCGGACGACTTCCGTATTGTCTCATGGAAGTGGAGTCGCTCGCCGTCCGGACTTGCTGCCGGGACAGTTATACTGAACTCTGATACTCAACCAGTTCTTATGGTAAGTGACAGGATTTTTAGAAGGATTTGATGCCGAGCAAAAAATCGGTTGTCTGTAAAGTCGGATTACTGACGATAGTTGAACGTGACAACGTCATAGAAAATACTGATGGAATGGTTGCATTTTTCAAAAGAAAATTTTAATTTTATTTGTTTGGTAGATATTTTGTATGGATATAGAGAAGGAGGTAAATGGAAATCTCAATTGAATTGATCAAGTTACATTTATTTGTACGCATAAATACAATTATGTCAATTTTTTTTTATTATGTCCATAGTTTTTACAAGTATGAATGTGCGTTGAGCAATTGTTTTATGGAATGCCTCAGAGCGAGGTAACGCCCGTTTTTTCGTGCGTGCAGCCGGCTCCATCGAATTATAAGACGTTGTCACGTCAAAACTTTTAGTGAATGGTTTCAACGCTCATTAGACCGTTAACTGGCTTTAAAGATTGTTAACACCAACAGACGATATTTGGAAAAAGAAAACAAAATCCATAATTCTGGTCAAAAATTAATATCATTTTAACACGTTCTCAGCTAACAAACATAGAAGCAGGACGATACGTGTACGAGCTCACAGTGACGGACGATCAAGGGGAGTCAGACAAAGACACAGTGAGCGTCCAAGTGAAGCCAGACCCTCTCGAGATGAACCTCATGGAGCTGACCCTAAACATCCCCATATCGACCTTCACGCAGAGCCAACTCGACTCGCTAGTACAAAAGATGACGCTACTACTCAAAGATGATATTAGAGTGAACGTTACTGAAGTTCATGGACAAATCGATTCCGGAAATACGCAGTTGATTTTCTTCCTTTCTGAACAGGTGAGGAATATTTGGATTTCATTCTCATCATCATCATCATCATCATTTCAGCCAAAAGACGTCCACTGCTGGACATAGGCCTCCCCCAAGTGTCGCCACATTGACCGGTACCATGCGACTCGCATCCAGCGGATCCCTGCAACCTTCACCAGGTCATCGGTTCACCTAGTCATCCGGTTCGCGGTCGCCACTCCAGAACGTTTCGGCCCCATCGGCCATCCGTTCTGCGAGCAATGTGCCCTGCCCACTGCCACTTAAGTTTGTTAAGATTTCATTCTGGTCCTCCTTAAATATTTTTCTATTTCTATGCTTTACGTTCAAAATTGAGATAGCCCACGTTCCGAACTCTAAAGTTAGTAACCCAGATAGCATAACTACCTAACATAAGTAAAGTAGTCTAACTACATGCGTATTGTACGACAGGCATGGTGTGCATGATACTGACAATAGTACGATTATTTGAAGTTTTTGATGTCTTCATCGACATCTATTGGTGTGGCTTTGGGTTAATAAAATCGATTCAGCCTATGAAGCTCCCTTATCACCGTCGCTCTTCATTGCTTTACATCTGCCCGGCTTTCCGCGACGGCCACAGTTTTTATTGCTTTTAATTTGCACATGTTTGTGTGATGTTCGCAGAGCAAAGCAGTAGAGGGCGTGCGGGCGCTATCCTTAGTGCGCGGCGCGAGTGGCGGCTGGGAGGCGTGGGGCGGCGGCTCCGTGCGCTCGCTGCGCTGCCTCAGCGCCTGCTCCGGCCGCGGCGTGTGCGACCACGCCACGCGCACCTGTCGCTGCGACGCCTTCTGGATGCAGAGCCTGCTGGCCATGCTAGACCCCGACGCACAGCCCGACTGCGGTAAGTACAGCAGCAGCAGCAGCGGCAGCGGCAGCTAAGGAGCTGCCCTCCCCTCAATGACGCTCTAAGTCGAGGTCACATCGATTTGAACTGCGAGTGGCCCTTATTAAAAAAATATATACAATTGGCTCATTCTCGCCCGAGCGGTTGTCGAGTCAACACACCTCCTGAGGATGCGCCGTGGAGGTTTCGATGCATGGCATGCTAATTATAATTGCTGTTCCTGCATGTGCATTTGCAAACAAGCCCGCAAAAATATTTTTGCGGGCTCCCAGGGCGGTGCTGCATCCTGCATCCAAGCCTGTATCTTTTTCGCGGAATTAAAACTAAATATTTTGCATAAGATTTAATTAAAGCACGCTATAACATGAATAAATTCATGGTAAGTTGTGTACCAGACTGGTCGGTGGTGTACGCGAGCCTGGGCGGCGTGGCGGCGCTGCTGGCGCTGGGCGCGTGCGTGTGCGCGGGCGCGCGCGCAGTGCGGCGCGTGTGCGCGCCCCGCAAGCCGCGCGCGCGCCCCAAGTACCGCCTGCTGCCGCTCGCCGACAACGAGGAGAAACCATGTAAATATTGTACGGCCAACAACGAAACTTATTATTTTACTTTTATCACCTTCATCATTCACCACCTTTCTAAGTTTGTCTTCGACATCACTGACATCAGTGAAGACAAAACGACGGGACGTGAGGAGACCTCGACTACGAGTTAATATTGTTATTAGTCTGAAATCGCCAACCCGCCTTGAGCAAGCTTGATGATCAATGCTCATTCCATCTCTGTATGAAAAGAGGCATTTGCTCTGCAGTGGGACAGTAATAGATTGGTGGTATCATCATCAACCACCGCCCGACTTCAACCACTGCTGGGTAATGGTGCTGCCTGCTGGTATTTCTTTGCTTGTGCTAATCTCCACGTTTATTTTCTAAGCTCTTCCATTTCTTGCTCTCTACCCACAATGTCGTCTGCCCATCGCGATGATTTATCATTTATCAGCAATATTATTTTGTCCTGCTCTAATCTGTATTTTTATATGACGTAACATCTGTAAGGAGGGTAAAGCTTTACTTACATAGAACATACTTCAAATTCGAGATTATCGTGTCCTATTGTTTGTTCACTACAGGAACTGATGCACGCTACTGAAAGCGCTTAACTAGTAGCTCACTAGTTCTGGGCCGACACAATTTAGCTTACCATCAAAATCAAAATCAAAGCATTTATTTCAAGTAGGCCAGTTACAGGCACTTTTGAATTGTCGAAACAAAGACAACAATAGCTACAGTCCCAGTCACAAGGCATAAAAACTGTGAAAGTACTGTAGTTGCCCATTCACTAACGTAGATCTCTATGGAGAAGAACGGGCAAGAAACTCCATGGACACTCTTTTAAATCAGAATACTTCTACAAACCCTTGGTTACATCATCATCGACACGCTAAGGAGAAGAAGAGGCGAGATTGGGAGCATATAGTGCTGACATGGTCACATAATGGCATATCACTCGTTCTTAAAAACTAATTACTTAATAAACGTTACAGTTACCTACTACAACTTAAGCAGCTTGATGATGATGATAAGCAGCTAATTGAATTCATAAACGACAACAGAGAGCAGCTATTGATGTCATATGCACCGCACTCCCAAACGATTCAAGTTTTCTGGAACTTTTCAATGCCTATTCGCGCACATCGAAACCACCCTTTCCAACTTTTCTATGTTGGTAGAGGGCTAAAACTGCTCACATTCTTCTCTTCATTTTGCAGTCACGAGTAAAGACGTATCAGAAAGCGAGACAGATTCGGACGTACTGTTCGAAACGAAAAGCAAGACGACGACGTTTGGGACCCGTGCCATGAACGGCGAGGCGACTCAGGGCAACGGGTGGAAGAAGAACGGCCACTTCAAGACTTCACGCAAAGTGAAGACGTAGCTCATCGCCGTACGCCTGAGCTGCCTACGTATTCAGTCGGCTTTTGGTCACTGTAAGTAACAACTTACAATCCTCCCACACTGAAACTACACGGACATTTCATAAAGACACGCTGCCATTCCAATTTGTGTATAATACTGTGACTCCAGAAAGTTTAGAACAAATGCTAGAGTAAATTGTAATCGCCTAAATCATCGTTCATGTTTAGGTGTTAAGAAGGCCATTGTCTGACATTAAAATAAGTGACCGGAAGGTGATCGTACGGAAAACGAATAAACTCCTTATTTATATGTAATTTATTATATCTACTAACATCGCTTTTGCAGACTAATGCTAGACGTAGGGCTGTAATGCTGACTGGTCACCAATTCAGCTAAGCAGTACTTCCCGGTAAAAAGAAACTGAATGTACCTTTATCTTCTTATTCCTACAACAGCACCAATAAAAAAAGGAAAAAAATCATAGATATTTTCGGTCTTCTACACGTCTTGAGAAACACAACTATAAGTATGAAATATTCAATTTAATATTCTATTCCGCACGCAAAATACGCGCTTTGACGTGGAGTTGCGGACACCAGCCCGTTATACAATACAATACAAGTATGAAATAGTCTTTTTCCAAATATATCTTTAAAATGGCACCCATACCATGAGGCAGCGGTTTAACTTTTGTGCAAATCATCATCATCTGCCTAGCCTTTTCTCAACGATGTTAGGGTCAGCGTCCAGTCTAACCCGATGCAGCTGAAACTTAACTTTTGTGCAACTAATAAATCAGATAAGCTCAGACACGTTACAATAATAATACTATAATTATGTAGAACTTTTGAAGTCATTAAGTAGGGTCCTAAAATTAATGAATTGGCAGCAGACACACGACATTACCGTTTAGGCCAATTTACACGACGCAGGTTTCTTTCTTTTCTTTTTTTTGTTGTTAGCCTGTTTGAGTGTCCCACTGCTGGGCAAAGCCCTCCCCTTTTTCCTCCCAAACCTCTCTGTCCTGTGCGATATCTGGCCATGTTCGCCCCGCAAACGAGATCAGATCGTCACACCACCTTCGCCGCGGTCTACCTCGACGGCGATTTTTATCTTTCCTTTTGCATACAAAAAATTGAAACAATAAGGCTTGTGCAGTCTTAAACACCGTACCTATATGTAACAACTTTTATTATTTATTATTGTTTTTATTTGTTTTATTATTGTTTCAACTTATTTCGTCTAAAGAGGCAATTTCATTGCTTCGTGAAAATCAGCCTGTGGCGGTCAGCCTCAGGCTGAGTGTTGCCAGTTTTGGCCCGAAATTCGCTGCCAATTTATTTATTTTAGCATCCATTTCCTTGTCTGTTTACTAATTATGAAATAGGACAACCAATTTTAGGCTCGATTAAATACGACTTATTAAAATAACACTCTCATTTGTCATAAAAATGGCTATGAATAAATTGTATACATAAGAACATAGATTCTAGCATATAGATTAGGATAGGTTTTTTACTTATAAACGTTACATGAAGAGGGTTACTATATGCTAGCAGTAAGTTTAATTCATTTGCGTATTTGTTCTTGAGTCTGAGAGATATGAGCACATTGCAAGCACAAAATCTATGTACAATTATTTAAATAATATATTTGGCAAGATAGGAACCCTGTTAATGTAAATCATATATTTTGTATTAAAATTGAATCGGATGCAAATATCTAAAATTTGTTATTAGTCGGAATGTTACCTGAATCTCAGGTATTAAATCACTTGTAAATCTATAAAATTAGTGATGTATTCTATAGAAATTATATAAAAAGATTCTTTAGAAGTAGACTTAAGGATAATTTTTATTCGCATAATTATAAATACGCAAATAATGGGACAGTTGTAAGAAATTATTTTTTGTGTAATTTATTTCTTTTGTTTATTTATATTGAAATGTAATATTATTCTACATGCTTATAGGGAAACCTTTACAATTTTCCCTGCATTTTGCACCATTGCATCAGTTTATAGCAAAAAAAGTCAGAATCATTTGGAGGACTAATTTAGCGCATGTTACATATTTTATAATTAAGACAAGCTTTTATGAACCGCGGCAGTAATTAGAGGTTTCAAAGAGATTATTCAGCGGTGCCCAAAATCCAACATGACATTTTTTAGGGCTTGAATTAAATAACTTGTCTTGTCCATAGTCTCGCCGTTAAATCAGATTTGCCTTATTTTAAGTATTATAATAAGTATAGTATTGTTACAGTTATTGTATTCGTTGTATTGTAGTTAATAAGGCGTCATCATATGGCAAGACGTTAAAGTGTGACCAGAGTTCATGGTATAATTTTTTTAATTAAATAATCTAGTCGTGATAAGTGATAATATTATAGAGATAAGTACACTTTTGCGTATGTATTGTTTATGTATCATATTTTTACTGTAATTTTGACGAGTATTTTATTATTTGAGTGTACTTAAGTGGTTCTGAAATAAATTCGCATTTATGCTTTAAAGTCGTTTGTTATTGAATGATAATTATTATTTAATTCTTAGCGGCGATAGCACCTGACCTCAATACCCAGCTGTGGACGAAACTAGTAATGATAATAAATGTCTATTGTGTAAGAATCCATGATGACACGCAACCTGCTAGTGGATAGGTAGGTACGTATTTGCATTGGATGCCTCAATAAAACGCGCAATTCTGTTATAAACAATTTATTTAATATAAAATTTATTGCTTTCTTATCGTTAGTGATCTGTCGCTAAAGTTCATTCGTACATAAGTGATTGAACACTTCACTGATTATTTTAGGCAAAATAGGCACTCGACCACAATAAGTAGGCACCAAAGGGCAAACAAAAATGCACACTACACGAGTTTCTTGCTTCCATATTAGTTGCCAAGTCGCAAATCACGAGCGCGTGTCATGACTTTGTGACTTTGTGTGTTTGTTTGTGTCTTTGTGACTTTTATGTCATTGATATAAGGTTTAAATTGCCACTATTGACACTCGGTCGTGAAATGCTACAACTTCAACTCGCCGTTCTAAGGCGAGTTAATCATCACCAAAGAAATTATGTAGGTAGAAATTTCGAAATCTTATCTATTTCTCTCAAGAAATTATTAAGTTCCCATATAAATACGAGTCATCTGGAAGTTTAGAAGATGTTTCATTACCCTTTACATCTCGCTCAGGCGTGATTGATTCTAGAGTGAATGTGCACATTCCAATCCATTCGCATGATCAATACTGTGCGCTCAACGGCAAAGCCTACACTCCTACTATAAAAAAATCGAGACTAGCCAGTGCTAATAGAGAGCTTTTATAACATGCAATCGATTTTTATATCTAAATATATTATATGTCATTATAAATTATATAAAACCTTGTTTCAACGAAGTTTTTTTTATATTTTACCAGAAATATAATTAATTAAAGAAATAAAATTATTACAGTATTTGGTATTTTGCTCCTCGAGGATAAATAGAACAAACAAAATAAAATATAAGGTAATAAGTTAAAGACTCCTAATTAAGTCTTATCATTTTGTTTTGGAATGCTTTGTACCAAAGAATTATCATATAAATTGCTTTGATAAAAGTTTTTACTTAAAAATATTTTAACAGTTTCTGACTAGGTACTACAGAGTATCGAAATTTGTTTTTACTAAAAATATTTACGATCCTAGTTCAGTTTAACATCGATCAACATTTTGTATTAAGAAAAATCTTGCGAATATTAAGTAAAATTTTAAGTTACTAAACGTTTACACACTGCACAATATTCAGGCCAATAAGCAATTCATACATACATACATTTAGATTATATATATTTGTTTTTAAAGCTATCTTCACTAATAAATGCTTATGTAAAAGTATAATTGGACGTAGTTAAGCAAAAAGGATCCAATCCACAATATGGCCAATATTGACTTAGTGCACCAAACTGATGCTGAATATCGACACATGATCATTTGGGTTGGTCATAGGTTAGATCTTTCTTACTGGCTGATAGTATTTTTTGGCCATGTTGTGGATTGGATCCTTTTTGCTTAACTACGTCCAATTATCAAGAGACATAGTAGATATTACGTTAGGTACGTAAGTAGTTATCATTATCTGTAAAAAATCGAGTCATGCTAACAAGCAGGATTTAATCTTACGCAACAATTACGATACCTACTTCTTTATGATAATTCCTACTGAATTAAGATGCATAACCCTAAGTAGTACGTTATATTATTTACTTATAAAACGCCTCATTAGCAGCTAAATAGAGCTACTGTCTAAGAGTAGCTATATCTATTTCGAACCAATTGCATATTATTGCTGAACTCTTTCACAACCAATTCCTGTGTATTATCGGTATCGGCAATATCGGTTATCTCTATTAATTATACGTTATCAGAAACAAGTCACACTGTAACTAGCTCTCAATTAAACAGTGCCTTGCTCACATAACAGTTTTTTTAATTACTTACGTACTTTTGCATTGTCTTAACATTATAGGTAGAAATTGTTTTTAAACTGTCAGTGATTTTATGCATATCACTTGATTTGATGCGTTTAATTGTTACAATTTAGGCCATGAAAAGAAAAAGTTGTTAACAATTTAACACTAAGTACATCACCAATGGGCTGATTGATTACCAATGCAGAACTCGGAATTATTAAATTTATAACAGTCACATTGTACCAGTCATAATTAAATAATCAGTGTTTGTAAAATTGTAATATCAACTTTTCATTGAGTTATTTAATTGGTACCCAAAAGCACCTCTTTTAAATCGCATAACAACCACAGAATAAAAGAAAACAATAGTAACTTTTTAATAGTCATTTAGGTACAATAGTTTAGAATGTACATGAATTATATTTATCTACAGAAGTGTAGGAACCAAATATAGAACTATCTTTTAATTTCAAGTAGTTAGGTATAATTAAATATGATGGGGTTATTTTAGTATCACTTTGATAAACTTCAAACAATAAATAAAATTGATTAGATCTCAACATTACTCATTTATTGTGTCTGTGATCTTCACTGACCAAAATTTTGCCCCTTCCCATTTTCAATTCCTAAATTTATATATTATTTTCCAAAAGCTTGATCCTACTTTTAAAAACCATCCACCAATTAGAACAACTTAGAGAAACTTAAAAACCTCGAGACAAGGAGCGAGGTTAGAATCTAGGCTATGCTATCTAAATTATTGCTATCTCAATTATTATTTAGCCTTTTTCTTGCCAGATCTTACAGTTTTTTCTACTTCAGAAGCCCAAACAGCTTTGTTGATTCGTTCCCCCAGAGAATAAGCACCACATGTTATTGCGAGGCAAAATATGTAGAAAAATACTCTTACAGGCCAATTCAGAACGCTCAAGATAGGGTACACCCAAATGCCTGTGTTGTAGTAAATAACGTGTATCCAAACTAAATAACAAACCATAAAGCAGGAGAGAATAGAAAGACCAACTTTTCTCTTAGGATACATCCTGAATGATGTCAAGAGTTCTATCAGTATGAACACAACTATGTTTGAGTGCATCACATGATTCAGCCACGTTGGAAAGTATTTATCCATAGCTCTGGGCAAGATCAGCTCTCTATCAACAGCATATATGCCCCAAAATGATACTCCTACAAATATTGCTAGCGGGAATGCTAAAGCACTAAAGACTGTGTCCTTCACTTTCCTTATAAGTGGCTTCTCCGACGGTGATGGTTCATTGTTCCCAAAACTATCATTAAGCAGCGCCAGTGTAAAGTATAAAGTTTGTATCATCTGGAAATAAGGAAATGATCTATAATGAGGCAAATGCTCACAATCAGTTTACATCGCATTCATATTAAGATAAGACTTACCGCATTTAAATAAGTTAAATATTTGAATTTGCCTCCATAGGGTGTTACAGTAGAACTTGCAGTTGAGGGTATATTGACGAAGACGTAGTCATAGTAACATCCATAGGCAAATAGAATGGCTCCAAAAAGATGAAATAATAGCATCAACATGGTTGAAGATACTGCAAGTAAAAAATGCTTAGTCAGGCTAAAGACGACATTCTAGGATAACACAAGGAAGTGGCTCTTTAGAATTAAATAGTAACCTGATATTTCAGGAAAAAAAATCATTCTGAATGATACTAACCTCTACTTTGCCTGTTTAACAATCCCTATTGTACACGCAATAATCAAGAGATACCTTCTCACTTGTATTCTTCTTGTATATTTTTCTAACTAATCACATCGGTTTTTGGCGTGTCCCTGTCGCGAATTTACAACTAACCCAACCATCGACTACGCCGACAGAATGACAGATGATGAGCTGATGGCTGACTGACATGATATGCTATATTTGACGTTAATAGGGATGTGCCATGTGCGTACCAAATCATAAGTATGTGTTTAGTATTATTTCCATGTGGTAAAAAGGAAAATAAAAACAAATCTTGGAATTCAAGTTTAAAGTTAATGCTCATTAAATCAGAATGACTGAAAAATCTGTGCTTTTAGAAGGTCCTCATGGCTTGGGTACGACATCGTAATTTTATTTCTAATACAACGTGTAACATAATAAACGCAAGACCTCTCGTGTGGTGTCTCAGACCATGAAACTGAACAAAAAAGTGTTATTTTTGCAAATCGTTTATTTTCTCGATTCTATCGTATAAAACATCTAAATATAAGGCTAAAAGTGTCTTGTTGTTTTTGTCTCCGTCTCCGACTAGCCGTTTGTCGTAATAACGATGTGGAAGGGATCCATAGGTTAGGTTAGGTTAGAACTGTGACCAACTACGCGCGAGCAGCGGTGGGCGAGCGCTACCTCGAAATTGGTCGCGAAATTTTTCTAAGTATTTTTTTTATAGTGCCCCCAAGACGACACTCTCTGACCAACTTTTGCTCTATGACTTTTGGAAATTCATTACATTTTTTTTAGTCTTACCATACATGTGGATCAGCTGATTGCGTCCGTTCCTATAGAAAGTATTTTCTTATTTTTGCGAATTTCAAGAACTCGTAGAACAAAAGATGTTTAGTTTCATGGTGCGAGAGACCACACAGGAGGTCTTGCGTTTATTATGTTACACGTTGTATAGAAAAAAACATAAGCCCTACCCTTAAATAATTTGGTACGATTGTTTGTAATTAAAATTTCTAGGCGATCCTGGTGACAGAAGCTTGAGAAGAGTGTAAAAAGACGTAATGATACCGAAACTTATAAGAGACAAGGCTAAGAAAGAGAAATGTATCAAGGAAGTAAACTATCTAAATACATAATTAATTAAAAACTATTAAATAACCTAAAATAAGAAAACTAACAACAAACTATAAAAGGGCATCAAAAAACTCCTCCTCAACTTTGTCAGGTGGTAATGTGCCCAAAAGACTGGCGGCGTTGCCACGTTGTATGGCAACACTTAGCCTCTGGCCAAAGTAAAAGCCAGCCCTTGGGTCACGGGAAGCGTCAACTAGGCGTTTCGAAATTTCCTTAAACAGGCTATGAGCACTCGGACCCCACGACCCCAGAGTTTCAACCCCAAACGGCTCGAAAATATAGTTACCACAAAGGTTTCTATATTTACGCCGCTTGAGGTTCTCAGCAGCCGAAGCGGCAGCGCCTGCACAGCACGACGAGCTTGGAAGATGTGATGGCGCAAGAGTATCGACGCATGTCGCGTCCCACACTAAAGGCCTACCCATCTTCCAAGGAAACAACGACATGCCGTCCGGTCTCTTGCCATCGTCGCGTGCCAAACCATGGGGTTCTAAAACAGCTGGAACGCCGACGGTGACAAGAGCTCGTCGGATGATGTCGTTTATGTTCGCGTGCCGTGCAAAACGGCCCGCACTTCGGCTGCATGACAGGACGTGGTGACCGAGGTTGTTGACAGCTTCACCACAGTGACAGCGATGAGGACAACAGCAGGCAGCACCAAGGCGTAAAGCAGCAGCGAGGCGGAACGTCGTGTCGTCGAATAAAGTGCCTATGCTCGACGAAGGCAGTGCGTGAAGCCAAAGACCCGATTCCCACTCACCCACAGCCAGTAGGGCAGTAGGCGCGCACGCTCAGCAGTAGTAGCAGACGTGTTCAGTAAATTGTTCTGAACTACACTGCAGAGCGGCTCATCCCACCGTCTCTGGGAAAAAGGATGATCGGGTTCTTCAGTATTCGGGCAAGCGAGTTTCCAAGCATCGATAGCCTCGGAGAAGCACGGCACTTCAAAATCAACCAGTGCGGAAGCCAGGATATTCCTAATTAATTTCTTAGTTCCGTGGACCGAGGATATAAAGGCCGGTAAACTAATACTGGAAATTTTGCGGACGCCGAGTCCTCCCATGCGAATGGGAAGAGTAGCTTGTGCCCAAGTTCGGTCGTCCAAAGCCACATTTAAAATTGATGAAATAGTATGTCTGATAATTTGATCCATTTTGTCCAAAAGGTGAGTGTGCTTCCATAAAGGGGAAGCCCGAAGGAAATATGTTAATTTAGGGCCGAAACAGCAGTAACGAATTATTGTGATGGCCGAATGTATATGTCGCCGCAAGAGCGTCTATCTGCTAAGAATATTAGTTAATTTAATTAATAACCAACTTATAATGTCTCATCCATCATAATATTGATCGTGCCATCTGTGGGTTCCAAGAACAATTATTACAATGACCTGTATCGATTGACAGAAGAGATAAGCGCCATCTAATGGTCTCTGTATTAACTAGTACTGAGATCTTATCACGAACTCGTGATAAGATCTTCTGAAGATTAATTTATTAAACGAAAGTCTAGCTAGAACTATAGTTAAAATTAAGACAAGCAAATATTTGACAATTGGGATTTTAACAATTGCACATTTAACACTAAGATTTGTTTTGAGGCAACATTCCACAATATTGTGGAAGATGGCGCCGAATACGATTTTAATGATCAATAACTCAATTTATAATTTGAAACTACAACTAAATCAGTTTCTGTAACTAATTACAAACTAAAAAGTAACAAGATTATTTTACAGAGCAATGTATTAGTGAAAGACCTGTTTGTATTAAATCCTTTGATCTGCCAGAAATGGTTTTAAGCAAGATCCCATTGTTGTAAAAAGTAATGAAGCCACTAATTTAGTTTTAACTCAATAATGCCTTTGCATTTATGAATATTGGCATCGTTTAATTATTAGAGTAATTAATTGTGAAGTATTCTAGTATTGTTTGTAAGGTTTAATGAACTTACTATGTTATAAATTACTGTACCGGCGGTGTGGTACTTCCGCCCGGACAGGGAACACGCGTAGGTACAACGAGAAGTCGAGTTAGTTAGCTCGCGATTAGAAAACAATTGAAGTATAGAAATGAAGTGGTTTTTGAAGTGAACAATATTACGTTGTGTAAATGAGAACTGTAACACGAATTAAAAGAGTGTGTAAGGAGTTTCTTAGCCCGTTCTTCTCAATCTCTTCGTTATGAACAATCATGTTTGCGAACGGGTGGCTCAACTTGTAAATGGTTTAATAGAAATAAACGTTTGAAGTTTGAGTCAAGTATTGTGTGTGATTTAAACTACCCAACTACCTATCTATCAACAAAAGAATCATGTTTCACGAAGACAATATGGCGGAATGGCGGATGGCGCCGATATTTGGGATTAGCGTCCTCCTACTCCATTCTCTGTCATAATATATATTAATTTGGAGCAATCTTTCCGAAACATCATTGAAATTTTGAATTTTTTTTTTGAAAAAGATTTTTCAAAAAAGTTGCAGAATTTGAGAATTGCTGTAAGGAATCATCTCTTCTGATGGTTGTGAAGTGTAGAAATCAGAATTCAGCCCTAAAAGATTGTTTAGGCGAGTGGTACAAAAATGAGGAGTTCAAGAAACTGTGTACTGAAGAATACTTAGCACAGAGAAGTGAATACAGAAGAACTGGGATTAGAAAACCCATCAAGAGAGCTTAACTCACTATACTAACCAAAATGTTGTCAATTTATTGTTAATAGATTTGTGTAAATATAAATAAAAAATCAATTCAATCATCTTCATTTATTGTAATGGGTAAATTCCTACTCAACAATAGTTCCCAAATGTAGAAAAGTTTCAGGTTCTCGGGTAGGTTCACAACACTTTCACTAGGTTTGATTACTTCAACAGTCAATAATTCCTAAAAAAAAAAAGCTTTACCAAAACTTAGTCAAGTGAAATGTTTGAAAAATTAAATTAAATTAAATTATCAAAAATTTAATCATTAACATTTCCAGATGACAGCGATGCGGAGGAGTACTTTGACGCCTAAGGCCGCTTTCACATTAGGACGTTAGCTGCCCGTTAGTAGCGCGGCAGAAGCACATTCGCAAGCAAAAAGTACGTTTTTTACCGTTTGGACGTTAGATGCGCGACTGTCGCGCTGCTAAAGTCGCCTAAATGTGAAAGCGGTCTAAGTGTCCTATTGTCGTCGTTGTTTATGTTTGCTTACTTTTAGTCTTATTTTTTATTATTACTTTAGTTCTATTTGTAGTCTGTATACAATGTGGATCTGGAACTACGACATTAAATTAAAACGGGCACAGTACTAGTCCATCTAAACATTTTAAAACACGTAAAATAGTAGTTAATGGAAAATTTAAAAATTGCATTTTTCAAACAAAATAAATAGCAGAATCAACTGCATAAAATGCAAACACGCTTTATCTACGAAAAGTCACTGACCGTTTGCGCGGCCCGGTACAGGGCGCAGCGGGCAGCGGCGACGTAGGGTAGGTACTTTAGTTTTAGAACAACAAATCAGCGGCATAAACTAACTAAATTGTGCGTTGTTAATTAAAAGATCACCGATTGAATAATTAATCACATAATATCACATCACAATCAGAATTTACACCATCAAACGTTCGTGTGTCACCATATCTCTCCCGATATGTATGCAATGGTAAAGCCGCATTTTGGTTACATTCTCCTTACGTAAGCACTATGTCGGTGTACTCGGCAAATGGGTAGGTACCTTATTAGAGGCATAATTAAACTACAAAACTTATTAACCTAACCTAAATCACGAAACTAGCTACCTATTAAATTCCTTATTACCTAACTAATATTACACTAACACTTATCAATAAGTCACACTAACCTAAGCACTAATCCAACTATCATAAATCGTCTTTAATCACAATAACAACTAAAACTTTTCATAAAATCACGACAATGCGTGCGCGGCTCATCTCGTAATAAAAAAATTAGGCGCATGCTCTCCTCAAAGGGCGCCGCTATGCACTGACTAACATAGTGCGAGACTTTTTGCCAAAAAATTCCGCTCACACACACATACGCAATGGTCTATTCACCACTAATGCATAATTTGCGTAAGTAATATTTCTTTTTCTTTCTAATTGTAGTATTTTGTGTCACTGGGCGGGGCGCGTCAGAGTGGAAGCGTATAATACCTTTCTCTGTCTTTCAAGCATATTGAGACGTAGAGAATAGAATAGGTAGTACGTTTTGCACAGGTTATTGACCTTACAATGTTTACTTATTATTACGGACTCAGATCTACATCATGTTGTAAAATAAGAAAATGAAAAATAATTTCCTGTGGCTAAAGTATTCATTGGATTTGATTGATTTTTTGTATACGGGTAAAGAACGTGACACTCTTTACGTGGTTTGAAGGAATGTCAATCGTCCTGCTCCACTTTGTATAATGTACAGAGGCCAGCGCATCAAGCTACTACAATAATTATGTAAAATATATTTCATAGATTTTCAACTTTATCGCTTAAGCATTAGGTTCAAGGTTGATTGGGAAAATTTCACAGTTTCGAGTAGCTTGGTGTGCTGGCGTCTGTGCTTATTTATGCAATAAGTACTTTATAAATATAATAATTCAAATTTAATGAACCCCTGACACAAAAATCCTCTAAAATTAAAAAAATATGTTTTTTTGCTTTGATTATCACTTTGTGCGTGTCTCATCTGTTTCTATTAAGCGGTCAACTTAGCAGTCCACCAATGCAACGATGGTTGGATTTAAAGTATTCTAATTATATTAAACATAATAGGAATATATTTCCTTTTTTTTTTTCAATTTTGGTGTTTTTAAATTTATTTACTTATTAAACACTTCAAGCAAAAAGTAAAAAAGCGGACTTAATTCCATAGGCATTTTCTACCAGTCAACCTTTTCTTTTTGTCGCGAGTTTCTTAAAATTTTAATTTAATTTTCATTTCATGCTTTTTAAACTACTACTACTGGTAGACACGCTACCATCAAAGATTGTTTCAAATATTGCTGTTGTCCTTATGATTGGCTTTAGCAGAATTACAAAGACTGAGAAGCGGAACTTCAATATTTAAAAATGTTTACGTTTAGAGTAACCTGTAGATTATGACCCTAACCGTTCGTCAAAACGCAACGTATAAGTCCAAACAAGGTAGGTACTATACAGCGTTGAGATCTTCTGACGGGTTGGGCATACTGTATGATCCTGGTGATGCCTGCACATCAGGTTAAGGTTATCAAACGTTTGTAATATCAGTGCCAAGTGACAGGATTTCGAATCAATCAGACATGTGGAAGTTCTCATCATCAACTAGAAAAGCGGTGTTGATCTTCAAATGGTAAAGTAGATTTTCTTGAAACATAGCTAAGGACACTCAATTAAGACACTGACCCTCCGTTCAGAATCTATGATGCCACAGACAGATACACACTTCAGACATAACACCCGTCTGTTTTGGTTGGGTTAAAAATGTAATAGGCTGATAATGGTAAAAAGCAGCAGCAAAAAATGATGTAAAGTAGACAATGTTTAAAAATAATAGCTCTTGAACTTATAGTGTCACTTACGGGATATCTTCCGTAATTGTTCAAGCGCCATGATCGCGGGTGACAGATAAGTTTAGTTGTAAACCGAAAGTTTAAAACAGTGTTTGAATAGCTCTTGAATTCTATATTTTCCCAATTGGTAAGATTTTCTGCACAAAGCATCAAACTACTAACTTTGATGTATACAGAAAATCTTACCTTTTTTAAATAGACAAACGAAAATCTAACATACAGGGTGTCCTGTAAATAGAACGACATAGTGCTGGGGGTGATAGCTTGGGTCAATATCTACCAAAACAACGCAATATATGTTCCGCAAAATGTTATGGATTTAGTTATACTAAAGGACAATGGGCAAAAATGTATGGAAGCTGGTACAACTCTCCAATAGCAATGACTTAAACGTCGTTGGATAGGTCTTAAACTGGAACAAAATTTGCTATGGCAGCTTTGTTGAAATGTTTGTCCATTCTGAGTTAAAGGTTAAAAACAAAGGTAAAAATGAATCCTATTAATTTTGCAATATCATATGAGTCTAAGAAAAAATGAACACCAATGACGTTGTTTATTAATGTATTTCATAATTATCTGTATAAATCATCATCAAGCCATACACGTCACACTACAGGGCACGGGTCTCCTCTGTAGAAATGTAGATATTTATTTTGTAAAACATGAGTGCAGAATTATACAGGTCTTAAAAATAATGAGAGGTAAGCTACATGTTTTGCCAATCATGGCGTACAAAATAAATTAGTCGCACTAAGACAACTATTACAATAATTATAAAAATCGTTAAAAACAAATTAAAACAATGACTTACAAAGGACAAAAAAAAAGCATAGGATTAAATTAAAATGTCAACAATTTAAATTCAATTTAAGTAAAATACATATTAGAAAAAATAATAGCACAGGTACACATTCCAAATTCTATTGCAGAAGATTATCATTTAAAAAGTCATCTACGCTGTAGTAGCACTTTTCTAGTAAAAACCCCTGAACGGACTTTTTAAATTTGGTTAATGGTAAACATTTAATGACATCAGGTATTTTATTATTTTATTATTTATTAGACAATGGGTGCCCCTACCAAAGAAGCTCTTTTTCAGTAAGGCAGTTTTGCACTTGATTGGATACAACAAATTCTGATATTGAGAACGAATTGGGGTTCTTTTCACGTCTGAAAATTTTTGAAAAAATTGCGGATTTGCTTTTACGAAAAGTGCAGTTTCTAAAATGTACAAAGATGTTAAACTTAGAATGTTTGATTGTCTAAAGTAATTTACGCAACTATCCGTTGTTCTCAGACCAAACATTGCTCGCATACATCTTTTTTCCATCCTGAATATAAGTTCTTTATTAATTGACTGTCCCCAAAAAATAACACCATATCTTAAAGTAGAAGCGACCAATCCATGATAGGCTGTTAAAAGAGTGTCAGTATTTACTTTCCTTGACAATTGGAATAATAAATATGCAGATTTACTAAGGCGCTTACAGATTTCCTCTGTGTGATGTTTCCAAGTTAGTTAACTGTCTATAGTGAAACCTAACAATTTTGCATGTGTAACTTCTTCTATCACAGAGTTATTGTAGGCAATGTTAACTGGTGGATGCTTACGGCGCTGGTGAAAGTGAATAACTTTTGTTTTATTTAAATTAATTATAAGGTTATTTTTGTCAAGCCAATTTATAATGTCACTCAGAGAATTATTTATGTCATTTTGATAATTATTAGGATTAGTACATTCCACAATGGCCGTGCTGTCATCTGCGAATAGTACCATTTTATGATCTATAGTTTTAGGCAGATCATAAATATACATTAAGAATAGTGGTGGCCCCAGTATGCTACCTTGAGGTACACCATATTTTATATATCTTGGTTTAGACAGATATTTTATCTCCAATTTAGTAATGGGACAGATTCTAGTAATTTCTGTACATTGAGTTCTGTCACTCAAATATGTTTCTAAGAGTTTCAAGATGTTTCCTCTTATGCCATACCCATGTAATTTTTGCAGCAGAATTTGATGGTCCACGAAATCAAATGCTTTGGTCATATCTGTTAGTATAGCGGACACAGGATTACCTTTATCTACAGATGTCATTGCACCAGATAGCAGGTCAAATAAAGCCATTTTAATATTAGTATTTTTCTTGAAACCTTTTTGTTGACTGCAAAGAAATTTGAAATTTTCTAAATAAGAATAAATTGAATTATAAATTACCTTCTCGATTATTTTTGAAAATATCGATATCTTAGCAATAGGTCTATAATTTTGAACATCACTTTTATCATTTCTTTTATATAGCGGTTTAATAATGACATTTTTTAGTCTACTTGGGAATACACCATCTGAAAAACTATGTTGTCTAAAATAACGTTATTTAGGAACATTGCCGGTACAGTAAATCCCTCGTGAACCGCATAATATGCTAAATACCATATAATAGATATAATATGCGCACATGTACCCATGCTGGTGATACTATACGTGTTTGCTGTAGCGACAAACACTTACAGTAGGTAGGTAGTGTTGTACTATGATTTTTCCTGCCTGATGCCACAGAATTAGTACGTAAGAAGTACGTAATAAAAGGAGATCATTTCGGCTCCATACATTTTTGGGCCTTTTCTGAAAGGCCAACAAAAAAAAATGGTACGCATCGTTAGAACTAGCCATCTGGAGCAATAGTTAATATGGCGCAAAAGTTGTATGATTGCTCTGAACCAAGTTATACAAGTTCGATGATTCGTCATTTTCATACATTTATTGATTTCTGAAAGTGCTGGGAAACATAAAATAATGATTGATATTGCTAGAACTAATTATCTGAAGCAATTGTCATTATGGAGCGAAAGCTGTAGGGTCATCAGGGTTCTGTTATACAAGTTAGAAACCTGTCATTTTGATATTTTTATACACAAAAAAAAATGAATGTACTCCAATTAATAACAACCGATTTTATGTTATTATTCTGAATGTTTTGGACATGACGGGCTGTTAAGACAAACAGCTTCAATTCGTCTTCTGTCAGTCTAGGAAATTCATTGAACTGATGCATGTCGGCTCCTATAAGCTCGAAATGAGCTCTCCTCCTGTTATAATTACTTGTGATGACAAGTTCTGCTAAACGGTCTGGTATGTTTATCCGTTCATTAATTATACTAACGAAATCGTGTCAGTACACTCACACGATTTCGTTATAATGGTCTAATATAAAAATGTCACCAGGCCGGTAAAACCAGTGAAATACGCCTTCATTCAGTGCATCATTTAAAATCTGGGCATCGGAGGTTGTTGCAACGTATGTTCCATCTACCGCAATTATAGTTCCATTGCAACGAACATTTAAAAAGGGCTTTAAAAGGTTTCTAAAATTACGATTACTGTAAGACTTTCTCTGAAAAAAGTAATTAGAGCTCTTCTGCAGATATATGTATGTAAGTGCCGTCGAGAATAGAGATCGACTTTCTTTCTTCGATCGGACTGTCACGATTGCCAAATAATCGCTCTGGGACTATTGAGGTTCCCCTGCGCCACTTCCTGTCTGGTCATGTGATCAAATCCGATCCCGCTTCATTGGAAGACGGGGAAGCTGGTCCTCATCCGGAAGCCAGGGCGCCCTGCGGACTCTCCGTCCGCATACCGGCCCACTCTTTAAATATCGTGAAACCGAGTTGTGCGAAGGGGTGTAATAGTGAGGGGTTTGCTGGATGAAATTTCTTTTTTCAGGTAAGTTCTTTTAACTTTGTTTACAAATTACGACTAGGGTGACATGTTCTAGATATGTCAACAGGGATCATGAAAATATTGTAAAGAATACGCCTTTTCTATTTTCCATATTGGTATTTATAATCTTGTGCAAATGCGTACACTGCCGTCCACTAACTAAAAGGCAGCTAAGTGCAAAAACTATTTTTCGAAAAAACGAGGCTTAGGAGGCTCTCATTGCGCGGCTGGGTCAAGGGCTTGATTCAGAAAGCAGTACTCCTGGACACGGCACATATAGTGAGGCGATTCATCTCTCTGGAGCCCTGACCACCGGCAGGGACCTTGTTCCTGATGCCGATGGGCCATCTATTTTTTATATTTTTAAATGTTTTGTTTACTTTTGTTTTTGAAAATATTTAAAAATGTATTAGACTAGCTTTTACCCACGGCTTCGCCCGCGTGGATGTCGAAAAATATCCGACAGGAACGTACTATCTTAATATAGCGCCATATTATACTGCGCACTGTAGTACAGCTCCCAGTATTTATGTATTTTAAAAATATAATAATGGCCCAGAAGGCCCTTGAAGGTGTAGTGCGCGAGCTACATAAAGTAGTTAGTGAACTCGCGACAAAAATCAGTGCTCTCGAGTGCAAAATTGGTGAGCAAACCACTGTTATACTTAAGCAAGAAGAATCATTGAAATTGTTAACGTTAGCTATTGAGGGTACACCGAAATCTGTCCCCCCGAATCTATTGGATGCCGACGGCGGTCAAGAGAAGCCACCGATTCCAGCAACTGCGCAGCGTCCGATGCGCCAAGCACGAGTTATTTCTAGCGCTAAAGCTAAAAGTGGATACGCAGCCGCTGCAAAGAAGTCATCTGCTGCAAAACCAAGGACCGATGGTGACGTAGGTGACACAAATAATTTGATGAAGTTATCTACGGTGACTGCTACGAGTGCAAATCCCAATCTACCCTCAAAAGCTAATTTATCATCATTGGAATGTCGAGTCACGAATTCAGCGGAAACGCGCAAAGTTCACAAAAGAGATAATCGCCACGAAAACATTACCTCCGAAGAAGGGTGGCAGCCGGCGCGCAACTCGTTATTCTAAACGGCGAGTGGTCACTGGCAGCGGACAAGAGGATGACGAGCTTAAAACGGTCGAAAAGCTTAAATATTTGCAGGCTTGGTCTTTCAAGCCGGAGACGACGGAGCAAAACGTGCTCACCTATTTAAACAAGCTTAAAGATTGTGACCAATACAATATTCTTGTACTACCAATACTCTCCTCTACAAAAGTAACAATATTCTTAATTGCAACAATCGCACGCTCGATGTAGTCCTAACTACTTTGCCTGTAGGTGATATTGTAGTAAATCAGGAATGTGAGGAGTGGTTGTCATGCATAGACCCGCAGCATCCGCCGCTACGAGTGAGTATAAGTCAGGTGTGGGCGACTTCTAGACCTGGTTACCCTGTACCGCAGGCTTCCACCTCCCTACCACGATGGAATTATAGCAAGGCAGATTTCCATTCGCTGTACTTGGGACTTGCAAGGGTAGACTGGAGCGCCCTGTATGAAACGACTAATGCCGATGAAGCATATAGAATATTTTATGATATATTTTATGGGATTTTGGATGATAGCACTCCAAGAAAGAGCTCCAAGGGTGATTGCTTTCGTTATAACTACCCTGAGTGGTTCACTGCTGACATAATAGGTCATAATATTAAGAAGAAGGCTTTGTGGCACAAATCTTTTAAGAAGACTGGTTCAGTCAGCGAGTATGTAAAATTTTCTAACTGCCGTTCTCTTGTCAAGGACAAAATCAGTACCGCATACCAAGATTATCAGAGACGTACGGAGCAACAATTTGTAAAGGAACCAAGGTCCTTTTGGGGTTTTATTGGAGGCAAGCGCTCGAAACGTAGTAGACCAAAGATAACTAGGAATGATGTGCCGTTGCCAGAGCATGAGTGTGCTCAGGCGTTCGCTGACTACTGTCATTCGGTTTATGGGGCGGTGGCACCGCAGTTGGATGCGGCTGCCGCTGGGCAGGCGATGCCCGAGCGCGGCACACGCGTTGACGTGGGGCAGCTATCTCTCGGCGAGGTGAGAGCCGCGCTCGCGCGCCTCAAGCCCAAGCGTTCGGTTGGGCCAGACGGGGTGCCACCCTTCATCGTTAGGGATTGTAGGACAATACTGGCTCGGCCGCTCATGCATTTATTTAATAGCTTTTTACGAGAATGCTCGTATCCGGACGGCTGGAAATAGGGTTACTCCGGTACCGAAGGGGGCTCCAAGCTCGGATGTTAGCGGATATAGACCAGTAGCAGTATTGTCAGCTTTTGCTAAAGTCTTCGAGTCCGCTTTGTGTTCAACTATCCACTCGCAAGTAGCCTCACAGCTCAACGACGCGCAGCATGGTTTCCGTGTGGGCCGTGGCACGAATTCTAATTTAATGTGTTTTTTAAATCAGGCCACCACAGTGCTGGACTCGGAGACTGGTGCCCAACCGGACGTCGCTTACTTCGACTTCAGGAAGGCATTTGATAGTGTAGATAATGACATACTTTTAAATAAATTTGCGAGGGTCGGTTTTACCCCAGACCTCCTAGAGTTCTTTGCTAGCTACTTAGGCAACCGCAAGCAAATGGTAGAATATGCAGGTTACACCTCTGACTCGTATTTTACTCTTACGGGGGTAAGTCAGGGGACAAATTTAGGACCCTTAGAATTTATAATTATGATTAATGATCTTCCAGAAGTCATTAAAGACGCTAGCTGTTTGTTATTTGCGGATGATCTCAAGCTATTCTTGCAGATCACAGACGAGTCACACTGCGGAATGCTCCAGCGTGACGTCGATCGGGTGGTCGCGTGGAGTGTGCAGCGTAATGTCTTTCACGCGGGCCGTGGTACCCCGACGCCATGATTATTGCATGGGCGGTCACATCATACCGCGGGTGGGGTCAGTCCGAGATCTCGGGGTTACTTTCGCTGGGGATCTTTCATTTCGTGCTCATGTAGTGCAGGTGTGCAAAAAAGCGTTTAAAAATCTTGGTTTTGTCATGCGTAAAACCCGGGACTTCACTAATATGGCAGCATTGAAAGCATTTTATAATGCGTTGGTGCGAAGCAACTTGGAAACTAGTGCTATTATCTGGAATCCTTATGAAATGAAGTATTCCCAGATGCTGGAAAAGATGCAGAAAAAATTTACTCGATACCTGTACTGGAAGCAGTTTGGTGTCTACCCTTTCTACCCACTTAGGTATCCAACTCTCTTTGTTATAGGGATGGTTGGGTACTATAAGTTGGAAGTAAGGCGCAACCTCGCTTTCGTATTTTTTTATGGTATTTCGTGGTATGCTAAATAATCCACAAATACTGGAATCGTTGGGTTTGCTCGTTCCAGACAGGAGGCTACGGTTGGGACCGAGGGAGGGCCCTTTTAAAGTTCCGGCAACCCGTACGAACTTATTAAAGTTTGCACCTGTATTTCGTGCATTAAGAATACTAAATAGTGTCTCTCGGCGATTGGACATATTTTCTTGCTCTCTGGCGGAATTTCAGAGGGTGGCACTTAGTATGTTGTCTACTGTCTAACTTATGCTTCTACCCAGAGCCGTTACTTAGGACTGGATTATTTGTAATTTATGACTACTTTGTTAGCTTGGGTCTTTCCTTTAAAAACAAATGTATGTGTTAAGGAATAATAAATAAATAAATCTTTATTACGTTAATCCAGGTTATAAACGATCTGTGTGCCAAATATTATCCAAATCCGTTCAGCCGTGTTTGTGCAAACCGGAACATACATCCAAACAAACTGACCAAAATTCTAAAAACTAAGTAAGGTTTGATTTCGTTACTATTTATTTTACTACGTCCGCGTAGAGTTTAAACTCTTTTTTTTCTACATAATTATGAATTAATAGAACAATAACAATATTGAGCTTTGTTCATGGCTAATTGTCCTGCACTATGTGTGATATTTGAGGAATACTCTAAAGAAAAAGAAACCTACTGTCAAGGACCGGTATCTACATAAATACCGTCCTTCACAGTATTTCTTAATATACAATGTTTTTCACTAATTCGGAAGCGGGCACTAAAACAAACAGCCCAGTTGGAGAGCTTACAAGGGAGCAAGCCACATAAACTCGCTGTGGGAGAAACAGTCTTGCCGCAAATCAACTCAAGCAAATTTCAGAGTTTGTCTCTGTAACTTACCTTGATTGGGAACTGCAATCTTTTAAATTCAAACGGAAGGTCATTTGGTATCAATGGTATACGCGGCACGAAGACTGTTTCTCCTGTGGCAGATCCAGTTAGGTTTTGGGCGGAGAGCAGTTACTTGGAGTCTAGTTCCATTGCACAATTTTGGAGGCCGTATATTTCGAAGCAACATCACAGGAGCACCTACACGCAACTAAGTCTGTGACGCGGAAGACCCGACAGATTAAGAGAGTTTAAAAATTCTAATAATTTCTTCACGCTGCTTCTGCGTTGATCGCAGCGGCTTGGGTGTTTTTGGGAGTCAAAATCCCTCTCTTGCAAAACCACTCCATCGGTTTGTCTTTAATATTTTTATTCATGAACGAACAACTTCAATACAAAACTTTATCCCCCTTTTCACCCCCTTGTGGGTTTGAAATTAAAAAAAAACAACGATTTACGTTGTGTTAGTTTCCAACCATAAGCCGAAATATTAGTGATTTTAACTTAAAATACCTTTTTAAACACGCTAGTAACCATTGAGGAGTTCCTTCGTGAGAAGACGGTGCTGGCTGCAGGATGAGGTCATGATAAAATTATCTTTATCTATAAAACTTAAACGCGTAACCAAGTTTCGTGTCCGTGCTACTAACCGTTGAAGAGTTCTCACTTGAGGAGACGATCCTGGCTGCAGGATTAAGGAATGTCTGTCATAAAAATGTATTGTCACCAGAACCAAACGTGTGTGCAAAATTTCAGCTCAATCGGTTGTACAAAATTGAGTTGCATTCCACCCGAAAAAACATAGTAACTTACCTTCATCCCCCTTTTTAACCCTTTGGGGGTAGAATTATTAAAAATGCTGAGACACGTATAGATTAATTTTCAATCGCCAGCCTAAACACAAAATTTGAAGATCCTAACTTCAAAACTGACGTACTTTCATATAAACTTCCATCCCCTATTTTACCCCTTTAGGGGTGGAATTCCCAAAAAACCTTTCTTAGTGGATACTTACTCTTCACAAAGAACACACCCTCCAAGTTTCATGTCTCTAGGACCATCGGTTTGGGCTGTGCGTTGATATATCACCCAGTCAGTCAGTCAGTCAGTTAGTTTACCATTTTATATATATATATACTAGCTTATGCCCCCGGCTTCGCCCGCGTGGAGTTAGGGAATTGTCCACGGGATCTTACTTCTGGGAAAATAAGTAATCTATGTATCTATCTATAATACATACATAGATTTACATGTACTTGCTTATAACTTGCAATTATTAGTTTAAAGTTATAACAATTAAATTAGATACGTGAAATATTGATACCTTGGTTTGAGATTGGACATCGGATTTACTGGATTTTATCTGAAGAGTATGTACACAAATTTTCAAGTCAATCGACCCCGAGAGTAAAAAGTTTCACAGAAAATTCAACACCCCATTTCACCCTCTAAGGGGTAGGAATTTCGAAAAACTGAAACTTACTCTTTACAAAGAATACACCCTCCAATTTTTATATCTTTGTGACCCGCGGTTTGGGCTGTGCGTTGGTATTTCAGTCAGCCAGTCAGGACATAATTTTAAATTGGGGGCTGATTTTGGAAAAACTGTGATACACGTGTCTCATCATTTTAACTGAAGTATATGTAGACACATTTTCAAGTCAATCGACTCCGAGAATAAAAAGTTTCACATAAAATTCAAAACCCCATTCCACCCTATCAGGGGTGGAACTTCAAAAAACCCTTTCCTAGTGGATACCTACTCTTCACAAAGAGTACACTGTCCAAATTTCATGTCTCTAAGACCAGTGGTTTGGGCTGTGTATCAGTCAGCCAGTCAGGACATTGAATTTTAAATTGGGGGATGATTTTGGAAAAACTGTGATACACGTATCTCATCATTTTAACTGAAGTAAATGTAGACACATTTTCAAGTCAATCGACTCAGAGAATAAAAAGTTTCATAGAAAATTCAACACCCCATTTCACCCTATTAGGGGTAGAATTTCAAAAAAACCCTTTCTTAGTGGACAATTACTCTCCACAAAGAATACATTTTCCAAATTTCATCTCTCTAGGACCAGCGGTTTGGGCTGTGCGTTGGTATATCAGTCAGCCAGTCAGGACATGGAATTTTAAATTGGGGGATGATTTTGGAAAAACTGTGATACACGTATCTCATCATTTTAACTGAAGTATATGTAGACACATTTCCAAGTCAATCGACTCAGAGAATAAAAAGTTTCATAGAAAATTCAACACCCCATTTCACCCTCTTAGGGGTAGAATTTCAAAAAACCCTTTCTTAGTGGATACCTACTCTTCACAAAGAATATACCCTCCAAATTTCATGTCTCTAGGACCAGTAGTTTGGGCTGTGCGTTGATATATAAGTCAGTCAGTCAGTCAGGACTAATTTTATATGTATAGATATATAGAAGATAGATAGATAAGAGAAAGAATGAATAAAGGAAAATAATAATAATAAGCCTGACTAGTGGTGATAGACCGATCAGCGCGCCGCGTAATGGTAGTCGATGTTACCATCCCGAATGACGAGAACCTCGTGAAAGATGAGAAAGAGAAACAAATAAAATATCTCGACTTGTCACACGAGGTTGTCGACATGTGGAATGTGAACTCGACTATCATTGTGCCGATTGTCGTGACGGCCCACGGCCAATGGCCTTATAGCCAAGAGCCTCGACGACCATCTTTCGAGGCTCTCCTTAGGCGGTTGGATCAAGGGCCTGATTGAGAAGACAGTACTCCTCGATACACTCCTCGCTCGCATTGTGAGGAGGTTCCTGTCTCTGGAGCCCTAACCACCGGTAGCTTGGACCCTGCTCCCGATACCGGCGAACCATCATTTTTATTTTTTTATATTGTTTTATATCAGAATATTTAAAAATGTATTTAATATGTATAAAAATAAATAAAGGAAATAATAATAATATATCATTTATTTCAGGTAACAAAGACCCATAACATATATACCTTGTAGACTATCATACATATTTTATAAAAACAAGAAAATATAAACTATTGTACACGAAGTGATGGCGTCATGTTGCGCTGCGTGGTGTCGCGTAGCCTTCCGCGGAAACGCCGATATATGACACCCTTCGGCCAAAACTCTTCCTTGAGGAAGGTCTCAATATGATTAGTCGGAACTTGAACCACAAACGACTTGAAATTCGTGTTGTGACGCGACTCCAACTTCTCAACTCTCAAGGTCCAGCTGGTCTTCGCTCGGACATACTCCACGACCTCCTTAACCTTCGTGGTGTGATGTAGCCGGGACACATAAAGCTGCGTCGTTAGTATTGCCGGACGCAGCACATTGGGTCCTGCCAGCGCGGTCCCGCACTGATTACGACTAGGGGGCTTCTTCCTCCGCTTTCTCTCCACCTTCTCGAAGCCGTTCTTGTCACACATGCCCGTAGCTGGGCCTTGCTCTTTCGAACCCCTGTTGGCAGGTTCACAGCAGCTCTTCTTAATCCCCTTCTCGGTCCTCGTCACAGATTTGTGCGTGTCGACGATAGCGGCGTAGGCACGTTTAGGGGTCGACGTAACCACACGACTCACTACCTCGACCGGCATCGAGTTAGCGACGGCGGCGGCGCAAGTTGCAACGCACGCAGTATCAGCAGCGGGTGACGCAGTGGAGCTCGCCGACTCAAAACTGCCGTTGCTAGCATTTCTCGCTCCGCGACGTGTGCTTGCGTTGGAGGCATCAGGTGACCTATTTACCGTTACAGCGTTGCGCGCCAACTCCACTTCGGCACGCAGGTCACCAATGGTGTTATTCGACACCTCCAATTTGGATTGTACCTCGGCCAGGCCTGCCTTAAGAGTTGTGATGTCCTTCAGCAACCTGGTGACGTCGACGTGGTCAAACGTGACTGGGGGCAGCTTATGAAACTCCTTCGCCACAAAAGCGGGCACGTCGTCCGGGTCGGTGCTATTCATCAACGTGATGATGTCCTGCACACACTTCTGGCCACCATCCCTCCGGCGGGACTGCATTTGCTCGACTTTGCCGAGCGACTGGAACAGCAGCAGCTTGGCACTGCTGATCTCCTCCTCCTTCTCCTCCTTGAAACTGGACTTGCAGATCTGCAAGATGCTGACTTCGTCCATGTAGTCGATGGCATGTTTGATAAACGCCAAGACCTCGTTGGCTATGAGTGGTTGTGAACTCATGACAACATCAATCGGGCAACGGTAAAAGCCGCGCGACACGTGAATATAATATTCGTATCGAGCAGCGCAAACACGTCCGTACTCGACCGCGTGTAAAAGGCCACTCCTAAGGGCACTCCTTTATAGACCTATCCTATTACAGAGTTAAACAGTATGCGTAGGTTTCGGCTTCGCCCTGTCTTTTTATACATCGTAATTTTGAATAAAATGCTACCCATGCAAAGCGGGGAGCGGGGTGCTAGTAAGATAGAACAGAATGACTGTCCCAAATGTAAGCACAAATATTGGATAGGTTATTAGAAAGAGATGACATCCACTCTCGATTTTTTCTCGTTCGGAACGGCTTTCCATTGCATGTCCTCATTCCAGTTAGTATATTAGTTCCTTGTGGCCGACAAGTACGTGAAATACCCTACCTAATCTGGAGTTGCCAATTATAAAAATGATTCTCTACAGCTCAATTGGGTTATGATTGTAAAAATTGTGGTAACTTAAAATCAGTAACATAAAAGTTTAAAATACTGGGACGTGATGTTATTATACAAAAATAATGAATATTTTAATAGCTAAATTGTCATAAAGTAATTAAACATTGCCTAACATAGGTGATTCTTTAAAGAAAATATTATTATTGCTGGTGGAATAAACTGAAACTTAAATATAATTCATTCCAACTATGATGGGGGATCATTTGGGACACTTTAATTTGTTCTAGCAATTTGTAGTATCGTATATAAAAACTACATAATTAAATACAAAGAAGTAGTTTTACAGAGGTTCGCGTAGTTAAAACACTAGTAAAAATGACACTTTTTGCAAGAAAAACGATAAAATTTTAAAACTTATTATTGTATTTATTCTAGAAAAATTGCCGGACACTGAGTCATTCATCAAAAGGGTTATTTTTTGGCGGCCTTACCCAAAAAGGTCAAGGTCAAAAACCTAATGAGTTTTCGTTTTTTAAATGTACTGGTTTTTTTTCTCATCAATAATACTTTCACTATTTTAATTAACCGGACACAAATTATCTCTTTCAAAATGAACTTTCTCATTTGTTGTAAAAAAAATTGGTCACCCTGTTAGAAAGAGATACACAGCCTCTGTTATAAATATCTCTATCGACATGTTTTCCGGTACGAGTGTTCAGTCCAATTTGTATACTTATTTCATGTGTTACTGCGAAATAAAAAAGTCAATTCATGTTATCTATAGTACCTATCCCTTTGTTATATATAATGAATCAAACATAATTATTTCTAACCTTCGGTGATAAAAAAACAAGTTTTACTTTTCGATTAAAATCTAAATACCTAGTGCCATAGCCCTAACCATGGAGTCTTGGAACGTATTTGAGCATCAAGTGGACCAGCCGAGAGAACCTACAAAAGAACCTGGAAAGTTAACCAAAAAAGATATAGAAGAGCAACGTAAAAAGATTGAGGAAAAACGAAAAGAGTTTAAACTGACCTGTAAGTAGCCCAGTAATAGAACTACAGCGATATTAATAACTTGTAGCTATAATAAAAACATTGACTTTAGCAAGAAGAAACTATGAACAGTGATAGGTACAACCAGGTACAACCTAGTCAGAGAATAAATATATATAATACTAGCTGTGCCCCGCGACCTTCGTCCGCGTGAAATTAGCTGTATAAAATATAATTTTCGACCTATTCTCACACCTACCAAATATACATACAAAATTTCATGAAAATCGGTCAATCCGTTTCGGAGGAGTGCGACCACAAACACCGTGACACTAGATTTTATATTTAAGAAGATATATCGATAAAATAACATAACTGTGCTGTTTAAGCAGTCTTGCACTGGTACATACCGCTCGAGATAAGTACCTAAAGCTCGCGACAACTGCCAGTTGTTGGTCAGTCAGGGTCTTATGCGTAGGGTGTGTCCACATTAATAACATAAAATGTTTAGGGCTGCCCTTACCTTCCTGCATTTGCGTCCCAGATCCGCTCCATGGTTGCTTCCCTGGTGTTGTGGGCGGAGTGGATTCCGGGCAGAATGATTGGTAGCTGTCTTGCATTGATTTCGTGAGATGACTTACACGCAGGTCGATCTGCGGCGTGTCCTCGTAGGTCATCCAGTAGTTTATTGGCGCAAGCTTGGTTTCGGGGGTGCGTGTATAGGCAGCACGGTCAGCGTTACGTGGGTTGCGCCGTGGCAGTATTGGTTTCACACAGTCCTCAGTCCTGTATGTCGAAACGGATCCATCTGTGGTCCGAGCAGGAGGCCTCCCTAGAGACCTGGCAGCCGGTGGTGATGGCTGCGGCACCCTCCGATGCCAGAGTGAGGTCTATGATTGTTTGGCTTCATCTGTTTACGGAGGTTGGTTCGGAACCTGTATTCAGTAGGGTTAAGTTAGGTGTAAACAAGTAATCTAGTGTAGGTTATCAAGGGTGCCCTTTTTCTATGCTATTATCGTATTCAATCGCAATGGCGTATAAGCGTCGCTGGATTCGTAATTGTTATGCATCGGGAATCCAAACCGCTAGAACGTGGGTGCAATAGCTAGCTGTTGCGCATCTGTTTACTTGTATATGCATTATGAGATGTCCAGACAATTGTAACGCTTTTCTTTTTAACCCTCGACGCAAAAAGTGGGCTGTTATAAGTTTGACCACAATGTGTGTGTGTCTGTCTCTGGCACCGTAGCTCTTAAACGAGTGAACCGATTTGGATGCAGTTTTTTTTATTTGAAAGCTAGTTTCTTGGTGATGGTTCTTAGATACGTTTTATCAAAATGGGGGATGAAAGTGGGTACGAAAAATCAAATATTTTTAAATATACACAACTGGGGTATCAAATTAAAGCGAATGATGCGTATGTTACAATTAGACTTGTATTATCAAAATCAGTTCAGACATTTTAGACATGGGCGTGAAAGTGGTGATGAATAATCGAATATTTTTAAATATACCCAAGTGGGGTATCAAATGAAAGTGGGGAATCATCTAATTTCCAAATATAGTTAAACTTAAAAACTCTGTCTCAAACCAACCATCAAACCTTCGTATCTTCAGGAACGCTTTGAGTATCTTGTACCTAGAGGTAAACCTTGTCGCTCATCATCATCTCTTCTCCTTCGTTTCCCTCCCCACTCCTCAAGTCGGTATGATGGTTTATTTACTGTTCGCGCTGTGCGCCTTTGGAATTCGCTTCCACACTCCTTGCGGGATAGCCCTTCGTTAGAGGTGTTCAGGAGAGGAACAAGGGAACATTTTCTGTCAACATGATCAATATGTATGCATGTACATTATATAGGATTTTATAGATATGTATATATATATATGTACAATATGTATTACGTATATTATATTGTATGTATTTAGTTTAGTTAGTTTGTAACATTAATTAATTTAAGTAACACAATGTGTAAATGCACTTAAGGTTATCCTTTTCTGCAAATCTCACAGTAAAAATTTGGTTTGCTGTAAGAAAACCCAATTCTGGGTTAAACTCGCCATTGTACCTACATAAGCTATATTGTTGCAATTTGTATGTATATTTTTTTGTGTGCAATAAAGAATAAAGAATCAATATATTATTCCTTTATTTATTTTCTTTACATATAATTTACATTTTTTTTTTTTTTTTTCTGTACAAAGTAATACAAAAAAAAAACATTCAAAAATATAAAAAATAGTAGCCCACCAGCGTCGGGAACAGGGTCCAAGCTACCGGTGGTAGGTAGTGGAAGTACTGCTTTCTGAATCAAGCCCTTGATCCAGCTACCAAGCGAGAGCCTCCTCAGATGTTGCTCGAGGCTATTGGCTATTAAACCATTGGCCGACACGATTATCAGCACAATGACTGCTGTACTCACGTTCCACATGTCGACAACCTCGCACGCCAGATCAAGATATTTGAACTGTTTATCTTTCTCTACTTTCAAAAGGTTCTCGTCATGCGGAACCGTTATTAAATATCAACAATCATTGCGCGACGCTCCAATCGATGTATCACCACAATGTCAGGCTTACTGGCAACAATAGTCCTGTCAGTGACGATAGATCGATCCCAATACATCGTGATATTACCATTATCGAGAACTGGGTCGGGCACATACTTATAGTATGGCATATGACTTCTGATTCAACAAGGTTGTACTTAAAAGCAAGTTGCTGGTGGATAATCCTGGCAACGAGGTTGTGTCTATGCAAGTATGCCGTTAGCCAGACGAGAACACCCAGAAATAATGTGTCGGATCGATTTTCCCGGACGGTGGCATGCCCGACATATGTCAACCGTGCCATTCTTCACAATGTATTTCCGGTAGTTATTCGTCATCATAACTTCGTCCATTATTGCACAGACAAAACCTTCGGTTTCCCCGAATAGGTCACCGAAGCGCAGCCAAGATACGGACGCCCGGACGCTAAGAAGTCTACATCAGGTCCATGTAGGGCCCGGTAAAAGCGTCCGTGAAGCTGCTTGCCCTGTCCTACCTCCTTGCGATCATTAGTGTCTAATACTCTAGGTTTGCGCCAGTTCTCGTTAGCCAGAGAGAGACCAAATCTGGGTGCATCCCCACGTCGCGCGTCGTCGACTTCTAGGAAGTATTCCCTGAGGCTGCATACCTCACGGTTGTGCAGGGTCTTAGCATTTAAGAAGCCACGACCCCCGCACTTCCGCGGGATATACAGTCTTATCACCGGCGACCGTGGGTGATGCATTCGATTTGCGGTCAGCATTGCGCGGACCCACCTATCCAAGCATCAAGCTCCGCCTGAGTCCATTTGAGTATGCCGAAAGAATAGATCAAAACCGCCATGACCCAACTATTGAAGGCGCGCACCTTGTTTCCGCCTGACAAAAGACTGCTGATTACTTTATTCAGGCGGCCAAAAAAGCGGTCCCTCAACGATTGTTTTATTATTATTATCTACCGTTTACAGCGTTCAAATAAAACATTGAAGAAATCGTATAGTCATCCAATAAATGTTATTCATCAACTTTCATAAACTTAGGTACAGTTGAACCAACTATTTGATTTACAGTCATAGTTGCAGCACGAATCTGCGGATCCTTAATACCGTGCACAATGATTGCACACAAAAGATCATTACCAAACGCAACAAGGATTTGCGCGCGTATTCCGCATAATATGTGGAATATTTATCTGACTCTGTGCAAATGACGTCATACAGAATATTAGCGACATCGACACGTTGTGGACAAAGTGATTTTAACTGTGATTTAAAGGTAGACCAAGTATGATCCGTTTCGGTCCAATCACGTAACCAAGAGCGAGATTCACCCTTCAGACAAAAACCGATACGGACCAGACATTCTTTGTCGTCCCACCTATTTTGTGTCTTAGCGCTGTCAACTTCTTCGCACCATGCTATGACGTCATGAACATTAGGGTCGAAGTCAGAGACGTAATAATGGTTTGATCTCACTATTTTTAAGCTCCTTAGCGCATCGATGAGGCGCTCTGCAATCTCCCCTGCAGCCAAAGTTGAAGGCGAGGGCGACAGCGTCGGCTCCGTTGCCAGTGGCGTCGGGACAGGTCGCGTGATAGCGGGAGGGCTGGCCGTGCCGGAGATGGTAGGGTCCAACTGGTGCTCCACGCACGATCGTGGTTCTGAAACTGAGCTTCTCTCCACTAAGATGAGTTAGGTCGGGCGGCGGTGGCGAGCACTCACGTGTACGTCTCTTTCTGGGGCCAGTATTATTCGGCATTTTTTTAAATTTAAATTTAGTGGGAAAACGAGAGACGATCTCATTTCTGGTTTTGGGAAATTGAAATGAAATAACTATAGCTTGCGAACGTACTGCCCGGCTGTAGGTAATTATTTCAAGGACAGGGCCGAGTCTACCATATTGTATATATTTATACTGTGATATGGCATCTCTTTTGCTTCCGACACTGTTTCTAAGTTTCGATATTTCAATTGATTGCGTTTAGATGTTCAGATTTAGTAAGATATTTGTTTCTTATTTTTTTACTTTGTTCAGCTTAATAAAAAAAAGATATTACATGAAAAGAAAAGCCCCGTAATTGCTTCATACAATGTACATACTTTCATTGATGAACGCTTTTGAAATTAACAGAGCCCCAAACAGCCGATTTTCTTTTAGAACACCATGCAAAGCTGCTATTGTGACATACTTGACTATGATAGATTATATTCCCTCGCGGACGTTTTTGTAGGTAATAATGAGTACTTTAATCATGTAGTAGGTACATAATTTTTAAGTTTCATCAATAGTTTTCTTAGCGCTCGCCAAATAATGAATTTTGTAGGCAAAATGATGTTATTTTGGGTTACATAATTGCAATTTTCTTAAGGATCTTTAATTTTTATGAAAATGAATTAAAGCCAATGTTCCTTACCGTAGGCGCGGGCATGCGGGCGGCGAGTAATGGGCGACTCGCTGTCCGACCATGGACCATGCCCGGGTCGACGGCGCGTTGTGTTCCACGCGCGCCTCAAAGAGTGTCAGCATAATGACAGGGCCCCCCTCTAGAGGGCCAAAGCCTTCCGGGGTCGCGGGACTCATACACCGTGGATTTTAGTCAGTACAAGTCTGACAGTCCCTCCCGCTCTGCCCTGGGTTCGAGGACTCATTTGATGATTTTACCACGTTAAAAAAAAAAAAAAAGCCAATGTTCCTTCCTGTTAATTTAGCTTTCTATTGGTGAAAAAGTGGTTAAAATCGGTGCAGTAGTTTCGGAGCTTATTCGGTTCGGTATATATGTCCCTTATTATGATACTCTTCGGTTTAAAGAAAGAATTTTTTATTATACTCGTTGTTATAGATTCCAGTTTTTTCATAACCTCTCACAAATGACAGTGAGTGCCACTGCGCAAATAAATTGTGATAAAGTGGAAGCGCCAGGGTAGCCCGCGAAATTCAAATTTTCTTAAGTTTTTTGCAATTTGCAGGTCAGTGTCAGGTTGTATGTTGATGAAAATATAAATTGGAATTTAATCATTAAAATCATCAGTACCACTCTCATATCTCGTTTAATCCCATAGATTGACAATTTCATGAAAAAGTAATTCAATGGGGTTACATGAACTTAGAGGGTTGTCCTGGGGCTTCCACCTTAAAGAAATGACATGGCATGGAAATGGTAAGTACTATTTCTTAACACAAATATTACTTTCCTGTTAGAATCGGGATTTGTTATCAATTTCATGGGTTTTATTTTTTTCGCACGGAACCCTCCTCCTTTTTCTACAATAAAACCTATCCGCCAGTAAAAATCCCGTCAAAATCGGTTCAGCCGTTTCGCAGATTACCCGGAACAAACAGACAAAGACAAATTAAAAAAAAGGCTTTTTCTGTCAAAAGTACCGTAATTATATACTTTTATAAACATTCAGTTAAAAGCTGTTATTTTTAAATTACAAACAGACAACATCTAGAGTCAAAACTGATATTTTTACATCTGTAAAATATATACCTAAAGTATGTACCATCCACACCGCACTCGTGACACTTAGAACAGTAAAAAAGGTTAGAAAAGCTATATGGGGGGAGCAGGCGCGCCCGAGTTTTGAGCAGACGCTCATAACTTCAACGCTACTCGCGAACACTCTGATTAATCGCCTGAGTACTATGAAGAAGTGCACAGCTAAGCTAAAATCGTGATTACTTGCAGAGTAAGAAGCCAAGCGCAGTGTAACAAAAGGGGGAATTCCTTTTCACCGGTAAGTCTTAAATTCTTGTAATAATTGTATAAATATAGGTAAAATCAGTTCAACATACAATACGGTTAAAACTAAGTTATGATATACATTGCCGGTTATGTACACTACACTCCCTATCATAATTGCGATGTATGACTTGGTACCGTATGATTTAGCAGGAAATTAAGTAATAATGTATATCCGAAAATAGTTATTTTAAGAAGGTTTATCAATTTGGCGTTTATGATTTTGGGGGGGGGTCATGACCCCTGTGACCCCCCCCCCCCCTGGGACCGCGCCTGATCTAGATTATAATAATCAGGAAACAGAGAAGCCGGCAGTGAATTCCACAGACTGGCGGTTTGCACAATTAACATAGAACCATAACGGTTTGTTCGGGTCCGTGGAACTTCATTTAACCATATAGCGGAGACGCTTTGCCGCATCCCTGCTTGTCCGATGATAGAATGTGGCGGGAAAATTAGATTGTGTAATTTCAAAGCATACTCTCCGAAATGTAACCGATAAAAAACCGATAGGCTGGCAACTTTGAAGCTTTGTTCATTCTTTGTAGTTTGGCGTCGACAAGCAATTTTATTTCTTTCTCAATTCAAATCAAATCAAATAATTTATTCGCATAATATGGGTCTACATAGATGGTAAATAAATAAATGTTACATTACACAATAAAACATTAAGGATCCTCATAATGACCATTTCTGGTATACGAAACATAAAATAAAAGCTTATAATTTCTATTAATACTAACGGGATATTTACCATGTTTACTGTTTGTTATGAGTTCCCGATATAACAAACAAACCATAACAAACAGTAAACATGGTAAATATCCCGTTAGTATTAATAGAAATGTTAGTGACCATGATAGTTTTAAATCTTATAAAGCTTATAATATAATAACAATAAAACGGAGTGGGTGACATAACTATAGGTACTCTTTTTATTTTCTTCGTATAATAATCTAGGTATTATTGCACTAGAATAGGAACATAGCGAGGTTTTACAATAATTTTCTATACTTATAACTAAAGTATTCCTGGGTCGTGTAAAAATATTTATTGACTAACCAGGCGTACAATTTTTTTCGGAATATAGTAATGGGTAGGTCATTCAGTTCACTAGGTAATTTGTTAAATAACTTAATTGACATGGGGTAACAGTTTCTTCTATATAGATCAGTTTTTATGTTTGGCAAGGGAAAGCTATTAGAATACCGGGTATTAAAATTGCAATAGTCACCAAAGGATTTGTATAGGTACCTACTGATGTGTTTTGATGAAAATACAAGACTCAAAGATATATATGAACGGTGCTGTCAGTAGATTTAGCTTTTGGAACAATGGTTTGCATGAAGTTAAAGAATCAACGTTACAAAGTGTGCGAATGCACTGTTTTTGAGCCAGGAATACTCTATTAAATTCTACTGAGCCACCCCATAATAGAATACCATGTCGCAGGTTGGCGGCTACATATCCATGATAGGCTTGTAAAGCAGTTTTTTGGCTGGATATTCGTGTAAGACGCCAAAGAGCGTAAACATACCTGTTTATTTTGTTACTGATTTTATTTATGTGTAATTTCCATGAGATCTGACTATCTAATGACATCCCAAGGAAAGCTATAGTATCGGATTGAGCTATATTATTGCTGTCGTATGAGATAGTTAATTTGTAATTATATTGTTTTCTATTGTAAAATTGAAATATTCTAATCTTGTCTATATTAACTTTTAAATTATTGCACTCTCGTGTACATACAATAACTTGCTTGCTTAAAATATAATTACTTAGCATCTTAAACTAACGAATGTATACTTAGGTATACATTCGTTAGTTTTTTTCGCTCTTGTCCTTTTCTACCATGGGATAGGAGAACGTAGGAGTAACAGTAAGAGTTTAGAACTGAAATCCAACGAATCAATAATTGTTTGCTAATTATCGATTCGCTTTCGAAGGTCCTAAATATTGCTGGCAAAATCTTAGTTTTTGGTACTTTCAAACTCAAATACCAGCGGGTATTTGAGTTTCGGGCATTTAAATAGCTCTCGGGCCAGATGAAAGACCTATGCGGGCCGCTAGGTATCCCGGGGGCCGCTTGTTGGACGGGTCTGTATTAGCCTATAAATTAAATGAACGGCCCACTAGTCGTTTCAACATTCAAAACTATGCAGGACCACCGAGACGGTCAAGTGGACCAAAAAATACTAAAACTGTAAAAAGTACGTCAATCTCCAAATAAATACAAAAATTGGCTCCTATTACGCCGCTGTCTACTTTTTAACATGTGACAAAAAAAGGGATGTGTTTCCGTCAATGGCATACCTTCCAAACGGATAAAACCGATTGTGATTAAATTATTTTTTAATTCCATGACATTTTATGAATTTTATGTTGCTGATATGCCACTAAGGTGGAAGCGCCAAGGTAGACCGTGAAATTCAATCTTTTTAATTCCCATTCAATGTCTAATTTGAAATGGTCATTGAATCATATTTTATTTAACATACAGCCTGACAACGACTGTCATTTCGTATATATTAGTCTATGACACCGACCTGCAAATGGCAAAAAAGGTAAGATAATTTGAATTTCGCGGGCTACCCTGGCGCCTCCACCTTAAAATGATGTTCCCAACCGATCCTATAAAACGTTGTCTCTTTCTTTCCAGCCAGATGGGTGTTTATCAAAGAAGGTAAGAATAAAATTTAACGTTGTAAGTAAAACTATGGCAAAGCCAACGTCTCTCTTAATGGCTCAAGAACATAATATTATTTTTCTCTATGGTCGATCGAACGTAGTGAATGATAATAGTCTGTGACAGTCACAAGACTTCTCAGCTGAGGCCAAGGAACTTATATACTAACTGGAATGAGGACGTGCAACGGAAAGCCGATCCGAGCGAGAAAAATTTGATAGTGGATGTCATCTCTTTCTAATAGGGTATCCAATATTTGTACTTACATTTGGGACAGTCATTCTGTTCTATCTTACTAGCACCCCGCTCCCAGGTTTGCATGGGTAGCAGCTTATTCAAATTTACGGGGTATAAAAGATAGGGCGAAGCCGGAACCTACGCATACTGTAGAACTGTAATGGGATAGGTCTATAAAGTAAAGAATACGTAACACCTATTTTCGTTCACGGTGGTCTACATGTTAGGTTACATCCTTCATTTGTAAAGAGATTTTAAAGCGTACAGGGCTGCAATATTCACATAGCTGAAGCATGAGCATGTAGCATATTCAAAAATCATAATACGTATTATTTGATAAATTTATTAATCACATTATACATAATTAAATGTATGGTTTTATGTAATTGTTGGTTTTTAGTATGTGTCAGTAATCTTAAATTTAAGTGCGAAGATGCTGATGATCGAATACGGTTGCAAACTAGGCAATATAAAAAGTAATAAATAGTTAAAAAAGTAAAGATAGAATTCAAATGTTTATTTTCAAGAAGTTATTTTGTTACTAAAAAAATGACTAATTCATTAAGTTTTGCTACTGAATTATAAATAACAATGTTTTGAATTTTGAACGCATTTGCACAAGATTATAAATACCGATTCCCAAGGCGTTTTCTTTACAATATTTTCATGATCCCCGTTTACATATCTAGATCATTGTCACCCTAGTCGTAATTTGTAAACAAAGTTTAAAGAACTAACCTAAAAAATAAAATTTCATCCAGCAAACCCGTCATTATTACTCTCCTTCACACAACTCGATTTCACGATATTTAAAGAGGAAGATTTCACTTAAGTAATGTAAAAAGAACTTGACAATACTTGTACAGTCCTTAATTTTTCCTATTATCGATTGTGGTGATGTGTGCTACTTTGACCTGAATGCGGATCTCCTCGACAAACTTGACCGTCTTCTAAATTACTGCATTCGATTCGTGTTCAATCTACGTAAATATGATCATATGTCAGAGCACCGGTCTCTTCTTAAGTGGTTGCCGATACGTCAGCGTAGGGAGCAAAGGGCGCTAACCACCTTGTTTTCTTTCCTTGTTTCTCCCTCTTCCCCTAGTTACCTTGTTCCCCACTTTCAATACATCTGTGCCAATCATAATAGGAGTCTGCGCTCATCGCAAAACCGAATTCTTCAATGTCCCTCTCACCGCACTGACTTCATTCACCGATCATTCTTCGTTTAATCTATTTCTCTGTGGAATGCGCTTCCCCAGGAAATCACGATGGCAATGGCAACCAATCGTTTATCGTTTAAAATTAAAGTTCGCGAGTACATACAGAAAAAGCTGGCAGTTTCGTCACAACGTTAATGTTTTCTTCATTGTTTGTATTGTTATTTTATTAAATCCGTGTAAATTTCTATTTACTTATATTGATATCTATTTATAGTATTTTGATATATAGTTATAGTATTTCATATAATCCTTGTTGTTTATCTTAGTGTTAAATTAAATTTTGCACATTTATACACCTGCCACTGTCTGTCTCTGCATCACCCAAAGGTTGACTGGTAGAAAATGCCTATGGCATTTAGTCCGCCTGCGCACTTTGTGCTTGAAGTGTTAAATACATAAATAACGGAAAAATATGACTTCAGCGCGAAATTGTATCGGCCATATTGTTTGTTTATATGAGTGTTATCTATGTTGCCATTCAGAAATAACTTAATTCATAAATAATTTAATTCATATTAAGCTTACTTATTTCGCAAGAAATTATTATTTAATATTTAGTATTTGAATATTAAATTAATCCCGTTACGATTTATGTGCTAGTTAAGCTATCAACGCGATTTCCGATTACTAAATCAAAATTTTTTTTTTTTATTTTTTGTTTACTGGCAATTGTTAGACAAGGACACAATCCACTCTAGGTCGCTTTCTCGCTCTGAAGTTTTCTTCCCCTTTGAATTAATTAAAGTAATAAGAACTCTATGAAATTGAGATAAAGTTAATTTTCAAACGGCTTTTTGATATCAAAATCTTGTTCGCACTCATTCCAGTTATTTTAGTATATAAGTTCCTTGGCTGAGGCTGCTAATATTACTATGCTAATATATCCATACTTAATATTATAAAGTTGAATACTTAATTTTATAAAGTTTGAGTTAACCAGTAGAACGCATCATTCCCAGTAGTTAATAGTGTTAACCACGGGGTATTAACCAGCGGGAACGACCCAAATCAAACATATCAGACACGAAACCGAATTTGAAAAAACAAAAGAGTAGAGTAGCCTACAACATACAAAAGACTAAAAATACATATTACTATAAATTTTTCAAGGACAATATGAAAAAACCCCGAAAAATGTGGAAACTGATAAATGATATAGCCAAAAATAAAATTAGAGAAAAGACTAGGCCAGAAAAACTTGAAACTGAAACTGGTCCTATCACGGACCAAAAGGAGATATGTGAAAGGTTCAACTCTTATTTTTCAACCATTGGGTCATCACTTGCAAATCTTATCACTGCAAAGACAAACGAAAACCTTGCCCAAGAACTTGTAGCAAGTGACTCAACGAATTCTAAATTGTCTAAAACCAGCAACCACGGATGAAGTAATTAAAACTATTGATAGTTTGGATCCAAATTATACTAGTTCTGGCATTGATGGTATAAGTACAAAGTCTTTAATATGTATCAAAAAATTAATAGCATTGTTTGGATAGCGGTATTTTTCCCGATGGCTTAAAAAATGCTAAAGTTATACCAGTTCATAAATCCGGAAGTAAGTCTGATCCTTGTAACTACCGCCCTAATTCTGTGCTTCCTGTAATCTCAATAATTTTTGAAAAAATCTTATACACCCGTCTAGAAACATTCCTTAAATCAAAAAACTTTTTATATAAAAAAAACAATACGGATTTAGACCTCATTCGAATACTCTTTCGGCTACCATTGATCTCATAACAAAAATTAAAAACAAAATCGATCAAAAGCAATCAGCTTTGGGTATTTTCATCGATCTCAAAAAAGCTTTTGATATAATTAGTCCATATCTATTAATACAAAAATTGTCTCACATTGGTAGTACAGGCAAAGCACTTCAGATATTTGAGTCATATCTGCGAAATCGCGAGCAAATAGTTAAAATAGGACAATATCAAAGTAGTTCATATACTGTCACTTTCGGTGTACCCCAGGGATCAATTTTGGGACCACTTTTGTTCCTAATTTACATTAATAGTATATCTCAGATTGGTCTTAAAGAAAACATCTCACTTTACGCAGATTACACAAGTCTTTTCTACTTTGGACACTCAATTAAAGCTATGGTACCTAATATACAAGACGATTTATACTCACTAAATGACTGGTTTCAATCTAACGTACTCACCATTAATACTACAAAAACAAACTATGTCGTGTTTGCCCCCAAAAATAAAATAATAAGCGATAATATTGAACTTAAAATAAATGACCAACTAATTCAAAGGAAGACTAAAGATAAATATTTAGGTTTAATTTTAGATAACTACCTGTGTTGGAAGCCACACATAGAGAAAATCAGATGTAAACTGCTATCACTTTCAGGAGCCCTTCACAGCATAAATAAATGCCTTCCACATTTTATTTAAATTTAGTTTCTAAATACATATTTTGTTTTTGTGATCGCTTACCCTCATATTTGTTATTTTTTGTTATGAACGTAGATTTTGTGCGCTCATAAACATTTTATTTAAATTTAGTTTCTCAGTAAGTGAATTATTGTTAATTCTTAATGAGGAATAATAAAGTTCTTAATCCATAAAACATATATTGCCGTCGCTGGGTGATGAAAATATTGGTAAGGAACTCCCATTTACGCATTATTCCTCAACTAAATTAACACTCTTACAAATTCGGAGACATGACCTATTTACTAATTTCCAGATAAGGTTTCGATAACCAGCGCCTTGCAAATGCGTGCCCAAGATATACGCGACACTCGGATCAACTGGGCATCCTATCTCCAGTAAGTATTGAGTCTCCCTTGCTTAGACCAATGTTTCTTACGCTTATAATCTGTTCAATCTGTAGCTGAAGTATCATTATATTTAGGTCACAGATGATCACGCAACGTGACCATGACTTTATTGTGAACTTAGCTGAGGTTGGTCCAAAGGAAATACCTGACCGACACCCAGACTTGACTGGTGATGTGTTCTTGAACTTGCTTACACATATCAGCAAGGACACAACCGTCGAGTACGTGCTTGTTATGATTGATGATGTCCTTAGAGTAAGTGTCACTTATCTTAATTTAAGTCACACTGTAACCTTCCAATTAGTGTAAATTCATATTGCAGTATAATTTTTAAATAAATTGTTTGTGTAATCCAGATATCTAAACGATGTAAAAAGACCCTTAACATAACCGAAAGGCACTTGTCCTCGCCGTCTTTGCGATCATTTTTTGTTCTAGACCATACCTGGGAACCTTCTAGATACGCAGATATTGGGGGTCAAAGTTCCAACATTTTCACAAGTTTTTTTTTTGATTACATGTTTTTAATGTAATATTTTTACTTTACACACCTCCACGACCCCCGTACTATTCAATCCATCCATCAGCACAATGCCTTGAGTGCTTTCCATCGAGTCCTACTACCTTAAAACGTGATTTTTCACCCCAAAAAAAAGTCGATTCCCAGCAATAATTTTTGCGTAAAGTTACTTAGTTTGATGTACAGAATTGTTGGTTGACGGCTATGTGAAGGGTCTGTTTACACCATGTATATGCTCAGAAATATTTACAATGAAATTCTTTTCATTGTAAATATTCTAACCTAATCACAATAAATTTATTTTTATTACAGACAGACAAGAAGAGGGCTGATATCTTTCGTAACGGGAAATCTTGGGCACCATTCCTGAACTTGCTGAACCGCAACAATGATTTTATCCAGCACATGACAGCTCGTATCATTTCCAAGCTAGCTATCTGGCATCCACAAAAAATGGAGAAGAATGACCTGAAGATCTATCTCTGCTGGCTCGTAGACCAACTTAAAGTTTCTGTAAGTCAAACAAATCTTGTCATTATATTCACATATTATCATATGTACAATTTGTACATTGCATTTTATGCATGAGTTTTTAAGTATTTAATATGCATGTATCTGCAATATGAATGATATGAATATTTTGTATTTGATACTGATTAAACTTATGAAGCATGTATCATTAGAGCTTTGCTGGTAGTTTACACACCATTACAATATATCATAAAAAAACTGAATTGAAGCTATCCAGCTTGTCAAATAAAATGCTGCTAATAAATAATCACCTTTTCAGTACCTACTTATATGATTTAAAAATAATTTGAAACACTCAATATTAAACTTATGAATAAGTAGAGACGGGCCGAGTACTCGGTTGATACTCGGTACTCGGCTTACTCGGCGGGATTTTTGATACTCGTACTCGGCGAATGACTCGGTTTGAATACCGAGTATACTTTGTTTAAGAAAAGCAATAATATTATGGTAGGTATAATTAAAACAACAGTGTTAATCAAAAAGTATTTATTACTAATTTAGGAAATCTTTGACAATCTCAATTAATAAGCCGGCCTCTCGACCGGCGCGAACCTGTTTGTACTTGTTTACGCGCGCGAAATGGGAATCTGATTGAACCAAGTTACTCGGCCGAGTACACGGTTGAAAAAAAATTGAGCCGAGTAAAACTCGGTACTTGTTACTCGGCAAAAATGTTACTCGGCGCATCTCTAGATAATAGTGAGTAAGATATTAATTAAGTAATTAGAATAATAATAATGGGTGTAAAAAGACCCCTTAACGAAGCTGAAGGGCACTTGTTCTCCCCATTATTGCAATAATTTTTTTGTTCAGGACCCTATCTGGGAACCTTCTTTTTTTTTCCGGTTGGGAAATCATTAAATGACTCTGGGCGGAGCGGAAGGGAGTGTCAGACTTGTACTGACAAAAAATTTATCCATGTTCCTTCTTTGCCGTTTGTGTTCCAGGGCCACGGTATCTCTTTCGAACAGTCCCGCAGCCCAGGCAGGCATCGGCCCTTGCAGACCCCTACATCATTGCTGACATCTCTTTGAGGCGCGCGTGGAACACGAACGCGCCGTCGACACGGCCCATCGTCATAAGACGGCCGGACGGCGAGCTAGCCCATAGCTCGCCGTCCACAGGCCGGCGCTTACGGTGGCCGGGAGCCACCACGTGACCCCCGACGCCTCCCGCGGCGGCTGGGATGTGAGGTTCTTTCCCTCTCACGTCCCGCCACCTCCTTCACTAGCATGACTGCTTCGTAGAAGGATGTGACGGCTTCCCATTCCCTCTCGCTCCGGACCATGACTTGAACCAGGGCCGGATGCGAGAGATCGCCGCCGCCAATCGCCGCTACGAGGACACGACGGTGCTCCGCCCAAGCGGGGCAGACCTCGACGGTGTGCTCCACCGTGTCCTCCGGACGATCCTCGCAATGGAAAACACCCGGGCGTTTCCTCCCGCCCGAATCTGGGAACCTTTAGTAACAGAGTTATTGGGTTTAGTAACGCGTTCTGGGGCCTTATGACAATCTAGTATTAGTCTTGACATGATCGGGTTTCTCTTTAAAGATTGAAGAACTGGAGCACTGTCCGAGAGTATAAGAAAACGGGTATCCGTGACTTCCCTGACCTCTATGGCGTGTGTCACTTGGATAATACCTACACATTCAGCTTGATAGACCGTGTTAAGCATTCCTAGTTTAGTTTGGGTTGGTCGATTAGCCTATTGTCAGTTTTTGATCCATCAGTCTTGATCTATAGCTCTTTTGGGCCTGAGTAGTCACACATCTCCACGGGGAACTGTATGTTGTAGTTTTTTTTGTAAGCAGTGTTTTTTAGGGTTCTATCGCTAGATTTGATTGCATCCTCTTTTAATGCTTGTATGTTTGATTCTGGAATCTTGACTTAAGGTGCCGGATATTTCGAGCCTGAAAGTTTCTAGGGTCGCCTCTTCTCTTACGACTAGGTGTAGAGGTGGTAACCCCAGCATCACCTGTAGAGCAGCAGTGGGTGATGTTCTCATACTGCTGGTGATTGCTATGCAAACAAATCTTTGCAGTTTCTCGAGGTCCCTCTGGGCTGTGCTCAGGTTGGTCCTGAACCACCAGACTAAAGAGCCATATGTGGTGATTGGTTGGATGACTGTGGTGAATAACTAGTAGGTGGTTTTGGGACTTATGCGCCCTATTCTTGCCGACCAGTCTTTTGCATCGCCATAGGGCTATGCTGGCTTTTGTGGTGATGTAATTGGTGTGTTTTGCCTAGTTCAGCTGTTTGTCAAAATAGATACCCAAGTATTTGGATTTAGTCCTATGCTTAAGGTGGTCCCAAAGAAGCGTGGTAATTATAGGGTTGCAAACTTTCGTTTTCTTGTGAAAAGGACGAGTTCGGTTTTGGTAGGGTTCACTGGTAATTTATATTCCTTGCACCAATCCTCTACTATCTTCAAGGCTTGACGCATAAGGTTGCATAGTGTGTTTTCATGTGTGCCGTTTATTATTATGGTTATATCATCAGCATAACCCACCGTGTAGTTTCTCTGTCATTTACACTCTTGTTAAGGCTGTCTACCACGAGGTTCCATAGGAGTGGCGAGAGGACGCCCTCTTCAGGGCAGCCCTTCGCCACAATGGCTCTAGTGGTGTCGATCACCGTAACCTGTACGGCTCTCAGTCTGAGCATGTTTGTGATCCATCCTGCGGGCTCAAGTCCACGCCGTGTTCCTCGAGGGCTGCGTTGATGCTACGGAAAATGGGTTTGTCAAAAGCGCCTTCTATGTCAATAAAAAAACCTACCCTAAAACGTGATTTTCAACCTCAAAAAAAAGTCGTTTCACAAAAATAATTTCTACGTAGTTACCTTGTTTGATGTACCGAATGCTTAGTTGACGGCCTAGTGGAAGGTCCGTTTACACCTTGCATAACAATTAGGTAAAGTAAGTTATGGAAATCAAATATTAAAACGAAGCATGTTATGTGGTTAATAAATAGTATTATATGAAACTATATGATAAACTCACACTTGTGTTTAAATAATTGCTGTTATGTAAGTTTCATACTAAGTACTAACATTGCTTTGTTAGGAAAAACATATTATTTAAATGTTTAATAAAATTAATTTCATGTGGATAAATTAAAAATATTTACAATTTTACGACTATGAGATAAAAATAATTAATTTGCTGATGTAAAGAGGCAAGAAGATACAATATGGATTGAGTGTATTTGAGAAATCAATTCATAGATTCCTATTAGAGTAGAGACAATAATGGTAACCGTGAGGTTATTTACTTTTGTCAGTAAATATCTAAGTTTATTCTTAAACTAGCATGTAAGTATGAACAAAAAACCATCACAATGACTTTCTGCTCATAAGTTATAGAAACCTAATACATGTACAATTAACAATTATTGCAACTCTCCAAGAACAGAATATACTTTATGTTTCTAGAATACATCATTATTTTAAGATACTTTATGCACCAGCGTTTCCATGCATCGCAATCACCTTTAGAGCTGAATACGACGAAGATCATTTAATAAACAGACGTACATATTTCAAAATAAACTCCACTTCACATTTCGACAGTAGTTGTGCGGCATCGCTTAGTGCCTTTTACCAGATTGGTATAACTGTATCATCAATGTGTCTAAACCGACTGAAATATAACACAATGTTGTGAGTATCACGTGCAAGCATCACGCATCGTTGGGGCTTTGATGACGCGGGTGAATTATCACTGAGAGGTTTATTTTCTGGCAAGGCGGAGTTAATGTCTGCCGAGTTAGAGCATGCCGAGCAGGTTATGTTGCTGCACGAGAAACAACATTTCGCCGCCGATAAACTCCAGAAACACCTGAAACATCACCACAAGGAGAAGGAAAATGTGGCTATCGACGCTGGCCCAGAGAAGTACTCCAGCCTTTACAGCTCTTTTGATGAGCTGAAGCCGCTCGAGGACTTGCCGCCCGGCGTGCACAAGGTACCCTCGTCACATGTACATGTCGACACCGACCTGAGTGTTCAACGACACTAAAGTCTTATAACAGTCATGACTAACTTTCTTTTGTATATTTTTTAGGTGTTTCTTAACAGAATGTGAGTTGTTTTTAAGAGCCATTTCACGTTTTCGCGCAAACATCTAAGACTTTAGTCGCCTAACTTACCATCTTAGGTAACACTCTGGCATTGTTGAATACATTAAAAAAAAAGATTAGTCTTTCGTATTGACACTTCATTAAACACATTTACAAAAATTTGTTTTTTCACTATGTAGTGATTAATCTCCCACAACTAGTTTACTAAAACATCATCGCAGAGTCAATTTCAGACTCCTATATCTATCATTAATATCTATAAATTTCACTGAAAAAATACATATAGTATCAGACATATAATTTTGTCGACACATAATTTACTAGAATATCAATAATTAATAACATTAATTAGTAAAAAAGCAAAGTCTCAGGTCAATTTTTGCGTTTTATATCGCTACTTTATCGCGATTTTTTGGTTTGAATAAAGCTTAATTACATTAAAAAAATCATGTCAAAATAAACTATGTTCTTTTACTAAACTAATTCCAAAGTTTTATTAAAATCAATTCATTTAATCAGACATAATATAATTTTTAATAGCACTCTAAATTGCAATAAATTACGATGCATAAACGGGCACCGATTAGTCCGGCATGAGCGCCCATCGACGAAGGACCTGTGTAAATTTTTCCCGCGTCCCGATTTTCGAGCGCATCTATCGTGAACGCATTTTTATACTACGACTACAACATTTTGATCCTCTTTGTATTTTTATTCATAAGGTATGAAGTTCGTTTATTATTTTGTATATTCGTTTATCAGTAAAGTATTATTTTAGTAGTTTGTAGAATCATTATTATATTTCTGTTTTATTAGTTTTAGCAATGGGGCGTAATGGTTGTGTATACCATTGTGTCAAAAATGGAAAAATACAAATTCTGCAGCCGTAAAGAAAGCAACAGAAGCCACGTAGATATTATTTTTATTTGCAATTCATATACAGTTATCGATCACTTAGGTGGAAGCGCCAGGGTAGCCCGCGAAATTCAAATCTTGTAATGGGTGGCGTTACCCGCCTTACCCCATTTAATGACTATTTCGTGAAAAAGTTAATCAATGGGATTAAATGAGTTTAGAGGGTTGTATTGATGATTTAATGATTAAAACTCTGTAAAGCCATATTTGTTACGATCGCGAATCATATTTTGTCCAACATACAGCCTGACACTGACATGCAAATTCTCTTTCCTTAAGTATATATCGACATGGACTATATAACCGTAATTACAATCTTAAGGATTTGAATACGCATATTATTATTTGAGAATCATATGTAATTGTTTCCCTGTTTGTGTTATTTCTATTATATACTTCACATAACATATATTTGTGTTTTTTTTATTAGTCTAGAATGCTTCAACAGATTAATAGACTGAACAAATAAATTTTCTTTTTGCATGAATCTCAAACCAAGGTGCATTACGATTATACCGGCTCAAGATTGTTTAGTCCGTCTCGACAGTCGCGCTGCACTGTTTGCGTTGTGTATGTGTGGATAGCTACGCACACATGCACAATGCTGCGGTCTTTTACCCAAACTCGAGCGTTAAAATTTTGTAAAATGGCTCTTAACAGAATGTGTTTTAATCATTGATATTATATTGCATGCTTACACTAATCTTTTTCATTACACTCACAAACTAGGAGGATGAGAAGGTTTGTGCAAAGTGCATGCAGGCTTAAATATTATTATTCTTTTAGTACTTATTATGATTAAGTTTCTTTTTTAACCGACTTCCAAAAAGAGGAGGTTATCAATTCGACTGTTTTTTATTTTTTTTTTGTGTATGTTCAGCGATATCTTCGCCAATTGTGAACCGATTTTGATGGTTCTTTTTTGTTTGGAAGAATATTATTCCGCGGTGGTCCCATTTTTTATTTGGTGAAGATCTGATGGTGATCTTCGGAGATATCAATGGAACTCTTGAATAATAGACAGCAAATCTGTCGTGATTGCTGCAATCGCTTGGGTGTTTATTGTTTACACAACACCATAACATAATATCACGCCTGTATGCTCTGAGGGGGTACGCAGATGTGTACAGTGCACCCTCATTTCAACAGTTAGGTATGTTAAGTTCCATTTATTGGAGATAAGCCTATTACCATGACATGTATTGTAAACGGCTTACAAATTTTTCACCAAAACTCATTTGAGAATTTTTAACCGACTTAAAAGTAGGAGGAGTTTCTATGATCGACTGTATGTATTTTTTTATGTACCTATGTTCACCGATTTCTCCGTCAATTGTAGACCGATTTTCATAATTATTTTTTTATTCGAAAGCCTATACTCCTGAGGTAGTCCCATTGTCACCAAATCAGAATCTGATGATGGAATCCCAGGGAAATCGAGGGCAACCCTCAAATTTTATAGGCACATACGATGTTTTTCATATACTCTCCAACACAATTCAGATATTTGTGCTTGATAATCATCATCTCATGTTGCTGAGCTGACGATGGAAGGTAAGTAAATAAGTCAGGATCAGATGATGGAATCCCAGAAAAAGTAAGGGCAATCCTCAAATTTTATGGGCATTGTTTGAATCAGTATACTTTCCATGTTGTCCCATGGTCATCATGTCAGGATCTAATGATGGGACCCTGGAGAAATCGAGGGGACTCTCCAAATTTTAAATTATCGATATCTTCGACAATTGTGAACCAATTTCGATGATTTTTTTTTAATTTGGATGAATATTATTCCGCGGTGGTCCCGTTTAAATTTGGTGAATCTGATCTTCGGAGTTATACAATGGAACTCTTCAATAATAGACAGCAAATCTGTCGTGATTGCTGCAATCGCTTGGATGTGTATTGTTTACACAATATCATAACGTAACGTAACGGCTGTATGCTCTGATAGGGTACGCAGATGCGTACAGTACACTCAGATTGCGACAGTTAGGTATATTAACTTCCATTTTATTGGGGATAAGCCTTTTACCATAAAATGTATTGTTAACAATGTAAAATAAATGTATGACAAAAAAACTGAATCAAACAAACAAAAGTCACCGAATTCTGAAGCTAAAGTTATTTTTCACTTTTCTGTGTTTTTGAAGTCGGTTTTACTTTTTGCAAAAAAGATTTTTTATATTACACATTATTTTCTCCAGTCGACAATTCATGTATTATTTAATTTTGCTAATACATCTAAGTTTAAAATATACGTTATTTTATTTGCGAATTTCATTTTTGTAATTCAAAATCAAAATCAAAGCATTTATTTCAAATAGATAGGCCAGTTATAGGCACTTTTGAATTGTCGAAACAAAGACAACAATAGCTACAGTCCCAGTCACAAGGCATAAAAACTGAAAATACTGTAGTTGCCCATCCCCTAACGTAGATCTCTATGGAGAAGAACGGGCAAGAAACTCCATGGACACTCTTTTAAATCAGAATACTTTTTCAAACTCTCATCATTCATGTTGAGATGGTATGGTACATTAAATATGTGAGAACGATGTAGCAAGATGTGTACGTTAAAAGTGCCCATAGAAAACAATTCAAAAATAAAATAATTAATTCAAATAAGCCGTGGCAACCAACAGATGACCAATGATGACCAATTATGGGTCAATATAGTGAATGTTTAAAACTACCTATTTCTATGTGATATAACGCTCTAACTTGATGTTTTTCAAATTTACTGTACTGTAATAAACTGAGATCTTTTGTTTTTGTCAAATGAAATGTAGGTTTGATTTTGATATACGTCGAAAATAAAATTTTAATTTAGAATTCAATTGTGCTGAATTTTGTGAGCTTAAAATTTTGACAAAAATGAGGCAAAGATATAACGCTTGAGGTTAATGAGCATAGTACAAAACTATATTTTGCACACAGAACAACGATTACATCCAGTCGGTGGCCCGCTGCCTGCAAATGATGCTGCGCATCGACGCGTACCGTTTCGTGTTCGTGTCCTGTGACGGCATCTCCACTCTGCTGTCTATTCTGGCCTCTAAGGTCAACTTCCAGGTAAGGTCAGGTTTACCACGTTATTTGTAAGTCGATAAAAGGTTGTTGATAATGTTTACTAATAACACTCCCCTCTTCTTAGCTTCAATACCAGCTGGTATTCTGCGTGTGGGTGCTAACATTCAATCCTCAGCTGGCTGAGAAGATGAATACGTACAATGCTATTCCTATCCTTGCCGACATCCTCAGCAACTGCGTGAAGGAGAAGGTCTCGCGCATCGTGCTGGCTGTATTCAGGAACCTCATAGAAAAGCCTCAAAACCGTCAGGTCAGGCTTATTCTTAGAGCTTGTTCAGACACGGCGGGAACCGCACGATTTCAGAATCACATGGAAATCGCGAGAGTCTTATTTGTATGTGTTATTAAGTAATCGTTCAGACATAATCGCACGGTTAATCAAGCCGCATCCCTGAACTAGCCCTTAAACTGCTTAAGGCTGAAGTCCGGGTGTGCAAAACTAGATACTACACTGCAAAAACAAAACAAAAGCGTGTGCGCCGGGAGTTCGCTTTGACACCCCAGCCTACTCAAATGACTAGACTACAGGCCCATGTCCAAAAATGATTGGTCATATGAACCACCAGGTGACGTATATAGCACGATATAAGAGCATAAAATAATAAGATTCAGCACTATGCCGTCACTTGTAAGCTGTCCAACTGAGTGCTGGTGAGAATTCCAAAGTGCAGGTAGAGCGAGTACATTTTGGTCATATATTTTTGTACGGCATTTTTACCATCGATAGATCCATGAAAAATAATAAGAAAGCGCGCAGTGCCGTAAAAAAATGGTGCGCCACAAAGTCGGTAATTTTTTTGATTTTCTGACAATTTCCAGGGTAAATTTGGTCATTTCATTCTGTACGGCATCAGTTTCATACTGTTTCTTACGAAATAAATCCTGACATATACGACAAGTACAAATTAAAATAAACTCTGAAGAACAAAAATAAAAGGAAAAATAGACTCCTTGTCAAATTATTAAACATAACAAAAGTAACAAAACAGTTTAACTTCACTTAATCAACATAATACTTATTCTTATTAAAAAAATCAGTCTGTGACTCGCGTGGTCAGTAACATTAATAAAATAATTAATAGGTACAAATTAAAAGAAACTCTAGAAAACAAAAATAATAGCCTTCTTGTCAAATTATTAAACATAACAAAACAATTTAACCAACATAAATTTAGCAACAAAAAAAAACTATGTTTTCTTTTGACACATAAAATGTGACCTCAAAAATAATAAAGCATCTAAAGTGCAGTCGTTTAACCTGCTGCGAATCGTCCTCGTGAACCACTATCCTCGAATAACGCCATCTCCATTCGCACTAAACTGGGAATATCAGTTTCAGGCTTTCGGCTGAATAAAGCAGCCCCCGAATTACAATTTCTTATTATTCAGAAAATCCGGATTCGATTTTCAAATCCGGATTTGGAAGTCTAGTAAAAATGTGCGGATATCCGGATTTTTCGGATTACGGATAGTCCGGATTGCATTCCCTAGTTGCAACCCTCGATTTTTTCCCCTTGTCGCATGATTTTTGTACGGCGTTGCGGAATAATGGATTAGAAGCTGTATTGAAACAGTATGAAACTGATGCCGTACAGAATGAAATGACCAAATTTACCCTGGAAATTGTCAGAAAATCAAAAAAAATTACCGACTTTGTGGCGCACCATTTTTTACGGCACTGCGCGCTTTCTTAGTATTTTTCATGGATCTATCGATGGTAAAAATGCCGTACAAAAATATATGACCAAAATGTACTCGCTCTACCTGCACTTTTGAATTCTCACAAGCACTCAGTTGGACAGCTTACAAGTGACGGCATACGTCACGTGGTGGTTCATTTGACCCATCATTTTTGGACATGGGCCTGTAATCTATATCTGATATGATACTTAAGGTGCTCTAAGTTGTTGTCCGTATAAAATATTCGCATTCGTGAACATTTCGCGAATATCACAACATCCTACATTTACCTCTTGTAACATGCAATTGGCCAAGCCGGCTTCGGTACAGGAAGTAATGAAGAAACTATTGCCGTCGCGCTTCGTCAAACCTGCCCCAGTAGAGTGCGATAGGGACAGCTGCAGCTCAGACCGATTATATCACAAATATTTTGACGAGATCGACGTTTCCTATTGCCCTTTTTTGTTCTCGAAAACAGAGCCGAGTCAATAATTTTTGACATTAAAATTTTTAAGAAAGAGTTTGTCTCGGTTCCTATCATTTTATTTTATGTAAAAAACTTTTAGAATTTGTCTGGTTGTCCTCTAATCACGACCGTAAAAATGGGGTATATGTGGCAACAGTATCCCATATACAAAACGCGTTACATATTTTACAAAGTTTGAAGACAGACTTAGGTCTAAATATTTCCCATGAGAAAAGAAAGGTGTGCCTTTTTAGTAGAGAGAGAAGATTAGATTTTTTATTTTGCGGGTAGGTGTAAAAAAAAATGTAACTCTAGTATTAATTTTATATTTAAAATAATAATTTTCAGTATTTTCACTAGTTTTTTATAATATATTATCAGTGTATAGCCTATAAACAACGAGTAGTCACGTTTGCAGCACATTATGTGACTCAAGCAATAACTTTACACCACCTGCCAGCTCATCACTTCACAACACTATTCACTGTCACCGAACACAAGTGGACAATTATTTCTCCAATGTCTCAATTTGACGAGATAATATTTGCACAGAAGACCTTGAGGATAGCTTTATCCGGAAGATGAGCGAGTTGGAAGCGCAGACACGGTGTGCAGGGCCTGCCAAGGACACCGTGGCGAGGGTAACCGAGGAGTTTCCCACCTTCAGGGAGCTGATCTTCAGCATGCTGAGCCTGCTTCGAAGACAGATCAGCGTCAACAGACAGGTCGACGGGTTGGAGACCAGGCATCGGTGGACGGCACTAATTTTCCAGGGCATAGCCGAGGTTGAAGGGGAAGTCAGTAGCACAGTGATCCTGGAGGTGATAAGCAAGAAGCTGTTCCTTAAAACTATTACTGCATCCTCCATAAAGGTCTGCCACAGACTTGGCGTAGCCAAAAAGGATCTCCATAGGCCCATCCTAGTCAATTTCTCGAGCTATGACGACAGGTCTGCGATCTGGACAGCGAAGACAGGATTGAAGTGGTTATCCATCTCTGTCATGGAGTTTTTGACCAAGACCCGACAACCCATCTTTGGGATGGCGCGGCTTCACCTACTACAAACATAAGGCGTCATCATTTGACGAACTGAGTCCGCTGAAAGATAGCCTGAAAAACAAGACACGTTAGTTATGGTATCAATTTTCGCGTTTGTGTCCCTTCCACCCCGTATAACCAAAAATGTTGCACTAAAAACAACTGCAATTCATTCATAACTTTAATCTAAAAAGCATTGTAAATCTGCGCGAATATTTCGACGAGCTGTCAATTTTCTTGGACTGGGCCCTTAAGGCGCTACCTCGAAAATAAATCGTAGCTCGATGGGCGTGGCTTAGCCCCCCGCGAGGGGAGCGGCGAATGCAGTGTACGCGGTGGCATTCGGGAAAACAGAGTACGCACTTCTTGGATTATTTGGAATATTAGCACATAGGAGGGATGGAGTAGAAAAATAATACAAATATTTAATTTTCAACATTTTTTTTTATTAAGTACACCATGTAATAAAAATTCATTAGGTAATGAAGGCATATAACAAATGTTTATTTACTATGAATATTTTTTATTAAATAATAAATATATTGTTTCAATTTTTCTATATTTAACCTACTTTAAAAAACTCGTCTATTTATATGTATTACTAGCTTCTGCCCGCAGCTTCGAACGCGTGGAGTTCGGGAATTGGTCACGGAATCTTACTTCTGGGATAATAAGTAATCTATGTATGTATAGTACATACATATATTTACATGTACTTGCTTATAACTTGCAAATATTTGTTTAAAGTTATATCAATTAAATTAGATACGTGAAATATTGATACCTTGGTTCGAGATTGGACATCGGATTTACTGGATTTTATCTAAAGAGTATGTACACAAATTTTCAAGTCAATTGACCCCGAGAGTAAAAAGTTTCACAGATAATTCAACACCCCATTTCACCCTCTAAGGGATAGGAATTTAGAAAAACCCTTTCTTAGTATATACCTACTCTTCAGAAAGAGTACACTGTCCAAATTTCATGTCTCTAGGACCAGTGGTTTGGGCTGTGCGTTGATGTATCAGTCAGCCAGTCAGGACATTGAATTTTAAATTGGGGGATGATTTTGGAAAAACTGTGATACACATATCTCATCATTTTAACTGAAGTATATGTAGACACATTTTCAAGTCAATCGATTCAGAGAATAAAAAGTTTCATAGATAGTTCAACCCCCCATTTCACCCTATTAGGGGTGGAATTAAAAAAAAAACCGTTTCTTAGTGGATACCTACTCTTCACAAAGAGTACACTGTCCAAATTTCATGTCTCTAGGACCAGTGGTTTGGGCTGTGCGTTGATATATAAGTCAGTCAGTCAGTCAGTCAGTCAGGACTTTGAATTTTATATGTATAGATAGATATAGATAAAATATGTTAGCAATTTTCTCGTAAACTACTGAACCGATTTTGATGATTCTTTCACTGGTATAATCTAATCCCCAAGTATGGTTTTAGTGCACAACATAAAAAGATGCCAATCTTATTAACAAACTTACACGTCTCTGGCATCAGATGAAATATTTAATCTGCAATGTTGCATCACATTCACGGAGCTTAATTGAAAATGTAGACAGCAACATTGTAGAGAATTTTAATGGAGTAGTTGCCAAATTAGTTGGCGGCAAAAGAGTTAACTACGCTCTTAAACGGTCTTATCAGGCAAGATGAACAGGGGCAGTAGTATCATTTAACTCCGGGAAAATATTGACTACCGTCCACAAAACTATTCACAATACGAGCCCTTTAGAAAAGTCAAGAAATATGAAGAACAAGTAGAAAATACAAGAACGTACAACCAAACGTTAAAAAAGAAAAAAAAAACGTAAATTGGTTTCTAAGAAAATAGATTTTAATAATGGCGAAAATGCCGACAGACCCGATGTGGATTCTGATACATATAACCTCACAAAATTAACGTTTTTGAAAAATTTAGAAAAATCCGATGAAGAACGCTAAGAGATGCAGGAGTGGACAATACTACAGAGTGAAAGTGGAGAGTGGCTAGAATTACAGTAGAAATCTTTTAACAGCGTCTAATTACGGGACGGTGGTAAAAAGGATAAAAACGAATAGTTGTGCTAATATGGTGAAAAACATGTTGTATAAGGCAAATATCGACGATGTGGCAACTATAAGCCAAGGGGCGAAATATGAAAAAGCTGCTATTGAGCAACTGTCTAATTTAGTACAGGTAAATATACAAAAATGTGGTCTTTTCATTGACGATAAGTACCCGTTTTTAGGGGCAACGCCGGAAAGGATTGCTGATGACATGCTTGTTGAAATCAAATGTCCTGAATTGTGACTTTGTTGCACCAGGAATGATTTAGTTTTATGTCTTAAAAAATAGATACGTTTTTGTCGCTCCAATAAGTGAGAATAAAAATGGCCATAAATACATTTGTTTGGCTGTAGCTCCAACGCACGTCAAACTCTCGTGGGCACGGGGGCATTGTCAAATGTAACTCTGTCGGCCCAAAACCCGAGTAAAAACCGCCAATAATCACAAAGGCACCTGCGTCATCAAGTAGAATTTTGAGATACTTTCGGGGATATCTTTGTGCCCCAAATGTAGGCATGGTTCAGAGACAATTTGGCAAACATAACTCGATTTTGCAGTTTAGGCTATTTGTGACTTTGTTGCATCGAAGGTGCGAATTTGTGATTTTTGCAACCAATCTTTTCGACCGTGATTTAGGTATATGGTCGAGTGTCAAGTGTCAAGTATTTTTGCATAAGAGATACTGTCTCCATCAGCTATGTATCTTCCAAAGATAACGCCATGCATTTCTATGGACTGTTTACTGTCGGCGCTAATAGTGGATTCCATAGCTGTTGAAGATCCGCTAAGATTTTTAAAACACTCATGGTGTTTTACTTCCTCATTTCGTTTTACCGCTCTAGCACAAATACAACAGTATTTGTTTTTGACTGCCATGAAAAGAACTTGACGAAATCGTCTACCTATAATTGTCGCAGCGCCAGATAGTGCAGAATAATTAGTTCTGTATGAATGTTTAGCCCAGCAACCATCTAAGATTACATCTATTATTGGTATGCCATCTTTAGTAGCTTTCCTTCTTTCACTGCCGCTTCTTTTCCCCGTTCCCCCACTTTCCTCATTTCTTCCCATGCCGTCACTTCCCATTCGTCACATATTTCATCTTGCAAGATTTTGTATTTGTATTCCGACACGGATGGTAAATCGACAGCAGCCGAAAACTGTTTCAGTTGAGCGTTACCACAACCAGCTGCCACCATCCCGGCCACCACCATTTTATTTTGAGTTCTGTACTTTAAACTTTGTTTTACATAATGTACAAGAAAATGTGTGTAAGGCCAGAAACTTCTGCCCTGGGATCTGGAGGCGACTGCCCTCCAGCGCGTCTATGAGGGGCGCGCGGAGGCGCAGCGCCGGGGCGAATCCCTGCTGCCTCGACAAGTCGAGGCGCGGCGGGAAGAGCTCCGGCGCGATCTCAGGGCAGTATGGAGGAGACGACTGTCGCAACCGAGGTCCGGGCACGCCGCAATCGCGGCGGTAAGACCCCTCTTTGAGGAGTGGCTGGATAGGGGTCACGGCGTCCTGACCTACCGCGTGACGCAGGCCCTCACCGGACACGGAAGTTTCGGGAGGTACCTGTGTCATATGGGGAAGGAGGAAACGCCTGGGTGTCACCACTGCGAGGACCGCCCGGAGGACACGGTGGAGCATACGGTGCAGGACTGCCCCGCTTGGGCAGAGCACCACCGTGTCCTCACGGCGGCGATAGGCGGAGACCTCTCGCGCCCGGCATTGGTCGAGGCCATGCTGCGGGGCGAGACGGAGTGGGAAGCGGTCGCCTCCTTCTGCGAAGCACATGCTCGTGAAGGAGGAGGCGGGCCGCGTGAGGGAGAGGACAGCGTCCTCCCTCCACCCCAGCCGCAGTGGTAGACGCCCACGGCGCCGGACGTTGGCAGACGATCTCCGGCCACCGTAGGCGCGGGCATGCGGGCGGCGAGTAATGGGCAACTCGCTGTCCGACCATGGACCATGCCCGGGTCGACGGCGCGTTGTGTTCCACGCGCGCCTCAAAGAGTGTCAGCATAATGACGTGGACCCTCTAGAGGGCCAAAGCCTGCCGAGGTCGCGGGACTCATAGAATTACCGTGACCCTGGAACATAAAGGGCTACTGAAGGACACCGTGGATTTTAGTCAGTACAAGTCTGACAGTCCCTCCCGCTCTGCCCTGAGTGGGAGGACTCATTTGATGACATTACCAAGTTAAAAAAAAAAAAAAAAGGCCAGAAACTTTTTCTGATTCTAATTTAATTGTTGTAAGGCCGCATTGAAACAGTGATTGGTGACTCGATAATTTAAGCAATTCAGTAAAAAAGTAATTTACATCAACAACTCTGTGGCCACTAATGTCGGCAGTTTTGGACTCCTGAAACAAAAAGTATAAGTCAACTTGGAAAAATGCTATTTATGCCTAGCTCTATACTGGAAAGTTCATAGTACATAGTAAATAAAATAAGAGGACTCACATTTCCTTCAAGTTTACCTCAATAAAGATCAAAAAAAAAATCGATTAAAAACTCACCTCTTTTCGCAATTCAAATGCGACTCCATTCCTTTTGTGATCATGGTCTGTCACACGCTGTAATCTTGACGTATTATATACATCAATGTATTGTTGACATATTTCTAACCTAAAATGAAATATAAGCACATTTTAGCCTTTTTCATAATATAAACAATTATATAAATAGAAACTAATAATTATTGTACATAACTATATACTTACTTTTTAATCTTTCTCATTTTCTGAGCCCTCACCCTCAGTCGCTCTGTGCTCTAAACGTTGTACTTTATTTAGTTTTGGTTTCATATTTTTTCCCATTAAAAACTAGTCACAAATAGAAAAACGATACGTTATAGGTACTGTTCAATCACAAGAATAGTCTTTATATACCTATTTAACACTAATTAACACAATCTACTAACTTTTAATGTATAAACAATTATTAAAATCACGAAAATTCGATAGCACCGATCTGCAAAAAAATGTCATAGGTTTGACGTCAATGAAGCCCACCGGGCGACTGATCTTGTAAGCGAGCGAAAGTGATGCAATTACTTTTGAAACGCAAAAAAAGAGATGGCTATATTGTGCGTGCGCTCGGAATAAAACGACGTACGTGCCAAAACGAATTTACTCCATTTTTAACATAAAAAATGAATTAAATTTAAAACTACAATGAGTAAACTTTGATATAATAATTCTCTATGTTTTAAAGTAAATCCCATTGAATAATTCTTAAGCGTTACGCCGTGATGTCGAAAAAAGTAAAAAAATAGATATAACTTTGCATTTTTTTTGTATCGAGAAAAGTTCATTGAATCGTGTATTCCTTATTTAAGTATACTAGACCAAAGAGTCAAAAAACATATACCAAAATGTTGAATCCCTATTCCACATACTTAACAAGTTATACGAAATAGAAAAACCACATTTTTTTCAATATATCACCTTAAAAAGACGGATGTTTTGAAAATTGGTGGTGATGATATGATTCTCAATGAGAGCCCAGCCTTCAGACGGTAAAAATGAATGATCATCATCATCATTTCAGCCGAAAGACGTCCACTGCTGGACATAGGCCTCCCCCAATTGTCGCCACATTGACCGGTCCCGTGCGTCTCGCATCCAGCGGATCCCTGCAACCTTTACCAGGTCATCGGTCCACCTAGTGGGAGGCCTTCCAACGCAACGTCTTCCGGTTGGCGGTCGCCACTCCAGAACTTTTCGGCGCCATCGGCCATCCGTTCTGCAAGCAATGTTCCCTGCCCACTGCCACTTAAGTTTGGCTATTCTTCGGGCTGCGTCGGTAACCTTGGTTCTCTTGCGGATGTCCTCATGTCTGATTTGATCACGCAAGGAAACTCCGAGCATAGCCCTCTCCATTGCCCTTTGGGTGACTTTAAGCCTTCTGATGAGGCCCCTTGTGAGCGACCACGTTTAAAATTTATGATATATATTAAAATTGCTTGTACACAATCATTTTTTTGTCACCAAATATTTTTAACAGAACAGAGATCGAGTGTTAGAGGCAGCTACAATCGTAGATTATTTATAACTTTCACTGATACCAGGTCTCCAAGGAACATTGCATCGCCATGGTACAGTGCAAGGTCCTGAAGCAGCTGTCGATTCTGGATCAGAAGAGTTCTGATGATGAAGACTTCATGCATGACGTAGCTTTCCTGATGGAACGTCTGCAGGCTTCGGTACAAGACCTCAGCTCATTCGACAAGTACGCTTCAGAAATCAGGAGCGGCCGGTACGTTTTAATTTTTTTTTTTTCATAAATGCTGAGTATACCTAAGTTATTTTTCAAATTAGTAAGATCAATTATGTGTCGAATTACACTAAGAGATTCGAATATTTATCTATGTTACTTAGGATACATAACCTCACTTTTAAACTAAAGCAGCTTCGTAGCAACGAATACTTTATCGGTAGAGATCGTAATAGGTACAGTATAATATTTGACTAAACTAGCTGTTGCCCGCGACTTCGTTCGCGTGGAAATTTTGGTGTGCATGTGTGAGACTGCCTCGTAAGTCTAGTGGTCGCAAGCGCGACTACTAAGCGTGGAGACGGATTCCGGGGTCCGAAAAATCCGTTCTTAGCGAACGTCTACTAACTATAAACTACCTCACTGCCAAATATCAAGTCAAACTTGCGACAGCCCTTAGGCGGAGGCTTAGAACGGATTTTGCGACAGGGCTGGGTTAAGGAGTTAACCCGGCCCTTTTGCAAAATCCGTCTACTAACTATAAAGTACCTTCCCTGCCTTTCAATTTTGTAGCACAAAAAATGAAGTACTTTCATACAAACTTGCGAGAGCCCTTAGACCTTCTTAAACCGGCCTTGTCGACAAATCCGTTCTTAGCGGACGTCTACTAACTATAAACTACCTCCCTGCCAAATTTCATCTTTATACGTCAAGCGGTTTTCGATATTTCGTGATGAGTGAGTGAGTGAGTGACCTTTCGCTTTCATATATTTAGATAGATTGCTCATATTTAAACCTCTCTTTCAGTACCAAATTTTTAGTGCAAAGAGTAAAGACAAAAGGAAAAATAAAACAAAATTAATTTTCAGCCATTCCGACAACACTAAAACTACTAAAACCTATTTACGTAAATTATTTTTATCATGGAAATCGCGCATGAGGTTACCAACAAAATTTTAAATATTAATATCTTTTGCGTCTGTAGGTCGATTTTGATGAAATAAACGCTAAATAATACCCAGAATAATGCTTCTTATTTTTTAATATTTCGATTTTGAATACAATGAGGGGTTTATACGTGATGCGCGCACAAACGAACAGACAAATCGACAAAGAGACAAAAATTTAAAAAAATATTTTTTTACTTTCTATTACTTATTTCTCCCATCTTCCAGTGATTTTTTTGTAAAAATGTGTAATGTACATACAGACACGGAAAGTCTACGATTTTATTATATGTATATAATATATAGATAGACTTCAAAGGGAGCGTTCAAGTATTACGTAACGCAATTTTTGATGTTTTTGACCCTCCCTCCCCCCCTATGTAACGCGCCGTAACGTTTTTTTGTACACCTCCCCCTCCCACAATGTAACGTAACATCCAAAGTGACAATAAAGTCAAAATTATATAAGATTTTAAACTATCATGGTCACTAACATTATCGTTAACACTAGAAACGGGATATTTACCATGTTTACTGTTTTCTTTGACACACACAACAACAACAACAGTAAACATGGTAAATATCCTGTTTCTAGTGTTAATGATAAGTCAAAATTATGTTGCTAAAAGTACCGTAAATTCGCTAAAATACCTTTGTCATGGCTTTATTCCGCTCGTGTGTCGCTGCTGCGTGCCGCTGCTAGCTTCTGCTACGTGTACAATATAATCGAGGGATTCCCCGTAAGGCATAAACTAAAAGGGTTGCCAACTTGGGCGATTTTAATTCCCTAGTTTTTTTAATAACATAAAAAACAGTGTTACGTAAAGCGTTCTTGGATCCCCCCTCCCGCCCCTGTAACGCATAGTAACGTTTTACTAGACCCCCCCTCCCCCAAATTGCGTTACGTAATACTTGAACGCCCCCAAAGAAGAAGAAGCAAGTCCTCCTTTTGAAATTCCGGAATATTTTTAATTTTGTAACAAACCTGTTAAATTAGAGGGGAGTATTATTTACCTAATACTTGGTTCCTTGAAGTTTAGGTAAACCCACTCTCATTTGATCATCAGAAGAGCTCAAAGCACTAATGGAAGCTGTTAACATTTGTAGTCTGGAGTGGTCTCCGGTGCACAAGTCGGCTAAGTTCTGGCGCGAGAACGCGGTGCGTCTCAACGAGCGCGGGCAGGAGCTGCTGCGCACGCTGGTGCACCTGCTGGAGTCCAGCTCCGACCCGACCGTGCTCGCCGTGGCCTGCTACGACATCGGAGAATACGTGCGCCACTACCCCAGGGGCAAAGAGTACGTATTCATTTGTTTCAAATATAGTGTTATATTGATTGTGACTCACTATTAACTAAGAAGACATTCTACGCCGACCCCAAATAAATTGGATTAAGGGCAGAAGAATGATGATGGTGGTGGTAGTATTAAGACTCACTCAGAACCAGTAATCATTGTCACCAGGTGAAAGGTTACTGCCCCTAAGGGGCCTACCTGTCCCACCGCCAACGAGGATGCGGTACAAAAGATTGTAGGTCCCGTGTCTGTAAAATAGATATGTACTATTATTTTTTATAACAGCAGAGGAAGCTCTCGAAGTCGGCGTGACCAATACAGACTTGTGCTGGATGTGCTGCCTCGATCAGCTAAACCAACAACAAATGTTAAAACGTCTTCAAAATAATCCAATAAACACTGGCGACAGTCAGATGTAAACTCAATTAAATCAAATGTCAAAAAAAATAAAGTACCAGGACGCACAGACTTCTGCTTCTTGACAGTAACAGACTGCACCACGGAGCGGTGCCGCGTTCGGTAAAGTAATACCTATGACACATGATACTTCGATGATCTAAAAATATGTCAAATAATGCAAATAGCAAAAAGCCGTCGGTCAATAGTTTTCGGTAAAGTGAAATTCGAACAAAAAGTGATCGGTTCCCCTTATTAATAGTTGATCGCTGCGCTGCACAGTGTGTAATTTCGCCCCAAAAGCGGACATCCTCTTTTTATAGCGGATTCCGATGGATATAACTGTTATACAGTATAATATGAAACACCAGTTTAAATATATTCCTTAATTTTAAAGTTACAATAGTTTTTTTGAAAGGTCAATGAACTTTGTCAAAAACTTTTTTGTAGATATTTCCCAAAATAACAAACGCTCACCTTATTTAAAATTAACCATGAATTGAAAATTGTATATATAATGTCGTGTATAAATTACAAGTCTTTACTTTCCCTGGAATGCGAGTTAAAAATTATTTTCTAAATATTAGAAAATAAATTATATAAAATTTTCTATAAGACATTAGCATTTTTTTTTACCAACGAAATATACTCTAGTTATGTAGCTTCTTATAGTAAAAAAATGGAACATTTTACGTACAGGACTTCAGAGCTATAACGTTTCTAAGTTTTTCATCAATTTCTATGGAAATAGGGTTGTCAAGCATGAGTTTACTTAATTATGTTATTTAGGTATAATTAAGTAAACTCATGGAAAAATGTATGAAAAATCACACAATATCTATTAGAAATATTTTTTTAAATATTGAACCTCCTCAAGATAAATTTTGAGTTTTTGAAAGAAAAGGGAGAAATAAACTGGACTTATTTGGTATATAGACATAAACAAAAAAAATTGAAATGAGAGTTTACGGGTTATCTTCAATAAATCTGAAATAATGAGGATTTCGTCTGAAGTCAGCTCCACTTCTTCAAATTCGAAATTAGAATCCGGTGAGTAATAACGCACATTGTCCATTGTCACTTCCAACAGAGAAAGAACTTTTGGGGGCAAAGGTTTTTTCGGTTTGCGTCTTTTATTGTGGGATATAGTTGATAAATATGGATCAGATGATTCAAGTCCTCGGTGAAATAAGTCTGTTATAGTTGTTTTTCGATCCAGCTTGCGTGTGTGATGCTCACGATCATTACTTCAGTGATGTTCGTTAAAAAAATATAACGAACATCACTGAAGTAAACCATGGACTTGAGTGACAACCCTAACTTAAAATTTTAAAATTTAATATCTCCGAAGTCCTATGCTTAAAGCCTCTAGTTTTTTTTGTCGAAGTAATGGTTACATCAACTAATAATTTGGCATTTAAAAAAAATGCTAATATTGCAGGACATGTCAGAAAAAAAATATAAACTAAATAACAGAAAAAAAATATTTTCGCCCAAACCAGACGAGATTTTTTAACTTTTTTAATATAAATAGGTGCCTAAAATATGTTTGAATCATAACCAAAAAACATCCAATGGAAAAAATGATTAAATACGGAAATAAAATGTTTCTATGTTTTCTATGGACTTTCCTCGATTTTCAAAATTTTTCGACAACTATGATAGATAACGACACCGGAGTTTTACTAGGAGATTTGTTCGATTAATACCTTTCTAAATAGCATATAAAACGAGGATGTCCGCTTTTGAGGCGAAATTATACACTGTGCGCTGACACAAACAACTTGTTTTTAGCTCTAATCGCTAATTGCCGGGCGGGTTATGGGTTTGTCATAGCTAAAGATTAAGTTGAAATGTCTCAAGGTTTCTACTCTATTATTATAAGAAGTTTTACACCAGCGTCTGGGACTTCAGGAAGTTGTTATTCCGTAAAGGCATTATAAGCAATGCTTATTATGCTACGACAGAACAGACTGGCATTTGAGTTTTACGTCACAGAGGAGTTGTATGGTGATACTGTTGTACACCCATGTTTCCTAGTTAGACATGTTTGGGCTCAATCACATAAACACGTTACGACGACGCAACGTGCCTCCTCACGGCAACGTGACGTGGCACGTTGCGTCACGGTGCCGTGACGTGGAAATCGACGTCGAGCAACGTAAATAATCACGTTACAACAACGTAACGTGCTACGTTGCACGGCACGTCGTCGTGACGTAACATATGGCTGAAAGATATTGATGGATCCAGTATTTTCTTTGTATCTGTTTAGCAGGAGGAGAACACGTCTAGTGTGGTCCATTTCTCGAAATTAACTGCGGCAATTCTATGAATGCGCCACCGTCAATACGACGTCGTTGAACGTGGCACGTTGCGTTGTCGTACGTGATTATTTACGTTGCTCGACGTGGAAGTCCACCTCACGGCACCGTGACGCAACGTGCCACGTCACGTTGCCGTGCGGTGGCACGTTGCGTCGTCGTAACGTGTTTATGTGTTTGAGCCCTTTGCCAGTGAGCTTGTCTGGTTTTAACAGTAGATGGACTCACTATGATACTAAACATGATTTTCTATGTACTCGCAAAAATAAGAATTCAGCAAAATTCAACAATCAAGTGGAGATCACGTGGAAATACTGCTTTCGTGATTGTCAAATTTGCCCCTCATCTGTATCTTATTGCGTCATCTCGTGCACACTGACTCATTAAAATATCGTGAACATGCTATTTAAACTTTAAGATTTGTATGTCATCTCCACAGAGCCAACCTAACAATGATCCATTGTAGTTTTGTTCATTACAACGTTTATTGTCAACAGCAAGCTTGAGGCGATAGGCGGCAAACAACGTGTCATGCACCTAATGAGCCATGAGGAGCCCAACGTGCGATATGAGGCCCTACTCGCTGTCCAGAAACTGATGGTGCACAACTGGTATGTCTAAACACGTTTCAGGGCCTTTTTATAAGCACTGGTGAGAAATATTGAAACATGACACAAAAATATATGGTCAAGAAGGTAATCATTACTCACTTGAAACTTTTAATTTTATGATTAAATCTACTAATTAATTAATTTGTTAATACGGGAAGCCTATAGTTAACGAATATGAGATCAGCTTATGCTGAAAATGTATGGCTTGATGTATCGTCGTGTGAATTATGCGTACTATGGGATTTAGGGCGTGGTTTTGTTTCTGATGGGAAAATTCAATTGAGAGTAGATAGTTGAGCAAATAATTGGCAATATGAAGAGATCTTGTTTGGACTTATCGCGACGTACCAATGTGATAAGATCACATAATGACGATGTCGATGACTATTAGCAAACACTACCAATAATCTGTATACATAACGTCATTGTGTTTTTATCTGCTTAGACCTGTGTTACAGCAATTGACTATTTGCTTGTTGTTTTACAGGGAGAACCTTGGCAAGCAACTGGAGAAAGACCAAATCGACAAGCAGGCGGGCACGGTGGCCTGAACTAAGGCCTAAACATGTTATATTTATAAAGTAAATCAAATATTTAATTGGTTGTTATATTGTTATCTTAAAGGAAATCAGGCTTATTACAGAGCAGTAGCTGCTTTACGTAAAACGTAATATTAATAATAATATATCATTTATTTCAGGTAACAAAGACCCACAACATATTTACCTTCCAGACTCATACATATTTTATAAAAACAAGATAATATAATAATAATGTGCCTCCATTCCATTGTGACATTACTAATTCGTATTCTCTGTAAAAATACATTATGAAAAATGTATTCTGAGTGGCTTAGCCATGTTAATAAAAAATAACACAAAATTTTTAAACTTTAGTGGACACATTCCTTTAAGGGTATATACATTACATCAATATATGAATGTAATTATTAAAAACAAAAATGTATTCACATGAAATTAAATTAATAAAGTTTGAGTTGTTAGCAATGTGATAAGTAACTATTTATATCAATATTGAGAATAAAGTTTATTATAATTATGTTCAATTTCGACTTTTTTAGGGTTCGGTAGCCGAAAGGCAAAAAACGGAACCCTTATAGATTCGTCATGTCATTTATGTAAGAAGTTAAATAAATCAGCCGACGTACCTACTGTATAACTTATCACACAAAGTTAGCAATGATACACTTCTACTAGCTTATCATGGGTTAGTTGGGTCAGTGTTAAGATTTGGAATCATATTTTGGGGTAACTGTAGTGAGAGGGAGGAGATTTTTGAGGCCCAGAAACGGTGTATTAGCTCTATGTCAAACCCTAAAAGCACAGACAGCTGTGAACCTGTGTTTCGGTCTCTGAGGATACTGACTTTTCCATGTTTGTACATATTGGAGGTGGCAATTTTTGTAAAAACAAATTACATTTATTTCCGTCACTAGACGCAATGGCCCCTTGAGATCCCAATACAAGAACTTGCTATATTCGGGTAATTACCAAAAAAGCACAGTTAAGAAAAAGTTTTATGACAATGGGACCTGTCATTTATAATAAAATACCTCATGGTTTTAAGGATTATACTTTAAACATTTTTACATCTAAGGTAACTGCACTACTTTTAGGCAAATATTATTACTCTGTGAAAGATTTTCTAAATTATATGAATTTATCCAGATTATGATTGTTATAATTAATTGCAAATTTGACCATGTAAGACTTATGTACCTGACTATAATATTATTAATTGACTTCACTTTAATTTCTATTTTGTTTTGTTGACATTATTTTGTTTGTATTAATATTTTAACTTGTGTAATAATTTGCACGCCGCGCCGTAAGGTAGACTGTAGACGATTTCATTAATTTATGTACAACACCTAATCTGTACCTACTTTCATAGCAAATAATTTCTGATTCTGATTCTGATTCCAGTCCTGCTGTTGAAGAGGAAGATAATAGGGTTGCTATGGTAAGCAGCCAGTGCAACGACCGATTGAAGAGCGCTCTGGAAGATGCGCTTCGCGAGTATCGATCCACTCTTACCGAACTTAAGCCCAGATTAAAACGGTTACCCATACATAAGAAAAATAGGGCGCTGGTGTGTGCCTTGGATTCGCAATTCAAGAATATATTCGAGAGTAGCGAGGACCTCGTTGATACACACTCGATCCTGTACTGTGGGGTGTTGCGGCATGTCGTTTAGCTAATGTAAAATTCTTAAATTGTGATGTAGCTACTCGACCAAAACGAGCCGTACCAGCCTGGCAGCGCAGGATCAGCGTAATGATAAATAATCGATGTTATCATCCCGCATGACGAGAACCTCGTGAAGTTGAGAAAGAGAAATAAATAAAATATCTCGAACAAGCTCGTGTGCCAAGTGGCACACGAGCTTGTCGACATGTGGAATGTGAACTCTGCTGTCATTGTGCCGATTGTGGTAACGGCCAAGAGGACCATCTTTCGAGGTTCTCCTTAACTCGGAAGGCAGTTCTCTTCGATACGGCTCGAATTGTGAGGAGGTTCCCTCCCGTCGCTGCAGCCCTAACCACCGGTAGCTTCGACCCTGTTCCCGACATCGGCGGACCTCAATTTTTCACATTTTTAAGTGTTTTTTTTTTGTATCGTTTTTTTTAAGAAATACTTAGAAAAATAATGAGATAAGAATTTAAATTAATAAACATAATTATGTATAATCATACTAATAGAATAAATCTTTGTCTATGGACTGAGGAAAGACCAAGGAACTTATATACTGGAATGAGTACGAATAAGATTTTGATATCAAAAAACCGTTTGAAAATGAACTTTATCTCAAACGAATAGAGTTCATATTACTTTAATTAATTCAAAGGGGGAAGAAAACTTCAGAGCGAGAAAAATACCTAGAGTGGATTGTGTCCTTGTGTAACAATTGCCAGTAAACAAAAATTTTTTTTTTTTTTAATTTAGTAATCGGATATCTCGTTGATAGCTAAACTAGCACATAAATCGTAACGGGATTAATTTAATATTCAAATACTAAATATTACAATAATAATTTCTTGCGAAATAAGTAAAATTAATATAGATTAAATTATTTATTAATTAAGTTATTTCTGAATGGCAACATAGATGACACTCATATAAACAAACAATATGGCCGATACAATTTCGCGCTGAAGTCATATTTTTGCGTTTTCATGTTCTTTTTACATTACTTAAGTGAAATCTTCCTCTTTAAATATCGTGAAATCGATTAATATGTGAAGGGGTGTAATAATGACGGGTTTGCTGGATGAAATTTATTTTTTCAGGTTAGTTTTTTAACTTTGTTTACAAATTACGACTAGGGTGACAATGATCTAGATATGTAAATGGGGATCATGAAAATATTGTAAAGAATACGCCTTTTCTATTATCCATATTGGTATTTAAAATCTTGTGTAAATGCGTACAAAATTAAAAAAATTGTTATTTATAATTGAGTAGCAAAACTTAATGAATTACTCAATTTTATACTAACAAGATAACTTCTTGAAAATAAACATTTGAATTCTATCTTTACTTTTATATACTATTTATTACTTTTTTATACTGCCTAGTTTGCAGCCGTCTTCCATCATCAGCATCTTCGCACTTAAATTTAAGATTACTGACACATACTAAAAACCAACAATTACATAAAACCATACATTTAATTATGTATAGTGTGTTTAAAGAAATTATTAAATACTACGTATTAAGTTGTTTGAATATGCAACATGCTCATGCTTCATCTATGTGAAAATTGCAGCCCTGTACGCTTTAAAATCTCTTTACAAATGAAGGATGTAACCTAACATGTAGACCACCGTGAACGAAAAAAGTGTTATGTATTCTTTACTTTATAGACCTATCCCATTACAGAGTTCTACAGTATGCGTAGGTTTCGGCTTCGCCCTATCTTTTTACACCCCGTAATTTTGAATAAACTGCTACCCATGCAAAACGGGAAGCCGAGCAGGGTGCTAGTAAGTTATAACAAAAAATCCCAAAGTAATCCAAAAGTCCCAAATGTAAGTAAAATATTGCATTGCAATTATTCACTCTCAAATTTTTCTCGCTCGGATCGGCTTTCCGTTGCACGTCCTCATTCCAGTTAGCATATTATAAGTTCCTTGGACTTGGTTTGCTTTTTGGCTTTGGTTGTGGTTTGTGATTTGCCAGTATCAGTGCTGCCAGATTGTATAATTGGATACAAAAACTGTATAATTTGGTTACTGATTGTATCCTCTTTGTATGCTAGACCCTCATGTATAATTATTGGATGCGGAAAGCCTAAATTCTATTATCTGAGTTTTCTATGGTGATATTTTTGAATTGCCATAATATGGATGCGCGTTAAGTGAGTACCGTAATAAATAAAAAAAATAACGTAGGTAAGTTCACGTGATTTTAATCAGTATAGTGTATGTTCAAAAAACTTTAAGCACTGTTTGTATCCTGTTCACATTCAATTTTGTATAATTTCAGAAAAATTGCCGAATAATTTAAAAATATCTACTGGCAGCCCTGGCCAGTATACTATAGTGTCACAGTGCTACCAATCGCGGGGAAAATCCCCGATTTGCGGGGAATTGAGGGTTGGCGCGGGGAGAGCGCGGGGAATGACAAAAATCGGGGAATTTCGGGGAATCCAGGCCAATTTTTTCGGTGGGCTAAAACTATTTTATGTCGCGTATTACTTAAAACTAAAAAATCACGTTTGGACTTGGCAGAAACAGCTCGCCATTACTAACATTTAAATGGCAACACCACTCAAATGCCTACTCAATTGTCATTTGAACACGATTTTGTATTTCGAATGCATCCATTTCTACATTATTAACTAACTAGCTTATGCCCGCGGCTTCGCCCGCGTGGTGTTAGGGAATTGCCCACGGGATCTTACTTCTGGGATAATAAGTAATCTATGTATCTATCTATAATACATACATAGATTTACATGTACTTGCTTATAACTTGCAATTATTAGTTTAAAGTTATATCAATTAAATTAGATACGTGAAATATTGATGCCTTGGTTTGAGATTGGACATCGGATTTACTGGATTTTATCTGAAGAGTATGTACACAAATTTTCAAGTCAATCGACCCCGAGAATAAAAAGTTTCACAGAAAATTCAACACCCCATTTCATTTTTTTTGACGGCGAGCTAGCTTGCCATCCGGCCGTCTCATGACGACAGACCGTATCGACGCGGACGGCGCGTTCGTGCCGCGCGCCTCAAAGAGATGTCAGCAACGATGTAGGGGTCTGCAAGGGCCGATGCCTGCCAGGGCTGCGGGACTGTTCGAAAGAGATACCGTGGCCCTGGAACACAAAGGGCAAAGAAGGAACATGGATGGGTTTTATTCAGTACAAGTCTGACACTCCCTTCCGCTCCGCCCAGAGTGGGGGGGGGGGGGGGGGGCATTTGATGATTTCTCACCCAAAAAAAAAAAAAACAAAATTGGGTAGGAATTTCGAAAAACTGAAACTTACTCTTCACAAAGAATACACCCTCCAATTTTTATATCTTTGGGACCCGCGGTTTGGGCTGTGCGTTGGTATTTCAGTCAGCCAGTCAGGACATGGAATTTTAAATTAGGGGATGATTTTGGAAAACCTGTGTTACAAGTATCTCATCATTTTAACTGAAGTATATGTAGACACATTTTCAAGTCAATCGACTCCGAGAATAAAAAGTTTCACATAAAATTCAAAACCCCATTCAACCCTATCAGGGGTGGAATTTCAAAAAACCCTTTCTTAGTAGATACCTACTCTTCACAAAGAGTACACTGTCCAAATTTCATGTCTCTAGGACCAGTGGTTTGGGCTGTGCGTTGACGTATCAGTCAGCCAGTCAGGACATTGAATTTTAAATTGGGGGATGATTTTGGAAAAACTGTGATACACGTATCTCATCATTTTAACTGAAGTATATGTAGACACATTTTCAAGTCAATCGACTCGGAGAATAAAAAGTTTCATAGAAAATTCAACATCCCATTTCACCCTCTTAGGGGTGGAATTTCGAAAAAACCCTTTCTTAGTGGATATTTACTCTCCACAAAAAATACATTCTCCAAATTTCATGTCTCTAGAACCAGCGGTTTGGGCTGTGCGTTGGTATACTTGGTATATCAGTCAGCCAGTCAGGACATGGAATTTTAAATAGGGGGATGATTTTGGAAAAACTGTGATACACGTATCTCATCATTTTCACTGAAGTATATGTAGACACATTTTCAAGTCAATCGACTCGGAGAATAAAAAGTTTCATAGAAAATTCAACACCCCATTTCACCCTCTTAGGGGTGGAATTTCGAAAAACCCTTTCTTAGTGGATACCTACTCTTTACAAAGAATACACCCTCCAAATTTCATGTCTCTAGGACCAGTGGTTTAGGCTGTGCGTTGATATATAAGTCAGTCAGTCAGTCAGGACTTTGAATTTTATATTTATATATATAGATTATATATATAGATTGTTCATGGTTGTCGATTTTTTAAATTGGTGCGAACGGTTGAAATTTTTAATAAAAGTGGTTAAAAAGTGCAGCTACTGTTAAAAAACAGGTAACAGGTAATTTGCATGTTCAGCATAAGTTAACTGGAACCCAGAATTTGAGTTTGTCGACAGTAAAGCACAACCTCTCCGCTTCGCGTTCGAGGTGCGCAATACGGTTTCCTTGATAACCGCCCCCGTTCCGCAGGAAATAAGATTATAAGGTATAGTATTTCATAAAAGTTTTAGTAGTTAATTTAACAAATTTTGTATAAAATAGCGTTTTTATTCCAAAAATATCACTTTGGGGACTTTGTGCGGAATGAATAAAAAAGAAGCGGGGAATTTCGGGGAATTGACAACCCTGACGCGGGGAATCAAGAATTTTTTATTGGCAGCACTGGTGTGGTGTCTATAGTAGTCTTTGGTTGTGTTGTGGTATTGTTGAAATAAATCTTGAACAACAAGCCGGCGTTTTAAAAAATAATATTAATAATAAATCATTCTCAATAATGGAGAACGTCCTGGTGCTTAAAGATTACAAAACTGCACTAGATATTGTTCACGAGTATAGTCCCACACTCAAATTTGGTCATATACCTTTAGTGATAGATAACGGTTGGTACTCAAAATATTGTTGTAATTATTTTACTATTAAAATAACCTTTGCCTGAATTAATTAAGCATTCAAATGTTCAACTTAAAGGTTCGTATCAATGCAGAGTTGGGTGGTCCATTTACGATGAACCCAACCTAATTTTCAAAAACCTGATAGCCAGACCTAGGAAGGATAGATGTAAGAAAGATGCCGAACCTCCTGCCACTCCACCAATACAAATTGGTAATGATATCGTTAATATAGAAGCAGTAAGGTTGGTATAAAAATTCCCATTCCAAAATAGGACAAGCCATTATGTTTCATGGAGATTCAAGTTCAAAATCATTTAATATCTCTTCACAAACCATGACTTAATAAATATAGCTTAAAACGAAGGTACAAAAGTTTGTGAGAGACTGGTGTCTGCACTAGGTATATCTGTATAGCCAATTTATGCATAAAACTAGTAAATACTCAATAGGTTAATCACTGGTAATTTACTACACTATTTGACTTATCATGTGAGCCTACCATGACTACATAGACGTTAACAATCGTCTCATTTACAGATTTCAACTGAAGACTCAATTTGATAAAAATGTTGTGACACATTTTGAAGCACAGGAGCAAGTGTTTGACTACATCTTCTCACATTTGGGTATAGATAATGATGGCAGTGTTCCACATCCTATTGCCATGACTGAAGCTTTTGTTACTCCTAATTATTGCAGGCAGTGTATGTATTATTTAATTCATACAAATTAAAAGTTATGCCGATTTTAATGCGGTATTCACCATCATTATGAGATATTGTTATTGAAGGGTTATTATTTTTAAGGCATTAATATTATTATTTTAATTTCATATTAAAGAATTCATAAAGTTTCAACATCATCAAGTTGCAAAATCCTTGCAAGCAGGGGGAGTCACTATCAGAATAATCAGCCGGCCACCTATATTCTCTTGAAACACCATGGTCTGTATGAGCTAATAGCTCATGCGGTAGCACATAGTCAGCAAGGTTGTATGGCTAACTTCTTAGGGCGCACTGAACATACATTTAAGTATCACCACTCACAAATCCTAATACAATGATGTCCTGTGAATTTTAACTTCATTATAATGGAAGAGATTAAACTTTTGATGCTGCTACTGCTGATGTAGAAAAATGTTTAATTACTCTTCACTTTTTTAGTAATGTCTGAGCTGTTATTTGAGGGCTATGGTGTCCCAGGAGTAAGCTATGGCATTGACTCCTTGTTCAGCATGTATAGGAATGATATTGGGGATACAGCACTCATTGTCAACTGTGGCTACCATACCATTCATATTATACCTGTGATCAGAGGTCAAGTGATCGTGGACCATGCTAGGAGAATTAACTTGGGTAAGTAGAGATTATTTTTATTTCTTCATATTTTTATTCAAGGCAGGTCCTTAGTAGCCTTTGTTAGAAGTATAAATGGAGGCCTTTGATTTTTGTGTAATATACAAATATGATAAGTTTACTGTAGTACTTCAAAACACTATTGGCCACAAAACTGAATCCTCAAACAAATGTTTGAATCTGTGCAGTGTAACTCATTGTTCTATATGCATGTCCCAAACATCAGTTCATTTACATATTATTTAGCACATGGCAAAAATGTTAAAACCTTTACCTGTAATAAAGAAAGAAAAACATATTTGAAAGAAAACATATTTATTTGGCACATGCCACGTCTCACGGCTGCGCCAAATAGTCCCAGTTCAGCAAACTGCCGAGCAGCTAGTCCCCGATGCTGGTTTTCAACTGGACCTGAGATGGTGATGTGACGGACATAAAAGAGTTTTGTTTCTAATGAGTAATGTGTAATAGCTCTTATATATATATATATTTTAGGAGGCAGTGAAATGATATACTACTTACACAAGCTTCTGCAGTTGAAATACCCAGTACATGTGAATGCTATAACAATGTCCAGAGTGGAAGAAATTCTGCAGGAACACAGCTCAATAGCTCTTGATTACCAGGAAGAAATCAGGAAGTGGGCTAATGCGGACTATTATGAAGCTAATGTTATGAGGGTGCAGCTGCCTTATGTGCAAGCTGCAAGTTCTTCTGGGTTGACAGGTTAGCTGAACACTTTGAACTGATTACAATAGCATATTTAGTAATGGCAGACATTGTTAATTTAATGTCTGGCTTGTTATGGTACTTATAATTTAAGCTGTATTGTTTTAAGCACTGCACTTTTAGTGTAATGATTGTAGACAATCAAATATCAGCTTTAAGATGTTACTGAACTGAACTTAATTGTTTAAATTTTCTTCATTGTGTGAGGGGACTTTCTTTACGTACATATTGCTCAATTTTCAGTTTCTATTCCTTTATTTCAATGTAAAATTACATTCCTTGTACGCAGCACTCTATTTATGTAAATAATACGGCTAAAATCAAAAATCCAACAATGGATGTTGAAATACTCTAACGAAGGATGCGTGAAATCAGCTGTTCACTTCCTGCCTAGCTACAGAGTTCATCGAACTCGTCGTCGAGCTTGCCGTTCGGTACGTGCGCTTTGCCACGGTAAAGATACATTGCGTATGAGGAAATAAAACAAATCAAATTTATTGGATTCCCATAACATTCCTGAAATAATTTCTTGAACCGGTCATCTTAGTATGATATACTGAATTCACCCCTTCAGATTGTGGAGGGCTGACCCTTACACCCTTTATGTAGATGAGATCTACTAAGGAATACTCAAAAGATATTTCATGAGTTATAACACAGCAATGGTGATGCTTTACCGAGAAATCGGTATGTATCATTTGGTATACGCCTGTTCTGTTTTACAGCTGAGCAACAAAAGGAGCGAAAGAAAGAAATGGCTCGACGGCTGCTCGAAATAAATGCAAGAAAACGAGAGGAAAGGCTAGCCGACGATGAAGAGCAGTTAAGCCAACTACTTGCTATAAAGGTAGGGATTGCGACAAATAAAACAATGAGCTGTTTTATTTATTTAATACTTTTTTTAGCACATAAACGTAGCAGCAGAGGAAAGATAAGATAAAATTTTCAAAGGGAACACCAAAGATAGTAACGAGAACAGCCGAAAAACTAAGTGACTTAGGACAACCTGTATCAAAGCGAAACTCAATTACATACGAACTAACAAATAACTATGCAAATATCACAACTTAAACTCAATAAATAAGCTTCCTTTACGCAAATGATTGCAGTATTGTTGCGGGGAAACTTGATGAAATATTGTGTTTCATACAAATGTTTAAGTGAGGGAAAGTACTCTAAATACTGGAGATAGAAAATTTTAGTCAAAGAAAAGATTTTCGAAAATTCGCTTGCCTCGCGGAAATGGAATCGGTTAAATTCCAAAAAAAAATAACATCCTGTACTTTTACTCGGCGGACTTAACACAATAGAGGTATTTTCAGCCAGTCTTCCTTTTGATAATGTGTTATAAACCAAGTGATTAATTGGGCATTATTCAAATATTCATCGTATTATATGACGGGCTGGTGTCCGCAACTCCACGTCAAAGCGCGTATTTTGCGTCTTCCTTTTGATGTATGTGTTATTAATTAACCAAGTGATTAATTGGGCATTATTCATATTCAGATTCCGGGCATTTTAGAAGTGCCTAATATGAGAGGGCAATGTGATTTCATGAGGGATTTCAAATAATTTAACGGGCATTATGAATAGTGTCTGCAGGATATAAAATACATCATGTTTTATTACGATTATTTTATTGTTCACCATTAAATCAAAATGTTAAGAGAATTACTAACTTAAATCTCAAATTGAATAATCAGACTCATAATTTAAAGGGTGTCAAGTTACTCATCACAAAAAGAGGATTAGGGCACCCCGAATAAATGGGTTAGGTTAGAACGGCGAGACGAACGAGCGCAGCGAGTGGTGCCGCGGCAGCGGCCAGTAAGTCCTACATCAAGTTGGTCGCAGTCGCAGTTTAAACCGGTAGGCCTCGAACAAACTAATTTGGCCTCAATCAGGTTTGGCCAAAGTAAATTTTAAACCACAGAAAACAATATAATATGTAATATTATACGATAATATTGTTGTATTTGTGCGTTATGATTGTTCAGTGCGTGTCACGTGTTTGTTTCTAATTTAATATAAATATTTGACTATTTCCATTTACAACAGCGTTATTCGAAGTATTCTGGAGTATTGTAGTACGGTGTGGTACCCGTTTTATCAGGTACACTGTGATCGGATTGAACGTGTTCAAAAAAGGTTCTTATACCACTTAAGTTTCTCGGATAACAAGTGTCGTAATCTGAACACGTATAACTCTAGGCTAAGCTATTATAAAATGAAATCTTTGAGCGCACGAAGGAAATCTCTAGACTTTATGTTTTTGTTTAAACTGATAAATGGGTTAATAGATTCTCCTGAGCTTTTAGAAAAAGTAAAATTTTTTATCCCACGTAGTAGTGGCCGCTTAATTAACCGAAGGACTTGCGTACTGCCTCATAGTCGAACTAATATAGGTAATTTTTCACCCATTTACCGCATGCTTTCTCTTACCAACTCCATTCGTAGTGAAATAGATGTCTTCGCTGGTTCTGTGGCCTCAGTTAGGACTAAACTTAGAGTCTTAATCGTATAATACGTGTTTATTGTTTTTATTTAATATTTCTTTCTTATGTTTATTTTTTTTTTTCCCATAACTTTTTTATTATTTTTGAAAAAGTCACGTTTGTGATTGTACATCGGTTTTGTGAATTAAATAAAAAAAAAAAAATACCTAAATTACAAAATTGCCCGACGATAACATAGCAATATTCATAATGACCAGGGTCTGTGATAAATAGTGACGTTTCGATAAGAATTAATCACTGCCCAATTTGGGTTGTCACACTTGTTAGTTTTTATAAAACCCGGGCATTATGCATAATGCCATCATTTATCACTTGCTCCATATGCCTTGGTTAGTATGACTTTGCATGGTACTTAGGGCTACTAGTAACAAAGTATATTACGCAATGTCATCAGAAAATATCCCTTAGGGTTCGTCTTAAGAGTGAGAGCAGCAAACATTGTGTTTACTAAATGTTATTATTTTTTCAGGACATGATAGAAGATGGCGATACTGATGAATTCAATGAAGCTATAAAAGGTTTTGACATCAAAAGCTATGAAGATCTCCAGGTATTTTTTTTTAAACCACCCATTTCTTTCCCACTGTTATCCAATAATCTCTCTATGCCTGCCTTCGGTCAGGATTCTGCGCTTAATTTTAGTTTACCTACGTAAACTCACCCCTTTTACCGATTTGTGAAAGAAACTACAGAACCTATAAACCTGCTACGATCCTCAAATACACCTTTTGCTTTGTCCACGTTCATACATGTAAACGTTTTACTCACGCCCGCTGCGAGAACTGCGCACCTAACTTTTTTGAAGAACATCACCATTCTGGCTACTTTCCGTTCCAGAGACAAATAACAAATATAAACATGCGCATAGAGAAGAATAAGCAACGTATTGCTGTGGCTGCTACGGCGGAAGAGAACTTAGAGACACGTCCTACTGGGCGAATGAACCCGCCTACTGAACCTGAGGCGTTCCAGACATGGCTCAATGAGACACGGACTAAGGTATGTGTGCTTTAAAAAAATATGTCTATGTTGTCTATCTTAAAATTTTGAACTTAAGGAATAGTAGGCACCGCGTCATAGAATCTTAAAGTAAAATACCACAAGCGAATTTCGTACTTGTTTAAGTGTGTACCCCCTGACCATACCTGGGAACCTTATAGTTACGGAGATATTGGGGGTCAAAGTTCCAACTTTTTCACAAGTTTTTTTTTTAAATACGTGTTTTTAATATAATATTTTTACTTTACACACATAAACGACCCCCGTACTATTCAATCCATCCATCAGCATAATGCTTCGAGTGTATTCCATCGAGTCCTACCATAAAACGTGATTTTTCACCCAAAAAAAAAAGTCGATTCCCAGCAATAATTTTTGCGTAAAGTTACTTAGTTTGATGTACAGAATGCTTGGTTGACGGGTGTGTGAAGGGTCTGTTTACACCCTGTATACGAATTGAAAAAGTCACGTTACTTGCCCTAATTTGAATTCACAACCTCATGCATTTCGAGATGACCGATTGGTTAAAGTCTAGCCTGCGACAACAAAACATTGTTATTGTACATAAGCACGTGTTATCGTCCAGTACCGTGAGCTGGTAGCGCGACGCGAGGCGCGGCGCGCGCGGCGTGCGGCCATGGTGAAGCGTCGCACGGCCGCGGCCGCCGAGCGCATGCGCGTCATCTCGCGCCTCGCCGCCGCGGGAGATGACTTCGGGAACCAAGACTCGGATTGGGATGCCTATAAAAGGTATGGATGGTTGATTCTTGAAATGTTTTATCATACACAAGTCCTGGAATAGCATTTTCCATCGGCAAAAATGACGAACATCCCTACAATCTTTCATTCCCTGTTGAACACCTCTAGTGATTTTTTCTCTTAAGTGCTCGTTTCGTTTCATGCGGTAATTTTGTTCAAAATTTAGGCTGTTCATTTTCAGCCAGTTTTATTTCATTACCACTGCTTTAAAAAACGGTGAAGGAAAGCAACGTCAGGAAACCGGCATGTCCTAGAACCAAAAAATCGAACAAGCGTATGGTGTTTCAATGTGACATCTACCAACCCGCACTTGACCCGCGTGGTGGATTATAGCCCATTCCCTCTCGTAAAGAAGAGGCCGTGTGTCCAAGCAGTGCGAACATAATTATCATAAGCTGATTATGCATTGTCTGCCAGTAAATGAATTTAAGATAATACATAGAAAACTCCAAATAACTGGGCGTATCAAACGTCTAGCAGCTGTACGCTAACATCGTGATGTTAAACGATGCTGGTATAAATAATAAATAAATATAAATAATATACTTCACTCCAATTGCACGCCTTTTACCTCGATACTCAGCTATTCTAATCCAGCTGCTATCAGCCATTCTACATTTATCGGCGCTTCACCTAGCTTAAGCCTGAGAGAATCACGACCTATTTACGATACAGAGGTGTGAGGAGCAAAGTGTAAAGTTCCTCGCACCATTGAGAATGGAGGATCCTCCGGCCACACGCTATTTCTGGTGGACTGCAGATTGCTCCACGTTTTGTGTCGGTCTATTGTTAACCTTTTGACAGCCACTGTCACATATACGTGACAAGCAAGCGCATGCCCTGTAAGCCAAACGACACAAATATGTGACAAAAGCAGGTGAAATTATGGGTTGGCGTAGAGGGGATGCGCGTGTGCTTATATTCTGGCGTTAAAAAGGTTAATGTCCTAATCTCGCGGATAAAGGACCACACCAATCGATCGATCGTCGATCGAGGCCATCGATCGATGCTTGAATGGATGAGTCGACGTCGATCGACAGTTTCTACTACACCAATCGATCGGCTTCGATCGGCGGTCGATCAAGGGCGGACATCGACCGATGTTGATCGATCGATTAATGTGGTAACACCCTAACTCTGCTTGCGCGATGCAGGATGTTGCGTGGCGTAAGTGATGGTGCGTATTATGGTGTTGTAAATGCTGTCACAACGAGTTGATGTCTGTCTCCCGATCTTACAAATTTATCTTCATTCTTTTTCAGTATAAGTCGAGAGGCGGACTCTGATTCGGAAGCGGATGGCGAACGTCTTCTCGAGTTAGAGGAAGCTCTTCGCGAATATGAACCACCACCAGCGAATTCCAGTCAGCATCATCAACTACATCTTGCTATAGAGCCGTTAAGGTAAAATTTTCTAAAAAACAACCAAAGCAGTAAGTTTACCTTATAGTCGGAAGTTAACCCGATTCTTGCGGTCAGTCGTCGTTCATGGTTAAAACGTAATATACTGATATCAATTAAAAATCATGGATTTTCTATATTTCAGGGCACCAGAACTGATGTTCCAGCCATCAATGATGGGCAACTTAGAAGCAGGATTGGCTGAAACCATGGAGTATGTGTTTAAACACTTCAGTGAGGAAGACCAGCTTTTGTTAGCCAACAACGTGTTTCTTACGGGGGGCAGTTCTCAATTCCCAGGTATGTTTGTATTTTTTTATTTATTTGTAGAACACTGCTTTCAGTATTATTTTAGCGATTTCGGATACACTTGATATTTGATCATAATTTTGCATACAGCTAATACATTCTTTTGAAACCTCTCAAACAGACCTGCGGCTACTAGTAGTAGGATTTGATTTTCTGATCGTGTGCCCAACATTGACGACGCGATTGAATGTGCTCGACGTACCAATATGGTTACTACATTACGCAACACCTTCAAATCCTGACACTATAAACCCAATATTGTCGTATGTAATGTGTTAATAGTATGTAAATATCCTTTCAGGTTTAAAAGAACGTCTCGAAAGGGAACTGCTCGAGATGAGACCGTTTCAATCGACTCATAAGGTTGTGAAGGCCAACAACCCGAGCCTCGACGCTTGGTACGGAGCTCGAGACTTTGCGGGCAGCAACGAATTTGAGAACTGGTGTATTTCTAAAGAAGACTACTACGAAATGGGCGCTGAATATTTGAAGGAACATTACGCCAGTAACAAGTATTATAAAAGCCCTGCACCTATAGTAATTGATAATACACTTGCACCGGCCATCGATGCCAACGTCGTAAAGGAAGAAATTGTTGTGGATTGCTAGATAAGTAAGGTAAATAAAGTTATTTGTGAACATTGTAGTTTGTTTTTAAATCTCGGCCAAATAATGGAAGGTTATCCCAGAATGGTTGGCGGAACAGCGATAGTCACTACAGCGGAGGTATGGTTTGGTTACTGCAGAATCAAGTTTGTAGGTAAGTTTTTTAATTTCTGGTATTGCCCCATTTAATTGGCACCAAAACCCTGCTGGTCAGTGTCAGGACACAAAATACATTTTCGACAAAACCATGGTAATCGACGTTTACTTTATCAGCTCAAGCACCTAGCATCAAGTCCTCACTGCATAAAATATCGTATGAAGGGTGTAAAGCGCAGGCCACACCGCCAGCTGGCGGGCGGGCGAGCGACGCGAACGACGCCCTTTTCATACTTTGTTCGTATATTTCGATAGTTCGCGGTGCACGTTGTGTTGTCGTAACGTGATTATTTACGTTGCTCGACGTGGATTTCCACGTCACGGCGCCATGACGCAACGTGCAACGTCACGTTGCCGTGCGGTGGCACGTTGCGTCGTCGTGACGTGTTTTTGTGTTTGAGCCCATAGGTCGAATTTTGTTACCTGCTAACTGGCTAATTTAGGTTCCATTATTTTGTATGTTAACCCAGCGGAAAATTGTAGATTTTTAAATTACAGTGTAGATTTTTAGTAAATCGTATCCTGTAAGAGGCACATGTTCATTTCGAAACTCAAACTCAAAGCATTTATTTCAATTAGACCATTATAGGCACTTTTGAATGTCAGAAAAACAAAAAAAAAGCGACGCTACAGACACAAGGCATAATGTCTTGTGAAAGTACTGTAGTTGGCCTTTCCAAGGCGTAGATCTCTATGGAGAAGAATGGGCAAGAAACTCCATTGAGACTCTTTTCAATCAAAATATTGTTACAAAATCTTGGTTACATAATTCATGTGGAGACACATTTATGTGAGAACGATGTATAAAGAAATGCAAGTTAAGAGCGTCCAGAGTAAAAAGATATAATCAACAGTTCAAAAATAAACCATGGCAGCTAAGACATGACCAAATTAGTACGTTCAACGATTTTTCGGATATTCGCTATAAACGATTTCCGCTGCGGCACAAATTTAATAAAGAGATACATAGAAACATCATAACTGGGGGTAAGTGGACATCGTTAACTTATATTTGGATGTCTTAAAGGTTCCGACGAACTAAAAATCGATACTCTCAAATAATAATAAAAAAACGTCAATTTTCCGCTAGGATAACGCACACTTTATCATTATAAGTAATGTAATAAATTAAAAGGTATAAATTAAATAAAAGGTGGGAATTGAAAATAAACAAATAAATAGCCACAAATATCATGGCACGTTTATTTTTTTCCACTACATGGCGACTTCTAAAAGAATCGTGACTTGTTATTTTGCATTCATATAGTTTCATTTTTTAAATAGAGCTCTGCAAACGAGCACTAAAGAATAATTTTACAATGTATATTTTTCCATAAAATTAAAATATAAACTCTGTATTTTTAGTTTGATCTCAATATAAATCACTATGAACTGAAAAAAATTAAAAGTTTTTGTTAGTTCTCTAATTATAATATTGATTGATGAGACTATAATAAAGAGTACATTTAAAAAATCACATTAAAGCATATATATAATGCTGACTACATAAACGCTCTAACAGCCCCTCCCTACCGCTACCACGTTGCAGATTGTATACTCAAAGTATCAACAATAAACAATATGTAAGACTCCAGTTCTACAAAACAAACCAATATAATTATAATAATAAATTTATCACAATCATTTCAGACTACAAAATAACTAAATAATCACCTGTAAAGGAGGCTGTGAGAGCTATAATCACGTGCAATGTAAATGTAATACACCACAGTTAACAAATCTAACTTATTTAAAATATAAACTAGCCTAAAAATTTTAACAATAAAGAAAACACGGTTGTAGTTAAAATATTGGTCATCAAAACTCTGAAGAGCTATAACTAAATGACCGTACAAATTATCATCATGCCATGATGTTTGAATTTTAATAAAAATTGCACTCAAAGGGATGTAAAATACTCCAAAACTTGGTAAAGTGTGGCTCATAGCCCTTTATTTTTTGTTTAGCGTATAATTAGAAATAGTATAAAATCAGTGACTTAGAAATAGCTCTCAGTATATAAAAAAACGTTAAAATCCTTAGGCTGTACTCTCGTATGAATATAATGTAAGCAACGCAATATGTTGGCAAAGCGGAAGTTCACGTAAATCTAACGATACAATACAACTAAATATTTATGTACCTTAGACATTATGATTACACAAGGCTCACTGTTATTTCATAAATCTACCATCAAGTTTAGTGTAACTGGTCGGCGGCACGCGGCCCCCTAGACTAGTAGTCTGCCTCGACGAGGGAAGTATACGTTATACATTCACGGGTAAGGATATGTACGATTTCTTTAACCAAATTCAATAACGGCTTACAAGAAACTGGTTGGTCCTTCAACCACAACCACTCTGATGTTAACAACAAAATAACAACAACACAATCTAACACTGCCAATATTTCGCGTGAGTATTCTTTTTAATGTTGTGAATTCCTCAGTCTTTTCTACGGTTCAAAAAATAAGTAGGTAGACAAAGAGAAAAATCTAATAATCTTACCACCACTTTAGCAATTACGTAAATTCAAGGGTTCAATAGTTACTTCTTAATATAGGTTAACTAACATCAGTATGTAAAATAGTTGCACAAAGAAGACACACAAGTTGCGAGACCAACGTATACTTAGCAGCTCTTACAAATCAAGGTGCAACCTGTGGACTTCACTGTTATTTTTGGGTCCTTGTATATTACGAGACATATTCATGGAGAAAAGTTTTCCTCTTATCAATATAAATATATGAATGATACTCTGTGAAGGATTAAGAAATCAGAGTATATCTCGTAATGCGCGAGGACCGCGTGTGCTCGGCTCACCTACTCGCTCGGCTAGGGTGAAGCAACGATAGTGTAATGTAATAATAAAGATAAAACAATCATAAAGACAGTGAACATACTATAATAATAACAAAAATATATTACTAATCCTAGAATTCAAAAAGAAACAATCACCCACGGAGAGAGATCGGTAAGCTGAGCGACATCAATATATTTAATGTAGTTATGTACTAGGTCACTATGTTGGTGTTTCTATTTCCATTCATAATATCTATGGATAATATAATTATATAAGGTAATCAGCATTGAAAGGCACCTAATATGTGTTGTCCCTACCAATGCTGTTACATACAAACTATTGATAACTATGGTTTTAAAAATTTCAATGGTGATCATTTTATAATGGTAGCTGAAAGATTTATACTACTCTTTAAACCCAAGTTCTAGTTTGTCTAAATAATACTGTTATCAATGGCTTGGTAAGAAACTTACTAAAAACGTTTAAGATTTTATTAATATACGGAAAAGTTTAGATGTTACTCTTAGATTTGCGGGCAACTAAATGCATCCTCATATTATTTTACTTTATCTTAACATACGGTGTACACATTTATTTTAAAATGATAATGAGATATTGGCCTATTTTTTTCGTGTTTCTTTCAAATACAGAACTATCAAAATATAAAAAAATATTGAGGACTATCAAACAACATTCATATGTATATATTATTATTATATGTATACTTATGTACATCTACAAGAAATTTTGATCTTTATAGTACCCAAAGTATAGTTCTGCGCTAAGTCTAACATTAATTCCAATTATATTCTCAGTTCGATATTTGGTATGACTGCAGAATGAGACATTCCTACAAATCATACACTTATTATAATTTTGAATGGATTTCTCCTCGATATACTTGAATAAATAAACACTACCAATATTTATTTACATTTGCTGAACCAGCACATGGACACACACATCATGGAAATAAAATAAAGTATCAAAATCAACAACACGGGAAGTTGTAAAACAATGGGTATAAATGTCGGTTTAACACTATGTATTACATATTAGAGCTCTTACAATATTTTATTTCCAGTTCTACCCTGACCTGCAGACTTAACTAAACTTACACTACCACATCATTTACATAGAAATGGCACCAATCTATCTTTGATATCAATAATGGCAAACCATAAGGAACCCCCGCAGCGGACACTTTAGCTGCACTGCGCGTGCGCAAGAACTGTCTCAAGGTATTGGAAGACTACTGCACTATACACTATTCATTATTACTATTATTCGAAAAACAGTAATGAAATAAGTTCTGCTTCTTGCCAAAATACGTTTGTTACATAATATATGTATATATATTGCGATATCCTAAATGGGTAAATAATTATGTAACAATGTTAATGATGACTACACTTTATATGAATATTCAATCTCATCAGAAATTTGAAAAATATAAAATGAAATTTATCAATGGTGTTATGATTGATATTGCCTAATGTCGCTAACCGCTAGAAGGCACACAAAGTTTTAGTAAGAAGCTTCACAAATTATGCTCTCTGTTCTGACCCGCACACCAGCGCCACTAACAACAGTTCGCTTATTACTGTAAGACACACTAAAGCGTACTCCGGGCGATGTCCCCACACATTGAACACTGAACATAACTTTATTCTGAACGTAATACGTTTAAAAAATATTGCCAATTTTATGTTGCAACAGGCACTTCTCTGGATTTCTCCAATAAACATCATATTAAAAGTTATTAATTTTGTGAAGCTTTCATATTGCCTCTCAGGACTCTGCTAGTTTATGGGATTATTATTTGTACTTCTTATTTACTATTATTATTATTTTTATATGAAACCTGATTTTTATTTAAAGTATTCTTATGGATTAATCTTGAGGAGTATTAACTAGAGTCCTTTCTATTCTTCAGCGATCAAAATACTTTACCACTCATCGGTAACAGTTCTATATAAAATTACTGAACTTCCATATACACTGACACGTTCTAAGTTAAAGCATCGCAATAAGATATTGTTACATTTCACTACAACTAATGAAGGATGGGTATGATGATGACAAGCGAATGACGAACATTAAAATTTAGAATTTTTAAGTTGGAGATTTACCTTTTACGATTCCAAAATTTATCACTAAGCAAATTAGAATATGAGATCAAAAATTTTAGGCCTACAATCTATCATGATGAGACTTTTAAGTATTGATTTATGAACGCCACCACGGAAATTAATATAATCATGTGATGGTATAGATAAATCACAGTTGTAGGTATAAATCACAATGCATATATTATCATAGGCGGTACCGCTACGTGACTACTCACTACTTCCTCGTCTCTATTGTGATGTCCACCTGGTGTTCTCGAGGGATTCCACAAGCGTAACGAAACCAACTCGATTCCTGACACTCTGCCACACTCTACGATCCACAGCGCAGCCTTGCTCGCGCTCACACCACGGCCGACGAAATCAACAATGTATAAATAAATAACTCCAAATATAATAAACAAATAAAAGTGCATGAGTCCATGCTGACGATCCTAGCGAGGAGAGCCAGTCTCCTCTGCTCACATCATTGTGAATGATAGCTGCTCTTGTTGATGGCTGCCAAATATATAATATTGCACTCTGGCTGCTTGCTGCTCAACTGAGAGCTGTAACAACACATCGTTAACCATTACAACTGTGTATTCTATATAATAGTAACCAATAAAATGTTTAGTCGAGACAAACACGTACCTAAACCGGTGATCAGTCTGCAAGATGCATCTGACCAGACATCTGGGGCTGGGGCGTAGGGGTATGCGAGGGAGGGGGCGACGCTGGAAAATATATCATCGATTAGCACTGAAGCACAACTTTAATATTTAATCATATGCATTAATATGGCTATAATACTTACAAATAGACGCAATAGACTGTGGCGACATCGCAGACATTTTGCTGGTATCTTGCATGGACACTTGGGTCCCCTGAGATGTCATGTAACGATTCACCATTGGAACGAAGCTGGAAAGAAATTGACGTCTATCAATCGCTTCTATGGATCTGATCTGTGATCAACCATTTCGTTCTAAATGCATTATAGTTACGTGCGTTCTACATAAGCAATATATAAGTTTAGAAATATATGGGAGTGCTAACTTGCTAAATCGTACCTTGGTACCTCACTTGGATAGCGAATGGGACTAATTTTAATGAAACATTTTAAACGATAAGGCATATGGTTACACTAATTGTTCTCAAAGTACTCCATACTTAACAATAACTTTATTTTTGCCTTTACAATCCTCATTCTAATGTATTTTCTCATGATTCCGATACCTCCAATGCCATACCTTAAGTCACAAACGCCGGGCGAGTCAAAGTTGCTGTTGTTAGAGTTGTTGGTGTTGGTCGCAACACTGTTAATGGTGCCGATGCTGTTGGCCGACACGTTGCTGTGGTTCTCGCGGTGGACACGGTTGTGGTGTCTATATGAAAGAGGATAGCATTTAGTAGAATTTAAAGAAAAACTTTCGATATCTTCCTCGTTGCTCTAGTTGTCGCAACACAATCGTTGTTTCTGAGATTTCCCCGGATCGGGGACTGTTATTGAGATTTTCAGTTGCAGCTCATTTGATTTGGGCATCACATAAAGAAAATCAAAATCAAAGCATTTATTTCAAATAGGCCAGTTACAGGCACTTTTGAATTGTCGAAACAAAGACAAAAATAGCTACAGTCCCAGTCACAAGGCATAAAAACTGTGAAAGTACTGTAGTTGCCCATTCCCTAACGTAGATCTCTATGGAGAAGAACGGGCAAGAAACTCCATGGACACTCTTTTAAAGAAATAGGTGCAACCTATTAATTTGGGGCTTGAGACCAACATTAGTGGAATGTGAGAAAACACCTCTGCGTATGCCTTCGAAGAACAACAGACGTGATGTTATGTATGTAAATAGATTTAAGATGCCCATCTACTATTGCTTTGCAATATTGCTTTGCAATACCGCAACTATTGTAAACAGGCCTATCATCTAAGTATTCACGTAAAATGCCTGAGTTCTATAGAAATTTCAATTTCTATATGGTTTTTACCTTATTAGATAGCTGTCCCTTACGAAGGAACGTCCGCAGACGCTGCACTCGTAGCAGGAGCCGGTGGAGTGCGTGCGGATGTGCAGCGCGAACTGGGACTTGGATGTGAACGACATGGAGCAGCGGTCGCAGTTCAAAGGCTTGTCGGCCACGTGAGACCATCTGGGGACATAAAACAGGTATAATCGACATCTATTCTGAAATTTTCTCAATGGACAACTGTTACTAAATATTAACAAAAAGCATTATATTCGTTCTAAACACTCTAAAGCACTTTTTGAACGTCGGAAACTGCCCCCGAAATGCGATGAAGACATGAGTAACGGACCGCGGAATAAATATATCAACCCACCTGTGCGCTGTTACATAGCTCTTCACAGCAAAACGTTTCTGACAAATATCACAAGCATAAGGACGTTCACCTGCAACACACAAACTTTTCTGTAAAACGGATTCTAATTTAAATCAGAAAAAACTAAATGAAAGCAATGCATTTGTCAAAATCGATGAAAGCGAAAATGAAGGCAAATGATGTTAGAAAGACGGCAAGATGCGATTAGAGAGTGATGCAGTCTGAAATTAATGTATGTAAGCCAAGAAATTATAATAAATAATAATACTGAAACTCAAGTGATGATGTAGCGAATGATTAAAATTAAAACTTACAATGAGTTGTCGGTGCCACATCATTAAGTTCAGAATGACAAAGTATCTGCCTGTTAAAGCAATTTGCCGTCTTCCAAACGAACCATAGCTATCTTCCAACCACGTGAATAATTCACTACTTTCTATATATAGAAAGCTACCAGATGAAAAACATTATTCAGCTGTATAAATTACATGCGTCTTTCCTTTGCCATCACAAGGGGCATTTGAGGTACTAAACATGCATTAATGTGTTAAAGCTTCGTGTATTTTCATACCCATTTTGTGTAATTTCTAATCAATGTCGTTTTTTATAGTTATGAAGCTATACTCCTCTAAATGTCCGCCCAACATGCAACGGTTAGGTTAGAGACTTGCCTACCCTAATATAAATAAATCCTAATTGTGTTAGTATTACAATGTTTTTTATCTGTTAGGCACACTAAGCTTGCACTATGAATCATTTGCTTACAGACAAAGATTCACGTAGTACTGTTAAGGCGCTTGTACACACAGCCGGTCTGGCTTTGTTTCAACAAACAGATTTCGGTCGCTGTGTATCTAGTTATCTACTGAGGTAATATCGTCTTATAAGCGCAAAACACCAGCCTGGAGCTATTCTGAATAGAAACCTTATTGTGATATTAGGCGACCGATGTGTGTTTGTAAAAACGACCCCAAAGATTGGCGTAAAATCGGTTGTGTGTACAAAACTCGCTTATGTATGGAACGCGATGTAGTCGTACCGGTATGAATTCGCTTGTGAATGTTGAGCGTGGATTTCTGCGTGAAGCGTTTGTAACAGACATCGCACTCGAACGGCCTTTCCCCCGTGTGCGTACGCATGTGTATCTCCAGGTACGGCTTGCAAGTGAACGCCGCCGGGCACTCCATACATTGGTACGGACGCCCTTGCACTGACCACCCGCGCACAATATTAGTCGTTGTACATTTCTTATAATATTACTTTGCACGATACACATCATATGAATACTCACAATAGGACTTACGATTAATTAGTTATGTGGCACCGACAACTTTGAATTCGAACATAAGAAAATGCATTAAGAAAATATGGCACAAATGTTACAGAATAAGTGCACGTGAATATGAATGGTCCAATAAACTAAAATAATATCAAAAGCGTGCGCTGAGCGTTGTCGACTGACCTGTGTGCGTTCGTTTGTGTATATTGAGTGTAGATTTTTGCGCGAATCTCTTGAGGCATACGTCACACTGGTAGGGCCGCTCGCCGGTGTGCGTGCGGTTGTGGATCTCCAAGTACTGCTTGCACGTGAAGGCAGCCGGGCACTGCAGGCACTGGAAGGGCCGCCCCTGCACTGTGGACGAGCGACACGGTTAGCTCACTGCGGCCGCCTGCCTCCCCGCGTGCACGCACTCTAGTAGCCCACATACGTTCATCCCTCCCTAGCGCCGCTGGCTCGCAGGCCGCCCACGTACCTGAGTGCGTCCGCTTGTGGATGTTGAGACTGGACTTCTGAGTGAAGCGCTTCAGGCAGATGTCGCACTGATACGGCCGCTCGCCGGTGTGCGTGCGCGTGTGTATCTCCAGGTATTGCTTGCAGGTGAAGGCGGCGGGGCACGACAGGCACTGGAACGGTCTGCCCTGGACTGGTGCCCAACACATATATTATAGCGGCGGCGAGCCCGCAAGGACGCTAGACGCCCTCGCTCTACGGAGGTCGCGGCGCGGACCGGTCGCCGCTCGCCGCGTTCTCCGCTCCAAATCTTTCACTACGTTAATTACTGAAAGCTCGCGATCGCTCAATGTCGGGAGAGATTCGGAGGAGAGGCGAGTGCGAGTGGAGAGAGGCGTGGGCGGGCGGAGACAGTCCGGCCCGCGGGGTCACCCACCTGTGTGCGTCCTCTTATGTATATTGAGGCTGGACTTCTGCGTGAAGCGCTTCAGACACGCGTCGCACTGATAGGGCCGCTCGCCTGTATGCGTGCGCATGTGAATGTCCAGGTAGGGGCGGCGGGCGAACGCTGCCGGGCATTGCCCGCACGCGAAAGGACGCCCTTGCACTGCGCCCAGTGCACACACAAAAGCGAGTAACGCACGTCGCCGACGCATGGTCGTGCCTTTGGCCGCCCGCCCACTGCCAATCCCGACCGCATCGAGCGTCGCACGCGGCGACCGATTCGCCCCCAAATTTGTAAACCCAATTTTGAAAGCCAGCACCGCATTAAGATACGATGCTGGGGCGCCAGGAATGCGTTTTTGCGGCGATTGCATTACCGCTTTTGTGAATGAATTAATATCCATGAAGAAATGATAAAAATGATAAATGCTAAAACACCGAGTTGTATGCAGAATGAGAGGAATAAGAGGGGCGAATGACCGGCAGATTATTAATAATATGACAGGCGGGAAATTATCAGTGATTGCAGAAGTACGTAAAGCGCGCATTTGCATGAGTTAAAGAAATCGAGATGTTAGTTGAAAGCAACGAGATGGAAGCTATCAAAAACAGGGAGAGTAAAACAACGGGTTAGGCGGGCAACGGAAAAATAGGAACGAAGCATGACGCTAAATGAAATGACTGCATGACGAGTCGCAAGTTAACGCTAATCGTACCGAAAGGAGTAATACTGCGGATTATAATATATGTGGGCTACTAACCCGTATGTATTTTTTCGTGCAAATTGAGCGCGCACTTCTGCGTGAAGGACTTGAGGCAGACGGTGCACTGGAACGGCCGCTCCCCTGCGCCGCCAACACACGGACACGGGGGGACAGAGAAACAAAACAAAACCACGATGGACAAATAATTCTACTGAGCTTAGTAACCGAATGCCGATTGCTTCCAACTGACTACCATGAGGGAATTTAACCACGTTATTTGTCCATCAGACATTCTCTCTCCTATAACTTAACGGAAATCATCACAACGTACACATGCTTTACTTAACTGTTTGTGAATAGTTTTTGAGCGTGTGTAACCTAATGTAAGCTTTATATACAGACTGAAACGAACAAACCCACGACTTCCAAATCGCTAACCATGTAAATAGGTATGATATTTAAAACAAAAATTTATAGGTACATAATATTATATTAGGTCAGGGAGCCCTTAAAACTATTCACAAAACATAGGTGTCAAAGCCACAATTTTATAAATTTAAGATTAAAGATTTGTAAGAGCTATGCATTGTGGCTTCGAGACCGAACCAAAATAAATGAAATATCAAGGGACCCACCGGTGTGTATACGTTTATGAGTACCAAGGCTGGACTTCTGCGTGAACCGCTTGTCACAGATGTCGCATTGATAGGGGCGCACTTTGTTGATCAGCGATTGGATGTGCTCCTCTAGAAATACCAACAAAAGTCAGCTAAAATAACGGTCCAGCTCGACGCACTGCTAATGTTACTGCCTAGTAACGTGAGCTAACGTATAATAACAAATTCATTGTCTACTTAAGGATTTTAGGGGAAAATGCCTACCAGTGTGTATTTTCCCATGTCGTCCCAGGCTGGACTTCTGAGTGAAGCGCATAAAACAGATGTGGCACTGGTACGGCCGCACTTTCTCTAACAGGGCTCGTCTGTGCTCCTCTATAAGTTATACGAGTTACGATATAGCATCTCAGCACCCTCTCAAACAATATGTATTTCATTAAATTACCTAATATGTTACATAAATGAAACCATTCACACACATTCAGGGGGAGGTAGGCTATCTCTATTACATAATACACGTTAGTACCGTTCTGCCTCAAGGAAAACGTCACGCACAAGTAGGCAGAAGGTATAGGTAGGGACCCACCGGTATGTATTTTTCCGTGCCGGCCCAAACTTGATTTCTGGGTGAATCTCACAAAGCAGATGCCGCATTGGTAGGGCCGATCCTTAGCCAGCAGCGCACGTCTGTGTTCCTCTGAACGAAACCATCGAATGAGTCAGAATACGGCTTACATTCAAGTGAACGGACTAAGAGAAGGCTTGAGGAGCCGGGTGAGTGAGTGGGCAGTACGTATACTGCGGCGATAGAGTCGGCACGGGCGCTAAAGATATCAACCCACCCGTGTGAATTTTCTTGTGTCGGTTGAGGCTGGAGCTCTGCGTGAACCGCATCTGACAGAGATCACACCTGTAGGGCCGGTCCTTCACCATCAACGCGCGCATGTGCTCATCTAGAACCCAGGCCACATTCCAACAACACACGCTCGTTTGTCTACACCATGTTATACAAGAACACACAATCGATTTCCCTGTGATAGCAACGACACAGTGCGGTATGTGCGTACCACATCGGATCCATTGTGAGTTCTTTACCTCCCCCTGTTTACCTCACATCAACGAAGCCTTCCTCACGCCCTGATCTTTTTGCGAAAACACTATTAGCTCTATTGGTACAACTCAAAAACTATTCACATGTCGTATGTTAAGCATATGTATTGTCAACTATTTCAGCGATTGTGTGTCGCACCAGTGTCCTACTTGGCTATATGTATTTTTACTACGTGTAGTTCATTAGATTCAATATGATAAGTATAATGGATGGTATATAAACAATATTGTATAATATAGGTGTCTGAATAAAAGTTGTAAAAAGCTCCGTCCAGAGGCCGCGTGCTTATAATTAAGTATAAATAAGCACCATGAAATAATAGAAAAATATAGTGGGTAACTCATTACTCAATCGAGAACACAATTGAAGAAAGGGGGGAGACGACATTTTCATCTTATATGGGTAGGTATATAAAAGTCAGTGGGGAAAGACCAGATAGTTATACGAACTTGACCAATTCTTCTAAGGAGCGGAATCACTCTCTACTTACATACATAATATATGAAAAAAGAAACATTAATTGTGCGTGGAAAATATAAAAGTATGCTTTCCTAGCAAAACGTAGGTAATAGATAAATATGTAGCACATCTAGCATAAATAAAATAATAGGTATGAGTATAAACAAGAAAAAGACAATACATATAAAATACAAAATAGCTCGTTTATCAGGGCGTCAAAACAGGATATAAGCCATAATCAACAACGGGTAGCCAATGGAGAATTTAAAACAATAACAACAAATAATTTTAAATATTTCGGTTTCGCGGAAACAGGAGGAGGTCAACTTGAAAATATAAGAGTCCAATTTGTTTCATATAAATTTTTGAGCAATCCCCTCATGGTACATTCTAAAATTGGGAATTTATTTATTGAGTTTTTCCAGTTCAGTAGGTTAAATGTAACTTCCATATAGATCTCCTAATACCTCCATCCTAAAATCAGTGTTTAAACATTCATCCCTATAATAAAACAAAATGGCAGTGTTTGGGGGGAATCTTTTCAAGGATTACATAAATGCAAATACTAAAAATTTAAATGTACTTTTTTGGTAGGTACAAAATGCATAGTTTTTTTTTTTTGCTGGCAGATAAAAAATAATATGGAAATTACATTAAATTGCATTCAACATTAACGCTGCAATTATCAGTCATCGTTTCAATATATCACAACAATTATATCAGTCAGCTATTATATAAATCAATATTTTTCAATCGATCAATTTGTTCATTGCACAAAATGAGATTAATTAAGATTTTATGCGGGCATTATGCAAATGAGCATTGGCATAAACAATTAGTTTTTGAAAAATATTATTTTATGCAGGCAGTCGAGAAACAGAATATTTTAACTTTGCACACAAAATTCTGTTTGTCGAATGCCTGTCAACAACACTGAGATGCTTCAGATGCAACAAGTCCATGTTAGGGTTAGCTTACACTGACCTGTGTGAACACGTTTGTGCGTGTTGAGACTGGATTTCTGCGTGAAGCGCTTGAGGCAGAGGTCGCACTGGAAAGGGCGTTCCCCTGTGTGTGTGCGCATGTGCACTTCTAGGTACGGCTTACGGCAAAAAGCTGCGTCGCACACCTACGTCAACGTAGAAAAAAAAATGTTCAGTACGTGTTTGCTCGCTGAAATACCTGGGCGGTTTCGGCAAAAGATGTAAGTCCTTTGTAACATACGCTGTCAACTGCTGGACTTGATCGAAAAACCGGACAAGTGCGAGTTCGACTCGCGTGGAGAGGGTTCCGTACGTTAATTATCTAAATTCCGTAAGTTGTTTTTAATCTGACCCAAATTTGTTACCATAGATTTCATACAGGTTTTCCTGTAATCTATAGGCAAATAACTATTTTAAGTATTTTTTCAAAATTTTCGGCCCTGTAGTTTCGGAGTTAAATAACTTCAAAACTCTCTTAAATTATAAACAAAAAAATATTTGAGATGCTCACAATGAGCCCTTCCATTTGATATGTAACAGGATATACATTTGCAAAACTTTTTTTTTTCCATTTTCTAATTTACTTACCCCCCAAAAGTGGCCCCCATGTTTAAAATTCATATATTTAGGTTACACGTCCGTCTTTGGGTCACCGACTTACATACACACATGGACCAAATTTCAACTCAATTGGTCCAGTAGTTTCGGAATAAATTGGCTGCTACAGACGGGGACAGACAGACAGACACGCGAGTGATCCTATAAGGTTCCGTTTTTGTCTTTTGAGGTACGGAACCATAAAAATAATTAGGTGGGTAGTCAACATGAACTTGTGGTAAGTACAACGGTTATACCAATCTGTTATTGTCAGCAAAGAATCGCTTATAAATCTAAATTCGAGGCCCATGGGCGGCATAAGCACTTTGACCCCAGGCACGTTAGGCACTAACCACACGATAAAGAAGAAATTCAAAACCTGAGTCTATTATCTCGTAATCATTCAGACGGTAGGTACAGCCTGGCCCTTAATGAAATGTGACTGATAAAGTTATAAATCTGCGGTCTGCGCTCTCTGGTGTCATAACCTATTCTAATGCTGCGACATGGACAAAATCCTGAAAATCTAGAAATCTGTTCTAGTGCATTGACATACCATTTAATGCTGTATTGTTTTTATTCAAAACTTCACCTATAATAAATACATAGTCCCACACCATCCAGACATCAGCTGGGCGTGAATAAGTACAGCATACCCTTTGCTTACTGGCAAAAAAACGTATTTATTTCATTCTACTGGGGTACCATATAACAAAGTCTGCTTACCAGATTTTTTGGGGTGAACAGAAAACCAGGCTAGCTAAACAATAGCCGACCCTCAAAAAATGTAACCCTACCTGTACCTACGTCCATTGCACATCTGTCCATTATGGATACGTCTATCTGGCAACATCGCACACCGACTGGCATTTTTTGTTTGCAGGTACACATTTTATACCATGATTGTATGCCTGTGTGTGTGTATATAAATTACGAAGACTTGCGTTTTGGTGTATTTGCGCGTGCGACTATTGTGTTTCAAGCATTTGCATGTTGCATTGCAGGTAGGTATGTTACATTTATTAATTTCGAAATTAACTTTCAAAGAAATATACTTTTATTTCTTTATTGAAAAAAAATTGTAACCTTGCTTTACTCGCTTTTTTCCGCTATTTAGCTGTGATGATAATGTGGTTTAAATGTAAGTCCACCTTTTTATTTTAGAAGATAACCATCAGAATAAGTATTTTTTTATTTTTTATTATTTATTTATTTATAACCAACTTATACTTACAGTTAAGTACGTAAATAATTATATCTATAACATACACATTATACTTACAGTGCACTGAAAAGGTTTGTTTCCTGAGTGAAGCTTCATGTGGACATAGTAAGAGGAAGCCGACGACAAAACTTTGCCGCAGACCTGGAAGAAGAGATTTTGTAAATGGTAAGATTTTGAGTCACCTTAAAAAATAAAGGTTGATGTTTTTAAAATCTTCATTTCCCAGTTAGAAATATTAGCACATACTACCATTATAGAAATTCGGGAGTTAACCTTGAGTCAAGCGCGATCGGAATTTTAATGCAGTCAACTGTTTTACTTTTAGGCTTGTTTTAATTTATTAGGTTTTTATGTTTTAAATGTATGAGGGGATAAATTATTCATTAGGATAACAATATTTCGTTAAATTAGGCTGATTTAGACTAAACACCTAAGAGATGAAAAGATGACCATTCGAAAATGAAAGAAAAATATTCCGTCACCGCGAAAAGTGGAAGGAAAATCTGTAACAGATGTTTTTTTATTATTCTTCTTCGCTCACCTTACAGGCCTGTGGTTTAGATCGTGGCGTTGACTGACCTCCATTCGACACTTCCATTTTAGTTTGAACTGATCCCATGTCCACTCCCATACCCTGTTAAAACGGTTGCATTGATGATTTATTCGTAAAATAGTGGTTAGAATATTGAAACGTATCGTGAATCAGAATAAAGTCTAACCTGAGAACATTGTCGTCCGTCCATATCCATGTCAACTCCATCGTCGTCCATTCCTTTGAAGCTCAGCTGAAAATAGAGAGAGAAACATTCCGAGGTGAGCTTCTTTGACGTCTTATCAATTTGAACGACTTTGGCAAACAATCCGCTTGCTGAACATGCTGAGTATATTTTTTTGGTAAGGGCGAATTGAGACCAATGCAGGGTTGTCGATGTCTTGTGTTGAGTTCTTGACGGGACTTCAGCACTCGACCTTATTTTATCCGTTGTTCCGTACAGCTGTAAATGTTTTTTTCTCTCTATGTTTAGTGAACTCACCTCGTCATCTTGTTGTTGCATTTCCTGTTGTTGCTGATGTTGTTCCATGAGATCTTGCTGATGTTGTACTTGCTGTTGTACTATGAGGCTGTCTTTAGAATCCTCTTGGTGTGTCTGGTGATGTTGGTTCATGTTGATGATGGATGCATGGCTTGAATCTGACCGTATTAATGTAGGGGGACCGGAGTGTACGTGTGGATGAGATGTGTAGAAACTGCAACGCAACATAATACTTCAGTTAATATCTGTCCCAGAAGATTTATTGTAATTTTTGCTTATTAGAACATAATGCTAAAGTGAACCTGAAAATTGACAAAGATTTGGCTGTACAGTTCACTAACATTGCGAACTTCCAACTCAATATTTTTAACCGATAACACAGCTGTGTGAGTGAGTCAGTTAGGTTTCGATTTCCAAGTAGACAAAGTTATTTGGACTTTTATTTTGGTCTGAAACCAGAACCGGAAGTTCCGTTATTACAATTACTTAATAAATAAATTCGTTTTGCCCACCTCTGCTTCGGCATTCGTGGTATATCAAGGAAGTCAGTTTAGGTCAGTTGGGATAGAGCCCTTTATTTTTGTACTTTTGGTTTTCCTCATTGGTCATTACATGTATTGAAGAACACTGGTTGCAAACCCTAATATGATCAGGTCATCAATTGAGTCTTAAGGACAAGTATTACCTCATGGGTTCAGCCTTGATCTGCTGTTCGAACATGGAGATAGTGGCGAGTAGGTCGCCAGGGGGTGGCACGGGGACCCCCACGCCCCGTGCCACACCCCCGACGCCTACGCCCCAGTGTGCTGGGAAACTAATGGCGACCTCTTTGCTCCCCCATTTTCAACTTCTGCCACCTGAAAAGAACGTCATGTCAAATGGCTATCAAAACAGCACTTGGCCTACCTCAATAGAAAATTACTAAGTAGTGGCTTTATTTACCTTCGTAAAGAACTAGGGTAGGTTTTGGTTTACGGTAGAATCGAGGTGTAATAAGTTTCTAGTATTGCGTCTACTACAATACTTACAGCAAAACTTCGAATAATAAACGTTTACCCGCCGTAAAGAACAAAAATATGGGGTTTCGAGCTATAGTGCAGCAAATGTAGAAGTTGGGAAGACAACTCCAACTCCTCCACAAATCTTATTGAAAATTGAGCAGGTAGGTAAAAAAAAAATTAGTCTAAAAGGCACTTAAAAGCTGTCAATAAAAAAAACGTGCCGCCTCATCCCACCTCAAGTACACAACAAAAGATCACAGCTGCAGGGATTTGATGTTACCTGCCCAATGACTGAAAAAACTTGATTGCACGCATCGCCATTTAGGGTCAATTTAGAAATTGGGAATTTCGGAAAACTGACTCATTTAAATGCGCCATTTTTTCAGCTAAGTGTACGAGTCCGATTTTTTTATTATTCAATAGGCACTGGCGGGTTTACTTTTACTTAGCTGTTTAAAAAATCAGTATTTAATGCTTTTCGTGAACACCAAACCAAAAAATGATAAAGCTTCGTAGCCCGTTTTGCTATGAAGCACAACTGATGGGGAATAACAATATTCAAAGGGTAATAACTTGCACTAATGGTTCTATCTATCTTACGTGCCAGGTAGCAAGGGAATTGAATGTGACTACATATTTTGTAAATAATTTTGATGAAAGTGATGAAACCCAATAGAACAAAAAAAATAATTTGAAATAAAAAGCTTGGATTTGCGTAAAATAAAAAATATAATTAAAACAAAAAAAAAATTACAAAATCAGGTGATTACAAATCAACAGGCAAATACACGGCAACAAAAAAAACAAAGTGCTAGGTAACAAAAATACATAAACGCAAAGTAAATATTAGGCAAACAAAGTAGGTATTATGTCAAACAAAAATTATAATACGGTTATAACAGATAATTCCAAACAATAACAAAATAGATTAGACATTACATTACATTGCTGTTTTATTTATAATATTGTTAGGCCGTTGACTGAACACAGTAGATAGGTGCATAAAAAGCCGGGGAATATGTATGCGAAACGCAATAGATATGTATAAAGGCATGTATACGAATATAACAGCTTACACTCACACAGGGGCGCTTATCTTTAGCATATTTGTGTAGCATATGCAGATATGTATGTAAACTTGTTCACAATACAGCGGCAACTCTAATCGGTAGATACACGAAAGTGTAAACAAGAAAACATAATGAGAACAGCTAAAATGTCTAGCAAAATATTAAATGGCGGAAGCTCACCGACCGACTGTCTCCACCCAGCCTCCCCCCCGGCCATCAATAAAATGGCCAATTCGTTATTGAATTTTGTCCCCAACTTTCAAGCCGAGGCTGCGCGACGCCGGTTGTCATACGACAAGTAATTTAGTAACCAATACAAGTCTAATGTAAACAAAACGGGTTTATAATACTTTATTCAACGTTTCGGTGAAAGTTATGTCATATTGGCCCGAGCTAAATCTACAGAAAGTACTTTGTGATAATACGCTTTAGTTACTATCTGTAAACATAAACATTGTTTGCCAACGAAAGACTTGTAGCTATTGGAAATACAACGACCTTTCATAATGTATGGAGGGAATGAGATACAAATTTATTATTATTTCTTTTTTATGCAAAATGTTAGGTTTCATCGCGCTTATGTTATTATATCATTATATATGTATAGCAAAAGTTATATTCTACTCACATAAGTAAAGAAACACCTAAATATAGTAGTGTATACAGAATCACATAAATTATATCACTAATTACACAATTTCGTTAAGATTGGCCATTCGAATTATGTTTTTCTTAGACACCGACATAAAATGGCTGCTACCTCATTGTTCTGCGCGTTCGTTCGTGCGCATAGAAGCCGTGAACGCTTGGGGACGACTTCTCCGCCAATTAAAATTATGGCGCGAAATTTAAGGCGTCGTTAACTACAATTTAATGTTTTATTTATGATAATCATTAGCGGTTGGTGTCAATTCCAATAAACAACGATTGTATAACAAAACACAAATGATGTTATGAACATAACGGTGAAGGCAGGAACATACAAAAGACTGTTACATTCATATTTATTATCTGAATTATCGGTATTCAATGGAGGAGAAAATATTTTCCTTTGTTGATGGCGAATGCCTTCTAAATGCTGATTTAATTGATTTTCAGAGTTAGTGAATATATGGCATATTGAGCAATAATATTTCTTATATTTTTTATTAGCAATAACTTTTGATTTCCGCGTTTCCTCTGCCATATTTCAATAATTCACCGTATCTAAAGATAGATACCAATTTTATGATTGCAATTTATTGCTTATTCCAATCTATTATTTGGGAACTAGGTCACTTCGTCAATCGATAATAACATCGACACTACGAGAAGTAATGGATCTCGATCTCGTGTATAAGGAAGTACCTACTTATTCTATTGACGAAAGTATAATAATAGAATCCGAAGGTAAAAGTTTATTGTTTTAGTACCTATAAACTATTACTGAATACTGAATTTCATACAGGAACGCAAAGTTATAAATTATCTTATTATAGTCTGATAAGTATTATCCTATCCTGCGGTAATTGCTAAAAATTTAATCATTTTCAAAAATTCACCGGAAGTTCGCAAATTTTAATAAATCGTTATTAGTCAACATACATACTTACTAAAAAATAATACAATTGTAAAGTTATGTACATGACCTGCTATGGGTTCATTATGATTCTACGCAAGAATGTTTTCCCTAAATATTTATGCAGAAGCGCCGAGTTACAAAGGATCTTAAAATGTGAATGACAAAAGACTTTTTACTACTTCGCTCTCCCTTTCTTTCTTATATGATGAAGTTGGACCCGGGTAATTTAATGGCCGGCTAACTTATTGCAACAGGGTTAGAAACAAAAACCCATCATAACAAGTTCTGAAACATAAGGTTCCCGTGAATAATTATAGACTAAGTATACGCCCTGTAAGAACCCTGTTTTCTGGTTGGGTTTAATAGGTTTTGCAACCTTGTACATTGTACATTGCAAATTATTATGAAGGAGAGGCCAAATAGAAAGTCATAGAAAATAGTGTTGCTATAAATGAGTTTTACTATTTGTAAGTATTTAACAAAACGTTATAGCATGAATAAAAGAAGCTCGTTACCGTTTAGTCAATGTGAATGTAATAATTGTTGCATGTTAATATGCATATTTATATATTTTATTTGGGAAAGCCGGTTTATTGCACAATACTGCATTGATTATTCTATGACATACTTTTAAGTCTGTGGTTTCATAGCGGGTTTTCATTTCACATATCCGTAATTCTAAGTAAAACTTTATACCACAGACAGGGCAGGAAATTTAAAAACTATTGTTATTTAAATAGAAATGAATTATAATACTGTGTACTTACAAGAAATAATGCAAAAACTTGTAAATTTAAAAGACTAGTACTCGAGTCCCGAAAAATATTTTTTCTATTGTTTATGTTTCATATTTGACATTGACGTTTGCAGCAGAATTGTTTATGGTTCTTTTTGATAAGTCGTAACCATGGCGGTGGGTGTTTTTGATTTTTGTATAAATTTATCCATCTGAATCGGTTATATTTTCTTAGATAATGCGTGGAAATATATTACAAATTCATTGTTACTTAAATTTGTTTCCTAACGATACCCTATTTTTGATTTTATCGCTTTGTATTGGTCTCAACTTCGGCATAACCTAGTCTTGTGTTTGGACACAGGAGTAATTTTAAAATAAATGTGTGTTAAAGGTGCCAAACGTAAATTTAAAATATGCATTTCAGCGTGTACCACCGCCCGCGTTGAAGAAAGACAAGAAGGAGAAGAAACCTCCTAAAGATAATTCTAAGAATGTTATGAGAAATCTTCACATCAGGAAACTCTGCCTGAACATCTGTGTCGGAGAGTCTGGTGACAGGCTGACTCGTGCTGCTAAGGTTAGTCAATGTTTTACTTATTGTACCATTCTATCTAGTGATTTATATCATAACCCTCAAAACATGAGTACATACACCATTTGTATGTAGTCATACATACAATTTCAAGCCTTGGTATAAAATCGAAGTCGGATCAATGCCTTGGGCATTAATAACCTAAACTGTAATCATTATTATTAATACTGTTAATCAATTTATTGATTTACATTAAGCGGAAAGAGGCATGTGCATTGGTTATTGTCTATAAAATATTGATTCAGTTTTACTGAATACATTTCTTCTTCGACAAGCTTTAACAACTTGCAGCACTGGACTGGGTAGTAAACAAGCTATTAATGTTACTTCAATAAAGCAGCATGAACTTGTTCAAGAGTAACATAACTTGTGTTACTGTTTGTAAATTCATGCAAGATCAATATTTCCAATTTGCAACTTCTGAGCACTAACTACTTACTGTTCAGAATACTTACGGAAATAACATTTCAAGTACTATACAAGAAAGACCCAAAGCAAGGATGTGCTTTGCACATGTATATCTTTTGTCATAAACTTGAAAACTCCTATGCATAGTTACAACATTATTAGTTTACTTAAGTTTTTTTCTCTAACAATAGACAAAAATGTAACAGTATTATTATTGTATTATTTCAGGTGCTGGAACAGCTTACAGGCCAACAGCCTGTGTTCTCAAAGGCCAGGTACACTGTCAGATCTTTTGGTATCCGTCGTAATGAAAAGATTGCGGTCCACTGCACTGTACGTGGTGCTAAGGCTGAGGAGATCCTCGAAAGAGGTCTCAAAGTAAGTAAACAATGTTCTTGAAAATCTTATTCTCTGAACTCATCGGTTTCGACTGCAAATATTTGATGTAATAGGTACTTATTTAGTTTTTTCCACTTAGCATAATCCTCAGTTTTTACCCTTCCATCAAGCACTTTCTACAAAGGGGATTTATGGGAACTTATGCTATGACGTGGCTATTTGCTTGATAACAATTTTTTGGACTTAGTAGGGCTCCTCATTTTAGGCTTTCTTAGTGTTTATATAAGTTTTATACTGACTGTTTTGCTTAATGTTTGTTGAATTGCAACTGCAGATACATATGGATAGTTAATTATTTTCATTAAACAGGTGTATTCAACCCAGTTTAATTTAACTACAAAATTCTACTGTATTTCCTTCACATAGCTTGAAGCTTTACCATCCATCACTTAATAGTTAGAAGCACATATCACCAAGTAAATAATTTTACCATTTTTTTTCTTCCAGGTCAGGGAATACGAGTTGAGGCGTGACAACTTCTCCGCCACTGGTAACTTCGGTTTTGGTATCCAGGAACACATTGACTTGGGTATCAAATACGATCCCTCCATTGGTATCTATGGTCTTGACTTCTACGTCGTACTTGGCCGACCAGGTAAGAAATACAATTATTCTTCACACTAAGTTATTTTGATGTAAATTTCTCAAGTAAAAAACATGAGACATTTATTAGTCAAACTTGCAGTAGACTTTTGTAACAGCTAGTGGCAGTTGCAGTAGCTGTGTGGAAATTTTATGATGGTCTTCAAAAATGTTTTATGAATGGAGTGCACATCTGTTCAAGGGTGATGAAAACAACACAGTCTCACTCTGTAAATAATGTGCTATAATAAATATCATATTTTAAAGAATGTCAATTTCAAACCTTACATTCACAAGAATATGGTGTACATTTTATAAATCTTATCTAGTCTGAATAAAATCCAAGTTTTTATGTTGATCAGAGCATAGTCTGTATATTTTGTATTTTGTTCTAGGATTCAATGTGGCCCACAGAAGACGCAAGACTGGCAAGGTTGGGTTCCCCCATCGCTTGACAAAGGAGGATGCCATGAAGTGGTTCCAACAGAAATACGATGGTATTATCCTGAACAGCAAAGCAAAGTAAACTTAAGTAAACAAAATTTATAAAGGTTATAGTGTTTTATTTTGAAAATCCTATTTTTAAGTACTAAATACACAAATCACACCCATGCAATAATAAACACAACAAGTGGTAATAATATCACATGGTTACGATTCTGGCTGGCCTTGCTACAGTTGTGCTACATAAGCTCTGAAATCAAGTATTTACCCTCTCATCTGACGGCACGGTTGGCGCAGTGGCTGCGCGATTGACTGCTGCGCTGCGTGTCGCGGGTTCAATCCCGCACGGAATAAAAATTTGTATGGCCTACAGATAGTTGTTCCAGGTCTGGCTGTTTGTGTATGTGACTTTAAATGTTTCTAAACGGACCCAAGATACAGGAGAAGTTCCTAGTATGTGGGTCAACGTTTTTTAAAGTAAAAAAAACTATGCAAAACAAAGTTACAAGCACTAATGCCCGAGATACAAGAGGCTAGTTTTTCAAGCAAGGATAGCAAGCTAGTAAATCTGGCTTCGTGTATACAGAATTAGCTTCTTTTCTAGGCTAGTAAGAAAGCTAGCCAGCATCTCAAGTTAGGATGGTTTAATAGGATGGCGTTCTATTTTTTGAGCTGCTAGCGCCCCCCCACCACTGATTTTACTATCCTGGCTTGGGTACTAGCTTCGTGGCAGGCGGAGCTAGTATTCGATTGGCTAGTGAACAGTCAACACGCATTTCGTTTTTCTGGCTGCAACTGCGATTTTGAAGAGGATAAAATGCCTAAACTTCGTCACGATATTAATTAAAGTTTGTACAATTGTACCGTGAGGAGGAATGTAGGGAATCGAACCAACTAATATTCGAGTAAATTACATCCCTTGTAATATGACATCAATCGATAGGGGCAATCTTGTGGATCAAATCTCTGTAACAAACATGATAAATTAAATGAAAGAAAACAATAAAATATAAACTTATAACAATAAAGCATTTTTGAACGAGGATTGCTCAATAACGCAACCGAATATTTGGTCAGTTTTTATGTTATTCATATAAGTGCAACTAGTGCTTAATTCTGTATCAAATTCAGCCAATCGCTTGTTTTATCGTTTTTTTTTTTCTTGGTCACAATAATTAGTTTTTCAAGCGCCATATAACTACAGTTAACGCAACCAGTTCGCGCAGGCAGACCGACATATTTGGCATCAGGGAGTTGCTCTTTATCATATTAACCCATCGTAGGCCATTTAGGATATCGGTACCAAAAATGTCGTGACCGGCCGTAATATTAGTGCATATATGATTACATTGCTGTTGTTGCTTGAATACCATTGTCAGGCAGGAGAACGCTGTTAGAACAGCTAGTTGTAACTAAAAGTTCAACATAATGCCAAGAAGAAAAAACCAAACTACTGAACTAATTTCGATGAAATTTCTATGGGACCGATCGGAAAGTGTATCCTTTTACACAAAAAAAGATTTTTTCAAATCGATTCATAAATGACTTAGTTTGTTGACGTAACAAACAATAAAAATATAACCGAATTGAGAATCTCCTCCTTTTTTCGAAGTCGGTTAAATAATCCAAAATTACATTTTGGATTATTTAACAGCATCAGGTTACAAATAGACATCTCGAGGAAGCATTCGCCTGTAATGTAATGTAATAATCCTAGATTCAATTTTGTAAAGAATCAATTAACTAGTGATTTCAAATTGTATAATTTCAGGTTGCGCACTGTAATGCTCGGTTTTCCTCACTGATGTAATGTTCGAATCTGAACTGTTGTAGCTTACTACGTGTGCACTGTCAGATGCATAGCGCACTATCTGGTTATTTGCTAGGATTCTCAGTGGCCACACTGGGAGGCGATTGGCGAAGGCGCCAAGCGCGCATTAATGCGGCCGGATGCTAAAATTCTAGAACGTACGTTTCTTTGTAACTTTACAGTGCCTTTATTTCCCAACATAAGTTTTCTCGTTGAAGAGGTTACCTTGAAAGCTGCTGTTAAGCCATGTTCAGTAGTGCAGCGCATGACGTGGCAGCGGTTATAAACTCCGTTCTCCTTTGATAACAGGTATCAATAATCTGTGCAGATTACCAGTTGCTATAGTAACCAATATATTGTTTGGTTGTTATAACGTGTAGCTATTGTACAAGTATTCTAGAATCGAGCTACTTGTCAAGTTTCATTTGGAATTTTTTTTTGTAGAGTGTAAAGCATGTTCCAGGATGAGGAGGACGATGTTTTGGCGCCTAAAGAGCCGCAGATCACGAGTTTGGACCCCGAAGATCGGAAAGCAGGTCGGGGTCTCCGCATTAAAAGAAGGCAGGAGGCACTCAAAAGGTATTTGTCGCAGAAATGTCACCTAATTCAATGAATATAATAATTATAAGCCTGTTTTTCTGTTTGGGATCTCTTCTCTAACTAGTGTTGCAACGATCAGTGGCCCATATTAGCCCAGGATTGAAAGAAGAAGTCATGGGAAGAGGCCTTTGCCCAGCATTGGGAAGATGTAGGCTAACAATTACTTAGGTACACCCCGTACACCTATCCTGCACTTTCAAAGTTCTTATAAATTGGTCGTGGGATATTTTACTCATCTCAACTTATTATAATTATAGCAAATCATAATCCCACTAAGGGATTATGATTTGCTATAATTTAAATTTGCTTTATAATATTAGTATAGATTCAAGTAGGTAACTATTAAACTTCTCGGAAATATTTGAATTATTCGCTAAAACATTCTACTTATTTTTTTCCCAAATAAGGGCTTCCCTCGACAGCCTCACGTCTTCATTCTTAGACGCTCGATAACCGCCATACTCCAGGCAGGTCTAAAGTTCTCACCAAGGTGCATAAAATGAGCCCAATAACAATATAGCTGCTATAAACCAGGGATCGAAAAGGTTCCCGAAATACCGGTAAAATACCGGTATTTAGTGGTTCCGTTACTTAGAACCCGAACCGGAACCGGAACCTAAATTGGAACCTTTAAGAACCTTTATTGTACCGGTTCTTCTTCAAAGCGAGTCTATGTATTAATTAACAGTAATTTTATTACTCTAGATTATTCAAACCACTATCTAATAATATTTACTGACACTGTACAGTACAGACTTCCACTCGCTAATATTTCGAAGGCGAACTGAAAGAAAAGACACGCCAGGCACGCTTCAAACATACCCCTTCTTTTTTGGAGAACCTTTAAATCGGATGATACGGAACCGGTATATTGGAACTTTTATTTGGAACCGGTACTTTGGAACCAGAACCGAACCGGAACCTGAACCAGAACCGTACCGAAAAGAAGAACCTTTTTTTAGAACCGAAATGAAGAACCGGAACCCCAGTTCGTACCGGTTTTCAATCCCTGCTATAAACTGATGAGGACCTCTTGCAACTGCCGTCCGTCTCCATCGTTAGACCGTCGATATCAGTCTTACTCCAGCTAGGTCTAAAATTCTCATGAAGGTGCATGAAATGAGCTCAAACACGATTTTTTTATTTTAAATGGGACTTATTTTGATATAAACGCTTTTCATTTAAAATAGAATCATGGAAATCTGACTTCTCTGTAAAAAGATGTGCGTTTCAGGAACTAAAGGTTCGAATTGAAACATTTCGGGAAAAAAAAAAAAAAAACATTTTGAAACAGCTGATTTTTTTTTCGCGATTCCAGAGTTGGTCCCATAATGAAGATTGTTCAGTTTCATGGTCCGAGTTACCACCTAAGAGGTTTAGGGTTAATTTATTAACACCTTTTATAATGATGATGATAAGTTCTTCTTGAACACTTTAAATTCATACATCTTTTGATAGAGAGCACCGATTACAATGAAAAGAAAACTCAAACCTTCTCTAAGTTATGCACAATATGTGTGCATTGAATCTAAACACATGGGTTTTATAATTTACACGTGATGTTTTACCAAAAAAATACCCGGAGACACTCATATATATCTTTTGATAGAGAGCACCGATTACAATGAAACATCGTTTGAATGGTTAAAAAAACTAAAAGTATGTAAATAACCATTTGGTAATGATTTGGAAATCTTAAAGCTTTAAAAAAAATCAACATACTTATTTACAAAAAGTGAAAACCGGCTGGGGATCGAATTTATTTGCACCATGCTTCTAGCATTAAACAAAATCGAAATAAACACAAAAACCAAATAACTTAGCTGAGGCTCGAACTTGCGATCCACTGTTCACAGGGCAGCCGCTAGCACCTTCAGGCTACTTGCTTCGGTGAAAAATAGTTAATTCGAACCAGTAGTTCCTGAGATTAGCGCGTTCAACCAAACAAACAAACTCTTCAGCTTTATAGTATAGAAGAAGATTTATAATATAGAAAATTATAGTTATAATATAGATATATTTATTTTTTGATCTTATATTCCTTAGAGCTGATCACGCTGCCGAAGAAGCGTTATTGGAGGAAGAACCGGGCGTCGTAGAAAAAGCCACAGCGAATGCAGCGGTGGAACTACAGCGGCTGTCACTAGATGGCGCTGCCAAAGTTACCAACGTCAAGGTTACCACAGACGCGCGCGAGGTCGATCGACGCAATCAGTTCTTAGAAAATATGACTAGTAATATTCTTAGAGATTTTTATTAAAATAACATAGGAATTAAAATAATTTAATACGAGATTTGATGCTTCAGTAAAAGCTGTTTGAAATTCTAGACTCTAGATTCTAGAGTCTCCTCATTTAAATAAGGTATCTACCTACCTAAACTAAAATTAAACCTAGTGATTCAGGTACCTACATATATAATACAGGGTGTAAACAGACCCTTCACGAAGCCGTCAGCCAGGCGTTCATCAAAATAAGTAACTTTACGCAAAAATTATTAGTGGGAAACGACTTTTTTTTTCGGGGTGAAAAATCACGTTATACGGTAGGACTCGATGGAACACACTCAAAGTTGTGCTGATGGATGGATTGAATAGTACGGGGGTCGTGGAGGTCTTTAAAGTAAAAATCTTACATTAAACAAATGTATTTAAAAAAAAAACTTGTGAAAAAGTTGGAAATTTGACCCCCAATATCTTCGTAACTAGAAGGTTCCCAGGTATGGTCTTGCACAAAAAAATGATCGCAAAGAGGGGGAGAACAAGTGCCTTTCGGCTTCGTTAAGGGTCTATTTACACCCTTTATGTATATGTATAAGTACCTATATTATATGTCCCTAGGTTTATTTTGGAAAACAGCCACATACAACCCACACAGCATCTTTTTGAGATAACTATGTAGTTATTGTTGGTTTTCGTTTTCGTTCGTCAAACAATCGCAACGCTAGCGAAGCGCGTTCACCTACCTAAATGGTGAATTAAGTAGTGCGACCACCTCAACGAATTAATCAACTAGGTATATCGACGAATACGGTTAATCCATACTTAATAGTAATACGTATTTTAATAGATTCCCTACAAAAGATCGAGGAAGAAGCGAACGACGCACAGATCCAGTATAAAGCTATTTCAGACAATTGGGAGCACATGCTGACCATAAAAGATCCTTTAGACATTGACTTTGAAATGAAGGAACAGAAGCAGAAATGTGATGAATTGCTTGCTCAAAAAGACGTACTTATTGCCAAAGTAAAAGCTGATCTGGCTGCCGTAGACGCGGCTTATTTTAAAGATTTGGAGAAACAGGTAGTTAAGTAAATATTTAGGCATCAAGTACCTACCTAAAAGATACTGATTAGCTAGGAATTCTATTTTCATTTCACTATTACAGGACAATGACATCAAAGAATTGTCAGACAGAATTGAAAAGCAAATAACAATCATGCAAAGAGCCTATGAAAAACAGCTAACTTTGATAGAAGCAGCTGTCAAAATTGAACGCGAAGCAATGATCGATCATAACAACAAGAGATGGGAAGCGCTTTATAAGCAGTGCGATAAAGAAGAAGTTGCACATTTGGAGTACAAGTTCGTTCAGGTTGAAACAATTTGCCATCTGGTTTTTTTTTTAGATAACCAGAAAGAATAACACTAATTATTCATTGAAAAATTTCAGTTAGCCGAACATAAGCTAGAAATTGAGGCCGTAATGTGGGACCACCACGAAAAGTATCGCGAGGCCAAAATAGAACTGGAAACTTTAATTCAGGACTTGCAACAAGAACTAGAAAAGTTGAAGGCTACGTGTATAATTAATACCGAAAAAATTGGCTACACATATCAGGTGAAAAGATGGCTGATTCACATATGGCGGTTTTATTTCCATTGACTAATTCACTCAAATATGATTTACAGGTTCTAAGAAAACGCGAAGAGGAGAATGTCTTCGTGAGGTCGCAACAAAAACGGAAGCTTAATAAAATGTCTGATGTAGCTAATTTGTTGAGAGCGAAAATTCGGAAGGCGGCTGAGGATGGCGCCATAGAGGAAATAAAGGCGGACACTGAAATCATTAAGTTGATGCAAACGATGGACGACTTGGAGAAGAAGTCGGATCACTTCGCGCACGTGAACAATAACCAGTTCGCTCAAGTGTGGCGGATGTCGGCCGCGCGATGTCTCGAGCTGAGCAAGGAGATACGCCACGCGGAGGTGGCACTACACGCTCATATTCTAGCGGAGCCGCCACCCCCACCACCGCAGAGACCGCCCAAGAGTCCTTTGGCTAAATATGGTAATATTAGTCATACAATATTTTATATTAAGTAATTAAGTAATTATTAATGTAACATTTTGAACGCCATTGAAACATTTACGTGACAAGCTAGCGTGTGCGCTGTACGCCAAACGACACAAATATGTAACAAAATGGTAGGTGAAATTGTGGCTTGGCGTGGAAGGCACGCGCGTGCTTTTATGCTCTGGCGGTCAAAAGGTTAAAAGAAAATCATGCCTGTTTTATTTTCAGAGGCGGAAGCCAAGCTTGAAGCAACTGTGTTTGAGCCAAAAGGCGTTGATCCCGAAAACGAGTTTGAGGAAGCAAAAAACAAATTGGTAATTTTATTTTCACACTTCCCCTTCTACTAAGTCTAGCTTCTTACCGCCCGCGCCAGTGGCGAAAATCAATTAACATTTTTGTTTTTTTAATAATTAAATTTACATAACACCGAGGAGCTCGTGGCTAAATAATAACAGCCGCTCGGGTCGATCTTTAGGTTAAGCCGTGCTTGCCTAGGTTGGTCTGTGGATGGGTGACCGCCCATTACATACCGAGTTTCCTCCGTGCCTCAGAAAGACGTTAAGCCTTTGGTCCCGGCTGTCATTTGTAGATCTTTGACTGTGATCGTTACAGTGGCCCAAAAAGTCTGACAACCAGTCTTACCAAGGGGTATCGTATTACCTAGTACTAACTGGGTTGTGGAGGTCAGATAGGCGGTCGCTCCATGTAAAATACTGGTATTCAGCTGCATCCGGTTAGACTGGAAGCCGACCCCAATATAGTTGGGAAAAGGCTAGGCAGATGATGAAATTTACATAACATCACGCCTGTAATCTCTGAAGGGGTGAGCAATAGTTCTACACCCACATTTCGCCAGTATGTTTAAGCTCCATGTAATGTGGAGGGCGTCAGTATTGTAATCAACCGGCTACTAATTCAGGCTACAGGCTACTACGAAGAAATTCCTGATTGGAAAAACCCAATAACACTTTGCCAGACCTGGGAATCGAAACCAGGACCTCATGCTCAGCTGTCGCGCTTGCGACCGCGACCAACGAGGCAATCAAATTAAATTGAGAGAAAACAGACATCTCTGTCTTTCAGTTCTACTGACTCTAGCTCTTGAGTCTTGAAATAAGAGAACCTGGTAAATGTAGGTTTGCTTCAAATCCGTCATTATTTCTCAAGGCCCAGCGCACACCTGTGTGGTGGGTGCAACATTTCCAACCATATGTCATTAAAAATAAGGTTTTGTTTAATTTTTTATCTTCTCAGTCTGCCGCTCCCCCGCAGGTGTGCTGGGCTGGCTGGGCCTTTGGTGCTTCTTTCGACTAGCTTCTATAAAATAAATGTGATATTTCTACAGATTCATCATATACTACGCCTTGTCGCAGATAACACAGGCTTTCTAGTTGAAGATCGTTTGCTCAAACTTATTGAAAAGTACCAACCGAGCTCCCGAAATTTGTGTACACTAGACGCCATATTTATGGTAAGAATAATGAAGCATAATAATATTAATTTTAATTGATGATTGTGGTACAGGTCCATTCCTGACAATTTTTTATTTAGCACTAATTTTCTATTTAGCATTTATTCTCTCTGTAGTAGTAATGTTCTATATTCCCGAGCTGTCAGGTAAGTGCTACATAGTGAGGAAGTCGCTCTAGTACTTCGTCTATAACATATAATATCACGCCTGTAATCCCGGAAGGGTTAGGCAGAGGTGTGCTTAATAGTACACTCACATTCCCTCGTCTATTTACCTCCCTTATTGCCAAACGGGTTCATATTTTTTTAATATTTTTAGGCGCTAGAAATTGAAGCGGAAGAGGATATAGATCTTTTGTGTGGCACATTTTTGAACTATGCGTTTTGCCCTATCTGCGTCGGTGTCGACATAGAATCCGATAATGTGGCGATATTACCGGACTCTCAGTCACCGGATGTGTTGTCAAAGGCTGAATCTCAAGGTGGTATGAGACGTGGTAGGTAAATCATATACATAATGTTTAAGGCTAGACCCCTCACTGATGGCGAATAATAGGACATATTCTCTATCAGTGAGGGCTGGCTGGAATCAACGTAAATGTCACAAAGTATTTTTTAGGCTGCAGTGAGCACATAGACCATGTCTGTACATAAGGTAATTAAGATAACATTACTGTAGGTCTTTGATTATTTACATGTCTAGATAGAGAGTTCGAGCGTCTAAACGCCAAAAAAAATATCAGCCACCCTTTTTTTTTTGGGGTGAAAAATCACGTTTTACGCTAGGACTCGATGGAAAGCACTCAATACATTGTTCTGATGGATGGATTGAATAGTACGGGGGTCGTGGAGGTGTGTAAAGTAAAAATCTTACATTAAAAAGAAGTATTTAAAAAAAAACTTGAAAAAAATATCGCAAAGACGTGGAGAACAAGTGCCTTTGGGCTTTATTAAGGGTCTATTTACACCCTTTATTATTTTTATGTTGATAGGCACAGGACTAGCCGAGCGGATTTCAGTGTGCAAAGCTCACACAAGCGTCGTCGCCGTCAGGAGTGCGTCGGCGAGCACGTCGCGGACTGCACACATTGGATTCAGGTTTTCACTTCATCAACTGCTGGCTACACTCGGCATATTGGTTGCAATATATGATAAAATATTGCATTGTTTCAACAATATAAATTATCATTATTGGAATAAAGTTGATCATTTTGTTTGCACTGCATGCAGAAAGTAGCAGTGGACTGGTAGGCTTCGATAGGCTGTGTTGATTAATTGCCATAGACTACCTACTCCATGTCACCTCATGTTGATGCATTTTGACTGTTTATGGCCATTGCTATTTTATGTACAGACGCCAGCACTACAATCTGTCGAATTTCAACTTACTCGCTAAAGCATTAGGTTGATGGTTAATTGGGAAAAATTGTCAGTTTCGTTCTGGTAGCTTGATATGCTGAGGTCTGTACCTATGGGCCTTCAGAGAGTGTTTCCGCACACCTATATTATTGGCATTTAAATGGTGACCATCATAAAACAATCTGCGGATCGGTGATTAAAATGATGCGAAATCCGAACTACAATACAATTTGGTTAAAAAGGAAATAAACCTGTTTTGTTTAATTCTATTTTGAATCACAGGAATGTAACGGAGTTATCACCGTCTGATCAGCTTTTAGTGACAGAGGCAGATGAAATAATGCAGAAATGTGGAGATTTCCAAGGTAATGATAAAATAAATAGAAAATTATTTATTGAAATATATTATATAAATTATATAAGTAAAATCGCAGGCACTCTTACCTCTGCACTGGGTGGGAGGACTCATTTGATGATTTTACCAGGTTAAAAAAAAAAAAAAAGTGAAAAAATGATAAAATAAATAGAAAATTATTTATTGATATAAATGATATAAGTAAAATCGCAGGCAGTCTTATTATTTATACATTCATTGTGTGAGGAATGATATGAAACAAAAAGGAATACTACCTAAATGATAGTGTGTCGGTTGACAATGAATGAAAAATAACTCTTGCGCCGACCCCAAGTAGGTAAAATGGGAAGAGGCTAGGATGATGCAGCAAATTAACCAATTTTTAATGTGTGTTAATTAAGGTAAGTATTAACTCGCGTTAACTTGTCCCAGCGACTATGATGGTGAATGGGAGCACTCCCGATGGTGGTTCAGTGGCCAGTCGAAGGCATGGCGCGCGAGCTGTCAAAGTAACAGGCCTAGCACCACAAGGACTGGTCGCGCAGGAAGAAGCTCCTAAGGAACTCAATCCTTTCCTCTGTCCAAGTGAGTCATAGTAATATTCGTTTTGGTTCTACTTTATTCCGACTAATGGCTCATTTACATTAAGGTCGTTTTGACCGATTCGATTGCAGCCCGTATTCGATCACCGACTAGTGTAAACGGGTTTTCGGTTAGCCGTATTCGACCACAGCCCCTATTCGGTCACCGACTAGTGTAAATAGGTTTTCGGTAAACGTAACAGCCCAATTCGATGAATCAATTCGGTTCAACCGAATACGGTCGCCGCATTCGGTGACCGCGCCATAAATTTAGTGTAGCTCTCCTTCTGATGAGACTGAGCGATAAGACTCAGTGATTAGTGGCAATCCACGGATCACACTATGGTTCAAAAGGCCGATTTAGCAAAACAAAAAGGGTTACTGAAATTCTATAATAATACTAGCAAAAGCGATAATCCTAACGAAGAAGGTGATTAATGAAATTATCTCAATGATGCAGTTTTTTATTATAATATTCCTATTATTGCAATCTCAAAACATCGTCAGGGAAAAGATATTTTCAAGGGAGGATTACGACCCTCAGTAATGAGGAGTACGACTTGAGGAGGGAGGAGGATTGCAATCTCTGATTACTGTACCTAATCTGGGATAGCATCGAATCCCCTAGTAGTAGATACAATGTTAACAAATGCAAGCCAGTAGTGATGTAAATGGATCTTGTCTAATAAACATAGTTTTCAGCTGAGGTTTTCAGTAAGATCAATCAGATTAATTTGAATTAACCGCTTTTTATGTAAGTACCTAAAATATCATGATAAGTTGCAGGCACTGCAGCTCAGCGCATGTCCGTTCCAGATTTACGTCGGAAACAAAGCCTCAAAAATATCATTTTTTATTTTAATAACTCAAATATTAAAATAACCTAAAATGTAAACATTGTCTGATTTTACCAATTTGGCCATTGCTGGGACACGTGAAAATTGGACTCGTGAAACCTTCCTAAATGCTCTAATCTATGTCAAAATTCCAGCCCTGTAACGCCAGGTGCAAGTTTCTGGTCCCCCCATACTTAAGTACAAATGCTGTATCCATAATAATATTGTAACACCAAATGATTTCAAAAGAGTAACCATGGAGTTTCTTGCCGGCTCTTCTCCACAGGAAACGACCAACCCGAACCGTGCACCTTTCTGTCGACATTTTATAAGTGCCCATCGAGGCCTATGTGAAATAAAATATTTTGATTTAGATTTTTGGGGAGTTTGGGTTTATCCTTTAATTATTATTATTTTTGCTATATTTTGACAATTCATCTCCGTGATCATGGTGCTTGCAACAGCGCCGAAATATCGGGAACTCATAATAAACAGTAAACATGGTAAATATCTCGTTTCGAGTATTAATAATAAATCATCTATACCTTAGAGATAATTAATAGTGACAAATAATATTGTCCAACTAGATCTGCCTTTTGAACCATAGTGGATCAGGGCCAATTTTTGGAAACTAATGTTTGTTTAACAGTGCATTTTGATTTCTAATTGCTACATTTCAGAACCGAAATCAGATAAAGAAAACAATCACGTTAATTATTAATACTCGAAACGGGATATTTACCATGTTTAATATCGGGAACTCATAAAAAACAGTAAACATGGTAAATATCCCGTTTCGAGTATTAATAATAAAGTTAGTGACCATGATAGTTTAAAATCTTAAATCACGTTAATCTGTACCTATACTAACTAAATATATCATCTTGTTTGTCTTTCAGATGGTCACGCTCTGGAAATGGACCCAATGCAAGTTTTGACTGCTTTGAGTACTTTCATAGCACTTTTCGTACCACCAGAGAAGAAGAAACTAAACAATATACTGTTAGTATACTATAAGTTGTTACTTGGTACTGGATTAGCACTAATATTGTTAATAATGTTCGCTTCTGAAACCTAACCCGAGGTCCCATGGCTAATGGTTTATGCGTTATGGGTATGCGTGATTCAATCAAAATGAGTGAACGGAGTGAAGTCTAATAAAAATACGCTTTTCGTTCATATTGGGTTACTTTTTCCATAAATTGCATTTATTACTAATTACAGAGAAAGCTTGGAACCTCCGAACTTTAAGACACCATCTCGCAGACTTACTGAGGAAGAAATCTCCGAGTATTGGTTACAATGGAAAAATGTGTTCCCCCCAGAGAAAGACAAGTTTTGGGATGGGCTGTTGACAGGATTACACAATTATTTGGAGATATTACAAGGTGGGTTAAGAAATTTAGGACCTAAGTTTGACTTAGTACCGCAAAATGGTTACTTACGAAAGGCTACTCTTGCTTAACGGATCATCAAAATCTTAAACATATATTAAAATTTTGTGTAGTATTCCTCCGAAACGGCTCGACCGATTTTTATGCAATTTATATGTGTATTTGGTAGGTATGAGAATAGGTCGAAAAGTTTATTTCACACCGCTAGGTTGTCAGATTCTAAATTAACGCAAGTGAAGCCTCGTGAAAAAGCTAGTAATAAGTATATAAAAATTAAATTAACACAATAATTTTTCATGTCAAAAAAAATGTCCACAATCAAAATTAAAAATTAAATAAAAATAAGTTAAAAATAAAATAAAATAAGGTCATTTGAGATCTAAATTATAAAAATAAAATGACATGAATCAAAAATACAAACATCTATCGAATGCTTTCGAATAGTTCACAAATGCAAGATAAAGCAGGGTGTTAAATTTAAGAGATATTGCTATAATTTGATGGATTGTGTGCAAGTGGTCGTTAGTAGAAAATCCGGGACGGAAGGCTGCCTGCTCGGGAGGTTGATGCTTATCTAGTTCTACAGCGATGCGATTTTCTATAACTTTTTAAAGACTATAATAAAATAATATAATATAATATAATAAAAAATATTTAATATATATAAATTAATATTTAATTTTATATATATTAATATTTAATATAATATATGGGAGATCAGACTTATGGGTCTACAAATATTTATGAGCAAAACACCCGAACAAAGAATATCGTTAAAAAGGTTTTTGATTTGAGAAAGTATTGATTCACCGACTTTCAGGGCGTCAGTACTATCGCCATCTTCAACGCATGACCTGTTGTTCTTCATTTTACTGAGTGAAAAATGAACTTCGCCCCCAGAAATGGATGGAATGGTATCTGGACAGAAATAGTTATGTGTATCTGGTATTCGAGGTGTATCGGAATATAGGGATTTATAAAATTTTGTGCATATGTCTAGAATTAAATAGTAAACATTCAAATTATAAGTAGGTACGTAACATATACTCTCTCATCTTTGATCGTAGACAAAAATGGACAGGTATCTCTGTTCTTTTATCGTTATTTTGAAGCGCTCGCGATGAATATGGACAGTTCGAGTACAGCGCGCTTAGCTCTCCCCAGATTACCAAGGGCATTGAGGCTTAAAAGCGCCTGTAATGGCCAGTTAATTTTAACATGCATCGAAAATATAATGGTATTCCGGATAGATTTATTCAAGCTACAAAAGCTACAAAACTATCATTTGAATCTGCTTCCAAAACAGTAAAGGAAAGCTTAAAGAAACCGGTATTTCTTAGAACTAAAACGTAGAAGGCATGTGATATCTACGGCCGGCGCGTGGTGTGCCTATTACAGTCCACTTCCTTTTAAAGAGAGGGGAGCTGTGTCCCAGCTGTGGGATTATTATTGGTTAATTATTCTTTCGATCATAGTTACCACTTCATTCTCTTGTTTGTTTGTCTCTGCATCACCCCAAATTAGACTGGTAGAAATGCTCATTGTATTAAGTCCGTCTCTGTACATTTGTGAGCATAAAGTATTCAATAAATAAACTACAAGACAAATAATCGCATTATTTTCAGAACGTGAACGTATTTACGACGAGGTGGTGGAGTTGCGACGACGCAATGCGGGGCTCCGGCAGTTAGTACGCGGCGCCCTGCCCGAACTGCCCGTGCAAGTGCCCAAGTACGCGCGCGGCTATCGGAAGGCTTTCACTGCGCCAACCCCTGATAATGCCCCCCCGGCATATGCCAGACTACCACCTATTTAAAGTAAGGAACTTGCTTGCACAAGAAGATTTATTGTATTTCAGGATGCATGAGTCTCTGGAGCATTACATTGCAGTCAGTGGCGTACCTGTACCTAGGGGTCAACAATACGGCAAGCCTGTAAGTCAAGCAGACTGAAGAGTACATCATGAAGAGTAGTACAAAGGGTGTAAATAGACCCTTAACACAAACGAAAGGCACTTGTTCTTTTCGATCATTTTTTTGTTCTAGACCATACCTGGGAACCTTCTACTTACGGAGGTATTGGGGGTCAAAGTTCCAACTTTTTCATAGATTTTTTTTAAATACATTTTTTTAATGTAAGATTTTTACTTTAAACACCTCAACGATCCCCGTACTATTCAATCCATCCATCAGCACAATGCTTTGAGTGCTTTCCATGAGTCCTACCTCAAAACGTGATTATTAACCCCAAAAAAAAAAGTCGATTCCCAGTAATAATTTTTGCGTAAAGTTACTTAGTGTGATGTGCAGAATGCTTGGTTGACGGATATGTGAAGGGTCTGTTTACACCCTGTATTATTGGGGCAAGCCAAGCTTGTTGACTTGCATGAAGGTACCGCCACTAATTGCAGTTTTATTTATTTGAAAAAAAAAAAAATTGCGGCAAAAAACTGTATAGCAAAAAATAAGCACATTATATAAATGAAATTAAAGTTGGAAGCATGTGGGACCTATTCCATTTTTACAATTTTATAATGTACTAATAGGTCCCGCCTGCTTCAAATTGTTCTTACCGCCGCGCTGCGCCACGGCATTTTCTTATTAATTTTTATTTCCTGTTTACTAGTTTTATGATGTGAAAAATTTCGCAAGTTTATATTATAAGATTTTTTCACTTTTTATTTCACTGGTCATTTAGAATAACTTTAAAAAAAATAAGTTGTATATATTTTAGTAATCACCTTGTAAAATCCTTCAATTTGATACGCCACTATATGGGACTGGAAGAAGAAAAACAAAAAAGAAAAAAATCAAACCCTAAATATAGCGCCCAATATCCTATGTCTGACCCGTTTGATATATAATTGAAAAAAAAAAAGAAACGAAATCACAATGGCAGCTGAGTCGGTGATTTTTTGATCACTAATCTGCACTATAACTAAATTCAAAACCATAACCTAATCTAGACTTCAAGGCCAGCATAATAATTATGCGATGCGTTTTGGATAAGGGACTGGTTGCAGCTTTTTGGTAGCGCGTATAGTTAGTTTTAAAATATTTGTCTAATGTTTATTTGAGATTGTCACCGAAAGTTCAAATGATCATGTTATTTTATCTATTCTATTGTTTTAATTTATTGAATTGTATACATAATTTTATAAGTTGAGCCTTTTTGTGGAATCTAGTTTTCCGAAGGGCGGCTCATGGCCTTACGACGATTTCCTATCGTGCTTGTGGTAATTGGTGTTTGTTGTTACGCACTATATAAACTATAATAATTACACAATGTACCTACCTAAATTAATACAATTATTTATAATATCAAAATTGTGATTTTTATTTTTAATATTAGAATAGGCCTATCTTAATACACTTAAAAGTCGCTCTGTCTGTGCGCCATCATAATAGACGTCTGCAGATTGGTTTGGCAGACTTTCCTCACTGCGCCAGTCCATCGCATCGGATTGGTGTTCGTCAAACGAAAAACAGAGCAACTTTGAGAACTGTGGTGCACAAAGTGACGATTACGTATTAGTGACCCTTAATCATGAAGGTACGAGGAAGAAGAGAGAATACATAAATTACGTGTCAGTGTTCGTACCCAGATTATGTTCAACAAACACGTCACCCCAGGACCTATTGTTGTCAATGGCAGTCCTCTCGAGGTTGTTCGAGAATATATTTACCTCGGGCAAACTGTGCAGTTTGGTAAGAACAACTTTGACGATGGTGGCTAACAGAAGAATACAGCTGAGCTGGGCAGCATTTGGGAAGCTTCGTCGGGTCTTCTTGTCGAGTATTCCACAGAGCCTTAAGACTAAGGTCTTCAATCAGTGCCTGTACCTGTTATGACTTACGAGACCGAAACTTGAACACTCACGGTATGGTTGATCTATAAATTCAAGGTCAGCGAGCTATGTAACGGTCTTTGCTTGGAGTCTCTCTGAGGGATCGCATCGGGACACACGGATCACAGAATAAGTAAGCTAAAGTGGCTATCGGTCGGCCATATTAGCCCTAGAACCGATGACCGTAGGAGTAGACGTGTTCTTCAGTGGAGACCGCGATTGGCAAGCGTAAGGTGGGACACTCTCAGGTTCGATGGAGCGATGATCTTCGCAGGGTGAACTGGATGAGAGTTGCCGAGAATCGAGTTAAGTGGGGTGCCATTGAAGAGGCCTAAATCCAGCAGTGGACTATTGTCTGATGATAATCATGTTCGTACACCCTATGTAATGTTCAAAACCACGTAACCGATTCCAATGAAGTTTTGTGAATGTGTATGCTTGGTTCGAGATTGAAAGATAGTTATAGTTTAGGACTGGAGAATTCGTAAGGGCCTCAATAAAAAGGCAGTGAGCACCCCATACACCTGGTACACTTAGACCTAAGGAAATCATCGTGACCGAAAATTCGATCCTGCGGCTTGCTTTGCAACTTTGCATAATGATATTCGTTATCTGTATTCTGAGATACCTCATGTAGGGATGAAAATACAACCACATAGTAAAGTAAAACTGTTATTCAATAGATAATAGGGATGCCAAAAACAAGTTTTGGTGTCACCTTGAAGTAACTATAACTTTTTGGTATATTTAATCATTTCAACAACATTTTAGGGTTCATATTGGTGTCTTTTTTGAGACAGCAGTTAATGGGTGATTTTTTTTCTAAATTTAAAAACTAATGTAGTTTCAGACTGTACTTACTTTCATAACAGCTTAGATGTTCCTAAGCTCTGGCTAACCCATTTATAAGTAAGGGACTCCTCTCAAATTGTTGTCAACCAGGATGCCTAGAAATTTCGCTACACAAGTTGTATTAACTTTTTGACCATTATTACATTTATATCATCAGCGCGTATCCTTTAGTAGAAGTGCATTACTTTCGTCTTTTTTAGATTTATTATTAAGTTATTTGTATCAAGCCAATGTATAATTGTTTCTAATGTGTTATTAATTTCTTTTTCATAGTTTTCTTTACTGGTACACTTAACTATCGCTGTACTATCGACTGCAAATAATACCATGGGTTGTCGTGTCTGTCGTGGCAAGTCTATGTATAGGAGAAATAAAGAAGGTCCCAAGACACTTCCCTGCGGTACACCATATTTGACCTCTTTACCGGGTGATGTATATCTAAGGTCACATTTGGTTTCAAGGCATATTCTGGACATTTCTGTGTGTGGAACTCGTCCAGTAAGATACGAGCTTATTAGGTCTATGACATTTCCCCGTATACCGTAATTATATAGTTTTTTCAAAAGGACGTCATGGTGTACGTATTCGAAAGCTTAGCGTAGCAGAACGCGGTGGTATTGCATTAATAGCTGACGCTGCAAGCGTTGGTCGTTGAGTAAAGATGATACGGTTGCTTAGTACCTCTGAGCGCAGCCTATCAAATGCGGCATTGTTCAAGATGTGATTGCGTTGGATGACCCGCACCTGATCCGACAGTCGTTGGGCCGAGACGTTAACGGTTGGTTCAAGATCCTGAAACAGAGACAGCATCCTAACACGGTACGCGGTGTCAGACGTACTAAGCTTGCTAAAAATACTTTTCATCAATCCTATAAATGCGGGGTGTTGATAGAGATAGGTCTTTAAAAATTTCCTAAAACAATTTTTACTTAGTCAATCGTTTGAAAGATAAACACTTCCAAAGTGGTAAAATGTGTCCCCCCCCCTCTATTTTCTAAAGTAAGAGGACGAAAATTCTGAAAAAATGTAGGATTGTAGAACGTAAAAAAAACTTTCAACGAAAATGTTTGTATGTTTAGTTTGTGAGATATGGGACATTTTCATCAAACTGCAGCAGGAACTTTATTTTTCATTTTGTTTTTGTGAAGTGTGGTATTGTGATTAATGGCAATGGGTCCTAATTACCTGAATAAATGATTATTATTATTTATTTATTAACATACTATGAAAAACAAATTTAGTTTTGCAGTACCATGTATGAGGAGCCCCCCTTAATCTTTTATTTTGTTGTATAAAAATCGTTTCACAGAATAAATACATTTACCTACCAAGTTTCAACCGTGAAATCCTAATAGTTTTGGAATAAAGTGGCTGTGACATACGGACGGACAGACAGACATGACGAATCTATAAGGGTTCCGTTTTTTGCCTTTCGGCTACGGAACCCTAAAAAAGTCGAAATGAACATAATTATGATAAACTTTATTCTCAATACTGATATTAATAGTTATCACATTACAAACAGATAAAACTCTATTAAAAAGTCCCCAATTTCAAATAAAAGTCGAAATGAACATAATTATGATGAACTTTATTCTCAATATTGATATAAATAGTTATCACATTGCTAACAGCTAAAACTTTATTAATTTAATTTCATGTGAATACAATTTTTTTTTAAATAATTACATTCATATATTGATGTAATGTATAAACCCTTAAAGGAATGTGTCCACTAAAAGTTTTAAAAAAATTGTGTTATTTTTTATTAACATGGCTAAGCCACTCAGAATACATTTTTCATAATGTATTTTTACAGAGAATACGAATATTAGTAATGCCACAATGGAATGGAGGCACATTATTATTATATTATCTTGTTTTATAAAACATATTGTGGGTCTTTGTTACCTGAAATAAATTATATATTATTATTTATATTATATTTTACGTAAAGCAGCTACTGATCTGTAATAAGCCTGATTTCCTTTAAGATAACAATATAACAACGAATTAAATACTTGATTTACTTTACAAATATAACATGTTTAGGCTTTAGTTCCGACCACCGTGCCCGCCTGCTTGTCGATTTGTTCTTTCTCCAGTTGCTTGCCAAGGTACTCCCTGTAAAACAACAAGCAAATAGTCAATTGCTGTAACACAAGTCTAAGCAGATAAAAACACAATGACGTTATGTATAGGTACAGATTATTGATAGTGTTTGCTAAATGTCATCGACATCGTCAATAAGTGATCTTATCACATTGGTACGACTGATAAGTCCAAACAGTATCTCTTCATATTGCCAATTATTTGCTCAACTATTTACTCTCAATTGAATTGTCCCATCAGAAACCAAACCACGCCCTAAATTCCATAGTACGCATAATTCACACGACGATACATCAAGCCATACATTTTCAGTATAAGCTGATCTCATATTCGTTAACTATAGGCTTCCCGTATTTACAAATTAATTAATTGGTAGATTTAATTATAAAATTAAAAGTTTCAAGTGAGTAATGATTACCTTCTTGACCATACATTTTTGTGTCATGTTTCAATATTTCTCACCAGTGCTTATAAAAAGGCCCTGAAACGTGTTAAGACTACATACCAGTTGTGCACCATCAGTTTCTGGACAGCGAGTAGGGCCTCATATCGCACGTTGGGCTCCTCATGGCTCAGTAGGTACATGACACGTTGTTTGCCGCCCAACTGCTCAAGGTTGCTGTTGACAATAAACGTTGTAATGAACAAAACTACAATGGATCATTGTTAGGTTGTCTCTGTGGAGATGACATACAAATCTTAAAGTTTAAATAGCATGTTCACGATATTTTAATGAGTCAGTGTGCATGCGTCATCTCTGACGCAATAAGATACAGATGAGGGGCAAATTTGACAATCACGAAAGCAGTATCTTCACGTGATCTCCACTTGATTGTTGAATTTTGCTGAATTCTTATTTTTGCGGGTACATAGAAAATCATGTTTAGAATCATAGTGAGTCCACCTACTGTACAACAGTATCACCATACAACTCCTCTGTGACGTAAAACTCAAATGCCAGTCTGTTCTGTCGTAGCATAATAAGCAAGCATTGCTTATAATGCCTTTACGGAATAACAACTTCCTGAAGTCCCAGACGCTGGTGTAAAACTTCTTATAATCATAGAGTAGAAACCTTGAGACATTTCAACTTAATCTTTAGCCATGACAAACCCCGCCCGGCAATTAGCGATTAGAGCTAAAAACAAGTTGTTTGTCTCAGCGATCAACTATTAGTAAAGGGAACCGATCAATTTTCCGAAATTTTTTTGTTCGAATTTCACTTTACCGAAAACTATTGATCGATGGCTTTTTTGTTATTTGTATTAATTGACATATCTTTAGATCATCGAAGTATCATGTGTCATAGGTATTACTTTACCGAACGCGGCACCGCTCCGTGGTGCAGTCTGTTACTATCAAGAAGCAGAAGTCTGTGCGTCCTGGTACTTTATTTTTTTTGACATTTGATTTAATTGAGTTTACATCTGACTGTCGTCAGTGTTTATTGGATTATTTTGAAGACGTTTCAACATTTGTTGTTGGTTTAGCTGATCGAGGCAGCACATCCAGCACAAGTCTGTATTGGTCACGCCGACTTCGAGAGCTTATTTCCTCTGCTGTTATAAAAATAATAGTAGCTACATATCTATTTTACAGACACGGGACCTACAATCTTTTGTACCGCATCCTCGTTGGCGGTGGGACATGTAGGCCCCTTAGGGGCAGTAACCTTTCACCTGGTGACAATGATTACTGGTTCTGAGCGAGTCTTAATACTACCACCACCATCATCATTCTTCTGCCCTTAATCCAATTTATTTGGGGTCGGCGCAGAATGTCTTCTTAGTTAATAGTGAGTCACAATCAATACATTACTATATTTGAAACAAATGAATACGTACTTTTTGCCCCTGGGGTAGTGGCGCACGTATTCTCCGATGTCGTAGCAGGCCACGGCGAGCACGGTCGGGTCGGAGCTGGACTCCAGCAGGTGCACCAGCGTGCGCAGCAGCTCCTGCCCGCGCTCGTTGAGTCGCGCCGCGTTCTCGCGCCAGAACTTAGCCGACTTGTGCACCGGAGACCACTCCAGACTACAAATGTTAACAGCTTCCATTAGTGCTTTGAGCTCTTCTGATGATCAAATGAGAGTGGGTTTACCTAAACTTCAAGGAACCAAGTATCAGGTAAATAATACTCCCCTCTAATTTAACAGATTTGTCACAAAATTAAAAATTTCCGGAGTTTCAAAAGGAGGTGTTACTTGCTTCTTCTTCAAGTATTACGAAACGCAATTTGGGGGAGGGGGGGGTCTAGTAAAACGTTACTATGCGTTACAGGGGCGGGAGGGGGTTATCCAAGAACGCTTTACGTAACATTTTTTTTATGTTAATAATAAAAACTAAGGAATTAAAATCGCCCAAGTTGGCAACCCTTTTCGTTTATCCCTTACGGGGAATCCCTCGATTGTATTGTACACGTAGTAGAAGCTAGCAGCGGCTCGCAGCAGCGACGCACGAGCGGATTAAAGCCATGACAAAGGTATTTTAGCAAATTTCCGGAACTTTGAGCAACATAATTGTGACTTATCATTAACACTAGAAACGGGATATTTACCATGTTTACTGTTGTTGTTGTTGTTGTGTGTGTCAAAGAAAACAGTAAACATGGTAAATATTCCGTTTCTAGTGTTAATGATAATGTTAGTGACCATGATAGTTTAAAATGTTCTATAATTGTGACTTTATGGTCACTTTGGATGTTACGTTACGTTTTGGGAGGGGGAGGTGTACGAAACAACGTTACGGCGCGTTACATAGGGGGGGAGGGAGGGTCAAAACATCAAATATTGCGTTACGTAATACTTGAACGCTCCCTTTGAAGTTTAGGCAAATATAATACTCTACCTATTCCGCCGATCTCTGCCGATAATGTATTCGTTGCTACGAAGCTGTTTTAGTTTAAAAATGAGGTTATGTATCCTAAGTAACATAGATAAATATTCGAATCTCTTAGTGTTACTCGACACATAATTGATCTTACTAATTTAATATAATAAAATAACTTAGGTATACTCAGCATTTATGAAAAAAAAAAATATTAAAACGTACCGGCCGCTTCTGATTTCTGTAGCGTACTGGTCGAATGAGCTGAGGTCTTGTACCGAAGCCTGCAGACGTTCGATCAGGAAAGATACGTCATTCATGATGTCTTCATCATCAGAGCGCTTCTGATCCAGAATCGACAGCTGCTTCAGGACCTTGCACTGTACCATGGCGATGCAATGTTCCTTGGAGACCTGGTATCAGTGAAAGTTATAAATAATCTACGATTGTAGCTGTCTCTAACACTCGATCTCTGTTCTGTTAAAAATATTTGGTGATAAAATATGATTGTGTGCAAGCAATTTTAATATATGTCGAGGTATTACATTAATTCATCATACATCTTAAACGTGGTCGCTCACAATGGGCCTCATCAGAAGGCTTAAAGTCATCCAAAGGGCTATGCTCGGATTTTCCTTGCGTGATCAAATCAGAAATGAGGACATCGCAAGAGAACCAAGGATACCGACGTAGCCCGAAGAATAGCCAAACTTAAGTGGCAGTGGGCAGGGCACATTGCTCGCAGAACGGATGGCCGATGGGCCCGAAAAGTTCTGGAGTGGCGACCGCTCCAGAACTTTTCGGGCCCATCCAACCGGAAGACGTTGCGTTGGAAGGCCTCCCACTAGGTGGACCGATGACCAGGTAAAGGTTGCAGGGATCCGCTGGATGCGAGACGCACGGGACCGGTCAATGTGGCGACACTTGGGGGAGGCCTATGTCCAGCAGTGGACGTCTTTCGGCTGAAATGATGATGATCATAAATTTTTACCGTGAAGGCTGGGCTCTCATTGGAAATCATATCATCACCATCAATTTTCAAAACATCCGTCTTTTTAAGGGCCCAGTCCAAGAAAATTGACAGCTCGTCGAAATATTCGCGTAGATTTACAATGCTTTTTAGACTAAAGTTATGAATGAATTGCAGTTGATTTTAGTGCAACATAATATTGGTTATACGGGGTGGAAGGGACACCAACGCGAAAATTGATACCATAACTAACGCGTCTTGTTTTTCAGGCTATCTTCAGATGTTTGAACCCCATACTTCACCAGCAGCGGATTCAGTTCGTCAAATGATGACAACTTATGTTTGCTTCCATCGGGGACTTCAATAACGATGACACCGTCCTGAGTCCAACACAACCGCATAGTGAAGTGAAGCCGCGCCATCCCAAAGATGGGTTGTCGGATCTTGGTCAAAAACTTCATGACAGAGATGGATGACCACTTCAGTCTTGTCTTCGCTGTCTAGACCGCAGACCTGTCGTCATAGCTCGAGAACTTGACTAGGATTGGCCTGTGGTGATCCTTTTTGGCTACGCCAAGTCTGTGGTAGATCTTTATGGAGGATGCAGTGATAGTTTTAAGGGACAGCTTCTTGCTTATCAGGATCCTCCAGGATCACTGTGCTACTGACTTCCCCTTCAACCTCGGCTATGCCCTGGAAAATTAGTGCCGTCCACCGATGCCTGGTCTCCAACCCGTCGACATGTCTGTTGACGCTGATCTGTCTTCGAAGCATGCTGAAGATCAGCTCCCTGAAGGTGCGAAACTCCTCGGCAATCCTCGCCCCGGTGTCCTTGGCAGGCCCTGCACACTGTATCTGCGCTTCCAACTAGCTCATCTTCCGGATAAAGCTATCTTCTAGGGTCTTCTGTGCAAATATTATCTCGTCAAATTGAGACATTGGAGTAGTAATTGACCACTTGTGTTCGGTGACAGTGAATAGTGTTGTGATGCCAGTTCGAGCCACATGAATGTGCTGCAAATGTGACTATCCATTGTTTATAGGCTATACACTGATAATATATTAAAAAAAACCAGTGAAAATACTGAAAATTATTATTTTAAATATAAAATTAATACTAGTTACTTTTTTTTACAACTACCCGCAAAAAAAAAGTCTAATCTTCTCTCTCTATTAAAAAGGCACACCCGTCTTCAAACTTTCAAAAATATGTAACGCGTTTTGTATATGGGATACTGTTGCCACATATACCCCATTTTTACGGTCGTGATTAGAGGACAATCAGACAAATTCGAAAAGTTTTTTACATAAAATAAAATGATAGGAACCGAGACCTCTTTCTTAAAAATTTTAATGTCAAAAATTATTAAATCAGCTCTGTTTTCGAGAAGAAAAAAGGGCAATAGGAAACGTCGATCTCGTCAAAATATTTGTGATATAGTCGGTCTGAGCTGCAGCTGTCCCTATCGCACTCTACTGGGGCAGGTTTGACGAAGCGCGACGGCAATAGTTTCTTCATTACTTCCTGTACCGAAGTCGGCTTGGGCAATTGCATGTTACAAGAGGTCAATGTAGGATGTTGTGATATTCGCGAAATGTTCACGAATGCGAATATTTTATACGGACAACAACTTAGAGCACCTTAAGCATCATATCAGATAATTTGAGTAGGCTGGAGTGTCAAAGCGAACTCCCGGCGCACACGCTTTTCTTTTGTTTTTGCAGTGTAGTATCTAGTTTTGCACACCCGGACTTGAGCCTTAAGCAGTTTAAGAATAAGCCTGACCTGAGGGTTTTGAGGCTTTTCTATGAGGTTCCTGAAGACGGCCAGCACGATGCGCGAGACCTTCTCCTTCACGCAGTCGCTGAGGATGTCGGCAAGGATAGGAATAGCATTGAACTTATTCATCTTCTCAGCCAGCAGAGGGTTGAATGTCAGCACCCACACGCAGAATACCAGCTGGTATTGAACCTAAGAAGAGGGGAGTGTTATTAGTAAAAATATTATCAACAACCTTTTATCGACTTACAAATAACGTGGTAAACCTGACCTTACCTGGAAGTTGACCCTAGAGGCCAGAATAGACAGCAGAGTGGAGATGCCGTCACAGGACACGAACACGAAACGGTACGCGTCGATGCGCAGCATCATTTGCAGGCAGCGGGCCACCGACTGGATGTACTCGTTGTTCTGTGTGCAAAATATAGTTTTGTACTATGCTCTTTAACCTCAAGCGTTATATCTTTGCCTCATTTTTGACAAAATTTTAAGCTCACAAAATTCAGCAGAATTCAATTCTAAATTAAAATTTTATTTTCGACATTTATCAAAATCAAACCTACATTTCATTTGACAGAAACAAAAGATCTCAGTTTATTTACAGTACAGTACATTTGAAAAACATCAAGTTAGAGCGTTATATCACATAGAAATAGATAGTTTTAATCATCCACTGTATTGACCCACAATTACAAAAATGAAATTCGCAAATAAAATAACGTATATTTTAAACTTAGATGTATTAGCAAAATTAAATAATACATGAATTGTCGACTGGAGAAAATAATGTGTAATATAAAAAAAGAAACTTAATCATAATAAGTACTAAAAGAATAATAATAATATTTTTACAAAAAAAGCCATATATTTAAGCCTGCATGCACTTTGCACAAACCTTCACATCCTCCTAGTTGTGAGTGTAATGAAAAAAATTAGTGTAAGCATGCAATATAATATCAATGATTAAAACACATTCTGTTAAAAACAACTCACATTCTGTTAAGAAACACCTAAAAATATACAAAAGAAAGTTAGTCATGACTGTTATAAGACTTTAGTGTCGTTGAACACTCAGGTCGGTGTCGACATGTACATGTGACGAGGGTACCTTGTGCACGCCGGGCGGCAAGTCCTCGAGCGGCTTCAGCTCATCAAAAGAGCTGTAAAGGCTGGAGTACTTCTCTGGGCCAGCGTCGATAGCCACATTTTCCTTCTCCTTGTGGTGATGTTTCAGGTGTTTCTGGAGTTTATCGGCGGCGAAATGTTGTTTCTCGTGCAGCAACATAACCTGCTCGGCATGCTCTAACTCGGCAGACATTAACTCCGCCTTGCCAGAAAATAAACCTCTCAGTGATAATTCACCCGCGTCATCAAAGCCCCAACGATGCGTGATGCTTGCACGTGATACTCACAACATTGTGTTATATTTCAGTCGGTTTAGACACATTGATGATACAGTTATACCAATCTGGTAAAAGGCACTAAGCGATGCCGCACAACTACTGTCGAAATGTGAAGTGGAGTTTATTTTGAAATATGTACGTCTGTTTATTAAATGATCTTCGTCGTATTCAGCTCTAAAGGTGATTGCGATGCATGGAAACGCTGGTGCATAAAGTATCTTAAAATAATGATGTATTCTAGAAACATAAAGTATATTCTGTTCTTGGAGAGTTGCAATTGTTAAGGTGAGGTTATCCAGATAAACGTCGTTTTGTATTGTGTTTTATTCCTATATAGCACGGATTTAAATTCTGAAAAAAACATATTACATATTTCACACTTCGATCTAGATATTTCGGTAGAGCGATACACGATAACTTGCACTTTGTTGCATCCAATTAAATCGCAAAGACAAGTCTAAATGGTGGTTTAATTATTATTTCATTTGAGTTATATTAGGTTTTTAACAATAAAACTTATACCATAATAAAGATCGTAAAAAATGTGACAAGAATCGGTAACCATAATTTGAAGTATTAAAAAAACCTATACCACCATTTCCAAAATTAACTGGTTTCATCATTTATTGCGCTCGAACCGCGTGCTTTAGTCCCGAGCGGAACGCGTTGGAGGTCAGACGTGTGCCAATTTTTCGAACCCACCACCCCACCCCCGCTAAGTTCTGTTCGAGCTGAGCCAAAAATAGTTTGTAAAGATAATACTAAGTAAACACCGAGCCTAGGTTTATTTGAAATGTCATTTGTTCACAAAAGTTACCTAATAGGCAACGTAGTCAGAAGGTATAAGATAAGAGTTACGCGATAGAAAGAGAGGCAGCTTGTAGGTGAATATTACTGTAGGTAATTAGCGCTGTACGGCCTGAATTGCACTTTATTGTGTCGTGGCAAAAGTCGCTATTTATGATTTCGCATTTGAATTTTGAATCTTCTGTACTTGTACTATTGTGTATTCTGTGGCCGTAGTGTAGAAATGTGACAGTATGACCATTTCGTACGAATATTATTTAAATTTTCGGAAACTTTGGAATGGGCAACTACAGTACTTTCACAGTTATTATGCCTTTTGAATAGGACTGTAGCTTCATTTTATTATCTTTTTTTCGAAAATTCAAAACTGCCTGTAACTGGCCTACTAAAAAATTCATTCATCTTGAAATTCAAGATGGCGCCTATGAATGAACATACAATAGCAAAAAATGGTCAAAATTTTTGACCTCATATTCGTTATCAGCGACCCCGAAAACCATGAAAGCGACACCCATGACGAAAAAACCGAAAATTTTCGTCGGCGCCATCTTGGATTTTTATTTTGACCTCGTTTCGTTATCAACGACCCCAAAAACCACGAAAATGACACTCATGAAGAAAAAAACGAAAATTTTTGTCTGGGCCATATTGAATTTTCATTTTGACCTGATTTTCGTTTTCAGAGACCCCAAAAACCACGAAAATGACACCCATTACAACAAAACCGAAAAAAAAAGTAAAGCATAAGAATATGGAAAACCGAATGGCGCGCGGCGTGTAGTTTTGAATCATACCCATATTCATGATCTGTGTCACATTTTAAATTTACCTATTCACATAAATAAATAAGTATATTTACTTATTTTTAATTATATCTACTTATTTTAATTATTAGTAATTAGGTTCACGTTCATACGATACGTAACCTACGTATCCTAATCTATCTATAACCAATACTTTCTAGAAAAATTAAATAAAATGAACGTATACTTCTCAATTCAAGTTTATTTACTGCATCGCTCTACTCTGTAATGCAACTTAGTACCTATCCGAGTTCATGAACTCATGACCAGTGCGCTACGCACGCGCGTTTTCGCGCCGCGTAATTTGTTACGTATCGCCTCTCCGTGCGGGGGGGGGGGGGGTAAGTGATTAAAGCATACGGCGCTCGGGTTAACCTCGCCTTAATTGTACATGTATGTAGGTTTCTATAACTTATGAGCAGAAAGTCATTGTGATGGTTTTATGTTCATACTTATATTCCAGTTTAAGAATAAACTTAGATATTTACTGACAAAAGTAAATAACCTCACGGTTACCATTATTGTCTCCACTCTAATAGGAATCTATGAATTGATTTCTCAAATACAATCAATCCATATTGTATCTTCTTGCCTCTTTACATCAGCAAATTAATTCTTTTTATCTCATAGTCGTAAAATTATAAATGTTTATAATTTATCCACATGAAATTAATTTTATTAAACATTTAAATAATATGTTTTTCCTAACAAAACAATGTTAGTACTCAGTAGGTATGTGGTTTATAAAACTGTTATATGACAGCAATTTTTTAAACACAAGTGTGAGTTTATCATATAGTTTCATATAATACTATTTATTAACCACATAACATGCTTCGTTTTAATATTTGATTTCCGTAACTTACTTTACCTAATTGTTATGCAAGGTGTAAACGGACCTTCCACTAGGCCGTCAACTAAGCATTCGGTACATCAAACAAAGTAACTACGTAGAAATTATTTTTGTGAAACGACTTTTTTTTGAGGTTGAAAATCACGTTTTAGGGTAGGTTTTTTTATTGACATAGAAGGCGCTTTTGACAAACCCATTTTTCACAGCATCAACGCAGCCCTCGAGGAACACGGCGTGGACTTGAGCCCGCAGGATGGATCACAAACATGCTCAGACTGAGAGCCGTACAGGTTACGGTGAACGACACCACTAGACCCATTGTGGCGAAGGGTTGCCCTGAAGAGGGTGTCCTCTCGCCACTCCTATGGAACCTCGTGGTAGACAGCCTTAACAAGCGTGTAAATGACAGAGAAACTACACGGTGGGTTATGCTGATGATATAACCATAATAATGAACGGCACACATGAAAACACAATATGCAACCTTATGCGTCAAGCCTTGAAGATAGTAGAGGATTGGTGCAAGGAATATAAATTACCAGTGAACCCTACCAAAACCGAACTCGTCCTTTTCACAAGGAAACGAAAGTTGGCAACCCTATAATTACCACGCTTCTTTGGGACCACCTTAAGCATAGGACTGAATCCAAATACTTGGGCATCTATTTGGACAAACAGCTGAACTAGGCAAAACACACCAATTACATCACCACAAAAGCCAGCATAGCCCTATGGCGATGCAAAAGACTGCTCGGCAAGAATAGGGGGCCTAAGTCCCAAAACCACCAACTAGTTATTCACCACAGTCATCCAACCAATCACCACATACGGCTCTTTAGTCTGGTGGTTCAGGACCAACCTGAGCACAGCCCAGAGGGACCTCGAGATACTGCAAAGATTTGCTTGCATAGCAATCACCAGCAGTATGAGAACATCACCCACTGCTGCTCTACAGGTGATGCTGGGGTTACCACCTCTACACCTAGTCGTAAAAGAAGAGGCGACCCTAGAAACTTTCAGGCTCAAAATATCCGGCACCTTAAATCAAGATTCCAGAATCAAACATACATGCATTTGTATTGTATTGTATTGTATAACGGGCTGGTGCCCGCAACTCCACGTCAAAGCGCGTATTTTGCGTGCGGGTGGGAAATTTATTCGATCCACCCTAACTCCCCGAGAAAGGCCAGCAGCGCCTTGATGTTGCCGACAATCTCGCGGAGAGTACCTGGGGTACCGAAGTACTTTGCCCTGTATGTTGCAACCACTGGGCAGTGTAGAAGCACGTGGGCTGCCGTTTCGTCTTCCTCCATGCAGGCTCGGCAACATACATGCATAAAAGAGGATGCAATCAAACCTTGCGATAGAACCCTAACCTAACCTAACCTACTGTGCTGAACTGTGTTGTAGTTTTTTTGTATGCAGTGTTAGGTTCACTGCATACAAAAAAACTACAACACAGTTCCCCGTGGAGATGTGTGACTACTCAGGTCCAAAAGAGCTATAGATCAACACTGATGGATCATAAACTGACAATAGGCCAACCAACCAACCCATACTAGAAATGCTTAACACAGTCTATCAAGCTGAATGTGTAGGTATTATCAAAGTGACACACGCCATAGAGGTCAGGGAAGTCACGGATACCCGTTTTCTTATACTCTCGGACAGTGCCCCAGTTCTTCAATCGTTAAAGGGAAACCCGATCATGTAAAGACTAATACTAGATTATCATAAGGCCCTAGAACGCGTTATGGTACTAAACTCAATAACTCTGTAACTGAAGGTTCCCAGATAGGGTCCTGAACAAAAAAAAAATTGCAATAATGGGGAGAACAAGTGCCCTTCAGCTTCGTTAAGGGGTTTTTTACACCCATCATTATTATTCTAATTACTTAATTAATATCTTACTCACTATTATCCATAAAGTATATTATTGTTTCAAATTATTTTTAAATCATATAAGTAGGTACTGAAAAGGTGATTGTTAGTGATTATTTATTAGCAGCATTTTATTTGACAAGCTGGATGGCTTTAGTTCAGTTTTTTTTTTTAATGATATGTTGTAATGATGTGTAAACTACCAGCAAAGCTTTAATGATACATGCTTCATAAGTTCAATCAGTATCAAATACAAAATATTCATATCATTCATATTGCAGATACATGCATATTAAATACTTAAAAACTCATGCATAAAATGCAATGTACAAATTGTACATAAGATAATAAGTGAATATAATGACAAGCTTTGTTTGACTTACATTAACTTTAAGTTGGTCTACGAGCCAGCAGAGATAGAACTGCAGGTCATTCTTCTCCATTTTTTGTGAATGCCAGATGGCTAGCTTGGCAATGATACGAGCCGTCATGTGCTGGATAAACTCATCGTGGCGGTTCAGCAAGTTCAGGAATGGTGCCCAAGATCTCCCGTTACGAAAGATATCAGCCCTCTTCTTGTCTGTCTATAATAAAAATAAATATATTTTGATTAGGTTAGAATATTTACAATGAAAAGAATTTCTTTGTAAATATTTCTGAGCATATATTTAGACATCTGGATTACACAAACAATTTATTTAAAAATTATACTGCAATATGAATTTACACTAATGGGAAGGTAACAGTGTGACATAAATTAAGATAAGTGGCACTTACTCTAAGGATATCATCAATCATAACAAGCAGGTACTGGACGGTCGAGTCCTTGCTGACATGTGTAAGCAAGCTCAGGAACACATCACCAGTCAACTCTGGGTGTCGGTCAGGTATTTCCTTTGGACCAACCTTATCTAAGTTCACAATAAAGTCATGGTCACGTTGCGTGATCATCTGTGACCTAAAATATAATGATACTTCAGCTACAGATTATAAGCGTAAGAAACATTGGTCTGAGCAAGGGAGAATCAATACTTACTGAAGATAGGATGCCCAGTTGATCTCAGTCTTGCGTACATCTTGGGCACGCATTTGCAAGGCGGTGGTTGCCGAAATCTTATCTGGAAATTACCAAATAGGTCATGTCTCCGAATTTGTAAGAGTGTTAATTTAGTTGAGGAATAATGCGTAAATGGGAGTTCCTTACCCGTATTTTCATCACCCAGCGACGGCAATACCTGATTAACATCTTCGATTTTAGCCATTTTGGCTACGGAATTGACGACAATCTCGTCTGTTATCGCCAATTAAGAATCGAAAAACTTTATATTTGGGAAAAACAGAAGGTAATAGCAGCCTCAGCTGAGAAGTCTTGTGACTGTCACAGACTATATCATTCACTACGTTCGATCGACCATAGAGAAAAGTAATATTGTGTTCTTGAGCCATTTAAGAGAGATGTTGGCTTTGCCATAGTTTTACTTACAACGTTAAATTTTATTCTTACTCTCTTTGATAAACACCCATCCGGCTGGAAAGAAAGAGAAAACGTTTTATAGGATAGGTTGGGAACATCATTTTAAGATGAAGGCGCCAGGGTAGCCCGCGAAATTCAAATTTTACTACCTTTTTTGCCATTTGCAGGTCGGTGTCATAGACTAATATAATATATGAAATGAGAGACAGTGTCGGGCTAATTATAATCATTAAAATCATCAATACAACCCTCCATGCACATTTAATACACATTTAATGTCTATTTCGAAATGGTTATTGAATGGGAATTAAAAAGATTTTCGCGGGCTACCTTGGCGCTTCCATCTTAGTGGCACATCAGCAAAATAAAATTCTGAAAATATCATGGAATTAAAAAATAATTTAATCACAATCGGTTTTATCCGTTTGGAAGGTATGCCATTGACGGAAACACATCCCTTTTTCTTGTCAAAAGTAGACAGCGGCGTCATAGGAGCCATTTTTTGTATTTATTTGGAGATTGACGTACTTTTTACAGTTTTAGTTCGTTTTATTATTTTTTTGTCCACTTGACCGTCTCGGGGGTCCTGCATAGTTTTGACTGTTGAAACGAATAGTGGGCTATTCATTTAATTTATAGGCTAATACAGACCCGTCCAACAAGCGGCCCCCGGAATACCTACCGGCCCACATAGGTCTTTCATCAGACCCGAGAGCTATTTAAAACTTTGTAAGACATCAATAAATATTACGCGAACATTGTTTAAAAAATAAATGTAAAAAATAAAAAAAATATTTGCGCAGTTTGTATACAAGTCCATGGCGCAGTGGCACACACTGTCATTGTGAGAGGTTATACTATATAAACTGGAATCTATAACAAAGAGTATAAATAAAATAAAATAAAATACATATAAATCTACATATCTATATAAAAATGCAGATAAAAACGAAATGTCAAACGTCAAATACCCAGGAATGCTGACAAGAAGCCGGGCTAAACAACAGGCACACCCACCATCTCCGGACTCGTTGCTCAGCTCCGCCTCGCCGCCGCCGGAATCCAGCCCCATCGTGAGTGCTGTGACACCGGCAGTGGCAGTTGCGTCGAGCTCGAGCGACGAGTATTTCTCTCCACCGACGACGCCACCACCTGTTCGTCGACGGGGAGGACGCCGGCCGCCGGACGGTTTAGGACCTCGAGGCCCACTGGCCTCTGATAGGGTCCCAGCTCCCGGCGGGAGTGTGCAGCGCATGCGATGGACACAATCCATCAATGAAAATGTCATGCGCGCATACTATGGGGCTACAGAGGGGGGAAACAACCTGACCGCGTACCGTGTTCGGATGCTCTCTCTGTTTCAGGTGCTTGAGCCAGCTGTCAACGTGTCGGCACAACGACTATCGGATCAGGAGCGAGTCATCCAGCGTAATCGTATGTTGGATGACACCGTACTTGATCGCTTGCGGATTGAAATGCAGAGTAGCCATGTCATTGCCACGCCGTCGCAGGCTGTGGTTCCACCACAGTCTACCTTAATATCAAATCGCGATAACGACGTGAGTAGTGACATGGTTACTAATGTAAGTACCCAGTGCAATGAGGAAATGAGGAGTGCTTTGGAGGGTGCGATTCGAGAATATCGGTTCATGCAACCCGACCTTAGACCACGCATACCTCGTTTGCCCATGCATAACAAAAATAGGGCGCTGGTGGCTGTTCTGGATTCGCAGTTGTCAAACTATTTTGACAACTGTGAAGACCTCACCGATGCTCACTCAGTCCTGTATTGTGCGGCTGTAGCGGCATGTCGTGTAGCTCATGTCAAATTTTATGATGACAGAGCTACACGACCTAAACCAGCCGTACCTGCATGGCAGTACAGGATTGAACGACGTATTGATGGGGCCAGAGCACTCATCGGCAAACTGATCTGTTTCAGGGAGGGCAATACTCGTCCTAGAGTGATGCGTTTTGTGCGGCGGGCATTCTCGGGGACTGATATTAGTCCTCGAGACTACATGTCCGGTGTCACAGAGCGCATCGACTTCCTGAAGCAGAAAGTGTATGCATGGGCAAGCCGTATTCGTAGGTATAAGCGGAGGGTGGACCGATACACTCAGAATCGCACATTCCAAAGAGATGAAAGGTGGGTTTATAGGGCTTGGGAGCAACCGGACCAAGGTGTGGCTGACACGCGCCTACCGGATGATGATGCCATGTCTTCGTTTTGGCGCAGCATCTGGTCGGTGCCTGTTAGCCATACCGAGGGTGATTGGACTCGGGAGGTTGAGCGGACGTGCGATCTGGTACCAGAAATGGGGGCAATCACTATCAGCCCCCAAGACGTAGTTCGTGCAGTCCGTCCGTTGCCGAACTGGAAATCTCCAGGGCCGGATGGATTGCACAACTTTTGGATTAAATGGTTTACCAGGTCGCACGCTCGCCTGGCGATCCTGTTCCAGTCAGCCTTAGAGTCAGGGTCGCTGCCAGAGTTCCTGACAACAGGTATAACCCACCTGCTCCATAAATCGGGTAGTACTGCGGAGCCCAAAAATTATAGACCGATTACCTGTCTTCCGACGGTCTATAAAGTTCTTACATCCATTTTGAGAGCTAAAATTAACAAACACATTGATGACAATTCTATCATGTCCGCTTCTCAAAATGGATGTAGGAACGGGTCCCGCGGTACTAAGGAGCTACTCCTCATTGATATGACCATTAGTCAACAGGTTCGCCGTTCCCGAAAGGATCTGTCGACATGTTGGATAGACTATAAGAAGGCCTATGACTCCGTGCCACATACATGGCTCATGAGGGTGCTAGAGTTGTATAAAGTTGATGCAACTCTGCGCACCTTCCTGATGTCATGTATGAGGCAATGGAGGACAGTCCTTCGCTATCCAGGATGTCGGCAAATCCAGAGGAATAGCGAGCCGATAAGGATAGAGCGAGGTATATTTCAGGGCGATAGTTTGAGTCCACTTTGGTTCTGCTTAGCCTTGAATCCTCTTAGCACGCTGTTGGAGGATTCAGGTCTAGGCTATCGGCTGAGGAGAGGTGGTCAAGTTATATCTCACCTCCTTTACATGGATGACCTGAAACTCTTTGCCCCCAATGATTTACAACTGATGGAGCTACTGAAGGTAACTGAAACTTTCAGTAGCGCCATCAGGATGGAATTTGGTGTGGACAAATGTGCGGTCATGCATGTAAAGCGAGGGGAGATTGTGGAATCCGTGGGAACCCAGCTCTCGAATTCCATAAATCTTAGATCCCTCTCAGCAACCGAAACCTATAAGTATTTGGGTATGTCGGAAGCGCTGGGCATCAATGTTGCTGACATGAAGCAATCGTTGAAGGAGCGCTTCTTTGGCCGCCTGAAAAAAGTATTTAATAGTCTTTTATCAGGCGGAAATAAGGTACGTGCCTTCAACGGTTGGGTCATGCCGGTTTTGATGTACTCTTTCGGCATACTCAAATGGACTCAAACAGAACTAGACGCCCTGGATAGGAGGGTCCGTACATTGTTGACGGCATATCGAATGCATCACCCGCGTTCTTCGGTTATGAGACTGTATATCCCGCGGAAGAGTGGGGGTCGAGGCTTTTTAAATGCCAAGACTCTCCACAATCGCGAGATATGCAGTCTCAGGGAATATTTTCTTGAAGCCGACGTGGGGATGCATCGAGATGTGGTCGCGGTGGACAAGGGCCTCACTCCGCTTTCCTTGGCTAAAGAGAACTGGCGCAAACCTGTAGTGCTTGACACTAACGACCGCATGGAGGTCTGGCAGAGTAAGGAGCTTCACGGACGCTTTTTCCGGGCCTTGCATGGGCCCGATGTAGACCTATCAGCGTCCGTAGCTTGGCTACGTTCCGGGGACCTTTTCGGAGAAACCGAAGGTTTTGTCTGTGCAATTATGGATGAAGTTATGATGACGAATAACTACCGGAGATTTATTGTGAAGGATGGTACGGTTGACATATGTCGGGCATGCCACCGTCCAGGCGAATCAATCCGTCACATTATTTCCGGGTGTTCTCGTCTGGCTAACGGAGAGTACTTGCATAGACACAACCTTGTAGCCAGGATTATCCATCAGCAACTTGCTCTAAAATACAACCTTGTGGAATCGGAAGTGCCCTACTATAAGTATGTGCCCGACCCAGTTCTCGAAAATGGCAGTATCACATTGTACTGGGATCGATCCATCATCACTGACAGGACTATTGTAGCCAATAAGCCTGATATAGTGGTGGTGGATCGATCAGAGCGGCGCGCAATGATTGTTGACATAACGGTCCCGCATGATGAGAACCTCGTGAAAGCCGAGAAAGATAAGCAAATCAAGTATCTTGACTTGGCTCACGAGGTTGTCGACATGTGGGATGTGGACTCAGCGATCATTGTGCCGATAGTTGTATCAGCCCATGGCTTAATTGACCAAGAGCCTCGACCAATACCTGAGGAGGCTCTCGTTAGGTAGCTGGATCAAGGGCTTGATTCAGAAAGCGGTACTTCTGGACACGGCTCGTATTGTTAGGAGGTTCCTCTCTCTGGAGCCCTGACCGCCGGTAGCTTGGACCCTGTTCCCGATACCGGTGGGCTACAATTTTTTATATTTTTAAATGATTTTTATATTTTTTTTTTTTTCTGAAAAATGTTTAAAAATGTAATTAATTTGTATGTAAATAAATAAAGGAAGTATAATAATAAGGGAGATCTATACCGAACCGAATAAGCTCCGAAACTACTGCACCGATTTTAACCACGTTTTCACCAATAGAAAGCTAAATTATTAGGAAGGAACATTGGCTTAAATTCATTTTCATATAAATTAAAGATCCTTAAGAAAGTTGCAATTATGTAACCCAAAGTAACATCATTTTGCCTTTAAAAATCATTATTTGGCGAGCGCTGAGAAAACTATTGATGAAACTTAAAAATTATGTACTACATGATTACCTACAAAAAAGTCCGCGAGGGAATAAATAATCTATCATAGTCAAGTATGTCACAATAGCAGCTTTGCATGGTGTTCTAAAAGAAAACCGGCTGTTTGGGGCTCTGTTAATTTCAAAAGCGTTCATCAATGAAAGTATGTACATTGTATGAAGTAATTACGGGGATTTTCTTTCCATGTAATATCTTTTTTTTTTATTAAGCTGCACAAAGTAACAAAATAAAAACAAATATCTTCCTAAATCTGAACATCTAAACGCAATCAATTGAAATATCGAAACGTAGAAACAGTGTCGGAAGCAAAAGAGATGCCATTTCACAGTATAAATATATACAATACTATCTTTTGCCCGCGGCTTCGCCCGCGTGGATGTCGAAAAATATCCGACGGGAACGTACTACCGGGATTAAAAAGATTAAAGAGAAGAAAATGATTGTTGATTTAACGGTTCCACATGACGAGAACCTTGAGAAAGCAAAGAAAGATAAACAATTCAAATATCTTGATCTGGCTCGCGACGTTGTCGACATATTGTGGTACGTGAGTACAGCAGTCATTGTGCCGATACTCGTGTCGGCCAATGGTTTAATAGCCAATAGCCTCGAGCAACATCTGAGGAGGCTCTCGCTTGGCAACTGGATCAAGGGCTTGATTCAGAGAGCAGTACTTCTGGACACGGCGCGTATCGTTAGGAGGTTCCTCTCTCAAGAGCCCTGACCACCGGTAGCTCGGACCCTGTTCCCGATGCTGGTGGGCTACTATTTTTTATATATTTTTTTTTTTGTATTGCTTTGTATAGAAATATTTAAAAATGTAAATTTGTAAAGAAAATAAATAAAGAAATAACATAGTGATGGTTGGTTTGAGACAGAGTTTTAAGTTTAACTATATCTGGAAATTAGATGTGGTCCACTATAAGTGATGTTAGCAGCTTGTTACTTCTGCGGTGGTGGGCTCATGCACTCTGGCACCATCTGGATGTGGCGGGGGTCAGAGCACGTTCGCAACTTTTCATTATGATGTGTATGTCCCTATGTTTTACTTGTAAAAAGGAAAGGATTTCGTACAGTGTCATTAAAAGGAGGTGGCATGTGAATAAAAAAAAATACTTTTTAAATTAAGAAAAACCGCCATCGCAACAAAGAAAAGCGAACAAATATTTGAAAAGTCAATAAAATGGCTGAGCCGGTTTTGATAAAACATGTCTAGTTGTAATATACACATGCCCTTTCATTTGATTGGGTATATTTGAAAATATATTCGATTATTCATCACCACTTTCACGCCCATGGCCTAAAATGGCTGAACTGATTTTGATAATACAAGTCTAATTGTAATATACACATCATTCGCTTTCATTTGATACCACTTGGGTATATATGAAAATATTTGATTTTTCGTACCTACTTTCATCCCCCATTTTGATAAAACGTATCTAAGAACCATCACCAAGAAACTAGCTTTCAAGTAAAAAAAACTGCATCCAAATCGGTTCACTCGTTTAAGAGCTACGGTGCCGGAGACAGACACACACACATTGCGGTCAAACTTATAACAGCCCACTTTTTGCGTCGGGGGTTAAAAAGAAAAGCGTTACAATTGTCTGGACATCTCATAATGAGTATTATACAAGTAAACAGATGCGCAAGCGCAACAGCTAGCTATTGCACCCACGTTCTAGCGGATTGGATTCCCGATGCATAACAATTACGAATCGAGCGACGCTTATACGCCACTGTGATTGAATACGATATGCCCACCCTTGAAAACCTACACTAGATTACTTGTTTACACCTAACTTAACCCTACTGAATACAGGTTCCGAACCAACCTCCGTAAACAGACGAAGCCAAACAATCATAGACCTCACTCTGGCATCGGAGGGTGCAGCAGCCATCACCACCGGCTGTCAGGTCTCTAGGGAGGCCTCCTGCTCGGACCACAGATGGATCCGTTTCGACATACAGGACTGAGGACTGTGTGAAACCAATACTGCCACGGCGCAACCCACGTAACGCTGACCGTGCTGTATACACGCACCCCCGAAACCAAGCTTGCGCCAATAAACTACTGGATGACCTACGAGGACACGCCGCAGATCGACCTGCGTGTAAGTCATCTCACGAAATCAATGCAAGACAGCTACCAATCGTTCTGCCCGGAATCCACTCCGCCCACAACACCAGGGAAGCAACCATGGTGTTGGGAGCGGATCTGGAACGCAAGTGCGGGAAGGTAAGGGCAGCCCTAAACATTTTATGTTATTAATGTGGACACACCCTACGCATAAGACCCTGACTGACTAACAACTGGCAGTTGTCGCGAGCTTTAGGTAATTATCTCGAGCGGTATGTACCAGTGCAAGACTGCTTAAACAGCACATCTATGTTATTTTATCGATACTTAATTTATCCACTGACTACTACTCTATATCTTCTTGAATATAAAATCTAGTGTCACGGTGTTTGTGGTCGCACTCCTCCGAAACGGATTGACCGATTTTTATGAAATTTTTGTATATTTGGTAGGTATGAGAACAGGTCGTAAATTATATTTCATATAGCTAATTTCACGCGGACGAAGGTCGCGGGGCACAGCTAGTATTATATGTATTTATTCTCTGACTAGGTTGTACCTATCACTGTTCATAGTTTCTTAGTACACTTGCTAAAGTCAATGTTTATATTATACCTACAAGTTATTAATATCGCTGTAGTTCTATTACTGGGCTACTTACAGGGCAGTTTAAACTCATTTCGTTTTTCCTCTTTCTTTTTACGTTGCTCGTCTGTTTCTATTTTGGTTGGTTTTGCTTTATTGAAGACTTCTGTTATAGGTATATTCTGTAGATCAGCAGCAGATCTTCACCTTTAAACAGGACCACCCCCGAATAATATTCTTCCAAATAAAAAAGTAATCTACCTATTATTAAAATAAAGTATTATTTTTAAATATTGTCTACTTTACATCAGTTAAAAACATTTTTTAATTTTAGAGGTATTTTGGGTTCATTAAATTTAAATTATTATATTTATTAAAGTACCCATTGCATAAAATTTTATTTAAAAACTATATTATGTACATTATATACAGATTACAAATAGAACTAAAGTAATGATAAAAATAAGACTAAAAGTAAGCAAACATAAACATCTAAACAACGACGACAATAGGACACTTAGGCGTCAAAGTACTCCTCCGCATCACTGTCATCTGGAAATGTTAATGATTAAATGTTTGAAGATTTAATTTTAATTAAATTTTTCAAAGGAATTATTGACTGTTGAAGTAATCAAACCCAGTGAAAGTGTTGTGAACCTACCCGAGAACCTGAAACTTTTCAACATTTGGGAACTATTGTTGAGTAGGAATTTACCCATTACAATAAATGAAGATGATTGAATTGATTTTTTATTTATATTTACACAAATCTAATAACAATACATTAACAACATTTTGGTTAGTATAGTGAGTTAAGCTCTTCTGATGGGTTTTCTAATCCCAGTTCTTCTGTATTCACTTCTCTGTGCTAAGTATTCTTCAGTACATAGTTTCTTGAACTCCTCATTTTTGTACCATTCGCCTAAACAATCTTTAAGAGCTGAATTCTGATTTCTACACTTCACAACCATCAGAAGAGATGATTCCTTGCAGCAATTCTCAAAATCTGCGACTTCCTTGATACATTTCTCTTTCTTAGCCTTGTCTCTTATAAGTTTCGGTATCATTACGTCTTTTTCGACTCTTCTCAAGCTTCTGTCACCAGGATCGCCTAGAAATTTTAATTACAAACAATCGTCAAAATTATTTAAGGGTAGGGCTTATGTTTTTCTCTATCTAAGAAATAAAATTACGATGTCGTACCCAAGCCATGAGGACCTTCTGAAAGTTTATTTGGTAGCACAGATTTTTCAGTCATTCTGATTTAAGCAGCTATAACTACAATTCCAAGATTTGTTTTTACTTTCATTTACCACACGGAAATAATACTAACTAGTAGAACACCTAACCAAGATAATACGGCGAATCCGTTTTGACATGAGGGTTGTCTTGTCAATCTTGTCAATGTCAAATGTAAAGTTGTCAATCTGACAATGAGTTTGAGGGCTGCCAGTAGATAATTTTAAATTATTCGGCAATGTTTCTGAAATTATACAAAATTGAATGTCAGGATACAGTGCTTTTTTTTTGAAAAATATACAAGATAATCACGTGAACTTCCCTTCGTTATTTTTTTTTCCTTTATTTATTTCTAACCAAGTCAATTATATTTTTAAATATTCCGTACAAAAACAAACATTTAAAAATATGAAAAAAATATTTAATTATTTATTATGGTACTCACAGGCTTAAAACGCGCATCCATATGGCAACTCAAAAAATATCACCATAGAAAACGCAGATAATAGAATTTAGGTATTCCGTATCCAATTATACATGAAGGTCTAGGATACAAAGAGGATACAATCAGTAACCAAATTATACAGTTTTTGTATCCAATTATACAATCTGGCAGCCCTGAGTTTGACTGTGACAATCACAAGGAACTTATATACTAACTGGAATGAGGACGTGCATCGGAAAGCCGTTCCGAGCGAGAAAAATACCTAGAGTGGATGGCATCTCTTTCTAATAGGGTATCCAATATTTTAATTACATTTGGGACAGTTTTTTTGTTTTAACTTACTAGCAACCTGCTCGGCTCCCCGTTTTGCATGGGTAACAGATTATTCAAAATTACGGGGTATCAAAAGATAGGGTGAAGCCGAAACCTACGCAAACTGTAGAACTCTGTAATGGGATAGATAAAGTAAAGAATACGTAACACTAATTTTCGTTCACGGTGGTCTACATGTTAGGTTACATCCTGCATTTGTAAAGAGATTTTAAAGCGTACAGGGCTGCAATATTCACATAGATGAAGCATGAGCATCTGGCATATTCAAACAACTTAATACGTAGTATTTGATAAATTTATTAATCACACTATACATAATTAAATGTATAGTTTTATGTAATTGTTGGTTTTTAGTACAATTATGTCAGTAATATTAAATTTAAGTGCGAATATGCTGATGATGGAAGATGAAGAAGTAATAAATAGTATATAAAAAAGTGAAGATAGAATTCATTCATTTTTCAAGAAGTTATTCATTATATAAAATTGAGTAATAGATGAAGTTTTGCTAATGCATTAGAAATAACAATGTTTTGAATTTTGTACGCATTTGCACAAGATTATAAATACCTATATGGATAATAGAAAAGGCGTATTCTTTACAATATTTTCATGATCCCCGTTGACATATCTAAATCATTGTCATCCTAGTCGTAATTTGTAAATAAAATTAAAAGAACTACCTAACCTGTAAAAGTAAATTTCATCCAGCAAACCCGTCATTATTACACCCCTTCACATAACTCTATTTCACGATATTTAAAGAGGAAGATTTCACTTAAGTAATGTAAAAAGAACTTGATAACGCAAACATATGACTTCAGCGCGAAATTGTATCGGCCATATTGTTTGTTTATATGAGTGTCAAATGTTGCCATTCAGAAATAACTTAATTCATAAATAATTTAATTTATATTAAGCTTACTTTATTTCGCAAGAAATTATTATTTTAATATTTAGTATTTGAATATTAAATTAATTCCGTTACGATTTATGTGCTAGTTTATCTATCAACCCGATTTCCGATTACTAAATTTAAAAAAACTGAAATAATTTTAATATTTTTTGTTTACTGGCAATTGTTAGACAAGGACACAATCCACTCTAGGTATCTTTCTCGCTCTGAAGTTTCCGTCCCCCTTTGAATGAATTAAAGTAATATGAACTCTAAGTGTTTCAGATAAGGTTAATTTTCAAACGGTTTTATGATATCAAAATTTTGTTCGTACTCATTCCAGTTAGTATATAATTTCCTTGGACAATCACAAACGATATTAGTGCTGCCAGCAATATTAAATTCCCATAAAGCCAAGTTTTCGACACCTTATATCCGATTGACAGTTCACTCAGAACTATGTCTCCAATTAAATTGTTTCATGTGGCCCACAGAGTACTTTTAGATATATAGGATGCGACCTTTTGCGTTGTTATGTTCCCACATAACAACGCAAAAGGTCGCATCCTATTCAAACACATAGGCTGCACGAGCAGATATCCCTGTCTGCTCGTACAGCCTATGTGTTTGAATAGTAACTTACTGAACTTTACAAACATTAACTTTAATTGATGAAATATGATAAGATAATTACTAATTCAACTAAGTGAAAAGAGAAATAAAGATTTCATTATATTTTTCTGTTTCGGTAGTGCCGTAGTGCGAACATTTATCAGACATTGTATGAATCCGCCACCGCCAACCATCTTAATCTAAACAACGCAATAGTGAGTCTTATGCATGGCATCTTGTAGTTTATTACATTTACATCATAGTGCCAGTCATAGGCACTAGGCTTAATAACAACAGCTACACGATAAGGGCACTCTCTGTGACGTACAAGCGCCTCAGGCTAGGCCGTTGCTGGGGGAGAACAGCAAGGGACAGACTGGATCAGATGCGGACCGAAGTTCTTAGCACCTAATAACTATTTCATGAAAAAGTAATTCAATAGGGTTAAAGGAACTTAGAGGGCTGCATTGATGATTTTAATGATTATAATTCTGTTGCTACATACGTATTACTGGCGCGAATCATATTTTCATCAACATACAACCTGACACTGACCTGAAAATTGCAAGAACCCTAGAATATTTGAATTTCGCGGGCTACCCTGGCGCTTATTATCTTCCATTTAGGGATTCTGGCTGTTTACACGACAGTATATAATAGTTTCTTAATTAATGTAATAAAATGTTAATTAAAATAATACCAGTGTGCAGTGGTGTTTGAACAAACAAAGGACAGAAATAAAACGATTGGCAATGTTGAGAAAAATGTCAATAAAATAAGCACACGTTCATGAGGTTGCAATTTCGACGTGGGCTGTCAATTTCGTTTCCATAGATTGAAATCATTCGTTCCTTGTTTCAAATCCTGTTCATTTTGGATTCTGGTCGGAGTTTTTCGGAAATTGTGTAAATGATTGTGATTTCTTTGTGTAAGTAACTTGTTTTTTTGTGAATGCATTTATTTCTATCGAATAAAATTGGATATATTACCGATACTATTCACAGATAGTTGTTGTCGGTTGACGTATCATGATAATGCAGTATGATGCTAACTTGATGAGCTTGCTTTCTAGAGTGTAGAAGAAGGAAAGTGCAAAATGGATCGTCTTCTACGTCTTGGAGGAGGTATGGCTGGCTTGTCGCAAGCGCCGCCGCCAACCGATGCACCGGCTGTTGATACCGCCGAACAAGTGTACATCTCGTCTCTGGCATTGCTGAAGATGCTAAAACATGGTCGTGCTGGCGTACCCATGGAAGTCATGGGGCTCATGTTAGGTTAGTCATTTTTGCATAAAAATCTTGAACCTATGTAATAATTAAAAAATGCTGTATCATGTTGGCATTTTGTATGTTGTTTTAGTTCACCTGCCTGTTGTTTCTAGACTAAATTTCGAGCTAGATTTTGATGTTTGACTTTCAAAAATGGTTAATGATAAAATTATGGTAATTTGCAGGTGAATTTGTGGATGACTACACTGTCCGTGTGATTGATGTGTTTGCGATGCCCCAGACTGGTACTGGAGTGTCGGTAGAAGCAGTGGACCCTGTCTTTCAGGCTAAAATGTTGGACATGTTAAAGCAGACTGGCCGGCCTGAGATGGTGGTTGGATGGTCAGTGCAAAATTTTCTTAAATATTTCCTTAGTCTTTAAATTCTTTTTAGAGCTTTTGAGCATGTTGAAGTGAGCATTATTATACCATATTTTATAAAAACCAGCTAGGAAATGAGTAAGCATTAACTGACTTTTCTGTCCTTTCCACTTTGAGCCATAACAACTAAAGGAGATCATTTCGGCCCCATACATTTTTGTGCCTTTTTGTGAGCCAAGCCTTTTTTTTGGGCCAACAAAAAAAAATGGTATGTATTGTTAGAACTAGCCATTTGGAGCAATAGTTAATATGGCACAAAAGTTGTATGATTGCTCTGAAAACATTTATTGATTTCTGAAAGTGCTGGGAAACATAAAATAATGATTGATATTGCTAGAACTAATTATCTGAAGTAATTGTCAGTATAGTGCGAAAGCTGTAGGCTCATCATTGTTCTTTTATACAAGTTAGAAACCTGTCATTTTGATATTTTTATACAGAAAAATGAATGTATTTCAATTAATTACAACCGATTTTATGTTTTTGTTCTGAATGTTTTGGACATGTCGGGCTGTTATTGTTATACAACAAGATTTTTATATGACATTGTATAACTTCTGTATTAGAACAGCATAGTGTACCATATAGTGGGATAGTGTAGTAAAGAAAAAATATCTAAATACTTCAAACCTTGTGCCGGTAGACATAGTTTGCTCAGAATTAGTAACTGAATCGATTCCAATCATTTTTAAACCATGTTATATTTTGTCCCAAAATTATTTAATTAATATTCTGTGGCTAACAGCTACAGACAGGTCAAGAGCGCGCGCGCGCGAATTTCATACGTGCCCCTGTTGCGTTATAGTGATAAAAGTGCATGAGTGTTATCAAAAAAATGTTTCTTTGGGAAAGTTGTTATCATGAGTACAATCACGCGTTTAAGTATCGGTCACTAATTACCAGTCACCCTATATACAGGGGATGAATTTTTTAAGTGGACGGATGGCCAAATCCGAAACTATGAGGATTAGCGAAAAATTCTTAAACAAGTCTCGAGCTCGAGACGAAAACTAAAATGACTAAAACTAGATTTTTGAAACATCAATATCTATCCAGGAATCGAACCCATTGATTTCGGGAAATAAAATACACATTGTATTATTACACCAAACGGCAAACTAAAGAAAAGGGTTCAATTTTGACAAAATACATGACAGTTAGTAGTACTTAAAGTAATCAACGAAACGTGGAACAAAATCACTATTGGCGCCAACTCACTTGTGAGTTCTAATTTCAATTGTTTACTATTTTTTTCTTTTACTTTGCCTTTTGCCTTTAGTCGCGAAGAGTCAACAAAATTGAAATTAGAACAAAATGTTGTGAATATCGACTGCGCTGCGGGTGTCTTCAATCAAGGAAATTTATTTAAAATATGATAATGATAAAACATAAAATTTGAATTTTTAATAAGTTTGCCGTATGTACTTCCCAGAATTTGATCCTTATTAGCGACACTATCGAATGGTGTCATAAGTGTTTTTTTCTTCAAAATCAATGGGTACGATTCATGGCTAGGAAAATTGATTTTTCAAAAATCTAACGATGCAGTTTTAGTTTTCATCAAAATCGGGCTCGGGACTCCTTACAGCATTTTTCGCTATTCCTCATAGTTTCAGATTTGGCCACGCCCACTTGAAAAGTTCAATAAAAAAATATTGTATTAAAAACTGGCCAAGTGCGAGTCGTACTCACACGCACACAGGGTTACCGTAGCACCAAGCAATATAATTAAATATTTTGAAGGCTCATTCCTATGTTGTATTGTATTACATTCAACAGCAAAACTGAAATTGTTTTTCATAGTATATTAATTAAAAACAGAGTTACTGCTGCATAAAAAAGGCCCATATTCTCAAAAACTAAACATGAAATCTTATTCATAACAATTTTCGTTGATAGTTTTTTTACGTTCTACAATCCTACATTTTTTCATAATTTTCCTACTCTTACTTTAGAAACTAGACGGGGGGCACACATTTTACCACTTTGGAAGTGTCTTATCTTTCAAGCGATTGACTTTGAGCAAAAACGGTTTAGGAACCTCAATGTAATTTTTAAACCTCTAAAGACACCCCGCACGTATAGGTCTGATGAAAATTATTCGTTTTTAGTAATTTCCATGTATTATTTTTCCTCTTAATCTTTTTATTTTTGTATAAAAATCGTAAAGCATTTCACAGAATACATCTACCTACCAAGTTTCAACTGTGTGTTGGTAACAGTTTCGGAATAAAGTGGCATACACATACGGACAGACAGACATGACGAATCTATAAGGGTTCCGTTTTTTGCCATTTGGCTACGGAACCCTACAAATTGTATGGATTGTGTCTATATCAGACAGATATTTATTTATTGTTATTAACTTTTGGGTAGCAATAAAACGAGTGACTGTAAATTACAATTTTAAGTGTCAAAATTAATTAATTTGGGTTATATAATTACTAAGTGAGCGACTGACTGTAAGTGACGAAAAATCAACAGAATAGTATCTTACAAACATTAATTTGAGTTACTTAAAATACAAAATAAGCAGCTTCATAATATTTGAGCGACTTAATATTTGTTTGAGTGTCAACGTTACGTCCTGCATTTTTTTCAATATTTGGCAAATGTATTTTTTATACTGAGCGGCATTTTAAATGAAGTGTTGAAGTTGCCCTCTCTGTATTTCCAGTCGCTCACTTAGTAATGTAGTCGCTCGGATAAAATTTTAATATATGAAATGGATTTATCACAATCCACTTTTTGTAAGCTCGTTCTGGATTTTATTATTAATCAATATTCGTCGTTAGTTTAGTTAATTTTTCGCTTACTCAAATTCATACCGCTCAAGTTATTAATACAGTATGTCATCATCAGTCGCAAAGCTTTTTTTTAATCGCTCGTTTTATAATTCCCCTTAACTTTTTAACTTTCAGGTATCACTCTCATCCTGGCTTTGGTTGTTGGTTATCAGGCGTTGACATAAACACTCAGCAATCATTTGAAGCTCTGTCAGAACGGGCAGTTGCTGTGGTGGTGGACCCCATCCAGTCAGTGAAGGGCAAGGTAGTGATTGATGCATTCCGTCTCATCAACCCTAACATGATGGTGCTCGGCCAGGAGCCAAGGCAAACCACATCAAATTTGGGCCACCTTCAAAAACCATCTGTTCAGGCCCTCATCCATGGACTCAATCGTCACTACTACTCCATCAGCATAAACTACAGGAAGAATGAATTGGAGCAGAAAATGCTGCTGAATCTGCACAAAAAGTCCTGGATGGATGGACTCACCTTATCAGATTACAAGGAACACTGTTCAATCAATGAGACCACTGTAACAGATATGTTGGACTTAGCTAAAAATTACAATAAGGCATTAGAAGATGAAGAGAAAATGACCCCAGAACAGCTAGCCATTAAGAATGTAGGCAAACAGGATCCCAAGAGGCATTTAGAGGAGAAAGTAGATGTCCTGATGTCCAATAACATAGTGCAGGGTCTAGGAGCGATGCTCGACACCATGGTGTTCAAATGATCGTCATGTGAGACCTTTGTACTATTACAAGTTAAGGCTATAGTAAAGTGGTAATAAATGAATCCAGTCTCACAGTTTTATCTATTGATTGTATGATACTTATAATTTACTTATGTACTAAAACTAAAATAAAACACTTTTTCATATTTTTTTAATTATAATTTAGTAGAAGAGTTGTATTGTAGCCATGTCTGCCGCATGCCTGACGAGCTTTGGGCCAAAATAACCACGATGTGGAGCCCTGACACAGCCAGAAGGGCCGTGGTACACCTCACAAGAGATGGCGAGTCGAGCTGGACAAAACTAACGACCAGTGGTCCACATTGGCCCTGGATCGATGAATTTGGAAGTCATGGAGAGAGGCGTTTGCCCAGCAGTGGGATGACACAGGCTAACAGTATCAGTATTAGTAGAAGAGTTGCTGAGCAGCTATTTGTTTACGAACCTTAACAAGTTTTTTCTCAACTGTAGGGTGGTCACGTAAATGCGCAAAGTCAATGTCAAACATGGGTCGTAATTTCTTTTGAGACTTGACAATTTTCCGAATAATTCTACGTACATTGATAAATGCTGTTTCGGGATCATCCATGGTGACCTGCAGTAGAAAACAAAATTATTGTATACTGAGTATTCTTCGTGTGTCACGAAATTGAAAATCAGGAACTTACCGTGTCCCAGAATAATCCAGGGCAGTGATGATGTATATGTTCATAGGGATCTCTTAACCCCATGGTAGGAGAGTAAGACGTGGGTGGCTAAAACAGATAGTAAATGACCTTTACCCTTTGACCTTTTTATTTAAACTTAATTAATCGGACAGTTCGGTCGCGGTCGTGTGGCCCCAGCCGGATAAATGCGCGCAATGCATGCTATGTTGAGTTGAGGGGGAGGAAAGAATGACCACCTGTCTTCATGGAAGTTGAAAAAAGTCGATAGCTCTAACGAGCTCTTATTGAAACGTGACCATTTGACTACATTTTCTAAACGTGCGCGTCACGGCGGCGAAGGTGGCCGCGTACCCTCGACATACCTACCTCTACCAAACTTGTTGAAAAACCTCAACACACTATACACATACATTTGTAGTACCAATTACTATTACCTCCATAGTTGGGCAAAGAATATCATACTCCACGTCTTTTCTTTCCGTAGCACGCTGTGTTGCGGCGTCGCTGTCCACTGTAAGTAGATTAAGTACCTATATTAAACATATTTTTCAAAATTATGGATCAGCTACTCGAAGAAACTGAAGAAATGCCATGATCTTCATCATGTTGACAAAAAAAAAACCGGTTTATAAGGGTTTTGTTTAGTATTTACGGATGCTGGACTACATAATATTAGTGCCTTTAAACAGTTCCGTTTCAAATTCAGGAGGTGCCTACCTAACTTACCCTAATGATGGCCGTACACTCGCCGAGACAGTGCAAGTACGAGAGTGTTAAGCTAATCGAAGAACACCAAGACTTGGCTGTGCACTCGCACTCGCACCTTTAAAAGTTGTGCGTGGTCATACAAAATATAGGCGTCGAATTCATCCCATTCTATTTGGAATAAAAGGTACTGTATCCGGCGGCATGCATTGCAATGCCACGACTAGTGAAAAAGTTAAATAGGGCCAGGAACCTTCGCGGGTGTCGGTACATGGAAGAACCCAACAAAGTTCCGAGGCGAAGCGACTCAAGCGAGCCCAAAGCCGCCTCGGTTAGGTTAGTATTTCTTGTGACCAATACTTAATATATAAAAATTCACTCGCTAATACATTCTGTACTTTTTCAATTCTCCTTAAGTTGACATAGTTCCTCTTATTCTGATTTCCGTACAAATTAACAAACAGAGTGGTGCTCAAATTTTCTAGCTCGCTTCACTCGTTAATACATTCTGTACTTTTTCAATTCTCCTTAAGTTGACAAAATGCGAAAGTTGACAGATGTTTTTTTAATACACTAGATAGTATTATGTTCAATGAAATTCTAATAGACCTAGTGACTTGCAAGTGATCTTATTTCAAGGGTTAATGACGAGGCTATGAAATTATTGAATAAATTTTCCTAAAAAAATAAGTAAAAAGTGTCTAAAAAATAAGAAATTACGAAATGTCACGTAAAAATTACTTATTCTTTTTTCATTTTCTACTCTAGTGCAGCCAAACACACTGTATAAGATAGGAGCGATCCTTGCGGGCGGGACGGCCCGCAGCTTTAACGGGATGTTCAGCAATGTACCTAGATAATTTAGATATTTTTTAGTGGATATTCAGCACGAATACAAGTTATTTTTTCGCTCTATAGAATTGTTTTTAGATTTAGTGAAAATCTACAATATCTTGTTAGTTGCTTGTTTGTGGCTCCTATCTGAAACTTGTAATAGTTTCGGCGTTCTCTCATCACGCCTCACCTACTTAGCTATCAAGTTTCCTGCTGAACATGCTTGCTTAAAACCCTCTGGGCTCTGCTTCCGTATACCATTGAGAGATGTTATGCCGACCGACGAAGGAGAGTGCGAGCACTCAGCACCCTGAAGCGAACGGACTTGTGTCAACCGGAGTTGCTCGCTGCCTTAACGGAGAAGTTACCTATAATCATCAAGCTGGTTCCTTTAAGAGAGTCGTGCTGCTATGTTGATTTGAATTATTACAATTGGTGTAAAAAGATCGTTCACGAAGCTGAAAGGCACTCAGTAAAGCTATATTTGTTACAGTCGCGAATCATATTTTAATCACTACAAAACTTATATTGTCACTTACAAAAAAAAAGAAAAAAAAAAAAAGAAAAAAAAATGATTTTGTACTCCCGTTATAAAATAAACAGCAAACAACAATAAACAACAAAAAAATATTGAAAAATCATGGAAGATATCCCGTAAGTGACGGTATAAGTTTAGGTTTAAGCCGTGAAAGCTTAAAACAGTGTTTAATCAATATAACCTGAAACTGACCTTCAAACTGGAAAAAAAGTAAGAAAATTTGATATTCGCGGGCTACCTTAGCGCTTCCCTCCTAAATATGTTACAAATTATAAATTTACTTTAAATACGACCATCACCTCTGTAATATTCAATGCATCCATCATCACAATCATGGAGTGCAATGTTTTAAGTGCGTTACTCCAATCGTTAAAAAACTCGTTTCCCAGCAATATTTTTGCGGATAGTTACTTAGTTTGATGTAGGTATTTACATCATGTACAGAAATGCTCGGTTGACGGCTTCGTGAAGGGCTGTTTACACCTTGTGTAATTTTACCCTTTAACGCATTGATATCGCTTTGTGCCAAGTATCCAGCTTCTGTGAGGAAGGCCAGCCAGAGGTCAGACTCGTCTATGGAGACGTGGGAGCCTAGCCGCGTCTGCCAGCCGGCTAGCGGCCATGGCTTCGTGCTTATCGTCCGGGGCACCTCCGCCTCGCCTGTATACAAAAGGCAAAGGTACGTCAGTAACGATTACTGTGGTCTGTGATCGAAGATCATTTGTTTTCTGGAAATTTCTAAGGGTTAGCTATGACCATAGATCTGCGAACTATGACGGTTTTAAAGATAATGGACTGGTAGACGGCGTAATACCCCCCCTACTACTTGGGCTATGAAACCCTAAAATGTAATTTCTTTCATAGAGGTGCTACCATCGACTAGTTTCGATTCGACGTATTTCTTCTAAATTAGTAATTATTGATCAGTTACTTTGCTGCTCACTTCTGCTACAGTTCTTACGCACCTAACATTCAATGTTAACGTTTGTCACTCACTCTCTTTTATAGGTTCGATCATCATGCCCATGGTCATGCTTGGATCTCCGCTCTCGGAAGTGAAGGTTACGGATTTGGCGCTGGTTTGTCCTGCGGGATGTGAATCTGGGGGAAACAAATATAACTATCAAAATCAGATTCACTCATTGACATACAATAGGTACAATGCACAGCCTGAACCCAGAAGCATCAAACTTCGCATAAGAGTTTCTGTCTTATATAACAAAGGCACCAAGGATGGATATATATCTATATAGATCGTCCCTATAGCAGATTGAAATCGCTTTGTGCTACATACCTAAGTAACGAAATTTGCTGCTGATTGTACCCGCCAGTTCGAAGTAAAATCATCAGATACTTACGCATCGGCTGAGAAAGGTTAGAATGCTTATCCGTAAATTTTGAACGTGATTGCCGTTTGTCCCTGTAACACAATGGTCAATGTCAACATATTATTGTAATTTGGAATATAAAATACGGGTTGAATTCTTGCAGTTTTTTATAGTTTGGTTTGATAAGGACTTCTGAGTTGCCAATTTTATTTGGTAATCCTGTAAGTCTCAGAATTGAAAAAAAAATCGGGAAAAGGTAAGTAACTGCTCCCAGGCATGTTGTCCTCTCCTGGGTGGCGACGCGAGACGGACAGTGACTCAGTGCAACAGTGTCTCGCACCCCAGGGAACTCTTTAATACCGAGTGGAATTTATCCTCATGCTTCTGTAAACTATTTCATTAAGATCCATTTATTTTATGAAAGACATAGTGGTAAAAAAAATCTGCCTGTATTAACCAAAAAGGAGGAGTACGGGGTGTATCTGTACCTATGTTATAGTACATCCTACTTGGAACAAAAGTATTTCCGTTTCAGGAATGGGATAAGCCGAATCGTTGGCAGAAGTGCAATCAGAGCTGACGGCATGGCAGGAGTCCGTAGAGAGGAGAGGGTTCAGAGTCAGTAACAGAACACCGAATATATGTTCCTTAAAGGTTTAGATACGCACGCACGCACGCACGGTGACATAGTGCATAAGTGAAGTGTTACTGACATAGTTTTAAGGTTCTGTTTTTTAACACAATTTGTATTTTATTATATGTTTGTTAGTCTGTAAGGTATAATATTATCTATGGCCAAAGTAGATTGAAAATAAATGGATGTTGTTAGATAGAAGTGTACCAAACGCTCACATTCCGCCAGTCATGTTTAAGATCCATGTTAACGGACGCGAGCTTATTGCCATTAAAACGGGCACATATCCAAATTCCAGACTGCTACAGAGAAATTTCTACTGGAAAAACCCAATAGCATTTTGACTGGATTTCTAACTCTTGAAATCTAAAAAACTTCTTTTCGCTTTTGAGTAACACATGATGAGGTTTCATCCAACAGAGGCAAAACTTTATACAGACGCCTTTAGGACGGATGAATAACAAAACTTAGAAGCTTTGGCGCTTTCGGGTGTTATGTGGTGGGGTGTGTGGCCCTATGGCGCCATGGTCTTGCTTATTCGGAAACAAGAACCTGGCCCTGGTTTAGCTGTAGGTACCTATTACCTGGAGACCCCAGAGAAAAGATTTTTGCCTCGCATCGGGACAATAAGTCTATAACATATGGCGCCATGGTCTTGCTTATTCGGAAACAAGAACCTGGCCCTGGTTTAGCTGTAGGTACCTATTACCTGGAGACCCCAGAGAAAAGATTTTTGCCTCGCATCGGGACAATAAGTCTATAACATATGGGGTTGTATTGCCTATACATAGTTACTTTTTATGGTTGTGTTCTTGATTATGTTGGTGCTGAGAGATATCGCTCACATAGTCAGAAGTAAACTGCGACCCTTTGAACAAGGAGTACAGACTGCGTTCTTCCATTTCTTGGCTCTGCCTTTTCGACCCTTCAAGAGAATCGGAACTCTAAATAACAGAAAAACACGGCTTAACTTGCTGACTCGCATATTCAAGCATAAGCTGCTGATTAATACAGGGTTAATGCGTTGCGACTATTTTCAAAATAAAAATGGCGGAAGTAAGACAGGCCACGCTTCATACAAACCCCTGTTCATATTTCAAACAATAGGTATTCCGATCTTTGAAAAACACTTGAATCATGGAAGATATCCCGTAAGTGACGGTATAAGTTTACTTGAAGTGAACATTTAAAATTTTTAAAACCTTTATTAAGTCAGTTATTAGATGACGTGTGCGGCAACGTTTTTTTTAAAAATAAATAATTAAATACAATTTTTTTCGTCTAGTTTGTTTTATCCAGGATGTAAAAAAATTTGGCGTTTATGTATAATTCCCACCTTGAATAGATCTCTTTGACAGACAGACAAAAAGTGAGATTGTAAAGATTTCGTTTCTCCTTTTAAGGTGGAACAATAAAAAGAGGTGGATAAAGATACGTACTGAATTCAAGAGACTTAGTATGTTGAAGCCCCTGGCTACGCGATCCCTCCTTGTCTGACGAGTCTCGCTGTCCATCATAAGCGAACATTCAGATTCCAAAACGAATTCGTTTTGTCCTTTTTCCTCTGGTAAGCTCTGAAATGTTTGTTAAACTTGTAAGCAAATACTAATTCAGGTAGCTGTTCTTCATCATAACCTAGTCATAATAAGGAATGATATCAAAAGACTAGGTAGCAGTCTTCCAGTCAGCTCATTGCAACAAACTGCGAGACGTAATCAGTCTGTCAAGCTTTCAGATAAAGGCTGCGGGACTGTTCGAAAGAGATACCGTGGCCCTGGAACACAAAGGGCAAAGAAGGAACATGGATGGGTTTTAGTCAGTACAAGTCTGACACTCCCTTCCGCTCCGCCCACAGTGGGGGGGGGGGGTCATTTGATGATTTCCCATCCAAAAAAAAAAAAAAGCTTTCAGATAAAGGAATTTCTTCTTTGATCAATTCCTTGGCAGTTTCATTCGTATCGTTGCAGAAGACGAATTTGTCCGTAAAGATGGTAGGTATACACTGGTTTTAATAAAGGGTGTAAATAGACCCTTAACATATCCGAAAGGCACTTGTTCTCCCCGTCTTTGCGATAGTTTTTTTGTTCTAGACCATACCTGGGAACCTTCTAGTTACGGATATATTGGGGGTCAAAGTTCCAACTTTTTTACAAGTTTTTTTTTTAAAAACATGTTTTTAATGTAAGATTTTTACTTTAAACACCTCGACGACCCCCGTACTATTCAATCCATCCATCAGCACAATGCTTTGAGTGCTTTCCATCGAGTCCTACCGTAAAACGTGATTTTTGACCCCAAAAAAAAAATCGATTTTCAGCAATATTTTTTGCGTAAAGTTACTTAGTTTGATGTACAGAATGCTTGGTTGACGGCTATGGGAAGGGCCTGTTTATTTTTATTTTCCTTTATTGGCCAACCAACAATTGTTTACACTGTAAATATTTTAAGTAATTATCTACCATTATCTAGGGTTAGTGTAACAATTTCTTACAGGTTAGCACCGCATGCCCCATAAACATATTAGATGTGCCACAAGCACTGTACTATCTAATTAACAAATTTAAAATAATATTTTGTGATGGAATATAAAAATAACGTTATCAGTAAAAGTAAAAACAGAACAAAACAAACAGGGACTAGTGTCCCTGTTTGTTTTGTTCTGTTTAATATTACAAAGATTATTAAGAAGCATTGTTGTGGGTATTATTTAGCGTTTATTTCATCAAAATCAACCAACAGACGCCAAAGATTTTAATATTAATTTTTTTTAAATTTTGTTGGTAAACTCATGCGCGATTTCTATGATAAATTTAATAATTAATTTAAATAGGTTTTAGTAGTCGTAGTGTATTCGGAATGGCTCAATTTTTTTTTTTTTAATTTTTCCTTTTGTCTTTACTCTGCACTAAAAAATTGGCACTGAAAGAGAGTTCGAAATATGAGAAATCTAGGTCACTCACGAAATATCGAACCGCTTGACGAATAAAGATGAAATTTGGCAGGGAGGTAGTTTATAGTTAGTGGACGTCCGCTAAGAACGAATTTTGCGACAGGGCCGAATTAAGGAGGTCAAGGGCTCTCGCAAGTTTGTATGAAAGTCCTTCATTTTTTGTGCTACAAACTTGTAATTTGGCAGGGAGGTAGTTTATAGTTAGTGGACGTCCGCTAAGAACGGATTTTGCGACAGGGCCGGATTAAGGAGGTCTAAGGGCTCTCGCAATGAAAGTCCTTCATTTTTTGTGCTACAAACTTGAAATTTGGCAGGGAGGTAGTTTATAGTTAGTAGACGTTCGCTTAGAACGGATTTTGCGACAGGGCCGAATTAAGTAGGTCTAAGGGCTCTCGCAGAAAGTCGGATTTTGCGACAGGGCCGAATTAAGGAGGTCTAAGGGTTCTCGCAGAAAGTCATTTAATGTTGTATACAGAACGGTATTAGAATAAAAAGCGCCCAACAAGGTTCACTTTGAAAAAAAGATGTATAGCGCCAAAATACACCGATTTTTAAAGTCATATCGTCGCCTCAACGCCATTTAATTTTGTTTCGGACCTCTGCCGCCCAGAATGACAGCACCCAAAAGGACGCCTTTTGTAGTCATCAGTACATTATCACCTTTTGATCTAGCAGTCAGTTCTCAATACCTAATCGTACACACATTTCGCCAGTTATATTGAACTCCCATGTAATAGGGGGTGAGCCTATTGCCATCAACCGGGCACAAATCCAGATTCTGTGGCTGCTACTGAGAAATTCCTGATGGGATAACCCAATAACACTATTATTTATAGTATTTTTTCAATTGCATATATGTACATTGTTTAATGTTAGTGGAAGAGCGGAGTCACTTAAGGGGGCGTCCATTAATTACGTGAGGCGTTTAAGGGGGGGGGGGTCGCACCAAATATCACCCAATCTCACGAGGGAGAGAGGGGGTCTCGGCCAATATCAGTTCGGTCAGATCGGTTTAATTAAGTAAACATGTTTCTCTACAAATTATTTCTTTTATGTGAATTTAACGCAGTGAAGCACAGATTACCGTATTTATACTAAACTACGCATTTTGATAAATCTCACGTGAGATTAGGAGGGAGATGAGAGGGTCAAGTCAAATCTCACCGTCGAAAAATCGCCTCACAAAAATTATTGCTGGGAAACGCCTTTTTCTTTCTTTTTCGTAAATTCACGCTTTACGGTAGGACTCGATGGAACGCAATCAAAGCATTGTGCTGATGGATGGATATAGTATGGGGGTCGTGGAGGTGTTTAAAATTTAAAAATCTTAAAAAAAAACATGTACTTAAAAAGAAACTTGTGAAAAAGTTGGAACTTTGACCCCCAATATCTCCGTAACTGGAAGGTTCCCAGATATGGTCCAGAAAAAAAAAAAAAGATCGCAAAGACGGGGAGAACAACTGCCTTTCGGCTTCGTTAAAGGTCTATTTACACCCTTTATAATCAAAGTACAATGGTATATTTCTGTACTGGATTCAATCTAAATTTGTACAGCCGTTTATGAGTGGTACGAGTAGGTACAGTAACACTCATCTTCACAAACCTTTACTTGTTACACATCTATGTTTAATCTGGAATGTTTCCATTGCGTAAAAATAATGCATGTATTACCAGAATAATTTCGTTAATAATGCCGGTAATGATAATCCGGCCGGAAAACATGACCTGCAGCGTAGGTTGCTCAGAGCTCGACTCGGGGGAAAAGCGATCTCGATTAAACAAGACACGTTGCCTGCAGAAGAAGTAACGAAGCTGAAGTTATTAATAGTATTTTTTTTTATATAAAAAGAAGGTGGAAGGTTGTGTTGTGATTTATTAAAAATGACAGTTTGGCGAAATGAAAAATTAAACGGAATACTGCCTTGAGTTTTAGCAATGCACGAAAGATGTGAATGAATTTACAGCTATTGACAAAAAAAGAAGTAATGACTACTAGCAAAAATAACAAAAGACATGATGTAAATGACGTATCCTTACGTTTTACGAAACTCTTGTATTTTTTTAAGGTTTACTTTGTCGAAATACGATGCGAGAATCATGTATGGCCGGTAACCGCGTAATTTCAGCATCAAAGCCGCTGGTAAATCCAAACATGCAACCTTCACTTTTCCATCTGTTACGAAAGCTTCCTCGCGACCTACGGAATAAAAGTATTTACGTAAACCGTACGCAACCCTACCCATTTTTGTGGCTTACTTCGACCCATGTCTTAGCTTACTCTGTTGAGCCCAGGAGTTTATTATTTTCTAGAGTGCAAACATAATTTTTTGGTAGGTCTTACATTTACTGACTGACCCAGAAGGAGGGTAATGTTTTTCGCGCGTATGTATGTATGTGTGTCCGTTCCATTATATAAAACTAAAAGCGTTCAAAAGTAATTAAAAAAGTCTGACTGAAAAAAGAAGCAGGCTGGGACCCATTTGGCTACGAATTCCCCATTCACCTCCTATTCCTGCTCTCTTAGCCTAAAAACGTGCAGCCGAAGTGTCCTCTGCGCTGCCACCGACGACGTGGTGCGGTGGAAGTAGCGAAGTTCTGGGCTAACAAAATATAAAAATTGTCGTGCCAGCGATACGAAGATGAAGTCGAGTTTTTCAGTTCGTTTTAATTCGTTTTTTTATTATTATCTCTACATATAATAAAATCGTTAAAATCCGGTCCGATGTTCCGACCTGGCGCAAAAACTACTGCATAGATCCTGTTCAAATTTTGCACAAATGTCTGTAATAGGCTTCTTCAAATGTTAGGCTATATATTATCACGATATTTGCTGAAGGGGATGAGCAATACTGCATTATGTCAGTATTATTCAATTGTTTATCGTTTCAGTCATGATATGCGTAACAACGTCTATTTTAAAGTACACGTCAGCGAAGCAAATAGAGAAAAGGTTTCATGGCCGCTTTACGTGCATCACGTCGCAAGTTCGATCCCCAGTAAAATTATTATACTTTTTGTAATTGTTTGTATTTTTTTTGATAGAGATTATTATTATTTATTTTCTCTTTTTTATGTATAATATAATAAATTCTTATGAATAAAGTTAAATCATTGGTGAAATCTCTTTCCTCATGTTTGAATCGGGCCGTTCGATGGTGTTCTGAACTGACAACGTCGTTGTGTGCTGTCCACAGGTGCTGTCAGACTCGATGTTTTCAATTTCACCTATCGCTCCCAATAAAAATAATAGCAGTTATTGAAATTAATTTGAAACTATTTTGTTGTGTCGTTGTTCTTAGTTTTGCACAACTATTATTTACGGTTAGGTCTATTATTGTTAGGTCCCAAAAATAAATTCGTCTTTGTTGTCTTTATTGGAGGGTGGATGATTGTAATGTATGATTTCTGATGCGTCTTGATTGTTAAAAAAACACATAATTCGTTACTAGAAAAATATTTAGGTATCTTTATCATATCTGTCTTTTGTTATAAATTTTTCTTACTTCTATTATAAATGCGAAAGTTTGGATGGATGGATGGATGTTTGTTACTCAATCACGCCAGAACGGCTGAACGGATGTAGATGATATTTGGCACAGAGATAGATTATCGTGCTAATAATTATGTCCATATTCCGCAACTGGTTGCCAACTGGCAACTGTCAAACAATGCATTAAAAAGGAACGGCTATTTTAGCCCAGTTGTCATCGAAGCGAAGCGAGGTAGGCTGACGGTTCACAGACCTCCCTGTAAACCAGGTTTCGCAATTTCGAATGTTTTTTTCTAATGCTTTATGATTTTCAAATCATTATAAAGTAGATTAATATGCTTTTGGTTTTTTTTAACTATTCAAAGACAGTTAGGTAATCATAAATTAACAAATATTAATTGACCAATTTTCATTGGCTGAAAAAAATCTCTAAAAACTTTAAAATAAAATCAAAAAATAAAATTAGATAAAACCAACGACGTTGTAAATTTGTTCCGTGCGGGAATCGAACTCGCGACACGCAGCACTGCAGTCAATCGCTCAGCCGCTGCGCCAACTGTGCCGTCACATTGCATTTGTGCTGAATCTACTGCTGGCCCAACTCCTCAAGGACCGCTATATACAGCTTTAAAGTTTTTTTTTAACTTTGCCCCAGTCCAGGCCCACACTTGGAATTTCTCCTGTATCGTGGGTGTGTTTACAGACAGTTAAACTCACAAACAGCCAGACCCGGAACCACTACCTGTAGCCCCTGTAGGCCATACAAAAATGTGATCCGTGAGGGAATCGAACCCGATACACGCAGCGCAGCAGCCATTCGCTCAGCCACTGCGCCAACCGTGCGGTCACATAGCTGTGGCTGTGGCTCCCTCGGACATTGCTGCAACTTTTATCGGTGGCCGGACTGCACATTCCGTTTTCATATTGCCGCTGAATCTTGCAAGTGAAGATACCTCAACATGCAACATTACAGCGGCCGGGGTGTCCTTTTGCAGCAGTGCAAGTTTAAAGTGCATAAGAGGCGTTGAACCGCAGCTTGCAGGACATTCGCGGCAACCAGGCGCTGATGGGTGGCGTTGTCGTTTTGCTCGCAGGCGACTTTAGACAGATACTGCAAGTTATTGAGAGGGGCACACCGGCGGATGAAATAAACGCCTCAATAAATGTCTCAAGGCGTCGCCACTGTTGTCTGGGATCGAAAAGATCCATCTTACTTGCAACATGTGCGTTCAGCTGTATAACGACCACGAAGCAGGTGTCTTTGCGAATATGCTGCTGCAAATGGGAGTGGGTCGTCTAGAATCGGGCGCAGATGGGAAAATTCTATTTTCCGAAGAATTTTCCCATCCAGTGGCTACAGAGGATGCACGCACATCCACATCATCACATCATGCACGTTTTTCCAAATTTGTTAATATAAAAAATGAAGGGTGGTTGTGTGAGGGGTAGTGCTGTCGCCAAAGAACGAGTGTGTCAATCAAATAAAAAAAATGATATGATCGTCGGCGTCGACATTGATAGACCCTGTGATGGCTAATGATGATAGTACTGCCTACCCCGTTGAATTTCTCTACTCCCTGGGGTTAACTCCCAGACTATGCAATGGAACCAGGCTTCGTATCACAGAGCTGGGCAGTAATATTATAACAGTCACCATTATTACAGGAGTGGCTAAAGGAGAGAGCGGTTTAATTCCCCGCATACCCTTTATTCCAAATGACTAGCCATTTCAATTTGAGAAGTTGCAATTTCCCTTAAAATTGGCTTTTACAATGACGGTCAACAAATTCCAAAGAAAAACCTTAAAAGTGGCAGGCATTCTTTTGGGTGCTTCATGCTTCTCACACGGTCATTAAACAATTCATTTAATGTTGTGTACAAAACGGTATTAGAATAAATAAAGAAATAGCGCCCAACAAGGCGTTTGATTGGTCGCTTTGAAAAAAAAGTCGTATGGCACCATAATGTTCCAGTTTTTACGCCGTCGTCGCCTCAACGCCGTTCAGACCTCTGCGGCCCAGAATTACAGCGCCCAAAAACACGCCTTTTGTAGTCATCACCCACATTATCACATTTTGATCAGGCCTTCAGTTCTCACACACATCCCGCCTGTAATCCCCGAAGGGTTAGGCACAGATGTGTACCTAATCGTACACCCACATTACACCAGTTATGTTGAAGTCCCATGTAATAGGGGGCGAGCTTATTGCCATCAATCGGGCACAAATCCAGACTCCGTAGCTGCTACTGATAATTCCTGATGGAATAACCAAACAACACTTTACCCAACCCGGGAATCGAACACGCATACACGACAAAATTTCCACGCGAACGAAGTCGCGGGCAACAGCTAGTTAGAAATAAGTGAAAATTTATGAAAAAAAAAAGAAGATAAATGACCAAACATAACGTGCTGCCTATTAACGACTCAAGATAAAAGACGTCATGTCTTAAGTAGCTATCATAAGTAATGTCTTAAGCAATAATTTAGGTAAGCGTTCTTAACGGGAGGAACAAGGGCTAGTACGAAGCAGCCTGTGCGAAGTGCCCGCGCTGTCGTCACAGAATACTCATATATTCTCTATTTCTCGGATTGTGACACCCACTTACGTTAATTTATGTGGTCGTCAATTTATTAACAATTTTAATTTTTAAAGCATACCTTTCAAAACCATAAAAATCTAATGATAGTCATCATTAGATTTTTATGGTTTTATTTGCAGATTTCGATAGGTTAGTTATTAGCTGTTTACTCAGTATGTTTTTGTTTAGTAAAATATTAGATAGTTAAGCACTCCGTAAGACCGGTGCACGAAGTAGTAAAATTCAAATATTGACCATTTCACTACATTTGCTACCCCATCCGTGGACGGTGGCTATGTTGGGCAAATAAATTCCCATCTCACTCATTCTCATCATCATTCGTCATCATCTCATTCCCATAACAAAATAGAACCAAGAATACTTAGTCCGTAGGACTCTCCATCCATTTCAGAGTAAGTGAGAAAGTCCCCTTTAAGCAGCATGTCGTCAAAATTCTTCATACTGATTTCTTTGTAGTGGTTTTGGTAGTGGAACTTAGCGGTGGTGTGTTGAACCGCGAGCTGTATGTGTGAACGGCACTCGGTCGCGAGACGGCGAGCCAAAGTTCCTGCAACACCATTCAATCTCATCACATTGACATAGAACGGGGTACGAAATAGTTTTGAGGCATAAATATACATTCGGAGCACCTTGAACAATCGGAGACTACTTTGTACCTGATGAGCTTTTCTTACATTATGCCGGTAGATATCTATAGTTCGCACACTATTAAATGGCCCTACACCCTAACTGGCGAACAACGGGTGTACTATAATAGTACAATAATAGTACACCCGTTGTTCGCCAGTTACAGTACCTAAGGTAGGTACACCTCTGCCCAACCTTTCGGGAATTACAGGCGTAGTGTTATGTTATATAAGTCGTATGATCGTATTGATACGAGAGAAAGAGAAAACCAACTTTCAGAGAAATCAGATTACCATCACATTGAACAAGTTGACCAACTTGAAGGTCCTTATAATGTCTCATCCATCATAATATTGATCCTGTATATGCAATATACACAGACATGTCAAAAGCCTTCGATTATGTTAATCATGAAAAGCTCTTGTAAAAACTAAACGCCTATGGCATACGTGGAAATGATCTTGACTTAATAAATTCTAATTTCATAATCTAATATTTAAGCGGTCGTAAGCAAATTTCAGAAGTTTCCAGAGTAGTCTAAACGAGAAATAAAACATGTTTCTTCCTATAAATACATTAAATTCGGCGTACCACAGGGGAGCGTTCTCGGGCCGTTACTTTTCTTACTCTACATAAACGATCGTACGTAAAATTTCTAATCCAATGGTATTGTTTGCTGATGACAGCACAGCGATTCTAGGTTTGATTAATTGTTACGGTACCTGTGTCTCCTTCGCACTTCCTTAATTCACAGAAGATCAATGGTTATTTGTTTTTCAGGAAAATTATTAGGTGTTGAGGAATCAAAATTAAACTTTTTTTTTGTTTTTTCATAACAATGTGGAAGATAAAAAGATATTGCCATAAAATTTCATGCTATTTTGTAGTTTATTGTTAAGTTACCTAATTGAAATTTTTTCAAAATTCAACATTTTAATTTTTGTTTGTTAATTAATGTACATCTCAACATGGGTGCCTGAGGGTGGACGGCACCGCCGAGGCCGGCCTAGAAAGAGGTGGCTAGATGATCTAGAAGTGCGTCACTAAGGATGGTTCGAGTTGGCGCAGGAGTAGAGTAACTGGAAGGATATGGGGAGGCCTTTGCCCAATAGTGGGATATACAAGGCTGTAAAAAAAAATTACGTAAAGTTAAAACTATACCCTCACACCGTAAAATACACTTACGTAGGTACTTACTCAAAATTCCTTCAACGTGTCAATATTATTGAAAATTCACATTTCATAACAATATCATCAAGAAACTGATACTTCTTAAGTCGCCGACCTTCTTAGAAGCAATTAAAACTTATATTTACCTTTCCCCACGCCCTCCTGGCCCACTAGCACGACTATAGGTACATCTGTCGTATCCGCAGGAGGCACGAAAGGTGAGACACGTGCCTTCGAGAGTTGCTCGATGTATATCAGCCGCAGTAACTTGCGAGTGGTGTGCATAGTTATGTCTGTTTTCGTTTTCATCAACAGAGTGCGCTTCAAGTATGAAGTTGAGAAAATATGTATGATAAGAATGTTAGGCGTAACGTTTCATGTAATCAATTAACTTAAAATTGAATTTCTTTAATTTGGGTAGAAGTATAATAGAATTTATTGGATTCAGGTTTCTTAAGAGTTTTCAATAAATCTGACTGAGCTGTTACTTATGACCATGGGAGGTCTAGTCAGAGGTCAGTAATCCTCACTTGCGCCTTTGTTAGCAAGGAAGTAGTAGTACCTTTTTCAGTGGAGATTAACAGGAAATAAATTTGTAAGATATTAAATTACTAGCTTTTTCTCGCCTGGTGGTCAGAATTTCGGAAAGTATCCCGCAGGAACGTGCTTCCGGTATAAAAGTATCCAACGTCCTAATAGCAGACACGGTCTATCTATGTGCCAAATTTGATCAAAATCCGTTTAGCGGTTAAGGTGTGAAAAGGTAGCATAAAAACAGGAGTAGTTAATAGTATGGATGTTGTAAACTATTTTGTGTATTTACTTGTTCAACTGGATCAAGCTCCTCCGCATCTAAATTGAGCAGGATCGGTAACGTGTTGACGATGACAGTTTTGTAGGCGGGCCCCGAGCAGATGGGGTTGGCGCGCAGGTCGAGCACGGCCAGCCGCCGCATCTGACACATGTATACGGGCACCTCCAGCATCACGCTCAACCGATTGTTGCGTAGGTGAAGCTGGCGGAGTCTGGGTAAAAAAACCTCTCTTTATTTAGTAGTATTACGTAGACGTCCTTAATACAATACCTACATTATCAAAACCAAACTAAACACAACTTGGTGGCCGGAACCGGAACCATCAAACTGTGTGTTGGTGGTGTGGTATAGTGTCGTTTTAATGGATACAGTCTGCAGGCAATATTAGAGATGATCACTGTTTTAAGCTTTCACGGTTTACAACTAAACTTATACTGTCACTTACGGGATATCTTCCGTAATTGTTCATTATTTTGGGCTCCCGATATTTCGGCGCTGTTGCAAGCGCCATGATCGCGGGTTGACTGGAGAATGCGGATGGTTGGAAAATAAATTGTTAAGAGCAGACATTCCGCAATAGCAACAGCGCAATGCAACAGCGCCGAAATATCGGGAGCTCAAAATAATGAACAATCACGGAAGATATCCAGTAAGTGACAGTATAAGTTTACCTAAATTATTAATTTCTAAATCCTTTGATTAATGCAAACTTTAGCGTACCTAATAATTAATCATACCGAAAACGTAATTTATTGCTGTACCTATCTTTCCAGTTCTATAGTATTTAAACGTAATGTACAGCCTTTGTTTCATTCGTTAGCGCCGGCCGAATCAGCACAGATTGGGCATTGTGTCGGGAACGCGGTGAAGTCATTAGTACCGGCACTACTTGCACCACTTACCTGGTACAATACGAGAACATTCTCAGGGTAGTAATATTGTTTTCGTTCAGGTTCAGGTACTCGAGGTGCAGCAGTGTCCAGAGACCGGTGTTGGTGCTGAACTCGAAGCTTGATATATTGTTGTAAGACACGTCTAGCCAAAGTAGAGACAGGTGGTTCAAATTCTCAAGACGCTGAATGTGATTAAACGATAAGTCCAATCGCCGAAGAAACCTAGAGGAAACTGAATGTTAGACATTATATATCTACTGGTATACTAGGTAGGTACGGCTCTTACTTAAAATACTTGGTGCTTATGATTGTTTATGAGTAAACTGGGGTACTTGTTCGGGGAATAATTTTGACCTCAAATGGAGCCCTTTCTTACGCAATGCTAGTTGAACGTAGGCACGTGATTAAAACTGTACACACAAAACTAACAAAAACCGACCAATTTCGAGTTGGATTCGCGCACCGAGGGTTCCGTATAAACTTGTAGGTACCTATTTTGTTATTAAACTACATATTTATTGTAAGACATTGCTTCTTGTAAAATTTCATGATTCTAGGTCAACGGGAAGTACCCTAAAGGTTTTGATTGCCTTGTGAAATCGCAAGATATGCGACATAAACGGTCATTATCCTTTGATCGCGTTGACTTATAAGTCATTTTTCACTGATCCAAGGGGTAGCGCTGCGGGACTGTTCGAAAGAGATACCGTGGCCCTGGAACACAAAGGGCAAAGAAGGAACATGGATGGGTTTTAGTCAGTAGAAGTCTGACACTCCCTTCCGCTCCGCCCAGAGTGGCGGGGGGGGGGTCATTTGATGACATCCAATCCGAAAAAAAAAAAAAGGGGTAGCAGACCTGAGTATCTGATATTAAATTTCAAATTGATATCTCCACGCGTTCTTGAGAAAAAGGGTCTTGACAGACGGATAGACAGACAGACGGACATGGAAACAACAAAGTGATCCTATAAGGCCCGGCGCATTTTGGCGGCACGGCATGGCAAAGTATTTTTAGGCGACGAATAAAAATATAACTTATGATATGGAAATAAAGTTGAAGTTTCAATGTCGCCAGTACATACCACGGTATTGTTTTGTACTTACGACCGTTAACACTGAAATTTCAACTTTATTTCCATACTGTTAAGTAATATTTTTATTCGTTGCCTAAAAATACCTTGCTATGCCGTGCCGCCAATGGGCGCGGGCCTTAGGGTTCAGTTTTTGCCGACTGAGGTACGAAACGCTAAAAAGTATACTTACTTCAAATTCTCAAGACCAGTAATACACTTGATATTATTATGCGACAGGTCCAATACAGTTATAGACCAAAATAAAGTCAAATCTCTAATTCTCTTCACAGAATTGTATTTATAGTGCACTTCAGTTAGGAACCATTGAGCTGAAAAGCGAAAAGGGTAACATGTGCCAAGAGTTTAGGTCTACATTTGAGCAAACTGTTGAAGTTTGTGTGGAATGTGAAACAGACTGTGGAATGGTAACGAGGCAAACGTAAACATTGATCATGCTGTATAAAGGGTGTAAAAGACCCTTAACATAGCCGAAAGGCAATTGTTCTTCCCGTCTTTGCGATCATTTTTTTGTTCTAGACCATACCTGGGAACCTTCTAGTTACCGAGATATTGGGGGGTCAAAGTTCCAACTTTTTCACAAGTTTTTCTTTAAATACATGTTTTTAATGTTAGTATTTTTACTTTACACAGCTCCATGACCCCCGTACTATTCAATCCATCCATCAGCACAATGCTTCGAGTGCTTTCCATCGAGTCCTACCGTAAAACGTGATCGTTCACTCCAAAAAAAAAAAGTCGTTTCCCAGCAAAATTTTTTACGTAAAGTTATTTAGTTTGATGTACAGAATGCTTGGTTGACGGCTATGTGAAGGGTCTGTTTACACCCTGTATGTGCAGACGCCAGCACATCAAGCTACCCGAAACTGTCAAATTCTCCCAATCAACCGTGAACCTAATGCTTCAGCGATAAAGTTGAAAATCTATTAAAGAAATTTGACAGATTACTACAATCTGTGAAGCTTGGTGTGCTGGGGTCTGTACACTGCTTCATGGGTTAGTGTGCCATTGAGTGGTAAGGGAATTCGTACTGTATCAAAACATAGGGTACTTTAAATCCGGACAGGTGAATGATGAAGTAGAAGCTCTAACAAGATCCACGATTGTTCTTAGTCTGTTGTAACATCTGTTATAATTACAAATATTGTCGAAAAGCTAATAAATTTATATGAATATGCGAAACACAGTAGGTAATAACGTCTAATCCCGTCGCCAAGCCACGTTGCTGTGTTCCAGGTTGACGGGTCTGTGATCCACGGTAATTGCAGACGCATGAGACTTTTCAACTTTGTCTTTTCAATTTCTAGCCGAAAAAGATGTTTCTGTTTGAATAAATAATTTTATTTTTTCTTGACATTAAAACTAAATTTATATAAATATGCAATTTTGACAATTTCACTTCAGGTTTTTTTTTTAATTTAAAAGTTTCTAAATTATGAACTTTGCATGTGCCTAATCTAAGTAATTTTTAGATTATTTCATATTGTTAATTTTTTTCAACGTTATCGAAATATTTGTACGCCGATACTTACGGCTAAACATGTCTGGACTCAAACGATGTAATATCTTGCATGCTCTTGTGTGTATACAATGTTTAAACAAATAAAGAAATCTTATCTAATCTCTATAACGGCAGTACATCTGCGTATTATCTAATAGTGCAGATGTCCGTAGACCGTAATTTTCTACCGTTTATGTTGATAAACGGTAGAAATTTACGGTCGTACGTGTAGGGGCCGTTGGCTTATTAGACATTCAATTACTCAACAGAAACAGGTATAGTAATTAGCCAATTGTATCCTGGCAATGATCGCAAACCGGCTGGACTGCCCTTATGTCCGGCATTGTTGTGGCAGGCATGTTGCTGTTCCACTGCCGGCTAGAAAATTGTAATTATTGTTTATTTATCTTTTTATGTTTTGCATTTTAATTATTATTGCATTTTAATTAAGTTAAGTTGAATTTTAATTGTATATAAATCAATTCTATTTGTATTTATATTTCTATTTGATTTATAATTTACTAGCTTCTGCCAGCGGCTTCGCCCGCGTGGATGTCGAAAAATATCCCACCCGAACAAACATAGTTACTTTCCTTCATCCGCTGAGACACGTATAAATTAATTTTTAATTGTCAGCCTAAACACAAAATTTGAATATCCTAACTTCAAAACTGACGGACTTTCATATAAACTTCCATCCCCTATTTTACCCCTAGACAAATATATTCAGAAAGCTTCGAACTGCTAAGCTGCGGGAGTTACACGTGATATTGTGAGTCAACCATAAAAGATAGACATATGCTGTAGTGGGATTTTTTTTATATAATTTTAAGGAAAACATTTCCGTCATACATGATTTCTGTGTAGCTTTAACCATTAAGGTGGCACACGCGACGGAAGCTTAAAAAATGGAGTAACTTCTCCCGTTTTCCCAACATTTCCCTTCACTGATCTGCTCCTATTGATTGTAATGTGATGAAAAGTATACTATAACCAACTCAGGAGTATGAAAAATAATTGTACCAAGTTTCGTTAAAATCCGTCGAGTAGTTTTTGTTTCTATAACGGTTATACAGACAGACAGACAGGCAGACAGACAGACAGACAAAAATTTTACTGATTGCATTTTTGGCATCAGTATCGATCCCTAATCACCCCCTGATAGTTATTTTGGAAATATATTTCATGTACAGAATTGACCCCTCTACAGATTTATTATAAGTATAGATAGATTGTATTTTATTTTTATTTGTTGACTAAATTGTAATGTTTTGCTTTTTTTGTATTTGTAGTGAGGTTGTATTGTGATGAATGGCAATGGGTCTAAATTACCTGAATAAATGAATTATTATTATTATATTATAGTGAAAAATATTTACGGGGTTCATAGTCCAAAACTGTGCTAAGCCTATTGAACGCCACCGACAGATATTGCAAGTACAGAAGATTTTTCAGAACTGTCAGCTCTGTCAGAAAGTTTGATGACAGGTCTAAATACACCAGGAACTTGTACTGCGCCAACACATCAATATTCTGCAGATGCTAGAACAATGAAATGTCGAGTAATAACTAACTAGCTTTAGCCCGCAACTTCGGCCGTGAAATGGGCGGAAATTATCCCTCGGTAACGTTTTAAATATAGCGAAAGCAATTTTCCGATCAGTACCTATGTAAGTAGTTCTTAAGATAAAATCCAAACTTACAAACTTTGTAGTTACACGTGATACGGAAAGCTGCTTGATGCCGATGTATTCTGCTGATGTCATTTTAAATAAGACTAGCTGTTGCCCGCGACCTTCGTCCGCGTGTAATTTTATAGCCTATAACCTTCCTCGATAAATGGGCTATCAAACACTAAAATAATTTTTCAAATCGAACCAGTAGTTCCTGAGATTAGCGCGTTCAACCAACAAACAAACTCTTCAGCTTTATAATATTAGTATGATTTAAAATGCTTGAACAAGTGTGTATCTTGTTCAAGCATTTTAGTTCCCGATAGTTCCGCACTGTTCAAGCGCCATGATCACGGATAAACTGTTAATATTCATAGTTAACGGAACAACAGGAACTCAATATTATATTCTTTTTATCGATTGTTTGTGAATGTGTGAACATTGTAGGCTTTGTAGATTCCCAGCTGCTTGTTAACTTTTTATTTTGTTCTACATTTTTTGTGTAGTAAGCAACGACTTATAGTCGTGCCTACGCTGTCCCCCATACTTAAGTACAAATCTGTAACCATGATAATATTGTAATACCAAATGATTTGAAAAGAGTAACCATGGAGTTGATTGCCGGTTCTTCTCCATAGGAAACGACCAACCCGAACCGTGCACCTTTTTGTCGACGTTTTATAAGTGCCCATCGAGGCCTAAGTGAAATAAAATATATTGATTTTGATTTTCAAAAATAAAATAAGTAAATATTCCGATCTCTCGAATAGTCTTGTGAAGTTGTACATAAAGTTGTGTTTGTCGTTTTTACCTACCTTAGATGAAAGATCCAATTTGATATAAACAAGGTCCCCCAGGATAGGCGTACGTCTGAGGTAAGTGAGACAAGCGGTGACCATGTCTTTGGTAAGTTCGCCGTCCACAAGTTCTGCCACATCTTCCAGGTTACGAATACGGACTACTGGCGAATACACATCTGCATAGAGCTCGGGAAGATTATAGAAACACCCCCAGTAATTATCTTCGTTCATGAGAGTCGTCACGTGGGCATGAAACTGAAAATTTTATTTTGAAATATACACCTGTCACCACGTGGCATTTTCGTATGAAAAATCGTAAATAGAGGTTCAATGAAATGTCTTTACCTGTGGGAAATATCTATTAAAGAGGTGACGAAATGTGACCCCTCTACAGGGTGTGATGGGCATCATACCCTGTAGAGGCCCACCATACCCACCATATTCATTAAATTGTGCGGTCGTGAGAGCCTTGTTCACTTGCACTTTTTACCTTCTATCTACGACATTATATGATGTATGTACAATGCCGTAGATAACTCTTTTATAACTGCCCAAAACATCGCAAGCGCTTGCTGACGAAATATTTATGATACACGTATACCTTAAGTTGAATCATAAATATTTGTATCGAAAATTAACGAATAACTTGGAGTTTGTAGTCCCTAAAGTTAGAAGGAATTTAATATAACTTATACAACATCTTGTAAAAATAAATTGCTATTTAATTACGGCACAGAGTTTTATGTTGTACGTAAATTCTACTTGAAAGAAAGTGTCTAATAAAAGCCATGTTATGAAAATAGTTATTACATTTTATATTATAAAACATTAAATTAAGAAAAAAACCCAAGTACCTCCTCTATCAGTTTCTCATCACTTTTCATATGTAAATCTTCATCTGATTCTGATTCTATAGGTGGTATTATGGAACGTCTTGCTTGACTATTCATAACTAAAATATTAATAAAAGTAGTAAAAATATTTCTTGCGATTATGAAACTACTACCCAGGAGTATTACCCAAAACTTGCAGCATAGAATACTCTTTCTGTGGAATTTATTACATTTGTACAAAAAGTGGAAAACTTTTTATTAAAAGTCTACAACAACAAGTCTACAAACGGACGGCTCGGTTGGCGCAGTGGCTGAGCGATTGACTGCTGCGCTGCGTGTCGCGGGTTCGATCCCCGCACGGAACAAAATATTTGTATGATCTACAGGTAGTTGTTCCGGGTCTGGCTGTTTGTGTATGTGAGTTTAAATGTTTGTAAACGCACCCACGATCCAGGAGAAATTCCTAGTGTGGGGCAAAGTCTTTAAAAAAAAAAAACATTCAACATTGTGACACGCCATCACGAAAAAAAAAACAAAAAAAATGAGATTTACCTGATGAGGACAAGGTACTTAGAGCATTACTGATATAGTTGATCTTGGAGTAATCATTAGTCAACCTACGGTGCAGACTCGGTTGGCTCTCATGGCTAAAGTCGGCGGCGTCAGCACTGTCCTTCCCCATTGCTTGGATGTGGCCTTCACTCGGCCCCTCGTCTATACGCTCCATAGTATTTAGCAAACGTTTTGATTCCGACACCTTCTGCGTCTTCGAGACAATTTTACTGACAATCATTGTGATTTAATTCTAATGCACAAGGAATCTTTAATTATTAAAATTACACAAATCCTAAATTAGTATTTGTCACTGCGATGTCAAAATACAATGACTTTACAGTTTACTTCGGCCAGTGTTAAAAATGTTGGTTCCGAAATCGGTTATAACTTCAGACATTTTTCATTCATACTTCCCAACGTTCGCGTTCCCACCTCTCGGTTATTTCGTGCCCCTGAATATAAATAAAGTTTGCTTTCTCCACGACGGAATTTGATTTTCATAAAAGCCATTTTTGTACTGAAGTGCTTACGATCTCCACGACACGATGTGTAGCTATGAATATTGCTAGTTACGTGCCAAGAAATAGTTGTTTGCATAAAATGTTACCTTAATAGTATCCTTGGCCTAAAGAGATTTTCTATCTTTTTAACACTTTTAAGCCGAGGTGGGATTTTTTCATGCAGCTAAGTCATATACGGAATGATATTTTATTAAGAACATGGCGACAGAGCCTTATGAGCGTGTTTATGATATTTCCAAAATCAATTAAACTTTCCTACTCACAAATGTTTAGATACTATTCTAAAAATTAAGAGCTCCTTAAAATAAGCTCCTACATTATAGTGTTGTGAGATATCTTAAAGAGTTCTTTAGTGAGCTTGGTACACAAGTCAGCACACAAGTATAGCGGTGGTCGACAAAGGAGTGAGATAACGAACTGCAGCTTTTGTTTCACAATCTTCTTTGACAGCATAAAAAGCTCTCGTTGATTTCCATGTTGCATTTTCCTTTTAAACAGCACCTTTTGGAACAAAAGTTATAGTCAAAGTCAAAGTCAAAGTCAAAATTATTTATTTGCTGTAAATGTGGTACAAAAGATGGTAAAAATGACATGAAGTGCAATAACACATTTCGCCATAAAAATAGCATGCAAATATTATTAAAAACAAATATTAAATTAGGTAGGTAACTAACTAAATAAAGTATTTATTTATGTAGAACAGGTTAGTTAGACTGTTAAATACTAAAACGAATAATGTTAACATATTAAAGTATTTTAAACATACAACAAATTCTTAGCGTAATAAAATTGTTAAAATATACAAACACAACATCATATAATGTAGGTAATTCTTTGCAATGCAATTCGGTAGTGATATGAGTGACAATTAGATTTTTTGAGAAATTCCGCTATGGAATAAAAGCTATAGTACTATTCTATTGGGTAATGATCAGATGTTTTATTTTGAATATTTGCTCCAAATGGTTTACTGAAAATGGAAAGAAATTAGTAGGAAATCATTGAAAATATGTCAGAAAATTCGTTTGTTCTTATCTGACAATAGGAAATATGAATGACATTTTTTCTTCACTGGTACTATCAACCTAAGAAAATAATTAAAAGTTAAGTTCAACTACTGCTTGTCGCTCAAAAAAATATTAAACTCTTACAATTGTCTACGACAGTTCAAACGTCCGTGACCGTCGCGGCCATTCAGGTCATGTTATGTGACGTCATTCACCTCTATCTGACTTGTTTACATCAAATTTTTTACCCTTAATATTTTATTAATTTTACTAATAAGTATGTGCTTTATTCAAGCAAACATTGCAATAACAATATTATAATAAAATCTTAGTGAAACTTTAATTACTTTTCACTTTGACACATAGACTTTGACGTCACTACCGGCGCTATCGAGGGACGATGCGTTTTGAGTTTGCGTTCCGTTTCACCAAAAACACGCTACATAAAATATTAAATTGTAAAATAAGTGTTGTATTAGAAAATTAAACAAGTGTACTAAAATGTTTTTATGGGCCAATGTAAGGCATTTTTAAGAAATAAAAAAAATTTTTATTTCTTGCATATTCTCTATGTCCATTCAGTTAACTGGTTGTAACTGTAACTACTAAACTTCAATGTTTTTGTTTAGAAGATTAAGCTGTATCCTGAGTTCTTCTGAGAAGATTTTCTTTATCTTAGTTATAACTATTAAGGATTTTACAGCTAACAGTCATTTGTACAAAGTAATTCTCGACTTAAACAGCTAGAACATAAATCTCTAAATGCAGGTGCAGCTGTCAATCGAAGCTCTAAACTAGCAAGTTGTAACATTCGATCCGAGGCTTTGGGGATTTGTCTCCGGACCAACTGACTGCTGAAGTTGGAACAACTCTCTTATTTGATCTGTACTTAAGCGATTCCCTCGCTCTGTTGTAACTTAAGTAGTATAAGCGAGTTGCGCTTTATTAATGCTTCGTTTTGATTTGGTAGTGAAGAAAGGTTCTTGGTGCTAGCTTTTAGATTTTGCGGAAAGGCAAGTTTTGGATATACGTGTAGGTAACATTCAAACTCAGCAATCGACTACTCGCCCTGCTTGCTTGCTCGAATACCTACTGGGCCCTCACTAGTTGTGGCCAAGTTGTGAAAAATATCCTTACTAATATATAAATGCGAAAATAAGTTTGTTTGTTACATTTTCACAAATTTTCATCCTGAATATTTGCATATACGTTGTCAGGTGTACAGAAACGGACATAGGACATAGGAAACAAGAAACTGTTCCCGACGAAAACAACGATAACGTTCTTATGATAATAGATGGAGCCACATGTCTTTTGAATTATGATTGAATTATAATATTACAAGCAGAGTACAACCCACAGTACAACCCGAATTGATTGTCAAATTCTAAATTAACGCGACCGAAGGCGCGGGCAAAAGCTAGTAATTTTATATTAGTGATATTACAGAATTTAATTACATAACATCACGCCTGTAATCCCCGAAGGGCTAGGCGGACGTGATAATAGTACATCCACATTTCGCCAGTAATGTTTTTTAAAGTCCCTTGTATTAGGGGGCGAACCTATTGCCAGCAACCTGGCACAAATCCAGACTCTTGCTACTGAGAAATTCCTGATGGAAAATCCCAATAATACTTTGCCCGACCCGGGAATCGAACCCAGGATTTCATGCTCAACAGCCGCGCTTGCGATCACTAGACCAACGAGCAGTCAGAATTTAATTTTATGCTGAAAATACAAGAATATATTCCTTATATTCTCCAAAACAACCGAGACCCAGCCAGGCAAAATATTAATTTTAAGTATATTCCAATACCACGACCGAATTCGACGAACACGGGAAAATTCAATTGTGTTTGGTGACATTACTTAAAAGTTTTGCTAATTAAGTTAGCCGGAACGAAAAGGGAGGAGAGGAGTGTGAATTACTTACATTTCGTGGAGCAGCAGCAGGAAGGCACAATTGAATTGAGAGTTTTAGAATTGAAGTTGTTGCTTATACTTGTGTAAGGCCGTCAAACAACAACAAAGTGTCATAATTCAAAGTTATCTACGGAGGCTTTGAAAATATGAAGAAGTGTCTCGTGGACGGCGCTCGTTTGAGATGAGAATGGAAAAGAAAAGTGTCGCATTTCAGTGGCGGTCGACTTCAGCCACCCCTCTGCCCCCGCCCCTCTTTCCCTCCACCTCACCGCCGCCGGCCACCGCGAGGTGCGACGAGTCGCGGCGAAATTTTCAATTTGCAACGAATACTTCTTTTAATAAAAATAAAAATTATTTTCAGTTACACTATAAAGTTTCTGTTCAAGGTTTCCAACTCTTTTTTTTATCACCGTTTCGTAAATAACGAAGATATAGGAAGAAGGGGCAGGGCCGACCGACAGCTGTTACTGATTTCCATTTCACACCTATTGTGTGAAATGGAAATCTGTCACAGTTGTCGGTAAAAGTTTGTTGATGAAAAATGTTTTTATTTTGAATGAAGTTCTCGAAGCATGTCGACGGTGGTGTGTGGTAGAAAGTCATTACGCTGAGTACGTACGAAATAAGCTAAAATGTAGCATTTTTTGAGCTGCGCTAAGTGCAGTGCAGAACACTTAAATAAATTAGCATTCTTCTTTTTATGGCGGTGCCGTTAAAATGTAAATTACGTAACATCCCCGTTGTTTTACTACTCACAAAGTTTTGTTTTTAATTAAGGCAACAGAAGAACGTTTTAATAACGTTTGGAAGGGAAAGCTAGTATTTAAATTACAATTTCTATCGACCGACAACATTGTGTATGTTTATTTAGTAATAAAGGTACCTACTACGAAGTTGAGACGTAACACTAGCAGTCTGTATAGCTTCCATCCCCTGGGGTAGCTACAACCAAGTTAAGAAGCTGACCTAGATTTTTCTATAAACATACATATCTGCGCATTTATAAAGGTTAAGTCGGAATTTCCGAGTGTGTTTTAACCCTCAATTTGCCCCCACACACATTAAAAGGTCACTTAATTACGGAAGGTCTGCAGTTAAATCTTGAAACTGGCCAAAGGGCCGTCGTTGAGAGTCGTGGTCGGTTCCGGTCCGCGGTGGTCCCGAGGACCCCACCTGACCGTGCACAATTGTTGGTCCATTAACTATACATACATGTGAAATGTGGGTGATCCTACATACCTATGCATCGTACATGACATAGGTTTGACTTCAGCCACAGCCTAGTTTCATGAATCTTCATGAGACAATGGCCTGTGTGGATGTGCTTTGATTCCATTGATTGAAATTCAGGGGTCCTCCGGACCCCACCGTATACTTACAGCAATATTGACGTTCACCTGTTTAATTTAAGTGGGTGTATTGAACAAGTAACTTCGATGTTAATGGAAATGTATTATCGTTTCATAAAATGTCAAGGCCATACATCGGTGATCCGTCGCTATATGAATTGGAAAATGGCTGGCAGTTATGTACATGTAGGTATTGTGAAGGCTTTCAGTTGATCGGATATGAAGTATGTATTGTGGAAAAACAAATACGTATCCATTTACGCGGCGGTCCGAATAAGGCACTTGACTTTACCGCGCCTGAGTACCAGCAGGCCCTTACCTAATGAATGTTGCCAGTATATTCACTTCGCACATTGTATTCGACGTTTCACAATTTTACAGTTACTTGCTGTTTTACTCTCATGAATGGCCTACGATTATCGTAAAAGACTCTCGATCTCGACAGCCCTTTTCTGCACCATTATAAAATATTTTCTGAAAAATCTCCGATAATATTGGCTCTTGTGTATATTATTCTCGAAGGGGTCTTTGTGTGGGTTATTGAGTGTTCATTAATCAAACTTGAGCGGCGACACTTAGGTATTGTCCGTGAATTTGGGACGCTGCATTATTATTTACGGCGCGTGTACAACAAGCCCTACAAGATTAATGATCTATCGAAAGCACTTAAACGGAGCAAGATAGAAGATCTTTGTATCAAAGTTGACTTTTCGTTTTTAATGACCTTTTCGGTTTTCAACTTTCATTTATCGAGCTACTTTTACTGCTTTTGAGGTTAATAAAATAAACTGAATTTAAACTTCTTGATTATGAATATACTAACTTTGATTATTTAAATTATTGGACTAATCTGTAATATTAATTCAGCCTAATATTCAGCAAGATATTGATAATTCGCTAGCTTCGTAGCTACGGCCGCTACGCCGTAGCAACAGCTACGCCGCTACGGTGTCTTGGAACTCATTAATTTATTGATCGTAGATGTTATCATGACTTTGTATTTGTTTAATATAGGTTCTATTTTATAATCATGACTATGTAGTCATGCATTTCTCGTTTTTACTTTTCTTTCGGAGTTTTGCAGACATATTCTTAAATAAATTACGCAGTATCATGTGACAGTGTAGTACGTTTTAGGTAAGAAATATGCCCTTGTACTTCATATTTCCAAGGAAGAGTCTTGTATTTTATTTCATGTGCACAAAAATAAATAACAACGGTAACTTTATCTCGCTAAACGATTCTGTGAAATGTATTACTTGTGTATATGCGTTGTTCCGCGAGTCCCAAGTTTAGGAAAAATCCTTTCGCGAGCTCTAGCCGGCGGCATTCGTTCATCGCGCCACTGTCACGTTCTTTGGCAAACAGATCGCGTTTCTGGGGCAACACAACGCGGAAGAAATGCTTACTTATGTACTCGTTTACATACTTGTGCATGTGGTATGCATAATATGTTGGTCTCGAGTAAAATTCGCATATTGTGGGGACTTTGTATGCGTAACGTAATCAGCCTGTAAATTTCCAAGCTGGGTCAGACGCTTTCTCTTCCTTAGAGGCAATGGGTAATCCACCACGTGGGCCACATTGCGCCTTGGTATATGTCATATGGTATGGTATTTTCGATGTAATGGTTCTGGGACATGCGGTGGCTTCACCATATTGAGAATCTTACTAATATTATAAATGCGAAAGTTTGTGAGGATGTATGGATCGCTGGATATTTGTTACTCTTTCACGCAAAAACTATCTGGATTAAGACATATAATACTTTTTATCCCGGTAGTACGATCCCGTGGGACATTACCGGACTCCACGCGGGCAAAGCCGCGGGCACTAGCTGGTAAGTTATAAAAACGGTTTGAAACCCATGATCTACAAATAACTCGTGACACGAGTGTGTATGAAACTTGTAAAATATGATCCAGAATAAACCAAATCTTTTTACTCTCTTTTAGACCGCTGAGTGAAAAGTTTGTTTTCTACACGAATATCATTATGAAAATACTTTATTAAGTAGATTTTATATTGATACTTTGATTGAATATTCATGTCTTTGACTCGAGACAGCAAACTTCAGACTAATCTAAAATTATATAAGTCCGGCGCAACTTGTCTGAAGTTACCGAAGCTTTTTACTTACATCGGACTTATTGGTTTTTTTGACGACGACGGCTAACTTTTCAATGTCCGGATATAATTAATATGTTTCTCACATTTTTTAACACTCTGTAAAACCTACTATTTAACTACGCAGCAATGTCAGAACCATTTTTTTAGTACGCTATACATACATAGGTTGATGAAATAATGAACGTAGACATAGGTATATAAAGGGTGTATACAAGGTGGAGACGACAATACGAAAATTTTGGCCAAGGTTTTTGAAGTAGCGAGTTCGCAACATGCGTTTAACGTTCATACCGATGCGAGATTCGTTAACCTGTTGGTGGTAGCCTATTATCTACACTATGTAGAAAATGCTAAAAATGAAAAATACTGTGAATAAACTGCATACAAAATTCAATCGATAATATCCAGTAATTTTCGATTGAATTTTTGTATGCAGACTGGGAACGTCATGAGTTACATACAGTTTAATTTATTGTCACATTGTCGTCTCCACCCTGTATATACCCTTAACGAAGCCGAATGGCACTTGTTCTCCCCGTCTCTGCGATCATTCTCCACGATCCCCGTACTATTCAATCCATCTATCAGCGCAATGCTTTGAGTGCGTTCCATCGAGTTTTACCGTAAAACATGATTTTTCACCCCAAAAAAAAAGTCGTTTTCCAGCTATAATTTTTGCGTTAAGTAACTTAGTTTGATGTACATAATTCTTGATTGACGGCTGCGTGAACGGTCTGTTTACAGCCTCTATAACGTCATAATTGTAATCCCGGAAGGGACGGGACACCTCTGTGTAACAGTGGAACACCCACATTTTGCCAGTTATGTTTAAGTCCAAAATTAATGATACATTATAATTCGGTCCTTCGAGGCCCTACCACGAACGATCGACGGAAAGGGAACGTAAATTCGAATGACCTTTTTACCTATAATAAATGTAGGAAATGTAGTGAGGAAATTGTTGCGTTTGAATGAGATGGCTATAAGAGTAGAGGAAGGCCAAAGAAAGGATGGATGGACGGTGTGAAGGATGATATGGCTAGAAAGGAGGCGACTGCTGAGATGACGAGTAATAGAGAAGTATGGAAGAAGAAGACGTGCTGCGCTGACCTCAAATAAGCGTATCCTAGCTTATTTGAGGTCAGGAGAATGATGTTGATGACCTATAATACGTCTATTTTATAGTTCTAGTTAGTTATTTTGTAGCTCTTTGGAGTTCGTGGCTACATAATAACAGCGGCACGGGTCGATCTTCAAGGTTAAGCCGCGCTTGATTTGGTCGGTCTGTGGATGGGTCAACATCATTACATATCGAATTTCCTGCGTGCCTCAGAAAGCACGTGAAGTCGTTGGTCCCGGCTGTCATTTCTAGATCTTTGACAGTCGTTGGCCTGAAAGTCCGACAACCAGTCTTACCAAGGGGTACCGTATTAACCAGTACAAACTGGGTTGTGGAGTTCAGATAGGCAGTCGCTTCATGTAAAATACTGGTATTCAGCTGTATCCGGTTAGACAGGAAGCCGACCCCATCTTAGTTGGGAGAAGGCTAGGCAGATGATGATAATTCTCTTTATTCATCTTACATACACATTTTTAAATATTTCTTAAAACAACATAAGAAGAAACATTTGAAAATATAAAAAATGGTGGTCCGCCGGCATCGAGAGCAGGGTCCAAATTATTATTGCAACTTATACAATTAGTACCAACACTTTTTTTTTTTTTTTTTTTAACGTGGTACAATCATCAAATGAGTCCTCCCACCCAGGGCAGAGCGGGAGGGACTGTCACACTTGTACTGACTAAAATCCACGGTGTCCTTCAATAGCCCTTTATGTTCCAGGGTCACGGTAATTCTATGAGTCCCGCGACCATTAGTATAGGTATAAATAAAGTCTTTAGACTAAGTAAATATTATGTGCTTAACTAATATTTTCAGTTTAAAAATCATTCGCATTTACTCCGGTTGTCGGATAGGCCCATCGTTTGAAGCAACTTATGTTTCGCTACAAACTATTCGAAACTAAATTCGGAAGAGGGGAACATCCGGCCGAGTACTTCCTGATAATGGATGATCCTTTTCCTTCCGATAAGCGAAAGTCAAAAGTGTTGTTGATTGAAAGACGTATGGTGTCACGTGTCGCCGCTCTCTGTTTGCAGATAACATATTTATTTTGTACGACCGCCATGTTACGTTTGGTATCAGAGGGTGGCAACATGAAAAAAAAGTTACGGCTTCCAATTTCCACACTTTGGTGATATTTATTTGCCGTTCCAATTTCCTTGCTGGGTCGCCGTCAGTATGAACACGATTTTATAATACCCTAATAATTGGACTTCGATTTTTATTAAAGATAAATTTTACGGCGCTGCTTGCCATTCATCTGGCTTCGGTGTGTTTATAAGTCAAGGACTCGTTTAAGCGAATTTCTGTTTAAATACTGGAGTTTTGAATGTGAAACTGACTTCTTTTCATAGCACAAAATCAACACAAAGGGTACAATGAAGTAGAGGCGTATTCTTCTGAAGCAAACGTTCTCACGTTGAGTGCGTGTTTGTAATATAGCGCGGGGTTTTTATGACATGGTTTACTTGGGTATAAAACCCGTTGGATACTATCCTAAGAAGGGTATATATTAAAGTTTTTTTGGCAGAGGAGTCTAGCCAGCAGTGGTGAAGGTTCCATACAACTCGATTTCTAGTGGCTTCCCTTTGAAAACTAGCACAGTCAGTATTCTATAGACAAATAATATAATCACATTAAAGATATGTACTCCGGCTAACCTATTACACCCAATTGACACTTCGCTACTGCTTTCCAGTATACCATTTTAAACACCATTGTTATTAACTCTGATTCAAAACAAAACATAGCATAGCCATTTGTCATAATAGCGAAGTAATTAAATCCGTATCTATTTCCCTCGGACTCCCGATTCATGATTCAGTATTAAATTCAACCAAACCGAAATGTTTTATATATTTCCGATATCTATCCGGAAGTGGAAACCCGCTCTAAATGTGCATCAATCACGAAGCCAACGCAGATAAAGTGATTATGTTAAACGTAGCTATGTATGTATACATAGGTACCTACAGAACTCGGTACCTAGTATACAGGGTGTAAACGGATCTTTCTCGAAGCCGTCAACCAAGCATTATGTACATCAAACTAAGTAACTTTACGCAAAAGTTATTACTGGGATACGACCTTTTTTTTGGGGAGAAAAAACCGTTTGACGGTAGGACTCAATATAACGCACTCAAAACATTGTGATGATGGATGGGTTGAATTGTACGGGGGTTGTGGAAGTATTTAAAGTAAAAATCTCACATTAAAAACATGTAAGTATTTTGAAAAAGTAGGAACTTTGACCCGCAATATCTCCGTAACTAGAAAGTTCCCAGGTATGAACTTATACTGTCACTTACGGAATATCTTCCGTGTTGTAAACCGTGAAAGCTTAAAACCGTGTTCCCAGGTATGGTCTAGAACAAAAAAGTTTTTTTTTTAACAGTAATCTGTCAGTGTCACTGCTATATAAAGAGTGGAAACGACTAGCGGTTATCACCCTGAGATGCTGGCTAGCAACCGGCAGCTTATTGTTATTCGTTTGTAATTCTTATACAATCAAGCCAACGTTCTAATTGATACCTACATATTTTAGAAGTACTTAGTACATAATATTCACAATGCGTTAAGTAACGCCAGAAATTTTTAGCAGATATAAACATGACATAATTAATAAATAAATCTTTATTATTTTATTATTATTTCCTTTATTTATATCTTTTAAATACTTTTTTACCTATTCCTCAAAAAAAAAAACAATTAAAAAAAGCATTAAAAAATTATTTATATTATTATATTTTAACTATTTATTATCGGAAACAGGTTCCAAGTTACTATATATTATTATTATAATTAATTTTATTTATTCATCCAGACTGCATGATTACAAAGTGGAAAATATATTATAAAAAATAGAAATTAACCATAACTCCATTACGTAAATTAAAAAAGAAAGTCAAGGGTAATAAAAATCTTAACATTAAAAAGTTGAGTGTCTTCTAATTTACAGTCATCGGTTTCATAGAGTTTCTTATTCCAACATTGTTGTAGGAATTCATACATACTAGCTTTTGCCCGCGGAATCGTTTGCGTTATGGTCGGAAATTATCCCACAGCCTGTGACACCCGGGGATAATGTAGATTTTAGGAAATAGATTATACACCGACCGCTTTAATGAGTCATCCACCTTGCCCCATCAAAGACACATTAAGCATCCACGAAGTCCCACAGGTTATTTGCTTTAAAATAAGCATAATCCACGTAGGTATTACACACAATACTAATTGAACTAATACATGATTAACCTTCAGAATATTCCATTTAAATTGATACCTTCGCGAGGACTCATTAAAGCGGTCGGTCTGTAGTAGTTCCGGAGATTACCCGCTACATACAAACTGACAAAACAACTAGCTCTTTATAACATTAGTATAGATAAAAGCTATAGAATGTTCAAAATACCGCCATGGGGGTGTTCAGTGGCGTCATATGATTGATTAGACTGAGGCCAGAAGCCCTTGTTTCCCAGTTGCCCGTATTAGCCACGAGGGTAGGAAACCGTCTATTTGTTACCGCGTTTAGTCGTATCGTATATCATCATATTTCTCTTGATTTCGTTACTTATATTGCCCCACAATCTCTTCTCGACTGTGATTGGGTTTCTTGTTATCGGTTTTAGATGTAGATTTGATTGTTGTTTTGTCTGAACATTGTGGTGGAGTAGTTCCGTTGGAGTTTCTGTTGTAAGAAACTAACTTTTAATTTAGATATTAAGTCACTGACTGAGCTGAAGGTAGGCCATTGTCTGTGGGGAGACGCCGCATACACACTTGAGTTCTGAGCCGTCCATGACCTACTCACTGCATCACTGGTCGCGTGGCTGAGTTTTGGGCTAAACTTTCAACTCTTTGCCATTGATACGCTAAGAAGACAAGATTTTTTAGATCCTTCTGTTTCGTATACAAATGAAGCCTTTTTTTGCTAGATAAGTTATTATTTATATTAGGTTCACGCATCATTCAAGTTTTACCTTAGCCTTGATATGTCAGACACGAGTCTGTCACCTACCATTCTCCTATTATTAATGTTATAGAAGTATGTACTTACCAGTGGCGAAGGTTACATACAACTCGATTCCTACCGGCTTCCCTTTGAAAAATAACACAGTCACTATTCTATAGACAAATAATATAATCACATTAAATATATGTACTCCGGCTTACCTCTTACAAAAATTGACACTTCGCTACTGGTACTTACATTAAAAGTTATTAATTAAATAATAGCTGGACAGCAGATGGTATCTTTGTGATTCAAATCAGAATAGTACCTTCCTATTTACGACCACTATCTTAGTTACTATTTTCTATTTTGCTTTCCGTTGATGTTTCGTCAGCCTACAAAATCTTTGCAACGTATTTCCTCGTCTGTTATATGGCAAACTCATACATATTGTATGTTTGTATGATGTAACTCAATTCACATGATTCATAATATTATTCTCGGCGTCTGTTTTAGATTTATGTAAATATAAGGTTCCGCTGAAAATTCGAGGTGGTATGCGGAGGTAAATAATAAATATGAATTATGTATTGGTGAACAACACTTTTGTTTCATATAATAATCTGAGGGTGAGACTGGCTGAGTCAGGCGAATGCTCTTATTTCTTTATCGTGTGGTTAGTGCCTAACTTGGTGTCCGAGTTTTATGCCGCCCATGTGCCTCCGACTTGGCTTAACATGCCGTCGAGAAATATCTCTCAGGCATGCTGGATTCCTCACGATGTTTTCCTTCACCAGGCAGGATGTCAGGCAAATGCTGACCTTTGGATATAATGTATCATTTTCACATTCAGCTTAAAAATGCATTTTTTCTAAACGGAAGTATGTTTTGTGACGTTTATTCGACCTGTAGGCTCTAAACAATACCATGCTTGTAAAATGTTTAGCGGCATGTTGTATAATGCAGTTAAAAAAAACTAAGTATGGATTAGTAACAAGGTCACGTTGGGAAAATCGTCCTTATTGCTTCGAAAAACAAAGTCACTATCAGTATCAATGTTAATGGACCTACGGTTCACGATACAATATAACAGCACTATTCTGACCTTTCTCTCGCAGCGTTTATTCGATCGCATAGTTCTAGATTTGCATGTAAAGCTTATAAATGGAGCTCATCTGTATGTATTGAGCCGTGGAGTGCTCTTAGTGCGGCTCATATTTAATTTAAAACTATGCTGTATCCGCTCGGTTCACGTAACTTACTTACAGCACAAACAGATCAGTTTCAAAGTAACAATGTGGGACTTTATATGCTCATACATAAGTGCTATTTGTTGCACTCACGTGAAGTGCTTTTATGTTTAGAAATATGGGTTTGGGTTTCGAACAGGTAAGTAGGTACTGTTTGTTCAGGATTGCATATGAACTTTCAGTTTTGTGTTGACGTCTATTTGATGAACAAAAACTTTCATCAAAATGATAAGGCTCATGTTTTCAGGTGACTGAAGACTACACAGCAATTAATTATATACTCGTATATGTATCGATCGCTTGAGGAATGATGAAAAATGTCGTGAGGAAAGTTTTGAGTATGAATGTGGATGGGTATATGAGTAGAGGAAGACCAAAGATGCGATGGATGGACTGTGTAAAGAATGATATGGCAAGAAAGGAGGTGTCTGATGAGATGACGAGTAATAGAGAAGTATGGAAGAAGAAGACATGCTGCGCCGACACCAAATGAATTGGGATAAGGGCAAGGGAATGATGATGTATCGATCACTTCCAAGATAATTTAAAGGCCAATATAATTCAAAAGAATAATCTGAAAACTGTAGCACAAGTGCACATATAAGCTAATTTATGAGACCTACTCGTACAATAATCATTACAAGAATCAAGAGTTACAAAAAACTAAAACGTTTTTTTTTGTTATTTTTTTTTGTCTAAAGAATGTTACTTTATCTCATCGGTGAATCAAAAGGGTACTTATTTCGAGTAGATAAACAATTTTCCCTTCCATTATTGTAGCAAGCGACATAATAAGTTTACGGTGACGACGGGCGGATTCGCCCCATGGACAAACAAAGGCTTTTATAACTTTTTTGTAGTTAATTTGAAGTAGGGAACAAAGAGCTGGGTTGAGAAGGACAGTCTTTTTATTTCTAATTATTATGAGAGCGGAGGACACAATATCATATTTTCTGACGCAAGGGGAAGAGTATAATCACATTTGTAAAGTGAGAGAACATTATGAGATACAACTGTGATAAATAATACGAGCGGGGAAATATATAGCAACACAGGAAGAAAGGATTAAAGTTATATATTTTGTAGGTCCAGAAATACAGAATGTATTTTTGCCATAGTTGCAGCGAAATAAGGTGGAAATGTGCATTTAAATAAAAGTATGAGAAAAGAAGCTTACTTCTAAAAGGTGTAAGGTTCTTTTCACTTTAAAAGCTTTTATTGGATGCTTGAAAAAAATCTCAATCGCAAATCGGGTCATAACACGCTTTATAAGTTTGGTACAATTGACTCCAATGTTTTTTCTGAATGTAAGAAGGTCAGCGAAAAAAAAAGAAAAAAGCATAATTTCGAATGTGGAATTGCGCCACGGATAGCATAAACCAAAGTTGCAAAAGAAACAGCTTGATGTTTCAGGAACTTAATGAAATGACGAGAACTTTTAAATTCAGAACAAAAAAATCTATAGGTATCTAATTTATAGGTGCTGTTATATTAATAAAACATTAATTATTACTTCGAAGTGTGTCAAGTTGTGTAGAACAACAAACCATCTAGTTAATTTAATGGCTCCTATATTCGTCTGATGTGAGGTACTGATAATATTGTCGTTTGGATTAGATCATTACTTTATTACCTGTTGTTATGTTGTGTGAGGTATTCAAACCTCATTTCTAGACCCGTCTGGTAGTCGAAATGACGCCTCCGTCAGTTCTCGTGAACACTTATTTTAGCGGCAATGACAAGCCCTACATCGATCCTATATCAAAAGTCTTCATCATGAGTCAACTCGCTTTTGGTGCCATTCGTCTTCCACTAATCGGGAACGTTCATATTGGTTACTTGGTAGTGTCAGCAATATACTCACTTCTACTGGCAACTGCCTATGGGTACGTGGTGCATGTAAACATAGATTCATATCCCTTGAATGTCGTCATTTGCATTTTCTGTATCCAGTGCATCTTCTTCATGACATTCAATTTGGGGTCAATCAGAAGAATGCAGCGTTACTACAACGAGTTAAACGTGTTTGACAAAGAAGTTGGCTGCAGACCGAGGATTGGAAAAGCCTCGATAAGGAACTTGTTGTCAACAATTGTTATGATGCTATATGTGGTCATTCTGTTTGCAATGCCTCATATCTTTGTAAGCCTTGAGAACCTGTATTTAGGCGTGGTCCCTTTCCCGATTATTCATATTCTGGAAGTACATTTCTGTGGCCATTTACTGAGTCTTCTCTTACCGCGACTGCGTTTAATAAACTACTACATGGAGCTGTCGTTGTCAAACAGTAAAATAACGAAAAGCCTGAATATAGAACAGTTTGGGTACTCGAAAGCTGACAGTAACAAGACTCTTTGTAAAATGGAAAAGGTGATGAATCTGTATCACAACATGATCAAATCGTATAACTATTTGATTGAATCAATTAAATGGCAGGTAAGAGTGAAATTAGATTAGTCAACAATTTTATTCATTATCATCAACATGATCATCATTTGACTGCTTTGTTGGTCGAGTAGTTGCAAGCGCTACTGCTGAGCATGAGGTCCTGGGCTCGATTCCCGGGTCGGGCAAAGCGTTTTTCCCATCAGGAATATCTTAGTAGCAGCTACGGAGTCTGGATTTGTGCCCGGTTGATGGCAATAGGCTCGCCCCCTATTCTTCTTAGCGTGTCAATGACAAATTTTTATTGAACATGTTTGGCCCAAAATTCAGCTATGCGAACTCCGCTCGCTGATGTAGTCAAAAGATCGTCAAGTGCGCAGGTGTTAGGGCAAGCAGCGCAAGATGGAAGATGGGCCATTGTCTGTGGAGACACGCCGCATACACATTTCAGATCTGAGCCGTCCATGAACCCCCATCTGAAGAGATTATCTTTGCTACGGCCGACTTGGGTTCGGAGTCTATTCAGAGATTTCCAAGTGATGTTATGTTATTTTATCATCATGATCAGCAGCTTTGTTCCCCCACTGCTGAGTATAAGTCTCCCTCCTTTCGTTCCATCTACGTTGTTCTGAGTGAGTCTCATCCAGATCTTCCCCGCAGCCTTCATTCTGTTTGCACGGCACAGTCCTCAACAAGTCGTTCTCCTATCTAGCTGGTCCATCTACGTCACTCTTTCAAGAATTTTATTCATTACAACCAATTACAACTTGAACTAAAACTTGTTATTTTTTCAGTTGCTGGTCACAATCGTCTCCGCGTTCCTTAACATTTTGTCTTGCTGCTACAGAGTGTCTCTGACAATTATCAAGGAAGATGTAAGTTTAATAACACTGGTATAAGGGAAAGTGAAAATGGACCTGAATGTAGAATTACTTAAAAAGAGAATCACCGGGAAACAAACTACGAGTATAACTAAGTATATCGTCTTAGGGTGAGGACATAAAGAGGCGGGTTCCCGGTGCAGACAAACCGGTACGGGTAGGTACCTAGGTTGGATATGCACTTGAGAGCACATGAAAGAGCAGGACACCAAAGCTCTTGACAATCCTAGAAAGCCATCGAATGCAGTCGATGTGGTCGAAATCGGAAATCTGACATTTCATCATCATCGCTCGATGCACCCAATACTGCCTTTTTCTTTTCTCTTTACATGGGCAACATTACAGTGAATATAGCATTTCTTCGTCAACTTCTATTTTAAAACTGACGCTATCCGCGTTCGCCATTAGCTTACTTACAAATTGCACGATTTTGCCCACCTGTCTGAACGAGCCCTTACTTACAGGTACCGCTGACTTTTATGATCACGTATGTGGGTCTGCTGGCAGGCATTATGTTACCTCTGTTCTCGCCTTGCATGCTGGGAGACCAAGTTCACAATGAGGTTCGAAGACTTAGGGAGCTGCTTGCTTCAAGACTTTACGAGAATCAACTGGGTAAGTTCGCTTCAATACATCTTTATTTACTGGCCACTATGCAGCCTTTCATATTTAGTGGTGCATATCCGTATTACACTTCACTTAATTTGACTTATTTATTTGTACCCCTCTTTTCAAAAGATACCGTTATATTGTTATCAGAAGTAGGTACTTCTAGATTACCTCTATCACAGACCATTTTTACATAAAATAATGTTTTCATTTAAGTTATAATAAGGCAATTGGTATTGTTTGGTATACCTATGTTCTACCCTCAAGAATAATGACCTAGTAAGAGATCCTTTCGTAGAATTGTTTTGGCATACGTGCTTGTAAAGTTTACATATATTTTCAGAACAAAATTTAAGTATTATTATTAATACTAGAAACGGGATATTAACCATGTTTACTGTTTTCTATGAGTTCCCGATATTTCGTTTTTGTTTATCGGGAACTCATAGAAAACAGTAAACATGGTAAATATCCCGTTTCTAGTATTAATAATAAAGTTAGTGACCATGATAGTTTAAAATGTAAGTATTAATAAAATATCATAATCATGACAGAGTATCTAAATAAAAACTGATGTCAAAACAATGTTGATTGATATCTTTTACTTTTAATAGACATTCAAAGAAGCAATTAAGTTATGTAGAATCGGAACAGGGATGCTACAAATCCCAGTAGTCGTGATCATATGGCACGCCTTTGCATGCATAGCTTATAATTACACAAGGAGTCCCAGAGCAATTGGATGCGTCTAACGTGTCTGCTCTCTTGCGGGTCAAACTGAACTGGAACTTATTATTATCGAGATAACGTACAGATGTTAGTTAGTCACTTGAGGCTCTTTGAGTATCCACTTGTTGGAACAGATTCATCAAAATCTATAGTGTTGTCTGTAATTGGACTGAATATTAGAATTTATGTCTCCTGGAAGCATTTTCATTTAATTTCTGTAGATATATGCTAAAGATCTACCTAACCGATGACGTAGGCATTTATGATGGGTGACATGACTATTCATTACCCATGGAGACCAAAAACAAAGAGGTCACGTGAAACAGTCGGTCTTGGTTATTAAACTGACAAATATGTCTTTTGTCAGTTATTACGGGTGGTCGGTAGGTTGCGAAACCGACAGGTCCATTCGGTAATACACGGCAGGGTTATTCTGGGTATCTAGTGATTTTGAACAAAGTGCCGAGCAACTATGTATTACTGTCAACTTGACCTGTCCTGCAAATGATTATTATATTGTTACTCAGCCGTCTCTTGGTTAGACTTGTTGAAAAAGTCTATTAGCGGGACTTACCAATGACAGTAAAGTTTCATTGTTAAAACCAGCTCACAGACTTTGGCAACGACACGGTCAGTAAATCTAATGGGTGTTCAAGAGCTGTCAGTTCTGACGCTGACCGGTCTTCAACGCGTTTTATATGTGCTGATTCCGTTCAGTTGCATTGACGAAATTCTCCCTAAGTGGTTGGTGTGACTCCTCAGATAAAGCGAGTCGCGGCATGGCTCGGGCGCTGCTGGCGTGGACGGAGACGCGCGACCTGTCGTTCTCACTGCTGCGCATGCTGGACATCGACATCTCGCTGCCGTTCAAGTTCGTCGGCCTCCTCGTCACCTACCTCATCATATTGCTGCAGTTCCAGAAAGTCATTAACCCTTAAACTTTAACATTAAAAATAGTCTATTTTAGTAGCTGTTACATCGATCGTGTTTTACAGCAATGTAAAGATTGCACGTGTTTCGAGTGGAGTGAAAATATTGACGCAATTTGAACACAGCTGTGGTGTTGAACTTTTTAAACCGGTATTGATTAGAGTTGTTTGATGTTTCTGTGTACCTATCATGTATTAAAGCTATTTTTAATTACTAAGGCTTTAATTACTTCGTGTTCGAATTTACACCAAATAATATTGAAACCACAGATTGACTGTCTCACTTGAAATTAAATCAATGTAGCCATCCATTGAGTTTAAAATTAGTGTACTCGTACTATTAAAAATATACCTACATAGATCGCCCACTATCAATAAGGGATGTAACTTACGAATATATGGACATAGCAAGCTACGTGTAACCTGAACAAGGCCGTCAAGTGTCGCAATCGATCTTGATACTTTAGGGCACAATTTTTTTTTGAGAACAATATCTATTGATTACAGAGAAAAGTGAAAAGCCGTGCGCATTTTATAATCTCTACGATTAGCGTGATAAGAATGCTGCGATTTTGAACAGCTTGATTATATTAGCAAAGTATTCTCAAATACAAAAAAAGATTAAATAAATCGATTTTATAATCCCCGCATCGTGGTTGCGTCCTTATTGTTTATTAAGCTTATTTTTAGGCTGTGACAAGGACAACCTAATGGAATTTTCCTATTATTTCGTAATGCATATTCATTTATTACGTCGTCGTGTGTCAAGTTGTGTAGGGTAACAGACCATCTAATTATTTTAATGGTTTATTCCGTCCGATACGGGCTAGTATAAAAAAAATAATAATATTGTCATTAGATGATTACCTGTCACCGCTATGTTTTATAAAGTGTTGTCGTGAGCTGCTAAATGTTCATTTGAAAACGCGAATAGTTGTCGACATGACGCCTCCATCAGTTCTCGTGAACACCTATTTTACCGCTAGTGATAAACCCTACATCGATCCAATATCAAAGATCTTCATTTTCAGTAAACTGGCTTTTGGTATCATTCGGCTGCCACTCCTGAGCGAAGTCCACGTCGGTTTTATAATATTGTCCGCTATATACTCACTTGCGTTGGCGCTGCTGTACGCGGCCGTCCTGTACAAGCTTCGAGATGTGGATCTCTTGTCTATCATCGTTTACATATTCTATTTCCAATGCATCTTCTTCATGATATTCAATGTAGTGTCAATCAGGAGAATGCAACGATATTACAATGAGTTAAATGTGTTTGATAAAGAAGTGGGCTGCCGTCCAAGGATTGGCAAAGCATCGATAAATAACTTGATGATGACAATTATCATGATAATGTATGTCATGTTTGTGTTTGCGCTGCCTCATATCTTCGTTAGCTTAGAGGACTTGTATTTAGATATGATGCCTTTCCCGATTATTCATATTCTGGAAGTAAATTTCTGTGGCCATTTACTGAGTCTTCTCTTACCGCGACTGCGTTTAATAAACTACTACATGGAGCTGTCGTTGTCAAACAGTAAAATAACGAAAAGCCTGAATATAGAACAGTTTGGGTACTCGAAAGCTGACAGTAACAAGACTCTTTGTAAAATGGAAAAGGTGATGAATCTGTACCACAACATGATCAAATCGTACAACTATTTGATTGAATCAATTAAATGGCAGGTAAGAGAGTTTTTGGTAAAGGATTGGTAAGTAGCTCATTTCGACCAAGTACTGCTTGAACTAAAACTTGTTTTTTTTTCAGTTGTTGGTCACTATCGTCTCCGCGTTCCTTAATATTTTATCTTGCTGCTACAGAGTGTCTTTGACTATTATTAAGGAAGATGTAAGTTTAACAATATCTAGCTATAACATACCCAAACATAAATGTGCCTTATTTGGTTGTAGTTAAGACGTATCTGCCAATACTTGTCAATGCGTGTGTGACAGCGACATCGGATACAGAAACAAGTGAACACGGGGCCTATAACCATCTCATAGCAGTTATCGTAGTTCAGTATTGGAAAGAGAGAGATATGGGTCGCCTAGTTCCGTCTCTTTCTCACACCTAAGTCATCATCATCAGCCTAGCCTTTTCCCAACTTTGTTGGGGTCGGCTTCCAGTCTAACCGGATGGAGCTGAATACCAGTATTTTACATGGAGCGACTGCCTATCTGACCTCCACAACCCAGTTAGTACTGGGTAATACGATACCCCTTGGTAAGACTGGTTGTCAGACTTTTTGGGTCACTCACTACCTAACGACTGTCAAAGATCTAGAAATGACAGCCGGGACCAACGGCTTAACGTGCTTTCCGAGGCACGGAAGAAACTCGGTATGTAATGGGTGGTCACCCATACACAGACCAACCTAGGCAAGCACGGCTTAACCTAAAGATCGACCCGAGCGGCTGTTATTATTTAGCCACGAGCTCCTCCACACCAAAAAACCCACACCAAAGTAAACTTATAATATTGCTTTGAAAAAGGTGGTGGAACAGTTCTAGAGCGTTCTCGAGCTCGTAACTAATCGCTGCTTCAGGCGCGCATGCTATCACAGTGTAGGTACTACCGTGTTTACTGACGGTCTGCCACTTTTCACCCTTATGCCCTAAGTTATAAGGTTGAAAGTAGTCCACCGTCAGTGAACTCGCTATTACATGCATACATGCGCGAGCTGGGGAATTCCAAGATATTCAACATTAGTTTTAGTATTATGCGAAACCTATATTATTATATATTTTTATGTAAAGAATCTATGTACAAAATTTCAAAACTATCATGAAAAATCACAAAGTTATAAGCTTGTTCTGTTACCTGGTTGTCCGCACAAAAACGTGGTCACCAAGCGTCGTCTTGAGCTCATTGATAATAATAATTTGGCAGTAGGTATGTACCTAAATGATTGCGACAGCTCGGTGTCCAACTTTTTTTAAATATTTTTGGGAAAAATATAACATTGTTTAAAAAATATTGAGATTGATTCAGTTACTTATTCTGAACTAACTATATTCAGGTTTCGCACATACTAAAAATAAGGTTGTAGAACAAATTTTAGCACAATGTTTATTCTTTTAGGTGCCATTATCATTCATGGTCACATACGTTGGCCTGCTGGCAGGCATCATGTTACCGCTGTTCTCGCCCTGCATGCTGGGAGACCAAGTTCACAACGAAGTTCGACGACTTAGGGAGCTGCTTGCTTCAAGGCTGTATGAGAATCAACTGGGTATGTTACTTTGGGTTTTTTTTTGTGTGTGGATATCCTCTTGAATCATGAATGGACTCTGCCCTGAATTTTGCTTTGACTGCGGAGTACCCGGCGCCGGCGCTCCCACGGCTGGGGCGTTTCGTGTTGATTGACTTTTATACCAGTATGAACTGTTGTCGCGCAACTTGAGCCGAAACGACAACTTAAAAAAACAATTAAATTCGTAATTTGTAAATAACAACTATCTAACCTCTTAATAATAATAGTCCTCCTAACGATTTCGGTCACATGAGTCACATCGGCGCAGGACCAACGTGCTTACCGAGGCACGGAGGCATCGTGCCACCAACTTCCAAACTTCGGGCGGCTAATGAGAAATTCCTAATGGAAAAACCCAATTATACTTTTCCCGACTCTGGAATCGAACCCAGGACCCCACGCTCAGCAGCCGCGCTTGTGACCACGAGACCTCTTAACAGGTTACCAGATGCCCCGTGCGCCTGGTGACTGAAAAGCCGAGTAGTTGATGAAACCAGATTTGGCCGTTTCAGAGGTCAGACAGTCTAGAAGTCAAACTAAACGTACTGTATATGTTATTGAGATAAATCTAGGCGAATGGCGTGTCGACTAATGCCGGTAGTAACTCCTCAGATAAAGCGAGTCGGGGCATGGCGCGTGCGCTGCTGGCGTGGACGGAGACGCGCGACCTGTCGTTCTCACTGCTGCGCATGCTGGACATCGACATCTCGCTGCCGTTCAAGTTCGTCGGCCTCCTCGTCACCTACCTCATCATATTGCTGCAGTTCCAGAAAGTCATTAACCCTTAAATTATGACAAAAAACATAGTGTATGGTTGTAAACTATTTGGATTTCATTTCTGTTATATTTTTTACGTCAGTTCAGCAAAAAGCGATTTCTGGTTGCAATATTTTTATCACAAGTGACATGTTTTTTCATGCAAGTTGCACGTTTTCCGAGTGAAATATTAATATATATTTGAGTGCAACCAGGATGCAACCACCGCTACTGTGGTTTTTTGATTAATTCAACTCATGTAAATATGCTCTGTAATGTATTGACTGAATGACTGTTTTGTCACTTATGTGGTTTGCATAATTATTTATAAGACATAATTATTGGACATTTTCGCAAGATATTCTGAACGGAGTAGCAATCAAATAAATATTGAAATGTTTTGTTGTATGTTATATTAAAATTGTGTAAGTATACTTTTACTTGGTATTAAATAAAGGGTTGTTGACGAATACTACTTCTGTAGTTCTTTTCCAGACATTTTATTTCCTTTATTATTATTAGAAAGTTTTAGCCCAAAAGGTAAACAAAAACAAGAAAGATTGTTTAAAATGAAATTGCCGATAAATCTCAGTTTACGAGTTAGTTTGAAAGTCTCCTTTTATTATTTAGTAATGGCGGACAGCGACAACGATTGTTATAAAAGTTTGAAGCTTGTTAATTAATTTCCGAATAATCTTTACGGTTCGGATGAAATATGAAAAAAAAGGATTTTAATGTTTTCGTTGACACACTAAAGGGAATGTCCCGTTAGATTGGGGCCGTATAATATTCTGTTGACTACAAGGTTATGATAAAAATTAAATAACATCACGCCTGTATTACCCGAAGGCACATTTCACCAATTATGTTTAAGTCTCATGTCATGACTGTGACTGTGTACTGCCATCATTCGGGCTCAAATCCATACTGGAAATTCCTGATGGACCCAATAAAAAAAATCCTGATAAAATATTGTAAAAAATGATCTTTCTAAATCTTCGTTGAAAATATGTGAAGTAGCCTAAATGTTCTGCTGCCATGTTGCTTAGGTAACCAACCAGCAACGAATTCTTTTAGAAAATAATCTATACACAAAAAGCTACCCTAGCTAGCTAGCTAATAAGCTACCTTTTGCTGCTGTTCCAGTAAGCTTCAATTTCACTCTGTTGTATAATATTTTCTGCAGTAGGTACGGGAGATCATTAGCATGCAAATTCAGTATAAGAGAGTACCCACTACAAAATTGAATTTTGTATTTCTGTGCAGTATAAAATTCAGATTTTCTCTAGTTCTGTGTATATAAAATGGTAAACTGACTGACTGACTGACTGGGTGATATATCAACACACAGCCCAAACCGCTGGTCCTAGAGAAATGAACTTTGGAGGGCGTGTTCTTTGTGAAGAGTGAGTATCCGCTAAGAAAGAATTTTTGGGAATTCCACCCCTAAAGGAGTAAAATAGGGGAAGGAAGTTTATATGAAAGTCCGTTAGTGTCGAAGTTAGGATCTTTAAATTTTGTGTTCGGCTGAAGATTGAAAATAAGTTTGTACGTGTCTCAGCGTTTTTGAAAATTCTACTCCCGAAGGGTAAAAAGGGGAGATGAAGGAACCGGATATTTTTCGACAACCACGCGGGCAAAGCCGCGGGCAAAAGCTAGTTGGTGATAAATCCCTGTAAATATAGGAATACTGTTTTGTTCTTTCAAGAATTTGAATAGTTCTATAAACTCATTTACCTAAATCAGTAGGTAAGTAAATTCTAATAATATAACATATGCAAATACTAAGAAATAAAAGCTATGAATTCAAAATTCACTAAAAACTGTCCGTAACAGCGACTTAGCTATTTTTTGCGAAGATTTAGTGACAAAGGGTGTTTTCTACAGAGGGAAGAGGTATCTATTGTTATCGAGAAGAACGCTAAGGTTAGTCCTTTATATTCTGGAGAAAACATTTCAACAATTTCTCTTTTTTTCGTTTTTTACAATGACGGATGAGAACATTCCGCAAAGAAATTTATTGCTACACAATTGGGAGAGTGCCTGCGACCATTGTCTGGCATGCGATGTATTTCTTTACGCTCCCATGCTTGCTTGGGAAAAACGAAAGCAGGGTGTTTCAATGAAAGAAATTAGTCACCAAACATTGTTTTTCGTCATCGCAAATTTTCGGAGCTCCGTACATCGAAATTCGATTGATTCGTTCGTTCTTCTGACTCACATAACTCGTACTTTCAAACTTTAAGTAAACGGTACATCGTGCATCGGTATTTGTAAACTTCGAAATTCAGTAATACAGTCAGTACTGAGATTTAGATAAAGCCCTCGCTCTACAGAAATATGAACAGAACACAGTCAGTAGGTATATTATTTTATTATGAAAAAAATATGCAAATATGTTCCTTACTTGATGATTGACCTAGTAATTGTTTGCATGATGTTTTTGTTGTGTTATCAAATACAACGTTATATTTGTGTACATTTAATTACCCTAATGTTTCAGACTCCTATCGTCTAGCATAGCCTTGCCTTCACCATTAGCATATTGTAAATGTCGGCTAAGATGATGACAGCTCATTTGGAAAGGCGTACATTTGTCGCCATGACGCCTCCTTCAGTTCTCGTGAACACTTATGTTAAAGAAAATGTAAAGTCCTCAGTAGATTGTGTATCCAAGATCTTCATTATCGGTGGATTGTTCTCTGGTCTCAATAGACTTCCTCTTTTCGGAAACATTCATATTGTGTTCTTGATATTTTCACTTTTGGCCACATTTCTCCACGTGTGTCATTACTCGTTTTTCTTCTATAGTGTTTCACATATTCCCTATTTGAGATTAGTTATTGGTACTCATTTTACCCAGTGGGTCTTCATTGTAATCTTTAATTTAGTTTCAATCAGGAGATTGAAGCGATATTACAATGAGTTGAATGAGTTTGATAAAGAAGTTGGCTGCCGACCGAGAATTGGAAGAGAGTCGATATGGAATTTGATTGTAGCTGTTGTTTTCTTGCTATTCATCATGATTTTATTTATTTTACCTGAGATCACGGAAAGCTTCTTAAAAATGCCTGTAAGCTCGATGCCTTTTGATTTATTTTTTATTCAGGAAATTCATTACTATGGACATCTTCTTAGTCTTCTCTTACCGCGACTGCGTTTAATAAACTACCACATGGAGCTGTCGTTGTCTAACAGTAAAACAACGAAAAACCTTAATCTAGAAAAGTTTGGATACTCGAAAGAGGACAGGAACAAGACACTTTGCGAAATGGAAAAGATGATGAATCTGTACCACAAAATGACAAGAGGACACAAGTATTTGGTGGAAGCAGTTAAATGGCAGGTAATTGAAATAATGAGGTCCCTACTTACTTATAAAGGGTGTAAAAATACCTTTAGTCGAAGCCGAAGGGCACTTGTTTTCCTCGACAGTGCGATATTTTTTTGTACTGAACCATAACTTCTAGTTACGGAGATATTGGAGGTCAAAGTATCCAAATTTTTCAAAAGTTTTTTTTTATTACTCATTTTTAAGGTAACTTTACTTTGATTACCTCCATGACCCGTTTACTATTCAAAGCATCCATCAGCACAACGTTTTGAGTGTGCTACATTGAGTTTTACCGAAAAATGTGATTTTACGTAATGCTTGGTTGACGGCTTCGTGAAGGGTCCACACTCTGTGTGTAATGATTAAGAGTAAGATTATTTATCTTTGAAATGTGTGCAACATATAAAAATAAATTTATTAATTTGTTTTACAGTTGCTGGTAACTCTAATAACTACATTTTTACTCATTTTAATCGGGGCCTATAAAGTTTCACTGCGAGTTTTATATGACGATGTAAGTTTAAGTATTTTACTATAGAGCTGTTTTGAAACTATGCTATTCTTTGAGCTCAGTTGGTCAGTCAGCTTACTCGCCAACACTTGCGGTTCTTATCCTCTGAATGGTTTGTCCCCAGATCACATTGTTGTTTTTTCTTAGTTATTTGCTACTCACGGCAGCTATAGTATTATCTTGGTTTTCGCCGTGCGTGGTCAGCGATCAAGTTCACTACGAAGTAAGAAGACTAAGAGAGCTGTTGTCGGCTAGGATTTATGAGAATGAAATGGGTATGTTTTAATAATAATACTGTTTTTATAACCTAGTGGTGGCGCAGAAGCTAATCTTAGTGGTACGCTGCACGACGCGCATCCGCGAGTTTTCTCGGGCTTTCAAAACTTAGTATCGTGCTCAAAGTGACTTCTGTTTCACATGTCCTACGTTTCGGGTATAGTGCAACGGCATTAGTGACTTTGCAGATACGACTAGTCGTGGCATGGCGCGTGCGCTGCTGGCGTGGACGGAGACGCGCGACCTGTCGTTCTCACTGCTGCGCATGCTGGACATCGACATCTCGCTGCCGTTCAAGTTCGTCGGCCTCTCCGTCACTTACCTCATCATATTGCTACAGTTTCAGAAAATTATTGATCCCGATCCTTAAGCCTTAGATTTATAATATTTTTCTTTTTGTCTTTTTGGTAACAAATTGTAGCACCGTCATCTTTACATGACATCGTGTAATATTGTTTGTTTAATGGTTTCGACGTGTTAGCAAATACAACGCTATGTTTTCATTTCATTATTCTAATGTCTTCAGACTCCTGTCGAATTTTTAACACAAATAAATGGCCACCATTGACATAGTGTGGTCTGATGTTGAAAATTCATTTGGTAGCGCGCCTATTGGTCGCAATGACGCCTCCTTCAGTTCTCGTGAACACTTATGTTAAAGAAAATTTAAAGGCCTCAATAGATTGTGTATCTAAGATCTTCATTATCTGTGGATTGTTTGTTGGTATCAATAGACTTCCTCTTTTTGGAAACATTCATATTGTGTTCTTGATATTTTCACTTTTGTCCACCTTTCTCTACCTGTGTCATTACTCGATTTTCATGTATGGTATCTCACATATTCTCCATTTGAGATTAGTTATTGGTACTCATTTTATCCAGTGGATCTTCATTGTAATTTTTAATTTAGTTTCAATCAGGAGATTGAAGCGGTTTTATAATGAGTTGAATGAGTTTGATAAAGAAGTTGGCTGTCAACCGAGAACTGGAAGAGTTTCGATATGGAATTTGATTTTAGCTGTTGTTCTCTTGGTATTCATGGTGACTATATTTGTTGTACCTGAGATCACGGACGTCTTTCTAAATCTGTTTTTAAGCTCGATGCCTTTTGTATTATGCATTATTCTGGAAGTACATTACCATGGCCATTTACTGAGTCTGCTCATACCACGGGTGCGTTTAATAAACTACTACATGGAGCTGTCGTTGACAAACAGTAAAATAACGAAAAACCTGAATCTAGAACAGTTTGGATACCTGAAAACTGACAGTAACAAGACTCTTTGTGAAATGGAAAATATGATGAATCTGTACCACAAAATGATAAGAGCACATAATTTTTTGGTGGATGCAGTTAAATGGCAGGTAACTGAAATAATTGGTCGAAATGTGATGTAATGTTTGATTGATTTCAAAACGTGTGCTAAATATAAATTATTTTATTTTATTTTTCAGTTGATGGTCACTCTAATAACTACTTTTTTAATCATTTTAATGGGCATCTATAGACTTTCACTGTATGTTATACATGAAGATGTAAGTTTAATTAAACATTTATTATTGACTAGTATGCCCATTCAATAGAGCGATTTTTATCTTCTGAAATATTTGTCCGTAGGTCAAACTGTTTAAAATTCTTGACTTCCTGCTCATTTCTGGAGGCTTAACATTATCTTGGTTTTCGCCGTGCGTGCTCAGCGATCAAGTTCACTACGAAGTAAAAAGATTAAGAGAGCTGTTGTCGGCAAGGCTTTATGAGAACGAAATGGGTATGTTTTTACTAAAATATTATTTTTACAAACTGGTGGAGGCGTCGACAACATTACGTATCATAGTTGAACGCGGCGCGACGAGCGGTCTGGAGTATTTGCGGGCATACTTCTAGTCACAGCTACCAGCGCATATCGAATTTCTATATGAGCATCCTCAAGAGTTGTTGACTTGACGACTGAGACCCGTGTGGCAATCTATTTGAGGATTTAAAACTAATTATATTGCATAACATTTAATGTCATGAACGTCTTCCAAGTTACACTTGATTGCATAACTTACTTCCCTATCTGTTAATTTCTTCAAAGTACGCTATTGTGCTCAAAATGACTTCGGTTCCATTTAGTTTCGGGTGTTGAAATTATCAGTTATTTAAGTTTTTAATGACATTAGTTGATGGTTATAGGCTCGTATTTATCACATGAGACTTAATAATAACACATTCGCGGATTGTGATGTAACTTTGCAGAAGCACCTAGTCGCGGCATGGCGCGTGCGCTGCTGGCGTGGACGGAGACGCGCGACCTGTCGTTCTCACTGCTTCGCATGCTGGATATCGACATCTCGCTGCCGTTCAAGTTCGTCGGCCTCCTCGTCACCTACCTCATCATATTGCTGCAGTTCCAGAAAATTATTGATCCTTAAGCCCTAGATTTTTAATCTTTTGTCTTTTTAGTAATTAATTATAGGATCATCATCACGTTAATTGTTTAAAAATAAAAGGGCACTTCAGAGCTTCGAACTTAAATTGTACTTACGAGTTATAAATATGTGTGTGTCACTTGTGTCGAAAATTCATTACATTATGTTTCTATCCGCAACAAATTGTTTTATTTTAATACATAGACGTTATGATACAAGTCTACAATATAATTATGATTATATATTGAATGCGTCACCTGTGACTGCTGAGCTTGAGGTCCTCGGTTCGATTCTCGGGTCAGGCAAAATGTTATTGGGTTTTTCCATCAGGAATTTCTAAGTAGCTGGTACAGAGTCTGAATTTATGCCCGGTTGATGGCAACACGGTCGTCCCCTATTAAAATAAAATAAAAATACCCTTTATTTCTTACTACTTTTCAAATTTAACATAAAAATAATCTAGTTTATAGTATTCTAGGTGCTTATGGTTACTTATATGCATCGATAAAATTAACTTTTACTAGTAGTAGTCGCCTCTGCGGCGTAGGCCTCTCCCAAACCTTTCCACACATCTCTTTCCCGAGGTCGTCCCCTATTACATGGGAATTAAACATCTCTGCCTAACCCTTCGGGGACAGGCGTGATGCTATGTTATAATAATCCACAATTTAATCTAAGATTTTGTCAAATCCAACGTCAACTGACGTTCTAACAAAAGGTAATGTGTCAGCCGATTTAATGGTCAAAAACCTGCTTAATCTACTTACCCTTTAAAACATGCGAATTAATAAGTACGTTAAGTAAAACACCAAAAGTACTTACTCAAATAAAGTTAAAAAGCAGAATTGGAAAACTTAAATCACTAAGTTAAAGCACAGTTTCAAGAAACATCAGAACTAATTCGAGAAACAGATTGGTCTGAAAGTTAGCGCACCTGGGAAACATTGAATTTTAACTAAAAACCGCCCGTCACGGTGACCTAGCTATTCCTAGTTGGAAGCGTAGCGTTTCTTGAGTTTGGAGACTTGTTAGACTTCTGCTTGGTGTGCGGTATCCGTCTTTATCTTTAACTAAAGTATGTTTTTTCCCGCCTTCACAGAACAAGTAGCAACTTAATCGATTTAGATGAGATTAGATTAGATAAGTTTGGATATATGCTACAATAAATACATTAAGATCTTAATATTAACTTTTTCACCGCCACGGATTGCAATAGAAGTTCCAGGTTTCCGTGCCACCAGCTCCACGACACCATTAGAAGCTCTTAATTTTTAACTACCTATAAAAAAACATAAAAGTACTGTATTTTAAATACAGTACTTTTATGTTTTTTCTAGCTTCGTTTCATTTTATTATTAAATATAACACGGTCTAATACCGTTTTTTAATTTTCCACACAAAAGTAGCCCTTATTTGTCTTAAAATCGTCAAAAACATTTATAGCTTGGCGCTGGCGAGGCATCGCGTTCTGTGTACGTTGGCGGTGAAAAGGTTAAAAAAGTTTCACATACACTACCGTTACCGGTGTAGAAATATTAAAATTAACTAACAAATAAAATTCAAAGTGGCCGTGTTCTAGGCTAATTAACAATTTAATAAAATCTAATAATACAATTATAAATTAGTTCAGATTAAAAATAGGTAGTTTTTATTCAATGTTGTTACATTATAAGCACAATTTTTTTATTTTTGTTATTATGAATGAAATGTCAAAATTTACTAATTATCTAATGTCAAATGTTTACGGACTGCGTCGTTGGTGTAGTGGTCGCATGCACAGCTGCCGAGCATGAGGTCTTGGGTTCGACTGTTATTGGCGTTTTCCATCATATTGCTTGTGAATTTGCTCTGAGCGATTGGCTGTTCAAAACATTTTCGATACCACAGTATAAACTCGTTTTGGTGAATATAATCATGCTGTTTTCAAGTCAATTATTACCCCGTTCACGGTTACTTAGTAAACGTGGCTAAACACTTAATTCTCATATTGTTTTAAATAATTATCTCCTGTGGAACTTTCAAATACACAAGATGGTGTTGCTACACTTAAATAAAACTTTATTTTCAGACTACAGTTCTTAGTTTTGTTAGTATTTTAGTGTTAATAACAGTGGTGCTTAAATAATTAGGTTAGTACTATTAGTGTTTACAACTTAATTTTTTATTGAGACCTATGACTTCCTCACCCAGTGTCTCTGGAAGGGGCAGTTCGATCTGGCAGCAATCATCTTCAAAATGCTGTTGTCAGTACCCTGCAGGTGCTTTAGTATGGCGTGGAAGCCATCTTTGTGTACAATTTCTGTACAAATATTACAATGACTTTTTACCTACAACAACAACAACAACCATACAACATTACCACCAACAACATTTGCCAACAACAACAATACAACATTACCACCAACAACATTTGCCAACAACAACAGCAACAACAACCATACAACATTACCACCAACAACATTTGCCAACAACAACAACAACAACAACCATACAACATTACCACCAATAACATTTGCCTGCAACAGAAGGAAAGTCTTACTGTATTAATTTCCTATTGTTGTTTGAGAAACCTGTTTTATTGTATCTTAGGGGTTTTCCTCAACAGATTGGAAAGAACTCGGAGCCCGCTAAGCTGTGCCAACATCGCCTGTAACAAGGTACCGGTGCAAAGCTTGTTAGCAGGAACTTATTTCCTTCACTTCATTCTTTCAATTTGCTGGATAATAAAGAGAATGGAAGTACTATTTTTAGTTTCATTTTATAGATATCGGAGACGTTTTTCTTTTTTTGTAAATGTAACTGGCTGGTCTGTATTTCGAATATTTTTTTATTTTCATAAACTTGGTTTTGTCAAATTTCGATATCTTGCTCGCAGTTTGATTCTCATTTTGCTTCTTCATCTTTGCGTGTCGATGGACTCAACTAATACCCAATCAGTATGTATACACCGTGACTTTTTAGTCGTCTTACAACGGCAGCCCACTTCTTGTATCCGACTACTAAACATTCATTAAAAAAAAAAATGGTATTCATGAGATTTGAATAATTTAAAAATTAAAATATTTTTCGTTATTATGACGCATGACGTAGTTGAAACACCCTGTTGCGATCGATGATCTACTCGACTCGTACGCTGGGTCGGTATGTTCTACCGTTTGATACGTTAACATTATTAACAGGATGTTTCATAATTCTAATGTATTATTTATTTTTCTTTGTACCTATCATCTTAATTAAGGGTAAAAAAATAATAATCGCGCCTAGAGGTATTTTATGTCGGATACTTTGAGTGGACTGTCTTTGTAAGACGACTAAAAAGCCACGGTGTATAGCTACCTCCACAGCTAACAAACAAATAAAGAATGAAGCGGAGCAGTAAACAAATCAAACAAATCACTAAAAAAGTATAAGTAGAAAGTATAACAACGCGTTCACGGGTTTATTGGGGCACCCATGGTGATGCAGTGCCTCCAGCATGTTGGCCGACCACAGCACGGATGGCTTCCAGGCGGTGCTTCACAAAAGAACGGCGTCGCTGCAGTCTCGGGTAAAAGGTAGCACCAACACGCTTCTGAGAGTGGTGTCGGGCAGAGTGGACAGCGAAATCCTGAGGCATTGTTCGCTCATGTATGTGCAAAATAGTTTTTTTTTTTTTAATTTACTAACAATGCTGTAAGTATCTACCTACCTAACATAATATGTAAATATTTGCAAATACATTTAAATATTTTCAATTTCAAATTAACTCGCCACATTGTTAACATTGTTTCGGGCGAGGAAAAAACGATAAAACATGTTCAACTGACGTAGATCATATATAAGTATAATTATTTTATACAAACTTTCATTTTATACAAAGCCGAAGTTTTTGTAAAAAACCCATTCTGTGTTGAACACGTTTTTAAAGGAAATGTTGTTTTTATTAAATTAATTATTCCCATGTGCCAGTTTGGGAATGAAATGCAGATTTTGAAGCGGCGACATAAAATTATGTGGGCGAGGGTCGGGGCTTCGGACTAGTGTCAATTATGCCTGATCCAATTATAACCCTCGTGATTTTAGATATCCTCCCGAGAAATAGCTAGAACGGACGTCTGTCTGTGTGTGTCTGTCTGTCTGTCGTCTGACTAATTGATTATACAATATACAGTATCATGTACTTATAGGTTTAAAGATATTTATTCAAAAAAGACACAAAGTCACTTACATGAGAACAATGCTTAAAATCTATACATATAAAATTCAAAGTCCTGACTGACTGACTGATTGACTGACTGACTGACTGACTGACTGACTTATATATCAACGCACAGCCCAAACCACTGGTCCTAGAGACATGAAATTTGGACAGTGTACTCTTTGTGAAGAGTAGGTATCCACTAAGAATGGGTTTTTCGAAATACCACCCCTAAGAGGGTGAAATGGGGTGTTGAATTTTCTATGAAACTTTTTATTCCCTGAGTCGATTGACTTGAAAATGTGTCTACATATACTTCAGTTAAAATGATGAGATACGTGTATCACAGTTTTTCCAAAATCATCCCCCAATTTAAAATTCCATGTCCTGACTGGCTGACTGATATACCAACGTACAGTCCAAACCGCTGGTCCTAGAGACATAAAATTTGGAGAATGTATTCTTTGTGGAGAGTAAATATCCACTAAGAAAGGGTTTTTTGAAATTCCACCCCTAATAGGGTGAAATGGGGTTTTGAATTTTATGTGAAACTTTTTATTCTCGGAGTCGATTGACTTGAAAATGTGTCTACATATACTTCAGTTAAAATGATGAGATACGTGTATCATAGTTTTTCCAAAATCATCCCCCAATTTAAAATTCCATGTCCTGACTGGCTGACTGATATACCAACGCACAGCCCAAACCGCGGGTCCCAGAGATATAAAAATTGGAGGGTGTATTCTTTGTGAAGAATAAGTATCAGTTTTTCGAAATTCCTATCCCTTAGAGGGTGAAATGGGGTGTTGAATTTTCTGTGAAACTTTTTACTCTCGGGGTCGATTGACTTTAAAATTTGTGTACATACTCTTTAGGTAAAATCCAGTAAATCCGATGTCCAAGCTCAAACCAAGGTATCAATATTTCACGTATCTAATTTAATTGATAGAACTTTAAACTAATAATTGCAAGTTATAAGCAAGTACATGTAAATCTATGTATGTATTATAGATAGATACATAGATTACTTATTATCCCAGAAGTAAGATCCCGTGGGAAATTCCCTAACTCCACGCGGGCGAAGCCGCGGGCACAAGCCAGTGGTAAATAAAATTCAAAGTCCTGACTGACTGACTGACTGACTTATATATCAACGCACAGCCCAAACCGCTGGTCCTAGAAACATGAAATTTGGACAGTGTACTCTTTGTGACGAGTAAATATCCACTAAGAAAGGGTTTTTCAAAATTCCACCCCTAAGAGGGTGAAATGGGGTGTTTAATTTTCTGTGAAACTTTTTATTCCCTGAGTCGATTGACTTGAAAATTTGTGTATTTACTCTTCAGTTAAAATTATGAGTTACGTGTATCACAGTTTTTCCAAAATCATCCCCAATTTTAAATTAAACGTCCTGACTGGCTGACTGATATATCAACCCCCAGCCCAAACCACTGATCCTAGAGACATGAAATTTGGACGGTGAATTGTTTGTGAAGAGTAGATATCCACTAAGAAAGGGTTTTTCAAAATTCCACCCCTAAGAGGGTGAAATGGGGTGTTGAATTATATGTGGAACTTTTTATTCTCGGAGTCGATTGACTTGAAAATATGTATACATACTCTTTAGTTAAAATTATGAGATATGTGTATCACAGTTTTTCCAAAATCATCCCCAAATTTTAAATTTAATGTCCTGTCTGGCTGACTGATATATCAACGCACAGCCCAGACCGCTGGTCCGAGAGACATGAAATTTGGACGGTGTATTCTTTGTGAAGAGTAAGTATCCACTAAGAAAGGGCTTTTCAAAATTCTACCCCTAAGAGGGTGAAATGGGGTGTTGAATTTTATGTGAAACTTTTTATCACGGAGTCGATTGACTTGAAAATTTGTATTCATACTCTTCAGTTAAAATCATGAGATACGTGTATCACAGTTTTCTAAAAATCATACCCCAATTTAAAATTCAATGTCCTGTCTGGTTGATTGATATATCAACCCCTAGCCCAAACCATTGGTCCCAGAGACATAAAATTTGAACGGTGAATTGTTTGTGATGAGTAGGTATCCACTAAGGAAGGGTTTTTCGATTTTCCACCCCCAAGAGGGTGAAATGGGGTGTTGTATTTCCTGTGAAACTTTTTATTCTCGGAGGCGATTAACTTGAAAATTTGTGTACATACTCTTTAGTTAAATTTATGAGATACGTGTATCACAGTTTTTCCAAAATCATTCCCCAATTTAAAATTTAATGTCCTGTCTGGCTGACTGAAATATCAATGCACAGCCCAAACCGCTGGTCCTAGAGAAATGAAATTTGGACGGTGTATTCTTTGTGAAGAGTAGGTATCCACTAAGAAAGGGTTTTTTGAAATACTACCCCTAAGAGGGTAAAATGGGGTATTGAATTTTCTGTGAAACTTAATATTTACTGGGTCGATTGACTCGAAAATTGATGTTCACACTCTTCAATTAAAATGATAAGACATATGTATCAGATTTTTCAAAATCATCCCCCAATATAGTTAAATAGGGCTTCGAAGCGTGGGGCGTGTGGGGCGCGGGAGTATTTACCTATTACTAAGTAGGTAGGATTTTTCTGATGTAGACGTGTCTGTAAACATGGTTTATTCCACCGATTTTCGCGTTGGGTCGTGACACGCGACATTGATATTAAATATTATGTCAAAGTATTATGTCTATAAATAGATTCCCAATAAATCATTTGATTGGTGTCACCGGTGTCCAATCTCAAACCAAGATATTTCACATATAATATGACTAATTTGATTGATATTACTATCAAAAAATATTTGCAAGTTACAAGCAAGTACATGTAAATCTATTTATGTACTATACATACGAGTACATAGATTACTTATTATCCCAGAAGTAAGATTCCGCGGGCAATTCCCGAACTCCACGCGGGCGAAGCCGCGGGCAGAAGCTAGTAAATTATATTTAAAGTTCGTCACAGAGGTCACGGTAGCACTTATTCAACGATTATATTATGATACACCCCTCCAATGAATTCAGATTTTAGGATTTGTGATCAAATATTCCGCTAATAGAGTTTTGAATGCATTGAATGAGTGTATTTTTTTAATACATGAGGGTATTTTGTTGTACAATTGTGCTCCTTCAAATATTAACACATACTTATACAGTTACCATATACATAACTGTATAAGTACATGATACTGAGTGAAAAGTTTTGTCATAAATCCTTCCAACTGACGTCAGCGGTCACAATGTCAAGTTTATGACATTTGTGAGGTCCTGCCTCTAATGAATTTATTTTGATTTATGATTTTAAAATTGTGGAAACCTGCTTAATGAACTGACCAGGACGACATACGCAGATGGAGAATTTTCTAGTTGTAATTATTATGAGTGAGTATTGAAGAGATATAACCTTTATGGTCATTTGAGAAGAATATCTCACAAATCCTAACCAATATTATAAATGCGAAAGTTATTTTGTTTGTTTGTTTGTTACCTTTTCACGCCTAAACCACTGAACCGATCATCCTGAAATTTTGCTTATACGTTGTCAGGTGTACAGAAACGAACATAGGGTACCTTTCATCCCCAAAAAAGTACTGTTCCCGAGGAAAACAACAATAACGTTTTTATGATAATAGATGGCGCCACCTGTCTTTCGAATTGAATAATATTATTACAAGCAGAGTACAACTCGAAATGATTGTCAATTTCTAAATGAATGCGAGCGTAGCCGCGGTCAAAAGCTAGTTATAAATAAGAAAGAGATAAATACTTTTTCGTAATTAGGTTAGAAAAGGTTTAGAAGACGGAACTAGGCGTCCGCCTTCACGTGTCATGTGAAAATATGATTCTTTAATACTTTATTATTATTTTTTCAGATATGTTATGTAGTAAGTTTGTGTAACGTGTTTTTTAGTTAGTAAGTGCCCAGTTGTTTATTTATTTTTATTTGTTATGGATCTCTGGTCTGAAAATAAAGATTTATTGTTATTATTATTATTTAATATAATTATCTGAATTTTATTCATCCCAAACTCCTTTTTATTTATTCATAAAACACACATAACACGACCCGGACACTACAGTATTCAGATCAACGTCCTAAAATAACTGATAATAATATTTGTGCACAAAAACATCGATATAATGCGCGTGGTTTGTTAGCAATTAGCACTTATACAATAACCATGTTTATCCGGAAAATAGTAATTGGCTGATGTTTTCACGATAAATCGATCAACTGTTTCAACACTTTTTATTTTGTTCTACATTTTTTGTGTAGTAAGCAACGACTTATTGTCGAGTAGTAGCGTATACAGAATTTGTACTTAAGTATGGGGATACTTAAGTACAAATTCTGTATCCATAATAATATTGTAACACCAAATGATTTGAAAAGAGTAAACATGGAGTTTCTTGCCGGTTCTTCTCCATAGGAAACGACCAACCCGAACCGTGCACCTTTTTGTCGACGTTTTATACGCCCATCGAGGCCTATGTGAAATAAAATATTTTGATTTTGATGATTTTGATTTTGACAATTTGAGAAGACCCAGAGAGTGCTTATAATTTACATTCCTAGTGCTCAATCGTCACATCATATTTCAAGGCATTATCACTAAATTTTACAAGGTTCCTCATTACAATATTACAGTCATCAATTTATACCATTTTTCATGGAGTCCGAGCAGGTGTGAAGCTATAGAAACAGTTTCCTTGATGAATGTCGGCTGTTCTCGGGGAGAATGGTCGAGCCGCAGTAAACGAAGACGGATTGTGTCGCCGGTGACCGATGTGCAGGTAACGAAAAAATAACAAAATGAGCTTATAACAAATTAGTTTCTTTGTGTTTCATTTAGCTAAGCCGACTGACTAATTCTTGTTTATTTTTTTTGGGATTTTTCACTTGTTGCACGAAACTTGGTTATTACGTTAAGCTTAGTACAAAAGCTCTTCTTTCCTTATATTTTTACGCTCTCTAAAAATAAAACATCAAAAGCCATAACATTGGTAAAGCAGGCACGTGCCACTTCTTAGCCGCGCAGGTTCTACGGCGTAGGCGCTACGGCGTAGGCGCTACGACGTAGAAGAATGCGAGGAAAAAAGCAGTATTTGCATGTAACCCGTCAGCTAGGGGTAAAAGCAGCCCGCGTCTATCGGATGTCGGATATACCTATAAATCTGTATCGGAATAAAAACTGACACGTAGAGCATGTATGTAAATGGTACATATATACTCCACCTAACTGCGTAGTTTAGATAATATTTCCGTTTTAATACCCGTGTGGGTGTTGCGGTTATTTGAATATTAATTAGAGGTTCAAAATCTAATTCGTTTGTTCAATTATAAATAATTTAATGCTAAAACACTCATGTATGTAGTGATTATGAAAAAACCTCTTTTAAATAACCGTAGTTCATTAATGAAGTTATCAGCAGTGAAAATTTACGCTCAAACCTCAATAGTTACTGAAACTAGGTGAGCCAAAAAGTGAATGCTTACGAGACGGATCAGTGTGATCTGTATGCGACATTCAATTACCTACATAGCAGCCGATGCGTGCACTTGCAGACGCGAGTGCAGCGACCCGGCGATATCGATGCCATGTTGATATAGCTCGTGTCACAGGGTAAGCTGAGGTATTGGAATTAGTTTGACCACTGAATTGATTTGAGTCGAATTTATATCTACGAGTGTGACTCCCGAGTATATTTTTTCAAAAGACAAATAATGAATTGTGTCTCAATTACATATATTACCGATACAGCCCGTCGAAATATTCGCGCAATTGTTATTTTTACTACAGCATAATATTGGTTATAATATATTTTTTTAAAGTTCATAAAAGTCGCTTTTTTTGGGAAAATTGAAATTGGAATCGTGCTGTAATAAAAACATGGTTATTTAGTGAACAGAAAAAGTTATTTTAGTTCTGTACCACAGTTTGTACAGCTACATTTAGTAATAAATATAATAGTAATTTGTGAATTAAACACAACATTTAATTTGGTAATCATTTAGTAATTTGAAATAAATAACTACTAAATAAAATATTTTAGACAATAATATTGTTTGGTTGGAATTGAATGAATGTTATGTACTTATTTATTCATCCAAATGAGATCTTCGAAATATACTAGCAAAATGTATTCACTACAAATACAGATGAGCTCGCTTCTGCAAGCTGTATACGACATTCAATTACCTCCATGGCAGGCAGTGCGTACTTACCGCATGCATAGTGCGGCGAACCGTTGTTGTCGATGTAATCACTGTGTCTGGCTGACTCATACCTATAGACCTGGCTCTCTTCTCTTATTCATAGGACAGGAAATTGTGTACAAGATATCAGTGGCGAAGTGTAGAACTGTAAGGGGAAGCCGAAGGCAAACTGAGAAATGTATTGAGGGACACCCGGTTGGAACGAGGTTTTTCACTATATATTTCATCAGTGCCATCTGGAATTCTCAATTTATCCTCAGTTTCGTTAACAGCGATCCCGAAAAAAAACCCATAAAAATTACACCCAAGACTCATTATGTTTGCGCCATCTTGAATTCTTAATTTATTTTTGCTCTATTTTAATGAATGAAATGAAGAGGTACTAAAAACAAAATAAAAGTGATTTAACTACTGTAAAAATAATTCAACAAAATGAAAAGTCTGCTACCAAATACGTAATCGACCATTTCTCATTATAGCTCGTTACCCCCTCCGTATTTTTCCCTTTCTGCCCCTGTAATAACTCGATAATGTTCGGATTCTGACACCCAAGCGCCGAATTATGGTTCTACCTGTGGTTTTCTTTGTTGACATAAAACGTGTAGGCATTTTTGTTATATTTTTAATCCTATGATGTATTAAATGTCTGAACTGTGATGTGATGCCCACAGATGTGGATGTACATTATACATTTGACTACAGTAGACACTACTAAGCGTGATTGTTCCGGACGTGAAGCCGGTAGGAATTGGGTTCTTAGATACCTTCGGGCCTGCAAGGTAGTTCATTATTTAATGAAGAAATAGATGATGGTGTGGTTTGCCGAGGTTTGTTGTTTTGGTTTGTACGTACTGTACATATTATTATTTTAAGATTAAGCAGCTCGTAGATATTCTAAGAGTAATGGGCAAAAAGTACTGACTTAATATTTTGATTAAGAAAACAAACTGGACGAAATTCAGATTAAAATTCGGTTTATTTTATTAGCAGATGATGAAAGCAAGAGCATACGGAATTTAAAGTGAAGAAAGTGAATTTATTATAATTTTCAAAGATTACAGTAATAAAGAAGTTTCAATATAGGTTTATTCTGTAATTATTACTGACATTACTGTGACAAAATGTGAATCTACTGCAATATATTTGCGGTTGTATGTCCCATATGGTAGGTCTTTATAGACAAAGGGAGTTCATATGAACGCATGAATGGAAGTGTTGCGTATCCAAGGCTCTATTAGCTGAAATTCTGCGGTAATTTTACATCTCATGTGGTTAATGAACAACGTATTAACTGTTAATTATAGGGAGGGTGGCGTGTTAACAACCGTGAGATGAGGAGTTACTTCGAGGAGTAGAAACAGTTGGGTGTGAACGATGATCTTATAGTGACATGTCTTATCACTCGCTAGAGAGCTCTTCTCTTCACAGTATCTTTGTCTCTCTTGATTTAGAAATTATAACATAACATCACGCCTGCAATCCCATAAGGGTTCGGCAGAGGAGTACCTAATAGTACAACCACATTTTGCCAGTTATGTCTCATTTAATAACAGCCGCTCGGATCGATCTTACTTAGTACCTAATAGTACACCCACATTTTGCCAGTTATGTCTCATTTAATAACAGCCGCTCGGATCGATCTTTAGGTTAAGCCGTGCTTGCCTAGGTTGGTTTGTGAATGGGTGACCACCGTGTTTCCTCCGTGCCTCGGAAAGCATGTTAAGCCGTTGGTCCCGGCTGTCATTTGTAGATCTTTCACAGTTACAGGAAGTCAGTGGCCCAAAAAGTCTGACAACCAGTTTTACCAAGGGGTATCGTATTTCCTAGTATTAACTGGGTTGTGGAGGTCAGATAGGCAGTCACTCCATGTAAAATACTGGCATTCAGCTGCATCCGGTTAGACTGTAAGCTGACCCTAACATAGTTGGGAAAAAGCTAGGCAGATGATGATGATGTTTATGTCTCATTGAATAGTGGGCGAGTTTATTGCTATCAACGGGACACAAAGTTCAATTTCTTGGCTGCTACTGAGAAATTTCTGACGACAAAAACCCAATAAAACTTTTTGTGACTAGCAGTTGCGTTTGTGACTATTTGACCCACAAGGCAGTCTTTAGAAATAATTCGGGAATAAGTTTTAAGATAGTCTTTAAATTTGACTCGTAAAATAATAATTGAACAGACAAAGGCCAATCACAAAACCGAAGCTCATTTTATTTCAATAAAGATCAAGGGCATCACCATGAAATACGATACAGTCATAAAGTAAAATCTGCGCAAAGTTCTTTTGTGTCGAGACTACAAAGGTTCGGTATCCCGTAACTACTTAATAAAATTTGTCAGAATACGTCTCAGTAATATCCTTACCTATTGTTCTTTGTTTACTGTCATTTCTGAAAATAATGATTGTATTCATTAAATTATAGCCGGTAGAATTCCCAGCTGTTTCGTCGCTTCGTTTGCGTCGACCACTTTGTCCCACAAACCTTATTAATTAAACATTTGTATGTTGGGGAACAACTGATTTCACTAATTTACTAATTGCATGACAACGTAGTTTTAACAGAACGCTAATTGAATTTAATTGAGGTCGTCAGTTTCCATATTTCCGTGTTACTCTGATAAATAATTATTGAAAGAAAATTTATTCAATTATAAGTTTTGGTTTGAGCGGTCTGGTATTTATTTTGTTGTGAGAGCGAGTGATAAATTAATGGTTTCGTTCTCTTAATACTGTTCAAAATGAAATACCGTTGAAATTGTAATGAAATTAAGATAATTGTGAAGTTATATGTAGTTGTTGAAGTGTTCACGGTTGTAACAATATTTTCATAAGGTAAATAAGGATTTTATTCTTGACAAGTTAGAATTTTGTCAATGTGGCATACAAATTAAGCAGGTTTATTCTGTCACGTGCTTTTTCAATCTTGGTCAACGATGAAATCGAAAAACGTGCGCAATGGTCTTAACTTTAAGGAGTTTTGAGGAGCTAGGAGAGAGCAGTAAGTGCGTAGCTTTACGACCCGGCTGTACTACCCGGCGAGTCCAAATGTGCGCGACCTGAGATCTTAGTCTGGCAGATTCGCACATTTTACGAGCTCAACGAGGTAATGCCATTCTCAAGCTTCGTTTCCCTCTATTATCTTTGCGAACAGACAGTAAATCTTGGAATGTACTCACAGCGAACCTTATCACGTACTAGATGCGTAATTTATATATTTTTTATCTCTACGGATCCAGCATTCAGCTGTTCGGAGCGCTTTTGATTTAGTATCGCACTTAATTCTCAATTTGAGCGTGAAAAAGGTTTTACCTTTTATTTTTAAATTTTATCTCGGTTGTTTGTTTCGCATACCGTAAAAGTAATGGTGGGAACAAAATAAAATATATATACCCTCCATAAATCGTACATAAACTATTTTAGGAGGTATGTTAAGGTAACACGTAACCCTAATAGCGACGCTGCGTGTTATACACTAAAACCTAATAGCCTACGAAAAATAATTTACGGAGTAACACCTGCCGAAGATAAATCTCCTTCATGAAATAATTATCGCTGGCGTAGATACCTGTAGGTACTCGTAGGTACCCGTAGATACAAGAGAAGAGAGTTTTCCAATAGGCACGCACCGATATTTTTCAGTGTAATCAATTAGACGGCACCTCGAAGCTAAATTGCTAATTTAGTTAATAGCTACAATTTGGAGACGATTCGGCGCTCACAGAAATAAATGGTATGGCACCACCTGAATTGATAATATAATAAGAGTGTGAAGGCTTTAGCAATCAATAGACGGGTGACCGTCCAATAGGTTTGGTAGGCTTTGGTTTTCAGTTAAAAGTTCGGTATGTACTATTGCTACTGGTTAGTTTACTTTGAGTTGGTTGATGGATGGAAAAGGAGAGGAAGACCAAAGATAAGATGGATGCTATAAAGAAAAAAGGAGTAAATGATTGTGTGACGAGTGACAGGGGAGAATGGAAGAAAAAAACGTGTTGCGCCGACCCTTAATAACATAGGACAAAGGCAGGAAGATAATGGTACTATTAGAGCTATTGAATTGGAATATTCGTAGACACTGGCAAAATAATGCGGGATATTTTTAGCAAATAATTTATTTTGACAAGTCAAAATTATTTATTTGCTGTAAGTGTGGTACAAAAGATGGTAAAAATGATATGAAGTGCAATGACACGTTTCGCCATAAAAATAGCATGCAAATTATTAAACACAAATATTAAATTAGGTAGGTAACTGCCCTGCGCAAAAAGTATGGCGGTATTTGTCCCATTGCCGTGGGAACTACCTACCGTCGTATGGCAGCCAAAATTTGCTGTAAATTTTATGGTGAGGCTGTTTCGAAAAAATTTCAGCCACTGCAACTTGGATACGGCTCTAAAGGGGGCTGCGAGGCTGCCGTACACGCTTTGTCGACCTACCTAAATTCTGGCAAAGGTGAGGTCATCCTGAAGGTTGACATAAAGAACGCCTTCAATTCAGTGAATAGGGACACCTTGTTGTCAGAAACTAAAAAAGAATTACCCCAAATTTATAGTTTTCTTTGGCAATGTTACAGACACCCATCTAAATTAATGTATCGGGACAACCTTTTGGAATCTGCTGTTGGCTGTCAACAAGGTGACCCCCTCGGGCCAGTGATTTTTAGTTTAGCTATCCACCCTATTGTTCGACAGCTAAATTCAAAATTTAACATTTGGTATCTTCATGATGGAACCTTGGGAGGCGATGTAGATTCCGTTTTAAAAGATCTAAATTTCTTAAAAAATGAACTTCATTCCATTGGCCTCGACCTCAACATCTCAAAATGCGAAATATATGTACCGGACAGTACCGACAGACAACTGACTCTTTCAAAATTTAACGCAATAGCCCCTGGCATCAAAGTTATAGAAAAAAGCTCTCTTCGTCTCCTTGGGTCTCCGATCTTTGAAAATTCTTTTCCCGATTTTATCGAGGAAAAAATTCAAAATTTCAATGATGTTTCGGAAAGATTGCTCCAAATTAATATACATTCGGCCATCACAACAATTCGTTACTGCTGTTTCGGCCCAAAATTAACATATTTCCTTCGGGCTTCCCCTTTATGGAAGCACACTCACCTTTTAGACAAAATGGATCAAATTATCAGACATACTATTTCATCAATTTTAAATGTGGCTTTGGACGACCGAACTTGGGCACAAGCTACTCTTCCCATTCGCATGGGAGGACTCGGCGTCCGCAAAATTTCCAGTATTAGTTTACCGGCCTTTATATCCTCGGTCCACGGAACTAAGAAATTAATTAGGAATATCCTGGCTTCCGCACTGGTTGATTTTGAAGTGCAGTGCTTCTCCGAGGCTATCGATGCCTGGAAACTCGCTTGCCCGAATACTGAAGAACCCGATCATCCTTTTTCCCAGAGACTGTGGGATGAGCCGCTCTGCAGAGTAGTTCAGAATAATCTACTGAACACGTCTGCTACTACTGCTGAGCGTGCGCGCCTACTGGCTGTGGGTGAGTGGGAATCGGGTCTTTGGCTTCACGCACTGCCTTCGTCGAGCATAGGCATATTATTCGACGACACGACCTTCCGCCTCGCTGCTGCTTTACGCCTTGGTGCTGCCTGCTGTTCTCCTCATCGCTGTCACTGTGGTGAAGCTGTCAACAACCTCGGTCACCACGGCCTGTCATGCAGCCGAAGTGCGGGCCGTTTTGCACGGCACGCAAACATAAACGACATCATCCGACGAGCTCTTGTCACCGTCGGCGTTCCAGCTGTTTTAGAACCCCATGGTTTGGCACGCGACGATGGCAAGAGACCGGACGGCATGTCGTTGTTTCCTTGGAAGATGGGTAGGCCTTTAGTGTGGGACGCGACATGCGTCGATACTCTTGCGCCATCACATCTTCCAAGCTCGTCGTGCTGTGCTGGCGCTGCCGCTGTGGCTGCAGAGAACCTCAAGCGGCGTAAATATTGAAACCTTTGTGGTAACTATATTTTCGAGCCGTTTGGGGTTGAAACTCTGGGGTCGTGGGGTCCGAGTGCTCATAGCCTGTTTAAGGAAATTTCGAAACGCCTAGTTGACGCTTCCCGTGACCCAAGGGCTGGCTTTTACTTTGGCCAGAGGCTAAGTGTTGCCGTACAACGTGGCAACGCCGCCAGTCTCTTGGGCACATTACCAGCTGACAGCGTTGAGGAGGAGTTTTTTGATGCCCTTTTATAGTTTGTTGTTAGTTTTCATATTTTAGGTTATTTAATAGTTTTTAATTAATTATGTATTTAGTTAGTTTAATGCTTAATAAATTCATTATGAAATGTATTGAAAAAAGGTAGGTAACTAAATAAAGTATTTATTTATATATAACAGTTTAGTTAGACTGTTAAATACTAAAACGAATAATGTTAACATATTAAAGTATTTTTACTAACTACTTGGCCCGTATGGACGTCGGTAATGATCCCCAAGGAACGTATCACCAGAATATAAAGTGTCGTATGTTCTGAGCTAGGTTATAGCTATTTGTGTGCCAACTTTAATCGAAAGTGGTTTAGCCTCAAGGCGTGAAAAGGTATTACACAGACAGAGTTATTTTCGCATTTATAATAATAGCACGGATTTTATATATTAAGTCAACCCAGTAAAGGTTAATCCTAAATTCGACGCTCAGAAAGCTAACTTAACCCAAGGACCTAAGTTTCAATCCACTCTGACACCATTATTGAAATAAACGGGCCATATTTCATGACATAGAATCGATTGCATTTAGCGGGATTTATTCGCACGGTCTATCCCGATTCCCGATCCTACAGGGATTCGAAATATCCTTTTAGTTTTTAAGAATACCTGGAACGAGATACGTCCCAAAAGTAGTTGTGACAGGAATTTTGAAAGGCTTTTCTTTAGAGTGTTTTTGCTTGTTTATTTAATGGACATTCACAGAATCATGGATTTTCACATTTTAGCTGAGCTCTCCACGTTTTAATTGGCTCGCTAGACGTCGTAAATGAATCAATGTTTTGTAAAGTGGTTCGTGTTATAAAGTACATACTACCAAGCTCGAAGTCGATATTTGTAATAAGTTTTCTTTGATGAATTTTAAACATAGATATACGATAGAAAATCTTCATTTTAGATTGTTTATTTTGGTAAAAAAAGTTTATCGTTCTTGTTTTCTTTTTTCTGATATTTTTGTGTTACAATATATGCGGTCCGAACTCGATACCTCACGGAGAGGTATTGATTTCATTACTTGTGTAGACATGTTTATGGCCAGTTAGACTTTAGTTTAACGTATGTATATTGCTCAGCCAGCTCAGATACAATGTAGTCTGGGCTAGGAACTAGTGTGACTGGGATGCTATATGTGGTGAGTTGTAGTCTCGGGAGTGAGCAGTGTCGGGGCAATATCTGAGTGAGCAGTGCGCATCAGTAAAATTGTACTATGAAAAGTACTCGTAGTGAGGCAGAAAAAATCTTCTATGAAACGAATTGTTGCTAGACAACGACAGTAATTATCTCCTATCAAAACTTCAGTGTGTTTACATGTCAACGGGCGCCGTCAGTACTGGTCATATCTTAGCTGCCACGGTTTATGTAATTTTATTTTAGAATTTTTGATTTTATCTTTTTCGGGCTCGTACACATAAACACGATACGACGTCGCATCGTGCCACGAAACGGATAATTCTTTAATGTTTGTTTGCCTTTGCCGCGTCGTAGCACGATGCGACGTCGTATCATGTTTATGTGTACGAGCCCTTACTTTGGACGCTCGTTTTTCAAAACCGTTCTCACATATATGTATGTATAATCTCAACATGAATGGTGTAACCATGATTTTGTAACATTATTTGATTTAAAAGACTATCCATGGAGTTCGTGCCAATTCTTTTCCATAGAGATCTACGCTTTGGAATTGGCCACTACAGTACTTTCACAAGTTATTATGCCTTGTGACTGGGACTGTAGCTTCGTATTTGTTTTTTTACATCCCAAAGTGCTTGTAATGGTCTAATTGAAATAAATGCTTTGGGTTTGAGTTTGATGTTCGCTCAATATTAAGACAGCTACAGTAGGTACACAGTTATCATTATTTTATGATTTTTCAAACATTTCTTGTTTAAAAGGATATAAAGGGTTCGAATCTCTCTTATATTTTTCTAAAGAGTAAAATATACCTGGATTAGGTATAACCCTGCCAGGACTAACTTTTGGTCCGTTGAGTCACGATTTAATTGCAAAAAAATATATAAGTAGCTACCGCCGACAGGTTAGCACTGAAACTTTAACGGGAGAATTTTAAACCCTTTTTTTAAATGTAGTTGGTCGTGGATGCCAGCAAATTGCCTGCACGGAGGTTTAAATGCAGCATGTTTCTCCTTGTGGCTTCGCCCTGTGCTAACGACCGGCGTCCTCTCGCTATCGCTCGAATGATTTGCTCTTTTAAAAGGGTGAAAATGGCTAGTCACAATCTCTTAATACGTCGACTTTCCTAACAAACTTTAAATTCCAACTAACGAACAATATTGTAGAAACGTACAAAACTATGTAATTTAATTTAATTGGGTATCGGAGAAAATTCCGAGTAAATGAAAGTCAAATTCCGTTAAATCCAATTCAACCTAGCGGGATTGTCCTCTTTTGAATTTTCCGAACAAAAGGTCGTCAATCAGAAAGTAAATAATTTAGTTGACGAGATCAAAGCGATATCTTGCCGTGTAATTGTTTAGGGGTCTTTGTAGGTCGGCAAAGTTCGGGGGCCTACCGCAGTGGGTTGATTGTGCGTATAACAACTTCATTACTACACGGTCAGACCGACCCTTAAAAATTTCAGCCTCACACACTGTACTTAATTGTTGTTACATTTAGCTTGTGTGGTGTTCCGCTCAGGTTTAACGTTTTGGGGGTTTAAGTTCACTGTAGTATTTTGTTTGTAGCTGTTCTTGTTTGCTGTAGCAAAATTTTCCTTCATTCTCCGTTTATAATTTTCTGCGAAATTTTCTCCGTGTTAGTTTATTATAACGTCAAAGCAATTTTTCATAGTGATTAAATTTCCTTCCAGAGGAAGCACGTCAGCCATCTAGGTCATTGTAAATTGTTATTAACTGCCAGATTTGTCTGAGTTGCTTGTTTTTGAGATCATTTTACAGCTATCAACGATGAAGAATTTTCGGGAGAAGTCGTTAAATGTTTCATTACTTTTCGATCTTGGTAATAATGCGTTGAATAATGACCGTCACTAAGATGAACTTCGAGTGGAGCAAACTTGGACAAGTTGATAATTATGAAAATTTTAATTACGAATTTATGCTAATTCGTCGCGCAAAAGAGCGACGCTGGGGATAAAAGCTCGTTCACAAAGGTAAAGATTGGCTAAACTAAATTAAAGCTCGGTAGAACTGTTGACAAAGAACTACCAGAATTTCTTTGCAGTTATCTTGGGTAATGGAGCGCTATTTGTTTGCACAAAATATATAATCCCTTTTTAATGTAACTAGAGATGGTATTCAAACCATTTACTGTTTGAAATAATACTTCTGCAGACATGACTGAGGTAATACACTAGTTTAAAATTACCAAGTGCAGTTGGACTCATTAAGAGAACGACTAATTAATAAATACCTTTATAACAAAAGCCAGAATAAAGTTAGTTTTTTTGCCAAAAGTGTTGGCACAATATTAGCAGATCCTCTGAGTAGGTAAATATTTAACTTATTTCACTTTGTACACCTAATCACTCAGTGGTTGTGGTTTTATGGCTGTGCATAAATTTAAATGAGTAACGTTGAAGAATCGTGGAGTAACGTCGGAAGGTCGTTTTGAATTCTGCCAAAATTGACTTCATTATATAGCTATTTTAATTTGAATAACGCGGTATTTAAGAGTCGCGTTGGGAACCTCCGGGAGTAATCTGTTTAATTTGGTTAGGCTTTCTGCGCCCTCATTAGTAGGCTCGGCGCTCGTCACACTCGTCACATAGTCACCAACTTACACGCTTCTATGGTTTGTCGCCGCGCTGCGTGACAATGATAATGTCACACGAGTTTTGCTTGTTGAATTTAATTAGCCCTAAACATACAAAGTTATAAGCGACCTTTTGACAGTTCCTTTGCCCTTTGAGTACGTATACAACATTAGTTTTAGTATATGCGAAACCTGAAACACGTGTCTAGTATTTTATGTAAAGAATCTATGTACAAAATTTCAAAACTGTTTCGTGAAAAATCACAAAGTTATAAGCTTGGTCTGTTACCTAGTTGTCCGCAACAAAACGTTTTCACCACGCGGTGCCGCCGCGCGTGCGGCTCCAGCGTCGTCTTGAGCTCATTGATAATAAATAATTTGGCAGTAGGTACCTAAATGATTGTGATAGGTACTTAGTGTCGCTCGGTGTCCAATTAGTAACCTTTTTAACATTTTTGGGCCAAAATTCAGTTACTTATTCTGAACAAACTATATTCAGGTTTCGCATGTACTAAAAATAGTGTTGTATAGTGAGTCTCCGTGTGCCTCCCACGGGAAGAATTCGGGATCATCGATAGCTGTGGACGGAGAACTTAAAGAAGGGTATGGATAACTTCCCTTTACTTGGCGAACGTCTTCCGAATACTAATTCATTACATTATCTTGGCACAGAAGGGAAGTGAAAGTAAAGTAAAGCTTAGTTTTGTTTGCTGGGCGTGACTACCAGAGATTTTTTCATTGCTAATTAAAACTGTGGGAATCTGGAACACTGGGACTGTTTCCTTTCTTTTTCGGCCAAGATTTCGTACAAATTGCGAGCTTAGGATCGCTCTGTTTCAATTTGGTTTCATGTTTAGGTATCATTATTTTGATCTGATATTTTTCTTGCATTATGTTATATGAAAAGTAACGAGAAAAAGTTTGTACAAATGAATTTAATTTTAACCCACAGTGCGATATTACATATTTTACCCAAATTCAAATACACTATGTAATAGACCGACCGCTTTAATGAGTCCTCGCGAAGGTATCAATTTAAATGGAATATTCTGAAAGTTGATTACGTATTGGTTCAATTAGTATCGTAATACCTACGTGGTTCTGTGTTAAGCTCGCCATTGTACTTAAGCTATATTGTTGCAATTTGTATGTTTTTTTTTTTTTTTTGTGTACAATAAAGAACAAAGGAATAAAGGTGGTTATGGTTATTTTAAAGCAAATTATCTGTGGGATATTGTTAGGACTTTGGCAAGACTTTTAGGCAAGGAGGAGGACTCATTAAAGCGGTCGGTCTATAGTTTGTTATTAACGCGGGTTTCAATAGTAAATTCAGTTTATTTATTGCATTGCTAACATTCCTACATCTGCCATCAACGACGTTATCGCATAGGTTCGACCAATCTCACTAGCTTAACGATGTTACATAACAGATGTGATTTATATCCCTTTCGTAAATAAGATGCCTTTTGTTTGTTTGGATAGGAAACGTATCTTGGGTGTTCCCTTTATTATCGAATCTATCTCCAATTATTTGACCAAAACAACCAATGTATATTTTTGTAATTGGTAATATACCTTCTATGAATATAATAATTATCTTTACAGGGGTATTTTAGGTATTCTTAGCTGGGCTTTACCTATCCGATTGAATTATTAATTAACTGGATATATTTATATATTTTTTAAATATATATTTGCTGGATATTTTGACACATCTCACTAGTGAACACTTGGCTAGGGAACATCGTAATTGTCAGGTAAATATACAATGTTGTCAAATCAAAAGCTATTGGGATAAAACTTAAGGAACGGCTCATTAATTTATTTATTTTGATACAAGTGAGGACCGTATCCATCGTGTAACTCCACCACCACTAGCCGTGTCGTGTTACTCCAAGTTTCTTAATAAACATAACATCACGTCTGTAATCCCAGAAGCGTTAAGCAAAGGTGTACCTATAGTACACCCACATTTCGCCAGTTTAAGTCCCATGAAATAAGGGGCGACCCTATTACCATTAACCGGACACAAATATAGACTACGTGGCTGCCACTGAGAAATTCCTGATAGAAATTCTTAATAGCAAAACAAAATAACACTTTGCCCGACCTGGGAATCAAACCTAGGACCTCACGCTCAGCAGCCGCACTTGCGACCACTAGACCAACGAGGCAGTCAAGTTTCCTAATACGGTCGAATAATAAGTTAAGCTAACAGGCATAGCTTTGTGTGCCGAACGATCAAGGTGTGTTAATGCTGGGCTCAATGGCTAGTTGTAATTACTAGCAGAGCTTTCAGCTCCAGGCTAATTGGTACCGCAACGACCTTTTTAGCAAAGGTTTACGTTTATACGATATTCATAATTACACTTGTAAAACTTTAGTGGGAGTGTAACTTGTACCTATGTTCTTGGAATTAGCTGATAACCAGTGTTATCAAAGGTTATCGTATGGCCCAGTTGCTGGGTTATGGAGGTCAGATAGGCAGTCGCTCCATTTAGAATACTGGTTTAAAGCTACTCCACCCTAGGCTGCACATCATGGGTTCCCATCAGGCGAGTTGTGGCCAAACGCAAGCCTTGGTGTAAATAAATAAATAAAATAAAATAAAAATTCATTTAATTAAAATAACATACCAAACAGTGAAATTTAAATTAGTATTATTGACAATTTATTTTATTTAAAAAATAAAATAAATTGTCACAAATACAAAAAATTCAACAATAAAGTACCATCAATTATTAAAAATCAAGATAAAATTTAAAATTCATTCACAATCAAAATAATATAAATAAAACAAAACAAAAAAAAAACAAATATTAAAAATGAAAAAACGTATAAATGGAGCATAAAATCTCTGAAAAAGGCCTTTTCAGCACTGAGATGTTACAGAATGTTTTCGGTTCATCACGGATTATCTGCTTTTCATTAAAATTTAGCGAAAACTGTAATAATTTACTTAGTTTATTGCCATATTTTTATTAAACTGCATATTCACTTCAGTAAATAATTTATTAGTAATTTTGGTAATATTTCACGTCAGTACGGTCACATAAAACGTGGTATAATCGTATACAAAATGTTATTACGCCATGTAAAGGCTTATTGGACCCTTTGAAATCGTTAATGTCAATATAGATCTGGCGACAAGCCAGACCGTTGCTCCTATAAAAAGTTCATTAATCAAACCCCATAGCGGAAGCGGTGGAAGGCTTCCTACTATAATTGATTTGATATAAAACGTGTGTTATGACCCGTGTCACTGGATATTGGTTAAGGAATTAAGGAATGACTTTTGTTGATTTGGTATTCATTACGTTTGTGTTATGAATTTATTTTCAGTACGAAGCCGGGCGGTATTATGGCATAGGGCAGAAATAATAATGGGTGTAAAAGGACCCCCTTAACGAGGTCGAAAGGCACTTGTTCTTCCCGTCATAGCGATCATTTTTTTTGTTCTAGACTGTTCAGGTCAGGGATGAGCTGGGTTGAACCGAAATCGCGTTAGTAATAATAAAACAACGATACGGTGTGAACTCAATTGGATTTTTAATCAACAAAAAAAAATAACATGCAGAGGGTCATTATCTGTGTGAAAATCTTAACACCGCGATTCAGGAATCGACGGTAAATGCACAGCGCCATCTATTGGCGAAGGATTGGAACTAATCCTAACATACCTGGGAACCTTCTAGTTACGGATATATTGGGGGTCAAAGTTCCAATTTTTCACAGGTTTTTTTTTAAATACAAGTTTTCAATGTTATGGCTTTAGTTTAAATACCTCCAAGACCCCGTTATATGGTCGCGGGACTCATAGAATTACCGTGACCCTGGAACATAAAGGGCTATTGAAGGACACCGTGGATTTGAGTCAGTACGAGTCTGACAGTCCCTCCCGCTCTGCCCTGGGTGGGAGGACTCATTTGATGATTTTACGACGTTAAAAAAAAAAAAAAAAGACCCCGTTATATTCAATGTATACATCAGCACAATGTTTTGAGTGCGCTACATTGAGTCCTACAGTGAAACGTGATTTTTCACCCAAATAAAAAGCCGTTTCCCAGCAGTACCTAATTTTTGCGTAAACTTACTTAGTTTGATGTACAGAAAGCTTGGTTGACGGCTTCGTAAAGGTCCGTTTACACCCTGTATATGCTTACTTCGTAACTTGTAAATGTGTGTAAAAAGGGACAACCCTGGAAATGAAGCTTTGTATACAAACAGTGTCATGGAAAGCAACCATTCAAACTCATATCACAATGTTATCTTATCCGTAATCAAACTCAATAAAATATTATAGTTAAAAAAAAAAAACTAAAAAACACGCTTTCTCGTATTTTTCTCAGCAAACCCTTTCATTTGATACCCATATCATGGGAATGCATAAAAATAAACTAGTCCGCCATATTGGATTTAGAATGACGTCACTCAGCTAACCATGCATTGTCATCTAAATTAAACATGTATGTAAAACAGCTCAATTGGACACCGGAAAATGGGTAAAATTTCACTTCTAAGATTTTTACACAGTTACAGCTGAAGCTAATAAAAACGTGTTAAAAACTTGACAATTATTATTTATTTTTTTAATTCGCTTCCCACACTAGGAATTTCTCTTGTATCGTGGGTGCGTTTACAAATATTTAAATTCATATATACAAACAGCCAGACCCGGAACAACTACCTGTAGGCCATACAAATATTTGTTCCGTGCGAGAATCGAACCCGCGACAAGAAGCGCAGCAGTCAATTGCTCAGCCACTGCGCCAACCGTGCCGTCAAAAATAACGGTAAATCAGAAGTATGTTCAACAAATTATGTCTAGAATAATGCAGAGAATGCCATACTCTGTTTGTTTTCCCTTTCACAGTTTCTCGGAAACATGTCAATGCTAACATAGACTGCAGTCGCACATAGTGCAAATATCTAGATCAGCTAGTCATAGACTACAGAAGTGCAGCATTTGCATAACGTCTACAGTACACAGTTACACACTAGGGATTATTTGATAGCGCACGCTTAATTAGTACCGTATGATGTTGAGTAAGACGAGATGTATGTGTAAGTGTGTGCCGCGCCTTAGATTCTCATTAGATCGGTGATTACTGTGCATTGTGCCTTTGCCGTGTGCAGTATTCACTTTGGAATTATAGGCAGGTGTTGTGTGTCATGATAATTATCGAGTATGATGTGGTTAATTAGGGATGTTGGATAGTAGGTATCCGTAATTAATTCTGTTGGAGTTAAGATTGCCGTTGCGCATTCCGAGAGTTTATTTTTTTTATTAAAAGACACCAGTCGAAACTCCATAACATCACACTACTCGAGAAATAAATACGTCATTCGCAGTGAAATGCATCATCTGTTTTTAATCAACACTGGCCCAGATTCGAATCCATAAAGTCTGTTTATTTTCAAAATGTTCATTTTTTATTTCGAGCATTATCAGAAATAAAAAATATGGAGTGTTACATAAAAAAAGGAAAATATATTTTGATTAAACCGAAATTCGTTCAGCAATTTAAAACAATATGAAGAAGAGATCAAAGCGAATAAATTCAGGGGCGGCTGTCGAGAGGCGTGAACAAGTGTCCACCGCACGGGAATGTGACGCTAACGAACAACACGACTCGAATCTTATAAAGGAATCCGCTTTGTACCCTCTTTCTATATTCAATACCAATTATTTTTAATAAAAACTTAATTAAATTCTATTCTGACACTGACAAGGTGTTTTCCGGCGGATTACCACTGTTTTGTATAACCAACATAATTTAATCAGCGTCTGATGAAAGATTACCACGTTACATCATTTGATCTTAGACCGAAATATTTACTGTTGCTTCTTGCTTCTCTTCCGCTGTCGTGACAGATTTATTTACTTTATTAAAGGACTCGTTAGGGCCCATACCGCCATCTGAGTGGAGACGAATAAATTACGAAGGTTAACGAAGTTAAATTAGGTACACATCCTTCTGGTTTGGGTGTACCACTGTATTAGGGGCGGTGGAGTGACATATTTATGCCGCAATACACATAAACAAGAAGAACACTAATTTGTTTAGCTTGCACGTGAATGCGCACGTAATTTTACGTTTAGATAACATAACAACACGCTTTGTAATCTCCGGAGGGTTAGGCAGAGGTGTACCTAATAGTTGCTGCTGGCTGGCAGCTGAAGGGCCCAGACGTAATGACATTTTATCAGTAAAAACGTGTGCCTGGGGTTTACATAAGCTTGTGAAAAGCATAAGTCAATCCTGTTGAAACTAAATAACATAACACCACGCCTGTAATACCCGAAGAGTTAGGCACAGGTGCACCTAGTACACCCACATTTCGCCAGTTATGTTTAAGCCCCATAGTGGGCGGGCCTATTGCTAACAACCGGGCACAAATCCTGACTCCGTGGCTGCTACTGAGAAATTCCTGATGGAAAGACCCAATAACACTTTGAAAGACCCGGGAATCGAACCCAGGACCTCATGCTCAGCAGTCGCGCTAGCGACCACTAGACCAACGAGGCAGTCAACGTGTAGATAAATGTGTAAAATATTCTAATATCTTTCAGAGTAGCTCAATTTTCATGCTGCTTTAAAAAATGAAGAAGGTAAAGTGTGTCTTTCATTTATTTCCCCGCGTCAGTTATTAAGGTGAGTAGCTAAGTAAGAGAAATAGGTTAGTAGGCGCTAACAAGTTATGAGAAGTTCTCTTTTACAATGTTTATACGCCTCAAGCGTTTGCGAACGGTGAGGACTTCTTTACCTGAGAAAGTAAAGCGAACTTAGTGACTCGTGTATAATATAAGGATCCATTTAATAAATTGTGGAATGAATAAGCACTTGGTCGTTCTTATGAATTATACATACAACCAGAGTATGTACTTAGAGTAACTCGTTAGCTTAGATCCTAATGAGATACTTTAAGTCTATTTATATTTCATTCCAGGAGGTATACTTTGACGTTAGGTAATTAACTACTTAACTAAAAATGTGCGTTATGAAATTTATTACATTTTGGAATAATTTATTTCCTACATAATATTAATTTCAGTACACATTGTTCCATCTATCTATACAAATAAATACAATTTAAGTGTCTGTTTGTAATATCAAAATAACAGCTTTTTGCTGAATGCATATGAAATTATATACAGCACTTATAACAGAAACACCTTTTTTTTCAAATATATGTCCGTCTGTCTGTTTGGTCCGGCTAATCTCCGAACGGCTGGGCAGATTTTGACGGGACTTTTACTGGCAGATAGTTAATGTTATAAGGGCTTTATTTTAGAAAAAAAAAAATAGGCTTCCGTGCAAAAAGATTAAAACCTTGAAATTGGTAACAAAATCCGATTGAAAAAGGGAAGTAATCACTACATAGTATAAAACAAAGTCGCTTCCCGCTGTCTGTCTGTCCCTTTGTATTCTTAGATCTTTTAAACCACGCAACGGATTTTGATGCGGTTTTCAGTAATAGATAGAGTGATTCAAGAGGAAGGTTTATATATATCATGCGCCCGTGCGAAGCCGGGGCGGGTCGCTAGTATTTTTTTTAATAATTTCACGCGAACAAAGGTCGCGGGCAACAGCTAGTATCCTATATAAAGCAACTTTGAAAGTTAATTTTAAATAACATTTAACAAGTTACATTAACGAATAGATAAAGATTTACTTTCAGTCAGACGCCTACAAGTTTACCAGCCAATACATCAATTAACTTTTAATATAAATGTCCAAATTGTTTGCCAACTGCCATATGCCTACATACCTTCGTCAAAGTAATTAAATATATAATGTATTCTGACATAGGTACAGTTAGGGACAGCCTTAGCACTTGCGCAATATTCATATTCGATATTATATGCCTAACACTCAATGAGTAGTGAAGAGCTAATGGAGAATGGGTTAAGGTTGTCAAATATACAGGATGTAAGAGAAAGGGTAGTCATATGAAAGGATATACTGCAGACCATCGAACTGAACAACTTTCTCCTGGGGTCCATTATCGTAACTGCGAAAAAATTATCAGCTGTCCCATACAAAATTTCAATATCTACTCGACCCAAATGTATGGGACAGTTGATAATTAACAGTTTCACTAGGTATAGGTTTTTTTTTAAATTAAATGGGCCCACTCTTGACCTCAATCTAGTCTTGAGGACAGAGATGAGGTCGACGGTGGAATCGAATGGAGGTTCTGTGAACTGTATCGGTACGGACAAATTGCGGACTAGCTGCGGACAGCGGACACTTACAAATACTTTGGTACATTATCTGTCAGACTCCGGTCCGCAACCTTTACCTTTAAAGTCTGGCCAAACCAGTACGGACAGTTCGCAAACTGGCTGTGGACACCGAACACTTACATACAAGGTGTAAATGGACCCTTCACGAACGACGGAACCTTAAATTGCCCATTTGCCGCAATTTGTCTATTTCATGATAAATGAGGGATTATGTCAGAAAAATACAATGCAGCGTGAGGGAAGCTTTCTCTCGACATAATCCCTTTTTGGTTCACCATAACATTCCCGGAACATACAGCGTCATTCCATCTGTCAGGCGTGACAGGGGCTTGTCTTATACTGGGTATTGGGAGGCGTCGGGAGGTTTGCTTACTAAACGATTATTATTTTACACGACCAAGAGAAATACTTTATAATTCCATGTAATCGACTAACATTCGATGTATGACAAGTGTATAAGTCTTAAAGCTGTTGTAGTATTGCTTGGTTCTCTTGATACGTGGTCAAAGTCGGTACTAAGGCCGCCATTTTGTTTTTTCAGTACAATTTCACAAATGTTGACGGTAACATTAGTTTGACATTGTATTAGCATTTTTTAACTAAATTAATGTTGTGAAAATACCATCTGAAGAGATAGAATTAGGTAAAATCCATAAACATTTCTAAATTAAAATATATCCATGCACGTTACTGTTACTATTTCATTTTGGAAAACACGAAATATTATTCGTGCTGGACAGATTATTTTCATAAAAGCTGCTGCGTTATTGCAAGGTTTATCAGATAACATGCTCGCACGGCATATGACGTTAGCCGTGCAACGTAACATCAGTGTGTTTTAATAAAAAAAGCTTTTCGCCCCAAAATATAGTTCATCGTTTCAATGGAAATGTAAATAGGAATATTTTGAGTAACACATATTTAAAATGTTTCTGTCAGTTACGAAAATAATTTTGGATTTGCGAAATATAAACTTGTGTTACAGATAAAACGATTTCATAGGCTGTCAGTCTTTATCTGTAAGTGTTAACTGAACGGTGTGCTATATTAGCCTGTATCCCACCTTGTAACACTTGTAACACGATTTTGTGTCTTTCGACCATCTTCTATAAATATATAAAATGGTAAACTGACTGACTTATTGACTGACTGGGTGATATATCAACACAGCCCAAACCGCTGGTCCTAGAGACATGAAACTTGGAGGCGTATTCTTTGAGAAGAGTAAGTATCCACTAAGAAAGGATTTTTGGGTATTCCACCCCTAAAGGGGTAAAATAGGGGATGGAAGTTTATATGAAACTCTGTCAGTTTTGAAGTTAGGATCTTCAAATGTTGTGTTTAGGAAGAAAATTGAAAATCTATTTATACGTGTCTCAACGTTTTTGATAATTCTACCCCCGAAGGGTTAAAAAGGGGGATGAAGGTAAGTAATCGGATACTTTTCGACATCCACGCGGGCGAAGCCGCGGTCAAAAGCTATCTTTAGTAAAAGGATCGTCGCGACTAAGAAGAAGATAGAAATTATAAGTCGAGCTGCAGTAATCACCACGCTTGGTAGGAAGATTGGTGACCGAAGTCCGTTAGTTAATATATGACAATAGTTTTCTCTTACTATATTTGAACTGCTGTCCATTATTCTTCTATGTACAGAAAAACGTGAAGTTTCTTGTTACATCCGCTACCAAAACGTCGCCAAGTAAAGAAAAATATCTACAGTTCACTGATTTTATCGTGCTTTTTATTTCTAGTGTCAATTTTATATCAAAGGAATTTAATTTTTAAACCGTCAACTGTTTTGTAACAGCCCTAGAGCTAGTGCTACTTGACAATGTCGCCGAGTCGCAGTGGACGAGCGGCGTCAGCAGAAACCGAGCTGACTACCCTCAACTGCTCTCACATGTAATCTCTTAACGACACCGTTCTATCTACATAATCGATAGCCTTATATACGTTGCCTATTTACAACAAACTTAGGCGAAACAAATATGAACCCGTGAAGGAAAGTTGTAAACTTTAATTGAATGAAAGAGCATTCAGAACGCGTTATTTTTAACAAGATTTTTTACAAGGAGTTTGTTTTTGCGTTGTTTACTCTGTTGTATGTGAGGAAAAAGGCGAAAGCTTTTATATCTGGTTTGCGTTGTGTTTATTAAAGGTCCTCTTTGGCTGACTTTTTTTAACCCCCGACGCAAAAAGAGGAGTGTTATACGTTTGACCGAAATGTGTGTCTGCGTGTCTTTCCCTGGCACCGTAGCTCTTAAACGAGTGAACCCATTTGAATGCAGTTTTTTTTATTTGAAAGCTAGTTACTTGGCGATGGTTTTAGACGTTTTATCAAAATCGGTGCAGCCACGTTTACTAGTTATGGGGGATGAAAGTGGGTATGACAAATCGAATATTTTCAAATATACCCAAGTGGGGTATCAAATGAAAGCGAATGATGTGTATATTACAATTAGACTTGTATTATCAAAATAAGTTCAGCCATTTTAGACATAGGGGTGAAAGTGTTGATGAATAATCGAATATTTTTTTATATAAGTACCCAAGTGAGGTATCAAATGAAAGAGATGATGTGTATATCACAATTAGACATGTTTTATCAAAACCGGCTCAGCCATTTTATTGACTTTTCAAATGTTTATTCGCTTTTCTTTGTTACAATGGGGGATTTTAAATTTTAAATTAAATTTTTCTTTATTAAAATGAAATCTTTGAAAATATGTTTAAGTGATAATTATATTCCATTATTATTATTATTCAGTGGCCCAAAAAGTCTGACAACCAGTCTTACCAAGGGGTATCGAATTACCCAGTACTAACTGGGTTGTGGAGGTTCGATAGGCAGTCGCTCCATGTAAAATACTGGTATTCAGCTGCATCCGGTTAGACTGGAAGCCGACCCCAATATAATTGGGAAAAGGCTAGGCAGATGATGATGATAATTATATTCCATTACCAGAAAAAAATGTCACGCCATCATTACCATGAAAATGTAATACTCCGTTGCATCTCATAACAAATGATTCCACGTCACTCCAAAAAGCTTTCCATTTCAGCAGAACGAACCTACCTACCTACAATATATAGGTACGTAATCGTTAAGCGACTTGCGCCCCAAGGCCGAAGTGAAAAGAAATCATACAAATTATCTTAAAAGGAACGCTGAGGACTGGTCCAATGTCAATCTTTTTACGAATTTAGTTTTTCACTTTGCGTAATTGGAAAAAATATCGGCGTAGGCGAATGTTTGGGATTTTGCCTTTAAAAATGAAAACGTAAATTAGGAACGAGCCTATACCAGCAGAGGGGATTGGAGTATTAGGAACACAGGAATACGAAGAGTAATCAATACATGCCAAGCCTTTATTCTTCCTGACAGGTGGCTTGGCGGTTGGCGGAGGATTGGAGGTATTTCCGTCCACCACCTAAGTTTATAATGAAATAGAAATAGTTGAGGTATGATGCAGAGAGTAGTTTAAGCTATCTGTTAATAATATTTGGGGTCATGTTGGTTGATAAAGTTAATAAAATAAAAATCGTTGAACACCGCAAGTATACATTTTCACGTAATCAAAAAGTCTATTACATATGGGGTTAAGCGCAGAATATCCAGTTAATCATAAGGAAAATTAGTGTTATCAGCGTAACATGGAGATAAATACCGTGTAGCAAGTGGCGTTGTGTTACTCGCATGGTTACTAGTTATTCGGGCAGGGCTGCCCAACGCACGGGGCTTGTAATGGCAACCTCATTATGACGTTCACAAAGCGAGCTAGTCGACAGTTAAACTCGCACAGGCAGGTACGTAATCAGCATAATTAGCCGTGAAAATGTATATTAGGCAGTTCTGGAAACTTTAGTACGTATTCAACGCGAAAATGGCGAATCAATTTTATAACTTTCGGATAGATACTCTTAGCTTTGGTACCCGGAAAGGGACATAGAGTAGATACTTTCCGTCCCGGAAAATTAAAAACGAACCCGGCTCCGCCCCACCAATTTCGTCCGTTATGTATATTAGCCCCTGAGGTACCTCCTCGTATTAAGACTTGGACAGCCCTGACTGACGTGGAGCGTTATTTGAAACGTATTATCCGCATCGTACGTGGCTCTGTAAGTAGGTACCGATGTTAATATTGTTTGATGCAGAACCCGCTACACTTGTACCAAATTACTGCCTAGGTTACGATTGGGTTGCTCCAAAACCAAATATTAGGGAATACCATCACGTAAAGTCTCGAAACACAGGTTTGTCCTTTGTTTGCTTACTTTTCTAAATTCACATCACGTACGTAGAACAAGGATACCAATAAGACTACGTGTTTTGTTTCAAATGCATAATTTTCTGATCTGCACGCCGCACGCCGGCCACCTTCTAATGAAGCATTTTTTTCTTTATTGATATCGAAGTTGGCTAAATTAATTCTGAGGAAGGACGCCTTTAGTTTTGCAAACTTTTCAATAGCATCTCATTAGAATGCTGGCGGTACGTTCTGACTTCTGCGGAATAAGAATGCGGAAGAAAAATATGAAACGTGAAGTATGCAACTAGAAGTTGTTCTTAGACCTGGCTGTGATCTTAGTATCAATTGAACTTATTGTGAGAACAAAATATATCATAGTTATTCACCCTTTGTTAAATGACCCAATAAAGCAGGCACAACAATTATTCCTGTTTGCTTCAGTTATATCATCATTCCCCGGCACACAAAGTACGATGTTTCATGTTGCCTCTAAAGATACAAAGAGAAAGACGTTTTAAAGAAAAATAACGGAGAGAAGGACGCATTTTTTCTTAAAGAAACGCCCTCATTATGTCTAGTCATTCTTTCCATTATACGCGTTACTGGAAACAAAATGGAAACGCGGAATCTGATGCGACGAACACTCGACCAACGATTATTTAAACCACTCGAATGTTCTGCTGTTCTCATTTATTGCGTTAAAGAATGCCATTTAAAATTCGAGATAGTATCGTCAGGATAGGAAATTGCTTGTCGTTCGGAAACTTTTCACTAACCTCTGAGAATAATCTCCCCACAAGATTAGGTCCTTGCTGTAAAATCTAATACCACTCGTAAGTATAGCAAGTTTGGTGAATGATTTGAATGGGACGAGTTTTGAAGCACTCCCAACTTGGAAACCTCCATTTCTCAAATGCATTCACCTTCAAATGTAAATCTTTGATGCAGCCTGCTTCTACGAGTAGGTCCGGGTGCGCCATTTCGTCAATCTTCGGGATTACATACGACGGAAAATGTAAAAATTGAAAAGTAAAATTTGCAGTTCCTAGTCCAAAGTACGTACAAATATAAAATATTCTTCCCGAAGTGAATGCAGTAAGTACGTGACTTACAAAACTGGGATTTTTCAAATATTTAAACCGACATCCGTGAGTAGTTTTCTGGTACTTACCAAAGCTAACATTTTACGAATAGCGAGTTTATTAGATACCCTAATATTTCGTCTAACTTCTTGGTTATAGGGGTAGTTTCATTAGTTCGTTCAAGTAGGATACGACGTGGGTAGTGTAGGGGTAGACCTAACTGTAATTAGTTGAATAAAGCCCGCAAAATATGGCTCTATTTGGTGGAGCTGTCAATTTAGGGGAGATGCGCCGACAATTGGCTTATCCCTGTCATATCCGATCCGAAGCCCAACTTACAGACTCGACAGATACGTGACCTGAATATAGATTTTTTTCATTGTCGAGTTCATACGTTTTCAGAAATACATTTTTTTGTTTACTTGAGACAACAATCTTTGAAAAAATTTATTGCTAATACAGAAACCTTTTTTGAAATGCAATACTTTCATTGAAAATGAATAAATTCGCATTATAAAAATTCAGTTAAAGATAAGACGAGTAATAAGGCACGGTCGCATAAAACGGAATAACCTAAGAAATGGCCGTTTTTATAGCTCGGCCAATCACGGTCGGGAATCGATACCGTTCCACGAATATTATATGCCTACTTATATGTTGGGCACAACAGTTCAACATATGTAATTGAACGCAATGTTTAGCCTCCTTGTAATTATCGAGTGCGGGAACATTGATTTACATAAATATTCATTGTGTGTCTATCATCACCATACTACACGTTCAGGCGAACCATAATTGAGAAACAGATTATAATAATAGTTTGAGTTAACTAATGAATTTTAACACGAACACGTGAAGTGTGAAATGATTTTAGAGTCACTGGCACAAGCTTAAATTACGGCTCATGAATATGGATTCTGAAAACCGCATTTCCTTCATGTTATAATAAATGAAACCGGGGCCGTTATTACAATTACGGAAGCAAAAATGTCCAGTCATACGGAAGACAGCGTAATTACGATTAGTATTCTAACTAATTGCATCAATGTTGGTTTTTCTTCGACTGAAAGCCGCGACCAAATTAAGTTTCCTACCGCAGCACTATCAAGGCTTGCTGACGTTCTTTACTTTTTATAGCCAGCCAGTCTTCTCCAGCTTTTCGTATTTACCTACTTCTTGCTCATTACTAGAACAAAAGACGGTAGTCGTTAATTAAAGAGATTCAACAACCTCACTTCATAAATGAATATTTTCGGAACGATAGCTGGAATATACTCGTCATTACGGCTGAAATTGTTCTTTTGCTGTCAGAGATATAAGAATACTAGACAATTGTTCAGATGGAAACGCGTGCTATTCTAGTAGAAATATGCTCAGGCAATATACTTAGATCCAATTCAAACATCAACATCTGTGTCTTTCCCCAATACAGTGTTTTAACAAGTTAGAGAATCGTACGGCACAGAGTCAATAACATTTATTTTTATCGAATACCAGTGTTTACATAGCCTATATAAAAGTAAGTTATACTGGGAGGCCTCGATTAGAGCGGCGCCCGGGGGATCAGAGCTCGTTCACCTGGCCCGTTGGACTCGTTCATACAACCATCTATTTTATTTTTCCTCCCCTAACACCTATCCGCTCTTTGATGTTCAGAATCGTTTATATTATTGAGCCAATCTCGAACTCCCGATACGTCAACATAAATATTAATATTTGTATAAATGATTTACTTTATCCCGAGTAGAGTCATAACTGTAAAATTACGTAATAACACGAGTTGATAACTTATGAAGAATTTATGAGTTTATGTAAGTGAATATACACACTAGTAATTTCTCCTGTATCGTGGGTGTGTTTACAAACATTTAAATTCACATACACAAACAGCCAGACCCGGAACAACTACCTGTAGGCCATACAAATATGGCTTATGTTTAACTTACCACCAGATATATAGTAATAAATAACAGACAAAAATAGTAAATGATCACCAAAATTAAACCCGCATTTTAATGTAAAATTATAACCAAAGTTTTAACATCTCGCTATCCTATTTAAGCAAAATGACTCCAAATAAATAATTGTTAACCCAAAAGTAGTAAATGATCACCAAAATTAAAACAGCATTTTAATGTAAAATTATAACCAAAGTTTTTACATCTTGCTTTCCTATTTAAGCAAACTGACTCCAAAAAAATCATTGTTAACCCAAAAATTTATTTTGATTCTTTTGGTTTAAAGTAACCTAACCTAACCTAAAGTCGGGGTGCCCCAAGTCCCGAGTTTGCTTCGCTTGCTATTGATTCCTAAGTATTTGTTGTTCCGTTAATTAAAATTACCGTTGTGCCTATTTAATATATATAAAGTTGCGCTTGCGGTGCGGTGGGAGGGGATTGCAAGCCGGAGACATAACTTAATATGGCATCATAATACTTTATTTGATAATTAGCCTACATTTTATGGCAATCACAGTGATTTATTTAGGCAAAAATAATACATTAATTTGGTCGTCAAGATTTGGTGATCATTTACTAAATTTGGTGGTCGAATACAATTTAAAGTGGAGTCGTGACTAAAATAGCTGGTTTTGTATTAATATAGTTTAGTTAATTGTATTTTTAGACTTTATTTTTCTGGTGTTAAGTAGATATTTTTGGTTACAAAACTAAGGGTATCAAAGCATTTTATGGTGGTTATATATTTATCCCCTACAAATATTTGTTCCGCGCGGGAATCGAACCCGCGACACGAACCGCAGCAGTCAATCGCTCAGCCACTGCGCCGTAATTGGAAATATTCGTCTTGAGATGTGGTCGTAGTTCTTAGTTAAAGTGGCTTAGCTGTCCGAGGTTTCGTATCTAAGTACAGCTTGAGAAATAAGAAAAATAAAAGTTATAAAGGACGCTAGGTCAAGACCATCGCCGGGAGATAAGACAAGTGGCTGCGTAATGTCCGAAACAAACGGCCAAATAATTACATTTTCTTGTGAATTCAAGAGAGCCGTTATACAAAGAGCACAATAAAGTTTTACGCGATGAACATTACGTACACATTCACATAAATTGAAATGGAGCTGAACCCGAGTACAAGAATTCCTTTTATTCATTTCCTTGAAGTGAACGGTGCAGTTTTATGATTGAGTCGTAGACTATTGATGACTGTGCGTTACGAGGGCGCTTATCATAAATTTTACGCTAATGCAAGCTGGAGGGTAGTAAAACATTTGAGGCGGTATCAGATGACAAAGGTCCGAGTTTACGAGCTTGCGCATCCGTCGCCCGTCCGCCGGAACTAGACCTACAGGAAAGTCACCAGTTCACAGCTGAAAGTGATTCATGCTGAGATACCGTATAGTTGGGCTCTCTGTCAACGTAGGTACTTTTTTTGCGTTTAGATAGATACAGAATGTATGAGGTGTTGCGGTGGTTTAATTAATTTATTTATTTATTATTGTTAACTTACACACACTATCTTTACAGGATGACCCCAATACAATAGTGGTTTGACCCCATTACATGTCTAATTGTAATTACACACCAAATAAAATCAACTTACGGCTACTACTTAAAAATCTAACAACAAAAATCTTAACACTCAACAAGAATATTAATATTTAAATATAACTAACACAATTCAACAACACTCTTGCGAATTCACTCAGATTGCACGAAAATATGTCAATTCTCTCGGATTTATTGGATTCACAATGTCGAAATATAAATGATTTCACTGCTAGTTTCACAGATAACAGTAGCTCTTAGTAGTGGTCCTACCCACACCATTATAAAGCTTGCAAACTTTCAAAGTAGAAGTGTTTTCCTATTTCTTCGTAGTCACTGATCAGCTTTTCTCTCGATTTTCTTTTTTGTTCCAACTCGAGTAGCTTTTCTACAATGAAATGTTTTGCTCCGATTTGAGTTTTCAACAAATCATTTAATATTCTTCCCTATTTTTATGAACTGGTAAATAATGTAATAAAGTCCATTGGAACACTTAGGTAGCAAGCTTCAGTAAGTAAACGGTCATAAACTTGCCTTTAACTTTGTTTAAACTCGCTCGCGCTATTCTCTCTTAATCGGCACTCGAAGTTTGTTCGGAGCGATAAAACACGGCTTAAATCGGTACATCGATTAACTTGATCGTTGATATTTCCTCAGGGTCTGTCCTATTTATTATTCGTGACAGATGTTTCATGAATTTCGCAGTTTATTTTAATGTTTCTAAATCTAGCTACTTCTGTTATCGAATTATACTCATTTAATCCAATTCCAGGGCCATTAATGTCTAGACGATATTCGCTAAATTATTCGCATCTATTTGGGTAGTTATGACGTGGTTGTGTTGACTATTCTTACACACGTGTATTATTATGGTTGCCTAATCGGTGCTAACTGAACTGTGAATGTTCAGAACGATTTTTCTGCGCGCGTGAGCAATCTGATCATGCGGTGTTGGCCTTTATGGTGTGTCTACGTTCATAAGTACTACGTGCTTTTCTTACAAATGGTATACCAATAAATGTATATCTAAATTCCTAGCGGGATACTTCGTTCGCAGATTTTAAATGGCACTTAATGATTTTGGTAACGTTCTAGATTTTGGGTATTGCTAATACGACGCAGCCGCGTGCTTTGTGTAGTGATTATATTTCGATAGATTTATCGAAAGTTTTGTCTATGTGGAAATAATGGCATTGGCTAATAGATTATAAGCAAATGAAGATATTGTCTAACTATTAGTATCTTCATAACTTTTAAAACGGGTAGTGACAATATGGCCTCATGCCAAATACAGTGTTATAGTAATAAGAGAAAATCTTTGTCTTACTAAAGTAACAACACTTCAAATCGCTGAACTTCCACACTTAGAGGTCCCACCCAGCTCTTATTAGGTATTAATATATTAATATTGGCGGAGTTACGGACAGCATTACGACGATATTATTGGCTACTAATTATACGATCGTCTGATATTATTTGGGACCGTCTTCTTATCTGATTCTATTACTGTCCGCGCCTACGTTCATGGTGGAATTCAATCGGTATGGTGATATGTATGTATGTAGAGATTTATTTACTTTTCTCAGCGTGGAAATAGAGGAAGAACACATACTGTGATAGCTATTTATCTTTACGAATGAATTCATTTGGAAAAAATGTTGAGTGATAAATCAGGAACTTATAGCTTTATTTGTTTTGGCAAGTACTCGTAACAAGCCATTTCTTGTAATAATTTAGGTATATTTAATTATAAGATATTAGTTTTTTCCCGCGCGGGAGAGCTCGTGGCTAAATAATAACAGCCGCTCGGAGCGATCTTCAGGTTAAGTTGCACTTGCCTAGGTTGGTCCGTGGATGTCGGTGGCCACTCATTACATACTGAGCTTGCTTGCTGCCTCGGTTCCCGGCTGTTATTTGTAGGTCTTTGACAGTCGTTACAGGCAGTCAGTAGCTTGATAGTCTGGCAACCAAACTAATAAGGGGTAAACTTATACTGTCACTTACGGGATATCTTCCGTGATTGTTCATTATTTTGAGCTCCCGATATTTCGGCGTATAATAATGAGCAATCACGGAAGATATCCCGTAAGTGACAGTATAAGTTTAGTTGTAAACCGTGAAAGCTTAAAACAGTGTTCAATAAGGGGTATCGTAATATTATTATTAACTGTGTTGTGGAGGTCAGATAGGCAATCGCTCCATGTATAATACTAGCATACAGGTCAGACTGGAAGCCGAATCCAACATAGTTGGAAAAAGGCTAGGCAGATGATGCTGAGATTTTGACAGCGCCTTCATCCACGTGGAGGTCGGAAATCATCCCAAAAGAACTTGCTACCGCGATAAAATTTATCCTTTGTTCTAACCAAGATCATGATTATCTATGTGCCCATCGAAATTCGTTCGGCCGTTTAGGTATGAAACAGTTAACAGGCAGAGACTTTCTTTCACGTTTATAAGTAATATTAGTATTGATGGGACTTTGAACGTAATGATGTTGTCTTTTAGACTCATCTTTCTGTTTTGGATATATGGAGTGGATAGTAGCAATCAAGAGGTTAAAGCGCTGACGATGTTGAGATCTAGACTTCGAAGAGAAAAAGTTGTGGTCGTGATTGCAGCTGCTGCCATTATTCCACCATAAGCTGCGGTATTCTTTGTCATAGTGCGTACACTTAGCGCTCAAGTTTTTGATAGTAAAATAAGTGTCCATGGCGTGTATCCGTCAGTACTTTCACCGCCACTATTTCATCAAGGCACTAAGCTAGTGAATAAAATAAACACTCATAGGTACTATGACGTGCAAAAACACCAAAATTCAATTCAATATGAAAAACACTGTTTCGAATGTCGTTACATCGTGTAGCGCCAAGGTCATGATTGTCAGCTGTCGACACAAACTTCAGCACGACAAGCCTACCTACAGTCAAGAGCAAAAATATGTCTACATTGTGCAAAATTCAAGAGCGAGTTTTTTTAATCCTTAAAATGAAACTATATGCGACTGAAGATACTGTCTTGTAATTTCCACCCAAGTTACGAAAAAATTGGTGTTGAAGGCGAATTAATTAGCGAATTTATTGCACCATAAATTAGAAAATAATACGTGAAAGTCTCAAAGTTCTTCAGCTAACATTATACATTTTTCTGTCATCGATACATTGTCAACTGTTGGTAGATAGGTATAAAACATATTTTTGCCCTTGACTGTACGTATGTGTGTGTTCCATAAGTACGAAACCACGCTGTTTCACCGACGAAGTAATTGAAAAGCGTTTTAATTACAACCCAACTAAATGATGTTGTTCAATAAAATATGCACTTTGTGCTACTGACTGTTAATTGTGACTGCTCGACAATCTACTTATGAATGCTATATAAATGGAGACCCTTTATTTACTGTTCGGAATATGTGGTTTCAGAGTAATTAATATGAATCAAAATGTTAATATGTACACACATGGATTGATTTGCTGTAAAATCGGCTTGTTCATCGGCAAGAATTAATCCCTCGTTATCATTTCTATTTCGATTCCCAATTCTTGTAAATTATTCAAACCGACATAATATTTGAATCGTAGTTTTCATCTACTTAGCATAGAAAACCTTGTCGCATTCAAAACCGTTTACATGACTTTTTTTTCGCATGGGAAATCATCAAATATCAGGATCATTTGATGATTTCCCATTCTGAGCGGAGTCGAAGGAAGTGTCAGACTTCTACTGACTAAAACCCATCCATCACACACACACACAGGTCACACACACACGGGTCCACAGGTCTCTGAATCTGTTTAAACGGCCCTATTAGGCTGTATGTATGTATGTATGCCTGTATATTTTAGACCTAGGAATTAACTAATTAGCTGGTGCTTGCGTTCATCTTTAGATACACAGACCAGTGGTAAGCGTTTAAACAATGAATCGACGTATTTCTACTACAACTACATAGTTTCAACAGCCTGCCTCGTTGGCCTGTGTGGTCGCAACGGACTGCAGAGCATGAGATTCTGGGTCTGAATCCCGGGTCGGGCAATGCGATGTTGAGTTTTTTCTTCAGGATTTTCTCAGTAGCAGCCACGGAGTCTGGATTTGTACCCGGCTGATGGGAATAGGCTGGACCCCTATTACATGGGACTTAAACATAACTGGCGAAATGTGGGTGTACTAGGTTCACCTCTGCCTAACTCTTCGGGGATTACAGGCGTGGTGTTATGTTATGTAGTTTCACCAGCAAGCTTATGTCACTCCAGGCACACGTTTTTGCTGATAAAATGTCATTTAGTCTGGGCCCTCCACCTTCAGCATTTGATACAAGTATGTAAGCGTACTCATTTATAAAGGGTGTAAATAGACCCTTAACATATCCGAAAGACACTTGTTCTCCCCGTCTTTGCGATCATTTTTTTGTTCTAGACCATACCTGGGAACCTTCTAGTTACGGAAATATTGGGGGTCAAAGTTCCAACATCTTCACAAGTTTTTTTTTTAAATACATGATTTTAATGTAAGATTTTTACTTTTCATACCTCCACGACCCCCGTACTATTCAATATATCCATCAGCACAATGCTTTGAGTGCTTTCCATCGAGTCCTACCGTAAAACGTGATTTTTCACCCCAAAAAAAAAAGTCGATTTCCAGCAATAATTTTTGTGTAAAGTTACTTAGTTTGATGTACAGAATGCTTGGTTGACGGGTATGTGAAGGGTCTGTTTACACCCTGTATGTAGGTAGCTCAATCATCATTATCTTGCCTTTATCCCAGTTCATTTGGGGTCGGTGCAGCATGTCTGCTCCTTCCATACTTCTCTAATACTCGTCATATTCTCAGACACCTTCTTTCGTGCCATATCATCCTGCACACAATTCATTCATCGTTTCTTTGGTCTTCCTTTACTCTTATACCCATCCACATTCATACTCAAATTTTCGTCACGACATTTTCCTCAATAAATGTATCTCAATATTGTTCTGAATTTACTCACGCACACTCATGAGATCCTGATTCAATTAAAATGGTGTTTGTCTTGATAAAGGTGCTTCAGATAACGCCCCAAAGCGCAATATTGGAGAGGTTTCAAGTTGATGCTACAAGAACTCTCATAATTCTATCGCGTTTCCCGGTCGCAAGGTGGCTGCTTTCAATTTGTCTGTGATTATAATATTTCGTTACAGTGTTCTTGAGGTGCTGTGTTACATAAAAAGCATCTGGAATCTGTGAAAGGTTTGGCATGACTGTAGTTAACCCAAATTTTGCCAGTTATTTTAAAATTCAATTGGGGCGTGCCTATTGCCATCAAATGGCCGCATATAAATAAAATCCAATAACACTTTGGCCAACCTAGGAAACGTAACCAAGCCAAAGCAAGACCTAGTGCGTGGCCTTAGCGCTTGCGACCACTGGTCCAACGAGGTTTGTTGTTTATAAGCGGTTTTGGTTTTCATTAGTCGTTTGTTCTTAATTGAAAGCTGTGTTTAATTAATTCAAGGATCTATACCTACCAATATCCAACTACCTTTAAGCTAAGCTTGTGAGCAAGTTTGTACTAAAGCAGATACATGGAAAGCTTGAGAGTAAAATATAATTCACCCTTATTTGTCATAATAGTATCGGATTATGAGAACTCCATGCGAACAACAAATAAAATACTGCAAGTACCTTATTCTCTTGGATACAAAATCTTTACAAGCGAAGGAAAACTAGCTACGTATTTCTTAAGATCTGTTTCATTATTTTCATCTGAGTTATTATTTTCATACTGCTTTAATATAGATAATACTAGTAGGAGTATTCTGGGAAGAAATAAGCCAAGCGTGTCACGATTGTTATAGATGTAAGGATTACCATATTGTGAGCCGATATTCCTCATAGCAGCCGCCATTTCCAGTTAAAATGATAACATGTTAAAACAAAGACGATTCCGTGGAAAGACCTCCTCTTGTTAAGACTGGTTGTCAGACTTACGTGCCACTACTGCCCTACCTGTAACGACTGTCAAAGATCTACACATGACAGCCGGGACCAACTGCTGAATATGCTTTCCGAGGCTTAAAAGCTATCAGTATCATCATTTCTATTGAATATAGACAATTATGTTGCAAATATACGGCTTTTGTTATGCAAAATATTTCGCTCTTTTTTTACATTATATCATCATCTGCCTAGTCTTTTTTCCAACTATATTGGGGTCGGCTTCCAGTCTAACCGGATGCAGCTGGATACCATTATTTTACTTGGAGCGACTGCCTATCAGACCTCCACAACCCAGTTAGTACTGGGTAATACGATACCCCTTGGTAAGACTGTTTGTCAGACTTTTTGGGCTACTGACTGCCTAACGACTGTCAAAGATCTACAAATGACAGCCGGGACCAACGGCTTAACGTGCTTTCCGAGGCACGGAGGAAACTCGGTATGTAATGGGCGGTCACCCATCCACAGACCAACCTAGGCAAGCACGGCTTAACCTAAAGGTCGACCCGAGCGGCTGTGATTATTTAGCCACGAGCTCCTCCTTTTTTTACATTATATACAGACTACAAATAGAACTAAACTAATGATAAAAATAAGACTAAAAGTAAGAAAAAATAAACATCATATAACATTACAAACGTTGTAGGTGCTGACCACGTTCAGTTGAATTGATGGAATTCGCCCTTAATCCATACTTTAATAATATAAAGAGATAAAGTTTGTATGTTTGGATGTAGGAGAAAGTACTTATTCGATTTCGAAATTCTTTCACTGATGGATAGTTACACTATTACCGAGTGCCGTGGATATGTTTACGAACTGCCTCGTTGGTCTAGTGGTCGCAAGCGCGATTGCTGAGCATGAGGTCCTGGATTCAATTCCCGGGTAGGGCAAAGTTTTATTGGGTTTTTCCATCAGGAATTTCTCAGTAGCAGCCACGGAGTCAGGATTGGTGCCCGGTTGATGGCAATAGGCTCGCCCCCTATTACATGGGTCTTAAACATAACTGGTGAAATGTGGGTGTACTATTAGGTGCACCTCTGCCTAACCCTTCGGGGATTTCAGGCGTGATATTGTGTAATTTATTACCGTTAAATTACAGATGAACGTGGAACAAATATGTAGACTTACCTACTTACATGTTTGCGAGTATAATGTTAAACGAAAAAAACCCATAATAATGCTTATAAGCTTTGTATCGTATCCGTTATTGCTTTGTATGGCTTCAGGCGGTATTACCGAAAACATTGTGTCGTATTCTTTGCGCATAGCCTTACACTTTAGGGAACAATCGACATTGTAGTGTGCCGGCTACATCACACCACGAAGGTTGAGGAGATCGTGGAGTATGTCCGAGCGAAGACCAGCTGGACCTTGAGGGTTGAGAAGTTGGAGTCGTGTCACAACACGAATTTAAAGTCGTATGTGGTGCGAGTTCCGACTCATCATATTGAGTCCATCCTCAAGGAAGAGTTTTGGCCGAAGAGCGTCATGTATGTATCAGCGTTTCCGCGGAAGGCTACGCGACACCACGCAGAGCAACATGACGCCGTCACTTCGTGTTCAATAGTTGATTTAAATAAGGTTTTTATATGCATTAGTTTATTATTTTGTGTATTTTTATCTATGGGCCTCAGTTGCCTGACAATAAAATGATTGATTAGCGAAAGTTAGAGCACAGAATACATAATAGTACAAGTAGTTATAGACCTAAATGTGACAATATATCCATAAGATTTCAACAATTTAAGTACCTAACTGTGTGATCCATATAAGTGTATTTTTGTATATTAAAACCCTCCAACCGACCGGTTACGGTTACCGATCTCAAAGGAGACCAGTCAGAGGTTATGGTCAGAGCTGAGACCCCATCAAAAATATGGTAAAGGCTCTCAAATTTCGGCGGAGTGGCATTCCAACACGACCGGGAGAGACCAGGCGCAAGATCAACGGCTCCTAATGTGAAACTTCCTGACAAGGGCAGATACTGAGAATTTCTGAACGGGAAAAACCAACAGCATTTATTCAGCCGAAGGATCGAACCACACGCAGCAATAGATAAGGATAATTTTATTTGTAGATAATAATAAAAACACCCACATTTCTCACATTTCTCAGTAGCAGCCACGGAGTCTGGATTTGTGCCCGGTTGATGGCAATAGGCTTGCCCCCTATTAAACCTAATTGGCGAAATGTGGGTGTAGGTACCTACTATAAGGTACAACTCTGCCTAATCCTTCGGGGGTTAGAGGCGTGATGTTATGTTGTTGTAATAAAAACAGATGGTAACCTGTAGCTTCCGACCAACTCATAAGAAGTGTCGCGTATGTTTGTATGTTCTCAGAATACATAGATTTTGTTTCCTAAAACGTATTTGGAATGTTATTCCGTCCAAGACGTTGATTTGGGATTGAAAGATAAACGTGGAGTTAAACGAAGTTAGGTACGAGCTAGTGATGTGCCGTTCCCGGGAATATTCGAGAACATTCCGAATTTCTCTACCCAGTTAAAGTTACTAGGAATTTTGAGAACTCGTAGACAGTTAGTTTCTAAATTCCAATTAATCTAGCTTTTGGTATAATTTTAAGGAATGTTCCTAAATCAGAGGATTAATTTAGAATTTTAATTCCAATCTAAATTAAATAAATCATAGCCTATGTATTTATATTCATATACACTTGTGTGAAGGCTTCTTCATTCTTCTTTTTCGTACGGTTGGTGCATAGCCTGGTGTCAGGGTTTATGCCGTCCATGGGCCTCTGACTTGGCTTTGTGTGAAGGCTGCTAAGCAGTTATACAGGGTGTAAACAGACCCTTCACATAGCCGTCAACCAAACATTCTGTACATCGAACTAAGTAACTTTAAGAAAAAATATTGCTGGGAATCAACTTCTATTTTTGGGGTGAATAATCACGTTTTACGGTAGGACTCGATGGAAAGCACTCAAATCATTGTGCTGATAGATGGATTGAATAGTACGGGTGTCGTGGAGGTGTGTAAAATAAAAATCTTCTATTCAAAACATGTATTTAAAAAAAAACTTGTGAAAAAGTTGGAACTTTGACCCCCAATGTTCCCGTAACTAGAAGGTTCCCAGGTATGATCTAGAACTAAAAAAATATCGCAAAGACGGGGAGAACAAGTGCCTTTCGTTTATGTTAAGGATCTATTTACACCCTTTATACTACGAAATAAAATTAAAATAATAGCTTACAAAGTCCCGGAAAAGTTCAGCTAAACGCCACGCGCCAAGCCGACGAAGAAGAATCTATGTATTCACTGAGTCGCCCTAATTCCTTACAATATATCTTACTTCATTTGAATAGCCTCTCGCCTCATTACTCTTCCGAATTTAAAAGAAAAAATCTACTAAAGAAACGTCTATAACAAAACGTACAGACGTTGATAAGTCGATCTGTATGTAACGAAGAAAATCCTGTTAGAATCTTTGTAAAAATATAAAATAATCACTCAGACATAAAAGAGCAGAAAATTAACTTTCACTTACACGTAAATAAGCTTTTTGTTTCGTGAAGGAAAAAAAATATTTTAACGAAGTTTTTTGTTTTTATTTTTATCGTTGTAAGCAGGGTTCATACAGTTCCCTTCTTATTCAGTTAGCGTAACTGAGTGAAGTGTAAACGTATTTCAGGGGGTGGAATAGGTTATGATTAGGGGTTAACAGAGAGCAGCGGTGGCCCAGTGGCGTGGGCCCCGACTTCCGAGCAGTAAGTCGTGGGTTCGAACCCAGGCAGGCGCAATACTTTGTGTAATTTATTTCATTACCACTGCTCTCAAAACGGTGAAGGAAAACATCGAGAGGAAACTGGCATGTCGTAGGACCAAAAATTCGAAGACATGTGACATCTACCAACCCGCACTGGGCCCGCGTGGTGGATTATAGCCCATTCCCTCTCATAGAGAGGAGGCCTGTGTCCCAGCAGTGATTATACTTGTGCTAGGGGCTAACTTGTCAGGTAGTGCAGGTCAAACACAAGTTCGGCACTACTCTAATCAAAACTTAGGCGTAGACCGTCCTCCATAAACTCCACACTTTAGACCAGAGCACAAATAACCTACGCCTTTACTCGTAGTCTACATGCACACCTACATAAATTCACGCTTTTCTCTATGGCGGTAGGCAGAAACCTCTAAATGTCTACTCCATTATACACTCCTTTCTTTTTCATTACATTCTGTAGGCAATCATATTTTTATTTATTTAATACTTAAAGCACAGAGTACAGAGGCGGATTTAATGCCATAGGCATTTTCCACCAGTCAACCTTTGGGTAATGCAGAGACAAACAGTGGTAGTTATAGATTCTATCTTGATACAAACAGCCTTATGTGCGAGTATGCACAGTTACGAGCAATGAAATGTACACACTTAGCAAAATATAAAAACACAGTTATATGTAACATATAACTGTGTTTATCAACAAAAAAAAAATACACTATCTCATAAAAGAAATGGTACCAGCGGTCCCCTATACACGTCGGTGCACGAACTGCCGGTCATGCTCCATTAGCAGCACTAACTCCTCTCCCCAGTGATTTCCACAGCTTCCGTAAAACGCAATAACAGCTTTATTTTCACTTATTTCCTGTTACATTGAGTTTTCCCTTCAGAAATCAATATAAGAATGATAAAAGACATCATAGGCGTAATAATTCGACTACATAAGTACTTTTGTAGCAATAATGAGGGAAGGAAACAATTTTGAGTGCGAGAGGAAGTGTTTCTTCTTTACCGTAGTCTTGACTCTGTTAAGGACTTCTTTGACAAATTAAAGGGTGTGACACACATCGACGCATTAACGGTTACCACGTATTCAATACATGATTTCGAACCCCGAGGACATAGAAATTATTCATCGCTAATTTAAAAAAAAATTGACCGTTTAGATATTGCACTTTTGTAGGAAGCAGGAAAATAAAAAAAAAGAAGAAATCTGTTCTTTTAAATTACCGACGTGGTAAGCGTTTTCAGTAGCATTTTTCAGTAGCAGTCACAAAGTCGGGATAAAAATTGTGCCCGGTTGATGGCAATAGGCCCGCTCCATATTACACGGAACTTCAAACATAACTGCTAGCTGCTAACTGTGGAGGCTTGTAAATGGCTTGTCGTTTTCTGCCTCGATATTAATTTTTGTATTGTTAACTGTAAGCCACCCAAACACAATAAAATAACTAGCGAAATGTGCCTAACCCTTATGGGATTACAGGCGTGATGTTATGTGTGTTATGAATAAATAAAATAACTGGAAATCTATTATAGGGATTTATTTTCATGGTTTACCTAATTATGGGGATGCGAGGTTTGCTTTTGTACCAAGATAGTTTGCCCATACATAAGAAGGAGGAACATCTCGAAAACACTTTAAATTCTAGGCTAAATTTTATTCAAAGGAGAACTTTGTAGTCTGACCTGAAAGAAATTCAGGATCTACGAAAGTTTCTCACGATGAGAGTTGCATGTTTGCATACCAATTCCGGGAACTTAAAGACTAAGTTTAATACTCATCACATTCTTAATATAACTGTACCTACGAGAATGAGCTTCGTTAAATGATTCAACTGGAATACCTCTTGGTTATTATTAAAAAATACTTGAAATGTTGGCTAACCGCCGGAATCTGGTTTGTAAAAATATTTCAGAACGGAAATGCAAAAATTTAATGGAGTCTTCCATTTATAAGGTGTGCGTATTAAAACAAAACAATAAACTGGATATCTGATTATACAGGGTGTAAGGGACAGCCCTCCACAAACTGATGGGGTGAATTTAGTATAAGATTATCATACTAAGATGACCGGTACAAGAAATTATTTCAGGAATGTTATGGGAATCCAATAAATTTTATTTGTTTTATTTCCTCATACGCAATATGTCGTTACCGTGACAAAACGCACGTAGCGAACGGCAAGCGCGACGACGAGTTCGATGAACTCTGTAGCTGTGCAGGAAGTGTTTAGATAGAAGAAACAGCTGATTTCACGCGTCGAACCTTAGAGAATTTCGACATCCATTGTTGGATTTTTGATTTTAGCCGTATTATTTACATAAATGGAGTGCTGCGTACAGGGAATGTAATTTTACATTGAAATAAAGGAATAACAACTGAAAAAGAAAATTGAAAAAATAAAAATTTCAGGAGAAAAAATCCTGTAGAATATGATTTAAAATAAGGAGCTGAACACACTGTGAGTTTGTGGAGGGCTGTCCCTTACACCCTTATGATAAGCTTATTAAAACTCGGACAAACCGAGTATTGCTAATTAATAAATGACCTGCATTGTGTTGTATCACTACTCCCAAAAGCCATACCGTATTGATCTCGCACGGAGACATGTCTCCGCCTTCCGATATATTGCTTTGTAATTAGAAGCTATCCGGGTTGATTTGAACAAATACGTATGTGATTGAGAATTAGCGGTATTAGCTTTGAGAATTAGTTCTCAATCAGAGGGTATTTGCCATCTCTATCAGTGTGGTCATCGTACATTCAATGTTCCTTGAATTTCATCGTATTTTCATAGATTTCAGTCCGTTTTAATTGGTGTAAGTTAAAGTTTCACTAGTTGGGTTATAATAATTTCAAAGCGATGGCAAAATAGGTCGTAGTGCAGAATTCACATTGGATGGATAAAATGGCGGCCGGTGACTGAAAAATTGTGTAGTAATCGGTTGTGTTGTGATGCAGAGGAACAAGGAAAATGTCGTAAGGAAAGTTTTGAGTATGAATGTGGATGGGTATAAGAGTAGACGAAGACCAAAGAAAGAGAAGAAGATGGGTGGGTTGTGTAAAAGATGATATGGCAAGAAAGGTGTCTGATGGGATGACGAATAACAGAGAAGTATGGAAGAAGAAGACATGCTGCGCCGACCCCAAATAAATTGGGATAAGGGCAGGAGAATGATGATTAAAGATGTAACTACATTTATTCAGCTCAATCCAGCTTTTTTCCAAGCAAAACTGGTTCCTGTAGAAAACACTGAATAAGTGTGGTGAGTCTTATGTCAATTGGCGAAACACTCACGTAAAAAACATACTGGCTGATGGAAAAAACAAATACAAGTAAGGGAGAGAAAGAGAGAGACCTATCTAACTCTTTCTACAGATTTCAGCATGGTTTATGTGAATGTTTCGTCTGTTTTGTCTGTTTACCTTCAATTAACCGTCAAAGTTTGGCGGTCTTGAGCTTCAAGTCAAGTTTGATCCCACCCGCTGCACGAGTAACTCTTATTTAGTTACAAGTATAGCTTAGTGGTGGGTATGATTAGATAATTAGGAATGAAGGTAAACTAGGCTGGACTGGGCAAAATTAGAAGAATAAGAATTATGTAATATTTAATAATATAAAATGAGTTTATTCAATTTTACAGTTATATAAATATCTTTTAGACTATTTTTTCACTATGCAAAAATAAGAATAATAATTACTATAGTTGTTGCGTTTTAGTCTGGAACAATAGCGGTCATTGATCCACTTACATAAACAAGTAAGTTAATATTTATTGACGTTCTTCTTTCAAAAACGAAAATAAAGTTTTTTAACGCCCTGAATCACAACATCTATAAAACCGGCCAAGTGCGAATCGGAATCGCGCATGAAGAGTTCCGTACCTTAATTTGTATTTATTTATTGTTATAGCGGAGACAGAAATACACATTCTGTGAAAATTTCAATTGTCTGCCTATTACGGATCATGAGATACAGTCCGCTGACAGACAGACGGTCGGACAGCGGAGGCTTAGTAATAGGGTCCGGTTGGTTACCCTACGGGTATGGAGCCCTAAATAACAATACATCCATTGTTTTGGTTCCGGTAAAGAAAATGAGAAAAAAAGCCAATGCCCGCTATAACCGTGCTAAAAAGCCGCATCGATACCAATATAAAACCGCAAAAAAATGGTAAAACTATTCAAGCACAGGTGCAGATGTTTATTACCTCTCCTTCTAAAACACATAGCAAAAGGAAAGCTCCAGTCCAGACCATTACCATAATCCCGTACAAATATATGCGACGCACGCGGCGTTGCCCGTTGTTCGTCTTAATTATGAGCGCTCCTGTGACGGACGGTGGCGCTCCGTGAATACTGAATCAAATTATTCAAAACCCGATCACCTGCCAGGATTATCTGTTGCTACTTTTATTTGTGTTTAGATGAAGGAAAATGAACTGTTGGCTTGGTTCGGTATTTTGGTGGTGATCTCTAATGTAAGTTTGATATTTTTTTGGGTAACACACCCGTACTTAGGTATCTATTAAATTATTATGTAGTGAAAAATTTGTAAAATAATGAGTGAGTGAAGTTGTGTACCTTCATTTCCCAGTAATGTTCTCATGAAGAATAATTATAATTGATATTTACGTATCAACCTCATAACCTGATTATGTGTGGTCGGCGCAGCCATGATATTCTTTCATATGTTTCTGTTAGTCCACATCTCAGACTTTATTCTTTTTTAACTATCTTGGGGAAACATTGTATTTTGTTTTGCATTTTTAGTACCTTAAGAAAGTGTCACATTTTTGGAGACCTAAATAAAACCTTTTTCTTCTTTTTTAGCTGAAAATTTCAAAATAATTGACAGATACCATTAAAATTAAGATGAAACAAAATATATTTTTTCTTCTTATTAAAAGGTTGACCCAATTTTATTTTCTACAATACAACCCAGTTAATGTAGTGGTATTTTGGAAGACCTAATTGTATAATTATTTGAAGAAGTATTTTTTAAGACCTATACGAAAAGCTTGTCTCTGAAAATTACTAAAGCCATTTTGTGACCGATGAAAGATTTTTTTTAAACAAAAATGTGCAACCATTTAATCTGAGTATGGCCACCGTGTGGTCCGTTGATCAGATCGGTTTGAAAATAATCCTTAGGGAATTCACGTATTTATTTTTTACAGGAAAATCAAGTTTCAATGCTTCGCTCAAAAATTACAATTATTAAAACTTATTCACAAGTTTTCGTCGTCCCATATATATTTCTACATAATTTAAGTAAAATCTCTAAATGCAATGCAAAAGCCAAGCAGGTCCTACACGTTTGTCTGTCCCCATTCTCTAGCATTTTAAATTTTTTGGTTTTATTTCCACAAGTATTTATGTCGCCGTCACTAGTGTGAGTTCTTTGTTCACGAAACGTGATTCACCCGACAATACACACAATATCGTAAAAGTCACGGAAAACGTGAGCTATATTTTAAGTCGAGACCTTTGTTTAAAACATTTACTCCAGCTGCCATTAAGTTAGAAGAAAAATGCTTTCAAAGGCCTTTAATTCTTTGGATGTATCGGAAAGAAACATAAAATGTTGGGTATCTACAAAGTGCATTGGGGATTTAAAATGTCAAACATGCCACGGTTACTATATAAATGGATTTTAAAATTTCAGCAGCTGTGGCCGTCGCACATAAAGTCTGCTCTGTATGACGCATGGAATGAGATTACGATACGGCGTCGTTATTTGAAAATTCAGTTGAATTACTGAATAAAATTGGGAGCTCATTTTCGGGTTTCATCTTGATTCGAAGTGGGAATGGAATTGGGCGTTTTAAACGGGATTTGTTTGATGATATTGTCTGAAGCAAGCAGTGGAGACGACTTAATCAGTAATGACGGTAATTTCTTTTTACCATACCGTCACGATTAGGTAAAGAGGTAAAAAATCATAGTGAGGTCCGAAATGATTAACAAATATAAAGTTGGGATGAATACGTATACAATATATTCAAAAGCAAATGGAAAAAATATCTTACAGCTCCATATGCTTTTAAAAATATCATAAACGGGTGTATAATAGATGTTAATAGAGATTAGATTATACCTAAATGGCTATAAAAATGTTATTCTATAAATATGTATGTGGGAGAAAATTCTGCGATAACATTGTCTCAAACTATGTAGATACTACAGAATAGGTTAAGATATCGATATATCGCCGACGGCCATTTTCTAGCCTCTTGATGCTTACCGTATTGCTACCGACAGATGCAAAGCACGAAAATAGACCTTGATCAAGGTTCTTACCGGGAATGTACAAAAGTTGAAATTAATATTTTTAATTCCCTGTATTAGGAGCATTCGGCGTGGGATGTCTGACCTTGACGTGGGCGAAGCCGCAGGTCAAAGCCAGTGAGAGTATCGAACAATCCGTTTTATTCAATAAACGGTTGTCCAAAGGCAACCTCAATGATGTCTGCTCACTTTCCCTGTAGCTGTTGAATATTATTTTTGACTTCAATACAACTTTTTATAGGCACATATGTAAATGTTCGAAACACGACCTTGCGACCTTTCCGTTTAACTTGTACTAATTATAAGGGTACCTTACACACGAGTACGGAATCTATACTATATATATATAATAATATTATAAAGCTGAAAAGTTTGTTTGTTTGGTTGAACGTGCTAATCTCAGGAACTACTGGTTCGATTTGAAAAATTATTTTAGTGTTGGATAGTCCATTAATCGAGGAAGGTTATAGGCTATAAAATTCCACGCGGAAGAAGGTGGCGGGCAACAGCTAGTATGTAATAAAAGACAGCACGTATTCTAAACTCTTAATTTTTTATTTATCACCAAAACTGTAATCACACTTTGGTACAAAAACAACAAATCTTGTAACGACAAAATATAATATTACGTCTAAACAATACTCTTAACAATCATAGAACGAAACTATCCAACTCATCTCCTTAAAACAGTTATATGTTCGCTAAAATTGACTTTGTTTTTATCAAACAGACTATTGATTTATACATACAGTACTTTCTGTTTCCAATTCATTATTTACTGAGAATAACAAAGACAAATTCATTATTTTAAAAAGTCTCTGATGAGATAGGTAAATATGACACAAAGATTGAAGAATTTATGATTCAAAAGTGTTGGCTCTACATTATAAAATATGAATATTTAACTACGACAAAGGTCCCACGAGTACTTTAAGAAGTAGGAAAAATTAGCTATTTTAATTTACAGTTAACAATCTACTCTCCAGCATGATGTCGAAGGTTTATTTTTGATTGTTGGTTAACAAGCAAACATGGTTACGACCCAATGTTGGGCTATCGGCTATTATACCGTTTGGTAAATAATAACAACGTTTATATTGTACGCGATATGAATAAAAAGACAAAGGAAAACATTCAGTCCACTGGTTTGTGAAGGCAATAGAAGAATCAAATGTTATTTGTTTCAGTTTATTGCTTCTCAATAAATCTATCACTTCAACTTTCACTTCAATTAGTAGATACATAATTTTCTACAGAAACAATTATTTACACAATTCCTTCATAGTCACTAATAAAACAGAATATACGTTGCACACTCTTCATCAAGGAAACTCCGCTCACTATCATACTGAAGTGGTGATCTGTTCGATGAGGTGATGCTCACGGCGGCGACAGGGGGGCCGGCACGAGCCACCACGCGTCCACGTGGCGCCGCGCGTGGCCAACCCCTCGGGCACGGAGCGCGACGAACGCAGCGGAGGCGCGGGCCCGCGGCGGTAGCAGTCTGGGCAGTGAGCGGCCGAGCAGCACGCGCGGTCGAGCGGTGCCGCGTACGAGAGCGACTTGGGCAGGCGCGTGCCGCAGGTAGGGCCCGGCCAGGCGCAGTAGGCCGTGGCCCCGCCCGCACTGCAGGCACACCATGCGGGTTCGCAGCGTGGCGGCGGCGTGGCACACGGACACGTCTCCACTAGCGTGGGAGCTGGCGCGGGCGGCGGCGGCTCCGGCTCCCGCTTAGAAAACCCAACGAAAAACAACAGCATAGCGCCCGCCAGCGTCGCCGCCGACGAGAAGTAGAACCCTGCTCTTGGCACTTGTTGGTTGATGTACCCTGTCACTGGTACACCCACCATGACTGGGATAGCTTCAGCACCTTGCACGAAACCTGTTCAATCAAAAATCTCTTAACCATGCTCTTTTTAAGCAAATCCTATAAAAAGACTATAAGTGCATTAAATATTCATACCCCAAACTCTAGTAAAATGTCGTCCCCGAACGCGTTCCATTGTGAGCATCTTTATAGAATATAAAAATCCGCCCAAACAAAGCCCGTACATCCAGGCAAACAGCACGTATCCGTGATAGCCTTCCACATTGCTTAGCGCGAGCATTGAAATACCTGCAAACATTCTTCCTTATTACTTCTGAAATGTGTTACATTTTCGTGGAAGCGAACGTAAGACAAATGTTTAATTATGTACCTATTCCCACCATAGCCGTTTGGCAGAGATATTGCTTGGAGACGAGACACTGCGCCGATGGGCGCACCAGCACGAGCCCGAAGCCGGCACACCCTAGCACCGCGGCGAACCCCAGAAACGTTTGCAACAACACTAGGGCACTCTCCTCTAAACCTTCTTGAAAACCTTGCAAAGCCTATTAAAAATAAATATTAATATTAAAAATAAATATTAATATTAAAAATAAATATTAATGTTAATCACGAAAACTTTTTGATTTCCAAACTTTACCAATTAGACTTACCAAAAAAAAGACGGGAGTGTAAAGTCCAAAAGCAGCTAATCCGGCGGCCAGCAACAAAACTTTTGCCGGCCGAGATTGGAGAGGGCTTAAATCAAAGATTGGTCCTCCTCTCTTTAGGCCTTTCTTTTCTTTTACCTAACGAAAATAAAAACGAGTTCGTTTAATTATAATCAATCAATTAAACTTGTTCGCAACATCTTCAACATTCCCAAATATTAATTTAAGTGAAACTTCGCTTCACCAAGTTGTGAAAAGGATCCAACTCTAAATGAAATGTTCCGTACATAAATTAGTGTCAGTATCCTTTGGGCACAAATTGCGGGAAATAATTTGTCTTAGATTTAAATCGGTGAGTTGATTGAATAATGTATAAAGTTTCAGTCTTACCGGTCTTACCTTTCGCCGTTGGTTCTTGAGGTGAAGTATGGCGCGACGTTGGGGGTGATAGAGGGATGCACTGCGGTATACGGCGCTAAGGAAGAAAGCTAGGACGAGCACACCAGTCACTGCCTGTAAGCCCAAACGCCAACCTAGTTTCCTGATACAAAAATACAAGTATTTATAAAAATACAAACTTAAATGTACCAAGTCGTATCGAATAGTATTTTTTGTAGCATGAGGAGTAATTTTTCGATTCATTTTCATTTCTCAACATATTCTTAAACGTCAACGTTTCTTTTAAGTCATACCCCACGGCTTCCTTATAGGCGACGCTGAAGAGTGCGATGCCCACTCCACCACCAGCGTGCGCCACCAGCTCGACGAACTGTCTGCGTCTCCTGAAGTAGGCGCCCAGCACCAAGCCAGCAGACTCACGCACGAACCCACATCCCACACCCAACACCACACCTGGGTTGGAGACATCAGGATTACTTACAATAATTTAGCTTGTGCTGGTGAAAATTGGGTGCAGAATTCATATGTGTTAAAAAAAATCCTTTATTACTCTTTGTGTGCAGTGTATGATAGTGGAAATTGTAATATTGAATATTGTGTCTGCTTGTAACCAAATGCAATATTGGAGAGGCGAAGGAAAAAGGCAAAATTCCCAGCACGAAAAATGTGTATTTAACCTTTCGAAATACGTGAGTTAAAAACAGTACTAAATGATTTTATTCAACCGAAAACTGCTTCACATCAAACTTGAATTTTCCAGATAGACTGAGCTTAGCATAGAAGTCTATTGCAATTACAATCTGAAGCCCACAAAGTCGTGTCCACAGTGACGGTATTGAGCACTATTGGCAATGTGGCACAATTCCAACCTCTGGTCTGCTTCTGGGAATTTCCTTTTGGGACGCAAATTTAGGACGCAAAGCATTAATAATGTCCAAGGCAAGATTCGAACGACCAGAACATCAAAGGAACAAAATAATAATATTCCTTAGTCTGCAAGAATATTCTGTACTCCTTTTTTACAAGAAAATTCTTGTGCATTTTTCCTTTTCTTTGCTTATCTGACGTTGTTATAACTAGTAATAGCTGTAATTAGCATTCTGTCTGCTCCGTAAGGTACCAGGGAACGGGTAACTTCTATGTTTTTTAGAAATCTAAAGAAACCTTTAGAATCTTCAGAGCTCTGAATAATACAGAGAGAAAATGTTGAAAAAAGTCCACAGCAAACGACTCGCCTATTTTTGGCTCTCACTGAATATACAAGACCTTGCAAATAATGTTTTCGGTAAAAAATATGTTTAACCCTCGTTCCCAACCGTTACAAGCAAACTATATCACGCTTTGCAAGCATCCTCGAATAGTAAGCGAAACTAACAGGCGAGCTTGATTCAATATCCCGCAAACCCGCACTGTGTGGAGAGGATAACTTATTGAACTGAACACGCGTTTTATATAGAACTTAGCTTTGCACCTTTGTTTTAGAAAGATAACAGGAGGAATTTACTGCAGCTGAATTCGAACGCGAAGAGTTTTCTGTCCGGTTCGTTTATGGCTTGGGAAATGGTATCGGTTAAAGTAACGTTCTCGTAACTTTGTGGTTTCGAAAGCTTAACGTAGATCACATTCTATCGTTAAGCGTTTTTAGAGGTCCTTATTTCGAGTTCAGACTTTCTCAATTAGTTGGGTAAGTGTAGTATAGTCACTCTTTAGTATAAGCACGGTATGTCCTATGATTGATTCAATCAATCTATGTATATTAAAATGAATCTCTACTTCCCTTTGTCACGCATCATGAACGGCTGGACCGATTTCGCTAATTCTTTTTTGGTCTGTTTGTTACTGTCAGGAGAAGGTTCTTAGGTAGGTAGTAGGTAGGTAGGTGGTAGGTAGGCGGTAGGTAGGCGGTAGGTAGGCGGTAGGTAGGCGGTAGGTAGGCGGTAGGTAGGCGGTAGGTAGGCGGTAGGTAGGCGGTAGGTAGGCGGTAGGGAGGCGGTAGGGAGGCGGTAGGGAGGCGGTAGGGAGGCGGTAGGGAGGCGGTAGGGAGGCGGTAGGGAGGCGGTAGGGAGGCGGTAGGGAGGCGGTAGGGAGGCGGTAGGGAGGCGGTAGGGAGGCGGTAGGGAGGCGGTAGGGAGGCGGTAGGGAGGCGGTAGGGAGGCGGTAGGGAGGCGGTAGGGAGGCGGTAGGGAGGCGGTAGGGAGGCGGTAGGGAGGCGGTAGGGAGGCGGTAGGGAGGCGGTAGGCAGGTGGTAGGCAGGTGGTAGGCAGGTGGTAGGCAGGTGGTAGGCAGGTGGTAGGCAGGTGGTAGGCAGGTGGTAGGCAGGTGGTAGGCAGGTGGTAGGTAGGTGGTAGCAATACCATATCACCTCTCACAGTCAATCCATCGTTACTTTAGTGTTCCTTTTTTAATACTATTGAGTAATTATCCGTACTTACCGTAGCTAAGCAATGTCTGATGAAGCTGCGTGGCGAACGAAGTGAAGAGGCAAGCGAGCGGCAGCAGCAGGCCCCCGAGGAGTGCCACGAGGCGTGGAGACTTTCTGCGCGTCGCTGCGAACGCACCCGCAGCGCGAGATACTCCCACACATATCGCACCGGCCCACACTGAGTGAAAGGTATGTTATTAAAAAAATGTCAGCACTGAATAAATAAATTGACAAATAAGTAATAACATGGTTGATTTCTAAAATTTCTTGAACTTTACCCCTAATATTACACCCCTAGTTTTATAATAAACACTACGAGAACTCCATTAAATCTTGGGTCTGACAAACCCTCGTCATGTGCCGAGTACTCTAACGACTAACGAGTATCTGCTTGTTTCCTTCTTTAGAGGCAAGCAAGGGGCATCACAGACCACTTAGACAGAATAGTTTCATGAGATGCAAGGAAATCTAGCGTTCATGCTGTTTCTTCAAAATGTTCATTTTAAAATTTTGTGTATGTTATGTTATGATATGCGCATTTAAATACTGTCGTAAATACCTACATTTTTTTTATTTTTACACAAACATGTACCACGCATTCCAATATGGCGTGTTTTATTTAACTCTTTACATTTCCTGTTGACCTTTTCGTAGCTTAGCGAGGTTTCCAGCGCTGGTTGACGAGGGACCCACGTTTCAATTCAAATTCGCTGGATTAAAGTTTTGTGGGCCATGCTTGCCATGTGAGGGAATTAGACAACTTTTAGGAATAGATTAATTCCACGTATTCCATGTTGCCTGGTTTTAACAGAGAAATACACATGCAAAGTGTTGATTCTAGAATTTTAAGCGCTGTAATTTTGGTAAAGCGTTCGACTTTGTACACGGCACTCAGTGCCTTTGTTTATCGTCCAACTCAAAAACGTTTTGATCAATTTTATCAAACAAGGTGTCGAATCACTTTTCAACAGGAGAATTAACGGCTCAGAGGATCGTCCCGAACTCCCGATGCTCCCACGAGGGAACTAATCGGCACAAATTGTGTTGACAGCATTTTTTTTGCGCGAAATTGAGACCGTAACGTAACTTTCAGGCTGAATTTTTTGGTAATTGAAAGCTGTGTTTCGGTCAGATTATTTCGTAAAATATCTGTACATTTCAGATGGCATGAAGTTATGTTACGAAACGTTCCTTTTTTGTAAAGTTGAAAATACGTTTCAAAGCTCTGTGACTTTGTCAAACATTCTTTGTTACAAAAATCTGTTCTCTATTGTAATTTAGCGTAACTTTTGCACGATCATGCAACTTCTGAATCTTTTACAGACAAATAATGAGGTCTTCTCCTAAAGAAATATTTTTGCATTTTCCTTTATTTTATTAGAGTGGAATTGTTCTACATCCTGTGATCCTCCTTAGGGACAGGACCGGTCTATCCCGACACAGACGGACGTACAATAAAATCTGAGCGATAAAACCCCGCCAGACTCACGACAAACTCTTTACCTTTGAGTATCATTATTATTTATTTATTCATATAACAATTCGCATTGTGTTTGAATTGGTTTGTACATTAATTAATATTTTATAGTTATAACAACAAATTATGAATATGAAAAAACAGTAAAGTCTACTCAATTTAAAATCTAAAATAACATAAATGATAAGTATTGTGTCAATAGAATGTAAATAGTAATTATATAATTTAATGTAAATATTATTATGTCAAATACTTATAAATCTATTCTCTAAAATGTAAAAAATCGAATAATGTCTTGAATAAATATTTAATGTCAAAAGGTAAATTACTAAATATAAAAACTATTCACCATCATTTGTCACCAATTCAGTTAAAGAATATAAACATTTATTCAACAGGAACGCTTTGAGTTTGGCTTTGAATAGAGTACCTTTGTAAATCAATGATCGCAGATCAGTAGGCAACTTATTAAATAATTCTACTGCTTGGTATTTAGAGCAATGTTTAGTAATATTAAGTTTCGGTGCAATTTTATTTTTTATAACGTTTCTTCTAGTTTTCTCTCTAAGTTCACGTTCTTCTTGTGATTCATGCTCGTGTATGTATTTCGCAAAGTTATCATGTCAACAAAAACACATTTAGATTATTCTTGATAGGAGGAAAACAAAGGAAATGTAACCCAAAAGGCCGACCATAGGGATTCACCTTGTAGTTTATTTATAGTGCAACTTAAAGACAAACATACCAGAAGTGGGTACTGTGGGGACCAGGATAGACTAAGAAAAACCGGACAACTGCGAGTTCGACTCGCGTGGAGATGGTTCCGTACGTTCATAGATTTCTTATAGGTTTTCCTGTAATCTATGTATAGGCAAAGAACTATTTTTTGTAGCCCTGAAGTTTTGAAGTTAAGGGGGTCAATTTTCGCCTATTTTCGTATTAACGGCACGGTTGCCGCAGTGGCTGAGCGATTGCCTGCTGCGCTTCGTGTCGCGAGTTCGATTCCCTCACGGAACAAACATTTGTATGGCCTACAGGTAGTTGTTCCGGGTCTGGCTGTTTGTGTATGTGAATTTAAATGTTTGTAAACGCACCCACGATACAGGAGAAATTCCTAGTGTGGGGCAAGGATTTAAAAAAAAAAAAACCATTTATCTAAATTTATAAAAAAATATATTTCAGATGCTCACAACGAGGCCTTTTCCTCATTTGATATGTAACACGATATAGTTTGCAAAACTTTTTTTTTCATTTTCAAATCTATTCCCCAAAAGTTCCTCAGTATTCTAATTACGAAATTAGAATTTCTTGTTTTAATTATAATATGCCAGTCACTTCCGACCGTGGAGGTTTACACCTCTACTAACAGTCCCATGTATTACAGGCCCAGAACAATTGCAAATTAAGATAACACGATGACGAAACGTAAACATGACCAACTGCAATGGATCATTAGATAACATACACGTCATTACGTCATCAGATACGCATTATGATAACAAACAATAGTGGCATTGTATTCCACACAATGTCATGTTCGATGCGAACGGAATTGCAGATAAATTCTTATTTTAGCCTTAATTGATCCTGCTAAGATACTGCGGCCGAAGTAAAACACATTAGTAGGATCTGAGATAGTGGTAATTTTGGATATACCGCCATCTTTCCGAGATTTCACTTAACACGATTAGCCCGAACCGAATGGCGTTCCCCGTTATAAATATTGTCGTACGCATTATCGTTCCCTTCAGAATGTACAAAGAAATCCTCTGACGAAGTTAAAGCCGACGTAATGAAATTAGCCTTTAAGGATATTAGGGATAATAAAATTGTGTCGATTTTATCTTGCAGCTTAAGAGTTATAATTACTTGACCCGATTTTGCACTTTATTGCATTTTAATTACTGGCACCGTAAGATTGGATTAAAGTTAATAATCGTTTTTAATTTTGTTGGGATCCTGTGTTGGGGGCTGTAATATTGCCTGAGTATAATAAAGTACAGACGCCAGCGCATCAAGCTAACCAAAACTGTCAAATTTTCCCAATCAACCTTGAACCTAATGCTTCAGCGATAAAGTTGAAAATCTATTGAAAAAATTTGATAGATTGTAGTAGCTTGATGTGCGTCTGTACCTTTACTATGATAGGTTATAGGTAAGTGCAGTTTTCGATACCGTCTTGTCCGTTCCCAAAGTGTACCTCAACTCGTTAACGTCGCTAAATTCCAATTTGAAAGCGGCGCAAATGGCGAACCTGACAGAGTTATGCCCCCCCCCAGCTCCAGCTCAGCCCCCCCTCCCACCACTGACAACAAAGACCGCGCTCATAACCGAAATTACTTCTGCCTCTTAATATTCAACCCCAGTCGTGAATCTTGGAAAATTAATTCAATAAATCAAGCAGGTCCACAAATACCGGCGACTTGGAAAGTTCATTTACTTAATAACCAATATTAAATTGTAGTTGTCAAAACACAATCTCTTGGCTTTGTTCACGTAAATTACGCCTAAATAGAGATGTCGTGAAAAACGTAATAAATGCTAACAGGCGAACAAAGTTGTAACAAGTGAGCAGATGAGCCTCTTCATTAAATTGGAAGTTAACAAAATGATAGTAATTAAAAGTTGTGAAGGTGAACTCGTTTATTTTGGCTGTAACGTTGATACGCTTTCATTTCGCGTCGTAAATATTTTTTCGTCGCTGTCTGTTTATTTAAGTATTATATTCGGAGGGTTGCCGGTGATAGATTACTTTTCTACTCTGAGGCCCTCGTCGGCCTCCGCTACGCATTCAAAATTATTTTCTTCCTCAATCTTACATTCAGTTACGACATATAAGAGCTATTGTCGTTTCCTCATCCTTACTTTATTGTATTATTTGTCATGTCTAATAATATAGAATCAAAATTTCTTCTTATTTAACGCTCGAGTGGGTTTTATAGGACGCCGGCGTATAGACAATAACAACGTAAATAACAGAAACTTTGTTCAGGCGATGGGAAAGTGGAGTAAGTAATACATTACGAACATTAGATAAAACGAGATGATCTTCATTTTTCCAGATGCTGTGTGTAAAAAGCGTCTAAAGCTTACCAGCATGATCAGCAGAGGGTCCGAGGTGTTTCAAGGCGTACACATGGAGTGCTCCATAGGCTAGCTGCAGCCCAGTGGACAGAAGATGTGCCAGGAATGCAGCTCCGCAAACGATCCATCTGCGAACAAATCTGAACTTAAGCAACGGTCATACATTTACAAAATTATTTTTAGTATAAAAAGTTGTATACAACCTTATTTTAGTATATGCAAAACCTGAATATGGTTTGTTCAGAATAAGTAACTGAATAGATTCCAATAATTTTTAAACCATGTTATATTTTTTCCCAAAAATATTTAAAAAGGCTACAAGTTGGACACCACGCGACACTAAGGACCTATCGTCATCATTAAGGTCCCTACTGCCAAAATATTATTATTAATGAGCTCAAGACGACACCTGGAGCCGCGCACGCGGGCGCGCCCCTTTTTGACCACGTTTTTGTGTAGACAACCAGATAACAGAACAAGCTTATAAGTTTGTAATTTTGTACATAGATTCTCTACATAAAAATACTAGACACGTATTTCAGGTTTCGTAGATACTAAAACTAATTTTGTATACGTGAACTCACGACTTTTTCCCATAAGGAGGAGGCAGAACCTACTACGGTCCTCACACACACCATTTACTTTGTTCATAACGGTCATTTTCTATTAAATTACGAATCCTAACTCACACCCGACATATTGCTGATGTACCCAGATTGTTCTGTCGTGCATGTAAATCACGTCTTAATTCCGCCGTATCCCACATCCGTGACGCGGCGTGCGAAGGCCGCGACGTAATTAAATCGCAGCGATTATTTCGCCGCAGTATAATTCTCGCGGCGAATCTCCGGTAACTCGGCAGGAAGTTACGCACTAATCCGTATTTTAAGGCTTACCTCTATTACAGCAATTAGTAGTGTGAATTATTAATACACTCGTTGCTGCGTTGAAGATGGGACACTGGGGACACAAAGTGGCCTACCTTATTTACTTCTCATATATTATGTAAGTACGTAAACAAAGCTCATAAATTATGGACGTATTTCTTAGCAAAACTACATGAAACATTATTTTATGAAATTCTTATTTCATTCAAAGTGAGACAGTTTCAAAGAGCCATTCAATGACACCCAGATAGATGTGAAGATGAGGCAAAAAAAATTCAATGTAACGTTGGTTCAAAAAATTTCAGCATTCAATTTCCTCGTACGACGACCGTTTTTTTGTCATGCCTTTGGATGTCCTGAAAGCGTCATCCTGTGAAATCCGTCAAAAGAGCGGTAAGCGTAGTAAAAGGTTGCGATTTTTATTCAAACCATCCATGAATATTTTATAAAGGTAACAGTTTCGTTACGGATAATCGGATTACAGACAATCGTAACAACAAATTGGTTTCCCAATTCCATTATTTCATCTGTTCGAACCAACTGTGAAAAACATCATACTTTTGAAAGCCAATTTTAAAATATAATATTTATTAACATGTATGAGGAGGAGCGGTACTGTCACCGGCAGAGACCTGCGCATTAATAGCCGCGGCACGCAGTCAATATCCGAAATATAAATTCGTTTATCGTCCGATGAGACCGTCGCATTATGTCCGTATCAGATCCGAGAATTCCCTGCTGACTGTACCTCGTGTTCGCATCGAATTTATCTCGTAGTCGGAATAAAGTTGCTTCACGACTGATGATGATATTATATGTCTTCATCTTGTGTCTCGTCACGAACTCGGGGGAAATTCGAGATTCGTGTTCATTGTGCCTCATGGCTTGTCGGAACATTTATCTGCGACCGAAGACGGCTTATGACGTGTCGCGTCGTATCTAGTCATCAAATCTTGTACGTAATACGTTTTGTATGAGAACAAGATCCGGCGTTATTATAGGGATGAGGTAAAACAATAGCTAGATACATGAATAAGAATGATTAGATTACATGAATAATTCATTCAACAATTTCATGATTCGTCAAAAACGGAGTATGCCTATGTATAGTATCAGCTGTATTGTATTATGGAGGGAAATAGTTACAATAAATACAATACACATATATATGTAGTTCAGAATCCTTAATTAATGTGTGATATTGGAAGTGCTTGCGTAATCCCAACGGATTTAGCTTAATCCTAGCTTTGGATATCTTACGGCTACATAGCCACCCGGTGGGTAAATGCTATAATGTAGATAGATTATTGTAATAATGCTTCACCTATTACCAGGTTTTTATGTATGCATAAATACGGGTAAAACCACACTTGATGAAGCCGAGAGGCACTTATTATTGCCGTTAAAGTCCCAACTTTTTCGCATGTTTTTTTCTAACACAAGTTTGAAATGTTATAACTTTACTTTGTATTTCCATGACCCCTGTACATCAGCACAGCGTGCATTACATTGAGCGCTACAGTAAACAAAATTGTCGTTTCCCAGTAATAATTTTTGCGCAGTGTTACTTGATGTTCTGAATGCTTAGTTGACACCCATCCTGTATAACCAAACACACTTTTATTCTTAGCGCATAATGTTCAGCCGTGGACTGTTTTTGAGCTGATGATGAAGACTCTGTTATAATTCAGTTAATTAGCATTTAGCTTGCAACGCTGAAATATCGGAAACAAAAAGAAGTAGGTTAAACATACATTCCGTTTTATGTGCTAATAATACTCGTCATGTTACCTATAATCACAAGTAAACAGACAGGTATACAAGTATAATAACCCAACGTCAAAATAAACCAATCCTGATACATGATTATTTCCGTTTTTCTTATTCAGTTACCCGTCTGACTTCACAATTTATTTCGTTTCGAATGTGATAAGAAATATTGATCGAAGCACTTTATAGGGGAGCTGAAAAAAAGTAATAAAACAGTAGGCAGGCACTTATTCTTGATATTTCAAAAGTTTGTTTGATGGACATGGTTACCGCCAGTCGTAGAATTTTATAGCAGTGAGCTTTCGACTTTCGTTTTGTACTGTATTCTTCGTCGAACAATTTTCTGATTTAGAACTAGTTTTTGCCCGTTTATGTCCTGTTTTTACCCGACTTCGGCGAAACCAAAAAGAAGGGTTATGATTTTGGCAGTCTATGTGTGTATGTTTGTATTTAGGTACGTCTGTTCCTCCGTAGCGCCTAAACTAAGCATATGATTTTGATGAATAAGGTGTCAATCGATTCTTTAAATAGCCCGGGTAACTTACGCTACATTTTAACCGACTTCAAAAATAGGATGACTTTACCTTGTAAACCCCGAATTTAATTAGAGCGTGATTTTTCAGTAGTCGAGTTTTTTAGTTTGTAGAATACTACACAAATTCATGTTATACCACTTTTACGCGCTCTAAAATTTATAGTTAAAGATTGTTGTCATGACCCTGGATGTCAAAGGCTCTTTGTTAGATATCCAATGCAGATATCGCGTTTATTTTACATCTATAGCAGCTGTTAACTTGCCAGTACTAGACCTGCACCTCTGACAGACAGGATGCCTGTGTCACAGCAGTGGGCAAGTTATAATATAGGCTGTAACCTACTGCTATAATATGGCGGACTTCCTGCCTCATAATTGATCGGATATTCTACTCTATTGGGTGCAGAGTTACTCAAACTGAAGTTAATGAAGTTGACCACTAGCTGAACAGTCCAACTTTTGCCAAACCTAACTACAGCCAATGGAGAGTGCTCGGGAGCATTATCAACGCTAACTTTCAGCTGTTCCAGTTTATATGCTGCTAATAAGCTGCTTACCTTGTAAATAGCTGGTTAATTGTCGAGGAAAAGTAACTGATATTTTTTACCCGAGCATATTTGTGGGAGAAATTCAACATGTTCGTATTTCCTTTCGGGTTACTTTTGTATTATTTATTAAACAATTTAGTTCTATTTGTAGTCTGTATATAATGTAAATAAACATTTTTAACAATTTATGTACACACTAAATACAGAAAAGAAGAAAGGAACAGAAAATAGTACAATGGTGATGCTTATTTCTAAAGAAATCTCTTCCAGCATACCTGCGAAAGGAGATACTAAAAAGAGATGTAAGAAGACATAGTGTGTAAAAGAAGAAGAGAAAATGGAATACATAAAACGTAAAGCAGAACTATTGAAACGAACGTATTCCTGTTGATATTTATTTATTGCTATCATTTTCCTGCAGGTTCGGTTCTATTATGTTTCCTAGTTTTTACTTTAATTCATTAGTTTACTTTTAGTTTAATTTTGTTGATAATCACCGTACATACGACCTTTTTGGATAATAAAACGAAAATGCACAACTCTGATCCTCAAGCTACAGACTAACGTCTAGTTTGAGGATCACCGTTCAAATTGCTATGTATAATGTATGTACATGATTATTAATAAATAATTTGAATTTTAATTTTTAATTATGGTAGGATATTTTTCACGAGAACGTTTTAAGTATAGCCCATGACACTGGGGGATAATGTAGCTACCTATTAGCGAAAGTGTTATTGGAATTGGATCAGTAGTTCCCAAGATTACCTCTACATCCAAACTTACAAACGTACAAATTTTACCTCTTGAGAATACATACATAACAGTGGCGAAGGTTCTATACAACTCGATTCCTACCGGATTCCGTTTGAAAAATAGCACAGTCAGTATGTGGTCAGTATTCTATAGACAAATAATATAATCACACTAAACATATGTACTCCGGCTTACCTCTTACAAAAATTGACCCTTCGCTACTGATACATAAACATAAAAATGTATAAATATGGACTTAATACCATCGTCATAACCTTGAGCTGATGCAGAGACTAACAATCGTATTGATATTTCGATGGTATCAAGTTTGACTACTGTTGTAAATGGACATTTGATGTTCTACTCACCCCCATCCGCCCTCTGGGTAGAAGTGGTGCTTGATGGCGCGCGTGTCGAGCTCTCGACGACGCAGTGCGGGCACGGTGCGGTGCAGGGACCGCAGCTCGCGCTCCCGTAACGCACCGCCCGACGACTCTTCCTCGCCGTCTGGCCATCCATCTGAGTACAACGTACATTGTCAATAACATCTGGGTAAGCGTTATTTTGAGCTACAGTTATTCAGAATAGCGTTCTTTACTTCATAGTAATTTGTGGCTTCGCTTTTGGGAAGCATCAAGCATGATTAAGCAATTCTGCCGATTTATTGAGCAAAAAATCCAACAGTTAATAAAAGTCCACATACAAAAGGAACATGGATGTCATTTCCGTATTTTTATTTCGCAATATACCTCTTAACAATTTCAGTTTACGTGAATTCGATACAAATTGCCGCAGGTTAGCAAGGGTGAGTGTAACCAATTGTTTACCTAATATTAAACATAAAAGCGATATTCGATAATACTGATATTGTTCAACAGCCTTTTATACCTATTTTACGACTCAGAACAAGCCATTTGACACCCCCTTATCAGAAAAGGCACTGTTCTTCAGATCTTTAAAAAAGTAAGTAAAAAAGAAAATAATTCGATAAAAGAAGCGTTCTAACAGAATAAACTTAAGACAACATCTACAAATTGTTCTTTTGTTTTTATTTCCCTTTGAATTAGCGCAGAATCTCACAAAAGATAGAGCTTCAATGATTGGCAGACAAAAGTTATTCAATTATCGTTACCCTGAGGAATTAGATTGTGTGCTCCGAATCGCTAAACTGGTTGTACGCCAAACGTACGTGCAAAGGAGTACTGTCAATACTACGTAAGTTTAACTGTGTCGATTCAGCTATATTTTTATTCAACATAAATCTTTTTGGGAGACAAAACAACTCGAAAAGGATCTCTTAAATGTAAGGATCGCATAGAGGCAGCCGAGCGGCTAAGTGCTTCGCATCCGGCGGCGGACGAACCATACATTCGTTAGAATAAAATTGTGTTGACCGTTGTTGTCGAGAAATAAATTCGCGAAGAATTTTTTCAACGTGTAGCCGTCGCCATGTGTTTTTCCTTGCCGGGCTTAGACCGCGGAGATTGTGAATCATTACAAAGAGATTCAAGATTTATTAGCGCGAAAGAATGGCGGGAGAGACGTTTTTAGGCCAGTAAGTTTAATATATGTTCTTATAAACATAAAGGTATTAATGGGGTGGAATACTGCATGGGAAATCGCACAACATATCACATATCAGGAGTTCAAAGGTTAATATCACCTGGCCGTGATAGCTCGAGAGGCCCCTTGGTCCCAGGGGACGTAGTGATGGAACATTTGAGGTTCCTGTCAGCGTGATAACAATGGCTCGTACCTTCCTACCCGTCATTTGAGAGGGCTTGAATGCTAAATTCATTAACTCACTAAACCGAACTCTTCGTCGAACAAATGGATGGAATGTGGTCACGTCTCAGCTCCTGCGTTCGAATTAGTAGGTACAGAATATTTGTCGGAAATATTTGCGGATGAAGTCACGGTTGACACTTTATCTAATCAACTTACTTGGTTAGTAACTTCACGTCGTCTTTTCGGGTAGTCTGAGGTTCGGAAAGCTGACAACCCATCTTACCAAGGGGTACCGTGTTGCCCAATATCTGGGTTGATTGAAGTCGAATAGGAAAAGGCTCCATGTAAAATACTGGTCTTTAGCTTCATCCGGTGAGACTGGAAGCCAACCCCAACATAATGGGGAAAAGGCTAGGCAGATGCTGAATGATGAGCAACAATGTTAAGCTCAGGTATAAGACTATGGAGTAAAAGTGAATTATGTTCGTAAAGATAATGAGGTGGGATATGAAGGTATGTGTCGCCGCGCGTGACCATGTCGTCGCGCAGTCGTTACGTGCCCGGCGCGTGTCTCTGGTTTATGTTAGTACACTCAAATATGCGGCCGAGTCATTCCACCGGTACATTTGTTTAACGTGAATGTGCACGAAATTATATAAATTTTTCATATTTATTGGCTCATATTTACTTTTTAGTGCTCAGTTTGCATCATAAATTCATGCTTTCTTTTTTTATTTGTATTCCTGAGAGCTTATCTTGGAAAAATCTGTTATATTTTTAAATAACACGCACAGGCACCTACTTTTTCTCATATTTTTTAAAGATTGTTATTTGTATTTTAAGACGATAGCTATTTATGACATTGAAATGAACAGATAAGCCACCCTACGGATTAAATTCATTACGATAAATTATACAATCGCATAATTTGTGAATGTGCTCGAAATTATATAAATTTTTCATACATTATTTCAGTTTTTAGTGCTCAGTTTGTCATTCGTAAATTCTTGCTTTCTTTTTTGGTCTGAATACCTGAGGGCTTATCTCTGAAAAAACTGTGTTCTGTTTTTAAATTATAAGGTATTTTATTTCATATTTTGTAAATTTATGCCAATTATGACATTGAAATGACAGCCTAAAAGTCACCCTACGGATTAAATTAATTACGATAAATTATACGATTATAATTACCATCAATATTCAAAGCGAAGCGCGAACCAATCAATAATTCCCTGAGCCCTCATTCAGAATGTAGATTGTGTATTGGAACCCCACTAATCTGCCAAACCCAGAGCCGTTGCAGATGATGGTAAGTAACAGTTAATACGTACCATAGTGCGGCAAGCAGGTGTAGCTAGTAGAAAAGGGTTGTCGGCAATGGCAGCGCGGCGGCGGGGCGCGGGGCGGCGGCGGCGGTGAAGCCGACGGCGAGGGCGACCACCAGCCCGGCTCCATCAGCCGGCCATGGTACCCGCACCCGCACCCGCACCCGCGCCCGCGCTACCTGTGAACACAGAAAAGAAAAACATGTAATGGGTGTAAAAACTTATCGAACTTTTTGAACTTTATTCCCGTCTGCCCCCACTGGTGGTAGTTGCAACTACATATTTGTCGCATCTACCACCACTGGTGGTGGTTGCGGCTGTTCAGTTGCATCTGCCCCTACCTCTGTCCCCACTGGTGGCAGATGACACTTCAATTAGTGGAATCCTCCACCAGTGGTGGCAGACTCGAGGCTCAAGTAACCGTCTGGCACCACCTCGCCGAACCTTCTAGGTAGGTAGTCAAAGTTTCACAGGTTTTTTGTTAAATACAAGTTTTAAATGGTATAACTTTGCTTAAATACCTCCAAGGCCCCTGTACTATTCAATGCATCCATCAGCACAATGATTTGAATGCGTTACATTGAGCGCTACCGTAAACTGTGATTTTTCACACAAAAAAATCATTTTCCCGCAATATTTTTTGCAGTGTTACTGGGTTTGATGTATAGAATGCTTGGCTAATGACATCGTGCAGAGTTTACACTGTATGAATAGCTCTTAGCACACTTGCACGGCGCCAGATCAGCATAACATCACCTCGTGGTACTAACGGATCCCGATTTGAGTCGATGCCGCGATGTGGCGTTACGGTGCTTATAACTGTTCATAGACGGATACTAAGAAAGTGGGCTACAAAATTAATTAAGGAGAAGATAAAAAAAGAAGACGTCAGTGGAATACAAGTGGGTAGAAAAAAGGTGGTGTATTTGATTCAGAAATAAGAACATTGGACAAACTTATGCCGTGGAGTCGACTACCCACACATAAGCTTCACAGAACCCATAGCAATCTCACATATAGAAGATGTTGAGATGTGGAATTACCTTCACTTCGTAACACAAAGCATGAAACATGATGAAGATGAAACTGTACCTACCCTCACGCGGTTAGCAAACTAACTTTACAGAACTACACGTCACGAAACTTGATACCGTTGTTCGGTTACCACGAATCGTAGCAGTCGTGTACAAACAGCTTTTCGCCCTGAGGAAGGGTAGATACTTGGAGTCATAGGTTAAACATGTCTATTGAACAGACAAACGTAGGTCACAGAGAGGTTAACTAGCGACGGTCATCATACGCCATCAAATAATAAATGACTACCTAGATAGTGCTATTCGTTCTTCTTAATCGTGTGGTTAGTGCCTAACCTGGTGTCAGAGTTTTAATGCCACCCATGGGCCTCTGACTTGGCTTTACATGCCGTCGAGAAATTTCTCTCAGGCATGCTGATTGCCTCACGATGTTTTCCTTCACCGAAGCAAGTGATAATCAACCGAGGTCCGGGCACGCCGCAATCACGGCGGTAAGACCCCTCTTTGAGGAGTGGCTGGATAGGCGTCACGGCGTCCTGACCTACCGCATGACGCAGGTCCTCACCGGACACGGAAGCTTCGGGAGGTACCTGTGTCTGATGGGGAAGGAGGAAACGCCTGGGTGTCACCACTGCGAGGACCGCCCGGAGGACACGGTGGAGCATACGGTGCAGGACTGCCCCGCTTGGGCAGGGCACCGCCGTGTCCTCACGGCGGCGATAGGCGGAGACCTCTCGCGCCCGGCATTGGTCGAGGCCATGCTGCGGGGCGAGACGGAGTGGGAAGCGGTCGCCTCCTTCTGCGAAGCAGTCATGCTCGCGAAGGAGGAGGCGGGCCGCGTGAGGGAGAGGACAGCGTCCTCCCTCCACCCCAGCCGCAGTGGTAGACGCCCACGGCGCCGGACGTTGGCAGACGATCTCCGGCCACCGTAGGCGCGGGCTTGCGGGCGGCGAGTAATGGGCGACTCGCTGTCCGACCATGGACCATGCCCGGGTCGACGGCGCGTTGTGTTCCACGCGCGCCTCAAAGAGTGTCAGCATTATGACGGGGCCCCCCTCTAGAGGGCGAAAGCCTGCCGGGGTCGCGGGACTTATAGAATTACCGTGACCCTGGATCATAAAGGGCTATTGAAGGACACCGTGGATTTTAGTCAGTACAAGTCTGACAGTTCCTCCCACTCTGCCCTGGGTGGGAGGACTCATTTGATGATTTTACCACGATAAAAAAAAAAAAAAAAAAAAAAAGCAAGTGATAATTATATAATACGCACCAGTGGCGAAGGTTCCATACAACCCGATTACTACCGGCTTCTCTTTGAAAAATGACATAGTCAGTATTCTATAGCCAATAATATTCTATACAGTAAAGATAATGTTCTCCGGCTTACCTCTTACAAAAATTGACCCTTCGCTACTGATACGCACATGAATCCGAAAAATCAGAGGTGTGTGTCTTGGGTTTGAACTTGAGACCTATGACTTGGCAGTCATACCACTAGGCTATCACTGCTATGCTAAGCTATTAAGAACCTATGAAACATTTTATCTTTACCATTTACGTAACACCCAGTTCAGGACCTCAGGCATTGCGACTTGGACGCAAGTCGCGTCAAGCATACTCGTCTCGTGGCATGGTCTAAAGTTACTTAGGCACGCGCGCAGTACGGCCGGTTGCGAAAATCATAGAACATTGTTTCACTTCGCTACTTGCTAGGCGACTCGCTTGCGTCGACGCGCTAAAGAAGCCACCTGTCAGCGCGTTAGATCGTTTTCTCCGTCGGTGTCGCAACACACGTGTCGAACGTGTAGTTAGTGGCCAAGTGATTAGACGGTAGACGTGGTAAGAAAAACGATTAACGAATCCAATTACAATTGAGTGTTCTTCATTTACTTAATTGGGGACTACATTCTAACGATTACATCATAATAACACAGTTTGACAAAAAATCTATCGAAAACGTACTTGATCAATCAACGTTTTGAAGTGCGACACTTCGTTATTTTAATGATCGCTGCATCGTTAGTTGGCATTGATTTGTGAATACAATAGTTTTAATTATAAATGCGACAGCTTGTATGTGTAGGTAGATATGTTTGTTACTCTTTCATGATGAAACGGCTGGACGGATTTCGACAAAATTTGTCATATGGATAGACTATGACCTGAGTTAGGATATCATCAACTGCCAAGTCTTTTCTCAACTATGTTGGGGTCGGCTTCCAGTCTAACCAGATGCAGCTGAATACTAGTATTTTACATGGAGCGACTGCCTATCTGACCCCCACAACCCAGTTAGGGTTAACATTAATAAACGTAAATAGTTTTTATGCGAGCAGAACGTTTCCATGGATTCAATTTCCCACTGACCCCCACGCGAGCAAATCTAGTATAAAGTAAAACACGAGCAACGCAGTTAGAATCTCTCCAAATGAATCAGCAAATTCTGTTTTCTTGGTTCTGGCCTTAATTTATCTCGTTGGGCGCCATGCTTGGAATGTTAATGAAATTAATTTGAATTCGCAATTTGCATTAAATTTACCTTTGTAATCTTTATAATAACATTTTAATCTTTAATCAATGTTACATGAACAACAATAAGTCGGAATTGTGACTGAATAAAGTTCGCCACAAGTTGTTCTTGTTTACGTTTCACTGCTTATTCGATTATGACAGTCTTTAGAGACGGTTTTGATTCAATTTGAAATGTTTTTTTGTTTATTTAGACTGGTTTATCATAACATAATATTACGACTGTTGTCTTCGGAGGCTAAGGTCACCTATAAGGACCTTCGCACAGCCACATTTCAAAAGTTATGTTTAAGAGGAGACGAGTCTTTGTGCAGACGCTAGCACAACAATCTGTCAAATTTCTTTAATTGATTGTCAACTTTATCGCTAAAACATTAGGTCCAAGGTTGATTGGGAAAATTTGGCAGTTCAGGTAGCTTGATGTGGTTAACAGACGCCAGTACGTTAACCACAACAAACATGTACATTATGCCATGTGGCATTAAGTCCGCCGATGTACCACTATTGTGCATGAAATTAAATAAATAAATTAACCAGATACAAAGGTTTATTTAATACAATATTCACATTAATCAGACACTTTAAGCTTTCAAGGTTTACAACTTAACTTATACTGCCACTTACGGGATATCTTCCGTGATTGTTAATTATTTAGAGCTCCCGATATTTCGACGCTGTTGCAAGCGCCTTATTCAACAATCACCGAAGATATCCCGTAAGTGACAGTATAAGTTTATTTACAATACCTAGTCGTAGAGCTTAGAGAAATAAATAAATAAGAGGTCACACGCGAAACCGCCAGTACACTCATACAAAGTATAAAGTTTGCCACGCACGTACGAGAACCGGGGAAACTTGAGAATTTTCCTCACATACATGCGGCCGCAGGAAACGTCACACGCCGGCTTTATCCATAATAATATTTTCAGAAATTTACGCCAACATCACTCATGGACGGAAATAAAAACAGGCTATATAGGAAATGGCGTCGGCTATGTCTACTCAGATGGATGGGATGATGACGCGTCGAAATGAGAATCCATCAGTCGGAATGACGAAATTAAATTATGGACTGTCGGTAAAGCTCGATTTATTTGTTGGTTTATTTTCAATTGTCATCACACCTGACTGTGATTTCCTGTAGTGTTCCAGAATGTAGTTTTGTCAATGTTTATTTTAAAACTACATGTGTTGGAGTTCGGAGCTGTCGTATGTGTAAACATTTTAAAGCTATTTGGATCCAGTCAAAGGAAATGTAAGTACGTTGTGTAGTTAAGCCAATTTTGAACAGCAAATACAAGTGGACGCTTTGACAATAATGCACGAGATACTAACAGAGAATATGCTTTCATTAAAATCTGATGACTCGTTTGTTTCACTCTACGGTATAAAAAAAAAAACACACACACACACATACACAGATACACACACACATGACACACATTATTATTACTATAGTAAGGGGGAATCAAACTATTATATGGGTAATACCATGTAATGTTAAAAGATCAGTACAGTGAGACGCAAAAATACAATATCTATTGGCCTAAAATATGAAGAATACGATAAATAAGATATGAGATACCTAGAACAATAAATGCTGACTCCTGTATCTCCAATTAATCTTTATCGATATTGGTACAAATAACTATTATTATAACATAAATAAAAACAAATGATACACCCGAATAAACCATGATATTTATAGCCTTTAAACATTTTACTCGAACGTTTACAAAAACCTTTTTAATGGCCACCACTTCCATTTAACGTGTATGGACGGTAGTTTCAACATCGTCAGACGCCATTGATAAAACGTGCTCTTATTTTAATGAATCGTTACCAACTGAAGTGAGATTAAACGTTAAATAATTTTGAAAACACGTCCGAACCGGATAATTAGAGCGTTCACAAGGAATCCCGGATAACCTGACAATTAAGATACGGATAACAGCGTGCAGTTTCCAATGAAGCAAGCGAGATAAGACTTTATGTGTGGCGCTGTATGGCTTAGTAATGACTAGCCACAAAACTAAAGCACCTTTAGGACGTGAGACACTGGGCGAGTTACTAGCTCAATAATTCTGGAGTAATGGAAAGGTTAGCCCAGCTCTCGGGTATATATATACTACTTACACCTCCGATGTAAATGATTAGGTTTGTACATTTTCAGTACTGAAGTAAGTACTCGACCTAACGTAAACGAGCCTTTACTAAAAGTTCGTTGAACTTTCAACGATGTGACCTGATACGATAAAACGAGAAGTCAATTCGTTATCTTACAATGAGGAGCATTTAATGGCAGTACATTTAATTGTAATGTGTTTAAATGCGTATGCCGCGGTGTATTACGAAAGGCACATTAAAATAAATACCGCTCGCTTCAGATGCAAATGCGGGATTGTTGTCAGATGTACCGAAATTATTCGTGTATTGTGACAACGTCGGGAAGTGAAAATGTGTATCGTGGAGTACTCGTATGTATATTTTTGGCGAAAACAATCTACGGGAATTTGGCATCCTTAAAGCGAATAGCTTGATAGATTAAAATTGATTCGTTGACCTAGAATTCGTAATCTTAGTGTTGTGAATCTCTGTAACAATAGATCTTCTTGGCAATCCACTGTTAGTGCAGTGTTATGGATTCTGGTGGGAATTTCGTCTACAAAAAGACAGTATATTGTTAAAACAAGATATGTTTTAAAGCGTAAAGCACTGTGAAATGTGGTTAATGTGGTTTTGCGTAGGTAGTGCGGGTTCGCAAACAAATAAAGCTGGCCGGCTAACTGACAGACAAGTCACATTCTAAACCACTCATCACATGTTTTTAGCTTCATGTGAATTTACGCAACCCTTTATACTTTTTATATATGTATATTTTTATTTTATTACACGCCCTCAAGGCACAGACCTCTGCCCGTGCTTTAGTCACTGGCACATAATGTACACGCCACAGAGCATCTTTTCTATTGCTGTTAATAAAAAAAAAACTGTGGCTATACTGGTAGCAACTATGCTGCATACAGGATTTTGCGGAATTACACCCCCAGGGTATATGTTTGTGAACGAATTCTATCATAATCCGTACCTAGCACAGGCGCACCGCTCCAGGCCCTCGCTCACACTGTACACGCTGGCACGCCGCATCCGCCGCGGTGCCGCAGCGGACCCGCCGCGGAGCCGCTAGCTGCCCGCGCGTCACACGCCACGCCTCCGCATCCCTCTCAGCCGCTTTATTCAAGCGCTCGACTGTTGCATGCTCTGTCCACACCAAGTCCGACGCTCACAGTGCACTCTACCGTCCCACACTACAAGTTTTTGTTTTTGGCATACTTTTTCACGATCTTATGGTTCAGTGGCGGTTTAACAAACACATTCACACACACATTTTAAAGCGTCCGCTCGATTTTCGGCATCCTCTGTGGTTTTGTTTAGAGATGATTATCAGATGACACCGCGGCTTCCACCATATCTGTAAAAGAAAGAAAAGCACTTGGATTATTATACTGTATCATAAACCTTTGTTTTGTTGTATCATACTTGAGATATAATAATGCTGGTCATGCTTTATTCTCTTTAGATATGGGGGAACTGTGCATTTGGTTAGAAAGATAAACATAAATGGGTTCAGAATAGGCCCGGCCTTCTCCCAGGATCTTTGATCGCTGTGGAATTTTGCGAAATCCCATTTTATCCCTTGCGTCCCAAAAGAGAGCGCCTGCAAAATTCCACACGGCTCGTGAGATACCGTGATGAATGAGTCAGTGGGTTTTGCCTTTTAGATTAAAATGAAAAACGTAAGGAGAACCTGTTTGCCGTCTAACACTTTATGAAGCAGAAAAAGGGGTATTTTATTATTCAGAATGTTCTTTAACGTATGAGTTATTCACAGTTGCTTTGCCGCGGAATCGGAGAATGTTGTGATCTACGAGTGTATTACGTGTAGTATTAGACGAGGGGTTTATTTTATTACGTGTGTGTCTAAAATTTGAATGTAATGTGTGATGGTTGTACGTGCCGGGGTGGAACAGGCTTCGGTTGTTCGTTGAAGTATAATTTGCATTGAATGTGGCTCGCGAGGCGATTGAGTGTGATCGTAACCGCACAGAGAACCACTAGTAGTCCCTAGTTGGGTTAGCGACACGGAAATTGGCATATAATCAACTGCTACACAAATCTATCTATGAATACTAAAACAATACTGCCTAGTATCCTTTTAAACGTAACTTCGTTTAGGTGCCCTATGTGTAAAAAGTTTATTGAGCTTAGAATATTACATACCATCATGAAAAAGTTAATTTAAGAAACATATTTATTTATTCGTTATTTTTTAAATAAGACATCTTATCCCAAATTACGAAATTAATGACGAGCAACACAACCACGCTACCGTTATAGTTTTAAACTGTTAAAAGTTCATCAATATTGCATAAACTATGAGCATAATGCATTAGGTATTTCAATATTGCACACTTCCCAGCCGCCGCTGCGCCGCCGTCGGTATGAGGAGGTATTTTTAAGGAGAGTACACATCAGGATTGTGGGTTGCATCTCATCGCAATGCTAAACTCTGCGGACCGATTCATGAATACATTTCCAGCGGCTGCAACCGTTCCGCCTTGCCCAATAAGTTCATCAAATGTACACAAACTGTGTACACAGATTTCTGAATTTTATTAGATACTTCAACATAAAGGAAATTGAGTTATTTTTATTCATGTACGGCCAAAATGTTAAAGTTAAAAAGTTGTAAACATCGTTAAAAATACACATAGCTACGCCCTTTTGATACCAAAGGCACACGATGTATTTAGACCAAGAGCTGTCTTCTCAGAGAAATGAAACATCGCGAGTGCATCCAACGGGAAATTTTATAAGAAGATGTGAGAAACAAGAAATGGGTTCGTTTCTAATATAAGGAAAATGAGTAAATAACTATAGGTAGTTAGCAACAGATGCCTCTGTATCTAAAGCACTAATGTAAAAGCAATTTCATTCGTTTCGTATTCTATGAATACTCATTGCACGGAAGCATTCTTTAAGAGCTTATTTAAATATTCCACAGCTGCGGAATTCGTTCTAAAAGGAATAATTATCAGTGTCGTTTGCATTTTGTTGTTGTTTAACGGTACATAACAAGTTAATTCACTGTTTAAATATTTTAGCAACAATTTCAGACATTTATTACCGACGATATTGTTCAGTAATTAGCGCGACGAGTGCAGCAGTGCAAGTTTCTGCAAATATTTTATAATAGGTGCTGATTAAGGAATGAGTCACTGTGTTTATTTAGTTTTTATAATGTATTGATGGAGTTCAAATATAAAGCTCTCAGAATTATTAATTAGCTATGAGTTTGTCATACAACGTTGTAAACTATTAATCTGTAGCCTGCAGGTCGTTCCAAGACATCTGGACGCAAGATTTATTTATTGAAGCCATTATTCACGGCGGGGACGGCGCTCGCTGCCGTGACGTCACGCATGCCAATGTACTCGTAGCTTTTTCTGTAGACCTCTTAATAATTGGCCACTATGCTTCATTCAAATGCTTGCCTCGTTAACCTTAATAGTTTCTATGATTTGTGGACGCCATTCCGTCCACGAGTAAGACGTTCCCTAATGGGACCACAGATTAACAAGAACAGGAGTTGTCAACTGTCTTGATGAAGTATTGCTTTTTATGATAAAACTGGGACACTTCTGTCGCTGTACGTGGACACTTTTTGCTCGAGGATTTCTCCCCGAACGCTCGTCTTGCGAAAAGTTTTTCTGCACCATGAAAAGAGTTTCGTTACTAAAAACTTGGAGACGCGGGTACAACATTGGGTTAGCAAGTCCTTAACAAACTTATTAGATGTTGAAACCGTGATGTTTTCATTTTTACCCTGTTAGTATTACAAAGAGTAGTTTGTATTGGAAAACTGTGTTTGTTAGCGTGATAGCTCAGTTCACGGATAAACGAGTTATCCAATTTTTCCAAAAACCGTTTGTTCAAACAATTCAATATTCTTTCAATTTCAGAAAACTGTCGAACTTTGATAATGTCATTTGAGTTTTCGCGTTTTTATCGCTAACAGTATCTGAAATATTTTAAGCATATATTACGGCAATTTCTAATTTGTTTATTTTTCCACTTTCATCGTTTTTAAAGCAGTGATAGCCTAATGGTGTGACCGTCGTTGGACTGCCAAGTCATAAGTCTCGAGTTCGAACCCAAGATACGGACCTCTGATTTTATGAACTCATGTGCGTATTGTCAAAATCAAAAATCAAAATCAAAGCATTTATTTCAAATAGGCCAGTTACAGGCACTTTTGAATTGTCGAGCACTTTTGAATTGTCGTATTCGTATTCTATAATTATCACTTTCTTCGGTGAAGGAAGACATCGTGAGGAAACCACACCAGCGTGCCTGAGAGATATTTCTCGACGGCGGCGTGTTAAGCCAAGTCAGAGGCCAATGGGCGGCATAAAAACTCTGACACCAGGTTAGGCATTAACCACACGAAAAAGAAAGACAATATCGTTTTTAAAGCTATAATCGCATCAAGTTTGATTGATAATTTTTAAAACGAGTCTGAGTTTCAAGCTGTTCTGAAATTCGAATGACTTCAAGGAACAACTAAGAATAGCTGTAGTAGTACTGTGATCCTAGTAATTATGTCATAATGTAGACATTTAATGCGACTTAATTAAAGTCATTTCCTGACATAAAACAGATAAAGGTCAGTAATAACGACTAGTGCGTTTGCGCACCCCGTAATGAACGTATGAAATCGCTTAACTATCTAATATTGCGCGTTATGACCAGGATTTATGATTATTAAGGGTAACAGACGCAGTAAACGATAGGGATAGTGGCTTTAGTGTCAAATTACTGACCGATAACTTTACAACTACTCTCATAAATAAATAATTATTATCCAAATAAGATAGCAGTTTGTAGCTTACATTGTACGTACTAAGATACCTCGAATATTTCACAAGCTAGATATTAGTAGTCATAGTAATTATTATAAGGTTTCTCGTATTTTGGACTATGTGAATGTATTATAATATGTATTTGTTTATTGTATATGTGTATTAGTATGTACCTATTTATGTATGTCAATTTATGTTAACAAAATGGTATTTTTCTTATTTATTTTTTTGTACTCTATCACAATGCTGTCTTATTTGACCCAAAGTTTGACTGGTAGAGAATGCCTTGTGGCATTAAGTCCGCCTATGTACCACTCTTGTAAATGAAGTCTAAATAAATAAATATTTAACCGATCCCATAATCCACTCGAAAAAAGATCGATTGAAACGAGTTTTGTTGAAAACTCACTTGAAACTTTTAAAGCGTGTGTTACACGAGTCTTACTATAACATAAATTAGGTGGATACAGTCCTCAAGTTGTTGCAACGCTGAGGGCCCTAGACAAAGTGTAATGACACTTTATCTATGAGCAATATCTATGATGGATCAACTCAAAAATGTATGGTAACTTACTTAAGGTCTGCGAAATACAAAATTAACTTACTTTTTATGACTATTTCATGATAATGTCATTCAATGGGATTAAATGAACTTCGAGGGTTGTAATGATGATTTTAATAATTATAATTCTGTAAATACATACGTGTTACGGCCGCGAATCATATTTTGTTCAACACACAGCCTGACACTGACCGGCAAATTGCAGTAAATGTAAGAAAATCTACCCTGGCGCGTCCCCCTTAAGACAAAAGCTTCCGTCAATCCTGTTACAAGTAGTTGTAGAAAAATGTAACGCATCGAAAGCAATTCTGGTCTTATACAACATGTATCAGAAAGGTGTGGTCTTTTTTTTTTTTCTCTTCGGTTGGGAAATCATCAAATGACCCCCCCCCCACTCTGGGCGGAGCGGAAGGGAGTGTCAGACTTGTACTGACTAAAAGCCATCCATGTTCCTTCTTTGCCCATTGTGTTCCAGGGCCACGGTATCTCTTTCGAACAGTCCCGCAGCCCTGGCAGGCATCGGTCCTTGCAGACCCCTACATCGTTGCTGACATCTCTTGGAGGCGCGCGTGGAACACGAACGCGCCATCAACACGGCCTGTCGTCATAAGACGGCCGGACGGCCAGCTAGCCCATAGCTCGCCGTCCACAGGCCCGCACCTACGGTGGCCGGGAGCCACCACGTGACCCCGACAAAAGTGTGGTCTCATTTAAGGGTTAGGCATAGACAAAGATCAAAGTGACAAACTTTTTTAAAGAACAACTGTCTTATTTGGTGGAGTAGGTATTGAAATTTTGTATAGGACAGCTGATGATGATGATATTTATGCTATACTGTATAATAAACGTTTGTAACTCATCAACGTTACGAAACCAGTTTTGCGTATGAACGTATAAGTTAAATTGCAGTGCCGCACTAGAAAGCCATCTCGAGGAAAATGACAATGTAATCCAAGAAATTTGCATAACGCGGGCAGACATTATGACGTCATTTATGCCCCGTTTATCTTTGTTGTTGGATTACGATGAAGCCAAAAGAGGGTTAGCTTTTATTTCGTATGTAAGTGTATGTAAGAATTTTATTCTGGTGATAAAGGGTTGGCTCAGTACGGACCATTTGGGGAAGCTCAGCAAACGCCGCTGTAGGTACGTCTAAATTAGGGCGATCGCCATGCTATTGTTTTATTTTCTTGGATTGACGAGTTCGAGGTCGAGTTGTAGGGGTTAAAGGATGATTTCCACCACACGGCTCACATCGCATCGGACGGATAGGTTACGGACGGATGCGGCGACAGCCGATCGCGTCCGGCAGGATGTCGACGCATATGATCGGCTCCGTACCGTCGCTTGCGAACGTATCCGGTTCTGCGCCTGGTCAAACAGTTTCATTCCGGTAGGGTCCGGCTCCGGCTACGGCTTCGTTCGCCTATCCTATATATCCTATCGCCGTTGTCGTATCTGATACGGTAGTGTCATATACGACAACAGGCGAACGGAGCCGTTTCAATATTGTAAAATCCTTTCCGATGCGATGCGAGCCGCTTGGTGCAAATCATCCCTAAGACTTCCTGGGGCCTAATTATTATTTACACACTCGTCTTCTTCTGTCGCAATATTTGGCTAAATAAATATCTACTGTGAATAGCCGTCCTTATGCAGAAATAGGAGTTCCTAAATCCTGCCCATGAATTAGACTAGTTTAGCATCTATTCCATTGGTCCAACGGGCCTCTAAATACGTCCACATTGTTCGACTGAAATTGAGAGGATATAACACTATAATCCATGGTTTTGAGGTTAAGCTGGGAAACGATGTGGCTTTGCACCGTCGTTAGAGCTGATTAAATCCTATATGGCCGACTTTTATTGTGATCAACAGGGTCATCAAGACAATGGTCTTTGGGAGTGTTTGTAATTAACGTCATTACAGATTACATGCTACATTCGCTTGGATTCGCGCAGATCAATGCACTTTTTGGAGACCAATGGCAAGACAGACTCTAACAAATATAACAACATAGGACACATTAACATTAATGATAGTATTTATACGTGGTGTTAGGCAACTGGGCTTATCTCAGTTGCAAACGTCCCTTAGTGCATATTAGCCTAGTTTTGTTCTGTCTCCTGGAAGTGGAAATTATGTTTTTCCAACTCTTCCGCTATTCTTTTCTGATTAATTTCGTTGCGGGATCCAAGACATTTAAATTGTTACTCGGGGACTTCGCCGAGCTTCATTGTCTCAGCGCTTTTCTGGTGGTCGCCACTGTTGATTCTGGCTTTCAGGAGTTGCAGTGGTTTGGGAATTGAGTGGCGGGTTTGTCCCAAAAAAAACTAGGACGCTATTTCGGAATGCCTATGGCGTATATGGCGTAAAAGAGGGGTTCTTCACTGCACATAGGATCGAAAACGCTTCTCTATACGACATTGAACTTACAAGCATATACATATAGCCGTTTTTATGTAAGAACGTATTAATTCGTCATCAAACTATAATATATTCGTCAAAGCCTTCATGAGCTGAGATGACTCTTTCTCCTTACATTACTTACTGTCAACAACAGCTAAAAACAGAATTAAGGTCATAAAGCGAGTTTATATGTGGCACTATCAACCGTTTATGTTACGCACATAGCTACAACATACCACGATTGTCCCAACTTCGTGAGTTATTCACTTCAATAATACTGAATATCCCTGAATTTCATGGGGCTTTATGCCCTTTTGATTGTGAGTTTACGAGTTTGTTTTAGCGCGGGACACAAAAATATGTAAATAGTATTCCCAAATGGATTTTTCTCCTGTAAGTTTTAGGTTTCTGTCTTTGCAGTAGGTACTAGGGGCCGAAAAGTTCTGGAGTGTAAGACGTTGCGTCGGAAGGCGTCCTACTAGGTGGGCCGATGACCTGGTGAAAGTTGCAGGGATCCGCTGCATGCGAGTCGCACGGGACCAGTCAATGTGGCGACACTTGGGGGAGGCCTATCTCCAGCAGTGGACCTCTTTCTGTTGAAATTATGAGTAAGTACTAGCACAAATATTACAAACGTGGCAACTTCAAAAAGGGATTTTCTCTTACTGTATTGATTGTAGATTATTTCTGACTATAGGTAATGACTGCTCCGTTCGTCTAGTGGTCGCAAGTGCGACTGCTGAGCGTGGGGTCCTGGTTTCTATTCCTGGGTAGGGCAAAAACTGCTATTGAGTTTTACCCATCATAAATTTATCAATAGTATCCCGGAGTTTGGAAGCTGGCGGTAGGAAACCCCCGTGCCTCGGAAAACACTTTAAGCCGTTGTTCCTGTGCCTGATCTCTCTCCGACCGTATCGGATTGCCGTCCCATCGGACTATGTATACCTACTAGGGAATGCAGAACAGGTACCGGTTCTGCATGCCCTAATACCAACACATGTGCGCTCCTGAACTCAATTGTGGCTAGTGGGAAAGCGTAGGTATTGGAAAAGGTCCCCTTAAACGTTAACCAAAGTAAAGAGAAATAAACATAAAATAACAATTGCCCTACAAACATTGGAAAAAGTGCAAAAGTTTCTTTGTTCATGAACTAAAGCCGTTATTCGAAAAAGCCTATTTTTAGTCCTAGCACCAGGCTCACATGGATATCTGGAAACTGTCCGAAACAGTTTAAAGTTCATGAGTTTCCGCGAACTTCCTAAACACAATTATGAGCACTCACGTTAGCCAAGTTTGTTGGTACAGTAGTTAAAACTAAAGTTTACTAGAACACTTTCAGTTGGCTGATCCTCGCGGTTAGGTTACAATCACTACAGAGTATAAAACAAAGTCGCTTCCCGCTGTCTGTCGCTCCCTATGCATGCTTAGATCTTTAAAACTACGCAACGGATTTTGATGCGATGATTTCAGTAATAGATAGAGTCATTCAAGAGGAAGTTTCATATATATATATTGCCCCCGTGTGAAACCGGGGCGGGTTGCTAGTGTATCCAAAATCCTAACATAAAACTGGCCATTTGCAAAAAAACTCCGGATATTTTACTTTTCTTTTTTAATTATGCCTGTTACAAGAAAAGTTCGGATAAATGATTAAACTGGTTAAAGTCCGGACGGGGCCAAAGAGTGAGGTGAGAGTGTGGTGTAACCTTGTCTCTTATATTACTCACAGTTTTAAGCCGCAGTACAAAGGTGCGTTACCAAGTAATATTCTCGCTTTAGAATTGGTTGCTTATATATTCTATAGTTTATTGAACCATTTAACCCTTTGCTATGAATATGAACTATGTAATGTTAGGATACAATTCAACGATTCGATACGCTTTGAGATTGTTTTGGACTTGTGGTGCGGTGCCGGAATGCGGTGTTCGCATGCGGTATGCCGTTTTGTTTATACAACCAACTTACTGTATTGAAATTTTTTTTTCTGTTTTAGAATTTATTTTAAACTTATTCTATGTTCCTTTCATTTTAGTTGAAATAAACGTGCTGATGACAACTTTTGTGTAGTAGCGACTGCACATGTTACGGAAGCAAATAGCACCGTGTGTTCTTTATGACTCAAACTTTATGCACCGTCCAATGAAAATTACGATGTCGCTTCCGAAATATTCAGCAATTTGCAAGTTGATCTGCAATTTCATGTTAAAAATAAATATGCGTATTTTATTGTGGCATATGGCGTTCACAGACTGTTAGGTTAGGTTTTCCGCCATAATTTATTCTCGGCTGCATTATAGCACCGGATTTTACGCTAGTTTAATATTATAGCACTAGTTTTTTAATGTATTTTATGCTGATCTGGGTTTAAATTGTGGCATAAAACATGAACGTAATTTGGATGCAGTTTCCTTCGTAACAGAGATAATGTTGGATGAAAAATGGAAACAATAAATGGAAAACTCTTTATGAAACTTGCTCTGTTCACTTTTATAATAATTTGGGAAAATAAATGCACATCTGACAAAACATGCTGTAGTATGTCTTGGACCAAAATATTCGGATAACCTAAAACATGAACCGGTCTTCAAACCTCAACCGCCCTTTTTGTGTTCTCCTCATTCTGTCAAGCAATGTATTCGAAGTATTTTATACAGCGACACACGTAGGAAGCTCTCAAAATAACAAGCTGAAGATTGCTCCTATAAAAGTGCACAATGGGTGTTATTTGAATGGCGGGCGGGGCTGACCACGCCTCCAGAAAACAATGTCTCACCGACGACTCCTACGCACCCGTGTATGTCTACCAAGAATCTGTCCAGTTTTCTATTTGTATTGCCGAGATGAAGCTTTTGATATCAAGCTTTTTGCTAGATTTAGAACGGGAATAGATTTTATAACTGGGATGTTACACAAATACTTTCAATTCAATTAGGTTCCTACTGTAGTTTAACTAGACATAACACTCTAAAGTTTATTTAAATTACCATAACCTTTCTTAGTGGTTTCAATTACGCTCAGACTGGAATGTTTAAAACTTACTCAACTGATTGCCACTTTCAGTTTCACAAAGAAAGTTTTAATTTGATTGTTTCCAAAACTAACTTTAGATTCCAATTTCAAATTCGAATAAAAAGTAAGTTGATACAAAATAAAGCCAGCAGCAATAAAAGCGAAAGGAGTTTGGTTGTCTATGGAAACAGCGGTTACGCGCCGGCGATAAGCGAGATCCGAGTAGAGCTAGCCACTAAACACGAGTTGTTTGTTTGATCAGGGGGCCTAAAAAGGCCGCTTTAGCAGAAGCATAATGGGATAATATAATGAATTACGTTGTAATTCGTAAAATAGTCACAAAGTGACAATTCATACGATTAACTGCGTCTGCGATCAATTTACGAATTGATTCGTGATTGTTTCGTATTTTTGTTGTTGTTTTTGTTCGTGTTTTGTATCTTATTATTATTCGGCGGTACTTTTAGGCTCCCAGCAATCTCATCATTAATAAATGTATCTCTTTTGGGACCTACAATCTTTTCAGCGATTTTTGAGCGAGGAAATAGTCGATAGCTAGCTTTCTCATCGGCGGTGGGACAAATGCTATTTATCAGCGGTTTATACTCTTTTAGAAAGGTGAACACACCAACAGTGATAACCTGATAACTTATAATAAACCAAGCAGAGGATTTAAGGTGCCATGAAGAGCTGTGGAATCCCGAGATTACATCACATCATACGACAACCCCAGATAATAAAGGACCTCATGCTCGTATATTTTTTGTATATATAAATAACACCCGAGTCCTTAAAGTGAGGTTAGAGCTACGAAGGAAGTCGTTTATTTTTTTTATTCTCTCTCTTACTAAGTAAAATAGAACAAAACCGTATTGTTCTCGTGTCTAGCCTGCGTGTCTTTTTAATATAGTACCTAAACTTTTATATTCATTGCTACATTGCGGAGTGGTATTAGTGTTGGGTCTTCGTTTAATAAGTGAGCATATCCCGAATATTGATGTTTACAAATGTATACATAATAACGTGACACATGGTTACTTTGTATTACCTAAAAGTTATAAGTACCACCCACATTAACTGATTTTCTCTTACAAATATTAATTAACGAATGGTTAGCTAATAAACCATTTGTTTTACCTGCTTTTGTTAATCAGAATGAAAAAAAAAACACATTTATCAAGACGCGGAAACTCCACAGCGTTAAACTAAAATTCCACTCCACTCCAAAGACTGATGAAAAGGAGGAATGAGTCGCTTCAATTATCACAATTTACTTCAAAAGGAACTTCCAAAATCAATTTACTGGAAAGGAAAATCAATTGAACACTTTCTTCGAAACCAATTTCATTCATCTATAAATAAATGCTTATTTAACTCTGTAATTATTTAAATGAAAACTGTTCAGAGGTTACATTGATAATCTAAAGTTTAAATTCTCCAAAACAAGACGGGCGGTTGGCGGCAGCGGCTGGAGGTGAGGCGAGGTGTTCGCGATTATTAAACTTGGTCGCTAATGCACTGAAACTTCATTAACTCGTTATTTCTACGGGGTTCATTAAAGTCTTTGGGAAATTATGATCAAAAGACATTTTCACGATTATGTCCCTTTTTGTTTTTCTAGGGATTAGGGATGCCGCGAAGTTGTTTAACTTTGTCTAGTTGACACGAAAACTGAAAAAATAATATTTTACTGAACATAAAATTCGTCTAAGAATAATGCTATAAACAAAGCCTCATCAAGTTAAGTTGATTTAAGACTGTTTTGAAGTTAAATAATTTAACGGTTCTTAACCACGGTTAAGAACAAAGTAACTGAAGCTATTTAAAGCTAATCGTTGTTTGTAAACCGCGAGCCAAGGCGGAAGCCCGCCATTCATAAATTTGTAAGAACCTCTTAACGTCCACCAAAAGTTAAGGCCTGCTGCTAATGGACTTGTGGAACTTACAAATATTCTGCTTAATTGTATGTATTCAAATGAGTATCGTAGCAGCCCTGCATGCCAAGTCAAATCGAGCAGGTAACCCAAATTGCACTTAAATATCTTCTGACTTAGAGTTCTTTGAACCTTTTAATTAACAAAAAGCTCCTCGGTGTAACTATCTAGTAACAGTTTTTGTTGCTTAAACTGCGTAACTTTTATATTTCATTAAGTTAAACGAGCGTTAGCGAAGAGATTAATTATTATGAAAGAATTTGTTTTTTTTCCTCATTTTTGCGTGATTGCACACTCATCTGCGAGATGGCCAGTAATTATCGCGATGACAGGAGATAATTACGGAGACGTGAAGAAAGGCGCGATGGGAATTACATGTATTGTATCGAAGACCGTGTTTATTGGCTGACATTTGGAATGATTGGAACTGATAATTATCTGTAGCCTTACACAGAGACACGACGATTAACACTTTAATGTCAAAGACATAGTTAGCTGTAAATACAATAATTATGTAAAAAGAATATTCGGAGCTATTACCTCAACATTACCACACACACCTTTGGTTCAATATTGATCTGATATGGAGAGGTATGTCAAAGGGCATGTCAACATGATTATACCATTGTACAATTAATTATGTACATTAGTCCGGATAAGGACCATAACTAACGGCTCTGGGTTTGGCAGATTAAAGGGATTCCAACACACAATCTACATTCTGAATGAGAACTCAGGGAGTCATTGATTGGTTCGCGCTACGCTTTGAATATTGATGGTAATTATAATCGTATAATTTATCGTAATGAATTTAATCCGGAGGGTGGCTTTTAGGCTGTCATCTATTCATCAAAATTTCATACCTATATTGTTATCAGATTTTAAACTATCATGGTCACTAACATTACTATTAATACTAACGGGATATTTACCGTGTTTACTGTTTGTTATGAGTTCCCCGTTTGTTCCGTTCTGTTGGTGCTTGCAACAGCGCCGAAATATCGGGAACTCATAACAAACAGTAAACATGGTAAATATCCCGTTAGTATTAATAGTAATTATATTGTTATCATCTTAATTGGCATAACTTTGCAAAATATGAAAAAAAATACCCGTGTAATTTTAAATCTTCAGCATTCAGACAAAAAAAGAAAGCAAGAATTTACGAATGACAAACTGAGCACTAAAAAGTGAATATGAACCAATAAATATGAAAAATGTAAATAATATCGAGCACATTCACGTTATACAAATGTACCGGTGGAATGACTCGGCCGCATATCTGAGTGCACTAACATAAACAAGAGACACGCGCCGGGCACGTAACGGCTGCGCGACGACATCGCCACGCGCGGAGACAAATACCTTCATATCCTACCTTATTTTAATTTATGTACACAATTCCCCTAACATCTCATAGTCTTATATCTGAGCTTATCCCTGTTGACACACTGCTAATACAGGTGGCAACACACACGTAAAGTCCTCAGTTAACTCTGAATGCGAGTACCTTCCCTGCTAACTACTCTCCTCGTCAACGTGCGCACAGACTGTCTATTCAATTTACGCCTGTCTCACTGCACTTTAATTAGTTTCATTTATGTTGACTACGGAATTTATATTTGAAATAAAATATTTCCACGAACTGTCCCTTGAGAGTTTGTATAATAAACCGAGGCTCATTATATTTAGATTCGCTTAATTAGAGAATAAATAAACAAGCTCATATTTTTGTACGAGAATTCTTGGAATTTTGCAATTATGACAAGAATCTGCTGAAATGGGATCACAAAAGCGGATTTTGCGTATCAACCGTAACAATCGCACTCGGTTCATTTGTATCCAAATGCTTGTTTGTCAGAAGCAAACTTTAGGATAGCTGCGCAGCTATCAGCTAGCAGTATTTCACTCAACAAATTGCATTAAATGCTGTGTGTTTACGAAGCTTGCGGATGCATTTCGTCAGTATGAGCTGAAGAACAAATATAGTCAGCTGTGTTAGTTTGATTGAACACGTTCCGGGATGGATGCGGTGTTCCGACGTGACGCCGAGGTGACAGCGTGACGGATCGGAGCAACATGGCGCAATTGAACCAAATGCGGACCGCGCCGAACGCCACCCGTCCCGCAGGGAATTAGCGAGAACGTTATTTTATAGATAGAAACATACTGTGTATTCTAACAATCCCTAGAGGAACAAAATTGCAAATTCTTGGAATATTAATCCAGCACCGTGTTTTTAATGGAGTAGAAGTTTATTTAAAACTATATTTTCTTCAGATATTGTCTTGGGAGTTACTTTACAATTTTTCTCGAGGTTTTAACAAATATTCAGGCTAGCGGTTGTAGTCTGTTTCAGCACACACTTGTTGTGCTCATATAAAAGGTCCGGCGGCACCGCGAACAATTGCGCTATCTCCGTTTTTACACAATTCTCCAATACTGCCTAATACATTATTCGTCGGTTTCGGGTACCGTTGGAGCAAATCCAGCTGTTTTCTTTGCTCGTTTAGTATTGTACAGATTCACTGATGCTTCAAAATAAACCCCTTAACAATGCTCGATACATCGGGCTCTTGGAGACAGTGTAGAAAGATGGCACTTACTTATCTTTATGCTCGTTTTCCGGTTTAAAATGGTGGGATTTAAAGGTTTGTATTGAAACTCTTACTTCAACGTCTAAAATTGAATGAAGGGAATAGATGATTCAAAGAGTGTCAGCATAATGACGGGGCCCCCCTCTAGAGGGCCAAAGCCTGCCGGGGTCGCGGGACTCATAGAATTACCGTGACCCTGGAACATAAAGGGCTACTGAAGGACACCGTGGATTTTAGTCAGTACAAGTCTGACAGTCCCTCCCGCTCTGCCCTGGGTGGGAGGACTCATTTGATGATATTACCACGTCAAAAAAAAAAAAAAAAAAAAAAAGGGAGTAGATGATCATGAATGAGATGGAAATTGGGAGAAGGCTTCGTTAGTGTTTATTGACACTGTATCCAGGTGTCCATATGTGGTCAAAAAGCAGTAATTTCCACTTCATAGATTTTATTTCTTTTTTTTATAACTTTGCCCCACACTAGGAATTTCTCCTGTATCGTGGGTGCGTTCACAAACATTTAAGCTCACATACACAAACAGACAGACCCGGAACAACTACCTGTAGGCTATACAAATATTTGTTCCTTGCGGGAATCAAACCCGCGACACGAAGCGTAGCAGTCAATCGCTCAGCCACTGCGCCAACCGTGCCGTCAAAATAAATCTTATATCAGGATGACATCGGGCTCTTGGAGACAGTTTGGAAAGATGGCTCTTACTTATCTTTATTATCGTTTTCCGGTTTAAAAATGGACGGATTTAAAGAATTGTATTGAAACTCTTACTTCAGCGTTTAAAATGGTAAATTGGAAGAAGGCTTCGATAGTATTTATCGATGCCTGCCAGGGCTGCGGGACTGTTCGAAAGAGATACCGTGGCCCTGGAACACAAAGGGCAAAGAAGGAACATGGAGGGGTTTTAGTCAGTACAAGTCTGACACTCCCTTCCGCTCCGCCCAGAGTGCGGGGGGGGGGTCATTTGATGATTTCCCATCCGAAAAAAAAAAACAAAAAAGGTGACGTACGGTCACCTTTTTTGTTTTTTTTTTTTGGTCAACAAGCAGTAATTTCCACTTCGTAGAAATAGATCAGAATTATATCAGGATCAACCAGGCATACACCTGCTCCTACTCCGTATCTTTACTCTTTTTATTTTATCACCTATTCGAGGCTCGATAGATTGGATCATTTCAACGCTGTCAAGTTTAACAAAATTAGTTTGCTTTTGTAAAAAATGAACCAAATTCACTCTTTCGTGCAATTTTTGTTGAGCAATCTTTTTCGCTTCGAATAAATCTCCATAGTTTTAAATAATACAATTTCACTGGGATCAGGTGAGTTGCTAAATTGTGTGTCGATCAGAAATTCTTTTTTTTTTTGTATATTTCCAATAATAAATCTCAATAGTTTTAGACAATAAAGATTCTTGACAATCGTTACAGCTGGCCCGAAAGTCTGATAACCAATCTTACCAAGGGGTTTCGTATTGGTATATGGTATACACGTATGTATGTATGCATGTATGTGTGGGTGTGTTGATTCGATTTTTATGCAATTTTTCGTTTCAAATCTTCGTCTTGATATTTTCCCAAATAATACTTTAAACCAAGTTCAACCACGTTGTTAAATCATCTGTCCGTCATTGCGGTGGATTGCTGTGGCCCCGATATATCCCTGTCACGTCATTTGCGCCCCACGGCCCCAAGTGATGGGTGACGATCCCCGTTGAGGTAATAGTTTATTGATCACGTGGTTTTAGCGGTTTTCACAGCGACTTTCCCTTCACAGGTTTGATTTGCTCTATACAGGGTGTAAACAGACCCTTCACATAGCCGTCAACCATGCATTCTGTAGGTACTAAGTAACTTTACGCAAAAATTATTTCTGGGAATCGACTTTTTTTTTTGGGGTAAAAAATCTCGTTTTACGGTAGTACTCGATGGAAAGCACTCAAAGCATTGTGCTGATGGATGGATTGAATAGTACGGGGGTCGTGGAGGTGTGTAAAGTAAAACTCTTACATTATAAACATGTATTTAAAAAAAAAACTTGTGAAAAAGTTGGAACTTTGACCCCCAATAACTCCGTAACTAGAAGGTTCCCAGGTATGGTCTAGAACAAAAAAATTATCGCAAAGACGGGGGGAACCGGGGAGCCTTTCGGTTATGTTAAGGGTCTATTTACACCCTTTATTTCGTATTTTATTATTTTGAATATCGGGCTTGTGTCCGCAACTCCACATGCAAAGCACGTATTTTATTTTTATATTTCACATTACAACGATACGCAAAATCAAGTGAAAAAGTCAGAATCAAATGTCCAGACTTTCCTTTTTTAATTAAAACGTTACTCTGTATCCTAAATCTAAAAACCTACAACATTTAATTAATGATTCAGATCACGAACCCGTAATCCATGTTTTTTTTCGCAACAAGGCAAATTACAGTCCAAAAATTCAGCCTAAAAATTCTGTTTTCAAAAATAAAACTCTGTTATCGAGATTTATTTTTGAGGCACAAAATTTTAGGATCCTGTTTCATCGGCTGTAGAATAAAAATGTTACCATGTAAAAAAGTTGTGTCGCGTTCCCGAACAAAAAGTATGAACATTAGATAAAAATATATTAGTTTGTGTACACAACATGGCAGTATGTTCGGTTCAAACAAAACTTTTAAAGGTGCTACAGTTGGCAGTAAGTTCCTACTTCTAAATTGGGTTTTAAAAAGTGCACATAAAAGTTAAGTGTGAGGTTTTTCCGCACAAAACATTGGTACTAGTTTCCTAATTCAGTTGCAATGTCGCAATGTCTGGAACAACTTCCTTTTTTGGTAAGCTTGGGAAATGGAAAAATCATGTCTTCAATGGTGTGAGCTTTCAATTAAAAAATAAATTGAAAGGAAAACTGTCGTCAGAATTGAAGATGAAAAAGCTTATAAAAGCCATTTGCTACCCTTTTCATAAATATTTCTTTCAAAACAATATGTTGATGACAATAACAAAGACAAACTGTGCCAATGTGTTGCTGTTCTGCAAACGATGAGACACTTCATCATGTCTGGCGGGTTGCACGTTGAAAGAAGTTCTAATAATATTTCATATTGCCCTTTCAACATCCTTTACAAAAATATCTCATTCTTATCTTAAGGTAACATCTTGTAGGCACAGACACAAGCCTTACAAATCCTTGTTTGCCGTTCGATATGTAACGTGACGTCAGTTATAGCCCGCAATCTGTATCAACATCGGATGCTGGGGTCGGACGTACGGATGTATGTGTCATGGACACGGAATACATATATGTATCTACTAGGTATATAGGATATGTGCGTGTCCGTGTTCCCATTCAGAACATCCTTTTGATATTTGATACTATCGTAAATGGTCGGATGATAAATGTTATTTTAATTTGGAATGTGTTTTTAATGTTTTTTTTTCAGATTGGTTATCTTTTCGGTCTGCTGTGCCTAAATAAACTTATATACCCAGAATATCTTTACATGTTATTAAAATATGTAGATAATCGCTTATTTCTATGGCCAAAGTAATTAAACAGAAAGTTAATACGCTTTTCGGACGAAATATTGTTGAGAAATAAAAGCTAATTCGGGATAATCCCTTTTTGTATGAAAGTATCTGTTACAAACAGCCCTAATTTTACAAAACATTTTTCCCTTACAAGGCTGTTTGCTAACGTCCCTTTTGATACGTAACAAGGGTAAATCGCCGTTCAGCCGACCATCCAGAAAATTACCAAAACATACCATAAAAAATGAACCAAACTTCGTGAAAAACAGGCTTCGGACGAAAGTTTGTAACTTACAGTAAGTGAAAACCAACAGAATTTGATACAAGTTCCCGGTGTAAATAAGTGTGGAAAAGTTTTTAGTTATTTTACTTGTGGAATATCTAATCAAGCAACTGGTTCGAGGTTGAATTTCCCAAGGGAGCGATTGTAATCAACGACAGTTACAAACGCAAAACTTTCCGCATCTGTTTACTAAACAAATATCTCTACTTCCGTATAAAGGTAGATAACAAAGAGGTCTCACATTTCATTTGTTTTTAATAAAGCGAATTAAACCTGAAAATTATTGTTTTTGGTGAACATCAAAAGCTGTTTTAAATAATAATGTACAGTAATTATTTAACCACATTAATACCTGTGGTTATACTAAAATTTTAATACATCCAGAACAATTTACGTTTACGAAAATAATAGTGATTTTATAAAGCCGAAACCGAATGACTATGTATCATGTGCCGTCGTATTAAATCATTACCGTGATCAAAGACAAAGTAAAAACCTTCTACTTACCTTTTCTTCGACACAAAAAAGGACATAGGTAGGCATAACGTCCCCAAAACGTGTATTTTTAAGAAATGTAGAAAAAAAATACATGCTACATAATACCAATAGCACGATATTTATCTAGACCGCGACTACTGCGACACATACCTAATATAAACAAAACAGTACCTTCGAGAACCTACATAGACATACCTACATCTAAGTACTATTCCAAACGTGTAAACTCGATCAACACAACGTTATGTCACTGACATCAATTTTACGGTGCGATTGTACCCGATATAATTAATGGCGTCCCAGAATTTATGGTCATGGGGTATTGACTGACTAATTACTTTCAAACTCACGTATTGACAGTGACAAGTGCTTATTGTGTGAGTTTCACAGACCGCTTGAGGTCGCACACAATGCTGCGACCTATTATTTCGCACGCGGGCACTGTTCCAATCTCTTGGACTACATAATCACAATTTTATCGCGTCTACAACGTGCCTATAAAGTAGTCTGTCCGAAGAGACTATTTACTGTTTATTCTGTTCGCAATACATCTCATTTTGTCGCGTTTCGTCTCCATCTTGGAACGCCCCAGTCTTTGGCCGGCAATCCTATTTTCCGTAGGATAGACTTTTATAGCATTGTGGGATAAGGAAATTAGAATTTTGTGGAAATGATAACGGTTTCCGTAAATGTTTTTCTCCTTTTCGAAGTGTCCTTGGGTGGGAAAGGGCGTTTCTGAAAGGTAAAGGACGTTGACGGGACGGTTGACCCCGCGGAGCAGGTGAAGAGTGAAATAGCTGACCAATATCATCGGACATTTGGCAATGTCGGGCTGTCGGCACCTCGAACCGTTCAGCGTAATCTTTCACCACATAAATGGGGAGATAGAATCTCTGATTCTGATGCTCGATGCCGCACCATCGAACTGCGTTTCCACTTAATAAAGCACAAATGAACCGAGAGAAATGTATATTATATCTACGAGTAAGTTAAGTTCTCTGCAGCACGGAAATCTATATCGGATATCGAAATGACTTGTTTATGTTACAGCACACATTAGGGATTATCTCGACTACTGAATAAACTGGTAGATTGTGTGAATTTAATGGTACAACACTGTTATGGGCAATTCAATCTAGGTCACAGACGGTTTATGAAAATTCCGTTTGAGATTTTGTTATTGATCTGTGAAAACAAAGAAAACAAAGTTGTCTATGGAATAACATAGTTAACAGACATTCGGAAAAGCTAAAAGTGTTTTTAAAGTAATCTGGAAGCTAAATTAATTGTAGTAACGTTTACCACAATGATGTTGGAACCAAAATACGTGTCCTCTCTACCGCAGTTAAATTCCAAAAATGCTCGCGCTGCGGCGTTCCCTCTCAGCAGTACTCGCACATCGCACACAGTCTATAAAACTGCACGGGTGCATGGGTGTGAAATTATTTATTTATGAACGACGACGTATTCCCTCGTTCCACTACATTTCGCTCGCAGAGAACAGGTAATGCAACATTTTCCGTCCGCAGGTTGCATTGCAGACATTTTCTAGCATCGACCCTTGTTCGGGAAACCATTACTATCTCTTTTACAGCCTTGTTTCTCTTTTGTCAGCCTTTGATGCATTATCAAAGAGATTTATTGTAGAACCAGTAAGGAAGATGTCTTCAATTTTGCATCGTGCGCGCTCACGAGATTTATACTCAACGACTTATCAGATTTAATTCTTGGTTACACGGTTTGTTTCCCGCTTTCCCCTCCTCTTCAATGTTATTTCCTTTGCAGAGGTTTGTTTGATAGCTATAGACGTTATTTGAAATGTTCAGCCCCGGAAAAAATAGAAATAAAATAAAGTTAAATGTGTGTTCTGTTCTTTGTCAGTAGTTTCATTAAAGCTCTAGCAGTAAAAGAGTCGAAAAATGCGATACTTCAGATTTTCACGAAAGAAAATTAGGTTAGCCTCTGTTTAAGTGCACGGTATCATCGGGGAGTGCAGTTTGGTGCCAAGTTCTCATAGCCGCCAGTTTCAAGGCCTCATCACACAAAAGCTTCTTTAAGCGTCATAAGAATAAGCACTTAAACGGATGCCCCGTTTAAGTGCTTATTCTTATGAAGAAGGTCGTCAAAGTGGTACTTAGTCGACACGTCATTGGCTCTCTGATAAAATATCTTTGCATCTTTGTGTATTTTTAACGTTAAAAAAAAAATATCATATCAGATTCTTCTGTCATTCAAAGGAGATTGGTTACTTGGGTATCTCATCAAATTCAAACGTTTCAAAATCTAGTTATATGCAAATTAAAGGTCTTATAGCTGTAGTTATTTTTCAAGCTAAAATGTTTTTTTAGTTGTTGGGAGTAATTAGAAAACCATGATTTTAGGATGCAAAAACAAAACGCATTAATGCAAAACAAAACGCATAAAATAGAACCAATTAAATGTATGACGTCGTCAGTGTTGCCATATAATAAACCCAAATCGATGATCACTTTAGTGAAGAAGAAAAAAATCGTTTATTCAAAAAAATTGATTTAAATAGACGAATAGACGGCCAAAGCAATTCCACAAGTATTATGTATGTTTTGGAAAGTATCTTTCGTCCAAATATTGTTCATTAAATAAAAATAAAGTAGATTGATTTGATTCGAGAATATATGCTCACTTTAAACAACATAATTATAATTTAAATAGCATTGCTTTCACTAAATTAATTTCGTATTAATTCGATGATTTTAATCGATTCGAATCGATTGTTAATCAATATTTGGCAACACAGCTGTCACTTATGTCAAATACAAAAAAAAAATATTTACGTCAGTATTTTTTTTGTGTTTTATGTTTAAACCCTGCATAATTCGTTCTTTGTGATTTGTGTAATGTTTTCTGCATCTATAAATGAAGTGTGAACTCTTATTTTGAGCCACCACGTTGCTATAACATTAAAAAAAGACAACTATAATATTAGCCACAGTTTTTATGACTACTATTTTCTGAACAAACATTGTTTTTAGATCAACACTTCTGATTATGTATGCAATTCTTGCAGGGCGATAGGAATGCATCAGCTGCAACATACCTGTATTGTTTGTGGTACTTCAGTGATTGAGATATAGAAGTATATTAGCAGGATTATAGTGGAATCCGATTTCAAGGCAATAAAAAGTTTATATGCGTCAAAATAAAGTATTGAATTGTTTTAACAGGTTATGAACCAATTTGCGTAACTTGTTGGGAACAACCACAACAAGAACTTCTGTGAAGACACGAAAACCAACTTCGAGCTCAGACAATAACTTTGCCCAACTTAAGAAGAGTACCAGAAACACCCAGGCACTGCTTATTTAGTGGATGTCGCAACTCTGAACGTTTTCATGTCCCTGACAACATACGTCGACGCGTGGTGATTGAAAATAACTTTATAATATTGTTATCATTAGAATAAAAAGTTATTATAAAAATACTATGGTTTTATTTTTTTACCTATACTATTTTAAATTATTCATTATCTTTTATCCTATTGACAACCATCTTGTGGATGGACCATGGACCATCTAGGATGCGGATTCGAATCCCGCAAACGGTACGTTATTACTATTGTAAGTGACGTCATAGCAATTGGATGGCCTAAAATAATTCAAAATCTTCTTATCTATAATTGCCGTTTTCTTATCTCAACTTAGAACACCCTACTTTAAAATCTTACTAGTGCTTAACACAAAAATCCTTCTATAGTTAATAAAGTACAATCTATCCACTTTATCTGATTGAAATGTATGATCTAAAAGGGTCTGCCTTGGTTTACATTAAGTAGGTAGGTACTTCTAAGTATTATTTTTGGTGGTCCATTTTGAGGTTATGTATAAATCAATTTAATATCCCCAACTCTAATGTATATCTTACCATTACATATTTTGTTATACTCTATTGTAGCATTCAAATCCATATAATCATTCTATGAAACGGTAAGCCCGTATGTGATACTGAAAATACATAGGTTCATGCCAATCTCCTTTCTTCAACTGCTTGATCTTTTCCCAACTATGTTGTGGTAGGCTTCCAGTCTAACCGGATGCAGGCTGTATCTGACCTCCACTATATCATTCATATACGGCACGGTTGGCGCAGTGGCTGAGCGATCGGCTGCTGCGCTGCGTGTCGCGGGTTCGATCCCCGCACGGAACAAATATTAGTATGATCTACAGGTAGTTGTTCCGGGTCTGGCTGTTTGTGTATGTGAGTTTTAATGTTTGTAAACGCACCCACGATACAGGAGAAATTCCTAGAGTGGGGCAATGTTTTTTAAAAAAAAAAAAATATCCCCGACATAAATATTGGAATTCATGTTAATTGTTCCCAAAATAATAGAACAAGCCACATGCCAGTGTTTAGTAGAACAGCCATCTATTTTTGACATGCGTCATATCGAGTGAAGCAGATGTGCAGACGCAAGATTAATAACTGTTGCAGTCATCGCATCTTGTGTCTAGACAGGCGTATCATGATGATTGATACACGGACATATTTCATAGGTACTATCTATCTAGAAATAGAACTAAATGGTGAAACCAAATGTTAGCAGCTCATCTAAACAGCGTTTAAGCATTATCAGTCACTGTATGCCACAACAATGCTTACTGTGACAACTCTAGAACGTGGTTTAGTGCTGATCGCGTATCATTGCTGAATTTCGCCCTAAGTTTAGATCAAACTCTCGGAGTTGGAACTAAATATCTCAAAGCACCATTCCTACATGACTTATATGAAAAGTATTTACACTTGAAGTGACAATTTTATTTATTTTTTACATTTAGTACAGCATAAGCCACTTTTATTCGGTCTCATCACAGGACCACAAACATTCTAACATAATCGTCTTCCATTTATCAGAAAACAAGTTCAATCCAGGGTTGGTCTCCACGAGCGCGTTGAGCATCGTAAGCATACGCGGTATAGAGGAGGTGGATCGAGCTACAGTGCGACAAAATGGGATCAAAAGTATAATTATAAATTAGCAATTCAGATGTAATTACCTATGTAAGATTAATAATGGACCTTGTATTACCAACATTAACGGTCCCGTTTCCACTCAATAAAACTGTAGAACGGGACTAAAATATAACAGCCTAATAAACAGCTAACATTATTTTGTAAGACTAATATTTGGAAACAAAAACGGGCTTAGTGAAAACATTATTTGGTTGGTTGGTTTTCACACAAACATTATACTTAATACAACGATAATGACGTGGCTTAAGTATCCCTGTAATATTGTCATGAAGAGACAAACTCCTGTCACAAAACAGATAGGTACCTACAGAAGGTCAGTTTTATGTAATTGAAAACGCTCGCTTCGCTTCTTCGGACAAGCACGCCACAATATACCCCACCACTACAACTTCTGAAAGCCAGAATCAACAGTGGCAATCACCAGAAAAGCGTCAAAGCGAAGTAGCTCGAAAATTCCGGGAAAACTTTTAGATCCTACGATGAGTACAAGTGCACTCAAAACTGACATTTGTTTGCGATCGCCGTACGTCTGCGTCTATGCTATGCTCGCCAGTTTTTGCTGGTTGCAAGTAGCCGACCTTCTGTAGGACCTATCAATTCTGTGATACTGATTATTCATGAGGGTTGCCTCTCGAGCACAATGCGTGGATGCCTCCGGGTATGATTGATCATTGTGACGCAAGTCCCTTGAGGTACCTAGTTACGATAGGGTTGAACGACGACAGATGCAAATAAATAGCTTATGAAGGTACGCGTCTTAACAGTTTTGGTCGTACGAAGTTTTGGGTATGGGGCTATGGGTATCGACTTTCGATTCAATTTAGGTTTTGAATTATTAAGAAGGGACCTACTATGTGACACGGGTTGTATGCCAATGCATAAATTAACACTAGATGCGGTACTAAACAAAGCAATCCTTTAACATTGATATTCAAAGCTTGAGATTAATATTAATTTACCTTTCAAAAGTTCCGTTCAGAAGTTTCCCAAAAATAACAATGAAAAATGTATGTATATCTTAAAAATCTGATTAAAGGTACTTAGAGACAGCGTCTGCGAGAAAAATAAACTGCGATCAGTAATCTATCTACCAAATGTGGGTATTAGAAATCCCGTTTGATCGATTTTTAATGTCTAGGTCATTACTGGGCCCCCATTAAGCACAAGGATGAGGAGGAAACGTTTACGAGATTATTATGAAAAATAAAAATCCCATAGTTTTATAACATGAGCATCTTTTATATCCCGCAGGATAGGGTCTGGCAGGCCCTGCCTTTTTGTTACGTTTAGGGGCTAATGCCAGCGGTCTTTCATCTAAGACGAAAATGATGATGATGTCCTTACAGTACTGTAACGCAGCTGCAGTTTGTCACCTACATGAGTTACCTCTATTTAAAGAAAAGCTTTGCAGAGAAACTTCACTTGTATCTTCATTCCGACCAATTGCCAAAAAAGAACGACACTTTCTTTTAATCCAAATTCAAATTTAAATAGTTCGAATTGCCGAATGTGGCCAGTCCTATAATATAACCAGCCTGCATCATTTGAGGTTGCTTGGAAGGTAGACAACCTTACAGTTCATAAATCGAACCTTTAATTGAAAATGCTAAAACCATTACCCATTACGACCACTTAACCCGTTAATAACTATTGCCTCGTAAAACAATACTAATCATATCGATCGGCAGCCAGTCCTCATGGAGTGTACCGCGATATGTTATTACTAATACCAGTCATAATTTACACGCGTCTACTACAGCTTCTATTGGCTTCGCGACTATTAATTACTGTGTAACAATAAATGAACGTAAACGGTACATAAACGGTAACGAATTTACGATCGAAGTTATTATTGTAAGTGCGGTATATTTAGTAGAATAATATTTGACTAGTCTGCTTCAAGGTATTATGTCAGATACTGAAGTCGAATTATGTGTAATTCCCATCAATATAAAAGCAAAATATTTTGTAGAATAAAATATGAATTAGAAGTAATTGACCATTTTCTATTTTTAACATCTAATGTGAACAACAAAAACATTGACGAACTTAAAGGAAAAATACCATCATACAATTCTCTAGAATCAAATAAAATCGCACCCGTGTCACGCTACGCCGTAGCGTAAGTTACCTACGCCGTAGCAAATGATTATGCTAATGACGTTAAAATAGGACAGTGCGCTACATAATAAAAGCATCTCGTAGCTCCGTAGCACCATATACATATACTACATCTCCTAGCGGTGGCCGGCACAAGTCACACAATAGATGCTTAGTTGCTGCCTACATTTCGTTTTGCCGGCAGTCATATCGTGAGTGGATTTCCGCATCCACTGAGAACATTGTGCTCTAAATGCCTTCTATACTGTCTGTGAATAGGACATAATGTAACAAGTTACTTTGTGCACGCTCACGTCGATACCTGAGTGGGATGAAAAATTCCTTTTTGTTTTATAAATTTTGATGTCGTAAGCTCAATTCGCTTGTTATATTTTGTTTTTATCGTTGAAAGAGAATATTAACATCATTAGGTGACATCGATTTATAAAGGAGTTTTTCTGTGCTCATACTGCTTGGAAGTCGCAGATTTTCAACGCTCATTTTAACTTAGCTCTGTTCATTTTCATAGTCCTAATGAAACTAGATTAGTTTCGTATCGGATATTCCAATGCATACAGATAAGAAACTTACTTCAAGTTCCTGCGACTTGCAAGTGAAAGTTTGTGAATTGTCTTTATTGTGTTTGTGCGAAATTTCGTTTCCTTTCCATCTTTGTTCAAAACTCTTCTTGGAGGAAATTGTGCTACACTCGTCGCAAACTTAGTTGTGGGCTTAAAACACAATCCGTGTTGCGAACATCATTTGTGTTAAACGCCTCGACTGTAGAAATAAAAAAGCGAAGTAATTGCTTAGAGATAAGTGCCTACGTGCCAAGTATATCGCGCGCCCGATGCGATGGCGTAAGCGTACGGTTCTGAATGTTCCACATCAATTATTTCTTCACGTTCGAAGGTGTATCGAAGCATTACGTTTTAAGCTCATATTTAATCTCCACATTGGGATACATAAAGTTACAATTCCTGCGTAAAAATAAAAAGAAATCCTATACTTAACGGTTCACTTCATGGGGATGATATCAGCGATTTTTGGGCCAATAAAAAGTTTATTGGCCCAAATAAAAGTTGTGGTCCATTTATTTGAATTCAAAGTGTCGAACACTGGCGTTCCGTACGATTGATGTACGTCGTAACCTTGAAGTGAGGTCTAGCCGAGTCATTGTCTGCAGGCGTCCGTTGGTATTTGACTGCTGAGACAAAGGGTGCCATAGACAGAGACACTCTCGTCATAGTCATTCGTTAGCTTAGGAGTGAAAATAGACTGAAGGATAATAAAGGAAGGACGTGTGAGTGAACACTTACGGCAGATTTACTTTTACGTGTCAGTCTCGGAGCAGTGCTGCCATCTAAATGGGTACGTGCCTTCAGAGATTATTATCATTCCCCTTTTATTTCTCGTCACAAACATTTAAACATTTTTATGTTATACCCAGTTTCAACTTGACAGTTATTTAAGTAGATGGCAGAAAATAAAATCTTCTTGAGTTTTAAGCTTGGAGTCGCGGCGGGTCACAGATACTGATAAAAGTTATGTGTTTTAATAAGAATGTGTAGGGAGATGACCTCACTTGAATAAGCATAGCATTATCAGCCTATAATGTTCCCACTGCTGGGACACACGCCCTCCTCTCTATGAGAGGGAATGGGCTATAATCCATCATGCAGGCCCCGTTCGGGTTGGTAGATGGCACATGTCACCGAATTTTTTGGTTCTGGGACATGCCGGTTTCCTCACGATGTTTTCCTTCACCGTTTTGAGAGCAGTGGTGATGAAATAAATTACACAAAGTAATGCGCCTGCCTGGGTTCGAACCCACGACTAAGGCATCGTTCACACCAAACGTATTGTCCGCCGCCGACTGTGAGTATGCTCACAGGTTACTAATTACTGGTTCGGTGTGAACGAGAAGTTAAATATATATGGAAAAACGATAAACTGCGTAACGCACGCTCACAGTCAGCGGCCGACAATACGTTTGGTCCGAACAATGCTTCACTGTTCGTAAGTCGGGGCCGCCACCACTGCTCTCGCATTTCGAGCACTTGAATAAGGTTGATAACAATTAGATTCCTAAACTTTAGTTCAACAGGTGTCCAGGATGTTTAATATCGGAAGAGAAGGTTAGATAAAAGTTCTGTAGTAGTCTCATAAATAATCATCGAGGTTTTTTTCGTTTATACCGCGGTTCCGTTGGTTCATCGACTAACGCAAACGTGATTTAAGGATTTATAATGAACTAGCTTTTTCGCACGGCTTCGTTCGCGTTAATTTAGAATTTGACAACAAACTCTTAACAGCAGCAGCTCTTTGCAGCTTCATGTTAGCGCCTCGCCTCGTATTTTTTAAGATGCGTGTATGACACAATTTTGTATATCTAATTTAATATTGTGTATGTTTAATTTTGTTATTGATTCTTTTAATGTTATTATTTTATTTTTTAATTAATTTAATGTAATTTGGTTATGTGATTGTAGTGTGTATGTGTAATTTTATTGATTATTTTAATGTACATGTGTTTAATGTGATTTTAATGTTCATAATTGTTCTATGGACTATGTCTGAAATAAATGATTAATTAATTAATTAACACACTACTAAAGTTTCTATAATAATACAATTCAAACATAATTCGAAAAACACGTGGCACCATCTAATCATAAGAACGTTGTTGTTATATTTCTCGGAAACAGTATTTTTTTTCGAGATGAAAGGTACTCTACGTCCGTTTCTGTACACCTGACAACGTCTATGCAGTATTCAGTGGTTTAGGCGTGAAAAGTTAACAAAAAAACTTACTTTCGCATTTATAATATTACGAGTACTAGCGTCCCGCCCCGGCATTGCACGGGTGCAATATATACATATAAACCTTCCTCTTGAATCACTCTATCTATTAAAAAAAAACGAATCAAAATCCGTTGCGGAGTTTTAAAGATCTAAGCATACATAGGGACAGACAGCGGGAAGCGACTTTGTATTATACTACTTAGTGATAGTGAAGTTAAGGATTGAAAGTTCGGCTACCTAATGAAATGAATTATTTGCGTGTATAAATGTATGAAACAGTTCCATGACTAGTTGACAGATTTTGCGCAGTCTAAACCACTAAAGATCCGAATCTTATATGGTTTAAATGGTGCAGAGGTGTTCTGGATAAGATTTTATACAACAGCTGGTGTAGCTTATTATATTTAACTCCAAGAAGGAAGCATACGTTTATATTATGTAGGATACGACAACGGCTATCTATTCGCTTGAGTTGAAGACTAATCTGGGGCATGGAGTTTACCAGAGCGTGAAAGGAAGGATAACCATACGCACAAAGGAGCATGCATTGTTTGTATGGCCTCATATGTGTGTTGAGTTGTAGAGCTATAATATACAACATTATTTTTAGTATATGCGAAACCCGAATATAATTTGTTCAGAATAAGTAACTGAATCGATTCCAATAATTTTTAAACCATGTTATATTTTGTCCCAAAAATATTTAAAAAGGCTACAAAGCGGACACCGAGCGACACTAAGTACCTATCGTAATAATTTAGGCACCTACTGCCAAATTATTATTATCAATGAGCTCAAGATGACGCTGGAGGCGCGCGCGCGGTTGCGCCTCGTGGTGACCACGTTTTTGTGCGGACAACTATTTAGGTAACAGAACAAGCTTATAACTTTGTGATTGATGACATGGTACAGTTTTGAAATTTTGTAAATAGATTCTTTACACAAAAATACGAGACACGTGTTTCAGGTTTCGCATTTACTAAAACTAATGTTCTATACGTCGTGTCGCAAGATGATTCAAGGGCTATTACGAAAAGGATCTTATTTCTAACTGTTGGACTCATAAGGAAAAGCTTGTTTGCACGAACGCGTAGTCATCATCATCTGCCTAGCCTTTTCCCAACTATGTTGGGGTCGGCTTCCAGTCTAACCGGATACAGCTGAATACCAGTAATTTACATGGAGCGACTGCGTGACCATCTGACCTCCAAAACCCAGTTAAGTACTGGGTAAGACGTATTTTAACCTCTGACTAATTTGTAAAATATTCGGATCGTGGGAGCTGATTTCTGTACTACACTGGTATGATATTTGAAGGTTGACTGGTAGAAAATGCCTATGGCATTAAGTCCGCCATTGTACTTTTGTGCTTGAAGTGTAAATAAATAAATAAATAAATAAATATTTGGAATAAAACAAAGCACATCATAAATATGGTTTTATTTATGATGAGCTTTGTTTTATTCCAAAAATAACAACAAAACTTATCTAGGTCACCAATTGACTATCCTTGTATATCTCAACGTAACAGACAGAGAGAAAAACACGAAAACAATATAGGTATCTGTTTGACAAATGTGTGTAAGTATTACCTTATCAGACATCTCCGGATGACTACATAGCTGAATTTGCTCACGGAATGAATTCATTAAACGACGTTCCCCATTTATTTTATTGAGCTATTTGGATGTTTTTTAATCAAGTAAAAAGTTCGTGATCACAGTATCGAAAGTGGGTGTTTGCTATGAAATTAGTTTACTTATGTTTTCTTTTCCTCATTTTTACATATTTCCATTTCAAGGTTATAAAAATAACCTAATTTCACGTCTGCAATCCCCAAGGTTAGACAGACGTGTAACTAATATTATTACACCCATATTTCCGCATGTAATAGGGGGCGAACTTATTGCCATCAACTGGGTATTAATTCAGACCGTGGCTATGAGATACTCCTGATAAAAAACCCAATATCACTTTGTCCGACCTGGGAATCGAACCCGGACCTCATAATCAGCAGGAGCGCTTGAATAAGAACCGCTAGAACAAAGAGGCTGTCATTTCGAGTACTTAGTGTATATTTTAACCTCCACAGTCTATACCTAAGTTTATAAATAGCTGACATTATTATAGAAACACGTGGGCTTCGCTTGACATTAGGCTACATCAGAGAGATAAGATAATATAATATAAGTTGTGTGGGCTACAATATCAATTCATGTGGAATTCTAACGGAATTATTTCTACTTCAGTGACAGCCTCCGTCTGTTAGTCGGCTAGTTACCTATTCGATTAGTTTTTCGACACAATCAAAATATTTGCATACATATAATAAAATTGAAACAGGCTGTACATTGAAGATATTGAAAAAAAAAATTATATGGGGGTGTTTATTAGAGCAACAGAAGCCAAAACAACAGTTTTTAGAATTTTTGTCCGTCCGTCTGTCTGTATTTCTGTCTGTATGTTTGTACGTGCATCACGCAAAAACTACTGCATGGATTTGAATGCAGTTTTCACCGCTCTACTGCTACATGCTTAACTTAAAATTGGTACCTTAGATATAGTTTCGGACCTGATAGGTGGCGCTATGCGAAGCAAGGGCGGGTCGCTAGTTTATATTAAGACTGCTTCGTTAGTCGCAAGTGCTACTGCTCAGCATTATGTCATGTGTTCGATTCCCAGCTCGGGGAAAATATTCAAGAGTTTTTCCATTATAAATTTCTTAGAGGCTTTGAGTCTGGATGTGTGCCCTGTCAATGGCAATAGACTCGCCCTCTATTTCATGACACTTAACGGTAACTTGCAAAATGTAGGTGCACTATAAGCAGAGGGGTACTCTGCTTATAGTGCCCCTTCGTGGCAAAACCAGGTGTAGCAGACATACCTATTAAGATATCCCAAGCGAATAACTGAGACAACAATCTTCCCTAAGACATCTCTGAAAGAAGGCTAGGTAAACGCCAAGTCCAATAAAACACACACTTTATAAATACATTACTCGAACATGCCCACATAGTCACGTACTGGAACTACTTTCCAATTACGTGCCTCCACTAAAATTACCGTCGAAGTAAACTTAGGTAACTTGCGCTGAGCAAATCCTTAGAGTCCGTATCCATCAAAGACAGGGATAGAAAGTTATATTTGATGGCAATAAGATGGGTAACAGCATTCCCTTGGGTAAAATCATCGATTAGCTTGACAAGTCTGGTTATAAGGTCAATATCTTTTTAAGGCTGATGGAGAAGAATTGCTGTAACAGTGTTGCAGGTCGCAGTAGCGAAGGGTTAATTGTTGTAAGAGGTAAGCCGGAGTACATAATCTTTAATGTGATTATATTATTTGCCTATAGAATACTGACTGCCATTTTTCAAACGGAAGCCAGTAGGAATCGAGTTGTACGGAACCTTCGCCACTGGTAGGTCGTGGATCATAGGCCGGGAACTCTAGTAAATGTCCAGCTTTGAATACACTTCTAAACAGTCCCAAAATACAGTGTACAGAGGTCATTCTGCTTTTGTTTCTTCTGCTGTTTTAATAATAAATTGATACAAAATCAAAATGGCTCCCTCAACGGAAGCATTCGCGTTAATTTAACAGTTCAGATTCGAGCATAAAGGCGCTCCCTTACCGGAGCATTAGCCTATTATGTAAAAATCCAAGATTTGATTTTGAAATACTGCCTCGTTGGTCGAGTGGTCACAAGCGCGACTGCAGAACATGAGGTCCTGGGTTCGATTCCTAGGTCGGGCAAAGTGCTATTGAGTTTTTATATCAGGAATTTCTCAATAGCAGCCTCGGAGTGTGGATTCGTGCCCGGTTGATAGCAATACCCTCACCCCCTATTACATGGGACTTAAACATAACTGGCGAAATGTGGGTGTACTATTAGGTACACGTCTGCCTAACCCTTCAGGGATTACAAGGCGTGATGTTATGTTATGTTACAAATCATTCGCCTGTAATGTAACAATCCACGTTTCAATTTTTGTACAGAAACAAATGATTGTTACAAATTGTATCTTTTCAGGTTGCGCACTGTAATGTTCGGTTCTCATCACTCACTGATGTAATGCTCGAATCTGAACTGTTACGTTACAGGCGAATGCTACTAGTGAGGGAGCGCCTAAAGGTAGGTAAGGTAACAAAAAGCGATGTGCGGTTTCCGCAGCACGCTCAGTACGAGTATAAAGACCCCAAAGAACCGCGGTCGGTATGTGAACCTACCTCCCAAAGGGGTTAAAAAATCCCTTTTATTAATAACCCAATCCCCTCAGAGAAAACAATAGCTCCCTCCCGGTAAAAATGAAGGGATAATTTTCGTAAAAAGAGAAAATTAATTTGATTAGATGCCAGTACCAGAAAACCTGCCAAAAGGTCACTTCGCTAATTAAAAAATTAAAGAAAATTTAATCTCCAGGAACATTTAATATGGTCTGTTTGTGTTCAAACTGAGAAGCTTGCACATCCTGAATGGAACCGTACCAGTAGCGAAGGGTCAATTTTTGTAAGAGGTAAGCCGGAGTACATATCTTTAATGTGATTATATTATTTGTCTATAGAAAACTGACTGTGGCATTTTTCAAAGGGAAGCCGGTAGGAATCGAGTAGTATGGAACCTTCGCCACTGAACCGTACATAAGTTTTTCAGTATGAGTGAGCGAGAATTTGTCAAAAATGTCAACGAAACAAACACTTTACAATTTTCTGACGTGGGAGGTTGAATCTAACCACACTGCTCCGTTGCGTTGTGTTGCGACGTCGCAGAGCAAGATTTTCATTCGACAACGCAACGGAGAAGTGTGGCATGTTTTAAAATGTTTATGTAAAATGACTGCTGCGACGACGCAACGCAGCGCAACGCAGAAGTGTGGCATGCTTTAAAATGCCTGCTGCAACGACGCAACGCAGCGCAACGCAGAAGTGTGGCATGCTTTAAAATGCCTGCTGCAACGACGCAACGCAGCGCAACGGAGAAGTGTGGCATGCTTTAAAATGTATAGATATGTAAAATGACTGCTGCGACGACGAAACGCAGCGCAATGGAGCAGTGTGGTTTCACTCTTAGGTAGATGTTTTTTTTTTTACATTTCAAATACCTTTGTTGAAAACTTTTATAAGATATCTGTCTATGTGTATGTTTTCCGTTTCAGTCTTAGTAGATACCCTTTTTTCAATCAAGATGTCTAGATCGCCGTCCAAATGTATGAGTAACGAATCAAAGAAGTGCGTACAATTCCAATGTTCCTTTTCTTTTCCAACACATCACCTTCATCCCATTAGCATTTTTATAGGCTCTTAAGGGCGCCGACGTTATCTCAACCCCACGGCATACGCCGAAACCTTCACTAATATACGTATGACTGTGCCCTTTCTTTCATTTCCACTTTCATTGAATATTTTTGCCCTTTTTTGGGAACTAACGTGTCGTTCCCTATTTAGTTTGTTTCTTTTGCCTCGGCGTAGGCATTTGAGGAAATTGCCTGTGTGCTTACGAAAGAAAATGTAGGCTCTAAAGATAGAAGGAATATGTTAGTATGTAGTATTATGCTGAATACAATGTTATCAGTCTGTCAAAATTCACCTCATACGAATTTATCGTTTGAAGTGAGTCTTTAGTTCTGCTTTATAAGAGATCATTTAATAAAGCTTTATAACTCATATTCATATTTTTCATATTAATATTCATTTCATATAATTCATATATTCAAGATTTAATATAGAAATATATAAAAATATAAAAGGTAAGATAGAAAAATTAATAAACGATATCCAAGAAATAATGTTTCCTAGACCAACATTAGGCTGCGTTCATCTTATTACTCGAAAAGAGTTTTCTTCCTCGAGTCTATTATAATATTCATGGATTTTATGAAGCGCATCTCTCTTGCAAATTGTTTACAGCTCCGATTGCAATAAAAAAGGTTCCGAAAATTGTATTTCATAGGTTAGTTTCTATTTTTACGTTTACAGAGAAATCGACCACAATTGAATACAGAGTTTTTTGGTTTAAATAGAGCGGAAGTTATAAAATTGAACCCACTGAAACGGTTTTATAGGTGCTAAATTAAGCGATAACTAGCCTATGGGGCCATAAAAAAAACTTCTACTTAATGTATAAAAAAGAGTTTCTATAACAAATTTTCCCCACAGGGTCAAACTCTCACATAGCAAACGTCGGTATAAAGTAAATCTCCACAAGCTGAGCGCTTATGCTAATACTATATTTCATTTCCGAAGAGAAAAATGTTAAGTTCAATCGTGCTGGTGTCATGATATCCATGATTTGAAACGTGTAGGAATTGAGAATAAATTTTAAATTGAAACCGGGTAAGAGGATTACAGAACCCGGGGGAAATCTGAATAGCGCATCACTATGGAAGATTTCTAGCTTTTTCTTCTTGCTGTAAATTTAATATAAGGGTATTTACGTGGAAGCCTTACTACCGCATTGCCCGCGGACCCATGGGTCATCTATGTGGAATCTGGTTCATGGTATAACATAAATATTTCCTCATCATATTAAATATAAAAATTCCACTAAAATATACCTACAATATCATTTCCATTTTTTGTCATTTTTGTCAGCTACCATCAATTATTTTTTGGCAATATCTACAACTAGCTTTGCCCACGGCTTCGCACGCGTTAATTTAGAATTTGAAAATCAATTCGGGTTGTACTCTGCTTGTAATAATATAATTCAATCATTATTCGAATGACACGTGGCGCCATCTATTTTCAGAAGAAATTTATTGTGGTTTTCCTCGGGAACAATTCTTTTTTTCGGAATAAAAGGTACCTTATGTCCGTTTCTGTGGACCTGACAACATATATACAAAATTTCAGGACGATCAGTTCAGTGGTTTAGACGTGAAAAGGTAACAAACAAACTTACTTTCGCATTTATAATATTAGTTAGGATGAAACGGCAGGCTACAGTTTTGCGCAACCCTTTCTCCTGTTGCATATTTACAAAGCTGGATACGATTTCGTTTGCAAGAGGCCACCCAAACCTTTTTCGGAAAGATAAGAACAGTCAAGTGCGTAGTTTCTAAGCTGTATAAAGTATTCGTTTATCTCCAACATACTACTTACCTTCTTAGATATGCTGTTGCCAAGCGAAAGGTCTAAATCCAAAACAAGGAAAACAGAAGCGCTCTTTGGACGGTCCCAGATATTAAAAGACAAAAATTGCACAAATTCTCCGTACCCCAACCCTTTTGCTTACATTACCACGAGCAATTTGTCTCGTCACTCCATTTACAACACACCATGTCAAAAAGCGAATGGAATTTAATCACTTATTTGTGAATTCAGATTGTCACACGTATCTACTTTACCCGGGTAACGTGGGCGGACATTTCGCCCTCAGGCTCCGCTATTAATAAAATCAATTTGCTTTCATGTTGGCCTACCATGTTATTTTAAGATTTAATAAGGAAAATAAAAATACATTTTGGCATATTTTTGCGTTTAATCGAAAGAAGTTGTATGAAATCCGATGTAATGAATCAAGATTGCTGTAACTAAGAGACGGCCAGGCAAAGTTGTAGTAAGTATTTCAGACTAAACTTTGTGGATTTGCATTTAAAAGTTAAGAACAGCTAATAGCTAACTCTCGTTAGTTGTTTAAATATTCAAGTCGCTATCGTGACTGCTCGTGCTTCTGCATTCAAATAACATTCTTAGGTATTCTATTATAAAGAACATATTCAAAACTAATAGCAGCCTGTATTTCTTTCCGTAGTGATGAAATAAATATAAAAATGTAGTTGTTAGTTTTCATATTACTATCAAGTAAATAAATATTGGAAACCACGAGAAAATGGAAACGCCTATTATCAATAACTTGGCCAAGAGCCTAATAAAAATAAGTGTGTACAGAACCACAGCGTCATAGCAACTACATTGTATTATATCATTCACACTTTCCCGATCTTTGTGCGTGGCGGTGACGCAGCAATAACAGATATTTATTACCGCCATTTTGTCGTTATAAACCAACCCCAGGATCCTGTCACCTGAGATTTTTGTAGGATTATTTGTTCTTACGATGATTTAGCCATGAAATATATACGAGATGTATCACAGAATAAATCATCTCCTTGTCCTTCGGGCCATGTTGTGTTTACGAAGTTCGTTTCTGAAATAAGGAATCGCATATTTATGTATAGTCTCAACATGAATGATGTAATCAAGATTTTGTAACAATATTTTGATTTAAAAGAGTGTCCATGGAGTTTCTTGCCCATTCTTCTCCATAGAGATCTAAACTTTGGAATGGGCAATTGGGCAACTACAGTACTTTCACTTTTCTTTATTATGTCTTGTGATTGTGACTGTAACTTCACTTTTTTTTGTTTTTTTTTTTTATTTTTTATTTCAGAAGTGCCTGTTATAGTCTAATTGAAACAAATTCTTTTTTTGAGTTTAATATACTTATAATGTGGGACCGTGTACTTTTGATCGTGCTAACTGTTGCTGAAAACTGTGTTAATTATACTAGTATCCAGTAATTACACCTCAATGAATAATTCAGGATTTAAATCCACAGTTTCCGCTTTTCGGTGTTCGAAAATCACGTTAGTTTTGTCCGACAATGAGAATTGGCTCGAGGGTCCCCCTAATTGTACCGTATGGTTGGCCGGGATGGCTTTTGGGATCATGTCCGCAGGCCCATTACAAAATCCACGAATAAAAACACAGCCTATATAAAGCTGAACAAATGCACGAGATGAATCAGATTACGGAACGTTCGTATAAACTTGACAAAGGATTTAAATTAGACAGGATTTAATTCAAGGCAATTAGGCAAATTCAAAAGAATGTAATTTTTACCTGTGTCACTTTTGACAAAGGCTCAACGAACGTGTTGGCTCGACGGCGCATACCTACCTACAATCTACATATAAATTGTAGGATTCGAGGTCATACATCGTTAGTATAAAAGCTATATTGTATTGTGAGCAAATAGAGCGAATGAAATATTAGAACGCGACGACGACGTGACTAATCAATGAAAATAATTGAAAACATTTCTCATCCGTTGCCGCGTTGGTGATTAATTACATACCAACGCAATTTCTTTACTAACAGAAACTTAATAATGGGTGTAAATAGACCCTTAACGAAACCGAAAGGCACTAGTTCTCCCCGTCTTTGCGATATTTTTTTTTGTTCTAGACCATACCTGGGAACCTTCTACTTACGGAGGTATTGGGGGTCAAAGTTCCAACTTTTTCACAAGTTTTTTTTAAATACATGTGTTTAATGTAAGATTTTTACTTTAAACACCTCCACGACCCCCGTGCTATTCAATCCATCCATCAACACAATGCTTTGAGTGCTTTCCAACAAGTCCTACCGTAAAACGTGATTTTTCACCCCAAAAGAAAGTCGTTTCCCAGCAATAATTTTTGCGTAAAGTTACTTAGTTTGATGTACAGAATGCTTGGTTGACGGCTTCGTGAAGGATCTGTTTACACGCTGTATAACAAACTGTAAGTAACCTCAAGATAATATTGTTACTTTAACATTATATGCATTGTATGAAGAATTTTACTCAAAACAACCCACCGCCGCTGTTTTGTTTACTTAGTAAAACGATAGCAAGCAAAATTCCTTTCAAAAGTTACCATCAAACACCAATAATGTATTCCAAACATTCAAAGTCCATATCAGACCTCACTAGTTCATAGTTAGGTACATTAAACTCAGAACAGTGCAGTGGCACTTTGTTTACGAACTGCAGTTTCCCAATCTGCTCGGATCGCATTTCAATATTAGATTTATGTATCGGAATCCGGAATTACTTCCCAAACCAAGTGCCTATTGTGTGAAGAGCAGTGGCGAAGGTTTCATACAACTCGATACCTACCGGATTCCCTTTGAAAAGTGGCACAGTCAGTATTCTAAAGGGTGTAAATAGACCCTTAACATAAACGAAAGGCACTTGTTCTCCCCGTCTTTGCGATCATTTTTTTGTTCTAGACCATACCTGGGAACCTTCTAGTTACGGAGATATTGGGGGTCAAAGTTAAAACTTTTTCACAAGTTTTTTTTTAAATACATGTTTATAATGTAAGAGTTTTACTTTACACACCTGCACGACCCCTATTCAATCCATCCATCAGCACAATGCTTTAAGTGCTTTTCACCGAGTCCTACCTTAAAACGTGATTTATAACCCCAAAAAAAAAGTCGATTCCCAGCAATAATTTTTGCGTAAAGTTACTTAGTGTGATGTACAGAATGCTTGGTTGACAGATATGTGAAGGGTCTGTTTACACCCTGTATAGACAAATAATATAATCACATTAAAGATAGAAGACTCCGGCTTACTTCTTATAAAAAATTTGACCCTTCGCTACTGGTGAGGAGTAAATAGCTCTAGTTGTGTATTTAAAATCAATTGATTCTATCGGACTACGGTGTACCGGCTGAAACTACTTCACCCTTTCGAGTGTTGAGTTCTTTGGGTCACAGAAAAGTTTAATCGGAATTCTTTGTTACAACATTCTGAAGCTGGGATTGAAACTTCACTTTGATGCGGGATTGGAAACGCTAACAATTGTTTTCTAACACAACATCACGCCTGTAACCCCCGAAGGGTTAGGCAGAGGTGTACCTAGTACACCCACATTTCGCCAGTTAATTTCAAATCCCATGTAATAGGGGGGCGAGCCTATTGCCATCAGGTCACAAATCCAGACTCCGTGGCTGCTTCTGAGAAATTCCTGATGGAAAACCCAATAACACTTTGCCTGACGTGGAAATCGAACCCAGAACCTCATGCTCAGCATTTTCACTTGCGACCTCTAAACCAACGAGGCAATCATTGTTTCACATTGTTTTCTAAAAAATACCAAAATGATGTGATACCTCCTACCACAAGCACGAAAGTAACGAGTGATAGGTACTCTTATTCTTATTCTTTATTGCACACAAAAAACAAATATACATACAAATTGCAACAATATAGCTTATGCACAATGGCGAGCTTAACCCAGAATTGGGTTTTCTTACAGCAAACCAAATTTTGACAGTGAGATTTGCAAAAAAGGATATACTTAAGTGCATTAACATTATAAACTAAACTACATGCATACAATATAATATACGTAATACAATAGTACATAGACATATACATACCTATAAAATCCTCTCGTACTCTTGTTTAAAAGTCATTAAAAAAATACCTGCGAAAGCATGATTGATATTCCTCTTAGACCTCAACGTCCTCAACACGGTTGATTAATATGGCAAAATTTGAACTTACGGCCTTTTGCACGTCACTCAGCGCCTAAGCTATTGACGCTTGAATTTATGAAGGTATTAGAAATTCCTAGCCTCCCATCTGTTGCCAAAATTCCGGGAGCGAAGAGGCTGTTTTCTAAATGTAGGCAGTAAATAACTTTAATAGTATATTTAAATCAGGGGCTGGTCACACCGTAATAGGATTCGCACGTGCTTGTGACTTTTTCGCTATCCCCTCCGAGGAATGGACTAATTATTTATCCTTTAGGCACGGAAACTTTTCGTGCGTTCATTAATGACCCGGAATAATGCCCAAAATTATCTAATAACTCTGATCATAATTGCCAGCATGATTTATAGAAATTGTGCCAACACGTTATGTAGGCGGTGGTAACTAAGCATACCATCATCTGCCTAGCCTTTTCCCAACTATATTGGGGTCGGCTTCCAGTCTAACCGGATGCAGCTGAATACCAGTATTTTACATGGAGTGACTGCCTATCTGACCTCCACAACCTAGTTAGTACTAGGTAATACGATACCCCTTGCTAAGACTGGTTGTCAGAATTTTTGGGCCACTGACTACCTGTAACGACTGTCAAAGATCTACAAATGACAGCCGGGACCAACGGCTTAACGTGCTTTTCCGAGACACGGAGGAAACTCGGTATGTAACGGGCGGTCACCCATCCACAGACCAACCTAGGCAAGCGCGGCTTAACCTAAAGATCGACCCGAGCGGCTGTTATTATTTAGCCACGAGCTCCTCCCAAGCATACTAAAGTAGCTTAATTACTTTATCACCTACCGTCTCTTGTTTCACCCACTATCTTCCCTTGGGAGTCATAAGAAGCGATTATAGGATTATTTAAGGTGGATGCATGTTACGGAAACATTCCCATTACCTCCTTGATCTCTCGAGGTATGAGAGGCCAGATGACCGTCTTACACGCAAGGTAAAGAAACTATAGTCATCTCCCTAATGAGCGCAAGCTTTGCAGCTAAGCTCGGCTAATGGAGCGGGAAAACTGCAAGATAAGAGGGAGAAAGAAAACTAATCTTTGTTGTCATAATATCAGTATGTGAATAAGGAAAAATATTAATCGAGTATGCCGTTGGTATTGTGGTCGAAATCGCGGTTGTGTGTGCAAGAGCTCCCGAGGGTTTGAGCGGGGTCAAGGAAAGTGTTATTGAGTTTTTTGTAGGACAATTTCAGCTGCAGACGGGACTTCTAAAATTGGCCATTGCCTTATGGTGCTCGGAAATGGAAAAATTGTCATGGTCTTTGGCAATTATCGACCCCTGCGTAACCCTTTGGGAAATAAAGGTGTTATGTTATACATACATTGATTTCCAACAAATAAAAGCACACTGTCATATGAATACAAATAAGGAAAATATTGCAACTTCTGTAGTTCAGAAAAAGGGAATGCTCTTTTTTTGATTTCCAAAATGGCTTTCACCTTATCTATGGTGATTGACAGGGTGAAAGTTATGCCAACTGACATTCAGAGTGAACGAATATGAGAATATTTACATGTAGGGTTTTATCATGGCTGTCCCCGAAAATCGAAATGCCTGAAAGTAAGTGTATGGTAAGGTAGAAATCTTGTTTATCTGTGCAAATATTTTACTTTCGGAAAAACAGCTATGAAAACATTCTAAGAACTAAAACAGATATTCTAAAATCTAAATAACCATTTGATTCTTTATTGGCTGTGGTTTTGTTCAAAATCTGACCAATATGGCATTTCCCTGGTGAACTGTAAATTAATCAAATATTAATAATGGCACAAATCAAAAAAGGAAACTGATTGCAATTGTGCTAAATCAACTGCCTGCCTGCAGCGCTATTTAAAAATAACAATTTGTAACAAAAGACTCAGTCAAGACAATCAGCGACAAAAATCTTGGCTTAAAAAAAATTAAACCAGCGAAAAAAAAAACAAAATAATTATTCGCGCCAATTTATAACCCGCTAAAAACTGTCAGATTGTACACAAGAACCTTCCGTAGCAACGAACGCTGGCTTTTCACCGTCGCATTTAATGGAATGATTCATAGCAAAATTTTGTTTGAAAGCTTCGCAATATTGGGCTCGCGGTTTTAATAAATGAAGTTGAACAATTCATAGTACGGCCTACAGATAACTTGCGAATAAGTTGAGAAGTAATTACGGCAGCCAGCAGCGATGGGGTTAACGCCGACTGTTTATTGTTGCCTAGAGATGCCCATTAAGTGTATAGTAGCTGTACAGTTATTTGAATTTATTGGCTACGATTAAAACAAATGGTTATTGAAAGCCGAAACTTTCATTTTGGTTCAACGTTTATGGGATTCCGGTGTCCATTGTTTTCTTAACCCGTGATTGACGAGTTAATATGATCTGAGTAATCTCTAGAATATAATGCTCTTAGTAAGCTGATACATATTAAAAGTAGAATACTCCTAAATTTACAGTAGTATAGGAAGAAATATAATCCGCCAGCCGCCAGCTACTGGCTATCATTTGTGGCCTAAAAAGTCTGACAACCAGTCTTACCTAGGGGTATTACCTAGTAGTAACTGGGTTGTGGAGGTCAGATAGGCAGTCGCTCTATGTAAAATACTGGTATTCAGCTGCATCCGGTTAAACTGGAAGCCGACTCCAACAGCGTCGCAAAAGGCTAAGCAGATGATAAAAGGAGGAAATATAATCCAAAAATGAACCGAGGAACATCGTATGTCGCAAAGAAGGCGCATAACGAGAGAAATTATGACATAATTAATACAGACATAATCAAATAACCGAACAAACTTAGCCCCTCTGTAACCAAGCGTAATAGTATTACGATGCCTTTGTAAGATTTCTCGATTCAAAGAAATTCGAGAGGTTTATTTAATTGTACTAATTAATTTCATTATAAAATTTCTGACATTTATAGAACAGTTATATTGCGTTAGTGAAGCTCTTAATTTCACCGCAGCTGACGGATTTCGCGAATTTCATAAAATTTTAATAACAGTTTTACACGTAGATTTTATAGGATATAAAAATAGAAATGCTATTTTCGAATAATATTATATTTTAGTCTATGCTGACGTAGGTTATCAAAATAAAATTATATTTATTATCAAAACAACGTCTATTTATATAAATGAACAGACACATATTTGCGGCCTTCTAATTGGGAGCATCCAGTGCTTTATACAATCCATTTGTTGAAATATTTATCTCAGAGAGATTTAGTTTTACACTTTAAATTTGTTTACTCACCTACATTTGTAGTCGGACGAGCGAAATGTATGTGCCTAATACATATACATTAGTATACATTTAGGTACCTATATCCTAGGGCTGCCAGATCCGCTAGGCAATAAATTGGACAGCTTGTAACAATAAAGGAAATCTGGTAAAACTGTTTATTTTATTTATCTAGTTAGGCAAACAAAATTCCGTTTTATCTAGACACAGCACTATACCAAGTACAGAAAAAGGTGGTTTCCCAACCCTTTCACATCTCGCTCCTTAAATAACAAATGTTACCTTAATAAGTACGTAAAGCACCCACTTTTCTTAATACGCAGAGGAGACACCTTTTAAGCACGAGTGAATTAAACATTCCTTGTAATTGTGCGTTAATATTAGCCGAGTTACGCGATAAAAATTTATTTGAACACACGCTGAAACATGCTGAAAATTTCAGCGGGATATTACCGCTTACGGAGAGTGTCGGCGTTCACACTGCGTTCGCGGGATCGCGGGATCGGTACCACGGGATCTCGACACGGGTTTCTGAGCCGAAGTGACGGTGAAGCGGGGTGTTATAAAGGGTGTTGGCAAAAGTGTTAGCAAAGAGTAGTGGTAATGAGGTGTCTTCAATTTCATTCAGCTCTAATGCCTGTGTGGGTGTGTGAGTGTGTGCGAGACGTCGCCTGAGTGTTGACAGAGTGGTTCATTATCTTTTGTTAAATTATTCTCACTCCTTTTCTTCGCTTATGAGTCCTTTTAGGGTTGATGCGGTACACTTAAGAACAGAGTAGTTAGATGGAATGATGTGTTGATTTAAAGATCTTTTTTTCTTTTTTTTTATATCTTATTTTGTGACTTTAATTTGTAGATTCACTGACTATTAATGATGGAGTCTTATTAGTAGTCTTACTTTAAAATATACACTTAGAAACCTTCATTTAAATGTTTCAAAAGGATTAATATTTGGAGTACTCATTTTATTATAGGCACACAAATGCAAATTTGTTTAAAACCTATACATATATGCACAAACCTGTAGAAATATTTATCTTTCAACATAAACCCTTTATCATCACCTCGAAAATGTAAAGAACAGAAAATATATACAAGCAATCCCAATTCCAATATTAAAAAACAAAACAACGTTAAAAAGTAATTTATTACTCACTAAACGTATTTATTCGCCAATAAAATTCACGAACAGTAATAAAAGCGGCACATAAAGGTTGTCACTCATTCACATCGCGGTAGCGTCACAACAATACCGTGCATTACGCGGATCGCGGATATTTTCACATCACTAGCGTGCGTGGAAAAGTACGGGAAAGTTGTGAGTTGCGGAGACTAGAGGCGGCGTTCGCAGCGGCGGCCGGCGCGGGACTAGAGCCGGCCCGGGTCGCTCCCGCCCCCGGCGCGGGAAGCCCGGCCGCCTACGCGCACCACGACCTGTGCCGCCTCGCTGTGGCAGTCTATTTTACAGACCTTGGAATATGGAGCTGAAAAAAAAAACTCTTTTATAACAGTTTTATTTGGTACCGATAGATTGATATCAGTTATTTACATTTTAGTAGCGAATTTATTTTTCGCGATTGTCGCTGTCTTAAGATGAAAATGTGAAGCGGGATAGCGTCCTTTGGATAAATTAAATGCGGGTAGGTTCATAAAATAAAAATGAAAAGTATCATTTGTAGATCGAGAACAGGTATTATTTACAGAATACTGCATTGTTTACAAAATAAAACCATGGCTGGAGGATAAAATTTATCATAAACCTTCAATATTCTAGGCCAAGGATTTACGAAGGAGAAGGAAAATAAGAGCAGTTGCAACTAAGATAATAGACAAAAGAATTGCAAAGTATTAAAAACAAACTGCGTATTCAAAAGAATACTCAAGTGATAATAATACTGCAATTTTCGTATTTCAGGCGTGCATTAGGAGAATTAAAGGCAAATACAGACGCTGAAACAACATTTTTACTATTTTATTTCTTATTATTCGAGTGCAGCTGAATGCTAATGGAACGATCTGAATTTTAAGCACGAATTGAAAAGTTTAGTATCGCAGGAGACTTGTTCGGTGGAAACTCTGACGGCAAATCGAATCAAGACAGCGTTTTTTATTGTTCCTTGCAATTTGTCTGCGTTTTGCCTTTTCACCCACCAGCTTAGTTAGTTTTTGTGTACGTTGACACAAAGGCTATAGCCGCTTATATAAGTTCCCTTTAAAATAGATGGACAAATAACACACCGTTCAGTACGTCTAACCAAACATATCCTAGCAAAAAAAACACTGATTAAAGTGATTTTATTTTGACCTAAAATAATAAATTACCGACACTAGAATAAACACATCCATTATGGGTAGGTACTTGCACTCGCACATTTTGTAGTATAAGAATTATGAGATCTCAAAGACATGGATGTGTTTGTAACGAACATTTTTAGTGTATTTTCGTTAGCTGATTTTTTTTTCTTGTAAGTATCTAATGCGTTTTTCTCATATATTTTTTTACCACTGTGTTTATTTTGGTAGTCTGAATGATTTCTAAAAGTTTGTCCATCTATTTTAATGGGATCTTATATATTAAAAGTTCTTTTATCGAAAACCTCTCATGAAATAAACTGTATCCTTATATTACATCCAGGATAGTATTAATATTTTCTAATATTGTTATACTCCTTATAACTCCTTGTAATAATAGCAAAATCCGGGATGTTTTATACATGAAAATATAAACGGGTTAACACGAATATTACGGCATAATACGATTTCCAAATACATTTAATTTGATAGTATCATAAGTACGATCTACGCGTAAAAGCCTTTATAACTTTTATACCCTTTCGCTATCTCGAATTGGGTTTCCTCTGCCAATGAGCTTAAGCCAATACCGACTTCCCATGGAACTACACATCGCCACCCCCGGAGAACAAAATGATAACCGTCATTACCATAGTTTTAGAGTTATGTCATATTTGAGGTCTACGGTGCCTAATACATCTACACAATTTTTTTCGTGAATGTCCTGCCTGTATTTAAAAAGTTATAAAATATTGCATTAATATTCATCATCAATTTTCTACCCGAAAAATAATGTATCATAGTATTGGTAAAAAAGTTTCTTCATAAAATATATGCCAAATACTTTTACAATAGGATTCTCGGAAAATAAATAGATAAAATAAATTGTTAACGCTATTACCATTTTGTTCTCGTAATAATACATTTAGGCTCGGTGACTAACATGTCCTTAGTAAAAAGTACTGAGAAAAGTAAACACGGAAACATCTTGCCATTCTTTTCGGTCATAGGTGCATAGGTGCATTAGAGAGTGATAGCACGATAATTCATTGCGTGCGGCGCTCGGCACGTGGCAATGTTTGTTTACCTACTCGACCTTCTCTAGTGCACTTGTAACCGTCATTGCGTGAGCGTAATTTCTTTTTAGCTGCGGTTGTTTCTATTATTTTTGTGTAAATTCAGTGTTTTTTTAAAGTGAAAAGTGGTAAACCTAATTGCAATAATAAAATGAATAAACGGAATCCTCGTTTAGACGTTATTATGAGTATGGTGTCTAAAATAAGTGACGATTCCAAACATCTTACTAATGATGGTGAGTACCGACTGTGCCTTTTACACAGTATCATTGTCTTTTAATTAGTGATAGGTAGATAGAATGGCCATAGAATCTTATTTAAGTAAGTAGGTACTCGATCTGTGACCCGATGTTGATAGCTGCAAATTCGACACACCTACCTACCTAGATACCAACTTGCTTATTTTTAAATAGGTACCTACTTCGAGTGAAACAGTTGATCTTCCTTGGAACCTACCTAATGCTCATTACCTACAATGAAGTTTCTTTGCGTTAACTAATCTATATGCATGTCAATTTGTCATCACTGTTTGTTATTATCTAGGTATTAATTCAATGTCATTAAATCGTATCGTTTAAATGTTTTAGATCACAACCCACCCCAAAATGGTACTACAGATCAAGACAAAATAACGAAACATGAATATAATTTACGCGGTAAGTGTTAAATATTATTTTATGTTTTTGGTAGGTAGGTAAGTAGTAATTTTTGCCTGTATTTAAAATAATAATACTAAAAATAAACTCCTGCCTCGATGGTCGAGTGGCCGCAAGCGCGGGTCCTAACCTCGAGGTCCTGGGTTCGATTCCCGGGTCGGGCAAAGTGTTATTGGGTTTTTCCATTAAGTTGGAACTTCTCAGTAGCAGCACGGAGTCTGGATTTGTGCCCGGTAGATGACTATAGGCTCGCCCCCTATTACATGGGACTTAAAACATAACTGGCGAAACGTGGGTGTATTACACACCTCTGCCTAACCCTTCGGGGAATACAGGTGTGATTGTTATGTCATGTTATGGTTATGTTAAAATAAACAAAAAGCTATCGTATTATGGGTACCTACCTACCTCATTTTTTTCTAGCTTAACCTAGCTTCTTATATTTTTTGCTTTTTTATTTAATGTAAGTATAAAAAAGCAAAAAATATAAGAAGCTAGGTTCACCAAACTAATCTATATTTCTATATTAATATTATAAAGCAAAATAGTTTGGTTGGTTGAACGTGGTAATCTCAGGAACCACTGGTTTGAGTTGAAAAAATATTTTTGTGTTAGATAGTTACTTAGTTCATTTATTGAGGAAGGCTATATCTATATTATATAATATTATAAAGAGGTAATATTTTTGTTTGTAAGTTTGTATGTAAGGGCTAATCTCAGAAACTACTGGTTCGAATTAAAAACTCTTTTGTTCTGGTCTGCAGAATTAACAAAGAAAACGTACTACAATCCAAATGATAAACAAGGGAATGAAGACTTCTCTCCGAGTTCATCCGGTGAATATCTGCCAAGTCCAGAGAGACTCCAAATTCTAAGACAGCGGAGTCAAAGCTCATTAAGTTTTGGAGGAGATTCGGACTATTTAACATCAGCTGCTAATAATATTACAAAATCACCATCGAGCATATCAAACATATCTTCCATTTTTAATGAAGTAGATTTTGTAGCATCACCTTTGATAGTGTATGAAAATAGACCATTGTCAGATACAAAAAAAATGCTCGGTAATGAAAATATTAATAGAAAAACTTTATCAAGACGTAGTTTAAACTTTTCTGCTATCGCTGAGGAAGACAATAATATGGTCGACGCATCTTCCAGTTTTGCAAGCATTATCTACCCAGGGGAAGTTGAACAGAAAGACTTAAATATTTCTATGGGCAGTGAACTTACTGTAAATAAGGAAAATTTTATTTCTATTACTTTTGAATTAGAAGAGACTTTGCAACCATGTAACTCTTCCAACGGTAAATTGACTGAGTGCACCTTAGTTAGTTACCAAAATGTGCCATCAAGCTCAAAAGATTTCGATTTGACAAATGTTTCTCAGTCAGAGGTAGAGGTTAACCATTCAGCAATTAATTATAATATTATTAGTTTTAATGAAGATGATTACCAAAGAAATAACATAGACAGTTCCGGTGAAGTGATAACTCAAGCTGAAACTGCTGCCGCAAGCTTAGAACAGGTATTGTGTGCTACTAACGCGAAAAAATTGACAAGAAAACGGGTTCGAAATGAAAGAGAAAAACAAGACAATAAGAGTAAAAGGTTAAAGAATTCAGGAGAAGCTTACGTAGGTTGCAGGTCAAAGAAAGAGTTTAAGAAAAAAACGATAAAGGCTGAATGCAAGTGTCAAAAAAAATGTGGAGACAAGATCAACCAACAGCAAAGAGAAACTATAATGCAGCAATACTATCAACTCGCTGATCATGAGTTACAATGGCAATTCATCGCTAAGCATATAATAGCTGAAGACATAAAAAAAGTGACAATAAACCGAAAGAACAACCGCACTCAGACTATTAAATACTATTTTTATTTAGACACAGAAAAAGTGCAAGTATGTAAAACATTCTTCATTAATAGTCTATCTATATCACATCAAACAGTTTATACAGCCTTAGAAAAGGTAAAATCTGATAAAGGTTTGAGTGACAATAGAGGTTGTCATGATAATAGACCTCGCAAAATGTCACTTGAAACCGAAGACAATATTAAAGAGCACATTCAATTATTTCCTACTGTGGAGAGTCATTATACTCGGAAGAAATCGGCCAGACAATATCTGTCCGAATTACTTAATATATCTAAAATGTACCGGTTGTACGAGGCTTGGTATACTGAAGGGCACTATTCTTGCCGCATGGCATCTAAAAGACAGTACGAAACTATTTTTAACACCAGATTTAATTACTCCTTTCATCGCCCCAAAAAAGACCAATGTGGTCAATGTGCACTTTACCGACAAGCTGATCCTCGTACAGAAGAAACTCTGCGAGAGAAATTTAACCAGCACCAGAAGAATAAAGAACGCGTGCGTCAAATAAAAAACGAAGAAAAACAATCAGCTGACCTTTCAGATACAACTGTTGCAATCTTTGATTTAGAGAAGGTGTTGAATATTCCTCAATCTCAAGTGGGAATATTTCACTATAAGAGGAAATACCCTGTGTATAACTTCACAATATTTGACAGTACTCGACTGAAAGGTTACTGCTATGTTTGGCACTACGCAATCGCAAAAAGAGGAGCAATAGAAATTGGTAGCTGTTTATGGCAATTTCTCATGGGTGAAGCAGGAAGAGGTATCAAAAACATCTCATTTTACTCTGACGGTTGCGGAGGTCAAAATAAAAATAGATTTATTTTTGCATTCTATATTTTTGCCGCTCAGAAACTGAAAATCAATATCACACACCGATTTTTCGAAACGGGGCATGGTCAAAGCGAAGGTGACTCAATGCACTCTAATATAGAACGAGAGCTAAAACATCAAGTTGTTTATACACCTGAACAGATTTACGCAATTATTTTGAATGCAAAAGTTAATGGTGAGAAGTACACTGTGAAGGAAATGACACAAAATGAGTTTAAAGACATAAAAGAATTAATCAAGAATAAGAACTGGGCCAAAGATGAAGAGGGACATAAAGTAGCATGGTCTAAAATAATGGAAGTAAGTGTCTTGCATTCACAGCCTACAGTTCTACGTTTCAAGTATGATTATGATGCAGATTATTCTCGGTTGAATGTCGAACCGCTTCCAAGAATTGCGCCAAGAAACAAGCGGGGTAAACATAATGCTTCAACCTCTCTTACAGAGATACAATTATTGAAACCAGCTTACAACAAACCCCTTTCAATAAGTAAGGCTTTACACGGCGACCTTATGAGTCTCTGTAGGGCAGAAGCAATCCCTAGCTACTACCATGCCTTTTATAACTCCCTCACATTTGCTAATTGCTCTGAAGAACTTAATCATGAGGATTCCGATGAAGTTCACGAAGACTGATTTTTTTCTTATGGTTTTTTTCTATACTTATTAATTAAAATAATAGTTTATTAGAATAACGTTGTTTCATTTTAAACCCTAGAATAAAAGTTTAAGTTTCTGTTACCTAATTATGCAAATTGAAAATTAACTAGAATAAAATTGCAAATGATCTTGTTTTCCATTAATCTGGCATCCATTTTTCAATGAATATTATTGTAATGTAATATTGCAATATTCATAGGTTCTGGTAATTGCCGCGATTAAAATTGTAAGTGTATATTAATAAACTAAAACAGTACAAGAATTTTAGTATCTTTTTAAATTCGAAATATCTTTAGTTCAAATAACCTTAGTAAAACTTCTTTAAAAGCATTATAAAGCATAAAAAATTAGCTACCATTGTCCTATTTCTCGTTTCTCTACACAAATTAGTTGGCAAGATATAGTCGAAAATCAGTTTTTTATTTTTCCTGAAAAGTAGTGATTTTGCTATTACCATTTTATTCTCCGGGGGTGGCGCATGTTATCTCCTGGGAAACTCACACAAGCCCAAAATGAACAAGAATTTATTCCCAAAAAGTGGTTGATATACATATATTCTTGAACAACTCCCTAACTTACGAATTAGATTGGTAAACTTTGTAATATGTTACTTTATGAAATCTTACGTGAAGGATTAACTTTGCTTCGGAAATGTTATAGAGAAACAATGATAAAATTGGCTGTTAATTACTGGCTTGGTAACATAACTACGAAGTTTATTACTGTGACACGTGTTAGAATGTCAAAGGTTCAATATTTATAATATAATTTTAATACCTAGGAACTGACCTAGTAATAAACCTTTTAAAAAAACAACAATTGTTTTAATATTTGTACGCCGTTGTCGGCAAAACATAGCGATATCTCTATATTTGGGTGAATATCAACAAAGTTCATTTTTTGTCAATTTTGGTGGCTCAATTTTTTCTTTAGTTTTCGTGAAAAATAACGATATGGTATAAGAATAGAAAGTTCAAGCTTGAAGGATCTTCAAGAGGTCTCACACTATCTCCATAACTTTTTGAATTATTTTAGTTCAAAGTCTAGTGTGGCCACCAAAATTGAAAATCGCCCACCAAAATCGAAAGTGCTCACCAAAATTGAAAATCAGTGACACCAAAATTGGGTTTCTCTGTCAGAAACCTCAATCTCACTAATAAAGCTCAATGTGACTAATCTCACAAATTCGCGGGAAGTATCAACAACTTTTATCGGTTAATAAAACTCTCTTTTGTTAAAAAATAGGATAGATTCTGAGGTCTGGTCCTAAAGTCGGACTGACATGGTAGCGTTTTTGTTGGAGAGACGGCAGTACAACCCAAGTCTCGGTCGAATCGAAGGCTTTCTCGTAGTCCACAAACGCTAAACAGAGAGGCAGCTCTTCGGTCTTCAGTATAACCTGCCGCAGCGTATGTATGTGGTCTACGGTGCAAAAGCCATTGTGGAATCAGGCTGGTTCGGGATGATTCTTAAAAATAACTTGTAGACATGGCTTAGAAGTGAGATGGGCCTATAATTCTTCACCCGGGCATTGTCGCCTTTTTTGAAGAAGAGTACCACCACACCCCTGCACCATATCTGTGGGGTTTTCCCCTCGAGTATGACGGAATCAAACAGGTTCGGAAGGGCCTTAAGTACCGGATTTCCACCCGTCTTCAGGAGTTCGGCCGTAATTCCGTCATCACCCGGTACTTCGTTGTTTTTAAGCTGTTTCAGAGCCATCCTTATCTCGTACAGGCTGACGTCTGGGATGTCTTCGGTATAGTGTCAGGTCAGTCTAGCTCTTGGGTCGTTTGCTAGATTTACAACGGGTTTACTGGTTGAAGTGTACAATTGCCCATAGAATCTCTCGATCTCCCTCAGTAGCTCCGGTTTGGAAGATACGATCCTGCCCTGGTCGGTCTTCAGTTTCGTGCGGCTCCAAGGAATAATATGCTGGATTTAAAGATCCGTCTATTGAGCTGGCTATTGCCGGTATTTCCACGCCTCGTCTGAAGACTGCAGGATCATCTCACGCCGATCCTGCATGAGCTTGAGAGTGTGATCAGAGAGTTTTTTGTTCTTATGTGCACGACTTGTCTTGAAGAACTTAGACCCGTATGGACAGTTTCCACGAACCTATCGTTGTATTCGTCCTATGAGCTTCTTAGGCACTCGAAACGAGTCTGGAGTTCAAGCTTTTCAGCTTGCAGCAGCTCGCGGGGTTTTGAATCTGGATCTGTGCTGGACGGAGCGTAGAGTTCATCAGTCGAGACCTTTCAAGCTTGATATTGATGTTCAATGTGCCTCTTACTATGTGGTGATCACTCCCGGTTTTCAACGAATTGATCATAGAGACAACATTGAACATATGCTTCTTGGTTGACATGATGAAGTCAATCTCATTTTTAGTTGCACCATCGGGGCTCTGGCAGATCCAGTTCCTGTGCTCACGCTTTCTGAAGAAGGAGTTCGTCTTATAGAGGCCCTCCTTCTCCATAAAACTAGCCAGTTGGTGACCCCGGTGGTTCCGACGTTCAACCCCAAAATGCCCAGTTTCGCGTTGAAGTCCTCCATGACAACGGTGAAGTGCTTTTAAGCAGCCTCTCTTCGCTGGTCGGTTTTGGCATTCAAAAAAGCAACAAATAAAAATATATGAATAAGAAACTTGATCATTAGTATGCCACCCTTATAATAATAGGTCTTACTATCTGCCAAGTACATAACATGTATTTTTTTGCTAATCAAACTGTATTGCAACGTAAAAACTAGCTATATAGGTACTAACAGTACATGTACAGTACAGAAAACGCCACCAAAACCACCAAAATTGAGCCACCAAAATTGGAACCAGGCATAAAAAAAATCTTAAAAAATAAGGGTTTTAAGTTAACATTAAATTAATGTCATTGATTTATGATTCACCCAAATCATTAGCTATAGCATGTAGCTTACTATTATAACACTTTAAAATCAACAGTAAACCGATCCACCAAAAATTGAACAATTCTTGTCCCCCGTTCCACCCAGGGCGAGTACATACGTTTTTGGAGGGTAATCACAGCACTAATCACACACCTGGCAGTAATCGCACTAATGGCACGACTGACAGATGTGAAATAAATAACGCGATTGATCGCACACGCACGAAACTTCACGTTATAGTAAGTTGAAAAAGTGCCAGAAAAATTTTGATTTTTGCTTGGACAAACTTTGATCGAGTGTCCTGTGCATTTAAATAAGATTTTAGAATATGGTTTAATTGTTTTTAGATCATTTGACTAATGCATATACTAACAAAATTGTTTATTTTTTATTGTACCTCAAATTGTTACTTTGGTGAACGCAAGTATATCAAAAAATGGAACTGGGACAAGCCACCAAACTTGAATTTGAAGGCGATTTCTTTTTCCCTGATGATTTATATACAGTTATAAAAAAAAAAAATGTGGCCCTAATTGAACTAAGTTACGTAGTTCACTACAAAAAAAAATCAGAAATATCCTATCATTTTACACCTCGATTCTCAACGTGGACACGTAAAATTTGCTGATTTGATATTCACCCATTTACTTATGTCTTTTACACCTACGTTTAACAAATAAAAACTTTGACTTTAAAATAATTAAATACTTAAAAGCGATTTGTCTAGAAAATTACAGCCTGTTCTTGGTTTATATTCAGGCAAAATTAAGCTACAAAAAGAATCCTATAATTTAATCTAGAAAGCAAATTGTTCTGCTTTATTCAGAAATCTTATTCTGAATAGATATTAAGAGATTTAAGAATAGAGAAATTCAATTACAACCAGATGAAGTTACATGGAAATCGCCAGTGGACTTAATACGGGAAATGGATTCTGCACAGTGACCGAGTTTTCTGTCTTCGTACAAAACGTTTTTGTTGTACTTTAAAATCTCTATACTATATACTATAATCTTCTAATATTATAAAGCTAAAGAGTTTGTTTGTTTGGTTGAACGCGCTAATCTCAGGAACTACTGGTTCGATTTGAAAAATTATTTTAGAGTTGAATAGCCCATTTATCGAGGAAGGTTATAGGCTATAAAATTTCACGCGGGCGAAGGTCGCGGGCATCAGCTAGTCAAACATAAGGTCCGGTGACTGTTAAAAATGCTTGCAAATTAAATTCTATTGTTACCAATGAATAACGCGATTTTAAAAGGCTTTTCACTGAAATCTGTAAATGTATGGATTTGATAGAAAATCACTCAACCGGATTTTTCCAGTATTTTATTTTACTCTAACTAAAGCGGGGACTAAACAAAAGCCGTTTCCCAGGAAACTGCGTGTCGGATATACAGCGACGCTAACAAGCTTGTGTGTTCAGTAAAATATTGCCATGTTTAAATTCAATGGTTTTATATTGAACAGAGTTGGTACCAACTGAACGGCTTGTTTGAACAGTGTTGGTACCAACTGGACAGCTTGTTTAAATGAAGTTGTTCTATCAAGGCCCTTTGTCCTCACAAGAATCAAATTCTTGTACGAGCAAACAAGAATCAGATCTTCCCTTGGAGATTAGTATATTTTCCTAGTTTGTCCCCACGTCAATGTAACGGACACATGTCGTGGTCCATGTCTCTGTAAACGACACCCAAATACAGATACATATTGAGGGGATTACCGTTTACATAATATATGTACGCAAGTAGGTATAAGGAAATTTCGAAACGCCTAGTTGACGCTTCCCGTGACCCAATGGCTATCTTTTACTTTGGCCAGAGGCTGAGTGTTGCCAGCGTGGCAACGCCGCCAGTCTCTTGACAGCGTTGAGGAGGAGTTTTTGATGCCCTTTTATAGTTTGTTGTTAGTTTATTTATTTTATTTATTAGTTTTTAACTAATAATGTATTTGTTAGTTTACTCAAAAGAGCTATGTTAACATTAAAATAATTAATCAGTAGGTATAAAGATAGATATTTCGCTCTATAGCTAGGTATTTAAATATTTTATTTAATTAGGTCCATCAAAGTTAGCGCCAACATAAATAAAACCTGCTATTTGCTCCGCTCTACGTAAAGTTGGAGTGGGAAAAGTTAAAATATTTTATTAAAATTCTCGCCGGCCGACGTTAGAAAGTTAACTTTGAATTTTTCAATACGCTTCGCCTGGCGTACATCTTAAGTAGATATTAGGATACGGCTGTTTTCACCCAAGTGTAGTACCCAAGAATGCAATTTCTAGTTAGTATGAACACCAGCAAATGATAACTTGGGAGTGAAAACTTTTGCGCAGAGTCTAACTTTTTTAATTATGTTGCCTTGGTCCAATATCGGTTCGCCATTCCAGCCGATTCAGCGAGTCTGGAATCTCAAGAAATTCGTTTGAACTGAGGCTTATCTTTTTTCAAATTACACTTACTTTAATTTGGAGCGTCTCCACAAAATGCTTACGAAAAAGAAGACAAAACCCAACTAGGTTTGGGAAACTTGTGCAATCGAATACAAAAGCAATTCCTTTAAAGCATTTTAAATTAGTAATCTGTGCTACAGCGTCCAATTAACCAAACAAATAAATACTTTATTGATTGAACAGTTGTAGCTACTTTCCAATTATAAAATCAGCCACTAGAACAGCTACGTCATTGCAAGTAATTAAAAGAAAACACCTCAAGCTTTGAATACCTCCCGACATAAGCAGGGACATTGAAGTGTCATTCAAACATCTTGGATCGACGCCTGCCGCCGAATTCATTCGGCAATATAATTGTAACGACTTGCGATTATGAGAAAATATAAATAAAGTTTATTTTTGAGGAATAAAGCCAAAGTCAAAATCAAACTGTCTTGCAGTTTGGCAGACTTTTTATATGTACTGTATTACAGATTTTGAATGAATAAATTAAAAAAAAACATTTATTGCGAACTAAGTGTACAATATTTTAAATTCTTGTGGTGAGTGGGTTAGTGTACGGTGCAACCGCACATTCTGCAATTAAGCAGCTTACTTCACTTGCATTTCAACTCATAATATTTCGTTCAGTTCTCGTTGAGCTATCAAGTCAGCCAGGCGTTCTCGTTCCAGCCAACAAGGGCCGCGCCCCTCACTTCATTTCCACACCATCAGTCCATTACGCTCATTTCACCTTTAGTATCTTTCGGACAATACAGTAGTGTTTTAAGTACTTTACCTTCTTTCATTCCGATCACCCATCATCTAAAAGTAATGTATGGTCTAGTAAGGGATCATACATTACTTTTAGATTATTGATTAGATTAGTACCTACTTTTCAACAGTACCGTGATTGACTAACAGACAACTCATAGTTAAGTATAAGTAGATATTAGTTTCTTGACAGTACCAGACTTACACGAAAAAGCCACCGAAGATAAAAGATCTTTTACTTATTAAAAAAAAGTATTCAGAACTAATTAGTTTTTATATATTTGCACTAAGAAGGGAAACTACACCCCAGAGCGGATCAAACGGGGAATTTGTATGCGAACGTATATGAAGTTGTGGAACTTGTGGACAGCAGCTAGCAGTAGCGAAGGGTCAATTTTTGTAAGAGGTAAGCCGGAGTACAAATGTTTAGTGTGGATTATATTATTTGTCTACAGAATACTGCCTGTGCCATTTTTCAAAGGGAATCCGGTATGAATCGAGTTGTATGGAACCTTCGCCACTGGCGGCTAGTAAAATATATGTACAATTTATAACAGTTTATTTGAAACGTAGAGGTAATAAGATGATACTGTAAATTGTGGCCATTGAAACGTAAAAATAGCCCTTACTGGAAGTACCTAAGGGTTATTTTTAAGTTTAAAAGACACAACAAAAAGGAAATTAAGCCATTAACAAGGTTTAAAGTACCTCATAAAGAGTATTCTAATTCGTTATTTGATGTGTTATACGTTGTTTGCTTAAATGCAAACACCGGCAGGCGCTCATATAGCTTTAATTACGGTAAAAGGGCAGAAAGCCAATTACGGTTTGCCTGAAAAGATAATAAAATGTAAATTGCCAATCATATTGTCGAGCGACATTCGGATCCGAGTCGCAGAGCTCCACAGTACAGTCCACACGTTTGTGCGGTTCATTGTTCAAAACGTAATAAGTATTTATGAATTACAGGAACAAAGGACTAACGACAATATTTGGATTTATATTCCGGATTTTTATGTCGCAATGAACGTATTTTTTACATTCCTATAACGTGTTGTTCTTTTGATTTTTATAAATAAGCTTATGCTTGTGGCATCGGAACGTTTTAAATATAGCCTGTGAAACTTGGGGGTGATGTAGTTTCCCATTCTTTATTCTTCTTTATTCTTTATTGCACACAAAAAAAATATACATACAAATTGCAACAATATAGCTTCCATTCGCGAAAGAATTATTCGGAATCGGCGCAGTAATAGGGATGTTTCCTGAAAAAATCTAATTAAATCTAATTAGTCCTTCAGATAGATTTCCAAAAAATATTGGACACGTATTTTTTCTTTTTTCACGAAAACTAAAAATGAAGACGATACAGTGCGTCGAAAACTCGTGTGACGTCATACTTCAGTACACTTTTTACCGAAAAGTGACGTCACAGGCCCCCACACATGATCTTTGATGCGTTTTATCTTCGTCAATTTTTATTGATTTGATAAAACAAAAAATACGTATCCAATATTTTTCGATAATCTAACTGACGGACTAAATAGAATCGTATTTTTTTTACACAGGAAACATCCCTATTCCGAAGATTACCGTATTCATCTAACCGAAGATTACCGTATTCATCTAAACATACAAACTTTACCTCTTGTTAATATTAGTCAAGATTGTTAAAATAATATAGTGTCGTCATCTGCCTAGCCTTTTCCCAACTATATTGGGGTCGGCTTCCAGTCTCACCGGATGCAGCTGAATACCAGTATTTTACATGGAGCGACTGCCTATCTGACCTCCACAACCCAGTTAGTACTGGGTAATACGATCCCCTTGGTAAGACTGGTTGTGAGACTTTTTGGGCCACTGACTACCTAACGATTGTCAAAGATCTACGAATGACAGCCGGAATCAACGGCTTAACGTGCTTTCTGAGGCACGGAGGAAACTCGGTATGTAATGGGCGGTCACCCATCCACAGACCAACCTAGGCAAGCGCGGCTTAACCTAAAGATCGACCCGAGCGGCTGTTATTATTTAGCCACGAGCTCCTCGTTAAAAGTTAAAATAATATAGTGTAGATGTCAGAAATACAGCTTTAAACTGACAAAACTGAAATCATCATCATCTTCCTGCTCTTGTCCCATTTACTTGGGGTCGGCGCGGGCGCAACACGTTTTCTTCTTCCATTCTCCCCTGTCAGACGTCACGGCATCAATTACTCCTTTCTTTCCTTTGCTCTTTTTTTTTATTTTAAATACGAGCTTTTAAATATTTGGAAAAATTGCTTACAAATTTTACTTGGATTGATTTGAAAATGTCTATTGAGCAGGTATCAATCTGTGTAAAAAATCAGCAAGCGGTCATTTCTCTTCATAAATATGGAATTTGAATTGAACGGCTAATTGCACTAGCGATCCCGACCATACACGCAATTATATAGGAGGACCCTTTGTACCGGAACCGGAACCATTGTTCATTAGCAATTAGATAAGTACTTTATTTGCAGGTCAAGTCTGGTTTGATCTAAACCCTGTACCTATATATTTTGTTGGAAGGTACACCAGCACCTTGCAGAGTAAATAGTGACGACTTACTCTGCCGACGATTGATGTACTAGCATCGCAGACTAGTCCGTCGTCCAAATGTGGGATGGCGCCATCCCACATTTATAATAATAATACCTGAGGCTCTCGTTAGGCAGTTGGATCACGGGCTTGATTCAGAAAGCGATACTCGTGGACACGACTCGTATTGTTAGGAGGTTCCTCTTTCTGGAGCCCTGACCGCCGCCACGGTATCTTGGACCCTGTTCCCGATACCGATGGGCTACATTTTTTTATATTTTTAAATGTTTTTTATATTGTTTTTTCTAAGGAATATTTAAAAATGAAATAATACCTGCCTATTACTGTCCTACTGCTGGGTAAACGCATATCTCCTCATACCTACTACTTTTCACCCTTATGTCTTTAGTAATAAGGTTGATAAGTAGTCGACCGTCAGTGAACTCAGTAGTATTTTAACATGGTTAGCTTATAATGTTCCCACTGCTGGGACAAGGCCTTTGTCCTGTGAGAGGGAGTGGGCCATAATCCACCACGCTGGTCAGGTGCAGAGTTTGAATAGATGTCACAAAATTATGTTTGAATTTTTGGGTCTAGGTCATGCTAGTTTCTCAGGTTTTTTGCCTTCATTGTTGAGTACCTTTGGAAACTGCATGTTGTGTCCTTGCTTGGTAGCAGAAATAGCCATAACATACATATGTATCTACTTCCTCCAACAATCTCCTTCACAAAGAGCTGTGTGTGCGTGTGTAACTTCTCGAACGCAAACTTTATGTATGAGCAAACTAAACTGTTCACTATAAAGTATCGGTTATGTTAACAATATGTTGGCGTGCATTTAAGTAGCTTCCACAAGTGGCGGTTGTAAAATGTAGGAACGTCAGCCTCCTCGGAGCAGATAGCCCCGCAACCACCTGGCTGGTTACCTAATGCTCCGTTCATGACCTCAGGTGATGAGACTTGCGAAGCGACACACGCGTACGTCATTTGTTTCCTTCTCTTGAGTACCACTGCGTCGCAAATCGCGTGGTTGAGGCTCGTGACATGCACTTAGTTTTTTTCATTCGTTTTCTCTGAAATCGCTTAATTGTGTACCTACAGTCACGAGCACTAACTAATATGTATATGTTACAGTCAAAACTGTTAATCGGTCAAAACCACTTCTGACTGGCGTCAGTCAAAATCCTTATTATGTTAAAATGCGTTTTCTCCATTTAAAATATGTTGTTTCAGAACATTGTAATTACCTAGTCCTAGAATACGTAGTCGTAGTACTGCTGCGGCTGCCGTGGCGTTGTAGTGCTTCAGGGATGTTTGCAGATAATAATATTGATGGTTTTGCCGCCATTATTAGAAATAGATGTACATCCCTGATGACTCGTGTTCGCGGCGGCACCAACAGTATTCTCAGTGTATTTGCTGATCGATGGGATTCCCCGATGCTGCGGAGGTGGATGCAGCTCCACGCTGAATTATAATGTATGTGTCTGTAACCAACTAACACTAGAAGTTAAGTAAAGTTGTTACTAAACCTATGGACTCCGGTCTGAAAAAAAAAAATTCTATTCTATTCTTTATGTTTTGCAAAGGGTCACATAAAAAAGCCTAACAAACCTTATAAGTTTCTAAGTAAATGTTAGTTATTGTTAAAATAGTTTTCACCGGTCAAAAGTAGTTTTGACTCATTAAAAGTTTTGACTGTGACATATACACATAGCAAAATTCAAAAGCGATTTTCTAATGAAATAACGATTTCGAGGTAAGTATTTTGTGATAAAACCTATTTCGTAACAGCACGGCTTCCAAAATTTCATGAAAACTGAAGGAGAAAATCACTTTTAAAAGTTACTTCGTGTATACATATTAGTGCTGGTGACTGTACAGACGCGCGCCTATCGAGCTCCCCGAAATAAATTTTCCCAATGAACCTTAAACCTAATGCTTTACCAATAAAGTTGAAAATCTATTAAATAAATTTGAAATATTGTAGTAGTTTGATGTGCTTGTCTTTACCTCGTGGCCAAGCAGTAATGGTATTACCACGGTATGAGTTATTCTCGTAATACAGTTCGTGTCGATGCGAGAGAAGCTGAACAATATGTTTTTCCCTATATTGAAACGTATCGTATAACTTAGTAGATAAAGTCAAAGTCACAAATAAGTTTCTACTTTCAAATGCCATATAAGTTTATTGCTTTTCGGGATGTGAACTTGGATAAAGTTTTTCGATATATTATTTTCACTTTTACATTGAAACTTAGCATCCAACGATTGATTGATGTAATCAATCTGAATACCATCACATCAATCACACAATCTATGGTAAATTTGCCTCATAGACATCTAAGGCTTACCGTGCAAGCATGAAAGTCTGATGGCGTCTGATTTTTCAGTCATCATTCAATATTCATCATCTGCCTGGCCTTTTCCCAACTATGTTGGGGTCGGCTTCCAGGCTAACCGAATGCAGCTAAATACCCGTATTTTACATGGAGCGGCTGCCTATCAGACCTCCACAACAAAGTTAGTACTAGGTTATACGATACTCCTGGTAAGACTGGTTGTCACACTTTTTGGGCCATGACTACCTATAACGACTGTCAAAGATCTACAAATGTAGACAATGTCACTATTCAATATCACTAAACCAAATTATTATAAAACTAAACGAAAACATGATTCTACTTAACATCACTAGTTCCTTCCAATACCTTTTCTTACTTTCCAACATCGCAGTTAACTCCTATAGACGTAGGATCCTTGCTCCCCTCAATTTTCCTCGGTTCCCTTGTTCAGCGTCCTCGAAGTAAACGATATTGTCGTCTGCACAAGATTTAATTGAAGTGGCATTAATGTTGCGGTTACGTTCCGGTATTAAATCCCTATTATGTGTTAAAAGCGGTGTTCATACGAGCGTATGTTTCGTATATTAAGGCGCTTGGCAAACTCAGCCACTTCCATTCTACTATTATGTACAGCACCTTATTGTGTTCTGGCCTTATTACACATCGTTTATGTGCTCACAGCTTTAAGTCGAGTTTATTTTATGACATTATGGCAACGCGTTGAATGATATTCTTCTCCGTAAGCAAACTTCGCTATGCCAAGCTTTTATGAATACTTAAAGAAAAAAGTTTCGTAGGATTATAACAAAATTAGTTTTTCATTTAAAAGCATAAAATGAAAAACTGAGGGAAATCCACGAACGAACATGAATCTGAAATAGATACCTCAAGTTATTGCGGTGCGGTTCCGTGCCAAAAATGGAAAATGAAACGTTTTTTAATTCATCTTTTTTTTACTCTTTTATGATATTTATTATCTCGTTTTCAAATTGAAATTTAAGAAGATTAGCAAATATGCAGAATTTTCTTGTTACAGAAAATAACTTGGTCATTTTGCAGTTTGTAGAACTCCAAGTTACTTACTATTATAATGTAAGTTTGCTAAGCTGCAGCAGTTGCAGCACCCGACGAACTCTCAAGCTTAGTACACGAAATTAATTCGCGAAATGTGCACACTGCACACTGTTTACTTGAGTCTGTAGCACGAGAAAAACACGATGTTCTAAGATAGACGAATTACACTTATACCTTGAGGAGTGGCTGGATAGGCGTCACGGCGTCCTGACCTACCGCATGACGCAGGTCCTCACCGGACACGGAAGCTTCGGGAGGTACCTGTGTCTGATGGGGAAGGAGGAAACGCCTGGGTGTCACCACTGCGAGGACCGCCCGGAGGACACGGTGGAGCATACGGTGCAGGACTGCCCCGCTTGGGCGGGGCACCGCCGTGTCCTCACGGCGGCGATAGGCGGAGACCTCTCGCGCCCGGCATTGGTCGAGGCCATGCTGCGGGGCGAGACGGAGTGGGAAGCGGTCGCCTCCTTCTGCGAAGCAGTCATGCTCGCGAAGGAGGAGGCGGGCCGCGTGAGGGAGAGGACAGCGTCGTCCCTCCACACCAGCCGCAGTGGTAGACGCCCACGGCGCCGGACGTCGGCAGACGATCTCCGGCCACCGTAGGCGCGGGCATGCGGGCGGCGAGTAATGGGCGACTCGCTGTCCGACCATGGACCATGCCCGGGTCGACGGCGCGTTGTGTTCCACGCGCGCCTCAAAGAGTGTCAGCATAATGACGGGGCCCCCCTCTAGAGGGCCAAAGCCTGCCGGGGTCGCGGGACTCATAGAATTACCGTGACCCTGGAACATAAAGGGCTACTGAAGGACACCGTGGATTTTAGTCAGTACAAGTCTGACAGTCCCTCCCACTCTGCCCTGGGTGGGAGGACTCATTTGATGATTTTACCACGATAAAAAAAAAAAAAAAAAAAAATTACACTTATACCTACCTACTGTTAATTTTTATACAGTGCGATTGAACAGCGTTTTATCAGACTACCCTACAATCCATTAATCCAAATGTCCGCGCCCGATCACGTCCAACGGCAATTGGATTTTTTTTTCTTTTATCCTCTTGCAGACGAAGAGTACCAATCTTTCCATCTGTAGCTCATTTATCCAATAAAACTACACAGTTTTAGAGTTCCCTTCGTTCTGTTGCATTCAGTTTACGATCGCCTGTTAACGTGGACGAAAGTTGTGTACATGTTGTGGTCTTTAAGTTTACAGTTGTTTCAGTTGAAAATTAAGAAATGGCGGAGAAAATTAAGTTTTGTCTTTTGATGTTTGTTTAAGGACTTACATTTTCTTTAGAGTAATGTAGAAGTTTGTGAACTGTGAGGATTAGTAGGTACCTTGGTTAGGTGTTACGTTATTTTTAGATTTTTTTATCGTTGAGTTGGTTAGATAAATAACTTCCTAATTATTATATGCCTAGGTAGAAAGAAGGGCCCATAATTATCAACTAGTATGTCCACAGACCATTATAAAGTTAATTTCCTTTATTTTTATATTTTTACAAATTGTTTACATTTTTAAATACTCCTAAGAAAAAAACAATATAAAAAACATTTAAAATATAAAAAAATTGTAGCCCACCGGTATCGGGAACAGGGTCCAAGCTACCGGCGGCGGCGGCGGCGGTCAGGACTCCAGAGAGAGGAACCTCCTAACAATACGAGCCGTGTCCAGAAGTACCGCTTATTAAGTTCATTAATTATTAACTAAATGTATAGGCAGGATGCTCTGTGCCTCGATTTTAAAGGAATCATATTTTAGTACAAAGTTAATTGCAGAGGGAAGTTCAGGATAGATCTTTTCTATCTAGCTCCGTAAATTACTAGTAGCCTTGTAGGTACGAACTGAATGGACGATAATTAAGCTCGACTAAATAATACGAAGTACCGATTGGTCCTTTGTATTATTTTGTCCGATATACTAAATATCATTCAGTGTATGTTCATTTAGTATATTTCATTCAATCATTTCGTTAGTGAATCGTTTCAGGGAAATAATTCGACTTCAATGTGGGTTTCATTAGTCATGGTGTCCCTGAGCAAAAATTAGATTAACATGAGATCGCTTTATAATATAAATACTACAAAAGGGTGTAAATAGACCTTTAGCGAAGCCGAAAGGCACTTGTTCTCTCCGTCTTTGCGATTATTTCTTGTTCTAGACCTACCTGGGAACCTTCTAGTTACGGAAATTTTGGGGGTCAAAGTTCCAACTTTTTCACAAGTTTTTTTTTTTTAATACATGTTTTTAATGTACGATTTTTACTTCAAACACGTCCACGACGTCCGTACTATTCAATCCATCCATCAGCACAACGCTTTGAGAGCGTTCCATCGAGTCTACCGTAAAACGTCATTTTTAACCCCAAAAAAAAAGTCGTTTCCCAGCAATAATTTTTTGCGTAAAGTTACTTAGTTTGATGTACAGAATGCTTGGTTGACGGCTTCGTGAAGGGTCTGTTTACACCCTGTAGACATACAAAACATTTAAACTTGCAGGTATGTATATGTAAGATAAACAATAACGATCTTAACAATTAAGTTAGAAAGAAAACATTATTTCAAGAAGAAAACACTTTGCGTATGTTCTCCTTTGGTAAAATTTTCAGCTTAAATCATGAAAATGGCTTTAGGTTAATCTACAAATACAGCATATATTTGATGTAGTGAGGTGATAAAATTCATTTTGTCCATGAACACGTTTCGTGCTCCGTTGTGCGTGTAATCCTGCGTTAAATCCTTCACTATTTTTTGTAATTTTTTATTGTTTTAGTATTGTTTGGATTTAGAAATAATACCAGGTGGAGGTTTTGATCATAAATAACAGAATCTCTAGAGGATTTATATGCCGTTGTTATGTTCAACTATTTAAAAAATATATATCATCCCACATTTGACATGGGACTTAAATATATCGGGTGAAATGTGGGTATTTACCTACTATTACGTTGACGTCTGTTAGACCACAGGAGTGATGTTAGTTTTATTATGTGTTAAAAATTTATCTCGTTACGTTACAATTCTACAATTTTTTCGGTACTTTCAGTGGCGGCTTTAAAAACATGGCCAAACACCATTAGGTGTTAGTTCATCATTTTTCCTAAACCTATACCGCTATTCAATTCCACAAACGTTTTTATAACATCAATCCTAGTAAAATAAAAAGGCCGTAAATGTTTCGATAGTGGTGTATGATGTGGATAACTTCGCTGAATAAATATTATCTGTAGGGAATCGACAGCGGCAGATGGCACCCAGTGTCATAAATTACACAAAGTAGTCCCCGCCCCAAGGGAGGCGTGAATTGTGGATCAAATTTGCAGGACATCAATAGCTAGAACTGTTATAATAATTTAAATATAAACTTATACTGCCACACTGACACAGCGCCATGATCGCGGGTTGACTGAACCCGCGATCATGGCGCTTGCAACAGCGCCGAAATATCGGGAGCTCAAAATAATGAACAATCACGGAAGATATCCCGTAAGTGGCAGTATAAGTTTAGTTGTAAACCGTGAAAGCTTAACAGTGTTTAATTTAAATATGTATCTTTTCATAATAGCAGGCTTTCAGGAGAGGTGTGTTATACTTAAAAAAAAAACTGAAATTGGCCTACAACGCATGACACCTATACTGCAAGGTACTGCAAGCATGAGATTTAGCTCAAAAGTTTCTAATAAAGGGTGTAAATAGACCCTTAACATGTACGAAAGGCACTTCTCCCCATCATTGCGATCATTTTTTTGTTCTAGACCATACCTGGGAACCTTATAGTTAAGGAGATATTGGGGGTCAAAGTTCCAACTTTTTCACAAGTTTTTTTTTTAAATACATGTGTTTAATGTAAGATTTTTATTTAACATACCTCCACGACCCCCGTACTATTCAATCCATCCAACAGCACCGTAGTAGGACTCGATTTAAAGCACTCAAAGCATTGTGCAAACGTGATATTTCACCCCAAAAAAAAAAGTCGATTCCCAGCAATTATTTTTGCTTAAAGTTACTTAGTTTAATGTACAGAATGCTTGGGTGACGGCTATGTGAAGGGTCTGTTTACACCCTGTATACCGAAATCCGTAGTTGAGGTCATCATCATCGTTGCCCTATGTTGGGCCAACTTCCAGTCTAACCGAATGCAGCTGAATAACAGTATTTTACATGGAGCGACTGCCTTTCTGACCTCTACAATTTAGTTAGTACTGGATAATACGATACCCCTTGGTAAGACTGGTTGTCAGACTTTCGGGCCACTGACTACCTGTAACGACTGACAAAGATCTACTAATGACAATATGGGCTCAGAGGCAGGGAGGGAACTTGGTATGTAATGGATGGTCACCCATCCACAGACCAACCTAGAAAAAAAAGTACGGCCCCGAGCGGCTGTTATTAGTTAGCCGCGAACTTCTCCAAAGTTGAGGTCTAAGGAAGGATATTTGGATATTCTTCTCTTTACAGGATAAAAGCAGGATGATTTTGTAAACAATTTCGTTATATTTGCCGATGGAAATCTCATCAGGCGCACGGCTTGTTATAAATAAAAACTCAATTCAACATCTACGAGCTTCCATATTATGCGTACCTGCGAAGAATATTTGACATGTTTTAACATTCCCTTACTTATTTTAAGCACTTATGCAGGAAACGTGGGAATAAAGGAACACTTAAATAAAAAAATAAAATTACAAATACGTGGAACGGAAGAGACAATTTAAAAACGAATACCTATTCTATGCTATATTACAGAGGTTCCTTTTACATATTCCGATCATAATTAATAAACAGTCATAACTTCATGATCTCCTCATTATAAGTGCGAAAATAAAGCCAAATCTTCCCCAAAAACAGTTCAGTTTTTGAAAGCAGCACTTTATTCCAAACGAGCACACTTCCCCAGAAACCTTAAATATCGTTAATCAAGTTTCATTGACGAAACAAACTTCGTTTTGATTGGACGTATCTCTTGTATCTCCGTATTTCCCGGTTCGCTTTCAGCCAAGTTTCAGCGGCGCCCTGAAAGCATCGCTGATGCAGATCGCATTAAATAAATAGCACTGAAATGGAACTTCATCAATTAGAGTGGGCGATGTTACCAACAAACTGAACATGTGAATAATGTCTATAATTAATATTACGTAATTGAACCATTCGGCCGTTGTATACTTTACCTCCGAGTAACTTAAGACTGTGTCTTAATTTGAATAGATTTATTAAAAGCAATTTTGGGCAACGTTTTTGTTTACATCTGCATAGCACCTACCAGGCTACCTTACGAGGAAATATACTGCTGGAAAGGCCATATATTGTGTTGGATCATAATTTGGCTAAGGTATATATTATACAAAGTTCAATTAATAATCGTTTACAAAATACAGTCACTTTTTATGTCTTTCTAAGTGATCATGTTACTCTTCTAAACAATGCAATGAATTTTGCTGTGGTTTTTGAGAACAGATTCCAGAAGCTTTTTGTGTATAATAATTCATATTAAACTTTCACAAAATAAAGACTTCTCGATGATTTTTGAAGTCCTAAAACCCATGCGAAACAGGGCGGTTCGCTAGTTTTGGTATTTATAATTATAGCACGCCATTAGGGTCAGTCAGAGAATACATAATACATAATAGTACAAGGTTCAGTACAGATTTTAACAACATTCAGTGCAATCAATGAATGTTGGATTGCACCTAATTTACTAATTCGTACACGCTAAGTGGTTGTGTACAACGAACGTGCATTGCAACGCGTGGATTGAATCTAATTGCAACATTTCACTGTCATGTATTAGCTACGCTACTGATGTTGCAACAGTCTGTATCCCCATTTGTTACACAGGCAAATAGTTTCTACTTTTTCTAACCATATATTTTATTGATAGTTGATCCAGCTGTCCACAATGTTTTTCGTGAATGGGGTTTCAATATACCCCAAAACTGATGTCAGGAGCAAAAAAAGTGTCGATAAATATACATATCGGGGCTTCGAGTCCCGAATGAAGCACTTGGAAGATAAACGATGTATCTAAGGCCCTCGTGGAACAACCATTTGTTTTTGGTGTTGAAAAAAAATGGAGACCTTCAGCACCACTCCGTGAACATTATTGCAGAAAGGTGTGACAACATTATCGCTTAAATTTATAATAAATAAAAAAGCAATTATAAAAAAATAAAAAAATATATAAATAAAATAAAAATAATAAATATTATTTCTCTATTTCGGCGCTGTTGCATGCACCATGATCACGGATAAACATATCGGGAACTCATAGCAAACAGTAAACATGTTAAATATCCCGTTAGTATTAATAGAAATGTTTGTGACCATGATAGTTTAAAATCTTATATAAATATTATTATTTATTTAATTATCATTATTAAAGATTACAGTTTTAGTATTAGCTAAGTGTGTATTTCGACTATGGTGGCAAAGAAACATGCCATCCAACAGAAGCTAGATTTAATTTATCGGAATATTACCACACCTATGCCTTTCAATGGTCGACCTTCAGTGAATTAAGCAGTTCCTATAATTATGATGGTTGTACATTCCCGGAATAACTCCTTCACAACATCTGTACAAATCACACATTACAGACTCTCGGGAGTAACGTAACGGTAGATATTAATCATGTGAATATCTCATTAAAGACTGGTTGAAACACACAAACATATTATGTAATATTTTACCCCGGGAGTACATATTTGTATCAACCTAAGTATGGAGAAAAAGGTGATCTAGATTACCTACTTACTTCAATATTTTTCAGGCCTTACCTGCTCTGAATTTCAAATATAGACATGAAAAGCCAAATTGTTTTTTTTTAGTTAGAAGCTTCGTATATGTAGTACTTTATTTTCATCTCTGTACAGTCAACCGCACACCAATGGGGGTGATCTTGGTAGTGCTTGTTTTAACAATGAAGTGCGCGCTGCGTTTGACTGTACCGTTAGGAATTCTTGGAATACCTTCTCTGGGTGATCGTAGAAATTGCGTTATTATTTTTAAGCATTAAATTCTGCAATATTTTAACAATATGTTAGAACCACAAACTTTTTTTATTTAAAAGACAACAAAAAAAAACACGGTATTCTATAAAATGGAATAAAAAACGAACCGCCGAGTGTTGCCAACGATAACAGCAATTATTTACTATAAGCGGCATATTGCAATTGTTTTTCTCCAGGCGTTATTACAAGGCCCTTAATATCATACCATGTTATTTATTAAAGCCATATTAATATCGTGTGAGCTTTTTCCCGCGCGGAAAATAAAAAGATATGTAATTATAGCTTTAGAGTACTCATTAAAACGTGGTAATACAAGATAAATATAGAGAGAGCGAGTTGATAATCTCGTTTTAAACATGTAAAAATTTTAGCTGGTTACTCTTTGAGAATTTAACAAAATGAGCACATTAAAAGATAGAATCAGTCTCTCAAACAAATGAGAATGCTGTAAATGCGAGTGTAGTGCCTTGACATAACCATTACATTACAAGCGTAGATATTAAGATTGATCACCAATCATGACAAAAGATACATCTCGCTGCCTAATGGGCTGTGCCGACATTCGTTTGCTTAAACGCAATGTCAATCGTGTCAATGGTATAACTGTAATTAATACGGAATAACGACAATTTTTAATAACTACTTGAACAAAACCACTGCCTGTAGGGGTTATTCCTCAAAGCGCAACTATTTTTAAGCGCAACCAACTAAGCGCAACTAAATTATTTCTCGAAGCGCAACCATTAGTTGCGCTCACAAATTCAATTAAAAAATTTTAGATGTTTATTCCCCTATTTTGAATTTGTGAGCGCAACTAATGGTTGTGTTTCGAGGAATAATTTAGTTGCGCTTAAACATAGTTGCGCTTAAACATAGTTGCGCTTTGAGGAATACCCCCTGTGAAAACCTAAATGGTTTTCCTAATTAGGTGCGCCGTTGTAAACATTAAAGGAGACTTACAAAACTTAAAAAGGACAACTTGAAGATTCTTTCCTTAAGTCCTCAATTAACTCGAGTTTAATTCACAAAACGACTTCAAATGAAAAATAAATCAATTAGGTTCCAGTTTGATTTAGTATTCAATGTTGTTGGGTGGAATTATTATTTATTTTCTATCCCAAGGATGAAAATAAACAAAATCAGTAAATAATACCAATCATCAGCTTTGTTTTAAAAGTATACTTTATTTTACGCTAGCTTTTGCCCGCGGCTTCGCTAGCGTTAATTTTCGGGTTCTCTGCTTATAATAATATAATTCAATCATAATTCGAAAGACACGTGACTCCATCTATTATCATAAGAACGTTATTGTTGTTTTCCTCGGGAACAGTACTTTTTATCGGGATGAAAGGTATCCTATGACCGTTTTTGTAAACCTGACAACGTATATGCAAAGTTTCAGGATGATCGGTTCAGTGGTTAAGGCGTGAAAAGGTAACAAACAAAATTACTTTCGCATTTATAATATTAGTTAGGATAGGATAGTTAGGATACTTTATAATAAATCAAATTAAAAAAAAACAAGCACAGGCTACAACAGTACCGATGATAAAATATTTTAGTGCTGGCTCCCGCAACCGCAAGGCTGTAATCATGATGCAGCAATTAAATTATAAAGTTAAATAAAGTGTTTTTCGTTTAATTTTCCAATAATCAAACGAAAATTGCTTTAACCACTGCGCTGGCGAAAGTGGCGGTGTTTATACATGCTACAACACTATAAATAATGATGAATAGCATTAGCAATCATTGCCTTTTAGTAGGTAACGATATCTGCTAATAAACACCCACGAAAACAACAATAATGTTCCAGGAATCACTTAGCACTTCAGTGGTTACACACACAGTTATAACAGGACATTAAGCATATAAACAAGAACAAAGGAAGTGTAGGTACTTAGCCAGTAGTAATTTACGAGTACGTACGCATTGCGTGCGAGAATATTACTGCGAATTCATACGTTTGGATACTGCGCCCAAACCACATTTAGGTTCCCGCATGTGGTCACATTCTGAGGCCAGTAGACCACTCATTATTTGCTTACTCACATATTTGCGGCTAACGTTACACGGGCCGAGGGTATTCAATCCCTTACTTTTAACAAAGGTAACTTTGTATGAAAGTTGATCATTTCCAAAGCGAATTTTCCTCAAAGGGTAAATTGAAAGGTTTCCCTGGGATTTGCCGATCGGCAATCTGCTCACCTACATTTTTGTAAGCTAAATATTTTTTGTGGATGCCTCTTTGTAGTCATAGGTTCTATTCAGTTATTTGGAAATGGCTGACACGTCATTCTATAAAGGTCAGTAGCTCTTTCGCCGTGGGTTTTGTAAAACTCCCGTACTCGACTTTCAGGATTACATAAAGAGGATGTGTACATACAAACCGGCATCCTTCTTTAGCGCAACTTCCGGTCAAGCATGTGATCGCGGCAGTATTTCCTCTTCACTGTTTATGAATAGGGTTTAGAAAACCCAATGGCGCAATGGCGTAAGTAAACAGGAGGATATGCTGCTGCGTGCTGATATCCCTTTTCCAGGGGCTGGAACACCGTCTTTTTAAAAAGTTCGGATGCTTTTTGGGATTTCTTATGTAAGTTCAGTTTTTATGTGTTTACTTACTATGTAATGGTGGTGTAAAAATACCCTTAATGAGGCCGAAAGTTACTTGTTTCTTCTGACCATACCTGAGACGGCAGTTACGGCGATACTGGGGGTCGAAATTTCAACTTATCACAATTTTTTTATACAACGTTAGTTTTAGTATATTTATGCGAAACCTTTTAATTTAAATGCCTGCGAAATATTTTCATGTAAAGAATCTATGTACAAAATTTCAAAACTGTATCATGATAAATCACAAAGTTATAAGCTTGTTCTGTTACCTGGCTGTCTGCACAAAAACATGGTCACCACGCGGCGCGCCCGCACGCGCGCCTTCAGTGTCGTCTTGAGCTCATTGATAATTATAATTTGGCAGTAGGTACCTAAATGATTGTGATAGGTACTTAGTGTCGCTCGGTGTCCAACTTGTAGCCTTTTTAAATTATTTTTGGGACAAAATATAACATGGTTTAAAAAATATTGGAATCGATTCAGTTACTTATTCTGAACATATTCAGGTTTCGCATATACTAAAAATAATGTTGTATATAACTTTTTAATATTTTAACTTTACTTTAAATACCTCCACCACCCCTGCACTATTTAATGCATCGAACAGCACAGTGTTTTGAGTGCGTTACATCGAGTCCTACCGTAAAACGTGATTTTTCACCACCAAGCAAAAGTCGTTACCCAGCAATCATTTTTGCGTAGAGTTACTTACTTTGATGTACAGAATGCTTGGTTACCGGCTTCGTGTAGGGTCCGTTTACACCTTGTATTTTTAATACATTATAATTTGTATTAACTTAAACAAGGCAGCTCTTATACAAGGTGGAGACGACAATACGACAATTTTGGCCAAGGTGTTTGAAGTAGCGAGTTGGCAACCTGTGTTTAACGTTTATACCGATGCGGGATTCGTTAACCTGTTGGTGGTAGCCTATTATCTACACTATGTAGAAAATGATAAAAATTAAAAATAACGTAATGTGAATAGACTGCATACAAAATTCAATCGAAAATATCCAGTAATTTTCGATTGAATTTTTGTATGCAGACTGGGAACGTCATAATTTACATATCTACAGTTTAATTTATTGTCGCATTGTCGTCTCCACCCTGTATACCCAGGGGGCGAGCTAGTATTTTACAATGACAAAGGTAATTTTGCAAGGTCAAATCTAAATGTTGAAAATTATTTCATATTCTAAGTAAGCATTAAGTATTCTCTAAGCTAGAATATGAATACAACGTTGCTTAATCCTTAGCCATTTTAATATTTAAGTACGTAATGGGTGGAGGGTTAATTTATGTCCTCAAGTTTCGGGATACGACTCCCGTGCCGGCTAATTATGATTTATGACCTTTTACTTATAATGGATGAGTCACTCCAGATTGTGATGCTTTGGAACGGTTTTATCTGTTTCTGAAGATATGAGAGAGTTATGTATGTCTGTGTTTAACATTTGGTTAATTAATTTATGCAGCTTAAATGAACCTATTCATTTTGTTTGATTATCGCGATTTTTTACTCCTGAAACACAAATCCTAACATGACGTTGCATCTCAATGAGATCCGGAACAACACTGTGAACCCATGTTATGGGAAATTGATAAGCGAACTGTACTGCCAATGAAATTGGTTAGCCACTATGTCAATCCAGCATCATTCAATTAGAACTGTTTCTAGAGTAGGAACATCTAAAGGGTGTAAATAGACCCTTAACACAAACGAAAGGCACTTGTTCTCCCCGTCTTTGTGATCATTTTTTTGTTATAGACCATACCTGGGAACCATCTAGTTACGGAGATATTGGGGGTCAAAGTTCCAACATTTTCATGAGTTTTTTTTAAAATATATCTTTTTAATGTAAGATTTTTACTTTACACACCTCCACGACACCCGTACTATTCAATCCATCCATCAGCACAACGCTTTGAGTGCTTTCCATCGAGTCCTACCTTAAAACGTGATTTATAACCTCAAAAAAAAAGTCGATTCCCAGCAATAAGTTTTGCGTAAAGTTTTAGTGTGAATTACAGAATGTTTGGTTGACGGATATGTGAAGGGTCTGTTTACATCCTGTATGTTGAACAGTATGCTCATATGTTTGTTACCGATATATATCTTCTAATAATGTACACGGTTACTACTGATTTTCACCCTAAAAAACATCTCATTTCTATCCACGGCAAATAAACTGCTACTGGGGAAACTACCACCTCAGGTTTAGTTCACAAGAATATTTAAATATTAATAATGCAACGCGCTTTACTGCGCTTTTAAAAACGAGCAGCAGGTAAGTGGTGAAATGGAAAATTATCTAGAAACTGGCAACTTTAAAACTAGCGCTTACCAAGCCCGAGTTTAAATATGAATTTAGATGTACAGCCACGAGCACTAAAATGTATACAGTAAGCAAAATTCAAAAGCGATTTTCTCGTAAAATGTCAATTATAACATTGGTATAAGGCCTATTTCAAAAAAATATTACCTCCAAAATACTATGTTCGTAACAAACATAAAATTATAATCAAAACAGTAGACAAAAATCACTTTTAAAAATATGAAAGTGTATACATATTTCTGATCGTGACTGTACAAGTTATAGCCATTGTACCAGGAATTCTCGATGGCTATTCCCCTAGGGGAACAGACGCAGGTGTACCTAGTATTCCTACAACTACCATTCATAGTTAGTTCGTTGAACCACTGTTATTTTATCGCAGCCGAGCAGTGAGCACCATTAGTGTGACTGAGCCTATCCCCGTTTATACAGTTCCAATTTCGAACTACAGAGGAGAATACCAAAAAGAAAAATACACCTATTGTGGTCACCCACTGATTTAACGGTCCATTGCCGGCCAGTAGCCTGATTTATGGTTTGACAGTACAGGGATATTGAAATATTTTAAAAGGAAATTAAAATCGACACTGCGTGGTGTTCTGGCGCGGAAAGCGCATGACCGGGTATTTTGGTGTTACTTGGGAGAGCTTATCTCCAACATTGACCTCAAATAGGTTGACTTGATTAAGAGCGAGGCCCCATTAGTGCGTTGCGCTGCGTTGAGTCGCGTCATCGCAACGGAACAACGCATTGTATTCCACACCTGCGTTGCGTGGACGCTGCGTCTCAGTTCAGCCCTCGCAATGGATAGATACAAACGTGTTCTTTTGTTGCTTTTATTACGCCACCGCCGAAATAAACGTAGAAACCATAGAAGATTCTGGATATCTCCTTTGATAGCTCAAGTGGGGTATGTCATAAAAAATATATGGAAAACGACGCAGCGACGACGCTGCGACGACTCAACGCAGCGCAACGCACTAATGGGGCCTCGCTCTATGAGTGAAGCCACACTACTCTGTTGCGTTGCGTTGCGACGTCGCAGCGCAAGATTTTCGTACTACAACGCAACGGAGCAGTGTGGTTTCGCTCTTACTTTATAGTAAGGAAAATAAAAGTTTTTTGGTAGATTTTGGAAGATAGAAAGTTCCTCTATAATGGTAGGTAAGTACATCGTGGGCGGTTAACTACCCAAAGCACTTTGATTACAGGCAAATCTTTTCACCATAATAGTACCCATTGTCATACGGATATAGCTTCCATTGACGGGACAAAAGGATTTGATAATATCAACGTTGAAAAACCTGTAGATGAAAAAGGGCAAGACTTACGAACTATTGCGATCGGCGATTGTTCACACTTGTCTAGAAGTCACTTTTTCAACACCATTCCTTCATCAATGAATTCAGTCAGATAGGCTCTTGGCAATTTCCTTTAATACAAAAAGAAGGCCTTCGCAGTTAGGTAACCAATCACAACAGTTCCTTTTATAACGTAGGTGTACACTAAGGTGCTCCATCAGGAATTCTCAGTAGCAGCCACGGAGTCTGGATTTGCGCCCGGTTAATGGCAATAGGCTGGCTCCCTATTACATGGGACTTAAACATAACTGGCGAAATGTGGGTGTACTATAAGGTACACCTCTGCCTAATCCTTCGAGGATTAAAGGTGTGATGTTATGTTATGTGTGCACTAAGGAAAGGCATTTGAAAAATCATCCCCGTAAGGGATTAATAGCTGGGAACTAAAATTATTATATATAGGCCTTTTACATTTTTAACGATGAAAAATACCATTGGCCATTGATAATACAATAAATTGAAATAATTACCTCAGGGATTATAGCTGCAGCTAGGCTGGCTTCCAATATGTCAAACTATTTAATATGTTAATTTAATCAAACTAAATCGGACGCACTGCGGCTGCATCAATTTATACACAAACTAATGGTCACATATTAATTGAATTGAGAATCATTTTAGTGGCTTCATTAGGAATTTCCATTGAAATTACAATATTTAGCAAGGAACGCATTATTGTGTTTAAATCACCGTATTTGTTTAATAACTAGTAAGGCGCTCCTGCTTCACCCGCGCATGCAATGGTGATGTGTCAAAACGTTTAGATGTCTGTGATTTAGTCAAATATCACTGTGTTATCTACGAGTTATACAACACATTAAAAAAAAAAAAAAAAAGAAGTGTCCGTTTGTAATTTAAAAATCAGCAGCTTTTTACTGAATGTGTATGAAATACGGTACATACCTATAACAAAAACACATTTTGTTAAATTTTTGTCTGACTGTCTGTCGATCTGTTTGTTCCGGCTAATCTTCGAATCGGCTGGACCGATTTTGACGAAACTTTGTTATAAGGAGTAACTAAGGCTACATTTATTTTAGAAATAGAAATAAGGTCCGTGAAAAAAAACCGTGGAAAATGTTACATAGAATTCCATTAGGAAAGTATCCAAATGACCTGTAGGGAAAACCGTATACAACATTTATTTTTAGTTTATACGAAATCTGAATATAGTTTGTTCAGAATAAGTAACTGAATCGATTTCAATTCCAAAAAAAATTATAAACCATGTTATATTTTGTCCCAAAAATATTTAAAAAAGGCTACAAGTTGGACACCGAGTGACACTAAGTACCTATCGCAATAATTTAGGTACCTACTGCCAAATTATTATTATCAATGAGCTCAAGACGATGCTGGAGACGGGCGCGCGGGCGCGCTGCGTGTTGACCACGTTTTTGTGCGGACAGCCAGGTATCAGAAAAAGCTTATAACTTTGTGATTTTTCATGATACAGTTTTCAAATTTTGTACAAAGATTCTTTACATAAAAATACTAGACACGTGTTTCAGGTTTCGCATATACTATAACTTATGTTGTATAGAAAAGAACAACGGGGTAGCACAGACAGACAGACACAAAAAGCGACTAAATTTTATAACATTTATGAATGACTAAATTAGGACACTAATGACAATAACACAGGATGATTTTTGTATTTACCTATTTAAAAGCAGTAAGTTCTATCTCAATACTCTATCCATATTAATGGCATACAATTTTGTATCATTAAATGGTGATTAAGACAGAAAGAAGTTTATTTGACGGCAGTCCATTAAGCACACAGTATAAAAAAGAAAAAAAAAAAAAAAAAAAAAAAAAAAAAGCATAGTGTGTGCTGTGTGCTTCACGGCTGCGCCAAAAATGTCCATTTCAGCGTTCATGCCAGACAGGTGATGTTGTCTGACGCTGGTCTTCACGCTGGTAATGCTGTTTGACGCTGACTGGTGGACCTTTGGTGGGTAAGTGACAAGATAACATTAACCAAATTAGGCAGCTGGTTAAACATTGTATTCTTATTATAGCCTAAAATAAGCCTTCGTCATACGCAAGGCTAGATAAATCAAACTGAGATAACAATTTTCTCAGTTCTATCTTGATTAATATTGTAAACTAGCTGTTGCCCGCGACCTTCGTCCGCGTGAAATGATTATAAAAATATAACTTCCCTATTTGAATTGGATTTTGTTAAGAATATCAAGGTTTTTAATTTTTTTGCACGAGACCCTAATTCTTTTCTAAAAGAAAAGTAAGTTACTCTATATAGAATCAGCTATCTGCCAAAATCCCGTCAAAATCAGTCCAGTCGTTTCGTAGGTTAGCCGGAACAAACACACAGACAACTTATTTTATTGTAATAGTATGTAAATGCATTATATAATGTAAATGCATTCAGTAAAAAGTTGCTATTTTGAAATTAAAAACAGACACTTCAATTTTATTTATTTGTACCTATACGGTATAGATTTAAATGTGGGTTTGTCTGTCGCGCGGATTCGATTTTGCATACGAATAGACCATGATCTAATACAACACTTTTTATCCTGATAGGACGTACCGTGAGACAATTTCCGACCTCCGCGCGAGCAAATTCGGGGGTAAAATATAGCAAGAAACACACAACATAGACAAAAGAGATCTCTACACGACTGATCACGTAATGGGATTTGATAAATATCACGTATTAATTATACAGAGTGTAGCCAACCATTGAACCATTCTTCTATGCATCAAAGACCGAAGCATCGAAGCAAAAAGGGAAGGCCCAATAACATGGAATTCAGGCGGACTTGCTTGATAAAGCAGAAAGATTTTAATGAAGATAAGTTAAGGATTTAAATCATTAGATGTACCGTACTAAGGTCGCACGAAAATATATTTTGACATAAGTGGGCAAACTTTGTTATTGCATTCGATACGGAATTCACACCCGAGCCGCAGGCGAGGTTGTTATGACTCCGAGAACTGTAGTGCCCACGTGTATCAAACGATGTTATTCAATACATTTTCGAAGAAATAAAATAATAGAACGAAAAGTATTTTTGTCATGAATTATTAGGAAACTGTGACTACAACTTGATTTAATTTGAGTTTTTTAAGAAAAAATGTTTACACTGAGAAGAGTGAGATCGCACATCCCGCATGGAATGATACATAACGATTTTTAGAATAAGTGAGCGAGAAATGCAACATTATTTTTAGTACATGCGAAACCTCTAATAATTTTTAAACCATGTTTATTTTGTCCCAAAAATATTTAAAACAGGCTACAAGTTGGACGCCGAGCGATACTAAGTACCTATCGCAATCATTTAGGTACCTACTGCCAAATTATTATTATTAATGAGCTCAAGACGACGCTGGAGGCGCGCGCCTGCACACCGCGTGGTGACCACGTTTTTGTGCGGACAACCAGGTAACAGAACAAACTTATAACTTTGTGATTTTTCATGATACAGTTTTGAATTTTGTACATAGAGTCGTACATAGAATTTTTACATAAAAATACTAGACATGTGTTTCAGGTTTCGCATATACTAAAACCAATGTTGTAAATCATCTGTTTCGCCTTTGCCCCACTATGTTGGGGTCGGCTTCCAGTCTAACTGGATGCAGCTAATTACCAGTATTTTACATGGAGCGACTACCACTGTCTACTTGTCTGTCCACAACTCAGTTAGTACTGTCGTTAGTACTGTTATCGTATTACACGATATACAAATACGTTTACAATACAAATACGTTTATTATCACAATACAAATACGTTTACAATACAAATACGTTTATTATCACAATACAAATACTTTTATTATTTGATATCCCTTGTTAAGACTGGTAGCCAGATTCATTCATCATTATAAGTGAGCGAGATTATACCATTTAAATGTTTCAACGAAATAAAAACATGTTTATAATATTATGACGAAGTGGGGTGGATCTAATGATTTAATTTAAAGCTTTGAGTTAAGTATTGAACCCATCGATTTATAATTTTACACGCGGCGCCGACACTCGCTCGCTGGGCGCGACTCGCCGCCGACGGGAGGCGACTATTGGAATAAACTTTAGACCTTGCACTATCAATTTATACTCTGACAACTTTATTAGATTTATTGTTTTTGCTTCGGTTAAAGTTAATCGCTTAAAATAAACTCCTGGATGGTTTTACAGGGTTCGTGTTTGGTTCATAAGTGTTTTGATATTTTCTATAATGTTCTTGTAGCTTCAACTAGTAATGTAATTGATTAACATATTGTGGGTTTGAGTATACTAAATCTCTCGTATTTTGTGGCTATAATTACCTAAATCATTCTGAAAAACCAGAAACGTATAGGTAGATACAGTATGCAAAGTTTACGTTTATTCAATTTCACTTGAAAGATAATACAGCAAAGACCTCCAGTGCTCCAAGATGAAAAACGTCAAGTATATTACCAAGCTTCGAACCCTGATATTATTAAGACTGCCAAAGGAGAAAATTTCAACGTTAATATTTTCCATGCAATCTTCGGTATCTCGGAATGAAAGGAAAATATATAACTATGATGCATCATCTGCTTATTTTCCCGGCAGCTGTTCAAGAAAATTAAGTGAAATGAAACATGAGCTACAGAACGGGTCCATTATAGTTCAGATTTGTCTAAAGATGCAATCAATTGTGAGTTCTTATATTACTTACTTTGATTTCACATAATTTATTAAATATTGCCAAGGTAAATTGCACAAAGCTTAGCTATGACAAAAGAGTTATAATTAATCTTCCTTTCCATTTTCAGAGTTGACTTAAAATTAATAAAGAACCGCCTTTGTCTGAAGGAATCAATAGAAATTAGGTCAACTGGACTCATTTGTGATCGGACGAATACAAAAAGAATTGTGGAATCTAAAGGCATTGTAAATCATCACTTCGCAGGCTTATGTTCGGGTATATAGCTTCCGATAAAACTAATACATCACTGTAGTGTATCCCCAAAACACCTGAGATCAGCAATATCGTGGATTATCTCCAAGATAAGCACCGGAGGCCGGACTGTAGGAAATCCTTCCATTCATCATTTACATGAACGTGCCCAAAACTGCCTTCAGTGAATTTATAAATTCATCCGTTGTTGGGGCGAAGAGATAAATATTTATAAGCCATCGTTTTTTAATAAGGCCATAAATAATGTCAGATAAAGCCGTCAATTAATAATTTAATGACTGCATTATTTTTACGCCTTTTTGTGGGTTTTAATTAGTGTAGACAGGACCCAGTTTTTTAAGGGTTTTCTGAGGGTCGAAAGGTTGGAATCGCGCCACAACATCAACTTTAAGTCATTCCAACCCAACATCTACAGACCTGCCTGAAAGAGGACTTTTGGCCGTAAGGTGTCGTATATCGACGTTTCCGAGGACGGTTACGCTTCACCACGAAGCGAAACACGACGCCGACAACGTTACGTGTATTGTTATATTTTAAAGGTTTCCAATATAATATGTATTAGTTTATTATTGCATAAGTTTATTTTGTGTTTTTTATCTATGGGCCTTAGTTGCCTGATAATAAAATGATTTTATTTAGTTAAGGCTCGCTGGGAAAATGGTGACACCCACACAAGTAGGATAAGGTTCCTTTTTGCCTGAAAACTTTTCAATTTGAAATGGAAAAAGACACTTATACGGGCCACTTATCGGGGATACTCCGACTGCACTTCAGAAATACAACTTCTTGTAGAATATTGTGAATTTAAATTGATCTGAGCATGAAGATGGCTCAATTTTGTTGAGTATCGACTAGGCTAGAATATATTGCTATCTTTTACTCGATGCAAATTTCACCAATTGTTTTGCCGCGTGCTTTTATGTGAAAAATGTTGAGGGACGAAATGTGGGTGTACTATTAGGTACACCTCTGCCTAAGCCTTCGAGGATTATAGGCGTGATGTTGTGTTGAGAGATAGATAAAAATAGTTTGAGCAACATTCATAATTTCTTTGAAATGTGAAGAAAGGTGAACCTACGTAAAAACATGGAGTCGACGCTATCCACAATGATCAAAAACAATGTAATTATCTAACTTATGTATGTAAAACTGAATCGTAGTCAAACTCATTCTTCATCTAAGTCAAGTTTTCAATGAACAAAGTTTGGTTCTAACGTATGTACATACATTCAAAGTTGAAAGCCTCGGTTTTCGTTTCCTCTTCCCGTCTACTTTAGGAGAATAACTAGAAAACTTCAAAATCATAATTAAGTGCATTTGGTGCAAAGCGACGAACGATTGTCGAAAGGCTGAAGTTTTGTTGTCCTCAAGAACCGACAGACAGACGTATTTATTTATTATTATTATTTATCACTAGCACTTCGCCCGCGACTTCGTCCGCGAAAATTTTGATAGCTCGGCTAATTTGCGTGATGTCTTTATAATTTATAGCCTTATAGCACTCACGGATAATGTAGCTTTCTACCATTGAAACAATTTTTAATATTGGTTCATTACTTCCGGAGATTACCCCCTACATACAAACAAATTTTACCTCTTTATAATATTAGTATAGAGTATAGATTTATTCTCTCTTCACAAAGCTGACTTAAAGTTAATGTGTACAAAAAAGTCTCAGCTGTATTCAACCTTTGTGAGAGACTGGTGCGTGACGTAGGTTTTTGGGAAAAACCTGTGTTACAGGTCACCAGGCCCCTTCCAGGCTAGAATTAGCTTGTACAGAGATACCGTGTTCGAGTAGGAGTTAAACAATACGCACAACAAAATTAAAAACACAGTAAAAGTTGAACAATATGAATAACAAAAACATAAGAAGAAGTTAAACAACAAAAAATAGATAATCTTGCAGAAGTTGTGACAGACGTATGCTAATTTATTCCTCTCGGATATGCTAGCGTTTGAGTAAAGTTTCCCTGGCATTGGTCGTGTAGGAAGAGGAGCTCGTGGCTAAATAATAACAGCCGCTCGGGTTTGTCTGTGGATGGGTGACTACCTAGTACATACCGAGTTTCCTCCGTGCCTCGGAAAGTACGTTAAGCCGTTGGTTCCGGCTGTCATTTGTAGATCTTTGACAGTCGTAGTAGTCAGTGGCCCGAAAGTCTGACAACCAGTCGGGTAATACGATACCAAGGGGTATCGTATTATCGTATACCCCATTATTAATGATGATGATGGTTAACACTAATACCCGGTCGGTTGGTCTCGGCTGTCATTTGGAGATCTTTGACAGTCGTTATAGGTAGTCAGTGTCTCCAAAAGTCTGACAACCAGTCTTGTCAAGGGGTATCCTACCCAGTACTAACTGGTTTGTGGAGGTCAGATAGGCAGTCGTTCCATGTAAATACTGGTTTTCAGCTGTATCCGGTTAGACTGGAAGCTGACCCCAACATCGTTGGGAAAAGGCTAGGCTGATGATGGTCATGTAGGAAATTACAATTTGAATCGGGATACGATCAACCACGTTGTCCATCTCTGTGGCATAAACTATTGACCAGCCAAATAATACAGTCGATTGAGGCGTTGAAGCGTGAAAACTGGACAAACAAACAAATAAACAAAGTCTCACGAAGTGGTTCATATAATACGAGTTTTCTATCTATGAGATTTTTTTTATTATTTCTCTATATTTGCTACTCGTATAAGCTTTGAGTACTTCTCGAAATTCGTTGTTTCAGGCCATTATAAGAATAACATTGCAGCAATTCAATATTAAGTTGCTTTTTCGTCATTTTAGACATGTTATAATGTGATAGTTTCAAGTTCAGAGTTAACAGTAGTGTATCTTTTTAATAGATATGGAAACACTGTCTCACAGCCACAAGTAGTCAGGTAGCTGTCACTAATGGCAACTGTCAGTCACCACGAATGGCGGGAAGTTGGACCGGGAAGCGTACCATGGACTGGGGCTTGGTGGTGTTGGTGAGCCTGTGATATAGTTAGTAAATTATGTAATCAACCTATTAGCTCAGCTACAAGTGGATACTACACTACCATTAAATAAACTTAAGTCGTTGCAGATACCTTTAGTGTTATTAAATGGAATGAATAACCATACTCAGTCATATTGTTTATGTGTGTTTGATAAAATTTACGACTTACCTTTCAATCAATCAAATCATTTATTTGCAATAAATAAAAAAAAATTAAAGGTTAACTTAAAATACAGGTGGAGTAGAAAGGTGTGAGCCATTTCAACTCTATAGTTTTCATGTTCAATATCACAGTAAATATAAGCCTTACTCATTTCTAATTTATGTAAATTGATTATACGGTAGCAGGGATTATTAAAATTTTTATTTTAAAATTTTCTATTTATTCATATTTTTATGTGGTTTTAAAAGAAACGTATACAGAGTCATGAATTTAAAAAAAACAATGCTCTCTCTCAATCTCCTTCTGTCCATTTTCTTCCTCTTCTTAATGACAGTCTACGAAGAAAATGACTAAACTGTTAAAATAACCATTAATTGAGGTAATATTTACAAAATAAAACATTCTACCACAGCATAAAGACTCAAGAGCAGGACAGCGGATCCCGTAGACAGGTTTTAATAAAAAGTTTCCCAGTATAAGAGGAGCGCCATCTTTCAGTGAGCTATTCACTTGGGGTCCGTCCTCAAATTATGTACTTTGCCGGCGACGTATCATCTTCGGATTAGACTGTCGATAGCTGTGTGTATTTCTAGGAGTTTTTCATATAGCACACGTGTTTTGCAGTTTGATTTATTTTTTAGTTTTATGTGTACACTATATACAGAAAAGGAGAAAGAAACAGAAACAATAGGTACAAAGGTGATGCTTTCTAAAGAAATCTCTTAAAATTATTTTTTTCGTTTTCTATTCATATTTTTATGTATATGTCGGATTTGTCAGGATTTATTCCGTTGTCTCGTACATCATGTGGGCACACGATGGGTTTCGTGCAATGAAAATACACTAGGTGCGATACACTCTTTATAATAAACTAACAAATTACTTGACATTACAATTTAACACAATGAATCGGGTACAGTTCCAAGATGTCTCAACTCCGCTGCGATCAGACATTGAATGTCGTCCTCGCCTCGAGCTGTTAACATCAGGGCTCTGTAGAAGCCACGCTATGGTGGGGGTAAACTTGTAAGTAGGTCGCGTGACGTCACCACCAGCGGACTTGCGATTCATTTTATGTCCGTACTAATGACCAGATCCGACATATATTTTACTCTTATACTCAAACATTTGTACCTATAGCTTATGTCAATATTGAATAGCAACTACATATAACACTGAAAACTCTTGAACGCGGCTTAGATCGGCAGATCACGTTCAGTCGATTTGCTGAAAGTCGTCCAATATTCATAAATGACGTTAATATGCACTTACGTAACATTAATATTATCTCCAATAACAGCACTAATACACGCTCTGTGCCGTAAGATAACACGTCTAAATAATGCAAGCTTCCATGCAATGGAGATTGAACGCAGCAGCACTAAATGGATTATTGGGAGCACAGAATCTTCTTTGAGTCAGGATTTAAACCGAACAGCATAAGGTAAAAAGATAAAAGGCTAAAAAAAAGGCTTTTTGAATAAGCTTTTATTAATTTCTTTTAATAACATAGAACAGAGAGCTAATTAATTAGGAATGCGAGTGTTTTATTATACTGACTTTGTTGAAGGTGGTTCGAAATAATATTAATTGAACAAGCAGTGTTGTAAAATTTAAAATGTAAACATTACAGAATGAAATGATAGGAAAGTGCTTTTAATTTTGCATGATTCTTTGTGATTTGTAGCGAACCGTAGGAAAATAAAAATAAATCAAAAGCTCATAAAAATAGAGTAAGTAGTCGTAGTAAGAAGAGTAGAATAATTTTGAGTTCGACTAATGTTTGTTTTTAAACCATTGCGTACCTTAATGGCTACACAACAGAGATATAAATCGACTACACAGTCTACTGTTAGATTAGACCTATGAAATCTTGCATGTAAGCCATTTCGAACTATGTTTGTTAGAATAGAATAGAATATACTTTATTTGCTTTGAATGCAGGTACATACAAATAGGATCGTAAATAACATAATAAAGAACCGTGTACATTCTGCCTTGTTCTACATGTATTAGATCGTCAGTTGTTAGTCATACTCAAACGTGTCAAAATGACTGTCTACACATATTTAGTTTGTTTATTTTTATTTTAATAAGTGGATGGTTTAGTAAAGTTGGTATTTGCCAGTAAGTTTTTAATTTATTTTCAAATTACTGGCGAAATGTAATGATGTAGAAAGCAGAAATTGAATTCTGTCATATCATAACTCATATCAACAGTGGACATCATTTCACCGCACGCTGGAATTTATTGCGATACCGAATTTATCGATAATACCGATCTCATAACATTATTTGATACTGAATGGATATTCCATCTTTTGGGATGGATACTTTTCCTCTGAAATTCAATATTTCTCGTCTCATTTAGGTGTGTACCTACCTACAATAAACACATTTACAGGTATCTTATATTAGCTGTACAGTGTCTGCCTTTCGTTCTTACAATAAGGCATCGATACTTAATTAAGTTAGTTCTGAATATTAACACAGTTCCGATTACTAAGTAAAGGTATTCATGACATCAGATATCCAAGGCTACACCTAGACTAGACCTAGGACTGCACAATGAACCTGAAACTGTTTGGCATCGGTAGCCATTGAGATTAAAGCATACATCAGTATATCGCTAACAGTAATGTAAGGAGAGTGCATGTAATGCCTCCGTAGCCGTTGTGACAAGCGTAGCGGTTTCGTAGCAGTGGCGTAGACGTCGCGAAGCCGTCGCGTAGCCGTAGCATCGTCGTAGCGGTCTGAATCTTGGCCTGCATTAACAACAGCATTGCGGATGACTGGACAAACTCTCTATTGAATTAATTTCTCTACCGTTCGCTTCGACTAAATTAATATTTAAGATGTCGTTCTGATTCTGAGCTGGTATGTTTGAATTGTTTTCAATTCAGACGCAAATTCTGTGCTAGATTTTGTTGCGTTTGTTCGTATTACTGACTTTAACTGCAAATGAAAATAAATAACATTAGTGGGAGAGGAGCTGATTGCGAAGAAGTAAATAATATATTATTTCTGCCACCAATCTGCAATTCTGTGCCTCGGTTTGAATGTCGATGAAATTACAGACTTTCAATTTTTTCTGAAATATTCATCGCCCCGCCGCCGCTAGCGTTACAATTCAAAGGCATGACGAAGGTAAATCAATAAAGACGGTCGGAGTCACAATTTATCAGCTGGTCCGTCGACGAATAATCTGCAACATCAATGATGGAAAACTCCATCATCTACCTAGCCTTTTCCCAACTATGTTGGGGTCGGCTTCCAGTCTTACTGGATGCAGCTGAATACCGATTTTTTACATGGAGCGCTGCCTATCTGACCTCCAAAACACAGTTAGTACTGGGTAATACCATACCCCTTGGCAGTGGCGAAGGTTCCATACAACCCGATTCCTACCGGCTTCCCTTTGAAAATGGCACAGTCAATAATATTCTATACAGTAAAGATATGTACTCCGGCTTACCTCTTACAAAAATTGACCCTTCGATACTGCCCCTTGGTAAGACTGGTAGTCAGACTGACAACCAGTGACTGGTTGTTTCCAATGATGGAAAACTATAAAAAAAAAATCAAGCAAAGCCCTAAGTCGTAAATTCCCTCATTATGATTGACTAAACAAAGTAAATCTAAAACAATTTACGATAACATAAAACATGGATTCGTATCTCGAAGATATTGAAGGAGTTACAAAGTTTTTGAGGTCTTAACAACTTAATATCGTCTGCTCAGCGAGATTCCAACTTTGTTGGGAACTGCTGGCAAACAATTTATAATATATTATGAACAAAAAAGGGATTTTTGTGTCGCCCTGCCTCATTCATCTCCCTGAGTACCATCTTTGACAAGATAACCGATATAAAAGGTATACACTTCGGCTTAAAGATTATGAGGCAAAAATAGGCCGTTTCATTTTTATAATGAAGGTTAGACTCGTTACCTTGGCTACGGCGATTTTTTATGGAAATGATAATGTTTAGATTAGCATCTGGGGTCAATCAATGTTCTAGAATTGGCAAGTGGGGCTACTAAGCCATTTAGAATTTACTAGCTTATGCCCGCGACTTCGCCCGCGTGGAGTTTGGTAATTTTCCCGTAATCGGGATCGGACTACCGGGGTAAAGAGTATTCCATGTATTAATCCAGGTTATATTCTATCTGTGTGCCAAATTTCATCTAAATTCGTTTTGTATTGTTTAAGTTAAAGATTAACAAACATCACACATACATCTTCTCAAACTTTCGCATTTATAAAAGTTAGTAAGACTTCACATTAAGCCGTTGGTCCCGGCTGTCATTTGTAGATCTTTGACAGTCGTTATAGGTAGTCAGTGGCCCAAAAAGTCTGACAACCAGTCTTATCAAGGGGTATCGTATTACCTAGTACTAACTGGGTTGTGGAGGTCAGATAGGCAGTCGCTCCATGTAAAATATTCAGCTCAGCTCAGCTCAGCTCAGCTCAGCTTGGTATTCAGCTGCATCTGGTTAGACTGGAAGCCGACCCTAACATAGTTGGAAAAAGGCTAGGCAGATGATGATGAGTAAGACTTCACTTTGGACTGGGCTTACATCCAGCAGTGGACCGCTTTACACTGAGTTGACTTTCAGTACCAAACCACGAATAATGGGAAAATAAGGGAACTAAAACCATCACAAACATAAACACGGGTTAACGAAAGGACACCTCTGTTTACCCCTTTATGAGAAGAAAGGCGTAATACGTTATTTATTTAAAGATAACGTTACCCAAATGTATACAGGGTGGAGACGACAATGCGACAATAAATTTAACTATATGTAACTCATGACGTTCCCAGTCTGCATACAAAAATTCAATCGAAAATTACTGGTTATTTTCGATTGAATTTTGTATGCAGTTTATTCACAGGACGTTATTTTTCACTTTTAGCATTTTCTACATAGTGTAGATAGTAGGCTACCACCAACAGGTTAACGAATCCCGCATCGGTATAAACGTTAAACACATGTTGCCAACTCGCTACTTCAAAAACCTTGGCCAAAATTGTCGTATTGTCGTCTCCACCTTGTATACGGTCGTGAATCGTACATACATTATGTATAACTGAAGGAGCGCCTCGTAACGTTTGTGAAGGGAAACTGTTCCCCCATTATTTGTATTGTCTCTGGTCGCACCTAAACACATCACTATTCATGGTAGAAGAAATACTGTGATCATGCTAAACTTGATCTCACCTTTTGAAAGGTTGAGTTGATCTAGGAATGAAGTTATTTTTTTCTAAGAAATTTTAGATACTTAATTTAAAACAACAAAACTTATTTTTTTAATTTAATTTATCGCCTATTACGACCGTTTTAGTGACGAACATGCAAACACATGTTAGGTTTTATACAGTCGTACTCTGAAAATGTATCCTTTTAGTACGACTCCGGTTTATGTGTCCTACTGCTTAGAACGATCTATTTTGACAATAACTCGTCTGGTTAGAACGACGCGCATTATTTTGTTTCGATACCTATCCACCCCTGCTGTTCCTCTACGCTGCTTTCTTCCCTCGTCTAGTACGTCGATTGGCGCGCGTTTTTAATCTGTTTTGACAAGATCAAGGAGACATTTACACCTGCGCTAAAATGAATTCCGTGAAGCGAAAGTGTTTCTCAGTTGAAGAAAAAAAATCTATAATAAAAAATATCCGGCCGTTTTGTGCGTCCCCGCGTCGTCCGGTTAGTACGTCCTAATGTCGCCGGTCCCTTGAAGGTCCCTTGTTATATCCGGATTCCACTTTACGCCGCCCAAGGTAGTACAAATACAACCCACAATGTAAGTGTCCATAATTAAAACGTTAATGCAATAATCGTATTTAATATTTGAATGGAATTTTCAACCATATTTAAAAAGTAAACAATAGAGTGATGCTGAATGAAAATATTTGCAATACGATGATGTACCTTTCATAACAATGCCAATTGTATTAACCACTCGATAACATGGTCCGATACTTCAAATGATTTTAGTATTTTAGACGTACCATACAATAATTTCCATTTAATTAAATTAGGTATTTGGTAATATAACTGGGCATAACTAACATAACTACCTTTTTACCTTTGTGCTCTTCTATCTTAATGCAATGTCCTGTTAAGTATTTTGAGTGCACATAAATAACTTATTATTTTTGATTAAAATAGTTTCTGAATTGTAACTGCAAACAATTTCAAATAGACTCTGAATAGCCGTCATTTATCTAAAAGCGTATTTATCACAATAGCAATCATTACTACTGTACATGAACGTTAAATTAATGGAAGCACATAATTGGTATTAGTAGCTAAACCTAAGTAATTATAGGAGCTACAAGGGAGATACATTTATTACAGCTAATCCCCGCTAAACCAAACATTTGTTGATGAGAATGTTCTTAGATCAACGCTAAGATGCGTCCATTTAGAGAATGGTACACAAGACTGTACTAAGCTTCCTCATCATTTTATCTCCCTAGGAAGACAATAACGGATGTCGGCTGTCAACAAGAGCTTGTGAGGACCGTCCAGTATGCATTAAAAGAGCTCACAAGGAGTTGACGATAAGTATCTGCTTTGAGCGCCATTTCCCAGTCAGTCTTGAGTCTCGCTACCAGAGTTGATGACTGACCATTTTCGTATCTAATGGGCTTCAAACACCAAAGCCGCAGACATTTGTTGGCGACTTTGTTATCGACGGGCTAGTTGGCGGCTTCGAGTCATTGCAAGTTGAACTTTGACGGCGGCACGAGATATGCAACTTTGTTTTACACAACAGCTTTAGTGTATCCGGGCAACTGAGTAAGTACTCAAGCCGCCGACATGTCGGCAGGTACTAGCACGAGCGGGTCCATGTCGCCGACATGATTCTTTTTATATAAACCGGGGCTGTTTCGGTAGTCCAGCACTTTGGTGTATAGAGCCACTGATGTTGTAAGTTTTTCGCTAAAACGACATAAACACACATCGAATCTTATTTTAAGTATATTACTACAAAATAACATTATAGAAAAAGATTATTGTCATAAAACAATCTTAATTTAATCCTAATTCGCAAAGAAAACTAAAACAGCGTGTTCCTTGTTTCGCATTTAAGCTGATTATGCGATTAAGTTTGCTCTAAATCCGAGGTAAAATAACAGAGATTAGGAATATTGCTTTGAAATTGATGATAGACATTGGTCCTCCCTTCCTGCGAAGATAATGGACCACTTCGTGTATTTCCGACTTTTTTCCGAAGCAATGATTCTTATTCCAAACCGTAGAAATGAAATACTGGTTTAGGCAGTTCTGTCTTTGACTAATTACTGCTTTTTCGTTGACATTTTTCATGTCAATAGGTCCGTCCGTCCGTCCGTCATCCGTCTCTCTGGAAAGCAAAAAAGGCTTTGCGTAACTGAACATTTGTACGGATTTTATATTTTTATAACACAACACTCTAGTGAATTGTAATCATAAAATCTTTATTCTACTCAGCCTGAACTCAACGCCTGAGGTGGGAGGATTCCGAATTACAGACTCGACTTGTTTAGATCGGAAATGTTAATTTACAAATGGTTACATATAATCAAACTTTGTAGTAATTAGTACAGTAGAAGTCAATACAGGCTGTTTGGTTGAACGTGGGCAATACTTTAAGGGAGTGAAGTACTTATGAATATTAGCAACTTAAGTCAATACAGGGTGTTTGGTTATACGTGGGCAATACTTTAAGGGAGTGAAGTACTTATGAATATTAGCAACTTTTACTATGGGGCTAACTAAAATGAAATATGATTTAAAAAATCTGCTGTTGCCTACATTTTTTCGAGTTACGCGACCAATAATGTGTGGAGCAGCTGATATTTTTTTCGCGATTTCATGGTCGGTCCCGTAGCAAAAATTGCTTACTTTCATGTGTGCTACATGCCCCTAAAGTATTGCCCACGTTTAAAAAAACATCCTGTATAATTATCATATTATTTTACATTCCATTGTCAGAATCGAAATTCTCGTTTATCGCTCTTCCAAATGAACATGACATATGTAGATTAAATCAGTTGTTCTACATTATAACAAAGTTATGTGAAATCCCAATAAATTGGTGCATTATGTTCCCGAATCTACAGAACATATGAACGTATTGTACAATTAAATAAAAACGTAAATTATGGAAATATATGTATATTATAATAAACAATACGAACTCTAGATTAATTTTATTCATTTTCACATTGTTGGGAACGTTCCCAGAAGAGTGCCCAAAAAACCGATGCGAGAAAAAGTAATCGTTCGTTTGTTTGTTACATTTATTTGTGTATGTGCCCTCTCGATTGTGTACCGCGATATATTCTGGTGAGGGCTCATTTCGAACACCATTAAATAGGGGAACGCCATCATTGCCACCATTTCCCGCATAAGATGAACACAATGGAAACATTTCGAAGGTTTAACAGATGTAATGATATCCTTAAATATCTGCTAAACTGGATATGGGGTATAACGTAACAATATAGACATTTTATTCTATTACTTTTGCTCCAATAATTGATAGCTATAATATACAATGTACTATACAAATTGCCAATCTTCTTTTTCCAATACTGATATTTTTGTTGATAACGTTATATTTTTTCGTAAAAATAATTGCCTGACTAGATATTATTTACATAGCTACTTCTACTCCGATAAATATTACTTTTAAGTAAAGTTTTATCAACATATGTAAATTTGGTACGTATTTTATGTATTTATGTTAAAACTGTAATACAAATGTCAAAGCGATTCTGTATAGTTACTAACACAATTGATTTCGCGGGTGAATTGACAAAGTGTTACGACTATACAGCTGCCTTAATTACTCTAGTTTTGACGCTAAAGTTGTCACAGTAATAAACATAAATTCTGTGACTATTATTACGTAAGGAAACCATATTTCAATACGACAAAGCTGTATAATTACTTCCTAGCAACTGATCAGATAGTTTATAAAGGGTGTAAATAGACCCTTAACGAAGCCGAAAGGCACTCCTCGTCTTTGCGATCATTTTTTTGTTCTAGACCATACCTGGAAACCTTCTAGTTACGGAGATATTGGGGGTCAAAGTTCCAAATTTTGCACAAGTTTTTTTTTTTTAAACATGTTTTTAATTTAAGATTATTACTTAAAACACCTCCACGACCCCCATACTATTCAATCCATCAATAAGCACAATGCTTTGACTGCGTTCCATCGAGTCCTACCGTTAAACGTGATTTTTCACCCCAAAAAAAAGTCTTTTCCCAGCTTGATGTACAGAATGCTTGGTTGACAGCTTCGTGAAGGGTCTGATTACTCCCTGTATTTTATAGAGATTGTTTACCCAAAAGGATTCCTATAAAAATGCATTAAAACTAGATTACCATCAAAATGCAAATGTGGGACGAAATTAAAGCGAATAAGCATTCATGAAATCTTATTACCAACACGTTGGTCAGATGGGAAAACACGATAAGGCTTGCAATGGAGGCGCCTTTGTGCTACACTAAACATCCATGCATTACATACACTGCTTCTCGATACCTGGAGTCCATTGCCACTCCCAGTACTATCTCCTCGGGGTAAACAAATTGTATCCCTAATAAACAATATATAGTTTTATGATGACACGAGTTTTGTTCATTTTTATTGTAATTTCATTGTGTTTATTCTGTCTACTAAAAATGTCTTGTAGTAGTTTAGTTTTTTTATTCTTCCCGTCTACCATATTATTTACTTCCTAATTTTATTACTATTTTTTATTCTGATTTAGATTTTTATGTAGTTTTACTTGATTTTTATGTTCAACCAATAACTTGTATGTGTGGTGTAAACTGTAAGTATACGTTGGTTATAAATGAATTAATTAAAAAAATATAGAGACAACATTAGTTAATTTCAAAACTGTATCATGAAAAATCACAAAGTTATAAGCTTGTTCTGTTACCTAGTTGTTCCCATAAAAACGTGGTCACCACGCAGCACGCGCCTCCAGCGTCGTCTTGAGCTCATTGATAATAATAATTTGGCAGTAGGTACCTAAATTATTACGATAGGTACTTAAAATCTCTCGGTGTCCAACTTTAAACTTTTTAAAGATTTTTGGGAAAAAAATTAACATGGTTTAAAAAATATTGGAATCGATTCAGTTATTTATTCTGAACAAACTATATTCAGGTTACGCATATACTAAAATAATGTTGTATATACCTAAACGTTAATGAGTCATCAAAAGTTCAGGTCATCGAGGCCAATTCTATTACAGCCAGAAATACTCTCTATAACAAAGAGGTGAAGTTTTACACACACAATTGTTTCATATAATCTCCCCTCCCAAGTTAGATTGGATTTTTCTAGACCAATCGGATTGCTTCCCCTACTTTCCTCCACGGGATGTTGGAAAGAAACTTTTACATTCAAATATGTATGAGATAGAACTCGCGGAGGCTTACCAGGATAACGTTACGGAAATAGGAGCACACCTATTACCTAAACTGTGTCGACTCGTTAAGACTTACGAAAAGAGGTCATTGGAGTACCGGTGAGTCACATTTGTGTTTCAGGCATGAACTTATACATAATACATTCCTATGTAGGTAAGACTAGGTGGGATGAACTTAAAAAATATTCAAGATTTTAAAATTATGTAAGTACTAGCTTTTGCGCGCGGCGTCGCCCCCGTGTAGTTCGATAATTGTCCCACGGGATCACACTACCGGGATAAAAAGTATCCTATGTGTTAATCCAGGTTACAACCTATTTGTTTTCCAAATTTCATCCAAATCTGTTCAATCCTTTTGGCGTGATTGAGTAACAAACATCCATCCATCCAAACTTTTGCATTTATAATAGCAGTAAGAAGTAAGATTGCCTATAGACTAATATTTTGATTTAGCTCAAACCACAAAAAAAAATAAGTACGTATGTATAGTGAGTGATAGCAATTAGCTGACCCACCTTTGCATAAATGGTTGAGATTTTTTAGAAAACGAATCGATAGAATTGTATAATTCATTTGTATTTTATTTATTTGAGCAAAGGTGGGTCAGCTAATTACTATCACTCACTACAACAAGCTGTTTATCTTTTATTGAAATGTTACTTACAGAAAGGTTGGTGACTGCAGACTGATGATACTGTTTCCAGCATGGGTATCGAGTAAGTAATTTCTATAGTATATATATTGCTATATTTCTTTTAATTTTTATATTTATATTGAATATATTTAGATTTTAAAGAGTAGGCAAGGCTCCTACACTACACACATGTTCTGTGTCGAGAAGTAGATTCAACACCCAAGCCTGTTTTATTTACTTTGTTTTACCACTAACCCCCGCTAATGTACAAAGTAGGCTCCGTCTCAAATTAGTCAGCATAAATATAAACTAATTTGTAAAGACCCAAACTAAGTTCTATCAAGTTATCTAAGATTAAGATAGCCTACGCTAAATAAATAGCTTTGTATCGCTCCTCCATCGCAATCCCGAGCAACCCTAAGATTAACAAAGTAAGCGAGTTGCTTATCTCTGAATATCCCATTATGTTAATCTAGCGTAATTGTTTATAGGTCTAGCTGGTCCGCTTCTCCGCGTGGTGTGGGGGAGAGTGGGCCATAATAAATCACCGCTAAAAGGCTTCATTGTTGGCTCGACTGACAAAGGTTTTGCGCCTCATGGCAATGGCACGTGCGTGCGGAATTAAAAGGCGTCCAACCGCACTTCCCGTGACCCGACGCTCCCCGAGGCAGACCGAGGCACGCCGCGCGCGAAGGGTTACACTCGATATCGCTTAATGTCCTTAAGTACTGTTTGTGTCTTTTTAATGGACACCATTTTTGCAGGTGGCATTTAAAATTTGCTTTGTATGGTTCATAAAAAGTATTGATTTTGTTTAAGAAAGTAAAAGTAGATACTTTTTTACTCCGTGTATAGTTCATAAAACGATTCTAAAATAATTTTTAACCGTCTTTCACCCCAATTACCAATCTCACTAAGGACAAAAAGGGGTCTAAGACAGAAATTAGTTTGAATAATTTCTGCGGACACGGTCGAAGTCCCTCCACTTAATTCATTATTGCTGAAGGACCCAAGCGTCTGAAGCTTATGAAGAGAACTTAATACACCCAACCAATGAATTTAATGTCCTTCAAACCATATTATTGGTTTAGATTTCATCGTGCAAAGTTTCATAACAAAAAAAACAATGTTCACTACAAATCTTCTTTATTTTTACAATCATTAAAGCAGGCACCTTTTTACACACAGGTCCTTTGTAACAATATACATTCAGAATGGCTCTGAATAAGTTTCAATAATATTTCTGTTGTGAGTGAAATAACCAATCGGATACCACATATTGACGTGACAACGTCTTATAATTCGATGGAGCCGGCTGCACGCACGAAAAAATGAGGCGTTACCTCGCGTAAAACAATTGCTCAACCCACATTCATTTTTTGAAAAATGCAACCATTCCATCAGTATTTTCTTATGACGTTGTCACGTTCAACTATCGTCAGTAAACCGACTTTACAGACAACCGATTTTTTTTGTAAATGAAATACGAGTATAAATAAAAACTCTTTTCTTTAGTAATTAACCAGAAGTAACCTGCTGCTATCGAAATGAATATTTTTTTTATATTGTTCATTAATTTAAGCAAAAAAACAAAATATAAACAGAAACATCACAAAAACCTCAATAGGTTTGCAATGTACAAGGCAAATATTCCTGCCAAGAGAACAAGAATTTGTGTGGTATACTACAACTAAAAAACCCGACTACTTAATAAAATGTAGCCTATGTTACCCAGGCCAAATAACGAATCGATTGACACCTTATGCATCAAAATCGGATGAATAGTTTAGGCGCTGCGGACATGCGAACATGCGTAAATACAAACAAACATACATACATAGACTGCTAAAATTATAACCCTTCCGGCCGACTTAGCCGTAGTCGGGTAAAAAATAACAAAGTGAATTTTTACCAAGTTCACTTTAACAAAAACAACTCGCAAAGGAAGAGTACTTGTGCGAGTAATATTTAAGGCTCAATGTCGGCGCGTTTAACAATTTAACTTTACTTGTTAAGTTTTGTGACCTGAAGCCTTTTAGTTACGGTTATGTTAGGTGCTCAAGTTATAGGATCCTGTAAACTTCTTAAACTGTTACTGTCACGACACCTGGGGGTCTCATGAATTATTGTAAATGCCAGGTACACTTTGATTAACCTTTGCAAAACGTGTTCGAAAAGGTCATGATTATTTCATTCAAGCGAACGTTCTTCGCACGTGTAAACTTCGAGCAATCGTGACGCAATCGGTGATAATAATTGTGTTTGTTCAAATATCTTGACTTGGCTCGCGAGGTTGTCGACATGTGGGGTGTGGACTCAGCGATCATTGTACCGATAGTCGTTTCAGCCAATGGCCAAGACCCTCGACCAATACCTGAGGAGGCTGTCGTTAGGCAGTTGGATCAAGGGCTTGATTCAGAAAGTGGTACTCCTGGACACGGCTCGTACTGTTAGGACCCTGTTCCCGATACCGATGGGCTACAATTTTTTATATTTTTAAATGTTACGTAAGGAAAGTAAATAAAGGAGATTATATTTGGTATACATAAGATACATACACCCACTCCTTTTTCCCAGGGGATAAGCAGAAACCACAGAACATCACTGTCCTCACTTACTCCTATCACTTCATCCAAGTTCATACATTTGGTCATAAACGCACGCCAATTGCGAGTACTCACACCTGACCTGTCTGTTATTTTATTATGCTTTTATCTACTACATAAGATTTGCAAACTACAGTATACAGGGTGTAAACAGACCCTTCACATATCCGTTAACCAAGCATTGTGTACATCAAACTAAGTAACTTTACGCAAAAATTATTGCTGGGAGTCGACTTTTTTTTTGGGGTGAATAATCACGTTTTACGGTAGGACTCCATGGAAAGCATTGTGCTGATGGATGGATTGAATAGTACGGGGGTCGTGGAGGTCTGTAAAGTAAAAATCTTACATTAAAAACATGTATTTAAAAAAAACTTGTAAAAAAGTTGGAACTTTGACCCCCAATATCTCCGTAACTAGAAGGTTCCCAGGTATGGTCTAGAACAAAAAATGATCGCAAAGACGGGGAGAACACGTGCCTTTCGGTTATGTTAAGGGCGTAAATAGATATTTACACCCTTTATTCGCCTACATCGTACTACTATCGTGACCTACACGTTGCCTTATATATTGATAGATTTTCGTGGAACATAGCTTTATAAATTTGATTCCACCGAAATTCGTAAAAACTATTAATACAAAAAATGTTTTCAGTTGGAAACCCACATGTAGGTACAAAATCCAATATTGATTTCACTGAAAATATTTGTAGCACACGAGCTTCAAATATTGAAACTGAAACATTGTACCCTCGTATTGCGAAAACGTTATACAACTCTATTAGGATGTCAAAGCAACGGTACTAACAAACAGCATAGGTACACGTATAGGGGAATTTCTACCAACATTCTTACAAATCTTTGGCTCGCAGTTACACCGAAAAACTCGTTTTCGACATTATGCATACATGTAACGGGTTCGTTAGTCCACTATTTTGCCCGAGTTATTCACGGGATGAATTGCATCCATCAGCGAAAACCCAGCGAGTTCCACAATGACAATCACAAAAATCAAAATGATAGCTTTGATTTTATTTTATATCCACTAAAAATTAATATGCATACGTGAACAGGCATCGAGTACCATTTATGTATTTTTAGCCAAATATAAAGTCGGTTTTTGTATCAATGCAAATCTGGATAAAAAAAAACGACAGCTCTAATCAGTGCATGGCATGAATGTTGATAAGAATTGTATAGTCAGCGACAAAAGTGGAAGTTAATTAAATATGTCAATAAATTATACATGTAGCACATTTTTTTTTATAAGAAATGGTCTTAATTCTCCTAGTTTTTTAAAGTTCTAACTATTCTGTCCTACTGTGAAATAAGCTAGTTTTTATTTCGAAACCAAATACGTAGTACAGTGAGCTACAAACTGTAAATAATATTTATAGTTTGTAGCTCACTGTACCTGAACACGTGAATTTGACATTGCAGATAAAGGCCGGTTATCTCCTGTGCGATATCACACTGCAAACGTCTTTATCAGTTACGTAACGACTTCAATCACGTCACACATTACTGAAAACCGCTGTTGAGATTATTTAGATTATTATTTAGATTATTGAGATTATTACAGTTACTTATAACTTTGTAATATAATCTTTAAGATAAATTATAAAATCAGGCGTTGCTTGACAGAAATCCATGGCATTAAATGTTATGCAAAATATGTAGTTTTAATTCCGCGAACTGCCTCCTCCCGCCATCAAAAATATGCACATGCAGAAAAAACAATAATAAATAATTAGCAAGCCACTCCACGGGGCATCCTCAGGAGCTGTGTTATCTTGACGAGATATTACACTCAATTAAACTACGATTACAGTATCTATCCAAACACCACTTAAATACTAAACTTATACTGTCACTTACGGGATATATCCCGTGATTGTTCATTATTTTGAATATCAGTAGCTCAAAATAATGTACAATCACGGAAGATATCCCGTAAGTGACAGTATAAGTTTAGTTGTAAACTGTGAACACTCAAACAGCGTTCACTTAAATACTTTTACTGACACACAAAAGCCTTTAATTGGAAAGTAACAGAATTGGTTCAAAGTTAACCCTCAATTAAAAGCCCGGACTCAGAAATTCTCTCCTGAAAATTGTTAATAAAGCAACTTGTACAAAAGTAGGAAAGTCTTTATTGACTTGTAATGATCGTTAACCACTGCCTGAAAAGTACTTTCATGAATACAGAGCAAATAAAGGTCCTGTTTAAGGCTGCTGGGGCCCAATTCAGTCATTAATTATTCATTTTCGACCCCGGGACATTCGATAATTTTGTCCCTAATTGTAGAACTCAGCGGGCAATTTGGAAGAGCAGGTCCTGTTAAAACGACTAGGGTGACACCTGGTTTATTCATTCAGGGATATATTCGTGGATATTTGAATTTATTTTGATTAGCTCAAACACAGTTCATCACAAATTCCCTATGGTCATTTCTGTCAAATAATTCAACGTTAATTTCCTTTCATCAACCTCCAGAGCAAAAAAAAAAAAAACACCTCCATATAAAATACTGGTATTCAGCTGCATCCGGTTAGACTGGAAGCAGATGATGATGATCATCCACAGCCTGAATTCACCCACTGCTGGGTATAGGCCTCTCTTTTCTTGTGCCAATCTCCACGGTCCTGTGCCAGCCTCATCCAAGTTTTCCCCGATGGCAACTATGTCGTCTGTCCATCTCGCCCATTGCGAATTTCCTTTTCTTTAGTAAAATTTTGCACCACTTAAGTAATACAGGTCTGTATTGGTAAACCTGCCACCTCTGCAATGTGTAAGGCGCTCTCTCACCGGGAGCATTCGTCTGTAATGTAACAGTTCAGATTCATTTGTTTCCGTACAAAACCGAATCTTGGACTGTTACATTACAGGCGAATGCTCGCGGTGAGGGAGCACCATTAGAGTAAGAAAATATATTAGTTTCACAAAATTACTACCTAAATGCGTTATAGTATATCCGCAGGGATTACTAAATTCCATTCGTGTTCCTCTAATGATTTATATTCGTAACACCGGAAAAATATTCACCTTCAGTGCAGAATAAGTGTTCCCCCAGGGTACCCCAAATTGATAGATTACGTTCGGGGCCACAGAAATCTATACATATAATAAAATCGTAGACAACCCGTGTCTGTACATTACATATTTTTACAAAAAAATCACTGGAAGGTGCTAGAAATAAGTAGTAGAAAGTAAAAAAGTATTTTTTTAAATTTTTGTCTGTTTGTCGGTTTGTCGGTTTGTCGGTTTGTCTGTTCGTTTGTGCGCGCATCACGTAAAAACCCCTCATTGTATTCAAAATCGAAATATTACAAAATAAGAAGCATTGTTCTGGGTATTATTTAGCGTTTATTTCATCAAAATCGACCAACAGACGCAAAAGATATTAATATTTAAAATTTAGTTGATAACCTCATGCGCGATTTCTATGATAAAAATAATGTACGTAAATAGGTTTTAGTTTCGCCAATTGTGAACCGATTTTTATGATTTTTTTTTGTTTGGAAGAATATTATTCGGCAATAATCCCATTTTTTATTTGGTGAAGATCTGATGGTGATCTTCGGAGATATCAATGGAACTCTTCAATAATAGACAGCAAATCTGTCGTGATTGCTGCAATCGCTTGGATGTTTATTGTTTACACAACACCGTAACATAATATCACGCCTGTATGCTCTGAGGGGCTACGCAGATGTGTACAGTGCACCCACATTTTGATAATTAGGTATGCTCAGTTCCATTTTGTTGGGGATAAGCCTATTACCATGACATGTATTGTTAACGGTTATCTAATGTTTCACCAAAACTTCTTTGACAATTTTTAACCGACTTCAAAAAAGGAGGAGGTTCTACGTTCGACTGTATGTATTTTTAATGTACACCGATTTCTCCGCCAATCGTCGACCGTTTTTTATTCGAAAGTCTATACTCCTGAAATGAGAAATCAGAAATCATTTATTTGCCAATGACTGAGGTGGTCCCATTGTCATCAAGTCAAAATCTGATGATGGTGATCTTCGGAGATATCAATGGAACTCTTCAATAATAGACAGCAAATCTGTCGTGATTGCTGCAATCGCTTGGATGTTTATTGTTTACACAACACCGTAACATAATATCACGCCTGTATGCTCTGAGGGGCTACGCAGATGTGTACAGTGCACCCACATTTTGATAATTAGGTATGCTCAGTTCCATTTTGTTGGGGATAAGCCTATTACCATGACATGTATTGTTAACGGTTATCTAATGTTTCACCAAAACTTCTTTGACAATTTTTAACCGACTTCAAAAAAGGAGGAGGTTCTACGTTCGACTGTATGTATTTTTAATGTACACCGATTTCTCCGCCAATCGTCGACCGTTTTTTATTCGAAAGTCTATACTCCTGAAATGAGAAATCAGAAATCATTTATTTGCCAATGACTGAGGTGGTCCCATTGTCATCAAGTCAAAATCTGATGATGGGGTCCCAGGAAAATTAAGGGCAACCCTCAAATTTTATGGGCATTGATTGATACAGTATACTTCCCATGTGGTCCCATGGTCATCAGGTCAGGATCTGATGTTGGTATAGGCACACATACTCGCAGGCATTATGCCTGGTAATCATCATTGTGTGTAAGTTCAGCGATACCTTTGCCAACAGAGAACCTATTTCAATGATATCTTTTTTATTTGGAAGAATATTATTCGGCGGCGCTGGCCCCGTTTAAATTTGGTGAAGAGCTGATCTGATATTCGGAGATATAGGTACAATGGAACTCAACAAAATTAGGTAGCAAATCTGCCGTGATTGCTGCAATCGCTTAGATGTTTATTGTTTACACAATATCCTAACATACCGCCTGTATGCTCCGAGGGTGTACACAGATGTGTGCAGTATAACCAGATTTGTTTATTTTTGTTGACAATATAAAATAAATGCATAGCAAATATTAATTGTATAGGATATTACAACTAAAAATGGAAAAATAAAAAACTTTTTTGCAAAAAAATAAAACCGCCTTCAAAAACACAAAAAAGTGAAAAATAACTTTAGCTTCAGAAGCCGGTGACTTTGTTTGTTTGATTCAGTTTTTGTTTCCTTTTGTCTTTACTCTTTGCACTAAAAATTTGGTACTGAAAGAGAGGTTTAATAATGAGAAATCTATCTAAATATATGAAAGCGAAAGGTCGAAAACCGCTTGACGTATAAAGATGAACTTTGGCAGGCAGGTAGTTTATAGTTAGTAGACGTCCGCTAAGAACGGATTTTGCGACAGCGCCGGGTTAAGGAGGACTAAGGGCTCTCGCAAGTTTGGATGAAAGTCCTTAACTTTTTGTGCTCCAAACTTGATATTTGGCAGTGAGATAGTTTATAGTTAGTAGACGTTCGCTAAGAACGGATTTTGCGACAGGGCCGAATTAAAGAGATCTAAGGGCTCTCGCAAAAAGTCATTTAATGTTGTATACAGAACGGTATTAGAATAAAAAGCGCTAAACAAGGTTCACTTTGAAAAAAAGTTGTATGTATAGTGCCAAAATACACCGATTTTTGAAGCCATATCGTCGCCTCAACGCCGTTTAATTTTGTTTCGGACCTCTGCCGCCCAGAATTACAGCACACAAAAGGACGCCTTTTGTAGTCATCAGTACATTATCACCTTTTGATCTGGCAGTCAGTTCTCACACATAACATAACGTCACGCCTTAAAGCCCCGAAGGTTTGGGCAGACGTGTACCTAATCGTACACACACATTTCGCCAGTTATATTGAAGTCCCATGTAGTAGGGGGTGAGCCTATTGCCATCAACCGGGCACAAATCCAGATTCGCGCCAAATATCACCCAATCTCATGTTGATAAATCTCACGTGAGATTAGGAGGGAGATGAGGGGGTCAAGCCAAATCTCACGACCTCCCACCAGGGAAGGAGGGGGGTCGAAAAATCGCCTCACGTCATTAATGGATGCCCCCTAAAACAAGCATCTCCTTGCTTAAAAGGTGATCTCCAAAATCATTTGTGTGATAACTTTATGTAATTGAAATAAACATTTTTTTTAACACTGCCCGACCCGGGAATCGGTCCCCACGCTTAGTAGTCGCGCTTGCGACCACTAGACCAACGTGGCAGTCTCACACATGCACACCAAAATTTCCACGCGAACGAAGTCGCGGGCAACAGCTAGTTGTGTAATATTTTTTGACCATTGAACGGACATTCAAGGTCCCGATTTTCTATGACCCATTAAAATGTTAAACGTGTTATTGTATGCTTAGGCATAAAATGTAACCGCCAGAAGATCTATAAAAGAGGGGCTCTTTCATAAATATTTAACTTTGGGATATTGCTTGCTCGTTCAGTTATAGCGTCGTCGTTCGCTTCCTGATCGTTGCCAGTATAAAATCGGGATTTGAAACTTTAGTAGATTTATTGGTCGATTGGTTTTTTCTGCCGTTTTTATTAAGATTTTCAGTAAAATTATAACGTCCTAAAGCCTTTGTAAACCCTCTTGCATTAATTTTCAAAAGGCCTTTGTAAGAGTAGGTACATACTTCTTCTTTTTTTTAACCTTTGAACACAGCCCTAGGTTTGTTGATTTTGTCCATTTTACAAGCTTTTATTTAACTTGCAATGTTTCTACTAATATTCTAAATGCGCCCCATATAAAATCTTAGTTAAAAAAAAGGTTACGCAGTCTACAATAAAATTCTCTTAGTTTTAAGTTTATTATGGGTCGACGAATTCAAATCAAATAAAAAAATTTCAAATCGAAATATTATGCAACTTTGTTTTACACAACAGCTTTAGTGTGCTAGCACGAGCGGGTCCATGTCGCCGACATGATTCTTTTTATATAAACCGGGGCTGTTTCGGTGGTCCAGCGCTTTGGTGTATAGAGCCACTGATGTTGTAAATTTTTCGCTAAAATGACAAAAACACACATCGAATCTTATTTTAAGTATTTTACTACAAAATAACATTATAGAAAAAGATTATTGTCATAAAACAATCTTAATTTAATCCTAATTCGCAAAGAAAACTAAAACAGCGTGTTCCTTGTTTCGCATTTAAGCTGATTATGCGATTAAGTTTGCTCTAAATCCGAGGTAAAATAACAGAGATTAGGAATATTGCTTTGAAATACATGATAGACATTGGTCCATCCTTCCTGCGAAGATAATGGACCACTTCGTGTATTTCCGACTTTTTTCCGAAGCAATGATTCTTATTCCAAACCGTAGAAATGAAATACTGGTTTAGGCAGTCCTGTCTTTGACTAATTACTGCTTTTTGGTTGACATTTTTCATGTCAATATCACATAGGTCCGTCCGTCCGTCCGTCATCCGTCTCTTTGGAAAGCAAAAAAGGCTTTGCGTAACTGAACATTTGTACGGATTTTATATTTTTATAACACAACACTCTAGTGAATTGTAATCATAAAATCTTTATTCTACTCAGCCTGAACTCAACGCCTGAGGTGGGAGGATTCCGAATTACAGACTCGACTTGTTTAGATAAGAAATGTTAATTTACAAATGGTTACATATAATCAAACATTGTAGTAATTAGTACAGTAGAAGTCAATACAGGGTGTTTGGTTAAACGTGGGCAATACTTTAAGGGAGTGAAGTACTTATGAATATTAGCAATTTAAGTCAATACAGGGTGTTTGGTTAAACGTGGGCAATACTTTAAGGGAGTGAAGTACTTATTAGCAACTTTTACTATGGGGCTAACTATGAAATATGATTTAAAAAATCTGCTGTTGCCTACATTTTTTCAAGTTACGCGACCAATAATGTGTGGAGCAGCTGATATTTTTTTTGCGATTTCATGATCGGTCCCGTAGCAAAAATTGCTTATTTTCATGTGTGCTACATGCCCCTAAAGTATTGCCCACGTTTAAAAAACACCCTGTATAATTATCATATTATTTTACATTCCATTGTCAGAATCGAAATTCTCGTTTATCGCTCTTCCAAATGAACATGACATATGTAGATTAAATCAGTTGTTCTACATTATAACAAAGTTATGTGAAATCCCAATAAATTGGTGCATTATGTTCCCGAATCTACAGAACATATGAACGTATTGTACAATTAAATAAAAACGTATATTATGGAAATATATGTATATTATAATAAACAATACGAACTCTAGATTAATTTTATTCATTTTCACATTGTTGGGAACGTTCCCAGAAGAGAGCCCAAAAAACCGATGCGAGAAAAAGTAATCGTTCGTTTGTTTGTTACATTTATTTATGTATGTGCCCTCTCGATTGTGTACCGCGATATATTCTGGTGAGGGCTCATTTCGAACACCATTAAATAGGGGAACGCCATCATTGCCACCATTTCCCGCATAAGATGAACACAATGGAAACATTTCGAAGGTTTAACAGATGTAATGATATCCTTAAATATCTGCTAAACTGGATATGGGGTATAACGTTACAATATAGACATTTTATTGTATTACTTATGCTCCAATAATGGATAGCTATAATATACAATGTACTATACAAATTGCCAATCTTCTTTTTCCACTACTGATATTTTTGTTGATAACGTTATATTTTTTCCTAAAAATAATTGCCTGACTAGATATTATTTACATAGCTACTTCTACTCTGATAAATATTACTTTTATGTAAAGTTTTATCAACATATGTAAATTTGGTACGTATATTATGTATTTATGTTAAAATTGTAATACAAATATCAAAGCGATTCTGTATAGCTACTAACACAATTGATTTCGCGGGTGAATTGACAAAGTGTTACGACTATACAGCTGCCTTAATTACTCTAGTTTTGACGCTAAAGTTGTCACAGTAATAAACATAAATTCTGTGAATATTATTACGTAAGGAAACCATATTTCAATACGACAAAGCTGTATAATTACTTCCTAGCAACTGATCAGATAGTTTATAAAGGGTGTAAATAGACCCTTAACGAAGCCGAAAGGCACTCCTCGTCTTTGCGATCATTTTTTTGTTCTAGACCATACCTGGAAACCTTCTAGTTACGGAGATATTGGGGGTCAAAGTTCCAAATTTTGCACAAGTTTTTTTTTTTTAAACATGTTTTTAATTTAAGATTATTACTTAAAACACCTCCACGACCCCCATACTATTCAATCCATCAATAAGCACAATGCTTTGACTGCGTTCCATCGAGTCCTACCGTTAAACGTGATTTTTCACCCCAAAAAAAAGTCTTTTCCCAGCAATAATTTTAGCGTTAAGTTAGTTAGTTTGATGTACAGAATGCTTGGTTGACAGCTTCGTGAAGGGTCTGATTACTCCCTGTATTTTATAGAGATTGTTTACCCAAAAGGATTCCTATAAAAATGCATTAAAACTAGATTACCATCAAAATGCAAATGTGGGACGAAATTAAAGCGAATAAGCATTCATGAAATCTTATTACCAACACGTTGGTCAGATGGGAAAACACGATAAGGCTTGCAATGGAGGCGCCTTTGTGCTACACTAAACATCCATGCATTACATACACTGCTTCTCGATACCTGGAGTCCATTGCCACTCCCAGTACTATCTCCTCGGGGTAAACAAATTGTATCCCTAATAAACAATATATAGTTTTATGATGACACGAGTTTTGTTCATTTTTATTGTAATTTCATTGTGTTCTACTAAAAATGTCTTGTAGTAGTTTAGTTTTTTTATTCTTCCCGTCTACCATATTATTTACTTCCTAATTTTATTACTATTTTTTATTCTGATTTAGATTTTTATGTAGTTTTACTTGATTTTTATGTTCAACCAATAACTTGTATGTGTGGTGTAAACTGTAAGTATACGTTGGTTATAAATGAATTAATTAAAAAAATATAGAGACAACATTAGTTAATTTCAAAACTGTATCATGAAAAATCACAAAGTTATAAGCTTGTTCTGTTACCTAGTTGTCCCCACAAAAACGTGGTCACCACGCAGCACGCGCCTCCAGCGGCGTCTTGAGCTCATTGATAATAATAATTTGGCAGTAGGTATCTAAATTATTGCGATAGGTACTTAAAATCTCTCGGTGTCCAACTTTAAACTTTTTAAAGATTTTTGGGAAAAAAATTAACATGGTTTAAAAAATATTGGAATCGATTCAGTTATTTATTCTGAACAAACTATATTCAGGTTACGCATATACTAAAAATAATGTTGTATATTCCTAGGAGAGTAAACATGGCGTCATCAAAAGTTCAGGTCATCGAGGCCAATTCTATTACAGCCAGAAATACTCTCTATAACAAAGAGGTGAAGTTTTACACACACAATTGTTTCATATAATCTCCCCTCCCAAGTTAGATTGGATTTTTCTAGACCAATCGGATTGCTTCCCCTACTTTCCTCCACGGGATGTTGGAAAGAAACTTTTACATTCAAATATGTATGAGATAGAACTCGCGGAGGCTTACCAGGATAACGTTACGGAAATAGGAGCACACCTATTACCTAAACTGTGTCGACTCGTTAAGACTTACGAAAAGAGGTCATTGGAGTGCCGGTGAGTCACATTTGTGTTTCAGGCATGAGCTTATACATAATACATCCCTATGTAGGTAAGACTAGGTGGGATGAACTTAAAAAATATTCAAGATTTTCAAATTATGTAAGTATTGCCCAGAGACTAATATTTTGGTTTAGATCAAACCACAAAAAAAAAAAAATATGTATGTATAGTGAGTGATAGCAATTAGGTGACCCACCTTTGCATAAATGGTTGAGATTTTTTAGAAAACGAATCGATAGAATTTTATAATTCTTTTGTATTTTATTTATTTGAGTAAAGTAAATTAAAATATGCAAAGGTGGGTCAGCTAATTGCTTTCACTCACTACAACAAGCTGTTTCTCTTTTATTGAAATGTTACTTACAGAAAGGTTGGTGACCGCAGACTGATGATACTGTTTCCAACATGGGCATCGAATAAATAATTTCTATAGTATATATATTTCTATACTTCTTTTAATGTTTATATTTCTATTTAATATATTTATATATTTTTATATATTTAGATATTAAAGAGTAGGCAAGGCTCCTACACTACATACATGTTCTGTGTCGAGAAGTAGATTCAACACCCAAGCCTGTTTTATTTACTTTGTTTTACCACTAACCTCCGCTAATGTACAAAGTAGGCTCCGACTCAAATTAGTCAGCATAAATATAAACTAATTTGTAAAGACCCAAACTAAGTTCTATCAAGTTATCTAAGATTAAGATAGCCTACGCTAAATAAATAGCTTTGTATCGCTCCTCCATCGCAATCCCGAGCAACCCTAAGATTAACAAAGTAAGCGAGTTGCTTATCTCTGAATATCCCATTATGTTAATCTAGCGTAATTGTTTATAGGTCTAGCTGGTCCGCTTCTCCGCGTGGTGTGGGGGAGAGTGGGCCATAATAAATCACCGCTAAAAGGCTTCATTGTTGGCTCGACTGACAAAGGTTTTGCGCCTCATGGCAATGGCACGTGCGTGCGGAATTAAAAGGCGTCCAACCGCACTTCCCGTGACCCGACGCTCCCCGAGGCAGACCGAGGCACGCCGCGCCGCGAAGGGTTACACTCGATATCGCTTAATGTCCTTAAGTACTGTTTGTGTCTTTTTAATGGACACCATTTTTGCAGGTGGCATTTAAAATTTGCTTTGTATGGTTCATAAAAAGTATTGATTTTGTTTAAGAAAGTAAAAGTAGCTACTTTTTTACTCCGTGTATAGTTCATAAAACGATTCTAAAATAATTCCTGACCGTCCTTCACCCCAATTACCAATCTCACTAAGGACAAAAAGGGGTCTAAGACTGAAATTAGTTTGAATAATTTCTGCGGACACGGTCGAAGTCCCTCCACTTAATTCATTATTGCTGAAGGACCCAAGCGTCTGAAGCTTATGAAGAGAACTTAATACACCCAACCAATGAATTTAATGTCCTTCAAACCATATTATTGGTTTAGATTTCATCGTGCAAAGTTTCATAACAAAAAAAACAATGTTCACTACCAATCTTCTTTATTTTTTCAATCATTAAAGCAGGCACCTTTTTATACACAGGTCCTTTGTTGCAATATACATTCAGAATGGCTCTGAATAAGTTTCAATAATATTTCTGTTGTGAGTGAAATAACCAATCGGATGCTGCAGCAAAATTTAACGACCACATATTTTTAAATGAAATACGAGTAAACATGAAAACCCTTTTTTAGTTTTTAACCAGAACTAACCTGTTGCTATCGAAATGAATATTTTTTTATATTGTTCATTAATTAAAGCAAAAAAAAAACAAAATATAAACAGAAACATCACAGAAACCTCAATGGGTTTGCAATGTACAAGGCAAATATTCCTGCCAAGAGAACAAGATTTTGTGTGATATACTACAACTAAAAAACCCGAATATTTAATAAAATGTAGCCTATGTTACCCAGGCCAAATAAGAATCGATTGACACCTTATGCATCAAAATCGGATGAATAGTTTAGGCACTACGGAGGAACATGCGTAAATACAAACAAACATACATACTGCTAAAATCATAACCCTTCCGGCCGGCTTCGCCGTAGTCGGGTAAAAAATAATAAAGTGATTTTTTACCAAGTTCACTTTAACAAAAACAACTCGCAAAGGAAGAGTACTTGTGCGAGTAATATTTAAGGCTCAATGTCGGCGCGTTTAACAATTTAACTTTACTTGTTAAGTTTTGTGACCTGAAGCCTTTTAGTTACGGTTATGTTAGGTGCTCAAGTTATAGGATCCTGTAAACTTCTTAAACTGTTACTGTCACGACACCTGGGGGTCTCATGAATTATTGTAAATGCCAGGTACACTTTGATTAACCTTTGCAAAACGTGTTCGAAAAGGTCATGATTATTTCATTCAAGCGAACGTTCTTCGCACGTGTAAACTTCGAACAATCGTGACGCAATCGGTGATAATAATTATGTTTGTTCAAATATCTTGACTTGGCTCGCGAGGTTGTCGACATGTGGGGTGTGGACTCAGCGATCACTGTGCCGATAGTCGTTTCAGCCAATGGCCAAGACCCTCGACCAATACCTGAGGAGGCTGTCGTTAGGCAGTTGGATCAAGGGCTTGATTCAGAAAGTGGTACTCCTGGACACGGCTCGTACTGTTAGGACCCTGTTCCCGATACCGATGGGCTACAATTTTTTATATTTTTAAATGGTACGTAAGGAAAGTAAATAAAGGAGATTATATTTGGTATACATAAGATACATACACCCACTCCTTTTTCCCAGGGGATAAGCAGAAACCACAGAACATCACTGTCCTCACTTACTCCTATCACTTCATCCAAGTTCATACATTTGGTCATAAACGCACGCCAATTGCGAGTACTCACACCTGACCTGTCTGTTATTTTATTATGCTTTTATCTACTACATACGATTTGCAAACTACAGTATACAGGGTATAAACAGACCCTTCACATATCCGTTAACCAAGCATTCTGTACATCAAACTAAGTAACTTTACGCAAAAATTATTGCTGGGAATCGACTTTTTTTTTGGGGTGAATAATCACGTTTTACGGTAGGACTCCATGGAAAGCATTTTACTGATGGATTGATTGAATAGTACGGGAGTCGTGGAGGTCTGTAAAGTAAAAATCTTACATTAAAAACATGTATTTAAAAAAAAACTTGTGAAAAAGTTGGAACTTTGAACCCCAATATCTCCGTAACTAGAAGGTTCTTAGGTATGGTCTAGAACAAAAAAAATATCGCAAAGACGGAGAGAACACGTGCCTTTCAGTTATGTTAAGGGTCTATTTACACCCTTTATTCGCATACATCGTACTACTATGATCGTGACCTACACATTGCCCTGTATATTCATAGATTTTCGGAACATAGCTTTGTAAATTTGATTCCACCGAAATTCGTAAAAGCTATTAATACAAAAAGTGTTTTCAGTTGGAAACCCACATGTAGGTACAAAATCCAATATTGATTTCACTGGAAATGTTTGTAGCACATGAGCTTCAAATATTGAAACTGAAACATTGTACCCACGTATTGCGAAAACGTTATACAACTCTATTAGGATGTCAAAGCAACGGTACTAACAAACAGCATGGGTACACGTATCTAGGGGAATTTCTACCAACATTCTTACAAATCTTTGGCTCGCAGTTACACCGAAAAACTCGTTTTCGACATTATGCATACATGTAACGGGTTCGTTAGTCCACTATTTTGCCCGAGTTATTCACGGGATGAATTGCATCCATCAGCGAAAACCCAGCGAGTTCCACAATGACAATCACAAAAATCAAAATGAAAGCTTTGATTTTATTTTATATCCACTAAAAATTAATATGCCTACGTGAACAGGCATCGAGTACCATTTATGTATTTTTAGCCAAATATAAAGCTGGTTTCTGTATCAATGCAAATCTGGATAAAAAAAAAACTACAGCTCTTATCAGTGAATGTGCATGAATGTTGATAAGAATTGTATAGTCAGCGACAAAAATGGAAGTTAATTAAATAAGTCAATAAATTATACATGTAGCACATTTTATATGGAAGGAATTAAGCATTAAACTAACTAAATACATAATTAATTAAAAACTATTCAAATTATTAACTTTAATTCCTTTCATATAACATCAAGTACTCTATAAATGCACATTTTTTTTATAAGAAATGGTCATAATCCTCCTAGTTTTCTAAAGTTCTAACTATTCTGTCCTACTGTGAAATAAGCTAGTTTTTATTTCGAAACCAAATACGGTGTTATTTATAGTTTGTAGCTCACTGTACCTGAACACGTGAATTTGACATTGTAGATAAAGGCCGGTTATCTCCTGTGCGATATCACACTGCAAACGTCTTTATCAGTTACGTAACGACTTCAATCACGTCACACATTACTGAAAACCGCTGTTGAGATTATTTAGATTATTATTTAGATTATTGAGATTATTACAGGTACTTATAACTTTGTAATATAATCTTTAAGATCTATCTATACATATAAAATTCAAAGTCCTGACTGACTGACTGACTGACTTATATATCAACGCACAGCCCAAACCACTGGTCCTAGAGACATGAAATTTGGAGGGTGTATTCTTTGTGAAGAGTGAGTATCCATTAAGAAAGGGTTTTTCGAAATTCCACCCCTAAGAGGGTGAAATGGGGTGTTGAATTTTCTATGAAACTTTTTATTCTCTGTGTCGATTGACTTGAAAATGTGTCTAAATATACTTCAAGTAAAATGATGAGACACGTGTATCACAGTTTTTTCCAAAATCATCCCCCAATTTAAAATTCCATGTCCTGACTGGCTGACTGAAATACCAACGCAAAGCCCAAACCGCGGGTCCCAAAGATATAAAAATTGGAGGGTGTACTCTTTGTGAAGAGTAAGTTTCATTTTTTCGAAATTCCTACCTCTTAGAGGGTGAAATGGGGTGTTGAATTTTTTGGGAAACTTTTTACTCTCGGGGTCGATTGACTTGAAAATTTGTGTACATACTCTTCAGATAAAATCCAGTAAATTCGATGTCCAATCTCAAACCAAGGTATCAATATTTCACGTATCTAATTTAATTGATATAACTTTAAACTAATAATTGCAAGTTATAAGCAAGTACATGTAAATATATGTAAGTATTATAGATAGATACATAGATTACTTATTATCCCAGAAGTAAGATCCCGTGGACAATTCCCTAACTCCACGCGGGCGAAGCCGCGGGCATAAGCTAGTAAATTATAAAATCAGGCATTGCTTGACAGAAATCCATGGCATTAAATGTTATGCAAAATATGTAGTTTTAATTCCGCGAACCGCAGCCGCACGCGCCCTCCCGCCTGCAAAAATATGCACATTCAGAAAAAACAATAATAAACAATTAGCAAGCTCCACGGGGTATCCTCAGGAGTGTTATCTTGACGAGATATTACACTCAATTAAACTACGATTACAGTATCTATCCAAACACCACTTAAATACTTTTATACTGTCACTTACGGGATATCTCCCGTAATAGTTCATAATTTTGAAAATCAGTAGCTCAAAATAATGTACAATCACGGAAGATATCCCGTAAGTGACAGTATAAGTTTAGTTTTAAACCGTGAAAACTCAAACAGCGTTCACTTAAATACTTTTACTGACACACAAAAGCCTTTAATTGGAAAGTAACAGAATTGGTTCAAAGTTAACCCTCAATTAAGAGCCCGGACTCAGAAATTCTCTCCTGAAAATTGTTAATAAAGCAACTTGTACAAAAGTAGGAAAGTCTTTATTGACTTGTAATGATCGTTAACCACTGCCTGAAAAGTACTTTCATGAATACAGAGCAAATAAAGGTCCTGTTTAAGGCTGCTGGGGCCCAATTCAGTCATTAATTATTCATTTTCGACCCCGGGACATTCGATAATTTTGTCCCTAATTGTAGAACTCAGCGGGCAATTTGGAAGAGCAGGTCCTGTTAAAACGACTAGGGTGACACCTGGTTTATTAATTCAAGGATATATTCGTGGATATTTGAATTTATTTTGATAACCTCAAACACAGTTCATCACAAATTCCTTAAGGTCATTTCTGTCAAATACTTCAACGTTAATTTCCTTTCATCATCCTCCAGAGCAAAAAAAAAAAAAAAACACCTCCATATAAAATACTGGTATTCAGCTGCATCCGGTTAGACTGGAAGCAGATGATGATGATCATCCACAGCCTGAATTCACCCACTGCTGGGTATAGGCCTCTCTTTTCTTGTGCCAATCTCCACGGTCCTGTGCCATACTCATCTAAGTTTTCCCCGCTGGCAACTATGTCGTCTGTCCATCTCGCCAATTGCGAATTTCCTTTTCTATAGTAAAATTTTGCACCACTTAAGTAATACAGGTCTGTCTTGGTATATCTGCCGCCTCTGCAATGTTACAGTAAGAAAACGCATTATTTATAACCTAAATGCGTTACAGTATATCCGCAGGGATTACTAAATTCCATTCGCTTTCAATATCGCATCACATAAAGTTATAGTGTTCCTCTAATGATTTATATTCGTAACACAGGAAAAATATTCACCTTCAGTGCAGAATAAGTGCTCCCCCAGGGTACCCCGAATTGATAGATTACGTTCGGGGCCACAGAAATTGTGTAATATTTTTTGACCATTGAACGGACATTCAAGGTCCCGATTTTCTATGACCCATTAAAATGTTAAACGTGTTATTGTATGCTTAGGCATAAAATGTAACCGCCAGAAGATCTATAAAAGAGGGGTTCTTTCATAAATATTTAACTTTGGGATATTGCTTGCTCGTTCAGTTATAGCGTCGTCGTTCGCTTCCTGATCGTTGCCAGTATAAAATCGGGATTTGAAACTTTAGTAGATTTATTGGTCGATTGGTTTTTTCTGCCGTTTTTATTAAGATTTTCAGAAAAATTATAACGTCCTAAAGCCTTTGTAAACCATTTTGCATTAATTTTCAAAAGGCCTTTGCAAGAGTAGGTACATACTTCTTCTTTTTTTTAACCTTTGAACACAGCCCTAGGTTTGTTGATTTTGTCCATTTTACAAGCTTTTATTTAACTTGCAATGTTTCTACTAATATTCTAAATGCGCCCCATATAAAATCTTAATAGAAAAAAGGTTAAGCAGTCTACAATAAAATTCTCTTAGTTTTAAGTTTATTAATAGGTCGACGAATTCAAATCAAATGGGTCAATTCGTCATCGTAACTAATGCACACAAGCGGATAGACCGGGACATGTGACATGAGAAAAATGGCAGCATCCCGAATTGTGATGGATGGGCGCAACACACTGCACGGTAGTGTAACACACACATTTCATACCAACTGTTGTGTGTGAATGAATTTTGTATTATTATAGCACCTGTTCCTATTGTGTAATGCTACCATCTTATTCGAAAAAAAGACATTTGTCTAAAAACCTAATTACATTAGGAAGGACTGCATCATAGGTCTAGTGGTCGCAAGCGTTACGGATGACCATGAGGTCTTGGGTTCAACTCCCATGTCGGGTAACATGTTATTAGATTTGCCCATCTAGAATTTCTCAGTAGTAGCCACGAATCAGGTCTTGTGGCTGCTTGATGCCAATAAGCTCGCCCCTTGTGAGATGGGATTTAAAATATTACTGGCGAATTGAGGGTGTAGGAACTGTGGATAGTACTTCTCTGCGCCTTCGCCGCGCCTTCACCTTACGTCGTTTCTGTACAATTCGCGCCTTAGGAGTGCAGACACAATGTTTCTTGATGTAACATTACTAGGAAGGATTCCATTGTTTAAATAAACTCATAACTGTTCTACTTCTTACTTTAACGACATAACTCCAACGTATCCGCTAAACAATAACGAAATGCATGCACAACTGAAACAAACACTCCACATAAACGGCATAGAAAACCAACACAAAGCTTGGAACACACTGCTCTCAAATCCCAATTAAACTAAGAGTTAAAGGTAAATACAGGAGTTAGATGAGCAGTGGAAGCACGCTCGATAACCGCACTCGTCCAACTTCATTAAAGTTAAGCTTTTGGCTAAGCAACGCCTAGTGCCTCGGTTGCTGGCCCTGGCTGCCAATCAAACACGGCGAGTTTGTGAACTAAAACCTTACACTATAAACTTTAGTACAAGAGAAGTGGGTCAGTTCAAAGTTTCATGTTACGCGTTTCTTTTTAAACATTGCTGCTGCAAATAAATAACTATACAGGGTGCAAGGAACAGCCCTCCACAAACTGACAGGGTGCTTTCAGCTACTTATTTTGAATCATATTCCACCGGAATTTTTCTCTGGATTTTTTTTTTCAGTTACTGTTACTCTATTTCAATGTAAAATTACATTACCTGTACGCAGCACTCCATTTATGTAAATAATATCTACGACTAAAATAAAAAATCCAACAATGGATGTTGAAATAATCTAACGAACGACTCGTGAAATCAGCTGTTCACTTCCTGCCTAGCTACAGAGTTCATTGTAACGAACCCGTCGTCGCGCTTGCCGTTCGCTACGTACGTCTGATATACTGAATTCAACCCATCAGTTTGTGGAGGGCTGTCCCTTACACCCTGTATTTTTTCTGCCCTGAATTTCCTTCCTGTGTGCTAACATCTCTTTGAGGCACGCGTAGAGCAAGAACGCGCCATCGACAGGGCACTTATGAAATTTTTAAAAGAAACTTTAATATTATTCTCTATTTCCTGAATCATCTCTCCTCAAAAGCAGAATGCATAATTTGTTTGATGCCTCCTTTCAATAAAACTTTCATAATCCCCACCAACTAACCGCCGTTCATTGGCTCAAGAGGGGAGAACGAAAAAGAACCGACAACACAACTTCCTTCTTTTATAAAGTTTTCCATCGTTTGGAATAACTGCAAACACAATTCAACACCTGCGGGATTATTTAACTCGAACTTCGGCCTTAAAATTAAAGCGCTCTGGGGCTTAATTTGTCTGAACTGAATGTGATTACCGGTTAAGTTCGAACGACAAATATAACTTGTAGGTAGGGGTGTGAGAAAACAAACGGGGACCTTAACAAGTTAACATCGTAATATTCTGGCCGAGAAACGCGAAGTTATAGATATTAACTCAGTAAAGGATAACAAGACGAGTCGAGTGTGAATTTGTTTGGATATAACTGTGGAATTAGATTGTGTGAGGATCGTTATCGTTAGTTTCGGATTTCTAATGTAATATTAAATATACGCCTCGAGCTTCGAGATCCTCGAGATCGCCGGTTTCTTGATTTTGCTAGGTTTAATCAAATATCAAGTTTATCGGGTTTGCGAAGTAAAACTTGGTTTATTACGTAAATATTTGCACTTTGGTTTTAGAAGACAAGCAAGACTTAAGATTTGCTTCTCAATTAACTTACATTATTAACCTTCTTCATTATCACTAGTTTGAATCGAATACAAGACCTGTGAAAGCTCTTGCAAGAAATGCGGTTATTAAGCAATAATTTATTTGAAACGTAACATATGAATATAAAGGTACCTACTTGTAATGTTTTTCTCGTCATTCAACAAACAATATTAGACCTCTATTTAGATCCGGGGATTTAGGTTCGTAATCAATTTACATCCCGCTACAAGCACGGTACAGTGGCTAACAACATTTGGGTATCGTAAACGCGCGGTATAACTTAGTAAAGCCAGAGGCCGCCAACACACGTAGCTAACCGAGTAATCCCAATACATTTGCTTGAAATAGTTCCTTCTGTAGCGTAAAATACGGGTTGCCGCTTGACGTACACACTACTTGCCTAATTGATGGTTATCCCTTCCCTAATTTATCTTGCTCTGCCGATTCTTGGGAGAGCGGTCGGATGCAAAAATCAATCAGGCGTATGTCATCCTATATTGTGGGATGTTTTGTGTGGTAGGTTCCAGTAATGACGCACTCAAGATATATCAATTGGTTTTGATTTATTCATTTATAACAAAAAGAAAATATCTGTCGTGGAATCAGAATGTTAAGCTCGTTGTGTTGCTCGTTATAAATGGGAGAGAATATCTCGGTAGATGGATCTTTGTCATTCTTATTATGTAACATGGGCAAGACTTTTTTGTTTGGATTCATAGGCTGGGGATGGTCAAAATAAATTAAAGTTGCTCTTAGGAGTGTTAAAACATCTTATTTCAAACCTCAGTGGCAAACTTTCCACAGATTTCGTAAATAAAACGAAATCAAAATTGAAGGAAATTCGAACTGAAAACAACACAATGCAAATCGTAAGTAGAAGTATCAAGGAACACAAATAGCAGATCTTGGCAACTAGCCAACGGAATGCAATGCAGATGACTCGAATGTTGAACGAAAACAACAGACCATTTGACTTACAAAACTAGACACAAAAACTGAAATAAGAATTACGAGACTTCGCTGGCTTCGAGAGTCGTAATAGTTCATTCAGAAGCGAAACAAGACAAGAACTGGAGTAAGGCTATCGGTTCTTCCATTAATTAGATAGCTTAAGTTAACAGATAGTGTCACGCCATCTGGTGAGAATAAAAGCCAGTCGGACAAATCACACCCCGTCAGCAAACAGCATTTTATCTAAGCCCCTAACAAAGAACACACAATCTAAATGTTAGCCAGATAAAGATGGTTTTTCTAAAACCAAAAAAAATGCAGATAAACATAAATACAGAATTCTGTGTACGTTCACCATAATAACAGTGTAGAACATCACGTTCTGTGGGAACATCATTTATATGCTGACCTGTGCAAAGTACTTGCAACTGGTGTAGTGCGAGTAGGATGACCTGTTTGATGAGGCATGTAGGATTGTATCAGGTGTCATTCGAAAGTCCTTTCGATTTAGTTGTGTTGTGGTAGGGGGTCACGTCATTGAGAGGCTACCTGATTTAAAAAGAATTAATTCTTCAAACTCAAAATTACAACTGCCTTGTAGTAAGGCGCCAAAGAGTAGAATACTTACCAGTATTATATATGATGCTCTGTGAGAATACTATACGCTCGCCAAACTATCTTTTTTTTTAAGGTTCCTTGTCGGGTTCTAACATAATCGACAGCCCGCCACGGAGCTCCGTAGTGACGGAGGAGTTCGTATATCCTACACTATAATGTCTGTGAAAGTGTAGGAATATGAAGATGTTAATAAGGATATATCACACTTCGATTTTTTTGTTCTAGACCATACCTGGGAACCTTCTAGTTACGGAGATATTGGGGGCCAAAGTTCTAACTTTTTCACATGTTTTATTTAAATCCTCTTTTTTAATGTAAGACTTTTACTTTACACACCACGACCCCCGTACTATTCAATCTATCCATCAGCACAATGCTTTGAGTGCTTTCCGTCTTTCCGTCGGCTTTTCCATCGAGTCCTACCGTAAAACATGATTTTTCACCCCGAAAAAAAAAGTCGATTCCCAGCAATAATTTTTGCGTAAAGTTACTTACTTTGATGTACAGAATGCTTGGTTGACGGTTATCTGAAGGATCTGTTTACACCCTGATGATCATTATGATATTGCTAAAAACGACATTAGAAATGTAATTCTTACATTTAAATTAGTTAGAAGTTACCTTCAATAATAAGGACTCAAATTCAAATTCATTTATTTCGTGAACACAGGGTGTACAGAAGATGTTATAAATAAATTAGAACCTAGCTGTGCCCCGCGAAAAAGGCATACAAAATATCAAAGGTTTTTTTTTTTTTAACAAGTACATTTTCGGAATTCAAAACAATAATTCTAGAATTCTACACTAATTATAAATCATGTCAAAAGGACTCAGGACTCGCGGGAAAAGGTTTTTAAAATACTGTTTACCGTCCTCATTAGTTGAAAACACCGTCAAGGGCACTCTTCCTCACCGTCTGTCGCGTTTTACGTCAACTCAGCAATAAAACCACTTTATTATTCTTACATTTCTCTTATAAGCAGCCATTAAGCCTTTACAACGTTTTTTTAGCATTATTTAAGAAATTCGGGCGTATTTTTCAAACTGACGTTTTAATGAGACTACCCTCAGACGACCTATAGGTAATTTAGGTATGTTCATTTCGGAAAGGGGAGACCTAAGCGTAGATGGGTAATGTAGATCTTTGACAGTCGTTAACCAGTCAGTGGCCCGAAAGTCTGACTACCAGTCTTACCAAGGGGTATCGTATTACCAGTACTAACTGAGTTATGGAGGTCAGATAAGCAGTCGCTCCATGTAAAATACTGGTATTCAGCTGTATCTGGTTAGACCGGAAGCGGACCCCAATGTAGTTGGGAAAAGGCTAGGCAGATGATAATATTTCGGAAAGGGTAGAGCAAATCTGTGCCATTGCTCACCCGAATTGCTTGCAGGCAACGAAACTAAGAATCATGAGATCACCACTATCGTGGAATTTGAATACATCTGTATCTTTCAAAATAATATGATGATGACGCCAGAATATCAAAATAGTCTTACAAGAAAACGACCTTAGCTAGCTAGTCAGCAGCACTGAAATGAGTTCTAATCCATCCAACATTTATAACAACCACCAACAATACCAGAATAAATATCAAATCAATTCATAAATCCAAAAACAGTCTGATCAATTCATCAGACCTAATGATGTCGTCCGCGCTTTATTCATAAAGCTAATTAGTACTTAATACCTCAGTTAACCATTATTAATAAGCGAGCTACGATGAGCATAAGCTCATCGTAGCATCGCAGTTAACCATTATTAATAAGCGAGCTACGATGAGCATAAGCTCATCGTAGCTCGCTTATTAATAATGGTTAACTCATGAAATTGCATCGTGGTTTCGTAATCCACTAACATAAACATCAGTTTTCAGGAGTACCGTCACAAGCCAAAAGAAGCCACTTACTGAAATTAAATAGAAAAAAAAGATATTCGAAATTGAATATTCATTTTTGAATTTAGAAGCGTTTTGCACGTGACTTGCTAAGCTGAATATTCGTCCCGATACGATCTGTAATCAACTTGCAAAAATACCTACTCACTGCTGAATGCGGATCTTGAAAAGTTGCCGCGAAAATGTTTAGAATTCGACCTCTTGGAAAACCACATGGCATACATTAAAACGGCGGATTTCATGAAACCAGGAGTGGCACAAATACACGAAACCCAACTTTCGAAAACTCACTTCTGTACCTTCATCAACAGAAGTAGTTATACGATTGTGTTGCTTTTGTTGATATCTCGAGCATGACAAGGCCTCACCCGCCAGACACAGCTATGTAACTCCGCAATTTTTGACAACTCGCCGTACCCATCCAATTAGGCTGAGTGGTCTCCTCACACCTGCACCTAAATCTGCTCTTGACAACGTTTAGTAGGTCTTACCAACTACTTAATAACTTATTCCGGATATAATAGTAATAAAAGAGCAAATAAAGCCGAAGTGACCCCTCACTTCACAAGAGCAATTTGCGAGAATAGATAGACCGTCCCGAACATTAGGTGCCTCTTTTCGAAACTTTCGTGCCCCAATAACGGGTAACAGCACATTAACATTATATTGGGCTTTAGATAGTTATCCACTTTTTACTTTTAAAAGAGAAATTTTTACTTTATTATTACTGCTCTGTTTTCTTAACAAAGTATTTTAAATAAGTAGATACTAGATAACGACAGGACGTCACAGCCAATTAGGCAATTGATTCGTTTAATAATCATTATTAAATAAAATTGCTGTAATATTTACCAACCTTGAGCTCAAAAGACTACAATTGAATACAAATAGAAACAGAAGAAACAAGAAAGATTAAAAACCCAAGTGCGGTCGCCAAGAAAAATAAACAATAACATATTCGGTGTATTCCAACAGCGTTGCGAATTTTATTGAGCGGACTCAATATTTTATGCAGAGACAAGCCCGCAGGCCGGCTGCCACTGCCGGCTGCGGGTGACAAGCGATCCAAGTTCTACTCTCCACCATGTTTTTGTCACAAACCCTCAGGCTCTCTTGACAGTGATTGTGACCGAAATTGAAAGGGTAACATTTATGAGAAAAACAACTAAGAGTGTTTTTACGTGTTCTCTGGCATTCATTTCCTCATTTTAGTGTGGTAAGTTTATGTTGACGACTGCCACAAAAAGGTTGGTAGTTTTATCGTTTGCGGATTTTCATTGTATTTTAACTATACAAGGTGTAAACAGACCCTTCACATATCCGTCAACCAAGCGTTCTGTACATCAAACTAAGTAACTTTACGCAAAAATTATTGCTGGGAATCGACTTTCTTTTTGGGGTGAAAAATCACGTTTTAAGGTAGGACTCGATGTAAAGCACTCAAAGCATTGTGCTGATGGATGATTGAATAGTACGGGGGTCGTGGAGGTGTGTAAAGTAAAAATCTTGCATTAAAAACATGTATTTAAAAAAAAACTTGTGAAAAAGTTGGAACTTTGACCCCCAATATCTCCGTAACTAGAAGGTTCCCAGGTATGGTCTAGAACAAAAAAATGATCGCAAAGACGGGGAGAACAAGTGCCTTTCTTTTATGTTAAGGGTCTCTTTACACCCTTTAGAGCACACAATTTAAAAAAAAATGTTTTAATCATCATGGTTAGTAGCAGTAGGATTACGGGCTGTCCCCAGACAAAAATTTCACTACTTGTTCAGTGATGAAATCTTAGATTACAAAGGACTACAATCCTTTATAATGTTATTATTTAAAGGAAACAAACATTTAACGATACAAATAAACCCCATCTAAAGTGAACAAGTGGATGTAGTTTGGAACAATGGAAACCGTTTTTGCGGAACGTCTATTGTTTTCATGGAATATCTTTCCATCGAGCGCATATTCACAATAGACTGATATTGGTTTACAGCTTTTAACGATAAAATATCTTCGCTATCGTCCAATATATTTGGGAGGTTTCTACGTGAAACCACTTTAGTCTAGTTTCGAATTCCGTAAGGTGGTGTAGTTTTCTCCGTGAGAAAATAAAAGACGGACTAATGAAATTTTTTATATTAACATTTTTTTGTAATCTGCTTTCATCAGGTTGGTACTATAATAAAAAACATAAATCTACCTATTTCCCAACGACATCGATAAATTTTCATGAACAACGTAAGTCTTTTTAATATTTTTATATCTTTATTTTTAGGCTATCTACAGCAGACAAATAATGTAGAGGGTTATAACTCGATACAACCAGATGCCGGTAAAAGTGATTGGCCAGAACAAACCTTTCACACAGCTCAAGGAAACTTGTATGGCCAAGCCCAAAGATCTATCCCTGAAAAACCATGTTCGAGGCGTAGTCCCTCAGACAATGAACCAGTTAGTCAACGGATAAGTCAACAAATAAGTCCTCCACCTGTTTTAAAGGTTGAAACTTTAACTAGACCTCCTCTGATGCCGCAAGCTTTAAGACATGAAGAATTTAACCATAAAATAACTCCCAACTACGTGTCCGTTTCAAACCCGCAGCATTCCAGTGACAACGAGTTATTAAAAACTAGGAATTCCTTAAAAATAACTAACCCCGTCATAGACTCAACAGAAGAAATAGTACCACCCTTCAATAATGAATTACAAGAAGATAACCCTAAACCACCAGAGCAGATGCGTTCAACACCAACCAGAGATTCTCTTTCTTCGTCAACTAGTGGAGATAAATCTGCAGATAGCAGAAGAAACCAGCCGAAACCGATCAGTGCACTGGGTATTGCATCTGACAATGAATATGGTGCTCAGCCAGAAAATCATTATAATTCTGAGCCAAGTAAGCTTATTGCTTCTGAATCTAAAGGATCCCGTTCTCTACAAATAAAAATACCTTCTACAGATAAAAATGAATTCCCAGGATACGACGCTAATTTTGACTCAACGAAAACTAAAACATTACCGCCATCGCTTAACGCCAAGCTTATTTTGACACCAGAAGAAATTGAATTGTTGCATTCGAACAAATGTTCGCATGACAAAGAACCTGATAGCTTAATAGGACACTCAAGGCGGTCCATGTCCAGTTACAATGATGAGAACAATCCAAAGGACATTTTGAGCAACGAAGGAGATTACCTTCGAAACAATAATGATCCATTTATTGAATCACACATCGAAAACGAAAACGCGATGGCATCAGTTTTGAATGCAGAAAAGAATACTGTAAAGACAAATAAAGGTCAACCCCTTAAAAGTCTGGATACAGCTAAGTTACCAACTCATGAAAAGTCAGTGTCACGTGCCAGGCCACCGGTCAATGAAGCTAGACGAGAAATGATTGAACCTACCAAGGGAGCCGGCTTGATGGGGCAGTCAGCACTGATGTTGATGCAAAGTGAGAGAATATGTTACGCATGTAGCACAGCCACCAACCCGTCGTGCTGGGATCCGGACAGAAAAACTACAGTGAAGTACTGCCGAAAAGGAAACAACGCTTGCATAACGAAAACTTTCGGACAGGGAAGTAAGTTGTACTATTATTTAAATTGAATTTGAACACAATCATTTTAAAATATTTATGGATTCAAACACACATTATTGATTTGTTACAGAGACATTTACTCTGATACGTGACTGCGGGAAGTCCTGCGATGACCCTGACTTGGCAGGAATTATGCCAAAATACAAGTCTTGCTCCATATGCCACTCAGAACTCTGTAATGGTGCTTACTCCATCAATGGGCAAAGCATAATATTTTCATTAATCTTAATATGTCTAGTAAAATATTTCAATTAGACTCCATTTTGTTAGTCTTTCAGCTTGTTAACTGCAGTGAGTTATTTTATATAGATATTCCCTCTGAATGAATGTGAATAAGTGAGGTACAACTTTGTTCACATTTCAAGTTCTCATTTCCTCGATACAATAGGTTCGATACGGAAGCGAAGACATTCCTTCACTTTGTAGTTTTGTTTCGTTTCGTATTCAATAAAGCTGATAGTAACAAACATTTAACATTGTTTGCAGAACTACGATTATTTTACTAAAACATTTATAAAGTGCTGGACTCGGTTTTTAGGAAAGGGACTTGTTTTGTGGATTTGATTGAAATATATGTGATCAAACAAGGTTTTTATAGCTTTGGTTTCTTTTTCCCTTGAAATTATAAGTGGTGAAAACGTGCGGGTCAGGACATTAAGCCTTTCAATAGATCACGTTCCTATTGCCCGGAATTACCCACGTATGTGGCCGTAACTCTGTATGGGAATGTTGAATGACTTACGACAATGGGGTGCGGTATGCGTCATTGTTCTTCGAATGATTGCAATAACATCAAACATAACTCCAGATTAATCATAACATCGGCCACAGAGACATTAAATTAATTCTTCAGTATGCATTGTACACTCCGGTGTAACTTGACCCGTCGCTAAAATATTCCGTTTTGCATTTTTGTATAATCCTGTGCTGTTGTGGCAGAGTCTAATAAGGTAAATATTTTCTTGTTAAAATGCTTTTATGAAGCTAGCAAGTATTTGTGTGCCCTGGTCCAGCTTAAATAACAACTGCATTATTACAAAAGAATATATTTTTAAAATATATAAAGCTTTCGAGGAATCAGTGGTGGGCTTATTAAAAAAAATGTTGTTACTACTAAACCTAACATTCATGTAGCATTTATATTTTCATATAACCTTCTCTTGTTTCTCTCTTACGGGCCGTCTCCACGAGCGAGAGAATCGCGGCGATATTCTCGTATAGAAATACGTGGCACGACGATAATATCGCCGCGATTCTCTCGCTCGTGGAGACGGTCCCTTAGGGTCTGTTTCATCACCTACGATTAAGTTTCCGATAGTTTACCTGGCAGGTAATTTCATACAAATTCTGTTCCATTTTTGAATTTATTCGGTAAGTAAAGTTATAAGCAGTCAGTCTAAACCTTGATATTCTCGACTTCAGTTCACAAAGGTCTACAAATTACTTGTATACTTTGAATAGGGTACCCAATTCCGACACGTCAGCTTCTCACAAGTGAATTGTTCGGCTTTTGATAGGTACTAAGATTGATTGCAGATTAAAAAAGGGATTTTCAATTTAGAGGTTTTATTGGGCTTTGGCTGTGAAATGAATGGCTATTTTTCAGACAGGTAGGAAAGTTAATGGAATATTAACTAATTCCTTTGGTAACAGGCGAAATGTAGCTTGGGTTAAATAGGTCTTCTCGGCCTAAACCTTCGGGAAAGACAGACAGGCGTATTTTCCTATACAAAAGCATTATTGTGGTGGCTACCCCCATAATTATTAACATTTGTATTGGATTACTATTTTTTTCGCCTTGTCTCGTCTATTGTTCTTATATATTAGGGGTTTTGTTCTTATAAATTAGGGGTTAAAGTATGAAATTGCCGATTTCTATGGACGATTTCGTGAAAAGTAATATTTCCATTCTAATATTTTTTTTTATTTCTCTTGGAAACGTCTGAACCAATTATGTATGATGAAATTGCAATAGTTAAAGTGAAAAAAGTCAAAACAGTCTATTACAAAAATATACCTACTTGAAATATTGAATTGGTTTCACTATTTCAAGTAGGTATATTTTTGTCATAGACTGTTTTGACTTTTTTCACTCTAAGGCAGGCCTAACGGCACATTGAAACAGCTGTTTTGACACACTACCCTATGAGGTAATATGCAACTACTAGTACGGTTTTTAAACTCTAAAGGGTACGTCATTTAACAATTAATCCAATAAAAATAAATTAGGAAAAAATATAAGTATACGTCAAAGTTACAATCAGAACAAAATGAGAGAAAAAAAAGGCAATTTCATAGTTAAAGACCTATTAATTATTTGAATGCCTTTGATCCAAGCATAAACAAATGACTACGGCTTGACCGAACCATTATTTTTTAACTCAAGCTACCAACAAATAACACCTTTTTTAGTACACCACAAGGAATTTCTTCACTGATTTGTTTCGGTGATAAAATGTTTATATAGGAATTCAATATGTGCCGAAAACAAACCAAGTTTGCGATCGAGACAGCTCTAGGGAGAAATATTGTTTATTCATGTATACGGAAAACATTGGCGAGCACTCCAATCGGTGAATGGCTGCGGGAAGTTATCTCTAGGGTCGTCGATACGTCATTAGAAAAGGTGTAAATTCGTTGACGGATTGTACACTTTGGAGTGATGTGGCCACGCCACAGGGGCGTACTGCAAACAAGCGTTTCTTAATTTTAGGAAACGGTCATATACTTTTGTATAAGACACAAGGTTCTGGCCGCGTCTTAGACCGTGTCAAAGTTGAAATTATACCACGGGAACCTACTATGGGAATAAAAAGTATCCTTTGGCCTATCCTAGGTCATGAAATACCTTTGTGTAAATTTTCATCGAAATCCGTGCTTACGTCAAGGCGTGAAAAGGTAACAGACAGACAGGCTCACGTATGTAAGAAATGGGGATAATGAAATAGTCATGAAATCTTGAGTACGGGGCTAGGACCCCAGTGCAGTCGCGTCAACAATTTTAAGTTAGGTACACGTGACATGCATTTACCTACAAAAATTATACGTACATATTTTTAGGTCTCCGTTTTTCAAGTCCGCCTCTGTGTGTCGGTCGCAGTTGACTGGCTGTGCTTATCACACTTATATCTGATCGTGTCGTGTGATCGTGTCATCGATATTATTTTGAACTTTTATCGAATGTTCTGGTGTCCTGGAAAACAATTTGGCTCTTCTTCGTGTCACAACAGGTAGTGAGATTTTAATTTAAAAAATACTTCGTGCATAATCTAACTATAATGTTCCCCCTGCACACATAGGCTTCCTCACAATGAGAAGGAGCGGGCTATGATAAACCACCACGCGGGCGCGGTCTGTTGGTATACAATTGTACCAGTAGCGAAGGGTCAATTTTTGTACGAAGTAAGCCGGAGTACAAATGTTCAGTGTGATTATATTATTTGTATATGGAATATTGACTGTGCCATTTTTCAAAGGGGTTCCGGTAGGAATCGAGTTATATGGAACCTTCGCCACTGAAATATACATATGTCACATCTCTTCGATTTTTTGGTTCTTGGACGTGCTGGTTTCCTCACGCTGTTTTCCTTGTTCCATGTCAGGCAGTGGCACGTAGGTAGATATATTTTAAAAGCATTGCTCAAAATAAATCTTTGTTCTGCAACCGTACTATTACACAGGTCCATTTATGTAACTTACCCAGTTGTTTACATAGCGAATATAACTCATTAATCTATCATTCAACTTTATCCACAAAAAGATATTAATTCATCCAATAGCACCACTACAATTTCCGATCTTCAGCTGTCTTTCCTAATAGTCGGTACGCCATTCTGGTTTATCCTTCAACCAAGCTCTTCCTTGTCTTAAACCGAATTTAATATCTGCCCAACGATAGGATATTGTGGGATAGATAGGATTTCGCCCGATATCAACGGCAGTGGTTGGCACCCGAGCCGTTTATCTATTGTTAGAAGGACAATGAGAAGATCGGTGACCGACAGTCCTACGGCATATTCGACGATATCTCTTACTTGAGAAACGATGATCACATGTCTACATTAACTGGTTCGTTTACTTGAATACAATATAATTTGTTCCGTGAAATCTTACTACTATTTGCTAAAGTTTGTGAAGATGGATTGACGGATGTCTGTTTCTCTTTCACGCAAAAACTACTAAACAGATTTGGATGATATTTGGAGATAGTTTATAACTTGGATTTACAAAGGATAGTTTTTATCCCGGTAGTACGAACCCGTGGAACCATTACCGAACTCCACGCGAAGCCGCGGGCATAAGCTATAGTAATGAATATAGTCGTACAAGAATCTTTTAGTGCATGGCTCAAATTCGAACCAACGCCACATCTTATTTTTTCAATACAGTTTTCACATTTTTTACCAACAGCGAAAAGTAATTCGAGCGCCATAAAATCTATAATGAATCAAAATCAAAATATTTTATTTCACATTGGCCTAGATGGGCTTATAAAACGTCGACAGAAAGGTGCACGGTTCGGGTTGGTCGTTTCCTATGGAGAAGAATCTGCAAGAAACTCCATGGTTACTATTTTCAAACCATTTGGTATTACAATATTACCATGGTTACAGATTTGTACTTAAGTATGGGGGGACAGCGTAGGCCCGACAATAAGTCCTTGCTTACTACACAAATGATGTAGAACAAGATAAAAACACGTGCATTCAACCCTACGATATCAAAAACTAAAAAAAAAACTAGATACGCTTATTTCCTTAGTTTTTTTTTTCTCTCTAAATTCAAAAAGAATCAGTTAGCCTTCTAAGCCCGACCTACATCTAATTGCTAGCAAAAAGAAATCCCTTTTCCTCGTCCCAATACTACGTGTGCCGATAAAATACTCAGAAGATTTAAAAACAATTAGACGGGCAAGAACACCTTAGATTAAACAGATAGCGAAAGTGAATTTACTGCGGACAATTATCAAACGACTAGATCGTAAAGCTTGAGTTAAAACCTCTTAATAGCTGCGTCGGCAACAATTTATTCAAATTCTTGCTCTGCTGATCAAGTACTTATTCACAGACAAAAATATATTTGATGTGAACTGTGATGTAATTAACATTTCATTTGTAAAATTAAATTGTAGAGAATGCAATTAAGTAAGATCAGACCCTTTTAAACTCTGTGCAGATCTGTACCCAGAGTAGGTACACTATGTGCTTGCTGTGAGTTTCAAAAAAATATCTCATAAAAGTTTACTTGTAAACGCTTCTTCTTTCTTCTTTATCGTGTGGTTAGTGCCTAACCTGGGGTCAGAGTTTTTATGCCCTGACTGGGCTTTATATGCCATCGAAAAATATCTCAGGCATGCTGGTTTCCTCACGACATTTTCCTTCACCGAAGCAAGTAATAATTATATAATACGCACATGAATCCGAAAAATCAGAGGTGCGTGTCTGGGGTTCGGACTCGTCAGTCCAACGGTCACACCACTAAACTATCACTGCTAAACGCCCATAATGCATGAAAGGGTCTTCGATAATATTGACCTAATAACGACGACGTGACGGTCGTGATGAATATATTTTTTTAATGAATAGGCCCGAATATATTTTTGGGAAGGGACGATGGTCCTTAATAACGAGGCATATTAAGGCCTCAGTGCCAGCGCGTCATAATTCTATTGCTGAAAGAATCGCCATTGCCGAGCCATAATGTGAATAAATGAATTAATAAACATTTCCCTATATATCTCACTGAAAGTAGACTTGTTTACGGCCATTTATGTTATTAGAGCTTACGAGGGCCAACGATAAATTGTGCTTAAACCAGCTTTAGCTATGTATTTTTAATTTAATGGCCGGTGACTGAACATCAAGAGTTATTGTAATTGTTGCTCCTAATTTATCTAGCTTATCGCCCTTTGATAACAGCCCGTAAGTAGCCGAAATATTCATTGTTTATAGACAAAAACGGTGTAAACGACACGATTGAAGCTGACGAATTGAGTAATCTTTTTCCTGTCATTGACCCTTTCGTGGTCAGGCACACCGAACTTACAAATCACATCGAAGTAAAATTACATAAATGCAAAAGTAACAGTTTCTTATACCATACCAACAACAAACCTTATATAAAATCACAAAACGAAAACAACAGCCCGCCAGTCTATACTCAACATAACAACAAATCCGAAGAGAGGCGTAAAGGAAAACTGGAAAACAAAATCCAAAATACACAAAATGGAATCAGCGCGCGGTGCATCAAAGTCGCGAGAGCTTGTCAGCCGCAATTCCTCGGAATTTTCATGAACATTCACATGAGGTTGAACGCAAACCGCATACCCGCACAGCTCAGGTACTTTTGACAGGAATCGTTCGCGCTGAAACTGGCTACTGTGGCTGCCAATGTTCCCGTCGCCAAATTGAACCAGCCAAGCGCAGACCGACTAAAATCAAAGCGCGAAATACGCAGCATTTTGCCGCCAGTCTTGTACACAATTTCCTATGTGAAAATCCCAAAAATAAGCCAGTCGCTTGCTAACAAAGTCTGTCCCTTACTTAAGTATAATAAAAACTTTTCATAAGCCGATTTAAATCGAAAATCCAAACAAAGCTGTCCCTTTATTTGAATGTTAAGGTTTCAGAGATTTATTCTAGGGACTGTTTAACATTTGCGGCGGACATTTGTTTAAGTAAGCCACTTGTTAATTTAAACCTCGAAAATACACATCACATGTAGTGAATTGGGAGCAGGTATTAAGTACTTAGATAATATTTGTTCTGACCTGCTATTACTAGTGAAATGGACTGTTATGAAAAGAGTAAATGATAGCGTGACGGTTGACAGAGGAGAATGGAAGAAAAAAACGTTTTTGACCTCAAGTAACGTGGGACCATGACAGTTGTAATTCCAGTGTGGGAAAGAGACAGAGCTATACAGGTCGTCTAGCGTCATCTCTTTCTCACACTGGAATTAAGACGTCATAGTAACCCCCTGCTATTTTTTATTTTCGTATTACAACATGGGCCTGCTCTTGACCCCAATCACGCCTGATGGAAAGCGATAAATAAGGCCTATGATGGGACGAGCGTGCCCAGAAGTTTTTACTGGTATCAAAGAGTACATCAATATTTACCTACAATGTTAGCGTAATAAAGTGGTTGCAAACAAATAAAATTGTCCATAACACAGAAATACATGCGTTTTATAAAAATAACGGGGTTAACTTCCCCGGGGAAATCATAACGATTTAGAAGATTCGGCTTTGCTGAGCTTGCTCCTACATTCTGTTGACAATATTGCGAAACAATTGGCGAAAAATATGTATATTCGGGTGAACATTCCACATTCCGAGCTTCTGTAAATCTTTCACTGTTCGGACCTAAATTTTTATTTTTGGTCGGCAAAATTTTAGTAAACTGTGTCAGCATAAAATATAGAATTCCAGTTGTAATACTTCTTTAAAAAATAAATAATCTGACAATCCATAAATATTATAAAACGAGGTTGCTTTTGGTGTCTGTCCGTGTGACTGCTTAGAACTTGTTTTAAACTACTCAACGGATTTTTTTAGTACGGTTTTCACGATCATTTAGAAATTTTTTTTCAGTATATTTTAATCATCAATTTTAATATAACCATGTGTGTTATATAATTATTCACACATGGTTTTATTAAAGAAAGAAAGAAAGAATAAAGTTTATTTGACGTCAGTTCATCAAGCAAACATAATAAAAAAAAAAAAAAAAATACAAAATAAAAAATCACAGTTTAAAATTACATACAATAAAAAAACCTTTAAAAAAGCTTTTAATAAAATAAAAAGATAATATTAGGTTTATCTATCAACATTCAACGCGCATACAAAGTTTCGTGTCCGTGCTATTAAACGTTGAGGAGTTCTCTCGTGAGGAGGCGATCCTGGCTGCAGGATCAAATCATGTCTGTCACAAAAATGTATTGTCACCAGAACCAAAGGTGTGTGCAACATTTCAGCTCAATCAGTTGGGGGGAACTGGTTAGAAATTCAGTTGTAAAATTTGACCAATACATATTAAATAACTAACTAACTAGGCAAGTTAAATAAAAGCTTATAATAAAGAAATTTTGCGGATTTGTCAAGTCTTAAAATCCGTGCCAAGCACTAATATGAAATAGACATGATTGAATCTGATGAAAACGACAATTTCCTAACTACAATTAAAGACCTGCGCAGACGATGGACAATTTGTCTGCGAACAATTTGCAACAACCATTGGACGTCAACCAATAGATGAAAAAACAACACAACAACCAATAAACAGGAACGGTCATTTCTACCCGGCGGACAAAAAGTCCGTCGTCTGCGCAGGCCTTAAATATTCCAACAAAGGCTGCTGAGGCACCGCGACATTAAATCAATTCCCCGCAGCTGAGACGAACCCTTGTCAAATGGGAACAATCTGCGATTTACCGGTGAAGGATCACAAAGATATAATAAATACTACATCGCATATCTAACGATCATCTTTAATGGGTTAAGGACCCTTTGTTCTTTCTTATCCATCATTTTGTTGGCCATCACCAAAGGTAGCTATCCTTTTCATTAATAGAGGTGTTAAACAGATAACTTTCAACAATGAGTTAACTAAATTAGACCATATTTAAAATTGCCATTCCTAGAAATTAATCGTAAAATTTAAGATTAAATTAGAAATATTTCCAAAATCAAAATCAAAACAAAATATAATGCAAGTAAACAGACCCCTAAACATTTTTGATAGAAATGCATCGCTAAAACTAGTGCTACGAAGGACGCTACGCGGCTACGAATATCGTAGTCACGTAGCAATGCCTTTTAGGGACTACGAGGTCTATGAAATTCGTAGCGTCGTCGTAGCGCGTCTACGCTACATTTGTGATATTCAAATACCCTGTATAGAATGATCTATTTATCTGGAAAATTGTTTTTCCTATGTAGTTTGACAAAAATAAAGTGCGTTATTAATTATTTCATTGTTTTATTTTTAACTACTTTCACAAATCATTAGTATTATTTTTTGGGTTTGTGTAGAAAAAATAATATATTAGGACAACGATAGCCAATTCACGTGGCCGTTGCACTGATTTAACTAGACGAGTTGTTAAAATTACAAGACATTTATTCACTAATTCCTTTTGCACAAAAATATTTTTTCGTAGAAATGATTATTTTAATCTAATCTCTAGTCTATTTCTACGCCGATTTATATCAAAAGCCGTGACCGTGAATACTAGAGCTGCCATCTATTCATTGCCAACAGAAATACCTATTCTGAACGTTAATGTCCCGTTGGCTGAGCTCGCAACACCTTCGCAGTTAACTCGTCTGCCACGAGATGACGTAGATAACAATAGAAAGAAAAAAAAGAAAAAAAAAACGGTTTTCTGTAAAGTCGGTTTACTGACGATAGTTGAACGTGACAACGTCATAAGAAAATACTGATGGAATGGTTGCATTTTTCAAAAGAAAATTTTAATTTTATTTGTTTGATAGATATTTTGTATGGATATAGAGAAGGAGGTAAATGGAAATCACAATTGAATTGATCAAGTTACATTTATTTGTACGCATAAATACAATTATGTCATTTTTTTTTTTTTTACAATGTATATAATTTTTACAAGTATGAATGTGCGTTGAGCAATTGTTTTATGGAACGCCTCAGAGCGAGGTAACGCCCGTTTTTTCGTGCGTGCAGCCGGCTCCATCGAATTATAAGACGTTGTCACGTCAAAAGGAATGAAGTTATTATTGCTTAGCTGAAAATTAACTTATCGAAAAAAGAGAAAGGCATATGTTAGTTTCCAGACTGTTTGAAGTGTTAATGATTGTGTTAAGCTATTATTTTATAACATTGCTAATTATAGCTGCAGATAATCTTTGAATGGCCTGAAAAACTTCAAATTAAAGGGTGTAAAAAAATCAGGGGTGTACTGCTCATCATCATCATCTGCCTAGCCATTCCCCAACTATGTTGGGGTCGGCTCCCAGTCTAACCGGATGCAGCTGAATACCAGTATTTTACATGGTGTAATGCTAAGTGCTAATATATGTAATTTTGTACTACAACAACACATAAATTATGATAGTAAGTTACGTTATTCCAAACAATGGAATTTATTTCCGTTATCTTTCAGTATTATCTTAATTCTGTAAACACAAATCCATCAACTAAATGTGATAATAATATATTATGTACGCTCCACGGCCAATCAAGCTATACAAATCCAGTTTATGCGGATCTCTCATCGTTTATGATAAATATACAAGGCGAGGCCAAGTTATACTGAAAATGCAGCTTCATGTGCCGCCGTGTGTCGAGTACCTCACCGGTACACATATTCTCAAGTCTCGTCCGCACTGCGGTATGGAACCTGAAATATTTTGAAACATTTTTGTTATTGGATTTTTTCCATCCGGAATTCCTAAGTAGAGCTTCGGGGTTTGGTTTAATGGCCGTTTGCTGGCAATAGGCTCGCCCCAATAACTTAAACAAAAATGGCGCAATGTAGATGTACTTTACACCTCGGTCTAAGCCTTTGCGAAAAACAGGCGTGTATTATGTTTTGTTTATTTATTACCGAATACGGCAAAACCAAAAGAAAAGGTATAATATTAACTACACATACCGTAACGTTACATACGTAGGGTAGGGTAGTCCAATACATAACATTCAGAACAGATTCAGATGACCGAGATTTGTGATAATCATAGGTATAGGTATCTACTAATCAGTCACTACACCTTACCTTGTAATAGCCTAATGGGTACCTAACAGTCGTTAAGGTAACAGCACCGAACATAATAATGGTTATTTATAAGAAAATGCTCATCAAACTAATGGACTAAATACTGGATGAGGCACCCCAAGCTTTTGGCTGTTATTAAATGAAACAAAAAGCCATACCAATTAGGTTGTTTGTACCTAAAAGTTGTTTGATGGTTTTTCTTTAAAACCCGAAGCTGAATTCAGGCTAGCCAAAAATACTCATTGGAAAGCTGTTACGCGCTTTGAGTAAGGCTTTATTTATTTATTTAATTTACCTCTTCAACAATGAGTACACTATAACATATAGGAAAACATTTCAAACTTAAGTCTAAGTGCCCTTAAAGAAGAGCACTAAGTATACTTATGCACTATATAAATAAATACAACAGAATGAAAACGACAGGAATATATTAAGTTAAACACAAACAAACACATGCAATACACACACAAACAGACATCAAATATCACACAATCAAAAAAAGGCACATATAATGGCACTTATGTGCTGTTTACTTATTAGTTAGACCAGTAATTTAATGTGACATATAGTAACGGATAAGCTATCGGATACTTACTATAAGTAGTTATCAGATAAACGCAAACTGGAATTATTGTGTTACGTACCTTGGTATCACAGATAAACCAATCAGTTGATTGTGTTAAGTGCTTATTTAGCAATTTCTCTTTACGCAGTCAATCTCCATTTGTATCGACTCACTGTTTATATGTAGGTATAAAACGATTCATGCCCATTTTCATGAACACTAAGACAGAGCTGAATTAACGCTTACCGGTGCTAGGTATTATTGCATGTTATATTTTTATCTTTGGAAAGTAAACATTGCACTTTTATTAAAGGTGTAAATTCATCATCATCATTTCAGCCGATAGACGTCCACTGCTGGACAAAGGCCTCCCCCAAGTGTCGCCACATTGACCGGTCCCGTGCGTCTCGCATCCAGCGGATCCCCGCAACCTTCACCAGGTGATCGGTCCACCTAGTGGGAGGCCTTCCAACGCAACGTCTTCCGGTTCGCGGTCGCCACTGCAGAACTTTTCGGCCCCATCGGCCATCCGTTCTGCGAGCAATGTGCCCTGCCCATTGCCACTTAAGTTTGGCTATTCTTCGGGCTACGTCAGTAACCTTGGTTTTCTTGCGGATGTCTACATTTCTAATTCGATCACGCAAGGAAACTCCGAGCATAGCCTTCTCCATTGCCCTTTTTTTTTTTTTTTTTTTTTTTTTGTCGTGGTAAAATCATCAAATGAGTCCTCCCACCCAGGGCAGAGTGGGAGGGACTGTCAGACTTGTACTGACTAAAATCCACGGTGTCCTTCAGTAGCCCTTTATGTTCCAGGGTCACGGTAATTCTATGAGTCCTGCCCTTTGGGTGAATTTACCTCTCCGATCTTGATAGGAGTGGGTTACCTACATGGGCATTCAACATGACCTTGGTTTTGTCCATGTTAATTTTAAGACCCACTCTTTTGGAAGCTGTACTGAGGTCATCGAACATTGTACTGAGGTCCTCCATGGTCTCAGCCATGACCGTTATATCGTCGGCTAACCGAAGGTGAGTGATGTACTCGCCATTGAGGTTGATGCCTAGCCCTCTCCAGTCCAGAACCTTCAAGACATCCTCCAGTGCAGCGGTGAACAGTTTCGGAGATATAACGTCTCCCTGTCTCACACCTCGCTGCAGAAGGATTGGTTCCGAGGTCTGGTCCTGAAGCACGACTGATATGGCATATCGTTTTTGTACAAACACTTCAACACCTCGATATACCGATAGTCGATTTGGCACCGTTGGAGAGACTGCAGTACCTCCCAAGTCTCGATCGAATCAAAGGCTTTCTCGTAGTCCACAAACTGTAAACAGAGAGGCAGGTTATACTCTTCGGTCTTCTGTATAACCTGCCGCAGCATTTATGTAAGTGTGTGGTCTACGATGCTAAAGCTTTTTCGGCATCCGGATTGTTCAGGAGGCTGAAAATCGTCAAACATGCGCGCGACACGATTCGTGATGACTCTTGAAAACAACTTGTAGACATGGCTTAGAAATGAGATCGGCCTATAATTTACCTTATATTCTTATTCTTACCTTAAATTCTTACTTCTTACTTACCTTAGAATATATTTGTAACTGTTATTATACTAGCGCACATACGAACTGACATGCGTAGTGGCTATTATTTTTAGTCGTACCAATTTAGATTTTACTCGTAAACACTGACGATTTCATTGCCGAGTGGAACGATGTGTGACCGTCACGTGCATTTTGTAAAAACGAATTAGCACCTAGATACTTGAATATTATGCAATCTAGAGTCTAGATTCTAGACACTTTCTTTATTTCTTTTTTTTAACGTCTTACATATTTATACTGGCCTGATACTATGAATTCAGTATATATGAGTCGAGATCCCCAAATCTCGCTGAAAGGACCATGGGCATTTTTCTAGGAACTCTATGCCTAAGACCAACAGAATTAAAATATATCTCAAACTGTAGCATATAAGCTCCAACTTGAGCTGCAAGAAAATCCATAATATAATAAGGATTAATTGAATTCTAAAACAAAAATATCTAATTCACCCGAGAACATAAATAGAGAGACATGAAATACGTTACCATTTTCAGTATTTTGCCAAAGATTTGGTTTATTATTCAGACTAATAATAAACCTAGTTTAACAAACGGTTTCCTTAACACAGCCTCTAACGTCTGTAGTCAATTTAAGGACCTCGCAGATCTAGTTCAGATTAATTACTGTATGCTTAACTTTAGCACAGTGTTTTCAATTTGACCTATCATAAAGACCAATGACTGTTGCAGTCAAATTTTCGACACATTACAGGAAACTGCCACATTTTCGATTGGCCGTTGCTCTGGTCTCCGACTTAGGTACTTGTCGCAGTGTTATGTATGACATGGCGCCCTTACCTACCGCCTGACGCAGGTCCTCACCGGACACGGTTGTTTCGGGAGGTTCCTGCACCGGATCGGGCGGGAGGAAACGCCCGGGTGTTTCCATTGTGAGGATCGTCCGGAGGACACGGTGGAACATACCGTGGAGGTCTGCCCCGCTTGGGCGGAGCACCGTCGTGTCCTCGTGGCGGCGATCGGCGGCGGCGATCTCTCGCGTCCGGCCCTGGTTCAAGCCATGGTCCGGAGCGAGAGGGAATGGGAAGCCGTCACCTCCTTCTGCGAAGCAGTCATGCTAGTGAAGGAGGTGGCGGGACGTGAGAGGGAAAGAACCTCACGTCCCAGCCGCCGCGGGAGACGCCCTGGGCGTCGGGGGTCACGTGGTGGCTCCCGGCCACCGTAGGCGCGGGCCTGTGGACGGCGAGCTATGGGCTAGCTCGCCGTCCGGCCGTCTTCTGACGACAGGCCGTGTCGATGGCGCGTTCGTGTTCCACGCGCGCCTCAAAGAGATGTCAGCAACGATGTAGGGGTCTGCAAGGACCGATGCCTGCCAGGGCTGCGGGACTGTTCGAAAGAGATACCGTGGCCCTGGAACACAAAGGGCAAAGAAGGAACATGGATGGGTTTTAGTCAGTACAAGTCTGACACTCCCTTCCGCTCCGCCCAGAGTGGGGGGGGTCATTTGATGATTTCCCATCCGAAAAAAAAAAAAAAAAAAAAAAATGCAGAACTTATTGTGGGCTTATTTGAGTTCTGTTGAACTTCGCCTGTTTTGACCAAAACCCTTTCCCGTTGGTTATTAAGAAAAAAAAACAGTTTGTACCTATGAAATAGCTTTTTATAATAGTCAACTAAAATTTACTGGAACCGTCCAGTAAATTTCCATGTGATCAATTCATGGTGACAGTCTGCATGACAATGGCCTTTACACATCGAAATATCGCGGCTTTTCTCCATCTAATAGTTCTAATACCAATAGCCACCACAACTCAGAATAAGTTTATGTAACTAGGTGAGCCGTGAGCATAAATGTTTGTAAACGCACCCAAGATAATTATAGGAGAATTTCCTAGTACAGTCTTGGGTTACGTTTAAAAAAAAAGTAAAGAATAGAACCTCATTAGACGTTCAATAACCAACTAACACCGTTACAGAACGAAAGAACAAGACGCAGCGCAATAATACCTAGTTTGCTGTCAGCAATCAGCATGTGTCAGACTTTTTAAGGGGTTTTCCTTCAGCTGTTTTCAGTTTAATAGTGGATAAATAAAATGTATTCCCACATTATATAAATACTGAACCATGAGTGATAGTGATGTCATTTATTCTGTTTACGCATTTCAAAATGGGTAATTTCGTTAAAAACCATAAAAACCAACCACCACATACAACCATAAAAATGTGCAGCAAAAACGTGTGCTATTCCAATAAGCTACAAAATTCAGAAGAATTACTCTTTTTACTGGACAAATAAGACATCAAGTTAAAGGGGAAAATATACAAATCCGTGATTAGACCTGTCGTACTGTATGGATCAGACTGGGCTGTGAAGAAGATGAATGAAAAACGATTGCATGTAGCGGAGATGAGAATGTTGAGATGGATGTGTGGAGTGACAAGAATGGATAAAGTAAGGAATGAGTATATTAGAGGAAGTTTGAAAGTGGCGCCTGTTACAGAAAAAAATAAAGGAAGTCGTTTGTCTTGGTATGGACATGTAATGAGGAGGGATGAAACGCATGTCACTAAAAGAGTGATATGAAAGAGAAAGGAATAAATTAATGATGCCGTGACGTCTGACAGGGGAGAATGGAAGAAGAAAACGTGTTGCTCCGACCCCAAATAGAATGGGACAAGGGCAGGAAGATAATGACTGGACAAATAAGATATCTCAACCTTCACGTTATCATGCAAAACTGGCACGATCCAACTGCATCTAAGGACTGGGCTAGACTCTCCCGCTGGTGGCACAATCACTGAAATCATGGCTGCGAGCTGGGCTCGCATTACGGAGCTGTTACGAACGAATGGCCGTCAGTAAAGGGAAAATTCTCAAACTTTATCTCGATCAAAACCTAGCACCACAGAAGATTAGGTGATGAGGATGACGCAAGGGAATATACCATCCAATGACCCGTGCACGTCACGCAACGGTGTCATCATCAGAGTCTGATAACAAAGTATGTACCTATTGTACCTAGTTACTAGCAATAAAAACTTCTTATCAAAAAGTAAACAACGTATCATGTAGCAATTTCCGCATATATTACGTATTTAAATAACCAATTCTCATAAAAATACACCGTGACCAAAAGATGAAGTAACCAATGCTAGTTATTGTTTTTTACATAATTATAGTCCTAGATGGACTTTCATGATGCACCCAGACCAGGAGCATCGTCACAGATTACGTAGGAATTTACTTACGATATCGACCGGGGCGGGCTGGCCTGGCACTTTGAGCCAACTGGCAACACTACACTATTCGCGCAGTTCATTCATTCGTTGTCGTGTGAGTGTACACGCACGGTTCTGTCACGTCTTACGAACGAATTCGTCATTGAAATAGACCAAATTGTGGTGAGCGAACGTCGCGCTATAACTTAAATTTTTCAAAAACACAAAATCGTAAGTAGAGTTTTATGGTATTATTGGCATTGGTATTGAAAAGCATCCATTTATTAATATTATCGTTTCCCACGTAACGTTTGTATTGATCGAGTAAGACACCTAACAGTTAATTTTAACTTCGATCAAGTGTTTCGTGAATTTTAAGTTTATAATCTGCATTTACTGACTTCGTAAGAGTGATCAGCTATTCTAACAATGGACACAAAGCATAACATTGTCGTGATTTGCTCCACATTGAGTATTTCACCGACTTACGTAACATGACATTACGACACCTTGTGCCTTGGAACTCCCTGATGACATTGATCCTGACCTAGTTCCTATTAACAAATTCCAGGGCAATACTTATTAATAACCTTTTCAATGTTTTACCAGCATTTTAACCATGGTTATTTTAAATGCTATTATAGAAGAGTATTTGCAAGATTCTGCTCACAGAGCTAGGTAGATTATTTTACCCACATTGTCCTTATTACATACCGGTTTATGTGAAATTATATATTTTTATACTATTAATTATGTAGTAATGTTACAGAATTATTTAACTACTTACACTACAGAACAGTTAATTCACAATGTAGGAAGCATTAGAATCATGACCTTGAAGTCATCATGATCTCAACCTAACCTCACTGTGATTCATTAATTCCACCTTTTTTCTACAAAGTTACAGTTTTGAATAATTTCTAACTTTTCCTGTTTATTCTCTCTAGTAACATGGGAATCCCAGCTGGAAACGCCGAAAATGGCAAGAAAATCTTTGTTCAAAGATGTGCCCAGTGCCACACTGTAAGTACCTTCATTCATCATTCTTTCTTATCTATCATCAGATTGTCAGCATATTTGACATTGTCTATTGTCACACATGACATTGAAACTTTATTTCTGGCATGCCTGCTAAATGAATTTTCCTTATGAAAGATGTTTTATTATTCAACAAAGTAATTTTGGATTTTCCTGTATAAGCTGTTGATCAGTAAAACCCAATTATGTTCCACATTTTGTGTAGGTTACATTTGACAATGAGTCATTTTAATTTGAATCTTATGCCAGTGCTGTAGAAGATTATAATGCAACAACTAGTAATTAACACATGACAGTCACATGGAAATGGGAATTCTGTCCCATATTTTTTTTTGTATCATATTGATAGCCGTGTTTTCATTCAGACCTCATCGTAGTTTTCAAAATTATAAAAGTACGAAATTTTATAAATAAATAATACTAACAAACTAGATAAATGACTAGGTAAATTTTTCTATTTTCAATTAAACTATTTATAATTTGGTCTGACAAAATACATACGGGGTAAAGTTCATTTACCTAAAGCTCCGGTTTCCTTTTATAGAAATAATAGTAAGTATTTCTGTGTTACAGGTTGAAGCCGGTGGCAAACACAAAGTAGGACCTAACCTCCACGGCTTCTGGGGCCGCAAGACTGGCCAGGCACCCGGCTTCTCCTACTCAGATGCCAACAAGTCCAAAGGTAGGTTTATTATTTTTAGTTTCCAACCTTAGCACACATTTTTTCAATTTGTTGAATGATTTCAAGTCATCTAAGTTATTGATCATCATTATTTGCTGAATACCAATATTTTACATGGAGCAACTATCATGAGATATGAAATCAATAACTCTTGTGCACTGGTTCATTTGTGATTTATCTCTTTTGAATGCTGAACAAGAGTATGTATATAGTATAGTACTAATGAGTTAATGGAACTCATTGTATGTTTAACTTCTAATACAACTATGTACGGTTGATGATGTCATGTACAAAGTCCCATTGTTAGTGTCCACTGTCTTCTAATCGCGTGAATATCACGCCACGTGTCCACTGTTCAACCTCAATATCACAATGACTTCACTTCTGACAAATACTGACATTTGATTAGCTATCATTGATCAGTCACCCCTGATAAACAGATAACTGTACAATGTCAAGAATGATATAATGACAATAAATATTTTATGTTATAGGTATCTCATGGGGTGAGGACACCCTCTTCATATATCTGGAGAACCCCAAGAAATACATCCCTGGCACCAAGATGGTGTTCGCCGGTTTGAAGAAGCCCAATGATCGCGCGGACCTCATCGCTTACCTAAAAGAAGCCACCAAGTAGATTTATAAAGACATAGAAAAAATTCTTTTGAAATAAGAAGCATTTTCCATTTTATTTATGGAATGTACTTCTTGTTTGTTAGCCCAATCAGTATCATCAATCGTATTTTGCAATATTAATTTGCGTGATACAATTAGTATAGTTCACAATCATGTTCTTAGCTGTTATATTACAATTATGCGAGTACAAGTTTCAGTGTGAAGTACATACTTGAGTATGCTCTTTTGATAATGTTGTGTGTGGATTTACTGTTATTAAATTATTAACTAGACTCCCCCTAAAGCTTTTCATTTGTGAATGTTCTACACAAATCACTATTTATTTTCTTCTGTATCACCTAAATTCCAGTGTGTGTTGACTTGACTATTAATTTCGGATAATTGTTACCAATTATTAATTAGTGGTTAATGAAATTATTTAATAAATAATATTAATTTATTAGTTTTGATTTTTTGCCACCTCTTTTCCAAAATTTTTTAAAATATGGCATAATCTTATTTTCTGTTTTTTTTTTCTGCGTTGTCGGTAGAGAGGTCGCAGTCGCAGTCGTCAGTAGCAGCCACGGAGTCTGGATTTGTGCCCGGTTGATGGCAATAGGCTCGCTCCCTTGTACATGGGACTTTAACATAACTGGCAAAATATGGATGTAATATAATTGGGTACATCTCTGCCTAACCCTTAGGGGATTACAGGCGTGATGTTGTGTTATTACACAGGTTTAGTAGATGGGTGAAAGCCTGAAGGGGATGATATGTAAGACTATTTAGAAAATAGTAAGCTAAACTTGTCTTAGACGAAAACTATTCCTTTTTTAAACTAAGGTTTTTAACAATAATACCCATTTTTTTTCAATTGTTTGCTAATAGTGTTCAGTAAAAGTTGTTATGTAATTATTTTTTACTTATGTAATGTGTGATTACTCAAACAAAATAATTTCCAAGCATCTGTGTCATCAGAGAAACATTCTACGCAATATTCAAGTTTAAGAAACTTAAAACTTGAGTTTTAAGTTTCTAAATGTTTTGTTTACGGCATAATAAAAAAATGAATAAATTAGCCCCAGTTATTCAAACATTTTTAAAAACATGCTTGGTTATTGCCCTTTTTTTGAGGTACTATTTACGCAGATGTCTAATCAATTCTAAGATAGGGTGTACAAAGCAAATTGAGGACGTATTTTAAATTTTTAAACAGACCAAAATAATGCAAACATTTTTGCTAATGCAATATCGTTTTTTGTTAGAACAGAACTGAGATTCATTCTTAGATTGATGGTGCGCGTGCACCAGTGAAATTCCAGGAAGTCGCATAAGATGAGCCGCTGCGCGACGATAAAAAAACTTGCCCTTTTTTCGATTCTCAGGTAGCGCCTAGCGAATAGTTGAATTCTATAGAGAAATCAGCTTAGTTGCTGAGGACATAAAATCGTTATTTATGAACACTAGTCAGAATTAGTACCAGAGTAGTCGGGTGTTTGCTTTTTTAGAGGCATTATTTAGAAAGAAAGGAGGTGTCTGATGAGATGAGTAATAGAGAAGTATGGAAGAAGATATTCTGCCCCGACCAAATCATTAGATTTACATAAATTGTACCTACATACGTTATCGTTACATACGTCTCCACGAGCGAGAGAATCGCGGCGAAATTATCGTCATGCCACGTATTTCTATGTACACTCATCGCGTTCGCCGCGATTCACTCGCTCGTGGTGACGGCCCCTAACAGTTCGTCGTGGTGTCGTGGAGTTGAGTTGTCTTGATAGAGTTATAGAATTCCTTTCTTCTTTCTTAGTCACTTTTTTAAGAAAAGGGTAGTTTCAATGGTTTGTTTAACTACTTAAATAAAAAAGATGTGCGCATAAAGCGCAGGCCACACCGCCAGCTGGCGGGCGGGCGAGCGAGGCGAACGATGCCCTTTTCATACTTCGTTCGTCTCTTTCGATAGTTCGCGGTGTGAACCAAAGTATGAAAACAAGTGAAACGATGCCTCGTTCGCCTCGCTCGCCCGCCCGCCAGCTGGCGGTGTGGCCTGCGCTTTAAACACAACCACACGGTAGGTAAACAATTCTATCGGTACTTCGTACAGAACAAGAAATCATCGCCCTGATAGCAGAGGCCGTCGCCGCCTTTGCATCTCCTCGTGTGGTGGTGTGGTAGATACCAACTCCGTCACGATCACATTTAGCCAGTAGTCACTCAATCTGGCAGGACAACCGTGACTTAATTTAAAAAAAAATAAACAATAGGTAGGTAGTACGCACGACGGCCAATCAAGCTATACAAAACCAATGTATGTGGATCTCTCATTGTTTAGGAAATCTATACAAAGCGAGGCCAAATTATACTGGAAATATACAGCTTCATGTGCCGCCGTGTGCACCTAGTAGCAGATGATGGTAGCAGTTATCAGAATCAGTTACTCCATGTTCAATGCAGTTAATGATTTGGTAAGTAGGAGACTTTTTAGGAGTCTATGTCGAAATGTCATGACAACCTACCGAGTATAGTAGAGTATGAGTAGAGTACAGTGCAAGCAGCAAGCCGTATAAAGGAGGTAAGGAGAGGCAAGACGGAAGAGGGCCAATAATTTGTAGAAGTGTCGCGAGGCAAAACATTACTAACTATCCTAATAGAATTTTCAAGCTCGTTCTGTCATTTTGAATTTTGTAAGGTAGTTCTTAACTTTCTGCATATTCGAGTTAACAATAACAGAAGCACGCTTTTGCACTATTCCTACATTCCGTAGGCAGAATTCTCGCCCTGGGCGCCTGTAGTGCTAAAATCGACACTCCATAAGCCAAGTAGGACGAAAATCGATTGAAGATCAAGTACATTTTTACTTCCTACCTTTAACCGCCCTACCTTAAATTTATTTCTAGCTACGGGCCTGGCCTGGGTACGATTCCATCTTCTTTATTGGTTCTGTCATTGATGAAATAGGACTGTCTACAAAACGTCTGACTTTCAGATGCTCAATTGAACTTTTCCAAGCTCTGAACTAAACGCAGCAACTGTCACAGTGACATGTCAATTTTCTTTTTATTTGACGGATCACTGACGTCCAATTCAATTTCTAATTGAAATGAACGATTGCGTATGGTTGTAATATTATAACGTTATTAAATTAACAAAACACAGCATGAAAGTACAATAGTTTTAAAATATTAGTGATAACCCAAATTGTTCGAAACGTGATTCAAACAAATGCTTTCGCACTGTAACAGCCTATGGTGAGTTCGTTTACATATCTTGTGACCAAAAATCTATTAAAAATACATTAAATTCTAGTGTGCGTCAACCCCTTAAATAGACTACAACTGAATTAATATTTAATGTAATTTTTTGTTGATATCAGTTGGAGAAAACCACAAATTACGACCAAAATCAACTCTATGCAGAATTATTTTCAGTGAAATTTTTTGACGATTTTTTTTAAATTTTAAATATATTTTTAATAATTGACGGACATTTGAATTTGTTAATATTTAAAAAGTGCTTATATTTTATTTTAGTTATATGTTTTTAGCTTACCAGATAAATATCAGCATTAAATGTTAAAGGCTTGAATGTTACTGGAGATCCTTAAGTTAAACTTCAAAATGGCCAAAGCTTCAATCATATTAAGCTTTCATAGTATATTAATTCATCAGTCAGATATTCATCTTTTGTCTGGACCATACTGGCTGAATGATACTATCATATCATTTTATTTCGAATACTTAGAGAAAAAGATATTCAGAAACGCAAAAGAATTACTGTTTGTATCACCAGAGGTGACTCAATGTATAAAGATGGTTCAAGAAGATGAAATAGCAACTTTTCTAGAACCTCTTGGTGTAAGTAAGAGACAGTTTGTGTTCTTTGCACTAAATGATAATGATACACCAGACATGGCCGGCGGCTCACACTGGAGTCTTCTTGTTTATTCAAAACCGGAAAGCTGTTTTTACCATTTGGATTCTTCATATGTGAGCAATCACAAAGCTGCTTGGGAGCTCGCAAGCCATCTTATACCATATCTATCCAAGGGTAAGTAATCAATTTTTATAATCAGTTTCAGTATAATTTTTCCAAATTTCATTTGAATGCATTTCTAAATTAATTCTATTGTCATGGTTTGAAAAGGGTACTTTTCAATGGGTGCACAAATTCGCTAAAGAAACAGTCAGGATTTCATTACAATTCTTTTGTTTCTAAATAACCACTGTTAAACTAAATCATTATATTAATTTTTGGAACTGCTTCCAGGTAACATCAACTTTGTAAACAAAGATTGTTTACAACAGAGTAACGGCTATGACTGCGGAGTGCATGTCATATGTAATGCTGAGAGACTAGCGGAGCATGCCCATCAAACAGGCGAGATTGCTAGCTGCGAAATGCATGACAAGATAAGCCCCTCAGCCAAGAGGAAAGAAATGTTAAAAATCATTTACGGCCTTGCTGGCAAAGAATAGTTTGTTATGTTTAATGTTGTAATAGTTACTGATGTGCTTTGTTAAAGTAATTTATTAATATTAAAATTTTAATCAATCACATTGATCAATTGGTTTTTTTTACTAAATTTTTTGTGGCTTTATTTGTTTTGTCAGATTGGCTTAAATGTTTACCTGAATATTGCACTGTCTGTATCTTCAAAGATAGCCCAATGAAATAGTGGATGAGTCACTTTTTGTGTTCTGGTTTGTATGGACCAGTGATTCAATTTACAAAGTTGTAAAAACGCATGTTTGCTGTACTAATATCATGCATTTTATTATAGCTGTTCTCATAACTTTCGTAAACGAAATTGATAGTAAAATGCAGGTGTGTGGTTGTGTAGCAAATGAGACTAAAAAACGACTTGCAAAACGATTTATTATTAGAAATCGGTAACGTAATTTAGAAACCAATGCCCGAAGTTTTGCGATTTTCTGCACAGTTAATTGTAGGCTAGGCTTCGGGAAATCTCAAAATTTCGAAAATCGAATCGAATTTCTCGAATTTCTCTCGCATTTATCGTACTTACGATAAATGAAGTACGATCCAATTTTTGAGAAATTCGCTCGTACCTATCTATTTAGATAGGATTTAACACTTTCAAGCCGTATGTGTACCTAATCCAGTTCCACACGCCTAAGTAGGTACTGCTAGGCTAGATTAAAAAAGTGTTTTCTACAGACAACTATAGGAAAAAAACAATTGAATCTGTTGGCCTAGCACGGTGACTGCATGACGACATTTGTGTCCAGGCCCGCTCTTGAAGACAGCTATCATATAAATTTAGTAGTCACTTGTTTAGTTGTTCAAAACAATAATCTCCGTAAGGGTTAAGGCGCAAAGCCACCGCGGCGCATGCTGTGCACGGGCACGCGGCGCATTTTAGCTGCGTGGATTATTCATTTGATTGACAACGTGGTTCTAGGTTTCCACTGCAGTACACACTACTCACCCACAACTATGTGCAACTGTAGCGTGCGTGGCCCACCGCGGCCTAGTCGTGGGTTAATATTCGTGTATAGTGTGTACCAGTGGCGAAGGGTCCATACAACTCGACTCCTACCGGCTTCCCTTTGAAAAATGGCGCAGTCAGTATTCTATAGACAAATAATATAATCACATTAAAGATTTTGTACGCCGGCTTACCTTTTACAAAAATTTACCCTTCGCTACTGGTGTGTACGTGTGTACCGCATGCACAGCGTGCATGGCGTTGACAGCGTTGAGCTATGTAAGCGCCTTATTCAACGAAGCCACGCATGTACGAATGACGTCAATTGATGTATAGCGTGTCCGTGGTTTGCAGTGGACATAATTACATATATTTTCGTGAAAATCGAAGCCTAACACACGTGCGTGGCCAATCCGTGCGCCGCGATGGGTATGCGCCTTTATACTCGTATAAACTGTCAACTAAGCTTCTCACTTTATGGCCATCTTCATGCGAAGATTCTTCGATGAAGAAGTAAGACAAATTACGATTACAGCTTTTGTCTTCCCACACACGGACCACTCGTGACAATTTCTAACTCCCACTGGTGGTGGTCAGTCACATCAATTTTTCATACATTTAGCGGCCACTATACCACTTTTACTGATTACTAGTACCTTCTACATAGCATTCGCGAGTATCCCGTGTTCGCACTACATTTCTGCTACCAGGTAGGCATGATGGTTAGTTTCTACGATTCTTACATACTCCTTGTTCCTTGCCCACGTTCATAGGTATATCTGGTCATATACGCACTCCGCCCGCCGGTTGCGAGTAGGTGCAGCGCACCTGATCTTTCTGAAGTACCTCACTAATAAGGACATTGTATGATCTTCTAGGGCGTCACCTCCCGGCGTTGTCACCAGTGGCGTAGCTAGCATGGGTGGCACCCGGTGCGGATGTTGTAGGTGTCACCCCAGAAATCAATCAAAAATTAAAATTAAAAAATGTAGTAAATCAAGGTAACGTTCAAGATTGAAAAGGAACGGTACATCTAATGTCACCAGCCCTCGTAGCATGAACACCGTAGACAAGGATTTCTTTGACGGAAGGATCGACAAAATGACAGCTTGTGTCGACACAATGACAGATTTCTTTGCACTATGTCATTTTGTCGATTCTCACCTTCCTACATCGAATGTACTATAGTGGCGGTTATGCAATCTGCCAAAGTTTTACGAAATTTAATAGGTGGCACTACTAATGTTCACGGTCGGGTGTCACTACTACTACTGCCCTAAGTGGGTGACACCCGTTGTGCTCGGCCCCCGCCGCCCCCCTAGCTACGCCACTGGTTGTCATTCACATCTGCCTTGTTAATAACTTGGCTAGTTCACATAAGTAGTGATATCAAGCAATAGGTAGGTAGATACGTACGATGCCAAGTACCTTTGTTAAGGAGGGTCAACACTCAAGGCAATCGCCTCCAATGATGAAATCAGTGGAGGTGAAGGTCAGGTGTGTTCATGATTATGCATATATTAATAAGACATAATTATAGATAGGTTTTACATTTAATAATACAAATGAAAAAGTAATAATAAGTTTTATTAGATATTTCCTTTTCTGTTTAGTACTAGACTGTCGAGACTTGAATCTCATAGCATTATCATGCTGCTTAAGTAGACGAAGTTAATTCTACAAAAACATAACATCAGGCCTGTTTTCCTCAAAGTCATAAGCACATGGTACTTAATAGTTAACACACATTTCGTTAGTTCTATTGTAACCCTATAAAATAGGGGATGATCCTATTGCCATCAACTAGGCCTAAATCCAGATTCTGGGTTGCTAATAAAGAATCCACTATGGAAAAACACAACATCATTTTTCAAGACCTGAAAATCGAACCCATGAGCAGTAGCGCGACCCGTTCGTCACCCGATGTACCTACTTTAATGATTTTAATTTAACAGATTTTTACAAAAATATCACTTTGATTGGAGTTAACCCGTATTAGAAAAACTATTGTTCTTAAACAGTAAGGAACTCCTTAGTTTTTGCCTAGGCCTTATTAGGAAAAAGACGAAATGATGAACCATAATATCATGATCGAAGTATAAATTCTTGTATGGACAGTGCCTAGTTGCCAACAAAATAAAGTAGTTCTCACATTATTTAACAAGATTGTTACCTATTGAAATACCATTAACAATTATTTCTCACATATAACATTTAAGGCATTGTACAAATATATTAAAAATTACAAAAATATTGTGACATCATATTCTATGATTATACAACGTGTAAGGTTGCGTCCACATCTGGCGAATGTGCTGCTCGCGAGCCGTTTGCGAGCTGCGCACGTGCGGTTACAGCCTATATTTGGTGCGCCGCTCTAGTGCAACCCTAGCAAGACTCGAGTGGGGCGCGCGTGCAGCGCGCGCGCTGCTCGTGCGCAAATACGCGTAAACTTGAGCCTCAGTAGTGAATTTGCTTGAATTTGTGAGGTGCATCGTGGCCGGCACGCGCGCACCTCCTGCGCCGCTCGAGTACGGCGCGTAGAAAGCGCGCGAGCAGCGCGCGGACGGCGCAGGGGCTGTGTACGAACATAAAATGCACGCGCGCAGTTCGCAAACGGCTCGCGAGCTGCACATTTGCGGCACATTCGCCAGATGTGGACGCACCCTAACATAATAAACGCAAGACCTCCCGTGTGGTCTCTCGCACCATGAAAGTAAACATCTTTTGTTCTACGAGCTCTTGAAATTCGCAAAAAAAAAAAACTTTCTATAGGAACGGACGCAATCAGCTGATCCACATGTATGGTAAAACTAAAAAAAAGTTATGAATTTCCAAAAGTCATAGTACAAAAGTTGTTCAGTTTCATGGTCTGAGACACCACACGAGAGGTCTTGCGTTTATTCTATTACACGTTGTATAGTATGCACCTAAGCTTAACCAAAGTTGTAATTGTCATATTTAAATTTATGAATTTTGAGGTTCCACCCATCCTCCAAATGCTTGATTTAATTCTTCAGCTACTGCAAAACATAATCTATCTTGATTGTGGTTTGCAATCACTTGAATTCCAATCGGTAAACCTTCGCTACTTAATCCTAGTGGAACTGTCGTCGATGGTAACCCTAAACAGTTGATAATAGCTGTGTAGGAGAAATTAAATGGTCGAACTAACGGTTCATTGTGATGCGGTGCCGTTGTAGGGTGGGAAGGGAAGAAGAGTACGCCATCGTTCCCGAGCAAGTCGCTGAAGCTCCTTTCCAGATCTTCACGTAGCTTAAGGTAGTGCTTGTATTTTTCACTTCCAATTTCCACACCTCCGTAGTCAAATAGAGCCGTTATCAGACCAATTAACGTGTTTCCAGAGAGCCCAAACACATTTTTCACCATTTCGATTAAGATCTTCCCTACACTATCGTTCTTCATTATAAGTTGGCCAAACCTCTTAGTCGACTTCATGTTTGCGAGCCAAATGGCCACCGACTTGCGCATTAGTGGCATTTTCTGCTCTACAGCGTCAATTTGATATTGTTTTTTCAAATATTCCGTAACCATTTTTATTGCTGTTATAATTTCTGGATCAACAGGGTCCACCAACGGCGCATGAGTGCTGAATTGATAGTAATACTTGAGCTTTTTGACATCAACAGGTTCATCTAAGTTGAGTTTCTTGGCGTTGTGCGCCGCTAAAATTTTCATAATAGGCTTCAAGTCCACGGCGTGTCTAGTCATTGGACCGACACCTGTAAGTAAAGAGTAAAATTATTGATGTGTGCATTATTATTATTATAAGCCTATATTGTCCCACTGCAGGGCAAAGGCCTCCCTTCCCTCCTTCCACATTTCGCGGAATGTGTGCATATTAAATGCAAATATCGGTAATCGTAGTCAAACTGCTAATTACTTTGGGAAGTAACTAATTTTCCTTTTGAGCACGTTCTTGATCGCCGTAAAGTTGCACATTAATATGCAGATTTTAAAATAAAAAAATATAATGTTCAATTCTCACCATTAAAAATTACAATTTTGAGAGAACAAATTTTTTTTTTTAGACACTAGCATTTGCCCGCGTGTCTTTCGGAAATTATCACTTGGGAACGTGCTAACGTTATAACGAATATTTTTCCCAACCCTGGTCTACCTGTACCTATGCCATTATTCGTTCATTCGTAAAGGCGTGAAATGGTAACAGACATACAGAGTTAGTTACTTTCCCATAAAACATATTAGTATAGAGTACCTATGGATAAATAATTGCTTACCCAAAAATGAATTCAGCAAATCCGTCTCAGGAATGGGGTACTGTCCGCTGTTTGACACAATGTTACGTGACGGTTTGTGACCGAAAATCCCGTTGAAGTAAGCCGGCATCCGTATCGACCCACCAATGTCAGAGCCTTGAAACACAAAAATAATCATGAGAACAATCTTAAAGAAAGGAAAAACAAAAGGAAACCATCACTTACTAATATAATATTGATCTAACATGGAGGTATAACGTTGCTAAGTGATGACTTGAAGACACATTAGCAAAATTACTTGCGCGAAAAGACGTACGGAAATAAAATAATAAAAATGTAATATGTTTTACAACTGGAAATTGAGTTTCTCCAGAGTGACTCGTAATTCTCAGTACAATAAGACTGGTTTCCTGCTTTCTGCGTCCAGTATGTCCTTTTCTAAATTCACGGTCCATCGAGCTAGGCATGAGACAGCCTGCCTCGCCACGTTAGCATTTGCGATCCTAGTCAAGGTCTCGTCAACGGTCAACGGTCAACGGTCCTTCGAGACTCATGGCCTAATCAAGTTAGAATCTAATGGTTTGTTTGACGTAATAGACCAAAGACCAATGCTTCAAAGTTTTATGAAGAAGTGTACACTGTACATACCTATGCCAAACACGCTGCCTGCAGCTGATTGACAGCACCCTTCCCCACCAGATGAACCTCCAACAATTCTTGTGGTGTTGTAAGCGTTATTCGTTCTGCCATGGATGTGGTTGTGGGTTTCCCACCTGGAATATGGACACCATATGCATTTAATATCTTAGAATACAAAAAATCGAATAATCGTATGGGCCTTGACCGCTTTGACTCTGATTATAGAATGATCTAGATTTTGTTTATTTTAAGCACAAGTGCTTAGATAACGGTTGTCTGATTTTGACAAATTTAAAACAAATCTTGGGAGTTGTTCCAAGAAACCTTTCTTGGACAACAGTACAAATTGAATCCCTCTCTCACGCTCTTCCTTCCATGTTTGTATCTTCTCTTAGTTTTAGGTCGTGTTGTCTTTAGTTAGTGTATCACGATAGGTTTATAGATGTATAGAAGATTGATCAAGACTTACCACATGCACAATTCAGGTACATTCGTGAGTCCAAGGATAATGGCGCCATTCTGTCTCATCAGCCTGACGGCGTCACTGTCTTGTTCAGCAATTACATCTCTACGGAGAACCACACCAGCTGTGTGGTGTAAACCTGTAATGACATTATTTTTATGAAAAACCCGTACATATTTACCTTTGCCCTTTGACGACATAAAACGATTACATCACTACCGAGACTGAGTACCTATTGTAGGATTTGTAGGTAAGCGTCGGGCAAGAATGATTGGATTGGTCGTTGTATTCAATGAGTATAATTATGTGTATGTAATAGTAATAAATCAGTTGAATTCATAAAGGAGGAAAATAGTACTGACGTGGCCCTTTCCAGTCGTACCTAACGCTGATAAATATTATCGTTATTTTTTCATGAATATCAGTAGGTCTGTATCTATACCTATTACCGATTATTCATGAATTGTACCTACTCGAATCAATGTTTTACGCAACTCAATGTTTTAAATAATACAAAACAACTCATTCGGTAAATATTCCAAAAATATTCCATGCGTTTCAATTAAGTAGGCTCTGTGTGATGGCAGACCATAAAACACAGTAGTTAACTTCATAGGTAGGTTATACTCTTAAGTAATTGGCTACATACCATAATGTATTGCCAATTAACTGCAGCAATTAAATTGAAATTAAAATTCACGTAACCTACTGCTTAACGGACCTTTTTCAAAACTATTTCTTCTCTGTACGGTCAACAACATTGTACCATCAATCGAACTTGGTCATCCTCATCACAATCTTAGGTATAGATCTCTGATCTGAATTAAAAAGACTGACTATGCAAATCCTTGAACCGGCACTGATATAAGTACCTACCTCATCATTAAAGAGTTGCAACGGCACGGAAAATTGATGATGCAAAGGTCAGTCTGTCGTAAGCAAAAGCCATTGTTATCTTGGAATAACTCCTTATACAACCTTAATAAGAATTATATTACCTTTAACTGCTAAACCGTCTTTGGTCGTAAAAGGGACGCCGAGGAAGGGCTGCTCTTCTAGTAGCTGTTCGGGCGTCTTCGTGCCACTACGGACGAGTTCATCGACCGCCCCTGCTTCTTTTAATGCTTGTTCAAATCGATCTTCTACAAAGCAATTGAGCGCGAAATTGACATCTTTTATCCGCCTGATGCACGCTTCTATTACTTCAACACTGGTTATCTGTAAAAAAACAAGAAAATATTTTTAATTTAACCTTTTCACGTGGATTATGTTAAATAAGAAATAACTTGATTAATCCACCAAGAAATGACCTTGGGTTAGTTTTTTAATCATTTTATAAATATGAACTTTAATAATAAGTTTTTCGTAAAAACAAGTTTTCTGCAATGTGTTGTTGGTTGGCTTATCATGGAAATAGTAGGTACATTATGGTTGGATAAAATACTATTATTACCGTACCTACATTTACTTTTTATTAATTACTCCTAGATTTTGTAACTGCTGAATAATGTTCTGCTACAACATTAAAACACCGAAAAATCAATAACTATTATTTTCGACAGACCCTACCTAAGCTGAAGGTACCTTTGTGGGATGTGTTATGCTGCTTTACCTACTCATAATTTCATCATTTTCAATAGCTGCAACTTCTTTTCCACAAGAATCATTTAAAACGTAATTTAGTCAAACTTTTTATGTTTTCGCTAAGGACCATTGTAAGTGAGGAATTAAGACAGGCTGTCGCCATTTCGATTCAAAGCCTGGCAATCATTACAAAATAATTACCAAGTTTAATGTAAAGTACTTAACCGCAATTATCTTCAGCTTACGTTCGAAGCCTCGTTTTCAATTTGCTGAAACTTTGCCCGTGGCCTAGGTATTTGTACTGAAGCGAAACAAAATTTTAAACATAATTAGTCAGTTGTAGCGTATAACGAATAAGATAGTACTGTTGAACTTACAGCATATCAAGAACGAAGCAAAGAGGTCAATGAAAACTAAAGGTAAACTTTATCCAACAGACAGAATTAGAATATATTCCAAATAGACAACTCACTGAATTCACTATTGAACTTCCATATGAAATTAAATAAACAAGCTCCCAAGATAGTTCAACCGCACTCTGCGTAAATACATGTTTCGATAGATACCCCTACATATAAGTATACACTTCTCATAAATGGAACACTTCAAGACTCATTAAAGGTGGAAGCGCCAGAGTAGTGCGAGAAATCCATTTACTTTGCGGGCTAACCTGGCGCTTCCCTGGTGGACACCTTAATATCTTCGATGGTTAGACCAACGAAGACCATCAATCGTTACAAAATCGTCTAGGGATAGATCCCTAGACGATTTTGTAACAAGCCTATCACCTGTTTAATGACATTATTCACAATTTTGTCCCACAAACCATTTACAAAAGTACCAGACCAGTTCACGGCTTCATTCGGTTCGTGACGCTTACATCCAATTCGTGTCGCATTGTGCCTCCATTTAAACTGAGAATTACTAGTTATGTTACGTAGTTGATCAATCAACATCGGGTGTAATGTTTCCTGCTGTTTATTATGTCGAACTATTATCATAGCACAATTTTTTATCATGGTTTGTTGTTATTGTTTATCTCATGAGGTTTTGCTGTCTTTACATTAAATCACAGAGGATTTTTACATCTTAATTTTGGATAATAGTGTTACCGGTTTTCCAATTCTGTGGTATTTGGAAGTTGCCTCGAAGAAAAATAAAGATAATCTTGATATGCTTGATTGCATAACTAACCTGATCAACACCGAATCATTTAATTTATCTATAGACATAAATAAGGCATCTAATGCTCAATTTATAAGCTGTTAGATAATTTTATGTTCTTGATTTTATTTCTTGTTGTTTATAAGTCACTAGCGACCCGCCCCGGCTTTGCACGGGTGCAATATTTACTAAACCTTCCTCTTGAATCACTTTATCTATTAATAAAAACCGTATCAAAATCCGTTGCGTAGTGTTAAAGATCTAAGCATACATAGGGACAGACAGACAGCGGGAAGCGACTTTGTTTTATACTATGTAGTGATAACAAATCGTATATACTTTTAGCGTTTTGCCTCGATTTAGTCTTGTATGCTATCTAAGCTTCAACGCAACATCTTGGCTTCTGTTCAAGGACAGACTATGAAGGATTCCATTGTGCCGTGGATTCACTTAACATCTGACCTTCAAACGAAAGGCACGAGGCAAATGTTGCCTCATCGTTTTCATTCCTAAATATTCTCTCAAAGTAGAACGCACGAACATGCACGAAGTCTCAAACAAAGCCAAATCACACAGAGCGGGAATGCTATCGCACGCGGCAGCATCGACGATGCGATCGGCAGCATGCTCTGTTTCTCCCTCTAGCAAATGAAGGTTCTGTGCGACAGAAAACGATAGGAGCATGAAAAAGTGCGATTGCGTGCTGCCAGATGAGGTTCAACCCTTATGGGGCATCAGCAACCCCAATGTTCGAGAAAAAAATCAACAAAGTATACTTAAATAAAATGAAAAAAACATAAATCTTGTCAAGAAATAGGTACCTAAAACCAGTTTTTCCTCATTCAACATTACACCACTTTCTATGTTATTACGATTGTGGAGAATGCTAATGGAGACAAAGCAAAGTCGTTTTATTCACAACATAACAAAGGCCTGTTGTAACGATGACTTTATGCTTGAGTCATAATCTCATAACCAGCTTGTTTGACTATCTTCTATTCCGTTGATATAAATCTATGTTATTTAAATGATTGTGAGCTCGCACGAATGCAGCTTTTAATCCTGATATCGACTTAATTACCACTGATGTATAATTTACATGATCTACGTGAGGCGAAAGATAAATTGATTCCGAATGAATGTCATTCTAAAGTTTTGTTCCTAAGCTGGGGTACCAAAGCACCAAGTGTACCAACAATGCACCTATGAGTCACTTTTAATGCCAAGGTTAACTTGAATTTGTTGTTTGGGTGCTTACACGTGCTGGCATTAAGTAATAGGGTGATAAAATAAATTGATAAAAGTGACGGGTACCAGCTACTACCACAGCAGAAACGGACAGATATGAAACAAATGTGGACAAAGTGAGTAAAACATTTAAATCATATGACGAATAGGTCAATAAATTTAACCCTTGTTAAAAACTGAACGAGCAAGTGCAAACGTAATATTCTTTGCGGGATTTAATTACCATAGTCATTCTGCGAAGACAGGATAATTATTTGCTATAATCTAATCGCAGATAAGACTGTGCACATACTGAGTCATATTTTTATAGCTCGGACTTTGTAACTGCCTTTGGTGAAGATATAAACGTTTTGTTATGAAAGTGTATTTTTAAACGCATAGCATTCGATTGCCACATGGATACTGGTATCAGTTTGTGTAAACATAGCATTGAACTACATATGGGTTCGGAAAATCAACAGATAGAAAGGTGCACTACGAATTGTAGCCGTCTAGAAAAATCGTAGGAGCACAATTTCCTTCTTACGTACAAACACGCACTTGTTACTTGCATCATGTGGTTCCTCTTTAAATATTACATCATTAGCTATTAAACTTGCGCCTTCTAGCTCACCGTTGTCATGTTTATGCTTGTGTACACTTCTTCAATTTCGTAGTCTAGGTACTCCATATTTTGTTTAAAATTAATCAAGAAAAAAGTTCTTCCGTAACGGGACCGCCAAATATACTCGCTCAAGTCCTTACAAATATTAATTTATGAGTCAAACTTACCTCTCTGTTCCGAATTTTCTCTGCTACTACAATAGCTGGCTGCTTTAGGATATCATCGTGTATGCGTGGTATCTTCTGTCCATCAGCTCCATAATATAAACCGAGGAAAAACTTCACGATACTTGCAATCACTAATCTCACTGCTTGAAGCACTCTCAGTTTTAGTCCGACAGGTCTGTTTATCTCGGTGGTAGACATGTTTAAGTTAACTTTTAATCACTGCTATTTATAAACTTTGCGCTTAGAACCTATCACTGCTATCGCTATTGCACACTTTATTTTGAAAACAATGTTAGAAGTTTTGACAGCGAGCGGGCTGCGACAACGCCTGTGTCGCTTGTATACAACGAACTGTTCGACTCAATGAATGAGCGATATAAACCGAGGACACATCAGCTTGTATCTACGTCAGTGCTGCCGTCTCGCTCTAGCGCAGTAGTTCGGGTGTGGGCCGAGTGGCGGCTTCGCGTCGGCCGTCCTCCTACGGCTCCTCACTGGCGTGCCGGCTTGCCGGCCACTCCACTCGATGTACGTTGTTTTCTGTATTAATCGGCAAGATTATTTTTCGTTTAACAAAGTACCTACATTGCTGACGTGCTGGCCAATTAATCGATTATTATTAAGGTGCAGTCCACGGGGAGGTCCTGAAACGTTTCACCAAAATTATGTTTTAGAGCTGGTTTTTCCAAAGCCAGATCTTTGTCTGAGAAATAATTTCAATTTTTTGACATTTTTTTCTTGAAAGTAGAAAAGCTATTTTTCCCCAAACTCAAATGTGAATTTTATTCCATGGATAAAAAGTATCTGAGAGAAAGAAAAGGGGTTTTGGTCAACAAATAGTTTAACCTATTGGTTTTACCAGTGAGTACAGCGACTGATACTGTACTTTTTTCTTTGCTTAACATAGGTCCGCCAAAATTCTTTGTACATCATAATCGATTTATCATGCAGAATCAACTTCCTGTTTAATAGCTTTGCAGAAAAGTCCAGACAATTTTAATGTGGTTTCTACTGGACATATTATAACATCTTGACATTTAAATGTGAAGACGTTAACATTATTTCTTTAAAGAGGATTTATTTAATTGATTCCAAAGAAGGCTTTAATGAAGGCTTTCAAGTCCCACCAAGCAAAAAATATACTAGATCATTTTGAGCCCCTTTTATATCAAAATAATATTGCATTAATTAACGTAATTTCGCAAAAACTGGCAGAATCCGTGTTGAAGTGTGTGGCTCTAAAATAACTCCTTAAGTTCATCTTTGGTCTTAATAGAAATACCGATTACAAATTAAATAAAATACGAACAAACTGTTAAAATTGAACTAAACTCGTAAACTTGAAAGCGAGGCCACGACATTTTGTTTGTTTTCTGTGCAATAATATTGGAAGACAAACTGTTTTTAAATACTAGAAATTAATGTTTAGGGAGTTACGCCCCTCTCATCTTAGTCTTCAAACTTCTCCAGCAGTATTATTGTCACCAGTATTGGATACTTACTTCGACTCTACGGTTTCGAATCAATACAGTATTTGAAAGTGGGCCAACATTTCGATACAAAATACTGAAAACTTGTTAAACATTTACACCGCTTTGTTCTCTAGCGGGGTAAACAAAATTCAAAAGTATGTAAACTGCTGTAAACATTAGATATAATATTTTAAAAGAACAAAGAAACCATTGACAGATTCGTACTGTTTGTTGTTGGTACTGTCCGTTGTTTTACTGCTTTCATATATCACTAATTAATCACAAAAACATACGCTTTTGCATCACGCGAGGTGAACAGCCCAAAGACACCGGTTATTTCTGATTTTACTCTGGTAACAAAAAATATACGCTAGGCTTCGTAAAACCACAGATGCAAACTGGTGCTTATTCACATCTTTGGTTTCAGAATAACATGGACGGCTCACCGGGAAGAGAACAGAAATCGGCCAGAAAAATATCATTGCCCACAGTCCTCTGCACACCCGAGACTTCGGAAGACAAATCCGATATATCTATGAAAGTAAATTCGTTCCTTTCCTCGGAAATGTCACTTCCGTCCAATTTGGGCACACCTACGTCACCGCTGAGATTATCCTCTCCTGTATCATTACCGACATCGCCATGCGTGAAGACTTCGCCGACGTCGTCAGCCAACTCGTTACCGAACCCGAATCCGAAGCCAGTGACGTCATCTGCTGCCACTAATAACGTCGTGAACAGCGGCTCTGCTACCGGTGAGTGATACATTTAACAAGTGCTGGAGCAATTAGCATGCCTGTTCGTTGTTGGTTAGCGATGAAGTGCAAATACTTATATGTCGTGGTCATAGGCAATCGCGGGAAAACATTAGGAGTCCCGTGTTTTCCCTTGTAGACACTTTTATGACGTTTTAAATAATTTTATACAAGGAGTTATAAACAATATATTAAAGGTTTATTTCAGCGCTGTTTAAAGTGTTAACTGGTAAAGATAAATTAAACAGAGATTGTTTGCACCCACATTGAGGAAAGGGTAGCATAGTGCTTGCAGGCAACGGGGTCGCGAGTAGACTTGTCAATATTGATGCATCGCGCGCTGCGATCTTCACACCAACGCAATTATTAGCTAGGCTGCCGATACTGTACAATGCATATTTGCATTTGTAACAACACAACAAGTTTGGGTGTAAACAGACTCCTCACATAGCCGTCAACCAAGCATTCTGTACACATCAAAATAAGTAAAACTGCGTAAGTTATGTCATGGTTTACAATAGCGCTCAATGTAATGCACCCAAAACGTTATGCTGATAGATGCATTGAATAGTACAGGGATCATGGAGTTATTTAAATTGCTGGTTATCTGCTATACAGGTAGACCTAGTGCTGACATCAGTCTCTCACAAACTTTTGTACCTTAATTTTAAGCTGTATTTTTTAATGTCATGGTTTGTAAAGAGATATTAAATGATTTTGAATTTGAGTTTAAGTGGTGATGGTGCCTATGGTGGACCGAGGAGCTCGTGGCTATATAATAACAGCCGTTCGGATCGATCTTTAAGTTAAGCCGTGCTTGCCTAGATTGGTCTGTGGATGGGTGACCACCCACTACATACCGAGTTTCCTCCGTGACTCGGAAAGCACATAAGCCGTTGGTCCCGGCTGTCAATTGTAGATCTTTGACAGTCGTTACAGGTAGTCGGTGGCCAAAAAGTCTGACAACCAGTCTTACCAAGGGGTATCGTATTACCTAGTACTAACTGGGTTGTGGAGGTCATATAGGCAGTCGCTCCATGTAAAATACTGGTATTCAGCTGCATCCGGTTAGACTGGAAGCCGACCCTAACATAGTTGGGAAAAGACTAGGCAGATGATGGTGCCCATGGTGGACCATGGCCATACCTGTTAACTGTACAAAAAAATGATCACAATGACGGAATAAACACGTGCCTCTGCTGGCTTCGATAAGGGTGTTTTTCCACCCTGTTAGATACCTCGAAATGGATTGCAAACTCAGATTAGCACTCATAAAATATCATTGCAGAACCTAACATTATCAATTTATGAATGGAATTTTGTGAAACACGTGTGCCTATAAATATTAAATTATGTACCTTTATGTCTGAACAATTTTCCCCACAAATGTAATATTCTAGGCACGTTGCTCACTAAATCACATTTTGGATCAAAACTTAATAAAAGCTCACATTTTGTATTCTATTCTCGCATTCTGTTACATGTATTCAGGCGATATTTACTATAGAATTAGGTACATAAGACCAATATAGCTGGTTTAGGTACGTTTAATATGAGCTCCTATTGTTCATTAATTCATTATTAGGCTGTAGCAATTGTTTCCCTCGCCTCCAAGTTTTATAATTAAAAACCGGCAAAGTGCTTGTCGGGCCACGCATAATATAGGGTTCCGTAGTCTTTAATCCACTTCCTACGGTCCGATTTGCCTCCGAACGATGATTTTTATTGTAATAATAAAAAAACTTACTTTTGCAGTTAAAAAACCTGTGCTCCCATACATTATGCTTAGGAAAATATGTTATCCAAGTACGTTTTATAAGTTGGTCGACTATTACTCATAAACTTGTAAAGCCTACTTACCTGTGATAGTTTGCCTTTTAACTTCGTTATGTATACTACCACCGAGATTTTTTCACACAACCGTTTAGCAGGTAGAAAGGGGCCACACTTGAGTCAAACAAAAATTAACACTTAAAAGATTAATATGTATTTCACAAACGAATCCCTTAATCGTAAAGAACAAACTCGCAATATTTATTAAAGACCCATCCAACGACATCCCCCACTGGGGTACGCGAGAAAAACAAAATCCCATTTAACGTGTACAGGAGATACCGTAAAAAAATATTTTTCGAGATTTTATTTCACCACTTTGTCGGCGTAACTAATCTTACAGCTTTCTAGTACTAAGAGTCTTTGGGCTAAGCTGCGGACAGACAGACAGACGGATATGGCGAAACTATAAGGGTTCCTTGTTGACTACGGAACCCTAAAAAGCCATCGGAAATTCGAAACGGCCCTTCCTGGGTTAGGCTATATTAATCTTAATTTGTTAGTAATTGTTATAAATAATGGCCTGTAACAGAAACTTGAAATAAAGCTCATAGGCTGTAAAGTGATTCTTTTAGCAAAATTAGTTTCCCGCAAAAGAGTATTTATTTAGCAAGATAATAAATGTTGCAGATAATTTAAAAATAGAACTCTTTGGAATCGAACTTGATGAATATCATTAGAATTCCGATGTATAATGAAAAATAAATAAATTGCTATCTAAGAAATAATTCTACGTGTCAGATTAGGTGAATCGTAAGGCCTTTAATTATTATAATAATTTAATCTGATTAATTGTTGAGTTTTCACTAAATCACCTCTTGGACGCTTTTGTAGATTATTTATCTGTAAGGACAAGCTATGAGTGTTTATGGTGAAACTACCTAACTGAAATATGTATAGTTGAGCAATTTACCAAACAAAAAAAAATTAAAAAAGTAATGAAATAAAATAAAATTTATTCAAAAATATAAGGTACAAAAAAGGATGTACAAATCGTAAGGTACAAATGTACTTACCAAAGACTACATAGAATATTGTACACATACTTTTAAAGGAGAATGACCAAAAGTGGTACCAAAAAGTCTCGCGCATCAAAACCAAAATTTTATAGTAAATAGTTTCATATTTTTTTACGGCATTACGCGTCGGGGATTTGATTTTTAAACTGGAAATATCATTTTGAGTTTTAAAGTATGGATATTGTTTTACTCCCTATGACATTCCGTTTCAACTGAATATAAATGACGTTCCGTTTCAATTGAACAAACCCTTGTCTGTCGACTTCAATATCGAGCGGACTCTAAAAGTCCTGTCAAAAAATGCTCTATATGTCTAGAAGTCCGCATTTGGCCGCTTTTGTATTTGACGGTTATTTTATGTGAAAAACTATACCGGTCTCGCTTCAAATTACTCCAACGTGTAGGGCATACAATATAAATGAAAAGATTATAATTATTTTATCTATGGTTAATTGGTCCTTTACAGACGGTCTTATTGATGTAGAATGCAATGGAATCGATTTTTGATGAATCGATTAACCAGTAATCGTTTCTTTTGTGTATTATAACTATAACGATTGCTTGAAAAACATTTCACGAATTATATGTATTTGCTTTGCTTTCTTTGAATAACAACAACAATTAAGTAAGATCAGTACACCAAATCGATTTAGTTTGGTTTATTGCTATTTGACACAAAATTGATTTTCTTAGCCTAAAGATTTTGATTTATCGATCACATCCCTAAATCCCGACTAGTTTATAGTTATCTGTGGCATCTGACATTTGTATTGTACTGTACTGACTACCTTTGCGCTAGCGAAAGTAATCTCCGAGTTTCAGCCACGCATACTGTGGATGTTGCTAACTCGTAATTCTTACTAATATTAGTGGATTACGCTGTTTTTAGAGTAATAATGTAATGTATAGAGTGTGTAAATACGTCATTGGTAGCGTCAAAAAAATAGACCTACTTTTTAGGTTATTTTCGATTTTATAAAATAACTCGGAAACGCGGGTTTTTTTTTTTCAAAAATAATTTTTGTAGGAGTAAATATGATCAGTGTAGTCTATAAATAACAAAGTTTGATTTTGATGCAGCATGGTACGGGATTCCGTACATCCATGAACATTCTCCTTTAATGTACCCACTAATTATTACCTACCTAAGTATTTTATAAATTGCGGTCATTGACCATATACATACAAAAAAAACAGCCGTTCTATCAGCATGTTTAATCAAATAACTTCAGAACAATATAATGACTATTAATTTAGGTACTTAAAGGATTAATCATTTCTATTGAAACTATGTATAAAACGGTATCGAAATGGAATGATTGTCGCAAAATGTTGTAGCACAGTGTGAACCGTATTAATTATTCAGTTAACCCGTTCATTGCAATCCATACAGTATGGCTGAATGTTTGATTGAGTACGCAACGGGATTATAACATTACACGGGTATGTAGTTAATAATTTACACATCATCTATACACCGTGACTTAAGCTTATGGATGAATGGTGGTCTTATTTACTTATACTGATACTATTAGGGAATCACCACACTTATTCAGCTCTGTTTAGCTTTTGTCCATGCGTACGCATCTCCATATAAAATCGGACCTGCATCATCCCACTGCTGGGCAAAGGCCTCTCCCCATGCCTTCCAGTTGTTTCGATCCAGGGCCAATGTGGACCACTGGTCAAAGCTCGTCCCGCCATCTTCTACGAAGTCTGCCACGACGCAATCTGGCTGTGTCAGGACTCCAAAAAGTGGCTATTTTGGCCCACAGCTCCGGTATCTCATTCCAGCGGCAGAATCCAGTAACGGATCGATATTTGACCAATACAGGGTGTAAACAGACCCTTCACATAGCCGTCAACCAAGCGTTCTGTACATCAAACTAAGTAACTTTACGCAAAAATTTATTGCTGGGAATTGACTTTTTTTTTTGGGGTGAAAAATCACGTTTTACGGTAGGACTCGATGGAAAGCACTCAAAGCATTGTGCTGATGGATGGATTGAATAGTACGGGGGTCGTGGAGGTGTGTAAAGTAAAAATCTTGCATTAAAAACATGTATTTAAAAAAAAAAATTGAAAAATTTGGAACTTTGACCCACAATATCGCCGTAACTAGAAGGTTCCCAGGTATGGTCTAGAACAAAAATAATATCACAAAGACGGGGAGAACAAGTGCCTTTCGGATATGTTAAGGGTCTATTTGCACCCTTTATAAACCATTTTTCAACCATCATAAACCAGTAGCTTTTGTCTGAAAGCTTATCCAGCTTCACTGGACCAATGTAAATCAGACGCAATAAAGTCGTCTCCTTGAAAGAAACCCGAACTCCAGTAAGAATGCTCACAAATAGCACTAACACAATTTTGAAGACATTTGACATTTTCCCTCATTTTCTTGGAAAGTTTCCGGAATTTAAACCTATTTGAGGAAAGCTTTAAACTTGCCTAGGTGCCATTTTACTTCATTTGCGTCGCAATCCACTTAAATATACTCAATTTAAAATGTCCCCTGATGCAACGTCAGCAAGGCTGTCAAAGTTTTGAAAAAAATAATTTGCGATAAAAAATAATTACCTAAACGATCCTTCAAAAACTCATCAACTCAACGTTTTAATAGGTTTTATTTCGTGGGTAGGTATAAAACTCCCCGAGGGGGATAAAATATATTGTTTTTCGTTACCACCCCTTCAAAAGGAAATAAACAAACGTTGCTAACTTTGCAATTCATTCGTATTGTGACCTTCCAAAGTGAACGATATTCGTGACTGTTTCCATCTATCTGATACAACTTTAGCAATTAGAGCGACGTAACTGGTAAAAGATCGTTCGTCTACTAAAGTATTTATGTTTAAATTACGCTTGGAAAGTAGTACAATCGATTGGAGGGTTCCGTAATAAACAAACTTGCTTCGCTGCTATATCTCCCCATTATTAAGATAAACGTTGAAGGCTCAGCGAGATTAAGTCGAGTGTGAATTGGCTACTATCGCACACTATTTCGTCATTATGGTCCATAATCCGTGATATTGAAGTATATTTTGGCAATTGAGTTGATACGCAATCGTGAAGGGTACAAGTACCCTCATTGAACCTTTTGGCCTTCACGGGACCCCAATAAACATGAGGATTTAGCAATTTTTTCAGGACGCTGAAAATGAGAAACCCTCATCGACTTCATTCATATTCCGCAGTTGAGCGCAGAACGCGGCGGAGGGCGGGCGCGTCCCGTGCCGCTTTCCTCGACAATGCCGATACTAATTCGCTTTAGTTTCCTTACCCGAGTGAAGTGAAGTGGCAATTAGTATGTCGTATGCCTGTCAGATAGCGTGGTATTCATTAACTATTGACAGTCCCACACGCGCGGAATGATAAACTCGCAGGAATATCAAAAACTTTGCGGATAATAGAGCTGATAAATTAAAAACTTTCTGTAGGAAAAGTTTTATCTCATATGAAAATAAATACTTCGACAATTTATGAATGTTCAAGAAAAACATACAAACCAGATTTCTAGTAGTAACAATGTAGGATTGTCGAGTTGTATTGAACAGAACAGTTATTGTTACGAACAATGCTTGAACAGGGTTTTGTTGGTAAACTGTTGTATCTGACGTATAATGCGAAGACAAAGTTAAACTAGAGTGGTGGAGTGAGGCACCGGGATGCCTTGTTGTGGTTGCTGGTGGAATGGCAGACAGAGGCATCGACCCCCCGACCCCGACACTTCAGGTTATTTTCCACCTCATTTTCTTCTCAAAATTGCTTGCTCTAAACCCAAATGGATATAAAACCAATGAATCGCGAGATGATGGATAAGCGGTTCTTTGTCCACTGAGCTTTTACCGCTCAACATTATTACTCTGATCTGTGTGGGTGGAAATGTTGGTACACTATGGAATTCCCTCATAACTTTCGAAAAGTTTGATAGCAACTCTTTGTTATCGCTTATTGTTCGAGTATCTTATTTGTCTAATCATATCATTAAATAAACATTCCTTACGAAACACGGGTTTTCTCATTATCTTTTATAACTAAAAGTCATGCGGTGATAATTCCATAATTACCCAACTCCGTAAACAAATAAAGTGGTCTACTATTATTATCAATTTTTTTTGGTGTTGTTATGTTGAGTTATTTTCAGAGTCCCACTGAAAAAGGGGACTAGTTCTTCATTTGCTTGTAAATTGTAATAGATTAAAAATATTAATTAATCCCTCGCTGATTCTATTGACTGGGAAATTGTTGTATCTAACGTTTAAGGAGTCTTGAATAGATATTCTAGAAACTACTAATATTGGTTGAATTTAATTAAACGAACCTTGTTCCATTAGCAGCATCAAACGAGAATCTTCAAACTAAGGGTCTCTTTGAGTCAGATATAATTAATCAGTTAACGTGACCATACAGTGCGGAACACAATAGCACCTCGATGTTATCAAGAACCCTTGCTCCCAGACGTGCGAGAAGGTTTTGGAATTACTTACATTTGACAATTTGACAAGAGAGGAGTTTATATACTCGTACCGTTTACGTAATTGTCTTAAACTCAACTGTGGGGACTTCCAAATGTGAACAATGGACCCGTTTTAACCCTCACGTGTTTTTGATAACTGAAAATATACCGCCATTGTCCAGACCCGGTTTAAAAATAAAAACATATCCGTAAAAGAGGTCCTGGACAAACAGAAGTGATTTATTTACGGATTATAAAATGAAGGGACATTTTCCAGGGGCCCCTGGACATCGCTGGCACTCGGACGTAATTGATGATTTTCCTGTAACAAAGTGTTTCTACAACGTTTTTTCTTATCCTTGTAATCAAAAAGCTTCCCAACAAGATAAAAAATATCGTTGTAATCTACAAAGCTTGGGCACAAAAGTGTTAATCTAATAGAAAGTCAGGGTCAAAGGTCCTAATGTGACCCTAAATTTTATTCGCATTGTAGCCTGAAGGCGCAATGAAAACTTTATTTTTCGGGGCCGATTTATTACTCTGACTCAAAATGTAGGTCAACTTAAATGATTTTCACGTAAAAAGAACCATCATTCGTTTAAATATACAACATTTTCAGCAAAATTTATAAACGCGTTAATGTTGAAACTTAATGCCGCTTCCATTTTAGATGCAAAAAGAGAATTGTAACTGTTCAGCAGCGGAAAAGTAATGAAAAATTCTTTGTTTACGAGAAAATTACTGCAGGTGAAGAGAATAAAGGAAAAGCATTTCTAAGCAAGCGACGAGCAAAGGTGGAAGTAATTGAGACGAATGATTGGGGCTCGATATATTGCCCTCGTGGTGCGGGGACTGCTACGTGACGTGTGGCACTAACCCACTACCTGAACTGTCCTCCAGCCAATATCCGCGTACACTTTTATTGCGAGGGTGTGACTTACGATATTCCTTTTTATTTTTAAAAAGGCTTTCGTCGCAGATCCGGGTGCTCACGTTTCTGTGCGATGACAACCCTGTAACGACCAGCATTTCACCAAAGTATACATTATTGAGAAGGTATAAATAAGGTACTGCCTCATTGGTCGAGTGGTCGCAAGCGCGGCTGCTGAACATGAGGTCCTGGGTGCGGTTCCCGGGTTGGGCAAAGTGTTATTGGGTTTTTCCATCAAGTGTTTTTCAGTAGCAGCCACGGAGTCTTAATTTGTGACCGGTTGATGGCAACTGATTCGCTTTTTATTACATTAGACATAATTGTAGCTAGTGAAGTGTAGGTGTACTCTTTGATTACGTCCATCTCTGCTAAACCCTCTATGGGTGATGAAAGGCAATAGGCTCGCCCCCTATTACCTGGGACTTAAACATAACTGGCGAAACGTGGGTGTACTATTAGGTACAGCTCTGCCTAACCCTTCGGGGATTACAGGCGTGATGTTATGTGTATAAATAAGGTTAGTTCTATGTTTACTTGCGTATAAGTTTCTATCAAGTAAACATAGTATTCAGGTGACTGAAGAACTTTTAGAGGTGAAATCTTGACCTTTTCATGAAAGAAAATTGCTTTACATTATAAATAAACAAATAACCAACCCACTTCAAATAATCCCTTTGTTTATGGCCTTAATTACACGAAACACAAAACCGATTAGCTATAATTGTTATGTGGGTAGTGTTTTGCTCACTTTTTCTGTTTCACTGACTGAAATGAGCACAGAAATACCTAATGAAGGCATTAGGAAATTCCCTTTGCTCAAATCCGTGGGATTTCCGGTACCTGTGTGTTTTCCGTCTAAAATAGACTAGGTTGGAGCAAAGACTAAGAGATTACTTCAATTAATTGAAGTGGTTCTTAAGAGAGTCCCACGGTAATTCAACATGCGCATTATGTTTGAAGAACATAATTTCTATAGAACTGTTCCACACAATACACGTGACACTGCGAGTTATTTTACTCATGTCACGATAACTTGTTTACTAGATTTTATCGCTTGTACTTGTTTTCAAATAAATCTGACTTTTTATTAAAAGACAAACGTATTTAGTGATAATTTTTAAATGATAAATAGCTTACCACATTTATTGGCTTACGTCGTTAATATTGCACACCTCATTAGGTGAACTACGTACCGTACTATATTTTGAGACATTTTCCCAGCATTCATTGCAATATGGCGCGGAAAACCTACGGAAGGGTTATTTCAAACTTCACAATGTCACGTTCGCAGCCAAGGGTTAATAATGTTGGCTTTGGAAATCAAATTCTAAAGGCGAAAACTAGAACGCTTCCATTAAAAAACAAATATCAGAAATATAAAACGCTAGTGTAGTCTATAAAATGACTGTACAACTTTGTTAGAAATTCTGTGCAATATGTCAGAGACTCAATTTAGTTGTTCTGAATAACACCATTCAGCAGTTAACAGTGCGTGACGGCATTGTGTTATAAAACTATGATGTCATAAAATGCCTACCTCTGCCTTTTTTGTCTAACGGTGTCCTGCATTTTAATGAACTATTGATTGTTTGTTAATTTAGCAACAAATCAGTCAGCTTCAGTCGGTCAAGCGACCACACCGCAACGCTCGAAAATAAAAAAATGTTTTGTTGCATTTTCGCCGAAAAACGTGCTAGTGAGTGCTCCCATACGAACTCAGATGAGAGAGATTACAGTAAGTGAAAATATCTCGAAATAGCACACGGAATGTGCAAATAATATATTCAACGAGAAGACACATTAAGAAATTATTTTCCTCGTTAGCCTTATGATATTTGTTTGAGTGGAAATATGAAATAAAGTCACGTAGCAGGTCCGCACAAGCAAAAATATTCTCTTTAAGAAATTCTCGACGTTAATTAAAATTGAATTAGATGAAACACCACAAGTTCTGTGGTACACCTAACTTGTTACTTCTGGGAAAAGTTTTCTAATATCATCTTGGGGCATTCCTTTATTCACAAATTGTGATTTAGGTACCTTTGCCTACTGGAGTTAATTTATTTTCTTAACAATTTCGTTGGGTTGTTGGTTTCACAAAACAAAGGTTTGTTCTTAGAAACTTCTTGTTTTTACAAACGGTTTTGGCAGCCTGTTGTGATGTTGGTGAACTTTCTGATGCTGACCTTGAAGAGATAAAGTGCTCTTACCTAGCAATTTTATCTTAAAAGACGTTAAATCATTAATACCAATCTAAAATCATTAAGTAAGTTGTCCATTTGTTCCAATTACGGGCCTCGATGAGTTTTTGTTTATTTTGTTAATGGATCGCGAATTTTACTTAAATCTTCCGTAAATATTTATTTAGGCACTCTTTGCTTTACTAAAAGATTCGCTTTTGATTATAATAAAACTATGTAGTTTATGTTTCACTTTCCTAGCTGATTCATTTGATAACAGAAACACGTATTTCATATCGGGGCGTATTGATATGGATACAGTACTTTCTAATAACATATTCGAAGCGAAACAAACTTCGTTTTGTTATCGAACTGTATAGTTTTAGCTTAGTTTTCTATGAAACGGTCTTGGCGTTACTTTTACTTATAAGATATACCTACCTACCTACGTCAGCGAAAATGAGCGGTTTGTTCGTTGATTTGCTGACAATGCCTTGTGGTGAATGAAGCTCGATGACCGACTGATCTGATATGGTTTCCTTTATGCTCGGAGCAGCTGTCGAGTCGGTGTCGGGAGATAGTATTAACAATACGGCCTTTCATAATGTTATGTCAGGATATTAATACCTGCTTCTACATGTAAAGGAAATTGAAGTTGGCTTTCAGGCTGTTTATTATTGATAACCTTTTATCGTTTTATAGGTTTGATTAGATGAAACACCACAATTAATTGTGCTAGCTTGTAAAAATAATAAAGTATAAATTAAGTAAAACGGTGTAATTCACTTCTTTAGGGCTCGTACGACGCGGCAAAGACAAACAAACAGCGTCGTAGCACGATGCGACGTCGTATCGAGCCCTTAGATCTACTTTCTATTATTACAGAAGGTACTTGTCAACATATTGTTGTAATAGCTGTCACAGAAGGTACAGAGATTTAGTACCTAGTGTGGCTCATGGAAGGTATCGCCTACATTCCTGTACTAAGTTACGAAGTTCATCCATCGGATAACAAAAATAATATCGTTTCCCTGTATCGTTACGTCGAGTACATAATGTGATTACCTATTAACTGCCAATAAGAGGCTTTACAGGAGTGTTATCACTATAAATATAATACAGTGCTGCATGCATCATATTTCTATCGAATATCGATACTGTACCAATGTCTAGAGGGCTGGGCTTCGAATAATATGGCCGAGTTAATAAGTTTATACGAGCCGTCGATATCACGTTGATAGTTAAATCGATAACACAATTTAATACAGATTAACTGAGTTACTCAGCGAGTCAGCGTTACCAGTTCCCGATAGTGTTGTATTATTTATGACGGGCCTTATTATGCATGATGAAAACTATGAATTTTAACTGTTGGTTTCCTAGTTATACGTAAGTAAATACAAAATTGTGTCTATGGTTCATACTGTTAATGCAAGTTGGTTTAGATACATGAGAGATTTCAAATTTTAACTTGTTATCGCCATTTCTTTGTAAAAAAGCAAAAATAAAAAGTATTTATTTGTGTCGCACACGACAAAACAAAATAATTTATAATAAAACAATTATATAAAAAGTGAACATAAGAAAGAATTAAAAATAAGACAACATGCATTAACCTTATGAACGCCATTGTCACAAATTCGTAACAAGCAACTGTACATATTATTAATTGCACAAATAACGTGACACAGACAAATAACAATATTACAGCTTTAACACAAAACACGTACAAAAGCGAAATTAACCCAAGATTGGTTTTTCTGACAGCCAACCTCATTGCGATAGTGTTTGCAAAGGAGACAGTTACTGTTATTACACAAATTCATGCGTGCTTAATGACGTCTCATATATATAAATGGATAAACCTCTTTCCTTTGCGGAAACGGAAAAGCTAGGCTAGGCTATGTGGTATATGGTGGTCAGTTGCCGCACCCTTTGTAGCAGTCAGAAATTGGGTCAGAAGCGAGGTGGAGCGATGCAGCCTGCTCCTATTTGTTGAGTCAGACTATTGAAATATGCAGCATGAGCTTGATTGGCCTTGGGCTTTCCGAGATACCGTGTTGCGTTTGCATTGCTGATGTTGGTGTACCTGGATTTGGCTTTCACCTTTGGTGTTTTAGTCGAGGATTTTCAGAGCTCTACTAATGAACTATTGGAGAAAATATGACGATGTGTGTAAATATTAGCCAGTAAGCAAGGCTCTTAAAGGGAGGAGCTCGTGGCTAAATAATAACAGCCGCTCGGGTCGATCTTCAGGTTAAGCCACACTTGTATATGTTGATCCGTGGATAGGTGACCACCCATTACATACTGAGTTTACTCTGTGCCTCGGAAACCACGTTAAGCCGTTGATCCCGGCTGTTTTTTGTAGATCTTTGACAGCCGTTAGGTATTCAGTGGCCCGAAAGTCTGACAACCAGTCTTACCAAGGGGTATTGTATTACCCAGTACTAACTGGGTTGTGGAGGTAAGATAGGCAGTCGCTCCATGTAAAATACTGGTATACAGCTGCATCCGGTTAGACTGGAAGCAGACCATAACTTAGTTAGTCCTTAAATATCTATTTTATTGAAACTGGATTTCATGCGATCAATACCATGTTGTAAATTAAATTCGCTTTTCGTGACTGTGTGTTGTATTTCTACACAACGCAGCAGATCTGGATGCTGTCTTCACCATCATATGATGTAGGTATGGTACGGTAAATACTAAAATCTTGATATAATGTTTCGTCAGGTCATAAAAACCATACGGAACAGGGGCAGGTCGCTAGCGTCATTAAAATATTACGTTTTTTTCTAGGACAACGTACTTATCAACATTAAAGGTACCTAATACGTGAGAAAATTGCCACCATCGATCCTTCTCATTAAAAAGTTTTTTGTATTTTATTGTTCGTCGTTCTGACGTAGGCATTCAAATGTCAAACAAGCTGGGTACAATCATCATCATCATTTCAGCCGAAAGACGTCCACTGCTGGACATAGGCTTCCCCCAAGTGTCGCCACATTGACCGGTACCGCGACTCGCATCCAGCTGGGTACAATACTTACTAATTTCTTTTTTTTTTTTCGGATAAATCATCAAATGACCCCCCCCGCTCTGGGCGGAGCGGAAGGGAGTGTCAGACTTCTACTGACTAAAACCCATCCATGTTCCTTCAAATATGTCAACTTGCTATGAACATAATATGGGTCATGCTAACAAACTGTAACCTATATGTTCTAGTCTAGTGAGAGTATAGGTATATGGAGTAGATAATATACATATATACACTGTAACAGTTGTGCGGTTCAACTTGAGCAGCGAAATTGCTCGTTAGTTCCGTTTCCGGCTACACTTGGAGGGGTTTCCCTCGCAGCCTCGGAAAGCTGGGTTTTTGTTTCGTCCCGTTTGAACGTCGAACATCAAATACAGAAAATGTTGAAAGCTTCTTACAAATAAGGTATCTTTCCACGGAACATGATACGGTCCTATTAATGCCTCTTTATGTTTTCGTATTGCTCTCATTTATTTGTTGCTCACCAAGATGAAAGGCCGCGACAAAATGTTAAGCCAGAGCAATTATTAAAATGAACGTGTCAAGTATAAAAGATTTCGCAATAATGATCCGGGTCAATGATACTTCGTCCATTTTGGACGTAATTTTAAGATCACTGGGCGAGTTAAAAAAGAGGTCTCAGTAATACTACTTTTATGTTACGAATGGTACATTTTCGCCAATCTGAACATTGCAATGCGCACTTTGGCGACACAGTACTCACATTTTGCAGAAACTATTTTAAAATGTCTTACAATACAAGAATTCTGCATCTTTGTAGATATATTCTATAGACTGTCGCGAAGATGATGTTGGAGTCGTGCCAAAACTTAATCACGATAACAGAACCTAGACTTGCGCTGAATGAAATATGTCATCTTCATAATAACATACAAAATAGAGAAATGCAAATCACGTTCCAAATACATTAACAAAAAGAGCCCAAAATGGCGAAAATGATACTAAGTATTTGGTTTGCAAATTATGTTGTCTTACCAAATGAGAGATATTATGACAGGTATAAAAAGTGGGTCATAGCTATCTCGTAAACAAATTCCTATGATGGACGGCTGAAGGCGCCAAGTTTCCTGGAGCCAAGATAAACAAGCTCCATCTTAGCCAAGCGCACCCCCTCTACCACAACCTGTCCGACTTATATAGATATAGTGAAGCTTTTTATGTACTGGTTATTAACACTTTAGGGACGGGCACGGCTGTAAAAAGTAACGGACCATCACTTGCCGGTGCTATGTGAAATTTCCATTAAGTTGCTACAGGTAAATACTGTTATGACTTCTAATCATAAAGTTGTGAGTTATGTTACTACCCTATCCTGCTTTTATTTCGACGAAGGCTGCTCCTTATTACATGTCTAGAACATCGTAAAGGCACAATAACGGAAAATATATTTTCGACATTTTTCAGTCAACGTTGCACCGGTGTTTCTCGAAATTGCTTTTAGAAAATTTCCGCTTTCCAAGCGTTAAGCGAAGGTCTTGCTCACCGACTTAACAAAAGCTAGCTTTGAAATATATTACCTTAAGAAGCACACACTTTAAATAGCGGTAGCTCCATGTATCTTGTTTTAAACACAGCTTTTTACTCTGAAACACTAAGAAACACCGATAGAAAAAAAACCGGCCAAGAGCGAATCGAACTCGCACGCAAAGGGTTCCGTTAAAAACAACACGTTTCTTGTTTTATTATTTTTTGTAGCTAAAATAGAGTAATACACACTCTTAAATTTCAAGTGTCTATTATTTATTTATTCTTTATTTAACACTTCAAGCACAAAGTACAGAGGCGGTTTTATGCCATAGGCATTTTCTACCAGTCAACCTTTGGGTGATGCAGAGACAAACAGTGGTAGGTGTAATATTATGGTTTTAAAGACACAGCCCTGTGGTTGACGAACAGACAGACAACGGAGCCGTAGTAATAGGGTACTGTTGGCACCATACGTAACACTAAACACAATGTCGATGAAAAAATGTTTTTTTTTTTTTTATATTTTCTCTTTAAATGATATAGTAGACAAACTTTAAAAAAAAACCATCAGATAGAAGTTCTTTTTTCGAAAATCATTTTTCGATGTTCATCTGTCTCTCAAAGGAGTTGTCCCAGAACAGTTTTCTTTACACGTGCCGAACTGCTAATGGCACACATTGTCTACGTCCAAATTGTAATCGGATTTCCACATGAACGATTGGACGATTATTGCGAATTTTCTTTGGCAAACAAGAGCACTTGAGTCCGTGGGATCCCGTTTATCGGATATTACAATTGAATGGAAGTCGAATTACTACATGCCTTGTGTTCACTGCCCTAAATCTAATACAACGATTCTTCAAAGGAAGGTTCTCCGTATTCAATGGCATCAATCTATTTGAGCGTGTATTTTTCTAATGTTGTAATGTTTGATAGACAACTAAAAACAAATGTAGGTTTCGCTTCTAATTAGGATTTATTGTTTTACTTGACTTGGAAACATCTACATTAATAACAACTTTTTAAATAAATTCTGACTCGTTGGTCTAGTGGTCGCAAGCACGACTGCTGAGCATGAGGTCCTGGATTCGATTCCCGGGTCGGGCAAAGTATCCTTGGGTTTTCTCAGTAGCAGCCACGGAGTCTGGATTTGCGCCCGGTTGATGTCACCAGGCTCGCCCCCTATTACATGGGACTTAAACATATCTGGCGAAATGTGGTTGTATTATTAGGTACACCTCTGCCTAACCCTTCGAGGATTACAGGCGCGATGTTATGTTTTGTAAATAAATTCTAAGGTACTACCTACTCAAAATGAATATTCCAACAAACACCACGTTTAATTTTATTCTGTACACAACCTTTATGTTTCGTAGCTAAACACGGGAAATATAAATGATGATGAATTCTACAATTATATGAGTTGTTATACTTACAGCAAATAACTCTTGCTCTTGTTTACCTCCGGTTGTTGTTCCCCTTCAGGCTTGAAGCTCCCTTATTGCTACACCCACCCCCTTCCTCCCCAATGCCATCTATTTTCAACTGGCAGTCTCTAAATATGCTTTTTTTAATAATTAATCTTCATTAGTGTATCTGAGATTACTTTTAATAACAAAAAAGAAAGTCTTTTGTTCGCTTAAATATATCATAATTATTCCATTACTCTAGTCAAATTTAATATTTGTTGTGTAATAAATCTAGTCTCTAATTATGTGTCCCCAAGGACGGTCCTATTTCACAATTAGGCTCTAAATTCTCTGTTATTCTGTCTAAACAATAAGCTTATTTAATAACTAAACTTCTGGCCCATGAAGGCTTTAGTATACCTGCTTAGACATAGAAAGAGCTTAAATGTAAATGTCGCTATGGTTATGGAAGGAGTCTTAGTTTATGCAGGCGTGCTTGCATTGTAACGGCCTTGTTAAGATCTCAAGCACTCAACACACACACACACACACATATCCCTTTGTTTATATGAGCGAGCGCTTCGCGTTGCCATTGTTAGCTCTCCAGCAAACCTCCACTTAATCGGTTTTAAGCCCCTCGTTTAAACCGATCAGCGATGCCACAACTGATTCGGAGATCAGAACAATAAATCCTCGACATATTATTATCTGTCCGTCTGTCAATCGATTCTGGCTTATCGTGAAATTCCAATTCCATTTGGATTTCGCCATTAGTCATTTGAGATCGAGAGCCAACGATATTTGTATTGTTAAACCAGTCGAACTAACTGAATGTTGACCTGCGTATTGTATTTCTTAAATGGGTGCTACAAATAAAAGCTGCCTACAGAAATATGTTTTCTTAGTACAACTTATATAAAAAATTGTCGTAATTTCTTGATAGATCACATATTATTGAGAACCGCCCAAATGCCAATAAAGACGCGTATAAAGATGAAAATTGGTACGAGTTCCACTTTTTATAAGTGTTTATTTAACTTGCTTTGTTAGTTAGTTTGTTTGTTAGTATGTATTGGTCAAATCTTGCAACTGAATATTAAACTCGATCCCCCAACCGATTGGGCTGACATTTTGCACACACCTTTTTATGTATGAACTTATACGTACTACGTGCATCGGCACACTATTATACTATCAAAATACGAATCTATTGACCTAAGTAGTACACTAAGGTTAAAATCATAAAGTTCAAAAACACTTTCATTTGAATTATATTAGATAATTTATGATTTAAATAAAATATTCCAATTATTCTGATTGCAAATCATAAAAGATACGACGACCTACGGTGCATCGACATGAGTGCTCGCCCTAGATCAAGGACGCGGGTTCGATCCCCGTTTCAGGATAAATATTTTGGTGAGCTCCGAGCTGTTTTGGGAATAAATGTTTTTGTTTATCGCAATCATAACGTAGGCATTTTATGTAGAGGATTAAAAATGGTTTTGACGTGGAATATTTGAAACAGATGTAACGCGCACCTAACAATCTGGGACCTTTTGATATATTAGGACATTCCACGAACATGACTTTTTTTTTCCAACCTGACATTTTTGTTTTCTTGCCTGCTCTGTCCCATTCCTGGGCGAAGGTCTCCCTTCCCTCCTTCCACTTCTCGCGAACCCGCGCCTCCTCCTTCCATTTCAATCGGAACTTGTCCAGTTCGTCCCGCTATCACCTTCGTGGCCTGCCGCGACCCCGCCTCACTATGTCAGGGCACCAGTTTCCTGCTTATTTGGCCCACATTTTGCGTATCGGAAATTTTTTAAACGTTAAAACCTTAAAAATTTAATATTTAGTTGAGAGAGAAGTTTTTTTTTACTCAAAGAGCTTTTATATCCACTCTACCAACCTTTCAAAAATTACAAATAAAAAGACAAGGAGTTGCTTTTATTTTATTTTATTTTACAGTAACAGAACATCGTATTGATAATGATGTTATCTTCACAATATGACAGTATAACAATGAGGTATGAGCAAGGAAGGCTAAATTTAACTTATCTACGCCCACGGGAACCTACAAGCGGAAGTAACTCAGTGATTGATGATAAAACACAATGTTATAGTATTGTTTATGAAATTTAACTTATTTTCCTTGTGTTATTTTCCTTTATTTTTTCCTATACAAACAAATTACATTTTTAAATATTCCTTAAAAAAACAATATAAAAAACATTTAAAAATATAAAAATTGTAGCCAACCGGTATCGGGAACAGGGTCCAAGCTACCGGCGGTCAGGGCTCCAGAGAGAGGAACCTCCTAACAATACGAGCCGTGTCCAGAAGTACCGCTTTCTGAATCAAGCCCTTGATCCAGCTGCCTAACGAGAGCCTCCTCAGGTATTGGTCGAGGCTCTTGGCAATTAAGCCATGGGCTGATACAACTATCGGCACAATGATAATAAAATTATTAAAGCTGTTTATCTAAAACTGTATACTGAAATGACGGCTGATGAAGATGCCTTCGGCATTTCACAAAACAGCGAATGTTTGCACACAGACGATGCTGTTTGTATAATGACGAATATACTATCTACCGACGAGGTATATAAGGTGACTGGTAATTAGTGACCGATACATAAACATGAATCTACTCATGAAAACAAACAACTTTCCCAAAGAAACATTTTTTTAATACCTGCTCGTTCACTTTTATCCCAATAACACAACAGCCGTATGAAATTCGCACTCGCGCGCCTGTGACCTATCAGCTGTTAGCCACGTGACGCCGTTCTCAAATCCAGACTCTGTGGCTGCCACTGAGAAATTCTTGATGGAAAAATTAAATAACAATGTGCCCGATTCGAACCCAGGACCTCATGCACAGCAGTCCCGTTTGCGATTACTAGACCAACGAGGCAGGATGTGGGTTATTCGTCGATCCCAAATTGGGATGAGCACAGGAGGATGATGATGATATGGTCATTAAATTAAATATGAGAACGAAGAAGCAACATTTACATTTTAAGTGTGATACAATATCGCATTGGGTCCAGCCTGTAAAGATATTTGTATGTTTGGAGTAAATAAATAAATAAATAAATAAACATTTAAATAAAATCAAGCTTCATTACCTCTATTAATCCCGAAGATATGCCGCGCTCTAAATTCTTCTTTTAAGACGTTTTGATGTCTACCGTTTATCAGAACAGAAACCAAAAGGTACACATACTACTACTGTTTCTAAATTAGACCTTATCTTACATTATTATAAATCTTTATTTATTCTACACACACATTTTGCATATTTTTAAATATTACAAAAAAAAAACCATTTAAAAATAAGCTTAATTATTATAATCTTTATTATACTTACGTAAACTGAATTTTATTTACGTGACTTATTTGATAAATAAATATGGCGCACTGATCTATTTTGTGATCAATTTTAGTTATCAGTTTTGCAGTATGCAGTTCTAATACACAGACATATGGTTGCTTATGTGTCTCTCACAAATATCGAAACAATCGAATACCTGAAGTGTGTGAATTTTCATTGTGTATAGGTACTAAATCAGACATGAGATGAGACAGTTCCTCAAGAACAGACACTATATCTAAGTAAGTACGTAATGCGTAGGTACTCATCTCGGTCCTCGATCGATGTTACTTAGTACTTAGGCTGTCAGCTTCTTACCTTCGGTGACGTTTCCACTTAATGACGAGGAGATTGGGACTCAAATGGAAGTGCAATTGTGCTGCTCCATTGTGTTCTCGGCGAAGACAATGAAATCTTTTATAACCTTTTAGTTACGTTTCAACATTAGCGTTGAAATTCTTGACCTTTTTAAGCCAGTTTAGTCTTTATGTGAATTTAATTGTTCGACCTAAAAATGAAAAAAATCCGATCATTAAATCCATTTTCCAGCAGAATATTTTCATTACGTTTGAGGTAGGATACCATATACAAAAACAAAATAGTTGGTAAGAGTCTTGAGGATAATGATGACCTTAAATAAAACCTGTCAAGTTATTTTCTTAGGGTAGCCCGCGAAATTCAAATTTTCTTAGGCTTTTTGCAATTTGCAGGTCTTTTTCAGGCTATGTGTGAAACAAAATATGATTCGCGACCGTAACACGAATGTAGTTATAGAATTATAATCATTAAAATCATCAATACAACCCTCTAAGCTCATTTAATCCTATTTAATGACTATTTCATGAAAAAATACTACTTACTACCCTGTCGCTTTCACCTTAATAATGTTTTCGATTTTCTTTTTTGATGGAGGAAATCTGCGTATTATAATATTCTACGAAAATAAAAGAAAATTGATCATGAAGAAAAGGAAATAACTTGAAAGGTTTTTCTTTACTAGAAAATAGTTTCCATCAACACTGCTAAGGAAAATGAATTAATGAACGTCTGATGGCGGCCGAGAGTAATTTGCTGACAGGCGCTTTCAAAGCTTGCTATCACTTTGACAATTTACCTTTTATAAATAACGTTCCGGCGGGACGTATAACATAGAAAATTACTTTAGTCGCCCAAAAGTGGCTGAAATAATCAAAAAAGAGGAAATCATTTATTTTTACGGAAATTGGCCTATATTTTTTGGCCATCATCATCATCATTTCAGACGAAAGACGTCCACTGCTAGACATAGGCCTCCGCCAAGTGTCGCCACATTGACCGGTCCCGTGCGACTCGCATCCAGCGGATCCCTGCAACCTTTACCAGGTCATATTGGCCTATATTTTTACACAACTGCGCTACAGCAAAGACAGGATTTTATTTATTGGACCTTTCGTTAATAAATAATCAAAAATGCTTCTTGGACAGTGCAGTGCACTCAGTAGTTTTCTGCAAAAGCAAATTTCATTGTGTATTTTAAAATAATAAATGTATTTTTTCCGTTACTACTTTCACCACACTACTTTAAAAAAATAAAGCTCTCAAATAACATGATAATTGAAAATGGGTAGATGCTGAAATCTGATCACTCTGTAATACAATTTCTACGTCTTCTTAGAATGCCTGACTAACCTTTCAGTAAATAATACGTTAACAAGAGACCTTAATTTTTCATCTGTTAGCTAAAGGTACCTATAGTTATTTAAATAAAGTGCTAAATTGCCTAACATACCAGTCTTACCAAGGGGTATCGTATTACCCAGTACTAACTGGGTTGTGAAGTAATACTGCATCCGTTAAGGCTGAAAGCCGACTCCAACATAGTTGGGAAAAGGCTGGGCAGATGATGCTAAATTGTATAATACGCTCGTTCATTTTCTCTATAGACAACTGTTAATATTTATTTATTTCTTTGATCGTGTGTACTTAGCCTTAGAAATATTACATGAAAGTTGGTAAATTAGTTTTCTTTGCTCCCTTAATTTGCGCAAAATATTATTTTCAATATACTTAGTTTGATAGAAAATTTGCCTTCACAAAATATATTTTTAAGAATTTTCTCAGTAGGACGCTGACTATGCTAAAGTGTCTAAACAACAAAAAAATAAAAAAGCAATTTATACGAGGGTAACTTTCATTAAAGCCTAAAATGAGGGTAGTCTCATGCATAAAGATTTCGATATAAATCACGCTGGAAGCATTTTATGGCGAGAACAGCCATGAAAGTGTACATATGTATATGCTGATATTTATAGCTATAAAACATAGTCCATAGTCCCGTCAAGCGATCCGCCATGAATCATCTACTATATCGATCAGTTGCTATTTGACATTTTACGTAATAGGTCGTCGTTCAGTTCAGTTTTTTTTATTTGCTCAATTACTCGACAAATACATAAAAGACTTTGTACCTTGTAGAGTATAGACAAAGGAAAACCGCTGGAGCAAAATTACAACGTACCTGTTACGAGAGTTACTATTTATAGTGATTCGCCATGTTTCATTTTGAAAACTTTCAAAAGCGTGTATATTAATTACTAGCTGTTGCCCGCGACTTCGTTCGCGTGGAAATTTTGGTGTGCATGTGTGAGACTGCCACGTTGGTCTAGTGGTCGCAAGCGCGACTACTAAGCGTGGGGACCGATTCCCGGGTCGGGCAGTGTTAAAAAAAATGTTTATTTCAATTACATAAAGTTATCACACACATGATTTGGAAGATCACCTTTTAAGCAAGGAGATGCTTGTTTTAGGGGGCATCCATTAATTACGTGAGGCGATTTTTCGACCCCCCTGGTGGGAGTGGGTCGTGAGATTTGGCTTGACCCCCTCATCTCCCTCCTAATCTCACGTGGGATTTATCAACATGAGATTGGGTGATATTTGGCGCGAATCTGGATTTGTGCCCGGTTGATGGCAATAGGCTCACCCCCTACTACATGGGAGTTCAATATAACTGGCGAAATGTGTGTACGATTAGGTACACGTCTGCCCAAACCTTCGGGGCTTTAAGGCGTGACGTTATGTTATGTGTGAGAACTGACTGCCAGATCAAAAGGTGATAATGTACTGATGACTACAAAAGGCGTCCTTTTGGGTGCTGTAATTCTGGGCGGCGGAGGTCCGAAACAAAATTAAATGGCGTTGAGGCGACGATATGGCTTCAAAAATCGGTGTATTTTGGCACTATACAACTTTTTTTCAAAGTGAACCTTGTTTAGCGCTTTTTATTCTAATACCGTTCTGTATACAACATTAAATGACTTTTTGCGAGAGCCCTTAGACCTCTTTAATTCGGCCCTGTCGCAAAATCCGTTCTTAGCGAACGTCTACTAACTATAAACTACCTCACTGCCAAATAATACCAAGTTTGGAGCACAAAAAGTTAAGGACTTTCATCCAAACTTGCGAGAGCCCTTAGTCCTCCTAAATCCGGCCCTGTTGCAAAATCCGTTCTTAGCGAACGTCTACTAACTATTAACTACCTTCCTGCCAAATTTCAAGTTTATAGCACACAAAATGAAGGACTTTCATACAAACTTGCGAGAGCCCTTAGACCTCCTTAATCCGGCCCTGTCGTAAAATGCATTTTTAGCGGACGTCTACTAACTATAAACTACCTGCCTGCCAAATTTCATCTTTATACGTCAAGCGGTTTTCGACCTTTCGCTTTCATATATTTAGATAGATTTCTCATAATTAAACCTCTCTTTCAGTACCAAATTTTTAGTGCAAAGAGTAAAGACAAAAGGAAACAAAAACTGAATCAAACAAACAAAGTCACCGACTTCTGAAGCTAAAGTTATTTTTCACTTTTTTGTGTTTTTGAAGGCGGTTTTATTTTTTGCAAAAAAGTTTTTTATTGTTCCATTTTTAGTTGTAATATCCTGTACAATTAATATTTGCTATGCATTTATTTTATATTGTCAACAAAAATAAACAAATCTGGTTATACTGCACACATCTGTGTACACCCTCGGAGCATACAGGCGTTATGTTAGGATATTGTGTAAACAATAAACATCTAAGCGATTGCAGCAATCACGGCAGATTTGCTGCCTAATTTTGTTGAGTTCCATTGTACCTACATCTCCGAAGATCAGCATCAGATCTTCACCAAATTTAAACGGGGCCATTGCCGCCGAATAATATTCTTCCAAATAAAAAAGAAATCATTGAAATAGGTTCTCTATTGGCAAAGGTATCGCTGAACTTACACACAATGATGATTACCAGGCATAATGCCTGCGAGTATGTGTGCCTATACAATTTAGAAAATTCCCTTGATTTCTCCAGGATCCCAACATCAGATCCTGAGCTGATGACCATGGGACCACATGGGAAGTATACTGTATCAATCAATGCCCATAAAATTTGAGGGTTCCCCTTAATTTTCCTGGGACCCCATCATCAGATTCTGACTTCATGACAATGGGACCACCTCAGGAGTCTAGACTTTCGAATAAAAAAAGAATTTTCAAAATCGGTCGACGATTGGCGGAGAAATCGGTGTACATTAAAAATACATACAGTCGAACGTAGAACCTCCTCCTTTTTTGAAGTCGGTTAAAAATTATCAAAGGAGTTTTGGTGAAACATTAGATAACCGTTAACAATACATGTCATGGTAATAGGCTTATCCCCAACAAAAGGGAACTGGGCATACCTAATTATCAAAATGTGGGTGCACTGTACACATCTGCGTAGCCCCTCAGAGCATACAGGCGTGATATTATGTTATGGTGTTGTGTAAACAATAAACATCCAAGCGATTGCAGCAATCACGACAGATTTGCTGTCTATTATTGAAGAGTTCCATTGATATCTCCGAAGATCACCATCAGATCTTCACTAAATAAAAAATGGGACCATCGCGGAATTATATTCTTCCAAACAAAAAAAGAATCATCAAAATTGGTTCACAATTGGCGAAACTAAAACCTACTTACGTAAATTATTTTTATCATAGAAATCGCGCATGAGGTTACCAACTAAATTTTAAATATTAATATCTTTTGCGTCTGTTGGTCGATTTTGATGAAATAAACGCTAAAAAATACCCAGAACAATGCTTCTTATTTTGTAATATTTCGATTTTGAATACAATGAGGGGTTTTTACGTGATGCGCGCACAAACGAACAGACAAACCGACAAACCGACAAACAGACAAAAATTAAAAAAAATATTTTTTTACTTTCTACTACTTATTTCTAGCACCTTCCAGTGATTTTTTTGTAAAAATATGTAATGTACAGACACGGAAAGTCTACGATTTTATTATATGTATAGATTTATCATTTGAGGTTGAGGTAAAATTATTGAATAAAATAATATGTTTTTTTTAATAATAATTAAGTTAAGAAATAATATTCATGCAACTGGCTAATTAAGATGAAGAAAAAATTAAAAGCCATTTATTCGTCGACGATTAAATCGTAAAAAATAAAACTTTAATGGCCTTGCTCAATTCTTTTGGCAATTACTCGCCAGTGGTAACTAAATTCGGTTTCAAAATATGTAAAGAGGTTGCAAGCTTTTTTACAAGTAAAATATGATCCATCACCGCCATATTGGTTTTCAATACAATGAAGGCTAACGCGCATGAATTCGCCGTTCGTGTAGAGTAAGGTCTTCAGAAATGTCAGATGTCATATACATTATTATTTAGTGTCCGCGCTGTTTTACCACGTGTTTTTACTAATATTCACGATTGTGGTAAAGATGGAGACAATAATAGACATAATTACATTTTAAGTAGCAAGTTAGGATCTAGTTTGTTAGTACTTGGAGGAAGAATGATTTGTAATGAATGGATATTTACAGAAAAAACAGTAAACATGGTAAATATCCCGTTAGTATTAATAGTAATGTTAGTGACCATGATAGTTTAAAATCTTATGATTTTAAATGTTTACAATATCGTAAATATGTGACTGAAGTTTACACTATGTTGTTAATAAAATAAACTTTTTGTGAAGTTTTAGGTAGGAACAAAAAAAAAATGGAATTAATGTCAGGACCTTACTCGCCAGTGGCGCCATCTGGTGACCTCATAAACGATAGCCCTCATTCACAAAACATTGCACACATATTAACCATGGCGATTTACTGACAACGTCAAAAGATGTTGAAGCACTGTAAAAATTAACTTCCATTTCTGTTTGTCAGATGAAACTCGTGGAGATGAACTAAAATTCATAAATTAGCATACTCGTACGAGCGCAGCTCCACTATAATTTAATTCTTCATCATGAAGTTTTGCATAGATAACGTTTGCAGTCTCGGTGTCTCTCTAACGTAACAAGGCACCCTGTCGGTGATTGTCGCGAGTTCCATTCTAGCGACATGTAGCTGCCGTATGACATGAACAAGAAATGAATTCAATTTCTCATTCGTTGCTTTCGACCTTGGTTTCAAAACGATGCAGTTGGATATCAGTCTTTCAGAACTTTTGTCTATTCGTGAGACTCTTACCACTTTTGCAGGATGACGGGAACCGATGGTTTTACCGTTTTCAGGCAAAAACGCCGGAAATAATAACTAACAAAGAACTCTAGAACTCAGTTTTTTTGTGTTCTGCTAAGATATTATCTGCCTTGTTACCCACACCAGTTTCAAAAACTTTCAAATTTATGGATGGGTAAATAAAAATTAAACTTAAAAATGAAAATAACAAAATTAGGTTAAGCTATCAAAATTGAACGCAATTTCAACTCAACACAGTTAAGTGTTCGTGTTATTAACCGTTGAGGATTTCTCCTGTGAGGAGACGATCATCCTGGCTGCAGAATCAATTCATGCCTGTCATAAAACGCATTGTCACCAGAACCAAAGAATTGTCCAAAATTACAGCTCAAACGGTTGAAGGACTGGTTTGAATTTCAGTTGCAAGATTTGTCTAATGCATACTGACAAGGCAAGTTAAATAAAAGCTTATAAAAATGGTCACCATCACCAATTCTCCATCTGATAACTGCAGGCGCAGCTTTGCGTCGCAGATCGATACTCGTGTGGCTGCCACGAGTCCCAGATCCGAAGTCGTTTTCCCGCATATATAAATAATTTATTCCTTTTTAACTCGTTAGAGTGGCGCCGCGGTTATTTTTGTTTTACCTCTAGCACATTAGAGATAAAAGTCCAGAAGGAAATAATGTTTCATAGACCATTTAAACGGGTGTATGGTTTGAGAACCCGACGTAAACAACTTTCAGACGCCACGGAACTTATCGAAGATCTATGAACGTCTTTATTTGCTTCACCTTGTAACGTAACTGGTGTTTGTAGTTATAAATAATAGTGCAAAATGAGCTTTATATCCGTTGTACAAAACATATCTAGATATGCCCAAAATCTGACGACGAACCGAGTAAGACTTTAAGACCTTTTAAGTCCTAAATGGTCTTACGGCCTGTGTGGGAGGATTTACTAAAATGGTTTAGAATTGTATATTAATTTGACATGTTAGTGACCTGCATCCGGTTAGACTGGAAGCCGACCCCCAATATAGTTGGGAAAAGGCTAGGCAGATGATGATGTTAGTAACACCCACAGTAAGGAGCGTTTTATTAACGATATTCATTCAATAAGGTAAGCCTGACAAAGCTTATTATAGATGAAGTGACCATAGCTACGACATCTGACAAATGAAGTGATGCTATTTTGAAATATAAAATGGCATCAAAAAATTTTCAATCAATGACATTTCTTAGCACTAGCTATACTAGCGCCAATAGTTCCACAGTTGTCATCCCCATTTTTACTTGAACTTTATCTATTGTCAGTTGCTAAATGTCCCACAATATGTTTTAGATAAAAGCTATTGATAAATAACCCGTGCGTTACATACCTACGTCTCTAGTGATGTGGCACACTCCATCCAATCAGTGTCAGTAGAATCCTTTCAATCTCTACGGCGTGGGATTGAATCGCTTGAATCGAATTTAGGCTAAGCCTGGGCGGACGCCGTGTACTATATTTTGGAATTGTTTAGGCTAAAAAAAAAGATCTTTATCTCTGTTTTATTGGGGAAAAGGCTTCTTCGCGTAACGGTATTGAGGCCAAATTAAAATGGAAGTACAAAACTCAGTTTTAATGAGCTCGATCCTGCGTATACATGCTATGCAATAAACAAAAATAATATCGTTTTGCCACGACCGCCACGTTTTACAAAAACGCCAAAAGGTTTATTGAAAGTACTGCTCTCCTGAATTACTCGCCTACAATGAGTAGCTTAAGCAGTGACGCATTTGTTTAAGCAGTTCATATAGATTATTCCGGCTATATTCACACCAAATCGACTAGACCTGACTACAGATTTATAGTCGGATATTCCAAGCAGTTACACTCATACTACAGTAAATTTTCTTCCGAAGATAATCCGCATTCACACATGTTCTATGTAAATATATCTTACTAGCTTTTGCCTGCGGCTTCGCTCGCGTTCATTTAGAATTTGAAAATTAAACTCTTACGTACTTAACACTAAAGTTTCTATAATGATACGATTCAACCATGATTCAATTCGATTCCATAGTATTTTTTTTCGGAATGAAAGGTAATGTCTGTTTCTGTACACCTGACAACGTATATTCAAAATTTCATAATGATCGGTTCAGTGGTTTATCCGTGAAAAGGTAACAAACAAACTTACTTTCGCATTTATAATATTAGTTAGGATTAGGATTACACACGGCCTAACGATTATTTAACTTTAGCATTGCTATCTTCAGTAGCTGCCCTTGGGACTTAGCAACTCGATAGACCTACATGTAGTGTTGTGCGACAGTTATGGATGGCGACGATACGACTAACTGCACAACTATTAATTGGATTGTGTTTTATCGTTAAAACTTTACGGACAATGTTAAATGGGAATAGGTTTAACTTGAAGACGGAGTTATGTTACGACACTTTGTTGAGAACAGTATTAAGACGAAGTGTTACCTACCCGTCTTGACGACAATATTTGCATAGTTTAGAAACTGAAGTAGTATAGACTAATACGAGTATTATAAAGCTGAAGAGTTTGGTTGGTTGAACGCACTAATCTCAGGAACTACTGGTTCGAATGGAAAAAAATCTTTGAACGTTGCATAGCCCATTCATCGAGGAAGGCTTTTATTAGCCTATATGCTATATAACATCACGCTACGACCAAAAAGAGCTGAGTATCAATAAAAAATGTTGCAAAAACGGGGAAAATTGTATTTTTATAAATATAATTTCACGCGGACGAAGACCGCGGCCAACTGGAGAGATGGTACAGAGCAGTAGCGAAGGGTCAATTTTTGTAAGAGGTAAGCCGGAGCTGATATCTTTACCTGTATAGAATATTATTGGCTGTAGAATACTGACTGTGCCATTTTTCAAAGGGAAGCCGGTAGGAATCGGGTTGTATAGAACCTTCGCCACTGGTACAGAGTATTGCCTCTAACTTTGTTACAAACAAATTCTGACGGAGATACCAACTTGAACCTTGGTTGCACGGGAACTGTATTATGCAGCTAAAGTGTTTCCGAAACTCGTAGTGGTTCCCAATCCGGCTTATAGTTAGACCTCAAACGCTTCGAGTACGTCGTTGCGGACGAGAGTTTCATCCTGCAGTTTGTAGATATTCCGCTGTGAAAACATCGGAGGGGAAAAGTTTTGGAAATACTTCCGTGAAGCGGGCCGCGGGAAATATAGCGCTTCGTTCCATCTTCATGCGTCTTTTCTGAAGCCTTATTAGCGCCGTTGTTTTCAAATTACGTTATTCTGATTGAATTAGCACGGTTTTGAGACACTGAAAATTTCATGATAAGTCTTGATGATATAACCTACCGTATTTGAATCGAGAGGTACAGACGCTAGCACATCAAGCGAAACTGTCAAATTTTCTCAATCAAACTTGAACCTAATGCTTTAACGATACAGTTGAAAATCTATTAAAGAAGTTTTGCAAACTTTACTGAAACATAATAATATGGTAGTTTTTAGATATTATTACGTACATCCTAAATGTGTTGTTTTTTTTTTTAATTTCTAATGGGAATGTTGAGAAATGAGCATCGCTCAAACATGAAATAGTTTGCACTTTTTGCTAACTCGCTATCACATTTTTTAAAGATGAATCGATTTTATCAATACGAAAAATGTTATCTGTGATCCGTTCGTAGGCGCGTTGTCATAGATTATATTTATTTATAAAAATGATTCATCTAGATAAATAATTATATTTTTTTTTTTTTATCAAACTATCTTAGTTAAAAGTCAAAAATTCTTATAAAAAATAAATAAAGGCAGCGTAATCGACATTTATGGACTAATAAATAGTAATAAAAACTATGAGCAATAAGTATATTAACATCCTAAAACTAAAAAATATATTTTATTATGATATAAAATATTTTCCTGGATATCTCAATATTCCCATTACTCACAATAATGTGCCTCACACTGTTATATCTATACAGGGTGTAAACAGACCCTTCACATAGCCGTCAACCAAGCATTCTGTACATTTTACTAAGTAACTTTACGCAAAAATTATTGCTGGGAATCGACTTTTTTTTTGGGGTGAAAAATCACGTTTTAAGGTAGGACTCTATGGAAAGCACTCAAAGGTTTGTGCTGATGGATGGATTGAATAGTACGGGGGTCGTGGAGGTGTGTAAAGTAAAAATCTTACATTAAAAACCTGTATTTAAAAAAAAAACTCGTGAAAAAGTTGGAACTTTGACCCCCAATATCTCCGTAACTAGAAGGTTCCCAGGTATGGTCTAGAACAAAAAAATGGTCGCAAAGACGGGGAAAACAAGTGCCTTTCGTTTATGTTAAGGGTCTATTTACACCCTTTATATCTCAGGCTTTAAAATAAGGTATAATTTTGTTAATGTTTGCCGTGGGTATTTTTTCCATACTTAAGGTCCCAATGTCATTTGACAGATTGGTGTAGCTTGCAGTAGCGAAGGGTCAATTTTTGTAAGAGGTAAGCCGGAGCACATATCTTTACTGTATAGAATATTATTGGCTATAGAATACTGACTGTGCCATTTTTCAAAGGGAAGCCGGTAGAAATCGGGTTGTATGGAACCTTCGACACTGGTAGCTTTATGTGGTGGCGTCTGTACATAATTTTTATCTATGTCAATTGATTTTATTGCCTCAATTTCCTAAAATCCCAGCTTCTGTATTGAGGTTAAAGCAATTGGTGCCTTATTCGTTACCCTCCTACGAGTTATGACCTCGTAACTTCAGCACAGTGCCTGGATGCATTGCAAAATTGGTTCCCTTAAAAAATTAAACGAGAAAATGTACAAATTTTATGGTTGGCTTGTCAGAGCTTTATGAACGCGGATCGGAGTTTGATAAATATAAATGTCTACGTATTATGAATGGATTGCCGTATTTCATCACAGGCTTCAATGTTGTGTATTATTGGGAGTCATAACTCCTATAAATCAATGATCGTATTAACGTCACTTGTCCGTATTTACGTAATCAATCTGTTTCTATATTTTACACCGTGACCTGAAACTAATGTTGTGATTCCCAATATATCTTAGCCTTATTATTTAAATAAGTAAATATTAATATTTACTTATATGTGATGTGTGTGTTTGTATGTGTGTTGTGTGTGTGTCTTGTATGGGTATTGTAGATTAAATTAGGTAAGGCACGTAAACATATTATTCTCTCCCTTTTCTCACACACTATTGTCTACATTTCTTTTTCATTTCTCCTTTTGACGTGCTGGCAGAAATTTCTTAAAAAATAAGCAGTACGTATGTACTCATATATTTTCCTGTGTTATCTACTGTGTGTACATAAATAGTAAAATAAAATAAATAACTATATTTCCGAAAGTAACAACATAGTATGCTTGATATCTGATTATCTTTATGATTAAAGTAGATTGGCCAATTTGTGATTTGTCAGTGTTACGCAGTCAAGCCGAAATGACCGGACCCACAATCTACATAGAGATGAGGGCTTTCCATCTTGTTAATGTTTAATTTACTCGGTAAATAACGGCCCCGATCTAACACAAATATTTCAGTGTTCCACTACAACGTTTTTGTTTTCAATCTCTGCACCTTTTAGGTGTTCAATTTTTCTCGTTGCCGATAAATTGGATATCGCCAATCCACTTTTTTTTCGCTCCTGACAATGGAAGCAATTTGTAACATCAATCACTGTTTTTCAGAGTCACGTGGTGATCCCCGTATTTAATTACAGCTCAAGCTTACCGTTTACCTGATGAAAATTAACCTTTTGCAAATTCTTTAATACAAATTGTGTTTTTGAAAAAGATTTACCGCCATTGTTTGACGATTCATCCCGAATTGAATTTGTGATTGGCTTGATTGTTTCAAAGTAATAGCGAATCAAAATTGGTTTTCCTTTATTTTATTGGGATCGCGTAGGCGTCCATACTCACACCAATTTATTTTGTGTACCTACGAAAATAGAACTATTGAATATACAGAATTCCTGAACGACAGTGTTCACGATCATAGGATCGTGTACCTACCAGTGGCGAAGGTTCCATACAAGTCGATTCCTACCGTCTTCCCTTTGAAAACTGGCACATTCCGTATTTATAGACAAATAATAAAATAACATTAAAGACTCCGGCTTACCTCTTACAAAAATTGACCCTTCGCTACTGGTACCTACTTATTCTAATACCTGGTCAGGTTCCTGCCTGATTCAATTTGTAAATGTTGAATGCTGCTAAATAATTTATGTTGCTAATCAAATAATAATACTCTTCGTTGTACCGAGTTGTATTAGAAACTAAATAATTCATCGGCGATGCGCTGTACCTGCGAGCTTTTCTATTTTCTTGATACTAATTCATAAGTGAATAACTGAACAATTAAAGCGAATGAGGAATTATTAATACGGTTGTGCATGACTATTATTATCCATGATATTTGGTACAGAAACAGGCACTAGGCAGCCTTCATAACTATAATGCTGGTCCAACTTTACTCTAGCGTTATACAGATATGGATAATCCGCAAATGTAACAAATAAACATCAAAATAAAATGAATAACACGGTTAAAAACGAGCACTCGAGAAAATGTCGAATCATACTCGTATGAGCTCTCCGCACGAGATAATGCAAGAGCTTTGGACCATTTGAAAGAGTGTAGCGGTGAAAAAGAACATGCTCCGTTGACTCGAACACTCAAGATTCAAGGCGAAGGAAGGAATGACGCTAAATTACGTCTGTCTAGTCTCTAAGATGGATCTTTTAGAACAATGAAAGAAAGGACACAAAAAAGGTTTAGGGAATGTCACTCCGACAGTCAGACTTCCTGACGAAGGATACGTCGAAGTTAAACGTGAACGTATTCTTCTATTAAAGACTCTTTTGAGATAATTGTCTTGTCCATGTAATGTATACAAATGTTACCGGTCAAACCCGATTTCAGGCCAAACTAGTTTGTCCTAGGCCAAAGTTACTAGGTCGTCACAAAAAGACGACCATAGGACTAACTAAATCGGTTACATCAGGTTAGTACTGTGATTGTGGAGAATGCAATTGTGTACCCGCACCACAGCCAGAAGTGACGAGGAGGAACACCGTTTGGTTTTAGTCAGTAGGAGTCTGACAGACCCCTCCGCCGGCCACACGGTGGAGGACATTCATTGAGGATTTCCAAACGAAAAAAAAAGGTTAGAACTGTGACCAACCACGCTACATCCAAGTTGGTCGCAGTGTAGTTGCGTTTTTTGGGGTAATAATATCGTCGCACAATAAACTGGTCAACCGGTTTGGCCTAGTACACACTTGTTTGGCCTGAGATCGGTAACATAGCTATACAAAGCGATAGTATACGTTGTACACATATGCTACTTTCACATAGTTGTGAATCGCAGAGCTTTTCATGTTTCCACTTCGCTGGTCTCAGCATATTTCAATAAAATCTTTAGAAGCTACTTCGAAGGAACTTAGCTAACGCTTTGTGTGCTTCAGTCAGGAGTTACTGCTATGTTGTATTGTATTGTGTTGCACCATTTAGAAATGGTTTATTAAGTTTCAGTATAATAGAACACAAAACAACTGTGTTGGAATTTGTACAAAACTGGTTGAAAGGCAAAAGGATTTCGAATTCCGTAGTTCATTATACACGCCGGATGCTCGATGTATAAATTGTTAATTCACTTCCCAGCGCTCTCATAATCTTAATCCGCTTTATCTTAATTGCATTGTTCTCGTTAACCGTGAAGTGGCCAGTATCCTTCTCCTAATTTAATAGGAAGATCGGAGCTGTTCAATTTCGGAGATAGACGCTCGACCGACGCGATTGACGACGGTGCGTTCATGCGTTGTTGCCTACCTTTACTGCCTTTACGGGTGAGCTGGTGATTCTAACAACTCACCTATAAAATTTCTAAGAAGCCATCAACAATCATCGCTTGATAAAAACGTCATGGGAATATTCCAACATAAGTTGAAGGGCTTTTTGAGATAAAACTTAATCCCCGGGGACAATGCGGCTGCTTCCCGCGATGTATTCAGAAATAAAGGGAAAAGTAAATTCTTGTGCCAGGAGAATGTTCTTTTGCGTAAATAACTTGGTTTTAGAAAAGATAAACAGTGTGTTTCCTTAAATATTGCACTGGGATTCAGGGTTTTTTATGAAACGGAAGTAAATTCTTTCTAAGGACTGGTTCCTATGTCCCTGGAGACTCAGTTATAAGATTTCTTTCACACAAAATAGTGCGAGAATGTACCCTAAAAAGTGAAACGGATTTGGATCCGATCCAAACAAGATTTACAACTATGTCTCAGGAGTCCGATATTCCGTAAAGTCGGAGATAAGCAACAAGTACTTCTTTCTAGAACCTTTCTTTTGGTCGAGATAAGCTACTTATGTATTTTTTCTCCCTTTTTGTACAAACCCTTAATGTTTTTAACCGAAAAAAGGCTTGAAAGGTTTATTTTTAGTTTGGAGGTCTGTCTGTAAGTCAAAGACCTTATACCCTTTAGAGATCAGTGCAGAATGCTAGCCGACATGTCATGAACGGCTTTGGGAATAAAATATGTACACCACGCGACTCAACCCTTATTACAAAAGTCATTTTTAGGTTTGTATAAAGCTGTGTATTTCCATAAATATATTGGCTTCTAAACTTTTTATTAGTTTAAAAGTCAATAAGATTCTGTGCATATTACTGTGTGTATTCTGTGTAATCGTTGAGTATACAACCAAACTTTCTCGTCTCGCGGTCGTGACTTATGTTAATGTACAATCTGATACCTTTTATATATTCATAATGTTCATATAAACATTAACGTTTATAATAAAAGGTCCCGTGTTCTTTTATATTTTTTCGATGACAAATACTAAAAAGAAAAATAAGTTGTTATTTTAGGATGAAACATCAAATGTTGGAAGGTGACTCGTCTCGGAAAAGAAAAATAAAATAATGTTTTCTCGCTAGCGCCCTCGTTTATTTGGGCGCCCGGGAGGTATTATCATTTGTGATATTCGCAAGATGAGTGGTATTAACACCCCCTGAGTATAATTTCAGGTGTATATTAATTCATGTGTTTCCTTAACAAAGGATTCTCAATCTTTCTTCTTTATCGTGTGGTTAGTGCCTAACCTGGTGTCAGAGTTTTTATGCCGCCCATGGGCCTCTGACTTGGCTTTACATGCCGTCGAGAAATATCTCTCAGGGGTGCTGGTTTCCTCACGATGTTTTCTTTCACCGAACCAAGTGATAATTATACAATACGCACAGGAATCCGAAAAATCTGAGTTGGGTGTCTTGGATTCGAACTTGAGACCTGTGACTTGGCAGTCCGACGGTCACAACACTAGGCTACAGTGGCGAAGGTGCCCTACAACCCGATTCCTACCGGCTTCCCTTTGAAAAATGGCACAGTCAGTATTCTATAGCCAATAATATTCTATACAGTAAAGATACATATCTTTTATTTTAGTAGCGAAGGGTAAATTTTTGTAAGAACAAAAATTCACCCTTCGCTACTGCTAGGCTATCACGGCTTGGATTCTGAATGTAACGGAACTAAGTACTACTGTACTACTACCGCTGTTCTTTGGAAAAATGTACTACTTTCTACATTGAACATAGATAAATTACATACTTATTGAACGCCTTAAGTGGTCATATCCAGTGTACTCACCTACCTTCTTTTCATATTATTATTCTTCACATAAGACACGATTAATGTACGCTACATAAACGCTACACATAAACATAAAAACAACATCGTTCTTTGTCTATTCCCGAGCGATCAATTACCTACACAAAACATGGATGTCCACACTAATAGAATTAAGAACTTTCCAAGTGGATTGAACAGCGTCGTTACGTGCAAAGTACTGTTTTATTTATAGAATAAAAGCGTTGACACAAACAATATAAAATAATGAAGTTTAGGAAAAATCATGAAAATGGGATCGCTCTGTCCAGAGCTTGTTCTATTGAATTCACTACAACCGCTTTCGATATTTTTTCACAAACACGTAAAATTCAATCACTGATATTGTTCGACATAGTCGCGTGCTTTGAAACTCCAATGAACTCTTTTATTTTTTATAGAAAATTCTGTCACTGAAAGCATTGAACATCACTTTTTTTTAATACTTTGTGTTTTGTTCGATTTTCAGTCCTAATTGATTCGAATTCCTACATCATTTACCATAGAACATTATGTCTTAGTTTAACTAGGAACATAGGTATACCTAATGAAACTATTTTGTAAACCTCAGGGACCACTTAATGTTTTCTTGCCTCTTTTGTCTTAATTTGCTCAAGCTTAATTGCATCATTAGAATATAAAGTTTTCTGACTGACGCGAACGCTACGTAAAAGATAGCTTGACCTCTTACGTAAAGTCGTCAAGAGCTACGAGCTCGCAGACTCCAGATGGCGACAGTTGACGAGTCAAATTAGATAAGAAACTTCTCACTCAAGATGAGGTAGACGCCACGAGCTACGATACGATGTGTCTCCGAAATAAACTTTTAATTTTAATTAAACATGAAAGACACTTTTTGTTGACCCTGACTACCGGTCGCCGTCATAGCAACGTGTTATCTGCACCTCGTCTTGGAGGACTTTTGGCCGCAGGGAGTGGTGTTCCGTCGCTTCCACGGGCAAGTGCCACGTGAACGCACGGTGACACAGTGCACAAGTGAAGTGTTACTAACATAGTTTTAAGGTTCAATTTACTAAAACAATTCGTATTTCATACAGACTAACATACATATGTATGTAAGGTGTATTTATCTATGGGCCAAAGTAGCCTGAAAATAAATGGATTTTGTTGTTGTTAAAGCAATTATAACAATATTTTAAACGTATACCTACATACACAACCACAAAATCTGTGGATTAAACGCCAGTTGCGAGATTTGACGCAATATTTTCATTTAAGTAAAGCACGTTTTCAGATAACTATATGCTACGGATACGGATTCGTTACGTGTCGGCCCGAAACGCTGCGATACACAGATACCTCCCTAGGGAGGTGAGTCCCGCCACTCTTCCTCCCACCTCTAATCGTTCACTGTAGCGCACTATAACACGGTCCATTTCAATTTATTAGTGGACAGCCGCTATCGGCCAACCACAACCTGGTGGGACCGATTGCAGACCACAAATAGTGCAATGATGATAGAAAATGAATGATAAAAGCACTCTATGTAGCACGTTCGGTTATTTCGTAACACCTTTATGAGTCGGAAGAAGATTGGAGCAGCGCGGGTAGTCCCACATTTGCAAGCTCATCTTTTATTCACTGGTGGAGGGGTCGATCGGTCTGAGCGACTAAAAATAGTATAATTTATTAGTCGCGGGCCCGTACAGCGATTTGTTTCTAGACTCTAGCTAGCCAAGCAATATAAATGTAAAGAACTTAATTGAAAAGTTTGCTTTATTTTACTTTTGGTGAATTCGTAATTTTGAAATTGATTTGAATAGCTATGAAAGTTTTTTTTTTCAATCACGGTAAAAGTTGACCCTTAATTCAGAAAATACAACCTTTTCAAGTTATAATATTTTCAAATTATGCTTTGTTACTGTAGGTAGGATTTTGAAGGCCCAGGAAGGACTATATGTTTTATAAAGTAGAGTAAACTAACTATATACATTATTAATTATAAACTATTAAATAAACTAACAAAAACTGTAAAAGGTCATCGAAAAACTCCTCCTCAACGCTGTTAGCTGATAATGTGCCCAAGAGACTGGCGGCGTTGCCACGTTCCATGGCAACACTTAGCCTCTGGCCAAGGTAAAGCCAGCCCTTGCCTTCCCCCTTCCAGGAAGGTATTTTTTTTAAATTACATTTCAAAAATCGAAACTACAGTACTACGATTGACGAAAATCCTACTAGCTCCACCGCACAATACTCTAAAGAACCTTTTGTACCAAACATAACCGAATTAACCCAAACATTATTTCAATATTTCGTCGCATTATTTTTCTCCTTTGTTCGTTTGTTCCCTCAGCGGATTCTCACAAATAATACGATGGTATAAGCACTTCTTTCGGGCTGTCGGTCGCGATATCCTCATTAGGGGCCGCCGACGCTCAAAAGGGTACTTCTCCAATAAGGCGCTGATGGTTTTTGCTTGGCTACACAAAGCTGCGACGACAAAAACTACCTTCGTGTGATGAGGATAACTAGATCCGCTCTGAAACACGGTTATCTACGCTTTTTGCACCTTGTTCGCAATTACCACTTAACATAATAGGGCTACAGCAGTTTGAAAGTTCCTAAACAAATAATAGAGCTTTCTGCTTACATTTATGATCTTGTTAGAATGTATATTTACGTCGAAGTAAATATTAAAGTCAAACTTATGTAAAGAGAACGGATATAAATCGCTCGTCTAAGTTATATTTCATTTGAAGTCGCAGAAGTTGATCGAGATCGTTAGCTCATAGTTTCAAACTTGTAATGAAGTTTGAGAACGTCGAACGGAATATATCGTAAAATACACAAGCGTTTTCTGGGTTTATTTTTCTATATTTTTTCCCTAATGCCGTCGCCGTTTGTCGCCCGAGGGGAAAACCCGCTAAAAACGTACACAAATCTATCTCCGGTAAAAGCTCGATGAATTTTTTTATCGTTCCTTAATTGCATTCGACAATCCATTAATTTAGCGCTCCAGTCCGCATTTCCACAAAATTGAATCACAACGATAGCGATACAAAAACACAGTGCACAGTGGTAGGACTGACCTTTATAAAACTGTTATTAACTTAGTACAGTGCAGTTTCATATAGAATACTGTTTATATGTTGTATACAGGGTGTAACAGAAAGGGTATAGTCATATGAAAGGATATGCTGCAGACCATCAAACTGAACAACTTTCTCCTTGGGTCCAATATCGTAAATGCGAAAAAATGATCAGCTGTCCCATACAAAATTTCAATACCTACTCGACCCAAATGTATAGACTGCCTCGTTGATCTAGTAGGCATGAGGTCCTGGGTTTAATTTCCGGATAGGGCAAAGTGTTTTTGGGTTTTTCCATCAGGATTCATTTTTCCATCATTATTAAGTAGCAGCCACGGAGTCTGGACTTGTGCCCGGTTGCTGGCAATAGGCTCGCCCCCAATTACATGAGACTTAAACGTAACTGGCGAAATGTGGGTGTACTTGTAAGGTACACCTCTGCCTAACCCTTCGGGGGTTACAAGGCGTGATGTGCCTAGCTACAGAGTTTATCGAACTCGTCGTTGCGCTTGCCTTTCACTACGTGTGTTTTGCCACGGTAACGATACATTGCGTATGAGGAAATAAAACAAATCAAATTTATTGGATTCCCGTGTCGTTCCCGAAATAATTTCTTGTACCTGTAATCTTAGTATGATATACTGAATTCACCCCATAATTCTTCGGAGGACTGTCCCTTACACCCTGTAAAGGCCCATAATTGTTCCACTCCTGCCCTTTTTTAATACAGAACATTACCTCTAATAAAAAACGGCGGTTAGATGAGGGCTGTACCTATAAATAGAACAGTCATCATCTGCCTAGCCTTTTCCCAACTATGTTGGGGTCGGCTTCCAGTCTAACCGGATGCAGCTGAACACCAGTATTTTACATAGAATGACTGACTGCCTATCTGACTTCCACAACCCAGTAAGTTACTGGGTAATACGATACCCCATGGTAAGACTGGTTGTCAGGCTTTCGGATCACTGACTACCTGTAACGACTGTCAAAGATCTACAAATGTCATCCGGGACCAACGGCTTAACCGAGGCACGGCGGAAACTCGGTATGTAATGGGTGGTCACCCATCCGCGGACCAATCTAGGCAAGCGCGGCTTAACCTAAAGATCGATCCGAGCGACTGTTATTATTTACACACGAACTCCTCTCTCACCTAAAAATAGAACAGTACAGACTATTAAAAAAAAGTCCATCTTCACGATGTTTTCATTTACAGTTAGTGAGTAAGACCTAGCGCGCACAGCCTTGCGTTTTTTAAACGCATATCTTGTGAAGTACGGAGTGTCATAGAAGTGCGCGCACTGCAGTGAAATCAACGCATGCGGTAAAGTCATCGTAGGCCTCCCGCTGCAAATTTGTTGATCGTTATATCCTGCGAAAAAGAAGCCCTTCATAGGCCTCAGGCTTCATAGGATGTACCCAATACCGTTTGGGTACCCTTTTTTACGCAATAATAAATATACGCAGCTTGTCCATAATGATGACGTGTCTGCACCACAGCTGGAGTTCGAATGACAAAACGTGCGTTTTTTTCGCCGCAGCGCGCGACCACGTGAATGAAACGCAGTGGGTACCGTGGTACCGTACGGTAGAATAAACGCACTGCGTTTCACCGCAAGGCAATGCGCGCTAGGCCTAAGGCCCAAGATTTATAGTTTTGTGTTCAGTACTTCAGTCATAAAAACAGCATTTCACGGTGCCTAATACCTAGAAACTCGACCAATGTCTTTGGCTTTTATTCGGGCCGCGGTTTTCTTTTCACGATAAAAGCCTCTCCTTTTATTAGCGTGCACATTAGCCTTGTAAACAGGCATGTTAGGCGCTTTTCTGCGAATTTAACGCTCTTTTACTTCTTTTATTCATGCTTTACTGCTTTATGGACGCAAACGGAAATATAATTACCGCGTTTGGTATACAACAGATTTTGCCGTCGTAATAGTATTTTAACTTGATTTCAGAAGTGTAATTTATAATGAAAAGAAAACTCGCTTTTAAAGTTTTTCGCAAACAATGACCAGAGAGTTTGTCTTAAGATAAAAGTTAGATACTTTTTACAAAATGCCTTTAAAGACTTTCAGATGAACAAACAAGTATGCCTAGGTATAATGACAGCGATATCGATTACCTACATAACTATGCCGATTATGTATAAAAATTAGAATAAATAGGTAATATTGACATACTTAGCATCACGCCTGTAATCCCCGAAGGGTTAGGCACATTTCACCAGTAATGTAAGTATCATGTAATAAATAAGGGGCGAGCCTATTGCCATCAACCGGGCACAAATCCAGCCTCCGTGGCGGCTATTGACAAATTCGAGATGGAAAAACCCAATATCCACTTTGCGGGACCTGGGAATTGAACCCAGGACCTCATGCTCAGCCGTCGCTTGCGACAACTATACCAACAAGGCAGTAATATTAATTTGTAAGATAAATTACCAGTGATTATTTATGGACTGATTATGAATATTTTAGATTCACTTAATATCTCCGGGAAAAAAGCTTAACTTGGGTACCTAGTCATGTATTGTTTCAGGTTTCAAACAATCAATAGACCTCCGCATTACCTACCTCGATTTACGCTGTTACCAGGCTACACTCACTCATTGTGTAAATGACGTCATACAATATGTGCTTTGTGTTAGCATAATCTGTGGTACAATCATTTTACCACTTCACTTCGACCTTCACCCATTTTCAGCCACAAACAATATTCTGTGATAATTTCCCAGTTGCGATTTTTCCATGAAATTGAACATCTGCACAGGATGATTTTCCATTTTCGTTTTTCTGGACAAAAAGTAAATTGAAAATCGACGTTCGTTACCTGCGACCGAGAGGTAAAAGTCGAGAGTACATTTTGTGCTGGTTGTTTACTCAGGTTAAAATCCGCCCTCAGTGTTTTATTCAGAAACTTAGCAGTGCAACCCACTTCAGTGTAATTTTAGTCTACTAGCTTAAGCCCGCGGCTTCGCCCGCGTGACGGCGTGATGTTCGGTAACTGTCCCACGGGATCATATCATACTACCGGAATAGAAGTATCCTATATATTATGCCAGGTTATAAACTATCTATTTAACAAATTTTTGTTTTCGCGTGAAAGAGTGACAGTCATCCATCCTTACAAACTTTCGCATTTATAATATTAGTAAGATAAGATTATGGAAATATCGAATAAAAATAACTGTCAAATCTTTAGAACACATTATAACAAAAAAATCAAAAAATGTCAGACTACGTGAGTTCTGAAGCCCTATTTGGGATGATTTTGGAAAAACTGTGATGAACGTTTCTCATAAGTTTAATTGAAGAGTATTTACACTCAAGTAAATCGACCCTGAGAATAAAAGTTTTACAGAAAATTCAACACCCCATTTCACCCTCTTAGGGGTGGAATTTCGAAAAACCCTTTCTGAGTGTACTACCTACTCTTCACAAAGAATACACCCTCCAAATTTCATGTCTCTAAGACCAGCGGTTTGGGCTGTGCGTTGATATATCAGTTATAGATTGCGCTGTTTCTTCAACCTCGTTGCTCTCAAGCTTTCTTTAAAATCGCAATGGAACGCGATCTTAAAAGAAATGCCTCTTTCCTTTGGCCTTAGGTGGAACGCGGAGCTCTTAAAAGATCTTAAGAAATAGGTTAGTAAATAGTGGAGAGGCAGCGGATACTCCACTAGCTTTGTAGTTACTCGTGGAACGATTAAGGCCTGTTTCTATTGGTAGAGGTATGTACTAGAACGACTATTAAGGACTTACTGAACAATTAATTGCTCAATTTGGAAGCCATGTTTGGTAGTGTAACAGTCTAAACACAATTTTACTGGCACAGACCCAACGCATTAACTTTGAACCAGTTACATGGTACATATTTCAATAGATACCTACCTTCTCAGCGTACCACCTAACGTCGGACTGCCAAGACATAGGTCTCGAGTTCGTACCCAAGACACGCACCTCTGAGTTTTTCGGATTCTTGCGCATATTGTATAATAGAGATGTTTCCTGTGTAAAAAAAATATGATTCTATTTAGTCCGTCAGTACTCAGTTAGATTATCGAAAAATATTGGATACGTATTTTTTGTTTTATCAAATCAATAAAAATTGACGAAGATAAAACGCATCAAATATCATGAGTGGGGGCCTGTGACGTCACTTTTCGGTTATTAGTGTAGTATAACGTCACACGAGTTTTCGACGCACTGTATCGTCTTCATTTTTAGTTTTCGTGAAAAAAGAAAAAATACGTGTCCAATATTTTTTGAAAAACTGTCTGACGGACTAATTAGATTTTTTCAGGAAACATCCCTATTATTACTAGATTCAGTGAAAGAAAACATCGTGAGGAAACCAAACCAACATGCCTGGGAGATATTACTCAACGGCATGTAAAGCCAGGCCATAGGCCCATGATCGGCATAAAACTCTAACACCAGGTTAAGCACTAATCACACGAAAAATAAAAGAAGAAGACCTAGGTCAGTGGCGAAGGTTCCATACAACTCGATTACTACCGGCTTCCCTTTGAAAAATGGCACTCTTACCTCATATAAAACTGAGCCTTCGCTACTGCTAGGTATACATACTAGACTACTCCACTTTTTCTTCGGTTCCCTTGTGACAGCACAGGCTACAATAATTCCAAGAATGTTAGTTCACGTCGTGGAATAAAGATTAGCTTGTCAGCAAGTTGTTGAGCTCCCAAGGGTGCGCCGAAGAAACTTGCCGACGAACTCACACTTTTACTGTACTATTGTAAACAAGACTTTAGACACAACTTCTTACTTGAATTGGAAACGAAATTCCTTCTTCACATACCTCCTTTTATCTTATCGCAGCTCGTTGGATTGAGTTTACCAACATAGCCTTTAATTTTCATACAACATAACGTTGTTTTTGACATTAAATTCTACGTAAGTACCTACTACATACGTATACTATAACTAATTACATACGTATGTTTAGAGTCTTCTTGTTACTGTAATTCAAGTGGAGAGTCGAAATAAATTCATATCTCGAACAAGCTATATATTTTATCGCAGTCGGATTCACAGTTAACAATAGCTATATCAAAACTGATGGTAAACATTCTAAATGGTATATCTGTTACGGCTACTAGCCGAAGTGCGGCTACACCTAGTTTTAGCCGGCTAAACATAGGTGCGGCTGGTTAAACTTAGATACTACTACTTATCTTCGGTTAGAACATGCAACCAATTTGTATGTAGCGCTCGCCGGCCGCTGCCGCGGCACCGCTCACTGCGCTCGTTCGGCTCGCGCGCGGTTTGTTCACATTTCTAACCTACCTAACCTAATCCATTTGGTCGGTGTGTCTTAGCAATAAAAAGGATACACAACTGTTACCGGTCGCACCTAGGTTTAGCCGGCTAGAACTAGGTGTAGCCGCACTTCGGCTTTAATATATCTAACCATGAAGCCAGGCTAATTACTCAAAAAATTAAAATCGCGCCTCAAAATCCCTAATAATATTTTTTTTCTGATTTAATAAAAAGCTCGAGAACATTTGAAGTGAAACTACGCTAGAGTTGCATTACCAAACTTTGTACTAATTAACTTTTTTAACATATCCGGCCGCTTGGGGCTCGTCTGCGCTGAACACAGATGGTAGCTAACTTTAATATACAATCTCTATGTGAGAACCTATTTACTTGACAAAATCAATCAATCAATCAATCAAAGCATTTATTTCAAATAGGCCAGTTACAGGCACTTTTGAATTGTCGAAACAAAGACAACAATAGCTACAGTCCCAGTCACAAGGCATAAAAACTGTGAAAGTACTGTAGTTGCCCATTCCCTAACGTACATCTCTATGGAGAAGAACGGGCAAGAAACTCCATGGACACTCTTTTAAATCAGTATACTTTTACAAACTCTTGGTTACATTATTCATGTTGAGATGGTACATTATGTGAGAACGATGCAGCAAGATGTGTACGTTAAAAGTGTCCATAGTAAACAATTCAAAAAAATAAAATAAAAATAATCAATTCAAATAAGCCGTGGCAACCAAGAGATGACCAGTCACAACTGACAGCGCCCGTTCACGAACATGACGCATGTATCAGCACCGTTCAACTCAACCATTTTGAAGGGAACTAAATGATCCGACACACGCGCCACCATCAGCGAGACATTTGAGTGAGCATGACACACTCCTAACCACCAGGGCACATTCAAGTCAAGAAAAGACGTAGGTTTCCCGCGAATGACAGCTTTCTATTACATAGTACTCACACAATATGGGCTATGCGGCTATATAATACTAAAGAGATTGAATTTATACAAAGCAAAGATAGTTGTACAATCTTCAGCAGCTCCAACATACTATTTAATGCTTCTTCTTCTTAGCGTTTCGATGGCAAAAAGTTTAAATATGCTTAGCCCAAAACTCAGCCACGTGTACCCCGCTCACTGATGCAGTAAATAAATCATCAAGAGCGCAGGTGATTGGGATATGTAATGCTATTCATTTATGCGCCCCTGTCCTTGTGGAGCAGGACCGGCATTGAGCCAAGCATTTTTATCAACGATATAATCGTCTAACTTGTAATATGCTTGCCTACACAGTGTGCATTTAATGCATGTTTTAAATTTCGTCAAACAAAGCCGAAATTAATTATCGCTGCTGTACTAAAATATATGATAAGGGACATACCTATAAATAATTTTTTTTAGTGCAGCGCATACTTTTTTTTACCTATCATAGTAAAATCACATTACGCCTGTAATCTCCGGAAGGTAAGGCAGAGATGTATCTAATCAAAGAGTACACCTACATTTCGCCAGTTATGTTTAAGTCTCATGTAACAGGAGGCGAACCTATTGCCATCAAATGGACACAAATCCAGACTCCGCGGCAACTACTGAGAAATTCCAGATGTAAATACACAATAACACTGTCCGACCCAGACAACGAACCGAGGACCGCAATACTCAGCAGTCATTCATTTCTAATGTTTATAGTCATTAATTTCTTTGGATCTTGTTTCTCCTGTTTCATATTCTGAGTTATTAAAGTATCTTAGTACTTAATATTAATAACAACAGTTATTAAACGAGAGATCCAAGAAAATAAGTGGTGAGGTCAACGTAAATACCTAAGTAAATAATTTAAATGAAGTCTGCCGTCGGCCGGAAAATTAACATGGACGCCGCCTCAAGATTAAGTAATCAAAGAAAATCGTCTGTCGCCATAACCGCCAGGTTATAAAATAGCTTTTTTAATTTATAGAGTTATTTTATACACCGTTATCACAACACCCCAGAGTTACTTTTCAAGGATTTAATTTGAATAAATAAATAATAATCTCCATGAAAAATATATCGCATAAATATTCATTAAAAAATACAAAACAATATCACAGACGCCAGTTGTAATGAAACGCTTTTATTCCATTGCTTTTTGTAAAATGTTTATCTACAATTTTCCGAGTTCGTCGTTGCCTGAAATATTTTAAAATATTTACGCTTTAGTATCAGTTCCCAAAGATACATAGGTACTGTTGGGCCCAAAACGCTTTTGTTACAGGATCCTCTTTGCAGACACCTACATTTTATACATAAGCGACTTCGGGGCTATTTTGCATGTGAATTGATACCCGTATGTGTCGTAGTAGTCGTAATTGACTTCTGTCACCAACAGTACCTCTCAAATTGCTTGCCCTGGGTGACCACCCGTTTGGGGAGTTTCATTAGAGCACTCACCACTCCAATATTAGACTAGAATATTACAATGTGACTCACGCAACCACTAACTTCATCTGACAGCTTCGGGGATTACTGCCCAAATATTAACCGATTACTTCTTCCCTTGATATTTCTACCCTTCAGAGGACCCTTCAACTTTTATAATAAAAACCAATATTTCGTAGGAATACAGAAACAAACAATATTTCCCTTCTCGAAAACTTTGGACCTCATAAATAAATTAGGTAAATATAGGTAGAAAACTTTTTTGTAAAATATTTTTTCTTGTGACGACGAATCCTCAGGAGGCTATCAGCCGAGCAGCCGGGGTCCCCGAGCTCTACTTTGCTCCAGAAATAAGGAAAATGGTGGAAAGAAAGCACTTTCCCTTCCCTTACATGTTAAAATTAATTACTTCAAAATTAGCTTCGACAGGTGTAAATAGTAACGAGTTAACATCAAAGTCTGTTGACTTCGTAACAAGCACGAGATTCCCTGAAACTTAATACGAATTTCGAACATTAATTAAACTTTACGCTTTGGGTCCATATGAAAATAATTTTCTGACGACATATTTCATGAAATTGGGTGTGTTAGAAAGTTTAAACACACATTTTGTAGTGTGTGTATTGGATGAATAACAATTAATATTGCCTGGAATACTTAGTAAAGCGTGAATCTCTGTGCTTGAAACTGTGGTTTGATTGGAAGATTGTTGTGTAAACATGTACTAGCTCTGTGATGAATTAATTAAGGCAATATTGATTTAACAGAGGCGGTGGTACTGCCTGCTAAATAGGACAGTCATGTACAGATGATTTTGACATGTGTTCTGTTTACGAGTAGGTATATCGTACCCGTAACTCGACTGACGTGCTGGACAGAAAATTAATTAGCTGAGTAAGAATGGTAGCAATAAATATTTTTGTATTGGACAACATTCTACGTATAGATATAATAATATGATACCATTAGTTGTAAACCTAGGTCGTAAAATATTATTCTATGACTGCCACGACTCGGTTCTATAAGTTTATGGGTGTAATTCTGCCACTATCTAAGTTTTACTATCTTTTTAATGATATTACTTACAATAAAAATGTGTACCTATATATATAGTCTTGCTAGAGCAAAGATTTGTGAAGCTTTTTTTTTCGAATTAAGTGACCTTCACCTATTTAATCAATCAATCTGGTTACGATAACGTTGTTAACAAAAGCAGAACGCAAAAGAAAACAAACCTAATTTGAGTAAAAGTTTTAGTTCGAAATTCAAACTGCGACGGCTCTAACATTTCGCCGGCCAGTTTACTCGCTCCAATTAATCTCGATATTTAAAATTCATTTTCGTTTTATTTTTTATTCAGACGGCAATAGAACGAAATCTCTGAAGCCTCAATTGGCTCAACCTTAAGTCCCTAAGACTTTTATTTGTGGAATCTGTTCGATCCTTTTTTTCTGCTATGACAACACTGAGCCAATTTCGTCTTTTGTGCCAGAGTCATGTTGAGTAGTTATTTCATCTGGAGTAAACTGAAAGTAGATTAGATTAGTTTACCTAGGGAACTATGGATCAGACAGATTCCGGAAGTAATAGTTTCCCCTTAAGCTTACACACAAACTTTAGTTTTCAACTGGATTTCCCAACGCTAATGGACCGCAGCGCGGTGCACAATAGCGGCATGTCAACTACAAACTAATAAGCTTTTCACGCCGCAAACTGTAATACTCCACTGAGTTATAGACAGTTCATTATAAAACATTGTATTTTTATTATTTAAAACATTGTATTCTGAGTACTCAGTTAGTGGGTACCAGATTATTATGAAATTTTACTTCTTGAAAGTACAATTAATGGGTACAGTTTCAATTTATGGGTCAATTTATAGATACGTGAAATACATACATAGGTAGGATTACAATTAAATCCCTCTCATTAGAATTTTGTTTAGATCTGTTAACAAGATAATTACAGTAAAGTTATATAGAATCTTTAAGAATCCACCAAAGCTTGTTTGTTCGCAATTAAAGTATCAAGAAATTTGAAACTTCTAAATAATAAAATGTTTTAGCAACAATTCCTTTGTTTCGACAATGATTTAAACCAAACTCGAGCCATGAAATATAAAATAATCCGAGTCTTGTAATTTGCTCGTCTTGGCAGTCACGTAGGTATAAGAGAGAAACCCCTAAAACGAAATTAAGGATGATAATTGTTATCTTAAACTTAATTTGGGTCGTAACAGTTGGTGGAAATACGAACTACCGAGCAGACCTACTTGGTATAGGTACTTTAGGAATTAGAGCTAGACAGATGAGATGAAGTCGTATTTCTGACTTTAATATGACAGTGGAACTAATTTAATCTATTTCGTTAATTGTTCTTATCCGTTACGAGATTCTTCACTAAACTCTTTCTTAATTGCGCTTTTCGTGTTAAGCTCTGTGTAATTTTTAAGGAAATTAATTAAGAAACACCTACGTACCAATAACCAGTCATTATCGTAATATCAGAACGAAATTACCACTGTATCCATGGCCCCAGCTGAAAATGGGTTTTCGATATTATTGATCGTTAATATCAACGATCACGAAGGAGATTGATTAAACTAGGCTTGACAGATGTATTGATGATGGCAGTATATCTTCCGATATTGTCCATCTCTTTCAGCCGCATAAACACGTTTTACGATATTCCTACGCCGTGCTAAGGTAAATTTAATTAATAATATAATTGAAATATTGATTAGTAGGTAAACACCGTGTCTGGCTGCTGCGGCCAACATAGTTTGGAACACGCAGCATTGTTTAATCTAACTTTACTATGCGAACACGTGTCGAATCCAAATTGCTTAGGTACTTAATTTAATTTCGCGCATAATTCGCTAAATTCCGGCACAATAAGCCAACTGCTTAAGCATTTAATACAATGTTCCCTAAAGTAACATCGGCTTCCATTATTAGAAAACGAAAATTAGAAGCTTAAGGCGGAGTGAAGTTATTTGATTGGCATCGTGAAGAAAAAGGGAAAGCTCCCAACTTCGAGGGTTCGTAACTTTAGCAAGCTTTGATTTATTGATCTGTCCCTCAGCGGAATTTGCGCTGGTTTCCTTTAAGCGCTAGTTGCCACTATCTGTTTGTGTTCGACGGATCAGCTTCAGAGCTTTTGTCAACAAAGTTGTTTGTGGACGTCGGTGATAGGGGTACGTCATCGTGTCATCTACATAGGCAGCTACTACGGTCCCCTGCGATGTTGGTATGGGTGGGAATATGCCATAGTGAAAACTTCTTTGTTATATTGAATGTCAAGGGACATTATTATCCCTTGGTAATTTTGATGAAAACCACAGAAATAGAGGGAAGTCGCTCTTTGTCGAAAATTACACGGGTTTACGAACCCTGCATATTATATCGAAAATTCTTTCCCTTGATCCCAGAATCCGCCTTTCAGGTCAAAAACCGCTTCGCATTTAAAATTCAATAAAGTAGCATTTGGAGAATCCTGCTCACAAACAACGTCGGATGAAAAATTAATTTTATAATTACGAGATCGAGATTAGGTGACCCAATTTTCATGACAACCGAGTGCAAATGAAAACGTATATGTTACTACCTTTCAACAAAGCTGCACTGTGAACACCTGGCTACCTATCCATCCAATTTCGACACCCATATTAAAACTAAAATTTTCAGTGAGATCCATGAATTTTTTGTGTGAACACGAGTTACACGTAGAGTTACCATCGGTCTGGATTTTTGCCGCCACGTCCGGCTTTTTTACCCACCGTCCGGTTTTACTTGAGACATTTTTAAACATAAGGAGTCCGCGAAGGCTGGTTCGAGGAGGCACGGGAAAAGAGCACATGGAAGGAATTGGGGAGGCCTTTGCCCAGCGGGACAGTACAGGCTAATAAAAAAAAAGGAGTTCAAATGAAATCTGAATTTTTATACAAAATGTCCGTCTTTTTGTCTGGACTTTTTAAATTTCGAAAAGGTAACCGTAGTTGTACGTACCTATCTCATATAAAAGTAGCGGTGGGCACTCACAGAACATCTCGCTACCATAAATAAGTTATAAGCTTCGCTGTTGTACGGATTCACTCGACAATATTTATTCACCTGAAAAAGGGTTCATGTATTTTTTCAAGATAGATAATATTATCTGCTTACTTCGTATATTGTGTTCGCTCTCCTCCCATGTCCCCACAATAGTTTATATTTTTCTGTGTGAGACACATAAGCCAATGTAAGTCCCTTGAAACGTATCGCAGTATTGCAAGAATGGAATTTATGCGGTGCTACGAATGTGGCGGAAATGTGAAATGTTATCTGCGAATATATGGGGCCAGTGAAACTGTAGTTTTGTATCATATTTTTGGAACCATTCTTTTGCATTTTTCTTCTTTTGAAAATTGGGCGTTATTACAACGGATTAGAGTTAGGAACTAGTCGATTCTGGAGGAATCATTCAGAGCACCTTTAAAGCGTGATAGTGTAAACAAAGGAGATATTTTAGAGGAGCGTAGTACTAATTACTAGTATTAATAAAATAGTTCATAATTATGTTGAATTTGACCATTGATGAGTGCTGCTGCGTTTGTATTTTAAATGAGTTCCGCAAACCGATGAAACCTCTAGAGCCCCACTGAACTTCAATGTTAGCACCATTAACATTTCGTAATGGTTTCTGATATTTTAGGTAAAACAAAGTTAAAAACTTAATGTGTTGATTTTAAATTTATTTCTATCAGAGGTTAAGCTTCAAAATATCGTTGCTCTTATCGCGACCGCGATTTATTACTAATTCTGAAACTTGGCCCGAATTAATTTGAAGGCACTCCACTATAATTAATTATTCAATCTCCCTCTTAGTTAAGTAGGACATAGTTAAGTGCTGTAAATTCAATTATCCGCCACGTTTTGAAATATTAAACAGATACCCAATATAAAATGTACTGTACTGTCTGTGTACAAAATATTTGTTTTGAACAAAAACTTCACTTCTCACTGTATTTCATATTTTTCTGTAAATACTAATGTCAGTTTCGTGCATTAATGCATGTAAGCTACACCACTTACATTTTTGGAAAAAGGTGAAAACAAGGTATTCACAGCCGTATTTTTATTGCAGGCAACCCTCGCAACAAATGCGCTCTACAGCCGGGTCACAGTTTAATGGACTGGATCCGACTCGGCAACTCCGGCAAGGACCTCACCGGAGTCGGCGGGAGAATACGACCAGTCTCCCCAGCTGAACTGTCTGCACACAATACCCTTAGTTAGTTCATTCACCCTTCATAAACATTCTGTCTCAACTAATTGGGTCTAATTGGGCCAACGTACTTATAAAATCGCTCTGGAGAAATAAATAAACCACAACATACCCGCACGCCTACACAAAACTAAAGTTAATACGTTAAAACGTTGTATTATTTATTCACATTTAAGTATTCTCAAAGATTAGCATCTAAAAAGGATAAAGAGATCCCTAAGTCCCAATAGAGCGCGCTGGGTTTTCATAACATTTTCAACAAAGATTACCCTTACAATACAATATACACAAATAAAAGTAAGCGCTTCAATAAAATGTTTCATAACTTCAAAAGGAACTCTGCTTGAACTGAATGTTTCAGACGACGCCTGGCTGGCGATACGCGGCCGCGTCTACAATATAACGCATTATCTACCCTACCATCCCGGAGGTAAGGATATAACCCTTCTTATAATATACGACCTTAGGGTTAAATGGTTCGAAATGTTTTACAGTCGTGTACATAAGTTTTGCTCGCATCCCAGGACCCGATGAGCTGATGCGAGGCGCCGGCATAGATGCAACACAACTCTTCGACAAAGTACATCCGTGGGTCAACTACGACTCTCTCCTCGCGAAGTGTCTCGTCGGACCGCTCCGGTTCGACCTGCCCGATGCAGAGGAACTCTTCGACACTTCCAACCCATCCCCCAAATCCGACCGTCTCAGAGAACCGTCTAAAGCTCAAGAATTAGTTAGAAAGTCAATGGAGAACTTAGCAAATTGTATCACACCAGTTAGAAAGAAAATTACGAAGGGTGAAGATAAAGATAATGCAAAAGGAAGTCCACCTAGCAAGATAATGCAGAGTCTAGTGCACTCAGCCGACTTACCTATGTCGATAAGTCGAAGAGCAGCATCGAGTCCTGTAAAGAAAACAGAGAAAGACCCGGATTCACCTTTACCCCTCCGGTACGACTGGATACAGACATCAACAAAACTAACGATATCCGTGTACACGGGACACCTGGCCAACCCGGGAGGATGTGCGAGGATTACCGAAGGATTTCTATTGATTGAAGTAGCGACCAACGGCTGGTTGAGGACGCTCAAAATAAAGCCCGAGGCTAAATTAAAAGAACCTTTACAGCTACGTGTGTTCGCTGAAAGTGGGAAAATAGAGGTGAGCTGCGAAAGCTAATTGCAATGTTACTTTATTTTTCTTACTGGAAATAGCATTCTTAACTATTTCAGGAGGACGCCCACACGATTGCGGAACTATTTTCATAAAATGTCTGCAAACGTGTTGGCGTTCTCCTAAAAATAACATGGCGTGGGGAGTGCGGTTAATTGTCTCTATTTTTGTAGATCACCGCACTCAAATTGGATCCGAGTGTTTGGAAGGGTTGTGGGGACGTGAGTGTGGGGGCGCCGAGCCTCGTGTCCTCGCCGCGGAGCGTGGAGTGCCGCGTCATGGAGGTGGGCAGGGTCTCCCATGACACCTCCCTGCTGTCCGTGTGTCCCAGGGCTGGGCCCGTCGTCGTGCCGTTGGGACACCATGTCCGAGTACATAGGAGAATCGAAGGTGAGACCAACCACTTTTTTTACCATCGACATCCATCAGGTTACTTAAATAAACAGTTTATTTGAAAAGTCCTTTTAAAAATAACTTTTCCTGTAATCTGTCCGTCTTTTCCAGAACATCTTGGAACTTTTCCCGTTCCAAGTAAAAATGTTTTTCCGATAATTTAAAAGGAAGTGCAAGAACTTTCCATTAACCCGGCAGATGTCTTTGATAAAAAATCATCTATTTAAGAAAAACTGTGGGTTATTTACAAAATAAATATGTACTTAGAAACTCTCAAAGCAATAGATAAGCTTTTACTCGCTAACTAAGTTGTTGTTAAATATTTACCCGTGACCCAAGTAACTGGTCTCTAGAGAAAAATATATTGACTTAAGCTCGATGGATGATTAACGAAATGAGTTTTCATGCTCATGTTTAATATCGTTGAGGCCTCATCTCTCAACTAGAGCGTATCGCATCGCGACGACGCGAAATTATGAACGTAGCCAAACGAAATATTACAGAATTTGAAATTCCATCAGGTGAAAAATTTCCGTAGATAATATTTTGATGACTTAATTTCGTGGAAAATGGGAAAAATTCTCGTAAATCCTTATTGAAATATGTCCCCTATTGTACCTTGTATGATAGGCAGACACCTGTCTCGCATGTCAGGCCAAGATCTTTTATGTATTCATACTATTCATGTTATTCAAATAAGTTTCTTTCATCCTGCTCAGCTTGAGTACCTACATGTCGTCTTCATATTTTTAACGAGAGTAGTGAGTGGGTGACTACTTACTACTTAGGTACAAAGTATCAAGTAACTTTGTGTTTCTGACATTACTTTGGTAAGGAGATAGTTATGTTGGGATCGCAGCGTGGTATCGTGTGCTTATAATATTACATAAACAATGCCACATGTCGCTACTTTTTCCTTATCGCATTTCATCGATATATTTTTATTGAATTAATTTCTTCTCGTTATGCGAATATCCTTGTTCCGTACCTAGGTAATTGATTTACAAACATGGAAGTCCACGGGCAAACATGATATGCCATTAGAATTCCTAAATAAAATACGAAACCCTAAAGAAATATCTAGATTAACCTGAAAACGCAAGAGTAGGTATCTGTCTCTTTTTAAAACCATAATTAATGAGGCCGTAGTAGATGCTTATACCTTCATTAGTGCGATCTTTGACGGAAACTTATTAGTGGACTGCGATGAGGTAAAGCCTCCTCCAAGTACTTTTGCTTACAAATTATACCTATTTATCTTATTAATAATGACCTGCCTACAGTCGTGAAAGATGCGAAGTATCTACTGTTTGTAGATGACTTGAAATTGTACCTAAATGTTCAAGAGACTGCTGACTGTAATCGGCTCCAGTCTGATATCGACAATGTGGTACAATGGAGTAAGTCTAACAAGCTGCATTTTAATGTTGATAAGTGTTGTCTAATGAGCTACCACGCGCGTGGACTCCTTCAGTACGACATGGATGGTGTAGTCATACCGCGTGTCAGCACGTACGAGATCTGGGAGTGCAGATGGTGTCTGAGCTGACGTTCCGCAAACACATAGTGGAGGTGTCCGGTACGGCTTTCAAAAATCTTGGTTTCACCATAAGACAGTGTAAGGATTTTACCGATACTGCTGCTATTAAGGTTTTATAAAGGGTGTAAATAGACCCTTAACACAAACGAAAGGCACTTGTTCTCCCCGTCTTTGTGATAATTTTTTTGTTCTAGACCATACCTGGGAACCTTCTAGTTACGGAGATATTGGGGGTCAAAGTTCCAACTTTTTCATAAGTTTTTTTTTTAAATACATGTTTTTAATGTAAGATTTTTACCTTACACACCTCCACGACCCCCGTACTATTCAATCCATCCATCAGCACAATGCGTTGAGTGCTTTCCATCGAGTCCTACCTTAAAACATGATTTATTACCCCAAAAAAAAAAGTCGATTCCCAGCAATAATTTTTGCGTAAAGTTACTTAGTGTGACTAACACAGAATGCTTGGTTGATGGATATATGAAGGGTCTGTTTACACCCTGTATAATGCACTTGTTAGAAGTCACCTCGAAACAACTGCATTCATTTGGAATCCACATGAAAGAAAATACAGCCTCATGTTGGAAAAAATGTAGAATAAATTCTGTAGATTCCTCTATCTCAAACAGTATGGAGTTTAACCCTTTTATCCCCTGATGTACATAAGTCTGTTCGTCCTGGGCATGGTTGGGTACACCAGGCTGACAGTAAGAAAGGACGTAGCGCTAGTCAAGTACGTGGCGAGCGTACTGCTAGGGCTGCTGCACCACCCCGAGGTGCTGGCTGCGGTGCGGTTTCGCGAGGCTGATGGGTGCGTGGGATCGCGCCGCCCCACACTGTTGAAGTGCCAACGGCTAGGACTAACCTACTCAAGTTTGCCCCTATATGTCGCGAGCTGCACGTATTATTAACATAATAACGGTATCGGAAGATATATTTGGGCAAAACCTGCCGAGATTTGTCCAGAGGGCACAAATCATAATTGAAAAAGGCGTGCAGCTGTAAACATTGTCTTGTTCAATTAATTTAGATATTATAATTTTTACTGGGTGTTATTTTACTTAGTTTACATTTTATGTTTTTCTATTATGTGTGTTTATATTGTATGTTAGCATCGTATTGGACGAGTCTGTAATGATGTTATAATTGGTGGTAAATAAAGAAATAATAAAAATATTACCTATTTACTTTACAAACACAGGTATTGTAAAAATCACAAAATGGAGAAACATTACATCCGTCCGTAAATAGGTAATTATTTATTTTACCTTTAAATTAATGATGTTAAATCTCAACAAAGCAAACGAAATATTTTGATGAAATAGCAAATAGGGAACATCCGCTAGATTTCACAGCGGATTTACTAATATACTTGATCAGAACAATTAATTGAGTAAATGCTTTTAGCCGTGGGATTGTCAGTAGCTTGTCAGACAACACGATAAGCTGGCACTCCCTGTTCCGGCTGTCTTGTTTACTCCAACCTTCCTATGTGAAAATAATGATTAATGGGCAAGTCATGTTACGACGTAGTTTGAGTTTTCAGGTGTCTATCTTCCCCAGTTCCCCACGCACGGCAAATATTAATAACGAATTATGGATGTAGGTAGTACCTCGTTCCCAATAAAAAACGTATTACATCGTAATCCTGGATTTGATAGGTAAAGGAGGATCCTGAAATTAAATCCTGGTTACTTTCTTTATTGGTGTCAGCCAGTGCTTAATACATACGCATATTTCTTTGTGAAAGATCTCATCCAAGGAAATTACCAGCTTGAAACCAGTCAACACGTATTTATGTCACCGGTAGTGTTGCTATGCTCTGATTGTTACCTACTACCTAGATAGCAGTGGCGAAGGTTCCGTACAACTCGATTCCAACCGCCTTCACTTTGAAAACGGGCGCAATCAGTATTCCATAGACAAATAATAAAATCACATTAAAGACATGTACTCCGGCTTACCTCTTAAAAATATGAAACCTTCGCTACTGCTAGGAAGTATAACTTAAGCTTTTTCTTTGGGGTGGCCTTGAAAGTACCTGCTTATTACAGACAGAGCTCTCGAGCTATCGTGCCCTTGTATTGCAGACTGTTGATGACCTCTTAACGGCAGATGAGCTGCTTTGTTACTTGCCTACCTCATCATCATCATCATCATCATTTCAGCCGAAAGACGTCCACTGCTGGACATAGGCCTCCCCCAAGTGTCGCCACATTGACCGGTCCCGTGCGTCTTGCATCCAGCGGATCCCTGCAACCTTTACGAGGTCATCGGTCCACCTAGTGGGAGGCCTTCCAACGCAGCGTCTTCCGGTTCGCGGTCGCCACTCCAGAACTTTTCGGCCCCATCGGCCATCCGTTCTGCGAGCAATGTGCCCTGCCCACTGCCACTTAAGTTTGGCTATTCTTCGGGCTACGTCGGTAACCTTGGTTCTCTTGCGGATCTCCTCATTTCTGATTTGATCACGCAAGGAAACACCGAGCATAGCCCTTGCCCTTGCCTACCTACTACCAACTTAATAAAACATCCTTGTTTTCTTTAGGCACAGAGTGCATCCGTTCCTACACGCCGGTGGGTGAAGGCTGGAGCCCTGCAGACGGCACTGAAATCTTTTCGGCTCTCCGGTTGGCGGTGAAGCGCTACGATAGTGGCGCCCTCTCGCCACACCTTACTACACTCAAAGTCGGAGACCTCATCACCCTCTCCGGACCTTATGGCAACTTTCAACTGCAGAAGGTATAGTTTTATTTTAATTATGTTTTAGTCTGTAGTCTAGTGTATGTGTTAGTGTTGTAGTCTTCTCAACGTTTCTAACTTCATACAGGGCATTTAGTAGTTGTTATAATTTTAAAAGTTCTTGTTGCGACTTTTCAGTGCTTCATGAGATTGTTTTGTTTGTTGTTGAAAGAAGTTCTGGAAGTTTTATTTACTTAGCTTCAATTGAAATGAAGTTTTAGAAGTGCTGTTCATTACTTGGACCATTTATTTAAAGGTAGATTTTTCAGATTTTTACAATTAAGACTTTTAGCTATATTCGTTTATTAATCTTGTTGTGTAAATCTAACCAACACTTATATAGTATTATTATTAATACTAGAAACGGGATATTTAACAGTAAACATGGTAAATATCCCGTTTCTAGTATTAATAATAATGTTAGTGATCATAATAGTTTAAAATCTTATACTTATGTAGTACTAGTTTATGACCACGGCTTCGCCCGCGTGGAGTTCGATAATTTTCCCACGGGATCCTACTACTGGATAAAAAGTATCCTATGTGTTAATCCAGGTTATAAACTATCTGTGTGCTAAATTTCATCCAAATCCGTTTAGTAGTTTTTGCGTGAAAGAGTAACAAACATCCATCCATCCATTCAAACTTTCGCATTTATAATAGTAGTAAGATTCACTTCAGGCAGTGGACAAAACAATAGTTCGAAAGATTAAGACTGGACCTATTGACTTAGCAAACCAAACTTCTTATTATTGACCTGAAAAGCCTGAATTCGTGGAACAAAGCACCCATAAATAAAATAAATGGCGGCCCTAAGCCATAAAATTATAGGTACCTATTTCAGTTCTTCCTTCACCATCGTTTCTTTGTTTGTCATCGTAAATCATCTTTATAGAGATGGAAGGGCAGCATGGAAAAGACGTACCTAGTCTATGATTTATTGTCTATTGCCTGCTACGTTGGTATAATGCGGCGAATCCTGAGCATAAGATTCTAGGTTTCATTCCCAAATTGGGCAAATTGTTATTGGAATTTTCCTTCAGAAATTGCTACGGATTCTGGATTGGTGGCCAGTTGATGGCAATGGGCATGCCCCCTATTATATCGGATTTAATCATCAATGGCGAAATGTGGGTGTAACCCAAAGTGTGCTGCCGAGTGCACCGTCGATGACGCCGCGTCCGATAGCACTCCCACTCTGTTTCTCGTTCTAGCAAATGACGGGTCTGAGCTACAGAAAAGTATAGGAGCATAGAAAAATGCGATTCCGTGCTGATAGATGTGGCTCAACTCTTAGGGACACCTCTGCTTAACCGATTACAGATGTGATGTAATTTTATGTCATTTCAGTTGAAGACAGTGAAGACGTTGTATCTGATCGCTGCCGGTACTGGGGTCACGCCTATGCTCGGCCTGATCAAGTTTATGATATCAAGATCTAATCCTAGATGGTAAGTTTTCTTTCACCCAATTAAACATTGATTTACTTGAAGAAAATATTTTTTAATAATAATTGATTTACTTGCATCGCTCGAACTCGCAACATCGAGGCATTAGGTAATTTAACTTCTCCAATATTTTACGTCAATATTAAATCGGACTATGTAGTAGCTAGCTGCTGTTGACAGCGGCTTTGTGGTCACCGGGAACTGATTTAAAAAAATATCCTGTGTTTTAATCTAGGACAGTTTCACATACCTAAAAATACTTTTTAACCGACTTCAAAAAACAAGGAGGTTATACGTTCGACGCGTGTTTTTTTTTAAGTAACCGGTTAAATGCGTTTGAATAAAAAACATCACAAACGCGTTTTAGTTGTAAAGATTAATATGATAAAATATAACTAAACCAAGAATATTATATAAGACTACCTCTGCAGCACGAAATATATCGGAAGTCGGCTGTCGGCTTTAGGCAAGGTCACAACATCAATCATACTCGCTGCTCCGTCATCATTAATCGATATTAAAGCAGTCTCGACATTCGAGCTAGGAAACTACTCAAGAGTCACATTATTCTATGAATTTTGCTTTGATCCATCGACTTAGATACTTGTCATAATTCCAATATAAGACTGCGTTTCCATCAGAGATGTGCGAGGTAGCTGGACGGTGCGAGGATGTGTAGCGAGGCTGTGGAACGATGCGCAGATGAGTGGTACAAATGTAGCGGGCTCGTTTCTGACTGACTTCTTTTTTTTCGCTCGCGTCCGGCCCTAGCACACATTCCTCGCACACATCCCTCGCACACATACTTCCCTTGTTTTGTGAGTACAAAAACCTCGCTCCGCTGAGCCGTTTTCACTTGAGCAGCGCTGAGAGAGGTAGGTAAATGAAGTGATTCTATTGATTCCTAACAAACATATCCCTCGCTACGCATCCTCGCACATCTCTGACGTAAACGCAGCCTAAGGATGGTGAATTGGCAACTTAGGGCTTATGAAATAGTTCGCAATGTAATTTTATTAAAGGTGATGTATGGTTATTTACATAATTCAATTTGTGATCATTTGTGTTTCAGTGAACGGACACACTTATTGTTCTTCAATAAAACCGAAGAAGACATTCTGTTTGGTGAAAACTTCGAAGAAATTATGAAAGAGGATGACAGGTAATTAAGCAATTTTATTTTCTTCAGATAGCTATATATTTTTGATTAGTAATCACTATTTTGACGTACTTACTTTACCTTTTAAAAATAGTCATAATTAATAAGAGAATTAAGGCATTTGTTAAATAAAAAGTTCCTGCAATTTGCATATTCATATATTTTTTCATTTTCCAGGCTAAAGATCACGCATGTTCTATCCGACGCCAGTTCATCCTGGTCGGGTCACAGAGGTCGCATCAGGGACGAACTCCTTGCTGAAACGATGGGTAATGTAAAGTGTGACGCTGACGACAAATGTTCGCACTACGCCTGCCTCTGCGGTCCGACGGAGTTCACGTATGCTGGCCTCGATCTGCTGAAGAAACACGGCTTGAAAGACGATTGTATTCACGCCTTTATGGGTTAGGAGTCGAGGCAGACTGCGCGGAGCTCGAGTGCTGGTTGATTACCGAGTAAAATTTATCTGTACACACGATGCATACAGGACCCAACCAATGTCCACTGAGTGTGTCTCTGTCAATGTGTCTCGAGGTGGAGGCTAACATCTAGGAAATTAACTATATTGTTAACATCACATTTCTCTTTGTGCGTACTCATTGATCGCTACTGCGCACGAGTACGTCCCATGTGCAACAAAGACGCCAGACAGTTCGGCGCTGACATCTAAAATTAGTCCACGAATTATTCCACAATTACGAGTAGAAATTCCATCATTGTCATTTTATACAGCACGTAAAATAGTAGCTATCTAGACAAAAGTACAATCAATGTCGACACGCTATAGATTTTATAATAAAGAAATCAATATTTAATTCGTAACATAATTAATATAACTGCCCAATATAAGAGCAATTGTAAAAAGTTTATGGACTGTATATTGTAGTGTTAAGAGAAGCGTCAAAGATTTTTTTTATTAAAGTTTAGTCAAAGAGTGAGAAACCTAATATATAATTGTAGCTGTAAAAACTAAATAAAAACTACTTCGTAGAAACTGTCAAACAAGTTTCGGCCAAAATCTCGCACTTACTATAACTTTCAGGAACAAATTAAATGTGTATTAGTTTTAAAACCAAGTGTGATAAATTAGCTTTTTTAGGTACGTCGAACATTGTTTTAGTAATTTGTGATTAGAATATTTGTGATTGAGTAGATTAGCTCAATGTACAAAAAGACAGAAATAATAGTCATAATAATGTATGCAGTAATATGGAGGTTTTTATGTACCTATTCCATCCATTTTTAAATATAAATTATATTCATATTGAGTTTATACCTATTGTTATATTTTTTAACCCATCCTATTTTACTTATAATTGTTTAACTTTAGTGCTATACGGGAAATTTTATTAATAACATAGCTTCTGTTAAAATCGAGTACCTAATATTAAAATACATAGTGTGGTGTAAGATAACCAAAATCATGGAACGATTTAAAAAAAACTACACAATATTAGAATTTAATTGTCAGCATGCCTTTTTTATTTGTAAATGTATTTCAATCCAAACCGTTTTCTTTGACCAATAAGATTGGTTTTCAGTTACCAATTTTATTAGACTAGAAGTTGTTATTGATTCCTTGTTTCTGCAAAAAAACTATTATTGTGTCACCCAACATCAGTTCTTAGTATTTAAACATACTACACGTAGTTCTGCAGCTGTTCTTATTTTAAATATATTTCATATTTTTCAAATATTGTACATAACAATATTTCGGACATCATGGTAATATTATAATTACAACATATCAAGTACTTACATTTTGTAAAGATTACACCAAGATTTTTATTTATTTGTAACAGAATAGTATTTTTTCATTATTAACTACTAAACGGGTACTACCATTGAAGTTTGCATTGAAATAATAGTGTAAAATAAAACTATGTATAGTGCTAGTGTGTGTTAAATATTTAACAAATTTTAATAACTCTATTATATCATTTTGTAAACTATGTATCTTTTTGTTTAAGCTTTTACTTAAAAGTGAAATTGGTGAATGTTTAAAAAGTGCCTACATTCCATATGGTGTTTTGTTTATTTTTTGTGTTGTTGACTTATGGTTTTCTATTAAATAATGTAAAGAACATTGAAATTTCATTTATAATAATTATGTAGGTTGAGGAGGCTCTCGTTAGGCAGCTGGATCAAGGACTTGATTCAGAAAGCGGTACTTCTGGACACGGCTCGTATTGTTAGGAGGTTCCTTTCTCTGGAGCCCTGACCGCCGGTAGCTTGGACCCTGTTCCCGATACCGGTGGGCTACAATTTTTTATATTTTTTAATGTTTTTTATATTGTTTTTTTAAGGAATATTTAAAAATGTAATTTATTTATAAAGGAGAGAAGAAATAATAATGTAGGTGTCTTTGAAAATAAAAAGGGTCGTTAAACGTAGATAATTAAATAAAACATTTATTTAGGAAGAAACATGACTATAATACAACAAAACAATATAATACACCGTTTATTTTTGAAATAAATGCATGTTAACTTTTGACCGAATGCGCTGCATCATAAAAAGTTATATTCGTAAATTCCTTTTGGTACTAAATAGTTAACAAAAACCCTAATTAAGTTACAGTTATGGAACGCTTTCAAATAGGATAAATTTACTCTTTAAAAAACACCTAAACAATAAAAAACAAATTAGCAAGCGACATTCAAAATTACAAGAAAAAATAATAACATTATGTACCTCGATCTATTTAACGCTATCTTATAAAATATCAATCATAACTTACTAATGATACATTTACATACTTAGCTAAATAAAATTAGTTTTGTTCCATCTTTCGAATTTTAAATGGTATTGGCAAAAGCTTAAGTCGAATACTGATTCTGGGCGTTAAAAATGAACAGCCATGAGCAGGATTTTCGATCGCTAAAAAAAAAACTGGATCGAGAACTGAATCAATTCAAACAAAACTAATTTTAAATAGTAATACACGACGGAAAATTTGTTCAAATACATAAGGACAGCCTCTTGGAGACTTGCCACAGTCGATTTAACAGTTTAGCACTCACATTTTGTAAGATCCTCCATTACCAGCATGGTATTACAAGTATTTTAAAACCACGATATGTGATAACAGGTAAAATCGATTTCAAAACCTTAGTTGTTAATAAAAATGGTATCGCGGGTACAAGGAATCCGTGACTCAAACAAATCTTCGCCGTGTTTCAGTAGGTAACATAGTGGACACAAAACCTTTGTCTTTACTAGCGCAAGAATAGTTCTTACTTACCTATAAAAAATAAAAGCAATATTCCCGAGTATAACGTGTTTAAATGAAAATGTGATTTGCAATTAATTCACGAATCTTCCAAATAATATTATTTCTTCATACCAGTTTTGTTTTAGGATACCTACACAATATTTTTAGCACATACATACAACAGTTGGATATCACAATAACAGGGAACATTCACCCTTGTAAGTCCGAAAGTTTTTACTGAAGATTTAAGTCATGTTAAATTGTCCAATATTGTACTCATACACATTCTTTGAGCATCACAATATGAGAGCTGTCAAAGTGCGATTTTACTTTATCATACGATCAACTTATTCGACTGTTTAAGATTTATTACATCATTACACATACCTGGCTATTACAAGTATTGTATCTAGAAACATCAATTGCTAATTTTGCAAGTCACATTAAATGGAGTGTAAAGAAGCGAGCCCAAGTAAGAAGGTGATCAATATAGCGAGGCTAGTCCTCAATAATGACCCTACTTGCCTGGGATGGATATAGAAGACATTCAATTGACATGCATTGGAATAACTTCAATTAAATATTGATACAGGTCCAATTTCCTGACCTTCTAAAATTATTATTATTTCGTTAAATCTACCCAAACTACAGATCATTACTATAGCTCTACATTGAAGGATACGAAAACAAAACAAATCTTGCAATCGTCCAGCGATCACAAACGGTGATATTGCAACACAAGTGAAAAGGGACCTTATTGCACTACTGTAACATTTAAGTACAAAATTAGATGCACCCATTTAGCAGGGTGTCCTAATCTCGATATCAGCTACACCCCGGTCCCTCACCCTAACGCCAAATATTGGACCAATCTTGGTGTTATTATAAAAGTTCGAAGGAGATGTTTTAATGTGAATCAAGCCAATGTTGGTTTATTTTGTTGGGGTCGAAGTGAGTGGTACCGGGTCTTAATACCTTTTTGTCAAAACCAGTACAAAATAATTCTACACAATAGGTTATCACTTTTACTGACGAACTTTTCGTCATTTTAATAAATTCATAGGGTCATAAACACACAAACATAACATGATATAAATACTACATCAAAATGATGAGAAAATGTCAATTAGTACCGTAGGTTTAGAACATTTCGTAACGCGTATAGTTGCTCTGAAAAAAGGTTTGCGATTGCCGACTGTGTAGAATTAAAATTGAGTTTCCGAAAGATGTTAAATTAATTCTTTCAATACAGATATATTAGGTATTCTGGTGTTTTTATCATTGAAATTAAGTGTAAGTGCTCAAACTGCCCCTACGCGTGGCGCGACGTAATAAATATACGCCTATTGGTACGAGCAGTTTTGTGGTTGTTCTGAATAAGATACTAAGCATTGGCCAAGAAGTTAGATGAATGACACAACTTTAAAAGTTGCCTGTTTGTATGTGTATCTTGTTCAGTGTATTATGTACATGTTCCACTACTGACCGCCCGATATTCGATGCGGTACTTACAAATTTAACGTTGAAACGGTAATGTCCACGGAGTAGTGAATAAATGAAGTGTTCATACGCATAAAAATTAGCATCCCAGTGTTTGTAACCATCTCCGAAATTTGGTCATTTTAAACCCGTTCCAAATCAGCCAGTAGCCAACGCGAACCATTAGTGATCGTCACTGTAGATGCGGACGTTCGAGTCCAGCGCATACACAGCCTTTTAAATGTTTTCGGTTACAGCTAGTGCCTTAGTCGGTGGCATTAAATTGGCGACAGCTACAAACACACTTCATTCAGATAACAACCAAGCAAGTTCCGTTCACTCCATTGACGCACCACTCCGTGGCACCCCCAACTAGATGTTAAAACTTCACATAAGAGAGACTTGTAACACATTTTATGCGTTAACGTCATTCACGAACAGCACGTCGCGGTCCTTGAGACCGACGTCGATGAGGCTGTCTGTCCCGCGCGCGAGCACTCGCTTGGGGAAGTTAGTCGTTATCTCGAACTCTTCGGGAGACTGCGGGTGACTGAACACGAAGTTGTATAGATCCTGGAGAAAACAGTAAGAATCATTGAAGACGGGTTCGATTGTCTTGAGAGAAAGGCCATCAGTGGGTATATAAATAGTGTAAAATTCTATGGTTAATAATATACATAGATTAATATACAGGATGGAAGGGATACCGACGCGAAAACGGTTACCACGAACACAGTACATCATTCTACACATAGAAATTTCTCGTCGGTTATTCAAAAAAAATCAGCTGTTTCCTGCAAAAGTGACACCTACACGGCGACACTACCTAGACTACACAGTCTAAAACAGTTTTTTTTTTTAATAACCGATGAAAAATTTCTCCACCCTCTATAAAGATTGGTGAAAACTTGTAAACAAATATAATTTTTTCTCTTAAAATGTTTGTGAGTTTTTTTCAACTAAGGCCACTCCACTTTTTCGTAGAAAATCAGGCTAGGTTAAGTACTATTTTCGAAGGGTAGTTGCATGACAGTAGCCGAGGATCGAGTAGAATGGCGTTATGGTCGAGGTTTATGACCAGCAGTGGACTGCTGTATTATAGACTAACCTGGGTGGTATGCGTGAGCGTGAACCGGCGCGTGAGTCGCTCGCCCCCCGGAAGTCGTATGAGCAGCACCACGGTACCGTTGCCGGCCGCGGGCTCGGGCGGCAGACGCGCCGCCATCGCCGCGCGGGCCTCCGTGAGCTGACGTATATACTTTAGTACAATAGGCGAGCTGAACTTGCAGCCATCACGTAGGCATTTAAAAGTTCATGTTTGGGTAATGTTGTTCCGTGTTGTTGACGTTGTTGTTAAAAAGTAGGGAAATAGAACAATTTGATATAAGTAGGGAAACTATGTCTTTGCAGCCGAAGCGGAATTAACCGTGTTGTGGACCCGAGAACTGCGACAAACGCCCATATGAATCTAACGACGTTTTTCAATATACTTACGTAGAAATAAAGCAACAGAATGAAAAGTATTTTTGTCGTTTATCATTATGAAACTATGATTTATTTTATACAAAAGCAACTAATTTTAAAAAAAATTACGTTTATTTATGATATTGTTTATAAACACCATTTAAATATTCGTAAAATATTAAGGCCTTAAATTAAAAACATGCGCCTATTTGCCGATATTAAAAAAAAAACACCGCCGACTATAGGAATTGAATTTTTTTTATTGTAATCTGTGGAAATAAAACACTAGTAGAATAATAAATGACAAAAACCTGCGAGTTTGAAATATATTGCATTTTAAACTTAGTAGTGCGATAAGAACCAGTTTTCGAGGAAGTATTTTGATTTTTTTTTATTCAATGTATGGAGAACAGGTATGGGTAACTGGATACCCCTGATTATGTTGAGCACGGAGTTTAATTACTATATTTAGTGTGGTCTATTTTCTCCTAATTGCCACCTAACAAGTAGATTGTTGAATGTTGCATTTTGCCATAGTGCACAGAACATCCATTGACTCAGCTATTAACTGTCCATAGTCTAAGTTGATTCTTGAATGATAAACACTGATCGGATAATCGGATGCATATTTACCTAAAGTTCATTGTTGGTTAGAAAATTATGGAAGCGGCTTCTTAAAACATAATAAAATATTTTTATATTTTTTAAAATATTTTTTTAAATATAAATCCCGGGATTCCAGAAAATTTGGGAATTCGAAACTAGTCTGTAACATGGTGAGGAAACGTCGTCTTTAGCAGGTGGTATTTATTTTAAAAAAAAAACAGGGGAATTACATAATTATTAATGTGTATTTACTTGAAGTTAATTTAAAATGAACAATAGGAACTTCCTTCGGGTACCTGCACACAAGCAGGAATATAATTTGATTTTATTACCCGATTTGATTCTATAATAAAAACAGTAAATTTGTTGATTCCGAAATCGCGGGAGTTTTTCGATACAAAAGTGCATTCCATAATATTAGCCAACACCTTAAACTAAGTAAATATTCCTACACCCGATTTGATTCTATAGTAAAAAAAGCTAAATCTGTCGATTCCTAATTCCCGGATTTTTTTTATACAAAAGTGCATTCCATAATAGCCAACACCTACACTTTAAGTAAATATGCATCCGATTATCCGATCACTGATGATAAAGGTCGTAAATCAATTATAGTTGCAATCAGTTGAAATTTGAACTTTGATAAATTAGTCTATGTCGAGTTTGTTTTTCCAAAACTTGATAATTATTATCTGAGATAAGCTGATGGGATTTCCAATCGTCAAAAACTAACGTATTTCCTAACAAAACTTCTTCCTCTATTTAAAATGTTTCAGGTATGAAATTAGAAAATCATACCCTACGCCGAAATCGGATGCTTCATTCTAGTGAACCATTAAATGAAATAACTGTTCATGTTTGTTTGAATTAATTTTACATTTTTGGTTCATTTTGTTTTTAGACGTTTCACTTGGAGTGAATGATGTCGAATGAAAAGCAAAAGTAAAGCGCCTTATCTCGGTTTTTGTGCTGAATTACGCTATTCAACGTTTCACTGTTTTGCAAAATTTCATGCTTTAAGACCCTGTAGTTTAGGCCGTGCGATATCTGTCATTGAATTGTGGAATAAAGTGTAGCTGTCTTGTGTATGATCCTTACATCCAACTTATGCTTCTCCTCCTGCTGCACCCGCTGCAGGTCCTCATAATCGCGCTGTTCGCGCGCGGCGCGCTCGGCGGCCCGGCGGCGCTCCTTCTCCTGGTCGGCCGCTAAGCTCTCCGCGTACGCCTCGTCCTGAGCCGCGCGCAGCCGGGCGTTAACTTCGCGCTCCACTCTAAGAAAATAATTTGATATAAAATTGTGTATTACAGACACTAGAGCTCTCTAGAAACTGACTTTTAATGGATATTGAATCTGATTAATCTTCAAAGTTAAGTTAAGAATTCTTGGAAGATTCTTATAAGAAAGTTAGCAATAAAAAATTGAGCTTTAACATAAGTCACGCTCGCACCTAAAAGAACATAAAGATGAAACTAAAGCATAACAGACAACATAATACCTGTCAGCCCTAGCCGCAGCTAGATGCGACTCGTTGTCGGACACGACGCGGCGCAGGCGCGTGAGCAGCTGGTGCGGCGAGCACGAGCCCTCGGAGCGCGCCACTACGGTCATGCGGTGATCGCGCACGCACACCACGCACAGCAGCGGGTAGCGCCGCCCGCCCACCGACTGCGCCACCCGCCACCCTTCGGCCGTGTCCACCGCGCAGCCCCAGAACAGTGCGTGCGTGTTTATGTACTCGATCACTTCTGGATCTGTGAGGGTTTGCCTGTAAACATTCACTTGTGGTCAAATGTGTCATTCCAACCGATGTCAGATTTAGCTGATTGCTTATTCATTAGTGAAAACCCTACCTTAGCATTGGATCTGATTCAGGGACAAGACTAAACTAACATTTCAGATTTTCAAATTATGCAAAAAAAATAGCAAGGACCTGTGATATCTTCTATAATTAATATCTTAAAATTCAATACACAAAGAACTGACATTTGAAAAGGTCATGTTTAGTGTCACAATAAATCAAGAACATAATTATTAAAATAATTATCAACTTTCATCATAAATTCGCTATAAGCAATATAATAACTTAAACTTCATTCATTTAGTATAACAAGTAGGTTCACTGTAAAGATCTTGTTTACCTGCAGAAGTTTTGTGTCTCTGTGGCTGATTCGGAGTGTAGATACACAACGAGGAAGCGAAGCTCGTTCTTAGCATCATTGAGGGCCTGTGCATAAGTGCCCTGGTAGAACACCGGGTGTGGGTTGAACCGGGACGTGTAACTAGTGATGAAACCCATCACATCCCCCAGTGGGTCAGTCACCACTAGAAACAAAACATTATCATACAATTAAAAATAAGGTGAATAAAGTTAAAAGGTCATTGGAACATGAAAACATAATTAATGAGATATATATTTTAATCGTAGCTAATAAAATCAAAGTTATACTGATGGTGCCTTTGATGGCTTACATCTTGGCAATGTGACTCTTTAGAAGATTTTCTCTTATAAAATACTTTTTTGTCTTGATTAATACAGGTTTAATGTGTGGCCACTATTTTGAAAATTAAATTAAATAGCAGAAGTTAGGCAGGGCAAATAATTCAAAGCCCTCTATGACCAAATGGACTGACAAAAACATAAATTTACTTAGTAAATAACATATTAACTAAGTGAAATCTAAAAAAAACATATGGTATCAAATACTTTCCCTTTCAGAAATCTGTTCTATTTAGGTCAAACATTGATGTAGTTTCCAAAAAAATATGAAACCTTTTTATTTATACCTGGAATAGATATTAATAATCTTAAAAAATAATTAATAAAATAAAGAAACTGAAATACTTACATCTTCTGTCATCATTGCGTACAAAACTTAGTAGCAAGTTTAGCACAGATGTTATAGTGCTGTAGCACATAGATACTACAAGGTTGACTACGTAGCGGAAAAGGCCCCGCACTCCACCTGGTCCTTCTGGGGTCTCATCTGTGAACACTTGCTGTGCTATGTGGTCATGCACTACGGGTGGCGCACGGGCTTCTGTCGCGAATACCGATGGTCTACCCTCTCTTATGTTCAACTGTTCCTGAATCGCCACCTATGAAATATTAAAAGAAATGTGAACCCAAACTATTATTTTAATCTTGTAAATAAAACAGCCCAGTTTGTTATCAATATTTTCTACTTTTAGGTGTTGATTATCTTCAGTCTGACATATGGGAACATCGTTCAGAATATAGTTATATTGAAATAATTTTACCTCCAAATCCCATTGATGCCTTTGTAGGACATCTCTACATATTGACATATCTTCAATTCCGGTTAGATCTTGAAATTGAAGTATTTTATCCGTCTGTTCGTGGGTTAGACCCATAGCATTGTCCTCAAGATCCATTGCCCTAGTTTTGATACCTAATTATTTATTTATTAGAAAATCAGTCACGCCAGCTAATACGTGTATAAGCTCATACAATCTTATTAATACATATTAACACGAACTCGAACGAAAAAATGTTAAAATCAAAATGTTTTGCATCAAATTGCTACTCATTGCCTACAAGAACGACATTTCTGGTGTCATGTCATCCATGAACCGCAGACAAAGTAGAAGGATACAGATAAAAAAACGACATAGATTTGTTTCGAGAATTTTAAGAAAAAAAAGGTCAAGATTTTAATGATTTTTTAATTCTGTAAATAAATACGCACCTCAACATACGACCTGACACTGACGAAAAACGTAAGAAAATTTGAATTTCGCAGGCTACCCTGGCTCCTCTATAAAATATATAGGGATTTTAATTTGGGTTTGACAATACAAGCTTTTAGTACCTACTAGTCTTCGAGTATATACAACCTAAGGGAAATCTACTTTTTCTAGCAGTCGACGCTTATAAGCTCGTATATCGTGTTCGTGAGCCGCTCAGCCACAAGAGATGCTTACGGGTGCGGCCGCCCCGGCCGCACTCAAAAACTCGAACGCGTGTACGCGCAATAATACGCGTGTTAGATTTTTGTAGCTCGTTATGTGGCGCGCAGGTACGCGCGTAAGCTGTTATGAGCTTAAGAAATAGTTTCTGACTAGCGTATTTTGTTATATATATATAAAGTAGTACTGACTTACGCGCGTAAACGCATTTTAACCGGGGAGAGGCGTCTCTTGCGTTGTGGCTCACGCTTATACGAGCTCAGCTCGCTATGTACAGTCTATGTAAGAGTTTATAAGTGCGTCAATGCTCTTAAGAGTCAGGCGTGAAACAAAAGGCAAAAACCAGTATACGCGCGAACATGTGCTTCCAAAAACGAGCTTATCCGCGCTGAAAATACGCCAATCTGAACTTATTACCGTAGGTAGGTAATAAGTTCGTTTTGTTCATCTTTCCTTCTTTCTCTATTTTTAGTTTGGTCTTTGGCCTGCTTGATGCATGTAACCCATGAAGAGAGATTCCTCATACGAATAATTAAAACACACTTTCAATAACAGTAATTTAGATGTAATCCTGCAAAATACTGAAAAAAACACAAATAAGTGCTGGTTACTTTTTTTTACCACCCTTTTTATTTTTCTTCGGAGGTGGCGGTGGTGGTGGTGGTGGTGGTGGTGGTGGTGGTTCGATTACTGGTAATGGGGGCACCGACGGATCTTCGTCGGGATCTTCATACAGATAGTCTATCTGTCAAAAATAATGAAATATCAGGTTACTTATAATCCCGACTACTGTGCCTCTGCAAGGCCATACAAAAATAAATTAACCTTAATCTCATATAATTCAGGGGCAAGGCTAAATAAACTTTCGACGAAATCAGCATAAACAACTTGTCCATCACCACGAACGTTGGCATCCCGCATAATTTCGAGCACTTCAGCTTCACTGTAGGGATCATCACCATAAGACGTTACTATTTCTCTGAATTTTTCGACTGGCAGGAAATGTCTTTCTTCAGTATCGAAAACCTGTTCAGAAAAGCTTTACATTAGGCGAGATAGCAGCCAAACACTACTTTTTCAGAAATTTGAGCAAAACATTTTGGATTTAGCTGAGCGGAGTCTGTGCTATGTTATGCGAAGTGGGTAACCACTTCTTTTTACAGAGTGACTTAGGAAAATCTGGATGTGCTTCATATTTCAAGTCCTGGTGGGTGAATTAGTTATGCACGATGGGCAGGAGAGAAGGTGTGGCATATCCTGTGTTGGGACTCCACACTCGCATCCGAGTCTTGGTCGATTATACCCAACCTAGCAAAATTTGATCTGCAGCGGCCAATTTGGGCCCGCAGTCGGTTCAAAGATTTCCATATCGGCCACTGCAGTTCGTGACCAAGGGGAAAGCTTTTCTGCCGGTGAGATGACTCAAACTCAATAAGCCATAACATAGGTCTGTGCTAGGGCCATAATATACATGGTAACACGGTTTTTGTGAAAACCACTGCCTACCAATTGAGACAGGGAGATATTTGCTAGTGGTATAGGTTCACTGGTTCAGTAACACCTTTGAGTACGTAATTCTGTAAGTAGGTAAACCATTGAGTAAATACATACACCAAATGCAAGTTCTAATTCATGTTTTAGTTTTGCATCCACAACCCAAAGATTTAACATATAAATAAATTGATCCTTTGTTATCATTCGAGTGACTCCTGCTTGCAACTTTTCCGCTTGAGTCATAATTTCTGAATAAGAAGGGTAATTGAAATTTCTCCTATGGTATCTGTAAGGATAAATAATTCGTTTAATTATAATATTGTATTAATGCTACCCGTAATACGTTTTAAGTATGAACGAAGATATGGCTATATGAGTGGGAAACGACCGAAGACACGATGGACGGACTCTGTGGAAGTTGATATGGTTAAAGGCTGACCACTACAACTAATACAATAATTAGAAGTAGGTAAGTACGGGAGAAGAAGGTATTCCACGCTGACCCCAAATAGGTACACAATTTGCTAAAGACAGCATAATTTAATGTTCTAAGAAGGGCAGGGGCATAGATATTAGAATATAATACTATTATTAAAATTATTTTCCTTTATAATCATGGTAACTTATAGTGATATTTGGTACTGTACACACGGCGGCACATGAAACTGTACATTTCCAGTATAACTTGGCCTCGCTTTGTATAGATTTTCTATACAATGAGCGATCCACATAAACTGGTTTTGTATAGCTTGATTGGCCGTCGTGCGTACTTGTTTAACTCCAAAAAATTTATTAATTGTTCGATAGTTACTACATTTGTAGGTTCAGGAGAATCATTTATTATCAACTTTGGCTTTGCGTGATCATCAAACCACTGAATTATTTCCTCTAACTGTTCTTCAGTAAAACGTGGTGTTAGGTTTGCAAGAGGGTTTAAAAAATCGAATACAGACATTTTATAAAAAAATAAGAAAAATTCTTTAAAAATATCCAAAAAAAAATTCAAAAAAAAATTCTATACAATATTTGACATTGAGAGGTATTTGTCAACTAACAGTATATTTATTACCAGTATTATATTGATGCTCTGTGATACATAATATAGTAGTCTATGCAACTAACTTTGTATGATTTCGAACATTTCTCCCAGAAATCAAGAACGCCAGTATCTAATTATTTTAAACTGGCCATTCAGTAGAAAAAAAAACGGAACAAAAAAGTACGTCGTGTATGCGCCGCTTTATTTGTTTGCAATATCGTATTCTTACTTGTCACTATCTGTCTATTTTTCACTATCACTTTTAAGTACACGGCGGCACATGAAGCTGCAACGTTCCAATATAACTTGGCCTCGCTTTGTATAGATTTTCTATACAATGAAGATCCGCATAAATTGGTTTTATGGCTTGATTGATTGTCGTGTGTACCCTTGTTTGTCTCACTTTTTCTTGTACACTCGCACATTGGTTGGAGTGCAGCAAAGCTGGGTGTGCAAGGAAAAGACAATGTTTTTCTCAAAACATATTTTTTTTTTATAAAGATTTTTTTTACCTCATGGTTCGACCAATAGTAAGATGAAAACATCTGAAAACATTTCATCTACGACAACGGTTCACGAGGTTCCACAACCTATGCGTTGGCATCACCGTCTCACCAAAGAACTCAACTCTCTACGACAATATTACTGCTTATCTCATAAATATCGTCATTAAGCCATTATTATAAATACCATCTGCAGGGTAATTGTTCATCATTCGTCACACTGAATTCGTGGACTGGAGTAGAGCTGTTGCCTGTCGTCCATGAATACGCCAGATTGCCCTTTATCTGCATTCGCATTCCTACTACGTTTCACACAAAAGCACACTGTCTGATAGAGACAAATATCTTAAATAGTTTCGACGTTTACGGTGCTTGCCATTAGCTTGTAATGTAACAATCCAAGATTCGATTTTGTACAGAAACAAGCGAATCTGAAGTGTTACATTACAGGCGAATGCTCGCAGTGAGGAAGTGCCTTTATCGATGATTGTTTCGCCGGTGCGAAAATGTTTGGAAACCAAACTTGCGAAGCGACGGAGCGGTAAGCATCATCCATAAAATAAATTAATCAAATCAAATAATTTAATAAATGTTACATTACATAATTATAACAATAAGGATCCTCATATTATTAACTATTTCTAATTTACGAAACAAAATGGTTACGTAGACATGGGCACTCTTTTTCATTTTATACTACAACCCTAGCGTATTGCACTACGTACAAAATACTTGCACATTATTATCCTATTATCCTTCCATATTATAATGTCGCAATTCAGCTAAAATTTCTAGTGGTAACATTATTAACCTGTCCTCAAAGTTCTAGAACTGACAAGAATTCGTTCCACTTCCAGGGGGTCTACTCTCTTTCTCCGAAACGAAACTTCGGAAACGAACGAAATTTAAACGAAGTTTCGTTAGTGATCCTACTCTATTTCATTTTCGGACGCGCACAAGAAGTTCGAAGCCATAGACAAGTTTCGTGAACGAATGAAATCTATAATTTTGTGTGGGTCTTTTTTGATGTCATTTAAAGTAAGTTACGGTTTTTACTTTAACTTATAATTAATAAACTCTTTTGCTTTATTTTTACATTTTACATTTAAAATGTGATTTATTAAATATTTCTTGTAATATTCATGCAGAAAATATAAATATTTAGATAAAAATTCTATTTTCGACGACATTCACCGCGACACTATAAAACACCCTTTCACTGTCATTGTTAACCGACTAATTTGAAGAGTACTATTTCATGCCAACAATGGGTAGTAACGTAAGACGACCAAAAATGTCTGTATATTCACAGTCTAATCATAACATGTCAACTTACGATTATTTGTTTGAATACTTTGAAAAGTTTTCTAAATTGTGTTTCTCAAGTGTTGTGTTAAATAAATCATGTTTCCAAGTGCGTTTTTACATACTTTGCAATCGCGATACACACTTAAGAAAGTTTCAAGTCATATTGTCGTAGTCTGCTATTTTTATTTTGGGTCTCCACAAGTTTAGATTTAAAAACTTTGTAAGTAATATCATATTATACATACATAATATTAGATTTTTCACTAACACTAAATATCGCCTCTTCTAATAATAACCATATAAACATCATTTCAGTTTAAAATGGCTCCACATACGGGTTCGGCTACTCCCGAATACTTTGGCTACTCGAATACTTGCCGACTGAATCCTTAATTTCCTACAAACTCTTAAGTCGGCAATTTTGCTAATATTTAGTTGATTGCGCAGGCGGCGTCGGTTCCTTCTACACTCTATACGGTCTTCACGTAAAGCAGCTTCGATTAAAAGCATTATTGTACCCATTGCCAATAATTTTCTCATAATATTTACAAAACTAAACGTAAAACGAAAATCAAAAGGTAACACTTTTGGTTTCGTCAAATTTGAGGTTAAAATTCCGAACAATCGTCTGTCAAATTCAAATATTCGTTCGTAATATTTCGAATTAGAGTAGGTTTAGAGAATCTAAACGTCAAACAATTTTCGGTCGTACGAAATTTCGGAACGAAATTGAACCGTGGTAGGAAATACACGAAATTTCGATCGAAACTTCGTTTTTCGTTGAATAAGAGTAGGCCTCCAGTTCTAGAACATAGATTCTAGAACGCAGTGCTGCCAATCGCGGGGAAAATCCCCGATTTACGGGGAATTGATGGTAAGCGCGGGGAGAGCGTGGGGAATGACAAAAATCGGGGAATTTCGGGGAATCCCAGCCAATTTTTTCGGTGGGCTAAAACTATTTTATTAAGCGTATTACTTACACCTAAAAAATCACGTTTGGACTTGGCAGAAACAGCTAGACATTACTAACATAATTTTTAATGGTAACACCACTCAAATGCCTGCTCAACTGTCATTTTAACACGAATAACAATATTAACTAATTGTTCATGGTTGTCGATTTTTTAAATTGGTTCGAACGTTTGAAATTTTCGATGAAAATTATGGAAAAGTGGTTAAAAAATGCAGCTACTGTTAAAAAGCAGGTAAGTTGCATGTTAAGCATAAGTTAACCGGAACTCAGAATTTGAGTTAGTCGACAGTACAGACAGAGGTGTGCAATACGGTTTGAGAGCCGCCCTTGTTCCGCAGGAAACAAGATTATAAAGTATAGTATTTTATAAAAGTTTTTATTACAAAAATATCATTTTCGGGACTTTGTTAGGAATGAATAAAAAGAAGCGGGGAATTTCAGGGAAATGACAACACTGACGCGGGGATTCGAGATTTTTTTATTGGCAGCACTATTAGAACGATTCATCGACTGAATCATTCATTCAACCGAAATATATTATTCAGTCCATCATTCATTGTCATTCCAAAAAATATTTTTCATGCTAACATTGTTCTGACTCTTCAGCAGTGAAATAAATTTGAAATAGAATTTTAAATTTAAAGTTACTGTACGGTGATTGGTGGAAGTTGTGCAAAACCATAAAAATGTCTGAAGCTAAAATGAAGGAGGTTTGTACATCCATTTTAGGATGGTGACCTCAAGAAAACAAATTTTCGTATAACCTGCATCACGATTATTTATTTATTTGTAGCTACGCAGCGATATCGACGAGCTCAATGAGTTATTGAAACAGGCAAAAAGAAAAAGGGCACAAGATTTACTGTCGCTGGAAATCAGGAAGTTGGAAACGGAATGGATAAACTTGCGAGACGCTGCACAAGCCGCGCAGGCGGGGACGTCGCCGGCACCGTCCACCGCGTCAGCTGCGCAAAACAAGAGATACCAAATAAAACTCAATGGATATGGTTAGTAGGCTTCTAGTCGTAGTAATTATGGGTAATAAGCAAGTCATGCACATTAGTCATCAGCCCACTACCCTTACCAAATTTATTTGATTTGGCACAGCATGTCTACTTCTTTCATGCATAAATATCTATCAGCAATCTATGATTCTCAACTACAGTGGATTGAAGAACATCAATTAAGATCTTAATTTTCACTTTTTCCATGCCAACTTTTATTTTTATTTTATTAATTTTAGTTTACTAATTCATTAATTCTCTCAGGTTGGGATCAATCAGATAAGTACATCAAAGTTTTTGTTACACTGAAGAATGTCCAATCCGTGCCGAAGGAGCAAGTGTATTGCAAGCTTACGGAAAAATCTATGGAGCTTCATGTTGAAAACCTTGAGAATAAGGATTACCTACTAGTCATCAACAAACTGTTGGAGTCTATCAACATTGAAGACAGCCATTGGAAACAGAAAACAGGTATGTTATAGCAGTGTCAATTGGATTATTTAAATATTTAAAATTTTGGTTTTTCCTTATATACCTTCATATGTATCAAGTAAAAAGCTGTTATTCACTTTAATAAACATTTATTTGTACAGAAAATACAGTTTATTTAAAAAATTAACATTCAAATAAAAAATATATTTTGGTTATGTATTTATGAAATTGTGTAGATTAGGTGCATTAAATGTCTCGAACAATGGTTGAACATGCGTCATATGTGTGGCAGTTCATGTTAACACATTAACTGCCACACATATGACGCATATTTAGAAATGAATCCATCAAAAATACCTATTGTTATTGTAAAAACTTGAATGAAGTTTTTCTAGCATAAACAATAGTTTATGCTAGAAAAACTTCATTCAAGTTTGGATTTGAGTTTGTATTGGATTTTCATTACAGATATGGTGGTCATATTCTTAGCCAAGTCTCGTCCCAACATTAAATGGTCGCACATGACAGAGCTTGAGAAGAAGTTTGAAGACCAACGCAACAGCAAGCTCAAACCAGCTGCCCCTGAGATGGACAAGTCAGATCCACAGGAATCTATCATGAGCCTTATGAAGAACATGTAAGCTATGCTTTTATTTTTGGCAATTAATTAAAGAACTATGAATTCCAGTTTTGTGGTTGTGGCAGGTGTCTAGTTTTTTTTTAAATTGAAAATCACCCCTTTAATGAACCAACACAGGATGTAAGTCAAGCTATTAACATTTACATGACATGGCCTTAACATTTGGATAGTTCACATGTGCCAAGCAGCCTGATTGCAAAGGCTTTTATATTATCATACATCTAGGCTTTTATGTTGTCATACATCTTTTGTCTTGATGTTATAAATAACTAGCTGTTGCCTGCAACTTTGTTCATGTGGAAGTTTTGATGTGATTCCAGACTATAATCTATCTCTGAGCCAAATTCTATCCAGATCCATTCAGCTGTTCTGGTGTGATTGAGTAATAAACATACATCCATTCTAACCTTCGTATTTATAAAAGTCATAAGTAAGATTGAACAGACCCATTTTGTCTTTGGCCTAATAACTTTCTCATACAATATCCTCTCATTAATCCATTAGATCAAGGCATAGCTATTCCCGAATAAACATTTTGAAGAATGTGCAATTTAACTGTTTTATTCATTCATTTCTAGGTACGAAACGGGTGATGATGAAATGAAGAGGATGATTTCAAAGGCGTGGTATGAAGGGCAGCACAAGAAAAAATCGGACACTTTGGATCTGTAGAATGCGTTACGCCTATGAAAATAGTTTATATGTGAAATTACATTTTAAGAATAAATGAACATGGATTTATTATTTGATTTGGTTTTATTGATTTGTCTTTTGCCGATTACTCTAACAATTAATAAGATTTTCTACTACCTATATCATCATAATGTTATAATTTATATCTGATTGAACTAATTAATAATTAACCTACTAGTTATCTGGTGACTTGGGGGCTGATAAATAACCAAACTTAGTATAGCACACAATATTTATTTTCTACTAGATGTTCCTTACTTACCCTACCTACCTACGCTACCGTTAAAAAAAAAAAAAACCGTTTAAACCTTCCCTAGACCTCCACAAACATTTCAAGACCAAGATAAGATAAATCGTGTGTTGCTCTGTGGCCGGACCACAGTTTAGTACTCAGATGCTATAGTTCGAAATAATACCTACCTAAAGTCTACTTTCATCGGAATATATATAGATATTTAGTACCTCAAGAGATATCTTTTTAATTAACAATTTATGTGGTCCGGCCGCCAAGCAGTGCTCTCTGGCCGCGCCACCTCAAATTAAATAGAGTATAATGAACTCTTAATAAATCAATATCCCGAAAAAAACTACCTAAAGAGTACCTTGCATACGACAAATATGGTCCAATAAACCCCTTTAGTTAAGGAGTTATTGGTCGTAGGGTGTGGTCCGGCTGGAAGGTATACTCTGCAGCAAGTCAATTTTGCAATATTTAATATTAACTATCCATAAATCAAGTTATACAATAGTACCTTTTCTCTACTCTTCGTTGATACTTTTTTCTCTCAAGAAACTATTCATTATGATTAATTAATCTTTAAAGTATGCGGCGCGGCTAGGGAGGATTACTTTCAGCAAATATAACGAAATATGCTTTATTTCTTTATGCCAACGAAAACTGCATAATAAGTACTTTATAAAAAGACCTGGACTTCATCTATAAACTTTTATTTTTATTACCAACAATGGTTTTGAAACGGTGTACTTTTTGGTTTTGGTTTACCTATCTACCTAAGAATATGTAGTTAATTTGACGAAGTAAGTGAAAATTTTGGTTTAAAATAAACAATAAGTATACGAATAACAAATATATTTTCATAATCAAATATAAACAATAAAAAATTGTTAATACAATCATCATCATCATTTGAGCCGAAAGACGTCCACTGCTGGACTTAGGCCTCCCCCAAGAGTCGCCATATTGACCGGTCCCGTGCGTCTCGCATCAAGCGGATCCCTGCAACCTTTACGAGGTCATCGATCTACCTAGTGGGAGGCCTTCCAACTCAGCGTCTTTCGGTTCGCGGTCGCCACTCCAGAACTTTTCGGCCCCATCGGCCATCCGTTCTGCAAGCAATGTGCCCTGCCCACTGCCACTTAAGTTTGGCTATTCTTCGGGCTACATCGGTAACCTTGGTTCTCTTGCGGATCTCCTCCTTGATCACGCAAGGAAACTCCGAGCATAGCCCTCTCCATTGCCCTTTGGGTGACTTTAAGCCTTCTGATGAGGCTCATTGTGAGCGACCACGTTTCGGTCCCGTATGTAATCACTGGCAACACACACTGGTCATAGACTTTCGTCTTGAGACACTGCGGTAAGTTGGACGAGAAGATACCACGCAACTTCCCGAACGCTGCCCAGCCGAGTCGGATTCGACGATTGACCTCTTTTTCGAAGTTAGGCCTACCTAATTGGACCGTTTGTCCCAGGTAGACATAATCGTCTACAACCTCGAGTGTAATCTCCGATCTTGATAGGAGTGGGTGTTACATGGGCATTCAACATGACTGGTTTTGTTCATGTTCATTTTTGTACTGAGGTCCTTCATGGTCTCAGCCATGACCACTATATCGTCGGCAAACCGAAGGTGAGAGATGTACTCGCCATTGATGTTGATACCTAGCCCTCTCCAGTCCAGAACCTTGAAGACATCCTCCAGTGCAGCGGTGAACTGTTTCGGAGATATGACGTCTCCCTGTCTCACACCTCGCTGCAGAAGGATAGGTTCCGAGGTCTTTTCCTGAAGTCGGACTGACATGGTGGCGTTTTTGTACAAACTCTTCAGCACCTCGATGTACCGATAGTCGATTTGGCACCGTTGGAGAGACTGCAGTACAGCCCAAGTCTCGATCGAATCGAAGGCTTTCTCGTAGTCCACAAACGCCAAGCAGAGAGGCAGGTCATACTCTTCGGTCTTCTGTATAACCTGGCGCAGCGTATGTATGTGGTCTACGGTGCTAAAGCCTTTTCGGAATCCGGCTTGTTCGGGAGGCTGAAAATCGTCAAACCTGCGCGCGAGACGATTCGTGATGACTCTTGAAAACAGCTTGTAGACATGGCTTAGAAGTGAGATGGGCCTATAGTTCTTCAGCCGGGCGTTGTCGCCCTTTTTGAAGAAGAGTACCACCACACCCCTGCACCATGCCTGCGGCGTTTTCCCCTCGAGTATGACGGAATCAAACAGCTTCTGAAGGGTCTTAAGTACCGGTTTTCCACCTGCCTTCAGGAGTTCGGCCGTAATTACGTCATCACCCGGTACCTTGTTGTTTTTATGCTGTTTCAGAGCCATCCTAATCTCGTACAGGCTGACATCCGGAATGTCTTCGGTATAGGGTCGGGTCAGTCTAGCTCTTGGGTCGTTAGCTAGATTTGCAACGGGTTTACTGGCTGAAGTGTACAACTGCCCATAAAAACTCTCGATCTCTCAGCAGCTCCGGTTTGGCGGATACGATCCTGCCATCGTCGGTCTTCAGTTTCGTGAGCTGGCTCTGCCCAATAGCCAGATCTCTTGAAAATACCTTGGAGCCTTTATACCGCTCAATAGCGTCTTTAATACGCTCGGTATTAAAGCGGCGGAGGTCGCTCTTCAAGGATTTAGAGATCCGTCTATTGAGCTGCCGGTATTTCCACGCCTCGTCTGAAGACTGCAGGATCATCTCGCGCCGCTCCTTCATGAGCTCGAGAGTATGATCAGAGAGTTTTTTGTTCTTCTGTGCACGACGTGTCTTAAAGAACTTACAATACTGATTGACTATATTTTTAATACGCGGTTTTGGTACACTCTTTTTTTCATTGTTATTTCTTGTTTAAATTGTTAAATGCTTAAATTCAATCTATTGACTTTAGTTTGTTATCTAAAACACTTTTCCGTCATTTACAATACCTTGTATTAACAATTGTTAATATTTGATTATGAAAATATATTTGTTATTCGTATACTTATTGTTTATTTTAAACCAAAATTTTCACTTACTTCGTCAAATTAACTACATATTCTTAGGTAGATAGGTAAACCAAAACCAAAAAGTGCACCGTTTCAAAACCATTGTTGGTAATAAAAATAAAAGTTTATAGATGAAGTCCAGGTCTTTTTATAAAGTACTTATTATGCAGTTTTCGTTGGCATAAAGAAATAAAGCATATTATTTCGTTATATTTGCCGAAAGTAATCCTCCCTAGCCGCGCCACATACTTTAAAGATTAATTAATCATAATGAATAGTTTCTTGAGAGAAAAAGTATCAACGAAGAGTAGAGAAAAGGTACTATTGTATAACTTGATTTATGGATAGTTAATATTAAATATTGCAAAATTGACTTGCTGCAGAGTATACCTTCCAGCCGGACCACACCCTACGACCAATAACTCCTTAACTAAAGGGGTTTATTGGACCATATTTGTCGTATGCAAGGTACTCTTTAGGTAGTTTTTTTCGGGATATTGATTTATTAAGAGTTCATTATACTCTATTTAATTTGAGGTGGCGCGGCCAGGGAGCACTGCTTGGCGGCCGGACCACATAAATTGTTAATTAAAAAGATATCTCTTGAGGTACTAAATATTTATATATATTCCGATGAAAGTAGACTTTAGGTAGGTATTATTTCGAACTATAGCATCTGAGTACTAAACTGTGGTCCGGCCACAGAGGAACACACAGATAAATCCGTTCAACCGTTCTCGAGTTTTAGCGAGACTAACGAACAGCAATTGATTTTATATATATAGATTAATAGATTAATATTTCATTAGGTTAGAGATCATAATAACACATTGATGACAATTCTATCATGTCCGCTTCTCAAAATGGATGTAGGAACGGGTCCCGTGGTACTAAGGAGCTACTCCTCATTGATATGGCCATTAGTCAACAGGTTCGCCGTTCCCGAAAGGATCTGTCGACATGTTGGATAGACTATAAGAAGGCCTATGACTCGGTGCCACATACATGGCTCATGAGGGTGCTAGAGTTGTATAAAGTTGATGCAACTCTGCGCACCTTCCTGATGTCATGTATGAGGCAATGGAGGACAGTCCTTCTCTATCCAGGATGTCGGCAAATCCAGAGGAATATCGAGCCGATAAGGATAGAGCGAGGTATATTTCAGGGCGATAGTTTGAGTCCACTTTGGTTCTGCTTAGCCTTGAATCCTCTTAGCACGCTGCTGAAGGATTCAGGTCTAGGCTATCGGTTGAGGAGAGGTGGTCAAGTTATATCTCACCTCCTTTACATAGATGACCTGAAACTCTTTGCCTCCAACGATTTACAACTGATGGAGCTACTGAAGGTAACTGAAACTTTCAGTATTTGGTATTATTTTTAACCTATAAGTATTTGGGTATGTCGGAAGCGCTGGGCATCAATGTTGCTGACATGAAGCAATCGTTGAAGGAGCGCTTCTTTGGCCGCCTGAAAAAAGTATTTAATAGTCTTTTATCAGGCGGAAATAAGGTACGTGCCTTCAACGGTTGGGTCATGCCGGTTTTGATGTACTCTTTCGGCATACTCAAATGGACTCAAACAACTAGACGCCCTGGATAGGAGGGTCCGTACATTGTTGACGGCATATCGTATGCATCACCCGCGTTCTTCAGTTATGAGATTGTATATCCCGCGGAAGTGTGGGGGTCGAGGCTTTTTAAATGCTAAGACTCTCCACAATCGCGAGATATGCAGTCTCAGGGAATATTTCCTTGAAGCCGACGTGGGGATGCATCGAGATGTGGTCGCGGTGGACAAAGGCCTCACCCCGCTTTCCTTGGCTAAAGAGAACTGGCGCAAACCTGTAGTGCTTGACACTAAAGACCGCATGGAGGTATGGCAGAGTAAGGAGCTTCACGGACGCTTTTTCCGGGCCTTGCATGGGCCCGATGTAGACCTATCAGCGTCCGTAGCCTGGCTACGTTCCGGGGACCTTTTCGGAGAAACCGAAGGTTTTGTCTGTGCAATTATGGATGAAGTTATGATGACGAATAACTACCGGAAATTTATTGTGAAGGATGGTACGGTTGACATATGTCGGGCATGCCACCGTCCAGGCGAATCAATCCGTCACATTATTTCCGGGTGTTCTCGTCTGGCTAACGGAGAGTACTTGCATAGACACAACCTAGTAGCCAGGATTATCCATCAGCAACTTGCTCTAAAATACAACCTTGTGGAATCGGAAGTGCCGTACTATAAGTATGTGCCCGACCCAGTTCTCGAAAATGGCAGTATCACATTGTACTGGGATCGATCCATCATCTCCCAACAAACATTTCAGTCGTATAATTAAAAAATATGCGACTCAAAGTGTTGTAAACATCGCATTGAAGTAATTTAGCGTGTAATACGACTTAGAGCATCTTATTCTTATATAACTTTTAGTCGTATATTACAGTCATATAGAAATCGTATTAACTTCTATACGACTATTTTTATGACTATTATACAGTTTTATGTAGAAACGGCGTCATTTAGTGGTAAAACCAGTGTCGTGATCTTAGTGACGTCTATATGACTTTTATCCCACCATTAATCGTATTAGAATCGCGAAAACCACCTTTAAGTGACGACCATTTAAGAGTGATAAATTGCACCTTTATACGGTTTTAAGCCAATTTTATAACTTTTATACTACCGTTAAATTACTGAGTGTTCTATTATAGTGCTTACAAACTGCAAAAAATAACCATCAAGTTTCGCTTCTTTTACTCAAAATGAATAAAAAAACCTGGGCAAATGTAAAAAAAAGTGGTGCTTTTAAAAGGAAAGTGAAAAAGAACTATACTGCGCTTCTCTCGTCATGTTGTATTATAACGAATATTTCTACACGTAACGACAATAATGTACAAACTGGAGTTGGTTCCGTACAAGATTTTATGAATACAAAAGAATTGATTTTGATGAAGATTAGAAGTTACATTTAATATAACTGACATAAAGTGCAAGTTAGCCACTGCAGAATGTGGCTCCAATATTTATTTTGTACCACTTATTCATACTTTGAATTAAAGGTGTAAATAAAATTTTAAAAAATCCAAGATTTTTGTCATATTTATTATTAATAAACGTATCTTTACAATCACAGTTTTATCATTCAAAATAAACATAGTAGTAACAAAGAAATTATTTTACTTAGTTTACATTGTCTTTGGATCAAACCTCTTAAGAATATGTTAATACGAGTGTTTTTAAAATAAAATTAGTAGGTAATGCATAGTCAGCATAGTTAGTTAGGATTGATCTCAATTATATAGAAATTCACAAACACTCCTCTTTGAAATATGTTTATATAAGTAGGTATAGATGATCAGTTGTTTTGAAAATAATCTGTTCTAATTACAATATTCACATTCATCCTCCGAATAATGATAGTATATGACAAAAAAGGGCCACCAGAGAAAATCATAATTTATCATATGTTTAATATTTTCCTCTGACACTACAAAATGTGCAGGTTTGTTTTTGTTGTTTGTTATCATAAATCCGCAACCAAAACAACGATCTAAACGTATAAAGTGAGTAGATATCCAGGGCCATCTCAAACACCAACGTGCAAGTATGATGAAATCAGATTTGGTTAAAAACTTATCGATGTCCACTACATCACAAATCATTTTTTGTTAGATCCGAGGCCACCTATAAATAAATCACCATTTTAATTAGGTGCGTAAAGAAACTTCAATCACTTTAACTTAAAAAAGCAGCTTTTGACACTAGTTTTTAATATGATTGAACGAATGAACGTACTTTACTGACACATGACACAAATATAAAAAAATAAACAGTCTTCAAACCAGAAAAAGTAGATGAAATTGTTTTTTTTAAACAATTTCACTAGGGTTCCTTTGTAGTGACAAAGGAACCCTATTTCAGTTAATATGGCTGACAATATTGAACAAAAAGTATGTGCACAGAACAATTAGTCGTTTTGATGTTGTAATATGGTTGTATCTTTAACTCTAAGTCGTATAGAGGTGACTGTTAGCACGTTTACTAAAAATATACTTGATTAAATCACTTAATTTAAAGAATTTGCATGGCGCGTTAATTAAATTGTCATAATTAGCTCATATTACCCGATATAATTAATTTCCCAATAGATTGAATGGGCCCAATGAGTTTCAACACTCATAGCATTTTTGTACTCACCTTCAAATGGATCTGACAGAAATAAAACATTGAAGTCATGCAGGCATAATCATTTACGGCATTTTATCACAAAATCCTGTTTAAAAATAATACTACGCTACCTATTTGCAACAAAATGCCGCAAAGCAGCGGTAATAAACACCATTACTCGACGAAAACGTGGGTTTTGCGACGACTACTCAACCACTATCTGACCAAAAAGTGGTTTATACGACGGTTACGTTACTCTTTTAAGACACTGATTCGTATAAAATGGGCCTATTCTCGGTGAAGCCAACGTGATGGCGACGTATTTACGACCAGCTTATGGAACCAAATGTAGAAATCGGCACGTTGTGGCGACTTGTCAAATGTTTGTTGGGCTCTGACAGGACTATTGTAGCCAATAAGCCTGATATAGTGGTGGTGGATCGATTAGAGCGGCGCGCAATGATTGTTGACATAACGGTCCCGCATGATGAGAACCTCGTGAAAGCCGAGAAAGATAAGCAAATCAAGTATCTTGACTTGGCTCACGAGGTTGTCGACATGTGGGAGGTGGACTCAGCGATCATTGTGCCGATAGTTGTATCAGCCCATGGCTTAATTGCCAAGAGCCTCGACCAATACCTGAGGAGGCTCTCGTTAGGCAGCTGGATCAAGGGCTTGATTCAGAGAGCGGTACTTCTAGACACGGCTCGTATTGTTAGGAGGTTCCTCTCTCTGGAGCCCTGACCGCCGGTAGCTTGGACCCTGTTCCCGATACCGGTGGGCTACAATTTTTTATATTTTTAAGTGTTTTTTTTATTGTTTTTTCTAAGGAATATTTAAAAATGTAAACAATTTGTAAAAATATAAATAAAGAAAATATTAGATAGGTACAGTCATCAAGTCGTCGTTCTACCTTGATGGGTTTCCATCAAGGTGGATTAAACGACGATTAGTGAAAAGATACAAGCAACCAGCGAAGACTCGTATAAACAAGGAAAATATGTGAGTAAAAAAATAATAATCGAATGTGTATTCAAAAAACATCGTCATCTTGTGTGCTTTTTCGGTGCGGCTTGGCGTCAGCATCTGCCTGAAAAGAGCGCACAAATTGGCGGCCTGCAATGTGTACAGAACCTAATTCCAGGTAGCGCCAGAACTCTTCTCACAATTTCGGGAATGAGCGTCAATTGCTTCAGTGTCCCCGTTTTCAATCCTGTGGGTATGTTCAAGTCTGCTACGGAATACGTCGCTTCGGCGTTCTGAGTCAGCAGATCGGCTTAGCCTAGCCTAGGCTCAGTCCTAATTTCGCGTAAGTTTCGACGTTCAACAGAACCGCCTCTTCGGTTCATTATTGAACTGTCTCTATCTTCAGCATTAGCTTTGTCGGCTGACGTTGATTGCACTCGAGCGCTCCCTGGTAATCTGATCGCCACGAATCTGTCCAGACAGCCTCTCGTTATTCATAATTTTTCGTCGACTTTCTGTGTCAACCTCAACGCTTCGCTCATTTCGCGTAGCGACAAGATTTACTCTGGATTCGCAAATATTTCGTCGACCTACTACTACTAGTCTACGATCGGGATTTTCCCTCAATTCTTCTCGGGATTCCCTAGCCAACCTTATTTCCTGTTGGCTGACTTATATTTAGGGTATTCCCGATTCTAGATACACGAATATTGCGCCGAACCATTTGGATGCGTTCATAAGAATTCATTGTATGCAACTTCGCGTCATTTTGAAATTCTCTTCGACTTTCAACATCTCTATCGGTTCGGATAAAAATATTCCTATTTCTAAATTCCCGGACATTCCTTCGGTCCATTTGGACTTTACTCTGCTTGGATTTACCCCAGCTTCTTTACTTATCTCCGCCCATCGCTCGATGGACCTTATTTCTTGTTGACTATCCAAATCAAAATATTTTATTTCACATAGTTACTTATGCCTACATGGGCACTTATAAAACGAAAAATATATGCCATACTGCAGTATCGACGACTTTGTCGCTGTGAGTATTTACGGTTCCAATTCACGAATTTGTCTTCTCTCCATCTGGATCCTCTCGAGAGACCGTCTGTAGTTAGGATTTAGCCTATTTTCGTCCCGAGTCTCACGACTGGACATCCTGTTGTTGTAGATACCTCAATTCCTTCCCGTTATTAATTTGTCTATCATCTACACGACCCGGATAATCAAATTGTTATTCACTCATAACTCGCGGATACTGCTTCGGTCTCCCTGGGTCCTTTCGACAGAAACCATTTTGACATGATATTCGCTTTTGTCTCGAGTGTTCCTTGATATTCTCTCGGTATTTCTAATTTCACGTCGATCAGCAATGTTCCTAGTATTTTGGGTACTCATCTTTCTAGATTCACGAATAATTTTCCGATCTATCTGGATGTTATCCCTATTTTCGTTCTGAGTCTCTGAGAGAAAGGATCTTTCTCTCGTTAATCCTGTTTTAGCGTCGATCAAGAATGTTACTGGTATTTTGGGCATTCATAGTACTTGATTCACGAGTATTCCTCCGATCCATCTGGATTTTTTCACGAGAAAGTCTTTCCCTAATTTCTTCTCGATTTTCGTCCCAAGTCCCCGAAATCATCCTCTCGTTCATATTTCTAGATTCACGAATATTTTTCAGTTCCATCTAAATCCTACCGCGGAAAAATCTTTGCTCCGTGAATATTGATGAAATGATTTTCAACTTTATCACTAAAGCATTAGGTTTAAGGTTGATTGGGAAAATTTTACAGTTTCGGGTAGTTTGATGTGCTGGCGTCTGTACAGTCGATGTAGTACCCAAGCCCGGTCTACAGGGGGCACTACCTGCGTAAATGTGACCGTCGGCTAAAGTCGGCGTCCACCAAGGGTGGGCTCTAAGATAAACCCGTACCTCTTCCAGGTGATAATGGGCGCACTTACGTCGGACATCCAGAAAGATCGCTTTACTTTAAGGGAAGTTTGAAACTTGAAAGGGAACCGACTGTCTTGGTATGGACATGTGATGAGGAGGGACTAATCGCATGTGAATAGAAGAGTGATGAATATAAATGTTGATGGATGAAGAGGGAAAGGAAGCCCAAAGAAACGATAAATGGATTGTGTGAGTTATGGTGTAAATTATTGCGTGATGGTTAACAGGGGAGAATGGAAGAACAGAACGTGTTGCGCCGACCCCATAAACTTTCTAGTGTCTTTGTCTACTTACTACATAGATGACACCGTTTTTCTAGTTTTGGCACTAGTGGCCCAAATGATTGATTTGCGCCCAGCTAATGATAAAAGGTTTTCCCTCTATTACAATCTACATGGGACTTCTACATAACTGGCGAAATGTGAGTAGGTATATTATGTGCTACTGGGATGTATGTTACTTCATAATTATGTGTTGTCTATTCTTATTATTTTTGCTAATCAAAGTTGCAGATAATCATAATCATAATCATAAATCTTTATTTATCTCAACATCAGAAGTAACAGGTACTGGTAAATGCACAATCTTAAATAGAGAAAGGTGTCTGAAGTAGGTATGTCCTGAGGTACAGATCACCTCTCCGGCTCAGATAAACTATTTTATTTACAGCAAAAATTTAAATCAAGATTCTAGAGTTAAAATTGGAAGTAGGTAAACAAGTGCTTAAAATTAATTATTTGAAATTTAACTTTAAACAAAAAATATGAAATTAACATAAAAAACAAACTACTGGAACAGTATGTATGAAATACTTATAGCTCAAAAGTTGTACTACAGTAAAAACATACCAAACAAAAAAAGAAATTTATATAAATTATGCTTGCAAACATAATAAAAATATGTATTGTACAAAAAAGTGGGATAGGATGTTGATAAGTATGTATGTACATACTAATACACAAAAACAAAAATTAAAATCAAAGGGATGAAAATGAAAGATGAATGATGAAAGTGCATTGAAGCAATGCGTGTGTAGATAAATGTGTGTGTAGATGTGTGTGTACGAATATGAGAGTGTAAATGTTTGAGTGTTTATGTGAGAGTGTTAAGACACAGGTTTAAGTAAATTTTCAGTGGAAGCGTAATCAAGACTTAATAGCCAGGTGCGTAATTTTCTTTTACAAACAGCTTTAGTATGTTTGTAAATAGATATTTTATTATTAATAAAATTCAAAGTCCTGACTGATTGACTGACTGACTGACTGACTGACTTATATATCAACGCACAGCCCAAACCACTGGTCCTAGAGACATGAAATTTGGACAGTGTACTCTTTGTGAAGAGTAGGTATCTACTAAGAAAGGGTTTTTCGAAATACCACCCCTAAGAGGGTGAAATGGGGTGTTGAATTTTCTATGAAACTTTTTATTCCCTGAGTCGATTGACTTGAAAATGTGTCTACATATACTTCAGTTAAAATGATGAGATACGTGTATCACAGTTTTTCCAAAATCATCCCCCAATTTAAAATTCCATGTCCTGACTGGCTGATTGATATACCAACGCACAGTCCAAACCGCTGGTCCTAGAGACATGAAATTTGGAGAATGTATTCTTTGTGGAGAGTAAATATCCACTAAGAAAGGGTTTTTTTGAAATTCCACCCCTAATAGGGTGAAATGGGGTGTTGAATTTTCTATGAAACTTTTTATTCTCTGAGTCGATTGACTTGAAAATGTGTTTTCATATACTTCAGTTAAAATTATGAGATACGTGTATCACAGTTTTTCCAAAATCATCCTTCAATTTAAAATTCAATGTCCTGACTGGCTGACTGATACATCAACGCACAGCCCAAACCACTGGTCCTAGAGACATGAAATTTGGACACTGTACTCTTTGTGAAGAGCCATTTTATCCACTAAGAAAGGGTTTTTTGAAATTCCACCCCTAATAGGGTGAAATGGGGTTTTGAATTTTATGTGAAACTTTTTATTCTCGGAGTCGATTGACTTGAAAATGTGTCTACATATACTTCAGTTAAAATGATGAGATACGTGTATCATAGTTTTTCCAAAATCATCCCCCAATTTAAAATTCCATGTCCTGACTGGCTGACTGATATACCAACGCCCAGCCCAAACCGCGGGTCCCAGAGATATAAAAATTGGAGGGTGTATTCTTTGTGAAGAGTAAGTATCAGTTTTTCGAAATTCCTATCCCTTAGAGGGTGAAATGGGGTGCTGAATTTTCTGTGAAACTTTTTACTCTCGGGGTCGATTGACTTGAAAATTTGAGTACATACTCTTTAGGTAAAATCCAGTAAATCCGATGTCCAATCTCAAACCAAGGTATCAATATTGCACGTATCTAATTTAATTGATAGAACTTTAAACTAATAATTGCAAGTTGTAAGCAAGTACATGTAAATCTATGTATGTATTATAGAAAGATACATAGATTACTTATTATCCCAGAAGTAAAATCCCGTGGGAAATTCCCTAACTCCACGCGGGCGAAGCCGCGGGCACAAGCTAGTATTTTATTATTAATTGAATTATAAAGAAAAGTGCCAAGAAAGGTGAAAAATTTTTGGGAAAAACTAGAGTTAAAACGGAGGATTGGACAAACATTAGCTGATCTTCTATTTTGGGTAAGGAAATCGTGATCTATGGGAAGTTGAGAGTGTTTTTTTAATACAGTCATGAGTATGAACAACTGCCGGACCGTTAGAACTTTACAATGTTGGTAGAGATCGAAGGTTGGATAGCGAATTGGGAAATAACAACTAACTTTTAGTATAGCTCTTTGAGCTCTCTCTAAATTAATTAAATACGATTTCGAAGTACCGCCCCAGGTGGTGATACAGTAGGCTAGCAAAGACTGGCATAATGCGAAATAAACTGATTTAATTACAGAAGTATTAGATATATGTCGTAGATTTTTAAAAATGTAGATTAATTTGCGGGTTCTTTTTTAACCAAAGTTTCAATGTGTTGTTGGAAGCTGAGACGGCAGTCTATAATTATGCCAAGATATTTGATAGATTCCGTTTTTAGTAATACAGGACAACAACAATGATTGCTTGAATTACATGAGTGGGCTTTTAAGTTGAAGTTCGGTTGATCCTGAGGTCTAAGGGAATATGTCATGTATTTCGTTTTATCGACATTTAGGGTAAGTAAGTTAGCATACAACCATTTATACACTGTATTAAAGCCTTGTTGAGCATAATGATGAACCTCTACCCACGTATCAGCATCAAATACCAAAGCAGTATCATCTGCAAATGTAATGGTCTTTCCGTTTTGTAGCTTAATGTTACATAAATCATTTATGTAAATTAAGAATAACGTTGGGATACAATAATAAACAACAAGGAAACGTAGTTTCTGCGTCGTTTACGATTTTCAGCTCAAATTTCATTATGCATCAAAATTCACGCAATCGCGGATGTATTTGTTACTAAATAATTCCGTGGCAGAAAGTTGATTGTCAGACTAGGCATGATCATCCCTAGTCAGGACAGCTGACTAACTTTTTGACAGTGTCAGTGTCGAAAACTGCACTGACATTTGTCGCTTTGTTGCGTTCGATTCGAGTTTGGGAATTGTTTCACTTTTTCGAACTCGGATTAATTTTGCTTCATTTTTTTACTTTTGAATAGAACAACATTGGTAGTGGATAAGTTTTGTTAAGTATCGTTAATTGCGTATCCAATTATGTTTGAATCGGACGACTTCGATCAGGTATATTCCATGAGGCTACACTGCATTAACTGCTAGTGTTTTTTTTGTGTTACTGATCTATCATAGAAATCTTCTGTAAATAAACGATAAAAATTATCATTTTATGTGTCCACCTAGGTGCTGTCTCAGTTTGAATTCCCAGAAGATATAATAACAGAAAAGAAAAATATAGAAGATAAACACAGGACAAACAAACCCAATTTGTTAAACAATGTGTCTCTTCCAAAAATAATGCAAAAAACAAGTGGCGTGCAAAGTATAAAATTAAACGAGAATATTGCCTCAAAGAGTAACAATGGTGTGAAGAGTAATGAGAACCCCCCTTGTAAGAATGTGGGAGCAAATGTAAACAGTATTATGTCACCCAAGCACACAAAAAGAAAAATGATAAATTCATATTTCGATCATAAAAGCAAGAGAAAGTTTCCTGGTCCAGCTGGTCTACTAACTGGAGGATTTGAAGATAATAAAGATGAAAATATTTGTCAGATAGAATTACTTTCACAGGTAAAAGTGCCCTTAAGGCACCCACTGACCATCATTTTTGTGATTAACTTCCATTATATTCATTGAGAAAAACGAATGAAGTTGTACATTATAGTTTTTACTTTCAGGATGTTGATTTTACTCAAAATAGTCACAGAGGAGACTTATTTGAGTCTCCATTATGGACAAGATTGTTAGATGATTTAAAAACTTGGAATCTACATGACATAGATTCTATAAAAACAGTGAAACAGCAAGCCATATCTGGAAACTTGAAAAAGAGGAAAGCTCATACAATTACTGCATTTGTTGAGACAGTTGACAGATCTGCCACAGACCCTTTCATTATTATGAGGGATACAACAGGTAAGCATACAGCATGTTTGATGGTCCTGTACCACTCCCGTGACTCCCTTAAATATGAGTACATTTTTCTGGTACACGCTGTATAAAATATTCAGTATAAGTAATGAAAACATTGAAATGAAAAATCAGTTTTTCAAGCATAATCAGCCTATAATATTCGCACTGCTGGGAAACACAGCCTTTTCTCTATGTTTTCAAACTTACTTTAAATATTTTTTTCTATTTTCCAGGAAACATTAAGGGCACACTTCATAGGGATGCATGGTCAACATTCTCCAAATACATTGCCTCTGAATATTGTGCATTTATTCTTTGGAAACCTACAATACTTACAACAGGAAGTGCCTTCAAGAAGCACTATCTTAATATAACACTAAGCAATATACTGGCCATCTACAGCTCAACAGTACTGACTGAAGATGCAGATGCTAAGCCATTACCTGATGGATATGCTATAGTTTATGAAGAGGATTATACTGTGATAAAAACAGAAAAGAATTTAAACAACATAGGTGTGCTAAGTAATTTTATTTGAATTATATTTTTAGGAACTTGTTTTTTTAATATTTAGATCACTAGAAATAGTAGTCCAAGAAAGTATTACTATTAGGTGTTTTTATTCAAAGTTAGAATGTAAAATTACATTTCAAATAATTAGTATGTTAAACCTTCTTTGTGATAGAGATACTGCCCTCTTTGAGTTTTTTCCGGCATTATTAATGATAAAATGTTGATTACTGAATTTACTACTATGACGGCATACATCAGTTTTGTATGAAAATCTCTGTTAGGAATTACCAGTTTCATTCCTAGACTCAAAATATAATAACTACTAATTAAATATTTTTGTTTCAGGTATAGATGATACAATTACGAGTGGAATTGATAACAATACTGATGATTTGTTGGATGAACTAGATACTATATTTTCTGATGATATATTTTAGTGATATTTCTACAAAGACTAATCTACATGATTACAATTCATATACCTCACATTTTGTAAAACTAAGTAGTTTGTCTATGATCTACATATAAATAAATACTTTGATGGCCAGAAAACATAATGAATGCTTTAACCAATCATTTTCAAAAGCTGCTTAGCTTTTGAAAATGATTGGCAATATTTCTAGTTGTGCTGTTTATAATTCGTATTACAGTCAGTCCTATTAATTCATCAATACATGTTTAATTGTGGATCACATTTTAACTGTGATATGATTCTAAAATACAAATAAAAAGCTATTTTGATTAAACATCACTTTTATTTGATTTCACTTTAATATGCCTGGTAACTATATGTTTCGAAAGGGAAGCGGAATGGAAATAAGTGCTGGGACACATTTTGCACTTGTAGATTTTTGGTTGGTTTTTCGGTTGTGTTTCTTTGTCAGTAACTCTGTTAGTTTGTATAATTTGTTGACTTGTACCCTGGTGCGTTTTCATGTGCCTGTTTATGTTGCTTAGTTTTGTGAATTTAATCTGAAAATCATAATATTATTTTAATCTTCAGCAAGACCAAGCTGATATATACCAACGGTATATGATAATATTAGGTCACAATTAGAAATTCACAATACTTACATTGCATTGAGCACACGAAAATATTGTTTCCTTGCCCGTTTTCGTGATTATAAAATCATCATCATTATTTGACTGGTCAGATGATTCTTCTACTTTTATGGTTTCCTCAGTCTCCATACATTCCATGCATTTGGTCTAAAATAAATAGTATATTACATTGAAAACAAAATATGAAAGGTGATTTTTGTCACTGTAAATAATGGGCATTTCTAGGGTAGCTACTTGTTATTTTTTTTAAGTACGCACGACGACCTATCAAGCTATGCAAAACCAAATTAAGCTAATCTCTCAATGTACGGGAAGCTCATACGAAGCGAGGTCAGGTTATACTGGATATGTATAGCTTGATGTGTCGCCGTGTGTACCAGTAAAAAAATGGTTAACAACTTGGTGATACGGGTATACCTCTTGGTGTTGTTTCAAAGCCTCCTCTGATTTGAACAGTACTGCGCAACTGCTACATCCGAACACCGTGGATGGGTAACGTTTCTTCAGATCAAACACCAAGTTCACTGGAAGTTCTGGAAAATGGAAAATATTCCAGTTGGAGTTGCGTGTTTAACCGGTGTTCTGTAGTTTCTGCCTACCCCCATGCGCGTGAGCACCCAAGTTACTAACCAATCACGGTAAGGTGGAAAGTTTGGGTTCCTTTTGTTTGCTCATGTTGCCTGCAGGCATTTTCGCATGTATTGCTCTTAGACAACGTTCGTTTTAGTATATGAGAAACCTGAAACACGTGTCTAGTATTTCTATGTACTAAATTTCAAAACTGTATCTTGAAAAATCACAAAGTTATAAGCTTCTTCTTTTACCTGGTTGTCCGCACAAAAACGTGTTCACCACGCGGCGGAGACGCGCGCGGGCCTCCAGCGTCGTCTTGAGCTCATTGATAAGTGTGCGTTCGCGCAGCGGAATGTTGTTGAATTTAAAGATTTTAATTATGCAGATAATTAGTGTATGACGTCCTATAATTGTGTATGGTAAAAAAAAATTTGTGTATGCAGCCATTGTGGAGAAATTCACCAAAAACTGATTCCGCTGGGCGAACGTTGTCCTGGCGGAACTTTTTTTAATCCATAGACTTTAGAAGAAAAGAGATGTGTCCAAAAATTAGTGTGTATTTGTGTGTAATTGTTTATGTATGAATGAAATCAGTGCATGCATAAACTTCGGAGAAATTCAAGTTTCCGCTACGCGAACGTTTGGCCATTAGCTAGTTTTCATATAAAGCGCTTACATAGAGAGCTGTAGATTTTTACATACGTTGTTTTGAATTTGTTTATATTTGTTTAAAAAACAGATTTAGAAAAAGTCGTAGGGTTTAAAAGATAAAAATATAAACGTAAAATACACTTATTAGGTCTTAGTTCTTAAAGTATGCACTTTGGGGTCTAGATTTTCACGTTTACACAAACCTTGTAAGTGTCTGCAACATGTTGCCAAGTATCAATGATGTTCCGTTAGTAATTAAAAAGTTATAGGACTATTTACCATGAATAGATCACTGTTTACAAAGCAGTCGAATATCACGACGTTCTAAAGGAATTACATGGTAAAATGTATGCCAATCATTTGTTTAATCATTCAACTATTCACATGCAAAATTTCATGTCATTAAATTCAGTAATTAAAGAAAGACAATTATAATACTGACGAAGCATCGAAAACCTACATAATCCGACCAAGTTCGGATAGCTATAAAAAAGCGGCCGTGCCATATATCTAAGAAACGTTCTTAACTTGGAAGATTAGTATTTATTAATATGGTACAGTTGCGTACACAAGCGTTAGGAAAAAATAAAACAATTGCATTTCTTGAATGAAAAATATTTTTTTAATAATAACGCCACTATCTACGATAAAAATAAATCTTCAATTAACAAGTACTTCTCTATTTAAATATCCGTGTACAACGGTATACATCAATTAAAAATCGATTCAAGAAGTGTTTTTCTTTAAGTTATTAGATTGTTTGATCCACTAAAGTTGCAAAGTGGAACGCTCGTGCATGCCTAGTCCATTGGTTAAATAGTGTAATAAGCTACAATATGATAAATATTTACCTAAACAGTAGTACTTACATGTGGTAATTATTTCATTTCCCTAAGGGGTCTATAGTTAGAATCCTGATCCGTGAAATCTTCAATAGAAATTAGCTGTATGAATATTATTTGTCTTAAATAATATATCTAGATTATATCTCAAGTCTCAAGCGCATACTTAAATAAAGTACCTACGTAATTAGTACCTACTTTCTGTCATAGTCAAATACATTAAAAAAGTAGGTGTAGAAAAATAAATGACCTATAAATTATATCGAAACAACAATTGTGTTATCACCTGTACCAATTCAATACCGGTATTATAATGTAAATTTTGGGATGTTACCTAAATATACAAGGTGTTGATTTGCATCCTCGTCAAATTCAAGGAGGTCACTATACTAATGATTCTCGACCCGAATCAATAATAAAATGAGTAGGTATTTTTTTTTCTTATTATCGGAAATAGTAAGTGTAACACCACCCGTATTAAAACGCGACCTGTCTAATACTAGCCCTAAACCGCCAATTCATTTCATTCAATAATTTCGTATTCCCTAAACTCCGCCCAACCGCACCCCGGCCCCGCGGTCAGTGCAATAAAAACCGGCGAGCCGTGTGCATGTGCATGCAAATTACGCTCCCCGTGTACTCGTATGTAGTGCAAGATGACGGACAATTACTCCAATGTTGAGTTGGTGGAAATGGTCCGCTTGTATGCCATCAGCGGAGACAGCCTACGTCGAGCCATCCAGCTGTTCGCGGAACTGTTTCCCAATCGGGAACCCCCATCACAGAGCCTTATGCTGGCTGCTACGCAGAGACTGCGAGATCATCGGCAGTTTGACGTTCCAAGGCATGCTCAAGCTCGCGGCAGCGAAGCCCTGCCTGTCGCCTTCGGCAAGTACGCGAGTACTTGAATGAAAGGTTTGGCAACCAGTGGATCGGCCGCGGTGGACCTGTGGCCTGGCCACCGCGTTCTCCGGACCTGACGCCCCTGGACTTTTATTTGTGGTGAGACGTTAAAAGGTTAGTGTACACGGAGGAAGTCACAAGTGTAACAGAATTACGTGCAAGAGTGATCAGTGCTTTCGACACTTTAAAAACGAATGTGTTAGTGTTGATAAGTGTTGCGTAAACTGAAAGATAATCAGCGACGTCGTGCTAGACTGTGCCTAGAGTGTGGTGGTGGAAACTTTGAACAATACCTCCAGGTAACCTAAGTAGGTAATTTATTTATTTGTACATAGACAATCATTTGTAAATACGTTAGCTAAATCAATTTTATTAGTGTAAATAAGTTGATTTCAAATTTTTAACTACGCGAATAATACCTATCAAACAAAATTACCGCCACATGCCTACATAACTAGCACATTTTAGATTTAGTAGATCGGTCTAAGGTGTTTTTGCCGGTCCTAAGCCCGTTAAGTAGGAAGGAAAATTTAAAATCAACCAATTTCAATTTCCAAATTCAATCCACAACTAAAAACAAAATCATAACGGTACGAAAACCTTGGGCTGTGTTTACCTACAATGCGTACTCGGCGCATTTAGGTAAATACGAGCGCGCGCGCTTATCTTAGATGCAGCAAGTAGCAACATAGCCAACAAACAGCTGTGCGCCTCAGGTTATACCTACTTACCTAAATCTTACCGGTAGGTAGTAGGATTGTTACATGTTTTTATTATTAAAATCTAAGATTACCAATTTTAGGATTGTTCATTCAGCAGAATTGCAATAAAACGCCATAACAAAACTAACATTTTGTTAATCAGCTGATAACCACCGTACTTACAGTACCTAGGTCAGTGAACTTTTCTTTGGGACACTAGTACTACTTTTATTAGTAAGATTTCCGCATTCTTATGATACTTAAAAATGAATTAATTATTAAGCGAAATTTATGACAATAACGAAAGCGATTTTCGAGTTCGAACTAGGATAAATCATTGCCATTCGGTCACTGTAGGTATAAAGCGCGCACGTGCGTATCCGCATGTTTGTGTGTCGTAGTTGTAAAGTGGGCGGTGCCTCGCGCCATGAAAGGCGACGGGTGATTCTCCTCTTTTGCGAAGAGCTTCATTCTGAATTAGTGTCAAATTTAAATAACAAAAAAAAACAGCGTTTATTATTATTGACCAGGTTCCGTAATTTATATTGATTATTTACGTCTTTTAAGACAACCTCCTGAATTTTGACGAGGATGCAAAGCAACACCTTGTATTGCACGGCCGCTTTTTTATAGCTATCCGAACTTGGTCGGATTATGTAGGTTTTCGATGCTTCGTCAGTATTATAATTGTCTTTCTTTAATTACTGAATTTAATGACATGAAATTTTGCATGTGAATAGTTGAATGATTAAACAAATTATTGGCATACATTTTACCATGCAATTCCTTTAGAACGTCGTGATATTCGACTGCTTTGTAAACAGTGATCTATTCATGGTAAATTGTCCTATAACTTTTTAATTACTAACGGAACATCATTGATACTTGGCAACATGTTGCAGACACTTACAAGGTTTGTGTAAACGTGAAAATCTAGACCCCAAAGTGCATACTTTAAGAACTAAGACCTAATAAGTGTATTTTACGTTTATATTTTTATCTTTTAAACCCTACGACTTTTTCTAAATCTGTTTTTTAAACAAATATAAACAAATTCAAAACAACGTATGTAAAAATCTACAGCTCTCTATGTAAGCGCTTTATATGAAAACTAGCTAATGGCCAAACGTTCGCGTAGCGGAAACTTGAATTTCTCCGAAGTTTATGCATGCACTGATTTCATTCATACATAAACAATTACACACAAATACACACTAATTTTTGGACACATCTCTTTTCCTTTAAAGTCTATGGATTAAAAAAAGTTCCGCCAGGACAACGTTCGCCCAGCGGAATCAGTTTTTGGTGAATTTCTCCACAATGGCTGCATACACAATTTTTTTTTTACCATACACAATTATAGGACGTCATACACTAATTATCTGCATAATTAAAATCTTTAAATTCAACAACATTCCGCTGCGCGAACGCACACCATTGATAATAATAATTTGGCAGTAGGTAGCCTAAATGATTGCGATAGGTACTTAGTGTCGCTCGGTGTCCAACTTGGAACCTTTTTTAAATATTTTTGGGACAAAATATAACATGGTTCAAAAATTATTGGAATCGATTCAGTTACTTATTCTGAACAAACTGTATTCAGGTTTCGTCTATACTAAACATAATGTTGTATAACGTACAATTGAGTGATTAATGTTAATAATGATTTAATAATAGCTTGTGTTTTTTTTAAACCTATTTTTTACCACTGCTGGGCAAAGGTCTCCCGCACAACCGGCCACTCGTCTCTCCTCTCGTTTCGTATTTTACATAGGTACTTAATTAAAGTCACACCTTTTCGCGTAGGTAGGCAAATACTACAGAACGTCAGCTACTACTATGCTTACATACTCGTTCATCATCAGATTGTATTTACAAAAAATATACATAAACATTTGCATTCTATACTCACGCCTTTTATTTAATGTAACAGACACTCTGACAACACTATCAGGACATTTTGTTTCAGACATATGAACATGATAAATTGTGAAGTTCTCTTTGGCCTCTTTTTCCTCTATACAGGTGAATACTTCGTCGCTTTGTGATACGTTTTGCTCTTCTGTAATTACAGGTATATATAAAAAAATTGGCTGTCATGGGACGCCCGGCAGATGGGAAACATATATGTAACCCTATAACGAAATATGGAGTAAAATAAAGAATAAATATTACTTTAAAGTTTTAACTATTATCGATATCTATCGATCAAATCTGCATACGACCTAGCTACATCACTAATTGAGTAGCGTGGAAATTTCGAAAACGGAATATGTAGATCAACAATCGTTCCAAAACAAATTTTATTCTAATGGGAAAAGGTTTATTTTAAGTGCCATAGAGAAGTTAAGAGGAGGCATCACGCCAGGACAGCGTCATGCCATCTTCCATCACGGCATACCAGTCGTTTTAACTGCCTAGGCGCGCAAATGAATGTTCCACATCAATAAGAGACTACCATTTAATACTTCTTGCACAGGTTACATTTTTGGAATGTATGCACGGTCAAAAAACGAAAATATTAAGCAATTTTCAAACAAATTCTGTTTCTACATTGCCAGCTTATGTCACCTTTTTGTTGAACAATAATTTTCATGTGTCGGGATCTATCTTCATCTTGGCACTATCTTTCAACTATTGTGTAATCAAGGCAAAAGGATTAGTGGAGTAAAAGAGGTAATACCTGCGTTTAATTTAATGGTCTGTAATAAATTGGGTATATGCTCGAAGCCGTACTCCCCATCTTTTTCATTCACCCGGCCGGTTATAATAGTGACTTTGCTTCTATTGTAAATTTTGCCAAAGTGGTCCTTGCTGTTTGTTGCCTGGCAAAGAGACAATCAAACAATTAGAAATAATAGATAGTAAACGACTTATGCCTATTGGTTAATAATAACAATTTACCGGTTCAATACAATCAATTCCTATTGCGAAAAGTTGTTTTACAACAACCAAACATGCAATTTATTTAGTAGAACATAAGATGCAGATTTCCGTAAAGTTTCTAAAGGTGATGAGTTGTTTGTTGAAATTAACAAAGCAACACCAGTTTTAATACCTTGGTCACAATCAAATTATGTCCGACGACGGATTGTTTTAAGTTGGGCACTTTGAGTAGCTGGCTGATGACCATGTCCACTGAAGCGATGTCTCCGTCTTTGAAGCTGCTTCCGTTACGCAGCATCCCTTGTATCAGGTTCACGAAATCGACTTCATGCAGACCCGTCCTACCTGAAAATGTTATGTTATTAGCCACTCTAATAAAAAAAATGTTATTAAAAATGTTGGAGGGATTATTAGTCTATATCTATACTAATATTATAACTCTGGCCGATTTTGGGCCCGGCCAGTGGCGGATTTGCCCTAAGGCCCAATAGGCCCGGACCTAGGGCGGCTAGATATTAGGGGCGGCAAATCGTGACAAAAAATTCACTAATGATAACAAGAAATAACTCAAATGCAAAGTACCTAAATATTTTAAATTCTCGCGCACATTATGGTCTTCTATCTACACTTACCTACATTAATCTCAACAACTGTTCAAATGGGATTCATTTACGGCCACACATGCCTCCGCTCGTTTTCGTTGGATTCCCACTCGAGAATCTAACCTCTGCATACATCCTACGAGCCTCGTTCAGTTTATCACCCGCGATGGCGTAAAGCCCTACCATTTCGGTCCACTGTTCATTTTTGTAAGACATAGCACTTATAGTTAACTAAATTTCTGAACCGATTTCGATAAAAGTAAATTCAGTATGTACCTACCTAGTCTATGATAGGTGCTGAGAAAGGGGCGGCATATGGCCCGGGGCCTAGAGCGGTCAAGACTGCAAATCCGCCACTGGGCCCGGCAAAATACCAGCTATACCCTACAATGTCGTCAATGGTGTTCTGACATGTCCACTTTGTGCTCGGAGTTTTTCGGCCAAAGTTGGATATGCTAGCCACTTGAGAGTACATACAAGGTCTCGACAACCAACCTAGAAAGCCATCGAATGCTGTCTATGTGACCGAAATCGGCTAGATGACATCATATCATAATATTATAGAGAATTGTGCGAATTTTGTGACTTTGTATGTATGCGGAGGGTATCTCCGGAACCGCGGCACATCATCATCATCATTATCATTTCAGCCGAAAGACGTTCACTGCTGGACATAGGCCTCCCCCAAGTGTCGCCACATTGACCGGTCCCGTGCGTCTCGCATCCAGCGGATCCCTGCAACCTTTACAAGGTCATCGGTCCACCTAGTGGGAGGCCTTCCAACGCAGCGTCTTCCGGTTCGCGGTCGCCACTCCAGAACTTTTCGGCCCCATCGGCCATCCGTTCTGCGAGCAATGTGCCCTGAACCACGGCACCTATTTATAAAATTCTATCACTGTTGGAAAGGTACATTACGCCGGATGGACACCGGCTACTTTTTAATCAAGTACCGGGCAGGCGAAGTCGCAAATTGGAGCTATTTTAAAGATAAAATGGATCTGGAGGATCTGCATTTACGTTGTTGAACAGACCAATTTTCCAACCATAAAGCACTGAACTTTGAATTTCCTTTAAAATCCTTCAGAGTGTGAAGGAACGCGTGCTACAAAATTGGGGCACCGCTGTCCTAATAGAAAGCGATCATTGCGATAATTTATTCAGGCTTGACAAACAAATGATCCTGACATTCCGAGTAGCTGCAATCGTGGTAGTTAGTATACTTCTTAATCTAAATACAGGGTGTAAGGGACATCCCTCCGCAAACTGACAGGGTGCATTCAGCTCCTTGTTTTGAATTACCACCAGAATTTTTCTCAGGAAAATTGACATTTTTTAATCGTTTTTAGGGGTTCGTAAAAAACGGAACCCCTTATAGGATCACTCGCGTGTCTGTCTGCCCGTCTGTCACAGTCAATTTACTCCGAAACTACTGGACCGATTGAAGTCGGTGATCCAAAGACGGACGTGGAACGTAAATTAATGAATTTTAAACATGGGGTCCACTTTTGGGGGGTAAATTAGAAAATGAAAAAAAAAAGTGTTACAATCAAATGAAAGGGCTCATTGTGAGCATCTTATAATTATAAGACAAATAGTTTTGAAGTTATTTAAGCATATAGACGAAAATTGACCATTAAAGTGGGCTCGCCTACTACGATGGTACAGAACCTTTCATGTACGAGTCCAACTCGCACTTGGCCGGTTTTTTTCAGTTACTATTCCTTTATTTCAATGTAAAATTACATTCTCTGTATGCAGCACTCCATATGTTAATAATACGACTAAAATAAAAAAAACAACAAAGGATGTTGAAATACTCTAACGAATGACGCGTGAAATCAGCTGTTCACTTCCTGCCTAGCTACACAGTTCATCGATATCGTCGTCGCGCTTGTGGTTCGCTACGTGCGTTTTGCCACAGTAACGATACATTGCGTATGAGGAAATAAAACAAATCAAATTTATTGGATTCCCATAACGTTCCTGAAATAATTTCTTGTACCGGTCATCTTAGAATGATATACTGAATTATTCAGTCCATCAGGCTGCGGAGGGATGATCCTTACACCCTGTATATTGTATCACCTCTACTCACTATAATGTTCGTTTCCCGCAATCTGTTTCAAAACAACTTCCTCGGGTAGTTTGGTTTTAGCAACATTGTTTTTACTTTTTGTTTGCAGTTTAACTACTTTAGCTACCAATCGCTTTCCGTTTGCACATTTTCCCAGCATTATTTTTTCTGGAATATCTGGAAATAAAAATAAGATTAAAACCGGAATATGTTCGGTTGGTTTTACTCATAGTTACGGCAGTATTATATTATCTGTGGTTACGGGTATTTGGCCTTAGGGCTCGTCCACATCTGGGATCGTGTACGAACAGCGCGGTTCGTCTGAATCTTAGGACCATAGTGTGGACACCTTTGGACATGATCGCGAGCGGTTAGCGAGCAGTTCGCGTGCAACTTATAATGTCCTCTCGCGAACAATAGGAATGACACGTTCGCGCTATGCGCGCGCGCATCGAATAAGACACGTCCAAAACCGCGCGCGTGCGCAGCTATGGACTCACCTTTGAAAATCATTCTATATTTTTACCTTTAAAATTGAATTTAGTCTTTATTTTAATGGAGCGTGTATCTTTATCATAATACGTTTCTTGTTTCGGCAGTTGCAGTGTTTCAGATTTAACTAGCTCAGATGGTGACTCGAGTTTTTCACGATTTATCTCATTTTCGTTCGTGATTTCTGTAACTAGCTGTGCTTCTGAAATATAAACATTATTACTTGATAGCTTTAGGATCAATTTACATTCCCGCCGACAAAAATCCATGTGGCATATTTTGTACAAGTTATATAAATTAAGGACCTTAAATAGAATTGATGCAATTATTTTTTTCCTTTCTAGCAATAAAAATGGTGATTTAATTTCATGCAGGTTTATTCTATATCATTTCTATATTAGCAATAGATCACGAAGTTATAGGAGTAATAATAAAATACCTTTATCATCATTAACAAAGAGTTGTACGCATTTTACATTGTCATTTGATTGATCGTCAGCATTTAACACGAACTCCACAGTTTCTTGTTGATTGCTCAACGGCTCAGACACAATGTTCGGGAATTGACTTGAAATACTTTCTATCTTAAGGGATCTGTTGGTTGGACACAAAGTTTCATTAAAAACTTCAACGCTACCAAAAAACTATCTAATATTGAGAGCATTATCAACAAAATATAAACTAGTACCTGTTATCATTTTCTGCAATGTTATCATTTTGAATCTCATTTCTCAATTTTTGTATCAGTTCTATAAAAAAACGTGAAAATTAGCACATGAAAGTTTGTTATAATAATGTTTAATGTTCAAATTCAAAAACATACTATCATTGGTAGTGATGTCGTGAAGTCCTAGAGTGTTGAGCACAAATATTTTGTCATTAGTCTCCAGTAATATCCAGCCTTTCTGTTCCAATGTCTGATACTGCTCATCACTTAATGTTATCTACAAAATAATATTTAAACATTTAGTAAAATATTGCCTCGTTAGTCTAGTGGTCGGAAGAACGATTGCTGAGCATGAGGTCGGGGTTTGATTCTCGGGTCTCACTAAGTGTTATTACGTTTTTATATTATTTTTTTTGGTGAAATGTGGGTGTACTATTAGGTAAACCTCTGCCTTACCCTTTGGGGATTACAGGCGTGATATTATATTATGTAAAAGAGTTCTGTGAAACATTAATAACGGATAAAGAAGAAGAAGAAGAAAGAAAAAAAGAAGAAAAAAAGAAAGAAAAAAAAGAAAAGAAATAAGAAGAAAAAGGAAAGAAAAAGAAGAAGAATAAAAGAAGAAAGAAGAAGAAGAAAGAATAATTGAATTGATAATACCTCAGTAAAATTATTCCCTTGTTTGTTATTGTGTGTCACAACATCAATGTCAACATCCTGTGTGTTTGCTTGTTTATATTGATTAACAACATCTTCTTCCATCTGAAAATAAATTTTAACCATTTACTTACTGACAAGCACTAACTGTACACTTAAATCTGTATAGTTCTTCCCTCGGCTCAATGATAACCAGGGATGGAGACTGAAAGGGAGGTAGTAAGAAGAGCACAGATTGCCAAAACTGCAGTGACGCAATTAGAGAAGATCAGCCCCCGTAGCATGACCATCGTAGACAAGGATTTCTTTGACGGAAGAATCGACAAAATGACGATAGTGCAAAGAAATCTGTCAAGGTGCGACACACAATCTGTCATTTTGTCGATTCTTCGGTCAAAGAAATCCTTGTCTACGGTGGTCATGCTACGGGGGCTGGAGGAACAGAGGTAGGTAGCAGGAAGGCGAAAGCTAATCAGATGCGGGCCCTTATCTTCTTTATATTTCTGTACGCTTCGGAGACCTGGACGCTGAACGCACGTGTTCGGAGCAGAATAGATGCGTTTCGGATGCGGCGCTGACGAAAAATGCTGGGTATTCCATGCACAGCGTGCTGCACCAAGGTTTCGATTCTGATTCAACTGAATGTCATGACCCGTCACCTCTTTGCATGCTGCGACTCCTCCAATACTTTCGTCAAGTGAGACGAGAGCCAGACAATTTGAAAAAGGTCATCATCGTTGGCCAGGTGGAAGGAAAAAGGAGCTGGACGATCACCAACCCGATGGATCGACGCCGTGAAGGAAATATGCCAAACCAATCTGCAGACATCTATTAGAATGGCGAACAACAGAGAGACTTGGAGAGGCTGGACGGCTGGTGGCACAAAGTGACGACCGCTAGGTGTCTCGACCTTCTGTCATGGAGATACGAGGAAGATGAATAAGTTATCCCTCAAAAGACTATATCAGACACTAATCTGCATGGTCCTCATATGACTTGACCAAGATTATTGCTGGTTTTTTTTTTATTTTCTCAGAATAGTTGGATGAGAAATTAAAACTAACCTTATCTAATTGTGAGTCGACAAAAGGACATCATTCTAGTTTAGAACATTTTTTTTTAATTTGCTCGTATTTTCCCACTCCTGAGCAAAGGCCTCCCTCCAAGCCTTCCACTTCTCACGATGGTGTGCTTCTTCTCGCCAAGCCGCGAGAAAGCCATCCAAGACGTCCCGATATCGTCTCTTCGGTCAGCCGCGTCCCCGTCTAGCTGTCTCAGGGCTCCAGTCTTGTTGCGACATTCGGGCCCAAGACATACCTAGTCCCATTTTAGTCTCGCAGCTTTATAAGCTACGTCGGCGATTTGCGTTCTGGAGCGCAAGGTGGTGTTCCTTATTCGGTCAGTTAATTTTACATTCAGTATGTTGAGCTCCGTCGCTCGTTGGCAAACCTTGAGTATAGATTTCTGGACATTAGTCAAAGACCAAGTCTGTGCACCATGTCAGTATGGGGAGAATACACATGTTCTTTAGTTTGCGGTTTAATGGCATGAGCACATCGCCCTTGAATAGCTCTTTCATGGATCAGTAGCTCTTACAGACGTTTTCCGTGCATCTTGCCATTTCATTATCTTGTCTCGCCTGGAAGGAGACTACTTGGCCCAGGTAGATGTATTCTTGGAGTATTTTCTCCCCGTTTAAGTGCATGTTGATAGGTGAGCTTTTGGTAATGAACTTAGACTATGACATGTTCATCTTCAGTCCAACCTCAAGGCTTGCTTTGTTGAGTTCTTGAAGCATCTTTTCCAGTTCCGCAGCTGATGAAGAGAAAAGTACAATGTCATCAGCGAAGCGTAGATCAACCTCGCCTCACCGAGACAGATACCTCTCTCTTCCCAGGCGGTCGCCAACGTTCTAAAGACTTCTTCTAGGGTACTGGTAAATAGCTTTGGTAAATAGTTCGAACAAATTGCCAGCCAGAAAAGTTATACGATTTTCTTACAATTACACCTCTTTTTTTTTTTTTAGCTTGGTAGAATCATCAAATGAGTCCTCCCACCCAGGGCCCAGCGGGAGGGACTGTCAGACTTGTACTGACTAAAATCCACGGTGTCCTTCAATAGCCCTTTATGTTCCAGGGTCACGGTAATTCTATAAGTCCCGCGACCCCGGCAGATTTTGGCCCTCTAGAGGGTGGCCCTGTCATTATGCTGACACTCTTTGAGGCGCGCGTGGAACACAACGCGCCGTCGACCCGGGCATGGTCCATGGTCGGAAAGCGAGTCGCCCATTACTCGCCGCCCGCATGCCCGCGCCTACGGTGGCCGGAGATCGTCTGCCGACGTCCGGCGCCGTGGGCGCCTACCACTGCGGCTGGGGTGGAGGGAGGATGCTGTCCTCTCCCTCACGCGGCCCGCCTCCTCCTTCGCCAGCATGACTGCTTTGCAGAAGGAGGCGACCGCTTCCCACTCCGTCTCGCCCCGCAGCATGGCCTCGACCAATGCCGGGCGCGAGAGGTCTCCGCCTATCGCCGCCGTGAGGACACGGCGGTGCTCTGCCCAAGCGGGGCAGTCCTGCACCGTATGCTCCACCGTGTTCTCCGGGCGGACCTCGCAGTGGTGACACCCAGGCGTTTCCTCCTTCCCCATATGACACAGGTACCTCCCGAAACTTCCGTGTCCGGTGAGGACCTGCGTCACGCGGTAGGTCAGGACGCCGTGACGCCTATCCAGCCACTCCTCAAAGAGGGGTCCTACCGCCGCGATTGCGGCGTGCCCGGAGAATTACACCTTCATCCCTTTTTACAGTGAGAGCCCTTCTACTGCTGTTTAGGTTTGAAAATACAAAAAATCATAGCTTTATCTGTACGTTTTTTTTCGAGCTCCAAAATTTTTGTGTATGAAATAACTGATGTCCTTTGAAGTTAATAACATGTCAGGCCAGCGAAACAGAAGATAAATTATAGTCATTACAATATTTTTTTTGTGAAATAGTGTTTGTCACAACCCATTTACATAATAAATCATTTGAATATCATTATTGCATTAATTTCACATAAATGAGAATAACAGAAGTAAAATGGTGATCCTAGCAGCTACTGCGAAAACAACTGAAGAAAGAATGCCTTACCATTGTTATGTTTATTGAAATGTATGCAAACCTAGAATTATTTAACATATACCGGTTCTGTTGTGGTGCTTGAACTGGGTTGTAAGAGGTAGCTATTGGTATACAGGCCGCTATCTCCATCAGGAAGGATAAACTGATCTGAAATTATAATATTTATGCTAATATTATAGCAACAAATATAAAATAAAACATACAAAAATATTTAAATCTAACTAACTTATGTTATTCAAATCTTTGAAACTGTGATTAAACATCTTGAAGCTGTTTGTTAGACGTTACTGACCTGCCACAGATATGAGTTCAGCAGAATTGTCAACATCAACAAAGAATTGTTGTGAGGAGACTCCATACACGGTGCATGGCTGAACATCTTCCAGAGCCTCCTTCACATCCTGCACCTGGGCTACATACTGGATCTGTCTGTTTACTGCAACAGTTTGGAATAATTTAAAACATCTTATTTTGTACATCCAGGGAAGCCAAGAGATACACTGACTTGTTCTAAAACAATATTTTAGTTTTCCATTGGCTTCTATAAGAATATTAAAATATTGCAAAGAATCCATTGAAATTTTTTAGCTTACTATAATGGATGCCCGACAGCTATAAGCGTAGGGTTGAGGTAGATGGACAGGAAATACCATTATGTCGATGAGTATTTATCTACTTGGGCCAGTTGGCATCCTTCGAAAATAGGCAAGACAGAGACACATTCTGGGTGTCGAAAGACAAGACAGGTTTTGAAACATCACGCTGCGTTCCAAAACGGACATAGTGGACATTTGCAAGAAGGTTGTTAGGCTTAAATGGGACTGGACGGGTCACGTCAGCCGCATACACAATGACCGCTGGGCAAGTCTCCACATAATGGTTGCCGGAAGACGGACGGAGCTTCCGAGGCCGGCCCAGAAAGAGGTGGTGGGACGATCTGGATGTGTGCTGTGAGGACTGTTCCGAGGTGGCAAGGGAAATGAGCACATGGAAGGAATTGGGGGAGGCCTTTGCCAAGCAATGGGACAGAATAGGCTTAATAAAAAAAAATGGATCTTTTTAGAATAACTTTCAAAATAATTAACAGAGAGACTGGCAGAGGAGTGCCTAAGTAGCTTCACCTAGAATCCGCCTACTGTCATTAACTGGGCATGAGCTACTGAGAAATTCCAATGACATGAAAAAACCAAATCACACTTTTGAACAACCTAGGAATCAAACCCAGGACTTCAAGCAGTGTGTAGTAGTAGTGATATCAACCGCTGGACAAGATTAGTTTTACAATAAGCACTCCTTCACGGCGCAGCCCTCTTTTAATTTACATATGGCGATGTAAGAGAGTGTTTACGGGGAAGCGATTTTACGCGTATTCGCTTGAAATATCGCCTCTCCGTATATCGAAAAATCGTGCAATACGCCGCGAGACGTCACCTCGCTAGAGTATTAATGTTCTGTGGACGTCACGTCGCACACGCGACCCTTGGCTCACCGTGTCCTGTATGAGCCCTAACAGGTTTGAATGGTAGAACAGGTAGCATTCATTGTGAATGTTAAGTACCTTAAGTACCTGTCTATTGTGGAGTAAAAGAGCTTATGACATCCACATTGTACTGTGTAGTTTTCATTTCAGATCAAAGAATTTTAAATAAATTTTAGTACTGTCTTGCCAACTTACGGAGAAAAGTGCCATCATCTTGCACCACAAAGAATTGTCCATGTTCTGACTCACTTCCATTCGTTGGTGTTGGTAAAAACTCGTATGTTTCGTAAGTGTTTTTATCCATATTAATAGAGGTAATTAGGAAGAAAATCTCTCTGTCTCACTGTTTGCATCCGTAACACACTCGAACGGACTCTGATTATTAGATGTTATTTCAAAACGACATATCGGTAATATTCACATAATAAGAGCTTTTCTTTAAAATATCACTACGACAATTTTATTATAAAACAGAGTTATTAATATTTTTTCCGTAATAGTGATACATTCTTGTTTACTTGGTAATGTCATTATGACAGTGCGTGTAATTTTTTTAAGGATGCGTTCTCAATTAATTGTTTGGAGGAAAACATCGACTCGTCAGTAATTTAATGAGAAATCAAAGATGTAATTGATGGTTGAGAATGCTTCGCAAGACTCCGATTTTCTCAAAGCATGAACGTAATCTTTCAGCTCTATTGGTTCATATACTGGTGCTCTAAATTTACCCGTAATCATTTGTTGAATAATGTTTTTGTACATAATGTCTTTTACAACTCTAGTGGTTTTAGATTCCCAGTCATGTATATGGAATTTATGAAAGTCGACGTCAATCCGATTAGCCTGTTTCACAAAGGGTAAATAATAAGCCATTCCATAATACACTATGACTCCTTTACGCTCAAGTAGGTGTAGCAAAACATCTTCATATCGACCGCCTAAACTATTCAAGGCTAGCTTAGGTCTGGCTAAAGATGTATTGAAGTTATAGTTTTCAGCTTCTTCTAGAGTATACACTACACTAGCGCCTATACTAAGTAGATACGTCTTCATAGATGCATAATTATACTGATTCGCTACAATATTTAGTGTGTTTATACCCCTAGCTTTACACAACTGTATTACGGATTGTCCACATGGGCTGTTGGCGGCATTTTGTATAACTGTGTCACCAGGTTTCAATTTTGTAAAGTCTTGTAGCAATCTGTATGCTGAAGCAGGAGCTATTGTTAGCATAGCAACTTCTGGAATTGCAGTTTTTTTAGAAATAACATGAACGTCTTCCTCGTTAAAAACACCGTATGACCTCCAAGAACCTAGTAGTCTTTTTGATAGGACAACTCTTTCACCAACGGCCACTCTAGAGACCAGTTTTCCAATTTGTACAATATCTCCGACTCCTTCATCTCCGGGGATAGTTGGCAATTTAGGCAGCTTTATGTTCATTCCTGGAATTAATAAAAGATTAGAAAAGTTAGCATCTCCGTGGACGTGCTTAATTTTTATCATCTCATAACTTAGAATAATAGGTAGGTAACATCCTCACCAAAAACGTAATTGGAATGGAAGACGGACCAAGTTCGCCGATAAAATAAAATAATTGAGATTAGTTATGCATATTAAGTTTTTTAGCTAGGATCATAATATTTATAAACTATTTAACCCTCTGCTTCTTAGCGCATTGATGGCAATCTAAATTGACTGTCTAAAATTTGGCGACGGTTTTGGCACTTTCAGTAGCGTCCATCAGCACCCGTAATGTACAAACAACAGAACTTGCAGGATACTATCTATATTTTAGTGACCTAACGTTTTGTGGATCAATACATTTTACACTCTAGGGCAGAGTCATCTTACTTATCACTTAGTGTAATCTTGCAAAATTACAGTGAGTACCTACAGAAACTCACGTATGAGGAGACAGAAAATTTGCTTCATATAACAATTCCAGACTCAACTACTTGTTGAATTATTAAAATTAAACTAAGCAATCTCCTTCCAAAAAATAACAAAAAATTCATACTCCGCAATCTTACACACCGTGTCACACTTCTTCACGCATACCTCCATCACACATAGAGAGGACTGGTTACACACCTTTATAATGTTACCTTTTTAAAATAATAAGTATTGTGTCTTTTTTATTTATTTTTTCTAAATTTTCTTTTATAAGATACGTACATTTATACATGGGATCATTGCAATGTCATAATAAAAATACTTAATTTGTAACTCAGAGGGATCGGCGTTGAGGACTGAAATACAGGTTATGCCTAGTTCGGCCCCAAATGCTAATACTTTTGTGTACTTTAAGTTTAGATTAAGCACTTCTCTTGTAAAAAAATGAACATATTTAAGTGAATAAAACATTATCATTAGATGATAATCTATGAATAGGTTTTCCTAGCTTAGGTCTGCCGCGACCCCGTGTCACTGTTTCAGGGCATCAATCCTGAGCTTTACGGGCCCACAGTTCGTTCGGCATGGGACAGATATGTCCTGCCCAGTCCCATTTAAGTTAGGCAGCCTTTTGAGCCACGTCAACGATTTGCGTTTTGGAGCGCATGTAGTGTTTCGTACATGATCTGTTAATTTTACACCTAAGATACTGCGCTCCATAGCACGTTGGCAAACCTTGAGTTTGGACTTTTGGATGTTAGTCAAAGATCAAGGTTGTGCACAGTAGGTTAAGATGGGGAGAATACACATGTCCATTAGCTTTCGCTTTAGAGATATGGGCAGAGTGCCCTTATAATACTCCTTCATGGACCAGTAACTCTTCCAGCCATTTTCAATTCGTCTTGCAATTTCCTTGTCTCGCCTTGCCTGCAAAGAGATTACTTGGCCCAAGTAGATATACAGGGTGTAAACAGACCTTCACATAGCCGTCAACCAAGCATTCTGTACATCAAACTAAGTACTGGGAATCGACTTTTTTTAGGGGTGAAAAATCTCGTTTTACGGTAAGACTCGATGGAAAGCACTCAAAGCATTACACTGATGGATGGATTGAATAGTACGGGGGTCGTGGAGGTGTGTAAAGTTACAACATTAAAAATTCGTATTTAAAAAAAAAATTTGAAAATGTTGGAACTTTGACCCCCAATATCTCCGTAAATAGAAGGTTCCCAGGTATGGTCTAGAACAAAAAAGTGATCGCAATGACGGGGAGAACAAGTGCCTTTCGGTTTCGTTAAGGGTCTAATTACACCCTTTATAACAAGGGCTAACCCCTCCAAAGGTTTGAGAGGTCACATTTCTGGTTTTCTTTCGGGTGGGAGAACCTCGAGACCTGCGAGTCAGGCACTTTTCTTACTTACACCTGGAACACTTTATATTTATAACACTAAAGGTGAATTTATATTTTTAAAATAATTAATTATTTCCAGGTAACCGGAGACGACTATATTTGACACTCATGTTGGGAGCTGAAAAGCCGCGACCCTGAAAATGAAACCCGACAACAACTTGGCCATCGTAACGTCTGTATTGCATGTGGGCGATCGATTTTGAGAATCAGACGCAGGCTGGTGCTAACAGAGATGTCTGAAAGAGAAACTCAAGTGGGAAACATTATTTAAGGATGGATCAGGCCCCGCCTGGTTAGTATGATAATGAGCTTATGATGAATACTATTTTTTTTTGTTATTTTGTGTTTTTGACTACTTTTTACTGTTATTGTTTCAGTTAAAACACCTAAAGCACAAAGAATTGTAGATAGCGCTCAGAGGATTCCCCTAATGTTGTACCCACAACAAGTACAGAGGAAAGTACGCAGTACGCACCCTGTACCTTCTGAACAGAGAGCAAATTGTGGATGTTGAATCCACCATGATAGTGCTCACAGAAGTTCTGCTGATTTTGCACACTCCTCAAGTTCAGAAGAAATACATCCTGTACCTATCCTGTATTTCATGGCAACCACCCATTTATTTTACGTGCCAGAAGTAAATCTATGCACATAGGAAGCAAGTCCTATTATACATATATCGCAGTAGATAGAAGGCTACAGAGGCGAAGTGGTGTATTATTGCCACTGTCCTGTTGGGACACAGACAGTGGGTAGTTGCTCTCATGTCATGAGCATATTGTGGAATATGGGCTATGCCAGACACCAGAGCTATATCGCTGCACCAGCTTCCTTTTTAGTTAATCTTATAATAAGATAATATTTTTTCTATAACAATATTGTAAAATATAAAATAAAAAGTATGTAAAATACCAAAAACGATATTTATTATAAACACATTTTTTATTTAACAAACCCTGCCTTTCAATAGCTGTACAATCTAGTGAGCTGTGGCTGTTATAATTTAAGTAAAACTATATCTTCTCTCAGCGTAGTAAGAATCGTTTAACTTGACCCACATCATCACCACCACCTTGTTTGCGCACCAATTTTTTATGTGGTGCACATTCACAGCATTTATTATTCACTAATTATACGTTCTACTCATATCTAGGGACGTAACGTACACGTACCGTAAAACGGGGTGAATAGGAAAGGCAAGGGTGAATCGAGACAAAACTTTGAAAGGGATTTTAATGTTGAATTGATATGTTATGTTGCCAACAAGGTCTCTAAATAATTAAGTATCATTAAGTTAATAAAATAGAGTAGTTTTTGGTAACATCATATTAATTGAACGTTAAAATAGTTTTCAAAGTTTTGTCGCTATTCGCCCCTGCATTCCTATTCACTCCGTTTTACCCGGTACTTAACATAGCACAAAAGTAAGATGAAAATTATTGGTGCCCGCTGAAAAAAAAATGACGCCACTAGTCCATACAAAGTTACGTATGCGAATTTTTGTAACCTTGCATATCTAACTTGACCGGGCTATGATTACTTCACTAGTAGGTGAACACTAAAAACTAAGTATTATATCATTTTTCTCGCCATTATTCGCTTTAACAAAAAAAAACAGCTGTTTCCTACAAAAGTGCAGTTACGACATGGTCAAAATGTATGGAACTGCTTTTTTTTTTTAAATTTCCGATGAAAAATTAATATGTTGGGTGGGCTCAGAATGATGTACTGAATTCGTGGTAAAAGTTTTCGCGTCGGTGTCCCATCCACCCTATATGTGCATTTCACTTTATCATGTGGTGCTTGGTGAAATAGCAAGAGATTTGGATGAGAGCGACTGAGCGGCATGTGCACTCTTAAGAGCCACTTAAAATAGTGACATTGTGTTGGTCAAAAGTAGCTTGAAATGGTTTGTGTAAGATAATAGGCATTTCTTTGCTGAACGAAGAGTGAGACACTGCCTTGTGGGTAAATGAAATAGAACTGGTAATTCAGGCTAATTGGTATTTTAATAAAACATAAATAATATTTAAGTATATTGAACAATGTAACAAAGCATAATGCCACAAATAAGTTACACTTAACTAAAATCTAAAATATATTTACATCCTTGAAATCCCTTGGAGGTAAGTGTATTGCTAATGGCTTCTTGAAATTTGTCAAATTTCACCATCTTGTGTACAGGAGCTCTAAGTTTCCCTTCAGTCATCAATGAAATTACTTCTGACATCATTTCATCTTTGGCCAAGTTACTAGCTTTTTCATTCCATGCAGTCATCCAGAACCCATAAAATGCTAAATTTTTAAAAATAAATGCAGAAGTTGGTATAGTCACAGGCTCCCTTGACATTCCCCCATAGGTAACCATACATCCAGAAGGTTTTAACTGTCTCAACATTTCCAATGAACTTTTCCCACCAACACAGTTTAGGGCTAGAGAAGGTTTCTCAATTAGTTTTTCTTTAAAAATAGTTGTTGATCGCAGTTCTTCTTCAGTTAGAACATAAGTAGCTCCCAAGGATTGTAAATGACTCTTTAATTCTTTGATTTCAGGCCTATTTCGCACAATATTGATATTCTTAATGCCCCAAGCGTTGCATATTTGTATAACATTTTGTCCACACGCACTGTTCGCTCCATTCTGTATGACTACCATGCTAGTGTTCCGTACTTGTTTGAAGTCAGTTAGCATTCTGTAAGCAGTGCAAGGATTAACAGTGAGAGTTGCAGCTTCTGCTAACCCCAAATTGTCTGGGACAACTTTCAACATAGTTTTATTGAATATTGCAATGTCTCTCCATGTACCTTGAACTGGCTTTGTAACTATAACTTTGTTGCCTGGACTTATACCATTCACTTCTTCTCCAATCTGTTCAACAACTCCTACACCTTCATTACCAGATATACATGGTAGCGACACTTTCACTGGGTATTTTCCTGAAACAAATGATTTTGCAACAATAATTTACTATAGACAAAAAAGTTTCAGCGATCAGGAGTTATGGTTAAAAATGTTAAACATCGTAAGTAAAAAAATGATTAAAAATACCTGCATATTAAGGAATCTTGACTTGAACAAAATTAAAATAATATCATGTCTTGTCCAGGTAATACAATTCACAGGTACATAGGTTGAACAAAAAAGTTTTTAACTATATTTTACAAAGTATTCCCAGCCGAATTTAATAGAATAGTACTCTTGTATGGCAAATTAGAATGAGTTCTATTGCCTTGTAAAAAAAGCACCTTTTAGTGGCCTTATTGAAATAAAGGTTTTGACTTCTATCATCAACACTTGTTTCTTTTTGTCACACTTTCTCTAGATACTTACCTTGAATGGTGTTTATATCAGCCGGGTTTATTGGGGCAGCTAGCATGCGAACCAGAATATCTTGTTTGCCCAGAGGAGGTACTTCACTTTCCCTGACCGTTAAAACATTAATAGGGTCTCCAAATTGGCTGTAAACTAGTTGTTTAGACATTAAATGTCGCTGTCGCACCGAGACAGTCAAGTAAATACAGCTTTTTGCATAACATTTTGCAGCTGCAAATAAAGTATTCGGGTGAGGTAAAAAGGCCATAGTTTATCTTAAGACAGATTTACAGAAATTCTTATTTTATTTTATAGGAGCACTGTTAATTTTCGTTTATCAATCGGCGACTGTCATCATGTCATGTCATTTCCATAGACCATAGATAAATTATTTTTGTTTGTTTGACACTACGTTTGTCAGCCATGTCTTGTATTGACTCTGGAATCCCTTGTATTGTGGAGAAAATATCAGAAGCGTGACTGTGAGCTACGGATACCTATTTGCTGTCTCCGCCTTCTATATAGCAGCAAAAGAAAATAAATTATAATTAAAAATAATAAAACTGGTAAAACACGAACACTTGTCTGAATACGACGGCGAAAAATAAATGACATGACAGACCTTTTTCATAATGATTTCGGTGTGATCACGACTTCACTAGTTCCAATTTACCGGCTTACACTTACACAAAGTGCAGCATGTTTATTTTGGCGCTTAAGATGGGCTGCGAAATCGACGTTTCGTATTCCCCTTTTTTCTTCTTGAGTAATGCCTCTAGAGCAGGCCCGTCCACATACGGCCTCCGGGCCACCTAGAGGCCCGTATAGGCATTTCATCCGTCCCGCGAGCTATTTAAAACTTTATAAGACAACAATAGATATTGCGCGAACATTGTTTAAAAATGTCCCTAAGTCAGTTATTCTCGTGCCAGATAATTACCTACCCGCCCCACCTTACCTACCCACGAATGCAGACCGGATTATCGCAGTCTAGTCCGGCGAATCTTGCTTTATTTAAAAGAGGTCACTTTGCATTTCTTTTGGCCCGCTACGGTTACAAAAAAAAACTAAACTTGGCCCTCCGTAAAATTATGTTGGACACCCCTGCTCTAGCTCTGAGCTACCATTTTTTTTTGCATAAAATCAAGGACCTGTCACCTGTCATTTCCTTTTTTTCAGCAAGTAATAAGAAAAGAAAATATGACCCTCCAAAATTGACAAAAAATGCCCACTTTATATGGCTGTGATTAGAGGACTGCCAGACAAATGTTAAATAATAATAATAGCTTGGACCCTGCCCCGATACCGGCGGACCACTATTTTTTATATTTTTAAATGTTTGTAGGTTAAGGGTTTTGTTTACCGCTTAAACTACTACTACTGATACTATATTATTACAATTATAATCAATTTTTTAATAAAAGTTCAAAAAGGACGAGTCCTCCAAGTGAAAGTTTCCCGCGCTTTTCATCCGAATTTATATTGTGACATATGGTGTGACCTCCGTGTATCCATTAAAAGTCAGTTTGGTCTGTTTATTGTTCATTGTTGTCGATGAAAATTTCTAGCACAATAATAATATGTATTTCAAACTTTTTTTTTCAAAATTTCTTACTTTTTGTTAATTATTTTATATAAATATTAAAATTCTACGATTTCTTTTGGTAACTGATACTTTTTCACGTCATTAACAATGACCAAGGAAACAAACCAAATTGGCCTTTAATGGATGCACACAGGTCACACTATTACGCCACAATTTTATAATTCGGCGAATTGCAAGTTATTCAACAACGAAAAAAAAAAATTAACAGAAAATTAAAAAAAAAAAACACTAGCAGCTTATTTTTTTTAACTTTCTTCTCTACACCTCTAGGAACTCAATAAAACGACCACTATAACTTCGTTCCACGTTATTGTCTAATTGCACTCGACTATTCGGCTGCACCGCTTTTATCGTTATTAAAGCCGCGTTTCCACTAGGCAACATGTGGCGCGCGACACGTGACGCTCAACATGTACGGCAACGCTGCGCAACAGCGCGCGACTTGCCAGCTGGTGCGCAACATGACGCGCGGCTTGTTTGTTGTTGATTGTTTTGTTTGTTTAAAGGATTAGTTGCGTAGACAGATAACGTTGTTCAACAAAAGTTCCGCGCTGACTTTCAACATGTTGGGCAACTTGTTGTGCAACATGTTGCGCGTCAATTGTTGCCTAGTGGAAACGCGGCTTCATGGTAACTACGACTTATAAGCAACGTTTTTTAAACATACATAAACTCACGCCTTTTTCCCATGGGCGTAGGGAATGCAATCCGGACTATCCGTAATCCGAAAAATCCGGATATCCGCACATTTTTACTAGACTTCCAAATCCGGATTTGAAAATCGAATCCGGATTTTCTGAATAATAAGAAATTGTAATTCGGGGGCTGCTTTATTCAGCCGAAAGCCTGAAACTGATATTCCCAGTTTAGTGCGAAAGGAGATGGCGTTATTCGAGGATAGTGGTTCATGAGGACGATACATGGAGGCCGCTTACAAGCATTTTCAGTGCATTCCCTTGCTTTTTCCGCAACAGGAATTAAGTGTAACCGAATTCGCAGCAGGTTAAACGACTGCACTTTAGATGCTTTATTATTTTTCAGGTCACATTTTATGTGTCAAAAGAAAACATACTTTTTTTTGTTGCTTAATTTATGTTGGTTAATTTTTTTTGTTATGTTTAATAATTTGACAAGAAGGCTATTACTTTTGTTTTCCAGAGTTTCTTTTTATTTGTACCTATTAATTATTTTATTAATGTTACTCACCACGCGAGTCACAGAGTGATTTTTTTAATAATAATAAGTATTATGTTGATTAAGTGAAGTTAAACTGTTTTGTTACTTTTGTTATGTTTAATAATTTGACAAGGAGTCGATTTGTCCTTTTATTTTTGTTCTTCAGAGTTTTTTTTAATTTGTACTTGTCGTATATGTCAGGATTTATTTCGTAAGGCTCGTACATCATGTGGGCAGACGATGGGTTTCGTGCTATGAAAACACACTGGGTGCGATACACTGTTTCTAGCAAAACTAACGAATTACTTGAGATTACAACTTAACACGGGGCCCAATGAATCGGGTACAGTTCCAAGACGTCTCAACTCCACCGCGATCAGACATTGACTGTCGCCCTCGCCTGAGCTGAACATCAGGGCTCTGTAGAAGCACGCTGTGGTGTGGGTAGACTGGTAAGTAGGTCGCGTCATGTCACCAGTGCCCACTGACGCGTTTTCCGATTCATTTTATGCCCGGATACGACATACTTATTAATTATTTAACTAACGTTACTCAGCACGCGAGTCACAGACTGATTATTTTAATAATAAGAATATTATGGCTATAACACCAAAATTACGGTATTTAATTTGAATAACTTCAAATAACAAAAATTTAAAAAGTCATATATTTTTAATTTTCCTGTTTTTATTTTAACCCATTAACACAAATATAAGAAAAATCATATTAATAAACAAATATGGGTAGATTTATGTATGTTCATGAAAAATCCGTAAAATCCGGATAATCCGGATTGGACCAAAAATCCGTTCTTAAAAATCCGGATTTTAAAACAGAACGGATTTGCATTCCCTACATGGGCGTAGACAAAAAACTACAGAACGACACAAAAAATAAAACACAGGTAATAGTATTATAATGGTATTGACTGTAGTGGTATTCATATTGTTTAAAAGCAGCAGCTAGCGAAAATCAAAAATATGTTTAGTTCCTTGAAATCCCTTTATAGCTTTGCAGAAGGTTTCTTCGAATTTGTCGAATTTCACCATCTTGTGTAAAGGAGGTTCAAGTTGCCTACCTACCATTAATGCAATTATTTCTTGCAGCATATGGTCTTTGTCATGTTCGCAAGCTATTTCATTCCAATCAGTCATCCAGAACCCATAAAATGTTAAATTTTTAAAAATAAATTCTGAAGTTGGTATAGTCACAGGCTGTCTCGACATTCCCCCATAGGTAACCATACATCCAGAAGGTTCTAAGTGTCTCAACACTTCCAATGAATTTTTCCCTCCAACACAGTTTATGGCTAAAGAAGGTTTCGCAATTATTCTCCGTTTAAACAATGTTGTTGATCGCAGTTCTTCTTCAGTTAGTACATAAGTAGCTCCTAAGGATCGTAAATGAGTTTTTAATTCTTTGATTTCAGGCCTATTTCGCACAATATTGATATTTTTAATGCGCCAAAATCTGCAGAGTTGTATTACATTTTGTCCACACGCACTGTTAGCCCCATTCTGTATGACAACCCCGCCACATGCCCGTACTGGTTTGAAGTCAGTGAGCATTCTGTAAGCGGTACATGGATTAACAGTTAGTGTTGCAGCTTCTGCTACTCTCAAATAGTTTGGTACAACTTTCAGCACAGATTGATTGAATACGGCAAATTTACACCAAGTTCCTTGAGCAGGTTTCGTAATTACAACTCTATTTCCTGGACGAATACAAGTTACATATACCCCAATTTTTTCAACAACTCCCACGCCTTCGTTACCAGCTACGCATGGCAGCGACAACTTGACTGGGTATTTTCCTAAAACAAGAAGTTGTTTCAAATATTTTAAAATAAATTATTTGGCGTAACATCACTCCTGTTTCTTTTTTCATTCAATTCGCCAAAGGGGTTTTATTTGTTGTAAATTTCCTTCTTGTCTTCAAGTATTTCTAAAATATCGGGTTTTTTAGACCGAGATTTCTTTTGTCATTGGTAACTAATGGTCATCTTTAACTTTTACATTAGACGATTTACTGATATTTGCGAATTAATTTTTAGTCACTACACTCATGAATGTGGTTTTCTTGAAAATTTTAATGTCTGATAGCCGTGGAAAAGTATCAGTTACCAGTTACATACGAATTCTTAGTCTTAAAATCCGGTATTTTAAAAACAATTAAGGATAATAGGAAATTGTAAAAAAAAAACTTGAAATAGGCGTTTCTCCACACCTCTAGGAACCCAAAGTCCACCCGAAGGTGAATGTGATTTTCAATGTTTGTGTCAAGTTTCCAGAGGTTGTACCTCTGTTACCCACCTTGAATGGAGTTTATATCAGCCGGGTTAATTGGTGCAGCTATCATGCGAACCAAAACTTCATTGGCGGTTAGATCAGGCAGATTTCTTGTCCTCATCTTTAAAACCTGTAAGGGTTCTCCAAATTCACTAAAAACCAGTTCTTGTGTCGTAAAATGTCGCACTAGCGACCCTGTTAATATTGCCTGTTTTTTGAGGTATTCTTCATAACGTCTTGTTATTTGTGGGTACCGAATGTTGGTCAGGTATTGTACCATACTTATAGGAGGTATATTTATATATCTTTGTAAAAACATTTAAGGCAGTTTATACAAATTGATTGACATTTCAATTTTCTGGAGTTTTTTGTCAAATATTTTCTTCCAAAGAGCATATAATAATCACTTCGTTCTAAAAGGTCTTCATCCGATTTGTTGCGGATGGGACGAGGTCGTGTCATCAATTTTTTTTAACGTGTGGCGTATGACACGAGAGGCGTGCCATTTTTTAATCGATTAGAACTCCTTCAAAGGAGATCGGGCGGAAGCGGTCCAAGTAGCGTCGGTGAACGATACCTATATTTTCTTGAAGCTGATGTAAAGAGCATTATTTCTTGTTATAGCATCAAAAAAATTTCTCTATGGAGAAAAAAGTTATTGATCATCTAAAATGAACTATGTAATTAACGATTGCATTAATTACGAACAGCGTCGGTGATTAAAACATAAATCATTTAAAAGTTTGTTGGAAGAGGGTTTTTCTTTAGAAAGAACATAAGCACATCGGCGCCGGGAGAAAAAAGTTAAACGCCATTATGTACAATTAGAGACATCAAAATCTTCTAATTCAAGAGATACAACGAGCGCCGGTGATTCAGACATACATCATTTTAAAACTTGTAAGAAGAGGGTATTTCTATGTTAAGGACATAAGCACATCGGCGCCGGAAGAAAAAAGTTAAACGCCATTATGTACAATTGGAGACACCAAAATCTTCTAATTCAAGAGATACAACGAGCGTCGGTGATTGAGACACACCATTTTGAAGCTTGTAAGAAGAGGGTATTTCTTTGTTAAGGACATAGGGAAATAGGCGCCGGGAGAAAAAAGTTAAACGCCATAATGTACAATGACTTACAATAAAATCTTCTAATTCAAGAGTTATAGGAGGCGTCGGTGATAAAGACATACATCATTTTAAAGCTTGTTATAAGAGGGTTTTTCTTCACTAATGCGACTAACTGGGAACTTTGGCAAACGATGAAGCATGTCTGCTTACCCCTCTAAGGAGTATAGTCGTGAAGATTTTGTCTCCAGGACTTAGCAAACAGATCGTTTTCAACTCATTGTAACTAATACGTCGTTTTGACCAACGGTGAACTTCGGCAAACGATGAAACTTGTCTGCCTACCCCTCTAAGGATTATAGTCGTGAAGGTTACGGTTATGAAGTGATGAGGGCTTCATATGCCCATACTGATACATATGGCTTGTACATGATAATAATCTACCTTGTATGGCTTTTTAATAAAATGAAGAATTCGATTTACTAAAAGTACTTTTTATAGCCATTCTTTAAGCGATTTCCATGAGCTTTGGTAATTGAAAAGAATCAACAAAACTTCTTGGACCAAAGTCTATAGAAGCTTGCCCGATCTCCTTTCGTTTCAGAAGGGTTTACCCAGAACAAAACTATCATTGTTTTTCAAGTAGAACAAGCCTGTAGCTTTCGTCTCTGGTGCAACACAACAGTGGTTAACAAACTTTTCAAGTTGCATTATTTTTACGACTATAACATACCTCAATAAGTATTATGTATTTAAAAATTAATGATGATACCGTGATTTTAAATATGTAGCTCATTCAGTTACATCTTAATAATAGTTTAAGTGTAAGCTTTGCACACCGTTGGTTTGGTTAGGACAGGCAGGATGAACATGTCCAATCCAAACTCATGATTTGCCAGCGGGCAATGGAACGCAGCATAACACGTGTGAAAAGTACAGATTGCGTTAGAAACACCACCCTGCGTTCCATAACTCAGGTTTCAGATGTCGGAGAAAAAACAGCCAAGTTATAATAGGAGTGGGCTGGCCATGTAGCGGGAATGCACCCGGAGAGGTGGGCAAATATCGTCACTCACTGCCTAACGGAGGAAATCGCCATCGAGGTAGACCGCGGCGATGGTGGTGTGACGATATGATCTTATTTGAGGGGTGAATATGGCCAGATATCGCACAAAATAGAGAGGTTTGCAAATAGAAAGGAAAGGGTTAAATAAATATAAATATTTAGTTTATTTATTTAACAATTGATGTACACACTAAATACAGAAAAGAAGAAAGGAACAGAAAATAGTACAAAGGTGATGCTTATTTCTAAAGAAATCTCTTCCAGCATACCTGCGAAAGGAGATGCTAAAAAAGAGATGTAGACATAGTGTGTAAAAGAAGAAGAGAAAATGGAATACATAAAACGTAAAGCAGAACTATTTAAACATAATAATATAAGAATATACTAACATATTTATAAATACAAAGACAAAACATAACAATACTGTAAATACAATAACTAATAATAAATACTTATGCAACTATGACGAAATGGAAAGATATTGTTTGATAATGTAAGTTTTGATTATTCTATAAAAAGCTTTAAAATTAATTAATATTATGAAATCAAATGCATGTTTTTTGTTTTTATTTTTAATGAAATAACTAAGAAAAATTTATAATATATTTATTTCCTTGAAATCCTTTAAGAGTTTTGCATAAGGCTAAGTAGAAGCTGTCGAATTGCACAATCTTGTGTGCCGGAGCTACAAGTTTCGCGTCAAGCATCAATGAAATGATTTCTGACAGCATTGCATCTTTGGCATCGTTGCAAGCGTAATGATTCCATGCAGTCATCCAGTACCCACAAAAAACTATTTTTTTAAAAACAAATGCAGAAGTTGGTATAATCACTGGCTCCCTTGACAATCCCCCATAGGTGACCATACACCCATAACGTTCTAAGTGTTTCATCATTTGAGTTGCATTTTTCCCTCCAACACAATTTAGAGCTAGACAAGGTTGAATTAGGTTTTCTTTAAAAATTGTTGTTGACTGCAGTTCTTCTTCCGTTAGAACATAGGTAGCTCCTAAATTTTCTAACTTACTCTTTAATTCAGCTATTTTGCACCTTTTTCTCACTATATTGATATTTTGAATGCCCCAAGCTTTGCAGAGTTGTATGACATTTTGTCCACACGCACTGTTAGCCCCATTCTGTATGACAACCCCGCCACATGCCCGTACTGGTTTGAAGTCAGTGAGCATTCTATAAGCAGTACATGGATTAACAGTGAGTGTTGCAGCTTCTATGTTTCCCAAACCATCTGGTATAATTTTCAGCATAGATTCATCGAATATGGCGTATGTCCTCCACGTTCCTTGAGCAGGTGTCGTAATAACAACTTTATTTCCTGGACTAACACAAGTCACATACTGCCCAATTTTGTCAACAACTCCCACGCCTTCGTTACCAGCTACGCATGGCAGCGACAACTTGGCTGGGTATATTCCTATAATAAAAAGTGTGTCAAAATAAAAATAAAATATTAGTTATAACATAACGCCTATTTTCCGATGGTTTTATTTATGTCAGTTTAATTAGGTGCTATCCTCAAAAATCCGATGATGATGTATGCGATTGTCTCGCGACACGGCTGTCGGATGTCGGCTTACTACTTCTCTTGGTAATTGACTTAAAATTATTATGAAAATAATTATTACAGGGCGGTCAAAAAATTCGTCCGCATCGCTGTCAACGGGAAAAGTGCCCAGAAGGCTGGTAGCATTGCAATTGCCACTTTGGATGGCAATGCTTATTCTTAGGCCAGCCTTCTGGTCACATGACGAGTCGACCAACCGCTTGGTGATAATCCGAAACCAACCTGCTGGCTCATTCGACCTGCGGCTCATCCCACTATGGGAAATCGAGTTCTTGGGTCGATCCGTACAAGGGAATCCTTCCACTAGAAATTTCGCAGATTGTTTTTATTTAAGTCAAGATTCTAGAGAATGTAGGTACCTACCTTGAATGCAGTATATATCAGTCGGATTTACTGGTGCAGCTAGCATGCGGACCAGAACATCTCGGGCTCCTAGAAAAGGAAGTTCCCTTTCTCTTATCTTTATAACTTCTATAGGATTTCCGAATTCGCTGAAAAACAGTTCTTTTGTCATTATATGCCGCACTGGCGACCCTGTTAACACAAATATTTCCTGTATATTGAGGAGTTTTTCGTTGCATTTTTTTATTTGTAAGAAGTGAATTTTGATCAGGGCCTGTACTGTACTTATGCTAGTTAAATTTAAATGTCTTTGCACAAACATTTGGATGGATAAGTCATGTAAGTTTACGAGGTTTTAAAAAATTGATTGACACTTCACTTTTATGATGTATGCTGTCAAATTATACTGTAGAGTAGGTAGCTACTAGGCCAAAGAAAAGAAGTATGAACCAAAGAGACTTATACCTTATGTGAGGAATGATGTGAAAGAGGAAGGAGTGCAAAGAGTAGAATACTTATACCAAACGGAAAAGGAGTGAATAATTCTGTGACGTCTGTCAGGAGAAAATGGAAAAAGAAAACAAGTTGCGCCGACCCCAAGTAGAATGGGACAAGGTCAGTAGGATGATGATGATGGTATAACTGTAAAGTATAGGTACTTACTAATTCCATGAGTGCAATGTGAGATCGTGCACTGGAGATATTGAGATTCTTCATCTTAGTGTGTCGATGGCAACTAAATTGTGTCGGCCCAGAACTGAGCTACTAGTTTGGTGCTTTTGGTAGCGTCCATCAGTTCGTGTAGTGAACAAACAACAGGACACGCAGGACACGATATTAAGTGCCCCATCGTTTGTGGATGTTGAGATTAAAAAGCTTATATTGGAGAAACGCGAGAAATAATGCAAGTGCTCGATCTCTGGCTTGCACTCGTTTGGACGGAGTAACTAAGCAAATAATATAAATTGCCCACAGTTACATTGGAATTCCTTAGTAGCAGCCGGGAGGTTGTGTTCAGCCCGGTTGCTGGCATAGGACTTATAACTGGCGAAAGATGAGTGTAGCTGCTGAGGCACACCTCCACCTTTGCGCTTCCGTGCCTTCAGTCTAAGTTAATGGTTAGCAGAAACTGACAAAACAGAAGAGGACAGAAAATGTGGCAAGGAAGTTATCATCATCATCTGCTTAGCCTTTTCTTATGTGATACTGAAAACTCTTGTTTTGTTTTGTAATTGTGCATAACGAAGAAACACCTTTTCATAGTCATACTTGGGTTACTAATTCTTAATTAAATTATTTATTTTCTAGATGACATTAAATTAATTACAGAATGGTCACTTTTATTTAATTAAGTTTTAACAATCGACATATTATTTTGATGATTTTGAAATTAAGTAGTTATCTTGGTCACTCCTTCGTCTCTTAGAAATCTGTTAACGCGAATATCCAAATCTTTCCGAGCCATTGGTGCGGTGGAACGGAGGGGAGCGATGGCTTCCGCGGATGGCATTTGGAGTTTTGGGATGCGGAAGCGACGAGCTCGGGTAAGCTGCCAGCTTGCGCTCGAATTCCTCATTGCTCGACCGGTCCCTTTACTATCATCCACGGTCGCTGGATACGGGCGAGGAACACTAAAATAAACAATAGAATATTGTGTTTTATTAGAGAAGTAACCTTTTGAATATACCTACTTGCATGTTTGATTAAAAAAATGTAATCCCATTAGGTACGAGGAGCTGTAGACTACCTAGTGTAATAGTACCACATGCTGTAGTAGGTAAATAACGTAGGTAACCCTCCACTTACTAATCTTTTGTGATTGATGCGCGTAACCGAGCTGGAGCTATCACCGATGGTAAATCTGCTGCGTAGTTTCTTTTTAATCCTGGGAAGCGAAATTATGATTACGATAAATTAGTCAGTGACAGAACAGGCTGTATACAAAACGAGATAATGGAACAATGCATTTGCGAAGGTACTCTACATCAAACCTCGATTGACAAATACCGTACATCGTCATAGTCACATAGTCGAGCAACTCAACAAAACAACTAAAAAAGCTTCCAAAGGCATAATATCAAAAAAAATTACATTTGTCCCATAGGACAGATTCTGACTTTGTGTTTGTATTTTTTCATTTAGTTCATTTAACCCTTGAGCTTTGGCGTCCATATTGCGCGTCATCACAAGTCTGTGTGAGGCCATTTTGTTTTGTTAAAACTTAAGAATCGTGACGTGAATTACCTACTCAAAGAAAAAATACCAACCAGAATATTTGACATTGTTAATTGATGATTTATCTCTCCACTTTTGGGAACAAACTGGGCAAATTGATTTACGTATAGACCATCGAGGAATCTCTTCATTTGTTGACAGATTTACTTTTTGCAATCCAGGAATTCCAAGTGGTACCTGCAAGGTCAAAAAGAAAAATACTGTGGCAGAATGTAAATTAATTAAAGTTTTCGATCAATATAGTGAACGAGGAATAGGGGAACCGGGAAAGGACTACCTGAGAGGACGATTAAAAGAGATGTATGGAAGGAAAACAAAAGAAGACATGGAAATGCGGCGGTTGCACCACTAATCATAACGTGGTTCTCCATAGAATTTGTATGGCAGTAGCAACCTATCACTATTTATTGCTTTCAAGCAAATAAAAATTGAAATTCTACCGTCGAAATTTCACAGAAAATTGAAGATTAACCGTGTTTTTAGGTCTAAAATTAATGTTTTTATAGAGCTATTGTATCTTAGAATTTTTGGTTAATGGTGCAACTACCCAAATGGAATGACATGACAGAAAGATAATGATGATCTTGATATAAACTTAGCGTAGCGTTGAAATCAATGAAATGGATTTTTTCAATTCAGTATTCTTATGTAAGACTGACCGGTCCGGGAGTAACTGGTATTTTGAATGCCAAGATGGAAGGAATGTCCATATCACGGCGGGTAGATATCCGGGAGATTCGCGATCGGGAGATGCTGCGCTCTGTCGTGCGCATGCTCAGGCCATGCACGCAGGCGTCGCTGGATTGGCTGCCGATGAACATTAATGAAACGTTCACTCACTGAATGAATCAGAAGAAGATGATGAAAATGAAAAAAGAAGGTGAACAGTCCGAATTAATAAGAATTTAAGACAGCTTTGTTCATAAAGTGTGTACACAGACACTAAGTAACTTGAAAGTCCATGTATAAAATTAATCCGCAAAGAATATTTTGACAAAACATTCATAACAGTGACTTATTCGCGAAAGAAAACTGTGAGAAAGGCGTAGTTAATAGACATAATTGAATCGAGAGCGAAAGTTTTAGTGGGAAACCTAAGATTTTTTTTTACAAATGCTTCTTTGTTATCATTAGTTTTTGTTCTGCTATTGTAGACGTCAGATGTAAAGCACAGCTTGTTGATGACTTAATTATTACCATGTACCGGCCGCTAGATTGGACGCCACTTGCGGATTGCTGCCACTTGACTGTGATTGTATAATATAGGTAGTTAATAGCTACGATATAAGGTTAGCTAACATCTTTTGTATAGGACGTATCTTGTATCTTTTGTAGATGATAAGTATGGATTGTTTGTGAAGCTATTGTTTGTTAAATAAACCAACTCATCGGAAACGTCCTCTCGCGGCAGTTCAAGAGTTTGGTCTTGAGCTTCTTCTAGTTCCCGGCTTCGAGCACGAACCATGTCTAGAAGTAATGTATCGTTGCCACCCAAGTCATCCGACCGGCTGAAAGAATTGAGAGAGAACGCCTTCTTAAATTTGTGAGAGACATCTTGATGTGAGTTTCCATGAACTGTAAAAAGTATCATTAAAGAATTTCGATATTAAGGGTGTAAATAGACACTAAACATAGCTCCCCGTCTTTGCCATAATTTTTTTGTTCTAGACCATACCTGGAGCCTTATAGTTACGGAGATATTGGGAGTCAAAGTTCCAACTTTTTTTACACACCTCCATCCTATTCAATGCATCCATCAGCACAATGCTTTGAGTGCTTTCCATCGAGTCCTACCGTAAAACGTGATTTTTCACCCCAAAACAAACAGTCGATTCCCAGCAATAATTTTTGCGTAAAGTTACTTAGTTTGATGTACAGAATGCTTGGTTGACGGCTATGTGAAGGGTCTGTTTACACCCTGTATGTCATTATACTTTAATTAATTTGATTATGTCTTTCTTAAACAATGCAACGTTACGAATAAAGGAGACCATTGTGGTGAGAGACTGAGAAAAAGCCATGGTATACGAACCAGTCGGAACGTATAACGCTTCGGTGCGACAAGAGGGTGTTAACTTCGGAAGGGACGGTGACGTCGGAGCCGTAGACCGACGAGTCGCGGTGTGTGGCGCGCATCCTGCTCAGCAACGACGTGTGTGGAGTCGCATCGTTGCCCATGAACGAGATGCGACGCGGCTCCTCTTCTTGTGTTCTTTAATGAAAAGATATCGTCTTTGGTTAGTTTGTAAGAGTTGCAGGTGCTTACATAAAAAAGTCTAAGCAAACTTAAGCAAGAACGATTTAATAAAGATGGTTGCTTGTCAGGTACATCTGTCATGTTTGGGTCAGCTTCCAGTCCAACCGGATGCAGATGAATACCAGTATTTTACATACTAAGGCCAAAACGCCATATAAAAGTAATACAAAGGGGTGTAAATGAAGCAATAAAATTGTAAAATAAGTACAGAAAACAATTATTGTTGGCTAGCGGTTTACGGCGACACGCGAGAGGAATCAAGATGGACGAATCGGAGGCTGGCTTGACTTTTTCACTAGCTACGTGAGTCATGTAGTGACTCAGTCTGGCTGGGCGTATAAAGAATTATATTTAAAGCCAGGCGGTAGCGGTTGAATAAATGCGATTTGACTCCTAGCAGGCCTTGAGTCCTATGTCGATGTAACGAGCTTCTTTGCAGCTACATATTTTGAATCTTAAGTCTGTCACCATTTATGTTTTAACACGACAAACTAAGTACTACCTATTTGTAATTTTTGCAGCCATTGATAAAAAACGTTTAGTGAAATATAGATGGAGCATTTAGATAAGATGGCGTTAGTATCTCAAATGTACAGTCTAAAATATAAAAGGTAGGAGTATTGGTAAAATAAATCCAAAAAAATAAGTCCTCTTTTCGCTACTTTTGCAAGAGACAATGCAAACATGTGGGTCATTGTGGGTGAGTAGGTATTAGAATTTCATATTTGTACTAAAACTAGAAAATATTAAACCGACAGCTTGAAGTGCTGTTAAGACGGATTACTGAAGTGTATTCATTAGATAACTGTCGCAAACCGCAGTAGCTACTAACCGGAAGAAAGAAGAATGGTGTGTAGAGTATAATTTCGAATAGCGTTCTTTCCAGTCGCCATTTTTTTTCGGCGCTGTATCCTGAAAATATATTAAATGATTGTTTTGTACTATAGCATGATTTTACGAATATATTGCTAATCCAAGAAGCTATAACAGAAATTTATCTCTTTTTTATATAGTCCTCGAAAACATTGTTGAAGAAAATTTTCCTGTAAACATAAAATCAAGAGAATGAGCGATAACTTTATATTGTGTGGTTAGTTAGCCTCTTTGAAAATTATTTTATTGTACTCAGTACTGTAGCTCTTTTTGTCACAATACAAATAAACACGTAAAGAGTTGAAGGCCATGACTCGATGACCAACTGGTCACCGCAACAACAGTCCTGGTGAGGAACCATAAAATAATTCTGTAATTCTTTTGTGTTTCTGTTCTATTCTGTTGCCTCTTTTATTGTGGTGACCTACTCTTTTATAGAAGTTACAGAGAGTTGTCTACTAAAACCAAAAGTATCAATTAGGGTGATATAGTTAGGATTTATATACAGCAAGCTTTCTGGAGCTTCATCTGAGGTATCAACATCATCACCCACTATGTTGATTCTATTCTATCTCAGGTAGTCTTATTTCTATCCTCTCGTAGAATATCACTCTACTTACGGCATTCCGCATTTATTTTCCTGGTTAGATTCAAAAGTAACAATTTAAAGATCGATTTGCATTAACTTAATTAAACTAATGTTGATTTGCTTGTTATGATAAAAGGTTAAAATTTAGCTTCCATTTTGACTTTGACGTAGAATTTGCTGCCGACTAGATTGCTTTTGATCGAATTTGACGTTTGTTGTTTTTTTTTACATATTAAAGGTTAGACTTGAGTAAATACATCTATGGCTTCGTTGTTAATGTATTTTGTAAGGATTCCTTCAAGTCGACAATTAAGGCTCTCTACCTTTCTTTATCCATAGGCATCATTTTCACTTTCATTGGCGTCTGTATTGACCTACGAAAGACACTATCAAAACTTATTATGTAAATTATATGCAAACTGAGATATTTTAACTCGTTGAAATATCACTGTTTCAAGCTTTCACGGTTTACACATATACTGTCACTTACGGGATATCTTCCGTGATTGTTCATTATTTTGAGCTCCCGATATTAACCCACCCGCGATCATGGCGCTTGCAACAGCGCCGAAATATCGGGAGCTCAAAATAATGAACAATCACGGAAGATATCCCGTAAGTGACAGTATACGTTGAAATATCGTTTCTCCATACGACCTACCTGGTGGTGTTTTGGTGACCCAGTAATACACTCGAGATTTGTTGTGAAAGACGTTAAAAAGCACTAATAACATTTTCACTCTCTTACTTATTAACTTCAAACAACTGTACAGCCACACCAGTCAACCACAATGGGTCTTATTCAGAAACACGATTACCTTGAGATCTATTGACCTGTAACGAGCGAGCTAGTCATGAGGCACTCGTTAGTTTAGATATTTATCTCGCACAAATAAACAGAGACACAGAGTGAGTGACATCGGATAACAAAGAAGCTTTAAGGAGTTCAATAACAACGGCTGTAACAAGAGCAAGTCCCGTTAAACAAATGTGAGCTCCGAGCCTGCAACTGAATCTGCGGTTAATGTCCCGATTTTTAGTGGCAAGCCGTGGGAGCGCGTCCCAGCTGAATGCGAACCGTACCGAACATTAGTTTTGTGACAGCATTTAATGTTACAATGCAATTCGAAAAGTAATTTGATTGAAGCTGTTGTGACGCTGTCAAGCGGCGGCGGGGCGCCTGTCTCCTGGCCGCGGTGCGCTTGTCGGCTTGTCTCGCGCTTAGTCGCTCCGACCGCGAACAGACGCGCACACGTTGCGCCGCCGCGCACCGCCTCCATGCAACACGCTCGCCGATAACGCGCTCTATTTGAACGTAACAATCACTCTAACTGCACTATTGAACCCATTCACACTTACTAAGGACCATTATCGAATTACGTTTTACGTCGTCCCAAATTGTAAGGTTCGTCGGAGCGGTGGTTCCCAAACCGGCTCCGTGACCATATGATCCGCATTACAGTGGAACTGTTGCCAGATTTCCGATATCGGTGGGCAGTCACGATGTGGATCTTAAGTTGAAGTGCACTCTGGATTTTTGTGTTAGTGGATGCAGATGGAGACTAAGTGACAGAAGACTTTGGAACAAGTGTCTGTGTTTTTGTGACCGAATGTGCTGGAGATGTGAATGTTGACGTTGATTTTAATGTATTAGTGTTGTTATTGAATAAGTGCAATGGCTGGTGCTAGTGAGGAGGGCGGTGGTGTGGAGGAGACCACACCAAGCTCAGCAGTGGAGGCGCGCGGTAAGCGCGGGCTGAGCGGGTCTATGTCGCTGCGCACACGCAAGCTAGGCCGGCGCCTCTCGCGCAGCATGTCCATCGTGGCGCTGAAGCTCCCGGAGAAGGCGCAGAGCATCACTCGCTCTTCGTCGAAGCTCATGAGATCTGGCAACCGCGACAAAAAGAACAGATCATTCGAGCTCTCCATAATATTGCCAGATAAAACACAGAAACAGGTAAAATGCTGATGTATTGTATTAACTTGGGCGTTCGTTGTAGGTGATAATTGATTGATAACGACATACGTATTGAGGATTGATAGATATTGACGAAATCATGAAATAGATAAAGGAGTTATAACAATGGTTTACATCATTATGACAGTAATGCTGTTTTGTCAGGTAGACGCCGTCACTACATAAACTGATATTTCCTTATTCACAGGTTAAAGTAATGACAAAGATACATAATTATAATCATTTATTCACTAAACAAAATTGTCGAAAGTGCACGTATCTTACATAACAATAGCGTTTGATAGCAAAACGATGTATAGTTTGCGTTGGTAGCATTCAATAACGTAGGTAAGGCAAAAAGTGCAGCCCATCCATAGATTCCAGGATGTGCAAATATTGATATTTTAAGTAGAACGGGTCCTCATTTCTCAAGTAGTTGTCTCGAAGACTATTTGAGTTAAAATGTTTACTGATTGCTTGCTGCCTTCGGTTTAATGGATGTATTTAAAAAAAAACAAATGCTTGTAAGCATAGATTTACGATTTAGACTCCGTGTTTGGAAGTTACACGTTTAACGCCATGCATTTGAATGTGCTGTTTACTGAGTCACTGCAGTTCTGCCGTCGCTGGTGTTTCGCCACTGCCTCGTGTCGCCCACACCGCTGATTTCTCCATTGATATAATAATGAGGTACAATTGCCTTCGCGTTCAAATCGGCAGGCATTGTTTGCTTTGTCACTGAGCCGGAGAATGCTCTTTGAAGCCGGATTTTTGACTACCGGATGATGTTCCTGTTTTGTCTGAAACGATTCGATGGCTTTCTGTTTATTGTTCTTGCATGAATTATTCGAGCGTGATTCATATAAAATACCTTGATTACACAGATAGTACTAGGTACCGTCAGTTGAGCTAAGATTTGACCTGATTTTAAGTAGAAGCACGTGGTGTAACACATGTAACAGCTTATTTCAGTAACTGACAATTGCCGTAGTTTGTGGTCTGAGCTCGCGGTAAAAGATCATGGCTGGGTAATTATACTTTTTGTAGCGTTACCTCTTTGCTCTGAACTTCCTTAACTGTGAAGGATAGAATCGGTTCCGGTGGTAGGTTGCCTAATTAATTCGACAACTAATTACCGCTAACATTGAAAACTGCTGTTCGACATTTTCATACTACGTGTGTTATTGCGAATTCACAAAAAAATATATTATCCAAATAGTTCACACAAAAGTATTTCAACGTCGTCGGCGTCGTTCTCATGTTTTTGTGGTTTCGTTACCGAGCGTGGCGGTCTTTTATTTATTATTGTTTTCATACGACATATTTCAGAACGGGGCAAATATTCACTACTCACATAAATATTTGTTGCGAAACGAATACCATATTTATATAGGAGACTCTGAAACACGCGGAGAATGTTTCCAAAATATGTATACAAAACAATATTGATGTCTACACTAAAATATTTTATTTTATTTATTTACCACCAATTATAACATCATTACAGACTCGTCCAATAAGATGATATAAGACATAAAATAGAAAAATATACAAGAAAAAATAAGTAAAATTACGCCCAGTAAAAATAATAATACCTGAATTAATTAAACATGATAATGTTTACAGTTGCACACCTCTTTCAATTACAGTTTGAGCCCTTACCCTTGTGATATATCGACCTCATCAATCTCTACAACCTGCTTTTACGAATTATCTTGAATGACGATGCGCTCAGCTCTGGAAAATATTGTATTATGCTTGACTTAGTCCCCCGAAGCTAACTTTACAATTCAAAATATTTCCCGTAAACTACTATTGTTCAAATGAAATGGCAATATCATGAGACTTTTCGAATCACTTTCTGCGCAAGCAATTTTGCTTCTTCAACAGAGCTATAAATTCAACACAAATGCCAGTAGTTATGGCTGCAGACTGCACTCTAACTACCTTATCACTGTATAGATCCTTAACCCCTTAACGATTCTGGCTGGAATTGTGTTTGTTTGTTAAAGTGCTGAGTGGGTGTAGTGAATTGCAGTTTGGCATCACACGTTGTAAAGGACACACAGTCTTTGTTTCTGCCTGTCGTTCTTCAAATTCTTGTCAGAACAATGCCGGTTGTAACGGATTTGTCACTTAGGCATCGCTGGAGAATATATAGGTACTTACTATTTGAATTAATATGCAGATATGCTCCTTCCAGTGTTAGCGTAATAATAACTTTACAGTCGGAATTACTCTCACCTTTTTGTGGAACTTGGATAGGATTGGATCAAGGAGAATTATAAAAGTCTGTACAATACTGAAATTATTATGATTTCTTTTATAGATTTACTTCGCAGTAGATCTCTGGGTTATTTGAATTCTTATTGACGAGATTGATTATGGTCTGAGCTGGATCTTTCAAAACAAAACAAAGTTATGAGTTCATCAGTTGTATGTATAGCATCTATCATCTTCTTTATAGTCATAATAGTAAACAATTCAACAATAATTTATGTAAACTGTCTTACTGCGAGTTCTTTTTGAAATTTTAATAATTGCCATGTCTAGACTGTGTTATGTATACTTATTCTTTTCGTCTTATCGAAAATAGATCTTTAGTCTTCTAGAACTATGGTAGTAAAGAATTTAAGGAAATATGTTCCTTGTACTTATCCTAGTTTTTTTACTTAAGGTGTATGGATATTCATTGCTCCGAACAAGCATTTCGTCATTAAGTTCTGTGAAGCTGACAGAATGAAATAACATTCATTAATCCCTCTAATACGCTAATGATGTGGGGACAGACAATATTTAGCTGCAATGAGGATGAACGCCTACATACTGCACCGGGACTAATGCAAGTAACGGAAGCGAGGACCAGACAGTTCATGTATGAGGATGCTCTCAATTCATTAGGAGCTTCTTTTTGCACTTTATGTACTGTCTTAGATTCACCATCGTTCATTTCTATTATAGTGATAAGTACAGTGTTGCGTTGATTGATATAAAATATGAGATTTCGTCTTGTCATGTTCTAGGAAGCTGTAATGAGTATTTCATTCCAAATATTTTGGCAATCATCAGTCATTCTTTCGCCATTTTATTACTTGGCGTGATCAACACCTGCTTTTGGCTGAGTTCTGTCTAGAATTCATGAGTCTCTTGATTTAAAACATGAGCTACCGTAATGATCATTGATTGTCTTATCACACTCTCACAGTACCATTTTTGCCGGTACTATCAACTACACATACTTATCTTAAAAATCCGTTTCCAAACAAGCACGCTAAGAGATAAATCACCTGGCCAACTTCGGATAACTTCTAATTAAAATAATTGCATCAGAAAGTTAATCCGTACCCGTACACCACTTTTACGTCGTTAGTGACAAACTGGTGAATAATAAGACTTACTTACCCGCGGAACCATAAAAACAAACATCAGCTACTAGCGCTCATGATAGATAGAATGACAAATTGCGAGAGAAAGTGATGTCGCAACGATATGCGTTAGTAGTTGGACGATTAAGTGGCGTTCCATGCGGGTACCTTGCGGTACTCCATATAATTGGATACATATTCGTGACGTGATACGTAAAATAAGTCGAAAGCACGTGTATCCATATCATCAGTGACGGTTGGGTAATGATCACTTGTTGACAAACAATTTGGCACAAAACAATCAATGACTGAAATTCTTCACGCGGTGTTATGAAGCAAATAATGATTGACACACGAGTAGCGTGATTTAGGCCGACGACAAATTGACTGGACTCACTAATAGCGATAAAGAGGACAAGATTTATACAGGCGATTAAATTAAAATCACACTTTAAGATATACGTATAAAGCACTTACGAACTATATTCTAAAACTTTTAGTTAATAGACATTCATGTTTTGACATTGCCACGATTTTTTCTCTTGATCTCAGAAGCGTGTGCCAAGATTGTGTAGTTCTCTGTCTGAAGTTTGTCTGTTTCATACCTGACTGTCTGTAAGTGTGTAGCATCATCATTCATTTTTATGGCACGTGTTATGATGTGATAATCACCTGAAAAATCATGATAGTTAAGAACTGCGTGTCATTAGCTATGCGCGTTCATTAAAAATGGTTTAATTAAGTGATTTATTGCGTTTGCTTCTAAGATTTATGTTTCTGTTTCAAAGTAATATAGAAGTATAACTAAATACAGTTTTACAATTCTTTGACTTGTTGTCTCGTTCCTTTTAATATCTTCAGCGATTGAAAGATTGTCGCAAGCGTTTGCTCCTGATTTCGTACTTCAATTCGATGTTTGTAAATAACCGGTAGATTGGATTGGTGCCATTTCATTGATCAATAGTAAACTAGACGCATACAGTGATGCCTATCATTGTATGCGTACAATGCGTAAAACTACAAAGTGAGTTAGATCATGAGTGGTGGGACACAGTACATCATAATTGTTTAGTAGTTCGTAATAAATTATAGGATGACTGAGTTGTCGTGTTACGTAACAGCCTTAGAAACGGTAATGTTTCTATTTCCATAAGAGGATAATTATCTTTGTCGTTAGCGAATTACCATTCAGGTAGGTGATGTTCGTTGGTTGAAGTTTTATCGCTAGAAGTAATGAAACTTGCACGTATTAGGATTCTTATACCGGAAACTGAGTTGAGTTAGGTTAATATAATAATATCTATACTAATTTGCTAAAACTGCTCAGACATAACAGCTGCTAAGCAAGTTACGTATGAGTTTAGACAGTCTAGTGCTATAAAATCAGCATAAAACTAAAATTACAATCAATATTTGTTATTTAAATTCGATTTCAAAATCTTTTCAATGGTGTTACTTCCGCTATTATGTAAAAAATGAAATTTTGGCTAAACGATGCATTTTGAATATTGCATTCATGAATTTCTAAACAAGTTACTGAAGCCATAAACCTCGTCGAAAAGACTTTTGGAATAGTTTTTTCTAATGAATTTAATGAAAGCAAAAATTATTCTAAAACGTTCTAAAATGTTACGTCAAGTTTTAAGAAATTCTTTACTACAGTAAATAAATTAACTTGGAATTTTACTTTCCGTGTAATTCTGTTCGGTGCTAACATGATATAGTATTTACCAGACAATACCTTTTCAGGCCATGTACATGAATTGATGTCCGTTTGCAAAGTCAAGACATGACCATGGGAATATTCAATGTCCATGGTCAAAACTGCTTAAATAATAAATTTATAGTCAAACTGTCGAAATGCTACTTTTCTTGCTGTTGTACAATCTCCAGCACATCAAGCAATCCGAAACTGTAAAATTTTCCCAATCCACCTTGAACCTAATACTTAAGCGATAAAGTTGAAAACCTATTAAATAAATTTGACATATTGTAGTAGTTTGATGTGCCGTCTGTACGTTATTTCCCTCTTGTTGTAGAAATTACAACAAGTCTCAATATAATCTCTGCGATGATCTACTGAAGAGAAACACAAGAACACATGTGAACGTTATTGAAGAAAGCTGCAGCGATCGAGTTAAGGTCTCGGACCTACGATGACTATCACTTTTTGTATCTAAAGCAGCGGTTGAACCGGTCCGAAGGCCTACGAATGCCAACTGGACAAGCGCTATGCAATACGTGGTTTGCGCACATCGGTCAGTGCAATCTTTGAAGGTATCTTTTGTAGGCAATCTTTGCTGAACGCTAATAATGCATTGTCAGGTCTTAACATATTTATATATGCCTTATTAATATCCATTGGGTTGGGTTTAGCATCAAAATCGTGTGTCTTTTTAAAGATGGTACAAATGTTAACTATTACGAGTATATATTTACAAAGCAGAAATACAAAAATAATATATCAAATTTCAGAACTGCAGATTTCTCTAAAAATTACGTATTTCAGTCCAGTTCAACGTCTTACCAATCCAAGACTTTCGTGACAACTTTTACAGAATGAATAAAATAATTCTAAAAATAAATTAAAAACTGATGGAATATTTCCGCTCCATTGCTTTTTAGTTGTAGGACGATTGATTTGTTTTCATTTGCCAAACTCTATACAATGGCTTGGGTGTCCTCACCGGATGTGGTAACTTTCAATATATCACGGTAGTAGATATTTTGCATTAGATGATGGACACATAATGTGACAAAGAATCGCTCGAACCAGTCACGAGTACTATATGCAAGTCCACATTAGTTTCGTTATGCAAATGTAGTGAAAGGATATGGACTTGCGATTTTCATGCCTCCATCAGACGAGTGTGAAAGTGAACCTATCAATGTTCCGCTGATTTATTAATTTGATTTTTGTATCTATTTTTGTAAACTGATTAATCATTTTTTAAAGATGCTGACTTTCGTTGAGTTGATTGATTGAAATTTTCTTCATATGCTATTAATTTAATTATCTTGATACTGATGCCATCTTTTTTACTGGAGAGTTTTGGCGAATATATTAATGTGTTTAAAATGCATGAAAGCAATATGATATTCTCATATCTAATAATAGTTCTGTAGATATAGTCAAGTAGATTAAGGTCACTTTGCACATTTAATCAAAATATTGTAATTAACTTGTTGTTATTGTGATTAGATTAAGAAATAATTCTAGGTCATTGCACATTTTACGTACCGAACTGTAAAATATAACATTTTGTGCGGCTAATATGTATTTATGTATCTTTTCAATACTCTTTCTCGAAAACTGGTTCTTATCGCACTACGGTTAGGTTCAAAATTCAATTCTCACACACGTGGATTTTTAATATTTTTCCGCACACGTTCGGAAATATAAAATAAATGTCCACAGATAAATTAACTTATACTAAGTCCAAATGGGTTCAATGACTAAACTCGGCGTGATTGTTTTTTTTTAAACCTCGGCAAAGAGATATGCGTCTTTACGGCGTAAATATTTTTTGAGTATTTAAGTTGTGTTTATAAAAATTATTTAAAACAAATATTTACTTTTATTCATGAACAAATTAACATTTATTTGTGTTCTTTTAAAAATATTAGAATTTTCTATTTTTCATATTAGGCTGTTTAGCGGCATCATACCTTTGCTTCTTCCTCAATCTGACGAAAGCAAAGCGCGGAAAAAAAGCAAATTAAATCATAGTTTCATAATCATTCCTGACAAAAATACTTTCCGTTCTAATATTTTATTTTTTCGAAAGTGTATTGAAAAACGTCGTATGATACGCTTCGGGATTTGTTGCTAGTTTCCCCACTTATGTCAAAATGTACTATTCTGGAGCAAGTTTGCCAAAACACTTTGTAAATTCACTCAAGAGAGGTTCAAGGAAGTCCAAAATAAGACCATTTCGATGTAACTTTCTTGTTGGTGCATCTTATTCTAAGTATAGCATTCATAGAGTTGCTATATAAAGCTATAAGCGACAAGCTTTACAGACACAGCATATTATCGTTCGTTATTATTATTACTTGGCGAGCACCCAAACATCTTAAGACATGTCGTAAGATGAACTAAGAACATGTTTTCATTAGACTTTGGCGGTAAAAAGATTAATACAAGATAGAGTAGAATGCATATCTATTGTTAGTCTGTTCCTAGTAATAATTAAGGTCTAGCTGAAATACTAGAAAGTAGCTTACAATACAGTAGTACAATACTTATATCAACTCATTGTAAACACAATGTGTAAGTCATATGGCATTGTTGTTTTGGCGGCGTGAGTGCCAGATTAGAAATTTTGGCAACATATTCATGATTATGACCGCTCTCAAATGGCTATTAAGTGTGGTTGACTTGGCACTGCAACCTGATTTGCGATTGTTTTGAACTAATGTGCCATTACGAGGTATCGCCAAACCACGTCGGCGTAGAATGTCGCTAACTACGCGTAAAGGGAACTGAAAACTGACGACTGTTTACAACCAATTTTTGAACAGGCACCTAGGAATTTTCCGCACAAAATATTGAGTACATTGTAGTATTTTGTACACAAGTACGATTTTTAAATAGGTTTCAGTTACATCTGCCGTGTGAACGTCACAGTTTATTTTCGCCAGCACGAAGTGCGGAGAACAGATTGGAACCATAATGATTGTAGTGATTGTTTTATAGGGAACAATTTTGTGGTAACATGGCCTTAATTAACATCTGAAGCGAGGGCCTTCATGTGACCATTGAACCATATAAACAGTCTTTGTCAACTAGTGAGCTACTGGTTGGAGGTACGCGTCCGCTAGTGTTGTTTACGAAATGGAAAATCCGATTTCACTCGTCAATTTATGGTTAATTACTCATGTTTTTACTGCACTAACGCACTGTAGAGTTTAGTTACGGTTAAAAAAATCGGGAGGATTCTGGATTGAGTCGTAGAGGTATTTTTTTAATTTGACAAACGGAACTTTAGCGAGCACCTTTATTCAAGCTGCTATCGGTTTGTTAGCCGATAAACTCATATAACGTGTTCACCGGGGTTTTCCTGATCGCACAAGCCCTCTGTATACAAAAAGTGCACAAATATGGTAAACCGGTAAAAGTTGTAACATTTACCGGAAGATATTTACGCGCATTTCCGTGTATTTTTCCTTCTTCTGTAGGACTGCCTTGATCAGTTGCTGCGTAAATTAATTGCTTTTTCAATTCGCAAATACACATTCGTCAGAATAACCTTAAACATACCTAAGGTTATCAATAAAGTTGAAAAAAACCTCATTTTGGTTTTTGTTGAAATTCTTGCGAGTTAGGTACCTACGTTCGTAGACTTTTTTCAGGCGAATTTATTACCTATGCAGGCATGTTGACCTAGCTAATGATTTTATGTTTGCAATGCTCATATAAATAAGAACAGGCTTCCGAATAGGTACACAATCGATTACTGAGCTAATCGAGAGGAAACTCTTTGATGTTTAATAAAGCATGAAATCTGTTGTTAGCGACTGAACGGTTTTCAGGGACAAATGCGACACGATTTTAAATGTGTCTTAGCATATTATACTGAAATAATAGGAAGTGATAGGTGACTTGCCTGACATTGAACTAGATCCTAATCTTAGTGCTTGGCGGTTCTAATATTTCAAGTGAATGCTAGATCAAAAAGTGTTTTTTTCATGTTCTATTTAATCATAAAGAATTCTATTTGATCTATTTAGTTGTGGTATTAAATAAATAGCAATTTTTGAGCTAGTATTATAGTAGCCACGTAGAAATTTTTTATAGGTTATTTAAAAAAAAAAACAGCTGTTCCATACGTTTTGCCCGGTGTAGGTATTGCACTTTTGTAGGAAACAGAAGATTTTTTTTTTAATAACCGATGAAAAATTCAGAATGATGTACTGCATCAGATCTGACAATTTGGCTGGTCTTTGGAAACTAACCCTGTATTTATGTTTGTCTATTTATTGTGAGAATTTAAGGCCTGAAAAAAATCGCAGCAGGTGAGTGTGTGATAAACTGATAATTTGAACAAAACCACGACTACCGAACATAATATGCTTCGTACTCTCGCGAATGGTGCATAATGTTTGCTTATCCTTTCCAATACCCAAGTAGATGATGGTCGGTGATTGTGTGAAAGCCATTGCTCGCACATTATTCTCTCATCATTCCTCCAGTCATTAAACTGTATGCATTAGCGTTCGCGTTTAACGACAATCACATTTAAAACATGTAAACATTCTGTGACGTCACAACACACGATAAAATCTAGACAATGGTGTTTTCCCAGATGTATGAGCCCCGTTTTAACAGGATGATTAAAAAATTATGCCACCGGACTGAAATAGAACGTGCGGAGAAAGTTGACACGGGCGTCTGTTTCTCTCGTTTTGACATGATGAAAACTCACACAGGCAGTTTTGGGTCACACACGTAATAGTCCCGAATACCAAACAATAAATATACATTCAACACCACAAGTATTTACGCGAAATGTTTCCTTGGAGTTGTCATAAATCTGTTACGAATCAACTCTTCAGCCTGAAAAATCGTAAGTTGAAAGACGTGTTAATTTCGCACGGAATGTTGCTGTAATGCTTTTCATCTACTTTATTCTTAATGACCTACTTAAGTCAAGATTCTAAACGAAGTGTGTCACTTTGATAAAACTACACATTACCATGTTTGTTGGGTTCGGCGCTGTTCTATTATTCTCATCATGGCATCGTAAAGTATCACACAGATGTTCTCGTCAATACGACACACCGTAAGGATGGTACAGTTATGCAATTAGCCAAGAGAATGGCGTACACAGTAGTGTCCTTCTCGGTCAGCGGGTTGTGTTACTTACTGATGCTATTAACATTATCTACGAATGTTGTAAAGCAAGGCTGTTCTATTCACAATTCGGCCAGGGGTACAATTATCGTGCCATCCACAAATCGAAGATTTAATGAGCAACTGTTTTGGGTACTCCTACTGACATTGGCTTCGATTCTTGACTTCTCATGGAGATTCTTTGATCTGACAAGAGAATGATAAATTCACTTTAAGTTTTACGTACTAATAAAATAAATAATTAAAAAAATCAATAAAACGACTGCATGCGGAACCTATTAATTTTCAATCGGTTTATAATTTACAATTGGGTCCTACTAAACTTCATGCGGGTATATAGCTTAGGCTTTCTGCTCATAATTTATAGTCTGTTAAACCGAAGTAGTTTACGGTTGATTTTAATTTTATTTTCTATTCTTATTTATTTATTTATTATTCTCAATCTTGTTTCGGTGTTTTTAGTGAATTACTTTTAAATTGTTTTTTAAGGCAGTCGTATTTGTTTTTTTAATTATTTATTTTATTTTAGACTTTTTAGTGTCCGCCGCACACTCTTATGAAATAGACGAGGTCCGACACAAACAAGACCTATTTTTATGCTATCAAAAAGTTTTTTCCATCCAATTTATTATTCTTAATTCAATTTAAACATACAACTTCTAAACGTTTTTGTAATCCCCTTTTAATTTCCTTTATTTTGATTTTTTACTATGTATATTACTATCTATTTGTGTTAAGTACTATTTCGCGCCAAAAATCCGCCATTTTTTTTTTCCTTAATTGTCGAAATCTCTGCAGCCGTTTGGAAGATACGAGGTATAAACCTATATGCAAGATACGCGCGAAAAACATAACCCTTCCTTGGCAGTCGGGTAAAAAGATACTGCAAGTATTAATTTATCCATTTTCTATAAATTTTTCTTTTGTATCGAAAATAATATGATCTATATGGTTGAAGAATGAAAGGAAAAAAAATATCGTGTTAATATTATGAACGAAAATATCGGTTTAATTTTCGGTATTGCGAGTATTACGGTCTACTTCGTAATTAAGATATTGCATTAAAAAAAAAAACAAAAGTAGGTACAATGTGTTACACATTTTTGGTTCACCTCCCAGGGTGGTCGGAGAATAAAATCTGCTGTTTATTAGCAGTTAACACATCTTCTCGTGGCACACAATATCACATAATTCTACTAAGTAACAGTGTTGTTGACACGGGTAAGTAGAGACGTGTAATCGTTAGCTGTCGCCGAAGTAATTAGGCAGCTCGGCCTAATTGCAAGAAAGTGAAATGCGAGGCCGCTGCTGCGAATGTGAGAACGTTTCCCATAGCTCTCCGCTATTCACTCGTAATCGTAACGCGTCTACACGCTTCGGTTTGTTGATCGATAAATCAGTATTTGTTTTGGCGAGTTTGTTGACCAGGAAGTTTTCAATGTTTTGGTAGTCAAGGCCTAAGCAATAGTAAAGTCAAATATACCTCAAATGCACGAGGTAGGTAACAATTTTGTAATATTTCTAGAAGATGTCGCTGCTTTGGTTGATCTGGAGCTACATACAGACATATCTATCTTTCCGGTGCTTGTAGGACTTAAATCTCATTCTTCTCTGTCAAGATCATAATTATTATACCTGACCTAACATTTAATTACATCTTGTCAAAAAGCTGTAAGCGTGGGCGCTTGTCTCAATGAAAGATGAGACATTACTTGTCTTGTAAAAAAGGTACTTGGCTCTAAGGACCTTGAGTCTGCAGCCTCGGAATATAAAATTCGGAGCCTGCAGAATAAATAACAAAACACTGTGATCATGCACCTATCAATAAATTCAGTCCATCGTCCTCAGATGGAGTGTATCAAGTTGCGTATCTTGTCCGTCGTTGGTTCTGTACGATACGAACCTTGCCATGTTTATGTCCATTCACCATTCCCAATCATTGCCACTCTAGAATTCTAGGCAGAAATAAGATACAAGAGATAATCATGGAGCCCGAAGTTATTCAACAAAATTATCAATCTTTCTTGGAAATTGCAAGAAGAAATAATCTGAAAAAAATGGGGAAATTAGTGGAACAGAAAATTGGTGACTGGTCTCCCCATTTTTGTACGAATTTCTACTAATCAAGTTTCAGCTCCACAAATATTATCTAATCTTTTTAAAAAGAACTAAACTAATGATAAAAATAAGACTAAAAGTAAGAAAATATAAACATCTAAAAAACGACGACAATAGGACACAAAGTACTCCTCCGCATCGCTGTCATCTGGAAACGTGCCCAGAAGACTGGCAGCATTGCCACGCTGAATGGCAATGCTAATTCTTTGGCCAAAGAAAGAGCCAGCCCTGGTCACGCGAAGTGTCGACCAGTCGGCGAGAGATTTGTAGTCTGTATAATAATATATCGTAAATAATTGACAAATAAAGAAAATATATTTCAGTTTAACTTTACATATTAAAACGAAAATTACATTAAAGACCTGAATATCAATATTTCTTTAACTACAATTGTGTTTTCATTGTTGTTTGCACAACCTCAATTTCATGAATGAACTCACAGCGTGATATAATTCATATTTTCTTTGAATTTGGACTACATCTCATTCATAAACGATGTTATATGTACTGGCTATGAAATAGAATTTATTACTATGTTAGTGTTTTAATGGCATAACTAGTACAGACAGAATTATGGCGTCTACCCGATTTTGAAATTAATTACTTTATGTAATGTAATTCAGTTTCAGTGAAAGGACTTATGATTTCGCTCGATCGTAGTCATCTTATTCTTTAGGTTTTACACGTTGTTTGAAATAAAATACGAGTACATACACTCAAGCCTTTGTCCCATGGGGGTGGGTAGACACTATAGAACACCACCCGTAACAATCCTGTAAATAAAATAATGTTAAGTAAAAAGTTGCAGTAGGGAGCAGCGGTGGCCCAATGGTGGCGGCCCCGATTTACGAACAGTAAGTCGTGGGTTCGAACCTAGGCAGGCGCATTACTTTGTGTAATTTATTTCATCACTACTGCTCTCAAAAACGGTGAAGGAATACATCGTGAGGAAACCGGCATGTCCTAGAACCAAAAATTCGAAGACATGTAACATCTACCAACCCGCACTGGGCTCGCGTGGTGGATTATAGCCCATTTCCTCTCATAGAGAGGAGGCCGTGTGTCCCAGCAGTGGGAACATTATAGGCTGATTATGAGGTAAAAAGTTTAAAATGTTATTTTTGCTTTTGTAATTCTGTTAAGTAAAGTACTATTTTGTTCCGAAGGCTCAGATTTCGAGACTTTTGTACCTGTTTTCCTTGACAACGTTACACTACTCGTGCTAATAATACCGATATGCGATATCTTGTAGAATGTAGACCTAAGGTTAGCACAGCACATTATTATGTGCCTATATTATACAGCAGGTATGTGATTGTGCAGCCCTATTGTCCTATAGAAGGCAGACAATATCATGATGTTAGTACAGACACACATAGTTCTAGAACTGTCGATGGGCTGATGGAAAATGATCGCGGAAACAAATCATGTGGCGTGAAATAAATCTCTCTTCATACAATCATGTTTATAACATGCGATTTTGCGTTTTTCGTACAGAATAACTATAAAGCTAATAAACAGTATAGCTGTACTTGGGTACTTAATATTCTGAAACGATAGACTTCTGGGAAAACAGATTGGGTGTGTAAACAAAATAGGCACACTGTTGCGAATGACTTTCATACATTTTACGTTTCATTCACGTCATTTCGCCATTGTGTCGGCATTCCCCGAACGAATGGAATGTAACAATGTGGATATAGGCGAGTGTACAATTCGCGTGTTTATCTTTCGTGACGGAAATGGGCGAGCCGAATAGATTACTATTTGGACTGCGACGTCCATGCCTGGACATATAATAATGCCTTTGTTGAATAAGGAAGTCAAAATCAAAATCAAAATCAAAGCATTTATTTCAAATAGGCCAGTTACAGGCACTTTTGAATTGTCGAAACAAAGACAACAATAGCTACAGTCCCAGTCACAAGGCATAAAAACTGTGAAAGTACTGTAGTTGCCCATTCCCTAACGTAGATCTCTATGGAGAAGAACGGGCAAGAAACTCCATGGACACTCTTTTAAATCAGTATACTTTTACAAACTCTTGGTTACATTATTCATGTTGAGATGGTACATTATGTGAGAACGATGTAGCAAGATGTGTACGTTAAAAGTGTCCATAGTAAACAATTCAAAAAAATAAAATAAAAATAATCAATTAAAATAAGCCGTGGCAACCAAGAGATGACCAGTCACAACTGACAGCGCCCGTTCACGAACATGACGCATGTATCAGCACCGTTCAACTCAACCATTTTGAAGGGAACTAAATGATCCGACACACGCGCCACCATCAGCGAGACATTTGAGTGAGCATGACACACTCCTAACCGCCAGGGCACATTCAAGTCAAGTAAAGACGTAGGTTTCCCGCGAATGACAGCTTTCTATTACATAGTACTCACACAATATGGGCTATGCGGCTATATAATACTAAAGAGATTGAATTTATACAAAGCAAAGATAGTTGTACAATCTTCAGCAGCTCCAACATACTATTTAATGCTTCTTCTTCTTAGCGTTTCGATGGCAAAAAGTTTAAATATGCTTAGCCCAAAACTCAGCCACGTGTACCCCGCTCACTGATGCAGTAAATAAATCATCAAGAGCGCAGGTGATTGGGATATGTAATGCTATTCATTTATGCGCCCCTGTCCTTGTGGAGCAGGACCGGCATTGAGCCAAGCATTTTTATCAACGATATAATCGTCTAACTTGTAATATGCTTGCCTACACAGTGTGCGTTTAATGCATGTTTTAAATTTCGTTTCATTCAGTTCAAGAATACTTTGTGGAATTTTGTTATAGCATCTCAAACAGTACCCCATGAAAGATGAGTCTACTTTAGCGAGTCTGAAGCCTGGCTGAACTAATTGGTCTCTATTTCTAGTACTGTAATTGTGTCTGTCACCTCTTTTATTAAAAAGATGTAGATTTTTTCTTACATACATTATGTTTTCATAGATGTATTGAGAATGTACCGTCATGATGTTAATTTCCTTAAACAGTTCCCTTAGAGAATCACGCCTACGAAGATTATATATGGCTCTGATGGCTCTTTTTTGCAGAATAAATATAGACTCAATGTCTGCAGCCCGTCCCCATAGTAAAATGCCATACGACAGTAAACTATGAAAGTAACTAAAATAGACCAGTCTAGCGGTATCTACATCAGTATATTGACGGATTTTTCTAATAGCATATGCTGCTGAACTTAGCCGCCCCGCAAGAGATGTTAAATGAGAACCCCATTGTAGCCTTGAATCAAGCGTAATCCCCAGGAAAACTGTTTTATCTACAAATTCAAGCTTCTCTTTATTCAATACTATATCACAATCGCTACTTTTAACATTTGGTAAAGCAAATCTTATGCATTTCGTTTTTTTTCCATTTAACACTAAATTGTTTGCTGTGAACCAGTTATGGACCTGAAGTAGGGCATTATTCACGTCATCTAGATTTTGGGCCCGTCTATTTATCTTAAAAATAAGGGAAGTGTCATCAGCGAATAACACCATATTATGAGGTTGGTTTTTCAATAAATAGGGTAGATCGTTTATATACACTAAGAAGAGGAAAGGACCCAATATTGAGCCTTGCGGAACCCCCATTTTTACTTTTAAACCCTGTGAATTAACACCATTTATTTGAACTTGTTGTTGTCTATCCTTCAAATAAGATTTCATCAAACTAAGTGCAAGTTTACCTAGTCCGTAATGCTCAAGTTTCAAAAGTAATGTGTCGTGATTTACGCAATCAAATGCTTTGGAGAGGTCACAAAATATTCCTATGGCGTCTTGGGACTCTTCCCACGCAGTAAAAATGTGCTTTAATAAGGTTACACCGGCGTCAGTTGTACAACGTCCCTTGGTGAAACCATACTGTTGATCGTGTAAGATTCTGTTGGTGTTAAAATGATTGAGCATTTGATTCAGTATTACCTTTTCAAAAACCTTGCTAAAAACTGGCAACACGGATACAGGTCTATAATTATTAGTATCTTTACTATCTCCGGATTTGAACAGAGGTATGACTTTACTGTATTTCATTAGATCAGGGAAAACTCCTTGGTCTACACACAAATTAAAAATTAAGGCTAAGTATGGTGCAATAGTCTCAACTATGGATGTACAAACTCTGATAGACATTCCCCAAAGATCTTCGGTCAGTTTGACTTTTATTTGCCGGAAAGCTTTAATAACTATCATAGGGTTTATGTGTTTAAATTTAAATTCAGCCAGGCAGCCAGACACATTCGCCTTTAATAAACCCATTGAGATTTCAGGAGACGAATTAAGAGCCTCCGTAGTTTTTAACGGTATATCGGTAAAGAAATTTACAAATTCATGAGCTACTTCCTGATTAGAGCTCTTAGGACCATACGCTGTATCTAATGTGTAGCTAGTGTTACGTATTTTCTTCCTGTTAGTCTCGTTATTTATGACTTTCCAAACTGTCTTAATTTTGTTTTCTGCAGTTTTGATCTTGTTGCTAATGTGCAGGGCTTTGGCAGCCTTGCATGTATTTTTAAAAATATTTGAATACTTAGCAACATACTTGTTAAAAGTGTCAGTGTTTATATAAGGCTTAAGGCCATAAAGCTCAAATAGTCTTTCCCTACTTTTTCTGATACCTCTAGTTGCCCAATCACTAAATATAAATTTAGGGCAAATACATTTTGTCTTCTTTTCAAAAGTTTTGTTGAACTCAGTGTGAACTATTGAAAAGAAATTATCATACAATTGATTTATATTAATATCGTCCATACAATGGCTCATAACGCTTAACTTATTCTGAAGGGAAATATTGTACCTATTTAATTTATTAGTAGTTATTGGTCTAAACTGAATCTGAACTTTTTGCAGTGGAATGTTACACCTAAAAGTTACAGTTTGTCCGCTATGGTCAGACGGCAAACAATTTACTATGGCTTTATCTAAGTAATCACAATTGCAGAAAACATTATCTATACAAGTAGCAGAAGATGGAGTGACTCTCGTAGGTTCTATAAAAATGTTGGTCAAGTCAAATGACTTAAAAAGATTTAATAACCGACTGCTATTAGAATTTTCTTCTAAAATATTGATATTGAAATCACCACAAATAATTATAGATTTATTACTGGCTGCAAGTTTTGCCAGGACATCTTCCATTATTGAATCAAATCAAGTGAAGCCCACAGTCATTGCGTGGCAATTAGCAAGAACATATTTACATACATACCTAAACTGAATCCTTTTTCCATGAGGGTAGGCAGAAATCACAGACCGCCAGCGCCACCTCGACGACGCGCAAGAAATATGTATCTTAGCAGGTGGGGTACCGTTTCTGCGTCTCTATTAGTAAGTATGATCGTTCAATTAAGCTGCTATCAGTTAGGAATATTTTAATTATTAACGGGAAAAGTGAACCTATAGGTGATTGTGTGATTTCTTCGAATGAACTAGCCTCTTAAGACACACTATCAGTAAATAGGTACCTACCTAATGATAGTGCGATAACATTTTTATAAGTTATCTAGCACGTTTGCGTCTTTACGTGAGTTTCACTTCAGAAGTTACTGATACTAATTAAAGTTTATGCGCAAGAGACATAAAATCCGTAAAGAACTTGTGAAATATTTAAGTACCAGGCTTGTATCACGTCTGAAGAGGTTTTAAACATTTATTTTAATAAAACAATGTCCTGTATTGGCGGCGTTTACATTTAGGAACTATGACGAACTGAATTAGACGGACACAGCCCGAAAATAATGTTAGTGAAACATTAAAACAATCGTCGACTGTTATCCTATTACTAGGTATTGCCTGATAGATGGAGGTTGTGAATTCGAGGTCAGTTCGTCATACTTAATTGATAGACCTTTATCTGTTAATTGTCATGCAACTCCTACTGAAGCCTACGTGCTCAAATTGAATGAAAAATAAGTAAAAAAAAATTGTACTTAGATCTAAGTTGAGTCTAAGAGACCGGGTAGAGATGGGACCATCGGATTAAGCAAAATAGTCTTAGAGCTAAGTTGTATTTTAGGCTGATCGATTTCTAATTGCCATAGTAGGAAGAAGGAAAAATAACAAATAAAGGAAATATGTATAAAGTGCGTGTGTTGTGTTACATAATATTCTGTCGAGTCAATGCATAATCAGCAACTTAATTGTAAACGGATGTGTGCTATGTCAAGGCATCTGCTGTGGTCACTCACTGCGGATATCTTTACTACGCATTACAAACACATGAATGAAATCGACTCTGATTACACATAGTTTCTAACAACTCAATCGTAATCATCATCGATACTGTCATCGGTCAACGTCTTCAAGCTACTCGTAAAACAGTAAACAGTAGATACGCACGTTTTTATTCAAATATTTCGCTTACTTATGAATTTTGTCACATCCTTATTCAATAGATCAAGGAGACGAGTCAACAGACTGACTCATCTGTGTGTCGTCAATCAGTCATCATAAAATTTTATTGTATTTCTTTCTCGATCCGATTTATATGATCTCTTTGGAATTAATGGTTTTAGTAATTAATTTCATAATATTTGAATACATGCTCTGAATTGAGTGTAATTGTTGACAAATCGATGATATAAGGAGAATTACAGTTTCAGTTGAGTAAATTAAACCCAAATAAGTACTTACAGTGTCGTTTTGGTACATAAATGAAACAACAAATGAACTAAATATCGCAATGACCATTTTATTGCAATGGTGCATTGCAAAAGTGAAGGGTGCATTAATAACGACAAATATTCACGAGCCAGCGCCAAAATTAATCTTTTGTTATCCAGTAAATACTGCAGAACAGATAACCAGCTGATAGAGACAATATTATTGTTTCGTTATCAAATAAAACACGGATTATAAACACAGAGATATTAGTTGTACCTAATTAGTATGATGGACAATATACAGGGTGTAACAGAAAGGTTATTAAAGGATATAGGATTAGGTACTGCAGACCATCAAACTGAACAACTTCCTCCATGGGTCCAATATCGTAAATGCGAAAAAAATATCAGCTGTCCCATACTAAATTGCAATACCTACTCGACCTAAATATATGGGACAGCTAATAATTTTTTCGCATTTACCAATTTATCAGCTGTCCCATACTAAATTTCAATACCTACTCGACCTAAATATGGGACAGCTTATAATTTTTTCGTATTTACGAAATTGGAACCATGGAGGAAGTTGTTCAGTTTGATGGTATGCAGCATACCCTTTCATATGACTATACCCTTTCCGTTACACCCTGTAGACAGATCATGTTGTTATGTGATGGAACAAATCTATTTAATTTAAATTCAGTTAACCTTGTTCTAGAAACTGTTAGATATAATCTTTTATGTAAGTTGTAAATAAGATGTACCTAGACCTAGAGCCATGTTTTTGGTAGATAAAGAATTGAAATTTTCACATGACGAAATAAAAACCAGATTCGTTTTAGCGTGAACGCATGTCATAGCAATTTGTAATTACGTTCACTCGATATTTTGCTAGTCCCAGTCCACGTAACATCAAAATAATAACAGGTAGCAAATAATACCATCTCAGTCTAAGCAAAAAACTACAATGACAGGTAACAAAAAGCAGTGAATGTCCGGCCGCGGTTCGCACGTTGAACTTTTGAGTGTTTCAGACAAAAACGTTCCCATCAATCAAGTATTTAATTAACGATTGTTGAGCAGAAACTATTCACATAATTTCGAATTTGGCATTTTCGCTGCCGCAGACGCAGACAGGCTGTGAACGATGGATTATGATGTGAGATTCGATCTCACTGAAGAAATGCGATTAAAGGAGATGCTACAGAAAGACCCCTTTAAAATGTAAGGATTGATGTAATGTAGTGGGTGTGTTCCTTCGAAGGCATTAGTAAATGGTACTCATGCCATAATGTATGGAAGGAGCCACAAAGCAGAGAGCTACAGAGTTCGACCTAGAATAAAACAAATATCTAATAAAAATACAGAATTACCTACTACAGCAAAATACGCCAGACTTTTCTAAACGCGAGCTAATTTCCGTGACGGACATTGCGTATAAAATCGGCTGACAACTCCTAGATGCAGTTTCTATTACAAAAAGTCCATAAACTACAGTTAACTTTGTCAGAGATATGACCTCTTAAGTACTTTACTTTTTTAACATTATCTACGTCTGTAATCTTTTTATTTTCTCGAATGAATTTAGCAAACGATACAACATGTTAGGTAACGTTAACAAGTGTTAATTTGTAATTTATGTCGGTGGCAATCTTCGTCGATATCAGCCATGTCTCTATTTCTTCATCTATCGTTACATTATCTATTACACACTACTTATGTCATTCAGTAACGCCTATCACTTCTGCAATTATGTGTATCGAATTAATTTTAGTAGAATCCTCTCCAATTGCCTAATAAGGTAAATGTTCAGATTTTGAGCTGTGTGTGTTGACCTCAAAACAATTGACACAGAACAAATTAATATTAGTTAGGCACACACAAGACCAATTAGTAAAATTGTACATTGTTACAGAACATTGAAATTTTTTGATTGAATCGTTTAGTGCTTGATTTGTTGTCAGGGTTTCAATTAAAGCTGCAAACTGATTGGATTGGACATTGACAAGAGGATTTGATTTTTCGAAATGTTATTTCCATTTGCGAATTTTATACTATTCTCGGATATATATATCAGCTAACCAGTAGCTGTCTCTGTTATACGAGTAGTGTGTAGTATAGTAGCTCGTTCATAATGTTCACGCTAAAACGCATTGTTTTCTTCGAGTGTGTAACCTAATTAACATATCACAACAAAGAAGTCTTCTGTTGCTCAGTTCTCATTAACTTACACTTTCATTGCAGATAGATAAGGTATCATTGTTGATTTGCGATAATGGATTGACATTGAGGAGCTCGTGGCTAAATAATAACAGCCGCTCGGGTCGATCTTTAGGTTAAGCCTTGCTTGCCTAGGTTGGTCTGTGGATGGGTGACCACCCATTACATACCGAGTTTCCTCCGTGCCTCGGAAACCACGTTAAGCTGTTGGTCCCGGCTGTCATTTGTAGATCTTTGACAGTCGTTACAGGTAGTCAGTGGCCCAAAAAGTCTGACAACTAGTCTTACCAAGGGGTATCGTATTACCCAGTACAGGGTTGTGGAGGTCAGATAGGCAGTCGCTCCATGTAAAATACTGATATTCAGCTGCATCCGGTTAGACTGGAAGCTGACCCCAACATAGTTGTGAAAAGGCTAGGCTGATGATGGATTCACATTGAGTAATGTCCATACTTTCCACTTATTGGTGATAGTTATGTGTAATTTGATGTAAATGTGTATGACGACGGCGACCATCATCTAAGACATCTCTCACATGTTTAGAATTTCCGCATAGACGTGCAAAGACGCGAATTCTCGATACTTCTCCACTAATCGAAAGTGGTGATAAATTCTAATTGAACAGATTCATAGGTCAGTTAGATTCTATCACCAATTTCAAGTTTAATCCATTTTCCTCGCGACATTAATGACTTTTACGACTTGTGAAAGTGAACTATGTTGGGATTTTTTCATTGATTTCCTTCAGCTTTCCATATGGCTTGTTTCCACATCTTTAGTATGTGCAGTGCATACATTAAGAGTACATTTCTGTCATTAGTTCTCACAAAGGTTTATAAACGTCATCTTATATTGGCAAATAGCGGCATTGTTGAGGTTTTTACACAGTTTCATAGGTGGGTATCAGTCACAATGACACGCCGCGTTACATGCGCGCTCGTATGTGAACAATGGGTGCCGGCTGTGCCAAGTGCCGCCATGCCGCCTTGCCGCCGCTTGCGACCGTTGCGATAGAACTTTCCATTTTCTTAACACCTTAAGCGATTACTAGTTAGCTGTTACGCCAGATTACAGAATCATGTCAGGTGTCGGGTTTGTTTACTTACTTGTGGGTTTTCCAAATGGGTATTTTCGCTGGCTTATATTACCTGAACTGAAAGTAAAGACAGTGATATTCCGGTATAAAGTAATAATGGCTGCTGCTTACTTTTTTAAATGGTTGTAGATGTTGTGCAAAAACTGATTTGCTGTACAAAAATAACTATTAGTTGCTTTTAAACAAAAAAAAGACTCGTTTAAATACGTGATGTACCTATGTTTGTAAGTTTTTATAAAGAGTTAATTCCTAAAGTAATGGTGTGGTTGACGGTTAGACATTCATAATTATTTTGATAGCTTACAATTAGGTTCTCACGTCAGAATGTGCTCATATTAGCTCACGGTAGTTTCTGTTGTTTAGAACATTTGAGCTAGTCAAATTACTTGGAAAGTTTCATGACCGTATATTCTGACCTAGCCGAATCTAGCTTTTGGTGAAAGTAATAATCTGTTTTGCTTCATATTTGTATGTTTATAGCTTTCACATCTTTTAAAGGTGGCTTATAATTGATGACTTATTTAGTAGCTTGAATTAATTAGTATCTACGGGTTGGTAGGGACACCGACGCGAAAAGGGTTACCACGTATTCAGTACATCATTCTGAACCCCACATAGAAATTTTTCATGGGTTACTTAAAACAAAAACAGCTGTTTCCTACAAAAGTGCAATACCTACACTGTTCTGTACTTTTTTATTTTTTTTATTTATTTATTTACACACAAAATACTTAACAAGACATTACATTAAGATAGAAGAGCACAAAGGTACTGCTTATTTCATTAGAAATCTCTTCCAGCAGACCTGCGAGAGGAAAGTAGAATTAGAGATGTAGACATAGTGTGTAGTAAAGACAAAACAGGAAAATTGAAATTGGAACTTAAAACAAAATTATCTATACTTATAATATTATAAAGCTGAAGAGTTTGTTTGTTTGTTTGGTTGAACGCGCTAATCTCAGGAACTACTGGTTCGATTTGAAAAATTCTTTTAGTGTTGGATAGTCCATTTATCGAGGAAGGTTATAGGCTATAAAATTTTACGCGGACGAAGGTCGCGGGCAACAGCTAGTACCTATATGTATAAAATAAAGATACACACAAATGTACACATTTTTAAGAACCGATGAAAAGTATCCTTCCACCCCGTATATCTGTCCATAAACGCCATCTTGCTAAACATGGGCGTCATTGTAGACCGACGCAGTGAAAAGCCGGGGGAAAACCCTTGTTTGATTATGACATAATTGAAGGTAAGGGATTTTCTTGATTATAGTAGGACCCAGACCCAGGATTACGTAGTTATTATGTAAAAAATCTGTTACTTCCTGACACGTAATAAGTCTTTGGCAAATGTTTAAGAAAGCACATTCTACCAGTGTCAAATCAAGCGCAGTGTAATTGCCGATAGATTAGATAAAATAAAATAACATAACATCACGCCTGTAATCCCCGAAGGGTTAAAGGCAGAGGTGTACCTAATAGTACACCCACATTTCGCCAGTTATGTTTAAGTGCCAACAGGGGGCGAGCCTATTGCCATCAACCGGCACAGAACCAGACTGCGTGGCTGCTACTAAGAAATCCAATATCGCTTCGCGCGATCCGGGAATCGAACCCAGGACCTCATGTTCAGCAGTCGCGCTTGCTACCTCTAGAACAACGAGGCAGTCTAGATGTCAGTCTAGTTTAGATAAATAAGCATCGGTAAATCTAGTTTCTTTTGTAACTAACTCTTTTTATGGTCGTTGGAGTCGTAAATACTAGCACGAAGAAGTAGAAAATGTTAGAAGCATCATTGTTCTCGTTGCCAGTACTTTGCATAGAGTTACGTGAATACGGCGATAACGTATTGTTTGAAGTAAATATCGCAATGCCTTTCTGTTAGCATGATTGACTCATTTCTTAGAAAATGGTAAATAGTTACAAAGCTTAATAACGGAACCTTCTGTTCTTTTGAATAACTACACCGACATATGATAATGACATCAAAAATAATTCCAATAGAATTAGTTATTAAGCCAATTGCTACAAACATATTCTAAATCTAACTTAGCGCTATGAATAATCATAATATCGTTACAAGTTAAATTTTAACATAGCTAGAAAACGAGGTCCTCAAACTAGACTGCGCCTGTATCTTGGAGAAATGGAAAAACATAATTATTATGCTTTTGCCATTAGTAGGTAAGTCATCGTCATTAGAGTATTTTGGTAGCAGTATTCCTCATTTCCTCTTCGTCTCTAGTTTTGCTTCTATACCGAAGAGTGGTAACAAGCTTGTCGGATTTAATTACCAATCATGGTTCCAGACCTTAGCCTTAGGTTAAGCCGTGCTTGCCTATGTTGGTCTGTGGATGGGTGATCACCCATTACATACCGAGTTTCCTCCGTGTCTTGGAAAGGACGTTAAGCCGTTGGTCCTGACTGTCACTTGTAGATCTTTGACAGTCGTTACAGGTAGTGGCCCAAAAAGTCTGTCAACCAGTCTTACCAAGGGGTATAGTATTACTTACTTAGTACTAACTGGGTTGTTTAGATCAGATAGGCAGTCGCTCCATGTAAAATACTGGTATTCAGCTGCATCCGGTTAGACTGGAAACCGACCATAACATAGTTGGTAAAAGGCTAGTCAGATGACATTTCTTCTAAAAACATTTGTATTTTAATTTTAATATAATTAATATTTATTTATTTTACATTTCGTCATACTTTATTATGTAAGTTAGAGAGTAGCATGGTCTAGACTAGACTATAAATGAATATTTATTTATTGTTCCGACTCATCCAATCCTCAATACATATTCAGATGCTAAATGGATTCTGCTTGAAATATGGTGATGTTTATTTTTGTCGATTTACTAATTTTGGTGCAGGTATCTCAAAAATTGTGGGTACTAGTGTCAGAGTCTATTGCAACTTTAGCCAGGACGTCTTTATCGAATTTCTAAACATGAAAATTTTACCATTTCTAAAGTATTGAAAGAAGTTCAACAAACTTGTAATCGTTCTTATCAGGCTTTATGTAAGCAGTTTCAATTATAGTTTTGTTGAAATTGCAATGTCAGGGACATTTTTGCTGATAAATTTGCCATCAGAAATGCCTTTGGAGCCTTTTGAAGGTAATCGTCGGGGACACACCTCTTTGCAACTCGTAGCTGTCCTTTTGGGGACAATAAAGGATTATTTCCGACAACGTTTTATAACATTAACAAACTGTTCAAAACAACAGTTTTCCTTTTAGAAAGATTTTCATTGTCACATTACCAAACATTCCTGAACCGCATTCTAAACTCAAATCATCTGTTTCCGTCGGCAAGTAAAATTCAAATATATTCTAAACCGGATTAATATTTTTCGATGGAATACCGAGTAGTTAGGTACATCAACAATGCTAATGGCAAGGTCGTGGTCAGCCATTCGACGAGTATAAAATGAGAGATAATAGTTTGTGTTCAAATTGCTGTGTCCGTAATTTTGCACCGATGACGATAACGCCGAACCATTGTGCGACTGCGTCTATTATGGTCAGTACACTACACATACATGCACATAAATATACCCAGCTAGACACAAAGGCAACTACTACAAAGGTTACTAAAATATTCTAGAACATTCTGGGTTATTTCGTTGTTTACAATTACCGTGTTTTCAACGACTTTCGAGAAAAGTTAAGGAAAATGTGAAACATACCAACACAACGCTTACCACATCTTGGGAATTTAAATCGATGTTGATCAACTGAACCATTTACTGTTCACGAAGTCTAAGATTTACACAAGAAGATCTGTTTTTGTACTGTTTTCGGGGCCTAAATATTTTGTCTATTGGTCATCATTGTTTTTGAAGAATTCTGTGAGTAACCTGCGCAACCGACGAACTAATTTAAAAGTAAACGTTCACTGATACCTTCACAGCGATTTCCTTTTTCCATTCTAGCAACATTATCACACTATTGACCTTAAAAGCGTACGCAATTAATGTTACCAGCATTATGTGGAGCTGGCCTACTTACAACAGACATTTGCGAATTCCAATATTATTATGTATCAAAATATTACTCAGACTACACAAATGTTTTGTTCTTTGAGTCGGTGACCTCTCAAAGGTACGTCTTATGTTTATTTACTTTTATGAGGTAATTCGAAACGCCTTGATGTTTAAACGTAGTCGCGTACAAGTACTCGTAATTCTAAGTATTTAAACATTATCTTTACTCCGTTAATATGTATTGATTAAATTCAAATTAGACGACTTTCCAAGGAATTGTGTGTGCGAAATGTTTAAGTACGAGTATTTTGTTGTTATCATTATTTGACGCTTTCTATGGCCAACATTAATTGACTAGTATGCCAAGTGTCATTGTCCTCTTAAAACTACACTAAAACACAAAATTGCCATTATAAAGGGTGTAAATAGACCCTTAACATAACCGAAAGGCACTTGTTCTCCCCGTGTTTGCGATCATTTTTTTGTTCTAGACCATACCTGGGAACCTTCTAGTTACGGAGATATTGGGGGTCAAAGTTTCAACTTTTTCACAAGTTTTTTTTTTAAATACATGTTTTAATGTAAGATTTTTACTTTACACACCTTCTTGACCCCCGTACTATTCAATCCATCCATCAGCACAATGCTTTGAGTGCTTTCCATCGAGTCCTACCGTAAAACGTGATTTTTCACCCCAAAATAATGATTAATTTTTGAGTAAAGTTACTTAGTTTGATGTACAAAATGCTTGGTTGACGGCTATGTGAAGGGTCTGTTTACACCTTGTATAGAAAGCAATACAGTCTTATAAAAAAGTACGTTTACTGAATAAATGTAGGTAGCGAATTTTGCGATTGAAAAATCACTGAAATTAACGTGTGTTAGTTAATAAGGTATAACATGTTTACTGAACAGGCCTGTATTACATTATGTAAGACTTTCCCAATGAAACTGGTTAATATTTCGTTATTATTATTTCGGTCGGCGGTTCACGGTCGGTTGTTACCAATACACACATATCTACAAGGTAATTAAATATCATTTACTTATAAATGCACTAAGTATACACACTTTCTTTCACGCAAAATTACAACATGTACCTACTTACAAGCAAGTAGAAATAAATAAATTATGATTGTATCAATTTGGCATTATTAAAATGCTGCGCTTTTACGGAAGCTCACCTGAAATTATGACGTAGTAATGCTTCAAGCGTTAGCATTATTGTTTGATGAGAGAAACAATCTAGAATTTATTAAAGTGAGGCTAGGAAATACTTTGCAGTCATTTATAAGCATTTACATTTTGAATTTGTCGTAGACCTAAAGTTCTGTGTAATTATGTAGTGTATGTATGTCAAAATCGTGTATCCACGTGTGATGGTTACATTTGCATTAGTGAAATAATATTTATTTTGTCACTGTGCGGAACAATGGTTAATAAATAATATAAACTTATTCTATCGCACTCTCTATTGCAACTTAGGAAAGGCCAAGTTGGACTTCAAGAAACTTGGCCAACTTGGCTTTGAATACTTTCAATCATGTCTACCGCAGTCACCTGCTGGAGATAGATAGGCCTCATCCGATCTGCTCCACAACACAACACTCTATCTTCGCCTTCCGCATCTATTCTGACCAGCCACATTTTTAAAGTCCTCGGTCCACGTAGCTGGGGAGCCGAAGCGACGCTTCGCTTGCCGATATGCTGTTTCCACTCTAAAAACATAAGAACGGAGAGTACATATTCTGCCTAGCCTTTTCCCTATGTTGGGGTCGTCTTCCAGTCTTACTGGATTCAGCTGAGTAGCAGTATTTTACATGGAGCGACTGCCTATCTGACCTCCACAATCTAGTTAGTTAGTACTGGGTAATACGATACACCTTGGTAAGAATGGCTGACAGAATTTCTGGACACTGACTACCCGTAAGTCCTGTAACGACTGTCAAAGATCTATAAATCACAACCGAGACCAACACGGCTTAACGAGCTTTCTGAGGCACGGAGGAAACTCGATATGTAATGGTTGGTCACCCATCCACGGACCAACCTAAGCAAGCGCAGCTCAACCTAAACATCGACCCGAGCGACTGTCATTATTTAGCACCGAGCTCCTCTAAGAACGGAGAGTACAATGACCTAGAAAAAATGTGATACAGGTAGGTACTTGAGGTTAAAATAAATAATTTATTTGCATCGAGTGCTACGACCCCTCGGATGCATAATATGACATATTTATGACGAATTTTGATAAATAACCTACCGTTATATTTGTCTAGGTGTCTTTTCAATGACGAATAAATATGCTTTATGTAATATTTGTTATATGTATTGTATAATCCTTTTGGTAGGTATTATGGGTGTAGTAAGTAGGGCTTTGAGTAAAAAACGTGTTTTAAATGTGGTGATGTCATTATATTTTATTTAAGTACTTAAAATTCAGGAAGGCGCTAGTTGCGCCGCCCGTCATCAGTTCGTTACCGCAACAGTTTTGTTGGAGCCAGTTTATGACTAACCAATACCATTGAAGTAGTAGTATAAAATAACAAGTTTATCGGAAATTATAAAATTCCTGAATTTAAAGTAGTTTCGCACAATATATAAACACCGATAGAGACGTACAATTTTCATGGCGGCATTTCTACGCGGCTTTTACGCAGCCTGCGCCTACGATTCCAGCGCATGGGCAGCGCGTCTACGAACGTCTACGACCAACCAACCTCCTGGCTGGAGGCCTTACACGAAAGGCACCCACAGGATCAGGCGACAACCTCCAAGGTGACCTGCGAGATGCCATTCGCAAAAAAATAAAAAACAACTATTATTACTTTTATTTATTTTCTTACATAGGTAGATACTAATTACATTTTTAATTTTTTCTTAAAAAAAAATATTAAATAGTGGTCCGCCGATTCGGGAGCAGGGTCCAAGCTACCGGCGGTGGTTAGGGCTCCAGAGACAGGAGCCTCCTCACAATGCGAGCCTAAGGAGAGCTTCGAAAGATGGTCGTCGAGGCTCAGGTTAACACCTAGTTTTATGTGCATGCTGTGGTCTCCTGTATTTGAAAGAACACACTTAAAGCCCCTTTTGTATAACTGTGATCTATATTGTATCTGTGTATCTCTTCTTATGGAGATCCAAATAAATAAATAAATAAACTCTTGCTGACAAACGTTAATTAAGTACTGCTGTTTCACAAATTACGGACAATATTTGACAAAAATTTTAGTGTTTCCGCCATACGATTAACGAAGCGGGTAATGCATAACACTGTCTTATAAATTATTCCAATAACTGCTATAATGAAGTGATCAGATGTGCTTATTTTCGTCATGCTCTAAATTTCTCGATTGGGGTCAATACCGGTTTCGGCGATTATATTGCTGTATCGAGGATGTAACGATGTAACTCCTACGTACGTAACCGTTCATGTTAAAACGTATTTAGTATTCGATGGAGGTTATTTATAATTAATTACTTATTTATGAATCATGGCTGTGCTGCTTAGGCTTGGGTGTTTGGCACAGTAACACAGCGAGCGACACTTTCTTTAACTTAGTTACTTAGCATTTAGCATGTCGAATGCTTACAAGCTACGTATTTGTTAAGTGACTATTATGTTATTACTCATAGCTTCCATTTCTCTATCTGGCTATTTTATTAATCAATTTTTTAATTTGGGTTGAGAATTGACACTTTTTGAACTACAAAATTTTATTTTATTTATACTATTCGGGAAACTTACAGATAATATAAACAATGTTCTTAAACAATAAGAATTCGAAGGCCATTTACAAATTTCCACAGATAAACACTTGAAACAGTCGAAACAAAAAAGACAACAAAAAAAAGTTAGGTACAAAATACTATAACATAAATTAAAAAATAAAGCGATCGATTTGTAAAAATTACAAACTAAAAACGAAAACAAAAAAAAAATCAGACAAATTACTTAGATCACCATTTACCTAGTGTTTTAATCATATCATGAACTAATTTTGTATCACGATAAAGAAGATTGGATAATAGATTTAAAATATTTGAATAACTACGTACATTTTCTAGTTGTTATTATAAACAGCTGTGAAGGATAGCAATGTTGTTTTACATTCTATTCGCGCGAATGTCAGTGCGGCTATGAGTGGTTCTCAAGAAAAGCGCAATGATGTCATTGTCGAACTAAGAATTCTTATTTTTCTGTGTAATTTTATATCTCAGTGCATTTCATATTTAATTTCATATTCACGGCATGCAAATGATTTAAAGATAAAAGATAACATCCAAAGTAAACCATTTTTTTAATTCCTGTTTTCACAACAGGTACCTATGTATAAATGTATGTATCCAAATGCTGTTGGTTACTTACTGATTTTATAGCATTAGAATCGGTTTTACATTTAAGGTGACAACAAAAACAACAACAAACAATAAAACACAACAACAACAACAACACACAACAACAACAACAAAAAACAACAACACACAATGAACAATGAATACGATTAAAGTTGGTAGGTGTAAGTGGACATGGATCCTGAAAATTAAACAGTAAACATAAATGCTGATTTCCAATTTGGTTAATAAACAATAATAAAATAAAATCAGAACCTTCAGTCGCATACGATAAACATCTTCACTACGAACTCAAACTCAAGCAAACAAACTAATCTAACAACAATGTTTGAATAACGCGATAAAAATGTGGTTTACTTTGTGACTAACAGAGATAAGTACATACAAGTCTGAACTAAGTTACTTAAAATTCTAAAGCTAGCCACATTTAGTTTGACACCTACACTCCTTTCAAGTTGGTCACCTAAATGCTAATGTCCTCCACCTTTTATGTGCACTCGGCAAGTCGGCAGCCGACACAGAAAGTGGAACAACTTCTTTACTTGTCAATTGTGTAGGAGTGGGTAATGTCCTATAACAACACGCTTATTTGCAACGGATTAAGAAAATTCTAGAAATTTGGTTCGATTTTTGAATTTGAAACTTCGAAGAAGCCGTTTGATTGAGTTGGTAATAAAATCAATCGATTTAATATGATTTATTAACATTGATTTTATTGATCGATTTTTATTATTTTTCGTCAAAACTACAAGATAATATATGACTGCCTCGTTGGTCTAGTCGTCACAATCGCAATTGCTGAGCATGAGGTCCTGGGTTCGATTTCCAGGTCGGGCAAAGTGTTATTGGGTTTTTCCATCAGGAATTTCCAGTAGCAGCCACGGAATCTGGATTTTTGACTATGTTTAAGTTTAAACATAACTGGCAAAATGTGGGTGTACTGTGGAGGTACACCTCTGCTCAACTCTTCAGGGATTACAAACGTGATGTTAAATGTTACGAGTTAATATCAATCGACGACATAAACAATGACATGACCTAAAAAGAAACGTACGCATCATCTCACTTATCTATCAACGGAAATCCTTCGTGGTTAGATGGACTGCAAATCATAATACTGTTCACGATTAATCCCATTCGTCGATAATTATAATCGTTTCCTTTTCAAATTTAACACGCAATTGTCAGGACTTATAGTTTTTAAAACTAGCAATAATGTTATTAGTTACAGTAGGGTCTTTAATTACAGCAATTTGGTATCTACTGTATTTTAATTAATATAATCTTTGTTGCAGGTAATATCTTCATTAAGTTTTCTACCGATTTAATTGGGTAAGTATTTTTAACGAGGCAGCACTGAAACCTTCAGTGCCCGCCTACGGCCTTGTTATGAAAATATTCTTTACTAATTAGAGGAAGGAAGTAAGGTAAAAGGAAATATGGTAGCAGAAAGTAATTAAATAATTTTCCACGCTAGGTTGGAAATGAACCACGTTAGTGAGGAAAATTCAACAAGGTTTTATTAAAAACTTAAATATAACTAGCGAAATGCGGGTGTACTATTAGGTACACCTCTGACTACAGGCGCGATGTTATCTTTAATTAAAAGCCACTAATCTAGAATAGCTTATTTAGAATTCAAGTAATTTGTGGTTTAAGAAACATCGAATACAATAAGGAATCAGCTTTCTTTACACCACGAGTCACGATCACGCGACGATACCCATTCAGATTTACTTTATAGTATACCATTGTATTTGTAATAAAGCACATAATCCAACAGTTTTCTCTTTAAATTAGTTATTATTCAGCAAATAAACAGCTAATTACGTGTTACGTTATGTAAAACAAAAGTGACGCGGGCATTCGAATAATTCGAATAGAATGGAAAACGGAACGATGCTAATGCTATACGAGTTATGCGACTAACTTTCTTTTCCACGTGTTGAGGATACATAATATTTAGTTTGTTGCGAAATCTTGGCAAACTGATAATGTGTTTGTTGTGTCCTATATTCTGTAAGCAACAGATGTTTGCTTTGAAAGATATCAATTGGTTTTATGGACGAGACTACATTTGTTTCCATTGAGTAATGGCTTTATAGTTTAGACTCTAGCAGTAGATATATGGACCTATGAAGGGCTGTGGAATTCACTGCCATTTTCTCTGTTTCCCAATCATTATAATCTAGATCTCTTCGTAGTTCGAGTGAATCTATTTCTTTCAGGCAAGCGTGCTCAAATCGCTTCACATCAAGCGAGTTGCGGCTAAACGCAAGCCTACAATACAAAAAAGTTCCCGGTTCATAAGTCAACTTAACCTAATGGTTTTAAACATTTTTTGTCCCAATTACGCACTAGGTAGACGCTCTTAATTTAATCTACACAAAAAGCTCAAATCTCTGCCCTTATTGCGCTTTAGTTAGATTATTCTATATGTATCTAATAAAAATAAACTTTGTATATTTATTAAATACAAATATAAGTTGAGTTTATTTTAAACATGTTTGAGTGTCGAATTGCGTTAACTGCGTACACACACCAATCTTATCTGACCGACTAGGACAACCACTTCTTTTAAGATTGCCTTTACAGAAATGTGCAATACCCACTCAAATCTGAATTAAGAAAGTAGAAATGCTTGAAACAGTTTCTCTAATTCGGGTTCGTAATAATTACTGGTATGACAAAATATTACTTTATAAGGAACATATTGGTAAAAGTTGACACAAAGTCCCTGAATGCCAGATCAAAAAACTGTTATGACAAAACTCAAGCTTAAAAAGAGAAAAATCGGTAAAAGTGGAAAGAATGTCCTTGAATGCAAGACCAACAACAAAGTAAGAGCTTGATGTAACAACTGAGATCAATGGCCACATTGCATATCGGACAAATTCAAATCAATTACGCGAATCTGATCAGCATTGCTTGTCTACACACGTACGGGTACCTACCGTACATATGTGTGTTGTTACCGTTGCTTTATTACTGACATGCACTTGTTTTATATGTATATTAATAGCTTTTACGATGCTACGGTCACCGCGACGCGCGTTCTCCTCTATAAATGAATCTGATTGATGTTTCTCGACCGATTTATGTTATTAAATGTTACGGAACTTTCCTTAGTGAATGACCCGTTGTCTTAATATCTGCTACTTCTAAAAAGTTTTCTTAGTACCTAGTAAAGTTTTTTCTAGTGTTTTGAGAATTGTTGGAAAGTTTTGCGAATGCAAGATTGATGTTAATAGTTCTTCTGAATCTGATTAATGTTTTCGCGAATGTTACGTGTCGAAATAAGTAGGTTAAGCCATTTGATACTAGACAAAACATTTAGTGAAAACTTAAGTAAACCGTGGATTTGGTTACAATTTTACACACCTATGACTTTTATTTATGATTCGTTTGGTCTTGCAAAAAATAATTACTTTACCCAGATCAGCTACTATTTGACCTCTGTAACCCACGCTGTGGGGTATACCTGAATTCTAAGGTAAGATTAAACTTGGTGTCAAGCATCTCCAAGCCGCTGAGGGTCTGACAGCTCGAGATGACTGTCATAGATATATGTATGACAGCTGGTACCGTTAGCAATAAGTGCTCTTTTAAAGGGATTAAAACTCGTTCTGTAATCAATGCAGTAGTCACTTAATGACTAATAAGTATGGTAACGTTGCATAACTTTTTAATCGGGCAGTAAATCTGTGCTTCGCAATTTAGCCATGGGCCTCCAAAATATAAATCAATATCATTAATAACTATCAAATTAAGGTTTTTGAAACGATTTCAATATTTTGTAATACATTACAGCAGGTAATATTGAAGGACATCAGCATTTCCATAAATTAATATGTCTGCCAGTAAAAGTGGCTATTTGCAAGGCAATCGTGGCGTTTCTGGACCCATGGCAACCGATAGTGCTGCATTTCACGCGAATAAAGCCGCGGGGCATACGTTGTAATAGTGCTAAACAGAGCTAATGTATGTATTTCTGTGAAACACGATAGCAAACACCCACTTTTCTAGTTACGTGATAACTATGGTTTGTAAAGTGGCGTTTAACCTCTCTTGAACGACTGTGAGAAAGTTTAAATTTTCATATTTTTAGGTGTTACTTCGCACTAATAAAATTTTGTAGAAATACCACTATAGTGTAGCGATAAATCAGTTTCAAGGTGAAATGCATCGAAGAAAACAAGTTATTATGATGTGGGTCACTTCATATCGTAAGCTGTGTTTGCAATATGGCTCCGATTAAAAGTCATCGAGCGTGTTGTAGCTCTCACCTGTCCTCTATCAAGTAGAATACAAGATGTACCAATTTTACTAGCAAATCTAAGTTAACGAATCAGTCATACAGAAGTATGCAACAAAATCCCGACACGCACACAAATTCGTGTCATCCAACAATCATCCCAAAAACATTATGCGAATTCGAATAACTGTCACACAAACGATTATTCGAAACACATCCGGCACGGAATCGATGGTTTTTGATTCATTTAACCACCGAAAGTGATTGTGCAACGAGGAAACGTGTCGGTAGCACGTGTCGAAGATATCGACTCTTTACGTGAACAACGATGTTTGGAACACGCGAACATTGTAAACCGTAACTTAACTGTTGCATGTGATCATAGCTTGACGGTACTTCTAACTGAAAAAGTACCTATTAATTATGTTTTGTGATTCGTGGCCCCATTTATTGGTCTAGTGGTCGCATGCGCGGCTGTCAAAACGATCTTTCACGCGTTTCTTTTCCGCGTGATAGGTAATTAATTAGATATCCTCGTGGCTACAGATGCTTTAAGAAGTATATCAGACTCTTCGACTAAATCCAAGCATCGCACCACTGCTCACACGCACATAAATGACTAGCTTTTGCCCGCGGCTTCGCCCGCGTGGACGTCGAAAAATATCCGGTTACTCACCTTCATCCCCCTTTTTAACCCTTCGGGGGTAGAATTATCAAAAACGCTGAGACACGTATAAATTAATTTTCAATCGTCAGCCTAAACACAAAATTTGAAGATCCTAACTCCAAAACTGATGGACTTTCATATAAACTTCCATCCCCTATTTTACCCCTTTAGGGGTGGAATTCCCAAAAATCCTGGGCTGTGTGTTGATATATCACCCAGTCAGTCAGTCAGTCAGTCAGTTTATCATTTTATAAATATAGATTACTTTGCTTATTTATCATCGATGGTCAGAAAGATAAACTTACATACTTAGATAAAAGTTTCAGTAGCTGCAGAAAGCTAAGTTTTTCCAAATTACTGGCTCCTTCACGGCAGAAAAAATGGTAATCGTTTTTGTTTCATATCGATTAAATCTGCTTGCTAGTGAAGTAGTGATTGGCTGTTATATAACATAGCATTTCCTAACGTATGTACTAGGTGCGTCCGTGTGTAAGATGTGAGATTATTATTTGTTTGTTTTGGTATGTTTATACCTATATCAAGCTCTCTTCGCCCACGACATGAATGTAATGCCAATGATATCAACATAAGGTGCATTGCTATCGGCTGGAGGCACGCACAATCATGTATCGAGTTTCGCTACGTTGCATACGTTTAAATATTTTACGAGGTGGTCAACATTGTAGGCTGTATCTCTTTGTGTACTACCATAGAACTCGATGACGATAAATAAGGTTCGTCCCAATTAGGTCCCTATTGTAGAAGGTACCTACAGTGCGCCGTAAGCACAGTCATTTATCAGGTCTATATCTGGTAAATCTTGCAGCAAATAGCTTTTTTTTTTAAAGAACGTTGCCCCACACACTAGGAATTTCTCCTGTATCGTGGGTGCGTTTACAAACATTTAAACTCACATACACAAACAGCCAGACCCGAAACCACTACCTGTAGATCATACAAATATTTGTTCCGTGCGGGGATCGAACCCGCGACACGCAGTGCAGCAGCCAATTGCTCAGCCACTGCGCCAACCGTGCCGTCGAACCATGGTTGTGTTTTTCCATTTACGTTTCAGTATGCATTTACTTTTATTTTTACTTACGTAACTAGGCAACACAATCCATTCATAGTTACGAACATTTCATTTCGTTTTTTACCTTGAAAAAAGTTTTACTTGAACTCTTTGTCAAGTTCGCTAATTTGCTTGAATTATACTATTGTGTTAGGAATAATGTGAGAACTGATAATAATCGCGTTCCTGCTGATAAACATAATTGTATAGCAGAGAGAGTATTTCATATCTCACTAGTCATTATCCTCATGCTTCTGTCCGACATTGAGATTCGCCTTTGTAGGGATAGCTAATTAATCCTCTTCATATTTTACAAGTATTTACTATCTTAGTGATGAAACTGATCATTCATATTTGTAAATTAATCAAGGCAGATCAGACGACGACGACAGTTAAAACAAGTTTCGAAAATTACATTCTCACTACTTAATTTTTTGCTGCAACTGTCCAAGTCCAACACAAAACATCCTGGAAAAACAAGCATTTCTCAGAAAACAAAACACAGTTTATTTAAAACTGAACAATATTGTTGAATTCACGACGCATTTGTCACTAGTTGTTTAACAAGCGTCGAGTTACTCAACTTACCATTCAGACGAACCCAAGGTGAGATTATGCTTTGCATTTTTTATTAGTACTGCCTTGCCCTGAAACGCTTTGTGACGTGTCTCGATGCGATATGACTTTCTATCGTTTCTCTACCTTTATGGGCGACGTTATTACAATAGATATTGTCATTAAATCCATGTTTGTTAGCTCTAAACCACCTTCCCACATGGATTTCCCAGCTCGTTTATCTTTCTATATCCAATGACAATAGGATGTTGATATCCTTTTTCATATCATCCAACGCAATATGCACAAATTGAAAGATTTGTAAGTCCGTTTTTAACTAACATTTCGTAAGAGCTGACCTCGTTCCGGTATTGCAATTCGCTACCTTTTATTCTAGGTGTCTAGAGATCTGTATGATTTGGACTGTGACTTAAGTTTAGATTTGCTGCATGATTAAATCGAGCTAAAGAAATAATTTGAAAGAAAACAATAACAATTTAGTAGTTATTGGATTTATTATCGATTTCACATTTCTTGCCTGTCATTGGTGAAGTTTTTCCATTTCCCACTCTGATCAAGTTATCTATATTTACTTGCATAACTTGGATCTCAGCATACTTTTAAGTAAAGCAAGAGATAAGTTTATCTAGAACATACCAAGAAACTTGCATACTTGTTCTAAATTAACATCCTGCGCCTGCGACGCAATCGTTTACGAGTCTCAAGAACGACAACATGACCGTGTCGTAATAATATGTTCTCGTACAAATGCTACAAACATATTATTTGCATCGCGATTTAATACAAGTTACACAGGTTATATGCTTCCGAATGTACGCTACTGTTTCTAGAATCGGAACGATTTTCCCACTGGCATCAGATATAAATTGCACGCGCACTATGAGATAATTGTGCTATTGTTGCTTCGTGTTGTATAATAATCAGCTGTAATAATATACCTCGCCATAAATATACCTACATCTAACACAAATTACGTCACGAAAGAGTAGTTAATGAAGCTCCCTTAATCGGCTCAGCAGCGCTCGCATTCAAAGAAGCGAAAGGGACGCATTGAGGATAAGTGGGGAATTTGGACTAATGCGTTAAACGCGTCATTTTATTTATGTAACCTGAGGAAATTAGAACACATTGATGCTAAATTACTGAACACATTCATTATCGCTGCATTTGTCGGGAAGTAATTAATCGAGCCGTTAACGTGCGGTTTATTGCGAATTAACTGACATTCAAATTAAATTGAAAAACGTTTATGAAGACTGACATAAATACAGGTCTATAACACTTCCCTTTGTTGTTTTTGCTGACGGAATTGGTGAATCGGGAAGTGTATCAAATGTAGAAAAATAATTAAATAATGATAGGTATCTGGTTACTTTAGAGTGGGTTTTATCTTGCACGCTCTGTGCATTATGTGCTATGACGTCATGTATGTATTGTTCGGTAGGTGTTGGCAGACATGCTCATTGCTCATGTAACTCTAGACCTAGGTATCATGTCCTTCAGCATTCTACTAGGTACCGGTGTAGGTATTATTGTTGTAGTGAAAGGTGTCTCTTGACTGCAGTTCCATTAGTGTAACGCCGAGAGATACGTTTTGACAAAATAATTTCAGTAATTTGCTTCCTACATCTACCAAGATCATCATCATCTGCCTAGCCTTTTCCCAACTATATTGGGGTTGGCTTCCAGTCTAACCGGATGCAGCTGAATACCAGTATTTTACATGGAGCGACTGCCTATCTTACCTCCACAACCCAGTTAGTACTGGGTAATACGATACCCCTTGGTAAGACTGGTTGTCAGACTTTTTGGGCCACTGAATACCTGTAACGACTTTCAAAAATCTACAAATGACAGTCGGGACCAACGGCTTAACGCGTTTTCCGAGGCACGGAGGAAACTCGGTATGTAATGGGCGGTCACCCATCCACAGACTAGCCTAGGCAAGCACGGCTTAACCTAAAGATCGACCCGAGCGGCTGTTATTATTTAGCCACGAGCTCCTCCTGGAGCTCCTCCCTACATCTACCAAGATAATAAAAATAAAAAGGAAAAACTGGGTCTCCCCGACTTAAATAAAAAAAATAACTTGCAATTTTGAAAAAACAAAGACGCCTACAGTGAGTACTACATACTATGGAAGAGCATGAGGAAAACCAGTGTATAACCAGCTGCTATTCGTTTGTCATCAAATTATAGTATCCAATAGTAAAATATGACAACAATCTTTTTAAAAACAAAAAGTACGTTAAGCCCTCGTGTCATTGGTCCGTTTTCGGAATTCGCCGGTTCGATACACTATAAGCTATTATTATCTAAAAACGACATTCGCAGAAACCGGTAAACCGGTTTCCGAAGTGGGCCCTGTGGAACAACATCTATCTAAACTGAGGCATCGCCTTCGGCTGGCAACATTGGCAATCTCACAGATTTACATACTGATGCATTTATACAAGCTATTTTATCGTATATCTAAGCTGAATTTTAATATTTTACTTATTTATCTCCTATTTATACCATAGTCCTTAAGATACGCAATTACACTGTCTGAGAATTTAATAAAATTGTCGAGTTTATCAATTTTGATTTTAATTCACCTTATAGTCGCGTACTATTCAATTTTTCTTTAAGGGTCAGCTCACACCGAGACGTGACGCGACGCGACGCTGCGTGCATTCAAGCCATTTTATGCTTTATCTCCATTATGAAATGCATAGTATCGTTTGAAAGCTGCGCGTAAACTCGCGACGCCGCGAGACGTCACGCGGCCCGAGTCTTTCAAACGATAAAGCATAAAATGGCTTGACAGTGACACGTCGCGTCGCGTTGCGTCACGTCTCGGTGTGAATTGACTCTAAGACCTTAAAAACATGCTGAACTTTAAGCTGGAAGTGACTTATTTTAGTGACGGACGTACAAGTTGCGACTTGGAGGACACTTACAACTTGTATCAATAACAAATTCAAGCGAACATTACATCATTTGCGGTAAGCTAAGTTACTCAACTTAAGGTTATATTTGCCGTATTTATATTTACATAAGTACCTTTTATTCATGGCTTTTCCCTATTCTTAAAGACGAATTAAATTGTGTTGATACTTAATAAATTGAGGTCCTAGAATTAGTTTTAAGGAGGTAAAAGCAAGTGTTGAGTATTTATTTTTTCTATTATAATTATAATACTCCAATCATCACCTACCCTGGTATAGTTAAAGGCAGAAATGTCATACTGTATCATATGGGAACCTATACAGGGTGTAAACAGAACCTTCACGAAGCCGTCAACCAAGCTTTATGTACATCAATCTTCTTTAAGTAAAAATTATTGCTGGGAAACGACTTTTTTTTTGGGGTGAAAAAACACGTTTTACGGTAGGACTCAATGTAACGCACTCAAAACATTGTGCTGAAAACAAAAGGACGAAAGGACGAGGAGGAAAAGAAAAGAAAAAAAAAAGAAAAGTACGGGGGTCGCGGAGGTGTTTCAAGTAAAAATCTTACATTAAAAACATGTAACTAAAAAAAAACTTGTGAAAAAGTTGCAACTTTGACCCCAATATCTCCGTAACTAGAAGGTTCCCAGGTATGGTCTAGAACAAAAAAATATCGCAATGACGAGGAGAATAAGTGAATTGCGGCTTCGTCAAGTGTCTTTTTACACCCTTTATTTTCCTTTGGTCACATCAGGAATGCTACTTGCGTCAGCATCATCTACGTAGAACATATGTTACAGGCATGTTATTAAAGGAAAAATTGTCGGCTATCATCAGAGCCTTCGCTGCTAGGATCAATTTGTATCCGTCAAGGAGCAGATTAACTATTCACCGTAGCGTCTCACGAAGGCCTTGTTGCCTCCTTGTAATTAACGTGTTAGGAAACTGCTATGCATTGTTTATGACTACAGGTACTCATTAAATTACCAGTTTTAAAAATATAATATGAATAAATCTGATGTAAAAGTCAATAAACATTTCTTTGGGACCAATAATGTCTGTTTCAAAATATTATTTTGATCTGAAACTCGTTTGATCAACATATTTACGATGTGCTTTGCATAAAATTCGCTAATTTTCTCACAAGAAATACGCGAGCGTGATGTAACTTGATCAAAATAAATGTAAAGGTCAGTCGAAAACCACAGGTCAATCCCGAAGATATACAAGACGAGCAGATCCTTATCCATTGAATATTGACAAATTATCATTAACACTAGAAACGGGATATTTACCATGTTTGTTTGAGGTTCCGATATTTCGGCACCATGAAAAAAAAAACAATAATAACACAACCAACCGAGAACCGGTATATCGGTACCTCACAACAAACAGTAAACCTGCCCTCGTAGCATGACCACCAGACAAGGATTTCTTTGACAGAAGAATCGACAAAATGACAGATTGTTTCGACACAATGACAGATTTCTTTGCACTATCTGTCATTTTGTCGATTCTTCCGTCAAAAAAATCCTTGTCTACAGTGGTCATGCTACGGGGATGGTAAATATCCTGTTTCTAGTGTTTATGATAATGTTCGTAATCATGACAGTTTAAAAACTTATATGTATATACAAATTACAATTAAATTCTGAATACAAAAATGACTTTGCATGACCGTTTGTCTGGTATAGATTCTCTTAGACGTTTCGTAGACTGTAGAAGCTTCTTAAATAAGAAGAAATACATAAGTGATCAGGATCAGAATAAACGTGTTCGAAGTTGAAACTCAGAAATAGCGAAGGAAATAGAAAACTGGAAACGTTTATGTAGAAAAAAATATCTTGTAATGTCATCAAAGGCGGGGAAATAGATGCTAATGTACAGTCCAAGATACCTACGATCAAGCTAACTTACACTTCACTTAATTACCGAGGATCTCACCTCTAAAGAACATTATAAAGCAGAAGCTTTCGTGGAGCTAATAAGTGCGACTGGGCAAAAACTGTCGCCGTGTAGAGCTTACGCCATCTCTAAAAGTATCGATTACTAGTTTTGTTCTTAGCTTAGTTAATATACCGTTTTCTTTTTCACAATCAGTAAATAATAAATATATTCTTATATTTTTTAACTTTAATATCAAATCATTAAAATTATCTTTACCTTATTTGATAAATGAGTTGTAGTTGAATCAGGCTTGAACTGTGTTCTTCATCTCAAAATCCTATTTCTAATCCCACTGATACATGAACACCGTTGACTGTAAAAATGACAGATTTGATTGATGTTGGTTATTACAACAGGACAATGTATGTAAACTTTCAGCTGTTGTTTATTAATATGTAGATAAGTACCTAGGCTACCGAGCTCTGCTCGGGTGAAAACAGAGAAAACGAATTTTCCCATTTTTAATTATATGAGTCCTAGCTAGACAGATTTTCATATTGCCACTTTCATCGAAATCGTTAGAGCCATTTTCGACAACGTGATTACAAATATTGCTCCTTTAATAGTACAGGATAATGCCCTGTGACAAAACAGGAAAGGTTGATCTCACACATCAGATAGAGAGATCAACCACTTCGTTCAGATTAGTTGAAATATCCAAGGTCTACATTATCTGATTATGGGCAAAAGGTGACTGACTTAGGAAACCAAAGGTCACCAACGGTTCAAGGTAGTATTAAGAAATAATGCCGAAATATTGTAAACGGTGTAGTACCAGCATTTCCGTGTCAATTAATTGCTTCGCTCGTCAATCTAATTATATTTTTTGCAGTTCTTCAGTCTTTCGTTCCTTCATTCTTCCGATTCATCAGTTCGTGGTGCTTCGTCTTAGTAGTAGTCCTTTGTTTTTTAGTTAATAATATTGCAAGGGCTTGAGTCAGGAGTAGTCAAGCCTCAGGAGTCAAGTTACGTACACGGTCAAGTAACCCTATACGCGCTGTTTGTTTTGCAGGATCGTCTGAACAGGGCCATGTTTAACTTTTTCAACTTTGAAATATTTCTTGAGTCAGGAGCTACCAATGGGTTGTATATTGCACATGAGGCAAGAATAGATTTTCAGTTTCCTATAAATGGTAACGTTTCAGACGAAAATCTGCTTAATGAAGATAAACTTATTTTGAATCTCACCGAATATGTAACGTTTGTATTGTTGCAACGTTATTAATTATTATTAAAGTACAATGTTGTTACTGAATTAACAACAACTGTGAATACGTGTAACATATTTTCACGTCCTAAATATCCATTTTAAACGATGAGTTTATTGCGTATTGTTTTATAATCGGTTACAAAGCGTGTATTAATAATTAAAAATAGGCTCACGGTCCCATGATGTTGCATGAATTGAGATTTAGGAAGTAGTAAAACTAGTAGTGTATGTAGTAATTTTAATGGCTGTGAATAAAATAATGTTGAACAAAGTATTATTTCATCAACATTTACAATTACAACAGCCAGATATTTACTACATCCACACGGTTTGAACATAATTTGGTCAACATACATAATAATTTAATGAGCAAGGCGTAGTACTACGTGGTTTACTAGAAACACTAGTTAGGGTGTAGAATAAAACTAGGTACCAAATTATCAGCACAGATACACAGATAATTAATACTACGTATTATCAGTAAGTAGATGAACTACTTTAAGGATACGTGCAATCGCTGCCCGGGATAAGTGAGGACTAGTCGACACGGAGCCTTAAAGCTCTGCTACCTCGGGGTAGGAACTTGACGATCATCTTCCATCTGCTTGTGGGTACATACGTAATCGGTATATTGTGAAAAACAACCGGGGAATGCTATATCTGTTTTAGTACTTTTTTTGTCTAGCCCATACCTTCCCACTGCTGGACAAAGGCCTCTCTCGAGACTTTCCAAGAGCTCTTGTCCTGCGCTGCCACGAACCAGCCCTTGCGGCACGCTCTAGCGTCCAGTTTCAGTACTTAGATCAAATAATAGTGTAGATTTAAATGTAGCAAAAAATAATGAAGTAGATTAGTGGTTAAGATTCTAGTATAGCTTGCAGTGGCGAAGGTTCCATACAACCCGATTCCTACCGGCTTCCCTTTGAAAAATGGTTAGTATTCTATAGCCAATAATATTCTATACAGTAAAGAAATGTACTCCGGCGTACCTCTTACAAAAATTGACCCTTCGCTACTGATAGCTTGTAACAATCCCAACAAAAAGGTTTTACGTCATGAGCTAAGACAGAACAAGCTTTCAACCTAAAGCTGCCAAAACATGTCGATTACACGAGTTCACATGGCACATAATCCGCGAAATATTGTTGGCTAACATTAACAACCACATCTAATTCGACATTAGTAGGTTTCATACGTAACGGAATACCCGATGACCGATCACGGCACACACTGCACATAGGGCACTCGTTTACGAAACAAATATTACTCAATTGTTATAAACTGATAATATTACTCCGATATTGAGCAATAGAATCTTATTTCGTTCGGTGCCCGGTTGATGGCGATAGGCGCGCCCTCTAATACCTTCAAGAGTTAGCTGGTAGACCTCTGTCTAACTATAGTTTTCTCTGAACTATAGAAATCTTTAACGAAATAAACTCCATGTTTTTCTCTCTAAGCTACGCCATTATTGCAATCTTTCTTAATGCCTGTCGGAACTTTATGAAAAAGTTTAATTTCCTCTCCGACAGTGTTTGTTTTTATCTTTATTTTTGCAGTTAACTTGTATTCTTCACTGTTACTTCGCCTTTCATCTTTTGTATTTCCATAATAATACGCTGTTCCGTTCAATACTGAATGATGATGATAGTTTTTAACAATAATAACTTCACGTCTCGTCAATTTAGCTTATATACCCGAGTCTTCAATAGAAAACGTCGTACACTAATTTAGTTTCTATGATAAAGGAGATACAATTCAAATTATTTCGTCAGTGTTAAAATATTGCGTTGGTATGTGGTACGTGTGTTTATTATGATTGATTTATGTACGATTGTCATTTTTCTATTGTTCTATCAAGATTTATAATTTATATGTAATCAACAGCTGTTCTGTATTTATGTTTGATTACAACATAGATAGACACAATGATAATGTCATTTAGATACTCAATCCGTACATTAATTAATTAAACATAGGTATTCTTATGATTTTGTGGCAAGTTGAGTATCACACAACTGTTAACCGACCAAGACAGAACCAGAAGATTACTATTTAAGTAAAAGTTAAGTTGGATTGGGGAGAATATAAGGAGTTGACCCAGAAAATAACGTATCTTAGATATTAGAATAAAAAATATGAAAAAAAAAGGAAATGAATTTATTATGTTATGTTATAAAGAACCTCTGCACGCAACGTCCGTCAAGTAACTGTAACACTAGCAATACTGGAGGTAACCAACTTCTTACTCAATCAACTTCTGCTCCATTTTTGCATTAAGTTTTTGCTACGCATCAAATCAGCATGAACATCCGATAATTACACGTAAGAGTAACGTTAATCAATCCATAATCCTAAGCTCATACATGCACGAGGCTTGTTTCCTACAGTACAAGTCAGACGAATGTTACAAGTTCATTAGAATAATAACGATGGGGCAATCAAGCATGAAGTCGTTCCGTATGGATGACTCAGCCTCGGTCCCGTTTCCTAGTAGGTATAACAAATACAACATAATACACCGTATTGGACACTCATCTGATTCGTCATTATTATTTTAGGTTAGATTATAATTGACCTTTATATATTACCTTATTTGTCACAATAATTCATCTAAAACTGTGAGAATTGACAAAAACATGAGCAGCATCCTCAAACACGTTGACCATACATTGTAAGTGCACAGATTGCACAATGCCTCTGGGCAATCTCCAGGCAAGAATAAGCAGTCGTTTAGATTGGTCTATCGCAAGTTGCCCTTACGCCTACGGGTCAGAGAAAAACAATGCGATATCTAGATAGTATATCAGTAGAAGGCGAAAGTGGGATGTGTTCAATGTTGCCAACGGGAGCGAACTGACACGTAGCTATTTATGATAACAGTATTATCATTGTTGGAGATATTGCAGCTGAGAAAGTTTAAAAAGATAACAAGGTGAAGAAAGCTGATAAAAGCAATGTAGGTCAAGACTTTAATCCTCCAATGTACAGGATTAACCGTGAAGATTATCAAACTGCTGTATCAGTCAACACCATCATTATAGGTCATGTTAATTTTACTTACATCGATGATGAACGTTTTGCAGCAGATGTTGAAAAAACACAACGTAACCATTAACCAGGTCTGGTAAATAGAACAAAATTTGTTACTGAAATACATATTAGTGGAGCAGTAGTGTGACAGACGGGTAAAGAGAGCGAGACACGTCCGTTGCCAAACATTGAGCATTCGGTAGAAAGTGACCCGTCGTGACAAAGGTCGGAAGTGATTTCCAATAGTAACGACCCTTGACGAGGCGCTCACTGAAACTCGAGAGGTCGAGACAATTCGCATTCAACAGTTTCCCCGATCTGTGTCGCATTTGTTACTGTATTATGTAACAATTCGGAACTTTGCATATGTACATAAACATCGTCTATTTTACTTCTAGGAGAGTCGACTCCAGCTGTGCAAATTTTAATAGTTACGAGGTGTTGAAACGCTTCACATAACTGTTTTTCTTATACAGATTTGAGAAATGCAAGATCATAGTTGCTTATTTTGTAGCCGTGTAGTCAAAATCAGTTTGCCCCCGTTGACTGTTGTGACTGTCAAATCGTAAGCAACCGGTGTTTCCATTTTGAGCAAGGTCATTTGAATCCTCTGTTTCATTGGCTCTAGATTCTTAAATTCAATCGATATAATGGTTGCCAGTTCTTTCTCAAAACAAACACTGATTGATGAAGAAAAGATCAACACACCTTACAATTAATTAGGTGTTTGTATATCCGTATCGCACGTCGAAAGTCCCGCAAATCTGTGTCAATGTGAATAAAAGTGAAAAGATATTAAAATGAAATGATTTAACGAAAATTTCTAAACAGTTGGAGCGTGACACGTTCACCATGTGTTTTAGTATTGATAATACGTAATTATAACTTCGGTGACTGAAAAGTGTGTCAGCCCGCGACCCAGCGACATGTTTGGACGAATGTGGTTCCACCTCCCCGCGATATTCGAGAGAAATGCATTCAACATTTTATTGCTCCTCTTGAAAATAAACCGGTAGTGTTGTTTCTATTAATAGAGTGTTTTTAATATTTTCTATAAGTATCACGGCTCCCACGTGGAAAGCAATTAGCGGTAGCAACCTAAAATAAACGGAGGCCTCTCTCCGTGTTAATAATAGCTGCATTCATTAACTTTTGTTTCGGCTATTTAGGAGTTACGCAATGGTAATTAATTACCATTCGCTACTACTTCCTTAGTTATATCAATAAAGCTGCTACTAGGATACAGTCACTTAACACTTTAAGAATCGATTTTAAATAACGAATTAGTAAGTGCATAGTTATTCTCAGTTGTATTGGTATCTAATAAATCAGCGACGTTTTAAAAATAGTTGCCTTCTGCGTTATGTTATCCCACAGTTTTTGCAATTCTAAACGTTTGTTTAAAGAGCCCGAAATTAGCGCTTTTCCCGGCTTTGATGTTAACGGTCGGCGGGCACATACTCCGTTGTATTACGTGAACGCGCGCATGTCGATTGCGGTTTCTGAAATAATGTTATCCGTATTTGGGACCGTAGCATCCGAAGTCCGCTCAATCTTCTTAATCTTGTGAGCTCAATCTTGACGGACATAAAAATCGGACGTTCACCCGCGTTACGGCAACATTTCAAGTTTATTATGAAAATTATTCATTCAGGAAACCTGTCCTCGAAACCCGTTTGACTCTATTTCATCAATAATTTATTATGTAAGTAAAAATTATTAGAATTGAACTACGCAGCAATTACATTTCCGATATCGCAGTAAAAGAATCGTTTTATGAAATAGCCAGGAAAGGGTGAAAACTGGGGTACCTACCTACTAGAGATATGGTACAGAGAGTATATTCCCAAATATTGGGATAACAGCAGGAAGATTTTATATCATATCGATCAAACTCGACCTCAATATGACAACATCAAAAGCCACGTGTAGATATTGCAAAAGCCTCGAAAGTCAAAGTTCAGAGTATTGATAAACTCCAAGTACGAGCTCTTCCTTTCATAAACTATATCAGATATCAATAACTGATTAGTCATTCCTTGTAATACTCATCAGATACGACACAAGTACTGCATAATATAACAGATAAGGCACAATAGACCCAATGTCTTGCAATTCATAGCAAACACACCATGTAACCGACATGCGTAAGGCCCATACTCCACCAAAGCAGAGACGAGCGGAGAGGAGAGGAGACGTGCGGAAACCGACCAATCAAATTGGTTGAAATGGACATAGCGTCTCTCGTCTCTTTTGTGATTGGTCGAATCTAGCACATCTCCTCTCCGCTCCGCCCGTCTCCGCTTTGGTGGAGCCCCGGCCTTATTCTTGAACATTTTATCTGCATCCCTCTTCCTATTGACTTGACCTCAAACAAAATCCGGAATACTAATAATAAACTAGGTATTGTTTCATGCACTTTCTAGGCTTAAATTCTAGGCAAACACTTACGTATTTTATTCATTTATGTATTTTGTTGTTTGAAAGGGGGACAGCGGTACCTTTATATAGCAAATGATTTAAATAACAAAATCGGGGAGGAATGAAATCAAATATTATTGCCCAAATGGAAAATGCATGAAGAAAAGCACTCAAAAAGAAAGTTCTAACAAGCTTGTAATGAAGAACAAAATCAAATAATCGGGAACATATTTATTGAAATACAACCGCTTTAAAAGATAATGGTAGAGTGCAACATGGCATGGAGGAAGTAAAAGTGACCTGCGGGTCGCTAGACACTGCTGAATGAAGCGAATATTATGCGAACAATGGTCCCAGCCACTAAACGACCTTAGAGAGGCTTAGAATGTCTTTTTGAATACAAACTGGGGAAATGTATTGAGGCTTCTCGAAATTATGCCTGAACATTTCGAAGATTATGGTTACGTCGCATATAACTTTGTATTAATACTCAGCTCATACGCATATCATCATTACTTCCCAGAATTTGATTCTTATTAGCGACACTCGAATCTAACGGGTTCGATTCCTGGCTAGGAATATTGATTTTTCAATACTAATGATACAGTTTTAGTTTTCATCAAAATTGAGCTTGAGACTCCTTGAGTATATTTCGCCATTTCTCGTAGTTTCGGATTTGGCTATCCACGCCCACTTGAAAAATTCACCCTGTATCGTCCGCCTGTCTGTGAAAATAACAAGAAAGACTGTTCTTACTGGAGACGTGAACTTCGAACTCTTTATTTATAAAAAAATCAAGCACAAGAAAACGTTTAAACAACAGACTACCCGCATAATCATGCGAGTCTATAATATCCAACGGTAACATAATGACATGATCCTTGTCCTACTGGGTATGTACCTACTTGCTTGTAATATACACGGTGGGCATTGAAGAGTATCGGATCGTGACAGACAAACCCATAGATTCTGTATAAACATAGGCCTACCTACCTACATATTTGTATAAACATGCTAGTTTAATAGAAAAAAGCAATAATACATAAAAGCTACTTACCTGCCTACTACGGTTCAATGTTGCTAAAAACGAAAAAAAAAGGACAGAAGAGGTTGCAAAAGGTTCTTTGTAGAGTATCGTTTAAATTCTAGAAAACAATCCAATTCTTTAGAGGCCATCCACTTTCAACAGGATACAAAACAAATGCTCAAGCTGGATTTGTTTTTTCATTTAGATATTAACAGCATCTGTCCTTAAACAGTTTATATTTTTCTTTTCTTAATTATTGTGCCACTTATCAGAAGAAGGTACATGGATAGAAAATAAGACACGATCATAATAATTTAGTAAATATTTAATTTTTACCAAAAGCAAATTGTTAATCAGCGCCATCTATCCTCAATTCGTGAACTTTTACCAGTTTAAGGCCGCTCGCAAGTATTGGTGAACTCCACGAGATGGCGCTACAAGTATAGCGCGAGAATTATGTTGAAAGAAACAACTAGATGGCGCTACTAAGTTTAAAACGTTAACTTGTTTAGCACCTCACTGGCCATTTTATTCAGTTAAAATCAACTAGTAATTGTAATGAACCGGACCAATTTATAAATAGGAACTGTAGGTTCCGCCTAAATAAAAAAGTTATCTGTATGGCATGGGAGAAAAGTAGGAACATGTGCGAACCATTCACCTCCTAGGGGAACGATTGCGAATTCAATTTTTACAATAGAAACAAAAATAGTGTTGGAGAATTAAAATAATTATTGATGTGCACAACGTAAAAGTAAAATAGTTAGAAACATTAAAATCCCATGGGATCGGAAGCCTTCGTTTTCGCTTTAGTGTCTGAGTAGGTAGTCAAAAATGTCAGAATTATATAAGTACGTATCTAATAGCAAGATAAGTAGGTACCTAAAGCAATAATAATTCTAGATAGGTACCCTACGTCCGGCAATGCAAAACATTCTTCGGAGCCAATTCTAACCAATATCTGAGTCACCTCACCTGCATTGATAAAATTTGAATTTTTATTACTGGGTTTATCCATTGGAATAATTATGCTAAAGTTACTTGTCTTCCTCTTACTCAGAACAATGAGATCACTTGGAGTACCGAGATTTCTATTGGCACTTACCTGCTTAGTTCTTTAGGGTCAAAATTTTTTTAACAGTGGTTTTATCAGTGCCTCTGATTGATTAGTCCTTCTTCTTCTACTTAAGACGACCCTTCTACTTTATTAAACTTTTCATTTGCATACTTCCATAAATCAAAAAGTCTTGCTATAATCTTTAGAGCAACGTTGTTATAATCCAATAAATTTAATTTGTATAATAAATTCAATTAAGTCCAACGGCTGTCTGTCTACCTACATCAAGTGCAGCCACATCCAGAAATAAATTATAATCAAGAACCATCCATCTTTCTGGTTTTGTAAGACCAAAAACGCGTTGGCCGTGTAAAATCGACTGCCCCTTGTTCGCTGGATCTTGTTTCAATTTTTTTTCCTCGTTGAAGATGTATCAGACGCATTATCCTGGAGGTTTGGTATCGGGTGCGCGGGCCGGGGGGAGGGGAGGCGCTGGTACGCTGCGCCCGACGCGTGCGCATAACTCGAGCGTGACGTCACACGAGGGCCCGGTAAAAAACGCCATGAACCCGGCTCGTCAAGGCCTCCGAGACTCCAGCATTTACATGTTATTATTATACCTACATACTAATGCGATTTGCTCACGTTTCGGTATGCTACAAGGGCATAGTTGCAAGCCTAGGAGACTCATTTGCATTTTTGAAGTTCATAAAGAACTGCGGGAATGCTTAAAAGCAAAAAAGTTTAACAATATCATCGCTATTCGAAATATTAAACTATACATAATTATACTATCCAAGATTTTTAGGACCCTTTGTTGAAGTCTAGAACGCAGTAGATTATTGATGACTGGGTTTCTCACTAATAAAAATCCAATACGATCTGCAGAAAATGATGACCGACGACGTGTCCGTTAGCTGCACGAGATCAATTTCCTTATATCACGATCTGAGTCAGTTACAAGCCCTATATAGATCACTATCAGTCAATTTAGATATCGATATGATAGTAATATAGAAATAATGCACGTTTTTTAGTATAGGCCGTTAGATAAACGGTGCAGTGATTGAAAATCCCACGTTACTAGTATTTATTTCAAATGTTTTTTGGTCAAGTGTAGGAGTCGGCTTCACGGGTAATTGTCCGTTTGATTCGATTTGGCTCCAACGCGGAAGGCCCACCTAACCCACTTTTTAGACAACACGCAAGGGGCAAAGATTCCTCTACTGTTATGGTAGCCATTCAATGACACACAAAAACAACAAAGTAAGCAGGAGTTTTAAGAAATTCAATCACGGTAATTCCGCCATTTATGAGAGCCCAGCATTCATGTTGAATTTTAATTTCCTTGACCCAGCGTTTAAAAACCGTTATACAGTCCGTCAGTCATACACGAAATGCGTTTGGATGCTAAAGGTAATATTTGACTTTACAGGTGACGGTGTGGGGCAACAGTTCGGTGGCAGAAATCGTGTGTGAGCCGCTGAACGACCTCGGAGCAGTGCTAGCTGGTCTACCAAGCGGGCCACTGTCGGCTCCCCAGGCCCTGCCTCTCGGTGGATCTGTCCCGCTCCCCGACTCACCGCCCCCTGCTCCACCCGTGGCACTGCTCTTTCTCGGAGGCTCCAAAGCTCCAGTAGAACCCAAAGCATCAGCGACGGTATTGGAAGGGGAAGTGTTGGTCGTGGAATACCAACCGCCGCAATGGGACGGCCGGGATCTGGAGACATTTATTGCTTGGGAAAAGATTTATGGTGAGTATCTGCTGTGAAAATGTAGGTTTATCGTAATTTTCTAACGCAAGGACAGCGGATGTCATATGCAATACTTTATTCATAACCTGTTTGAACCTTAAGTACTTTGTGAAACAATGTGCGTTAACTTTCTTCAAGGAACCTCCCTGCTCGGTACATCAATAAGCTGCAAACGAAGCGTGTTCATTCAGTATTCCGCGGGCAGACGCACCGATGTTTGTAGAAAGCGGTTTGGCAATAAGACGCATACGCATGCTATTGTCCGGTAATCTTTCCTAGAAGGCGCTTTTATGCATTAGGTATGCAGCCGCCGTGACTACCATACTATATCAGATGAATGGAGTCGGTATTAAGTGATTAGAGAGGTGGCATGTCCAATTATATTTTATAGATCAAATCTTTGTCAATACAATTGATGAAACTTAATTTATTTTAAGAGTATGAATTGGTCCTAAAAATCTAAATACCTAATGAGGTTCAAGGAATGCAAAGTTCTCGGTCATTAAGATGAACTTTAAATTAATGCAAGGTGATTCATTTCAACGATGTGCAACGTGACCTCACTGACACGTACATTTTTGTAGCGACTCTATACGATGTTATGCAGATGTTTCATAAAGTAACACGGTCAATAACCATCATTTATATCAAACTGGTGCACACAAACGTAATACAATTTGCATGACAAGTACTTTCTCTTTTATTACAGCTTCAACACTGTTTTCGGCGGTGGAGTTATACGGCAAGCCGCTACTACGCGCCGCAGTCATCACCAAAGAAGAGTACCATCTTCTATTCTACTTTTTGGAATCAGTATCTGAAGCCAGCGAAGCCCTTACAGAACGCATGAGAAAGTACATAGATTCTGGTTTACTCAAAAATGATTGCAAGCAAGAAGATGACGGCACTGCTGACCTGTTAGAAACATCTGTTATCGACGAAGAGCCGAAAAGCTTGCTTACTGAACTCATTCAGGAAGGCGTGATCACTCAACACGATGTTGACACATCTTCAGTGATAACGAACTCGGAATTCAACGACTCAAATGCGACTGACAATCGAAAAGTTGATGACGACAATCGATCTAGCGTTTCTTCTGTCAGTCTTCGTAAAGTAATTGTCGATATACCAATAGATTGCGATGAATCAGTGGCTGACAGTTCTATTGTAGAAACTAGCGATAATGTGACGACTGTCACCATCAGAAGCGGTGGACAATGTTGCGTTGATCACAGGATATCAGCTGATGTTAGCGAAAACGTGTGGGCAAACGTTCGGTGGGATTTTCTCAACCCGACAGATTTTGGCTACGATCAAATTCCGAGTGTTAAAAGAAGTCGTTCTGAATCAGCCATAACTCCTGTCTCTCAGAGGAAAAACGAAGACCTTTATGAGAGGCTTCACGAACATGATGTCGAAGCTGAATCATGTGGAAGCATCACACCTTACGAATCAATAGAGGATTTATATGACTGTATAAAGAATGCCCAGTATAGCAGTGCTGCTGTTGAGGAGTCCTCACCTTCGACCGAGAGCCAGTCGGAGCCCCAATATCCGGACTACTATGAGAAGGCGAGCACCGCCCGTCAAAGTTCCGCGAGTAGCGAAAAAAGCGGAGCCTCATCCGCGTTTCCGTTTTCGAAATGCGGTTCGAGCGATACGGACGCGTTTACATCGTGTGAGTCGACTAGTGGGATAAGTACTTTTGCTACGAAAAGCATCCCGGAGTCTCTCAAGTGTCGCGAGTTACCTCCTCCGCCGGCGGAAGGAGTGACTGGAGAAAGCGCGATCCTCCTGAAGCAGTTGTTCATGGGTGAGCTGATGGACGCATATGGGGAGTTCCTGACGGCGTACCCCTACGCTCGTGCGCTGCTGCGTCGCAAGGTGCGCCGCGACGAGCACTTCTCAGCCCTGGCTGACATCCGACGAGGCGCTGCCAAGTATACCATTAGCGACTACCTCGAATTACCGGTACGTACATACAGCTATCAACGGTACATTACATACATTTGAATTAATGCCCTCACGTATTGTACGGTGACATGTGTTACGAAAGTTGGTAGGATAATGTTGCTTCATTGCACTTGACCTTACAGAGAGTTCGTATCGAGCGAGGAGTTTAATGAACGTGTCAAATGTGCTCATTACGTTTAATCGGCGAAGAAAATGAGAACAATGCGACGAAGAGCGAGGCTTGAGGTAGATTGATTTAGATTGAGAGTAGGTTCAATCCGGGCGACAATGATCCGAGTGACATGCGCACGAGCCGACCATTCAATGCTAATGGAGCGGAAGAGCGCGCACGTGTAGCTCTCTCTCGTGATCATTGCAGACATTGTTTCCCTGAACACTCGACGCCGCAACGGTTTCAGTTTCAAACCACCAAGTTGTCCACTAGAAAAAACAAAACTGAATAAAATGTTTACTAAATATACAACTATCATTTTTCCATAAACTCTAAAAGGTAGAACAGAAAGCGAAATACTTCGTAAGTTGTTGAGCTTATCCTTTTGTAGACATACGTATGTGTAAAATGTATTCGTGATTCTGATTCTATCGACGCGACTCGCACATTCAATGATAGTTACAAAACGCTAACCTAGGGCTGCCAGGGTCTACATTTATTCTTGTTGCATAACTTTTATTACTTTTTGGAACTCTTCAGGTTCTGTACCGATATCTATCTGGTTTACAGACTGATGTTTTCGATTGATAGGTTCTTTAAATAGTTTAGTGCCTCCTTGTGTTGCAGCCCTATAAATCGTGATGTTGCGATTTGCCCCTCGCCACGATTGTGGAGATACGACTTGGTACTAATACTAATACCCATCGCCTTTGCACTCACATGGCGCTATCATCATAGCATAATGACGAAGACTATGATTTTAGAACTTCTATGAACGTAGTGACCTGTAGATTTAACAAGGGCCTTCAAACACTTTTTATGAATCGAGAAGTATTTTTAAACTGTGAAGGCCTGATCAAGACTGATTAGTAAATCTGCTGTCGTAGTATCTCATGTGATTAGTTGAATGTAAAAACATTTGCTGATAAAATCACTAGACATAAGATTCGAATAAAGCTTTTAGAATGCCTTTAGGATTACATTGAAATGTAAACCGACATGTACAGTTCGAGCTCACTCACATTCAGTTATGTGAAGTGTTACGACTGTAAATTAGCAATTAGAAAATCTACAACATTAAGTCATGCATGACAAATACTGTTCCTAAGAATGCAGGCGACTAATGACTTCAGTGCTGGCCAATAAATCAATGTATGTGAATTCAGCAGATCATTGCCAAGATGCAAATAATTACAGGTATGAAGATTAAAGTACCAAAGAAGAGTTATAATGATAATGCTTGATTGTTATTTACGTAGGAAACATAAATGCTTACGTATATAGTAATCTTAAAGCATCTAATAAATAGCAAACGGAGGCTTTATGTACTATGTAAGAAACGTCATACCGCTGCGTAAGGTAGTGTAGTTTACAAGCAGCGCGCGCATCGTGCTGAGAGCATACAGACGGCATTACGAGAAAAATCTTATTTATTGAACATTTCATCTCATCTGCATGAATTCTAATAACAGTGGCTGCGGTGTTGTACGCAGATTTAAAATAGTAGGAGCTCAAAAGTGGTGTAACAAGATTTTACGTCGAAACGCGGCGCGTACGCAGATTGACTTTAAGCTTAACTTATAGGTCGTTTTTGTCGGTAATGTGGGATTCTGTAGACGATGTGGTCATGTAAGGCCCTGGAATTACCCGTACGGCGAGGTGAAGGGCGTTAATTGGGAACGAGATTTTTCTAATTTAAATAGACATAATATATTAAAGTATGTGGTGTGCAGCTGTGTATGAAGAGAATTTAAATATGATGTTCTAAGTTCGTTAACATTAAGAAATTGACAGACATGTTATTCAATGTATTTATTGATAGTAGTCTAGCTAGTCAATATATCGTTAACTGTATCATATAAATAGTTAATCTTCGTTAAAATTGATTGTAGCATGAATGCAGTCTAACCTTATCAACCCACGCTCGTCTTTACAAATGGCTGCACTTGACCGTCCTAGGAACAAACTTAATCCCATTGAATTTGATATCCCGCTGCAGAAGAAGCAAGAAATATTTCCATCATAAATATGTTGTTGCTAAAATTATGTATGTTTCCTTATTTACGCCATAGATATGGTTATGTTAAGATTGTTAATTTTATACAGGCAGGATTGTCTAGCGATAAATATCGCGCCAATGATGTTGAGAATGCGGCAGGATGTGCGTTTTACGATAATGAGCTAATGTACACACCTTCTCTCGTTTTAAAGGCAGATTAGATATGTAATAACAAGAATTTATTTTAAACCATTGAGTGTGAAATAGATAGCGGTCAATTAAAAATGGAAAATCTATATATCTTATCGACTGTGAGATTTTCAGTGGTGAGAGTAAATTCGTTCGTTAAAACTATTTAAGTAGTTTCAGATCTGCTTTATACTCATTTTTGACAAGAAGGAGTAAGGTCAATTTATACTGTAATGGAACTTGAAACAAGAACACTGTTTTAAGCTTTCACGGTTTACAACTAAACTTATACTGTCACTTACGGGATATCTTCCGTGATTGTTAATATCGGAAGCTCAAAATAATGAACAATCACGGAAGATATCCCGTAAGTGACAGTATAAGTTTAGTTGAAACAAGAACTACCACAAGCTAAATCATCAAGGATGTCCATTGGTTGGTTGTTGCAAAGTATGCTTGTAATTTCGATTTCGCTGTTATCCAATATTGTATACGGTGATAGACATTGCTCTAAAGGACAAAAGACTTTCTGCCCTGGAAATTGTTCGCGTATACAAACGTACACTCGAAAAAGTATAAAAAAAGCTTGACAAAAATCCATCTCATCTAATTCTAAAGTCGTGAACGTACGTGTAATAGCAGCCGTGGCTACGACAATCGCAGGATTGGTATCTGAAGTGAGAACACATCGCGAGGCGACGCGGGACGCTTCGTGCAGGGAATGCTAAGCGTAGCTGCGTGTGAGCACTCAAATCTAGATAGACATTAGATACTGTTATAGGGCCACAGCTTATTGTGTGGCGGGAGCGAAGTGTCAAGTGAAGACAGTCTTGTATTGCGCTTGCGCATAGCATTGTCTTATCGTAATGATTATTCATAAACTACATTTTGCTTACCGGTAGTATTATATGCAATGTCTCTGTTCACAAAAGAAGCACCTTTGTGAGTTATACGGGGTGGAAGGGACACCGACGCGAAAACGGTTACCACGTATTCAGTATACACATAGAAATTTTTCATCGATTACATTCTGACCGTGTACACTTTTGTAGGAAACAGCCGATTTTTTTTTTGGCTCAGGTTGATGTATGATGTGTATGGTAAACGTTTTCGCGTTGGTGTATTCCACCCCGTAGATAAAACTTTTCTTATTGCGTTGAGATGCACTAGACTAGGCTTCCTTAGGTACGTTTGGAACAACAGACTTCGATCGCCGCCTGATCACTTGTAAGTCACTTAAATTTCTTAAATTATTTTATTTCTTAAATCTGTTTGCAGTCGTTTTGTTTTCTTAATACTACATAGTACCTACATGTCGATTAGTTCTAGCTTTTGATATGTTATTTCGTGAATAATGTGTTTTTCAACGTTCAGAGAGATGCGGACGCCGGTAAAACTAACATTTGGTAGACGCGTCCGATATTTTTGTTCTAATCTCGTCTTTATTACATCCTAAAGATCTCGTAAAATGGTACAAACATCAGACCCGTTTCATTATTCAGCACACAATAAACACGGAGGCCGATGGAACACTCGTGGATAATTTTGTGTTGATCAAACTGACCAGCAATAGAAAATGGCCATCCGTTTTATAAGATTTACGATAAAGAACACAATCTATTTTCATCTGCATTACTTACCGCCCTTAACAAGTTACAAGTAAATAAATATGATATTGCGCACTATCAATCTATTACTGTTCTGTCAAAAAGACAAATCGGTTGGCTGCTGCCCCCAGCACTTCCCGGCACGCCCCCGCCCCGCGAGGCCATGGTCGGCGGCCTAACATTCCGCGGCCTCACTCCACCATCTACATACCATCAGAGATTGCGCTGATTACCTTAGAACTTGCAAACTGGTCGTATTGAGGACATTAGGATACGATCTCGATTCTACATCGGTTTTAAATACGCGTCAATGACATTTTAACGCTGTGCCCGCTACTTAGAGATGCTATCTTACTATTATTGCTGCTATCAACAATGTATACAGCTAATAGATAGTAGATTATATATTATTATGTCTGACATAAATGTTATGACATAGAATTGCGTCTAATAAATTTTGTCAGTCATTTGATGGTCATTTGCATTCATTTCGTTATAAGGCTAAGTAAATAATCGTATCTGGCTTTTGCAGGTAAGAGCAATGTTACTCTGAATAAATAATTCAGTACCACGAGTTCATCTGTCATATTTTTGATCTCAGGAGGTGGTGTCATTCTATTTAGAGTTGATAGTTACAATGAGTTTGTTTTGGCGAGACCATTTTTCTATGACGACAGCCTTTGGCAAGGCTTACTAAATTGGTCATGTTATTAATTGTCCGCTACTATATTTAACAGTATTTATCTTCGTCATTTGTATTAAACCGTTGCAATTGAGGTGCCTAAAGTTTTACAAGAATCTAAAGATAGAACTGCGCTGGTTTTCGTCACCTACGTTTATATCTGATAGGTTCCAACTTTCCATCACACACACATACAGACATTTTATTATATTAGTTAACAATCAGCGATATAAATAGAAAATTCAACACGTAGATATTTTAATGGAGACTAAAAGCTCAAGGAAAACAGCGACGTTAAATACTTATGTAGAATTTAGAGATTTATTTTTGCTTTTGAAATACTTTCGTATGTCCGGAACGGACGTTCCATACATACTGAAGGATCGAAATAAACCCTACTGCAAGCCATCCAACTCTTAATTCAAAGCCACAAAGTTCAATATTGAATGAAGAAAAGGAAATTAAAAAAAGTTCAAACGATGAGCAGAGAATAGCAATGACCAGTAAAGATCGGATTGTGAGACAAATAAGTGTATTTTTCGGAAAAGCCAACACGACAGTGAAACCTATCTCACAATAAAGAAAGTTCATCTGAATATTTTCTCTTACTGTTCGTGGTTCCGTTTGACTGGAAGATTTAATAGCGATGTCCGATAAACAACAACAAGAAAACGGTCCACATCCACATTGCTGCTTCGTTAGTCATACGCCATCGTTGTTCGATGAACAAACCTTGGTTAACACACCTTAACGAAAAATCTATATTATAATAAGTATCCAAGATACCAAAATAGGTATTACGTAGCGACAAATCGGTTTTTGTTAAAATTCGAAGACAACAGCCAGTTGCTAAAGGCTTGGTGCCTTTTTTAGCCACATTTGCGATGTCACGAGCCAACCCTAAAAACATGTTAATCTTTTAAACTAGATACAGAAAGCCTGTAGTTACACAATTAGACTGGTATACACACGTTACTTATTTCAACATACTCGTATACTTTTCGTAAGAGTACACAAGTTGCTTCAAGAAGATCTGCATAAGTTTATTATTTAAATGTTAAATGCGTAACTTCGATAGTTGTTCGCATTGAAGTCTCATCTCGGACTTAGTGACTTATGTCTTTCGTAATAACTACTGGTTGGTAGTTAAAACTGGTTGCTGATATTTAAATTGTGTTGATTGTTTTGTTCATTAGGCAATGGTTAACAATGAGCGCAATGCGTTTACAAGTGCGGAGATTAGCTGTTGCTGATTTCGTTTGTTCTACTGCCACAAATACACCAACTGCCTGATATACATCAACTGCAATTTTAACAGATATTTATTGCACTTTCATTGTATTACCACTTGCTTCGTTGAAGGAAAACATTGTGAGGAAACCAGCATGCCTGAGAGATATTTCTCGACGGCATGTAAAGCAAACACTGTTTTAAGCTTTCACGGTTTACAACTAAACTTATACTGTCACTTACTTACTGTTACTTACTTACCCGCGATCATGGCGCTTGCAACAGCGCCGAAATATCGGGAGCTCAAAATAATGAACAATCACGGAAGATATCCCTTAAGTGACAGTATATGTAAAGCAAAGTCAGAGGCCCATGGGCGATGTAGTCTGAAACACTGTCTCACAGCCACAAGTAGTCAGGTAGCTGCCACTAATGACAGCTGTCAGTCACCACGAATGGCGGGAAGTTGGAAGGGGAACCCTGGAGTGGGGCTTGGTGGTGTTGGTGAGCCTGTGATATAGTTAGTAAATTGTGTAATCAACCTATTAGCCCAGCTAAAAGTGGATACTACAGGCGGTATAAAACAAACTCTGACACTAGGTTAGGCACTAACCATACGATAGAGATGAAAAAAGAACAGTTATTTCAAGATTCTACAAAACGACTTCCAATTTCCCATCGGAGGAATATTTTTCTGAGCGGAATGCAGAAGTCACTACTTACCTTCACCCAAGAAATCTATTTCTATCAATACTATCTTACCCTTTTAGAATTATCTGTAACGTTAACGATGAATGACAAATCTTTCCTGTTTAGAAACTCATTTTTATCTGCTATTATCTTGGGCATTCATCAGCCTGGAGTGGTCTCATAAAAACCTCGGACCCATCCTAGTGCAATAAAATTCATACTGTCAATGGCGCCAATACTTGTTTCTGGTCTACATCCTATTTATGTGGTTTATCGCAGAGGTTGGTCGTTAGATATAGATGCATAATGATTACGTATTATGACCCTTATTTGTATGAAGACAAGGTTTTAGAATTGCACATCTAAGAATCATCTTGAATTTTAAATTTATTTTTTAAATCCTTCATCAGACACGTAGTAGGAACATTGTGTTTAATCGTTTTGGAGTAATAAGTAAATTAAAACACAATTTTATTTGATAGTTATGTTGAGATCATTAAGACTCGGATTTAGAACCTATTGCTACATCATCCATGTACTTGACGAAGGTTTAAATGCCATAAAATCATCGTATAAATTAAGATTAAAGTAGGAATGTCATTCAGCATTTATAAAATACTCCGCATCATAAACATGCATTTAGTGGATGTGTCAAAAGTTGTTAATTAAAATTCATAAGCATACACGAAATTTTCTGACTTCATTTTATTGAATTTATTACAAAATTATGTTCGCTCGATGAAAATACATAAAAATAAACTAACCTTCGCCTTTTAAGGGGAGAGTGGCTCTAACGATCTTGGGTTGGATATACCAGCATATAATTTTCCAAGATAGGAAGCATAAAATATACTTTTAGGGACGACATACAAACCAATTGGTTACGGCAGTAAAACGTGTTCTGACTGTACAGTAGATTTTAACAAAGGTTTCGCAACTACTCGAATACAAACGAACAATTCTGGAGTACCGGTGTACCGTTGTCTCCATCAAAAGGATGCATTACACAAGCAGGCGATATGTTAATCGAGATCGTCATTAAAAAAGAGTACACAATTGACTTTAAAAGGTACCTAAGAGAAGTTAACATTAACGGTAAAAGATAATTAACGTAAAACACAGCCGATGGTTTATTACATAATTGATGTTGTCAGCGGCCGAATGCTTAATTCGTTAATGGAGCCAGACCCTCTATCCTCGGCCCTGGTAATGGCGAAACGTCTAACGGTACCGGAGTACCAATACATTTGTTGATTGATGAACTCTTAGTTGGTGACGCGATATATTTACGACGGATGCCTTACGCCTCGGTGGCAACTGATCGTATGTCATGTCACGTCTTAAAAGCATCTTCAACGAAAACACTCTATTTTTGGATAAGACCGCTTAGGTACGTGTTATTGAAATCAATATGCAAAGATCTTGATAGATCGGTTGGACCAACAATGTGAGTGAGCATAATTGCATATTTTATCAGTTCTTTGATCTGAATAAATATTGAATTGGAAATCTAGAAACAGTCTGCAATGCGAAAGGCAGCGATCATAAAAACTGTTTTCTGTCCCATCTGTATTGTGTTGTTAAGAAATTCATAAAAGTATCAATTGGCTGTATATTTAGCCGAGGTGCGTGTGCGACTACCGACAGCCGCCCCTCCCAGTTCTGCTTTCTACACGCGCGATTTCACTGACGGCGCCCGCGCCGCCACCGACGCTCCCAGCTGCTTTTTGTACCAACACACGCGATTTTTCACAAATAATTAAAGTTTTCACACCTCAACTATAACAAGTATCGGAAACAGGCTATGGATTTTGCAATTGCAAATCCTCACGACAAAATTCTCTACCGTGGTGTATGAAACTTCCACTTCGCATCGTAAATAGCCCTCAGTCACACATTCTTTAGCAGAAATTCCGAAACAATGAACAACATTTTATCTCAATTCTCCCCCGGCTGTGCCCAGTAGTATCAATGTCTTAGATAAGACAATAAATTCTGCGGCCCTTACAATAGGATTCTTCGTACATTTGCTGCGCGTGCGCTTGCCCTGCACTATCAAGCTCGCCGAGGCTTTCTTTGAGACGCCGTGACTCATATCTGAGTCAGAACTCAGATGATCTGACTAACGCAAACCATTACTTATTGTGTCTTATTGTTTGTTTTCTTAGCGCTTCTATATTCATCAGGATACTATCTAGAGTATTCTAGAGTGGTTCTGGTTTCATTTAAATAAACGTTCACTCTAGATGCACTGAATCCAAGACAACTGCTGCCGGTAGAAATTGAGCTTTCCTTAAAATGTTTAGTCAGAAGCTTTTGTGTATTATAGTAGGTAAAATCAATATATGTAGTAACTCCAATCAAAGATGATAACGCACATTGTAGACCTAAAACGTAAGAAATAAATTTAAAAAAAATATTCTTGTTTATCGATAAATGTTTCTCTAAGCGCAGAGGTCTTAAAACAGGTTGCGCGCCAATGAGTCATGTCTTATAAAATGGTGCTTTTGCGTTACACACTGAGCTGAATTCTATCGGATAAACAAGTAAACATGACGCAAAGACAAAGACAGCAATGTGTTCGTTAAACTTTGTGCTTGACGTTATCCTTGGATGCTGATATTTAGTTACTACGAATTACGTTATTCAAGTAAACTACGCAGCGGAAACTCACATATTCCGGTCGTGATATGTCCAACATCCGTTCTATTGTACCCATTTAATTCTATTGCTGAGGTAAATGCACGCGAGCCTGAACTAAATGCGGCCCGTTTGATTCAAATGCCAGCATCTGAAACAACATAGATAAGCTCATCATTAACAGTGCAAAAACTAACTAATTTAGGAACCTGCCACACATGCGTACTGCGGAAGATTTATGAAGTGTTGGAGAAAAAGATATCGTAGAAAAAACCCTAGCCTTCAAACAAGCACATGTTTTTGTGCATACAGCGGGATCTTCAAAGTAAATCAAACAATTTGAATACACATCGAATGAAGGACGACCGACACACGTGTCCGCAAACATTTTGGGCTCTGTTTGTACAAAACTGAGGTCTTAATGATCTTTGCTGTTTGTTGATCTATGGCCTGCCCTTAAATGTTGTACCGAATTTACTTGGTCGTGTCGTTACGAACCAAATTTATGTAGTGATACTTTGCTGGAGGCCATTTTTTGACCAGTACTCGTAGCGTAGGCGGTTGATGCGTCAATGACCCGCAAAACTTGCGAATCCGCATTCAGCAGGTAGCACAGCGGCTTAGTTTTGATTCAAAAAAGCGATTTACTTATTGTTTGGCAAAATTCTATCGAATTTACAGCCACTGGCTTGAGTCATCGGTTACAATAGGCTTACTCGGAGCTTTTACTAGCTACTTAGCTGTTTGCCTTGTTTGGTAAGACACTTTCGGAATGCCGTTCATTACCAATGTGGCGGTGCTTGTCTCGGAGGAATGAAGCCCTAATTAAATTTTTACTAACTGGGTTATAATCCGAGTAATTCTTGTATTGCTCGTCGGAAGGCTTGTCATTTACAACTAGTTCCGTGACCTCGCTCACGCATTCCCGCGCCTGCACCTAACTGTACTTTCCCGTTGACTTAATGCCGACTTTGGACAGAACCTGATCTTAGGCAAGTGTACATTATAGCGCTGAGATGGCGATCGGCTGTTGCAATTTAATTATATTTTGTGTATGCGAAGCGAAGCGGGCGTTGCGTAGATCCCAACGGACCAGCCGAAGCCGTAGCCTCTGGGCCCGCGTGCCGCGCATTCCAGCCGAGCGCCGCCGAGGCCGGCCGAAGCGGCCCGAGCGAGCTGCTGCCCGCGGCCGACTTCACACCGGAGTATGCGCGAGCGCGGCGAGAACGTCTCGTCTGTCTGCACAAGCTATCTGTCAACAAACTTCTCCGTCGAAAATAGCTGGCAGCTCAACTTTCGAGTGATCCTTTCCAATATTGACTGGTTTATTGTGTAGTGTGAGATCTCATCAGAGAACTCGAATTTTAAGTTTGGCATTGACTCTGTGGAGGAACCGTGTTATTTTTTCTTTTGGATCGCGTGCAACGCTCGCCGTGAGCTGAAGCCGCGGACGTGTGTGAGTGACTGTTCCGTCTACCTACATGGAAAGTAGCCCTTGATGAAGCCAGTGCTCCGATCCTATCCGCCGGATTTTGTGATGTCTTATGATTTACGGTAAATAAATCTCTTATGTGAGAGTGTTATTTTGTGTTCATCTAGCGGGTGACGATTCTATGGCCTCGATACTTCGGCATTGGAGTTTCCGTTAACTTACGATTGTTTTTTGATTCATCTTCTTCGATTAAGTTTTTATAAATATGTCAAACGGTTGTTAACTTAAGTCATTATAAGCTGAAGATTGTTCAGAACCTAATCATGCGACCACAACAGCGTCAGGTATGGGGCACAGACTGAATGGTGAAATAGCTTTGCAAGAAAAATATTATAACATTCAACGGAAATTAAAACACTACTTAATCAGGGCAATTCTTTAGCAATAAAAATGTGACAAAATGAAAATGGTTACCAAATCGGAGTTGATTGGTGTATATGTTGATACTCTGTATTACACCTCCGTAGACTGTCTGGAATAGGTGCGGGTTAATCCAAAACTTACTCTAACACTTTTTCTAATCTATAGATTGTGAAAAGTAGATCATGTCATTGATAAGTTCGAATGAATGGAACCACTAACAACTTTTTAGTTGTTAGTGATTCCATTCATATTCACAGTTTACAGAAAGCCTTCCTTTTATTTTCATCAATATTAAAAACAACTTTCTCTAAGCTACAAAAATTGCCTTCACAAGTAATAATACAAGCTCCTAGAACAATAACGTCACCATCAGGTCCATAATTTTCTTAGTAATCTCATTGAGACAGGTTTTAGCGCGCCAATCATCAGAATGTAAAAACGTTCTCCAACGGAAATATTCGACAACGCACAGGCTCAGTCATGCTAAAAACCGGTAATACCATAAAGGTAAAAGGTTACTTAGCATTAACAATAAATCTCCAATACTTCTCAATGCTAGGCTCCGTCACGTTCTAGAAACACCTGTCCGTTTGGGTTTTTTGGAAGTCACAAACGATTCTGTTTAATATTTACCTTGTTTGGGAGATTCACTCTAATCCTATCAGAATCTCGGAAATATTAGGAATGTTTATCTGAGGATCCTACCAAACGATTTCCTCAAACTTTTAAATATTAACTATTTTGTTTATCCTTAACATGATAAACTCGTCCTGTGATTTGAATTCAATTATTCAAATCAACAAGATGAGTGAAGTTTCATTCATAGTCGTTCGTTGTAATTTCATCGGTTTCAATTGGTTTAACTATATATTTGTACGTATCTGGTTCAGTAACGGTTCAGTGTAATCTGAATGAATAATCAATTTTGTTTCCCTTTTGGCCACCTTTGCTCCCATCTAGAAACCCTCGGAAGTATTTTCTTTTGATAGTTCTCTAACACAATAATTTATCGAAAGTCACTAATAGAAATGCTTCATATTGTGACTGCTTGAATCTTTGACATAACAAGCGGGACTATTATAACATTTGCATTGTCTGAACCACATAAATATGGCCAGCTTACAAAATCCAAACCTAAACAGTCCCACCATAGGAACGTATGACGTACCTGTTATTATATGAACCTGAATGTTGATATTAAACCTTAATACACGTTACTGCATTATAATTTTCAATGCTGGGAGACGTATAACGTCCCTCCTCTATAATTTGAACTTCCTCTCGTGCGGCACTTGCATGCACATCATCATCTGCATCGTCGTTAGTGTTAATCACTTCTTGTTCGCAACCAGTTGTTGCCTCTGATTTCTATCCCTAGCGTAAACATCCGCGACCGCCTGCAGGGCTTGTTTGGCGACTAACGCTTTCTATTCCCGGACCAAACCGCCGGATCCGGAAGAATTCTGATTATAACCTCGTTACTGCCACACCACATGACTCTCCATTTCAATTCTTTACCTATACTACTCTTCAAATTTTGTCGCTACAAATGTCATCATTATAATGTAGTTAGTGTTTCTATCGTTGCATACGTAATCGGTATTCAGAATTTGTAGCGTGCACATTTTCTTGCTATGCTTTCCATATTCGTAATTTGCTTCTGTAAGCGGTGTCGTGTCTCAATTACTGCTTACTTAGAATTTGCATTATTTCAATCTTAGTTCCGAGATTTGCTTCAAACAAATATACTTAGTTTATGATCGTACACAATATGGTTCTCGGAATACTGCAGTAATTATTTCAAAGCCCTTTACAGGCTTCGCAAACATCCCAAAGGGTAACGTCAAAAGCAGTATGAATGGAAATAGGTCGTAGTACCTGGTCTAGTAAATAGGGTTAGTGAAGTAGGGCTTCACAAGTGCACGTGTGTGGATGCCTCGAGAACCGAGACCGATCATGTGTACTCACGCGTGAACGTTGTTACCCATTGCTAGATTAAATAGGATTTCTTCTTAATGTATTTTATAGCATCATATATTAAATGAGATTAAGGTTGTAGTGGCCTTAAATCAGATATCCGACACGTGTTTATTGACTAATCACAACATTAGAGATTGAACTCAAGGAAACCTTGTTTGTCACGGAAGATACTAATACTTAGAGTAATAAATGCTTTGTTGACAAAAACACGCCAAACAAATCACTTAATAAAGCAACAAAACATACTCGTAAATAAGTGGATTGAAAGGAATAAAGCACGTTAGTCGTTACATTGGAGCAGTCATTTACATACAATCAACCAATTAAAATCACATCATAATGAATTCGCGACTTGTTTGACGTTTCAGAACTTTCTTTGCTCAATCCTTCTGTCAATAAAGTAAGTAACAAAGTCGAAGGGCAAAAGTTAAGTAAAGAATCTACTTAAAAACATAGCCCACAGTTTGCATACAATATGACTTTTGAAATTAATGAGATCAACGCATTTTTTGCCACACCGATGGCCGTTGTTATTGAAAATGATTAGCCTTTTCGTACTTTGCTTGTCATTGACACAGTGATTTCTCTAATTAGCTCTGAGGTCATTTTAATTAATTGTGCTGGCAAACGCAATTTATGAACTTTGACTTTGCGTCGAATTATATCTTCATGTGTAGGTGTTTCTTAATTTGCAGATGTTCATGAGTCCATCACTGAGTTTTAGTTCACTGAGTCTTAATTTGCTGATGTTCATCACTGAGTTTAAGTTTTCAAAACAATGTGTAATTGATTATTTTAAAAGCTTAAGAGATGGTTCGTTAATTTTCGATTAACACTCAGTGGCATTAATTAGTAGAATCATTACATTAAGCATGCAGCCGTCTCTGGGCTTTAACAGCTCTGACATACAGTTGTCAGTTAAGGTAATTCTTCAAATTACGCTATTTTCATTTTGTCTAATTCACGCTTTAAATTGTAGGTAATGAGAGAACAGCTTCACTTGGCAAGTCATCGTTTTGACGCCTCTTTGATGCCACTTTTTTATACAAGAATGCTCAGAAGTAATCGATCGCTTTTAGAAGGAAGATTCCACGTTTTTGTTTGGTGACAGAGAAGAGCCGTTTTTATCAATTTCGATTCCAACTTCGTCGATGTATTACGGTAAATTATAGGTATTTGTAATGTTTTATAAACTTTCACTTCCCAAAATTCTAATATAGGATCAGATAAATGTTTACTTAATGATTTTAAGACAAAAACGTCACTTTAAAATTTGAAAAATAATCTAATCACTGTAACTATGTGAGCGTAAGTGGGCGGAGTTAATGATGCAAGATAAGATATAAATTGGCCTCAGTAATTATCAAATTTCACGCGTCTTGTGCTATTTATCGGAGAATAAATATTGTTAGCCTGATTTTATAGTTTACGACACACGCTTGTTTCATAACTACTACACTCGTGTACGTGGAAACCAGTGAGTGTGAATAGGCACAACTACACATGGTATGTCAGTATGTGACTGTGTGTACAGATATCGACATTTGGAAAAAAGGTCACAAGTACATTGTTTATGGTGTTTTTGTGACTCCGAACGGATTAACATCTCGTGACAAACTTGGACTGCATTAGAACGTAGTTAAAAGCAGACGGAAAGAATTTTTATTGCTCTCCGAAAGGGGACATAAAATTTTATGATTTTAGAAAAAAAACAAGATAATTAACGGCCATATGGATATAAATACGGGAGACATTTGTTAGAAATATGTTTTATAACATTTAGTAACGGATCAATAGAACAAAGTGGACATAAAGAAGTTACAAAGGCCAACTAAATCCAAGATTAACGAAAGGGATTTATGTAAAGTGCTGGTATAATGGAATGCTTTTCCCTTTAACGGAGTTCTCTTGAACAATCTAATCTAATGAGCACATAACAAACTTTGTTTGACCTACAGAAGATGTTGTCCTCCCGTTACGAATAGACGTGCTTGGTAAACAATTGACCTGGTGCTTAATAAGGCTAAAACTGGGGTCGCCAGTACTAGTAATTGATTTGTAATTAGAAATAAATTGGACGTCGGAAATTATTCACGGGTTCCTAACACACATATTCGAATGCGAACGTGTACTATTCAAGGCCCTTTCATGGAGAGGAATATGAACGAAGCAACAAATCGTTTCCTATAGAAGATGGCACAATAGGTCTTACAAATTACTTGATTGATTGCAACCTTTTACCCAATAACATAACTATGTATTTGTGGCCTTACATGCAATGTATGCAAGAAGTAGGAGCGATTCAGATAAAGGCAGTAACACTGTTGCGTATAGAACATACATAATATTTATATTGCCTCAACAGAAAAGCAAAGAAATTAACTAAAGACATTGGATGAGCGTATCAGCGCCAGCGACCGGGTTATAGCGCTCCCATCGACGGAGGCAACAGTTAGAAACATTTAAATAACTCTGTCACGCTGCGGCTAATGTATACGAGTACCAAGTAACGGGCCCGCGCCCTTCATAACATCTTGAGGTTGTGGTGAAGTAACTCGACCACACTCCCATCACTGTTTGACACTCCGTAAACGAAGGCAAACTGTTTACATAACAGAAGTGCCTCAAGAATAAATATTCCTTAAAAAAACACAAAACCACACACAACTTTGTCACAAATGCTAATGCCTAGAACAAATACAGGAATGTTCTTACAGTGAAGTAAATCAAAGCGCACTTCCCTTCGGTAGCTTAAACTTTACGCTGCGCAGATAACCATCAAATAAATTGGTGATAATCTTAAATCTGTGAGATTACTGAATATCGCTCCACAGAGCACTTCGTGTAGGCGTGAATATATCTGCAGGGATTATATATGTATTATTATGTTTATTTTGAATACTTTAATGTAAAGTAAGCTCAAATAAACTTGAGGGTTTTGGCTTTCACTCACGTCTTGTCATTAGAGTAAACGACTCCGTGTTCCGCGGTTACTCGTTTACTTTTAAGTGGCACAAATTTGCTAAAAAATAAAATAAAAATGTTAAACTAGTAGCAATAAGCCGTATTTTGAACAATGTATTTTTTTCCATGGCAAATAATGCCAACAGGTTTCGAGTAGATTCGAAATTAAAAAAATCTGACACGCAGTATAATCTGAGGCACGGTGTTCACTTAAAGTAATTTCCCGATGATGTGGATAGCGAGTGATAGTGGTGTCGTGCGGGTCAGCGCGACGGGCAGGCGACGGGCAGGCGGTGGGCTCAGTGGGCTGAGCGGAGCGTGACGTCTGCCACCCGATAGCCCATCTCACGAACGACCCACTTCCGACTCAAGGTCACCGCCTGACCCCCTAAACTTTGTAACATTTTCTCAACCTACACCTGAAATTGGAGCACAGTTATATAACCTCCACTGAAACATTACGCCGCCGGGCATTGAACTCACCCACTCACCCCTATAAGGCAATTGGTCGGGGCCATTCTTCGACCGTCAAAATACTGACATGGCTTGACATGATGCAAAGAAATAAAAAACCCACGGATTGAGAAGAAATTTATTATTCTGAATGCGTCATCGATCATGCACAGATTCATGTGGGTCCGTTTTGGGATGCCAATGTTTTTATATTTTGCTGGATTGTGCTGTGCTCAAAGCAAAACAAAATAAAAACTAAAAACTATTGCATTATAATTTGTTTTTTGAACTAGAAGAGCAGTTAAAAAAGGGTCTTTCCGCTATGGGTAATTACTATTTAGGTGGGTGGATAAACATGGTCGTGCGCCGGCTACGCGACAGATTTGTAGATAGGGCGCCAATCAGAGCGTGTGCGCGCGGTATCACGGGCTTTCTGATACACAACACAACACACTTTCTAATCTACGCCTTTGTCACTGCGCTCGACTATTGGCTAACTTGTCTTTACGCCAGACTTTCGCCAATTGTTTTTACGCTACATTAGATTTCTTCACGGTTTTCTTGGCTACGAAATCCAATATATTATTTGTAATGGTTGCAACCATCATAATACCAAATATATACCATCTTCAATACACTTTGGCAAGCGTTGACTGCACGTTAGCCTATCAAGCAAGAATACGACACTGATTTTGTTTGTCTTGAGAGTTTCTTGAGAGTTTACGTTTTATCTAAACTGCGGTTAACCAGACGGTGTCCAGATTATATTGCCAGCTTACGGGGAGTTAGTTTCCAACGACGAATTCGATCCGAGGTATCCTCGGCCCCAACGCTCCGTGAAATAGGAGAGCGGATTGACAAGAAGCTTAGCCGCAGTGGCTCTCTTGATAAGGTGACGTGTATGCGTGTATTTTAGAAGTGCGCGGGGATGTGGTGATGTGCGCGGGGGGTGGGTGTGCAGGACCGGTCTGCGTACCGGTTTGCTTCGACGTCGCCGACTTAGGACTAACCGTTTTATTAGCTGAGCCATGCTCCACAAACGATAGCTACCGAGTACCGACCGTGGCTAGCAGCCCTCGAGCGCGCGACAAGCACCTTGTTCTAGCAGTTACAAATCAAACATCCATTATCGCCGTCCGTCGTATGTGTTATGAAGTTGAATTTCGACTTACTTATCAGTCGAACATGTTTAGTTTTCGGACACAACACTAGGTGGACTACTTCGTTACCTTGTATTGGCAGCGCATTCACAATCGTCATAAAAAGAAGTAAACAATCGTCTCTTGACACAGGTGTAAAAGTGAAATACAAGAATATTTTCATTTACGACTTGGCTGAGTGAAGTCGCGCGTGTTTTCGCAATTGCCTGTTCATAAGTCACAACATTTTAAGCCCTTCGTAGAATACTGTCACACTGGTAATCTCATTAGGTCTAGCTGCCAATGGTGGCTACGAACTGACCCACTTTGAATACCACTTCTACAGAAATATGCAAATACATATCACTTACAGATGTTTCAAATCATTTGCATTCAAATAATTATTAAATTTTAAGTAGGCCTAATTGCGTGTAACGTGACTATCGCATAGTTTCATGTTACTGTTTAGTCTAGAGAAGTAATTTGCAGCTGAGTGTTGTATTACGTATTGCAATAACTTGCCATTTCGTTTTTAACAAGCCTCACCGAATCATTGTAATACATTCTATGGGGCTAGTTGTTATATAAAAGTAGACCGGAAAACATAGTAAGAATGAACTTGTAAATGAGAAAGAAGTCTTCCTCAGTTTTGTTTCTATTTTCGCTTTCAGTTTTGGCCTTGTGTTTCTATTTGAACGCGTCGTCGATGGCAACCTGCCACCACAATGTTTTGGACAGTGGCACACTTTCAAGCGTTCACAACACGCCGCATCGTGTGATTAAGTCTCAGCTTTATTTAATTACAATATTAACTCGGTAACTGGGTTAACGAACTTAATAGAAGTATTCATAAACGTGTGAATAAACACACTCAGCTGAACTTCTTTCGACACCTATTGTTTCCACATCAGTAGTACTATGAATATACATATTATATTATTGTGATGCACACGTTTTGCTGTAGGACGGTAATAGTTGAATGCAAATGTGGACGCGTTTTGCCATTTCCGCCCGTCACGGTACGCACACTGTGTGAATGAATCACAAACAAAGCAATTTCGAGAGTCGCTATCGTTCAGTCGAGTGACAATACCGCGGCAGATCGGTCAACGATCCAAATTGCCCACACCTAAGCGCGTGCCGCTGTGTTCGCATGTTAGGGACCTGTGACTGAGAGGCCATAGAGATTGCCCCGCTGCGGCTGCTGAACAGCCGTCACAGAAGTAATGTTTGGTTGTAGGCGTTCCATCGTACGGGATAAATCGAGCTGCACAATATGGGTTTCCGTGGCTTAAGAGCTGTTCGTGACTGGTCGTCTGAGCACCACTGTGGGTGATAGTTGGCGTGATGTTCGAGTCGTTGGTGTCTCGGCTGACGTCGCCGCCGGTGTCGCGGCGCCGGCACACGGTGCACGCGGCGCGCGAGGTGTGCAGTGAGCCGGAGGAGGATGCGGCGCCGGTGCAGCGCCGCTCGCGCACGGCCAAGCAACTGCTGGACAAGCGCAGGAAGGCGCGCCTGTCATGCGCGGACCTCACCGCCACCGTCAACGCGGAGCCTGAGCGCTCGCGCATGGATGCGCTGAAGGCCTTCCTGCCACTGCGACAGTCCAAGTCTCTAGGACGTCTTGATGGTCTTAAAGAGGTGAGTGTTTAATCTATGATCTCTGTTCTGTATTCTATTTATGTTTACTTAATTGCAGCTAATTGTTAAGTCTGCATAGGTGCTAAGTTTATGACTACATATTTGATGTTTGGATTACAAAATAATTGACTCAAGGCGCATTGTCTTTTATTCACTTCATCAATTCGAAGAATGTTCTCATTGGTACAACCGGCGTAACTTTTTCTTTTAAAAACCACTTTACGCTAGAACGATGGAGTTACGGTAATCGACTTGCGACACTAGAGAACGCCACAAGTTGTGGTGACCTTCGCGTCGCTCCCATGCGCGTGCGCCGGCCTCGTACACCTGTTACGACCCCCCCTCTCTCCTGCTGCCCCCCTCACCTCCAAACCTCATGCACTGCTTGCACAACCAATAACACCTAACATTACGTCTTGACCATTCTGTAAATAGCACAATAGACGCAGCCCGCTGAGTGCGACGCACCCAACTCTGAAACACGCCCGTGGTAACATCGGGTTGCGAAACTGACGGCTGAGGGCGTTCCTTTGAACTATGACATCACACCGCCTCGGATAAGACAATACAAACAATACAAGGGACTCGACATTTGACGGCATGACTCGCTGAATCTCTGACATGAATCATAATGCAATATGAGATTCAAGGAGCATGGTTTCAAGTGTAATAAGCCGCTCTCAGATTCCACTCGAGAGGTTATCTCAAACATGTTTTTATTCGGCCGTTATTGTACTCTGGCATTTAATAATAAATTAAGTATCTACACGTTCTGCAATAATAATTCAGCTAGTTTTAAATTTTAAATAATTATGTAGATGATTCTCGCGAACTCGTGCGAATAGATTTTATTTGTTAAACAAATTCGGAAACGATTCGTTTTGCAATGTTAATTTTTGCTAACCTGATCTGCATTTCCTTATAAAGGTTTTGAGGTTGATGGTCCATGACCTACAAGCGTGTGTATCGAGGACATCACTTAATATTAATAAATCAATGTAAGTTTTGACACATTTGACACCTTCCTAAAACTGTAGAAGATGAATAATTGACGTAAATAAATACACAATGACATTCAGTTCGTTGATAAATTATTTCAAGTTCCATTCATAGTTTCAGTTGGTACTTGAGATATTGCGTAGCAGTCGTACCCGTAGCACGCTCGTAGCGACCTGCGCTGTTCACATAATTTATGAATAATTCCTAAAATATCTTGTGTTGACTTCAAAGGCACATAAGATAAGATTTACTATTTCCTTGTTTGTTTTGGCAGACAAAAATAATACCTTAGATATGCGTAGTCGTTAACGGAATGATGAATTATAATAATATGGAATTAACCATCTTGGCTTCGAATTATTTAACTTAATATATTCAAAATATGTCGAATACTGAAGGTCTGGCAAATAATATTACCATACTCATAATTGCATTGTCAATCAGCGGTGGGAACTGGCAGAGACTAGAATGATTTGGTGGCGAGGACAGCCGTGTAAAGTTCAGTTTGAGCAGCAAGCAGCGAGCACTCGGGCACCGTTACGACACACGCGCGAACCTCCCGATACTTTGCAGATAGTACAAGAATGCGAGATAGGCAGGTAGGGGCAGGTATGCTCGCGCACTGCGCAGCCTTGATGGCAGGTACACTCACACACCCACGCGCTGTCACCACGCGCTGCGCCCCGGTGTGCGCCGCGCTGTTTGCTCGTGTGATTTACAGACAAATGCCACGGCTCCGCTCGCGCATCTGTTCGTCCGTCTCTTTGTGAGGGCATCTCTATTGCGTTAACGCCTTTTGTCTGCTGCCTCGAATAGGGAACATCTGCGTTTAAAAAGTTCTTATTAAATGATGATGTATGTACCTCCGTACCTGGATCGAGTGATAATTATAGCGTACGCGCAGCTACGCTCGATGCTTTTGATTGCTTTGTTTGCGTTTCGATGTATATCGCGATCGCGACTCGTACCTATAACGGCTATGAAGAGCGTATTACCATTTAAATAATAGTATACCATTATTATTATTTTAGTTGGTAAAAATAATTGTCATACGAAACTGAATAATTGAATCGGAGTATCTCGTATGTACAAGCAAATATTAAATGACTGATCTAAAGAAACTTAATTATAATTGTTAATTAGCTTTTTTATAAACCTTCATTTTTAGCCTTCAATTAAGCCAATGTTTCTTAGGCTGCTTATTTGAGGTTATCTGTAATTGCCTACCTATGTTATCTGCGCTAAGACAATACCTGCCATGATAGTCGTATTATTTAAGAACTGCTTATGTATGCGAACACATACCTTGTACATTTGAATTAATGTAAGGACAAAATATCGCGCAAATTCCTGTCACGCCTGCCACATTTTTTGCAAGACAGTGTAATACCAGATTCTCGATGCTGATTGGTGTTTTCTCGTAGCATTGGTAACGGAACTGTAACAACTCGTCGTCGTTGCCCGATGAGATCAATTAAGCGATTGTGAACGATAGACATAGCGATTGTATGAACCCATGAGTGAGTGAGGTACATTCACTCAACTCGCATGCCGTAAATAGCGATAGCATAGTGCCAGTATGGTCATTTGTAACTCGTTTTATTTCATTATTTACACTTATTTCATCATTCCCAGGGGGGTCCAAGGACCGTGTGTATAAAAAGTTTTAACGCCAAGTCATATTTAGCTTTTTATAACCCAATATGTAAATTGGAAATAAATGCAATAATATACAAGCTGTAAAAATGTAAATTATAGAATTTTTATTATAGCAAACTATACAATGATTTTTTTGCCACATCCATTTTAATCATAAAGATACGGTGAGAGATTTTTTCTTTCATTATTATAGTAACTAATGACCTATTCAGAACTTGTTTTAAATCTGAGCTGGGCAGGTTTGTTCTCTATTGACATAAAATGATTCCGCACGTGTGCTGTCTTGCTGATAGATATAATTAACGCGTATCGACGTCCTACTTTTCGATACAATCATTGTAGTATTGTTAGAACACGATAACTCATTACAAAGATTAGGTACAATGTTTTCAAGAATAATAAACACAATATTATTATTATGGACCTACCATATAATGCTCATAATAACGTCCGAAATTAACATAGTAATTTGGTATTCAAAAAATAAAGGATCCTCCAAAATCAATCATATTCCATCCCAAACATGGTGTTTGATAAACACCGGTTGTGGTATGATTCATCTTTTTATTTGAACGTAGTTTGTTCGAGAATTTGGTGTTCACTGGAAAATGATACTTAATTGAATCAATTTATACGAGTGTTTCATTCGAAGTCTTGATTCGTCATTCAATGTTTTAAATACTCAATTAAAAATATATTTAATTGCAAGGATATTAATCTAGCACTATATCACTTGTATCGGCACATTCAGCGCTTTCATATTATTCTTACATCTGAACTTCAGTGGTTTTCAGGATAAAGTTCACTGAAAATTTAATTATTTTCTTGCAAACTGAATGTAATGAATACTCACTTATATAGATACTCACTTATGTAGATTTGTATGTACCTATATCGGGTACCAATATAAATAAAATATAATTTAGTAGTGGCTAGAGCGCGCGGAGGAGCGGACAGTGTCGTCATTTGTTAGGTCCGGACAAAACATCGCCTTCGAAGAATTGCCTCATCTGTGATACGTGTCTTGTTTTATTTACATGTTGTTTCTTTTTATCTGTTACATCGTTAGCTCGTTGCTTTGTTTCTCAACATTATGCGCCAATATTATATTATGGCTTCGATATATCTTGTCGATTAGATTTATTTCCACCACACCTTTGTTACTCAGCGAGTCAGCGCCTCAGCGGCAAACCGGCAAACCGGATCACTGGTATTATTACGGCGCTCACTTTTATGCGAATCTTTAACCGAAATTAGAAGACCAACCATGTTGGTCTTAAAGCATTGTGCAACTACGTTTATGTCGGGTTATTGATATTATTGAGTTATTGAACTCCTGTTTCAGCACATGACGTGTTCTTGGCATTGTTGTTGGGAAACCGCCAAACTTGAGATATTATTTAGAGTGTAGATAAGCGCCTTGAGAGTGGACGTTTGATTTACAGCGGCCATTACACTTGCCAAAACGTTATAGGTACATTCATTTATAACATTTACGTGGGAAGTGATTTTAGAATCATGTTTATGGTTGCTGAGTTCAGCTGGAGCACATAAAATTTGCGTGTCGAATAATTGTTTTACGATAACTGACTGTTAAGCTGGTAATGGAGCAATGTATAGTTATATTAGAGCTTTCACCTAGCTCGTTAAGTTCCAGTAGGGTCGTATAAATAGCAGACTTTAGTCTTAAATTGTTTGTTTTAATTAAAATGCCTATAGTAAAAGTTCATTACTAAACTGGTTCTGTTTTCTGTAGAATTGTGGCGTCGGTATAGGTAAAAAGTTAAGGGGCATGCAATTAAAAGGAGTCGTAACTACAAATAACAGATCTGTCTAGTCGTGTTGGTTCGAAGGAAGAGGGCTCTGCTAAAGGTCCCTTGCTTTTCCTTTTAGAGTAGTTGTTGACATTTTAAATATATTTATACCTACATTTGTAGAAATATCTATAACTCGATATTCGTCCTCCTTCTTGGTCAATTTCACGATTCGAAATCCTCTTCTAAGGATTTATTTGATCTTACTGTGAATTCTATCGCCATATAAACAATCACTTGCTGATCAATCTGAATGCCGTTCCAAAGACTACAATGGATTGCTACAATGCATTGTTGATCATTGAATTTTGTTATCCTCGTGGTACAAATTTCTTGATGGATGGAACACAATGCCATATTCTTTCGGTACATCCTTGTCGAAATTCCTTTCAACTCAATCAATTTTAGCTGAACCTTCGAAGTATTTGTCTCTTGCTGGGCAAATCAAATGAATCCTTTATTTTTGTTCTCAACAAATGAAATTCTTGATCTTTTGACAGCGTAATGATAATTTTAAATGCAATGCTCTCATCAACCTGTCAACATTTTAACTTTCAGCTCGGGCAGATTTTAAGAATTTCAATAACACATGAGGTTAGTTAATAAATCACTTGCAAATGTTTATGTAAATCATTAGTTAAGTCAATAATTTTAAATGTTGGATTTGGAAATTGTTTATTGACGACTCATATGGAGCCTTCAGACCGCCCATTTCAAATAAAAAGGTGTTGAGCAACTTTGCCTTATGTTAGTTGATTTCAATCTAGTCTTGGGTGAAGCAGCAATCATTATCATATGTTACAAATGGTGTGGTAAGCAGGAGGCACATTATCAATTTCCCGATCCCTACTAATGCTAGCTGTTTTGGGTAGACCCACCTCTTCATGTCTTGAAGAGCACAAGGGCCTTATACTACTCTCATACATCTATGACAACCGTCTCAGGCAAGTGCTAAGGAACCGAACCGGTACTTCTCACTAGTTGAATATAAAACCGAAACCAACTCGCCTCGACAATTCTTGGCACTCGTATAACTGTACCGAATGGAATATATCTTAAGATTTTTAACTTTTTTGTTAGTTTGACTAGAGTATTTCGCTTCACAGCTGCGAGAGCTGCGACACACATAGACTGTGACTCGAGGTTATTACTCTCGGCAGCCGCGGTCCATCTCGCGCTGCGTCTGCGCAACTTGAGCGTTACTTACAAAGTTACGAGTGCTTTACGTCCCATTGTGTGCTTAATGCTTAAGCATTGACATCATCTCAGCGACAAGTGATGTAGTATCAGTTACAGTGGAAGAAAGTACATTTGTAAACTGAAAAGTAAATATTACAAACACGCATGTGGACAATGGGACATACTGTGTGTTTGAAATGTTTTATATTTAATTTATTGTGATTGAGTGATATTGTTGTATATTTTTGAGTGATATTGTTAAATATCAAACCTAAGTAGATAACTTTGAGAACATTTATTTTTGAAAGAAAACTATTAAATTACGTACGGCAGACAAATTAGATACTATTCATAAAGTAAACGTAACTTTAGTGATCGTCGATCCAACCAAAATTACATAACCACATAATTCACGTATATTTCATTTCATTCTTAAGAAACAATAAATAATTCTGAAATCAACCAAAAAGCGTTGTCATGGCACCGATCATACAACTTTCTATTGTTTCGTTTAATTCCTACGTAATCATTTGCTGCACCAGAGAGACAGAGAGGCAATCGTCCACTTGATTGTAATTAAATAATGATAGGTGTTAAAATAATGGACGATCGAGATAGCTGGTGAATGGGTGATGTAACAATGAGTGTCAATCTGGGTGCATTGCGCGGGCGCAGCTCACAGGTCTGAACCGCCGCAGACTGACACGCCCATTCTTACGTCGACGGACCAGACAGGTGTAGGCAAGCGCACGTACACAAGCTTTTTATTTCAATTTTGCAACTGCAGTACGTGACAAAATATTTACTGAAATATATTTCTTTAAGACAAATACATTGCCTATCGCAGCTAACATGTTTTTGTATACTTTTTGCCATTAGAAATCTCGACACAGTCCACAATGCATACACCTCACGTAACTGTCAACATAAATCAAACTGATTTGTTTTAATTGGAAATTAAAGAAAATAAGTAACTGCATTGTATCTAGCGACGATCGTAGCTTAGAAAACTCCAATGAACTAGGCAGATACCCTTAAGTTAGCTTTATATGGGATGCTTCCTTGCGTAAGGGCAAAGACACCATCGATCCGCAGCACACCATGTGTTGATATCCCCTCATAAATTATGGCCATCGTTATCTAACAACGTATATGGACATAAATTCTGAACAGTTCAATGTCCAAGTCACAAGTATTAATAACGGTTACAACATCTTATCACTGATCTTGTAATGTCCATAATTGCTAATGTACGCAGAAAAAAAATGATACGGAGATCAGATTGTATCAAATGACATTTCATTTAACTTTATGACCATCTATGTGAGCATAGGCAGGGCCGAAAATAAGCGGATTAACTGGCTTTTGATTACGCACGCGGATTTTAAAATAGCAAAGTAATTTCAGCAGTTTTACTGCTAGCTTTTTTCAAAGCTCTAAGCTATCAAACGTTAATTCGTTTCCATCGTAGATACTTGGAAGAATCGTTTAGTTTCTCTCTGCGTCTGACTCACACAACGTTTTTTCCCATAACATGTATACATATGTATATTTTATTATAATGACCATGGTTTTATTAAACAAGACTTCTGAGAACTGTCGAATGCGTCGAACTTTCCTCTTGTGCAAAGTTGATGTTTATTTTGTACTTGCACAACTTTTCCGTTACGTAAGAAGCAGCGACGGAAAAGCGGCGATTTTCATTTGTTACGCAAGGTGGTCGACACGACACGTGATGTCGCATGTCGTTACTGACAACTTGTATGGGAGTCACCTATGGTTGCTGCTTCTATTGTGCTCTATTCAATATCGATAGGGTTGATAGAAAACTGAGCGAAAACATTAATGGGCTCTGCCTCTGTCAATGCTAGTATCTGATGTTTTTATTGTGGTCATTGCTTTCCCTCTTGCCGTTTAGAAAATCCAATTGATTTTTAAATCTGTACAGTTTTAAAATTGACTGTAGGTACAGTCATTGATTACAGTTAAATATATTGTACCGTTACAGTAATGTTTAGTTATTGTTTCAATATTTTTTCTCTTGTACAGCTTTTATATGCGATAACAATAATGTACACAGTCGAGTTCGAGTCCCATGTTCATGTTGACTTATTCATTAACCGTCACGTGACAACCCTGCGCGTGGGCGCGTCACGTGCGCCTGCGCCGGTGCGCTTGCGCCACGCTCGGAAGTAGACTGTATCAACACGATGCTACACCCACTGCTATAGGTAGGCTAGGTACCTTGCCAATTATAGAACTACGACCCCTTCCTTACGTCACTCAGTAGCTTCTAAAAGCACGTGGAGTCATTGTGACAATGTTGTGAAGACTGCTTGCTTTCTTTTCTGTAATGCCCTTTTGTATGTCAGCGGATATCCCTTGATAGATACTTTCTTCGTCGGAAATAAGGCACTTTCTTTGTAGCAATTGATATATCCCGACGAAAGGCTAGTTAGCAACAGATTTATTTTCTTTTCTTCAGTAATCATTCACAACAGTAAACATTCCATGCAACAGTGAGTCGCAGGCGCTATTATCTTACGCGACAGTAACTAACAATCAAGATTGTTGAACAACATTGTTATACTCAGGCATCTGCAAACAATAGCTATGTGTGTTGACAAGAACTAAAATAACGCCTATGAACGTTCCATTGTGAAAAACTCATCTTCCCATCGGCCACACTTTTCCCGTACTTTCCGTAACTGTGCGAGTTTTTCATTCCACCTGTGCCTTACTTTCTAATGATTGACTCGCTGAGCCCTCACGCAGCTATAAGTACGTTTCGGGACAACTTTGTCGCCTTATTAGTGTTTACTGACAGTAATTACGCAGTGAAAGTGTTTTTAATTTCTTATCTCACGTCGATCTTGTCTTTATTACGCTTTACCGTCACCGTTGATGTGTAATTACCGTTTATGGTGCTCTGTGCTGCTCAGATTACTTGTATTACTGTAACCGTCGTGTAAAACGTTATAAGAGTTAGATAGAATAGATATAGGATTACCTATTAGCCCGAGGGCACTGCGAGCTGATTGCAGGCATTTTGTTATATCTCAACCATGATCGTTGCTCATTCAATTTGCTATTAAGCATTAATACAACGGCGCTTCCCTGTACGTTGCATTTAAGTGCGTCGTAATTGTAACAGTACCGTGGGGTTAATTCGAATTAGTTATCCGATAGCGCAGGCGCGAGGCGGGGCCATCACTGCGCAGGCGATCCTAGTGATTGGACTGCAAAATATAGGGAAGATATTATAACGCTGCGGGCTTCGCTCATCACTAAACGGGACTCACATTCCTAGGTTCGCTGACTGGACGACCCCTTTGAAGAGTCGCGTCGATGTCTAACTATTATAATCGATACTAGCACATGGCGAGGCCCACTCCACACATGTTTTATTAAAAACGAAAGTTGCGTTATTGGAGAAATGCATTTTTTGCGTTTGTTTTTAATTGCCGTTTAATCTGTTGGCTGCACGCAAGGCTAAAACTAGTTTGTTAGTTAAATTTTGTTTACTTTCGTTTCTACTTCTGGTTAGTAGGCTGTGTAATCTTCGATCTTTATGTCCCGACCGGTAGATGGCGGTGTCATTCGGAACTAGTTTAACTTCACTTTAATCAACATTCTACGACGTAAAGTATTTACGACTTATGTGTAAACCGAGGTTTGCATATTAACGTACGTATTAATTTTATGATAACATCCGACTGTTATTACTTTAGAATATTTTCTTATTAATCTAAAGCCTATTCGGTTTTTATATTCGTTGTAGTAGTGTATAGGTAGAAGTCTATTACAATATTTATAATATTCATATAATAACGTCCGCAGCAACATCAGAACGTGATTGGTTTCATAATGTTGTACTCCGAGTGGTTGCTCAACACAAACACACATAACAATCCGAGGTAGGTACTCGAATATATTACCATATATGAGTTGTCATTGTCACATTTTAGGGCTATAACATTAACACTTAAAAAACGGATTATTGTTATTAAAGACGAATATTTACAGCAAGCCTAATTTAGTTATTTATGGAGTTAGCTTGAGTGTGACATCATCGATGTTACCAAATCTGTGAAGAACACACCCATATCTACGACCTACGTTATTTTCTAAAAATAAAATCTAAAACTTTGCTCGTACGTTTGTTTTTTAAGTAAACACTGGGACACGACTATCGTAAATTTAATTTCTTGATCTCAGTTTGAGTCCATCAGGGTCTTTTGTTGCAGTGAGCTCCGTACTTTATCATGCACGAAGTATCTCTGCAACTTATGAATTTACATGTTTACGAGTGTTCTCAGCTGGTGGGCCGCCGCGATTTGTCCTGCAAAATGGTAACCGCATGACAGCTGGTTAGCCGACCACCATTAACCAAAGAAGGCCGGTTAACCATTAATACTGATGCCAATTCTTACGGAGCGTATTTTATCATCGATTTATCCTGCCCAGTGGGTACTGAGTTATCTCCCCTCCTTCAGAAACCTTTGAAACATAATAGTGTGGCGTGTTTTATTGGTGCCATGATATTAATGAACTGCTTTTTCAGTATCAATGTTTAGTGCCAAGGGTGAGTTAGGTCAGTGCGTGCACGCGCAGGAGTTGCAGAGAAATTATCGTAATGTGTAGGTAAAAGGAAGAATAATTATACTTAGTTATAATGTAAGCTGGTTCCTTTCAAAAAGCTACATGATACTATGCCGTTTAATTAATGTTATTGTAGTCCATAGATTAATTAATTAAATTTTATTTGACGATGAAACATAGAAACACAATGGAATCTACTTCTCAACATAACTCAACAATCCCATAGCCGTCAATCAAACACAAAATATCAACTCATAAAGAAGCATTCAAGAAACGTGATACCCAATCATGATATCCACAAACTTCTGTAGATTTGATTGGAAACAACAATTATCGTAAGTATCAATCTAATCAGATACAAAAGGCTGCATTGCAGGCTTGCGGCAGAGGTCGGGGGTCGCGTTGCATCAACGCTGCACTTTCGATATGCGCTTGCGCCAGTGAAAGGCTCATCCTCAGGGCGCAGGCGCAGGTGTATCTACTCATAGCCTGCAACCAACCGTTATGCGGTCATGTTAGTGCAACACCATTTGTTTGTTCGCCGAGGGTTTTTCTGCTCACCCAGATAGTTGAACGGAAGCTTTCGTTTGGAATGTTTTCGTACAAGTTTATCCTTATTTACTTTTGCATAGTGAAAGATGACACTTCTCTGGGTGACAGATTACTAATACGAATTTAACTGTCACACTGGTTTAAAAGTAATTTATTAAAAATGTTCGAAGTCGAAACACATTGCAGCGGCTCGCTCTAATGTCGCGTACATTATTTTAATGACGGTCATTAGTCTACTTTCAGAGGCAATGTAATGATTACACCTCGATATATGGATATACCTCTTACGGAACACAAGTATTTATTTTGTAATCTAAAGTCATCGTTTATACGTAGGGCAGGCTAACAGTCAGATTCATTCCACAGCTACAATTTGAATTATTTCAAAGCCACATACCATAGTTTACACGGAACCATGCATGCATATCAGGATATATTCCAATTATTCCGCCTCTTGATTTATACCTTCTTTGTGCTTACTTATCTGAATGGAGCATAATTTATAATACCTAGCTAAAAAGTATATTATAATGGTCTATTGTACGTTAGGCTGCGGTGTGGTTGGGCCTGCAGCCTGCCGCTCAATTGCTTCGGTAACCGTGTTCGAAGTTCGTGCCCGTTGTCTCTCATTACACAGGAAGTTTATTATTGGCTGTCTGTTGTTTCATTAGTGCCGTTCTGTCATTACGAGCCGTCTCCGAGGTGCGACATGGAAAATTGTCACGGCCGAATGCGGCGTACGTAACGGGAAATGCACCGCGCAAATTATAACGTCCGCATTGATGTTTCCACTTTCATACTCAGGGCCTCTATAAAAGGACGGCTTTTTGCAGCTGGTACTGCTATTCATTTGCAGTTTGCACGACTGCATCGCATTAGAGTCGTTTTCTCTCTGCGGAATGCATCATTGCTCTTAACTTGATGATTTTCTGCCTTTAGTTTTCAAGCGCTTGATCGTTCACGTGCGATCATGAAATTGATATCGCCAACGAGATGCGATTCGTGAACGTCATGATCTATAACCATGTAACTGTATTATCTGTTACCGGCGTTTTTGTAAACTATTACACAATAACTTTTACTTCTTACTATTACACACTTTTGAAAATAAATACCGACATTGTTAGTTTAGTGATAGAAATCTCACGATAAAGTAATGTAACAAAGCGCGCTATTTTTTCTTACTCGTTATATTTTATTGCAGCCTAATTTTTCTACTGTCACTTTTAAAAATTGTGGCAATATCGTATGCACAGGGGTCTGCTTAGAGCCTTGTATGTATTTTTATGAGATTAATGAGGCTATTAGAGCGTACGACACTTAGCTTTTATATAAAAGTGTTAATAGTTAACCGCACTATTAATTCCATTAAGCAAATAATTAGTCATTGAGACTGGCTGGATAAGATCTGTAATGTGTGGTTTCCTCAGTTGCGTGTTATCGTGAGTCAAGATGGTGTGAACCTGTTGCGGCGGGTGTCGCGATCACGTACCATGAACACTGAACAATGCTCGTCCGTCTCTACAAGGAGCTACTGAAAGTTCAACTCACGAATTATGTACCACTAGAAATGACAATTTTTTTACACGTTTTCAACGTAAAATCATAAATTCCACGGTTTTTCTTTCCTAACTTTTCTTCTAGTTAAATAAAAGCTGAATTATTAGTTGTTGATTAGATATGCTAGATACTATTTCTAGCCTTAAATTGCGACTATCTATATTCACTAATAATAAAATATATTCCGCTCCCATGAATTTTATTTACTTCCAGCCATAACATAAACTGTACATATCTTATTGATTAGTTTTCTCGTAGTTAGCTTGTGGTGTAGTTGCAATAACAGTCAACATAAAATACTTTTATATATTTTCTGTGTGGTTCTAGATCTATGGTATCTATGTATGATACTCGTGCGGTATCGCGGAGGCGGTCGCATGATTTAAATAACCTGGCTATTTCAATACCGCGGCCGTCGCGTTTATGACTTTATTTTTCAACTATTTCTGAACGCAGCAAGCGTAAATAAAAAAAACATTAGACCTAAGATCTGTGAATATTAAAATGGCGGACATACGCTGGACGAGGTTTTGAATACCGAACTCTGGCAGATAATCAAAGATGAGGAAGTTCTTCGTAACAAAACTAGTTTTTCTTCAATTGGAAAATTACAAATTCTACGATTAGAAAAATTACAGGAAATAAGAAAATACTTGGCGTTTCCAAAAACTGGAAATTATTCATGATAGTTACCTATTTCTATCTCCATCGTTATTTAATTAAACCACATACGCGCATTGTCGCTATTACGAATTAAGCGTCTGTTTTTATAGGTACAGTTGTTTGTACAAATATAAAAGTTTTATTAATACAATTTCTAAACAATTTGCTAATCTGCATGGCGTTTTAGATCTTTTCGATTAACAAGAAACCACACCTTGGAAGCGTCGACGCCTTTTACGACTCTTCTAGTCGCGCCATCTTTAAGTCTAAGTCTTAAGATCTACGCGGTATAACAAAGGAAGTGTCTACTCATAGTTTGCGTGTGTAATCAGTTAGTCTTCTAAGAGTTAATCAGATATCCTCGTACATAAGGTGATAACCGTATATGTTGGTAGCAGAGGAATGCTAACAGGCAATTAGCAAGTTAGCGATGAATAGATTGTGATATGTACTACTTGTCTTAGTATTGACTGCTTTGCGAGTTAACACTTTTGTTTGCATTATGATTTGGAAAGTTTGTTAGATAACATAACATCACGCCTTGTTATACCCGAAGAGTTAGGCAGAGAGGTACCTAACAAGTACACCCACATTTCGCCAGTTATGTTTAAGTCCCATTTAATAGGGGGTGAGTCTATCGCCATCATCCGGGCACAAATCCAGACTCCGTGGCTGCTACTGAGAAATTCCTGGTGGAAAAACCCAATAACACTTTACCCGACCCGGGAATCAAACCCAGGACCAGTCCATTCTCAGTAGCGCTTACGACCACTAGACGAACGAAGTAGTTTGTTAGATGATTTATGTAATTATGCATGTTTAATGCGTAGGTAATTATCATTATGTAGATACTTAGTTAGATTTACATAAACAAATATTTGATATTAATTTACCTATCAGCATAATTGCTGTTTTTAATAACCGTCGTCTCTTGGAAAACAATTATCGAGGCATTACGCGAATTAACAATTTACCTATAAAATATTGAACATGACGCCTATTACTCGATTCATGTGTCGTGACACTCTCATATGTATCCAAACGTATTTAAGCATTACCGTCGTGTGCGATAGAAAGCGATCAGCTTACAACACATATCGCGTAAAGCGTGAAGTCACAGGCGACACGTGTCGTGTGATCAAGCAATCAATCCGCTTTCACGCTTCACAACCGCGCTTGACGAATGCCCGAGGAAAGTCCATGATTGTTAGTATCCCGCGCGGACTGTAATTGGATCTAAACTGCTCGATAGACGGCCGCGCCAAGGGATTACTGACGTCCACTTTCGAGATCCGAACAGATATTTCAATCTTTTCCTCAGTATTTATATTATGAAGACTTAAACGCGAAGATTATAATCCTAGGATAACTTGTTCGAGAGCAAAATATGTTTTGCTCTTCCATTTTTTTCTCGTTAAAGAATATGCAGATTGTAGGTTCCTTTAATCTGATTATAAGACTGGCGCATGTCCTGGACGAGAAACTGCCGTAATAGTTATAATTTGATTATCAGTTCCTGAGATAAATACTCTTCCATATTAATTGTAGTGTACTGAAATCCAGCGCTTTAATATATGTTCGTCAAGGCTTTATATAGTCATGTGTCAATATATTGTATATAGCGCTACGTTGTTTTATTAACTGTCGACACTGTCGTAGGGCCGAGATACAGTCGGGTCGCAATATTTCAGGAGGCTTTTGCACAGAGGCCAGTAATTAGTGGTAATCGATCTCTCAGTTTACGCCTGTTCGTATATGGTATGGGCGGGGCGGCAACGGCGCGGGCGCTGCGTTCGAGTGCATTCACTCGCGCACTCCTGCGCAGCTAATTTCTCTATCTTTAGCACGGTGTAACTGACCGCCAGCCCTGCTACCGACCAAAGAGAAACTGCATTAGATGCGTCCGGTTTATGTGCACACGTCAAACAGTCAATACTTCCTTTAGTTAACCAGGAACCCAGAAATGAAAGGTACTTAGGTATTTGATGTTACTTAAGATAGATAAAGTTCCCGCATTGAGTTAGCCGAGATCGAAAGTAGATCTGGTAATAACATACTTGTGATTATCTCGGTAACCGTTAGTAATAGGCGGAGAGAATTTCCTTTAAAACCAGATGTTGCAATTTCGCTCCAGCGCACAGTGGTTCCTCCCATAGGTCATAATTCCAAAAAATGCATTGCCGAAATATGAGTCATTGTTTATGTATTTCATTACTCCTATGAACAACCTACCGAGAAGTATAAATATGTCATCCCTTTTTGGTATTTTCACTTATTAACTGTCGTCGGAAGTGAACACATCGGCTTTGTTGCACCGCGCTGTTATCAGTGACTCATTTTTTGTCGTTTTTTAAATTACAATTCCCAGAATTCTATTGTGTCTTTGACGTGTTTGTGAAATGGAAGTCCAAGAACAAGGTATGTTTTTACAAATTTATAATATTTGATTAAATATTTTGTTTAATTTTTTACATTATTGAAGTGCTACGCCGCACTTATGATATTGTATATTTTTCTGCGAAATTGAACTTCATGTAGACTTTTGGAAAGTTATCCGAATGAATGAGACATTGAGTCTACCCTCAAAATAAAGGTCTATTAGTATACTTTCTAACACAGATATATTTGTCTGCACGTAAGAGCCCATTTGTGATTTAAAGAGGTGCTACACCGTCAGTTCTCTTCTCGTAGCAAGGTCTACGAAACAATTGTTAATTGATTTGTTTTCTTTTCAGGTACTTTGACAAAATGTACGTTTTCAAGGATGCATTTCTTTGAAGTTTGGGCTAGTGTACGTGGTAGTTTTAGTGAAAAATGCCAACACTTTCGTTTCTTCGAATATTTTATTCATCTCGCTTACAGAGTTGACATTAAAAAATGGCAAGTTCGTTCTGATGAAGATAAAATACTATTCGCGGAAAGAAAAATATCTATTCAAAACCAATTTAGGTCTAGATTAGGTTTAATTGTTGACAAACCGCGAAGTGGCGGAAGCGGGACATCTAACGACGGTAATACCGCGAGAAATTTTTTCATGAATTCAGCTATAGCTGCTGAAATTACCGGGTTAAATAAGAACTTGATCGACCGTTGTTCGGTTATTTTACAAGCTATGTCGTCTGGTTACAATATACATGTTGATAAATTTAGGGAATATTCTTTAGAGACCGCACGACTTTTAGTTTATGAATATCCGTGGTATAATCTTCCTGCTTCTGTCCACAAAGTACTTATTCATGGTCCCGAGATTATGCGAAATGCAATATTATCGATTGGGGAACTTTCCGAAGAGGCAGCAGAAACTAACAATAAACACATCAAGGCATATCGACGGGATCATACACGAAAAATGTCGCGGGAGTTGACAAACACCGATTTAATTCGTAGACTCATGCTCAGTTCGGACCCTTATATAACCAGTCTTCGGAAACTTCCCCAAAAGAAAAAGAGCTTATATACAAGGGAGGTGCTAGACCTATTACAGGTGTAGCTAATTATATTGTAGGTAATATTAGTGTTAATTAAATATTAGTTTTCGATATCAGTCACTTTGTAACTTGTTTTAGTCTCAAGTTAAGATAGTATATTTTGTTGATTAAAGATAGTTTACTAAAAAAAAAAAAATATTTTATAATAGGTTTATGATAAAACTGTTAAGCCATAATTAAAACCACATCAATGTTTATCTAATAATTGTCTAGAAAATTTATGAATGTAAAACAGAAATATTTCTTTTGTAATGTATTGATATGTCAATGTCATAAATATATTATTTTGTGAGTAAATGTACTAAATTAAGTAGATATTGTCTATTTATATTATTTTAAACCTAAAATGCACGAAAAACTAGCAACATTGAAGATTTAAGTATTTATGACCGCCTTTGTTCGGCCGCTGAACCACCGTGCAGCGTAACGGTTCCTGGAACCGGTGACGTACGTATACTCGGTTAATTTTCCACTAGATGACATCCGCATCACTAGCAACCTAGATATTTGAGAAAACATTCCTGAAATTCAAGTTACAAAATGAATTGCTTGTGCTTTTCCTCAATTATATTTACTTGCATTTAAGAACATTACCTACGTGGTTAATATTAAAGTCCACTCTCATTGTAATTTGTACCGTCATAGCTTGTTATGAAAACAAAATGATCGTCCACACGATTGGCATCTGTCACATACACGACTATTAAGTACATGAGAATTGTCAAACGCTGCATATCCACACACATATGGAACTTTCGCTTCGGCGAGAGTTTCCAGTAAACACGTCTCGTAACTCCACAACATAATTATAGACCTTAATATTTACCTGTTTAACGTCCAAAGTGCCGACACTTATGTACGTTCATTAGCTCGGCTCAAATCGATTTTCTATTTATGGCCTGATAGAAAACTGATTTCAATCAAGAGTGTTCGACGTAAAAGTGCTGTTCAGGTTTCTTTTTTCCTTTTTAGCGGTTTAACCATTAAGCCGGTTGAAAAGCCGATTGTGAATTACAAATCCGTCGACTTTGTGTAACTGTGTGGCGTTTGTTCGGTGGTATTATTTGGAAAATGACGAAAGAACGAATAGACCGTCCTTATTGTTTGAATGTCGAAATTTGAAAGCTAATTATCACGCCATTTGAACATTTTTCAGTTTTAAGACCCAACTCAAATTTAAAATTTGTCAAGTCAGCACTATAGTTTTATATTTAGTGATGTATTGTCAGTGAAAGTCTAAATAAGTATTTACATGTGAGTCGAGTGACCGTGAGTTGGCGCATGTGCCAGGTGCCAGGTGGCTGTCGGATTTAGTCCAAACACGTAAAAAAGTTATTACATCACATAATGTTTCACGCTCTCTCTCTCGTTTCATCTAGTCAGACGCACCTATATCATAACACCACGCATTTCTTTTACTACCCATATCAGTGTTTTAGAAATTTCATAAAACTGAGGTAGGTAAAGGTGCTAGGTGTATTATGTGCTATTATACAACATTATTTTTAGTGTATGCGAAACCTGAATATAGTTTGTTCAGAATAAGTAACTGAATCGATTCCAATAATTTTTAAACCATGTTATATTTTGTCCCAAAAATATTTAAAAAAGTTACAAGTTGGACACCGAGCGACATTAAGTACCTATCGCAATAATTTAGGTACCTACTGCCAAATTATGTCTATCAATGAGCTCAAGACCACGTGACCATGATTTTGTGCGGACAACCAGGTGACAGAACAAGCTAATAACTTTGTTATTTTTCTTGATACAGTTTTCAAGTTTTGTCCATAGATTCTTTACATAAAAATACTCGACACGTATTTCAGGTTTCGCATATACTAAAACTAATGTTGTATATACGCCTAGTACTTTTTGTACTAGGCGTATTATGTGCTATTATATCATACGTTTCGTAACCCAGACATAAATCGTCCTCAACTGATACAACGTGTTTCAGACAGATAGCAGGTTTAGTAAAACTAAGAAAAAGTTGTATGTTATATTATCAGACGTTACGTTATGCTTGGCCAATAGGAAAAGTTCTTGTGGATTTGCGAGTTGTCGGGTGAAAACGGAATCTTTGTCGTAACTTGCAGTTGTTATGGTGTGGTGCCAACAGAAATACTTTTTACGTGGTTGGCATAGTTACAGATTTTGTATGTGGACTGACAGGCTGCTAAAAAAAAAACGTTTTTGTATAAAATTATAAAATTGGAATGTGTGTTTGTTTATGGACTTATGGTCTGGAATAAATTTTATTATTATATGCTTATTTTTTCCTTTTATTTATTTTCATACAAATCTTATACATTTTTAAATATTTCTTAAAATAAAAACAATATAAAAAATAATAATTATTATTATATTATTTCAATTACAATGGGCATCTCGATACATATTATTGGAGGTCACCTTTTAAACAAGGAATTGCTTGTATTAGGAGATAGACCACTATGAGTACGAGTAGTGTAAAACAAATACATAACACGTGATACGAAAATCTTTGACACGCGTAACATTACAAGCAGTTTATTTTTCTAGCCTGCTCTGTCCCAGTCCTGGGCAAAGGCTTCCCTCCACTCTTTCCATTCCTCGCGAACCCCCGCGTCCCTCCTTCCAGTTGTGACGGAATCTGTCCAGTTCGTCCCGCCCGCCATCTCCGTCGATGCTGAAATTCTGATTGATATTCTTTTTGTCGCTCACAATGGGCCTCATCAGAAGGCTTAAAGTCACCCAAAAGGCAATGAAGAGGGCTATGCTCGGAGTTTCCTTGCGTAATCAAATCAGAAATGAGGAGATCCGCAAGAGAACCAAGGTTACCGACGTAGCCCGAAGAATAGCTAAACTTAAGTGGCAGTGGGCAGGGCACATTGCTCGCAGAACGGATGGCCGATGGGGCCGAAAAGTTCTGGAGTGGGCGACCGCGAACCGGAAGACACTGCGTTGGAAGGCCTCCCACTAGGTGGACCGATGACCTGGTAAAGGTTGCAGGGATCCGCTGCATGCGAGACGCACGGGTCCGGTCAATGTGGTGACACTTGGGGGAGGTCTATGTCCAGCAGTGGACGTCTTTCGGCTGAAATGATGATGATGATGATGATTCTTTTGGTCTACTAGTTTTGGAATAATGGTACCTAAAAACCAGTAATTGAGTTCTGGAGGTCAAATGTCTGTCGCTTCACGTAAAACATTGATATTCAGTCGCATCTGGTTAGACTGGCAGCCGACCCTAACCTAGTTGATAAAAGGCTGGGCGGATAATAAAGCGAGCAAAAAATACAAACATATTGTGATAAATAGACAGAGTTACACGTTATTATGAACGACAAGGCTAACATAAATTCAGTGTGTACCACCATAGGCAGCTACTTAATAGAATTCTAAAATTCATTTGTTCATTTATTGACAGCCTTGACTGCGTGGTCTAGTATCATGAAATTTTGCACAAGATTGACTCATGTAACAAATGTGAGCACTAAGAAATATTACTGAAAATTAAATTGCTAAGTTGTAATTGTTCGTCATTTTCGCCGAAGAAATTTTTTTTTTTTTTTTTGGGACGCAGGCAAACTAACACACGTAATACTCCTCGCTCATACTCAAAGTCTGTATTTATTATTTACTAGCTGTTGCCCGCGACCTTTGTCCGCGTGAAATTTTATAGCCTATAACCATCCTCGATAAATGGGCTATCCAACACTAAAAGAATTGTTCAAATCGAACCAGTAGTTCCTGAGATTAGTGCGTTCAACCAAACAAACAAACTCTTCAGCTTTATAATATTAGTATAGATTATAGGGACCTCATAAAAACAACCACCGACTTACTACATCGCGGAAAGTAGTTCAAAGATTTATTAGAAGCCTAGAAGCCAGTTTTATATAATGATACTAATCAATATAATTTCAAGTCATTGCACATGTCGGTGGGTCAATTAATGTCACGCGGGTTGCAATCAGCAGCGGATGTTGTAGCAGTGTCGCCACCGTCTTGCGAAACCGATCAGTGTTTATATTGCAAGCCGATCGCGATGACGTTGATAGCCGAGATGAAATAATTACGTACCTTGTAACACGTGTATTGCCTTATCAAGATTAATACGGTACTCATTATGAGGTGGGTTTGTTATTCATTTACTAACCATGTTTGTTTTGTTCTTTTCAGGTAAGGATTTTGTTTCTGCTGTTTGGGGATTTTGCTTTATGAGGAGCTGCTGGTAAGATTAAGTTAACCATTGATTTGTCCTATTGTTGGTTTAGGATTTTAGAACAATAGGGATAATATAATCCTAAAATCTATCCAGAAACTTAAGTTTCCTGCGGAATATTTAACGGATAGAAACAGGACTGTTTGGTAATAGTGTAGTACTAGTCACCAGTGGCGAAGGTTCCATACAACTCGATTCCTATCGGCATCCCTTTGAAAAATGGCACAGTCAGTATTCTATAGACAAATAATATAGTCACATTAAAGACATGTACTCCGGCTTACCTCTTACAAGAATTGACCCTTTGCTACTGCTAGTCACTAGCACTAAGATGTTTACAATTAACACAATTTTCTCGTGATATAACGTTTTCATCATTGAGATAAGACCTGTCGTAATATTAGGTTTATTATTGTACCTAAACTAGTAAGACTATTCCTTAATAAATAAATACTATATTCTTAACAAAGTTTTAGTAGTTGCTAAGAGTACGACGGTACGCTATACAGGTGATAACGAAACTTAATGATCTCTGAGAAACTCTAGCCTATGTGTGTAGTAACTTACCTATACAATAAGCTTACAAGATTATTGCCTATCTATTTATTTGACATGCAACATCTTATTATACCTTGAATCTTGATACATTAATCAACGAACTCAAAGTAATTAGTAGCCACGTGTCATATTATGTTATCTAGCACCACGCAAAAGCGGGTGACTGCATCCATCCATCTGTGAGAATGCGTGTCGTGCTCTCATTACCGATCCTATTACAGAATAGGTACAGGCGAACAAGCTTTTTAGTACCTACCTAATACTTATACAGGTAAAAGGCAAAAATCTTTTTACTACACTATCTCCTGTGTATTGTGTTCTTAATAAAAAGTAATAATAACTTTTAAAGGTGTTGTAAAAGAATTCACCACTCAGCATACTTTTAACATTGTTTAAAAGGAGTTGCAGGTTTACTGCTTGTTTACCAACTACATAGTTTGTTCGACTGTACACGTCTGCTCCCTCTCTCGCTCCCTCAGCTTACATACTCTAGGTGAGTTAGGGACGTAATTAATATAGAGAGTGGTTATTATTTCGATACCGATGCGGCTCACGTCCACTTCAAAAGATATAATAGTAATTTCCAGGCCGGGCTCCATGCATTATCAGAGAAAGTTCTCTTAAAGGAATGCTTGATAAGCGTTCTTTAGAGTTCAGGTTACGTGGTTATTTTCTAATTTGACAGGGCCAAGGAATTTGGTTTATACGGCTCGTTAAGGATAAAAACAACAACTTTCTACATACTTTGCATCTATCAGTCGGTGTAACGTCGTAAAATATCGAAGAATGCACTTTCAGTGACAAATAGTCCCGGAGCCAGTGCAGCAATAGATCCAAGAAAGTATTTCTCAGTTTATGCACAAACAGTTTTTTTTTTAAACAAAACATCGTCTGCAATGAAGTAGGACGAACGCATTAAATAAAACAATTTTAAAAATTAAAAGCGTAGTAATTACAAAGTTACGACTTACGAAATTACTGGAAATGCGCGCGTAGTTTTTGCGCTGCGCGGCAAACATGTCGCCGACGGCCGGGTGGCATGCGTATGCGCACGTTGCCGAGGTTTACTAACACAAACATGCTGTTAATTACGTGAATTATCAACCAACTGTCTCCAACAGTGATGAAATGTGAATAAAAAATACATTGCGTAACGCGCCATTTTAAACTCTTTTACGCTTTACCTTTTCTTGATTATTTTTAGTTTAATTAGCGTGAAGGCAGACATAATTCTTGCTCTAGTTTATGATATATTACTATTTGTGACATGACTAATTTCCGAAGACTTATCCTAATCGATTAGTAAAGCACTAACAGTTGACCGCACGGCAACATTGGAAAGAAGACGTTTTAAAAAAGAATGATTAATTACATTTTTGACCAAAGCTTCATTCACGTAGTACTATCTCAAAGATTATCTATGGATCTTCTGGATGCGGAGGTTCCGCGTAATCGAGACTCGGGCGCCCAGCAGCTTATTACGAAAGATGCGTAGAATCGAAAAATAAATAATTGGGCCCTAAAAGTGAAAGCCGTGAGTTACGACCTCTAATGCGCTTATCTAATTCGCCCCACTCAATCATGGAGCACTCGAGACTCGAGACAAAACGACGCGAGACACTGAGTACCTAATATATTTTAAATATCACTTGTCATTAGTATTATGCATTATCTATTACCGGCGTTATGTAACAATCGTGAGACTCATTATGCCCTGTGGCACTCACTTATAGTAATTCACTATGTATACACACGTCAAACGTATTATTCCTTGGAAATTAATTTCCACAACCAATTATATGCCCTATTGATAAACGAATAATGTCTAGATCTCTATAGAGGAATTGTGTATTGGTGTTTATAGTGTTATTGTGATGTACCTATAACGCTATTTACCATAATAACATGTGACTCGTGAGTTTTGTGTTCCGTGAGCTGTTGTTATTTAATTATGTGCAATTAATATAGTTGCCGCAATTACTGGAATACTTAGCAAATTAGCTGGTAGTTTACTAATGTTGGCTCATTAGCTTGTATTTAGTAAAGTTTGTCAATAGAAGCAGGTGTAACTGTTAATGAGTGCTGTCAATGCGAAACAGACGTTACTAAGAGGGCGGATTTATTTTAATTTTAAAATGCAAATTAGTAGTCATTACTTATTACTTCTACACATCATTAACCATATTTACATTATAATTAACACTTCCCAAAAGAACGCAAGACTTTTTAATCACCTTCAAGAAGTTGGACAATAAATGACGAAAGTTTAATCGATTACTTATTACCGAATTAGAAAGTTATTATGGATAATATGTAAAAAGTGATTTATTTGCTCAATGATTCATAAATACAAATCTCATCTGAATTCTCGAAGCATCACAGATAAAGTAATTTACTCGGACATTAGCTCCGAAACCACAATATTTCTTTCGTATCAGTGAGATTGCTTGTAGCATAATTTATTTTTCAAATATTCTAATGCAGTGCAATTGCGTCATTGGGAGATTAGTCCCGAAACAATTTGGGTACTTGTGACGTCAGTCCCGAGCTCGACCCATCTCTCATGATAGCCCGAAGCGGGTAACGAGGTACATTAATCTCGGTTCAGTCAAAGGGAATCACTTTCACTCTGTACTCGATATATGAAACAAAAGTTCAACAACTTTTATAATGAAGTGAAACGTTGCTTGGTGAGCAAACATATCAGATTTATATACTTGTTTATGCCATGTTCTGTTAAAATGATTGCGGTTTTATGTTAAAAATCGATGGGTTATTTTAACTGACGTTTATCCCTATTTATATGCCAAATAAATGTATGAGTAATCTCTTCAAAGAACTGATCAACAACATTTCAAAGAAGATTGTGAAACTTACTGCCAAAATCAATTTGATCAACATAGTTGTAAAAATGTAGGTTAATGGCTTAATGATGACTTAAGAGGAAACAGGGCCGAAAAATAGATATTTGAAGAAACTATTGCCGTGGCGCTGCGTCAAGCCTGCTCCTGTAGGGTGCGATAGGGACAGCTCGTTTATTTATGACATTAAAATTTTAAGAACGAGAAGAAGAAACAACAATATCGTTTATTACAATTATGTTAAAAACTTTTCTTTGTCTGGTAGTCCTCTAATCGCAACCGTAAAATGGAATGGAATATTTTTTGTAATATTTCAAGTACATATACACATTTTTTATAAGTCATGTCACATACAAATTTTTTCGTTATTTATTAGTTGCTGAAAAAAAGGAAATGACAGGGACTTGTCTACAGTAGACATTGATTTTATGAGAGAAAAAGAATGATTGCTCTAGACGCATTATTCAGGAAGAAAAAAAGGGGATACATTTCATTGGGGGGGAATATCGGGAGCTCACAATAATGAACAATCACGGAAGATATCCCGTAAGTGACAGTATAAGTTTGGGGATACCTTTTTATGGAGAATCGCAGGCTCTATTCCCTCTTAAGAAAAGTGTATCTTACTATTACATAAGAAAATGGCAATAAAGTAAGTCTTCTTATTTCAACGACCTGACAACGTGTTTTAATGCTCTCTTTAACTGAATCGTGTGAAAATGACATTATCGTAAATTTAAAAAAGCGTTTAATAATGACGACCTTTATACGTACTGAAATGTCTTAATGATTCATTCGTGCGTTGAAAACCTTATTGAAATTAAATATCTTTATTATATAATGTATTGCAGCTGTGGTATCAGACGAAATGATCGGATTCACAGAATCCTTAATGAACGAGAGCTCGGGAATTATTTAACTACCTTTATCAGAAGCCAAATCATTGTGCTTATATAAGCGATGAGGCATTTCTATCATACTTTTGCTAATAAAACTGTACTTGGGGAAGTACGTGCTTGCTTAAACTTACGCTTGTTTGAGCCATTCCCTATTATTTCGTAATTTCTTATTTTTATACTCTTATCAACATCAGATTTAGTGCTATCGTCATCTTTTTGCTTTCGTAACCCTATCATAAAAGGTCTGAGAATAAATTATCTTAATTTTAGCTTTGTACAGTAAGTCATCCTTATAACGACAGCCTTTGGTCTAGTGGTCGTAAGCGCGACTGTTGAGCGTGTAGTCCTGGGTTCGATTCCCAGATCGGGCAAAGTTTTATTGGGTTTTTCCATCTGGAATTTCTCAGTAGTAGCCACGGAGTTTGGATTTGATGGTAATAGGGTCGCCCCCTATTACATGGGACTTAAACGTAAGTGGCGAAATACACCAAACGACAACCATCCCACCCATGTGGTGTACCCATGTACTAATAGGTACACCTTTACCTAACCATTTGGGGATTACAGGCGTGATGTTCATCCGTGTAATGACAACTATACGAAAACGGATCGTCATCATAAAAAGCATCAGACCGGTAGCCACTACCTTCACTACTAATTACACCTACGCTATACATAATTATCTACTAGACATTTAAGTAATTAACTTGGCTATTAAACATAACTCACAAAGCTAATGATAAAATTGATTATAATAGATTTTAGAATTTAATTTAAGCATTATGAGAGAAAGTAAGCAAGATTTGCAAAAGGCTCATGAATACTGATGAAAAATTACGTAAGATAAATTACAAGTTAAACTTCTGCTAAACCGTCAGGTAATAAAGCATCAAATATATTCATGTAATGTTCATCTCAGATACTTCTTAACAAATGCAAAAATAGCTTTCAACCTTACCTTGTATGGTTTCTATAACGTTTTTGAGAGAGAAGTTCGACCTTTGCAAAGACATAGTGATCTTATGTAGCGTTCGGGCAGCGTCCAATCAGCGGCTACGTCGCGTAGGCACTTAGTAGGCGCCTACGCGGCGTAGGCGTCTACGCAGAATATCGCCCAGTGAAGAAAAATTAGAACATAATTCAAAATTAAAACATAATTCCGATTCAATTTTGTTACTTCCTAAGAGTCTTAAAATATGTGCCGAAGCACTACTTGGAAGTAAAATATTCCAAAAGTTCTGAACGACTGAGAACATAAACCCGACTCAAATGTTTTCCCAACAATTAACAATCATAATTTAAACTAGATCGAAAATCATTAGCAGTTTACCGAGGTCAAGAGTAGGCACATTAAGTAACAAAAAAAAGGTCTAAAGCTTCTTGTATTACCACTGATAATAATCACTGTTCGGCCAATTTGTATACAAATAACTATAAATCACTTAAGCAAACTTCTAACGAAACAAAAAACGCATACATGCGAATTAGGAACACGTGCTTATCATTATAGCAGTTGCCAGTCTGACTGGCACATTAGCTGAAACATTTGCCAATTAAGATGGCAGCTTAGCGAGATGGACAGGATAACGGGCTATATCTAGAAAGTCATCGTCTAATGGCCCTAACGGTAATCATGACACGTCTTTAGATATGCCGAGAGGTTATTGTTATTAAAATTATTATGTGACGGTATCTTAAGTATTACCCAAAAAGGAAATACAACAGCGAAGTAGATAAGATTCCTTTGAAGATAGGTAAAGTTGCGAGCTTAAAAGAATTTAGAATTTTCTTGGGATTTAATTAGGAATTTACTTTCTAAGCGCTGTGACCCCAAACTGGCTCTTGGCCTATGACAACAAAAACTGCGCGAGCGCTTGCAAATTCAAACAACCGAAGCTCTTCTTCGTATAAATGACGTGCTTTTTTCACAATTACTTTATAACGTGTATGATTAAGCTACGCTGTAACAACAGTTATTTATAAAATCAAATATTCAATATTTTCGTTTTTGTGAACATCAGTGCATTAACCTTTCATTAAAACGGTGTTATGAAAACGTCACGTCTGCACTATGGATTACCTACTTATGTAATACTCATAATTTCATTTAAATCTGACATTTACGAGTATAACTTGTTTAGTCAAATCTTATCAGTTTGTAAAGATTTTATTTAATTAACAAACAAAATGAGAAGATAAATTAGATTTAAATGTTCAAAATGATCTACAGCTTATCCACTGCGATCTGCGGCCGCGCATTCAAGTTATTGTCAGCATCTTGATCGTCAGTCGTCACTTATGTAACTGACTTATTTAACTCGCATTTCTAATCGTAATCACACCACATTTATTACAATGAAGCTGACAGATCGATAAAGAGTATAAAAGCGCTACTTGACTGTATCTAAGTATCTATCTAACTTCTTCAATCAAGAAACTGATTAAATAACCAACTAAAAGTCAATTTAGTTTTTTGTTCATATTCACATTATAATACAATAAACAGTAAGCGGCCACATTCCACAAGCAAACAATAGAATTAACTATTAATAATTTCTTCAGTGGAGTCTTATTCGCTTTGTGTATTCATGAGCTAATTACTCTATTCAAAGTTATTCCAACGTCATAACCATCGGTCAACGTCGATATCCCCTTCTAAAGTGTCGTGCTGGAGTGCGTAGGATCGTGACCGAACTCCTCAAATGGTCATATCGCTGTCTGTCGGTGTGGTCGCCGGCGGACACCATCGCGGCGCTGGTCACCACACCACTTCCCTATCGCGATGGTACTAAAGCATAATTTCGGGTGACAACTGACCTTGACGACTCTGATACATGCGTGTATGTGTAAACAATCGATAGTACAGACGCGGGCGGCGTTGGCAATGCAACCCATCGCGCATGGCTAATGCGCGCGCGCAACCACGCCGCATAGCGATGAGGGTGTGCTGTGCGCGATACCCGCTTAGCTCCTCGACTATCAAATATTATTTGCCGCAGTATTTTATTTTATTGCCTCATTTGTATTCAATACTTCCTTTTCTTTATTAAAACACCAAATCTGTTGAAACGACTCGCGTTGTGTCGAAACTAAGCTGTATTAAGCAGCGCGGCGCAGTAATAATTATATTTCATTCCCAGACATTAAATCATATAACATCATGCACTCGCATCAGGTAATTCGTATTTATAGGAGAAAGTCAAGTGTGTGCAATAGGTGTAACACAAGCTTCACTAGGTAAATCACAAGCTTTCCTACGTGAGAACGATTGAACATGTTTATAAGATAAGCAGATGTTTATGTTGGTGCATTGCAACTGCTTAATATTACATACATCATGTATACAGGGTGTAAACAGACCCTTCACATAGCCGTCAACCAAGCATTCTGAACATCAAACTAAGTAACTTTACGCAAAAATTATTGCTGGGAATCGACTTTTTTTTGGGGTGAAAAGTCACGTTTTAAGGTAGGACTCGATGGAAAGCATTCAAAGCATTGTGCGAATGAATGGATTGAATAGTACGGGGGTCGTGGAGGTGTGTAAAGTTAAAATCTTACATTAAAAACATTTATTTAAAAAAAAACTTGTGAAAAAGTTGGAACTTTGTCCCTCAATATCCCAGGTATGGTTTAGAACAAAAAAAATATCGCAAACACGGGAAGAACAAGTGCCTTTCGGTTATGTTAAGGGTCTATTTACACCCTTTATGGATTCTGTAACTTAGGCAAAGTATCCTGATTTCAATGTAAAGACAATAGTATTCCGAAACTACAATAAAGCATTCAAAGACGTTAAAATATAGCTGTGCGGCAGTGGGACAGCAAAATGGTACAATAAACAAAAAGACAAAAGAAAGACTATCATCATGAAAAGGAATTAACATCGGGAGGGCACGCCCCGCACATTGTAATTGTGAATCTCATCAAAGGCGGTATCATGACTTATTAAACTACATACTTGCAGACGTCTCGTTCTTTGTTCACAACAAAAAGAGCATTGCAAATATTCAGTGAGGTTACTGGAACAAGTACTTAAATAGTAAGATATTAATGATTCAGATCAAAGATAGTGACTCATCACTTAGCTTTAGAAGGAAGGAACCGAAAATTGCACTAATTTTTAGCCGACTTTTAAACAATAGAATGGAGACGATGATACTTGAGTCGGAGATCTCAGTGGATAGCGTGAGTTGGTCTGAGGCCGATCACGCACGCTCGTTGGAATAGAAGCGGTTCATTCACATAATGGACGTGGATAAGAAAATTGGATAATGCCTCACAAATAACTGCACCAGACTCATTAGAGCAACCGACCTATTTTCTGGAATCCAGCCAGTAACACGCAATAAGGTTGAGTGCAAAAGAGGCAAAGTATTAGCATAATATGAAGGAGATTCGCTGCATCAAATCAATGTATTGTTAAGTTACTTATTAGTTTTTGTACGCTAGTGAAACTGTATCATTAATTATAATATCATAATGCAAATGTTGGCTAAAAGTCAGCGGTTTCATCGCGACAATTTTCGTGATAGCAATATTTCTTAACGTATCGTGACGCCGCGATGTTTCGCAGCTGCATTGCATTGTAAATTGTGATGTACTTACAACTATTTTGTTATGTCGAAAGTTTACTTTGTAAATCCTAGTTTTAAGCAGATTTCATGCGCATTTGCTAAACCAACAAACCAAAACATCAATTTCATGAATGAAGACTTACTGAAGATTACAGTGTTTCGTTCTATTTCAGTAACAGTGCAACGCACGAAAGTCTTAAAAAGTTATGGCCGCCATTCCCTTTTTAGTACACACGCAGAAGTAAGTAGTATAGGAAATGTTACTCTTATTTATCGCATCCGGCTTTAAACACCTATATTGATGCAGGACTTGCTAGATATTACCCACGGTTTCGCCAACTTTGTAGAAGCATATAATCCTTAAACAAGTCATACATACTTTTAACATTAAGTATAGAGAGTTGCACGTGCAACGTTGCGTTATTGTGACCTAAAAGCAGTGTAAAATCGTCTACTACAGCATTGTAAGCGTTTTGATTACAAACTATGGACGTCGCTATTATAAGAAGCGCGGGGGTGACAAAATGTAAATGCCGCCAATTTGCATTAATAGCCAATTGTCGATTCAGCGCGTTCAGTACGCGAGTAGGCACTTCACCCGACGGGTTTGGATATGACACATGTTCGAGTACATGTATGTGAGTGAATATGCACGCGATTAGAATCTTAATAGACCTGATGCGAAGATATGCGGGCCAGCATTAATATTGTAACCGACGGTATAACATGATTTTATACCCTATTCAGGATATAAAATCCTATAACCTCAACAGATTTTCCCTTAAGTGTCCAGCTTTCCCGTGGGAATGCTCCGCCAGTCGATATACACAAGAACCACCCAAGGGAATTAAAAAATACTTGAAATGCACATATTAATTTAAAATATTTGAAATGCTATTGAATCTCATAAAACGTAACAGTTAGCTACATTTTACAGAATAGCCAACTTCTTTGTTATTGTTCCATATCATCAATTTATAAATAAAAACTTTCTTACAATTGCTGTTGAATCGTATCCGATTCAAATTGCCTTTCTGATTGCTTGGAAAAATTAAAAACGTCGATTTTAAAATTACGATGAACAGTTTTTAAATGGGAAGAAGGAAAATACCAAACTATAAAAGGCAGCCGATCGTCGTGTTCCCCATCGGAGCGTGGTTAGTGGCAGTTAATCGAATTACTGACGACAGACGAACGGCAATGATATAATTTAACTGGTTTAATTCAATCGGACACAGTCGGGGTCGATGAATTCGGGTTACTCTGTCAGAAACACGACTCCTTCGCATTGTTGTTGTTTATTTAGGTCGAATGGCACAGAGCTAATTAAATAATTACGCTTGTAATACCACGGTTGTAAATGTTCATCGTTTGATTAAACGCAACATGTCGTGTCCTCAATAAAACTGTTTCGTGTTATCGCAACACGAATTTTAATAGTGTGTAATATATATCCGATGATTAGAGCTGTCATCTCACATATGACACTATTCGAATTAGTATAAATCGATTACTCAATAATCGTTATCCAACTAGCTTAGGTGACAACCGAATAGCAATCGATACCTACGATCGTGTGGCGCAACACGACGGAAGTTTCGACATTGCGATTATAAGTGGTGGAATTATGATAAACATCGGAGTTATGGCAATTAATGTGGAATAGAGGAGTATAGGTTATAATTTCGCTAATAGGCACGCCATGTTGCTTATTTCCTGTTTTCCAGTAAATCTGTTTGACCAGCCCCCACCGAGTGTACATTGAAAATCACTGACGGATAAACTAATGGCGATATCCGATGTCTCTTTGATTGACAGTTCTGCAAGTGAAACCCTGTTTACATTGGTACAGTAATTACCAAGGTAGTCTTGCAATAGACTTGGTATTGAGAACTCCATTATTAGCATAGTTAAAAGTAACTCACTCTCCTTGATTTAGAGCGATTAATTTGAAGTTTTTTGTAGATACTAGTAAGTCGTCTTTACAAATGCGAACGGGATTATAATGACCACAGACAGCACTTAGTAAAAGGAGCCGTGCTGTCCAAGTTCGCGTATTCATCTGGTGCTAGATCAGCGACGTCTGTACTCGGGTATGATTGATAAGTCGTGTGACATACTCCACTTCTGATAGCCGCGGGCGCAGCGTATCGCGCGTGCCGCCCGGCTCGCCACCCGCACGAAACTCTTTCATATTCTGTCATATTACTATTACATTGACATGTTACACCGATGATTTATGCACTGTCTGTCACTCGTTAATAACTCTGACCTACACCATCTATTGTATCGCGTATAGTTTTAAAAGTGACCCAAGATGGCTGCCAGTTTCTGCAACGACCGGTTTGTAGGACAAGCAACTGTTTGATGAGTGCAAAGATATCAAAAGTCAAGTCAGACATTAATATCCCTGTTATAAATTACCGCATTGTTGTAAAGATCGAGTGTTTACTTTTACTTTTGTTTATTGAGACGATTTCTATAACCTAAATCGATAAATAGCGTCCTCATAAAATTGGACAAAGAGTAACATGGGCTATTGTTGTTTCAATAATACGGGTTGTTTAGGCTATAAAAAATGTGAACATCGAAATAAAAGTTATTTTATTTCAATGTTCACATTTTTTAGCTTATCGAGTTCGATCAAACACTTTTTTGAAATAAATAATATTGTATAGTAAACACAGTACGGTGTATGTATATTTATCCCTATTTCAGAATTTGAGACATGTACGAGTATAAACACTACTGTCTATGACTTCATCGGTGTCGGCGGACGCTCGGCTCGTCTAACAAACGCCATGGTTTATACTAATATACTTGTTTTTCATATTCGTTCCCAAAACAATTAACTTTTCAGTAAATCTATTGTATTTTTTATTAACTACAGTTACGGAAGCAATTTTTAAAAAATATCTTAACATGAATTGGTAAAATCATTTGATTTACTTGTATAAAAATAAAATAACCACTGAAAAATTCTTCAAGAAAATGGTTTACCAAACTATAAAAGAGATAAGATTATATTGTATACTCTAGTAACCCGCCCCTGATTCGCACGATTTTTATGACTATCTACGTTTCTACGAATTATACAAATAAACATCCCGAAAAAAAAACCACATCAAAATTTTGAAGAATAACGCGGTCACACAGACAGACAGACACGAAAAGCAATTTCAATTACTTTTTTATTATTACACAGTATTAACAAAATTAAAATCAATTAATTAAAATTAGGCGGGCGGGCGGTGCATTCATCACACACGCACGTTTGGGCGGGCGATGCGTACGCGCAGCGCGGGCGGCGTCGCGCGTTGCCGGCGCAGGCAGGAGACGCGCGCAGTATGAACCGCGCCGCGCCACGGGACGCACGCCCGTAGCCCTTCCTCCACAGTACAGTGACAATTGTTCATAACATAAACAAGGGTCGAACGTGACCCCGTGTGTGATGTTCCCGTGTCAGTGACTACTACTTGCCTTCACAAAGGACTTATGATGCATGTGAGTGCTGCCGTTTGCTACCGTACATACTTCCATGGATTATACTCAGAAGATGCTTATTATAACTTGAGTTTATACAAAGTCATACAAAGTTAGTTTCTTGACGAATTGTTGTGGTTTAAAAATATATGCTAATAAATTTAAAATATATTTTATTGCATGGTGTATTGTCAACCAAACAATAGCGGTATGAAACAAATTCTATTATTTACGACAAGGCCGGTCACAATCGATTTCTTTTAGCTACAGTATGATTCAACAATACGTCAAGTTTCTAAGCATCCTGTTTTTGTAATGCATCTGGCGACCTTAATTGCGCCAGGGTCCGTCCGACCTAATGCCAGCAATTAAGCCACCTGTCTGTCATGGTATTTTCCTTGACGTACGTAGTCTACGATATGTATTTTGTTCCTGTAATTGTTATCTCCTTGAATCAGAGAGGTTCTTGATATTTAATATTCTAATCGTCAATAATGTTGACAGATCAATGCTGCGTTATGTTTATATCTTGATCAGATACTTATTTATTATGTCCAAGGTTCAATGTTTTTATTCCAATTCTAATCATTATCGTATCCATCACCTAATTAATATCCCAAATTCTAACTTGGTGGTTTGGTATTTGTAATTAACTGCTTGTTTATACAACATAGCTCTTAATTCGCTGGTATTAAGTACATAATGTATCGTTATGAATCAAACAAAACGAGTACGTTCGCGATGTTGGCAGCCGAACGATTAATATCATGTAATACAATGCCCAACAATGCATGCATAATTCAGCTGGAATTATGAGTCTGATCAGATATGAATCAGATAATTTGTGTAGGTACTGTACACATGTATGCAGATTTATTGAACCGCCCAATATTTGTAGTACGCACGACGGCCAATCAAGCTTTACAAAACCAGTTTATGTGAATCTCTCATTGTATAAGAAATCCATACAAAGCGAGGCCAAGTTATACTGGAAAAGTACAGCTTCATGTGCCGCCGTGTGTACAGACAAAACTTATTTATAAGTTTTTAAATTGCAGTTAATCGTTTTGTTTGAGTCGTTAATACACTAAGATTTTTAAAATTTAACATCACAAGAGAAACTTCAAATTTTTGACCCAAAAATATTTTATAATCATAATATTTTGAACACATAATAGTTCCGTAACACATAATAGTTAATATAAAACCGAGACGTGAAATGATATATTTTCAGGCTAGAAATACTTTAAATGTAAATTGCCAAAATAATCTATTATTATTACTGTAGCCAAGTTAGAATAATAGATAAAAAAAGCTAAGTTATGTTAAGTTAGCCTACAAACATTATAAAAAAACAATCGTATCTAATCTACTGTCTAGACGCACTTTAAACACCATTATTTTCGACATAGTTCGTTATCACCACAATCTGAACTTTAAAAGCACAAATAACAAATTTCGTAATAAAACAACGTCGTCCTTAACAGTACCCAAACGCCGAAGGATAACAACATAACAAAAGCGATTGACGTCTTTCTTGTTTAGAACTACGCTAATAAACACAACACCCATTCAAAGAAGCCTCCACAGCCTACCTGACCCTTCGAAAACTTCATAATTACCTAATGAATAGAGCCGACCTCAGGCTCGCGGCAAATCGGACCCGTTTCTCCGTGTTATACCATAATTTGAGAGCCTCACATTACATAAGTAATTGGAAAGGTCTTAGCGTATGGGCCATCGAAGATACGATAGATTGAAACGTATTTCATAATTATTGTTCCGTAATTATCCAGTTTGAACCAGATTTATGGGCCCGTAACCCAAAACTCCATTTAGTTGACTTGTTGTACGTAACCAGTGATTGATCGATACAGTTAATTTGATTATCGCTGTGCATCGATTCACTTTTTGTTTTACGGTAGTGAAATAAGCGATATTTATTTAATGCGAATTGCAGAACGCGCTTTATTCGTTCGAGTAATTTCGTTTTATTCGTTCGAGTTCCGGATCACGTAAAGTTTATTATGCTCCAAACACATCGTTGCTGTTTTCTCCGCTTTTGCGGAATAAACAAAACATTTTCACTGTAAAATATCTGTGAGTATGACGCAGCACTTCTAGTCAGTACTCTGTCCCGAGAAGCGTTCTCAACAAAGGTGAAATAGATGTAAACAAGGTTCATATGAATAATGCATTGTTTAGATGCATCTCATTAAACCGTTCATAACTCCACTTCGAAAGCGCATCTAATTGTAGCCTACATACAACAACTAGGATATTTAACAAATGCTACAATTATCATGATTAATATCAACTGTTTGAACGAGAACCTAGTTATTAATTAAGTACGTTTACATTATATATTTCATGGTTAATTTATGCTGTTTTCCTTTTTTTGTTTGAGTGTTGTGTTCATTGCTACCTATTGTCTAGTAATACGCCTCTATAAATATTTATAGGCACAACTAGTTAGTGCACCTGTCAATTACAAACACACCTGATGGGCAACAAACTTGAAAAAATTCCTTCTCGTTGACAGACATAATGGCGAACGATACAAAAGTCGAACTTAACTTGACAAAACACGAACGAATTTATTTAAGTAGTCGCTTCTTATAAATAGCGACGCAGACGTCGCTCAAGATGTCCCGGAGTTATTAGCAAATGGAGCAAAAACTCATCTGTGCAGTCTGCATACGCGCGTGCTTGCTCCACTTGTAAGGCAAATACCAATTAAATATTTTGATACAACATGTGCAAGACACAGACGGGATCTCCCAAACGGGGCGAAGATAAATATAGCACAGAACACACCTGTAGGCGTGTACACCACTATAAAACCAGCAATTACGAGCTCATTGTTTTCCATACAACCTTAACAAATGAAAGTTCATTTTGTACGCTTAGTAGGTCCAAGACAATTTCAATTGTGACACAGTTTCCTTCCTACGTGAATTGCATTTTATGAGATCAGTAGAAAACGAAATAAACATACTTTTTATTGTAGGAAATGCCGACAACAATGTTCACTCAATTTCCTCGTTCGTCAAGGATTATTTAACTTAAAGAACTATGAAGCATATTTATTTGCATTTGAAATGCAGGCATCGTAAATCGAAAGAATTAAATATAAAATAACCTATTGCATTGTATGAATAATAATTAATCATAGGAATACATGGGACGAGTATACGAGAGTGCGTTGCGTCATGCATGGTAATAAGAAGACATTACAAAATTACCCACCATTGTTCTGGGTTCGCGGAACAGTGTTTGTTGGAGCGCCCGCGCCGATCGGCGGCTAATAGGGCTCGCATCATTGTGCATCTCCCTCGGCGTCGGTTCCCACAACACGAAACGCAAAACCAAACAACACCGTGGAAGCAACACTATGCGAACTTCTATGAAACAGTTTTGTATAGGAAGTGCACGTCGTCACGTAATTCGACTGTGATTGCGTACGCGTTTAAAAAATAGTCACGTACGTAAAGCTCCCAAAGGACTCGCTCTAAATATAATGCTCCCACTGCAATCTGTGCAGCATCTTCCAATCTAAAGATAACATTGCGCCAACACGTGTTGGAACAGTAAGTTTAGTGACCCCCCGACGTGACGTCAGGACCCGTCCGCATCATTAGTCGACGTCCTGCGGTGATCTGACTGTTCTTTGTACCCTCCTCCGTAACATACAACAAATGCTTGGGTAATTGTTTTGTAACGAGGACATTTACAAAGCCAGGAGTCATTTGAAAAATATTCATGAATACGAACCAACTACCAAGGAACAATAATCTTCGGTTACCATGTGGAAGCATTTACGAGGATTGTTTGCTGTTTTGGAATTTTAGTACAAAGTAAATTGCTTGTTAAATAAGCGAGGAGGAAGGAAGTTAATGACGATATATCGAGCTGGAATCTGCGCATAAGATGCGATGCGTCGAGATGCGACGTATGAATAGTGGTGAGGTGGTCGTGAATCAGATGTGGACGTGACTGGCCGTCCACAGGCGGGGCGTGAACGGTGGATGGTCAGTGATCTACATCGACAGGACACGTCCGCCACCCGCGCCCGTTTCCATGGTAAAACGTGACCAAGAAAAAAACCTCCACGACAAGTATGATACCAAAAAAATAGGAATACTTCCTTGAACAGAATAAAAAGCGACACTGAATTCCTTCGGGGTCAAATTAGGAGAAAAAATGCTAACCGTTAGGTATTTTGATGACTAATAAAGACTTGAATTAAAGGCTAGAGCTAGACGGTCCGTTATTCTAAGACGCATTTTGGTTGGATACAACAGTTTTAATTATACCGACGTACCTAGCAGTTACTTGGTTAACCTCACAAAGAAAATTGTAAAAAAGCGTATCTTTATAATTTTCAATTACCAGTTAGAAAAAAATAATGTGACTTTGAGGTAGTACCTGGAACTCAGTGGTCACATAGATATTTTCAGCTAATAGAATAAATAGATAAAAAGTTAACAGATCATTATGTCGCCTCCTCGGGGAGTTAATTGGTAGTTTCGCGTTGGTTGCGTGTGCAGCGTTTAAATCGTATTCCGGGAACCATGGAGCGGTGACCATCACTCGCTCCACTGCGTCCTTGGGGATATCCAGGGCGGAAGAAACAAAATAAAAACATTTTGGTGGAACAAATGGGCATTTTTTAAAGCAACCCGAAATATTATATATTATTATCACTCTTTTCGCCTAAAACGAAGAAACATTAAAAATAGTGAAACAAATGCAAGTTAAAAATGTACCTAAGTTGGTTAAGTTTAATGGTCAGTCATCCTCTGTCGTCTATTTCATAATTATTATTTTCAAAACCAGAAAACACCTCTACTTTTATACAGTGCTACTAGTGTTTTGACATTTGGAACGCACGAATCTTTGATTCGAAGTATAACCAAACTTTTTATACACTTATAAATTATATACACGTAGTATAGTGTGTACCGAACATGATTATACACAGATACGAAATCTATCGGTTCGCTCGTGATTGTTACATCTTGTAATTGAAAATAATTATTGGTATTTTTATTCAAGGCGATGTGGTGTCCTTATTCAGTATCTATTCGCTTCGTGTGTTGGCACCATGTATAATTTGTAATTACGTAATAGACGCAAGCGCAGCTGTTTCGATTCACCATTTTCAATAATAAATCTTGCAAATACCAAGGGTCGAACTTAATGAAGTTATTATTTCTATTGTTTTGTAACCAAAAGTCGAATGTTCGATAATATGGAGATACTGCAGTCCTCCATCCATCATATTTGCCGACTAATCTAAATACAACTTAGCGAGGTGGTTTACGTAACGTGAAAAGTGGCACATCGATTTTAATATTGACACGCCATGATTCTACTTCCTCAGCGAGTTCAATACTTTCTCATGTTTTATGTAATTTCATTATCATGCGATACAACAATTATATTATCTGTATGCAAATGAATAGTGCTAAATCCAAAGCATACAATAACAGATGGTGCTAACTCAGACAGATTTCAAAATTCATTTCAATTACTATACAGATTGTGTCCTCAATACAAAATTCGAAAGAATAAATTCAAAAAGAGTTTTTGTATTGATTCATTAATTCATATTAGGTTTATGATAGCAAGATTTATTGCAGTAACCAGTGGTGCGTATGATAATCAATTAATGACATAATGTCTCGAAGCTTTTAAAGTGCCTCATTGTACCAACAGCAGTTGCCTAGTCTCCAAAAGATATTTCGTGAACAGTAACTCTAAGTCTGTGTAACTGGTGCTCGATCTATATAACGTTCAAAGACTTTGAAGTGCAAATATCGATAATTCAGTAACTGTACGTGTAAATTTGTGTTGTAAAGTGAAAAACAATGCTGCGCGTTACGCAAAGAGAAAGCGGGAAACAAAGTTATCGGTACTTTGCCCAGGTTTGCGGTAACCACTACATCACTAGTCATCAGCTCTCTGGAACCTAAAGATTAATTAGAAGTACGTGCCTGACTGATGATGTAACAGATTGACCAAGCCGTGTTGGTTTAGGCAAACTAATCTCTATCTTATTTAACCTCCACTTTTTATAGACTTGATAATAAAAGTTTAAGGTTACCAAAATAATAATATCGATACTTAAAAAATCGTAGAGGCAGGTAGCTGTCACCTCCGTCTTATGGTCTTACCCATGTATCATAAGTTGACGTAAATCCGATCAAATATTTAACGGGATTCGGATTTCATTCTTAGCCCAATCGGATTTTTGGTAATAAATTCCTACCTGTCTAACGCGATTATTACGTAAAATAATATTTTTCCACTTTTATGCTCGTAAAACCCGGTTGTTAGGTAATAGATGCAGTAAACGTCACATAAGAGTATATTAATAAATCTTTACTTTAACGGCTTTATCGCTGCGCTTTGGCCCTCTGAGGGTTATCAGATAATGATGCAATAGTGTGAGACGCAGTTGTTATGATGAACTTTGAACATGTTTGGGAAACTTTTTTCTATTAACTAATCATTCCTGTCACTGTAGAAGGCATTGCGTCATCGCTTAGAGTGAACCCAATCAATGATCTCACCACATTAGGTGGGCTGGGCAGGGGACATGAAATGCGTTAAATTGTGCGGTCAGGCGGTGACCTGCGGGGGCAGTGCCGGGCTCAATTAACCGTCCTATGTCCGTAACCTCCAGGTTCGAGGCGGTTCGAGGCACATCGTTACGGCCACGCCTCGGGCGATGCACTTTCTCCCATGGACTTATTTAAAATCGTCTCCAAGCGTGATTGACGCCGAAGCCGCCGCACCATTGTTAACTATAACGTGACGTAACACATCTGATGTGCCGTCACTCAATTTACAAGAGGTTAACTTAATGTATAATGATGCGTATTCTTTGTGCTTGCCATTTAATTGTTAGGCAATAGATCTGTCCGTTTAACACATGTCTTTGTACGAATTATTGCTAAATACGTGATGATTTTCACGCCTCGGCCATACCTAGAACTTATTGAAGCTGTCATTCTTTTGCATCACAATACGATTGATAAGTTTGATATTTACTTTAGTACCTACTTCGCAATAAATGTTTCACAAGAAAATCTTGCAAATTTTGCGAGTACAACACGGACAGTTAAGTGATTCTTGATGATAATGACTAAATAAAAGGATAACAAAACATCGCTTTTGTTTCAAGCCATCTTCCCCCAAGTCAAATACTTTTATAGTCTGCTATTATCTCAAGTTCTCCTCATCAGAAGTGCTTCACATGTGTACGTACTTAATTTTATGTTCAGGAACTTTTGTATGCTAAAAGGCATTCCATTTAAATTGGTCAGCACTCGCGCGAGAATAATGTTTTATCGTTGCCATTAATTGTTGAGTTCCCGAACGCGATCCGAGCTGGCATCTTATTTGAAAGACTGTTAAGTTTCATGAGGTTTTTTCCCCGTCCTTGTTTTAAAATGAATGTTGTCGAGGAGCACGGGTGTGTAAGAAGGCCGTTGACCGCAATCTCCTGCGTGCCGAGATTCGGCCCAGAATGCATTATTCCGAATCACCGCGGCAGTCCTATATCATTCTCAATCGAAAATTCCACGCTTGATGTCTTCTTTGGTAACAACGCTGCTTTCGATATGATTTATGACCACTCGCCTTCTACTGTAATCACTTGACATTGTTTCATACATACCTTGTTTGTCGTTATGATAAGTGGTTCTGTTCTATTTCAGTCATTACAAGTAATGATAAAATAATAAACAAATAAAGTGGAGATTATTACAAAATCCTTGTTTACGTTTTAACTTATCTTCTTACAAAAGACATCAACGCGCTGCACGCATATCTCGCGCATTGTGTGCCCAATATTCCGTAACCCGCGCTCCATAAATAACTTAGCGTTACAATTAACACAATTAACAGACTTTCTGGTGCAAACACAAGCTCTCTGTTCTAGTTACTACTTATTCCATTAACAAAAGGCAACAAGTACGTATTTATTTAGGTCATTCGGATGGAATGATCGAATAAACAATACAGCACTCACTCATTACTTTACGGTATCTTGAAATCGATAATGCGATGCAATTTTTAGAACAACAATAATATGCCTATTGTATTACTATTGACATGAATAATATACACATACTAGCGTTTGACAGCAATTGATTACCTAACTGAATGAGAAATAACACTGACATCTGTAAGTAGGCGAGTAAATAGAACGTACTCATGGTTCAGTTTCTATCGTTGACCTTTGATAAAGAAATCACTTTTACTGAACGGTATTTTGTCCAAAAGTGAAACGTTATCTGAGATCTTAGGATTGTTTTCATGGAGGATGAGTAGGCGCTTGTCGTAAGCACAACAATAGAGCGATGTGTCGCGCCGACCCGCGGCGACCCGCCCGATGTCGCCTGATGTCGCGAGATTACTTATTCCGGATGAACTTTGCGAGTATTCAGCTCATCGTGAGCAGCATTGTGTTCGTTGCCTTGTACCGTAATACTGCAGTGGACGATTTCCCTTTCAATTTATGAAGACTGTACTGAACACGAATTTAATTTACCAAAATAACATTTTGAGTTAAAAAATATGGGTATGCGTCATAGCATTTATTGTGAAGGAACGTCGAATTTGATCACACACAATTTGATTCAAGGTATCTCAAATTGTTCCCATGTAATTGAATTCGTTAACGAGACCTCCAAAAGGCATTGCTAAACAAAATAACAGCGGAAAACGAAATTATAAATTCAAATAGATTCATCATAAAGTTAACCTTTGCTGCAATAAATGTTTAAGCAAATTGTTCACGTCCCTATTCGGCGGTATTGCACATCCTTGTTCCGATCTCGGGGCTCGAGCTCGATGAATCACGCGCATTGCATTCCGTGAATCGCTCCGCATGCCACATTACCGTTAATAACCTTTATGGCATTAAATTTGCCTTAAAAACCAATGTCAAACGATAATTCCGTCGTAATTATGGCGCCTCGAGAGCTCATTGCGAGTGAAAATCGCTCTGAATTTTTGGCGAAAATGTCTTGTTAGCGATAATGAAGAAAGTTTTATTATAGTTTATTTAAAGCGATCGATTCTATAAATAATTCTTTAAACTGGATTTTGGGACTAAATAATGGGACCGATGGGATTTTGGATTATATTTATAGTAAGTGAAAGCTTTAAAAATCAAATGAAAATAAAAACAAGGCATGAAGCTGTATTCATGACTACGTAATGCATCAGTTGCCTCGTTGTCTGCTGAACCATCTAATTTGTCTCATTAATTTCTTCTGGTAGTGTTACATAAATCATCACAATACAACACACGATGACAACTTTCAACTTCCTTTGCGCAAGACTGATACATGGAGTTACGTAAGGACAAACGTGTTCCAAGTAGACGGAAGACGAAGACCTCCTATCTTAGCCCACTTTACTATTGAAACAGATACCGGCTATAAAGATTGTATGCGACCTACATTAGGACTTTATGACACGTTCGACATAAAAACTGGGACATTTTAAAATATTTCGAAAAAGAAACCACTAGGTGTGTCCACTAAAACAGGAAACGTAAAAGTAGAAGATAAAGAAAATTTGTAAAAAGCTGTTGCGTCTGGGAAGGGGGAGGGGGGAAAGGGCTCGGCGCACGCGCAGCTTATCTCAGTTTAGGACAGTTCACTCGTTATCTAAAACTTACGCCCGAGCCCACTTACTGTAAAGTAAACATTTGAGTTAGAAAGTGCAGTTCCGTGTAACGCGTACAGATAACACTCGCGTGTTTGTAATGCTCTGGATGCGTGCCTTAAAATAATAAGCCGAAGAAATGGTGTTCATTGAGAAGCAAACATTATATCTCCAAACCCAAGAAAGGATTTATGATCTTGAAGAAATCCTGTTTTATCTTGAAAACAAAAACATTTGTTCGGTTTGTTAACAAAAAACGTTAATCCTTCTTTAAGTACCTAATTGTCGAGTTGTAAAAAATGGAGTTTGAATGCGGCTCCATAGATTTTACTAGAAATGTTAAGGGTCTTTTGTTAAGAAAAATTTGAACGTTTTTATTAAAATCTGGTTCTGGGAATTTCTTAGAAGCATTTCGTACTAATTTAACGGGACCTTTTTCCAGAGATGTTAGGAGATGGATTACCGTAATTAAACTGAGCGTTTAAATGTTAATGTTGAGGTTAAAGCTAATGACAATTTAATTCATGAATTAGACATTCTCCTACACTCGAAATGTATTTTTTTAATGTTAATTACATTAATTTAGAGTTACGTGTGTATCTGAAGGCCTTCAAATTACACTATGTAAAAAAGACGTGTTGTTTTCAAGTCAGGATTTTTTTTAAACTTCGTCGTTCGTAGTAATTTTATAGTTTGTTAATTTTGAGGTACATACGTGTAGGTGTAGGTTCAATCTACACAAAGATCGAGTAACGGTGCCAGTGTCAAATTGTCTATTCAAATGAAAATCAGTGTGATCGCGTCAGTTCGCGGTTGTGCGCACATTAATATGTAATTATTTACAGTACAATAACTCCGCGTCACAGCCATATTGTGTAGGCATCCTAATGGAGCCGTCAATAACGATCGACTCCATTTTTTGTGTCATTCCATAATCAAAGCTGGCTAACAAAAAATTAGAGGTATGTGAAATCCCAAGAAAAGATTATTGTTAATACGTCACTGTGATCATTAATACTTGATTTTTAACCTTCGTTTTTTTTGTTAAACCGATATTTAACTTGAAACCACAGGATATTATTATAAAGCCGCTAGTCCATGCCGCGTATCGCAAGACTCACAAGCAACCATTTCTCAGAAGGTAATGGAAGCGCAGCACGTAACTGAGTCTAATGTTGGTCATCGCGAGTCAAACGCATAATTTTACGAGCCACTGAACACGTCTGCACACAAACAGAATCATTTGATACGATTGTTAAGGGGAAATTCATGTCCGCTGTATGAACAAAAGTATATTATTCCATAGGTTCCGTAGTGAAACAAGGAGTTCACTTCGTTTTGCATCATAACGACTTCACAAAGTTAAATCTTAATTAAACATCTTAAAACACAATGAAAAGCACTACTAAAAGAAGTTTGTAGTATTCAACAGCAAAATTTTGTTTTGTGTTAGTTAATTGAACTTAGTAGTCTAGTCTTTTAGTCTATCTAAGCTGTTATAAATAAATAAATAGTTTATTTAGTTACCTACCTAATTTAATGTTTGTGTTTATTAATATTTGCCTGCTATTTTTATGGCGAAATGTGTCATTGCACTTCATGTGATTTTTACCACATTTTGTACCACATTTACAGCAAATAAATAATTTTGACTTTGACATTGAATGAATCAAGCAGGATGATCAATCGAACGAAATTAAAATGTTTACAAAATCTGAGCATCATTTCAACAAGTTAAAACACAATGTAAAGCACTACTAAAAGAATGAACCAAGCAGGATGATCAATCGAACGAAATTGAAATGTTTACAAATTCTGAGCATCATTTCACCAAGTTAAACATCGGTTCAAGCAACTATTGCTAACGAGCATCGTTTATCGACTAATTTACTTAAGCAACGATTACCAATTCACTTGTGACCTCCGATTCATAAAAGAATGCATGTGTGAATCTACACGCATTAAGGCATCCCACAATTTTGCTGAAGGCCTTATAATATGACTATAACTGACAATGACTGGTAACTTCTCACGGTTCCTTCGCTCTCTTATAATAAGGTATCATTGTCGTGGACACGGTTCAGAGCTTCGTCGTGAGGGAGCACCCTAAGGACTTCGTCGCGATGAGAATTTAGATTACGCTTTGTTACAACTGATGGCTTCAATCAACTCTTGTGTACGCTTGAACGGATATGAGCATACGCCTCGAGGTATAGGGTATTATGCACGGCTTGTTGTCACAATCCAACGTTACGGTGAAACGGTACTGGGTATCAGTCTCGTTAATTAAAATTGCCTTTAGTGCGTGTCTGATATTAACGAGCGGCCAGCGGCGCAGTATTAGGTGGTAATAGCGATATGAAACCAGCGTGGTGAATGTTCCGTAATGTTCTTATTTAGGACCTCCAGCAAAAGATCGTTACAAATAATCAGATAAACAAATCTTATTGTTCTCTCTGCGTTTTAAACAAAACATATGTCGATTGGAAAAGTTTGTCTAACAATATGTGGTTTTTCTTTTTTTTTCTTACGTATCAAATACTCATGATCATATTTCTTGTCTTCCAGATCGAGAGGTTAGCGCAATACGAGCGCCTGGTCGGGGGAGGATGCGCGCGTCGCCGGGCAGCCCGCTTGTCGGACCTGGAGCGCGTGCAGGACCTGTTCCCGCACGACTACCTCGCGCTGCACGACGCCGACGCACCCGCCGCGCTCGCCTCGCATCATGCGCAGGTAAGACATCACCAGCAACTTGGAATAACTTGGATTGGGAACCTTAAGGTTGGCTCTGTGAAGGCACTGATGGCTTCTGACCCGAGGGCAAACTGAAATTATGACAAAACGATAATGAAATCGCAAAATTCAAAAATGTATTGAATTGACAAGCTATCAAAAAGTAGTTGTCAATCCTGTAAAATGTCTTTTCAGGAATACGAAATAGTTTGAAAATTGGACAATTGTCCAGGTCCTCTGGAGTACAAAAGTGCTGTAGTTCCTAATAGCTGTCGCAGTTTAATAACATCATTCAACAGAAGACCTGCCATTTCCAAACGAGCGAAAGAGAACGTGTAGTTTAGCTAAAGCAACATCTTCAACCTGCTGCAGTAGAATGTTGCATCTCTTCACTAAAATTGCAGAATACCTGACAAGAATCCTCAATAACTCAACTTTTGATTTCAGAAACAGAAAAGCCTACGCAAGCGACCGAGCCTGGACATCAGCGGGACTATCAGTGCGAGCAGCAGCTCCTTGTCTCCCCGCACCTTCATTATGGAAGCCCCTGTCCAGCTCAGTCCCCTGGGCACCACCTCCCCACCGCTCGACCGTCACCTGTTCCTCTTCAGCGACCTCCTGCTCGTCGGCAAGGCCAGAGGAACCAACTGCTTCAAGCTAAAAGAAAGCGTGAGGCTGGCTGAGGTCTGGATCGCCATGACCGATGGTGATGATACTGGATTCATGCTCGGATGGCCAACTGTCACTGGTGTTGCCAATTACCTCGCCATCTACCCCACGCAAGCTGCTAGAGACACTTGGTATAGGTATGTGATTTTAAGTTCAGTTATATTATTTCATTTCATTTCATGCGATGATTAAAAGTTCGTTGTTTGATTCTCTTTTGTCTCTTTACAGGAAAATTCAAAATGCTTTAACCGCTCAGCTGGCTACTGAACCAAAATCCACGAATATCCAGATCTTCTACAAAGACGCGACGAGTTCGATTGAATTTGTAAGTATTCACACATTTTAAATAGATAACGTTCAAGTTCAAATAGTTTTTATTGGAATTTTAAAGTTTTTTTGCATGTATCATGTCTAAGTTCTGCAAAAATGTGGTAGTGTAGTCTGTGGCTCCGTATCGAAACGTCCTATTAGCAAAACGACACTTTAGCATAATGTCCTATTAGCAAATCGTCCTTTGAGCAAATGGTCCTATAAACAAAGGAAAAGGAATTGTATTCATACCACACAAACATCTGTTTTTAAAGAAATAAATATATTTACGATACATTTGAGACAATAAACTATATCAAATAAAATTATGGGAGTGGGCCCAGTAAGGGTTGGCGGATGTCATTCACCCTTAAATTTGTTAGAATACCCTTCTAACGATCCCTATTTATTTCCAGTGTAAGACAGTATCCGTAAGCCCAGAGATGAGCGCGCGCTGTGTGGTGCGGCAGGCGCTGCACGTGCTGCAGAGCGGCAGCACCGAGCGCGAGCACGAGCCCGAGCACGACGAGCACGAGGGGGATGCGCGGTGGGGCGCTGCCACTGAGTTCACGCTGTGCGTACGCACGACACGGGACGCTCCGCCCACCCCTCTTCGAGGGATTGAGCGACCTCATGCAGTCCAGGTAAAATTAGATAATGAAAGAGTTATTCCGAACTTGCCACTGTTTCGGTCTGTCTACAAAAAGATAGGAACTGCCACAGTTTTACCTTGTTCTGATATTGAAGATGCTTCCTTACTTACTCAGTGCTTATTTTTATTTCAGATGTCAAGAATAAGGCAAACGTTGTCAAATGAAGACGGGTTTGACCTGGAACACGTTAACGCTAAGAATAACCCCTGCGGATTGGTCTTCGAACTACGGAAGAAAAATCAGGGATTAAAAAAGTAAGTAGCCTTACCTACGAACCACATTTAGTACCAACCAAATACTTGGCGATTAAAGTTCGTGGTACTCGCAGACGGGCACAGCATTTCATCAGCTTAATCTCTTGTATCAGTTTAAAATGCAATGTATCTAACACATTATGTTTGTTTGATTTGCAGCGGCAACTCGAGTGGCGGCCGCGGCTTGCGCCTGCTGCGTCGCGGCGGGCGCCTGTTTGGCGTGGCCCTGACGCGCCTGTGTGGCGGCGCGCCCCCGCCCGCGCTGCTGCTCGCGCTGCGGCGCCTGCGCTCGCTCGCTCCGCTTACTCACGGCGTGTTCCGTAGGAGCGCTAATGCTAAAGCGCTCAGACTGCTTAGAGATAAGGTAAGGAAATTCTCAACTTAGGTTAGGTTGATAGTTGGATAACAACATACTCGCAGAATCTGATTTGTCACATTCGAAGACTTTAAAATCTTTCATTCAACATTGAACACTGAAAATCTTTGCGCGGTATTTTTTTTTTTCATTTTTAATTCCTCAGTTGAATAACTTATTGTAAGTTGAATATATACCATAATAATTTCGTGTGTTTTCGTACAGCTGGACACACTGGGTCCTTGGGCAGAGGGCTGTCCCGAGCTAGAACGAGCACCGGTGCTGTTGCTAGCGGCGCTCGTGAAGGAGTTCTTCAGAGCGCTGCCGCAGCCCTTACTCTCCGCTGACCTCTACCCCGCTTGGCTGCAAGTTCTAAGTAAGTATCATTTTACACTTCAATTTACTTTACTTTCCAATGACTTCACTGTCGAATCAAATGGCTACGATAAATACACTAGCGGCTTCGCAAGCTGACGTTATATATTGTGTTGCTGTAACGTCCTTTTCTTTGTTACAGCTTTATCGCAAAACGAGAAAGTAACAGCCGTGCGTTCGTTGCTGCTAAAGCTCCCAAAGGCTCACTACACCATGCTGACGTACTTTATATGTCTGCTGCAAGCCATCGCCAAGAAGTCTAACATAAACCTCATGTGCCCCATGAACCTCGGCGTATGCGTCGGGCCCAGCCTGCTGTGGCCCAACACACCCTGTGACAAAGCTCCCAAAGCAGTGCCAATGGTAGTAGAACTCCTTATAGTAAAAGCCGAAGCCCTGTTTGGACCTCAGATTGCAGGTCTACTAGGCAATGGCAGCCCTGAAACCTCAAACGCTTTACTAGATTCAGGAGCCGAGGAAAGCGACAGTCTTCACTCAGTTGGAATATCCTTAGATTCTATGGAACTGTCCACACCACGCAAGGAAAAACTATCACTAAGTCGAGACTCAGGGCTGACTCTCTCAGAAGATGATTCAAATAGCAACGGAGGAAACAGTCCTGCGCCTCGTAACATCCTGCACAGTTTGTCGGCGCCAACGTGCAACAACATGCAGCAAGAATCTAAATTAGTAGTACGATATAACATCGACAACCATAACGTTAGCGGTTTGCCTCAAATGGCCCAAAGGCAGAACATTTACTCTAATAAAGCAGAACTGTATAGTACGGTTAACGACGAACTGTATACTACGCCATATATAGGAGAAAGATACGTACATAATTCCATAAATATTGGTATTTCGAATGGTATAGATGACAGGAATTACGTATCCAAAACAGCATTACAGCGGTCGACGGCAGATATCTACGAACAGAGCCCAGCAAAGTATATAACTGGTTTAGAACCGCAAAAACCACCGAGAAGTAACGTTTCAAAAGCAGCCCGTACATCAAAAGTATACAGCATGTTTGCAGAGACACAAGAAGCAAGTAAAAATATCTCCAACAAAAACTTCAACAGAGCTAAGAGCTCCGACAATCTATTAGAATCAAAACAGGAAAATATCGATAGTAAACGCGACCTGGTTTCTAGTCAAGAAAATATTGTGTATAGCAACATACACGATCTAGCCATGTTTACAGAGAATATCCAACGACAGAATCAATATCAAACGCAAACGGAAACCGTTTCAAACACGAATTATGCCCGAGTGTACACGGGGTGGGAGAAAAAGAGTGCAAACTATACCAGCAAAACGAACAATGAAAATATATACGGACAAATGACGAAGAAACAGGGAGAACCCTCGCAATCTAAAACTGATGGGAATTTAACACCGGCAGCCACCATTTTTACACGAAATGACTGGACTCGTCAAGCAGCTAGAACAAAGAGCTTAGAAGTCAGCGAAGAACTTGCAAACACTGAGAAAATGCGCAACGGCAATTACGAAATAACAAACTGCTGCCGGAAGAGACGGTTCGATCCTGCGCACATGTGCACCAAGAGCTGCAGTGCTCCACCGGCCAGCAGAGAACAGGACAAACGTACACCTAATCCTCTACAAAACTCGTATTCTTACGTCGATAACATCCACAATAATAATTCAGAGGAGAACAAGAAGACAAGACTACGAAACTACAATACAAATAAATTAAACCAGTCAAAATCATTGGCGAATATTATTCTGCACAGCGACTCGAGTAGTAGCGACACGTTATACCAGCCCCAGAACTCGTTTAACAGTCGATCCACGGAGTCACCGGCCAGCGAGAATTCCTATGAGAATAATTGTTATACTTCTCAATACATTGATCCCTTATACACATCAGTCTACAATCGCCGAAGGGATATTTACCACGACATGAAGTCGCCAAACATGTTCCCTTCTGACATTTACAAAGCAACGCCGACGGCTGTCAAGCCCGAGTACAACAACTCGGAATATGAACATAATAACAATAATAAGAAAGCTCCCCATATGCCCCCGCCGGTACCGCCGAGGAAGATGGTGTATCAGAGAGTACTGAAGAAGTTCCAGCCGGTGCACGTGAACAAAGACGACAAGAACTCACGGTCGAAGTCCGTGCCGCGTCTGTACAGGGAGCCATCCAACGGCGCGGACTCGAAAGGACAAAACAACACTTTAGCTTTAGAGGGGTCCGAGTCAGACACAGAGTCCGAATCTTACGTTTAGGCGCCGCGTACGCACAAAAATTATGTACGATAAATGGAGATATATTTAAATTATTAATAATGCGTACAGTACGTGTCGAAGTAACCATGATCTGTGTTGAACAAAAATATTTGTTATGAACGTTGAATTAATCTCGATGTTAGGACTATGTTTTGAACCAGTATGCTTACTACTTACTACGTTTTTAGGATAATATAAGAAGTATCTTGTGAATCCCGCCTTGAAAATTATAATATGTGACCATAACCAGAGTTGTTTTGGTGATGTAATTCCAAAGACGTAAGAATAGTTTCAAACTTAATGGTAAATGTAGATGGATGTATCAATGGGATATAACTTTAACTATTTTGTCCTAATTTAGTTAATATAGGACGTGTTTATGCCAATCACTCGCTATTAAATTTTATTTTACGTTAGATATTTGTCATAGTGTCCTTAAGGGTGGGTGCACATTGGCCAAACGAGCTAAGCACTAAAATGTAAAGAGCTGAAATATCGAACTGCTTTGATTGGTAGCGTTGCTGTCAAAGCATCGACCGTCAATGGTACCCTCTCAATAAGGTCTATATGTATAAGTATGTGACTAGCGCTGTATCAAATAGACGATGACTTAGTGTAGTCTTATATCTGGAAATATTAAAATATGTTTTGGTTATGTAATTAATGAATGCCTGTCGTGTATATAATGTAGATATATTGTACGTACATTTATAATAAAATATATTAAATGGTTTCAGTGATATTTCATTTACACAAATTTTCAATTCGAAGAACAAAACTAATGAATAAATTCGTAGAACGCCTCAGTCTAGTTGCCAGTGCAACTGTTGATCGTGTGTTCGACTACCAGCCAGAGCTGTGTTGCCTTCAGAAAATTATGGCATGTGCATCAGGTGTCCTGAACAATGCTACCGCCAAAGCATTGTTTTACCGTTTTCCTCACTTCTGTCAAACCCACTCTGTTATAGGTAGGTAAACTGTAAAAGATCTTACTGTTGTCACCTGCACGCGTAGCATGACCATTGTTGAAGCAAAGTGACAGATTTTTTTGTTGATCTGTCATTTTGTCGATTCTTCCGTCGACAAAACCCGTTTCTACGGTGGTCATCCTACACATGCTGGTGGGGGAGTCTAAACAAAATACTGCCCTGTATTATATTCAACCTCATCATCTGCATAGCTTACAGGAGGTATCTGAAAACCAGTATTTTACGTGGAGCTACTGTCTACCTGACCTTCGCTACCCAGTTACTGCCCTCTGTATTGTACTGAGACATATATTTTTCGTAAACATCACGCCATCCCCGAAGGATTTGGCAGAGGTGTCATCATCATCATCATTTCTGCCGAATGACGTCCACTGCTGGACATAGGCCTCCCCCAAGTGTCGCCACATTTACCTGTCCCGTGCGTCTCGCATACAGCGGATCCCTGCAGAGCTGCAGAGCGGCACAGGTGTACGTTATAGTACCATCCATAATCCACATTTCGTCAGTTAGGGTTTAAGTCCCATCTAATATGGGGCGAGCGTATTGCCATCAACTGGGCACAACTCCAGACTACGTGATCTTCTAATGGAAAAATCCAATGACACTTGCCCGACCCGGGAATCGAACCCATGACCTCATGCTCATCAGTCGCGCTTGCGACCACTCGATCAACGAGGCAAATATTTATCCAGTGCATAAATAAAACAATTCTTAATTTATGTCGAATAATTTATTTTCTCTTATGAAATTCACATAATTCACTCTTATTTATCATCATCATCACAGTCACGAATAAAAACAAAACCTAAATAATGCAAGTAATCTTATAAAACTTGTGTACAGTTATTCATTAAAATAATAATTATTATATAATTCGGCTATTTACAAATAATAATATTAATAATTCGAAAGCATCCAAGTCATGATGAGCAGGCTATTATTAAGAAAAGTCATTGAATAAAGTAAAACTGTGGATAATGCGTGTAACTTGCACGAAAGTAATTAAAAGTAAAATACTTGCTTGGCATTGTGCCATAACAATTTCTGATTGGTTATTGGTACACTAGCATGCAAGTCGCTTGCATATTGGGCAAGACATAGCACTCATTTTATTAATATTGACATCTGTACTTTTGTTTACCTATGTTCTACAAATAAAAATATTTGAATTTGAATATTTCTGTGCAAATGCAGCAGTATTATGTGCTAAACAGGGTGGAATCCCACATTGACGCACAAAACAGATACCACGTATTCAGTATATCACTCTAAAGCTCACACATGAAAATTTATCATCCGGAATTTTTTTTTAAACAGCTGTTTCCTACAAAAATTCTATACCTACACGGTCAAAACGTATGGAACAGCTGTTTTTTTTTACGTGGTATTCATTTGTGCGTCGATGTCGAATTTCCACCCTGTATAGGACACTTTCATCTTTTGAATACCGGTACTATTTTTTACAACAATGGTCATCAATTTTTTTAGGTTATTTTGAAGAAAAAATATACAGCTGCCTCTGCCTTTTCCTTTAGCAAACGGTCAATCATTAACTATTGTATAAAAATGATATCTTAACATGATTCTCATTTACATCAAAAACAGTCATGGTCCAGTAATGAGTGGTAAATAAATCTAATATCGAATAACCGGCAATTGAAAAACAATTGTTTTATCTTTGATAGTCCAAGCAAATAAGCTAAGAATTTGCTTACAGAGAAATGACAATCACATGGAATTTGAACAACTTTTTAAAATTTCAGTCAATGTTTCGTAATTGCTACTAAATACCAAAAAATAGATATATCACCGGAAAATAACAAGAACCGCCAATTTATAAATTTTCTAGGAAATTTATAAACTTTCGTAGTATTCTAAACGAGAGATAAATTGTATTATTTTACGGCCACATTTTCGCAAATCTGGAGACTTGGGGCACCCCGACTTTAGATTAGGTTAGGTTACTTTAAACCCTGCAAACAGAAATAGGAGCCCCGTGCGGAGCCCCGTGCGAAAATGTGGCCGTAAAATAATACAACTTATCTCTCGTTTAGAATCCTACGAAAGTTTATAAATTTCCTAGAAAATTTATAAATTGGCGGTTCTTATTACTTTCCGGTGACAGATATAACCAATAAGTAGATATTAACACTCAAAGTCTCTTCTATTCAGAAATATATATAGGTATAGAAGTCGAGCTTACGGCGAGGTTTCGAAAAGAGGATAACAATAAAACGATCACTCTGAAAATGAGCAAGTTGTGATCATCATTAGTAGGCAATTAATAGCTTCATGACATTAGTGAATGTGACCTAATAGGGATAGCGACGAAATAGCTAATGTGACGAATGATCATCAGATCCACCTACCTACACACTGTAAAATTATAGTACAGAAAATGAGTAATAGCAAACAGTAGTAAAAAATGTACTTGCTTACATCTAAACCAGGGAATTAAATAATTATGGCGATTTAATACGAACTTAAAACTACTTATGAATTATAAATACCTATTCAGCAGACTTATGTATGCTCCTTGCAATAATGTGCATTACGCTTTATATGTCGACCTATGTTTTGGGTGAGATCGTGAGGGTCGTGTCCGTGGAGTTCGCAGGTCTCTTGTTCTCTTCTTCTTCTTCTACGGGGGCTACATAGTTCCATTCCTGCGTTTCTCCAGTTCCGAAGAGTATAAAGTAACAGGCAGACGCAATGTATAGTGAAGCACCCGTTATGAATACTGGCCGCCACTCCGCGAATCCGTTCTGAAATCAAGGTGATCATGTTAGACCCTCGTTTTTCTTTTCAAAATCAAAATCAAAATATGTTATTTCACATAGGCCTCTATATGGGCACTTATTAAACGTCGACAAAAAGGTACACGGTTCGGGTTGGTCGTTTCCTATGGAGAAGAACCGGCAAGAAACTCCATGGTTACTCTTTTCAAATCATTTGGTATTACAATATTATCATGGATACAGCATTTGTACTTAAGTATGGGGGGACAGCGTAGGCCCGACAATAAGTCGTTGCTTACTACACAAAAAATGTAGAACAAAATAAAAAGTTAACAAGCAGCTGGGAATCTACAAAGCCTACAATGTTCACACATTCACAAACAATCGATAAAAAGAATCTTCAATCGATCTTCAACTTTCAATCGAAAGTTCAGAGAAATATAGACGGTATAGATAAAAAAAAAATACGGCATTTAAAGATTGCATGACCGTAGATAAGTATCAAAAACGGAGTTACTTACTCCATTCTTGGTAAAGTGTGCAGTAACCAGTGGTGTCACAAAGCCTGCCGTGTTGCCTATCCCGTTGGCGATGCCATAGAGCGTGCCCGCAAAGTTAGGAGCCAGGTCCTGATGGTTGACCAGGTTGGTCAGCGTGGCCGCGCCGTTGGAGCCCATGGAGAACGTGATCAAGGCCACGGATAGAATGGGTGCGCAGCCGGTGTAGCCCAGACCGATGAGCAGCAGTCCGGGCACCACGTGGGAGAACAGGCAGAAGAACTTCCTCATAAACGTTGTTGATACTATGTTCTGTTTCACGATTCTGTAAACGGGAAATTATAATTATAGGTAAACCGGTGAATCAAAAGTAATGGGCGGCACACTTTCTGGAGTTGCTCAAAATTGGGATTAGTAATTAACGTAATCAATTCACCGTGTTTAGAAATAAGTTTACAAAGCGTGGTTATAAGTCAGGCAAGTTGTAAGTAATTTATTAATGGACTATTCAAAACAATACGTAATGCATTTGCAAACAAAGCAAGGTATCCTTGAGCTTCTACAAATAAATTGTAGTTTCTATATTTCTTATACAGCTCAACGAGTTTGTAGGCCTCAACAATTCACATCAATATTGAAATATGACCAGTTTTCGTACCTGTCACCAATAGCTCCGAAAATGAGTGAGAATATCATTCTAGCGAGGTACGGCAGGGAAGACAGAGTGCCGGTAGATGTGAGGTTGAACCCGAGGGCGCTGGACACGAACTTAGGAGCCGCTGTCATCACGAAGTACAGGCCCCAGTTGCTGCCGTAGTGCAGTATCACCATAGCCAGGAATGGGAACGAGGTTAAAATCTTTCTGAATGGCGGCACAATCTGAAAATATAATATAATTAAATATTAATAACCCGGTAAGCTTTTAACAAACAGGTTTGTTGCAAGGAACTCAAAAATAGCACATTATGTAGCTGTTGTTATTAGAAATAGGCAGGCACGATGATGGCTAATAATAATCTCAAAAATTCAAAATCGTCTGATGACCCAAAGATTAAATTTGTCTAGCTCATTTTCTCGCGAAACTTGGATTAATGTTGTTTTCTACCTTAAAAATATATCTAAATCACGATATCTCCTTGTAGGATGATAATCCTTGGCAGAAACGTGGTAGGAAGCCTCACGATTTTCGGTCATTACACGCGAACCACCACGTACTTAGATTGAGGTCAGAGCTGAATACGTGTATGAGGTGATAATTTAAAGATTAGTTCTATAAATACCTAAGTAGTTTTGCATGCAAAAATGTTTTTGGGTCTTTTTTTACACGACGTGCATTTTATTTTTCTATTTTGCTCGATCTCCCAGCTTGCAATAAAGGTCATCTATACTTCATGCACATATTTAGAGACCTCATTAGATAAATGTAATTCTAAAACACAACACACCTTATCAATTTTCGGTGCTCAAAAAGGTCATAGGCCAGGAAATGGGAATAGAGGAAAACCAGCATCGGATCACGTACGTTCAAGCTTTAAATTTAGAATATTATTAAGCAAAGACACGAAGCAATTCAGCCTTGGTGCTGTACGCAAGGAGGTACAATTACTTTGCCGTTTTGGTGTATAATTATCATGACACAATTTCGCTACGTATCCTCATGATGAATTCTTAGATGTAAGAGAAAAAATTGTGCTACCCCGAGCCGAATTACATTGGTTGGGATACATACCTTGTTATCTTTAGAGCTCTGTTGAACTTTGTCACCAATAGCCTCGAGGATGTACTTTTTCTCGTTGTCCGAAATGCGGGGATGCTGCACAGGAGAGTCGTACACGAGGTACCACCAAAGCAAGCACCATACTAACGCGATCGCACCTGGAAACAGTAACACAGTATTATTATGGGACTGTAGAAATAGATAGACAGAGATGGGTGCCTTAGAAACGTAGTTGGAGTTTTGCTGTGCCCGACCGGGTTCAAAATGATCCCATAATATTTTAAGTTTTCAGTTGAGTACACATTCAGGTAAGCAATAAATAAATGAACTTATACTGTCACTTACGGGATATCTTCCGTGATTGTTCATTATTTTGAGCTCCCGATATTGACAAGTAAGTGACAGTATAAGTTTAGTTGTAAACCGTGAAAGCTTAAAACAGTGTTTAATAAATAAATGCTTGAGTAAATAGATTACTGAGGGCCCTCATTAGACTGGTTAGATTTTATAGACCCTACCATAAAGGGTGTAAATAGTCCCTTAACATAATCGAAAGGCACTTGTTCTCCCTGTCTTTGCGATATTTTTTTGGTTCTAGACCATACCTGGGAACCTTCTAGTTACGGAGATATTGGGGGTCAAAGTTCCAACTTTTTCACAAGTTTTTTTTTAAATACATGTTTTTAATGTAAGATTTTTACTTTACACACCTCCACGACCCCCGTACTATTCAATCCATCTATCAGCACAATGCTTTGAGTGCTTTCTATCGAGTCCTACCTTAAAACGTGGTTTTACACCCCAAAAAAAAAAGTCGATTCCCAGCAATAATTTTTGCGTAAAGTTACTTAGTTGGATGTACAGAATGCTTGATTGACGGCTATGTGAAGGGTCTGTTTACACCCTGTATTTCTAATCCCAGTGGCAAAGAAAGAACACGCCGTAGACTACAGAAATGACAGATTTGATTGGTGTTGGTTATTACAACAGAACAATGTATGTAAACTTTCAGCTGTTGTTTATTAATATGTAGAAAAGTGCCTAGGCTACCGAGCTCCGAGGTCTGTTTACACCCTGTATAATTCAAGTCGTATTATTTGCCTATCGGGCGGCCTTTATAATTTTCCTTCCTAAGTAATATTATATTGCAGAGCTATTTCTCAGAGCAATAACTATTTCAAAGACATCTACAAGCCCGTCACGGCTCAATTAGTTATGTAGAAATCAGCACCAACCGCCGCGGAATTTAAATAGAGGCAGGTAACAAGAAAGCCAATTTTGTAATACTGCAATATCTGAGCTACTCTGTGCTCCTATTTAAGAAATATTCTGGAGGAATGCCGAACCATCTATTATGCATTTCTGCGAGACTCTTCCACATTTACATCTTTATAGGGATGAAGCGGATCCCAAGATTATTTTTTTCAGCTAATTCTATTTTCATATAAAAAGTAAGCAAAAACCCCATAAAGTAAACAAAAGTGTACCTTCATCTCTGATTACTTCCCCATGTTACACAACTTGACATGTTTTATTTCTGACGCATTTCTTACAGTTACGCTGAGAGTTCGCTCACCCCACAAAAGAAAAGGGCGTGATAATAAATTCATGCATGTATTTTTAACCCATGCATCAGGCATTGCAAATTTATGATTATAAAACCTGCTTACTAAGCGAATTGTACCGGTTTCAGGACGATTTAATACAGCTATAATGAAAGTTGATCTGTTGTTAAGGAAAAAGACACCAAATACCTCGAACATTTTTTTAAACGTCGCATTATAAACCATTTTGAAAGACCCATAATTGGCAATTAGCAAGTAACTTTTATCAGAAGTTATCACAACAGAACGACCTTCAGAGTTTTCACGAGACGTGCAAAATGAGGTTGACGCTTATATCATGAAACTGAATTAAATAAGTAACAGTAAATGTATGAATTGTATGAAAAGGTATGACCCATCTTTTTAAAGTATCACAACCATTACATGGGTGTTTTTACTGACGTTAGGTGCTTCACTAGAAGTGCCCATCTTACTTATAGTTATTACACCACTTTGTTATGTATTTTTGCAACAAAGTAGGTACTTTGAGGTTTCAAGGGATTAAAGTCTAACCTCATAAAGACTATAAAGAAGATTGGCCATCGTCTGAGCGCTTCCATAAAATCGAACGTTTCAACCAAGATACTCGTAATTATCTGTTTAACTGTACATCCAAGGTACACGTTGATCGTAAAGCGACTACTTACCGGGTACATAAAACGCGTAATCCCATCCGAAGTTTTCAATTAAAGGTCCTGTTAGCGACCATGTGACGACTGTGCCGATGGCGCCGCCTAGCAGTGCGCTCACGAACTTGCCCTTCTCCGCCGGGGGAGCCCAGTGGGCCACTAATGCGTGTAGTGCTGGAAACAGGAATCCCTGTAACAAATTATATTTATTATTAGGCATACTTATCATCAGCTCATTCAAGGCCACCATCCTCATCAGAATTTGAAATCTTGGCTTGAATTTTTATGTGGCTCTGTCGATAAATAATTGAATTATTGCTATCTACGGTTTAAACGGTACTTCATTGCGGTTTAAAATTCTTCTCACGTAAACGTGCAAAAATATGCACATAATATAAATGACCATTGTGATGACACAGATTACAGTAATCACACGTAGCACACCATGAGTTCTAGCTGACGACACAATATTTAGTAGTCTACACATAGCCCACAGGTATATAGATTTGCACGAGTCATACACATGGCGTATGCTTTCAGTATCAACGACGCCTACGCGGCTGCTACGCCGATTCAACACGCCACTACGCCGTGCCTCGCTGCTGCTACGCGTGGCTACGCGACAAAAATGGTTTTCACTACTTACTAAACATATCCTGCAAATGTTTGTAATATAATTGAGTCGCGTTGGATACTTACTTAAGACTCATTACGAAATAGACCCTTGAAACTATCGACCATTCTAAATCACATTCTATGTGCATAAATAAAGATATTATATTCCAACTACTTCACACTTTTTATTACTCGGAAGGCAGTCAATTCTATACATTGAACGCGTCTTTGAGAAATAATATGACGTTAGACGTATGTAGGTGTCCTTGATTTCTTGTTCAATCTTATTACTGTTACATACAACCAACTGTTCCTAGAGCCTAGTCAAATTATTAGAAATAAAGCTCAAAGTTGCGTAAATGCAACATATTAATGTAATAAGTGCACGTAAGTCGTCAGTCATATCTATAAATGCGAAGAGAACATTCTGTGAGCTTCTACGAACGCGTATAAATAAATATGAAATGATTGTGTAACAGTCGGATATTACCGCGAAAAAATGTTCTTGTGTCATAATTTTATAAACGGTTCTACACTGGCATGAACATAAATATGCGAAAAACCTCCGTCGCTTAAAATAACTGAATAATGTTATTCTAGAGTGTTCAGGTGTAGTTACAAGTATCTTTTTGTGAGTATCATTCATGAACAGGTTCATTTACATTGATATAAATACAATTGACACTTCCATAAAAATATAATGGCCGTGGGAATTTAGGAGTCATCTTGATTAGCGTGTTTCTGAGCTAGTCGACGCAATATTTTGAGGTCATTGTAGAACAGATTAGTTGTAGTTTGTAAAAAAAATACCTAATCACTTCAAAAACTCATCATCTGTCTAGTCTTTGCCCAAATATGTTGGGGTCGGCTTCCAGTCTAACCGGGTGCAGCTGCATACGAGTATTTAACATGAAGAGACTGCCTTCCAGACTTCTACAACCCAGTTAGTACTGGGTAATACGATACCCCTTGGTTTGACTGGTTGTCAGACTATCAGGCTGATGACTGACCTGTAATGACTGTCAAAGATCTACAAATGACAACTGGGCCCAACGTATTAACGTGCTTTCCGAGGCACGGAGGAAACTGAGTATGGGTGGTCAACCATCCACGAATCAACCTAGGCAAGCGCGGCTTAACCTGAAGATAGACCCCGAGTGGCTGTTATTATATATTTAGCCACGAGCTCCTCAAAGCCAGTTCAAAAACTAAGTATAATAATGATAAAAATTTTGTCAACATTCCATTTGTATCAAAAAACACGACTTTTGATACCGTTGTATCGTGATTTTTTACTTTTTAAAACAAATTCAAGGTTTTTACCTATTCGGCGTTGGTAGCTGATAAAAATAGAATGAATGCATTAATTCGTGGAATCCGTAATATTTTCTAGTGTTACAAATACCGGTGCATGGCGGCATTACATGTTGACTAATGCAGTTATGTGTCTTATCTACTTGTAACAAATTGAAAAAAGTAACACTGATGCTCTGCGGTGACAAAGGAAAAAAACAACTATTCATAGTAGGTCTGTAAAATGTACTTATTCTAGTTCTAGACGTCTACAGTTTTACGACCATGACAAATTGCCTGTGATTTTATTAGTCTGACTAATAGAAAAGGTCTTAAATAAGTACTTTTTCTTCTGAGAAGGTTCTTCATTATCATTCTTCCAGTAATGTACTGTGTGATGAACTAGAATTTATCTGAAATAGCTTTGCCCTTATTTATTTTTTTTAAACTTTTTATATTATTTATATATTATTTAACTAGCGACCTGCCCCGGCTTCGCACGGGTGGAATATACATATAAACCTTCCTCATGAATCACTCTATCAATTGCTGAAAACTGCATTAAAATCCGTTGCGCAGTTTAAAAGATCTAAGCGTACAAACAGCGGGACCGACTTTGTTTTATACTATGTAAAGAAGATGAAAACCTGTGTAGAAAGAAGTGGAAGTAAAATGTAAATAAAATAAATGAATCAGTAGATATTTATGCTTAAGTAATTCGAATGTACGTAAAGACCTATAGATAAATATGCCGTAGGCGTGTACAGCTGTAAAGCTTTCAAAACTGAATTCTGCTTACTTATTTATAGACTACCTCATTGTAAATGCAATTATGCTAATTAATACCTAAATTATTCTCAATTAAGGTCAAACATTATCTTTCAAAATCGTGAAAAATTCAAGATAAAATATTGCACAATGGCATATTTATTTGGAATCTTACATTCAAAAATGACTGCCTAATATCAGCAATTTTGTAACACATTGAAGCCCGTAATCTAGACCCTACCCTATAATTAGTTAATTCAATCGGTACATACCCAGGTAGTGATTATACGTTATGATGGAGACCAAATAATAATTTGGCAATTCAAAAATAATGTCTAACATTGTCTGGCTTCAAAAATTACAGTATCATGGATTATCATTAGCATAATAATAAAGCATTAGAAGTACGGAACTCCCAATGCTTTAATAGAGTTCTTACGACTATGCCTTTATGCAAATACAAACGTTAGAAGAAGGACAATTTCAAGTAGATGTATTTATTCGTGTGCTTCTTGCGAATGCTACGAGAGAAGAGTATTTTGTACCTACGTTTTTTTTTATAAATTTCTCTATCTTCCATGGAAAATCTGAAATCGGTATAATTTACCTGTAACACTATTTTTTGAAAATGTTCTCTGTCAAGTTTTTAGACTTATGTATCCTGCTTATGCGTACGAAGTCTCACTAAAATCGGTTCAGTCATTTCGAAAAAAAATCATTTGAAAGTTTGTATGAAATGTCGTAAGACGTTAACGCTCTTATGAACACTGTATTAGCTGTAGGTTTCCCGAATAAAATTAAATATAAAATCTTACCGCTGCAAGTCCGCTGACGAACCTCACTGCGACCAGCACCATGTAGTGCAACCTAGCCGCCTGCGGACTCAGCATCGTCAGGATAGCGCTGAGCAGCATGGTGACGAATACCAGCTTCCTCGGGCCCCAGAACTCAGCCGCTGTGCCTCCCACCAGGCAGGATATCGAGTACCCCCAGAAGTATCCCGATAACACGTATGCCTGCTGCTGAGCCGTCCATGTAAACGTGACCACTCCATCTGGCTGTGCAACAAAGAATTTTATTTGAAACACGTTATGATTAAATTGGTATAACACAGGTTACCTCGAAAATTTTCGGTATTTAGTGCTTCCGTTCATGCAATATGTCATTATTTAACAAATGGCTGTTGAACATAACATCATAGTTATTTCTAGTATGAAAAGTACGCGAGGTATTTTTTTTTTTTTTTTCTTAAGGAAATCATCTAATCTCTCTGGGCGGAGCGGAAGGGAGTGTCAGACTTGTACTGACTAAAACCCATCCATGTTCCTTCTTTGCCCTTTGTGTTTCAGGGCCACGGTATCTCTTTCGAACAGTCCCGCAGCCCTGGCAGGCATCGGCCCTTGCAGACCCCTACATCGTTGCTGAAATCTCTTTGAGGCGCGCGTGAAACACGAACGCGCCGCGATGTAGGTACCTACTTGGTTTTGTGTTTTCTGCCAATCTCGTAGCTAAGCCTTTTTATTATTGTTTGCTTTACTACTGTAGGTGCCTGTATGTTTGCAGTATTCATCTCAAGCAATAAACTCCTAAGTCTGTGTTAACACTCAGTGTAACATTATATCTACAATTTGTATAAACATTACACAGTTTTCCTGATAAACAAACGAGAATCTACCTATCAAAACACCACAACATCTGAATTATTAGAAGCACAAAAAAATCTGTAAGAAAGACGCCTCACAATAGTATTATTTTCATAACTCATACTTTATTTATTTGACAAGCTTTGTAACTTTCAATAACACAATATATTACAGAAAACATTTGTCATACACAATAGCCTACACAAAGATTTTCATTTTCAGGGCACACCTGTGCTACGGAAAATTCGCATATATTATTATTGATGACGAAACTTGAATGGAGTACGAATAAATACCTATTTGTAAATACTTAACGAATAGGTATTGTTAACGTGTGCGGAACACTGAAAAAGATGTCAGTTTCTAATGCATATTTTATTTAAAATAAAGGATGATTGTAATGAGTGTGTTGAAAATCAAACAATGACGTTAATTTCAGCGAATAATGTTTTTTATGACGTATTTATGTCTCTGCACATTGGGATTACTCCCTGAAAACCTTGTAGGAAAATCAAAATATTCAAATAATCTTACAGGTTTCGAAAGTAAAAAATTTGATAGTGCTTATCTAAATAATACAACGAGGTGTAATGGATGGTATATCAGGACTGAAAAACCAGATCTGAAAACTCCTGAAAATTCAAAATATTGCTTTTGGTTTTTTTAACAATGTTTTCTTCGAGTACACAATTTACTTTCCAGAAGGTACGTATACCATCCGTCACACACCCAATATATACAGCATGTTGCATATTGCTAGTTTAAAAATAGGTATGGATAAAGTATTACCTGTCGCAGTGCATGCTTGGTGACCACGGTACTGTTGTATAACGAAGTATCATTTGTCGCTATGGCCTCGCACTCGCTTTTCACCCTGTGAATGATAATGAAATAACTATTGTGTACATAAATAATAACGTCAGACATCTGATCATAGGGACGTGATCCTACTGCAAATAAGTCGATTTATACTGTTCAGGTTCCATATCTAGATCTTCAATAGATCAAAGATTTAAATCGTTAAGAGTGCACCTTCCTTAGGCCGCGTGCAAAAGTGTTTATTTACACTAATTAGAGCCATTTCTTTCGCACATTCCGTACGGAATAATAGTAAAGGTTTTGAGCATGAATGATCGAAACAATATACTATTCAATGAAACACAAACTTAATCATTCTTTGACGCGGTAGGGCGAGTGTAACGACTTAACATTAACATATTTAAGTTAGCACCCCAAATTAAAGTTTCTGTTATATAATTTTTTTTTTTTTTTTTGTTTTACTTTGTTATTTTGAATTTTTCCGAAACAAGTTGTACGTTTTCTTCGTATATTTTCAGTTTTGTCCGTGTACATTGCGCGACTAATTGTTATTACACACACACATTTTCCTGACGTCATTGCGACAACCTCATCAAGACGGACAGCAGTAATATTATGAAATACATACGCAGGGTTGTGTACAGACGAACAAACCGATGTAGCTATTTAACGAAAATTGAGTTAACTATAGCCACTTTTAAGAAATCTGTTTGGTCTTCTGAAAAAAGAAAATAGCTGAAAAGTGAAAAGCTAGGCCTTAGGTGAGAAACTAAATAAGTAATATGCAAGTTGTTCTAAAAATATCACCATAAACACAGTCATAATATACATGGAGAGCCGTAAACGGTTAGTCACACGTATTATTGACAGAACTTGAATGAAAGGAAAATGAGAATGAGAATAAAATTAACCGTGAACACTGTTCATTTTCTTTACGTCATGCTATGGCAGTGTTAGAATACGAACAACGACAACAATATACACTGAATCATTTTTCTTGATATGCTCCATTTAAAGATAAAATATTCAGAGCACCTTTACATGAATAATTGAATTAGGTGTTTTTAAACTTAACATGTTCCAGTACGCTCGCCAGCCCCTTCCCTTTTTCAGACCAAACAAAAACTTAACCTTCTAAAAATAAAAAATATAACACTCTTACATAAAATGCATGACTCATACACACTCATTAAACTTAAACTCATTAAATCATTGCGCTAGCGTTACTTAACACTGCAGACTCACGTGCAACGTAAACGTATTAAATTAACCTTTTCACCGCCACGGACTTCAATAGAAGTTCCAGATTTCCGTGCCACCAGCAGCGCCACGACTTCATTAGAAGCTCTTAATTTTTAACTACCTATAAAAAAAACATAAAACTACTGTATTTAAAAGCTTCGTTTCATTTTATTATTAAATATAACACGGTCTAATACCCTGTTTTTTACTTTTCCACACAAAAGTAGCCCTTATTTATAAGATTTTAAACTATCATGGTCACTAACATTTCTATTAAATATCGGGAACTCATAACAAACAGTAAACATGGTAAATATCCCGTTAGTTTTAATAGCCCTTATTTGTCTTAAAATCGGAAAAAACATTTATATCTTGGCGCTCTGGCGAGGCATCGCGTTCTGTGTACGTTGGCGGTGAAAAGGTTAAGGGGAATATTAAACGCACTTTAAAAATAAAATGTTTCACACTTTAAATTGTTTAGCGTTAAAATTATTTGATATACTATAAAAATAACGGGGTCCACTATAAATATGCTTAGCTTTAATATTAATTAAATCTATACTAATATTATAAAGCTGAAGAGTTTGTTTGTTTGGTTGAACGCGCTAATCTCAGGAACTACTGGTTCGATTTGAAAAAATCTTTTAGTGTTGGATAGCCCATTTATCGAGGAAGGTTATAGGCTAAATAAAAAATATTATAGGCTAATAAAATTTCACGCGGACGAAGGTCGCAAGGCAATAGATACGAGTAGTGAACTATAAAAATATGGTTATCGGGTTGGATCTAGTATCTTATATCATTTTTTATTCATCATATATTATATCTAGTATCGTTTGGAAGGAATAAAAGGGGTTAAAAAGCAGCTAGGGCTTGGGATATTTTTTATTAACCTCAAATCAAATAAAAAACGAAAACGCAACGTTAAAATGGGCGATTGACAACCAAAATCTGTTTCACATATTGTCTGTAATGCAAAATGACATGAAAAATAGGCAAAACGAGAGGTAAAAAAATTTATGTTTTGTTGTTACAATTTTAAAGCTGTTTTCATCAAATTTAAAGTGCTATTAAATACAACCGTTAAATTAACTAACGTTGTTTATGACTTATTTACGGGTTCAAAACGTTATAAACATCGCAGTGGCTTTCATAAGGAAAGTGTTAATTAAAGTGGCGATTACCGTCATTGTGTCGAGGGTCGTGAGAATGTCGGCAGGTACTTGGCAGCACGTGGCAAGCCACGCGTGGCGAACTGATGCGATTTGAAACATTGGGTACTGGTCTCTCACGTGTTTAACGCATTTTTAATATGCATATTTAATATTTTACCAAGGCCTGTGAATCATACGTGTAAGCAAGTACTAAATGTCTAGTTTAAAATGGGTAGTATTTAAACGAGCAAAAATAAATTCAAATTAAGGTGTTAAAAATATTGAAAATGAGACGACTGACATACTAAGTGGGCGACAAACAGTGGGCCAATATAAATGTTTAAAACAGCCATTTGAAAATACAAATCTGAGTTACTACTTCTTCAATACAATTAGTGTAGTAATTCAAGGAAAAAAATTCCGGGATTCCGGGGTCTTAGTTCGCTTCACTCACTTCGCTCGCTCACTGGACCCCGCCATCCCCTCCGAACCTAACCTGTCCGAATCGGGGTGCCACAAGTCTCTCTCAGCCTTCGCTCGCTCTTGCTTCCTATATTCTCCTTGCCGCAATGACCGGATAAATAGTTACTTACTGGGTACAATAGTCGCCCATTCAGTTTTACTGGTCGCCAATTAATTTGAATTCGCCCGATTATTAATTTACCGTTTAAAATCAATTAAGTAAAAAAAAGTGAATTGTAGTAAGATTCATTATATTGAATGGATTGACAATTCAATAGGTAATCAAGTCAAGTTAAAGGGTTCTTTATTTTGTTATGAAAAACCGGACTTCTGAATTTTCAAAAACCGTAATACGAAATTTCGATTTTCTAAACATTGCACGTTCCTGGTGACTTTACTCTTTCGATAACAATTACTGTCAATTTAAATTGGTTTGATTGCCAATCAATCAATATATTTGTGATTCTGCCTTGGACATTTAGAATGTATTTTATAACAAATGACCTTGAAATCAGAATGAAGTGGCTCATATATTCTAATTTAAAGACGTAAGCGGTGAATTGGTGACTGATGGACTCATCATCGCTGAAGTGAAACTATTGAAATTACAATAACCATATTATTTTGTATGCATATGAAAATTCATCCCCTATTAACCCCTAAAAAGGAAAAAAATCAATTAGGTTTGGCATCATTAGGTTTTTAAACTACTAACCCAAAGTGGATTTAAATAAATAAAATCTTTATTTATTTATTTAAATCTAAATAAGATGGAACATTTTTAACGATATTAATTATTATTAAATCCCTCATCTGCCACACTCAGAGACGTCACTTTAAATCAATCAAAAAGGTATGTATAGTTAATAATTAATAAGGTATCGATAAAATTATTAGCCTAGGGTCTGAAAAGACCAATGAGCAGTTTGTGCCAACGTTAGCGTACCTGCTAGCTATAGTCAGTATAGCCACTAATCTATACTTCTATACTAATATTATAAAGCTGAAGAATTTGTTTGGTGGAACGCGCTAATCTAAAGAACTACTGGTTCGAATTGAAAAAAAATTGTGTTGGATAGCCCATTTAATGAGGAAGGCTAGGCTATGCCGTGTCGACGGCGCCATGTTCCTCGAGCGCTTCAGAGAGATGTCAGCAAACCGGAAGGGGTCCACAAGGGCCGATGCCTGCCGGGGCTGCGGGACTGTTCGAAAGAGGTACCGCAGCCCTGGAACACAAAGGGCTAAGAAGGAACATGGATCGGTTTTACTCAGTACAAGTCTGACACTCCCTTCTGCTCCGCCCAGAGCGGGATCATTTGATGATTTACCGTACGAAAAAAAAAATGCTATGGGCTATATAACATCACGCTGTGACCAAAAGGAGCGGAGCACGGGAAATAGTATTTTTATAATAATTTCACGCGGACGAAGGTCGCGGGCAACAGCTAGTAATAAATAAAGGTGTTATTACGAGTAAAGTGTCCTTAAGAATGTGAGCGTGGGTGACTGTAGACAGACAATTACAGACTACACGTACTTGTATGTACTTGTATGTACTAGTATGTATAACCCCAGAATGAATGAGAATGTTTTCTATTTGGGTAACTTTGGATTTGATCACTTTTTGTAAGTTACTTTAAATATTATAAAAGTAAAAGGGGTTATCTTGCAGAACTTTTTTAATACGGCGGTTTTCTCTAGACACCGCTCATCCGCGCGGTCGTGCGGTTTAATCGAATGTCACGCGATGGCCTGTATGAAATCCGTTGTACATCGACCGACCACTGCACGCAGGTGGAGCGCTCACCGCCTCTCCGCGCGGATCACCGCCACAAAATCTGCGCCGCCTCCGCCCGACCAGCTAGCGGGAGCGGCGCGGCGCGCGGCGTCGAGAATCGCCTAGCTTGCATGTTATAGGTAACTATGAGAATTGCTTGAAAATGATGAAATCTATGTCAACATTTACAACAGATTAAATGGTAACGCAACAAGAAAAGTTGAAGGGCTCTAAATTAGCGTACCTACCTATACCTACCGGATAATTAGACACTTACTGCTTCTTTCAAGGAACCATTATAAATGATAATATACCACATTGCGGTGAGTTACCTACCTACTTAGTCAAATAGTATTATAGGCCCCTATTAACTATATGCGCAGCCAATTCCTTTTAAGTAATAAAAGTTGCAGTTTATTTTTATTAAAGTTATAAAGAATTCTTAATGGTATGAGTCAGGTTATTTTTAAACAACAACAATGTATTCGGATCATGAACAAGTATCATTTTTCTAAAAATACTACAACATTTTTTCGTTCACCATTGTTAAAAATTTCAATGAAAATCATCTTGAGAAATCTAGTGTTCGGTCAGTTGGTGAAAATTGAATAAAACCGTGAGGTGGTTTAATTAAAATCTAATTTAAACATAGACACCTCTTTTCTAGACTATATGTTTCGAAGGAATTGTGCATATAAGATAATTAATGAATCGACTAGTAGAATAAAGATAACAATGAAAAAATCCTTTAAAAATCAAATTGGCTCCGTCGTCGAGTCAACATCTCCTCAGGATCCCCGTGAAGGGGTAAAACACGTGTCGAGTATTGGTTTGGTTGCATGGCATGCTAATTTTCTCATTTCATGCATATATTATCGGGAAAGTATGTAATCCGTAATTGTATGCAATTCCTTAGAAATGCGTACAATTCTTAAAATAGATAGGAAATCTATGAAATATTTTGTAATATGCACTTTTCCTAGGAAATCTATATACATTTCTTAACTAGCGAACGGAAATGTATTAAATTCTTGATGTTTTTTAAGTACTGCGGGGATAGCGGTGCGAAGGGCGAATATACATATAGTCAAGAGCGTCTATTGTACTCCTATTTTTTATGTTACCCTAATACACTACACACCACACCAACATAAACAAGCGATTGTGGCAAGGAAAAATTGGGCAAGAGCGAGCGAAGCGAGCTCGGGACTTGGGGCACCCGACTCCGGACAGGTTAGGTTCGAAGGTCCTTCGTGTGAGGTTAGATTAAAGAATCTTTAAAACATTATTTTACACTTTAGTAACACTTCTACACACTATTTATTTAGTAACACATATATGTGCATATTTTTGAAGGCGGGAGGGTGGTGTTGCATACTTGCATCCCATATCCAACGGATGGATGTCTGGATTTTTAACGCGAAATTAACACTAATTATCGTTAACGCATATCGTTATTGCGTAACGTTTAATATCATGGATTTCCGCAAAGTAACGCCTGATTACCGAACTTAAAACAAACTGACTAAAGACAAAACTAACTAAAATGTTAAACTAAATCAGTTTGAGTTAGAATTTCTACGTATAATCAAATTGTACACAATGCACATTATTGCACATGGATGCGCTTGGTACACTTAGCACTAAAATACGGTCACCATACATTGTGACGCATCGCTGTTGATTTATCCATCGCTGGCTAGAAAGAACCATGTTTTCATAATATGTATGCATTTACGAGAACATTATTTTCAGCGATAATTTGTTATTTACCCCCAGCGAAAGGAATCCATGCAAGTTTGTTTGGTACTTAAATATGTTTTTATTTCAAGTACATTATTGTTATTTGTCTTATCTGAAGTATATAAACAAAGTACTCAAAACAAAAATATTTAGGTATAAAAAAACATGAATCTCACCGTGACATTTCTGTTTGTTTAGTTAGAAAAATGTCACAAAGTTCTATCTTTCATCAAAACAAGAGAATTGTGATAAGATAAGTGTTGCTACTAACTATGTATTTTAGTCCCAATAGCACGAGCCGACACGTAGATAGATCAGCTTATCAATTTCTTGATAAGACTATCAGATCTCCAAGAGGAAACGCTAGAGCTGAGGCTCAAGTCGATGTAAACTATCGACAAATCAACCCACAATAAGGTCCAAGGGCTGGATGGATAAAACTGTGCACTTTTTATCAACTGACGCTTTTCTGGCAACTTATACAAGAATATCAGAACGGTAGGTTCAATTTGCAAAGGGTGGATGGAAGATACAAATTATAAAAAACAAACTTATCTCATCCATTTAAATGCTGTCACTTATCACGCAGTTGATAAAATATCGAGAAAAAACAGCAAGGACTTTTAATATCTAAAGAAGTGTAAAAATTAACCAACTATCATGTTTGATTTTGGGCTATCACTATGTACACTACACAGATAAATAGGAATAAATAGGGGGATTTCATAAAAAGACTAAAAAATTAATTTGAATAAGGGTACAGGCGTTCAAAAATGATCATTTGAAAAGTTTTTTAATAAGATAGCCTTATTTTTAGGGCAGCCATGACAGTTGTGTTTGACATGACGTTCGACTACTTTGACAGTTTTATGAAGTGACGTCTTTGAGTCTTTATTTATTTTGATTTTGAATTGGATGTGTTTCGAAGTTTTTAGTGATTATTTTTGTTTTCCACCCAGTTTACTACTACGGACATTGATTGATTGCTTCTCTGTTGACCCCGGCTTTGTTTGATGGTTTCTGTTTTTTTATCGCAGATATTACGAAGCACTCTATCAAATATCATTGTCAAAATGACATTTTTCGCATATTGCTGCTCTGATGCACCATGTTTAATTTTATGTTGTGTTGCTCTCCTTGACTAAGTTAATTTGAATTTACATTGAAACGACGTAAAATTAAAGAAAATTTACAATAACATACGGTTACTGTATTATATAGCGATATTTACATTAAGAGGACATAGTGCTGGCCCAGGCTCCATACATTTCTGGAACATCTATCTCCTTTCAATAAAAAATTGGTAATTTTCCACTAACTTTATTTTGCGTGGAGACATCTGTGGTGGAGGCACACTGATTAGCACAACATAATGCATCTAAAATACAGTTAATTGGTAAAATCAACATACTAAATCTTTGAAACTAAATTGAATATGTTAACTAGCTATAAAAGTACTTGTATTTTAATAATTGTAATTTTTTTCCATAAATTATTAATGTATTTCCCGGTCTCAGATTAATGCGTCAAAAAACTTGTTTTATACAACTTAAAATGAGCAATGAGTTCATTTTAGATTAAGTACTATTGTTGGGTCGCGGGACTTATAGAATTACCGTGACCCTGGAACATAAAGGGCTATTGAAGGACACCGTGGATTTTAGTCAGTACAAGTCTGACAGTCCCTCCCGCTCTGCCCTGGGTGGGAGGACTCATTTGATGACTTTACCACGATAAAAAAAAAAAAAAAAGTACTATTGTTGAGAAAACATACAATAACTTTATCTTGTGAACAGGTACATCCGTGACCATCATATTATCCTACGTATATATTGACATTGGTATTTATGTTCTATTTCGAATAAATTGATGATGTTTTATGTCAATTCCAGTTTTCGTGAGATGTGTTGATTTTTTTCAAGTTTTATGCCAGACACTTTAGATTTAAAAAAAATGATTACTTATCTTTGTGCACGTGCCAAGAAAAATACCTATTTCACACGTGTCTCAGGCTAAAGCATAACATCTGTATCTCCCTACATTATCGAGCCTGAATGATTTTTGGAACATAAAACCAGACTTGAAACTAATTGTCGAATCAGACATTAAGAGCGTAAAGAGCATAAATCTCTGTAGAAACAACCTGCAGAGATATTTTAAAATCTATGAAAATGTTGAGTTAAGTTTCCCAGCAGGTACAATCACTGCTCACGATACCAACATTACCAACACGTTGCTGCCGCGGAAAGTCACGTACAGATAACGTATTAGGTTTAAGGCCTGCAGTAATACACAACTAATTATGCCCCCGACTCATTGCTGCACACGCTAACATTATATATTACCTACCTATGTATTGACTTCTTAATTTATGGAAACTTAACACTGATTACATATTTTCTTTTATAATTATTCCACGCTATGTAATTATTTCTGCGTTTGTGTTGAAATCGATAAACTTTATTGCTTCATTGAAGCTAAGTTATGACACTTACGATGTGGTCGTGGTATCATCAGGAACCATCGCTATGATGTTGACACTCATGTTGACCCGCATCATGTAGTTGACCCAACACGCGAAGAACATCATGATGGCCACGTTGAACCGCGCCGGCACCAAATCTGTAAAGAAGAACCCATTTGATTAGCATATCGTTACAAAGTGATACATCCTCTTGCATTCAAGGAACCCACGTATTTTTGCCAATACAAAACCGAAAGCATTTTCCTCATAGAATCCACATGGGCTTCAAAATGTCATAACAAACTGTGATGCAATAAAGTTGAACGTAGATATCAATAACCTCGCATTATCGATAACTTAATTAACATTCGCCCGGCTACGTTCAAAGTTTGACGCGAGATGAGATTATTTCGTCATCGACCTTAGACGAATGCGGAAATGGACACGAGTTTTTGAGTTTGGCAAATAGTTGTCGACAAGAATGCACGACCTCGCAGAACCCGTAAGTGTGCGGAACATAAACTTTCGAATACATTGTCAATATCAGGCGGACACGCGGTGACGAACGTGTTCGGTTCATTGCACCGTACATAATGAGATACCCGCTTATTAGAAATACTGAGATTATAAACAAAAAACAAGGCGAGGCGAAAGTTATATTCTGACACATTGAGCGCTTGAACTAGTTTGTGTCGCCGAAATTATTGACATGATGCAAGTGAAATTAATTGATCATTCACACAGAAATATAAGTGACGCATTAAATAAAATGTAGCTACAACAAAATAGCAAAATAAAAGATTACAAACAAGTATTGACCATCACGTTCTCGCAAGCACGTTCTATGAAAACGTGTGTCTGCCGCCAAATTGTAGACGGTTTTTTCTGGTAATAAAGTAATTAAATCCAATCATTTTGAGCTTGGTTCTCAAAACAAGCTTTTAATTTTAATTTTTTAATGGCATGGCTTCGGCATAGCACATTCAAGCACACCAGTCCACCATTAACATTTAAGAGTTATCATGCAGAAACAACTTCGTGTTAAACCATAGCAAAAACATAGTAGAATTAATCAGTATCATTGCAAAAGATCTTGTATTTCTATGGCCATGGCCTCGTTGAATAGCCCCGCGTGATGACAACAAAACAACCTCAGCCAGCCACTACAGGCCATCGATTTGTTTTTTGGAGACGATCCGAGGCGACCTCCGAGTTCAATGCTTAGAACAGGCATTCCTCACCTATCTGAATAAATTATAATGATGTAATCTTAAAAAAATCCTTATACCTGTCTGTACAGCGTTGCCCCTAGAAACAATATAATTTACTCTTAAAAAGAACATTTTGCATTCGCCACCACTTGATATTTAAGTAAGCTATTGATAATTTGAAAATTAATTGAATTTTGCTTTTAATAGCAGCTGATAATTGAAAGAATTTAATAATGATACATAGATGACCACTTTTAAATTTATATCTTAAGAAAAACAGTTTCACAATGGCTAAGAAACTGGTTCCTGTCATGGTTAAAACATTTGCCAGCTAGCAGATAATTAGGTATTATCGGGGCAACTGGCCTGCCAGACGATCACTAATATCTTCACTCGTAAAAGTTCTTTTAACTCATCTTGTAGCCTCATGTTTCCACGGAGTGTGTCGGATCGCTTCACCTAACCTTAATCTGTTATTCTGTGAGAACCAGCAAATGATGTCTCACATTGGATTAGTATCAGAATCAAATTAAGGCTGCTTCCTTCATCTACTCTGTTCCTCTTGCCCTTCTTCGACACACGAGTATTACGAAAATAAGAGTATTACGTAGATTACAATCAAAAACCCCATAGTGACTCAATCTAGTTCTAGAACTTCATCAATTCGTCTTTGGTTTAACGATGGGCGTGGATGGTGACATTACATTTTGTTAAGTAAGTAGTACCGACGTTCGCAGAAACATAAAATTTATGACAGAGGGCGGGGTGACCACATTGTCCTGACAAACCTATTGTTATTTGGTGGTCCTATTGTGCCATCGTGAATAGCTTGTCGGTTACCTAATTGATGTGTTTGCAAACGTAGTCATTACTGCCCGTACCTCAGTCCGTACCAGGCGCAGTGATGAGATTCGCTATTATTTATTACGTAGGTTACTATACATACCTACCACACATCATACCTAGTTATCTCCTTCTATTGTTTACTTAATGATGATTTAACACTAGACTTTTTATTGAAAACCTACAAGGTGCCATTAAAGAAGGCAGCTTCAGATTAGCGTATTTTCGGCGCGTATTAGCCCGTTATTGGATGCGCGTATACTTGCGCCTTTTGTTTCACGCACGCGTGACTCATACGATCGTTGACGTGCTTATCAGGTCTGCGTGAGCCACGGTAGACGCCTCCTCCGCGCGCGCCCGCTCAATTTTTTTCGTTCAATTTCTGAAGTGCGTAATGCGTAAGCGTGTTCGATTTTTTTAATCGCGTAGGTAATGTAGCGCGCGTGTACGCGTCTAAGCCGGTACGAGCTTATACACGCTACATAATACGCTTAGCCTGTAACCGCTCTAACTTAAAAAGTTTTGCGGATTTACAACAACGCATTTGAAATGATTCACTCACGACCAATCGTCCATGCATTTGCAATGGTGCGTCCACTGTGCGCCTGAGAGACACCAATAAATGAGCTTTTGACTTGAAGAATAATGCAAATGTGTCATTGAATGGGCTACTTAACCTCTCAGACGTATGCTTATTTTAATGAGTCGGTAGACGGCGTCAATCATTTGCGTAACGGTGAGCTGTTAGCTCGTGCTAGGCTTGCATTCTGGAAGAATCCGAATGTCTGCGTAGCGGTGAAAGTGCAAGAATGCAGGCTCTGGCTAGGCAGGCGCCGCGCCGCCGCCATCGCCGCGCTGCAGGCGCCAGCGCGCGCTAATGACTACCCATCCCGTTCCTGCCCCATAACACTTTTTAAGCTCACACGGAATACTTTTATTATTGCGTGCACATTAAATTACTTAAGTGGAAGGCCTAGTGCGAATTCTTCCTTAACAGTTCTTACAATAAGTTTTTTCTTATAGTCATGTGTTTTATTTATCTACATTTCACTGAACTGTGGGATTATGACTACTGACAACAATGAAGAGCTTAATAGATTGCGCATAAACTAGAGCGTACCTAACTACCTACATACATTTTGAATAACGATTTGAGCAGTCCCTAACTTTCACCTATCACTATGTATAAGCTACAAGCGGTCAAGGTCTTTGAAAGTAAGTCAGAAGCTTTTTCTACATGCCTATCGTTTGTATTAATCTCGTGATCACAAGACCTAACGGCAGCGGAGACCAAAACACTTCTCAAAATAACTAAAGTGACAGATGTCGAACACTGAACTTTCAAATTGATTAAATACTCGCTGCGACTTGTTACAGGTATACATACTCTAACGGTACAGCCTACTTTTAATATTTAAAAAGGTTTATGATTCATTTCGCACATCGCATCGGTCAACATCGAGATGCAGAACTTCGTCTTCCGAGAACCGGTCAATGTGTTTACTTACGTCCTTACATCATGTAACGCGCGAAGCAACGGAGAATAAAAATGGAAAAACCCGACTGAAAAAACTGAAAAGCAACAAAACAAGTACATTTTAAATTAAATAAAACTTAGTAGTAGACGAGACCTATTTGAATACAAAATTATGAAAATGTAATGGGTCCCGTCTGCTTCCAACTTTTATTAAATTCAGTTTTTCCCGTCGGGTTTTAGTTTAGTTATGTGAAAGATTTTGCAGTTGATTTAACTTTACGTCTGCATACAATTATACTTTTAATGCTGTCACTTGTTATATTTCTATTGCAAATGATATTTTAAATGCCATGAAAGCAGTATTGTGTGACGTTCAGAGCAACAAAAAGAGAAAGTAATTAATATGGCACAAAAGACTTGCTTTATCACAACATTTGAATTTACAATGGATATAGCGAGACGAAATGAGTAGACGTAAGTATAATGGAATCTAAGAACATAATGGCTCTTTTCAACAAGATTTGTGTGTGCAATATGTAATCTGTAACACATGTAACTCACGGTAATTGTATCGATTTCCTATTTACTCTGATAACCTTCAAGGAAGGCCGGTCCCACATTAATATGCTGTCACTACTACCTGGCTAAGACAAGTGCGTTATATAACAGTTTACTGTATAGTACAAAGTTTATTAGTTTTTAAGGTTTAATAATAGTAAATGGGAAGTGGGCAAACTTTGTAATTGCAGTCAAGGCGAAATTTACACCCGAGCCAAAAGCCGGGTATAAATGGGTGTAATAGAGCTGAGAACTGCAGTGACAAACGACCTCGAGTATCAAAAGACGTTTTTCAATACACTTACGAAGAAAGAAAATAATAGAACGAAAAGTATTTTTATCATTAATCATTAGGAAACTATGATTTAAACGTTTTAATTTGCTTTTGAACCGACTTGTAAAATAGGAGGTGGTCTGGAGGTTATGTATTCGGCCAGCATCTTTTTTTTATAATGTATCTGTATCTACATCGATTTCTCCGTGATTAGTGGTTCGATTTAAGTGATTTTTTTTCATATGGTAGAAGAAGGTCGCGTGGGACCACCGCCACCATATTAATTTTATTAACTTTTCTCCGGTATTTTATGGGTTATCCTCTATAATATGCATTTTCTCATTTTCGTCTATGTGGATGATTTGCTAATACTTTCTAGCTACATTGTAAAATTGATACTTGACAAGGATTTGTGTGAGATACCACAACTAAACAGGGTAAAATATAAATTTTCCTGCACTTAGCCTTTGCAGGTTGAAAAAGAAGCAAAGGTATAACACCTTAATGTTAAAATTGAAAACTCCAAATTTTTTTTAAATTGATAACACCATAAAAATGTGAAAAGTTAGCTTTTATAAATAATAATGTTTATTCCATTAATAAACATAATTTAAATATTCATAAAAATTTCAAGCCCTGAAGGCATGCGCCCCTTTTTCACTATATGGCCCATTTTATTTCAGGAATTGCACTTTCCGACAAATGCCGACATTTGTCGGAAAACTTTAACTAAACAATTAAAACATTAAACTATAAAAGTAGATAAATGAAAATTCACGATAACACTTCGAACTAGAAGGAAAACGCGATTGGAAACTTTTTCCTGCCTGCAGGTAAGTACTGTCAAGATAAAAATTATTAAGTGCTCATTGTTCCGTTTCAAAAATGGTTTACGATGAACTTTTCATTTCAGTTTTTTATTGCCCATGTGTCATAAACTATGATGAAACAGAAAATACTGTAGAAACAGTATTTCTGTCTACTTTTATGGTTTGCTGTACCTCTGTGAATTACGATATGAGCTTCCTTGACATTTGCTTAAAGATCAATGAGCAATGGTTATAGAATAATTCATGAGCTATAGTCTTATTCCATTTTATCATTTTTTTTTTAAATGTCTAAAGACTTATGATGATGACTGTACTTACCTATAATCATAATGTGTAGGAACTTTCCTCATTTATGAATTTACATAAGCCAGTAGTCATCTTAAGGATATTGTGGCCGTTTCATAAGATCCCCTGTTGCCGTGAGAAAAACATTATCGCAACCCGGCTGTCAAACAAATGATAACGATATTATTCGTAAGCCTAATTCAGATAAATAACCGGTTTTACCAAGTGAAACCTGTTGAATGACTTGTGAAGCTGCTATTTTTTACATAAATAACGATGTTGCGATCGTCCGGAACTGGTGGGAAAATCACTGGGCTGTGTAGCGACGGAACTAAGCATGTTACACCAATCCTACCAAGGGCAACACCGTCGTCAATGAACACAACCCGTGCATAATGTTGTGTATTACAAAAACACAAGTTTTCTGCGAACCACCTATTATAACGCTGTTTGAGAAGCCTCGGAAACATTAATCATGCCTTCATTCCATTCGCCTTAGAGCCTTATTTTTGTTTTCATTGAAGACTTATAACTCGTTTTGATTGGGGATTTAGCTCTCTCTTTCTAAAGTTCTAACAAGAAGTCTGTCGAATTTGTTATCGATAACGTCGATGCTGATATGACCAATATTTCCCACTACGTAGGTGCAAAACCCGTTTGATTGAACAAATAATTCATGATAGAACACTTTACAAGTTCACACATCATCATGTAGGTAATTGCCTTTTAAGTTGTTAACGCTGATTGAACATGACTGCTATAATAACATACTCATAGGGAAGTACTTGTAAATTACTATTTACTGCAAGTGGCTTAAAAGTAGCTTGTACCTATGTAAGATCAATTAAAGAAAAATACTTTGACTCTGATCAAACTTGTAAATACAGGGTGTAAACAGACCCTTCACAGAGCCGTCAATCAAGCTTTCTGTACATCAAACTAAGTAACTTTACGCAAAAACACTACGACTTTTTTTTGGGGTGAAAAATCACGTGATACGGTAGGACTCGATGGAAAGCACTCAAAGCATTGTGCTGATGGATGGATTGAATAGTACGGGGGTCGTGGAGGTGTGTAAAGTAAAAATCTTACATTAAAAACATGTATTAAAAAAAAAAACTTGTGAAAAAGTTGGAACTTTGACCCCCAATATATCTGTAATTTTAAGGTTCCCAGGTATGGTCTAGAACAAAAAAATGATCGCAAAGACGGGGAGAACAAGTGCCTTTCGTATATGTTAAGGGTCTATTTACACCCTTTATATAGTTGCACTATTTTTTCAGTGAGCAGTAAAACAGTGTTGCCATCTTTCAGATCGAATCTTTATAGGTAATTGCGCAGCACTGGCAGCACATCCTTTTCAGATTCTACTTCACAGCACAGAAAACCTTGAAATTGGCAAAACTAATAACCTACATAATTAGTGATAGATTACCAAAACGTTATTGCTTCAGTTAGCAAAATAGATTTCGACTTAATATCGACAACAGGCTAAGTCAAGATTTATCTAAGAGTTTCAGCATAGATTTTCCGAACGTTGAAAACTACAAAAGTATATTTTGATACAAGTGGGGAAACTTATTCAATGCAGCGGAGGCGCAATTCGAGGTGTTATAGAGCCGTGAACTTAAGGAAAAGTATCTATTTTTTGTCAGTAATCATTATGAATCTATGATTTAATTTAGGAGAAGCAAAGGTATGAAGCCGCAAAACAGCCTAATATAAAAAATTCAATATTTAGAATTCAGGCAAATGTTAATATGTTGATTAAAGCAAATTACTTTATAAATATTAGTGTTGATTTATGATATTCTGTTTACAAACACAACGCCGATAATAGGAATTGAACGATTTTTTTTTTGTTATCTCTGGAAATAAAACACTAGTTGAGATAAATGGAAAAATCCACGGGTGTGAAATACATTGCGTGTTGAACCTAATCGTAGTTGCGATAGCCAGTTTTCGAGGAAGTGTAGATATTGAAATTACTTTATCAAGATCATAGACAAACCTACGTGTATCTAGGAAGGTGGATTTTGAAGTTTATTATGATTAATATGAATATTGGAAATCTAGATTAAACGCTTGGGCAACAGTGTGGGCGCAGTGAGTTCCAACATTCAGTAGTAAGTATTTATTTTCTTTGTGGATTTTCCGCACCACGCTAATTTCTCTTACATTAATTTTCATTTACCATATCGAAATCAACAATGTTTTTCCGACATGCCGGCTGCCACTCAAATGTGACCACTACAGTAACAAAGCAAGCTACGCTATTATTCAATTATCCACGCTACATTTCTGTTTCAATAAATAACATAGAAAGAAAAATAACAAGTTTTATATAAAACTAAGTTAAGTTGTATTACAATTTAGATGGCCATCGACACGCTAAGAATGAGACTAAAATATCAGCTACCTAATTAAAAATCGATATACTTATCTATGACAAGGAAATGTATAAATATAATAATAATGAATATAAACACTGACGCGTCTCTTGATAGTGGAGCTGAATACACATAACACGACATATTTGAATAAATATTTACGAGTAAAGGCTTCATTTGGCATGTTATTTCAGCTGCACACAATACCATTTGGAGGTACAAAGGGGGGCCAGCATCAGCCCCGGATCTAGGGGGGGGCAAGCCGGGACCCATGCCCCGGGCGGCAAATTTAGAGGGCGGCAAATTCAAGTTTGTAAATATAGGCTTAACAGAGAAAGAGCAGCGCTTGACCGGTCGTTGTGGCGTTCTTTAGAGGAGGCCTATGTCCATCAGTGAGCGTGTTATGGCTGAAATGATGATGATGATAAAGGTAAAAATATTGTCAGGCGGGGGCGGCATTTTTCAGTTTTTGCCCCGCCTTGAAATTATTCAAAATCCGGGGCTGGCCAGCATTTATGTTTAAAGACATATTTTCTATTAAAGCCTGTGTGACGAAACAACTATAATACAAGTCCATTGTAGATGTAAGCAAGAAAACAATGATTGTTTATTTCGGCTCAAGTCGACATGAAAATCACTCAAGTAGTCAATTTTCATGGCCTTGGGCAGTTTTCCCTGAAAAATTATTTCTATGGAAATGGGGATTCTAAATCGAGCTGATTTACGATTTAATTATTATTATTCCTACCTAAGATTAAAACTTGCTGAAATGTACTGAGCTCGCGTTCTTGTTAAACTGGTCTAAGTAACAAAATATAAAGATGGCATTTGTTTCATTGTTTATTTGGATTAATTGATTTGCTTGGCCGCAGTGCACGAAGTAGCACTTAAATTTCATTATTCGAGAAAAACGGCGACCTTATAGAACTGTATACAAGCAAAAAGTTAAGACTATCTGACGGCCACTAACGTTAATTTAACTTTTAACAACACCACTCGCTTGCGTTTACTTAATGGTAAAAACAACAATTTATAGTAATCATTTTGCTAGTGAAATCCTACTCAATGGGAATTACCAGCCAAAGTGTGATGTCATGGGGCTCATGGATTATCTCGTCATTTGTATTGATAAAGGTTTTGATTACAGTGCGCCCATAATTGCTTCTTATTGTTTTATAATTACCTTCGCTACATCGTCGATTATTTTTCTATTAAAATTATTAAAACAATTGTTTTATTCAATGTTTTAAAACTTACCGAAAATTTTAATATGGAATTTCATTGTGTTGTATTATGCACGTAACATGGAGTGAACACAGAACAGCCGCACTGATATTTATAAGCACGCACGCGCGTCGGCGGAGGTTGCGAATTGTACTAGCGAGGTGCGCGCGCGCTTGTCTTTCTGCGACTGCCTTCCTTCACGGCGATGGTAGATCGGCGCCTGCTCGTGGATCCGCACACTGCATTCAGCGAAGGCCTCACCTCGCGTGCCACTTCAAAACATCCGATCGTCAATGAGCATTAGCATCAACATTGTAACTTAAACCTATAGCGCATACTTGACCGCTAATACAGCCGCATCTAGATATGTAGGCATTATATTAAGCTATATATTTTTTAAGACATGACCTGCTAAGTAAATATACTGTTTTAAATTGCTTCACGAGTCTGCTTATGCGAAAAAACAGAGGTGCATCGAGTGTTCCTGTAAGTGACGAATGATCGACATTTATCTCCTACATCATCTTATTTGATGTTAGCACTAGCTAATAGCAGATCAACCAATTAATTTTAGGAGTAGGTACAGGGACTATACAGGTCAGATAGGCAGTCGCTCCATGTAAAATACTGGTATTCAGCTGCATCCGGTTAGACTGGAAGCCGACCCCAACATAGTTGGGAAGGCTAGGCTGATGATGAGGAGTAGGGACAAGGTTTTAAGCACATATTATACCTATGGAAATTGTGCTTCCTTTGACGAAGTAAGCATCTATTTATTGTTGATCTCAAGCAAGGGTCTTGGTACTAGAATAAGTAGATGCTAGGCTTGAGAGTACTTAGACACAGTACCATAATAACAATAGAAAACCACAAGGAGGGCAAGTCAGGTAAATTATTATAATTACAAGCTTTGCAAATCAAATCGATCATTGTTAACTGAGTGGTATCGTGACTGCACGGAATTTGTCAAAATCTTACTACCAGAGAAGTTAGAATAAATATCTTCATTTCATTCTGCTGCTATTCCAATTTATTAGGGGTCGGCGTGCATGGCTTCTTATCTATTAAATTAATAATCTAATCTCACATTAGTCACCCTCTTTCTAGCCATTTCATCTTTCACACAGTCCATCCACCGTCTCTTTGGTCTTCTCCTACTGTTATAGCCATCGACATTTTCCCCGTTCCTTCGAAGTTAGATTAATGAAGAAGCTGCTCCGTCGACAATCGAAGAGACTGCTGATACTTAACAAAAATTTGGAATTTTTTAATAAATATTAGAAACTGACTCTGATGTCCTCCTTATCAAAGGTCAACCATGCCCATAGCCCCACACATCATGACAGCAGAGGATCTGCCTTGGACGCACAGTGCAGTAAACCTGAAGAGTTGTCCTATAAAGTCCGGATGGAAGGTGTCTTGTCAAAAAAAAAAAAAGTTTAAAAAACCAGCCCCGTGCGAGTAGGACTCGCGCATGAAGAGTTCCGTACCATCGTAGTAGGGGGAGCCCCCTTTAATTTTCAATTTATTTTAATTATTTGTTGTGGTAGCGGCAGAAATACATTTTCTTAAAATTTCTACTGTCTACCTGTTACGGATCACGAGATTATTTATTTATTTAATTACAACGGCTGTGTATACAACCTGTAATTACAGCCTAACTAAAATTATAAAAATAAAAGAGACAATTTTAACATAATTAAAATTTACAAAATAACAAAGTACAGCAAAATTTTTTGTGAAAATAAAGGAAGAGATACAGCCCGCTGACAGTCAGACGGACGGACGGACAGCGGAAGCTTAGTAATAGGGTCCTGTTGCGTACGGAACCCTAATAAGTAGGTAGGTACCACTTTCGTGAGCTGGCTACTACTATCACCCATCTGGGATAGTATGCGGGTCGGCAGACAGAGCTTCCACGAATAGCGACTGCACCACTTAGATAAGGTTGTAGTCTAGACATTAGTGCCTAGGTGTACGCATTCTTCATGGATTGACCCTGATTTCTAAGGGTTCTTTAGAAACAATCATATTTTTGACGTAAGTCGAATTACAAGACATTCATGTATCTGGGTGATATATCAACACACAGCCCAAACCGCTGGTCCTAGAGACATGAAACTTGGAGGGTGTGTTCTTTGTAAAGAGCGAGTATCCACTAAGAAAGAATTTTTGGGAATTCCACCCCTAAAGGGGTACAATAGGGAATTAAATTTTGTATGAAAGTCCGTCAGTTTTGAAGTTAGGATCTTTAAATTTTGTGTTTAGGCGGACGATTGAAAATTAATGTATACGTATCACAGTGTTTTTGATAATTCTACCCCCGAAGGGTTAAAAAGGGGGATGAAGTTAAGTAATTGGATATTTTTCGACATCCATGCGAGCGAAGCCGCAGGCAAAAGCTTAGTTAGGTACAAGATGACTAATGGATTTCACAATACTAAATGATTTTTCTTTCTTTTGTAGCTGTCTAACAAGAAATCGAAAGTTGATTGATTCTTAGAATAAAAGTTCGATCTCACTTTAAATAACGTTGTCCAAAAAAGAAGAATAAAATGTTGTGTTTGTTTGTGTCATATCAATAAAGACTTATAGTGCAGTAGCAAGCGCAGCTAAGTGTCTTGCCCTGGGTTCGACTGATGAATTATTTATTGATAATCAGGTATTACCTACTACTAAGTAAATATACTTATAAGGAAAACAAAACTAGGAGGAACTCAAACTACCTTTGTAACGTCCTGTTCTACCTACCTGTAAAAAATCACAGGTCTGGACAATATTTAGAAAAGAATAAGTATTTAGCTTCATATTCAATTGTTGTGTAAAATGTGATTGTAGATATTATCATCAACATCTGTTTTTGCCATTCTTAACACATTATGAACGCACGGTTATTAAGTTTTACGTCACGTAGGTACACGTTCTGTTCATTCAGAAATCCGTCTCTTGGATTACCTGTCATTGTTAGTATTTCACACGTTGTAAAATTGTATTTTTCATTCCATAGTTTCCCAGATTTTCTGTGGAATGATAACCTTGAACTAAGCAATTCAGCCAGCAAGTTCATCCTGCAAGTTTACATAGAAATAGAAACCCAGGATCAGATCGTAAAAAGAAAAACGAAGCCACGATTAATTAGACAGTAGATATAAAACGCAAACCTGTTGGCTACGCGGCTACGCTACACAGTAGCAAGTAAAATAAATAAAAACTAACCGCTTTATTGTGTTAGTGAGTGCATTGCCTCACCTTGAGCTGAAGATCCTAATATCATCATCTGCCTAGCCTTTTCGCAACTATGTTGGGGTCGGCTTCCAGTCTAACCGGATGCAGTATTTTACATGGAGCGACTATCTGATCTCCACACACAACCCAGTTGGTACTGGGTGATACGTACCCCTGTCCGCACGAACTGACAACCAGTCTTACCAAGGGTGGTAAGACTGGTTGTCAGACTTTTGGGGCTAATGACTGCCCGTAACGACTGTCAAAGATTTACAAATGACAGCCGGGACCAACGGCTTAACGTGCTTTCCGAAGCACGGAGGAAACTCGGTATGTAATGGGTCCCATCCACGGGCCAACCTAAGCAAGCGCGGTTTAAGATCCTAACAGACAAATTAAAATTATGAATTATTAGAACATAGTGAAGTGAAAGTATTGAGATCGCCTTGCAATCCTTCATCAAATTATTAGAGTGGAATCTAATTAAATATGATTTTAACTTATCGATGCCTGCGACGAAGAGCCCAGTCGCCTTGCCTTATACTAAACACTTTTCCGTCCAGGAAATTCCATTTTGTATTTAGATAATATATAGATTTAAATGTAAAACATCATTTTCCTAGTACCTACCTAACCTAGGTACAAAATGATCGATAGTCTTGGAAAACGTGTTGATCTAATACTTATTTACCTTACTTATTTTGTAAGCAGGTACTTTACCTATTAGCAACAAAATGACAGAACTCAGACGATGATTAGCCAAGCAAATACGATTACCGAAGGATCAGAGGCGAGATCTAAGTAAAAAGCCATTGCTCTCAAGTGCCTTGCAATGTTGAACATTTTTTGTTCCTTTTCTCGTGAACGGTGAAGACTTACACGCATTGCAATTGCAAGACCAGTTCTGGATACGGGACAAGATCCCCATATAAAATTCCATGTCAGGATTATAAAAAATAAACAAACCACAGAAATATTACACGTCCGCACTTATCGTTAATTTCAACTAATCAATTTTTTATGTAACCCAAAACACCTTCAAGACTTTGGTAGGTTTTTGTACTGTTGGCAAAAAAAGTTATAAGTTATGGACGCAATAGAGTCACCTCTGGTATTCTGTGTGTGTTTAATACGAGTACTTACCCCACCTACATGTATTTCTAGTTCGTCAGAAAGTTAACGAGGTGCTCATGATGGTGGTAACATCATACTGACCCATTAGTAACTAGATATTCCCTGCCTGCGTCGGTGTTCCTAAGTTCATCAAGTCGTATGACCCCAATCTATTTAAGTCGCGAGTTAATAGACTTTTTTTGGGTTAGCTCGTGCCATTAACGAGCTCATCTCTGTCCTGAGGATAAGATTGAGGACAAGAGACAAAAAATATTATTCTATTAGATAACTTTTCCAAAGAAAAGTTTCATTTTCTATTCATGTCATCTCATCAAACAAAGTTTTAGATATACATATAATTATTACTCAATTTCCTTTTCATTAAATAGACAAAAGGTAATTTTAATTAATAAAATAACAAAAACTTAGGTTGCAAGAGCGAGCGAAGTGAGCTCGGGACTTGGGGCACTCCGACTCGGACCGGTTAGGTTGCAAAAGGGATTCCCTTCGTGTAAGTTTACTTTAAACCCTCTGAGAAATTGGAGCCACGCGCCTACTTCTTTACTACTACTTTCAAAACATTACAAAAAAACAGTAGGTACCTCCAGTGCATTTTTTGCGTAGTTATCACGATGTTTTAAATGATTCGCCTAAATAAATAATCGTTTATGCTTTTATTGTATCAGTTAAATTCATGAATGAGATAATTACGTCCATATTTGACTAGCTACTTAGCTAGATATATGTGTAATACCGAGGGTTACCATGAAGACAAAAAATAAAACACAAAAATAATTATAATAGTAATTTATTGCAAGTAACCTCAAAGAAACGCAAACTAAAGGATGTTAACATGACTAGTTAATTATTTAATTAAACATAATGCCATTAAGTACACACGACGCGTACGTAATATTACATTGTTAGATCAGGTGGGTTGTAAACATAACACTATTTTCATGAAAACTTACGCTTTAAATGGCAAAGAGAATAAAAAAAATAAAAATAATCAAGAGCCCGGTAATTTTGCGTGCATTTATGTAAGTAGGCAAACCTATAGCCGTTAATTTTCAAAAACTCATTTTTTTTTTTTTAAGTTAGTTAAAGGACCTGCGTTAAAACTTTAATCATTTTAAAATTGTAAATATTTCTTTTTTTTTTTTAATTATTTTACACATCTTTAAAAGTGGGGAGGTGCTAGGAACTATCCATTTAAAAATGAATTACTTAGTGACCGGTTTCGTCTAATACATCTGTTTTTTTTTTACTTACAAACAACAATTATTTGTACATTTAAAAGGAAACTATTAAAGTTTGTAGCATATATTATTTTTAAATGAGACTTTTCATATTTTTAACATTATTTATCTGAAAGACAAAGTACACACGGCGGCACATCAAGCTATAAATATCCAATATAACCTGACTTCGCTTTGTATGAGCTTACGTACGATGAGAGATCAGTTTAATTTGGTTTGGCATAGCTTGATTGGCCGCCGTGCGTACATTAGACAAGTAGAGTCAACACGCAAAAAAGAATAAGAAGAACAAGTAGAGTAGTGAAAGATATAATATACCACATATATATCTATAATTATTATTACTCATTTCCTGTACAAGCAGGGTAAGATCAACACATAACCTTGTCCAATTTACTTTGTCCACAATCCGATCGTCGGTCCGGAATGCAGAACTTGTCTCACTTTAATAAAATATCAATAATATCTATTTACGTAAGTAAATAGCTAGTTCTACATATTATATGTACTTCACGTGATCTTTGACGCGGCCCGGTAGTGTGACAGCCGCTAGCCGTTCCCTTCACAAGGTCTATTACCAAGTATTCGCCGTACTCATGTTCACAACAAAAGAACGACAAGTTTACATTTAAGATAGCAAGATTCACGCTTCGTTAAGTAACTACTTATGTAGATATAATTAACAAAACACCAATTGCAGTTCTGAACTTCCAAAACCAGATATTAAAAACAAGAAGTATTACACGGTAATTAAGTTTCGTGAAGTGATGTAAAAGCGATAGCACATTATTGCGTTTACAAGCTTTAGGAAAATTCCACTTATAACAGCAAGGACTTCGAGATTTTAGTAATGAAATTCTCTAAAAGGTTTCGAGACTGGAAATAATACAACATTTTATTAAGCTAAAATATTTTACAGTTTATTATTTACCGCACTAAAATTAAACTCTTGGCGGATTTAGTGCCAACTAAACGCGCGTACTCTATGAGATCGCTAGTTTTGTTTCCGTTCTTCTTGCCGGCTGCATGCCTCTTGAACGCTTTGTACAGTATCACGGACCCATTCACCCATATTGGTATGTAGTTCAAATCGCTTTCTTTTGGGAAATTCTCATCCACACTGTCGAGATCGGGGTCTAGCCTCGAGTACGGCGATGCCTCCAACTTGGGAGTACATTCTACCAACGGGAACCATTTGAACGTCTCTGGACACACCAAATCCGATGGGAAGAAGTTACCTTTATACCTCATCTTGCAGCATGAGTAAATATAATATCCCATGTAGTAATACTTGATTTCCGGACATTCGGTATGAATGTGTCTTGTAAACTCGATCTCTCTAAAATTTTACGAAAAATGCAACATTTATTTATTTATTTACCACCAACCATAGCAACATTACAGACCAAGTCCAATACGATGCTACAACACAGAATTAAACAACATAAACAGTAAAATTACATTTAAAAAAAATATTAAAACTTATTATAGCTATAGTTAAAACATCAATAACCAACCATGACCAAGCTCACAGTTGGACACCCCCTTCAATTATTATTTTGTGATCATAGGTAAAATGCTTTCATATAACTATCAGAAACTTACATTTGTATTAAATTCTGTCAAGTATAGTCGGCTTTGTACAGCTTTACCACCCTAAGCTCAACCTCTAGTAAATTTTTGCTTTAAAACCAATATGGCAGTTAGATAGCTCCAACATTTTAAGTTTCAATTTACAGAGTATAGTTTTCGGCAAAAGTGTTATGAGGTGGACTATACTTAGAAGATTACGAAGGTTCTTTTTAACCCCCGCCGAAATGTGTGTGTGTGTGTCTGTCTCTGGCACCGTAGCTCTTAAACGAGTGAACCAATTTGGATGCAGTTTTTTTTATTTGAAAGATAGTTTTAGTTTAGTTTTTTTATCAAAATCAGTTTATACAATTAAACATGTTTACAATTAGACATGTTTTACCAAAACCGGCTCAGCCATTTTATTGACTTTTCAAATGTTTGTTCGCTTTTCTTTGGTGCGATGGGGGTTTTTTAAATTTAATTTTATACTTATTATTAACAAATGTGAAGTGGGGATCCCCTGTAAATAGAAAATAAAGTCATAGTTGCTCACCTCAAAGCACCATAGGTTCCTAATGTCAGGTTCATATACTGCGGGTCATAGAAGAAGTAAACAGAAGAGACACACTTGGGCAGGATGTCGATGACGCCGACGGCTATGATCTTGCCGTCCAGCCAGTACTGCTGGTGGAACGATCCGTAGCCGCAGTGAGGGCCATTCTCTCTGTGCTCTTCCTAAATAACATTGAAAGCTTCATTAATTACGTCAAGGTAAGTGTACACGCGAATTTTAAGCTGGCCCTAACGGCAACAACAGAAAACAACGGAAATACCTTTTATGAAAATTTCATCATCTAACCTAGCCTTTTCGAAATGATGTCGGGTTGGCTTCCAGTCTAACCGGATGCAGCTAAATAACAGATTTTTACATGGAGGCGGAGCGAATGCCTTTCTGACCTCCACGTTCCAATTAGTACTGGGTATTACAATACCCCTTGGTAGATTTTCGGGCCACTACCTGTAACGACTGTCCAAGATGATCTACTAACGACAGCCGGGACCAACGGGTTCACGTGTTTTCCGAGACACGGAGGAAAGTCGGTACGTCATGAACGGTCACCCATCCACGGACTGACCCGGAAGATCGATCAGCGCAGCTGTAATTATTTAACCACGAGCGCCTATGTAAAGTTACGTCAATCAATTCTACTTACTTACATTTTTATTCAAAACACTAACGTTTACATTACCACGATCATGGTGTTATTATTATAGTTTTGGTTGGTCGAAGTATAGAAGCGACACCTACCGGCAACATGGAGAACCAAGAAGCCGTGTGCCCGCGCGATATTATCGTCGCAGCTCTATCCAAAGGATATTCCAAGCATTTGGTTTTTCTGATTCTGGGATTACCCCATTTTTAAACCTTGCACCTGAAACCTAGTTCCTTAAAAGTACCATGTGACTCACCAACAAGGGACTCTGCACTAAAAAGTCCTTAAACTTTGGTTCCGTACATTTGTCTGGCTTATCGTCATGTATTGTTGTTTGATACTTCACATACACTTCGTGGGTCTCCTTAGCTGTTGCCAGCCATTCGGGGCTAGGCGGGGTTGTCCTCACCAGTTTTATCTAAAAAATACACGACATAGAATTATGTAGACGAAAGAACATTCGAGATTCACCATGATGACATATAGCAAGTGGCAAAAAAACAAGTTTACAACAATACATCCTTACAAAGATGGCTATCAATTGGGAAAACACATCTAATGATTTACCTTAGCATTACTTAGAATAAGTACTCAAATGGTCATTACAAAAAACTGACAATGGGGAACAAAAAAAACTGATGTAACGTTGATTGAGTACCTCTAGCTTGTGTTTAACATCACTGGGCAACTCATTTATAAAATCCTCAATTTGTTTCTCCTTGTTCTTGCGGGTGTTTATGGCTACTGCATCAATGCCCTTCTCTCTTTGTTTTTCTAACTTCCTCTCTCTTCTCAATTGTTTAGCTTTTTTACATGGTGCCTTAGTAGGATCAGGACCCGATTCTGAAAATTATTGTTAATAGTAACTTCATTTTATCAATATTTTTTTTAACTTCTTTTTTCTCGTTTTTCCTAAATAAAAATGCCAGCATTTAGTTTTGTGTTTAAATCGTATATTGATTTGGTACTATTAAGAGCGGCCAACCCGTCATACTTTTCTTACAACCGCTCTTACTAGATTATGCCTTGGTAACACATCTATCTTTGACTTTTTTTTACTGATAGGTATCTTGTGCACTATATCTAGGTTTCTATCAAAGCAAAAAGTAAAAATTTGGAGAAACAAATTCAGTATAAACCTCTAAAAATCTGCTATTTTGCACATATTTACCTAAACTTTGGCCGTTTATATTGTACTCATAAATTGTAAAAGTAAAGAAAACATTGTGATAGAAACCTTGCAAATGTAATGGAGATTTTAAATGACAAATATTAATTTCACAAACTTGTAAGCCTTATTCAAAAACACGTATCTCCTGGAACAAGTTTATGAAATTTTCGAACACTATTTTTCGTTCAATGTTGTCGCATTAGGCGGTATGAGGTGCGCGAGAGACGATTCGTGCGGGGTCGGGGCCCTCTGAGACGGGGGAGTTGAAAAAACATCGCCGCTGTTGCTCTGGATGAAACAACAAGCTTTTCGACCATGCTCGCGATGACGATAGACGGACTGGGAAGGGCCCTCTTAAAAGGAACTCTCACATTCATCTTTCTTACTCTTGTTCTTTATTGCGCACAAAATAAAAAATATATGAATACAAATTGCAATAATATAGCTGCAAAATCCCTCTTTAATCTCTTTATCTTTAATCTCTAACTATATTTATAAGGCTTTCTAATCATACTTGGCTTTAATCTAGTCTCTTTAATTATTTTTGTGTGTGGTTCAATGTTGTCTCTTTAGTTCTTGGGAGTGCATTATTCGGGTTTTATGGACTAAATAAACAAATAACACAAACCTGCTTTTACTTCTTTCTCCTGAGGGACTGGACTAGGTTTAGGTTGTTTTGGTTTGATAATATCTTTATGAACTATGCCATCTGAAAAGAAGCAGGTACACCATATGAGAATCTCAATATTAATTCCAAAACTTCTAAATATTCACTTTCAATTTAATAATACAGAAATATTTTTCAACATGAATAATTGCCAACTTTTGTTATCAGAATATTTTTTCACAATGTTTATGTAACTTGCACAATGTAGGCATGTGACTTTATTAACTTTATGCATGACGTTACAAAACAAATCAGACACGCTTACTTTTATTAAGATTTTTTCCTGTTACCATACTTTTTTATGAATCTTACAAGGTAAACTGTAGATTTCGATTTTAAAGGAAATATGAAGATGAAATTATACCTCCAACGCCTTCTCCAGCATTACAGTCTAAAAGTTCACTATTGGTAACAATATCCAAGTTGATATCCTGATGTTCCCTCATAGTTTCTACGAACTGCTCGCCTCCCTCTTCAAACCCTTCAGCCAGTACCTCACTACCACTGCTGCAGGTTGACATCTTCCTTCCTCGGTCACCTGATGGATGAGACATCTCTTGACCAGCCAACATCTTGTTGACTCGCTTCAATACTTTCTTTTGAGACTTTGTAGGTTTGAACTCTAAGGCCCTGCAACTAAGTGTCAAATAACAATATTAACAAATTACTTTGTATTCAATCACATGGTATATTTATTAAAGCTAGCTCAAAGCTGCCTGCACCATTTCAAACATTCCAGCGATGAATCACTTCACTAGGTATGTGTTTCACAATCAAAGCTCGAGTGTTCAGGATCAATACCATTGCATTTTTCAAGGAAAGCATGAATGCAGTCATTCTACATCAATAATACAAACCGTATTGTGTACATAGGGCAACATGTAACATCCATGGTTGGCTTATAGCAATATTTTCCTGACCGCCTCCATCCTCTATCAATTAAATCTTGATAATCACTCACAGTCATAGCATGAGCCCACATACCTGTATCAATATAATGACTTAATATCAACGTATTAACAGATCAATCCCAAAAAATGTTTATAAACTTACCATGACTATAATTAGTATCAGGGCGCTTACAATAGCCACATCTGTATTGTTCATGTTCAGCATAATACTCTACAATGCTGCGCAGCATTTTAATACGCCGTTATCAGTTTTTTCACTAATTTATTTCGAGGAGATATCGAGAATATTAAAATCCAATCCTGGACCAATACCAAACAAAATCCAAGAAGAAAAGAAAAGATGACACTGATGAGTGATGACAGCACTGACAAGTGACAGCCAGGCCAGGTGACAGCTACATTGACAACAACAATGTCAAACGCATCAGTACTTTTTAAACACGAAACCAAGTCTTTTAGCTTACCGGGTATACAATTTCCTGACAATAGGATCCTAGCACCTAATTCATCCCTTTATAATAATTAGCCCACTATCTTGTTAAAATAAATATATCCTGTATAAATACGAAAGACTATAATTTCGTGCGAGATAAAATTAATTTGTGTGATATTAATTTATGTTGTTTTAAAAAGTCCCCAGTTCCTGCCAATCTCAATACAATTAAATTGTAAACAATTGCACATTCCTTTATAAGCTGTAAAAAATGTATCAAAACAATAAAACAATATCCCATGGTCGCCAGACCTTTTATTTTCTTATTAACTAAATGGGTGGCATCAAGTAAGTGTTTGTATGTACTGTGAATGTATAATGCCGACGCACAGTGTGTAATTTCGCCTCAAAAGCGGACATCCTCTTTTTATAGCTGATTCCGATGGATATAACTGTTATACAGTATAATATGAAACACCGGTTTAAATATATTCCTTAATTTTAAAGTTACGATAGTTTTTTTGAAAGGTCAATGAACTTCGTCAAAATCTTTTTTGTAGATATTTCCCGAAATAACAAACGCTCACCTTATTTAAAATTAACCATGAATTGAAAATTGTATTTATAATGTCGTGTATAAATTACAAGTCTTTACTTTCCCTGGAATGCGAGTTAAAAATTATTTTCTAAATATTAGAAAATAAATTATATAAAATTTTCTAAATGACATTAGCATTTTTTTTTACTAACGAAATACACTCTAGTTATGTAGCTTTTTATAGTAAAAAAATGGAACATTTTACGTAGAGGACTTCAGAGCTATAACGTTTCTAAGTTTTTCATCAATTTCTATGGAAATAGGGTTGTCAAGCATGAGTTTACTTAATTATGTTATTTAGGTATAATTAAGTAAACTCATGGAAAAATGTATGAAAAATCACACAATATCTATTAGAAACATTTTTTTAAATATTGAACCTCCTCAAGATAAATTTTGAGTTTTTGAAAGAAAAGGGAGAAATAAACTGGACTTATTTGGTATATAGATATAAACAAAAAAAGTTGAAATGAGAGTTTACGGGTTATCTTCAATAAATCTGAAATAATGAGGATTTCGTCTGAAGTCAGCTCCACTTCTTCAAATTCGAAATTAGAATCCGGTGAGTAATAACGCACATTGTCCATTGTCACTTCCAACAGAGAAAGAACTTTTGGGGGCAAAGGTTTTTTCGGTTTGCGTCTTTTATTGTGGGATATAGTTGATAAATATGGATCAGATGATTCAAGTCCTCGGTGAAATAAGTCTGTTATAGTTGTTTTTCGATCCAGCTTGCGTGTGTGATGCTCACGATCATTACTTCAGTGATGTTCGTTAAAAAAATATAACGATCATCACTGAAGTAACCATAGACTTAAGTGACAACCCTAACTTGAAATTTTAAAATTTAATATCTCCGAAGTCCTATGTTTAAAGCGTCTAGTTTTTTTTGTCGAAGTAATGGTTACATCAACTAATAATTTGGCATTTAAAAAAAATGCTAATATTGCAGGACATGTCTGAAAAAAAATATAAACTAAATAACAGAAAAAAAATATTTTCGCCCAAACCAGACGAGATTTTTTAACTTTTTTAATATAAATAGGTGCCTAAAATATGTTTGAATCATAACCAAAAAACTTCCAATGGAAAAAATGATTAAATACGGAAATAAAATGTTTCTATGTTTTCTATGGTCTTTTCTCGATTTTCAAAATTTTTCGACAACTATTATAGATAACGACACCGGAGTTTTACTAGGAGATTTGTTCGATTAATACCTTTCTAAATAGCATATAAAACGAGGATGTCCGCTTTTGAGGCGAAATTATACACTGTGCGACGGTCAATTTTTAGATATCAAGTGCTAAAGTTGCGTAAAAATAATACTTTTCTAAAAGCTCGAGTGCTGATTTTTTTAAATGTGGTAAGCAGATTGTTAAAAGTGTATTATTAACATTGTCAGATGCTTCAGCTCGACAGAGATTTCTGCCAGTAACATCGAAGCACGGAAAAAGTTATGTGATTTTACTTAAATCCTGAGACTTAATTTTTATATTTCTCAGGAAAGCATTTCAGTACTTATTTTGAGCCAGACCAATCATAGTTGGGCCAAACATCCCTCAGACACAATTAAAATGTAGTTGTAGGAGCGCATAGGTCTATTAAACCCATACAAAAATGATTAATTGCGAGCCTACAGTTGTTCTGACTGCTTACAATGAATGCTGCTAATAAAGAACTCTCTGAGTATCAAATATTGAGAAAAAAAATAGACTGGCTTGATATTTCGCGCTATTTTTTCCGCGCTTTAAAGCGTCGTTGATGACATTGACATTTGGTTTCTGAGAAAATAAGTAAGGTCTGGCAGCCCTGGGATCTTGGACTACAACAATTATATTCCACGATTATCTTTCTTATTTTAAAATTATTTGAGTATCAAAAATATTTATATGCCTCTATTCCAGCTAGCAGTACTTTTTTTTTAACTTGAAGGCATTTTTGCCTTTGACGACGTCAACGAAGACCTAACACTCCCTTCTTCAACTTCAGCAATATTCGACATTATAGATGGCAAATGATTAGTCGTTAACTTGCGCCGAGGGCTGAAAAAAAATCTTTTGTTAAATCATTCATCATGGCAACGTTCCTGCCTGACTGATTCAATAATTTAACTGATTGTTCCACCTGCACCACCATGAAAATCAAATTGCAGTTTTTATAAATGGGTTGCGATTTACTGCCATAATAACACAAGCTTGTCTACCGAGTGCCATTCAAAGTCAATGTGAGAATCTAATTAAATTTCATGTTGCATGGTTTGCTGCGTAATAATAAAATTCAACAATTTATAGAAAATTAACTAACAGTCTTTCTCTTCGTGTAAAATTCCATGGTTGTACTTCAGTCTCTCCCCAAATAAGAAATACAAGTCCGCTCAAAAGCAATATTAAAGCATGAAAACACCAGATATGCTTCCATACACTCGGAAAATTCTAGAACAGACGAATAGTTGACGTTCTTATAAAAAAATGTATTTTAAAGAGATTATGCCTTGATTTTGCCTACTCTTGAGATTCAGTTGTGAATGAAAGGTAGTAGAAGATTAGGAGTTTTTGTCAATGCATAAATTACCTATGTGGGGCATCGGAAAAGTTTTCTCCGTGACAAGGATGGACTATCGCACGTCCTTGTAATACCCATCGCACGTCACGTAACCATAATAGGCTACGGTAGCAAACCCACATTGTGTAAGAATTACACATTCAGGGCATTGTATTTAAATAATGGTTTGAAATGTTAGCCTCGGACTCATACTAGGTCGTCAATCGCGACACGCACGCACGTCTTATAGCAAGTAGGGTAGGTCAAACCCGAAAGCAATGGGCTTTCTGTCTTCACTATAGAACTATCAGCATGCATGGGTTTCATCAGTCGATTAGAGCTAGCCTGACCATAGCTGATCTTTGGAAAGTAGGATGTAATTGTAGAATGACGATTTTTTAGCACAGAAGTTACTGCTAGAGATGCCTTACTACTACTTATAGCAGAAACCTCTGGTGATCAAGTCTACCTATCATACCTGACTACACATAATAACTCTTGTAATAAACGCTCATTCTCTAAGGACCACCAACGTACCCTAAACTTGTATGTGACTTGTCCAACGCAAAGTGATATTAAAATACCCGAAGTGTTTCCAATAATCTTAATAACTGTAGTAATAGGATTCACGAACGTAGGCGTGAGTTCCTGAAATACAAACGATTTTTAGTTTACCTACTTAGTGATACTCAAACAGTTACCTAGACAATTTGAGCAAACTTACATAACAGAGGTCCAATGTAAGATCCATCCCAGCAGCAGTTAAAGCAACAGCTAGAGTTAACAGAATGGGCCCAGGAACAATTGGAAGCATCCACGAAATACACACCAACAGTCCTGGGATCACGTGAGCTAAGCCAAACAATTAATGTGTCAGTCAACAAAGGAAGGCCTAACCCATTGACAAGGGGTCGTTTCGGGAAGACTATGACCAATTCGAGACAGGCTTGAACAGTCGTGTCTGTCGAACATGTTTTAAGGCCAGGACGGATGACCTCGTTGTCTTCTCTACATAAAAATTCGCCAGTCGAATTCAATTGTCCGAATAAAAACCATGTTTTGCAGAAGACGAAGCCTACGAAGGATAAGAAGACCCCTTATCCTCCTCCGGATCCTTTCGTAAAAGATGGCAAAAGGAACCACACAAGGAGCTGACGCACAAACGCATCCTTACCTAAACTGGATTTGTTGTTCCCTGTTTTTCTGATACCAATATATATTTTGAGGATGATAAGGTCCCTACCAAATACTATAATAACCTTGGCGGTCTAAAGAGGTCGAGTCGCGATCTGACGCCAGAATAAATTCCTTGAAGAAAATCCTTTACTCACACACAATAATAAAATATTTCCTTAGATGTTTAATCCGACTGACTTGAGGCTTGTGTTTGTACTTGTGATAAGTTTGTATGAGGATTGTACCCAAAACTAAACGCAAGAAAAATGGCAGAGCTGTAATTGCTGATGCCTGAAAAAGATACAGAACAGGTGGAAGTAGTATTTTTTCTAAGACTTTAAACCTTATTTCGTAGTTGCACTACTAATGCAAGTCGATATGGTAGGCTAAGATGCGATAAGAAATAATCTTGGGTTAGCTTAGACTGTGGTTGTATGTCGGTGAAGAACTACAAAATCCATCTTATGTGGATATAATCTTCTTTAGAAGGAGAACTTACTAATTATGAATTACCACAAAATTTTTACTTACACTATAAATACTGTATTTGGCGACCTTAGAGTAATAAAGTGGACCGTAGAGGCAAAGGGAAATAATCATCCATGAATATCCAAAGTTCAGGATGCAGAGAGCCCAAAGTGGGACAGATCTTATTATCAGTCGCCATGGAGCATGAGCATTTGTCATCTAAAATACAAACACTTAATTAATGTTTCCTGGTTAATGAGGAAATAAGCATCTTGGTTATCGGTAAACTGGAACTTGGCACCTTGATGATGTCACCACTTTCCCATGCTTGTTTACGACTGTTTTACGGATGCGCGAAGACGTCATAAGACGCTTTCAAAGCCCTTAATAAACGGTGCTGTTTATGCCGACTCAACCTTGATCTTAGACCTTAGTACCAGCTAAGAACCTAGTCCGCTAGACAGTAAATATTAAGTGCCTGCCTACCCTTGTTGAGACTTCATTTGCATATTTACTACATTATTAGGACTCACTTTTATTGGAAAAATTTTAATGATAGTATTAGACAAGTACGCTAATTCCTCGTCAGATATACAAGGGTGTTTCCTTGGGTAATCGGTAACAACAAGGATCCAAACGATGGCCCATGTGATTTGCATCCCTCCAGCGACGTAGAAGCCTACGGGCCATCGCGAGTAGTAGTGCACTGCGGCACACATGAGGAACGTGGAGAAAGTCCCCGTGGTTATACCTGGTGACAAATACACATACATTTGAATACATCGTTATTAGTCATGCATGCCGTTTTCCAATGCGACCCCAGCGATAGTGCTACTCGCAACAAAACCGACCCGATGCGCACCGGTAAAGTTTTTATACTGCGACACCGGTAAAATATAGTGTCTTGTGAATAAATATTTAATTAGACAAATTAGTTAGGTACCGGTTCAGGTTACATGTCTATACAATTAATATTGATATTATCCTATCGAGTGGATAACGGAATACTCGCTTTCAACAGTCAGCTGAGAGAGAAATTAATTCTCAATTTCATTCAAGAAATATTAGTATGTTTATTCAGATGGAACCGCAAACACCTTGTCACAACGATGAAGAACTAAGGCACGATAATTTCTACTAGGAACGAAGCACCGTGAGAAGCTTACCACAGTATGCCCACATGAAATGGTTCCTCTCTATTGGTGGTACCCAGTACCTTAGCACTTGGACCATGCTAGGCTGCATGGCTCCCTGTTAGAGAAAGCACAAAACTTAACACACTCAGATCTGGCAGTAGGTAGTAGTTGCGACTTGTGCAACATAACACAGTGCTGCAATTATACTGAATCTTTCTTTAAGACACAATTATTTTATTGTTCAAAAATATAGTATTTGGTCCAAGAAGTAGGACCCATTATGAGCCCAAAAAACTCCACAGAAAAAGACCTGCTGGACGTGGCCTTCATAACGATTTTATTAAATAAAATTTTATAGATTCTGAATGTACGCCGTCGTCGTTATAAGCCAATAGTGCATTTGAAGAAGGTTAGTCATCCTGGTAATGCCACTAATTTCTAGAAAATTCATTCCTTATAAAATTATAATAGCACAAAAACGAGGAGGCATCTCACCAATGGGTGGAACAAGATTGCCAATCAACATCATCTTCTTGCCCTTGTCCCATGTTACTTGGGGTCGGCGCACCATGTTATTTTCTACCATTCCCCTGTCAACCGTCACGCTATCATTTACTCCTTTTTATTTCATATCATTCCTCACACAATCCATCCACCGTTTCCTTGGCCTTCCTCTCCCCCTCCATCCATCAACATTCATATTCATCTCTCTTTTGGGCACATGCAATTCGTCCTTCCTCATCACATGTCAAACCGAGACAGTCGATTCCTTTTCAACTCTTCTGTGTCTGGCGCAACTAAGGTTGCTAATAATGTTGAAATTCATATCTAGAACATTGTAAAAACTAAAAATACTAACAGCACAAAATCCTTTGATGATTCGTACTAGAAACAGCACCCAAAAGTGATAATAAGCTGAGGCGGGTGTAAGTACGGTCAGTATTCCAGATATACCCCCTGCGATGCCAACTACCCACGTGGGGCCTAACCTGAAAAATAATTCTACTGAATATGTACAATCTCATTTTTTTAACAAACAAAGCTTAGTGGTTAACAAAGGGGCTTTGCTTAGAAATTGTCAGGGGGTTACAACTTCGAGGAGTAGGCATGTTGTTTTTGGAAGAGATCAAATAATATTGTAAGCTAATACTACAGATCATTCAGATGTCTTATCAAGTGAAATGCTTTGCTTATTAATAGTATTTTCTTTATCTTTTATATAAGTAAGCTGTTACTACGTACCTATCTCCAAAACTATGGAAAATCGGGAAGCAAATGCAATATCCTACGTGATAAGCGCAGAACAGTGTCCCTACTTTCGTGTCATCCCAGTTTATAATGTCCACCATCTGAAAATGACATATCATAATGAACCAATAGTGTTCCCCCTGATGTGACACAAGCGTCCTCTCTATGAGAGGGAATGGCCCACTATAATCTCGTAATGACACATGTCTTCGATTGTCTTCAACATGTTTGAAGATTTATTCGAAAACAATTGTGAAGAAAAGACTGCTCTTCGTTCTGGGTGACGACAAAGGCAGTAGACCTGACCCAAAAAAAGATACAACGATTTCGACTGTAATAATTTGCTGATCATGACCAGTTGGCATGTGCAGTTGGGACTGTTTTTAGTCCGACATCCAGAAACGAAGCCCTTCCAGCGTCAATCTTGGCGATGGAAACCCCTACGAAGTTTACACTATTGTGCATGTAACTACCTGTACTAGTATCTACTGTACAACAAGCTATTCTAAATTCCACAACACTGTATATAAAATTTATTCTTTACTGCCACTTGTTTATTTTAATTTATAAATATTATTGTCTCTATCATTTCAAATACATTGGCACATAGTTAAATCCATTGTTTTGCTGTTGTTATTATAAATATCTATTCAAAGCTAGGGTTTTCCATTCAATTTTAACCACATGGCTTGGCGAAGTCAGGTTGAACAGCAGCTATTACTTTTCAAACCAGCAACACCTACATTTCTTTGTGCAAAATTGTCATTTATATCTACTGTTTGCTACTTATCTAATACCCTACTATTTACAAAACATATTAGTTATTACTATTATTAGTAAAGCACATATTATGATCGTATACCCCAGTTCTTGTAGCACTTTGTAGGGATATATTTTCAATATCAATCGAATTGTCATCTCTCTTCATAACTTGGGCCATATCGACTATATGCACACTTAGGTTATTACGGACGATGTACATTAAAAAATACCCAAGAAATATCATTATTCCCACCTAGAACACAATAGAATACGAACAATAGAAATCAATTGCCAAATTAATTATACAAATATCAGTCAGTATTTATGTTTTCGCTTACTATTGCACGTATCCTAATTTTAAACATAACCAATTTCCAAAAATGTTCATAAAATGACAATTTTAAGCGCAGTAAATATCCATGGCCATATTGAAATATAACTAGGTATATGTGACACATCTTCATAATAAAAACGTAGACACTATAAGCTACCAACAAGTAAACAGGTGTAGAAACAGAGAGCCATTAAAAATCAAGCGTAAATAAAACAATCAAGTCACAATCGACGTTTATTTTATGATTGATGATGTTTTCAATAAGACAAGTTAACATATTCATGTCAATTACAATACAAGATAACAAATAACTGTCGAAATATAAACCTACTGAAGTACAATGATTTAATTAAACCGAATTGGTAGCAACAATCTTCACACTACATAATTATTAAAAATATTTCTAAAATTTATAACATAGGTAGGTTTAGATCCATGGGTTAAATAAGAACTTGGACCATTTTAATGTCGTCTTATCCACTGCTGTCATGTTGTCATGTATGATACTCTGTATATATTACCTTAAATTATGGCCACAAGAACTTCATGAACGGACTACCTACTTCTAGTTGTATTAGCTTTCTTTTGATAAAAAATTCCTGCGTCAAATTGGAAGACCAAATTTTAAAATAGCTGAATAATAGTATTTCTCATATTTATGTGGTTGACAAACAACTTTGATAAAAATAGGTATCGATTTTAATTAATACAATTCTATAGATAAGGTCATCGTCTCACAATAGGCAAGATCAAAAATTATAGTAGGTTGCTACGCAGCCGAAGATAACTGCTTTGCAATTCCAGTACACAAAACCAGTGCGAGGGTTCTTTAGTACTAATGAACTAAATATAAATTTAAAATACCACTGGGGTTGCCGCCTATCTACCATACGAATAATTATCATTATATTTTCAATAAAGATCACAGCGATTACAATGCATTTACATTATATAACTTTTACGTCATTATAATTTTTAAGAACAATTATTATCTACTAAGTACACATAAACACAAGTATAGAAAATAAATAATCCATTAAATAAACTGCTCAAATTAGTATAATATCATCGTAATCATTATCACAATTATATTTTAATAAAATGCACTTTCTTCCTAAATCCTCAACATAAGAGCTCGTATTGCAGAAGCGTCCCGCAAGGCTCTATCGTGTGCCCTATAAAATTCATAAACTATGGTCACGTTGATAATTATAACTTCAATAATTTAATACCGAAAGTGTTGTTATTTTACATATACAAGAAAATAAAATAATTCACTACAGTATAGCATGTGTTTCAATTATCATATTTCAAGTCTCTCAAAATCCTACTGAATTTGGCGGCATTCGTATAATTAGTTCATACTTCCGCCTTCGCCCCTGTAGTAGAGCCCTTAAAGCTGAAGAAGTCACTTAAGGCACCTATATTTTACTCATACTCTTCCGTCACTTGTTTAGGTAATTGTGAGATTAAATGATGAAACATATTTTCAAATCCGTCCATAGCTTAGTATCTAATTCTTTTATCGCATATTTGCAGGACACCTATTGCATCGATATCATGGCGATAGTCGGAACTAAGATACAGGTTATAATATTGCCAGTCTCACTCAATAATATAAACAATCTCATTTACTTGGCAAAGTTTAGCGGAGTTTCTTTTATTTCTTTTGTGTCACCGATTTTGATAGGCGAACCATTCATTTCCTTGAGATCCGCATTTGTTTTGTCTTCCTTTGCATCCTTGTCTTGGGGGAAGTTCCATGGCTGGATATTACCGGTCCCAAAGAATATGAAAAACAAAGCCGAGACGATGTAAACTGATGCTCCCACGAAGAACACTGGACGCCAACTCTCGAAATTATTCTGTAAGTGGAAAGTTAACCATTAATTTTGACACGGTTTTATCAGCTACTTATATTTCTAATTCGACTTGTCATTGTATTTTATTTACTTTATTCTTCTAAATAAACCTAATTGAAAGATACAAAAAGTGACAGGTTTATAATTTAACAGGTTTGTAATTTCATGAAGATACTTACTCCTTTGCTCGTAAAGTATGCTGTAATCATGGGTGTAAAGAATCCAGCAGTGCTGCCGATACAGTTGGCAATTCCATACAAGGTCCCCGCATAGTTCGGCGCTAAGTCTTGATGATTCTGTAGGTTGGTCAATGTCGCCGCGCCGTTGAATCCCATTGACATCGTGATCAGCGCCACTGACAGTGCTGTGGAGCATCCCGCATACACCAACAACACTAACAACACACCAGGGAGGATGTGCGAGAACAGACAGAAGAATTTCCTTATAACGGTTGTTGTCATTAGTTTTCTTGCCAATATGAAGTCCCCGACCACACCAAATATTGTCGCAAAGAACAATCTCGCGAGGTACGGAAGTGCAGATATCACTCCAGCGGCCGATAATTCAAACCCTAAGACGCTTGAAACAAACTTAGGTCCGACAGTCATTATGAAGTACAAGCCCCACAGATTTCCGTAGTGTAGAATAGCCATTGCTAAGAACGGTAGTGATAAACAAATACTCTTGAACGGCGGCAATCCCTGGAAAAAATAAAAGAATAAATAATTTGTATTATACTATATTTTATGTCTATGTTTCAAATTCAATTAGCGTATTCCGAGCAAACCTACATAACAAACATTTAACTTTGTAGATCCACAAACATTATTATAAGTAGATGATGTAATGGGGTTTTCGTTGTATGTTCCATTGGTTCACTCGATTATTTGTCTATCTATAACTGGTCGGAGATATTGACACACCGTTCCCAGACGAATGTGTTTAATGATTAGCATCGTTGCGATTATACGAGCACATCCGAATTCACTATAATTCCTAATGTATCACTTTGGCGCAAACCACTTAACCTTAGCATGACAACGCGCTAGTGCAAATATTATCTCACCTTTGATTTCTTGACCTTGTCTCCTAATGCGTCTAGTATGTAATTCTTCTCTGCGTCTGTTATCCTGGGATGTTCAGCTGGTGAATCGGCCACGAGGTACCACCAGAAGAAACACCACACCAGTGTTAGCGCAGCTGGTACGTAGAAAGCTGACGCCCATCCAAACTTCTCCATAAGAGGTCCAGTAAGAGACCACGTGAGGACTGTGCCCAGGGTGCCTCCCATCATGGCACTCACAAACTTGCCTTTTTCAGCCGGCGGGGCCCATCGTGCCACCAGCACGTGTAGTGCAGGATATATGAAACCCTGTAAAGTAGAACAATATTATTTACCGTATACAAACGAGTTTAATGTAACAGTCCCGTTTCGACGATGGCTAATACCTCAACAGTGCGACATCTAAAACTAACCCAAACTGCAAGGTTAAAAACGTTATGTGGAATAATATCTTTATTAAGACCAGTAAATTAGAAAATTATCAACCTACTTGATTTGCTAATATGCATATTTAAATCTTCATTGCGAAATAATACAAGGAAAAAAATATTATCTTAGGCAATACGATTATTTGGCAAATATCATAATATTTGTTTCCTATGAATCACTTATTAAAATTAATTTTATGAGGAAATCAAATGCGTGACATGTCCCTTTATCTTATAGTTTTTTATCTACTTAATTATCAAGGCTCAACTATCCTGCATGTGAATTTAAAAGAGAAAGGCTGCTCTTATTGATCACAAATGTTATGCACCATAACATAATTCATACTAATATTTGTGTTCGTTTAGTACCAACTGCTTCGAACCTACAAGACCTACGTGCTAGTTATTTGCGTCTGGAGAAATTATCTGCATCGCATGCTCTTAATAAGAACGGAACCCTCGATGCAACCTCACCCCAACACGCAACTGACTGGTATTTTTAGTAATTTTTTAAAACAAGTTTAGACATAAAATATTGCGGTTGGGTTTCTACGCAGTACGTTTTCACTCGTGTCTATTAGAAGTCTGACGGTCTAAGCGGTCACCAACCTGCTATCGTGTGACTATGATACTAGGAGTCTGGGCATAGCCTCCCCTTTCGGGCTCAGCTACTAAACTGCGACGTTGTACATAGCGTCTGGGTACATCTCATTTTATATTTTGAAAATGCTGTTGTTCTCGCATCCTTTGAATGGAGTTAAACTGTGGGTCTGACCCAGCCCTAAAGCAGGAGCAGTAGCAGCAGCAGAAGTAATTTCAATTTAGTCTTTCGCTCGAAAGTTTCTACAATAAACTCTGTCTTTCACAATCTACAAATAGATAAGCCTCTTACTGCAATAACTTATACTACCATCAATCAGTAGTTAGTAACATAGTTCCTCAAGTGTGAACTCACCCCAGCACAACCTAAGAAGAACCTTACGACTACTAGGGCGATGTAGTCCAGGTTCGCTGCAACGGGACTCAACGCTGTCAGTATGGCACTGGCGAAAGACGTGACCAGCACGACGTAGCGCGGGCCCCATCGCTCGGCGGCCATGCCCCCCACTAGGGACGTCAACGGGTAGCACCAGAAGTAAGACCCAAGGATCAGGGCCTGCTGCTCCCCGGACCAGTTGAATGACGCTCCACCTGGGATTTGCTATGGATTGGGAACAAACCGATATTCTTATTAATCATCAACTCGGTAACGACGATTTTATGTTAAGCAACTTCCGTCAACGGTTCATTTTAGCTGCTTTCTTGAATTCTACTTTTTCCTCGACTTTTAACTGGGAAATCTTTCTATGTCAGAATAGCTGTGTCAGTTTTTTTTTAAGTTTTAGGTGTAAGACTTTATTGTAGTGAAGATCTCTGTCCAAAAATCATGTCTCACAAAATGATACATGATTTTTGGACAGTTTTAAAAGTCTTTGCTATAATTTATTAATAAAAAGGACACTATTAAAATCATGGAACAGTAGACCTACCCCCGAATTCACAAACGCTTCGATTCGATTTCGATTCGACAAGTATGTCTATCTCGCTTGCTTTCGTAATGCCAAAAAAAGATATAAAAAGAAATCGAATCGAAGAGTTTGTGAATACGGGGGCTGGTATAGAATAGAAACAGCATAAAGTTAACATACATAATAATAAAGTTCAATGAAATGAATATAAAGCAACTTTATGTTATTCATAAAAACACCTGCATGTTATCGTACGAAACCTGTGTGCCTAGTTTATGATTAAATTACAATATTTTCTATTCAACGAGGCACACTTGTTTTGAGCCTAATGCCCGGAGTCCACCAAACCGGAGACGAGAGGAGTGAAGAGGAGAGGTGTGGTAATCAACCAATCACGTTCGTTGAAATCCACATCGCGTCTCACGTCTCTTCGTCTCCGTTTTGGTCGAGTCCGGCCCCCAATCCTTTCTGTTTCCGGTTTTATTATAAGAAAAGATGATTCTAAATGTCGTATTTAGCCTCAGCCGGTTTTTGAAATGATTAATTAGGTACGAAACTATCGCAAGCATGAACACACAACACAAAAAACGAATGAGATGGAAAAAAATATGTTGCGAGTAGGGTTGCCATACGTCCGGAATTTCGCGGACAATTTCGGAAATTTAGCTTAGTGTCCAGAATGCGGGGGGAATTTTAAAACATCCGTAATTTCCAAAAATCAGAATTTTAAAATCGCCCGTGATTACATTGAAATATTTTTAATGAAATCACATTTTAACAGTATCACTTCACACTTGCATTACATAGGTATCTACATATTGTGTGAAATGTAAGTCGGTTTCAAGATTGATAGTTTAAGCACACCGCAATGTGCCGCAATAAAGTTAATATCGTTAATGTTAATATCGTTGTAAAAAATAGCAAATGAAAATTAAACTGCAGAAAGAAAAATCCATAAATAAAAGAACCCTCTTTGTGAAAAACTTATCTTCTTACTACTATTATAGCTGCTAAAGTTTGTGAGGATGTATGGATGTTTGTTCCTCATCACGCTAAAAAGGTTGAACGGATTTGAGTGAAATTTGGCACACAGATACTTTATAACCTACATTACATAAAGGATACTTCTTATCCCGGTAGTACGATCCCGTGGGATAATTACCGAACTCGGCGCGGGCGAAGCCGCGGGCTTAAGCTAGTGTTCAATATTTACCTTGACGTGTGCCGCGTGAACATTAACACCATCTACACGACGAAGAGTTTCATTTGTCACCGCGTCGTCTTTTGGGTCACACTGAGATCGCGATCTAAAACAAAACATGAGTTAGTAACATTGGTAAACATGAGTTAGTAACAAGAGAAACAGGGAAACAGGCACAGAAAAAAAACCTCATCATATTTTCCTATCATAACATTTTTGGGTATCTAAGCAATAAGTAAAGGTATAAGTGTTCCGGTCAGCTACGTGAAAGAGAGAAAGAAATAAAATACATTTAATTGGCATGCCATATGCACCCAGTACAAATTAAAAAAAAAAACTTTCATCTAAACAAAAAAAAAAATTGTTTAACCCTGTGTGCCTCACGGCAGCGCCAAAAATATATCGTGCATGGAAATATATCCCGGTTTTATACATAAAAACAATATATTATTATTTGGCTTTGAAAAATCTCTTTTAATAATTTATAAAGACATTAAAACGCACAGAATTATAATTACCTATCAATATTCTTCCACACCTTAACGCGCCATGTTTTTTTACAAATAAATTCTTAGAATAATAGTTGGCCTTGAACGTTTTTTTTTAACTTATTCTAAGTTCAACTTGTGTTGAGAGATCAAAGAAAAGAAATATTAATTGTGTGATAAATGATATGGCTAGAAACGAAGATCTCTGAGATTATCATCATAGCCTTTTCTCAATTCCCCTATGTTTCAGCCCGCTGCCAGTCTATCCGGATGCAGATGAATACATGGATTTTACATAGAACCACTGCTTACCTGACTGTGTATACACTGAATATGTATACAACTTGTAACATAATAAACGCAAGACCTCCCGTGTGGTCTCTCGCACCATGAAACTAAACATCTTTTGTTCTACGAGTTCTTGAAATTCGCAAAAAAAAAAATACTTTCTATAGGAACGGACGCAATCAGCTGATCCACATGTATGGTAAAACTAAAAAAAAAGTTATGAATTTCCAAAAGTCATAGAACAAAAGTTGTTCAGTTTCATGGTCTGAGACACCACACGAGAGGTCTTGCGTTTGTTATGTTACACGTTGTAGAAGAAAATAAGTCACGTTTTACCAAAATTAAATGAATTGGGATCAGAGCAGCAGGATGATAGTTGACTTACGTGGAGTTACTGGACGTCTGTGGAACCATGGCGATGAGGTTGAGACTCATGTTCACCCTCAGCATGTACACCACCCAGCAACTTGTGAACAACATCACCCACAAGTTGAAACGGGCCGGCACCACATCTGTAGAACACAATACATTTTATTAAGTGTATTGATATTGATTCGCTGATATTCTGACTTTATTTGTAAAGTAAAATAATGTCCTTCGACCGATTGTATTTGAACTGGTATCTCAAGAAACCTAATTCAATTCATTGCCTTACATAATATAATTATACTTTATCAGAAACTATTGTAAGAGACTAATTATTGCTAGGTACGTTAAAGCCTATTGTTTATTGGCAAACGTGCGCGAACGCTGAAATTGAATTGTAGCAAACGAAGTAATAGAAGTTAAGTACAGAAAGAAATGAGAAATTCCAACAAGTAGGCATTAATATTTTTAATCATAATTATAGCTGTCGAGCTTGGCAGAGTTCTGGCCGTAACTTGACCATGGTATCATCGACACGACGAAGAAGAAGAAGATTGGAAAAAGTGCAGTTTACGATTATCAATTATTTTAATTCAATACGATTAACAACCCAGTCGCAACGATGCGACATACGATTATTATGACTAGCTACCAGTAGCGAAGGGTAATTTTTTGTAAGAGGTAAGCTGGAGTATTCTATTATGTGTCTATAGAATACTGACTGTGCCATTTTTAATAGGGTAGTCGATAGCAATCGAGTTGTATAGAACCTTCGCCACTGATAGCTACTACGCTTAGCTACGTAATCACACACAAATAAAGGTTTGGTCAAGCCAATGAACACCATTCAAATAGCATCATCAAGCAAAACTACTCTGGAGCTCTTCCTGGACTAGCACAGTTAGACAAGGGGCACAACACGCACCCCTAATCGAAACCCACGGATATTTCATGTTCATATCATATTTGTTTTCGGAAAGGTGCATTTTACTTTATGATAAATGTAAACAGCCAAAATTATCAAATAATTTGGCAAAGTAAACTTGTCAAAATGAAACATAATGTCAAATTGAGGAAAGTAAAGAGTTTTGAAAATCCCGATCTGAAACTATGGAAAAATGATTGAAAACTTTCAATTACCAAAAATAATTCCGATAATAATAACGAAACGATAACGAAGGAACTCAATTACGAAGGTTGAACGATAAAGAACTTTCTGATTTCTATGATAAAAGTCAACCGTTTGGATAAAATCTCTCGAAACATATTTATTTATTTATTTGGTTCACCAACGACTGTTTACACTTATTGTAAACTTGTTTACAACTTGTTTTACTTATTTATAAACTTAATACCTGTTCCCGATACCGGTGGGCTAAAATTTTTTATATATATTTTTTTTTATATTGTTTTCTTCTAAGGAATATTTTAAAATGTAATTAATTTGTTTAGAAATAAATAAAGGACATTAACTTAATACTATTTTTAAACAAAGGTAACAGTGTAACACTCACTTATAGGTAAACACTACAAGCGCAAAATTAATATATTTCTAGTAATCTAACCATTATAATGACTTATCAAATTTTAGTGACAAAATAACATATTTAACTATATTAGGCTAACAAAATTAAAAGAAAAAAAAACAACTAAAAACGAGAAAACTGATAAGATAAGTATCTTATTATCGTTTAAAATATAATAGTAAATATAAACATGGTATCTTGAATTGACACATTATCTGGGGTCGGTTTTAACATGGTATCTTGAATTGACAGACGACCTTCACACTGAACATTCACACCAGTGTTAAGGTGGAGAAATTTCTTTCCCAGCCTTCACACTGTCACACTTTCAAAGTTCGGTGTGAAGGTGGGTCAGACGGGACCTTTTTTTTCCACACCAGTGTTAACGGATGCAGCTGAATACACCAGTATTTTACGTGAACCTTCTGCCTATCGGACCCAGTTACTGGTTAATACGATACTCCGTGGTTGAGACTGGTTGTCAAATTTTCGGGCTTCTGACTTTTTGTAACGACTGTCAAAGGGATAATGATATGTATAACTAGTTTATATCCGCGACTTTGCCCGCGTGGAGTTCGGTCATTGTCCCACGGGATCGTACTACTGAGGCAAAAAGCATCCTATGTGTTAATCCAGTTTACAACCTATCTGTGTTTCAAATTTCAACCAAAACTGGTTAGAAGTTTTTGGGTAAATGAGTAACAAACATCCATCGATCCTCACAAACTTTCGCATTTATAATATTAATAAGATAATAGGATTAATAGGATGTTAAAGACGATTTACGAAAGATTTTGTAAAAAATATCGTTGACAAGTTGTAAAACATGTATAAGTTAACGTATTTGGAAAATACATAAATGACAAGGTGGCATATAACACCCCAAATATAGATAAGCTAATGTTTAACATAATAATGGTTAGTTTAACCGACTAACAAGCCGAAACATACTCAAAAAGAACTGTTAACTGACACTCTAACATTAGCTTAACTTACCATACCGCACAAAAGAAGCGACATCATAAATGATTACAAACAACCAAGCTCAATACAGGAAATCAATTTGACAGTATAATAATTATCACGAATGAACGCATAAGCAGTTCAGTGTCCCATGAAACGTAAGACAGGGACACAATACAGATACACATTACATGGATCATCCAACCATACATAATAACGCTTACTGTGGTTAATAGGTGTCTGGCTACTTAGCACATGGTACTTAATGACAGATAAATTGTTCCTGCTGGAGATGACAAACAATTCTAATCGTGATGTTTACAATAGGTAATCAGATGTGGCTGCGGCTTGCACGGAAACAACATGAAAACGCATCACAATCAGCTGGATGTCGTCTACTGCTGGACAAGTGGACATTGACCTTCCTCTAGAATCGATCACCACAACCAAACTTAGGTGCTAGCCATCTTTAGTAGATATTTATTTTAAGTATGTGTATATATTTACTACGTATAAAAAAATAAGCAGTGCAAGACAACATAATATAACAGCCACAAAAGTAATTCTGTTGAGATATTTTTGTGGCTGATGATGATTGCGGTTTCTTTATAGTTACTTTAATTTAAAGTAAAATGCAACACTGGCGTAATCTCAGAGTTTAAACAAGTACTTAAAGTTAACATTTGTAACTTCTTTTTTCGCAATAAAGCAAGCAAGACTACGTGAGTAGATAAATAATTCATTTCTAATTAATTGATTTCTTTTTTTTTTTTTTCATTTTACTATTTTCTTACCTTTCTTCAAAAACTCAAATTCACTAATGCTTTTTAGTGTGTGATGCTATACTGTTAGTCAGCAGCAGCCGAAAAGTTTAGCTGTTAGAGTTGTCTTCTATCACATTATCGGTTAAGTTTTAGAATATGAATGTACGGAACTACTATTTTTTATATTAAATAGCTGAACAATCTTATTTTTAACAGATTCAGGCCGGTGTTCTTCAGGGTTCAGTCATTTGACAATTGCTATCACCACTCGCCACGCCAGTATCACTTATCGGGCCTAAGCAACTAGAAGCGAGACTTGTTTAATAACTCAATACTGCCAACCATTTTATTTAATACTTAATACGCTACGGTAACAAAACATTAATAAATCTGAATCACAAACACTGTGATGGAAAATCTCCGCAAATATTGACAGTGAATGGCCAGTGTTAGTGCTCCAGTGTATGTTGACAATTACCAATTTGGCAGAAAATTGCTAATTATCCTAATATTGTTCAATGTTTTTTTCGTAACGAGAGAATATGCTCACAATAATATCGCAATAAAATCAAGTCGCGTACCTAATTTAAAAAAAAATATTTTTATTATACTCTGTTGATTTTAACAGCTTAGAATACGCATTATCGTGCTTCACAACAAGCCAGTACCTATAGTATTTTCAAAGCAGAACATTGACTACCATCATTATTCAACGACAGAAAAACTATTCAGTTTGTTAACACAAAGCCTGTCAAAGTTAAGAATCGTTCCGCTAACGTCACCAGCCTATGGAGACAATAGTACCGTCTTTCGATACGTTACACTTTTTAAGAACCGTTCAAACCGTCTCAAAGTAAACCAAGTGCTAAGCCAAATGTTGATAAAATACAAGACAAAACAAAGAAAAATTTATGCCGAAGCTGATTTGAATACTTCTTCAAAGAAAATGATCATGTGGCGACAGAAACAGGAAGGCAAAACATTGCGCTAGCCCTTGGTTACTCCCATTTTAATGGAACCAGGATAGGAAGTACAAGAAACACAACAAGAACATTCATCTAGAACGCTAATTAAAATAAAATTGAAACTGAAAATACTTTCAGATTTTCCGGAAAACCCACCAAGGACGTTAACGTTAATATCAAATCACTGTAACTGAATGTCAATGGCGTTTTATAGCATGACCTCGATTACGCACATGCCTGCATTATATTCCGATTGTATACTAAACTACAAAAGTATTGTTGGTCACCTACAACATTACGTGAATGTCACAGTAAATCAATCAGGATCCTTTAGGCAGGCATCAGGATTCAGACATCTTAAAATGATCGATGAACTATTGCCACGATCAAGAAAGTTGTAAAACAGGGAAGTAGAATTGGCCTTCTTATTGTTGCTGAGGTAACTAGGTTGTTGGATATGAACACTTTACAGAAAGTCCAAGTTGACTAAGGCTGTCATGACGCATGAGCATTGCGAGATTGATGAAAAGACAGACAAAATGACAACGCTGAACGAGATTAACCAGTTCCCGATTTAGGAGAGATTTAAAACTGTACTTTGGAATGTTATAGTGGGGTCACTGTTCATTCATAGATCTCTTATAATAAAATTAATTTATCCTGTTCTCATCGTGTGCAGAGAGTTTGATTTAGTCGACATCTTTCAGTTGACAAGAGAAGCAATATGAAATACTTATTTTCAGCGTTTGATTATGTAGGTTATACAAACTTACTTATATAAAAGTACCTAACCCAATCACAGTTATTTTGCGCAACACTACCAGCTAGAAGTACCTAGTCATTAGCAAATATTATATGGGGACTGCAATAACATAAGATCTTTAATCAATTTCATTAATTTCCCCAGATAACAACACCTGCAGACCTGCTTAACGCAGGACAAATAAATATAACATAAATCAAGTTGCGATCTTAAAAAAGAGCAAAACCAAACAACTTTCTAAAGGTTTATTGATACGATGTCCTTATATTATTGAATGCTATAATTCAAATACCTTTAAGACTCCCATAAAGTTCAACATGAAACAATATCCTATGGTGACTCAGTGTCGAGGAAAGAGTCCTTTAAGCAAGACAAAGGTAATAACTTATTATCAACTTTAATGAATTGAAGCTTTATAGCGGGACTCTGTTTAGCCTTTGTGGAATGTTCTGGTTTACCAAAGACTTTCACAGTATCTGTGTAGCAAACTGGCTCATCGATTTGCAATGAATGTGGAATGTGTGCGTATGAGCCCCAGCGTGCAAGTATGTGCATTGGAATGTCAACTCGTAAGTGTTCTGGCCATAATAAAATAACAACAAATCAATTGTTTTACACGCAGCGAGATAAAAATCCTATAAAATCACGTTCAGGCAGCTCGGCTGACCGCTGCACTCGCGCTGAAAATTCTTTATCGTCAGCGTCCTTCCGATACCGTCAACATCGACGAGTATTTGATAACACGAAGTCGAGGCTCCGGCCAACCAATCCGATTGTTGACATAACTATTATGTCGGTCGATACGAATGAATCGCTCCGATTTCACAAACATCATTCTTATGTCTTTCGAATTTCCACAATTACATATATCAGATTATCTTGTTATCGAATTTTAATACACATTGTCATCTAACACTTAGTTTTTCCTGTGTGCAGCACGTGTGACGTGTGTGACGTACGAGTTAATGACATGATGAGCCCTTGAAGTCAACAAATTAATGACATGGTTGCAGAGTCTTGTAGAATCGCGGAACTCGGACAAACCTTCTGGATAGGCAGTACATCCAAATTATTATGACTTTATGACTCAATATCGGTGAATGGAAGTATTATATTATATTATTATTATTACTACGGAATTTCTTATCACCTTATTACTAAACCATGCGTTGATTCTGGAAATGACTGCAGTTTCCATTCCTACGGTATATTCTAGAATGACGCGATTCATCAACAAATGTACAAGTGAAAGCCGTCACACAACGTAGTAGCGTTGGTTTGTTCCAGAATATATCTATCTGTAACTACGACAGTTTTTGCACACTGATACTGTCGTACTTAAATTCTGCGCTAATGCACAGTGTTTCTACTAGATAGTCATTTCATGAAAAAGGTATACGCAGAATCCGTTTAGAAAATCCTATTCGTAATTAATGAAGTATTCTGACGAAGCACACTGGTATCGATAACAAGTCTAATCAAATTCGATTGTTGAACAAATTGAAAATTACGTTTTGTGATATTAAAATTAGAAATTCAACGCTCTATTACGTGGAATTAAGTCCCCATTGTTTTCATAGAATTCTTTAAACATTTTACTTAGGTACTCACCTAAGTAAAATGTTTAAAGAATTCTCTCTCTCTCTTATGAATTTGTTCTTCTGTTGCCAATTTGATTCTTGCTTTATTAGTTGATAATTAGAAATTCAACCAATCGCCTAGTATTATTTTTATCGGCTAGATACATAAGTATCAACTAATTAATGACTTATTACTAGCAAAAGCATAATTATAGTATTAAAAAAAAACAGGTATTTTGTCGTAGTCAGAGCCACAGGTATGGAGATGGTATCAAAACGTTTATTGGTATTTGAGATCAAAGAAGTGAAAACACCTACAGCGAAGCTAGTGCAATAATTCAATTATAAACAAAGCCTTTATTTCTGAAACCAAAATATTTTAATGATGCTATTATAATTCTATTATATGCAAATATATTATTTTATTATTATTTATTATTTTTATTCATACAGTGATAGTAAGTGGGAATACTTCAAACGGATGATAGACGAAACAGCAAGAGCAAATATGCTAGCGAAACCCGTCAGACGGCTCTAAACATCCTTGAAAGACGTGTACAAAAGGAGAACGGTATACGTTCAACGGAAGATCAGCAGCGGTACACAGAACTAAGCCGCCAAGTCCAACTACGGTGTCGGAAAGATTACGATAACCACATCAACCAGATCTGTCTCGAGCTCGAACAGCACGCACTGAAAAACGAATCCAGGTATCTTTTTCAAAAAGTTAAAGAAGTCTGGAACGCGAAGGCCGAGAACCTGTGCCATCGAAGATAGAGACGGGCGTCTACTTACTGATGTGGCTCAAGTGGAACACGCGCAGAATTATATGATATCGGGGAGCCTACTAACGCTGTAATTACATGGGCCACGGAAGAACCTGACATCCTTGCCTCAGAAGTTGAGCATGCCACCAAAGCTCTTAAGTGTAATAAATCACCAGGAAAGGATGGTATCACAGCCGAAATATTAAAAAACCTAGGTCAGCAAGGCACAAAGGCTATCACCGAAATCTGCAATACCATCTGGACTACTGGAAGATGGCCAAGGTACTGGACGGAGTCGGTGTTTATACCGTTGCATAAGAAAGGCTCCTCAAAAGACTGCGGAAATTACAGGACAATTGCGTTAATATCTCATGCAAGTAAGATACTCCTCCACATTATTAATCGACGTCTAAGCTATTTTTTAAGCCGGCAGATACCTGAAGAGCAGGCAGGTTTCGTAAAGGGCAAGGGAACGCCGGAACAAATACTGAACGTCCGCCAAATCATCGAGAAGAGCAGGGAATTCAACTGTCCTGTCGTCCTATGTTTTATCGACTACACAAAGGCCTTTGACTGCGTACAATGGGACGAACTGTGGAATGTGCTGCTCGAAATGGGTGCTCCTGAACACCTCGTTGCCTTGATTCAGAGTCTGTACACTGAAGACCGTTCGTTCATCAGAATAGTCAAAAAATGCTCCAATATATTGCAAACTAAGAAGAGAGTGAGACAGGGTTGCATCTTGTCCCCTGCACTTTTTAAAAAACATATATGGAGAGTACATTATTCGGAAGACCACAGAAAACTGGGAGAAGGGCTTCCCTGTTGGTGGAAAGAGACTATTAAATGTCCGATATGCCGATGACACCATTCTTCTGGCAACATCAATAGAAGACCTGAGTGAGCTGTTCCAACGACTTGAGTCAGAAAGTGGCAACATCGGTCTAGCGGTGAACAGAGCAATAACAAATGGCTTCTGCAACATTCCTGGCATTAGTAACGTCGACGACTACATATACTTGGGCTCCCAGATCAACCATAACGGCAGCTGTGTCCCCGAGATAAAAAGGAGAATCGGGATGGCAAAAGATGCTATGTTCCGACTAAGCAACATCCGAAAGAAAAGAGGAATTGGTATCAAAACTAAGATCAGATTGATACGAGCTCTGGTTTTCCCCATCTTCCTGTATGGAGTAAAAACGTGGACAATCCTGGCCCGAGAAAGGCAAAGGATTGATGCATTCGAACTGTGGTGTTGGATACGAATGCTGAGAATACCTTGGACGGCGAAACGGACCAATGCATCGATCCTGACCCAGCTCCGAATAAAAACTCGCTTGTCCACCTTATGCCGACAACGTATTCGTTCATACTTCGGTCACACAGTGCGCAGAGGCGACGAAAGTTTGGAAAACTGATTGTGGTTGGGAACACCGAAAGCAAAAGATCGCGTGGTCGTTCACCAACAAGATGGGACCGACCAAATTAAAGAGTCGGCATCCAAATTTTACACGGTTGTAAGAGACGCGCTGGACAGAAACCGGTGGAGGCAGATCATCGGCTCCAGATGCAACTCTGATGCTGACCACGATCCTCAGACATGAGGGACCGACCCCAGAGAGAGAGAGACTACTTACTGCACAACAAACAACTGTTGTGAACGCTTCGAATGATGTGTTTTAAAATAACAGCTCTGCTTGCTTCCCATACATTTCCGATTGTCCGCTGAATGGCACACGGTCATGTGTCAACAGTCTGTTACAGGCACACGACACCGCTTCACCGCTCGTCCGCGCGGTGGGGTGGTGAAGCGGATCTCACGTCGCATTGGCCCTTATGAAATCCGTCGTTGCCTAACACACGTACACCGCCTGACCGCGCGGACGAGCGGTTTCATGTGGGAATTGCCTTACATAGGTTTTCCCCAAATTACACCACAAAACCCAGTTCTCTCCATTCTCTTCCGCTAGCACCATTCAATTGATTGATGATTTTTTGTTTGATTGATGATTGATTGTTTTTTTTTTTATTAATAATATTTTAATTTTTTATTACTTTGACCGTGTTGACATTTTTAATTTTATGTAATACCAATGACTTGCCATTTATTTTAAATTTATAATAATTGTAAATCAACTATTTGCATGCCCATGTGACGGCTAAATGTGGAGAAACTAATTATAAGATAACATCTATGTACCTATTACCCATGTTTGCAAAGAAATAAATGATTTGATTTGATTTGACCACTGTAGCTTAGCGCTAATCGTCGACTTGGACCATCATAAATCTAAGTTTGCTTCCGATCTTTTCCTTCACTGTAATTCAGTTTCAGCTTTGAGTTTCGGATTTGGCCATCCACTCCCACTTGAAAAATTCACCCAGTATATTGTAATTTTTTGTGTAGTAGGTATATATCTTTGAATTTTGCGTGCAATGAAGAATAAGAATTATTTTAGATTGAAATACGAGTATTTAAAAAGTAATTAGAAAAGCTAAGTGTCCTATTGTCGTCGTTTTTTAGTTGTTTATATTTTCTTACTTTTAGCCTTATTTTTATCATTAGTTTAGTTCTATTAGAAATAAATAAAGGAAATAATAATGCCAAATTCTGTAGGCATCTATTTTTTTCTACATGGCTCATCAACACGTGAAGCGAGTCGCCTTCGCAGCTAATTAAATATCAAACATTATCTATATTTAAAAATGCATTGGCCTCCAATTTAAAAGAAGACACCTTAATTCAAATGATTTGTCGGAGTCTCATTAGCCTTGCTCCTGTATTGGAAAGTTACCAGAACCCTCACGATGGATAGGTCGTGTTGGTGTACGTGGTGGACAAATAATTTAGGTACATGAGTAATCAGCAATATTTTTTTTAACATAACATCACGCCTGTAATCCCCGAAGAGTTAGGCAGAGATATACCTACTAATACACCCCATATTTCGCCAGTTGTGTTAAGTTCCATGTAATAGGCGGCGAGCCTATTGCCATCAACCGGGCATAAATCCAGACTCCGTGGCGTGAGAAATTCCTGATGGAAAAACCCAATAACACTTTGCTTGACCTGGCAATCGAACCAGCTTTCGACCACTAGACCAACAAGGCAGTCATTTTTTTTTAATATGACAAAATACGGCATCCAAATAGAAAGATCATCGAACGGAGATATGAGGTGAAATTACCAAACTAAACAGGTCATGGCAACTTACTAATCCTCGTTAAAAATAGATTAAGTTTATGTTGGTAATTAAAACTATTGCTTCCAGATAAAGGAACAATGCCCTAGATATTTATTTAAATAGTGTGGGGTTCTGTAGTCAGTCATATCAATCAATTAACACACTCGTAAATAAAGTATAGTTGCTGCCGCAGCCACGTGCGTGATGAACGGAAAATGCATTTTCCTTATGCTGTCAGTGCAACCATCAATCAATAATAGGACACTGTTGTAGCTGCCAGCAAGTCTTGCCAGAAGGAAGACGCATGTTTTCTCACGCTGGCAGCAGAAACATCAATCATTCAGGTTAGTGTTGGAACTGCATGCCGTGGTCATGTGTCAGAAGGGATGCGGTATCCATCTCTTCATAGTAGCATCGATTCTATTCTTTTAGCACGCTCGCAGGCACAGTACAGTAAAAAATAGGTTGCAGACCTAGCTGCACCCTGAGCGTGTTTAATTGAGTCATCAATTTTCGGGGTAAAACATGACAATAGTGTTAGTTGGAGCATGGAAATAACTAAAACTGTCTTAAAGGGAGGAGTTTGACGATATGAGAAATTCAGAAGAAACGGTAGGTACCTATTATCCGGAACTCATGGAAATTACTTGCGGCACGGTTACTGTTTTTCGCGCTATTTTATATCTACATTTACGCTCTATTAATCATTATTTTACACCCTTATACATTTTAAGTAGTTAAACATGTTACGTCAGTTTTAGTATTTTAACATAGCAGCATAATAAATAAGTAGGTACCTACTTGGGCGACCGAGCCCTACTTGAATGAAAACTGAAAATAGAAAAAACTAATTTTCGCAGATATGAGACCCAGCAAGATACATTTTTCGCCATCGTAAATCCCTATGTTGCAACTTTCATCGAAATCGTTAGAGCCGTTTTCGAGAACGTGATTACAAATATACAAATATTGGTCATTTAATAGTATAGGATATATCGCGCCTCCTGGCACGAACGTATTAAGTACGCGCGAGAACGGCTTTTTTATTATTCGGCAGTCATAGTGATCAAGAATTTAAATCACTTCCAAACTGACTAGACAAGTTCAAAATTGTAATATAAATATATTTTAGCATTAATTTAAGTATAACATTAATTTTATTATCCATGTTACAACGAAAATAAATATTTAGCTACTAATTTATTTTATTTTAAGCAAAAACTATTTTTATAAAACTTTAAAAAGTCAAACTGATCATAGAAGGGAAAACAGGCTAAAAAGTATCTTCATACGTACTAAATACATAAAAAGCTGTAAGTAATGCGAGGTACTTTACAAAGTACAGATAAAAATAGCTTTTTATTCGCGTCATTACTTGAGAATAGAAAACAAGCCTCAGGAAACAGGATCGACGTATTTGTGATGGCGCCTCTACTCGACTTGTTGCGTACAAACAACATGTGCAAAGCTATGTTTATCCAATAACTGCCGCTGCGAGATATATATAGAAGATAGTTCACACTTTATTGTAGGTACCTAATTCCAATTACCTTTCCAGGAACTCGATAAAAGTAGCGAATTTTACTACTTTCGCAATTTCGCGTCAATTTTAATCTGAGTTTAAAAATCAAATATGTTTTCACTGAGTTTTGACGGAAATCGACACGCTTACAGTTATTTCTACAACTGTGTTTTAGGTATCTTGATTAACGTGACTGCTTGCAGATAGCTGTGACTTAGAATTACGTAGAACTCACAATACATATTTATTTATGCTGGCATTCTCACACATTAACAGGTGCCGATCGCGATATCAGTATTTTTCCTACTAGAACTGTTAGTTTTTTTAAATTCTTGACAATCCACGAATACGATATTAAAATTACCTTATATATAACTAATACATTTAATTATACCACCACTGGTTTGCTCTAAGTGACCTGGTAATGAACTTCTAACTGAACAAAGTACTGCCTTGTTTCTATGTAAGGTTCAGATATTGAAAGATTTCAACGATTTTGCATTATTCTGAGAGGAAGCATATGTCTCAGCCATAGAAGGCTGATTATATATATGTTTATGTTGCATGTTTAATGTTTAATGATCATGTTTCCCCGGAAACCTAAGGTTTGTGTAGAGTAAAACGTGACCATCCTCATCACACATTCAATGCAGCTCAGCTTAAGCTCATAAACACCACACATTATAGTGTAGATCTCAATGACTTCAAGATCATCTTAGCTATAAGTAGTTAAGTAATTAGACTTCATTTATCACAAAATCATCATAAGCAATTAAGCATTTCTCATCGATCATGCAAAATTTATCGTCTTTGTCTGTTACATAATTAACAAGCCCGTGGTGTGTTTATAAATTGTGTATACGCAGACGTCGTCTTGGATATGGTTCTGTAATTATTATGACAACTTGGAACTGATGAGCACCAAGTTAAAAAACATTCAAGTTAACCTACACCTACGGAGACAATTGCGTGGTACGTACCAATTGTAATAACAAAGTTATTTTGCTTTGCATTTTACATGCACTCCGAGTAATAACATGCACTGCAAATGCGTGTTGGAAATGCACGTCCGAATTGATGGGTCCAGGGTTAGGGTCCCATTTTTTTATCACAATGTTCCGGACGTTCTGACCTCGAGTAACGTACTGTTATTGTCAAAGTCGAGGGCATACCACCACGCGGATGGCCTGAAATGATTGTGTGTGATCAGGTGTTGAAGCCATCGGAAATGTACGAGTCCATAACATAAAAAAGTCACATTAGTTAACATATAACTGTAGGATTACACATTTGCTACGAGAGTGAAATGCCATAGAAATTGACAAACTCTAGGCTGATTAGAAAACGAACAATACGTTATTAAAGTAGAAGGTCTTCAGAAGAAATTAGATGATGTTCGTGCTGCTAAGAAATAACGGAAAATGTTCAGGAAGCTGTCTCGAACATTATGTGACCATCATTATGGAAAATTGACGTTGGGTTTATCCATTAACTACGAGTTAAGACCAGAACCATTAAATAAATAAACGCCATCAAGGTGCCTTTAAGGCTTTTCGGTGCAATGATTTTGTCTTTTTGTATAATTAGGTTCATTTTCAGATAGATTTAGGTTTACCTACCGGAGTTTACCGGAAAATAAATATCTTTTAGTATGTAAAAAAATAAGTGAATTCATAGCGAATGTATCTATGCTTTAATTGTTTGTTTATTATTTTAAAATATTATCTCAAAACTCATAGACAAGTTGAATAATTGCAACAACATTTTAACGGTAACCTTTCAAATGATCGAAATTTTACAACTAACAATAAGTTCACACTTAATTAATGGTGAACTGAAAACAAGTACTAATTGGTTTACGTAGTAATTCCATAAACCTTAGATTAATTTAACAATTTCACTTTTGTTTTGCCTAGAAAATTAATTGAAATAAGTACTTGAACATCACCTCGTGTAATGTGTAATCGTGCCTCCAGTAAATTGTACTTTTCACTTTTAAATTTTAAATCCTGGTTTTCTCTTAATAATTCCAAAATAATAAGAAAACGTAAATTGGCGGTAGATTAGAAATAATTCCAAATACTTTGTATGATGATAATAAAATAACGCATCGTAAACATAAAATGGAGGGTACTTACCAAAAAACTTTACAAAAATCACTGCCATTTTAATATATTCTCCTATTCTCTTTTATTATAAATGTATCACAAGTAAACCGTCACTCTAGAATACAACCATGTTGTCAATGAAACGGTACATGACAGTTGTGGTAGCGGGCAGCGGACAGAGCGCGGCGGCTGCGAACTGCGGAATAAACGTGAGGCAGCGTGGCCAAGTAGCAGCCTGCGGCGGGTGGCCAGCGGAGTACGGACGCGCGGACGTGTTACATCAACAACCAGGAGGCTTCGACACTATCGCCGCACTTCCGCCCACTCATATAGCACAAATATCAATACATGGTGATCGTTTTTCGTAAACTGGCTGTAACTTATCGCGTTACGGTTGAGCGAACAATACAAGCAAATAGGTAAAGGAACCACTTATAACTAATAATATTGCACTTATAACTACTACTATACTAAGGTCAAATTCACTTGCTATCTAGATCTGCACACCTGCTGAATTTAGAATATTTAATGTAGAATTTAGAATATTGCTGAATAATTTTATTCTTTTTCTTAGCTTGTCGATGGCAATCTAAATTGTGTCAGGCCAGAACTGAGCTACTAGTTTGGCGCTTTCGGTAGCGTCCATCAGTTCCTGAAGTGAACAAGCAACAGGACAAATAATAATGAATAATATTATTAAATTCACTATTATTGACATTTAATTTTGACATAACTAGGTATAATTTCCCCATTTAATTGTACTAATATAAAAAAAAAACAATCGAGTAATAATAATGTTTAATGCATGCTAATTTAGGATGTAAAAGGCTGCTAAGTCATAATAAGTACTAACATAACATAACACCACATGGTACACTTAGTTCGCAATAAATGTTTTGACTATGACTTTGATTTATTTTTGTACTGCTCATACTTGAACTGACTAAAGTGCGCCGGTAGGAAGATTGTGATCTTGCTAGAGTGGAAAATGGAGTCACTAGTCTCAAGGAATCCGATTTTAGAGCAAATCAAATCTTCATTTCATGCTATTCTAGTAATACAAATAATATTAGGTTGGCTTTACAAGATAAAATATTATTAGTCATATTTCATTGACTTAACGTTGAAGTCATAAATTAAACAGATAAATGTCAAGTAAAGAATACTTAGGTAATTAAAATGGTGTCAAGACAATAGATAAACGAATGACAAATATTAGTTTCTTGGTAGCTCTATAAAATATTTTTACACCATGGTATACTTACATTATTATCAGCAAAACCTTAAATTTTTCAGTTTTATCGTCAAGGGTTTTGAATTGAATGGATCCACTTCAAGATTTGAAACATTACACTATTTGTTAGTAAATATTCTAGGGTAAACACGCCTATTGCTGACACTACCAATTATCAGTTTTAATATAAAACAATCTCTTGCAATGTTGCTTAGAATGTAACGGAAATGAAGTATACAAGGTGTAAACAGACCCTTCACGAAGCCGTCAACCAAGCATTCTGTACATAAAATTATTGCTAGTACACGCCTTTTTTTTGGAATGAAGAATCCCGGTTTACGGTAGGAGTCAATGTAACGCACTCAAAACGTTACCTGATGGATGCATTAAATAGTATAGGGGTCACGGAGGTATCTAAAGTTATAATATTAGAAACTTGTGTAAAAGTTGGAACTTTGACCTCGAATATCTCCGTAACTAGAAAAAATGCAGCGAAGACGCAATGGCGGGGAGGACAAGTATCTTCCGGCTTCGTCGTCTTTTTGCACCCATTATTTCATCCTTTATTAAATTGGCGGCACAGAACTGTTAAAAAAAAACAATATACAACATTAGTTTTAGTATATGCGAAACCTGAAACACGTGCCTAGTATTTTTATGTCAAGAATCTTTGAACAAAATTTCAAAATTGTATCATGAAAAATCACAAAGTTAAAAGCTTGTTCTGTTACCTAGTTGTTCGCACAAAAACGTGGTCACCACGCTGCGCGTCCACGCGCGCTCCTCCAGCGTCGTCTTGAGGTCATTGATAATAATAATTTGGCAGTAGGTACCTAAATGATTGCGATAGGTACTTAGTGTCGCTCGGTGTCCAACTTGTAGCCTTTTTTAAATATTTTTGGGACAAAATATAACATGATTTAAAAATTATTGGAATCGATTCAGTTACTTATTCTGAAGAAACTATATTCAGGTTTCGCAATAATATACTAAAAATAATGTTGTAAAAAATAGTAAATCAACAAGTTTAACAATTTGCTAAGGTAGTTATGGGTTGTTTTTAATATTATCATTTCATTTTTATAAGTTACTAGCTGTGCATTGTAATGCACCTTTTTACCCTACCTTACCTATCTACCCCCTAATCTCCTAGCGGTGTGAATTAAAATTTACGACCTATTCTCATACCTACCAAATATATATCAAAAATGTCTTAAAAATCGGTCGAGCCGTTTCGGAGGAGTGCGATCACAAACACCTTGACACGAGATTTTATATATAAGAATAAGATATTGCATTTAATGTAAATATATTATGGTTATTCAAGACAGCTGACACTTTCACATGTTGTTCAAACGTTAATGACCGTTAAAATTAAAGTGTCAACATGTAGCTCACACAAAAGGATGACATCCATTTTATTGTCACGTGTGACAATAAAATGAATGTCAATAATTGATAGTTAACCAAATGTATCGAATATGCCAATTTTGGACATCACTTTTGTATGTTAATTTCACTATAGCTGGTGAGGTCCTTTTTTCATGCTAACCTATAGCATGAAAAAAGGAGATGAATTACCAATACAGATCCTAACAATCGTTTTGTATCCTCATCCATGGGCGCCGACGCCGGCGCAGATGTCTGCATCCCCTGGCTTTAAAATTGTATTAAAATAGCAGTCAGAAAAGCCTAACATAGTAATTGGAAACCATGTCCGAATGACGTATGTCCTTAAGGCCGAAATGTGTTATGTATGAATGCTTAAACTGTGTTTTAAATAGAATATCATTAATAACCATTATTATTTATGATAAATAAATTATTAGCTTTTATCAACAAATTAGAATTTATTTGTGTTCTAAATAAACAACTATTTGAATTTTCTATGTTTAATATTAGCTTGCTCACCTGGTGTATTGCGTCTTCATACATTTGCTTCTCCTTCAACCTGCGAAGGCAAAGCACAGGAAAAAAAGCAAATTAAATCATAGTTTCGTAATAATTAATGACACTACTTTTCGTTCCATTATTATATTTCTTCGTAAACTGTGTATTGAAAAACGTCTTTTGATATACGTGATTATTTGTCACTGCAGTTCTCGGCTTCATAACACCCTCGCGTTCAGCTCGGGAGTCAATTCCGCCTCGGCTGCAATGACCAACTTTACCCACTTGTATCAAAAAGTACTATTTCAAAATAAAGTAAGACGGCGAAAGTTAGGCAGGCCACGCTTCATACAAAAATCTTCCAACGTCTTTGAAAACTTCTTCAGATTTTTGCGGAGAAACAATACTTTCCAAACAATAAAGATATCAGTTTGTTTCGTCGTTTTTCTTTAAATTATTTTGACAGCCTAATTTCCGCCATTTTATTTTCGAAATAGCGGCCACGCATGAAAGCGCTATTAATCAATACAAACAAGTACTGCGTAAAATTTTTCTAAAAATTTACTATCTTCGCCATCTGCACAACTTTCTCTCTCTGCACAGCTTATATTTCGGAAAATATGTAACGCTTTGCGAGATGTGTCATAAGTCTCACAATACTTGTCTGTATTGACGACAGCTACTGATTGATACAGGTTTCATGCGTGGCTAATAAAAATCAATGTTGTACTGATGGTGCCATCAGTGCAAAGATTCTAACTTTGATAACTGGTACCCCGGAAACGTCGTGATGCTTTTGAAGAATTTGCCTCATACAAAACTTGTTTATATTGCTATGAGCCATTTATTATTACAGGTTTTATGCGTGACCGCTATTTTGAAAACAAAATAATATAATATAACATTTTTTTTTAAACAACTAGGAATTTCTCCTGTATCGTGGGTGCGTTTACAAACATTTAAACTCACATACACAAACAGCCAGACCCGGAACAACTACCTGCAGGCCATACAAATATATCTATGTTTTTTTATTATCCACGTTTCGGCCCCGTAAGTCAGACAGACATGACGCGCTGATTGAAGAAAGAGTAAGGCTCTTTGGGGTCTGTGGAATAAGCGATAAGGTTCGAAGAAGCTTCTCAAACGCTTCACACACAGTTGTTTTTACTCTGGCAGGCAGTCTTTAGAGTTAGTCGGAGGTAAACATATTCTCGAACAACCTCGAGAGGACCGGCACTGACAACAATTAGGTCCTGGGTAATGACTGCTTTAGTCACAATATAAATCACACAACATAAAAAGTCTAACGATTCTCTTTCAACTATTCTGCCAAAACGGCAAAAGCATTACAATTCTCAGGTACCTTTTTTGCAAATCAAGCTTCTTCAGAACATCCGAACAAACATCTTTAGTGTTTTTATGCAATTTAACAGGTACATTTACCTATGCTTGAACAAAAAATTGCGACATGCCATCATCATCATCACCTCGCTATATTGTCGATAGGTAGTTTTTCATATTTTCCTAGGACTGTCAATTTCTTACATAACACCTTCTAGGTATCATAACAGGAAGATAGCGTAACATTATGAGTTTATGACAGAATTTTACATTTTTTTATTGTTTATTGTATACACCTGTGTTCACGCCAATTAACTTTTATTCTGCTTTCGTTCATTTCTAACATGAAGATAACAGGACAAATTCTAAAAACGTAGTTCCATGAACTATATAGTGGCAGTAGCCTAAATAAAGCGCCAACTGACAAGTGAGGTTTTAAACCCTACAATACTTGACTAGTTCGCGTGATAACGCTCCACGCACTCTCAGCTAAGTGCTCCTGTACGTCGCGTTGTGCAGCGCGGCCCGTAGTAAGTTCAAACTTTAAACATATCGTGATGAATCAGCAGCTGAGCTTTTACGAATTTTGTATGCGTTACTTACGTCCGAGCCCACAGATCATATTGTCGCACACACGCTGCGTTTGTCGTAAACGTAGCGATACCTGCCACCACGCGGCGTTGCACGCGCCTCCTCACGCCCCGCGTCTTTGTAAACAACATCGTACATTGTCATATTATATTTTAGTTTGCGCGCGTGATAACGGTCACATCTCTCATACAAACGGGAAAAAACTATTAATATTTGCGTAAAATAATAAATATGAGTGAAAGAGTTCTAAACCCTCATTTATTAATTTCTGTACCCCTTTCAGGCCGATTTGAAACTGTTATCCTAGAGATTCTTAATCAAATATAATCTTAGTTCTTTCTTCTATAGCTAAAGATCACCTCGAAGCCAATACTTTTTGAGAATGAAGTCAAAAGCCCCGAAAAGGACTAAAAGTAATTTGAAAAATATTGAAACTTGTCAAAAACTTACATTCAAATAATATTACATTCCTGTAAATATTATGAATCTAAAGAACATTACAAACTTCATCTAACTTTTGGCGGCTGAAATTCATGGGTTTGGCAACTAAACACTGTAGCAAATAAAAATATAAAAATGCCTTAGTTGGGTGTTCATAAAAACGTTCAAACATTTCAAACTGGGATTTCAGATGATAATGGTGCGTCATTCATCAGAAGTGAATAATTTCACTTTTGGAGGGCACTGTATATATTTGTTACACAGAACCTGTGTAGAGGCAGCGTCATAGTCGCTGCCACGAGGTCCCGAGACGATGCGTAGAAGCTGCGTAGTTTAGCGTAGAGGCCCGTAGCATGACGTAGAGGCACGAACCATGGCGTAGAGGCCCGTACCATGGCGTAGAAGCCGCGTAGCATAGCGTAGCTGCCGCGTAGCATGGCGTAGCTCCCGCGTAGCATGGCATAGTTGCGCGTAGCGTGGCCTAAATAGCGCCTACCATGGCGTATCCTGCATGGACGCTATCGTTTTGATACTTACAGTCACCAACAAAATTAAAAAAAAAATTAACCTGTTTTACGTAAAATGCCAGAAATGAGCAGCCTTTGTGGAGTTTACGGTCAACTTAGATTTTGTGGTTTTACGCTGATTACCGTCATCCATCTACTTTTATAATTATTATAATTATCACCCAAGTTACAAAAATACTTTATATTATAGTCATGGAAACATTTTTTGAAAACGTTGGTTATATAAGAGTGGTCTTATAAAGTCAATAACGTTTAGGTGACGCGAAAGTGGCCCAATTATAAGACACTAGCTGTGCCCCGCGGTTTCACCCGCCGCTTCTGACTAGTTTTCTTTTTGCGTAGCGTGATAAATGGGCTATCCAACACTAAAAGAAGTTTTCAATTCGATTCAGTCGTTCCTGAGATTAGCGCGTTCAACCAAACAAACTCTACAGCTTTATAATATTAGTATAGATTATAGTTGTATATTTATTTATTTAGGAAAAACAAACGGTAACATATTACAGGTTTATAATAAGGTTCACATACTAAACTATGATAAATATGCTACCCACTACGGTTTCCACAGATTACTTTAAATAATAAATAACTAGAGAGACATAATGTACAAGATGTAAACTAAAATAACAGTTATAATAATAGTTGGTGCACTTTAAACAAAATGTTACATAAACCTGGGACACAATAAATATATATGTAACAGTCAAAACTGTTAATCGGTCAAAACCACTTTAGACTGGTCTCAGTCAAAATCCTTAATATGGTAAAATGTGTTTTCTCCATTTAAAATATGTTGTTTCAAAACGTTGTAATTACCTAGTCCTTGAATTACTACGGTTCTCCCTTTCTTCTCCTAAAATTGTTTGTCCGAAAATCATTATCCATAACAGGTTTTTTAACTTCAGTAACCATAATGTTCAAAATCCCGAAATTTTGTTCAACATAATTATCTTTTGTTCTAAAAGTATTCTGTCATACTATCGAGTACTAAATAATAATTGAATATCCTAATTTTACATGACCTAAAGTCATATGTCCTAAGTATTGTGTTCAATATGTGTATTATTCTGAATGTTCATTTATAATATTTTTTTACTCTAAAACATTTGCTAAAAATTAGGTTTTAGTGACAGAAACGAATCGCTGTAAATCCGACTCCACGCAGTCTTGTCTGCTCCACCCCTAGAGTGTAATTTAAAATCGCGTAGGCGTGGAGGGGCGAGGCAGCCCGCGAGTTTAGGAGCATTTAGTTGTAACACTCGCCGCCGCGGCTGAGGCCGGCCAGCAAGCCGAAGCTGACGATAAACTCGCGTGGGACCGCCGGAGCCCCGCAGCGCCGGAGCCGTGACAGAAACCATGCCTGCTGCATGCTTGCTTGCATGCTGCATGCTGCGTGCTTGCTTGCATGCTGCATGCTGCATGCTGCATGCTGCGTGCATGCTTGCATGCTGCATGCTGCGTGAACAAGTGAACGATCTCAAAACAAGTCGGTAGAAGAAAAAATATTGCCCGCTCGTATCTACGTAACGCCTGAGAGAAGTTCATAGCAAAAGCTTTGTTATACAAAGTTCTAAGAATATTATTATTATAAATAAACACATTATGTAATTTGAATTTAGGACTTATAACTTTTATTGAAAACGGTTTAATGTCTTTTTTATATCATTGATTGTAATATTTATGACAAACGGATTTAGGACATTATATTTAGGAATTTCAATTTTATGGCATGTGATACTTGTGATATTAAGTTCGGCTAAGTTATTATTCGGACAAATGATGATTAGGACAAAAAAAGTTATGGCACTTTAAATTATGGATAAAAAAGTTAGGTGACACAATAGAGAATCATTACTACAACATACGTTTTGCAAAGGGTCACAAAAAAAACCTAATAAGCTAAACTATTTAAACAATAACTTAGAAACAAAAATGAAAAAAAAAAAAAAAAAAAAAAAAAAAAAAAAAAAAAAAAAAAAAACATAAAAAACATTTACAAAAATGTAAATGTTAGTTATTGTTTAAATAGTTTTCACCGGTCAAAAGTAGTTTTGACTGATTAACAGTTTTGACTGTGACATATTATACACATTACACATTACATCACAATGGTCGACTACCGATCCTTACGGATTGCACGGATTTGCTTCCTGAATTTTTGTATTGTGGTTGCATTAATGTCAACTGTGACCATTTAACATCAATTAGGGGTTTTATAAACTAAATGAATGTTAAATAATAACTATTTGGTTGTGTACTGAATAAATGAGTATTATTAGGTAGTTTTTACATTAACGAAATTTCAAATATGAACTCTGATTACTACCTATAACAAGTGTAGGTCTACTGGGGAACTTTGTTTTTCGGTAATCATCATCATCATCATCATTTCAGCCGAAAGACGTCCACTGCTGGACATAGGCCTCCCCCAAGTGTCGCCACATTGACCGGTCCCGTGCGTCTCGCATCCAGCGGATCCCTGCAACCTTTACGAGGTCATCGGTCCACCTAGTGGGAGGCCTTCCAACGCAGCGTCTTCCGGTTCGCGGTCGCCACTCCAGAACTTTTCGGCCCCATCGGCCATCCGTTCTGCGAGCAATGTGCCCTGCCCACTGCCACTTAAGTTTGGCTATTCTTCGGGCTACGTCGGTAACTCTGGTTCTCTTGCGGATCTCCTCATTTCTGATTTGATCACGCAAGGAAACTCCGAGCATAGCCCTCTCCATTGCCCTTTGGGTGACTTTCAGCCTTCTGATGAGGCCCATTGTGAGCGACCACGTTTCGGTCCCGTATGTAATCACTGGCAACACACACTGGTCATAGACTTTCGTCTTGAGACACTGCGGTAAGTTGGACGAGAAGATACCACGCAACTTCCCGAACGCTGCCCAGCCGAGTCGGATTCGACGATTGACCTCTTTCTCGAAGTTAGACCTACCTAACTGGACCGTTTGTCCCAGGTAGACATAATCGTCTACAACTTCGAGTGTAGAGTCTCCGATCTTGATAGGAGTGGGTGTTACATGGGCATTCAACATGACTTTGGTTTTGTCCATGTTCATTTTAAGACCCACTCTTTCGGAAGCTCTACTGAGGTCATCGAGCATTGTACTGAGGTCCTCCATGGTCTCAGCCATGACCACTATATCGTCGGCAAACCGAAGGTGAGAGATGTACTCGCCATTGACGTTGATGCCTAGCCCTCTCCAGTCCAGAACCTTGAAGACATCCTCCAGTGCAGCGGTGAACAGTTTCGGAGATATGACGTCTCCCTGTCTTACACCTCGCTGCAGAAGGATAGGTTCCGAGGTCTGGTCCTGAAGTCGGACTGACATGGTGGCGTTTTTGTACAAACTCTTCAGCACCTCGATGTACCGATAGTCGATTTGGCACCGTTGGAGAGACTGCAGTACAGCCCAAGTCTCGATCGAATCGAAGGCTTTCTCGTAGTCCACAAACGCCAAGCAGAGAGGCAGGTTATACTCTTCGGTCTTCTGTATAACCTGGCGCAGCGTATGTATGTGGTCTACGGTGCTAAAGCCTTTTCGGAATCCGGCTTGTTCGGGAGGCTGAAAATCGTCAAACCTGCGCGCGAGACGATTCGTGATGACTCTTGAAAACAGCTTGTAGACATGGCTTAGAAGTGAGATGGGCCTATAGTTCTTCAGCCGGGCATTGTCGCCCTTTTTGAAGAAGAGTACCACCACACCCCTGCACCATGCCTGCGGCGTTTTCCCCTCGAGTATGACGGAATCAAACAGCTTCTGAAGGGTCTTAAGTACCGGTTTTCCACCTGCCTTCAGGAGTTCGGCCGTAATTCCGTCCTCACCCGGTGCCTTGTTGTTTTTAAGCTGTTTCAGAGCCATCCTAATCTCGTACAGGCTGACATCCGGAATGTCTTCGGTATAGTGTCGGGTCAGTCTAGCTCTTGGGTCGTTAGCTAGATTTGCAACGGGTTTACTGGTTGAAGTGTACAACTGCCCATAAAAACTCTCGATCTCCCTCAGCAGCTCCGGTTTGGCGGATACGATCCTGCCATCGTCGGTCTTCAGTTTCGTGAGCTGGCTCTGCCCAATAGCCAGATCTCTTGAAAAAACCTTGGAGCCTTTATTCCGCTCAATAGCGTCTTTAATACGCTCGGTATTAAAGCGGCGGAGGTCGCGTTTCAAGGATTTAGAGATCCGTCTATTGAGCTGCCGGTACTTCCACGCCTCGTCTGAAGACTGCAGGATCATCTCGCGCCGCTCCTTCATGAGCTCGAGAGAAGTTGTATGTTTTCGGTAATGTTTGTATGCAATGTTGTAAAGTTTATAACGCCCTCCTGAAATTTTTGGTATCCTATGAAATTTGCATCCATCTTGGTTTAGTTATGAGATGACTGTTACACGACGCTTACTGGACTTATGGTCATATAACGTTGTCCTTAAGACCAAGACATGCGCGCCATTACGTTTGACTTTAGGGTTCCCAAATTAAATATGAAAACCATTGTTTTATTGATCTCTTATTCATAATACAGTGTGTAAATGTGGTGTAAACCAACAGTGATATCGCGTAAAAAAATCATGTTTACATAGAAAATTTTCAAAACCCGTAACAAAATGCATGGAGTATCTGATTTTCGCGATTTCGTGGTTGGTTCCACTATAATGCTTTTTCTATACAACATTAGTTTTAGTATTTGCGAAACCTGAAACACGCGTCTAGTATTTTTATGTAAAGGATCTATGTATAAAATTTTAAAATGGTATCATGAAAAATCACAAAGTTATAAAGCTTATTCTGTTACTTGGTTGTCCACACAAAAACGTGGTCACGCAGCGCGCCCGCGTTGATAATAATAATTTGGCAGTAGGTACCTAAATTATTTCTACTTAGTGTCGCTCGGTGTCCAACTTGTAACTTTTTAAAAATATTTTTGGGACAAAATATAATATGGTTTAAAAATTATTTGAATCGATTCAGTAACTTATTCTGAACAAACTATGTTCAGGTTTTGCATATACTAAAAACTAGCTTATGCCCGCGGCTTCGCCCGCGTGGAGTTAGGGAATAGCCCACGGGATCTTACTTCTGGGATAATAAGTAATCTACGTATCTATCTATCTATAATACATACTTATATAGATTTACATGTACTTGCTTATAACTTGCAAATATTAGTTTAAAGTTATACCAATTAAATTAGATACGTGAAATATTGATACCTTGGTTTGAGATTGGACATCGGATTTACTGGATTTTATCTGAAGAGTATGTACACAAATTTTCAAGTCAATCGACCCCGAGAATAAAAAGTTTCACAGAAAATTCAACACCCCATTTCACCCTCTAATGGGTAGGAATTTCGAAAAAATGATACTTACTCTTTCTTCACACAGAATACACCCTCCAATTTTCATGTCTTTGGGACCCGCGGTTTGGGCTGTGCGTTGGTATATCAGTCAGCCAGTCAGGGCATGGAATTTTAAATTGGGGGATGATTTTGAAAAAACTGTGATACCTACACGTATCTCATCATTTTAACTGAAGTATATATGTAGACACATTTTCAAGTCAATCGACTCCGAGAATAAAAAAGAAAAAAAAGAAAAAAATCCAAAATCCTTTTTTTATTTTATTTTTATTATTAGGGGTGGAATTTCAAAAAACCCTTTCTTAGTGGATACCTGCTCTCCACAAAGAGTACATTCTCCAAATTTAATGTCTCTAGAACCAGCGGTTTGGGCTGTGCGTTGATGTATCAGTCAACCAGTCAGGACATTGAATTTTAAATTGGGGGATGATTTTGGAAAAACTGTGATACACGTATCTCATCATTTTAACTGAAGTATATGTAGACAAATTTTCAAGTCAATCGACTTAGAGTTTCACAGAAAATTCAACACCCCATTTCACCCTCTTAGGGGTGGAATTTCAAAAAACCCTTTCTTAGTGATACTTACTCTCCACAAACAGTACATTCCCCAAATTTGATGTCTCTAGGACCAGCGGTTTGGGCTGTGCGTTGATGTATCAGTCAGCCAGTCAGGACATTGAATTTTAAATTGGGGGATGATTTTGGAAAAACTGTGATACACGTACCTCATCATTTTAACTGAAGTATATGTAGACACATTTTCAAGTCAATCGACCTCGAGAGAGATTCACAAAAAATTCAACACCCCATTTCACCCTCTTAGAGGTGGAATTTCAATTAACCCTTTCTTAGTGGATACCTACTCTTTACAAAGAGTACATTCTCCAAATTTCATGTCTCTAGGACCAGCGGTTTGGGCTGTGCGTTGATGTATCAGTCAGCCAGTCAGGACATTGAATTTTAAATTGGGGGATGATTTTGGAAAACTGTGATACACGTATCTCATCATTTTTATATGTAAACACATTTTCAAGTCAATCGACTCAGAGAATAAAAAGTTTCATAGAAAATTCAACACCCCATTTCACCCTCTTAGGGGTAGAATTTCGAAAAACCCTTTCTTAGTGGATACCTACTCTTCACAAAGAGTACACTGTCCAAATTTCATGTCTCTAGGACCTGTGGTTTGGGCTGTGCGTTGATATATAAGTCAGTCAGTCAGTCAGTCAGGTCTTTGAATTTTATATGTATAGATACTGTTGTATATATCATTTGAAGTTTTTGAAAGTAATATTTTTACACAGTAGGTATATATGAATTACTAGGTATGTACGGACAATAGCTGCAATGTATCCGGCTCGAAGGACCAAAAATGTACGGGCAATAGCTCTGCATACTGAGATGTAGTCTGTAGATGGACGAATCACACGTGATGTGTACAGGAACTAAAAGCACTGTTTTGTGTCCGTTAATGATTGACAGTTTATTAGGTAAAACATTAAAATATATATTACCTAAAGTAGGTGACTTGTGGCTGGTGTAATAGCTTAGTCAGCGAATGTAAATAAATCGGTGAATTAGCAACTGCTTGTTCAGGTAAAAACTAAAACAATTGAAATCATGTGGCGATACTCATACAAGGTACCTAGTGTATTATAAATACGTGTCACATTCATATAGTCGTGGGTGAGAACCTACCACTGTTTTAAGTAGATGTAAAAAACACCGGAATAGTTGTAGTATTCTTTCCAGATCACGTATATTCTGCTTCGACGACCTACCTACCTACATTATAAAATAAAATGTATATACGGAACCATTTTGTATTCCAGTGATACACTCTCGTTAACTTGGGAACTTTTAAAGCTGGGGTGGTCGTACTTTTTAAATCGTGAAAGTGTTTTTTCAATTTTAGTAACAGGTCTCACTAAGTTTCTTAGCCTTCCATTTATTTGGGTCCATGTTTAATGTTTCAAAATGCAATGAATAACCTACAAAGCGATTACAAATACAAAATAGGGCAAACTTATATTTAAGTCATTGTTAGAAATTTGTAGATACGACTTTTTAAGTCTATAATAAGTTATATTAACGTCAAATCACAACCAAAACGTCATATACGTGTTTCGCATTAAACAACTATAAAACGAATATGTTTTTTATGTAAAAGTTTAAGAGTAAACTTTAAACAACAGTTTCGCAATGTAAATGTTAAATATGTAATTGTTTTACGAACGACGACATTGTCTGTCAAAAACCTCTTATACCTACCTACTTACTACTAACGTGTGACGTTTAGACGACCAAAATGTTGTCGTAAACGTCGCATAATTTAGTTGTGTACACGTTAATTCGACGTATACAACATAACTTAATAGTCACACGACTAACGTAGTATTATCGTCACATTACAACCAAAACGTCGTATACGTGTTTCAAGTTAAAGTACCATAAAACAAAACATATTTGGCATGTAAATGTAATACTGACTTAAAGTTTTTTTTGTATAATGGTTTTTCAAACTACGATATTTCATATTGTCTTCCAAAAACCTCATGCGACTAAAACGTTTATATGACCAAAAGTGATGTAGAGTAAACGTTGTACGTAACGTTGTTGTTGGCCGAAACCGAATGACTTATTAGTCACACGACGAAACTGACCCAAGTTTGTTAGCTCAGTACCACTATAAAACTGCTATACATATTATAACTAAAAGCCGTATAGATTTCGGAGTTTAGACGTTTATTGCTTGTTGGGTTTTAAATGTTTGTTGTGACGTTTTGAAGGTTTCATTGCAGATCATCTACACTACACGAAAAACTCATAACAAGAAGTCGGTTAAAAACAGCAATAGAAAAAGAAACGAAATGCAGTATTGTTATCATATTATTAAAAATCGTCAAAAAAAGATCATATTTACTCATTTACAACCAGTTTTATTTTTATTACCAACTTAGATAAATTCATCTACAAGGAAAAAGGCAACATTAAATGTAATTTATTTCAAGCTAGGTTATTGACCCATAATTATTTTTAATTCAGAAGTTTCTTCCGTACTAATATTTAGGTACATATATCTAATGTTAGGTATGTCTAACTTAGCGCATAATAATTACGTACCTATGTTCTGACTCATGAAGATGACAAAAAAGATAGAGAAACGGAGTATTTTAAATGGAGCGACTGCCTATCTGACCTCCACAACCCAGTTAGTACTAGATAATCCGATACCCCTGGGTAAGACTGGTTGTCAGACTTTCGGGCCACTGACTACCTCTACCTGTAACGACTGTCAAAAATCTACAAATGACAGCCGGGACCTACAATTTAACGTGCTTGCGTGGAGGGGTCTCGATATGTAATTATGGTCCACGGACCGACCTGAACAAGCGTAGCTTCAATCGACTCGTAAGTCTGTTATGTTTTAGCCAAGAGCTAATCGAAATTGGTAAAAATCAAAATCAGGGCATCTCTTTGTCGCCTCCGAATGCATGTTATAATAAACCGCATTTAGGATAAGCGTATGCTGAGACGCAAGTGACGCAGGTCCACGCAGCGCAGAGCAGAGCAGATTTTTTAATGCAAGAACGTACTAAGTATGCTGCGGCGCAGGCACATGCGACGCTGACATCAGTCTGCCCTGCTCTGCGCCTTGTTGCAGTGCCCGTCAGTGCCGGCACAGATTTCTGCGCGACGCGTGCATGTCGACACGTGTTTTTACCGCTAATTCTTAATTTTGTTGCAATGACAGAACATTAAGTAGTTTTCAAAATTGTCAGATAACTTTCGTGAGAGTACAAATTCCCCAGTAGAGCGTTTTTTCAAGTAATCACTTTGCCAAATAGTTTTTTTACGCTTTGACAAACTTTAAAGTAGCAACAATTCGTTAATTTCATAATCGGAATCGGACTCTGAACTCATTTTGCTCGTCAACTCGAACACATCTATTCTTTGTACTAGTTAGAAAACGAATGTGTATTTCGAGTTGCGTCGCAGCCTGCGCTCCCGGCCTATGTCTGCCTCGCTTGCCCTGCTTTGCAAAATCTGTACTGTGCTGTGCTGCGTCTCTTGCGTCTCAGCATACGCTTAGCCTTAGAGTCTACGACATTTTCTTTGGTTACCAACTTTGAAAAACTAATTTGTAGCATTGAAGAATGTGGTCGCACGGTCGAACGTTACCTTTTTAAGCCTCAGCAAAAATTACTAAATTGAAAGTCGTGAAATAAAATATCGGTAACATCTATTTAGCGATAATGTAAAATATTTGGTCTGAAATTAACTTTAACCTTTTGAACGCCGTTGTCGTGCCCTGTAGCCAAACGACACAAATATGTGACAAATTGGTAGGTGAAATTGTGGCTTGGCGTGGGAGGCACGCGCGTGCATTTATGCTCTGGCGTTTATAAGATTAAAGGCGTTTATATTATATTTTAATAGCATAGAATAAATAGGAAAATAGCTTCATTTGTCCAATACTTCATGAAACACAATTTGGAGAGCATTGTCCATTCTGGCAAGAATTTCGAATTTATTGTTGGTAAACTAGATGCCTTTCTCACAAGCCATTGTTTTTTCCTGTTCCAGTGTTTTTAGTGGGCTTTTTACTAACGAAATGTTTTGTGTGTGTGTGTTTTTTTCAGATCAAAGGTTTTTTTAATTCTTAGTATTTCATCACGTGTGTTTGACTGTCACTATTATACAATAGCTTTAATGTATTAAATTATATACCACAAAAAAGTCGTAGGCATTGATAGAATAGATGTAATCATTTTTCTCATAGTTGTCGGCAAAAAAGCATAGGTACCTTGGTACTTTACCGAATGGTTTGGTATTCACAGACACGAACATTTACCTATAACATGCCAAGAGTTCCTTTGTACCCGACTGATCCAGAAGGAGGGTAATGTTTTTCTCGTGTATGTATGTTTGTCCGTTCCACTGTGACTACTCCTAAATGGATCTACCGATTTGGATAATTTGTAAGTTGTAAGATTCGTTTTGGTGGCCCATGTGTCACTGGCTACATAAAAATTTAACAACAAAGAAAAGTTGCGGATTTTGGGAGCCATATTGTGGAATTCGTTTTTTTTTTCTCCCAATCCCGTCGATTGGGTTTCAAATTGAAGGGTTTAAAAGGTGATTAAATAAAAATATATAAGGTCTATCTTTTCATACACGAAATATTTTAAGAGTAGCTTCTATAAGTTGTAAAGAGGCCATCCCAACGAAAAAAAAATTTTTATCTAAGTGTTTTTGTTTTTACAAAATTATTATAATTCTAAAATTACTTGAGACTTTTTGCATAAAACCTTTACTCCCAATTCTAACAATGACAGTAGGTAAATACGACGTAGTAATCTAGCGAAATGGATGTTAAAAACAGGGAGCCAGTATTTATATTGTGGGTCAAGTAATTTTTTTTTTTTTATAAATAACTCGATAAAAAAGATCCCTAGAAATGGCTTCGTTACAGCCGTTAGATGATTCTCTGAAAATATTTCGTGTATGAATAGTTAGACCTTATACATAACGTATGTGTTAAAACGACAAATCGTATAAAAAGTGAAAAAATACATATAATACGAAAAGTTAAATAGTCTGCGAAATCTTTCACATTACATACTGAACTGAAATAAAGGAATTAAGATTTTAAAATAAACATGGTAAATATCCCGTTATTAGTATTAATAGTAAAGGAATTAAATTTTTTATTTTTTATTTCTTAATTTAAAAAAAAAACCTACTGAAAAGCAATACTCAACCAATAAAAGTTGGAAACAGGCAGGACCCATTCCATTTTCATAATTTTAAATTCAAATGAGTCGCATGTAACAAATGGCCTTTGCCACATCAATGGCTGATAATAATAATAAATGGCCTCCTTTAATTGCGGTCAGTGGCTATTATATTTAATTTATTTCTTTAAATTTTTATAATCTAAGACCAACTAGATTAATTTGACAAACTACCGCTGTTCCGATTTGTTTCTTCCCATACAATGAAATGATCCTTACACGAAACAGAGAACTTTCTTTTTAGACCTTTATCTAAAAAGAAAGTTCCCGGTATCTCTTATGGATTCGGATTTCCCCATGTTATCTCACTTAAAAGAAACATTCTGTACAACTGTACAAGGACTGTAGAAAACTCATACTCCTTATTTCTATAAATCGCAATTCAATCAAACATAATATTATACCAACAACCTGCCTGATACTGACCTGCAAATTGAAAATAACGTGAGAAAATTGAATTTGGCGGGAAACCCTGACGCTTCCACCTAACTGTTTATAAAGCTAGCTTTATATAGAAAACAACTGTTTTGTAAGCGAACTTCTTAAACCTCATTTAAAAACGTCATTGTCCTCTGTCAAACGTCAGCTGCGATGTGACCTACGCTAAAAAATATTATATGATTTGGAAGTTTTCATGAACCAATATGTATACAGTACTATGTAAAAAAATTGAAGTGTTTGTACAAAAGGAAAGCTAACCTTTAGCAGGTGGGGGTGCTATTTGCGAATCTCTTCCAGTATAGAAGGACACCACCATTAGCGCCGGGACGGTGCACTTGCATCCCGTGGCTTAAGCGTTTCGAAATATGTACATAATACTAAAAAAAAACGAGAGCCTAACATATCCGACGCAGAAAACAATTCATATTATTCTGCATTCACTTGGTTAGTTTTTAAAATTTCTGCATTAATCCACTAAGTTCGTCCTATAATCCTGTTACTCTACAAATAGAACTAACTTAGCAAGAGGAACCCAACTTATCACAGACTCGATGATAAAATTTTAGACCTCGCATCGCACGCGTTCTCTGCGCCTTGATTTGTGCATTTGTCGTTATTTATGTTAAGTATTACTGAAAATATATTTTTTCTAATAAGGATTGCTAAATATATATAGAGCTCATTTCTCTTGCTCTTGCTTCCTAAATTCTCTGAAATCATTAACTTTTCTGTACAAATCAACGCAGTTAATCCCATGTCTGTATGAATCGACAAACAAAAACCTGGAAAACAAGGGAAGTGAACAAAATAATTCTCCCAGCACCCAGATGTACCGTAGGTGTAGTGTACCGACGGCAGAGAGATCTTTTACTCGCAAAAAAAAAAAATGTTGTTTGACTGTGAGAAATCAAATGATCATCAAATGAGATTGTTTACAGTGTGCCACAAGTCACGACACATGACTTGCGGAGCCAGTGAGAGAAACCGGTGAAACGTGTGCGTGTCACTTGACGCAAGACGTGTCGCAAATCGCAACATCGTAGGAACATGAACAGGGCCGTGACGTGAGATACTTAGTTTAATGGCGTTAGCGCCAAAAAGAATACCTAGGGACTAAAGTGAGACATCGCAAAATAAGGGTCTCACCACATTGTCTTGTTCCTCTATTGAATATGTTGTTTTTTAAATTATTCGTAGTTTACCCTACTTCTATACCAAACGTTCCGATCGATGTTTCAGCATTTATAGCATTCCTATACTAGCGACACCTGTGATAAAAGTGAGTTTAAAAATTAAAGTTAATTTATTTCTATACAAATCAATTATATTTTTAAATATTCCTTACAAAAAACAATTAAAAATATAAAAAATTGTAGCCCACCGGTATCGGGAACAGGGTCCAAGCTACCAGTCAGGGTTCCAGAGAGAGGAACCTCCTAACAATACGAGTCGTGTCCAGGAGTACCGCTTTCTGAATCAAGCCCTTGATCCAGCTGCTTAACGAGAGCCTGCTCAGGTATTGGTCGAGGCTCTTGGCAATTAAGCCATGGGCTGATACAAGTATCGGCACAATGATCGAGTCCACATCCCACATGTCGACAACCTCGCGAGCCAAGTCGATTGATTTGCTTATCTTTCTCGGCTTTCACGAGGTTCTCATCATGCGGGACCGTTACGTCAACAATCATTGCGCGCCGTTCTGATCGAGCCACCACTACTATATCAGGCTTATTGGCTACTACAGTCCTGTCAGTGATGAAGGACCGATCCCGGTACAATGTGATACTGCCATTTTCGAGAACTGGGTCGGGCACATACGTATAGTACGGCACTTCCGATTCCACAAGATTGCATTTTTGTGGAGAGTCTTCTCGTTTAAAAAGTTGTTTTATTATTAATGATACAAAATTTTGTGCTATAGGGAGTAATCACTTATACCGACACAGAACAAATCAGCTTCAGCTGGTTAGAAAGAGGCTATGTTTTATGCAAAAACTCAACACTGCGCCGTACTAAATGCGTCGAATATGGTGAAACATAATCGACTTAAGGTGGGAGCGCCAGGGTAACCCGCGATATTTAGATTTTCTTACGTTTTTTGCAATTTGCGGGTCAGTGACCTTCAGCGTAATTCTGTAACTGCATACGTGTTACTTGCTTGACTCATTTTTCATCAATATACAACCTGACACTGACCTGCAAATTGCAAAAAAACGTAAGAAAATTTTAATTTCGCGGGCACTCTGGGGCTTCCATCTTAAGACGATTCCACGTTGGTCAGAGTTGTCACCCCATATGGTAGAATCTCACTGTAAAACAGTTGGCACTCTGCTTCAACTGTCATCAATTGATGACTGTCACTGTCAATTTGACGCGCTAAATCCGAAGTCCAAAGTTTATTTTTGTTTATCATTATAATCATCGTTATCTTATTTTAAGGTCAAACTTCAGTGTGTTCAGATATCAGATTATTTAGGTGTGCTAGTAATCTCTTAGAGTTGTAAATTGAACACTGGGTGTTCTTATTGGATGATAAGTAAAAGTAAAAGATATTAACTGGTGTTCGGTAGATTAAGGTAATATTATTTTTCTTACAAGTTACGTTTTATATACTTGCAACCTTGATAACAACTGTGGAGTAGTGGAAGAACGAGTGTCTAAAGTTTATTTGTGTTGTAGTTTCGGATCGGCACTCCGAAGATAACTTTTAGGTAGAGATAATTAATAAAATTAATCGTTTAAAATGTTATTAGGTAGAGTTAGCCAGCTGTTATTAAGACGTTCCATTCACGTATCGCCGAAATTAAGTCAAGCAATGGGAGTCGACGGGAATACTATTTTGGCGGAGAGTTTGAAGAAACAGGTGAGCTCCTAACTGTTAAAAAGTAATAAAACTAAAGTGAAACTTTCATCTGACTGAAAATACTTTATTGTTCACTTTGAACTTCCATCAGTAAATTAACTATAAATGTTTTAAAACTTCAGCTACTTGCATTTTATTTGCCTTTAACTTGAAAATTATGCAAATTTAATACAAGGCAATGACCTGGTTCTCAAAGATGCAATTTATTAGCAAATAAATGATATTTATTTCAGGGTGTGGAATATGTGTTTGGCATAGTAGGCATCCCTGTGATTGAGACCGCTCTGGCATTCCAAATGGCAGGCCTGAAGTATGTGGGCATGCGTAATGAGCAGGCTGCCTGCTACGCTGCACAGGCAGTTGGGTACCTCACAGGTAAGTTATTCAATTTACTATTTGACTCTCTTAGCGAATGGGTTTTCTACTTATAATGTAACTAAAAAACTTCACATTTATAAATATCCTAAATTCTAATCTTTATAAGTCCTGCCTTTAGGTAATAAAATTGGAGACTACTATTTTACTCTACTGGTAAGGTAAAATCAATCCAGTTAAGAAATACAGGAGTTCAAGACAGCTAATTTTCTCCCAAAGTACCTAAATGCATAAAGTAGTTAACCATAATTAAGCCAAACCACTTGTTGCTATACTGAACCTCTTCTTGTAGGATTCACAAAGCAACCGGCTGTATCAATTACTAGGTAGTATATTCAGAACATTATTTAATTTCATAAAAAAAACTATATTATAACATTTAATGTGCTAGGATATAGTGTACTTTATCACTATCTGAAAACAAATTATGGATTATCACATTTATTATGATATGATATAACAAGCTTACTTGATAAATTTGATAATTCTTTAATTTCTATCCTAGTAAACAATGATTGGAATGTAATTAATTAGCTTTTCTTAATTAATTTATGCTAATATTGGAGACAATGAAGGAAATAAAGTGACATGGTAATAAGGTTAAATGTTATCTTTATTATCCATTTTATTCTGGCGTATAAAAACATTATAAACCAGTTTTTATCACACAATCCACTGTAATTTCATGCCATTGTATTGTAAAAAGAACTAAGAATACACCGTGAAAAGACCCACTCTTTCGGAAGCTCTACTGAGGTCATCAAGCATTGTACTGAGGTCCTCCATGGTCTCAGCAATGATCAATATATCATCGGCAAACCGAAGGTGAGAGATGTACTCGCCATTGACGTTGATACCTAGCCCTCTCCAGTCCAGAACCTTGAAGACATCCTCCAGGGCAGCGGTGAACAGTTTCGGAGATATGACGTCTCCCTGTCTCACACCTCGCTGCAGAAGTATAGGTTCCGAGGTGTGATCCTGAAGTCGGACTGACATGGTGGCGTTTTTGTACAAACATTTCAACACCTCGATGTACCGATATAGTCAATTTGGCACCATTGGAGAGACTGCAGTACAGCCCAAGTCTCGATCGAATCGAAGGGTTTCTCATAGTCCATAAACGCTAAACAGAGAGGCAGATTATACTCTCAAGCATCATAATAATGAATAATATTTTTATTTTTAAATTATTCAAATCTCATAACTACCTATTTTTTTTATGAATGTTTAATCACGTTTAGTAGTCATTGGATACATGAAGTGGGCTGCCATTGTAAGACGACTAAAAAATCACGGTGTATAATATTACTGTTGCAAATTCTAGGAAAGCCAGGAGTATGTCTTGCAGTATCAGGCCCTGGTCTTCTGCACTGTATCGGCGGCATGGCTAATGCTCAAGTGAACTGCTGGCCTCTCTTAGTCATTGCTGGCTCGTGTCCACAAGACCATGAGGGCATTGGAGGGTTCCAGGAATGGCCACAGGTAAACCTATAATGCAGGGTGTAAACAGACCCTTCACATAGCCGTCTGCCAAGCATTCTGTACATCAAACTAAGTAACTTTATGCAAAAATTATTGCTGTGAATCGACTTTTTTTTTGGGGTGAAAAATCACGTTTCGTTTACGGTAGGACTCGATGGAAAGCACTCAAAGCATTGTGCTGATGGATGGATTGAATAGTACGGGGGTCGTGGAGGTGTGTAAAGTAAAAATCTTACATTAAAAACATGTATTAAAAAAAAAAACTTGTGAAAAAGTTGGAACTTTGACCCCCAATATCTCCGTAACTAGAAGGTTCCCAGGTATGGTCTAGAAAAAAAAATGATCGCAAAGACGGGGAGAACAGTGCCTTTCGGATATGTTAAGGGTCTATTTACACCCTTTATACAGACCTTCCTAAAAGATAAAAAAGACTGTCTCAACACTTTTTCTTGTGGGTATCAGGTACACCTCTGCCTAACCCTTCGGTAGTTACACATGAGATGTTGTTGTTGTGTGTGTATCTCCATTAATTAATATTATCTTATAGGTAGGTGTCGTGGAAATAAAAATGAAGGATTATCAATATTCTTCTCAGCAGGAAAATATTTGAAAAATTAACAATATGTGTGGCTTGTACCTACTTGTAAAATATAAACTTACAATAAATACCACTGTACAATAAAAATCAACATTCTGCGTCATCTTAACATCAAACAAGTTTTTAATTAATTAAAAATAATCCCTGTTGTCGAAACTCGGTAAAGAGAAAAACATCTAGGTAATTGCTGTCGTAAACTCGTGAGCATCTAACAAATAAATAAAATTGAAGTGTTTGTTTGTAATATCAAAATGACAGCTTTTTACTGAATGCTTATGAAAGTATTTTGTATACGGTACTTATAACAAAAACACATTTTGTTTGTCTGTCTGTTTGTTCCGGCTAATCTCCGAAACGGCTCTACCAATTTTGAGGGGACTTTTACTGGCAGATAGCTGATATTATAAGGTCTAACTTAGGCTCCTTTTCTTTTAGAAAAATAATTAGACAAAAAAATTAAAACCCTTGTAATTGTTAACAAAATCCGATTCAAAAAGGGACTTAATATTTTTATAATAATTTCACGCGAACGAAGGTCGCGGGCAACAGCTAGTTAAAATATTAAAATATAAGTAATAAATTGACTTTTTTGCCGCTCAACTGACGTGGTCTTATGCGGGATTAATATAAATTAAATAATTTTATCAAAACTACTAACCAAGAAATCCTTAAATGATTAGATGAGTTATTTTACCTACATATTTATGCTTTCCAAGATCATCCATCAAAGTACCTACGCATTCCAGATTATTACGAATGTTTTCAATAAAATACCATGCAGATAGGTATTATTTATAATCGAAGTATTTTGTACTATTTGTAAATAATCAGCAAACTCACTAATTTATTTAACTGAATATTCATCTCACCTTGGAGCAGGTCATATTGTATTGTCATAGGTCACAGTGTTTTGAATAGTACAAACTTTGATTATTTACATGTAAATAATCAAAGATTACAAACTCATGTAGTTCAATTTTACTTCTATTTATTTTATTGAATTCCATATCATGTACCTAGTCATTCTCATTTAGATCCCATGAATAGCAAGGGATAAGAACTGTCTACACTCGTGGGATCGTGCAGGAAGCTTTCTGTGGTTTCTACCTATACCCACGGCGGGCGTGATTTCCTTATGATTTCCATGTCCTATATTATCATCTATAGACCGACCGCTTTAATGAGTCCTCGCGAGGGTATCAATTTAAATGGAATATTCTGAAGGTTGATCACGTATTGATTCATTAGTACCGTAATACCTGCATGGATTACGGTTATTTTAAAGCAAATAACCTGTGGCCCCTGTAGGATATTGTTACCACTTTGTGGACGCTTAATGTGTCTTTGATGAGGCAAGGCGGAGGATTCATTAAAGCGGTCGGTCTATAGCTAGCCTATGGAGAGTAAGCCAGCTCTAATAAGTTTTAAAAAACATGCTTGAGATAATGTCCACAATAGCTCAGCTCAATGATTGGCGTCTGTGACGAGGTATCTTGTTAGCAAAATGTCTTGGAGGTATAAAAGCAGGCCATTATATAAATATTTCGGCTGCCCATAATTTGATTCTTTACTTTTGGTAATGAAACTGGGTATAACATACAACTATGCTATCTAGCCATTATGTATTACAAATCCAAGATAGAGAGTGTTAAGCTACCCGTTATCTTTATAATATTCCATTCAGATATTATCATAATTACCTCATAAATGAACTTAGTACTTTGAACTTTTGGTTGAGCACATAAAAATACAATTGTAGGTGTCTGGTGTCAAATAGGTACTCCATAGCTCACTGTCACAAAATAAGTTTCTACTGACGACCTTGATGACTGATATTAGTGTAAATGAAATATGTTTTTCTTTATTATTAAAACGCACCTTGCGAATATGATAAGACCATGTTTTTATAGACAGCAGCCACTCGAACAAATGTTTACCATGTATTCATTCAGTACATCATTCCAAAACCCTTCACATAGATTTTTTTTTTACATGTGGTTACCGTTTGTGCTTCGCTGCCGAGTCCCCCCTGTATTTCTAAAATTAACATAAAATATTCTTTACCAGAAACAAGCACTAAACCAAATAGCCTGGCTTGACTACCTTTACATCAAAATGCAACCACACATCTAGACACTACCAGCGGTCGTTGAACCCGACAGAAAAAGTTTCATCATCATCATTCATCATTTCAGCCGAAAGACGTCCACTGCTGGACATAGGCCTCCCCCAAGTGTCGCCACATTGACCGGTCCCGTGCGTCTCGCATCCAGCGGATCCCTGCAACCTTTATGAGGTCATCGGTCCACCTAGTGGGAGGCCTTCCAACGCAGCGTCTTCCGGTTCGCGGTCGCCACTCCAGAACTTTTCGGCCCCATCGGCCATCCGTTCTGCGAGCAATGTGCCCTGCCCACTGCCACTTAAGTTTGGCTATTCTTCGGGCTACGTCGGTAACCTTGGTTCTCTTGCGGATCTCCTCATTTCTGATTTGAGCACGCAAGGAAACTCCGAGCATAGCCCTCTCCATTGCCCTTTGGGTGACTTTCAGCCTTCTGATGAGGCCCATTGTGAGCGACCACGTTTCGGTCCCGTATGTAATCACTGGCAACACACACTGGCAAACACACTTTCGTCTTGAGACACTGCGGTAAGTTGGACGAGAAGATACCACGCAACTTCCCGAACGCTGCCCAGCCGAGTCGGATTCGACGATTGACCTCTTTCTCGAAGTTGGACCTACCTAACTGGACCGTTTGTCCCAGGTAGACATAATCGTCTACAACTTCGAGTGTAGAGTCTCCGATCTTGATAGGAGTGGGTGTTACATGGGCATTCAACATGACTTTGGTTTTGTCCATGTTCATTTTAAGACCCACTCTTTCGGAAGCTCTACTGAGGTCATCGAGCATTGTACTGAGGTCCTCCATGGTCTCAGCCATGACCACTATATCGTCGGCAAACCGAAGGTGAGAGATATACTCGCCATTGACGTTGATGCCTAGCCCTCTCCAGTCCAGAACCTTGAAGACATCCTCCAGTGCAGCGGTGAACAGTTTCGGAGATATGACGTCTCCCTGTCTTACACCTCGCTGCAGAAGGATAGGTTTCGAGGTCTGGTCCTGAAGCCGGACTGACATGGTGGCGTTTTTGTACAAACTCTTCAGCACCTCGATGTACCGATAGTCGATTTGGCACCGTTGGAGAGACTGCAGTACAGCCCAAGTCTCGATCGAATCGAAGGCTTTCTCGTAGTCCACAAACGCCAAGCAGAGAGGCAGGTTATACTCTTCGGTCTTCTGTATAACCTGGCGCAGCGTATGTATGTGGTCTACGGTGCTAAAGCCTTTTCGGAATCCGGCTTGTTCGGGAGGCTGAAAATCATCAAACCTGCGCGCGAGACGATTCGTGATGACTCTTGAAAACAGCTTGTAGACATGGCTTAGAAGTGAGATGGGCCTATAGTTCTTCAGCCGGGCATTGTCGCCCTTTTTGAAGAAGAGTACCACCACACCCCTGCACCATGCCCGCGGCGTTTTCCCCTCGAGTATGAGGGAATCAAACAGCTTCTGAAGGGTCTTAAGTACCGGTTTTCCACCTGCCTTCAGGAGTTCGGCCGTAATTCCGTCCTCACCCGGTGCCTTGTTGTTTTTAAGCTGTTTCAGAGCCATCCTAATCTCGTACAGGCTGACATCCGGAATGTCTTCGGTATAGTGTCGGGTCAGTCTAGCTCTTGGGTCGTTAGCTAGATTTGCAACGGGTTTACTGGTTGAAGTGTACAACTGCCCATAAAAACTCTCGATCTCCCTCAGCAGCTCCGGTTTGGCGGATACGATCCTGCCATCGTCGGTCTTCAGTTTCATGAGCTGGCTCTGCCCAATAGCCAGATCTCTTGAAAAAACTTTGGAGCCTTTATTCCGCTCAATAGCGTCTTTAATACGCTCGGTATTAAAGCGGCGGAGGTCGCGTTTCAAGGATTTAGAGATCCGTCTATTGAGCTGCCGGTATTTCCACGCCTCGTCTGAAGACTGCAGGATCATCTCGCGCCGCTCCTTCATGAGCTCGAGAGTATGATCAGAGAGTCTTTTATTCTTCTGTGCACGACGTGTCTTGAAGAACTTAGACCCAGTCGTATGGACAGTTTCCACGAACCCATCGTTGCATTCGTCCACTGAGCTTCCTAGGCACTCGAAACGATTCTGGAGTTCAAGCTGAAAGCTCTCGGGGTTTTGGATCTGGATTTGTGCTGGACGGAGCGTAGACTTCATCAGTCGAGACCTTTCAAGCTTTATATTGATGTTCAATGTGCCTCTTACCATGCGGTGATCGCTCCCGGTTTTCACCGAATTGATCACAGAGACATCATTGAACATTTGCTTCTTGGTTGACATGATGAAGTCAATCTCATTTTTAGTTGCACCATCGGGACTCTGCCAGGTCCACTTCCTGTGCTCACGCTTTCTGAAGAAGGAGTTCATCATATAGATATATAGATCCTTCTCCATAAAACTAGCCAGTTGGTGACCCCGGTGGTTCCGACGTCCAACCCCAAATTGCCCCACCTGCAGCTCATCCCCGTCTCGTTTGCCCAGTTTCGCGTTGAAAAAGTTTACCAAGTCATTTTTATTTTACGTGTTCAGATATCGACACCTATCCCGTCTGCGTAGTTTCGCTAGCTAATTTAGTTTGATCTAGTATTAAAATACGGAAAAGAGTAAGAAACAATACAGGATTGAGGGAGGCCTTTACCCAGCAGCGGGACATCAGTCTTTACATATAATAACATTGTAAGAGGCCTTGGAGGATGTCTGTACATTGAAGATATTGAAAAAAAATGTTATGGGCGGTCTTTATTAGAGTATCATCATCATCATCATTTCAGCCAAAAGACTTCCACTGCTGGACATAGGCCTCCCCCAAGTGTCGCCAAATTGACCGGTCCCGTGCGTCTCGCATCCAGAAGAAGTTATTAGAGCATCAGAAGCCAAAACAACAGTTTTTAGAATTTCTGTCTGTCTGATGTTAGTACGCGCAACAACGCAGTTTTCACCGCTCTACTGCTAGAATTGCTAAACTTAAAATATAGCTACATTAGAAATAGCTTTGGACCCGATAGGTGGCGCTGTGCGAAGTAAGGGCGGGTCACTAGTCATAAATAAAAAAATAAAAACTAAGTTCCATGTAGCTACCATACTTCACAGGACTACTTTATGTATTAATTGGTTGCGATGTCCGCAGGTGGAGTCCAGCCGGTTGTACTGCAAGTACGCAGCGCGGCCTCCGTCCCCGCGCCTCATCCCGCTGCACGTGGAGAAGGCGGTGCGCCTGGCTGCCAGCGGCCGCCCCGGGGTCTCCTACCTCGACATGCCCGGGACACTGCTCATGGTAACACGACATCATTTTTAAACGGAAGCAGCCTCGGGCCAAAGTGGCGCCTCGACTTGAGGTGGTTGCTCGAATGGAGACATTACTACAATCTAAGGCATGCCGTGTCACAAGGTACAGATAATTGCCGTAGCACCATACACTGGTTCCCTACCTAAGGACAAATTACTTTATAACTTTCAAGTTTTAAAATAGTGGAATATCCTGAGATTTTTTTATTTAAATATCCAAAATAATTGATTTAAATTAAATGATTTCTAGAGGATGATCAGAACAATGTTCTTTGTCGATAAGGTCGATTCATTATCATCCACTTGAGCTAAACAATATTCCAAACAATCTTGTACTAATAAAAGATTTATTTTTTCGTGTATGTCAGGGTGAAGCAGAAGAAGACAAGGTACCAATGGACTTCTACAACGCGCCGCCAGTGTCCCTGGCACACCCCAACCCCGCCCTCGTGGCGCAGGCCGCCGAGCTGCTGGCGAGCGCGCAGCGACCGCTCGTCATCGTGGGCAAGGGCGCTGCGCACGCCCGCGCTGAGGACGCCATCACCAAGCTGGTGGAGAACACTAAGCTGCCGTTCTTGCCTACCCCTATGGGTATGTGTCGAAATGAAATAGAATAACAAAATGAAAACCCCATAAATCGTAACAATACTTTATCAGAAATACATATTTTACGATGCTCATCTTTCCCCTGTAAAGCAACAAAGATATTCTAAAACATTGTTGTAGTTGTCAATATTGAACTGAAGCCCTATTTCATTGAACTTAAACATAATTCGCGTAAATGTGTGTGTACTGACCTTATCAGGGAATACAGGTGTGAGATTACCTAAGTTATGTTTTAGTCTAAGGGTCCAAGGATCTAAGGGTCCAAATGACATTTCTGCACTTCAATAAGTACACAATGCTATCCAGGTAAGGGCGTGGTACCGGACGAGTCACAGTACTGCGTGTCGACTGCGCGCACGCAGGCGCTTCTGAAGGCCGACGTTGTCCTGCTGCTGGGCGCGCGGCTCAACTGGATGCTGCACTTCGGACAACAGCCGCGGTTCGCGCCCGATGTTAAAGTTATTCAGGTAATCCGAGAACTCCACCGATTTATATATTATTTTCTAGGGTTACATTCTAAATAACCCTTTTTCTTTTTTTAAATCCTTTGTTAACATTTAAAACAAAATCCGATTTGTTCAAGCTTTGAGCACACTAACATTCAAATTCTAAAGTCTGTCTCTGTCCGCCAGTAAATGTTAAGTCTCAGATCAAATAGTGACTTACGAATGAAAAAGGCTACCCGCTATGTCTTTTGCAAGGTGGGAGAGCTCAGCAGCATTAAGAAACAATAAATATATAATATTTAACAATTATTTTTTGTTACTTGCAGGTCGACATTACCCCTGAGGAGTTCCACAACAGCATCAAGTCTGAGGTGGCTATCCACTCAGACATCAAGCCATTCACTGAAGCCTTGGCACTCAAACTGGCAGAGAAGAAGTTCAGCCTGCAGCCCGCTAGCAACGACTGGTGGCAAGCACTGCAGCTCAAACAGAAGGCTAACACGGAGTTTGTTGCGGTATATCACAATCTTATAAAGTCTTCTTACCAGATTTATTAATTTATTGTAGCAGGGATGCTGTCCTAACACGACCACAGAGAACACAGGCCTATGTCTGCCATAATATACTGTGCCTTATTGAATCTACAACCAACACAAATAATCTTGAAAGTATGTTACCTAGGCACTGCAAAATCACTTCAAAACTACTCTTATTGTGGACGTGACTTCACGTGACATAAATCAGACTAATGCTCGTTTTCACTAACACCAGGTAAAACCAAATGAATCTCTAAATATTAATATATTATATGGATTTCCAACTCTCAGCGCTTATGAGCCGAGCCTTAAAATCCAACAGTGTGCAGTGGGGTTGTTTTGGCGTTACCTTTTTTTTAATTACCCTTTTCTGTCCCACTGCTAGGCAAAAGCTTCTCCCATTCCTTTCCAACTCTCCCGGTGTTTTGCCTTCTCTGGCCAATCAGTCAGGAACGAGTCTAAACCGTCACACCAATTGTCTTTGGGTGTAGCATATTTATTTTGCTCTTTGGACGTGGAGTCTGTATTGTATTGAATAGCGGGCTGGTGTCCCCAACCAGCCCGCTATTCAATACAATCTTCAATTTTCTTTTTCTTTCTTCTTCTTCTTTTCTTCTAGAAGAAGATTCAATACAATAGTGTGAATACGCGCAAAAAGATATACCAACGTACTACGTAGTTTACTATACCTCTTTCCTTTCTCTAGGCACAATCAAACAACACAACATTGCCGCTAAACTACTTCGCAGTATTCAAGACAGTGCAGGCTAACATCCCGAAGGACTCCATCATAGTGAGCGAGGGCGCCAACACGATGGACATCGGCAGAGGCTTGCTGCTTAACAACAAGCCACGCCACAGGCTCGACGCCGGCACCTTCGGCACTATGGGGGTCAGTCAAAGCATAACACATCAATGAAATGGCAAAATTACACGACGCCGTCAACGATTCGTGTCGAGATTATTTTATAAGATTATTTTGTGTATTTTTATCTATGGGCTTCAGTTGCCTGACAATAAAATGATTGATTAATTGAAAATTATGCTAACAGTTCACTTGAAATTCGAAATGTAGTTCCTGCGTTTCAAAGTTCAATCGATTATATTATTGCAATACTAATATTAACCTATTGTTCATCGTAGGTGGGTCCCGGCTTTGCCGTAGCTGCAGCAATGTGGTGCCGAGACTACGCGCCGGGCAAACGCGTCATCTGTGTCGAAGGAGACTCCGCCTTCGGATTCTCTGGTATGTTTTCATTTAACAGTATAAATAATACAATACAATGATTATAAACTTGTTTCATATTTTAACACTAACAATAATGGTCAGGAATGTCAATAATTTCATTTTACAATCAATTATTATGATTGCCCAAGCTGTTTTAAATTGTGAGTCATACAAATATGTTGGTATTGATATTCTTTTAATGTTTCGTAGGTATGGAGATCGAAACTATGTTCCGTTACAAGCTGCCCGTGATCATCGTCATTGTAAACAACAGTGGTATCTACAGCGGCTTTCCTAAAGACGTCATGGAAGATATACAGTCTGGTGGAGATCTTGCTCAGTGGTAAGTTATCCTCAAACCTTTAGAATCCTGCTTACCCATGAGTAACAATAGTAGTTTCAATTTGCGTAAGTATGATCATGTCTCCGAGCACCGGACTCTTCTTAAGTGGTTGCCCATACGTCAGCGTAGGGAGCAAAGGGCGCTTACCACATTGTTTTCTTTTCTTGTTTCTCCCACTTCCCCTAGTTACCTTGCTCCCCACTTTCAGTATATTTGCACCAACCATAATAGGAGCCTGCGATCATCGCAAAACCGTATGCTTCAATGTCCCTCTCACCGCACTGACTTCATTCACCGATCATTCTTTGTCCAATCTATATCTCTGTGGAATGCGCTTCCCCAGGAAATCAGGATGGTAACCAATCGCGTATCTTTCAAATTTAAAGTTCGCGAGTACATTCGAAAGAAGCTGGCAGTTTCGTCACGACGGTAATGTTTTCCCCATTGTTTGTGTTTTTATTTTAGTATATTCGCGTAAATGTCTATTTTCATTTATCAAAATTTTGATATGTATTTATAGTATTTGTTATATATTTATAGTATTTTATATATAGGTACTTATAGCTAATCGTATTATTAATTAAAACTATTTTCAGATACACCTACCACTGTTTGTCTCTGCATCACCCAAAGGTTGACTGGTAGAAAATGCCTTTGGCATTAAGTCCGCCTATGTGCTTTTGTGCTTGAAGTGTAAATAAATAAATAAATAAATAAATAACTCACTGAGGCTGCACATGAATCTAGATAAGCATAGTATAGTATCAAATCTCATTCTTGTTTACTTACAAATAGAACCAAACACTAACATTATTTTTTCAGCACTCCACCTACTGCTCTCGGCTGCGAAATCCGGTATGAGAAGATGATGGAAATGTTCGGCGAAACTGGACACCTTTGCCGCACTGTTGAAGAAATCGAGGCTGCCATCAAGAAAGCAGTAGCAGTCACAGACAAACCCAGCATCATCAACATACTTATTGACACACAATCCAATAGGAAACCACAGACATTCAACTGGCTGACTGAATCTAAACTGTGATATCTTACTATTTTTTTGATACCTAAGTATTTAAATATTTTTTGTATGAACAATAACATGAACAGGGTGGTGGGGCTCAAGTGGTATAACTGACTTCAAGGCACTACATTCTTATTGCATTTATTGTGATATGTGTTTTTTTGTTAATGTATTTATATGGCATTTATAACTGTATATAATGTTTCATAAACTGTTGCTGTTGTTGGCGTTACTGTGTTAAGTTACTTAAAAATAATACAAACACGGACTTTGATATTGTCTGTAATTGAGTCATACTTATTTATGGTCACATTGCTGTAATTTGTATATAATGAACTTAAAAATATATATAAATTTTACATTATAAACTAAATCCCTGTATTTTCATTTAACTCCTGGAGGCAAATGAATCTGCTGTCTTGGTTGTCCAGAGCAACATAAGATGAGCAGTAGTTGTATATGTAGTTATATACTTTACATTTTGCTGAGGCAACCGATCAAAAAGTTCTCTATCACAGTTTGTGCTGGAAACAAAAAAAGACATCATCAATAATAATTTTAACAAAAAAATATTCTGTTTTTAAACAGAATGTCTCTACTATACTACTTACCCAGTTTGCAGTTATTGGTAGTGGTCAGTGTGTAAGCATCTTGGTCATAATCATTGGTAAGAGTGAGATCAGCTCCTCGGACGAGAAGCTCATTGCAAGTATATGGGAAGTCAGCTGCTGCTGCATACATCAATGCTGTGCTACCAGACTGAAACAATCACAACACAGTTTATAACAACTAATATAAAACTGTGCACAGATCAAAGACAGTAATACTTACATCATCTTGTATGTCAGCATCAGCTCCTTCATTGAGAAGAAACTTCACAACCTCATGGTGTCCCCCCGCAGCTGCCAAGTGTAGTGCCGTCTCACCCTCTGGACCCCGCATGTTAACATTGGCACCACACCTAGTTATAACAAAAGACATTTCTTATTCTTGGTAGAAACTAGTTCAAACACACATTACAATGACACAAGTTCTATAAAACCAGACTCCCTGTCCCTTTGTCATTGAATAGGTACCAAAATCAATCTAAGTGCAGACAAAGAACAAAGGACCCCCTGCAGAGTACTCACCACACTAAGTCTTGGCAGCTGTTTAACTGACCATAGCTGGCTGCCCAGTGCAGGGCAGTGAGTCCATGCTCATCAGTGATGTCAACATACTGCTCCAGTTTCACGTCGTCACGGGTTATTTCACCGCGGCCAGCTTTCGCGTGTAAGCTACAATCTGGCTGGGGTAACTCCGGGACTCGCGCCTGCGTATTACCTGCAACAGCGACCTTGAACGTTTTACTTACCTACTTCAAACCCACAAAGAAACTCCTAGAAATCAATAGACGAAGAAGGCGACTTGAATAAAAAATTACATTGACACCGATATTACCTCTTTGTAAATTGGTTAACGCGGTGCACTGGACAGATTTATACGGCGTGAATGCACTTTTTCGTACACCGTTTAAATTGGGCGCCCATCGTTGATAGCCTCCGCTACCACTTTTACTGCTATCCTGACTTCCCGAATCGTATTCAAACTTGTAGGTCTCCAAATTCTCTTGTTTTTCTTGCTTTATATCAATGTTTTTGCCTTCGTGCGTGATAGACACAGCTTCTTCCATTTTTCTTATTGTTTTGTATTTCAATTCAATGAATCAACAACACAATAATCAAAAACAACAATGGACCAAGGATCGGAACAGAACGAGAACACTGATTAATTGACAGTTCGTTTTGTTAAGTTGCCAGAATTTTTTACTGATATTCTCGAGTACATCAAAGATTATAGGTGCGTTTTTCTCTTGCAGTACGCACACTACGCACCCTGGGGAAAAAGTCTGAAGCAGCGTCCCCACTCTCGAGAATTTTCTGATTTTTTGCAACGCGTCCACATTAAAGAGCCGCGCGGCATACCTTGCGCAGATGCCACAGACTCTAAAGAGATATTACGGCCAGTTTGTTTTGAAATGTACTAAGAAGAGGACGTGCTTTTAGCTTCAGCAGCATTCATAGTAATAAGCACCGCCCCGCAAATAAGAAATAAACCGCGGTGACGACGTTTTTGACATTTCTAGCGCACTGACAGGCCCCGCGGCCCGTCCCCACTATCCAGACCCGCGCGACTTCTTTGAAGTAGACCGACCGGCCGCGCGGCTCTGTTATGCCGCGCGGCACAGGCCTCGCTCACGTCCACACTCACGAGGATCGGCCTAGTGGGGACGCGGCTTAAGGTGTCCCCTAGACATACAATACGTTTAAACAATATTTCTATTACAAATAAAATTTTAATTAAAATAATAAAAAGACAATGGGCAAAAGTGATCCAAGAGCCTCCAGCCCTCCACTGATGAGACTTGGGAATGAAAGTACATACTTGTCCCAAGATTCTTTTTTTATTCACAGTTCCGCCATCTACTTTCAAAAGCTATGCAAGTCATAAGGTTTTTGCTTCATGTTAGTCCAACTAGGATAGCGATTTGGCACACAGGTTGCAATTTGGCATACAGTCGTTTATTGCAACATTTTATGCGTTGGCAAATTGTGTCAAATCCCCTGTCATATTGAAATTTCAAAAGTTTTAAAAACAAACGTTCGGTTGTCGGTTCGCTTTGCTCACGTTTTCATGATTTTTCTATTTTACGCCTTGAAATCATCATTTTCTTTAGAAAGTGGTCATCCTGCATAAATTGTTGTTAAATATTAGGTAACCCGAAACGAAAATGTCTGCATTTGGAAACGAGAATCAAGCGACCAAACACTTGGAACAAGACTTACAAAATGAATTAAACACTGCAAATCAACTGTTGAGACTAATGTGAGTAAAATTTTATTAAGTAACTGTTTTCTGTCACGTTGAATTGTTTCATTACTTGCATTACTTAAGCAGAGCTTTTAGTAGTTTAGTTGTTAGTAGGCTACTATTGAGTTTACACTGCTCACACTGCTGTGCTCTGAAGGTAAACATGCCAAACATTATTTTAATTTTGGTATCAAAATATAAAATTCACTTAAGTGCCTAGATAATATTATTGAGTTGGACTTACTAACGTAATTTTTAATTTCCTATTTCTATGATTTGCAGATCGGTTGAACTACATAAAATTAAACACTTCACTAGGCCTGGTGGAGACTTTGAAAGCAACATTTTGAAGGTATTTATTATGTTATTTAATTAAAAGAGATTGTTAAATAAAATGATTAATTGATTGATGATTGATTAATTGATTGTTTAATTTGTATGAACTTTGCTTGTGCAAGTCATTCTAGCAAAATATTGTGAGTATGACGGTTTATCAATAAAGTTAGCACCAACATTTTGTTTCAGCTTTATTATTAATTTCTGTTATCATTTCAGAACAATTCACAAATCAAGGAACTAGCTAAGCTTCAACAAATCGACTTGGAGAAATTGCCTGCTTTCATCAGGAAACAGATAGATCAAAGAAATGACTCTGAATTGGAAGAAAGCTGAGATGACATACCCCTATCAATCTGTTAGTCAATATTCCAAATAACTATAGGTAAACAGTGGACAGAAAGACAACGTGAAAACCTCACACAATGAGTTATCGTAATACTGCCATGTTGGTTGGGGCTACGACACTATGCTTGCCCTTTCAACATCATCACAACCACACAACCATCTATGTTTATAAAAATAAGCCTGAATCTTATTCCATGGATACAAATTTGTGTTAACTCTTTTAACCTTTTGACCGCCACGTCAATAACGAAAATCTGCGTTCTCTATGCTAAGCGATTAAAAAAACTGTTGAAGAGCGTGGAACACTCCACACTCTCCATCGCTGCCATATCGACTCCCTTTAAGAGGATGTGCTGCGGGAATTATACTCCTCGGCCAATCTGCAGGTTCGCATGCATACCCTGTCTAAACCTGTATAGATCAAGCGGGGAGTGCGACAGGGCGACACCATTTCACCAAAACTTTTTACAGCAGTCCTCGAAGACATCGTGAAATGTTTAAATTGGGACTGTTGCAGTATTAACATAAGTGGTGCTTACCTGTCGCATTTAAGATTTGCAGACGACCTCGTCCTCTTTGCTGTGAACTTCGAGGATCTTCAGAATATGCTTTAAGACCTATATGATGCTTCTTTTAAAGTAGGACTACGAAGATTATGACAAACATCGACAGCTATTCGAATCCTGTCGAAGCAGTCAACGTTGGAAATGAAGAGTTAGAGATGGTTGACCAGTATGTCTATCTTGGCCATATGCTTTCATTTGGCAAAGAGCATCAACAAAAGAAGATATCCCGAAGAATACAGCTTGGGTGGGCCGCGTTTAGCAAATTGGACGACATTTTGAAATCAGCCAAAATTCCGTTATGTCTGTCTAAAGTCCCGCCTCTGTGTTCCAGTGTGTTCTACCCACAAAGGTTTTCGATATTGGAAATCGCGTTACGGAACTCAAATGGTGTTGGGCAGGATACCTAGCAAGGCGCAGTGATAACAGGTGGACTTAGGCTGTCACCAAATGGCGTCCAAGAACTGGCAAAAGGAACGTGGGTGGGTCGTCCGGCGGCGAGATGGACAGACGACATAGTTGCCATAGAGGGAAAAACCTGGATGAGGCTGGCACAGGACCTTGGAGATTGGCATAAGAAAAGAGAGGCCTATACCCAGCAGTGGGTGAGTTCAGGCTGTAGATGATGATGAGGTGCGGGCACCACTACACTAGTGTGAGTTTTAGCATATGTAGGCTCTTAAGCAAGGCAGGTCCTGTGTTGAATGAATCTGTTGCATTCTCGTTATTTATAAGTTTTAGTGGTTAAGAATTAAAAATAAAAAGCACCTTTATACATAAATTCTTTATTTTTTGTGACTAATAGTTAATCACAATAATTATTAACTTAACTTAGTAAAATCTTTATTAACAGAATAACATATCAAGGCAACATGCATTTTATTTTGAGCTTTATTAACTTTAGGCCATAATTATGCTTACAGTAAATAAAAGTTATTGTTTTACAATATTTTTTAGTTGGCAGACTGTAATCTTTTATAACATTAGAAGCAACAAGTTTCGGCCATTATATGCTTACGTTATTATACCTATAAAACAGTTGATTGATTAACTAGTAACATTTGTTTTAGATCTGAGTAAAATATTTTATTAGTACCTAATGAAAAACAAGACACGCTCGCTCAAATTTTCTTAATTCCTCAGATACTTCAATTCCATTCTTCTAGTTTTATTTGGAACTCATTTACATTACACTCTTATTTACACGTTTTTAGCTTCCCAAGTATTTAGAGAAATATATACTAATCTGAAACACGTGAGAGGAATTTATAAACGCAATTTATAAAATCCATAATATTCCCTCCTTAACAAAGCCATGGTAACAGCTTAAGACTAGATAAACTACAACATAACATTAATGATTATTGAAATAAAGCTGCCTTTTCTTTGAATAATTGCCTCCGCATAGCCTTTTCTTCGGCTTCTCTGCGTTTCTCTTCTTGTTCTTGTATAATTTCGTTGTGGAATCTGTTGCTCTTAGAGAGTTCTTCAATCTTAGCTTCGAAGAAAGTTTTCGCTCCGTTCACTCCGACTTGGTCCACGTTGATTTCCGTGAGTCGCGCGAATGCATCTAGACCGGAGTCCGTCTCTAATTCCCCTGCACGCGCTTTCCTGCAAAACAAAAACAACAGCTTTAGAATGAGAACAATATGCATTTGATTATACAGGGTGTAGACGGACCCTTCACGAAGCCGTCAACCAAGCATTATGTACATCAAACTAAGTAACTTTACGCAAAAATTATTGCTGGGAAACGACTTTTTTTGGGGTGAAAAATCACATTTTACGGTAGGACTCAATGTAAAGCACTCAAAACATTGTGCTGATGGATGGATTGAATAGTACGGGGGTCGTAGAGGTAGATCACTTGTAGATCGTTGGCTGTCGTTAATGGTAGTCAGTGGCCCGACTCTGACAACCAGGGTTATCAAGGGGTATCGTATTACCTAGTACTAACTGGCTTGTGGAGGTCAGATTGGCTCCATGTAAAATACTGGTATTCAGTCGCTGCATCCGGTTAGATTTGGAAGCCGACCTCAACATAGTTGGGAAAAGGCTAGGCAGATGATTGACAAACGCGAAAAGAAGCTGTGCCGAACTTTATCTGCAATAAATGTGTGGCTGGCGAAAAGGTATAACTTTACTCCGTTCATGAATGGGCAAATCACCGACAACGGAGCTTATCGGTAATAGGATTTCTTCAAGCCGTATGGTGTTTTATTATGACAAATTATTAAATCGAAGTATTGACTCAAATGACTCAACCACCACCAACAGTGTGACATGTAAAGTTGTGAGTCAACTCATAGTGCCTACCGCAAGGAGGTAATACATTGTTAAGTGCGACCTGGGTTTGTGACGTAGGTATGTGTATCAATGAGTAAAATTGTACTGTTGAATTGGGGCCCTCAGGGTTCTGTCCCGGATAATTAACAATGCCCCACAAACAGGAAAAGCTGTGTTCTAAACGACCTACAGTTTTTCCCACTCAAAACCCTTGTAAATATTAATGGTGTAAGTTAGGAAATATTCGGAGTCTGAATATAAATGAGCATTTTTCCGGGATTTGCTCCCAAAACAGGAAGCCCTCATCTAATTAAAATATATTTGGACCTAATCAGTTAGTACTTTGTTATAGCTGATTACGAACGGGCCCACTCGACCTTGTCTCACGCGCTTAAGTTATTTAGACTAAGGACCAACTAAGGATATTTTTGTACTTTTTAACCGAACACTGCGGTGTTTTTAATTGACCCCCAATATAATGAATAGGCCATACTTTTAATGTTTTGTCATACGGAAATCGAACCTGCGACCGTGTGGACTACCGATCCATTGCGCTATAATTAAAATGTGGTTCGTAGGCGTTAGTCGCACTTGCAGCGCGTTACCATGGTCTAGGTAGGCTCTTGCCATAACTTTCAGCCCGCGAAAAAAAAATTATTTTAATTACCTGTAAATGAGTAGAAATTCCCGGAAACTAATTCTGTTGTCTCCATCTTCATCGACCTCTGAGATCATAGCTTTCAGTCCAAGATGGGTCTGTGGTGCTCCTAGTCGTTCCATCATTCGTTTTACTTCTGTCAAGTCTAGGTAACCGTCGCGACCTTCATCGAATCTAAAACAAAGAAAAATATTGATTAGTACATTGTGTGTGTTGCCAGACTCTGTAAGGCGGTACAATGCTCGTATTGAAGGTGAAACTTTGACAGCTTTTGAAATTCACGCCTTTTATGATATCAATAGGGATTTTATTTTCATATGTATGTTCCTTACATAAGAAGAGCAGTTTGATGAGATCTGAATTAATGAATGTGTTATTGGCTCTTGAAGTCAAAAATGGTGTGCTAAATCATAAATACATAGTAATCTCGAATTCATAACCATTTATCCATACATGCTGGGAAACAATATTATTCCCATCCGTTAGGTATAGGAAGTAACTGAAAATAAATACACACAAGGAAAGTTCTCTGTAGTGTGTGGGTTATACCGACCTACCTATATTAGAAAGAAGACATACATTCTGTCACATAATGAAACGAACGACCGTTACGTTATTCAGTGTCAGGTACGGGGAATGCTAATTTATATACGTTTAAATATGCCACTTTCGCTCAGCCACAGATAATATAATACAGCTCTACTTGGTTGAATGAGTTGAAGAAGAAAAAAAATATTAAAGTTTTCGTCCGAAAATCTCTATATTCAATCAATGAACTGTGCCTCATCAGCATAGCATTCGAATTATATGAAAGTTAAAAGATGGATTATCATATGATTATATCACTGGTATGATTTCCTAGTAAACCTTGTAACTGTTATGTGATATATGAGTAAACATCGGGGTGATGTGATGGCTAAGTTGAGTTTTGACAGATGCGACCAGAGAAAGCATATTGGTAGGTCTAGTCGAGGTAGGTACATATAGGGAAACTTTTGCCATCATGGATATAGGAAATATTATATACCAGCGCCAGGGTGAATTAAAAAAAAAATAGTTTGACATCAAGGTTTCCCTAACCTGCCAGAGAGTAATCACTTGATCAGACAGTTTTTATTGCGAAGTCAATTTTGTGGTTGCTTCACATTGTAGCTACCGTGTCGACTTGCTTTGTCAAGCTGTCAAGCAACATGAATAAGAACTTGTTGATATGGGGAGCACGTTCCTGTTTCACGTATTTCACCTAGTTACATTCATTGCGTGAAATATTGCTGCTAGTAAGTAGGTACTGCAGTACCTAGTAGAAAAAAGTGAGTAGAAGATTTTGCTCACAACATAAAATTGTATATGGTTTTTAGTTTTTACGTTGAAATTGGATTATTAACGAATAAGGAACTTGGCTCTGCCTCTGCCAACGTAGGTAGTACCTACACTTCTAAACTTGTACCTACTAGGTACAAGTTTACATAGGTATCTATCAGTGACCGAAAAGGTTACCCGTATAGGGGTTTTATTTTAATCGGGTTATTTATGGGGTTAGGTGAATAAACCCCATTCTAGTGTTAATCAGCCTATAATAACCAACTCACACACAGAGAAGGTACATTTTAGTACAAAACTATGCAAGATAGTGTCAACTACCGCGCTCGATGCTTGGACTCGTTTCTTTTTCTTTTGATTCTGGTTAAAATCAGCAATATTTAAATAGTTAACCCATCCTATAATAAAAGGGTAAATCAAACATACAGATTAAAGGTCTAACCGGTTAACCTTTTAATCGGTCCCTGGTACCTAATACCTATGATGCTATTATGCTTAAGTATAGATTGTATAGACTATACCTAAATATGTAGGTACAAATCTATGGAACCTACATTCAACCTTGTCCGTTATGCGCGTTATATTATCATTTTAGAATAAGTATATTGATACCTATTTAATACGGGTCCACCTACCCACTTTTGGGTGCGCCACCTATGTTGTATTCGCTAGGTTCATTGCGCGTCAGTTTTCCGATAAGGCTTTAATAAATAATTATAGATAAGTACCTACCTAGTATACAGTTAGGTGTTCAATTATTATCTAAACACATCATCTATTTACTAATCATAATTCTTCTCTAACTTAGTATTATAATCTTCTAATATTCATCATATTTTATAACAATGTAGGTATATATAGTTAACCAGCGTTTTAGAGACCAAAATAAAATGATCATTATAAAATGAATACCTACCTATCTAACTACACAGTTTTAAAACAACAATATTTTTCTATGGTTTGCGAGAAGTTACATAAGTATCTAATCGTTTATGTAGATGTACCTTGACCTGTCAGTCTAAAGTGTAAAATAATGCTAATTTTCTATGTATAGCAAGTCACATATAATACGTATACCGCATACGTACGTATCTATGTTCGTCGAGTGACTACTGTGCAATAGAGTGGCACAAGCAAGGCCATGTGTCCCCTTATTTCATTAGCAAGCAACCAACTGCGATACAGATAGTACATAGGTAAGTCGGTACTTGTATACTACGGGAAGCGTAAAACTATGATTAATTGTATCATTTTGAGATACGTTAGTACCTTAGATACTCGACTAGATATTTCTGGTGGTTTATGAGGAACGATAAATTTTCCTGACAGATATGTCTGCTGTTTTAATTTCCAATCATGTTACTCCCCCACAAGTGTTCGCAGTTTTATTTGTAGATAATGCTTAAATCGAATTCAGATGATGGCAACACGGAATTTGTATTGCAGACAGAATTATATATCCGATAGAACCTTTGAAATGTACGACGAAAATAGACCATGCCTTTCTGAAGTTCTAAAGTTTGTTTGAGCTGATCCACGTGAAAGCGTATCAAGCAAACGATCAGTCGGACATACAGTACAGACACGACTAACTTTTTGTATCAAGCAATGGAAAACAGCTAGTGAGTATCTACAGTCATACATGGTAGACATCGTCGTTCTAGCTACGGGTTACGAATCACATTGTCTTGGATAGAACTTGTTTCAAGGTAATATTCTAGCCAATTAGCACACAATAATCATGCTTAATTATTTTACTTCCATGAAAAAAATAGATTGTTGCGATGCCGATGTTAGGTACCGTACCTGACAATAATACTAAAATAATAAAAACAGGGGTTCCTAATGAATAAAATAAAAAAAGAGAAGGTATTGTAACTTCATCATCATCATCACTCAACCCGACTTCACCCACGTCTGGGAATACTATCATAGGCCTTACATCTTGTGCCAATTCCCACGCTCCTGTGCCAGCCTCATCCATCCAGCTCAATGTAACGAACCACCTATATTTTCCTGTTCTACTGTCGTGCCCCACATAGGTACGTATTAGTGTACCTGCACACATCTGTTGAAAGCCGATGCCTGCATTCATAATCTTGTTAAACTTGTTTGTCACTAGTAAACACGCGTTTAGATGCAATATTTTCTTGCTCAGTTCACTTTTACTTACACACTGAAATAAGTTTTGTTTTTAACCAACGCATCAATAAAAAGAAGGGTGTTCATTTAGCGCATGTAAGTAACTGTTTGTCTATCTGAGGTATTGTGGTTCCCAAACGGATGAACTGATTTTGATTTAGTTTTTCTATGTTCTTGCGCACAAAAATAGCCATTGAAACATCTGGCGTAAAATATTAGCTAGGAACATAAGTTCTCAATCCTGTAGCTAAACATACATACGAAGTACCTCTCTCATACCGAGTTCCCTAAACAGTCAGACTCGCTGCGGGGGACAATTTGACTCATGTGTTTTTACGATGCATACGCGCAAACAAATGATGTTGTGGTTTCGAATATTATTATATAATTATCCCAATGACGCAAGTGATAGCAAACCAATAAAGTCATCGGCTAATTGTTTAATAAATGTTGTTTGGTTTTATAGCGACGAAGAATTGATGACTTATTCGTTAATTTAAACAATAACTAGTACCTAAATCAAGGAAGGAACTGACTTATATTTTGCAAGCGGTGTAATTTGTAATGAATGTCATTTTAAATAAATTGAATGCCAAAGTAAGTTAAACCAGCTCGTGGTATAAAAGAAAGTGTTACCCTTATCTTATACAGAAACGTTTGGTTACCATTTAATTTATGGTCTAAGGGTTTGAAGGGTTAACACATTAAGTTTAGGTAACAGTTGAATTTGAAGGGATTAACAAAATTCATGTTCCAAGGGCTACCCTTAATGTGACAGTTTGATTTGAAAGGGTTTACCTTCTAACCGGTTCTCAATGTTGTGTTTGGGTTGGAATGTTAAACGTTCTTATCATTATAAGATAAGCCGTTGACAGAGTAACAGATAAATAAAAATGGGTTTTAAAAAACCCTATAACTTTATTTATAAAGTTTTGGTTAACCGTATAAGGGGTAAACCCCCTTATACGGTTAACCAAGAAAAATCCTGGTTATCTAAATATTTTAAATAATTCTTTCTTTATTTAGTAGTATACTATAAGTACAAAATAAACAACAACCATCTATGTTTCGATATCATTGAGCTATCTTGTATTGAACCAACCTACATAAAATGCTCATCATCATCATCATCATCATTTCAGCCGAAAGACGTCCACTGCTGGACATAGGCCTCCCCCAAGTGTCGCCACATTGACCGGTCCCGTGCGTCTCGCATCCAGCGGATCCCTGCAACCTTTACGAGGTCATCGGTCCACCTAGTGGGAGGCCTTCCAACGCAGCGTCTTCCAGTTCGCGGTCGCCACTCCAGAACTTTTCGGCCCCATCGACCATCCGTTCTGCGAGCAATGTGCCCTGCCCACTGCCACTTAAGTTTGGCTATTCTTCGGGCTACGTCGGTAACCTTGGTTCTCTTGCGGATCTCCTCATTTCTGATTTGATCACGCAAGGAAACTCCGAGCATAGCCCTCTCCATTGCCCTTTGGGTGACTTTCAGCCTTCTGATGAGGCCCATTGTGAGCGACCACGTTTCGGTCCCGTATGTAATCACTGGCAACACACACTGGTCATAGACTTTCGTCTTGAGACACTGCGGTAAGTTGGACGAGAAGATACCACGCAACTTCCCGAACGCTGCCCAGCCGAGTCGGATTCGACGATTGACCTCTTTCTCGAAGTTAGACCTACCTAACTGGACCGTTTGTCCCAGGTAGACATAATCGTCTACAACTTCGAGTGTAGAGTCTCCGATCTTGATAGGAGTGGGTGTTACATGGGCATTCAACATGACTTTGGTTTTGTCCATGTTCATTTTAAGACCCACTCTTTCGGAAGCTCTACTGAGGTCATCGAGCATTGTACTGAGGTCCTCCATGGTCTCAGCCATGACCACTATATCGTCGGCAAACCGAAGGTGAGAGATATACTCGCCATTGACGTTGATGCCTAGCCCTCTCCAGTCCAGAACCTTGAAGACATCCTCCAGTGCAGCGGTGAACAGTTTCGGAGATATGACGTCTCCCTGTCTCACACCTCGCTGCAGAAGGATAGGTTTCGAGGTCTGGTCCTGAAGTCGGACTGACATGGTGGCGTTTTTGTACAAACTCTTCAGCACCTCGATGTACCGATAGTCGATTTGGCACCGTTGGAGAGACTGCAGTACAGCCCAAGTCTCGATCGAATCGAAGGCTTTCTCGTAGTCCACAAACGCCAAGCAGAGAGGCAGGTTATACTCTTCGGTCTTCTGTATAACCTGGCGCAGCGTATGTATGTGGTCTACGGTGCTAAAGCCTTTTCGGAATCCGGCTTGTTCGGGAGGCTGAAAATCGTCAAACCTGCGCGCGAGACGATTCGTGATGACTCTTGAAAACAGCTTGTAGACATGGCTTAGAAGTGAGATGGGCCTATAGTTCTTCAGCCGGGCATTGTCGCCCCAAGAAGAGTACCACCACACCCCTGCACCATGCCTGCGGCGTTTTCCCCTCGAGTATGACGGAATCAAACAGCTTCTGAAGGGTCTTAAGTACCGGTTTTCCACCTGCCTTCAGGAGTTCGGCCGTAATTCCGTCCTCACCCGGTGCCTTGTTGTTTTTAAGCTGTTTCAGAGCCATCCTAATCTCGTACAGGCTGACATCCGGAATGTCTTCGGTATAGTGTCGGGTCAGTCTAGCTCTTGGGTCGTTAGCTAGATTTGCAACAGGTTTACTGGTTGAAGTGTACAACTGCCCATAAAAACTCTCGATCTCCCTCAGCAGCTCCGGTTTGGCGGATACGATCCTGCCATCGTCGGTCTTCAGTTTCGTGAGCTGGCTCTGCCCAATAGCTAGATCTCTTGAAAAAACCTTGGAGCCTTTATTCCGCTCAATAGCGTCTTTAATACGCTCGGTATTAAAGCGGCGGAGGTCGCGTTTCAAGGATTTAGAGATCCGTCTATTGAGCTGCCGGTATTTCCACGCCTCGTCTGAAGACTGCAGGATCATCTCGCGCCGCTCTTTCATGAGCTCGAGAGTATGATCAGAGAGTCTTTTGTTCTTCTGTGCACGACGTGTCTTGAAGAACTTAGACCCAGTCGTATGGACAGTTTCCACGAACCCATCGTTGCATTCGTCCACTGAGCTTCCTAGGCACTCGAAACGATTCTGGAGTTCAAGCTGAAAGCTCTCGGGGTTTTGGATCTGGATTTGTGCTGGACGGAGCGTAGACTTCATCAGTCGAGACCTTTCAAGCTTTATATTGATGTTCAATGTGCCTCTTACCATGCGGTGATCGCTCCCGGTTTTCACCGAATTGATCACAGAGACATCATTGAACATTTGCTTCTTGGTTGACATGATGAAGTCAATCTCATTTTTAGTTGCACCATCGGGACTCTGCCAGGTCCACTTCCTGTGCTCACGCTTTCTGAAGAAGGAGTTCATCATATAGAGGCCCTCCTTCTCCATAAAACTAGCCAGTTGGTGACCCCGGTGGTTCCGACGTCCAACCCCAAATTGCCCCACCTGCAGCTCATCCCCGTCTCGTTTGCCCAGTTTCGCGTTGAAGTCCCCCATGACAACGGTGAAGTGAGTTTTGAAACCATGCAGGGCTTTAGAAATATCCTCATACATGGTCTCCACTTCGTCGTCGGGGTGTGCCGAGGTCGGAGCGTACACCTGTATGACCTTCAGCGAATATCTTGAGGATATTCTGAGTATAAGGTACGCCACCCTGGTCGACACACTCTCGATCTTCATCACGTTATTCACGAGGGACTTGTGGACGATAAACCCAACACCACCCTGTGACTGCCGGTCACCCTCTCGGAAATAGAGCAGGTTGCCGGATTTCAGGATTATCGTATCCTCCCCCTCTCTTCGGACTTCAGATAATCCCACAATACTCCATCGCAGCCTGCTCAATTCCTCTTCGAGTTCCGTTATCTTCTCGTCGTTTCGTCATAAAATGCTCAGGAATTCATAATCGATAGACGCGTTATTTCTTTAGTCTTTACCTACCTACTTTAAACACGATTAGGTACATATCGTGCCACGACCTAATAAAACATCATGTCTTGGAACTATCCTACCTACAAACACCCACGGAAATGAGGCCAGTCATAATAAAATGCCATTACAGTGTCCCACTAAAGACCAGAGACGCGTCTAATGAATTCTGTAACCTCTGTGCCTCCATCTATCCATCAAATCTATTAACCGTGCTAGTATTCAAATGAATTAAGTAGGTAGAACCTAATTAATCCGCGACTTGTATGGTTCGATCTCATAATTGAAGGAATGGAACACAAGAAATAAGTCAATAACAACCTTGATTTCATATCCATATACTGTCGTATATTCTTGAGCTTTACCTAGTTCCATAATTAAGTTTCAAAACTACCTACTCAAAGTTCTACGGATAAATGTGAACGTTTGTATAATTTAAAATGTGTTGATTCCTTCCTTTAGTTAGGTGCCTATAAAAATATTCTCATGGTGAAGTAAAGCTCACCCTCTCTCCGCCCTATTTTTCTAGAGCGCTTTTGTTTTTTTTCCTTTCAGGCCGTACTTCAGTTTTCAGAATGAGGTCGTTCTTGTTTTGTACGAAAATTATCGACGATAGGACTAGTGTTGTTGATATCGCAATTATTATAACAGCCAACCGTCGCTAACAGTTCTCTCTATTAATGTCATGTGACACACTTTTTCGTGTCTACTGTTAAGAAATTGTAGTTCGCAGACCATATTTTTTGCCGTTTAATGTCGTCATTCATCATAATTATTACTGTTAGAAGCAATTGAATCCGATAATTTCTCAGAAACATTATGTTCGTACTTGTCTAGGCTTTATTTTATGTGTCAGGACTGCATAAGATGAATGATTGCAGTTGTTACATGACCGCAGCGTCAATTAAGTCTCGATTACGTAAACTCATTTCAATTTTGGCGAATTTCCAACAAACAGTGCCGTACAGCGATGTTTGGAATACGTTAGCCGGTGCTACCTACTCTTGTAAGTAAATTAGGCCGTGTATTTATTTCCATTCCAAATCGATATATTGAGAAATAGCACAGAATTAAGAATAGCACCGTATCATATGTATCATAAAAGTATGGATGGAAAACAAGTTCATCCTTTACTTATCCAACAGACTAATGACCTTCTAAAACTAAAGGTTCAATTTTTGATATCTCTTACAAACACCTTCATAGCAACTTGATGTAACTTAGGTAGCTATTTATTAGATATAAACGTGACGGCCATTTTTAGCAGTGTCGTCTGTTAAAACAATAGTCACGTCTTGCAACGCTACAGGAATTTTATTTCTGTTTTTCTTTCTACCAGTTAGTTCTGGCAGTGAACTCACTATTTCTGCTGCAGTTCAAAACTGCACTGCAACCGCAAAATGCAATGTTGTTGCAACACAAATAGAATGTAAATTGTCTGTGAAACGAAACTCTGTCCCAACCATGTGCTCGTGTGATTGTTATTGTTTCTTGCCAGTTTTTAGGAAGTATTCATCTGGGTTGGTAACCGGCATGGGTGCTGTAGGTACTTAGGTAGATGTTTACGGTGCAGAACGAAAACGTAAACCTTGAGTCATGAATTGGCTATAAATATACATTTAGGAGCAGTCAACTCTCATGTAGAAGAGGATAATACTACTGAAGATTTCAATGCGCAATTACCGAACCTTAACTTTCAGCCAAATACGTCTAAAACCTGTCTACTTTATATTCGGTATTTGAAACTCAGATTGAATGAGAGTTTGAGGTCAAAAAAAGATGAATCTGGTGGCATACATACATAATTATGTAATAGACATTTAGAAATATTTTCGAATTTGATTATAGCATCTCCACATGCTAATGTCCGAATTCCGGATTTTACTGTATTTTTAATATTCAAATACGTGTTTAACTCGTCTCGCTCGCATGCTTCATGTATTGTGACTGTGGTACCTATTTAATGCCATATCGTATTACTATTACAGTATATCCTGTAGCAGTATTGTTCCTATAAAAATTATACGTATCTAACGGTCTAACGTTGAGTTTGGGCTCAAATATCGCGCTGAAAAATTGTGACAATTGGCTTTTGGATATTCTGAAATTGTTTATTTTTTATAAATATATTATCTAAAAATGTTGAATAGTTCTGATATGGTATCTCTGAAAGGGCAAGATCTATAGGCACTGGACAGTCTTGAGTCTAGTAATTATCTAATCAGACGGTATAATTAAGTACCGTTTCCATTGTTTACAATAGGACAGGAACTCTCTTTTAAGGCAGCCATTCATCCTACCCAACAACTCCAATTATGAATTCTAGTCAAGGTTTGGTCGAAAGAATAAGATACAATCTAATAGACTTCCGTCACGGTGATTAACAATCGCTCAATTATTTAAATCTACACCTACTGACGAAATGTTATTAATGGATATAAAACACGATAGGGCTGTATTTCGTCAATGGGATTAGGCAACAGTCGATAGGTACGTGCTTTCCTTTAAAAATAGTAGCTTTGCGTGTTAACCTTTATGGAACAGTTTAAATATCGCAAACTACGAGTTAAGTTTAAACCGTATAAACATAAAATTATGTTTACGGTAGTCCAGGTCTACTCTAGTCGTACCTACTTACTACGTTGAGAATTTCGTGTGTGGACAATTGGACATATCCTACTAGGTACAGACACCAGTACATCAAGCTACTACAATCTGCTCAATTCTCATAAACACGTCATTCACATTTCAAAGATAACAGGTGCAGCTCAATCATCAATGTTAAAAGCGTCATCAAGGAAGCTATTAAGTGTTCGACTAAAATTATTAAGTCATCGGATGTGTCCACTACGCGAAGTGATTGTATCTCAATATCAGCTGTTTACTCAGTGTGATTCACTGCGTTAATGAATTATTACGTGTTGTTGATTAACATGCAAGTTTACGGAAACACGGTAAGGTTAAATCAATAAAACAAGGAGTAAAGTGAAGCGAGTGAACTGTGACTCAGAGCGATCATTGATTTTGTCGCGTCGCACTTTATCAACACCAGTTCCCGCCTCACTTCCTCCTGAATGCACTCTGATCAATTTTAATATATACGGAGCCAGCCACCACGGCTCTTGACAATATACAGCTTTACTGTGCCCAGTTTTACAGGATTCCGCTAAAATAACAGCAGTTCCGGAATTACAAATACAGTACTACTACGTCTACGTACAGCATGAAAGTTGTAGCAAAAGGCTAATCTGAAGGTTAAATACTGAGTGCATACTCACAATGCACATTAACAAATAATATTTAGCAGAGTACTCGTAACAACGCGTGGCCATGTTATGACCAACAGTGATTCATTTATTGAGTCGCACACGACACGACACAGTTTAACACCTTCGGATTTGCTACGAAACATGACTAATTTCAAGTTTATTTTCTTGACTAATCTTCTTCCGCTTGCCATTATTCATCTTCCGATTCATAAAAAGGAAATAAAATAACCCAACTTTCTTAGTACTTATGATATCTAAATATTTCACAGCATTATGAATTAATCAAATTAATCACTTGTTTGTTGTTGTTGCTATTAACCACGAGGTAGTTCAATTTGTTTTGAAAAATAACGATGAGCGGTTAGTTATTGTTTGCCTAACGAACAAAGCAGTGACAGTAGGGAGTTTGTTTGTATTATTTACAATATTTGTTCAGTGATAATATAGTAAGTGAGGCGCCGATAAGTAGTCATGCGGGTGTTCCTGTGGCCCGCTTCGAACTTCATTGATTGTGCGCATTTTATTGACTTCCCTTAACAAAAATGTATGAACTTGGACAAAATGATGTACCTCATTTTCTAAGTACTGACAACATTTAACAAAATATGTAATTTGGGTTTAACAAAAAACAATAAGTAATCTACTTTGTACTAAGAACTAACAAAAGAATTAAATAGGTACCTAAAGGTAGGGTTTCACTTACAAAAGTTAAAAACCGTTACAAAGGGTGGGTTACCCTTTGTAACGGTTAATACAGACTACGTAAATGCAAATATTAATTATTTTCGAAATACTTAGGTACCCATATGGGTAATTTTTAAATAAAGGAAATTGGTTTATTTTCAAAACAACAGATATCAAATTTTTCTTTGAATAAAACCCAAGTTTGACGTACCTACCTACATTCATTGGGCAATTTTTGCGTAGCAAATTATATTAAAAGTAAAACTACTATTTTAACTTTTATTAGAATTGTGTGCAAGTCGTGTGAATTTAGTACTGTATGTTGGGTTATCTCATTAGTTTATTACTTACCTAGTTGAATGAAAGTTGCGCGATGATGTAAATTATAATTCTCGTAAACATGGCGTGACTCTATTCATTTTTGTCTCCCACGACGATGCGATGTCATTTCACCTAATAAATTAACTTTTAACTAATGTAACGTTTTATTATGAACTCATTTTATGTAATTTGTTTGTAACAGCTACTTTCACTTTGATTTCTTATTGTTATTAAATTGCGGTATTAAGTAATTAATGCCGGTTAAGTTAACGAATCTTAATTGTTGTTTATTTTTTAAAGTGTTTCGGGCTAAAAAGATTGGGTGTTATTATTATATTGTTTAATTTTAAAAGGTCTCGGTTTTAAAAGTCAGATAATGTGAGTGTGAGGCAAAGTTCTAAAGACACAGTCCAGGCTTTACTCTCGTAATCGAATTTAATTAAAACGACTCGTTTGAAATGAATGAGACTTAATGCCTAATTTGCCTAAAATGTCCAAGGTATAAATGTGTTAATAAAAGGACTTCTTCATTAAGTTAACCATTTTTATTTTAAATAACCGAGCAACCACATTGCTTCAGTTTCAGGATGCAGGGACCAGAGAGACGAGCTTACCACAGACAATTCCACCTTGTTTCTTAAACCATAGACTAACTACTGAATTAATCTATTACACAAGGCATTAAGTCCGTCTTTGCACAGTGTTTTTTTATTCTTGTGCATAAAGTTTTAAGAAACAAATAATTTACACGACAAAGATTAGCAAAGGGTTGGCCCTTTACTCAGCAGTACTTCGATGGGTTCATGGAATGTGTCTGTAATACCACCCTAACGAGGGTGGTGTAGGTGGAAGGGGGCAAAACCACCGTGTTACCATTCAAACCTTGAAACTTTGGTTCAACCTCTCACCAGTAACAAACTTTGTAAAACGTATTAAACAGTAACTGGCTGAGTAAATTGTTCGAAAAATAAATGATTGTGGTATTCATGGTATAACAATAAAAACAAAACCTGGAGGCAGAGCAAGTTACATGATGGTTATAATATAGCCTTTGAATAATCTGTCTTCTACAAAAGTCAAGACACTCGTGATCTATTGGAATGTGTACCAAGTTTAATATTAAAAAGTCAATACCTATTACAAATACATGAGACCGGCATTTGGCTTTGATATTTTGAAACCAATTTGCTAATTTAATATTACAATAATTTGTATTAAGCAACTGTATCTAAAGGTCAGAGGAGATAGCGCAGAATCAGTTCGCCATATTGTTTTGCTAACATCCTATCTCTATTGTGTTTATTAAAAATAAACCAACATTGCTTTGTTTCAGTTTCTTTATAAAATAATTAAGTGTGTATGTGTAATACGTACTATCGTTTTCCAATTATTTTTTTAACCCATGTGTTCTTCTATCAAGTGGAATTACAGAATATCTATAGATTTTCTTTTATTTTTGCTTACTATAAATTTTACTTATCAATTAGATTAATTGCTATTTCGCGAACACAATTTACTAGACAAAAATAAAGTAGTTAAGTTAGTTTTAATTCTAAAATAGGTTACTTTAGTAAGAAATGATTAACCCGGTTAAACAAACCGGTTTACCCGGTTACAAAATGTTACCCGGGAAACTGTGTAAAGGGTATACCTACAGAGTTTATTGAGATTACTAATAATAAATAATGGTCCAGGCTGTAAGTAGAACCTCATTGAATACACCAGATACTTCCCTACTCCTACCTTCAATCCTTATGTACATTTGCTAAACGAGTTTAGAGTCTAAACTCATATTTAACCAAGATATCTGCATAGTTGGGGCCCTTATCTTAAAAAACCAACAGTGTAATAAGTTACGAGTTCCAGATTAGCTTTTAAATTAGACGTTAGTTCTTCACTTTCATCCATATTCTCATCAACATTTTAATGATCATTCATCACATATCTTGGATATCTACATTAGGATGTAGATTTCCATCAGAGACTATTATAGCGACACTATTTACACATAATTATTAAAGCAATAAAGGTCAGGTGACTCTGGTGGTAATACGGCTTTCTGCGGAGATGCGGCTTCGCCGTGCCGATCTCCCAGAATCGAGTTTGATAAAATAAAAAGCCCACTTACTTGTTGAAGGTCTCCTCGTATTGTTTTATTTCCTTCCTGGAGAACTCGTGAAATTCCGTATAAACGTTTATGAATTTATATTTCGGCTTAACCTCCAAACCCTCTTCAAGTTTATCGTTGATCTCCTGCCTCCTCGAGAGAATACCAGTGAGCTCGTCTGTGGCAGACATCGTGATTTTTCGCGCCAAAGAAAAGATTGAAAAATGTTGTTTTTGAAACAGGTAAACGAGCGTCGGGCGCCGCGAGAGGCTGCCTGCGGCTACGACCTTACAAACACTGGTAGTGCGGGCCGGCGCGCCGCTAGTCAGTGCCTCGCACTCGCTCCCTCGTACTGTAATCAAGTCGCGGGGGACGGACGGACGACGACGGAGGATCGACGCACGTACGTGCCGCGCACCGCTCCATGATCTGCCTAATCTTGCTGCAATCGTTGTAACCCCACCGAGGCGAGGAGTAAGTAATAAGTATCTACTATGCCAACCAGAACTATCAATATCAACCAACGTGAATGGCAGCATACATTCAATGAGATCTGTAAATCTAACCGGGTACTTGGACTGTTTAGCTTAGAACTAGCTACATTTATAGGTTCTGTATTTTGTAAATTTAAGGCCATACAATACACTATTATGATTAAATTTTATGGAATTTGGTACTTATATAAATTTACCCTCACCATGACCGTAGCTTACTGAGAACTTCTGGGAAAAAAAATCTTTCGCAAAAAATCTTGGCTTTGGTAAGATCCTTTTTCAGGGTCAGGGAGGAAATTGTGCGGTCGTTTCTCTTTTCAAGTTTCGATCTCGCTCTTAGTACGTTTGCCATTCCATGTCAGTGAGTAAAAATTCTTGCCTAGGATGTACTGGTCAAATGCAATTTTGACCAACAAGACCCAAAAAGAAATCAGGGCTTAAGTACTAAAAGTACTTTGGAGATTTTTGTCGAATGGACGGTCAAACTAAAAAAAGTTGTGAGCGGATTTCCCTTGGGAAAAACGGGATCAGAGTAGATAAGACAGCTGAACTTCCTTCACACCGTAAGTCTTTCCGGTGAGCCGGTGAGCGGAATCAGCATTTCATTAAAGTTACTTAGGTATGTTATTGTTCTCGTTTGCAGTCAGCCTGTGATGTAACGGCTAAATTTTCTGTAAAGCACACAAACTTTTGAAAGTTCAGTTACAAGTAACTGGCTTAAAGTTGACAGATTTAAGAAAGGTTTATTAATATTCCCATATTTTAAGGTTAACCTTAAAATTCTAGTAGGTACTTACCCGATTAAATGGCCATTGAAATCAATAACAATCCTTATGGACCCCTTCTAGATTTAAAAAAAGTTTTTGATTTGATCAATTTACCAACCCGTTCATGGTATAAGGGTTACCCATATATCTATAATAACATAACCCTTTAACGGCTTATCGAAATGTAACCTGAAAAAATCTCCTTGACTTTGCTCCTTATTCTTCTTATTCGTGTCACTGGCACTTTTTGTTTAGGTCCAAAACTTCGCCACTTCCACAGCGTCTGGGCTGGCAGCGCATAGGCTAGTTTGACTGCAAGTTTTGGGGCTTAGAGGGCTATCTATGTGTCGGATATGTCAGGATTTATTCCGGCTTGTACAATTGTACATCATGTGGGCAGACGATGGGTTTCGTGCTAAGAAAACACACTGGGTGCGATACACTGTTTGTAGCATACTAACAAATTACTTGAGATTACAACTTAACACAAAAACACGGGACAAAATGAATCGGGTACATTTCCAAGACGTCTCAACTCCGCCGCGATCAGACATTGAATGTCGCCCTCGCCTCGAGCTGAACATCAGGGCTCTGTAGAAACACGCTGTGGTGTGGGTAAGTAGGTCGCGTCACGTCACCAGTACCCACTGGCGGGTTTGCCGATTCATTTTATGTCCGTACTAACGACCGAATCCGACATAATATATAATATTGTTCCCCAAATACTTGCTATCATAAAAAGCAAATAGGTATAAATAGGTATAGGTTGAGTGTTAATAAAAAAGAATAACCAAATACACGCCAGTTCATTGATTATTTAGAGTCGCTAACTCTTAAAGTAGGAGTACTTTCACTTTAAGTATTTCCGTTGGTTTACCCACCTATTTAAATAATATTAGGAAGATTTTCATGTACTTGAACGAAACCAAGATTCGGGTTTCAGGTATTGATAAATGCAATGACGTCGACCTATTGTCCTTTGCATTGTAATATAAAAAAGCATTACGCACGCTGCATACCGTCACAATGGTAGCAAAAAGCCTGCACAATTAAATTTACGAGACAGCCTTTATAAACATTCGATCCTCAGCAGTTTGAGACCAGTGAGTGTTCGAAAATTTATATTTTATGTTACAGTCCTGTGCTGTTATAATAAGCTAGTGAGAACTGAATGTTATAAGTAGGTTCTGACCTACTTACAAAACGAACCCGACATCATCAAATCACTCCAAGCAATTACAGAATTCACAAAGTCAATGTCGTGGTTTGAAATGGTTTTCAGTCTTTTGAGTACGGGTTACCCTGTTTGTTTCAACAAAGGGTAAACCCGGGTATATCGTCATCACAACAAGCATGTTCGCTAATCAAAATATCTTCCAAATTTTTATATATTTCATGAAAGGTAAAAGGTATAATTAGAGGTCAAATCGAATAGTTTGACTTGTCAACTACGTCATTCCTCTATGTTGACAACATACGTTTTAAAAACTTTATTGCCTTTTAGGACTAAGAGTAAGTTTCGATCCCAGACCAAGTACTTATAGGTATAATTATACCTTTCTAGTCAGCAGTATTTGACCCAGCAAGTTTCCAGCACGGTGACCTGGTGTCGTTTCTTTGTTGTCTCACCATTCAGAAATAGACAAGTTTAATATATGATTTACGGTTTTTCTAGCCATGTAAATAGTTTGAATAATTATTTACTATTTTAAATAAAAGTTCCATATATAAGATTTTTAAACTATTATGGTCACTAACATTATCATTAATACTAGAAACGGGATATTTACTGTTTTCTATGAGTTCCCGATATTAGTAAACATGATTGTTAGTTCAGTAAACATGGTAAATATCCCGTTTCTAGTATTAATAATAAGTTCCATATATTTGCCATTATGTACCTACTTAAAATTATAATCAAAAATCGAATTGATGATGTCCAGTACGTAATGAGAATCGACCACCTTACTTTATGAAGGGGGGCAGATAACACTAAATAAGTGCGATTTACCACCGGGGTGATAAACGCCACTAGTTAGTGCCAGCCGCCACCCCGGTGGCAAGCTCGAAGGGGCAAATGGGAATAAAGGCAAAAGATCAGACTGCCTTGCCAGAGATGTGATGTGCTGACGATAATTGTACTAATAGGGACATAACTTGAATTATTGGTTCTGATTCTGGAATAGTTTTTATTCTGCACCCTGTGATGGAAATAGACACAACATAGTTTCATACTTTCGTAGCTTAACTAGCAGCGCTTGTCTACGACACTATTCTCTAGTGGCATTCGAATACATAGGTACCTATAATTCTCTTAGTTTAGACACATGGAGCATAAAAATAGGAGATGCACGGAGCGACAAAATTGTCACAAATCAGTCTCGTACAATCAAAAGAATTAATGTTTTGTGCCCACAGTATCTTGTGATAAGCGCCGGCCACCCCGTCATACTTTTCATACAAAGCTCGTACGTAATGAAGCCGTTGTTACAGATTTATCTTAATTTTTTTTAACTAATAGGTATCTTGTTCACTATATCTAGGTTTCTATGAAAGCAAGTAATAAAAATTTGGAGAAACAAATTCAGTTTAAGCCTCCAAACATCTGCTGTTTAGCACATATTTTACCTAAACTTTGACCGTTCTTAATTTACTCATAAATTGTAAAAGTAAAGAAAACATGTTGATAGAAACCTTGCACATTTATTGGAGATTCTAAATGACAAATATTTATTTCACAAAGTTGTAAGGCTTATTCAAAAACACGTATTTCCCGGAACAAGTTTATGAAATTTTCAAACATTATTTTTCGTTCAATGTTATCGCTTAGGGACTAACCACACTTATTCAGCTCTGTTCAGCTTTTGTCCATAGAAAACAACGATTTTGTATGGAGAGGCGTACGCATCCGTTCAGCTTTCCGCGTCTATATGAGGTGCGCGGGAGATGAGTTGAGCGGGGTTGGGGCGGGGTGAGACGGGGTTGTTGAAAGAAGATCGCCGCTCTGGCTCTGGATGAAACAACAAGTTTTCGACCATGCTCTCGTTGACAATAGACGGACCGGGAAGGGCTCTCTTATATTCATTCAGTCTTATGTCATGTTCACTCGAACTAATTTATAAAAATAGTTTTTTCGGTCTATTTCAGTGTTTCGGAAACATTCATATTTATGTGACTCGTATTCTTATAACAAGCGTAACTCAACAATCAACTTATTCATTTCAATTTGTAAATAACGAAATAAATAGTAATAAGTGTAATAATGAGTAACATAAACACAGAATCAAGGAGGAAATCCCAAATTAACTGTTGTGATTGTGAATTGAGGAAGATCAACGCATCGCTCCCGACAGCTAATTTTAACAGGTTTGACAATTCCAGACGCGGGCAATGCGGGTATGGGTCTTTATGTTATTTTTGTCACTTTTCATAACTGTAGTTTAATATTATATAAAAATCAGTTTAACAATAACGTATAATAGGTAATTATAAAATTGTATGATTGAATGACGTCATACTAGTTACCTACGAAAACATTTTAATCGGGTAACATTTGTCCTTCCATGTTATTTTTAGTGTCACATGTCACACTTATAAAGCTAATAAAATTATAGTTTCCTTTAGGGAATTATGGCATGGAACAACTGCGCCTATAACAGAAATAAGGTACCTACCTACGTATCCACCATAGATAATTGCATAATTATTATAATTAACTTCAATAAAATTGTAAGTAATTAAATTATAATTTGTGTATCTATTTGTCCCAAGTCATCCCAACTCGATATCTCTCGTGGGAAATTCTAAACAATTAAGTCACGCTATGTTATTGTTACGTAGCATCTAGAAAAACTTGACTTACGTGTATTTATTTCGCAAATTAGGTAGCTATTAGCTACCGACATCCATCAAGACTCGGAGTTCGCTGTCAATAGTACCTACCTAGGTCATACAAACAGATCATCATCATCATCATCATCATCAGGTCATACAAACAGATAGATAGGCCCTTTCTTTAGTTGCTGAACAACATTGTAAACATGGATACCTTACAAATTGTAGTTGTATGTTGTAGGTACTATGGGTCTACACGTTTTATCTCCAACCCCGTAACCCCGAGGCAGTAACGTAGTTTATGTTGAGCACACAGGTTAATTAGTTCCTAAGCTGAATACACAGAATATTTTTTCTAAAGGCTGAATGAGTTAACAACATTTTAGGTACCTACCCTACAGGCTACAGGTAAGTTTTTTTTTTTAAACTGGCATGGTCACTAACTTTATCACGTGTTAATGATAACATCTAAGGTCTATACCTACCTACCTAATTTTATGTTTTTTTTTTTTTAATAAAATAATATTATACAGTGTGTTTGGTTAACGGTTATCGAAATTAGCCTCGGCGTTTACCCTTGCACAGTGTATAATTTCGCCTCAAAAGCTGACATCCTCGTTTTATATGCTATTTAGAAAGATATTAATCAAACAAATCTCCTAGTAAAACTCCGGTGTCGTTATCTATCATAGTTGTCGAGAAATTTTGAAAATCGAGTAAAGTCTATATAAACCAAAGAAACATTTTATTTCTGTATTTAATAATTTTTTCCATTGGATGTTTTTTGGTTATGATTCAAACATATTTTAGGCTCCTATTTATATTAAAAAAGTTAAAAAATCTCGTCTGGTTTGAGCGAAAATATTTTTTTTCTGTTATTTATTTTAAATTTTTTTTCTGACATGTCCTGCAATATTAGCATTTTTTTTAAATGCCAAATTATTAGTTGATGTAACTATTACTTCGACAAAAAAAACTAGACGCTTTAAACATAGGACTTCGGAGATATTAAATTTTAAAATTTTAAGTTAGGGTTTTCACTCAAGTCTATGGTTTACTTCAGTGATGTTCGTTATATTTTTTTAAGGTTTTGTGGATGATAGTCAAAGAAAAGATCTCTTAAAACTCCTAAAATATTATGTCTATATCTATATCTTATTTTTATCGCGTAATATGAAAACTTATCATTAGGTTATTTACCTATTTCTTAGCTATAAGGGGGTAGATAATGGATGGAATTGATTCGGTGAGTCCAAAAGTTCTTTCTCTGTTGGAAGTGACAATGGAGAATGTCCGTTATTACTCACCGGATTCTAATTTCGAATTTGAAGAAGTGGAGCTGACTTCAGACGAAATCCTCATTATTTCAGATAATGAAGATAACCCGTAAACTCTCATTTTAACTTTTTTTGTCTATAACAAATAAGTCCAGTTTATTTCTCCCTTTCCTTTCAAAAACTCAAAATTTATCTTGAGGAGGTTCAATATTTAAAAAAGTGTTTCTAATAGATATTGTGTGCTTTTTCATACATTTTTCCATGAGTTTACTTAATTATACCTAAATAACATAATTAAGTAAACTCATGCTTGACAACCCTATTTCCATAGAAATTGATGAAAAACTTAGAAACGTTATAGCTCTGAAGTCCTGTACGTAAAATGTTCCATTTTTTTACTATAAGAAGCTACATAACTAGAGTGTATTTCGTTGGTAAAAAAAAATGCTAATGTCATATAGAAAATTTTATATAATTTATTTTCTAATATTTACAAAATAATTTTTAACTCGCATTTCAGGGAAAGTAAAGACTTGTAATTTATACACGACATTATATATACAATTTTCAATTCATGGTTAATTTTAAACAAGGTGAGCGTTTGTTATTTTGGGAAATATCTACAAAAAAGATTTTGACAAAGTTCATTGACCTTTCAAAAAATCTATTGTAACTTTAAAATTAAGGTCTACATTTAAACTGGTGTCTCATATTATACTGTATAACAGTTATATCCATCGGAATCCGCTATAAAAAGAGGATGTCCGCTTTTGAGGCGAAATTACACACTGTGCCTTGCAATAAGATCATTTGCACGTCTGTAGGTTTCTTAAATTCAAAGATATTAGCATTTCATTGAACATACCCTAGATCAGCCGTTTAGAAAAACAAGATGGCTGCCTTTGGCGGGGTAGGAATATTTATAAACGTGTATTTGTCGACAGAAACCAGAATTTAATATTTAATGTAATATATATTTAATAAGTATCGGTAACCGTTAACCAAACACACTGTATATATTCGCAATCTAAATCCATCCATTAAATTGGTAGTTATAAACAAGTCAGTAGTCATTACAATGGCAACTATGGCAAGGGCAATTAGAAAAGCACTTACGAACTTACAGGTGGTACTTACACCGTTTGCGAACCTTGTTACGATTTGAATATTCATTACTTAAACAAATACCTAATAATGTACGAATGTAACGAATTAGTCAGCATTCTACAAATTTTAATTTAGTAATGTGTCCTCATGTTTCCCTTGGGTTAACATTAACGGCATGACGCCTTTCTCCTACCAAGCCCAAATGAACAACGCGTTTTGTTTTGAGCAATTTCAGCCCATTCAATGTAGTCTTTGCCGAGCATCATGAAGCGACACTCGAGGTATACCTTGAGCAATAAAATTCCTAAATCTATAAATGATGATTGTAAATAAAAACTAATAGACTAAACTAACGGACTAAATAATACTTGTAATATTCTTGTAGAGCGGAAAGCTTCGCCGGTACCCCCGATGTCGTTGAAAATGAAGTGCATTCCGAAAAGCCCAAAAAGAGAGGAAAGCGTAACATTATCAAAGATTACTTGATAGATTATACGGCTAATTCCAATCTCCATGGACTAAAATACATTGGAGAGAAAGAAAGAACATGTGTGGAAAAGTAAGTTAGGATGTTCAAGTTCAAACTTACTTTGTTATAAAATATCTTTGGTTAATAACTGTTACAATTTTTTGTGTCGTATTCCAGAGTGTTCTGGCTCTTTATGTTTACTTGCTGTGTGGTACTCTGCTCCGGACAGATCATACAACTTTGGAACAAGTGGAACGACAGTCCAGTTATTGTCAGTTTTGCTGAAAATCCTACTCCTGTTTGGGAGGTGAGTTCAACTTAAAATAGCGTGTTGATTTTTCTGATGATTATTATAATCTTTATTTTATGCGAGTCCACTTTAAGGTTTTACCATGTTGAAGTATTCTTGGTTCATCGACCGGTTAATTGACCTGAACACCAACATGATTTTCTTCCTTCATATTTTTTTATATTTCAGATTCCTTATCCAGCAGTAACGGTGTGTTTTGAAACGAAAGCAATGCAGAGAAAATTTAATTTTACAGAATATTATCACTTGTATACGAATAACAAAAACAATCTGTCCATATCTGAGTAAGTTAAATTGTGAATTAAAAGGCCTAAGATTCGACCCTTTGGCAGATTTCATACTTGTCAAAGTCCCGGATGTGGCTAATTGAATGTTTGATACTTGATAGTTCCAGTGTTGAATATGATTGTAAATATTATAATTAGTTCTGTTCTGTTTTAGACAAAACATGTTTGAAGATTTAACAATGGTCTGTGATGACCATCTCGCGCCACCGACCGGTCGAAAATTTTCATCTGGAGCTGAAACAGTGGACAACATTAAATCGGTTCGTATTTAATACGTCCAAAACCCAAATCCTATATTTTTCAAGATGCTCCATAATTATTTATGTATTTCAGGTATCACCGAATTTGACAGAAGTTTTCTTCGGATGCAAATGGAAAGATATACCAAGTGAAAACTGTTCCGAATTATTTTATCCTATAATGACGGAAGAAGGACTTTGCTACACATTTAATACTTTAGGGCCAGATGAAATGTTCAGATTAGACAAGTAGGTCATACCTATTACATAGGAAGTATCCTAAATGTAAAATTTTATATTACCCGTGTATTTTCTTTTAGTTTACATGACCACTACCATTATTTGGAACATGATCAGCGAGTAGAATCGTGGAGTTTAGAAGAAGGATACCCAGCTGGAACGCCTATTGAAACGTATCCACACAGAGGTGCAGTAAGTGTCTGCATAAATATCTATATCCTGCTTGATCGCTGTCCACTTTTCCTCCGAATAGCCAACAAACGTAAAAATATTGTAGATAACTTATGATGCGTATGCAGCTTGGAGTACTCCTAGCTTCTGACGCACCATAACATTATCTGAATGGCCTTGGAGTACTTATTCTGCCTGGCACGGGATAAATACTTTGGAAAATTTATACGTCGTTACATTCATCTTATGACGCGAGTGTCAGTGGCTCCATAAAAATTAAAAAACAAAGCAAAGTGACGGATTTTTACCTATTTTGGAGTTCGTTTTTTTTCCAAATCCAATGAGGTGTCAAAATAAACGGTTTATAAAGGTGATTACAAAAATATATAGAACTTATATCAGTATATCTATGTTTAAAAGTAATTCGAAACGACAAATCATATAAAAGTTTAAAAAAATGTATAATAAGAATAAAATCTTCACACTACCAAACTATCATCATTCTCTTGCCTGTATCCCAATTCATTGTGAATGTTAATTGACCTGAACACCAACATGATTTTCTTCCTTCATATTTTATTTATTTTTAAACTAAAAAGCTTGAAATAAAAAAGTAATTAAAAAACTAAAAACTGAAAAGCACAAAAAGTTGGAAGCAGGCGGGGCCCATTCCATTTTCATCATTTGCTTTTCAGTTTTTTCTTCTCTCATGCTATTTTGGTGAATCATTACAGGGATATGGAGTAAAATCTGGATTGACCTTCTTACTAAAAGCAAAAAAAATCGATTTGGACTATCTTTGCAGAGGTCCAGTGCAAGGTTTTAAGGTATTATTGTTTTATATAACTGCATTTATTCAGTCTCTCGTAACACAGGTAATCGTACAGTTTATTACATTTCCTGTGATGTTCCTAGATACTGTTGCACAATCCGGCTGAGCTGCCTCGGCTTTCACAACAGTACTTCCGATCGCCTCTATCGCAAGAGGTAGTGGTTGCAGTGAAACCTAAAATGATGACCACTTCCTCAGGCCTTAAACCTTACGAACCCACCAGGTAAGAACTTAATTAAAGGCTACTTGTGTTGTTTGTTTAACGGGCTGGTGTTCGCAACTCCACGTCCAAAGCTCGTATTTTGCCCGATTTAAAAAACATCGTGTGGAAACTGTCTTGGAATTTAAAATTCGAAGACATGTGACGTCTACCAACCCGCACTGGGCCCGCGTGGTGGATTACATTACAACCAATTCCCTCTCACAGAGAGGTGTGAGAGTTAATTAGAACGGCGATTTTTTTTTTTTTATCGTTTTAATGTCATCAAATGAGTGCTCAACTAGGGAATGCAATCCGGACTATCCGTAATCCGAAAAATCCGGATATCCGCACATTTTTACTAGACTTCCAAATCCGGATTTGAAAATCGAATCCGGATTTTCTGAATAATAAGAAATTGTAATTCGGGGGCTACTTTATTCACCCGAAAGCCTGAAACTGATATTCCCAGTTTAGTGCGAATGGAGATGGCGTTATTCGAGGATAGTGGTTCACGAGGACGATACATGGAGGCCGCTTACAAGCATTTTCAGTGCATTCCCCCATAAAAGCGTCGAATCAGAGCTTGCTTTTTCCGCAGCAGGAATTATGTGTAACCGAATTCGCAGCAGGTTAAACGCCTGCACGTTAGATGCTTTATTATTTTTGAGGTCACATTTTATGTGTCAAAAGAAAACATAGTTTCTTTTTGTTGCTAAATTTATGTTGGTTAAATTGTTTTGTTATGTTTAAAAATTTGACAAGAAGGCTATTATTTTTGTTTTCCAGAGTTTCTTTTAATTTGTACCTATTAATTATTTTATTAATGTTACTCACCACGCGAGTCACAGACTGATTTTTTTAATAAGAATAAGTATTATGTTGTTTAAGTGAAGTTAAACTGTTTTATTACTTTTGTTATGTTTCATAATTTGACAAGGAGTCTATTTGTCCTTTTATTTTTGTTCTTCAGAGTTTATTTTAATTTGTACTTGTCGTATAAGTCAGGATTTATTTCGTAAGGCTCGTACATCATGTGGGCAGATGATGGGTTTCCTGCTATGAAAACACACTGGGTGCGATACACTGTTTCTAGCAAAACAAAGAATTACTTGAGATTACAACTTAACACTAACACGGGGCACAATGAAAGGGGTACAGTTCCAAGACGTCTCAACTCCACCGCGATCAGACATTGACTGTCGCCCTCGCCTCGAGCTGAACATCAGGGCTCTGTAGAAGCAAGCTGTTGTGTCTGTGGGTAGACTCGTAAGGAGGTCGCGTCATGTCACCAGTGCCCACTGATGCGTTTTACGATTCATTTTATGTCCGGATCCGACATACTTATTAATTATTTAACTAACATTACTCAGCATGCGAGTCACAGACTGATTATTTTAATATTAAGAATATTATGGCTATAACACCATAATTATGGAATTTAATTTAAATAACTTCAAGTAAAAATATTAAAAAAAAATCATATATTTTGAATTTTCCTGTTTTTATGTTAACCCATTTACACAAATATAAGAAAAATCATATTAATATACAAATATGGGTTTTTTTTAAGATTTATTTTTTAAATTTTTATTTTATCTTATTGTATTTTGAATGTTTTAAATTTATTTTATCATATTTTAATTTCATTGTTTTATTTATCTTATTTTAATTGTGAACGAATTTTAAATTTTATCTTGATTTTAATAACTTTTTTTTTTTTTTGGATTTGATGGTGCTTTATTTTAGAAATTTTTGTATTTGTGATAATTTTTTAATTTGTCTGTATGGATCATGTTATCTGAATTAAATGAATTTTATTTATTTATGTATGTTCATGAAAAATCCGTAAAATCCGGATAATCCGGATTGGACCAAAAATCCGTTCTTAAAAATCCGGATTTTAAAACAGAACGGATTTGCATTCCCTATGCTCAACCCAAGGCAGAGCGGGAGGGACTGTCAGACTTGTACTGACTAAAATCCACGGTGTCCTTCAATAGCCCTTTATGTTCCAGGGTCACGGTAATTCTATAAGTCCCGCGATCATTAGAATGGCTATTATGCATATGTGAAAAGGAAACTGTAGGTACCTACACTACTTGCAACTGGAAAACAAACTACGCATAAAATTCACTGACCAATAAATAACCTTCGCATATAATCAGTTTAGCTCGTCTAGGTCTATAACATAAAATGAGCTCTGACACAATATTAGTGAAACAATGTGTTTATTACCTTGTTCACAGACGAAAATGCTATTTTCCAAGCGAGCGCTATCTCCAATACTTCAAAGTGTACACTCAAGCAAATTGCGAGATGGAATGTTTGTCGAACTTTACGTACACTCGATGTGGATGTGTGCATTTCGGTATGCCTTGTGAGTACACTGAGTTTGAAATTAGCTAATTTCAAATATTTATTCATTGAGATTGAGCTTTTAACAGTACGCCATCTACTGATATCGAGGTTCTTAAAATACTAATTTTTTTAAGTCAATGATTGATGAAATATTTGCCTCTATGCCGTACAAGGTTTGCCTAATTTTTAAAGTAAAAGGAGGAAATTTCTGCAAAAAATGTGGTAAAAAGAACTTCCGGTTTTTTTTATAATATGATCTGTGGTACTTAGGGATAATGAAATAGTTTTCGGAATCGGATCAGTAGTTCCGAAGATTACTCTCTACGTACCTGCACCTCTTCATAATATTAGTATAGATTAGGCACCACCAGCATCAATCTTTAGCTTTTGTTAATATTTCTGAAAAGAGCGTTGATGACTACAGCTAACGTTATAACGTCAAAAATCTAAATGAAATGAGAATGACACCCTGCTGACAGGTACGCTTTCATTTCATTTAAAATTATGGAGGCAGTATTAATATCTAGATTATTTTTGTTTGAACACTACAATAAGTACTCCGGTACCCACGTTTATTGAACTACCTATAAATAATATTAAATTCGTTGTAGTTTACAGAATGAGGGCCACCTGACGTCTCGAATAATGTTTTGTAGCACTGCATAAAATGTATTCTGCGTTCCAGATGGGCCAAATATGAAGGTCTGCAATGCTGGCAGCAGAGAATGTATAAAAAAAGCCCAAAGTAAGTCCACCAGTCAGGTCAGTATCTACCTATTAGTTATTTAGGTACCTATCTACCAATTAGCATGACGGCATGCATAACTCTGGGACTTACGTCCAAATGAAAAGAGTCTCAGAACTTACGTAAGGAATTAGCACAGCATGGATTTACCTACCTAACAATATTTTTTATTGACTTTCACGTAAGGTTTATTGGATTTATTTCTGATTTTAAAAATATTGCGTAAGCAATAAATTCTACACCGTGTTCTGAACGATATACATAAACTTCGACCAGATGTTCAGACCACGGAAATAAGCATTTTTCATTATGGACACATTAATGTATATTTTTTTTTTTTCCTTTCGCGTTCCTCTCGTACGTGCAAATGAACTGCAAATAGCATTTGAAAATTTAATAAGCGCTAAGCGGCAACATAGGCCAAATTAAGACCCTTTCTTACTGTATCTAAGCTCAATTAAATTTCATTAAATGAAATTACAAATATTATTTATTTATTTAATCCTTACTTACATCTATACATATAAAATTCAAAGTCCTGACTGACTGACTGACTGACTGACTGACTGACTGACTGACTGACTGACTTATATATCAACGCACAGCCCAAACCACTGGTCCTAGAGACATGAAATTTGGACAGTGTACTCTTTGTGAAGAGTAGGTATCCACTAAGAAAGGGTTTTTCGAAATTCCACCCCTAAGAGGGTGAAATGGGGTGTTGAATTTTCTATGAAACTTTTTATTCTCTGAGTCGATTGACTTGAAAATGTGTCTTCATATACTTCAGTTGAAATGATGAGATACGTGTATCACAGTTTTTCCAAAATCATCCCCCAATTTAAAATTCAATGTCCTGACTGGCTGACTGATACATCAACGCACAGCCCAAACCACTGGTCCTAGAGACATGAAATTTGGACAGTGTACTCTTTGTGAAGAGTAGGTATCCACTAAGAAAGGGTTTTTTGAAATTCCACCCCTAAGAGGGTGAAATGGGATGTTGAATTTTCTGTGAAACTCTCTCGGGATCGATTGACTTGAAAATGTGTCTACATATACTTCAGTTAAAATGATGAGATACGTGTATCACAGTTTTTCCAAAATCATCCCCCAATTTAAAATTCCATGTCCTGACTGGCTGACTGATATACCAACGCACAGCCCAAACCGCGGGTCCCAGAGACATGAAAATTGGAGGGTGTGTTCTTTGTGAAGAGTAAGCATCAGTTTTTCTAAATTCCTACCCCCTAGAGGGTGAAATGGGGTGTTGAATTTTCTGTGAAACTTTTTATTCTCAGGGTCGATTGACTTGAAAATTTGTGTACATACTCTTCAGATAAAATCCAGTAAATCCGATGTCCAATTTCAAACCAAGGTATCAATATAACACGTATCTAATTTAATTGACATAACTTTAAAAAATAAAATAAAAAAACTATGTATGTATTATAGATAGATACAAAGATTACTTATTATCGCAGAAGTAAGATCTGGGTGCGTCTCATATCATATAAAGTTATTTGGTATATTTTCATTTCAATAACGTTCACAACATATAATAAACGTGAGTTATACCAACTGTTGATATAATTTCTTTAGATATACCATTTTTATACTCTAAAACTTATTTCGTATAACGTTATTGGATATAACGTTTGTTTAATCGAAAATCATTAGACCTATCGTTTAAAATATATAATATTGATACCATTTTTATGATTAACACCCCGATTCAAAGCAATCCGACTCGGATGGGTTATATTAGGTTAGAAGGTTTAGGCGGGAGCGGAGCGGAGTGCGAGATCTCCTCTATTGTTGGTGAATCATTTGGGATAGGTTTTGTTTGAATAGTGACCATTAACGCGCCAAGGCGACCGAGTGAATCGAGCGTGCTGCGGGAGCGGCGTGACAGAAACGAATCGCTGCAAAACCGACTCCACGTAGTCCTGTCTGCCCTACCCCTAGAGTGTTATTTAAAATCGCGTAGGCGCGGAGGTGCGAGGCGGCCTGCGAGCTGAGGAGCAGGTGGTTTTAACACGCGCCGCTAGCGGTGGTGAGCGTGAAACACATCTGCGACGATAAGCTGGCATGGGACCGCCGGAGCCCCGCAGCGCCGGAGCCGTGACAGAAACCATGCCTGCTGCATATTGCATGCTTGCTTGCATGCTGCATGCATGCTTGCTTGGATGCTGCATGCTTATTTGCATGTTGCATGTTTGCTGCATGCATGGTATATGCTTGTTTACATGTTTCTTACAGGGAAATAAAAACTACATATGTTCACAATCAACTTTTTATATGCTTCGATTGATTGATTTTTAATCATATTAGACTAAATAGGTTTTATGTCTTTTGAGTGGTATATCAAATGATTTTATATTCAATGTATGTTATGCTTATAAAAATTAGTTACTTTAAAATTATGTCAATCGTTTATTATATTAACTGATCATAATCTATACATATAAAATTCAAAGTCCTGACTGACTGACTGACTGACTGACTGACTGACTGACTGACTGACTGACTTATATATCAACGCACAGCCCAAACCGCTGGTCCTAGAGACATGAAATTTGGACAGTGTACTCTTTGTGACGAGTAAGTATCCACTAAGAAAGGGTTTTTCAAAATTCCACCCCTAAGAGGGTGAAATGGGGTGTTTAATTTTCTGTGAAACTTTTTATTCCTTGAGTCGATTGACTTGAAAATTTGTGTATTTACTCTTTAGTTAAAATTATGAGATACGTGTATCACAGTTTTTCCAAAATCATCCCCCAATTTAAAATTAAACGTCCTGACTGGCTGACTGATATATCAACCCCCAGCCCAAACCACTGATCCTAGAGACATGAAATTTGGACGGTGAATTGTTTGTGAAGAGTAGATATGCACTAAGAAATAGTTTTTTGAAATTCTACCCCTAAGAGGGTGAAATGGGGTGTTCAATTTTATGTGGAACTTTTTATTCTCGGAGTCGATTGACTTGAAAATATGTATACATACTCTTTAGTTAAAATTATGAGATACGTGTATCACAGTTTTTCCAAAATCATCCCCAAATTTAAAATTTAATGTCCTGTCTGGCTGACTGATATATCAACGCACAGCCCAAACCGCTGGTCCGAGAGACATGAAATTTGGACGGTGTACTTTTTGTGACGAGTAAGTATCCACTAAGAAAGGGTTTTTCAAAATTCCACCCCTAAGAGGGTGAAATGGGGTGTTTAATTTTCTGTGAAACTTTTTATTCCCTGAGTCGATTGACTTGAAAATTTGTGTATTTACTCTTTAGTTAAAATTATGAGATACGTGTATCACAGTTTTTCCAAAATCATCCCCCAATTTAAAATTAAACGTCCTGACTGGCTGACTGATATATCAACCCCCAGCCCAAACCACTGATCCTAGAGACATGAAATTTGGACGGTGAATTGTTTATGAAGAGTAGATATCCAATAAGAAAGGGTTTTTTGAAATTCTGTCCTAGGAGGGTGAAATGGGGTGTTCAATTTTATGTGGAACTTTTTATTCTCGGAGTTGATTGACTTGAAAATATGTGTACATACTCTTTAGTTAAAATTATGAGATACGTGTATCACAGTTTTTCCAAAATCATCCCCAAATTTAAAATTTTATGTCCTGTCTGGCTGACTGATATATCAACCCCCAGCCCAAACCGCTGGTCCGAGAGACATGAAATTTGGACGGTGTATTCTTTGTGAGGAGTAAATATCCACTAAGAAAGGGTTTTTTGAAATTCCACCCCTAAGAGGGTGAAATGGGGTGTTGAATTTTATGTGGAACTTTTTATTCTCGGAGTCGATTGACTTGAAAATATGTATACATACTCTTTAGTTAAAATTATGAGATACGTGTATCACAGTTTTTCCAAAATCATCCCCAAATTTAAAATTTAATGTCCTGTCTGGCTGACTGATATATCAACGCACAGCCCAAACCGCTGGTCCGAGAGAAATGAAATTTAGACGGTGTAGTCTTGTGAAGAGTAGATATCCACTAAGAAAGGGTTTTTTGAAATTCTACCCCTAAGAGGGTAAAATGGGGTGTTGAATTTTCTGTGAAACTTAATATTCGCTGGGTCGATTGATTCGAAAATTGATGTTCACACTCTTCAATTAAAATTATAAGACATGTGTATCAGTTTTTCCAAAATCATCCCAAATCCAATCCAATCATCATAAATAGGGCTTCGAAGCTCACGTAGAAGTGCGCATGCCGCGCAGCGTTGCGTGGGGCGTGCGCGGCGCGGGAGTATTTACCTATAACTAAGTAGGTAGGATTTTTCTGAGGTAGACGTGTCTGTGAATATGGTCTATTCCACCGATTTTCACGTTGGCTCGCGATACGGGACATTGATATTAAATATTATGTCAAAGTATTATGTCTATAAATAGATTCCTAATAAATCATTTGATTGGTGTCCCGGTGTGTAATTGATATTACTATGAACAAATATTTGCAATAGCAAGTACACGTAAATCTATGTATGTACTGTACATACATAGATTACTTATTATCCCAGAAGTAAGATTCCGTGGGCAATTCCCGAACTCCACGCGGGCGAAGCCGCGGGCAGAAGCTAGTATACCATATAGGAGTAGCCTTTTTAAGTACTACTTACTTCATTTGTAAGATTTGATTTGTAAAAAGCTATAGAAGCGTTTGCCAAAGTTTACGGATAACGTGAAGAACACGGTGTATAATCGGTGTAAAGTCATTGCGATCATTTGTTTGTTCTGGGCCATAGGTACCTGGGTACCTTCTACGGAAATGGATACCGGTACGGGATACCTAATCAGTTCTAACTATCTTTTCAGTGGAATTGGTGACAATTTCAATCCAGACAGAGCTCGATGGTCAAAAGAAGAATGATTCTGATGATGCACTGGGAGAGGCCCTGGCAGTCTCGATGAGGTGCCAATGTCTACCGGCGTGCGCATCCATAGAGTACGAAGCCGAGACTTCTCAGGCCGACTACGACTGGGCAGCCATTTTTAGAGCTTATAGATTGCAAAACGTATCCGAAGAATTGAAGGAGTAAGTTTAACTTTCGTACCGTTAAGTCAATTGGATCATTACGCAATCATTTTTTTATAACTATTTAACAGGTTTATTGCAAATAGCTTCTACTTGGCTTCCATTTTTATTTTAACTTTCATTGCGGGGTCAGAAGAGTAATGTAGGTATGGATAGCGTAATTTAACTAAGAAGAAGGATTGAGCCACTTCTAACCAGCGCGGATTCGAATTTTTCCATGCTCATAATCGCTTATTATGTTATGTCGCTCAGAAGTTCAAAACCATCATTAATTGCTAGAGAGAGGAACAGAGTGGGACTTAGGAGTGCTATCGCACGCCGCAGCGTCGACAATGCGCACGGCAGCATGCTCTGTTTCTGAAAATGGGATTCCTTGCTGATAGATATGGTTCTACCCTAAGGCTTAACCAGAACCAGCCTAGCAGAGAATAGGCTTGATCAAAGTAACTATGGTTTTGGTTAATTTTAATAGATTGGATAAAAGGTTACCAAACTTAAGTGGCAGGAAGAATAGCCAAACTTAAGTGGCAGTGGGCAGGGCACATTGCTCGCAGAACGGATGGCCGATGGGGCCGAAAAGATCTGGAGTGGCGACCGCGAACCGGAAGGCGCTGCGTTGGAAGGCCTCCCACTAGGTGGCCCGATGACCTCGTAAAGGTTGCAGGGATCCGCTGGATGCGAGACGCACGGGACCGGTCAATGTGGCGACACTTGGGGGAGGCCTATGTCCAGCAGTGGACATCTTTTGGCTGAAATGATGATGATGATGATGGATAAAAATATTTATCTACGTCCCTAATCCACGTCGCCGGATGCCGAATACCAATGTTATTTTGCAATAGTATCCTGTTAACACACGGAGGGAAATAGCTGATTTGATAGAAAATCAAATACCGCTATCGACCTTCGTGTTGCCCGCCAGTACCACCAGTCTGCATTATGCAGTAGGTATGTACCTACCTACCTATAAAGATATCATGAAAAAAATCTACTTAGGTAGGTACTTTATCGACACCATTCAAGCTAGTGAAGTTTCGCTGGTGAAACAATGATAGCGAAACTTCAAAATAATGTTTGCAAAGAACTGCCAAATGACAACAACATTAATGCTTATTTTCGTTATACCTAATAAGTATAGGCACCTACGTTAATTAAAACATTATAATGTTTTATTCATATTCATATCGCAAAGTCTGTCTTCCACACACGACTGATTTGAAGCTAACGACCTCTCTAAAATAAACTTCCCGGTCAAATACCTTCTTGTGAGGTGTTTTAAAAACAAAAACAGCGGCGCCCCGTAACAGAAATTGTGAATCACTGTCATTCACATACATACGTGTACACAAACTCACGACTTTATCTGATGGGGATAGGCAGCGAATATAGAACGCCACCTGCTACAATCCTTTCATAGTCCTTTTGCAGATGTAATGGTCCTGGACGACTCCAGGACCATACATCTGATACATCTGGCCATTCACGCATTGTGTTGCGAATCCTACCCACCTGCCCTTTCTGAAGAACATCACCACGAAGGTGAATGTATACCTATCCTTCATCATGGGCGGCGCGGCGCCGCTACCAGTCTCATGTGCCTCGTATTACCTATTGTTAGACGACTTTGACTCATCCTCTCATTTCTCAACATAAACAAACACCTTAGCATAGATCTTTTCAATTTTTGTCTCTACATCTTATTTCATATCTTGTCTTGTTGTTGTTGTTGTGCGATCGTGATGTGATTCAAAGTTACATCATAAATGCTTCGCAAGGACCATTAGGCCGCTTTCACATTAGGACGTTAGCTGCGCGACACTCGCGACAGTAGCGCGGCAGAAGCACATTCGCAAGCAAAAAGTACGTTTTTTACCGTTTGGACGTTAGATGCGCGACTGTCGCGCTGCTAAAGTCGCCTAAATGTGAAAGCGGTCTTATTTCCACAACATATTTCAACATTCAGTCACAGAATAAAATAATAGTACCTACTTACGTAATTCAGTCTCATTTACTGTTCCCAACGTTCACTTCCATACTAAACTTAATGACCCAAAAAATACATCACGTTTATATTTTCGATATGTCTTACGTCTCATGTAATAGGGTGCCGCCTGTCATCGTCAACCGAGCTTAGATCGACTCCGTCTTGCTGCGAACTTGCGAGCACTAAACCAACGAGGCTGCGAGGCAATCAATTTTAAATTTTCAAATATGAAATAGGTATAGCTTTCAAATTTCCTCAGTCGATGCTGAACTGAACATCTTTTACGTGTAATTATAACCGTATAAGGATCTTCTGACGCGTGCCCAAAATCTTAACTAACACTGTCATCTTGTTTTGAAAATACATTCCAAAAAAACAAAATTCACAAATGGTTACCAATAGCACCGTAGGTATCTATCTGTTAGCACTCGAATGTATTATGTTACAATGTTACTGTAAACTTAGAATCTATGTAAGTACCTTAGTTATAGCTAATTTTTAAAGTTTACTACTGGTGTACTGTATCTAAAATGCATAAATAAATTCTATTCTATTCTATTCTAAAAAGCCCGAACTAATCCTAAGATTTTTCCTGTAAAACTTAAGCAAAGATCATCGTTCATTTCGATCTTTTACCATACTCTGTAAATCTCATGTTTTACTTTAGAGACGATAAATGTTTGGCACATAATTATCACCGCTACCCATATTCAATGCATCCATCAGTACAATGTTATAAGTGCGTTAAATTGAGTCCCACAAGTCCTACCATAAAATGTGATTTTTACTCCAAAAAAAAATCGTCTACCAGCAATGTTTTTTGCGTAGACTGACTTTGATGTACATAATGCTTGGTTGACGGCATCGCGAAGGGCGTGGAGGGTCTGTTTACACCTTGTATTTAAGAAATACCTACTCATTAAAACTCCAATGGTTAAAGCCTGAAAAATCGTTCTCATCTTTAAAAAAACCTTAATTTACCATTAATAATGATAACATGTTATAAATTATAAAAATAGGCGTAGCGCAGACCCGGCTTTAGTGGACATGTCAGCTTAAAAACTTATAGGTACCTAATAATTATGGTTAATTAATGAATGTAGTTACCTACAAACCTTTTTATTCCCAGCCTGACTTACTCCCGCGTCATGGTGTTCTTCAAAGAAGGCCAGTTCATCACGTCTCGTCGCTCGGAGCTGTACGGCCCGACGGATTTCCTGGCCAACTGCGGCGGTTTACTTGGACTATTCTTGGGCTTCTCCATTCTTAGCGTCGCCGAAATAGTCTATTTCTTAACTTTGAGGTAATGTCCACAGAAATACAATGTTTCTAATTAATGGATAAGGTTAATTTGTAATGTTAATTTTTCTGAAAGACACTTTTATCAGAAAAAATTATATTTCTTACACGGCATAGGTCTTAAAATCATATCACCAGACACATAAACAATAGGCTAGTCGACTAAAATTGAAGAATTGTGCCTTCGAATGTATTTTAATCGAAACACATTTATAATTATTTTTCAAAAAATCGAATACGTTTTAAAAACCCAATTTAAATTTACCGCGAAAAGCGCTTGAAACAGGCATGGAAACCGTCAACGTCATGAAAATGTCAACTTCAATGATGTCGCGCCGTGAAATAAACAACCAAATACACACCGCACAATCGTCTGTGTGACATTTGTTACTTTTATTGCTGTCGGCTTCAGTCCTAATTACATAGCGATATACCTTACCAAAAATGGCTAAAAAGGGATTACACTTGGACTAACTGGTCTGTTCATGTGGGAAAACTCAGAACTAAAATAAATGTACCAAGTTTGACATATCGATAAATTATTTTTTGACAAGAGCGCCACCATGAATTGCACACTTAAAATCCTAACTCAAGTAATATTCTATAATTATCTTCATAAGTTCATACTTTCATTTTGAACAAATTTTCTAATAGTCGTTATTATACCATCAAATTTTAATTAGTAATTACTTAATTACACGTTCTGCTATCAATGTTCCCAGCAATTAGCTCTTTTTTTAAACTTCTTTGTCTACAAACTTGTGGACAGCGTCGTGGGTTACATTATAACCAAATTGCCATTTTGTTAACTAGTTGTAAGTTCTTATAATGTAACTGTTTGCTGTTCCTTTCAATAAAAAATAAAATCTTTTTAGGACAGGCTTTTATATCTCTGTCCAGCACCAGATCGAGATACCTATATGATGAAGGAGCCGCTCTAATCTTGTTCTCACAAAATTATTCTAGCACGAAAAATATATACAAATATAAAACCCCTCACCACCCGAGACCTGACGCGAGCTTCTGCGGCTCATAGATGTGTTGTTCATTAGTGTCCGATATATCTACAATAAGTTCTAATAATTTAGTTTCCGCCTTCAAATGTGATGTTCATTTTACAGATTATGCTGTCTTCTATGGCGCCGGCGTGGCAAGCAGCGACGTATTGATTTTGCAAAACGGAACTCCGTTCCTGGACCGAGTCCCAAAAAAGTAAAGCATCCGTACGACGAATAACGACTTTTCAATAAAACTACTAAAACCTGTTAATCATTTCTTTATAATAATGTCTTTTTAAACTCTTGTTAACCTCTAAAATTGTTGTAAGAACTTGAAAAAATGTGCAAGGATTTGTCGTAATTTTGAAGCACGTATCACTTTGCTATTTCACTGAATTAATTTTAAATTACAAGTAAATATATTTTTTTGTAGAAATTAAGTGGAAAATCTTTGAAAAGCAAATAAAAATCAGTTTCACCATTCATTGTTTAATTAATTCCATTTTAATCACACAGTACTTGGCCCACTTGGTTTTTTCTTTGGAGCATAACCGATTCTGTTATGTATTTCTTCAATCGTTTTAACCGTTTGTAACGGCTTTGGCGTATCTTCTTGCATTTCAGTAGCTGAAGACGAATTGTTCCTTTGGTCTATCAGAAAAGCTTCATATTCTTTTAAATCATCTAGTTTCAATGTAATTTCCGTCAAAGGTCTTCGGATCATTGTAACTGAAAATAAAACGAAACAATAGATAAGTAACAAAACATTAATTCTGAATAAAATAGGTTTTCAATTGGGAGCTCGTAAAATGTAAAATTTTTGAACGCTTTAAAATGTATCGTCAATGTTTATAATTATTTTAAAATATTTTCATGAACGCATCTTTAAACCTTTGGTTGGCAGCACTGTAACTAATATAGTGATGCGCGTTCTCTAATCAATATTCATATCGATAAGTGAGTGCACAAATATTTTTTCTATTCTTCTATTTCTTCTTCTTTCCGTTAAGTAAAATAGTATTGTTAGGTATAATAGCTTTTTCAGCGATGCCGTCTGAGAAATGCAATATTTTAATTTAATTTGAACAAAAAACTGGTGTGGCCAGAGTGAGTTCTTGGACCTGAAGAGATAGCAAATGACCTCTCCATTCGGCCTATTCAATTTGGCAAACGATGCACCAAACACCCTGTATATATTTATATTTATACTATATGACCATATTTAAAAAAAAAAATTAAATAACCGAACTGAAAAAACTGAAAAACATAAAACAAACACATTTAAAATTAAACAAAATTTGGAACCAGGCGGGGCCTATTCCATTGTCATAATTTTATATTCAAATGGGCCCCGCCTGGTTCCAAGTTTTTTACGCGCAAAAAGTCCTGATTATATAATTCAAAACTGTTGCGACAATACTTGCCGGAACGGTCGGGCCACACCGAAAACATTATTGAGTTGGCAATAAAAGTAGTAAAAAATTATTTTAAGCATTGCCAGGACAAATTGAAACATGGCCGACCATTTGTTGCACACACGCTTTAACAGAAACATTTGGCCCATTTAGGAGCTGTCTCTATGGTCGTTAATTACTTTTATCGACATAAAATGTTACGATAGTTTTTCACATCACTAGTTTTAACAATTTTGTTTGTTGGACGTGACGTTGTATAGTGTACACGTCAATATTGCAGTGCTATAAAAGGCAAATCTATCTTTCTGTGCTTTAGTTGCGAGAAGATCGAGTTGATTTTACGTTCAAATACATATTCAACGTTAATAAAACTCACCAAAATGCTGTATCTTGAGGATTATTTAGAAAGTAAGATGTTCTTTGTCCTCCTGCGATGACGTAATAATTTTTACTGCTAAGTGTTGGCAGCCTTGTCGCGTACCTTGCCAAAAGTAGCGCGGAAGTTCAAAATATTTTGCAAGGTGTTGTGACAAGAGTTGACTGACTGTTGTTTACTTTGGGTTAATTTATATTTTGTCTAATTTCAGTGATTGAGCATCTCCCACAAGAGCTGAGGGACAGGTTCACTGAAATGCGTGAAATGGACTTATCTGTTCAAAGTACGTAAATAAATGCTTATACTTTTCTCTGAAATGTATTAAAATCATATATTACATTCAGTACTAATGAAACAACTTTTGCACAGATAACATGGATACGTTGGAGAAAAGAGTTCGTACTCTTTTCGGAGGATGTAGACGAGGAGAGATGAATACTGACCAGGCTAATACGGAATTTTCTGACATCAAACGGGGATACAATAAGACTCTTGAGGAAGCTGATGAAAAAATGACTTTAGCTAATCAGATGTATGATTTGGTTGACAGATACTTACGCAGACTTGGTAAGGGACATAAGATTACACTATTTTTAGTAAATCTAAAGGATAAGACGAAAACATAGGAACTTGGCATATTGTAGACCCTAAATTTGAAGAGCACCAATTCACTGTAGGCCTGTGTGGTGAGTTATGACCCACTCACTCACACAGAAAGGAAGCCGACCCCACTGTGGGAATACTACAGGTTGATAATGTTTATGCAAAAGACATGTAATTGGCCAGTCAGTGTAATTATTATGTTTTCTGTCTGTGTGTACAATGTCTGAACAATATCCAAATAGAACATTATCATGCTAACATTTAGCATTGTGCTGCTACAGTGGCACTACTTGTTCTTGAAGAATTAAAATAGAAATTCATTCACAGACACTGAGCTCCATAAGTTCAAATGTGAACTGGAGGCAGACAACAAGGGGATCACTGAATTATTGGAGAAACGGTCTCTAGAACTTGATGTGAACACCAACCACACCAGCACATCTAACAACAATCATTATAAGGAAAACAGGTATATATAGATTGAAGTTGCTAATGGATTGATACTTCGCGTCCCACCGACGCGATATTGGGTGAGACATAATTACTTTTTAATTGTCTCTGTAATTATGGCATATGATGCGGTTTTCACTAGTTTTTTGATAATTTATCCTAGAAGGTTAATGTAATTATTTGTGTAAACATCTGATATGTTCAGACACCAGCACAGTCTACTACAATCTGTCAAATTCCTTTAATAGATTTTCAACTTTAAACCTCTAGTATTAGGTGCAAGGTTGATTGAGAAAATTTGACAGTTCCGGGTAGCTTGACATGACATGCTGGCGTCTGTACATCAATATTGAACTTTTATCTATACAATGTGTAACATAATAAACGAAAGACCTCTTGTGTGGTGTCTCAGACCATGAAACTGAACAACTTTTGTTCTACGAGTTCTTGAAATTCGCAAAAAAAAAAAAAAAATATATTGTGTCTTTCTACAATATATTTTCGATTTGATTGTCTAGTGGTGTGACCGTCGGACTGACAAGTCATAGGTCTCGAGTTCGAACCCAAGACACGCACCTCTGATTTTTCGGATTCATGTGCGTATTGTAGGTATAAAATTATCACTTGGTTCGGTGAAGGAAAACATCGTGAGGAAATGCATGCCTGAGAGATATTTCTCGACGGCATGTAAAGCCAAGTCAGAGGCCCATGGGCGGCATAAAAACTCTTACGCCAAGTTAGGCACTAGCCACATGAAAGAGAAAGAAAGATTTTCGATTTCGATTTCAGGTATCGCATTCGGGCTGAAAAGCGTCGCGACAGCTGGGGTAACCGCGAATCGCGAGGTCATGCTTCTGGAAATCTCTCCAGAACTGATTCTGCTATACAGGTAACAACTAAGATATTAGCAAATTCTATGATCAACGATCTTTCATCAGCTTTTCCAACAATGTTGAGGTCGACTTCCAGTCTGACCTGAACTGGAAGATGCATTTTGGTGTTTGAATCAAGAATTTTCTTTTAGTTTTCATCTGTATCTATTTATATGACTTTTAGATACAAAATAATAAGTGTGGGTATATTTTATTTTTTATTGCTTATTTTGATGTACATACAGACTCGAAAGGCACATTAAGCAACTACAATCTGAAATCTGACATTCTTTAGCGTTACGGGTAGCGTTACGGGTAGCGTTACGGGTAGCGTTACGGGTAACCTTACGGGTAGCTTGATGTCCTGGCGTCTGTACAAATGTGTATTATGTGATTTTAATTGTTATATAATGTATGTACTATGTCTAAAATAAATGAATTAATAATAATACATTGTTCTCAGGCTGCATTGGGCCGAGACTCGTATTCACTGGGCCATGCTGGTAGTGCTATCGCTGCCGCAGCAAGCCAGGCTATCGCAGCAACCCAGCAGGTAACCTTTAAACCGCCGTAATAATAGAGTAGCCAGTTCATTTCAAATGTTATTTTGCCAACAACGAAGTTATAAAATGGCTATCTTAGTAGTCTGGTGGTATCACCAAATCTGCATGTCGAATCGAGGTTATATATGGTAACCCATTCCACACGAGGTATTTTCAATTGATCTCCAGATACGAATAATATAATATTGTTGCATTTGCAGCTGTTATCGTCGTAATATTTTTTTATTCAATTTTGTTTGTATAGATGCAGCACGGTCGTCGCACGGCCTCGCTGAAAGCTTCTTATGAAGCGGTGGCGGGCGGTGAACTTGCTCACCACGCGGCGTTGCAGACTCACCACACACATCATGATCATGGTAACCACCTTATTATAATACCCTAACGTAAAGCTAGACATGATTCAGGGCTGCGGGACTGTTCGAAAGAGATACCGTGGCACTGGAACACAAAGGGCAAAGAAGGAACATGGATGGGTTTTAGTCAGTACAAGTCTGACACTCCCTTCCGCTCCGCCCAGAGTAGGGAAAAATCATCAAATGATGATCATTTGATGAATTCCCATCCGAAAAATGAAATAAAAAAGCTAGACATGATTCAATTAAATAGGAGATACCGACACACTCAGAATATTGTTCTATAAATTCTGCATAGGTACTATAATTATTGTGGTTCAGGACTTTTGTTCTGTTTGTTTTCCTTCCTCGTTGGTCTAGTGGTTGCAAGCACGACGGCTGAGCATGAGGCCCTGGGTTCGATTCTGATTTTTCCATCAGGGATTTCCCAATAGCAGCCACGGAGTCTGGATTTGTGCCCGATTGATGGCAATAAGCTCGCCCCCTATTACATGGTACTTAAACATAACTAGCGAAAAGTGGGTGTACTATTATTAAGTATCTACACCTCTGCCTGACCTTTCGAGGATTACAGGCGTGATGTTATGTTTGTATGTTTATGTTATACTTTTTTACAGGACATGGCGCCATGTCGTCGAGCCACAGTCAGAGCAACACTGTTCATGGCCATCATACTACTTCTCATGGCCATAACAGTACATCATCTTCTTCTACTACTAAGAGGAACAAACAGAAGTATGTGTCAATATTATATTACTTAGTTTATTTACAGGATATCCAATATTCACTCAGTCTCAATCCTAATATCACTCTTAGTAGCACAAAGCATTATACATGTTGCAAAAAAAATATTTTCTGGTTTTTATTTTTATTTCCGAAAGCAGTGTAGTGAGTAAACATAAAAATTGCGTCCTTGGAACTGAAATACAGATTACAATTTACTACGAATATTGTATTACAGGAAAAGCAACAGCTACAGCTCCACAGGCGTATCTACTCACACTCAACAGGCCGTCGCATCGACCGCTGCCAGTCGTTCATCTTCCCCTACAGTTGTGTATGTATCTTGTATCCTCCTGAAAGTAAATACGGTACATAGAAGCAAAAAACATTTTTTTTTATGTTAGTCTGTCTATCTGTTTGTTCCGGCTAATCTCCGAAACCGCTGGACCGATTTTGACGGAATTTTTACTGGCAGATAGCTGATGTTATAAGGAGTCCCGTAGCCTCTATTTTAGAAAAAGTGTTAGGGTTCCGTGCAAAAAAAAATAAAACTCATGAAATTATTTGTAAAATAATTTCACGCAGAGGAGGGCTGCGAGCAACAGCTAGTCTTTAATATAAAATTGCACCGCTAACATGCATGACTTAGTCAGCAGAACCGCATAAACTTTTAGTTTCCATATGTGGATATTTCAGTATCCACGTAGTTTCCTACAATCCATCGTAGTCAGTACCCAGTTCGTGTGTGTAGTAAAAAAACGTTTTTGCCTTCTTTAGGGCCATGAACACTGTCGTAAACAATGTCGCCATTGAAGAGCCGATGGAGGAGGAATGGACATACGATCCCAACGAGCCTCGCTACTGCATCTGCAACCAAGTGTCTTACGGAGATATGGTTGCTTGTGACAACCAAGATGTAAGTATATTCATACTCAGTTATTTTCTTTCCTGATGGTTACTCTGTTCTATGATTGATATTGATGGGACGCCTCGAGAGTGGAGGGCCATAGAATTATCTACTTACTAGCAAACTCAGACCAAATAAAAACCAAGCCACAATGCTGTCAACAGTGACGTGAAGCCGATTTCGTAAACTTGTGTGCACTTATTGAGCGTAGTTTAGTTGTAGTTTGATGTAAATGCGTGCGTGTGAGCGTGTATACATAGAGCGAGGTGTAGTTTTGCGCTTGCTTCACTGTATTGTTCTCAGCGCTATGTCTTCGTTTTTTATTTGGCGTGAGCTAGCAATGTAAATAGCACAATAATTTTCATTTCAGTGTCCCTATGAGTGGTTCCACTACCCGTGTGTCGGCATCACCGCTCCACCCAAAGGAAAATGGTACTGCCCACAATGCCAGACCAACATGCGTCGCAACCGCGCCCACCGAAAGAACTGAGCTCTCTACGACGATGTTACTGCTTAGTGCTTATCTCATATCGTCATTATGCCATTAATCTACCTGTATACCTACCTTATTAAATAAACAATTCCATGTGCATTTATGTGTATTTTTTAAATTGTGGGTGTTTTAAGACTTTCTCTTATGTTTAAGTTTCGATAGGTTGTTTGTAAACACGTAGGTAAGTACTTTTCGATACACTTTCTCGAAAACTGTTTCTTATCGCACTGCGATTCGGTTCAACATGCAATGTATTTACACGCATGGATTTTTAAAATTTTTCGCACACGTGCGGAAATTGAAATTTCCATAGAAAACCAAACTTATACTAAGTCCGATGCAATAACAAAGTTTCCCCACTTAAATCAAAATGTAATATTTTATAGTCCTAACAGTAGGTAACACAGCAGTACTGAACCAGCGTAATTGTCTGCATTACTTGGGGCCAGAGCAGAGCTTGCTTCTTGCCAACGAATACAATACACCATATTGACATTTGACCTAACTGTGCGTTCTGGCGAAACATGTTACATGGTGATGTCATGTCATGGTGATATCAAAATGATATCTCTATTTCTCTTACTTTAGTTGTCAGTAGTTGACATGCTTGAAATCATTAAATATTTCGCCAGTGTAAACGCACAGTAACACTAGATGGGTCAAGGTGTGGACCGATGCTGCGCCATAGTGTGTTCGTTGGTGGGCCACAGCGTGTTCGATGCTGGGCCATGGCGTGTGGGCACTTACAAAAATAAAGCATTCAATCAACATTTAACATAATATTGCCCTTTCCCTTGAGGAAGTAGCGTGATAACAATATCTGGCCTACAGGCCTAACACGAAGACGAAGACGCCTTGGAATATTTGTGAAAATTTGAACAGAATCTATGCAGTAGTTTTACAGGCATTTCGGAACATCGATTTCGATTTTTAAATTTATATAGATAGATAAATAACAAGTTATTATACCACCATTGCCATTGTATTGTATTACGTTTTATTGTCTTGTCTTTTGTAGATTACATACAATACATAACACACTTTGACACAGGTAATATAATTCTATCCTCATACTTGGAATAGGTAATGTGATGAAGTTATGAGATATCTGATTGAACTAATTAATGATAAACCTACTGGTTATCTCAAGTAATTTGGGGCTGATAAATAAACAGACTTAATTAAAACACACAATATTTATTTTCTATGAATACATTAACTACATTAGAGATCATAATAACATTGAATCGAAATTTTCTACAAGTTTAAATATTAGGTAGGTACAGTAATCCATGAAGCCGTCGTTTAATCCACCTTGATGGGGTTGTAGTGAGAAGATACAGGCAACCAGCGAAGACTCCTGGAAACAAGAAGAATATGGAGGTAAATAAAAACATATTTATACCATTAAACTACTCATAATCAAATATGTATTAAAATACATACATCTTGTGTGCTTTTCCAGTGCGGCTTGGCGTCAGCATCTGCATGAAAAGAGCGCACAAGTAGGCGGCCTGCAATGTGTACAGAACATATTGCCAGGTAGCGACAGTTAAATAATTTTCAGTTTCCATTTTTCCGACCATCACAGAGCTCTTCTCACGATTTCGGGCCATCTCAACATTTCGGGAACGAGCATCAATTGCTTCGCGTTCCCTATTTTCAATCCTGTGGGTTTGTTCGACTCGGCTGCGGAATACTTCGCTTCGGCGATTTAAGTCAGTAGACCGATTTAGCCGAGGCTCGGCCCTAATTTCGCGGAAGTTTCGACGTTCTACAGAACGGGCTCTTCGGTCCATCATTGAACTGTCTCTATCTTCGGCATTAACTCTGTCGGCTGACTTCGATTGTACTCGTCGCTCCCTAGTAATCTGGTCGCCATGAATCTGTCGAGACAGCCTCTCGTTATTCTTAATTTCTAGTCGACTTTCTGAGTCAGTCCCGACGCTTCGCTCATTTCGAGTAGTGGCACGATTTACACTGGGTTCGCGAATATTTTGTCCATCTACTTGCCTACTTTCTCGAGAGAGTCTACGGTCGGGATTTTCCCTCAATTCTTCTCGGGATTCCCTAGCCAACCTTATCTCCTGTCGGCTGTCGAGGTCTCTTATATGAAGGGTATTCCCGATTCTAGATTCAAGAGTAATGCGACGATGCATTTGGATACGTTCGCGAGAAAGCCTGTTGTCGGTATATCCCCTATTCTCCGTATTCAACCTTGCGTCATTTCGGATTTCCCTTCGATTTTCGACATCTCTATCCTTTCGGATAACAATATTCCTGTTTCTAAATTCTCGGACATTCCTTCGGTCCATCTGGATCCTCTCTTGAGAAATCCTCTGCTCAGGATTTATCCTAGCTTCTTTACTTATCTCCGCAGATCGCTCGTTGTACCTAATTTCCCGTTGACTATCGATCTCTTTGTCGCTAGGAGTATTTCTTCTCTCCATTCGAATCACCCTAAACTCGCGGAAATTGCCTCGGTCTGCCAGGGTCCTTTCGGCTGAAAGCCTGTTGATATGGTGTTCTCTTTCTTCTCGAGTGTTCCTGTTTCTAATTTCACGTCGAACAGCAACGTCCCTCGTGATTTGGGCAATCATCGTTCTAGATTCACGTACATCTCCCCGATCCGTCTGAGCTCTGTCGCGGGAAACCCGTTGCTCCGGATTTTCCCTGTTTTCGTCCTGAACCTCCCTAGTCATTCTCTCGTTAATTCTGTTTTCGCGTCGATCAGCAACGTTCCTAGTATTTCGGGCGGTCATAGTTCTAGATTCACGAATATTTTTGCGATCCATGTGGGTTCTTTCGCGGGAAAGTCTTTGCTCCAAATTTTCCCTAATTTCTTCTCGAGTCTCCCTAGTCGTCTTCTCTTTATTCCTGAGATCGCTTCGATCAGCAACGTTCCTGGTATTTTGGGCTTTCATCGTTCTAGATTCACGGTTTATTTTCCGATCCATTTGGATTCTCTCGCGAGAAAGTCGTTGTTCCAGATTTTCCCTATTTTCGTCCCGAGTTTGCCTATCGTTAATCCTGTTTTCGCGGCGATCGGCAACGTTCCTGGTATTTTGGAAATTCATAGTCCTTGATTCACGAGTATTCCTCCGATCCATCTGAATTCTTTCGCGGGAAGGTGTTTGCTCTAAATTGTCCTTAATTTCTTCTCGATTTTCGTCCATAGCTAACATAATTCTAGATTCACGAATATTTCTCCGATCCATTTGAATCCTCTCGCGTGAAAGTCTCTGCTCCAGATTTTTTGTTTTTTCGTCCCGAGTCTCCCTAGTCATCCTTTCGTTGAATCTTATTTCTCGTGCACTGTCAAATTCCCTCTTATTGCGGGCATTCATAATTCTAGATTCACGAATATTTCTCCGATCCATTAAAACCCTTTCGCGGGAAAGCCTTTGGTCCGGTTTTTCTCGTGTTTCATCTCGAATCTCCGGTGTCACCCTAGCTTCCCGTCGACCATCTACGTTTCTCTCGTTTTGAGAATTCATCATTCGAGATTCGCGTGTAATTCTTCGATTTAATGGCATTCGCTCGACAGAAGTACTACGGTCAATATTTTGCTTGTTTTGCTGCCTTGATTCTCTGTGTTCTTCTGTCTGTTCACGTCGCTCATCAAATCTTTCGTTAGATAATCGTCGATTAATTCGAATGCGTTGTCGATTTTCCCGGTTTTCCTCACGAACGGTATGACGAACGTGCATGTCACGGATTCGATCTACTAATCGAGTATTTCCTATAAGTGACAGCCTCTGTTCATTGGTTCTCTGCAGATCTCGGCGTTCATCGTTACGATCACTGTTACGCCTCGTGTCTGGTCGAATTGTAGATTCGCGTCGCACTTCACTCAATCTTTCTCTTGCAATATGCTGGCGATTATTAATGTGATTACCTTCAATGCTGGATACATCATTGTCTTGAGTTCGGCTAAGTACACGTCGTGCATCTCCATTCAGTGTGACTCTACGTTCAATAGATCTGAATCGTTTCCCCTGCGTTTCACGTTGAGAATCAAACAAGTTTTTAGACAGACGCTCATTACCAAAGCGCTCGGTTCTGGAATCGTCCCTGTCACGTGGTGACTCAGTGTTGACCCTGTCATTACGACGTTCTAGGGCATCTCTGGAGCGATCAACAACTCGGTGCGTAAGATCTTGAGGTTTCAGATCTCGAATAAATCGAACAGTTTCTTGCCTTTGGTGTACATCCAGCAGCCGTTCGCGACTTTGGGAGTTCGCGGCACGTTCTTGTCGGTGTGCAACTCGGGAGGACCTGGTTATTTCAGAGGGAGCTTGTCTTGCAACCCTGGCTCTGATATCCACCAGCGGCCTCTCCGTCGAAGGACGACTGAATAAAGAGTCACGCTGCTTTACTTCGTACCGTCGATCCTCACGGGTTTCATCCCGATCATTTAGGCGTTGTAGAGCAGACGTAGGTTTGCCGCGCCGGGTTGTTCCATGAAGCGAAGACCTCGTGTCTTGAAGCGAAGCAGATGAAAGATGGTCGCAACACTGTTGCCTGCCATCAATGAGGTTGTTATCGGCGAAGGATGCAATAGGTTGAAAAACCGCGACTACCGCAAGTAGTAGTAAACGCCAGATATTCATAGTCACTGTGTGCTGGTATGGTGTGGTTTTCTTCCTTTCGCGATGAATCTGTTGGAAGTGTACCGATGGCGGTCGCTTCCGAACTGAATTTTGAAGCATTTGTCCCGGCTTATATACGGCTTCAAAGACTGTGTCGATTCAATGCTTATTAGGCGCTAGAACGCATTCAATTTTCAGCTTCCCACACGCCAAGCTAGTGCGACGAGGATTGCCAGATCTAGATCCTTGGCTCAAAAACTACTTTCCTAGTTACAACAGGACAACATTACAGTGATTATTGGGATTATTTACCTACTTGAATTCTGTAAGATAATAAAATATTACTCTTATCTTCCTTTAAAATACTTTGATTATCTTCTTCTACCAAAAAAATTGCCAAGTGCGAAGTGGGATACGCACAATGAAGTGAAGTAAACATTTTATCTCATTCAAGAACCAATTAACTTACATTTGCAGTAGAAAGCACTCTTTAGAAAGATGTGCCATGAAAAGTATTTACTTATTTGAAAGTAAAAAACCAACGCATAAGGTCCAAAGGATCAAGATGATTCAAGTTTCTCATGTTGCGAACTTGCGAGTATTATCGCAGGACACAGCTGCACAAGAAAATTTGTCCCTGCGCGTAAAATAATTATCTGATGGAACCCGCTGGAGCAATAAATGGGATCCATAAATTGATTTCCTATGACGTCAATACAGAATACGATACCTACATAAAGATAGATAGAATATACTATATTGTATACCAAAATTGATACACGGCTATTTTACAATATTGCTAATTCTATGGGTAGGTCAACGGCAGCGTTATCGCTGATAGCCATAATCTTCTTTTCTCTACGAATTATATTTTTGCGCTTGCTGAATACAGTAAAAGATAAAGTGGTGCATTAATCACGCCGAAGAGGTGTGGGATTTACGATAGATTTTTTTTTTGTTAAAAAAACTTTGCCCCATACTATTAAGCTTACATACACAAACACCTACAAATACCTGTTCCTGTAGGCCATAACAAATATTTGTTCCGTGCGGGAATCGAACTCGCGACACGCAGCGCAGCAGCCCATGATTCTTTTCCTATTGGAAGAATAAATGAATTAATCTTAATGAAAAATAACTCTCTTTATCTCACTGTCTAGTTTTCGAGACATTTGCGAAAATCCTTATTTCTATCTTCCACCAGCATTTTTTTTTTGTCAGGTTTTTTTCCAAACCAATTTCTCTGTGATTACTAGTACGATTTTCGTGATTCTTTTTTCATTATTTTATTGCTTATTAACTTTAATTGGGAAGTTTATGAGATATCTTCATAATACGTGTTTCTCTTCCTCAAATACATATTTTGATGATATAATCATTTCATAATAACTTCTCGTTGCAGGGTAAAATTTATATATTATGACAAGAATTTGTGTAGAATATCTTAACTAAAATAAAAAACTCAGGGTAAAATAAAAAAAAAAACATTTTTGCTAAAGTAACTTTACCTACTTGCGGAACTCGGTGGCAATAAAGTCAATGAAACAAAGAAAGTCACCGACTTCCGAAAGTAAAACATTTTTTTGTTTTTTTTTTTTGCAAAAATTGGCACAACTTTCATACACACGTGTACAAGTCTGAATTTAAAGACTTCAAAATTCAGCCAATTAGAGATCATCCGTCAATTCATGAACAAACCGTAAATGTACTAAGTACTTACCTACACCACGCAGTTATAAGCATAACTTCAACTTATAACGAAAAAACTGAACACTTAGGAAAGAGATGATTTCTCAAAACCAGGGTCTCCAATTGAACCCGAAAAGGACCTACTTCCTCTATTTTTCAAACCTGCTAGTATAGGGATCAACTCAACCTATGTCTAGCAGTAGACTCCTGTTCCCTGTCGGTGGTTGGACGCTGCCATATAACCATCTGCTTAAATAGGATAAGATTTATAATTCCTAGAAACTGTCTGTCGATGCCGATGCCCATGGCTATGATTCTTTAACCAGTTGGTGGGAAGTGCATTTTACTGGGGTACAACAGGTACCCTAGAAGGTATAAAAGGATACCAATACGTTGAGTTTTTGATTCCAATACCGCTAGCATGCTTTGTTTTTATTATTGACTTTTGAGGGGCCAATTTAGTTATCTGGATGTACCGTTATTACACCTGCGTTGCAGCAACAGGTTTCAATAAAAACCTATTTTATTAAACTAGCTTCTGTGCGCGACTTCACCCGTGTGATACCCGGATAAAAGTAACTTAAGTATTTCCATTTGGAATAATGTACCTACCTTTCAACTGGTGAAAGAATTTTTCAAATAGGTGCAGTGCAATGTTTCCGGGGTGGTTATCCTCCGCATGACATCAGGGCCGTATTTAACCAGTTGGAGGCCCAAGGGCACTTTATAAACATCGGGCCCTTCCTTGTAGTATGTAAGAGCGAGAGAAATTCTTTGCACGCAGGTTAGGTTTTCTTATGACATTTCCTACATAACTATAACTAACTATTGATGTATGCTGATAAGCTAGAATATAAATGTAAAAGCGAGCGTAGCGATCTCAAAAATTTTAGTATCCCTAAACGGCTTGGCATAAGTTAACTTTCGGTAACAGCTATGACACATAGTTAGGTACAGGAACTGTGGCCCCTTTGGATCGTGGGGCTCCGAGCACTTGCCCAGAGTGCCTAATAGAAAACATGACCGTCAATGGCATGGCATACATACATACAAACTCACAAAAATCGCACGTTTTAAGTATACAGAAGAGCCCATCAATCGAAAAAAAAATAGGATTCAAGAACGAACGTAGCTAGCTTGACAATTATTTTAGCACTCACCTCGAATTTGATAGGTTTTATTTTGTCCTTTTAATAGAAATACGGCTAATTCTGCCTGTTTATAAAAAAAAGCTTACAAAGCCAAAGGACATAAGAGCGCGTTCGAATATATTAGGAAATTCTCGGCTAAATTAAATCATTTTTGTTCATACATACAGAGACGAGAATAGGAGTATTTTTTGATTTCCACCTCGGGAAACACTGGTTTCGTTCGAAATTTCGGAGGGTTTGAAACCCTCCCCCTGCCTACGGCCCTGACGATGGGAGACGCGATGCTATGCGGCTTATGCATGCTCATTGTTCACAAAAATACGGTAGAGAACACTATCTTTATTGACAAGGTGATGAATGGACAGCAAATTAGACGCCTTAAGTTTTTGTTCACACAGTAAAAAATAAAATCTTAATCTTTTCTATGTGTTTTCTTTGTCGACAAGGGAGTGCAAGTGCACCCCCATGCAGCCTGCTGCCGGCGCCCATGATTAGAGCTTATTTACGGAGACACGGCGCGTTGCGTACCATCATCAGCCTACAACAGTCCACTGCTCGACATAGGTCTCTTCAATCGCACGCCACTTAACTCGATTCTCGGCAACTCTTATCCAGTTCCAAGCACCAGCCACCCTGCGAAGATCGTCGCTGCACCGACCCTGAGGGCGTCCTACCTTACGCTTGCCGATCCGCGGTCTCCACCCAAGAACACGTCTACCCTAACGGTCATCGGTTCCACGGCTAATATGGCCGACCCATTGCCACTTCAGCTTACTTAATCTGTGAGCTATGTCGACAACTCCGGTTCTCCGTCAGATCACCTCGTTCTAGATACGATCCCTCAGAGAGACTCCAAGCATAGCCCGCTCCTTAGCTCGCTGAGCGACCAAAAAAAACATCTGTTTGTTTTATTTTAATTAACCCACGAGAAACCTTCTGAATTTTTCATGAAATAGTCATTCAATGGAATTAAATTAACATAAAGGGGTTGTATTGGTGATTTTAATGATTATTATAACGGTAAAGCCATATATGTTACGGCCGGGAATCAAATTTTAGTCAATATACAACCGGATACTGATCTCCTAATTGCAATAAACGTAAGAAAATTTTAATTTTGCGGGCTATCCTGGCGCTTCTCCCATCAGAGGGAAAAGGACCTGCAAAGAATTTAAAGAAACTATTGCCGTCGCGATGCGTCAAGCCTGCCTCCGTAGTGCTATAGGGCCAGCTGCAGCTCCTCAGTCAGATTATATAACAATTTGAAGAGAAATTTTTCTCTTCGAAAACTGAGCTGATTCAATTATTTTTGAGATTAAAATTTTAAGAAACAGTTTCTGTCTAGAAGTCCTCTAATCACGGCCGTAAAAATGCGGTTGTGTCATTTTTGGAGGGTTATATTTTCTTTACTTATTAGTTGATGAAAAGAAAATGACAGGGACGTGCCTATAGCAGCCTTGATAATATGAAAAAAAAAATGATTGCTCTAGAGGCATTATTCAGCATGCCACCAAGAGTAATTTGCAGATTCTGGGCATGTTAGAGGCTCAAAAAAGATGTCGCCTAACTTTACCGAAGACTGTATAGGATCACTGCCCAGAGATAAGACCAGAATATTACGAGGAAGCAGCCTCAAATTTCAGCTCGCCAGTTGATACGAAGACTCCAGCCAGCTGGAGTACAAAGTTATGATCAATGTCCAGACTGTCAGGAGAGATGTTAATAGAATGTCAATATTGCGGCTTAACGCACATTTGCACTGAACCGACACTCAGTAGTAACGTATTGTTTTCCGGTGAATTTAGCTTCATCCGTACGTTTCATCCTGATTCAAGGAGAGCGTGCTTGGCGAACTTCTGGTCACCAGAGCCGATTACAAGCCCCTCAGGAACGCCATCCGTGCCAAGGCGGAACGCTCTGTAGAATATATTCTATGGTAACCTATACTTCAGCAAATAAGATGCTATAATTGAGCAGTTTTATACTGACGGCGATTATTTGCATGAATGTAATTGCAAGGACACTAGGATATCTTTGTCGTAATAAAAATACAGTTTTGGGCAACCAAAGGTTTTTATATTTATATTTTCTTAATCCTAATTGTATCCATAGGATTGGATGACTGCGGTGAACGGCGCTGTCGTCTTCGTAACCTTCTCGCCGGATTCCTTCGTGATCCTCTGCAAAGATATTATACAATTCAGATATTTGCTAAATAAACTTTTAATAGTACCTAATTATTAAGATCATCAGTAAAGGTTTCTTTTCATTTGTACTCAAATAATGTAGGTAAGAATGTAATCATCATTATAAAACAGTTGGAACTCACAGTTTGAGTGGTTAAATTTTAAGAACTATAATATAATAAAATGGCAATTCTATTGAGTGGAAACAAACCTTAAGCTTCTTCTCATAGGCCATCAGCTTGACAGACTTGACCTTCCTCTTGTTCTCTAGCTTGCGGACGACGTCGCGGTACTTCCAGCCGACTTCGTGGGACAGGCGGCCGACATGACAGTACTAAAATAACAAATAATTGGTTAGAACTTTCCTATTTTGTATTATGTAGGGGTAAGACTAGTGACATGGTCTCAGACATTTATAAAGTTGCAACACGGTTATTCAGTCGCAAATTACCCAAATGAAACATCATTGTTAAAAATGTTATTGCATGACTAGTGTTATTGGATCAATGGAGGAAATTGAAGGTCAAACATTAATAAATACTTTGGTTTCCGATGTTGCTAAGTTTTGCAAGCAATAAGGTAACCTACTAGCATCAATCAGCAAGAAGTTTGTTTCATTTTGCTAGGACAGTCCAGCAAAATAAATGACAAGATGATTGAGCAGTTGACATACCTTACGGCCAGGCTTCAAGCAGAAGACGCGGAGGGCGGCGGGCACTACCACGCGACGGCGGTTGTCGTATGGTGGCGGGCAACCGTCGTACGCGCGGAGCCTCCTCAGCGCGCTCTTTCCGCGCTCAGTTTTGTGTGGGATCATGCCTGGAACACAACATTAATTGTCCCTGGTGAACATCAAGTGTGCAACATCATCAAATGAGGTTAATGGTTGTCTTTGAAGGGCTTCATAAAAGATTTCTTATCATAAACATCAAATAATGTAGGTAAAATAGTAAATAATCATTTGCAGTTTTTAATGCTCAGTAAAATAAGTCTTAGGCAAACACATAGGTGAAAAAAAGGCACAAAAAAGTTACAATGTACAGACGCCAGCACATCAACCTACCCGAAACTGGCAAATTTTCCCAATCAACCTTGAACCTAATGCTACAGCGATAAAGTTGAAAATCTATTAAAGAAATTTGGCAGATTTATTTGCTGGCATTTGTAGGTACATCTTTCAGTAACTTGCTACCCTAAATCACTGCTGTCAATACTGTATGTAGGTATGTGCCTGACATAAAATAACCTTAACATATTATTATCTGTATTCAGACTGCTTACAAAGTCTAATCACTCGGTTTCTGGAATGAAAATTCATGCTAACACTTTGTCAAGTTCACATAAACTATTCCAATTGGTTGTAAGAAACACCAACAGTCAATCGCATAACTTTCCTTGTGCTTTTTGACACATTTATGAAGATCATTCCAGAAATGGCATAATAGACTTCCAAACAAAGATGTAAAACTCAATAATCCAAATGGTATGAATAATAGTCAGTAACTGAGAGTACATACCTCTGACAGTCTTCCACAGGATCTTGGAAGGGGCTCTGAAGTGGAAAGGTCCACGAGCAGGGTTCACATTGCACCTCTTCCGAAGGAATGACATAAACTTCAACTTGTTCCTGAAAGACATCACAACCATTAGTAACAGTACAGGATTAAGAAACACACTATGATTTGAATGGGAGATTTTTATCAGATAACTTATGAGTAACAACATGTATTTTACAATATTCAGTCGCAAATTACCCAAGTAAAACATCATTATAAAGTTAAGCCTGTTCTGTAGATAGAACTAGGCTATCAACGTGGTCTATTCACAAATTAACATGATACTTGGTGGGTGTGGATCCTTTTAAACAAACACAGCAATGTGCTGCTACAAACACAAAAAACAATATTACATCCTGCAAGTTATGTTGATGAGCGACATAAATCATAACTATTTGTAGGAATGTTCAGCAAATCAACACAAGTAAGATAAAAAGTAAGTTGTTCTTACCTGAAGAAGTTACCAGAGATATTGATCTGCTCACTTCGCACGACCACGACTTTGTTACCTTCCAGCAGGACCTTAGCAATGACTGCGGCCAGGCGGCCGAGCAGATGGCCACGGCCATCGATTACTATGGCCTAAAACACAAGCATTCACACTGGTTAGAAACCGCCGCTGACGTACCGTATAACCTCAAAATTATTCACACTCTTTTCAATCAACTCATTTCTGAATGTTCTGAAACACAGTATTTGTAACTGGGATCTCGGATTTTCTTGTAACAGGGAACATACGAACAGTTTCATGTAATATTGTTCTATATCAAATGCTAAACACAAGAAAGAGCACGTGTGATGCATGGACTGTGCATGTTGTTAAAACTTATCACATGGCAAAATCGAATAAAAAGAAAGAATAGAAGGCACATTGTAGGTTTAAGTTAATTATTATGTCCACTTGAAGGCATTTTACTTGATATTCATATTTTTTCTTCTCACCTTATTGCTAAAGCCCGTCATTTTCACGACAACAAAACGGAAAAGGATAACTTTTTAAAACAATATGGCTACCGGACGTTCATAGAATGTTGTAATGTTGCCATACAAAAAAATACTTTACGAATTAGACGATTTTATAACCAAATGAATTCGTTGACGATGAGATTTATATGGTTTTGAATAGTCTCGCTCACTCAAGACTAGTAAATGTTAGCTTGAAATGAAGTAGAACCAAAACGGAATACATATACTTGTTTTGTGATTTCGGCGGTAACTCCGTAAGGTTATAGGCACCTCCGATTTTCGGTATATCGGGTCGCTTGTCCAAAGGGTAGGTGAAGAAGAGGACGTAATGCACCGGATCAACTTAGGATGGATGAAATGGCGACAGGTCATTGGAACAACTTTCGACCCGTGGAGGCATCCACATCCTCAAGTTAAAGGGGAAAATATAACAGTCCGTTAGGCCTGTCGTACTGTATAGATCGGAATGCTGAGCTGTGAAGAAGCGGGATGAAAAAAGATTGCATGTAGAGATGACAATGTTGAGGTAGATGTGGGGTTTGACAAGAATGGATAAAGGAAAGAATGAGTATATTATAGCTATAGGAACTTTGAAAGTTGCACCAGTAACAGATAAGTTGTAAGGGAATCGATTGTCTTGGAATGTACATGTAATGAGCAGGGACGAATCGCATGTAACTAAAAGAGAGATGAATATAAATGTTGACGGATCTAGAGGGGCAGGATGAACAAAGCAAATGTGGATGGATTGTGTGAGGAATGATATGAAGGAAAAAGGCGTAAATGTTAGCGCGACGATAGACAGGGGAGAATGGAAGAAAAATAAATGTTTTATTTCAGTTATCTGTTAACTGATCTAAAAGCATTATTTTATCATTCATTAATTGCCATTGTCACAGCCCTATGCCAAATCATGTGTAATTGTGTAAAGTCTTGTAAGTCCCTGTATGGTTTTGTTACTTTTGTTCTAACTTTACAGCGACTTCCGAGCCGATGAATAAAACTACACTGCCTTTGAGCTACCAACGTACCACGACATTTTTCTATCGTTACGGCGGAAAGATAGTTTCAACAATGTGCTTAAATAGTACTTACATGTAACACGAAACAGCACGGTTTTGCAGATTTGACAAATCGTTTTTACGACAGGAAACTGCACAATAATAATTATCCATTTTAGAGAGCACCTGATTGCGACACGAAACGATCAAATGATGGTGGCGATCGGCAAATGAAATAGTTTTATTTTTATTTATTTATTTATAACTTTTTTACTTTTTTAGCTTAGACTATCATTACAGGGCTTACCCTAATACGACAGCTAACAACTTAAACTGATATACGAAACTATTATACTAACAATAAAAAAAAAATCAAAAATTAGAACTAACAACATTATTATAATTATACCATTAAAACACAAAACAGCATAACATAATTACTTACATAAACATAGTACAAACCTAATAACACAAACATAATTCACTTACATTAAAAAATTAAATAAAAATTAGTAAAAAGTAAAGTAATACTCTTGCGAATTCACTCCAACAACATGTAAATACATCGTCGTCGTCGTCTTAATTATACAACGACTATGGTCAAATGGCCAGTGTATAGACGTCAGCACATCAAGCTACCACAATCTGTTATAGATTTTCAACTTTATCGCTAAAGTATTAGGTTCACGGTTGATTGGGAAAATTTGACAGTTTCGGATAGCTGGATGTGCTGACGTCTGTACATTGTTTAGCAGAGGGATAAGTGAGTCATGCTGTCTCTATGAGTGAGCTTATATTTCCATGTCTGCCAAATTTAAGGTTGAAATCGCCTTCAAGTTCACCCGTGCATCCCTATGCATCTTACCTTTTACGTACTTTATAGATCCATGACCAGAGGTGAATCAGCTGTGATGACATTTAATCCATTTATTTATTATGACATTTTTGTTTTGGCTCTAATCCAATGGGGATTTTAAATAATTACGTGTACTTTACGCACTGGATTATAAGGGTTACTTAGGATTTAGCTGATAATGTTAATATTTTTCAAAAATCCTTAAAGCTTATATTTTTCAACATGGAGATTCCATACAGAAAGATTGTGATTTACCTACTAACCTTCGTGGCCTATGCTTATACTGGCATGGGCTCTAGTATGCTACGGAATTTAAAGGATGCAGTTCTATCGGCAGAATCAGTTTTTGGTGATATGTTTAAAAATGTCATAACAGTGGCTGAGAGGTTTAGGTCCTTGCATGAAGTTTTTGATGCTGCTGTGGAAGAAGAATGCATATTCAACTGCCCTGAAGGTATTTTGTGCGTTGATTTTACTATACATATAAATACATTGGTGTTAACATTGAAATCATCATCATCATTTCAGCCGAAAGACCTCGACTGCTGGACATACTCCCCCAGGTGTCGCCACATTGAAATAATATACCCTAACTCTTTATTTTCAGGATCTAGACCAGTCCGCAACAGAAATTACGTTCCATCATCAGATGGTTGTGGTTCTCTCGGCTTTAAGGTGGCCTCAGAATATCTCCCACTGGATAAAATGACGAAATGTTGTGATACCCATGACATTTGCTATGATACATGTAACAGCGGGAAAGAAACTTGCGACTTGGACTTCAAAAGGTGCCTTTACAACTACTGTGACAGTTATAAGTCAGTTAACGTAGCAGGAGATACAATCACAAAAGGTATACATTTACTAAGTTAATTACAAATTCAGTCAGTTGTTCAGTACATCCACAGGTTGGCTGTATGATATAGCTATCAGCTATAAGACATCTGTTATACCCAAAGATAGAATTGAGAGTTGTGTTACAATTTTGGTTTACAAGAAAATATATATTGTACCTATCTATTCATCTGCATATGTTTTACTTGTGCCTGCAATATCAAACACACTGATTGACCAACACTACTAATCAAAGCAGCAATGTTTAAATATGATATTTTCTGAATCATCATCATTTCAGCCGAAAGATGTCCACTGCTGGACATAGACCTCCCCCCAAGTGTCGCCACATTGACTGGAATTCATATTTTTAATCATTTGATTTCAGGTTGCAAAGCTGCGGCAAAATTATTATTTACCGGCACATTAACTCTTGGATGTAAGTCATATTTGGATGCACAGAAAAATGCATGCTACTGTCCCCCAGCCAAAAATAACAAGTATAAGAAATATCCAGGAAGTGGAGATTTATAATGGTGGCACCACCAAGTTTTTGAATTTTTTTTGCCTCTTATTTACCCAAAGAATGTAATACCAGTTTTGTGATACTTGTGTAAGATTATTTATATATTAAAATTTAGGGAATGGTGTAGTTCTTATAGGGCTTTACATACAAATAGGGCTTAGGATAGAGTAACAAGAATAATATTTAATTATAAAATTAAGGAGTTTTTCACCATGGATGTTACTTTAAGAGGCATTCTCATCTTATGATGTCTCTTTTCTTATTTATAAATTAGCTGTAAGTTCTGTTAAATATAAAAATATTTTTCATAAGTTTTGTTCGTACCTGTTTTATACAGAAATAAAAAGTTGGTTTGTTTATATATGTTTATTATTTAGCGATAAAAATTACATCTTATTTGTTGGAATTATACCTTAATTTTAAATAATTTATTTACTAAATTTAGATAATGGGGCTTCTTACAAATATCATGCTAGCACTGGAAGGATGAGCAAGCCATCACATTTCAGGTGATTGCTGTATTGTACCCCCATAAGGGAGGTCAGGCCTTTATAAATACACACTACTAAATGGACGCATAATCAAATACATATTTTACAGTTCAATATGTTGAGCGTATAAAAATAATTCATTACAATGTAAATAAATGCTTGTAAAAATATTTTATAATGGATTAATTAATTTTTTGTTTGATCTCAGTGATTTTACCTTAGCATCAAAACATAAATCTGAGCGATTACTTGTTACAGTTTGAGATAACAGATTATATTCTATGTAAGTAGTTCTTTGATTTCTTCTTTTTCTGCAGCTTCGATGTATGGTGTTCCATCTGGGGTTTTTCCATTCTTAGACGCACCCTGTAAGATAATACAGTTTGTTAGTTTATGATAGACTGTATCTAAACAGTCATTGTGGGTATTATACATAATTAATGCATGAGTCACTGATATTTTTATCCTGTCTGTCTTTCATTGTCAAATAAATTCCTCAAAACACTGTGTATCTGTTATTTAGTTTCATGAGTTTAAAGCATGAAATTAATTTCTTACCATAACTGTGAAATTGCAAGTCATGCATACTAATTTTGCAAAACAACCACCATTCACTGTTACTTACATTTTTGAGTAATGTCTTAACACAGTCCGTATGACCTTCCCAAATAGCTGCTAGCAGCACGGAGATGCCATGTTTGTCCAACATCTGAAATATGCATTTAATAAGACAAATGATACTTTTCAGTACAAATGTTTTGTCCTCAATGTACACACTTACATTTGGGTCTGCTCCCTTGTCTAGCAGATAGTTGAGAACAGCTGTTTGTCCATAATCAGCAGCATAGTGCAGAGGAACTCTTCCATCAATTAGAGCATTGACATCAATTTTCTAAAACAAAACATTTTCCTTGTACTCCCTGATCATAATTAGATATTCTAATTGGGGCATACAAGAAACATTATAAATACTCTGATCATTCTAGCTGTTTCATACGTAGTATGCAATTATGCGCCTGCATCGGGCGTACCTTTTTAACAATAATAATTAAATCTAGGTATAACACAATGTTTCACCATAGTTTTAATTCATTTAGCCACTGCAGTCATGACTATTTTGAGAGAGTTAAAGTATGCGATTAAGTTTTCGCTTGTTGTAATTCCCTCATTTTCAACTAAACTTTACTTGGAATTAATGAGAAACATTGCTTTCTCTTGCCAACGAATAAAATTGATCACGTAGAATGAAAACCGATTTACAGATTACGTGATCCACTTACCTTGTTTTCTACGATGTCTTTTACTTGGTCAATATCGCCGTTTTTAATTCCCCAAACTAATTCACTCATTATTGCGTACTTTCTAAATCCTTTTATGAACAATATTTTCGAGACTTATTCCGGAATCGAAATAACAATGGATATGGCGTTCTTTGACATGACATCTGTCAAAATTAAGGATGTACCATGGAAGTACGGTTTTTTAAATATTGCCGACTTATTCTGATTATTCTAGATTATTTTAAAAGTAATGACCGTAACATTAAATAGAGTTTTATAAATTAATACTTAATACTATGCACTGTCGGAATGATCACATGCCCAAAGATATTTATTTCTGTATATAACTATGTACAGGCGCTCGTGGCTAAATAATAACAGCCGCTCGGGTCCATCTCTAGGTTAAGCCGTGCTTGCCTAGGTTAGTCTGTGGATGGGTGACCGCCCATTACATACCGAGTTTCCTCCGTGCCTCGGAAAGCACGTTAAGCCGTTGGTCCCGGCTGTTATTTGTAGATCTTTGACAGTCGTTACAGGCAGTCAGTGGCCCAAAAGTCTGACAACCAGTCTTACCAAGGGGTATCGTATTACCCAGTACTAACTGGGTTGTGGAGGTCAGATAGGCAGTCGCTCCATGTAAAATACTGGTATTTAGCTGCATCCGGTTACACTGGAAGCCGACCCCAATATAGTTGGGAAAAGGCTAGGCAGATGATGAACTATGTACAGACGAGCAGCGGTGGCCCAGTGGTGGCGGCTCCAACTGAGAATTTAACATATTGATCCGCTGCCAGAAACATCATCTAAGTTTGTCTCATTCTGTGTGGCAATTATCGTTATTTTAAAGAATTCGGTATGGTTGCATTTTAACATCTGTTGAAAATCAAAAATTCCTACATTTTTTACTAGTTTACGAACTAACAGTACGAATGTGATACGGAAAGTGACCTTCATGTTTTAATTTATATTAGCACTAGCATCAGAAAAGGTTAGGCAGATCTATGATGATTATTTTGATCTGTACATACAAATAAATAAAATTGAAGTGTCTGTTTGTAATACCAAAGTAACAGCTTTTTACTGATTGCATTTGAAAATATGCTCGGCAATTGTAAAAAAAACTCATTTTTTTCAATTTTTGTCTATCTGTTTTTCTGGCTAATTTCCGAAACGGCAGACATAACGTTTACTGGCAGATAGCTGATGTTATAAGGTCTAACATAGGCTACTTTTATTTTATAAAAATAAATAGGGTTCCGTGCAATCGGCTAATTCAACCGAGTTTGATGGAACTTATACTGGCAGATAGCTGATGTTATATGGAATAACTAAGGCTACTTGTTTTAGAATAAGAATTAGAAATCCGTGCAAAAAAATAAAAACCCTTGAAATCGCTATAACAAAGATTCAAAAAGGGAAATAATATTTTTATAATAATTTAACGCAAACGAAGGTCGTAGGTAACAGCTAATCTATGATAAATTAAAAGTGTACCGTGTGCTAAATCAGTAAGTACTAATTCCATGGATTACTGTCGGACAGCTCATGTCAACAGACTGACAGCTTGCTGACAGAAAGTTGTGTTGTAATGTTGTTGTGTGTATAGTTCGTTCGTTACGCTTGCTTCGTTAACGTTAATTTTGAATTTATTGTGAACATAAAGTTATAGATTTCTGAGATAAAAATGGAAGAAGGCTTTGAAGGAATAGTTGTAATACCTCAAGATTCACGCGCTGCCACCAATCATATCGTGGTATAGAAAATTTATGTCGGCTTGCCGCTTTTTATGTAAAAATGTTAACCAACACTAATGCTTTTTATAATTTTCAGAGTCTGTTACTGGATAAAATTCAACCTTTTACTCTTCGTTTACGTCGTAAACTATTGTCTTATGACAGCAATGGAGAGGATATTTCAAAAGTTCGAGATGTTTACACATTGTGTACAAGTCAAATAAATAAATGTTTGATTAATTTATTTGATGTCTTCAAAGTAGAATTTCACAATCACACTCTTTTACAGGTAAGATAGGAGGAGAATATTCATTTACTCAGTATCTTTGAAACAAAAAATGAATGAATCAATCAATCATGTAGTAGGTTTCATTTCAACTTAGGAAAAAGCATCACAAAATGATTGAATTTTTATTAAATTAAAAATGAAATCAATACACAAGCAATACTTTGCTTGTGTATTTATTTCATATTTAATTTCATATTTAGATTCTGTAGCATATATTAAATTTCTATGGGTAGTGTACTCACTACCCATAGAAATTTAATATATGCTACAGAATCTCCGAGACTTGACTACTTAACCAACTGGACCTCTTATAAAACATTTTGCACTTCATTAACATCAATTTTTTGCATTGTCATGTTTCAGGAAAGTCGTCAGTATAATCTGGAAAGATTATCATGGTGCATTAATAGACTACTGACAATTGAGAATTATTTGGAAAGAACATCAGCCTCATCGGACATGGATGAAAGTGCCAATGATTCCTTCAATGTAACTACCATGTATTTTGTCAACTGGATTGACCATACATTTGAAGTCCTTGGTAAACTCGCCGCTGCTATCTATAAGACTGATTATAAGGAATCTGAAGTACTTTATACTCAGTGGAAAGATTATGTAAGTTTTTAAAGCATTGAGCATTATGCCTGTTGCTTGCCCAACAGTGAAGCTGCAATTCAGAGATAGAGACAAGACCATGTCTAAGTCTTAGCGTGTGCTAAATAAGGTTCAAGGTATATAAATATCTGAGCATAAGAATGGTGAGGAAAGTTTAGTAGTTCTAACTATCTATTGCATTTTCAGATGGTTGAGTGTGTGAGTGAGCTTCATATCTCAATTGATGAGCTCCTGCTGTCAGCAATGACTCTGTGCCGATACTGTCTGGCTGATGATCAACACATTGTGAAAGCTCGCTGCCAAGTGGTTAATACAGTTTATTTATTATTTGTTTATTTAATACTTCAAGCACATAAGTACAGAGGCGGACTTAATGCCACAGTTCAATATTTTTTATGGAGATAACATCATTAGTCTCCTGCCCCTATCCCAACTAATTTTGGGATGGCCCAGCATGCCTTCTGCCATACTTTTCTAATACTTCATCATCTGAGTAGTCACTTCTAGCCTTATATTTAAAAAAATAGTAACCCTCAATAAAACTCCTTTTTTGTTTACAGGTTTTGAGAGAAACAAAAGCATTGCTAAGTGAATTGATAGAAGGAGATCTCAGTTCAACTGTCAAAGCTACACCAGAGACATTAAAGCTACCCATCATGCCCTCTAATGCCAATGTTCTCATAGATGTGTTGAAAGATGTCCTGTATGCTCTGGAGACAAACACGAACACTGCTCTACTAGCTCTAGTAGGACACTGTTTTACCTACAACATGTCCCCTATAGCCATTCTAAGGGATCATTTCAATAATGCTACTAAAGGCAGTTGCTCCTGTTTAATCAAGAGTGAGGATGAAGTCACAGAAAACTGCTCTTTTGTGAAGGATTTTGATTTGTACAATGAGAGATTGCTGCAGATTGGAAACTTTGCCGTTTCTTGCTCTTCTGATCAAAGTAGTAAGCATTATATAATATCATCATTCTCCAGCCCTTATCGCAATTTATTTGGGGTCGGCTCTCTTGACTTGAATGTGCCCTGGCGGTTAGGAGTACGTCATGCTCACTCAAATGTCTCGCTGATGGTGGCGCGTGTGTCGGATCATTTAGTTCCCTTCAAAATGGTTGAGTTGAATGGTGCTGATACATGTGTCATGTTCGTGAACGGGCGCTGTCAGTTGTGACTGGTTATCTCTTGGTTGCCACGGCTTATTTGAATTGATTATTTTATTTTTGAATTGTTTTTACTATGGACACTTTTAACGTACACATCTTGCTACATCGTTCTCACATAATGTACCATCTCAACATGAATGATGTAACCAAGGGTTTGTAAAAATATTCTGATTTAAAAGAGTGTCCATAGAGTTTCTTGCCCGTTCTTCTCCATAGAGATCTATGTTAGGGAATGGGCAACTACAGTACTTTCAGTTTTTATGCCTTGTGACTGGGACTGTAGCTATTGTTGTCTTTGTTTCGACAATTTAAAAGTGCCTGTAACTGGCCTACTTGAAATAAATGCTTTGATTTTGATTTTGCTCAGCATGTCTTCCTTCATACGTCTCTATTTGTTGTTATCTCTGTATCACCTTTCTAGCCATATCATCTTTAAATAGAAATTAAATAATATATTAAACATTTAGTTAAATACAAGCTTTACACTAATTTGATGACTGTATTTTTCCAGGAATCTTGTCTTTACGCAGTGGTCTAGCAAGCTTGGAAGCCCTAGATCCTCATTTGGTGCCAGCTTTATTGATGTCGCCAGACAGCCACCATGCTACATTGCTGATCAACTCTTGGATGCATGAAGTTCAGGAGATTCGGGATAATGTCTTCTTGATTGTGGATCCAAGTGCTTTTGCCGAGGTATGGCGTAATAAGAGATAGATTGTGCTTTGAAACAAGCTAAGTAAAGGGGATTTTCAAACCAAAAAAGGCATGCAAATTCTGAAGGCGATTCCTCAATAGGTGCTTGGATAATGTTTGAAAGCGTCTGGTATTATTTGCCATAGACACCAGTCATGAGTCTTTGGTAAGCTTTGTGGCTACAAAACTGTCTATGACCAGCAGCATTCTTTTGGGTCCTTCAAGATATTCTTCAACCATTGTTTAGCAACTGATGTCTGATGTCATCAATTGTTTTTTTGTTTCAGAAATCAAAACAGATGATGCATCAAAGACTGCTGGTAATATTAAACAACAATTGCTACAACAATGAGGATGTGTGTGCAGTTATCAACATGGGTTGCATGGTGTATGACTTCTTCCATGTGTATGACAAGTGTGAGCCTGATGCTTTGGGCCACCATGACAAACTGCTGCTGTTGTTGGCTGACTTGGATAAAGGTAACTGGTATTTACTTATCCTATTTTATTAGGGGTTGGTGCAGGATTTATTTTTCTTCCATACTTCCCTCGAAATCTTCATCTAAGGAGTCACCCTTCCCCCCCTTCCCTTGGCCCTTTCGCGCCATATCATCTTTCACACAGTCCATTCATTTCGTTTTTGTTGTGACCAGTGACACTTATTTATTTGCTTATTTACTAAATTAATTTATATACGATATTTTTACTGTTACAGTGCAAAAGGAATGCAAAATTGTCAGCAACCTTCTCAGCTCAAATGACGATTTTGTGTATGACGTTAAGATGCCGAAAAATAACAAAGACGTGTCCTTGGATCAACTTATAAAACGATTAAAACTTCTTTACACACTGGTGACCAGAATTCATGGTTTACATCATCCTAAAGAAAATGAGGACCAGTGGCTTGGGTACGAAGGTGAGGAGGAACCACAAATGGTTTATAAGAATGCAACACACACGGTCATAAAGAATTCTGATACGTACGTAAATTCACCCAGGAAGCCTCTTAATAACATGTCTAGAACTGTTTTCGGAAGGACCAATGTACGCTCGTCGACCAGGACCTTCCCCATATCAAAATTAACGAAGCGCCTAAAAACCAAGATGTGTAGCGAACTCAGTTTCTCTGTACAATTGGACCAATTATTCAGCACTCCAGGTGTTGAAAAAAATGCTGCTTGTGACGAAACAGTATTTGTAAATAAACAGCTGGGTAAAATAAGAGATGCGTCATTCTCAGTACTTTACAACTTTTCGCCAATACGGAATCGACCGTCGTTGAGGAAGGCAGTTCTGAACAGACAGTGTAAGGTGCCTGTTTACAGGGATATTGAAGTCAATGATGATAATAATGTGACTTACAATAAGGAAGACCTTATGGATGAAACTACAAGTCTGCAAATAACAGGTATATATGGGTTAGAAAACAATTTACCATCGTTAGTTTTAGCTTCACGATAGATATCACATTCTAATTTTGTTTCAGATATTTTGAATCAAATGAACGAAATGACGAGTATGTTGTCTACTACGCAGCTTACTCTCGCTAAAACAACAAATCAAGTGGATAACAGAAATGACAAAGAAACGAAAAATGTACTAAGAATCAATGTGAACAACCAGAATACTACAATAACCAAACACATTTGGAATATACCAGTGAATGCTAGCATTGCGGAGATGCCTTTAGAAGACAGTACTTCAAACATGACCCAGCCGTCCAATGTGGATACTTTGGAAAGAATCCATGATTTGGAATATGTGGAAAGCAAACTTAACAGTTTGAAATCTCAGTTGGAAACTAGCTTGTAATTAAAAGTGTATCCACTGTAGCTGCAATTAAGCCGTCCAATATTTTTTTATTATGTTGACAATTTTATTAATTTTTTTATATTTTATTTAATGAATAAGTGTATTTTTTCAGAGAATAAATCATATTTTATGTATAACTTGTTGTTTTTTCTAATACACCATATGTCAAACAATTACCCTCCTGGCAAAGAATTCCTCGTCAAAGTGGTATATTGGTTTCCCTGCTGAATACAGTAGGTATACATGAGGCTTTTGTAGAAAAATCAAGTTTTCTTTCCCTTGCTAAAGACGTAGCGTGACCGATTTGTATATTCACTTTTTCATGCTAATTGTTTTCTTATTATTCAAATTTTTTACACTATAATTAGCCGAGCGTAACGGTAGGAAAGTGATGAGTTAGTACGTGCGTGTGTTTTTTACTGTTTCGACGTTTAGACGGTCGACACCCTCTTAAAAGTGCACGCAATGAGTCGCAATGTTCTATAGATCCTATTCAATTAATCTGTAATCATAATTCTTCACTATCGCTTGATTGATATATTCAAGTATTCAGACTTCTTCCAGTTGGTCAGTGTTGCAAGACTTTTTGATCGAACTAATTTGCCTAAGATTTGCTCCAGTCTACCAACTGATTTGAGACATCGTTTTTAAGATGGACGTTAACGATGATCATAAAATCACCAGATAATGATGTGTTTCAAACTACAGTTTTTTTTTAAATCTTATCTATTGTAAATCACGAATATCTTCGGCGTGCATATTGGCACATTAACATAATTTATTCCACAGTATATAAGCGCGATCTATTTTACGTGCCTCACAAACTACTTGCTTCGGAGTTCGCGACAAACGTTCATTTGGGCTCTTTCTGCAGAAAATCTGGAGATGGCTTTGACTGTTATTTTCTCATTTTTGGTAAATACCCAATTTTCTTTTGGATTTGTCTAGTCTCTAAAATATCTTCTAAGATTTTCTACTGTTATCTTTTATTGTTACTTTTACAGATAAATCTGGCTCTAATCCAAGGGAGGACTGATTTGGGTAAGTTGAAGTTACCTACAGTTGCACGGTACTTGCTACTGTTAAATTAACTATGATCAATTTTTATACATTTTTTTTTATATTCCAGGACCGGGACCTGGTTTTCGACCAGACAATTACACCCACTTCGACGTCTACGCTAGCGCGCTCAGTAAAGCACATTACAATCCCTGGGCCTGCGATTATAGGAGTGAGGTAAACAACAAATCCTTCGTATTTTTGTGATTTCTTACTGTTGTACCTAATAGCCATATAGGGCTGCAGGCGTATTGGCAAGCGTAGCGTGGCGTGCCCACATCTAGGAAGAACGAGGAACTTGAAAATGTGGCTGTGACAGATTGAGTGCGGAGGACCGGGTTTCACGGTGCAGCTTGGGAGAGGCCTGTGTGGCAAAGGACTGTGATAATCTGAGTTGATTCCGACATGTTCCTGAGATGTTGGCAACATCACTAGATACTGTTTGATCTTCCCTGATCTTTCGATGACATTTGATTTCATTGATCACAGCTCAGTTCTTCTTAAGTAGATAATACTGAATATCTCCGTCGATATTCTATCCGATCTTGTTATGACTGTTAAGTCTAAAAAGTACCTAGTACTTAGTAGTGCAAAGTAGCATGTGAAACAAAAATCTTGAAAGAGGTGTACTCCAAGGTTCTATTCTATGTCTTTTACTTTCCAACATTATGATATTCTTTATTTACTGATAATTGTCCCACGAGATTGTCTACCGGGATAAAAATCCTATGTGATAATCCAGGTTATAAACTATCTGTGTGCTAAATTTCATCCAAATCAGTTCAGTAGTTTTTGCGTGAAAGAGTAACAAACATCCATCCATCCATCTATCCTCAAAAAAATCGCATTTATAATATTAGTAAGATAAGATTATTTTTCGACTAATGCTTTGTTTGTGTATTAATATATTTGTTTTCAATGTTTACAGCCAGGATATAAATGTCTCAGTTGCAGTAGCGCACTCCACTGCTACCCCGGCAACTTCGCGCTCCTAGTTCAGTGCGCCGGCATTTTCCCGTTCTGCCGTAATGGTTATTGTTCGAGGTTTAAAACTGAAGGATGTATCGAGGAAGCGGATCCTAGTCTTGTGAGTCACAGCACGATGCCACCTTACGTTCAAACGTTCAACAAGGTAAACAAGACTACGGTCGCATCGAATGCGCCAGTGAATCATGAAATAACGAAACCTATTTTACATGACCCAGTTCCGCAAGAAAGTTCTTCTAAACCAGTCGCCACTCAGTCAAATGATCCGAACAAAATTAGTGGAGAAAAAGTGAAGCCAATTAACGCAGAGCAAACAAACAATGTTCCACATGTTAATAAGAAACCGAAAGACTCACCGCAGTCGCTGCAAAAGAAAGATTTAATCGATGTTGGATTGTGAAACTCGTTGTTAAATTTAATAAGAAATTAATTTAAATTAAATATTTGTTGTACCTAATTGTTGTGGTATTCATTTATTTCGGTTAGAGGACATCGTACTCGTAGTTGCGATATTTTTTTACCATGTTTTTTTGTTGAATTAATTAAAATAAATGTAATCGAATGGAATAAGAAAGGAGCTTATTCCTGCCTATTGCGGTCATAAATATGTCTACCAAGTGGCAATGGCTACTGTAGACTCATAGTATTTTAGAGATCAGTTCATAGTATATCTTCTTAAATATAAAAATCTCGTGTCACGGTGTTTGTGGCCGCACTCCTCCGAAACGGCTAGACCGATTTTTATGATTTTTTTTTATGTATATTTGGTAGGTATGAGAATAGGTCGTTAAGTATATTTCACACCGCTAGGTTGTCAAATTCTAAATTAACGTGAGCGAAGCCGCGGGCAAAAGCTAGTAAATTAATAGATTCCTACCCATCATACTTCGAATCTAAGTAACTATACAAATAGGTATACTGGTACCTAGATACCGACTGCAGTGGTATCCTTGATCATTTAAATCAAAGAGTAACTGGATATCGTCGGTCCCGATGCAACCAATCAGTGTGTTTGATTTGTATCTTTGATCGCGTCGCTTTGGGATTTGCCCGGAGTCCTTGAGAAGCATCGATGCTGAAAGGTCACTTATGATGCTCCCCTTGCAAATTAAGTTACATAGTGTCTGGTTTCTTGATTTATTGGTATAATTCATAGGGAGCTAGCGTTAGAAAAGTAGTACCTACCATAACTTATTTTAAGACGTTGCTTATAAATTGTAAGTAAGGACGTTCTATTATTGGCAATTAATAGCGTCCTACACAAAGCTAAGAAAATGAATTTAATTAAATGTCTTCAAGACAACTACCCAACCTACCATGGCTTCGATATCTTATTTACCATTTTTTATCCATTTAGCATCAAATCAGGCAGCAAATTTAAAACATTAACAAGGTTTTTCACACCCACCGAATTGGACTGATATGTAAGTGCTGACAGTCAAAGTTTGAAATTCATTTACCTTACTACGTACTTAGGTACCTACACGCTTAGGTCAATACAAGACAAAAAAAATACGTTGCTGTTTTTGTAATATCTACCATCAATATTTTCTAATTCAAAATAGGGTTATTTAACTAATTTATAAAGCGTTCTTTTTTGTTTTTTTTAAACCTACCTATTTTAAAAATACCTATAGGTACCTAACATATAGGACCATAGGTAAGTTTTTGGTTTTATTCAAGTGGAAAAGTCGTAGAATTCATTTTTATATTAGGGATTTACTTATTTCGAGACATATTCAAAACATTTAGGATTATTTCCCTAAACATTTACAAAAACATCGCTGACTTTTGAAACGCAATAGCTCAACTACTTATCTATCTAAGTATATTAACAGAAAGGTTTTAATTACTTACTATCTTATGCAGGTACGGTACAGACCGGTTAGGCTAAAAAATATCTGTAAGAAATATTTATTTGTCTGCAGAAAAACTTAAAAAAGAAATAAAACGAAATGACGTTTCATAAATATTTTGATCAAATTCAACCAGTGCTATTAATTTAAATTAACGTTACGCAGCACAGTAAAAAGATATAAATAATACTAATATAAATTGCAAAATAAAAAAGAGGATTTGTACTTGGTACCTACTTGACTGAATCTTTTTTTAAAAATGACCACAGACCGCATTATAATGCCCGAAACATTCAATAAAACGCATAAACGTACCAAAATATGCAATATAAAATTTACAAATTACTATATTTTCCCCGAGATATTAAAATTTTTGTACTGTTCCAAATTCTTAGTAAGTTTTATTTAATTTGAAAACGATCGACGATTTTTGAATTAAGCTTGTTTATTTGCAGGTCCTCTGGCACATTTTGCATTTTTCTAGTTGGCTACAGAAACATTTCAAGGAAATTAAATAGGCCCAAATAATGCACAATCTGTTTTAGCAAGAATATGCATTGTCTTGAAAAAAATAGCCATAATGTGCAATAAAGACCGGATTAGATGCAAATCCGGATTAGGTATTTATGCTAATATGACATTTAAAAAAGGATTTTCAAGATTATGAACAGGCGGTAACTGGCCTGTCCTGTAAAAAAAAACAATGTCATTTACGTAAATTAGAAAACAAAACATTTTTTTCTTTATATTTACTGGCAAATGAAAAGTTTTTTACCAATAACGGCCTGACATAGGTACTTTGGTACTTATTTCAAAACTTTTTTTGGGTCTTAAATAACATCTACCTCGTCATACTTTTTCATCATGGGCTCAAAAGAAGTCTTTTACTCTAGGTCCAAAAATACGATAGTGGAAATATTTTAGGTCGTTAATAATTCACATTTTCCTAGTAATACCTGTTTAAAAAGGAAAGTAACGTTCATCGGTCCATTATTTTCAGACAACTGTTTTATTTTTAAACCAAGTCTATTCAGACCGTTTTAATAATATTGTTCCTTGCTCAATAAGAGGCCCGAGTCCATGTTTGGTATGTAATCAGTTTGGCTATAATTATTAGAGAAAGAAGACTCTTGATGTATTCCCAGTCATTAGATGTTACGTCGATTAAATTCTATTCAGTGGACTTGCTTTAAGTTTCACAAGACTTGCGAAGTTTCGAAGCCATACTTACCTCTATTTGAGCCTTTGAGGTCTCCGAAAATTTCATAAGTAATTTTCTATTGTAATTAGTACCTAATGTTGGAAATTAAGAATTTTGGAGGAGCCTTTGTGAACTGCGGTGTGCGGTATAATTAATTAAAGTCGTTCTAAATATGAACGAGTATTTTGAGTTATTTTATTTGGAGTATTCGAGTATTTTATTTTGTGCCTGTAAACAACAGTGATGACATTGGCGTGATGGAGTCGGATTGATGCCTTTTAGGTTTATGAAATAACTTTATTTTTCCCGCTGCTTCGTCTACGTGGAGACCCGAAATTATCCCACGGGAAATTAACGGGGTGAGAAGTATCTAAGCTACTTTTACTTATTCAGGTTTTGGTCTACCCCCTAGCCAAATTTCATTCAAATCCGTGCAATCGGAGTTAATTTTACAATTAAAGCATGGATAGTATGGATGAGCTAAGCGAATTGTCAGTTGTCACTCATTAAAATTTGTCATAGGTGCCCACTACTTAGTAGTAGTAACTAGTTAATAACCTAAGCACTAAAAAAACATTTAGAAAAAAATAAAAAATAAAACACCAAAAACTGAAAAATAAATTTGGCATCAGAAGTCGGTGACTTTTGTTTGTTTGATTTAGTTTGTTTAGTTGTAATATCCTTAAGAACTTTTTGCTTTTCATTAATTTTAAACTGGTATCCCAATATTACTCTCAAGCGGCGCGCTGCAGGCACGTCGTTTCGTTAAAAATTCCATTCCTGCGCTGCGCCTGTGCCGAGCCTTCACTTTACGCCGTTTCTGTATAATTCGCGCTTTAGGTATGTTATGGAGTTCTGTAAACAATACATATCCAAGTGAATGACATGACAGGTGATGTCTCTGCATCAGATCTTCACCAAATTTAAACGGGACCACCTCGGACGAATACTTTTCAATCAAAAAAAGAATCATCTAAATTAGTTTTCGATTGGCGAAGATATGGTTGAACACAGGTACCTACATTACTGGCGAAATGTGGTACACATCTGTGGAATCTTCAGAGCATACAGGCGTGATCTTAGGTATGTTATGACATTGAGATGAGTAAACAATACTAAATCTCCAAGCGATTGCATCACACACAGACAAAATTTGCTATTATTGAAGAGTTCCATTGTATACCTCCAAAGATCAGCATCAGATCTTTACCAAACGGAACCACCGCGGTATAATACTCTTACAAACAAACAAAAAATTTCACAATGGCAGAGATATCACTGAACATACCTACACATCCTTTTGGGAGTCGGTTAAAAATTTTGAATGTTTCAATGTATTGTTGAAATAGGTACCTGCTTAATACGTAATTCAGGAAAATGTTTAATATTTAAGTAAAAAGTAAAGAAGGTACTTATTATTAATAAAATAAAATTTACCAATTCCAAATCATTGTTAAACTGATGTCGGCAGGAAGCTACAGGTATCCATTAACCTTTTGTTAGTGCCTAACGCAATTTCCTCTGAATAGACATTTAATTAAAACATAACCTTATGACCTTACAGCTTACTAATTAAAGTGCATGTAGTACAGTGTCGAGCTAAGCTCCTCCCTCATGTAACGCGCACGCGCGGGACACATGAAGTTTTCTATAAAAGCTCAGTTAATGCCGACCATCAGCCATTCCCGCCAGAAACTTCAACTTACGAACTAAAATTAACAAAAAAGTGTTAAGTTCAAAGTTGCTCTAAAGTTTGAAAAAAGTGTGCTGTCCCTGGGACAGGAGTCGCCAAAGGTAAGTCATTCAAATAACCCTTAGTGTTCGGCAGGAAAAAGGAGGGATAATATTAAAAAAGTTTTCCACTAAAAAGTTAAAACTCTTCTTTTATTTTAAAATATAATTTAAAAGTAATTATGAAGTAGATTATGCGTTTTTAGTAAATCTAGTGTGCGAATTTTAGGACAAATAAATTTTGTATTTACCTACTAGAAAGTTTAGTTGAAAACTTTTTGAACTCTCTCAACAATAAAAATCATTATCTTCGTCTGACATTAACGTGGATGTGAATTAAAAAAATAAAAACAATCATTTTGATATTAGTATTAATAATATCAACATTTAGGTTCGATCGCGTTTTCCTTGAAAATAACGACCCTCAATTAACAAACTTTTGAATTAAACTCTTACCAAAACTGCGTAAGTGTTATTTTGTTTGAAACAGGATTGTAGTCTCTTTAAAGTTAGTGAAACTAGTTTTTTTCAGCCGAACCTATTGGTGTTTCTAATAGAAAAGAAAATTGAAACTTAACCAACATGAAATTTCAATTGCTAGCAGTCGAATTCGGTAAAAAATAAGTCAAGTGATTGTTTTTATCCAATTTTTTACCTTGTTTTTTTTACATGTCATCCGTGACGGTCTAACACCTTAACGTAGCCTTTTGTTCTGCCTACGAGATAAATTTAACACAAATTTCTTGCCTGCTTTCAACTACCCGTCATAGGGTTTCACATGTAGGTACCTATTAAACGTTTGTGAGAGGCATGGTGTTGTATATTACGTTTAAATTTTATATAATTTGAGTAAATAACTGCTACATCGTTACTCAATTAGACGAAACCTTATACATTACAAGAGGCGTAGGCTGGCCACGAATTCGTAGACATTAAAATGTGCTACGAGAATTTTATTTACGAGACAGACGAGTACCTTGATTGCTGAAATTCGATATCAATTAAATATTATACCTAATCCAAGTAAAATTATATTTGATTGTTATCGAAGCCCCGTCGCTAATTTCAGGTATTCCAATTAAAATTGTAAAGAAAATTTTAGTAAAGTTTGAGTAGATGAAGAAGAAAATCGCAAGAGAGACCTTTTGCTAACTGATCCCAGAATTATATCAAAGAGGCTCGACACTGACGTCACATTAGTTCGTCTTAAGACGCTGTCTTTCCTTTTAGTACCTTATTATCGCTCTCTTTACAAATACTTTGCACAATTTTTAAACACGGTAATGACTGTGATAGAATTTTATGTAGGTTTTAAAAAATAATGAAGTTTTAACCGTACGTTTAACTAACTAATATATACCCTCAGTTGTTCTTAAATTGAAAATTCTGGAATAAGATCTTTTTAAAACAGTTGAATTAAACCACGAAAATAAAATTCAAAGCACTAAAATGCAATTTTACATTAAATTACCACAGGATCATTAAACATCAACATCATTAAGTAATTGAATTTTAAAGAAATGTTTACTCTATCAAAGGGGAGTAAATTGAATATTATAACAAATATTTTGAGAGGGCTTTGATTGTTCTGAGCGCTTTGTTGTTTTAAGGGCAAGGGATAAGCGGATAACAACAATTTAATCTTGGCCCAATTATCATTGTGAAAGACCGATTAGCATTCGTTAAGCCGAGACTGAAGTGATCTATAAACCCGTATCAGCACCCCAATTGCTTAATATACCTTTCTATATCATTCCGAAGAAAATTTGGGAAAATTTCGTTTAAAAATCTAATACAAGTTGTAATCATATCAAGTTAAAGCAATAACTTGCGTTTAAGTAATTACTTATGCAACAATTTTTATGCAACATACAAGAATTTGAACGAAGTTAGAACCGTCAAATAAAGCAAAGCTAAGAATTATAACTTTTAACAGTTCTAACTTCAAGCAATTACTAAACGGCAGAATATAAATCGTATCTTAAATAATTACAATTACTCAAGTAATCACTTTGACTTGTTTATAGATACGGGTCTAAAAGCAATTAATATTGTAGAATTGTCAAGATAGATAACATTGGGCATGTGGTGTAATGCAATTACTCCTCAGGTTATCAAATGGAATCATACAGGATCATAGTGGATTTACTTAATCTTAAATCTAAAGCAATAACATCAGGTTTTAGATTTCCCGCGAGCCTTCGCCAAAATTGTCGTTCTTTCTAAAAAGTTAAAGCATTATTATTGGAGATTTATTTTCTTGACAAAAGTTTCTTATTGAGCTTATAATTTTAATATAAATCAAGATGTACATAGTTTACACGATAAATGGACAAGAAAATCAATTTAATCCACTTGATTGCTTCTGGCAAGGATCGTTTCCAAAACCAAAATTCGTACTTTGCTCTTGGCAATGATCGTTGCCAAAAATTATTTTTTTGTGAAACGACTCTAAACTCTATTTTAAAGTCTGTAAAGTCCTTGCAAAACGCCTTTCATCCATAGTCTAATAGATTATCTAACATTTGGACGCAAGTTTGCAACATCATAGGTACCACGAATTTTTTTTTACAATGTTTAACTTGGGACTTAAACATAACTGGGGAAATGTGGGTATACTATTAGGTACACCTCTGCCGAACCCTTCAGGGATTACAGGTGTGATGTTACGTGTTATGTTTATCATATTTTCGTATTTTTCATTCGCCCGTGACCCTTTAAAATGTGTGTTTAGGATAACAGTACACCTACAAATGAGTGTGCACCGTTATTCATAAATAAATCGAAAACCCGTGCACACGTTTTTCCGAGATTTCTCTCGAAGCAGGAGCTCAGGTGCTTCATAACAGACTTCCGCGTAATTGAATCTGCCAAGTTCATATCCATTCTGGCGACAGACTATTACCCGGCTTCCGAGTCGTTCCGAGTTTCGACCCTTAACGACGTTTTATTCGAGTCCTGACACCGTAAAGTGATTTAGCTTCAAGTTATAACTTGTTTGACTCGTTGTGGTGACCAGAATCCATTTATAATAGTGCAAACTAATTGAACAGTTCCAGTTGTTTGACTAATCTGTTTTGAATATTGTTATGAATTGGGACAGTTCTGTAAGTTACAATGTATCACTTACTTAATTGACATTATTTACAGAATACCTTTTTTTACCTTGGAAAATAGGTTTTTCTATACCAGGCGATGATTATTTTTTTTCCTTTCACCTTGCTTACATATTTTTGACTTTTGACTTAGATGAACGACGCAGGGACGAGTATCGGAAGGCATCGCGGCTGTCTTCTACTGTTTGCTGCTTTAGCAGTGGCATTCTCCACTTATGTTGAACAAGTAAGTCATTAAAAGAATACAAAAAACTCAGGAAGTCATAGAGTCCTTGTATGATCTACAGTGGTTAGATGTAGAATTGTATTGTATAATACACGGACCTGATGACTTCCAGAGTATTTTGTAATTTTATCACTTTATTTAGGTGTATATACACCACATACTCGAACACGCACACACACACACACACTATACACTACACTGCACACACACACACTACACTGTTTTAAGCTTTCACGGTTTAAAACTAAACTTACACTGTCACTACATCGCTATTGTTTCTGTAAATAACGAACAATCACGGAAGATATCCCGTAAGTGACAGTATAAGTTTAGGTGTATAGTATATTATCTGGAGAATTTAGATTTTAAAAGGAATTCTTTAAATAACTCTTGATCAGATTTGAAAATTTGATACACAGTAAATCAGTAGATGGTATTTGAGATGTCGTCTTGTAAAATTGAATGTTTATTCTTAGGTGGAGAGTATGCCTGCCGAACCTGTAAGTCAATGGCCCTCATTTCCTAGAAGAAATATTGCAGCCCTAGCCAGAGATGGCTACTTGAGAAACTCCGCTTCTAAAGCTTATAAACGTGGCATTTCTACACTTGCCAAAAATGGATTGCTTCCTACATACAGATCACCCTACGTCGAAGCCGACAAACAGGATCAAAATCAAGATGAATCGCAAGAGAAGCGAAACATGGCATCCATTGCTCGACTCCGTAGCTATGCGGCTATTAAGAGAAATATCCAAGCTCTTGCCAGAGATGGTTATCGTGTAGGTAGAGGACAGTACAACCCGTCTAATGACAAACGTAATATTGCTGCATTGGCTCGCAATGGACTGCTAAACAAGAAGGATGAGGCTACTGAAGACGAATACTACTTCCCCTTCTATCAAAACCCCATCGCGCCGCTCTCTGAAATCGACCATCCATTAGATGTCAATGAAATGTATGATTTGCAACAGTCGATGAATCCAGACATGTTCCCATCTATGTCGCAAGTGTACAAGCGTAGTCCGTTTGAGCCATACTACGACTATTACAGCCAAAAGGACTACGACAACTCTTATATGAAGAGAAGTTCCGCGGGTAGTCCAGTTCATGGACTTTACAGACCAAATTACTATGAACCAACATCCAGGACCAAAAGATATGTGATGCCGTACCCTGATCTTTCGGAGGGAGACGAGGGGATCGACCAAAATGATATTGATGGAGAAAAGCGTTCCGTGGGTGAGTACTGAGTAAAATGATGTAAATTAGGGTAACAATTTAAAATGAAAATGCATGAGACTTACAAGAATAATTGTGAGACACATTCGCAAATATGCTCAACTCAACTTGTGGATAAAATCGTTCAGAAGTTGAGGGCTTTGTTTACTTCTGTTACAGATGATGATGATGACGATGAACTCCGTGACAATTTTGAAAAGCGTCATATTGGCTCGCTTGCTCGGTTAGGTCTATTGCCCTCGTTTAGGTACTCGGGAGGACGTTACAGTAGATCAGGAAGAGCCAGATTGTTGTTACCTAGCCAGGAATTATACAGGTCTCGAAATGTTTGCATCTAATTGTGTGTAGAAACAGAGAATCGTATGTGCTTTAGTATAATAGGAGATCGCGTAGAAGAACAACAGAATAGAGGCATGATAAATGTTACTAGTGCATACTTGATGTTTACAAGGAGAATCGATTGATTGATCGTGAAATCCAGAATGTAGAACGCTTCAGAGTAGGTTGTAAGGACTCTGTGTTAGAAAGAAAACGATGATATCTTCACGTCGCATGCCTAATTGTTTAGTGCTAAGATCTACATGATGTCAGATGGCATGGGTGTTTTAGTCGATTTTTTCTAACAAATACATGCTAGAACAAACCTTGATGTTAAAATAAATTGGTGTTTTAGAAATGTAAATATTAAAGGCTTATTTTTAATACCAAACTTTTTACAGGAAGCATTCCTCTGACGAGAATTTCGGAATTAGGTGAGTGACTAGAATTTTTGAATTTTGTTTTTCTACGTTCCAAAGAGTTATTTTTAGATAGGCGCGTTTGCGATGCGAAGTTGCCTGGCTTCACGGTGTATTGTATTATAATAGCATTTTGCCGGCAACACCTAACAATATTACTGTGAAACCTACTCGCGGGAAACATAAGTTAGCGTTGTAGTCGCCATTTCGCCGGAAGTTAGAAGTCGTGTGCCGGGAATCATACCGGGAGGCGGAAATAGAATGTGATGTGAACTATTTGTTCTGTTTAGAATTATTGTATTATTTTGATTCAGAAACATATTTTGTTAATAATTGCCCCATTACTAGCTACCAGTTCATCAGTTCTTTGCTCTAAGACGTTAACAATACGGTGTGATAGGACCTTATTAGTTCGATTAAATTGCAGTAACTTCATAGCTCCGTACCTCCTCCTTCGTTTACATGAATACATGTTTTCTAATGATCGGTGTCGTTTCAGCGTTTAACGTATTTGCTTTTGTCGGCAGGGAATATCTCACTAGTCCCGAAGCTGAGTCACCAGTCGATCCAGACGACGCCGACGTACCGCCGCCGCCAGTACTTGCTCACTCGCACCCGACCGGCCGGCTCCTCCACCGACCGCTAAGCAACGACCTGCCGCACACCAGCCCCCTGCCGCTGCCACCCATCGGACCAGCCAACTATGCAGACACATTCACCAAGAACCGCTGGCAATCTTACACCAAGGAAACCCCCAAGTTCTACTATTTCAGGTCATTAAAGGTCCCGTACCACTCGTCGGGGAAGAGATACTTGTTGCTACCCGCAGTGGACAACATTCTGCTCCGAAAAGGTTACCGCAATAGCAGTCTGCCAAGTCGACGTAAGAACCAGTAGCTATGCCGGTGCCCGCTAGGCGATGCCACGCTCTACAGCTCAGGCTTTCCTAGCGCGTGAACTATGAGGTTCATCGAGTGCGCAGGGCTTTTCCTTAATCATGTTTCATTCAATTCCAAGCACTACTATCACCAATATTGATGGCTACACCATCTGTTTAAAATATTCACGACTGGAACCATAATAGTTTACGTCATTCTATCTATTTGTTATTGGAAGGCGGTGAAACATGGCCATGGCTATGACCAAGTTTCTTTTCTCATGTCGTTATCAAGAGTCAAGACGTAGGGAACACGGATCTATGATATAAATTAGACAATAACTGTAAACAATATAAAACATTTGTTCGTATTTCGTATATGTTAATTGTTGTGATTATTAGTTTAATTAAATAGTAAGTTATTTTAAGGGATCTCATTTTTACAAAAAACGACTTTGGCCAGCTTAAGACAGATATCGTGCTCGTGCGTAAATTTATTGTAGATTAATTTAAGATGTCAATCGCAAATTATATTAAAATGTACTAGTATAATTATCTATGTTACCGAGTATGGTAATCTCAATATACTGAAAAATATACATTCTCTTGTAAGTAAGTAAAACATATGAATGTGAAGTGAAAGAGGAAGTAGATAAGTATTAAAAAATATATTTTGGAGAAGAAAGATTTGACATTATTTGTGAAGGAGTACGCCAGGAATGAAATTTTTTGAATTCGTAAGAAAGGCAGTCATATCTTTGATAACGTATTTTTAAATACTAAATATCGACGTATCTCTCTATTGACTAGAATTAACTAGCTGTGTTTGACAAATAAATTGAAAGTTGTTTCATTTTTTAGAGATTCTTTATTATCAAGCTTAAAAGCTTTAAAACGAAAGGATCAATGTTTTCAATATTTTAGCGTAAACTAATTTAATATTTACTGAAATATGTCAGTAGATATGGAAGAAATGTTTTGGGAAATCGACAATAAATGACGAACAATGTGCGACCATAAATATGATGATAATAATTTTTAAAATATATCTGTAGCTAGTAGATTTTATTCTTCACTTTTTATGATATATCAATCAAAATATTTTTAAAACGAATATAATTACTGATGATACTCATTGAATTTAGTATTGTGTTATTGTAAATAAATAATACCGTGCCATATTATTGTTTTGTTTGAAAACTTTCCGAGTAGACCCCAGAAACCACTTGAGCCTTCCACCACCACCACCACCACCACTACCACCACCACTACCACTTGTTGAATTACTGTTTGTACGACGAAAAATATCATGTATTAATTACACTTTTCGCAGTAGTAATATTGAAATAAAGGGAAAAAACACACCATAGATTTATTCAAACGCATTTTATTGGATGAGAGTAAGTAGTATAATATTATAGATAAATACTCGTAACATTATTTTCATTTCCATGTTGATTTGTGAGGCCGAAAACGGTGATTTCTGAAAACATTAAAAAATATCAATCTACCAACATTAGGTTAAAATCCTCAGAAGTGACTGTTAAAAGCAACCTTTTGTTTTAAACTTTACAGGAGAAAGTAACTAATTGAAATATTAAGTATTCAATGACTAGGAAGTATTTACTTTTAATATACAATATTATTTTTATTATATGCGAAACCTGAATATAGTTTGTTCAGAATAAGTAACTGAATCGATTAAAATAATTTTTTAAACCATGTTATATTTTTTCCCAAAAATATTTTAAAAAAGTTAAAAGATGGACACCGAGCGATTTTAAGTACTATCGCAATAATTTAGGTACCTACTGCCAAAATATTATTATCAATGAGCTCAAGACGACGCTGGAGGCGCGCGCTGCGTGGTGACCACGTTTTTGTGCGGACAACTAGGTAACAGAACAAGCTTATAACTTTGTGATTTTTCATGATACAGTTTTGAAATTTTGTACATAGATTCTTTACATAAAAATACTAGACACGTGTTTCCGGTTGTATTGTTGTATAGTGCCCATCTTAAAGAAAGAAAATACTTGTTTGGTACAGGTCAATTATTTTTTAGACTGTCAAAATTATCTATAAAAAGTGGGAAACACACACTGTCAAAGAAACAAAACTACTAGATTCATAAATCTTACCAGGAACTTCTCCAGCTTATGTGGTGGATGAGCCAGAGGTGCTGCTCTCGGTTGTGCTTGAACTCGACGCGGTCGAGCTGGATGTGGAACTAGAGGAACTCGAGGAGCTAGAGGATTCCGTGGTACTAGAAGAGCTTGAGGAGTCAGTAGAGCTGGATGAGCCAGTTGTCGAAGTCGACGCGGTTGTAGAAGTCGACGAAGATGAAGAGGAAGTAGAAGTAGTATCATCGCAGAGAGGGCCCTTGTTCCTGGAGCATTGACCGTTGTTACAGTACTGGAAGAAGCCAGTGCAAGTGGACTCTGTGCCTTTGTTGAACGGGTAGCAGCGGCGCACTGTGTGACAACCGGTGCAGGTGAACAGACCCTGGAATAACACACCATTATTAAAATGTAGTATAAAGGGTGTAAATAGACCCTTAACATATACGAAAGGCACTTGTTTTCCCCGTCTTTGCGATCATTTGTTTGTTCTAGACCATACCTCGGAACCTTCTAGTTACGAAGATATTGGGGGTGAAAGTTCCAACTTATTCATAAGTTTTTTTTAAAATACATGTTTTAATGTAAGATTTTTACTTTACACGACCCCTGTACTATTCAATCCATCCATCAGCACAATGCTTTGAGTGTTTTCCATCGAGTCCTACCGTAAAACGTGATGTTTCACTCCAAAAAAAAAGTCGATTCCGAGTAATAATTTTTGCGTAAACTTACTTAGTTTGATGTACAGAATGCTTGGTTGAAGGTGAAGGGTCTGTTTAGACCCGGTATATCATGTTGACAAAAGTTAATTTTTGTCTTAGGAAGGATAATAAGCGAGTCTACTTCTACTTTATTGGGTCTACTATTAAGCCCGTCAACTTTTGTTCTTTCAGAACATAATCTTAAAACCGTCTGTTTTAGAACTGAAAATCGTTCGGTTAGTTTCAAAGATCAACGGCGAACGGATGCTGTGACATAATTATATGATATATTTTGTGATACGGTTTGAGACTTACGTCGGTAGCGAAGTTACAGTTGATCACACGACGATTTACCGCCCTCTTCTGACGGGAGCCGCCTACGAAGAACCCAGCTTCAGGTAGTTGGGGCCATTCGAAGTCGAACTTAGGAGCCTTGAAAGCGAAGTGGTCGAATCTTCCAGGAGCCGATGATGGGAGCGGCGGCGGCGGTTCTTCGGACGAGCCATCGGGGGGAGGAATGGATGAAGAAGGCTCTTCTGGGGTTGAGCCATTCGAAGGACCTTGGGCCAAGGTTACTGTCGAAGAGACCTGTAACAATAATAAAGTAAAATTTCCCGTACATGTAAAAGGAGGTAAAAATAACCAGAAAAATATAAAACGAAATATCTTACCAGGATAGCGAACAGGAATAAAATATTCTTTATGGAAGCCATTTTGGTTTTCTTAGTTCCTCGTGTTCTCCAGATGAAGAAGTTGTTTCATGTTGTAAGTCGGGGAGTTTATATACGATTGATACATAAGGATTATGCTAATCGATCCATTTCTGTTAATAGGGTTGTCGCACACAAATTGCAGTATGACGATTGCATTGCAGTAAAAGATATTCAGTGTATAATGTTCTCATTGATGGGAAACAGGCCTTACTTCTGTGACAAAGGGTAGGCTACCACGTACGTGGGTTCAGTGCCGATTGGTGAACGATTGCGTGGCATCGAATTTCTTCCTTATCTATCATCCAACTATCTGTTTTTTCTTTCTGATTCACGTCAAGAATAGACCAAAGTAGTATTTACTTTGTGCCATTCATGCCAGTGTCATCATCTGCCTAGCCTTTACTCAACTATGTCGGGATCGGCTTCCAGTCTAACCGAATGCAGCTGAAAATCAGTATTTTACATGGAGCGGACCTCCACAACCCCTTTAGTACTGGGTAATACGATACCTCTTGGTAGGACTGGTTGTCAGACTTTCGGGCCACTGACTACCTGTAACGACTGTCAAAGATCTACAAACGACAGCCGGGACCTTTCCGAGGCACGGAGAAAACTCTGTATGCAATGGGTCACCCATCCACAGACCAACCTAGGTATTATAGCCACGAGCTCCTCTCGGGATACATGCCAGTGTATTGTTAAAAATTCAAAAGAATTAATTTGCATGTTGTCAAATTAAGTAATCCGTTATTTCCTTTATGTCAAAGATAACTAGGTGTTTTAGTATAAAAGTGCGTAGTAATCATGAGACGTAGCCCTGTCGTCCGTGGACACAAGCCAAAAGCAAACAATGTAAGAGAGCCGTCTTCCTGCAAACAATCATAGCGGAGCTACAGTCTTCGGACATGAAAGGCGCTATTATTCCTCGCACAAACGTCACTGCTTGTCCCACACAATGACGGAACAAGTATACATAAGAAGTGAACATAATATTATTATTGTTAGGTGAGTCGTGACATGTAATTGATATAAAACAACCGTGATCAACGTGAAAGATTTGTACACAATTTGTGATAAGATAGCAGATGTTGACATGTTTACGAGATATATCTTTGTAGGTGTTATTTTTCAGTCAGTTAGGTACGTATTTATGGTGCGGGTAGATTTTAAATATATAAGTATGTACGACTGTGATCAACGCAGAAGTGCTCCATACTAATTTGATTTTATAAATCCACTTGGTCCCATCAATCCCTGGGCTGCTGTTCCTCAAAGTCAGGTGGGAAAATGCTTCTCGTTCATCGTTTCTGCACATCAAAAATGAATTAATGAAGTTCTAATCAATCAGTTTTAATGCTCTGGTCGAGTTAAGCTGATGAAGATTCCAGAAAAAAAAAAACTTTCTTACGTAAAAACTACAGTTTGCAAAATCTACGCACTCGGTTTCAAACAGCTGGTAACCGCAGCAATTTCTCATAAATCCCATAAAGTATATTGTTGGCTCTGCAAAGCCACGTTCCCCAGCTTTGCTCACTACGGATAGTTTATTGTTTTCCAGTTGTTATATTGCAACTCCTACGTGCGTCGCTACTAACAATGAAGAGACTTTTATCAGTTTTGAACACACCTTTAAATAAACTGGTTTAACTGTCGTTTCGGAGTACCTAAAACCTACATGCAAAACGAATTTAAAAACGTGAATTTGATACAACAGAAGCCATTTTTAGCGTTGCGCCCGATAGGATTGTCCGTTTTCCTTTCGAAAAAAACCAACCAAAAAAAAAAAAAAAAAAAACAAAACAATCAATGATGTCTGATCTGTCACTACCCTAAATTGATTGAAAGTGTTTGGTATAATTGAATTCAAAGCTTACAGAATAAATATTTAACTATAACTAAAAAATGTAGATAATAAGTTGGCGTCAAATCTAGAACTACTTAAGTCGTTAATCTTACATTTTCAATATGAGTTATTCCAAGCACAATCTACACACTAGCTTTCATCATCATCAGCTTACAGCAGTCCACTGCTGGACATAGGCCTCTTGAATCGCACGCCACTTAACTCGATTCTCGGCAACTGTCATCCAGTTGCTACCAGCCGTCCTGCAAAGATTGTCGCTCCACCGAGACTGAGGGCGTCCCACCTTACGCTTGCCGATTCGCGGTCTCCACTCAAGAACACTTCTACCCCAACGGTCATCGGTTCTACGGCTAATATGGCTAGCCCATTGCCACTTCAGCTTACTTATTCTGTGAGCTATGTCGATAACTCTAGTACTCTGTGTGATCACCTCCTGTGCGATCCCTCAGAGAGACTCCAAGCATAGCCTGTCCCATATTGACCTTGAATTTATGGACCAACCGTACCGTGAGTGTTCACGTTTCGGCCCCGTAAGTCATAACCGGCAGGACGCACAAAAGGAAGACCTTAGTCTTTAGGCTTTGTGGAATACGCGATGAAAAGACCCGACGAAGCTTCCAAAACGCAATGGGATATGATCAGTACGATCATTGTGGCGTTTTCATAAAGACATCTCAGCACTTGGATGTATCGCCAGTCGACTTGGCGTCGCTGCCGAGACTCCAGAACTGACCATGTCTCGACAGAGTCAAAGGCCTTCTCAAAGTCCACAAATGCAGGACACAGCGCCCGATTATACTCTTCGGACTTCTGTGTAATCTGTCGCACTGTGTGGATGTGGTCTGTGGTGCTGTGTCTTCCAGGAAGCCCGAGCTGCTGCGGTGGCTGGAATTCGTCAAGTTTTCGTGTTAGGCGATTCGTGACGACTCTTGAAAATAACTTTATACACATGGCTAAGGAGCGAAATGGGTCTGTAATTCTTTAATAGGCCAGCTACTTCATGTAGGTATTTCCAGAAATGTGGGTATGTAGGCAGAAATGTAACATACACCCACATTTCGCCAGTTACATTTATTCACAAAATTCACATTTATCGTACTAATATCGAACGAAACTCTTTTAGAATGTCAGTCTTCCAATTGTAATAGTATACAATGAGCATCGTTGGCTGACATAGGTTGAAACGTATTACTTCACCATACATTCCGGTACAGAATTTTCATTAAATACGATATTGTTTTTTTGCAGACATTTTGTAATTCGTCGATGTTAATTAGTTACGGAGAATTTGACATAGCTCATTTCAAAGAGATTAGAGCAATTTTAATCTAATTAAAATTTAGACGATTTTCTTTCTTGAGATGTTTGAAGAGGGATGTGTTACATCCCTCTTCAAAGTTGAATTTGTGAAAATATTGTAAATACAATTTACTACTACCGCGTTATGTTATTTTACCGGTACTTAACTTTGATACATAGTTAGCTGGATAGGAAAATAAAAAAGAGATTCACAATGAATAGTTTTATTTATTACCAAAACAAAATACAAAACCAATCAAAACCCAAAATTAAATAGAAGGTAAAAACTACGAGTATTAACAATGTTTTTCAATGTAATTTAGAATATCGACTGATTAGTCTACACACATTCAGCGCTCGGGACAGCGGAACAGATGCCATTACTGCAGTGCGGTCTGAAAGGGTTGTTACAGGCTTTCAGTAATCCTCCGACTTGCTTGCAGATCAGCCTAGTATTGCAGTCGTGGCAGGAGATCTTCGGAAAGACAGTGAAGTCGCAGGTGGTCCAGTTAGCGTTCGATTCAGATATATCGAAGGTGCCGAAGTCTGGGGCCTGTCTTCTAGCCCTGCCTTGGTTCTCGTGAGGTCCACCTTGAGAGACTGGTGGTCCTCCCTGATCGGAGTGCGGTCCCCCTTGTGCTGTTTGAGCGAGTGTGACAGCTAACACGCACTGAAATAATTAAATAGAAGAGTTAGAATCATAAACTTTTCAAAATTACCAGACCAGCCACTCCAGCTCCCGATTGGCTACTGCAGTTCAATGTTACAGCACCCTGGGGAGGACAGCAGCAGAAAGTAGTCACCTGCTTATCTTACACAAAGGGGATGTATACGTGTGGACAGGTCAAGGCATAGGCGTTGGTGCTTTCCATGGAATATCCAGGTACCTCACTTCTCATGTGTGGACAGCAAACCGATTGATAGTTAAGGAGTTTCTATTTTCGTGATCTGTTAATTTGGGTCTTTCTACTATTTAAGAGACTCACAGACAGACATGTGGTGGCATGTTTGTGAATGAGCTATGTGATAAAGGATGCATGATCTTAATGCTTACCAGCGCCAAGCAGATGAGTACGTTTTGGATGTGAGCCATTGTTACTTTGCTTCCTATTCGGATACTTGGTTCATCAATTGCATGCAATCCCTTTTATACGTCCTACTTATCTAATGTTTACTACGAGCTCTTTCTTTAAACAAATAGGGAAATATCTAACACTCAGTAGGGTTTTTCTATTGTTTATAGTCAATAAACACCTGTGTTGTTATTTTCAAGCGGGAAATTTATAAAGTTTGCACTTCTGGAAAATTAATTAGGATTACCATTTATAGCTCCTACGGATAGTGCACAATCCCAATCGTGGCTACTGGCTAGATAAAATCAGCCACTCGGGGCGATCTTTAGGTTAAGCCGTGCTTACCTGGGTTGGTCCGTGGATGGGTGACCACCCATTACATACCGAGTTTCCTCCGTACCTCGGAAAACACGTCCGGGCTGTCATTTGTAGATCTTTGACAGTCGTAACAGGTAGTCAGTGAAAGTCAGTTTTTAGAAAAACTGTGTTTCAAATCACTTACACTTACTACATATATTATCAATTTAGCGTAGGTACCATCTATCTGAATAACGAAACATTCAAAGTAGTTCGGACTCCATTTTCTATTTTCGTGGTATTTTCGTGGTATTCTCTTTGTTTCAATGGTAAGGTTTTGTTTGCGAACCATTGGCTTTATATTTTCAATGGAAACTCCCTTTCTCACATTTTGTGAGAGCTGCAAGTAAAGCCTTTTAACAGTTTGCTAAGCTGACACCACCCACACCTCGTGAATATTCGTGTTCACAATATTTTCGGAGAATCAAACTTAGTTTGTCTATAACTACTCATATTGTGTTAACTAAGTAAATAAGTATGTTCCAATTTCACGAGCTCACGGTTCACGAGACCAAACCGCTAATTTCGAAATTTTATATGATTCTACGTCGTAGAGTGGTGATCGGCGAATGGTATCAGCCCCTGCTAACGGGCTGTAGATCATGGCTTCGAATCAAAGCAGGCGCATTGCTTTGTGTAATTTGTTTCTGCTCTAGAAACAGGGGCAGGAGAACGTTGCGGACAAATCATTATAACCTAGATCTAAACATTTTTTTATTTTTTTTATCGTGTTATAATCATAAAATGAGTCCCAGAGCGGGAGGTACTGTCAGACTTGTACTGACTAAAATCCACGGTGTACTTCAATAGCCCTTAGTCACGGTAATTCTATAAGTCCCGCGACCCCGGCAGGCTTTGGCTCTCTGGAGGGGGGGCTCCGTCATTATGCTGACACTCTTTGAGGCGCGTGGAACACAACGCGCCGTCGACCCGGGCATGGTCCATGGTCGGACAGCGAGTCGGCGAGTAATGGGCATTACTCGCCGCCCGCATGCCCGCGCCTACGGTGGCCGGAGATCGTCTGCCGACGTCCAGCGCCATCTAGATCTAAACATTTGAAGGAATGTGACATCCTGCACAGGGCACGCAACGTGGATTTAAAAAAAAAAAAAACGAGAGGTTGAGAGGCCTGTTCTAAGCAGTGGGAACTTAATAGGCTGATTATGCTGCGCCAAAAAAGGCAAAAATTTGGGAAATTCCATGTTATTCCCAAGAGAGTCTTCTAACATTGGGAAAGCCAGCCTAATATAAATAATTGTAATCTTATCAAAAAATACACTTATGTGAGTCTTTTGATGCGTCGAGATTACTGCTGTTTAAAGAAGTGCTACTTCTGAATAAATAGTGCATAATAATATGTTCAGATTGTATTAGGCTAATTTTGGCTTATGTATATTATGACTGCCTCGTTGTTCTAGTGGTCACAAGCGCAACTGCTGAGCATGAGGTACGGGTTCGATTCCCAGGTCGGGCAAAGTGTTTCTGGGTTTTTCCATCAGGAATTTCTCAGTAGCAGCCACGAAGTCTGGATTTGTGTCCGGTTGACGGCAATAGGCTCGCCCTTTATGACATGGGACTTAAATATAACTAGCGAAATGTTTGTGTACACCTCTTGCCTAACCCTTCGGAGATTAGAGGCGTTATGTTATGTTATGTATATTATGGCAAAACAACATTTTAGTCGTATCAACTCATTTATTGCAAAAGTCGTTGACTAACACACACTTCTTACTAAGATAGCGGGGCGCATTCCACACTAGGTACGGGCGAACACAGTCCATTGTTGCAGTATGGGGCCCAGGGGCTTGGGCACTCAAGTAGCAGTCCTCCAATCCGCTTGCAGATCAATCTTGTTTCACAGTCGTGGCAGCGCATCCTTGGAGTGATGGAAAAGTCGCAGGTAACCCAAGTGGGCTCTTCGTGGTTGTGTTCGTGGTTATGTTCACGGTTTTTAAGCGGTTCTGCTGCAGCTTGTGTGAGAGCCCCAGCAAGGACGCACTGCAAAAAATACACAGGCAAGTTATAATTTGTAAAGTTCTAGTGAAAAAAATCAATTGGGGATAGCTGTATCCGTCAGTGTAACAAAATAGTTGATAGAATAGTCTTTTTTTTTTTTTTTTGAATGGGATATCATCCAATGACTCCTTCCACTCTGGGCGGAGCGGAAGGGAGTGTCAGACTTCTACTGACTAAAACCCATCCATGTTCTTTCTTTGCCCATTGTGTTCCAGGGTGTATCTATAGAATAGAGTCTAAACCATTCAATCGTTGTCGATTAAAATACCTCCTCTCTCTGTTCTTAGTCTTCATTCTTCATGGTGGTGGAGAAACTTATCTTCTCAGTCCACTTGAAAACAAACCCTAGCTTTTAGTTTGGATTGTATTGACTGCGGGGTAATTGCGTGACACAATCGCTATCGCAATCCGATTTTACAGGATTTTTTAAACATTGCTTCTAAGTTTGAAAAAGTAATCTGCACGGCAACAGAATTACAATGGTGCAATAAATAAAATAAAAGAAAATGTAAGAATAACATGGATTTTTTGACAAAAATGCGTAATATGATCCAATGAGTCTGGCGAATAGTAGGATACCCTGTGTGAAGGATTCCCAGGCTGTTTCATCGAATGAAATGTTGGTTTACATACAATGGCTGATTTTCATGATATTTGCGAATATGATTATTGCGGAATGAAAAAAAAATTATACATTTTTAATATTAATAATTTACAAAAAATTTAATGCAGTGTAATGCGTGTAAGTCCAAGACAATCGGTCTATTCGGTTTTAGTATTATAATTCGGAAGACAATTTTTATGTCACTATTTTGAATAGTGCATTACTATTGTACGTGTAAGAATTCATCCTGCTAATCGATTACAACTTTAAAATAATATTGATACATACCAGTACTGCCAAGATCAGGACGTTTTGGAAGTGAGCCATCTTGTGTTCCTGTATATTTACTATTTGACTTAAATATCGATTGCAATGCCCTTATATACTACCTCACTTATCTTATGTTTATCATAATCTTATTCATTACTCAATCTCTTTCATTACTCAACATTGTTCTCAAGTGGCATATCGATAAGGATTTGGGAAAACTAGGTGCGTAATACACAAAATATGCCTACTTGAAATTCATGTTTTGATACTATTGTGATGTGGTTAGGTTATGAATGTAGATTATGTAGATGGCTTTAAGAGTAAAGGAAGACCAAAGCAACGATGGATGGACTGTGTGAAGGATGATATGGCTAGAAAGGAGGTGACTGCTGAGATGACGAGTAATAGAGAAGTATGGAAGAAGAAGACAAATCATGCGCCGACCACATTTTAAATTGAGATAAGGGCAGGAGAATGGTAAATGATGATGATGACAGGTACATACATACATACACGTGTTTTGTTTGTATCACGTGAGTGCATTTTGTACCATGATGTTCAAAATATAAAAAAAACTTATTAAAAAAAAATATCCAGCAGGGTGTTTATTTAATTTAAAATGTGGTTTTTTGGTTATCTTTTTTTTATTTTTTTATCGTGGTAAAATCATCAAATCAGTCCTCCCACCCAGGGCAGAGCGGGAGGGACTGTCAGACTTGTACTGACTAAAATCCACGGTGTCCTTCAATAGCCCTTTATGTTCCAGGATCACGGTAATTCTATAAGTCCCGCGAACCCGGCAGGCTTTGGCCCTCTAGAGGGGGGGCCCTGTCATTATGCTGACACTCTTTGAATTCTTTTTTTACCTTAGTCGGGTTTTAAGTTTTTTTTAAATAACTTTTTTATATTCATCTTTACAGTTTGTAGACAGAGTTCCCTAGTCCAAGGTACATTGCCTACCCAAGAGTAGTTTTCGAACCTGGTCTTTGACTACTATAACTATATGCGAAACCACGAACTTGACCCTGCATTATCCCAACACAGGGGGAGGGCAATAGCTATCTTATGTAGATTTGTGGAAGCTTAAAGTCCCATGCACACTTTGATCTTTTTATGAACCTCGATCCCTTTAGTGTAGTGAATACCCAGAAGCTTTATGCAAGTAAAGCTCTATGTAAATATTATGATAGTAAAAAAAACACATTTTAATAATAATAATTTATTGAGTCTATTTATTAACTAGAAATTAATTTATAGGAATTATATATTCTTAGTGAAATTATGATAGTAGTTTGGAAATAGATACAAGTGTGGAAATAGAAACAATTTTATAACAGGAACTATTGTTAAGAGTCGCAATTCTGTTCGTTGAGAAAGAAGTACAAGCTATTCGAGGTTAGAACACATGTCATTACATCGTTTGATTAGACAGCGGCAATGGTACGGGGAGCGACGGCGTCGTTGGCATTCTCTGCGGGAGCACCGCAACCTGCGGCGGGCGTGGCGGAGCACTCTCCAGCGTTGCAGTAGGGGAGAGTGGGGTCAGTGCAGGCGCGCTGCAGGCCTCCGACCTTCGTGCATACGACCTTCGTGGTACAGTCAACGCATGAGCTGCCGACAACGGTGCAAGGCACCCACTGGGGGTACCAGGGAGCGGATGCCACCCATGGGGGAATCCAAGCGTTGGCACCGGCTCCTGCTCCACCCCAACCGCCGACACCAGCGCCTCCCCAAACAGGCCAACCACCAGCGCCTCCCCAACCACCAGCGCCCCCCCAGCCACCGCCACCACCACCCCAGGCACCGATACCTGCACCAGGGGCAGGAACTGAGGACACCAGCGCGACCTGTTGGGAATACAAGAGTTATTGCTTAGCTATATTGCAGCGTTCATACATCGTTTGTTTCCTTGGTTCAGCTACACGTGATTGCAAAATTGTGATTCACGTTCACAACGACATATTCAGTTTAATAGTATGTTTCTAAAATATTACCGGATTCCAAAATATTCTTAGTCAGACTTATCAGCAACTGCCGTTGCAGATTATGGTCAACTTTCTTAACATGAGTCAGTGATAGATTAGAGAATATCAGATTTGAATGAGTCACTTACCAAAGCACACAAAACTAAAACGATTTTCGCAGACATATTTCAAGTATTGTATTGTTCGTTATATTTCGAGTTCGTAATACAAGCAGGTTCACTTCGTTTCTATTGTTCAAAGGCGAAATTATCTCCTTATATACGTGTATTGTTTGTCTATTGGATTATATGTTACCACCTGTAGTGTATATAATATACACAGAGGTTTTCCCAAATGGAAAGAGTATGCAGCCATAAAGCGATAACATGTGTACATTCAACATCAGCTATTGTTTGTCTGAGCAACAGTAGGAGTGTCATAATAAAATAATCGTATTATGTTTTTATGGGAAAGTTTTATTTGCTTGTTTGTAAGTGTCTCATCTAGTTGCGATGGGAATTTGAAAAGTTACAATAAAATTATCAGCTGACAGCGTTGAGGAGGAGGTTTTCGATGTTCCCTTTTGGATGTTCCCTTTTATAGTTTGTTGTTAGTTTATTTAATAATTTTTTTAATTAGTAAAACTTCCTTGGTTTTCATTCCATAAAAAAAAACAATAAAAATTTGTTGCAATTTGAAATCAAACCTGAAAGTCTTGCCAAGGAGTATCATGTCACCGAGTAACTGCTGAATTGTAGCCCTGTTGGGATCTTGCTCGACATGAATAGGTACCTACTGGTATTCAGCGGCATCCAGTTAGACTGAAAGTGAACCCCAACTAGACTGGGGAAACGCTAGGAAGGCGGTTTTTTCCTCGTTTTAAAGCGACTAGATAGTTGCGGGTGAGAGCGAACCGCCAACCTATCACTCCGTAAAATGACCTAAAAACAAGAAATTGAATTTTCAGATTAGTTTTATAGGGTTAGCTTGGCACTAGGGTTGCTTCTAGGTGTATTTGTAATAATAAACGTTGTATGTATCTAATCTGATATAACTCACATAGTGTTCTAGGAACTTTTATTAAGTAGTAGTACGACTTCGTGAAGTCCCAAGAACACCTGCCTCCCGATCGTAAACTGCAGTGACCTTTTTGGAGACCTCTCAGCCCCAGCTCAGTCCAGCTCATCCGGCCATCTTTTACGCGGTAGAGGTTGGAATAGAGTAAGTCATTTAAAAAGCCTATGGATTTGTAAAATACTTAGTAAGTAAACTCTTTGCTCTCATCCAACAATCAATACAGTTTACAAATATTAGTAGAGATAAGATATAACTAAGATTAAGAGCTAGCCGTACCATCAAGCAAATAAAAGAACCTGTGCGTAATCGAATGTTTAGAAATATTGTCGAGAGCTGGGTAGCGACAACGAAAGTAAAACGGTTTCTCTATGTTTGTAAGTGGAAAATAACAAAGATTACATTAAATCTCTTTATACTGAAAATTACATGTTTTGTTGAAATTGTCTATGTCGTAAGTGCGTTATCAAATAGTTGGTTTCACATGATCAACAAGCTGATTCATCGCGGCGAATAAGACAATTTTGTTATCTATGCATCGCGCCATCACCAAAATAGGTTTAGTTCAAAATCAAAAAATCAAAATCAAGATATTTTATTTCACGTAGGCCTCGATGGGCACTTATAAAACGTCGACAAAAAGGTGCACGGTTCGGGTTGGTCGTTTCCTATGGAGAAGAACCGGCAAGAAACTCCATGGTTACTCTTTTCAAATCATTTGGTGTTACAGTATTATTATGGATACAGCATTTTTACTTAAGTATGGGGGGAGGTTCAAACGTGTTATAATAGGGCACTAACAAAGGACACATTAATTTGTTCAAAAGAACACTGCCTCATTGGTCACAAGCGTTACTGCTGAGCATGACGTCTTGGGTTCGATTCCCTGGGTCAGATAATATAAAATATTAATGGATTTTTCCATTTGGAATTTCTCAGTAGCAGTTCGGTGTCTGGCATTGCAACCGGTTGCTGCCAATAGGCTTGTCCCATCTTACATGCTACATAAACACAACTAGTGAAATGTGGGTGTACTATTAGGTACACTTCTCGCCCGTGGTTACAAGGGTGGTGTTATGTTAAGTATGTCAAGAGAAAACATGAACACGTGTCACGTTACTGGGCCAGAAATGATAAGAATGATCACATTGTGTGTCGTCAATATATTTTTTTGAAAGCACTCAAAGCATTGTGCTGATGGATGGATTGAATAGTACGCGGGTCGTGGAGGTGTGTAAAGTAAAAATCGTACATTAAAAACATGTATTTAAAAAAAATTGTGAAAATGTTGGAACTTTGACCCCCAACTTTGACCACCTGGGAAGTTGGGAACTAGAAGGTTCCCAACTTCCCAGGTGTGGTCTAGAACAAAAAAATGATTGCAAAGAAGGGGATAACAAGTGCCTTTCGAATATGTTAAGGGTCTATTTACACCCTTTATGAATTCATCAGAAAAGTTAAATATTTCACACAAACCCTGCAACATCGACAAACGAATATCAATCAAATTATTACGATTCCTGAATCAACCTAAGCTATACATGTGTGGTCGCGGGACTTATAGAATTACCGTGACCCTGGATCATAAAGGGCTATTGAAGGACACCGTGGATTTTAGTCAGTACAAGTCTGACAGTTCCTCCCACTCTGCCCTGGGTGGGAGGACTCATTTGATGATTTTACCACGATAAAAAAAAAAAAAAAAAAAAAAGCTATACATGTGTCGTTTTATAAGCGCACTGTAAAAGGATTTTTGTATAATAAAATACGAATTGGATTGCGTTTGGGTGCAATGCACATTTGGTGGAATGTCGACTGCTAATTGAATTGCTTCGTAAGTCGTTAGCGTGGGACGCAGATTGTGGAGGTATAGGAACTTGCCCGAGCTATGCTTATTTTGAAGCAGGACCTTTACAACAAGACCGGAAAGGTCTATCTGTATAAATAAATTTGACGTGTCTTTTTGTAATTTTAAAATATCAGCTTTTAACTGAATGCATATGAAAGTATATACGGTACTAATAACAAAAAAAATTGATTTTATTTTGTCTGTCTGTCTGTTTGTTCCGGCTAATCTCTAAAACGGCTAAACCGATTTTGTTAGGACTTTTTATGGCAGAAAGCTGATATTATTAGGAGTAACTTATTTTAGAAAATTATTATTATGAAAATATTAATATACTTTAATTTTAAAAGATTAGGGTTCCGTGCAATAAAAATGAAACCCTTGAAATTGTTAACAAAATCCAAATAGGAAAGTAGCATTTTTATAATAATTTCACGCGGACGAAGGTGGCGGGCATCAGCCAGATTTACATGCCCGTTTTCACTTATACTTTATGACACAAATGTATGCTTCGTTAGAAGCATGGATTTTTACCTTTCGACGCTGAACCGAGCGTTGAACACACAGTGCGTGTGTGTACATTTTTCGAGTTACGCGACCGAGTAATAAATGGAGCAGCTGATATTTTATTCGCGATTTCATGTTCGGTCCCATAGTAAAAGTTGTTCATTTTCATGGGTACTACACACCCCTAAAGTATTGCCCACGTTAAATAAACCACCCAGTATATCTCGTAACAGGAATTTCTCAATAGCAGACCGGGTTGAGTCGCTGGCAATAGGCTTGCTCCTAGTACATGGAACTGAGACATACCTAACTAACAAAATGTGGGTGTAGGTGCTACAAGTACACCTCACTGAGCTCTCCTCACCTCTATCTGCCTATTCGGGGAAGTAGCTGCGAGATGTTAACTTTTTTTTTTCTGGAATTGACATCGTAAGGAAACCAGCGTGCCTGAGAGATTTTTCTCGAATGTAAAGCCAAATCAGAGGCCCTTGGGGGACATAAAAACCCCGACATCAGCACGCGTAGCATTACCACCGTGGACACGGGTTTTGTCGACGGAAGAATCGACAAAATGATAGATTTCTTTTGTTCATCTGTCATTTTGTCGATTCTTCCGTCGACACAACCCGTTTTCACGGTGGTCATGCTACGAGTGCAAATTAGACACTAACCACACGAAAAAGAAGAAAATCCTGGAAAACAAAGAACCCTTTCACGGGCTAGGAGCTCAATAAAAATAAATACCAGTAAAGTCAAAGTCAAAGTTTTTATTTGTTAAACATAGGCGTAAAATATGTAAGTAGATTTTAAATATATAAGTATGTACGACTGTGATCAACGCAGAAGTGCTCCATACTAATTTGATTTTATAAATCAACTTGGTCCCATCAATCCCTGGGCTGCTGTTCCTCAAAGTCAGGTGGGAAAATGCTTCTCGCTCATCGTTTCTGCACATCAAAAATTAATTAATGAAGTTCTAATCAATCAGTTTTAATGCTCTGGTCGAGTTAAGCTGATGAAGATTCCAGAAAAAAAAAACTTTCTTACGTAAAAACTACAGTTTGCAAAATCTACGCACTCGGTTTCAAATAGCTGGTAACCGCAGCAATTTCTCATAAATCCCATAAAGTATATTGTTGGCTCTGCAAAGCCACGTTCCCCAGCTTTGCTCACTACAGATAGTTTATTGTTTTCCAGTTGTAACTGTATTGCAACTCCTACGTGCGTCGCTACTAACAATGAAGTGACTTTTATCAGTTTTGAACACACCTTTAAATAAACTGGTTTAACTGTCGTTTCGGAGTACCTAAAATCTACATGCAAAACGAATTTAAAAACGTGAATTTGATACAACAGAAGCCATTTTTAGCGTTGCGCCCGATAGGATTGTCCGTTTTCCTTTCGAATGAATATGGTTACCGGGAATAATACAATCAAATCAATCAATGATGTCTGATCTGTCACTACCCTAAATTGATTGAAAGTGTTTGGTATAATTGGATTCAAAGCTTACAGAATAAATATTTACTACAATGGTAAATGAACTTGAACTAATAAATGTAGATAATAAGTTGGCGTCAAATCTAGAACTACTTAAGTCGTTAATATCTTACATTTTTAATATGAGTTATTCCAAGCACAACCTACACACTAGCTTTCATCATCATCAGCTTACAGCAGTCCACTGCTGGACATAGGCCTCTTGAATCGCACGCCACTTAACTCGATTCTCGGCAACTGTCATCCAGTTGCTACCAGTCGTCCTGCAAAGATTGTCGCTCCACCGAGACTGAGGGCGTCCCACCTTACGCTTGCCGATTCGCGGTCTCCACTCAAGAACACTTCTACCCCAACGGTCATCGGTTCTACGGCTAATATGGCTGGCCCATTGCCACTTCAGCTTACTTATTCTGTGAGCTATGTCGATAACTCTAGTTCTCTGTGTGATCACCTCCTGTGCGATCCCTCAGAGAGACTCCAAGCATAGCCTGTCCCATACTGACCTTGAATTTATGGACCAACCGTACCGTGAGTGTTCACGTTTCAGCCCCGTAAGTCATAACCGGCAGGACGCACAAATGGAAGACCTTAGTCTTTAGGCTTTGTGGAATACGCGATGAAAAGACCCGACGAAGCTTCCAAAACGCAATGGGATATGCTCAGTACGATCATTGTGGCGTTTTCATAAAGACATCTCAGCACTTGGATGTATCCCCAGTCGACTTGGCGTCGCTGCAGAGACTCCAGAACTGACCATGTCTCGATAGAGTCAAAGGCCTTCTCATAGTCCACAAATGCAGGACACAGCGCCCGATTATACTCTTCGGACTTCTGTATAATCTGTCGCACTGTGTGGATGTGGTCTGTGGTGCTGTATCTTCCAGGAAGCCCAGGCTGCTCCGGTGGCTGGAATTTGTCAAGTTTTCGTGCTAGGCGATTCGTGACGACTCTTGAAAACAACTTTATACACATGGCTAAGGAGCGAAATGGGTCTGTAATTCTTTAATAGGCCAGCTATTTCATGTAGGTATTTCCAGAAATGTGGGTATGTAGGCAGAAATGTAACATACACCCACATTTCACCAGTTACATTTATTCACAAAATTCACATTTATCGTACTAATATCGAACGAAACTCTTTTAGAATGTCAGTCTTCCAATTGTAATAGTATACAATGAGCATCGTTGGCTGACATAGGTTGAAACGTATTACTTCACCATACATTCCGGTACAGAATTTTCATTAAATACGATATTGTTTTTTTGCAGACATTTTGTAATTCGTCGATGTTAATTAGTTACGGAGAATTTGACAACGCTCATTTCAAAGAGATTAGAGCAATTTTAATCTAATTAAAATTTAGACGATTTTCTTTCTTGAGATGTTTGAAGAGGGATGTGTTACATCCCTCTTCAAAGTTGAATTTGTGAAAATATTGTAAATACAATTTACTACTACTGCGTTATGTTATTTTACCGGTACTTAACTTTGATACATAGTTAGCTGAATAGGAAGATAAAAAAGAGATTCACAATGAATAGTTTTATTTATTACCAAAACAAAATACAAAACCAATCAAAACCCAAAATTAAAAATGTAGAAGGTAAAACTTTTAACAACGTTTTTCAATGTAATTTAGAATATCGACTGATTAGTCTACACACATTCAGCGCTCGGGACAGCGGAACAGATGCCATTACTGCAGTGCGGTCTGAAAGGGTTGTTACAGGCTTTCAGTAATCCTCCGACTTGCTTGCAGATCAGCCTAGTATTGCAATCGTGGCAGGAGATCTTCGGAAAGACAGTGAAGTCGCAGGTGGTCCAGTTAGCGCTCGATTCAGATATATCGAAGGTGTCGAAGTCTGGGGCCTGTCTTCTAGCCCTGCCTTGGTTATCGTGAGGTCCACCTTGAGAGACTGGTGGTCCTCCCTGATCGGTGTGCGGTCCCCCTTGTGCTGTTTGAGCGAGTGTGACAGCTAACACGCACTGAAATAATTAAAAAGAAGAGTTAGATTCATAAACTTTTCAAAATTACCAGACCAGCCACTCCAGCTCCCGATTGGTTAATGCAGTTCAATGTTACAGCACCCTGGGGAGGACAGCAGCAGAAAGTAGTCACCTGCTTATCTTTCACAAAGGGGATGTATATGTGTGGACAGGTCAAGGCATAGGCATTGGTGCTTTCCATGGAATATCCAGGGACCTCACTTCTCATGTGTGGACAGCAAACCGATTGATAGTTAAGGAGTTTCTATTTTTGTGATCTGTTAATTTGGGTCTTTCAACTATGTAAGAGACCCACAGACCAGAAATGTGGTGGTATGTTTGTAAATGAGCTATGTGATTAAGGATGCATAATCTTAATGCTTACCAGCGCCAAGCAGATGAGTACGTTTTGGATGTGAGCCATTGTTACTTTGCTTCCTATTCGGATACTTGGTTCATCTGTTGCATACAATCCCTTTTATACGTCCTACTTATCTAATGTTTACTACGAGCTCTTTCTTTAAACAAATAGGGAAATATCTAACACTCAGTAGGGTTTTCCTATTGTTTATTGTTATTTTCAAGCGGGAAATTTATAAAGTTGGCACTTGTGGAAAATTATAAATTATATCTTCTACGGATAGTGCACAATCCCAATCGTGGCTAGATAAAAACAGCCATTTGGGGCGATCTTTAGGTTGAGCCGTGCTTACCTGAGTTGGTCCGTGGATGGGTGACCACCCATTACATACCGAATTTCCTCCGTACCTCGGAAAACACGTCCCGGCTGTCATTTGTAGATCTTTGACAGTCGTAACAGGTAGTCAGTGGTCCGAAAGTCAGTTTTTAGAAAATCTGTGTTCCAAATCACTAACACTTACTACATTATTATCAATTTAGCGTACCATCTATCTGAATAACGAAACATTCAAAGTAGTTCGGACTCCATTTTCTATTTTCGTGGTATTTTCGTGGTATTCTCTTTGTTTCAACGGTAAGGTTTTGTTTGCGAACCATTGGCTTTATATTTTCAATGGAAACTCCCTTTCTCACATTTTGTGAGAGCTGCAAGTAAAGCTTTTTAACAGTTTGCTAAGCTGACACCACCCACACCTCGTGAATATTCGTGCTCACAATATTTTCGGAGAATCAAACTTAGTTTGTCTATAACTACTCATATTGAGTTAAAGTAAGCAAATAAGTTTGTTCCAATTTCATGAGCTCACGGTTCACGAGACCAGACTGCTAATTTCGAAATTTTATATGATTCTACGTCGTAGAGTGGTGATCGGCGAATGGCATCAGCCCCTGCTACGGGCTGTAGATCGTGGCTTCGAATCAAAGCAGGCGCATTGCTTTGTGTAATTTATTTCTGCTCTAGAAATAGGGGCAGGAGAACGTTGCGGACAAATCATTATAACCTAGATCTAAATTTTTTTTATTTTTTTTTATCGTGTTAATATCATCAAATGAGTCCCAGAGCGGGAGGGACTGTCAGACTTGTACTGACTAAAATCCACGGTGTCCTTTAATAGCCCTTTATGATCCAGGGTCACGGTAATCTATAAGTCCCGCGACCCCGGCAGGCTTTGGCCCTCTAGAGGGGGGCCCCGTCATTATGCTGACACTCTTTGAGGCGCGCGTGGAACACAACGCGCCGTCGACCCGGGCATGGTCCATGGTCGGACAGCGAGTCGCCCATTACTCGCCGCCCGCATGCCCGCGCCTACGGTGGCCGGAGATCGTCTGCCGACGTCCGGCGCCACCTAGATCTAAACATTTGAAGGAATGTGACATCCTGCACAGGGCACGCAAGGTGGATTTTAAAAAAAAACGAGAGATTGAGAGGCCTGTTCTAAGCAGTGGGAACTTAATAGGCTGATTATGCTGCGCCAAAAAAGGCAAACATGTGGGGAATTCCATGTTATTCCCAAGAGAGTATGGTAATCTTATCAAAAAATACACTTATATGAGCCTTTTGATGCGTCGAGATTACTGCTGTTTAAAGAAGTGCTACTTCAGAATAAATAGTGCATAATAATATGTTTCAGATTGTATTAGGCTAATTTTGGTTTATGTATATTATGACTGCCTCGTTGTTCTAGTGGTCACAAGCGCAACTGCTGAGCAAGAAGTACGGGTTCGATTACCAGGTCGGGCAATGTGTTTCTGGGTTTTTCCATCAGGAATTTCTCAGTAGCAGCCACGGAGTCTGGATTTTTGCCCGGTTTACTACATGGGATTAAATATAACTAGCGAAATGTTTGTGTACACCTCTTGCTTAACCCTTCGGAGATTAGAGGCGTTATGTTATGTTATGTATGTTATGACAAAACAACATTTTAGTCGTATCAACTCATTTATTGCAAAAGTCGTTGACTAACACACATTTCTTACTAAGATTGCGGGGCGCATTCCACACTAGGTACGGGCGAACACAGTCCATTGTTGCAGTATGGAGCCCAGGGGCTCGGGCACTCAAGTAGCAGTCCTCCAATCCGCTTGCAGATCAATCTTGTTTCACAGTCGTGGCAGCGCATCCTTGGAGTGATGGAAGAGTCGCAGGTAACCCAAGTGGGCTCTTCGTGGTTGTGTTCGTGGTTATGTTCACGGTTTTTAAGCGGTTCTGCTGCAGCTTGTGTGAGAGCCCCAGCAAGGACGCACTGCAAAAAATACACAGGCAAGTTATAATTTGTAAAGTTCTAGTGAAAAAAATCAATTGGGGATAGCTGTATCCGTCAGTGTAACAAAATAGTTGATAGAATAGTCTTTTTTTTAATTTAAAAAATGAAAGAAATCATCCAATGACCCTTTCCACTCTGGGCGGAGCGGAAGGGAGTGTCAGACTTCTACTGACTAAAACCCATCCATGTTCTTTCTTTGCCCATTGTGTTCCAGGGTGTATCTATAGAATAGAGTCTAAACCATTCAATCATTGTCGATTAAAATACCTCCTCTCTCTGTTCTTAGTCTTCATTCTTCATGGTGGTGGAGAAACTTATCTTCTCAGTTCACTTGAAAACAAACCCTAGCTTTTAGTTTGGATTGTATTGACTGCGGGGTAATTGCGTGACACAATCGCTATCGCAATCCGATTTTACAGGATTTTTTAAACATTGCTTCTAAGTTTGAAAAAGTAATCTGCACGGCAACAGAATTACAATGGTGCAATAAATAAAATAAAAGAAAATGTAAGAATAACATGGATTTTTTGACAAAAATGCGTAATATGATCCAATGAGTCTGGCGAATAGTAGGATACCCTGTGTGAAGGATCCCCAGGGTCTCACATCGAATGAAATGTAGGTTTACATACAATGGCTGATTTTCATGATACTTGTGAATATGATTATTGCGGAATGATAAAAAAATCATACATTTTTAATATTAATTAACCAAAAAATATGTAATGTAGTGTTTATGCGTGTGAAGTGCAAGATAATCGGTCTATTTTCTTCGGTTTTAGTATTAATTCGGAAGACAGTTTTTATGTCACTATTTTGCAGTAGCGAAGAGTTAATTTTTTTAACAGGTAAACCGGAGTACATGTCTTTAATGTGATTTTATTATTTGTCTATGGAATACTGATTGCGCCCGGTTTCAAAGGAAAGCCGGTAGGAATCGAGTTGTATGGAACCTTCGCCACTGCTATTTTGAATAGTGCCTTACTATTGTACACGTAAGAATTCATCCCGCTAATCGATTACAACTTTTAAATAATTTTGATACATACCAGTACTGCCAAGATCAGGACGTTTTGGAAGTGAGCCATCTTGTGTTCCTGTATATTTACTATTTGACTTAAATATCGATTGCAATGCCCTTATATACTACCTCACTTATCTTATGTTTATCATAATCTTTTTCATTACTCAATCTCTTTCAATTCTCAACATTGTTCTCAAGTGGCATATCGATAAGGATTTGGGAAAACTTGGTGCGTAATATACAAAATATGCCTACTTGAAATTCATGTTTTGATACTATTGTGATGTGGTTAGGTTATGAATGTAGATTATGTAGATGGCTTTAAGAGTAGAGGAAGACCAAAGCAACGATGGATGGATTGTGTGAAGGATGATATGGCTAGAAAGGAGGTGACTGCTCAGATGACGAGTAATAGAGAATTATGGAAGAAGAAGACATATCATGCGCTGACCACATTTTAAATTGAGATAAGGGCAGGAGTAATGGTAAATGATTATGATGACAGGTACATACATAGATACATACACGTGTTTTGTTTGTATCACGTTATGGGAAGCATAAGTGTCAAGGCATTTGAGTGAGTGCATTTTGTACCCCCATGATGTTCACAATATAAAAAATATCCAGCAGGGTGTTTATTTAATTTAATATGTGGTTTTTTGGTTATCCTTTTTTTTTATCGTGGTAAAATCATCAAATGAGTCCTCCCACCCAGGGCAGAGCGGGAGGGACTGTCAGACTTGTACTGACTAAAACCACGGTGTCCTTCAATAGCCCTTTATGTTCCAGGGTCACGGTAATTCCATAAGTCCCGCGACCCCGGCAGGCTTTGGCCCTCTAGAGGGGGCCCTGTCATTATGCTGACACTCTTTGAATTCTTTTTTTTTACCTTAGTCGGGTTTTAAGTTTTTTTAAATAACTTTTTTATTTTCATCTTTACAGTTTGTAGACAGAGTTCCCTAGTCCAAGGTACATTGCCTATCCAAGAGTAGTTTTCGAACCTGGTCTTTGACTACTATAACTATATGCGAAACCACGAACTTGACCCTGCATTATCCCAACACAGGGGGAGGGCAATAGCTATCTTATGTAGATTTGTGGAAGCTTAAAGTCCCATGCACACTTTGATCTTTTTATGAACCTCGATCCCTTTAGTGTAGTGAATACCCAGAAGCTTTATGCAAATAAAGCTCTATGTAAATATTATGATAGTAAAAAAAACACATTTTAATAATAATAATTTATTGAGTCTATTTATTAACTAGAAATTAATTAATAGGAATTATATATTCTTAGTGAAATTATGATAGTAGTTTGGAAATAGATACAAGTGTGGAAATGGAAACAATTTTATAACAGGAACTATTGTTAAGAGTCGCAATTCTGTTCGTTGAGAAAGAAGTACAAGCTATTCGAGGTTAGAACACATGTCATTACATCGTTTGATTAGACAGCGGCAATAGTCCGGGGAGCGACGGCGTCGTTGGCATTCTCTGCGGGAGCACCGCAACCTGCGGCGGGCGTGGCGGAGCACTCTCCAGCGTTGCAGTAGGGGAGAGTGGGGTCAGTGCAGGCGCGCTGCAGACCTCCGACCTTCGTGCATACGACTTTCGTGGTGCAGTCAACGCATGAGCTGCCGACGACGGTGCAAGGAACCCACTGGGGGTACCAGGGAGCGGATGCCACCCATGGGGGAATCCAAGCGTTGGCACCGGCTCCTGCTCCACCCCAACCGCCGACACCAGCGCCTCCCCAAACAGGCCAACCACCAGCGCCTCCCCAGCCACCACCACCACCGCCCCAGGCACCGATACCTGCACCAGGGGCAGGAACTGAGGACACCAGCGCGACCTGTTGGGAATATAAGAGTTATTGCTTAGCTATATTGCAGCGTTCATACATCGTTTGTTTCCTTGGTTCAGCTACACGTGATTGCAAAATTGTGATTCACGTTCACAACGACATATTCATTTTAATAGTATGTTTCTAAAATATTACCGGATTCCAAAATATTCTTAGTCAGACTTATCAGCAACTGCCGTTGCAGATTATGGTCAACTTTCTTAACATGAGTCAGTGATAGATTAGAGAATATCAGATTTGAATGAGTCACTTACCAAAGCACACAAAACTAAAACGATTTTCGCAGACATATTTCAAGTATTGTATTGTTCGTTATATTTCGAGTTCGTAATACAAGCAGGTTCACTTCGTTTCTATTGTTCAAAGGCGAAATTATCTCCTTATATACGTGTATTGTTTGTCTATTGGATTAGATGTTACCACCTGTAGTGTATATAATATACACAGAGGTTTTCCCAAATGGAAAGAGTATGCAGCCATAAAGCGATAACATGTGTACATTCAACATCAGCTATTGTTTGTCTGAAGCAACAGTAGGAGTGTCATAATAAAATAATCGTATTATGTTTTTATTGGAAAGTTTTATTTGCTTGTTTGTAAGTGTCTCATCTAGTTGCGATGGGAATTTGAAAAGTTATAATAAAATTACCAGTTGACAGCGTTGAGGAGGAGGTTTTCGATGCCCTTTTATAGTTTGTTGTTAGTTTATTTAATAGTTTTTAATTAATAAAACTTCCTTAGTTTTGTTTCCATAAAAAAAAAACAATAAAATTAGATAAATATTTGTTACAATTTGAAATCAAACCTGAAAGTCTTGCCAAGGAGTATCATGTCACCGAGTAACTGCTGAGTTGTGGCCCTGTTGTGATCTTGCTCGACATGAATAGGTACCTACTGGTATTCAGCGGCATCCAGTTAGACTGAAAGTGAACCCCAACTAGACTGGGGAAACGCTAGGAAGGCGGTTTTTTCCTCGTTTTAAACCGACTAGATAGTTGCGGGTGAGAGCGAACCGCCAACCTATCACTCCGTAAAATGACCTAAAAACAAGAAATTGAATTTTCAGATTAGTTTCATAGGGTCCCACTAGGGTTGCTTCTAGGTACTTTAAAACAATATAGGTACCTACTCGTAATCAGTTTCAGTGACTTGTAACAGGTATATTTGTAATAATTACCGTTGTATGTATCTAATCTAATGTAACTCACATAGTATTCTAGGAACTTTTATTAAGTAGTAGTACGACTTCGTGAAGCGCCAAGAACACCTGCCTCCCGATCGTAAACTGCAGTGGCCTTTCTGTATCGATTCTGCGCCCAAGTAAGCCTCTGTAAACATAATCTGGTTAAATGGGGTATTGACGCGTCCTCCAACAACGAGTGTGGGTGCGGCGCCCCTGGTCAGACTATGTGCCACCTGCTGGAGTGTCCCAGGTGACCGTTTTCTAAACAACGCCTCCGACGCCGCCATAGACATGGCCACATACTGGGCCCAGATATTATAATACGGTTTTAACGTCGAAACGAAAAGAAGAAAAATACGTATCGTAATATGTACGCGTATTGGATTCAAAAAAAAATTTTTTTTGAAAGAATTATTGTTTTGGGATTTAGATTCAGGAATCTGCCACAGCATAAAAATTTTGATTGCAATAAAAATTGGGGTTAAGCTGTGGAAGATTTTTGAGTCCTGTCCTTAAATCCAAATCATGCTGCAGTCGACGTTGGTGATTACTCCTGTGTGAAACATTTTCATATAATGGCTATCGAGGTACCTATCATACTCCGACAAAGACTTCCTCTAATTAATGGTACCTTTGCATTCATTTGTTTTCCTAAATGCTTAGTTCGTATGAGTGGAATTACCTAAATAGAGTGCTGGCACATCACTATACGCCTGTTCGCCGCTCGTTGAATAGGGCTTTGGGAAAATTGCGTAATTTAGGTACGTCCAAATGTTGATAAAACACAGATAGACTTGCGCAACTCTGCGTCTAACATTCAAGGTTCTGAATTTAAGTATGCCTCGACCAAAATATGGCCCGTTTCGCCTTTACGTCGCTTATATTTGACAGAGAACCTTTTCAAAGTTGTGGGCACTGTGAACAGTGCTCCATACATGATCTACCTTGGTTAAAGTGTAATTCCAGTGCTATAAGAGAAGATGCAGTGACAAAAATTGAAAAGAGATCGCTTAGATAGTTTGGTCATGTGGAGAGGAAGAGTGAAAAGCGAGAACATAAGGTATTTACAAGGCAGATATGAGTGGCAACCCCGGGAGGGGACGCCCTAGAAGGACATACACTGACTTTATTGGCGAGGTTCTTCAGAAAGGTCAGATGCGTAGTACTCGCAACCGACGTGCGTGTATGGCCAGATGTATGAACGTGGACGAGGCAAAAGGAGTATGGAAAGATTGGCGTTCTGTGGTTTCTGCCTACCCCCATGATAAAAAGGCGTGTGTTTATGTATGTATGTATGTCAAGTGATTTGCAGAAGTTAGTATAGGTACATATGTATACACTAGACAGAAGTATCTAGAATATACATATATTTGTGCATTGTACAGTCACGAGCACCAATATGTAAACACTTAACAACTTTTAAAAGTGTTTTTCTCCTACTGTACTGATTAAAATTACGTGTTGTTACGAACATTGTGTTCTGCAAGCCATATTTTTTATGAAAAAGATCATAACTCCAAGTTACAATCGTTATTTCTCGCGAATATTCCTTTTAAATTTAGGAAAGTGTATATTTATTGGCGCTCGCGACTGTACCTGCAGTTACTGTTTTCCTGCAACACCGGGGGGTGTTTCAGATTTCGGATTACTTTCAGACATTTTGTTTTAGAGTCTGATGAGCTGGACAAAACCAACAACCATTGGTTCAATGAGAACCAAACAGCCAGCCAGCAGCTCAGTCCAGCTCATCCGGCCATCTTTTACGCGGTAGAGGTTGGAGCGATAGAGTAAGTCATTTAAAAAGCCTATGGATTTGTAAAATACTTAGTAAGTAAACTCTTTGCTCTCATCCAACAATCAATACAGTTTACAAATATTAGTAGAGATAAGATATTCCTAAGATTAAGAGCTAGCCGTACCATCAAGCAAATAAAAGAACCTGTGCGTAATCGAATGTTTAGAAATATTGTCGAGAGCTGGGTAGCGACAACGAAAGTAAAACGGTTTCTCTATGTTTGTAAGTGGAAAATAACAAAGATTACATTAAATCTCTTTATACTGAAAATTACATGTTTTGTTGAAATTGTCTATGTCGTAAGTGCGTTATCAAATAGTTGGTTTCACATGATCAACAAGCTGATTCATCGCGGCGAATAAGACAATTTTGTTATCTATGCATCGCGCCATCACCAAAATAGGTTTAGTTCAAAATCAAAAAATCAAAATCAAGATATTTTATTTCACATAGGCCTCGATGGGCACTTATAAAACGTCGACAAAAAGGTGCACGGTTCGGGTTGGTCGTTTCCTATGGAGAAGAACCGGCAAGAAACTCCATGGTTACTCTTTTCAAATCATTTGGTGTTACAGTATTATTATGGATACAGCATTTTTACTTAAGTATGGGGGGAGGTTCAAACGTGTTATAATAGGGCACTAACAAAGGACACATTAATTTGTTCAAAAGAACACTGCCTCATTGGTCACAAGCGTTACTGCTGAGCATGACGTCTTGGGTTCGATTCCCTGGGTCAGATAATATAAAATATTAATGGATTTTTCCATTTGGAATTTCTCAGTAGCAGTTCGGTGTCTGGCATTGCAACCGGTTGCTGCCAATAGGCTTGTCCCATCTTACATGCTACATAAACACAACTAGTGAAATGTGGGTGTATATTAGGTACACTTCTCGCCCGTGGTTACAAGGGTGGTGTTATGTTAAGTATGTCAAGAGAAAACATGAACACGTGTCACGTTACTGGGCCAGAAATGATAAGAATGATCACATTGTGTGTCGTCAATATATTTTTTTGAAAGCACTCAAAGCATTGTGCTGATGGATGGATTGAATAGTACGCGGGTCGTGGAGGTGTGTAAAGTAAAAAACGTACATTAAAAACATGTATTTAAAAAAAATTGTGAAAATGTTGGAACTTTGACCCCCAATATCTCCGTAACTAGAAGGTTCCCAACTTCCCAGGTGTGGTCTAGAACAAAAAAATGATCGCAAAGACGGGGCGAACAAGCGCCTTTCGGCTATGTTAAGGGTCTATTTACACCCTTTATGAATTCATCAGAAAAGTAAAGTATTTCACACAAACCCTGCAACATCCACAAACGGATATATCAATCAAATTATTACGATTCCTGAATCAACCTAAGCTATACATGTGTCGTTTTATAAGCGCACTGTAAAAGGATTTTTGTATAATAAAATACGAATTGGATTGCGTTTGGGTGCAATGCACATGGGGTGGAATGTCGACTGCTAATTGAATTGCTTCGTAAGTCGTTAGCGTGGGACGCAGATTGTGGAGGTATAGGAACTTGCTCGAGCTATGGCCCATGAAAGCTTTTTTTTGTTTTCAAGGATCTTCTTCTTTTTTGTGTGGTTAGTGTCTAATTTGCTCGCGTAGCATGACCACCGTGGAAACGGGTTTTGTCGACGGAAGAATCGACAAAATGACAGATGAACAAAAGAAATCTATCATTTTGTCGATTCTTCCGTCGACAAAACCCGTGTCCACGGTGGTAATGCTACGCGTGCTGGTGTCGGGGTTTTTATGTCCCCCAAGGGCCTCTGATTTGGCTTTACATTCGAGAAAAATCTCTCAGGCACAATGGTTTCCTTACGATGTCAATTCCAGGAAAAAAAAAGTTAACATCTCGCAGCTACTTCCCCGAATAGGCAGACAGAGGTGACGAGAGCTCAGTGAAGTGTACTTGTAGCACCTACACCCACATTTTGTTAGTTAGGTATGTCTCAGTCCCATGTAAGAGGAGCAAGCCTATTGCCATCGACCCAACCCGTTTTCACTTATACTTTATGACACAAATGTATGCTTCGTTAGAAGCATGGATTTTTACCTTTCGACGCTGAACCGAGCGTTGAACACACAGTGCGTGTGTGTACATTTTTCGAGTTACGCGACCGAGTAATAAATGGAGCAGCTGATCTTTTATTTGCGATGTCATGTTCGGTCCCATAGTAAAAGTTGTTCATTTTCATGGGTACTACGCACCCCTAAAGTATTGCCCACGTTAAATAAATCACCCAGTATATCTCGTAACAGGAATTTCTCAATAGCAGACCGGGTTGGGTCGATGGCAATAGGCTTGCTCCTCTTACATGGGACTGAGACATAGCTAACTAACAAAATGTGGGTGTAGGTGCTACAAGTACACTTCACTGAGCTCTCGTCACCTCTGTCTGCCTATTCGGGGAAGTAGCTGCGAGATGTTAACTTTTTTTTCCTGGAATTGACATCGTAAGGAAACCAGCGTGCCTGAGAGATTTTTCTCGAATATAAAGCCAAATCAGAGGCCCTTGGGGGACATAAAAACCCCGACACCAGCACGCGTAGCATTACCACCGTGGACACGGGTTTTGTCGACGGAAGAATCGACAAAATGATAGATTTCTTTTGTTCATCTGTCATTTTGTCGATTCTTCCGTCGACAAAACCCGTTTTCACGGTGGTTATGCTACGAGTGTAAATTAGACACTAACCACACGAAAAAGAAGAAGATCCTGGAAAACAAAGAAAACCTTTCATGGGCTAGGAGCTCAATAAAAATAAATACCAGTAAAGTCAAAGTCAAAGTTTTTATTTGTTAAACATAGGCGTAAATATGTAAGTAAATATAAAGAGATTGCTATGTTTTGCCGACAACGGCGTACAAATATTAAAACAAAAATAAAATAAATAATTAAAAGAATTTTTTTTTTGTTAATAGCAGCTTTCTACCATTATTATTTCTTATTATATTTCTTATTTCTAGGTAAGTTCTTAGGTTTTAAATTTTATACTGTCCCCCCATACTTAAGTACAAATGCTGTATCCATAATAATATTGTAACACCAAATGATTTGAAAAGAGTAACCATGGAGTTTCTTGCCGGTTCTTCTCCATAGGAAACGACCAACCCGAACCGTGCACCCTTTTGTCGGCGTTTTATAAGTGCCCATCGAGGCCTATGTGAAATAAAATATTTTGATTTTGATACAATAAATTATTCTTAAAAACTATGGTAACTAAATATTTTCAGAAAAAAATGTTTTTAAACATACAAACTGTTAGGAAAAAATAAATAAAATGTAACATTTCTTAATTTAATTTTTTTTTTTTTTAAATTACTATCTAATCTACTTAGCTTGAATTAAAGAAAATTAAAAATAAACGTCACGAATACTGTATTTCATGATAGGCACTTTAAGAACACGATTATTTGCTTACGCATTTAGCATGTGTTTCGTTAACTAAATATTAGTTAGATAATAATGTATATTTAGCCCAACAATACTCGTAGTGCTTTGTTTGCAAAGATAATGAATCTGCATGGAAAAAACTGTGGAAGGAAAACAAGCGAGCAGTAGCGAAGGGTCAATTTTTGTAAGAGGTAGCCGGAGTACATAATATCTTTATTGTGATTATATTATTTGTCAATAGAATACTGACTTTGCCATTTTTCAAAGGGAAGCCGGTAAGAATCGAGTTGTATGGAACCTTCGCCACTGCAAGCGAGTGTTATTTCGGATCAAGGATTCCACATAAACATTTTTTGGATAGCGAGGATCTACGTATTGGCAAGCGTAGTGTGAGACGCACAACAACTCGATTTTAAGTTTGTTGGCAGAGGACACGGTTCTGTGTCACAGCTGCGGATAGGCCTATGTCCAGCAATGTACTCAGTCGATTGGTTTAACTTTGGAATAAAAGCTTCTATAAAGATGGTATTCGTGGTAGTAGTGCTGCTAGACTTAAAGCGTGATGACCTTAAAGCTCGGCCAGCTGCAGCTATACCCTTCAATTTCGTCGATAGTGTTCTGATTTGTCCGCTTTGTGCTCGAGTTTTTCGGCCAAAGTTGGTTATGCTAGTCACTTGAGAGCACATGAGAGAGCAGCACACCAAAGCTCTCGACAACCACCCTAGAAAGCCATCGAAGGGAGTCGCTGTGGCCGAAATCGGCTAGATGGCATCATCGTCATCATCAGTGCTGCAATCATACGTACATAGTTCACTCAAAAATAAAGTCCACGCTCGATGTTCAGGATATTTTAAAGGTTAACTGACTCCAGGATTATCTTAGGAGGAGGGGCTGCAATATACTTCTTCTTCGACTAAAATAAAACTATAGGCCATCGAAAAACTCTTTAAAAAAATAAAGTAGCGATAAAGCTGATAAGGCGTTGACTTCACAATTATTTGTTTTTTAACGACCTAACCACGTGTTTTAGAACGTGTGTAGGTAAGTACACCTGTGAGGACTGCCTCTTTGGTCTAGTGGTCGCAATCGCGACTGCTGAGCAAGAGGTCCTGGGTTCGATTCCCGGGTTGGGCAAATTGTTATTGTGTTTTTCCATTAGGAATTTCTCAGTAGCAGCCACGAAGTCTTGATTTATGCCCGGTTGATGGCAATAGGCTCGTCCCCTATTACATGGGACATAAATATAACTCGCGAAATGTTTGTGTACTATCAAGTACACCTCTGCCTAACCCTTCAGGGATTACAAGCGTGATACAGAGGTCAGATAGGCAGCTGTTTTTGTAAAATTTTGCTATTCAGCTCTAGACAGGAAACCTTGAAAAATTTAGTCAGATGTTTATTTTTTGTATGTCTTCATTTTTACATTTTGTTGCTTAATTTTCTATTATTACTTCACACATTATGAAGAATGAGTGAGTATAAATCATACAAATATTCAACAGCAATGCAATAACACACTACTTTCTAAACAGCGCCTTCAAATTTTAGAATAGCATAAAATGGTCAAAGTGCGTTCCAGAGTTAAACTGGCCGTAGGAATTTCTGTAATAGTTTTATTTAGCTCGCATTAAAATGAAATGAATATGGATTTAAACCGTCATTACTTTGTTTATAACGGTACCAGTAACATAGGAACATTTTACAAATGTCTTTTCTCTAAAGTTAGATTAATGGACATCGCTTATTGTGAATACATATGCACGCCATGATATGGCAATCCTGCCATAACATGGCGTCGAAATTTTTTTCAGCATATCCATGCTGAAAAAATTTTACTGTAACACCTTATGTACCACAGTCTAGCAAATACATATTTTGATTTGATTTGATTTAAAAAACTTTTCTTATGTTATTTTCCATTTAAAAAACAGAGAGTCATAAAAGGTACCTAAACATTGGAACTCATCTTAGTAAAAATAACCTATTGTTATTTACTTACTGTTCAAAAATCTGAAACTTGTTGCTATTAGCTTCCTATGATATACCATAATCCCGCAATTACTTTGAATTCTGAAATAAAATGTTTACATAATGTTAATGCATCCTTATGACGTATCAGTATTGTGTAGTTAGTACTTACTATATCATAATACTACTGCTTACATTAACACATTTCTCTTTTCGCTTTGCTGTTGTAAAAGCGACTTAAAAGATAACGTTTATAAGACTTCAAGTCGTGCATCAGTTGTAACTGATGGGATTCCCCATCGGCAAGAAATGATGATCTCCCATACAAACTGTCATTCCCTATTTAACGTCATTAGATGTGATGAATTCACAATAATCCTTCTTAATGCTTACCTTGGCTGTATAAAGTACTCTTGAGCCAAATCTAATACTATAAAGTATGCTGTGATTACCTGTTATCTTAATTTGACCGAGACCTATCTTTTGGGAGTATTTTTACGAATGTACGCGTGCTCTAAGTGTGGTACCCAGATTGTGTGTAAGGAGTTGCCATCCTTCTTTCATGCTAGAAGACAGTGGCTTAGGGTAGAGCGAGAAACAGCGTGCTTCCGACCGCATCATCGACGCTTGAGTTGGACTCCCGTTCTGTTTCTCGCTCTTGCAAATGACGGTTCAAAGCGATGTAAAAGGATAGAAACATGGCAAAATGCGTTTCCATGCTGCTGGATGAAGCGCAACCTTTAGGCCATGCGTAGTCCGGTAGTAAATGAATTTTTAGGTTTTTTATTAAGTAGCAGATGACGTCTTCTCCTAGGTAACGACTAGTACAAAAGTAGGCACAATATCTTAACACCAATGTCTAGTTTTTCTAAGTACTCTAAGTTATAAAATTACAGATCTCTTCATTCAGCGTCCTATCTTAAAAGTTAGCTTACCTATCAATAATCGGTTATAGCGCTTTTTGAGTGGTGTTTAACATGCACGAGAGTGCAATGCGCATTAATTAAGTATTCACCCATTGTAATAGTGAACACTGCAACACAACAGTAAGTAGATTAAAAAATATCTCAGTATTCAAAAAATTCTGCGTATGTTTCTTAGAATTTTAATACCCAATTTCCGACAGTAATTTGGTGTACAATAGGCGAAGCATGCAAACAATGTAATCTTTGAGATAAGTTTGGAGACACAAGTATATGCACGTGATCTAATTGCGTAACTTTGTCCTAACTGACCCTGGCAATGAGGGTTTTTTATTATACGTGGATTCAGCATTCAATAATCGTACATAAGCTTCGTGTAAATATCTCCTTTTTAAGCTATGTGAAGTCATAGTTAGGTAGCTGAAGCGTAGTTAGCGTAGTGTAGTTAATAGTTTCTTTTTATTCGTTGTTTATGATCAATTAATTAGATTTTTTGATTACGTATTTACACGGTTAAGTAGATACGTTTACTCTTGATATCCTTTCATGGCCATTGAGTCCAACTCTTTAATATTACGTAGAAATCTAATGGACGACTAGGACTATCATGAAGGCTCTTCTTTTCCAGAAAAAACAGGTACGGATACGGACACCTTTCCTAATTCTTTGATCCATAGGTGGAGTTGTCCAGTGGTCCACATAAGCCCTTGATCGAAACTACTGGAAGTCGTGGGGAGAGGCCTTTGCCCAGCTGTGGGATGACGCAGGGTAACATTATCAGTAGGTGGAATTGCTGTATTGCGTGCCATTGCGAGGATAAATAGTAAAAAAAATAGGAATCATTTTGTATCTCACAAGAATAAGCTATAACAGTCGTTAACTACACGGTCAGAAGCTCGCAGTTATGATAGTCAGTCTAAATTTAGAATGTAACGGTATTTCAATAGGTAGTAGTAAGTAATTTTTGTGTGTAGGTAGGTGTATGTAATAATCAAGTTGTATTCGAAATAAAAATATTTATGTAAAATATGGTTGTAAAATTATAGACCGCGAACGCGTATCATGAAAACTCAATCCGAAGAGAAAAAAGAAAAAAAAAATTAAAGAAAAAAAAAAGTGAAGAAGGATAAAGGATCACATTCATTCTTAATGATCAGGTACTATCGCCAAACGTATCATGAGACCATTTTCCATTCGGTGTTCCCAGTATGCCGAAAACCACCGTAGTTGCATGAGAGCCGGGTTGCAGGGCCAGTTGGCTTGGAGAATGACTTCAAATGTCAAGCGTTGCTGTTCTCGTATTCTTCTTTAAAACCCGATGAGGGCAAAAACAAATAGAGGCGTCAACTTTTTTTTGAATGTGGGTTTAGTGGAGACAAGCCCCACATAACCACCGTTTCCTCGGAAGCAGTGACATGCGTGAAACAATCGTTCTGCCTCAAAAAAAGGAAGGTTGTAACCCCTCAATGCAACTATTATTTTGCAAACATTAAAACCCACTGACACTTTCTAATTCATGCACAAACAAGTGGCTGTATAACGATGATAAATATTATTTCATCGGAGCACAGTGTACAACGAAGTATTTTCTTAGGTATAATTACTATTATGACAGCATAGTTGAATTATATACACACACACATTAGAGTTAGTAATATTTTTTTATATATATAATAGCAGAGAAATTAGTGAGTCATGTACCGTTGTGTATCGTGAGTAGAAACTGGCAATAATAGACACGGGAACCAATATAGAACATTTCTGCTACCATTTCAGAAGAATAGCTGTTGCAGAAGATTACTAACGGATGCTAGACTTATATAATTATTTGTACATAAGCCCATTTCCGTCCTGATTATTACGTTTTATTATATCAAACATCCGCTTGTTTGTTTATAATATTTAGTTAAGACTTTCTTCACTGCATTGATGAGATTGTCGCTATTAAAATTATAACGTGTGTTTATTTTGAGTCAGAGTGCGCGAAAACATTTTGTTTGGCCAAGACTTTACTACGTACCAGTTATATCAGTAGAAGCCATTATCTAACGTTATCTTCGTTAATTACTCTGCGAAGTATAAAAGGCCATGTCTACAAAATTCTAAACTTAAACGAACGAGCTCATACGAAACACACAAGTGCACATACATTAAAGTGTGAAACGAACGAATTTCGCAGTAAATGAAAAATTAATAATTTACAAAAATAAATAACAGAACCTGTTCAAAATGAGGATCATTTATGTACTACTGCTTGTAAGTATTATTAGAGATAATTTTAAGACACAATTTTTCTTTGATAATTTTTTCTCGTAATTTTTAGAGAAAAAAAAACTTTTAACTTTTACTTTTACTAGGAATTGTGTTTCTATTTCGTAAAAGCAAAGTTATCCTCTCTAGATATTGTGCTTGTTTAGTTAATTTATGTCCATAGTGCAATGGATGGCGTACAGGCACACGACTCTATAGCCATTCCGATACCTCGGATATGTAACTATATAGACTTATTACTTTTATGATAGGGACATGAGACAGTTTGTTTGACACGTGTTTTAATTTTAATTGTTCTAGGTGTCCTTGTTTTGTCTGGTGAGCGCGAAATATCTGCCCGATGAAAGTGCTACAGGAATCTTGCTACGAAAGCAAAGATCTATATCAGATGAGTCAAATGTGTCAAAAGAAAGTGCTGAAGAAAATGACGAAGACGACGATACCAATGAGAACGACACAGATTCCTGGGAGCGCAAGTTCAATGAAGAGCAGTTTAAACTACAAGAGAAGAGGAAGAAAGAAGAACAAAAACTTTTAGAAAAAGAACTGAAACTACGCGAAAAAGCAGAAAAAGAAGAGCTTAAGCTACAAGAACAACAACGCAAATTGGAAGAAAAATTAGCAGAGCAACAACGCAAATTGCAAGAAAAACATGAAAAAGAAGAACGTAAGCGACAGGAGAAATTGGCTAAAGAAGAGCGCAAGCGTCAAGAACAAGAGCTTAAGAGACAAGAAAAGCTGGCTAAAGAAGAACGCAAACGACAAAAAGAAATCCAAGAAAATCTAGCTGAGATAGAGAAGAAAACTCTCGAAGAAAACAACCCCGTTGTTGACAACTCCGTCGAGTCAGCGGAAGAAAATGATCCCATGGACCTAGAAGACATTTGGAAAAACTATGTGTACACCAAGTACGCTTTGCCAGCTAACAGCAGCGAATTAGAGAAACAAGCCGCAATCAACAGATATTTAGGAGAAGAACTTGGCCTTAATGTTAATAGTACTAGGACTGAATATCGTCAAGCTGTTTTACAACTAGTACAAAACAAATTATTAAACGACTCTGCGTCGCAAGATAGTTTTAGTAACTACTTGGTCAGTCATGTGAATGCTGTGTATATTCAGCGGCTAAGTGCAGAGCTAGAAACCAAAATTGCTGAATTGGATAACGAAACCGCCTTACTGCAAAATGTTAGTTTACCCTGGGTGACCCAGGCGCAGCGGACTTTAGAACAGAAGAAATCTATCCTGCAAACTGTTGTTCAGTTTTTGTCGAATGTACTTCCCAATTGGTTAACTGGAGGACAAGACGCTTCTTCTACTGCAAACGCAACTAGTGTAGGCTCATCTGCTGCTGACGTTTCAGGGTCAGCATCCAGTGTATCTGGAAATGTTCCATCCGTCACGACGCCCGTTGAAGGAAGCGTATCAGTAGCTGTCCCAGTTGTCCCGGCTATTAACGATCCTGCTGCCGGAGGTGTCTCAGTAGTTGACCCAGCTGTTAACGCTCCTGCTGACGGAGGTGTCTCAGTAGCTGTCCCAACTGTTCCAACTGTTAACGCTCCTGCTGCCGGAGGTGTCTCAGTAGCTGTCCCAGCTGTTAATGATCCTGCTGCCGGAGGTGTCTCAGTAGTTGTCCCAGATGTGCCAGCTGTGAATGCTCATACTGCCGGAGGTGTCTCAGTAGCTAACCCGCCTGTTAACGCTCCTACCGACGGAAGTGTATCAGTAGCTGTCCCAGTTGACCTGGCTGTTAACGATCCTGCTGCCGGAGGTGTCTCAGTAGTTGACCCAGCTGTTAACGCTCCTGCAGCCGGAGGTGTCTCAGTAGCTGTCCCAGCTGTTAATGATCCTGCTGCCGGAGGTGTCTCAGTAGCTGTCCCAACTGTTCCAACTGTTAACGCTCCTGCTGCCGGAGGTGTCTCAGTAGCTGTCACAGCTGTTCCAGCTGTTAATGATCCTGCTGCCGGAGGTGTCTCAGTAGTTGTCCCAGCTGAGCAAGCTGTGAATGCTCCTACTGCCGGAGGTGTCTCAGTAGCTAACCCAGCTGTTAACGCTCCTACCGACGGAAGTGTCTCAGAAGCTGTTACAGCTGTCCCAAATGTTCCTGCTGCTGGAGGTGTCTCTGTCCAGCAAGCGTCTACCGCTTCATCTGTCGCGGCCCCCGTTGATGTTGCTGTGACAGAAGCTGCTTCTCCCGTCGCAGCTCCCTCTGACGCTGCTGTTTCCACAGACGCTTCATCTCTCGCGGCCCCGGTTGATGCTGTTGTCTCAGTAGCTGCTTCTTCCGTCGCAGCTCCCTCTGACGCCGCTGTTTCCGCAGGCACTTCATCTGTTGCGGCCCCCGTTGATGTTGGTGTCACAGAAGCTGCTTCTCCCGTCGCAGCTCCCGCTGACGCTGCTGTTTCCACAGACGCTTCATCTGTCGCGGCCCCGGTTGATGCTGTTGTCTCAGTAGCTGCTTCTTCCGTCGCAGCTCCCTCTGACGCCGCTGTTTCCGCAGGCACTTCATCCGTTGCGGCCCCCGTTGACGTTGCTGTTTCCGAAGACGCTTCTTCCGTCCCAGCTCCCGTTGACGCCGCTGTCTCCGCGGTCCCCGCTGATGCTGCTGTCTCAATAGCTGCTTCTACCGTCGCAGCTCCTGTTGACGCTGTGGTTTCCGCAGATGCTTCATCGGTTGCGGCCCCCATTGATGTTGCTGTTTCCACAGACGCTTCATCTGTCGCGGCCCCGGTTGATGCTGTTGTCTCAGTAGCTGCTTCTTCCGTTGCAGCTCCCTCTGACGCCGCTGTTTCCGCAGGCACTTCATCCGTTGCGGCCCCCGTTGACGTTGCTGTCTCCGAAGACGCTTCTTCCATCCCAGCTCCCGTTGACGCCGCTGTCTCCGCGGTCCCCGCTGATGCTGCTGTCTCAATAGCTGCTTCTACCGTCGCAGCTCCTGTTGACGCTGTGGTTTCCGCAGATGCTTCATCTGTTGCGGCCCCCATTGATGTTGCTGTCTCCGAAGACACTTCATCTGTTGCGGCCCCCGTTGATGTTGCTGTCTCCGAAGACGCTTCTTCCGTCCCAGCTCCCGTTGACGCCGCTGTCTCCACAGACGCTTCACCTGTCGCAGCTCCTGTTGACGCTGCGGTCTCCGCAGACGCTTTATCTGTCACCGTCCCCGTTGAGGTTGCTGTCTCCGAAGACGCTTCTTCCGTCCCAGCTCCCGTTGACACCGCTGTCTCCACAGACGCTTCACCTGTCGCGGTCCCCGTTGATGCTGCTGTCTCAATAGCTGCTTCTACCGTCGCAGCTCCTGTTGACGCTGCGGTCTCCGCAGACGCTTCATCTGTCACGGTCCCCGCTGAAGCTGCTGTCTCCGCAGATGCTTCATCTGTTGCGGCCCCTGTTGATGTTGCTGTCTCCGAAGATGCTTCTTCCGTCCCCGCTCCCGTTGACGCCACTGTCTCCACAGACGCTTCATCTCTCGCAGTCCCCGCTGAAACTGCTGTGTCCGCAGACGCTTCATCTGTCGCGGCCCCGGTTGATGCTGTTGTCACAGAAGCTGCTTCTCCCGTCGCAGCTCCCGCTGACGCTGCTGTTTCCACAGACGCCTCATCTGTCGCGGCCCCGGTTGATGCTGTTGTCTCAGTAGCTGCTTCTTCCGTCGCAGCTCCCTCTGACGCCACTATCTCCGCAGGCACTTCTCCTGTTGCGGTCCCCGTTGACGTTGCTGTTTCCACAGACGCTTCATCTGTCGCGGCCCCGGTTGATGCTGTTGTCTCAGTAGCTGCTTCTTCCGACGCAGCTCCCTCTGACGCCGCTGTTTCCGCAGGCACTTCATCTGTTGCGGCCCCCGTTGATGTTCCTGTCTCCGAAGATGCTTCTTCCATCCCAGCTCCCGTTGACGCCGCTGTCTCCACAGACGCTTCACCTGTCGCGGTCCCCACTGATGCTGCTGTCTCAATAGATGCTTCTACCGTCGCAGCTCCTGTTGACGCTGCGGTCTCCGCAGACGCTTCATCTGTCACGGTCCCCGCTGAAGCTGCTGTCTCCGCAGATGCTTCAACTGTCGCAGTCACCAATGAAACTGCTGTCTCCGCAGACGCTTCTTCTGTTGCGGTCCCCGCTGATGCTGCTATCTCAGACGCTTCATCTATCGCGGCCGCCGGTGATGCTGCGGTCATCGCAGACGCTACATCTGTCACGGTCCCCGCTGAAGCTGCTGTCTCCGCAGATGCTTCAACTGTCGCAGTCACCACTGAAACTGCTGTCTCCACAGACGCTTCTTCTGTTGCGGTCCCCGCTGATGCTGCTGTCTTAATTGCTGATTCTACCGTCGCAGCTCCCTCTGACGGCGCTGTTTACGCAGACATTTCATCTGTTGCGGCCCCCGTTGATGTTGCTGTCTCCGAAGACGCTTCTTCCGTCCCAGCTCCCGTTGCCGCCGCTGCCTCCGCAGACACTTCATCTCTCGCAGTCCCCGCTGAAACTGCTGTCTCCGCAGACGCTTCATCTGTCGCGGCCCCGGTTGATGCTGTTGTCACAGAAGCTGCTTCTCCCGTCGCAGCTCCCGCTGACGCTGCTGTTTCCACAGACGCCTCATCTGTCGCGACCCCGGTTGATGCTGTTGTCTCAGTAGCTGCTTCTTCCGTTGCAGCTCCCTCTGACGCCGCTGTTTCCGCAGGCACTTCATCCGTTGCGGCCCCCGTTGACGTTGCTGTCTCCGAAGACGCTTCTTCCGTCCCAGCTCCCGTTGACGCCGCTGTCTCCACAGACGCTTCACCTGTTGCGGTCCCCGCTGATGCTGCTGCTGTGTCAGTAGATGGTTCATCTATCGTGGCCCCGGTTGACGTTATAGCGCCAGAAGCTACTCTATCTGAGGCAATACCAGCTACTGATGGAAGTGTTCCGACACCAGCTGCTGAAACACCAGTTGTTGTTAGTAATGATGGACCTGACGTTGCTCCCATCGACGTTACCAGCGCGCCATTTGTCGCGGAATCAATCGTACCAGAAATTACTGAGACCACAGTTGCACCCCAAGTTGCCCAAGAAAATACAAACACTGCTGCACCTCCGTCATTTGAAGCCGGTGCGTCATTGTTAGAAGTAACAACACAGGGATGAGGAATTTTACATTTGTACTACATTAATATTTAAGAGTCGATTTTGATGTTTATTTAATTAAATAAGGTCTGGCATTTAATATATGTTTTAATTTTATCTTACTTTTAAATACTTGTACATATCAAAAATAAAATAATAAATGATTTTTTAAGACAATTAATAAAACGCGTAAATAATATTTAACCCTTTATTATCTAATGACTCTCTTAGTAACAATTTACAAATGTTTGGTTTTATAATAGGTATCATTAAGTGGAATGCAAAATAGAGGTAATCTCTCACAAAAGTTCCTTAAAATAATAATTACACTATAATATAATTTAAATAAAGTTAACGTTATATTTACTAAAACAAAAGTTTATAGCAACTATGTCAAATCCAGTACTTGTTGGCAGTATTAGGTGGATTAGGATAGTTGTGATGAGAAAGAGGATCAGAGACGTTCGGGAATGAATATGGGTCATTCATATATTTATATTCACTGGACAGACCCGCAAGGCTCATGTTCAATGAGTTATGTGAGGGGCTCCAGTTGGAAGCGGCAGATGGATCTGCAGAAACTTTGGAGTAATCAGCAGGAACTTTTGGATATTCAGTATTTGGTAACGCTTTGCTGTACTCATCAGCAGTGGGTTTATCGAAAGTGTCTTCCCTGGGCTCAATCACTTCATCACTGTTTACTTTGTCGTCAACTTCAGCCTCTTTTGGTAAATAATTTATAGGTTTATTATATATTTCGCTACTAGGATATCGAGCGTAATCATTTCTTGGTATGCCACTGTCCAATAATTGGCTGTGAGATGGGCCATTGGCACTGGGCACTAAATGGCCGAACGTGGACGCAGAAGTACTAGGAAAAGCGGCATTTTGGAAAGCTTGATTCAAATGTTGGGATTGAGCCATCAATTGGTTATAATTAGCATATTTTTGATGGTGCCAAGCATCTGGATGCTGCGGATGATGTTGAGCTAAAGAAGGTATCTCTCCAGCAGGATAGGGACATGGTATCTGTGGCATGGGTATGGAAGAATAGCCGCCAATACCCGGACTTGGATTTGATCCTGTGTGCTTTCGTAGACGGGCGCGTCGATTGGAGAACCAAACCTGGAAACGAAAAAGATTCTCTTCTGTTATGTGACTCAATCGAAAAAAAAAATATTGCTATCTTAAGAGGGAACAGGGCCTGCAAGAATTTGAAAAACACATTTTTGAAGAAATTATTGCCCTCGCGTTGCGTCAATCCTGCCTCCGTAGAGTGCGATAGGGATATATGCAGCTCAGACCGATATCACAAAAATATTTTTTCTCCTCGAAAACTGAGCCGATTCAATTATTTTTGACATTAAAATTTTAGGAAAGAGTATATCTAGGTTTCTATCAATTTCTTTTAGGTTAAAAACTTTTTGATTATATCTGGTAGTCCTCTAATCACGGCCGTAAAAATGGGGCATTTTTTGTAATTTTTTAGGGTTTCTTTACTTATTAGTTGCTGAAAAAAGGAAATGACACGGACGTGTCAACAGCAGACCTTGATTTTTTTGAAAAAATATTAAAGTAGTAGAGGCATTATTTAAGAACAAAAAAGGGAAAATACATTTGTATGGAGAATCGCAGCCCCTGTTTCCTCTTAACATGAAGTGACGACTGTTATCACAAAAGATTTGCTTTGTGTGAATAATGTTTACGATAATCATGACACACGGGAAAACAATATGAGTTCTGTAAACACGTTGAAAGTGACAGTGGTTACGTTTATCAATGTTGACGGCAGATAAAAACAAATTGTTCTTGCCGTAATAAAGTACACGTTATTTGTATCATTGTGTAACCATTTACCTAGCAGATTCCTTATAAACATTTCATCAAACTACTTAACATGAGCCTATCAATGACAACACTAAACCATAATCTTTTTGCAATAATCGCCACGCTTTAAGTATAGACGGTTAAAATCGTAGTAGCGTTGCTCGTTGTCGTGCTGGTTGGGTCACTGTTTACACTTTGGTTTCATCCCCGTCTATTTATATGTTACGGCTAAAAGCCGAAGTAAGGTTACTCCTACTTCTAGCCGGCTATATCTAGGTGCGGCCTAAATTTGGAGGTTTGATGCAACCAATTTGGATGTAGCGCACGCTCGGCTCGCGCGTGTTTTGTCATAGTTCTAACCTAACCTAACCTAATCCCTTTGGTCGGTGTGTAGTAGCAATAAAAGGATACACCTAAGTATAGCAAACTGTTACCGGCCGCACCTAGGTATAGCCGGCTAGTACTAGGTGTACCCTTACTTCGGCTTTTAGCCGTAACATAAATATACCAAAATCTGGATATTATCATCGACTCCTTTGGGAAACAAAGACGTGATAATATTATGATTATTACTGCAAATCCGTTCAGGGACTTCCTACATGTTCGACAATTTCATTTACTGAAAAAGTAGATATTTCCAATGGGGTTATGTGCTTTCCGTGATACGAGGTGTAACACCACACTTCCAAACTCCGGGAAACTGAGAAATCCGTAATGGTAACACTTTGCCCGACCCGGGAATTGAACCCAGGATCCCGCGCGCTAGCGACGCACGAAACCAAGGGGGCAGTCAAAAGGCTGCTATATATAAAGTGATGCTACATACTTGTATCCTAGCTTCAGTGAGTCCAGTCTGCAGAGCTAGCTCCTCACGAGTGTATACGTCAGGGTACTGCGTCCGGTGGAAGGCTCTTTCCAAGGCGTCCAGCTGTTCCCCAGTGAAGGTGGTACGGGACCTTCGCTGCTTCCTCTTCAGCGTCAACCCTGGCTCCGAGTCTATATCCGAAGAATCTGAGCCTCGACCTGAAAAAAAGATAAAATGATGTTTAGGCTCTATGTTTGATTATGGTTAATAAACAATACAAGGATCGAGACGAAATTTTATGAGGATGGATGGATGTTTGTTACTCTTTCACGCAAAAACTACTGAACGGATTTGGATGAAATTTTGAACACAGATAGTTTATACCATTAACACATAGGATACTTTTTATACCGGTAGTATGATCCCGTGGGACAGTTATCGAACACCACGCAGGTAAAGCCGCGGGCATAAGCTAGTTACTTATAGTTTAAAGCAGGGGAGTTTCTATGACGTCTTACAGCAGGAGTAATTCCAGTGTGGGAAAGAGACAGAGCTATACAGGACGTCTAGCGTCATCTCTTTCCCACACTGGAATAATTCCTGCTTGGTAGGCCACCTGATAGTAAATTTCAAGTTGTGGTTGTCAAATAATCTAAATTGTCACCGGAATTTAGATTAACAAGCTTTTGTCGATCCGGATTTCTCTGATGTTCCTAATGATAAAATAGATCATGATAAACTATCACGTTCCTGAGGCGACCCTTAAATTATTTATGTCACCGGAAAATAACAAGAACCGCCAATTTATAAATTTTCTAGGAAATTTATAAACTTTCGTAGGATTCTAAACGAGAGATAAATTGTATTATTTTACAGCCACATTTTTGCACGGGGCTCCTATTTCTGTTTGCAGGGTTTAAAGTAACCTAACCTAACCTAAAGTCGGGGTGCCCCAAGTTCCGAGATTTGCGAAAATCTGGCCGTAAAATAATACAATTTATCTCTCGTTTAGAATCCTACGAAAGTTTATAAATTTCCTAGAAAATTTATAAATTGGCGGTTCTTGTTATTTTCCGGTGACATATATATGACTTATTATATTGCAGCAATTTGTCTTCATCTGTTTTTTTCAAACACGCGTTATTTATTAACGGAACGTTTTTTGTGTAAACCCACATCATGTTTTAATTCGCTTAAACCAAGAACGGCGGGGCTCGCGGGTCGATCTCATTTATAAATCGGTAGCGGTATCCTACGGATACTGATTAAAAAACACCCGCTACAATACACGGCTTTGGCCTCAAAACTGATTTTAAAAAATGCGGCTTATATTAATAGCCTTTTGAAAGAAGTCAAAATTGAATGAGATGAAAAAATAGGGGCTCAGCGTGGCGCGGAATAAGGAACACCCAGCGCGGCGGCCCCTTTGTCGGCGTCTTTGCTGTTCGGGTGACATTTTGGCACCATTCAATATTTTGGTGTCGCGAGCTGGATTTATGACATGTACGGCAAAAGCACGGGTTTAATACGACACCCGCAGAATTAAATTGGTAGGTGCGTACACATGCAAGCTAACAAGCTATTTATGTAGGTGTTGAGTAAAGAGGTTTGCTGAATGTATGACGTAAGAATTAACATCAAATAACACATATATTTGTAAGAATTGTATTAATAACTTAGAAGGAACTTGCAACGCAATTAACTCCCGCTTGTTTTTATTACGCATTGAATAAAAATTACACACTGAAAATTTTTTCTAATAAATAAAGCAGCAGGAGCTTTGCATAATTTTTCAGTAGACACTTTAACTAGCAGTAATTGCAAAAGTTTTAAAAGTATCTTCAAAACCCATAAGAATATTTTTAGTACAAATGTTTTATTAGCAAAGTTTAAAAAGACCCGGTTGATATATTGTTTTATTTTACTAATTTGTTTCCTCATAATGATGCATCGGCATAATTAAACGCACGAGGCAACATCTCTAAGCACAAAGGCTGCGACAAATAAAAAACAACGCATTGTAATAAAATGATTTACATTGCTCAAATTCTCCGGCTGCCCGAGACAGGGACAGATTTATTTAGACTTTTTTGTTACGAGTCCTGATCATAACGTATGAGGCTAAATACAAATCGAAAATACGAAATAATCGAGAGCGATTTAAAACTTTATGGCGTGGTCGTAAAGTCCACTCCGGTTGTTTTCATTGTGGAGGAGCAGTAAAGCAAAACTATGAGGGATTTTATGTTCAAAGAAAGGCGAGAGGTTTATGGGTGAGTGGTACGTGGGAGAGGGCGAGAGAAACTTTGGCGATTGCCGAAATGTGACCCCGTGAAGAGGCGCGCGCGCGGCTCCGCTCAAAAGTCATAATTTGAGAGTTGAAAGAGCGGCGGCGAGGGTTTAACACCTTCATAATCTGGGTTCATTAAAACGGTCGGGTCGGCCTTTGTTTCAGCGGGTTGTTTCAATGTTAACAGATGGTCGGATTAGCACGTCTGCGAGTTGTGGGCGGCGATGCTTGTTTCTTACCGCACGCTCGTGGGCTTCTTGCTTTTAATATATTATTGCCAAATCTTTTTCTTTGCTATTAGTATTTCTGTCTTCTGTTTTTTTTGAGTTATTTATGTACCATTAATGCTTTAAGGTAGAATCTTCAACTACATAAGAAGTTGTTACTTAACTCTACAAAAGTGTAAGTTTTCATTTTGTATGAACTTGGGATTATTTTTGCAGATTTTGTCGTATTGAATCTTGAGGAGCTCGTGGCTAAATAATAACAGCCTCTCGGGTCGATCTTTAGGTTAAGCCGTGCTTGCCTAGGTTGGTCTGTGGATAGGTGACCACCCATGACCGAGTTTCCTCTGTGCCTCGGAAAGCACGTTAAGCCGTTGGTCCCGGGTGTCATTTGTAGGTCTTTGACAGTCGTTAGCTAGTCAGTGGCCCAAAAAGTCTGACAACCAGTCTTACCAAGGGGTATCGTATTACCCAGTTCTAACTGAGTTATGAAGGTCAGATAGGCAGTCGCTCCGTGTAGAATACTGGTATTTTGCTGCATCCTGTTAGACTGGAAGCCGACCCCAACATAGTTGGGAAAAGGCTAGGCAGATGATGATGTCGTATTGAATCTGGTTTACTAAATAACCTTAATCAATAACTGCTGATGACCTTCGTGTTGACCCATAACTGCGGGAAGTCCGAACTACTCTAACAAAGGGCACTTTCACCGCTTTGTTGTGGTTCGCTGTAATTTACGTCCACTTAGCGTCAATTGGTTAACAAACACTTGTGAAAGGATTCCTCTATTCTGTGTACAAACGATTTGAATCGCTGAAATTAATTTAATTGCTCGATAAGTTAAATTATTTTGAAGGAAAACTTAATAGAAATGAATACAATTACGTAGGTAGTTCTAAAATAATAAGCGCTAACTGCAGAATCACTCATTCAGAAATACTGCATGACGCAAATTGTATAAAAGATGTCCATCAGTACTAACAAAAGTACAATAGTTTTATTAAAATAAATTCTATAAGGTCGTAAAGAGACACCATAAAGCTATGATGTAAGCTTGTTAATGCTCATTCAAAAGCACTCCGCCTCCTCTTTGTCGGCCGCTTTCGGCCACTTCCGGAGAGCTTCGTGTCTTTCTGGGAGGGCTCTCATTGAATAATGTGATGAGACAAAATTGTCTTGAATACAACGCAAGGTAATAAATGCCCACTAAATAATTGTGAGACGTGTTAGGCCTCGCGCGCGGTTTACATGGACGTCCTCTGTGAAAGTGCATGTCAATTCGGAATAAGACTAATTTAATGCTTCGAATTGCCTATAGAAATGCTGAATGTCATCATTTCTTCTTGTCACAAATTGCATTATACTTATGTAACAAGATTGAAAATCGTTGTACTGTTATTTGGCAGGCGTTTGAAATTTTGAATGTCATTCGATGGACAAATCTATGAAACTTATTTGTTTTTTATGGTCATCAGTTGACTGGCGATTGAATCAAAATCAATAATGTCTAGATAATAAAATAAACGTTCGGAATGAGCAAAATAGACAGTTAGGCAGTTTAGCTTATGGTGTACTCATAATTGTCAGATTTTTGATAGGATTTCTGGTTTTACCATGCATAAGGGGTTGAATGTAAACTGTGCGAGTACACGACACCCATTAAATATACTTAGGTAACCCGACCTTTCAGGTTTAAACCTTAAAACCAGTCCGACACATAGAAACCAAAGTTAACTAAGCTCGGATATAGAGTGATTGCGTTAGTCTCAGTGGTGGTTCGATAATCGCCTCTGCGGCCGCAGCAAGTGCGACATTAGTTGATTCAAACGAGCGATGTTATTAAACAAATGCGAGATTTTATCGGCCTCCCGCACTCTTTTGTTTTGCCTTGATGCTCTCATGCGCTGTGAAAGCAGATTGCTAGTACTTTGTCCGTAATGTTGTATATCCGAGGTTCTTTACAATGTACAGTAGAAATGTTTCGTGACTAATTTTAACTACGAAAATCGTCATTTTTGCTTGGTGTCTACAAATTTTAATATATTGAATGAACCATTCTGTCTTCTTTTAGTAAAAGTTGTACACGGCTTGCAAGTTGATTTGCAATGCGGCAATATATTACGCACTAATGCAAATTAACTGAATGCGTCATTGTGTGTGGTCCCATAATAATGCTCATCTTTAATATTGCTGAATGTGTCTCTTATGGCGTGGGAAATTAATAAGTGGAGGCTTCAAGCTATTTTAATGTTTAAGAAATATTTGAGAATTATTTACCAACACTTCAGTGTGAGTCCTGTTTTAAATACACAATTATGTAGTTACCAGTCAAAATATTATTAATTAAATATGATCGAATCTCGGTAAATGGTTTGAAAATAGACAACGTCGTTGTTCTAGTGGTCTTATGTTCTATTGCTGAGCATGACGTCGTGAGGGTTGGATTCTCAGGTCGGGCAAACTGTTAACGGGTTTTTCCATAAGGAATTACTCTGTAGCAGCACGGGGAGTGTGAATTTATGGCCAGTTTATGGAAATCCCTTCTATTACATGTCACTCAAACTGGTGAAACTTGGATGAAGGTACTATCGGTCCACCTCTGCCTAACAATTCAGAGATTACAAGCGTGTTGTTCGAAAATGTAGTAAGGTACACAGCAAGCGTGAGAAATCTTAGATCCAGCTGCAACTGCTTTGAGCTGCGCCTGAGCAGTCTAGAGTTGTTGATTACATTTCAATGGGCCATAAATTTGTTATGAAGGCGTAATTATTGCTCTGATTGCAAACTTCAACCGTTAAACTTTATCAAATACATACCTACAAACACCACATTATCGAATGGTAAATAATATTTTTATGCTTTGCCTTTCAGGGTGAGCTGATATGAATTACAAATTATTTGAACGCAACAATCTTTTATTTAAATTACTTGATGGTCTTCCATTCCTGGGTGTTGAAAGACACTTAACGAAGCCCGAAGGCACTTGTTCTGGACCATAACTGGGAGAACCTTCTTATTACGGAGGTATTAGAGTTCAAAGTGCCAATTTTTTCACAAGGTTTTTTTTTAAATACTAGTTTTTAATGTTATAATTTTAATTGAAATAGCTCCATGACGCCTGTAAAATTTAATGCATCCATCAACTCAATATTTTGAATGTGTTACATTGAGTCCTACAGGAAAAAAAAGTCGTTTCCCAGTAATGATTTTTGCGTAGTGTTTATTTAGTTTGATGTACAGAGTGCCTGGTTGACGGCTGTTCGATACAATATTGAAACAAACAATGCACAAAATGCTATTTTAATGTCCTTTTTATAATAAAAGTAGGAAGTGCTGCACGTGGCAACTACAGATTTAATTTTCCAAGAATTTAATTTATAACTAGACTAGACATTTCTAACAGTCTGTAGTGGTTGCCAGGAAATTTTCAATTCCAATTTATTAGCAATGCGATGCACGTGTCAGTGCTCTACATTTTCCTCTGAACTTTTTTCAGGAACTGGTTCTATCTAGTTCTGTAATTGTCACAGTATCCGCAACTAACTGTATGTCTCGTTTATTTCCTCAATCGTCTATCTAGCCAATCTATTCAAATTGTAAATAGAATTAAGTGATTCAAATCGTTCAATAAACTGAAAGTAGACGTACTTTGTGTTGGGACCTACGTGGTTGAAATGATTCTTTCAGTTAGCTTGCCATAGTGATGAGTTTTTAAAATAGTTAGGTATAACAGAATCGAAGTACTATTTCTAATGAAAAAAAGAGATGGTTGCGGAAATCGATGTTAAGAAAAAAGTTGCATAATATGAAATCGACATAGGCGGCACTTCTTTGGCCGGGAAGCCCCAAAGGCAACAGTCACAACAGGTACATACGGCACATTCAAAGGACAATTAAAACTTGGCGACAAAATAGTGCAACAATGACACTACAACCAAAACATGTTACGTAGATTGTACGTATTTCAGCACTATCGAGACGCGCGGCAGGCGACCGCGGTACACTTTGTCGGTCACCTTTTTCACCCATTTGCAAAAGGCCGCCCTTTGAAACGTCGAGAACAAACTTCAATATTTCAAATGGCAACAATGACGATGTAAGATTTGTGTGCGGAAATTGATTTTTTGAACTCAACTCGTGAGAAAGCTTTGACAGGTTGCGGCATTAAAGTCGCCGAGTAACCTTTTGTGGTTGGTGGGAAGTTGTGCAATGTTTGTAGGTCCGACAACATTTTGTATTATCGGAAGTGAAATTGATTTTAAGCTGTGCTAATGAGCGTTACGGAAAAGTTTGTGCTTTTGTTGGCAGGCAGCCTTTGATTGAAAACGTGGGCATTTTTATTGAAAGCTTTTAGAGTACAGATTTAAATATTTCAGTAGCAAAAATAGACAATCCACACTGATATTTTTTAGGTATTTTAAATCCTACTTTTCTACTAGCTACTGCCACCATAAATGACTTCATTTTTGATTCGAAAATAAACATACCTCCAAGTATCCCGTCGATGCTGTAGTCCTTCTTGCCGTCTGGGTCGCGCGCTCCGCCGCGCAGGAGTCGCGAGATGGACGAGATGCTGGGTGGGTCCGACACGCCCTCCTGTAACCCAACGCGTTTGTCTCTCACTGCCTTATTATCAGTATAACTTATTGGAATGATGAACATTTGGGCGTGAGACGAAACAAGATAAAAGACAGTTTGTGGGCCGGTGATTTTAAATGTTTTATGAAGATGAGCTATTGCTAATTCAGGCCTTTTCACACGGCGTTTTTTTACCGCCTGTTGTTTCAAATCAGAAAACTTAGGTACTATCGAAATGTGTTAGACGAAACGCGCGTTTAAAAATGCCGAGTAGGTACTTAGGTCAGTTTTGCTGATGGTTTAGCTTCAATATAAAAAGACAAGACCTCTCGCCTCTGATTTTTGGAAATCATGTGCGTATTGTATAATTATCACTAGCTTCGGTGAAGGAAAACATCGTGAGGAAACCAGCAAAGCCAAGTCAGAGGCCCACGGGCGGCATAGAAACTCTGACTCCAGGTTAGGCACTAACCACACGATAAAGGAAGAAGTATAAAAAAGGTAGCAGTTTGTTCAGTGAGATTACGTACTTAAATTCATCATCTATCTAGCCTTTCTTAAATGTCTATGTTGGGGTTTGTTTCTAAACTAACAAGATGCAGCCGAATACTAGTATTCTACAGGAAGTGACTGCCTAACAGACGCTCACAACCCTGGTACTGGGTAATATCGCTCAGACTCTTTTTGGACTTTTACTTCTACTCGATCTAAGTAAAAGCCTTGGAATGCTTAAGCTTTATGTATCATTCAGTTTAAAAAACGTACAAGTTTCTCCCTTCATTAGTGAAGTGAGATTACCAAGCAGAATTGTAATATTGGATTCGAATGATTCTTCGAAAGCTAGATTAAAAATTGAAAACTCGTGTAGCGCGTGCACAACAAAAATACTTTTTTTTATGCATTTAGTGGAGATTCATTAATGACTCTGCCCTGCAGTCTAAATGTGGTGCTGTTCTACAAACGATGGGGCACTTAATATCGTGTCCTGCGTGTCCTGTTGTTTGTTCACTACAGGATCTGATGGATGCTACCGAAAGCGCCAAACTAGTAGCTCAGTTCTGGGCTGACACAATTTAGATTGCCATCGACACGCTGAGATGAAGAATGCATTTAGTTGGAAAATATTCATCATCATTTCATCATCATTTTATAAAAAATATTCATATTGATATAAAAATATTTCCAATGGATTCCGCCTACAAAGCGGTTTATTGTAATAAAATTCTCTGTAGCCATCGAGTATTGTTGAAGCTTAATTTCTATATTGGATATTGCTGCTGGAATCCTGTTCTAACGAATACTTTATTAAATGAAAACTATTTTTATACACACATTTCATCGGTTATTAAAAAAGCAGCAGTTTCATACAAAAGTGCAATACCTACACAATCAAAATGACTTTTTTAAAATAACCTATGAATAATTTCTATGTGGGCACAGAATGATGTACTGAATACGTGGTAACCGTTTTCGGGTCGGTGTCCCTTCCACCCCGTATAATATACAAAAGGGATGTTTCCTGAAAAAATCTAATCAGTCCGTCAGATAGATTTCCAAAAAATATTGGATACGTATTTTTTCTTTTTTCACGAAAACTGTAAATGAAGACGATACAGTGCGTCGAAAACTCGTGTGACGTCATACTTCAGTACACTTTTACCGAAAAGTGACGTCACAGGCCCCCACTCATGATCTTTGATGCGTTTTATCTTTGTCAATTTTTATTGATTTGATAAAACAAAAAATACGTATCCAATATTTTTTTAATCTAACTGTCGGACTAAATAGAATCATATTTTTTTTACACAGGAAACATCCCTATTCAGTAAGCACACAACTATTTCGTTGCAGGTGGAACATTAATGAAAAATAATAAGACACGTAGGTACCTTAATGAGTTTCTCGCGTATTTCCCAGGAAAAGATCCCAGGGTTCTGTCTCTTGAGCTCCTCGATCCGTGCCTCCACTTCTGGCGTGGCGACTCTTGGCTTGGACCCGCCAATCACGCCTGGCCTTATGGAGCCCGTCTCCTAGGCGAAAGTGATCGTTGTTTTATTAAAGGTAAGGTCTAATTTAATGGCAAGACTTTATCTTGTTCTTTAGGCAATTCTTCTATGTTGGCAGTATGGGAAACGAACTGTATGTTGTAATATTTTATTTCAATAGGAGAATTCTTTTTCATATTCAAATCGGGATCCAGTCTCCAGCGACTTCGCAACATCACAAGAAAGGAGCTTGTCTTGTAACCCAAAAAGGCTAGATAAATTCAATTGATTTTCGTGAAGATTCGTTGTGCACATTAAATACAAAAATCATTATAAAGAATAAACAGTATTGCTACCAATATTTACTCAACAAAAACGTCTTAGAATCTTTTTATTTGTTGTGATGTAGATGTTGCACACCGTCTTTTATTTGCCCAATAGTTTCTTGTTGAATTGGGATCGGGATTGGTATAATGGGTAAAAGTACCCTAAACGAAGCCGCAAAGCTTTTGTTCTCCCAGTCATTGCGATCATTGTTTTGTTCTAGACCACACCTGGGAACCTTTAAGTTGCGGAGATATTGGGGGAAGTTTTTTTAAATTGAAGTTTTAACTTTACTTTGAATACCTACACGACCCCCGTACTATATAAGTCATCAATCAGCACAATGTTTTGATTGAGTCCTACCGTGAAACGTCATTTTTCACCATTTTTGAGTAGAGTTACTTATTTTGATAATATAGAGAATGCTTTGTTGACGGCTTCGTGAAGCGTCCGTTTACAATTTGTATTGGCGAAATTTGCAAATATAAATAAAATTATCGATCGTTCAATCTATTATAAGTGCGGGTACTTTGTTTTAGATGTACACAAGCAGGTAGTAGCTGAGTTTGTTCCCTATACTCGTCGAGCGTGGCGAAACGCTTCCTGGGCGAAACAATCGCTATTATGCCGTGTGCCGTGTGCTATAGCGCCTATAGGAGCGGTGGTGAAAACGAACCTTCAGGCTCGGCTGCGCAGCAGATCAATGGCGATTGTTTGCCGGCTGACCAGTGACCAGTCGATATGCGTAGGCGGCGACTCGGCCACCATTCATATAATACTCTTATGTCTATAAAATGGGGGACGTTGTGTTTCGGACACAATCGTAAGTTATTGTTTCGATGTGTTTTATGTACATGTTTTCTTGAGCCGACATCTTGGTTGATTATGATGCTGTGAGCATGTTTATTGTTTGTAGAATGTGTACCTACAAGAATATTGAAACTGAGATTGAATTAAAGTTTCAGTTAGAGTAATAGTCTGTTGTAAAAGGATGAGATTGAGTTTAGTAGCTTTCTTAATACAGTAATTTTTAATCATCGTTAAGTCAAATTTCAGTTCTTAGCTAACTGCTTCAGAGTGTATTTTATAGCGCTACAAACTTAACAGCAAAAGTTAAATTCGTCTTTATTTTGAAACAGTTATTCAGGCGCCAATCTAGAACAATATTATTGAGAGTTCTTACACAATTTGTTTTGTAAGCAGGCTTCACATCTTCAGGCTGAAATTTTAAGAAATAAATGAAGTACAATGGTTAGTTTTTTGTATGTTTGTTGTAAGTTGTCACTCACCTGGTATCTGTTGAGTATCTTGGAGACGCAGCCGTGCGAGACGCGCAGCTGGCGCGAGATGACGCAGGGCCGTACTCCGGCCGCCGCCATCTCCACGATCTTCAGCCGGATGTGGTTGGGCAGGGGACGACCGTTGATGAACAATCCACCCAACTGGTTGACGCGCCCTTGCCCTATCAAGATGGATGATTTTGAGAAAGGAACAAGATGATGGTCGGAAAATGTAACGTTCTGATGGTTATTTGAGTTTTCTGTTTTCTTTTCTTTGTTTATGATTTCTGATTGAGTTTGTAGGTACCACCGTTAGTATTTAGAAACCAGCGGTTTTTTGTAATGTTGTTAAAGCAAATCAATATTGTATTTTGAAGGTAAAATGCAAGATACAATAGTCCAATTAGAAGATTGGTGGTGTATCATTAACAATTAAATGACTACGTAAACTTTTCTTATAAGATTGGTTTCAACAAGGTTTTTATTCTTTAAACTTAAGAAATAAGATTTTTTATAATTCTCTTACAGAAAGTTTATACAAAGTAAAGTCCATTTGTTTCCCTGCATTTAGTGATAATTTTATAAATCATAAATACCTATATTTAGAATTAACAAAATGTGAAGAAGAATGTGATTGTAATATGTACTCACGAACCTAAATTATAGTCCACAGCGTCGACATTCGGCTCGTCTACTTGACACATGAAATAGTTTGCGCGTTAGATTTTGACGAAGGTTCAAAAGTTAGATTAAACACTTTTAATTTAAACTTTGTTCAAGTCGAGGACATTTGAATGATATGAAATATTAAGTTACAGAAAAATAAAGTTTTGTTAATAAAAAATGAAAAACTTATGTACCCTTACCTACCCACACATCCATACCATTCTGGTGTCTTTCCATATTGGTATGAGACTCGGTATGTTCCATGAACGGACGCGAACACAAAGTCTATAATCACTGTGTAAGTTCAAACATGTTACAGCCACACTACTATCAACTAGCTTCAACAAAAAACATCGCGCGGAGCTTTATATCATTTAAGCGTTAACACCGTAAAAACGTAACGAATAATGATTAATATCTATTTACATTAAATTAAGCGAACGAGATCAAAACACATAATTTAAATTGATTATCACCCATTTGTATTTACATAATTACAACGACATGTTTAATTAATTACGATGTCATAAATATTGTGATCGGAATAAATGTCTGGGGTTTAGCGACGCGTTCGATGTTAGACGTCAGTTGTACCCAACTATATTCTTGAAGGCTATCTGGCGACGTTGTTTTTTGGATTTGGAAAAAGATCGATAGATCGCGTTATCTTTTTTTAGTGCGCGTGAGTGCAGTAGAGGAGGTTGTGTAGTGAACTGAGAGTGCCTGTGTTCGTACGGACACGGGCGGCGCGGTGTGTGCGTGCCAGGAGGCTGTGTTGAGGGCCTGTGCCTGTGTTGGTGAGTGCATGGTACACTCCCACTACACCAGTGTGACGCTGTAGAGCAGCCATGCGGTGGGGGACGACAGATTTCAGGAAAAGTCACACTTCTAAATTTGCACCGATGTAATCGGAAAATGTTCACGCTTCGGCAAAGACGAAAGCTTTACTAGTCAATTTATGTTGACATTAATTATAGAAATAAAATCAACACTTCAAAAATAAGGAAACTCATCACTCAATAACTCTTCTAACTATTTCGACAACATATTAACACAATATTTATTCAGTTTTCAAATCAGGTGGAAATGTTTGTCACCCGAGTGTGGTACCAAAACCAGCGCCTGCGTCAATGGAGGGGGGCGCGTTCTGCCCATTCACTGCAGAGTGACAGAAATATACTTGTCCTCTTCTAATGAACTATGCTCGGCATTTGAGCAGTTTTTTATTTCAGAATTGAATATTTGTGTGTAATGTTTATGCTTTCAGTGGGATTATCCGTGATGGACAGTTGTCAAATGATACATGTGGATTAATTACTTCTACGAAAGCTTTGAATAGAAGTTAGGACAAACTCAAATTGCACACACATTCAATATTTAAGTTAGCAAGATTCCGAAGTTCGAATGAATTACCTGCAAAAAAGTTTTTAAACAAATAAGCTTTAAAATGAAAAAAAAAAGAATCGTTTGACGCATCTTTTTAATTTAAAATTTTTTTTTAAGGTTTTTACTCAAAAAACCCCAGGATTTTCTTACGAAGGCTTTAAAACTCAAGTTGAAGTTGAGTCAACAGATGGCGCTGTCATTCTTATTGGGTTCTTGCATTGTAATTGCAGGTATGTATTTACTAGATAAAATATGTTAATTAATATTTTTTCTTAAGTACCGGGTATTTTATATTTTCTCTTGAGTGTCATAAGAAACGAATAAAAATATATGCCGTAATAAGATCAGTTTTAATATTTCCACTGCATTTCCAGACACATCATCATCTGTCTGGCCTTTTCCCAACTATGTTAGGGTCGGCTTTCAGTCTAACCACATACCAGTATTTTACATAGAGCGTCTGACTATGACTGCCTATCTGTCCTCCACAACCTAGTTAGTACTTAATAATAATTTTATTAAGTTCGGTAATTATACTATACCCTTTGGTAAGACTGGGATTCAGACTTTCGGGCCCCTAACTACCCGTAACGACGTCAAATGTCAGCCGGGGCCAACGGCTCAACGTGCTTCCCGAGGCACGGAGGAAACTCGGTGTGTAATGGGTGGTCACCCATCCACAGACTAACCTAGGCACCACAAACTCATGCATTTCGTGTATTGGTAAATGGATTTTAATTTGATCAAAGTGGAATAGCTCAGTCAATAGGCGAAGTGCACTGAAGACATATTCAAGACGCAGGTTTTATTTCATTAGCTACTAGAGCGAAGAAACGCCAGTCAGTTAATGCTGTTCCAACTAAGTGTAAGTCAAACAATTAATTAACTGGGCTTTTTTATTTTCACTCAGTTGGGTACAGTCTATGCACTTTAAAAAGTTTAAGTTATGGGGCGGTCAGTTTGTGAGTTTGTTCAGTAATCAAAATTTTTTTTTTTTAGATGAAGCTTTGCCTCTCACTAGGAATTTCTCCTGTATCGTGGGTGCGTTTACAAACATTTAAACTCACATTCACAAACAGCCAGGTTGTAATCATTGAGGATTAACTAGTGACATTAGTTCATAAAATATAAAAAGCTCTAAGCTCTTTCATCTATGACAAAAGCACTAACATATTATTCACCTAGGGTCAGTAGTGAATCTATAAATCTAATCTAAATTATCATTGAAGCATGTTGCAAAATGTTGCAATTCACCATTTTCAAGCGATGAAAGGTCCTACCCAATGAATCTTGTGTGACGCTAGGATGATCAGCATGGACAGCCCAAAAGCGAACGTATGGAGTAAAGTCAGCCGGATTGATTAATCCGATATCAGGGTAATAACGTCCGAGCTCACAGCGTTTGATCAACCTAGGTTGGGTGAATTTGTGGTTTATTACATTCAGGTGGTCATTCTCAGGTATTGGGTTAGGCAGAGCTACCTAATAGTAAACCCACATTTAGCCAGTTATTTTTAAGTCCCATGTAATTGGGGGCGAGCCTATTGCCATCAGCCGGGCACAAATCCAGACTCCGTGGCTGCTACTTAGAATTTCCTGATGGATAAATTCATAAGCACTTTGCCCGACCTGGGAATTGCTCAGCAGTCGCGCTTGTGACCACTAGACCAACGAGGTCTAGATCAACGAGTCATTGTCAAGATTATCAGGTCTCCTACGTAAATCATCCTACGTAAATCATCCTACGTAAATCATTCTACATAAATCATTCTACGTAAATCATTCTACGTAAATCATGCCACTTAAATCATATTTCTTTTAATTTTTTTTTTTTTTTGCTTTTTAAATAATTGCTACCACCATCGATCAGAGATTTGCAGCTTATTCAAACAAAGACATTGTCTACCAAGCATGAGGAATATCTTGTCAGACTATCTGCGTAGATGTAGACACGGATGAAAAACATGTCGTAAATTAAAAAAGCTTGAAATCGACTGCCAACTTATACGAGTGTTTAGGAAAACTTTAAATTGCCTTATCATTTCGCGCAAGTCGTAAAAGTCGGCTGTCAGAAAAGTAGGTCGACGTTTTACTTCAGTAGGTGATCGGGACTGTAAAATATTGGTTTATTAAATTAATTCAAACATTTATAGCTTTAGTTTACTGCCCAGTTGGTCTAGTGGTCGCAAGCGAGATTGCTGAGCATGAAGTCCTGGGTTCGATTACCAGTTTGAGCAAAGTGTTATTGGATTTTTCCATCAGGAATTTCTCAGTAGCAGACATAACTAGCAAAATGTGGGTGTAGTATGGAGGTACAGCTTTGCCTAACCCTTCGGGGATTACAGGCGTTGTGCTATGTTGTCCCCAGAACGATTTAGGGACGTGAGGTGCGCGCACGACCTGTTTTCGCCGTCACTCCTAATCGCACGAATGCAGGCTTGCGGGCACCTCTACGTCGTCTCATCGGCAATTTCAATAAGTTCTTCTCTAACTTAGATGTATTTGCTCTGTCTGTTGGATCACTTAGAAAAATATTACTTGACACAATCCAGAATCTATGTGAATAGTATGTGTCTTTAGTGTTCCTTGGTGGCTATGTTAAGCTATGTAAGTTATTTTATGTGTATTATTAGATACATTATAGCGTTTTGGCACCAACATAAATTACCGAAATACGTCACAGAATCCAAATCCATTACCACTTTTAAAAAAACACTTAAACAGCACATCATAAAAAATGTTCATTCCCTACAATAATTTCAAGCCACATCCAGCTATTGCTTATCTGTGTAGAACGGATACTTGGTTCCCTTTGTGTTGATGTTTTAAGCCAGTGTATCAAGCGAACATTGAGTTGTTTGGATTATTATTATTAATCTACCCACAAAATAATTATTGTACAAATGTCTAGTTTTTGTAAAACCCTCAACAATATCGACTTATGTTATAGTTTTAATATTCTCATGTAAGTGAATTTTGTATTCTTATGAGAATAAAGTTATCTCAAACCTCAACATAATTCTTAGTTCGTAAATTCTCGAGAAGGGTGGGATGTAGAAATCTTTTGACAACTCAGCTCACTAATCGTTTTAACATAAGTTAAAATACAAAATCGTCAACTGACAGCGTTGAAGAGGAGTTTTTTGATGCCCTTTTATAGTACTCAATACTCAATTCTTTATTGCGTTCCACAATGTAGGCTTAGGTGGTAGACACTTTTTAAAAGAAACAATCGTGGACCCGTGGTTCGTGTAGTTTGTTGTTATTTTATTTATTGTAGTTTATTTAATAGTTTTTAACTCATCATCAGCCTATAGCAGTCCACTGCTGGACATAGGCCTCCTCAATCGCACGCCATTCAACTCGATTTTCAGCGACTCTCATCCAGTTGCTACCAGCCACCCTGCGAAGATCGTCACTCCACCGAGCCTGAGGGCGTCCCACCTTACGTTTGCCGATTCGCGGTCTCCACTCAAGAACACGTCTACCCCAACGGTCATCGGTTCTACGGCTAATATGACCGGCCCATTGCCACTTCAGCTTGCTTATTCTGTGAGCTATGTCTACAACTCTGGTTTTCTGTCGGATCACATCGTTTCGGATGCGATCCCTCAGAGAGACTCCAAGCATAGCCCTTTCCATAGCTCGCTGAGCGACCTTAAATTTATGGACCAGTCGTACTGTGAGTGTCCACGTTTCGGCTCCGTAAGTCATAACAGGCAGGACGCACTGGTTGAAGACCTTAGTCTTTAGGCTCTGTGGAAAGTTTTTAACTAATAATGTATAAAGGGTGTAAATAGATCCTTAACATAATCGACAGGCACTTGTTCTCCCCGTCTTTGCGATATTTTTTTTGTTCTAGACCATACCTGGGAACCTTCTAGTTACAGAGATATTGGGGGTCAAAGTTCCAACTTTTTCACAAGTTTTTTTTTTAATACATGTTTTTAATGTAAAATTTTTACTTTACACACCTGCACGACCCCCGTACTATTCAATCCATCCATCAGCACAATGCTTTGAGTACTTTCCATGGAGTCCTACCGTAAAACGTGATTTTTCACCCCAAAAAAAAAGTTGATTCCCAGCAATAATTTTTGCGTAAAGTTACTTAGTATGATGTACAGAATGCTTGGTTGACGGCTGTGTGAAGGGTCTGTTTACAGCCTAGTTAGTTTTCTCTACAAAATTGTGTAAATAATCCAAAGAAAAAAGATATTTTCATTTCGAAAAATCGTCATTAAAGACTTCATTATTTAATATGTAGAAATCGCTGATATAGAACTAACAGGGAAAACTATTTATCAGTACACAGGTTGTTGTAGATTCCGTTCCAAACGGAAATCCTGTTAAGTGTCAGATATTCTGTCCTGTTAGTATTAGTTTATTTATCGCTGTAGTTTTTGTACACACGGCGGCACATGAAGCTGTACATTTCCAGTATAACTTGGCCTCACTTTGTATAGATTTCCTGGACTAAGGGCTTACTGTACTTTTCGAGGCACGGAGGCAACTCGGTAAGTAATGGGTCCACAGTCACGAACCAACCTATGCAAGCGCAGCTTCACCTAAATTTCGACCCAAGCGGCTGTTATTATTTGATCACTAGCTCTTCTATCTGTCTAGGTAAACGTAAGGTTTTTAAGAGATTTCCCTAAACGGCCAGTCACAGTACAGTCACGAGCACCAATACGTATACACTTTCCTAAATTTAAAAGCAATTTTCGCGGGAAATAACGTTTGTAACATGAAATATGTGTTCCAGAATACTTTTTTTCGTAACAGCATGAAATTTTAATCAGAACGTTAGGAGAAAAATACATTTAAAAGTTGTTAAGTGTTTACATATTTTATTTTACATGGAACGATATATATATATTTATTTACAGATCAATAACGAGGAATAAAGGAAATGATACCTTACCGATCGTTGTTGGTATGGGTAATAAGAACGAACCATCAACGATATCTCACAAAAGAATATATACCAACCTATGTCGTCGATACCCTTCGACAATATCTTACAAAAGCTTGGTTTATTTGCCCTTATTGATTCAATTTCATAAAACAGAACACTGTGGTTGAAATAGGCCTCATACATATCTAGTTGTGAAAAGGGTGGAAGTCTCACTAAGCCTACTTTTCCATGCGCGCTCAGTTTCCGGCCGCGATCTATTTTATACGCAAATAGAAAATCCTGTTGAGCTTTTTATTGAATGGAATGGCCGCTATAAATAACTCCCTCTTTGTGATCAACAAGGCTGCGGAATAACGCTTCAACGCTTATTGCTTCAAGTATTTAATAGATCTTGCTTGTTTGTACGATAGCTAGATGAATACACTGTTTGTATGAATAGTCCCTTATTCAGATTCTCCAAAAAATCTTACACTCCGAAAGATGGACTTGAAGACTGCAAATTTTGGTGATATGTGACATTTTATTTTTCATTAGTTGGAGCACTTGTTCTATAATATCAGATTTCCGAATGATTCCGGATACCAATGAACCTCCGGATATTCACAGTCAAACATTGCTGTAATCTAAACAATACCGAGCGACTGCAGTACAAAATTGTAATTTGAACGGTGTCGGCGGCTGGTAACGATGGAAAATCGACTTAAATTGCCATAATTAATTTATTCCAAACAGAATCGGCCTCACAAAGTGCCTTCAAAGCATTCAATTTTGCATTGAATTTGTAATTTTCACGGCACAATAATTTGTAACTGTAACATTTCGCTTTACTGTTTTTTTTGCTTATAATCCAAGTACTCATTGAAAGTTCAGAGGAGATCGGTTTCTCACGGTTTTGGAAAGTAAATAGTTAATCTAGCTTTCTTTTTTAGAGTTAGGAAAAATCTTTATAGAGTTAGGTTGGTACACAGTGCTCTTTTTACATTTTCCGCTTCAATTGCTCCGAATGAATCAGCCAGTCACATGATATTTAGTTAGTGCAATTCACTATCTCTTATTGCATTAATTTGTAATTATTCCAATTACAAATGAGTACATAAAACTGTCAATGGAGAAATAAACCTGTCATTGCAACGTTTTATTGCGCTTTCATTATTGCATGATTATGTTGTTACTTTTCCTTATAACTTGTTACATTTCTAAGATGCTCGCTGCTAGAAATAGTGTTCTCTCTTGATTTTTGTCGTCGTTTTTGACTTTTTGTAGAATGGTTAGAACTGAGCCTGAATGAATTTGAGATAATTTGTTTAGCCTTTCATAAATTATGTGTCGATACTTTTAAATAGGCATATAATTAAGTTCTCACACAATTATATGCTCATTTCACCAACACTATTAATAATAAGAAAGAGACTTTCATTTTTATACAATGTTTGGGTTCTTGAAACATTCTACGGTCACTATTCTACTGTCGCTCGTGAGATAACCGTCCTGTAACACTGGTAGCATCAGACTTATCAATGGATTCCACGGAATGAAATGCTATTGTAAGCGATCTTTCATTCCAAAACGAACCAGAGAATTCTTGGTCCAACGGAAAATTATCACTCTTAATTCGGTACATTAAGGGCGATGTTTGTGTGGCAGATGGATGGAGTTTTTATGCAGTCCAACCTACGTCAGAGGCTATCAATGAAGTCCACTATGGTGTTTATGTTAAGTCATCGCATTTTAATGAACCGTCGATGACATGCTATACGAGTAATAGACTCACGGTGTTATTCTTTTTAGCGCCGAATTTTTTAATCGTTCTTTTTGGGATGTGGAAACGAAAATAAAAAATGTCCGATCCGATGTTTTTTGGTGCGCGTTCCTGGGGAGGTGTCCTGTTTCGTTTTATTAGCTTCCTCGTTTTGATTAGTTCGTGCAATCATTAGTCATCATTAACTTTGGCGAGTTGATTGTATGGTTATATTTTTGTCGTAACTTACATAACGTGGGTAATATTTTGCTAGATGTGGTTTCCGAGGTTATTGGGGTCCTACCAAGAAATAATATGAATCTATTTCATCCTAATGTGTTATAAGATATCAAACTAATTAACAATTAAGCCTTCCAACTGACTTCTAAGAACTCTTCCTACACATTTCCTTGTAGAAATGATATCATTCGTCGGCCAAGTTGGTTAACCTGTGGGAGGTACGCATTAGGTATGCCACAGCAGGTGTAGTCCCCGCAATGTCCATTTCCCTCACCGGAAGCCCCACTATGATTACTGGAGCGAGTCGATCTCGTTACCGACCCTCATTCCACTCCTGACTCATTTCCTCAAAGTTTTTTCCCAAATTTTTAATCTTAACTGGAGTAGATGTTTCTCACAGTAACAAAATAAACGTAGATTTAAGTATTTGGTGATAATAGGCAGCTCTCTTGGGAACCAATTATTTGTTGTTCACACTATTGGAGGCTGCAATTAAGCAAATTATTTTTTACGATGGCTGCGACGTGAACGTTTGGTTTCTGTATGTATGATTGTATGTTCTATGTTATAGAGTGTGTTTTTACCTAATAATTTACACCGTTCATCCGGAAAATACGATTTTACTATTGAAATTTTCATATTGCAGACTAATCCTTAAAATATTGCGTTTGAAAATAATTGAACTTTCCCCTCTATTATTTTGAAACCCAATATAATTATTAGATGATTGATATTATTTCCAAGTAATTCTTAATTCATATTTAGGTAAGCGTTTTAATATTATTTGGTGATTCAACTTAGGTGACAGATCTACTATTTTAAGAACAAATATTATTTATTAGGACACTGAAAATGCATTTATTAGGTAATTAATAAAATCATACGCATTGATTAATAGATAAACACATACAGAATGATTGAGAAGAGAGAAAATGCTTTTTTTTTCAGACTACCAACTCACACCACTAAAGAGTGTTGCTTTACATTAAGTATTATAAGTTAAATAAGATGAAAGTACCCATAATTTAAACTCAGTGACGATTAACAGTATAATATTGGAGTAGCTGCAATGTGAAAGCAGTAACTGCCAACGGGTCAGCTACTCGAAGGGCTGGCGACAATTAAACTGCTGAGACGTTAATTGGATTTCATTCTTCCTTTATACAGGGAGCAAGTTTCGAAGATCGAATTGCACAAGCTCATTCAGAAGCTGACATAGTTTTGAGCTATTGGAGAATTAGGCTAGTGGATTTTACAATAGACATGCTGCTAGACGTAGATGAAGTTTGTTTTTGTATGTAAGATAGCAAATGAACTATTAAATTAATTAAAAATATAAGTATTGTCGACATGTGGAATGTGAACTCGGCTACCATTGTGCCGATTGTCGTGACGGCAAATGGCCTTATTGCCAAGAGCCTCGACGATCATCTTTCGAGGCTCTCCTTAGGTGGTTGGATCAAGGGCCTGATTCAGAATGCAGTACTCTTTGATACGGCTCGTGTGAGGAGGTTCCTGTCTCTGGAGCCCTAACCACCGGTAGCTTGGACCCTGCTCCCGACACCGGCGGACCACTATTCTTTACACTAAACAAGCTTGCGTTTAGTCGCAGCTCGCCTGATGTGAAGCGATGATGCGGCTTAGGGAGGAGCATGCTTGCCTAGAAGAAACTATTCTTCCCAACAGTAGCAGGGAATATATTTACCTAGCACTGCTACGAAGCTACAATTCGTAACAATTATCTTCTTGCCCTTGACCCATGTTACTTGGGGTCGGCGCAACACGTTTTTTTCTTCCATTTGCCTCTGTCAACCGTCACGCGATCATTTACTCCTTTATCTTTCATATCATTCCTCACACAGTCCATCCATCGTTTCTTTGGCCTTCCTCTCCCTCTCCATTCATCAACGTTTATATTCATCACTCTTTTAGTCACGTGCGATTCGTCCCTCCTCATCATATGTCCATAACAAGACAATCGATTCCCATTTCATTTTCAGTCATGTTGCAGAAGGTTTTGGCTTGGATTTTATAGTCGGCCTCCTGCTAGACACAAACCCTCATTGGGAATACGATTGCTGGTGGTTTACCCGCCACCGTGCGGGTGACCCAGAGTGCTTCTTTATGATTTGCACTGGGTCTTTAGCCCCTTAGTCGCCTCTTACGTCACCCACGGGACGAAATGGGGTGGTCAGATTCTTTCTCCGTGACCGACACAGATAACAATCTATACATATAATAAAATCGTAGACTTTCCGTGTCTGTACATTACATATTTTTACAAAAAAATCACTGGAAGGTGCTAGAAATAAGTAGTAGAGAGTAAAAAAATATTTTTTTAAATTTTTGTCTGTTTGTCGGTTTGTCTGTTCGTTTGTGCGCGCATCACGTAAAAACCCCTCATTGTATTCAAAATCGAAATATTACAAAATAAGAAGCATTGTTCTGGGTATTATTTAGCGTTTATTTCATCAAAATCAACCAACAGACGCAAAAGATATTAATATTTAAAATTTAGTTGGTAACCTCATGCGCGATTTCTATGATAAAAATAATTTACGTAAATAGGTTTTAGTTTCGCCAATTGTGAACCGATTTTGATGATTCTTTTTTTGTTTGGAAGATTATTTTGCGATGGTCCCATTTTTTATTTGGTGAAGATCTGATGGTGATCTTCGGAGATATCAATGGAACTCTTCAATAATAGACAGCAAATCTGTCGTGATTGCTGCAATCGCTTGGATGTTTATTGTTTACACAACACCATAACATAATATCGCGCCTGTATGCTCTGAGGGGCTACGCAGATGTGTACAGTGCACCCACATTTTGATAATTAGGTATGCTCAGTTCCGTTTTGTTGGGGATAAGCCTATTACCATGACATGTATTGTTAACGGTTATCTAATGTTTCACCAAAACTCCTTTGACAATTTTTAACCGACTTCAAAAAAGGAGGAGGTTTTGAAAATTATTTTTTTATTTGAAAGTCTATACTCCTGAGGTGGTCCCATTGTCATCAAGTCAGAATCTGATGATGGGGTCCCAGGAAAAGTAAGGGCAACCCTCAAATTTTATGGGCATTGATTGATACAGTATACTTCCCATGTGGTCCCATGGTCATCAGGTCAGGATCTGATGTTGGGATCCTGGAGAAATCAAGGGAATTTTCTAAATTGTATAGGCACACATACTCGCAGGCATTATGCCTGGTAATCATCATTGTGTGTAAGTTCAGCGATACCTTTGCCAATAGAGAACCTATTTCAATGATTTCTTTTTTATTTGGAAGAATATTATTCGGCGGCGCTGGCCCCGTTTAAATTTGGTGAAGATCTGATGCTGATCTTCGAAGATATAGGTACAATGGAACTCAACAAAATTAGGCAGCAAATCTGCCGTGATTGCTGCAATCGCTTAGATGTTTATTGTTTACACAATATCCTAACATAACGCCTGTATGCTCCGAGGGTGTACACAGATGTGTGCAGTATAACCAGATTTGTTTATTTTTATTGACAATATAAAATAAATGCATAGCAAATATTGATTGTATAGGATATTACAACTAAAAATGGAAAAATAAAAAACTTTTTTGCAAAAAATAAAACCGCCTTCAAAAACACAAAAAAGTGAAAAATTACTTTAGCTTCAGAAGTCGGTGACTTTGTTTGTTTGATTCAGTTTTTGTTTCCCTGTTGCCTTTACTCTTTGCACTAAAAATTTGGTACTGAAAGAGAGGTATAATTATGAGAAATCTATCTAAATATATGAAAGCGAAAGGTCGAAAACCGCTTGACGTATAAAGATGAAATTTGACAGGCAGGTAGTTTATAGTTAGTAGACGTCCGCTAAGAATGCATTTTACGACAGGGCCGGATTAAGAAGGTCTAAGGGCTCTCGCAAGTTTGTATGAAAGTCCTTCATTTTGTGTGCTATAAACTTGAAATTTGGCAGGGAGGTAGTTAATAGTTAGTAGACGTTCGCTTAGAACGGATTTTGCGACAGCGCCGGGTTAAGGAGGACTAAGGGCTCTCGCAAGTTTGGATGAAAGTCCTTAACTTTTTGTGCTCCAAACTTGATATTATTTGGCATTGAGGTAGTTTATAGTTAGTAGACGTCCGCTAAGAACGGATTTTGCGACAGTGCCGAATTAAAGAGGTCTAAGGGCTCTCACAAAAAGTCATTTAATGTTGTATACAGAACGGTATTAGAATAAAAAGCGCTAAACAAAGTTCACTTTGAAAAAAAGTGGTATAGTGCCAAAATACACCGATTTTTGAAGCCATATCGTCGCCTCAACGCCATTTAATTTTTTTTCGGACCTCTGCCGCCCAGAATTACAGCACCCAAAAGGACGCCTTTTGTAGTCATCAGTACATTATCACTTTTTGATCTGGCAGTCAGTTCTCACACATAACATAACGTCACGCCTTAAAGCCCCGAAGGTTTGGGTAGACGTGTACCTAATCGTACACAAACATTTCGCCAGTTATATTGAAGTCCCATGTAGTAGGGGGTGAGCCTATTTCCATCAACCGGGCACAAATCCATATTCGCGCCAAATATCACCCAATCTCATGTTGATAAATCTCACGTGAGATTAGTAGGGAGATGAGGCGGTCAAGCCAAATCTCACGACATCCCACCAGGGGAGGAGGGGGTTCGAAAAATCGCCTCACGTAATTAATGGATGCCCCCTAAAACAAGCATCTCCTTGCTTAAAATGTGATCTTCCAAATCATGTGTGTGATAACTTTATGTAATTGAAATAAACATTTTTTTTTTAACACTGCCCGAGCCGGGAATCGGTCCCCACGCTTAGTAGTCGCGCTTGCGACCACTAGACCAACGTGGCAGTCTCACATATGCACACCAAAATTTCCACGCGAACGAAGTCGCGGGCAACAGCTAGTAAGGAAATAAAATTACTGGCGTGAGTCAGAAAGCAAACTAAGATACAAGATAAAGAAAAAAATAAAAACAACAAGAAATATCGTTCAATGAAAGTAACAATTCAAATAAAAAGCCAATAAAGCATTCATATCTAAAACGGCTGGGGCGCCTGGCAACAAAATAAGCGTTTATATTGGCAAATATTACACAAGGAAAATAAGAGCTTATAGAACTTTTTGCTATTATTCTGATCCAATTGTACTGGCTGGATAGTATGTACCAGACGGTTGTATTAAATTCAACGTCCATATTTTTATAGATACTTATTTAACACTGAAAAAACGCTGGTCCAATATTGAAATAAGCTCTGTGGATTTTTTATGGTCTGAACGACTCATCGGCAGCCCCAAAGTGTCATAAAACAACTGCAGTAAATCAACACAGAGCAGCTCATAGAATAAAATTGTCCTCGTACGCACGAGTGTCCGGCGTAGAAGCTGATGCGTAGTACATCATAAACGCGACGTAGCTGTTGCGTAGCGGATCACAAATGCTGCGTGGTAACTGTGTAGCACATCGACAACGCCGCGTAGCAGGTGCGTAGAAGATCAGAAGCCGTGAAGCCGCTGCGTAGCTGTTTCGTAGCAGGTCACAAACGTTTTCGTCGTATATCCGCCGCGAAGCAATATCTTAGTACATCACGAAGGCTACGAAAACACTATGTAGCAATTTCGAGGCAGAACACAAACGTCGTGAAGCCGCTGCGTAGCCGTTTCGTAGCTGGTTATAAACATCGTGAAGATGCTGCTTAGTATTTTTCTTTGTGTTCTATTACTTTGTCGTACAAAATTGGCTGGTTTTCGTGATGAAGACCAATCTTGACCGAGTTCTCAGCATAAGATAACTACAATTTGTAACCTAAACTTGGTTCTACTGTAGCCGCGATGCGGTAGAGAACTAATTGCTAAAAAACCGTCACCGAATAAATTATAATGTACCATGTGGGAAAATAAGCAAGTACATATTGTATAATGTTTCAGATAATTTTCTTATTTTTTATAACAAGCAACAAGTTAGCCAATTATAAAATGCTATTTTATTGTAAAAGTATTTGCTTATTTTTATTGTATAGCAAGTTCCATTTAATTTCTTTACTTAACTGTGTCAATGTTTATATTTTTATGGCCTTTTCTATCGGTAACAAACTAGAATGCGCAACTATACAGAAAAATGATTCGTGTACATATATTTGTTTCTCCGTTTAATGCTTTTTTGATCTCAATTTAACTTTCCTTACAATGATAATATTTTTACGTTTTCGTTCGTTTTTATAAGGTTTTTATCAGATTGAGTCTACATCATCGCTTCCTATACAGGGTGTAAACAGACCCTTCACATAGCCGTCAACCAAGCATTCTGTACATCAAACTAAGTAACTTTACGCAAAAAATATTGTTGGGAATCGACTTTTTTGGGGTGAAAAATCACGTTTTGGGGTCGTGGAGGTGTGTAAAGTAAAAATCTTACATTAAAAACATGTATTTAAAAAAAAACTTGTGAAAAAGTTGGAAGTTTGACCCCCAATATCTCCGTAACTAGAAGGTTCCCAGGTATGGTCTAGAACAAAAAAATTATCGCAAAGACGGGGAGAACAAGTGCCTTTCGCTAGAGAAGAAGATGTTTAGGGTCTATTTACACCCTATATACATTTTTTTGAAGTAAGAATAATAAGAATAAGAATAAATTTATTAAGCCATTGTTACAAACATTTTCTTAATCTAACTTAGAGCTACTATGATATAATCGTAACAAATTGAAATTTAACATGGTAATAAACAGAGGTCCCCAAACTAGGCTGCGCCTGTATCTTGGGGGCCAGAGTTGCGTTAACTTAAAATTAAAACACATATTGTTGATGTGATTGTTCTGTTAACAAGGCGTTTTGATAAGTGGGTAATTGTGGATTACCTTTTACAAAAAATTAAATTAAATGATAGTACAATAATGAAATTACAATAATGAAAATAAAAAGTATTCTAAAGTTTATTAAATGTCGAGTGAGTGTGTCTTGGTATGTGTGCGTGTGTGTGCGTGTGTGTCTGTGTGTGTGTGTGTGTGTTATTTGCAGTTATTTAGTCTTTGATAGTTTATTAACTTAAAATTTCTTCCGTCTCTTCATAGGATAGTTTGGTAAACCATTTTATTATGGTTTTCTTGCATGTAAATTTATTCATGTCTTTAATGTCGCAGCTTTTGCTGATTCTATTATAAATATGGATATGCGAGTAAAACGGGCATCGTCTGGCTAAGAGGCTATTTGCTTCGGGAAGGGGAATGTTGAGTACGCGTTTAGAGATAAGTTTTTTATAATCGGATCTATTTTTTAAGGTTTTCTGAACATGCAATGTTGCGTTTAAGATGAATAATTGCCGCACTCTTAAGACAGCGAACTCCTTATGAATTAGGTCTGTTGGGTAGCGAAAAGGCTTTCATTACATTATTTGTTAAAAACTATTAAATAAACTAAAATAAATAAAACAGCAACATATAATATAATTCAACAATCCTCATCTTTGGTATCCATTCGTCGCCATGGATTTATTAAGTACGATATGTTCGCAGCAGGTACAACACTTCTATAATTTATACTACACTGTCATAATTTATAGTTGTCTGACATTTAAAACTTTTATCGACTAATCTGACATTACAGTCACTTTGACAGCGTCGTTATAAAAGTAAGCCATTAAAGATATAATTGTGACAACAATAAAGGTGTAAACGTCTGAGGAATGTTTCTCACTTCTCGTGACATTATTTGTCATAAAAAGATAACGTTTTTTACGTCATCCGTCTCAGGAATTTCTAATTTCCGGTCAGATTTAATTGTTACGTTTCAAAGAATTATTTTGGTCTCATCTTTTAATAAAGATTCATTAGCTGCGTTACAGTAGGTTATTTTATAAATATGTTATACATATCATATCAGTAGTTTGGGTATACAGAAAACTATATATAAAGGCCTCGAAAATTCAAATTAGAGAAATGTTGTGTAGGTACATAACCGCACAGAGCATTCACTGATAGTTCATTATCAAAGGAATTGTGCTTTTTTTTTGTAGTAATAAATTAAAGCATCGCAGAGGCAGTCCCATCTCAAGATACCCACCACAAGAGTGGGAGTTACCCACAAGCTACCTATTTATAGTTACAAGATTGTAATAATCTTTTAGGATACGAAATGAATATTCCACGAAAACTAATATTTTCAAGTTCCATATTTATTTTCTTCTAATATTTATCAACGGGGTACATTATATTTTATTTTTAGCCCAAATAGCCACAGACAGGAAAAATGGAAAGAGGGAAGGTCTTTGCCCTGCAGTGAGACACATCAGGCTCATCATTACTACATAGTATAAAACAAAGTCGCAAACAAAGTAACAAAGTCTGTCCGTATTTATGCTTTGATCTTTAAAACTGCGCAACGGATTTTGATGCGGTTTTCTTAAATAGATAGAGTGATTCAAGAGGAAGGTTTATATGTATATATTGCACCCGTGCGAAACCGGGGCGGGTCGCTAGTAATAATAATATAATATGATGTTTTTTTGAGGAAAAAATAACTTTATAGAAAACTATGCAGAGGTCACAGCAAAAGATCACAACATGTTACGAACTAATCCTACAGACGGACACACATAGTATGTATATGTTTGGACGTAATAATATGTTTGTACACGCATAAAAAGCGCTCTATCGGTCGGTCCGTCCTTTGTTAAATAAATTAGTTTCGGTGTCTACCAAATTACGCCTCAAACCTATCTATATGTACAGCACATTGGATCTTGGTAGGAAAATATGCTCTACCTATTATCTGAGAGTGAATAAATTAACATACTTGAGGCTCTGAACAAAACGGGAGTTGAGACAATAGCACATACTACATCATTGAAAAAAGCTTTTAGGAACACTAGTAGCCGAATACTATTTGTTTTCATTGATTTATTCATGGTCAGACTGTAGATACAAGGCGCCGACAAAGACGGTCCTTTTGAAATACTTACCAACTTTTTCGAATTGGTAATGAGAGTTTGTGTGAAACGTTACAAAAGAACAAGTCACGTACTGCCTACCTCTGTGTGTACCAGCGAAACTGAACAATTGTTTAAAGGGATACAAGAATTTGGAAAACAAATAGCTCGCTAGGATTGTTCTGGAATGTTTCATCTTGATGGAGTACCCTCATGCCCTGTGCAGTAGTGCACGTGTAGGTAGTTAGCTGGAATAATAGCTATTGTTTATTTAAGTTTCTTCTCATATAAAATTTATCAGTGCATTTTGTGATAAGGCCACATGTGATAAATTGCCTGTTTCATAAGGCGTTCATTAGAAGCGTGTAGAATGCGCTCCGTTGCGCAGCGATAACTTCGCCGATAACGGTTTTATTGCCTCAAAATATTACCTATTTGCGTATCTAAAGTTGCTTTTTGTTTTCAAAATATCATAGTGACAATGGATCGACGAAGAAAAATTACGATTGTAATTTTGCTACATTTATTATTTTGATTGATAATCATCGGCACGAGTGGAATTGATTAATGCTTACTATGTTTTTTGATTCAGATTATTCAATATAGGTAATAATCATAAAATATAATTTGATAACAGATGGTTACGTGATTTATATGGTTTGAGCGATGAGGTCAAGTTCTTGTGAGTAATTTCGACGCGTCAGAATGAATTAATAGTTTGTAGAGCTAATTTCCTACCGTACTATAATGTCCTCTACATAGATCCATCTCGCAGTCACTGGGGCTACACCGGCAACGTAGTGCGAAGCGTCGATGTAAAACATAGAGTGATTCACACCCCCAACAAATACCTTGTGTACTCAAACACTACTGAGGAGTCACTGCACCAAGAGCTTTAAATAACCCTGACCTTTGTTTCTCAGAACACTAAACGAAACCTTTTGCACAATCTCAGCGGGTACAACATAAACAATCACTTTAACGGCTTCATTGGAATATTTACCTCTGAGCATATTAATTAATACACGTCGCACAATTTCCTTATACACCTTAATGGTTAGCGATAAAATATTCATCACAAATAAATGAACTGGCTGAATTCAACAGAAATAATTGCCTCAAGTTGATGTGGATTCAAATGATATGATTTGGGGGTATCATCCGCTCTGGGGACATCTCGTACAATGACGAAGATTGCAGCTGACTTGCATTGCCGCATGTTATTCACTTCTTTAATTAACTATCAGACCGGAGGCACTCTCGATTATAAGACGCGGCTACTCGGCTTTGTGCCTGCTGCGCCTACCTGCCACTGAACTCTGCATTATACAAATTCATCAAAACAAACGAAAAATGACTCTATCACACGGTAATAAGGTCAACCGGACAGATTTTGAGTTCCACTGGCGACTGGATGTCTCGACTTTGATATTGTTTTTTGTATGTGGATATTAGGAGTTCGTTGTATGAGCATGATCATTAAAGTCAGATTTGGATGTGTAAAACGTTAAAATGTAGTTTGTCAGGTAAGTGCCTACATCCTCTCGCTTTTTAACATTGCAGATGGTTGGATGTGCACAATTAGCCCAATAAAATATTTGCAGTTGCTCACGACGCACAGTGTTTTATGAAGCCCTTTTTTCGGACATCGCATTTTTATTAAAGAGGCTAATAGATAAAATCATTTTAAAGCAAAATTTCAAATCCCCATTAAGCTATCAAGTCTAGTTTCTACGATATTAATTTTTGAAAATCATCATATTTTAAGCCGGATACTTAGAAAAAAAATGATTTCTCATAAACCAAGTATGATATGCAATAATGATGTTAAAAGCATCGATAGCGCCTCTTATGCTGCATATTTTAAAACACAAATGAACATCGTAACTTGGCTAGATCCAAATTTATATGAGATTTTTGGTTTTTAGTTTTTCTTAATTTTCGCGAGGATTCTGCCGTATTGGGAAAAGTTATTTATACCAAAATTATTCTCATTACTTCCCCAATACACCACTTAAATTTCACATCCCAATTCTATGGAATCTAAAAGTTATTCAACATTTTCTTTTTTTGTTAGGGTTGTCACAGTTATTACCCAGATATTAATGACTCAATTTATATTCGAGATCGATTATTAAAACCTATTTTTATAGCCCGAAGGCATCTAAGCGTACGAAGAATGCAAATCGAGTTATTGGGAGTTTTAGCCAGAAAACTGTTACCGCCTTCACCGCGTGGAGGTACTCCCAGCTTATGTTATTACTATTGCGAGCGTGTATTTTGCGTATCATCAATCATGTAGTACGTAGGTACTTCAAACCAGGGTTTAAATCAAAATAGTTTAGCTGGATTCAGAGTCCTACGTCAAAAGTCAAAATTTTTGCCAATTCAATTAACCTGGAATGCAAATAATATTTTTATCATTACCAGATAAGCCAAACCACTTTATTTATATATCAACGAAAATACTACCAGATTACTTTTTTTTTTTGACAAAACAAATCAGATCCGGATATAATTTTCTTTTCTGAGAGCATGACAACCCTGACGACATAAAATCCGGACCAAACTTAAAAAGGTTGTAGTTTCTAGATTCCACGGAATTGGGATGTGAAATTTAAGTGGTGTATTGGGGAAGTTAAGAGAACAATGTTGGCGTAAATAACTTTTCCCAATACGGCAGAATCCTCGCGAAAATTAAGAAAAATTAAAAACTAAAAATCTCGTATAAATTTGGATCTAGCCAGGTTATGATGTTCATTTGTGTTTTGAAATATGCAGCATAAGAGGCGCTATCGATGCTTCAACATCATTATTGCATATTATACTTGGTTTATGAGAAATGATTTTTTTTCTAAATATCCGACTTAAAATATGATGATTTTCAAAAAAATATATCTCAGAAATTAGACTTGATAGCTTAATGGGGATTCGAAATTTTGCTTTGAAATGATTTTATCTATTAGCCACTTTAATAAAAATGCGATGTCCGAAAAAAGAGCTTCATAAAACACTGTGCGACGTTGTTCATTTTATGGTTGATGTGATGATCATATAATTGGTTGATGAAGTGTCAATTTCAAACTAGTAGACAACCGAGTTATAAGATTTATGCATTAGTCAATAGTATTATTTGCTTGAAACGAAGAACTCATAATGGTGTTTTAAATAATAAATTGAGTTCTTGTAGCGAATTGCACATTTACAAATACTTATTCAACTATTATGAAGACACGACAGCGAAGTGTATATTGTTATCGTTATCATTTCACTTAAATAAATTTGTGACAAGGAAGAACTTCCTGCTTGCTGACAGAACGGTTAAAATTGTTTCTAGATCTCGGAAATAAATGCGAAGTTTCTTATTTGTGTCCTATTTCCAGATTTTTAGCTTTTAGCTATATTTATTTTTGATAATAATTCTACATTTATTTTAATCTGATCGTCAGGGATAAGTAATCCACCACATAGAACTGCTAAATTATAGACAAAAAACCATAAAGGTCGGCCAGTTAACTATAATAACATATTCAGATAATAACAAAAAGTACCTATCCATATATCAAAGGTGACAAATCAAAATAAACAAGACACGCATTCCGGTTCACCACGGACAAGAACCACAAATCCGAGATCGACATTCAGTGCCTAATGTATATTAAATATGAGTAGACGCCTTACTACATAGCATTCAAGTGAAAAACAGTGCAAAAACAGAATGGAATTGCCATTATAGCTTATAACTCAATCAGTTGCGACTTGCGTCCTGCGGCGGGACGGCTGCATGGTAGCCACACCATGGCGGCATGGCTCGATAGGAATTTTATACTTTTTCATCCATTATCTGCATTCTTGTCGCGACAGATATGTCGCCCAGCAAACAGACACTTTGACAAGTGAGCGCTTTAGAAAATAGAGAAAATTGAACGCAATGAAGAAAATTCCGAACATTCTCACACGAGGTTTCTAATGTCGTTAAGATTTTATTATTTGTTTATGATGAGACTTTTATTTGTGTGTGGTAATTTTATGATGAATTAAATTACCGCTAAGCCGTTTGGATCGTCTCTTAATTAAAAAGAAGACATGCCCATATCTGGTGCCATTTACCACGACTAAAGTTGCAATTACAGGTTTAATAAAATTAATGATTTTCCGATAGAGAGTTGGCTCAACAATCACAAATGAACCACTTATTGTGTTTTTCATTAACAATAGTGATAAAAACAATGAATGGTATTTACAAAACCGAAAATAAGATAATACCCCTAGACGGTTTCGAGTTCAATGTTATACAAGAGTGTAAAACACACAACAGTTTAAATGTCTGCAAAACCATTTGTCCTTAAAACAAATCACATGGTAGATAATATACTCTGCTGTTGAGAATGGCTGGATCGCAAAGGTTGCTCGTTACACAAAGCTAACAAATACAATTGTATGCCACGCTTATCTTACAGGTTAAGCTTTTTTGAGCGTTTTTATAAAAGAAAATTACACTCAATGAAAACAGAAATATAAAAACACGAGTCCCTGAAAAATGCAATCCCGTCGTTTTATTTGTTTAAGCAAATTCCTGAAATGTTTGACAAAAATCCGATACGATACGAGCTTACAAACGGCATTTATTACTTACAACGCTAAACATGCGCCGAGAAAGAAAACGTTCAAAGGACGAGAATTTAATACGAGACTGGTATGTCGCTAGCCTTTGTAATAATCTCACCACACACACTACAAATAAACAAAGAACACACAACACATATGTAATTAATCATACAAGCTTCTGCATTTCTCTGTGATTACCATTGTGTTTCTCTCAATGGAAGCACGGTGGTGATGAGACAGCTCCCGATTTAATTCCAAATCACAATCATTGCCTTCTTACTTTTATTTTCTTATTACGACCGATTTAATGAATGTTTTAGTTTAATGGAGAGAACTGAATAGTTCATCGAGCCGGTATATTGTAACTAGCATAATAAACCCGAGTAATCAAGTTTCAAATCGCTTTTTGCACACAGCAACTATCATTACGTAATTTAGTTCATTCTGAATGCTTCCTTAATTAGACTGCTTTATATAGCGTTTTAAAAAGAGGACTGATTTCATATCTCATTTCTCATTGTCGTGAGCACAACACATCAGCGCGAATTTTATCAGATGCGGCAAAAAGTACTTTGGGTGAAAAACGTATTACCGACACACGCATGTAATATGCATGCGCGTACGCTGAGACAGTTTTGACGGCATCGTGAAATGATGGACGGTCATTACGATGTCATTGACATCATTTGTTTTTCATAGTCCTTTTACTTTGCGTTTCAAGTTGAAAAACCGCATGGCTATTGTTGTGGCCGACTACTGCACAGATTATGGTTTCTATGCGTGAGTAGAAAAAATATTTATGTAGACTTGTTTTAGTATAATAAACTACTTCTATGGTGAAGTAGATCATTACGAAAACTTTGTGTTCCTTTTCATGATAAGACCTTTTTTGGCTAGAAAGGAGGTGACTGCTGAGATGACGAGTTATAGAGAAGTATGGAAGAAGAAGACATGCTGCGCCGACCCCAAATAAATTGGCATAAGGGCAGGAGTACCGACGTACCGAGTAGGTAATGGACGACTCGCTGTCCGACCATGGACCATGCCCGGGTCGACGGCGCGTTGTGTTCCACGCGTGCCTCAAAGAGTGTCATCATAATGACGGGGCCCCCCCTCTAGAGGGCCAAAGCCTGCCGGGGTCGCGGGACTCATAGAATTACCGTGACCCTGGAACATAAAGGGCAACTGAAGGACACCGTGGATTTTAGTCAGTACAAGTCTGACAGTCCCTCCCGCTCTGCCCTGGGTGGGAGGACTCATTTGATGATTTTACCACGTTAAAAAAAAAAAAAAAATGCAGGAGTATGATGATAAGACAATTTATGATTGACTTAAGATAACAAAACCTAGATCCCTATGGGAGTGGTGGTGATGGTGTGGGAGTGGGAGTGTGGGTGTGGGAGTGTTTTTAACGTACTAGTAACATCCTAAACACATTTTCATTAAAGTTTGTGGAAAATAATGAAAATTTTAATTGGATTACTTTTTGAGAGCATCCTGATACTGGGAGCTTAGTGTAATGGAAGTCGATACTCATTTAGTGCTTCTAATTGAAGTACTTTGTGTTACGATACATACCAACAGATAAGGCAGATTTCATCAGTAATCTATGAGTAAAGCGTTAGATTCGTCCAATTTCAGATCAGTTACTCGGCTTTGCTGCGTCATCGGTGATCTAATCATGTATCAGTGGAGATTAAAACAGGCCGGCCGGATCGCATCAAAGGCGGTATCACACTGTTATTTTGACTGATTGATCTCCTCCAACAAAAAAAGGTTGCATCGCTACCGAGATCGACAGTAGCTGAGAAAAAACAAATTAGTTGGCTAAACCTTTTCATAAAGCATTGTTATTATCACCACCTACCCTGTCCAGACCAGAACGTATTGTCGATCGAAATGCGCTTTACGTGCTAAGTATACTTTTTAAGGTTCAGAATTGTGCTGCGATCCGAGGCTTGTGATCGACGCGGCCCGCTTGTAATCGCGCTGTCGAAAGGCGAAAATCATGCTGCGTTTGCGACCTTGCGTTCGTTACAAAAAACGCGATTTATTTTTTGGAGAAATGTTTTTCGGTGTCAGATGTAGCGGCTCGAGCTTTGATTGTTGAGATTCTCATATTTAGTTTTAATTGGTGGCTTTATCGAGTTTACATTTTACGGTCGGAGTCGATGAGAGGTTAATAAGCGGCACTTTGAAAGGTATCTTCGTTTTTTAGAGTTCCGCGTTAATAGGTAGGTAATAGAAATATGACTGTGTCTGCATCGTCGTTGAGATTTTATTAGGGTTAGGCGAGTTTATAATATCATGATTATCCCCGGAAAAGTATTGCTATTAATTTTTCTAATCGATTGAGTGCTGTAATTCGAGTCATGTTTATAGCTCCGGTATTGCCTGCGTTAATGCCATGTCCAGCAACATAATTATAAAATCAACATGCGGCATGGTAACAACGAGAGAGACAATTTACAGAATCACATGAGTCTGCGATAGGAATGTTATAACAATTCTTTACGGAACCGTTCATGGAAAATAAATGTAATGTGCTGTGCCCAATTTTTTATTGTTTAGGCAATAGTCGATATTGATTTCGGGTCTTTGATTCCGACGTATTATTGCTTGTTTTATTGGTACCTGGGAACAACGTAATTAACCATATCGGGCCTTTTTTCTCATCTTTCTGGATCCTTTCGTGTCTACGGACAATAATAATTCGATGCTCACCTTGAAAGGCGTACGCGCCGAAAATTGGTCTCATATTGCTCATCGAAGACGTAGTTCCTGTTGTGTAATCCATTTTGATGTTTTTAATTACGATTCTGTGTTCTTTCACTTCACTATCATCTTTTATACGAACGGAATATTATCTTAAAGAAATCATTTTATGTTACGATCACAATGTCCTATACTTATACAGTTTTTCCTTGTACGTGACTTTCATATACACAACACTTTACGATCTTATTTATTTTAATGCTGAAACTTTTATGGGACACTTTAAACACTGACTATGTTTGAATATTGCACGAGGGTACGAACTGCGCTGACGTATACTTTCGTGCGAACATCGGAAAGCTCGATGCGTGCGACATAAGTGAATCAATTACAAAGTCGATGGCGTTGTGTGCATTATCTTTCGGACCCTACTCATGGCGTGTATTACAATGGCATTTCGCTCCACCTCTTTGCTCCCCTACCACTTTTTATTTACTGGTAATAATAGTAAATCACAAGGAACAGTCGCGTATATGTTGCTGCGTCAAAGGGCGAGCATAAAAAGGGTGTAAATGTATGTATAAATTCTTTATTGCCGTTCAGTATGTTAATGACGATTGTATGTATAGTGATCGTTACAGTTACATCTCCCTTCACTAGTATCGGTTCTCATGTCCTTTTTAGTTAGAAATTGATGTCTATTTCATTGTGGCTGTTAATTTTGTACTCGGTGAAGCTTTCAAGCCCATTGCAGCTAATGTTATTAAAATCAAATGGTTCGCAGAAGACATTTCAATATTATAGTTGTGTAGTTTCAAAGTTCTTTGGGAGAATTTGCTTAGATACTGAAAATTGATGCTAAAAACACATTTCACGGCAGTAAAATAAGAACACCTTTGAAGCTGGAGTAGCTACGCATCACGGTAAAGTAACATTTTCAGGGTATTCACAGCACGTTACCCCTTACCTTAACTACGCTCCTGGTAGTTAAAGTTCACGTGAAACTTTCAGTTTTCGACCAACTTCTATCAAAAATATAAACTGTCGTCAAGCGAACGTAGAACGTGCAGCTGCCAGCGGATTGTCGACAATAGTATCGATAAAAAGCCGTCATGCAAATTATCGACTATTGTATCGTGGTATTGTACGAAGAGAACTCAACGCATGCGACTGTCCTGCGGACGATGCGCGCGATTCGATTCGCGTTTCGTTTTTTGGGGAATCTCAGTATTTCCAAAAGCAGCTGTAGGACTAAAATGATGTAATGTTTCGTACATGTATTATTTTGAAAGGTGCTGTTAAATATTAATGTCAGAATAGTCAATGATGCTATACTTGTTTTAAATCCGCCTAAATCTAGCCATGTAAGTCACACAAGCCAAATGCAGCTTTGTTAAAACGTTATTTTAAGCTTGAATACGATATCAATTGCTACAAAAACAGAATATGATTTTTATGAAGAATTATCAGTAGTTTGTTAATAAACTATTAAGAACTGGGTATTTACAGGCTAAACTTATAATCAAAATTGTAAGGATAATATTTTGAATTCCTCGACACCTCAAAAAGTGCTGATTCATATTTAGTTATTATGAGCTTTCATTCACACTTCAGTACCAAAAAACAAGTTGAATGTGCACTTCGTTTTGGTTTTTGTTAACGAAGTGATGTATCAGGCGTTATGAAGTTCCAGTGGCAGGATCCTTGTGAGTGACACGAGTGAGTGTGTCAAAACAAAATCGAGTGGCGTCTAGGGATTAGGCGATTATTCGAATGCAGAATCACCGACTGTGTCGGACAAAAGCAAGAAGTTGTTACTTAACACCGTTTTTGTAAGTTTTCTATTTTAGTTCGAGTATTTTTATCGGAATTTGATTGTCAATTTGGTCAATGAGAGACCTTTTCTGCTTTTGAACATGCAGAGAAATTGTTTCTTTTCGACTCTTTGACAATGTGATCGAACTGATAGAATTTAAATTTTCGGACAATGCCCGTTAAATTAGCTGTAATTTGTAAATCAAGTAAATAAGTGGGTATAGAAAGACTATCTTTCTATACTAGTTATATAAAGATGGTCTAGCTCTTTAGAGATGGCGTAACCATTTAGAAAGAGATCGAATCAACCGCTACAATGAACTTAACTGTACATAGGAACATTAGTATGTAGGTGCGCGCTATGGTGGGCTCTCTACAAACAACCAGTTTCCATTGTTCTTCTACGTGGTGCGTTTGTCAAGGCACTTGAAAGCTGAGGACCACTTTCACCGGCTCACATGCAAATCGCCTGGACTTCGACTGTATTACAGCTATTAAGCCTCGACGGACACAACTATGCACACGGCTCTATTTGAAAAGGGAGGAATGCGAGGGCCATTTCAAGTTGACGCTGTGTTATACACGCGTAAAACTTAGGTGTTTTCTGTTTGACGTAATTGATATTAGCGTGTCTAATTTTAAGTATATTGATTTGACTATTAATGTTTTGATCTTCCTTCTTTCCTGTTCAGTTTATCGATGCTCTATGTTTTGTATCCTATTTATTAATTACTTGAATACGGAAATTAATCGTATCGTATAGCCGTCAAAACATATTTAATTGTTCATCTCGCGCGACCTTTCTCGGTTAAATGTCAGGTTTACAGAAAATTAATAAAATATGTGAATGTTAATTTTAGTCATTAGCCTTAGTCAAGATGTGAGGATGCCGACGAATAAAAAATATGTGAAGAAATGTGTGATCGCGCCGCCGGCGCACGCCTCCGCCGCGACCGACTGTTTGTGGAAACAAGTCAAATGTGTTAAATATGGAACATCAGATGCGCGGAACTGTTGTCGCCAGCGCTACTAGATGCGACAAACTACGACGCCTTATTGTCTCTGTAAATATTAGCAATCTGAAGGAACTTTTCACACTTTTGATCGTTACAGCTTGTTTAGGTTTTAAAACTCAAAGAAATAAGGAAACATTGAACACACCAAAAAAGCTCAGAAACAATACACGCAGCTCTAAAATTGAGGAAGCCTTTAAATATGCAATACATCTGCCTAAAGATATAACCAGTTTGGCATAACAAAACGACGTGACTACGTCGTAAAACATATATTTTTTGTATTATAAATAGTTTAAGAAATCGTTAATTGGTTTTGGTAAGTTTTTATTGACATTAGCCAATTATTCAATTACCTAGAGGCATCGACGGAGTGTATGGAGAACAGGTAAGCTTGAAATTAACATTTATGTCGCTTCTATGGTTTTGTTTCTGTGTGCAGCCCATTAGCTTATTCAATTCACCCTGAGTGAATTGGATTTTCCTTCCTATAATGGACTCTAATCCGTCGGCACATGTCTTCAAGGGCGGTCTAATGCCCCTGTTGCATGAGACACTATTACTGTTTTTCGTAACGGACCATTACAATATTTCATCGTGACGTAGAAAAATTTTACATGTCATTTGGACATATTTTTACGAGTGTTTGTTTTTCACGTGGGGCGGGCCCATTTCACACGGTGTGTTATAATGCCGCTCCACGTTTCACTACATTTACTGTGACGTAGATTTTGATCTTTTACACTTTTAATGTCGCTAGTTAGTTTGTTGTGTAGGTCGTTCGCTTTAACAGCTTTATGTTTATTTCTTCATTCAACTGCTGAAGAAAATGTAATTCGCATGTTATTGTGCACTTATAGTTTATGTTTTTTTACTTCAATAGCTTGTTTTTGCAAAAAAAAACAACTGTCAGCTAAGTCATAGGAGATCCAACAAAGAAATAATCAAGTAGTCCTCCTGTTCAAAATTCTAAAACTTAAAACATTTCTTGTAAAAATCTAAGTGGTTGAATAATTTTTTAAGTAAATTATAAAACAATAAATATATTTAGAAACTTAAATCTCCAATTTATTTGATACTTGTAAAAGGCAACATTGATATCATTAGTGTGGCCTAATATGAAATATATTTGTAAGTCTATGAATTATATCCCCGGAACAGCGGCGGGCATGTCGAATGGAACTAATTACAGGCAGGCCGTGGACCTGCTGTGACATGTGGCCTATATTACGACACACGACATATCATTCCGACTTATTAATGCGTTACGTTAATTTCATACAACAATTTTTTATAAGGAAATTGTTAACTTTTTAAAGGGTGACTCATATCAATTTAATTATATTATGCGTTGTAAGTAAACAAGTAAAAGTGATAGCAATCTATTTGCTGGACACCTATTTACAATGGACAATTCCTTAAACGTGTGTGTCGTGGACTTTTTTGTGAGCAATTAGCAGATCGTCGCGTGGCGTTCGTCGCATCCGTGTTGTTAATTTATCGCCGACCGACCACCGACCGCCCCTCATTAGCGAACTGCACAAAAACTGGCCGAGTTTTATTTATGTAGTTAGGTTAGGTACGCACCGATGACTCACAGCGAATCAAACACTCCCAGCGCTAAACAATAGCCAACCAAATAATTTATCTGCACGTGTTCCTGCTTTGATAAGCTAAGACTGATTTGTTACACCAATTTGTAATTAGTGCTTTATGATCTCTGATTTCATGTGTATAAAAGCCATTTATCTAATCACTTTTGTTTCTCGCTCGGCTCGGGAAAATCTCTAAGTGGATAATGCTGTGAAGTAAAACGAGCTTGTTGGGAACTCATGGGAAAGTGTTAGTAACTCGTAAAATGGAGATTCATCGATGCGGGAACTGGCAATTATGTGAAGAAAAAATACACGCACAACCTCTAAAAAATTGAATGTCTGGCTTGCTCTTACTTTGTTAAATTTTTCCTACGAATTTATTCTCTTGAAAATAAATATCGTTTCTTTCTTTCCGGAAATTGAAAATGTCAATTTCAAACTCATTCCCAGCATGTCTTCTTGAATCTTACAGGACAACCAAACAAAAACTTCCAAGACATTAACACCGTATAAGACATTTATTATTCGCAATAAAAAAACTTAAATATTTACTACAAATAAACAGCACGCCTTCGTGGGCGGCCCATCAGCGCATAGTTTCAGCGGCATCTTTGGCGCGCAATGGGCCCTGAAGCGTATGCGCAACGATTTCAGCGCATTTCACGCCTTTTTTGTGCGCACTGTGCAGGCGACGAGTCTCGTATGAAGATTGTTAATAACGCGTGAAGTGACAACTGTGGGTTTAATTGCGACTGTAAGTTATTAGTGTGAACTTATGTGTTCAGAGAGATGGTGCTGAAGATTGTTCGCTGTGTGTTATGTTGACGAATGTTTGATCGTTATAAATGTTAATGTTATTTTAGTCGGGTTTTCTGAACAATGTCGACTAGATTATCATTAATTGGTTACTCAATCATCAATTTGTTTTATCAAAATTGAATAACAAAATCGTGATACAATTTCAACATAGGCGTTCAATAAGCTTTTATTGACTCGACAAGGGTTGCTCCAAATTCAGCGTTGAGCCAAAATATATTTGGAACAACCTAGCTCTCCCTTCCAGAGCACAAACATGTCAAGCATTTAGCAATATTGGTGTTACAAACTGGGATAATAACGTCAAATTGAGTCTCGTTTAAAGCTAAACAGAGTAACCTCTTGAAAGCTATTAATGTGCAAATAGGCCAGCCACAAATTAAGGGTTTTGTAAACCGCAAGAGCGATGAAGCGTTGGTTGATTTTTAATTAAAGTTGGTAACTCTAGTCAAGGCTGTCGTGTTAATGAGTCGACGATTTCTGTTCGTTTCGATATTGCATTGTTTCCTGTCTCATTTATTAAGGGCCTGTGTACACTTTGCTTTTGGTTTTTACATTGTTCTGCTTTTAATTACATTCGGTTATTGTGCCGAAATGTTATACGACTTCATCTTAAATAAGTTGACTTAAACTAAGGCAGCATTTAATACAATATGTTCACACATAGGTATTATATTTAAGTCGCTTTTTGTATTAAAAAAAGCGTCAGTTGTATTGGCTGCATTCGAAAAAGTTATTATGATTAATAACTAAAAAAAAAAAAAAAAGATTTAACGTCGGTATTAGTTATAAGAAAAATGTGGTGAAAAAAAATGTGAGGATGAGTGGAGGTCTACAAGAGTAGACGAAGACCAAAGAAACGATAGATGGACTGATGTGATGGATGATATGGCTAGAAAGGAGCTGTCTGATGAGATGACGAGTAATAGAGAAGTATGGAAGAAGAAGACATGCTATGCCAACTTCAAATAAATTGGGATAAGGACAGGAGAACGATGATGATGATGATTAGACTTTTAAAAGATGATGACTAATGAAAAGCTTGAAAACATAAACCTAGAGGATATACAGATCATCCTGTGAGTGATTTTTAATCATTCTGTGTGATATGATGTTGGCAATGATACTTTAAAATAGCAACATTTTGAGCCAACATTTGATAACTGCTCAACTCTGCTTGATAGATAGAATATACTTCATGGTACATCAAAATTGTAACATCCTTACTTCCTCACATATTTAAATATTACTTATTTTATATTTTAAATACGAAAGTAAGTTTGTTTGTTTGTTTGTAACCTTTTCACGCCTAAACCACTGAACGGATCATCCTGAAATTTTGCATGTACGTTGTCAGGTGTACAGAAACGGACATAGGGTACCTTTCATTCCGAAAAAAAGTATTGTTCCCGAGGAAAACAACTATAACGTTTTTATGATAGTAGATGGCGCCACGTGTCTTTCGAATCATGATTGAATTATATTTTTACAAGCAGATTACCTACAACCCGAATTGATTGTCAAATTCTCAATTAACGCGAGCGAAGCTGCGGGCAAAAGCTAGTAACCGTATAAGGTATATTATTTTATATTACTGGTGTTTACCTAGTTTATTTTAATGCACATAACTTACCCTTAAGTTACGTAACGTCTGTAAGGCTAGTATCTGATCCTACTAGGCTTACAGATGTTTCAGGAGGTGCATTTTTATTTGTTCTCAGATTAGAAGAGGTCTCTCTCATTTTGTCTGTGAGTAAGAGGCGATTAAAGAAATGCATCTGATGGCTTCAGCGACATTTTTCTGTATGACTTGTTGTAACCTAGCATCCTAGCAAGGTTGAATGGTGATGAACCCCATAATGTCCGCCTCTGTACTTTGTGCTTGAAGTGTTAATAAATGTATTTTACTAAATGGGATAATGGGGGAAATGAAACGATAAGTTTTATTTTAGACAGTGGCAATGTCTTTTATATTGACAGATTAACAGCATTCCTTGCTTATGATTTTTCAGCAGACGATTTTTTCAAACAAATGAAGCAATGTATTAGCGATTTCCTTCAGATTGAAATTGTGTTACTCAATTAGGTTACTGCCCGGTTTCTAGTTAGATAAGTTTATTATATTTTACAGTGTTACTTCAAAATTAGAAGATTAATATTCCTTTATTCATTTAATACACATACCGTACCTACTCAAAGCATTTTTGATTATTAAAATATATTTTAAACCTTCAAAAATCGTGGTCCGTCGGTCTCTCGAGCAGGGTCCAAGCTAACGGTGGTTAGGGCTCCAGAGACAGGAACCTCCTCACAATGCGAGGCGTCTCAAGGAGTATACTTCGTTCTGAATCAGGCCTTTGATCCAACCGCCCAAGTAAGAGCCTCGAAAGATGATCGTCGAGACTCTTTATAACATTAATATTATCATTTAAGCCATATACCACACTGATTATAATAAGACACATCTATATTTAACAGTCCAATAAAACTAAGTGGACTTAACAAATTATCTATGCGAGTTCGCCTTTAGCCAAGCTTTGTTATGCTAAATCGTTCAGTGTGGAGGAAGGTTTACGTCGAGGTGCTTACGAAACTGCGGCCTTGCGGGCGTGCTAAATACCAGAGACAATAGTGTTTACCTACCAATGACACGTTCACTTAATTACTACTAAACTTGCTCGTAATTACTGATTTTTAATTAGGTAGGTACTAAGTCTTGTGCTCTTGTACTAGGATTATTTAATTCCTAGGTTTAATTTCTGTTTGAGGCTTTGTCAAAATGAAGAAATATTATTCGGTTTACTTATTTTCGAAATGCGTGATAAAGTTTTGTGAAATATTAGGGATTTACGCGTAAAGTGAAATAGGTAACGCGCCCAAAAATACACAAAGAAAATAAATTCAGCACGTAATGGTCCTGAAATTGTATCATAGGTAGGTACCTAAACTTTTCTGTGAGCACAGAGATTTTAGAGATGAGCGCAGACGCATAACAAGGTATCTGTACTTTTGGAAATTTATCTTTATTTTATTTTCTAAATATATGGAAGTTTACCTATTTTTTTTTCTTAAAACATAATAAATAACTAAGTACCTATTAATAGTTTAAAAATTATACTTACTTTTTGATAAAATTATTTTTATTATTTTTTAAATGTCACCAATATCATGCCATTAAATATAACAATTTTAATTGTCAATCACAATTTTACTGCCGTCGGGACGGAGTACTTTCATAATAATATAAAAATACTGAAAAATCATACACATTGAAACAAAATGTGTCCTGTACACGAATACAGATCGACATTGCAATTAACTCACACAAACGTGCAGTAACATTTTCTTGGTGTGCTTACAAACTCCGCCCCAAACAAATTTTGACCAATCCCTGATCGCTGTAGGCATAGATCGTTGTGGCAACACGCCTCGTATTTTTCGTCACGGAACAGCGACTCAGGCGCGACTCACACATTGTTAATGTAAGCGTTCTTCGCTTTGAAGATACCGGATCCGAGGCTTCGTGCTATCTCGTTTCCACACCGGTCTTGGCCCCGGTACCCCATCGATGGTTAAATCGTATCAAAAGCTGATATAAAAGCTGGGATTTAGGTTTCAGATAGTTTGGCAAACACAGAATTTGATAAACTATCATACTGATAAAAGTTTACAACAGTAACGATACTTTTATTTAAAAGTTTCGGGACCGGTGACACGATCGGCGATGAAAACAGTCGGCTGACAGAAAGGGACAGACGATCAGGTGGAGTGGTTTCGAAGGCTGCGGAGGCGGCCAGTTTGACCATTTTTTGTTGGTCCGTTGATTGTGAAAGATTACACTTGAGAGTCGAAATACATCTTTACATCACACGTCAGTGGGCACTGAGCTGTCTTCAAAGTAACACGGATTAGACACACGCAGTTTCCTTTACGTAATTATGTCTGCGTTCATGCTGTGATAGTGAAAGACTGAAATAGTGATCTTCTGGGACTTTTGCATGTGTTCGGAAAAATTTGGTGTTTAGAGCTACTCGTCTTCTTTGCCTAGCTCTTATATCAGTTGCGTCCATGGCTGTATCAACACTGAATATGACACCGTACTTCACCGGATACTCTTTTCAAGGTAAGCCTTCAGCTTCTATGTAATTACTTCCTTCATTATAACAATTTATAATTGCTTTCATATACTTTTTTGCTTTTTAACCTGCGAAACTTTTGTAACTTTGTTTATTTGTTACCTTACTTACTTACATGTTTAGTTTAACGTTTGGTTTTTCCTTATAATAACTTTCCGTTATCAAGCTGTTGGATTTCATTTTTACTAACAGTTGGATTGAATTTGATTTATTCAATGTCTTTCTTACACAAATGAGCTTTTTTGTAATCACAATTCATCTTTTTACTAATAATATTAGCATTGTATATATGCTTTATTTTATGTATATTAATTGCTTTGCATGATTCAATCTTCCTAAATTACTTGTGTTCAGATCTATCTTGTTTTAGAATTGTATCATATCTGATTACTTAAAAAACGGTTTCATTCAAATCAATTATACCTCAAATTATGACTCTAAAACCACAAAACGGACAATAAATAAAACACGTTGTTTCACCCATGATTAGCTGACATTTAGCAGCTGATTATGTGTCGGTTATACCAGTTGGATTTAAATTATATCATAAACATAGACAACCGCTTTTCGAACTAAAGGGCCAGAAACGATCATAAAACTATAAAATCACGAGGAAATTACAAAGTGCCTTTTACAGCTACCAATATAACAATATTTCATCTTCGCGCGTCGGGCACAAGACAGACGAATAAGGTATAGCCTGGTTTTTTCTTGTTTATAACAGAACCTTGTTTAGGCTGCACTTTCTGGAATGGTCAAGGACCGTAAGCTATAGAAAATTATTTGTCTCTGTTTCAATAAAGAATTTCTGTCACGACTGATCTATTGTCGTATTCGAGTCATTGTCCGAATGATCTTGATCTTAATTGAAGAAGAATGTAGGAGATAATTGATCATATTTTTAGTATAAACTCACCTTACCATCTATTGATGCCCTTAGTTTGGTTCTTATAGTTCAAACCGGCCCTTAACCAAAAATATACCTGATCATCTTGAGTTGCTTAGGTAACTCTATCCGAAAATATCTTTAGATGAAGGGAATTCAAGTAAAAACTTCTAATATAGTTATTATGAGAGGTTCTTTAAAAGTCTAAAGGATACATTGGTTATACAACATACAGTTTTAAAATTTTAGAGAAATTATTACCCGTCGTAAAATTACTGAATAACTTTTGTTTTCTAAACGTCCTGTCGTTTCTTTGTATCGCCGTTTTATTACTGGCGACAGTTTTTATGAGTATCTAAAGTTTCACGGACAACCGTTCGTACATTTCCATTTTTTGTCTCCACAACGACAATTCCTTGTACTATTTTAGAAGTCTTTTCTATTTTTAAACCGATAAGAACTTCTATGTTACCTAGACGGAGTAGAGAGAGCTGCTGTTAAAAATACTTATGATATTTGTATGTAGAATTATATTTCATAAGGTGTTAAATTAAATATTCCATTGTTTCCCCTGCGGCTGGACTTTAAGATCATTTCAAAGGCTTACCGTGTATAAATAACAACGAATACTGCTCCAAAAAGCTCTCGCACTGACGGTTTTACACATAAATCATTACCATACGAAAACATTTCGACTGCATTGTTAAAAATGTCACTTCGACTTATGACCTGTTTCGTCTAAGGCAAATTAAAAAGAAAGAGATAAATATATTTGAAAGGGTTGAGCGAGGAGAGCAATACCATTAAAGAATGCCGACGACATTGGTATGGATGTCTTGTCATATTTTTTCTTATTATGTGCTAATAAATAAAACTGAATTATTGTTTTACATAAAACTATTTCGGAGTACATAATTCTTGTATTATATTGGCAACAGGCGCGGTAATATTTTTATTCATCGTTCAGATAGACTCAATAGTAGAGCAGTACACACCACGCTGTAGGTATTTCGGATAAAAGACTTCTAATTGCAATACAATGACAAGTGAGTCAAAATAATAGATAGCGAAGAAGTTTTTCAAAGTGATCATTTACGTACTTTTCTTGCATGAGTCACGTTCGCCGTACGTAACAGAGGCGGCGGCGGGCGGCGCGAAGCCTCTTTTGAATTATTAAAAACGTCTCGATTTTTTAATTCGACTTCAAATTATATGACTTTCTGAAGTACGGGTATAAATCGGGATTAGTGTCTTATAAGTCCATCTGATGTGCCCGAGAACATCACAAAACGTTTGTTCAACGCTTTAAGAGGATGAAAGATTATTTACAAAAACGCAGCCATTTGTAATTTGTAGAAATTAATTTTGTTTTTGTTTTGAATTTTATTGTGCATCGCATGATTAATGTTATGCACCTACTTATAATTTATAACAGGATATCAAACGTTGAAGTATCATACCACAGATTAATCTTGAACAGCATGTATTGGAATTTTCTAATGCTAAGAGTTAGTGCATAATGATGCATTTGCGTAGAGTTTAAGTATGGAAGTTAATGTCGATATTAGTTGGCATAATATCTGCGATGAGTGGTCGGCGCGATCAGATGCGCCCGCGGCTAGGTGACGGCGATGAAGCGCGATACCGATCGCCAACGTGTTGCACCTTGTAATTTTCTCCGCGAACGAGAGTGCATTTTTCATAATCCTTTATGGTATTAACATTTTATTGGTCTCCATACGAAATTTGCGACAGCAATAATGTTTGGTGTTAATTACTTGGATCAGTCGTAAATTCTCCTCTCAATTAGAGTTAAAGAGTTTTCGATGGAGGCAATTATAAGAATGATATTACCTACATCACGCTGCATTGGATTTCTGACCTTTATGCGGGGTTCAGTACCATAATCAAGGTTTAGTCACATTCATATCACGGGCCGACAAGCGGTGCACATCTCGCGCACACGCACACACCGCGGCGGCGCGCCCGCGCAGATCAAAGGCACCGACAGGCTCTTTTAGCCGCATAATATGACGCGCCCCCCGCCTCCGCCCGCGGCCGGCGAAATGCCTCGCCGCCCGATCAACCTTCAGGGCGCTTACTTGCCATTACTTATGCCGATCTATTAATACACAAATTGATATAACGGATATTTGAAGCGGGAACTTTGATTTAACGTCATGTTATACTAATCAAAATCAGTTTATTAGATAATTTGCTTATGAAATATGTGCCGACTACATACTTACTCTCTTTAAATATGTTTGGTACCAATTAACCTCTTATGGCTAACGCACGACGATTATGAGCAATTAGCAACACAAACAATATTCTTTATGTGAATAACAAATGATTTGGCCAAAAGTATTTGTGGGTAGGTTAATCCAATCTGATTATCAAAACCGCAGTCATCGATACGGCGCGGGCGCACTCTCAGGTGTTGAAACGTTTAAAGCGATTATCAGATTAGCCGCGGCCCATGAGATCAGAATCTAAAGAGCCCAGGGCGAAGCTCGTCATTGTCACAGAGGCAAAGGTAACACTACTTTTCTCTTGCACAATCATTCTTTACTTTTAAAAATGATTACTTTCCAATTTCAATTTAACGTATTTTTTTTAATCTTTGCAATGAATTTGGTTGTGTTATCTACACTATCAAAAACTGTGTTTCTACGAGCTTGTTTTAACTATGTTTCAAGAAGCTTTTAAAGCATCGTAAGCTTTTTGTCATGTGTCCTATCTTTTGTTTATAATTGTTACACAATAACTTTCAAAAGGAAACCAGGAGAGTGGAGAGGAGGGAGGGGGGGAGGTTTATTTTCTTTCTTTCTTTCTGTCACTTTGTAATTAATGAGTGTCATGCGCAAATTCATCAAAATGAAAAGAATAATGAAATACTCGGATTTTGTACGAATAATGTAACGTTATATCACATCTCGCCAAATAGTTGATTCAGATGAAACTTCTCTTTATTGGATCCTTCTGAACTAAAGATCATAATAGCCGCACGGGTCGATCTTTAGGTTAAGCCGTGCTTGCCTCGGTTGATCTGTGGATGGATGACCGCCCATTACATACCGAATTTCGTCCGTGCCTCGGAAAGCACGTTAAGCCATTGGTCCCGGCTGTCATCTGTAGGTCGTTGACAGTCGTTACAGGTATTATAGTCAGTCGCCCAAAAAGTCTGACAAGCAGTCTTACCAAGGGGTATCGTTGTTACCCAGTACTAACTGAGTTGTGGAGGTCAGATAGGCAGTCACTTTATGTAAAATACTGGTATTCAGCTGCATCCGGTTAGACTGGAAGCCGACCCCAACATAGTTGGGAAAAGGCTAGGCAGATGATGATTACAGAGACAGCTAGATATGATTATGCATAATACTCAGAACACGCATTCTAAAGAAGCTATGCTGATCATGTGCTAGGTGCTAGCAGTTAACATCTTAAAATTCTTATAAATTAACGTCTTTTGTTAAATGTCGCTTACAAATGAATTCCCATCCACAACTGTAGGTATGTCCAATATTAAATAATGTATGTATTTTAAATAATAAACGCGACATATTGTTGAAGGAATATTTATGTAGTTGTTTGTTTCTACATGTTACCTAAAGCAATGACAAAAGGCTATAAGCAAAACTACGACTTTTCTTTTGAGATCATCAAAAAAATATGTTTTAGACCTTATTGTAGTTTCACAATCAGGATTCTTAATAGCACATCGATGGCAATCTATAATGAATCGAGCCAGAACTGCTACAAGTTTGGCGCTATCATTAGCATCCAACAATCAGGATTGATTGAACCAAACAACGCAATCAAATTAAGGTAATATTTTAAGGCAGCAAACAACGCCGGGTATATTTATTAGTTTCTTGAGCGAAATCCTTTGTCCAAGCGGCAAGTGACGACGTCAAAGAGTCCATTTCGTGCAAGAAAAGAAAAGAATCCGTCAAATTAGTACATAACGCGTTATGAATACGGAATGAGGTCAAACAGGGCACTCTCGAACATAGCCTATTATATTGAAATAAAATATTCAGTTCCATTCATTACCTACGTAGGTACGTACATTATATTCAGCTCCGACATGCCGAAAGGCGTTGCCTTAGTTTGAACAGTTGGCATCACATTCAATGGGGAGACTCGGTTGTAACAACTTAGAAAGACTTTTTGTATTCCCTGTACACGTAGTTTTTCCGTTTATATATGGGATAGGCCTCCCCCAGGTGTCTTGTCTTGTCTTGGGCCCCCTATGTCCAGCAGTGGACGTCTTTCAGCTGAAATGATGATGATGATGATGATATATGGGATATGGAGGAGCTCGTGGCTAAATAAGAACAGCCGCTCGGATCAATCTTTAGGTTAATCCGTGCTTACCTAGGTTGGTCCGTGGATGGGTGACCACCCATTACATACCGAGTTTCCTCCGTGCCTCGGAATGCACGTTAAGCCGTTGGTCCCGGCTGTCATTTGTAGATCTTTGACAGTCGTTACAGGTAGTCAGTGGCTCAAAAAGTCTGACAACCAGTCTTACCGAGGGGTAACGTATTACCTAGTACTAACTGGGTTGTGGTGGTCAGATAGGCAGTCCTTGTAAAATACGGGTATTCAGCTGCATCCGGTTAGACTGGAAGCTGACCCTAACATAGTTGGGAAAAGGCTAGGCAGATGATGATATGGGATATGTTATACTTACTTATAAAACTAGTATTCTCAAAAATCTAGATTCTAAACTAGTCGACCCATTTCTATTGAAATCGATTGTGTCGATATTTTTTGCTGTCACACAGGTGACGGCGTGAGCCGGTAGCATGAAGAGAATTTCACGCTAACAACATCGACTGCATTCAAAGTAAATAATATTCAGAATTTCCAAGAGCTGTTACCCAGATGAGAATAAGCCGGCATCTAAGTTGCTATGTAACTCGTATGAAAGTATAATAGAATTGATTTGATATTCGATTGCTACATTTAGTGGCGGCCAGGCGGCCACGCGACCACGGGCCACACAGAATACTTTGAAGACTTGAAGAAGGCTTAATGGAATGACACAGCCTTTGTGAACGCCGCCCAATTCTAATGCCTATTCAGATGGCATTTCACCTCTCTTTGTTGCTTGATTTCGGATAGTAATAGGTTATTTTATTAGCGTATAGATGATTTTTAACGAGAAAAGAAATCTTGTTTAGATATAAATTGATAGCACATTGTTATTTTAGTTGCAAGGCATTGAAATGGATTACCTACGTTATAATGTGGAGCATGCATTGTTGGTAACTTCAACTTGTTGATCGAATTAGATTTTGTATGCTCTATACACGCTTCAGTGATAACCTTGTTATATCGCTCTACATATTGTTGTTATTCCATTTATTTTGCACTAGCGTTTCTCTGTGACGTTTCTTCCAAGACGTTTTTTTTTTAAAAAAACTGTGCCCCACATTAGGAATTTCTCCGGTATCGTGGGTGTGTTTACAAACATTTAAACGCACACAAACAGCCAGACCCGGAACAATATAATGCCGGATCTGTTCCGTGCGGGAATCGAACCCGCGACACGAAGCACAGCAGTCAATTGCTTAGCCACTGCACCAACCGTGCCGTCGACACGTCGTTTTGGAGCGACAATAGTAAATTTGTTTTTAGGGGCGTTTGTGTAGCGCTAGTGAAACGATCTGGCTCGCCACCAGCGCTGAGTGTGCCAGAAGGCACCTCCTCGTCGCTAATTCATGACATTCCTCCAGCGCTTGGCTACGATGCAGGGTATGTAGTCGTTTGTACCGCTCTCGCATTCTCACTTAGCCAAAAACAGGCGCTCGCCTCTCCTAGACAAAACCCACAGACAACACAAGAATATTATTTAAACCTGTAAAGGGACTTTATAAATATTGTAACGTTCGAACATACATACTTAAAGAACTAATAATAATTATTAATCCATGACATCTGAAATAATCGTTCAAAGCAGACAAACAAAAACAAAGAATAAGACGTAGTTGTCGGCATGATTGGTATTGGCTGTACTACCTATTTATTTGTTTCAGAATTTTCCATGTTTTCAATTCAAACAATACCTATTGTCCTTAGAATGATTTACAAAATAATAACTTTTCCTCTGTTAGAGTAAGATAAGCTTGACTTACAGATCTATGAAATCAACATACATAAAAAAATATGTGCAAGTATGTTCGTACACTTGTATGAACAGTTTCTAATGTAGTTAACAATATTGATGCACAGTAACTTGTGCCACAGAACCAGTTGTAGCTTCATAATTTGCAATGCGAAAGCAAAAACGCCAAGAACATTAATTAGATTTCCTGAACTATGACCAGGTTTCGCGGAACCCACTCGTCGTACAGTTATCGTTGGTACAACTCATGTGGAAGGAAAGCGGCATGGCGTGTGACGTAAAGCCCCATATAAATTTTACTATAGGCACATTAATGTCGCTACGTGAAATTGATTTGCAAGCAGAAACATATTATGATTGTGAAAACGGGGTTTACGATTTATTTACACAATACGATATCGATTTCAAACATTATAAACTATCACTGTACCCTTGTTCTTATCAAGCAGGTACCCGCGGCAAGTTCGCCTATGGCTTACGTTACCCGCAAGTAATATTCAAAGAGCATAATTTGTCATAGGTTGCATTTCATTGATTTTTTTCATTCATTTTCATTTTTTCGAAAGGTATAAACTAACACGAAGAGAAAGAGTAGTATTTTTTGTCCTCCATGAACTTGGAAGAGTTGTTTTACTTGGTTAATAATCGAGCCTGTAGTAAGTACTATAAGCCAGGTGTGGTAGTGTGTGTCGCTGCGCAGGTATGAGGTCGGGATATCTTTACGCCTATTGCGCTCATAAGTTTTATTGGCCGTCATTCCCGTGTAGAACCCACGGCTAGTGCAATAGTTATACCCTAAGACATCAAACGTTTCAACAACATAAAGTGCAACACAGTAGAAACAAAATGCACCATTTCAGTTCGTACCGATTAGAGCAAATCAAAGTACAACGTACTTTTGACGCGGTCATTTTAAATTAAGAAATTGAAGTTGTACAAACAGAAAATGAATTTCGTCATAGCAAAGATGGAAGGTTAAGAAATTCAATCACTATCCGACAATGCAAGTGATAACCCGAAAGTACTACGAAGGTTGATGAAAATGTGATTGTTAATTAAAGTTGACACAGAAATGCGAATGGTGAATTCAGAATCTTCATTTATTCGGTCACGGTTTGCCTCTTACGTTTAGCATTAAATGATTGACTCTGTTTCAATTTCGTCTAACACGAACGCAACGGTTGAACGAATCGGAACACGATTATGTGATTGTGAGAAAATTTTATACTTCAACGGTGCAACGGTGTCTATGTCTAAGTTTAGTGTGTGATTATGTTTCGAGCAGACGAGACTTGCTTGCTATGAATAAAACGCGTGAGTAAAAAATATTGACAGCTAGGGTATTGAAACATTCAGCTTCTGAGTGCACAATATCGACCTAGTGACTGATATATTTTTTTGCCAATTCAACCTTACTTTCAGTGCTTCACATCAGCGTGCCACCCTCGTCGATGTTATTGTGGCGCTCTACTTGTGCATGCTCCGAATGCACTTCCGGACGATTAGCTTCCAATGAATGTTTGAATTTGTTGTTAACTCCACCTTCTTTTGCGTCAATAGCGTTACAATGTTTTCGAATTCTATTACGCATTGTGCACTTGAGATCCTCTTTGTGATTTTCATTGTGAACATTTCGTCAATTGCGTGTTCGACTGATCCTGTTAGTTCGGTCGGATATAGAGAGAAGCATGAATTGGAATAGCGTTTGCAATTTTTAGGTATGGCGATCGTATTTATTAATACAGAAATCAATATATTTACATCATTTGCACATTCCGATATCTTGTTTTTGATTTGGATAGTTATTATAACTTTCTAATCTGGAGTTTGATATTTTAATCGTCGTGAATTCCTAACTCATATTTATCACTTATCACAAAAAATCGTTGTAATAGAGCTATATATATGACGGTAATAAACTATCTCGCCAAAATGAAAACTATATTATAATGAAGTGATACATTACCACAAAGCCACCCACATTTGTATAGTGGGGTTGTTATGGACACGTTATGCGTCATAAATATTTCGGGAACATAAAATTAACACTCAAAAACATGGGCTTTCGAGGCACCGCAACGTCTACAGCCTCCTACAAAAAATATGGGTATCGCTTGCAGAACCGCGGCGTGACTCCGAACACTACAAAAGCACTTCAATACAAAAAACAATACCAACTTTTATGTTAAACGAAAGAAGGTCCAATTTCCAATACTGCTGAGAGCTTTCCTGTTAGTTTGGGAGGTTGTATTGATGGTTACAGTTGTTAACCCTAAGTTGTTTGTGTTATGGTCTACTTTTGATTGTATGTTTAATATCCGTCTCGGTTTCTTGTCTTATCAAAGGACATACTTGTTGACATGTTGTCTAATTGATTGGTGGTTCTCCGCAGGGGTCTAGGGCCTTACGTGAGGCGGAACCTTTGAGGAATTATTTGATATTGATAAACTATAAATGCCTTCACAAGTGGAACATGCCACTGTTATATTTTTTTTACTGTTAATATGCGGTCAAAAGTTTGATTTGGGATGACGGAATATATCTAATTACTTTTTATTCGCATTTTCTATAAAAAACAACCAGTGCAACAAATTAGCGAAGAAATAGCAAATAATTGCAAATATTCTTTAAATTCTACATGTGAATTGAATTAACGGTATGAAATCACATTTTAGCCACTTGCTATTGTATAATATAGGTAGCTGCTGAATGTATTCTTTAATATCATCTCGTTCCCAATAGAAGTTAACATGCATGCATAAAGGCGTTGCAAAAATCGACGACTGGCGGCTCCCTTTGACGTTAGGTGGTCTCCCAACCACCGCCGCACGAATGATGTGATTATAATAGCGACACTTTACGCACACATAACCACATTAATATATCCAGAAATAATACAATTTATATTCCAAGGGATTTTATTCGCAAAAACCATTGAACTAGCCAACTTAATTACCGCTCACGATACTCATCGCTACAAAACATTAATTAAAATTTTGATGACTTTCTTTTCACCTTTGAAAATCAAGAATGATTCATCAATCTCTCAGAATTCTCCACACAACGAAAAGATGGAGGCATTTCATTTAATCTAGGAATAACATATTTTTTTGTGAGAACAGAAGTTGATACTCGTAAAATGTAACAAGTCGATCCCAACAAAGGCCAGAAATAGTTTAAGTGTTATCGTTTCTGCTTGACCGCACTCGTGTAAAAGAAATTGGATACTCTTGCTTGAGAACACTGCCAATGAAACGTAAAATTACGAGGTGATCGAGGCCTACCGATGACGTAGGTACATATTGTAGAGCGTGTACGGGCGAGCGACGTGCAACCGGGCTCAGCTTTGTGATCCGTAATGCATTGTTGCTATTGATACTTTACGCATTATTTGAGTTTAATATAGCTACTGGTTGCCCTACTAATACAAATCCAATATGAAGACGTGCCTTCTTTCGGGCGACAGAGTCACAAAACATTTTCACAATAATCTAATACTTACATATAATATGGAAGAGTATATTTAGATGCATAGAAATACGATTGTGTTCAGAAAATCACGATCGTAAAGAATACTGGAACATATTCTTCACAAGTAGAATACACACAATCAGAGAGCTTAGCTTTTATAGCGAAGTCGATCCGCAACTGGTTTCCACACACGTACAGCGCTTAAGTTCACGTTTGCGAGTTAGAAATGGCGGTGTGGGAAAAGCGTTTAATATTGGAGAAGTTATTAAGAGTGTTTGTTTGTCCAGGTCAGGGTCGTATGAACCAGTTGGGCGGAGTGTTCATCAACGGTCGTCCGCTGCCGAACCACATTCGGCTGAAGATCGTGGAGATGGCGGCGGCGGGAGTGCGGCCCTGCGTCATCTCGCGCCAGCTACGCGTCTCGCACGGCTGCGTCTCCAAGATACTCAACAGATACCAGGTAAAGATGCTCACACAATTCCACGTACTTCTAAAAACCTTGTTAATATTGATCGAAGATTTCCTCTTTCAAAGATGAGAACGTGAAATTAAATTATGTTTTTGTTGTTATCAGGAAACGGGCTCCATACGTCCCGGTGTGATCGGAGGATCCAAGCCAAGAGTTGCGACTCCAGAAGTTGAAAACAGGATCGAAGAGCTGAAGAGACAAAACCCAGGTATATTTTCCTGGGAAATTAGAGATAAACTAATTAAAGAAGGCATTTGTGATAAAAACACAGCGCCATCTGTGAGTTCGATTTCGAGGCTAATAAGAGGAGGCAAAAGGGATGAATCAGATCCTAGAAGAAATCACAGCATTGATGGTATTCTAGGTAAGTAATATACTTACCTCGGATTATTAAAACATTGCATGGATCCTATTGATCCCTATTTGGAATATGTTTTCTATAACAATTCACAATAAAATAATAATGTAGGAGTGACCTTAGGTACTCACACTACTGCATTAGCCGTATCAGTTTATAGCATAGTTTGTAGGAGCACTTTACCGCTTGAAAAGTAATACCGCGTTGTGTGTTTGCATTAAACTTTATATTGCTCTAGTTTGTAGTTGCTCTCTTGGTAAAGAATTAACTGTGCTGTGGTTTATTCTGAGTCTAATATTTTCCGCGTGCGAGGTCACCGCGGGTAGGCATTAATAAGTATTTAGCAATAATTCAAAGTCCCTGACGGATTCAATTCAATTATTTAAAAAGTATCTGACGAAACCTTCGACATAATGACGCGTAAATAACTCGGCGTGTCATCGTAGTCCTTAACGCTGATTCGAGACCATAATCACTTAATTTAGTTCAAAGCATACTATTATTATAAATTTATTCTTATAATGAGACTGTCGGAACGTTTGCAAACTTCACAAAATGGCGTATAAAGTTAATAATCCACGTAAAAGTGAAGCGGGCGCGGCGCGCGCGCACGCCACGGCAGCGCCCCTTGTGTCGGCTTCGAAATTGTAGGTTATAAAAATGAAATTAGTATCCAAAGGTGTTATTATCCCATCGCGTTTGGCCGCGGGGCTTGCATTACGACAATCTGTCCGTACTGCACGTCTTGTGCCGTATAGCTATCCAATATAAAATGGCGCTCCTAATATCCCGGTTCAGTGACGGAGCGCGGTTTTGCCGGCGAGATTCTGCGCACCGATAAGATTATGCATATTAAGTTGTGCGCGGCCAAAGTAATATCTACACTGGAAAAGCGGCCCCCTTTAGTGCTCGAGCTTCGAGTATTGAAAATTTGCTGTTCGTGCCTGTCCTGTGACGGCGGGTAACGGTACATTTTGGTCGCGAGTTTTTCGTGGAAATATTTGCATACACGCGGACTTTGGTAACAGCGGCCGTTGATTATTATTTCAGGGACCGCACCGAACAAGTTTGCATATTGAAAATTTGCATACTCGAAAATTTGTTTATTTTTCGTTTGTACGCTTCACTAAAGTACAAGCACAAACAAAATATGGTTTTCTAATCCCGCGGTGTGGCTTACATAAGATAAGAACGCGATCAACTTCTATGTAATCTAATTCCATTTTATTATCAGCTAGCACAAAGTAATATTTATTAAGGCCCCGAAGAATTCATTTGAGGCTACTAGAGGCGTAGTGTAATGTGGTTACGTTTAATTTAATCGAGGCCGCGTGTGGTCCGCGCGGTAGTCCAATATAATCGACGTAAAACAAAAACAAATGATCTTAGAAAGTCGCAATAAAAATTACCTATTACGACGACAAAATTCATATTATTTGAACAGTCATTTCTGACGGAAACCATTTGGAATATAGCCCCGATATAATTGTTATAGCTTGTAGTTACAAGATGTAGTCATAATCATAGTTTAAAGTAAATTACTTGGCTTACCTAATGTAACTATCTTTTTTTTTTTTTCGGATGGTAAATTATCAAATGACCACCCCCGCTCTGAGCGGAGCGGAAAGGAGTGTCAGACTTGTACTGACTAAAACCCATCCATGTTCCTTCTTTGCCCTTTGTGTTCCAGGGCCACGGTATCTCTTTCGAACAGTCTCGCAGCCCTGGCACCTAATGTACCTTGCACCAACAAAGTATTTCTTTATTTTAATAGGTCCATCATCATGTGAGGACTCAGACACCGAGTCTGAGCCTGGCATCACCCTGAAGAGGAAACAAAGAAGGTCCAGGACTACGTTCTCTGGAGACCAGCTGGAAGCCTTAGAGCGTGCTTTCACCAGGACTCAATACCCTGATGTTTACACGAGGGAAGAGCTTGCGCAGAAAACCAAGCTTACTGAAGCTAGAGTTCAGGTATGTACGACTGCTAATGACTTCATAAATACTGAACCAATCAACAATGAATGAGCCCCTTCTAACAACTAAAACCCTAAAACTCCTAAAACTTAGTAGCATCATCATCTGCCTAGCCTTTTCCCAACTATATTGGGGTCGGCTTCCAGTCTAACCGGATGCAGCTGAATACCAGTATTTTACATGGAGCGACTGCCTATCTGACCACCACAACCCAGTTAGTACTGGGTAATACGATACCCCTTGGTAAGACTGGTTGTCAGACTTTTTGGGCCACTGACTACCTAACGACTGTCGAAGATCTACAAGTGACACCCGGGACCAACGGCTTAACGTGCTTCCGTGGCACGGAGGAAACTCGGTATGTAATGGGCGGTCACCCATCCACAAACCAACCTAGGCAAGCACGGCTTAACCTAAAGATCGACCCGACCGGCTGTTATTATTTAGCCACGAGCTCCTCCTAGAAAACTTAGTAGCATAATAATAAAAAATAACCAATAGTTGACGACGTTGGAAAAAGAGTGATCTGGGGCACAACAGTTTGTAAGCGCACCTCATTACTAAGATCAGTGTGGCATGGTCTTCACTTTGCAAACTGCACCAATTCTATGGTGACATGTTGTGATCCCTTAAGGAAGAAAGTACTATTTTTTAATGCCATTAATTAATAACCTCAGTATTCGTAAAAATGTCACTTAGATCACTCTGGCTCCAATGTCATCAGTTGTGGTTGACTGGTTGCTAGTAGGTACACAGTTGGACTATACAGTTAACCTCCAACCATAATTCTCAATTAAATAGAGGGTGATTTCTTCGCCACACGGCCTACGAGTATCGGTAGCCCACTCAAAACAGGTTGGGTGTATCAATGATAGATGAACGCAATCAAACAATCCCATTGTTGGCCGCACTCACTTCCCGCCCCTACAAAGCGTGGCACTGAAAAAACATAATTACCTTTATAATTAATTACAACAATAGTAAAAGCTACCATATGTTGTTCATCGCTACCGATGTTTTATCAGTTTTTGTTCAATTAGTAGCCCCTCGTAATTGTAGGCCTGTATAAGACGGTGTAATCGACTTAGCCCTATAATTATGTATTGATGAGTTAGGTATGCGTAATATTTATAGCAGTATTAATCGCAATATCTGTCAAAGTTGTAGTCTCATATTAATACAAATCGTAGTTTTTGCTAGACTAGCAAACAGCGTTGTAAAGTGAAGACTTTGTAACAATAATAATTATAAACGCAATTAACTGATTGGATTCCTCGGTCAGATTGCATTGAGCAATCAGTAATGTTTCATTATTCCTAACAAGGACTTAATTAAAGTTTCATTTTGTTTAGGTATGGTTTTCTAACCGAAGAGCTCGACTTCGCAAGCAACTGAACTCTCAGCAACTGAGCGCTTTCAACACCATGTCCCTGCAGTCAGCGTTCCCTTCGGTGCATCAACAATACGAGCCTCCGTCTACCTTCAACGCACAATGTGCATCTTGGCAACAATCGTATTCATCTGCGTTGGGCACCAGCTCAGTCCTAAACTCCGCTCTAGCGCCATCCCTCCATCAATCTGCGTTGAGTGCTCCTTCTGTATGCCAGTCAGCGCTTGCAGCATCCTCTCTACATCCCCCAACTTCAAGTTCCTTCACCTCCGGTAACCTAACGCCTCTGTCCCATTCTTCGGAACTTGCTACTCCCTTACAAGCACCCACTGACGCCACTCCTCCTAGCTCAAGCCCTACTACGACGAGTCCTTCTGCGAACCAGAGCAGTGCACTCACTTACCAACATTCAACGTACGCGAACCCCAGTGAACCGCTCTCCCATCCGTACGGATACGGGGACTACTCGAAGCAGGAGCACGCCATGTCAGCGCACAACCACTGGACGACCCGGCAGCTGAGCGGACACGCGCAAAACAAACTCGCCGAAGTCAGCGCCTGGCCTGAAAACTATAGGTAAGTTTATTCCACGTTCATTTAATATTCAAGTTTACATCATAAAAAGCAAATATGGATTAAAACATCTCAATAATCCCCGACGGCAACTAAGTAGCTCTATGAATTATTGATGTCGAGCTACTCATCTGACTCGGCTTATGCGGATGAATATGCAATTACAATAAAGTGACCTTTGCTGCCGATCATTTAAATAACTATCTATTATGTGAATACCAGATGTGACTGTGACTGTTACACTAATAGTAGGTTTAGGGCGCACGTTCGCAATGACATCATTTGGTGTTAGTCAATCGGTATTAGTATCGCGTACGACGGTATGACGCGTCTCGTCATCTCGTGTCGACTTCTCGAGCGTGTCTACATGGGAAGCGTGTAATGCCGCGTCCGGTGGCTATCGATCGGGCGTGGGCTCGATCGCAAATCGGGGTGCGTACGTTTTATTTCTTTTCACCTTCCTTTATCATTAGCCGAAGCGGCCGCTAATCAATTAAGAGTGTAAGAAGTCGGCCATTATACGCCGCGCGGGTGGTTATTACAGCGCGCGCCTCGTAATACGCCGATCCGATCGTGAATGCAATAGGGCTGCGAATTTTATAGGGATTTTGGATCGATTTTTAATTAAACTTTTTCTTAGTTATTTTAAATTCTCTCAAGATATACGATGTATCGTCTCTGGGATCTGGGTTTTATAACAACAAAAAGAAGGTCGTAGAGAACATTTCACTCGTGCGCTGGTCGATAGTAGGTATGTGTAACTACCAAAGTGAATTTGTCGAATGACAATGTGACAAATACATTGTCGCTTTGTACTGAATACGGCGACGACATTTATCTGTGTTATCGAGACAAAGCACGTCTATAAACCTCACATTGGACCACACACAATATCTCGGCATGCACAATAGAAGACAAACTAATAACATATGGGTTAGCTACGTTTGTGTCGGTGTGTCTTACCTAGTCCTTTACGCGCGCTTGATTGACGTAACACTTCGTTTCAACTCTATTTGTTATTTTTGTCTGCCAAAAATATTGTATTGTGTGCCGAAAGTGTGGCTAATAGACTTCTCATGTCTGTTTGAAGATGGGATAATAGAAGAAAATCCCATTTGATCATATCCAGTGTCGGCTCCACGCAATGTTGGCGCAGCCGGAAAAGCTATATCTTGTACAATGTCCATGAGTCATAATAAATCAGTAAGCTGCCTATCTATTAGTAGTGAGATATGTACGTTTTGCTATAATTAACGTGGACAGTCATTGGCCATAAATAGCGATTGTGATTGTCACCTCATTCCTTATTTTATTTGCCGCACTGGTGGTTCTACGACACTTAGGTAGTATTTACGTGAAATTATTGGAATGGGGGTATTAAACATAACAAAATACTGTTTTTAAAATATCGATATAAAATGAGAAAAGCGTCCCTATTCTAAAGACTTTCAGAAGACGATAAATCTACATAATAACGTATCGATACTCCAATCATATCTGTAATTTCGACTCAGCACTGTAAACTATTTTTGTATTCGGCATATTATTCAAAATTATTCAATTTAGTCAACCCAATATTACCACAAACGGGTTCGTGAAATTGCTGATGTTCATCTCGTTTTCTGTTACTGAATGTTTAATTAAACGAAATATTTCAGGGATTGATTTATTAATACCTTCGCGTATAATTGACAAAAGTAAACAGCAATCAATAGCGCTTTCGGCCAACCAATTATTTTTCGCAATGCTTTATTATCGTCATTCGTCCTCTCGTATTTACTGGGAAACAGAAACAACAAACGCGCGTTTGTTTAGGTTAATAGCTTCCAAGTAATACGGCTGCCAATCATTTATTGATATTAGAAATCTACGCCGGCACAATACGTAGCGGATAACAGATAACCACACGTTGCTTTGTGGCCGGCTCGGCAATTAATGAGAGGCCGAACGTGACATTAGTGCAGTGAACCTAAGCATTATGCTAACGCGAACCCGGTATTAAAACTTATCTGCAGCTATTTGCATTCGACTTCCTAAACTGCAGCTCGGCTCGCGTGCGCTGCGCGGAGCAACCACCTTGCCTCGAACACTTTCCTCTGCAGAAATGCTCGCTCGGTTATTGTTTTCGCACGTGTTTCATTCTCATGTTAAAATGTTTATGCACATATTTACCATAAGGGTAAAGTGTGGTATTTGGGATGAAGTTAAGTAATAACTAATAGCCAATCGCCATAACCTGTCTAGCTAGCTCTTGGAACTGGCTAAAATAATGCTCACCAAAGAAAATATAATTTTTTACTGCTTTCGAAAGTAATTATGCATTATTCAGAGCAACAAAATGTAGGTTTTCATTGTGATCGTAATAGTTGAACCTGCGCAGCATTACGTGCGGCCTTCGTTGTTTATGAGCGATGTACGACACTAATGTACCTTAATAATGTATTAGCCACTGTATTAACTATGAATTAAAATTTTATTGCACGCTCAGTCACGAAATGCTTCCGAAAATACTTCTGAGTGTGCATATAGAGACCTCAACTAAATTATGTAGTTCGGTAGGCCGCGGTCCGAGTCACAATTACAAGGCGGCATTACAGCTTGCACACTGTGTTATTATTTCATTATTTTTAGTTTAATCGTTAGATTCTTGATATAATGTTTAAAGACCGAATGGAACCTATGAAGCGATTAAATGATGCAGTGGGCAGTATCCCACGCTAAGCCAAGTTATTGATTGTAAAATTCAATGTATCTCAGTAAAGTATTAAGTACCTAGGTATCTATATCGACCAGATACATTACGTGTCTTTGGTGTAAAAGTAAAAGACCTCGAGTTTTATGCAGCCTGCGATCTATTGTTACCCGACGCCTACTAAGAACTACCTATATATATCACTAGGTATTACCTATTCGAACGGACTAGTTCCAATGTAAGAGGCGTAAATGTGCCTTGCTTTATACAACATTAGTTTTATTATATGCGAAACCTGAAACACGTGTCTAGTATTTTTATGTAAAGAATCTATGTACAAGATTTCAAAACTGTATCATGAAAAATCACAAAGATATAAGCTTGTTCTGTTACCTGGTTGTCGACACAAAAACGTGGTCACCACGCAGCGCGCCCGCGCGCACGCCTCCAGCGTCGTCTTGAGCTCATTGATAATTGATAATTTGATAATTTGGCAGTAGGTACTAAATGATTGCGATAGGTACTTAATGTCGCTCGGTGTCCTACTCGTAACTTTTTTAAATATTTTTGGGACAAAATATAATATGGTTTAAAAATTATTGGAATCGATTCAGTTACTTATTCTGAACAAACTATATTCAGGTTTCGCATATACTAAAAATAATGTTGTATATTACGAGATTTTTCATGTATTTTTTCTTTTGTTACAGTTCGTTCTTTGGCACCAACGCATCACACTACGTGTCTCACGCGCATTCACCCACAGAGGCGAAGTCTGGCTATCCTTACTTAGGACAACTCGGCGGCATGGACATGGGCAGAGTACACTAGACCTAACTGCTTTTTATTAAGCAATAGAATTCTATAATCATAACTGTTTTGTAAGATAAGATTCACAATAGTTTCAGGACATATCGTAATGTGCCTTCATTATACAGAGTGTTTCAATATTTTTACAGACGACAAATAATATTTTGTATATTTACAATTTCGCAATAAAATAGGTTGTAATCAATCCATTGGAGTTAGATATTTTGAGAGCCTTCGTTAGCCTTCACTGTAATATAGAGCTTTATGTATAGTATATAGATTCACAGTATGTTTTATATTGTATAATATTTATGGTTCCTTTACTCGAATGTGCGCACTAAATACAAATTTTCCCGTAGGTTTTTATCTTTCTAGATATAGATCGTTACTACATTTTATAAGTTGTTATATGTATATTGTATTTTAGATTATAATCAATGTTTAGTAAGCAATGTTGTAATAATGTTTTAAAATCAATAAATATAATAACTTTCCTAATAAAAAATATTAGTTACTAAAAGGTAGAAAACTTTTACGCCGCGATACTATTCCTGTACAAGTACGCACAACGGCTAATCAAACTATACAAAACCAGTTTATGCGGATCTCTCATTGTATAGGAAATCTATTTAAAGCGAGGCCAAGTTATACTGGAAATGTATAGCTTCATGTGCCGCCGTGCGTACATGATTAAGTTAAAATGTGGAAAAAAATATTCTATCTTTTAGTGACTATTCCCAAAAGATTGATCCTAAAATTGCCTTAAATGAAGTTGTGATTTTATATAAATAATGTATTTATTTATAGGTATATTATTGTAACTTAGATTAATTAAGTATAGCGACTAAGCACTTTGTAAAAATAACGGTTTACCCAGAATAAATGAATGCTAATGCAAATAATTCAAGGTTTTTAATTAACCCTTTTTTAAAACTTTCAGTTTATTTTCAAGGACAAACATGAACAACAACCTACACTACCCCCCCCCACCCCCCACCTAGGGGCTTAGGCGTTTTCCTTTGTAGCCTACTTCGCATTGTTGTAGATGCTCGTATATATCAGGCAAGTCACACACAGGTGACATATCAATTGAGTAGTTAGGCAATAAGTACGTTATCCCGATCACCATAGCTTTGACATTCGTTAGTCCGAAATTATCTGAACGTCGACTACAGACTACAGAAATTTCTCTTTGCCGATATGCGAGTATTCCCGTTAATGTAAGAACAATTTGGACGATCGTAGAAACTTCTCGAAATCTGTGCAAAAGAATAGGGAGACAAGACACTAGTTTTGACGTTTTTCGTAACGTGTGACGATTTTTGAATCGAAAATACAATTATTCTATGGCACTTTAGTTAGATTGTTTGCAAGAAACACAATCAGTATCATCCATAGATACGAATAAATTTTTAAAATTATGAAAATATTATTTGTGAAACGAGTTTTTTAATTTTAAAATTTACTTATTTATGTTACGAAAAACGTTAAAAAACGTACGTACGTACGTTACTCATGGTTAAGGAAACTATTTTTCAATTTCAAGCCAGTATTTTGGTGCAAACTGCTTCGTTGGGTGTAATTGTTGTATACCATTAGTTCCTTTGGTATTCCTTTCGCACATACACATTATATCCAATCTTATTGACAAGGCAGTAGGCTATCTATTAGCGCCATCGATGAAATATTTAAATAAATTTCTACAAACCCATTTCATTGCCTCATTTGTGAATATTTTCATAGACAGATAGTCTATGGAAGTTGAGCTGGAGCTGTCAGCATAGTTTTACCTAAGTTAAATTTTCAAGGTTTCTGGAATGAAGTTCCTTCAAGAGTTTGCAGAAGTTTAGTAAGTATGCGTTCAAAATGGGCCTAAGTTTCACATATTATGATAAGGAAACTTTACAAACGGCTAAAGTACTAAGAAAAGAAAAAAAAACTCCATCTATTCACGAACAAATTAAAAAAAGCTATTAATAAGCAAATGTTACTACAGTGTCAACGAATATTTGAATGATAAATCTTTGAAACTCGTATAGAAAAAACAAAAATGTTTTTAGAATAAGTTAGATTATCATCTTAAGCCTAGCCTTTTCCCAATTATGTTGGGGTCGGCTTCCAGTCTAACCGGACGCAGCTGAATACCAGTATTTTACATGGAGCGACTGCCTATCTGACCTCCACAACCCAGTTAGTACTGGGTGATACGATACCCCTTGGTAAGACTGGTTGTCAGACTTTTTGGGCCACTGACTATTACCTAATGACTGTCAAAGATCTACAAATGACACCCGGGACCAACGCCTTAACGTGCTTTCCGAGGCACGGAGGAAACTCGGTATGTAATGGGTGGTCACCCATCCACAGACCAACCTAGGCAAGCACGGTTTAACCTGAATATTGACCCGAGCGGCTGTTATTATTTAGCCACGAGCTCCTCTGAAGAATAAGTTAGATTATAAGGTACTTAAATGATAAGTCCTCATCTCCATATATTATCTTTCTTTTGCTGTGCCCGACAGAGTCCACGATTGTTTCTTTTGGCAAAATGTCTACCACCTAAGCCTACACTGTGGAATGCAATAAAGAATTGAGTATTGAAGATAAGGTGTTTAGAAAACTTACTAAGTACTAAGTAGGCACCTACTTTTATGAAGAAAAATAGTTGATTTATTTCCTTCTGCAGTTTATTCAGATTTACAGTTATTTGCTCAAATCAATTGCATTTCTTTACACCTGAAACCGTGTGACTATTTTACGGTCATGTAAAGTTACAATGACCGTCATGAATGACATGGTTTCATGTACATGGGTTTAATGTTCGGCGCAAATTAAGCGGGTTACATACTTATACTGGCCTATCGAGAGGTATGTTTGCATTCGGCTAATCTAAATAGGTTACGGTTAATAAAATATGGCACTGGGATAATCTTACCTTCCTGGAAACCTTTGCAAAATGAATTTCCATGTACTGTGATTCGATGCGTTTATCTAAATAAAACGCACTACACACACATTTTATAGTATCTAACCACAGTTTCCATGTTGGTACCTAAACCTAATGCATAATGCGTTATTCCTGGCAAGTGAAGTTGGACGCCTTACCATGTATCTATCATCTTCCCGTTGGGATTGCCATCGTCAAACTAGTCGCCAAATTTTGGGCTGAATCAATTAAGATTGCCATCGACACGCTATGAAGAACTTGCAGTTACTTCTGAGTTCATTGAGTCCTTGCTGAAACTATTGCATTCTGTCTTTTTAGCGACCATCCCCAGATACGCAATGTACATCTAAGCGTGCAAACAGCGGGAGCGACTTTGTTTTATACTATGTAAAGATGAAGAGCTAAACATTGCATCTCAAACATAAATATCAACTAACAAATACAATTAATATAAGCTACGCTACATGCTGCAGTGTGGTTACATAATAAATGTTTCAGTTACAAACAGCATTAAACTTAGCCACAACAACGGGAATTCAGCGACATATAGACAATGGCTGCGGCTGTCTTTCAGCGCTGTAGGGGCTTAATTAGGCAGTCAAATGCAAGCTCCACATGTAATGGGTCTAATTCTCTTGAGGATTCGTATCATAGCGCAGTTTGCGTGGGCGGGTGAGCAGAGTGAAAATAACTTTAGAATATGCTAAACATTGAAACACACATGCATACAGACATTTTTAATGCAATGTCCTGTTAAGTAATTTGTGTGTACATAAATAAATAAATAATAAATAAATTACATTTGTTTTGTAAGAGTTGCATGTTTTGTCGGCTTACGGGTTGCGTTGATGTAAGCCTGGCGTTATTCCATTTTCCTTTTAAATGAGTAAGAATTTTGTAATAATATTTGCTAGACTACAGGCCAGGAGCTCGTGGCTAAATAATAACAGCCGCTCGGATCGATCTTTAGGTTAAGGCGTTCTTACCTAGGTTGGTCTGTGGATGAGTGACCTCCCATTACATACTGAGTTTCCTCCGTGCCTCGGAAAGCACGATAAGCCGTTGGCCCCGGCTGTCATTTGTAGATCTTTGACAGTCGTTACAGGTAGTCAGTGGCCCAAAAAGTCTGACAACCAGTCTTACTTAGGGTATCGTATTACCTAGTACTAAGGTTGTGGAGGTCACATAGGCAGTCGCTCCATGTAAAATACCGGTATTCAGCTGCATCCGGTTAGACTGGAATCCGACCCTAACATAGTTTAGTTATATTTCATTTATGTTTAATTCCCTTGTAATAGGGGGCGAGCCTATTGCCATCAACCGGGCTCAAATCCAGACTCCGTAGCTCCTGATGGAAAATCCCAAAAAAATGTAATAAAGTGACGATAACATCATATCACCATGGTAACCCTTATCCGTTCTATCCGAGTTTCAGATAAAATCTAACCGCCTTTTATTCACGTTGAAAATTATTATATTTATTTTTATATCTTATTTCAAAGGGATGAAGTAAACGTATTGAAAGTGGCAATAATAAATATTACCAGGGTTATCTTAATCCGTGTTCTATCCGGGTTTATTTATGGGAGAACGAATTTTATTTTGAAATTATTTATTAAATCTTTGGTATTGTAGTGTACCTACTTACATACAATCCAAATGTACTGCATTCGAAAGATTCTTTAGATATTTATACTCACTAAATACAAGGCGATTCTTCGCAAAATTATAAAAATACATATCACCTTATTCTGCACCCAAACAGTACCACCAAGCGACGAGCCTAGCGTAAAAACAATTGAAAATATTTTCAATGTTTAGTTAGATTTGTAAGAGGGCTGAAAAGGGGCAAATTTCCGAGTAAAGCCGGCCACACACGATAGGTTATGCTTGTGAAGTTTTGCCTGTATAGTCAAACTGTACAGGCATGCATGAACGTGTATAAGAGAAAACTGTACAGTTATCCTTGGAATGGAACTCGGTTGCGCATGCGCATTTAAAACTGTCATGCATGTCCTAGCGTGTATGGCTACCTTAATACACCATTCTACGAGTAATACACCTACATTTTAAAATCTATTTGTATGAGAATCTCCAATGTCACATACATCGCTGACCTATATAGGTAAGAAGTAAATGTTTATTAATAATAACCCGATAGACGGGTGGACATTCCGTATAATATTATGTGTAGATACCCACATAACTTTTCTAATAATGTTGTCACTTAAAAGAGGTATTCACAATCTATTTTCGTTTCAGTGATTTTCAACTAAAACCTTATTGAAACGATGAAGTGCTGGGAATTAAGAATACACTACTTATCGTTCGCAATCTAGAGAGAAACGTTTTAGGGATTTTATGAATAGGCTTTTCAGTAATAGGCTAGACTGTTGTGTTTATCAGGGCGTAAATAAGTAACCTCAATTTCAGGAAAATTTTGTCCCAATTTAATCTGGATGTAATCATAATCATAAATGCAAATATTCATTGAAAAATGTGCAAGACGAGCGCGCGATGGGACTTCCCAAAGGCTAAAATGACTGACTTTCAAATAATCTTTTTTATTTACTTTGCGACACTAATAACATCTTTTTTTTAATAGCCTCGTATGTTCCACTCCTAGGAAAAAGCCTCCTCCATATCCTTCCAGGTATTCTTCTCCTGAACCACCTCGAACCAGCCTTATTGATGAACCTACTAACATAATATAATCATCATAATAATATAGTCATAATCTAATATGGCTAGAAAGAACCTAAAAACTACCCCCTTTCTTTCTCCAGCAGCACCACTGCTGAGATGAAGAGTAATAGAGAAGTCGAACAAGAAGACATGGTGCGCCGACCCCAAATAAATTGTGATAAGGGCTGGAGATGATGATGATGAGTAGGTAGTGAATAAATGTATAATATTAATAAAACCTGGAGAAGTATTTTAAAAATCATTCCTTAGTGTTCTCCGTCGTTATAAAAGGAACTCTTGCGCAATTTAAGATTCATCAGTATTGGCTGAGCATTCTCTGTGATTCAATTAAGTGTTTAATTAAGTAGAAAATACGGCCCAAAATTCAGACGATGGTGGTGATGATGACTGTGGTAACCATTCGACATCCATGGTCTATTACAAATATTATGAGTAGGTACGTTTCTGTTATGAATTTATGATTTAACGTAAAACAAGAGTATTTTCACATAGGTACATTTAAACCTAAGAAACAAAATAAACAAAAAAACCGGCCGAGTGTGAGTCGGATTCGCGCATGAAGGGTTCCGTACCATCGTATTAGGGGAGCCCCCTTTAATTTTAAATTTATTATATTATTTGTGGGCAGGCTCATTTCACATTGCTCGCAGAACGGATGGCCGATGGGGCCGAAAAGTTCTGGAGTGGCGACCGCGAACCGGAAGACGATGCGTTGGACGGCCTCCCACTAGGTGGACCGATGACCTAGTAAAGGTTGCAGGGATCCGCTGGATGCGAGACGCACGGGACCGGTCAATGTGGCGACACTTGGGGGAGGCCTATGTCCAGCAGTGGACGTCTTTCGGCTGAAATGATGATGAGGATGATGATATTATTTGTTGTTATAGCGGCAAAAGAAATACACATTCGGTGAAAATTTCAACTGTCCACCTATTACGGATCATAATATACAGCCCACTGACAGACAGACGGATGGACGAACGGACAGCGGAGTTATTTTTAACACATATTAAATACATTTTTAAATATTCTAATATAAAAAAATATTTAAAAATATAAAAAATAGTGGTCCGCCGGTATCGGGAGCAGGGTCCAAGCTACCGGTGGTTAGGGCTCCAGAGACAGAAACCTCCTCACAATGCGAGCCATATCGAGGAGTACTGCCTTCTAAATCAGGCCCTTGATCCAACCGCCTAAGGAAAAATAAAGATAAATAAAGATTATTGATTATTGTTATCAAAGTCATAAGAACGTTTAAAACGGCGTTCATGAGCAGCCGGTGTCAATATTTTACAGTAATTCTGAAACAAATAGCTCTTGAACATCCTTCAGGAGTTCTGATCGCGTTCAAATCACTGGTGGAATTCTTTCGTATAAATGAATAAATTAGTTTCAACCAACCAAATGACTTGAATCTAGTTATCTAACTTTAAGCAATGCCAAAGTCTTGAATAACATTCTGCAATAAGGTTCTTAGACGGATAACTTATTGTTTTTCTCGGTACATACATTATTCTTGCATTCAAGGAAAACATACTGGCAATTACAACCAAGCTTTGATATGTGGTAAATATACTTACAAAAGAAAATAAAGTCTTGTTACATTATTGAAATGAAACCTTGCATCAGTACATACAAAGATCTATTTACCTACCACTAAAGATAAAAGCTCCGAATATTTGTTCATGTTATTTTGTTTAGTTTACTCTTAAAGAAATTACTGGAAAAGGGTGCGAGTTGTTTCTAGAATAGTTATGTTGATTTCGGTGGTTCTTACCCGTAGAAGGATGATTGAAATATACCCTGAAGAGATCAAATACAAACTAAGTAATACCACTTAATTAAAGAACAAATAAAAATACAGACCTATTAATAAAATTATCTAATTTTTAAATGGTTTCGTCTGCTAAGTTGACGCAAAGATGACAAGGACAGGCACTATTTATATCACGTTTATAATTGGAAACTTATGAAAATAGAATATTTAAAAATAAAATTCTGCAGGTCTGTGGTAGCCGAAGGTATAGCTGTAAAAGGATTTTCGCGCACGTGGCTGAAATCGGAACGAATGCCACCATCTTGCATAAGCACAATTAGCCTGTAAAGTTCCCATTGCTGGGAGAAAGGCCTCCTGTCTATGAGAGGGAATGGGCTATAATCCACCACGCGGGCCCAGTGCGGGTTGGTAGATGTCACATGTCTTCAAATTTTTGGTTTGAGGACATGTCGGTTTCCTGACGATGTTTTTGCTTCACCGTTTTGAAAGCAGTGGTGATGAAATAAATTACACAACCGCCCTCTTGTTTTATTTTTAAACTTTTCACAAAACCTTTTTAAAAACTATTTCCATGAGCGCCCATTTTGTCGTAGTGGTGATTACGGTTCCAAATAATATTCCATCAAAGGTGACCAGATTGTCAAAGCGTTCAGCGTCGCGACGTCAACTTGGTTCAATCAACGCGGAAGGCGTACCTACTCGAAAATAGTAAAGCTTTTGAATGGAAAACGTGATTTCAGTCAGGTTTTTACCACAAAAACGGATTGTTGAACGCAAAAAGTATTCGGTAAAGCACACGCGTGGGAACCGCGGTTGACTTGACGACGATATTCGTCTGTGTCGTGGAATCAACAACGATGGATACGAAACCGCATGGCTGAATTTTTCTAGAAAAGTTGCGCGATATATACAAGCCTAATGACGTAATAAAAATGTAGAATAGCTCTAACACCTTTAAGAATCAACATTTTAAAAATGATGAAAGTTTTAAAGTACCTACGTCAAAATGTTGAACACTCTGTTTTCTGGTCGAACCAAGTAGTTTTCACTTAGAAGGTACCTAAACGAAATGCGGCAAAAAAATCTTCTAACTTTAATGGAAAGTCTACAGTTGATTGCAACCGTAAAAGCTTGCTCTTCATAATATTCCTCTTTTATAATAGTTGTAAAACGGCCCTTAATGAAGCCGAAAGGTACATGTTTTCCCTGTCATTGCGATCATTTTGTTGTTCTGGATCATACCTGGGGGACCTTCTGGTTACGGAGATATTGGAAGTCAAAGTTTCAATTTTTTCAGAAGTTTTTTTTAATACAAGTTTTTTAATACCTACATTACAATGAGTCCTACTGTAAAACGAGATTTTCCACCTCAAATAAAGTTGTTTCCCAGTAATAATTTTTGCGCAGAGTTACTTAGTTTGATGTACAGAATGCTTGGTTGACGGCTTCGTGAAGAGGCCGTTTACACCTTATAATATAAATAATTGAACACGTGTAACTTCAATGAGACGTTGCCGAGAAGTTGCCCACATTTCATTGAATGTAGCTTGATCCGTCTAATATATTTTGTTTTAAAAGTATTTAGTTTATACCAATGTTTCACCGGACATTTTTGTCATTTTATTAGTTTATTTAAATTTGAGAACAAACAAACAAGATGTATATAATGTTGAGACTGTCTCTTCGTCTCCTTAATGACTTTATTATTCCAAGAATCAAATGACTTTCTTATCCAACCTCATGCTAATCCAAAAATCTAAGTTCGTCGATGAGAAAAATCGTGGCTCAGTTTTAATTGGACATGACGAATCAAGTTTGTTGGAAAAACTGGGCGGGGACTCCTTGCGGAGGCGGATGTGGGTTTTTGTGGCCTAAGCCGACTAAATACATCCACTACTGTATGACAATGAGTACATGAATATGAATAAGGTTTAGGCCATTGACACATCTTACAGTAGCGAAGTGTTGAAAAGCTGATAAAAGAGTGTATCATGAAGAAGCGTAACATTGAGCTCATTTTGTTGGCAATTACTTGATTTCCAATCAATAAAATATAACGTTCAAGTGTTATTGAATTGCGCTACATTCTGACAATGTCAGCTACTAACAATTCATTCACGATATCTTCAAAGTATAACTTTTAAAACAAATGGCAGATATCAATAATCGAATTAGCACCGTGGTACATAATAATAGTTATGTGAACTGCGTTTAGTTTCCGGTATGTTATAAATACATAGCAATCTTGTATTTGCGTATCGGACAGCGGTAATCGTATCTAACGACTACTAAAACATGTAAAACTCTCTAGATGATTGTTCTCACACTACAGCGCGTGAGAACGAAAAATCACAAAATTGAATTACGGGCTAACTGTTCGGCAATTAAGCATTCAAAAATATCAGCGACAGTTATAGCGGGTCGGGTGTGATCGCAGGTGCTTCGTGGGTCTCGGATTTGGGGGTGGTGGGGATCGTCACGTCACTAATCGGACGTCGGCTTTGCTTTTTCGGAAAAATCTTGTCGGTACTGGATCGATTTTCACAGCGGATAATTCACGCACGTGTCACGATCCGACCCGACAGGCATTCGACACACTGTCGCTACCTGATTGAGCTGTGTCCACTACCAACGCGACAGGTTGTTTGCTGAAAACTGTCTTTCGGACCCTGGAGAATTGACAGTAATTAATTTTTTACTTAGCATTGCGATTTTCCTGATGATTGCCAAGTTTTTGATCGACTTGTAGATGTCTCAATCAGTAAAATAATTGGATGGATGTCCAAAAAGTGTCAAATAAATGCCAGTTCCAAGCAACTGTCATTTAAGTTGAGGAAGTATTTTTAGACATTCGAATCTAATTTTAATTAGATATTTTTTTTGTTAGGTAAGAAAAGAAATTCAATCAATGCCTGACACAATTCTCAGGACTCTCGAACGAAGTGACATTTAACATTTGGTAGACATTTAAAATTGCTTCTCAAGAAAGCTATTTAGTAGCGTAACGAAAGCATTTGCTTAGCAAAAATTTACAATCACCCAAAAATATTTGTCGACGGCACTTGACGCTGGTTGCCGTTCATCGGTTCTCACGAGAAATGATCCGGCGGCATTCCGCTGTCCACAGAGACTCGATCAAATGCGAAAGTCGTGCATGTCCACTGATCACTCGACCAAAAAAGTCAACACAGATTCCTAGTTTTTGTGGAATATTGACTAAAATAAAACATTTTTTTCGCTAGCTAACGCAACAAGGCGGATTTTTATTTAATTCTACAAACGGACGATTGAGCAATAGACGGCGATCTGTTTCTTTACAAATTTAATAAGTTTTGAAAACTTTAACTATGTGTTACTGAATAGAAACTATGTTTCAGATGTAGCTGAAGGAATTTTCATATCAATTCTTGATGCATTAACTTTTATTTCACTTTCTAAAGACCTTTACAAAAAAGACAATATTGTACTCACGTCTCGAGAATATCTGTAACGGGGAAATTCAAGTAATAATATACAAATAACGGCCTTCATTATCGTTTTAAGGTTCGCATCACAAAGGGTGACATTCGTTCCATGTTTTTGTCTAACATTTTGACAGTACAGGAATTGAAACAGTACTAAATAATAGATGCGAGGGTGTCGACACGCCGTTTTGTTTTCTAATCAACAATGGAGTGAGTTTCGTTCGAGTTGGACGTCATACTGTGACCCTTTATCAGGAATAAAACTATGAAGTCAAAGAGCGTGTCTTGTTTTGAACAAATTATGAGTCTGGTTTTAGCATAGAAGAAACAACAATCGCTCGTAATTCCTGTAAGCTCGGTGGAAGTCTTCTTAACAATGATATATTTATAGTTAGTGAGTCATCGGTAGCCATTAGGCGTGGACATTGTCTTAGCTGGGCCATGCTGGTGCTCACAGCTGGAGCGCTTTGCTTGTTTACAAACATTTTATTGAGGTGTTGTATATGGCTCCTTTAGAAGGTGCTGTTGCATTGTGTTGTTGACAATGATTGACTCATGTATATTGATGTATAGTACTGATTGGAAAAAAGTTTCACATACCTACTTGGCCTTGTGCCTTGTGTGTGCCTTCTGTTTAATTTACGCCTTGCGGTATATTATATTATCATATCCTAACACTGTTGTAAGCTTCTACGGTTTACAACTGAACTTATACTGTCACTTACTGTCAACCCGCGATCATGGCGCTTGCAACAGCGTCAAAATATCGGGAGCTCAAAATAATGAACAATCACTGAAGCTATCCCGTAAGTGACAGTATAAGCTTATCAAATCCTTCATAATAATGATTCTGTATGAGGTCAAAATGATTACCTACTACGAAAAAGAACACTTCAGTGGAAATCGTTCCTTTCTGCAGTATACACATTTTTTTTTTTACTGGAATTAAATTCTTCCGAAACGACTCAAAATCACACTTGTATTACTAAGTTTTCAGACGGTGAACCAAACAGCCAATAACAATAAACAAACAATACTTCATTCTTCACAGATTTAAAACCAACCAACATCCCACGCTCTTTAAAAATAAAGTCGAAATCCATCATCCGGAATTTATCCAAACAAATTGTTGGTACACAGAAATTTAATAAATATTATGATTGAAGCCCTAATTAATGTGGAATATTTAGGTTCATTTGAACAATGTGGCATTTCAGGGAAATTTCGCTGTAATTATTAACGAAATGCGAAATGTGTAATTCCAGGACTTACCACGTAGTCAGCAGGTATTTCAGGATTTTGTATTTCGGTTACCTAATTATTTGTAAATTATTCTGGCTTCAAATTAAACATTTGATGAAGTGCGTTTTCGTTTTGGTGTCCCAACATTTGATTAAAAGCGGTAAAATATATTTTATGAGTAAATAAATATATGGGGTCGAATTTGTTTAATTTAATAAGCTGTTGTGGTTAGTTAAATTCAGTCATGTGTTTTTTAAACTATACAATGCAAAAGTCCTCGAAACTGGATAAAACTTTAAGTGGTAGTATAATCAATATTAAACATAACTACAGGCGTATAAATGGGAAATCAAGAAAGTACAGTCAGTAAAAAAAAAAATCAGTGTTGTCCAACGTCTTCATTTGTCATTCAGAAACAATGGCCGGCAGTTAGGGCCAATGTCGCCGATTGTGACAGAACACAAAGGGGCTAACAGTACAACAGGACATTTTATTGTTTTACGGCACGGCTCCTGCGGCCCGCAGGAGGTAGCACCCAAAAATATTGTGTAAAGACGTTTAAAGCTTTAAATACTGGCAATTAAATAGATTTACAACTGGTCACGTTCTCGGAACGGTGACAGAATTTGAACAGAGATCGTTATTTGTTTCCTTGACTGTTGAAATCGTCATTATCACTGTTTTGTTTGGTGAAATCTTGTGATGATTTCTCACAGTTTCTCCTAAAGTGAAATTAATCAGTCTTGAAATGAAAAAATATAATAGTAAGTACTAAGTTGGTATAAATGTGCTTTTACGAACAAAATATTGTTGTCGTCAAATATTCATTCTTGTATATTTTTCCGTGTGCTTTGTTAGCATAGAATCCATCTAATATAAACGCGTTCTTGTCATGTAAGTAAGTGCCCATTAGCAAAGAGGACCTTGGCAATAAGCCCGGTGACAGTAGGGTGGAGAAGAAGAATAGGCTTCACGTTATACAGCCTACAATACTACATGTTGAAGGAAAATGAGGGACTTCTAAAAATAGTTTCTTTGAGGCGAATTTGTCTGTTTACCTGAAAAGTGTGTAAGTAAGAAGTGAATACATGTGTATGATAAATATTTGCCAATGCATCTATGCCTTTTTATAAACTACTAGCTTTTGCCCGCGGCTACGCTCGCGTTATGGTTGAAAATCATCCCACGAAAACTTTTTGAATATAGCTTTGACACTCAGGGATAATGTGGCTTCGCATTTGTGAAATAATTTTCGATCGGACCTGAAGGGTTACTATGACGTTTTAAAAAAGGCGTAATTCCAGTGTGGGAAAGAGACAGAGCTATATAGGTCGTCTAGTTCGTTTAAGACACCATGGTAGGCCACAGTAGCGAAGGGTAAATTTTTGTAAGAGGTAAGCCGGAGTACATATCTTTAATGTGATTATATTATTTGTCTATAGAATACTGACTGTGCCATTTTTCAAAGAGAAGCCGGTAGGAATCGAGTTCTATGGAACCTTCGCCACTGGTAGGCCACCTAGAGTTTCGAAGCCCCTAAATCCAAACTTAAAATCTTAACCTTTTTATAAGATTAGTATAGACATCATTGTGCACTTTAGATGATGATTCAGATAACAATAGGTATAAGAAACAATGACATTATGCATGATTCAATATTGTTAATTAAATGTTCCATGTGTTTATTATAAATGACAAATCGACGTGTGCGCTGGTGACTATCTATACATATAAAATGGTAAACTTACTGACTGAACTGACTGACTGGGTGATATATCAACACACAGCCCAAACCGCTGGTCCTATAGACATGAAACTTGAGGGGTGTGTTCTTTGTGAAGAGTAAATATCCACTAAGAAAAGATTTTTGGGAATTCCACCCCTAAAGGAGTAAAATAGGGAATGGCAATTTGTATGAAAGTCCGTCCGTTTTGAAGTTAGGGCCTTCAAATTTTGTGTTTAGGCTGACGATTGAAAATTAATTTATACGAGTCTCAGTGTTTTTGATAATTCTACCCCCGAAGGGTTAAAAAGGGGGATGAAGGTAAGTAACTATGTTTGTTCGGGTGGGATATTTTTCGACATCCACGCGGGCGAAGCCGCGGGCAAAAGCTAGTATTTTATAAGTAGTTTAATGTTTTTGGTGTATAGTGCAGTAAATAGATAGACCCGCTTTATAGACGTGACTCACTGTTTCCAATAAAACCGTGTGTCGATGTCGTTAAAGAAACAATAAACCTTGTCTCCCAGTTGGTTTGCAGGCTCCTCGGGTTTTATTAACATTTACCGGTGCCATGATACCTCTTAATAAACCTAGTTCGAGAAATGCGTCAAACCCAACTATTGACATCGGAAAAAGCGGAGCAATTTGAGCTTTACGCCATCGGGATAAGGAAAAGTAAATACCATTATACCTAAAACAGAGATGGTGGTAAACATTTGATGACTCTGACATTCAGCACGAAATTAAAACCTCTCCAGTACAAATAACGTCCATTCTATTTGACACGCAATTGTCACTATTAAGATCTTCATTTATCTCGGCTAAAGCCATCGTCACCACGGAATTGGTGTTGTTAATTACAACGAGTGCTCCAAAGTAAATTGTTTTGAGCACAAGGCTAGGCTACCCTTCTTCGAACTGCTTAACAATCTTGTAACTCTTAATTTGTGGTCCGTAACAAAATTGTACATCCAACCGCACAATTATGGACCACATGTTGAGATAAGAACAAATAGTGTGGTACTACTGTTCAGTAGCAGGAGTCGACCCCCGTGATGCTGGCTGTGCTCAATCAGAAACCACAAACAAGACTATTCAGGCCAAAAACATGCCTCCGAACGACGGAGCTTTGTCTTCAGACGAAAGTACATTTAAGTAAAGTTCATTGTTGCAAACCAAACTATAATGCTACCGGTGGGTGGTGGGCCATTCTACTGTGTGGTTGTACTTACCTGATGACAGATCTACGGCGTTATTGATTGCTTCCTTGACAAATATGTGATTGTTCACTCTTGCGGTGTTTGCGTGTTGGTTTGTTACATGGAAAAACAATAGGATGTTTGGTTTCTTAGATTTTATTTGTATTACGTCGAAAGTTCTTACTTTAACAAATTCCTTTGAGAAGCAACAATATTACCTACAAAAATGTAGATAATCATGACAACAGAAAATCAACAGCGGCGATATTTTTAGATTTCAGATCGATTAAACAAGATATTAAACTAAGATACCAAAATAGAATCTTAAAGGCATTAGCTAACGAGAGTTTTCAAAGTCTTGCATTATTTGAACTTTTAACATTAATCACAACTACAATACAAAATTTTCCAAGTCTAAAACATTAATGAATACCTTAAATCTTTAACAGTACATAACTTTCGACTTCCTACCTTGAACCACCCAGGTTCTGCCACACACAAGCTGGGGGCGTAACTACTTTGTCACCTCATGAATGAGTTCAGATACCATCAAAGGTATTATGTGTCTGTATAAAAGGACTGGCCGCCTAATTCGTGGCTAATACATCAAATACTGGCTGAAGAGAATGAAGATTGTTCGATTTTTGAAAAACGCCGCTACAGTTATTGACATTTATGCTGGTGTCATTGTGTGTGGCGTCTGGGACGTGAATGGAGCCGGGGTGCGTCGTAATAGGTGTGAAGTGTCGTACTATTGTTGTCTGTTTTTCAAGACAGGTATTCGAGATGCGCGAATAATGTACGATGTGTGACGTCGGTTGTGTGATGTGAACGAAGCAAGTGGTAGTGAAGTTATCATAATACTTCTTTGCGTCTGTGTATGGGGTTCATTATTTTAGTACGCTTTTCATTCGTTAGTATTCAATGAGACACTTTAGCTATTTATACATTTGTGTAAATTAAACTTTGCCTCAAAAATTGTTCTCTGATTTTAGTTTCTTAGGTTTAAGAAAATACTCGGTAGGTATTGTAATTCTGTGGATACTGGCAGCCACAATATTTCAGCTGTATTTTATTTGTTGGTAAACGACGACATTACGGCTGAAACAAATGGCACGGAATTTTGTTCATGTTAGTATGGGTCGGAACGTTTTCGAGACATTTCGCAGTGTCATTGGGCCGAAGTTCTTTACATAGCAAGATATCCCATTTGTATTTGCCAGACCCTTTTACATACATATGTCGATGTACTGAGAATAAAGAACAAATGTCATTGAAACCCGTTTTGTCACGAATATAGTACCCATTCCCAGTTTTCCTGAGGAATTTTCTAATATGTATTCAGTAATTTTGTTCCTTGATGACTGGATGTTAATCTTTGTACTGTGTAAAATGTTATTGAGCATCACATAATTTGGAGATATGTTAATATCGTCGCTGAAGCCCGTTAAACTGTAATGACTTTTCACGGAAAATTCTTTGGGAATAACTACCTCTAGCACTTCAGTTGGTGTTAGGATAGACTAAGTTTATAATAATGTGAGTAATAAAGTGAAGTAACGACTACTATGCAAATGTTCGATGACCATGTAAAGGGCTCTGGGAGTAGAAACGGGAATTGCTATTGAAATGGATTTATTTGTGGGATCCTCTAGCTTTTCCTGCATTTATTACCGTTTGCTTTTGGTAGTATGTGTTGCCAGATTATTTTGGAAACGGATGGTGGACCCCACGTATTGAACCTTATTTACTAAAAAATCTTATCCTATTATAAATGCGAAAGTTTGTATGGATATAAGGATGTCTGGATGTTTGTTACTCTTTCACGCAAAAACTACTGAACAGATTTGGATGAAATTTGGCACACAGATAGTTTATAACCTAGATTAACACATAGGATACTTTTTATCCTGGTAGTACGATCCCGTACGACAATTACCGAACACCGCGCGGGCGAACCCGCGGGCATAAATAAGCTAGTAATTAATAATTATATGATTTACTGATACTTAAATTAAAAGGGTAGTGTGTCGTGCTAGAACGATCTACAAGAACTACAAAAAGTGACAGTTCTTTCAATTTTAAAGAACTATTTCTCCCCCGGAGAATTTTGTCATGACATAACACACATGACACAATTGTATCATGACTGTGTTCAGATAATTCTGTGTCTTCAGGGTTCTTTGAATAGTTCTAAGTGCTTTTTTTAAAGAAAAGTTTAATCCAATTCTAAATTGGAAATAAACATAGAGCATAGAAATGCAAGCATCCTATTTACAGTTAGCCACTTTACACTCCGACTTAAATTTACAGGAAATGAGTTTCTGTCGCGCATGTTGAATGCCGAAACTTACATCTTTTCAACTTTTTCACACAGATTGCAAATAACAATTCCATTTGCAGTTTTGTGGGATAATCTAGCAATTGAATGTTTCTTAGAAAATGTTTAACAGAAACAGTTGTTTTCCATTTCCTACTGGTTACATTTATGTTTTTTAAACGCTACTAGAAATGTGACCGGCATTGTTAATGGTACTGACAGCGAAGGCAAACTAAGGCTTGCATAATAAGTGTTGACCTGCAGAGATGTTTTACTGTACATTTCTCAAGCAATAAATGCTAAAAGAAATTTATGAAACATGCTCAAGTGTCATTCATCATTTCAGCCGAAAGACGTCCACTGCTGGACATAGGCCTCCCCCAAGTGTCGCCACATTGACCGGTCCCGTGCGTCTCGCATCCAGCGGATCCCTGCAACCTTTACAAGGTCATCGGTCCACCTAGTGGGAGGCCTTCCAACGCAGCGTCTTCCGGTTCGCGGTCGCCACTCCAGAACTTTTCGGCCTCATCGGCCATCCGTTCTGCGAGCAATGTGCCCTGCCCACTGCCACTTAAGTTTGGCTATTCTTCGGGCTACGTCGGTAACCTTGGTTCTCTTGCTCTTCAAGTGTCATTACATACCAAAAAAAGAAAAAAAAAGTTTGAGAGTATTTCTGGCCTTTGTCCAGGAGTGTCCAACTGCCCCAGATAAGGCTAACAAAAAAAAAAGTATTTCTACAAGCTTTGAAGAGGTAAAGGCAGGCTAACCGATGATTCAATTAATGTTCTAATGTCGATCGTGTATATAAGATGTAATGGATACTTCACTATTCAATTTACCTACGACCAAGATTGCTAGGTGTGATGAAGTCGTGAAGATAATCGTCGAATGAAATGGTTCTAGAATCCACAGAAGGATGACAATCCTAAGTTGAAACACAATTTAAAACGGTATCACCGTTTAAAAGCGTGTTGTAATACTTGTAATACTAATACTAATATAATGACGCTCCATATCAAGTCTACATAAATTGACCTTATGTAATCGAACGCCATCAAAAGAAAGGATGGGTTATTGGGTTGTATTAAAGATTATACATTCCACGAGCGTCAGCAGAAAACCGAACGAAACATAAAAATGTTTGCAGTACTAAAAACTTCCACGTTGCACCGCTTTTACCCATTGAACGACTCCACATACGCTTCGCTTAACTTTGTTTCATACACCATTGACGCGATATCCGAAGTAAGTTCCTGCAACCGTCGGGAACAATCGTCTTCTCACCCAATACCCTACTTTGCCAATGTCAATGCCAAGAGCGTCACGTCGTCGGAAAATCACTTAAACAACAAATTGAGGGAGGAAAACCCTCATCACATTGTGTGTGAGGGTAAAAGCTGCGGTAATTCAGTTGTGTGTCTAATGTTTGATGTTAGAGACAATCAGCCCCGTCGAACTGGAGATTTTGGAGGAGTTGTTGTGTAATTGTCAATTGTTTTTCGTATTTTAACTGCAAATGAAAATAAAACAACTAGATTTCAGTATTTATTTTAAAATTCGCCATTTTATTTTCATACTCGATTAAATTCTGTAATCGAGTTTCGCTTTAAAACATTTAAAAGTTAGTCGATGTACAAACTCGATAAATCTTGCTTTGCAGTTTGTTGCGCAAAATGTTGGCAACAGTTACAACTTTGTTGCACTAAATCCCCCGTTATTTTTGAATAACGTTCTTATTGTTGTCGGTAGCGTTGTGAAAAAAAAAATGAAATCAAAATGGCGTCATCACTAATATTGGGGTGAAGAAAATAATCAGGGCAGTAATAGTAGTCGTTTATTTACTTTTTGCGATTTATATTTAGCTGGGGTGATGTCGGGGTGGTTCGGAATTTATACGACGGGGTTTTGTAATGGTAACGTCGTTCGGTTATGCCTCGTTGAGTAGGGGATGTTATTGTTCAGGGATCCCTGACTGGCTTTCACGCGGGGAATTTCACCCCGATGTTTGTTGAGAAGTTTTAAATTATAAGAGCAATTTATCACTTGGCTTGAAGCTGCCGGCCGTTAGAGCAACAAGAGATTTAAAAAGTGTCAGAAAATATTAAACAGATACTTTATCTATATATTTAAAATGATAAACTGACTGACTTAGGGCTCAAACACAAAAACACGATACGACGACGCAACGTGCCACCGCATGGCAACGTGACGTTGCACGTTGCGTCACGGTGCCGTGACGTGGAAATCCACGTCGAGCAATGTAAATAATCACGTTACGACAACGCAACGTGCCACGTTGCACAGCACGTCGTCGTGACGTAAAATATGGCTGAAAAATATGAATGGATTTTCTTTGTATCTGTTTCTTCTTTATTCGTCTTCTTAATATTAGCAGGAGGAGAACACGTCTAGTGTGGTCCATTTCTCGAAATTAACTGCGGCAATTCTACAAATGCGCCACCGTCAATACGACGTCGTTCAACGTGGCACGTTGCGTCGTCGTAACGTGTATTTGTGTTTGAGCCCTGACTAGGTGATATATCAACACACAGCCCAAACAGCTGGTCCTAGAAGCATGAAACTTGGAGGGTATGATTTTTGTGAAGAGTAAGTATCCACTAAGAAAGGATTTTTGAGAATTCCACCCCTAAAGGGGTGAAATAGGGGATGGAAGTTTATATGAAAGTCCGTCAGTTTTGAAGTAAGGATCTTCAAATATCGTGTTTAAGCTGAAAATTGAAAATTAATTTATACGTGTCTCAGTGATTTTGATAATTCTTCCCCCGAAGGGTTAAAAAGGGGGATGAAGGTAATTAATCGGATATTATTCGACATCCACGCGAGCGAAGCCGCGGGCAAAAGCTAGTAACTTATATGTTCATTCAGGGCACATTGCTCGCAGAACGGATGGCCGATGGGGCCGAAAAGTTCTGGAGTGGCGACCTCGAACCGGAAGTCGTTGCGTTGGACGGCCTCCCACTAGGTGAACCGATGACCTGGTGAAGGTTGCAGGGATCCGCTGGATGCGAGTCTCACGAGACCGGTCAATGTGGCGACACTTGGGGGAGGCCATGTTCAGCAGTGGACGTCTTTCGGCTGAAATGATGATGATGTTCATATATGCATGAATTTTAATGCAAAATCCTCTATCTTTAGCAGACTTAAGTCTCAGTTACATAAGCAACACTTGGCAGAAGAGTTTCTTGAAATACTAGTATAACCCTGGCTTAGCTGGCTCTTCGAACTTAGTTTGCCACATTTTCATAATTTTCCAGGACATTGTTGCCAAGATTTTGGAAGTTTCGAAGTTCTAACAATTTTGCTAAAGTCTGTTTAATATACAAAACTGCTGTAACTACCGTAGTTCATGTTTGTTAAGTACATTTCTCGTATTTCAGGACTTTAGGTGATCCAGTTTCTGTTTACAGCTTTCGATTAAGTTTATTTAAATTATTGATTGTTAGAGAATTTGGCAACATTTGAAAATTTAAATCCAAACTGTGACGGAAACGCTTATTACAAAGCGTAATCATCATCAGCCTAGCCTTATCCCAACAATATTGGGGTCGGCTTCCAACCTAACCGGATGCAGCTGAATACCAGTATTTTACATGGAGCGACTGCCTATCTGACCTCCACAACCCAGTTAGTAGGGTAATAATAATAATAATAATTAATAATAATCTCCAGGGCCGGATGGACTGCACAACTTCTGGATCAAATGGTTTCAGAGATCGCACGCTCGCTTGGCATCCCAGTTTCAATCAGCTTTAGAGTCAGGATCGCTGCCCCAGTTCTTGACGACAGGAATTACCCACCTGCTCCATAAATCAGGTAGTACTGCGGAGCCCAAAAATTATAGACCAATCACTTGTTTACCAACGGTCTATAAAGTTCTTACATCAATTTTGAGAGCTAGGATTAACCATCATATTGATAGTAATTCTATCATGTCTGCCTCTCAGAATGGATGTAGGAATGGGTCCCGCGGCACTAAGGAGCTGCTCCTCATAGATATGGCCGTTAGCCAACAGGTTCGCCGCTCCCGAAGAGATCTGTCTACATGTTGGATAGATTATAAGAAGGCCTATGATTCTGTGCCTCACACATGGCTCATGAGGGTGCTGGAGTTGTATAAAGTTGATGCAACTCTGCGTACCTTCCTGATGTCATGTATGGGGCACTGGAGAACGGTCCTTTGCTATCCAGGATGTCGACAGATCCAGGAGAACAGCGAACCGATAAGGATCGAGCGCGGTATATTCCAGGGTGATAGTCTGAGTCCATTGTGGTTTTGTCTAGCCTTGAACTCTCTCAGCACACTGCTGGAGGGCACAGGTCTAGGCTATCGGTTGAGGAGAGGTGGTCAGGTCATATCTCACCTTCTTTACATGGATGATCTGAAACTCTTTGCCCCCAACAATTTGCAACTGATGAAGCTACTGAAAGTAACGGAAACTTTCAGTAGCGCCATCAGGATGGAATTTGGTGTGGACAAATGTGCAGTCATGCATGTGAAGAGAGGGGAGATTATGGAATCCGTGGGAATTCAACTCTCGGATTCCATACACCTTAGATCCCTCTCCTCAACAGAAACGTACAAGTATTTGGGTATGTCGGAAGCATTAGGTATCAATACTGTCGACATGAAACAATCGTTGAGGGAGCGCTTCTTTGGCCGCCTGAATAAGGTACTTGGTAGTCTTTTGTCAGGCGGTAACAAGGTGCGCGCCTTCAACGGTTGGGTCATACCGGTTTTGATGTATTCTTTCGGCATACTCAAATGGACTCAGACGGAACTTGATGCACTGGATAGGAGGGTCCGCGCACTGCTGACCGCAAATCGAATGCATCACCCACGGTCGTCGGTGATGAGACTGTATATCCCGCGGAAGTGCGGAGGTCGTGGCTTCTTAAATGCTAAGACCCTGCACAACCGTGAGGTATGCAGTCTCAGGGAATACTTCCTAGAAGCCGACGTGGGGATGCACCGAGATGTGGTCTCAGTAGACAAGGGCCTCACCCCGCTCTCCCTGGCTAACGAGAACTGGCGCAAACCTAGAGTATTAGATACGAATGATCGCAAGGAGGTATGGCAGGGCAAGGAGCTTCACGGACGCTATTACCGGGCCTTACATGGACCCGATGTAGACTTCTTAGCGTCCGTATCTTGGCTGCGCTTCGGTGACCTATTCGGGGAAACCGAAGGTTTTGTCTGTGCAATAATGGACGAAGTTATGATGACGAATAACTACCGGAAATACATTGTGAAGGATGGCACGGTTGACATATGTCGGGCATGCCACCGTCCGGGTGAATCGATCCGACACATTATTTCTGGATGTTCTCGTCTGGCTAACGGAGAGTACTTGCATAGACACAACCTCGTTGCCAGGATTATCCACCAGCAACTTGCTTTGAAGTACAATCTTGTGGAATCAGAAGTACCATACTATAAGTATGCGCCCGACCCAGTTCTCGATGATGGTAATATCACGTTGTATTGGGATCGATCTATCGTCACTGACAGGACTATTGTTGCCAATAAGTCAGGCTTGTGGTGATAGATCGATTGGAGCGTCGCGCAATGATTGTTGATATAACGGTTCCGCATGACGAGAATCTCGTGAAAGCAGAGAAAGATAAACAATTCAAATATCTTGATCTGGCTCGCGAGGTTGTCGACATGTGGGACGTAAGTACAGCAGTCATTGTGCCGATAGTCGTGTCGGCCAATGGCTTAATAGCCAATAGCCTCGAGCAACATCTGAGGAGGCTCTCGCTTGGCAGCTGGATCAAGGGCTTGATTCAGAAAGCAGTACTTCTGGACACGGCGCGTATCGTTAGGAGGTTCCTCTCTCAAGAGCCCTGACCACTGGTAGATCGGACCCTGTTCCCGATGCCGGTGGGCTACTATTTTTTATATTTTTAAATGTTTTTTTTTTTTTTTATATTACTTTGTTTAGAAATATTTAAAAATAAAAAGAATATGTCTAGAAAATAAATAAAGGAAATAATAATATTCTTTATTTTTCGGACAACAATGATCCAACGTGTTAGTAAACAATAAAGGACTAAAACCCATCCATGTTCCTTCTTTGCCCTTTGTGTTCCAGGGCCACGGTATCTCTTTCGAACAGTCCCGCAGCCCTGGCAGGCATCGGCCCTTGCAGACCCCTACATCGTTGCTGACATCTCTTTGAGGCGCGCGTGGAACACGAACGCGCCGTCGACACGGCCTGTCGTCATAAGACTGGTTGTCAGAATTTTTGGGCCATTGACTACCTAACGACTGTCACAGATCTACAAATGACAGCCGGGACCAACGGCTTAACGTGCTTTCCGAGGCTCGGAGGAAACTCGGTATTTAATGGACGGTCACCCATCCACAGAACAACCTAGGCAAGCACGGCTTAAGCTAAAGATCGACCCGAGCGGCTGTTATTATTTAGCCACGAGCTCCTTTTAAATTTTCTGTTTGTAAATTTTCATTCGCACAGTTAACAGTTACTTGGCCTTTATTAAATTTAACATTTACTGTTTGGATTCGTGCTACATTCAAGTGAAAATCAGTGACATTAACGTCTACAAAATGTCCGTGAGAGTACTAAAGGTTCCATTATTTTCGTTACGGAATTGTTAGCTGATCAAAATGTTGTCTTGGCACTAATTGATTCACATACAAAGTTTGTGAAAATATCTGAGAAAGTTTTTACTGTCCAAAATCCACGTTTTCGTCACGCCAAGCTCGATGTGAAAGAATTCGTTCATTTACTTTTATGAATGAAACGTAGGGACCTATATTGATTCAGTAATGGCTAACGATAGTGAGTGTAGTTAAATGAACGCTGTCAATAAAACAATACAATGGTATGGCCGGTGTATTCCCACAATCACACCACGCTATTCGGTGCGGTTTAGCAACAGTGATAATAAAAATTGACATTAACGATGAACGCATACATAAATATGAATAATTCAACGTCTTCATGCTTGTATTTTATATGACTAAACGATGCATGAAATTATCGAAAGCGCCGTTTGTGTTACATTCTTTTAATATTATAATCGTCACAAAGATGACGCGTTGCCCGTGAAACCTTTTTAGACAGTTTTGGGAAAGATTCTGAGGTTTCTGTTACAACAAAAGATACGAAGAAGATGATACATAAATAAATAGCAAAAGTTTAAATGGATCTCGTAATCAACAAAGAAGATCGGCTTAATAGGGCTCTCTTAATTTCAAAAGCGTTCATAAATGAAAGTATGTACATTATACAGGGTGTAAACAGAACCTTCACATAGCCGTCAACCAAGCATTCTGTACATCAAACTAAGTAACTTTATGCAAAAATTATTGCTGGGAATAGACTTTTTTTTTGGGGTGAAAAATCACGTTTTAAGGTAGGGCTCGACGGAAAGCACTCAAAGCATTGTGCTGATGGATGGATTGAATAGTACGGGGGTCATGGAGGTGTGTAAAGTAAAAATCTTACATTAAAAACATGTATTTAAAAAAGAACTTGTGAAAAAGTTGGAACTTTGACCCCCAATATCTCCGTAACTAGAAGGTTCCCAGGTATGGTCTAGAACAAAAAAAATATCGCAAAGACGGGGAGAACAAGTGCCTTTCGGATGTGTTAAGGGTCTGTTTACACCCTTTATGAAGCAATTACGGGGCTTTTCTTTCCATGATATATGTCTTTTTTTTACTAAGCTGCGCAAATTAAAAATAGAAGAAATAAATATTTTACTTAACCTGAACATCTAAACGCAGTCATTTGCAATATCGAAACGTAGAAACAGTGACGTAAGCAATTGAGTTACCATATTCGACAGAATATGGAATTTATATTTCTATAATAACACTAAGCAGGATTTTGGCGGTAGTAATAGTGAGTATAATGAGACGTTTGCTACCTAGTATTACAAGACAAGCCGATAACATTACTGCGATAGCTCATCTGTTTAGTCCCATCAAATCCAAACCATTTTAGTTAAGACTGGGGGAGTCTACAAGACAACACACACGTACAATGGACTTATGTAAATAATCGAATTAATTTAGGCCGCGGGACTTGGTTTAAATTTAGACATATCTTGAATCTACTCTTAGTTCTGAAGTTACAAACACCTCATTATCAAAATGAAGTCCATGAAGTTTCAACCTCATTAAATTAGTTTTTAAGTATTTGCACGCTGTCCCTGGAATAAATCACTGAAATATAATTGCGGTTCTGATTAAAATGAATGTAAACTTCACAAATTAAATACCTCCATGAAGTTTAAAGGTTAATTGAAGCCTGATTAAACCATGTATAATCAGAATTATATTTGCACAGCGATTGGCAAAAATATATGAATTTGCAAGTGAAAATTGCGCAGTTTTACCTGCGTAGAGTAAAAACACAAAATATCAAGCTAATTAAGTAAAAATATGATCTTACATAACCATCCATAAAACATTGTAGAACCCAAATACGTTTAGTTTCTAACTGTAGTTATAATAATGTTAGGCGGGTAAGATGCATCTAATGCAATTTAATGGTAATATTGAACTCAATTATGTTGAACGTGCTCTGCATTAGGTACATGTGTCAACAAACATCTAGCTACTTATTTACTGTAGCAAACATCTGAGTTTGTTTCGGATTTTTCTTCTCAGAGTGGTCAGGATCAGGATGTCAGAATTACAATCAGCCGGGGCTGCGTGACTGTTCGAAAAAGATACCGTGGCCCTGGAACACAAAGGGAAAAGAAGGAACATGGATGGGTTTTAGTCAGTAGAAGTCTGATGCCCGTTTTCACCGACATCCCCTATACTACCACCTACGTATGGGACCCTTAGCTTAAAAGCTCCCCTAAACTAACCCCTAAATAAAATTTCGTTTCACCATCATTTCTATCACTTAGCTAGGGGACACATAACTATGTGACGTTTTGTTTTTGATAATAGTGACTGATTCGTTTTTAAACTTATCGATACTTTGAAACTTGACAGTTTTTTATCAATTTCTCTTAAATATAAACCTAAATGGATACAGTTATTAACAAATTATGTTCTTATAGCAGTATCAAATTTGATTTCATTCACATTTTTAATTAATTTCATATTTTCTTGCAAATTTACTCTGTGCGTACATTACGAAACCTTGCGTATTATCTGTGGTCATATTATTTTGTTTTTGACACATAATGTCATTCGTATTTCGAAAGGTTTGAAATTGTTTGTTGTGAGAGATCAGCGTCGCGTGTTATTTTTTAGAGGATAAATAAATAAAATTAAATTTAAAAAAATTAAAAAAATGTTACATAATTTTATTTTTTTTATTAATATTTTGTTGAATTTATTTTAATGGCAAGGGACTTATAAAAACTTTAATGTTATAAGTACAGTTCATCTATTACCAGAAAATTCTAAGGCGTGTTTAATCTTTTCCAACAAATATACCACTGAAGATTTACTTAACCATAAAAGTCAGTTTCATCAAAAATATCAATGTAATTTGGTCGTTTCCGATATATTTTTGGTCTACGGCTGTTATTTACGTTTATAGCGTTGAATATTGTAGAAACAGTTTCTAAATTTTCAAAAAGTTCATTGAAATCAGAATCCATCTTCGTTTTTTGAGAGATCACTTACGTATGTGCCGGTTTATGGGCCCAAATTTCGACCACCTAAATATAGGGGACCTTTTAACGTTTAACTGACCCCTAAATGCTGGTGAAACAGAAACCATCTCCTATCGGCCCCCTATCCATGCTTAGGGGATCCCATAAACTTGGGGGATGTCGGTGAAAACGGGCATAACACTCCCTTCCGCTTCGCCCAGAGCGGGGGGGTCATTTGATGATTTCCCATACGGAAAAAAAGAGTAGTCAGGTACGAAACACCGGCCCCATCTAGTTTTAAAACATAACATGATGTAATAAAAGTATTTTGGTAAATCAATTTACAGAAGTAAACATAAATTATGATTTAAGTTTAGTCTAGAATAAGGAGGACTTATGTGCCTTTAACGATAATATAATATTATTAAGGTATATAAAGGTTTTGTAGTACATGAGGGACTTACAAAGTATGCTTTAATAATTAGGTATATGTTGTAGGTACGACCAACTGCTGGGTGAATCGCTGATCTCCTAGCTACAATCGTGAAAAACTTCTTATTCGTAATGATTCTTGTTTATTTATGGATAAAATTAACTTCTTTGAGTCAGGCAAGAAACTTGAGCGTAATATCACGTGTTAGCCCGAACGAAAAAACCAACTCATAAGTTTTCTCGAACTTTTAAAACATGAAAGAAATCCTGGAACTCATAACTATATGCGTAATAATTACTCGCGTTTCTTAATGTCACGTCTCCAAACTCACGTTTTTACAAACGGTTTTCACCTTAAGCACAGGTTTTCTTCAACTTAACCCTCATTTGCTAATGATTTTGAAACAGTTTTCCATAAATTAATGGTAACTATACTCACGTGAAGGTTACGAAAGTAAATGGTCTCAAAAGTTTCCCCAAGTTTCAAACTCTTATAGGCATTCCTGTTACCCTCAGAATTTGGCACAAACTATTTCGAAATTGATATCACTTGTATGTTTTCACTTTGAGGGAGTTTAAGATAATTTTGTTCATAATTTTGTAAACTTCAGACATTAGGCTTTTAGTTATTGGTCTCAAAAAGACATTATTTTGGAAAACTGGGCACTGCATTCAGAATCTTGAATATCTCTTTACTTTTTATTATTCATAAACAGTGATCGGATAATCGGATGCATATTTACCTAAAGTGTAGGTGTTGGCTTTTATGGAATGCACTTTTGTATAAAAAAAACAGGGAATTCGGAATCGACAAATTTAGTTTTTTTTACTATAGAATCAAATCGGGTGTAGAAATATTTACTTAGTTTAAGGTGTTGGCTAATATTATGGAATGCACTTTTGTATCGAAAAAATCCCGCGATTTCGGAATCAGCAAATTTACTGTTTTTATTATAGAATCAAATCGGGTAATAAAATCAAATTATATACCTGTTTGTGTGCAGGTACCCGAAGGAAGTTCGTATTGTTCATTTTAAAATTAACTCAAGTAAATACACATTAATAATTATGTAATCCCCCTGTTTTTTTTTTAAATAAATACCACATGCTAAAGACGACGTTTCCTCACCATGTTACAGACAAGTTTCGAATTCCCGAATTTTCTTGATTCCCGGGGTTTATATTAAAAAAATATGTTTTAAGAAGCCGCTTCCATAATTTCCTAATCAAAAAGGAACTTTAGGTTAATATGCATCCGATTATCCGATCACTGTTCATAAACATTGAAGCATTCTGACATAAACATTCTCACAAATTGCCAAAATAAAAAACATTTTATTACGGGCATGTACCATGCTGTCCCACTGCTGGGCAAAGGCCTCCCTCCATTACTTTCAACAATCACAGTTCTGCGCTTTTTCTTTCCAATTGTCAAGGTAAAAATGTTGCCAACTTTTATAATATACAACTTTACAGTATCTATCCAATTTACAACAGGATATAATCCTAGTAGCGGATTTCTACACAAGTCTCGAATCTAGGACTAATTAAATGAGGCTTGCTGCTAACTTAATTAGCTGCAGATTGTAGTCAACAAGAAAATTTAAATAATCTATCGACTAAGGGATATCAGAATGTTCCTTTGATCGTAAGTCTCGTTCATTTTTTTTTTGTAGAGAGTGTTAAACTAATTTATAGATGGCAGAGGATTTTTCTAGAATTACCACTGTGGGATATGCGATGTCTTCCGTAGTCAAATAATGTTATTTTTGGTAGGCTCGCATTTTAATGGATTTTCATATTCATGCACGCTTGTATGAAAAACTGTTGGTATAGTGAAAGACACAATTTTTATAGGATTTGTAAAATAGATTTAATTATTTATAGTTTCAACGAAGAGTTAGGCAGGTATTTACATAATTATATTATACCCAAATTTTATGTTTACATTCATATAATGTTGAATACACTGGCTCGTTGGTTTAGTGGTCGAAATGGCGATTGCTGAGCATGAGGTCCTGGGTTCGATTCCCGGGTTCGGCAAAGTCCGGGTTCGGGTTGGGCAAGGTGTTTTTGGGTTTTTCCATTAGGAATTTCTCTGTAGCAGCCACGGAGTCTGGATTTGTGCCCGGTTGACGGCAATAGGCTCGCCCCCTATTACATGAGACTTAAAACATAACTTGCGAAATGTGGGTGTACTATTAGGTATACTTCTGCCTAACCCTTCGGGGATAACAGGCGTGATGTTAATTTATGTTGAATAGAATTGTGTAGATTTCAAAATGTATTCAGTGCTCAGTATTTAACTTTAAATAACCACGGAAAGCTAGATTAATAACTGTTAATCAAGTTACAAAATCCACATCCCAAAATAATACCATTGCTCGTATGTTTTAAGTTATAACTTAAGCGTACGCTAAGCTTATGCTAATATATCTGTGACGCCTGTCAGTGCTGACTGACGTATTAACTAGGTATGCTAAGTTATGACATAATATCTAAATTTAAATCTCGCATAATGAGATTATTGTGACTGAAATAGAATATCGCTGGTATTCCGCTCACGAAATTCATTTTGTGTATATGAATATGAGGTTACATTATATTTTATTAAATATTTAATATATCAAACACTGTTTTAAGCTTTCACGGTTTACAACTAAACTTGCCCCCGAACTACCCGCGATCATGGCGCTTGCAACAGCACCGAAATATCGGGAGCTCAATATAATGAACAATCACGGAAGATATCCCGTAAGTGACAGTATAAGTTTATAAGTTCATTTAATATATATTCGCAGTTTAAAATATTTCATAAAATATTCCGCCGCGGCCGAACCAGGAAGAGGTTGCGAGGTGATCTGGACGCGCATCACGAAGGCTGGTTCGAGGTGGCGCAGGAGAAGAGTACCTGCAAGGATATGGGGAAGGCCTTTGCCCAGCAATGGGACACACAATCTACTAAAAAAATGAAAACACACTAGAAAAAAAACTGTCTTAAAAATCCGAAAATATTTCCATCTGCGTCTCGCGGCGGATCGTTTCAGGGACTTCAAATTGTTCTTTGTAAGTATTACTTACTCCATAACCGTTTTCCTAAACGATAATGAGGAGAGAAAAGGAAAGGTGACTTAGTTACTACCTACATAAAGTGCCTAATTAAATTAAATTATATTTCACTAACATATGACCCAGTTTGTACACACAGTATCGGCAACGAAAACTCAATAGAGCGTGGAAAAGCTGAACATAATTAAAATTAATAAACTTGACGGTAGTTCACAGTAAGTATTTTAAGCGTACGCCCCACCTGCTAATATGTTTCACAAACTTATGTTCCTTTAAGCCGTGTCAAATTAACATAAGGGATGAATTTTCACGCAAATGTTACGCATACCGACGTGCACGTACTTACTCGAAAGACGTGGAACAAGCATGGTTACAGAGGCTAATTTTAAACGAATTTAATTTTGTTTCCTTAAATTTGTTAAATTAAAGTTTACAAATACGACAACTTGTCAGTATGTACCGAACGGTAAAATACCGAATGTTAATAACTTGTTACCCAAATCAGAAAAATGTTGCTGTAATTATATTACCGCAACGAGTGCATTCTGTAATACTAAGTAAACAATTTGTTAGTATTAACATGCACGCGTTATTTCATTAGGCATAGTTTCAGTCGGCGCGGCGGGCGTGCAGCTGCGTATAATATAATAGCACTACATACGGGCCACGCGGAAAATCAAATGTATAATGCTAAGATACGTGTAAAATTAAGTGTTAAAAATGAGTGTAGAAATGCTGATTAGCTCCAGGTATTTAGTGGCTGTGGTGCACGATAGAGTGGTCACATCTCCTCATAGAGCACGCTCGACACGCTTCTGACACGCCGTCATATCACAATGCCATGCCTCGTTTGTTCCATTGTGATACCCGTTGAATTCATGTCATATGCCTAATTATATTATACTAATTTTAAGTGTGCTCAATCGATAGTCTCGCCTTTAACCGGATTGGAACCAACATCTTTATAAGGCGGTACACGACATTTTTTTCAGTAGATTCAAGTTATTCGTCGAATATCTTTGTGTATTGTCTCGTGCGGGTGCGACCTTGTCGGGACAATGATGGATCTCGGTGCTCGCTGTGCTTCATTATAACTAAGAATTGACATTTAAAGAGGCCTGACGCCTTTGTTACTACGAGACTACTAGTATTACACATGGGAATCACCAATCAAACTTTGACGTTTCTGAGATCGTCGAAGTGGGAGCAATCAGTCTTTCTTCATTTGAGAACGCTCAATATATTGTGGCTCGTCAATCATGCGGACTGGCTCCTGATGTTGGCTATTTCTCTTTTTTATTTCAATACTGGAAATAAATTAAGATTCTGCATATTCGTTACATTGAAGGATAACATTTTTAAACTAGAACTTATTGCTCAAGTGTTGTTCGATTTTAAATTTTGGCGGATTTGTAAGGAATATGGAAACATACTACGTTTTATATGTTCCAGGATTAATGTAAATAGCCTTAGTATCGGGTCGCTGACTTGGCTTAGCGAGTTATAAATACTTTTGTCTACAGAAGGAATTACGCCATAGTTCGCGACGTTCATAAGAAGATAAAGCCTCATTTGTATAGGATTCGCTTTGTTCTGGATATCCTTTTAGATCCAGGATTATACGGGAGATAATATTTTGTGTTATATTAAGTTTACAATACCGATTATGTAAAATAATACAAGTAGGTATTCAAAATTCTCGATTATGATCTGAAAAAACGCGAATAAGAAAAAAAAATTTTTTTAACGAAAATGACGTCAGTTAAACTGGCAAACCTGAACGTATAATAAAGACCAACGCAACCAATATATCAGGATCATCAACGTCGTGACATAACAATAAAGAATTGAACGTAAAAATTAATTATTCGCTATCGGCACGCTATTCTAATAATCATAAATAACTACTGCAATCGGATCAAACGCGGTGGGTCCGTTTTGCTGACGAACAATGTGCGAAACATTAAAAATATCAACAAAGGAACTTTTGACTTTCATAGTACATACACCGAAACAAATTAATGAGATGAATGAGAAACACCAGTTTACCCAACTGTCGACCCTAATTTATAAGCGGTAAGGTACACATTTTTTGCCATAGAAAGCAAAGAGTACGTGGTTTATAGCTGTCGCTCGCGCCAGCTGGCGTACCGTGGAAAATCGATTTTCACGTGAGACCGACGGATGTCGCATCTGCGCGCGACTGTACGGCCGCCGCTTGTCTGCACCCAAAATACGCGGCGATCTGTGAAGGGAAATCATGTGAGTGCAACATTAAAAGCATACAGATATTTACGTACACACAATGGAGTAATTGGCTTTAATCGAAACACGCAGAGTGCTTGCCAACTCCGGTTAGTGGTAAATCATGAAGTCGTATTGCGTGCCTGTGTTAGTCGCGGCGGGTCAAAGAACTTGCGACTTTAAAAAGTTAACTTGGGTACCAGATACCAATTATTTTTATATCTAAATGTATCTATTGTATCTAAAAATGTCAATTAAAATTGTTCAGTAAGTTGACAGTCGTATTTTCGGTCGTGGGAAATAAGGAAGCCGTTCCGTTTGATCACTCAAACGTCAAATTATTGACGGGCGAACTTATAACAAAAAGCAAACAAGTAATTATCCAAAACGAGCGCGGGACCACACAGGGACAGAAACATGGGCGAAATTCACGAAAGCTATCACCGTTACAAATCGTTTTAACGCAAACGTATAATCGCTCGTGAGCCGTTCTATTTGTTTTAAGTTGGCCGTAACCGGGATTTGGAATAAAAACATCAAAGGGGGGTGCGTAAGAGCAAACCCGAAGGAGTAATTATGATTTGTCTCGGTTAAGCGGAAATAGTTTGTGTCGCTATTAATCGCGCTTGTATTCCGGGAACGTCGCGCAGGCGCGGCCGAGCGCGGTGCGGAGGTCCTGCGCCCGCGCAGACTCGCCGGCTGCTTGCCACAAAACGCTATATACTAACAATGTAGGATTACCGTTACATAACGTAATTACGTGTACCTATGCACAGTTTCGCAATAGTAGCCACCATTGCATTTGATTACACCGTCTTATGTAAACTGCGCAGATTCATTTTATTTCAGTAAATACTCATGGAAGCAAGACGAATTCCTTAACGTGTTGTAATCAGCAGAGATCTTATTGGTACCTATTCTTTTTGAGGATACCGGTACAGTAGGATGTCATCATATTTTTTAAGTTAAGCAACTATGTGTTACCTCGACCAATGGTGATTGCGTATGTTCATTTGTTCCAATAATGAAGTAGGTATCACCTTTCTAGAAATAGCTGTTTCCCAATATTTTACTTGATTTTTAAATTAAGAAGCAACGATTTTTTGTAAAGTTTTTTTTTTTGTTTTTTTTTTTCCTATTACCCAGTACTAACTGGGTTGTGGATGTCAGATAGGCAGTCGCTCCATGTTTAATACTGGTATTCAGCTGCATCCGGTTAGACTAGAAGCCGACCCCAACATAGTTGGGAAGAAGGCTAGGCATTGGAAAGTTTCGAGCTTTGACAAGACGTAAAATCACACATTCAAAACCTTTAAGTATACCTCGTACCTCTAAGAAAACAACGGGAAAGCTGCTAGATGCTCTAGAATCTAGATAAACTTCAGCTGCTCCTTAAGCTAGGTTTGTCACAACTTTGTTCCCATCATGCAAACCCACATAAAGTTTGTAACAAGATCTCGCCACTTAAGGGGAAGTATCAAGACAATGCAGTAAATCACGCTACGTCAGAAGCATTTTAAGCATTAAAAGTTTCATGATAATACCATGGAGTAACTAAATTACTTTTTACGTATGATGGATTCCCATGAGCTTGGAATTTAGTAAGACCGTAAAAAAGACAAGATGGACACAGAGATAGAGTAAATTCATGAAAAAAGAACGTAGCGTCTTCTAAAAAGGAAATTGGGCTCACTGAACGTTACTTATTCAGTGCAGACTTGCGGAGTCTTAATTATGATTTTATAATTTTTTTTATTAATTTTATTTGATTTTTTTATTTAATTAAGTAAGCAAATTTGTGCTATGGATAATTTTAATCTGAAATAAACGTTAAATAAAAAAATATAACAGTCGAGTTTGTAAAACCTTAGGGGTTGAAACATTCGTGTCCTAAATGTCGTAGTGATTAATTCTCGTCAAGAAACATTACGTCAAACACCGTTGCTCATTTCCTAAAATGAATTTCAATTATCTCAAATAAGCAACACCAATGTATACGCAGTAGTGCAGCTGCCAAGTGATATTGCCAAAAAGCTAGCATAATTTTTAGGGCTCTTCCAATAGACATCAACGCGGAGAAATACGAGTGTGTATGGTTAATTTAATTCAAAAAGTCCCCTTCTAAAAACAGAACTATCACAAAACAAAAACTTACCAGCCATTTACCTTCTATTTACCTAGACCAGCGTTCGTCCCACGTAAGCGGGTGCGAGCGGGTACGGCCGGCAGCGGCCGGTGCGAGGATCACCGTGTCGCATCGCGATTTCCACGCATCCATCCGACGAGCCGGGCCTTTGTCACAAAGGAAATTAACTAGTTATACGTACCGTGTGTGTGTGGCGCTGTGTGCGTCTGTACGGTTCGCAGGGAAACATTTAGAATTTATTTTATTTTAAAGAATTTTTGGTTATATTATTATATTTTATCCATTTGCACTAAACTTTTTTTTATATTATTAATTTCCGATTAAATGATTATTTTTTATTTGACATTGACACTGATTTGATTTTCTTGACCCTGTATTTCTGATTTGATGACATTGTATTTATTTTTATAATGTGATTTGTATTTATTTGTGTTGTAACTTGTGATTTTAATATGGGAGAACCTGAAATAAGTGGATTTTATTTTATTTATTTTTATTTAGATTGTGGTGGGTTTTCTACAAGTTGGTAGTACGTGGGCATTGTTAGCATTTAGTAGGTATCAATTATGTCGTTGACGAAGTAAATTTTTTAGGGGGACGAGTAGGTGTAGCTTAAGTAGGCGATTAATTTATGTAGACATACTTTTAGTATATGAACAACGTATAAATCAAGAACCAATCACAATTAAAATAACAACCACGTTAGAAGATAAACGATGTTTGTTGTAAGTAGGTGTGTCTTCTGACGCCCACGAATTGAATGGGACGATACATTAGCACGAAATATAAAAACATATTTGTTATTGGCAATGCAGTATATTTATAACCCAGTTGTTTCACAGAAACGTGGAGGCGTTTTTCTATTGATATTATGATAGCTAGCCTGTACTAACATAATATAACATCATTTATTTCAAACTACAATGGCTCATAGATATATAACTTACTAGCTTATGCCCGCGGCATTGCCCGCGTGAAGTTCACTTATTATCCCGCGGGATCGTATTACAGAGATAAAAAGTATTCCATATTATGTTAATCCAGGTTATAAACTATTTGTGTGCCAGTTTTCATCCAAATCTGTTTAGTAGTTTTTGCGTGAAAGAGTAACAAACATCCAACCTCATTTTTGCATTTATAATATTATAGTAGGATAAACTAACATGTGTAGATAAAGTAAATACATATATAGTGACCCTGCTGAGCTGGGCAAAGGCCTCTCTCCATTTTACTATTTAGGTAGTTTTCTTTATTGAAATATATATTATCGTATCCCCATGTTATTGCTATCGGTACCTAAGCAGTAATCAAACGTCAGTGTGCCAATGAAGGAAGGGCTATTGTTATAAAGTTGAATGAAAACTTCTATTTAAGAAGACTGGGTGCTTTAGATATATTTTTTTTAAATTATTTTCAGCAGATGTTCTGTTGATGGATCACATCCACGACACTAAAAAGCATTATTTCTACGGAACTGTGAAATTGTCTTTTATGGCGTCGGTCGGGGATACCATCAGTTTTATAATCACCCTTGTAATTATCACCGTAACGTGTCTATTCCTTGAATGTGAAGTTCATTACGTCACAGTATACCTACCTTTTAATTACTTTCATAAATTAATAAATATAATATATGTCTGTGATCAGTACTCAAAACTTTAATTCGATAACTATATAAACATTTAGCATAGTTTGTCGAAAAAGTAAATTTTAATTACTTAAGTGGTAGTATTTAAACTAATCTAATATAACAGCTCTAGACGGAAAATAAATATCTAGCCATTGTTAGCAAAGTAAAAAAAAAAATACTAACTCTAAAAACCTTTGTGTTTGAGGTTCTGTACAACGCACATTTTGAATTATTATTTCGTACATGAAACGATTTCATTGGAATGTGTTTTTAGCCAATATCATTATGGTGTAAAAAATTGCAAAAATCTTGAATTGCACATAAATAGCCAAATCATGATGCGGAAATAGTTTTTATTTTCGCAATCAACGCGAGGACCCCTAAAGATGAACATAGGATTTCTTATTGGCCAAAAATGATTGTTAATAATATTCTATTCGGTGGATCTATCGTTTCTCGAAACCGTGGGAAAGGTTCGTTGTTTATTTTTGTATGTTTCTGACAAATGACTGTTTTTTCTCTTTTGCAAATTACTGCTTCGGCTGACAGAGCAATCGGTTCTGCGATTCACGATCGTCGAAGATTATAAAATAGGTAGTAAAAAAATAATTACTAGCTTTGGATTTCGTATTTCGAGTAAGTAGTGCATATCATTTGCCAAATACGTCTGTATGCAAAGATGAAACTTGCCCATTCACAGGCGACCCATAACATTTGGCAACATTTATTTAACGCTTGTTTGCGATAAACGAAATTTTAGAATTAAATATTGAAGCAATAATAGCGGATGCTATCTATTTATTCTTTGTTGATATAGTCGAGTTTTTTTGGTCTAATAGTTGCATTGTATTTCTGCTTTTCATTTCTTTACGGGTCAATGAACTTGCGGCCTGAAACCAAATTGCTTCAAAGAATAACGTTAATCATTATTTAATATGTCTGACAATAATGGAACACCTATTAGAAACAAATCCAATAAGAACTTTACCAATATTCGTATTGGACTACAACCTACACAAAATGTAATAAACTGAAAACTGAAATTCCCTCACTAATTAAATCAACGTTTTATTAACTGTTGAGCCACTCGTACAAACTGGATTTTATTACTGAAGTTTTCACTCAAACAAAATGAAAACGAAACGCAGCTGAAAATATTTGTCTTGATAAAATTGCGAGCGAGAATTCATACGCAACATGAATCGGGAAAACTGAAGCCTATATTCAGATTTTAAAAGTTGATATTCATAGCATGCACGAGGCTGTTTCTCGTGAGCGGCTATGGATTCGATGTTTATGATGTAGAATGTAATAAATATGCGTTGAACTACGGAAGTAGTCCTTGACCTTTTTTCATCGTCTTAACTTGCTAAGTTTCCTGAAATTATTGATTTTGATACAAGTATCAAAATCAATAATTTCAAAATTCAATCAATTCAATTCATTTTTTTTTAATTTTTTTTTTTCATTTTTTTTTTTTTTTTCATGATTGTAAAAGCAAGCTTTTACAATCATGATGCTGTAAAATAACTTATTTAAGTACTGAAGGTAAGTATTTAAACTGACATGGTCAATAACACTATCAATAATACTAAACACGGGATATTTACCATGTTTACAATTTATTTTGAGTTTCCGAAATTTCGATGCTGTAGCAAGCACCATGATCATCAGGAACTCAAAATGATTAGTAAACCTGATAGTAAAGGTAAGGTCTCACGAATAAGTTTCGCCAGAGTTAATTAAAAGGTTAGGTTTTAACTTGCTTAATTTACCGCTAAACTCAAACAACCCTTTATTTACACTTGTTTAGTTAGAGTTTAAGACAAATAATTAAATGTCACAGTCCAGTAAATATGGTAATTTATTTCAGGCGTCTATTGCAATTTGCGAGTTGCAATGTCATTGCACCCGTTTTTTCATAACAACCTTAGCGAATGATGATCGCTGATCTTCTGTTAACAAACAAAGAAGTTGCTAGAAAAAACGTTTGCAACTTGTTTATTTTAGACTAGCTGTGCCCGCGAATCTGTCCGCTTATGCTGGGTACACATTGGTGAAACGTAATGCCGGGTACACATTGGTGTAACGTAACGTGAAATGTAACATGAATGAGCCGTCCAGACTTATACAATGCAACATGACATGTAACCCAACAAAAGGCGAATATGTTTCAGCGTGTGTTACATTACATGTTACGTTTCACCAATGTGTACCCGGTATAACATGAAATGTAACACACGCTGTAACAACTTCGCCTTGTTGTTGGGTTACATTTTAAGTTGCATTGCATAAGTCTGGACGGCTCATTCGTGTTACATTACACGTTGCGTTACACCAATGTGTACCAGGCATTAGATATCAGAAAACAATACTCGATTCTTAGAGAAAATCGTCAAATATTTTACAATGTTAAATAAATACCTGCTTATAATTTGACATATTAATTATTTGTTGACATATTTTAAACGAATTGACTCTTGATCTGGACATTTCACTCAATTTTAATAGGCTTTTAAATGTTGTTTCTGCATGTGATAATTTTATTTAACACTAGCGGCCCGTCCCAGCTTCGCACGGGTGGACATTTATTTTCCCCTAATTCCCCCCCCCCCCTAATTTTTCATAGAAATAAATATAGTCTATGTCACTCAGGGATAGCGTAGCTTTCCATTAGTGAAAAAAATTTCGGAATCGGATCAATAGTTCCGGAGGTTACCCCCTACGTACAAACAAATTTTACCTCTTTATAATATTATATTAGTATACACGTAATGTTCAACACAATATAAATTGTTAATGAATAAATAAATGAAATGAAATGAAATACTTCATCATCCAAAGTTCGCAATAAATGATAGGTTCGACTATGATGCTAAAAAGAACATGAATTTATTTATAACCACTTCATTTGACTTTGTTTATGCTCAGTTGCATATTGCAATGAATATATAATAATAGAAAATATCAAGTAAGAATAAATATTGGAATATGCCTTGCCGGTTTTCTTTTCAATTGAATTGCATTGAAAATGTATTCGAAAGCCCACTAGCACGTGTATTGGAAATATTCAATGAAAGTTTATTTATTGGACAACCAGTAATGTATTCAAGCTTCTCTGTAACGTGTATATTGCAAAGCTCCGCGAACTGCCAGACTCCTAACAGACTTACTAATCATATGCAAAGTACTCGCGTCCATTTCATCTCGACGTTTACTTTTAATATATTGGCGAGTTTATGCGTTGCTCGGGTGGTCTGAGGTGGATGTGCCCTTTGAAACGCGCCCAAATATCCACGAATAGGTGAAACAAATTTGTAAGCAGTCCCTCAAACTGTTATTGGGCACTGTTCGCTTGAAGTCAGTCAGGACATTGGCAAGAAAAGGTAACAATGCATCTATAAAACTTATCGCTTCTCCGCGCTTGTTTGTGGAGGAGAATGTTGCGTCAGGAATTTATGTAAAACGCCTTTGGGTGTTGATGTGTAAGAGCTTCAAGGGAGAAAGGATATAAATGCCTTTGTACGCACGACGGCCAATCAAGCTATACACAACCAGTTTGTGCGTATCTCTTATTGTATAGGAAATCTATACAAAGCGAGACCAAGTTATACTGGAAATGTACAGCTTCATGTGCCGCCGTGTGTACTGATGTGTGTATTTAGGGTTCCGTACCCGAAGTGTAACCAACGGGACCCTATTACGGAGCCTTCGCTGTCCGTCTGTCTGTCAGCGGGCTATATCTCATGATCCGTAATAGGCAGGCAGTTGAAATTTTCATAGAATGTGTATTTCGGTTGCCGCTATAACAACAAATAATAAATTGAAAATTAAAGGGGGCTCCCCTACTACGAAGGTAAGGACCCCTTCAAGCGCGAGTCCGACTCGCACTTGGCCGATTTTTTAGGTAAGATAAAGGTTTCTTTGGGGGTTCCTAATAAACTGTTCGCATAACCTCATATTTTGAAAGCTCTTGTACATGGAATGTCTTCAGCCATTTTCCCTCGAATGAAAACATAAATCCTCAAAGTGGTGTGTCCGATACCGTGATGAATATTCACTTAAGCACCGGATCGTGTCATCACAGCCTCGTGACAAAGCTAAAGTGAATATAATAATGTAATTGAAGGTAATAAGCTGTTATTTACTCCACGCCCGCCTTTTACCGGTTACGTGATGTATCCTGCGAGGCTCTTAACGGTACACCACACTTTCAACAAGTCTAAGCTATGTAGGTGTATCATTTATTATAATGAACATTAAGTGTTTCTGTTGATTACCTGATTTCTCTTGTCATACATGTATAATGACATAGGTTATGTAAGTCACAACACAATTACTGAAAGTCGTAGTGTTTAGTTGGCTTTTAGCAGCAGATTGCCTCGAATTGTTGTACAAATACAGTTCTCGCTTTCATTAACAGAGACGGTGTTCTAAAAAGCCAAAGTTTTCTATTAAACTATGTGTGCTAACAGCCTGAACTAGTGGCCAAAACAAGGTACTTACGCACTTATGTTTCCTAAACTCTTCTGCTCACTAAGTCAAGTGAGACACATTCTTCTTCTTAGCGTGTCGATGGCAATTTAGATTGTGTCAGCCCAGAACTGAGTTACGCGCGTTACGCGTTTGGCGCTTTCGGTAGCGTCCATCAGTTCCTGAAGTGAACAAACAACAGGACGCGCAGGACACGAACACGATATTAAGTGCCCCATCGTTTGTAGAACAGCACCACATTTACACTGCAAGGCAGAGTCATTAATGAATCTCCACCTGAGCAGGTTTTCCTTGCTGCGACCAACCTGGGTCCGGAGCCTACTTAAAGACTTCCAGGTCAGCTGACTTGAGACATATTTATGTACAGTTAGTAGCTATACTGAGTCATCTAATGCTAAAAAACCTGGTAATACAATCGTCACCACGTAATATGAATGTAAAACGTCCAGAACTTAATTAAAACCCTCCGCACATACACTCAGAATACCAAGAATCGTCTTCTACTCTGATAACCAATGTTCTCTGACCTCAACATTTGCCGATGCATCCTCGGTACTTCGTCGGTTAGTATCTTGCTTCAATGTCTGTATCTTGTCACTCGACGCCCTGAGGCCTCGCTCCACAAGTGGGTCAAGGCACATCCTTCGCCTTATAATAAACGCCCTTCGAGTGAGTTTAATTATAAAATGTGTTATATTGAGTGGTTTATAAGGCACGAAGAAATGGTAAAACGGGGTTATTGGACGACATTTTTCGGGTTCACATTGCCTCATGTGTATCCTTATTAGTTTTATTTTGCTTTTTGAATTATTGTGATTATAAGATGCTATTCGACATTGTTTTATGATTGTTGTGAGCATTTAAGCGTTTTGGTAAAAAATTGTAAACTTAGAATGTATTTCTAAATCATCTAAATGGATAAATAAAGACGTATTTTCATGAACACTAAAGGACAATTAAATATTATTGCGGTGTTAACTATCCTAGGCGCTAAACCAAGTGTTATATTTTTATATATTGCATTGTATATTGCAGAAAAGGTTACATAATAATTTCATTAGAGCGTTGTAGTCAAGTGGAGCTTTGTTAGTCGCCATTTTCCGAGTATTCTGCTTTGTTTCGAGTTTTATACTGATACGTTTGTGAATGCTCTCTTACTCTTCAGGTTTCCGATAATTCCATTGACGTAGATTTATAAAATAACAAAATAGAACGCGTAGAATCTATGGTATAGTCAGTATGGTACTTTTTACCCTTTGCATTTTCCACTTAAACATTGTGAGGTGCTGATGAATTAATAAAAAAGATATCATGCCGACGCCTCTATCTCACATAGGGAAGTGGTATCATAAGGGACGATTGTGACAAAGCCCGCCGAATGACTTGCGATATTCGCCATTAGGATTACGAACTAGGGTTAATATAGTTAATGACAGTCGCCCATTACAAGTTGTTAGGCAAACGACACATAACGAACCGACGCCGAAACGTATTCGCCACGCTGCGTTTACGGGACCTCTGTGACGTCAAACGTTTGGGCCATTAGCGATAATCGGTGAGCTTAGGACGAGGCATAAGTCAAATTTTTCAATTTTTCGGGATAGAAAATAGATCATTCAGTGTATTAGGCTGTGCGTTGTTGCCAGTGCTTTTGCAATTTTTCAGGGAGGCAAATAAATTATCTTCATAAATGAACGGAAGATTTTACTACTGGATATTGGAGAAATTAAGTATTGGCGCAGTTTTTTGAATAAGGCAACAGGTTTTTTGTAATGAACAATCACGGAAGATATCCCGTAAGTGACAGTATAAGGCGCTATGAATCACGTGCCTCTTAATGTCTTTTACTGCTTATGTAAGAATTATGGTAGAAATCCTTAATTTTATGGTTATATTCATGTAACCAACTAGGTACGTACTAAGAATTTTTCAGATGACCAGCACTACGCATCATTTCGCAGTAATCATGTCATAAGATGTTTGAAAATTTCAAAAATTTGACTTAGGTGGTGTGATAAGCCAACAATGAATCGTATGTAACGGGTTGCGAACGTGTTTCAATAGTCGTGGGTTAGGGATAAGTGGGTGATATATCTGATACATAAAATTATATTTAACGATATAGGTTTGGCTTAAAATTATGATACGTTCGGCCATTTTGGCTAATTTTGATGAAATTGAATGAAGATTTGTGCTAACGTTACCGGTTAATATTTTCTGAAGTGGGAAATTAGTTTCAGCGCATGTATGCTTTTGACAATTTTTTCCATTAAATTGAAACTTCATTAAGGTGGATATTACCTAACTGTCCCATAGACTAAACATACCTCGGCTTTTTATAATAGGACAATGGTTAATGGTGTTTGGTATGGTTTTCTGATAGTTTTATGATGTACAAGAGCGTCAGTCTCATATCGTAAGATGAAATCTTGCTCTTGAATTACAATACATCTTAGGGTGGCAATAACAAGATCTATTTATTATTTAGAGTGTAAACGGACCCCTTCACGAAGCCGTCAACCAAGCATTATGTACATCAAATTAAGTAACTTTACGCAAAAATTATTGCTGGGAAACAATTTTTTTTTTTTGGGTGAAAAATCACGATTTACAGTAGGACTCGATGTAACGCACTCAAAACATTGTACTCATGGATCGATTGAATAGTACGGGGGTCGTGGAGGTGTTTAAAGTTCTTCCATTAAAAACATAAATGTATTTAAAAAAAACCTTGCGAACAAGTTGGAACTTTGACCCCCAATATCTCCGTAACTAAAAAGTTCCAAGGTATGGTCTAGAACAAAAAAATTATCGCAATGATGGAGAGAACAAGGGCCTTTTGGCTTCTTTAAGGGTATTTTTACATCCTCTACGTAGTCTTCAAGTGTAAAAGTATTATTTAATGAAGTGTATATCTTTTGTACTAAGGGTACATTTGGGTACATTTGGTTTCAGTATTCACCTAGCCCTCGTCTACAAAGTGCAGAGTTAAATGGCGAAGCGCAGACCAAAAGAATTAGTACCAATTTCATAATGATCAATGTAACTAACGCCATCTTTTGCAGAAATCGTGAATTCAATCATCATCTCAGCATTTAATTCTTCTCTTAATAACCTGCTTTTTGAGAAGTCGGTTAAAAAGTATCAGGTATATTGATCGTAAGTTTTTCATAGCAATATGTTGATGAATTTTGATAAATAATATAATAATTCTTGTAAGTGTCGCACAAACATGTATTCTTCATTTTCCAAACGAAGGTATTTTCAGCAATTTCTCAAAAGAAAACAAGATATAGTGCGGAGACACAGTTGGTTTACTTTGATGAAGGTCGACTAGGACATCCCTAGATTTAATATTGGGCCTTGTTCACAGACATTTTAGCGTTCCTTATGAAATCCTTTGTGTCGTTATTGCTTTTGAAATATTACAGGATGTTTGGTAAAAATAAATATTGATAATCCGTTTTTGCTTAGTAACTATTCTTTGTAGCAATGGCTGAAGTGATTTATACAGATTTGCTCAATATTTATACAAATAGTATTTAGATAGGTATACGAGTATATGTAGTTTCAATGCCTGGCAGACGGAGAATGGAAAGCTTGTTAACCTTAATCTATAACATGTCTTATACAGTGTTCTCTTCAACAAACTAGATTTATTAAGACTAAAAGCAACCAGCAATTTGTTCTATCGAGTTTTCCCATTTTCGTACTCTGGTTTCCAGCTTCAAGTAACTTAAAACACCTTCGTAGTGCGAGCTTCATAAAATAACATACAAGATGCATGTGTACACTGTACATAATCAATTAAGACCCACTTATATCACCCAAGCTCATCAGCGAGGCACCTTCATTAGCATGCATATAGGTAACAATCTACCTAATTAATTGGCCAGTCCTGGCTCCGCTGAGGACGTAGATATATTTCACAGAGCTGACAAATGCGTCCGTTCCATCACATCGGATAAAATATTATTAAAACAAACAAATGAACAAAAAAGATAGCTTTTCGAAAGAGCCGAAATCAATGTGCGAGCTCTGCTACATCGCCGGATCTCAATTATCGAGCCTCAAACGTCATACATTTGACGGAATTGCCTTTTGAATTTGAACTTTATGTTTTAAAACTACAGATGAATTTGATTTGTGGGCTGTGGGGATAATAAGTACGAAAGGTCGATCAGTTTCGTGGCCGTAATTTAATGTAACAGTTAATATGACAGCGGGCATGAGCTTGCCAGCGGGTCGCCTGTGTATTATATTTATGCACTCACACCTGGAGGTCTGCCGCTCTCAAGGGTATTTTATTTTGAGTTGTTGTCTTGATACGATAGAGAACACGGTATTTATGTTGAGCCCAATAAATATGGACTATTAATTACTGATTGTGTTACAGTTCTGTTAATTCATAGTGATTAATAGCCGCGCCTTTCATGTTAACAGGTTCGGACATAGTTTGGCTTGTAGCCTAAGGTGTATAATACGTTCCATGTTTATTCTTTTGTGTTGCTACTCAATACACTTGTTGTTTTGTGTTCAATTTGTTAGATACGGTGCTTAGTGTTGTTTAACTTCAATAAAAAGGCGACAGCTCTTACATCTGCTCCTCCAAGTCTTTACGTAAACCAGAAACAGATTAGCGTACCTATAGCGAATTGACAGAAATGATTTTGTCACACGTTTAGCGAGGTCACTAGCTCTTGACTTTATTTGACGAAATGAAATCAATAAGGAAATTGCAACATTAATTGGAAATAAATTGCGACAGCTCAAAAGAACTACATAAGATGTTAATCTGTCAATCTGGTGTTAATAGGTATAAATTGTTTGTACAAGTACTTTTTGCGAGTGTTAAAGATTGCTCTATAGAGTGTAAAAGATAAGGTATGTTTAAAGCAACAAACTGCATTAACGAACAATCAAATTGTAAATTGCAATTTAGCGTTGACAAATCAATATTGAGGTGAAAATAAAAACGGGAGCAAAAAGTGCAATGATCGGAAGGGGAAAGTACGCTAAACGATTTAACTTCTTTACAAATAGTCCAAATATATCTATTACTGAACTAATTCAATAACAGCCTATTATAGATCGGTTATCGATTACCTTTTAAAGAGAGCCAATAAATTAAAATGGCAAATCGATTTTCGAATTTCAACACAAAATTTACAATAATATACCTAAACGTTATCAATTACGGTAGTTTTAACATCGTCAAACTGCAAAGATGTAATGTAATATAGTTAGATGCAAAAGTATTTTAAAGTTACGAATTAAAAAAAATAGCGAAGTGAATTTTTAAACTGAAATTTTGTTAAAAAGCGTAAAGAAGCTATCCGCTTAAACTGTACCTAGGCAAGTAGCTCATTAGTTACACCTCTGTTTTTTAAGAAATCTGCAGTGAGTATCTGGAGGAGAACGGTAAACCACCAACCTGTTGGTCGACCTCAGCGAAATGCTTGAATAATTGGTTGTCTACGGACGGCTAGTGCTGAAGCCGCAGCTCCGACACCAGGGATCAGGTGTTAACATCCGTGGGGAAGTCGTGAGGAAAAAAATACGTTTTCCCCGCCAACTATCATACTTTCATGCAAAAAGAAAGTTTTGCTACTTTTCGATCATTTTAAAGGTAAAATATCGTGAGGTTATGAAGTCATCCACGGACAGAACAACGGATATTCTGGTGTGTTTTATGAGAAAAATGTTTTGACTTCTGAAGATATATTTTATTGATTGCCTAAAGCGAAGTTCGGGGAATACTAAATCCCGATATTGCTTACTCCTTGTGAATGTTCGTCTGTTGTCGGAACTTTAGCGAAGGTTATGAGTAAACACGTGTAATTTGAGATGAAATGTGAGCGGATTGATGTCTTTGTTCAAGTTCGTGAACATTTTACGGTCTGCCGAAGGGCTGCTGACTAAACTTGCGACTTACATTGTTCTGCTTCAAATGATCGTACAAAGGTCGCACTTGGCAGTGTCGAAGTTACATACATGGTAACACGTAATAATTGATCTCAGGGTAAAGGAATCTTATTACAAATTGTACAATGTGGATGATAGATGATAAATTTGTACGAGAATTATATGTCTATCTGATTGTTCATAGTTCTGATGACACGGTTGGCGCAGTTGCTGAGCGATTGGTTGCTGCGCAGCGTGTCGCGGGTTCGATCCCCGCACGGAACAAATATTTGTAAGATCTACAGTTAGTTGTTCTGGGTCTGGCTGTTTCTGTATACATGTGAGTTTTATATGTATGTAAACGCACCCACGATACAGGAGAAATTGCTAGTGTGACATAAAGTTTAAAAAAGAAGTATTATTCAAATGGTTTAATTTTGCGTAGAATAATCATAAGGTGGTACAATCATTCTTAATAGCAACTAAGCAGCTATGCGTGTAACTAAACAAGTGTATGTGTAAATTATTATTTATTTATTTACCACCAACTATAGCAAATTACAGACCAAGTCCAATAGGATGCTACAACACAGAATTAAACAACATAAACAGTAAAATTACATAAAAAAAAATATATTAAAAAAAATATAATAGCTATAGTAAAATAAAATAATAATAATAATATAGTATACTACCTACGCTCCTGTACCTACCTAATACCCTGGTACTAGGTAGGTAGAAGCTTTTCTTCCTTTGTCAGTTGGAACCGTAAGATCTTCTCCGTGTACTGAAAAGGAGAGTCCCGTCTTAAAATATCAAAGTTGAATTTTGTAAAGCGAAGGAAAAGTCCCAGAAAATGTTTCAAGGAAATATAATTGCTTGGGTTCATGGATATGAAATCAAGGAAAATGTTGTTGTCATACAAACCTCATTTAAAGTGTTCCCGATATAATGTTGACTATGTATGATTTACTTTTTGTATGTTACCCGGTGTATATTTATTTTTCTGGATGCGAGTCGGGACTGGTCAATGTGGCGACACTTGGCGGAGGCCTATGTCCAGAAGTGGACGTATTTCGGCTGAAATGATGATGATGATGATGGTACCCGGTTCTACGAGTAACTACAGATGGATTCGCTCAGGGATTAGGAAGACTAGCTGAATTGACGGACAAATAATTTGTTATCAGCACACGAAAATGACAAAAACACGAATAATGGTCTGACAAATTTGTGATAAGATATTTCTTATTCCTAGATGTAAGTGCTACCCGGGCAACAACAGTGGTAACAAAAGTATGATCTCGTTGTCTAAAATAAATATCAAATAAATAAAAAACGAGTGCAAAAGCTTTCAAAGCAAAAATACATTTAATTTTCTATTTCATCGGAGTTCTTTCCGAACCTATTAAGAAAGGCTTAAAATAAGCACCTACGAGGTTGCAAGCGCACGGCTCGCTTCTTCACTCATTATTTTACGTACCTTGTTATTTTAGCGACTTTTGTAAGAAGCCATCTTTTCAGCATCCCATTAGATATTTTCAGTTTCTTTACGTTTTGTTATTCTATGCAACAACCATTGTAAGGAAATACAGGGTGTAACAAGACCCTTTACGAAGCCATCAACCAAGCATTATGAACTATCCAACTATGTAACTTTACGCAAAAAATATTACTGGGAAACGACTTTCTTTTTGGGATGAAAATTCATGTTTTACGGTACGACTCAATGTAACGTACGATTTACTCTTCTCTTCTTCTCCACTTAGTACCCATTAACTGATATGTGGAGTGACATAGGCAGTTGCTCCATGTAAAATATTAACATTCAACTGCATCCGCTAAGACAAGAAGCCAACCATAACGTAGGTAGTTGGGAAAAGGCTACGCAGATGATGACTTTTTATTATGATACGCGTGCGATATGATATTTAGCGACAGTCGTTTACAATTGCGAGTTTTTTCGTACAAGTGCACATTCACTTGTTTTGCCTTGTTAAAGCGATATGACAAAGGCAGTGGCTCCACGGCACTCCATTACTCCCTTGTCGTCTTAGCATGGCAACAAAATGAGTCTACCTACCTAATTTTACGTGCTTGTATGTTTTCGGGAAAGTTGTTTGAGTTGTTGTGTCGTAATTATTTTTGTGGGTGAAATTCACGATTATTACCTACAGCTAATTAATTCAGAATCACGCAGTATTATGGATAAACGCCCCTGCCGAGTTAACATATTTCTAATATCAACAGAACCCATGTGATGGACCGTGGAGGACCACGAGGAAGGTTAAACTCAAATTTTGTAATTTGTGATTAATTTAATTTTTGTAATGAGTTTGACGTTCATCCCCCTAGTTAATTCTATTACTAAGAACAGGGAGTAAAATTCAATTAACCTTAGAGATCGTACTCAAGAAGCTCAGCAGTTGCGTTTATAATCACTAACTAAGCCATTGGAAAGAAGTAGCATAGAAGCGAGACCTTTGGAAGGAGTGGAGGGAGGCCTTTGCCCAACAGTGGGACAATGTGGGCTAGCTATAATAATAATAATAATAAATAAAGCCATTGTGGCACTCATCTCAGGAACAATACAATGATGGTAATCCGCTGATCCCCTACTAATATTGTACTATTAAAATACACGGTTTGGACGTGGAGTTACGGAGACCAGGCCGTTATACAATACAAATGGTACTATTATTGTTTCATACGTTATTTTATGAGGAAATAACCTTTGAATTTTGCTACGTGTATACGGGAAAGTGTACATTGAATGAAAAAAAAAAGGAAATTTTGAAAAAGTTTCTCTTTAGCAGATTATTTTGTTGCTCGTTAACATTCTGGAAGATGATCTCCAAAGTTTCGCAACTATGTAATTACGGGTCCACCATAATGAAACAAGAATGGTAATGATCGTACGCGCACCTTTTAATGATGTGTGTGATGTCTTTATTACGATAATGGGATAAAAAATATAAACACCGACTATAATCGATCTTCGCTCGTTTATTTTACCGTATTATAAAACCCTTTGGATTTGCCTAGAGTTTAAGAATAACAATAAAAACCTGTAATCCCTGAAGAGTTAGGCAGGGAGATATATATATAAAGGGTGTAAATAGACCCTTAACATATACGAAAGGCACTTGTTTTCCCCGTCTTTGCGATAATTTTTTTGTTCTAGACCATACCTTTAATTTCCAACTTTACCACAAGTTATTTTTTAAATACATGTTTTTAATGTAAGATTTTTACTTTACACACCTCCACGACTCCCATACTATTTAATCCATCCATCAGCACAATGCTTTGAGTGCTTTCCATCGAGTCCTACCGTAAAACGTGATTTACCACCCAAAAAAAAAAAGTCGAATCACCGCAATAATTTTTGCGTAAAGTTACTTAGTTTGTTGTACAGAATGCTTGGTTGACGGCTATGTGAAGGGTCTGTTTACATTCTGTATAGCCATGAGCAATAACATGTATAAGTAAATGTCTCATTGGCCATGCCAAGAGTGTTACTACTCCTAGGTAGTGGAGGCGCAATAATGCGGTTAGCAGACATGGCAAAGGAGGTTACAGGAAAGATCTAACTGAAGATACACAACAGACATTTGGCACAAGGCAGAGTCGTAGTAGAAAGGGATATTCCTCAAAGCGCAACCATGATAAAAAATAGAGAGGGGTATGATGGATTCTTTATTTTTTTTAATCATGGTTGCGCTTTGAAGAATAATTTAGTTGCGCTTAGTTGGTTGCGCTTAAAAATAGTTGTGCTTTGAGGAATACCCCGTAGGAAAGCCAAAGTCACGAGAATTTATTATAAAAATAATAGAATAGTTTTAAAAAACTAAAGCACAAGCTTTCGTGCATTCTTCTCAGCAAACGCTTTTATTTGATACCCATTTCACGGGAACGCATAAAAAAGAACTAGGCAGTCATCTTTGAGAGTCCGCCATATTGGATTTGACGTTACTTAGCTAACCATGCATTGTCATCCAAACTTAACATGCATGTAATATTTCAGCTCAATCGGAAATCGGGAGGTGGGTCTAACTTCTAAGATTTTTTACATAATTTGTTAGTTAGTTATAAGTGAAGCTTATTATAAGACGTTTAATGAATCAACTTAGTTTGACGACCACTGCTGAACTGTCTTTGGGTATCTGCACTCCTAGTTACGGAGATCAAGCCACCAGTAGATATAGTAAATACGTATTCCATCTTCATATTACTAACTGGTCTAAAAATAAGGAAGTTCCATGTGATAAATTGCTACAGGATCGATCGTTCCCCTATCGGATTGCATATTCATTGGCTAAATATATGGGTGCCTCGGGGATACCATGCCAAGCGTTAAAATAAGTACCCTCTCCCTATTTACTGATTGAGAGTTGCGACTTCAAAATGTAGCTCACTACTGATGAGTATTACAACATTACATAACAGCACATCTGTTTACCCCAAAGGGTAAAGTAGAGGCGTATCTAAATGCAGGCATAAACCCTCATGTCGCTAAATGTTCAAATCTCGATGTACATACGGCGGCACATTAAGCTGCTCATTTCCAGTATAACTTGGCCTCGCTGTGTATAGATTTCCTATACAATGAGAGATCCGCATAAACTGGATTTGTAAAGCTTGATTGGCCGTCTTGCGGACTATACCGAGTTCAGTGACGATCGATCACTTTCAACCTTATTACTTAGGACATAAGGGTGAAAATGGTGTGTTTACACTAGTTTAATTTATTCTTTAAACACTTTTTAATCCACATGAAAATCGAAAAGCTCATCATCATAGAAAACCTTTACTGTGATACGTAGTGCAAGACGACGCTGGATTACGCTGGTTACTTATACGTCATTTAATAATGCTTACAGCCATAAACAAATCTTCTTTTTCGTGTGGTTAGTGTCTAACTGCCCCCGTAGCATGACCACCGTAGACAAGGATTTCTTTGACGGAAGAATCGACAAAATGACAGATTGTGTCGACACAATGACAGATTTCTTTGCACTATCTGCCATTTTGTCGATTCGTCAAAGAAATCCTTGTCTACGGTGGTCATGCTACGGGGGCTGGTGTCAGAGTTTTTATGCCGCTCATGGCCTCTGACTCGGCGTTTACACGCCGTCGAGAAATATTTTTCAGGCATGCTGGTTTCCTCACGATATTTTCTTTCTGTGATAATTATACAATACGCATATGTATCCGAAAACTCAGAGGTGCGTTGTCTTGGGTTTGAACTTGATGAGGCTCATGTAGCCATTTCATAGACATTACAAACTGGAGTAATGCTGTAAGACTGCTTAGCGGAAGAAATTGTTCCTGACACTGTTGTAAGCTTTCACGGTGTACAACTAAACTTATACTGTCACTTATGGAATATCTTCCGTGATTGTTCATAAGTGACAGTATAAGTTTAAAATGTTCCTGGTAGACAAATATTCGTATTTTCATACTATCCCACATCACCTGCCTAGCCTTTTCCCAACTATGTTGGGGTCGGCTTCCAGTGTAACCGGATGCAGCTGAATACCAGTATTTTACATGGAGCGACTGCCTATCTGACCTCCACAACCCAGTTAGTACTTGAAAATACGATACCCCTTGGTAAGACTGGTTATCGGACTTTTTAGGCCACTGACTACATAACGACTGTAAAAAGATCTACAAATGACACCCGGGACCAACGGCTTAACGTGCTTTCCGAGGCACGGAGGAAACTCGGTATGTAATGGGTGGTCACCCATCCACAGACCAACCAAGGCAAGAACGGCTTAACCAAAGATCGACCCGAGCGGCTGTTATTATTTAGCCGCGAGCTCCTTTTCATACTATCCCTAACGAAATATTTCTAGTAGATATCTTTTTCGCAATTTCGTACTTCCCCTGACGCAGTCTTTCAAAAGCAGCTATTGCTGCCACTTACAAAAGACACGTTTTTCACTATAGTCAGTTACTGCACCTGGAAACGAAATACACAACTTAAAAACCTATCTGTAAAATTGAAACTTTCAAATCTTTCACACGACTGCGTTTACTACGAGTGGCCTTTGAGTGCCAACAAAATCCCAAAGCATAGAAAATTACGCAGATACGTCTACTTATCTTTAATCCTGAATGTAAACAACTCCTTTCAAAACCTCAGCCAAATTTAATATTTTCTTCCTTTGATGTTACTAAAAATATTATGTTTATGAAGAAAATCTTCTTATAATTGAGAGATTGAGGTTAATTAACTTGGTTTCAGTATCTGCTGAAAGAAAAATAAAGTATCTTGTAGTTATAATAACATTTGAGTAGATATATTTCAAAATTATGAAGATTTTCAGACGTACTGTTGAGTAGTATTTTTACGTTTTCTAGGTGAACCTCATTATCTAGATCATTTTCTTTTTCCAACTATGTTGGGTTCCAATCTAACCGCATGCTGAATACCAGTATTTTACACAGAGCGACTGTCTATCTGACCTCCACAACCCAGTTATTACGGGTAATACGATACCCCTTGGTAAGACTGGTTGTCAGACTTTCGGGCCACTGACTACCTGTAACGACTGTCAAAGATGTACAAATGACAGCCTGGACCAACGGGGTTTCCGTGGCACGGAGGAAACTCGGTATGTAATGGGAAGTCACCCATCCAGAGACCAATCTAGGCAAGCGCGGCTTACCCTGAAGATTGATCCGATTGGCTGTTATTATTTAGCCACGAGCTCCTCCTAGAGCTTGCTTGTACCTATTCATCATCATTCTTCTGCCCTCATCCAATTTTAGGGTCCACGCAGCATATCTTCGCCTTCTATTCTTCTCTATTAGTCGTCATAGATCATTTCCACTCCATCCCTTGTTTCTCTGGTCGTCTCCTGCTCTTATCATCGTCATCATTTCAGCCAAAAGACGTCCACTGCTGGACTAGGCCTCCCCCAAGTGTCGCCACAATGACTGCTCCCGTGCGACTCGCATCCAGCGGATCCCTGCAACCTTCACCAGGTCATCGGTCCACCTAGTGGGAGGCCTTCCAACGCAACGTCTTCCGGTTCGCGGTCGCCAATCCAGAACTTTTCGGCCCCATCGGCCATCCGAACTCCTCCTGCTCTTCAAACACCTCTACCCTCTACCTTCTTCTTCTTCTATCTAAATTCATACTCAAAATTTTATTCACGACATCGTCCTCATTTCTCCTAGGTACACCTACTGAAATATCTATGTAATGTATGTGATATTTAATACCTAAGTGCGTGCAGTAATATAAAAACTAATGTTCAATTGCAATGTAATGTTATACCTACAAGTACTTTACAGTAGCGAAAGGTCAATTTTTGTAAGAGGTAAGCCGGAGTACATTTCTTGAATGTGATTATATTAGTTGTCTATAGAATACTGACTATGTCAGTTTTCATAGGGAACCCGGTAGGAATCGGGTTGTATGGAACCTTCGCCACTGGTATTTTATATAATAAAGCTTTGTGTATTATTATGGTAGTGCTTAAACGCAGTCAAGCCTTGAGCAATTTATGCTAAGTGTCGTAAAATAACTAAGTAAGCCCTTAAATTCGGAGTAATATAAAGGTAATTAGTTTCTTTAAATGGTGTTATTTCAGAAGCTAGAAGTATAACATTATTGTAATTTAAATTGGTGTCATTATTTTTGAATGATGTACTATGTACTTCAAGGGTAAATTATGCACAAAAAAAGTACCAATACATACAATTTATATTACGTAACAACTCAAATTCAAATTAGCCTTGAAGAGTCGGGCACGCCGCAATCGCGGCGGTAAGACCCCTCTTTGAGGAGTGGCTGGATAGGCGTCACGGCGTCCTGACCTACCGCGTGACGCAGGTCCTCACCGGACACGGAAGTTTCGGGAGGTACCTGTGTCATATGGGGAAGGAGGAAACGCCTGGGTGTCACCACTGCGAGGACCGCCCGGAGGACACGGTGGAGCATACGGTGCAGGACTGCTCCGCTTGGGCAGAGCACCGCCGTGTCCTCACGGCGGCGATAGGCGGAGCCCTCTCGCGCCCGGCATTGGTCGAGGCCATGCTGCGGGGCGAGACGGAGTGGGAAGCGGTCGCCTCCTTCTGCGAAGCAGTCATGCTCGCGAAGGAGGAGGCGGGCCGCGTGAGGGAGAGGACAGCGTCCTCCCTCCACACCAGCCGCAGTGGTAGACGATCTCCGGCCACCGTAGGCGCGGGCATGCGGGCGGCGAGTAATGGGCGACTCGCTGTCCGACCATGGACCATGCCCGGGTCGACGGCGCGTTGTGTTCCACGCGCGCCTCAAAGAGTGTCAGCATAATGACGGGGCCCCCCTCTAGAGGGCCAAAGCCTGCCGGGGTCGCGGGACTCATAAAATTACCGTGACCCTGGAACATAAAGGGCTACTGAAGGACACCGTGGATTTTAGTCAGTACAAGTCTGACAGTCCCTCCCGCTCTGCCCTGGGTGGGAGGACTCATTTGATGATTTTACCACGTTAAAAAAAAAAAAAAAATGCCTTGAACAGTCTATTTTGTTCGCATATTCGCTGCTGAAAATTAGCTTTATGTACAAGATTTTCATCGAGAATCTGTCTTTGACATTGATTGCGTCACGTCTCTTGGATCGTCTTTAAGTCTTCAGAAAGTCAAAGTTTTTCTGGATTCAAGCACGTCCCATGTTCAAAGGATCTGATCTTCTTGTCGAAGACTTGTTCAATTCAAAAGGAAGGAACATATTGAAATCGTTTCATTGCTTAAAGCGCGTTCTTTACTTGCCGTTCTTAACTTTGCCTCGACATTTTGTATAAAAGATAAGGATTGCCGTGGATTGCCGTGACGTGACGGAGAGGATTAAGGCGACTGCTTTTCCTCTCCGTCCTTAAAAACTACATTTTTCATACTATCTGTATTGTTCGTCTGTGCCGTTTAGCATTTCTAGCTATTAGTGAATATTGATACCATAATAATATTATATTATAAAGGGTGTAAATAGACCCTTAACATAATAGAAAGGCACTTGTTCTCCCCGTCTTTGCGATCATTTTTTTTGTTCTAGATACATCTTTTTTGTTTTAAATACATGTTTTTAATGTAAGATTTTACTTTACACACCTCCACGACCCCCGTACTATTCAATCCATCCATCAGCACAATGCTTTGAGTGCTTTCCTTCGAGTCCTACCTTAAAACGTAATTTTTCACCCCAAAAAAAAAAATCGATTCCCAGCAATAATTTTTGCGTAAAGTTACTTAGTTTGATGTACAGAATGCTCGGTTGACGGATAAGTGAAGGGTCTGTTTACACCCTGTATAATATTCTGCACGCAAAATACGCGCTTTGAACGTGGAGTTGCATACAATAGTGAATATTGGTGGCTAAAGCTCAATGGGTCGTCGATATCGTCAAAGTCGTGGGAACCACCTAGATAAGGGACTCTCAGAAGTGTGGCAGAAAAAGATGAAGCTTATTCCCAGCAGTGGCTGATTCCGGGCTGATATGATGATGATGATGAGTAAGTGTTGGTGATGTTCCTCAGAAAGGACAGGTGCGCACCTGTCCTTTCTGAGGAACATCACCAGTACTCGCACGTAGGACCAGGTGGCCTACCATGACGTCTTAAAGCAGGAGTAATTCCAGTGTGGGAAAGAGATGGTGCTAGACTACCTGTATAGCTCTGTCTCATTCCCACATTGGAATTACTCCTGCTATAATTTTTTGAACGCCATTGTCACATATACGTGACAAGCAAGCGCGTACCCTGTACGCCAAACGACACAAATATGTGACAAAAGGGTAAGTGAAATTGTAGCTTGGCGTGGAGGGTACGCCTCACACGGCACACCTTTATGCTCTGGCGTTCAAAAGGTTAAGACGTCATAGTAACGCCCCAGATGTTTGAACCGGGACAAAACAAAAGGAGTATGTAAGGATAGGGATGTTTCCTGTGGAAAAAAATAACATTCTATTTAGTCCCTCAGTTAGATTACCTTTTCGGTATATTGGATACGTATTTTTGTGTTATCAAATCAATAAAAATTGACGAAGATAAAACGCATCAAAGATCATGAGTGGGGGCCTGTGACGTCACTTTTCGGTTAAAAATCAGTACACATTACTTACAAGTATGACGTCACACGAGTTTTCGACGCACTTTATCGTCTTCATTTTTAGTTTTCGTGAAAAAAGGAACTACGGACGGACTAATTAGATTTTTTCAGGAATCATCCCTATTGTAACAGGTGACGTTCTTTTGTTTCTGCCTATCCCATGGAAAAAGGCGCAAATTTATGTATATTAGAAGATTTTCCTAGAAACAAAAGACGACCATTTTTGCATTAATTTAGTCTTAAACATTTTACAATCACACTGCTAACTACATCCTAACTACACGTAACACGATGATTAACACAATAATAAAAGACAAAAAGTTTAACTAATGCCTATTACACACTAGTTGTTAAATATCAACATTTTTTCTCACGAACATAACATTTTACATAACATAACTTTTTACATAACATAACTATTGTATTCCCACAGGACTTAATTAGGTGCCAAAACCCGGACACGCGTAAACGGCGTCAATTAATGGGCAATTAACTCAATTAATGCCTAGACAAGCGTCAATAGGATCAGCATAATACCGGCGAAGTATCGGTGGGCAATAAAGAAATCAATCAGTGGATTAGGTATTTCAAATCAATAAAATCAGAAAAGGCCATGATATTGGACGTTCATAACGATGTAGACGAGCTGGATGTGGCCGCACAACTGTTGTTAACAATGTTGTTGAGTTGAGTCGTTTCTTTTTTTCTGGGATTAAGAAAGAACCGGTTTATCATAAATTGAGGAGATTTTGCTGACGTTATAATGATTGCTCATAAAGTGTGCAACGAAATCAGTAAAACATTACCACATCAGCCGTAAATAAGTAAACGTTTTCATCTATTACCTACAAATATATTTACAGACAGGCCTTTTTCCATGGTGGTACGAATAAACTACAGGACGCCAGCTGGTACACACGGCGGCACATGAAGCTATACATTTCTAGTATAACTTGTCCTCACTTTGAATAGATTTCCTATGCGATGAGAGATCCGCACAAACTGGTTTTGCATAGCTTGATTGGCCGTCTTGCTTACGTTCCTTACATAAGGTTTTGCTTCAAAAATATACATAAATTTAATCAGATAGCTTGGTGCCCTCATCGGTCTCATCTAAACTCCGCTTCGTAGTATCTTCTAACCGCGCTCAAAGCACATCTAGTAAGCTTATACAAAAGTTCGGTCGCTTTTTTAGTTCTCATGGGAGTATAATATGCGAGGCGGCTCGTATGATACAGAGTGGGGGGTGCGCGGGTAGAGGGGGGCGGTGCGTTTGATGCCGACAGCACAGGTGTGATGCGCGCCCGATGCGGTCCCGCTGACTGGAGGCTGATGCCACCAAAGTGGTGACTGTGGTTAGCTAATTAATCGTCACTTTTAATTGGGAGGTTAAGATTGCACGTGCTACCTATTAAGCGTTTGCTGAGGTTTCGAGAGTATTTGAGATTTAAGATGGTTAACCCATGCTAAGCTTAAGATTTTAACGAGTAGTTAAATTGACATTGAAATTATTTATTTTATGGACTTCTATCAATTATTGTGTGCTTGGTCTGAAGTAAATAATTTTATTTAAATTTTAAAATAAAAATGTTATTAAAATTTTAAATATTTATTATTTTGGAAATGTATGAGCGACCAATGCAAAAAGACATTGGTGTTGATGTTAATCTTTGTTTTTTTTAGATTACAACACACAATACGTACGAACAACAATGGACAATAGGTTGAGTTACGATAGTATTAGTTACTTACAGTAGCTGTAAATACTAGAGATTTGGTTACATAACTTTGTGTGTCACGAACCATGACTACCTTAGATTTCTTAGTCGTAGGTATTAGATAAATCTTGCAAAGCATTATATAAAAAGCATTTTCGGTTCTTTGATGGTAAACGGACAAAGCACTTACACAAAAAACATTAACTTATATTCTTTAGTAAGATCTACCGTAAAAATACGTTCTCATTTTATGATGTATCAAAAATTTGCTAGTTAAACTAAAGTTAACCAACGCACCTCGGTGCAACCGACCCAATAAGGTTCACGGGCGGGTCAGATAATTATAATACTGAGCATTATTTCGCTGTAGTTAAGTTGATACGTAAACGAATTGTTACTTTTGATACCTAGTTCTTATCATGCCACTCTGACTGGGACCTTTCATTCTTTAAACAATCGATAACTGATCTTAGAGGTGACCGGACAACGAAGGGCGATAAAAGAACTGCTATCATTTCTTGATAATTGTGAGATGCGATTCTTCACTTAATTATTTAATTCGAGTAATAAACGAGGTTCGATTGTTATAGTCATATAGCACGGCATAAGAACTTTGTGGCGTACCATCGTTCCGAATCGTTCGGATGGTTCCCGTTAATTGAATGGGATACCTTAATGTGTGGTCGACACGACTGGGTTTTGGAACAATTTATGTGTTAATAGAATTCTCAAAGTTATCCAACTTGTGTGAAGAAGGCACTTAAATTATGAATGAATGTTCATTTAAGAAGTTTGAGGATATTTATAAAATATGTTACGGATTATTTCGTGACAAATTGAGTTATTAAAGTTGATTTACCTCAGTATGCACAAGGTTTTGTTATATTATTTTTCTATATTGTTGCTGAATGGTCACTATCTATCAAACTCCAAAAATATTAGTCAATTAAGTATTTTGTGAATACGTACATAAATAAATAACAACATCATGCCTGTTATACCCGAAGGGTGAGGCAGAGGTGTAACAGTACACCTACATTTTGCCAGTTATGTTTTAGTCCCATGTAGGTAACTTGTCGATTTTCTACTCTTGTATACCATACAGTAGAATGACACAGTCCACTTGAGATTTAAGTTTTTGTTGATTATCGACCGTAAATTACCTCTTATAATACAGGTATACCCTAGCTTAAGAGGCAGAGTATTATTCTTGTACAGAATTTGCAACATAAATTATGTATTTCTAAACCAAATATCAAACTGTACTTCAAACTCTGTATTTTTTGGATAAATAAAGATTATTATTATGTAGTAGGGGGGCGAGATATCGCAGTAACATAATATAACCGCCTAATCAGAAATGTATCCAAAGTATAAATATAAACAGAAATGTGAACCAAAAGCGGGTCCGTATTAAAAAACCTAACCATACAGGCACAACCCTTGAGTTAATTTATTTTTTTACAAAAGACCTCTCAAGATTAGCGCACTCTACCGAAACATGTTAGAAAAGAAAAACAAGCAAACAGACAAAACCTATTGCGGACCACTCGAGTGAAAGCAAACCCCGTGAAAACAACATGTATTGTGACGTTAACAGGATAATCCGACTTAAAAACGTCATGTTGACATTCTCATTTTCGCTCAAGGGTGGTAGAGTAAGACATCAATAGAAAAAGAAAGTGTTAACAATGATAAGGGATGATAAGACCACCAGTTGTGACACAAAATTGGCAAAATATTTTGCGGATATTGTTGTTTGTAGTCAACTAATCTGATGAACAATGAGGATTATTGTTGACAGTGCTCGAATGTTGGATTTTGTTATAGAAATGTTAGTGAGAGTTTCTAGTTCTCAGAAATATTGTGTCCTTCATAAAGGACCGTTTGATCCCTTCACCTGCCTAGCCTTTTCCCAACTATGTTGGGGTCGGCTTCCAGTCTAACCGAACGCAGCTGAATACCAGTATTTTACATGGAGCGACTGCGTATCTGACCTCCTGAATCCAGTTAGTACTGGATAAAAGGATACCTCTTGGTAAGACAGGTTGTCAGACTTTTCGGCCACCTGTAACGACTGTCAAAGATCTAAAAATGACAGCCGGGACCAACGGCCTAACGTGCTTTCCGAGACACGGAGGAAACTCGGTGTGTAATGGTAACCCATCCACGGACCAACCTAGTCAAGCACGGATTACCCTAAAGATCGACCCGAGTGGCTGTTATATTTAGCCAAGAGATCTTCCATAGAGTTGCCAGCGATATGAGCCTAATATTGCAATTAATTTCTATACTCTGCGTACTAACTCCATAATAAAGGGTGTAAATAGACCCTTAACACAAACAAAAGGCACTTGTTCTCCCCGTCTTTGCGATCATTTTTTTGTTCTAGACCATACCTGGGAACCTTCTAGTTACGGAGATATTGGGGGTCAAAGTTCCAATGTTTTCATAAGTTTTTTTTTAAATTCATGTTTTTAATGTAAGATTTTTACTTTACACACCTCCACGACCCCCATACTATTCAATCCATCCATCAGCACAATGCTTTGAGTTCTTTCCATCGAGTCCTACCTTAAAACGTGATTTACAACCCCAAAAAAAAAGTCGATTCCCAGCAATAATTTTTGCGTAAAGTTACTTAGTGTGATGTACAGAATGCTTGGTTGACGGGTATGTGAAGGGTCTGTTTACACCCTGTATGGGTATACAGGGTATAACATACTTGTAGCTAATAAAATATGAAAGAACAAGGCTCTCGTTATTTACAAAGACAGTGACGAGTGCAGGGTTCAATGAATGCGTGCTCATGCATGGAATAATTAATACGTAGCCATCGGTAAAGTGTCAGAGCGAAACGGCGTCGAAAACAAATATATGAATATTAAATGAGACGATATATCTCCACGTCGAGATACTGTTGTTATGTGAGAAATTTATCAGTTTTTCGATATAATTATATTATACCTATAGATTGGGATGTTTACCACAATAACGTGTAGGCAGTTCCATTTTTAGATCTAACGTCATCATCATTTCAGCCGAAAGACGTCCATTGCTGGACATAGGCTTCCCCCAAGTGTCGCCGCATTGACCGGTCCCGTGCGACTCGCATCCAGCGGATCCCTGCTACCTTCACCAGGTCATCGGTCCACCTAGTGGGAGGCCAACGCAACGTCTTCCGGTTCGCGATCTAGCGTATTTTGTTTGAATTGTAATGAAGAAGAGCTGTGTGAAATTGTATCCCCACCTTTGAGAGAGAGGTTTGCAAAGTAACTAAGAACATCATCATCATCTGCCTAGCGTTTTACCAACTATGTTGGGATCGGCTTCCAGTCTAACCGGATGCAGCTGAAATTTTACATGGACCGACTGGCTATCTAACTTCCACAACCCAGTTAGTACTGGGTAGTACGATACCCCTTGGTAAGACTGGTTGTCAGACTTTTTGGGGAAAGTATCTATGAACATTGGGTATTCATATTTTTAGTGTGGGTGTAATTTTACTTGTTTTATAACTTTTGTTGTTGTATTTTGAGACTTATAGCATCGTTTTGGACCAGTCTGTGATGTTGCTATAATTGGTAAGAAAAGAAAAGAGTAACCATGGAGTCTTCTTCCCGGTTCTTCTCCATAGGAAACCCCCAACCCGAACTGTGCATCTTTTTGTCGACGATTTTTAAGTGCCCATGTAGGCCTATGTGAAATAAAATATTTTGATTTTGGTGGTAAATAATTAAATAATAATAAATAATGTTGAAAGAAGTGACTAAAGAAATTATAACTTAGGTACCTGTCTAGCCGTTTTCCAACTATGTTGGGTTCGGCTTCCATTCTAACTGGGTACTAACAGACTGTACTGAGTAGGTACTGTAAACAACATCACCTACCTGCCCTTGTACCATGTTACTTGGGGTCGGCGCAACACGTTTATTTCTTCCATTCTTCCCTGTCAACTGTCACACAATCATTTATACCTTTTTCCTTCATATTATTCCTCACACAGTCCATCCATCGTTTCCTTGGTCTTCCTCTCCCTCTCCGTCCATCAATATTTATATTCATCACTCTTTTAGTCACATGCGATTCATCCCTTTTCATCACATGCCCATACCAAGACAGTCGATTCCCTTTAAATTTTTCTGTAACTGGCGCAACTTTCAAACTTCCTCTTATATACTCATTCCTTATTTTATCTATTTTTGTCACACCACACATTCACCTAAACGTTCTCATCTCCGCTACATACAATTTTTTTTCATCCATCTTCTTCACAGCCCAGCATTCCCATCCATACAGTACGACAGGTCTAATCTAAGTAGGGACTATAAACAAGTAAAACATAATTTTCTGAAGTAAAAACTTTGAGCGAGGTAAAAGTTGCCTTTGTACAAAGTTAAAATGAAAAAGTCCTTTTAGTTTTATTCTCCCTATTAGTTGCCTCTTCCGGAAACTACAAAATGACGATTTTATGCTCTATTTGGTAGACAGCTAACTTCTCAGTTGTACAGTCACGAGCATTAATATGTATACACGCAGAAACTTTTAAAAGTGATTTTCACTTACTTTTACGTTTTCACGAATATAGTATTTTGGAAGCCATACAATAACGAAACCTTCTTTTTTTTCTGAAAGAAGAAAGCGTTATTTCGCGAGAAAATCGCTTTTGAATTTTGCTGCGTGTATACCTATTAATGGTCGTGACTGTACTTGGAAGCGCTCGCAAATATCTCGCTTGCACAATGTCACTGCATATTTTAGCCCGCGCTGCAAAGTATGGAACTTGCAGAACGTGCAGCCGACAGGAAAATGGAATTTTGGTAGTTACTGTCGCTATTTGTAACATTAATTTCGTCGTTGATGAATATTTCAGGAATTCATTTGCTGAAGTATGTTTTCAGTGAATTACATTGGAGATCTTTTTAGTGTATTGTGCATATTTATCTGCGTTACTTACAGGAAGCTAAATCTTATACATAAAAATCTCGTGTCACGGTGTTCGTGGTCGAACTCCTCCGAAACGGCTCGACCGATTTTTATGAAATTTTTTATGCATATTTGGTAGGTATGAGAATAGGTCGTAAAGTATATTACACATTGCTAAATTCATGCGGACGAAGGTCGCGGGGCACAGCTAGTAATGTTATAAAATTTTCTTTTGATGAAAAGTTTGGTTTTAACTGAATCAAATGGTAGCTATTGCTTTTTTCTTCAAGTTTATTTTTGGTGTTTGACAGTTTTAGATGTAGTTCTTTTTAATTTTTTAAGTAGATACTTATCTAAGTTAGCCGTCAGTGTCAGTTAGATTAATTAGGTACTCAAATAAATAAGAGATATAATTATTCTGGAAATTGCCTGTGAAAAATATCTCACCGAGTAAGTAATTATTTTTTTTTATAGTTAAAGTAAGTTTATTGCGAAAAGGTTATCTGGTGATTTAAATACAAAATGACAAAAGCAAAGTGATGCTTCTTTCATAATTGCGGTGCGTAAAGTATTAAGAAAGAATAAACAAAAACTACAAATTAACAATAGTGATTTGGTTCAGAAAGCCTCGTCATATTCATCGTGTAGACATCACAAAATACTCGTTTTATGAGCTGTTTTAGGCGAGCAAGTAGCGAGTTAATATCGCGCCTCGGGCGTTGATCATTTTTTGCGGGTGCACCCGAATCAACCACCTTGGGCTCAACAAATGTGTGGGCAATCCGGTAATTTATTTTTTTAGCCAATAAATTACTCATACGTCAAAACTTGGGACGTGGCCGGCCGGCGCGAGCGCACCGAGTGATATATTGGCCCTTGTCACAGCACTCTACCTTTTCCTAACAATTTTAATATGAAGGTCGATTAATAAATTGCTCATTTCGGGATGGACCGTTTTACTAATGAGTCGGCGTAGACTTGTGGATGAGACACCCGGCACATTTGTTATTTTTGTTCCCTACTTTTGACAACGAAATGACGACGAATGAGTCCCAGATACGGAATGCATGGAGGAGCTCTTGGTTAAATAATTCGGATCGATTTTCAGGTTAAGCCGCGCTTGCCTAGATTGGTCCTTGGATGAAACCATTCATTCCTCCTTGTATCGGAAAGCACGTTAAGCCGTTGGTCCTGGCTGTTGATATGTAGATCTTTGACAGTCGTTACAGGTAATTAGTAGCCCAAAAGTCTGACAACCAGTCTTAGTCCAAGGGGTATCGTAGTACCCAGTATTAACTGGGTTGTATAAATTACACAAGCTCGCTCCGAGTAAAATACTGGTATTCAGCTGCATCCAGTTAAACTGGAAGCCGACCCTAACATAGTCAGGAGAGGGCTAGGCAGGCGATGATGGCAGGTGATGACGGAATGCATCCTCGTACGTGAGGGACCAGACCAATTGACATTCTCTCAACGATAATGGAGATGGGAAATGTTTAAATGTTATGAATTGACATAAGAAACCGAAAAGTGTATATCCATCCTATTGAAAGCTGTTTAAGCAATATGAAACTCTTTAAATCAACTTTAGAGTAACCATGGAGTTTCTTGCCGGTTCTTCTCCGTAGGAAACGACAAACCCGAACCGTGCACCTTTTTTGTCGACGTTTTATAAGTGCCCATCGAGTCCTATGTGAAATAAAATATTTTGATTTTGATTTTTTTAAAGCAATGGGAGCTGTCGCGCATGAGTTCGCCGCTAGAGGCGCCCATGTAGTGTAAGATCTTCAGAAATGTCAGATGTCATAGAGAGCGCGTTGCGCGGTTTTTGATCACGTATTTTTACTCATATTCACGATTGTGGTCAAGATTGAGCCGTTCCTGATTAATTTTGACTTGAAGATATTAAGTAGCAAGTTAGGAACTTATATGTTAGTACTTGAAGGATGGATGATTTTGAATTTAGATTTTTCATGCTTGCTAATTGTAGGGACAATATTGTAAATGTGTTTCTGAAGTTTACACTACGTTGTTATACGAAATAGGATAAGCTTTTTAAAAAGTTATTGGCACTTTAAAGTATAAAATAGAATTATTGACAGGACCTAGCTCGACAATGGTGCCATCTGGTAAGTTCAAAAACGATAGCCTTCATTGCAACTTGTCTAGGTCCTCCGGTAGCCTGATCACTAAGCCTGTTTTCAAATCCCAATTGACCTAGCCTGCTCTGTCCCTCCTGGGAAAATGCCTCCCTCCACTTTTTCCATATCTCGCGAACCCGCGCGTCTCCATTCCAGTTCTGACTGAAGTAACTGGTTGACAAAAAACCACATCCAATCATACAACCAACCTTTCAGAGCGTCAGGGTCAGTCTCCCATTGACCTTTGTTTGGCACCATTCCAAACGGGGCTACTGTAATGCATCGTTCACTTTATAAAGCTCTCTACAGACGCCATTCCGCACTTTCCAATCCTTTGGAAACAGTTCATGACACGTCGCAATATTTCATGAAGGCTTTTTCTCCCGTTCCACGCTTTATTGCATTCTCTGACGCTTTTTAAATGTTCGCCTTTTATGAAAAACAAATTGTGAAACGCGAGAAAGAAACCACAAAGAGTCTTATGTCTACTTCAAAGAGGACTGTTTTACTTTTTTGAAACAGAGCACTACGACTGGGCATTGTACGAAAGGTTAGGCCTTTATTTTCCGATGGGAAATCATTAAATGACCCCCCCCCCCGCTCGTATACGTACGAAGTTTCATTAAAATCGGTTCCGTCATTTCGAAAACAAATCACTTGAAAGTTTGTATGAAATGCCGTGAGGGGCCGTCTCCACGAGCGAGAGAATCGCGGCGATATTATCCACGTATTTCTATACAAGAATATCGCCGCGATTCTCTCGCTTATGGAGACGGCTCTTAAGACGTTAACGCTCTTAACACAGGTGTGTGTGTTTAAAAGAAGACACTAACAAACTAAAAAAACAAGGTGTTAATATCATTGTTTTCATACACAGATTAGTTTTCCGTCTACGTCATCCGCCATAATAATATTACCTACTATTTAAATACAAATTATAATACGTTAATCCCAGAGAGCCATTTATTAAAATTAATGTTTAAGCCAAATTGCAAAAACATAGTGTTTTTTTTTTTAATAACTGCAATCTATTCGTGTTATTTCCTCCTGACAAGGTAATCTTACCGCCATTAATATGTGGCATCATGTCTATTGTTTCCATTTACACTATTAATTAAAAAACTATTAAGTGAATTGATTGAGATCTGTATACTACCTATTATTAGCTTTTGATTGGTTGAAAAACCTAAGCTTTTATATAATTTTACGTGTAAACATGTTTTGATTGGATTTAGACAAAAACTCATGTAGGTATTCGTTTATATGACAAGAACAACATGCTTCTCGTACATTATGTATATTGAATCCCATCAAAAACATAAATGTGAAATGAGAGCCACGTTGAATATTATGATATATAAAAAAAAAACTTCTTCTTCTTAGCTTGTCGATGGCAATCTAGATTGTGTCAGCCCAGAACTGAGCTACTACTTTGTCGCTTCGGTAGCGTCCATCAGTTCCTGTAGTGAACAAACAACAGGACACGCAGGACACGATATTAAGTGCCCAATCGTTTGCAGAACAGCACCACATTTACACTGAACTTAACTAATCTGTTATATATATATCATAATATTGAACTTGGCTCTCATTTCACATTATATGATTTCACATGATATATGCCTTGGTTGTTGACTTCACCGAGGAAAGAAGTGAGATCTAAACGGGTGCCAAGTTCAATGATCAGTCCTGTCTATTTATAACAACAAAAAATATTTTATAACGTCTTGAAATATCATTTCTTCTTACAACTTAGGATAATATATTGAATCCTAAGGTCTGACTTGGCTAGTTCTCATATACGAATTATTATTAAGTACCTACTAAAACAGTCATCGAAGAGCCCTATGTTTGATGGCTAGTTTCTACCAGCAAGCCAAATTTTCGGAAGAATAAAATAAGAACTTACAGCTTTAGAACTTGCGAAGGCTATAATATAATTCGTATATGAAAACTAGCCAAGTCAGACCTTATGGGTAAACACTGGTGTAACGTAACGTGAAATGTAACACGAATGAGCCGTCCAGACTTATGCAATGCAACATGAAATGTAACCCAACAACAGGCGACTTTGTTCCAGCGTGTGTTACATTACATGTTACGTTTTACCAATGTGTACCCGGCATTACGCTTCAATTTTAATAACCGATGAAAAATTTCTATTTAGGGAGGGGCTCAGAATGATGTACTGAATACGTGGCAACCGTTTTCGCGTCGGTGTCTCTTACACCCCGTATAGGATTCCCAACAAGGTGTTAACAGAACTTTCACGAAGTCGTCAACTAAGCATTCTGTACTTACATCAAACTAAGATACCAAGTCGCTTAAGACTTATATCTAAGTCTGGTAACTAATATAAATGTAAAAAAAAAAAAAAAACTTTGGACCCCGTGTGCAAACTGTTCTAGTAACACACTAGTGAATAAACAACCCTTTTTGTTAATGTTGTTGCTTTTGTGGTGGTGTTGGTGCAAAAAAAAAATACTTGTTCTGTTACAACTCATCTGCCTAGCCTTTTCCCAACTATATTGGGGTCGGCTTCCAGTCTAACCGGATGCAGCTGAATACCAGTATTTTACATGGAGCGACTGCCTATCTGACCTCCACAACCCAGTAAGTACTGGGTAATACGATACCCCTTGGTAAGACTGGTTGTCAGACTTTTTGGGCCACTGACTTCCTAACGACTGTCAATGATGAATGACAGCCGGGACCAACGGCTTAACATATGAAACACGATATGTAATGGCCGGTCACCCATCCACAGACCAACCTAGGCAAGCACGGCTTAACCTAAAGATGGACCCGAGCGGCTGTTATTATTTAGCCACGAGCTCCTCCTATTTACAGTACAGAGGCGGACTTTATGCCATAGGCATTTTCTACCAGTCAACCTTTGGGTGATACAGAGACAAACAGCCCAGTTGTAACAGTATACAGGGTGTAAACAGACCCTTCACTTATTCGTCAACCGAGCATTCTGTACATCAAACTAAGTAACTTTATGCAAAAATTATTGCTGGGAATCGACTTTTTTTTTTGGGGTGAAAAATCACGTTTGAAGGTAGGACTCGATGGAAAGCACTCAAAGCATTGTGCTGATGGATGGATTGAATAGTACAGGGGTTGTGGAGGTGTGTAAAGTAAAAATCTTACATTAAAACACAAACATGTGTACTTGTGAAAAAGTTGGAACTTTGACCCCCAATATCTCCGTAACTAGATGGTTCCCAGGTATGGTCTAGAACAAAAAAATGATCGCAAAGACGGGGAGAACAAGTGCCTTTATTTTATGTTAAGGGTCTATTTACACCCTTTATTTTGTTACAACTACAACTTTAAAAAGAATCAAGGAGAAAGTGCATCGTCTCGGTGCGTGACTAATTAACGATAATTGTTATGAAAAGAAAAAATGATAAAGAAATCAGCAGATGACTTATTGTGAAAATAAATTAAAAATTATAATAATTTATTTTTGCAATTTATCGTGTAACTAATTACAATATCAGTGGCATTCACTTCATCTGTAAACAACAAATATATTTATGATGTTTCAACTTATGGTTTGTATTGTGCAATCGTTGTATTACGACATACCTACTTGAAATGAAAAATCCACGCAATCGAGGCTAATATTGATTACATGGGTTAGGCAGTGGAAAAATTAAGCAAATATCAAAAGTATTAATAGACGTACTCATTGACATTTGAGATCGATGTAATACTCCAACCTTATTGCAGAGGCAGAAAAGGCGTAAATGCTGTTTAAAATCGAAACAGACTGACCAAAGTACAGACGTCAGCACATCAATTTTCAACTTTATCAATAAAGCATTAGGTTACACAAAGAGTTATTGGGTTCCCCCCCCCCTCCCTGATTACATGGGACTTAAACATAACTGGCGGAATGTGAGTGCATTATTAGTTACGCCCCTGCCTAAGCCTTCGGGGATTACAGGGGTGATGTTTTGTTATGAAACATTAAATAAGTACATGGATGGTTATGAAAATAGTTCAATCAATTGGCAATTTTTTAATTCATAAAACACCTCAAAATGTGACACAATAGGTAATCTACTTTTGATGCCGACTGCACATAATGACGCACCTATTCTGAATAGTTCAATTAGTGTCGTGTACGAGTCGAAATATAATTGTTCCGGTACGTGCGACAGCGAACTGGGATGGAATTCCAAAATCAAGTTTTGTGGTGTTACTAGTGTCTAAAATTGCATATAGCGAACTGGATAGAAAAACAATCGTCTGATTGCATTGTGTTGTATGTTTTGAATATTCAGGAAGGTCCGTTTTTTTCGATGCGTTTTTTTTTAATATTTGTTAATTTCAGTTATAATTTACAAAATTGAAGTTCATATTATACAACGTGTAACAGAATAAACGCAAGACCTCTCGTGTGGTGTCTCAGACCATAAAACTGAACAACTTTTGTTCTATGAGTTTTTTAAATTCGCAAAAAAAACTTTCTATAGGAACGGACGTAATCAGCTGATCCACATATAAGGTAAAACTAAAAAAAAAGTTATGAATTTCCAAAAGTCATAGAACAAAAGTTGTTCAGTTTCATGGTCTGAGACACCACACGAGAGGTCTTGCGCTTATTCTGTTACACGTTGTATATGATATGGCTTACCTATAAGCCATTCATACCGATTTAACAGTTGGTAGTAACCTGGCACAAAACCAAAAACCGGCCAAGTGCGAGTCGTACTCACACGCACACAGGGTTCCGTAGCACCAAACAATATAATAAAAATATTTTGGAGACTCATTCATATGTTATATTGTACTAGCTTTTGCCCACGGCTTCGCCCGCGTGGATGTCGTAAATATTCGATTACTTACCTTCACCCCCCTTTTTAACCCTTCGGGAGTAGAATTATCAAAAACGTCGAGACACGTATAAATTAATTTTCAATCGTCAACCTAAACACAAAATTTGAAGATCCTAACTTCAAAACTGACAGACTTTCATACAAAATTCCATCCCCTATTTTACCCCTTTAGGGGTGGAATTCCCAAAAATCCTTTCTTAGTGGAAACCTTCTCTTCACAAAAAACACACCCTCCAAGTTTCATATCTCTAGGACCAGCGGTTTGGGCTGTGTGTTGATATATCACCCAGTCAGTCAGTCAGTTTACTATTTTATATAAAGAAAGAATAGAAAAAAGAATAGATAATCCTTAGAGCATGATTCAGTATTCACGCGCGATGGCTTATTATTAGCGTATTTCATGTATAACTTTGGTGTTTCTATACCGATTTCTATGATTCTTTAGTTAATAATGTTAACTTTTTTAATTAGGGATGACTGAGAGTGTTATAAACGTAAGAGTAGACAAATATAATCAGAAAGCTTCGAACTGCTAAGCTATCGGGAGTTACACGTGATATTGTGAGTCAACCATAAAAGATAGACATATGCTGTCGTGGGATATTTTTTATATAATTTTAAGGAGAACATTTCCGTCATACATGATTTCTGTGTAGCTTTAACCATTAAGGTTGCACACGCGACGGAAGCTTAAAAAATGGAGTAACTTCTCCCGTTTTCCCAACATTTCCCTTCACTGCTCTGCTCCTATTGATTGTAGCGTGATGAAAAGTATACTATAACCAACTCAGGAGTATGAGAAATAATTGTACCAAGTTTCGTTAAAATCTGTCGAGTAGTTTTTGTTTCTATAACGGTTATACAGACAGACAGACAGACAGACAGACCGACAGACAGACAGACAGACAAAAATTTTACTGATTGTATTTCTGGCATCAGTATCGATCCCTAATCACCCCCTGATAGTTATTTTGGAAATATATTTCATGTACAGAATTGACTTCTCTACAGATTTATTATAAGTATATAGATTACATTCAACAGCAAAACTAAATTTGTTTTTCATTGTATGTTATTGAAAAACAAAGTTACCATTCGCCATTCGGTTACGGAACCCTAAAAAGGGGTAATATTCATTAAGGAATCACTTAGTGTTGGTGAAAATTAGTATAATTCCTACTTAGATGATAACTACTACAACACTATTGTTCTCTATATGCATGATCATTATCTGCTACCTAACCTATACATAAGCTTTGTCTTTGAGGAATAGATTGGCATTGGCGTTATTACACTACCAGCGTCGCTATTGATGTTGCTAAGCTGGACTGATACAACAACTGATCAGTAGCGAAGGGTCAGTTTTTGTAAGAGGTAAACCGGAGCACGTATCTTTAATGTGGTTATATTATTTGTCTATAGAATACTGACTGTGCCATTTTTTAAAGGAAAGTCTGTAGGAATCGAGTTATATGGAACCTTCGCCACTGCAACTGATTAAGGATTGAACGGCTGTGGCACTGAATAGGTTTAGGCATAGCGGCATAGGCTGGTGCCGAGTTTGCTAATCGATATAAATAATTTATAATCAGTCTACATAAACAAATCGTTGTTGTATTCTTATTCGAAGCACACGTTTAATTTGGATACTTGGTTTACAAAATCAACGAAATAGTACGTGCCAAAGTAAAGGATAGTTATATTCTGCCTATTCTTTAGACGAATACTTTAGTGCCTATTTATACCTACACCCAGAGGCGGCGCAAGGCGTAGGCGACGTGGGCCACCGCCAACGGCCTCGCGGTACGAGGGCCTCGCACCTCAAAAACCCAATGACAAAATTGGGACCGGAACGAAATCTCCAAACTGTACATGGCCAATTTTGGCCAATATATATTTTTTGTTGACAGCGCACTCTTTTTTTTTATTTTTTTCTAACACAGCGACATCCTTCGTTCTTGTACTGACAGAAAGCCATTATAGTTTCTGATATTTTAAGCTAGTTGGCGTTGCTTCGTATAGGATTACTAAAAATGTTTTCCGCGATGGGATTTCAAGTGAATTGTTTGCAGTTTATTTTTTCTGTGGTTGAAGTGAAAGCTGTTGGAGTTTTGTTTGGTACGTAATATTATGTACCATTTTGTTCCTGAAATTATGACCTTTCGAATGATACATGTGAATTCCGAGTCGATGCCGATTCCGGGCCTCGCTAAATGTATTTTGCCCACATAAAATTGTGGTCTTGCCCCGCCACTGCCTACACCGTGACTTTTTAATCGTCTTACAACGGCAGCCCACTTCATGTACCCAATGACTACAAAACATTCATTAAAAAAAAAGGTATTAATGAGATTTTAGTAATTTAAAAATAAAAATATTATTCAGTATTATGACGCATGACGTAGTTAAAACACACTGTGATGATCTACTGAACTCGAGCGCTGGGTAGGTATATGTTCTCCTTTTTGACACGTAAACATCATTGACAGGATTTTTCATAATTTTATTCTAATGTATTATTTATTTTTCTTTGTACCTATTATATGGTAGGTAAAAAAAAATCGCGCCTAGAGCTATTTTATGTGGGGTACATTGAGTGGACCACCTTTGTAAGACGACTAAAAAGTCACGGCGTATAAGGTAGTATATGCTCGATAAACAATAAAGAACAAAATGAAAGCAAAAGTACAATGTAACGTAAAATCTTGCATTGTGGCGTTCAATCTTTATATAAGCCTCTAAGCAGTCGAAGAAATGATTAGCAGAAAGGCAATAAAATGCAATACAGTTGCATTTGACATAAAATAACCACAATTAATACTAAAACGAAACACAAAACCGCATATCAATTTAATATACAGCACCTAACCAGTCATTGTTTCTGCATCAATGTTAAAACCATCGCCGCTGTCGTCAATTGCCTATTGTTGGCGCTTATTGCTTAAGTTCGTGACTCCGGCTCCATCAAGCGGGAATTGTTTGAGTGTGAAACGACCAGCTAGGTGCCAGAACAAACAGACTTACACAAAACGTACTTAATAGACAGAATGAAAAAGATATTGATGCGTTATCGGCATTGTAAGTACATAATGAAAGTCGTTTGTTCGTCACCTACTATCTAATTATTGTACTTTTACTACAACGTTTTCATTGATAACTGCAATAATTAATAGCTGACCTGCGATAAAGGTACGTATAAATATGTGGTGCAGCAGATGCATCGACACTGGTAGACATGGGTCATTTGGTGTTGTGTGTATTGGCTCTCCTGACAGCCGGGGTCCTCACGGAACCCGTGAGGAACACTATCTCGCAAAAAGGTGGTAAGTTCATGTTGTTTTACTAATTGTTTTATGTTTTCCATTGTATTTTATTTTCATAAACATATCCTTCTATGGCACTCGGTAATAGCGAAGCTTTCCATCCGTGAAATAGTTTGAAATCGGATAAGTAGTTTTGGAGATTACATCCCAACATGCAAACTTTACCTTTTTATATTATTATGTAGGTATTAGTGTAGATCATCGAAAGCCACTATTTACCATGAATATATGGTGAATAGCAGTAGCGAAGGGTCACATTTTGTAAGAGGTAAGCCGGACTACATATCTTAAATGTGACTATATTATTTGTCTATAAAATACTGACTATGCCAGTTTTCAAAGGGAACCCGTTAGGAATCGGGTTGTATGGAACCTTCGCCACTGGTGAATAGGCTTTATTAATTTAATAGTAGTAGGCTAGTTAGAAAGATACTGCTAAAACATTCGGTTTTTTATGGATACCAGTAACAGAGCTGAAAACTTAGCGGAATCTTGGTTTTGGTTGTACGTCGGTTCTAATACAAAACAATAGTAAATTCATTAGAGTTTACCATTGTTTCATATGTTAAACTCGGAGGAGCTCGTGGCTAAATAATAACAGCCGCTCGGGTCGATCTTTAGGTTAAGCCGTGCTTGCCTAGGTTGGTCTGTGGATGGGTGACCGCCCATTACATACCGTGTTTCCTCCGTGCCTCGGAAAGCAAGTTAAGCCGTTGGTCCCGGCTGTCACTTGTAGATCTTTGACAGTCGTTACAGGTAGTCAGTGGCCTAAAAAGTCTGACAACCAGTCTTATCAAGGGGTATCGTATTACCCAGTAATAACTGGGTCGTGGAGATCAGATAGGCAGTCCCTCCATGTAAAATACTGGTATTCAGCTGCGTCCGGTTCGACTGGAGGCCGACCCCAATATAGTTGGGAAAAAGGCAAGGCAGATGATGATTCAACTATTATTTATTAGAATAAGTCACAACGATCTGACAATACTAGGTATATGTTTATATCATAAATTAAATATGTACCAAGTGAAAGTAAGGAAAAAATGGTACAGGATCCTAGATGAAAAAACTTGTATTTAATTTACCGTAGCAACCGAATTTGCTTATCGTATAATAATATCTTATGAAAAGGGAAATTGAAAATAAACTTTTGTGGGTTCCTATAAGCTCCTATCGAGGTTAAATGTCAATAGATTTTTCAACTGTACTGAATTTTTTATCTAAAAATATTATGGCTTTTATGAGTGCTTCACGTTAGCTGACAAATGCTTGCACTAGCTGGACTGGGCCACTCGAATCTGTGTAGTTCTTTCTTCAAAAGACCATCTCTGACACTTATCTGCTAGTCCTCACGTGAGTTGACCAAGATTATGTCTGGACCATAAAAGAGACTAGCATCTCTGTGTTTGTTTCGGCTGTTTCTTCTCAGAGTAGTCAGATACGAAACACCGGCCTAACCTAGTTTTAAAAAAGACGACGTGTAAAATAAAAACCAGTTTGCAAAATTTATTATTTATTTACCACCACCACCAACAACAACAACAACAACAACAAACAACAACAACAACATAGCAACATTACAGAACAAGTCCAATAAGACGCAAAAAAAAAAAAAACTAACTAGAAGCAAAAAACAGCTAACCCGCGCGTGCTCTCTGCTTAAAACATAGAAGCATTCCAGGTCAAAAGCAACCCTATTTCACAAGTTTAAGCACAAATGTTTTTTTTTTTCTAACAGATGCTATTACGGACCCAGTCTTCTTGCAACGCCAACAGGATTTAATGCTCTTGTACTACCACCTTCATGAACCGAATCACGTTGAATCTGCCAAGACCATCTCTAAGTCCTGGAGTCCCGAGAAGAACATTGAACACTACAGCGTAAGTTGAAGTTTTATGTAAAGTTTTTAACCAAAAACTCGTGTTACATACACATTGGTTTTGAATGCTGCTGCTTCTGTAATCGAAACGTTATTGGTTTCAGAATGTGACTGCTGTGAGAACCTTCATCGAGATGTTGGAGCACCAGTGGGTACTTCCTCGCGCTGTACCATTCTCCATCCTCGAATCCGAGCAGAAGTTTGAGGCAGTCACCCTGTACAATGTGCTGGTCTCTGCTAAGGACTATGACACATTCTACAAGACAGCCGTTTACGTGAGAGATCGCGTCAACGAAAATATCTTTGCTTACGTTCTCAGTGTTGTCATTTTGAACCGTCCAGACACGAAAGGAATCTACATCCCCCGTCTGTATGAGGTCTTCCCCTCATTCTTCAACAACGGTGAAATTATGACGACCGCTCAGAGGATAAACACTCACGGTTCCCGCATGGTTGAACACTACCCCTCAACCTACAAATGGGACGAGAACGTAGTCATTAGGTGGAATGCTACGATCTGGCCTTACTACAACAGCCAGAGCACCCCCGTCGCCTATCTCACGCACGACTACGCCCTGAACACCTTCTACTACAACGCTCATCTTTCTCAACCCTGGTGGTTGAACAGCGAAAACCTCCCAGTCAACAAGCACCGACGTGGAGAATGGTTCTGGTACTTGCACAAGCAGTTGGTTGCTCGTTACTACATGGAGAGACTGTCCAACGGTCTCGGAGAAATCCCTGAACTTGGTCACGAGATTGTTAAGGAAGGTTACAACTCTGGACTCTTGTACCACAATGGCGTCGCTTTCCCTGTCAGGCCAAACTACTTCAGCCTCGATCAGCCTCAATTCGTTCAAGAAATCCAACAAATCAACGATTACGAACATCGCATTCGTGAGGCCATCGACCAGGGTTACATAGTTAACGTAAGTGTTCCTAATTTAAATTGAGTTATATGTTTTCAAATATTTTTATTGGCATTCTTTGTAAAATTTTATATATTGCAGCATCTTGGTGAACATATTGATATCCGTGCACCTGAGGCTATTGAGATCTTGGGACGTATCATTGAGGCCAACGTCGACTCTCCAAATGCGCAATACTACCAGGACTTCATCAGCCTCTGGAAGAAGGTTCTCGGCAATTCTCTTGTTCAGGAACACCAGTACTTCCACCAGTAAGTTAACAGTTCAATATTGATCTGTATCCTACCTAGCCTAACAAATATTAGTGAAGGTTAGTCTGTTCGTCAGTCACGCCTTTACGGCTGAACGGATTTTGATAAAATTTGGAATATAGGTACGTCATGTCCTGGGGTAGGACATAGGATACCTTTTTTGCCGGTTGAATGACTCCGTAGGATAGTTCGGCCGGTTCGGTTAGTTGCGACATATGCGAGCAAATCGCGACAAAGTTAGTAGCTTAGTTATTTGCAATGGTTCATCAGTAATATTATTGATATTATTTCCAGCTTCATTCCTTTAGTCGTGCCCTCGGCCCTCGAACACTACCAGACTGCTTTGCGTGATCCCGCGTTCTGGATGATCTGGAAGCGTGTCTTGGGACTGTTCCAGTTGTGGCAGGAGAAACTTCCTCACTACAAGCGTGAAGAGCTTGCCTTACCACAGGTGGCTATCCAGAAGGTTGACGTTGACAAGCTGACGACATACTTTGAGTACAACTACCTGAACATCACATCTCATCTGCACATGAATGAGGAAGAAGGTAGGAATGGCCAAGTCGTTTTGGTTTTTCCCACTTATAATTTCTCAGTAATGAACTTGTCCACTATTAAATGGTGCGCGAAATGGCAGTTTATTTCGTAGAATCTTATTACAGATTACAGGCGATTCATTTAAACATTTTGTCTTTTAACAGCCAAGGAAGTTTACGACCAGGTGAGCGTGTTAGTCCAGCACCCGAGACTGAACCACAAACAATACCAAGTCCGCGTGAACGTCAAGAGCGAAGTTGCCAAGACTGTTCTCGTCAAATTGTTCTTGGCGCCTAAATACGACAGCCACGGCTATGAGATCCCTCTCCACGTGAACACCCAGAACTTCATGCAGATGGACGAGTTCGTTTATGACCGTAAGTTTTTATAGCTATTCAATATATTTACCTCACTCCTTTTCAATATGAATTAGAATTCATTTGAAACTATTTATTTATTTATTAACACTTCAAGCACAAAGTGCACGGGCGGACTTAATGCCATAGGCATTTTCTACCAGTCAACCTTTGGGTGATGCAGAGACAGACAGTGGTAGGTAACTATTCAGTGTGAAGTGGAAGTTTATACTATTTTATAAGCAAAAGTCAGTAATTACATAATTAAGTAGCCATTGCGTTTAACCCAATAATAAACTTATTTTCAATATGTGAAGCGTTTTTAAGTTCAAATTTCGGTACAACGGTCTACGTCCAAATAACCCTAGAACAGAAATGGGAGTTCACTAAAAGCATACTAACTAAAACTATTTACAGTGCCTGTTGGAGAATGCGTGATTGTTCGTGACTCTGTTGCCAACACTGGCAAGGACGTTGATTCTGCCCACCAACTGTACCAGACCGTTGAGAAGGCGCTGCAAGGCAAGGGACATCTGTACCTCGAACAGACTGAGGGCATGGAGAAACTGGCTCAGCATCTTCTGCTGCCTAAGGGTGTGTATTTTCTCTTTTCATTAAGTCAGGCTTTGTTTTACACTGTCCAACATGATCAATCAGATACATTCAGATTAGAACAGATGTTTTGTTCAGTTCTTCCAGATAGGGTTACCAGAGAGTTCGAAATTATCCGACTCTGCACGATGCACCCTATATAGGTGAATGTGTATATTTCATTCAGGTACAAGAAAGAGGCCTGATTAGGTGGCGAAAATTTCATCAGAAAACTGCATCGAGTTTTTGAGACCGTTTATAATTATGAAATCTACCATCGTGCTACCTGAAAAAGCTTATTATCTCTTTTCCATTTCACAGGTCGTGTCGGCGGTATGCCTTTCGTCCTGATGGTCTACATCTCGGAGTACCGCGCACCCAAGGTTCCTCACAACGCTGCCACCGACCCCACCTTCACTCTTGGCCTCTTGCCCATCATTCGCCAACTGACCGACGAGCCCCTCGGCTTCCCAGTCAACAGACCTCTCTACCCCTGGCAGGTGGAGGGAGTCAAGAACTTGCACTTCCAAGATGTTCTGATCCACCACAAGCACACCCCCGAAATCGAAGTTCCTCACACGGAATAAGCGGTTACCGGTGTTTTTTGACGCCAAGTGAAACAATGTTGCTTTTCTATGAGTAATTACTGAATTCATGGAATCGCAAGATACTATAGTCTAGCCCAAATATTCCTATATAAGTAATTCGAACTTCTAACTAAAATTTTCAAACAAAGAGAAGCAAAGCTGGGCTCACGAACTTGCCCAGCCAATTCCAACAATTGTGCAACTTGGCGTTAATAAAAGCTAATGTGCATTTGTGTTATTTTTATATGGTATTTATTTAAGTAATAAGTAATTTATGTATTTATTTTTGATGTATATTATATTATGTAGTAAAATAATAGTATGATGATCAATGAATGTTAATATATTGCCCACCTAAGATGTAAACTGTTCATTTTTTACCATTAACAAATCTATAGTTTTGAAAATATTCAGTTACTCTTTCAGTCAGCTAGATAGATCTCAGATTCACATAAACTTATGTATTTCGTGTTATGTATTATAAATAAATAAAATATGTTTTTAAATATGCTCATTTTATTGCTGATTCCTACTCCAACATTTTGAGAAAATAATTCAGTTCTTCTTCTTTAAGAATAAGAATTATTTATTTTAAAAGTATTAAAAAAAGTGTACATTTGGGCGCAGTAGTATTATTTCTCATACAATGGTATAATTGGTACTTAGAAGTATAAGTAAACTATAACTAAAATATATTTAACAGTTGCAAGTAATAATAGTCCAATTCAGATGTCAGCGACCTGCCCGATCTAGGTTTATTTAAACCTGTGTTTCAGGCCGTCACATTACCTAGCGTAATTTAATTAGGACAGTAAAATTATACGATTAAATTAATCTATTAAGAACTATAACTAAAATCAAAAAGGAACAAAAGAAAAACACTAAAACTGGCTTAAGTAAATATGTACAAACAGATACGAGGGGATAACATAATCAAACCACAACTTCTAGGAAAGTTTTTCTGAGTCTTTATCGTGTGGTTAGTGCCTAACCTGGTGTCAGAGATTATATGCCGCCCAATGCCCTCTGACTTGGCTTTAAATGCCGTCGAGAAATATCTCTCAGGCATGCTGGTTTTGTTAATAATTCAGTTGTAGCAAACAAAAGCAAGATAAGCGGAATGACAGTTCTCTTTTCTGAAATTATAATCTATTATCCTTTGTAACTAAGGTAGGGGTATCTATTAAAATACCCAAACTTAATTGTATGAATATTTTCTAAACAGCACAACAGCTGTAAATGTACAATGTACCCGTAATTTAACAAATTAGGCAATTCTCTCCATGTTAATTGCAAAATATTTCCTAAATATGAGTGTAGGGACTAGGTTTTGCTGTTTGCTGGGCGACGTAAACGTGGTGTAAATTCTTCACCCTCAATAACTTTAAATGGTTTGGCCCCTTTATTTATTTATAGCTTCTTTATTATCTATATATCGTCGACCGTAGGTTCAATTGGGGTAAGGGACAAAACACCCAAAATGAGTTGAGTATACAGTTTTGTTCAGAATTTTTCGCTCTTTCGAATGGTGTATATGAAAAAATTCTAGCTTAAGAAAAATGTCCCTTACCCTACTGATTTCTTGGGTCAAAATTTCGAAACAGCCTCATAATAACCATGTATCTGAAAAACTATGCAATATAGCAACTTCAAATGGTGTAAGTACCGCCGCCAATCTACTTCGAATAAGGTAAGGGTCTTCCCAATCAACGAATTACCATTACATGGTTTATGTTTGAAGAAACCATAATAAAACTGACCTTACACTAATGCCTTTATCTCAAAAAATAAATATCACCCATACTTTAAATGGATTGCACGAGTTTTGACATAGTTGTCCCTTACCCCAATTTGCATTGTCATACTTTAAGCAATGTCAACGTTACACCTATTTGAATTGAATTATATTTAAGTTCGGTGTCCGTTACATCAATTTTCTCGTGAGAAGTAATGAATATTTAACCCATAATAGAATCATAACACAAGAACATCACTATTACTATCCTTTTCTATCTTACAACAACTTTCTGTGTGCGAAAGAGATGATGATATCAAAGCGAAACAAGCGCACGGGCATAAAAAAATTGCTATCAGTGCGAGTTCACCTTTCGTATGGTCGGGATTTTGCACGGTTTTTGACGAAGATAATGTGGTAAAAACGGAAAAACAAACCATTTAAACCGGTTGCTTAGTCGCAGATAGAAATTACTACAAATAGTAAATAAGATAACACAGTAAGTATTTAAATTTTGTTATACTAAAATCATTGTTACAATACATATTTTAAGCTGTCTGTGGGCGTGCCTATGCCTAATGCTAATTTTGTTCGCTTATTTTAATAGATATCGATTCTTGTATGATAGTAATAAAAGTATTAAAAGTATCAGATATAAAACTATTCAATGTAACCTAATTATTCTCTAATAATGGACAATAATTACTAGATACTCAAAGGCACCGCTAAATGTTTACATAGATAACACTGTTTACAGTTCATATAGTAATATTTCACATCAAAAGATGAGGATGAGGAGAAAGACCACCAGCTAAGGTGAAATCGACACCTTCTCCGAAGAATAAAAAGTAAGTTTCGCAGTTTCTACCTGTTCGCTTTTTAAACGATACAAAAATAAATTAAACCTTGCGTTTATAGGTTCTAGAAAAAACTTGATTGGGCGTTTTTTTTTGAAAATGAAGTATCAAAATTATAACTAAAACTTAATGGGTGAAAGCGCTCGCGCGCTCTTCCGTGTGCGCTCGAAACCCTGTTCTTTTTCCAAAATGATTGTATATAGTTAAATGTTCGTTCCTGAATACGAACTAAGTCTGAATGGTGAGGGATAGGGTAGTTACCAAAATTATTTTAACTCTTACTTGTGTGCTTTGTAGGTCCGAGTCAACAGTAAGCTCTGAATTTTCGGAGAGCATAAATGACACAATTGAGGACAGTGACATTGACAACTCTAGAAATGACGAAACTTCATTATCAGTCAGAGAACGAGAGTAACTAAAATTTAATAAAAAGTAAACATTTTCAGCTAATGATACCTATTTATATAACAGTCACTAATACTAGCAATTTTCTAATTTGTTGCTGTATCATTTTCAGATTATATTTGTTTGGAAAAACTGAATCCAATGGCTTCAATTCATTAAGCCAATCTGCTGTCTTCTCCCGTCTTCAGCGGCTGAGTTGGGCGTCATGCTCGAAAAACTGAGCCACGCCAGCCTCGAGGTCGGACTCAAAATGAACAAAACGAAGTTAATGACAAATAGCACAAAACGCAAAGTAGACAGGGGGTGTGGAGATAGAGCATGTCCACGAGTATGTATACCTCAGCCAAGTAGTCTCCTTCCAGGTGAGGCAAGATAAAGAAGTCGCCCGACCGAAATCGTGGAAAAGCTATTGGTCGATGAAACACTTCATGAATGGATCACTTTCACTTTCCCTCAAAAGGAAACTCATGGACACGTGCATCCTTCCCACCCTCACCTATGTAGCGCAAACGTGGTCATTAACGAAGCGTCAGAACTCCGCACTCGGGCTCTGCCAGCGAGCCATGGAACGAAGTATACTAGGAGTCAAAATTTCTGACCGTGTACGGAACAGTATTCGATCCAAGACCCAAATCGCAGACGTTTGCAACACAGCCACCAAATTAAAATGGAACTGGGCAGGCCACATTTAAAAAAATTGGCCAAAGTGGCAACTGATTGGGTTTCAAACAACAGAATCCGGCGACGCGGTAGGCCCAGAAGGAGATGGCGTGACGAGTTGGACTCTTGTCAAAAGGATTGGGCCCAAATAGCCAAAGACTGAGATAAATAGAAAGAGGGAAGGGAGGCCTTTGCCCTGCAGTGGGACAAATCAGGCTCATAATATATTTTTTTTTTTATAATGTGACTAACAATGCCTAATAGGCTCTATTATGATTATTTGCAGCTACTCCTTTATTTGAATAAGAATTCAAAGTAAGTATAGGTTTTGTTTTTATAATTTTTTTATAATTTGATTATTTGGTTATAATAAATATATTAAATGATATTAAAATTGTTTTATTCCAACTAATAGAAATTGGCTATTACAATGTACAAACATTGCATGTAAGCGCCACACAATAAAACAAACACACGGTTCTCACACATTTTCATGTCTCTTAAATGATTTTTATAACGATTTCCAAAGGAGATCGGGCAATCTTCTATAGACTCTGGTCCAAGAAGCTTTGTTGATTCTAGGATACACAAAACACTTGTTGTGTTTGATGCTTTTCAATTACCAAAGCTCATGGAAATCGCTTAAAAAAAAAGGGTATAAATAGTACTTTTAGTAAATCGAATTCTTCATTTTTATTAAAAAAGCAATACAAGGTAGTATAGGTAGTATGAAGCCCTCAACACTTCATCACTGATAAACATAAGCGTAACCTTCACGACCATAATCCTTAGAGGGGCAAGCAGACAAGTTTCATCGTTTGCCGAAGTTCACAGTTGGTTGCATTAGTTATTATGAGTTGAAAACGATCTGTTTGCTAAGTCCTGGAGACAATCTTCACGACTATAATCCTTAGAGGGGTAAGCAGACATGTTTCATCGTATACCGAAGTTGGTCGCATTAGTTATTATGAGTTGAAAACGATCTGTTTGCTAAATCCTGGAGACAAAATCTTCACGACTTTAATCCTTAAAGGAGTAAGCAGACATGTTTCATCGTATGCTGAAGTTCACAGTTGGTCGCAGTAGTTGTCATGTGATGAAAGCGACCCTTTACCAAATCCTTGACACAGCAAAAACCTTAGAGCTGCTTGAGAGTAATCTTACAGGACAGTTGTCCGCACAACCTAAGGGGCCTTAAACAAATGATTCGACTATTAACTATATGCAATAGAGTCGAGGAAATGCACAGGATGGCACTACTTCTTCTTGATGACGTGCCTAGACCAAAGTCCATAATAAAGACATTATTATGTGCACAATGGTACATTTACCGGTAACGCACGTACAGTAATAATCACCGACGCTCCTTATATCTCTTGAATTAGAAGATTTTGTTTTCACTAATTGTGCATTATGGCGTTTAACTTTTTTGTCCCGGCGCTGATTTGCTTATATTCTTAACAAAGAATAACCCTCTTCTAACAAGCTTTAAAATGATGTGCGTCTGAATCTCCGACGCTCCTTGTATCTCTTGAATTAGGAGATTTTGTTATCTGTATTATACATAATGGTCTATAACTTTTTTCTCCCGGCGGTGATTTGCTTATGTTCTTAACAAAGAATAACCCTCTTCTAACAAGCTTTAAAATGATATGTGTCTGAATCACCGACGCTCCTTGTATCTCTTGAATTAGAAGATTTTGTTTTCACTAATTGTGCATTATGGCGGTTAACTTTTTTCTCCCGGCGCCGGTTTGCTTATGTTCTTAACAAAGAAATACCCTATTTTAACAAACTATAAAATGATGTAAGTCTGAATCACCGAAGCTCCTTGTATCTCTTGAATTAGAAGATTTTGTTTTCACTAATTGTGCATTATGGCGGTTAACTTTTTTCTCCCGGCGCTGATTTGCTTATATTCTTAACAAAGAATAACCCTCTTCTAACAAGCTTTAAAATTATGTGTGTCTGAATCACCGACGCTCCTTGTATCTCTTGAATTAGGAGATTTTGTTATCTGTATTATACATAATGGTCTATAACTTTTTTCTCCCGGCGGTGATTTGCTTATGTTCTTAACAAAGAATTACCCTCTTCTAACAAGCTTTAAAATGTTATGTGTCTGAATCACTGACGCTCCTTGTATCTCTTGAATTAGAAGATTTTGTTTTCACTAATTGTGCATTATGGCGTTTAACTTTTTTCTCCCGGCGCCGGTTTGCTTATGTTCTTAACAAAGAAATACCCTATTTTAACAAACTATAAAATGATGTAAGTCTGAATCACCGAAGCTCCTTGTATCTCTTGAATTAGAAGATTTTGTTTTCACTAATTGTGCATTATGGCGGTTAACTTTTTTCTCCCGGCGCTGATTTGCTTATATTCTTAACAAAGAATAACCCTCTTCTAACAAGCTTTAAAATGATGTGTGTCTGAATCACCGACGCTCCTTGTATCTCTTGAGTTAGAAGATTTTGTTATCTGTATTATACATAATGGTCTATAACTTTTTTCTCCCGGCGGCGATTTGCTTATGTGCTTAACAAAGAATAACCTTCTTCTAATAAGCTTTAAAATGATATGTGTCTGAATCACCGACGCTCCTTGTATCTCTTTAATTAGAAGATTTTGTTTTCACTAATTGTGCATTATGGCGTATAACTTTTTTCTCCCGGCGCCGATTTGCTTATGTTCTTAACAAATAATAACTGTCTTCTAACAACCTTTAAAATGATGTATGTCTTAATCACCGACGGTGTTTGTAATTAATGCCATCGTTGATTACATAGTTCATTCTAAATGATCAATAACTTTTTTCTCCATAGAGGAATTTTTTTGCCGCCATAACAAAAAATGATGCTCTTGACATCAGCTTCAAGAAAATATAGGTCTAGTTCACCGACGCTACTTGGACCGCTTCGGCCCGGTCTCCTTTAAGATATCCGTACGTCAAAAGTGTGTACTTCATTTTCTGTCAACAGTCTCTTTACACTATATTTTCTTTCATACAATTTTTTCAACAAGTCTTTTACACTATTTTTTCTTTAATAGATTCGATCCAGCGCAGGTCAATTTAATGTAAGGGACGGGACTACAAGATATTTGGTCAGTAAGGGACATTACTACCAAAATACGTTGGTGTAAGGGACATCTATTTTCTTAAATAGCTAATTTATTTAAATAAATGTTATACAAGTAGACAGAGCACTAAAATATAAGATTATGTGTAAAATCAGATCCGAAAAAGGTTAATTACAACTAAAGTAATAATCGATTTAGTCCGAAAAAAAACTTTGTCGGCCTCTCCTGAAAAATTGTATTTTGTCCCTTACCCCAATTGAACCTACGGTCGACGATATCATCATCTGCCTAACCTTTTTTCAACTATGTTGGGGTCGGCTTCCAGTCTAACCGGATGCAGCTGAATACGAGTATTTTACATGGAGCGACTGCCTATCTGACTTCCAAAGCCCAGTTAGTACTGGGTAATACGATACTCCTTGGTAAGACTGTTATTACAGCCGGGACCAACGGCTTAACGTGATTTCTGAGGCACCGAGGAAACTCGGTATGTAATGGGTGGTCTCGTAACTACGGAACAACATAGACAGCTCGGTTGCTCTTATCCGACGAATTTTTTTCTTATTTTGTCTCAGAAATATACCTACCTATTTAATACCAGGTTAAGTAAAAGTAATTTGTTAGGTGCAAAAATTATATAGTAAGTATTATGAAAAAATTGTGATTAAGGGCTACTTATATTCTAATTTTTTCGCCAACTGTCGCATCTGTATAAATATTAGTAAGTATCTTACTATTCAAAAATTATCAATTTACCTTTTCCTTTAAATGTTTTTATCTTTGCCTTGTCATTCATCTCACATTCTCGCAACAATGCAATGCGGTGGTGCCATCTAGACTAACAATGCAATAAACTTTAAACTTCATCGCGTTTGAGTACAACGCCATCTGTTATTCTTAGCAAAAAATAAAGTACCAAGCAAACATATCTATTTCCTACAGAAGAAGTGAGATGGCGCTAGACGTGGTTTAAAATATTCAAGTTGAGTTTTTTTCTTATTAGATCATTGAGAAGCAAAGGAGAACCAAATGATAAGAAATTAGTTTTACAATAAAAATCATACCTCGGCTTTCTGTACTCCGAAAGGGGTAATAGGTGGAGCTAACCAAAATATGCGCTGCTTCATAGGTTTTCAGCAAGCATATTCATAATGAAAACTTGAAAGATAAAAATGGAAAGTTTCAGCCAGGAGTCATCCGTGCAGGAGTCCACTGTCAGATTACAAAAACCGGCTGCACTCAAAGTAGCTATTTTCAACGCTAATTCATAGGTCAATAAAATTGGTATACACTCAACAGCAAAAACAATTTGTTTTTGATAGTACATTATTTTAATTAATAGTACATTATTAAAGAGTAGAGGAAGACCAAAAAACGATGGATGGACTGTATAAAGAATGAATTATGGCAAGAGAGGAGGTGTCTGATGAGATGACAAATAATAGAGAAGTATGGAAGAAGAAGACATGCTGCGCCGACCAGAAATGAATTGGAATACACTGCAGCAGTAACTTAGTTTTACATTATGTTAATAAAATACAAAATTACCTACTGCTGCAGTTTCAAGAAAAGTCCCATATCTCAAAAGCTAAATATTAAAATGTTTTTTAAATCAATTTTCGTTGACAGTTCTTTTTACGTTCTACAAACTTATATTTTTTCAGAATTTTCCTCCTCTTACTATAGAAATTAGAGAGGGGACACAATTTTGACGGCTTTAGAAGCAAATATCTCAGCAACCATTGACTAATAAAATCGAAGTTCTTAATATAGGTTTTGTCTTACAAAACCTATATTAAGAACTTCGATTTTATTTTTCTAGCTAGCGATAAACATCGCACTCAGTTAAATAGGTAGATTTATTTTTCAGCCTTCAGTTACATATATGGAGGGCCATCCCTATTTTTTTGAATTCGTAAGTTCATATCACTTTTGTGAAGCGGACATCTGCTCCCCAAACTTCAACTGTGTGGTGCCAACAGTTTCGGAGTAAAATGGCTGTGATATACGGACGGACAGACAAGCAGAAACACAGACAGACGGACATGACGACTCTATAAGGGTTCCGTTTATGACATTTGGCACCTAAAAAGGACAAAAAATAACAACTGGGTTCACGTTCAGGTTCGACCATGATTTTCACCTCATCGTCCCCTAACCAAAGCTACATAAACAGCCACATCAGACGAAGATATTGTAGGTTTTCACTAAGTAAATACTTAGCTAAAAAAACTTCATACTGATTATGCTTGCTGAGAAACCCTCTTGGCTCCCCAGCCATTCTATGAAGATACTACATAACATCACGCCTGTAATCCCCGCAGGATTAGGCAAAGGTGTAGGTACCTAATATTACACCCACATTTCGCCAGTTATGTTTCAGTCACATATAATAAGGGGCGAGCCTATTGCCATCAAACGGGCACAAATCCAGTCTCCGTGGCTGCTACTAAGAAATCATTTTTGAAAAAAAAACATTAACACTGCCCGACTTTTGAATCGAACTCGGGATCTGCTCAGCAGTCGCACTTCCAACCATTAGACTAACGAGGCAATTGAATGAAGAAACTAACATGACGATAATCACCATTGACATATTCAACAAACTGGTTGATAGATCTTGTGTAGGTACTGAAATATCATACCCACACCACAGCTCATTATCCTGAACTTACATTAAACTAACCCTAAAGTAAGAACAAAAAACTTTCGATTGCACCACAATTAAGACACCAATACCTATGTGCAATTAACTGACAACTGCATTGGGCTATCGCCAGTGAGTATCGGGTTATCACCAGTCGCTATGCGAGCATGAAAAGTTGGCGATTATAAATTACCTATTATTACTGAACGATATCTACCATTGTTTTATTAATACGTATCGATATAAAGTAATTGAGATGATGTGACTTTTTATATGATAACTAGCTTTTGCGTGCGGCTTCGCCCGCGTGGATGTCGAAAAATATCCAACCCGAACAAACATAAATACTTACCTTCTTCCCCCTTTTTAACCTTTCGGGGGTAGAATTATAAAAAACCATTAAACACAAAATTTGAAGATCCTAACTTAAAAACTGACGGACTTTCATACAAATTTCCATCCCCTATTTTACCCCTTTAGGGGTGAAATTCCCAAAAATCCTTTCTTAGTCGATACTTACTCTTCACAAAGAACACACCCTCCAAGTTTCATGTCTCTAGGACCAGCGGTTTGGCCTGTGTGTTGATATATCACCCAGTCAGTCAGTCAGTCAGTCAGTTTACCATTTTAGATATTTAGAGGATTTGTTAAACGAATGAATATGACAAAAAAGTTTGATGAGACGACGAGTAATAGAGAAGTATGGTACGCCGACCCCAAATAAATTGCGATAAGGGCAGGAGGATGATAGTGATCATCAGCCACCACGGGACCCCCGACGCCCAGGGCGTCTCCCGCGGCGGCTGGGACGTGAGTTTCTTTCCCTCTCACGTCCCGCCACCTCCTTCACTAGCATGACTGCTTCGCAGAAGGATCCCGCTCTGTCTTACAGTGAGGAGGCTTATGCCTGTCTTCTGCCCTAGGTGGCCTTGACTATGATCCTACTAAATCAAACTTTAGGTGGCTGTGTTGAGAACGATCAAAGTCTCATCACCAGCCTGCTTTTCCTCAAACTATGTTGGGGTCGGCTACCAGTCTAACCGGATGCAGCTAAATACCATTACTATACATGGAGCGAATGTCTATCTGACCTGCACAATCCGGAAACTGGGTGATATGATAACCCTCGGTGAGACTGGTTGTCAGACTTTCGTTTAACCTTGAAGATCGACCTGTGCGGCTGTTATTATTTAGCTACGAGCGTCTCATCAGAAAGTAACATAGTTACATAACATATAACATAACATCACGCCTGTAATCTCCAAAGGGTTAGGCAGAGGTGTACCTAGTAGTACACCACATTTCGCGAGTTATGTTTAAGTCCCATGTAATAGGGGGCACGCCTATTGCCATCAACTGGGCACACATCCAGACTCCGTGGCTGCTACTGAGAAATTCCTGAAGGAAAAACCCAATAACACTTTGCCCGAACCGGAAATCGAACCCAGGACCTCAAGCTCAGCAGTCGCGCTTGTGACCACTCGACCAACGAGGCAGTCCGAATAGAAAAACGGTGGAAAACTTCGGGAGTTTAAAACGTGTAATACTTAGATAAAACATCGGACCACGCTAACCCTCGTGTCTTCTCGGTTTAAATCGAGATAAGGGCTGGAATTTTTACACGAACATAGGTAATCTTAAACCAGATAGCAACAGCCTTGAACCTGACTATATTCGACAGCTATTGCAGCAGATAAATCGTTATTCACACTTAATTACTTGTTTTTGTCGTCATAGGTACAGGTTATCACTACGTGTGGAAATAAGTAATCCGGCTAGGCAGTTAAGACACAATGAGACGAGCAATTGATTAAATGATTCGTGTTTTTTTTTACTTAATAATTTCTTTAAAGTCGCGGAGAATTTGGTCGAGGGAGGCACAGAACCGAGAAGTACCTATGGTTCTAGAAAGGGGAAGCCTAACCTAAGTGGGTGATTTTAACTAACTCATCATCATTTGCCTAGCCTTTTCCCAACTTTATTGTGGTCGGCTTCCAGTCTTACCAGATGCAGCAGATACACATACATATACATACATATACAATTATACATACATATATTTTACAAGGAGCGACTGCCTATCTGACCTTCACAACCCAGCTAGTACTGCGTAATACGGTACCCCTTGGTAAGACTGGTTCAGGACTTTCCGGCCACTGACTATATATACCTACCTGTAACGACTGTCAAAGATCTACAAATGACAGGCGAATCTCCATGCCTCTAAAAGCACGTTAAGCCGAACCAACGGCTTAACGTGCTTTTAGAGGCATGGAGGAAACTCGGTACGTAATGATTGGTCACCCATTCACGGACCAACCTAGGCAAGCGCCGCTTAACCTAAAGATCGACCCGAGTTGCTGTTATTAGTAAGACACGAGCCATTTTAAGTAACTCAATAACTTGATATTAGAAGTAACTGTTCAATCATTGCTACATCGTTACCAAAGCTGGGACACTGGTCTCCTATGGTGAGAGAGAGGGCTATAGTCACGATGCTGTCCTGTTTAACTCAAAATTTGACTGATAGAGAATGCCTTGTGGAATTCAGTCCATCTATGAACCATAAACATAACATAACATTATGTAAGACAGAAGTGTACCAATAACACTATTAGGTACACCTAAAGGTGAGTATAGACTAGAGCATTTTCTCGAGCATTTCTGTGTAATGTAACGTTCTTACGAATGGTACAATACAGGTGAAAGCTCAGTTTCCAAAGGGTGAAGGGAAAGGTGAAGGGTGATACACTAGAACATATCATAGAGTGGCTCATTGCTCTGTTACAAGTAAATGCTCTAGTCTATACTCACCTTAAAAGGTACAGACACATTTCACCAGTTACGACAAAACAGTTGAAAGTTTTTGTTGGCTAAACGGGACTCAATGTATGAAGATTAAAATAGTTCCGAAAAGTCACTTTTTTAAGCTTGTTTTGCAGAGGTCTTTTGTTTAGTTGGCAAAACGGGATGTAGCCTGTACACACCATGTAATAAGGGACGATCCTATTGTCATCAACGAGACACAAACCTAGCCTCCGTGGCTGATACTAAGAAATTCCTGATGGAAAATTCAATAACATTTTGCCCGACCTGGGAATGCAACCCACGACCTTATGCTCAGCAGATGCCCTTGCGACGACTAGACCAACGACGCATTTGTTATTTCAAGATATTTGCAGAGTTAATATCTTTGATAAAGAACGGAATGCACTTAGTATCTACATATATTATGATTATAATCACAAATTGATCATTAATTAATGATAATATTGATGATTGTTTATTCTTGTCGGCATTATTTTATTTTATTTTTATTTTATTTTATGCTATTCGGGAAACTTACAGCTAATATAAACAATGTTCCCAAACAATAAGAATTTGAAGGCCATTTACAAATTTCCACAAGTAAATACTTGAAACAAAAAAGACAACAAAAAAGAAGTTAGGAACAAAATTCTATAACATAAATTAAACAAAAAAAAAGAGCAATCTATTAATAATAACTACAAACTAAAAATTAAAAAAACAAAATTCAGACGCAAACAATTACCTTTCCGTAAAAAAGCTTTTTGTCAACAAATGCTTAAGCCGAGAAACACTGGTGTTGAAAATGTCCAAATCATGTTCACCAGTAAGTTTATTAAAGCTCCTGCTCGCACGGATTAGAAATGAATTCTGCCTGTACGCAGACTTGGAGTGAGGGACGTGCAACAAACTAGGTTTGCGAAACATTTTGCAATGTCCTACCAATCCTAAAGTACCTAATAGCTCGGGGCAATCTACAGTACCATTTGCGATTTTAAATAAGTATGCCATATCAGCAATACGTCTGCGCTCATACAGCGGTAAGATATGAAATCTTTTGCATCGTGCTACATAATTGGGAGTATATTTCCTAGTTTTGTACTGCAAGAAACGTAGGAACCGCTTTTGAATTCCCTCAATTCTGTCTATATAAATATTATAATTAGGGTTCCACACTTGTGAGGCGTACTCTAAATGGCTGCGGACAAAAGCACAATATAGGATTTTGTACGTTTTAATGTTTTTAAAATCAGCTGATAATCTTAGTATAAATCCAAGTGCTTTAGAAGCTTTATTGACAACGTTTTCAATGTGTGCATCAAAAAGCAACTTAGAGTCAAATGTGACACCTAGGTCCCTAATAACGCTTATTCTATTTATATTAGTATCATGTAACTTATACTGAAACATAATAGCATGTGGTTTGCGTGTGTAGGTACTAACAAAACATTTAGAGACATTGAGTTCGAGTTTATTGAGAAGACAATAATTTTGAAGTCCATCTAAATCCCGCTGTAAGTTAAAACAGTCAGAAAGTTCTGATATAGGGCATAAAATTTTCATATCATCAGCGTAAAGAATTATTTTGGAACGGGTAAAGCACGAACCAATGTCATTTATAAAAATAATAAAAAGTAGAGGACCCAAAAGGGATCTTTGTGGTATTCCCGAGGGTATTTTAATAGTTACAGAACTGTATCCATTCTCTCATATTTGCGGTCAAAAGGATGTTCAATAAAAAATCTGTTGGCTTTAAAAGTGAACAATATTCCTGAATGACCTCTGTAAAATACCAAGAAACTTACAATATATTCTCATGGAATAAACAAGCTGCATTGGCAATGACCGGCCATACAGGGTGTAAACAGACCCTTCACATTGCCGTCAACCAAGCATTCTGTACATCAAACTAAGTAACTTTACGCAAAAATTATTGCTGGGAATCGACTTTTTTTTTTCGGGTGAAAAATCACGTTTTAAGGTAAGACCAATGGAAAGCACTCAAAGCATTGTGTTGATGGATGGATTGAATACTACAGGGGTCATGGAGGTGTGTAAAGTAAAAATCTGACATTAAAAACATGTATTTGAAAAAGTTGGAACTTTGATCCCCAATATCTCCGTAACTAGAAGGTTCCCAGGTATGGTCTAGAACAGAAAAATGATCGCAAAGACGGGGAGAACAAGTGCCTTTCGGATGTGTTAAGGGTCTATTTACACCCTTTATTAGCCGTAAAACCGATGACCGCCTGGGAAAACGATTTCCTGAGTGGAGACCACCATTCGGCAAGCGTAAGGAGGGGGACGCCCTTAGGTTACATGAAATGACGATCATCGCATGCTGCCTGGTAGCAGCTGTATGAGAACTGCCAAGAATCGAGTTGAATGGCGTAAAGATTTGAGAGGCCTATGTCCAGCAATGGTCATGATACTATAATTTCCTTAGCTAGTAACATCCATTACTAGCGAAATGGGTGTACTACAAGTACACCTCTGCCTAATCCTTCGGGGATTACAAGCGTGATGTTATGTTATATAATAGTAGATAATAATATGTGTATAACACAGTATTAGGAGCAATGGTACGGTATTACGTACAAAGATGTGTGTACTGAAGCGATTTCAACCAACTCGCATCTTGGGACACTAAACCTTCGGGTCCGTTCGGTCTTACCGCAGGGCAAAGGTCTCTTCTCATACAGACAAGGCATGAACATTCATCAATGTGCTTGCTCACGGTGAAATGGCAATCATCATCTGCTTAGCCTTTTACCAACTATGGAGGGGTCGGCTTCCAGTCTAACCGGATGCAGCTGAATACCAGTATTTTACATGGAGTGACTGCCTATCTGACCTCCACAACCCAGTTAATACTGGGTAATACGATACCCCTTGGTAAGACTGGTTGTCAGACTTTCGGGCCGCTGAGTTCCTGTAACGACTGTCAAAGATCTACGAATAACACCCGGGACCAACAGCTGAATGTGCTTCGAGGCACAGAGGAAACTCGGTATGTAATGGATGGTCACCCATCCACAAACCGACCTAGGCATCCTGTATACGAATAAAAAAGTCACATTGGTACAAGCCCGGATTGAAACCCACAACCAATTTTTAAATAAGTCTTTGTCATGAAATGTTAATGTTAACGTCATGATAAACATCCGTTTGCAAATGAAAAAAGAATGCCCCTATTAAAATGCCTACTCATACGTTCGCAGATACCGTGCCAGATACTATGTCCATAATTATTATGTATTTCGAGATACTCAATAATTAAGCTCCGTGTCTTACTGTAGGCTAGGCATTATTAGCCTAAACCGTTCCCACGATTGGGACACACTGCTACTATGTGTGTAGAGGAGTAGACCATAATCAACCACTCCCACTATGGGGAGCAGTGTTGTAGAATGAAATAATCTGCCTAAAATCTGGTTGTTGTTGTGTTTGCCAATAATATGATGACCTCAACACTTAGGCTATTTGAGAGCAGTAATACGCATTCTCTACTTCAAACCGAAAGATTGATGGCATATCAAAGATCACAGGAAATTGCCATCATTACCCATCTTTATCCGTAATTGATGATGTACCGTTGTTGTTATGTGTCAATCAAAAATTCTGGTATGCATAAACAAAATGAGAGGGAATAATAATCGGTGATGGTCATCATGGTCTACGAATCATTTACGAAAGCATCTCTCAATTAAGCTGATTTCTTAATCAAAATGTATTTCCGATTTTAAAACAACGTAATGTTTGAGAGAGACGTAAATACGTACGTAATCTGTGCTGTGAAAAAATAAACACGCGTCGACTTGAGAATCTTCAACGTGTTTCTGTCGACGGAAATGTAGTTCTGTTACCGGAAGTCAAGGTGTCTCAGGATCTTCAGTGTTAGTAACGGAGGATAGACAACGACTTTTGTAACGCCTGTTTTTAGCAATCGGCCATTAAACCCATTGCAATGATCTGTCCCGTAGAATTCATTTTGAAGTAGCTTTACCTGTAAGCAACCGATGCCGAAAAATGAAGATAAAGAAAGAATAGAGGGATCTGTGCTCAGAAACGATGTAAGTGATCATGATGATAAAGAAACTAAGAAAAATAACCACATCACCTTAAAGGTCACGACAGACAATGATACAGAAACAACGCATAGCGATAAAGAAAGCAAAATGTTTTTAAACTGATATCGATGCATTCAGGAACGGGATGCGACGGCAGTATATAAGGTGGGCCTGCCAACAGAATGGCACAGTTGACAGCGGCTGTGGAAAACATGAAGACTGTCTTATTCCTTGCGGGGCTCATCGCCCTGGCGTTGGGCAGTGCCGTCCCTCCCAAACATGAGATCAAAGTGAAGGCTGGTAAGAATTACTTGAGATTTTCTTTTGTTTTTAATGCTTCGTTGGTCTATTTGGCCGTAAGTTTGACTGATGAGATGAGTTTGAGAGATGAGGGGTTCGATTTCCAGGCATTGCAAAGTGTTGTTGAGTTTTTCCAGTAGTAGCTTCTCCATAGCTGCCACTGAGAATTTACTACTTGTAATTGTCAATAGCTGCTATTGGGCTCACTTTCTATGACATGGGGCTGGCAAAATGTGGGTGCACTGCGGTGTTTACCTCTCTCTCAGCCGTTATTAAAAAATACCAGCTAAGAGATACTATACTTCTATGAATGCCAGAACAATCAGTACCTTATTATGTGGTCTCCAATCTGTTCACCCATAGAATGTACCTACTTTGAAAATAACCCATCCATATCGGCATGCCACAAGTCGTAATATAGCCCCGCTCCTTGCATTTCAAGCCATATTGGGTGAAAGGCAATGCTGATGAGATCATTTTGTTTCAGTTGAACCTCACTTCGTTGAGTACCAGAAGAAAGTTCTGGGTCTCTTCGAACACTCCGAACAACTGGACTCACACGCCGAGTACTACAAACTTGGCAAGGAATACAACATTGAAGCCAACATCGACAACTACACAGTGAGTTATTTTGAAACTCTGTCCTCATGAAAAAGCAAATATTTATTGTCTTTGTAAAATATTACGTTTTGCATGTTATTGTCTTCTTATATAATTTTCCAATTTTCCAGAACAAAGCTGCTGTCGAAGAATTCTTGGTTCTGTACAGAACTGGATTCCTGCCGAAATATCACAAGTTTTCCATCTTCTACGAAAGGATGAGGGATGAAGCCATCGCTCTTTTCCATATTTTCTACTATGCTAAGGACTTCGACACCTTCTACAAAACCGCGGCTTGGGCCAAGGTTTGGCTGAACGAAGAACAGTTCTTATATGCGTACTACATTGCCGTTGTCCAAAGGGCTGATACTACTGGCATCGTTCTGCCGGCGCCTTATGAAGTGTACCCTCAGTTCTTCTTCAACAAGGAGGCTCTGATCAGAATGTACCGCACCAAGATGCAAAGTGGTTTGTTCGACGCTAAATTGGCTGCCCAATACGGTATCGTGAAGGAGAACGACTACTATGTATACTACGCCAACTACTCCAACGCCCTGACTTACCCCAACCAGGAACAGAAACTGTCATACTTCACAGAAGACATTGGTTTGAACTCTTACTACTTCTACTTCCACTCGCAAATGCCTTTCTGGTGGAAGTCCGAAAAACTTAGTGTATTGAAGGACCGTATGGGCGAACTTTTCTTCTACTACTACCAGCAACTTCTGGCTCGTTACTCCTTGGAGCGTCTATCCAACGGTTTAGGTGACATTCCTGAATTCTCTTGGTACTCCAACTTCAAGACTGGCTACTATCCACAACTGACCGGAAACTACTTACCTTTCGCTCAAAGGACCAACGACTACAACATCCACACTGAGAAGAACTTCGAATTCATCCGCTTCTTGGACACCTATGAAAAGACATTCTTCCAGTTCCTGCAGAAGGGTGAATTCAAGACTGTAAGTATCAACAGATAAATCCTGTTTCATGAATTTGATAAATAAAACATACTTTCATGAACACTAATGTGTGAATGACATATTTTCAGCCCGAGAAGGAAATGAACTACGTCGGCAACTACTGGCACATGAACGAGGATCTGTACTCCGAACACTCCAAGAAAGACTTACACCAGTACTCTTACGAAATCATCGCTCGTCACGTGCTCGGCGCGGGTCCCAAGCCTATTGACAAGTGAGTTATACCAATAAATATTCTTAACTTCGTAATTCCAACGAATCGAAAGAGAATCTATATCATTTTGTTCCTTTTGAGCTGGGCTGTTGCTGAAATAACAGGCCCATTTTGCAACAAAGTTTGTTTCTAAGGTTGGCTAGTTATTACTAAGCGATAGAATTGCAGGTCAGAAGACTATCACCTACGTACCTTCCTTTATTAGACCCGTGGCCTAACTGAGTAAACATAATAAGTCGCTCAATCAAACATTGTCTATTTATTTCAGATACACTTTCATGCCAACCGCTCTTGACTTCTACCAGACTTCTCTGCGTGACCCTGCATTCTACCAGCTCTACCAGAGAATTGTCGACTACCTTGTTGCCTACAAAGAGTACGTGAAGCCTTACTCTCACGATGATCTTCATTTCGTCGGTGTTAAGATTAACGACGTGAAAGTCAGCGAACTGTCCACTTACTTCGATTACTTCGACTTCAACGCCACGAGCAGCGTGTTCTTCAGCCAGGAAGAGCTCAAGTCTTACCCTACTGGTTTCATTATCCGTCAACCTCGCTTGAACCACAAGCCATTCACCGTCTCTTTTGACGTTAAGTCAGATGTTGCTTCTGATGCCGTCTTCAAGGTCTTCATCGGACCTAAATACGATTCCAACGGATACCCAGTTAACATTGAGGAGGACTGGATGAAATTCTACGAAATGGACTGGTTCGTGCAGAAACTTGTCCCTGGTGAGAACAAAATTGAGCGCAAATCCAGTGAGTTTGCTTTCTACAAGGATGACTCCATTCCTATCAACGAGGTCTACAAATGGTTAGACCAAGGAAAGGTGCCTTACGATATGTCTGCTGTGCCCGACAACCTGCCTAGGAGACTGATGCTGCCTAAGGGTACCCCCGGTGGATATCCATTCCAGCTATTCGTGTTCGTGTACCCATACAACAGCGTTAAGAAGGGAGAGCACGTGTTCGAGAACCTCATCTTGGACAACAAGCCCTTCGGATATCCATTGGACCGTCCCGTACGTGACGCTTACTTCAGGCAACCCAACATGTACTTCGAGGATATCGAAATTTTCCACAAGGATGCTTACTTCCCTTGGGAGTTTAATGTGCCTTCTTATTTCCAAAAGAAGCAGTAATACGATAAAGATCTTAATGTCGTTTAGAAATATTTTATCATAGAACGAAATGTACAAAGAATACGAGTGAAATAAATATATATATATATTTTTAAATATTTAATGAATTGTTTCCATTGATTACAAAACATAAGTCATCACAGAAAACTAAAGCCTCAACTTACTGCATTTGTAGATCTACCTCAGTTCATTGATCTCATTATAAATGAATAGTTTGCTGATCTCATGTGGTTCTGTCGCAGAGATTAAGTAGCTGTGCACTCTCACTGAGACACTGCAAGTCAGGGCGAGTAAGTGAGTGTATTAAGAGCGCTCGTGTAAACTCGGTCTTCCTCGCTAGGCTTTACAATCTCGACGACTTTTGCAGCTTTGTAATAAGACCAGTTTCATAATAAAATGGGCTTCAAGATACTGTTAGTAAAAACATTAAATTACAACCAGTACCATAGAAGGAAATTTCTTTTAAAAGTTGCTTAGTGGATCATTGGTGTTCGTGACTGTACAGCAACCTGTTTTTTTTTTCATTAGCCTTGTTTGTCCCACTGCTGGGCAAAGGCCTCCCTCATATCCTTCCAGGTAATCTTCTCCTGCGCCACCTCAATCATTAAAAAGGCTGTACAAATTCAAATTCATTTATTAAGCTAACACATCGTTCTTTAATGATAATTATTTTTCTCTCTATGGATGTTGCTTGTCCGAAATAAAAGTTATTTTATTTTCATTTTTATTTTTTTAATATACAAAAATGTTTTTAAGTTAGAACTAACGGAAAACTGACAGGTCAGGACAGGGACTTAACAGCGGGGCCCGAACTAGGCACACACAGCTACACGCACACACGCTCACACATCGTCGTCACAGCCTGGGTGACCCAGACACTACACAAAGATAATAGGTAACCATGTTTTGCTAGCGCAAGAAAAATTATTTAAATTACCAATCAGAAATGTGATTACAGAAAGAAAAAAAATCTAATCTATACTTATAATAAATCTATCTATACTTATAATAAATCTATCTATACTTTTAATAAATATACTTATAATAAATCTGTAGAGAGATCAATTCTGTACATGAAATATATTTCCAAAATAACTATCAGGGGGTGATTAGGGATCGATAATGATGCCAAAAATGCAATCAGTAAAATTTTGGTCTGTCTGTCTGTCTGTCTGTCTGTCTGTCTGTATAACCGTTATAGAAACAAAAACTACTCGACGGATTTTAACGAAACTTGGTACAATTATTTTTCATACTCCTGAATTGGTTATAGTATACTTTTCATCACGCTACAATCAATAGAAGCAGAGCAGTGAAGGGAAATGTTGGGAAAACGGGAGAAGTTACTCCATTTTTTAAGCTTCCGTCGCGTGTGCAACCTTAATGGTTAAAGCTACACAGAAATCATGTATGACGGAAATGTTCTCCTTAAAATTATATAAAAAACATCCCACGACAGCATATGTCTATCTTTTATGGTTGACTCACAATATCACGTGTAACTCCCGATAGCTTAGCAGTTCGAAGCTTTCTGATTATATTTGTTTACTCTTACGTTTATAACACTCTCAGTCATCCCTAATTAAAAAAGTTAACATTATTTACTAACTTTATTATACAAGACCTACATTCTATGCGAATAAATAATTTGATTCGATTTGATTTGATTTAACTATTCCATAAAAATAATCATAGAAATCGGTACAGAAACACCAAAGTTATACATGAAATACGCTAATAATAAGCCATCGCGCGTGAATACTGAATCATGCTATAGGGATTATTTTTGTATAAGGTCCGAGAATCGGTCGCCGCGCTTGACGCGTCTCGCGGCCGAAGGTATAAAAAGGCGAGGCGTCCGCGACCCTTGCTCGAGCCAGCCCGCGATGCTGAGCCTGTAGTTTTAAATCAGCCCCTAAATCATACAAGTCAGATCCAGCCTGTCCCTTGCTGTCCCCCCCCAGCGACGCCCTAAGCCGACGCTCGTACCCCACAGGGGGTGCCCTTAGCGTGTAGTCGCTTAGCTTTTAAGTTTTTGCCCTGGCTGGAGGCCTTACACTCAAGGCAACCATAGGATAGTACGGTTGAGCAGTACCATCTTCTATGATGACTGCGAGAATGCCCATTCGGAAAAAAAAAAAAAAGAAGCGCGAGCTTCATACAATTTTTGCCTGTTGATGCGAATAGACGTTCAGAGCGTTCGACCTTATTGACAGGCAATACTTAATTGATTAACAAACCGTGCTTATCAGCGCGACTTTTTGTCTTTGATAATTTATTTTTAGATTCCTTTTGTTGTTATTTTATAAAATAGGTATTAGTTATTTTGGTAGTGTTTAAATATTCGTTCAAATTACAATTATTATTAATAGTTTACATTTATTTCTTTTTAGGCGAAGTAGTAGTAGGTACGCATAGATTTTTACATACTGATAGGTAAGTTTTGGCTAATTTACGTTCACTTTTTTTATACCTATTAGTTTTATTTTCATTTACGTTTTAGCTTTATTTTTATTTGCCTGCATCAATGCCACCTAAAAAACGATTATCTTTATCTCGAAATTCGAGAGAAGCTAAGAGAATGAGAAATAGGCGTTCTCAAGAATCGGCAGAGGAAAGAGCACATCGGTTAAAATCTATAATAATAATAATATAATATAATAAAGATTTATTTTCTCCCACAAAGTACAGTTTCAACATAGAAGTGTTCCAAATATTGGAGGTACAAAGGTTTGTGGGAGTCAGGAATCCAAACTAGGATACCCTGTGCTATGGAATCCTGGCCCCCCTCGCCGAGATAGGGATTTTGACAATTCTAAAACGTAGGACATGTAGGACTATTGTAAGAAAAGAATAAACAAGAAAAGGTACTACTAATGAAACAAAATCATAAAAATAAAATATAAAATTGAACTAAAAATACGTGTGTGTTTAGTAAGTGTGAGTGTGAAGTGGAAGGTGTCCTGTATGTGGTGTGTTGTGTGTGAGTGTGTGAGAGAGAGAGAGTAAGATGTGTAGTGTGTGTGTACGTATAAAGATGGATTTGTATACGAATGAATGAGTGAGGAGCAGTATATAAATATTTATGAAAAACGCTAGATTAGGATAAGATATTAAGCAGTTTTTCCGTTTGCTCATAATCAAGTTCTAAAAGCCACTGTGTAAGCTTCTTTTTACATTCTACCCTAGACAAATTAACAATTTTAAGAATCTTGTTAATTTTATTATACAGTCTGCATGCTCTGAAATTGAAGAAATTATGGGCAAAAGATGTTTTTACCGGAATTGTTTCACAGACTTCATAGGATCGCCTAGTATTTATCTTCTTTTTAGCCGTAGAAAAGTCTATAGAGGAATGCTTTTTTATAACTGTTAGTAGTATATACAGCTGCCTGATTGTTAATACCTTTGCTTCGTTATAGAGGGTTGTTGTAGGGTATAAACGTGGTTTGAAGAGAGCAACTTTTAGGAGAAGTCGTTGAGCTCTTTCAACGTTTAGGATATTCGTTTTATGCAAGCCGCCCCAGGTGGAAATACCATACGAAAGGATTGATTGGCAAAGGGATTCGTACACAGTTTTAACCAGTTTCCAGCTCGCAACATGCCTAAGATTTTTAAATATATGAACAAGTTTTCTAGTTTTCTGGACCAGGTGTGAAATGTGTTCTTTAAAAGATAAGTTTTTATCGATTATTATGCCTAAGTATTTTATTGATTCTGTACTTGATATCATTGGGCACATGGTACAGTTGGTGGTTACAGGTTTACATGTGTGTGCATAAATATTGAAATTATTAGTATTTGATGCAACATTATGTATTGTAAACTCTATGTATTTAGTTTTGGAGGCATTTAGGGTCAGTTTGTTGAGAGCAAGCCAATGAGTTACGATATTGAAACCTTCTTGGGCAGCAATAAAAGTTTCGTCCCATGAGTTACCATAAAACGTTAATGTAGTGTCGTCGGCATAAGACATAACATGACAGTTTCTAATGTTTAGTTGGCAAAGATCATTAATATAGCAAAGGAAGAGGGGGGGGCCCAAGATACTGCCTTGTGGGATTCCAATATTTATTGGTCTTTCTTCACTCAGCGAATTGCCTATCCGAACTGATTGATGTCGATCTTGTAAATAGTTCTGGAATAGTTTCAATTGTGTGTCCCTTATTCCCATATGTTCTAGTTTGGATATTAATATGCGTGGGCACACAGTATCAAAAGCTTTCTGAAGATCTAGAAAGATAGTCAAGCATTTTTTTCTATTATCTAAATTACTTACAATAAATTGAGTGAATGTGTGAATACAGTCAGTTGTAGATTTTCCTTTTCTGAAACCATACTGGTTAGGTGATAAGATGTTTTTATCTTCTAAGAATTTCACAAACCTGTTATTAATAATCCTTTCAAATACCTTTGAAATAGAGGTGAGCACAGAAATTGGACGATAGTTTGCCACTTCTTCCTTGCTACCGCTCTTAAAAATAGGGATAACAATGGTTTTTTTAAGGGAATCTGGAAAAATGCCTTCTGCTAAACATCTATTCAGGATAAAGGTAAGGGGAGCGACTATATATTTTTTTAAATTCTTAAGGACTGTTGACATTATATTGTCCCACCCTGCTCCACAATCTGAGCGAAGGTTGCAGATAATTCCTTCTACTTCCTCTTCAGATGTCTCCAAAAGCACAAAAGAGTTACAAGAGGACATGACATTTGCCGCGTTAGTTGGGAGTGGAGAAAGACCAGTTGGAATTTTACTTTTCAACTCCATGCCCACGTTTGCAAAATAGGAGTTTACTGCGTTAACTGAATCTTGTGGGGATGATTTGACATGCAAAAGTTCCAACGGTGGTGCGTTTGAATTTTTCAGATTGGTAACAGTTTTAATAGCGGACCAAAGTTTCTTGTTATCACTTCCAGCCGAATCAAGTATATTCCTGTCATATTGTCTCTTACATTTTTTTAATATGTCATTACAAAAATTTCTATATCTTTTGTAGGATATTTTTAAGACATTATTGTCAGGATTGTGTTTTAGCTTGTAATGCATTCTGTCTCTTGTTCTTATGCACCTCAAGAGTCCAGGAGTAATCCACGGTTTTATGGTAATTTTATTTCTAGGAATTTTAATAATTATTGTGTTGTTTATTATAATTTTTTGTAATTTTTGAATTAAATAAGTCATGAGATCGTTAGGATTTATATTATTATCGTACACACTATCAAAGTCAATATTTTTGCAGTCATTGTTAAGGTTCTCAAAGTCAATTTTGTTCATAAATTTTGCTTTGTGGTTTTGTCCACTTAAGCGCAAACAGAAAAGGGTAGCCTCGTGGTCAGTAACTGCAGATTTAAGAATAAATGTAAGAGAGGAAGCTTTAGTTTTAATTATCACGTGGTCCAGACAGCTAGATCCTCTTGTTGGCTCATAATGTGCAGGTATCATACCAAAGAAAGAAAGTAGGTCGAGGTAGCTCGATGTAGTTACATTTGGATCTTTGATATTTATATTTATGTCACCCATCAGAATTACATTTTTGAAACCGGATAGTTTTGTTAATAGTTCCTGTAAGGTGCGTAAAAAATTATCTAATGTGTGAAAACTAGGCGGTCTGTATATTGCGATTATGGCTGTCTTTTTATTTATTTTAATAAGTAGGCAGTTCGCTTCTAAGATATCAGGTTCTTCTATAATGAAGTTAATGTCGTTATTCACGTAAACGACTACGCCATCATTTTGGTTATAGTTCCGTGTAGTTGAAAAACTGGAGTAGCCAGGTATAAGTGGTAAGTTATTAACGGATGAGAGCCAACATTCAGACAGAATTATAACATCACTGCTCAGCCGTATTCGTTTTAGTAACGTATTTAGGCCGAGAAAATTTTTATTAATACTTCTAATATTTTGTTGCAAAATTTTTAAAAATGTATTTGGTTTAGGTATGGTAGCTTTACAAGATTCAGGTTCGCAGCTGTACAATTCCGTCAGAACTAAGTTTTCTAAATTGCTTATATTGTTTAGATTAGCGAATTTTGTTTTTAATAAATTGTTGGTGTATGGGTTTGTGATTACGGACTGATTGTATGTTGAGCGTTTTTCGTTTTGGGTTAGTGTGAAGAATGATAATATTGAAGTTCTCACGAGTATTAATGTATAATGATGTTGTAATGAAAAGTGATTGAATGGGTTTAGATGTGAAGTGTGTATAGTAGTGTGGAAATGCGTTTGAGTAGATACGAAGTTTGTGTAAAAAGACAAGTAAAACATGCAAAAACAAAATGGACAAAGTTACAAAATTACAATACGGATTATATAGTCAAATTTTCGGTACCAGGTTTTCAAGATCGGCTTCACATTTAACTATTATTGGTTTTTCTGGTTCACTTTTTCGCAGGAAAACTTTACCAGCTGAGGACCAACAGTATGAGTAGTTTTGTTCTTTTGCAAATTTTCTAGCTAGGTAGAAGAGGTGTTGGGTTTGAGGAGGCAAGAAGTCAGACACATAGATGGGTGTGGCAGGGCCGACCATATTTAGGTGTACAGAGCTGAGCTTGTTCTGCTTGTTATTTGAGTTGAATTGTCTCGCTTTCTTTATTATGGCTTCTTTAGTAGCAGTGCTAGCTAAGTCAACAATAATTTTTGATGCTTTATCCCTTTTGCTCATGCTATAGACCTCTTTAATTTCCGATCTTTGGAGAGAAGCGCCAACAGCATTGGCTGTATTTAATACAATCAAACTGAGTTCCTCTTCACTTTCTTTTAGAGATAAAGGAATATTTTTAATTTCCAACTTTTTGGTGTACAGCATCCGCTCTAAGTTGTCAACTCTTTCCTCAAGTTGGTAGATATACTTGCGGTCCGCTTTCTTTTCAGATTCCAACAGGTCCAGTCTGCTTCGCATATCCTCATATTGGTTCGATACAAAGGTGATGGAATCTTTAATTTCGGAGTTTTGTTTTAACAACTCCGTCATCATATCACGCAAAACACTTAACGAAGCATCTGTTTTGTTACTACGCGATTCAGAGTTTCTGCAGTGAGAATCGAACAGTTTTTGCATATCGTTCATGAAGCGCTCGTTTTCGTCATCATGTTTACGCTTCCTTTTAGTAACATATTCATTTGTTTGAATATCAGTTAAATTTGGTGCCGACCCACTTTGGGTCATTTTTTGTGTTTGCAATGTGGTAGATTGCGTATGTGATTCCACGATTAAGGGCGTTGACGGAGGTGTTCGCGTCTTGGTATCATTTTGTGTTGGGTTGCTAACCTGCAGTGAATTCGGTTCAACCTGCGTAGGAGTTGAAGGAGGTGTACGACGAAGCATCATTTTATAAATGTCGCTATCCGTCCTCTAAACGTTAACGTATGAGAGTTAGTGCCTCAACTTCTCGAGCCAATGAAAGCTCTCTCTCGAGAGAGATGCGATTAGCAGCTGACAGAGCGAGACAAGCTTCATCACGGGCGTCTCAAAGCTCTTCTCAACGAGAGCTAAGGCATACCATTGACCGAGAACAACATGTGTTATCCCGAGAAGCTGAAACTGCTTCACAACGAGAATTGCGACTCACAGCTGACCGCGAACGGCATACATTATCTCGCGAGTCCGAAACCTACACTGAGAGGGAATTACGTCTCACAGCTGATCGTGGGAATTCCACCCCTAAAGGGGTAAAATAGGGGATGGAAGTTTGTATGAAAGTCTGTCAGTTTTGAAGTTAGGATCTTCAAATTTTGTGTTTAGGCTGAAGATTGAAAATTAATTTATACGTGTCTCGGCGTTTTTGGTAATTCTACCCCCGAAGGGTTAAAAAGGGGGGTGAAGGTAAGTAATCGGATATTTACGACATCCACGCGGGTGAAGCCGCGGGCAAAAGCTAGTAATTAATAACATCGATAGAAACATAGAGAGGTACAATAAGTACATACAAACAAAAACAGTTAAGTTGGGTAAGTGTGTGAGTGTGGGGTGTGTGTGTGTGTGACAACATAGAGTGAGTGGCTATTAACTTGAGATACAATGTAAACTTTCTGATTCCTCATAAGTTTTTACTTATAAGGAAACAGAAAGTTTACATTGTATCTCAAGTTTTAAACAGAAGTTTTACAAGACTACTGTAGTAGCTGTTGGTTTTGTATATTTTATATTACTTTGACTATATCTATTGTTTGTTGATACAGAATTGAAGTGATATGTACTGGTAGTAGATATTTTAAATACTGTTTACCAAGTACAGTAGTCTTGTAGTACAGGGAGTGTATAAGTAAAAAATAGGAAAGTATTGTAAGTTTTCGAAGTCATCATCTCCCTAGCTTTTTCCCAACTATATTTGGATCGGGTTCCAGTCTAACCGGATGCAGATGAACACCATTATATTAAATGGAGCGACTGCCTATCTGACCTTCACAACCCTGTTAGTACTTAGTAATATGATACCCCTTGGTAAAACCAGCAGTGGACGTCTTTTGGCTGAAATGATGATGATGATGATGATGACGGTAAGACTGGTTGTCAGACTTTCGGGCCACTGACTACCTAGGTAACGACTGTCAAAGATCTACATATGACAGCCGGGACCAACGGCTTAACGTGCTTTCCGAGGAAACCCGCTGTGTAATGGGTGGTCCTGAAGAACGACCCGAGCGGCTGGTATTATTTAGCCACGAGCTGGTGACTTTCATGAGGTTAAAACTTTTGAAAGTGTCCCTATGAATTAAAATAAACAGTTGACGTTCGCGTACAGCCTCAGACACCTTATACACTTCGTCCGTTGAAAAGCGTCGCGACTTTCCCAAAAGAACCTACCTTTAGGACGGCCGGCTGGGCGCGTTCTAGCTCCAGCATGCACTACTTTGCAGGGCTACCCAAGACTGACAGTATTGCAGGACATACTGGCATAGAGAGGTGTAAACCTGACTACATTATGATCTTAGGAGCACTGGCTCGTAAATGGCTCGTTTTAAAAGCAAACTATCCATTTCAAACCTATTACTTTGACTATATCTATTGTTTGTGGATACAACACTGAATTGAAAAGCACAGGTAGTAGATATTTTAAATGCTGTTTACCAACTACAGTGGAAAGATGCAGCTTGCTGTCATTATCATCATCAGCATCTACAGCCCGGCCTCACCCGCTGCTGAGTAGCTTGGCAAAGAGAGGCTCTCTTTACCAAGCTCCACGTTCTTGTGCCAGCCTCATCCAGGATATTCCAGCGATGGCAGCAATGTCATCTGCCAATCTCAATACTCAATACTTTATTGCATTCCACAATGTAGGCTTAGGTGGTAGACATTTTTTAAAAGAAACAATCGTGGACCCTGTCGGGCACAGCAAAAGAAAGATAATAATAATATTAGGAGATGAGGACTTATGATTTAAGTATCTTATAATCTAACTTATTCTAAAAACATTTATGTTAAATCTATATTTTTCAGGGATTTAGAAAAAAAAGACAATCAGGCAATCTCGCCTCCGCACGACCAACACCTACTGCAACACTAACTAACCTGCTAGCCCTTCTAGGTACAAGTGAGGATACTGACATTATCGAGCAGATCAGATAGGCAGTCACTGCATCTCAGTAAATAACTTATAGTATTCAGCGTGATTCAAGAGGAAGGTTTATATGTATATTGCACCTGTACGAAGTCGGGGCGGCTCGCTAGTTATTTAATAATATTAAAATTGTATCAAACAAACGTAGGCGTTGACTGACTCACAGGAATTTCCTAAAGTTTTTATCGGTCATCCACTTGAGAAAAATATGACTAATATTTTCATCGAGATTTAGTGATAAAGATTATGATAAAGCCAAGATTAGTGAGGTGTATAAAAGGTATTGCAATCGATATTTTGATCAGATAGTAAATACACAGGAATACAAGATGGCTCAAATCCAAAACGCCCTGATCTTTGCAGCACTGGTATGTACCGATTTATTTCATTTAATTACTTTTCCTCATTTCTTTACTGGATAATATATTTAAATTTATATAATTAAAATAAAGTGATTTTGTCCTTCAGTTTTTAACAAATCGCCAACGTTTGTCAATGAAAGTTATAAGAAAACATTCAGTCCAACAGCTTTAAATGAATTTAACGTGTTGCATCATCAAATAAGTAGAAGAACCGTCAATTGGAATAAGTTTGTTAATTTCAGCCATCTATACATATAATAAAATCGTAGACTTTCCGTGTCTGTACATTACATATTTTTACAAAAAAATCACTGGAAGGTGCTAGAAATAAGTAGTAGAAAGTATTAAAACATTTTTTAAAATTTTTGTCTGTTTGTCGGTTTGTCGGTTTGTCGGTTTGTCTGTTCGTTTGTGCGCGCATCACGTAAAAACCCCTCATTGTATTCAAAATCTAAATATTACAAAATAAGAAGCATTGTTCTGGATATTATTTAGCGTTTATTTCATCAAATTCGACCAACAGACGCAAAAGATATTAATATTTAAAATTTAGTTGGTAACCTCATGCGCGATTTCTATGATAAAAATAATTTACGTAAATAGGTTTTAGTTTCGCCAATTGTGAACCGATTTTGATGATTCTTTTTTTGTTTGGAAGAATATTATTCCGCAATACTCCTATTTTTTATTTGGTGAAGATCTGATGGTGATCTTCGGAGATATCAATGGAACTCTTCAATAATAGACAGCAAATCTGTCGTGATTGCTGCAATCGCTTGGATGTTTATTGTTTACACAACACCATAACATAATATCACGCCTGTATGCTCTGAGGGGCTACGCAGATGTGTACAGTGCACCCACATTTTGATAATTAGGTATGCCCAGTTCCATTTTGTTGGGGATAAGCCTATTACCATGACATGTATTGTTAACGGTTATCTAATGTTTCACCAAAACTCCTTTGATAATTTTTAACCGACTTCAAAAAAGGAGGAGGTTCTACGTTCGACTGTATGTATTTTTGATGTACACCGATTTCTCCGCCAATCGTCGACCGATTTTGAAAATTCTTTTTTTATTCGAAAGTCTATACTCCTGAGGTGGTCCCATTGTCATCAAGTCAGAATCTGATGATGGGGTCCCAGGAAAATTAAGGGCAACCCTCAAATTTTATGGGCATTGATTGATACAGTATACTTCCCATATGGTCCCATGGTCATCAGGTCAGGATCTCGGTTTCGGTTTAAAGACATTTATTTCTCAAAGAACAAATTACAGTTCACTTAAAGAGAAACTTAACTAAATTTACAATAAGTTGTGTTATATTACGACGTTCAAGCTACCCAAGAAACTGAACACCATAGTTTCATGCATGAAATAGCAAGTACTGTAAAGATGTAGTTTAAATATTTGTAAACGCACTCACGATACAGGAGAAATTCCTAGCGTAGGACAACAAAAAAAAAATCTGATGTTGGGATCCTGGAGAAATCAAGGGAATTTTCTAAATTGTATAGGCACACATACTCGCAGGCATTATGCCTGGTAATCATCATTGTGTGTAAGTTCAGCGATACCTTTGCCAATAGAGAACCTATTTCAATGATTTATTTTTTATTTGGAAGAATATTATTCGGCGGCGCTGGCCCCGTTTAAATTTGGTGAAGATCTGATGCTGATCTTCGGAGATATAGGTACAATGGAACTCAACAAAATTAGGCAGCAAATCTGCCGTGATTGCTGCAATCGCTTAGATGTTTATTGTTTACACAATATCCTAACATAACGCCTGTATGCTCCGAGGGTGTAGACAGATGTGTGCAGTATAACCAGATTTGTTTATTTTTGTTGACAATATAAAATAAATGCATAGCAAATATTAATTGTACAGGATATTACAACTAAAAATGGAACAATAAAAAACTTTTTTGCAAAAAATAAAACCGTCTTCAAAAACACAAAAAAGTGAAAAATAACTTTAGCTTCAGAAGTCGGTGACTTTGTTTGTTTGATTCAGTTTTTGTTTCCTTTTGTCTTTACTCTTTGCACTAAAAATTTGGTACTGAAAGAGAGGTTTAATTATGAGAAATCTATCTAAATATATGAAAGCGAAAGGTCGAAAACCGCTTGACGTATAAAGATGAAATTTGGCAGGCAGGTAGTTTATAGTTCGTAGTCGTCCGCTAAGAATGCATTTTACGACAGGGCCGAATTAAGGAGGTCTAAGGGCTCTCGCAAGTTTGCATGAAAGTCCTTCATTTTGTGTGCTATCAACTTGAAATTTGGCAGGGAGGTAGTTAATAGTTAGTAGACGTTCGCTAAGAACGGATTTTGCAACAGGGCCGGATTAAGGAGATCTAAGGGCTCTCGCAAGTTTGTATGAAAGTCCGTCATTTTTTGTGCTACAAACTTGAAATTTGGCAGGGAAGTACTTTATAGTTAGTAGACGTTCGCTTAGAACGGATTTTGCGACAGCGCCGGGTTAAGGAGGACTAAGAGCTCTCGCAAGTTTGGATGAAAGTCCTTAACTTTTGGTGCTCCAAACTTAGTATTATTTGGCAGTGAGGTAGTTTATAGTTAGTAGACGTTCGCTAAGAACGGATTTTGCGACAGGGCCGAATTAAAGAGGTCTAAGGCCTCTCGCAAAAAGTCATTTAATGTTGTATACAGAACGGTATTAGAATAAAAAGCGCTAAAAATGGTTCACTTTGAAAAAAAGTTGTATAGTGCCAAAATACACCGATATTTGAAGCCATATCGTCGCCTCAACGCCATTTAATTTTGTTTCGGACCTCTGCCGCCCAGAATTACAGCACCCAAAAGAACGCCTTTTGTAGTCATCAGTACATTATCACCTTTTGATCTGGCAGTCAGTTCTCACACATAACATAACGTCACGCCTTAAAGCCCCGAAGGTTTGGACAGACGTGTACCTAATCGTACACACACATATCGCCAGTTATATTGAAGTCCCATGTAGCCTATTGCCATCAACCGAGCACAAATCCAGATTCGCGCCAAATATCACCCAATCTCATGTTGATAAATTTCACGTGAGATTAGGAGGGAGATGAGGGGGTCAAGCCAAATCTCACGACATCCCACCAGGGGAGGAGGGGGGTCGAAAAATCGCCTCACGTAATCAATGGGACGCCCCCTAACACAAGCATGTCCTTGCTTAAAAGGTGATCTCCAAATCAAGTGTGTGATAACTTTATGTAATTGAAATAATTTTTTTTTTTAACACTGCCCGACCCGGGAATCGGTCCCCACGCTTTGTAGTCGCGCTTGCGACCACTAGACCAACGTGGCAGTCTCACACATGCACACCAAAATTTCCACGCGAACGAAGTTGCGGGCAACAGCTAGTTTTAAATATAATTTTTAAGTAAAAAAGGTACGTCTGACGTGGAATTACGGCCATTAGTTTCGTTACAACACTTCCAAATGTAATTCTAAAATATGTTCTCTCCACAGTGCATCCTTGCTGGTTCTCTCACCCAATCATCCGGCGCCGAACACCGACCACCGCATATTCACCACGAGGAACCACTGGATCAATCAGACGACGAACGCCGACCACCACACATTCACGGTGTAGCACCACTATTGCCACTCGGCATCATAGGGCGACCACCCCACATTCACGGCGATACCCCATCCGACGCCGAAGGCACACCACCGCACATCGAAGACGTAACCCCACTGGCGCCATCCGACGCCGAAAACCGACCATCGCACATTCCCGAAGAAGCGTCACTCGTCCCCAACGACAAGCCTTTCCAGTTTGACATCCCCGACTGGATCCCCATTAGCCCTGGCGTAAATTGGACCCCCTGCGACATTGACGCTGGTCCCAGAATGCGTTGCCACGACTGTCACACAAGATTGATCTGCACACGACTCGGTGGATTTGTGATCGAATGCCCTGATGCATCTTACTGCAGAAACGGACTATGCTCGGATGCACCTATTGCAGGATGCGTCTAAGTTACTGCGAAGTAAGAAGTTTCGTGTGATTGTTACTCTGAACAGGATCCAGCCGTTAGTATGCCACGTTGAGTGATTGTATCATTCCACTTTGTGCTGTATCACCTCTGTTCCTCACATCCGTGTGAGAGCCCCTTAAATGCTGAATAGCCATACATAATAGCGACCGGGAACTGTACCCGCAAAACGTGAGTGACATTCGTCAATAAATAAGCTACAATTTTGCGAAAATAAATGTTTGTTTTTCCTTTGGTGAAATTGAATGGGTTCTGTTATACATACAAGAATCCACGCCTTATCCTCATGGGGGTAGGCAGAAACCACCTGCACGCCACCTGCTACAATCCTTACATACCCCTCTTGGCTCCTCCACGTTTATATATCTGGTCGTACACGCACGCTGGTTGCAGCTACAACACAGCTGTCCTTTCTGAAGAACCTAACCAATAAGATCAGTGTATGTCCTTCTAGGGCGTCCCCTCCCGGCCTTGCCACTCACATCTGCCTTGTTGTCTCCACATGACCAAACCATCTAAGTATCATCATCTGCCTAGCCGGCCCTAACAGCGGCTGCGGCAGCGGCTGTTAGGGTCGGCTTCCAGTCTAACCGGATGCAGCTGAATACCAGTATTTTACATGGAGCGACTGCCTATGTGACCTCCACAACCCAGTTAGTACTAGGTAATACGATACCCCTTGGTAAGACTGGTTGTCAGACTTTTTGGGTCACTGATTACCTATAACGACTATCAAAGATCTACAAATGACAGCCAGGACCAACGGCTTAACATGCTTTCCGAGGCACGGAGGAAACTCGGTATGTAATGGGTGGTCACCCATCCACAGACCAACCTAGGCAAGCACGGCTTAACCTAAAGATCGACCCGAGCGGCTGTTATTATTTAGCCACGAGCTCCTCCACAACCATCCACAAACCATCTAAGTACCTATACTCTTTTTAATTTTTGTCACTAATCTTCTTCCCTGTTCCCAGTACAAACACCGGTCAAACATTCGATTTCTTCAAACATGCAAAAGAAGTACTCACTAGTAGGATTCAATACAATAGGCATTAGCAATAAATAACCTTCAAGTATCTGTATCTTGACGAATCAAAAACTGACAGTAACCTTAACAGAGTTTTGATAAGATAAAGGTGAACATAAACATCAATAATATCAATTCATTCACGAATACAATTTTGTTATGAAAATAAAAACGTCAGAAAACACGACATCACATCTAGCTGCTAAAGTGGTAGGTAGAGTTATGAAGTCCGATGAGATTTTAGTATTAGGTAACGAGACTTTTGAACACAAATCCGGACCATGTCATGATGTGTCCGGACATCGTGGAGCACGTGCGTCAGAGTGCAGCTGTTGGAGTCGCGCCCCAACGTCAACTTAAAGACGACACGACTTGACGACACGGTTGGCGCAGTGGCTGAGCGATTGACTGCTGCGCTGCGTGTCGCGGGTTCGATTCCCGCACGGAACAAATATTTGTATGGCCTACAGGTAGTTGTTCCGGGTCTGTTTGTGTATGTGAGTTTGAATGTTTGTAAATGCACCCACGATACAGGAGAAATTCCTAGTGTGAGGCAAAGTTAAAATTAAAAAAAAAAAAGGCGTTTGTGGTGCGAATGCCAACGTGCTATCTGTACCTCGTCTTGGAAGAGGACTTTTGGCCGCAGAGAGTGGTGTTCCGTCGCTTCCACGGTCAAGTGACATAGTGCACAAGTGAAGTGTTACTAACGTAGTTTTAAGGTTCTTGTTACGAACATAATTTGTATTTTATCATATGTAAATATGTGAGTCTGTAAGGAATACAGGGTGTAAACAGACCCTTCACATACCCGTCAACCAAGCATTCTGTACATCAAACTAAGTAAGTTTACGCAAAAATTTATTGCTGGAATCGACTTTTTTTTTGGGGTGAAAAATCACGTTTTACGGTAGGACTCGATGGAAAGCACTCAAAGCATTGTGCTGATGGATGGATTGAATAGTACGGGGGTCGTGGAGGTGTGTAAAGTAAAAATCTTACATTAAAAATATGTATTAAAAAAAAAACTTGTGAAAAAGTTGGAACTTTGACTCCCAATATCTCCGTAACTAGAAGGTTCCCAGGTATGGTCTAGAACAAAAAAATGATCGCAAAGACTGGGAAAACAAGTGCCTTTCAGATATGTTAAGGGTCTATTTACACCCTTTATATCTATGGGCCAAAGTTGCCTGGAAATAAATGAATGTTGTTGTTGTTGATACTGTTGTTGAAAATTTTCTACATAACATCTCGCCTGTAATCCCCGAAGGGTTAGGCAGAGGTGTACCTAATAGTACACCCACATTTCGCCAGTCATGTTTAAATCCCGTGTAACAGGGGCGAGCTTATTGCCATTAATGGGGCACAAATCCAGACTCCGTGGCTGCCACTGAGAAATTTCTGATGGGAAAACCCAATATCACTTTGCCCGACCCGGGAATCAAACCCAGGACCTCATCTTCAGCAGTCGCGCTTGCAACCACTAGACCAACGAAGAAAACAAACAATAATGAGTTTTTCCTGTATTTGGGACCGAGCCCAGGACCCCATAGGCCCAGTCGTCACATTTATGACGACTGACACTAAAAACAAAGCGAACCAGAGAAATCCAACACAGATGTTGTAAAGACATTATTTGGTGGCCTTATCAAGAACTGTGATATCTTCCCGGCAATATTCAGATGGACCGTTAGATTATTACCTTGAATCGAACTTCTTGATAGTTTTTGTAAGTAACACCGCAGACACAGTTTGATTGGATTATGAGTAACGAACTGTTCACAAATACGTTCCACATGATGGACAATATTACAGCTTATCATTTAACTGAAAACGGGATATTTACTATGTTTACTATTTGTTTCGAGTTCCCGATATTTCGGCGCTGTTGCAAGCACCATAATAATGGATACACTGAAGTTATTGCGGCTGGGTGTTTATGAGATGACATGGTAAATATACCGTTTTCAGTGTTAATGATAATGTTGTAACCATGTCGGTTTAAAAACGAATATTATAGGTATGTTCATACATACCTATTATATTCGTTCACATTTGCTTTAACCATCATAATCTGCTTAGCCTTTTCCCAAGTATTCTGGGATCGGCTTCCAGTCTTACGGAATGCAGGTGAATGCCAATATTTTACATGGAGCGACTGCCTTAGTGCCTATCTGATCTCGGTAACCCAGTTAGTACTGGGTAATACGACATCCCTTGGTAAGACTGGTTGTTAGACTACCGTGCTTCTAACAACCAGCGGCTCTCGAAGATCTATAAAAATCAGTCGGGACAAATGGCTTTCCCACGCATGGAGGAAAGTCGGCATGCACCTGGATCATCCTCGTTCCAAGGACCGACAGTCGGCGGTCAAAAAATCAGAAATGAACGTTTAATTATACAATAGACATAGCTATAAATAACAGCACCTGAGTACCTAAATAATACTTCAGTTCATCATTTGCCTAGCCTTTTCCCAACTATGTTGGGATCGGCTTCCAATCTAACCGGATGCAGCTGAATACCAGTCTTTACATGAAGCGACTGCTTATCTAACCTCCCGATAGTAAGGCTGGCTTTCAGACCACCATTGACTACCTGTAACAACTGTCAAAGATCTTCAAATGACAGCCGGGACCAACGACTTAACGTGCTTTCCGAGGCATGGAGGTAACTCGGTATGTAATGGGTGGTAAGCCGCGCTTGCCTTGATTGGTCCGTGGATGGGTGACCAACCATTGCATACTGAGTTTCCTCCGTGCCTCGGAAAGCACGTTAATCCATTGGTTCGTTATAGGTAATCAGTGGTTCTAAAGTCTTACAACCAATCTTACCAAGAGGTTTCGTATTACTTATACAATACTAACTGGAGGTCAGATAGGCAGCCGCTCCATGTTAAATACTGATATTCAGCTGCATCCGGTTAGACTAGAAGCTGACTCCCACATAGTTAGGAAAAGGCTATCTTTTTTCTTTTTCGTGTGGTTGGTGCCTGGTGTCAGAATTTTTATGCCGCCCGTGGGCCTCTAACTTAGCTTTTCATGCCGTCGAGATATATCTCTCAGGCATGCTGGTGTCGTAAATTAGAGACACAGCAAAGAAACCTAGTGGTAGGTAAGACTACAGAACGTTACTGTTCGAAGCAAATGAGCTGAATTGGGATTTGTGACACTTACACAATGGTATTTATAATATTATAGAGTACGAAATTGACAAACAATGGTATAAAACAAAAAGTTTTTAAATTCTTTAACAGGTGTTCTTATTTCTCTTGACAATAACTACATTACACCGATAAGGTTAAAACAGAAGAAAAGATTACGCAACAGATTTCGCTAAAGCTGTTTTGATATACGAAAAGATGGAGTCAGAGGTTACTAAAGTGATAACGATAAAGAAAGTGCCTATAACGTTTCAAAAGCAAACACATTCAGCACGGGGATGCATAGATAGAGGGTATAAAAAGTGGATACGCTAGCTGTATTGTCACAGTTGACCGCGGTTGTCACAACGATGAAGACTGTCTTGATCCTAGCGGGGCTCGTTGCCCTTGTGATGGGCACTGCCCTCCCCACCCACCAGAACATCAAGTTGAAGGCTGGTAAGAACTCATTTCGATATTATTTTCGTTGCTTTTTATGATGGGGCCTTAATGGGCCGGATTTTTAAGAAACCCATTGGGGGGTCAATCTTTGCATTTTGAGTATAGTTCACCATATTTCTCCCATTTTCCGAAGTAACTAATTGTAATTATTTTGGATGGTAAAGTCTAACTGATTTTAAATCGTTCTAAGCATACGTTTTGGATGTACCGTTTATGAGACTGATTTTACAGAATTTAGAATGTTGAATTAGTTTGACGTACATATTTAACTAACCTAATAAAAGGTTGTGGGTTAGCTCAACTACGTCCAATTATTGTGTAAAATGAAAGAGATAAATACGGCTCATCAGTTACAGTACAAAATTATTTAATGTTGGAAAAATCTATCAATCAAGGGCAGTCTGCCGGAATGAAAAATTTGTTTCTGAATTATATTAATATAACCATTAATTGCAAATTTGGCTTCGTTCATGGAAAAGACAATTAGGTACTAATGACATGTTCTTTTACAGTTGAACCTGAATTCGTCGAATACCAGAAGAAAATTCTGGCGCTTTTCGAACACTCCGAACAACTGGACTCGCACGCCGAGTACTACAAACTTGGCAAGGAATATGACATCGAAGCCAATATCAACAACTATTCGGTGAGCATTTCATATTAAGGCTATCAACACAGCTCCTACAAATTCTTTATACCATTTTAAGAGTTTACTTAACGCAATCCATTTATTTTTGCAGAACAAAGCAGCTGTCGAGGAATTCTTGCTTCTGTACAGAACTGGAACCCTGCCGAAATATCACAAGTTTTCTGTTTTCTACGAAAGAATGAGGGATGAAGCCATCGCTCTTTTCCATGTATTCTACTACGCTAAGAACTTCGAAACTTTCTACAAAACCGCGGCTTGGGCCAAGATTTACATGAACGAAGAACAGTTCTTGTACGCGTACTACATTGCCGTCGTCCAGAGGACTGATACTACTGGCATCGTTCTGCCGGCGCCTTATGAAGTGTACCCTCAGTTCTTCTTCAACAAGGAGACCCTGATCAGGATGTACCGCACCAAGATGCAAAGTGGTTTGTTCGACGTTGAAGTGGCTGCTCAATACGGTATCGTGAAGGAGAACGACTACTATGTATACTACGCCAACTACTCCAACGCCCTGACTTACCCAAACCAGGAACAGAAACTGTCATACTTCACAGAAGACATTGGTTTGAACTCTTACTACTTCTACTTCCACTCGCAAGTGCCTTTCTGGTGGAAGTCCGAAAAACTTAGTGTATTGAAGGACCGTATGGGAGAATTCTTCTTCTACTTCTACCAGAAAATTCTGGCTCGTTACTATTTGGAGCGTCAGTCCAACGGTTTGGGTGAAATTCCTGAATTCTCTTGGTACTCCAAATTCAAGACTGGATACTATCCCCAACTGACCGGAAACTACTTGCCTTTCGCTCAAAGAAGCAACGACTACGACCTCCACAGCGAGAAGAACTACGAAAACATCCGCTACCTGGACACCTATGAGAAGACATTCTTCCAGTTCTTGCAGAAGGGCGAATTCAAGACCGTAAGTAAAAACTGATAATCACCTTAATTACTCAACATGATTTAATACTTCATGAAATAAAGACAAAAAACTAACGCGGCAATGTAATATTTTCAGCCCGAGAAAGAAATGAACTACGTTGGAAACTACTGGCACATGAACCAAGATCTGTACTCCGAGAAGAGCCAGAAGGACTTACATCAATACTCTTACGAAATCATCGCTCGTCACGTGCTTGGCGGTAGTCCCAAGCCTCAAGACAAGTGAGTATTCTGATTACATTGAACAACTTTTAGCTTCACAAAATTTATGAGAAAATTTTCCACAAGACCGAGCTAAGTAAATATTAGTACTAAATTGGATTTTCTTTACTTTCAGCTACGCTTTCATGCCGAGCGCTCTTGATTTCTACCAGACTTCTATGCGTGACCCTGCATTCTATCAGCTGTACCAGAGAATCATCGACTACCTTATTGACTACAAAGAGTACGTGAAGCCTTACTCTTACAATGACCTGCATTTCGTCGGTGTTAAGATTAATGACGTGAAAGTCAGCGAACTGGTCACTTACTTCGATTACTTCGACTTCAATGCCACGAGCAGCGTGTTCTACAGCCAAGAAGAGCTCAAGTCTTACCCTACTGGTTTCATGATCCGTCAACCTCGTTTGAACCACAAGCCATTCACAGTCTCTGTTGACGTTAAGTCAGATGTTGCTTCTGATGCCATCTTCAAGGTCTTCATCGGACCTAAATACGATTCCAACGGATTCCCAGTTAACATTGAGGAGGACTGGATGAAATTCTACGAACTAGACTGGTTCGTGCAGAAACTTGTACCTGGTGAGAACAAGATCGTGCGCAAATCCAGTGAGTTCCTGTTCTACAAGGATGACTCCATCCCCATTAACGAGATCTACCAGTGGTTAGACCAAGGAAAGGTACCTTACGATATGTCTACTGTGCCCGACAACCTGCCTAGGAGACTGATGCTGCCTAAGGGTACCCCCGGTGGATATCCATTCCAGCTGTTCGTGTTCGTGTACCCATTCAACAGCGTTAAGAAGGGAGATGACGCGTACCAGAACTTCCTCTGGGACAACAAACCCTTCGGATATCCATTCGACCGTCCCGTGCGTGAGGCTTACTACAGACAACCCAACATGTTATTCGAGGATGTGCAAATCTACCACAAGGACGCATACTTCCCTTACAACCTTAACGTTCCTTCTTACTTCAAGTCTTACAAGAAGCAGTAAGATGATATGTTACATAGCTTAGGTGAATATGTTAAAATGCGATTAAAATAAAGTGAAATAATAATAATTTAATACAATGTTTTATATTCTCACCACGCACCTCTCACTACACATAATATATGCCATCAATTAATGCAATACAGAAGAATGATAGCTATTCCAGATTTTACAATTCAATTCAAAACATTACGAAGTCCTTCCATAACTTGAGACAAAAATAAATTTACCTTAGCTATTTCACTATTAGAGAGACGAGAGGGGGCTTTTTAATTAAATAACTAACGCAAAGTATCATAAACTGATCAATAGGCTAAGTGACTTCTCAAAATATTGGTTACCAATCATAAATAGCATTATTATTAATACTAGAAACGGGAAAACATAGAAAACATACAAACAAACATGGTAAATATCCCGTTTCTAGTATTATTAATAAAGTTAGTGACCATGATAGTTTAAAATCTTATGTAAATAGCAATTCTAGATTTCACTGCACATAACTCACTCTGCGTCTTCTGAGCGTATCGATGGCAATGTAAATTAAATCCGGCCAAAATTTGGCCAAGAGCTTATGGCTTATTCACCTCGATGGCAATCCAAAGTCTACTTATAAAACCTTTTTGCGTTGTCTCGATTGACATTGTAGATTGTAGGAGAAACCTACTAATGTCTATCTAAACTAGATGAATAAGAATTTATTTGCAATGTCTACAGAAAATCTGCGACATACTAGGTGTCCAAGAGACCCATAAGATGAAACTCAAAGCCGGCCATACATTTATGGGTTCACACTTATCGAAGATATCTGCATCCCAAAGCACTGTAACTCAGTGTTTGCTGCTCACACTCAAAGCATTTATCTTAATTAGACCGTTACAGGCACTTTTGAATGTCAAAAACAAAAAGATGGAGCTACAGTCCCAGTCACAAGGCGTAAATAACTTGTGAAAGTATGTAGTTGTCGTAAGCAGAACTCCCGGCGGCGGCGTAAGCATACTATCAAACAATGGAGTATCTTTCTTCAACGCTAACGAAGACATGTGCAGAAGCTAGCCTTTATAATATTATACAGAGGTATTTGTTTGTAGGTTTGTAACTTTGTATGTAAGGGGTAATCTCCGAAACGAATGCTCCAATTATAAAAATTATTTCACTGGCAGAAAGCTACATCATTCGTGGGTATATAGACTATAAATTACATTTATATCATGCATATTAGTCGACCTACCACAATTTTTGCGGACGAAGTGACGTGCGAAGTGCTAGTAAGTTATTAAGTCAGTATTATTCACAGAGATGTTTTAGAGATTTAGTCAATTTTATAGGTGAGTCATTAGAAACTGTGTGTTTAGTGTGGTTAAGTACTATCATCCTTCTGGGACATGCTCCTTATCATAGTCAGGCGCGGTCCCAGCCTAAGTTTTGGGGGGGGGGGGGGTCACAAGGGGCCATAGCCAGGAATTTGGTTGGGGAGCGATTGCGGGGGTGTTAAACTATTATTAACAACTTTTGAAAACCGAAATTAGTCAGAGCGAGCTAAACGAGCTCGAAAATTTTAGCACTATATAATATAAATTAAGATGACGAAGATAAACTAAGTTCTTTTTGTTCATTCATACAGGAATGAGTATAGGAGGAACTCTGTCAACTTGTGGAGAATTCAAAAGTACAGCATGTATTAGCGAGTAAAGCGAGGTGGAAAATTTTGGCACCAGCTCTTTTTTAAATTTATACAGAAATGAGAATAGGAGCAGTCTGTCAACTTTTACAGAATTGAAAAAGTACAGGATGTAGTGGCGAGCGAAGCGAGCGAGAAAATTTTTGCATTCTGCCTCGGATGGGTTGATTTCTTAATAGTTGTCGGAGATTTCGGGGGTTTGAACCATCACGCCCCCCCCTGCCTACGGACCTGCCCCTGAGATAGTATGATTTTTCAAGTTTTAAACTAAAGCGAAAACAAGAGCGAGTGAAGCGAGCTGGACCTCTTTGTATTTTATTTAAATCAATGACTTCAGAAACATGATTACGGGCAACCTAGGCCCAACCTAGGGCCACCCCACCCTCCCGGATCCGCTCTTGATACTAATAGAATGCAAGGCCAAGAGAAGAGAGCTCAAAATTGCAGCAGCCCGCCTCCGCCCCATGTATTATTAGGTTCTATTTGTTCATTCATACAGAGATGAGAATAAAAGTAACTCGGGATGCATTAGCGAGCGAAGCGAGCTCGAAAATTTTAGAATTCTGCCTCGAAAAAGGTTAGTTTCTCTTGTTGAACGATTAAGCAGGAAATTAGGTAATAATTTATATCGGAAAAAAGCTATTTTAAGAAGGTTTATCAATTTGGCGTGTATGATTTTGGGGGGGGGTCATGAGCCCTGTGACCGCGTCTGGTCATAGTATATCTAACACCAATTTACGTAAGTACCTATTAATATTAAGTATGTATCACAGTCGTATTACTTTTGACGTGAATAATTGTTATTGGGTTTTTGTCGTGAGTTTCTCAGTAGCAGCCACGGAATCTGGATTTGTGCCTGGTTGGTGGCAATAGTCTCGCACCCTATTACATGGGACATAAACATACCTGTCGAAATGCGGGTGAACTATGTATTAGGTACACCTCTGCGTAACCGTCGGGATTACAGGCGTGACGTTATGTCATACTATTGAATTGTCAAAATACCATTTAATAGCCGTCACTCAACAGCTCTTTTCTAATTAAGCCCTATGCAAATGAAATGAACACAAATAAAATGCAAATTTATTAAAACAAAAACCTAAAAGGTAGTTTGCAATATTACTTAACTAAATATAAAAAAAACATGTTAATCCTAAAAAAATCACTGTTTGTATTTACTGCAGGTGAGGTGAAAAGTAACCATTCTTTGGGACATTATTTTTCTTATGATATACTGTAACATTGTAGAACTTATAATTTGGAGCATCGTCAAAATAATCGACGGCTGGTCTATCGAAAGGAAACCCTATAGGTTTGTTATCTATGTCGTTCATTAGTTCTGAGAAGAACTTGTTGGCTGCATATAAATCATCCAAAAACTCGTCCCCAGGCGTTATCATAATAAACAATGTTAGATTCAGACCTTTCTCAGTGCCTCTAGGTATCATTAGATTTTCTGGAAATTTGAAAAGATTGAAATTATTTGTCCTATCTTTCTGTCCCGCCAATCCTTCCATATTGTAATACTCATCACTTGAAAATCGACTTGAAGTCTCTGGTGACCATGTTATGACATTTAATCCTTCGTCAAAGGTGTAAGCAAACTTATCAAGTTCGAAGAAATTGTTATATTCATCCCAGCAACTGTCAGAGCACGGTGGTCCGAGGAACAATCTTACGACGCTATTTTTAATTCCGTCACAATCTACAGTAAAATTGAATTCAAACTTAGAATGTTTCAACCTCTTTTGACGTGCAGTTACAGTCATTGGCGGTTTTACTCGTGCATAATCCTTTTTAATGATAGCTCTGTTGATGTTAAATTGATAATAGCTAAAGTACGTCGTTATTTTTGGAATGTCGGCTTCTACGATTTCGCAGCGTTTCTGTGAATACTTTTGAAAATTGACTGGCTCTATGGATTCCTTGTATTCATTGAAGTAGTTTAGAACATACTGAATCATGTGCCAGTATAAGGGATCTCTAAGTGATGTTTGTGGGTGGTGCATTAGAGATGGCGCTGGGTTGTATCTGCAACAATACAACATGAGAAGTTTTAAATTGGTATTACCATGGTAAATCAACCAATCCTTGTCAAGAAACACATAGTAATAGGCATTATCCTTATCTGCCTAGCTTTCAGCTCCAAAACCCAGGACCCCATGCACCCGAGATATTTGGTGACACAATAATAATAATATCAGCCCTAAGACGACCCACTCATGTGCCTCCTCTCGGTATAAAAGGGGTTAGTTCATAGACCATCACGCTGGCCTAGTCCGGGTTGGTAAACTTAGCACACTTTTGAGAACTTTCTGGAGAACTCTTAGGATGTGCAGGTTTCCTTACGATGCTTCGTTCACCGTTTTATGCATGTGGAAACTATTTTATAATAAACGCATGCGAAAAGTACTCACGGTACGGCTGGTCCATAAATTTAAGGTCGCTCAGCGAGCTGTGGAACGGGATATGCTTAAAGTCTCTCTGAGGGACCGCATCCGGAACGAGGTGATCCGACGGAGAACCAGAGTTGTCGACCTAGCTCACATAATAAGAAAGCTGAAGTGGCAATGGGCCGGTCATATTAGCCGAAGAACCGATGACCGTTGGGGTAAACGTGTTCTTGAGTGGAGACCGCGAATCGCAAACGTAAGGTGGAACGCCCTCAGGCTCAGTGGAGTGATAATCTTCGAAGGGTGGCTGGTAGCATCTGGATGAGAGTTGCTGCAAATCGAGTTGAATGGCGTGCGATTGAGGAGGCCTATGTCCAGCAGTGGACTGCTATATGCTGAAGATGATGATGCGAAAAGTTGTCTTGAATTTCGTGGACTTGCAAGTCGCAACTAGGCTAACACAGCTTTTACAAGTAAAAAATTAACTCACTGGTAAAAGGGATATCCATTTCCGCCATATCCAAACAACGACCTAACGATTTTGGATATTCTCCCAGTTTCAAAATTGCCACGGAACAGTCTGGTTAATAATTTGACGTAGTTATCTTCCGTCAGTCTTATTGGAGACTTGTTTTCCTGCAAGAAAGTATTTTTGTTATTTGAATAATACGGACAGTTCTTCACTGCCATAATGGAAAGAACATAATATATATAACATCACGCCTGTAATCCCTAAAGGGTTGGGCAGAGGTGTGCCTAATAGTACACACACAATTCGCCAGTTATGGTTAGGTCCATGTTATAAGAGGCGAGCCTATTGCCATTAACTGGGCACAAATCCAGACTCCGTGGCTGCTACTGAGAAATTCCTAATAGAAAAACTCAATAACAATTTGCCCGACGCAGGACCTCATGCTCAGCAGTCATGTTGGAAAAAATGTTCTGAATATTGGAAAAATGCAATATATACAAAGATCATTGAGGAAGTCTATTGCATACTTTCATCGTCCAACTGTCTTTGTTCAATGATCGAGTAAGCATAAGCAAAGCAAAGTGAATCGTATCAAGTCCTTAATTAGTAACACTTACCATAACAATCAGCCCTCTAGACATACACTCTCTAATTGCAATGTCTATTGCTTTAATTTTGGCTTTATCGTCACTCCAATGTCCTAAGGTACCTGATCTGCTAGGGAAAGGCAATCCATTTTCATGAATAAGATACGGATGAAAATCTCCAAAGTCATTTTTCTTTGTAGTATTTTCCTCACGTAAATGCTCCCTTTCAAGACGAAGACGCGCCGCCAGCTGCTGGTGTATGTAATAGTAATGTTCGTCATGTCTAGAATTCAGTGCGTATAGTCTATGGCGGAACATCCAATATGGGTGCCTCAGTTGTACACCGTAGTAATAACTATTTAAACCTATGTCTTCTCTAAAGTAATTCAATAACTCATCACCTCCGTTCTCAGGTAGATTCCAACCAGAATAATTAGTGTTAATTGTTAGAGTATCATAGGTCTTGAAATACTGATCAGCATGAGATTCATCAGTTATGTCCATGTTATTGTTGATGTAATTACTAAGTTTCATAGCTTTTACTATTGTTTCACCGTTGACGAAGAAGTTAGGTTTTGTAATGAAAGGAGGTTGGAAAGCAGTGATGTCAACATTTTTGTCTCTGTATAGCATGTTTAGTTGTGTGGCATATGTTACCAAGTCTTCATTTAATTCGTCAAAATTAAACAACTTCTCTGCATTGTAGCCTGCATCTTGTGCGCCGTGCAATAGTTCAAAGAGACTGCTGGCTGCTTCTTGCATGTTTTCGTCATAAATATTAAATGTTAGACCTTTCTCGGTGGCACCTTTCTTCACAGAATTTTTAAAGAGTTTGAAATCGTCGTTGTACTGAAATTTTTATAATTCAATTAATTTATTGACACATTTGTAAAATATTTTATGCCTATATTTTACACTAATGTCAATAATCACCATAATACTACTAAGACGATGTCGTTCTGAAGTAAAAATCCTGAATTTATTTACCTCAAGCATTTCATAAAATACATTTCCAGTTCTTTGTGATCCTTGAGCTTGGTATCCTCCGGGGACGATGCCCATAGTTGGACCATCATCATCATCAATAGATAGCTCTGGAGAAACAATGTAGGTGAGTACAAACGTAAACCTATGTTGTAGGTTATGGCTGCTATGTTAGTCTGTCGATGTATCGATTTAAACAACATTCTAAGTGTGTTTGTGAATATATAGTTTTACAAGCGACGTGTAATATTGCAGATAGGAATGCTCCAAATAAGGAAGCTTTCTTACTTCTTTTCTTGACAGAATCTTTTATTTAGATGGTATTTTCTTCCATTGCATTGTCAGTAATATGATTCCCACTTATAAATAAACTCCACTTCATGAAAATTAAGTCAAAATTTACCTCACACCAATTGCTATGCACAGAACGACCATAAAATGAAGTAAGATCGGCTTTAATTCCAAATTCATTGCCAGCTGTGTATAATGGCTATAAAGCCAACCTTGGCACTAGAATCGTTAACCATATTTATAGGATCAGTTTATTTGCTATAAAATACAGTCACATACCTCCTTCGTTGACAAACCCACGGAATTCGTCCGTGGGTGCTGACATGGATATTCCCACAGAAAGCAGCCATAACAGGATGGCAGATCGAAACATCACAATAGCTAACACTGCAGCCAACTAGTGCCGTAAATAGTTAAACATGGCTTATATGCACACGAGGATTCATAACGGTATTTCTACTGATCCAATTGAGGTCCTGAGGGTCGCTTTAATAGGTACAATTTTCATTGTACACTTGTGGTCGCACTGTTGAGGACTTCACGCCTTGTATTTGTAATTATAATCACAGAAAGAGTGTGTTCTGATTTGATGTTCGAGGCCACCGGCCCTCAAGGGCTTAGGGCGAGCACTGACGATGTGGGTAGGTACATCACCTTACACTGACTGGCACTCATAGTTTGACCATGCCTTTTGTTTTTGACAGTTGAGTCTGGTTCAATTGCTGGTCATTTAGTACCATCATAGTTCAACTAAAAATAACCCACTTGTAGGTACAATCAGCTGTAATTTTACCTAACCTGGTAGTCGTACCGTCGATCCAGAAAATCCCCATACACAAAGTCAATACAGACCGTAAAAATATTGGCCGTGTGATTTTTCTCTCTACTTTTTTAAATAGATGGTTGGCTATTATTTTATGCATATAGTCAGCATCATCTACTACAGTGCTAGTAATATCATACAGCGATCGCTAATCCTTATATCAAACAAGCAATTTTCAGAAGTAATCGTTAATGTGCTTTCGGATAAACAATGCTGACACCCACCATATGCCATTACTGCTACTTTGTAAACACACACCAACACTCAAAGTCATACTAAAATTGAGGAAAATGTGCGGTGGCCTGTTATTCTGTCCTCAGTTGTAACAGTACCCACAGGATACAAAATGCAATTGGACAATTTTTCAATTGCGGGTCTTGGAGCTCGGCTAATTTTGGTCAAGAGGCAATTCTTCACTCTCGAACACAATTACCGTATAAAACAGAAATATAGAATGTGCCAGTTGAAATATTTATGACTATGCTTACAAAACAGCTGGTCGGGATGTATAAATCATAATAAATCACTAGACACTACCAGTATTACTACAGTACTATTTCTGTTCCTTTGATCAACAAAGCGGGTGTGCCCACAACAACGACTGGTCGCAAACTAAGAATTTTGAAGGAATAATTAGGTCAAGGACAATACAATACACCAATTGAAACTAGAGTAAAAGACTGTCGCTTTGTGTATTGATGTTATAATAATGAAGTCATTTAAAAAGAGTACTTTCAAAATAAAGTGCAATGCGTTATAAATATTAGCATATAATTGTCTAAGAATTCGTTAGGTGTGAATTATTCCGGAAATAATTCTTTGGAACGAACTCAATGATTCCTGGCCTACCCTTGTAGACTATTAATTATATTAACAAGTGCCTATCTATAAGATAGAGTAAAATGTGCAAATTAATTAAACAACCATGCTAATACCGCATTTGGTTTTGTACTAGTGTCAAAGTCTTAACTTTTTAAATACAATAAAAATAGCATCTAAATTTAATAATACTATAATATAATAATAACAGACGAATTGCTTAGTCTCCAGTCATCATCTCCATGAATTCTGAAACAAAAAAGACAATGGTTAGAACATAGAAAACAAAAACAATTAGAAGACTGATGAGGTTGCAATTCAGCGAAACACTTGAATGAAATAAAGTAGATCAGTAAATGTTATAGAATTATGAAGAAACACAAATATAAAAATGTCAGAATAAATCAATGTATGATGATTATAACGGATTACAGGCATCTTCGTCAGTAACAGAACTTTAATGTAAAATCACTTTGAAAGATTTTTGTCAAAAAGCCATTCCATTAGATTCTTTGATCTCAATCCAAAACAAACGGAGTAGATTAGTACCGATGAATTAATATTGCAATATGTGCGTGTAACAAGACAACATAAATTCTGACCGTCGCATACCGCCCGCCTTTTCGGAGCGCTTGTAATGTTTCGGCATTAGTACCTACAGTGTTATGTGTTTATGTATCTATGTTGGTTTCGCGAAAATTTATGCTATAGTTTATCTTCAAAAGCAGCTGTTGCGGCATCCAGTTAGTAATCGACTTGAAACGGGATTCTGTTTTAGTCGAACGGACAATTTTAGTGATTTTTATAATATATTGCTGAAGCGGCTAGCGTGGGTTGATACGTAGCCAAATTGTTATGTTCACGCTTTTGACACTTCTGTCGACGAAGTGACATCAGGTAACTGCGTGTAAACTGCGGAGGCCTGTCTTGGCGTCGCGACAAAATGTGGGCAGACCTCCAGCCGATATTCCAATAACATTGTAATAATAATTTGGAACATTAGGGTGATTTAGTAGTGTTTTAGAGGAATTTAGTTCATTAGAATTTATGAATGCTAAAGTAGAAATATTTACCATCGAAGTCGACGGTTCCGGATCCGTCAGTGTCAATCTCAGCGATGATACCGTCCAAGTCGCTCGAGCTGAGCTTGTCGTCAAGAGCACCCAGGATCTCCTTCAAGGTAGAGGTGGTGATGTATCCGTTGCCCTCACGATCGTACAACCTGGAGATTGATGAAATAATGACGTTTAACAAATGTCAGGCAGCATGACTAATGACTATGCATATTTTTATCTATCTAAAGCTGTTTTGTGTCCGCTTTAAACAGATACTAACCTGAAAGCTTCTTTCAGTTCCTGTTGCATAGCCTCGGCGTCTTCCTCTTCCAAGAAGTGGGAAGCGATGTTGCAGAAGCCATCGAAGTTAATTTTGCCGGCTTCTAAAATGAAGTAAAAAAAAAACAATTAATTCGAGACTAAAACCAGAACTGTTCTAAACCTTGAGCGCTTTATTTCTTTCATTGAAAACAGACTAGATAAATAAACTTTGGAAACAGAGACATGCATCTTTCAAAGGGACTGGAAACTCGGAGAGAACTACCGTACGGAAATAGCCTCATTAGTTCCCGCGACGAGTAAAAATATTCGAGAATATATTCGAAAAGGTGTCATAGCCTCGGTACGTGTGAATTCTTGTTAGCGTATTCTGATGATGGATTACTTTTTAACAAGAGATGTTTGCAGCTGTTTATACGACAGTTGTTGTTCTCATTTTTTTATCACTCTCGCATTTGTACTTGGCAACTAGGATTTAAAAAATACCAGCATGAAATATCTAACTTTTCTTTCAGTCTGCAAACATAGTAAAATCTCCAATAATACAGTACATCAACAAAACTGAAGTGCAGCTTAAAGATTTTACATAAAATATCCATAAAATTGTTTAAAGCGTAAACAAAATTGATGCTGGTATAAATATTTACTTTTCTTCACAAGCATCCAGAATCAATGATAATGTACAAAATGTAAGTGAGCAAACTTTCATTGATGAATATGACATGCATGAAGATTTATGGGTAATATAAGATTGAGCCTTGACATCAGATTGAAATATAAATTGTCTGTTAGATTTGTGAAATATTGGCTGAATAGAAGAAAATGTTTAAAAACAAATACCGTTTAGATCATTACTGGAAATAAAGATGAAATATTTGGAACGAATGACTTTGAATTCAAATAAGCAACTGATGTACTTTATGATGAAATAAGAAATGATGATTAACACAAAACAATACTTACTGTCTGGGTCGTTCTCATCGATGAGAGCATTCAGTTCGGAGTCATCGAACAGCTGGCCCATGGTGTTGAGGATGGTGGAGATCTTCAGGACATCGATGTATCCCGACTTGGTGGTGTCAAACATCTGGAAGGCCTTGCGCAGCATGGCCATCTTCTGATCATCGTCAGTATCCTAAGAAGAGAAGACCAGTGTAAGAAAATGTGTGACGAATGTGTCGTTTGGATATGTGGCAAAGGACGGTAGCACGTTTTTTTAAACCATGTGCATAATTTTACAGAGATAATTCAAACTGCACGTCTAACAAATGTGTAACTGAACTCTGCAGCAAAATTGTTGAAAATCGTAAAATTGGTGTCCTTTTCATAAATATGCATATATCACTGCTTCGAAATTATGTAAGAATTTTCAATAGAACAATCCATATTTTAATTTTTTCAACACTGATTTGTCACAACGAACTGTCACATTCACGTCCAACGAACAGGAGATTTGAAATCCTTGGGATCCTCACCATGGTGTTTGTGTAGGGTTGGCAGTTGTAACAAGAACCGAATCCGAGTGCGAGTGTTGTTACACTAGATTTTACGTCGGTGTGGCACCCTTATTTATAGCATTCCTTCCTCCTCAGACTGGAATACAAAAATAAGTGAAAAAGCTGCTGTCTCTCTCTCCACCGTACCCGTTCAGAATAGTGACGTTGTTATTGAGTTCTTCGTCAGCGTGAATTATATCTACGTCAGATGGTGGGAATGTTCAGCAAAACCTGCATTCTGCAGGAAGTGAGCTGTCAGATTTATATAAACTAATTGACATCGACTCACACGTAGGAACATGGATGATACGATCCATTTATAGAAATATGATAGCTGTTGACGAAGCTTCCGAATAGCATTACTTCAGTGCCGTTTTGCGTTTCAGTAACAATGACGTAATTTGTTTATTACGTTCAGTTTAATTTATTAATGGATGTTAACCCGATTTAATGTATTAACTGTTACATTTATTGATACAGAAACAAAATTGAAAGTGTGAAAACTGTGTTCGGTAAGCTCAGTACTTTTTCGGTTCATAGTATTGAGTTGGCATTCATGTAAACTTCCCGATATTTTGCAAGCATTGCGCTGGCACTATCCGTTAACAAGTGCATTTTCTAGAGCACGTGTACATATTTTATCTGAAGTATAAAGTTTAGTAAATACTGTCAGCTCTGTGGAAGGTATAATTGGATATCCTGTATAAGGAGGGATGTTTTGTATAAGGATTGGTCGCCTGAGTTTTCGATTGCAACATGTGAAACTGAACATCTTCAACACGTCCACTTTAAAACGTAGCAGAAACTCTTGCGCATATAAAGCTGTGCCTTGATTAAGAGCAGGAAATTCCTTTGATGCGGCCGCCGATTCACAACAATCCCGACAAGAATATTACGTGTAGCGACGTCACTGTCAGGAGTGGTCAACTGTTTTTTTATAGATAACGCTTTATTTTTTATAAGTAGTTGATTATTTTTCTGCGAACATTTTTAATACTTTAGAATTAAAAGCGAAACTTTTAGCCAATAGCAAACCACACCACAACTGTAATATGACTTACAGTTTTATAGTAAATCGGAAATATCGTATTAAGGTATTTTTGATAGAAAATGTAAATGAGCAGAAAGAAACGTAATTTTCATTTAGTATTAAAATAAGACACACAATTTAAACTTAATATGAAAATAATAATCAAGATTAAAATACATAATTGATTTACGACGTTACAGTTAAACAACAAATTACGATATTTACGACATAAGCAATATAATGACGTATAGCTCAAATGTAAATATTTGAATATTGTGTGTAAAATACAACAGCTAATGTACGGAAGGCCGATGATTGGCGACCACTGGCGCGTGAAACGGGTTATACTCGGCGCCGGCGCAGATATAGACGGTCGGTGATCGGCTATAATTTTTGTGTTCTCATGTGAATGCCACAATGAGAGAAACATCTAATCTGAGGCGCGCTTTACGTGTGGACCACGTGTAGTCTTAAAACAACAATACAATGCCGAAATTAGGTCAGGTTACAAGTTTATTTTTAATCCACTTGGTATTAATGTTCACGTTATTTTTGGTCAACGCATTCCTAAGAAAGCTGTAAAATCAATCGTCGACATTTTTGTTGAAATACCGCCATATTATGAATAACACAATGCCGTATTTAATGCAATTTTCGAAGACATAAGACAGACATAACGACTCGTTTTAAAGTTTTCTAAATAATATCTGAATTATTTGATTACAATATTTAAATCTTCCTTTGTTACAATTTTATTTTACTTCATTAAAAACACCCGTCAATAACTTTGATTTTATGAAACAAATTAAGTACCCTTAAAATGGTAATAACAATGAACCGTTTTCCATATTTTATGAAACACAACACTTAGGTTATTTTCGTACTCAACCACGACGTGTGGTCTTTGTTAAACTACGAAGTATTCGGAATAATGAAAACAAATGGGACACGATAGTAATTGTGTTATGTAACGCGATTCATTTAATACATCGTTAAATAACTCATACTGTCCGTATGTTAATTTCACGGTAATTTTATGATTTCCTACACAGCTTGCGACATTTTACCAAGAAAATTAGCACCAGCTTAAATATAACGTATGCTTTGTCGTTCTATTGTTTGTGTGTATTGGAGTAGAGATAGAAACGATCAGCCGGACCTTGAATTCAGGTATCTCATAACTATTTCTGATTTGTGAGGATTTATTTATGTCCAGAGCTCATCCATCAATATAACGATCATCTCCTCAGACTATAACATCTTTTTCTGAAGTATTTTAAGTTAATAGGATAATAATATTTTACTATTTCTGTCTTTTTTTAATATGAGGGATTTTCTTCGTTAACAAATTATAATAAAGTTTGAGTTATTACTACAAGCAGATCAACATTTAAGTAGTTTTTTTAAATGTTTTCTCTTAGGGATGTTTTAGCTGCTAAAAAATATTTAGTCACATTTAAATTCACATAAAGTAACAATTAAGACAAGATTGACGTGCAGTAAAACGTAAGTACCTACATAAACGATGACAAAACATAAGACAGTGAGCAGGAAATGAGGTATCGTAAATAAATGCGCTAATAATTTTAAAGCTGCGCAGTCAGATGCAGGGTCTTATTAAATTTATTTGCCGATGCGTAACTGACATCTGACTAATTTACACTGACTTAGCATTCCATAATCAAAATAATTGGTAATCACAGCCAAAAGCTTGGACAGAATTGCCGGCACCGTACCCTGAATCATCAGCGTCAATGGAGTGGAAATATAACTTCATTTTGGCACCGAACACAGGATTTTCCTTGCAGAATCCATTGCTTGATATCTCAGAGCCAAATGTAAATAATTCTTGAAATAGTTCACAGGTACATTGTCTTTGATTTGCATTTTTTGCGTTTCATTTGACTTTATTCGTTAGTTTTTGATACATAAAGCGAATTGCCTTGACAATGCAATGAATGCCTTCGACAGCATACAATTTATCTGAGATCACATGATGATCGAATGATTTAAAGTGTTTACCGTATGATTCATAAATTTAGCCTGTAGTTAAAACCTGGGTTTTATTAAATCTGTTCAATTTAAGACCCACAATTTGTATAAAGTGATCTATTTCACTACAGATAATACTGCAGTTTCTCTGAATACAAAATAGAAAACAGAATTAAGCATAGCGACGTAAATTTTAATTTATGACAGCAATTCTTCCCATGTAACAGGAAATATTATTTGCAAGAATTTATTTATTTGTACGTCGGGAAAAGCTATGTACACCGTTTGACTTTAACGATAGAACATAAACTTTTATTTGTGTTTACACTAAATGTAATCAATATTGTTTACCTGATGCTATCAAAATATATTACCCGATGTAAGGTTCCGTGCTTCTATTTCCAAATCAATATTTGCCTAGATTTCAATCTCATTGCTTCCCTACCTGGAATTAATAAGGTTATTGTTCAATTTTGTAGAAACTTTGTAATCGACTGTAAAAGTATTTTCTGTTTGTATTCTAGCTGTTGTCACAGTAGTGACCGATGGTTTTTAAATTTTCCGCGATGAAAATAGGGAAAGCGTAACGTCGTTGTAAAATGTTTGGAACGTTTCCAAAAATAATGATAGAAAACCTCGCGAAATAGCAATAATGTGCATTCGTTCCCCTTGTTATATATACGTTTAGTCTGGTTTAACGATCAATGAAAATCAGCCACACGATGAGCCGCGATCAGAGAGTTTTATTGGTTTAATCGTAAATGTTATATATTTTAAAGTAACGTTCCCTCTTACAGGTGATGGTGTTTATTATGTGCCTTGTTGACAATTTATGAGCTATTTTGTTTATGTTTCTATAATTTAGGTTGAACAATAGTAATACAAGTACATACCATCACTGACAAAAGTTTAGGAACATATGTTTTGTATGGAATTTGAAATGAAAAAGTTTAACAGTTGTTTAATAATTAGATTTATTCTATAAAACAAAACGATGGTCGTACAGCGTTCACGTCTATGAAAATCACAGTGACCTTATAAGATAAAGTATTAAGTTCGAATACAAAACAATATGTGTACTATTCATACACCTTAAGCTCGGAACTGTCTTCATAATCAAATGTATGAAATAAAAAGTCATACACAGTAGGACGCCTCTTTACGTCGAAGGAAAATGGTTCCAAGTCAATTATATTACTTTTTACAACATCATCTTTTAGTGCGAAATCTTCGTTTTCAACGTCATTATTACTAATTTCACTAACTAAATCTACATTATTAGTATCCTTATCAAGCTGGACCCTTGCAAATTCATCTGTAGATTCAGGCATTAATATTGTGGAAGCCGTTGTGATTTCTTCTTCTTTTGGTGTAACAGTACGATATTTAGTGTAGTCGCCCCTTTTTGCAGAATAATCCTTTTTATCAAACTGCGCTTTCTTAGCCTTATAGTCGAATGTTTCTTTCCTTTTAGAGGAATAATCAAACTTAGCAGATTTCAGTAGACGAGGAGTGACTGGAATGTCTATATCATCATCAGCGTCTTCATTTATCAGAGTTGCTATTGTAGATGTAATGATAGTTTCTTCTTGTACAGGCGTAACAGTGCGATATTTATTGTAATCTCCTCTTTTTGTAGAAAAGTCTTTTTTGTCAAATTCTGCTTTTTTTGCTTTGTAGTCAAATGGCTCTCTGCCTTTAGTTTTCGAAGAATAATCATAGTTTGATGCTTTTAACAGACGAGGTGTTGTCACAATTAAGTCATCTTGATCTTTAACATCAGAAGCAACGTCTTCGACTGTAGGTGTATTCACAGTAGATAAAGTATCATCTTCTTCCTTCGACGTAACAGTACGATATTTGGAGTAGTCAATCTTTTTCTGATTTTCCGCTTTATAATCGTATGGTTTTTTATCATATTTCACAGAGTTTAATGAATAAACCGTATCACCACTTGTGTTCTCGCCAAGTTCACTAACAAAGGTTTCTTTTAAAGGCAAAACTGTGTAATAATCAACGTGTTCTTCTGTTGTAGTCGGAAATTCGTTTCTTACGTCTGCGTTAATTTCGATGTTATCAGATGGTCCTTTCCTTGAGTTGTAATCAAAAGGTTTTTTATTATTTTGAGAATAACTTGGTCGAGATGATGGATCGTAAGTATTAGTACCATACCACTGTTTAGTCACCCCAGGACCGCCATAATTTTCTACTTTACTGTCCCCCTTCTGCGTGACTGTGACATATTTAATCAAGGCATTTGGTAACGCAAACAATTGTCTGTCTTCTATCATTAAGTCAAGTGGGTACCCCGGTGATAAAATTGCAGAGTTCAATTCCATGTTATTTGTAGAGAATGAAGCACTAGTACCAGCTTTTGTAAATGGTGCAACAAAAACAAACATTTGAATAGGCAGGCCTTGGGGTAAACCTTTTGGTAAAATAAGTCTTGTTGGATATCCGATTTGAGCCTCAATCATTTTTAGCGGTAAAGAATCTAACCCAAATTCAGCATCTTCCATTTTCTTACGAATTGTCTTGAGCGACAAAAAGTCTGCAGCGAAGTGTTTCATATCGTCTGATGTCCTTGATATAATATTGGTTCCTATTTTAAGATTAATTTCAAAAACATCAAGTAACGTGAAAAGATTCTTTTTAGCAGCGAGTTCGCTAGGCATTAGTTTAGGTCCCAAATAAATTTTCATCAAACCTTTTTTCGTGACTAAAGACGAAATGTTAACTTTGACTGTAAACGGCTTATGGTTTAATCTGGGTTGGCCTATTTTCACGTTGAACGTCGACTTACTATCGTCTAATTTTAGTGCGTCTGTAACATCGAACTCAAAGTAATCGTAAGCTGTCATCATCTTTTTCACGTCGATATTTACGACTTCCACTCCAGGGAAGTACAGTTCGTTTCTTGTGTAGGTAGGTAACAATTTTAGAGCGCTGTCGACAAGGTCAACTATCTTCTTGTTTATCTTCCAAAACATTGGATCTCGAAGAGAAGTCATGTAATGCTCTAACACCGAGACGTGTCTGAAATAGTTATATGTCATAAATAGTATGCAATTATTTATAAAGATATCATCAAATACAAATTAATCAATGCTTAAATTACCTGTTGTAGTTACGATCTCTGCCAAGGAGCTGGCGAGCCAATGTCTCATAACTCCTCTCTCCCGTGACAAGGATTTCCATTAAGTGATTCAATATTTGTGTTTTATTATATCCACTCTCGCGCTGAAAGAATTGTTTCTTCAATGAATTATTTTACAAGCATGTTGCACAAAGTAATAATAACGATAATATTCATATAATAATAGTTATACAGTTAAATACATACCATGTGTTCGACGACGGTTAGAACATTGTTTTCTATAGTTTGGAGTAATGCTATATCTTCGTTTACTGGAATTTCCAAAGGCCCAGTTCTGTGGCTGAATTCACTTCCATCAGAATAAACTAGCTCAGGATCATACGGAATATCAGGTAAAGCATTCCAGTCGATGCCATCTATCTCCGGCAAGCCATTAGCGTATCTTTCTAAATTATATCTTGCCATAAATTGTTTCATCATTTGATACATATTTTCTCCGTATCTGCTATTAATATCGTCGTTAAACCATGGTGATAGTCTTAGCTTTCTTAAGAAATAATAGGAATTCAAGCCAATATCTTCACGGAAATAGGCTAATTTTGAGTCATCATCGTTGTCGTAAAACATTGCAGTGTAATTGGAATCTAAGTAATAAGCATTTCCTTCATCACGAACGCCATCGGTGGAAGTAATTTCTTGCCCAGTTAGGATAGATGAAGCTTTGACTAAGACGTCTTTGCGTAAAAAGTAATTTGGTAACACCTCATAAGGCGCTGGAATAGATATTCTTTCTGTGTCTTTTCTATTTTGAATAGCCAAATATATAGCATTTACGTATACTCCGCAGTTTAAAGTTATTCGCGCCCATACAGCTGCTTGATAAAATGCTACAAAAGTTCTAGCGGAGGACAACAGTTCGTAGATTATTTTCAACTCCTTCATGTGTTCAGGATTATATTCACTGAAAATTTCTCCCTTGGGCAGCAAGCCAGCTGCCATGAGCTTCTCCAAATTGGTAACTGCGTCTGTTTTCTGTAATTAAAGCATAATGTTTGATAAACGGATTGAAATATTTTATCAAATAATAAAATTGACAGTGTCAATGAAAATGTTCTTACGAAGAAATCTCCTGATTTGATGGTTATTCCTTGAGTCTGCGGTAGATGCTTGTCTTCTTCGCAAACGTTTTCAAATAATGGAGTCAATAGTTTTTGGACTTGAAGCCATTGTGTTGATACTGTAATTAAATATTTATGTATTAATAGGAATCTATACCGATGACCTGGTAAAGGTTGCGGGGAACCGCTGTAAGCGAGTCGCGCGGGACCGGTCATTGTGGCGACACTTGGGGGAGGCCTATGTCCAGCAGTAGACGTCTTTCGGCTGAAATGATGATGATGATGAGGAATCTATACCTAACGGTAAAAGTACTTCCGTATAAATATGAAGCTATATCTCTGAATAGTTTGGCATTCGATACCGTATCATACAAATGAAGGAGAAGACTAATGTGCAACATGGCAATGTAACTAAATGTAATGTCCGTATGAGCTAGCGATTGATGTTTCAATAAAATACTTCCAATCCAATCCAGTCTTGTTATAGCTTTCACGTGCAAATTGCAATAATACTAAACGTTATAGACACTAATCAAAATTCCATTTAGTTAGAAAAGTGGCTTGAAGGAAGGACGAACTTAAACGTCAAAAACAGTGGTTACGCTAATCAGTACTTAAAACAACATTCATTATTTTATAAGTAAGGGTAATAAAAATAGCATGGGTAAAAAAAGTTTGTCGGTCTGTTATGTTTTTGGGGCCTGAAATATTTTCAGGGTTTTATAAAAGGAGAAGCGAAATTGAAAAATCCAATAAAACTATGACATAACTGAACCCAGAACCCGATGCTCGGCAGTCGTCATTGCGACCGCCAGACCATCGAGACAGGACAAACCTTCCAGTAAGCATTATCGGTATGTGTGAAAGGTTGTGAGCTAAGTTGGGCTAAACGAATTTAGATGAAGTACTCGGATAGACCAGGACCTGAATCCGTGTCCTATGTTTTTTCTACTTAATACAGTTTTTGTCGCCATAGTCCAATAACTTGAAACGTTATTTTTGTTGTTATTTTAGTGCGGGATCTTTGCCCGGTTGATAGCAATGGGCTCGCCCCCTATACAGAGTGCGAGGAAATGGCGACTTAGCACGCGGAACAGTACGACATGGAGACAAGGGAAACAGCCTGGGACAAACATGGGACTTTAACATAACTGGCGAAATTTGGGCATACTATTACACCTCTGCTTAACACTACGGGGATTACAGGCGTGATGTTATGTTATTAGCTTTTTTCTACAACATCCTATTGGCATAGACAATTTATTAGCATCCTGTTTGATATAGCCACGAATTGTACGTGATTGAATTATGTTATGTTTTGTTATTTTTGTTGTTTACCGACGAAATGTAGTATTTATTAAATATGTAGTTCAAACAACAATCATAATGAGGTGCTGTAAAACATTTAAGATGCTAAGATAACAGTTAGCCACCCATTACGTCTGACGTGTGCCATTAACGTTGAGGATGTATTGAGTGCCAAACATTTATCAAGATGACTCTTTTAAGTATCTCTGATTGCTCAGACGAACATGAGATTAGTCATAATATTTTATATTAAATGGCTACCGTAAATTAAAGTAAATATTTTACATGTTTTTAAATAATTATAAATCTTTGGTAGTATTTAAAAATATGAAAACCAAGTCACGTTTAGAAAATTCTATAATATGCAACGGATTGCTATGGGCTATTTGTAGGCAGATTTTAGGTCAACACGCACATGTAAGCGCTGTACGGTATCATGTCGATACACCTCACCTCATCGGCTCATCGTCATCCATCGTACGCAGGTTACCGAGTCAGCTCAGCACCTTCAAGGTGGCCCTTTTGCTTGTCTTAATCAGCCTGAAACGTTCGCACTGCTGTAACCACATGCCCACATGCCAGGAGGCTTGTCTCTTTGAGCGGGAAATGGGTTGTTATCCACCGATTTTTGGTTCCAGGACATGACGGTTTTTTCATTTGGAGAGCAGTGAACAAAACAATGCACCTGCTTGGGTTCAAACCCACGTCCTAGGACTAGTTAATGGAGGCCGTTACCACTGGGCCGCCAATGATCTCGTCACTTTGCTTGCGGATAGGAAATAGAGGCCACGAACTCATGACGTAAGCGAGGCGACGAGCCGGCTCGCCTTAAGTGGAGCGTCAGCCCACCGTAAGATGAGTGATTGCTGTTTGCTTGCTGATCCCGAGTCAAAGCGATGCTCTTATTATGCTTAAGGTGCTTATACGTGTGCACAGCGTTATGGAGTTTTATGGAAAGCATTATGAACGGCTAGAGTGGAGGCTATGCTGATTCTGTTCGATGTTGGTACGTTCGTAATTGTAACACCCTACTAATATTGTAAATATTAAAAGTATATAAGAATGGATGGATGTTTGTTACTCTTTCACGCAAAACTACTGACTGGAATTGCATGAAATTTGGCACACAGATAGTTTATAACCTGTATTAACGCAAAGGATACTTTTTATCCCGGTAGTACGATCCCGTGGGACAATAACGGAATGCGGGCGAAGCCGCGGCATAAGCTAGTCCTTTAGTGAAGTTATGTCAAAAGGATGAACAACGACAACGCTATTAACAAGTTCCCATCGCTGGTTGGCCAACCATGGTGATCTTGAAAGGAGGCTCATGTGTGACTATATATTTCTACTTCTCTCATGTTGGTACAAGTCATAAGCCATTGTGGACGGATGTTGAATGCGATGATATGGTCGTATCTTTAGAAACATTCTAAAGTTACAACTATAACCCGCAGCTGCAAAACCGCCTAAATGCAATGACAGACTGCAGCAACACGAACAGTTTCTATTTCGCTATGATAACGGCAACAGAGACTATGTCGTCAAATACGGAAGCGTTGTCATAGATTGCCTTCAAATAGTACCCTTCAAGCACCTTGATAACATCAGCCTAGCCTTATCCCAACTTTATTGGGATCGGCTTCCAGTCTTACTGGATGCAGATGAATACCAGTATCCTACATGGAGCGACTGCCAGTCTGACCTCCACAACCCATTTAGTACTGCGTAATACGGTACCACACACAGCTCATTGGGCAAGTGGCAGACGTGGCCAGTCCAATCCCAGGTAAAGTATGGTTAAATAAAAAAAACTTACCAAATTCCTGAGGTTGCTGTATAGAAGGAGCAGTCGGTACTTGTATCAAGTACCCAGAAATATGTATCACGAATACTGTGACCACTAACACTGCTGTTAACGTCTTCATTTTGTCTAATTGACTGATACTTAGTCAACAAATCTCGACAATTTATAGTAAAAGAATTTTCAAAGTTCATAGACTTTTTGTTCGGAGTAATGATAAGAATAGTTGAATGCACTAACAGTTATGACGGTTAATGTAACATGCTAATAACAAGTTCACAGTTCATTGGTCTAATGCCCTAAGTGAATGATTCACTATATACTTGTGCAATTATTGTTGACGGTACAAAGCCCGGGCGTCATCAGCACGATAAACTTTTAAAAGAAAGAGTTTTAAATTATACATAAAACATAATATTATCATGCCTGTTTTAACCGAAAGGCAGAAAACAGAAGTGTATAGAAAATAGCAACATCCCCATTTCGCTATGTTCTAGTCAAAAAGGGCGAGCTTATTGCCATCAGTCCTCCAATTCCTAATTAAAAATCAATGACACTTTGCCCGACCAGAGAATTGAACCCACCAGCTCCATGCTCACCAGTCGCTCTTAAGACAGAATCTTGCGCGATGAAGAGCAGCGGTGGCCCAGTGGCCCTGGTGGCAGCCCCGACATACGAGCAGTAAGTTGTGGTTTGGAACCCAGGTCGGCATTCGTTTGTGTAATTTATTTCATTACCACTGCTCTCAAAATGGTGTAGGAAAACGTCGTGAGAAAACCGGCATGTCCTGAAACCATAAATTCGAAGGCACATCCAACGTGACATCTAGCAACCCGCACTGGGCCCGCGTGGGGGATTATAGCCCATTCCCTCTCAGAGAGAGGAGGCCGTGTGTCCCGGCAGTGGGAACATCATAGGCTGATTATGCTAAACTTGAGCCCCGTTTCATTGAATCGATATTTGATCAAAGTAAACACCTCTTAATGCAGTTCAGCATCCAGTATCCAGGGCTGTATAGAAGTACTGGATCTATGTAAATCAGATTTTATTATGACCTGGTCCTAAGCGGGTTTATTGTGACATTGATTGCAAGTAAAATTTTCAAAATGAAAAAGACATTGAAAGCTGAAAAGCGAAGAGCAACGAAAAAAATAGGTACCTACCTACTATTATGTACATTTTCATAATAATGCAATCAAAAACTTTGCTTGTTTCGTTTATCAGCTGAATGTCATATTTGACAGCCTCGTTGGTCTATTGGTCTGAATCGCGACTGCTGAGCATGAGGTCTTGGGTTTGATTCCGGGGCAGGGCAAAGTGTAATTGGGTTTTTCCATCAGGAATTTCTCAATAGCAGTCACGGAGTCTACATTTGTGCTCGGTTGCTGGCAATAGTCTCGCCCTCTATTTCATGGGACGTAAACAAAACTGGCGAAATGTACCATGTACGCATAGGCACACATCTGCTTAACTTTTCAAGTGATTACAGGCGTGATGTTATATTTTTTGACAATCATTTACTACCTCAAAGGTCTTGTGGTTACAATCGCTACTGACCTTCAGGTCTTGTGTTCGATTCCCGGGTCAGAACAATTGCTATTGGGATTATTTCCACTATATACCGACTGCTTTAATGAGTCCTCTGCCTTGCCTCATCAAAGGCACATTAAGCGTCCACAAAATCCTAACAATATCCCACAGGTTATTTGCTTTAAAATAACCATAATCCACGTAGATATTACGAGACTAATTGAACCAATACGTGATCAACCTTCACGATATTCCATTTAAATTGATACCTTCGCGAGGACTCATTAAAGCGGTCGGTCTATAGGAACTTTTATTTCTATCGTAACATACTGGTCATTGCCGTGTTAACAGAGCCGAACAATCAAATGATGGTTAAAACAAATCACATGAAAGTGCTGGGCCATGATTATTCCGGATGCATCGAATCTGACGTAAAGCGAATCTGTCCTAATGCTAACGAAAAAACGAAACGAACGAACGAACGATGAATTTGAATTTGAATTTAACAAATGATTTCAAGTCATGTGAGTTTACCAACAACATAGTTGCCTAAGTACTGTAAATACCCATCCACGTTCCAAGGAGATAAGTCTTCGACAGTTAATTGGCCAGTTTCAATAGATCAGTTCGGTTTTGGCAGCTGTACCTACCGTGAGTTGGCTTCGCATTCCAACGTCATTGCCTAATGCGAGCTCTTTGGAAAATGTTTTGTTCATACGTTGACGTTTGTTTACAGCTGTAGGTACATGGATACCATTTCATCTCTTTTTTCTATGGTCTAGTGGTCGCAAACGCGACTTTTGAGCAAGGGTTTCTGGGTTCGATTCCCGCGGCGGGCAAAGTGTTATTGGGTTTTTCCATGAGAAATTTCTGTGTCATGTCAGTAGCAGCCAAGGAATTTGGATTTGTGCCCGTTTGATGGCAATAGGCACGCCCCCTAATTTCATGGGACTTGAAAGCATAACTGGCGAAATGTGGGTGTACTATTAGGTACATCTTTAACTCTCCAAAGATTACACCTCTGCCTAACCTATCGGAGATTAGAAGCCGTGATGTTATGTTATTTAATGTGACCTTATACCGGGTATGTCCTAGAACCAAAAGTTCTACGACATGTGACATCTACCAACCCGCACTGGGCCCGCGTCGTGTATTCCCATTCCCTCTCATAGAAAGGAGGCCTGTGTCCCAGCAGTGGGAAGATAGGCTGTATACAGGGTGTAAACAGACCCTTCACATAGCCGTCAACCAAGCATTCTGTACATCAAACTAAGTAACTTTACGCAATAATTATTGCTGGGAATCAACTTTTTTTTTTGGGGGTGAAAAATCACGTTTTACGGTAGGACTCGATGGAAAGAACTCAAAGCATTGTGCTGATGGATGGATTGAATAGTACGGGGGTTGTGGTGGTGTGTAAAGTAAAAATCTTTCATTAAAACATGTAATTAAAAAAAAAACTAGTGAAAAAGTTATAACTTTGACTCCCAATATCACCATAACTAGAAGGTTCCCAGGTATAGTCTTCAACAAAAAAATTATCGCAAAGACGGGGAGAACAGTTGCCTTTCGTATATGTTAAGGGTCTATTTACACCCTTTATGCTATGCATGGTTACTAAAGTAGTTACAAAATATTCGACGTATACGTTTTTGTTTGAATGTGTTGCGTAGTGTCGTAGATCTTTGACAGTCTTTACGGGTATTCAGAATCCATAAATCTGACAGCTAGTCTTACTGAGGATAAGGATTTATCCCGTCCCTGGGGTAAAGAGATCAGATCACTCCATATGAACACTGGTATTCAGCTGTATCCGGTTAGACTAGAACCCAACCTTTACCATCTGCCTATCAGTAGCGAAGAGTCAATTTTTGTAAGAGGTAAGCCGGAGTACATGTCTTTAACGTGATGATATTATTTGTCTATAGAATACTGACTGTGCCATTTTTCAAAGGAAAGCCGGTAGGAATCGAGTTGTATGGAACCTTCGCCACTGCTGCCTTTCCTTTTCCCAACCTTGTTTGAACCGGATGTAGATAAATACCAGTATACAGCAGCATGGAGTGACTGCCTATCTGACCTCCATACCCCAGTTAGTACTGGGTAATACGATATCCCTTTTGTGAGACTGGTTGTCAGACTTTACTAGGATGGTCCGTGGATGGGTGGCCACCCATTACATACCAAGTTTCCTCCGTGCCTCCGAAAACACATTAAGCCGTTGGTCCCGGCTGGCAATTGTAGATCTTGGACAGTCGTTAAGTAGTCCATGGCCCGATAGTCTGACAGCCAGTCTTACCAAGTGGTATCAAATTGCCCAATCCTAACTAGGTTGTGGAGTTCAGATAGGCAGTCGCTCCATGTAAAATTCTGGTATTCAGCTGCATCCGGTTAGTCTGGAAGCCAACCAGAACATAGTTGGCAAAAGGCTAAGCAGATAATGAGAGCATTTCACCCTGTGCTTACATACAACAGTAATCTCATAACAGGCGGTTACGAAATAAAAATAACAAGTGATATCAAATTATCAATACTTTATATAAAAACAACTTAATCAGTGCATTCGTATGTTTGGCTGTACTGACCTAGACAAAGTCAAGTATAACAGTCACGTTATGGACCACAGAGTGTTGCTCGGATAGATACAGAGCTTATCTCGGTTTGCAGACAATAACAACGCTTATTATTAAAAGAAATTGAGTAACTAATAAGATAATAGTTTTAATGATGTGTCTCATACATAACAGAGGTTTCATGTCACTGCTGAACGTTGGGTCTTTCATACGGGCAATGTATCTATAGACGCCTGCACATCCAGTTACTACAGTGTGTCAAATTTCTTTAATAGATTTTCAACTTTATCGCTAAAGCATTAGGTTCAAGGTTGATTGGGAAAATTTTACAGTTTCGGACAGACCACTTTTCAACCTAAATACTAGGTATGCTCCACCTCCTGCCCTCTTAGCCTAAAAAAATGCAGCCGAAGTGACCTCTGCGCTGCCACCGACGCCGCGGTGGAAGTAGCGAAGTTCTGGGCTAACAAAATATAAAAATTGTCGTGCTAGAGACACGAAGAAGAAGAAGAACCTTAATACTAAAAGCATAAAGGTGAAAAGTCGACCAGCATCTTGGTTGAGTGTACAATAGGTTACATCGGTGGTAACATGCACAGCAAAAACCTCTCTGCTACGGCATAATGACACTGCTAATGTCGAACTACCGCATGATGAGCAGTTGACTGCAACTATGATTGAAAGCTTTACCGTTGGGAGCTTTTCAATCGTTTTTTAGCAAAAACAAAATGTATATTCGTGCTTGGTCTCGTCCCGCATGACGAGTTTAGATTCACTACACCTGACTTCGCCTTCGCCTTCACTGTACTCTCAAAGATATCTTTTAGGATACATTTAATTCATGGATGCTCCTATTTTATGTTTTCCACATTAGGAAACCAACGTTCCAAAAAACATCAGGCCAACCGCACACCTGATTGAACGTGGAATTGCAATAGGTACCACTATGATACGGTAGTTTGAAGCTTTGCAGAGGCAACCCTGTTTAGTCTTTTGTGTTTTTATATTCCACATAACATTAATGACGTTGTAAAAGCGGTATTTACGCCAGTAACCTAAGTTTAATTTTTTCTGTAATTAATTCCAGGTGATACAAACTACGCAAGGGAATCGAACCCACACCGCAACACCTGATCAATCGACCACTGTGCTATCTGTGTGTTTGTTGAGTGGTTGCGTACCTATCGCGAAAGTAGACATGACCTAAGACAAAAAGTTGAGGTCAGACAGAGTTAAAATAACAATGATAACGTTTCTCGTTTAGTGTTTATTCTTTTTACGTAACAGAATTGATTATGAACTTGCTAGTAAATATTTCTAGGCCTTTCTATAGGGTTAAAAAAATACAGGGTGAAAGGGACACCGACGCTAAAACGGTTGCCACGTATATTCAGTACTAGCTGTTGCCCGCGACTTCGTTATAGATAAAATAAATAATAATAATCTCTATCAAAAAAAATTACAACCAACTACAAAAAGTATAACTTTACTGGGGATCGAACTTGCGACGTGATGCACGTAAAGCGGTCATGAAACCGTTTCTCTTTTTGCTTCGCTGACACTATACTTTGAAATAGACGTTGTTACGCATATCATGGCTGAAACGATAAACAATTGAATAATACTAACATAATGCAATATTGCTCATCCCCTTAAGCAAGTAGCGTGATAATTATAGCCTTTTTGCGCCAAGTCGGAACATCGCACCGGATTTTAACGATTTTATTATATGTAGAGAAGAAAAGAGAAGAGATAGAGAAGAGATAGAGATATCATTCTGAACCCCCCAGATTTTACGTAACAGAATTGAAAATACAGGATGGAAGGAACACCGACGCTAAAACGGTTGCGACATATATTCAGTACATCATTCTGAACCCCCTACATTTTCAGTTTAGCGACCGCCGCGCGCCGCTTACTGCGGTCGCTAACCTGAAAAATTTCTGCTCCAACCTAGCCAGTACGCATCTCCGAACAGCTTCGGTGGATGCACATTCTAGCTCCTAAGCATCTCCTCTCCGCATCGCACATCTCCGCACGTCTCCACTTTGGTGGAGTCTGGGCCTTATTTGTACATTGAGTACGACAGCGCAGTATAGACGACATGATATAAATTACTGCCATCTAGTAAATATTTACTGAAACCTAAGTATTTCACTTTTGTGAGTAATAGTCAATAATTATCGATTAGGAAAGACATATAATGGTGCACAAAATTAACATGAAGTTATTTATTGTCATCACAATTAATGTATTTCACAGATGTAGTTTCAAGGATTATCAAGTCCCCATACATACATTCTGCGCCATCTAGTAGCGATTGCAAAAACCATTTTGTTTCTGGAATCTGGAAGTATTTTAAACAGCAATGTAGATGTCGGTACTTGGCCATTTCGTTAGGATTTATAAACTTTCTTTAGAAATAAGAACACTTCTGCCAAGTAGTAATTTAGTAGTTAATATTTCATCACCACTGTTCTTAAAATATCATCTGCCTAGCCTTTTCCCAACTATGCTGAGGTCGGCTTCTAGTCTTACCGGATGCAGCTGAACACCAGTATTTTACATGGAGCGACTGCCTATCCGACCTCTACAACCCAGTTAGTACTGGGTAATACGGTACCCCTTGGTAAGACTGGTTGTCAGACTTTCTGTAACGACTGTCAAAGATCTACAAATGACAACCGGGACCAACAGCTTTACGTGCTTTCTGAGGCATGGAGAAAACTCGTTATGTAATGGGCGGTCTCCCATCTACCGAACTACCTAGGCAAGTTCTTAAAACGGTGAAGGAAAATATCTTAAGGAAACTGGCATGTTCCAGAACCAAAACCTAGAAGAGTGTTGTGTGGCGTATTAAGGCTCACTCCCTATGCAGTGGGAACATTATATTATGCCATTTATGCAATTTATTGATACATAGACACACACACATGACACACACACACACACATATACACATGATGATTTACATGATTTATTTAATTATTGTTTTTTTTTTTGCATTTTACAGACCAGTTCCCTCGTTACCTACTTGTACCAATGTAGGCCTCACTTAGCTCTCAATTTCGTAATATAAGACTTCTGCTAAAACTTTCGGTACTTAAAAGGATTGATGGCTCCAATTTATTTTCTAGATGGAAGAATCTTGATATCTTATTCAAGGCTTCAGGATACTATTCGGCCGTATAAATGAAGTTAATTTTACTTGAAAATTATGAAATTGGATGTTGAAACTAAAACTTTTTGTAGGTAGTTTTTCGTTGGAGGTACGTAAATCAATCGAAATAAATGTTTCGAAATTCAGTCTCCCCAGGTTTTCTTTTATCCCTACCTCATTCATTTTAATTAAGTATTTTTCTCGGCCACATTTCCGATTGAGGACAGGCCCATCCCTTTTCTTTTCGTGGGTAATTAAAAGGAGTCTTATGCGAATACTGTTCCTAGAGTACGCATCGGTTCAAAGAGGACCATTGTTTCTGTGACTGAGCTAACGAAGAAAGCTGCTTACCAGGATGGAGATAAGACATCTTTTTCGGAGATAGAGGCAGGTTATCACCTCAGTGTTTATTTGCGTAACCAACCAAAGCTCAGAAGGAACACAGGCGATTTAAATGCGGTAGTTTTATTCGGCAGACTGTAATTACCTTCCGATGTATGCACGAGAGTTCTAGAGTGGCGACCGCGTTCCGGAAGATGTTGCGTTGGAAGGCTTCCCTAGGTGGATCGATGACCTGGTGAAGGTTGCAGGGACCCGCTGGATGCGAGTCGAACGGGACCGGTCAATGTGGCGACACTTGGGGGAAGCCTATGTCCAGCAGTGGACGTCTTTCGGCTGAAATGATGATGATGATGATGTATGCACGAGGTTTTCCATACCGTAAAAGCTTATTCACACACACTGATCGTTTGCTCTCAAACCGTAAAGGAGAGCATCGTGGAAAAATCGGCATGTTATAGAAACAAAAATTCGATGACATGAGACATGCACCAAATCCTCAGCGCCTGCGTCGTGGATTACGGGGCAGTCCTCTTAGGGATAGGAGGCCTGTGTCCCCAGCAGTAGGATTACATTGTAAAGCATCTATACTACGAAATAAAATTATCTCGTGTTCTGCAGTCAAGCTTGCGACTTCTAGACCACCGGTGCAGCGGTCCCGGGTTCGATTCTCAGGTCGCGCAAACTGCCATTGGGTTTTTCCATTAGGAATTTCCCAGTAGCAGCCACGGAGTCCGGATTTATACCCGGTTGATGGCAATAGGCTCGCTTGCATGGAACTTAAACATAACTGGCGAAATTTGGGTGTAATATTAGATACACCTCACTCTAGCCCATCGGGGATTACACGCGTGATGTTATGTAAAAATATCTACATCATCAATCACTACTGTGTCAGAAGAAACTACGTGTAAAACGAATCATGTGTTGCATTTTGTTTTGGAAATTAACCCATTAATCTCAGATCCAACGCAATAAATTAATATACTTTTTGAAACATACAGTAGATGTATTTATTTTTGGACTGCAGATGAAAAATGAATGTTGCATTATTTATGCTTGCATAATGCATAGCTATATAAGATGAAAACGTATTGCACCAACCCCTTGTAGAATGGGACAACGGCAGGATATCTTTCTTATCAGTAAATCCTTGATAAAATATCCTTGATTTTTGACGGTTTTCCGCTGTAGCCTATTATTAAGGCATTTGATTGATATCATGTAGAAAATTATAATTTGCAGCTACTGTTTCTGGTAAGTTTTTGATAGACCTCAGCAATACCCACTGTCTGACCTATACAGGGTGTAACCAGACCCTTCATATAGCCGTCAACCAAGCATTCTGTACATCAAACTAAGTAACTTTTCAAAAAAAATATTGCTGGGAATCGACTTTTTTTTTGGGGTGAAAAATCACGTTTTACGGTTGGACTCGATAGAAAGCACTCAAAGCATTGTGCTGATGGATGGATTGAATAGTACGGGGTCGCGGAGGTGTGTAAAGTAAAAATCTTACATTAAAAACATGTATTTAAAAAAAAACTTCTGAAAAAGTTGGAACTTTGACCCCCAATATCTCCACAACTAGAAGGTTCCCAGGTATGGCCTAGAACAAAAAAATATCGCAAAGACGGGGAGAACAACTGCCTTTTGGATATGTTAAGGGTATACACCCTTTTAAATGTATCAACACATGAGTAAGTAAACGGAATCTCTTTACACTAAAATTAGTGGTATGGATATTTTAGTGTGTCATTAAATATTAAGCTTACAATAACAACAGAATTGTTGAAATAAGAGACAAACATGTAATTAAAAATACTTCAGTTTATTTTTTTATGGTTTTTTTAAATTGCTTCATAACAGTCATTGTCGTTATTTAGTTCAGTCTTCATTCTTCATTTAAACATTTATATATCAAGCAGGTTAAGGTTGCGGTCGACTTTGATGTTGAGGTCAGTGTCCACGAAGTACGTCGAATCGATGGGTGTCCTGTCCACCAAGTTGTAGTTCTTCAGCACATAGCGGTTCCACCTTGTCTTCATGTCGCATGTATACTTCTTGTGGAAAATCTTGACATCCACAAACCTCATGTTAGGTGTGAAGAAGTTTCCAACATCAATACGACGGTCGAAGGGGAAGCCGAGAGGCATCTTGTCCAGAAGGACGGTTGACCTGAAGTCATACATGAAGTCCTTGCGGTTCACGTCTAAAAGGTTAAAGTCAACGTTATCGACCATTTTCAATGGTGTCACAATACAGTAGATCATCATATCCATGCCTCCAACCCAACCCTTCGGAAGCAGAAGCCTAGTAGGGAAACCGGTGTGGAAGTTCCTCAAGTCCTTGACCAAGAAGTCGCGCATATCGGTGATGGACTCGACCTTCTTCATCAAGTCGCGTGTCATTATGCGGTCGCGGACCAGGTTGTGCATGTCATGAGAGTCCCTCACAATCGTGTTCTTGCCAGTAGTCAGCTTGTACAGGAAGGTATCCAATTCAACGAAGTTATGACGGTTGGTGTTGATGTCAATGAGACGGTCCATGTGGTCCTTCTTCGGTCCAAGGAAGATTCTTACGACACAGTCGACAGCCTTGTCAGACAATACATCGAGAGTGAACTTGAAAGGCTGGTGGTTGAGACGGCGCTTACGAACCAAGAATGTCATATCAGATCTGGTCTTCCTCAGCTCTTCATCGGTCAAAACCACAGCGGTGGTTAAGTCCATTAGATAGTCATCGAAGTAAGTGACGAGCTTGTCAACCACTACATTGTCAATCTTCACGCCGGGGAAATAAAGGTCTTCCTTAGTGTACGCAGGCAAGCGCAGTTTGAACAAGCACACCAAGTCGATGATACGTTTCTGCAGCATGTAGAATACTGGGTCACGGAGAGCCGTCTGGTATTGATCCAGGATAGAAGGTACAACAAAGTATCTGTAAAAATAATATGAATGGTTCACTCGTATGGCCTAGACTAGCTTCCAAGCAATCAAAATCGGCTTAAAAAAATCAATGATAGGCGAGACAACATGGAAACAAAAATTTCTCGAGCACTGTAAGTGCAAGGCTTGTGTGTGAACACAGTTGGCAACACTAACTTATGTTTAAAAATATCTAATATAAAACTACTGCAGCAGGAAAGAATACTCACTTGTCAGAATAGAAAGTGTTGAGACCAAGAGCGGCCTTCATGACGATCAGGAGGTAGCGGTAAGAGTCAACAACGGTCCTGTCAAGATCAACCTTGTCGATTTTACCGAAGATCAATTTTCCTAGAACTTGGATGTCTTCGGTCTTGGTCAGTTCAAGCCTTATGCCGTTAATCTGAAATAAGGTTTTTAAGATTCTTTAAATGTCGAACTAATACGAATACATGGCTAGATGCCACAAATAGTATGCAAATGATCAACGTTAACGTGGCAAAACGTTATTGACAATACTTACTTCGATGTATCCCTTGATGATAGCCTCTCTGATGATCTTCTCATACTCGTCGCACAAGCGGATGACGTCATGGTTGTTGTCGCGAACGATGACGTAGTTGTTATGTCTTACAGGGAACTCAACGCCATTGTGCAGTTTTAACCAAGGCCAGTATCCCTTCTTGATAGTTTTGTCCCAAGAGAATGTCTTTATCCTGCCCAATCCATTGGAGAGACGCTCCAAGTAGTACCTAGCTAGAATCTGTTGGTATACGTATATTGTCAGCTCGAAACGCCTTGTCTTCAGTTTGTCCATGACTCTGTCCTTCATCCAGAATGGATAGTCAATGTGGAAGTAGTAGTAGTAGGTGTTAAGATCAATATCTTCTGTGAAGTAGCGGAGTTTGTCTTCATCGCAGAGGTATACGCGTTTGTCATAGACGTTCTCATCAATTATGTAAACATCCTTGTCAGTCTTCTTGATTCCGTAGAAGTCGCACAGTTTCGTGTCCAGGAGTCCCTTCTTCATTTTCAGTAAGTAAGCCTTCTGAATGACATCGGCGCGCACGAAGTAGTATGGGTAGATCTCATAGGGAGGAGGCAGGATGATTCCCTTGCAGTCGTCACGGTGTCTGACTGCCACGGTGAGAGCGTAGACGAACATGCCTTCGTTGAGGTAAAGGCGCATCCAGCAGGCGGTCTTGATGAAGGTGTTGAAGTCCTTGGCGTAGTACAGCATGTGGAACATGGTGACTACTTCCTTGAGCTGGCGGTCAATGTGCAGGGTGAAGATCTCACCGCGCGGCAGAACTCCAACCTTCAGCATTTTAATGCAGTCCTTTACAACATCGGTTTTCTAAAACAAGAAATCATTTTTCAGCGTGAGCATATAATTCAGAGAAGTACGAAATTGGTTAAATGATAAACATAGTCTGTTGAATTGCACTTACGGTAAAACGCTCAAAGTTGTCTTCGATTTTGAAGTTCTTGCCCAGGTCTTCAAGGTCCTTGTACATTAGGGGTTCCGTCACATGGTTCAACAATTTCAAGATGACCATTTGCCGTTGCTTGATGTCCATTGTCACTGGAAGTCAGAAGTTAATTTTAAGTACAGCGAACATTTAAAAAAAAAATTGGCTAACTGAAGTGTCCATGTCATTCCAGTTCTAAAGTTGCAGACTGGGAATGGCTGAAGGATAATCTATTTACGTAGGACAAATAAGCGAAGATGAAAAACTTACTTATTGTGGTGTCGTCAACCTCAGGCCTAGCCATGGCCACGGCGGCCAGGCTCACAATCACTAGTAGGACAGTCCTCATCGTGGAGTCAACTCTGCGTGAGCTCAACTGTACCCCAACTAAATCCGCAGCCCCTTTTATACGAAAATCTGAACACAGTGTTATCTTCCAATGTGTTATTCTTTAGTACTTAATATCTACACTTGAAAGGGTTACATTGTAAAGAAAGTGTAGGTTATCAACAATTATATTATTTTTTATGTTTGATACTGAGGTTAATACTACTTTAATGTATTTTAATATCGGTTTAAGATAGTAAATGACGCCACCAGAATAAAACAATGTTTCAGATGAGTATATGACGAAAAGGAAAGTTTCTATTTACATCTTACAAATTCATTACTCACAATTGACTTAGAATAAAAGAAGCAGCAAAAGTGATCCCTTATTATTGACTTCGAACCGATATGTCATGTTCATTGTAAAATAGTATACAGGGTGTAAACAGACCCTTCTCATAGCCGTCAACCAAGCATTCTGTACATCAAACTAAGTAACTTTACACAAAAATTATTGCTGGGAATCGACTTTTTTTTTTGGGGTGAAAAATCACGTTTTACGGTAGGACTCGATGAAAAGCACTCAAAGCTTTGTGCTGATGGATGGATTGAATAGTATGGGGGTCGTGGAGGTGTGTAAAGGAAAAATCTTACATTAAAAACATGTATTTGAACTTTGACCCCCAATATCTTCGTAACTAGAAGGTTCCCAGGTATGGTCTAGAACAAAAAAATGATCGCAAACACAGGGAGAACAAGTGCCTTTCGGATGTGTTAAGGGTCTAACACCTTTTTTGCGTGTACCCTACATCGCTGCTCCCTTAATTCTTTCAGGAAGTCTACAGCTTTTACTAGGTACCCTTGGGAGCCAAATAAGCGTGCTGTAGAATATTAAAACAGGGATTTTCTACACACACATGTGGTATATAAAGGTACAGAGTTTTCCATAAATTACCAAGTAGTATGTTACAGGAAAAGGTCTATGAGTAAAGAATATATTTTCCAAACTTGAATTAAACCTGCGAAAAATTAATTAATTGAATTAACCTGTTTTGTCTCAGACAAAACCTTCTCAATTGGTCTAGTGGTCGCGAGCAAGTCTTGGCTTCGATTCCCAGGTCGAGCAAAGTGTTGGGCTGTTGCATCAGGAATTTCTCAGTAGCAGTCACGGAGTCAGGATTTGTGTCCTGTTGATGGCAATTAGACGCCCCCTATTACAAGGGACTTAAAAATATAACTGGCGAAATGTAGATGAACTATTAGGTAGCTAACCCTCTGCCTATCCGTTCGGGGATTTACAAGGTGCAATGTTTCCTAATTCTGTATTATGTTTTCCAATTTTGTCACTAAACGGTACTATACTTTTCAGTTTCTGCATAAATTAAAGCTTACCCTAAGGCCCAGCGCACACCGCTGGAGGCGCGGCGGAGCGCAATTGAAGACAACAATTTAATATAAACCTTAACTACCTTGACATACGGTCAATATAAGAATAAATTCGCATGCGGTGCTCGGAGCGCCCTCAAGCTACTACAAGAGCATGCGCGCGACTGTCATATACCGTATGTCAAGGTAGTTAAGGTTTATATTAAATTGTTGTCTTCGATTGCGCTCCGCCGCGCCTCAGGCGGTGTGCGCTGGGCCTTATACGATCGAATATTTGTAAAAACTGACCTACAGATTGCAAAAAAACGTAAGAATATTTGAATTTCGCGGGTTATCCTGACGCTTTCAGCTTAAGCCCTCAGTAGATTTCGTAAAAAGAAAATGAACTATTGTGAAAATGGCAGTAACTTCATAATAGCAGAAAATTAGATTATGATTTGAAAAAAATGTTTTATTTTTATCTCATTAAAATATTGCCCGCGGCGAAACTGGTTCAGAAATTCTTTAACAAGTTTACAAAAGATTGCATTTTATGGTTAGAAATTTTCGTTTTTACGTTACAGATAATTAATTTAGCTCACTTCTAAATGTTTTTTTAATAGTCAAGCCATGTTTAGCTCTTTAAGAAATCTAGTAATTTTATTTAAACACCTTGGCAAATTAAAAATACGTGGAATCTAAGCGCTAGCGCTTGCTTATTTATCTAAGTATTAACGATAATACACAATGCTCCATTCTAATACTTTAAATGTGAAATTATTTCTGTCTTTTTGTTTTCATGGCTTTTCAGTCGGATTTCCAATATTTGGATGGGTGACCTCCAGGTCACGCACAACGAGTGAAGCCACGAACGAAAGCTAGTGACGCTCCGTCTCTGTATATCATATTCTCAAAATATCATAATCTGAAAACACCATAATCGCAAATCATCACATTATCAATACACCATATTCTCAAAACATCATATTCTCAAAATAGCATGACCTCAAAATATCACATTCGCAAAACACAACATTCTTATGATACGACATTCAAAGTACAGTCCTCAACAATAATTATAGCATACTGTTAATTTCTCAAAATAAAATTTTGGAGTTTTCAGTATTATTTTATGATGTTTTAAAATGGAATAACAAAACAAGCAATGAAACAATTAAAGTATTCTTAAAAAAAAAAAAAATTGTATTTAGTTCAAATTAATTTATTATGTAGGTACTAATTGCACTTAACAATCCTTTTGTTTCGAACACCGCCAATTCGTCGTTCCGGACTTATTTTTAAAAATATAAATTATATCTGTATCCTCCAAGTAGTAAGACTGGTTTATTTTTCTGACTTGTTATAATTTTCATTTCAGTTATACTACAACTGAGTTGATCCATTTTCAGAATCGATGTCACATGAAATATTAATTAATATTGCAATAAAATATGAATTGACATTGTCATAACAGGAGACATTGATATTATCAGTCATAAGAGGAAATAATCCGGCCAGTATGATTTTTTAATAAGAGGGTAAACAAAGAATTTTGCTAATAACAGTACACTCAGGTAAGAAAATGTTATAAAATACGAATATGATGTATTAAGAATGTTGTGTTTTGCGAATGTGGTATTTTGAGGTCATGCTATTTTGAGAATATGATGTTTTGAGAATATGGTGTATTGATAATGTGATGATTTGCGATTATGGTGTTTTCAGATTATGATATTTTGAGAATATGATATACAGAGACGGAGCGGTTCAGATTAGTAAAAATTAAATATAAATGAATCCATTAATAGATACAAAAACAGCATCTCCCACTGTAATTATCAACGAGCAAGCGAAAAGCGATTCCTGAAATCTTTATTAGATGCACTAATCACTGTGGTTAGTATGCAGATTGCTTGTTAGTGCACAGTTACAGGGTGTTAGTTGAGCTTCTAATATAATCCCAGCGTCTACGGAACTAATTTCTAGCAAATACAAACAGTAATGAATTGCAGAGCAGTGTCAAGTGTCGAGTTATAATATGCTAGCAACATGTAAAACGCGCATTTCTGACTTCTGTGTCATTGACATGTGGTTTAAATTGCAATGGCAGTCGTGTTTGTAACAAAATTTAACAAGAAAACGCTTGACGCTTGCAGCACGCAGAGTTGATGAACAAACTAGTGCTAACGTCGAAAATCACGTACTTTGTTTAACTACCGTAACTTGTGCAAACTTACGCACGAGTATGTTACTATGGTAATTGGTATGGGGCTAATTAAGCCTCTTGACCTCTTCTGACTGCCTCATTAGTGCAAATGATAGTAAGTGTGATTGCTTAGCTGCTCGGTCCTCGTTTCGATTCCCAGATTCAGTCGTTTTGCTGGAGTTTTCCATCTGAGATTTCTCTGTAACACACAAGAAACGTGCACCCCGTTAATAGGAAAAGGATATTTTTTTTTTTTTTTATCGTGGTAGTATCATCAAATGAGTCCTCCCACCCAGGGCAGAGTGGGAGGAACTGTCAGACTTGTACTGACTAAAATCCACGGTGTCCTTCAATAGCCCTTTATGATCCAGGGTCACGGTAATTCTATAAGTCCCGCGACCCCGGCTGACTTTGGCCCTCTAGAGGGAGGCCCCGTCATAATGCTGACACTCTTTGAGGCACGCGTGGAACACAACGCGCCGTCGACCCGGGCATGACCGGATGCAGCTGAATACCAGTATTTTACATGGAGCGGCTGCCTATCTGACCTCCCAACCCAGTTAATACTGACTGGGTAATATACGATACCTCTTAGTAAGACTGATTGTCAGACTTACGGGCCACTGACTATCTGTAAAGACTCTCAAAGATATACAAATAACAGCCGAGGCCAACGGCTTAACGTGCTTTTCGTGGCTCGGAGGAAACTCGATATGGTATGGGTGGTCACCGATCCACAGACCAACCTATGCAAGCGCGGCATAACCTGAAGATTGATGCAAGCGGCTCTTTTTTTACAAGGTCTTTGAATATGCTGGTGGTGTGTGCTGCTTACCCGTTTGGTGTATACATGTGCGATGATACATTACATTATTACCTCTTCAACTTGTGACTGCCTCGTTGAACTAGTGTTGGCGTGTCACGCTACCGCTTAACATGTGTGTCTGGGATCGATTCCCAGATCAGGTCGAGCATTATTGTTTATTTTTTGGTTTAGTTAGCGGTTTTTCTATTTGTCTCAGTAGAAGTCGAAATAATCTTTATCATGTACAGTACACCACACTTCGATTTGCACAAAAGAAGCCATTTCATTATAAGGTGACACAATGAGTGGTCTTATCGCTAAAAGCAATCTTTGGATGTATTTGACGAAATGCGGTGTAGGTCACCATTGCCTACCTCTTAATGGAATACAAGCGTGATGTTACGTCATAACCTCTCCAACGTAGTAATATATGTTCAATTGCGTACATACTCGTATATCATCCAGATTGCCTGCGGCTGCATCGCTGTCTCTGACCGCAGCAGGAATTACTAATTGATTCAATGTACGAGTATATCGTGATCTAATTGCTCTTAAGATCATTGGAGCACGATACCGCACTTCCCTTTTGTAACAAAGAGACATGGTTGTAGGTATTAGCTGTAACAAAGGTGCTTGGCTTGCATTGTTAGTAAGAAAAGTTGTCCCTCGTTCTTGTTAGTAGTTTTAGGCATCAGTTAAAAGCGTTTATACAGAATGGGCATCGTCGCAAATAGCTGTCAAGTATTTCGCTGTTTTGATTAATTTGGCAATATTACTGTATGAAATAATAAATTTGGCTAACTAGTGAACTAAAATACTGATTATGAAATGAAATAATTAATCTCGTACCACCGAATATTTAGTTTTAGTTGTAAAAAAAGTATTTGGAGACCTTTCAAATGCCTTTTTTACACCTAAAACTTTCAGAGTTTTAATTGCAATTATTAGTTCACTAGCTAGCCGTATTTCTTATTTCCATGTAGTTATATTGCCAAACTAATTAAAACAGGTAAATATATGACTGCTATTTGAGTCGCTGCCAACTTTTTGGATGAACGCTCTTAAAGCTCGAGGATATAGGTACAATTTCGAAGGTGATCGTTACCGCACCGGTATACGGTAGTGTGGCCTTATACCTTAAAAGCATTTTCTCTTTTGTGCACAGCTTTGCAAACATGGACGTTTTTGTTAGAAAATATTAATGCGTATAAACGGTCAATCACCCTTAGTCTCTCCCCCCATTACGGACTGTATCTTTAAATATTGTAATTCCAATTAAAACTTGATAGTTTTAATAAACATGACCTTTCATTAATGTCTCTTCGGTATCCCAACTAAACCAGTTTAGTTTTTAGGGTCCCGTACATCAAAAGGAAAAAGGAACCCTTATAGGATCACTTTGTTGTCCGTCCGTCTGTCTGTTTGTCTGTCAAGACCCTTTTTCGCAGGAATGCATAGAGGACTCAACTTGTTTATATTAACTACTCGGGTTTATGGTCTCTTTCAGCTGTCAAACTTGTAAGTCAACGCGATCAAAAGATATGAGCGTTTATGTCGCATATTTTCCGAGAATCATGAAATTTGCCAAGAAGCAGTGTCTTTCAGCACACGTAAAGGAAACAATCTAACGATGTAAATCATCATCTGCCTAGCCTTTTCCCAACTATGTTAGGGTCGGTTTCCAGTCTAACCGGATGCAGCTGAAAACCAGTATTTTACATGGAGCCACTGCCTATCTGACTTCCACAACCCAGTTAGTACTAGATAATACGATACCCCTTGGTAAGACTGATTGTCAGACTTTTTGGGTCACTGACTACCTGTAACGACTGTCAAAGATCTACAAATTTTAATGACAGCTGAGACTTCGAGATCGATCCGAGTGGCAGTTATTATTTGGCCACGAGCTCCTTAATAAATGAAATGAAATGAATAATAAATCTAAAAAATGTAATTATTTAGTTTAATAACAAAATACCTACAAGTTTGGACAGAACCCAACAATATTCTAAATTCGTTACTAACAATGTAATTTAAACTTAAATAATGTTTGCTTAGACTCGCCATTACTAGGAGGATTTGCAAATGTCTGGTCTTTATTAAAATTGTTTGTCTCCCTAGGGAAAGCAGTTTTATCTAAATATTGTTTGAATTACGCTGTGGTGAGGGTGTATACATAAATAAATTATTAGAATGTCTGGTAGCTAATATGATTTCACAGGTCATTTTAGGGTTAAGCTGAAGGCCGAATTAACGTTTTAATACACAGTCATAACAACAACAATTCACAATAACAAACAACAACAACAACAACTAACAACAATAACAACAACATCGACAACAATAACAACTTCAATTTTATAAAATAGAACTTTGAACTTTGATCATATTCGCGGCGAAAACGTGGCCAGAAATTTCACAAAACAGAAAGGTTTGGAAGGAGAAAGGGGGGGGAGCTTTGCCCAGCAGTGAGAAACAGAATAGGCGATGAAAAAGAAAACAAAAAACTTTCTCTCTCTGCTTCTTGGCAGTCTTATTTGCCTTTAATGCTGAGGCCAAATGAGCGTAATTTTTTGAGCTGTGAGTCGCGTAAAATGAGTCGCGTAGACTCATTTTACTCGATTCACATCTCAAAAAGTTACGCTCGTTTGGCCTCAGCCTAAATGTCTCAAGAATAGCTGTGAAATGAAGTCAGAGCTGCAATCGTGACTGTCGAATCTTATCTATAGGTTTCTAATGGAAAAACTATCTAAAAAGAATTAAATGACATCCAAAAGTCAGTGAAATTGTTGAAAATAAAGGGTTTGAACCGGTTGAAATATGTAGTATCTCATTTTCGTTTTATTGCAGCAATAGAAAACGTATATACCTACAGCTATTAATAAACTTAAAACCTAAATCACCTTGGCCTAAATCGTTAATTTAAAGAAAAGATGTTAGGAGCATAATATTATAATGATTAATGGGCAACTGTTGTACAAAAGCTTAGAACGATATACTCAAACTCAAATAATTATCCTACTCGGCAATCCCTATTTTAATATTCTAAAACAATTTCCTGTAACACCGAAGAGAGACGAGTAAAGGCATATTTTCTGAAAAGAATTTGAGATTGCATACTCTACGACATTATAACTTTATCTGATTTTCAAAATCCGACAATACCCTAGGTACTAGAGTGTAATTCACTCAACCACACACTCACAACCAAAAACAAACTCAAACTTCTCACAAGTTCCCAGTCATAAATAGTTGAAATACTATTAGATATTTCAGGAGTGAGAACAGTCGCGACTGTTGAACATGAAGGTTCCTCATGCTCAGCAGGGTTTGAGTCCCACGTGAGGCAAAGTTTTAATGGGTCATCAAAAATTATGTAGTCTGGATTTGTACCCGCTTGATGGCAATTGGTTCGCCACCAATTACATGGGACTTAAACATAACTGGCGAAATGTGGGTGTACCATTGGTGCCTACGTTTTCGAAGATTACAGGCGTGATGCTGAAAGCTGGTCCCTTTCTGTAGAAACAACTTAAAAACTTGATATTTATGAAACAGTTTATTATTGAGTCAGTCTATTAACATCTCATTGTACCCAGAAGGTTCAAAAATCCTCTTAACGAAAACTTCTTTGTAAGGGCAAAATATTTTATTAAGTTCAAGTATGATTATGAACTAAAACAGTTAAGCCCAAAGTTTTATTATTGTCTGCCCTTCTGATAAAATTTTTCATCGCAATGTTTTGAAATTTCTTTAAGACTTGAGGAAGATTATATTGCTATGAGAATCTTTGCGTATCTGGGTCATACTGATATTATATCTCGAATCTATTAGCAACCGGTTCTTTTCAGATTTTATTATTTTTGGGACCACGCCTCCAATTACTTCGTTTTGGTGTTTTGATGAGGAAGAAAGGCTAATTTTGGTTTGCTCTTCTAAATAGAAGAGCAATCCAAAATTAGCCAAACAAATAGGACAAATTTCCTATTACATTAAATTATCTTGGTCTTTCTGGGCATTCGTTTATACCCCAGCATAACAGGCAAAATTGCAACCAATGTGTTCGATCACGCCAATGTTTTCTTCACAAGTTCAAACACACGAGATAAAATTATAAAAAAAGTTAATGCAGTGACTAGCGTAGATAACCTTTATGTCCTAGAGAGTTCACACAAACATTGTTATGCCTAAACGGTCATTACATTGTAACGCCACATATCAAGTGCGAAAAAATAACAAAGAAAGTGTTTTTTTCTAGATTACAGGTTCGTATAAAAGGGGGTGCTTTCTTAGTAGGAGCACAGTTGATCTCACACCGAGTCGACTCCACGATGAGGGCTGTCTTATTAGTGATTGTGAGCCTGGCCGCCATGGCCATGGCTAGGCCAGAGGTCGACGATACTACTATTAGTAAGCACTTTTACTCATTGTTTTCCCATTATTGCCTCCAGATCATTTTCTGCATCTGCTGCTCATATAAGTACTCTATAAACATGGTGTTCATAGAGTACTTATATGATAACTAAACAAGAGTTTCCATTATCTTCTTTTATTTCTTGTCTTTATTTTTTGTCATCACCATCATTCTACCCTTTCTCTACTATGTTAGGGTTGACTTCCAGTCTAATCCCAGTATTTTACATGGTGCGATATCGGTCTCCCTTCTTTTTAACATTACTGACACCAATTTTATTAATCGTACATATCTTAAAATTCCGTTATAGAATTTGGCGGTCCAACGTTTTCGTTGAAAATTCTTTTCTGATGCAATTTTGCCGTAGCGTGTGCAAAGACACATTTAGAAATTAGAAACCTAACCTGTGTTTTGAAACGTATTAATTTGGACTTTTAACTCCAGCGACAATGGACATCAAGCAACGGCAACTGGTCATCTTGAAATTACTGAACCATGTGGTGGAACCCCTGATGTACAAGGATCTTGAGGACCTTGGCAAGAACTTTAAAATTGAAGAGAACATTGAACTGTTCGTCGTAAGTATAATTCTATTCAAAGTTTTATTTTTGTTCAATGAAATATGAGAAAATACTTACTAATCAAACAAATGGAAACATTTTATCAGGAACTCCTATCATATCTTGAAAACGGTAACATACCACTGTTTTATTTCAGAAAACCGATATTGTCAAGACTTTCGTCAAAATGCTGAAGGTTGGAGTTCTGCCGCGCGGTGAGATCTTCACCCTGCACATTGACCGCCAGCTCAAGGAAGTAGTCACCATGTTCCACATGCTGTACTACGCCAAGGACTTCACCACCTTCATCAAGACCGCCTGCTGGATGCGCCTTTACCTTAACGAAGGCATGTTCGTCTACGCTCTCACCGTGGCAGTCAGACACCGTGACGACTGCAAGGGAATCATCCTGCCTCCTCCCTATGAGATCTACCCATACTACTTCGTGCGCGCCGATGTCATTCAGAAGGCTTACTTACTGAAAATGAAGAAGGGACTCCTGGACACGAAACTGTGCGACTTCTACGGAATCAAGAAGACTGACAAGGGTGTTTACATAATCGATGAGAACGTCTATGACAAACGCGTATACCTCTGCGATGAAGACAAACTCCGCTACTTCACAGAAGATATTGATCTTAACACCTACTACTACTACTTCCACATTGACTATCCATTCTGGATGAAGGACAGATTCATGGACAAGCTGAAGATGAGGCGTTTTGAGCTGACAATATACATGTACCAACAGATTCTGGCCAGGTACTACCTGGAGCGTCTCTCCAACGGATTAGGCAAGATTAAGGAATTCTCGTGGGACAAAACTATCAAGAAGGGATATTGGCCTTGGTTGAAAATGCACAATGGAGTAGAGTTCCCTGTGAGATTCGACAACTACGTTATTGCTACCGACTACAACCGTGACGTCATCCGTCTATGCACCGAGTATGAGAGGATCATCAGAGCAGCTATCATCAAGGGATACATCGAAGTGAGTATTTTCAATAACTTACAAATGGGGTGTCCCAAAAATATACTGAGACTAATAAAATTAACTTTGATTTTTAGATAAACGGCTTGCGACTTGAATTGACCAAGACTGAAGATATAGAAGTTCTAGGAAAATTGATCTTCGGTAAAATCGACAAGCTTGACATTGACAGGACCGTTGTTGACTCTTACCGCTACCTGCTGATCGTCATGAAGGCTGCTCTTGGTCTTAACACGTTCTATTCCGACAAGTAAGTGTTGAATTCTGTTTTTCAAGAAAAACTACAATTTATCTAGATTTTCCGAAAACTGAAAAATACATTATAGCTATTAAATACCGCTTGTAAAACTTTTATTATTTTTTGACAGGTACTTCGTTGTTCCTTCCATCTTGGACACATACCAGACGGCTCTGCGTGACCCAGTATTCTACATGCTGCAGAAACGTATCATCGACTTGGTGTGCTTGTTCAAACTGCGCCTGCCTTCTTACACTAAAGAGGATCTTTACTTCACCGGCGTGAAGATCGACACTATTGTAGTTGACAAGCTCGTCACTTACTTCGATGACTATATGATGGATATGACCAACGCCGTGTTCATGACCGAAGAAGAATTGAAGAAGACCTCAACAGACATGAAATTCTGGGTTCGCAAGCGCCGCCTCAATCACCAGAAGTTCAAGGTCACTCTCGATGTATTGTCTGACAAGGCTGTCGACTGTGTCGTAAGGATCTTCCTTGGACCAAAGAAGGACCACATGGGCCGTCTTCTTGACTTAAACATCAACCGCCTTAACTTCGTTGAATTGGATACTTTCCTGTACAAGCTGACCACTGGCAAGAACACGATCGTGAGGAACTCTTATGACATGCACAACCTTGTCCACGACCGCATCATGACACGCGACTTGGTGAAGAAGGTCGAGTCTATCACCGATATGCGCGACTTCTTGGTCAAGGATTTGAGGAACTTCCACACCGGTTTCCCTACCAGGCTATTGCTTCCTAGGGGTTGGGTTGGAGGTATGGACATGATCCTCTACTGTATTGTGACACCATTGAGAATAGTCGATAACGTTGACATTAACCTTTTGGACGTGAACCGCAAGGACTTCATGTATGACTTCAGGTCAACCGTCCTTCTGGACAAGATGCCTCTCGGCTTCCCCTTCGACCGTCGCATTGATATTGGTAACTTCTTCACACCTAACATGAAGTTTGTGGATGTCAAGATTTTCCACAAAAAGTTGACGTGTGACATGAGGACAAGGTGGAATCGCTGGGTGCTCAAGAACTACAACTGGGTAGAATGGACCCACACGGACACGGACACGTACTTCGTGGACACCGACATCAAGAATAAAACTGACCGCGACGGGAGCGACGTAAACGTGATTGATTTTTAAATGTATAACTGACCTAGTGGTTAATAAACACAATAACCTTCGCTGTAATTAATGCAATTTGAAAACCAAAAAATATAATTCTCAAGTATTGAAATGAAACTTTTGTCTTTTTTTTCAATTTTTCCTTACACTATGATGCATGCTGTTGAGCCAGTTCAAAACTCTTCATTAGTTTAGTTATCAAAAACATTTCAAGACCCTTAAGTACTGGATAACCAACCACCATGTTTCTGTAGCATTGTGGTATATTTCCACCACGCACACATATCATGCCGACATACAAAAACATCTAGTTATTCTGGACCAACAATAATGTAAAGGTACTATGTCAACTTCGAGATCTTTATAGTTAAGTTGTATTAGAGCCATATATGGAACTGACTGTTTAGACCACTGTAAACCGATATTTAAAGAATTAAAGATACATCCATTACCATGTCTCTACCTAATGGAAATTAGCTTATTTGTAAAAAATATTCCTATTTATTCCCCGTCACTGAACATGTTTAAAAAAGAACCGAAGAATTGAACCCAAAACAACTACTAGTACTGCCCAAAGACTTCGTTTGTATAGTCGGATTGCCTACTGCATAGCGATAAAGATTTTCAACAAGCTGCCATCACATGTCAGACAGCTACCTATACAACGTGTAACAGAATAAACACAAGACCTCTCGTGTGGTGTCTCAGACCATGAAACTGAACAACTTTTGTTCTATGACTTTTGGATATTCATAACTTTTTTTTTAGTTTTACCATACATGTGGATCAGCTGATTGCGTCCGTTCCTATAGAAAGTTTTTTTTTTTTTGCGAATTTCAAGGATCAAAAGATGTTCAGTTTCATGGTCAGAGACACCACACGAGAACGAGAGGTCTTGCGTTTATTCTGTTACACGTTGTAAATAAATTTAAACATGCAATATTTTCTTGGCTTCTAGACATGTGTTTCTACTCTGTTAGCGAATTTATTGAACTTAATTTTTAATAATTCATTTATAATTCCATTAATAATATAAATTACCCATAGTGTTGTAAATGTATAATTATTATTATTTTTTCTCTCTTTAAATAATTAATTATGATTGGTGTATACATCATGGTATAATAATTATATTAAAATTCTAATATTTCTACACCGGCAACGATAGTATATGTGAATATATACTCAGAAATAAATGATATTCTGTTCTATTCTATTCGAAAATGGGGCATTATCCAAATCTTGAAAGTTTTAGACTTCTGAAATGTTTTAATAGGCTTTTTCCCACAATTTGACAAGGGAGTTCTTGGGAGATATTTTATTTTACTATTTAATCGTCACAAATGAGCCCACTTACTACACCATGTTAACTAAATTTCTCAATAAAACTGATACAATACAACACACTCTGTATTTCACTACTGCATTGTCGGTCCAGGTGTCACAAGCGCTGCAGTTTAGCATGACGTCTTGCGTTTGATTGTGTTGTGATTCCCGACCCGACCACGACATGGAACGGAGATTTTAATATGGCACAAAATGGTTATTTTAATTGTGTTTTATTGTGCCACTTATCCCAGGAATTTGTGCCTTGTACTTTTTGATATGCCATAGTAAAATCTCCGTTCCATGTCGTGGTCGGGTCGGGAATCTCAACACGTTTGATTCCCAAGTCTGACAGAGTTTCTCGTCCCTTATTACATGGGATTTCAACTTAACTGGTGAAATTCTGGTGAAGTAAGATAGGTAGGTACACCTCCGACTAATCTTTCGAGGATTACAGGCGTGATGTTACATTTTAAATAAATGTAGCCAACTGAATGTTTAGTTTAGAAGTGTGAAAACTTAGATTATTATAAACACGAGTTCAAACAATATCGTTAAAAATAAGTATTACCTCAAGAAAAGCGAAGGCTATTTAGTTCAATTTAAGGTCAACGCACACGTACGAGCACTGCCTGGGATCAGCAACCAGGTGTCTACCCAAAGTAAGTACAGACGCCAGCAAATCAAGCTATCCGAAACTGTCAAATTTTTCGAATCAACCTTGAACATTATGATTTAGACATAAAGTTGAAAATCTATTAAAGTTTAACAGATTGTGGTAGCTAGATGTGCTGGCGTCTGTACGTAAGCGTATTGTACTACTACACATCGTGAGGAAACTGAATTATTATGCCTCAGAAGTTTCTACTTCTCGACGGCTTGTAAAGCCAAGTTAAAGGCCCATGAGCGGCATAAAAAAAGTCTGACACCAGGTTAGGCACTCACCACACGAAAAAGAAGAAGACCGTTTCGTACAACTTTACGATGCTTATAAGGCATAAAAATGAACTATCTGCAAAACTTATAAAGTTCTCAAACATAACAAGAGAACGAATTGAGTCAATCTTACTAACACAGATTAATAATAACAAGTCGACGCATCATTGTATGTGAACAACCTCTCAAGGGAAGAAACAGCCAATCGTATTAAAGCCCAAGTGTGGCTTGCTGATCGATGAAAAGAATAAAAAGTTTTTTTTTTTTGATTGCGGTGCAATATGGCGTTTCTAAAAAGAATCCTGAACAGCTCGAGTCTCTGCGATACTGAACCCTTCTGTGCTCATAATTGTGCGTTAACCTTTGTCCTGGAAACTATTACTTTTTTGCTTTTAAAAACTTTGTTACAGAATTATTTAAAGTTTTTCTTCTGTTTAGATTTTGTAAAAAGGTCGTCTAGACCTTAAGGAATTCAATTTTAAAATTCTGAAACAGGGTTTTCAACTTAATTATTAAATAAACACAAGTAACCCAGCAGTAAGGACTTTTCTTCTAATACTAAACTAAAACGCGTTCTCTTTAAATACACGGTTTACAGACACACTGTATGTGTGGCCCCGACTTACTAGCGTAAGAGTAAGTCGTGGGTTCAAACCCAGGCAGGCGCATTACTTTGTGTAATTTATTTCATCACCACTGCTCTTAAAAACGGTGAAGGAAAACATCGTGACGAAACGGGCATGTCCTAGAACCAAAATTCGAAGACATGTGACATCTGCCAACCCGCACTGGGCCCGCGTGGTGGATTATAATCCATTCCCTCTCATAGAGAGAAGATCTGTGTCCCAGCAGTGGGAAAATTATAGGCTGATTATGCTTTATGCTTTTGTTGTTTTTTTTTTCGGATGGGAAATCATCAAATGACCCCACCCCACTATAGGCGGAGCGGAAGGGAGTGTCAGACTTGTACTGACTAAAACCCATCCATGTTCCTTCTTTGCCCTTTGTGTTCCAGGGCCACGATATCTCTTTCGAACAGTCCCGCAGCCCTGGCAGGCATCGGCCCTTGCAGACCCCTACATCGTTGCTGACATCTCTTTGAGGCGCGCGTGGAACACGAACGCGCCGTCGACACGGCCTGTCGTCATAAGATGCCATAAATTATTGATTTATGTAGGTATCCAATTCGTTTAACTCAGTAGTAACAAGATATTTTTTTAACTTCCATATCTACGTAAGTGACGAAACTAATAACGCAAAATGGATGTCTGAATAATTTGTATACACTGTAGTAATCACTAGGTATCAATATCAATAAGTTAAAGGCCGTGAGTGAATGTCCTCAGGTCAACATTAAAAGAATGTCATTCAGGTATCTATGCACCTATTGTATAGATAACACAATCAGTCTTGTACGCACGGCAGCCAATCAAACTATGTAAACCAAATAAAGCTGATCTCTCATCGTACGGGAAGCTCATACAAAGCGAAGTCAGGTAATATTGGTTATGTAGAGCTTGATGTGCCGCCGTGTGTACGTCACCAATTCATGACTGACTTTGGTAGGTGTCCCTGCAAAACATGAACAAACTATTTACTTAATGATAAATGTTCAATAATAAATAAATCGATATTGGTTAATTGGCTTCCTCGCGAATTGGCGAGAAGAAGCACACCATCGTGAGAAGTGGAAGTAATGGGGGGAGGCCTTTGCTCAGGAGTGGGACAAAACGGGCTAAAAAAAAAAAATAATTGGTTAATTATTTTATAACTTAAAGACGGGAGGAGGGTTGATCTTCAAAATTAAGTATCTAGTGCTTGTCGAGGTTGGACCAGTCTTACCAAGGGGCATCGTATTACCTAGTACTAATTGGGTTGTGGAGGTCAGATAGGCAGTCGCTCCATGTAAAATACTGGTATTCAGCTGCATCCGGTTAGACTGGAAGCCGACCCTAACATAGTTGGGAAAAGGCTAGGCAGATGATGCTTGTCGAGGTTGGTCCGTGGATGGGTGACAAACCATTACATACCGAGTTCCCCCCGGGCCTAGGAAAGCACGTTAAGGCGTTGGTCTAGGCTGTCTTTTGTAGATCTTTGACAGTCGTTACAGGTAGTCAGTGACCCGAAAGTCTGTCACAACCAGTCTTACCAAGGGGCATCGTATTATCTAGTCACTGGGTTTTGAAGGTCAGATAGGCAGTCGCTTCATATAAAATACTGGTATTCAGCTGTATCTGGATAGACTTAGCCGACCCCAAAATAGTTGGGAAAAGGCTGCGCAGATGATGATTAAATGTCGGGTACATTGTTATTTAGTTTTTCTGTTGAGAATTTTTCAGTAGTAGCCCGGAGTCGCAATTTGTGCCCAGTTGATGGCAATAGGCTCGCCCACTATGGTAAAATGAGGGTGTAATTTAGAAACACTTCTGGCGGACATTTCAGAGGTTACAGAAACAATATTATGTCACAAACCTTACCTGCCTAAACTCAATAAAAACCGGCCAAGAGGAATTGGACTCGCGCACCGAGGGTTCCGTACAAACTTGCAGGTATTTTTTTATTAAACTACGTATTTACGGTTTTCAGATTTTTTCCTTTACATGTGCTGTAAGACATTGCTTCGTGACAAATTTCCTAGGTCTAGGTCAACGAAAAGTACCTTATAAATTTTGATTCCCTTGAGTGTCGAAATTTACGTTTTTTGTGGCGTAGATGGCCGTACCTTTTTTTACGTTAACCTAGAAGTTTGATTTTTTCACGCTTCCAGGAACTGTAGACCTGAGTATATAGTTTTAATTTCACCTCGATACCTCCACGCGTTCCTGAGATAAAGGGTATTGACAGACAGACGGACAAAAAAGTGACCCTTTATGGGTTCAGTTTTTTCCTTTTCAGGTACGGAACCTTAAAAATGATAAAATTAGTTCATTACCGATGCCAGTGATGTTCTGAGCGTCTGGAATTTCAGATTGAAAACGTCCATTCCAGAGCAGAATGTCACAGACTTTCTTAAGATTGTTCTCGAGACGGCTTTGTCATAATCATACTAATGGGAAAGTGTGAGGCCAGAATAATTAGTCTCAGAAAATACTTTATGTAGGAAAGAGGATTTAGGACTTCATTACAATCAGTGAGTTTGGAATAATAATATCTTCCAGACAGAAATTTGGTCACGGCGGGCGGTCAGACTCAACGGAGTTTAGTCATGGACGCAGGAGACATTATAGTGCACAAGTGTCTGCGAATCACACTTTGATATGAAAGAGAAAGGAGTAAATGATGCCGTGACGTCTGACAGGGGAGAATGGAAGAAGAAAACGTGTTGCGCCAGCCCCAAATAGAAGGAAAATGATGATGTGTGTGAATCACAGGTGCACCTCTTTTCCCATCACTCTCATAATGTCAGCATTTATTTGGTTCCACTTTTACTACGAAGCCAATTAATGTCTCTTAAAAATTTTGGTCGTAAAAGGAGTTTCGTGATGGATAGCATTAATAAAACATTTTCTCATACAGGTCGTTTTTATTGGAATCTAGAACCAGTTAATGAACAAAATATGTAAATTGCAGTAATGCTCTACTTTGTGAACCTGTCACATTTACAGCAAATAAATATTGTTGAGTTTGACCTTAACTTTGTAAGCAAACAGTTTACTGAGCATCGTATTTTATTAAAATGATTTTAAAGAATCCCATTTAAAAGTTAATGTGCGTTGAAATAGGAATATTTAGCTGTTCATAACGTTCACGAGGTCTTGTAACAAGAGTTATTAACATAAAGGATAATTATGTGGCATAATCACGACAGCCATTAAATTCTGACACCGGATCCATTTCGCGTCCTTTGCTCACGAAATAAAAAAAAAAAACATTTTTAACTTCATTCAACGTAATAACTGGGCTAGTTATTTTCAGACTTGTCTGAGAATTTTAAAAAAGGAACGATGAGTCTCTTTGTTATGCCAATCCAAGGCCGGGTCTGGATAGATATTGATTTGAAACGCCGGCTTAGGTGTTACATTTTAAGTCCAAGGCCGACTCAACAAACTACTGTTAATAAAAATATTTTTCGGTAAACAAAATGGCTTTATGACCAGATACAGTACACCTACTCACTTTCCTCTGTTATGTGCCTAAAATTTTTGAAAATACGGGATGTTACAAAGTTACTAGAGGTTTAACTAGGTGTAATTCTAAAAGCACTAAAGATTATAAAAAAAAGTATTGAACGGACTTAGGCTACCAAAAAGCTTATTACAAAGACATTCAGATATTAAGGACCGATATACGGGACAGGACGAAGAAAATCGTAATTCAATTCTTGTTACCGCTTTGCAACAAGTTGGTCCGTTTAGTGTCATACGCGCGCTTGCTAGGTAGTACTTAAGTATTTTTACGTAATCATTATTAATTACACTTGATATTTACTGAATTTTATGTCTATTTGTTGTTAAATTTTGATGAGAAAATGATGTCAAGTTTACTCAAATTATTATTACTTTTTTTTAAATCGATGCCCCACACTTGGATTTACTCCTGTATCGTAGTTTTTAAATTGGTAAGTATTTTGTATCAATAGGAAAAAAACTAAAGACAGGATTTTAAAAGTAATTTGGCTGTGGGGGTCTAAGGTATCAATTCATTTTGGAAAAGGGGTCTCTTGCCCAAAATAGTTTGGGAATCCCTGGTCTAGACCCTCAGTTACAAACTCTCACTTAGGTATTGTTTTGTTTGCCAATATTTTCTCTAACAAGCTTCTAATGTGAGTTCTTAGTTGTTTTATACCCTCGCAAGTTTCATTAGGAGTCGTGTTCTTAGAAGGACTGTAGTTCTCCACACGTACGTCCTTGTTTATTATATTGACTCTGGGGAAATATGAGTGTGTATTAGCACGAACATGCGACATAAACAACGTAATGAACGATTTTTCACCCGATTATGGCAAAACCAAAAGGAGAGGTTATGCATTGAAAATACTACTAACAGCACTTTAAAGTTAGCGACAAACACAGTAAGTATAGATTTGGATAAAGTCTTAAAACTATGTAAACACTAAATTTAGTATTACCAATTTTTAAATCGTTTGTATTTACTTAACGTTGATTTCTCGGGTTTTCGCTGGGGCCACTGAAAACGGAAATAAAAAAGGAAAAGTCTAGCAGAGTGACATTACATTAGTACCTAAGTCAACATTAAATTCAACAAAAACTTTCAGTGCGAAATTCTGGCCTCTTCCCAGTTACATTGCATCTCTAAAGCTAGATTTAATGTACGGAGGAGCCTTTATCATTTGTTAATTCATTAAATATATTTAAATAAAAATATTTTAAGACCACCACTTTTTCACGCCCCAAATATCACCAAAGCAGACAATATGTAGTTGCCCATAAGCATGAAATAATAAAACTATGAATACAAAAAAAAACAATATCGATAAAACGAAACGCATACATACGTCACTGTGACGTCAATACTCCGAACTGTCAACTGTCCATTGCAACAAACTGTAAGTAGGGTAGAAATAAAACGTTTCATGGAACGTTCTCTGGAATTTGTTTGGTATCATTGCAGTGTCGTGACAATGGCGTGCCGTGCTTGTGACAGTTGGAGGAATGAGAAAAACTTGGGTACTTAAGTACGGGATCGTAATTTTAACAAGAAGCTTCAACGACTCGGTATTGTTCTATTTCTGCTTGTATTCTTTTTCCGGGTAATAATTTTAATACAAAAGAAAAAAGAAAAGTGCTTCGTGGCAGGTTTTACGTGTAGAAAAGATTTTTCTCTCGGCTTCGCCCGTGTCAAGGTCGGAAATTCGATAAAAGTATTTATTTATTCTCATGCATATCACACATTTTACAATATTATTTTCGGTATTTGTACATGAACCTTGTCAGAGCACTGCAAAGTACAATGCTGGTTTGCTGATGAGTTTATGAACATTAAATTAACATATAAATTGTGTTAAAACTTATCAAAACACAATTTGATACATATCAGAGAAAATATGTCTAGGTGGACCACCGATGGCCTGGTGAAGGTTGCAGGGATCCGCTGGATGCGAGTCTCACGGGACCGGTCAATGTGGCGACACTTGGGGGAGGCCTATGTCCAGCAGTGGTCGTCTTTCGGCTGAAATGATGATGATGTCTAGAAGTCGTTATGATGTGCAGTTAACAGTAAAAACACAATACAATAACACACATAAAGTCATATTTAAGTCAGTATTATTTAGTATCCCTATATCCTATATCCTAGCCTAGGTCATGATCTCCCTGTATGCCCATCGAAATCGGTTCAAGCGGTAAAGAAACCTACTTAAAAAAACAAAGATTTCAGACTTATTTTTCGTGTGAACCATTTTATCGAAAAGCTATTTTTCTTGTCATATAAAATCCAATTAATCAAATAACCTCTCGAAGGTCTTATTCAAAGATTTTTATAACGTAACACACTTAGATTTAATAGTCACAATGACTATTAAGTTCCGAAAGTGACACAAGTTCTACGCTTAAATCTATAATTTATTACCCGTTTTCTAAATTAAATGATTGCAGTCAAATAGAGGCAGTGATAAAAACTTTATCCCAACAATATTCAAGTTTTTTCGGGATTTGAAAAAGTTAAGCCCTTATCAGCCACTAAACGGCCAGACACCGACCTCGGACGTCAAGTCGGTCTTAATTTTGAAAGGCAAAAAAACTTTTTTAATTTGTTGAATCCCAAAAAAATTACTTTCCAACTTTTGGCAAAGAAACAAGGAAATAAACAAGACCGAAAGAAATGAGACAAGAGAAAAAGAAAAAGTAAATCAACGTGGTCTTGCAAAGAAAATCGCCGTGAGTACTTTAATCACAGTTCTGAAAATGCCACACTAAAGAAGATTGCAGGTGTGATGTAAATGGCTTATAGGCTTAATAAACGATCCACAGGTGGTCCGTTGCACTACGTCGTTTTAATTGGAACCTGGCTTTCTAGTAATTAATGCCCAGGTGAATATTCCTGAACGCAGTTAAGATGAAATGGAAATTGTGTGCACAAAGGTTGCATTTCCCAATAACTTAAGGAGTAGAGCATAAAAAGTAAGTGAAAGATAAAATTAGCTACGGTAAGAAAAGCTTTTATAAAGGTTCTATACTCTCTCACGTTTCATGGTTTTTTATATACCGATAATGTATTGAATATTGTTCACTGTGGTATAAAGGACCTAATGCTTTTATTATGACGTTTTTTATTATTGATTATACAAGTGCTGTGCTAACCTATAAGTGACGAATTCACCGCAAAGCTGTTGAAATAGAATATATTTAATGTAATGGTATAGTGAATAAGTCGTTGGTGTGTCAATAAATAAATAAATAAATAAATAAATAAATTATCTTCGAAAATTTAAAAAAAAATGATGCGGTTATAAATATACATTTTTATAACACCTATTAGTAAAACCTAATCTCTCCAGTCGCTTAGGACTTAAAATCTACTAATCATGTGATTGAAAAAAAAATTATGAATCCAAACACTGTTTTAAGCTTTCACGGTTTACAACTAAACTCATACTGTCACTTACGGAATATCTTCCGTGGTTCCCGGAAGATATCCCGTAAGTGACAGTATAAGTTTAATTATGAATCCATCATATCCCTCTCTATTTTTCATCATGGCTTTGCGCTTTGAGGAATAAACTTATAATATTTTTAATTTGAATTTGGGAGCGCAACTTATGGTTGCGCTTCGAGGAATAATTTTTAGTTGCGCTTAGTTTTTTGCTCTTAAAAATAGTTGCATTTCGAGGAATATCCCAAACATGTCACCGAGGCTTTAAAGATATTTGTATCAACACCAACGCAATGCAAAATAATTTACCTTACACCCAGGTATTTTTAATCCTTACTAAATTAATTAAAACATCCCACGGTGCCGACATGAAAAATTCCACGGGAGTGCAAAAATAAATGGCGCGCGAAATGCTTCGAGTTCGCAATGAATACAATAATTCGTACAATTCTATAGAAACTCAGGTTTAGAGCATGGACGCCTACGTTTACCCAGTCATTTGGGCAGTACGCACATAATGTTTCTGGATATAAAACAAAGTTAAATGCCCTGTGAAATTGTTCGGGTTGGGTTCTGTCGACCGTAAATGTTCCGCCTGTGGTGAAGTATTAAACATTACCATTATTGAAAAACAAACAGAGTAAGAAAATTCCTGACTACGAAAAATGGGTTCTGCTGGTGTCAGGAGTAGGGTCTAATCAACCCATGGTTAGTGCTCCAAACACAAGATTCTATTCACAATGCGTGCCGTAGTGCCGTCAAAAATATGTTGTTGAGAAGACGATTATGTATTCCGAAATTGTACAATAATTATGCTGTGTTATGCAATTGGGGTGCTGATTTCTGAAACGGGCCTGGGCCCCAAGTCTGCTATTTTTATAAATTCTTCATTCCAACACGATCCCATTGTCATTTTGCTAAAAGTTCGTAATCTGCTAAATTCATAATGGTCGATCATTGGTCGGTCAATGGTCTCGTAATAGAATTGTGATATAATGACATTGTCGTATTGCCATTATTATAAAACCCGTTAGTAGAAATGATTTTCGAAAAACTACTACTAAATTTGAACATTTATTCATGCCAGATTTCATTTATATATATTTTTACATATTATTTATTAGTGTTATAAGCAATCTGAAGTAGTAAAAAATTCGTGAACAGCAAAAAACAGTAAATGTGTAACGCGGATAAATGTGAAACTATACAACTCAACAATATTTTTTATCTGTTTAGCTGTCAAAGTCAAATGTGACATTACTGCTTACTGATGTTTATCTGTTTTTATTTATACCGGCCGGTGATTTTTGTTTATTATTTAAATTATCTTTGTTTGAGAAGCCTATATTTTGAATTTATATGGTTCTAATTGAGCAAATTTCGGCTCTAATTGATTTTTTGGAGAACCACCAAGACCTGGCGCTTGGCCTCTGCAGCCGCACCAATGAAGGGCGAAGTTTATTAAGAAGATATTGGATGGAGTGCGCCCAAATTTTGAACTCAGTGTCGGTGGACTGCCCCAATAAAACGCCGGAAGAGTGGCGGACAGTAAGTACCTAAATACAGTATAATTTGGTATGCATTATAAAATGATAAAATGTGTTATTATTGTAATTTTTGCACTTTTTTTTAGTTCTACAATGAATATAAAAGCAAAATGTTAAAAAAAAAAATCACAGAAGAGTGAAATAAGAAGCTGCTCAAACAAAGCTGGACGCTATTGAAGCCAGGAACGCCGATGCGACTCTAAAACAGGCTCAGGCCATCAACAACTTGGCTGCGGCCATTGATCGACTGAGATCCACCACATAAAAAATGGTGGACCTTATAGGCCACTGTGTGCCAAAAAAGGTAATACTACTAACTAATTACTGTTGATTCACAGCTAATTCACCTATATGAAATGGTTTCAACCAAAATTGGAACTTCTACTCATTGTGTGCTACAAGCATACGCACAATAAGTATTAAGGAGCAATAATTATAACCCCTCCTGCTAAGCTTAAAAGCTTGTGTTAGGTGTAGGCTCACCTCAGTAGTAGTACATTGGCTAGAATTTGACATCTAGATAGTAACCCTGATACTAAGCGCTAGGTTACACATGCTATATTTTATGAAGTTGCAACTTTTGTATTAATGTTAATTTTGTTTTCACAGAAACTCCGCAAAATTATTATGTCATCAGATTCTGAGTCTGACTAAAGTTTTCTTTAGTATGCAAGAGGTAATTTTGTCAGATTATTAAAAGATAAATGAAATCTATTTTAGGAGGAGTCTATGTCGAGCAGTGTATTCCAAATGGCTGTAATCATAAATGATTCAATGAAACAGCGTTTATAAAAAGAGTATTAATTTATTTTAAATCCATATTTTGTGTAATACTGTGGATCTGTAACAAAGAGTTAGATCATTTTAATAATAATAAGAGTATTTTCGTACTTTACTAGAATATTGAGATGGGTTTACATTACATACCTGCTAATTTAATTTATGCATTTCTCCACAGTCTGTCAACAAGAGCCTGCTGCAGTGCCCGACCATCAAGAAGATCCCGATTAACCCTTCGATGGTCTTGATAATTAGGTGCTGCATAATTATTTTGCTCCTAAATTAAAAGACTGATTAGTGATTAATGACAAATGATAGTGAATATTATGAATTTAGATAATGTTACTTGGATTTATTTTATTATTTAAATGACAAAATGTCTTTTTGTTTTATGTAGTATTTTCTACATTTCATATTTTTCAATTGGCTTGGAAGTCAAGTTTAATATTGTTATATAAATATTTAGTTTATGAGAAATAAAGAGTAATTTAAATTTTGATTGTTTTAACATAGTAGTATTATTTAAAATTCCAACTTCATTATATTCCAAAATAGTGGAATAGAAATCACATACCTGTTGCAAGGCAAGCGCTTCTGCATAAACTTCATCACATGGCAATGGTGCTCATGTTTGCAATATTGTGCAATATGCTACATGCATTTACAATAATTTGTGAAACATTATGGAGGGCACTCTGTCAAATCAGATTTTGGTAGGACCCTGATGCATAAAATGCAAGAGCTATTAGAATCTGCAATGAAAAATATAACATTAATTAACCTATTTCGTATTTATAGCTATAGAATAATAAATCAATGTCAAATTCAGTTTTCTCACCTTCATTTCTGCCGATACGCTTTCGTTTCGACGCGGTCTGGCCATAAGGGGAATGAGTTCTTCAATTAACTCCCTTACTGAGTCCTTTCCAAGGCGAAACGTTTTTACAAATTCCGCCTCGGGAATATCAATAAAGGCGTTAGTTTAGTATTAATTCTCGTCAAGCGACGGGCTCGACGACGTCTTCTGTTTTCCGCCCATCTTCTTTCTCTAGCATCCACTGCGTTGGCTAGCTCGAGAATATTTGCTCGTAGTGAATACATGGTCTCCATTCAATTTTCCACAAACACTTATACCCGTAACGAAATAAAAGCAATGACTGCACAATTACGTTCTAATGGTTGGTCACTGATCAAAGGAACTGTCAAAATTTTAGCAGATTACCGCCTAAGTCAGTCATTCATTTGTCATTATGTACGAGATTACCATTCTATGCCATTTCTTTTAATGGTGTGTCAGTGGTTGATCATTGGAAAGTCATAATGAAGCCATTATATTAGTAGATTACCAAACTTGTCAAAATCAACAATTTTGAAATCAATGATAGACCATTCTGACACTATTGTAATAGTAGACTTGAGGCCCTGGTATCAAGCCACTGGCGGGATCATCGTCATAGTCGCACCTCATATTTGACAATGTTGTTGTTGGGGAATTATATTATTCACACGGTTCTCCATACAAACCGATGGATAAGGTTGGTATTTTGTGATACAAAGTTGACATTAAGAGACACTTCATTTGGAATTGATCATATTATACAAAGATAGAAAATAGGTAGAAATCACAGTAATATGAAGTACCGTTTGTAAAAAGATGCTACTGCTTAATTTTGGAAATATGTCTTATGGCCTGGTTGATGGCAATATGTCCGCCCCCTATTACATGGGAATAAAATATAACTGGCTAAATATGGGTGTACTATTAAGTACACCTCTGCCTACACTCTTCGAGAATTACTGGCGTGGTATTATGTTACTAATGCTTATTTCTGCCTATCATGTGCTATCATATCGGCATGACGGTTAGCGAAGTGGCTGAGCGATTGACTGCTGCGCTGCGTGTCGCAGGTTCGATCCCCGCTCGGAACAAAATTTGTATGGCCTACTGATAGTTGCTCAGGGTCTGTGTACGTGTAGTTGTTTGTGTACGTGAGTTAAAAATGTTTGTAAACGCACCCACGATACAGAATAAATTTCTAGGGCGGGGCAAAGTTTAAAAAAATAAATTGATGACTTATTAGCATCCTGTTTGATACACCCACGAATTGTATTGAAGGTGGTTTATCTTCTCTTCTCCAGAGGATAATCCACTTTCTACTATGAAAGCTTTGATGTGTATACCTAAGTGTAACCAAGTTTCATCCGCCAGGTTATTTACGTGGTGACTTCAAGCGTGTATACAGCTACAACAGGTTCAACGTAATACTTAATCCATCTTTGTTTAAACTTTGTGTGGGTATGTCGCAAAATGACTGGATGAAACCTTATCTTGCGGAAATTCCAGATTTTCAATATTACAAAGGATTATTTTTGGAAACTAAAAAAGATTTACGTCATAACAGGACTAATACTCGTAATAATGGGATCACTAGAAAATACAGTATGGTTTGATCAATCGGAACGAAGATTTCAGTAATTAATTTTATGATTTCAAGTATCCCATCGTCCTAATCAAACAGGCGTTTTTGCAAAAACCATGATAATGCCGTAGTGTTATGAAATGTATGCTAAAACCCCAGGATTTTCGAAAAAAACTAAATTTCAGTTTATCCTGCGACGTAAACACGTTGTACCAGTATTTTACACTTTTCGTCTCAGATGGTGTCAGCACGCTAACGATCTAGTTTTTCTTCAAGATTAAGTTTAAAAAATGTCTTGGAAGACCGGAGATATAAAGACCCGCTTTTTAAGCTTCGGGTTGAGGATATGAAACCTTATTCCAAGTAAAGTGAAGCTTAAACACGTGTAGAATCTGAATAGAATGCTATACATAACAGTGGCGTAGGTTCCATACAACTCTATTCCTACCGGATTCCCTTTGTAAAATGGCACAGTCAGTATTCTATAGACAAAATACACATCATCATAATCATCATCATCATTCAGCTGAAATACGTCCACTGCTGGACATAGGCCTCCCCCAAGTGTCGCCACATTGACCGGTCTCGTACGACTCGCATCCAGCGGATCCCTGCAACCTTTACCAGGTCATCGGTCCACCTAGTGGGAGGCCTTCCAACGCAGCGTCTTCCAGTTCGCGGTCGCCACTCCAGAACTTTTCGGCCCCATCGGCCATCCGTTCTGCGAGCTATGTGCCCTGCCCACTGCCACTTAAGTTTAGCTATTCTTCGGGCTACGTCGGTAAAATACACATAATATTATCATATTAAAGATATGTACTCCGGATTTACAAAAATTGACCCTTCGCTACTGATACATAATCTCCTTGACACTTAATTGACTGTATGGTGACCAATTCTAGTTACTTCTCTGCATACGAAGAGGTCTTTTGAATTTCCAAAAATTCTTACTTATAAAACTACGTAGTTTTTGTTTATTTTAATAGAAAACCTAGAGGGTTGTGAGAAAGTAATTTAGCCCCAAGTTGGTGATTTATACTTTTAGGGTTGAAAAGCGTGTAGGCGTAATAGTGGCTATTTATTAATCCACTGACATTTTAAAAATGTAAGGTAACCACGCAAGTTTATTATGCTACTGAAAATATTGAAATTAAAACCCTTGATATATTGTCCAGACTGATTGATTACGGCTTGGTTTTGAAAATCTACGGATATGATAAACAACCCTGATAACATTTAACACAAAATCTGTAGAAATAAGTTATTTCTATAGACAAATCGGCAAACTTCATCGCATTAAAAGTAATACTAAGTAATTTTTACAATATTAATTTACAACAAAACATGTTTTGTGTAAATTCATGTAGGCTAACCGAAATAAATCTATAAATGTTTCTGAATATTATTTTAGATGTCATAATACACACTGACACTGTTTAAAATTTTCGCCATCTATTATCATAAGAACGGTATTGTGGTTTTTCTCAGGAACAGTACTTTTTTTCGGTATAAAAGGTACCCTATGTCCGTTTCTGTACACCTGACAACGTATATGCAAAGTTTTAGGATAATCGGATCAGTGGTTTAGGCGTGAAAAGGTAACAAACAAACAAACTTACTATCGCATTTATAATATTAGTTAGGATACTGTAATAGTGATGCTTTCAGTACAAACTTGTCGGTATATATGCTGTTGTCTCGCCTTGGGGGCTCATTAAGAACTTTTGCCATCGCAATTTAGGGCTTCTTAAGAGAAATGTGCTGGTGGGTAGTTAAGTACTATCAAGAGAGTGCTACTTACGTTCTGTCTGTGAGAGATCAGATTAGCCAAATAGTACCTACAGATGTAAATGGAATAATTACTTAATTATGGACTTTAGTAGTGTGTGAGAGATCAGATTAGCCAAATAGTACCTACAGATGTAAATGGAATAATTACTTAATTATGGACTTTGTTGTAGGGGTAGTAAAAACTGTTTAAACCGTATAATTTTAACGGTCAGCGATCTTGTACGTTTGTCCACGACTAATACGATTGTCATTAGGAGGATTAAAATGGCCGCTTCAGCGCAATCATTAAATTAATAATATGAATTACGTTACTATACGTAAAATGATCACAAAGTGACAAACCATTTTAAGAATTTTGACATAACTCATATTGTAAGGTCCCGTAGTAGTTGGCAACTTACACTTGCAGTTTAAGTACGATGTGGCAAGTAAGTACTTGAAGTTAGGTGACTTTACGTGAGTTGACGTAAACACCACAGATTTGGTAACACTAAAAGTTTATTAGTGTACCGATCACAACTAATCCGCGGTGTTCGCGTAAGTATGTAGTTTGTCAACTAACTTAAAATTATTTTAACATTGTTTTAAATACGAAAGAGAAAAGTAGGTAGCTGCGTTTGCAGCCTGACGGTGTGTATGTAAACCGTAAACATATTATTATTCTATTAAATGGTTCTGCGGCCGTTTTAGACCCCCAGCTCAGTCTTTCGCAGTCCAATGCTGGACACAAGCCTCTCCCGAATTCCGCCACAACACGGGGTTGTACATTTCATTCTATAGATAAATGCTCCCTTATTGGTTGTCTAAGCATGTACAATTTGCCCTAGATAATAAGTTTCTCTTCAAGACTGGATGGTCTTCAAACTCAACCAAGTTTCGCCAAACTTCGCCACAAGACATTATATGGCTATTCACATGCTTTCAAACTATTCGATAATCCAATACAAAGGTTTACTTGCCTTCGGCACTGGCGTGAGTACTTGCTTCCAGCTCTGGCTTCCAGCAGTAGTGTCCAGCACTGGCGCTCAGCACTGGCGCTCAGCACTGGCGCTCAGCACTGGCGCTCAGCACTGGCGCTCAGCACTGGCGCTCAGCACTGGCGCTCAGCACTGGCGCTCAGCACTGGCGCTCAGCACTGGCGCTCAGCACTGGCGCTCAGCACTGGCGCTCAGCACTGGCGCTCAGCACTGGCGCTCAGCACTGGCGCGAGCACTTGCTTTCAACACTGTTTAATTTATATTTAAAGCACATCGCAATGTATAGCAAAAAATCGTTCTCTTTTAACATATCGTTGTAAAAAATAGCACAATAAAGTACTGCTACTGGTAAAGGTACTGCTGATTGAAAAGTCCGGATTTTTTTCCTGAAATACTTGTTATGGATCTGTGAATCCTATTCACAACTGACATTTACCTACTTTTCATGAGATTCTTGACAATGTGATTAGTTAGTGTTTGAAGTGCGTTGTTAATTAATTATGCTGCTGTTGCGTTCTAAGACTAGCTGCTTGGTAATCCTTGATAGTAATCTGGGTATTATAATATGATTTCATTCAAATCCAAACTGTTTGAAGCTCATAGGCAATGAGAAGAGAAGTTAGAGAATTTCCTGACTTTGGAAATTGATGTCGAAATAAAGGGTTTAAATAGACCCTTAACATATCCGAAAGGCACTTGTTCTCCCCGTCTTTGCGATCATTTTTTTGTTCTAGACCATACCTGGGAACCTTCTTGTTACGGAGATATTGGGGGTTAAAGTTCAACTTTTTACAAGTTTTTTTTTTAATACATGTTTTTAATGTAAGATTTTTACTTTACACACCTCCACGACCCCCGTACTATTTAATCCATTCATCAGCACAATGCTTTGAGTGCTTTCCATCGAGTCCTACCGAAAAACGTCATTTTTCACCCCAAAAAAAAAGTCAATTCCCAGCAATAATTTTTGCGTAAAGTTACTTAGTTTGATGTACAGTATGCTTGGTTGACGGCTATGTAAAGGGTCTGTTTACACCCAGTAGAACGTGTAAATGCAAAATTAGAAAAGATTTTTTTAATAAATAAATCAATGCTCGCGTAAGGAGCTCGCGGCAAGAATATTACCAGCCACTCGATTCAATGTTCAGGTTAAGCCGGGCTTGCCTGGTTTGGTCCGTGGACCCATTACATACCGAGTTTCCGCCGTGCTTCGGAAAGCATATTAAGCCCCGGCTAGGTCCCGGCTGTTATTAGTAGATCTTTGGCAGTAGTTACCGGTAGTCAGTGGCCCGAAAGTCCGACAACCAGTCTTACCGAGACGTATTACCAGTATTATCCAGTACTAACTGGATTGTGGAGGTCAGATAGGTAGTCGTTTCATGTAAATACTGGTATTCAGCTGCATCCAGTTAGATTGGAAGCCGACCCGAACATAGTTGGGAAAAGGCTAGGCAGATGATGGAGAGGTTATAATGTAACATCACGCTTGTATTCCATTAAGAGGTAGGTAAAGGTGATCTACACCTATAGGTCGGCTATGGGCCGATGAATCGAATGCCTACGAAATAAAAACACGAGTCGTCCTCCACAAAAGGATCGTTTGCAAAGATTGATCGGCTGATAAATGAGAGAGCTGGATAAAGGTCGCTCCCAGTGAGATAACAGTAATTCTTTCAGATACAGATGTTGTGTGGGTGCCTAATCGCTGCCTTAAAAAATCGGGATGAATCTCATGTTTTGTCACAAAAAGAATTAGTTCATTCAGTACCCAGTAAAAAGAATTTGTTGAAATGTAACTGCCTTTTGAATTACTATTTATCTAAACTTATACTGTCACTTACGGGATATCTTCCGTGATTGTTCATTCGGGAGCTCAAAATAATAAACAATCACGGAAGATATCCCGTAAGTGACAGTAAACTCAAAACTCTTTATTGCATTTATGTGTACATTTAGTTGTTACATATAAGTAAGTAAGTTCCAACATGAAACCCGGTAAGGGCAGGGCAATATATTAGATTGGACAAAACAAGCATCCAGTGAGCTCGCAATCCAGTATACCTAATACTGGATTGCAAGTTTGTTAAACAAACATAACTATTTTCGACAATATTACTAGTATTAGGTTATGTAGTTAGTTATTTAATTATAATAATTAATAATATTATGAGATTATTTTATTTATGTGTATTAAGTATTATATTTTATTAATTTATATTTTCAATTTTATTTATATTTTATTATTTGTAAACCGTGAAAGCTTAAAACAGTACTATTTATCTTTAACCATTTTGAAATTACTAGTTCTGCCATGCATGTCCTATGTTTTTCATTGCTATTGTAATTATTATAATATTTCTAAATTCCGACTTTTTTAGTACATTCCGAATTTACTTTTTTAGTAACATCATTTCGTCTGGAAAAATCCAACGAAAGCATTTGAAAATGGTATCTACCCGCTACCAAGTCACAGGTGACATTGGTAGCAGATTTATTGCGTTATAAGAGGATAAGTTATTTAAACATGAAGAGGACTTGTATTTTTAAAGATTTTTGCTTTTGGCAAAAGTCAGTCAGTTTTAAGTATTTCTTAAGTTTATTAACACAAGTTCTCATAGTTTTATGTAAATGTTGCTCTTGAGTGTTTAATTATTCTTTTACTCTTCTAGTTCAAGAGTGTTCTTTAGAGGATGAGCAACTTCTTAGCGTATTTAACGTACATTTTATTTTAATGTACTGTTCAAAATTGGAACAATTAATAAAAAAAGATCTAAACATTTAGTTTCGGAACGACCAACACGTGGACATGAGTGTTTCAACAATGATAGGTATTTTTGTTCACCATGAACTGGCAAAATCATGGTATGGTGGAAATTGTGCAAATAGTGTTGTGTCTCGTGTGGTAAAATTGTGAATACACCACATTTACTAAGCTCGCTTTGGACCTGATGGATTCTATCATTATCATAATTGGAAAAAAAAAACATTTTTTTTCTTACACACATTTTCTTATCAAACACGTGTGTGTAAAATAGAATCTTTGTTGATAAGGACCTACTTTCAGTACGTGACCTCATACTACATAGATAACTATGCTATGTAGCTATCTCCTCTGCAACGAAGGTCGAGGATTACGAAGAAGCCATTACTTCCACTTTAGCCGGATAGCTTATTATCTAATCTTGAGAAAGCATATTCTTAACTAACTGAGCGCTATGTAGAACTAAGTAAGCGTTGACATTGTTTGAATCTAAATTCTAATCTGCAAGCGGTTCATGTAGGAAAATCCGAATATAATAGTCCGTTTTAAGAGGGAATGTGGTTGAAGAACTAATACAGGGTGTAAACAGACCCTTCACATAGCCGTCATCCAAGCATTCTGTACATCAAACTAAGTAACTTTACGCAAAAATTATTGCTGGGAAATGACTTTTTTTTGGGGGTGAAAAATCACGTTTTACGGTAGGACTCGATGGAAAGCACTCAAAGCATTGTGCTGATGGATGGATTGAATAGTACGGAGGTCGTGGAGGTGTGTAAAGTAAAAGTCTTACATTAAAAACATGTATTTAAAAAAAAAACTTGTGAAGTTGGAACTTTGACCCCCAATATCTCCGTAACTAGAAGGTTCCCAGTTAGGCCCGGACTCCACCAAGGCGGAGATGTGCGGAGCGGAGAGGAGATGTGTAAGATTCGACCAATCACAGAACAGACGAGAGACGTAATGTAGATTTCAACCAATTTGATTGGTCGGTTTTCGCACGTCTCCTCTCCTCTCCGCTCGTCTCTGCTTTGGTGGAGTATTGGCCTTATGGTCTAGAATAAAAAAAATGATCGCAAAGACGGGCAGAACAAGTGCCTTTCGGATAATATGTTAAGGGTCTATTTACACCCTTTATGTAGATACTACTTAAGTATTGTCTCTGGATCAGATTAGATTTTTTCTTCGAGGAATATGGTTGTTATATCGGTTGATATTGTTGTCTTATTACCCACTTACTGGGTTGTGGATGTTAGATAGGCAATCGCTCCATGTAAAATACTGGTATTCAGCTGCATCCGGTTAGACTGGAAGCCGACCCCAATATAGTTGGGGAAAGGCTAGGCAGATGTTGAAATGGTGATTTCTGCTCGTTTAGAAGCACATTGCTGTTGCACATGGTGACTTGGGTATTTGTTTTTGGTTTATTTTTTTTTTGGTTTATTTTTTTTTTGGTTTATTTTTTTTTGGTTTATTTTTTTTTGGTTTATTTTTTTTTTGGTTTTTATTTTTTATATTTATTTTTATTTGTTTTTTTTTTGTTAGCTTGGGGTCTTACCTGTAAAAACAAATGTACGTGTTAAGGAATAATAAATAAATAATTTAACGGGGGTTACAATTTGTTTTTATTTATTTAAAACACATACCACTATCATCACAGGTTTACCTAATACAATAGTGTAGTTATAAATAAGTTTAAATTGCTTACAAAGATTAGAATTACAATTATATTATTTTATCAACTAAGAGTAATACTACAAAATGCGGCCCGTGTGAATTCACTCAGAGTACAATTGAAGCAGTCTATCAGTTGTGACACCATTTTGAGTGCAGCAGCGTATATTGTTGTATGTACGAGTATGTTATGAATACTTTATTCTTCTTCTTAGCGTGTTGATGGCAATCTAAATTGTGTCAGCCCAGAACTGAGCTACTAGTTTGGCGCTTTCGGTTGCGTCCATCAGTTCCAATACTTTATTATTTTGACAATTCGTTTTTAGTATTTAATTGGTATTAATTATTATAGGTTTTGTAGTATTTAATTGGCGTTAATTGGTAATAATTGTAAGTTTGTATAATTATGTTAAGACAGAAAGTATTAGGAGGAACACTATCCCCAAATATCGACGCCAACCGCCATATTGTCTGCAAGTCTATAACCGTGCGACACGATTCTTCATTCTTGGTAGATAGGTAGGTGGGTAGTTGAAATCACACACAACACTTGACTCAAACTCCAAACGTTTATTTTATATTAAGCAATTTACAGACACAAACTTTCTAGAGTTGAGGCGTCCGTTCGCAAACACGGTTGGTTTTATGTAAGGAGAAGAACGAACCGAAGAAACTCCTTACACACTCTTACATTGTGTTACAGTTCTCATTTACACAACTTATTATTGCTCACTTCAAAAACCACTTTTAATTACTTTATACTTCAATTATTTTCTAATCGTGAGCTGACGAGACTCCTCGTTGCACCTAAGAGAGTTCCGTGTGGCGGAAACACCGCACACTCAATGCACTTATTCATTACAAAGTAAGTTCGGTAAAACTTACAAACAATACTAGAATACTTAACAATTAATTATGTTAACAATTAAACAATACCAATATTCACAATTCCAAAGGCTTTATTGAGTTAAAGCTAATTGGTGGCTTCATTACTTTTTACAACAGTGTTCCCTCTAGATTAAAATCATTTCCGGCAGATCAAACGATTTAATACAAATAGGTTTTTCACTAATACATTGCTCTGTAAAATAATCTTGTTACTTTATAGTTTGTAATTAGTTATGGGAACTGATTAGTTGTAGTTTCAAATTATAAATTGATCACTAAAATCTTACAATATAGTGAGCAAATGTTAAAATCCCAATTTTCACACAATATTTGATTATCTCAATTTTAACAAGGACTTTTGTTTGAAAATTTAATCTTCAGAAGATCTAATCACGAACCATCTCAGTAGTAGTTAAAAAACAAACCAATATTTATGGTACTAGTCTCTGCTGACAATCGATTCGATCGTTGTAGGTCCGTTTCAATATAATGATTAATGAGAATTATAAGTAGTACGAAAAGTTTGAAGAATGTCGACTGTTGGTATGAGTGTCACCAACACAGAACGTGAAGTTGCACAAGCTTTTTTGGAGCTACAAAGTAACCGACGAAAAACGGAAACATAAAATATTTATCATCTGAAAACCATCTAGAACTTTCATCCTTTTTTCAGCACTCGCCGAGAAGGACGACTCCTGATCAAAAACTTCCCGCAAATAAATAATTATGACTGTGTTAGTAATTGTACCTATGGCAAACTATTTACAGTACGAAAAGATTGTCGACTAACCAAGAACTCCAGGCAGTACAAGTGCTGCTTGAACTGAGAAGTGACCCGCCGCAAAAGACGGAAAACTGTAAGTTTGTAATAATTTTTCAATCAGATTCCTATCAGCAAGAAAACTATTGCAAGTGTAAACCTCGATTTTTTCTTTTCAGATACACACGAAGAAGCAGAAAATGCAAGCATGCTATTGAGTTTAAGGTGTTTTGCAACACCAAATCTAACGGTAAGTCGTTAAAGCTAAACGTGAACGAAAATAAATTTCATCGATCCCAAAAAAGATGCCTAACTAAAATTATGCAAAAATCAAAATCAAAGCATTTATTTCAAATAGGCCAGTTACAGGCACTTTTGAATTGTCGAAACAAAGACAACAATAGCTACAGTCCCAGTCACAAGGCATAAAAACTGTGAAAGTACTGTAGTTGCCCATTCCCTAACGTAGATCTCTATGGAGAAGAACGGGCAAGAAACTCCATGGACACTCTTTTAAATCAGTATACTTTTACAAACTCTTGGTTACATTATTCATGTTGAGATGGTACATTATGTGAGAACGATGTAGCAAGATGTGTACGCTATGCTTCATTTTGAAACCAACCAGATAAAGGTATAACTCCGCAAAAAGTTGGGACTGTTGGTCCTATATGTATGCTGTTGCGAAAAATACAACGAGGAAATCCGATGATGCTACTACGGTAAGACTTTCAAATTTCCAATTCATCTGTATCTAAGTTTGCATACAGGAAAGTTCCAGACCATATACAAAATATTTATCATCTGAAAACCATCTAGAACTTTCATCCTTTTTCAGCACTCGCCGAGAAGGAAGACTCCTGATCAAAAACTTCCCGCAAATAAATAATTATGACTTCGTGTTAGTACCTATGGCATACTATTTACAGTACGAAAAGAATGTCGACCAACCAAGAACTCGAGGCAACACAAGTGCTGCTACAACTGAGAAGTGACCCGTCGCAAAAGACTGAAAACTGTAAGTTTGTAATAATTTTTCAATCAGATTCCTATCAGCAAAAAAACTATTGCAAGTGTAAACCTCCATTTTTTTCTTTGCAGATACACATGAAGAGACTGAAAATGCAAGCATGCTATTAAATTTAAGATGTTTTGCAACACCAAATCTAGCGGTAAGTTGTTAAAGCAAAACGTGAACGAAAATAAATTTCATCGATCCCAAAAAAGATGCCTAACTAAACTTATGCTTCATTTTAGAACCAACCAGATAAAGGTATAACTCCGCAAAAAGTTGGTACTGTTGGTCCTATATGTATGCTGTTGAGAAAAATACAACCGAGGAAATCCGATAATGCTACTACGGTAAGACTTTTAAATCTCCAATTCATCTGTATCTAAGTCAGGAACGTTCCAGACCATATACAAAATATTTATCATCTGAAAACCATCAAGAACTTTCATCCTTTTTTCAGCACTCGCCGAGAAGGACGACTCCTGATTGTGTTAGTAATTGTACATATGGCATACTATTTACAGTACGAAAAGAATGTCGACCAACCAAGAACTCGAGGCAACACAAGTGCTGCTACAACTGAGAAGTGACCCGTCGCAAAAGACTGAAAACTGTAAGTTTGTAATAATTTTTCAATCAGATTCCTATCAGCAAAAAAACTATTGCAAGTGTAAACCTCCATTTTTTCTTTTCAGATACACATGAAGAAGCAGAAAATGCAAGCATGCTGTTAATTTTAAGATGTTTTGCAACACCAAATCTAGCGGTAAGTTGTTAAAGCTAAACGTGAACGAAAATAAATTTCATCGATCCCAAACAAGATGCCTAACTAAACTTATGCTTCATTTTAGAACCAACCAGATAAAGGTATAACTCCGCAAAAAGTTGGGACTGTTGGTCCTATATGTATGCTGTTGCGAAAAATACAACGAGGAAATCCGATGGATGCTACTACGGTAAGACTTAAATCTCCAATTCATCTGTATCTAAGTTTGCATACAGGAACGTTCCAGACCGTATACAAAATATTTATCATCTGAAAACCATCTAGACCTTTCATCCTTTTTTCAGCACTCGCCGAGAAGGACGACTCCTGATCAAAAACTTCCCGCAAATAAATAATTATGACTATGTGTTAGTAATTGTACATATGGCATACTATTTACAGTACGAAAAGAATGTCGACCAACCAAGAACTCGAGGCAACACAAGTGCTGCTACAACTGAGAAGTGACCCGTCGCAATAGACGGAAAACTGTAAGTTTGTAATTATTTTTTTCAATCAGATTCCTATCAGCAAAAAAATTATTGCAAGTGTAAACCTCCATTTTTTCTTTTCAGATACACACGAAGAAGCAGAAAATGCAAGCATGCTATTGAGTTTAAGGTGTTTTGCAACACCAAATCTAACGGTAAGTCGTTAAAGCTAAGCGTGAACGAAAATAAATTTCATCGATCCCCAACAAGATGTCTAACTAAACTTATGCTTCATTTTAGAACCAACCAGATAAAGGTATAATTCCGCAAAAAGTTGGGACTGTTGGTCCTATATGTATGCTGTTGCGAAAAATACAACGAGGAAATCCGATGGATGCTACAACGGTAAGACTTTTAAATCTCCAATTCATCTGTATCTAAGTTTGCATACAGGAACGTTCCAGACCATATACAAAATATTTATCATCTGAAAACCATCTAGAACTTTCATCCCTTTTTCAGCACTCACCGAGAAGGAAGACTCCTGATCAAAAACTTCCCGCAAATAAATAATTATGACTTCGTGTTAGTACCTATGGCATACTATTTACAGTACGAAAAGAATGTCGACCAACCAAGAACTCCAGGTAGTACAAGTGCTGCTACAACTAAGCAGTGACCCGTCGCAAAAGATGGGAAACTAAGTTTGTAATATTTTTTCAATCAGATTCCTATCAGCAAAAAAACTATTGCAAGTGTAAACCTCCATTTTTTTCTTTGCAGATACACATGAAGAGACTGAAAATGCAAGCATGCTATTAAATTTAAGGTGTTTTGCAACACCAAATCTAGCGGTAAGTTGTTAAAGCTAAACGTGAACGAAAATAAATTTCATCGATCCCAAAAAAGATGCCCAACTAAACTTTTGCTTCATTTTAGAACCAACCAGATAAAGGTATAACTCAGCAAAAAGTTTGGACTGTTGGTCCTATATGTATGCTGTTGCGAAAAATACAACGAGGAAATCCGATGGATGCTACAACGGTAAGACTTTTAAATCTCCAATTCATCTGTATCTAAGTTTGCATACAGGAACGTTCCAGACCATATACAAAATATTTATCATCTGAAAACTATCTAGAACTTTCATCCTTTTTTCAGCACTCGCCGAGAAGGAAGACTCCTGATCAAAAACTTCCCGCAAATAAATAATTATGACTATGTGTTAGTAATTGTACATATGGCATACTATTTACAGTACGAAAAGAATGTCGAACAACCAAGAACTCGAGGCAACACAAGTGCTGCTACAACTGAGAAGTGACCCGTCGCAATAGACGGAAAACTGTAAGTTTGTAATTATTTTTTTCAATCAGATTCCTATCAGCAAAAAAATTATTGCAAGTGTAAACCTCCATTTTTTCTTTTCAGATACACACGAAGAAGCAGAAAATGCAAGCATGCTATTGAGTTTAAGGTGTTTTGCAACACCAAATCTAACGGTAAGTCGTTAAAGCTAAGCGTGAACGAAAATAAATTTCATCGATCCCCAACAAGATGTCTAACTAAACTTATGCTTCATTTTAGAACCAACCAGATAAAGGTATAATTCCGCAAAAAGTTGGGACTGTTGGTCCTATATGTATGCTGTTGCGAAAAATACAACGAGGAAATCCGATGGATGCTACAACGGTAAGACTTTTAAATCTCCAATTCATCTGTATCTAAGTTTGCATACAGGAACGTTCCAGACCATATACAAAATATTTATCATCTGAAAACCATCTAGAACTTTCATCCTTTTTTCAGCACTCACCGAGAAGGAAGACTCCTGATCAAAAACTTCCCGCAAATAAATAATTATGACTTCGTGTTAGTACCTATGGCATACTATTTACAGTACGAAAAGAATGTCGACCAACCAAGAACTCCAGGTAGTACAAGTGCTGCTACAACTAAGCAGTGACCCGTCGCAAAAGATGGGAAACTAAGTTTGTAATATTTTTTCAATCAGATTCCTATCAGCAAAAAAACTATTACAAGTGTAAACCTCCATTTTTTCTTTGCAGATTACACATGAAGAGACTGAAAATGCAAGCATGCTGTTATTTTAAGATGTTTTGCAACACCAAATCTAGCGGTAAGTTGTTAAAGCAAAACGTGAACGAAAATAAATTTCATCGATCCCAAAAAAGATGCCTAACTAAACTTATGCTTCATTTTAGAACCAACCAGATAAAGGTATAACTCCGCAAAAAGTTGGTACTGTTGGTCCTATATGTATGCTGTTGAGAAAAATACAACCGAGGAAATCCGATAATGCTACTACGGTAAGACTTTTAAATCTCCAATTCATCTGTATCTAAGTCAGGAACGTTCCAGACCATATACAAAATATTTATCATCTGAAAACCATCAAGAACTTTCATCCTTTTTTCAGCACTCGCCGAGAAGGACGACTCCTGATCAAAAACTTCCCGCAAATAAATAATTATGACTATGTGTTAGTAATTGTACATATGGCATACTATTTACAGTACGAAAAGAATGTCGACCAACCAAGAACTCCAGGCAGTACAAGTGCTGCTTCAACTGAGCAGTGACCCGTCGCAAAAGACGGGAAACTAAGTTTGTAATATTTTTTCAATCAGATTCCTATCAGCAAAAAAACTATTGCAAGTGTAAACCTCCATTTTTTCTTTGCAGATACACAAAACGCTAGCATGTTATTGAGTTTAAGGTGTTTTTGCAAAAGTATTGAGTAAAAAAATGTTATTGCAAATGCTGATGACTTGGTATAATTACTTTACTAATTATTCAATATTTTTACAGGTGCTAATGGGATACGAGAATGCTCTTATACCATCAAGAATATTTAGGCATGTCAATTTCAAATCTTACACTAGTGCTGCACGGAAATTGTTAACGGCAGTTTTTACACGCAAGTAATTACTAACCACGTATTATGCATTTAATGCTCTTGTAAACCGAAGTAAGCACCACACCTAATACCGCATATATTTTTCCAGAGTTTTAGCGACGCACTCCGTCACCGGCAAGCCATCCCCAGCGTTTCCGAATAAGCCTGCAAAGAAAAAGTTAGATGCAGCTTTGGTCAAAGATATTGTGCAGACGGTGGTCGAGCGCTGCTGCGTACCGGATAACGTCGTCAGGTACCTTATGATCGGGCTGCGGGACTGTTCGAAAGAGATACCGTGGCCCTGGAACACAAAGGGCAAAGAAGGAACATGGATGGGTTTTAGTCAGTACAAGTCTGACACTCCCTACCGCTCCGCCCAGAGTGGGGGAGGTCCTTTGATGATATCCCAACCGAAAAAAAAAAAAAAAAAATAAGTTACCTAATGATTCTATTTTCCTTTCTGTAAAGTATTAATCAGTAGTTTTGCCCGACAAATAATTATCTACCTTTCTTACAGAACCAGTATAACATCAAAATGCGCGGATGAAAGTAAGATGTTCCGTTCTAGGGAAAACAATAAAAAGGAGCTCAAACAGATAGGGAGAACATCCCGCCAGAGTCGAACTCTGATGAATTTTCACATTCGTATTTTTTAAATAAATTGTTGCATTATGTTTATGTATAATTGGATATACCATAGGAATAAGGTAAGAATTTTTATTTTTTCAAATAAGAATTAGTTCGGTATCTATATAATATATAAAATGATAAACTGACTGACTGACAGACTGACTGACTGACTGGGTGATATATCAACACACAGCCCAAACCGCTGGTCCTAGAGACATGAAACTTGGAGGATGTGTTCTTTGTGAAGAGGTCTCCACTAAGAAAGGATGTTTGGGAATTTCACCCCTAAAGGTGTAAAATAGGGGATGGAAGTTTGTATGAAAGTCTGTCAGTTTTGAAGTTAGGATCTTCAAACTTTGTGTTTAGGCTGACGATTGAAAATTAATTTATACGTGTCTCGGCATTTTTGACAATTCTACCCCCGAAGGGTTTAAAAGGGGGGTGAAGGTAAATAATCGGATATTTACGACATCCACGCGGGCGAAGCCGCGGGCAAAAGCTAGTTTTTTATAATTCCATGACACTTTCGCTTTGAAGTTAAAGCTTAAATAATTAGATAATGCGGGTGAATGGTAAATAGTTTGGTGCAGACAAGTCTGTCTACCCTCTTTCTTAAGACTAAGAGGAGGAGGAGATTCGGGACCTAACAATAATGAATAATCACTAAAGATATCCCTTAGTGACAGTATAAGTTTAAGATAAATGGAACATTTTTACAAGAAAAAAAAGGACTACTAGCCTGGGTTTACTGACGTTCCAAGATTATTGAGTTATTATAACAAAGTATTATTTATGAATCGAATTTATTCAAAACGTTGTAGACTGATGACACTATCTCAGTTTTCACTGACTTGTGGATTGGAACGTTTTTGCATAACTACGTCCAATTTATTGTTGATATTTCCAAAGTTAATGTATTTTTTTTACTACTTCGTTGGTCTAGTGGTCGCAAGCGCGACTGCTGAGCAGGAGCAACCCAGAACAGGTTCGATTCCCAAGTCGGGCCAAGTGTTATTGTGTTTTTCCGCCAGGAATATCTCAGTAGCAGCCACGGAGTCTGGATTTGCGCCCGTTTGATGGCAATAGGCTCGCCTCCTATTACATGAGACTTAAAACATAACTGTGATACTGTACGTAAGTGGGCGTGCTATTAGGTACACACGTCTGCCTAACCTTTCGGGAATTACAGGCGTGATGAATTGTTATGTAATGTATTTTTATTGTTTGCAGAACTCATTTCTACTCACTTTAAATCGAAGTAGATGCCACTAACTCCGCCATCGGACCGGTGCCAGTCTCAAACCTGGAAAAAGGAGAAGAGGGTGTTGACTTTTTAATTATACAGTACCAGTTAACCTGCAAGGAATCATCAACGACCTCACGCGGTGTGCGCGCCTCTAATACTGAGGCGCCCGCGCCGGCCGCGCGCTTATTTACGTGTGTACAACTCCCGCCTGGCTGAGTGACGTAGTCAGTAGCTACATATTATAGGACAGGAGACCCGCGCACCGGCTCACTCGTGATTGGTCCATTTATTTTCTATCTCTAACATTGTATTTTATCAGTGTATATTGGTTAGTTTATTTGGATAATAAATATTCTAAAATCTTATTCGCATTTTACTTACCATATACCTTGGTTTATGGATTTACCACTATTTCCAATACAACATGTTTTTTATCATCATCATCATCCACAGCCCGAACTCACCCACTGCTGGGTATAGGCCTCTTTTCTTGTGCCAATCTCCCCGGTTCTGTGCCAGCCTCATCCAGGTTTTTACCCCTATGGCAACTATGTCGTCTGCCCATCTCGCCGCCGGACGACCCACGTTACTTTTGCCAGTTCTTGGCCGCCATTCGGTGACAGCCTTAGTCCACCTGTTGTCACTGCGCTTTGCTAGGTGTCCTGCCAACTCCATTTGAGTTCCGTAACGCGATTTCCAATATCGAAAACATGTTTTTTAATCATCCAAAAACTTCTTTTAAATATTTTTGGTAAGCCTTATTTGACTTCAGAAAACATAATTTACACGAACCATGAAAAGGTTGATTTCCATTGCTGTTGGGCAATGGGGAAAAGTACAACTTTAACCCCAGGTGTCGCTATTACCTTTTGGCTCACCGACATAACATACTACTAATGGAAATCGGTCATAGAACTCGCTGCACCCCTGCAAGCGGCCTGCGAATGTGTGTGTGTGACACCGCTCATGTCAGCGAGTGAATAGCCAGCCCGCGCCCGCTTAGGCCAATCGACCTCTAGGTTGGTGAGGTACCGCTGGACCACCCTGTACTCGTCCTCACTCTCCGGGAGGAATCTGTTGCCCGCTGGTAAGGGAGGGCCAATCTGGGCCATCCACCCAGATGGCCCAGATTGGCACTCACGGCCTTGAAATGACAACTGAGTGAGTTTGAAAACTTCTCCACTACCAGCGGAGGGTAGCGTGGCCTTTTCTCCTATCCATGCTGCGCTCGTACCTTGTGCTAGGGTAGCGTTGGTGGGTATGGCGGCAGGTCCGGGGGTTTGTCGGCGACCCGGCTCCGGCTCGGCCGCGCGTGTCTGCGGGAGCGTAAGTCGGTGCAGACTCGTTTGGGTCAGTGGGTCGTCTTAGGGGCGGATTTTTAGGAGTTGGAGTATACGCCTAGGGGCACTATGAGCAGCAATGCAAACAAAAAAAAAAAAAAATTGGGAGTCGATTTTCCAAAAAAAAATATTTTCGAAAAATTTTAAAATAAATTGCAGTTTCAGGTTAAACTTGACCATAAAAACCATTTAAGTACCGAGAAGTATGGCCCCACGACGCACCGTTTCCGAATTAGGAGCTTTTTAAATCTTTTGTTTTTACAAAACGAAGAAATATCCAAGAAATATTGAGAATAAAAAGTGTCGGTCGATCTTTCAGCTTGCGTAGCCTTCTAAGGACTTTCTCATAGTTTTCTACTGAAGCAACAATTTCTTGCCATTAAAAGATTTTCATCCGAGCTACCATTTCGGAAATATAGAGCGTTTTATATAAAACTAGCTGTGCTCGGCATGCGATGCAATGCACCTTTTCTCACCCTACCCACACACATCCCTACCTTACCCATTTACCTACCTACCTATATTTGCTACCCTACCCTACCTACCTACTTGCCCTACCTTTACTACCTATCTAACCTACCCTACCTACATACCTACCTACCCTACCTGCGTGACATGAGCTGTCAATTGCAGAAATGGCCAAACCTAATTTATTTATAACAATTATTTTTTCGAAAATTTCAAATATTTTAATAGTTATTCTGCTATTCGGGACGTAGACAAATACAACAAATCAAAAACCATGAAAATCGGTCCAGCCGTTCTCGAGTTATAAGTGTTCGAACAAACCAGACTTTCGTTTTATACACCGTGACTTTTTAGTCGTCTTACAAAGGTGGTCCACTCAATGTACCCAACATAAAGTAGCTTTAGGGTGATTTTTTTTACATACCATAATAGGTACAATAAAAAATAAATAATTAATACATTAGAATAATATTATGAAACATCCTGTTAATGATTTTTACGTGTCAAACGGGAGAACATACCTACCCAGCGCTCGAATCCAGTAGATCATCTCGCAACAGGGTGTTTTAACTACGTCATGCGTCATAATACTGAAATATTTTATTTTTTAATTATTAATTATTTTAAGTATTTAATTTTATTTTATGAATGTTTAGTAGTCATTGGATACATGAAGTGGGCTGCCGTTGTAAGACGACTAAAAAGTCACGGTGTATATTAAAAAATTAGACGGTATGATAAAATAAAATTCGGAGGCCCATAACTCGGAAACGGTGCATTGTAGGGCCATGCTTCTCAGAATCTAAATGGTTTTTATGGTCAAGGTCAACCTGATACTGCAATAAAATTGGGAAATTTTCGAAAAAAAAAGTTTTTTTTTGTTTTTTCACGTCCTCGCGCCCTAACGCCCCTAAGGCTACACTCCAACCCTCGTTTGGCATTTTCAGTGGCCTCACCGTCCGAGCTTCTTGCGCGGCGCTGGGCCCTGGCCTCGAGCAGGAACTCGAAGCCGAAGGCCAGCGCGTCCTCGGTGGACATCATCATCATAATCATCATTTCAAAGACGTCTACTGCTGGACATAGGCCTCCCCCAGTGTCGCCACATTGATCGGTCCCGTGCGACTCGCATGACATGACTCGGTGGACATATCACTACTGGAATAATCACGGAGGGCATTTGTACTAACCTCTTCGTCCAGGTTCTCTCCTGGCAGCCGGTATGTGCGGGCGTGTCCATGGAGACTGTCGAGAGGTCGTTCCCCTCTCTCGATGAGCATGGTGACAGCATGGTTGGCGAGTCCTGTCGAACGCGCACCAGGGCACGTGGGCGCGTGTGCGGACGGCGCGGCGCGGAGCGGACGGCGGTGGATGCGGTTTGCACGGCGTACGCGGGCACGGCGCGGGGCGCGGGGCGCAGGCGGCACAGGTGTTCGCGCGGCCTGTGCGGCTGAGCGCACGGCGTGAGCGGTGGAGGTGGCGCGTACAGCTAGGGCGTGGTTGCAGCTCTCGGCGGGCCCCGGGGCCTGGGAAGGCACGGGCGGGGAGGGCCGGATACTGCTGGTTGGCGGTTCGTTGGTGACGCTGGAGAGGCGCGCACGGCGATGTTGGCGACAGCGGTGTGAGCGTAGGCGGCGATGGTGTGTGCGTGATGGCTCCCGCAACGGCGGCGCTCGCAGGTCGATCTTGACGTCTTCTTCAAACTTCTTGTAGGTGGTGGATCACCGCAGCTTCTACGATGTCCTGGTGGTGGACTCCATCGGAAGGTGCAGGGCTTTCGCTGTGAACACACCGCCGCTAGGCACCCATGTGATCACAGCGGAAGATTTCGTTGTTTTATAGGTCGATGAAGACGGTTAAATTTCAATGTTTAAAAAAGTGAACGGCTCGGGCGGTACTTCACGGACGCGAATTTGGCGCCTACCCGCAAACGAAGTGATAATTTCGTGGCGGGCGATCAATCACATTCCGCGCCAGCGGTAGCGCCGCCGGGGAACGGTTGGTCGGCCAGCGTAGGCCTAGGGTCTCGGTGGCCAATGGTGGCCGACAGTGGCATACGTGCTTGTGAACGATTCACAAGCTAATTCATTTCAATGGAAATCATTCGTCAATCATTAAGTTATATGGAATAATTAGTAAATATAACTGATTTAAAACACGTTCTTCGAAACTCGACTATTTTCATGACGTTTTTATCGACTATCAATCAGAATTCGATTTTATTGTCATTAACACTACACACGGGATATTTACCATGTTTACTGTTGGTTTTGAGTTCCCGATATTTCGGCGCTGTAGCAAGCACCATGATCACGGATACTTATTCGATTTTATTGTGTTATCTGTTGTTGCACTCATGAATATAAGAAAAATCTACTTGACAGACCTTAGAATGCCCACAATCCTTCAGTTTATGAAGCGCCTTTCAAAGCGCTTCTTCGGTTCTGCCATAAAGCACCGTTATCCCCTGAACGCATCGGCTGCCCGATACCAGCCCTCTAAAATTAGCAAGACTGCTGATTCGACGGCCAAGGCGTACTCTCATCAGCCCCGATGACGCTATCACTCTCCTCCAAGAGAGCAGTAAGGAAACTAGCACGCTCAAGAAGCACGGACGCAAACAGCCGTCATTCAGTACTCGCCGTCGAGGCCCGTCGCGACACCCCGTTCCATGCCCTCCCCGACTCTTGCTCGGGCCAGCCCGCGTGGCTGAGCCTGTACTCCAAAATCAGCCACCAAATAATGACACCACTCAGATCCAGCCTGCCCCTTTGCTGTCCTTTTTTACTTATGACATTGTCAAAGCATCAGAAAGGGATGCATATACGATGTCATTTGCGTAAATGTGCAAGTTGTCACGAGGTATTGACTTAGGTACAGAAGTGCTAGGGGTTGACTATGTCGATGAAATAATATTTATCGATAAAATGTTTCGTCCTGAGAAGATCATCGAATAATCGTACACTGATGCTTACGTTAAATGGTACTGGAGGTTTTGGAAACCTACATATAATATAATGCTGAATAGCTTTAGTTATTGTTCAGAGACCTCACCTGTCAAACAGAAATTGTGTTTACTGAATTCCTTGCTTTAAAAATTAATGTACTTTGAAATCTCTCGCCAACTGGTCGACACTTCATGTGACCCGAGGCTTGGCTCTTTCTTTGACCGAAGAATTGCCATTGCCTTTCAACATGGCAATATTTGTCAATTTTGGTCTGATTAAGACCTTTTTTTTGTAAATATTTAGTTAGTATATTTGTATTGAATAATAATAATAAAAAATAAAAAATAATAAATTTAATAATAATATGCAGATTAAATTGTAAATTTTGTCATTTGTTTCTCTCTAAATAAAACAATAATGTACAGTCAACTTCACGATGTGGGAACCCCCCTTGAAAGCACCTGCGTTTGAACCCGCGATGGCCGCATAGCAAGCTTTGAACATTATTGTAATATTTTTCAAACAGTTTATAGTTTATTATTATTATTATAGCTAGCCCACATTGTCCCACTGCTGGGCAAAGGCCTCCCTCCACTCCTTCCAAAGGTCACGCTCCTGTGCTACTTCTTTCCAATCCTCAAGGAAGACATCCAGTTCGTCCCGCCATCTCCTTCGTGGTCTGCCGCGACCTCGTGTCACTATTTCAGGGCACCAATCCTGAGATTTACGAGCCCACAGTTCGTTCGGCATGCGACAGACATGTCCATGTTGTTGTGTGTGTGTGTTTATAGTTTATTTTAAATAAATTAGTCCCATTTTTGTGAATATTTAGTTTTAATAATTGTATAACTAGCTGTTTTTTTTTTTAGCTTTTATTCAATTATTTACGTAAACCAACAAATAAATAATCAAAGTTAAACAAGAATGCGCAAGAACATTTAAGTTGGTCTAGACGTTGAGGATGTGACATGTGAAATCGATGATTCAAGTTCGATACTGGCATTTGTCTTTGTATTCGTTATTTTTTTTTTTTTTTTTCTAAATAATAGTATTTATTCAACTTATTCTTTAAATATATGTATTTTTATAATTAGTAGGTTTATATTAAAATTAAAATAAAATACAATTTATTTTAGTAACATTTATTTTATATTGAAAAACTTAACAATACAACATTATATATAACAGTAACATACCTATTAAAAGTTTGTGTCGCTTCAAAATATTTAACTTAGCAACTACTTAAAATAGTTTTTTCTTAAATAAACATCTTTAAAATATGCATCAGAGTATAGCAGGTCTCATCGGGAAATCCGATATACTACCTTCATTACATGTTTTATTATACATATACTTTTAAACAGTACTTATATAGATTTAAAACGCAAAATATATTCGTAAATATTACGAAAATCGTAAAGTTAGCGACAAAGTTCGGTACTATACCACTGGTAATCGCAAACTTTGAGTGTAGAGACTACCAAATATCGTTCCGGTTCGTAATGACTTTGCGACCGAATTCGGTTGTTTTGCGATCGCAATATATGTCGAGACCATAGATTAATATACTAGTTTTAGTCGAGACTGCAGGCCGAATGAAACAGGCCCTGTGTTTCTTTATTATAAACTTAACCTATTGACCGCCACGGACGTCTATGGACGTCAAATCAGAAAGTGCTCACGACGACGCCTCGGACGGTTGAAACTGTCTTCACAATATCATCAACAAGCTGGGGATCCAACGTTTTCTTCGGAGGTCTATTCAAAAACGCTGGGGACCGCTTTCCTGTTAGCGAGTGCGTCGCCAATACATTAAAAGAAAATAAATACTTAAGAATTTTGTACAATACGTAGCATATTTTTTTTTTAAAGATTTTTATTTTTGAATTACCTTCGCGGGAAGATAGCCTTCAGTAAGTGCCTTGTAGCTGAAGTATGAGTACCAGTCAATGTCATTCAGCAGTCTTGCAGGCACTTTAGCGATGCCATTCCCAAGTGGTACCTGAAAGGACATGGTGATAAGTTTAGTTTGTTCTTTTCGTGATTAAATAACGATGTAAGCGTGGGAGTGCGACCAACTGCAAGATTCCTTTAAATTATTGCGACTAGGCGTACAAAATTTAATACAGAGAACATGCACTGCGCTCCATTGTTGGATGATGTTTAACCAACAATAGCAAGTTAAAGTAACGAGTCTTGAAGGTCACTCTGCACTATAAATCTTTATGAATCTGCAGATCGGACTGTACAAGAATACTTGCTACTGAAATATAAAAATGGTAGAAATATTGATAACCATATCAACATCATTCTCAATTTCGATGTAATTAGTAGTTTGTACTGAAATCCTACGAACGCGTAGTGTGTTTGGAGTAGGATTGAATTTATCTTTAGTTTTAACAATCGAACTATTCATTTGTAGCTCCCCAACATTATCTTCTACTACTTCTTCAGCACTAACTTCTTCAACAAATTCTGCTGATAACACGTGACGCTCATACGCGGGATTATTTGGATCTATCCATGAGTCATTCGGTGCAATATTTAAAACTTCCTCATTATGCTCTGATTATGACATCGAGATCGAACCATTCGAGTTCACATTGACTTGGGATATCAAAGACTGGAATCATCCGTGAAGATTTTTGATTACTGCTAACATCTCTTCGATTTAAGAAGCAGGTGGAGGTAAAAATGATTCCTCTGTCTGTGTTGCTTGGTCTGAACATAATCTTATGTTTTTCTTTGCACTGCTGCTAGGGAGTAGTGCGCGGCTGATGATAGATCGCCGTCTTGAATTATTTGCAATCAACGAGCCACGGGCTTGTTTGCCGATTTATTCTTTACGATTGTTCTGTGCAGTATAATATTTTGGTGTAGATTTGTTGGAGTTGCGAGTTTTGCTCCGTTCAGTTTTAAAAATATGCTGATAACATAATTATATGATTAATTTTTTAGCAATGAAACAGATAGAAACAGAGTAGCGTTATGTAAAAATAAGAATCGAAACCTACCTGTGAATCACACACGTTCTCGCTATTGCCATTTTGTGTAACCACCACATGAAGCAAAGGGCTATGACTGCCCGTTGGTTGTTGTTCGTTTGACTGAAAATGAATAATATTGTAATAAAAGGCAAAGCAGAAATTACGATGATAGGCCATTGCTTGTTATTCACATTTAGGCAAATGGTAACTAAAATCATACATTCAAACGTAAAACCCCAGTAGACAGAGAAATGAGGTACTATAAAGCATACATTTAGTTAGGCATCTGATATGGAATCGATGAAATCTATTTATTTATTTTTTTCTATCTATTTATTTTTTTATTTTTATTACCAGAAATGATTAAAAATGTACAAAAATTTAATCCATTCATAAATAAATTACAACATTTTTTATTATATAAATGCTATTATACTATTAATGAATATCTAAATGACAAATTTTTAAATTAATAATTATGATTCAGTATTGTTACTTTTGTATACCAACTAATTAATAGTAAAATTAAAGCCCTCTTCCTCTCTCCTACCTTGCTGTGCCCTTACAGGGTCCATATTTATGTACCTAGCTTTAAGCCTTTTGTAACATCTTTTTTACATTATGGAATGCAAAATAAATGAATATCAATATGAATATTTTCGTTCACGTTTAGTTTTAACAACTTACCGGTAGATTTGGTGTTACAAAACATCTTTAACTTAATAGCATGCTTGCATTTTCTGCATCCTTATGTGTATCTGCAAATAAAAAATGGAGGTTTACACTTGCAATACTTTTTTTGCTGATAGGAATCTGATTGAAAAATTATTACAAACTTACGTATTTTGCGGCGGGTCACTACTCAGTTAAAGCAGCACTTGCGCTGCCTCGAGTTCTTTGTTCGACATTGTTTTTGTACTGTAAATAATATGCCATAGGTTACTAACACAAAGTCATAATTATTTATTTGTGGTATATGTGGTACAAAAGGTGGTAAAAAAAGTAGTTGAAAAAACGTAGGTGGTGGTGGTGGTATGGTATGGTGGTGGTGGTGGTATGGTATAAATTACTTCAAGTGATCAGTTGATTGCTTTTGCAGCGGCGAAAAGGTTAACATTTTATCTAAGTACCTACCAGCTAACATTCTGTTATCTTGATATTTATCAAGAAGACTTTGCCAAACGAGTTCCTAGTTTTTCGCAGAAATAGGCACGCTCTTTACAATATTTAATGCAGAACCAAACAAAGACAAATTAAAAATTTTTTTTTTTTTTTTAATACTTTTACGATTATGAACCAAAGAACAGGATGCCTCAAAAAATGTATTAAAAATTTCAATATTCCCGTCGAATGTGAAGAGTTCTAACTTGTATCTTCAACCTTATTATTATAAACAATAGGTTCACATTTCGATGCACTTAACTCGGAAATACAAATCATCAAAAATTTTCAATTCATGATTACGAAGGGATGACTCAGGGTCATATTCAAGTTTAGAATTTCAACGATTAGACTTTCAAAAGAAGTAGACATTATCAATACCAACCACGTGCATCAAGATCAATTCTTTCAATGCGGGAGCTGAAATATTTTTTGACAGATCATAGGCATTTTGCATTCGCTCAAACATTCGTTGTTTTTTTTTTTAGCACTGTAATTCATTACTTTGGTACGCTTCAGTCATTTCTTTAATTTCTTTACTTCTGGTAACCGGTCAGCCATTTTGTTTTATCTACGACGCAGATGGCGTGGTCAAAGTAAAATGGACGGAATACGGAATATACGAATGATTTTGTAATTACCAACATACTAAATTATGTACGACTAATAAATATATATGTGTATTATGTGTAAAGATGAAGCTATTATAGAAATACGACACTGACACGGTCAGAATCAGAAGGGATAAATGGACAGAACGTCTGTAATCACAATAACTACGAGTTAGGTGGATAATTATCTAGCACGGCTAGAATCGAACTACGAGTTCGAGGGTTCATTAACCATCAGGCTTCGAAGGACCACTTTGGTTGTTCGGTTTTGACCAATCTTTTTTAATAAAATATTTGCTGGCGCCTTGTAAACCTAAGAATATTGAAAGTAGAGTATTTGTGAGTGGAAATCGTTCGTTCCTACTATCTCCAAGAAGGCAATTGAACACCACCTACCTTGTCTCAACTCCCAGGTCAGCAGAAGACCTGCAGCATGAACAGCACGTCACAGATAGGCAGTCTAGGTAGATATTCTGGGTTCAAAGGTCTTGAAGATGTCACACCACACGGTAGTGAGTCCATAAATACTATAGATGCTAGAACGTCTAGCCTGGAGACACGATCATAAAAATCGAGGAAACGTTCATCCAGCTCAGGGCGTAAAATCGTACTACGCGTCACGGATATATAAGGCCGCGACGTAGGTCGAGAGCAAGTTCAGTGATGATTTATCAATTACCCTCATTCGATAATAAGAATCGAACACTCGCTATCCACTATAGTCTCAAAAGCATGTTTTAGATCTGCGACATACATCTGGGTACATTTTATTATATGCATTATACTGACGTACCGTTGTGTCTATAGTATTATTCTGTGTTCGAAAAGAAAACGGTAATCAAAAATTACTTATTTTTTTTATTATTTAATTCCATTAGCTTATGTTCTAGAATCATAAATTCGAAAGGCATTTAATATCTACCTACACACACTGGGTCCACGTGGTGGTCAATGGCCCACTACTTCTCATAGAGAACGGCCTGTTTGAGTCTTAGAAGTAGAAATATTATTGGTCTATATTGGGTTTACGAGTATAAAGAAAAAAAGAATAATTGGAAGACGTCATACTACTATCAGTAGAACAGTACAATCATAAAGTAGTCATTAGCGTGACATTTCAATCATTACAACTTGTGTAAAATAATGACTTATTTATGAAATATCGTACACGCTATGAATGATTTATTCGATGATTGAAATTTGACACAAATTGTGACATTTTATTTTTAGACCCATTATTACCTCATGGTCCTAGATTCTATTCATAATCTGCCGAACCTTTTTCAGCTTTGTTGGAGTCGGCTTCCAGCCTAACCGGATGCAGTCAGTTACTGGCTACCCCTTGTACAAATACGACATGAAAATCACAATTTTTCGCATCTTTTAACGCAACTAAGGTTAGGTGTGAACGTTTTCAACTATGTAAGAGCATAAACGGCGTGGAGTAGAACAAATACTAAGTTAGACAAGTGTACTTATTTACTTACTTGTCTGATATCTAAAGATAAATAGGTAGATTTTAGATCAGTATCGATGCTTGAAGATCACACACACAGAGACATAGACATAGACACAGACATAGACACACACACACACACACACGTAGTTGGGAAAAGGCTAGGCAGATGATGATGATCGATGCTTGCAGATCTGTCAAAAATTCGCCGGCCTCTCTCATTAATTCTCCTTTTATCTTCCTTTGTGTCGTTCGTTTCTATAAATTGATCAACGTAATGCGACTTAACTTGTACACACCAAATAACATTAAGATGCTACTTCTGTATTTAATTACCGTGCTCTCTAAGGGTTAATTTAATTTATTTGTAGATATATTATTGTAGGTAGCTCGACTCGTAATATAAGGGGCATACCACAGAGGAGCTCTGCAAGCATGTTTCAAGAGAGGCGATTGTATAAGTCATTTGTTGCGTGTGCGTAGCGAGCAGGCTGCGTGTGCGCAGCGAGCACGCCGCGTGAGCGCGACGTCTTTGCGAGTACGCGACGAGAACTATTAATGTGAGTATTAAAGACAGAGCAAGACAAGAGGAGTATATTATTGTGAAATCGTCGAGCAGTCGCTAGCACGCTTCTCACTCGCGGTGATCCCGCACATAAATCTGTTCCTTGAAAAACGCTGGCACATCGTCAGTGTGATAACGCGCTTAGTTTAACAGACTTTTGCTTCAGTAGCTTTAAAAGGCAGGTTCATTTGATTCCGTATAATAGTATTTTATCGTGCAACTGGAATTTTAGTACTCATTAAATGCTCGCAGTCCCATTCTCGTATTCCGAAGCAGTTTGGATATTAATTGATTGTAAGAGCGTCATTTAATTACTTATGTTTATTCAGTGCTATTACACGAATTTTATTAGGTTGAAGGTACCATTTTAATGAAGGTTTGATCTGTGTCTTGTCAGTGGAATCTGTAATTAATTTGGAACGCGGCGACTAACTTCTTGTAAATGGCTTGTTTGTATAATTTAACTCAAATAAGTATTTCAGTTTTTTTTTACTTAAGTAAGTACTTTGACTTTGATGTTTCACCTCGTTTTAATTATATATATTATTTATATATTTATATTTAATATATATTTTTGACTACTCGTTTGAGATATTATTATTCGATGCGTGAGGGCTACATACACACATAAACTCATGCCTTTTTCCCATGGGGGTAGGCAGGAACCACAGAACGCCACCTGCTACGATCCTTACATGCTCCTTTTGTTTCTTCCATGTTCATACATCGGGTCATAAACGCACGCGCGTTGAGAGTACTACGCACCTGACCGACGCATGAGGAATATATCTCTAACTGTATTATGTCATTATAAAATACCTAAAATCTACCTACCTACATGAAGTAAAAAAAACATGAGTTACGCGCAGTTTATAATTTATTAAGAGCACCCGTCGCGTCTTCCCACGAAGAGTAGGTCAGATGTATCTAAGCGAGCAATTAAGTTACTATAATAGTGCTTAAGGCGATAGCTTAGCCTTCTCTACTTAAGTACTTATGCATCAAAGCGGCGTTTAATCCAACAAAGGTGGCTTGAGGCGAATGTGGGGAGCAGTATCCTTGAGCTACATACAATATACATAATTATAACAGTTTGTATACTGTTTCTTCGAAAACTAGGTGAAGCAGATAAAACCAATATTGTAGTTTATATAGAAGTAAAAGGGCTTTGAATTATATGGCCTGTCTAACTTCCGCCATTTTTAACCGACTTCAAAAAGGAGGAATTCTCAATTCAACGAAATCTTTTTTTTAATGTACGTTCATCGATTACTCGAAGACCCCTGAACCGATTTGGAAAATTCTTTTTTTGTTTCAAAGGGTATACTTGCCAAGAGGTCCCATTTAAATTTTATTGAAATCGAACGAGCGGTTTTTGAAAAATCAACAAAAACTGAAGATTGTATACATCGATGATATTTTCGTTTACTCCGAAACCTACCTACGACAACGAGGTTTTCTATAGGATATTTTAACTAAAAATGGAAAAAAATAAAAATCTTTTTTGCAAAAAATTAAACCGACTTCAAAAACACAAAAAATGAAAAATAACTTTAGCTTCAGAAGTCGGTGGCAAAAAAAAAACTGAATCAAACAAAAGTCACCGACTTCTGAAGCTAAAGTTATTTTTCACTTTGTTGTGTTTTTTTATTTTCAAACTAGCTGTTGCCCGCGACCTTCGTCCGCGTGTAATTATTATAAAGTTCCTCCTTTTTGCAACATTTTTCATTCACCCTCCACTCCTATTGGTTGAAGCGTGATGTTATACCTATAGCTTTTCTCGATAAATGGGCTATCCAACACTAAAAGAATTTTCAATTCGAAGGTGTAGTTCCTGAGAATAGCGCGTTCAACCAAACAAACTCTTCAGCTTTATAATATTAAGTGTAGATAGCAGCCACGCATTAAATCTTATTCATTAATAGCTGGTATCAATACAAACAAGTATTGTACGGGACAAAATCTTCTAAAGCGTCAAGTTTCCGAGATATAAGCCATCAAAGTTACAATCTTCGCCATCAACACAATAAAGAATAAACAAAAAAATATTGCGGAAGTTAGGCGTACCATGCTTCTAATTTTGAGTGCTTAGAAAACCTACTTAAGGTGAAACTTAATTTCACATTTAGAAGAATTTTTCTTCAAAGATGTATTTATAAAGTCCTCCTAACTAACTAATTTGAACATTAATGGTACCTGGTAAATGGTACCTACTACTATACTTACGTAGCTATACGTGCACGAGCCCGATTTAAAAAAAAATACCATATAGTTCCTGCAACATGGGACAGATAACGAATTTTTTCCTTGAAATAAGAACATAGTAAATCTGAACTAATCATTTAGAGTGCCCAGAAGATCTTAAAATTTAACGGTAAACATAAAGACGATGAGTTTTGACATTTTTTTAAGTGTTCTTATACATTAATTAAAAAAAAATCTGTTAACTTTGAGGGCTATTTTTCCAAGAAAACAGAGAGCCAGAGGTAACGGACTGAAATCAAATGTACCAAAAATATTAAATAATTATTCATCACAATTATTTAATTTTGAACGAAATTGCTCTTACATCACTTGATTTCAATGAATATCTTAGGAAATATCACAGTTTCAAAATAACTCCGCATCAAAATAATGATCAGGTACCGCGCGCGCATTTTCATTATGCGGAATGATGTGTGTGATGTGCTCCTTTAGAATTGCTTTATAGGTGCCTACGACCCACTCTCTCTAACCTTATCTCTCTCTCTTATGTGACGCAGACGAAGTTGCGTGGGTCAGCTAGTATAAAATAAAAATGCTTTAATTACATTGTCATTATGATCGTGATTTTGCCAGACTGGCTACGTTTCGGTTGGGACAATTATGTCAATTACAGTCGGATTTCGAAGGTGAAAGGCATTGACCCTTTGCCCAGCTATGGGAAGTTAATAAGCTTAAGGTTTGCGTTTTCCTAATTGATAATAATTGGCTGTGTCATCATTAGTCTATAGACCGACCGCTTTAATGGGTCCTCGCGAAGGTTTCAATTTAAATGGAATATTATGAAGGTTGAACACGTATTGTTTCAATTAGTATTGTAATACCTACGTGGATTATGGTTATTTTAAAGCATGCATTAAAGCCTGTGGAATATTATTAGGACTTTGTGAACGCTTAATATGCCTTTGATGGGGCAAGGCAGAGGACTCATTAAAGCGGTCGGTCTATATAGTCGTTTCCAACATTGTTCTATGTTCCATCACTGAAACGGATGTGTGTGAACGACGTGTAAAAAAGTGTAGGTACGATGGCCCATCGATCTTTAACAGTCGTTTCAGGTAGTCAGTGGACCGAAATTCTGACAAAGTCTTACCAAGGGATATCGTATTACCCAGTACTAACTGGGTTGTGGAGGCCTGATAAGCATTCGCTCCGTGTAAAATACTGGTATTCAGCTGCAACCGATCCTAACATAGTTGGGAAAAGGCTAGACAGATGATGATGATCTATATTTTTTGAGCTTCTGATTAAACCGTTGTGAATGTGAAACTTTCAGAATGCACACTCCTATGTTGCTATTAAAAAAATCACCATTTTTTTTTTATAAACTTGTTTAACACTATAAAGCTATAAGGCTATATTCTTAACACGTGGGAGTCGTAAAACCTGACGAAGGTTTTATGTGTTGCGTCAGGTGAATGGGCCTCAGTAGCCTCCAGCCTGCTAAGCTAATAAACAACAATGCTGTTCAACAATACGTCTACCAGGCCTTAAGAAATCTAACATAAAGTGTGAAATGGAAACTGTTATGGCGTATTTAGAAATATTAATTTTAAGTTTTTTTTTTTTAGTTTTTTTTTTATTACGTATAAGAGTAGAGGAAGACCAAAGAAACGATGGCTGGACCGTGTGACGGATGATATGACAAAGAAGGAGGTGTCTGATGAGATGACGAGTAATAGAGAGGTATCGAGGAAGAAGACATGCTTTGCAGACCCCAAATAAATCGGGATAAGTATTTTTATAGTGTAAAAGAATTTCTTGATAAAAAAGTATCCGATAGATATGGTTTCTGAGTTCTTTAAGTTGTTTTTTTTGGATTAATTTTTCTTTTATTTAATAATAAATTAATAATATTAATGTTTTACACTAAAGTTGTTGTGATAAAATTCTATTTTTAAGATGTTCTATTTGTATGCTATTTTATGGCGATACATGTAAGTTCACAAACCTATATACAAGACCTTAATGTATCATGTTTTTACACAAATAAAATTATTCTATTCTAAGGGCAGGCGAATTCCTGCCAGGGCTGCGGGACTGTTCGAAAGAGATACCGTGGCCCTGGAACACAAAGGGCAAAGAAGGAACATGGATGGGTTTTAGTCAGTACAAGTCTGACACTCCCTTCCGCTCCGCCCAGAGTGGGGGGGTCATTTGATGATTTCCATCCGAAAAAAAAAAAAAAAAGGGCAGGCGAATGATGACGATGTTCATGATAGGTCACTCAGAACCTAATCTTCGTACATTCTTTTTCTACTTCAAACCACTTACAGCCAATGCTTGATGCAGACACCAGCACATCAAGTTACTACAATCTGGCAAATTTGTTTAATACATTTTCAACTTTATCGTTACAGCATTAGGTTCAAAGTTGATTGGGAAAATTTGACAGTTTCGGGTAGCTTGATGTTCTGCCGTCTGTACTTCACATAGTGCGTTTTGGGGGACTGTCTTGTGTGATGTTCAAATTGAATACTTGTTTTTTTTGATAGTGTCCCTCGTGTCGCATGAGAATAATCAGCTTACAATGTTCCCCCAGCTGCGATACAGGCTTTCTCCCTGTGAGATCCCGTGGGCCGTAATCTACCATTGGGGCCCAGTGCGATTTGATGGATGTCTTGGAATTTTCGGTTCATCGACATGCCCGTTTTTTACCCTACTGAGGAGGGTAATGTGTTTATCAGCTTTACATTTATATGTATGTTTCTTCCTTTGTGGTACTCTAGAGACCAAACGCGTGGGCCGATTTTAATGATTCATACGTCAATCGATTTGTCTTAATCTTGCGAGTGTCACTAAATACATGACAGTAATCAAACTTGAACATGGCGACAACCAGAAACCATAATTATTGTGACAAATAAAGTCGACGAACTATGTTAAGTGGGAATTAACATTGAATTTAAAAGCAGGTGGGACCCAATGACCCATTTTGGGAATATTTTCACGTCTAAATTTCTATAAATAAACGTTTATAATATATTTATTTCTTCATTCCGTAGGTAAGGGAAGCGTTAACTTGGACGGAGATTCAATTATAACGGTACCAACTGGAATTCGTGTAGGGCTAAATTTAACAAATTTGTTTAAATTGTGTTGTGTTACATCCCTTAATTACGGGTAAATAAGTTACCGATGAAGTTTTAACAAGCGGCGGGATTTTAACTTAGCTTTACAAATTGCTAACTAGCTTATTTTATTGCTGAATTGAAACAAACAAATAAAGGAAAGAAAGAAATACCTAAACATCACGAGGAAATCTGGTTTTATTATTAACTAGCTGTGGCCCACGACGCCCTTCGTCCGCGTGAAATTATTATAAAAATATTATTCCCTATTTGAACCGGATTTAATAAAAACTAATTTTTGTAAAAGCCTTGTTGCCTAGCCTAAGTTACTCTTTATAACATCAGCTATCTGCCAGTTAAAGTCCCGTCAAAATCGGTCCAGCCGTTTCGAAGATAAGCTGGAACAACACTTCAATTTTTTTTATTCGAATAGATGTAAGTCTGAAATCGCCAATTGTCTTAAGCAAGCGTGGGAATGTTCATGCCTTGTTTGTATGAAAAGAGGCCAAGTCCAACAGTGGGACAGTAATAGGCGGGTATTATTATTATTTAAGCCGTATTTCTGAGAGGCACTTGCGTTTTGTGTTTCTGTCCTTAAATTTGTTTTTAAGAATTTTAAACAATATTAGGGTAGAATTACCTATATATATCTTTGTCCTGTCTGTTGTTGAAGGAAACTAGCTGGTCCAGGAAGATATATTCGTCAACATAGTGAATTTCCTGCCCATGGATCTCGACACTATAAATAAATAAAATAAAAAAAGGTTATTATCATCTTATACAGTGTGCTAGGCAATCGGTTACATTAAGGGCATATTATATACTCATTTCTATCGACAAATACACGTTTATAAATACTCCTAACCTCGCACCCCGCGAATGGCAGCCATTTTGTTTTTTTAATCGGCTGATCTAGGGTACGTTCAATGAAATGCTAATATCTTTCAATCTAAGATACCTAGAGACGTGCAAATGATCTTATTGCAAGGGTAAACGCCAAGGCCATCAAATTATTAAATAATTTTACCTGAAAAATAAGCAAAAAGAGCCTAAAAACTAAAAAATGTCTACATATTCGGGCCACTTTTTGATATCACCAGTAAAAGTCGGTAGTGCAATTATTGGTAACCGTATATTTGAAGAACTTTTCTGAGAACTAGATCGTTCTAGTTAAGTTACGATAAATCGCTAACACCTTATAATACCCTTCGTCGAAACGTTCCTGAATTTCATCGCTTTCAGGCTCATCAATAATTTCTTGAATGGTAGATTGTGGTCAAGAGTAGGCGGCCCATTTAATATTAAAAAAAACCATACGTGGGTTTGCAACTTTTCAGTTTTGCGCAAGATATAATAAGTTTAGTGGGTACGTAACGGTCTTATGTACTTACGTAGGGTTAAAGGTACCTACTGTACACTGGATACTATAACTGCGCACCATCATCAACCAACACACGAAAACTAAATTTATTCCACTTAGTTCACTGTGAATGTGTACTTTATTTGCGGAAACACAATATAAAACAATGTACTTACTGGTCTTAACACTTAGAATTCACCATAATAAAGGCTTAAGGGTCTAAACTGAATTAAGTATTGTTTTTACGTTATGCTAGTTCCATAAATTGAGCATTAACGAGTAGAAGTACACGTCGACTGAGTCTTATTTCGATCTACCCACACAGTGAAAAAACGAATCCCGATTTCTACACAGCGAAAAAATACCTTTAGAACGTAGATTTTAACGGTTTTTATTTTTCAGATAGTAAAGGATATGAACAATGTTGAAAGTAGATAATTTTTTTGCGAGCCGACGATTACGTCGGCTGCTGTAATTTGAATAGTGATTGCAGTTGTACGGTTCACAATAATTTAACCTTTAACATTATCGAGTGATTTAGAAAAGTAATACGGAGGTATTCATATATTATTATTATTATAAGCCTATATTGTCCCACTGCAGGGCAAAGGCCTCCCTTCCCTCCTTCCACATTTCGCGTTCTAGTGCGATTTTAGGCCAATCCTTTGCGAAAGAGTCCAGCTCATCCCGGGATCTCCTTCTGCGCCTGCCACGTTGTCGTTTCCTGCTATTTGGTATCCACTGAGTGGTTTTGATTCGTATTCATATAGATTTATAAAAACCTTTGTTCGATGGTGATAACTCGTGAACGTTGATTAAAAAGTGATACGATTTGTACGTATATCTGACGATTCGATGAAATAACTTAGAATGCGATAAATAGCTACGTTTGTTTAGCTAAAACGATGAGTTTGATGATATTCTAAGTATCGAATTGAATAATCAGAAATACCAGAAGTGCGGAATAGCGGGTAACGATTAGAACAATGGAAGGTCTCGGGTTTCGGCACCAGAAAATGAAGCATGCGCATCAGCCGAAATGGTTGCGATGGCTTCCTGCTACACTGGGTAGACCGTTAAGGGTCTTACGAAATACATTAAGATGAGGTTCACAATAGTTCTGAGCAGACAGCAGTAAAGATGTGTGCAGCGTAATTACCTTAGACTGCGACCTGCACTTGTTGACCTTTCAGCTGCCGTTACTGATGATGATGATGACGATGGTATTGGATGACGATGAAGCCATTAGGGCTTAATCAAAGTTCAGTCGAGGTGCGCGTTAGCCACGAAGTGATAGAACAATGTTCTCAAGATGGCGGATTCGGTCGTTCTAACGGTCGCACGCTCCGTAACAATTTTGACTTTTTGAAAATTGGCGAGTCACGGTGACCAAAGACAACCTCGTGCTGTCACGTGTTTGTTTTAATCAGTACGTACAAGCATGACAACCGGAAATATCGGCGTCTTGTTACTGCTATGTGCACAGACGTACGTGGACCTCGATTCTTTGTAATACGTTTCGTTAAGGAAATTAACAGAACAATGGTATTAATTTCGCCCACAACTATTTGTTGGTCAGTGGGTCATCTTAGAGGCGGATTTGTAGGAGTTGTAGTATACGCTTAGGGGCACTATGAGATGCAAAGAAAACAAAAAAATAAATGTTTTGGCACTTAGAAAAAATTTCGGACAGAAAATGTTTAGTTTTTTTTCGTTTTAGAAGGCCCATAATTCGGAAACGGTGCGTCGGATGACCATGCTTCTCAGAACCTAAATGGTTTCCATGGTCTAGGTCAACTAGATACTGCAATAGAATTGAGAAATTTCGAAAAACAAAACTAATAATTTTCTAAGTCCAAAATTTCTCTAAGTCCTCGCTCCATAGCGTCCCTAAGGCTACACTCCAACCTATTTGTTGAAAACAAAACTGCGACTAAGATAAAGATTTATTTCTCACCACAATACATAGGTACATTATTAGGTTTCGTGAACAATACAGACTAAGCTAGTTACTCCAACTTACTGCTGAAACAAATGCCTTTCTATGGCATTAAACTCCGTAATTCAAACATGGGACTAATTTGACCCTCCCCAACAGTTTGTGTTTGTTCTATTTACATTCATCCCCTTTCTACGAAGCTTATCCCATCCACTGATGCTCTATAGAAATCCCACAATTTTGTTAAACCCGTCACTGTATACCGTAAATGTTATCGTAAAAAAACAGCTTTTAGTGTATTTACAGATGAGGTTATTTCCGTGTATGCATTATCATAGATCATCATCACCTGCCTAGCCTTTTCCCAACTATGTTGGGATCAGCTTCCAGTCTTACCGGATGCAGCTGAATACCAGTATTTTACATGGAGCGACTGCCTATCTGACCTCTACAACCCGAGCCACTGACTACCTGTAAAGACTGTCGAAGATTACAGATGACAGCCGGGACCAACGGCTTAACGTGCTTTCCGAGGCACGGAGGAAACTCGGTATGTAATGGGCGGTCACCCATCCACAGACCAATCTAGGAAAGCAAGGCTTAACCTAAAGATCGACCCGAGCGGCTGTTATTTTTAGCCACGAGCTCCGACACTATCATTGATAATACCCTATAAAATATAAGGACACTATATTTCAAGTTGTCAGAGTCTGTACGAGTCCCAACTTAACTTAATGGAAGGAACATGCGCAGTAAGAACTTGGAGCAACTTTGGCGGCGGGATTTCGTCCAGTGGCTTAGCGGTACTTTTGACCACCGTACGTGTACTGAGCTGAGCGAATACACGCTCGCACTTATTGCCCCAAGTAAAACCACCCGGTGTTTTATGTAAGCATTATTGAAAACAGTAGAAAAGCATGTCTATGTGTGTTTAGAAAGTTCGAAATTCCCCTTGAAAATTAGGTGTACCTGTGATTTACTTGTAAAAGGGTAAGTAATTGTTTCCTGTAGGTCCCTGTGATTTATAATCACGCTTAATGAATGAATAGTTTGTTATTTGCATGACAAATTAACCGTCTATATTATATACTATCTAACTTTGTCGTGTGAGAATTAGAATTGGTTTGTGTTTAAGTCACAAGATAACTAACTTTTTTAGGATTAATGTTGTGTGTTCTAAATGATTTTACCTAGTTGAAAGCTGGTAGAAAATAATTAAAACAATTATTTAATTTACACGGAAAGGTAAGTGAAATGGTTCCATTTTTAATTATGTTTTAGGAAGTGGCTTCTATAATTGTTTTAAAATATGTCTTCTTGAATTTGGAAAGCAATGGATTTTAGTTGAAGGATTTTAATAGCATACTCGTATTGTTGCTTTCGATGCGGAAAACTTTGGGTTTTTGTGTATACCGAGAGTGTTACTTAAATGAATAACTATGGCACCAACTAATTACTACTTAACTACTTTCTCTTACTTATACCATGCAGCTTATAGAACTTTTTGAACTTATTTTTTAGTTTGATTTTGGTTTCCGATGAATTATACGGGTTGATAGAAGTTCGAAAGTCCGTCAATCAGTCTTACCAATCGTATTACCCAGTAACTGGCTTCTGAAGGTCAGATAAGCAGGCATAAGCATAGCATAATAGATAAGCAGGCGCTTTATGTAAAATATTCAGGTAACTGGAAGCCGACCTCAACATAGTTGAGATAAGGCTAGGCATGTGCCTAGCCTTATCCCAACCATTCTGGGGTCGGTGATGATTAAATGACTGCCTATTATACATCTATTGTGGGTCGATTACAATCCTTTTGTGCGCGTTGCGTTTCCGTGACGCAAATCGAGTACAACGCAACGTGGGCGTTAATGGATAATAGGATTTACTGACAACTGTCAAACATTACTTATTTACACTGCCAAAACTGAAATACAATGTAACAGGTTATAATAAATCTTGCTCCTATGTTGTAATGTGCGCATTACAACATAGGAGCAAGATTTATAGTATCAGAATCTATCTACATTCATCCTAATTTCACCACACACGTTTTTACATGACGGTATTCAAAAACGTTAGGTAATAAATATAAATAACTTGCTTTAATTCAATTAAACTGAAGAAAAATGTTCTTACCATGCCTGTCAAAAATGTGATTTGTGTCAGTGTAAACGGAGGCCTGTCGATGCCAATTTACGTCATGACTTGCAAATGGAACGTTCCCAGGTGGAAACTTGAGATCGAGTTATAGTGATATCATGGAACTTATGTCATTATTGATGCAGCTGCGTATGCATAGTGCCGTTATTAGTGGAATAGTATGCTTTTTAAGAATTGGGGTTTTTGAGAATTAGGCTTTTTGAGAATTGGGCTTTTTGAGAATTGGGCTTTTTGAGAAATGGGCTTTTTGAGAATTGGCCTTTATTTCCTTCTTTTGTTAGTCGTAAAATTGGAAGTGATTTTCTAGGAATAGAATTGTTACTAAAAGCATAGAAATGTTTTGCAAACCAGTATGGATGATTGATTTTCTCGGAAAATGGTTATAAAAGTATGAACTGTTTGTTTCAGAGGCAAAAACGTTTGGTTCAATTTAACAAATGATTAGATTTTCATAAAATATAATGATTTAGATTTTTTACAGGTATTTCAACAAATTAGGTATTAAGACTCAAACAAAATTGAGTTTTGATGAAAATATCAACATTTATATACTTTTCAAAACATTGTACTGCTAAAAGATCGATTGACATTCGAATTTTAACACCAATCACCTCACCTTGAATCAAATAAAGACCAAATAACATTGTCTAGACTACGTTTCATTATTAATTTATGCGTCATATCTCAAACAGTTTAAATTCGTCGTTTTTTTTTTGTGACAAACACAGTAAAGGTTCGGTTGCCACAAAACAAGGAGTGCTGTTTTCTAAGCGGGACTTTTTTTTCATTTTATTTTTGCTTTCACAAGCAAAAGGGCGTATCTACATCTATTCTTCTATGATAATACATAATATTCCCTTTATTTATTTCTATACAAATCTAATACAATTTTAAATATTCCTTAAAATAAAAAACAATATAAAAAATTGTAGCCCACCGGTATCGGGAACAGGGTCCAAGCTACCGGCGCGGTCAGGGCTCCAGAAAGAGGAACCTCCTAACAATACGAGCCGTGTCCAGGAGTACCGCTTTCTGAATCAAGCCCTTGATCCAGCTGCCTAACGAGAGCCTCTTCAGGTACTGGTCGAGGCTCTTGGCAATTAAGCCATGGGCTCATACGACTATCGGCACAATGATCGCTGAATCCACATCCCACATGTCGACAAACTCGCGAGCCAAGTCAAGATACTTGATTTGCTTGATAATACATTATTATAAAGAGGTAAATTTAAGTTTGTAAGTTTGGATGTAGGAGGTAATCTCCGATATACCTCATACGATTTATAAAAATATTTCACTGATGCAAAACTACACTTATTACTTATGTTTCTTCGACACGGCCGAAGTCGGTGGTTTTTTTATTAATTGTATCGTTTGTTTTCTTTTTTTAATACTAAATAGCACCTTGAAAATGGCTACTACAGTTGCTCTTTCATTTTAAATACTTTGATTTGTCCCGGAAACAGTGTTCGGTTTTTATAATTGGAATTAATGTAGATTAAACACTCGGTGTGGCTGAATTCATGATTATTTATTTAGACTACTCTGTTGGGATCTTGAGCTGTGAGCGGAGGAAAAACCTATTAAAGTTTGTTTAGTAGGTGCTTTGTTTATTTTCTTATATATATTTCTTACAGGTGGTATGCAGGTTTATATACTAGTCTGTTCTTTAATTTATTATTTATTTGTTTTTTTTTAACTATTATTATTATTATTATTTATTTTTTTTAGTCTTGACTATTTCAATTTAATTTATTCTCAATCAAGTTACTCTAATTTTAATTGGTATTCATCTGGACAGTGACAGCAGCGGGACATACAAGGCTGTTAAATAAAAATCATCTGGACTACCTACTTAAATTGCTACTAACTTAGTCTTAAGATAATTAATTTGTTACCAACAAAATAATTATGGAAATTACCTAGTCTGAAATACAACAAATTTTATTTTATCCTATTATTATTTACGAGTCAAAAATTTTTTTTTTTCCGACCGTGTATCTTCGCCTTAATTTTTACTCTTTTTTGCAATTTCATCAAGTAAATTGAAGAACATAAACCAAATGAGATATGTGTGTTTTTTTGTTTCCTCAACAAGAAATCTTGAATATTGTGCTGAAATAATAACATATTCAGTTATTCACGGTAACGCCGTGTTGCTTTCGTACCATATTGGCAGAATAAGGGGAGGAAGATGATTTCAATCATCTTTTGTCATTGTATGTACAGACGCCAGAACATCAAGCTACTACAATCTGTCAAATTTCTTTAATAGATTTTCAACTTTATCGCTAAAGCATTAGGTTCAAGGTTGTTTGGGAAAATTTGACAGTTTCGGGTAGCTTTATGTGCTGGCGTCTGTACTTACCATTATAATTGGCCCACCCGAGGCCTTAGGGCTTTGATCTCATGTCATGTGGCTAGTTAATATTGTAGTTCTACTGTATTATATGCAACGTGAAATGAAGATATTTAATGTTCCTTGATGGGTAACTTAGAAGAGTTTATTTTTTAATTTTACCAGGTTTTGGAATAAGGAAGATAAAGAATAAGGAAAAAGAAACATTTGGTTTATATATTTAGGAATAATATATGCAATATTAGCAATTGGTTTATTAGGATTTATTGTATGAGCTCACCGTAAATGAAGAAAGGCTATTTCAAAGATTTTTAAATCTAACTTAGTAACAGGCAGGTAGGGTCATCTTAGGCTGCCATAAGACGGACAGCATCGCAGCACCATCAGACTGACTGCACCGCAGCAACCGCGCTCAGTCGTTATATTCAACTGATGAGTTGAATATATCGACTGCGGTTCAACTGGTAAGTTGAATATATCGACTGCGCGCGGTTGCTGCGATGCAGTCCGTCTGATGGCAGCCTTTATTGTTAGTTTGATCTATCATACCAACTGTTGCCTGCTCTATTTTATAGGACATTTAAATAACTAAATGGGCCGGTGTTTTGTACGTGTGTACTCTGAGAAGAAACAGCCAAAACAAACTCAGAGGATACTGTCTCTTTTAAAGTCTAGACATTGGTTAAGTCATATGATTGTGATTGCCTTTATAATTCATGGAATAATTCTGAAGAAGACTTGTAATTAGAAGAACTATCTTTCTTCTTCAACTAGGACACTTCTTGCATCTGCTGCTATTACGTCCTCTTTGTAACACTCGTTCAGTTTCTTTGTTAACCTTACTTTGTCAGTTTTCATTCTGAATATATCAACATTCTACATTGCTTATATTGCATATTTTATGGTAATTTCTGGGTTTCCATGCGTGCTCCCAAAATATTTGCATTGTACGCGTCACGGGATTGAATACGACGACGTCTGAATTTTAATAACATTTGTGATTTTAAGATGTTAAAATAATACACGTTACAAAAACGTCTATTTGGGCTCCGATTACTAGGTTACTGCATTATTTTGGGACCACATAGCAGTGTCCTACCATTAGCACCGATAGGTGACAGTAATACTGGTTATGCTCAGTACTAACTGGGTTGCGGAGGTCAGATTGGCAGTCGCTCCATGTAAAATACCGGTATTTAGCTGCATCCGGTTAGACTGGAAGCCGACCCCAACGTAGTTGGGAAAGGGCTAGGCAGATGATGATGGCATTGTCCTACAGAGAATCAGGACAACTGATTCTCGCCGTGTAAACAGGACCACGCCTAATAATTTACTAGTCGTCGCCCGATGATCGAAATTCGAACGGAATTCATCCATCGATGCACGATGGTAGGAAAAAAACTGGCTCATTATTAATGTCAAATACAAACAACAATTTACAATGCAACAACACAACAACAATCACATTTTTTTATTGATGACACTTAATCTCGTTAATAGCAACTAAACAAAAAAAAACATAAGACAAAATGGTACTATTTTGTCTTGGCCTACTTACATAATAATTCTTAAATAATATTAAGGCACTCCCTCACCGGGAGCATTCGCCTATAATGCTACAGTTCCGATTCAGGTAGTACATGCGGCGAGCCGAGCATTCGGTGCGCGTGGTAAAGATACATTTGTAACAATCACTTGTTTCTGTACAAAATCGAATCTTAGGTTGATACATTACAGGCGAATGCTTCAGTGGGGGAGCGCCTTTAGGTACAGTTACACATCATCGTTATGAACAACCGCTGCATGGCTATCAGTAAGTTTACATATAATTCTTTCATGCATTACGTTGTCGTGACCCCTTTGCGGACTTTCTATTGAAGACCTTTGTCTTAATTTACTTACATAAAACTCATACCACATTTCTCGATTACTCCTTAAAATGATAAAAACAAAGTTCAATGCTAGTGTATTTAAATAAACTAATAATGTTACTAAAAGTTTTACTATTGGGTTTGGGTCTGACAATATATTATACACGACAAAATTCAACAATAATAAAATGTTACTTAATATAAATATCAATGTGGCTATATACAAGCGACGCCAGATGTTAGAAGCTGTATGTTCGTTCGAGTTGACACTACGACAAAGTGAAAATACGATAATAATGTATAAGGAACAGTTAACTATTAGTGGTAGAATACAATCTGCCATGATAATACAAAGCTGTATTTCCGTGGATAACTTCGAAATGAATTCACCTAAAAGATAATCATTTACTAACACACAAACGCTTGATGATATTAAAGACACACCCCAACCAAAAAAACTACTTTTTAAATACTTTCTTTGCATATAATGCCTATTAAAAACTTTTACAAAGTCTACGTAAAACTTATGACTTAAAATGAGCAGCCAGTGGTTCCTCGCTGTTATTAAGTATCGAAATAAATAGAATGTTATAGTTGACCAACGATTTTCGGTATTAAAAAGTATCTGCACTGTTGAAAAGATAAAGAAGTGTAATAAAATAATGTTAAGAAACACGAAATTCCTGTAGTTTCGGAACTTCTTCAGGATGCTCCATGATGTCATGCCGTATATTAAAGTAGTTAGTGCCAGCACTGCCTCAACTACCATAACAATCATCAGTTGAGTTGATGATAATTCCCCATCAAAACTGATTGAAGAGTCACTCAGTACACTTGTATCATTATCAGACATGGCGAATCTCACTACCACTTGCACTGAGTTTTAATTGAATCACATTTTTTTCACGTCGAAGATGGCTGGACGAGTTAAACAAAACTTTGAAATAATGTTCCACACCAGCCCTGGACGGTCATTGTAGATCGGGAATAGACGCCTTTGGGCATTTGTGAGAAGATTCAAACTGGGAAAATACTAGTAGCCACTTTTAGTTTCTTTACAAAGTACAAAATAAAATAAAATAAACTTGTGAATAGCTTGGCTTAAAGCAGAACCAAAAAGCGGTGTTGCTTTTGGAACAGTCGATCTAGCAATTGTTATTTAACAAGAATAACAAGCTCTAAAAATAATGAATATAGTATAATGTACCTTTTTTATCTGTACACAATGATCGGCGTTAATTAGATAAATCTATTTTTTCCTGGTAGTGATATCGATTGTGATTTCTAATTAAAAAATATTCAAATGGCACAGGGCTTTCGATAACTATTCTGTGTGATTTATTTTTAAATTAATGCAGCTTTACTTTTGGCTTATAATTTAAGGTTATAATAAAAAACCTCATCATGATCATTATCATTTCAGCCGAAAGAAGTCCATTGCTGGACATAGGCCTCCTCCAAGGGTATGGATATACCCAGTCAATTTGGTGTAAGGAATAAATTTTATTAATAACAGTTCAAAGACAAACAAATGAGAAACATTTTTTTTTGTATAATAATTCAATGTAATTTATTATACTTAGCCTTACACCTTACACATCATAATTTACGTTGACGAATGTTCCCTTCATAAACGTGCATGTTAAATGAAAGCGTTCAAAAAAACAAAATTCCTGTCGACATACAAAAAAACAAAATTCCTGTCGACATACTACAATGTATTTTTACCATGTTTCCTGTTAAATTGGGTCAGGTTTTACGATGACGAGACTAAAGGTGTTCATTTTAGACCAAAACTTTTCATTCCCAAGGGATGAAAGCATCCTTGTATTTGCAAAAGTTGCAATTTATTATTTTAGTTTCTGATGCTGATTCTTCATCAAAATATTACTAAACAGTAAGTAATTGAGTTATGATTTTTGAAAAGTTTCCACTTTACATTGCAGGACTTGTGTCCAAAAAAAAGCCTCTTAACTTACACTATACATTTTAGACACCGCTAAATATAACAATTTTTATAATTACAAATTAGTACCGTACTGCATTTGTTTAAAAAAAAAAACACTAATCAAAAGGTCCTCGGTTGCGCACTCGGACGTGACGGGCGCGTATTCTCGACAGCGCTAATTACCTATATCGAGTCAAAATGACGGACGTTCTCAAGTGCAATTCTTGTAACATCGTAATCGATGAAATGTTATCGTACATTCAGAATAAAGTGTCGGTTATTGACGAAGTAACGTTGGTGCAAATCTGTAAATCGGCATTCACCAGTGCCGAGATCAAGCTGTCGAAATCTCTTCTGTTCGACGCGATACGAAGTGACTTGCGTAAAGTTATTCGCAAAAACAAAGGCAAGGAGGAACGTGACCTAGCAGACATCTTGAAACTGTTCAAAACACATCCAGATGAACTTCCAGTGTTTGTGGCACGTCAGCTGGAAAAGTTACCACCCATTACCTTTGACCACCTAGACTGCACAAAGCTGTTGAAAGATCTCATGCGAGTGCAAACCTCAATTGAGGAAATCAAGTCGACGTATGCTACGCTGAATCATTTCAATGATTTAAAGGACGAGGTTTTACACCTTAAGAACGATTCACTACCCCCTACATCCGTGTCTAAAGTGAATACCAAGCGTGGTGCATGGTTATTAGATAGTGAACCTGTGGAGTTATCCTATTTACATGATGCTCAAAATAATAAGGATTACGCTTCCAGTGAAAATACTTCTCAATATCGAGAAATTGAGCGGGTAGAAGGGAAACAAACCGAGCGTGAGTCATCATGTACAGAGCAACGGTCGTTCGCGACGGCGATGACTGGCGAAAACGAAACCGGTGTGACGAGTTATGTATCGGTGGCGCGTACGGCGGCTCAGGAGGTGTCATCGCGCTCGATCCCCGCACCAGTAGCAGCACCTGCGAGTCAGCTGTGTCCCGTTGATATAGTAAACAATAAGAATAGTAATCGTTTAACGAAGCAGCCGCGTTTGGATAAGTTGTGTGAGAACGAAACAAACTTGATTGTAAATCCTGATAATGAAGGTTGGAGCAAGGTGACATATCGTAAAAAACAAACCAACTATCGTTATCTGGGTAAATCGGGCATAGCGAGTGATTTGAATTGTAATTTTAAAGCCGCTGACAAGAAAGTTCCTGTCTTTATAACGAATATACACAGTGAAACCACTGAGAATGACATAATCGTATATATACGCGGTAAGACTCAGGAAACGGTATCTTTAGAGAAAATCACTATGGAGAAGGAAAAAGGACACAAGGCATTCAAATTCTTAGTTTCCGAGTCGAAATTACCTATTTACTTGGACGAAAACATATGGCCCAAAGGGGTTATATTCAGACGTTTTATGTATTTCAAACGCCGTTATCCGAGCAGATTGTCGTCTGCGGCCGGCCATAGTGAAACTAAATAATGGAAAAGTCTGCTTGTCGGTTTGCCAGTTTCAACTGTAAAAATGTGAAACGCTCCATTGATAGCATAAGGGAGTTATGTGACACCTGTGATCTGATTGCCTTGCAAGAGACATGGTTGCTACCGGATGATATACCATATCTAAACACGATCAACAGTGACTTCGGGTGCACGGGAACGTCTGCGGTCGACACGTCCGCTGGCATGCTACGCGGGAGGCCGTATGGCGGTGTCGCTCTGTTGTGGAGGAGCAGTGTTTTCCAGCAAGTGTCAGTGTTGCAGTGTGTCAGTGCTCGTATATGTGCTATTAGGATAACAAGTGTTCGACCAGCGATTGTAGTAATAAGTATCTACATGCCTACGAATTCAGTGGAGAACTTGCCTGAGTTTACGGACTGTCTAAGTACAGTTAGTGCGATTGTAGACGAATATGGTATTGAGTCTGTATTTGTGTTAGGCGATTTCAATGCTGATTTACATGAATTGTTTTTTAACGAACTTAGTCATTTTTGTTCTGAGCAGTGTTGGTCGTGTGTGGATGTTGATTTTCTTGGTACGGATTCAGGAGCGTACACCTTTATTAGTGAGGCGCACGGGTCCTGTAGCTGGCTAGATCACTGTATTGTGACTCAGGCGGCAAAGCGAGCTGTTGTGAATGTTTTTATTGCGTATGACACTAATTGGTCTGACCATTTCCCCCTAGTTCTTGATTGCAACTTGAATTTATTGACACCAAAGTTACCCAATACTACAAGTACTTATAACAACGTTGTGTGGGGTGTTAGAAATGATAAACAGGTCGTTAAATATACCAATGAGTGTCATAAGCGTCTGAATTTAATTGATTTTCCTGCCGAGTGTGTGAGTTGTGCTGATAAACATTGTAATGAGCATGGTCATGCGCGTGCTCTGGACGGTTTGTACTGTGACATTGTATCTGCCCTTCGTGGCGCGTCTTTGGTGAGTCGAGGGGACACCAGGGCGGGTGGTAGTGGTCAGCGTGTAGTGGGATGGAACGAGCTTGTCAGAGAGGCACACATAAGGGCTCGGTTGAAGTTTTCGGAGTGGGTTGCATGTGGTAGGCCTAGGTCTGGCATCATGTATGCAGAAATGTGTGAGACCAGAAGGATGTTTAAATCACGATTGAAGGCATGCCAAGATCGTGAAGTACAGATTAGGATGGACACCCTTGCGGAGAAGCATTCCGGTGGTGACTTCCGTGGGTTTTGGAAACACACTAGCAAAGCGAACGGTAGGCCGAGTCTTCCTGTGTGCGTCGATGGGGTTAGTGACCATAAGGGAATTGCGAATCTTTTTAGGGAGCATTTTTCTATACAGTCCCCTCTGGGGTCGGCAAGTGGAGTGTTCGGTGCTGGGGTGCCTAATGAGATTGTTGGGGTTCGATACTTGGCCAAAGACGTGGCCTCAATTATCAAGAATATGACGAGAGGCAAATCCCCTGGGCATGATGGTCTCAGCATTGAACACCTGCAACATGCTGGCCCACATATTAATCGAGTCCTCGCGATGTTTTTCTCACTGTGTGTGAGCCACTCCTACCTGCCCTCGGATCTTATGAAGTCTATGGTGGTGCCTGTTGTGAAAAATAAAACCGGTGACCTTGCTGATAAAGCGAACTATAGGCCTATCTCTCTGGCCACCATCATGGCCAAAGTGTTTGACGGTTTGCTTAATACACAGTTGAGTAAGTGTGTAAACCTGCACGATAACCAATTTGGTTTCAGACCACAACTGTCTACAGAGAGTGCCATACTGTGTCTTAAGCACACCGTTAGATACTATACGGACCGTAGGACCCCCGTATATGCGTGTTTCCTCGACTTATCCAGGGCCTTCGACCTGGTTGCGTATGATATCCTGTGGGATAAGCTCGCGAGCATTAATCTACCGTGCGAGCTTGTGGCTATCCTCAGGTTTTGGTATACGCATCAGATCAACAGTGTCAGGTGGGTGGAGGCAGTGTCGGAGCCGTATCGGTTGGAGTGTGGTGTGAGGCAGGGCGGCCTGACCTCGCCCACCCTTTTTAACCTCTACATAGATGCACTCATCGTCGCGCTCAGCAGTGAGCATGTTGGTTGTCATGTTGACGGTGTATGCGTCAACAACTTAAGCTATGCTGACGACATGGTCCTATTGAGCGCGTCGGTCTGTGGTCTGAGGAGGTTGTTGCAAATCTGTGAGGATTACGCGGGTGAGCATGGTCTAAAATACAATGTCTCAAAAAGTCAGTGCATGGTCTTTGCGGCAGGTGGTGCTAAGTGCCCAGAAATAGTTCCTCCGCTTTTTCTGAATAGTTTACCTCTTGATAGAGTGGATCATTTTAAGTACCTTGGGCATTTGGTCATGTCTGATCTCGGGGATCATGCTGACATCGAACGGGAGCGGAGGGCTTTGTCGAAAAGAGCTAACATGCTTGCCCGCAGGTTTGCGCGTTGCTCTATTCCAGTTAAAATCACCCTTTTCAAGGCGTACTGCACCTCTTTATACACGTGCAGTCTGTGGGCTCGCTACACACAAGCTAGCTACGGTGCCCTCCGCGTCCAGTTTAACAATGCGTTCAGGGCAGTGGTGGGGCTGCCTCGTTTCTGCAGTGCCTCGGGCATGTTTGCGGAAGCGCGCACCGACTGTTTCCACGCCACCATGCGCAAGCGGTGCGCGTCCTTGGTGCGCAGGGTGCGAGCCAGCTCCAACGCTGTCCTGGCAATGATTGCGGGGAGACTTGATTGTCCCTATATGCGGCACTGTTGTGACCGGCATGTTTTTTAAGGCCTATTAGCTTTGTCCTATCTAATTTGACATTCAATATTTCTAATCTTTGATTTCACATTTGGGAATGTTTTAATTATATGATAATTTATTTTGACATTTTAATTTATTCTGATTCGGTTATGTATTTTATTTTTGACTTTTTAATTTAATTCAGTAATGTTTCTTTTTAATGTAATGTAATTCTGTTTTTGGCTATAATTTATGTGTTTGTGTTTGTATTTTTGTCTATTTTTGGTTTTTATATGGGTCTTGGACCTGAAATAAATGGAATTATTATAAAAGACACTCACATTACACCGACATACTACCGTTTTTTTTCCTTCAAAGTATCTCGCTGTGAGCATCTAAACTTCGCATAAGAGCCCAAAGTTACTTAAGAATAAAGATAAAAGGATTCAACTGGCGCTACGGCGTAGCTGACATGGTCATATCACTGCTACGCCAACTGCTCTGTCGTAGCGATCTAACCCATCCGCTACGCAGTTATTTTTGGAAAATTGATATTCTTAAATTGTATGATTATGTTTTCTCTTCTCTGTATTCTGAACGCCTGATCAGTAAACTAGCTAAACACACTACATGATGTGAGCTGACGAGATTGGTTGACGAAAATAGGTACATCCAATCACATGAAGAAGACATGAGATTTGATTATACTTAGATCTCATAGACTTTGATTATACTAGAAGCCCGTTAATAATAATATTGATCTAAGTATTTTAGCACGAAGGCAGCGTATAACAGGGAATTATTAATGGATGAATTCCTCCTCTAGTAGTGAATAATATCTAAGATAATTTCACTCACGACTTCACTTAACCCTTCCACCAACGACGTAGGTTAGGTTTACTAGTTTAATGCCTTCTACAATGATATGTTTGCCTGTAGTTCATTAGCTGTGATGTGAAGCTGGAGTGGTTATACATCACTCAGCAGCTATAAGAGGTACGTAACTGCATTAGTTGGAGTGCATGAATATATTAGTGAAGTTTTATTTTGTTTTAAGGGGCCGTGCACAAAATCAACCCGTTTTGAACAATTTTGTAGGTTTTTGTTCAGCGAAGCTCAAACATGTCTCGCTCGTTACTTTTGCGGAAAAGGGGTTTTGAATATGGGTGATTGCCATTAATACATGCATTAGTTTAAACATTTGTTCAGGCTATCTGCAAGAATAAGAATTCGACTCTAATAATATCAAAAAAGAAACTTCAAATTCTTCTTGTGTTTTCCACAAATCGTGATCAAAATTGTTCAAAACGGGTTGATTTTGTGCACGGCGCCTTAACTTATGAGTGAAATGTTTCATTTAGATTCTGTACTCTGTCTGATATAAGAAGAAAACTGGGATTTTTTTTTAAATAGAATATATTTTTTTTTCGATTTTACGGTTTACTAATGATTTGTTTAACTTTTAGACAGGCAGTCGCTCAATATAAAATACTGGTTTCAGCTGCATCCGGTTTAATTGTAAGCTGACCCCAACATGACAGCACAACTATGATAGGTGATGATTTTACAATATTGAAAAATTGTTAGTTTACTCTGTGATATAAAGGGTTTCCTGGCGGGGCTGCGGGACTGTTCGAAAGAGATACACAAAGGGCAAAGAAGGAACATGGATGGGTTTTAGTTAGTACAAGTCTGACACTCCCGTCCGCTCCGCCCAGAGCGGGAAGGGTCATATGATGATTTCCCATCCGAAAAAAAGGGTTTAGCTGCACGAATAATGATTTTACTGAAGTATTTGTTTTGACGAAAATGAAGATAATTATAGTCAGCATCTAGTATTTAAAATTAAAGTTTGTTTAAGTAACTTTTATAAGTTACTATACTGTTTTATAATCTAATAAAAAGTATTTTAAAACACCTTGCATTAGACTAATGCCATAAAAAATAAAAAATAAATCTTGACAGTCGCCTTTGAGAATACTTGTTCTACTTAGCTACTAGGCGTGTATAACTAACTAGAGCAGTAGTAGGAGGTTCTACCCAGTCGCCAGTTATATTTTCTAATAAATTGCCTTTACTAAGCGATCGACCTAAATAATACGAGAGCTGAGCTAACAACGAGTGACGAAGCAAAACGGGGTAACCGTAACTCTGAAGAATTTCATAATACCTACGTATGTGTTCCCGGAAAGGGCTTGGCTAAGGTGTGCTTCTGTACATCGACATTACCTACAAGAACGACAAACGTAACGTGCGCCTTGTTATGATGAGAGAGTTCAATGCCCTGTCCAGAGATTGTATACTGTTCCAAAAATACTGTTATGAATGTTTCTCCTGAAAAAAACACATGTAATGCCTGTACCAAGCTGAATTAAGTATAAGACATCATCATCTGTTTTTTCCCAACTATGTTGGGGTCGGCTTCTAGTCTAACCGGATGCAGCTGAATACCAGTATTTTACATGGAGCGACTGCCTGTCTGACCTCCACAACCCAGTTAGTACTGGGTAATACGATACCCCGTAGTAGGACTGGCTGTCAGACTTTTTGGGCCACTGACTACCTAACGACTGTCAAAGACCTACAAATGACAGCCGGAACCAACGGCTTTACGTGCCCTTTGTCCGTTTCTGTACACCTGACAACGTATATGCAAAATTTCAGGATGATCGGTTCAGTGGTTTAGGCGTGAAAAGGTAACAAACAAACAAACTTACTTTCGCATTTATAATATTAGTAAGAAATTAAGGATAAGGATAAGGATTCCAAAGTCTGGCTCACAGGAAGCTGAAGAGATTACAAAAATACATAAGGAACGGTTATGTTTGCAGGTTGGTCTTTATCAATGTACTTTTACCAATTCTTTTGTTGGGTGGGCCAGCTATTGTCTTGTCAGCCTATATCAAATGACAGCTGCGCAAAAACAAATGACTTTCAGTAACTTTTGGTCCAGATTTATTGGGGATCATTACTTGTTTCTCACCCCCCGGCTGAGCAATTTACCTATTAAAGTAGACACAGACTTATAAGTATGTCTATATAACCTTGTGTTAATTTTGCGCTGGTCCAGTCTGGGATATCTGTACAACAGCGACGGCGATAAAAAGTTGTTGGTGAAAAAAAGCATGGTTTCTATTCCGCATTTCTCAATTTTAATCTTATTTTATACTTAAGTAACACAATGTGTTAATGCATTTAAGTTTATCCTTTTCTGCAAATCTCACAGTCAAAATTTGGTTTGCTGTAAGAAAACCAAGGGGTTAAGCTTAGGGTTAAGCTCGCCATTGTACATAAGCTATATTGTTGCAATTTGTATGTATATTTTGTTTTTGTGTGCAATAAAGAATAAGAATAAGAATACTTATTGAACTTTGCCTACCTTGCAGAAGCTAGGCCCCTAATGCAAAGTGACATTGCACACACCTTTATTTTGAAGTAGGTAAAGTGGTTGACTTAAAAAGAAGAACAAATCGATCTCTATACACGATGCATGTTGTAATTCCATAATCACATTAAATTCATTTAGCTATTTTTTAAAAACGTTGCCCACTCTAGAATTTCTCCTGTTTCGTGGGTGCGTTTACAAACATTTAAACTCACACACACAAACAGCCAGATCCGGAACAACTACCAGTAGGTCATACTAAATTGTCCCTTACGGGGATCCAACCCGCGACACGCAGCGCAGCAGCCAATCGCTCAGCCACTGCGCACACCGTGCCGTTTTTTGTAATTTTTTGGCAATACCAATTTCTTTGTGCTCATAATAAAAAACCACGGCAGGGACGTGAAATGATTTCGTAAGCCACCCGTGTCACCATAAATTGTTTAGCAGTTTACGCCTCGTTCAAACAAACGTTTGCCTTTGTTGTTGTTTTTTCCGTTTTCTTGGTTTTATAAACGGCTTTGCTTGAGATCTTTGTGGCTAAAGTGCTACAATAGATCCCTACCGTATTATATTGTTACCTTGAATATTTAAGTACACTATACATTGCGAATAGAATGTTTGACAATCAGTTCAACCTTAGGCTATCCTCCGGTAAATTATTCACGAGAAGATCAACCGACGATCATGATTCAGTTGAATTTCACATCAACGTCTGCCTAGCCTTTTCCGAACTATGTTGCAGAAGATAAGCCCACGATCATGAGTCAATTGAATAACGCAGCACTTAAATAGTATTCTATTCCTTCAATACTCTGTCGATTGAATGAACCTCGATCAAATTTGGAGTTGCTGATGGTTGGTATGGTTTTTTCTAAACCACTGCCTTGGTTCGCGTTAAAAACAGGGGATAAGGGACAGTCCTTCACAAACTGATGGGGTGAATGCGGTATATCATACTAAGATAACCGGTGCAAGAAATTATTTCAGGAATGTTATAGGAATCCAATAATTTTGATTTGTTTTATTTCCTCATACGAAATGTATCGATACCATGGCAAAACGCACGAAGTGAACGGCAAGCGCGACGACGAACTCTGTTGTTAGGCAGGAAGTGATCGGCTGATTTCACGCGTCGTTCGTTAGAGTATTTCAACAACCATTATTGGATTTTTCATTTTAGCCGTATAATTTACATAGATGGAGTGCTGCGTACAGGGAATGTAATTATACATTGAAATAAAGGAATAGTAACTGAAAAAAAAATTAAAAAAAAAAAATATAAAAACAAAATTCCGGTGGAATATGATTCAAAATAAGGAGCTAAATGCACCCTTTCAGTTTGTGGAGGGCTGTCCCTTACACCCTGCAGATAGTATTTATATTTAAAAATTGCTTGTTTCATGCCATCTAACGGCATCTGAAACTTTTATGAAGCACCTATCTCTAACATAGGCACTCAGAATGTGTTCGTGACTAGCGTACAAACTACCTTATTTTCTTTTTGCCCTTTAAAATATTATTATAGTCTAAATAAGCAATTTTGTTTCAGTTTCTACAAACTAATGAAGATAGACGCATTTATATATCAGTTAGAATATTTAAAGATTCACTGTACGTAAACCTCGCGTTAATATTTATTCCAATACAGATACGTAGCCTCTTTACACTCACTACGGCTCGAAAGCCAGTGTCTGTATTTTTTGTGGACGTACAAGTAAACCGGGTGAAGTGTACTGGTACGTGTGTATAAGCTATTATACATATCTACTTATACAGGATCATTCTACGAAGGTACTAAGGTAGTCAATCCAGTCGCCTCAGTCGCCCCAAGTAAAATATTGTTATTCAACTGAATTCGTTTAGACTGGAATCAGATCAGTATAGGCGGATGTGACGATCGGGTAGGAAAATAGAATAACTGCTCTGATGTTCCCATCATTCTCTCACTTATCCCAATTCATTTGGGTTCGGCACAGCGATTCTTCTTCTTCCATACTTCTCTATTACTCGTTATCTCATCAGACACCTCCTTTCTTGCCATATCATTCTTTACACAGTCCATCCATCGTTTCTGGTGTTCCCATAATGACCATTTTAAGAATAATAGCAAACTACATACACGAATTTACGTCTACCAATCTACGAGGCCTATATTCAAACCTAAGCGGTATTCGCTGCCGCTGTGGGTAGAGGTACATACCGTGCGGGTTTCGCTCAGGCATTTAGTATCAAGTTGAGAGCAAAACCCGTGCGGTATGTACCTCTACCAACAGCGGCATCGAATACCGCTTACGTTTGAATAGGCCTTAGTACTATCGAGTTTGGCGAACTTATAACTTCCAAAAAACACCGTACCTTATGTTAAAAAATTCAGAATTTTAACAGCACACTTGTCTTTAATCATAAATACAAGGCGTTACAGAAACCTCTGTTAACTCGAAAAGTAACAGGAGCTCTATAGAAAAATCGAACGCAGATTCAAACAAAATTGTATATTCATATTCCTGAAATCCAGAGTTCACATTGAAAACTGTTCATAATTATTATTTTATGGGTGCTTTCACGGGACCGGTCAATGTGGCGACACTTGGGGGAGGCCTATGTCCAGCAGTGGACGTCTTTCGGCTGAAATGATGATGATGATGATGATGGGTGCTTTCACACCCTAAAGTAATACTTTTTTTTTTTCGGATCGAATTTCGATTCGAATCATCAAATTACCCCCCCACTCTGGGCGGAGCGGAAGGGAGTGTCAGACTTGTACTGACTAAAACCCATCCATGTTCCTTCTTTGCCCTTTGTGTTCCAGAGCCACGGTATCTCTTTCGAACAGTCCCTCAGCAACCTTAAAGTGCTACTTCAGGTGGCACCGAGCGGAGGAATAGGGTAACCTTTTATCAGGAACACCATTCCATACTCCGAGGTGTTGTAAAGACTTTCTTTACAGATAAACGCAGTAACATTTTCCCTCGAAGTAATCATCTGGCTAGCCTTTTCCTAACTATATTGGTGTCGGCTTCCTGTCTAACCGGTTGCAGCTGAATACCAGTATTTTACATGGAGCGACTGCCAATATGAATGTAAAATTAAAACTTACCTCAACGAATGAAAGTATTTAGAATTGTTATGGAGCAAATCCATGGATTTTAACACTACTAATTAAAGCAAGTGTTTAAAACTCAAAAAAAAAACTTACTGGCTCTTGAACATTTAGAGAATTTCTTGTCAGTTGCATTCATCCAAATAATATATCTTAAACTATGAAATTGCCGTTTTTTTCTCACATTTTGTTCTGTTTATACCTAACTTTGATATTTTTACCTAATTTCATTTTTATTGGATTAATTGATAAATTAAAATAAAAAAATGTTAGTACAGAATATCACTTTTCACGAATTCGTCCATACAAATCGGCAATTTCATACTTTAACCTCTAATATAGTCTTTAAATAGTTCTAGGTAGTCTGGGTCCTATATCTTCTGTATATTATATAGAAGGTATTAGACGTAGTAATAGACTTCTTCTTCTAAGGCTTCGATTGCACGGATTACAGTAATAGATATTTATGATTTATTCCATAATCTGGATTTAATATTCTTTTATGTGACATGTGATTACGTCTAATAAGTCTTGATAGTCTTCTATCATAGAAAAGTATTGGTTGAGATAATGTTATTATAACATAGAAGTCCATTAATAATATTGTGGGAATCCTGATTTCACCAGTTTTTGCTTTTAGGTCCATTAAAAAGATCCTTTTGCATATTTGTTTTTTCCATTTTTTTTAAAAGGTTCAGTTTTTAATTGTCTTAAGACAAAAAAGACAAAAAAGAGCTGCTAAATGGATTCTCGCTGTTTTCTTTTACGTAGGGAAAAACAAATTGGAAGTTAGCACCTAAACCTTGACATAATTATTTTCACAAGCTCCTGCTTTAACTAAGTAGGACTTTCGTGAATATATAATATTTAAAATTAAAAAAGGCACATCTAATAATAAATATTTATTTAACAAGATTTATTTATTTTTATAAAATATTTTTTTTTTCAAAATGGTTTTTTGTTTTTGTAGTTGTTTTGTTTTCTTGTTATTTTGTATGTGTTGTTTTGTTTTTTTGTTTTTGTATTGTATTGTTCTTTAATTCATGTTTGTTAACTATTTTAAATTAAACTATAATTTTTATAATAAACAAAACAAATTTTGTGGACACTGGACATACTTTGTTAGCTACGTATCCTGTTTATCATTCATTTCAAGATTGCGTTCCTAATATTATTCGGTAGGTACAGACAATCTTCTCTTTTACATGCATAAATAATTTTAATATTTGAACAGCTATTGGCATACGGTTTGGGTGAAACTAATAAATACCACCTTAAATGGAATCGCAAGATAAATAGATAACATAGGTATAGCAAACTATGTCAGGTCGGTATCTATAGGTTGTCACTTCGTAACCACACAACCCGTGGTCACATAATTGATTTAGAGGCCAATCAAAATTTTCTTTTGTCAATAAAAAGATAAAATTCAATGTAAACGAACCTTTTCGGTTTCGAAACCTTTTTGGTGAAGTCGAAGTTTGACCGTTAGTTCGTAAATTCGTTTTGGTATAGAAAGTCATACTTCATTGGAACCGTCAACCGTTCAACGTCAAATTGCTATGTTGATAACTCATATCAACATAGCAATTTGACGTTGACAAAGTATTTTTCACTAAATGCTACAATGACATTTTGGTGCTTTTCTTCATAAAAATTACTTATGGTTTTACACCAGACTAAAATTTTATCTCATGGAAAGTAAATTATTTGAAGGGTTTCTACCCATGAAATTAAACACATTTGCTTTTGATAGATACAACAAATAAAGTAATAAGTAGGTCCTTCTTATGATTATCTTTCAACCTTCTCATATTTTCGTAGCTAGGTAGTTCTGTTTCAAAATAATATTTTTGAACCAAAAACTCGTTCAGCTATAGCCGTTTACGTGAATAGCCTGTCCATAGTTCGTTCCACATCTGCTGCTTTGTTTTTGATTTTCGTTTGTAACAGCACCTGCACCGTGGGGACTTTAGTGCAGAGCCAAAATTGTGAAACGTTCGTCCGAGCCAATTTACTCACTCGTGTGTAGATTCTATACAGTTTTGTTGGATTAGTGTGCTAGGATTGTTTTGCATCTATAGCATAATATCAGAAAGCTGTGGTTATATTTAAGGGTGACACAGACCATTAAACTGAACACCTTTCTCCTTCCTTTGTACCTACATCAGACTCGCAAAAATATATCATGTGGATACACTGTACATTATGTAGATGTCGGATCCGGTCATTAGTACGGACATAAAATGAATCGCAAGTGCGCTGGTGGTGACGTCACGTGACCTACTTGCAAGTATACCCACACCACAGCGTGGCTTCTACAGAGCCCTGATGTTACAGCTCGAGGCGAGGAGGACATTGAATGTCTGATAACAGCGGAGTTGAGACGTCCTGGAACTGTACCCGATTCGTTGTGCCCCTAGTTATTGTTTTAAATTGTAATGTCGAGTAATTTGTTAGTTCATTATAAACAGCGTATCGCATCCAGTGTATTTTAATAGCACGAAACCCATCGTCTGCCTACATGATATAAGAGCCTAACGGAATAAATCCTGACATATCCGACATAGCCGATATAGATATGTTACAACAAAGGCTTCTTATTTATTATTTATTTATGGCTCTCCAACAACTTATTCACTAATACACATGCAATAAACACAGCAGAATTTTCAGATTACAGTGAACTTGTCAATTATAGGACTGCACAACACTTGCAAAATTATAATAGTGTAACCTAAAGCAATACACAACACAAACGAATTACAAACTAAACTAAACTAAATGAGTATACTATACGGCGCTAAATTGAACTAAATTAAAACGATGTCACACAAAAAAACGTGCCTTTCAGTGTGACTTCTATCGATTTTCTTTTTTAAACAGCTGGTTTTTGATGCGGTTGCAAACATTCAGTAAATGTATTCCACAAGGTTTATTTGTATAATAAATACCTATTTATGTAGTTTGCTATAATAAAGCCTTGAAAAACCATGGGAAGCAGGGGTGTGTTGATAAATCAATGAAATTGTAATTCTCAATATTTTGCAAAAGGGTGCCAGGATCTGCAAACGTCAGATGGCATAAGATCCGAACCAAGATCTTCAAAGACTATACACGTTCATTTAACTTAGTTTTCGTTTCCCAAGAAAAACTTTTGAATTAGAAGGCTTTCGACACTTTTGCTAAAGGCCTTCAACTAACAGGAAAAGTAAAATCCTTCGTAAACCAAACTGAACTTTAAGGACAAAGTTTTAACAACAAATCGAAATGTTATTTGATCGCTCGAATGTTTGTGTTAACTCGTATTACGTTCAACGTTTCAGTCAATATTGAGTAAGATTTTTAAAATACCTAATGATACGTAATGATAAACTGTTGAAAGTAGTAAACAATCAAGAAATATCACTAAAACTGGACTACCCGAAAATAATTTTCAAATTACTAAAGTGTGAGTGGAGTGGGTGTGTGTGTGTGTGAGGTTAATTTGTTACTATGTTTCTCAGTTAATCTAAATAATTAAAACTAATGTAAAAACTACAATAGGTAAACTATACAACACAACGGCGGAGTCAGAAATAATAATGTTTCGTTCTGTTAAGTAAATAAAATATGCCAGCATAATGTTGTAAATAATTTTGGTCTAGAATCCACAAAGGTCTGCGTTTAATTAAAAATAATAGCGTTTGTTTCCACTAGTTTATTTTCACCACTAATGAATGTTAAATAATAATAGCATTTTGTACAAATACATAAGTTACTAACACAATTGTCATAATAATTTTATAGCTGTTCCTTGCAATTTTATTTCTTTTATTATATTTTATTTTATTTTATTTTATTGTCAACCCTCGTCAGATCTGTTTAGATTTTCACTCTCTGTGTAGTACCGATTTATAACATAAACACAACATAACAGAATGCCTGTAATTGCCAAAAGATGAGGCAAAATTTGGTGCTAAATATACCAATCAGACAATAAGATATACTTAGCCAGGCACGTATCTGCTTCATTTACTGTTAGTATAATCGATCTTGTAATTGCTTACCACTTATAATATGCCTAGCCTTTTTCCAACTACGTTGGGGTCGGCTTCCAGTCTAATCGGATGCAGCTGAATACTAGCATTTTACATTGAGCGACTGCCTATCTGACTTCCATAACCCTGTTAGTACTGGGTGATCTGATCAGGATCAAACCTTGTAAGTATATTAAGGTCGATATAGGTATAGGTATAAACCGTGACTTTTTAGTCGTCTTACAACGGCGGCCCACTTCATGTATCCAATGACCACTAAACATTCATAAAAAAGAAAATAATATTTATGAGATTTTAATAATTGAAAAATAAAAAATATTATTCAGTATAATGCCGCATGACGTAGATAAAACACCCTGTTGCGAGCGATGATCTACTGGAGTCAAGCGCTGGGTAGGTATGTTCTCCCTTTTGACACGTAAACATCATTAACAGGAAGTTTCATAATTTTATTCTAATGTATTATTTATTTTTCTTTGTACCTATTATGGTTGGTAAAAAAAAAAAAAATCACGCCTAGAGCTATTTTATGTCGGGTATATTGAGTGGACCGCTTTTATAAGACGACTAAAAAGTCACGGATAACACAAGTCTCACGATCGTACGAAAACCAAGCATGCCATTTTTGACTACCTACTATGACGTCATAAGCAACCTTTGAAACTCCGTAACTCTTACATTACCGAAATTGTTCGTCCCGAATTTCAAATTCGATTAAAATAAAATCTAATCTATCGAAGTGCTAAAATATAAAATATTCTTTTATAAAAACTGGGTTCAATATCGCTATTTATTTTTATATATTTTCTGATAAAAACATCTATGGAGATTAATTAGTACTTAACTTTTTATCAAAAGTGTTGTTTTGTTTATCACATTATTGACTTTAATTAAAGTCAATTGCAACGTTATCTCTTCAATTAATTGTTACGACAACAACTGAAATCATTGAACTTTTTATATCAGTATTCATTTGTTGTCAAGCATGAGGAGCTTGTGCCTAAATAATAACAGCCGCTGGGATCGATCTTAAGGTTAAGCCTTGCTTGCCTAGGTTGATCTGTGGATGGGTGACCACCCATCACATACCGAGTTTCCTCCGTGCCTCGGAATTACGTTAAGCCGTTAGTCCCGGCTGTCATTTGGCTTTGACAGTCGTTACAGGTAGTCAATGGCCCAAAAAGTCTGACAACCAGTCTTACCAAGGGGTATCGTATTACCTAGTACTAACTGGGTTGTGGAGGTCAGATAGGCAGTAGCTCCATTTAAACTACTGATATTCAGCTGCATCCGGTTAGACTGGAAACCGACCCTAACAAAGTTGGGAAAAGGCTAGGCAGATGAGATGATATTAATTTGATGTCAAGACAATATTTTATAAGTTGCAATGGAAATTTTCTTATGGACTTAAAGATAATAACAATTTTGGGTATGAATGCATTGGAATCATTTTTACATCGGTTTTAAACTAACACGATCCGAAGAAATACACCTTTGTGCAGAGGGCACAAATCACAATTGAAAGAGGTGTGCAACTGTAAACTTTGTCAGGTTTAATTAATTTAGGTATTAGTATTTATACTGGGTGTAATCTAACTTCTTTTATACAGCATAACAGCTTACCATTTTATATATACAACATTAGTTTTAGTATATGCGAAACCTGAAGCACGAGTCTAGTATTTTTTTATGTAAAGAATCTATGTACAAAATTTCAACACTATCATGAAAAATCACAAAGTTATAAGCTTGTTCTGTTACCTCGTTGTCCGCACGAAAACGTTGTCACAACGCAGCGCGCGCCTCCAGCGTCGTCTTGAGCTCATTGATAATAATAATTTGGAAATAGGTGCCTAAATTATTGCGATAGGTACTTAAAGTCGCTCGGTGTTCAACTTTTAACTTTTTTTAAATATTTTTGGGAAAAAATATAACATGGTTTAAAAAATATTGGAATCGATTCAGTTACTTGTTCTGAACATACTATATTCAGGTTTCGCATATTCTAAAAATAATGTAGTATATATATAAAATGGTAAGCTGACTGACTGACTGACTGGGTGATATATCAACACACAGACCAAACCGCTGGTCTTAGAGACTTGAAACTTGGAGGCTGTATTCTTTGTGAAGAGTAAAAATCCACTAACAAAGGATTTTTGGGAATTCCATACCTAAAGGGGTAAAATAGGGGATGGAAGTTTGTATGAAAGTCCGTCAGTTTTGAAGTTAGGATCTTCAAATTTTGTGTTTAGGCTGACGATTGAAAATTAATTTATACGTGTCTCAGTGTATTTGATAATTCTAACCCCGAAGGGTTAAAAAGGGGGATGAAGGTTAGTAACTATGTTTGTTCGGGTGGGATATTTTTCGCCGAAGCCGCGGGCAAAAGCTGGTCACGTATAAACTTCGTACGATCAATATTACTCGAGCTCACCGATTTTCATCTCATCTTTCAAGATTGCAACTTAATTCTTTAATCCGATGAACCTCGCTTAGACTTCTTTGACAAAGTAACGAGAATTAGCTGTTTATTCTGAACTGCGACGTAGTACGGAGGTACACAATGTTCTTTAGAGATTACTTGGTAGCGTCTTACACGTGGAAGATTCCACCAGGACCCTAGAGACTGGAGTCATTTATTTTGGTAACATGTATTGTGTGTTACCAAAATAAATGACTCACCTAAGCAGTCACGCATCATCACCTACCTAGCTTTTTCCCAACTGTATTGGGGTCGGCTTCCAGTCTAACCGAATGTAGCTTATTTCATTTACCTAGAATCTAGGACTCTAGGTCCTAGATAGACGAAAGCTTTTTATGGAAATATTTAAACACTTTTTTGAATCTTCCTCGTTGGTCTAGTGGTCGCAATCGTGACTGCTGAGCATGAGATCCTGGGTTCGATTCCCGGGTCGGGCAAATTTTTATTGGATTTTTCCATCAGGAATTTCTCTGTAGCAGCCACGGAGTTCTGATTTGTGCCCGGTTGATGGTAATAAGCTCGCCCCCTATTACATGAGACTTAAACATAACTGGCAAAATGTGGGTGTACTATTAGGTACACCTCTGCCTAACCCGCGCTAAAGATTAGCGAAAAAGTAAACCCATGTTCATCATCAAGGTTCAAGGGTGTTTACGGTACGCACGTTTAATATCCGCGCGTTCAATATAACGTGTGGAGTCAACTAGAACGAACACGTTTTTTTCTATCTTGTTAAAATTGTACCGGTTGCGTTTTCAGCGCATATCTTAGAGGCGTCGACGGAGTATTTAATCAATCGATCAATCATTTTATTGTCAGGCAACTGAGGCCCACGAATAAAATACACAAAATAATCTTAAACAAAAAAGAAGCGCAGTGCGTGTGTGAGTGGGTGTGTGTGGGTGTGTTTGTGTTTGGTATTAATAAGAAGCGCAGTGTGCACAGGCCGTTTTTTTCTTTCGGATTGATGGATCTTTTTTATAGACGCGGTCCCATTTTCTATACGAATTACCACATCAACTTTGAATCACATTGAGCGAACACTTACGGGAGAATCTGTTACCTAAATTCAATTCACTTGGTAAAATATTCGTGCCCCAATATTTTATATCGAAGAATAGGAAACACTATATTTTTATCGTTTACAGTTCTATCTTTCTCCTTTGCATAGAATATCAAATCAAATCTGACGCTCAGAAATATTTTTGCCAAAGGAAGATATAATATTTTACCGTAAACAAAGTTTGGAAACGCGATTTGATTTAGAATATTTTTGATTCGCAATATCTTGTCTGCAAAAAGAAAGTGAAACAAAAGTAAAGTGTAGTAATTTGATTTTGTATGTTTCGATGAAAACCTAGTATTTTTAGTACCTAATTTAGGATTCCTAAGAGGTTTTGGCTTGTTACACACATTAGGGAGAAAGTTCCGTACATTTCTGTCTCGAATAAAACAACTAAGTACGTGATTGATTTTTTTATGATAATATCTTCTCTTTAGGGCCTACTTGGGAAGTACGAACTTATTCAGTAGTAGCTTTCCTAAATAGGTTTCTTAAATGTTTGTTATTTGTTGCCCAAATGCATAAAGTTTAATGTTTTATTAATTATTAATGATTTTTCAACATACAAATACCTAAGTTCCGTCTTCTTAGTAAAAATATAGGAATCTTAACTGTTAGTTCGTTAGTAAATATACCATAAGTACTAACTTTTAAGCAACACAGATTCTTCTTCCAAAAAGAAAACCAGCCCCCGTAGACCACCGTAGACAAGAATTTCTTTGACGGAAGTCGACATAATGACGGATTGTGTCGACGCAATGACAGATTTCTTTGCACTATCTGTCATTTTGTCGATTCTTCCGTCAAAGAAATCCTTGTCTACCGTGGTCATGCTACGGGGGCAGGAAAAATAAGTCACGATACTTTCCGACCCATATCTTTATCTGTTTGCTTATTTTTTTTTTATCCTGTCTAATCCATCGCTTAAATTTTGTCTAACGAACATCCAATTCTTACATTCAATATTAAACCTTAATTCTTTAACATAAGACCCCACCACACACGGTAATGTAATCGTGGAATAAACAAAAACAAAAAAGAGTCCGAGTCACGTCCTTAAAGTAAACGTTGCGTTTCCAGTCAATATTGTGCACATTGCAATACAGTTGGAGTAAATAACTACTATTGTTTTAACTTGATAGAATTTGAAACGATTTCCCACTGTCCCACGCAAACAATTAGGAATTGCATTTGTCTTTTATATATTTTATTTCTTTTAGATTACAAAAAGAAGTTTCTTAGATTGCGTATTTTCTTTCTTCTGTAATAGTTTTCTAGGAAAAAGAGAAAGGAGGTGGTCGGTTTATCTAAAAATATTAGAAAGAAACAGATCTAAATCGCCCGTTTGTTTAATAAACATTGCACGTTGCTTTATATTGACCTCCCAATAACCACAATTGAGAGGTTAAATTGGTCGCAATATTGGACGGCTAAAGAGGACAGAAAAAAACCGGCCAAGTGCGAGTTGGACTCGCGCGCTGAGGCAGGTTCCGTATCAACTTTTAGGTATTTTGTTATTAAACTACATTTATTTACGGTTTTTCGGTTTTTTTGCTCTACATGTTTTGTAAGAAATTGCTTCTTGCCAAATTTCATGATTCTAGGTCAACGGAAAGTATCCTATAGGTTTTGATTCCCTTGTGAAATCGCATAATATGCGTCATTAACGGTCATATTATCTTTTGATCGCGTTGAATTACAAGTTTGATTTTTCACTGCTCTAAGGGGTAGCAGATTTGAGTATTTGATAGTAAGTTCCGCTCGATACCTCCACACGTTCCTGAGAAAAAGAGTCTTGATAGACGGATAGACAGACAGACGGACAACAAAGTGATCCTATAAGGGTTCCGGATTTTCCAACTGAGTTACGGAACCCTAAAAACTGATGATGCTCCCACGAACCTAATTATCTCTGAAAGAAGAAGCTTCTGTAGCAACGGAATTTTACAAGCTCATGAATTACGCTGGGATTTTCCTTTATATTCTCGTAACAACTGTGACAAATGCCAATTAAAAGGGTCATTAACAAAGATGGTCATTTCAACTGGAAGGTCCATAAGTAGCTCCTAAATTGATCTCATCTGTAAACGTAAAAACATTTTTCGAAGTAATTTACGTGAATAATTAGAGAAGGCCGAATTCCTCTGTTCTATGTAGCTTTGACGGAGCCAATTTAAATACTTGTTAACTTGAAACAAATTGTAAATTGGGACACAAAGCTTCAGTGTTTAGCTATTTACATACTTGGCATAATTTTAAGGGATTTATAACGATGAAAAGTAGATAAGTCAAAATGTTGAAATCTTTGTCTATATTTATGCTGAATAAAAAGCGTATTGAGAGCTGAAAAACACATTTAAAAAATATCAGCATTGTTTTAGCGATCATTAGACGCATGCATTTCAGATGAAAATATTACAATAACATTTTGCTTTTTTAATGGTTACAATTATTACTTTTTACCGACTTAAATAAGTCGTTTTTTACGACAGGCAATGTGTAGACAGTGCTGTTTTCTTTATAAAAAACCACAGAAGTTGCTAGCAGTAAACATTTGTAGTTATGTTACATGTTAATGAATGGATCTTTGGGTTTTGGTTGGTTCACAGTTCTAACCTAACCTAATCTAATGCATTTGGTCTGTGTCCTAGCAATAAAAAGGATACACAACTGTTACCGGCCGCACCTAGGTATAGTCGGCTAGAACTAGGTGTAACCTTACTTCGGCTTTTAGCCGTAACTTATAGAGTATATATGTTACGGCGGTATATATGTCTTTCTACACCTCGTCCAATTTGACGTGGTTTTTGGTGTGGTCAACAGAAATTGCTCTGTGGTTTTCACTCAGGATAAACCACACAACACACGTGTTTGTTTTAGGCAACTATGGTATATAATTAAGCAACTAAATAATTTTCAAGTGCATTTCAAAAGCGTAGGCATATTAGTAAATGTCACTTGTTTATTGATAAATAAAGATGATTCTTCTGTTTTTACGCACATTGATGACATAAAGGGTGTAAATAGACCCTTAACATATCCGAAAGGCACTTGTTCACCCAGTCTTTGCGAACATTTTTTTGCTTTAGACCATACCTGGGAAACTTCTAGTTACGGAGATATTGGGGGTCAAAGTTCCTTTTTGAAATACATGTTTTTAATGTGAGATTTTTACTTTACACATCTCCACAACCCCCGTACTATTCAATCCATCCTTCAGCACAATGCTTTGAGTGCTTTCCATCGAGTCCTATCGTAAAACGTGAATTTCGATTCACAGCAATAATTTTTGCGTAAAGTTACTTAGTTTGATGTACAGAATGCTTGCTTTTTGCTTGTCTGTTTACACCCTGTATTTAGATTAGATTTGAGTCTGAGGTTTTGGGAATTTCTTATAAAGTAGCCGTTTTCATTTTTAGGGTTCCATCTGCGGAGGTGTTAAAAAAAAATGGCGAAATTTCATCAATCATTTTCTTTTTGCCCGAACTAGGCTTGCGTTTGGCCGGAACTCGCCTGATGACATTTTCCAAACCTATTAAAATGTCTGTGTGCCTATCGGTTTTTTTGTCTGTATGTAAAACGAATAGACAGCTAGTCCCTTAGTCACCATTGGCTACTTTGACTACTTATGTCGGATTAGTTGACGAGCACGCCTTCAAAGCTATAAGGCTAATGCCCAGAGTAATAAGAGTACTTTATAGAATTGCACTCGGGTCGTCGACTGCCCTTAATTATTCCTCTACGGAACCACTTCCACGCTCCATAAAATTCTTAATGATAGTCTGGAGACTTGCAGTGAATTAAGTTTTTTTTCCTCCTTGCATTTTACGCATTAATTGCTTGAGATTCTTAAGCAAATGAAGCAAAGTTGAGTTGCTTCTGACTAATGAAAATACATTAGTAGAAAGTTTCAAGAAAAATATTAAAAGCCGCTCGGGTGGAACTTCTAGGTTAATCCGCGCTTGCCTAGGTAGGTCCGTAGATGTGTGGCCACCCATTACATACCGAGTTTCTTCCGTGCTTCGGAAAGCACGATAAGCCGTGCGTCCCGGCTGTCGATTGTAGATCTTTGACAATCGCTAAGTTATCACTGCCCCAAAAGTCTGACAACCAGTCTTACCAAGGGGTATCGTATTACCCAGTACTAACTGCGTTATGGAGGTCAGACAGGCAGTCGCTCCATGTAAAATTCTGGTATTCAGCTGCATCCGGTTAGACTGGAAGCCGACCCCAACATATTTGTGAAAAGGCCAGGCAGAATCATTTGCCTAGCCTTTTCCCAACTTATTAGAATTCAGATTTATGTAGGACCCAACCTGTGTCCGCATGAGCAAACCACTCAGGCCTTGCGAGGACCATTTTGTTAATTAATTCGTGTTGATGAGTTTTTAAAAGGTCTCGCTATTTAAATACCTACCAAAATTTTTGTTTTCTATTTCGGCTCGTAATATTCGTTAATACAAATGGATTCTATAAAAGGAACAAGGCCGGACGATTAAAATTAATTATTTCAACACATCCGGTACTTGTAGGTTACCAAGCTTAGATATTCACAGTTTAGACTATACCAAGTAGGTTTTCTTTTTCTTATATTTATTGGCTTTCACTTTAGTGGCATTTTATGAGTACCTACAGTTAACACTGCCCTTTTCAAAATATGTAAATGTTTATGTCATTTTGATTCCAAATTTTGAGACCACAAGGTTGGGACTTGTATACACTTGCGGAGACAATGATGAGATGAGAGATTTATGGTGTTGAAGTTGCGATTAATGAAAAAAAAAACATATTGCTGAAAGCACAAATAAATCAAGATTAGGTCAAGATGAGAAAAATTGGGAAGGTGATGATTTTTATTATACTAAACAGTACTAAATAATATCAACCGCTCGGGTCGATGTTTACGTTCAGCCGTGCTTGTCTAGGTTGGTCTGTGGATAGGTGACCGTTCATTACATACCGAGTTTCCTCCGTGCCTCGGAAAGCACGTTAAGCCGTTGGTTCTGGGTGTCATTTGTAGATCTTTTGACAGTCGTTAGGTAGTCAGTGGCCTAAAAAGTCTGACAACCAGTCTTACCAAGGGTATTACGCAGTACTAACTGGGTTGTGGAGGTCAGATAGGCAGTCGCTCCATGTAAAAAACTGGTATTCAGCTGCAAGAGGACAAGACAAAAACGACGCCAAGACGTCGACGGTAAGACTGGAAGCCGACCCCAACGTAGTTTGGAAAAGGCTAGGTAGATGATGATTTTCATTAAGAAAAATAAAAGGAACTTAATTAAAATGTACGTTTAGGTCCATTTTAATAAAGCCTATCCGTAGTGAAAGTAATGCTTATTTACCGCCTCACCAACTGGAAGGGTAGAAAATAAACCAAGGGCTATTCTTTGCCTTTTGCTAAGGAAAGGTGCCACAATATTGCTGTTACATTTCTTTGTAAATTGGTTGGGGATTTAAAACCAAGGTACGAAGCAAAGGAACTGGATAGAAACTGGCACACATAAGGAATGCCAGTTTGGCTCATGGGTATATCTGGCTAACTTTTTTTTTCCTTTTTTTTAGACTAACGTTGTATTACTTAGGATTATTTTTGAGCCATATATACCTACATATTTTTGAGAAAAACAAAACAATATTTGATTTTTCTCTATTATTTTGTTAAGTCTACTAATTATTTTTTTACTGCCCCACACTATGATTTTCTCCTGTACCGTGGTGCGTTTACAAACATTTAAACTCACAAGATACAAAAACAGCCAGACCCGGAACAACTACCTGCAGGCCATACTAATATTTTTTCCGTGCGCGGATCGAACCCGCGACACGTAGCGCAGTATTTTGTATTTTAATAATAGTGTTTATTTACTACTGAAGTGGCAATGGGCCGGTCATATTAGCCGTAGAACCGATGACCGTTGGGGTAGACGTGTTCTTGAGTGGAGACCGCGAATCAGCAAACGTAAGGTGGGACGCCCTCAGGCTCGGTGGACTGACGATCTTCGCTGAGTGGCTGGCAGCAACTGGATGAAGGTTGCTGGGAATCGATTTGTGTGGCGTGTGATTGAGGAGGCCTATGTCCAGCAGTGGACTGCTATAGGCTGATGATGATGTATTGACTCGAAATTCTTTTATGATTTTAAAGATCCCAAAAAAACATCCTAAACGTCTAATTCACAGATACCCCGTTTTCACCTGTTTACTAAGTTCGGGACCCGTGTTATGTAAATTTTAGCATATGTAAAGGTGTAACGAAAAAGGTCTCCAATGTCTTTGCCAAAACATTATTCAGATAGCGCCCAAAAGCTGCCAATTTCTGAAAGGCCGAGGGTCATAGCGTTTTTTTTGTATTTCTATTTGAGTGGCTTTGAAAGACTTACTATGTCCATTTGGCTGGACCGGCAGAGGCAGTATCTAACTTACCTACATGAGATAAAAGGAAACTAGCAAAATGCTTTTAAGTTTGCCCACGTTTTAGATACAAATGCACAACTAAATCTGAATGAAAATAATTTTAAGTTTCACTCTTTTGGTCTCGGATTACTGAGTTTTAGCAGTGTTAGACTAATGCTGTGTCCGTCGGACTGCCAAATCATCGGTCTCGAGTTCGAACCCAAGACACGCGTCTCTGATTATTTGGACTCTTTTGCGTATTGAATAACTGTCACTTGCTTCAGCTTCTGCGTGAAGGAAAACATCGTGAGGAGAACAATCAGCATGCCTCAGAGATATTTCTCGACGGCATGTAAAGCGAAGTCAAGAGTCCTGGGCGGCATAAAAACTCTGACACCAGGTTAGGCTTTAACCACATGAAAAAGAAGACTGAGTTTTAAGGGTTTCCTGCCAGGGCTGCGGGACTGTTCGAAAGAGATACCGTGGCCCTGGAACACAAAGGGCAAAGAAGGAACATGGATGGGTTTTAGTCAGTAGAAGTCTGACACTCCCTTCCGCTCCGCCGAGAGCGGGAAGGGTCATTGGATGATTTCCTATCTGAAAAAAAAAGGGTTTTCCGTGTTATTTGATAAAATGTGTGCTTTTTTTACGTTAAATATCTAAGTTTCGCTCATATCAGAGTAGTAAGCTAGGGAGTGCTGGTCAAAGTAAAACAAGGATCTTCTTTATTTGCAAACAAAATTATTTTCCCTCCTACCAAGCATTACCGATCCTTTTATCCCAAGGTACAACTTACTCACATAATGATGCAGGGTTTAAACGCAGCAATTACCTACGGCAAAATAAAACGTAGCATTTTATCTGCCGCAAGGAAACTACAGACAACTCCGGGCATTTATTTATAGTGTTCTGAAATGTAAAAAAAAAACTAGTAGTAATAGAATTAATAGAACTAAGACTGCAATATTTTTTATCTACTAGAAAAGAGCTTTTATAAGATAAAGAAAATAAAATAGTGGTGCTTTTAGTGGATTTGTTGACTTTTCTTGTGTTTTGTTTTCCGGCTGAATGAAGATTTGAATTCACACTCCTTATTTGTAAAGAACCATATATATTATTCGAATAAGGTATTTTTATGAACAGTTGGCAATAAATAATAATAATAACAGCCTTTGAATGACTTGCCACAGGGCAAAGATCTCAGAAAAGGGACGGCTGCTTGCTCACGGCATTTATTGTTTCAAATGCATTGTTTGGTAATACAATTATTTATTGGGGGTTTTAAAAGCTTAGACGAAGCTGCAATGGTCACATAAAACAAATAAGAAAGGTCTTAACACGTGCGACTCGCATCCAGCGGATCCCTGCAACCTTTACCAAGTCATCGGTCCACCTAGTGGGAGGCCTTCCAACGCAACGTCTTCCGGTTCGCGGTCAATAATAGGCACAACACAATGTAATTCACAGTTGTCCACAATCACGTTGTATTTTTTATTTTCAGTCATTTTGCAATATACCGATTAATTTTCAAGGCTTCGTTTTGTGGTTCCAATAAAACATTTTCAGCAATCATGACGATTTATATAATTCTATACGAAAAATGTTTTTGTTGAAAGGATAAAGGCTTTTATGTAAATACTCTGAAAACAATGTTTTGTTTCCAATTCACTGTAACACAATTATAATTGAATGATTTTCCGTCATTGAGAGAAAACCCACTTCAACCGCCATTCACTAAATGAACACGTTAAGGTCATGTTCAACCTTTTGTTTTTGCCAAAATGTTATATGAAACAAAATGTTATAATATACATAAAATTATATTTTATAATAAAATTGTAACAGGCCGATGTCTGTACATTGATGATATTGAAAAAAAATATATATGGGGGTCTTTATTAGAGCAACAGGGCTTCTGTTGCTCTCAATAGTTGCAAACAACAGTTTTTAGAGTTTTCGTCTGTCTGTCTTTCTGTCTGTATATTTGTACGCGTATCATGCAAAAACTACTGCATGGATTTAAACGCAGTTTTCACCGCTCTACTGCTAGATGCTTAACTTAAAATATAGACTACATTAGATATAGTTTTGGACCCAATAGGTGGCGCTGTGCGAAGCAAGGGCGGGTCGCTAGTATGAAATATCCGAAATATGATCCTTGAGTTATTTGAATATTTCGAAAAAGATCCGGTCGAATTGCCTCTGGCACATGTTAGTACACTGGGAACTGATATTGTAAGAGGCTCAGAACATTGTGATTTTTGTGAAACAACGTTTTATCTCGTTCGTCATTATATTTTGTTACTCAACTTCCTTGTCAAGTGAGTACTTTTTTACGACAAGTAAAGGGCTTCGTAAAAGTTTTATTTGTGGATTTTCTCTTCGTTCGGTTTTTGATTGAGGAAGACATGCATTGTGATTGTTGTGATACAATGTGTTCCAGGTGAAGCGTTAGGGCGCGTTCCCATTATGTCGTGACGATTAATTTATCGTTGGATAAATATTTGGAAAAGTCGTGGACAACAGTGAATCGTGTCATCCTATATGTGAACACCTCCATTTAAATACAAAAGCAACGACACGATAATCTCTCGTCACGACATAGCGGGAACGCGCCCTTAAGCGGTAAGACCACCGTACTTTCTTTTCGATTTTGTTTTTTGGGAGTTACAATATCATCATCATTATCTGCTTAGCCTTTTCCCGACTATGTTGGGGTCGGCTTCCAGTCTAACCGCATGAAGCTGAATACCAGTATTTTACATGAAGCGACTGCCTATCTGACCTCCACAACTCAGTTAGTACTAGGTAATACGATACCTCTTGCTAAAGACTGATTGTCAACTTGGGATTTTCACTTCCTACCTACCTACAGAGTTCTCACGAACTCGTTGTCGCGCTTGCCGTTCGCTACGTGCTTTTTGCCACGGTAACGACACATTGAGTATGAGGCAATAAAACAAATCAAATTATTTAATTTATTGAAACACATAACAACAACAACAACATAACATTCCTGAAATAATTTCTTGTACCGGTCATCTAAGTATGATTTATACTGAATTCACCCCATCAATTTGTGGAGGGCTGTACCTTCCACCCTGTATATAACTAAACTAATAATGCTTTGCTCGACGGCTAATTAAGTGAAGAACCGCAGACAGTTAACCTAAAGATATAAACAAATCTTTTCACCCTATAAAACTCCCCAAAGTTTTAGTGCTCATAAAAGCGATAAGTTTTTACTAAGTAGACGAAATGTGTGAAAGCTCGGAATCTTCCTCTTGGCTAATGTCACAAGTGAGAGGAGAGGTAATAGCAGAGGGGTGTGAGTACTGGCTAGCAATTCATATTAGCCCTTAACTTCTACATCATCATCATCAGCCTGGCCTTTTCCCAACTATGTTAGGGTCGGCTTGCAGTCTAACCGGATGCAGCTGAATACCAGTTTTTTACATGGAGCGACTGCCTATTTGACCTGCACAGCTTAGTTAGTACTAGGTAATACGATACCCCTTGGTAAGACTGGTTGTCAGACTTAGCCCTTAACTTCTGCAGTTGAACATTAACTACGAATGTGTAGTTAGGAAAATTATAATGTTGAAAATCAGCGCTGTCCCCCCCCCCATAGCACAGCATCATGCTGTGTGGTAACCGGTAACCAGCTGTCAAACTTTATAATTATGTTCCGTCCTGTTGTTGTTGTATGTTTATTAATTTTCTTTTTCATTTTGTATGCGACAAATAAATATATATTCTTTTCTTTTTCTTTCTTTCTATATGTTGTCATTTCCAGTTTTAAGAAAATGTTAAACTTTCATAAATATCCGTATTTCTATTAAAATAAAATTCTTTAAACAATATAAAATAGGTCAAAGGGTAATTTGGTTTTCATTTCTCACTCTGCGGCCGAGGCGGTCGCACTACACTAGGGTAAAACATTTCAAAGAGAGTAGGTACACCTTCGTAGGTCTGGGCTCTCATTTTGTGGTTTATTTTAAAAAGGTCAGACAGGTGTGTAGTAGTAATTGGAGTTGATGGCATACAGGGTGTAAGGGACAGCCCTCCACAAACTGACGGGGTGAATTCAGTATATCATTCTAAGATGACCGGTACAAGAAATTATTTCAGGAATGTTATGGGAATCCAAAAAAATAGATTTTGTTTATTTTCTCATACGCAAAAAATCCGATGGAATCATCATCATCTGCCTAGCCTTTTCCCAACTATATTGGGGTCGGCTTCCAGTCGAAAAAAAAAAAAAAAATAATAAAAAATCCGATGGAATATGATTCAAAATAAGGAGCTGAATGCACCCTGTCAGTTTGTGGAGGGCTGTCCCTTAAACCCTATTTATTACGTTTTTGGGTTCTGAAAAGTGTTTGTTTGAATATTTATTTGTAAGTATTAACTGATGGTTTTTTTTTTTATTATTATTTATTAAGTGGCTTTTGGTGTTACATACCTGACCATGCCAGCCCCAACGTGACACATTTATGCGTGGTATCAAGAGTCATACTAATATTATAAAGCTGAAGCTGAGTTTGTTTGGTTGAACGAGCCAATCTCAGGACCTACTGGTTCGAATTGAAAAAATCCTTGAGTGTTGGATAGCCCATTTATTGAAGAAGGCTATATAACATCACGCTACGATCAAGACGAGTGGAACGTCAATGAAAAATGTTGCCAAAACGGGGAAATTGTATTTTTATAATAGTTACACGTCTTCGAAGGTTGCGGGCACAGCTAGTACTACTTCTACCATACTACTAAAAAGAATTGTAAACAAACTTGACAATTCTCATAGCTTCCGCACTACATCGATTCAATATGAGACTTTGAGAAGCACCCAGATGTAACCTTTTGGTGTTTAATTCGACCATTAAGGCGTCTCTTTTTCAGCTATGACGGACATATTCCACTAGCAGGTGATGCACCTCCTCCACAGTTCTGCACTGTTCAGAATTTGGGCTTCTTACTATTTTCATCGGAAAGCCAAACTTGTTAAGTGGCATGTGTCACGTCCTTAAGACTTAACTTTAAATAATGTAATGGTTTTACCATAAAAAAGAAGAGTCAGTCTCATTGTTCCGTGCAGGTTAAAAATAAAAATACACGTGCCGATTGAAGAATACAAGTCATGCCTAATAAATATTTGAACAGTGCTGATTTAAGAGCTTGGCCTTTGTTTTTTTGTCACATGCAAGAGAGACCGACTGTGCATTCTTATCATAGACGTGAAGTCGTAGCAAACCACAGCGCAGGTTCTATCATATTTTCTTAGGTGAAAAGTTGTTCTATGGTACATCTTGTAGTCGTGTTGTTATCCTCGTAGGAGGTGTGACGTAATGTAATAGGTCATACCTATGTAAATAAGGATACTTTTACCTTGGCCGGAGGGTAAACATTGTCAAACAACGTGAAAATGCCGCTTTTGTTTGTGGAAGAGTTTTTTGATGTTCTAATCTTATTTTATTGAGAGATTTAATAGTGAAGTTGCACAGGGTGGAAACTTTCTACGGGGCAGTAAAGGGAACTACCTTAACCGTTGCAGCTACACGAAAATGGTCTTAAGAGACTATCCATAATTTTTCATGAAATTTTGATGCCCTATCATAGATTAAAAAAAAAAAATCGATTGTCTGTAAAGTCGGTTTACTGACGATAGTTGAACGTGACAACGTCATAAGAAAATGCTGATGAAATGGTTGCATTTTTCAAAAAAATGAATGTGCGTTGAGCAATTGTTTTATGAAACGCCTCAGAGCGAGGTAACACCGCATACGTCATGTTTTTTCGTGCGTGCAGCCGGCTCCATCGAATTATAAGACGTTGTCACGTCAAAAAAAATTACAGTTAGTAAGAAAATGGCCATTTTACAAAAAACATTTTATAGAAATGAGTATATAATATGCTTAAAGTATCGGTAACCGATAGCCAAACACATTGTATGCTTCATGATTTTGTATATTTCACATAGGTGTCGGTGTTTAAATTTATTTCAGTCTGTCAAGCTGGTGTTAGAACGAAGTGTGTCTAAACATAGGTTCCGCCGTGCATGCTTCAGTTGCTCTCTTGGCCGGTGGCTACAAATAGACATAGCCCAGCTTTCTGTGGTTGCAACACCCAGACTAGGCTATAACCGGTGCAACCTAAATGGTATCACCTAAATGGTAGGACTAGTGTTGCTGTTGTTTTAGACCAGAAAATGTTATCTCCCCACTTCAATTTTAAACTACTACTATTGTGGTTTTTACAGCTAAGCGGGTACTAAAACAACGATGATCGACTTAATAACGTCAACTGACAGCTGTCAGAACTGACATTTGTTGCCATATGTCACTTTTTACTCTACGTATGTTATGATGACTTGCAGTTGTGATAAGATGGTGGATATTCTAGATGGTGCCTAAATATTAAGAAAAAAAAAATCCCCGAAGTAAAAATAAATTAAATTAAAAAAAAATACTTAAAAAATATTTTCTGTGTTGAAATATAATCGTGCGTCTTGTTACAATTACTTTCTTTTGAAAAACGTCTAGTTTTAACACCAAAGACTAGAAATTAACCACTGTTTTCTTCCACAGGTATCATCAGATGTTTAGAGATGTTAAACCTGTCACCAGCAAGTTACCGCAACGTTGACGCGAGCGAACGCACGGTTAACACCAAGAAGGTGTACTCGCGGCGGCCGTGGTACGCTCCGGTCGACCCGCCGGAGATATTGAGATATACGCCAGGTAAGACTCACTATTTCAACTTAGCACAACATCACGGCTGTAATCCCCGAAGGTTTAGGCAGAGGTGTACCTAATAATAAAACTATATTTCATTTCGCCAGTTATGTTTAAATCTCATGTAATGGGGGGCGAGCTTATTGCCATCAACCTGGCACAAATCCGGACTCCTTGGCTGCTACTGAGAAATTATTAATGGAAATACCCAATTGCAATTTACTAGACGATCTCTTTTTCCAGTAGCTCTTATACTATATCACAATCTATTTTTCGCAAAGCTTTTCATTTCAAAAGCATAAAAAAAAACATTTCATTTAATTTTCCTATAGTTGTAACAAGCCTGGCTTTAAATCTCATCTCTGGGGCCGTAGGTTCTAATCCCGATTGGATAAAAATGTGTTTGGTTGGTGGTTGATTCAAACTAAATTATTCGGGGAATAGTTGTTTGAATTGGAATAAAAACTAAGTCTGTTTCTTTGATTGCTTTTTTACTAGCTTTAATTTAGTTTTACTTGTTTAACTTAAAAGTTACATTGTATTAAGGTACCTAGCGTGTAGTATAATAGGGTTTAACCAATCATCATCATCATCTGCCTAGCCTTTTCCCAACTTTATTGGGGTCGGCTTCCAGTCTAACCGGATGCAGCTGAATACTAGTATTTTACATGGAGCGACTGCCTATCTGACCTCCACAACCCAGTTCGCACTGGGTAATACGATACCCCTTGGTAAGACTGGTTGTCAGACTTTTGGGCCACTGGCTACCTGCAACGACTGCCAAAGATCTACAAATGACAGCCGGAACCAACGGCTTAACGTGCTTTCCAAGGCACGGAATAACTAGGTATGCAATTGGTGGTCGACCATCCACGGACCAACCTAGACGAGAACGGCTTAACCCGAAGATTGATCCGAGTGACTGTTATTAGTTAGCCACGAGCTCATAAGCAAGGAGGGGGGGAAGTTATAAGGTTTATACCAATACACATTTCAAAAATACTATGTAAATTATGACAATAATTAGACTAACAACTTTATTTTTCGTATCATTACGAAAAACAAACGTAAATAAGTGAGAATGGAATAATTAGGACCATCAAAAATATACATACATTATTCTTTATATCGGACGAAGACAAGCGTTTATAATTGACATCTTCACAAATGATTGACGTAAGCACTATATACTGAATTATTGATTGCAACTGAGTACAGGCTATATGTACATAAATTACCACACACACACACACACGCATACACACACACACACACACACACATACACACTTATACACATTTGTGTTTGAATCTCACAGTCTTACAGTCTCAAACACAAATGTGTATATGTCACAGTCAAAACTGTCAATCAGTCAAAACCACTTTTGACCGGTGAAAACTATTTTAACAATAACTAACATTTATTTAGAAACTAATTAGGTTGTTAGGTTTTTTTCTGTGACCTTTTGCAAAACATTACGTTTTAGTAATTCTAGGACTTGGTAATTACAACGTTCTGAAACAACATATTTTAAATGGAGAAAACGCATTTTAACATAATAAGGAATGTGACTGACACCTGTCAAAAGTAGTTTTGACCGATTAACAGTTTTGACTGTAAATAATTAATTTTTAACATAAAGAGTGTAAATAGACCCTTAACATAACCGAAAAGCACTTGTTCTCCCCGACTTTGCGATCATTTTTTTGTTCTAGACCATACCTGGGAACCTTCTAGTTACAGAGATATTGGGGGTCAAAGTTTCAACATTTTTTACAAGTTTTTTTATACATGTTTTTAATGTAAGATTTTTACTTTACACACCTCCTTTCCATCGCGTCCTACCGTAAAACGTGATTTTTCACCCCAAAAAAAAAAGTCCATTCCCAGCAATAATTTTTGCGTAAAGTTACTTAGTTTGATGTACATAATGCTTGGTTGACGGCTATGTGAAGGGTCTGTTTACACACTGTATACACGTTACAAACATAGCATTTTAGACAGAAGTATAGAAGATGAAGACATGCTGCGCCGACCCCAAATAAATTGAGATAAGGGCACGAGAATGATGACGATAATTACAAACATATCATTATAGAACCCGATGTTTATAGAAATGGATCTCCAAGTTGTACTTAATCATTATTTACTTGTAAATCACAATTTAATTTCGCTACATGTATCAACATTAGTGGTGGTGACTGTACAACAAAATCAAGCCCATACAACATAACATCGTTACATTCACACCACTCCCAACTAATTACAAACACATGAAGCCAAAATGGTTTATTCCGAACCTGACCCGAAATCCTAACCCGGTCGCGGGTTAGGTTAGGAACTTGAAAAAAAAAAAACATTTGTTCCGAACGTAACCCTCTTCCTAACCTGACCTGATGTCTCATTCCTATCATAACCCGAATTGCGATATGGTAGGTTTCCTTCTCCTGCTTCTCAGAATAAAAGGTACCTCTGTGTCAAATCAGAGTTTAATATTTACAATACGTTATCAATTCAATATTAATTCAATACCTTTTACTCTGAGAAACAGGAGAAGGAAACCTACCATATCGCAATTCGGGTTATGATAGGAATGAGACATCGGGTCAGGTTAGGAAGAGGGTTACGTTCGGAACAAATGTTTTTTTTTTTTTCAAGTTCCTAACCTAACCCGCGACCGGGTTAGGATTTCGGGTCAGGTTTGGAATAAACCGCCAAAATCGGTACCATTTCAAATGACCAGTAAATGTACACGTACCAAAACAAATGACAGGCTATTAATACATCGCCTACAAATCTAATTAGAACCTTGTCCTGTTCGTGACGTCACAATTTCGGTACACCTACTCAAATTGTTACGGACCCACGCCAGGTAGTCGCGTCATGACCGTATATATTCAAAAGGGCTTATGTGAAAGCAATTTTGGACAAACGAAGCCATTGTTCGCGCGTTGGAGTAGTTAATTGAGTGCAGCAGTGAATATGCAAGGGTGTTTAATGAATACTGTCATCGAATGTGGGTTTGATCGTGTTGTCTAGTCTTGTGTGTTAGTTAGTCTTTTATGCATTAACAGCCTTTCACGTTCACAGAGGCCTCCTCTTTGTGATAGGGAGTGGATCATAATCAACCCGAGCCAAGGTTGATTGGTGGATGTTAAATGTCATCAAGTTTTCGGTTCTGGCTCACTGGCCACCATTTATCACACCTGCACTCTGAGAGACCGGTCCGAAGCCACTAGTTCTCGTCGAAGATATTTCACCCTAAACCATTATGAGTCTTCGACACGACAAAGGAGAATGATGCTCTTAGGCGACTACTGCTCTTAGGTTTGTGACAGTTCTCCTATTTACTTTTGCTGATCTTCAGAAAAGTACCACTAAAGGATTTCTTGGTTCGGGGTAAGGTTTTCTTGTTTGGTTGGGTCGTTTCTTGGTTGGCGCCATATACTCCCAGTTTCTGTATCCAGTCTGACCTATGTACCTTTTTAAGGTCGTCGATCGGTCTAGCTATAACATCATTATCTGGGGGCACGGCAGTGCCCCCGCCAAGACGTGCCAAGCGAAGCGCAAGGGCTACCTACCGTTTGCCGAAGCGCTTTTTTTTTTTTTTTTTTTTTTTTTATCGTGGTAAAATCATCAAATGAGTCCTCCCACCCAGGGCAGAGTGGGAGGAACTGTCAGACTTGTACTGACTAAAATCCACGGTGTCCTTCAATAGCCTTTTATGATCCAGGGTCACGGTAATTCTATAAGTCCCGCGACCCCGGCAGGCTTTGGCCCTCTAGAGGGGGGCCCCGTCATGATGCTGACACTCTTTGAGGCGCGCGTGGGACACAACGCGCCGTCGACCCGGGCATGGTCCATGGTCGGACAGCGAGTCGCCCATTACTCGCCGCCCGCAAGCCCGCGCCTACGGTGGCCGGAGATCGTCTGCCGACGTCCGGCGCCGTGGGCGTCTACCACTGCGGCTGGTGTGGAGGGAGGACGCTGTCCTCTCCCTCACGCGGCCCGCCTCCTCCTTCGCGAGCATGACTGCTTCGCAGAAGGAGGCGACCGCTTCCCACTCCGTCTCGCCCCGCAGCATGGCCTCGACCAATGCCGGGCGCGAGAGGTCTCCGCCTATCGCCGCCGTGAGGACACGGCGGTGCTCTGCCCAAGCGGGGCAGTCCTGCACCGTATGCTCCACCGTGTCCTCCGGGCGGTCCTCGCAGTGGTGACACCCAGGCGTTTCCTCCTTCCCCATCAGACACAGGTACCTCCCGAAGCTTCCGTGTCCGGTGAGGATCTGTGTCATGCGGTAGGTCAGGACGCCGTGACGCCTATCCAGCCACTCCTCAAAGAGGAGCGCTTCGGGAACGGGCACGCCGCAATCGCTGCGGTAAGACCGCAGCGATTGCGGCGTGCCCGTTCCCGAAGCGCTTCGTTGTTTTTTTGAAGCCTCATAACTTGGGTTTGGATTATATTGGCATTTATTTTATTTATTAATTTAATTTCATTTTCAGTTACGTGGGGTAAGTCTCTTTGTTCATTAAAATATAACAGTGACTAACCGTACAGGAAAACGTCAGACGGTCATCAATTTATGTTTTTTCTCTAAATGAGATCTGATACGATACTAGAAAAGGCTGATATTGTATTCAATATATTATAACTTAGTATTGAATTGTAAGTATATCAAATTATATCATGTACTTATTTAATAAAAGTAGGTTTCATTCATTTTGTTGAAAGCTTCAATAATCGAATAGAAAGAGGCATATCGGTAAATGTTTTGTATTGAGATTAGTGACTCAAATATTGATGGATTGTTTGCCATTTAGCTTATTGACTACATTACTATTATATCAAAGTACAAATCATATGAAATATAATTTCTAAAATCAACGGTTATTCAAGTTATGATGAATGTATACATGCCTCTAATCAAATTCAAACTTTTTCCAAGTTGTTGCCCAAGACCCTTTAGAGAATTCTAAATAGAAAAACACACGACTTTTATTGGACACCGCAGTCACTTGGCAGTGCTAATTTTATATTTCTCAATTGAGTTAGAAACTGATCTAAAAGTTTTAAGAAAAAGCTCTCTGAAAGCTCTGTGTCTAGTTTTTTAACACTAAATCGCCACACACGAAAGTACTAACTCCTAATAAATAGGGTAGACTGTCAGACTTTATGATCTATTCTACAACCTTTTTAGCTAACCTTCGTTTTTCTTGCGATTCTCAGTACAATATTGACCTCCTTTTAAAACCGATCCATCTTCTACCGAAATGTGGAACTCGCACCCGACTTTCAAGTTCAAATTGGATCGATTTCATTATCAATAATGTAGCTTGTAGCCCTAGTAAATTGGTTTGTTGATGAGGTATCAACGCCGTTAAAATGTAAATTCCTTGTGTGAAAACTAATACGACTCACTAGGACGCATAATCCTACAAAGGTTTGTAGTAGTAATTCGTACGGTCTACATAATCAAGAGTATTAAGTAATTATAATTTATCAACGTAAATCTAGAATTTAGGGAAATACAGGAACCCCATAGTGAGACGACATAATCATTAGTAGATAATGTCGTACCGCAAAACACGAAACACATTGCTGCAAAAACGATAGTTTCCCAAAGCGTTGGAAAAACATACTTCGAACTTACGTAGTTTACTGTCCCTTGATAAATAAAAAAAAATCATAGCGTGGGTTCAGAACAGAATTGTGATTTAATATTTTCTAATTGGCATTTTTTCTAAATCTTTTAAAAAGGGAACGAGAGAGTGAGTGAGTTTTAATATTTTCCTCTATATCACTTCGCATTTCAGAAAGATTTGTGTAAGTAAAAAAAAAATCAGCTCTTGATAAAAACGAGAACAAGTTGCCGAACACAACGAGGAAAAAATACGATTAATACTTTCATTGAGAGTTAATCGTACTTGCATTTACTTAATAACTCTAATTAACTAATTAGAATTCGACCGAATTCATTTGTTGCCTAAACTTTAACCTTTCTGTATCGAATGTTAATGAGTTGTAATAGACAGGGATACCTACATAGCGAAATGATTATTGACTAAGTTTTTTAATAATACCTAAACGGTACTTATGACTAGGATAGGATGTCAAGCTAGTAAAATAGATTATTTTGTGGGATCGAACTTTGCCCAACAAAAACGTTTACGATACAGCGAATCCTATAATTGTGAGACAAAATATCTGTTCCCTACATTTTGAAGATTTATACTAAACAAAATATAAGGGGCAGCTAATTTTGTTTTTCCGATTTCATAATATATGTCGGATCCGGTTGTTAGTATGGAACTATGGACATAAAATGAATCGCAAGTACGCCGGTGGTGACATCACGCAACCTTCTTACAAGTATACCCATAACACAGCGTGCTTCTACAGAGCCCTGATGTTCAGCTCGAGGAGAGAGCGACATTCAAGGTCTGATTGCAGTGGAGTTGAGACGTGCTGGAACTATACCCGACTTTTTGTGCCCCGTGTTATTATGTTAAATTGTAATTCCAAGTAATGTGTTAGTTTAATAGAAACAGTGTATCGCACCCTGTGTGTTTTCACAGCACTAAACCCATCTTCTGCCTATAATTATGATGTACGAGCCTAACGGAATAAATCCTGATAATCCGACAGATATATTATAATGCCTCTTAAAGAGGTTTATGGTATACAAAACTAATTTAATATACAAAAACCGATAACAACCGTTGGTCAGAAACGAAACACGAAATCACGAAAACGAATCTTTCATTTAGTGAAAAGATGTTCCCTTTTTCATGGAGGGTGAGGAACATTCAAAGTTGTTCCTCTAATTCCACTCTGTTTCTCATACCTCTATTAGTTAATTGAGGTGAATATCCTGCATTCGCCAAAAATGATTAGATCCCGATTCTTGTATCATTTGTATTGTTGATAGGCACCTTGATGCGTTTTGGTTACCATTAAAAACTTTCTTATAGATTTTCCTGAAATTCACGGCCGAAATTATAAGTACATATAAGCATCCATAACTCGATTGACAAATTATATTATCATCATTAGATTACACCATCTGTTATCAGTGCGTCATCTAATCACCTAATTTCTAGATAGTTAAGTAACTTATCACACATCAGTCCTATTGTTATTTAATCCATTCTAACAATACTAATGTAATAGCTCTAATCGTGTGAGCCTGATGAGCCTAAAACGTAATATATGTAGGCCGTTGCGCTTCCGCCAGTAATCAACTAAATGACCCGATAAGGTCAGAGCCGGCATTGATTAAATGACGGGTAAGGTACCTAATTAATAACATTATTCTCTCTCTGTTAATGGAGTAATGAGTAAGTCAAATGCAGTAAGTAGGATTCTTGAAATGGAATTTGATTTCCAATGAATTGAGTTGCGTACCTGTTAATGATCTAAATTCTCGAGTTTGTGATTAATCACTCAAATTGAAGGATTAATATCGTCGTTAATTGACAACTGGGAGGTTATTATAAGTTAAATTCAATCATAGATTAATGTGCTGGTCCATTCTAAGAAAATCTTATCAGAATATAAAGCAAATAAAAAAAAAAAAAACAAAAAAAAACAGAACAAAAAAAAAAATTAAAAAAAAAAACAAAACAAACTAACATACAAAACTAATTCAACAAATAAAACAAACAACAAACAACAAATTCATATCATAGTTACGAGTACGTTTCTGTCAAGCCAAGGTTGGTTGGTCTTGCAGGTGTAAGGACTGCCTCAAAATGGTTAATTTTTGTCCTACAACAGATGGTCTTCTCAAGACTGTGAGTACTTAATATTTATTGTTAAAAAATACCCGTCTTCTCATCAACAGAAGAATACGACTACGACCCGGACGCGATCGAGGAGCCGCGGGAGAAACAAAGCGGTGACTACTATGACCGGCCGAGGGAGTACGAGGACCCAGTGACGTCACGGCACGCTGAGGGGCTGAGCCAGCTCGAGACCGCGCCCCCGAAATCGAACAACTTCGAACAGGCGCCCACCTCTGCTTCGGTGTCGGAGTTCTCTATTGCTAATGCTGTGAATTTGAGAGGTATGTTGTATGGAAGGCTTTTCTTAATGATAAAATCATCCTTAAATATGAAATTAGGGCTCAGTTTTCAAAAGTCAGATATATTTTATCTTGAAACCAAATTTTGGGGTTTAAAATCATTTTATTTTTAAAATGTATGGCACATATTGAAAATATTATAAGTCAAACAGTCATAAAAGTTAAATAATAGAAAAATCAATCCATTAAAGTTTAAAAAAAAAAAACCTAAATGCCAGGCAAAGCAACAAAAAGTTATTTTAAGGTTCCAAATTGTTCCAAACAAATTGAAAAAATAAAATAGAGCAAATAACTTGTACGTATCCCAATGGAACACTATTATTTGGGTATGATATAATATTATGGATAAGCACTCTACTGAATGAAAATATGTTAAGTCTTGAGTTTCTCACCCAGTTGATGGGCACGTGTGCCATGTGAGAAATATGTATACCTACCTACATCAGCCCATCCTATTTCTAGACAACGTCTATCATATTGGTAACCCGATGCTACTACGCCGTAGCGCCGTAGCTCGTACGCTACGCCGTAGCAAGCTTACTACGCCAAGGCCAAACACACAGGCGGAATCTAGTTTATACTGAATGCTGATACAAAATTGATCGCATATTGAAGCAGAGCAGAGTAACAACCTCTATAAATCTTCTGTCGGGAATCAGATCAGGGAAATCGGATTGTAACCTACTTAGTGGGTCCGAAGGGTATCGGTAACTTGTCACTGTTCACTTTATTGCAACCTTTAAACCAAATGGTGATCTATTTTGGTTTAAACAAGGTTTCGATTGGGTTGTGTACCTTGAGCGGCTGCTGTTTATTTGAGATTTTGGACCTTTAAGTTCAGTATTAAAATTTTAGTATCAACATATAAATCACCTGGTCCACGGTCCTGGGTTCGATTCCCGGGTTGGGCAAAGTGTATTGATGGCAATAGGCTCGTCCCCTATTACAAGAGACTTTAACATAACTGGCGAAATGTAGGTGCTTCGGGTGTTATAGGCGTGGCGTTTTGAAAACAAGCCTTGCTACCGATAGGGAATTCTGCTGTGCTTACGAAATTCCATCCTGTATTCAATTCGAATATGGGACGAATATTTTCTTAATGCTTGCCACCATAGTATAAAGAATTCTTGAGCTCAAGCTTCTAGACCTCGTGATTTAGGACGTGCGTCGTCTGTCAGTGAATTCAAGATTTTGATTTTTAGTATGTAGATTCCGAAGTGTTCGATTTTCAAATAAAATACAATTCTTAGTTTTTTTTTTTGCTAGTGTCAAATATTTGATTGGATTGGATTAAGACAAAAGGCGTTTTCAAGAGTTTTAATTAAATCTTTAACTAAGAAGTTCAATCAAGCAATCACAATACTCTTTATTATTCACGCTTGGCTTTATATAAAGGCAAATGTTTAAGTTAATATTATCCTTGTGTTGGATTCAGGACAAAAGCGAAAGAGATTTTTTTTTGTATTTTTTTTTCTCGTCCTCTTGCAATCATAGAATAGATCCAGCCGTGCCATGGTGTAAAAATTAACTAGTCACGGAAAGAGAGGTACCTATAACTTACCCACAGCGTGTCGGATGTACCTACTTAATTGTTACCAGTCAAGGAGTGGAGCCTCTTTGAATGTATCCTAAATAACCTATGAACAGAATTCGGTCAGAATTTCATCATATCCTTAGGCTATTCCCAAATATATTGGAGCAGCTTCCACTCTAACCGGATTAATAGTTATATAAATGGTGTGAAAATACCCTTAACGGAAAAAAGGCACTTGTTCTCCCCATCATCACGATATTTTTTTGTTCTAGACCTCTTAGGAGCTTTTTAGTTACGGAGATATTGGGGGTCAAAGTTCCAACTTCTTTACATTTTTTTTTAAATCATCATCATCATTTCAGCCGAAAGACTGCTGGAGACAGGCCAAAAAAACAAATTAAAATACAAGTTTTTAATGTTATAATTTTACTTGAAATACCTCCACGACCCCCGTACTATTCAATCTCTAGCACAATGTTTTGAGTGCTTTACTTTGAGTTCTACCGTAAAACGAGATTTTTATCCCCAAAAAAAATTCGTTTCCCAGCAATAATTTTTGCATAGAGTTACTTAGTTTGATGTACAGAATGCTTGTTTGACGGCTTCGTGAAGGGTCTGTTTACACCTTGTATATCATTTAATCAATAAATTAGATTAACACTGAATTCCAGAGGCTAAATGTCAAGAACGACTTGAAATAAGTGGTACTGATGTTCGGTTGTTTAGGATTAGCTGCAAGCCTAAGTACTTAAGTGTAATTAAGGCTTGCTTGAATTATATGATCATGAAGAATATAAACACCGTTTACTTTAATGTCTTGATCAACTTCATTGCCATTTTAATTAGTTTACCCAAAAATAGACAATTTATGTCCCACCAAATTACCCTACAACATTTTTATGTTGCACGTCTATTTCTAAAATTAACGACAGAATTATGTTCTTTTCATTGTTGTCACAGTTTATGTACCGCGTAATATACAACATAATGCTTACTTTAATGAACCTCATAAAATTATTCATGGTTTCATATCATATTTTCTGTCGTACGTTGTAATCTGCCCGAGGTGTGGGTGACCTCGGGCAGATTACTACGTACGACAGAAAATAGTCAGTCGCACGTATTTTGTTGATATGTGGAGAAAAAATATGGGAGACTTGTCGTTTCGTGTTAGTGCTGCTTTATTCAAAGCTTAATTGCTTTAAGTGCGACTGACTAGTCATGGCTATCCGGATGATCCGAGGATACCGTACGATCGCCGGCGAATCGGCCAACCTCCTTGCCGGATTGCTGCCCTGGGATCTGGAGGCGACTGCCCTCTATGAGCGCAGCTTGACAGCGCGTCTATGAGAGGCGCGCGGAGGCGCAGCGCCGGGGCGAATCCCTGCTGCCTCGACAAGTCGAGGCGCGGCGGGAAGAGCTCCGGCGCGATCTCAGGGCAGTATGGAGGGAACGACTGTCGCAACCGAGGTCCGGGCACGCCGCAATCGCGGCGGTTAGACCCCTCTTTGAGGAGTGGCTGGATAGGCGTCACGGCGTCCTGACCTACCGCGTGACGCAGGTCCTCACCGGACACGGAAGTTTCGGGAGGTACCTGTGTCATATGGGGAAGGAGGAAACGCCTGGGTGTCACCACTGCGAGGACCGCCCGGAGGACACGGTGGAGCATACGGTGCAGGACTGCCCCGCTTGGGCAGAGCACCGCCGTGTCCTCACGGCGGCGATAGGCGGAGACCTCTCGCGCCCGGCATTGGTCGAGGCCATGCTGCGGGGCGAGACGGAGTGGGAAGCGGTCGCCTCCTTCTGCGAAGCAGTCATGCTCGCGAAGGAGGAGGCGGGCCGCGTGAGGGAGAGGACAGCATCCTCCCTCCACCCCAGCCGCAGTGGTAGACGCCCACGGCGCCGGACGTCGGCAGACGATCTCCGGCCACCGTAGGCGCGGGCATGCGGGCGGCGAGTAATGGGCGACTCGCTGTCCGACCATGGACCATGCCCGGGTCGACGGCGCGTTGTGTTCCACGCGCGCCTCAAAGAGTGTCAGCATAATGACGGGGCCCCCCTCTAGAGGGCCAAAGCCTGCCGGGGTCGCGGGACTCATAGAATTACCGTGACCCTGGAACATAAAGGGCTACTGAAGGACACCGTGGATTTTATGACTAAAATCCAATTGACGTACAAGTCTGACAGTCCCTCCCGCTCTGCCCTGGGTGGGAGGACTCATTTGATGATTTTACCACGTTAAAAAAAAAAAAAAGTACGACTGACTATTTTCTGTGTATTTTCTTTATTCAAAGCTTAATTAGCTTTACGTACGACAGAAAATAGTCAGTCGCACTTATTTTGTTGATATGTGGAGAAAAATAAGGGAGACCTGTCGTTTCGTGTTTTTTCTCAAATAACTTAGCGCTAGCCCCTTGAGATATTGCAAACGTAAAACTCGCGATAGATGTCAGGGATAAAAGATTTTGAACATCAAAGAGGATCACAAAAACCTCAATGCCTTGGGCTATAAGATTCAGTTCTGAGATAAAATACTTAACGATCAATTTGTTCTCTACTATAAGTTTGTGTTATTTTTCAAGTATTTTCTAAGAATTATTTTTGTTTTGGCATTTTGGAAAATAAACCGGATTGCTTTGTAGGTTTTAATTACTGTTAGTGCTGCGATGTTTTTGTCTTACCTCCAGCTTAGGTACAAGGCACGGATAGGAAATATCTGAATCATTCGAAGGTACGCTACGTTAGCTTTGAATTTTTTTTTTGAAGCAGACATACTGCTTTGAGACATGCGGTGATACTTTATCCTCGTTCGATGTACTACTGCACTCACTGACGGTCAACCCCTTTTCAACCTCATTACTCAAGGCATAAGAGTGAAAAGTGGTCGACCGTCAGTAAACTCGGTGGTACCATGGGCAGTTAACAGCGTTAGGTACCACTTGGCTTATTGCCGTCATCATCCACAGCCCGATTTCGCCCACTGCTGCGGATACGGCTCTCCTTGCTTCGCTCATAAGAATTCTTGTTTTCTTTTTAAGACATTTCTTAATTTGTGTTTTGTCCACAGAGGCAGCGTTGGTTGCGTTGGGTGGCGCGAGCGCAGCTCTAGTGTTGTTGATCGTGATGGCGGGCGTGTTCGTGGCTCGCAGACGCAAGAACAGCCCCTCCCCTGTGCCCTCCCCTCCGATCCTCGTGTACCCCCCTCATGATATCTCCGCGCCGTGCTATATGTAAGTATTACATTCTTTCGCAACTTGAAAATAAGTGGAAAACTTGTGTATTTTTGTAAAATATGGCCTTTTCAGGTTTTGTTTCCATAACCTGAACATGATACAAACGCGCACACCTACACGCACTTGTGTGTGAGTGATGCGATGCGATGATAATTATGCTATATCAAGATACCATATCGCACTTAAAATCACCTCTATTTCTTCACTAGGGAAATCGCACTCTGATCCTCAAAATACAGGCTATTTCTCTAGTTTGCGGCTCACTGGCAAAAATAACAGCTGTCTAGTTGTAAGTAATATTTTATGAGATGACGAGTAATTGAGAAGGATGGAATTGATTTATTTAATTACAACGGTTATGTTAAGAACCAATTACAGTAATTAAAATTATAAAAATAAAAGAGACAACTATGACACATATTCAAATAGACAAAATAACAAATTAAAGACCGAGAAGAATAAGAAGACATGCTGCGCCGACCCCAAATAAATTGCGATTAGGGCAAGAGAATGATGACATTTCATGTGTCTCTCGTTTCAACTTCTGTTAACTTATGTATACCTGGTACCTGCTTACTGTATTTCCTGGAAAATAATCAATTTATTGATGTTATTATTGAGCTAAATTAATATTATGTGATCCGGAAACAACGTTCTCAAAATTCTCGGAAAATAAATACTAAATAAACCATGAAATAACGCTTCAAATCACAGAATAATCAAGTAATTATTAAAACTATACCAAAATTTGCTTTCCGTATACCAATTAGGCTAGTTATAAACACTTATATTATGTTTCCTCCTACACTAACCAAGGTAAAGGTTCTCGGGCGTGCGTGTATGATTAGACGTATGAACGTACACGTGGCGTTCTCTGGTTCTGCCTATCCTCGTGGTATAAATGCGTGAGTTTAAATATGGATGTATGCATATAGTTCTCTAATAATCTGTCAGACAGGACACATCCGCATCATAGCGCTTTTATCGCATGCCACGGTTTGCATTAAATCATTGACCATTATAAATTCGTCGTAAACAAGAATCAATGTCATAAAGCGTATTCACACTTGAATAAGCTTTATGACTCTATTAATGCAATGTGACATTAAACTAGTTTAATAGGTCACAGAAATTGTAATTTTTCATAAAAAAATGTGAAAACTGTACATAACAGTTGTTTGTAATGCCCAATATCTATGGCTGTGACCTCCAATAGTTACAAGACAAGACAAGACAAGACAAGACATTTATTTGTAGAAACATGAGTATACATACAGGATATGCAGGTTGTTCATAAGCAAAAGATCCATCATGTTCGGCTCTTGGGGCATACAAATATTCACCTAAGAAACAAAAGTCATTTAAACGTAGCTAAAAAGATTATTAAATTAGTAAATTACAAATTTTAAATAAATTGTCCTATACTCTAATTTTAAATTGTACATAAATACAATTTTTATACACTTTGTCGTTTAAAAATTCCAAAACACTGTAGTATGCTAGTTGATGATTTATTCGCTTCAGATGTACATAATGTCACGTTATCATAATTTTCTATTAAGTAGATACCTTTTTAGGGTTCCGTACCTCAGTCAGCAAAAACGGAGCCTTATAGGATCACTTTGTTAACCGTCTATCCGTCTGTCAATACTATTTTTCTCAGGAACGCGAGGGTATCAAGCTGAAATTAATATCAAATACTCAAGTCTGCTACCCCTTGGAGTAGTGAAAAAATCAAACTTGTAAGTCAACGCGATCAAAAGATATGACCGTTTATGTCGCATATTTTGCTATTTTACAAGTGAATGAAAACCTAAAGGGTACTTCCCGTTGACCTAGAATCATGAAATTTGGCAAGAAGCAATGTCAGCACATGTAAAGGAAAATATCTGAAAACTTATAAAATGTCGCTTAATAACAAAATACCTATAAGTTTATACGGAACGCTCGATGCGCGAGTTCAACTCGCACTTGGCCGGTTTTTTTCTAAATAAAGCTACGTGCCTGAAAAAAGTGAATTAATTGAAACTGAGGTTCTAGAAAAGGTTAATATCACAGTGATATTCCCCGGCGGGTAGCTATTTCTGGAAGTTGTGTTGGGGTAAAATCTGTCTCCAAATAGACACATTTATGTTTATCTCAGAAACAACTGCCGCACGGGTCGTTCTTCAAGCTCAAATTACGCTTACTGAGGTCGAATGAATTGGTGCTCCATAACATACCGAGGTCCCTGAAAGCCTCGGATAGCATGTTAAGCTGTCGGTCTCGGCTGTCATTTGTAGATAGTCGTTGCTGGTAGTTAGAATTTCAAAAGTCTTAGAAGCAGTCTTACCAAGGAGTATCGTGTTGGCAATTAATTGAGTTGTGGAGGTCAGATAGACAGTGGTTCCATGTAAAATGCTGGAAGCTTACCCCAGCACAGATAGTTAAGAAAAGCCTAAGCAGATGATGTAATCTCAACTTATACTGTCACTTACGGGATATCTGTCGGGGTATCTGTCTGTCTTTCTAATATCGGGAGCTCAAAATAATGAACAATCACGGAAGATATCCCGTAAGTGACAGTATAAGTTTAGTTGTGAACCGTGAAAGCATGAAACAGTGTTTGATGTATTCTCCTTTTAAAGGTCTATTGCTTACCACTATTGAAGAATATACAATGAATAGAATGACAGATGTTTTTGTTGACAGGTAAAATACACCCACATAACAAAATAATTCATAAAACAGATAATTGTGGTGTCCGTTGTCGACGAGCTTATCAATGCTGATTTTGTCACCCGATACGCAACACGTGGTTTTGAATGATACCGATCTACTGTTGATTGATTGTCTGTGGTTTTCTTTTTACTCTAAAAAATGAGGACAAATATAGATAAGCCCGAAATAAAACTACCAAATTATTTGAGAAACTTATTTAATTTCTGACGATTTAAAACGTGGATAGATTAAAACGGGAACGAGTCTCGGTTTTTAAGTTAATCTCTGTTCGTTCTCTAGTAAAAACAGTTGTGTCGATTAGTGTAAGTGCGCTCTGATTCTATTTTATTATTCTATTCTGAAAGTGAAATACTAATAAATTAAGGCATTTATTGAAATAAGCAACACTTCAAAAAAGACACTTCAATAAGTGTACTCACTCGTATTTATTTATTTAAACTTCATGTACAATAGAAGTACATAAGTGGACAGTTAAGTTAAGTTCGACAGCATGGTTGGCGCAGTGGCTGAGAGATTGACTGCTGCGCTGCGTGTAGTGGGTTCGGTCCGAGAAATTCTCAGTGAGGGGCAACATTTTTTTTTAAATAAAATAAATAATAAATAAGTGGACTTGATTGTAAAAACGGCAAATAAGTTCATAATCTGGCAACAGGATTTTTTGATAATTGTTAGGTTGCATAGATAACACTTATAAATCAATAATCGACTATAATATTGTGGTAATCATTTTAATTTAGAAGTAAATTCACTATTGCGTTTACTTGAAACCTTTATTTTTCAAACATACTGTACAAATTTTAGTAAAAAAAAAAAAAATTGTTGTAAAATCTAACTACGGTAAATCCTAAGATTTTCAGATAAAACCTAAGATTTACCAATCTTTTACAGTAACATAATAGATTAAATAGTAACCCACCGGTATTGGGAACAAAACCCAAGCTACAGACAACGGCGGTCAGGGCTCCAAAGAACGCAACCTCCTTACAATGCGCACCGTGTCAAGAAACCGCTTTCTGAATCAGACTCTTGATCTAGCTACCTAACGAGAGCCTCCTCAGGTAATCCTCGAGGCGCGGACTGACACGACTATCGGCACAATGATCGCTCAGTCCAAATCCCACAATTCCCACATGGCGTCAATATCGTGAGTCAAGTCAAGATACTTATTTTGACCACTGTTTTAAGCCCTGTAAGTGACAGTATAAGTTTATACTTATTTTGCTTATATTTATCGGCTTTCACGAGGTGGTTTCTCGTTTGTGGGACCGTTAATTATTATTATGTAGTATAATTACAGACTTTACACGGGAATTAATGATAATTATAATGTTCTATAGAAAGCGCGAAGGATTACATCGTATTTGTGGCATTATTGGCGTATTTCTTGTTACATGGATAATTACAAATTAATGTAATTTTGCATAATTAAACTAAATTTTTTGTTTAATTACACAGTATATGGCAAAACATCACACAAAATGAAAATTTAAAACGCCATGAAAATTTCACAGAATAATGTATAATCAAATGCAATATTGACATTTAAAAATACCATTCCCTACAAAATAACGTGAAGTACGTTACTATTAATACTTGTATATACTATTATATTGTATTCTGTGCTACTACAAAGCGGTTCTGGAAACAACAAAAAACTCTCGAAACTGAAATGTCAATCAAGCGGAACGAATCGACTGACAATACAATTGTTCAGGTAGATGAAACAATGGATGTCGTTCATGTTTGGTTACCTAGCTAATGATTTCCTATGCAGTCTTATACAACACTATTTTTAGTACATGCGAACCCTGAATATAGTTTGTTCAGTATAAGTAACTGAATCGATTCCAATAATTTTTAAACCATGTTATATTTTTTCCCAAAAATATAAAAAAATGGCTATAAGTTGGACACCGAGCGACACTAAGTACCTATCGCAATAATTTAGGTACTTACTGTTAAATTATTATTAATGAGTTCAAAACGACTCTGGAGGCGCGCACGTGGGCGCGCCGCGTGGTGACCACGTTTTTTTGTGGACAACCAGGTAACAGAAAAAGTTTATAACTTTGTGATTTTTGCATAATACAGTTTTGAAATTTTGTACACAGATTCTTTACATAAAAATACTAGACACGTGTACCGGGTTTCGCATAATTCTTTGACCCGCGTGGTGGGTATGACCAAATCCGTTTTACAAAGAGTCGTAACTTACCTCGAGACTAGTTAAGTGATTATGCTAAATTAAATATGTAAGTCTCAATGAAAAGTTCAAGCTACAAAGCAAATAATTACTGCAAATTCATTTTCGTGAGTATTAAATTCTGAGATGGTAATATAATAATGTTACCATCTCAGAATTTAATACTCAATTTCGGTAAGTATTAAATAATCTATTACGATATCCATACAATCCTTTTACGCCAGATTTATAACAAGAGATAATAACACCAGTATAATGAGGTCATAATATTTTATGAGTAGAAAATTGCCTATTCCAACCATGAAATGAAACAATAAATAATGAGAAAACATATTGCTCGCTGCGAGCTATTAAGTTACACGAATGAAATTTACACAATTTTGGTCTTTCTCTTTAATGCTAGTCAATAATGTGCTTGTGCTTATAAAGATTAGCTTTTCTTGAATGTTGAAAGCAATTTAAGTTTTTAAACTATCATGGCCACCAACATTCTATATGCAAAGTTTTGGGATGGCCGGTTCAGTGGTTTATTTGTGAAAAGGTACAAACAAACAAACTTACTTTCGCATTGATAATATTATTAATTAATTAATAATTGATTAGTATTGATTAATTAATAATTAATGAATATTGATTGATTAGTATTAGTAAGTATATTAGTATTGGTAATTAATAATATTAGTAAATATAAGTAAATTAGTTAATTAGTGAATATTAGTAAATTAGTATATAAGCATTTGTTAAAAAGTAAAACAAGTGAAAACTTTGTGTCCGCACTTGTAAACTTTTCCCTATACTGTTTGTTCCGTTCCCTCAGACAAACCGTGAAAACGGTTTTGTGGGGCATAGTTCTTAAGTTAAGATTTTTGTAAACCTTGTCTTGATAAATAATAAAAAAATAAAAAAATATATCATTAACACTAGAAAAGGGAAGAGGGTAGGCTGAAATGTCTGATCATAAACATCCACCCGCAATAACTTCAGTTTATCCGTGATCATGGTGCTTGCAACAGCGCCGAAATATCGGAAACATAAAACAATCAGTGTACATGGTACATATCCCGTATTTAGTGTTAATGATAATGCTGAAAGCAAGTTTGAATGCAGGGGCTGCACCGGATGTGCCTACTCAAAGAAACCTTTAGGCAAATCCTTTAAATTAAGCTTATTCATTAATTTAATGCAAATTAAAAACCCCTTTTATTCACAGCCTTACAAAAAATACGTTCGTCTAGGTAGGCGTTTATCATCAAGCAAAACAATCTTTCCGAATAAAATATTCCTGCAACGAAGTTATCTTTTGTTGAATTTAAAAAGATACAATTAATGTAAATGGATGCAAAGCCGGCTAAGATTAATGCTTTGTAGACTGAAGGTTTATTTTGGGACGGCTAGATAAAGGACGTGCCTCCTTTTGATGGGCCGACGGAGTAACCTGAAATATAATACATTAATCTTATAATTGTTTCAAATGGGAACATGAAACAGGTCTACGAGTTTTCCCGGAATTATTTTCGTTTCCTTTCTGTATTTTGTTCTTTTACCTTTAGCCATGACTGTTTTTTTCTTGGGTTTCTTTCTTTCGTTAGCACGTAAACAATTGCCTAATGATAACACTTGTTGTCATTAAAACAAAGAAAGTTATAGTTGTTCTACGAGTAGTACGATAGGCATCCTTTTAGTGGTAAAAACCAGTATAAATTGGTCTTTTACTATACTCCAAGCTGACTCCCGCCAAGTCTCTTCCGGGCAACCGGAGGTTCCACCAGTGGCGCTGTTAGCACAGTACAGTGGCGCTGTTAGCACAGTACCGTGGCGCTACTGCTGAACCCTTCCTGTGCGACGCACCGACATTCACGCTCCAAGCTGGCCCACCGTAGACTCCGTCCTCCACCAGGCCAGCTTAGGTGCAAAATGTTACTGCTTATGAACCACCTAATGTAGAAACATGTACTGTATTTACTTCTTGTTACTTTCTAAATTATGCTAAAATATTTTACACACCTCCAAAATTTAGTCCTCGTATCGACGGTACTTTATTACGAAATTTTGTGAAGTGACTTTGATTAATTAGACGAAATTATGTTTGAATTTTAATCAAGTGGTGAACGGAAGTTCTTACATGTACATGTACAAAACGTCTGGAACTTTTGTTCGCATACTAATGAGATTACCGCTTGCACACTAACTGTACATAATTATGTTATGTATACATTTCAAATCTCTTTGTGTAAGCAAAAAGATTTAAGTTAAACCTTCGTCTTCAATCACTCTATCTATTACTGAAAACCACATCAAAATCCGTTGCGGAGTTTTAAAGATCTAAGCATACATAAGGACAGCCTGACAGCGGGAAGCGACTTTGTTTTATACTATGTAGTGATGCCATCAAATATATTAATAATTTTTTATTAACATAAGCCGGACTACATTTCCTATATTTAACCGATGATTCAGTCGAGATGGAAGAACAGCCGAACTCCCATTTGAAATTGGGCATTCTCCTTTCTATCCGTCACCCTCGCGAAGATTTTTTTACAGTCATGTGATAAATTCATGGTAACAGTTTACGCGTCGATATTAAGACATAAAATCAATCGGCACTTAAAATTTATTAAGTAAAGTAATTACGGTGTCATCGCTCAAAGGCCTTACTAGCACTACTACGGAAATTGATAGTTAATTATAAAATAATTTGCTCTAGTCAGGCGATAATCCATTTTAACTTTCACCGATATTAGATCCTTGAAAAGTCTTAACTCGAAGGCTACCAAACTAACTTAGTTCTAGAGCTCTAGAAACTACACCGAAGTATGAGTTGTATCCCTTTTAAAGTTTTCTTTCATTTCACTTCTTATTTACTGTGAGAAAGGGCAAACTATTCCTATTTCAGTGATTGTATAGTTGATGCTATTTTCTTTTCATACCATTCATTGCTTCATAAATATTGATATTCAGCTGCGTTTCGTGAGACTGGTCGTCCATTGGTTCTTCTCCATAGGAAACGACCAACCCGAACTGTGCACCTTTTTGTCCACGTTTTATAAGTGCCCATCGAGGCCTATGTGAAATAAAATATTTTGATTTTGATTGTGATTTTTTGACCCCAACATCGTAAGGAAAAGGCTAAGCAGATGATGACCATTCTGCCACTGAATATTTTAGTTAGTAAGTAGTTTCTGTCATTTTTCAATTTCATTTCAGAACAGTATTGTTTCTAAGTTTTTTTATTGGTCTTCGTCTGAACAAAGTTTTAAAACATAATTAGGACTTCAAACAAGCCTTGTCGAATGTCTTCTTTAAATGGCTAAGGGCCTATAATTTTATAGACCGTAATCAAAAAGTTCCATAAATTGTCAACATAATTACCAGTTCTATTCAACCACCTAACGATAGTAAATGAACATGAAACCCTCTAGAACATTCCGAAATAGGTACGTCGTTAATAAATGCGGGAAAATTCGCAGACGACTGCCATTACACAATCATTTGTGTTTCCAACGTTCCACCTTTATTTTTATGTCTCAATCCACGAACGAACCGTTGTCTACGTTTATGTACAAAACGATAACTTTTGTTCAAATAAAAAAGATTCTTTTGAACGCAGTTCCAATTCAGTCGTCAAAATTCTGGTGAATTTTAAAGCTGGTTTATTCGTTCGCTTGTGACGTTTTAAAGTAAAATTGCTTTTTTTTTGTTATAGGACAAAAGAGGTGAATTTTTCGCTTCCGACGCTGCGTTCGTCATCGCTCGGAGAACTTCGGGATGTCATCAGTGTCAGCAGCCTTGGCAGTGATGTGTTATGCCCGCCTGTTCCCACGCAACTGCGATCAAATTCATTCAGTAAGTAACCCTTAACTTTTCTAAAAAGTTATTAACTGTAGTGAGTTAATAAATAAGTCTGATTTAACTTAACTTAAGTGTATTGTACAGTTATTTATGTATTACGTTAAACGTTACTTTGGGGAGCAGTGAGACAACGCCTACACGTGGGTTCCTGGTTGACCAAATGACGTCATTTGGTATAGGTCACTATTACAACCTACCTTGTGGCTATTACGTAAAGTTATGCAACTTTTATAAACAGGCTTTTTAATTAAATATGTGTCAGAGTAGAGGTTATTTTCAAATTTCGTTTATAGTACAGGAAAGAGGTTAATTTAAAACAACGTTGTTTCATGATTAAAGGCGCATACCTACCGCGGCGCACGGATAACCCACGCATGTATGTTAAGCTTCGCTTTGCATGAAAATGTATTTGATTGTGTCCACTGCAAACCACGGACACGCTATGTAATAATTGACGTCATTAGTACATGCGTGGCTCGCTCGAATAAGGCACTCACATAGCTCAACGCTGTCAACGCCATACACTCTGTGTATGCGGTATCTACACACTATACACGAATATTAACCGCGGTGGGCCACGCACGCTACAGTTGTACATAGTTGTGGGTGTGTAGTGTATACTGCAGTGGAAACATTGACCCACGTTGTGAAACAAATTAATTCACGCAGCTAAAATGCGCCGCGTGCCCGTGCACAGCATGCGCCGCGGTGGGTTTGCGCCTTTACTTTCACGTATATGGCAGCTTTACTCATGTGCATATTTTGGGTAGACCCCTCTAAGTAGTTTGGGATTCAACCTCTTCGAACCTTTATTTAGAAGTTCAAATAAGGCCTTTGGGTGTGTCTAAAACTAGTCAGCCTTACCTAATCTGGACGCGAGAAAAGCCGAACCTATCCCTTATATTTATGCAGATTTTCTCGGGAAGACTTTTTAAGTACGCTCACTTGACATAAAATTTTAATATTACCCGAATATATGACATAACATTTTCATTTCGCAGTTGATTAGATGCAATACGCTCAATCATAATCAAACACCTACATTTATCATAAAGGAGCCTTCCCACAACCAATCTTCACATAATCGAGTTGTGGAATGTTTAGAATTTCTGGAAATCTCGAGTCGGTCGCACTTTCGAGTGTGTACCGTCGAATAGGCACTCGAACATACCTGTCGAGTACCGAACTTTGTTGTTCTGGACTGTTAGTCTTGTTAACAGAGCTCCATAATTATGTCGGTCAGTTGTTTTTGTAATGGATTTTTCACGTTTGTGTAAACAGACTTTAGAATTGAACTTGACATTTTCACATGACTAATTGCGGCAGCGTAATAATACAACTGGGCTGAAAAAATTCAAAACATAGTACAAGAAAAACCAGCCAAGTGCAAGTCGTTCTCACACGTACACAGGGTTCCGTAGCACCAAAGAAAACAGAAAAACTAAATTTGTTTTTCATAGTATGTTAATGAAAAAAAAAGTTACTGCTGCAGTTTGATGAAAAATTCCCATGTGTGACATACAGACAGACAGACATAAAGAAATGACGAATCTATAAGGGTTCCGTTTTTTGCCATTTGGCTGCGGAACCCTAAAAAAACCATTCTTTATTCTTCCATCACCACCACCATTAGACCACCATCATCATCATCACCACATCACCATCATTAGATTTCATTGATAAACCATTTTATTCAAAATATAACATTAAAAATAGTCAGAATTAAACTTAATGAAGTTGAAAAAGCTTCATAACAAACTAAAATTAAAACCACAGTGAGCACACAATCAAACGAACAAAGCAATAGTTGTGGTCATGAAACTTTTCACCGTGTAAACTACAAAGTCAGTTTATTTTAACACAATTGGAAGTTCCGACTTGGTAATTTGTACATGAATTGCAAATTATACATTTTGCAGAGGCGAGCAAAAGTTGCTTGCCGGGTCTATTTTGACAAGGACTTAAGCCACTGTAACGTTTAGGGCTCAACCGGTAAATTAAACTATGAAGAGTGGGTATATACAAAAACTAGCTGTTGCCCGCGATCGTCTTCCGCGTGAAATTTTATAGCCTATAACCTTCCTTGATAAATGGCCTATCCAACACTAAAAGAATTTTTCAAATCGAACCAGTAGTTCCTGAGATTAGCGCGTTCAACCAAACAAACAAACTCTTCAGCTTTATAATATAAGTATAGATTTAATTAGATCAAACAATTATTTAAAGGTTTACATATTCACCCCATTAAAGGACAGGCGTGAGTTCACACATCGAGCACGTGTTTGGTTCTAGACCGCCTAAAGAAAACCACTATCCTGTAGGTCCAGAGCGTAGGTGACTGAAGGCAACCAGGTAGGTAGGACGGTCTTCTTCCCGAGGTCGCGCGCAGCATGCAGGGTTGCCCAGCCACAAGTTCAGCACGTTTCGGGTTGGTTCTGAAAAAGGAACCCTTTGCTTTCCAAGCTTAGGTTTGAAATTAACTGCTTATCTCGTTTTTTGTGAAGATGTTCTAAGCAGGTTGACATTCAAACGACAAAAGAAACCCTGAGTCCTTCGCCTCGACATGAACTGTTTGCCGTAGTTGTGGCCAAAATATAAGCTGTATTCTAATTTTACGATCAGTAGTATTTAGATTGGATTTGGGCCCTATCAGAATACCAACGATGGGACATTTCTTAAATGTAACAACACCATGTAACATAACCACTACTGTGTAACATTACCTTTTGGCCTCATACAGGACCAATTTAGTTTAATGTAAGTATGTCTTATTTCGGGGCGAGACGGAGTGGGAAGCGGTCGCCTCCTTCTGCGAAGCAGTCATGCTCGCGAAGGAGGAGGCGGGCCGCGTGAGGGAGAGGCGCCGGCGCCGGCGCTGGACATCGGCAGACGATCTCCGGCCACCGTAGGCGCGGGCTTGCGGGCGGCGAGTAATGGGCGACTCGCTGTCCGACCATGGACCATGCCCGGGTCGACGGTGCGTTGTGTCCCACGCGCGCCTCAAAGAGTGTCAGCATCATGACGGGGTCGCGGGACTTATAGAATTACCGTGACCCTGGATCATAAAGGGCTATTGAAGGACACCGTGGATTTTAGTCAGTACAAGTCTGACAGTTCCTCCCACTCTGCCCTGGGTGGGAGGACTCATTTGATGATTTTACCACGATAAAAAAAAAGAAAAAAAAAAAAAGTATGTCTTATTTTATTATTAATACTCGAAACGGGATATTTACCATGTTTACTGTTTCTTATGAGTTCCCAACATTAAAAAAAAAAACAAAATCTTATGTCTTATTTTGTTTTTTTTTAAGTATACTTTTGAAATTGTTAGTTTTATCATTTGTTTTTGTCATGTGCGAGACAAATGAATACTTTTTCTACCTATCTTTATTATGTCGTAGACTATTTCACAGTCGCCATGAGTAGTGGTCTGCGGTGGGAAAAGCGAACAGTGTTCTACGCGCCCTTTGCACCCGTTAGGCATAACTGGCTATTGCAGTCGGAGTTGAGCGAATTTACGAGTATTTCCTGCGCCCCTGACTCAATACAACCTAACCCTCCATTGAACACTAAGGATATCTCCGATCCTCACAAGTAAAAAAGAAGGGAATATAGATCATAAAACGAATTTAATTTAATTTAATTTAGTTCAATTCAATTTAATTTAATCTAATCTATGCCTATTTTAATTATATTGTTTTATATGTCATTATTTAAATTTCAATGAGCTTAATTAATGTATTTTTTTTTCCTAATTAATCCTTATTATTTGTGATTCGTTTTCTTGTTCATATGTTTACAAGTAACTAATTTGAATGTTTTAACTATTAACTACTACTACTATTTAAAAAACTATATTTTGTTGTGTTAATTGTAATAAATTGAGCATAATGTAGTGCAAGCGGTGCTTTTCTATAAGTGATGAGGCGCTTAGACTTAAGTTTGCAATGTACAAATTATAATGTAATAGTGTACTCATTGTTGAGAAGCCTAATAAATAAATAAAACAACAGCTCTAGGAACATCACAGTGAACAAAAAACACTACCGAACAATTAATTTCACCCACATCACATGAAAGCGATGAAAGCATTTTATTATTAGTCGCCCTCGGTCACAATCTACCGTTATTGTATGTCCGGAAAATGGGTCTACCGTGTATTGAAATATGAATAGATAGTTTTGGTCGATAGCCGATAGTTAGCTAGCGATAGTTTTGGTATGGTAGTTACCGTGTTAATATTTCCATTGGGGCCAATTTCATACACCAATAAGTTGCGTTTAACCTGCAGCATTAATTAATAATGGAACAGCGTTAGTACTACTTCCGTGTTTATTTTAGAATAAAAGATCACCGACCCACATTGGGGCCGCGTGATGGATTATGGCCCACTCGCTTTCAGAGGGAATAGGCCTGTGTTGCAACAGTGAAAAGATATAATAGAAGATGGAATATCCTTTTTTGTTCAAAAAAAATTTTAAATTTGCGGTCTTGCCGTTACAGCACTCCTTCTGTTTATTTGATTGTCAAAAATGATTCTGTATTGTTCAAAAGTACACTTGGTTGATGGGAATAAACTCTTTACATTGGACTTGAAACATAACTGGCGAATTGTGAGTTTATTAAAAGTGCGCCTCTGGGGACTGGCGTGATGTTATTATAATAAGAAACATCGTCATATTTAAACATATTCTCTTGTATCTTACTAGATTTTATGATACTCTTGCTGAAAAACAGTAATACTTCGATGAATATTTTAAGCATAAGCTTCGCTGAAGTAAATTCTCATTTTACCTTCTTATTCTGATTACGGTATGTCGAAAACCGGGACTCACTTACATATGTATTAAGCTCAAGCTTGAGTCGTAAACGATCACGTAACACTGCTAAGCAAACTCTTGAAGAAATTTTGAGAAAGCCTTTACCAAAAGGCTCATTTGCAATAAGATTACGAGTCTTTTTGTCTGGCTTTTTATTCCAATGTGGTCTTTGGAAACACAAAGAAGCTATTTTAAGTCAAGTGCATGATCTTTATCAATAAGAAAATGGGATGGAGCTGTACTTTTACTCTTTGCTTTTTGTAGGAATCCTTTGAAACGTGTACTCTGACGTCTTAAGCTGTACGGTTTAGTTCTCGGCATACAAAGCCTTAAGCCAGAAGGTCATAGGTCCTCCTGGTCCTAACTATGCATGTCTGTAGGCATGACCTTTACACTTAACAGTATAGTTATGTTGTTGTTTATGCGAAATTCCCTGCGGTTGTGTTAAATCTGTGCTAAGTGGTATGTTACACTTTTGGTTGGCATTCAGCTTTCGGTTGAAATTGTAGTGCATTGTTTTTGTTAATGGTCGAAATCATCGGTATTGTTTGTATTCAAACATTGTTTTTACGCTTTTTTTTTTTTTAAATACGTTGCCCCACACTAGAAATTTCTCCTGTATCATGAGTGCGTTTACAAACATTTAAACTCACATACACAAAAACCAGACCCGGAACAACTACCTGCAGGTAATACAAATATTTGTTCCGTGCGGGGATCGAACCCGCTACATGCAGCGCAGCAGCCAATCGCTCAGCCACTGGGCCAACCGTGCTGTCATGTTGTTCACTTTAAGATTAAGATTTAAAATCAGTCGTTTCTAATTTACGTCGCTCCTGCCTTTAAGAGAGTTATGAGTTTAGGCCATATGGTTATTCTGATATGGCTTTTGTTTGGACAGTTTTTATAATCTTCACCTGAACTATGTCTTTTTCTTTTTGATAAATCCATAGAGGACTGAAAGGTCAGGTCAAACTACTACAGACAAAACCCCAAGGCCTTCTGCTTTCATGGCGTATCAATGCGGGAAAAGAAAGAAAGAAAAAGAATGCGGGATGTACTCACACATTCTTTAATTACCCCCTTATCTTACAAGACATCAACTAAGATGTTGCTGTATACTTAAATGATAACAAAGTAAGCTTTTAAGTTTTATCTGCTCGTAGGGATTGAAGTTTATATCAAGCTCTTACAGCGGTGTTGTTTCAACAATGTTTCTACGTAATTTAACTGCAGTAAACACAGGGTTACACGCGAAACTCGTTAACGTTTTTAATGGTTGCAAAATGAGATTTTAAGGAGATAGGTCAAGTCGTGTTCTTGGCGTGGGCTCTGTTGTAAGTACAAGTTACTACACATTTCCAGTTTACAAATAACTTAGCGTCTGCAGACTGTGTCTAAGTTACTTAGCATGAATTAATGTTTTATGCAACTTTAATTAAAATAAAATGAGTAAGAGAATTAGCCTCATTTCACACGTGTTTTCCATCCCCTTAAGAGAGAAAGGAGAAAGTAAATACGTCGATTTTTAATCGAAATACAATAACCAAATACAATTATAGAGAGATAAATAAAATACATTTACCATATAGCATTTTAGTTACATTTTTTCAACAATCATAATCAGTATCAACCATAGATATTAAGAAATTCTTAAAATCATGAAAATATTATACCTGAAACGAGTATTTTTAATTTAAAAAAACGACGTATCTACGTTCCGTTTACACCGCGCGCTCGTGCTAGTGCCTCTGTCCAACTGTCTGTACTGTTGTGAACTAATGTTTCTTGTACTCCATTAAAAGAATGGCTGCTGTCAGAGTGAACGATTTGTACTGATCACGGCTACCAGTCAAGAGGTATCAATTGTATTACAGTGTTAAGGATGATTTCCACCAAACGGCTCGCTTCGCATCGGATCGGAAAGGATACGAACGGATGCGGCGATAGTCGTTCTTGTCCGGTAGTATGGCGACGCATATGATCGGCTCCGTACAGTCGCTTGCGATCGTACCCGTTTCTGCGCCTAGTCAAATAGTTTTATTCCTACCGTGTTGACGTGTTCTAATTATAAAAATGGTTTTATGTTGACGTCAATCATAAATCACAGAAGAAAAAAAAAACATAAATCACAGAAGAGGAAAATAAAAATATGGGCCGAAAGGATCCGATCGGATACGACGACAGGAAACCGGACGAACGGAGGCGATCACGCGTTACAGCATACTTTCGGCTACGATCGCGTGTCGCGGAAAACGCCCGCGGACAAGCTGCTGTGCGCCGCTTGGTGATATAGACTTAAATACCGTTTTAATATCGTTTAAAGATTGTAAAATCCGTTCCGATCCGATGCGATGCGAGCCGTTTGGTGGAAATCATCCTTAAAAGCGGTTATTCATTGTTTTAACACTGGCTCTTGTTTTAATATTTCCGACAAAGTTGACAGTTAACCGTTAGTAGAAAAGAATATTTTAACGATGATGAGTAATCTGAATCTTTTTTTAATTAACTGTCAGAGATGAAGTTGTTCTAAGAAATTCTGTAGTAATCCGTGAAGGAAAGTTCTCTTACTTTTGGTGAAGACTTGAGACTGCCAAACTCGGTTGTCTAGCTAAGTGAATGTTATCTTTAAGCACTAAACTGTGTATTTTAACAAATTGAACAGAAACTTTTATAATCCGATAAAAGTAACTGTGTAATTTGACATGATCCAACAAATTGTTAAATAATTATTTATCATTGCTTAAGTAATTCATTTTTCGATTTCGGTTTTAAATAAACTGCCTCATTCGCGCGACTACGATCTAGGCGCGACTGCTGATCTTGAGGTCATGGGTTCGATTCCCAGATCGGGCAAAGTGTTATTGGGTTTTTCCATCAGGAATTTCTCAGTAGCATCCACGGAGTCTGGATTTGTGCCCGGTTGATGGCAATAGGCTCGCCTCCTGTTAATGGGACTTAAAAACACAAACTAGTGAAATGTGGGTGTACTATTTATTAGGTACATCTCTGCCTAACCCTTCGGGAATTACAGGCGTGATGTTATGTTATGAAGATACACCAGTTTTAGGGTATGTTCGCTCCTACAAACACTTTATAAAAATTCTAATCAAAGATTTTATTAATTCTATTTACGTTGCCTTACCTGAACCCTCTACTTAGTAAACTAAATTCCGAATAATTATGCCATCTGACCTACATAAATGTTTATACTTATTTAATTGGTTTTAGCGATAATTTTGGGCTTATATCTAAGCTAGCTATTGCCCACGTACAGTTTGGAAGTTATCCCACAGGATAGTTCTATCGGGATATACACATAATGTAACATCACGCCTGTAAGTGTTAACCAGCGGTGCACCCACCCACATTTTGCCAGTTATGTTTCAACTCCCATGTCATCATCAACCGGGCATAAATCCAGACTCCGTGTCTGCTACTGAAAAAGAACAGAGGAAAAACCCCAATAACAATTTTCACGACCCGGGTATCGAACCCAGGACCTCATACTTAGCGGTCGCGCTTGCGACCACTAGACCAATGAGGTAGGTTCTATCGGAATAAACGGTTTAATATTTCCTATACTAATGTACTAACCCAGTTTATAGTCAACCTGTGTGCAACATCTAAGGCTGTGTTTCCACCAGAGAAGTGCAAAGATGTGCAGCGAGAGATGTGCATAAAACTAACCAATCATATAGCTAGATTAGCTCAAAATGTGACAAAGAAGCTATACTATTGGTCAGTTTCACGTACATCCCTCGCTACGTATCATCGCTCATCTATCTATATCATCGTGAAAACGCAGCTTTAATCTGTTCAGCTGTTAATTCGTGAAAAACAGACGTACGGACGGATAGATTCACTTTAATTTAATAATATTAGTATGGATTTTGGGACATACATCTAAACAGAAATCGACCCCTAAAGGCGTGAATGCTTTGAACTGTGATCAAATCGATTTATCTTAACAAGGGATTAGGGTTGATTGGTAAAGTCCCCTTTTGTTTCTGGTTGAGCTTAAGCCCTTGTTATCGCATCATAGGACTACCTATTAAGCTACTCTGTTATTTCATGTGTCAAATTAATGATCATCTTGTCATTTGGATTAAGTAGAGGTAGATATTGTTTCTACCTGGGGCCAAGCGTGATATTATCAATTATTATTATTCATTATGACAATTATACTAAGACCACGTCATTACCAGAGTGCCGATTTCGTAGTATCTTAATGAATAATAGCGGCTTGATTGTGTTAAGAGATTGAGATGGCAGCTACAATACTTTCACAAGTTATTATGCCTTGTGACTGATTGTTGCTTATTTTTTTTGACATTCAAAAGTGCCTGTAATGGTCAAATTGAAATAAATGCTTTTAATTTGAGTTTAATTACCAAAACTGTCAAAATTAACAACCTCAGTGTTAGTGATTGCCAGTAGCAGACTTGGGCCGTAAACGTAAAATTTTAATGTTGTACAAAATAAATATAAAAGTTAAGGTTCTCCTAGGGCCAATGTCTTTCTGCTTATAAGACGAATAGCAACATAAATCGTGACCTCACACACTTATCTCACAATTTTCAGACGCTTACCCTACCTAAGGGTACATTTGCAGTGAAAAATTGCGGGTTGACCCGCAAGTCCCCTTCTGAAAAAACACAACCCATGTGAAAAAATAACTTTAGCACAAAATATTCGTAGGCATCAATTAGTTCACTTTACTAGCAACACTATGACCGTTAATTCTAGGAAATCGCATGTTTTCGTACCACTAAAGCCTTTGGGAGTCTGTAGCGATATGTCACGCCTAATTTATTACACTTTCCCTACATAAAAACGTGGTAAAACTACCCATTTCTACGAATATCATTAATGTAGTAATTAAATTAAACGGCTGAATGTTTTATGCACGATTCTTGTGTACATGATTGCAGCATAATATAATATTAAAATGTATTCTTGAAGCATTATACTGCGGTTTTACGCTCTGCTAGTTTTATGTCAGAAAGCGTTATACAAAGTGATCTACAGTCTTTGTTGTTACTACAGACATAAATAACGTCGAAGTCTCGATGAGCTTGAAGTATTCTTCAATTTATGGTGGGAAAAATCGGGTCGGAAAATTGATACGTTTTTCTTGAGAGTAAAGAATGAAACTACAAAGGAGTTACGAATTTCTGAATAATTAAAAATAGACTGAAAGAAATTCTAGCAAATACATAAATTTTTCACCAATGTTTTTCTAAAATATTACTTTCGCAACTTTACGTTGTTTCATGTTTTTATAGTTTCTTCTTTCTAACATGATTAGGTTTGGTACCAACCAGTCTAAAATAGAATTTTTGATGACGTAGTCTTTTGTACCAAGCAATCTAACATAGAATTATGACTTATTCGTCAACTGGCGAGTGTGAAACTCGTGTGTGCGTGCGAGTTGACGACATAAAAAATAGGTTAAATCGGAAGGTGCCAACTCGCGCGCATTCGCGAGTTTCACGCTCGCCAGTTGACGAATAAGTCGAATTTCTGATGACGTAGTCTTTTTTATTTTAACAAGTAAAGTGTTAATACTAAATCGAAATCGTAAATGTTTTATTCTAATAAACTAAGCCTGAGGGCCTTTATAATAGTGGAAATTCGTTTCGTCACTTTCCAGGTCTTTTGTATTTCTGCAACACGTAATAAGATTTTCGATAGCTTATGTTAATCAAAGACACTTTTTCTTCGTTATCGCTATTACTTTGTTGCCCTCTAGTTATTATTGCATGCATTGCATGCTGTTGTCTATCGCATCATATTGTACACTATGCTTATATCATATTTTTTATTTTTTATTCTAAATGGGCTTACTCTAGACCACAATCTAGTCTAATCATAATCATAATGCTTGTAGTATTAGGATAAACAGAGGAACAATTATAGATAGGTCAATAAATAAATAAAATAAAATTATTGCAAGGAACGAGTGCTGAAAGCATCCCTAGAAATGTTGTCTTTATAGCAACTTACGTCCTCACCGTATTAAAGTAGGGATTACTTTCCAACTTTATGTTTAGCATTGCGAAAATGTCACAGCAATGAGAATGTGGGTGGACTAAAATTGTTTCAGTACATTTGTTAGACACACGGATAGTGGAAACCTCAGTATAGTAAAGATTTTTATAGTACGACTGTGCTAAATAAACTTTACTGCCTATGTTTGTAGATTTTGGAACTTTGTACATAAATGAGCTAAGAGTCTCAGAGGCACTTGTATTGTCAAAGTTTTAATTGGTTTTCTAATTTTTGGACAAAAAGGAGCTTGTACTAAATAATGTAAGGAATTCACTAACATTGGCGTTTAATTTTTGCGTATCTTTTGTATTTGGCGAAATAATTTTCATCTATTTTCTAAAATTATCGGACAAGTTTTTTTTTGTGAATGTAAGTGACCAAGTCTACCATCAGCATTATCTTATACCAAATAGCAATTAACGAAAATTGTTCGTGTATTTTGACATTTTGCTAAAAAAACCTTCGTAATATGATCACCGTAACGATCGTGCCTGCCACTTAAATTAAAGCCAATGTAATATTTAAAAAAGTAAAAATCACCTTTAAATCGACGCTTTTCAGAGCAATAGAGGCTGTCGCACAAAATCCTGACACATGACTATCGGACAATATGCATGGAACGTCGACTCTACGGAGCGCAACTTTTTGAAACGCGCTGCATAGAACGTTTTGAAATGTGCTGCATTTCGGACCGATTTGATTTTAATTTTTTATTTTTTTTTTTGTTTTTAGCTTTACAAAATGTTGCAAGTATAATACCACTACGTATTAAAACCTAAAACAGTGTTTAAAATTAAATGAACCCAAAATAAGGTACATTTTTATAAATTGAACATCAACCAATCTTCTTTTGTCTGGATAGCATGAATGTGCTATTTTCGAATTACCAGAATGAACTGCTCCAATTCTAGGCTTTATTTAGGCTTCTGCCGAAGTCTATTCGAATAGGATTTATTTTCGATCCGTCTGAACACATTCGTAGTAGACAGCTAAAGTAGGGACTCAAAATATTAGTTTCGACTGCATAGAGATGCGGTCGACTGCATGTTAGAGAGCTCTTTGTTAAATTTTACATTGTACGAAAATTAGTGAGTTTAGGGCTAGATTTACGATGGAAAGGAAGATTAGTTTTGGAGTTTAATGCAACACTAGCTATTGCCCGCGGCTTCGCTAGCGTTAATTTAAGCGTGAATTAGACAATCAATTCGGGTTGTACTCTGCTTGTGACAATAAAATTCAATCATGATTCGAACGACACGTGGCATTGTTGTTTTCCTCGGGAGCAGTACTTTCTCTCGGGAGGAAAGGTACCCTATGTCCGTTTCTGTACACCTGACAACGTATATGCAAAATTTCAGGATTAGTGGTTAAATCGGTTTAGTGGTTTAGGCGTGAAAAGGTAATAAACAAACAAACTTACTTTCGCATTTATAACATTAGTTTTTGATTATTCCTAGTACCTAGTTGCAATGCATGTGGATATAAATTGAATAGTACAACAGTACACATTAATTATCTCCATTGATTTAATACTAACAAATTGCTGCCAAGTAAGTTATCATATCGCGTTTTAAGGTTCTGTTGAAAAATTTTAATCTTCACACATCCGTTTTCATTTGAATTGAATATTAAATCAGTCAGCGTCTCTTTTTTCTTTAAAGATGTATACCAAGGCAGCAGCGCCACTGTAGCTGACGTTCACGAATATAATATGAAATTACGCTTCGCTCCGTGGGCATCCTCATACTCCTAATATTATTGCCTATTCCACACTGCAAGCATTTCTTGCTGTAATATGCCTACATAGCTATATTCTCCTGGTACCGTATGCCGTGACCACTAAGTCACTGTTAATTAGTCTTTACTCAGGTTATAACGTGCAGTTAGTTTTAATGTATGGACGTAATGAACTAGAATTACTACTATGCGGGTTGAGTTACAGTTTTAAAAGTTAGAACTAGGTTTTTTACAACCTAGTAAATAAAAGATTCTAAATTATGAAACTTATAAAGCCATTGCAGTTGAAATTTTATCGTAGTCTATTGGATTTATTTTTATGAAAGGACTGTTTTATACATATACTTATGTCGGGTTGTCAGGATTTATTCTGTTAGGCTCGTACATCATGTGGGCAAGAAGATGGGTTTCGTGCAATGTGCAAACTTTTTGCGTGAAGTTATATTTACATACACATACAAACAGTACACACATACATAACACACGTACACGTACAGAACACATGCACGTGCGTACACGTGTGTTTAGTTATTTTTTTTTTAATTTCCTTTTTTTACATTTTTGCGTGTTAGCGGTCAACAGCGGTGACAGCCAAACGGTTGACGGCGTCGTTACGGGTCTTGTTACACCCTTTATATAAAAATAAGAATAGGCTGATTTTTTTAAATTACCTGTTAGCGACAATAACGTAATAGAATAGTGTAAAAGAAAGAACATTCGAAAAAGCACGTCATTACCGTGTTTTTGTGTTTCGATTTCAAGTACTTTCTGTTATTTTTAGTTTTGAAGGTAAATAGGTACAAATTCGCACGAGAAAAGTCTCACCACAGGTGCGCGTACGCAACCTACTTATAAAAAACACCGGGAATTGTTATTGTAATTTCGACCGTACTCCGAGGGCGTAAAGTACCTACTTCCTTAATTCGTTCAAGTTGTTTGTGATCATTTTTTGCTTATATGTAGTTTCTTTTGTATTTTTTTTTGTTGATGTTTTTATGAATAAAGGACTGTTTAGCGAACAATACTACATCGCTAGAATATTCGCGAATATTTTTTGTGTGTCTGCTGACGGTATTAAAACACAGCACAGAAACCGCAAGAGTTTGAGCAAACTATCTCTCAGGTGCAAATTCTGCTCTATACCGCGGTGATCCGTCCCATCATGACATACGCTTGTGTCGTGTTCGCACATACAAAGCCCAGATATATCCATAGGATGCAAGTACTTCAGAACCGGTTCTTACGAAAAGTCACGGGAGCCCCTTGGTATGTCCTCAATGACCGTCTGCACATAGACCTTAGAATGCCCACTTTCCTTCAGTTTATGAAACAGTCTTTCCAAGCTTTTCGATTCTGCCTTAAGGCGCTACCTCAAAAATAATGCTTGGTTGACGGCTTCGTGAAGGGTTCGTTTACACCCTGTATAACAGAATAAATGAAAATATAAATATCAGAGGTAAAGCTAAGTCTAAAGTACTTAATATAAACTTCTAAAATTCACTGAAGTACTTTTAGTGCTTACTTTACAATCTTCTTTGCCGTTCCTCAACAGAAGTTCGAAATCGTTTTATTGAAATCAAGCGTCTGTAATAAGAGAGTTTTAATCGTTTGATGCTACCCACTGATTCGGAAATTTGATTTTACTGAACCAATGGAGGGAATTCCAATGTTTTCTTTATGAAAAGACTTTATTTGCCGAACTTGGCAATAGCCAGCGGGTTTGACTTACGGTACGATTACTTTCCGTTGCTTGTTTTAAAGCAGAAAATTATTACTGTCACGAGCACCAAATGTAAACACTTAACATTTTTTTAAAGTAATTTTTACCAACTGTTCTGATTAAAATTTCATGTTGTTACGAACATAGTATCGGAGGAGCTCGTGGCTAAATAATAACAGCCGCTCGGGTCGATCTTTAGGTTAAACCGTGCTTGCCTAGGTTGGTCTGTGGATGGGTGACCGCCCATTACATACCGAGATTCCTCCGTGCCTCGGAAAGCACGTTAAGCCGTTGGTCCCGGCCGTCATTTGTAGATCTTTGACAGTTTTTAGGTAGTCAGAGGCCCAAAAAGTCTGACAACCAGTCTTACCAAGGGGTATCGTATTACCCAGTACTAACTGGGTTGTGGAGGTCAGATAGGCAGTTGTTCCATGTAAAATACTGGTATATAGTTGGGAAAAGGCTAGGCAGATGATGTTGTTACGAACATAGTATTTTGGAACTCATATGTTATGAATAAGATCCTATCTCCAAGTTACAATCGTTATTTCTCGCGAAAATTGCTTTTAAATTTAGGAAAGTCTATATATATTGGTGCTCGTGACTGTACGCCTTAGCAAAGTCACCTACTACGGGTGGGTGGTGTGTACTGTGGATTCTGCCAAACTCTGTGGGGAAATACACCCGTGCTAACGTCATCATCGTGTATGTAGTACAGTATCTACACTCACATTGCGCCAGTTATGTTTAACCTTTTGAACGCCAGAGCATAAACGCACGCGCGTGCCCTCCACGTCAAGCCACAATTTCACCTACCATTTTGTTACATATTTGTGTCGTTTGGTAGGGCACGCGCTTGCTCTTCACGTTTATGTGACAGTGGCGGTCAAAAGGTTAAACTTTTGAACGCCAGTGTCACATTAAACGACACAAATATGTGACAAAAATGCGCGGTGCACTATAACACGAAATAAAAAATTAAATAGTTTTGAAATCCCCATTCTTTTTGTAGGCATTTGCGGTGAAATTGTGGCTTGACGTGGAGGGCACGCGCGTGCGTTTATGCTCTGGTGTTCAAAAGGTTAAGTCTCATGTAACAGGGTCGAACTCGTGGCTCAGTTCTGGTCCGACACAATTTCGATTGCCATCGACACGCTAAGATGAAGATGTAAAAGAGGGCCAACATATTGCCATCAACCGTTCACAAATCCAAACTCCGTGGTTGCTACCGAAAAATTCCTGATGGAAAAGCCCAATAATGATGCAATAGCCGTGCTTTTATTATTTTATAAATATCTACCGTGTGCTTTTAATCCTGTCTGCAGCCTGTGATACAGGATTATCCTAGTACAGGCTATACAGGCAGGTATGTTAGGCAGGGATTATTAAACCTACATTTTTAGTTTTAGATTCATATTGTGTTTTACCTTCTGGAATTCTGAATGAAGATTTATTTATTAATTATTTATTTTAATAAGTATCTATCAGTAGGCTTGCGGGCGGCGAGTAATGGGCGACTCGCTGTCCGACCATGGACCATGCCCGGGTCGACGGCGCGTTGTGTCCCACGCGCACCTCAAAGAGTGTCAGCATTATGACGGGGCCCCCCTCTAGAGGGCCAAAGCCTGCCGGGGTCGCGGGACTTATAGAATTACCGTGACCCTGGATCATAAAGGGCTATTGAAGGACACCGTGGATTTTAGTCAGTACAAGTCTGACAGTTCCTCCCACTCTGCCCTGGGTGGGAGGAATCATTTGATGATTTTACCACGATAAAAAAAAAAAAAGAAAAAGTATCTATCAGTAAAGTCGTCAGTGTACAAATACAGTCACTTAGCTCTGCTGCAATCCAAGTTATTCAAGAGAACTGGGGTTCGCTAGGTACACCTTCCCATCTTTAATCAAAAAGCAATCGCAGTGAACGCTTGGTAATGAAAGCAACCTGTAATTACCCTACTTTTGTAGAAAGACCTCTACCCGTACAGATAATCAACGAGCATTGATCACCGCTCTTAGATATTGCGTGTTAAAGAGCTCAACGATCAGTCATTTGTTTCTTAGATTTCTTTGGAAAGTAGGTACGTGATTAATTATCTTCCTGCTCTTGATAATTATAATTAATCATCTTTCCTGGCAAGTCCAAAGTCTTCAATAAATGAGTTTAATTTAATCGGGATCCGCGCAGCATTTCTTTTGTTTTCGTACATACAGCTACTCTCGGTATTAGATCCCTTCCTGATCACTTCTTATGAGCTCAGAAAGTAAAATAATTATTTTGTGTTAAAAAACCGGCCAAGTGCGAGTCGGGCTCACGCATGAAGGGTTTCGTACCATCGTAGTAGAGTAGCCCCTTTAATTTTTTTTATTTTTTGTTGTTATAGCGGTAGAAAAAATACACATTCTGTGAAAATTTCAACTGTCTACCTATTACAGATTATAAGATACAGCCCGCTGACAGACAGACGGACGAAAGGACAGTGGAGGCTTAGTAATAGGGTCCTGTAGGTTACCCTTCGGATAAGGAATGCTAAAAAAAACATATTAAAACCCCTGTTTCTTCCTTGTAGATAAGTAAATTCGTAAATCTACACTGCCTTGGCTGTAACACCGGTATTCTTGCAAAAATAACAAAAAAGTATTACCTAAGCTGAAAAGTTCCACAATGCAGCCTTATTTTTCCACTATCATGCAAGATAATGTAGTTACCGGACGACCGGCGTTAAGCGGTAATATAAAACTGAAGAGCTTTTACTTGCACGATGTTTCTAGGCTACATTGTGATGAACCTATGTTGATATCAACCTACATAGGTATAATACATACGAAAAAAAACTTACAGTCACCCACTGCAAGACAAAACCATCATTAACATAATCATCTGCCAATCCTTCTCCCAACTATGTTGGGGTCGGCTTCCAGTCTGCAGCTGAATACCAGTATTTTACATGGAGCGACAGCTTATCTGACCTCCACAACCCAGTCAGTACTTGGTAAGAAAGGTAAGAATGGTTGTCAGACTTTGGTGCCACTGACACTATAATGACAGTCAGAGATCTACAAATGACAGCTGGGACAACGGCTTAAGCTATAGCTAACACCGCTGGGTCTAGAATCATGTTTGCACAAGTGGTTCCGTGTTAGTGGTTTGGTGTTAGGAAAATGAGCACTAAGTATGAACTTTTGATAATTCATCCTCTTGACGTTAAATAGGAGAAGAAAATGACGATGGGAAAACTCAATGAATACACTGCTTGTAATATCATAATTCAGTTTCAACAAAACGATTATTTCGCGCAATAGTGCGGGAAACATTTTGTAATTACAACGAGTGTAAAATGGAACCAGCTGCTCATTCTCTCGTTTCAATAACATTCGATGCATTTTTTTATTCTGTTTATTGGTATATAATATATCGGTTTAAACTCGAACGTAAATTATTGTGTCCACCGTCAAAGTATCGTATTTTTTAAACCTCAATGTTGAATTTTCGTCTTAATTCACGTCAACAGTTTACAGTTTCAGCGCTTTATTTTATACAATGAGTGCGACTGTATTAGGCTTTTGTAACACAGCTGTCGTATGTTGTGTATTCGGTATTTTTTAATATTTAGTACCTAAGTTATTTTTTTTTTATACATTGCCCCGCTCTAGGAATTTCTCCTGTATCGTGGGTGCGTTTACAAACATTTAAACTCACATACACAAACAGCAATTCTTCTTCTATATCGTGTGGTTAGTGCCTAACCTGTTGTCAGAGTTTTTATGCCGCCCAAAAATATCTCTCAGGCATGCTGGTTTCCTCACGTTGTTTTCCTTTACCGAAGCAAGTGATAATTATACCTTCAATACGCACATGAATCCGAAAACTCAGAGGTGCATGTCTTGGGTTCGAAATCGAGACCAATGACATGGGAGCCCGACGGTCACACCGATAGACTGTCACTACTTAAGTTTTAATTGAAACATGTCGTTATTCATGGTTACCAAAAGAACCACTAAATATAATTATGCAGAAAGAATAATTATTATAATGGCAAAGAGACCAATAACAATTTGGTTTAAACCACTTGATTGGCTGTTCCCGGAATAAAAACAAAATGAACGTTCCAGTCAAATTCAATTAAAATTGCTGTCAACAAAATAAAGTGTTGCGTGTTTAATTAAAGTCTGCAAGGAATTGTAAATAATATTAGTGAGAACGTATATTTATCAGCGCTGAGGTGAATGACCGGCGCACCCAGACAATGTGTTTTGTTTTGGTTATAAGAGAGTTTTCTAATATACAGGCTGGAATTTTTTAGCGAATTTTCGTAAATCTTTGATTGCAGATTTATTTCTTTTTAAAAATATAGGAATGTTTCCTTTGAGTAAAATTTTCTATCACCAATATTTAGAGTACTTCCGCGAATACAATAGAAATGGTCATGGACTTTTTATTAGAGACACAAATAGTTTGTCCAGTACTCATTATATTGGGAGGGAATTTTAGTCCTTGAGCCGGTATTCATCGTTCATAATTTCATCATCTTCCTGCCCTTGTCCCATTCTATTTGGGCTTGGCGTAATACGTCTTCTTCTTCCATTCTCCCCTGTCAGACGTTATGGCATCACTTACTCCTTATCTTTCATAATTTGATGTAGCTATTTAAACGCACGTCCGCTAATACATAGTATTGACTTATTGTTGTTAGTATTATAAACATTAGAAAACGTATTCATGAAGCGGTATTACTCAATAAACATAAATTCACAGCTTTTATTCCGTAGGGTTAAGAATGAACCCAGATTATACAAAAAATAACGTATTCGGTATCAAAGACCATAAAAATATAATAGTAACCTTTTTTTTTGTAATCATCTAATGACCCCCCCCACTGGGCGGAGCGGAAGGGCAGTCAGACTTGTACTGACTAAAACCCATTCATGTTCCTTCTTTGCCCTTTGTGTTCTTTGCCCGCAGCATAATAGTAACCTCGCAGACTTCCTTATATACAAATCTCTGGAATAAAATCTATGTGATGGTACCATTGATATATTAAAAAACCCTAAACCATACCATACCATACCATACCATGCCATACCATACCATACCATACCATACCATACCATACCATACCATACCATACCATACCATACCATACCATACCATACCATACCATACCATACCATACCATACCATACCATACCATACCATACCATACCATACCATACCATACCATACCATACCATACAATACCATACCATACCATACCATACCTAAATATTTATCTGATACCCTTTATATTACGCTATGATGAAATTTTGTACGTGAAAACCGCATTTCCCGTGAAGAAATAGAAACAAGGAAAACGATAACAGATATTATCTCTCTGAATAATGGTGGGAACGTGCTCACACGATTCAATATGTCGCACATTAACGCTTCAGTTGATAAACACGGCATAGAAAGAAAAAAAGAAACATTGACACATAACCTAAATATTACCATTGATTATATTTTGTCGCGAAACTTGAAGAAAACGTAATATGACATTACATCACACCTGTAATCCCTGAAGGGTTAGGCAGAGATATACCTAATAGTACACCCACATTCGCCAGTTATGTTTAAGTCCCATGTTTTAGGGGGCCAGCCTATTACCATCAACCGGGCACAAATCCAGAATCCGTAATTCTGCTACCGAGAAATTCTTGATGGAAAAACCCAATAACACTATGCGCGACATCGGAATCGAACCCAAAGACCTCATGCCCAGCAGTCGCGCTTGCGACAGTCTACTACAGTTACTAAAAGAATATAGATTTAATCAAATAGAGTTTCAAGTAAACATACAGACAATCTAAAAGAAAACGGGCACAATAAAACACAGTTTTACAAGAACGTTCATAGTAAAAACAAAGTGGCGTGCAGATAGGTGTGTTCAATTGTACATACAAGAAATCAGTTGTAAACAGACCCTTGTCAAAAAACCTGGCACCGCTGTTCTAGAATACGGGAGGAAAACCTACATAAAGTGTACCTACAGACAATTTAACCTAGGTGTAATTTCCTGAAGGTTGTACGTCCTTGGGTGTACAGTGTAGATAGGGATACAGAAGTTCGCTATTTCACGCACGATCTGTGCTACTTCCAAAATAAACCTGACATGAGACGAACGGAGACAGTAATTTATTGAGATAGAGCACGTGTTAGTGAGACGTAATATTCAGGGCTTTTTACCTGTATCTTACTCCACTTGACACTTATTTACATAACAAAATGAAACACTGGATTGATCTCAAACGAGTCATGCGTTTTTAAAAGGTACTCAAGATTGCAGACTGAGTTATAGACAAAGCCTGGGGGAGACTATGCTCATGGGTATTGTGACGCAGACTGGGCAAGCGCAGATGACCGGCGTTCCTGCACTGGTATCTATAAGTATCAAGATAGAGAGATTATAAGATACAGATAAGAAGCTATCGCTACAATTTTTAAGCTATCGCTATAATTTTTAAGCTATCGCTATAATTTTTAAGCTATCGCTATAATTTTTAAGCTATCGCTATAATTTTTAAACTATAGCTTCAAAATTGTGAATGCTGCGTGAAGGGCACATTTTTTTTCTAATGATGGAACCCAAAAAATGATTTTAAAGATTTGCTGTCACTCAGTAATGTCGGTTCTCCGAAAACTCAGTTTCCGCTGAATATGCACGAGAATTGTGTGTTTGGTAAATTAAGAAAAACCTTGAAATGTTGTTCGTTCTGTGGCCGTATTAAAATTGTTCTAAATATGGAACGTACAAAATTAAACTATAGCATGCATTTCCTAATGAAACCTAATTTTTTAAGCACTTAAACGTCATCTTAAATCATACCATAATCTCAAAATTGATGAATTGATGTGTTTATGTATATATATATAGCAGCTAACTACACAATTTATATGCCAATCCTGCCACTAGCTCCTGTCCTACAATGACATACTACTATACGCCGCGGTGCCCTAACTCTGACAAATTAGCCACGCTATCCGACCCGTAGTAACATGACGAGCAATCCCTGCATACACCCGAAGATTGATGATCTCTGAAACTGAAAAGAGGATGTTAGATGGAGAAAAATGGGACATCATCTATTCATATCTGTATAAGTAGGGGTAAATGATAGTGATGTACTTTTCTGAGTAAAGTGGGGAAGGGTAGGTTTTTGTCGTGATAAAAGTGAGTACGTAATGAAACAATAATAATTTACAATATTATTAATATATATATTTTTTTTTTTGGTACTTCTAGACACGGCTCGTATTGTTAGGAGGTTCCTTTTTCTGGAGCCCTGACCGCCGCCGTCCGGTAGCTTGGAAACTGTTTCCGATACCGGTGGGCTACTATTTTTATATTTTTAAATGTTTTTGTTTTTTGTATTATTTTAGAAAGAAATATTTAAAAATGTAATTAATTTGTATAGAAATAAATAAATAAAATATAATTTACAACATGTTTAAACACAATTAGTTCTTATTCGTTGAAAACGGAATTGATTGCGGGTCCGTGCTTTGTGGTGTTATTGTACTGGCTTCTGATTAATTAATGGATAATTCAGTGCTGATAAATACAAAGAATTACGATTCCAGCGATAACCTGATGGAGTTTGCAAAAGTGCACCGAGTTATAATGGGTGACAGTCGTTAATTACCCACAGCCAGCCCACACTATGCTGCTAACTTTTAATTAATTTTACATCTTAATTGCGAAATCAAGTGATCTGTTAAAACGAAGTTTTTATTGCACTTGTTAGCTATCGGCACGAACATAGTATGTGGACTTGTGGAGATAAGCTGGGCTTTTACTTTTTCTGTTTTTATCAGTGCAGAATTACCCGCCACTGAAAGCTCCTTTGATACTACGCCGCTGTGTTTGTCCACGTTTTTTACGGTCTTAGGTTAATCCGTCGTTTTAACAGTTTTGAAGAGCTACCTATACTCCTAGCGCAATCTCGCTTGCGAATACCTGAGGGCTTGCAGAAGTGGCACTCACTTTCGTATAGTATTCTTTATTGTGATAGGCTGACTGAAAGTGAAGTGAATGGTCACACCCCTACATCATCATCATTCTCTTACCCTGTTCCTAATTCATTTGGGGTCGCGCAGCATGTCTTCTTCTTCCTTACTTCTCTATTACTCGTCACCTCATCAGACACCTCCTTTCTTGCCATATCATCCGTTACGCAGTCTATCCATCGTTTCTTTGGTCTTACTCTACTCTTATACCCATCCACATTCATCCTCAAAAGTAATCACAGCCCTACATAAGCAAAGAACATAAATTACGAATTTCGCCAGAACCTACTACCGAGGGTACATACCAATACGACAGGGCATTGACCTCAGCTTGATCCTGACTATACAATACTAAATTAATTCTGCAAATCGAGGTCTTTATTTAAATAAAGGCAGATTAATCAATTGGGACCTCATAAAATCCTTTTTGAACCCTAAAAGGATTATTTCTAATAACGGTAGAATCCCGGATAATAAACATAGATGGTAGGGGTCATGAATGTTTAATTAAAATAATCAACGCCGACCCGTTCCCACGTTGAAACCGCAATAGGTTCTCCAAAAGATCAAATTTAAAGATTTATACGCATTCCACCCACATTTGATTCCTGTGAACGGAGCTGTTTAAAAGATTAAAAGAGAATCTTAATTTATTTTAATTATTTATTTACTTAACTGTTAGTATAGGAAAAGTAGTTATAGTGGAAGTATTATATTATTTGTTGATCTATTATACACCGTGACTTTATAGTCGTCTTACAAAGGTGGTCCACTCAATGAACCCGACATAAAATAGCTGTAGGCGCGATTTTTTTTTTACCTACCTTAATAGGTACAAAGAAAAATAAATAATACATTAGAAAAAAAATATGAAACATCCTGCTATTGATGTTTACGTGACAAACGGGAAAACATACCTACCCAGCGCTCGAGTCCAGTAGATCATCGCTCGCAACAGGGTGTTTTAACTACGTCATACATGCGTCATAATACTGAATAATATTTTTATTTTAAATTTATAAATACCAAATTTTTTATGAATCTTTTGTAGTCATTGGATACATGAAGTGGGCTGCCGTTGTAAGACGACTAAAAAGTCACGGTATATCAAAGGCAGATTAATATATGCGGATACGCCCCTAGTCCTTGTCAATTATTTACTGATATATTAATATATCATTATTTAAACAATAAGAGGTTCCATTTTGTATATTGGCTGTTTAATTTGTGTTTTAGATAATTATGTGGAAACCAAACAACAGTGAATTATTTTCTAATATATTGTGTTTTCACGCTCGATTTATTAAATGTAGAGGTAGGTACTTCATAATAGGGAATCTTGTATTTCATAGATAGTAATATTGAACAATGTGAAAATATAATATAATAATAACCAGAGAGCTGGCTCTTTCTTTGGCCAAAGAATTAGCATTGCCATTCAACGTGGCAATGCAATGCTGCTAATCTTCTGGGCACTTTTCCGGATGACAGCGAAGCGGAAGAGTATTTTAACGCCTAAGTGTCCTATTGTCGTCATTATTTATGTATGTAGGTCCCATTTACTTACTTTTAGTCTTAATTTTTATTACTATTTCGTTTCTGTTTGTTGTTATTTATTTAACAGTTTTTAATTTAAAATATACATAGTAGAATTCTTATAATTTTTAGATTGAATAGTTTAAAATAAAGTTATTATATAATAATAACACTTGCTTAATTTCCCGGTGTGAAACCTGCGTTTCCTTATGCATTATAAATACTATCAATTATCAGTCTATGAAAGTAATTCAATATTAACTTAAATGGGTCAAAGATAAACTGTATGAGGTCTCAATGCTACACGTTTGATTGAGTTCGAAGCCCGCTCGACAGCGGATTGAGTTTAAATTAACTGTCAAAACTATTGAATATTGGTGTCCATTCATCCGAGTACTGGTACACGACTGGGTAGACGGATATTACGTTCACATAGTTTCGTTCACACTAATGTGTTCTATAAATATCTATAATCAGTAAATCAGTTTTTGTAAAAGTAGATAAATTAAAAATAAGGTAACCTGAACATTTTTGAACTCTAAGCAAAATTATTACAGTTGGATATTTGAATATCACCGATTTAAAAAAAATCTTCCGATTTTAAAATAATCATAGCAAAGAACAACTATATATTCTGAAAATCCTGTTTGTATTAAATAAAGAATGTTTTTTCTAGACGCAGAGATCTTTGAATTTAAATAAAACTCAGAAAAAGGTTTAAATATACATGAAATTGATTTTATTGTGATTTCAACAAGACGGCGCCTAATGCAAAACAGGGCGCGATAGCATTAGTTTACTCAAAGAAACCAACCGCGGTGGTCACATGCCCAAAATAATGTTAAAATATAAATGACATTAAATTTATCTGTCAAATAAAACCAATTTCATGGCCATTGCTGTAAAACATATTACTGCGTTTTATTTGAATTCAAGTTCGCTCTAAAAAACCAGACCAGAAATTCTTCACAAAGAAATAATTTTTCGCCTGAAACGCTTATTTTTTACAAAAGTCTAACAGTTGGTTGTTTCGTGACACCAAAAACAAAAGACTGGCGCTCCACAAAGCCACATAACATTATTTAAATTAAGATGGATGGAGACGAGAATTAATATTTGTACATAAGACACTGGTTATGTATTCTGGGGACAACACCGCCGTCACTAATGTAACTTGGCATATTATCAACTATGATTAGTAGTTTAGTCAGGTAATGGATTATATTTGGAAGGTAATGGATTCGACGAGCTGTGGGCCAAAATAACCACGATGTGGAGCCCTGACACAGCCAGAAGGCGACGCGGTAGACCTCGCAGGAGATGGCGGGACGAGCTAGACAAAACTAACGACCAGTGGTCCACATTGCCCTTGGATCAAAGAACTTGGAAGTCATGGAGAGAGGCCTTTGCCCAGCAGTGGGATGACACAGGCTAACAGTATCAGTAATGGATTATCATCTTAGCTGTGGGACTTTAAAGGAAATTACATACGTGGGTTTTTGTATTGCGAGACTCTCAGTTCAGGTACGTACTTAAGAATGTTCAAATTCACATCTCAGGGACAATCAGTGTCAAACATTTCAGGTTTTTAATTTTTTTCACGTTGACAAAATGACGGGAAGTACTCGTCTGATACTTTTAATTTTATTATGGTTATTGTAACTCACAATACAATTGCTTAAGACTGGATAAAAATATTTGCTTATTTTCAGGATGATACCGTAGCTTCTAACCCGGGGCATGAGGGTCTCATTTTTAATGTTTCAGCTGTGGCTAATGAAATGAGCGCAATTGCTGATTTTTTTTGTCATTTATACTTAATCTTAGACAATTTTCAATGTTTATCAATCCTGAATGAATCCTGAATACTTGTAAAAATCTTGTATAAAAATCCCTGTGATGTCTATCTCCACTTGACCTTTAAGCTACGCGCCCAAGGGACAGGCGGAGCGAGCCACGAGTCCCCACGAACAGAGGGGTTACTATGACGTCTTAAAGCAGGAGTTTTTCCAGTGCGGGAAAGAGATGGCGCTAGACAACTTGTAGCTCTGTATCTTTCCCACACTGGAATGACTCCTGCTTTAAACGTCATGGTAGACCACCAGGTGGCTTGAGAAAAAAGTTTTTTTCCGATAAATTGGTCAATGAATAAGTTTAATGCATTTTAATATATATTTTTTACATTTTAGAGCAGTCCTTTATAATTACTGATGATACTCAAGCGCGACTGCTGAGCATGAGGTTCTGGGTTTGATTCCCAGGTCGGGCAAAGTGTTATTGGGTTTTTCCATCGGGCATTTCTCAGTAGCAGCCAAGGAGTTTGGATTGTGCTTGTGTGCTTGTGCCCGGTTGATGGCAATAGGCTCGCCCCCTATTACACGGTTTTATTAAAAAATTACTGTCGAAATATGGGTGTACACCTCTGCCTAACCCTTCTGTGATTACAGGTGTGATGTTATGATTTTATCTAATACACTTAAGAATAGGCCCGGTACTTATAACCAGCATTACGAATTGATCAGTCAATCAATCAATCAATCATTTATTTTGTTAAACATAGGGATGGTTACAGATAGTATATTGTCTAAAATAATATGTTCACTATGTTTTGCCAATATTATGGCGGACAAAATGGCGGATAAAATTAACATAAACGTGCAATTACAATTAAGGTGGTATGTCAATTGGTTACAATAATAAAAATAAAATAAATATAAAATTGATGTTGCTAATGTATTTTCGGTGACAGGGCACATGCTTTTGGCGATACTCTAGGGAGCTGAACCGAACCGAACCGAACCGACCGAACTTTACTTCGGTTTGCTTTCTATAGGTTTACACCCACACAACATTCATAACATTTTTTACCTACATTTAGTCAAGTAGTTTAATCGACTTTTTTTGTTGGCCATAGATTTTTTCTTTGTCCCGCAAAGTATTCTTTAAAACTTTAATTATAACCCCTTCTATGTACAGTGAGTGATAGCAATTAGCTGACCCACCTTTGCATAAATGGTTGAGATTTTTTAGAAAACGAATCGATATAATTTTATCATCATCATCATCATCACCATCATTTCAGCCGAAAGACGTCCACTGCTGGACATAGGCCTCCCCCAAGTGTTGCCACATTGACCGGTCCCGTGCGACTCGCATCCAGCGGATCCCTGCAACCTTCACCAGTTCATCGGTCCACCTAGAGGGAGGCCTTCCAACGCAGCGTCTTCCGGTTCGCGGAATTTTATAATTCTTTTTTATTTTGTTTACTTAGCTCAAATAAATACACTATCAAATACACAATACACTCACTGCACTTACATCCCGCACGCATAATGAATTTCCCAAGTGCTGGTTTCACAGAATTTAAAACTTCATATTCCAAGATTCGATTAAATGCGTCATAAAGGTAACGTTCCACGTGTCTATCGATGCTAAGAATATTGCTCATACATTATTTCTGTAACCTTTTCCTTTCACATAATTATTTTTACCCTTTCCAAAGTCACTTTTTTATCCTTAAGCAATCACGCATAAATGATAAATTTGTCATTTTTATTCCTTTTGCAAATCAAACGAGATAATACTGAACAAATAAAGAATAATTTGACAATAGAACTTGTAATAAGGTTTATTTATAAAGGTTGATTTGGTAAGTACTTGAGTGGGTGTAATAATAAAGTAATGAAAGGCTTACGTTTTCTGCCAGTCTATGTAAACAAAAACAAAAACATAAAGCAATTTTGGGTTGCTACACGGATCTTCGGAGTGAAATCTTCTTCATATCGCGTCGATGATAATTCAAATTGAGTCAGTCCAAAACTTGGTGAAGAGTTTGGCACTTTCAGTAGCGTCCATCAGCTCCTGTGATGTGTAAAAAACAGGACAGGCAGGACACGATATCAAGTGTACCATCGTTTTTGGGGCAACACTATTAACTACTATAACTAATATATTAACAACTATAAGTATAATCAAATACTGCCGAATGGAATGTGCCGATCCCGAAAATTTTCTATGATCCCTGAAACAGCATGAGTGTAGGTACGGTTTACATTTTCGGTGGAAAACCTTCAAAAGGCAAACGGACTTTGGGGATAAAACCAGGGAGTATGGGATTTTTACTTCACTAAAGTCACCCCGGTGGTCACAATCTGCACATGCGAGGAGGCACAGATTCCTCTTGAAAGATAGGTACACTAGGTAGCTGCCTTCGTTATTTTATCGTGTGTTGCTTTGATTTTGGCTTCACAGTACCCGACAACAGCTTAGGTATTTAAAATTATTTAAATACTCCGTCGTCATCGACAAACATTTTAACACGTCTTCTCTTTGTCCCCAATTTATAATTGGAAGCGAAAATGTTGAATCACTCATTCGCATATAAAATCAGAAGTTAAAAATGAACATGAGCTTGTAACTCAAAGGCACAAAGTTAACAAATGAATGTCACATACATTATTTAGAAACACTTACTTTGATCTCATGTTATTTAATATGTAAAGAGTTTGTTTGGTTTTTTATAGAGAGGTTTACTTTGTACATAAAAATAGTATAATTGCTTGAAGTTTTTTGTAATATATTTTATGTCAACATTCTGGTACGCATATAAATGAATACGATCATAATCATCATCATCGTTTAGATCATTAGTTTCTCATAAGCATTTCTGTGTTACTCACATTTTATGGATGATCTATCTGAAATAAATTAATAATAATTTTAAATAAATAATAATTATAAAATAGACTTTACTCACACATGAATACTTTAGTATTAAATAAACAAGACCAAAAACGGTTGAATTTTTAAATTCAACCCCGTTGAATTAAAAACCCCGTTTTTTTTTATTTATTTTTTTGTTTTATTTGACAAATAATTAAAGTTTATATAAATTCTTTATACATTTACTATTAGGGATTAATTGATATCAAAATATAGTACAGACGCCAGGATATCAAGCTACTACAATCTGACAAATTTCTTTAATAGATTTTCAACTTTATCGCTAAAGCATTAGGTTCAAGGTTGATTGGGAAAATTTGACAGTTTCGGGTAGCCCGATTGCTGGCCTCTGTACAATAGTGAATTCATCAAAAAAAATCCTTAAACGTGGTTCAAAAATACGTAATAACTTCATGTTCTAAAAATACCTGTAATATGTAAATCACCCCGAAACACCATTACTTCTCTTTTATTTTCCATGTCGTTAACTTTAACTACAACAACTATTGTAAAATGTTAATCTCGCTATTATAACAACGAATAAATATTTATTTACCTAAGCCCAGTCTAAGCTGGCAGATAGGTACTATAAATTTAATTTAATCTCCGCAAACAAAATTAAATCTATTAAACGTTTAGCGAGATTTTGTAAGTACCGCTACTTGCTTTTTTGTTGAAATACAAAGCAAAAATATACAAAGTGGTATAAATCACGCGTTCAGTATATCCACAGTGTTATTTTATCAGATTGCTTTTCCAAGAGCGGTATTATAAACGGAGTGCCCTAGAATCGTAGACATCACCTACGTGCTACGCCGTAGACGTTACCTACGCGCTACGCCGTAGACTGCGTCTACGTGAGGTGATTTTTACATTAAGTCGTAGGCGTTAAAAAGACACCTTTTTCTGCTACTATGATATTTGGGTTGACTGGTATTCATTAGAGTTGGGATAATAATATTTTGGTACTTGAATATAAAAAATACATGCTGATCTTTTGAGCCACAAAACTGGCAGATGTATTTTATTATTTGATGCTAGTTCAATTTTAGTTCAGAGTTCTTAATCAAATTAACTCATTGATAACGAATTCTTTAGACACCAGTTTTATAAATTCTGTACAGGTAACATATTTAAAAATCAATGATGGCTCGTTGTAAATTAAGTAACGATGTAATTAAAATGGAAACAATAAATTGAGGTAATGACGTAAAGGAAAATTTTATTTAAGGTTTAATTTTTTTCATTGGTTTAGAGAAAATGTGAACCTAAAGTAAAGCTAGAACGGAATATAAATACATAGTTAATTAATATACTATGAATATGTATTACAGTAAAAGTAATTTATATAAATCTATGTTTTTGACCGCTAAAGATATTATTATAGTTTTAAATATGATGAGAGCACTCTCGTAATTATAATATTATTAGAGACTCGTTCGTGTTCACACGGCGTCAACTATCGAGCTCAAAACTACCCTATTTTTAATCACATACACATTCACGAAAGTTCATTGAAATCGATTGGGTTTCGCAGACCAGCGTGTACGAATGCCATAGTGACACGTGAATTTTATACAGGGTGATTGGTAATTGGGTGCATTCCTTAAAATACTAGACCTAATTTGCAACAATTTTGACCCGATGACTTAGGGTCCAAACTTGGTTCTTTTTGAGATATGGACCTTTTAAAGTTTTTTTGGACATTTTCTACCTCTCCACTATAAACTGCTGATTGTGAGATACCTACGCTGTTCAGAATGATAAACTGATGATTTCTGATAGCTAATGAACGAATGAATCTTTTGAAAACCAATTTGTCAAAAAAATACATCCTATGTAAATTAAGCGCCATAAAGGTCTTAATTTTTGATTAACTTATAATTACTTTTAAAACCTTTTTTAAAATTTAAATAATTTTTGTGGCACACACCTAATTATTCTTTTACCGCTTTTTTATTGTTGCGTTATATTGATGATTTTTTTGGGTTTTTTTTTAAGAATTTTTTTTCTGAAGTCGTTCAATATTTATTTAGTACATAAGTCATTTATCTTTTAACATTCGATTTCTTTCTTGAAATTTTTGTTCTATAACTTTCTGTATATTTTTCTTCGTAGTAATTGTTGGTAAATGTCTAGCTATCATTTAAATCACCAACACAATGCATTTACTTGAAATAAATCAGGTATAGAAAGCAGCAGACTAATAGCAATCTATTCTCTTTATTTACATATTTCATTCATTTTTAAATATCCCTTTAAAAAGCAATAAAAAATATATAAAAATATAAAAAAATCGTAGCTCACCGGTATCGGGAACAGGAGCCAAACTACCGGTCAGGTCAGGGCTCTAAAGAAAGGAAACTCCTAACAATTTGAGCCGTGTCCAGATGTACCACTTTCTGAGTCAAGCCTTTGATCTAGCTGCCTAACGAGAGGCGTCTCATTGGTCGAGAATCATTGAATAAAAGTAAAGATTATGGTGGTCAAACGGACACAAAATTAGAACCTTATTAAAGGACCGGACCGGAGCTATTAGTTCCTAGAACAACGAAACTGTGATTTTCCTCGTTAATTTATTTATGCAAATAAAATTGTTGGCAAACCTAGCTTACATTTCCCAGTAACTGTATAATTTCCGGTGATTTTATTTGTATGTATTTGATTTATCTGATTCCGTAAGCGATCCGATATTCCATCGTAAATCGAAATTATGTTTACTCTCCATGAAATGTGTAAACGTTCGTGTTTCGCCCGCGTTCATCCAATTTTGTGAATTCTTGTTACACGGGTATTTGAAGCCATGACAACGGTATTCAACGTTTTCTAAACAAGTGTGTTTGGGCGTGTTTGGGCGGAGCAACAAGTAGGCATGTTTCAAATTGGTAAACATGATGTGTAGTAATGAATATTTTTGGTTGAAATATATTGTATATTGTTGTCCAAAATATTTAATTTATTATTTTTTGCGTAATATACATAAAATTATAAAATAATAATACGTCTTTTTTATGCTATTTCTAAAGGTCTAGGGAGCATAATATAAAACCCTCGAGTTCTTTGACACGATTGACAACTGCAAAAAGTTTGGTTAAACACTGTGCAGTACAAAACTATTAATTTCATTTAATTAATTATGGAAAACAAACATTTACACACTATAAATGGTTAACAAAGAATTATACGAGCATCAGTGTGCAACGTTATCCGAATCTTATATAACTAAAATTGGAAGATAGAAATGCACGAGTACAATAGTAATAAGCCTTAGCTTTATTAAATACCATATTAAAAAAAAAAACAACAAAATCTACAGACACAGGAATAAGTAAATCCTCAAAGTTTTTATTAGCGTTAATACACACACACAACAACAACATTTCTACAACATTTCTTTGTTATAAAAACATTGTTTTTATAATTTGCGACATACATACACATGATAGAATTTATTGATATTAACAAGAAACAACCGCGCGGACAAGTATAGAATTAAATAGCTTATTATAAATTATGTTGCATGAGTTATTATAAGCTCGGTTTATTAATTAGAATTTCTAAGGAAAATAAGGTAGGGTGGAATGCAATTTTGTTCTAAAAATAAATACGATGTAATTACATTGTGCTGCGAACACTGAACTTTGCACTATGCTGTTCAAACGAGAATAAATATGAGTATATTTACAATAGCCTCGATCGTTACTCTACTGTACAAATATATGCATAATAATGTAGAACTACGATACTTTATATTTATGATTAAACTCAATTTATGATACAAAGATAATAAACTATGTTAGTTTGTTCTTTGAAAAACAACCAAACAAAGAACAATAATAATAATTGGTTTTTATGCTGCTTTAAGCTTCCAGTTAAAAAAATATTTAAATTAAAGTATTGGCATAAAATGAAGCGTGACTTCAGCTCAGAAAACATTCATAAATTTAAAAAATATATAAAAAACCTTTCCTTCTGTGAAATATATAACACAAGTGAACCATCAGCAGCATATCATTATTTTATAGAAACATTTAAATTATTTTATGATTTGTGTTTTCCGCTAATTAAAATTACTGTGCAAGTAAATACCAAGCTAAAATGGATATCACGTGGAATTAAGACCTGTAGTAAGAATAATAGAGCATTACTCTGGAATTTCAGACGGAAACCTACATTAACTAACAAACAAAAATATACTGCATATTCAAAACTTCTTAAACGAATTATAAACCTTACTAAACGTGCTCAAAACAATTACAAAATAAAAACATCGACTAATAAAAATAAAACGGCATGGCAAATTATAAATAATAATAAATTAAATATTCCAAAAGAATCAATAACTGAATTAACAATTAACGATAAATTAACAACAAATCCTACAGAGATTGCCAATGCGTTTAATAACTATTTCATTGAAAAAATAAATCCTATTCCAGGTGCTGAAAAAGAATCCACAGCCCTAATTGATCCCCAACCAAACTCAATGTTTTTATCACCCTGTTTGCCTTATCATATGCAGAAAATTATAAAAAATCTCAAAAATACTAGCAGTGTAGGGAATGACGGTATTTCTACTACAGTCATCAAAGCAGTAAATGAAGATATCTCTCACCACTTAAGCCATATTCTGAATCTTTGTATACAGAGTGGGACATTTCCAAAAGATCTAAAATTGACAATTATTAAACCTATATTTAAAAAAGATAATAAATACTTAATGGAGAACTATAGACCTATAGCACTTATTTCGGTATTCTCAAAAATTTTTGAGAAATATATTTACAGTGAAATAAATAGCTACTTAGACCAAAATGAAATCCTATGTGATGAACAAAAAGGCTTCAGAAAAAATAAAAACATCAATATGGCGGTTTACGACTTTTTATACGTAGTTTCTTCACAAGTTGACAAATCTTTACCCGTTTGTTCTATTTACTGTGACATGTCACAAGCATTCGATTATGTAGACCACAATATTCTGCTACATAAACTCGAGGCTTATGGTATAAGAGGGAATGTCCTTGAATTGATAAAATCATATTTATCAGACCGCCAACAAATAACCCAAATATCAAAGTTTAATATTAAAACTAAAATGGAACAGGTTTTCTCCTCAAATAAGCGATACATTACATATGGTATTCCCCAGGGGAGTGTATTAGGCCCTCCTTTGTTCCTACTATACATTAATGATCTACCAAATGCAACTAAGAAACCCATATCATTGTTCGCTGACGACAGTACTGTAACCATAGCACCTAAAAATATGATTAACTACCATTCTGATGCTAATGATTCATTGAGTTCTATAATTACCTGGCTTAATGATAATAATTTAAAAATTAATCTTAGTAAAACAAACATAATGCATTTTAGACAACGAGAAAAGTTAGATAATACATCAAAACTTAATTTAGTATACAAGGATGATATAATACAAGAAGTAGAAACAGCTCGATTTTTGGGATTAATCATTGACAAGCAATTAAATTGGAAAACTCACATTAATGAACTTTGTAAAAAAATTAGTACTTCGTCATATGCTCTTTATAAGTTAGCACCGACTGTCCATGCAGATACTTTACTTACAGCATATTACGGCCTTACTGAATCAGTATTGAGATTCGGAATAATTTTCTGGGGCAATTCAACTCAGAAGGACACTGCGTTCAAAGCACAAAAGCGTTGTATACGGGGTATGTTTGGGTTGCAAACTACTGACAGTTGCAAACCAGTGTTTATACAGCACAGAATTCTAACACTTCCGTCACTTTACATATTAGAAACATCACTATTTGTGAAAAACAACCCTAATTTGTTTCCCCTTATGATTAATAATACAGGTAGAAATAGACGTGAGAAGTACAGACTTTGGGTTCAATCACTCCCCGCAAAAACTGCATTTCTCAGAAAAAGTGTATTCTGCATGGCCCCATTAATATATAATAAAATTCCTAATTCCCTTAAGATATTAAATATTAATTCATTCAAGAGAGAACTAAAAAAAATCCTTATTGCTAAGGGATACTATACTGTTACGGAGTTTTTGAATGACAAATTTTGAATTTAGATTATTTAATATGGGACTTTAGTTTTATTAATTTCATTATTTTAATTATTCCTTTTTGACTTTTTATTTTTTGTATTGACTATAATATTGTATTTGAATTTATTGAATTTTGACTATATTTTTGTTTTGACTGTAATAATGTATTTGAATTTATTGAATTTTGACTATATGCAACTAATTTAATTATTTCTTAAATTTTAATTCGGAATTATTTTGTACGCCGAATATGGCAAAACATGTTGAAGTAGCAATCTTAAACTCGTTTCCATCCATATGTGCATATCTATGTATCATGTCACACATGTTTAAACAAATAAATGCATCTTTATCTTTATAAATACAATAATTTACAAAAAAAAATTGTGTAGTTTAACTGAAAAAAAATTGGGTGTTCTGTTTAGGTACACCTCTGCCTAATCCTACGGGGATTACAGGTGTGATGTTTATGTTATATTCTTCTATATTTGACTTTTCATCCTTTTCATAAATATAAAACCACACAAGTTTGTTGCGCGGGCATGCCCGGGTCGACAGCGCGTTGTGTTCCACGCGCGCCTCAAAGAGTGTCAGCATAATGACGGAGCCCCCCTCTAGAGGGCCAAAGCCTGCCGGGGTCGCGGGACTTATAGTATTCTAGACTCTGGAACATAAAGGGCTATTGAAGGACACCGTGAATTTTAGTCAGTACAAGTCTGACAGTCCCTCCCGCTCTACCCTAGGTGGGAGGACTCATTTGATGATTTCACCAGCTAAAAAAAAAAAAAAGGTAGTACTTTGTACTGTCGAATGTAAACAAAATGAATCTGTAACCCCAGTAAGTCGCTGAATCATTCAATCGCTCATTCACGTGAGTAATTGAATGGCTTTCCGGCATCATTGCACTGAATAATTTTATTGATATATCAATACTATACTATCAGAAATTAGCAAATATGAAAATTACCTTAATTAATTAAGTTGAACTTTAATGCTTTTGGCAAAGCTACTTAATTATTGATCATTTGCCGCGGTCAGTCCGGGGATTGATGACCATTTTGCCGCGTCTTTTCTGTTCTTCTCATTATCTATGACAAATAGCCATTGTATGATAAAGTAAAATTACAAATAAACTCTAACGAGCATTTATGGAGACATGGAAGCTAAGTTAGTACCGCTGTGAGTAACGAGTTGCAGGTCGTAGGTTCAAAATTACGACCCGCATTACTTTGTGTAAACTATTTATTCAACATAAATATGTCGCATCCTGACATATAAGACCCTGGCCAGGACATACTAAGTGACATACATAGTGCCAAACAGTTGTGGGCGCAGAATGGGATACGGGTAAACTAGAGAAATTGCTCCTTTAAGTAGTACACAGTTTATTGTTACAGAGTCAATTACTAACACTTCTGTACTAACTAAATACTCTGAACTTAAAAGGAAACACAGAGCAGTTACTAGACCAGTATGTGTCGTGACCACGCCCGAACGATCACTGTCGATCCATGGCACTATGGCCCGTATCAGTCACCATACTTCTAGAGTCAACACAACGCCTATCAAAGGCGGTTGTGCTTAATTTGAAGTGCATAATCATCAGGATCTGACAAGTACATAACATCACGCCTGTAATCCTCGAAGGTTTAGGCAGAGGTGTACCTACTAATACACCCCCATTTCGTTAGTCATGTTTAAGTCCCGAGTAACAGGGGGCGAGCCTATTGGCATCAACCGGGCACAAATCCAGACTCCTTAACTGCTACTGAGAAATTCCTGATGGAAAATTCCAATAACATTTTTCCCGACCCGGGAATCGAACCCAGGACCTCACGGTCAGCAGTCGCGCTTGCGACAACTAGACCAACGAAGCAGTTTAATCACTACTGCCCTCAAAAACATGTGACATTCACCAACCCCCACGTCGTAGAAATTACGATCCACTCCCTCTCATTAAGAGGTCAACAAGTCAATCTCAGCGAAGTCGAAAAAAAATCCACCGAAATAATAATTAAATTAATATTTGTTATTTCCTTTATTTATATTTTTACAAATTATTTACATTTTTAAATATTCCTTAGAAAAAACAATATGAAAAACATTTAAAAATATAAAAAATTGTAGCCCACCGGTATCGGGAACAGGGTCTAAGCTACCGACCAAGCTTAAAATAATTATTTAACGAATTTGTTTGTTGCAGCAAACACCGCAGATCTAGGAGTACTGGACCCGTCCCTGTACAAGTCTGACTGTCTTGATGAAGATTTTATGTGGCCAGAAGGACACGTGGTAAGAAAACCTAAATTATAAGAATGAATTAATTGCTTATTTATTTATTTAATAATACTTAACCTTTTTAACGCTATTGTCACATATACGTGACAAGCAAGCGCGTGCCCTGTGCGCCAAACGACACAAATATGTGACAAAGTGGCACGCGCGTGCGTCCATGTTCCTGCATTCAAAAGGTTTAAGCACACAAATGTCCAGAGGCGGACTAACAGTATACTAACTGCAACGCGCGTGTGACCTATGTGAAAAAATAATGGGTCTTCCTAGTTTCATGTTGCTATTTTCAGTATCTGTGCTTTATCTGTCTGTCAATCCGACAGTGATGGAACCCGCAATGAATGAAGCTTGAATGGAAAATATACTGTTTTCCAACTTTACTATTTTCTGCCGTGCACCCAAATGAATACAGTCAATATTTTAAATGTTGCCTACTTTGTGCAAGGTATATTATAGGAAAAGCGTTTCACATTTAAGATGGCAGGTTATCGCGATATTACAACAAAGTTGACTGTATAGTAGCGAACGCTACCGAACGCTCACTTTATGATTTTAACGCGTAAACGCGAGAACTTGCTATGATGATTGTTAAAACATCAATGTTCGTCAGTCAAAATTATCTGATTGCAAAACCATATCGGCTGCTACTGCTAGGTTTTATATAGCTTTGACTTCTTTAAGACTATTTTTGTGGCTGAATTGGCGAAATTAAATAATTCTCATTTTCGCAAAAAAAGAAAGGAAAATGACCATAATGAAACAATTTCAAGGATTAGAAGAGGTTAGAGGTTTTTTTTAAAAAATACCACAATACAAGCAGGATTATTCCAAAGCTTACAAGCTTCAACGTTCACTCGTTCAGTCCGCAGCTCCAACAAGAGCTTCATTATATTCCCCTTTTCTCCGTGCCCTGTAATAAAAGCGTAATTTGAGGCAACTTTATTGCATTAAACATTAATTTACTACAAGCTGGTCAGAAAATACCGCCATATTGTGACTTGTGACCTATCGTCCTCCATAATAACCTCTCGTAACCTCTTCAAAACAACAAACATTGACCAGTCTGTATTTACAATCGAACCTTGAAATAAGACTGTTGAATCAACTTTAAAATGAAACCAATAGCTTGAACAGTAAATCGAAAATTAATTGTGAAGAAGTTTGTCCGGGAAAGAACAAATAATACCATACTTACCTATTTCTACCATTTATTTAATTACAACAGTTGTGTTAACAACCAATTACTGTAACGAAAATTATAAAAATAAAAGAGACAATTTTAACAAATTAAATATTAAGATATACAAAATAACAAAGCAAAGCAAAATTTGAAGTGAAAACATTAATAAAAGAATGTTAACAACATTTTCATAAATTCCTCTCACAGTACTTCTGACATACCTACAAATCCTTCGCCCATCCATCCGCAAACATATCGTCTGTTGGTTTAGAATCCAAAGAGATCATTACGCGTAGCCAGAGTGCAAGGAATTGGCGATCTAGCACGTGCAACAGAACGACATGGAGGCACGGCAAACAGCCTGTGCGTTCTGCAGTAATGGTCTGGAACAAAGAAGCGCGCCAGCACATCAAGCAGATCAGGGGCGTCAATTCCATTAAAAAGCGTAATTAACTATGTTCCGGTTTGAAAAAAAACGGGGGTCAAAGTGCCAATTTTCAAACAACACGCCAAAAGTCGTTAAAACAAGGACTGACCTGTAAGACTTTCTTATTAAATGAAGATTTCTTTCTTTTCTCATATGAAGAGCCAGAATGCAGACGTTTTAGTTTTAAATAAAATGGCCTTACTATAATCACGCCTATGAATATTTCAGCATTGGCTCTTGGAAGACCACACACCTGTAATGCCATTGGTATTGTAGCTGTTCTATAGTCGGTGATTATAACTCACCATGAGCTCATGAATTGGGCCACCCGCTTGTTTCAACAAGCGAGTGGTCTTCAGAGCTTGCTGAACCTTAAGATCTATGACAAATAATATCTCAAGAAAAAATAACACATTATTCAAAAAATATAATATTTCGCCACATATTAGTATCCTAAATCTGATATTTGGCGATAAATTATCCTTCGTTCAAAACCTATCCCGTTGAGAAGGCACATCATAAAACACTATGTACAGTCTCCTTCATAACTCGGCACAGCACCGCGGGGCGCAACCATCGCTAACTTTGTGAAATGCTAATTAGTTTACCGCTAAATTAGATAACTTTATGCCTGAAATGCAAATACCGTGAATGAGGTAAATGAAAATAATGATTTCGCTGCTTTCAGTGATTTACAACTTTTTTTCACAGATTATTTGCAAATTCGTGAACGAAATGGTTTTTGTTATTAACCTTGCTTAGTGGTTAGGAATTACATCATAAGCAAAACTATGCAGACTAAATAATTAAATAAATGGATAATTTACCTAGTACTAAATAACACGCTTCATTTCATTGGAATTTGATTCAAAACAAAAAAACGATTTTCATACCAAGAAAAAATATGCGCTCAGCCTAAAGTTTCCCTATAAGTGACACAACCCTAAAAGACGTTGGTAGAACATGTCAACGACCCTATCATTTACGCAGATAACTTGAAAACTGATCATGTCATCGACGAAACAAACCTCCGTCATAATGCTATTCATAGAAAATTGCCATAACATCGCCAATTATGGAAATCACAAAAGAGGCTTTTTATCCAAAAAGTACAAAATACAGAATGTTTGACCTTTTAAGTAAACGCCTTAAGTTTGAAGTACGAAACAAAAAACGTTAATAATAAGCGATCCGTAATATTAGCTGTGCAAGTTCACGACGACCGCCCCGCAGACGAATCCGCAACTTTTCATGAATATTTATTTACTTTGAGTTCAACTTTTACTGTTTTCTTCTCATTCTTACGGGAACAACATTAAAATTTATAGCTTCAGGCTATAAAGGTTTACTATCTTTGAACGGGACAAGGGCTATTACCGAAGTGATTTTTGCTCAACAAGATGTTTTATTTAGCTTGAAATATTTGGGCAAAGATTTTATGTAACACTAGCACTTCGCCCGCGACTTCGTTCGCAAAAATTGTGATAACTCGGCTAATATGCATGATATCTTTATAGTTTATAGCCTATAGCACTCACGAATAATGTAGCTTTCTACCAGCGAAACAATTTTTAAAATTGGTTCATTACTTCCGAAGATTACCCCCTACATACAAACAAATTTTACCTCTTTTTAATATTAGTATAGATAAATTAGGCTTGGCATGATTCAATCTGGTATTATAATTATCATCCTTTGTAAATATTACGTAACGTCTACAGGCAGACTGAACTAACAGACAAAAACATGTCTAGCTAATGTTCTATTTGTAGAACAAGACGAAGGTACATTAATCAAATCTACTCAAATAATCTCGCCAAATAAACTAACCACGAAAATTCTAGGATTAAGCCGAATTCTTAGAATTGAGTTGTATTTCGTTCCATTTAGAGTGCTCGAGATAATCCTTAATGCTACGGGACCTACGTGAAAAGGGTGGCCAGCCTAAGCCAGTTTTTTTTAAGTATTGGCTAGTAGAATGTGTGTCATTTTCTTAATTATTTATACTAGCCAATATTTCACAAGTCACATTAGTCGATAAGTAAACGTCCTCATGCTTTAATTTTACGTAAAACGACACTGAAATGTGACACTGTTTTACGACATAATATATACGGCCCGTATTTGATAGCACCGCAAGGAAAGCGTGAATTGTATGTTACATACGGGTACACTGTCTTCTGTAAACTTTCCTCATTCCCCGTTCCAAATAACTCGTCCCAATCCGAACGAAAGTTATTTCTTATCTTGTTTAAAGTTTTGTTTAAGTACAGAGTTCTGTCGTCAGAAAACAATTTAATTCCATCAAGGAGACAGGCCCTTTCATGTCGTTGAAAAAGTTAATTCAATTAGGGTTCTACAAATATTTTCAATAACGAATTAAATGAGTTCAATCGAACCATCGCTTTCAATTAGTTCGTATTGAGTGTTGACATCGTAAAATAAAAGAACCAATCGACACGACACTGTTTGTCGCGTAAATCGCGAGACTCATTGAAATGACGTGCTGCTATAACTGACCTTTATATTTTAATTTCCCTAGGGTCGAGTATGGTTCACTTTGAAATACGAGGCGGGGACTGAAAGGCTACAGGTGCATATTATAAAAGCGAAGCACCTGCCTTCACGCACCCCCGCGCTGGCCAACGCGTGCGACCCTTACATCAAGTAAGTGATTGTCACTAATGTAATTAATGTTACGCCCTGCCGATGTTTTTAAACGACGCTGACACAAATGTATGGAGCTGATATATCAAGCTTCAGTAAAAACAAATAACAAAGCCTAACTTTAAGGCATCCTAAGAATAGAAACCCCTACACAGATTGAATATCATTCAAGTAAATTGCGACTGAATAATAAATTGATTAAACCTCCGACTGTGTAATAAAATCATTCAAATCACGTATCAGTAAGAATAACTGAACCGATATTTCAGCGTGGAAGTTTTTTCAGCACCCATTCGATTCAGAAACTCATGAATAATTTATTTTTTTGTGTTATTTCAAGCCAGCACCTAAAAGGTTGCGTATGAGTTGACAACTTAGTTTTAAGTCCTTGGTTTAAGTCAACAAGCTAACTTAAACTTGTTTAGCCGTTTGTTTGGGCGGTGTGTTATTGTTCTGGCATTAATTTAAGTTAAACTCCTCAGGATCCAATTGATGCCTGACGAGAGGCGAGTGCTTCAGACTAAACAAAAGAAGAAGACCTGCAACCCATTCTATGACGAGACGTTTGTTTACCAAGTAAGTACTTGTACCTTTATTTCATTGTCATCGAATTTTGGATAAGTAAAGAAAATTTTATGAGATTCTTTTTTCCCAAATGGTTTGTATACAACGCTTTGTTTTTAATATTGAAAAGAAATAGCGGGTGAGCGATTCGTTGTTTTAACAAATTGTGAAACACGATTATACGGTACTTTAATTTGTCTCAGTGCTACCTGCTTTTTATTCAAATACAAGTGAATTCATGTAACAAGAACTGTAATTAAATAACGTTCCCTGTTCAATGAGCTCTTTCACCGAAGACCGCGAAATTCAAATATTCATATAATCCATTGTTATAAAACAAATCACTCACGTTTTCATTCCGTTAATTTATTTGCTTTTCTTTTCATACAGTGTTGAGGTTCTAGATTCATTGTGAAAGAGTTTATTATGTAACTTCTAGATTATTTTATTAAATATACGGTATTTATTTAGGTTTCTGTTGGGCTTTGTGTACTTATGTACTTGTCTTTACGTGAAGGGTGTATTTCTCCCAAAATTTTATGTTGTTACGAACATAGTTTTATTTTGGAGCTCATGTTGCTATTGATATTTTACGAGAAATATCAATTAGCATCTCTGTTCCCTGTTTATAATAATCTGGATCTCTTTAAAGGCTCGGGTGAATCGATTCCTTCTAGGCAAGCATGCTCAACCATAGGCCGCATCATCGCTTCACATCAGGCAAGATGCGGTCAAAGCATATCGCGAAATAAAAAACGCTTTTGAATTTTACCAAGTGTCGTGAATTAGTTCTAGCTCGTGATTTTACACATAACTGAATTACAAGTTCTCGTGGAAATTAATCAAATTACAGTATTGATACATTGAATCAGATATTTGGGAAAGGGTTGGCTCACATATTCACTGACAGACACGTAGAGTAGAATGTCGAGCTCGAAATATGTCGAATATCGCATCGCTTTGACGAGGATTTAATTACGTTAATGGAAATTTTAAGCGATCGCTGGCTGGGAACGGCTATGTAGGGGCAGGAAGCTTTTAACATTGGGTTATAGGGTATAGGTTAGCTACGATATGGGAATACTATTATCTCGAGCGTTTTAGTAGCAATATACATATTCTGTAAAATAATCTACTTAAGTGATATTTCATCTAAGCTCATAGTATGTTGGTAGTTTGTAGAAGTAGTACCTGAAATACAAAAATTGGTTTAAAGACAGAAAGCTCGACATAGGATGTTAATAATATTATTCTTTATGAAATAAAACGAGGGTGAAGCCGCTAGGCAAGCCAGTGTTGAACAAAAAAACTGTCGTTCGTTTTCTCTAATCCATTTTCCAATATTTACACGTACAGTCACGAGCACCAATATGTAAACACTTATCAATTTTTAAAAGTGATTTTCTCGTACTGTTCTGATTAAAATTTCATGTTGTTACAAACATAGTATTCTGGAACTCATATTTTTATGAAAAAGATCCTATCTGCAAGTTCCAATCATTATTTATCGCGAAAATTGTGTTTAAATGTAGAAAAGTGTAAACATATTGGTGGTGCTCGTGACTGTACATAAGTGTATTTCCTAAATATCTAACATAATCGAAGTGTTCAACTTGACATCCAACACAAACATTTCCTGGGCTAAACTATGAAGGTTGCTGGACTACATAATTTACGACAACATTTTCATCTCAAACCAACCAAACACAGACCCCATCCGGTTCTCATACGAACTAGTAACTTCATCGAAAACTCGAAACTTTCCTCATTAATGTTTAATTGTTCAAATTTTCAAGGAGACGATGCGCTTTCTTGTTCTTGGATTGAGACAACAAACATACAAAACACGCGTGGTTTAATACTATAATTTATGTTTGTTATTATAATTATGTATTATACCAAAATATTAATGATCTCATTTAAACAGTAACATTACTGTTATATTCTTCATCAAAGGCTTGTGATTGTTATTGGGAACAGAATTAATCATGTTATGTGCTTATCTTCTCCTGTAGTTAATTATTTATTTGGTACCTGAATAATTAAAACTATTTCGGTCCAAAAGGCATCCAATTTTTATTTGACACTAGCTGTTGCCCGCGACTTCCTTCGCGTGGAAATTTTGATGTGTATGTGTGAGACAAACAAAAAGTAGCATATTGGCTATTCCAGACTATAGTCTGTCTCTGTTCCATATTTCATCCAGATCTGTTCAGCCGTTCTAGCGCGATTGAGTAAAATCATCCATCCATCCAAACTTTCGCATTTATAATAGTAGTTAGATGTACTTCAGCAGCGTCCAAAAAGACCCTGGCAAAAAATACTTCATACGCAGTGCTATAAGAATCTTTTCTTATTTATTTAAATATAACGAAAAAACAAGATGGCGACTTTAGTTCTGATTTTGGCCACGCGCCAAAAGATTCATGCATAGCTATAGTTGTACTGATTGTTTAAGGTTTTAAGTGGACATTTTTGTTGACAGATCCCACCTGGTAAGATTGAGAGCCTAACGCTGAAGCTGTCACTCCTGGATATCGGCAGGGTTGGCAAAGGGAAGCAGCTGATTGGCCACATCATTCTGCCTCTGACTGAGCTGGACGGTGTCGCCCCTGATGAGGAGCCACAGCTGTACAAACTTGATATTGAAAAGGTCAGTATGGTAACTTAATGAAAATAACGTATGGATTGATAGTTAAGTGCTAATAAGTTCAGCACGTCAACTTGGAATGGGGATGCATTTTTTTCCATTTGCATTCGCGGGAATATACTCGGCGGAAGAAAAAAACCGGCTATGATAGTCAGGTCAAAAATCACATAAGATAGTTCTTGGGGAACTAATTAATGTATTTTTTTTTTAATTTTAAAGGAAACTTATAGACTAATAACAATCATAAATATCATGCATATGTAGGGACATTTGCTAATTACAAGCTTCTACATGTATATATCTACTTAGTTACGAGTTATTTGCGTTGACCAGTTACAGCGATTTGATTAAGTAAACAGATTCAATGCATACATTTATTGGATATGTCGAGATAATATATTAGCTATGTCAAAGCGTGCAATATCAAAATCAAAACTAAAAGTTATTTATGATTGTCACCAAAATACTCCTTATTTAAAGCTACGGATACACGACTTTTGATTTCATTTGAGTAGAGTACAAGTTACTAAAATACACAGTGCTGCATGAGTTTCCATGATACAATTTAACTACACGCTAAATTCACTAACAAGTTAAACTGCGGAAATTGACTTGTCCTGCGTGTTGACGCAGGATAACTTGTTAATCTAATATATAACTATTGAGTTAAACACATTCATCTTCTAGAAGATGAGAAGAAAACTTGCTGTGAGTATTTCCACGGAGCAAGTTAACTCTGCTAATAGATTAAGCTCAGCAAATGTAAGTTTGTAACTCTTACACCCGTATCCTATAGTCAAGTTAAAGTAATGAATTGACTTAAAGTGTAGTGTGTGTGTGTTGTGTGTGTGTATGTGTTGAGTGTGTGTGTTGTGTTTGTGTTATGCTAATATTTTTATGCAATAGACAAAAATTTAAACGAAGTAAGTAATTACTTTGACGGTTCATACTTCGTTTAAATTTTAGCTACGAATTCTAATTTTTTTTTGACAGTTCTAACTTCAAGCAATTATTAAACTACAGAAAAAAAAATCGTATCTCAAATAATTACTTTTACACAAGTAATCACTTTGATTTGTTTATATACGGGAGCTAAGTACGAAGACAAGTAATCTTAAGTGGCAGAGCACATAATACTAATAATGATACGCTACAAAGGCTAATGAAAAGGCATGCGGTATTTACTCTTAATGGTCTCAACAGCCCAATTCATAAATATGGGTCGTGAACGACCAACGAGACACGTACGATTGTCTGTTTTTTTCGTTTTTTATTCACGTTTAATCCTCTTTGTCATAAAACGTGCCTTATTTACAGCGTCATTTTATAAAGCAGATTATATCACTTTATCTTTTTTAATAAAAAAATATTCTTGATAATTAATTTTACGCATAACACTTTTATGCATATTAGGTATATTATGCAAATTGGCATAAATTATGCTGATAGCGTGTGCCGTTACATACTTGTTTTTCCCTTAGCAGCGTTGAAACTAACTGAATAATCCTATCGTCTACAATATGAATAGCAAAGTATCTATTAAAAACTTAATTCGTTTTTATCACCATTTATAAATAACTAGCTTATGCCCGCGGCTTCGCCTGCGTGGTGTTCAGTACTGTCCCACGGGATCGTAGTACCGGTATAAAAAGTATTCTATATTTTAATCCAGGTTATAAACCATCTGTGTGCTAAATATCATCCAAATTCTTTTAGTAGTTTTTGCGTGAAAGAGTAACAAACATCCATCCATCCTCATAAACCTTCGCATTTATAATATTAGTAGGCATATTCTGAAAATCCGAATTAATGCCGCCATTTTAAACTTATTAACCAACAACACCCGCTCACAATGTGATTCAAGCTCAAAAAGTTCCTTATAGCACTTTTAGTGCTTCTCATCCATGTTATCAAACCACAGTATACCGAATCATCATCTGCCTAGCCTTTTCCCAACTATGTTAGGGTCGGCTTTCAATCTAACCGGATGCAACTGAATGCTAGTATTTTGTATGGAGCGACTGCCTATCTGACCTGCACAGCCCAATTAGTACTGGGTTATACTGTGTATCCCTTGGTAAGCCTGGTTGACAGAATTTCGGGCCACTGACTATTAGTAACGACTGTCACAGATCTACAAATGACAGCCGGGCCCAACGCCAACGGCTTAACGTGCTTTCAGAGGTATGGAGGAAACTCGGCATGTTATGGGTGGTCACCCATCCAAGCGCGACTTGAACCTGAAGATCGACCTGACCGGCTGTTATTATTTATCCACGAGCTCTTCCACAGTATACTGAATTTTTTATTTAAAACTCCGAGTACCCAATTTGCGCAGTAAGACCAAGGTGTACTAAAAAATTCTGCACTAACGAACGGGCTCTGTATAACTCACAAGGGACAAACATTGCAAACAGAATAAGAACCACGGACAGCAGATGCCAGCAAAATGTTTATTTAAATATTCCTGGCCGGTTGTGTTTATCTCGTTTTCAGGTTTTAAAATATAAAGTGGGTCAAAATTTCTGAGTTTAAAAATTACAGGTTAAGGGACTGTCTCGTTGGTCTAGTGGTCGCAATCACGACTGCTGAGCATGAGGTCCCAGGGTTCGATTCCTGGGTCGGGCAAATAGATGTTGGGTTTTTCCATCAGGAAATTTCTCAAGAGCAGCCACGGAGTCTGGATTTGTGGAAACAATTGGGTCGCCCCCTAGTACATGGGACTTAAATATAACTGGTGAAATGTGGGTGTACTATTAGGTACGCCTCTGCCTAACCCTTCAGGGATTACAGGCATGATGTTATGTTATTAAGGGTGAATTTGAAGATTTTAAACTCAATCAACACATTTACAAAAACTGCAAGAGCTGACAGTGTCATCGTTGCTGTAGAATATTGACTCTTATAACTTTTGTACGTGATTCCGATGTAGGACTGATGTCATTCAATTTCATTAGTGAATTCGCTTCTAATTATATTAGTAGTAGTGATGGCTGGATCAATTCGTATTTGGAGACCAGAAATGTGTTTGTACTAATATTGATTTGGAAGTTAAATTTTCATTGGAAATACCAATGAATTTTCTTAATTATAGTGTCTCTCTATAACCTTCAGAGACTGACAGAGATGTATCGTTAAAGAAATAGATCGGTGTCACTTAAGGTAAACGCACAATTATCAGAGCCGAAGGAGCCGAAAGAATCGAATTTTAAAATGACTTGTATGAAATCCTATGAATCCTTGCACACTTATCCGCGCCGAATCTGATGCATAGACAACGTTATACGTATGATAGAACGTTTTGTTCGAACAAGTGTGCGTTTACCTTTATTCGTTCTTTTTCGCAGTTCTTTTGTTTCGTGTTTGACCATAACTTTCAGACTGCATTTACCGCTAAAGATTCAGTATCACTTATTCTTAATGTTTTTCACAGGACCTACAAGAGCCAACATCAGATCTGGGCGAGGTCCTCGTCTCCTTACTGTACAATGAAAACCTACACAGACTTACAGTCACCGTCATAGAAGCTCGAGCACTCAAGGTAAGCCAAACTAGTATAAAACAAAATAACTTTTCCACCATGTATAATTGTTTACTTAGTTTTCTAAAGTGCTCACTGGATTTTGATAAAGAATCTTCCATTATTTAGAGATTTTTTCGGAAGACCATCTATTGATTTTAATTTTTACATTCAAAATAAGTAACGTCTTTTTCCTATGGTGGCTCCATACCGTGCATAAGGTCATATACGGACACCGTTTGCGAGTACGTACTAGGTGTATGTATAACTAACTAACCTATATACTTGAGCACCATTATTACTTACACTAAAATACTAACAAAACTATGAATTGTAGTCTGAAATAAAGTTTAATTTGTGTAGGAGCGGGGCGTGATGAGAGAAACACTTTTTCTCAAATACTTCGTTTATTTTGGCTCGTTAAACACAAAAATACAATATTTTCCTTTCTAAACGTCGTCGTACTGTTTGCACTCATCCGCCATTCTCTTTCACTCCTACTCCTACATATAGCTTATTTTTTTGAAATAGCTCATAAATCTTGCGTATTTTGACATGTCACTGTTAGCACGACGGGTCACAAACGCGGACAGGTCGCTACCTACTAAACTCACTCCCCACCTATGTAACTAGAATGCAAAACAGTTCGAACTACTCGTAGAATATGCAATTTTCAATAGGTATTCGACCGTAGTTGAATAAGATAGCACTGCTCTGCTCTCCGGACGGAAATACCAATTTGAATTTGAATTGAACAGAAGTCCGGTCCTCAAACGTGTTTACAATTTACTATTTCAGTGTGTGTGGCTTTAGAAGTTCCTACATACATTAGTTGAATATTAATTTATCTACTTTAGCCTAAGTAAATGTGTGTGTAAGTTTAGGAAGTTCAAATTGAAATGCTTAAATATAACGTAATATGCAGTAAACGTAGATTTCAGTTACAGACTGAACAAACTAATACAACAACGGAAAGGTATTGCCAAGCGGTTGGTCTACTCTTAACGTGACCAGTGAATTTGCCTTTTTTTTGGCCATGGAATCAGCATTGTCATCCAAAATGGCAATGCTGCCAGCCTTCTGGGCACTTTTCCTATTGACAACGATCCATTTTGGTTCTTGTACAAATTTTATTACTATGTTAGATCAACTCGTATTTGTAGTTTGTAAATAATGTACCTATTTATTTATTTATTTATGTACACACAAAATACTTAATAAGAGATTACATTAAAATAGAAGAGCACAAAGGTACTGCTTATTTCATGAGAAATTTCTTCCAGCAGACCTGCGAGAGGAAAGTAGAATACCTATAGTAGTACCTATGTTCTAAATTCAAATAAAAATTTAACATACTGTAATATATTGCAAGAATTTTGAATGACAGTAATTTTTAAACAGCCTGTAGTTACTGTACGCTTCAAGTCTAGAAAACTGTTAAAGATCACTAGTTCACTTTAAAAAAGGAAACAAAAACAAGAGGTACATTCAGGTGTCGAATTGTCGTAAAAATTTACTACAGAGTTCTAGAAACAGGAGCAAATCCTCTTTTCAACCATGAAGTATTCAAACCCAATAATGACGCAGCATTTTGAATTATTTACAAGAAAAAAAAACGATAAGGTGTTGTCTTTGACAAAATCAATAATGGACAGTCCGACTAAAGATTCTTCATCTTAAAGAACTAATCAGACTTTTCTCCATAGTTGGATCCCTCATCAAGCAAGAAAGAGATGGTGGTTCGCGTGACGCAAGAGCGTGCTTGCCGGGGCGTGCGTGCGCGCCGTACTGCCGCTGTCGAGGTGGCTGACGACGGCAGCGCCTTTGTCTCTGAGTGCTTCCACTTCAGGCTGAGGGCTGATGAGCTGCACACCACTAGTGTTACGATACAAGCCTTGCAGCCGCACTCCGTTTATGCCAAAGGTGAGGATTAATTTTTAACCGACTTCAAAAAGGAGGAGGTTCTCAATTCGTCGGAATCTTTTTTTTATGTATGGTCACCGATTACTCGAAGACGCCAGGACCGATTTGGAAAATTCTTTACATGCCGTTGAGAAATATATCTCAGGCATGCTGGTTTCCTCACGTTATTTTCCTTCACTGAAGCAAGTGATAATTATACATTAGGTACGCACATGAATCCGAAAAATCAGAGGTGCGTGTCTTAGGTTCGAACTCGAGACCTATGATTTGGCAGTCCAACGGTACACCACTAGACTATCACTGCTGCTTTATAACGTACCTATAAAGGCACTCCCTCACCGGGAGCATTCACATGTAATGTAAAAGTTAACATTCACTTGTTTCTATAAAAATCGAATCTTGGATTGTTAAATTACAAACAAAAGCTCCCGGTATGGAAGCGCCTTAATAGAGACCATAGTTTAAATCACATGGTTTAAATATAAGGAGCGGCATATGAATGCACTCTAGTTGCGTAATCTTTCCTAGGTCATGTTATGATAATATTATTCTTAGAGCTGTGATGTTGAGAGAATGCATTAAAGGTGAATATTAACTAGAGGATTTGTTGTGGTAGCATCGATAGGGGAACATAAATGTCAAACAAACGTAAAAATCTATGTAGGGGCCAGCAAGGGCCGATGCCTGCCAGGGCTGCGGGACTGTTCGAAAGAGATACCGTGGCCCTGGGCACAAAGGGCAAAGAAGGAACATGGATGGGTTTTAGTCAGTACAAGTCTGACACTCGCTTCCGCTCCGCCCAGAGTGGGGGGGGGGTCATTTGATGATTCCCTATCCGAAAAAAAAAAAAACGTAAAAATCTGTCATCATAGTTATACGCAGTAAATGGTCAGTCGACCTTTTCGATATTTTTCATTAAACTTGGAATAGGCCAGCTTACCAGCTATTTGACAAGCGAAAATAATCTTTATTAGCATTAGAATTTTGACGAAGGTTTTAGACTTAAATGAGGGTAGAGGTTATTCTATTGTCAGCAAGACAATCGGTCAATACCAATATTAAAAGATACGTTACATTTTTGGAATACAAATAGATAATTCATAAGAATATCGTCTCAAGATATTTGTTATCAGGATCGAATTCTTAAACTCAAAGCATTTATTTCAATTAGACCATCACAGGCACTTTTGAATGTCAAAAAAAAAAACAAAAAAAGAATCGAAGCTACAGTCACAGTCACAAGGCATAATAACTTGAGAAAGTACTGCAGTTGCACATTTCAAAGCGTAGATCTCTATGGAGAAGAATGGGCAAGAAACTCCATGGACACTCTTATTTTTAAGATGAAATAAAAAGCCCTTAACGTAAACGTATGGCTTACGAAAAATCAATACAATATTAATAAGGATAAGTGGATCTAACTTCGCTTGTTAGCTTAAACAAACCGTGTCATGACCAGACTTCGATGAAGCGCTTTCGTCGGCTTTATTCTAAGTAAACTGCTGATGTAAAACTAAACAGGGTTTAACCTGATTCTGCTTAAAGTTCAGTTAGGTAGATTTGCACAACTTTTGCTCATGGTTTCGCCCACGTGGTGTTTGAAAATTATTTTTCAGAAACGTACCTACTACCGGAATAAAAGGTATCTGAACTCAGGTCATAGCGGCGTGAAAATGTAATAGACCAACTGACCGATAGACAGAGTTACTTTCGCATTTATAACATTAAGATAGATTATCGACATCGTAACTATACAGGATGTTTTTTTAAAAGTGGGCAATGTGGGATGCATATGGGACCGACCATGAAATTGCGAAAAAAATATCAGCTGCTCCACACATTATTGGTCGCGTAACCCGAAAAAAATGTAGGCAACAGTAGATTTTTTTAATCATATTTCGTTGTTAGCTCCATAGTAAGAGTTGCTCATATTTATGAGTACTTCACTCCCTTAAAGTTTTGCCCACGTTTAACCTAACATCCTGTAGATAGAGGAGCTCGTGATAAAAAAAAATAACAGCCGCTCGGGTCGACCTTTAGGGTAAACCGTGCTTGTTAGACCGCGGATGGGTGACCAACCATTACATACTGAGTTTCCTCCGTGCCTCGGAAAGTACGTTAAACCGTTGGTCCTGGCTGTCATTTGTAGATCTTTCGTTACGGGTAGTCAGTGGCCCAAAAGTCTGACAACCAGTCTGACTAAGAGGTATCGTATTAGCCAGTGCTAACTGGGTTGTGGAGGTCAGTTAGGCAGTGGCTTCATGTAAAATACTGTCTGCATCAAAAATCAAAATATTTTATTTCACATAGGCCTAGATGGGCACTTATAAAACGTCGACAAAAAGGTGCACGGTTCGGGTTGGTCGTTTCCTATGGAGAAGAACCGGCAAGAAACTCCATGGTTACTCTTTTCAAATCATTTGGTGTTACAGTATTATGGATACAGCATTTGTACTTAAGTATGGGGGGACAGCGTAGGCCCGACAATAAGTCGTTGCTTACTACACAAAAACATCTGGTTAGATTGGAAGCCGACCCCAACATAGTTGGGAGAAGGCTAGGCAGATGATGATCATCGTCGTAAATACATAGGAACTCTCAAGAGAAGTACTACGATAATACTAATATCACTCATCAATATATAATATTCTTTGTTTCAGATCGACTGCTCGGTAAGTTTGTGTTAGGGTCATACATGTTCGCAAGGGGACGCGCCTTACAACACTGGAACTCATCCCTCGCCGCGCCCATGGAACAAGTCAAACAATGGCACCCGCTCACCAATTAACGACGACCCGGCCAAACTGCAAACACCCGACGACCACTGACCCCACCTAGCTGTGAGTGTATCTCAATTCGGACGTATTATACCCCATAGGAACGTATATCAAGAAACAGTTCCTGACAACTGATTTATTCGTAAACTCGTTTTTATTCCCGCAACGTACGAACCGTACTTGTGTATAAACTTAGGCTAGATTTAATATAAGAAAATTGTGAAAATATTCTATTCGAATTGAATATCATGAAAGTAATTTCAAAATATCTAAAATGAATTTAATCATATTTTTGTAACTCCAATTTACACTATATTCCAAGTATTATATTGGAAAGTTCTTGTTTCTTGTCACGCCGAGTTACATAGTAATGTTTATTTGCAACAATATTAATAAATGGAGTTCAAATTATCTTATTGCAACTTTTAAAATTTCCCGAAATTCATAACTATTTCAAATATTTCCACTCTACCTAGATACTTACTGATACAATTTATTGCTCTGAATAGATAATAATTTTATGAAATAAGTGTATTGCATATTCAGAATATTTCAATATAAGCTACACCTTATACTATCAATATACTTATTTATAAATGTTTAATAATATAAATTATTGCCAATATACACGTATGTAGTAGGATATAATTTCAACAAATGTGCAAAATCAAAGAAATAAAATGATGTAACGCCAAATTGGCGAAAATGTTGTGTTTCATTTTATGAACCCAATTTTGACATTCCCCTTTGACAACCAAAACACAGTTGCAATAACGTTGATCTTCATATTTTTGTTGCATTACACACATAATGACTGAATGCCTGCATATGTTTTGTGTAATTAATTCTAAAAAGAACTTCGTAAACAAGTATTGTTGACACGATTCATATACATACAAGTGTTTAAAACAGCCACGACAAGGTGAGAGCTGACAGCCTGCACTCCTTATAACGTACCTGCTATAAAATATGAAAATGGAAGACATAGCTCTTCCATTTTCATATTTTACAGCAGGTACGTACCTATGTAACTACTGGTACAAATTAAACTTCAGTTCTAAGTCCCGCGATACTAAAGTGTTCCAACTGCAATAAACTGGAACAACTTCTGATGCATTTGGAGGATCGTAAAAGCACGAACATTTATGATCATATAACTAGAATCCTACACTAGTCTCTCATACTTCAAAGTTATGTGTTGTTAGAAACTCCAGGTACTTCTGCTTTTAGGTGCATGTTATTACAATATTTTAAGCAGAAGAAATTGCACCCTCCATTACTTGAATGAGGCAAACGACAGAGCTGTCCGTGTTATTACGTACTGGTCGGACAAAATCCGATTCAAGAAGAAGTCCAAACATCATCATCATCATCATTTCAGCCGAAAGACGTCCACTGCTGGACAAAGGCCTCCCCCTAGTGTCGCCACATTGACCGGTCCCGTGAAGAAAAGTAGAAGTACATACAAGAAGAGGAAAAATCAACTAAACAAACAAACAAACATTACACACATACACACATTATTACACACATTATTTACATTCGGAACAAATATTTGTATGGCCTACAGGTAGTTGTTCCGGGTCTGGCTGTTTGTGTATGTGAGTTTAAATGTTTGTAATCGCACCCACGATACAGGAGAAATTCCTAGGGTGGGGCAACGATTTAAAAAAAAAAAAAAAAACTCTGTTTATTTAGCTGACTGAACATAATATAACATGACATCACACCTGTTTATCACCGAATAGTAAGATAGAGGTGTAGTTATAGTCCACCTACATTATATTTAAGGCCCATTTGTGTATGTCATAGGGAGAGGAGCTCGTGGCTAAATAGTAACAGCCTAGGTTGATCTGTGGATGGGTGACCACCCATTACATACAGAGTTTCCTCCGTGCCTCGGAAAGCACGTTAAGCCGTTGGTCCCAGGTGTCATTTATAGATCTTTGACAGTCGTTAGGTAGTCAGTAGCCCAAAAAGTCTGACAACCAGTTTTATCAAGGAGTATCGTATTACCCAGTACTAACTGGGTTGTGGAGGTCAGATAGGAACTCGCTCCAAGTAAAATACAGGTATTCAGCTGCATCCGGTTAGACTGGAAGCCGTCCCCAACATAGTTGGGAAAAGGCTAGGCAAGTGATGTTTGGATGTCATTGGGGCAAGCTAACTGCCATCAACCAGGCAAAAACCAGACTCTTGTCTGGTCTTTGTTACTTAGAAATTCTTGATAGAAAAAACTTAAACATTGTGCTACTGACTGGATGTCGAAATCAAAAACATGGAATAATTTAGCCCCACAAAATATTCTGCTGAAAAAGGCCCTGAAAAAAATAAGCCTATACTCGATACTGGTCTAAAATTAAAAAAAACAAAATGGTTGAAAAATATCAGGTGTCTGGTGACATTCAAATAAAAACTTCTATCGAAATATGCTTACATTTTTTTTTTTCAATTTGTTCAATAGAAAAGGTTTCATATGAAAAAGGTTAGCTAAACTTAGTGTTTTATTTTACAAGTTGGTTAATAAAATGTGGTAGACCTCAATTTCATTTCATGTGTACTAAAACACAGACGTTATATACCCGTTTTTACAGCCAGTAGGTTAAAAGTTAAGACAATTTTTTTTTTTTTTTTTTTTAACGTGGTAAAATCATCAAATGAGTCCTCCTACCTAGGGCAGAGCGGGAGGGACTGTCAGACTTGTACTGACTAAAATCCACGGTGTCCTTCAGTAGCCCTTTATGTTCCAGGGTCACGGTAATTCTATGAGTCCCGCGACCCCGGCAGGCTTTGGCCCTCTAGAGGGGGGCCCCGTCATTATGCTGACACTCTTTGAAAGTTAAGACAACCTTTAAGTTTTTCTTCATATATTATGGTTTTTTCAAGACACACTGGAATTCCCACTGAAATAGGTAAATAGTACGACCACCAACAAATGGGTCATAATTACTATGAACTTACTGCCTCGTTGGTCGAGTGGTTGCAAGCGCGACTGCTGAGAATGAGGATGTGGGTTCGATTTCTAGTTCGGGCAAAGTGTTATTGGGTTTTTCCATCAGGATTTTTTCAGTAGCAGCCACGGAGTCTGGACTGGTGCCTAGTTGATGGCAATAGGCTCGCCCCCTATTACGTGGGACTTAAACCATAACTGGTGAAATGTGGGTGTACGGCGGCATATTAGGTACGGCTCTGCCTAACCCTTGGGGGATTACAGGCGTGATGTTAAATAATTACTACTACCTACCGATTCTTGTGAATTAGTTTGTGACGTCAAATTGCCAGTCTACGACTACTAATGGCAGTTTCGAGTTACTAATTATTAAATACCGACTACCTACTAGTACCTAACCTAGTCTTGTTGCAGAAGCGATAATATTTCTGATGAGTTTAGTGTTTTTATTTATTAATTTACACCAAGACTAGAAAGCTAAAAAATACAGTTCTAGTCGTGTAGGCGGTAGACAGCCATGATTTTTGGAATAATTTATTAAAATTCTGATCTTGGTTACGACTCAGAACGGGAGTTTATTAATAGCTATTCGATTATCCTGCTTATCTTATCTATAATGGCAGCTATACGTAGCTTCCCAATGAAATTGGGACGACCCTACTTGAAACTGGGTTGAGCTCGCATCGGTTTGAAATCCCACAAAATGTTAAACTTTGTGTTACAAAGATTCAGTATGGTTTAAAAAATGTTTGCCCCCGAGATCGGGGCCGTACCCAGGCATTAGATTGGGAGGCTTGATTGACTTACTTTACTGAAAAACAAAAGGAGATTGGGGGAGCGTCCAAGGAGCTAAACTTTAAAGAAGAAAGGCAAAAAGGATCAACTTTTGAAAATTGAGTTATAACTAAATAAACTTTTTAATTGAATATAATTGACGAGACTGAAACTAGGGAGATAAAGAGCTAGACAACCGTCTCTGAATGGACCTCAAAATGACGATCACGGGCATCAGCAGGACTCTTCCAGGTCTTCCACCTCAGATTAAATATTAGATTTTCGTCTGTAAATTTATACAAGGAGTAACTTTGTCGACTTATACAGAAAAGCTTATCAATTGAGAAACTTTAGGATAGCGTAGCAAACAAAATGGAAAATCAATCAACACTTCACCAGACATAAAAAGGACGCGGGTCGTTAACAGGTTTAATAACTGTTACATGTTTTCCATTTTCTCAAGAAACCCTTTTGTTTTATGACAAGCAGTATTTTTTGAGCGTTTTAAGAGCGAACATAAAATTATGACAGCATTTTATTACATATTTGATTAAAATATATATATGCGTTATTTTATTATAACTATTACTGTCAAGGTAGTCTGATTAACAAAAAAAAAAAATTGCATATCGGCTTTTGGGAAGCCGAGGCTGTGGGTCAGTGACATAATGTGTGCGTATGATGATTATAGGCCACCAGGCTGTAAAATGTTCCAAGTATTTGGTAAACGGTAGGCTGCACCACGTCAGTGATAACAAAACCAGTATAAACTGGCCTCTTATTTGATTACATCTTCGTAAATTACGCTAGGCCGGTTGAACCCCAAAGTGTAACTAAGTACGTGGTTACATACTTATGCTCTTTTTTTTGTTGATGTTGGTGTTAGTCATTTCTATGCGTAATTCAGATTTTTGTGTCTTCAATTGGCATAGTGTTTTCCTTTTTTCTACAATGATGCACATATTGCTCTTTACTGTAGGGACATGAGTACAATTCGCAATCTATACAATGTGGGTAAAAAATCGTGGACTTTGATCGATTTTTTATCCGAAACGGCGATAGTTGGGGTTATCAGGGTCATTTTGTGGTAATACATTTTTTGTTACAGTAAGGTTCTGAAGTTACAAATTATCTTTCGTGAGACTTAAAAGATATTGAAAAAAGTGTCAATACTCATAAATCATGGTACATACTGTCATAAAAGCACTTTTGTAGTGATGATACATTTCCTAGAAGCAAGCCATTTCACTCTAATTGCCTATTTAGTGAAAATGTTGGAATTGTCTTAACAAAACATTAAAGTAGTCATAACTTTTAAGGAGATCAAGATATGCCTCGGCCACAGAGATAGTTTTTACTGTAAATAACCCCAGCTATCGCCCTGTTTCGTTTCATTCACGATTTTTTACCCACCTTGTATATTATTCATGAAGTCGTGTAAATTGGCTTATTCGCCACGATAACGCAACCAACTTCCTCTTAAGTTAAAATAAACGTGCAAATTGAACATAGCTTACAGCTACGATTATTTAATCAATACGGACTCAGCTTAATCCCAGTGGTAAACAATGGTTCCCGCAATATAATAAATTATGTAAATAAGGATTCAAATGAAACATAAATGTTCATTACCGCCATTTTCTTTTTGCGACGGGACGTTCGCGGGTATGACCCGGAAAACCGTTTTGTAAATTACATAAGTTAGGTGAATAGGGAAAATAATTACACAGAAGTAAGAATAAATAATGTCATTAGAATTTATTATTCCTTTGGTTAAAGAAATAATCTAAACGTTCGGTATTTTTCATGGTAGCATTTCTATTTAGCGACCATATAACTGTGTCGATGGTCTAGTGGTTGAAAGCGCGACTGCTGAAAGCGTGAGGTCCTGGGTTCAATTCCCAGGCCGGGCAGTGTTATTGGGTTTATCCCTCAGGAATTTCACAGTAGCAGCGTTGGAGTCTGCGAGCCTATTGACATCAACTTAACACAGGTCGTGTTAGATTGATGTCAATAGGCTCGCTTCCTATAACATGGAACCTAAACATAACTGGCGAAATATGGGTGTACTATTTCATTTATTCATAAAAAATATAAACTGTTGAATCTAAGCGCACGGTAGTGCGCAGGCCAGGTTCCAGCAACAGGCTAATTATATACACATGCAATTTACATACAAATACAAAGAACTCCTTTCATTAGTTAAATTCTAAGAATTTCAAATATAGGTAGTTTCAAATATAATGTCAAACAGTTTTAAATAGGTATAATGTCTGGTCTGGCTGTTTTTGTATGTGAATTTAAATGTTTGTAAACGCACCCACGATACAGGAGAAATTCAAAGTGCGAGGAAAAGTAAATAAAAAAAAAAATTCAAGAAAAAAAATATATATTGTCAAACAGTTCTAAATAATATAATTTCAAATAACTAAAGAAATATTACAGTGAATATTACAGTGCTACATGTTATTTCTATTTAACTCCCTTTTGGAGTCGATAAAAAGTTACGCTATCAAAATCGCGATCGAAGCACTATGTATCAATACGAACGTGTGTGACTTTAATTAACAAACTTGTAATGTACGAGCCATTAAAAATAATTAATAAAAACTTCTTAGCATTTAATATGCAAGTCCTGAACATAAAGTACAAAGTTTCTTTCCGTTCTACGCTGTAAATAATCTTTTTGTTTTATCTAGACATTTATACGCCCACTTAAGAATTACCTGCGGCTATAGGATGGTATATTTTATCTTTCTACGTCAGTATATTATATTGTTCGAACAAGAATAGTGGGCACTTCGGACGTAATTTTATCATAACTTTTATAGACTGTGTAAGCGTATTTTATATTTTACTATTCTTGTCTCATAAAGTTTTAAATAAACTATAACATCATCACGCCTGTAATCCCAGAAGGGTTATACAGAGGTGTACCTAAAATACACCCACATTTCGCCTGTTAAGTCCTAAATAACTCGGTGCGAGTCTATTGCCGTCAAACGGGCACGAATCCAGACTACGCGGCTGCAAATGAAAAAATCCTGATCCCTGAACACTTCACCCGACCCGGGAGTCAAACCTTCCGCGCGTCTGCTGAACATTCAGCAGTCCACATTCACACACATTTTAGAAATTATATAATAGTTGTATAGAAGCCGTAGGTGATTATCACTTGTGTGAATGAGTAAATTAATGAACAGGGATCGTCAAAAAGTTTACAAGGGTACTTCACGACGTTCAGCAGTGATCAAATGATTGAAGAACTGGATTTGTTTATTTTCTCCTCATTACCGATATGACAGCTGATAGCGATCAATAGTAGAGAAAAGGCGTACTTCATAACTGTCCCTAAATTAATTGCGTTAAGGAGAATGATAGAAGCATTCATTATACATCGTAAAAGTTTACTTCTGAATATTGTACTAACACCGACACCTGTACGATGACCAGGTTAAGATTGTGGGGATCCGCTGGATGCGCGACGCACGGGACCGGTCAATGTGGCGACACTTGAGGGCCTATTTCCAGCAGTGGACGTCTTTCAGCTGAAATGATGATGATGATGATTGAAATAATCATTTCCTTTCATTTCATTTCATTTTGAGGGCATGTAAAAGCCAAGTCAGAAGCCCATGAGCGGCATAAAAACTCTGACCAGGTTAGGCACTAACCAAACGATAAAGAAGAAGATGATTTCAACTCATTCATTTACTTGGTTGGTTGTCCCAGTAGTAGTTGTATTAACTCTGACAGATGGATCTCTACGGCTACTCTTAACTTAATCCCTAGGTCAAATTATATAACACCCACAGTTTGAAAGTGGATATCCTATTCTATACAGTATACTGCCCACTATACCATTTTTAATCCCACGTCTGTTTTCCAGAATGTGATTTTTTCACTGAACGCAAATACAAACAAAAATAAACGCAACATGGTTTAGAAAGCTATACTCATGCGTTTTTAAATAAGGTTATATATGACATGTATGTATGTTGCTTTATTTGCAGCATGTCGAACAAAAACTCGGTATCCAATGCGCCTGATTGAGACCAACAGCAGCAGCAGCATGTACTAGCATGCAACATGCATGCATGCATGCATGCATGCATTTGTGTGTGTGTGCATGTATCAGCATTTGTACATTATAATGAAGCGAGAAACGAGGTTTTTAATAAATTAGTCAACCTTTGTTTATTCAGGTCTGTTTATTAGTCAAAAGGAATTAACGTGTTTTGTCGGGGAAGAGCAATAATGTGAGCATATTATCACATTTTAAAACAAAACAATATCGTAGATATTTAGTGAGCCGAGTTACTTTAATGATGTCTTCGTGTTATTTTTAATTAACTGTAAAAGAGTGCTGAGAAAAGTCATTTACTGTTTACTTTTTATTTGGTGCAAAAAACTGGTCGATATAAGTAAGAAAATACTTGTCGCACCAAAAGAAACACGTCAACGTGCAGACGAAGAAAAAACTTAATCAATGAACAACACATCTTTCTTGATGTACAAATAAAACACTATTCTACAAAAAAAGCCACAACGAAAAATAACTTTCCAAAATACTTCTACAATGAAATGTCACTGAGACAAGGTTCGTAACCTAAGCCCGAAGATATATGTTTTAAAATCACAAGGCTCCTTGACGTACGATGCCAGATCTAGTTTTCTAACTAGAGAATAAGATAGACTATAATTTACAGAGTCAACGTGGGAACAATGTTTATGGATAAGACAATCGTGACCTTTACTTTATAATTTATCGTTTCTCAAGCCAACTTTATATTTTCCCTGGAGGGAGAAATGAAACAGAAAACTGGCCGAGTGCATTTCGGACTGCACATCATTGTTATGGGTATAAAAATATCCTTAACGAAGACGAAAGGTTCTTGCTCTCCCCGTCATTGCTGTTAACGTATCCATAATACACGTTTGTTAAAATAGTCATCATCATCATCTGCCTAGCCTTTTCCCAACTATGTTAGGGTCGGCTTCCCGTCTAACCGGATGCAGCTAAAGATCAGTATTTTACATGGAGCGCCTGCCTATCTGACTCCACAACCTAGTTATTACTAGGTAATACGATACTCCTTGGTAAGACTGGTTGTCAGACTTTATGGGCCACTGACTGTACCTGTAACTACTGTCAAAGATCTAAAATGACAGCCGGGACCAACTGCTTAGCGAGCTTTCCAATGCATGGAGGAAACTTGGTATGTAATGGGTGGTCACCCATCCACAGACCAACCTAGGTAAGCACGGCTTAACCAAAAAATCTATCCGAGCGTCTGTTATTATTTTAGCCACGAGCACCTCGTTCCTTCTTCCAATAGTCATCAATTCAGTGCAAATGTTTTCGAGTAAAATTCTTGTGACATCCGGAAACACGGACATGACGAAATTATAAGGGTTGTTTTTCTTCATTTCGCAACGAAACCCTCTAAAAATATACTCATTTAGAAAATTGTACTTGAATTCTTTTATTAGAACACGTTATGAAAGGTCTATGTTTGGGGTTTTTCTTTTACATTTTCCGCTCCCACCGATGGCCAGTAAGCCCTTTGTTATAAAAAGGAAATTTACGGGAATTTGGCCCCGAATTAATAACATCACGTAACCGATTTATTGTGCTGTTATCATCCTTATTTATACCAAATTTTGCCGTTTATTTACTTTTCTGATACAGATACAATATTCGAATATACCTATTCAAATGTCTTTTGAAATATATTTCTGCCATAGACTACACTTTGTCCTAAAACTTTGGCCGTGTTTTATCCTAATCGGTCCCTTAAATACCCTTTTTTGTTTACGAAAATGTAAAATAAGAAAGTACTGTTTCGGCATTTTCTTAAAAAAAAACGTTTTCATATCCGTTAACACCATTCATTCTGGGTGCTTTCAATGCTTTTGTTTTGTAAAAGCTTTAACCGTGACTTAAAAGCGGGATAATGCTATGTTGTGCACAATGCACAAGGCATAATCAGCCAATAACTTTCCCACAGCTGGGACACAGGCGTCCTCTCATCAAGATGAAGTGGGCTGTAAATGCTGGAATGCCCCAAGTATTTTTTTTTTGTTAACACAGCTGATATAATCATTGATTAAAGTCAAAGTGACTGACTGAAAGACAATTAGCAATATTGCATAACCTAAGCAATTGAAGGTTTTCCTAGAATGTAGTATAACCCCAAAGCAGGGTCGAAAGGATGATAAAACTACGTAACGTGTCGAGATAGGGTACATAATCAAATATCAAAATGGTAGACAGTAAAATTGTACTCAAGTTGTTGAACAAAACAGCAAATGTTCCCAATCTGATCTCTAAATGTGCGTACGTGCAATAATACTAAATATTTATAAGGGTGTAATAGTAACAACTTTATAAAAGCTTTTTGGATATATCCTTTGCATTAGCCGCAATCCAATATATTCGATATCCACGAATGGTGGGAAAATTGATTGAAAATATGTATACGGAAAGATACGTGAAGAGGGAGATGTTAATATCGCAGTAGGTTGAATAAAAGGCAACGGGTGTGGGGCAAAGTTTTAAAAAAAGAAAAAAAAAAACTTGAATTATTCCCGCGAAGTGTAACCTCTAGTACCCAATGAGTAGAACCGATGAAGTAGAAAATACAGAAATTAAATAAAACCATTATACAAAATATACAAAAAAATAATAAAACCTGCAAAAATGTAAGAAAATTTGAATTTCGCGGGCTAGCTTGGCGCTTCCACCTTAAACATGGTTTAGACTTTACAGACTGACCTACTTACATGAGTTTCACTGTCTGTTAACTTATGTAACTTCTACTTACTCTTTTACCGGGACAAAAAACTATTTTCTATATCTATTTTATTATTGTATCTCTTAGTGTCAGTTTCATCATTTCAAAAAAAGAACACGAAAACAGCGTAAGTTTTATTTAATAAAGGAATAATAGGTACGACTCTAAATCCGACAGGCCGAAATGGTCTTCAATAATTACCCCTCGAGGTAGGACAAAGATAAAGGTATATTACAAAGGCACGATTTCATATTCCCACGCATACTGAAATCGTAAAATCTATCCTATCTAGAGACTAGTTCTATTCGTAGCGTAAAAAAGCCCATTTATTTCACAAAAGCTTTTTCTTCAATAAACCTTTATTAAAATTCCAAATATTCCTGTGTATTGGTAAACACCAATATGCTGAAATATTTGGCATTTTATTTGTGCTTCCAAAAATAAAATGAGAAGGGTAAAGGGGAGTGCCCACATTATTCCTTTCGTATTAAATTCTGTGTGTACCTTTTTGTGAGATAGGTATTTTACACTTGATGGAATATTTTAGTTTATTTATTTCTATTGCCTTCTTAGATTAAATGTTAAAACTAATATCATCTGTCAAGTCTTTTCACAACTATGTTGGAATCGATTTCCAGTCTAACTAGATGCAGCGGAATACCAGTATTTCACATGGAGCGACTGCCTATCTGACCCCCACAACCCAGTTAGTACTGGGTAATACGGTTTCGGGCCACTGACTATCCGTAACGATTGTCAAAGATCTACAAATTGTAGCCGGGACCAACAGCTTAACTTGCTTTCCTACTGACCGACCTTGGCAAGCGCGGCTTAACCTGAAGATGAATGAATGGCTAATCATACTTACCTAAGAAATGACGATTTGACTGGTTGTCCGGTGATTCTAAATTACCTAACTCAAACCCGTTACGCTTTTTTTTAGTTATCCTTGAATGTACCATGCTTGGTTCTCCGCCGCATTTCCTTCCAGGTACTCTTTTCCGGCGCCACCTTGAGCTAGCTTTCGTGATGCGCGTTGAAGTCATCTCGCTATCTCTTTCTGGGCCAGCCTCGGCGGCGCCTTCCGTCCTCATACACCGATAGCGTTGAGATTGAGAGCCTATAGGCCTACCCTATAATGATTTAATTATAATTATTTAAAGGTCACTTCACACAAACTGTTTTCCCAAGGCTTAAGTGAATATTTAATTAAAATCAAATAGCAATGGCTTAGAAGTTAATTATCATGAATGTTATTTATCTACTTATAAGGGACTTAAATATTTCATTATTTGTCAACGGGATCGCTGCTGGGGTCACATTTATTAAAATTTTATTTGTCGTAAAATGCTTGCTAAATTACATAAAATTCCTTAACATTTGTTAAGGAATTTTATTTAATCATTCCTGACCTTCTAAGTTATTTAACTTGGAAGGTCAGGAATGATTAAAATATGTAAATTAATTAATAAGATTTTGACTGCCTCGTTGGTCTAGTGGTCGCAAGCGCGACTGCTGAGCATAAGGTCCTGGGTTCGATTCCCAGATCGGGCAGTGTTATTGGGTTTTTCCATCAGGAATTTCTCAGTATCAGCCACGGAGACTGGATTTATGCCCTGTTGATGGCAATAGGCTCGCCGTGGGTGTACTAATAGGTACTCCTCTGCCTAACCCTTTTGGGGATAACAGGCGTGATGTTATGTTATAATTCGTAATACGTTTTACGTAATGCAATGATCCATAGATTATAGATTTATAATCTATATTTTACTTTTAAGACAATGATCGTCACACAACGTCTACAAATCTGTATTAAAACTGAAAGCGGATCATTTTATTACGAAGATACACAGAATGTGATAAGTAAACCTGCTAGACAAACCTAGGAACTAATTTATCTATTACTACTGATTAATTATAACTAATTTATCTTAAACGCCCATAGGCAGTTTCCAACAGCATCAAAGGTAGACACACAACAAAGGTTTTCACGTACCTACGTTCTAATTGGGCTTGAAATTACCTGATCAACTTCCAGGACAGTGACTTTGATAATATTTACGTGAAACGCCTGAAGGGGTGTCTTTCTCGACAACGGTCTAATTAATATGTACCAGCCCCCGTAGCATGACCACCGTAGACAAGGATTTCTTTGACGGAAGAATCGACAAAATGACAGATTGTGTCGACACAATGACATATTTCTTTGTACTATCTATCATTTTGTCGATTCTTCCGTCAAAAGAATTCTTGTCTTCGGTGGTCATGCTACGGGGGCTGGTACCTACAACTATTTTAAAAAAAATATTGATTTTTTACTGAATCTTCGCTGCTGTTGGTAATTAATGAATACATACAGGGTGTAAAAGGGCCCTGCACGAAGCCGTCAGCCAAGCATTATGTACATCAAATTAAGTAAATTTACGCAAAAATTATTGCTGGGAAATGACTTTTTTTTTGGGGTGGAACGTCACGTTTTACGGTAGAACTCAATGTAACGCATTCAAAACATTGTGCTGATGGATGGATTTTACTAGTACAGGGGTCGTGCAGGTGTTTAAAGTAAAAAAAATACATTAAAAACATATATTTAAAAAAAAACTTGTGAAAATGTTGGAACTTTGACCCCCAATATCTCCGTAACTAGAAAGTTCCCAGATAATATAAGGTCTAGTACAAAAAATTATCACAATGACGGGGAAAACTGTAGGGTTGTAAATTGCTGTCGGAATTTAATTTGCCTTATTTAATTCTGGCCACTTCGTGCAGTACAAAAAACCAAAAACATTTTGCTCACCTCGGAAATCGAAACGAGGACCTCGCCTTCAGCATTAGCGACCAAGGAGGCATAATACCTATTTTTACCTGGAGCGAAAGTCACCTTGCAGATATATCCGCATTGTGTATTTGTTTCTTTATTCTTTTCCTCTGCATTCTAAAGATGTCACGTATGACATGTCCGAGCCATTTCGAAAGTTCAAATCCTTTTATGTCTCATACTGGCTTTTATAGAAGAATGAGCTCAATTCCACAAAGGCATAAAGACGCTTTCTTCGATAATGAATTTACGTCATTTTGAAAATATGTGAGGATATATTTTTATATGAAGCACGTGAAATAGAAACTGTTACGGATTATATTTGCAACAGCAACATGTTAGCTGGTAGAAAACGAATAATATATTCTCAGGGATCTCTATTAAATAAGTTTGGAGGGTTTTCAAGTAACCTACTAAATATGTCTTCAATTAATGTCTTAAACAATAACAATAAAAAATAAAAAAAAATTATTCATAAATCATTTGAAACCTCAATGAAAATTTATTTTGTAAAAAAAATTCAGATTTAATAAATTTTTCGGTTTGCGCAAATTTAAAAAAAAATGTTATTGAAGTTTCTTTTTTAAACATACTTAGAAAACTATTTACATGATCAAAAACCTACTCAAAGACTCTTGACCAATATTATAATTCTAAATGTTCCTACTTAAAAGGCCACATCTTATTATAAAGGCCCATTCATATTTAAATAAAAGTAACTAAAACACTTACGGGAGGAAAATGCAATTAAATTATGCCAAATTTTCTATTTAAACTTTAACCTCAGTTCTTGGTACTGGAGAACACAGGCAATGAATGCCAAGTGGCTTAATTATGGAGGCCTCTCTTGGTGGTACAATTTTAATTTAATTCCGTACTATATATAAACTCATCAAGCCTTTCATTTGGCTTTAATAAACGGTTTGAGAGTTACAGAAATGTATTGTGTAGGAGTCCCAAGTTTTAATGATGACGATCATTAAGTTTTAGGTTTCAGTACGAATAGGACACACCTAATAACGGTAAATATAGAAAAATTAAACTGAACTATACTAATTAACTAGCCGATTAACCAAATGTATTTACAAGGCAGATGTAGAGTTGCAACGCCGAGAGGGGACGCCTTAGAAGAACATACACTGACCTTATTCGTGCGGTTTTCATAAAGGTCAGATAAGCAGTACTCGCAACCGGCGTGCGTGTATGGCCAGATGTATGAACATGATGTATGAGTATGTAAGGATCGTAGCAGGTGGCGTTCTGTGGTTTCTGCCTACACCCATGTGAAAAAGACGTGACTTGATGATGATGAGTGTAAACAATTGATGGTGAACCAAATAAATAATTAATTGGTTCACCAACAATTGTTACACTGGTATAAGCAAATGAAACAGCAGCAACAAATCAGAATAGAGTGAAGAATCACTTACAGGTAAACTCTACATGCACACAAAACGTTGTCGTAAATTACAAAAAAAAAATAGAAATAAACTTAATTAATTAGTTAAACTAAATTAAAACACTTAAATTAAACTGAATTAAAACAAATTAAACTAAATAAAGCTAGGAGAGCTAAAAAAAACAATGTTCAGGGCACTTATAAAAACTGACTTTCAGTTTGCCTAAACCGCTAAAATGGTTCTTTGCTGCTTATAGCACGGGAATCCTCCTAGTTTAAGCCCAGTTGCACGTTTTGTATCTTGCTTGTCCCATTTGAGGTACAATTATCGCGGGCCTGTGGACGGTGAGTAATGGGTTAGTTCGCCGTATGACGACAGGCCGTGTCGACGGCGCATTCGTGTTCCACGCGTGCCTCAAAGAGATGTCAGCAAACAGGAAGGGGTCCGAAAGGCCCGATGCCTGCCGGGGCTGTTGGAAAGAGATACCGCGGCCCTGGAACACAAAGGGCAAAGAAGAAACATGGATGGGTTTTAGTCAGTACGAGTCTGTCACTCCCTTCCACTCCACCCAGAGTGAGAGGGGTCATTTGATGATTTCCCATCTGAAAAAAAAAGGTACAATTATTGTAAAATAGGTTTAAGTCTTGAACCAATAAATATTGTTTATGGTTTTTCTATTAATTTGACCTATCTTCATTAGACATCTGTGAACTTTAGCTAGCTTGATTAATTTGACCCCGCATGATTGAACCCGCTTACCCGGCTTATACCCGGTAGAAATGTTGTTCAAGGTTACAACACCAGTCAAACAAACTTGATTACTGCGTATTAGTTAGTTAACTACGTAAGTGTCAGAACTTATGATCGATTTGCAGGTTATTCTCAGAATCCGACTTAGTTTGATATTGCATGCACGTGTAGCTCAGAATACAATTATTATGTTCCTAGCCTGATAATTAAGACGGAAGCATAAACGTAACATCACGGTTGTAATCATAGACGGGTTAGACAGAACTGTGGTACACCCACATGTATGGTATCTTTAAAGCAGGTTCACATGAAAATAATTTATCTGAAGTCGTGTCCAAGTATATAGAAATAAGTCAATGTCATTTTCAAATATTTGAAAAATAATGATACGTTTTAGTTAGTTATATTGTCGTTGAGAAAACTTTTTAAACAAAATACTCTGTCACCGCCAGAGGTCGGAATAGTTAAGAGTTTAGTTTAGTTAGTGATTACTTGAGTAAAAGAAAACTTAGGATACGATATTTATTCTGTAGTTTAGTAATTGCTTGAAGTTAGAACTGTCAAAAGTTTGAATTCTTGGCTTTGATTTCTTTGTCGGTTCTTATTTCATTCAAATCCTTGCCTATTGCATAAAAATGGTTGCATAAGTAATAACTTTAACTTGACTATTGGTACCAGGGTAATAACTATTCCGATCTCGGGTTATCACTTTCAGCAAAAACAAACGAATTTTGAATTGAACATATGTCGATCATAAAGGGTCTTGGATTCAACTAGCACAATAATTTAGTATCTAACTATTATGGCCGAAATGAATATTTTCATTTTAAAAATCATTCAAAGTTATGTTTCGTCTACTCCTCACGTTCATGCTACGCCCTTTGGGCACTGAAATTCACTGAAACGAAACTGTTGCACTCTTTTAAATTGTTACCATTGCGGTGAGAGTCAGGAGTCGTAAACCTGTTGCTTCACAGTTACTTCAGTTTAATTGTTGCTCTCAAACCGAAATATATCAAGTCCAGGAAAATTCTACCTTAGTTAAATGAGTTTAGAACCGAAGTTGTAAAATCGTTTCGAGATTCACTTGTATACAAGACATAATTTATGACACAACGTTTCGCTTAGAAACAAAAACTGTTGACCTCTTTTAAATTGTTACCATTGCGGTGAGAGTCAGGAGTCGTAAATCTGTTGCTTCACAGTTACTTCAGTTTAATTGTTGCTCTCAAACCGAAATATATCAAGTCCAGGAAAATTCTACATTAGATAAATGAGTTTAGAATCGAAGATGTAAAATCGTTCTGAGATTAACTTGTATACAATACATAATTTGCAAGACAACGTTTCACTTAGAAACAAAACTGTTGACCTCTTTTAAATTGTTACCATTGCGGTGAGAGTCAGGAGTCGTAAATCTGTTGCTTCACAGTTACTTCAGTTTAATTGTTGCTCTCAAACCGAAATATATCAAGTTCAGGAAAATTCTACCTTAGATAAATGAGTTTAGAATCGAAGATACAAAATCGTTTCGAGATTCACTTATAAACGAGACAATATTTCGCTTATAGTAGTTATGTACTTATAAACTTGACTGTTATAGTCGTGGTTTCCCAAATTAATATCTTAAAAGTAACCTTTGTTAACACTTTATCAAATTAAAAATGTGTTACTAATGTTAGTGATGGCGGCTCTTTTCATACCACTTTGGTAATCGGATTTTGTCCCTGCTCAGTGTATTCTGTAAAATTGAAACATGAATGCTTTTTGACACCTAAGCACTCCTATTTGAAATATTAAACTAAGTACGTGACCTTTTTAAGCTGTATATAAATACGAGAAGGTATACCTATATCAGGTGCACGAAAAGGACTAAATTATTAGTAAAAAAGTCCTAAAACAATTTTTTATTTAAAAGCGAGTAAAGGCATTATTTTATCATTTTAACCGTCCTGTTTACTCAGCATTAGGTATTTGGTTTAATCAAATAGAATGTTAATTACGTTGAAAGCCTAATTAATACAATTACCTGAGTGGTACTAAGTACATAAATAACCCAACCAAATTGTTTGAACTAGGTGCCTATATTTAATTACTTTTTATTTACCAACATACTTCATTGGATATTTATGAAAAGAGATTATATTTACCGAAACTTTTTTGCTTACATACTATGATTTATTTTCATTTGAAAATTGACTTTAAAATTGGTCTTGAAGGACAACATGGCGCTGTGCTATTTCAGTCACGAGCGTCAATTGCAAAACACAAAAAAACAACAACAGAAACTTCCCAACAACAATAATAACGTACAATTTTGTTTTTCCGCCTGTAAAGCGGCGGAATGTGGGAGGACATTTTCAGCGCGCCAACGTCACTTGCACGCGGTAATTGTGTGCAAATACGTCGGAAGCTGTCAAGCACTCATTTGCCGCTGAATTGCGCTAGTTTACGCTGGAATAGCCTCTTATGTGACGGACATACGACAAGGGATGGACTGAACTGACGTGTGTAGGTACTACAACCGTTTAAAATAAACATGGCCGCGACACTCTCGGAATATTGTATGAATTTCCGAGGATTATTGCGCAACAACCTTTGAGCTTTTTCTAACTTCCGGATTTTGAAGTGGTTTAAAGTTCAGTGTGGTTGATGGAATATTCAGAGCAGGCGATGCTTTTAACTTTTACTTTTGAATTCCGTGACCTTTGCGTGCTCAAAGCGAGTGTTGCTAATATTCGACATGCAAAAGTTTTTCTGTATTTTGGCAACTGGAATATATTCACGGTTAAATTGCAGAGCTGTTGTGATTATATTTCGTTGTTTCCAATGGCTGTTTGTAACTTCAATTTCTAGCATTCAGAATTGGCAGCGTTTTCAAATTGACTTGCACTTTCAAACACAAATAGCGGTCTATATTATTTAGATTTTTTTTACGAACTCAAATTAGCAAACAGTATTCAAAACAAGTTTGACCAGGATCCGAAAATATTTTTTTTTGTCTCTGTCATTGACCATACTTGCAAAGTCCATCGTGCCACCACTGATAGAGGTTTTTTGTTCGATAGTGTGTTCAAAATTCTCCGAACACGATGGTCGGGCACAACGTCCGGATAGCCAGGAGTAATTTCACTGAACAGATTTTGATGGATGAAGAAACCATAAATAAATACATTTTATTTATTCTGCAGAATGTTTTTACTAAAATACAATTAATTTGGCAATTTTACGTACTAACAGATGAATCGTAAAAGTGACAGAATGTTAACATTCTTTAGAAAGTTCATGCACTTTTGTACAAATCGTTCTTACCTGCATAGTTAGACACGCACCTCTGATTTTTCAGATTCATATGCGTATTATATAATTATCATTTGTTTCGATGAAGGAAAACATCCTGAGGAAACCAAACCCATGCCTGAGACTCCTGAGAGATATTTCTTGACGGCATGTAAAGTCAAGTCAGAGGCCTATGAGCGGCATGAAAACTCTGACACCAGGTTACTTTACGTTATTCTTTATTGCACACAAAAAAAAAATATATACATACAAATTTCAACAATATAGCTTATGTACAATGGCGAGCTTAACCCAGAATTGGGTTTAAACCAGGTTAGGTACTAACCACACGATAAAGATGAAGAAGGTCCTACACTATTGAATTTGAAGAGTAAACAATTTACTTTTCATCCATATTTTATCAGTTATAATTATAATGCTTCAATAAATAAAAAATACCCTTAGTTCATAAATCTGGGGTAGGCTAGTCCGGGCAGGGATCCAACCTGGACGGGGTAACCCTAGTCGCATATGGCTTCAAGCGAACGCAATATACTTTATCTTTGTAGCAGAAAGAATTGTGTTCAATACGTACGAGTAAGAGCAACGGAACGCGGTATCTCATGCACTATCAAAGCAAAGATTTTACAAAACCTCTCAGAAAATCCGAGTTTGTGTTCTTTACACAGAATGGACTGAATTTCAAAGGAATAATCGCATTGAAAAGTACGTGGTTCCTGATTTTATATACGCATGGCTGCTTGTAGAAAGAATCTCCTTTTGAGGAAATTTTGATCAAGATGGCAATATTATCTCAGGAGTGCCTGTGCGTGCTCTAATGTGTTAATAGAGTTATTTCGATTATTTTATCCTATTCTCACGACGTATTTACGTTAAGTTTACATCGCGCGCTCGTGTTTGTGTCTCTGAGCTCTGTCCTCAGAGGCGGCCATCACAAACAATGCAACGTTGCCTTTACCCGTTATAACGTACATGATACAAGCGCATCCAATTTGACCGAATGACGACATTACGGGTCGTGCGACATTAGGTCGAGGTTGTGACATAGTGTGTACCTATAATGTATCTGTTCACCTACAATTAAATAAAGATATGATCTTGTTTCTTGTTTCCTTTCAACATTCCAACAAAACGTTCGTATCGTTTAAATTACAATTTTTGATGCACTTAAGCAGTAAAGAATCGTCTGATCATCTTCGGTGAAGGAAAACATTGTGAGGAAACAAAACCAGTATGCCTTTCGTCGTCGGCTGAAATGATGATGATCATGATGAATCAATTATTCTCATATTAGGCAGATGATGATAGAAATATTATTTGCCTCTTCCTTTCTGTAAATAATGTGTTTGGGATAAATTTTGTAGTACGACCCAAAACTAAACACGGGATTGACGTTCCCAGAGGATCCAAAAAGGTTGGGACTATTTGCTAGAAAATATTTATGTACCCACAGGTTATGAAAATACCTGTAAAGCGATTTTACTTTTACCCTTTTATACCTTTCAAGCATTTAGGATACTTATGTATCCTAATTGCAGAAACAGATTTTGGACAGTTATTAATCAGTTTTGATATCTACCCAATGTAGAGATTAATGTTTTTGTTTTAGAATTAACATGTAACACACAATCACAAAGCTTTTGATTTCATCAAAATTCATTGCGTTATGCACAATGTCGTTGTCGCTGTTGTTGTCGTTGTCGCTGTTGTTGTCGTTGTCGTTCGCGTTGTCGTTGTCGTTGTTTCAGCTGCATCCGGTTAGACTGGAAGCCGACCATAACATAGTTGGGAAAAGGCTAGGCAGATGATGATGATGATTCACGTTGTCGAGCAAACGATTTTTTCAAACGTACAAAACAGTGGTGTGAGAATTTCCTTCAAAATCTTTCGGATTGCGATTGAAAGTGTGTTACGCAATACTCATAAAGTACCTAAAAGTAACATCTATCTTTATCAATCCTCGGAATATTTCCTGAAACTTTTGACATTACTGAATAAACTTGGGTTATTTATGATATTGGTCACGAAACAAACATAAAGGATGTTATAGAAGTGTGTTAGTGCCCACACGTAAAGTTTTGGCTCGATGACCTTTTGGACCTTTAGTTCTAACTTTGAAACAAAGTTCCTTTGGTGGTTTTATCAAACTAATTCTAAATTCGGGACCAGTAGAGGGTAGGTAGAGAGTAGATTCTATACTTTTAGTGAACCTGACGACTTCGTAATTTTAGCTTTACAAAAGTCCCAGGAAATTGTTTCTTCATTATGGCTGAAACTAACGTTTATAATTTGCGCAGGCAGCAAAGCGAGGTTGAAATTGGCAAATTTAGCCTTAAAGCTATAAATATGAAAAATACAAAAGCAAAAATATCATCATAGACGAAATATTTTTTAGCCATTCACTTACCACAGCTAAAAACCAAAAAAAAACATGGCTTTTTTGCAAAAGCCTTTCTCTTATTTTTTTTTTCCCATTAAATTACTGATTACGCACGATGTATGAGTGAGAAAGGGTGCTGTTAAAATATCTATGTAGGAGATATATTAGCATCTCTATCCCTAGGAAAAGTATGCGCTTCGGAAATCATCGTCTATCTTCGGGAGTAACCAATAAAAAAAACGACGAAGCGCTTCGAGAAAAGGTAGTGCCTTTGCGCTTCGTTTGGCTTGTCTTGGCGGGGGCACTACCATGCTTCCAAATGACTGAACGTGAGATCTTATGTTTATGTATTACACCAGCGGAAGTACTCGCTTCGACCTTCACCGACTTAAGCGTTATTTATCCACAATCTACATACAATCGCACCACTATGATCTCCGACCCTGAACTGTCTGTTCTACGAAATTATTCACCACGGATTGTTCGAACTGTTGACTCAGCGGAGACGTATCAATTACCTGGAACTAACCCTTGCATCAATATTCATGAGAGACGTCGTCGGGACGTAATACAGGATGATGTGAGGACATTACTTGCAGTTGGTGTGGGAGCTTGGGCCTGTTTTGATGGGACCTGTAAGGACTCATTATCCCGGCGATTTTCTGTAGGGTCGGCTGTAGGTTTTGGCTTATAAGATTAGATGTGGTTGTCAAAATACTGTTAACTGAGCTCATATTATTATTTTGTTCTAATATCTCCTTAATTATTTACGTGCATTAATAGATACAGGTACTCGTAACTCGCCGATAGACACAACTATTCCTGAAACGGCTATTGGTCTATCTGACTTCATAAACTTACGACCGTGTCATTAATAATGGGTGTAAAAGACCCTTAACGAAGTCGAACCCAGTTTCTCGCCATCATTGCGATCATTATTTTATTATTATTTTATTTTCTTTATTTATATTTTTACAAATTGATTACATTTTTAAATATTCCTTAGAAAAAACAATATAAAAAACATTTAAAAATATAAAAAATTGTAGCCCACCGGTATCGGGAACAGGGTCCAAGCTACCGGCGGTCAGGGCTCCAGAGAGAGGAACAGAAAAAAAAAAAAAAAACATTTTCCTTCTTTATTATTATTTATTATTATTAATTCCTACTTTGACTTTGTTAACTTTAATTTTATTTTATTTTAATTTTTTTTAGAAATTGTTTTGATTTTTTAATTGCTACTATGACTTTGTTATTTTTAATTTTATTTTTCCAATTTAATGTTATTACCATAATAAGTTTTGATTTTATTTTTAAATGCTACTATATCTTTGTTAGCTTAGTTATACATTTTATTACGCATGCTGTGGTCTCCTGTAAGTGAAGGAGTACACCTACGTGATACTTTGTCGTCGATTATTTATTTCGTGTTTGTGTACATCCTTTGTTGGAGATCCTAAACAAATAAATAAATAAATAAAAATAAATTATTTTTTTCTGGGTCATATCTGGGAACCTTCTATTTATGAAGATAGGGGAGATCAAAGTTCCGACTTTTTTAGGTTATAACTTTACATTAATACCTTCATGACCCCTGTATGTACTATTCAATGCATCCATCACAATATTTCGAGTGCGTTACATAGTCATACGGTAAAACGTGATTTTTCACCAGGAAAAAAAAGTCATTTCCCAGAATTATTTTTTTGTGTATAGTTTCTTAGTTTGATGTACAGCATGCTTGGTTGACGGCTTCGTGAAGGATCCGTTTACACCTTGCAGAATCGCTTACAAATAATTATCATTGAATAACTGACGTGTGCCTTATCAAAATTACCTACAACTAATGAAAATAATGTGAGATAGTGGCCTCATAAAAACAAAAACGCAAGATGTAAGGGTGTTACACGCAGCTGCATAAGGGGAATCGCCAACTCAGCACTCAATAATTTTATTGTAGAAACATACGCTGCAATTAAACGAACACGGAAACGGCGAGCTGAGATAGCACTTTCTGTCGCACAGACCTAGATTACTCAATTATTGTAAAACTGTAAAATTCCATTCCATATTCATACTTCGAATAGGCACGTAGGCTAATTTTAGATTTAATATAATCAATGTAATTCTTTTACTTTAAAATAAATTTAGTTAAATCATTTTTGGTTTTTTTTAAATCCTCCGATCGCAGCTAACGTAATTGGCGCAGTCGGTAGGATATTCGCGGGCCGGTTCGCGAGCTTAGGGATCTCTAATATCGACATCCGCGTACGCGAATCGCCTGGGTGGCTATCGAGCCCCGGCGCCGAATATCCGAATCTACGGTCCAGCTGCAGTTCCGGAAGGAGAATCCAGACTTCGATTCACAAGAGAACCAGAGATGAAATTGTTGTAAGTACACTTGAATTGTTCCTGTGTTGCTTCCTATTTAGTCCTAGTACCACCCAACTTCCAAGATTTTTCACCCGAAAAATTCTAACTCCCAGGAGCCCTCATCACGTACGGCTCGCTGGAGTGCTATAGATAACAGTAGAGATTTAAATAGTGATAGAGAAGATAATTTAAATAGTAGTATAAATAGTTTAAAAATGGCCCACGACCCCGATACAATTTTCAAGACCCTTCGTATGGTCCCGGAGTTCGATGGGAACCCAAATGTATTGACTAGGTTTGTTAGAATATGCGATCAAATAGTGACTCAGTACGTTAGTAATGCCCCAGGTAGCGAGTTAAACAACTTATGCTTATTAAATGGCATCTTAAATAAAATAAAAGGCTCTGCCGCTTGTACCATCAATTCCAACGGCATACCTGAAAGTTGGCTAGGGATTAGAACGGCCTTAATCAATAACTTTTCCGATCAACGGGATGAAACGGCTTTGTATAGAGACCTTTCTTTAGCTACGCAGGGAAATAAAACACCTCAGGAATTTTATGAGGAATGCCAAACTTTGTTTAGTACGATGATGACGTATGTAACATTACACGAACAAATTTCTACCACAGTTGAAGCGAAACGTACACTGTACAAAAAAGTTACTATGCAGGCTTTTGTTAAAGGATTAAAGGAACCATTAGGGTCCCGCATACGGTGTATGCGTCCCGATACCATCGAAAAAGCCCTTGAATATGTACAGGAAGAACTTAACGTTATGTATTTACAGGAACGTAGTGAGGTCTCAAAATCCACTGCGCAAAAAAATTCTAACCCTGCAACACCTCATACAAATACCAATCCAGTCCCTCCACGTAATAATAATTTCGCAGTACCAATTCCCAACTGGCCCAATCCCATAGGAATTAGACCCAACCAACTACCACCGCCACAACCGTTTAGATTTAATCCCAACTTTAATAATCAGCAGTCACAAAATCGCATGCCTAATCGTACACAGCAAATATTCCGTGCGGTACCTCAAACTTATAACGCTCAAAGTAACATGTTCCGTTTGCCCCCTAGAAACAATCCGGCGCAAAATCAAAATCAAGGTCCTAAACCTATGAGTGGAGTACAACCTTTTACTCCTAGACCCATGTTATCTGGTCATAATTGGCAAAATTCAGGCAATCCGCCACCAACTAATTATTTTAAACATCGAGAGATGAACATGAATGAGTGCGCGTCATACGATAGCTCATATTACCCGACGGAGTACTATTACGAGCCGGTCTGTTTTAATTACGATAATACTTACCACGATTATAGTCCGTTCGCTGCATTAGAGTGCAACTATGATCCGACTTTAAGCGATTTAAGTGTTCAAGGGAATATGGCAGATTCGTCTGAACCTCAGGCAGGTCCAAGTCAGGATTTTCAGGAGGATCAGAAATCAAAAAAGTTAAAATAGAATTAAATCTCCAAAGTCAGCGTCAATTGCCGTATATACTAATAGCAGAACCACCTCTAAAATTACTAGTTGATACTGGCGCGAATCAATCTTTTATAAGCCCGGAGGCTGTAGAAAAATATTTCCCAAATTTTCCCTTAAATTATGACCCGTTTGAAGTTACCAATGTACACGCGGTTAGTAGAAATAATTATTCTATAAATTTACCTTGCTTTGCAGAATTTAACGATCCAGAGTTTATCAAGTTATTTATATACCGTTTTCATGATTATTTCGATGGTTTAATTGGCTTAGATTTGCTAACTAAATGGGAGTCTAAGATAGACCTAAAAGATCAGAGGTTAATAACGCGCACATCATCCAATCCCATCCGTATGTATAATTCCTATAATGTTAACTTGTATGAAGACATCATACCTGCTCAATCTTCAAAATTAGTTAGAATACCGATCGACACTCCAAACGGTGCGGCATTAGTAAGTGAACAGACTATATGTAATTGTACTGTACGCGAGTGCCTTACTATCGTGGACAATAATCGCGGCTACTTGGAAATAGAAAATACGAGCCCGAATGATATTGTATTATCACTTGACCGACCAGTGCACGCGAGTTTATTTAATATCGAGTGCATGCGTACCGAACATTGTACCAAGCGAGTTCAAGAGGTTACGGCGCGATTACGAACAGATCATTTAAACGAGGAAGAAAAAGTCAACCTTATAGCTCTTTGCTCGAAATATGCTGACGTGTTCTACATCGAAGGCGAAGCACTAACTTTTACTAATCAAATAAAACATCGCATTAAGACTACAGATGAAGTCCCGGTTTATACAAAAAGTTATAGATACCCATTCATCCATCGCCAGGAGGTTAGGGAACAGATTTCAAAAATGTTAGATCAGGGAATAATAAAGCCTTCAGACTCAGCATGGAGTTCACCCATTTGGGTGGTCCCCAAGAAAATGGATGCTTCAGGCAAACAAAAATGGCGTTTAGTAGTCGACTTTAGGAAACTCAATGAAAAAACTATCAACGACAAATATCCCATTCCGAACATTAGCGATGTTCTTGACAAACTAGGTAGGTGCCAGTACTTCACCACTCTAGACCTGGCTAGCGGCTTCTACCAGGTGGAAATGGACCCTCAGGATATTCAAAAAACAGCTTTCAATGTCGAGCATGGACATTTCGAGTTTCTTCGAATGCCCATGGGACTTAAGAATTCACCATCCACATTTCAAAGAGTGATGGACAATGTCCTCAGAGGTCTCCAGAATGACACATGCCTGGTCTACCTTGATGACATCATCGTTTTTTCCACGTCACTACAAGAGCATATGACGAATCTCGAGAAAGTTTTCAATAGACTTAGGGAATCGAACTTTAAGATCCAAATGGATAAATCCGAGTTCTTAAAGCATGAAACTGGTTATCTTGGACACATTATAAGTAGTGAAGGAATAAAACCCAATCCAGATAAAATTACAGCCATAGAAAAATACCCCATTCCAAAAACTCCAAAAGAAATTAAGCAATTTTTAGGCCTTGTAGGTTACTATCGTAAATTTATCCCGGATTTTGCAAAAATTACGAAACCTCTCACAGCATGTTTGAAAAAAGGTAGAAAAGTGATATTAGACTCCGACTACATTAACAGTTTTGAAAAGTGCAAAACTCTCTTAACAAATGACCCCATACTACAGTATCCCGATTTTAATAAGGAGTTCATATTGACGACAGATGCTTCGAACGTTGCAATTGGTGCCGTTCTATCTCAAGGACCTGTAGGTTCCGACAAACCTGTGTGTTTTGCATCCCGAACCCTAAATGAAAGTGAACTTAACTATAGCACCATAGAAAAGGAACTTCTTGCTATAGTTTGGGCCACCAAGTATTTTAGACCTTACTTGTTTGGTCGTAAATTTAAAGTACTGACGGATCATAAACCTCTACAGTGGATGATGAACCTTAAAGAACCCAATTCGCGATTAACTAGATGGAGGCTGAAACTTAGTGAATACGATTTCACCGTTATCTATAAGAAAGGCAAATCAAATACAAACGCTGACGCCTTATCTCGGGTGGAGATTCACAATGAGGATATTAACACCATAATAGACGAATTATGTTCATTGATGCCTAACCCATCAGAAAACCCGCCATCCACGAATTCATCCACTGCAACCGTTCACACCAGCCTCGAAAATCCTATATTAGAAGTCCCAATCACAGACGAACCTCTTAACAGATTTCATAGACAATTATGCCTCACTGTAGTGGAAGATGTTAAACGAAAACCAGTAATTACTAAACCATTTGATACCCACACGCGTATAGCAATCCAAATATCATCATCTAAATTAGAACAAGATGTAGTTAATGCCCTCAAAGAGTATGTGAACCCGAAAGTAAAAACCGGTATCTTAATAAATCCACCTCTCGCCATGTATACCATCATACCAGTCATACAAGAAAAGTTTAAGAGTTCATCTATGAACTTAGTACTAGCTAAGATAGAATTAGAAAACGTTAAAGATTATCTACGTCAGCAGGAGATAATTCAACACTACCATGATGGCAAAACTAATCACCGAGGAATTACTGAATGTTATTTAGCCCTTTCAAGAAAGTATTACTGGCCCAAAATGAAGGATCAAATAACTAAATTCATTAATGAATGCATTATTTGTGGGCAAGCTAAATATGACCGGAGACCTGTTAGACCCCAGTTTAATATTGTACCCCCGGCAACAAAACCATTCGAGATAGTTCACATGGATTTATTCACTGTTCATAATGAAAAGTATGTGACATTTATAGATGTTTTTACTAAATACGGACAAGCATACCATCTCCGAGATGGTACGGGCATTAGCATACTTCAATCATTATTACAATATTGCACCCACCACGGAGTTCCCTTAACTATAGTAACTGATAACGGAACAGAATTTACCAACCAACTTTTCTTAGAATTCACACGCCTTCATAAGATAAACCATCATAGAGTTTTACCGCATTCGCCTAACGATAACGGTAACATAGAAAGGTTCCACTCAACTCTCCTTGAACATATAAGAATATTAAAACTAAAGCACAAAGAGGAGCCCATCGTAAATCTCATGCCTTATGCTATAATTGGTTATAATTCTTCAATACATAGCTTTACTAGATGCAGACCATTCGATTTATTAACTGGTCACTTTGACCCCCGCGACATTCTAGACATCGATTTTACGCAACAAGCATTACAACAGTACGTTCACAACCATAGGGCACAAATGAAGGAAGTTTATAATATCATAAACGAAACTTCTTTATTAAATCGTACTGCATTGATAGAAAATAGAAATAAGAACCGCGAACCTGAAATAGAATACGTTCCTCAACAACAGGTATTCATTAAGAACCCTTCTGCAAGTCGGCAAAAAACAGCACCGCGATATACCCAAGATACCATTCTGGCCGATTTACCCATACACGTTTACACATCCAAAAAACGTGGCCCTGTAGCCAAAAATAGATTAAAAAGAGGCCCTAAGGAACCTAACTTGTTGCAGGATTCTATTATTGCTGGTACTTCGCGAGACGACCGCGTCGGAGATAAAACTTGAAAGCTTGGCCAATGGACCCGGCTTACTACCTTATAAACTTGGATCGACGAGAATGACGACTCATCATCATACATTTCTTCAGTACGTGAATCTAAGGGACATTGAAAATCAAATTACAACACTACAGTATCAGATATCAGAATACAAAAGTCGGCTTAGTAATGACACTTATACACTGTTTGAGTTCCAAATTAGTTATCTTACTAACAAAATTGGCAAAGTATCTAATCAGCTAAAATCTTTAGAGCCCGGTCGTGTAAAGAGAGGTCTAATAGACGGTCTCGGATCGGTAGTTAAAAGCATAACCGGAAATCTAGATTACACAGATGCCTTAAATTATGAAAACGCTATCAAAAATCTACAAATTAACAATAATAAGTTAGTTAACGAATTCAATAATCACATTAGTCTCAGTAAAGAATGGATGGCTAAGCATAATAACGTTTTACTACAGTTAGTCGAAAACCAGAGTAAAATCAATAGCACCTTAGAGTTACTGTTAAATAACACTCTTACCACAGGCAGTTTAATTACTTATGCAAAGTTTGGTCAACTCATTTCTATTATAAGTGAAAATGTAGAAGATTTAAGATTAGAATTAGTTAGAATAGAGAATATGTTAGCGTTTATACATGCGTCAAGCACTGTTCATTCTATGATAGATATAGAAACACTTAGGTCTATGGTAAATAGGTTAGAACAAATATACAGTAAGGATGAAATACTAAGTCTAGAGCTCAGAGAATACTACGACATTATCAGGCCCGGATCATATTTCAATGAAAAACAAATAGTTATAGTTTTCAGATTTCCTATAATTTCCAAAATCATTTATGATTTATATAAGTTATCTATAGTACCCAATAAAAATCGTCAAGCCCTTATCCCTACCTATCCCTTTATAGCAACTAATGGAAACTCTTTCGTGTACATAGAAGCAGAATGCTCGAAGTTTAATAACTGGTATCTCTGTGAAAAGGAAATAACCCATCAAATACGAACAAAAACTGACTGCATACAAGAACTTATCATGAACCAAGCACTCAAGAGTTCCTGCCAATTTAAATCAGTATTTTTGGAAAAGGAAGCGATGGAAAAACTAGATGACCAGCATTACGTCATATCATTCCCAAATCCAACGCAAGTGCAATCAGTCTGTGGGAGAGAAGACTTCAATACGCTACAGGGAAGCTACCTCGCCACTATACCTATCAATTGTTATCTCCGTACAAAGGAACTAACTATAGTCAATGACAACGATGTAATACAAGGGCAGCCTTTGAAACTAATGAACATTCCCTACAACGACGTGGACACACCGCATGCTGCCTTAACTCAAGTTCATCTCAGTTCAATCGACTTAAGAGGACTACACAGTATCCAGAACCATGTCATGACGAGTCAGCCGATACAGCTTAACCAACTGCAATCAGATGTCATATATCATACGACCATACCCTTCTACATTGCATTATTAGGTGCAGGCGCACTTATCATTGCTATACTGGGCTATCGCAATAAATGGTTTTGCAAACGCTGCGAAACTTCCAACACCAAGGGACATACTTACGAAGAACCTGAAATAAGAGAAGAGGATCGCGCGCCCAGAGGAAAAGTCCCAGAAACATTTTCTCTCAAAGTTCTAAAATAATTTCTGATCTGCGGGTGGAGATGTTACACGCAGCTGCATAAGGGGAATCGCCAACTCAGCACTCAATAATTTTATTGTAGAAACATACGCTGCAATTAAACGAACACGGAAACGGCGAGCTGAGATAGCACTTTCTGTCGCACAGACCTAGATTACTCAATTATTGTAAAACTGTAAAATTCCATTCCATATTCATACTTCGAATAGGCACGTAGGCTAATTTTAGATTTAATATAATCAATCAAGAATGGGTGCCGATATTATAAAGGGTGTAAATATACCCTTAACGTAGCCGAAAGGCACTTGTTCTCCCCGTCTTCGCGATATTCTTTTTGTTCTAGACCATACCTGGGAACCTTCTAGTTACGGAGATATTGGGGGTCAAATTTCCAACGTTTTCACAAGTTTTTTTTAAATACTTGTTTTTAATGTAAGATTTTTTACTTTACACACCTCCACGACCCCCGTACTTTTCAATCCATCCATCAGCACAATGCTTTGAGTGCTTTCCATCGAGTCCTACCTTAATACGTGATTTTTCACCCCAAAAAAAATCGTTTCCGGGCAATAATTTTTGCGTAAAGTTACTTAGTTTGATGTACAGAATGCTTGGTTGACGGCTATGTGAAGGGTCTGTTTACACTCTGTATCTTCTACATGCGTGTGTGTGTGGTTGTACGTTAGGAGCTTCTCAAACGCAAAGATAGTGAAGTATTGTGCCATAGAGCTTTGGTAGGTATTATTTACTCTGTCTTTTACTTTTAATTTTGTATTCACCTTTTTAGAAGTTCTTGTGCTTGCGCACACACTTCTCCACTTTAATTTAATATTCCCTGCGGCGATGGTCTCCGCTGACAATGGCCGCCATGACCGAAAACGATTAGGTAGGCAATTCTGTCATTAAACATTATGGGCTACATAATAGAACCTACAATTTACTAGCTATTAATAACAAGTGCCAAAGTTTCAGCTTCCGGAAGTTATACGGGCTGTAAGTTCGACCTATGTTATCTTCTGGGTGTTACTTATTTATTACCCTGGAGGTTCAGCATAGCCGAGGAGCCAAAGGATCTCGTGGCTAAATAATAACAGCTGCTCGGGTCGATCTTTAGGTAAAGCCGTGCTTGCCTAGGTTGGTCTGTGGAAGGGTGACCGCCCATTACATACCGAGTTTCTTCCGTGCCTCGGAAAGCACGTTAAGCCGTTGGTCCCGGCTGTCATTTGTAGATCTTTGACAGTTGTTACAGGTAGTCAGTGGCCCAAAAAGTCTGACAACCAGTCTTACCAAGGGGTATCGTATTACCTAGTACTAACTGGGTTGTGGAGGTCAGATAGGCAGTCGCTCCATGTAAAATACTGGTATTCAGCTGCATCCGGTTAGACTGAAAGCCGACCCCAATATAGTTAGGAAAAGGCTAGGTAGATGATGATGAGGTTCAGCATAGCCGATGGCAAATAACAGCACTACTTACTTTTGACGTGCATTGCATACGTTAAGGTTGCCAGCATTACGACGCCGTCAACGATTCGTGTCTAGTTTTAGCTAAATAATGTTTTTTTATATGTATTAGTTTTTTATTTTATGAGATTATTTTGTGTATTTTTATATATGGGCCTCAGTTGCCTGACAATAAAATGATTGATTGATTAGCGATACATTAGGAGTAGGTATATAATATTGTAGCTTTTAAGATTCTTATTGGTTTGTGTTACTGTTTAACGCAAAAACTACTGAACGGATTTGGATGAAAACGATTTGGCATACATATAGTTTATAACCTAGATTAACGAATCGAATATATACATTTTATCCCGGTAGTATGATCCAGTGGGACATATACCGAACTCCACGCAGACGAACCCGCGGGCATAGGCTAGTATTGAAATAATTTTCAACAAAGATATGTTTGCCTATTAAATAAGCTTTAAATAGTTACTTGTATTGTATTCATCTTCTTACATAATTTTACACACCGTGGCTTGTATCTTTTATGGATCAAATGAAAATAACACGCGAAAAAAATATACAACGTGTATAAGGAATGCGTGGCCTTTTAAATATGTAGTTACATACAGACCATTAAACGGAACAAGTTTCTCCATGAGCCTAATATTGTAATCACGGAATAATAATCAGGTGTCCCATACAAAATGTCAATACCTACCTGCCCCAAATGTATGGGGCAGCTGATTATTTTTGCAACCTTACAGCTTTTTGACAAAAACGTTACACTCGATTACCGTGACAAATTGTTCGCCCGATATAAAAGATAGAAACATATTATATTATCAAACTGAAAACCCTCGGAATTCTATGACGTCAGAGTGAACTACACCTACACACACAGACTGAATAAATTGTGAGGATGCATGGCACATGTCATACATACAAATGAACAAAAATGTAAATCATCCAATCGGAACTACGTGATACGACGCTTTGAGCGATATCTTCTAATAACAACCGTCTGAAATAGTTGCTTGCATACAGTTGTCATGTTCTAGAATAATCTAGAAAATCGTTTGTCTTTTATTTTTGCGAGACTTACTTTAAATACTATGCACGAATGGTAACTTGCCGATGTTATTTTATTTGTACGTCAAATAAAATTAAGATAGCTGCTGTTAGTTTCGAATACTGTCTCAGATTAGCGTATTTTCGGCGCGTGTAAGCTCGTTTTTTGAAGCGCGTGTACGCACGCTGATCCCGTACGAGCGATGCCGCGCTTTTAAACTCGTATTAGCGCGAGCCGCGAGAGATACTGAAATATGAGAGAGAGATACGGACAAAAACCACCGGTCCCAGTGCGTGTACGCGCGTTTGAATTTTTTAAAAACAAAACATAGCGCGCGTGTTTGCGCGTAATCCAACACGAGCGTCTGAAACCGCTCTAAATTAACCTTTTATGCAAAAGTACATTGAACTTTCATGATATGTTAAGTATTGTGTAAATAGAAAGTTGTTGGATCGTCACGAACAACTGTTTTTCTTGTCGTATTCAGATTGGAAGCTGACTCCAAGATGGCAAAAGGCGAGGCAGATGATGATAATCATGACGTACCTCCTGACGTATCTTTATGTATAACACTCGCTTGACAAACTTAAATGCTTACTATATTTTCCGTACCAAAATAAGGAAAAAAAATTAAATCCCTAATAAATAATTATCACGCTCTAATAAACATGCTTTGAATTTGCCCAAAAGTTGTTACTTGAGATATTTACGAGTATCAATTTCTCAAATAATAAAAGATAAAATCGTCGTTCCATTTCATTAGTTCATTAAAGAAACATTCCTCTCAAACATAAATACAAAAAGTAATTTCAAACAATTTCTAAGTAATTATAAAACCCTCTTATTAACTTCTTCTGAAAGAACTTAGAATTTATTTTGAAAAGATTTATTCTAGTAAGTAATTACATTGGATTGATTTAATAGCAGTAAACATGAATATTAATATAAATTCACGACAAACAAGTTAAAAACAAAATATTTTTTGCCTAGCTTTTTACGTACAGTAAAACAAAATATTTTTATCTGCCTAGCCTTTTACGTACAGTAAAACAAAATATTTTTATCTGCCTAGCCTTTTCCCTAGTTATATTGTGGTTGGTTCCCAGTTTAACTGCAGCTGAATACCAGAATTTTACATAGAGTGACTGTCGGCGCCTCACATATGCGTGGATAACCGCGGGGAGGGCCGTCCATCCGGCTCGAAGGACCAATGAATAGACTCGGTTGGGACTTTATAATAGAAACTAGTGGAGTGTATAAAAAGGTGTAATACCACAATTAACATTAATCAAGATGTGAAGACCGTACAAAGAAATACCCGTAGTGGTCGGCGTCTGTGAGCTCAGTGTGTGGTAGGGCGCGCTGCGGCGCTCGCGCAGCCGGGTTCGGTACCCCGAGCCCCGCGCCCTCCCCGCGGTTATCCACGCATATGTGAGGCGCCGACAGTGACTATGCCTATTTGACCTCGACAATCCAGTTCGTTCGGTGGAGTTTTTCATATAATTAAGTTGAGAAGCACATGTCTAAATAATAACAGCCGCTCGGGTCGATCTTCAGGTTCTCTCACGCTTGCCTAGGTTGGTGGATGGGTGACCGCCCATTACATACCGCGTTTCCTCCGTGCCTCTGAAAGCACGTTAAGGCATTGGTCCCGGTGGTCAATTGTAGATCTTTGACAGTCAGTGGGCCGAAAGTCTAACAATCAGTCTTACCAAGGGGTATCGTATTACCCAATACTAACTGGGTTGTGAAGTCGGATACGCAGTCGTTCCATGTAAAATACTGGTATTCCGCTGCATCCGGTTACTGGAAGCTCCAACATAGTTGGGACAAGGCAAGGCTGGTGATGATATAATTAAGTTAATGGTACATAAGTAAATAATTATGAATTTTATTATAACCCACTGAGTTCACAATATTTTGCCACCTACTCATCGTTCAGAGAAAGGCACTTTGTATCAATTACTTCAGCGTCGATAAAATCGCGTTAAACCTGCAACATGCTATAACTTCGTTACGCTGCAAATTGAGGGGGATGTTAATACCTTTGCAGAATATGTTTTATTCATTTTTCAAGTTTTTGCGATCGTTTTTTCATATTGTAGGTACAGACGCCAGCACATCAAGCTACCCGAAACTGTCAAATTTTCCCAATCAACCTTGAACCTAATGCTTCAGCGATAAAGTTGAAAATCTATTAATGAAATTTGACAGATTGTAGTAGTTTGCTTCTGCACATCATTACTTACCTAGACTTTTCCCATCTATGGGTTAGCGTTCAGATTAACTGGATGCAGCTGAATAACAGTATTTTACATTAAACTTCTTCCTCAGAACTCGTGGCTAAATAACAATCAGCCTATATAAAATGCCTAGGTTAGTCCGTGGATGGGTGACCACCTATTATACACCGAGTTTCCTCCGTGCCTCGGATAGCACGTTAAGCCGATGGTCTAGGCTGTCATTTGTAGATCTTTGACAATCGTAACAGGTAGTCAGTGGCCCGAAAATCTAACAACCAGTCCTACTAAGGGGTATCGTATTACCTAGTACTAACTTGGTTGTGGAGGTCAGATAGGCAGTCGCTCCATGTAAAATACCAGTATTCAGTTGCATCCGGTTAGACTGGAAGCCGACCCCAACATATGTAGTTGGAAAAAGGCTAGGCATGATGACATGAATCTTCTTTATATCTAACCTCCTCAATCCAATTGTTGGGTATTATGATAACCGTTGGCAAGGCTGTTTGTCAGAACTTCAGGCTTTTGAAAACTCGTCACTCAATTTTATGTTGCATATTTGAGCACTGTCGTTGCATATTTACCAATGTTATCATTGTAAAAAATTATCAATTTTATTTTTATTCAATTTTGGCATAATTCTGTTTTATTCACTATTTCCAATTTTAACACTTAGTACTTACTAAGTTTAGCTTATTTTCCGAATATATTGTTTTGTGCATCTGGTCTTTACCTTTAATGAATTGTTGCGCTGTAATTTAATGTTTAGAATGATTTATGTCGCTGTATTCAGTGTGAACAATTGTTGGTACTTGGTAGACCTAATATAATACATAAAAAAAAATATTTCGAGGAAGTATTATACATTTGCATGCATATTTCTACGATTTTATGAAGCATATAATCCGGTATCTAGTAATAAGTAATCGGACTACTTACACTACACTTAAGATACACCCATAAATTTGTGCGCAAGCTGTCACACGTTCGGTCGATCCAGGCCACTTCCAAGTAAACAAAGTAAAATGTCCAACAAAAATAATTTCCGGGAACAAATCAAGTAATTATTTCTTTTTCTCATTGATACGGTAACTCACGAAGAAGTGACAAAAGAAACTTTATTTCTTTTACTCATTTACTTTCTTACACCCATATTCCAGAACGCCGACTTAGTCCATTTTTGAACTTAAGTCGACATTTGTTGTCATGGCAACAGGTGAGGAACGCCCACCACGGTATCAGCAACACCCACTCAATGATGTTCAAAAGGTGAGGACAGACTAGCTAGAGCTTGCATTTGCAACAAGACATCGAGCCGCTTGACACTTTGTTAAAACTTGATTTTGCTAAGAAACAAGCAACTTGTGTAACATTTCATCGAGCAAAAACACGAGCGCGGGCAAATCGTGCAACATGGAAAGAGGTGCGTGGACTTTGCTGGTCGTTACTTCTCCTAATTCGCTCAGTGTTTTTTTTTTAATATTAAATTAAATTGCAGCACACGCGACTTGCAAACATATCAACGAAGAGTACCTAAATGCCACACAGTAAGAACAGTCACTAAAGAACCCCACCGGCTTACTCCTTTTGCTTCGTTCACGTTCATACATCTGGTCATACACGCACGCAGGTCGCGAGCACTGCCACCTGACCTTTTTTAAGAACAATACCAATAATTTTTGTCCTTCTAAGGTGTTCTCTTTCGGGTTTTGTTAGTCGCCTTTTACTCGTCCTCTCAACAAGACCATCATCCAAACATATTCTTTTAATTTTTTGTCTCTACATCTCCTTTTCAACCGCAACCTTGCAGTATTATATCATTCCTCAATTTATCAACCAATGTTACAATACGTTTAATTGCTCAGATGAGTACTCACCTTAATCTACCTCCAAAACATGCTGTCCATTTCAAACCCAAAATAAGTATGTTGCATGAAGGTTGCAAGCTGCTTTGTATGCTAAAAATGTTATATTAAAATACGTCCCAATGCTAGAGATGTCTTCAATTGATGTTCTACCGAATGCTCTTGGTTGACATCATTTGTCAAAGAACTTAAACGGATTTCATCATCATCATCATCATTTCAGCCGAAAGACGTCCACTGCTGGACATAGGCCTCCCCCAAGTGTCGCCACATTGACCGGTCCCGTGCGTCTCGCATCCAGCGGATCCCTGCAACCTTTACGAGGTCATCGGTCCATCTAGTGGGAGGCCTTCCAACGCAGCGTCTTCCGGTTCGCGGTCGCCACTCCAGAACTTTTCGACCCCATCGGCCATCCGTTCTGCGAGCAATGTGCCCTGCCCACTGCCACTTAAGTTTGGCTATTCTTCGGAAACGGATTTACTTGAAAATAAATATTTATTTTTTCGTGGTTCATTTATAAGATTTTCACTTAAAATAATGGCATCAAGAATTTTCTTTTCGGATGGTGAAAAGTCAGGACAGGAACTTGTCTGCAAGTACAAGCTTCTTCAAAATACGACGTTGCCGGGCAGCTCATGAGCGACAAAATGTGCTGTGGGCTCGCCTAACCCAAGAGTATAACTCAGTATTTAACTCGCGCGTAAGTACCAAATAACATGTATGCTGTTTAATTAATACCTGGTCTATGTTTGATGATCGTAATGAACGGCAATCTTTTCTTTTTATAGAGAACCGAATCTCAGTTAAACAGGTGCTGGTCCAATATTAAGGCCACCCTTAATTTAGAAAAAAAAGAAAGAATGAGGACTGGGGGTGGCCCCTATCCTGGCCCCGCGTCCTCAGATCTCGAAGGAGTGAAAGATGCGCTGCCGGCCCCCACCGATTTGAAATTGAGGTTCGCAATGGACTGTGACACTATGCCAAGTGAAACTCCTGCTGACGATACACCTATAGTCTAGTAATTTTATTGATTCTATTCTTTGTGTTAACGAATATATGATTAGATTATTAAAAATATTTACTTTCTTTTTTCAGTTCTGGAATTTCGTCCGGTACGAGGTACCGGTACCGGTGGCTCAAGGGCCACCTGAAAATAACTCGACTGACTTGGCGTCAGCAAACTCGCAGTTTATTGGTAGGGTTGATCAAATGATTTTCAGTTCATCTCTACACGTTACCGTACATCAGAAAGTTAAATTATCTGTGTATGGCACCAATACAGAATTTGAAATAACATCAATCTATTTGTATTCATTCGAAGCATTTTATTTTTTATATTCTCATTAGTGTTTTTTGAAGGTGCTTGTGGTTAGCAAATTAATACTAATATATGTTCGCGCCCAAGTTATAATAAAGGAGGTACGGGCGAAAAATTTAAAACGGAATGAGGAACGAGAGGAGGAGTAACATCTGCTGAAAATGGAGAAGCAGAAGTGGTGGTGAAGGCAGCAGAAGAAGCGTACCAAAAGGCAAAACTCGAACGTTTGAGTGCCGCCCAGCTACTTCGATTCAGTGATGTTACAAGGGACGAGGCCGAAAAAATAAATTAAATTATTATTGTACAAGCCAACTGGTTTTTATTTTATTTAAAAGTCACGTATAAAAATATCTAAATTACACATTTATAGACATAGAAAAACAAAGGAAATTTTTCATTTTCATTCACGTAGGACTACGTAAGACTGGATCCAATCTCTAGGTTAGTAAAACCCAACAACACTGCATGCATGGGGATCGAACCCATAACCTCACACCGTGCAATTGCGCTTATGACTATTTGACCAACGAGAGAACAAAAATACAAATATGATCATCACACAATTATAAACATACTAGCTGTTGCCCGCGACCTTCGTCCGCGATTTTTATATTTAAAAAAAACCCGTTTTCGCAACATTTTTTAATGCTCCGCTCCTATTCCTCAACAAAAGGGTTATCCAACACTAAAAGATTTTTTCAATTGGAACCAGCAATTCCTGAGATTAGAAGGTTCCGGTCGTCCAGAGTTGAGGGAAGAATTCAGTTGGACGATGGACCTAGTAGCCTTGAATTTCTTTGGATTCGTTATCGCTTATTCTCTCATCATTACTCTGCAGAATGAGTTTGTGCGCATGACATGGTTGTGGTCACCCAACATAATGGTGGGTTTCATATATCGGCCCTTCTCTTCCTCCGTTTAGCAGTAGCAAGCCGCCTGCTACTCATGTTTAGCTTACACCTGTCCTTTCCCGTATCATATGAAAACAAACCTAAGATAAGCCGGCTAAACCACTAAACGCAACGGCGAATAAGAATTCGATTTGATTGTTTTATTATTGCAATATAACAGAAACTGGCCACAACAGCGGCTGACGAGCGCTACATCCAAGTTGGTTGCATCAAATTTGTATTTTTTTCTTTCTCCTTCTATTTACAATCTATATACTACTGCGATAGTACCGCAAAGGCAATGGGATTACCCGTATTACTACAGGTAGAAAGATCTATGTGCTATACCAGACTATAATATATCTCTGTACCAAGTTTCATCCAGATCTGTTCAGCCGTTCTGGCGATTGAATAACAAACATCTATTCATCCAAACTTTCGCATTTATAATAGTTATGTAAGATTTATGTGTAAGCTTTTACTTTTAAAGTTGAATAGGTAATAAATAATAGTTAGTGTAAGTATTTCATTTTATTTGAGCAATACAGACACACTCGCGTTTTTCTTACATGTACTTACTTATAACTTGTTCATTTTCATATCAATTACATTACATTTATGTGAAATATTGATAACTTGGTTCGAGATTGGACACCGGTGGCGACAATCAAATGATTCATTAGGAATCTATATAGACATAATACTTTTACATAATATTTAATATCAGTGTCGCGTATCACGAGTCAATATGGCGACAGTTGGGGGAGGCCTATGTCCAGCAGTGGACGTCTTTCGGCTGAAATGATGATGATGATGTTGTATCACGAGCCAACGCGAAAATCGGGTTTTCACATATATTTACAGACACGACTACCTCAGAAATATTCTACCTACTTACTAATAGGTAAATGCGCCCTGCACGCCCTGCGTAAAACTGCGCGCCATGGCCCGTCTACGTGAGTTTCGAAGGCCTATTTGACTCTTGATGATGTTTTTAAGTATAGATAGATGATGAGAGCGACTATAGACGACCTACGATACCACAAGGTATCGTAGGTATAAACAAAACAACACGAGTATGGGCAAGCTCGCTCATAAGCACCATTCGCACCATTTTGTCTGAGATTCAAAATGGTTCGTTAGTTTTCTCATGCTTTAGAAATATCACGTGAATTAAGCTTGTATTCATCTTTTATGTGTACGGTACTCCATATTACGACTATTTGTCACTAATATAATTATTTACGCGATCTTGATTGCTAATTCATACAATCCCACGATAATGAACACCTACCGATACCAATACCTACCGATTTGAAAAAGAAACCGTGCTTTATATATATTTACCACGGATATTTGCAAGTGCTCGCAATATTAATAATCATTGATTAATAATCCCGACTACATACTAGCTGGCTTGGAAATTAAAGGCGACGGAAAATAGTTTTTATCAACAAGGGCCGTCCACGGGCTGTAGGTCAAAATTTCCAGAACGAAAACGTTGGAACCAAAAACGAACCGCGTTTTCTTTTACAGTAGCTTCCCTATTTTATTTTATATCAGCCCTCTATGTCCTACTGCTGGGCAAAGACCTCTCGCATGGCTTTCCAATTTTTGTACGGTTTCCTTCTAAAATCGAAAGTGTCTTTGGAACTGTATATTGATGTCACATTCTAACGGGTTGTCGGCATCGGGTCGCGATAAATAATTGTATGGCATATCGTATCCTACATAACCGACATACTCCTCAAAATTCATCTTGCTTTGGCTATAACAAGAAAACAATTTTACACAAGTCGATTCACTTGGATTTCAGTAGGTACATATGTCACCCACAAGATAGGTTTCAAGGATCTTCTGGCGCGGGCAAACATCGGAACTAACGCAGCCATCTCTTTCTTTTCTCAATATTTTTTACAAAACAATTAACAAAAGGTTTACCAACAGCGCCCCCCTGTCAGCTTCATTCGAGCGCCAAAACATTCTTGTACTACAAAACCCTTGAAAAGTGGGCGTTTATGTCAAATTATAAACAAACTGTAGCTGTCAATATGACTTATGGGGTGAAAAGTAGGCGTGTCTAGTCCGACTTAAGTTCAATCCACGACTTAAACTACGGGTGTAGTGTTGATATAGAGGGAGAGGTAAAACTTCTGACCATCCCGAGCAAGCCGACAGACACTTAATATCCCCGAGTTATTTAATTAAAAGTTCTGTTTGAAAGGCTTCCCTAGTGGCACAACGATTCCTTGGTGACGTTATTTATACAGGGTGTAAACAGACCCTTCACATATCCGTCAACCAAGCATCAAACATCACACTAAGTAATATTACGCAAAATTTTTTGCTGGGAATCGACTTTTTTTTTGGGGTTATAAATCACGTTTTAAGGTAGGACTCGATGGAAAGCACTCAAAGCGTTGTGCTGATGGATGGATTGAATAGTACGGGGGTCGTGGAGGTGTGTAAAGTAAAAATCTTACATTAAAAACATGTATTTAAAAAAAAACTTCTTAAAAAGTTGGAACTTTGACCCCCAATATCTCCGTAACTAGAAGGTTTCCAGGTAGGGTCTAGAACAAAAAAATGATCACAAAGACGGGGAGAACAAGTGCCTTTCGTTTGTGTTAAGGGTCTATTTACACCCTTAATAATACGAGCGACCCGCTCTTGCTTCGCACAGCGCCACCTATCGGGTCCAAAACTATTTCTAATGTAGCCTATATTTTAAGTTCAGCATCTAGCAGTAGAGCGGTGAAAACCGCGTTCAAATCCATGCAGTAGTTTTTGCGTGATGCGCGTACAAACACACAGACAGAAAGACAGATAAACAAAAATTCTAAAAACCCCCATTTAATTTTTTTTCAATATCTTCAATGTACAGACATCGGCCTGTTACAATTTTATTATATGTATAAGATTATTATTGAGGATTTTCAAAATAAACCACAAATTGTTTCTCTGAAAATACAAAGATTTGTTTTATTTAACACATTCTTACAATATTACAACAGTAATCGTTTATCTATGATAATTACTCAATAATCTAACCTGAAAATACAAAGAAACGACATTTAAAGTTCACTAATATCGCCTCCTCAATTATATCCTTTTATTTTGTCTCTCCACACGTTTTCTTAAAACAATAAATCACACCGAATATTTTGACCATCATCCGCCATTCAATTCCACAGACAACTTATAAAGACGCGAGGCGCGGCAAATTCGAATTAATGAAATGTCATTTCATTACATCTCCCCCCCCTAAGAGGGAAAATTCTAAATAATATATCTATACGCTATACCTATTAGTTATCTTCATATTCGTTTTCTTCTACTTCATCTTCTTGAGCATCTATTATGACCGGTTGCAATTTTGTTATGTGGAATAAAGTTGATTCTGTTTTTCTGGTTCCGGTGTCGATCCTATAAATGGCGTTCGATATTTTCTCTACTATCTTGAAAGGGCCTATTCTTAATTCGTCTAACTTTTTTCTATTCAGTCTATTTCCATTTTCTACATATACACTGTCTCCTATATTAAACTCTTGCATTTTTCTATTTCTATCAAATATTCTCTTGTTGTACTTGTGGGATTTTATTGTATTCTCTAATGCCAATCTTTTATCAGCAATCCACTTGTCTTCCCTTTCTATTGATTTTAATTCATTTGGTAGTAAGCTGACATTTGTACCATCCAGTAAATATTTTGGTGCAAATCCTGTAACGGAGTGTTCTGTTTCATTATATTTCTGTATGCATTCTCTTGCCACTGTCGTCCATGCTCTCTTATTATTTTTCTCATTTATTTTGCATCTTATTTTATTAACTATTGTTTGATTTAATCTTTCGTTCAAGCCGTTCGAGAATGGTGTATTCACAGCTGTAAAAATTAATTTAATATTATTCTCTTTCAGATGTTGTTTAAATTCTCTTGAATTGATACCTGGATATTGATCTGTCAGAATTATTCCAATGTCATCTGTTTCTAGTACATTCTTTGTTAGATTTATAAAGTCACTTGAATTCTGTGTTTTTGAAGTCGCAATATATGCATATCTAGTGTAGTGGTCTACTAAAAGGTGTAGGTATTTTTTTGTTGACCTAGATCCTCCAAAGCCACCAATAGTATCCATTGACATTATCTCAAATGGTTTTGTCGCTGGTCCCAATTGTGACATCAATCCAAATTTTCCTTGGCTTCTTGCTCCATTTTTTATACATATTTCACATGTTTTACATATCTTTATGATATTCTTTGTTAGGTTTTTTGCTGTATATATTGGACCATCTTTCTTCTGCAATTGTCTGATCCCGATATGGCATAAATCTTCATGCACCTTTTTTACAAGTTCCTTACCAAATTCTTCTGAGAGGACAATCTTTTCATGTTTCTTTTTTTTTTATAATAGATTCTATTTTTGTAGATTAGATCTTGTTTCTTTTCTTTTATTGTATCATTTTTTTCTTGATCTTCAACTATATCTTTTATTTGTATCAAATTGACTATTTTCAATAGTTCCTCTGTTTCTATGTGTTCATTGAAATTTATTGCATATGGTTTTATATTCTTATCTTCATTTCTGTTATCTTTAGACATCCTGTTTATTTTATTTATTGTTTTCTTTTGTTCTATCTGCAAGTCCTCATTTTGGGTTAATTTGAATTTCTTTATCATATCTAATCCGATTATAAAATCATCAAAATTTTCATTTTCTACTATGTATACATCCACCTCTTCTTCTATATCAAAGATTTTTATTTTTATTGTTGTCAAGCCATCTGTCTTTTTCACACCATTAACCGTTTTCATATATGCTATATTCACATTGTCTTTTTTCCTTTTACTTTTATCAGTCTTGAATTTATTAAAGAGATCTGTGAGCCTGAGTCATAAATGCCACTCACTTCTAATTTATTTTCTATTAATAGCTTGATTTTGATTAATGATGTACTTACTCTTTTTTTTTTATCAGTGTTCATCTCTACTTCAATAATGGAGTTATTATTTACGTTTTTGGCCTTAAACACCTTTTCAGATTCATTTTTATTTTTCTTGAACCAACATGACTCCTCCGGATGGTATCTAATTCCTTTGTCCAACGATTCACAGGTCGTACATGGCTTCTTCTCATTATTTTTTTTCATATAAGAAAATGTACCATTTTTATTATAGTTGAGTTTTTCTTGTGCATCATACCTTCATATTTTCTTATCTCGTTGAACAAATCAGTAGTATTCTTGAGTTCGTCTCTGTTTAGCTTATTCAAGATAAATCCAGGTAAACCTGTTGCGATGAGATCTATCATTGTTTTGGGATCTATCGATTTGTTTGTATCTAGTATAAGCCGTTCTTTTTTTATAGCATAATCGATTAACAATCCGTCTTTATATTTGAATGAGAAAGCAGTTGTGACTATGTCCCATCCTCGGTTTTTAAAAGTTTCTAGGAATTTGTCTTTCCATTCATTCCATTCAGAATTTACTGTTAGTTTTATCATCATTGAACTATACCAATCCAAGCAAGATTTTTCTAAAAATAACCTCAGTATGTCTATTTTTGTTTCATCTTTTGTTATATTAAAGCGCTCACACTCTTTTTCAAAATTCTCTATCCATTGCATTGCATTAGGATTCTTGGTTGTGAATTTTTCAATAATAAATTTCTCTGAAATATGTTTTAGGTTATGTTGATTTTCTTTCTTTGTTGTAGATTCTATTAATTTCTCCAGGATATTTTTCAAACTGTCGTCTTTGTCTCCTGGTTGTTCCGTGTTTATTTCTTCTAAATATTGATCTAAAAATTGCATATTCCCTTCCTCATCTATATATGTTTTCTTTAGATCTTTATCTAGTTTTATCCATATTTTTCTACTTTGGTGCCTTTTCTTTAAGCTATTTTTTATTTTTGAGAAAGTGTCCAATTCAACAATATATGTATGATGACTCACCGGCTTCAATTCATCAGGTAAAACATAACATTTTCCTTCTTCTGTAGATATTGAGGTTATGGCTAATACATTAGATTTGCCATCCTTTGCGGCTATTATCGTAAACTCAAATAGCAGCCGATTCATCTTCTTTTAGTTAACGAAAATGTCGTTTTATAAAAATAATAATAATCTTATAAAACGACATTTAAACGTGTGGAGAGACAAAATAAAAGGATATAATTGAGGAGGCGATATTAGTGAACTTTAAATGTCGTTTTATAAGATTATTATTGAGGATTTTCAAAATAAACCACAAATTGTTTCTCTGAAAATACAAAGATTTGTTTTATTTAACACATTCTTACAATATTACAACAGTAATCGTTTATCTATGATAATTACTCAATAATCTAACCTGAAAATACAAAGAAACGACATTTAAAGTTCACTAATATCGCCTCCTCAATTATATCCTTTTATTTTGTCTCTCCACACGTTTTCTTAAAACAATAAATCACACCGAATATTTTGACCATCATCCGCCATTCAATTCCACAGACAACTTATAAAGACGCGAGGCGCGGCAAATTCGAATTAATGAAATGTCATTTCATTACATATGTTTGGATGTATGGATAATAACTTTGTTTTAAAACGGATTAAAAGGGTCCATCGGGTAATGGGATCATTCAAATATGCTTTTAAATACACAAACAACATTAAAGTGCTTTAGAAAGTACTGATTTATGGGTTATCACGTTCGTATCCAAAACCCATTTCTTTTACTAAGATGGTTCAGCTTTATGAGGAAAAAAAAAATAAAAATCTCGATAAATAAGTGCTTGAAATATTTATTTTTGTATTCGTGATTCCAATTTCTGTCTTCTTCTATTATCAGTACATTTCCAGTACAATCACTCATCATTATTACGACCCTTATCATAATAAGCTATAAGAACCTCTATTATAGCATTACAACATCATTCATAAGAATTGCCTGAACTATCAGCCCACGTCAAAACATTCACAGCTCATTTCTCGCTCCATTACCGCCACTGTACGATCCACGAATTAACATCACGTACGAGAAATACCTCGAACTTTAATAAAGCTATTAGTCACAATTACGTAAGCAATAACCGCCTTTATTCACACCCAATAACGCTCATTGTACTGTGAACACGTGTAATAATATTATTGTCGTAAATATTAGGCCGTATTCCCCCGCATCACTTCGGTTTACCAATACCGTTTGTAATGTGAGTTTTCCAATATCTGCGTCCCTTTCTGCGGTTAGAATTACAAAAGTTATCACTTTCTATTTTCGATATTGAGAAAACGTTTTTGTGAAACGTTCGTGGTTCATACGAAGGAACATTCAGATTTATTACAGCATATTATAAATGGCAGAGTAGAGTTATAGCTACTTCTCTCCTAGACGTCGTCCAACTTAGGATTTAGCTGTTAGTCTAAGCAAGTGTAGCCAAGAAACTACTATACCAGATATTTGATAACTATTTTAGTTTTATTAATCGAAAAAACATACAATTGAATCGACATACAATTGCCCACACACACACACACTCACACTGCACACTTCACTTCTTTCACTTCTGTGTTCTGCACACTTTATGACCTTAGGCTTGCGTCAGTGAGCGGGGCTCGCATAGCTGAATTTTGGACAACGCACATTTGTTTTATTTTGCCATTGACATGCTAAAAAGAAGAAACAATAGGTTGCCGCTGAAAACAGATTATAATCTAAGAATATTAAACAAGAAACAGGGAGTGATAACACATGTGCACATCAGAAATGAGATAATAAATCTAATTTGTATCGCGAAGACTGCTCTAACGAGAAAAATATTTCTCTCCGAGATAATGCAATAAGTATGGGACTTATTGCATCTAACCGAGATATAACAGCTGCAGACATACGGTGTTAAAGGATGGTTTTATCTACGCTTATTGGAATAAAAGTAGTTGCCATCTGTGGAAAAGTCTTGATGTGCATAGGAATGTGAAGATTGGCCCAAAAAGAGGCCTATATCCCACTGTGGGTAAATCAGGCGGTAGATGAAGATGGCGAGGAGCTCGTGGCTAAATAATAACAGCCGCTCGGGTCGATCTTCAGGTTAAGATGCGCTTGCCTAAGTTGGTCCGTGAATGTGTGACTAGCTACCGAGTTTCCTCCATGCCACAGAAAGCACGTTAAGCCGTTGGTCCTGGCTGTCATTTGTAGATCTTTGACAGTCGTTATAAGTAGTCAGTGGCCTGAAAGTCTGACAACACGTCTTACCAAGGGGTACCGTAATACCCAGTACTAACTGGGTTGTGAATTCGAGGTCAGCTAGGCAGTCGCTCCTCGTGAAATACTGCTATTCAACTGCATCCTGTTAGACTGGAAGCCAACTTCAAAATAGTTGGGGAAAGGCTGGGCAGGATGATGATGAAGTATTTGTATACTTATCATTATAAAGATTTTCAGTTAAACATAAACAGGTGTTTCGTTATTTTAATTAAATCTTGTGAGGCAATTGAAATAACTAAAAACTTCTTTGAGGTATAACTAAAAACTTCGTTTCACTAGATAGAAAACTCGCGAAAATAAAATCAACTGCTCCTTACATTTATGTTCGGACTGACATAAGATGAACACAATGACCCCTTAATAGGTTTACAATATATCAATTACAACTTGTAAAGCCAAAAATATAATTTAATAATGTGTTTATATGAAATGGAGCTAGAAATAACAATAAAAATACATTTTTCTTTCACGAAGACAATTTTCTGAAAACTGAGAAATTCCCTAAGCTTGCAGTGCTCGCGGGCTTTCCCAGTTTTCAGTAATATATTAATATTCTTACCTCAATATTTTTTTAAATGTAATGTAATGTTTTTAAAATAACCTAAGTTAGTCCTTATAACATCAGCTATCGGACAGTAAAAGTCCCTTCAAAGTCGGTCCAGCCGTTTCGGAGATTGGCCGAAACAAACAGACAATTTTTTTTAAAGATGCTTTTTTGGTATAAATACCGTATATACTCGCATATGCATTCAGTAAAAAATTTGAATTGAATATTTTTATTTATTGTTTTAGATATTTTTATCCAAATTATTTTTTTTTAAATATTTAAACCATTTTTTTTCAAATTAAATAATAAAAGAAAAAATAACCCTACCCTTTATAATCAGACTGCTAACCAATTTTAATACAAATATAGAAACAAACAGACAATTTTTTTTAAAGATGCTTTTTTGGTATAAATACCGTATATACTCGCATATGCATTCAGTAAAAAATTTGAATTGAATATTTTTATTTATTGTTTTAGATATTTTTATCCAAATTATTTTTTTTTTAATATTTAAACCATTTTTTTTCAAATTAAATAATAAAAGAAAAAATAACCCTACCCTTTATAATCAGACTGCTAACCAATTTTAATACAAATATAGAACATAAATTCTCCCTAACTTCAGTTTGCAATTCAATTGGTAGACATACTGTGGCTTTTGCGTAGGTATTGATATTTGCAATTTAGTTAGCTAGATTAAGTTAATATTTTTATTTATTGTTTTAGATATTTTTATCCAAATTATTTTTTTTTTAATATTTAAACCATTTTTTTTCAAATTAAATAATAAAAGAAAAAATAACCCTACCCTTTATAATCAGACTGCTAACCAATTTTAATACAAATATAGAAACAAACAGACAATTTTTTTTAAAGATGCTTTTTTGGTATAAATACCGTATATACTCGCATATGCATTCAGTAAAAAATTTGAATTGAATATTTTTATTTATTGTTTTAGATATTTTTATCCAAATTATTTTTTTTTTAATATTTAAACCATTTTTTTTCAAATTAAATAATAAAAGAAAAAATAACCCTACCCTTTATAATCAGACTGCTAACCAATTTTAATACAAATATAGAACATAAATTCTCCCTAACTTCAGTTTGCAATTCAATTGGTAGACATACTGTGGCTTTTGCGTAGGTATTGATATTTGCAATTTAGTTAGCTAGATTAAGTTAATATTGACTTTGTTCGGTTTGTACGTGATATTATCCTAGCAAATAAGTAAACTGCCAGCTTTACCCACTGTTATTATACCGAAGTTCATGAAAATCTGAACGAATGGTAAAAGGTTATTTCGGAGTCAGATTTGTTTTTTAAGCTTTCTTGTTCGAATTTCTATTTTGACAGTTGTGTGAAACGGCTGTAACACGACGTATTGAGGTCGTGTCATGATCATAAACAATTATTTTTCCTGTCTGCACGTTGCATTTACGACTGGTGTGAAAATTGGCTCTTACCACACATGAGTCGAAATGCATGACATAAAGGTACAAGTATTGTCTATTGTATTATATAGTACATCTTAAGGGTATGTTGTAGAGATACTTTGTTTAATTTCTACCGCCTTTATTTGTGACCCACCTACAACAACAATAAATACATTATTATTCTATTACGAGTATATAATATTAAGTTTTGTGTATTTAGTTTTGGACATCTGAATTCGAAAGCCTTTCCAATAAAGTAACAGTAGATATTGTACAGGGCCGAGTTAGATGTTTGACCAAAGATCACTTTTCTTATTTCGAAATTATGCTAAAAAGTAGCACTTCGTTTGGGTTTTTCATTTCTAGATTACCTTGAAGCGAGACTGACCAGACTTCTATAGAATATTAAACTATTTAGATTTCCATTGTATTATTATACCTAGCATATATATCTTGGGCGACTGCCTCGTTGGTCGCAAGCGCGACCGCTGAGCATGAGGTCTTGGTTCGATTCCCAGGTCGGGCAAAGTGTGATTGGGTTGTTCCGTCAGAAATTTGTCAGTAACAGTCACGGAGTGTTGGTTTGTGCTCGGTTGATGGCAATAGGCTCTCTCCCTATTACATGGGACTTAAACACAACTGCCGAAATGTGGATGCATTATTAGGTATACAGCTGCCTAACCCTTCGGGGATTACAGGCGTGATGTTATGTAATATATCTCGGATCCAGTAGAATATTACCTACCATTGTCTTATTTCTATTATGTAAGTCTTTATGAGCTAATCAACACAACGGGTAGACCCTAAAGTTATATTCATAGGATTATTACATTAGGGAGTAACTCCCGAGCTTACAGCAACAATTCTCGCGTAATTTCTCTAGGTATTATTATTTGTTACATTGGGTATAATAAATAACATGTTAATAATAAGTTAACCAGTCTTACTACCAGTTGTAATACCGTTAATTTTGATTACCCTTCCTACTGCTCCAGTATTAGGCTGTTAGAAGGGAAAAAATAAACAGCCCGTGTTACTACCGTTAGTACTTACACAAAAAAAAAAAAATTGTTTCTAAACTAATTTTTTTTTCTTACTAACTCGAACATAAACTAATTACTTCTAAAATAAAAAAAGGGAAAATCAGCGCAATTTCTCGAGGGCGTAGCCTACTTAGATTTCTTCATTTAAAAACTGCATCTGAATATTATGTTGCATATTGTATAGTTTCATGTTTACTTTACATATTAAAACGAAAATTACCGATTTTCCCAGAAATATTTTTTTTTTGTTTAAGTAGCGGTAGTAACACGGGCTATTTATTTTTTCCCTTCTAACAGCCTAATACTGGAGCAGTAGGAAGGGTAATCAAAATTAACGGTATTACAACTGGTAGTAAGACTGGTAGTAACTAGGGCAGCATAGGAGTTTATTATATAAATAATTTTTTTTTTGTGTGAAAATAAATAAAAGAAAATAATAAACTTATCAAGCAGTACTTCTGGACACGGCGCGTATCGTTAGGAGGTTCCTATCGCAAGAGCCCTGACCACCGATAGCTCGGACCCTGTTCCCGATGCCGGTGGGCTACTGCCCAACAGTACCGTAACGCAGAACAGGGTAAAAATAGTAATTTTTTTATATTTTTTAATGTTTTTTATATTACTTTTTTTATTATTTTTTTTTTAATTTAAATTATATTTGTATAGAAAATATATAAAGGAATAAACTTATTAAGTAAAGTAAGCAAACATCATTTCATTCGTTAAGTTAGGTTAAAGCAAATTCATCATTTAATTCTAGTTAACTTAGGTTATCTTGAATTAAATTTTGTTTGCTTACTTTAATCGAAAAGTTGTATTATTAACATCATGTTCTTTCGCTTCGAAAGCGATTGTATTTTGTATTTTTGCAGGTGTTCATCATTTTAGCCAGAAGACGTCTACTGCTGGACATAGGCCTCCCCCAAGTGTCTCCACATTGACCGGTCCCGTGCGACTTGCATCCAGCGGATCCCTGCAACCTTCACCAGGTCATCGGTCCACCTAGTGGGAAGTCTTCCAACGTAACGCCTTCCGGTGTTACGGCTACTAAAAACCAGTGAATACTGTTAATGGTAGTCCACTAATTAATGTATTGACTGTTTTTTTTTTCATTTTTATAACACCACTTTATTCATTGGGTTCTTCATTCGAATTTTTCAACATTTGAAAAATTCCATTCAAAATCTTTTGAACTGGGATTCTGGGCCCCGTGTTTAATTTCAACTTCATAAACACCTATTCGCATTAACCTAGTGCAAAGCTAATCACAAAGTGTTGTAGCGTCACTATTTCCTGCAAGCGGATGCCGACCCGGAACGTACGGAACTACCGACAAACTATTAAAGTTTTATGTCACGGAAATTGACGTTGCAACAGCGAATATTCTAGAAACTGTGTATATGAGAATTCCCGTGTGGGTTGTGTTCCATGAATTTGTTGTGACATTGGAAATATCTGTTATATTGGAATTGTTTGTTAAGGTTCTTTAGTTTTTCACTAAAAGCAATCAGAATGGCGCGGGTTACGAGAAAATTATTGTTTTAGTCTAGTTATTTCAGATACATTTCGGGTAATCATGAAACCCGAACATAAATAATAATTGATGTTCTGGTTACCTGTATTTTCCTCAATTAAAATTTCTCTGAATTGCGCTTTTCGCTTAGAAAATTGCTTGCTTGTACGTATTCGTAGCAGTAGCTACGACACTGCTACGCTGTAGCGGCCTAGAAACGCTTTGAGATTGCTGTGCATTAAATTAATCGTGCTTTTCATCATAATCAATTTCAAGTAGTGGCATTCTTAATGATGAATTTTTATGTGATCTAGTTTAGATTTAAATAAATTCGAACATTCTTTGCATTCACGAGATTTTTTTTATAAATTGGCAGAATACGTTCTATTTTTGTATAAAAGGAAAGTCTTAAAATTCAACATAAAGAACAGTAGCATGTTCAATCTCTTAAGTAGGTCACAAGATACAATACTTCCCAATTCAGGAAAGAAATTCCAATAAACGACGCGCGGTCGGAAATTGTTATCGAAGAATCATTGGACTAAGTACTTGTTGTAGATACTTAATGTATAGTCGTATATTTTTAGATTTTCGTGATTTCGACTCTCTTTACTAAAATACTTACAACTAGGTACTAGGTTATGCTTCACCCGCGTGGAGTCCGGTAATTGTCCCACGGGATTATACTACCGGAATAAAAAGTAACCTTTGTCAGGTTATAAACTATATTTGTGCCAAATTTCATCTATATCCTTTCAGCAGTTTTTGCGTGAAAGAGTAACAAACATCCATCTATACTTTCATCCGTCCCCACAAACTATCGCATTTATAATAATAATGTTGTAGTAGTAAGATAACTACTCAGTGTACTATTCCTATATGAGTTAATTCGGGTACTAACATCAGTGGAGATCCCAAAATTCCCTCAAATTATCGTCCGATTTCTTTGCTGACAGCTCTCTCAAAAATCCTTGAGAAAGTTGTGAACAAACGACTGCTCGCATTCCTAGAAAAAAATAGATTATTGTCGGACAATCAATACGGTTTCAGGGTTGGCAGGTCCACGGAGGATGCAGTAACTAACTTAGCCGATTTCATATCTCTCAACCTTGGTCAAGGACAAGCATGTACTGGCATCTTCCTGGACCTCGCCAAAGCATTTGACACGATTTCTAGGAAACTCCTGATTAAAAAAATGTCACTTCTGGGAGTTCGTGGCGTTGCTTTGGACTGGTTTACTTCATACCTCAATGACAGAACCCAAAAAGTCATCTTAGGGGAATATTCTAGTGACTCAACCAGGGTGAATTTTGGTGTGCCTCAGGGAAGCGTGCTGGGACCTACCCTATTTAGTATCTATATAAACGGACTATGCGCCATGAAAATCCCTCAAGCCAAAATTTTTACATATGCGGACGACACCGCAATCGTATTTTATGGGAAGACTTGGGATGACGTGCAGGTAGCAGTTGAAACCGGGATCAAAGCTGTTGCCAACTGGCTGCAATATAACCTGCTGACGCTTAATGTGGACAAAACGAAGGCAATAAACTTTGCCATCTCGAAACGAACGTCCCCAAGCAGTGTTGCTTGTCTACAGCTACACTCCTGTTCTAGCCCAGAAAATTGTACTTGCCCACGTATCCAGCAAACAGATACGATTAAATACCTGGGAGTCTTTGTAGATAACCGTTTGTCATGGTCCACACATCTGAGTGCTTTAAGGGGTAGGGTTCGAAAGCTGCTCCGTATCTTTAAGCAACTGGGTAAGATTGCCGATGACTCTGTACTAAAGATGATTTACTACTCTCTGTGTCAATCAGTCCTTAACTACTGTATAATAGCATGGGGCGCGGCTGGCAAAACTTCGTTAATAAAGGTAGAAAGAGCTCAGCGAGCTCTGCTTAAAGTTGCCTACAGACGACCGTTCCGGTACCCCACGAACACACTATACACCGAAGTGGGAGTTCTTAGAGTCAGACAGCTTTACATCCTGTCTGTCACTCTAAGATTTCACAAAACCTCCCTGAGCACTTGTATTCTGTCAAGTCGAAGGGTACATTGGGAAAAGGTTCGATGCCGTAAAACAATCGGTAGAAGGTCTTACGGTTTTATGGGACCGCACATTTACGGGAAAGTAAATGACCGACACAAAATTCTGCAACTAACACAAACTACATGTAAGACTACGGTAACAAAATGGCTTCTTACACTGGACTATGAGTTGACTGAAAGCATCCTATACTAAAAAAAAAAAATATCGTATAATTATATATTTTTACTATATATCACAAAATCCTATAAACATACAACACTCTCAAAACAAACTTCTTAATTCACTCACCAACACACACACACACACACACGCACGCACAAACACGCGCGCACATACACACACACACACGCAATACACGCACGCACACACACACATAACTTTCATACATTTACACATCATAGGTAACCAACTGTTTTCTTTGTTTTTTCCTTTTTTTAAAATTACGAGTAGTTTAGACTAGAATTTAAAAATTTATTGTAACGGATATTTTAATAAAAATGTAAACGGAACGAAGGAGCCTGAAACTCACGACACAGGGAATCCTAGTGTGAGTTTCAGGAATCAATGCATTGAATGTAAATCTCTTAAACAATAAATTATTCTTATTCTATTCTTATTCTTATCAGTGAAGTCATAAATATTATTATAAGCCTGTTTTTTCGACGTTTCTCTATCTAGGGCCATTTGGGACTAGTCCTTGTCAAAGTGAAGACTAAAGTTGTGGATGAATTCGGTAATCCTTGGAATCCACTTGCTCTTTTGGCGTACCTACGTTATTTTTTATTTACAACATAGAGCCAACGTATTTCAGTAAGACAAAATAAAATGTTCTCTCTTTCCATGTCTTTTGCAAAACAAAAACAAAAGCAATGGGAAAAGATTCATAAATATTAAATACGACCTTCTTCCAAACACGTATACCTACTTAAAAACGTTTCCATGAACGTTTCAAGATCACCTAATTCAATATTTATTGTGAAGTATGATCCCATAAAACAATTGAATAAAGTCTTACATTCCCCATAAAAAAATACACCGTTTCCATTAAGCAAGTATGTGTAACCTCTTAACCTATTTACGTCCTTATATTTTTTATGAGCGCACATTTATATGCATAAAGGGACGTCTGTTGTTGCCCAAAATAGAGCTCTTATGTAAAGGTAAACAATATTTCTTGATACAAAACACTGTCACGAGGGACACACACACACACGCACAGCACAGGCACATTATTATGTTCAGTTGTAAATCAAAAGTTTTGGACATAAATCTCTGTGGCATATAAATATTTGGGAAACATTTTGTTGTACGCGAAGCAACAAGTTGTAATAACAATAAATAAGAAACTCGAAATAATATTGTGAAACAATGTACGACTAAAACGTTAAAAAAAAAACGTGACCGTGTGTTAATGTTAGTCATCTGCCTAGCCTTTTCCTGACTATATTGGGATCGGCTACCAGTCTAACCTCCACAACCATCTAAATATTTACATGTAGCGACTGTCTATCTAACCTCCACAACCTAGTCAGTACTGGGTAATACGATACCCCTTGGTAAGACTGATTGTCAGACTTTTTAGGGCCACTGCCCACATCTTTGACAGTCGTTGTAACGACTGTCAAAGATCTAAAGATGACAGCCGGAACCAACGGCTTAACGTGCTTTCCGAGGAACGGAGGAAACTCGGTATGTAACGGGCGGTCACCCGTCCACAGACTAACCTAAGCACGGCTTAACCTAAAGATAGATCCTGGCTGTTATTATTTAGCCACGAGCAATTTATAAATGTCAGTGTCCGACCAACAGTTGATTTCTGGGCAAAGCCAAATCTGAAGCTGGAGCCAAAGGCTTAATAACCCTAAAAAAACCAGTTCAAGATTGGCTAAAAGTGTATAATTGTATGGAAGTAGTTACGAGAATGAACTAGTGATACTTAGTATAAGGATTTTATTATGAAGACCTCTCTCTGCCGACGCGTCGCCTCTTTAGTCGGGCTGCAGTTTGTTTAATGTAGGCATGTTGCTGGCTAACCTAACCTTTGACTTCGGCCAAAACTTCGGCCCATTTTGGCCCCGAACTTCGGGCCACCGAAGTTTACGGCTTTAGCGCATCTCATTTCAATAGAAAAAAACGTGATGCGGCATGTCAGTAGTGTGATATAAAAGATATTTGCAATGCGGTGCGGCACACCCACATCTGCATCAAAATTTGATGGTGGATTTCAACGTAAAAGTTTAGAGGTAGGTAAGTTCCTTTTTGTGTACTAGTTTTAAACAAGTAAACATTATAAATGATTAAATTATTTGGTTACAAAAATGTACTAATTTAGATAATTTGTTGCGGTGGAAACGTTTCCTTATTTCGAGGATTATCTTAATTAACAGCGAATATTTCGGTATCTTCGCTCATTTTCCTTGAGGAAGCATTAAATATGACGTCACAGCTTTAGGTCTGTGCTAAGAGAAAATGTAACAATGTTTTCGTTACAAAATTAAGAATTCATTTTCCTGATTTCCGTATCCAAATATTATTTGTATCGACGAGTTCTCATTTCGTATTTTGCCGTTTTTATGATTTGGTAATCAATCAATTTCCGAGACATATTTGATTTCGAAATTCATGAATTTATTTACCTAATTTTACAAATTACGCATACGACTAATCCCCGTAGGTATTCAGCGTTATATCAAATGTTATATTGTACAACGGTATCCCATTGATATCGATAGCTACCGTGTTAGTGAAAGTGAGGCCATACATGAATCAAATTCATTTTAAAGCTGCTTATAGAATAATTAAGACTAAATATTTACAAAAAGAGGACTAATTTACATTAAAAAAAACTAACTAAATATAAACAATAGGACGCCTATGCGTCCAAGTACTCCTCGGCCTCCACATCGCTATCATGCGGATACGTGCCCAGGCCAAACTTATTTATCTACACTCACACTTAGTTATCTCACTGCTGGGCAAAGGCCTCCCCCATATCTTTCCAGGTACTTTGTTCGTGCGCCACCGCGAACTTTTTTTCATCTTTTATTGTCCACCTGAAAAATAAGTTATTTAAAAATAGCAAGCAGAGACAATTGGACAGCAAAGTGATGCTTCATTTTATTTTGACGTACGGAATCCCGAAAATTCATATTACGAAACATCGTTCTCTACATTTAAATGTCGCATTGAATTACAACAGGCTGCGTTCAACTTCGGAGGCCATTATGTATGAATAAGTAAATAGGTACATACTCCATTAAGATCGTTTGATATGTAAAGACAAAGATAATGCAATTAGACTCTTGTTATAATTAATGCCTACTTAAATATTTATGAGATCCTGACCTGAGTTCAAAATCCGGGTCGGTCATCATAGTGGAATTGTGTTTTCCGGCCAGGAAATTCTCAGTAGCAGTACCGAGTCTGGATTTGTGGACGAAATGTGGATTCACTATCAAGATGCCGCCAACTTAACTTTCTGTATTTCAAACTAAGTAACTCTATGTAAAAACTATTGCTGGGAAACGGATTTTTTTTCTGGATAAAAATTCACGTTTTACGGTACGACTCAATGTAACGCACTCAAAACATTGTGTACGGCGTGGAGGTATCTAAAGTAAAGTTATAACATTATACAGTCGTATTTAAAAACAATACGTCAAAAAGTTGGCATTTTGACCCTCAATATCTCCGTAACTATAAAGTTCCCTGGTATGGTCTAGATAAATAAAGTTATAACATTACAAACTTGTGTTTAAAAAAAAAACTTGTCAGAAAGTGGGCATTTTGACCCTCAATATCTCCGTAACTAGAAGGTTCCCAGGCATGGTGTAGAACAAATAAATGATCGCAATGACGGGGGTTAAAGGTATTTTTACACCCGCTTTGTTACATCTCAACCTAACGCTTCGAGATTGCAGGCGTGACCTTGTGCTATATTTTTATGTATTACTAACGATCATTGGCTCAACAGTGGGAAGACAGAGACTTGAATAAAATTGAACCGTAAACTCCCAACAGTAACTTCTAGACAACACGTTAGAAAACTTCAATACTTTGTTGGTCACGTCTACCGTACGTGGGATATTATTGCATTGCTCTCATCGCCCGGAGACAATTGTATTGTGCAAAAGTCGTATGTGCCTTTCACCTGAACATAGCATCTACTGGTAGTGGACTGGGGTGGTCTGTGGGTGGGTGTACTGGTGGTGCTGGTGGTGGTGGTGGTCTGGTGGTGGTGGTTCTTATTACTTCCCCGGATGGGCTTCTACCAACTGATGCTCGGTTTCTGGTCCCTATAAGTAAACTCTCATTATAATTCATATTCAAATCTTTATTTGCCTTCCAGAATTTGTGAAGATCTTACAAGGGGCCTAAAGCTAAAGGTATAAAATTAATGTGTGAAATAAAATAATATTAAATACATATAATTTACAATTTTAAAACATGTTCTTAATATAAATTTTAACATAAATTTCATTTGAGATCAGTTATAGTCGTAACATAATGATTATTTAGTAAGATTACTTTTTTTTTTTTTTTAACATGTTTCTTCCTTCAATATTAGTCTTGCTAAAAACACGCAAGTGTTAAAAAGTTCGTAAACCCCTAATTTTTCCAAGCCGTAGTGGCCAATAACATAACATTATTCTCGCAAATATTCCTGTACAGCGTTATCGGCTGCTTCTCTCGCCTCATCTGTTTTATGTAACGAACAAATAAAAGGTTTGTATTGAAGCATAGAACACGGAATCACCACGCCGGCAGTGACTAGAGACGCCATTGCTGGTAATATTAGTATAAACGCACAAGGTGTAAACAGACCCTTCACGAAGCCTTTTTTTTTTTCTGATGGGATATTATCAAATGACCCCCCCCCACTCTGGGTGGAGCGGAAGGGAGTGTCAGACTTGTACTGACTAAAACCCATCCATGTTCCTTCTTTGCCCTTTGTGTTCCAGGGCCACGGTATCTCTTTCGAACAGTCCCGTAGCCCTGGCAGGCATCGGCCCTTGCAGACCCCTACATCGTTGCTGACATCTCTTTGAGGCGCGCGTGTAACACGAACGCGCCGTCGACACGGCCTGTCGTCATAAGACGGCCCTTCACAAAGTCTTCAACCAAGCATTCTGTACATCAAACAACTAACAATACGAATGCAAAAATGATTCCTGGGAGCATGTTCTTTTTTTGGGTGCGAAATATAAAGTTTGACGGTTTTTACGATACATTGAATAGTACAAGGGTCATGGAGGTATTTTAAGTAAAGCAATAATATTTAAAACTTGTATTTAAAAGAAATTGTCAAAAAGTTGGGACTTTGACCTTCAATATCTCCGGAACTAGACGGTTCCCAGGTGTGGCCTAGAACAAGAAAATGATCGCAATGGCGGGAAGAACAAATAAATTTCGGCTTCGTGAAGGTTTTTTTTCCACTTTTTATTAGCGCTGACACAAGAACGCAGTGGGTAAAGTCGGGCTGTGGATGATGAAAATAATGATTAGCGCTGACTGCAAGTTTCGGCTGTCATAAGCACTAACACAATATTCACAGGATTTCAGTTTCTGTGAGCAAACGGCGAGAATCATTAACACACTTGGTCTTGCCTCTGTTTGGCCAATGTTGAAGGGTGTAAATAGACCCTTAACATAACCGAAAGGCATTTGTTCTGCCCGTCTTTGCGATCATTTTTTTGTTCTAAACCATACCTGCAGCATTCTGTATCCATATGCCATATGCCAACAGCCAGAATAACCAAAAAAAAAAAAAACAGACCCTTCACATTATGTGAAGGGTTTGTTTACACCCTGTATACCATATGGCTTTCAAAGTGACTTAAAACTTTGGTTATTCTGGCTGTCAACAGAATAGACATAAACTTTTTCATTGGATCTGTCAATGTGACACAATAGTATGATTTTCCCAAACGTTACCGCCGACTGAAAAATAACTTTGTCATTTAACCTTCCCTAGCATCGGCCATCGAGGCGATTCAGTGCTCTGTGGTATATTACATTAGTCTTTCTTTTATTATGTAACAGTCTACCTCCAGTATTCGTCGATATTTTATTATTTGCGTTAGTCCCTAGGATACTGAAACACGTGCTTCAATACAATAGTATTCCCAAATTAGACATAACGAAAACCTGAGCAGTTAAGTTGGTATTACGTGGGAGGTACAAAATTGATGCCAGAGGGATGTTATATGCGGGCTTGCTTAGGAATCTTTTAAGGGGATTGTGACATGCTAGATTGTGATAGATAACTGTCTGATTTTGAAAGTTGTTCTCTAAAAATAAAAGGTGTCTATGGTATTTTTAAATACAAAAAAACTTCTTGCACTGCTTCTTCTTTATCTCGGGTTAGTACCTAACCTGGTGTCAGAGTTTTTATGCCGCCCATGGGCCTCTGACTTGGCTTTACATGCCGTCGGGAAATATTTCTCAGGCATGCTGTTTTCCTCACGATATTTTCCTTCATCGAAGCAAGTGATAATTATACAACAAGCACATGAATCCAAAAAGTCAGAGGTGCATGTCTTGTGTTCGAACTTGAGACTTATGACCTGGCTTGACTACTGAAACAATGGAACATCGTGTATTCGAGCGGCGTTTTCCCACAATGTTTCACCGTCTATCTAGTGCATCACGCCCCATCACTTGCGCACTTGATGACGTCATGATCGCATCAGTGAGCGGATTTCACGTAGTTGAATTTTGGGTCAAACATGTAACTATGTCGTGTCACATTTTTTTACCAAGTGTGTAAATGATTCTAGTTCCCCAAGCGCTGAAATATTTTCACCGCAAATGCGGCAGTAGCATATAAATTTTTAAAATAATATTGGAACTAAAAATGTGGCGCTTATTTACGAATAGCATTGCACTTTCATATCTCTGTACACTTTGAACGGATCCAATTTAAAATTCACTTCTCGTAGAAGATCTTCCTTTGAGGGATACGATACGGAGAACTACGAACTTTGACTTGTATTTTGCCGGTTGCTAGGGTTACGTATATAAAAATACGTAGAAAGAAACCCTTGTGGTGAGCTTATAGAAGAGGCAGGTATATTTGAGATGGTCGCGGGACTCATAGAATTACCGTGACCCTGGAACATAAAGGGCTAATGAAGGACACCGTGGATTTTAGTCAGTACAAGCCTGACAGTCCCTCCCGCTCTGCCCTGGGTGGGAGGACTCATTTGATGATTTTACCACGTTAAAAAAAAAAAAGGTATATTTGAGATCATTATAAGTAGTAATTTGTAAGTTAAGTAAGTGCTATTTAAAAATCACTCAAGACTGCAAACGTGCGTGGATTTTGTCTGGAACCGTGTTCGCAATTAGTTTTTTAGGTACTGGGAATGACTTTAACTTAGCAAAACTGGTTTACAAACTCGCGTGCCTAAGTGACTTAGATAACCTCCCCAAGTTAATTTTATAAAATCTGATACTTAAACAAACTTCCAACAAATTTTAGACTTTCTATTAACTCTTTAAAACATTTAACAACATTTAAATAGAATTTGAACTTCCCAAGTCGATCTCAGGCAATTTCACAGCTTTAGCCGGCGGTGAAAAGGTATAAATAATTGCATCGCTAAGTGGAGAGCAAGACAAGGGTTGACGTTAGGACAGTCGTCCCAATCCCGGATGAGATAAAAACTTACAAGTTTTCTTTGTTGACATTAAATAAAGCAGGATTTTATGCAAGAAAGTATTGTTTCAGTACAATTCCTTCTTGTATATTGAGAGAAGCTCACAACCAATCAGTCGCAGTCTACTGCAGGATACAGACCTTCTTCAACTGCCGGTCCTCCGACTTCTTCATTCAGTCTGTCGCAACCTTCTTTTTTAGTCGTCAGTTAATCTAGCTGGAGTGTCCCACGCTACGATAACCGATAGACACATAACTTCCACTCCAGGAGTCGTCAGTTTCATCGGTTATCGAATTAAATCGGTGACAGAATAGCTCACGCTGTTGTTAAATATGAGCAAGACAGCAATATGTCATAGCCGTCCGGTTAGTTAGTCCTGACCGTCCCGGCTGCGCCGGACATACATTTAAGTAAAGCCACTAGTGGATTCTAAAATACCCCTACTTTAATTGGTATATAACCTCCTTGTAACCCTTGAATACATGTTAATTAAAATTAATAACTGTGTTTACGCCAATTACTGACACTATTTGCATAAAAGTGTATTTTAAAAATATAGGTCGGTTTTTATTTTGTCTCTTGGGGCCATGGGCTTTATGGATGGTTGTTTTGAGCCATAAAAAGACAGCAGGCGGGCGACATAAACTGCAAAATTAACTGTATAAAGTTCTTGCATGCAAAAATCTCTACTGGAATCTGAAAAGTTTGCAAGTCCATACCCAAATGGGGTTTACGTCGTCATTTTATCAAAATAATATGGCTATAAATTACAATTAGAGACAGTTTATATTGTGGAAAAATAAAGAATCTTTAACAAAAGTGAACTTTATTTTTTGTTTGAAAATAGAACCTCCCGTCGCAGAAAATTTCCAGCCAGCACGCCGTGGCATATTTAAAATTTATAGCAGCACAAAGCTGGCTACATAAAACCTACTTAACATTTATTTTCTGACAAGAATAAAAGAGCAATTCAAACAAGCATACTTCGTGGTTTCCCTTACACAAGTTTTACCAAGTGGATCGTTTCTTGTATGAAGCATCAGGGCATTGAAAAACTGTTCTCAACAATATGCTCAAACTATGCACCACTGCAATACATCATGAAACTATTATGCTTTGTTTATTTCCACAGGGAGTAACAACCACTCAAAGTTTATTAAATACTAGCTGTTGCCCACGACTTCGTTCGCAAAATTGACCCCTTAAGGAATGAATTTCCAAAAATCCCATCGTAGTGCACATTTACGTCGTTTACGTCGTTTGTGCAAAATTTCATGCTCCTAGACCCAGCAGTTTCAGCTGTGCTTTGAGCGATCAGTCAATGAAACAGTCAGCCAGAAAAAGTTAGAAACTGACTAGTTTCTTACTTTATACATTTAGACTTAATCGTTATTACTAGACTAGAACAATTACCACAACAGTAGTTATTACCTACTCTAAAATCAGTTTGTGAATTTTAAATATTTTCAATCTTTCGTAAGTCGAAAAGCCAGTAAGTATCTTTGCGAAAGGGTACGTGAGAAACTGCTGTAGTAAATTATTAACTAAGTTAAAATCCACAGCAAAATTAAATGTCCTCAAGTAAGTTTACAGTTCGTGAGAGACACTTGCGTGAATGTCGCTCACGGCTTTGCAAGCTTTCTGTTTATTGTAGGATATGGCGCTCGGTGCAAGGTGACTTAGCTTTAAGGCAACAAAGGGACTATCTCCGCTTGCGTGCTAACTGCACTTTTGATATAAACAGGGGTGCACAAATCATAGCTTAAGAGTAGAATACTTGTCATTTATTCCGTTTTAGAAAACATAAATATAGGTCTACACTAAACATAACTTTTGGGTCTGGGCAAGTAGGAATGAATGACAATGTTATCAGTTTTTGACGTAAGTATATTTTTCAGAATACTGTATAAAGCTTTCACGGTTTATAACTAAACTTACACTGTCACTTACGGGATATTTTCCATGATTATCAATTATTCTGAGATCGTGAGCTCTGAATAATTGATAATCACGGAAGATATCCCTTAAGTGACAGTTTAAGGTTCAAGTTTAATTTTTCAGAAGTTTATGTCACACCCATATATTTTGGAGTTGTTCATCATCCGTGTCAATTTGGCATTGCGTTCTGGTTACGACAACGCTATTATTAATGTTCAAAACAAACGGTTGTTTTAGTCAACAGATTACGTCATAGACGAGCATTGAGGCTTGAGCAAGTAAACATCACAATTACAAGTTAAAAATGGAACTTAGAGAAGAATAGTTTTATTCAATATTTCCAGTTTTCTCACGATCCACGATCAAAATGAATATTACATTCATAGCTAATTAGGTTTATGTTTACGTAACCAAAGTGTCCATAGCAGAAGTCGTCAAAAATCGTAATAAATAAAAATTAAAATACTCTTTATTATGTACACCATACAAAATACAAGTATGAAAAAGTAGACTTTTACATACGGTTACATTTATTTATTTATTTACCACCAACCATAGCAACATTACAGACCAAGTCCAATACGATGCTAAAACAGAATTAAACAACATAAGCAGTAAAATTACATTAAAAAGAAATATTAACATTTACAATTATAATGGCTATCGTAAAAATATATACCCAACCATGACCAAGCTCATAGTTGGACACCCCCTTCAATTATTATTTGTGCCCTTTGAACAAATCTCGGCAGGTTTTGCCCAAATATATCTTCCGATACCGTTATAATATTAATAATACGTGCGGCTCGCGACATAGGGTAAACTTGAGTAGGTTAGTCCTAGCCGCTGGCACGTCCAACAGTGCGGGGCGGAATTATATCGTTACGTCTTATCGCAAAAAAAAAACGAAAGATCCAAATAACTGGTACCTACCAATAGGTACTTCCACAACAGCTGTTATAATCCTACTTAATGTTTTTTTAAAGTCACTGTTTTATTTAAATTCGATTTCAATTTCAGTTTTATCTTGTAAAATAATTAAGTATTAAAATACGAAGTTGCGATAACATTTTAAAGAGTTTCATATCAGACTGAATTTCAGACGAAAAAAAAACATAAGAAACAAATAAATGAAGCCTAAAATATCAGTAACCTCAAAAGCTCAAAAAAAAACCAAAAACAAAAAACAACAAAAAGCATGGAGTCGTATATTTAAAATAATAGGTACTGGGGGGTTACTATGACCTCTTAAAGCAGCAGTAGTTCCAGTGTGGGAAAGAGACAGAGCTATACAGGTCGTCTAGCGCCGACTCTTTCCCACACTGCAATTACTCCTGCTTTAAGGCGTCATGGTTGGCCACCTGATCAAATAAATCCCTTATTCCACGAACCGCTTACAAATACAATTTTCTATTTAGAAAAATAACTAGCTCTCGTCTGCGTTAGGTAAGAAAAAAAGAATAAAACTACAATGTTATAGAAACATCACCTCGTCCTTGGAAAAATAACAGTAAGGTGAAGCTTAGCAAAGACGATGGGGCTAATTGGACTTTTTAATCAAAAAAGAAATTGTCTGATATTTTTCTCTCAGTTAACTGATCCAATTTACCGGGAAACAGAATTTATTACGCAATTAAATGGCTTTTTTTAGGTTTTGAAATCTAGGCTGGATTTTGTTTTTTTTTACAAGTTTATGTCTTGCTTGTGGTTCGATTTTGTCAATGAGCAACGCCAACGTGAAATGGGATTCAAAAGAGGTCTTGATTTAAGTTTATGTTCAAAAGAACTTCGAGGGTTGTATTGATGATTTTAATTATTGTATCTGTAACTACATAAGTGTTATACTTTCACGACTCATTTTTCATCAACATACAACCTGACACTCTTTTTTTTTTTCGGATGGGAAATCATCAAATGACCCTTCCCGCTCTGGGCGGAGCGGAAGGGAGTGTCAGACTTCTACTGACTAAATCCCATCCATGTTCCTTCTTTGCTCTTTGTGTTCCAGGGCAGCCCTGGCAGTCATTAGCCCATGCGGACCCCTACATGGTTGTTGACACCTTATTACTCGCCGTCCACAGGCCCGCGCCTACGGTGGCCGAGAGCCACCACGTGACGCCCGACGCCCGGGGGTCTCCCGCGGCGGCTGGGACGTGAGGCTCTTTCCCTTTCACGTCCTGCCACCTCCTTCACTAGCATGACTGCTTCGCAGAAAGAGGTGACGGCTTCCCGTTCTCTCTCGCTCCGGACCATAGCTTGACACTGGACCTGACACTGACCTGCTAATTGCAAAAAACGCAAGAAAATTTGAATTTTAAGGGCCACCTTGGCGCTTCCACCTTAAACCAAATCTTCTTTCCAATTTTACTTCGTTTAAGTAAGACCCGCGAAGGCTCACATAGGTACCTATCTAAATACCTTTTTACAAGTTGTGTGTTACAAAAATGTATTCAACTACTTTTTCTGATATTACTATTTTAACCTACCCTACCTACCTACCCTAGCCACCTACCTTACCTAACTACCCTACCAACTACCCTACCTACCCCAGCGGTATGAAAATAGATAGTAGCTGATTCTAAGACCTACTGAATATGCATATAAAATTTCATAAAAATCGGTCAAGCCGTTTCGAAGGAGTATGGTAACTAACATTGTGACACGAGAATTATATATAAGATTTATTTGAGATGGCGGCCGGAACTTACGAACAGTAAGTCGTGGGTTTGAACCCAGGCAGGCACATTTCTTTGTGTAATTTATTTCATCACAACTGCGCTCAAAAACGGTGAACCGTGACGGTGAAACGGTGAACGGTATACCAACCCGCACTGGGTCCGCGTTGGGGATTATAGCCCACTCCCTCTCATAGAGAGGCCGTGTGTGCAGTGGGAACATTATAGGCAGATTAGGCTATAAAAAAAAAAAAAAAAAAATTTTTTTTTGTATGCTATGCTATAATTTATTTATTTGACAGCACTATTGTTATATTACGCTATAAATAAGCAGTGAATAAAGTTTAGTTAAACATTCAATTGTTTTTATGAGCATTCACGGTAAACACGATGAAAACTTTTATAAACGAAATATTACAATATTATTACTAATACGTGACTGTTTAAGTTGATAAAGTACGCAAAATATTTTGCAAATTCGACGTAGCTTATAACGTGAGATTTGAAAACATATTACTTGTATTTAACTTACCTATTGTTCTTTTATTATTTTCATTTGCACACATTTTTTTTCAATAATGGAAGGAAAGAAAGAAAACGTATTTATTTGTCGCAGAGACATGACGTGCATCATACAAAATGACAAAATAATAACAATGAACATACAACGCATAAAAAATATTTATAAATACAACAAGACGGAAAAAAAAAGTTATCAGCTTGCACGTCGTGACTGCGACAAGCAGGTTACCACTCAGCATGATGCTGTACTATGGGGGCCCACAGCACAGCGCTGGTTTTCAGTGTTCACCCATGAAAAAACGTACGGATCCAAGACAGCATAAATATATGATTACATAAAATAATAAAATATACAGAACTTGGATTTTATTAATATAAAACAAGTATAGGAAATAATAATAAACACTACAAAAAATATAAAAGTATGAGCGCAGGCTAAACAAAATAAACAACTAACTAATAAATCACTGTTTATACATTAGTGTAGTATTTCTTCAGGTCAGTATTTTTTAATTATACCTTCGTTAAATATAATTATAAACAATGCCAAGATTTTAGTGTATTTTAAGCCTAATCTTTTTTTCATGGATAGGAACTTATATTTAGTCGTATATTCGTTCGATGTCCGATGCATTAGGTAGTGGACTACCTGGTGAGAAAATCATTTTGGAAGCCGCAACGAAGTATAATTACGTTCAAGTGTATTTGTTTTGGGAATGAGTAAAAATATTTAGCACTTACGTCTCGTACCGTACGGAAATCGGACAAAAACCCTGACAGATACCTACGAACGAATGGAAGAGTAATGCCCTTTTATAAAATACAAACGTTACATTCATCCACCATCGGGATTATATTATCGTCTCTACGTAAAGGAATGGGAGTAAACAGAATTGGGCGAAAGGGATTCAATTTGTACAACACTACTCGAGAGCTTTTATGAAAGTAAATACATCTAGACTGGTTGAGATTTTTCCAAAAAAATGTGTTGTGATTCGTACAGTAAAAATGTACAGACGTCAGAACATCAAGCTACTACAATCTTTCTTATTTGTGATTCGTTTTCTTGTTCATATGTTTACAAGTAATTTGAATGTTTTAACTACTAACTACTACTACTATTTAGTTTTTGTTTTATTTTTTTTCAAAATGTATATTTTGTTGTGTTAATTATAATTAATTAAGCAATTAGCTGCGCATAATGTGGTGCAAGCGGTGCTTTTCTATAAGTGATGAGGCGCTTAGACTTAAGTTTGCAATGTAAAAATTATAATATAACAGTAATTGTTGAAAAGCCTAATAAATAAATAAAAATAAAAAAAAAAAACTGTCAAAATTCTATTTTAGATTTTCAACTTTATCGCTGAAGTTTTAGGTTCAAGATTTATTGGGATAATTTTACAGTTTCGACTAATATTACAGTTTCAAGCTACCCGAGTACTTGATGTGCTGGCGTCTGTTCGTTCATTTATAACATTTACATTCAGACGAGTTAAATCTCGTGTGATTCTAAATGTTATTATTCATTCATAAACGAATTGCTATTCCGAGGATACGTTCTTCTCGGAAAAAGGGTTATCTAAGCTTTTGTCTGTGTCACATCAACAAATTAGCTAGAATGGAAATTAAAATGTTTTCCTTGTACTTTGTATCGTCCGTGAAAAATGGAGTCATGAAAAAAAAGTTACTCTGTAAATTATTATAAACTTAAATTATTATAAAATTGATTAAATTTACTAGATATATTCACCAGGATTTGGTGCTTGTCGACACGAATATTAGGAGGATTTTGTTCGTAATGGGCTTATTTTGTAAATATTGGCTTATATACTAAGGTGTTGTTTTTATTTGTGCCTAATAATGATCCAATGTTTCTATATATGGATCCTTTCCGGGTCGGGCAAAGTGTTATTTGGTTTTTCCATCAGGAATTTATCAGTAGCAGCCACGGAGTGTGGATTTATGATCGGTTGACAGCAATAGGCTCGCCCCTTATTACTTGGGTCTTGAGATGTGGGTGTACTATTAGGTACACCTCTGCTTAACCTACCGTATACCTGAAAATAAAGGGTGTAACAAGACCTTTAACGAAGCCGAAAGGCACTTGTTCTAACCTTCTAGTTACGGAGATATTGGGGGTCAAATATCCAAGTTTCACAAGCGTTTTTTAGATACCTCCATGTTTTTAATGTAAGATTTTTTTTCTTTAAACACCTCCACGACCCCCGTACTATTCAATCCATTCATCATAACAACGTTTTGAGTGTGTTACATTGAGTCCTACCGTAAAACGTGATTTTTCAGCCCAAAAAAAAGTCGTTTCCCAGCAATAATTTTTGCGTAAAGTGACTTAGTTTGATGTACAGAATGCTCGGTTGACGGCTTTGTGAAGGGTCCGTTTACACCCTGTATAAATAATATCTTTCTAAATATTTATTCATCATGTTTAGCACTGAAAGACTCCCCACTCGAAGGTTAATCCGAGTTTAAATAATATTTCAATAGGAACCTCACAAGCTCTCATGTCTATAGATAGTACATACACCCACGTCCCACAGATTTGAGCTCGAAATACTTCTCTTTGAGGATTTTCAAAACAGCTTTCAGAATTTAAAACATCTCATTAGTCTAATTATTTATGAAGTATTCCTTCGATGTCTGTTATACTAAAGTAGAGCTAGAAGACTAGGTACCTTGTTAAATTTTTAATTCAAGAGCAGTACCTATTAGGTGGAAATACTCAAACCTCTCACAGTTTGTCATAATATTTCTTGGCTATTGATTCAAATGTGCTGGAGTGGAGACCAAGGGGCGGAGGAATGTGGGAACAACCAATTAGGTGCACAGACGATCTCATTAAAGTGTCCGGAAGAAACTGGATAGCCATACATAAAACCTCCAAAAGTAGAGAGATTTCGAATAGACCTACACGTTGAAGAAGAGAGAAGAGTGAGATTCACAGTTCTCACTGTTCTATTGGGACTAATATGAAACGAATACTGTCACTTACGGGATATCTTCCGTGATTGTTCATTATTTTGAGCTCCCGATATTTCGGCGCTGTTGCGCCATGATCGCGGGTCGCGGGTCGCGGTTATTACTTTAGTTGTAAACTGTGAAAGCTTAAAACAGTGTTTAATATGAAATGATTGTTTAAATAACATCACACATATTTCTTCGAAGGGTTAAGCAATAGTGCACCCACGGGTTTTTCTATTCCACCACATTTTGCCAGTTATGTTAAGGTCCCATGCGCGAGAACCTATTGCCATTAACGTTGCACAAATCCAGGTTCGGGCTGCTAGTGGCAACTTCAAGATGTAAAAGCTAAATAAAACTTCGCCCGACCTGGGAATCGAACATTGGTCCTTATGCTCAGCAGTTTCATACAGATTTATACCCCAGAAAAGAGATCTGTCTAGCTTAGGCTTATCTGCTATCTACTGGCAACTATGATCCGTTCAAAAATAAACCCTAAAATTCAGATAGGAAAGAGGTAAATGGAAATTTCGTCCACTAAACAACAAATTGGTACCTCAGACCTTTTTTTTTTTTTTCTTTTTTTTTCGGATAGAAAATCATCATTCTGGGCAGAGCGGAAGGGGGGAGTGTCAGACTTGTACTGACTAAAACCCATCCATGTTCCTTCTTTGCCCTTTGTGTTCCAGGGCCACGGTATCTCTTTCGAACAGTCCCGCAGCCCTGGTACCTCTGACCTTTAGACAACAAAAATGATTTTTTCTTTTCAAACTAGATCAAAAAGTAGCTAAAGTCAAAAGTTAAGCTCAAAAGATTATAATTACCAAACTTTCTTTTACGTCACAAAGTTGCTAGAACGCTCTACCGTCTGCAAAGTTTATTTCAGTTAAAGTAATCTCTTTTAAAGTATCATGGCTAGCCTTTTCCCAACTATGTTGGAGTCAGCTTCCAGTCTAACCGATGCAGCTGAATACTAGTATACATGGAGCGACTACTCTCTGATCTCCACAACCCAGTTAGTACTAGATACGATACACCTTGGTAAGACTGGTTGTCAAACTTTTTGGGCCACTGTAACGACTGTCAAAGGTCTACAGATGACAGCCAGGACCAACGGCTCCCCGAGGCACGGAGTAAACTCGGTATGTAATGGGCGGTCACCCATTCACAGACCAACTTAGCCATTCACAAACCCGAGCGGCTGTTATTATTTAGCCACGAGCTCTTTAAAAGTAAAAGTAAACTCTTTTAAAGTAATTACCCGCATATTGCGGCAAAGGCATTAATGTTAAAACGGGGACAAACGACGCATCCACCCCGTGAAGGCTGAGACCGTAATTCAATAACCACGATGAGGACGGAAGGAGGTACGATTCAGTTATGTACTCGTAGGTACCACTGTCCACAATCAAAGCTTGGGTAGGGATGCCAAGCAATTTTGAACTCAAGCAGCCATTTTTTATTTAAATTGAAGAATCTTGGATTGGAAAGAAAAAGGCTTTTGGTTTTAATTCAATTTATTTCAATCATCAGTTGGATCATATTATTATAGCATAAGGTACATCAAACAAAATAAAATAAAAAATGTTAGAAAAATAAATAAAATAAGACAAAACACAACACACACTTTCATTACTACTACAAATTAAGCTTCATCGGAATAATAATGGCTAACGGCTGAACATAGAATCATCAAAACTCAGGAGTGTTGGCAGGATACACTTATGTTGTAGGTGTGTAGAATATGGTTCAAACATTATTTCGGTCCTATTTGTTTCGGTCGAATTGTAATTAAACTGTAATAGGCCAGGTATTTAATAAATAACTAATAAACTTTATTACATTTTCCGTGTGACGTTTAAAAACGTAAAAAGCAAAAATAATGATTTCATTGGTAAATCTCTTGTAGGGTAAATTGCATCTAGCTAAGTACCATGTAGTAATTTACATCACCCACACGATCTTTCACGACTCCTTGTCTACGAAAGTACAACTTTACTTGTTACCTCTAAGTAGCGAGCGAAATAAAACCATAAAAAGTAACAGTTCCGCAAGTAACTTGCTACTTAGGGAAGTAGGTGAGTATCTCAGGAGAGCTAACAACTTAGCTCAATAACCTTTAAACTTGATGTCTTACTGGCTGTATGCAAAGTGGTTCAACATAGGTGGAGTGTTTGGAACTGTCGGGGTTCTATTTTAGAAATAGGATCGCAGTTTCAATTTTCAGGGAATATTATAGTAAAATTTTATGTTTTGATAGTAGGTAACATTTAGTTTGCTTTTGTTTTAAGTTCGTATCAATTTAACCCGAAAGGAAAATAAAATAGGGTCGGAAAAGTTCAGTACCATTCGAATGTGTAATGGATATGACTTGTTTGAAGAACTGTCAGTGAAATTCATGTTATTTATTCAATAGGCACCTTATTTAGTCTAAACTTGCAAGCATTTCAGGAGCTATACAAGGTTGCCCTCTACCTTTCCTACTGAAACTTACTTCAGTGCGCCAAACGAAGTGGCAGACATTTTTATCTGAATAAAATATTGTCACAAGACATAGGTGGCGCTGTTCAAAATTAATGTTTGTGCAAATCGCGCCATCTATGAAACGTAAAAGTTGACTGATTTCATCAGTGCTAACGAGCACGTATGCGGTTTACCTAAACCTACGATAAAGACTTTAATAGTCTAATAAGAGATGTCGCTAGTGCAAAAACCGTATCTGAGATCTGTGGTTCGAAAAATATCTTTTTCATAGTCGGAGATGCTGTCTTAGAGCGATGCCATACAAGCGTTGCTAATGCTCTGCAAAGCGCTGCGATCCCTGAGCGGTGACGCTCCGTAGTTACACATAAATCTGAGCGTCATGCCACACGGTGTTGAAATGACAGTCGGCGACGGAACGTGTGCGCATCGGACAAGGGGTCAGGTAGATGTAGCGGGGATACGTGCTGCGTCGAGACAACGAAGCAACAACGCAGCGCTGCGCATTCATTTTAGAATATCAGAGATGGCAGTTGGGCGCATTTAATTTTATAAGCCTTTGGGGTCAGCATCGTTGCGTTGCGATACCGCAGCGCTCGTGAGGCACTCACTGCGTCGTATTGCGCTGCAACGACGCAACGCATTGGCAACGCCCTTGTGGCATAGCTCGTATTTTGCAAAATAATGTAGGTGTATGAGAACTTGAGCTCAGTTAAGGAGCTCGCAGTGCTTCGGAGGATGTCAGAATAAAACAACAATATTTATTTAGTATTAACTATTCATATATTTCAATAGGTATCTTTTATAATTATATACTATTTCCTCTAACGCTCCGCGCTCAATATTTGGTTTAAGTCTAAGTGAAGACGAATCAACAGTTGGTTTCAATCAACTTATAATAATCAACAGTCGAACAAAAATCTAAATAATTACATTTAATAGAAAGTTTTAAATGTAAACTTAGAAATATGTTAGCGTGTTCCTTCAGTTGAAACGTTACAAATACTGGTTCACTTTAAGGTAATTATTATATAAAAAAAAACTCTAAACTATTTAGTGGGGAATGTTAACTTTGGTATAAAATATTAATTATAAACAACAAAACATTATTCAACCTCAATGCACTCGAGAAACGAAACTTATATCCAAGCATAAATTAAAAGAAATACTGTTTAATCAAATAGCCTAAGACCAGTTTAGAATATATTTACAGTAACTGGTGAACTTAAATTGTAAACTAATATAGAATAGCCTTACTTTCAACGCTCATACATATGTAAAGTTACAGAAATATGTTTGTCTCTTTCTAAAATTCTAGATGGAACGAAGTGGACAAAGATGGCAGATTACCAAACAGTTCTTACAAGAGTGATCAGGGGGGTTACTATGACGTCTTAAAGCAGGAGTAATTCCAGTGTGGGAAAGAGATAGAGCTATACAGGTCGTCTAGCGCCATCTCTTTCCCACACTGGAATTGCTGATGCTTTAAGGCGTCATAGTATGCCACCAGGGGGGTTACTATGACGTCTTAAAGCAGGAGTAATTTCAGTGTGGGAAAGAGACAGAGCTATACAGGTCGTCTAGCGCCATCTCTTTCCCACACTGTAAATGCTCCTGCTTTAAGACGTCATGGTAGGACACCAGTTTAGTAAGGCTATCGATGTTACAAAGCGAAACGGAACTAAAGATACGTATAATTGCACTATGCAGTAGAAACGCTACATACAAAATCAAACTGTACTGGGACTCGTACAAATTCAAATATCTAAACGTATTATAAGAATCGTTTTTAGTTATATTTTTCTCTAATGCACCATAATTATGTATAGGCTTTCTACTAGATAATTCAAGGCTTAGTTTAGTAGGTACCGTTATTTTTTGTCATCTAATTCCTAATACGTAAAATTCCGTTTAATGTTGCTACGAACATTGAAGAAATAATATTATCAGTCTATGAATGCTCCTCAAGTTAAATCAAAGTCGTTTAATATTTTTTATACATTATACCCTTTGACTATGCATTCATTTATTTATTAAATGTGATGTAATTTAATCACATTTACTTATGATTAAAAATTAACTTTTATTAATCAAAGGGTTTTCTAAAAGAAGCACTCAAGACTGTGACCAAGGATTCTAAGAGATATATCTCTACAATTATTTACTAATGGAAAAGTAAATAATGATTTTGCGCGAGAAATAACTCTCTGAAGAACACAAGCGGTATGCTCTACCCGAAATAAATACATACATTTGTGTGAAACACAATAATATAAAATGGGTTTAGAACTATTCATGTCTCGAATAAGCTAGGTTATCACAACATTTACAAAAAGCGAGTAGCCTAACATTAGACATTAACAATTCAGTTTTGGTATAACAACATATAAAAAGATTCGAATCATATTCTCTCTAATTAACTATAGAATCGTTATATTATGTCGAAGTTTTAGCAATTCTCATTAATAGTCAGTCAAGCCACGACCTAAGAAGTAATACAATATTACTAATATACGAAACTGGGATATCTATATAGGTAAATAAATATAAGGAATAGTTTTGCTACTATACATTTATCAATATCTGTATTGCAACGGACTGTTCAACTTCAGAACTGTGTAAATGGCATTATTCAATACGAAGAATTGTCTACAATAAAAATTTAACAATTAAACAATGCTTTTTACCGTATTTGAGGTTGCACAGTCGTTTATATTAAGAACACAATATTGCACATAAACGGTTCTCGCTACAATGTGTATAGTAAAGAGAGCAACATACATAAATATTGAGTAGCGACATCGAGTAACTACTACTAAAACATTCGTTTAGCAAAACCTCCTAAATCCCAGATTACCTTACTTGGTCATTTCTAAAAATCAGATCTCTTCCACAGCAGTCATCAAAAAGTTGCGTACACAAGTACAGGACCTTATATGCAAGGTCATAAAGTTCAAGATACGTTAAAGCGGTGGAGTCATGTGAATCGTACGTGTGTACTTTAAATAGGACTTTATTTCAATCCGATAGGATTCATTTTTAAGCGGTGGAATCATGTGTTGAAGGGTTGGGGATGGTGGTGACCTGTTGCTCCCGAAGCCTCCGCATTTCTCTGGACATTGAATTCAATTCTGCTTGTAGAGACATCTCCTTCTCACGTAGACATTTGATCTCGTTTTGCCATGTCTATAAAAGAAAAGTTAAATGATCAAGTGGCCTGCCATGACGCGTGACGTGAAGAGATGGCGCTAGATGACCTGTATAGCTTTGTTTCTTTCCCACACTGGAATTAGTCCTGCTTTAAGACGTCATAGTAACCCACAGGAATGTTTTTAAATGTTGAGTATTGAACGATAACGTGTCTTTCTCAAAGCATGAAGTCCTGTTGAGGCAAAGTGTTATTGGGTTTTACCATCGAGAATTTCTCAGTAGCAGCCACGGAGTCCTGGCCCCTTAATGCATGGGACTTAAAACATAATTGGTGAAATGTGGGTGTACTACTAGATACACCTCTGCCTAAATCTTCAGGGATTATAGGTGTGATGTTATTTTTATATTTTATGTGAGAATTTATTGAAACGTAATTTTTGGCAAAAATATTTTGGAAAGCTAGTTTGCCTATTAGGTAGTTGAAAGAAGCCCAAAATCATTCATGATTGGTGAACATAATATTATTACTAGTTATTGAGCGTTAATTGTTAAGTTAGTGAAAATTAATGAAGCTTTGGTTTGAGAGCTTTGTTGATTTTTGTTAGCACTTCATTCCGGAGCAGTCCATGGATGCCACATGGACCGACTGGTATTGGTTACTAAAGCTCCGTATTCATGGTAAACTAAAGTTCAACATCAAACATCATTTTGTGTTGCGTAACATTTTTACAAACAGATAAGTGTAACGCTTGACCAGAAAGATAAAATTATGATAGGCAGCATCATCATTTTGTCCCGCTGGCTATATTTTAGCACTTAGGTGAACCATTTTTGTAACAATGTTGCAATGTCAGCTGTAACATGTTTCTCGCAACACAAAATATGTTGCAAAACTTTTGAGTCCCACAAACACGAGTCTTAAAGGTGAAGCACACATAATAGCAAAAACCAATAGTACCAGATTACCTACGTTACTGGATGAGATTAATATCGAGTCTATGGATCCTTACAATATTCTGTTTGAGTAGGTCGAGCTTGTCGTTCTTGAGCCGGCACACTTCTTGCCGCAGCATCTCCGCGTCGCGCGGCGTCACCTCCCCCCGGCCGCCCCCGCCGCCCCCGCCCGCCGCGCAGCCCCCGCAGCCCGCGCCCGCCTCGGCCGAGGACATGGACTCCAGCCCCGTGTCACTGTCCACGTACACTCCACCTGGACACACGAAGGCTATTGTTAGTATTGTACTACACTGCTCGTCCTTATAAGTGTCAGAGTTGGTTTTAACTAAATGGTAGATACTGTATTTTTGTTTTGAGGAAAAAAAGTGCTTTATAAAATTATTTTATTTTAGATGATTTCGTTTAAAGGCTTTAGCCTGTTTTTTATTGTTTTATTTATGCAGAATGTAATTATGTGCGAAAAAAAAACAAAACAAGCAATGTCGTATTGTACAGCATTTTCATTAAAAAAAGTACAAAACTTAGGACTACAACAAACACAACGAAGAAACTTCAACCAAATAATATAGTTATAGTTGAAGACATCCATTTACTATAAATAAAAATATTGCAAAAATATGTAAACAAAAACCTATGAAATGAACATCATGCCTCTAAAGACGACTGGGTGATATAAAAACACTGACGTACAGTTCTACACTACAGGACTAACCTGTTGCACTTTTACCACAACTCAGCCAGTCCTTGTCGTCTATTTGGAAGAAATCACACTATTACTTCACCAAAACTAGGTATACCATAACTTTACTATTATGTCGATATGAAACGGAGATGAATTCACCAACATGCTTTTTTGTCATTAAACAAAAGGGACCATACCTAGTGATTTGCTTTTGATGAGTGGCTAGGTAAGTTTGCTACATGACATTCGAAATTAGTCAATCAATGATGGAACGCTAAAAGGTGATAAGTATATTTTCACATTTCAGATCGTTTTTTTAGTATAATTTTATTCAAATACTTACAATACTGACTAGTTTTTATAATAAATCGGATTGAGTTTTTTAATAAGCCCCTTGAAGAATGGAAGTGACTAAATGCCATCCTGTATACAGACAAACAGCAAATCTAGTGTTTGCTTTAAAAAAATCATCAGAATCTACATGAAGTTTCGTAGCTTAATTCTCAAAAATATCCCCTATAACTGCTAGTGCAGTATTTCTTTTCATATGGCTGAATGTGACGCTAGCAATACCTCTATCTATTGTAATATAAAAAAATAGATACTAACCAAGCGGATCCAAATCCACAGAGTTGAGACTGGAGTCATCGCTGTGGTCGGTTAGAGGGGGGCGTGGTGGGGCGGCGCGTGACGTCACGTCGGGGCTGGACTCGCCCGACGCGTGCGACGCGCCCGACCCGCCCGCCGAGCGCACCGACACTGCGGATGCGGACGAAGACGCTACGGATGACTTGGAGCGGGCGCTCTGGAAGAACCAAGGTCTTAAAGTTAGTACACAGTAACTAATACTACATAGCATCGTGCCTGTAATCGCCAGAAAGTTAGGCAGAGGTATACCCTATATTACTCCCACATTAGGGGCGAGCCTATTGCCAGCAACTAGGCTCAAATCCACTCCGAGCTACCACGGAGATGTTCCTGGTGGAAAAATCTCAATAACACGCTAAGTGTTATTGAGATTACACTTAGCCCGACCCAGGAATCCAACCTAACGAAGTTAACAGATAATGTTCTTTTTATCATCATTCTTCTACCCTATTCCAATTTATTTGGGTTCGGCGCTGCGTGTCTTCTTTCATATTTCTCTATTAATCCTCATCTCAGCAGTCACCAGTCATTTCTGTTATACCCAGTTATATCACATTTTATTGACATGAATGATTTTTATGATGGTCAGGAGAAATTATTGCTGGGAAAGCTGTCCGTAAATCCAAATCACAGTTGTGCTTCTTTTTCAGCTGTATGAAGTGGTTATAGAACGGGAAATTAATCACAACCAGGTGGCCTACCATGACGTCTTAAAGCAGTTGTAATTCCAGTGTGGGAAAGAGATGGCGCTAGACGACCTGTATAGCTCTGTCTCTTTCCCACACTGGAATTACAACTGCTTTAAGACGTCATAGTAACCCCCCAGTTATCATGCGACTCGAAACAGATCGGCAACTATTGCAGTTGTCGATTGATCATCGATTCAAGTATCTCAACAACTATATTGATGGCAAGCAGATACAGCTGAAATATATCCGAAGGAAGTCACCCAATCTGGTGTTTTAAATCTGGAACTTACACCCGTATCTATAAACAAGTCAAAGTTATTACTTGAGTAAGTCATTATTTAAGATACGATTTTTATTCCGTAGTTTAGTAATTGATTGAAGTTAGAAATCTCAATAGTTAGAGTTCTTAGCTTTGCTTTCTTTGACGGTTCTTACTTCGTTTAAATTCATGTCTATTGCATAAAAATGTTTGCATAAGTAATTATTTAGGCATTGTTCAGACCAAACGTATTGTCGGCCGCTGACTGTGAGCGCGCGTTACGCAGTTTATCGCTTTTTTTTTATATGTATTTAACTTCTCGTTCACACCGAACCGACTATACGCTATTACGTAGTGCGTTGTGACAGTGAGCATACTCACAGTCGGCGGCGGACAATACGTTTCGTATGAACGATGCCATAAACTTGACTTTAGATATGGGTGTAAGACATTAAGATCATCGTGATGGGTGGTTATCATAATATGGTTTCCTAGTACCTTTTAATTTCATAACTTTATTGTTGTATGCATAGAGTACAGTTGCCATAACGGGCGAACACAGGTGGAAGTCCATTTAAGAACAGGCATGGTGCGTGATGCACAGAATTTTAAGCAGCACTTATGCGAATCACATTGTCTCGCCATCATTATAATAATAATATAATTAATGTTTTGATAGAAATATCGACTTTCTTTGTGATGTCATCGGATAGGAGCGCAATATTATTATTTTAAAAGGATTATAAAGGTGGGGACTGCCTTGTTGGTCTAGTGGTCGCAAGCGCGGCTGCTGAACATGAGGTTCTGGGTTCGATTCCCAGGTCGGGCAAAGTGTCATTGGGTTTTCCATCAGGAATTTCTCAGTAGCAGACACGGAGTCTGGATTTGAGCCCGGTTGATGGCAATAGGCTCGCCCCCTACTACATGGGACTTAAACATAACTGGCGAAATGTGGGTGTACTATTAGGTACACCTCTGCCTATCCCTTCGGGGATTACAGGCGTGATGTTATATTATGTTATAAAGGTGTGATTAGACCTTATGAACGAAAGCATTATTTTTATGATATTTCGAAATTTTAGTAAAAGATTACAAAATAATGCTCTGTTCATATTGACACAATTATTTTGTAGAGTAGATAGGGAATGGAGCATTTACTTTTAATTATTAACTAAATAATAATGTTCTAGTACTTACATTAGGAGTATGAGTTTCATTCGAAACAAACTTGTTCTTATTTAGAGCATTCTTGTTGCTATCGCCTGAGATATTCGTGTCTACACTTGGTGATCTGAAAAAAAAAAAAAAGATTAAAATAAGAAATGAATAGTTAAATTGTGAAATACTTTTAGTGTATCAGCTGCTTGTTTGACTTGTATTTTAATATCTATTTCCACAGCTGTATTTGCTTGACTTGGCTGCAAAAGAATGCAATGTAACTGCATACCTTTGTCTGTCTACGATCGGACGGGTTACACGATATATGTTGAGTACTTATTTAAAAACTGTTGTACTAAATCAGTCAAAACTTTTTTCGTTTTTCGATCTTTTTAAAACGAATTATTGTCCACCAGCACATCAAGCTACCCGAAACTGTCAAATTTTCCCAATGAAATTTGAACCCAATGCTTTAGCGAGAAAGTTGAAAATCTATTAAAGAAATTTAACAGGTTGGAGTAGCTTGATATAAAAAAACCAGCCAAGTGCGAGTCGGAGTCACGCATGAAAGGTTCCGAACCATCACCAGAAAAATTCTGTCCACCTATTACCGATCATTAGACCGCTGACACTGGACAGCGGAGGCTTAGTAATAGGGTCCCGTTGGTTACTCTTCGAGTACCGGAACCCTTAACAGAAGCGTCACAGGCGTTCTATCGATGTACCGTGCAGTACCTACATCAAGTAGTTATCTAAACTGAAAAACAAAAAAAAAACAAGCTGATTTCTAATACACACCTGACTTTAGAAATAAGGGCCTTCTTCACAGTATCAATAAACCGCGCCCCAGGCCCGTCCTGTTTCGGAGTACCATCAGGTTGCGGGGACACCGCACCAGGCTCCAACCTCACACCCGCACCCAGGAACTCCGTAGTCTTCGTCTTCAAGTCATTCACCAAGTTCTGCAGTAAAGAAGCTCTGGTTCTTAACTCCAGCTGAGCGAACTTCTCTGCCTTGTAGCACGCGTTTTCGGCGTTGATGAGCTTCGTAAGGAGGAATTCTTTGAACTCTCGCCCCTTGCGGAATACGGACGGCTGCGGGAGAGTCGGCCCGAAGAATGGTACGTCATCACGAGCGGTGACGGCCACTTTGTACCTGGAAGACCAAACATTGAAATAGGGATGTTTCCTGTGTAAAAAAATATGATTCTATTTAGTCCGTCAGTTAGATTATCGAAAAATAATGGATACGTATTTTTTTGTTTTATCAAATCAATAAAAATTGGCGAAGATCAAACGCATCGAAGATCATGAGACTTTTTACCGAAAAGTGACGTCACTTTTCGGTAAAAAGTCAGTACACTTTACTTACAAGTATGACGTCACACGAGTTTTCGACGCACTGTATCGTCTTCATTTTTAGTTTTCGTGAAAAAAGAAAAAATACGTGTCCAATATTTTTGGAAATCTATCTGACGGACTAATTAGATTTTTTCAGGTAACATCCCTATTAGGTGTGATAACTTTATCTATCCCGTGAACCAAGGGCTGACTTTTATCTTGGCCAGAGGCCTTGCCATACAGCGTTGCAACGCTGACAGTCTCTTGACAGCGTTGAGGAGAATTTTTTGATGCCCGTTTATATTTAATTGTTAGTTTAGTTCATTTCGTAGGTAATCTTTACATAGTATAAAACAAAGTCGCGCCCGCTGTTTGTACGCTTAGATCTTTTAACCTGCGCAATGGATTTTAATGCAGTTTTCAGCAATAGATAGCGTGATTCAAGAGGAAGGTTTATATGTATATTGCACGTGCGAAGCCGGGGCGGGTCGCTAGTAACGTATGTAGTTAGTTTTTTACATAATATATGAATTGAAATGACGGTTTATATACTGTAATGAAGAAGACGGCACCACTCACCACAAATAAATGAGGATAAGAGCAGAAGGATGTTGAAATCTATTGACATACTTTTGTGACCTTGAATCCATTCTGAATTTAATATTGTGATTATTATTTAATGCTATTAAAATGTAATATCGTCAAATAGGTAAATCAATCCTCTGTGGTTAATGACAGATTAACCGCATTGAAGACACCGAAACTAGTTTATTTAGTACCTACCTACACATCCCGATCGATCTTACAAATATCATTTACCTGAACAAAATATGCTCCTATTAATCATTCTATTTTTATCGTGTCTATAAGTGAGCTCGATTACTTGATTAAAAAAGATTCCACATGACCTTTATCACAGGCATCGCCATCTGTACCTGACAGCTCCTTACCCACCCACAAGGTTTTGTAATCAAGAATTAATGAAGCTATTTCTAAGACTCCATTACATTTAACCTATAACAAATCTGAACAACATCAAGACATTCACTGACTCGTCCAGCTAGTGTTTATTCAAATAAAAAGCTTCTAATTACCGAGTCCAGGCTTCGTTTGCATATAAATTACTGAGAAAATTTCCATTCTACTTTCCGAGCCATTTTCTCGACTTGCTATGCAAATAATGCCACTGTGCGTTGTTGGGAAGCAACGCAAACTTTATGTTAAACAAGACACTTGACAAGTGAGAAAAAAGTTACAGAAACTAAAGTTTGTGGGATTAAAAATAGAAGACATTCGACGGCATGAATAAAATAAAAATAAACTTCTATAGACAGTCGAGTGAATTTTATATTAGATGTTTGAATTTATTCCTCAAAGGAACTGGCTCATAGCTATGCGACGGGAATAGAAGCTTTGAGAGTGATACATGTCATGATGTCGTCGATAAAATGCATAGACGTCTCGTAAAAGTTATGATTATAGCCTTAATTGTTAGTCATCGTCGTAAAGAAAATGATGATTTCCTTGGGATTTTAAGGGGAAATATCTAAGATTTATAGAACAAAATATTCGTTAGTCCATGACATTTATAATTACCTGGTCTCCCCACCGACAGATTCTAGTTGTGTGACCACGATGAACGCGTGCAGGAAGTGTGATGCTATCATGTCAGGCGTGAAAGGTGTTGCCTTCTCCTGCAAATAGAAACAATGGGAACTCTTTAATTTAGCTCTAAGCTTAGTTTCATGTTGTTTAAAGATGTAAACAATTCTTAAATACCCTGTATTACATAACATAACATCATGCCAGTAATCCCTAAAGGGTTAGGCAGAGGTGTACCTAATAGTATACCCACATTTCGCCAGTCATGTTTAAGTCCCATTTAATAGGGAACGAGCCCATTGTCATCAACTGGGTGCAAATCCAAACTCCATGGCTGCTGCAGAGAAATTTCTGATGGAAAAACCCTATAACACCTCTCCCGACCTGGGAATCGAACCCAGGACCTCATGCTTCCAGAACTAATCATTTGAAGACATGTGACATCTACCAACACGCACTTGGCCCAAGTCGTAGATTACGGCACACTTTCCTTTCACAAACGAGGCGTATCTATATCAATGGCCTAAACAGTGGAAACTTTATAGCTTGATAATGCAAGAACTACCTAATAAACTGCAGAAAATTTTCAAGTCTGCCTCATTTCGGCTATTAATCGTTGCAAATATCACCATTAGTTTAGCAGTTTAAACGTAAACATAATTATCGCAACCAGACAGACACACAACGTCTGTAGGGAGCTTTATATTCATAGATATGATTGAAATGGAATAGATCTCAATGCATTGTGCAGTAGAAGATTTAACATCGGCCATTTGTTAGTTTCTCGTAACTACTTACGCAAACTGTGCCATAAACTCGTTAAATTATTGCAGTACTTCGCATAATACAGTCATAAACAATCTACAATGAAAAGCATTTCGGCATTTCTGTTATGTGGCTGAGTCCTGGCTTCACAATAGAATAACATATATTTCGTATCGTTGCAACTCATGCATTAAATATTACGACGGTCAAGATTTTATTCAGTAAAGAGACTATATGGATTGATTGCGTGTTGGTTACTTACTAATTATGGCTCAGAATAAAGAAAACGCTGATTTAGAGATAAAAGAAAAAATATGGAAGAAAGGCAGATACGAGGGGAAAAAATATCGAAGAAAAACAAATACTTCCCCGAGCCCACAATTGGTGGGGCAAAAGCAGTATGATGATCAATAAAGATACGATGTATCCAGAAACTGTGAAAAGCTAGATGATCATTCCAATATCTATCTTTTTTAATATTTTGAATAATATCCCTGGCTGGAAAAAAAAATACATCCTACATTTTCCAATACTCTTACCTGAAAAACAATGGCCACGATATCATTGCCGACGTGTCTCTTCCGCTGCAGTTGCTGCGCGTCGCCGGCAGTGTGTGGCAGTAAGGGCGCCACGTGGAACATGATCTCACGGTTGTGGTACGTCTCGTACACGGCTTCTGTGCCCGTGTGGCCGTTTATTATGTCCAGACCGCCCCGGTAGCCTGGTAGAAGAAAAGATTTGTTAAGGAATCTGTTTTGATGAATACAAATTTAATTAGGCTGGTACTAGATGGGGGAGATTGGCTCATACAAAGAGAAGCCTTCACCCAGCAGTAAGTGAAGCCGGATTGTGGATGATGATGATGAAATGGGAGCAGAAAAGGAAACTCCTATAGGGCACAGAAGCACTGCGCCGGCAGTCTGTGTGAAAACCCTAAGAAATTGAGCCAGAACATGAAATTTTAGCTTCATCAGACAAAATTCGTAATATGTAAAACATTCTAAAATAAGCAAATTATATTAAACGTGAAACAACGCGCAATGCAGCTCCTTATTTAAAATGTGCATCCTCGAAATTCGTATTATTTCCATCCGACTAGTACAGCCGTTCTTGGCGTGGAATTAAGCCCGGAGCGTTTCGAACGCCGAAAATCCTAGGGATAGGCTGCAGGCACGCTGCCAGCGGATATATAGTTCAAAAGGTTACACTGTCAAAGGAAACTAACCTTTATGGTCCTTCAACTTGATCTTCTGTCCAAGCATATCTAGGAACTCCTCGAAGGCTGGTGATATTTCGTTGTTGCCGAACAGCTGTTCCTCTGTCGTCTGCCCATAAGTCTGATATAGAACTCCAAACTTGAAGCAGTTTACTAAAACATGTTCGTCGTACGCCGCTATCAGGGATGACGCGTTGAGACACATGACGGCCTGGAAGTTGTCGATGTTCACTTGTTCGTTCAGCATTTTTGCCATTTTGAGAGGCGGTGGCATTAGTCCTGATCCTGGAAAATCATGGAGTGAAATGGTTAATTCAGAGTAAGCAAAGCCTTTTTAAAGCAATAATCGTGCCTACTTATAAACTGAGCAAACATTATACCTTTTCCCCATCTTTTATTAGCTTCTGGGTATTCAAATCCGGTCAGCTTTAGTCTTCCCATCATACCCAAATGTAATATTATATCGTAAAGTGTTGTAAACTCACTAGTGGTGGGTATAAGTCCATGCATGGTTTCCGTGCGAAGCCTCAACAATATCCTAGTGTGGTCCTGACTAGCCATGTGCTCGTTCTTGAGGGACATCACTACTGGGCCGAGATTCTCATCAGATCCAACCAAATTGATGTGTTCCTGTGAATGAAGAGAATCAAAGTTATAATGTGGAAAGTCGAGCTTCGGATTCTAATGAAAATATGAGCATCATTCAATACATTACGTATTGAATGATGCTCATATATAAAATTATAATTGCATTGAGTGGAATATAATATTCATCGAAACACTCGGAACATAATCTTCCTAGAATAATGTATATCATTGTGGCTTTACGTAAACACACACCAGCCATCGTTTAAAGCGAAATTAATTCAGACCGTGAATACGAATTATTGTGTGTTTCTGGTAAATATCAAATAATGTGGGATTCAAACAAAGCCAACATAAGTAATGAGATTAAAATGAGTTCCGACAAACACATGGAGTGAGTTACCATCATAATAATGCAGCTAGAATAATGTAACAGGAAAAGTAGAGATTATTAATTAGGAATTAGTATTCTATCACGTCAACATTTTGAAAAAATGGGTTATATTAGCTAATGTTTTTTGCTGGCGACTTATACAGGGTGATTTTCTGATATCCCATAATTCTAGGGTGGATGAAACCATATCAAAGAATCAACTGGCATAATTATGAATTATTTTTCATTTATCTTTTCTTTTTTTCATTTTTCATACAAAATAATTCGACAAAGTCGCGATTATTAATGCAAAACACCCTTACATGAAATATCGTCGCATTTTCCTAGCTTTAAATATGAATGATTGCTTTGAATGAATTTAGTTATGATTGGTGAAATCATTGAAACTATGCATTTTTGGTCCACATATTCTAAGAACTTTTGTAATATTTTAACTTATAAAATATAACCATAGAATTATGGGATATCAAAAAAAAACACGTTGTATAAAGCGGATTACAGCGAAAGTATTTTAATATAGAGGGTGACGGGTCTAGACTGGTACCATGTGCATGAAATTAGATGTAACTTAGAATATTCTTACAGAAAACCGGAACACATTGTGTTCAATCGATTGAACACGAACTTCACCTTCCGAAGCAATCGTTAGGCAGTCAAAAACGAATGTAATAACAAAACCAATATTGGCCTTCAAAGCATTACTAAAATAGCCATCAGTCACAACCGCACCCCATGGAATACAATAGAAAGGGGATGTTTATAGGCACAGTAGTTATTTTAAGGGTAATGATTGGGCTCGTTAATGGATTTTTTATGTCTCTATGTCAATCAATAAGTGGATTCAGAATGTTATTACCTATGTTATCTAGGAGGTAAACTTTATCTTGAAATGCTAATGGACGCCTGGATTTAGCTCTGGTCTAGAAACTTAGGTAATAAATTACTTGCGAGTCTGAGATCGATCTTGTGTACTACTGCTATCTTGACAACTGTAGAGATTACTATAAATACTGATTATAATGAGGTGTTCTTGCGGTAAATATATTATTTGAGACATCGAACGTTGGCAAGAGACGTGCTTTCGAGAAGTCTGGGAAGTTTCGCTAATTAATTTAGAATAACCCTGTATACGGCTAGGTACATACTATAGTTATTTTATGACTAATAACGGGTGGTACCTAAATATGTACCTTGTATTTTTTTTTTGGGACAAGCCAGCCACAGTTTTCCCAAACCACTATAACTCCTGAAAGCCAGAATCAACAGAGACGACCACCAGAAAAGCGCCGAGACAATGAAGCTCGACGAAGTCCCAGAGAAATAATTTAACTGTCTTGGATACCGTAACGAAATGAATCAGAAAATAATAGCGGAGGAGTAGGAAAAACATAATTTACACTACACGTATGTAGTGTTTATAAATTCAGGGCCCTAGTGACCTAATATACTGTTGATTGAAGACGATACAGTTGATCTAATGACATCTGACTTAATGGTGTGCCCCGCAATGATGGGCTGAATCAGAGCATTTAGCGATGATGTCATGATCAACGTGCTACGAACTGATTTTCTACACCCACAAGGAAAGAGGAATGAGGTAGTTACACCAACGGAGCATATATTAATAATTTAATAACCAGATTCCATGTAATATAGGTAAACAAATAGGTTTCAATTCAAAACAGACGATAACAGGTTATTGTATGTAGCTTAATTAGTTCATGTTTATACCGTATTTGTTTCAATATTTTCGAACATAGGAAACTTTATAACAAATAATCGTTTAATTAGTCCTTGTGTGGTTACAGAACTCTTAATTAAGATAACACGAGAACTAATTGTAATGTTAATACGTGACGTAAACATCACGCAAAAATACTTTATAATGAATCTGTGAAATATAACAATGTAAACATTGAATTGCAAAAGTTTACGCAACATAAAACACTATATTTTAACCGACTCAAGGTCTGAACAAAAGCTTCATGTTCCATGGGAGATGTTAATTAAACTACAATACACTGTGTCACCATTAACCTTGTCAGTCCCTATTTTTTATTCCCAAGCATACAACCTTAACGAAGGATAAACACCATTGTCAATAAAACAATGCATTGTCTCAATGAAAACAGTGAAAAATACACAGTACTTTATATAAGTTACGACATAGAATAGAATGCATCAATTATAGAAAAACAAGTCTACGTAAAAGATTCAAGAAAATCTTTTAATCGTGCATTGTATTTAAGTGCGTAATTATTTTCGCGATCAACGTCCCAAGTTTGGCCAGACTGTAAATATTTTTCCAAAACTAAATGGAAGATTTACGATAGCTCGATTAATCTTCTGAAACTTATTTCGGATTAAAAATAACTCTTAATTGCCAGCCGTCGCACACGCCGCAAAGTTCAATGTAAACACGTAAACAGCAAACAGTCAAAGGACCTCAGATCATTGACTGGAAAAAACCACTAGAAGTGTTCAATCATGTTATATTTTCCACGATATTTCGTAAAGATATTTTGTATCTTTTCTCAGCAAAATTGTTTATTTACACGCCTCTGCGTGATTATAATAATCATTAAGCTCCCATCGTTCCAAAACGAGCTCGTCCATTTTTGGAAAATATCTCAAATTTATTGCATGGCCTTTTTCACGTTGCCACAAAGAAGCAAATTGAAAGCTAAAGATGGTAATTGAAGGGACGAGGGGTTAATGCCCCTTTTCGAACTCGCTGATGGATCACGTCATCTGAGATGGAATCTAACAGTTTTTTTTTTTACTTCAATTTGTTGGAAAGTGTGCCTATTCACGGTTCGATCTTGCAGAAAAAAATAAACATAAATTGTAAAGAACTAGCAGAGTGATGAAAGGTTTGAAGTAAATTACTTAATTTGAACTCTCGACATTTTGCCCTCACTTTTGTGCTTGGAGTGACTGGAGCTTCTAGTTGTAAGGACTAATTGAACTTTAATGTTATTAAAAATAGAGGTCTTAGATATGCAATGGCATTAGTCCTTGAATGCAATGTATTCTTATTAAACAAGACTATTCATATTTCAAACAAATACCTGACAATTAAGTTCCACGAACTCGAATAATTAGTATTTACCAATTCCATAGTATTTTTAAAAGCTCAATACGAATGTCTTTGTCTATGAACTCAATGGTTGCCGCTCTCGTACTCGATTCTCATTGAATCAATTTCAAATAACCATTTTCCACGAAAATTTCCGAATCAATAAAACGACTCAATGTCCCGTTGGAGTCCAGCTGTTCACCTCAACCGTACTAAACCAGATCTTATATTTTTCATTTTCACCGCCTTTCGATTCACACAGGGTACCTAAAACCGTAATAATTTTTGTGCCCCATCATTTCTTTCTCAGAATGAATTGTCCCCAAACCAATTTCGCGTTATGAAAGAAGACATTTGCTTATTGCTTCCATTTTTCTTTTGTCAAGGGCTGCTGCCATCGTCACTGATTTGAACGAATGGATTGGCGAGCAAATTATCATTTAACGAAATGTTATTAACGATTTCTTTTTCACTTTGTGCTTTGTATTGACAGTTAATTTTAATAAAACGTTTTTCTATGCAAACAATCTGGCTTGTCATTGAATAGGAACTCGTTGATTGATTTAAAATGTCTCTTAATTCTGGTGTTCTTTTTTTAAACATTTTCTCTGGTTGACAAAGACACGTGACAAATTCCCTATAAGTGATTTTGCAGCGTGTTTGTCAATTACGTGCTCACGATGGGCATAACATTTTATATTGCCGATGTTAACCCTCTATAGGTTTTATGGTGGGACATGATGGTCCCCGGCAGGACGTATTTACACGTCAGTATGGTACTGGTATCGGCTTAGTGATCGGAGCATCGCATTTATCTAGCCTAACCCTTGCGGTGTCACAATGGCCCATCAGCTTTGCCGGGTTGACGTGTAACGATTGCAATATTTTATGCAAATTGTACGAGATACGCACTTTGGCCCTAAGCTAAATTATGTTTAAGAATGTTTATTTAATGCGTGTTGTAAATATTCTAGTGTTTTATCATCTAATGTAACTTTAAATATCTTAAATGTCGCCGTGAGTGGCGGTTTCAAAACATAACTTTAACGATACTGTTGCGTACCTTGTGTTGTGAGCTGCGGCCGTCACAATTGGGTTAGTTAGGCCTTTATCTATTTCGACTGTTAGTGACAATGAAAGCTGATTCAAACTGTGGGAACTACGTCATTTGCAAGTTGCGTTAGATATGTCCGTTTTTTCTTTGTATTCCAAAAAGTAATCCTAGCATTAACATGAACGCAATCTTATAAAATCCTTCACCTTAATTTAAAGTTTTTATTTCTTATCATTAAGGCTCCGTCCCCTTAGGCTATCAAGCAATAAGTCAAGAAAGACTTCAAATTACTCCATGGTAAAACAACAAAACTGAGTTGGTGTCAGTACATAATTAAATTTAAATTAGGCATGTATAAAAGATAAGTCAACCGAATATTTTCAAAATTCTGTAACGAGGCGTCTGTTAAGATTCGTACGCACGATAAGGCCGGGTACACACGCGGGTTGAGACTTAAATTGCTCTACAATGCCGTAATCGGCACAATCTACATGTAGCTGAGAACTTGGCTCACTGGGCGTGAAGCCAAACCGTTCCGCGTTGGTGAGCCCAGACGCTTTTTCCCACTATCGCTCGCGAGTTTTTTTTTTATGTAATGAGTGTGGTTGGACCCTTAATCGGTGGTTGGCGATGCATTTGTTTTTAATTGGTGGACACAGTTTTTTACTCTCATTTGCAGCATATTTTCTCCCACACGTTTATCATGGTTGCACTAGTTCTGAAAGATGAATGAAAAACTTTTTTATTGAACAGCCAAGCGTTTCCACTTAGCTCATATAAACTTCATTGTAGTCTGGAAAGTTACATGCTTGACCAGTTGATGAAGGAAAGAGCACGTCTTATATTTTATTAGACGTCCTATTTTTAGTTTTATGAAGGTGCTCACACTGAAGAAGAAAACGTAATACTTGTAATAAATATCGTAATTTGTACACAACGTCTGCGATAAACTATCTAGAAATAATTCAGTAAAAGAAAACTTGGTTCACTTAGAGCGAGATAATTCTGCAAAATGCTGAAACAACTGCATAGTTATCAAACAATTTTATGCTAAAAGTTTCGAAACAAAATAAAAATACGTCAAAACGCGCCAAGCTCCGCCATCTTTAATGTTTACATTCTTTGTTACATTATGAAGCACCTACTATACGCGGTGTTAGTCATGAACTCCATGAGTAGACGAAGTGTCGCCTGTACCCATATCGGCTATGGTCACCAACTTTCCCGACTAACATTATGCACATATATGTGCACAGTGTTGTTCTATCTTACATTAAGTACCTACATACTTATAGAGGCAGCCATGCTTATAAGTATGTAAATATTACTTTGACATCAACGTCGGTTAGGCTCTTGCGGTTTCGTTTTTGCATGATATTACTTGCAGAAACTATCGACAAAATGTCGTCACATGTCAACTACCTCGGTTCTGTTGCATGTATTTATTTCTCGTGGTGTTTACTAATGCCATCGACTTATTCATGTACTGACTATTGGTTAATCTGCACTGTGGTACTACCAAAGGTGTTGCAATTTGCATTTTGCGCCTGATGCTCAATCAAAAGCTCTTTATTATGTTAATGACATGATTGTGTCACGTGCTATAAGATACGGTTGATCTCTCCAAGGCCAATGATGACACGAAAAAATACGTAATGAAGCCGTTTATGATTTTCAAATGTGGGAAAATACAGAAATAGAAATGAAAGCCAGGGACATTTATTGCGAAAAAACTTGACAATGATGGCAACGTATCCATGGGAGAACTATAAAAGAGAACGTATTTAAAAGATACAAAGACCATTATTTTATTGATCAAAAGAATATAAAACGAAAAGTGTCGCATGTTTGAAAGACAGCAATTATGAAGATTCGAAACGTTACAAAAAAACGTATAAAAAGTGAGCCTATGGGCGTGGGTATGGGAAAGTTCACACGTGGCAGTAACTGTACCGATGTGGTACGCGTTATGGTTTAGGTTGCGGGCAAGGGCGAAGCGGAGCGGATGAAAGATATTAGAGAGTTTGATAAAGTTATAAGTTTAAAATCAGATGTGAACAACCACAATGTAATGAAAAAACCGGCCAAGTGCGATTCGGACTCACGCATGAAGGGTTTCGTACCATCATAGTAGTTGTCGTAGTTATAGCGGCAACAGAAATACAAATTCTATAAAAATTTCAACTGCTTATGGATCATGAGATACAGCCCGCTGACAGACAGACGGACGGACAGCGGAGGCTTAGTAATAGGGTCCCGTTGGTTACCCTTCGGGTACGGAACACTGCAAAGGTTGTAGCATCAGCACATTTTAATAGATAACTCAAGCTTTTGTTTCACTTTAAAACGAGAAAGTGTCTATTTTTGTCTATGAAAATGCCTGGCAATTTATAAAAAGGTTTTCCTATGCGATCAAAAGGGCTCAAGCTAAAGTATCACACCATGTCCGCAGTCTTAGCTGACATTGTACAGTCGTGCTGTGAAATATAGATCGTATGCTCGGCACGATGTAAAGCCTTTGATAACATTAGTACAGAATGAGAATGATTACAGCCGTGTGAAATAAAACTTTTCAAACAATGGAATAAGGTAATTCGTTAAACGCATAAAGGGTATCTTGGAAAAAGAGCTATGTAGCTTTTTTTCTCATAAATCCCATTACAACAATAAGAACTTAATCACGAGTTAAATAAGCAAAAACTGAAAGGAATCTGACAAAAAAGGTATTAATATCTTGATAGTTAGTAAGATACATTTTACACATGAATAATTCCGCATTATTTTCTTGGACTCACAAAGTAATTACTGAGGGAGAAATTATAATTGATATGTTGTTCCTGTCCGCACAAAGACCTTTCGAGAAAGGTCAAGGCGTAAAAGGACATCGACATTGAAGTGACAACAGCAATATTTCATTTACAATACGATGTCAAGTAAAACGTGATCAAGTGGGAAGCGAGCGACGTTTTTAACATACTATTTTTAACTTAAGTGCACCCGAATCGTGTTACACAGGGTGCTTATACACGTCCCGGGAATTACAACTAAGTTCGCGGTGTCGAAATTGTTGTAGTTGCGAAATCTTGTTATCTTTTTGGGGGATCTTAACGTCAAGAAGTCGTGATTACAAGCTCAAAACGGCTCCAGATCCTAATCTGGTCCAGTTTTAGACGGAGATTGTGTCGAATACCGATGAAGTTCCTTCCATTTTACACACATAAGTATGTATAGCATTCGACCAATTGGCACACACCAGTTGGCAACACGCGTTGGTTTTATTTCCTTGGCCGCAGACAGCGTGGCGCGCAAATGTCAGATGGTCTGAATACACGTTTTGTAATGCCACTTTTATTTTCGTCCATTTGAACCACTCGAAGAAAGTACGCTCTGGTCACGAAAGCAATTAAATCGTGATTTGATTTGTGTATTTTTTACATTGTACTGCAGCTCCTCGTCATGCCGTAACCTTTGAAACGTGACTTTGTGCACGAAGATCCCAGAGGTTGATGTAAGCATTCGTTTCAACTCAATGATATCGGATGCTCTTTACTCCGTGTTGTCATATAAATTCAAAGCTTAGCAAATTTTATAAAAGTTTACAATTGAATCGTGCTATTTTTAAACAATATTTCCATACGAGATCTGCGCTAAAAATGTAAACCGTTCTAGCAAAAGCTTTTACCTTTTAAGAAATTCAAGATGTAGTAGACCAGAGCTTCCTTAACTTAATAATACGCTATTTTCTACAACAGCACTCAAGGAGATCGCCTTTTCTTGGTGTTGACGTGAAGTGAAAACATCTTTAGGGATATTAGATAAGGTTTCAATTACCTTGCCAAGGAAGAATCGCCTGTAGTACTTGGCGGTGTCGTCGGTGTCGATGTTATGCCGCCTCGTGGCTTGTCGAGGGGTGCCTGGTTGCGCTCGAGGTTCGGCATCTTCGCCTTCGGGGAGTGTATCGTCCATTCCATCCACCCAGTAGCCGACTGGTGGTAAAACTATCGCAGGTGGAGTTCCTGTAAAGATACAAAGAGTTAATTTCTGGAATCAATATACAACGTGTAACATAATAAACGCAAGACCTCCCGTGTGGTCTCTCGCACCATGAAACTAAACGTCTTTTATTCTACGAGTTCTCGAAATGCGTAAAAAAAAAATACTTTCCATAGGAACGGACGTAATCAGCTGATCCACATGTATGGTAAAACTAAAAAAAAGTTATGAATTTCCAAAAGTCATAGAACAAAAGTTGTTCAGTTTCATGGTCTGAGACGCCACACGAGAGGTCTTGCGTTTATTTCGTTACACGTTGTATATGGTCTTTGAGGGCTTACTCACAGAACAGTTTAACGAATCAGTTTGGGGGTTGTTTAGTACAACGAACACCGTTTTCTACGTTTTTCAATTCAGCTACGTATAGGCCTATTAGCCGAAATATTTCTTTGTACTTTAAGGAAGTCACGACAACGCCAATTATTTTTTAGATTACGATCTCAGACGCTATGAAAACTTTAAGAGACCTTCAAGATCCAAACAGTGCTTATCCAAGGTTACAACAGTCACTGAATCGCTGAATGCAGAGTATTTTAGTGTAGCAAATTGTAATAATTACCACAACAGCTGATTTGTATTTTTTATGTCTTACATTGTTCGCATGTAAGTCAGGAATTGAGGACGTTTTCATATTTTTTTCTCGATACGAAACCAGTATTTGTTAGTCATCGTGTCCGTTGACCGTTGAAATGTATTTCATTCGTGTTTACAGCCTTCAAATTAAGACTGTATTTAATTTTGGAGTTATTTATTTTTGGCAACCCTTTATTTTTTTTAATGTTTCCTTATGGGTCTGACCCGATATTTGCTTTGTACGAAATTATTTTTAAAATGTTTTAAATTAAACAAGAAAATTTATAAACCTACATTAATCTCTCAACAAAAAACGTCTATCTATTTGCAAATGACGCCTAATTGAGCCAGCGATAACAGACGCCTCACAAAAGATTAAACGAAAGCTCAGTTACAAAGACTTGTCAATATCAATGATTAGCTGCCTCGCAAACAAGAAAGGGTGGATACACCCCTCCAGTCCTAAGGTCCGGACCGCATCTAATTTCAAACAAGCCGTTCTGGTCTAGACCGCCTTTTGTGAAGCAGTTTTTTTTTACATGACTCTCAATATAGTCCTAGGAGGCCTCATTGTTCCCACTGTCCTCTTTCAAAGGACGTCCCTGTTACTGAGAGTTGTATGCGAAAACCTTCAGTTCTTGCAGCACGGAATGACGTAAGAAGTTTTTTGAAATGGATATTTTCTCAGTTTTAAAAAGAATGTTCTAATTTTGGTAGTGTCTGTAATTTTAGTTTTTTTTTTAACATGTTTTTTTAACGTTTTCATGAACTCTCTTAGTTAATGATCATATGAAACAAAATTTATATTTAAAATGTGTCCCAGACTGTAATAGAAAACCAAATCACATTACATTTATCACCGGAAATTACAGTCGTCACTAAAGCCGATTTTGAGTCGAGAGGCGAAACCGCAATTGGCCTGATTTCCCAAGATATAGCCCGTGCAGCACACTGCGCCATTTCATTTAATTAATGTTTTAATCAGCTAACTAGCGCTGGGAAACTATTTTTAAATTCAACGGAATTAAGGCTTACCTTTGTCACTGCCCAAAAACAAAAGAGTTTCACTAAAACGTGTTAGACGAAAATATTTCAAAAGCTTTTTGTTGGCACTCCATTATCGGAATTCATTAATTGACAAATATTTTCTGTACAGAACGGGAAAAGATAAATGGTTTCCGATGTCCGTAAAGTAAAACCCTTCCTAAATTAGAACAGACAGACATTGTTAAAACTAGTGAGGAGCTCGTGGCTAAATAATAACAGCCGCTCAGGTCGATCTTTAGGTTAAGCCGTGCTTGCCTAGGTTGGTCTGTGGATGGGTGACCGCCCATTACATACCGAGTTTCCTCCGTGCCTCGGAAAGCACGTTAAGCCGTTGGTCCCGGGTGTCATTTGTAGATCTTTGACAGTCGTTAGATAGTCAGAGGCCCAAAAAGTCTGACAACCAGTCTTACCAAGGGGTATCGTATTACCCAGTACTAACTGGGTTGTGGAGGTCAGATAGGCAGTCGCTCCATATAAAATGCTGGTATTCAGCTGCATCCGCTTAGACTGGAAGCTGACAACAACATAGTTGGGAAAAGGCTAGACATTGTTAAAACTACGACTTTTGTTTTAACACAGCAGAACTTTGACAGAACAAACTTTGTTGAAACAAAACGTGTAACACTTAATCCTGTAACGAGTCGACGTAAGCATTAGCACGTCTTGCCTTTAAATAATCTAGCAGTTAATCTTAAGCAGAATACTTTACTTTCACACCTCTGTTCTCAACATTTCCTTCACTTTCTCCAAACGGTTTGTAACAATGATGAAAGTTATTCTGTATTACAAAAGCTTCCATTGTAAATACTCTTGTATTCTATGGCTTTTGGAAATCTCTATAGAAATTAGAAACTCGATATCAATCAATATTTGTAACGATGTTTTGCGGATCACTTTTTAATTACGTAAGTCGCAAGCATTTAGTTAATTTTTTGTATTTTGCCACACTGAAATGTCTATAGCAGTCGCTTCTTGTTCAGGTACTGTTTATTTTATTTTCATATTGATGCAAAACATATAAATATCTTTCTGTCTTGGCTTTCGTACGTTTTTTCACGGGTACGGGGACCACTGTAAACCAGCGCTGTGCTGTGGCCCCCCATAGCAATAGCTGCAATTTATGGTTTATTGTTTTGTCATTTTGTATGATGTACGTCATGTGCCTGCGACAAATCAATATTTTTTATTTATTTCTTTCTTCTTTCTTGCAATTCTACATCAAAATACATTTTCACCATCCACTCAAGTCAGCGTGAACCATCGTAACTGCATACAAATGCATCTGTGTTGACTTTCCAAAACTTATTTGTATTCGCGAACGTAACCGCTTCCTACAACTTTGTTGTATCACAAACTAGTGCTTTGAATCAACTTTCTTTGACGCCTGTACAACTGGTTGATAAGAGCACGAACTAATTAAAAGTTTTGACGTTCTTCATTACATTTTAAAGCTTTGTAACTCATTTTAATGGCACGTTACAAAACAGGGTGTCTTTAAGATGAAACTGGAATTTATGTGTTTTTTAAGAGCAATTTTAGAGCATAAGGACCTCAAGTCGAGTAGCTAATTGTGTTATGACCGGGTCAACAGACCTTTTATATGCATTGTGTTCTTGAGAGAATTTTTATAATCGTCAAGAACTCGGATAACTGAAAGAGATGCGCTAATTCCCTTAATTGCAGTGTTATTTTGTAGTTGTTTCAAGTAAACTAAGAACTTGCAAGCTTAGGTACTATTTTGAGAGGTACTTAAGGCTAAGAGCTATTTTGCTATTTCAAAGTTTAATAACAAGACTTGTGAGAGTATTTAGTTTCTACTATACTTTTTGTTTCTAAAGGCTAACTTTTACACTTTTACTTTAATCATATTTTTTTTAAAAGACGTCGAACGCTTAGAAGCCTTAGTGCGTGGGAAAATCCTTCTATCAGATTCGTTAAAGGAACGTTCTAGTACGCTCTGGCATTTAGTTAAATCGTCCGGTAACTATGGGTCTAGCGAACGGGGCATACAGTTTGAAAGCAAATTACTATGGTTAGGACACTTCACTGGTCAGCATTCAGATGATCAGCTATTTATAGGCTAAAAGGTCAGACCTTTTGCTTTGTATTTATGTGATCAGAAGATCCGTTCACTAAATTGGAAGTTATAAACGGAGGTTACTTTGATTTATTGACAGGGCAAGAATTTAAATATCTCTGCATAAATTGGAATGGCTATAAAAGACCAGCTATTTCTAATCCGTCGTGTGAGTGAGGAGAAACGACAGCCAAGTCTGAAAATTCCTTTGAAAAATTACCAAAAGTTCAACATAGCCGTATTTAGCAAGAGTTCTCTAAATAACTGGCGAGCCAGGAAGTGGCTATAAGTGTCGGTATTAGAGCTTGCCGTCCGTTGTGTGACATAATTTGAAAGAAGATTTATAATTAACATGGTGCCAGCAAGTTTATGATAGGCGATGGTGTCGTGACGACCCCTGGCGACGTAGGAGACTAATAAGTATTTAATCATGTTAATATTTTAGATCGCTTCATCGGTGAAGAATCTAGTGACCACAAATAATCGCAATGACCGACGAAAATGTTGTTGTTGCATTTAATTTTCTCCCTTGGAAAATTCTTAGACTCTTGATTTCAAATTATCCTTCAATTGGACTTGTTTTCACTAAAGAATTAAAGATATGTTTTTTTGCTATAAGCATGTATTCTTTCTAGTCTATGCGGTGAGGGAAATTGAGCGTGTTAAGTTGTAGACTACATGCGCTGGACTTACTTACTTACTTAACTTTTATTTACTTTACTTACTTACTTACTCAAGCACTTATTTACACGTTAACATTTACTTAACATACTGCATATAACTTGCGCAGAAGCTTGTACTTACTATGTTACATGCACCATGTCAAGCACACCGTATGATTTAGGTACCTAAACTTGAGGTTCTAGACAAAATGACATCCCAACAACAAAGATGACTAAAATGTTAAAAATTAGTTGAATTCCAGGGTCCCAAAAGCTAATCGAGTGCGTTTTTTTGGAAATACAATCACTTTGAAATAGATCGGCAATTGACTAGATTTTCAGGTTAATTTGAAGTCAAGGTAAATGCTTTATAGCTTACCACTCTTAGCAAGAGTATCCTCTAAAAGGCGCCGGCTTGCGAGGCAGGCCGCAGCAACTTTCCGCTGCGCAGCCGCCGCCCCAGGAGAGGGCGGAGGCCCATGGGGCGCCGGCACTCGGCCCTCGGCGTAGGAGTGCCGGTCGGCAAGGGTGGCAGTCCCAGCGCCACCAGCTGATACCGAGCGGCATTTCTCTGGCCGCCCAACCTGTAAAGAAATCTTGGATTAGTGCCTCATTTTGAAATCTAACATGATTTTGTTACACCATAACAGGAATTTCACAGTGAATGCCCGGAATCTGTGTTTATAGAACGTCCACATACATCCTATGAAGAGTAGCCAATTATTACGGATTATTACTGTCTCCGAATCCTCGTTTATACCATTTTTTCCCTTTAATTAGAACTAGGTAATTCAAATGACTGCGTAAAATCAGAGTTTAGTTAAACTCATTTGATTTGAGAGCGTGTAATTACGCACTGAATTTCTATTTGCGAGCATTCAATTTTCTATCGACTACCATCACATTTTCAACTGTAATCAAATGAAGCAGTTACCACCCGTGTGCAGTTCAAAGGCATTTAATTGACCAGTTTGTTGAACACGTAATATAAAACGGTAAATGGCTTTGGAATCGTGATTTCTGTTCAATGTTTAGATAAAGTAGTAAAGGCAGCTATAATTCTAATCTTGACGCAAGTAAGCGTGACGAACGCATCGTCCAATGAACTCACACCGTGGGATCCCATCATTGTAACTTTTCACGCTAACTGTACCGATCCGCATAATTTGCTTCGCGGTAGACCCAACCAAACTATTCGGGAACACAGTAAGATCCCAGCGAGACCTACAATTTGTGTAACCACAAATTGATAAGATCAAAACGTGACAATCAAAACAGTTTTCAGAGCGGTTAGTAAATAAAAGAAACAGGTGTCGTCAGTGAACCGAATCGCACTCGTTCACGAAGTGTTCAAATTGATTCCGTAACATTGACGGGGGCATAAATTGTGCCGCGCCCGTAAACACCATCAAAAGTTTAAAATTGGAAGACGACGGAAGCATTAGCTGAGCCGTTGACAGCAACTCGAAACAAGTAGCGTGGAAAATGCTCGAGCCATTTCCACTTTGATCAAATTAATCTGACGTCACAGACGCCATGTTTCTCTCGCACGCAACCACGAGAATCAAATATCTCAACTTTTCCAACACCATAAATCTAAAACTATAAACAATTTAGGTGCGAAAAACAAGTTTCGAAATCCGGGAATGTAGTGGAACTTGATGAAAAATTCACTTTGATAAATGTCGATCGAAAGCCACGGAATTGCCGATGAATTCTAATACCACTTTTTAATGTTCTTGTAAAACTCCATATAGTTCAAAGCCTGGTGAAATTGCAGATACAGATATGCCATATGACGGAAATGCTACAACTGTAAATATCGCGATTTCATTCAAATTTATTCAAAACGGAAACACGATATTTCGTTCTATTTCTATATCCTAGACGACCTATAAACAGAGCTCTGTAAATAGTACTTATTTATTTCAGTTCGAGCTGTGCCGCATGAATGAACTTTAAAATTTATTTGTAGAAATAAACATACAAGGAAAATATACAGTTATTTGGCCTAAATAATTTCGTAAAGTTGAATTTATATGAATTGATGCATTTGCCTAGGCTTATTAGCTGCTATTTACTGAAACTATCGATCAATTTAAGCTACCGTAAGCCGTATCCAATTTCGATTGACGGTTAATTGCAATTAAAACTGTTTTTTTATGCTAATTATTACAATACCAATGTCAGTCAATATGGAACGGAAAGAAAACTAATGAAATCAAGTAAAAAATGGAATAATTACCTATTGGTGAAGACATTTGTACTGTAGTGGTACGGATTTAGAGTATCAAATATCCGCGTTTGTCGGGTTTCGTTTGTGCCTTGGCTGGTGAATAAGCCTTTTTATGTCATTAAAATCTTTACGTAATTTTTATTTGAACGTAGTTTCTTTCACAAAGTTAGATATAAAAGATAAAAAGGGAAAATACATTCGCCTATCATCGATAAAAAAGCGATAATGATGATCGATTACTTTATAAAAAGCTCTCAAAGATTTCTCATTGAAGGTACATTTTCGTTTGACTTATTAAAAACGTCTTTGATGTCTGTCAGTAAATTTTACAATAAAACTATCATGATCTCTCCCATTATGGGATCATTAGACCCACCACACTTAATTTTATTACAGCATCTAATACTGAACAAATGACACGAATAATTCTCTCCTGCGGCTCATTTAAACCCAGAGACAAACAGTACCGCGCGCGCGGCGGAAGATTATTTGGTAGCACAACATTAACGTACTAAAGTTAGAATTTGGGGTGATTCCGTAAAGAAAGGCGGTTAGAGAAAAATGTAAATGACGCAATGCTTGAGTAAAATAAGTTTTCTGTTCGCTGTAAGTACATTCTTACTCTAGAATGATGTTAGGGTGTAGGAAACAATTTAATTTATATTTCTGCGCTACATTACCCTAAGAATTCCGTGCATAAAATGTTATGTCATACTGTAACAGCACAAACATCCGTATACCATAATTTCATTAAGAAGATGTTCCAAGAAACATTTATTCGTTCTAATTACAGTCAAAATTCTGCGGAATAACCATAAAACACAGTATTCACTCGGGTATGTGAATCCATTACTACCTCAGGAAGCTTCATAAAACAACCGAAATGTTTTCGCACCTGAAACACATTTGAACATCGTTTTCTTGTAATTATTCTGTGTAGGGAGACAGGGCTAAATGTACTTTTAATTATGTTATCATTAACACCCGTGTAACAGAAAACTCGTAAGAAATGAGGCAACATAAGTGCGACCTGCCCGGCCGGTTGAAAAAATATTCATTGCGCGAAGTGGAGACAAAAAAACTAATTACGTTAACTAAAGAAACTTGCTCTTACCAACTATACATATTTAGGTTTACGCGTTCCGTGAAATGTGTAAGTACAGGGGTGTATAACATTTTGAAATAAAATTATGTTGGCAAGGTGCTAATTCACTGGCGAATAGCTTCGCGTTGAAAGAAGAGTAGCGTACAAAAAGATAAGCTTATTTAAATATTGTGCATGCGCTGCTGGCTTTTGAAAAGCGTAGTTTATTTACTTGTGTTGGCAATCCATACATAAAATGCCTACAAGTATTTCTCGGATTTATTTGTGTAGCGTGGTGGAACAACAAAGATAATCTACTGATACTGAAATGCTTCGCGCTAAATCCGTCTATCCAACCCGGGCGGACTGCATCCACAGGTTTAGATTGCTCGTAACATTTCGGTAAAGTATATTTAGAAATCGGTTCTACATATTGGTTTATTTTTAAAATAATGGTCTTAGTTTTCCTTTTTTTGCGCTGTGTTAAGTGTGCTGGCATGTTAGGCAAGCTAAAAATTATTCATTGCACTTTATTATTTACGAACGCTTTTATTTATGAATTTATAATTAAATGCACATTTAAAATAATATATTTTTTGCAATTGTCTTTTATTTGAATGCAGCAATAAATAATCTATACTGAGCCACATCAAGTTTAACTTCATAACAAAAACTATCTGGCATGAAATATGTTTAGAAACGCTATTTCTATGGCGATATAAGAATGCCGTCCGTAAAATGTTTGACCATAAAGAAAAATTGTCTATCGGATTTAGGAGCGACTCTTGGCAACAAATATTTTCTTTTTTCCATTAGGTATGGGCGAAATATTTGCTACTATATCTTTACGTATTTTCCTTTATTACATTGCTTTGTAAGTATCTAATTAGGACGCCAGGAAAGTCACTCTTGTATCATAAAGATTTTCTTTTTACTTCAAAGAAAATGCTTTCCCTTGATAAAATTCTCAGTACATAATCTTATTAAAGTAAGTAGTTGGCGGATCAGTAAAATTCAGTCTACTGGGAAAAGAAATTAAAATTAGACGTAGATACAATGATATTACAAAGAAGATACACTACGTTCATACTACAGCGACGTCCAAATATCGTTGCGTTGTTAGGACTGCGATAGATAATACGGAACGATTGCGCTTGAAGTACTTAAATTACGACAATTGTCTGAATTTTTCTGTAACAATTTGCGCGCGCTAGTGCGATATCTCCCTCTTTATATTTATAATATCATTGCGTAGATACCCTTTTAGTGTTATGAAACCGCAGTACATACTCTAAGTTTAATATTTACTTCAAAATTCTTCGATTTATTGAAGTGGAAAACCAATCACTCATCAGTCACGGAATCTACTGACCTATTTACTAAAGGCTTCGCAGTCTCGAAATTTGGCACATATGTTTCTAGCAGCTGGTGGATGCTCATTAAGAATTAACCCCTAAGGGAAATATCTGGTAAGTAATTTAAGTTCCATGCGAGCAAAGTCGCGAGCTGACCTCTTTAGATGCCCAAGTGAGCTGCTTATATTTTGTTTAATGTATTATGACAAAACATTAAACAGTTTGTAACGAAATTGAACTACTAGTACTAGTTAGATATCCATACTCGATGGTTATTTTTAAGCGCGAAAAGATTACTTTTCACGCGTCCTCGGCTTTGTCCCTCAAAGAATGCATACATACTTGAACTGAACCTTAATTTATCATGAAAGCAGGCAGAAACTAAAAACGGTAATGTTGGCGCTGGCTGAGGGATTGTTTGCTACGCTACGTGTCGCAAGTTCGATCCCCGCATGGAACAAATATTTGTATGACCCACAGATAGTTGTTCCGGGTCTGAGTGTTTGTGTATGTGAGTTTAAATGTTTGTAAACGCACCTACGATACAGGAGAAATTCCTAGGAATGAGGGGGCAACGTTAAAAAAAAAAACTTCATCATCGTCATCATAGCCCTTCTCCCTTTTGATTTATGCTTCCCTGGTCTGCTTAACACGCAATGTTAAAACTAAATCACCGAAACGAAACATTGCACTTACTAAGTACTACCGAATTATAATACACTTGAATAAAACGTAACAGCTATGTCAGTAAAATTGCATTCACCGTTACCCATTATGTAGTAACATAAAACATTCGTGCTTTTTACTAAGATAGTTATTACTTCCTTATATCACCGTGGATTACATTAAAAGATCATTCATTTAGTGGCCAGTATTGCGGCTACCGAATGTACTATGCTTTTGAATTGAGACCCTAATTACGTAACGTTCTGGCTCTTGAAATATCTATATTAGATCGGTTACTTTGACAGTTCAATTTTGTTCATTTATCTGCGATTTGTTCATTATTACGTTGAAGAGAAGGGGAAAAACAAATTTCTATGTACGTACGTACTTACGTAGTCACAGTGATTGTGTCTAAAGAAATTAGAATAACGTCATGGATGCAAAATTATGATTTTCTGCTTTTAAGGCGGAAGCACCAAATAGCCCGCAAAATTTAAATTTTCTTACGTTTTTTGCAATTTCCCGGTCCGTGTCAGGTCGCGACCGTAACAAATATGTCTTTTTTTTTATCATGGTAAAATCATCAAATGAGTCCTCCCACCCAGGGCAGAGCGGGAGGGACTGTCAGACTTGTACTGACTAAAATCCACGGTGTCCTTCAATAGCCCTTTATGTTCCAGGGTCACGGTAATTCTATAAGTCCCGCGACCCCGGCAGGCTTTGCCCCTCTAGAGTGGGGCCCCGTCATTATGCTGACACTCTTTGAGGCGCGCGTGGAAATATGTCTTTACAGAGTTATAATCATTAACATCATTTATACAACCATCCCATTGAATTGAATTCAGGAAAAAGTCAAGAAAGATTTCGCGGGCTGCCCTGGAACTTCCCCATTCACAAAATCATCATCATCATTACAATCCACTGCCCGACTTCACCCACTGTTAGCTAAGTTGGGTAACTGTCTATCCGCTCCTGCCAGTCTCTCCGTTTCTATGCCAGCCTTATCCAGGTTTTAATAAATACTAAGAATAAATACTGTTCTTATCTTAGCTACATAATAATATATAAACAAAGCCAACATTGGATTGCAGTATTTCATTTGGCAAATGCAGCCTCCATTTAGTTATTGGAAAACTTTATGTAGTTGTGTTCTCGTCACATAAATATTACGGTTTATTACTATCTATTCGCGAAATGGAAATGTTGAATGACGTCATTTGTGACGTCACAGTGTTAATATAATTGGTTCGCTCTAATGGTTGTTTTATGTGTGCTTTTGTTATTAAGCTCTCAGGTACATAAGTGATTTAATAATTACGGTGATATTCATATTTTATTACCACTCAATCAGATTATTTTTGTTTCCAAAACAATGACAAAGTTATGTGAAATATTTTAAGATTGCGGACCAGCTGTGAACACTGGCCAAGGATAGATACTGCAGTAGATACATCATCAGTCAGAGAGTGGTGTGCGTTGTCCGGAGTCGCGTCCGCAATTGCTCCATACTAGTTCGACCGACCCTCCCAAGTTATGCAATTTGAAGATGTCGCCCAACCTTCCAAGTTACCGGAAAGAAAGTAATGAGTCGTCATGTGTTTTAAAACAATAACAAACTTATTCATCACAATAACAAGACGAATAAACCACGTTCATCGATAAAGTACGTAGATACGTATCTTCTTACTGATACCAAAAAAACTATAAAAGGAGAAACAAAAAGGATGTTTACCTTCTAAAAGGCAACTCCGTTGTTATTGCGGCATGGAAGCACTATTTGAGTGTGTCGCCATAGACCGTGATTGGTTTGCGTTGGAAAGTAAATTGCTTCGATGTGGTCCTCGTTCACACTACATTGTCGGGGGCGAAACATGACGGTAACAGAGAAATTCTATTGAAGAAGCCTATTGGACAGCTTTATTGAAATGTTGATTAAAACTTTGATAGCAAATCTGCCTCTAATTAATCCCTTGATTGAAGGCACGTACTTAAGAGATGCCCCAAACTGTCAGCTATTCGAAAATAGAACGCATGGAATTCAAAATTCAAAAGCTATACATATTTTTTAAATTCACAAATGAGGTTTGATCACTGAATTTAAATTTAATATTTTATGTTATTTTAATTATTTGTGATTGGTTTGTGCATAAATACTGCGATAATCTTTTTGCTTTTTTTGTGGATACTAAAAGCTCAGCCTGAGCTTTGTAGTATACTTGATACTTTACCATTTTTGTGAATTGAAACAAAGAAAGAAAGAAAAAGTGATGACGCGCAGTTCATTGAAGAGTTCAATATTTTCAAAACAATAGTGACGTGATAATGAGAGAATCATGTAACTGTTTCACCTGTTAACACGTGTCAGCACTATAGCTGAACAGCATTATCTCATTTCAAACAATGATAACAGATAAGCTTAACTGCATTCTCGAGCATTGTTGTCGAGACTCACTCCAATTCTAAGCGATATTCTACGTCACAATAGCATTGTGATTCTATCCTTGTGATGTCAGCAAATTATGATTATCGAAGGTTAACAACTTTGTACTGACCAGCCATTGTTTTATCTTTTTGATGTAGACATATTTAGATTAGCAAATTGTTTTATTCCTATTCCGGTATCTTGAAATTATTATTGGATATCAAAGGCTACGTAGATTTTATTATACCTACTACATAGTAAATAAATACTAAAATGAATTAGCAGGTATTCCACCTGCGAATGTAATGAATAAAATTAATTAAATAAAAGCACGCAGGTAAAACTTTCATCTGTCGTCTGCCCTTTGAATTTGACAACGCCTGGGAGCTGTGAGGTCGTTGACAACCATTTATCAACTATGCGTAGCAAACAATATTTGAAAATGGATCGTTGACATGTTATTTGAAAGGCAAAGGTATTTTGTCGTGCAGCCTCTCAACGAAAACATCATTCAAACAACCAAAGAGTTTGAATAGGAGTTGGCGTTATCAACCTAGACAGTATAACAGGGATATCTCGTGTTCATTAAATAGCGAGGGGATGTCTACTGTTGCCATTGTTCAGCGCCTGATACTAACGATATTGCTGTGCCGGTTACTCGTTTCCGAGATAAAGGTACCTCACACGGCACCCTACAATATCAAATGGAAACATTATTTAAACATTACGTTCACAGTGAATGGCGGCTGCGGTGGTTTGAGAGAATGCAATGTGTCTGAAGCCTTAAAGAGGTTCTATTCAGAATTCCATGTCAAGATAAAGGCGAACTTGTCGGAGCAGCATTGTTTTGTTACACGAGATTTTAAGCTTTGGTGTTTAAGCATAGACAGGCAACTTGTAATTGTTTGTTTTCTGTTAACTCTGAGGGCGTAACTTTTTATTTAGATATTTGATACTATATCTTTTTAATTCAGATAGAGATTAGTCAGCAAAATTCAGTATGACTCCAAAAATTCGGCAATAAGTAATACTATGTCAGCTTCGGTTGGTTTTCTCTTAATATCAGAAAAGCGGTAGGGAAACTCAAATAAATATGACCTCTATTACGTATTTAGTAAACTTCATCTACTATTTTCGTAAAAAGCAATCGTGACTATCATGTTTATATCGAACGTTTGATTACACACTCTTATGTGCGGATACACGTTCCGATAGCGTCAGTTTATGGTTATTGGTTATTTGGCTTCGCTACTTTATGTAATAAAATTATTTAACGACTCGCTGAGAATTTGCTAAATGTTATTGTGTAAGAATTTTTGATAAATCCGTTAACACGATGTGCGTAGTAACAATATTTCAATATTTATATTCTTTTTCCGTACATTTTATTAAAAGGAAACTGCTAATGAAATCCGTATGTAACGAAAAAAACACTAAGATATTGACAATATTGACTAAAATGGTCCTTCCATTTTTGAAAACAAAATGGTGTTGTCAACTTCTGCCTCGCTGATTGTTCTACAAACAAAATAGAGTAATGAACTAGCCAAGAATATTCAGAAAATCAGATTTTAAAATTCCAAGACGCAGAAGGTAGCATTAAAAACGTGAATGAGAGCGAAAAGAGCTCTTCCTAGATCCCCAGCGAGTAATTGCGTTTATCGGAGCGTTAAATGAGCGTTGCAATCTTTAATCAGTTCGGTCCCCACTTTTTTTTTAAATTCATTTGACAGCACGAGACAGGCTGTTTGTTTAACAGTTGTTTTTTTTTAAATCTTTGTTTAAGGTTACTTGATGAAATAAGATTTGTTGTCACTGTTGTCTTGGAACAAAGAATCAGGAATTTAAAATCTACTGAAAAAACGGATTGACGAAGACATTCTGGGATTCACAACTTGATAGTGTCTTTTTAATTGTCTCATCGTAATTACAAATTATATTCTTTTAGTAGACCAGCTTTGTTGAAACGTTGTTAGGATTATAAATTTTCTCAACAGCATGCTATGTCTTTCGAAATTCACAATACGAATGGCGTGTGCTATCTTTGTGTGTTACAGATATTTCACGTTGCTCTATTATTAACATTGTTTACAAACGGGGCTAATAACGCGTTACTAGAAGATTGGCTATTGTTTCCAATTCTAACGTGTAACAAATACGCCCCATTCTGTCTCAAGGTAAGAAGGTGAAGCTCTGATACCATCGACAAAACTTTGTATCGTCTTAAATGCATATTCGTATGTGAACCTTTAATAGTTTTGTTCGGAATTAGGTGGCGGGAAAATTTTCCGGTTTAAAATATTTATATTTTAGTGGGAAAGGAAATAGACTACAAACTCCTCCACGATTTTAAATGAAAGATAAATAAAGAACATTGGTTGGATTTTGTTTTTTTTTAATTTGTCTTATTTTTCGCCAATGTGCACGTGCAGTCTTCACAGTTTTTCTTTTTAATATTTTTTTTTCTACGGCACGGTTGGCGTAGTGGCTGCTGCGCTACGTGTCGCGGGTTCGATTCCCGCACGGAACAAATATTTGTATGACATACAGGTAGTTGTATGGCTGTTTGTGAATTTTAAATGTTTGTAATCGCACCCACGATACAAGATAAATTGGAGGTAAAGTTAACAAAAAAAAAAATACAAGTCCAAATGATTTACTTAGATGAAGACTTACTAATTTGATTCTAAATGCTACAATGTAGTTAACCATTACCGTCTGCAGTGACGCAAGTGCGTACCTCGAATGCGCTTGTTATTTTTGCATTGTGTAACTCCTCGTGCGTATTGAATGGCGCGTTACTGACATATGAATAATAGATTACTGCTATTGTGATCGATACAGCTCTCAGTTTGCTGCTCGGCCTTCACTCTCCAATTATTAACACCGAGAGAACTTCGCCGTGTCGATGTCATGTTCAAGCAAAAAAACAAAACACGTCTAGTGGAATGTATATCATTAAAGCGAACGTCACGTAATGAACCACTTCCACAGATGCACACACGTCTACCAGCGAATATGGCTTTATTCAAAAAGTTCACAATCGTGAATGAGAGTATTTCCCTCACAAAGCGAATGCTGAGCTCTGGGATTGCATCATTGTGCTGCACAAAAATGCTGCAGTGCTAATTTCGCATGCACCGCGCTACTCGTGAATGCCATTATGAGCTTACGAAGCTCTAGACCTACTGTAATGAGTACCCAAATAAAATCTGTATTACATACAGGCAAACAAAAAACAACGAGATCAAATACGTATTCCATGCTAACTTTTTAAAGAAATTAAAAAGTGTAAGGTAGTAAAAATCACTGGAACAAGCGGCCGCGCGCCGTCGAAAAAATCAGAATGGAGAATTAAAAAGTTTGTAAATGGAATAGAGCGTGTTCGAAATTCGAATTGTTGAATCGAAATAGAACTCCTGCAACTACTTCGGGAATTAGTTTTCGGTCTCTCGAGCTCAGCATTTAATTTTATAAAGTAGGACGGAGTTACACGGATATTTATTTAAAAAGTTGAATCACAACAATAAAGTCATTATCAACCGCTGCTAACTGCTAACGTTTAGTAATTTGCATATACATACGGAGAAAAAACAAAAAATCGTCGCTCGAGACACTAACAGGTTGTCCACGACAGGTACAGTTACACGACACACATTGTTGGCCCAAAAGCTTTGTTTGTGAAGGGTAATGTTTAAATAATCGTCCGAGATGAATGTATGGGACAAACTCTCAGACTGCTTCCATAACGATGTAGGCACTTTTAACAGAACTGTGAAAAATAAGTGTAACAGTATAGCAAGCTCTATTAAATTCACCATAATGACAATGCAGTACACGGTTGGCTACTTAACGTGTTAAAACGGAACAACGGGGTGCGGTAGGAGAAAGCGTGCAAGAAATGATGCGGCAAAACCTATCCGAGGTGTGCGGATGCGGGAGGAACACGGCAAACAGTACATCAACGCATAATTACTAAATAATAAGCAGACTCGGTGAGCAAACGCGTGCACCGCGAGCCTAACGCATAATTAGCAGTTTAAACCATGTGCAATGATTAAATAGAGATGCTACCGAGCTATGTTCACTATTCAAAAATTAAAACAATTTTTTTTTTTTCAAACAACAGGCTGCCAGTTTTGCTTTATTAAAAAAAGTTCTTTCATATTGGCTGTGTGTTGAATTTGACATCCAATATGTGCCAATGGATTAAAAAATATACGTTTGCTATCAAAATTAATATTCACAGACCGAGCTCACTGCTCATTGAAACTTCCTGTCTGTAATACATAATGGGAACCTCAATAACACTCACATTTTAATAACAGAAAGGAATGGTCGTAATCATCTATGATTAATTTAATTCGAGAGGAAGACAATTAAAACTAAAAAGATATTGAAAAAAAAAGATAATAATACATCAAGGTGCTCTAATCGGTTATACGAAATTGGCAGTTCCGTAGTTCATAGATGCCTATTCAATGTCAAAATGTCGTATCTTCAGGTTAATAGCAACGTAAGACTGAACCGTAACAAGTAAGAAGCTCGTTCATTCGTCACGGGGCTCTAAGCACGTATAAGTTACGAGTAGCTAAGGAATTTAATATATTCTAAAGACTGCTCCACCTTCACGCTACGCAACCACGATATACGTCACTGCTTAACTTCTTAACGTACCAGGATTTATTTTAAGAGACAATCTTGACTTCTACGTCTTGTTTCTGGGATACAACAAAAATACCTTGAAAATATAAAGGTAAATAATAATATATCAAGGCTTATTAGTAGGTCAAAACGGCTAATAATAAATCATGTAGGTACTAATTTTCTGAAAACACTAAACTGCAATATATTGCCTTGATCGCAAATTGGTATTCTGTCAACTGCACACGTTCCACCAACACGGCCTTTTATTTACTTAGCAGTCGAATTATAAACATATCAACATAACGTGTAATGGGTATAATAGAAAACTAGTGCGACAATAAAGGTGAATGTCACATTAAATCTATGGAAATTTATGGTTGTTGATCTAAAGTTACGAGCGAGTAAGTACTTACCATTGCCAAATCTATAAAAGTGGTGTTCCAGATTCAATTCTAGTTTATGTTATGGTCGGTGATGTCGTTATTGCGATTTAAATGTCGGAAATGAACAAAATGTATATCGAATCTCAATGTTGCGTTGCAATTATCATAAATCTCGATAAAAGACTTTATTGGACACTTGAAATGAAATATGATAATTTAGAGTTAGGTTGACATATCTGCTAATTAATCTGAGATACTAGACAGCGAGCGATTTACGATTTAACTTTAAAACCATTGCTTATTTAAATTCGCTAAAACCTCATCGTTTGAAACCAACAACAGCCAAAAACTCGGATCAAATCGAATAATTTTAAAGCCACGGAATCCATTCAAATCCATATCATATTTGTGCAGAACTAGCAAGCCAAGCAAATATTGACAGACGACCACGAAAAAAAAACAGAGCGATGCAGCTGTTGGAATTGAGTTTTTTTTTTTGTTGAATCAATCAATTGATAAAAATTCGCGGTGTGTTCGAAACAAACCTAGCAAATAAATTCGCTGTCAATCTGCTGTGAATTGTCCAAATTCAATCTAACGCCTGTGCCGCGTACACCTCGTTTTGTGAATAAAATATTATTGAAAAACGTGGAAGGTCCAGTTCGATAAAAGTGATTGTGTCCGCTCTTTTTTTTAAATTCAATAGGAATGGAATTGAACGAGAAATTGACGCTGACGAAAACATTCTGTTTTCAAAAACCTGTGTTTGAAATAATGCAAGGAACAAATTTATTGATTGCATTCACAACCGTCATAATTTCAAAGATACTGAGTCTGCATTGTTTGCTGACAGCTCTATTTTCAAAGAAGATCAAAGAAGAAGATCATTCCTAACGAAATTGCATAACTCTGCGATAATTATAAACTACTAGGAACACTGAATCATAGTTTTTCAGTAAAAGAAATTATGTTGGTAACTGTAAATATTAGTATAATCATAAATATCGAGCATAGAATCAGATTTACTAGCCGTGAAGCAGTTTTCGTGAGAAACAATTTTATTATTCACGCCAAGTGTGAAAATTGCTTCCATTCGTTAAATTCATTTACGTTTTGGAATTATGCATGTAAAATACTTCGTTGTTGCGTTTCAAACGAATTTCCCATAGTTTTCTTTTCTTTGTTATCGAGTTTTGTTCCAATTTAATCGTAGTCTTTTACTGTAGGTAGTGATAAAAGGTACTAAAGTAATTGGTCATTTTATCTCGGAAACACTTTCTCCTATATGTTTTGAAGGAAATATTTGAATGGTGTCTAAATGTAGCCTTACTTAATATAACATCACAACTGTAATCCCCGAAGGGCTAGGCAGAGGTGCACCTAATAGAACACCCACATTTCGCCAGTTATGATCAAGTCTCATATAATAGGGGGAGAGCCTATTGGCATCAACCGGGCATAAATCCGGACCCCGTGGCTGCTACTGAGAAATTCCTGACGGAAAAACCCAATAACATTTTGTCCGACCTGGGAATCGAACCCAGGACCTCGTGCTCAGCAGTCGCACTTGCAACCACTATTATATACCAACGAGCCAGTCTGCACGACTAAAACAAATAAACACGGTTCTGTTATTTGTGTTACCTACTGGCACAAACCAGCTTCAATATTGCAATAACTCGTCCGAACTTTCAAACTCCGAAATTAATCCAAACGAAGTCATTACTGCATTCAATAACATCTCCTTCGAGGTTCACCACCCGCCACCGATGTGAATACAATGTGCAATTCTAACCTTTAATAATACCGGTGTAATAGCTAATATTGCGTGTACTCAGAGTAAATAATCTGCATTGCATTGCTCCCGGCGATGCGCAAGTATTGGAATCGTATTGCGGTCGGATCTGGGTCGTGGGATGAACTTAGTCTTGGAACGACAATGGGTTCAATCAAACGCTCGATTCATTATGCGGGTGTAGTGTTTTGATCTCCTCAATAACAAATTGGTTTCGTACCAAAAACAATTGAGGAGCGAAAATTTCTAACGCTCTAGTTCACACCTCAAATTCTGATGTTCTATTGTTTTGTGGACTTAAATGGAGAAAGCTAATTTTAGCGATAAACTATGGCAATAACAAACAAGGAACTCAGGCAATCTATCATTGATTGTTATCGTTCAAGTTTTGGCTAATTTTGTTGGAAACTTTGTGTTACTTCAAAGGTTATTCAACATTTACCCATCTATTACGTTTATGTTTCAATTCACAGAATCTTGGCAGTCCCCTTTTTTCAAATCGTTCTTTGCCCTCGAGGCTTACCTTCAACAAACTGTCAACAAAACGTCTATATTCTCCGACAGGGTACGAGTTAGTCGTTGTAAAGGACGCACAAAGCTCTGCGGGACATTGTCTAGCCATTGGCGAATGTTTGATCAAATTCACCAAGTTTCGATGAACAATGACAGGTGAAGTTTCAGCTCTCAACCATTGACAGGTTAGAGACAGTTTCTGGCTTAAATAGCGGCTCGAATACGCTTTTGTATTCGTATATCTTTGTGGATTAGTGTAGTGGCCTTTAGTGAATGCGATATTGTGATGAGTTTCGTTGGTAACACAGAAGTGTTCGTGGAAATAATTACTGTTTAGTTTGCACGTCATTAAAAGTGGATAGAAGCATTTTCATGGTTTGTATTTTACGTAATTAGCGTTGACGTATGTCTGTAACTCTTAAACGAGCATTTCAATTTCGAGTCATTTTACTTATTTGTTTTTAAGGAAGCCGAAAATTTTCCGTCAACATTTTTTAATGAAAACTAAGCTATACATGATGATTTTTTCAAGTGGGCGTAGGTGGCCAAATCCAAAACTATGAGGTATAGCTAAAAATACTTTAAGGAGCCTCGAGTCCGATTTTGATGAGAACTAAAACTGCATCATTAAATTTTTGAATGATCAATATTCCTAGCCAGGAATCGAACCCATTGATTTTGGAAAAAAACACACTGTGTACACCAATACACCATTCGCTAATAAGGATCAAATTCTGGGAAGTAATGATATACGGCATGTAGTTTTCATCAAAATCGGGCTCGAGACCCCTTAAAGTATTTTTCGCTATTCCTCATATATTCGGATTTGGCCATCCACGCCCACTTGAAAAATCCACGTGTATATGACACAACACTCACAAAGAAAGTCGTTCACGCAACCATTACCAAACTTAACGATGACATTTAAGTTTTGACTTTAGCAGTTCAAGTTACAAAAAATCTGCAAGTAAACCTCACTCTTCAGTGTAAAACATCATACCAGTGTTCTGATCCGGACTTTCTTTTTCATTACTTGCATAAAAGCCTCCTTTGTCATCGCAGCCTAAAGTCTGGGCTAACGACTAGCGTTTGCAGGTAAGCGGAAGTTATTAGCGGGGTCTTTGACCTTACTGGGCGGCGCGCGCCCGCCCAAACATTGTCGATGTCTATTAAATTTTTTAAGCGGGAAAAATCTATGATAATTTTGTGTAGTAAAAATACGAGAGTAGTCTTTAGATACGTTTAATTTATATGTATATACATCTACACAAATAATTAAAATTGAAGTGTCTGTGTTATTTCAAAATAACTGCTTTTACTGAATGCATAATTATGAAAGTATATAGGTACGGTACTTATAACAACAAAACATTTTTTTAAATTTTTGTCTCTCTGTATGTTTGTTCCGGCTAATCTCCGAAACGGTTGGATCGATTTTGACAGGACTTTAACTGGCGGATATCTGATGTTATAAGGAGTTACTAGGGGTTATGTTAGAAAAAGGATTAGGGTTCCGCGCAAAAAAAATAAACGCTTGTAATTGTGAACAAAATCCGATTCAACTAGACAAGTAATGTTTTTGTAATAATTTCACACGAACAAAGGTCGCGGGGCACAGCTACAGTAAAATATTTCTTGTAAGTCTCGTTACCTAAAATATTGGAATCTTTAATCTTATCAGCACAAGATGCTTTTAGTCCTTCATGATCATTTGTACTGTCTGTCAATTTCCATTTCTTAAATAAATGCTTCATTGTCAAAACAAAAAAAAAATCCAACCAACTTAAAAGAGGAAATAAAGTTTAAATGTGAGCAACAAATAGCTAACATTACAAGGAAATAAACTGCTCGTCTGGAACCGAGCAATTCAGGCAAGATTGTGCTATAATTGCCCGTACGGAACCCAGCAACGTCTCATTACAACTACACACACGATTACTAAGATTTAGTGTTCCGACAAACTAAGCACGTAGATTATTTCGTCTGTAAGTAAAGCACATCAGTAGGGCTGGCCCTGCACTAATTAGAGGAGATTTTTTTCAAACTTTAAACATCACGCCTGTAATCCCCGAAGGGTTAGGCAGAGGTGCACCTAATATTACACCCACATTTCGCCAGTTATGTTTAAGTCCCATGTAATAGGGGGCGAGCCTATTGCCATCAACTGGGCGCAAATCCAGACTCCGTGACGGAAAAACCCAATAACACTTTGCCCGACCTGGGAATCGAACCCAGGACCTCATGCTCAGCAGTCGCGCTTGCGACCACTAAACCAACGAGGCAGTCGACTTTAAACTATCAAAAATTATCCATGAACTGGCTTGATGGATAGGTGACTACCTGTTTAAAATAAGCCATGAATAAATCCAAGGATTTTTACTGATGCTTGAATAATTTATCTATAGTTCCATTATACTTTAGTTTTTAATTCGGGGTTTTGAGACACATTAGGATAATTTAAAATAAAAACTACTTTTTTACAGACTCAAATTAAAATTAATTAGCTAAGTGAAGGGGGTACAAGATACAAAACTTAACAGGAAGAAGCTCAATCCTAGCTTGAAGCTAGTAAACTTAGCCACTAGCGGGTTCGAGCGAGTGCTCGACTGCTCGACGTCGAGCCACGACGCACTAATTGACGACGTTATCGAGCACTCCAAGTTTCGAGCTCGAGCGAACTTCGGGCTTTCAAATTCCAATTTTAAACTAGAAATGAGCACGATAGGCGCCGAAGTAAAGTTTTATAATAGCTTTGAGTTTTACGTACGCCTTTAGGGTATTATTTATTTTGCACAACAGTGCATTACTGTAGTTTTTGTTTTCTTGTGTGAACTAGGGATAACCGCATCGGTGAAACTTTTACCGAACTTTCAGCAATGTGTGACTACCATCAGAAGTGGATAATTTTATATCAGAAGTTGGTAATTTGTTTTTTTTCGTAAATAACTGTTGTTTTTTATTTTTTTTAAAGAAACTGTCCCTCACTAGGAATTTCTCCTGTATCGTGGCTGCTTTTACAAACTTTTAAACTCACATACACAAACAGCCAGACCCGGAACAAATACCTGTAGATCATACAAATATTTGTTCCGTGCGGGAATCGAACTCGCGACACGCAGCGCAGCAGCCAATCGCACAGCCACTGCGCCAACCGTGCCGTCGTTTATCTTTTAATCTGGTTAATAAAACATACACAGAGGCAAATTCCCCTTTATATCCACTTATTACATTTGTTGTCAAACCCTCAAGAAACTTTCATTAAGTTTTCAAAACTAGGGGAGCCTCTAATACCCGAAATTAAGCAAATGGCCTCAAATGATAGTGCAATTACAAAGCCATGGATTTACACGACAATTCAGGTCAAGCCATTACACTTTTAGTGAAGCCAACTTTAACGGCCCAGTTATGCCGGCGGTGACCTGTGACATTAAGGCAAGCTTTGGAGGGTAGCTAATATCGAGGCTATTGCTACTGTTAGTAGGACAATGTATAATGGCACTGCAGTGCCAGAAAATAACACAAAAGCTTGGTAAAACAATGCGGGACCTTGATATTTAGTTGCCAAAACATATATTAAATCTGCTGCCTTTATTGTTACAAAACTTTACATAAACGTTCAGTTTGAGGGTTGTTATCGAACATGAAACATTTACTAATTGAGTCATTTCCTTAATTGATTTAAATTTAAGGCATATTTTATAGGATTTATGGTTAGAAGTGTCTGCACAATGGTCGTTGAGTCTAATTTTATGTTAGCACACCTCACAGAGAATGTCCCACACCATTTTACGAAAATTGCATAGTATATCAAGCGGTAGTAAAACCGATACGCTATGAAATATCTACGGAATTGCTATTTCCCATTTCAGTTGACGCGACACCCGATGTTCAGATGAGTGAGCAAAGTGAACCAAAATATTCGAGTATGGAAAAATACGAATCAATCGATGTGCTCACAGCGGTTTTGTGCACTTTTGGGTGATCAATTATTATTTTATACAAAGTGGTGGTTTGAAGAACCCACAATATTCAATTCATGATTCGAGATACTATGTCTAGGCGATTGCCTCGTTACCTAAGTACAAGATCCACTCAAAACCAACCCTTAACGGCCTAAGATATACGTGTCCTTGGTCAAGAACATCGACTAGATAATATAATGTATATGCCGAGCACGATTTCAGGTTGCGAATGAAAAATGCAGTGCGGCGCGTCGAGGCACTGAATGAGAGAACGCTGCGAATAGCGATTTTTTTTTCACAGAGCACACAGGAAAGCGGTTACGTTGCCAAACAGAAAGAAACGCTTTCCCCATAAAGCGACATTTTTTTTTAATGTATTTTTTACAAACAACACGCCCATTATGTGGCCGGACGACTTTGAAATATTGAAATCGACCATGTCTCCAACAAAGAGAATTGCAACCATTGAGAGATTTAAATAGAACATCTGTGGTATAAAAGCCACAGTTTCAAGTAACAAATGACGAGCTACGCGCCTGCTAAGTTTTCTTTCAAAAACGACTTGAAAGTTCTCGAGCACGGGCGGCTCAAGTCTCGCTCTTTTATTACTTGTTCTAAAAGAATGTTAACCAGATATCGGGAATTCGGAAAAACTGTGACGATTTCATCCGAGCTCGGCTACTATTTGAATTTCAATGGCTGTTTGAAATTCAACGAGACTTTTATGATAATACGCCTCACGGTTTAAGTTATCCTCACCACATCCCTCTTACCGGTTTTTGAGTGTCCCAAAATACCTGTAACAAAATGAGATCATTTGTTAGAAACATAAAATATTTTCACAGTTTTATCATTGTTCCAGTCAGTATACATTGGTCCGTTGGTAATCTCAAGCTGTAGCTACAAGTACATATTTCATACATTACAAAAAGTAAAATAAAAACTTAAAAGATGAATGAATACAAAAGAAAATTCAACGGAACGCTTTCTCAGAAAAAAGATATTCAAGAGTTATCGCGCGTGAAGAATTAAGACGGTACCAGGCGCGCATAATAAAGGAGGATATTCAACAATTACATTTTAATCTGAAGCTCAAAGCAATGGACAGTGCGATAAGCTGGGTCTATCCAGATTACTGAAACCGCGAACGCAGACTATCTCAATGCCTGCAACGCGACGGCAAGATTGATTCTACCTATAGCTTGGCAAGTACGCCTTATGTGGCGTGCATATACACAAGCGAAGGCAATTTATATGATGAAAGAAACTTTAGGTATGGCAAAATGTGAATGAAGTGTAAGTAAAATATGATTACTTATAATATTCAGTAAACACACATTTATTTTGCAAGCAAAGCAATAATCTTAAATTATAAGTACTTTTTTTATTGCAAAGCACTATTCTAATAAATCTTTACAATCTCTGTATCTCCTTCGAGAAAAATTTATGCGGAGACATGAATAAATCGAAGATATGAAGGTAAGGTAGCTTATCTCAAGAGATATTGCCACTATAAAATATCTAAAGCGCGAAATGCTCGCTGTACAAGTACTGTTTCAGAAGATAACCAAGAAAATATTTATAAAACTATATTTATAGCTCTACACAAGATAAATAAAAGGTCTAGATGGGTGGTCTCGGAATACGATACTTTTCATATCCGCTATTTTTTGCGTAGGAAGTAGTTAAGGAAAGCCATTAAAATTACTTATCCATTTTATCAAGGAACATAAACACTTCAAAAATGACGCCTGACAAAACCATCGCATTAATAGCGAACGTAATGAATAGGTGTTGTTGAACATAAATAACCATTTATATTAAGAAACATAATAAAACCTACATATTTTCCTATCTCCGCCAACTTATGATATAACTTTTCTGGCAGTGATTTCATGAAAATATACCGTTATACAAGTCTAAAATAGGACTATAAATATCGGAAATACGAAAGAGTATATTTGGAACTCGTTCAAAAACTTGTATGACGGTAAAATAGATTTAGAATGCTTTGGAAAGTTCGACATTGGGGCCCACAGGTGCAAGGCTAAGTTTTACAAAGCAATTTTCGCTGTGAAATTAGAAATTCATATTTTATAGGCACGAGCCGTTGAAGGAGAACTGGCGAATCGATAGGGATTACACTTGAAAAGCTTATGAGGGGCACATTAGTTATCCGTACGGTAATGTTCAAAGTTTGCCACTCCATGCATCTTGAATCAAAGTTACCAAGGAACGTAACCACGTTATCGATCAAGCAGAATCCGGAGCCTTTCTTAATTTGTTATTTTGATAAATGAAAGGCGCTAGGAGAGATGATAAAGATCTCTCCGCCTTTGAAGTTTTGGCGTTGGAACTTGAACCTGAGACTCCTGCGTAATTACTCCGTGCATTAACTCTATAAATAACTCTTGGCTTAATGTATAAACTAATTACCGTACTGGTTTTTATACCATCTTTAACATAATTAGCACGCTATCTAAATACAGGATTCTTAATCTAGATTCTTTTATGAACTGTCTCAAGAATGTTTGTCAAAGAAATATTTATTTTACTATCGTAATTAAACAAACACAACATAATAAATCAAATATTACGAAACACATTAATTACAGATACGTGACCTAATGCATTAATTTCTTCGAAGACAACAAGATAAGTAGTGAATAAATATGGTTTACTATCATTTCTGTATTAATGTATGTGTTTGTGTTGTACGACGATACCGGACTGCTTGGGTTTCTGATAACATATACTGAATTCATTCCCTTTAATAAACCCATCAGAGTCATATTATATTATACAATTTCACAGCCCTAGTTACTTTCAGTAATTGCTTAAGCTAAGTCACGATTTTATGATCTCGCAAATCATTATAGTTATAACGTTTATAGCTCGTACATAGCTTGTTAAAATGGCTTCAGTAAATGTACAGCAACAAGTCGACTGATAAGCCATTGTCATGTCATACCGTACATGTAACTCGAGAGTTTATTTATGGACTGAAAGTGAAATGCATACAATGCTCACAAATATCGATTAGTGATAGAGAAAGTTACCATGACATAAAATATATCCTTGTTGTCTCTCTAATCTAGATACAAACAAAGACAAAAGTCTCACAGGACCCCATTGTCTTTTGTCAAAGATAAAACTCAGTTTGCGATAAAATCGATTATTGGCATTAGAATCGCCCCTTGAGGCAAATCAGAGGCTAATCTTACTGAATACGTTGAAAATGGGACTCCCAATTACCATGATAACATCGAGGAACCTTTTAATATAAATGGGAAGGAAAATATTCGCCAACCAAATAGAAAGAGAAAAATCTTTTACGAATTTTTGCTCAATAGTTATTAAAGAAGTTATTAAAAGTAAAGATAATGATAAATTATTATAAAAGGCGTTCCTAATAGTGATGATGACAAGAAAGTGAAAGCACAACAAAGAATGATAGGTAAAGAAAGCGATTTATTAGCCACGATTATGTTACGACACGATCATCACAGACCGAATGGCGCTTGCTAACCTTTTACGCATAATAAAAACAATTGAAGCTATGTGCCGCGCGATATCAAACGGCAAGCGAATGCCAAATCCGATGACAATGGCCGTGTCGAATAGAATAACTGAATTAAACACTGCAAAGTTATTGTTTTCTTTGCTGCCGCGGTATGCAAACTATTGATTTTGGTTACTGTTGTTTAATTTCAAAACTCTTTGGACAACATTCAAGCCAGAATCAATTCAAAACAATGTTATTATTATTGAAAGACTTATACATTTACTGCTTAATAATAGTAATGAACATCCATCCTATAAATCACAACATAAAACGAACAAGAACATAACCACAGTTATTGCGATGAAAGAGACCTTTGAACTATTACGATGTAAAGAGTTGAGACCTAGAAACGAGCGAATTTACGAGCATAATAAAACAAGTTCAGGCAAAAGTTGGCGTGAGCATTGATAAGCATAGTGCTCACGGCAGACGCAGAGGCGCATTCATTAAAGAGTAAGACTGTACTACGGACCAATTTGTAGATCCACAAGCGATAAACGGATAAGAAAATGAATTTTGTTTCAGTAGTCGAGCCTAATTAGCTAATGAAGACAGATTATTACTAGAATTTTTACATAGACAAAAACAGTGATATCTGTTGATAAATTACATGAGCGTGTTTAAAGACTGTTCCACTGTTTTGGCAACAAATCAAATGTAAAAATATTGTGTCAGAAATTAACATATTGCTCTTGCCATGTTTTGTAATAGGTTCATTTCATTGCGAACACCCCAAAATTCATTATACATGGAGTTTGCAAAATAATATCTAAAACGATGTCTTCGCAATATCTAATCTAAATGGTTTCTTTCGCCAAGATGTCACAATTTAGTGCCTAGTTTACCACGACGACGAGGCCGGTAACGGTCGCCAGAAAAATGAAATCCCATTTTCACAGCGAGTGCACCTGACGACGGAAAATAGGAAAATTCTTTGCGGGTTTTACAATAAGCCGACTTATATCCGAACTGTCGTTAGATAAGAACTTTAGTAGTTGCGAATCAAATACCATGGGTTTTTGGGAAATCCTCTTATCTCTGTATCTTGGAAACCGTGAAGCTAGTAAGTTAGCACAGGGACTTATAAAGCCAATGTGCATACAGTGTAAGTAAGTATAATAAATATAAGATTTACTAAGAGACATGTTTGCGGCCGTTTTTAATTTCACCGTGCTGACGTGCTCCCATAACTTTGGATTAAAGCGTTCCAGTTTTTCGTATACTTTAAAGATCAACTTGGAAATTTTCTTCATTTCGGAGCAAGACTATACGCTATACTGGGTTGTGTCATATTGTGGCGCAGATATTACAAAACTTTAATCACCTACGGAACCTTAAAGTGTTTCATAGAGAATACTTTCGTGTTCGTGAAATACATATTTGTACATACAGCAATTACCAGCGTGCCGTGCCAACATTAAGAGGGCGTAAAACGTTCGGTAGCAGAGGTAAAGGTAGGGAATGCGGAGCATAGGCACACGAGAGCATTCATTAAGGTCGGTGCAATCCCAACGAACTGTACATTTACTAGTGAAAAACTGCCGGGGACTCGAAATAAAACATACATTTATTTTTGCACTTCTCTACATCGCGTTTGTTGTTACTGCAACGTTATAATTTTGATAAGCATTTCTATTCAGTTGACGCTTTTCATCTCTTTTGTTTTTATAGCACTTTTACTGCATCCAGTTTTGAACTGAATGTGTTCCAAACAAAAGAGATCTGCCGTATCAATTTAAAATTTAGAATCTGTTAATGTTGTAACGTAAAAGGTTTCTACTCGTAGTTTTATTTAGTATCTACTTCAAGCTGCGGCTGCAATATTACGGTTGATATCCAATTAGATTCAATTAGTCTATCGAACCGTTTTTATACCACACAGTGGTCTGGTAATATTAACTTTTATAGAATATTTCTATGAAAGACAGATTGATCATGAAATAGTTTTGTTTCTTCGATTCTAGGTAGCAGAGAACTGTGATTTATGCTGACTTTACCAAAGCAGTACCATGTATAGACGCCAGTACATCAAGCTATTACAATCTGTCAAATTTCTTTAATAGATTTTCAACTTTATCGCTAAAGCATTAGGTTCAAGGCTGATTTGGAAAATTTGACAGTTTCGTGTAGCTTGATGTGCTGGCGTCTGTATAGCGTGTATCAGAAGATACAGTCATATTTAAGGAAGAGGTACAGACCATATATTTGAACAACTTTCTCCACAGGACCCTCATCGAACTAGCGAAAAATATAATCAGCTGCGCCATACATTTGGGTCTACTAGGGATTGAACTTTGTATGGGACAACCCGTGCAACTGATTTTTTTTTGCGATCACAACTTTGGTCCCATGAACAAAGTTGTTAAGTCTGATTGCCTATATTACACCCTTAAATATGACCACAACTTTCTGAAACACTGTATAGCGGTATCTTTTATCTTGCCATTTCTTTTTCCTTTTTATCATCTAACAAAGTTACAGCATAGGCCGAGAAAGAGATGGCGAGACGGTCTAGACGCGTACCGCGAGGGCTGGTTCGAGAAGGCACGTGAAAAGAGCACATGAGATGATGAGAAATTGGGGGAGGCCTTTGCCCCGCAGTGGGACAGTACAGGCTATTAAAATAAACTTACAGCATTCCATCTACTTACAGAAACATTACACCATTTAGTTTCCAGTCGGCTCCATAACGAAAGCAAGCCGTAACTTACAACGTCGCAGTTGAACGATCTCAAATGCACTCGTAATTGCTTCAAGACACCGTTTTTACTGCCTTGTTACATACTTGTTAGGTGTTGTATTGATGGAAAGCCGCAGAACAGCCAACTTTGCATTAGATTAGAAACTTGTACAAGAAAGTGGTAAAAAGATGAGTTGCAACTGTAGGACCGCAATAGCTAAGTGGATAGCTGGGAGGTAATTTCTTCATTTAAAAGGGTTATGGTCGTGTATTCAAATGCAGCGTACCTAAGTGTCATTCTCTTGAGGAGCTCAGGAGGGTTTATTTTTAAGGGACCATTATAGTTGCCAGTAGATAACAGGGGGAGGAGCTCGAGGCTAAATAATAACAGCCACTCAGATCAATCTTCAGGTTAAGCGCTTGCTTAGGTTGATTTGTGGATGGTTGACCACTCATTACATATCGAGTTTCCTCCGTGCCTCGGAAAGCACGTTAAGCTATTGGTCCCGACTGTCACTTGTAGATCTTTGACAGTCCTTACAGGTAGTCAAGTGGCTAAGTCTGACAACCAGTCTTACCAAGGAGTTGTATTACCCAGTACTAACTGGGTTGTGAAGGTCAGATAGACAGTTGCCAGGTGTAAAATAGTTGCTTCCAGCTGCTTCCAGTTTGACTGGAAGCCGACCCCAATATGGATAGGAAAAGGCTAGGCAGATGATAAGTGTCATTCCCTCTCTGTCTGTGTGTGTTTTGCAGAAACAGGAACACTTTTTAAAGCGTCTGACAGTTAAGTGTCGTTTGAGTATTGGCGGGTAAGTTTTATAGCTCAAGTTGGAGCTTGACAGACGTTGAAATAAAGTCATGCATTAAACTGGAACTGAAGTAGTCGCGTAATATTAACTTAGTTTCACCCATAAAATGCCTGTATGAGATATCCGATATGTCAGTCGGTACTTAAATGAAGGCTGAATGTTTATGTAGGTAGTTCAAATTTTTATAGTGGTCACAAGCGCGACTGCTGAGCACGCGGTCCTGTGTTCGATTCTCAGGTCGGGCAAATTGTTATTGGGTTTTACCATCAGGAATTTCTCAGTAGCAGTCACGGAGTCTGGATTTGTGCCCGATTGATGGCAATTGACTCGCCTCTATTACATGAAACTTTAACATAACTGGCGAAATGTGGGTGTACTATTAGGTACACCTCTGCCTAGCCTTTCGGGGATTACAGGCGTGCTGCTATGTTATGTTGCGTACTTATACACCCGTTATTCAGTCATTCCATTAATCATGCCATTCAACATTATCCAGATAACGAGGTGATCAAAAAAGGTAATTTACTAAATTATACTGTTCGAATGGTTCTCAATGGCCATGTGGCCATGTGATATGTTACTTTAAATAGACCTCGATACGATTGGAAACTGTACGGACACGTCATTCACGTTCACTCAACCGTAACTTGATTTACAACGTTTTAATCCTATTATGTGTATTTGAATCGAAATCCTGATTAAATCTATGGAAATTGCCACTCGACTGTGGTCCCGAAACACTCGATTTGGGCCATATCTTGGGTCCTGAATGGCCAAGGACTGGGTCGAAGTTAGATAAAGCCTTGCTTTGTACTGTCTCGGAAGCCATGACACCATTTTCTGTAGCTACCCACGGAAGTGACTGAAGTCTATTAACACTAAAATATGTAATTAAGTCATTATGTATATCTAATGTACATTTTACGTACCTACCATAATTTGATGAACACTTTTAATAATGTTACGCTGAATTTTAATTAATTTGCTCAGATTATTATCATTACGCATTCAAATCAGCAAATGTATCTAATTTGAATCATTTATGCGAAATTGTAATTCCTGTCCTAACTTGTTTACTTACTTTGTGATATATCATAGTGCTTGTAACTTCATATTTTTGTTTTTGACAGTTCAAAAGATCCTTCCAACTGGTCCATTTGAGTTTACATGCTGTTGTAGGTATAGGCATAATCAGCCTATTATGTTCCCCCGGCTAGGACGCAGGCCTCATCTCTATGAGAGAGAGTGGGCTATAATCCACCACGCGAGCCCAGTGCGAGTTGGTAGATGTCAAATGTCATCGAATTTTGGTTCTAGGATATGCCGGTTTCCTCACGATGTTTTCCTTCACCGCTCTGAGAGCAGTAGAGATGAAATAAATTACACAAAGTAATGCGCCTGCTAAGGTTCAAACCCATGACTTACTCTTCGTAAGTCAGGACCGCCCCCACTGGGCTACCGCCGCTCTCTGTAGGCATATGTTATAGGTATGTTGTCACTGTCATTGATAGATAAATCAAATGATGCCGTTAAACAAACAATAAGAAAATTAAAGCAACAGTTGTAATTATGTCCATCGGTCATAGATCTCATCTCATTTCATTTTACGAAACTCGGCAATTATTTATCATCAATTCATCGCTCGAATGATCACAGATTGCATGTAGCGATGTCAATCCACTGTTCGTTGACCGGAATCCTATGTTCAAAGACTTTTCTTGGAATATCCAACAATAGTCATCAATGGAGAAAAAATCTTAAAGTGCTACAGAAGTGACTTCAAGAAAGTCACGTTTTGATATACCGCGACGGTTTAAAATTGATACTTGATAATAAAAAGATGTCCGATATTTTTCTTCGATATTATTCTTGGTACATGGACGGTATACCTAGAAAGAAATTTGGCAACAGTACAGGTAATGACTAACAGGTTTTATACGACATTCCTTTTTAATTTTTTTTTCCAAGACTAATGTTCTATCTATAAAGAAAAATCAAACCGATTTCCTTCGATTTATTATATTCTTTTTTTTTTAAAAAAACAGCACTGCTTTCTCCTCCATTACCTCGTAGTAAATTATGCAAAACATCATTAAATTATTATCAAGATCAATTTCGCATTACTCGCGAATGCACTGGAAAGTTTTATGCCGAAGGAAAGCAGATTTCTCAATAATAGACACGTTTCGTAATAATTTGCGATCTATAACCGATATCTATATATTTTCTATTCTTTCGTTTCGTTACCCACAGAAACTCAAACAAAAATCGGCAAACTTAAGTTTATTAACTCATTCAATGCGATATTTTAACATCTTTAAATCATCCTAGCATCCAGCCTAGCCTTTTCCCAACTATATTGGGGTCGGCTTACAGTCTAACCGGATGCAGCTGAATACCAGTATTTTACATGGAGCGACTGCCTATCTGACCTCCACAACCCAGTTAGAACTGAGTAATACGATACCCCTTGGTAAGACTGGTTGTCAGACTTTTTTGGGCCACTAACGACTACCTAACGACTGTCAAAGATCTACAAATGACAGCCGGGACCAACGGCTTAACGTGCTTTCCGAGGCACGGAGGAAACTCGGTATGTAATTGGCGGTCACCCATCCACAGACCAACCTAGGCAAGCACGGCTTAACCTAAAGATCGACCTGAGCGGCTGTTATTATTTAGCTACGAGCTCCTTTAACATCTTTAAATAACACTTACAAAAGAAAAAAGAAACCAAACTCATTACAGAATTAAATAAAGCACAAGTACTAAAGCCGCAATAGAAACCAAAAAATCCACGATAAATAAATAAAACTTTAAAAGGCAGTTCAACTTGAACAACGGCTGAATGATGAATTTTCCTGCTTGAGAAATAAAATCCTCGTTCAAACTCCTTCAGTAGGTCACAACACGAAGACTATATTTAGTTCGGTCCCGTCTAATCGATCGAGTGAATGCAGTTCCCGAAAATATACAGACTCTTATTCTCAGCCGAAAGAATCTTTGTTACAGTAAACGTCAATTGATTTGTAAACTCCTTCATTGTATAACCTAACTTGATATTATATAACTTGATGACAGTTAAAAACAAGCAGTGAAAAGTAATTAGTAATTTAAAATCTTGAAACACAAACAAATCATATTGTTAAAACTAGATACACTTACCTACATTTGGATCGAGAAGGTCCTGTTTCTCCATTATAATAAATAACAAAAGTTTTATAACAATAATATCTAATTATAAACACGTTCGCACATAATACTCACGAAACATGACTGCTATAATACAAGGAAATGTCGAAAATATATCGTGCTAGGTTTATTTTAGACGTTAATATATGATTAATAACTCACACAATAGCAAATGTATTAGACTATTTTACTTTGTATTGATTTTGTAACATTTTTATAAGGTAAATATTACATTAACACTGGATATGCTATTTGTATTACGATACAAAAATATGTCTGCACTTCGCGAATGTTGACTGAACTGTTATGCCGATTGCGTCAATCACTCTGATACCAACATCGACGGTTAGTCAAGAGCCTGTTCCAGTATCTACTACATCATTGTATCTTCACTTTTTTGTCGATGACGTAGGCTATCATAATCGTCGTAATCTGTAATTGCTCAATTAATTTATACCTAAGTCACCATCGTGAATCACAATGCTAATAGTCGGTAGAATTCTTCTTTACAATATAAAAGAAGGTAATTTATCACGTTTTGCAAATGCATAAACACCCACTTACCTCGCTTTTATAAAAGATAGTAGTATATTTATTTTGTATAAGATTGTATTTAATGTTGTTACCATGTACGTCTGCGGCTAGAAGGCATATTACACATAGTTTAGTCTGCTGGATTTATACAGGTGCTCATTTTTAAAACGTGTTTACGTGAACTTTCATTCACGGCTACCACATCACTTAAAATTAATCCACTTAATATATTCAAGAAAGAATTTAGTTTAACGTAAATATCTTTAGACTAGAGGAAATTAGATAATATTGAACAGATGTGGAGATTTTCAAGAGCAGACATTAATACTACCTATTTCATTCTTTTCATATTAGTAGGAGATGATTGGTGATTTCGGGGCTTGAACAATGCAATAGAAACTGAACAAGTTACAAACCATGTTCAACAAGTTTTTCATACCAAAAAAACTAAAAAAAGAAAATTAAAAACTACCAACTTCGTAGCTTCGTACAAAACAAAAGGCACTTAATTAATTTGCAAACAATATGAAATAAGACATCAAAATAATGAGAACTACTGTCGAGTAGAAATTAACATTGTGTCGAAATGATTTATTTTGACAGAACAATCCCACAGTCCTAGAAGAATCAGACGCTTTGTAGACTAGACACAAGACAAAATGAGCATTTAATTTGCTTACTGATGGGAACAGGAACTAAAGCATTTGTCTAAATTGCAGTCTGACCAATCGTGACCAGAAAACTTAGAAACCTCTTTAGGCCCACTATATTTTTAACTGGCAATTCCTTCAAATATAAGGAAGCCTATTAAAACGTGCTTAGAAAATGCCAGTAGAAAAAGTATTGCAAAGTCTCATTGCATATTCTATTTGCAAACAACGCCACTGTCTCAGGGTATTACACCATCGTGCGCCGATTTATTCAGACTGCAAGACTGTTACGTGGGATACAAACTTATGAGGCGTTAGATAAACGGGCGGCAAACAAATCTGAACTTAATTGCTTTATGATAAGATTGCGAGTGAGGTCCGTGATCGGTAAGATGAGTGGTTTGGCCTCTTGGCAATGATACAATGAGACACCTATGAGTCAGAGCCGTGACTGGGACAGACTACCTGCCCCTGGGGCCTCCAGTCATGATAACGTTTGTTCTTTATTGATCTCACAGATTTGTACCGCAATACGAGCAATTTTTTTTCTTGTTAATTAAAAATATTAAAAGGTAATTTAAAGGTTACCGTTTTTTCATCATAAATGGACACTTTGAAGGAATAGCTCCGTCTGAATAAAATCAAAAGAAATCATTTACTTGGTCAAAGTAAAGTTGATTCAAACTCTGCACATAATGGACAAATTAATGAAAAGAAGGCCTGAAACCAATGGCCCAATGAGGAGCAAAGTTTCCACCGCATCTTAACCGCAGAGAACATTTACGTCAAAACTGGACGAAAGGACCGTTTTATAGACAGGGAAACTTCGTGAGTCATTATATTGAGTCACTAGTTTAACAATATACAAATTATATGGTAAATAGAAAAGTACATTTTCGTTTCCGCGTTTCATAACACATTGTTAAGAAGTGCGTGAAAAACTGAAAGCGAAAGATAAACATGACGCATTCGTGGAATAGAATATAATGTAGGTTTTAATAATTAAGAAGAGAGCAACGAATTCTTCATTTCAAATAAGTAGCACATCACCATACAAAATCAGTTTGGATTAGATAACAAGCAAAGAAGAAGTTGGCAGATTCGTCTCAGAACTGAGTTGTTGTAGTTTTTCTTGTTTATCTCTCTTAACTTTATAAAGTTTATTATATTTATGTATATAAGTATATATTCCTATATGTTTTAAATAAAAATATTTTCTAGTCTTTTTTTCTGTTATTGCACCTACTGGTTATTGTCTCTGCATCACCCTAAGGTAGACTGGTAGAAAATGCCTATGGCATTAAGTCCTCCGTTGTGCAGTCTTGTAACTTGTGCATAATTTTTTAATAAATAAATAACAAACAATAAACTGTAGTGCACCAAAAACGACACCACAAGCAAATCAAATTACACATAACGTCAAAGCCAATTCATAAAAATTCAGCGACAAAAGCGCTTCAATCGCTCATTAAACTGCGCTCCACAAAGCTACCATTATTCTAGATCCACATCAACACTCTGATTGGCAGTTGTTGCCCTGATTAGTACATTGACACCAAATTAATCGGTCCCATTCACGTGTAATGAAAGACTCGCGTTATTTATGATGCGTGGTTTTGCGTGCACCGCAGTGTAAATTATTTATTGATTTATATGGATTTTGTTTCTAGAGCGTGTGGTACGGTTAGAATGACACTGGCTGATTGGTTGGGATTTCACTTAGATCATGACTTTACTGAAATATTATCCACTCGATACATAGCTATAACCTCTCTCCGCTTCGTTGTTGTTACTTTGAGTTTCCATCAGGATTTTTTAATAGCAGCCACGGAGTCTGAATTTGTGCCCCGTTGATGGCAATAGGCTCGCCCCCTATTCCCTGGGACTTAAACATAATTGGGGAAATGTCGGTGTACTATTAGGTACACCTCTGCCAACCCTTCGGGGATTACAGGCGTGATTTTATGATGCGTATTAGAAATAATACATGAGAACGTAAAAAATTGCAACTATGAAATGAACCAAATAATGCGTGCTATTGTAAAACTATGCCATGCCATTATTCAAGAATTTAAAGTGTTGGTAATTGAGACTTTATTTCCAGTACATTAAGTCCTCACTTACCATTTTGTGCTATGATATCATTCATATTTGCACATATTAAGACGTAATGTGTGACCTTCTGAGGTAGTCTGAAACTCGGTCGCTAAGTAAATATAGACGGAAAAGAACATATAATATTATTGTGTGTTCAGTGCATTGTGAAGACACTTTGTGTACTTTGTAATAAATATTCATGCTTAATACCTTACCAGACTGATTGGCTAGAGAAGGTAAAACACCGAGAGCGTTGGGAAGGAATGGGGGAGGCCTTTGCCCATCAGTGGGGCAGAATAGGCGCTAATAAAAAAATACCAGTGGCGAAGGTTCCATACAACTCGATTCCTACCGGATTCCCTTTGAAAAATGGCACAGTCAGTATTCTATAGACAAATAATATTATCACATAAAAAGATATGTACTCCGGCTTACCTCTTACAAAAATTGACCCTTCGCTACTGAAAAATACCTTACCTCATGAACTCATATAGACTTTATACTTGAACTGATCAAACGTTACCATTTGAGGTAAATTAAAAGCAAATAACCCGAACTTAATAGTTACTTAATTGGTTAATTAAATACTACGTTATTCATGGAAACATCCTCAATCAAATAACTAAAATTAAATTTAAATGTGACATCAGATTCTGCAGAAACTAAAATTTTGATTCACGTGACTAAAATCGCAGTTAAAACTAAAGCAGTTACCTTCGTTAAAGCAGCAATTTTAACTGGGTTTTTCAAACTAAAAAGTCAGTTCAAAGAATAGACCTCAAAAACACTCTTTTTCTGTTCACTGAAGTGAACAAAACATATCTATACAATTTTATTCATTATCACGGAAACGTAATACACAGAATTTCTGCTAAATTCCTCTCTCCGACAGAATTCCCTTGGATGCTAACATCGGCACTGAGAACGAGATAAGCATGTGGAAATAGCCTTAGCAGAGCGCGATATATTCAGAAATAGTCCGGCTTACATGTACTCAGATGCAGTAAGGAAAGAATATCGACTTTTCCGATCTCCATCGTATGAGGCTTATGCCTTTCTTGTAGTTAGAAATGGGAAGTAAAAATGCATTGAGCATAAAGAATCTTCTTTCTTTATCGAGTGGTTAGTGCCTAACCTGGTGAGAGAGTTTTTATCCACCCATGGACTTCTGACTTGGCATTACCTGCCGTCGAGAAGTATCTAGGAGGCATGCTAGTTTCCTACGATGTTTTCCTTCACGAAGCAAGTGCTAATTCTGAAATGCACACATGAATCAGAAAAATCAGAGGTACAGGAACTTGAGACCTGTGACTAGGCAGTCCGACGGTCACACCACTAGTTTATCACTGCTCATATAGAATAATATACGAAAAAAATTTGCAGCTTCAGGGAAATTATTCAGAAAAAATCAACTGACATTTCAACAGCTGGCTTTTGTAAAAAATCCACAGTCTCTGACAGGATAAAATTTTCGTAAAATCACAGTATTATTTTTATATTTTGTAAGAATTTTCCTACCTATTGTGGCATGATTGAATATAAATTCACCACCCTATTGTTACCTACACTACAATACATACAGACATAATCCACAAGTCAATGGAAAATCCAGGACACAATATTGTTTGTTGCTAAATCGGTCCCATTGTGTTAGGTTTATTTCTAAAATACAATTTCTATGGTGGTGATTGTCCTTAAAGTACTTAAAGTACTAATAATAAATTTTATATAACTTAACATTACGCCTGTAATCCCCGAACGGTTAGGCAGAGGTGTACCTAATAGTAGGTACAACCAAATTTCGCCAGTTAGGTTCGAGTCCCATGTAATAGGGAGCGAGCCTAATGTCATCAACCGAGCACAATACCAGACTCCGTGGCTGCTACTAAGAAATTCCTGATAGAAAAACCCAATAACACTTTGCCCGACCCAGGAATCGAACCCTCATGCGCAGCAGTCGCGATTACGACCACTAGACCAACGAATCAGTCAACGTGTATGTAGGTACAGGTAATTCATACAAGATCGATTATGAAAGGTAAAATTATGTCTAGTTTACTTGAATAAAGGAAGCCAAAATGATACTTTTTGAATTCTACCTACGTAATTGAATTTTAACACTGTTCATTTCAGACGCTCAGGTGGGTTTCAGGTATATTCATAACTGTTCCAAGAATAATTGGAATAAACAGTTCCAGAAAGCCTTATTATTTTTGTTCTTTTAATTTTTCCGCGTGCTCATGCTGGCTACCCACAAATATACTGCCATGAAAATTTTTGAAATTCGAACATTTGCTTATTTTTCCCTGACTCATTTCATTTTTTTCGTATCTTTGCCGGAAATCTCAAAGCTGACCCCAATGTGGAAATATACTATAGATATCTAACAGGCCAGCCCTTCAAAAACATGGCTTCAATTACCACGGTGACTCAGGCTCTCTGACAGTATGCCTCGTATTGTATAGATAACCAATAAGTACTAACAGTTCGGCCCTTTGCAAGACTTCCCATTGTGTGCCATGCACGTGAAATACCAACCTAAAAAAAAACTAAAGGCCCTATTTAAATTCCATTCAATGTAAATTTTCCTGAATTGTTTATCTACAAACTATTAATATTTCTCACATAAAATTTGCTCACAATAAGTCGCTGATAAAGTCATTGATTTATTTAAATATTTTCAATACAAACAGCTTTGCATGGGAATAATCGATTTGGTTAATGTGAATGATCGTGACGATATTTCAGGGGTATTTAATGAGATGTTTTTGGTAAGACTGACGAGTTCTTAACACGTAAGAAGCAGACTGAATGATGGACGAATAAAAACGTCAAAGATTCTTATTTATCTGTTCTTCACTGTTAATATTTAGGCCAAATGTCATTGAGACTGGCTGAAAATAAAAAAAGATTAAAAATGATTTGCAAAAAAATAAACAAATGAAATAGGTACCTATTTTCAGGAATTGAAAGTTGTGTTTCTTGATCTGTTCTATTTAATGTCTATGCCTAAAAATGTACTAGGTGTTATTAAAAGATAATATTATAAATAGGTATGTATAATGATGTCTGGTACAGTATCAAGGTTCATGAATTTTTCATACGCGGAGGTTGTTTATCGTAAAAGTATGTATCGATAAATCTGGTAGTAATTTGTACGATAATTACATCATTATCGTCACGAACGCTTTGTCTTCTGTATGTTTTAGGTCGATGTCGACTTCCATGACATGCTTATTTTTTTACCTATAAGATGTAGAGACCTATTTCTTAGCTATGAGCTTTGAATACTTAAGAATATGTCTCTATTAACTGCTGACAACAGTTGATGGCAATAGGCTCGGCCCTATTACATGGGACTTAAACATAGCTGGTGAAACGTGGGTGTACTATTAGATACTCCTCTGCCTAACCCTTAAGGGATTACCGGCGTGATGTTATGGTATGTATTATCAATTTGTACTACTTCTTTGAAGACACGATTAAAAAGTTGCATTATCTATGGATGTTTTGTCAAAACATATAAATTAAAATGTTTTCAATAACATATCAACGAGAAAAATAAGTTGATAGTTCACACTTCAATTCATGACCCTTCCGTTCATAATAATCAGGTAGTCCTCATTAATAAATAAGTTGAATATTTTGCAAATTCCCATTGTCTTGTGGCTGGCAAATACTAATTAATAAGTCATTAATATGTTGTTTACGGACCGTTTCTTTGATAAGAAATACCATTATGGACGTCATAAAGTGGCCCAACAGGATAAAATCATTAAAAATCCTATTCATGTGCCTTCCGATGATCTAATTTTGGTACAGGAATATTTAGAAAGCTTGTCAATTAGGTACTTATATGGCGATCGTGAACTTTACGGAATAATATTACTGTCAAGAAAAAATTCAATAATGATTGCATATCGCTTTTATTGAATTAGTAATAATTAATTTATTTCCCATTCAATCTACTTATTCAGTACAAAGTGCGATTAATAGCAAACAGATTATTTGGGCATACGCATTTTTTAAACTCTTTTTCTTCTATAAAATAAAAAAAATACTCAATCCTGTATAATTTAAAATTATCCAAAAACAGCTTGAAAATAAAGTCCAGTTGTTTTTGGATAATTATATCATTACCCGTGTGTTTTTATAAAACACGAGTTCGAATCTTATCAGTCAGCACACGAAACTAAAAACCAAAAATGGGGTGATACCGTAGAGCCAATAACAGCTGTTTGCAGGCACCTGCGCGTGGGCAACTGTCGTCGTTATAGCAACAATGACCAAGCCATATGGCCGGAACGTTATAGAGAAAGTAAAACGACTGCGGTTTTATGGTACAGCCATAAGCATGTGTCAAACGGTTTTCTTGTTATATGAGTGGTATACACTCACTTGAACGAAAAAAGTACCTTCAAGAAAAATACCTCTGGCTTATTGGTTGGTTTAGCGGCTATTGGTCATCGTTGTTGGAGTTAGGAAAAGACTAGACAGTTGTCTAGCCTTTTCCCAACTATGTTGGGGTCGGCTTCCAGTAAAACCGGATGCAGCTGAATACCAGTATTTTACATGAAGCGACTGCCTATCTGACTTCCCTACCCCAGTTTCCCACGGGTAACACCGATATGCCTTGGTATGACTGGCTGTCAGACTTTCGGGCAGCTGACTACCTATAACGACTGTCAATGATATACAAATGACAGCTGGGACCAACGGCCTAACGTGCTTTTGCACGGAGTAAACTCGGTATGAAATGGCTGGTCACCCATCCACGGACCAACATAGGCAAGCGCGGCTTAACCAGAAGATCGACCAGAGCGGCTGTTATTATTTAGCCAGGAGCTTCTTTAGCTCATCTAGGCTAGGCTAGCAGTGTTAGTGTTAATTTGAAGTCCTGGAACGAAAGTCTGACAATCGGTCTTTGCAAGGGGTATCATGTTTAACCTGGATTGGACTGGATTGTGGTGGACTGGCACTCGCTCTATAAAATACTGACATTCAGCTGCATCCGGAAAGGCTGGAAGCCGACCAAGCTGGGAAAAGGCTAAGCTAATGATGATTCTAAAACGAAAGTATCTCTGGTCTTTTTATAGAGTCTAATCATGCAAACAGATAAATAATGAAGAAACCCTTGAATTTATAATATAGAACCATGCTTCTTTGTTTTAAATCACTATTTCACATGGGCAACATTCTTTAAAATTATTGATTCTGAAGTCAGCACGAAAAGATTAAAAAACAATCAGCTTGGAAATGCACACCAAATTATTCTTATCTCCTTAATCTAAACCGTGTATACGATTGATAATCTTGATAAACTAATCAGTAATTGTTGCTGTTGTTAATTGTCATCCTTTTTCAAAATAAACAATTCATTCGGTCAACGTCAGGGTTGTCAGCTAATGAAAATGAGTCAATATTAATTCTGACGCGCCGGTGAGTCTAGTTCAAGACCCGAGAGGATTCGTAATGGTAATAAAATGTCGCTGCTTGGAGTCAAGGTTAGTTCAATTCATTTTCGACTAGATTAATGTAGGTAGCTTCTTCTTGTTAGGCTTAAAATGCTTTGCACGCCTACTGAAATACTGAAGCCGAAATTTTGTGAACGAAATAAACATTTATTCTAATAAAAGTTGTATTTTATCTGACGAATAAATATAACAGTTTGAGATTACATTTATTTTCTGTACAAAAGCTGTCATAGCTTCATATTTATTCTTCACAAATTTTTATAAAGATTAAAAAATCGACCCTTAAGTTATTTATCAATTTTAATTACTCAAAAGACTTTGACCTATTTCCATTTTCCATTGACAATTTTTCTAATGACGACGTCGAACAGTCTAGCTCTTCATTTAATTGCGACCGATATAGTTCCTATCATGGCAAGGTGAACACTCATTTCCATTCACATGATGTCATCGTAACAGTTGTTGTGTAGACAATACCAATAGACATGTAAACGCAAAAGGATTAGAACTCCGGCACCCTTTATCGCGCTTAGATACAATCAACTAAATGAATAAGTGTGCAGGCTGCTAACTAGGTATTATTGATCAATGTTTTGCGTGCGCAGTCAAGAATTTAACGTAGCTCTTCTGAATGAGTCTTAAGATTTAAATTACGATGCAGCATGCAACCGTCATCCTCATACCCTTCTTACTAGTAAATCAATTAGTATATAAGGTCAGACACAGCATGCCGTTTTCTTCCAAACATCTCTCTCTAACCGCCGATAAGTCAAAAGTCACTTTCTTTCAAGCATATCATCTTTCACTCAGCCCATTCATCGTTTCCGTTGCCCTTATGCCTAGTGACCTACTGTTTACTGAATTGTTGAAAAAAGTTTAGATTTATCCTGTACACCAAACTTTTTAGTCGAGTGTACACCGAAAGCGCGAAGGTTATGCCCGACCTTGTAATACATCAGCCGTATCGTATGGCGATGAACTCGACATTTGACTCAGTGTTTATCGATCCCACCTTAGGATATGTGCGTGTTACCATCACAGGTACTTCTGATATAGCTTCGGAAACTTTTTTCATTATTATTATCATGTAGGTAAGTACGTCTCTAGATTATTCACTGAAAATTTGATCTATTTTTATCTGTATCCAATATTTGAAACATAAAGTGTCTGTGGCTGATGCAAAAAAGCCTTATCGGGTATCAAATTTATGGCGCACGTGTATGGTGTTGTCTAATATGGTTTCTATTAAAAGCCAAAGTCATGGTGTCTGTTACCTCTAATTATTAATTAGATAGATATTATGATGATAAGTATTAGATAATAAAATTAATAATTCAGCACTATTCCTCTAATTAAATAATTGTAACTAAGTTTAGATTTTGTTATTAATATCCATGACAGATAAGTTTAATCATTTAACGCAACAGACGCAATTCAATGCCTAGTACGTTCGTGCGTCAATAATTAAAATATTATGGAGTATTGTATTGCCATGTAGTCAGGTTAAAAACCTTGTAGCATGTTTTACGATTGTATACTATTGTGACCATAATTACTACACATTTAAAACCACAAAAAAACCTTAATTCTTTTCCTAATTTTGATACTTATGACAAGTTTTGTTAACGAACAAAGGTAGGTAAGGAGTACTTCGTGTAGGTACTGTAGTACTTACACGAAGCACTCGTTAATTAACAATTTCGAAGTTTCATAATACCGTGAACAAGTTGGGAGTATTTTAACGTAATTTACGACACTTTAAAAATGTATTGAGAATGCGAAAAGCGTCGGAACCTTACTCGTTTCGCAAGAGTTTGCATACAAATACGTAAAGTATCCGGTGTTTAGGAGCTACCTAATTAGATATACTCGGGCATACTTTTCAGTACACGACTTAACATCGTGAAAATTAATAGATACTAAATCAAATTTGACAGCCCTAGCAATGTAAGTGCCAAATTCTCGATGCGCGGGCGCCGTTTGTAAATAATGCTTTTGACAGCTGGCCTCAACATCTGCCAAGACACTTATTGATAAAGCGACATCTCAATTTAGTCGAGTAGCAATGAAAAGTACACAAACACGTTAAACTGCAAGGGCTAGTATTAATTCCGCACATAGATGCCTTATTAAATACCAATAACAAATGAATTTTATCTCATCAATGCCACTGCAGACTATTCCGTAACGTGATATTCCAAAGCCCAAATCATGACTGTAATCAGGCGTCGATAACATTGGGGGATTTTCAAGGCCAAACGAACGTTTTACGCGTTAATATTTACACAATAATATTGATTAAAGAAAACAAAAATAACAAAAAATAAATACCTCGTCGGACAGAGGTGAGGCAAGTGGAGAATCCTTTGACCCCCTCCTCTTCGATAGAACCCTCTCAACCAAAGTATTTAATGAAAGTCTCCTGTTCGTCGTATACATTTTTCTCACAAGAACTACCAAACAGGTTAAAAACTAATTGAGTCAATAAGTCCCATTGCTTTTTAAAACGTCCAGTATAAGCACTTTCTAAAAAACGTCCGAAAAAAACACTGATAAAATAATAATCGCACTACCGAATTAAAACGTTCCTGAAACAATGCGTACGTTCAGACTGAATTGACAGAGGAAAATGGTGGCACGAAAACTGTAGCATAGTGTTGACGAGTATATAACTCGACCGATAGCAAGTGCCTACCAGGAAAATAGGTGTGATAACGGGAACATTTGCATATACAACTTACCTAGGTCGCTTCAGATGTGTTTCTATTTAATTGTTCTATGAAATAATACAAAACGTTGGTGTTTTTATAACGCAAAAAAGTGTAATATAAGCATACACTAATGTCGATTGTACGGATCTCAAATTCCGGCTCAGACTGCAATTAATTTATTTAATATACAAAACACAATAATTGCTTGGCTTTGTACGTAATTGACTTCGTTCGTCTTTCATAAGCAAAAAACAAAACACTCAAAAAATTACTTCGTATAAATCTTGTTCATAATAAACTTAAAACAATCTGCTGCCATCTAAATACAACCGGAGTACAATCACAAACATCGTAAAAAGAAACTCCCTCATTATCTGTCCAATTTAAACCATCCTGGAACCGCTTTGAGAACGATCTCGTTGCAAAGTAAACCATAGCCGAGTTAAAATTAAGTTCAGATTCAATCTAGGAATTTCGAGTGGAAAAGCTACACACGGATGTCCACTTATCTCCAGAAAAGTTAATGAATGAAGGAAAGTTCGACCACGAGGTTATTTGAAACAAAAGACAAATGTTTCAAGTTGAGACATAAACAATGGTTGAATGTTTCGTTTTGTATCAAATGACCTCTTTAGCGGAATGCGAACAAAAAATGTAAAGAGCAAACTGTTTGTTAAGAAGAAAGTGTCGGTTTTAAGTAGTAGGCACTATGTGAAAAAATGCGGACAACGCATTCGTAAACAGTAGACACTTAACAACATAGCAACAACGTTTCAAATCGTTCACTGTGAGAAAATTGCTTTGAAAATGTTTCTTAATCTGAGTTTATGGAACACCAAAAGTGAAAGTGATGATACAAACGCGTAAATAAACGTGGAAATGCTTTTGAATTTGTCCTCAATTTGTCGAAGATACATGAGCTGTGAATGAAAAACTTTCATACTGATCAGCACGAAAATAATACGAAAATTCCTCTCAAATTTTATGCCGTCCTTGTAATACAAATGTGCCTTCACAAGCCATGCCTGGAGACTGACAAAACCATGCATACTTTAGGCCTATAAAGATCTCAAGTTTATAAGGGTCCCCGTACAGAATATGAAATAAAGAGGTAGCTGTACATACGGTACAGTCCTTTTATTTTACACCTTTTCGTTTCAATATTACAGGACCGAGACAGGCAAAGTAATGAATAATACATAGCCACAAAACTTATAGCATTTCATTATTTCCGCCCAAATTATAGTCCCGAAGGAACTTACGAAGATAGATCGAAGTTACTGTAAGTTGCTGCATATTATATTAGCTACAACACATGTGGGAATATGGCAAATTACATTATATGTTACTGACTCGATACAAAAGACGTTAATTATTACTGGAATTTCGCTCGTTCTGCGAAACAGAAATAAAGATTAAACTAAAACACTGCTGAGCGAAGTTTCTTGTGAATTCATTGCGAAATAATTGTGAATATGAATAATATACGACTCAAAATGGATTGCAAAGCATTGCACAAGACTGGGGTCACTGCCTTTCAGACAAAAAACGTCAAATACCTGCGTTGTAAATGTCCTAAACTATGTATTATATGAGCAATGTTTGTAATTACGTTCTCAAATACGGATCTAACGGTTTCGATGGAAGTTGCAATATAGGGGGCGAAAAATCGATCTAGCTAGGTCCCTTATCTGGGAAAATTCGTTTTCTCCATTTTCACTCGAGCTGAGCTTGGTCGACCTGGTAACTAAGTTTAAAATGAATCATGTTTTAAAAAAATCGACGTGCAAGGTGCCCATACATACACAAGTCAATTTTCAAATTATTTTAGATAGGTAACAGTGTAAAGTTTAACATTAAGGTAAAATCAGCAAAATTCGCAATATATCAAGGGTCATTGGCATTACGTGTCCTAATTAATCCATCAGACGTACCTAATTGATCATTTAAATAATAAAGTTACACGAGCAATATTTGATTTGAACTAAGCTTAATTGACCTGCAAATAGAGACGAAATTGCATTGAGTTCATAAAGATCTTTTAACTGAATGATAATAACATGTAGAAACAAGAATAGTTTTATGCAAAAAGTAAGATTTTTAAGTATGGGTCAAAGCTTTGTTTCTACATTGTCTGTTGTTCGACCAATTTGGTTACCAAAATAGGGGATGGAGCGGACAAACTCTCAAAGGATACACTTGCTCCACTGGAAAGTGGTGCGATTGAAAAGTTTCCAAGCGGAGGCCCTTAGCCCAAGTGCTCCGATGCACTTGTTTTTTTGCTCGCATTTTATACTTATTACACTTTATCTTGAGACGAAATAGAATGAAGACGGCTGAGGCAAGCTAAGTTTATTAATTTAGACATCTTTGTGAGTGAAGTCTGCTTAAGTTACTTTGAAAGTTCTTTCTTAATTCGTTTTTTAAGCGTTATATTTGCAGCATCAATTTCTTTAGAGCAAGCAGTTTGTTGCTGCATGTTTAACATTTTTGTAAGATTATTGAAAATTCAAGGAAAAAAAAAATTACGAAGTGAGATGATTGGCTATTTCCCAAAAGATTGTGACAGCATTATCAATTTGTTGGTTCTATGACAAGAACTGGCGCCAGTAATATTTCCAGTTTCTATTGATTACAGTAACTCAATTGGTTTGTTTAAATAACAAGCCTGTGTACACTAACAGAGCATAATAAATATATCTGGAATTATTTATTTAACGTTGGTTTCCAGTTTTCTTAAGATTAACATAAACGTAACATTGTTTAAGGGAATATTGAATAATATTGTTTTCTCACCGTTCTGTAAAATAGATACAAATCAATTTGGTAGTCGAGCGAATTTATAATGATGATAAACCCTTATTCCTAGTGTAGTAAAAATTTCATATTCGAAAACTAAAATGACAAGCAATGTAACAAATAACATAAAGCAAAATATCTAAGAGGCGATAAACAATTGCGTGTCGAATTGCATTATGGTTATAAAGAGATTAGGGAAACAACCTTCTGATAGTGCGCCTTATGAAATTTTCAGATTTGCATGATTTTTTACTTTTTTTCAAAACTTTGCCGTTTTTATTTTATTTGATATCTTCTAAGGAAGAACCTCCTACTTAAGTACCTACATTATAATTGATCTTTCCGAGCATCGTGACGTGACATTTAACGTTATAAAATTACGTGGGTGGGTGTCTGGTTCAATAATTTGTTCAACCCTTATAAGCTAAATGAACCATTTTAATAGTGTGAAGTTCAACCATGTAGATCCAAAATAATAATAGAGCAACTCGGTCGAAAATTCTCGACCTTTTCGTAGTATAGCGATAAAATAATTCATTCCATTGGTTAAAGATTCCAATAAAAAGAAGAAAAATATTCCTAGCTAGGTTATCAAATTCAAATGATGAGGCTATAGGCCAAAGTTGGCCCGCGTTCAAATACTGATCTCAATTTGCGCAGTCTTTACACCCTTTGCTTGAAATATTGGACCGACCGACCGTGCATTGGACCATAATTTAGATACTGGCTCATAAACAGTCGCCGTTTAGGGTTAAATTTATTCACCGTCGTTTTACCTACACGGAGTTATTGAATGGTTATTTTTCTAATTTATTATTCTGAGATAGCTGCTATACAGTTTTGCGTGAAAATAAGAAAAGCTGTCATGTAACTAAAGTTCAAATTTTCCTCTGCGAGTTTAGAAGTTTTTATTTTTCTACATTAGATACTGGCTCATAAACAGTCGCCGTTTAGGGTTAAATTTATTCACCGTCGTTTTACCTACACGGAGTTATTGAATGGTTACTTTTCCAATTTATTATTCTGAGGTAGTTGCTATACAGTTCTGCGTGAAAATAAGAAAAGCTGCCATGTAACTAAAGCTCAATTGTGCGAGAGTTTTTATTTTTTCTAGTTTAGTCATGCTCTTCTGTGTTGACGTGTAACAAAAAAGTTGTCATATCTATTCAGTGTTGTGTCATCTTAACTGATGTTTGAAGGTTATGTAAACGACGATGTCCAAGGTCCACTATACATTTCATTTTTATACGAGATGTCTTTAAATAATTCACATCAAAATTTAGTAGGTAAACAGTTGAAGTTGTTGACATCGTGATGAAGTTATTGTAAACAGATATTGTAGGTATAGATGCAAATAATATTTATTTATGTATTTAACGACAAGGAAATAAGCAGCTAAATCATTTACTTTCTTGTCTTGCCTATCGCACGCACTCATAAATAAATGGAGCACCTCCACCATGTAGGTATACCTCAAGAGACGTATGAGGGACTGCAAGATTTATGTAAGGTCTGATGCAAGCTAAAAATGACTACAACACCATCTATTTTTCTACGGAATCCATTTGCTGACAAGGGTCAGTCATGTTATTGCCATCGGATCGCGGGTCTGCTCCGAATTTCAGCACAATCTTTACTCAAGTCTCATACATATTAATGAGGGTCCAAGAACACAGAAGAATAGGATTGAACATTCCCAGATTTACTAAGATTATCCGAAAGTTACGCACCTTCGGTTGTCGGGTCGGTTGCGACGATTGGAGATTTATGTTTATTCCTGTCGGGTTCCATAACTTAGCAGTCGGTGGACGCAGTAAGTACCTAGATCGTTTTCATCCTTATAGTGTTTGGTAACAACGAAAAGTTTGGGAAGGTAGTAACGTCAACAATGTCTGAATAGACTCATTAAAATAGACACTAATTATGTGTCTAAGCAAAAAAACTATACAAAGTAGAAAGTGATTTCTTAATGAGCTAAGTACGTACTATAAGAAACGACTTCGCGGTAAACAGCGAGATATTATCCGCTTTTTTCATACATTATTATGAGATCAGAGTCGTTTGTAACAGAGCATGGCTGGCGACCGACATACAGTTCATTATAAAGTCCATACTATTACTAATAGATATAGATTAATGGTGATCTATTCCATCGATAACTTAGCTGTTTATTCGTTATACTGAAGTATCGTAAAATACAATCGATTAAGGTAGGGCTTTGACAATTCAACTTGAATTATTTGGCGCTTCTAGAACTATATTTTCTAATAAATCTGTCTGAGGATTATTTTACGTGTTTCTTCGTGGTATTAATTAACATCGGCATCCAAAACAAAGTACCTTTCCTTCAAATTCAATCGCGCAAAAGTACAACGCTTGAACGAACTTTTATCGAGCGAGGGGCAGAAAGAAAGATCTCTTTCGAAACCGACTCAGTCTTTCGGACAACTGGCTTCGTAAAATGAATCCGTGTACTTAAATGTATTACTTCAAATAACTGATTAATTTACAGATGCCTCATTTAAACGAATAAGGTTGGGATGAATTGGGGTATTAAAATCTACAAAGCAAAGCCGGGAGAGTCTCAAATCTGACGTTTACAGGGTGCTTTGTTAAATGTGGGCAATACTTTAAGGGACTAAAGTACTCATAAATATGAGCAACTCTTACTATGAAATATGATTTTAAAAAATCTGCTGTTGCCTACATTTTTTTGAGTTACGCGACCAATAATGAATGGATCAGCTGATATTTTTTTCGCGATTCCATGGTTGGTCCCATAGTAAAACTTGCTTATTTTCATGAGTACTATATGCCCCTAAAGTATTGCCCATTTTTAAAAAAACACCCAGTATATTCGCTCGAAGAATTTGGAGATGAAGCAAAGATTCAGCAGCAATTCCCTTTGTGTCAAGTCCCCTTTGACAGCACCAGTTCCAAGTTTTTTGTTTGTCTACATGTAGATAGGTGACTTTTTCATAGTCGGAGACTTTAAAGCCGTCAAAGGCCGAAATGTCATTCAGCGAGGGATGTTCACAAAGTCATTCATTGATGGAGATACAAAAGTATGAAGTGACATATTGCGTACGTTGCATGTCAAAAATGAATAGGCTGTTTTTAACAAAATGTTATTTTAGATTATATTATTGCATATCGATTCCTCTAAATGGATTAATTTGATTTTATTGAAAGCACTCTTCCATACAAGTATGAATTATCAGTAAATAAATGCAGTCTCGTCTGCTCTTGCAAATCCACAGATTGTTTTTTTTTTTTGAATACTTGTATATGATGGTCAAGATATCACAAGCCAGTGTTTAAAGCAGATGAAATCAACTTGCTCCAATATTTACAAACATTACTTTCTAATAACTGTTTAAATTACACTTTCGCTGTTACCAACTGAGAAGAGAAAACAGAAAATGGCGCGTTTTTGTTTGAAAATGGAACGTGACCGTACACATTATGTGTGATTATGTTAGAATGTGACCATGAACGGTTAAGCTATAAAGCTTTCTAGTTATTATAATTATAGTAAGCGAAGTCTTTATCAAACAAATATACAACCTTTTTTTTAATTAGAACTTTTTACGATCAGACCTTGTTTGCGGGGCAAATATGGCCAGATATCAGAGGTTTGGAAGATAAATACAATTCCAGTAGTTTTTACAAATTAAATTACAAACTATTTAAATTAATAACACTCAGTGTTAGTTATTCGTTTCGCTATTTACATTTCTATTACACTTACCAAAAAGGCTAACAAAAAAAACCTGATCAGAGTTTTACAACTCACACAAGATGATACAAATAAAGCTGACACGATATTTACCTGTCTTTCATCCCAATATCAATATTGGCAGGACGGGGAGATGCCGTTGCTTCGTAAAAACAAAGTGCTCAATGGATGAGGTGTCAAATATGATGTGATGTAAGCGATCTGCCCAATTTACGCTAGAATAGGGTATGACAATGGGACTGACCATGCGAAAATGTCTTCTAGAATTTTCGATATCTGTCTATCTGTCTTGTTTTATGAAAAACAGTAGCCTGCAAGAAGTAAAATATAGAAAAACCATTATGAACATATTTTCTAGCTTCTGTTGTTCCAATTGAAGATAAAAGCTCCCACTTTCTTTATATAAAAACCTAATTAGAATGTGATTAAAATCCTGACAAATAAAATCACTCACAATTCATCTCAAATAACAAAACATATTGACATTAAGATCGAAAGCTTTGAAGATTTTCATAATACCTGCCCGTAATTAGCTGTCATGTGAAAATGAAATGTTTTAATGAATGAAATTAATATCGAAAACGACTTGAAGCTCAAACAAAATGCTTCACAGCGTTTAGCACTAAATATTTGTGTGGAAGAGAATTTATTGCTTCGATAAATCAGTGCAATGATTTTGAAATGTTGCAAACAGAAATCTATATCATTAGGAAGTGAAATATTGTGTTTCGTCTTTCGTAGAGGTTGTGTATTTGTGTGAGGTTGTTATGAAATGCCTGTCTGTAGGCTAAATTATAAATATAAACAGTTCCTTTACAAATATTGCTGCAGCTAAATATTATTGAAAGCGTTACTTTGATAGAAAATGGATGCCTGCTTTCATAAGTTTATTTTTTCTATGATACTGAAACTTTTCAATCTGTGAGTTTTCTAATACTATTATAAAACTTTTTATAAGTTACTTAACTAAAGTTATTCACTCTCAAAATAATTGAGGGAGGTAAACTAAATGAAAACCTTAGATATTATCCAAAAATACTTTTTAAAATAGCGAAATCGAACAATTTATAAAATATCTAAGTGAGATAAATTGGTTCATTTAACCTTTCTATAAAAAGTTCATGTGTCCTGGGTTCGATTCCCGGGCGTCATTGGGTTTTTCAATCAGGAATTTCTCAGTAGCAGCTACGGAGACAGGATTCGTGCCCGGTTGATGGCAATAGGCTCGATCCCTATTACTTGGGTCTTAAACATAACTGGCGAAATGTGGGTGTACTATTAGGCACACCTCTGCCTAGTTCGGGGATTACAGACGTGATGATATGTTAAATTATAAAGTAATTCAGCACCAATTTGCTAGACAAAGGGGACAGTTTTATGCACAAGTCATTTAAAACAAGACATAAAACCAACTACACATCAAATCGACGTAACGGCTTCGACCTTCACCCAGCGAAGCTACATGACGGAAATAATTGCACGAACATGGCAACTTTTTTGTTTATTTCATAAGTTTTTGTTAAGTCAGTCGAGTACGTTTTTTATTGTGTGCTCTATGTATCTATCAGTGGCGAAGGCTTCATACAACTCGATTCCCCGGTGGGAATTCCTTTCAAAAATGGCACAGTCAGTATTATATAGACAAATAATATAATCACATTAAAGATGGACCATTCACCACTGGTATTTAGTTTAGTTTAGTTTAGTTATTTCCTTTATTTATATTTTTAATATTCCTTAGAAAAAACATTTAAAATATAAAAAAATAAAAATAGTTATATTAGTTTATTTATTAATAATTATCAACAATTACAGGTCATATTTTGAAAAAAGTAAAAATACAAATCATCACACATCATCTATACACTGAATCTTGAGGAAATATCTTTTTTCGTATATTTATGCAAAAATAAAAACATTAATCATTTTAATATGGAATTTATTCTGGAAGTTCTAGAGTTATTTTCTGATAGGCACGCGATTCCAAACATTTTGTTCACTTTACTGGTTTTTTTGCAGAAGTTTATCAAAATATAATCGTAATTGTATAGTGTTTAACAACACTAATAAAGCATAGTTGCCATGAAAATTGCTCAGTAATTTCTAGATTGTAGCTGGTAATATGGCTACTGAAGAAATTGCGTGTTTTTATGTGTGCACGTTATATCGCGTGTCTTTCTGACCGGAATATTGGTGTGTTCAGTCTTCGACAATATAACAGCATCTGGAGAGAAACCATGCAACTTTCGACTTTACTTCCATTGTTTTAAAAGCCCAATTAGTACGTGGGCAATTAATTATAGAGGAATTTTTATATTTAAATAATGTAGAAAGCAGGTTGTTAGGATTTATCAAAGAAATAATAAAACGTGAAATTAACAAAAATGTTTGCTTTATCTGTACTAATATTATAAAAAATAAAAGGTAAAATTTGTTTGTGAGTTTGTATGTGGGATGTAATCTTGGGAACTAATGATCCAATTCAAAAATTCTTTCGCAAGCAGAAAGCTACATTATTCGTGAGTGCTATAGGCTATAAATTATATTTATATAAGAAAGAAAGAAAGAATAAAGTTTATTTGACGTCAGTTCATCAAGCACACATAATTAAATAATAAAAAAAAAATACAAATTAAAAAATCACAGTTTTTAGAAAAAATAAAAAAATAAAATGAGAAAATAGGTACATGTGCTGTGTGCCTCACGGCTGCGCCAAAAAGGTCCATATCATGCATATTAGCCCAGTTATCACAATTTTTGCGGACGAAGTCGCGGCGAAAGTGCTAGAGCATAAAACGGGCCCCTGAACTCGCACTTTTACAATGACAGTATTGGAGAAAAACATGGAAACTAGAAAAGAAATAAAGAAAGAGAAGAAAAATTATTCGTAAGTACAAAAGATATAAGTTTGTTTTTCCCCTTTACAATCTTTATGATCATAATTTTTTATGGAAATGTTTTTACGTCGTGATAAGGGGAGATGGTATCTGTCGGCTTGAAATGGGTTGCGACTTCGTAGGAGCCATCGAGATCAATGAAATATTGCTCGAAATGTATGGAATTATTCGGGAAAAACTAATATTGACATACCCTTAAAGTCTTCGGTGTTCGATATTTTATTGATGGCTTTAACAAATGGAAAGAACATACCTGAAACAAAAAACATTAGAATTACAATTTTGTTTATTTTTAAACGTTACTAATACCTAATTTTAAAATTAAAATGCATAAAATGAATGCTGAATTTAAATGCTAACCTACTTATTATTAGAATGACGCACATAATCACTTCCATTTTAGCATTTTATCGTTGTCTGTACCTACCTATAATACAGGTAAACTAAAACCGCAACTATTTGTTACTATGGAAAGAGACATTCATGTATAACAATAGTTGCCCACACAATGAACAAATCATTCCATAATACATATTAAATTATGAGAATTATTGCAAATATTATCCTGTGTAAATTCCAAACGGCATTCCTGGAATCGGAAAGATTTCCTGTGAGACTCAACTTTTATAAAATAGTGTTCACAAATGCAGTTTCAGAATTATTTAACACAAGAAGAATTTTCCGCAGCGTTGGTTGAAATAAAAGAACATTTGAAATACCGAAATATGAGTTTATTACATTTACGTACGAGTACTGTAATCCTAAAATTCTCTGCATCCATATTGTATTGTGAATAAAGAAGAATGGTTAAGCTTTTTCGTTATTTATATGGAAATACGTTTAAAGCAAACAGTAAAATAAAGCCGAGATAAAACAGAAAGTAAAACAACTGTAACAGTAATTTTTGTTTAGGCTCAGTAACAATTGAAGGATTTACTGATAAACAAGAACGAGCGAGTTTTACTGAAGTTTTATTGTTTTTTTCGGCTACAATGTTAAATTGAAATATCGTTTACCGATATGGATATTGTAAACGTTCAATTTCAAACGGATCAAACTTAAGGTGGAAGTGCCAAGGTAACCCGCGAAATTAAAATTTGCTTACGTTTTTTGCAATTTGCAGGCCAGTGTCAGGTTGTATGTTGATGAAAATATGAATCGCGCCAGTAACAGGTATGTAGTTACAGAATTATAATCATTAAAATCATCAATACAACCCTCTAAGTTCATATAACCTAATTATTAATTATTGATATATGATTAAATGAGATATGAGAGTGGTATTGATGAATTTATAATGATTATAATTCTGTAACTAGGTACGTGTTACTGGCACGATTCATATTTTGATCAACATACAACCTGACACTGACCTGCAAATTGCAAAAAACGTAAGAAAATTTGAATTTCGCAGGCTACTTTCCACCTTAACGTGTAAAATTTTTATGATTCATAACTTTATTTCCGACACATAAAGCTAAAATCCCAATACACGAAACATTTAAGGTTCACACCATAAAACTAACACTTGTACACGTCGTGTCATAATCTCGAGTTGTCCCACTTTCGTCATAAAAACAAACACGCATCGTAAAGTTACCATAACATATTATGGGACAATGTGGTGCCGTTGCGAAAGTGGAACTGTGTACCACAGACTACAGAGTAGGAACGGAACCCGTATTGTTTGGAGATGCATGACGAAAGTACATCTGTATTGCACTTGTCTATTTATTACGACACATGTACGGTAATGTGTGGGAGTGAGCGCAGGGTTTTATTTTATTAAATTGTTTAGTGAAAATGTTAGCTGCTTTTCTGAGAGATTTGGTAGAAGAACTAAAGATGTTCCAGCACAGTAAAAAACATACATACTTATAGAAAACCAAAGAAAAGGTATTTGCCCTACTTATAATGTGATTATGTTGAATGTGTCTCTTGAGGCTACATGCTTCGAAGAAGCAGCTAATGTCAACATTAAAATATGCGGTGTTCCAAACAAACGATGTGTTATTTTTTTTCTGTGTCATGTCTCTCAGAAAAGGCTGAGCAGATTCTAATGATGCTCCATGCACGATGTTGGTAATATATTATATTATTATATTATTTTGCAAGCAGGTAGGTCTGGACCTTCCTTGAAGATTAAAACAAAGACGATCCAAGATAGCTAGTTTTTCTCGATAAAGTACGCCGCCATTGATGTCATAAATTACCAAGAACTTTTCTTGAAGTCTTACTTCTTATTCAAACCACGTCCCCAAGATCTTCAGAACACACAACAGGCCGTCGTGTTTCTCCGTAGTGACGTTTAATTCCGTTTCGACTTGTATTTTTCTAACCAAGTATGGCTTACCCCGTGAAGGTATTTGTTTCGCACCAGTGAACACCCCCTGCGCACTTTTATTAACATTAGCTGACTAAGCATGTTCTACTGGTATCGGTGTAAGACAAGTAGGCACTGAACTTGGATCTTCAGTGTATTTGAAAAAAGTATGCGTGTGTTTTGTAATGTTCAGTACAACTTTGAGTGGTGAAGTATTTGTATTAGACATAGCATTACATCACGCCTATAATCCAAAAACGATTAAGCAAAGGTAAACCTAAAAGTACACTCACACTTCGCCAGTTATATTTAAGTCCAACGTTATAGGGGGCGAGTCTATTACCATCAACCGGGCCCAAATTCTGACTGCGTGGCTGCTAATGATAAATTCCTGTTGAAAAACCCAATAACACTATGCCCGAACCGGGAATTGAACCCAGGACCTCATGCCCAGCAGTCGCGCTTGAGACAACTCGACATCAGATTTGTAATAGAGCTGAATAAAATTTGCAAGAATAGTTCAGTAGGTAGTATAAACAAGCTGAGTAGGAACTGTCCAATAATAAATCAAAGTCTATTAGCATCCACAGCTGGTCCTCAAGTCCCCAAGAATCACGGACTACCTCATTAGAGTAATTGATATCACCTTCAATGCCAATAAGTATGATGATCATTAAGGCTCTAGATTCTTTACAAGAAAATATTGACGGTAGAGGCTATTTTTAACAATGACTAAGCTAATCACTTAACACCAACGTCACTTAAACAAGTCGTCAGATCTACTGTAGCTGTCGTAGATTTAATATATTATTGTGAAACTGAACTGCAAATATAGTAACATATAGTCACATTTAGTCTATGTCCAGCAGTGGACGTCTTTTGGCTGAAATGATGATGATGATGATATAGTCAATGAAATCATAATCTTCCTGCCCAAGTCCTATTCTACTTGGGGTCGGCGCAACACGTTTTCTTCTTCCATTGTCCCCTGTCAGGTGTCACGGCATCACTTACTCCTTTCTCTTTCATATCATTCCTCTCACAATCCACGCATCTTTTCTTTGGCCTTCCTCTCCGTCTCCATCCAAGAATATTAATATCCATCACTTTTTTAGTAACATACGTTTCATCTCTTCTCATTACATGTCCATACCAAGATAGACAACTTACCTTTACTTTCAAACTTCCTCTAATATACTCATTCCTTATTTTATCCATTCTTACTTCACCTTTACTTTCAAACTTCCTCTAATATACTCATTCCTTATTTTATCCATTCTTGTCACTCCGCACGTTCATCTCAGCATTCTCATCACCGCTATATGCAATCGTTTCCATCCATCTTTTTTACAGCCCAACATTCATCATCATCATCATCATCATTTCAGCCGAAAGACGTCCACAGCTGGACATAGGCCTCCCCCAAGTGTCCCAACATTCAGTCAATAAAATATAGTGTGCCTAATAAAATGAAAGTATTTGAATTTACAAGTCCTACTATGGCTCCACATATTCACAAGTTATTTGCTCATTATTGAATTGAAGTTTGTTTCGAAATTCAAGCAATTCTGAATACAGCGTCAAACCAAAGTGTTTAACCACTGAACACTGTTAAATTGGACGTTTTCCAAAAGGTTTTTGAAGTGAATAGAGAGAGCTGTCAAACTTATAACGAGCAACTTCAAGCTATGAATGCTGTTTTGACCCTGACCTCCGTGACCTTTTCTAAAGTACCTTGGAGTGTGTCGTTTGCAGCATTTGATGCCAAAAAACTAAAGATGCACCGACCTTCAAAAATAAGTACATTTGAGCACTTGATTGAGTAGCGGTTAACGACCAGACACTTTGACCTATTGAATCCTTTAAGCTGTGTTAGGCATTGGTTTCATTTATAATGGTAGAAGATGCTCTGCAGATCTCAACGTCCAAAGTTCAATGTTCTGATAAATTTCTTGGATATTATTAGCAATTTTGAAGGGCGACGTTTCTTGAACCCTTCAGATAATAATAATATAAATAGACTATACCACATAAATTCTACTACGAATCGGATCGAATAAATTGAATACGATTGGTGATATTTTGAAATTGTTGTTGGACATTAAACTGTCGCAAAAAATAAATAGCTTAGGCCATCGCAAAATTGTATAGATCATTGTGAAATTGAAATAATATATCTAATCGTGGAGGATTATAAAGAGAAAAACTAAGGACCAAATTGAAATCATGACAGTCATCAACAAGAATTGTTATTTATTTGAAAACTTGGTAAATGGATATCACAAACACACGGTGCAGTAATGCAAAACGAATCAAGCCCAATTTTTAACAATACGTCATGTACTGTACGCCCAGTTAAGTTTATGATAGCCAATTAAAATAGCTCATAAATCTTATACATATTGCGTATGACAGTGTAATTACTCAATCAATACAACTTCTAATAAGTATTTTTATGATTTTACAATACTGCATAACGATACAACTGGAGCATAACTGAGTGAAAGAGCATTACCTTTCCTCTCAATTATAATTTATTATGTACATATGTATGTATATATTTTTATTAGTTTATACATTCATCTTAGCAGTATGTAGCTATTTGTATAAGTATATATTAATATTTATTTATATTTGTATTTATATATATAATATTTTAGGTTGAGTTAGGTAAGACACAGTATTGTCTACATTTCTTTTTTTTCACTTCTCCTTTTGCAGATCTGCTGGCAGAAATTTCTTAGGAATTAAGCAGTACCTATGTGCTCAAGTATTATAATGTTATTTATTGTGTTGTATATATTGTGTACATAAACAGTAAAAAAAATAACATAAGAATATGTAGGTACAGATGCCAGCACATCAAGCTACCCGAACCTGTCAAATTTTCCCAATCAACCTTGAACCTATTGCTTCAGCGATAAAGTTGAAAATCTATTAAAGAAATTTGACAGATTGTAGTAGCTTGATGTGCTGACTTCTGTACATCTGTAATTATATCTATGCAGTATAGAACAAAGTCGCTTTTCCTGTGTCTCTCAGTGTTACCGTTTCAATGGATATTTTAGCCTACACCAGGGGTTGATGCAATTTCCACCATTATTCAGAACGGATTTTCTTTTTTTCTTTCATTCGGGAAGGTTTATGTATTTGACTTGAACATAGCTAGTGGCTAAGTTATAACAGCAGCGGATCAATCTTCAGGTTCGTCTGTGCATGGGTGACCACCCATTACATGCAGAGTTTCCTCCGTGCCACGGAAAGCACGTTAAGCCGTTGGTCCCGGCTGTCATTTGTAGATCTTTAAGAGTCGTTAGAGGAAGTCAGTGGCCCGAAAGTCTGACAACCAGTGTCACCGAGAGGTATCGTATCACCCAGTACTAACTAGGCTGTGGAAGTCTGATAGATAGTTGCTCCATGTAAAATACTGGTATTCAGCTGCATACGGTTAAACTGAAAGCCGACTTCAGCATAGCTGGGAAAAGGCTAGGCGATGATTTTGACTTGAATACAGCACAGAAATCTCAATGTTTTGCCCTGCCGAGGCAGAGGCGGGTGGTTTCCATAAGAGCATATAAAAAAACACACAGAACATTCCATCACAAGATACGATCGCTCCTAAACCCAATTGTTATTGGAGACAAAAAGCAAAAGAACTATTGGAAAACTGAATCCCACGTCGTTTTTCTTTGTCGTGGCAAGACGTTAGCTCTCTCATTAGCTTTGCATGACTAAGGCGGCTATATAAAAACCACTGGATTTCACATTCGAAAGCGCTGCATATGAAATATGCTGTTACAAAGGAAAATTAACATTCAGATTATATATTTATAGTTTTACTAGCTTTTGCCCGCGGCTTCGCTGGCGCTAATTTAGAATTTGACAATCAATCATTCGGGTTGTACTCTGCTTGTAATAATATAATTCAATCATGATTCGAAAGACATGTGGTGCCATCTATTATCATAAGAACGTTTTTGTTGTTTTCCTCGGGAACAATACTTTTTTTTGGGATGAAAGTATCCTATGTCCGTTTCTGTACACCTGACAACGTATATGCAAAATTTCAGAATGATCCGTTCAGTGGTTTAGGCGTGAAAAGGTAACAAACAAAGTTACTTTCGCATTTATAATATTAGTATGGATTATGACCTACATTACTACATAATGTTTTGTTGTATACCTCCATTATAGGTGCTCTGATATCGACTGAGTATTGTTATATTTTGTAATCATTTTTATCGTACAATGACCTTTTAATCAACGACCCTTTCGATACGAGTATTTGAATAAAAGTATTGGAAAAGCAATGAGTGATGGGAAATAATTCTAGGAATAACCACTTATTTGATCATTCAGAACATATAACGTAGAATAAGGATAGGAACTAAGGTTTTATGTACTTAAATATTGAGTTGATTTTTCCCTGAGTGTTACCTACCTATGCGACATGCGTGACCAATAAAACGTAGGTATGGTACCTATACACAGTTTATATTATACCAAATTACTAATAACCTGAATAATAATAAATATGAATTATTTTATATATATCTCTTTCCTTAAGGTGTTCTTGTTTAAGTGTTTTTCTAATTTTGCCTTAATCTATACTAATATTATTAAGCTGAAGAGTTTGTTTGTTTGGTTGAACGCGCTAATCTCAGGAACTACTGGTTCGATTTGCAAAATTCTTTTAGTGTTGGATAGCCCTTTTATCGAGGAAGATTATAGGCTAATTTAATTCTCTAATTTTTTCGTAAAATTTCACGCGGATGAAGGTCGCGGGCAGCAGCCAGCATTACAATATGACTGCCTTGACTTGACTTGCCTACGTTGATCTAGTGGTCGCAAGGGCGACAGCTGAGCATGAGGTCCTGAGTTCGATTCCCAGGTCGGGCATAATTTTATTGGGTATTTCCATGAGGAATTTCTCAGTAGCCGCCACGGAGTCTGGATTTGCGCCCGGTTAATGGCAATAGGCTCGCCCCCTATTACATGGCACTTAAACATAACTGGTGAAATGTGGGTGTACTATTAGGTACACCTCTACCTAACCCTTCGGGAATTACAGGCGTGATATTATGTTATTACAAAATTTCAGTTTTCATTATTTTTATTAAAATAAATTACCAATGTTCTTTAAGAAATGTCATTTTGTTTTTTTTTCTAAGTAACACGTGATATTGCACGTAACTTATCAAGAATATTAACAAAAGAAAAATGGTATTGAAACCTTAATTGGGGAGACCATTAAATTCTCAAATGCTTTTTCTACTTGCGTAACCGTTAACGAGATTTATGTAACATTATAAACTTAAGAGTTCTCACACCCAATTTTAATAAAAAATGGCCGCTGTGCATTTCTTTTTATTAAATTCCTGCTGGGAACATTATCGTGGATTTAAGCTTTGTAACTCAAGGAATGAAGATTAAAAGAAAATTGTTTATGCTTCAGGAAAAAATGGAGCCGACTAAAGAAAGATATAATTCTATATCTTTCTTTACTTGGCTACACTTTTTACATATAAATGATTTTAATATTGAAGAGATAATTGCGGTCTAGAGCGAGCTCTAATGCTATTTATCAATTTAATTTTTTAAAGTCTGCCTTCCCATAAAATAAAAACTACAAAAACGCCTTCATAAAGTTTATTTCCAATAAAATAAACCACAAAGGAATATCAATTTTCCTCCATTAAAATAATCAGCGAAAACACGACTTTCAAACGCTTGTCCACAAACGTTACCAAAGTCTTAAGGAATCAAAACTTTTTGGAACAATCAGCGAACATCAAAAGTTGTGTAATACCAACTGAAAGCGTTGCTTTGTGACAGTATAAGGGCCGGACTCCACAGAAGCGGAGACGAGACGAGACGAGAAGAGACGAGAGGAGAGGAGAGGGGATGTGTTGTAAAGCGCCAATAGAATTTCTTTATTAACAGTTTCTTGTCTTCCGCTTAGCTTTAGTGGAAACGGTTGAGCAGAGAGGAGAGGCGATGTCTCGTAGTTGTTTAGGCCAGCCTCTGCACAGAGACGGGTACGGGGACGGGGCGCACAGCGGAGAAGAGAACTAGAAGAGAAGTGAGCGGCGCAGCGTGCTGTGTGCGGTGAGCAGCGGTGTGCTGTAAGCGGCGTGCGGTGCACATCTCTTCTCCTCTGCGCTTCCCACATCTCCGCTCGTATCCGCTTCAGTGGAGTCCGGGCCTAAAGGACGCAAACTCGAATACAAGGTAGTATTGCTTTTAGTTTAAAGTTTCAGCAAAATATCTCCGATAAGAGTGCTCAGGAACTTTGAGAGGTCCAAACGTCTATTAACTTACTTTTGACATTTCCACCGTCGAGTTTGTTGTTAGATTATTTTGTTCCATTGGTTTTGTTGATGTGTTTTTTTGGATTGTTATCTGTACTTGTTTATTCCTATTTATTAAAATATGGTATGAAGGCTAGAATTTAAAATATACTTCGTTTTGTAGTAATTTTATGTTGCAAAACCAGGAGCACGTGAACAGGGTAAAACACAGCACAATATTGTGGGTTTCTTATCGGCCACATAATAAACATAATTAAAATTATATTAGTACCTAGACGTAATTAAAATAAGTAAGAGATATAACAAAACATGATAAATATATTTTGCTCTGTACTGAGGAAAACCATCAGGTACCTAATTGATAAAGTGCAAACGGAAAACAAACAATTATTGGAAAATCAAACAAAAATAACTTCAGAACACCAGGAAAATAATCTCATTAGTTAAATTAATTAATATCAAAATATTATTTACTTAATAGTAAGAAAATAATTTAAAATTTTAGGATTCAAAACAATATTATCCACGTGCCTATACGATCTACTTTACCTAACAATAATCTTAGTAGTCGTAAATTCAAAATTAATTATGAATTTTGTTTGAAATTGAAACAAAGTTCTCAAAAAAGCCTTTATGTCAAAACTCATAATTTAACGAGACATCAAAACCTAATTAACAAATGTGTATCATCTGAAGAAATACATGTAAAGAGGACACATTATAAAGAACAGGATACACGTGCTGCCTTACAAGTACAGTTAAGCCGACACGACATGCCCGTATTCAATGATTCAGTGTACACTCTGCGCATAGCACGAAAGTCGTGACGACCAATAAATGCTTTCAGACTATCACATCCAACACATTGTCACAGAATAGATAAGTGTTATACAGAAGCTTAACTCCATAGCGAATAGCGATCAAAACTACGCACACAGCATACGTACGGTGATACAAACAAATGCTATCGCGAGTGCGTTTGCACTCGCTGCACGTTATGCCTATCAATGTGTGCGTTCGTTAACACTCATTGGAAGAAACCAACCTTCTTGTTCATATCTATTCTGTGACACCATTGTAAGTAGTAAGTACAATACTCGTCATGGTCCATTTATTTGATATCAAGTGTACGGACGGACTTACATACATTTTCATACGTAACGGATTTTAATTGTGCGTAGACAATAAAATTTGATTGATGGCTAGGAAATACAATTAGCAGTTAATATTTTGGTAGATGCCGCAAATGCAGTGTAATGTGAAATTAATTGGCATAGCTCTGATTCTACGTTACAGTCTGTAGGGGTTAGTTAGTAACTTCACTTCATTCATTGTTATGCAATGGAAATTGACTTTCTGAATCCTCAACACTACCTATAGTGTTGGTTTTGTTTTATATCAGTATCTATTTCCAATTGTTCCGATTGTCCATGCACTTCATAACCAATGAATCCTTTTCTTAACTTAATACTATTGTTTAGATTATCATTCAGACAAAACCTATTTTTGAAGTAATACCGAGATAACCCACATTATTTCGCCACGCGACTTCCAACGTTATCCCCCACCGATAAGACCATCCACAAGCCTTAAAACAAAAGCAACAAATGAACATTGACGGCGGCGAAACGAGCTTGATTTACTACCGAAAGATCGTAAAACCGCGCCGTCAACTCAGAACCATTCATCATCTTACTGTCAATGATATCTAAGAAGTTTTTATTCCATTTACCGCAGAACGTTAACCTCCTTGGATGAACTCCGATACGGATGACTGACCACACATGTGCTACGTGAGGGTCTTCTGAAGTTAAGTAATATACCTCCATGACCTCATTATTTATATTGCATGCCAAATGGAGGAGCCGTGACAAATCCAAAAGAAATTCTACATCAACGCACCGTGAAAATACGTACGAACTGTGTCGAAAGTTATCACGATTGTGAGAAATGCTTCGATTAAATTCCTTCAGTTTTGTAATATCTAACGTAATTTTGTTAGTATTACGGGAACGTGCTGCTAAAATATCCGGGGACTTTATTGAGGAAACATAACTCATTAGAAATCGGCATATAAAATTAATCGGCACAGACGCCGCAACTGACCGTAGCTGTATTTAGCGGAATCGTTTTGTTTTGTACTAATTTCTTCCTAGTTATAAACATGATGAGGGGTATAAAGCTACTGACCGGGTCGACAACACAGGACAAACGCCGCAGAATAGTTGTCAACGTGCCAACTAAGGGTTTGGTCGCATTACGCAACGATGCGCGGGCGCCGCTCCCTACAATAAATAGCGTTAAATGGACGGTAACGATAAGTGCTTAGACTACACGTAGGTAACCAGTTATACGTCATAATGATAATGATTCTCTACTGAAGAGCCAGACCTAATGACAACAGTCTTGTCTACTTCAAAATACATAGCCAATCTACGGAACTTGCAACCTTAATCGATCCATTTGCCGAAAGAAAATAGGCTTACCCATCCTTTCCCGTGGGTACACTCTCGTGGTCTGGCAATCAAGCTTGCAATTGTGGAAATCATCGCGTTATCCACTCGTGAGCTCGTGAGATACACTGAAGCCTAGATCTTCTAAATTATATCTGTAAAATTGAAACCCACGTTTTGACCCGCTTTGAAACTGCAGTCGTCATAATGCAGCGTCTGGCAGTCGGGGTAATAATAAAATAGCCATTAAGATGGCGTCGCAGGCTAACTGAAAATGTCCTACCCTAACCAACTGACCTGGAGAGATACCAAGAAATTGTTACACATATCGTTCCTTTGTATACCATTATGACTTATAATAGGCACATATTTCACAGAGTTGGCAATAGCGAACGATATATCACAATAGACTGTACTTAAATGTTCTGTACTTGAGTTTATTGCAGTCGTGGTTGCAAACTACATTATTATGAGATAATGTCGCTAGTTATTTGTCAATATACTTGTAATTCTTAATGAAGTAGTCTTACTCGTTTAGATTGAAGTTAGACTGAGTCTAAATGTCAAAATTCTGCACGCTTTATACGCTATCTGAATACGAATGGCTATAATGTTAGTTTATAACGTCATATCGTGTTCTAGTACAGTCAAAACTAGTCCTAATAATAAATGACAGACAAATGGAATTGTCACTCCAATTCTCTAAATATACCGCTGTATTCATACACTGGGTAACATTACGCTATTTCCTAAGCGGGTGAAACAGCAGGCACACAAAACAAACAACAGCGACAAGACTGCAGTATACGGAACTAAAAGCATGCAATTTTTGTAAGAGTACTGAATGTAACGACAAAAGGTATTAGAGACAAGACTTGTCTATTAACCACACAACTATCACATGCACATAATATTCCAATAGAATTTAATCAGAATAGGAAACAAAAACGAATCAGGCACCAACTGCATAATAGATTCCATGATTTGATATCCTCGGAAACAATTTAACGCACACAAAATATTTACCAAGGACTAGACAAAATACACCAGCGTTTCCCTTACTTAACATCGTGGTGTTTCTGAGATAAATACACCATAAATGCCAGGCTAACTAATAAACGGAGACACTTTGTATTATGCAAGCAAATCTCGGTGGAGGATTTCGTAGAGAAAATCTTAGCTTGTGCTAATATAATTTCATCTCGAATGTGTCAGTCGGGCTTCGTCACATCTATGGTAATAACTTGAGGGTTGGCGGGCTCAGAGAAAGTAGGAAAGATAAAATATTGTTCAAACAAAACTGAAGAAACTTAAATGGTTGTCTATCAAGAAAAACTGTTGGTCATGTAAAAAATGTCAGTTTCGCTTACGAAATATCAGCTCGAAGTAAAATAAGTACCTACACGTGCTAAATAATAACCGCCACTCGGGTTGATCTTAAGGTTCAGCCGCGTTTGCCTAGGTTGGTCCGTAGATGGGTTACTGCCCCTTACATACCGAGTTTCCTCCGTGCCTCGGAAAGCACGTTAAGCCGTTGGACCCAACTGTCATTTTTAGATCTTTGACGTTACAGGTAGTCAGAGGCTAAAAAGTCTGACAACCAGTCCAAAGGGGTATCGTATTACCCAGTACTAACTGGATTGTGGAGGTCAGATAGGCAGTCGCTCCATAGTCCAGGTATTCAGCTGCATTCAGTTAGACTGGAAGCCGACCCCAACATAGTTGGGAAAAGGCTAGGTTATAGATGATGACGTGCAAAACTTTGACCTTTCATTCATCAATGAAATATTCTTATCTCTGACGCAATCGCATTGTAAAAGAAAGTGTTCTCTTTATCTAACAAGAAAATAGTCTTGCTGATACAGAAGCGACACTCATTTGTTATCAGACATCGTTACACTTGATTATACATGTCCCGACGAATATCGATTGGCGATTATTTTGTTTTGTTTATCAAATTCGTGTCTGACGAGTCTGGCCTGCTAATCTGTGACAAACAAATGCTAAGCAGAAATATACAGGGTGTAAGAGGCATTGACCTCCAAACTGTCACTATAAATTCAGAACGTGAATTCTTGAATCATCATCGCCTAGCGTTTTTCCCAATTATGTTAGGGTCGGCTTCCAGTCTAACCGGATGTAGCTGAATACCAGTATTTTACACGGAGCGACTGCCTATCTGACCTCCAAAACCCAGTTAGTACTAGGTAATACGGTACCCCGATACCCGGTAAGAGTAGTTGTCAGGCTTTCGGGCCACTGACTACGTATAACGACTGTCAAAGATCTACAAATAGCAGCCGGGACCAACGGCTTAACGTGTTTTCCACGGAGGAAACTTGTATGTAATGGGTGGTCGCCCCTCCACGGACCAACCTAGGCAAGTGCGGCTTAACCTGAAGATTGAACTGAGCGGCTGTTATTATTTAGTCACAAGCTCCTCTCACGTGAATTCTTGAATCCCAGCATTTAAATGTTTCGTATGCTTTTGCTGAGGGTTTAGTATCATGTGCTGAGTTTTTGGTAATGCGCGTCAATGTCATTTACCTCCTATATTCTACATAAACATAACATAACACCACGCCTCGTAATCCCAAGGGGTTAGGCAGAGGTGTACCTAACAAAGACAACCACATTTCGCCAGTTATGTTTAAGTCCCATGTAATAGGGCGCGAGCCTGTTGCCGTCAACCGGGCACAAAACCAGACTCCGTGGCTGCTACTGAGAAATTCCTGATGGAAAAACTCAATTTCACTTTGCCCGACCCGGGAATCCAACCCAGGGCCTTAAGCTTAGCAGTCGCGCTTGCCACCACTAAACCAACGAGGCAGTCACCTATATTCTATAAACAAAATAGCAGTTTCAGTTGTTTTCTAATTAAGAAAATACTTAACATAAAATAAATTATTCCTCAGATACACTAATTCTAATGTGAGATACACCACACGTACACTCGAATGGGCTATACATATTAATTACATGAGGCATTAATGTACTACTTTAATTAGAATCTTTTTTATCACTACATCTACGTGATGACCCTGGTAATATCCTCGATTCCTCAGCTGGAGTAATTGAAGTGAGAGATATACATATATTTGACGGGGTATAAGACGAAGATGGGACGATTTTTCTGACGGCCTCTTTTCACCAAATTCTGTGATGTCATGAGACTTTGATCATTCAGGATCTGCATAATATATTAAAGAAGGTATGTTATATTTTCTCGCATTACTTCAGAAATGGGTCGACCGAATTGTTTCTGACGTGGTTTCGTGCAAAAATGTTTTGTAGGTTATTTATTTGTGTTTAAGTAGAATGGCGACACAATCATTTTTCAATTATGTTTCTGTATTACGGTCAACAACTGCTCAAAATACTAGTAGTACAAGTACACTTATTTTAAAGCTTTACTACATAAATTAGCGCCGGCTTCTTCTAGCAAATCTAAACCCAGTATTTCACTATTCAGCAAACATTCTTATATTCTGAGAAAATCCTATTTCCCACGACTCTCGATGTTTTTTTTTCAGCGCTTCATTCAACGAAGCATCGAAGATTCTCGCTTGCATATGTATGAAGTTTAATCCGTACCCCATACATATACAGAGAGGGATAAATAACACATACATCGGCACCATTGATTCTGCTCAATGGGTACTGGGAAGCCAGTATTTGACTTGCATACTTAAGGCAAGGCCAGTCAATGAATTGACGGACGTGTATAAACAAATGAACTTAACACTCTTTTACAAGGCTAGTTATCTCTATTAGTGATTAGTAACGTTTATATTCAACTTTCTAGGAATATAAACGATAAGGAGTCATCGTTTTGTCACGATTAGTTTCGACTATCATTTGTTTGGTTTTTTTTGAGTAATGTTTGACTTTCTCATTAGTTTGCGACGTGTTAGGTTTGTAACACGTCTGTGATATTAGGCTTTAAATTGCGCGGGATTTTGGTTTTATGTAAATTTTAAATTTCTTTTACCGCACTTCTGTTCTGTGTAACATTTTATAGATATTTTAAGGAGTAAATAACAATACTTGGTGATGTTTTTGTATATTTTTTATTCTTATTTATTAAATCAAAATAAGGATGTTTGCAACCAAAGACAAGATTTCGTTAAAAAAGTGTCCCTTCTACAATCAAGTCAAATTAAAACCTTAATTTCCCCTCGATTAACTCCCGAATGTAACACAATTTCCCAAAAAAGCAAATTGTTACAACCAAAGTGGTTGTTCCGCCCAATAAATCTTCCCGCGGCCCATTCGCTTATTAAGTCTCAAGGAAGGCTGTAATTTTTCATTAGGAAACCTCGTTTGAGCCGACATCAGGGAAAATGAGGTACCCCTACCTGGGAAACGGTGCGATGTGGGTCCCACAGACCGAAGGTAGGTAGATATGCGCTTTAATAATAAATACTTCTATTACCGGGTTAAGTTTCTGTCCAGTCTAAAGGGAATAGCCAGTGATATGGGAAATAGTATTCTATCTAAAATAGTTTCGTTATACAGAAATAAATATTACTTCTTGTTAGACGTTACCTCTTGTAAACAAAGCCATCATTTATGCTAACCATACCATAACAACGAGGTTTTATCTTAGCTTATTGCAAGGTGTATATCCTCAATGTTGTCGCAAAACAATAAATCAATTTCAATAAACACTAATTAACGTAACACTGCGTATTAACAAATGAGGAAACATATTGCAAATTAAAATTGGATTAAAGGATTTACCCGTAGTCTGCCAGACACATATACCTATATTCTATATTTGCTATAGGTGAGTAGATTAATGAAGTCCAATAAGGATTGATTGGATAATGTGCATTACATATTTACAAAATGAGGTCAACTTTTTGAACGTGAATTTCATAATAATTTTCTTAATATACAGGTTGACATAAACACAAAACAAAAATGCCACAGATCTAAAAATAGGCCCGAAAGAAACACAAACACCGCAAAAGAATTTCGATACCGCAAAAAAAAAACAAATTCTAATCAATTCGACATTCAAAATCTGCTAAAACATTGACCTACTACATTTTGGGTTGCGCAACGCCAATACCGTTAGCCAAAAACTTGTGACACAAAAAAAATAGTCACTTTTCACAAAACCGATAATTAAGGCAAACAGACTTTTCGGATATGACCCAGACGAATATGTATTTTCACTATTCGTCACCTGTTTACATAATGTATGAGTGAATCATAAGACAACTTGCCTAACCAGTTAATTCAGTGTTACTAATGTTTGTGATCTTGTAAAAAATAACGTCATCAGCTGCTGTTAGCGGAAAATAAATTGCAATATGGGAATACACTGTGTACATGGCTTCATTAATCACCTGATTTATTATTGGGGTTACACAAAACCTGGGTATAGTATTTACTTTGTTTTAAAAGAGTTTGTTTTGTAGAATCTTTCGGCAATAAAACTTAGTTACGTACGTCGGCTAGAAACGAGTAAAGACGATGAAAAAACGTCCTTTGCTAACCCTAAATAAATTGAGACAAGGGTAAGAGAATGAAGATGATGTAGGTCAACAAACTTACCAGAAACAAAAACAATCGTAAAATAAACAGCATGAATGAAACAATGCAATACTCAAGCAACTAATACCTACTTAAGTACCTCCTCATAGTTAACTATCAACCAACAAAGTTGCTTGTGCTTGAACAAGCACTTCGTTATCATTATCGCCTAGTTTCGTTACGCAGCCTAATCAAAACGACTCCATGTAAACTTATCAACACAACAAGGGGCCAATTACCTCAGAATCAACGATTCAAGTGATTTATTCGTGTAACAATCGTGTTTTACGACCAAAATACACACTAAAAATAACACCGAAGCCTACACAAAAATACAGTTGTTATCGAAAGCCTTCAATCGAATTATTTATTATATGATTACAGGTATACACTATGATTCAACTATAATTTACAAAATGTAAGCCTATTCGTGTAAGATAACATCGCCGATGACGCCATGGTCTGTAATGGTGTGTCTTAATTCTAATGTTTACTTATTTTGTAATGTATTCACCTCTTTTTGTTCTGTAGGTGTGGCGGTCCTGACTCCTGTCAGGTCTTTCCACCGGAGCACCCCCATGACGGCGTGCCGGACCCACGACCCTCGCCTGCCAGTCCTCCCGTTCGACAGTTCATCCACCACACCGCACAACACTGAGTTCACCACCAGCTTCCCAGTTCCATCCTTATCACTCTTAAGCGCCACTTCGCTACTTATCGGCAACGACCTTCTTTCCCTCATAAAGCTAGAAAAATAAATCGCCGCCAGCTCTCTATTCAGGTTTCCCAAAACGCATCCTCACAAGACACTCACTATTAATCATCCTAAGATATCGTACTTCAAAGACGATATAAATCTTCCAGTAAATCGTTTATTTTTATTACAGTTTTCGGGTCACCCAGCTGCGATCTTTCCCATAAGCGCCCGGAAGTTTTTCAATTATTCTTTTAGCTATAAAAGAAAACTCTTAAACGATCTTCTGCTGAACGAAATTGTCTCCTAAATGGCTTGAGTCCAAACACAGCAGTCATGCACGAAAACGGTAGGCTTTAACTTTCTCTTCGGATGCTTCTTCGTCGCCCTGGATGTAGGTTAGACGTCTTTCGCTGCTGGTTATCCACGAAAACGTCAACACAGTCGCAGACTATTAAATTCATTCACAAATTCTTCAAGAAGCAGTTCTTAAACTTTTTTTACACTTCATACACTTTTATAACACGTCCGATAACAAATACAGTAAATCCAAACAATGTTTCAAAATATTAGAATTTCCGAATTTCGGAGTTGTCAAAACACGATCGTAGCGCGATTATTTAAATATCGAAGACAGCACAACGTCCACACCGGCTTACGTTCGGAAACCGAATGGAGCGGCGCGTGCCACATGCTTCTACTCACAAAGGCGCGATGAAGAATTCTCGTCTCTTTCTTCGCTGCATTATTGCTATATTGTAGACAGGGACAAGTAGCGAAACCAACCTTCACACTCGATGCATTGGAGACAAGACAGGTGAATGTAACAGCCGGAGAAGACAACAAAAACTTTTCAAACGTTTCTAGTGCGATTTTCTATTGTGCCAATGCGACATTCAACTTGGTAGAAAAATGGTACAGCACAAGATTAATGTAACGATAGAAAGTTACATAAATATCAATTTTTACGCAAATATTTGGGACCAGAAAATATAGTTTACAAACAATTAACTTAAGGAAAATCAAATTACTGGGAAACATTTTGAGTCACCCTGAACAAATTTTCATAATGCATTACGAGGAAATTATCATCAACCATTAATTATTTGGCTATCCTCATGCTTAATCTAACAATGAACTAACAATTATTGTACTCCAGTTTTTCCCATACCCATGAAAGTGCACGTTGCAAAAGTCCCATCGAATTTAGGCGTGGATGCGTTTGCGTGGGAACATCCGGCTCCAACGGTCCACATCGAAGCTCCCTCTTTAAACAAAGGACCAACAGGTGCTCCTTATACTTGGTCCTTGCTTCCGAAGCCAAAAGCAAGAACTTTCGAGACGGAAGCCGATAACTTATGAAATAGGAAGGATGTGGTGTTGTTAGTAGTATCGAAACTAAGTTCTGTCAAAAAAAAATTATTCTTTTTTTTTTAATCTGGGTGTTGCGGCTTCAGAAAATATTTTTGCCTATAAATTTTATACCATGCCATTTTTATATTGGCTAGTACTTTGAGCCATAAGTCAAGGACTTTGAAGCGGAAACAGATACCTTATAAATAAAGGAAGGATGTGGTGTTGTCAGTCGAGTGATCGAAGCTCCCAAAATGTATGAATATTGCTTTTAGCCACAAGTAAGTGTTTGCGATAGAAGGGGACTTTTTTCAACTCCTTTCTTACGCTAAGTTAAAAAATAATGCATCCGATACCTTAGTAACAAGGGATGGATGCTGGTATCATCGATTAAAAACCTTGTGATTTTTAATATGTAAACATTATGCATTCAGTTTTAAAAATTGCGAATGAAATATTTTAAACAATATTGGTCAATCAAAAGCCATAGACGGTTCGAGAGTTCTATGAAAAAAAACCGCGTAAATAATGTTTTATCGGTCCAATTAAATCGCACATTTTTATTTATTGCAACGAAAGGTATTTTTTCATGTAACAAAATTTCCACTTTCCGACATGAAAAAATATAGACGCAACATAAATAACCCAGTATTTTATAATTCATAGATGTAGATTCGTTACATCACATAATTAATCCATGCAGTGCATGTCCGCATATGTAGTGCAGTGGAAGACTCGATTATATATCAATCAGCGAAAAAAGGGGGAAGGAGCAGCACCTACAATCAGTTAATCTACTGAAACACAATAAATCTGTCTAGAGTTAATTATTGTAACCTCAAATCCGACTGCATTTGCAAATTGCGTTTTCATGTCGCGTCATGTGGTCCTGCGGTGCTGTTTTAAACATTTGGCTAACCGCGGGGCATCCCAATGGGATACAAATATATTTGTCACACAAAAAAGGGTCAAATTACTATAGCGGGACACGAAAATAAAGTGTTTTTTGGTAAACACGGAGCGAAGTGGGAGGTCGAGACTTGGAAACAACCACTCCGTTGAGATATTGATAAAACAATAGTCCCTGGATAGGGTACTTGAACGTTCTGGTTCAATTGATAAGACTATAAATACTCAGGATAAACAAAAGGCTTCAAATAGTGCTTCGATATTGCTCTTCAATAATTTTTTATTACGGTTTCAAGCTGAATAGGAACAATAGAGTACTAATTAAGTAATAACAGAAGCTAAATCCCAAAACAGAACTTAACGAGTTGACGAACCTAAATATCCAATTAAATAATTCTGACACCCTAACGATGTAATCAAACAAACTCCCTAGCGAAATCATTAGTGTCCTAACTACGGTCGCACGTACTCGTATCTTCAAACATCAATTATCATTAGGCGTGTTTTTCGACCATAAACATCATGCGAATATTCGATATCAGAATATTTTGTAAGCGAACCTAAAGCACTAGGAATAGACGTGACTGATTGGGCCAGGAGAATCGCTAGGGATGCGATTCTGCATACCGAAGATCACGTTTGAATAGTGCTGCGCTATCATTTTATCGATGAAAAATTTTTAATCGTTATGGAGTTATGTTTTACCATACCACCCTTTTATCTTTGTTAGCTAACTGCATTAGCGATAAGATTAATTGAAACAAAACTAATTATGTGACCCTTGAAATTAAAAATTCAATCTTTATCAGTCTGCGCAATACTATTAATTGCATAATGCTGAAGTAATATTTTATCATGAAGTTACGTAATAATTCACGTGAAACTATGTGGTTTGTTGAAGGAAAAAAACTAACGAGATAGAAGGAACCGTATCAGTATTTTATGTAATCAATTTCATCCTCATAATAATTTTCAGAAGTGCATAACATAAGTGTCCGAGCGTTGGGACCTGTCCCTGATACAGAGGTGGATGCAGCTTCATGTTAGCGCCTCTCTTCGTATTATTTGAGATGCGTGTATGATTAATTTTGTTTGTTTAATTTAATATTGTGTGTGTTTAATTTTGTTATTATTTGATTCTTTTAATGTGTATTACTTTAATTTATATTTAATTTAATTTAATTTAATTTGGGTTAAAAAAAAAGATTGGGGGTTTGGGTGTTTGGGTTTTGGGTTTGGTTTTTGGGATGGGTTTAATTTAGTTTTGGGTATGTAATTGTAATGTATATGTGTATTTTTATTTTTTATTGATTATTTTAATGCACATGTGTTTAAAGTGAATTTAATTTTTATGTAAACTATGTCTGAAATAAATTATTAATAATAATAACGATTGTTGCACGTCGACTAAAAATAAACGCAGTTTAACCTAACATAGTTCGTCACTACTTCGTGGTGATTACGCAAGCAGAACATCACTTATGCAAGTGCATGCGCCTCATTTGACGGTCGTTAGAGCTGAGCCCACGCAGACCTGAAATGTAGCCAGCCCGAAGGCAACAGCTAAAACACTGCGATTCGATACACCTAGCGATACTAAGGTACTGTGAAATCGACGAACATCGTGTGAAGTTTGGTCGAAGATATTATAAGGACGGTAAATCTAATGGCCGTATTCGCTGAAACTAAGGAGCACCTAAATTATTGCCTAAATATTATTGTATTGATGTAATTTCAACTCTCGACTGTAAGCCGAGGGTTGGGAATCGGGCCGGCTAGTCTGAATAAAAACGGACAAGAATGATCGATCGATCATTAATCGTAAATCGTCTGAAATATATAAAATATATATAATAGTATAAAATATACTGCCTACAACTTCGCCCGCGTGGAGTTCGATAATTACTGGGATAAAAAATATCCTATGTGTTAATCTAGGTTATAAACTATCAGTGTGCTAAACTTCATCCAAATCCACTCAGTAGTTTTTGCGTGTAGAGTAACAAACATACATCCATCAAACCTCACAAACTTTCGCATTTATAATATTAATTAGACGTGACTTGAAAGGACCTTCACGGCTACGAAATAAAGAAACCGTTTGTAACTTAGACGGACAAAAACTCACATATTCAATTCCAGCGAAAAAAGTTCAATTAGCAGAGCCTTTTCCAATTTCAGTTAACTTTGGTCTCAATGAACTCCGTCTTTATCTGTAAGCTCCTTGAGTTAAGTAGAAAGCTCTTGAAATAGCTTAATCTCGATAGGTAATAAAGATATGACGAACATGAGTGCTCCTAGTTATTAAATTTAATCTTATCTTTCAAATCTTGGAAACGTGATTGAATTTCTAATGAATGCGTGTTAAATGGTATATTCTCTGATTTGATAAGTAGTTCTATACTCTTATCTCATCTTCCATCATTGATGGGCAAAAGACCATTGATAAAAAATCAGTAGATATGTTACTGGCCAAACCCGTTTTCAGGCCAAACTAGTTTGTCCTAGGCCAAACAGGTGTACTGGTTTATCGTGTCAGGATACACTAACCCAAACAAAGCAATTACACGTCGCCCAACTTGGATTTAGTGCTCACCCCGGCGGAACTAAGCCTAGGTCGTTCGGCTCACATGTGGTTGGTCACAGTTCTAACCAAGCCCATTTAGACGGGGTGCTATATGATTGGCCCTTTGTGATAAACCTTAAGGACAAACTAGTTTGACCTGAAATCAGGTTTGGCTGGTAACAGATATATAAACAGTCATAGAAGAATTGTCATTATCATTCATTCAGGATTGCAGTCGGTTCCTTTTCAAAAGTACAAGTTTAGTGTCTACTGTCTTACAAAGTCGTTTTTACGACACCCATGTGTAGTAAAGACAACCTGTTTTAGCAGGATTTACACAGTAAGTCAGCTATCAGATTTTATGACATAATATTTCATTTTTATATCGAATGCATGCGAAACCTTACTGCTTCTAGATTTGTATTTGGCGCACGTACAACACAAACTAGTTTGCTCACATAACCTTTTTAATCTTATAAACAGATCGGTAGTGGTTGCCAGCAGATAATTCACTACCTTCGTGCAAAAAATTCGAGAAGCTTCTGCCAACTTTTTAACGCATAATGTTGGCGGATTTAGGTAAGCCGCATTGTGTTATATTAACTGCAGTTTGGATAGATTTATTATGTACTATCTTATGCCCGTGGTTCGATAAGAGTTCGGTAATGTTCACGGGATCGTACTGCCGGGATAAAAAGTATCCTATGTGTTAACCCAGGTTTTAAACTATCTGTGTGCCAAATTTCATTAAAATCCTGTCAGTAGTTTTTGCGTGAAAGACTAACAAACATTCATCCATCCATCCATCCTCATAAACTTTCGCATTTATAATATTCGTAGCAAAGGAAGAAGAATTTAGAGCATTTATTCTGATGCTAATCAACCCTAGATCTGTGATCAGTCTTTTTTTAATAAACTGATAGAAGCCCGATAATTTCTCCAAAATAACAATCTATTCTCATAGACGCCGTAGGCGTTAGTTATGGGCGATAACAAACTATTTCTGAACTTAATATATTCCAACATAATTTACCACCTACGAGCACCCATTTTCATTACAACGTGAGACCGAAAAATGTCTAAACAATACAGCCTCATGTCCATTACGGTGCCCTTAACCGCGCCGAAAGTAAACATTGCTCCATCGAAATTCACGATTCTTCCATTAGGTATCAGGCCGGCTATAAAGCGGTTTGCTCATTGCTCCAGCATCCAAGGTCGGTCTTTATGAGACCGCAGCCGCTCACAACGCATAGCCTTGTTACGACAAAGCTCTATGGAGCGGTCAAATAATACATGGAAATTCGTCCCAGACGTATTGTATAGAAGAATAATGAACAAAAATTCAGAATCGGACCTCTTTTTTACGTAATCTGTAAAGGGAACTCGGTAAAACCTAATTTGGCTATAAGACTTTTCCTCTTTCATGTTGAAATATTTCCAGAATGTATCTAAATTGAATATTTTAGCGTATTTTCGCAGGTCTTGCTGTTGATCCTATGAAACCAGAATATTTTAACAGCCTTCAGACTGTGGTTTTGTAATTTTCTCTACTGAAGCATTTTGTGTTTAGTATGAAATAATAACGCTTTAAACGTGTACAGAACTTAAGAATCTATTTCAGGAGCCTAATACACTTCAGTTAACCAAATTAATGTCGTTGCTGGTAAACCCATTTCAAAATGTCAACAAGAATAAGTATAACTTTGTTACTCATGTTATAGAAATTCAACGCTACATTCGTTATACAGGCCAAATAAATGTCAAAGCAATTTAGGTTAGATATAAAACTGATATTCAGTAATGTTCTAATTTCATAGTTATAAAATCCTTTGCGTCAGAGGCAAGGCATAATTACGATACCAGCGTCAAAGCTCAATATAACCTTTAAAATAATCGATCAGTAGTTCCGAAAGAATCGGTAATCGAAAGTAGAATCGAGTGTCAAGCAGAAATAGCCGAGAGTCTATTTATGGCTTGGCTTTTAACTTGAATAATAACAATCGACAATGCTATATATTTGAAACGTGATAGTAAGCAGCGGACGGAAATAGCCCCAACGAAAATAGAACAGCCTACTAAGAAATGTAGTATGCGGACTTTATAGAAAAAAAAATCAAAGGAACTTACATTCGTGTCAAAACTTAAGAATGGTTCTTTCATTTTGAAAATAGAAGCAGAAAGATGTAAGCCCATCAGCAGGTCTATGCAAGAGGATGAGATAAGACATAATACATTGACTATATATCAAAGCACTATCTTGGATATATTGCTCTAATCAGCATACTAGTCAATTAGCCGTATTGGGCACCGCAGTTCGATGTAATCAGACTATAGTTAAATGTTACTGGCCATGCACCTGATATTGGCGTAGAGGAAAAACAATTATAATTGTCATTAACAATACCACGGACGATGATGATGATGGGCGAAACTTCTTCAAAAGCACTAAAATGTCTTTCAAAGTTTATAATAGCTGAATGCTTACTGTTGGCCGTGTGGTTCCGGCCTAGAATAGACCACCCCATTCCTCCCGTGGGTGTCGTAAGAGCCGACTAAGGCATGGTACGGGTGGTTGGTAACTGTCATCCTACAGCCACCTATACCCGTGTGAGTATTCTAACTAATAACTTCACACCACAATAGGCCATCTTTGGGCTCGGAAAAGTATTTTTCCTAGAGGTCTAGATGGAACAGTCGGCATCAGTGCAGGATGACGACTCAGGGCGGCGGCGGATGAACGTCAGAGACGTCAACGGCGGCGCCCAAAGACCCAGTCAGGTGGTCTACTGCGCACCCACCAACCCGCACTAGACAAGCGTGGTGGGTTAATTTGTCTAAACCCCTTCCCAAAAATGAACGATACAACTAAGGCCAATCCCCCAGTGCTCGGCAGCTCCAGACAGTGCACGGCTATTGGTAGTACGCAGGTGCACCCTGGAGCTGGGGATCATAATCTCCGAGCGAGGGCCCACTACCAAACGACTCCGGCTAACAAAAAGGACACCGATAGATTGAAAATCTTAACTTTCAACGTACGAACTTTACGAACCGAGGAACGACTCTTAGAATTAGAAAATGCCCTAGAACATGTCAACTGGGACATCATAGGCCTAGCAGAAGTAAGACGAGAAGGCGAAAATACAATAGAGCGAAGTGATAATATATTTTATTACAATGGGGATACCAACACGAATCGTGGGGTCGGCTTCCTAGTTTCCAAGCGCTGGAAAAATAACATTATGGAATTTGTCGCCTATTCCAATAGGATTGCCGCGCTGAAATTTCGTGTTGCTGAGACCAAAACACTAACCGTCATCCAGGTTTATGCTCCAACATCTTCGCATAGCAACGATGAAATTGAAGAATTCTATGATTTGTTAAATGAAGCATGTGATGACAGCAGAGGAACGTGGACATTGGTCATGGGAGACTATAACGCAAAAATCGGCCCTAGAATAACATCTGACAACACAAATGTCCTAGGCCCACATGGCGTGGGAAACCGTAACGAGCGAGGTCACCGACTTTTAGAATTTGCCTTTGGTCAGAACCTAAGTGTGAGCAACAGTTTTTTCCACAAAAAACCCCACCGTCGATGGACTTGGTTTTCTCCCGACGGACACACAAAAAACGAGATCGATTTTTGTTTGTCTTCCAGTAAACAAATAATAAAAAATATAGAAGCACTTAACCAAATTAAATTTAGCTCCGATCACCGACCAGTCCGTATTGATGTACGTTTTGAAATAAAGATTCACCGCCACAAACTAATACAACATTCAATAAAACGTTTAGATAGGACTACATTAATCTCTAACAAAGAAACATTTAACATAGACATTAAAAATAGTTTTAGCCTATTAGAAACAAAATTTTCAGAAGATGCACAAGAACAATATGATAACATAAAACACGTTATAAAAACCGCTAGCCAAAACATCAAGAGCCAAAACAAAAAACAAAAGAAACTCACCAATTACACAATTCACCTTATCGAAGAACGACAGACAGAGAATTTTCAGTCTTTAGGTTACAGAGAGCTCGATCGTAAAGTAAAGAGAAGCATACGACATGACATTAGACATTACAATACACAACTCGCTGATGCAGCTCTAACAAACAACCGTTCTCTAAGATCTGCCATGCGCGGTATGGATACAGGCAGGTCCACAATTACACACATAAGGGATAACAACGGTGTGAAGCAAGGAGATAGGACCAAAGTTATACAAATATGCACTCAGTTCTATAAGTCCTTATACTCTGAAAATACCAGTCCCCAACTCTTAGCAAACGAAACCTACACATGCCCTGACGATATTCCAGTTATTTCTGGTTTTGAAGTCCATCGGGCTCTTAGTAGCATGAAATATAACCGAAGTCCTGGCGAAGACGGCATCACCACTGAATCACTTCGAGTTGGAGAACCAACCCTACTGCCTTACATTTGCAACCTCTTTAACACTATTCTCAAGACAGGCATCTTCCCTAGTCACTTCTGTCATTCAAACATAATTCTATTACACAAAAAAGGTGACAAATCCGATATTGGGAATTACCGCCCCATCAGCTTAGTCTCGCACCTTTACAAAGTTTTCATCAAAACCCTCGAAAATCGCATATCAAGAACATTAGACCTCCATCAACCTCCAGAACAGGCTGGATTCCGCCGTGGCCTTTCGACTGCTGACCACCTACAGTCTTTAAACCAGATCATCGAAAAACACCAGGAATTCAATCTACCGTTATACCTCGCATTCGTGGACTACTCAAAAGCTTTCGACAGCTTAACACATACCGCAATATTTTCTGCACTCGGCAAACATGACATAGAACCTACGTATATACATCTGTTGCAAAAAATATACCAGAACAGCACAGCAGCCATACGCCTAACTACCACCGGGCCAACTTTTCCCATTCAGAGAGGAGTCAAGCAAGGCGACCCGCTATCTCCCAAACTCTTCACAGCTACGCTGGAAGAAGTTTTTCAAGAGATAAACCCACACTGGCAGGACAAGGGTGTTGTTGTCGGCGAAAAGAGGTTAACTAATCTTCGTTTCGCTGATGACATTGTCCTTTTTTCTTCCTCAGCAGCTGAGCTGGGCCTAATGCTCGATCAACTGAACCACGCCAGTCTCCAAGTCGGGCTTTCAATGAACATGACTAAAACAAAACTGATGACGAACAACACGGAGCGTAACATAGAAATTGGGGGTGCGGTGATTGAATATGTCCATGAATACATATACCTCGGCCAGATAGTCTCTTTCCAGGCAAGACAAGATAAAGAAGTTGCTCGACGCACCGAGAATGCCTGGAAGAGCTACTGGTCGATGAAACATTTGATGAAGGGATCTCTCCCGCTCGCACTTAAGCGAAAGCTCATGGACATGTGCATTCTCCCCACCCTCACCTATGGAGCGCAAACGTGGTCGCTTACAAAACGTCAGAAGTCCGCACTTGGGGTCTGCCAACGAGCTATGGAGCGAAGTATACTGGGTGTCAAACTTACGGACCGCATCAGAAACTCCATACTTCGCTCTAAAACTCAAATAGCTGATGCTGGCCTTACAGCTGCTAGGTTGAAGTGGAACTGGGCTGGTCACGTCTGCCGCATGTCGGAAGAGCAATGGGCAAAAATTACCACTCAGTGGATACCAAATAGCAGGAAACGACAACGTGGCAGGCCCAGAAGAAGATGGCGGGATGAGCTGGACTATTTCGCAAAGGATTGGCCTACAATCGCACTAGACCGCGAAATGTGGAAGGAGGGAAGGGAGGCCTTTGCCCTGCAGTGGGACAATATAGGCTTATAAAAAAAAATAATAATATAATAATGCTTACTGTAAATTAAAGTAAAATCACAAATTTGAATTCTGAGTCATCTGTTTGTAACGTCCGTTCCGGTAAACAGGGATTCGGAGAATATATTCCTTCCATTACGTAAATATATGTAAGCACCGAAAAGACTTTCAAAATTCACAGCATCGTCCGTTTGTATTAAGTTTAATACTTTAAATTCTGTTTTAGTTTTTATTAAATTCTTGTTTTTTCTTTTGAACTGTATGAATATTTCTGTCTTTTGTTAGTTTTTTTGTTTTCATTTTATCCATTTCTAAGGTTAATTTTATTATTTAACTTTGAAGTCGATATTCAGTGCAATAGTAATGAGGTCAAACTATACTATGTAGTTTCGATGTTGACTTAGCCATTGTTCGATTAAACAGTAGTTCCGAATCGAGCTTGTCCATGCGCCCCTGACATAATTTAACTACTGCATTGAGGTTGCACTACGGTTCTAAGAAAATTTTAATTTAACATGCATGAGACTTGTGCTTAGAAGCAGATCTTAAATTATTTGTTGAACTATGGCATGTGATTTTGTGTGAGGAGATGTGTCCGCAAAAATTAGAGCATCGCTGCCTGCAAAACATTAATTATTTAATGGAACCAATTCTTCAAACCCGTGGTTATATTTCAAGATAAATAAGAAGTGATAACTTTGTACTTGGAAGAAATTGACGTCAATTTTGCTTTTCTTATAGATGTTTGTATAAAACTTTCAGTTCTCCATCATATTGCGCAAGTCGAAAGGATGAACCGATATGACGTCCGTATTGTATGAGCTACTATTGTGGTCTTAAACGATCTGTTTGCTTTAACCACTGCAACACCGCAATCTTTCAACCGCTATTGTTGTCCTAAGCGAGACAAAGAAGTCAATATCTTACAAATGGGTATCCCCTTACCTATTATAGGCAAAGAGTCTAGTACGCTTATTCATGTTCAAAGGTTTTTCATCCTTCTACAAATCGTCTGTTTGCGTAATGTTCAAGAAATGTTATATTTATGTTTCATTTTCCTTTACATCTTGTTCATCCTGCATTATATTTGTACTTGTTCTTAATGTAGTGCATTGTTGATTGTATGTCAGGTTACGAGAGTCAAGTTAAAGTGTATTTCCGACATATCTGCGTCATTGAACACGCCAGTTATTGGAAATTTCTAGGAACATGACATGTCGTATCCTAGTCATTTGTATTATTAGTAATTTAGAGTACTCAACTTGTTAAATGAATGCTAAGTTTATAGAATAAGTTCAAAGTTTTGAAAAGTTTACAATAAATTGTATAGTAGGTACGTTCTTCTGTGGAAAAAGTATCTGATAATGTAACTGGCTAATACAAAGTCAAAGTCAAAGTTTTTATTTCACAAGTAAAATATATTCTGACTACCGCTTCGCCCACGACTTCGTCCGCAAAAATTGTGATAGCTCGGCTGATATGCTTGATATAAAATTTCAAAATTTTAAAAATTTTTAGCCTATAGCACCCACGAATCTTTCTATCAGTGAAAAAAAAATTGGATCATTAGTTCCCTCTAAACTTACCTCTTTAGAATATTAGACAAAACAAGTTCTAGTTTACTCTGTGACAATCCGACGAGCCAAAAAATAAGGAAGTCATCAAGTTGCCAGCAAATAAATATATTTTAACGGCAGCTGATTAGATTAATATTTGAAACGGTTATTTTATACAAGTGAGTAGGTCTTTCAAAAGCGTTGAATATCTGCAGTCTCTTCAAGGTAGACTAGTACTTCTACATTTACTTTCTTAACTTACCATACAGTAGGCATGTTGTGCAAAAAATTATAGATTTTTAAGCCTTGACAAACTATTTGCCAATTTAGTTGAACAAGTTTGTTTATTACTTTACGCATAGTATAACGTATAGTTACGCTTATTAATTAGAACTTTAAAGAGGTAAGCAGGGATGTAAAGTATTTATATGAAGCTACTCTCAGACTTTGCCAGTTATTTATAAGTCCACAGTAATCTTCATGATCTAACTCAAACTTCGGAATTAATATGTGCTTAGGGCGTCTCTCATGAAAAAAACTTTGATTGACAGCACTTGGCTCGACCTAGGACATGAACCTCGGACAACTCCCGAGAGGCGCACTCGCACAACTCAGCATTCAATTAAGTCGCCATTCTAATTATTTGTATATTAATAGACTATACAATCTAGCACCTACCTATGACTAACGACACTATCAATTAGTAAACAACAGACCAATTAACTAATTGCTACTCGAGTAAATGTTTACTTCTCTATTATATTCTCACCATTCACCGACCTTCCCTCACAATTAGAAATCAAGTCGACAACATGACCAAATTGAAACAATACCAACATTAGTTTCGTGTGACATTTTAAGATTTGGTAATTCCATATCTTGTATTCTTTAGATTTTGTAATTCTATAATTTTGAGCAGTGATTTTGGATAACACAATTTAAATGACTGACGTTGGTCAAAAAGCCGCTAAGCAGAAGTGGGATTGGACTGGCCATGTCTGCCGGATGCCCAACGTGCTGTGGGCCAAAATAACCGCGATGTGGCGCCCTGACACGCCACGTGAAGGCCACGCGGTTGACTTCGCAGGAGATGGCGGGACGAGCTGGCCAGAACCAACGACCAGTGGTCCACATTGGCCCCGGATCGAAGGATTTGTAAGTCACGGGGAGAGGCCTTAGCCCAGCAGTGGGATGACACCGGCTAACAGTATCAGAAACTTTTCAAAATGAATGATACAAGTCTATCCAAGTAAGCAAATTGAGGTGGCACTGTTATAACATAATAATATTTTGGAATCAATGAATCGGTAACGGACATCTACAAAAATATTTTTTGAATATCTTTTGTAAAGAAAAAGATCCAATCAAAACGTTCAATCAGGAAATTGAAAAGCGTCACCGTTAGAATAAGCTTGTTGTCGCTTCATAAACAATCTCAGTGTATTTTATTTATAGCTCGATTTTAAAGCAATGTTCTCGGAACTAAAGACAAAGGATAGAAGCTCATTTCTAAGCTAATGCACATTTCCGGCCGAAGACATTATTTAACAGAAACAAATATAAATAAAATTAAAAATACATCACTAATAATCACAAGAAAATTTTCATAAGTTTATTAGTGTCTTTGAACAGAGAAGTTCCCAGTTAGATTCAAAACGTGATGAAACCTAGACCACCTATAGCTATCACTTACAGTGTTGTCAATGCTGTTCTAACATGTCCGCTTTATGCTTAGAGTTTTTCTGCCAAAGTTGGATATGCTAGTCACTTTAGTGCACATGAAAGAGCAGCAAACTAAAGTTCTCGACTACCACCTAGAAAGCCATGGCATTTAGGACTCGCTGTGGCCGACATCGGCTTCAATCTGCAATTTGTTACTTTACCTTATGCATTTTAATAGTCAGACTACTAAAAATACCGGAAACTTCTTCAAACTTCTGAATAACAAACTAACGAATGAGCCTACAGTATTTTAAGCGGAAAAATATTTTTTTAGCATTACAATAAGTATACTAAAATCGAGGGATCTTACTCTCCATTCAAAGGAAATTAAGATTCCGAAACGCGTAGGTCGAATCAGAATACATTTAGAGTATTCATACTTGCGTAAAGATATTACATTAAACATTCAGACAAGATATTTTTAAAAGTATAATTACCAGAAAATATTCAATATAATAGCCAACAGAAACGTTTGTTCTTCATGAATATGCAGTGGATGTTAATCTGAGGGGAAGAAAAATATTGAGACCGCTTTTGTTTTAATATTACTTGGTTAATTAAAATGTCGTAACAGATTAGCCTGGCAGCCATGTTGAGTGAAACATTTCAGATAACGATTAGAATTTTCGAATAATAATATAGTAAAATAATGGGGTAAGGGAAAAAAATGTGAGAGCTGAAAGTTTACCGTGGGCTGGGTGTTTGGTTACCCGAAGAGGTTGTCAGCTGGCCAAGTACATATTTGGGGTAAAAAAGGATTAAAGCTGACAATAAAAATTCTTCTTCATTGATATCGAGGCCTCTATCAATTCAATGAATGAATAATATGATCCAGCTAGAAGATACTCCACGAAATTCCTAATTTGATTGAACTCGTAACCTTTATAAAACACTAGCTGTTGCGCGCGACCTTCGTCCGTGTGAAATTTTATAACCTTCCTCGTTATATGGGCTATCCAACACTAAAAGAATTTTTCAAATCAAACCAGTAGTTCCTGAGATTAGCGCGTTCAACCAAACAAAGAAACTCTTCAGCTAGATTAGTATAGATTTCAAACACTGTTTCAAGCTTTCACGGTTTACAACTAAACTTATACTGTCACTTACGGGATATCTTCCGTGATTGTTCATTATTTTGAGCTCCCGATATCCCGTAAAGAAGATATCCCGTAAGTGACAGTATAAGTTTAGTATAGATTTTTCAGAAAGTTACTTCTGAATTTCTAAATTGGGTGCTTTACAGTATTATTGAATTTCCTTTGAGTTTTTACATTATTATAGCTAGCTTTTACTTATGCAATATAGTTTCCCGTATTTTTTCATACTTGGATTATATTTATTATTTTACGACCCAAATATTTTTATAGCACTACGAGCAATATAATTAGACCCTTAAAATAGTTTCCTATTTTGTATGTTAATCACGTTTACGCAATACCATTAAATTATGAATTATGGAACAGATTTATGATTAATTTTCATGATTTTTCGGAGTTTTTACGACGTCTATAAAAATACAAGCCTGTACTTTAAGTTCCAACGTTTGTGCATAAAATCATTATTATCACGCCATTCTGTGGGTTCAAGAACCACAAAGCTCCACTTCCTTCCTCTACACCCAGAATCGCTACATTATCACCTATTCTTTCTAGGCAGGAGGAATACTTTTGAATATTTTCTAGGTATGACTATCTTATGGCTACGGCTTGAGGCCGCTCACCAGAGCTGCATACGTACAACAAGCTTACAGCAATGATACAGCAAATATTAATGATCCCCTGTAAAACAAAAATTTTGTATTTCGTATTATTTGTTTTAAAAGTAGGTACCTATTAGTTGTGCTTACGCTTCCTGAATGCTGCTCAGGTGCGCAGCCAGCCTAAATCCACCTAACGTATTTAGAGCAGTCGGACTTCGAAGTTCAAAATAAACCAGAATAACCAAAAACAAAAGAGAAACTTTTCGAAAAAAAAAACACTATTTCGACAAGTGCAACTCATATCTTGGAGTCACGATCCGTGACCCAGTGGTTTTTCTCCGACATGGTCTGCTTGCCACCCCTGCAAGGCATCCGGCTGCCCGCCTTCTCTTTATCGCTTCATAGTCTTGCTTCCGTCGATTATTTTCTATGGTGTACGGAGGTAACGAACTGAGTGTCCACTGACCCTTAAAATGTAATGGTCTACGCTTTTTGACTTTGCCATGAACTTCATCTACCTCCTTACCTAATTCAAGTAAAATGTGTGAAAGGAATCTTTTCAAATTGAGTGTAAACTTTGTCACGCTTTAGTAAGTAGTAAGTATTCTGATTTAAAAGAGTGTCCATGGAGTTTCTTGCCCGTTCTTCTCCATAGAGATCTACGTTAGGGAATGGGCAATTACAGTACTTTCACAGTTTTATGTCTTGTGACTGGTCTGTAGCTATTGCTGTCTTTGTTTCGACAATTCAAAAGTGCCTGTAACTGGCCTACTTGAAATAAATGCTTTGATTTTGATTTTGATTGATTTTTATGCCCTGAAATACCTAACGAGGAGATCTTTTAATGTAGGAACATTGTACCTACCTACGTACTTATTCTCATCAAATTATGAGCCAGAATCGTCACACAGTGTGCACAGGGTGCCTGAAGACGGTCGTCATCACCGAGACAGGCCGAAGAAACGGTAGCATGACGATTTTGACTCGTTCCTGATTAATTGGCCAGTGGAGGCAAAACGCAGGGAGGGTTGGAAAGCAATGGGGGAGTCCTTTGCCCAGCAGTGGGACAGATTAGGCTAATTTAAAAAAAAAGAATGTCCCGTCGAAGGTTTTTTAAAAATCATGGCAGTCAATTAGTAAAAAAAAAGAGTAGAGTCAGATGAAAGCCTAATTTTAAGTTACAGTAGACCTAATTAATACTCTATCTCACATTTGTAACACGACGCATAATTAATGTGCACATTGTACCTACTCGTATGACATAACTTCATGTGATAAATATGAAAAACAATCCTCCTTTTAAAGTTATTCTAGGTACGCAATGGCTCATCAACTCAATGAGGATAAAACATGAAACTTACCTGAGAAAAGTACGGCGGCAGTACTGCCCTCTGGTCGTCTAACCGAGAACATTGTACTCGTTCCAGCAACTCGAACAATTCGTGTTGAGCGCGAGTGCCCCCTGTCGACGTTGCTGTGGAGCTCCATGGCGCCGACACGTGCTGCCGCCTGTTGGACAAATGAGGAATTATTACATAAACTTGACTTTAAATTAGTTCGAGCGGTCTGGATAGATGGCGCTGCAGTTGTTTCCAGCGTTGTAATATAAATGGCGCTGTAGGTAATGTGGATTTATGTATGTAAAATGAAACTAGTGTGCGTGAAATTACTGCGAAAAGTTCATCATAATATTATCATATAACAAATACATATAATAAATAATTACGTATTTATAGTTTTTCTTATTAAATAAGTACCAAAGAATATGTTATGCTAAAAATTATTTTTTTAGTACGGTAGGTACCTAAACAAAATACCTGCCTACCTTATTGTGAGTATATAATTATATTTAATTGACTCGTGAGCGTTTCTAAACACACACACACATTTAACAAATACCTGTTAATGCGATTTTTTTTTGGCTTAACATCTTCATTATAGTATGATCTATAATAAGTAACACGGTTTTTAAGGAGCAGGGATTTTTATACTTTACGAAATAAAATTGTCAACTAGCTCTATCTAAAATAATTAAGATTTTGTGCTGCACCATTATAATTTATTGCCCATTCACTTTTTAATAAAAAAAAGAGTAATGGCGAACAGTGCAGCGCAATACGGAGCAATCAAGTTAGTCTATTGCTACTGTTGCTAAGGCAATGAGCACGACGAGCCAAACAAGATTTAACACAATCTGTTGGTAGGTTATTGAGTAAATAATAGAAAATAAAAGTTAATTGTGCACTTTATTTTTGAACTTAATAATGCCGATAATCGTTCACGTCAAGTGGCTCTTGAAGATGATTGCTACAATTACTTCGTGTGAAGTGTGTTATAAAAACATCAGTACTGCCAATTTGTTTGAGTGTAACAACATACCTACATTAAACAGAAAAGAATAGGAGTCAATATTATTATGAATCTTATTTTTCTCTAAAACGCGATAAACTTCTAAAAATAATCAAGCTTCCCTTTTTTGAAAGCTTTCTGTTTGCGCTCTCAATCAAGATCAATCAATGCCAGCCTTTTTAATTTTTATGCGATGTTCTTATAGGTTTCACTGTGCAGTAAAGCCTATATACTATAATAGACTGCTCGACAATAGAGCTCGTTACTGCGGCCGTCCAACTCAGGATTAAGTTATGCAAAGATTTTCCTTTTTCTTTTTACAGAATAAACTTTGCTTGAAGCGTGACGGGAAGGTATCATAAATCGCTACACTGGGAACGATGCTCAAATTCTTTTGCTTTTGTGAATAAGAAACAGAACAAATTTGATTACGTTGTGGCAATGTTTACGAATTTCTTTTCGTGTTTCCATAATAAGATTACCGAAAGTCACTGCATAACATTTTGTCCTGTTAGCCGAACAATTTTAACTTTTAATAAAAACGTATCACAAAGATAATTTGATTATAAATCATGCTTGGCTATCTGCCTCTGTTATTTAAATTGAATTGATTACAGCCATTAACGGCACGAGACCGAGAGGAATTTTATTCAAAAAATTCAACAGCGTGTAATATACGATGACAGCAAAACTTAAAATTTCGAGAGAACCGGTTATGCACGATTTACTGCTATCAAAATAATATAAACAAAAGTGCACGCGACAATGACCCCATCTGTTGTCCGACAACGGAACTGTGCAAGTAATAATGGATCGAGTCTTTGATTTATGCGTCAATTAACTGACCATTCTCTGCGCCCTTCGCGCGGCCCTCGCGTAGCGTTATGACCAAGATAATGGTTTTCCAAATTAAATCTCCCCTACATTAAATCGTTGCTATAACCGGTATTCAGCGACTCAATCAAGGAATGTTTGTTTTTCGACTTAGCCTAATTTCGCTGTGTTGAAGGGTGGCCATTGTTCGCGCATGTAATAAATTTGATTGGCAGATGTTTCTGGACTGATAATAACAGTTTGTTGTTTTTCAATTTGCTGTCATAAGTGAATATTTTTGTTTCTATAAAGCGTGTTTTACATACCAAAAAAATTGGTCCTTTAATCCGCAGTGTCAATTCCATTCTGCGGTTATACCTACGTATTTTTAATTTTTTTTGAAAGGTTAGAATTATCAAGGAAAAGCATTTTATAACTATTGGATATTAAGTTCGTAACTAAAATGAAGAGGTTAGTAGGCTAAAGCCAACTTAAACCTCAAGATTTAATTAATTGCTTAGTATCCAGAAATTGAAGTACTTACGTCTATAAGATTAACAAATTCTTACAATTTGTTTCTTCATACATACTAACTTGATACTCAGTACAGTCCTTACAAAATATTCAATAGGCTCAGGGCATATTTTTGTCTGTATGATTCATCCCATGGAAACACGTGTTCGCAAACAGCAATTGTATTCAGTCAGGAATATTTTATGCGCGCCCGTTGCAGGCATGTCGCTTATAAATATGTATGGTGATCTTGGGGGCGCGTCGGTATACCTACCACCATAAATATACAATGCTATAATATTGCTTGGCTCTTAAAGTAATTGTAATAAAATTGATTTTTGTACAAGTCTTATTTTTGTATGGGTCTATTTGGGACTGCCTACAAAAGTCCTCTGATTTGTTTACATCTTGCACATTCTTATATCTACTTAAAAATGGATAAAAATAATATACGTCTTATCTTTCTACAGTAACCTAACCTAACCAGTGATCCTAGGTTCAAATTTAAGGTACAGGTAACCTTCGCGTCTGATGAGCATGAGGTCCTGGGCTCGATTCCCGGGTCGGGCAAATTGTTATTCGATTTTTCCATCAGGAATTTTCCTGAAGCAGCCGGACGGAGCGAAGCACGGAGCCTGGATTCGTGCCCTGTTGATGGCAATAGGCTCGCCGCCTATTACATGGGGCTTAAACGTAACTGGCGAAATGTGGTTGTGGTATTAGGTACACCTCTACCTTCGGGGATTACAGGCGCTATGTTATGTAATCTTCTATTGCGGTTTACACATTCTAACAGCAATCAGTGTGTACACTGTACAGTCAGTCACTCAGCCATTCGTCACTCGCAATTCCAATTCCGACGTTACTGTTTACTCGGAATCACGGCCAGACATCCACCACAATTAGGCTACCAGGATTCCGCTGTCAGTTCATCTTTATCGCAGTAATTTCTATCTTTCGTCGGCACAGAAACTATCACGCGAAAACAATAAATAACAAAATGGTCGACACGTTGCGTGCTTATAACGACGAGGTTATTGATGTTACTCTACAAACGGTGCAATACACTTTAAACAACGCGAGACTGCCGTAATTTAGCGTTCGGTTCCTTCCGAGTCCAACTTTATGGATCTAGGTAAGAACGCTGCCCAGCTGGTGGTAAAAACGTTTTATAATAAGGTTCATTTTGCAATAATAAAGGATGTTGTCTAGACAATCCAGCCAATCTACCCGTAGCTCATTTTAAGAAAATCGATTAATGCATTTTGAACTAAATAAGTCTTTAATAGAAACTGTTATTTGTAGTCTGTTGAAAAACCGATGGTCGATGGAGAAAACTAGTCCTGCACGCGTAGCATGACCACTGTAGAAACGTCATTTAATGTCGACGGAAGAATCGACAAAACAACAGATTTCTTTTGTTGATCTGTCATTTTGTCGATTCTTCCGTCGACAAAACCCGTTTCTACGGTGGTCATGCTACGCATGCAGAAGTGAGATTGCGTATTGGCAAACGTAGTGAGGGACGCATCCTACCTAGATGGACCAAAGACTTTAAAAAGGTGGCTGGGTCTGACTGGGAAAGGCGGAAGACGGGGTGCTGTAGTGCAAGTAAGGACGGGCATATTTCAAACAGTGGACTGCAATAGGCTGAGTTGAGTCGATTAACTAGAACTACGGCTTTAAATCCAATACAGTAACATCTTTTCTAACCGTAGAAGGCAATGCGGCCGTTCAAAATCAAAACCTAGCAAGCGACATTTTTGGCAAAATAAGTATAAAAAAAAAACTACACATAAAATTGTGCTATATATAAATATATATATAATAAGAAGTAGAGTTATGAAAATGCCAAACCTGCACGTCTTAGTCCGATATAACAAAGTTGGATTTCCCAAATCAATCTTATTAAGTAAGGCACATAAAACTTGTACGATTAGACTTAACTAGAGAAAGAAAGAAAGAAAAAGTATTTAAGACTCACACAGGACAAAACAAAAAAAAAGCATGAGATTACAATAATACAAAAATTATATAAAAAGTAAACATAAGAAAAAGTTAAAACAAATTAAATTGGTCCTGTACGAGGCCAAAAGGTCCCGCATGGTGCTGCAACGTTTTATAAAAAAATGTCACAGCGCTGGTCAAACAAACTTAAAATGTAAACCAAGTTGTATCTATAAATATCAAAATGATAACAGTACAGAAAAGATGTTGTGTTCTTAATGGATAAAGAAAATGTTTCTTTTCCTGCTCCTATAAAATTTGCTCAGATCCTCTTGCTAGGTTCTGGTTTTGAACATCCGAATGGCAAACAACATGTTACCTAGGATATTATTTATCAAACAGTCAGTTCTGATCTAGTTCAATAAAACGAAACTTTCTCATGCGTGTAAAACAAAAAGTAGTAAAAGCAACGAGCGGAGACCGTGAAATATGCAATATGTCATATCCGTAGTATAAATCAAGTTAATTGTATCAGACCATACATCTGCCTTGTATGGGACGTGTGAATAATTGTTTGAATGTCTTATTGTTTCTTTCAATCGGAAGTATCTGTAGAAAGATATATAGTATATAGTATATTATTATGGTAGTGCACTTTATGGGAACTTCAAAAAGAAAACGCTCCGATTGAAATCTTTGAACAATTAACAATGATTTTTGTACGAAACGTTGCACTGTGTATTAAATCAAACTTTGACATCAAACTCACTCAATACAGGGTGAAATTGCCGCATGTTATCAATGCCCAGAATTTAATCCCTATTAGCGGCACTATCTAATGGTGTAATAATACTGGGTGTGGTTTTTTTTCGAAACCAACGGGTTCGTTTCCTGGCTAGGACAACTGATTTTTCAGAAATCCAATGATGCCGTTTCAGATTTCATCAAAATAGGGCTCGAGACTCCTTTGAGTATTTTTCGTTATTCCTCATAGTTCCATAGATTTGGCCATCCACGGCCACTTGAAAGATTCACCCTGTATATCCACTACACAAAATCATTATTACTGTGGGTATAAAATATATCTTACAAAAAAATACTCAGTACTCAAATTATTCTTCTGGTTTGTTGCCAAGATGCTACCACAAAAACTAATTTTCTGTGCTTGTATTTTGCTTGATTAGAATCTATACTAAGGTTATAAAGCTTAAGAGTTTGTTTGTTTGGTTGAACGCGCTAATCTCAGGAACTACTGGTTCGAATTGAAAAATTATTTTAATGTCGGAAAGTTCAATTATCGAAGAAGGCTATAGGCTATATATCATAATATAACATCACGGTATGACCAATAGGTGCCGAGCAAAAAAAAACAAGTCAGAAGCGGCGGGTGAAACCACGGGGCACAGCTAGTATATAAATAACACGAAATAATTATTTGAATTTAACTGGCGTTACTAGAAAATTTCAATGTGCAGCTGGTCCAGATTCCAAGAACATAAATTGATCTACACTGAAACTTCAGAATACGACTTCCGAGTAACTAAATTGAAACTTGAGAAAGGGTCTTCCCTTTCCAATCGTCACACGAAGTTTTTGTGACCTATAGCTTTTTAATGGTATGCCATCTGGGCAGATGAACACATGTTTTATGTATCAGTCGATGAGTCACAAATGATTACACGTATGATGAATATTATCAATATCACCCAGGGGGTTTCCGTATGTAAATGTAAATGAATACAGCAGTGGCGAAGGGTCCATAGAACTCGATTCCTACCGGCTTCCCTTTGCAAAAAGTGCAGTCAGTATTCCTTATACAAATAATATAATCGCATTAAAGATATGTATTGCGGCTTACCTCTTACAAAAATTGACCCTTCGCTACTGGAATACAGAAATCATGTTCACGGAATTAAAAATATTGTTAAATGGAGGAATTTCTCTCACCGTATCTACGATGAAACTGGTTTTTAGAACATCAAGAAAAAATGGGGTATTCCTCAAAGCGCAACTATTTTTGAGCGCAACCAACTAAGTGCAACTAAATTATTCCTCGAAGCGCAACCATTACATGCGCTCACAAATTCAAATTAAAAATATTATATTTATGTTTATTTCTCGAAGCGCAACTAATAGTTGCGCTTTGAGGAATACCCCGAAAAATAAATAAACGGTAAGACTTACTTATTTTTCTAGAAAAGTAATGTAGAAACTTTCTTCGACCAAATATTTAATTTCATGTTGACAATAGTCAGGCACCTAGCTAATTATTTTTTGTAAGAACACTAATGAAATGTAATAAAAAAGTCAACAATTGCAATCAAAGTAAGTACAAAATCAATTAAATAAACGTTTGGTGCAATGAGTGTCACTGCCACGGATTCACGAATCGCAAGACCAAATGACAGCTGAAGTATCTAACGAGCGTAGAAAGAGACAGAAGCATTATCTCTTGCTATCTTTGCACGAAAAACGAAATAAATGTTTTGAATAGATTCTGAAAGCAATTTGAAATTCGGTGACAGAAAGAATACATTAGGGTCTGAAGTCATAGCGGAACCTATACTTTTAGCATCAGCATTCTCAGGCCCTTATTTCAATTTATTTAGGGCGACGCAGCATATCTTCTTCCATACTTCTCTATTCTTCATCTTAACAATCACCTCTTTTCTAGCCATATCATCCTTTACACAGGCCATCCATCGTTTTTTGACACGACTTTAAGCATCAACAATTATTTTTACCAAACGAAAAAACGCGACAACAGCTTTGATGCACTTGCAAAGTTGCCGATCGTCCATGATAGTGGACAGGTGTAGTCTGTCATAGCTACATAAAAAGCTCTAACTATTGAAACACGAAATATTTTCAGAGAATCATCTAACGGCTGTAACGATGTCATTTCACAAGGGATTTCTTTTTTATCGAAGTATTTATAAAAAATAAGTAATTTAAAGTTATTTGACCCACAAAACAAATTCTGGCCGCTAGTTTACTACGTTGTATTTACCTACTGTCATTTTTAGAATAGGGAGTAAAGATTTTATGCAAAAAGTCTCAAAAAAATTTAGAATTATAATAATTTCGTAAAAACAAAAACACTCAGATATTTTTTTTTTTCGTTGCTATGGTGACTTTACGACTTATATGTAGAACGTATGAAAAGATAGACCTTATATAGTTATTATTATTCACAGTTCAACGCGGTATTCTTTAACCCTTTGTTATTTTTAACTATAGGTGAAAGATAGATAACAGTGGGCACTATCTTATTATTTATTTTTATTCACACAATGGTAAGTAAATAACTTATAAACTAAGCCCCACAAAACCGTAGTAATGGTTTGATTGAGGGGTCGGTGAGTCTCCTTACACTGATTCATAAAATCGTACCTAAAACTAATTATTATTTATAGGTAGCACTTTTTAAATATCTATGGGCCAAATTCCCTGGAAATATACGAATGTTATGTACTAAAAACAGCCTTCTTAAGTGTCGGAGCCCCAAATACCTTGTACATTTTTGAATAAAAAACTAAATACCAACATAAACTACTTACGGGTTGGTTGAATAGTCCATAAACATAGTCTTTTGCTATGACCTTGAGGTCATCGATGCGTTGCCGACCTTGCGGGTCGTATGTAAAATACTGTGTCTTACATTGTATCTGTGTGTTACGTACGTTGGTAATCAAGGTTGACTGTATTGTCTCATCTGAATAAAACTATTATTTGCTCGATTATTTTCTAGGCCTACACCGCATTGAAAACATAACATCACGCCTGTAATCCCCGAAGGGTAAGTCAGAAGTGTACCTAATAGTAGGTACACCCACATTTCGCGAGCTATCTTTAAGTCCCATGTAATAGGGGGCGAGCCTGTAGCCATCAACTGAGCATAAATCCAGACTCCGTGGCTGCTACTGAGTAATTCCTGATAGAAAAACCCAATACCAATTTGCCCGACCCGTGAATCGAACCCAGGTCCTCATGCTCAGCTGTCGCCATTACTATCACTAGACCAGCGATGCAGTCAGTCGAGGCCTATTGAAAAATTTATAAATTAATGGTTTATTAGAATTTCAAGAGACAGAAGTTAATTCGAATAAACTAAAAGAATAGGAGCAACTCCAATGGCTTCGCTTTTGTAATAAGTAATTTCATCTAGAAATAAATTAATAAATTATTATTTAAAACATAGTTAAAAAAATACAAAAAAAATGACCACTGCAATAAATATAGAATAATAATTATTTTATTATGTGAAACAATTTTATTACTTATGATTTCTTGTCATCAAATGCTTTAAATTACGAGTATTTTGGTTTTTATTTTGTTTTTGAAATATTTTATATTTTTGCTAATTTCTGTGTTAACACCTAGTATTAAGTGCATGCTGTGGTCTCCTGTAATTGAAGGAATACACTTAAAAGAAATTTTGTAAAACTATGACCTATATGGCCCACCCAGGTTAAAAAATAAAGTTGTTGGATTAACCGATTTTCCCACTGTACCCGGGATTTGAACCTTGTCTCACGGTTAGTATTTAGATTTTACTCGCATACTACCTTCACAACCATCGTAAACATTAGCAAAGATAAAACTCAAGAAGTCAGAATGTTAATCGAAATAGATAAACCCATCAGGACACTTCACTTCAGATTAGTTAAGAATTAATTAATCGTTAATTTTCAACAAGATTAACAACTGTGCTTGTGTTCATAAATTAAATACGCAGATAGTTTTAATTGCTGTCAATCCTACGGCTTTGAGTGCGATAAAACCGCCAAGGTGGCACCGGGGACGGATATGTTGACCTAGTATTCTCTTGAGAGCAGTCTATGAAGCCATATAGCCATTGGAAACGCCATAAACGCCGCTACCTGCAGTAAACATATTAGTAAGGAGATTATGTACTTAGATAAAATATCGGAAAACGAATACCAAGACTGCCTCTTTGGTCTAGTGGTCGCAAGCGCGACTGCTGAGCAAGAGGTCCTGGATTCAATTTCCGGGTCGGGCAACGTGTTATTGGGTTTTTCCATCACGAATTTGTCGTTTAGCGTGAAATATGGGTGTACTCTTAGGTATACCTCTGCCTAACCCAGCCGGGGATTACAGGCGTGATGTTCATGTTATGAATACCTAGTAATACTACAGAGGGCGACTCCTGTGATAAAAGAACATTCATTTGCAGTCTAATCTTTGTGTCGATCTGTCAAAAATACCTGTAATTTACTTACATTTTTGACGAGTTTTACGCATTGATTGTCGTTGAGATAAGATTGTGACCAAAATAACGTCTTTAATTATGGGATTTGACCTTCAGGTATATCATTATAAATCTCAATAAAGTTTGGTTAGATTTAAACTGGAAGAACATCGTTTCGTATGTTTACGTAAAGGAAATGTAGGACACAATATTGTATCGACATTGTGGATAAGAACATTGTGATACACGCCATCCTGGCAGATTCAGTTACGAGATCGATGTCGGTCACATGCGTTTGCACATGGCAGATACATGACACTGACGTCCTCGAATGTACCGGCGCGACATAAGATGTTCCAGAAGTTTTCATCTTGTACAGTCGAGAACGTAATTGACTTATTTTGACGAACACTCCCAGTATCTAAGTTTCAACTTTTTGACACATTGTTTTTTTAATGCAACAATCGACCTTCACGTGCAAGTGAATTTACATCTTAGGGTGGTAGTAATTAGGTCGTCTTTACATTAAAAATTGAAAACAAAACACAAACGTATATCGTCTGGAGCAGTAACTTGAATTCTGGGTTCGAAAATCAAAAACTGTTCTTAATGCATTCGTTTGCTTCAAGTGGCTCTATTGCATAGCTTCATTGATTTATTTATTCCCAAACTACTTCAAAATGAACTTCTACCCACTGATGTGTAAATGATTGCGTGAGAAATGTCGTTCACAAACAATTGAATAATCAATTGCCTATAATAGATTTAAATACAATATGAATAGAGATGAATATTAGCTGGTGGTCAGTACGCAATTAGTGAGGGATGGATGCGTGCGATATTGAAGCCGATTATCGATTTAGGTCCAAGGAAAATCGATTTCTCGCGGAGTTTCTTGTTTATGGTGATCGGTTAGAAGTTTAACGCAGGATGCTCGGTGTTTAGCACGTAAAGTGTAGAATTTACACATCTAACTAAGGAAACGAAATTACAAAACCCTTTGTATGTCTTAGATGATGAAATAACGATAACAGTTAATGAAAAAGCCTCTACAGTAAAACCAATCAAAGTTGAAATATTTTTTAAGATAGAATTTTGCCCCAAAAGGAACCGAAAAATATAAATGAAATCTAAACACTACGAACGACCTACAAAGAGAAGGCGTGAAGTAAAAAATACGGTCAAGTGCGAGTCGGACTCTCGCATGAAGGGTTACGTACCATCGTAGTGAGGGGAGCCCCCTTTTAAACTTTTATTTATTTTTATTATTTGTTGCTATAGCGGCAACAGAAATACACATTCTGTGAAAATTTCAACTGTCTACCTATTACGGATCATGAGATACAGCCCGCTGACAGACAGACGGACGGATGGACAGCAGAGGTTCAGCAATAGGGTACCGTTGGTTACCCTTCGGGTACGGAATTTTAAATAATAGGGTCCCGTTGGGTACCCTTCGTGTACGGAACCCTAAAAAATATATGCATGGCACTGAAATAAACCGTCTACCTACCTTCCATACGCACTATATGCCACAAGTGACAGTCACACTTAAAAGCCTGACAAAAGCCTTTTAAAAAGTGTCTGGCGAACGTGTGAATCACAACAAAGAGTGGTTTCCTGATGCACACCCCTCTTCAACCCCCGGGGAGAGGCAGGGGGTATTTTAGGGGAGATGTCTACGTACATGAGATAATTTACCATGAAATGCTTTTGAAAGGATTTCTGCCGTGAAATACCGTAGAACCGTAGAAAAGTGAATATTCATTTTCAGGAGAGTTCGAGCTAAGTCTATCTTGAGCAGGTTTTCGATATTTCGAACCGCAAAATTGAGTTTTAAAAGAAGACGATTAAGGTCTTATATCCTTAAGGATTGCTTTCAATTTCCAAAGGCGAGAGCTGTTCTATTATACCGAACGAAAGTGTTTAAAATGCATGTGACCTTGCGGGGAAAAAATGTAATAAAAATTTAAACGTTTAAGCATGACATCACTGTGTCAATAAAAGTAAAAAGCTATCAAGGAAAATTCCCAAACAGAAGCCAATAACCAAATCACAAATAAAAAAACAATCATAAAACAAGATAATTAATTAAAACCCACACACCTCCCATCAAAATAATTACTAATCAAAATGAATGAATAATTTTCGCCATATTCCTGTCACCTTTGATGTATTCCGAGTTGAGTTTAAACCAATCGTATCTTGATTCTCGGCTCAATGAGAGCTTGGGCTATTCTTGTCGATGACATGAGATTCCATGAGATGACTATTCAAGATTTCTTGTACGAATTCTTTGAAAGACGTGCCTATTGTTAAGTAGACCTTTATCTCTTTACATTTGTAAGTCCAAGTTTGTTACAGAGATGGCATAGGACTTATGAGCACAAATATTAAAAAAATTGAACGTATATTTGAAATTTTAGACAGAATTAAAATGGTGGTTAACCATGAATGCTGAAAAACCAACGCAAAACTATAAGAAGTGGGCCCAGTAGTAACGACACCGACTTAACATCGTGATTTGTGAGGAAATCGGCATATCCTAGAATAAAAAAATCGAAGACATGTGACATCTACCAACCCGCACTGGGCCCGCGTGGTGAATTACGGCCTATTTCCTCTCATAGAGAGGAGGTCTGTGTCCTAGCAATTTCAAAATTGACTTGCATGTCCAAGTAAGAGAGCTTAGACATGCAAAATAAATTTTCAAATTGTTATACAATATAGGCTAGGAGAGGCTGTTTATTATGTTACTGTAAAGGACGAACTTCAGTAAATCCTAAGATTTTCCAGTAATTTACTAACTCTTAATCTCTCTGTCTTTACTAAAATAATATACGTTACGGTAAAACCCGGCTATTGGTATATAAGGATTTTATAAAGAAGTGACGATTTTTCAGACTTTTACCATTACAATTTGGGACATGCAAGGTTTTATTAATAACAGTTGGTAAATATTGGTTTTGAGAACAAAACAATGGCTATTTCTTTAATATCTGGCGACTGATGATGACATAATACTGAAATAGACGATAATATTGTGGATGCCAAAGATAGCTCACGACTACTGACTGTACTTATTTACTTTTTCCTCAGCACGCTATATACAGGGTGTTTTTTTAAACGTGGGCAATACTTTAGGAGTGTGTAGTACCCATGAAAATAAGCAACTTTTATTATGGGACCGACCATGAAATCGCGAAAAAAATATCAGCTGCTCCATACATTATTCGTCGCGTAACTCGAAAAAATGTAGGCAACAGCAGACTTTTTAAATTATACTTCACAGTTAGCTCATAGTAAGAGTAGCTCATATTTATGAGTACTTCACTCCCTTAAAGTAATGCCCACGTTTAACCAAACACCCTGTAAAACAAAAGAGGTCCTTCAAAAGGCCAGACCTAGATAGTAAATAGTCGAATTATTAATAGACGTCACGTAAACTAGGTCTAAATTGAGACCGGTCCTAACTTCCCTATTGTGTTGTAACTTCGCCGCAGTATTGGGTTAAGTTCCGTCTGCATGTATATGAGGCTTATTGTGGTAGCTCTCGATATTAGCACTAAGCTAATCAAATTACGAGTAGGTACTTAACTTCATTATTGTTATGACCGCCTACGTCCATAATCAAAATAGAATCAATGATGCTTTTATCAAAATTATGTTATGGTAATTGCGTAACACATTTACAGTCGTAATGACTTTAAGTTAGTGAATTTGTGCAGTCGATTTTCATTGCGTTATTTGGTGTCGAGCATACGAAATTTTTCAAACATGAAATGAAAATTAAAGTGTGGATGCTTTTCTTATTTTCGTTTCATTTTCTTTTAATCTTCAAACATTATAGACATGAAAAAATTGACCACAAAAACATACCCGAGTTATTTTGTGAAATAAGTACTCCCGTCCTTTTCTAGAATAAGAAAAAAAAAGCAAGGTTAGGTTTTTTTTGTTTTAGCTGCAGTGTGAAATCGTGTATACTCCAAATTCAATACCAATGCTATTGCATTAAAAGAAAATATACGCAAACACGAACGATATTTTATCGAACACTTCAACAATAAGCCCCAAGCATGGAAGTTAACTGAAACATTACCAGGCAAGTCAATAAGCTATACTTACCCTATGCAGTTTACCTGGGGAAACTTTGTGATGTCGGAAACTAGATTAAACTATGATATCAGGTGTTGGAGTATTATGGTAAAATACATGGAAATTGGAGGTTGATATAGGGTAAGTGCATTATCGGGGGTTATTTTTAAGCTTCTTTACTGTTCATTAAGATGTTATGTTAAAACACGAAAAGCCATGGACCGTTAAAGAAAGCACAACTTTTCAAGATGACCTGGGGGCCTAAAATGGCTGCTCTAGCAGAATTATGATTCGATAATAATATTAATCACGTTAAAAATCTTAAAATGGTGACAGATGCAATATTATGAATTGTCACTTTGTGACCATAGTATTATCCTATTATGATTCTGCTAAAGTGGTCATTTTAGCCACTTTATAGCAAACCTCACAAAATCTTTGAGAAAATTCTGCTATCCCGAAACGCTAAGGCAAAAATTTCCACTGGCCGAAATACGGTTTTACGTTAAGACCGTATCCCACCCAGTGTCCGTTTAATCCGGAAGTGTTAAACCGTAAGTACAAAACAAACGACTTTAACAAAGAGCTTTGAGCAAAATCTACGTACGAAATACGGCTTTAGCAGGGCACACATTTACCCCTGTGATCCCAAATGCAACCATGGCCCCGTAACCGAGTTAGCTACACTGTCGCACGTTCATGAGCTACCATTATATACGCTAAAATTTCCATTTCAGGCTTTCAGAATTGTTTGAAATTTTCTGAAAGCTTGATCCGTAGGTCTGTTCGGGACTTATTTTATTAAAAACGCCATTGCTGTGTTTTTATAAAATATGGATCAGGGTAATAATTATACATGATTATTTAAAGGTAACTTAGGCAACATAAATGGTTTTTACCTAAAAAGTACGGATTAGTCGAATAATGCCCAATTCTTAAAATCTCCAATTCGCAAAAGGACTACTTCTTAAAATGGCCACTACGCAAAAGGACTACTTCTTAAAATGGCCAATTCGCAAAAGGACTAGTTCTTAAAATAGCCAATTCGAAAAAGATCTTTTTCTGGAAGTACTTACAGACATACATAAATAAATAAACATTATACAATTATACATACAGGGTTATTGGTAACTGGTCGTGTGAACCTAAATTAATTAATTCCTATGGTGAAAGCTGCATATACCTAAAATGGGCATAAATATCAACACTGTTATGTTATTTTTAATTGTGTCACATTAATCGTTAGTATGTACTGCTGGTGGTGTACATAATAAACCTAAATTATTAATAATGTATTTTTCCCGTATATGTAAAGTGATTAAGGGTAAAACCCAGGAACTGTTTGACAAAAATACCTAAGTTAAACATGGCCTGTAAGCTTCCTTCATAGCCTAAAGAGATATCACAGTATTCCAGCAACCAATGACTCATTTCACACTCAAATCTTTCAAGTACAAAGCAATCTTAAGCACAAGTAGATACTCCATTTGAAAAGCGTTGAAAGCAATATTGAAGCATCTTAACACTTTTATACATTCGACGAGTCTTTAAGTTGAGGATTTTTGAAAAATTACCACGAGTTGATCTTTGGCCTTAGAGATATTTCTGAAGGATAATACTGAACTCACAATATCGTTTCGTTTTCTCACTTTATTTTTGTTTCTCAAATAGGTTCTTTGAACAACATTATCAAAGACTCTTATACAGAAAGAAATGTTAACAAAAACAAAGGAATGATCAAAACGGCTAACCGAGATCTTTATCTTTATTCTTTATTGCACACAAAAAACAAATATACATACAAATTGCAACAATATAGCTTATACTGCTTCTGCTGCTGCTTGAGCTTGCTTAGCTTGCTTGCTTGTCTTAGCTGAGATATTATTGGAGGATTTGAAAAAAGAGACATTCTGTGCCGATAGCAAATAATTGAGGATATAGCCAAGAGGATATTGGATGTTCAACATAGGCGAGTTTCATGAACATTCCATTGAATTTATTTAATCAAAAATTAAATAGTTTTCTATGTCGTCTTAAACTATCATGGTTTTTAGTTAAAACGTCCATAAAACAAAACGAAACTTACGTAAATTCTCGTATTTAAAAAATGTTCAAAATCAGGTCAAAAAGGTATTATTGGAAATTTCTAAAAACTCGGGAATTAACGCTCTGACCAATAAACAAATGCCTCACAAATTCTAGAAGAAACTAAAACCTTCTAGTATCAGGATCTTAACCCGTACATTTTAGAGTTCACTAACAAGCGAGAGAAACGTTTCGTGACTGGATCATAACATAAGTCACCCAGAAGTTGTCATGGTGAAATTTAGTGTAATAGCACCCTAGATTCCTTACACAGTTCGACAACGGGGTAATGGAAACGGAGAACGAATTAGGACTTTAACCCCTTATTTGTCGACATTCATTAGAGTCAAAGGATCGAGTCGTTTTTGTACGTCGTTTGACAACAATTGTAGTAAATGTTCATTTTTATACTCAAATTTTATACATCGACTTGAATATTTAAACGCAAAACCAATTGTGGGACACTAACAAAAGTAAATTCACTAATTATTACATTTGAGATAACTGCGACAAACCAGGCGAATATGGCGAAACGGTCGAGATAGACGGCTTTATGAGAGACTAGCTTATGCCCACGGCTTCGCATGCGCCGAGTTCGATAATTGTCTCATGGGATCGTTAAATCTGTTCAACCATTTTTGCGCGAAAGAGGAACAAACATCCATACTACATCCTCACAAACTTTCGCATTTATAATAGTAGTAAGATTGGTCCAAAACAGCGACCATCCGTGAGAAATGGAAGGAGTGGATAGTCTTATAATCATAATAAAATTTCAGCGACATCTATGTGTAACTTGTTTGTCTACAATCTACATGGATAAACAACAGCATGCAGCAACCACGCTCATAATGCATCCCGTATTTCAAATTATTAGTTTCAATAATGTCCGTTTAGTAGCATATCCCAATATTGTATTCAAATTATAGCGAATAAAATTATACATATGAATAAAATGTCGATTTAAATCGGAATAAGACTGCATTTAAGTTTACATTTGGAATACAATTATGGAAAATGTGTACAACAGAAATAATTTACAATAGAGATGTTATTGGCCTTCTGATTTGAAATTCCTATGAAATATGAATATCTACTTAATAAATCTGTCATTGTTCAAACCTTTACCACTAAATTATACGTCATAATAGCTATCATTAAGCCCCTATCTTCATTATTCGCTCTAAATACCTCGGCTCACATTAAAAGGCTAATTACGCATGCGTTAGAAAAAAACATAATAAAAATTGATCTTAATAACAGACACGAGAGCATACAAAGCATTCTATGCTGTGAAAGGTATAATCATAATATTTCTAACACCATGTATTATGTGAATAATCGGCTATAATCGGGTATTATCGGCTATAATCGGCCGTACGTAATCGCAGGTGCGCCGACGCCGTTACTCGATGGCATTTTGATGTGCGCACGCGCCGGTAACACATTGCAAATTGACGGTTTAAGTCTATCTACAACAGAAATGGGGATCACGTTTCTTTGTTTGTTTGTTTGGGATAATGAAATCTACTTGAATTATTGCTTTGCTGTGCGGTTTTGTTTGGATCTCGTAGACCTTCTCTCTCTCTCTATAATCTGATAAAAGTGACATTTGTTATTTAAATTACAGAGACTAGATCAGGTTTAGTTTACAAAAGCCGTAGGTAGGAGTAAATAAACATGTACGAGTAAGCATCAGTTATAATCTAAAGCGTCAATTGTTTTTAAAGATAGTTTCAATAAAAAAACCCATAGATGTGGCTTGTTTTATTTTAAATAATGTTTAACAAAAGCAGCTATTTCCTCAGCGAGTTCTAGTAAGGTCAGGAATAATACCATATTTATAATAATAACATAGTGCCAAACAAAAGACACAATAATTATAAAACGTTTCAACATCGTGGCATCACGACGACGGAAATGAAACAAAACAAAAAAGATATTTGTTGAAATAAATAGATTAGAAATCGAAGTACAGATTTATTTGCTATTGTGGATGCTGCAATAATAGCTCTGCTAACAAGGTCAGGATAAGCAGAAATATAGAAATCAGTCCAGTATCCCAAAGAACATAGAGAAAGAAAGAAAGAGCTTTATTGTTGCAATTTGTATGTATTTTTTTTTGTGTGCAATAAAGAAAGAACTAAAGAAGATAAATAAATTAACACTTTTAAAGCTTAAATCTTTTTTTTCTTTTTTTAAAATTGAAACGAGCTGTTGCCCGCGACTTTGTCCGCGATAACTATAACTCCCTGCTAAATTTCAAGTTTGTAGCACAACAAAATTAAGGACTTTCATACAAACTTGCGAGAGCCTTTAGACCTCCTTAATCCGGCCCTGTCGCAAAATCTGTTCTTAGCGGACGTCTACTAACTATAAACTTACCTCCCTGCCAAATTTCATCTCTATACGTCAAGCTGTTTTCGATATTTCGTGATGAGTGAGTGAGTGACCTTTCGCTTTTATATATTTAGATAGAAGATAGATTGGTCACGCAGTCGACAAAAATGTTAACAACTTTGTCCCCCTTACACTGACTAAATATATTCCTTATTAGGTGTCAGACCTTGAGAATGTGCGGAGTCTTAAGGTGAGTATAGACTAGAGCATTTACTTGTAACAGAACAACGAGCCACTCTATGATATGTTCTAGTGTATCACCCTTCACCCTTTGGAAACTGAGCTTTTACCTGTTTTGTACCATTCGTAAGAACGTTACATTACACAAAAATGCTCGAGAAAATGCTCTAGTCTATACTCACCTTTAAGTATTTACGGTGCTTACCAACAAAGCTATTTCTCTTCTATGTTAACCACACCTGAATGCTTTACGTATTTTAGAGTAGCACGCAATTCGTTATTTTAATAAGGCTATCCAATGGCTACATGTTTACTTCATTAGTAATAAATAATAATATTATTTAGAACAATAACATCATAACCTGACATTTTCCTTGTTGCGCCGCCATTGTCATTAAACGTGATGTTCAGTGCGTCATCGAAAACAAATCTATTTTGAAGAAGATGGGATCATAGAGCTTTAGGTAATGAGGTCTGTGCTGTGAGGTACTACCGAGTTCACTGACGGTCAACCACTTTTCAACCTTATTTCTAAGAGCTTAAGGGTGAAAACTGAAAAGTGGCAGACCGTCAATCGACCGTCTCGGTAGTACATAGTTGCAATTTGAAGAAAACTATTCAAACATTACGCATAATTAGCCTATCTATAGTGTTCCCATTGCTGGAACTCGAAGTCGACTAATGGACTGTAATCCACACAGGCCTTGTACACACGGCGTTACATCTAGCTATACATTTCCAGTATAACTTGGCCTCCTTTTTGTATAGATTTCCTGTAAAATGAGAGATACGCATACACTGGCTTTGTATAGCGTGATTGGTCGTCGTGCTTACGAGTTGGTGGTTGTCACACAATTATTATGTTCGATTTTTTGTTTCTGGGACACGTTGGTTTTCTAATTATGTGGTCATCGTTTTGAGAGCGGTGTGCTTGCCTGGGTTTGGACCCACGCCCTGCAACGCGCAAGTCGTTTCTATTACTACTGGACCACCACCTGCTCTCAATGCAACTAACATGCTTATCATTGTAATATTCAACAATCAGAATTCGGCAATAGCAGCTACTTCCATACCTTTGTGTAAGTTACAGGAATGGCTGTGTATTACGATACGGTGATATACTATGACCATAGAACTTTCATCTATCACGATGAAGTATCGCAACATAACGGGAGCCTGGCAGCAGTGACAGTACTTGTGGAACCACATTACTGTCATTGTGAAAGCGTGCTTCATAATGATCAGGAATTTATGGTACATCATATCTCATAGAACTGTGACATAGGGCAAAATGTAGTAGGTAGATACGTATCGAAATACATAGTTCGAATATCTTAGACCAGTAGTTGAGGAAATGGTGGAAATAAATTATTGTAACAGGGAAAAATTAATAACAAAATTAATGAATTGATATAAAAGGCGCAAGAGAATGTTAATTTGGATACAAACGTAACATATTTTTATGAATAATATGCGTTTATGAATACATATCTATGAATGATTTAAAAATGTAAGTATTTAAATTCCACCACCAAAATATTCAGTAAAAAATAATGTTATGCGTACTCCAAGCACACACGCAGTGCTATTTGCTATTGTGATTATCATTAGAACTAATCTTATTACACTTTTGTTCTCAACTATTACGTCTTTTAATTAAAAGTAAAATATTAAAGCAGTCATCATACGTACATTAATTTCTTCATGTATCTTCTTCTCGCAGAAAGCAAGGTGTACGTTTCCTTTTGCCCGCCCGTGGGCAAGTACTTTCCAACCTTCGACTTCATTCGACAAATTCCCACTCACAGTTCTAAACTATCGGAAAAAGCTAATCGTCGATATGTTCACAATTTTCTTTTCACGTGTTTTTCCCGTCTTCGCCAAACCAAACTGCTCCTAAAATAGAGAAAGACGTTTGAAGGAATATATGTACAGTACAGGGAAGCGCCCACTTGGAACCACAGTAAGCAACTAACAGGGAAGCCGACACTATAAAACTGGTTAGCAAAATGAATCATGCAATTAATAATAATTAACGTGCCAAAGTAAGGAAAAATAAGCTTGTTGATAAACCTAAATAAGCGTATTATAACGGCAATGAAACCACAGAACCAAACAACCGTACAAATAATGATGAACATGAAATAGTAATAAACGTTGATAAACTAGGATAGATAGCACTAAACATGATAATATTAACAATAGATATTTTTCCTAGTTTAATGCAGCACATGCTTCCTTCCCACTTCCTTTACTAAGTACAGTTTATCGTAATACTAATTGTTAAATAAACCACATTAATACTATCGATATTCTGACGACACTATAGTAGTTCACTCAATAGTTGCAATTCTACCAGCAAAGTGTGATGTGTCATTCACAAAAGTCATTGAAAATTATAGCGAATTCGATTCAATACTGAACGTAATTTTTAGAATTTAATGACCAGCTAAAGTAAGGAATAAGGAGAAATTGCAAATCAAATGTGCAGATAACACATTTCGCTTTCCTTCATCGTAGCAAACCGTGCTTGTAGCGGATATAATACAGACGGTAACTTCCTTCACAAGAAGTAATAGTACTTATGAAGTATTAATGAACGGTAACCCGATGCTATAATTAACTATCGTTACAAAGCACAATTCTTGTACTCGTAACGGTATCATTTTGATAATCTTAATCTAATCTTACTTTGTAATTTGGGTTTCATACAAAGGTTTTTGATTTGATCTCTCTTGCGAAGTGATTGTTTTTGTAGCTTCAGTTTCATCGTGTTCATCTGATGTTGTCAGTGATCATTGACTACAATGGCATAACTGTACAATTTCTAACAAAAACACCTTTAATAATGAACCTTAAACATTTAAGTAGATGTTTCATTTCGAGCAAATGAATAATTATAAAGTTTTAGACGGAATCTTAAATCGTGAAGCTCCCATAACAACACAAGTTCAGATTTATTATTGTTATAAAACATGATATAAAAAGATAATCTCATTCAAACAACGGAAGCCTAGGGCGTTCATTATCCATAGATACCTTACTTATCTTAATGTCCATGAAAGATAACTAACTTAGTATAAAATCATAAAGTTTGACTTAACACTCTGCATCAAAACGTAAAACTTAACGTTACACCTCAACATTACATTTAATCCATTCTTGAAAGACGCTCATGTAAAATCTAATGAGATTTGTTCCCAAAATGACAATAAACTCATTGTTTTAATTTTAACAGTCGTTAAAAATCGAGATGATATAGTTGGAAAAGAAAACGAGTGCAGAAGTGTAACATGAAGAGAAAATATGAATAATCTTACCATAGATTTGAATGAATGGGATCAAAACAAAGACGCAGAGTTAATTTGTATGAGAATAAGCCGTGGCGTAAAATATAACCGTTAGCACATACACAAAAAGAAAACAATATAAAAAGTATATTAAAGCCGTGAGAGGGGAACTTAGTTGATGTACTTGTTAACTAGATTGATAAAGATTATGATTAGGTTTTAAGACTGAACTCTGTGAGTACCTTGTCAGTTCTCAAACTTTGGAAGATTTTTGTTTATGACACAATAGCAAATCTATGGGCAAACTATAAATACTAATGCTAGTAATAGTTTCCAAGCAGAGTCAATAATTACGAAACAGGTTCGTTAATATATTATCAAAATGGTGAATGCAAAAACTTAACAACACTACAAGGATACAAAGAATGTGACTATAATTAAACAAATAGTGATTGACAGGGGTCGTAATTATCATTTTAATAATAAAGCGGTCCTCTATACGGATAAAGCAACAGCCCAAGCCGTATTTCTAATCACATGAATAGATAGCAAAAATGTTGCAACTACTAATGCAATTTTGCTTCGGGCTACCGATGCAATATGTTATCCTAACGACTTTATCGAAAATGGTAGCTATTGTTAAGCTTTCGTTAACACCTACACACAACTAAATACAGAATATAAAAAAGTTTGATTAATAGCAGATCAAAGTTGGCGATTTGACAGACATTTTGAATTGAGATGTGGGTTATACAATTTAAACTGAGGTCATCGACAAGATTCATGTTAACAATGGTGCTAAAACAGAGATTCAAATCAACTGGAATGTTTTATTCGACAAGATTGTGAATGATGAAATTATTGGTGTTGACCAACAAAAAAAACGAACAAGGCTAAGATGTTTATTTAAGTTCTTCCTGTTAGTGACCAGAGCAATTACTTTGTAAACAAGGTAACCGTCAAATCTAATCATATTTTGAAAGAAAACGTTAACGTTAAAGACGTCTATAAGGAAGTTATTGTCTTTAATATGGCATTATAAAATCATTAGACTACTGACGATGAGACGTGAAGTTCAGTATAACAAAAAAAAAACGTGGGTAGACCATCCGTAAAGGCACCATTAATTTGACTTGACAACAAAACTATAAAAGGACATGCTTGCTGATCTGTTACGAAACTGTCTTGTTAGCCTTTTGTTAAGATTATATCTAGAAGATTGAGTCAACGAATGTTGTCATAGTCATGATGGCATTAATTTCTTTGTCGACATTTGTTTAAACACACATACATACTTCACGATTTTAAAATGTTGAGATTGTGAATGAACACCAATTGTTTATCATTCCTCGACTTAGTTGATATGCTTGAATCTTGTTTTTACAGTAAAAATAAACACAAACACGAGAGAACACCCTTCGTGCTCGATTTTTCTACGAACAAAACAGATAAAGTCCTCTTAACCAAGCGGAAAGGCACTTGTTCTCCGCGTCAATGCGACATTTTTTTTTGTTCTGCTATGGACCTGGGAACCTTCTAGTTGCGGAGATATTGAAGGTCAAAGTTCCAACTTTTTCCCAAGTTTAGTTATAACTTTAGTTTAAATAGACCTCCACAACCCCGTACTATTCAATGCCTCCATCAGCACAATGTTTGGAGTGCTTTACATTGAGTCCTACCGTAAAACCTGATTTTTCACGCAAAAAAAGTCGTTTCCCAGCAATAAGTTTTGCGTTGAGTTACTTAGTTTGATGTACACATGCTTGGTTGACGGCTTCGTGTAGGGTTCGAACTTTGCAAAACAGAGAAATGTATTCCTGTCTATATTAAGAAGAAAAAGTATGCACGTTGAAGAGCCTAAATTTTCAGCCTCTAAATTGTCAATCATAATGATGAGTCATTCGTGTCAAGGTTTTATGTTTTTAAGGTGAAAACTAAGTAATTTTTTAGTTTCAGAAAGTAATTAAAAGCTGCCAGTCTCATCGGAAAACGTTGCATATTTCATAAGCGCATTTTGTGCAGGCGTTCACGGCTTCCAGAAACTTTAAACACAACAAACACCGCTGATGCAAATTCTGCTCAAACGTTTGCTAAGTGCGACGACTAGGGACTACTTTTAGGTACTGTTTGCTTTTACCTCTTAAGTATTTTCTCTTACTTTACTTTGAAATATGTTACGTGTCAGATTACACGCTTCTATTGTTTCAGATCTTTGGAATAGTTTTAGGCGACAAAGGTTCAAAGAAAGGACAAAGGAGGACAAAGGACAAAGGTTTATAGTAGGCGACAAAGGTTCTTACAGCGATATCGATGATGAAAATGTCAAATAATGTATGGTATTAAAAATCATCATTATCATCTGCCTAGCCTTTTCCCAACTTTGTTGGGATCGGCTACCAGTACCAACTAGTACCAGTATTTTGCATGGAACTGCCTATCTGACCTCCACATCGCAGTTAGTACTGGGTAATGATACCCCTTTGTAAGGCTGTCAGACTTCCGGGCCACTGACTACCTATAACGATTGTCAAAGATCTACAAATAACAGCCGAGACCAACGTCTTATCGTGCTTTATGCCCATGACCACCCGGTCACCCATCCACGGATCAAACTAGGGAAGCACAGCTTAACCTAAAGAAATAAATGTATGAATGATATTGAAAATGAAAACCAAAAATTAAGTCGAAACGCTTTGAAAACGATTTCCTCTAATCTAAACCCTCAGGTAAAATGTTAAAGATCAATTTGGCAAACCAAGCACTGATTTTCTAATAGAATAATTACAGAACTTAGAAGTTGCTAAAATTAAATGACCACTAACTACCTGCCGCAAATTAACAGTATGGATAGGCGCATTACATTTATTTATTGCGTTTCCCAGCGTCAATTATTCAATAAATGACGCCTGCGCAGCTCTCCGTGATAATCGGCCCTGTAACCATAACTTACCCAGTTGTTCTAGTCTGACACACTTCTTGACGCCTCCAGGATTAGGTCATTAGAAAGCCCACGCCAAGGGTAGTGTAAAGTGGAAATGCTGTTTTATGAGTTTTACAAAGTAATCAGCCATAATTGGCCTGGAAAATGTATGGCATCTCGCTATAATAAATATTTGTGAACAATATTCGCGATCCTAACTTAATATATATGCAAAAGTAAGTTTGTTTGTTTGCTAACTTTTCAAGTTTACGCAACTGAACCGATCATCCTGAACTTTTGAATATACGTTGTCAGGTGTGCGGACATAGGGTACCTTTTATCCCGAAAAAAAGTATTGTTCCCGAGTACAACGCTAAAGTTACAACGGTAACAATAATAACGTTCTTATGATAATAGATGGCGCCACGTGTCTTTCGAATCATGATTGAATTAAATTATTATACAGAATTTCAATACCTACTCGACCCAAATATATGGGACAGCTGATAATTTTTTCGCATTTACGATATTGGATCCATGGAGGAAGTTGTTCAGTTTGATGGTCTGCAGCAAATCCTGTCCTATGACTATACCCTTTCTTTACTATTAATACTAACGGGATATTTACCATGTTTACTGTTTGTTATGAGTTCCCGATATTTCGGCGCTGTTGCAAGCACCATGATCACGGATAAACTGAAGTTATTGCAGGTGGGTGTTTATGAGCAGACAAATCGGTCTACCCTCTTTCTTGTTCGTTTTTTGCACTCAGTACCGCTACCACTGTCACTCGCAACTCGATTCTGCTCCCGACACACGAAACTCACTGTGTTAGTGACCATGATAGTTTAAAATATTATATACCCTTTCTGTTACACCCTGTATACAAACTTTTGTACAACACGAATTGATTGTCAAATTATTAATTAACGCAAGCGAAGCCGCGGGCAAAAGCTAGTGGGAAATAATTCTCGTTTCGTAAATCCGTGGATTCGCATTTCTCAAATATATTGCTCAATTCACTGGAGTAAATAGATTATATTTTCTGAGATAAAGCATTCCGTATTCCAAACTACCTTTGTGTCGGAAATAAAACTAGCTCGGTAGTAAAGATTTGTCTTGTAAGGAATGGTTTCATGAAAGAACATTATTATGGTAATCGACTTGAAGAATTACGTCGTACTAACACAGCCGATTGCAAATGGCGTTGTTAAGTGCATCATAATTCACACAAAGTCATCGCTTCGGGGAAAGTTACGATTTGGAGCCAAGAACGTCTGCTTTGCATTTTATTTGTTACTTTCATTTCGTACTTTCTTATTAACTGTTCTACAAAAATTAATTTCATTATAATTAGAGCAATTTAGAAGTAATTAAGTCATCACAATAATGGTATGTTTATTGCCCATTTTGACATTCCTAATATCATAATCTTACCCGTGCGCATTAAAACACATGTTTCATTATATAAGCTACTCATAGAAATATGCACATACAATTAGCATCCATAAACTCGGGATGAGATATCTGTTGAATTATTTAAATATTTTGATAATAATTGTAATTAATGCATAGACAGTAATTTGAACAGCGATGGTCATAAAAATAGGCAGAGATTTTTAATGGGCTTATGTGTACTTACTCAAATTTCTCCATCATCTATCTATATTTATAAAATGGTAAACTGAGTTTAATTAAGAATCTATATATATCAACACACAGCCCAAACCGCTGGTCCTAGAGACATGAAACTTGAAGGGTGTGTTCTTTGTGAAGAGTAAGTATCCACTAAGAAAGGATTTTTGGGAATTCCACCCATAAGGGGGTAAAATAGGGGATGGAAGTTTATATGAAAGTCCGTCAGTTTTGAAGTTAGGATCTTCAAATTTTGTGTTTAAGCTGACGATTGAAAATTAATTTATACGTGTCTCAGCGTTTTTGATAATTCTACCCCCGAAGGGTAGAAAAGGGGGATGACGGTAAGTAACTATGTTTGTCGGTACGTTCCTGTCAGATATTTTTCGACATCCACGCGGGCGAAACCGCGGGCAAAAGCTAGTTTTCTATAAATTAATACTTACCAGTGGCCCACATTAGCCCTAGATCGTAGCAACTGGAAGTCATGAGGAGAGGCCTTTGCCCAGCAGTGGGATGACGGAGGCTAACAGTATCAGTATTAGTAACACTTACCTTCCTGAGTCTTATTGAGGAGCTCGTGGCTAAATAATAACAGCCGCTCGGGTCGATCTTTAGGTTAAGCCGTGCTTGCCTAGGTTGGTCTGTGGATGGGTGACCGCCCATTACATACCGAGTTTCCTCCGTGCCTCGGAAAGCACGTTAAGCCGTTGGTCCCGGCTGTCATTTGTAGATCTTTGACAGTCGTTAGGTAGTCAGTGGCCCTAAAAGTCTGACAACCAGTCTTACCAAGGGGTATCGTATTACCCAGTACTAACTGGGTTGTGGAGGTCAGATAGGCAGTCGCTCCATGTAAAATACTGGTATTGAGCTGCATCCGGTTAGACTGGAAGCCGACCACAATATAGTTGGGAAAAGGCTAGGCAGATGATGACCTTCCTGAGTCTTATCGAAATTTTTAGATTCTTTAGCAACCGTAACCAAACTTAGAGCTTCATTAAAGTCTACAATATTGAACCGGAGAAATAAATCTATCCCCTTCAAAGCAACGCCCAAGGGTTTGGCCCATAGAAAATTTATATTCAAAATGCTATCCATTATAATTTTCAATATGCCATTCGGTATTGATTACGATAAAAGAGGTAAGCTTACACCTTGTTGAAATTTATTGACAGCATAAATTGAATAACTTAATGCGTTATGAGTTGTTCGACACTTACCTCATAAAATACAATTTGGTATGTATATTGTATAATATAGGTAGGCAGTATAAATATTAATATGAACTTCGTAGTGAACCGATTCGACGTGGTATTCGTAGACCGAGAAACATGTATGAAACGGGTATCAATGAACGGAAAAAAGCGTGTGGAGATAGCGTTGATAATTCAAAAGATGTATTTATAAAGCTAAATTCAATTAAATGCATTAATCCATGTACAAATTCGAACAAGCAAAGCAACAAGAACAGTCATCCTTCAGACGGCTACAACATAATTTCTGAATCAGCAGATATTTCATAAGGTACGTAGGATAACTACAATTGTTATAAATTGTTTGTCAAACGTGTCGGTTCATGGTTTTATTGACTAATTTATTATCCAAGTGGAATATATACAGGCACAAGGCTAACGGCTCCTACGCGAAGCGACCATCGTAAATCTAGGACTTGTCTAGACAGTATTCAACGACCGAACTTAGATAACCGTATTAAGTGCCAAAAACGACCCGTGGGTGCAGCGGCCAAGACACTAAACGAAAATTATGAAACAGTCCTGCTTTAAAAAGGATCTTATGAAATGAACTAGGTTATAATAAAGGTAGAAATTAAACATGGGTGAAGTCATTTCTAAGAGAGCTAATAAAAGCGAGAATCTTGAGTCTATTAGAGGAAACGCTGCTTATCATAAGATTTCTGATACAGGTTATACATAATTTGCGAGAGATGTCAATCTTGTGATACTCAAGAAATGAAGAAACACATCAACATGAATGGTTTAATGTGCGATGACACCACTTCTTTAATTCTGTCTAGCATTTAAGCTAAGTGTTTTGCAATAGATCATGTTGTGATGATAACTCTATAATTACCATCATCGCACCACGAAATCGAATTATGTTATCTAATTTCATTGACAGCTGTCATAGTTCTTCGAAACCCATGAGATCAACCAACAGATAGTGCGCTCAGTTCTAGCCATTGCCCAATCATCCGGGCCAATGCATCTGAAGCAAATGGCGCAAATCAAAATCACAAGTAATTGGACAAGACAACGTAACCAAATCAGTGTCACGTTAAGCATCGTTCAGAGCTCGTTTAGTCACAAACAGGTAGGTGATATAGAAGTTACACTATTAGCGTAGCGAAATTTGCTCCGTTTAGTGCTTTCGCTTCAACGTCGTGAGTTACAGCATTGTCTGAAGGACAGGTTATTTACGCTATAATTTTATAATCAGTCATACCATTATTTGCTCAGAGCTTAGGATCATTTGAAGACATAATTTTCTTACAGTGATTCCCGCACAGATTACAGCCTGTAGCCAGCAATCTGATAACATCATGATAGGTGTTTCCTTCCCGGCTATAGAATGTTATTGAAACGCATTTGCTGGCTATAGCAGAGTCATTAACGATTTAATTAAACACAAATGGATGATACAGCGACGCTTTTATCCGTTTCTTAGGGCAATCAGATCATGCTGAAACCAGTTCAACGAAACTAGTTGTTCATGTTACCAATTAGCGTCAATCAGATATAATATATGCTCATCAGGTGAGAATTTAATGTGATTTCTGTGGCACACGAGGCGCTCCTAAATTGTTATTCTGTTTCAAAGAGAATCCTCGTGAATATTTAAATTTATAATCAAGCAGAAGTGAGTTAACAACAAAGTAAAAGGTCACATAACCCCTGATGGAAATGCTGTGTACGGCAATGTTAATGTAAGTGAAGGCAGACAGAACATGGCAACCGTACAAACTAATTAATGAAACCCACATCACAAGTTCATACAGTCATGTGGACTTAATAAGGTTCAAAAACAAAGAATTGAATGCTTTCCTCTCATGGTAATTAAAATAGTATTATGTAGTATTCTATACGATTTCTGCGGAAATAATATCATATTAGTAATAATAAATGATTCAATTCCCATAAACTTTATCGTTTGTGGACTGAGGTTTTGTATTGCGTCAATGAAACCGCAAAACGACGGGTCGCATAATTATTGAACTCTGCATTTTACAAAATATTATAATATTTGTAAAAATTTGGAAAAGCACCCATTTCACGGCAAAGTAAATAAAGGAAATTCTCTAATGCTATGTCAATATGCTGAATAGAATTATGTTAGTGTGATGTTGTTATTTTCATTTTAATATATTATTAACGTAGCCTTGGAACTGGTCACCAAACCTAAACGTACGTCTAAAGTATTCCAGACTCCCTGCCCTCTAAGAAGCTGCACTTACACAGTTCCCAACTTGTAACTCAAACTTCTCAATGGCAAGCCAGTGAAGTGAAGCATTTCTAACTTGAACAGTTTCACTGTAAATAATAACACTTGTAAATAGTTCCACCGCGTACTCGGACCGACAATTACCTGCCACCATTACAGCTTTTATGTTGGCTATTTAATATTTTCGAAGAACCGCCCAGAACGCGCAACTAAAGACTGCAAATTTGAAGCCCATTTCGCTACACTTTTCTTATTGCGTGGTTAAGAATTCATAGGCGCAATATTTCTAGAAATATTCAACGTGACAAATGAAAGTAGCCATTAGCAAATTGTAGTACTGAGACATCAAACTGAGGTGTCCCCCAAGGGCCTAGCGTCAGCGCTGCCAACCGGTATCCTTTATTCTTTATATATTTTTTTAAAATCAATACTGGTTCCACAGGTTACCTAAAAGAAAATATCTCTTGAAAACAACTTTCCTTGTCCGTTGCCAACTATTTTCTCCGCCTATAAATCTCACTAAGCACCGACATCTAATCTATAGCCCACCGGTAGAATAAAAGCTTTTGCTAGTGTTTATGTAGGACCAGGCAATTACTTCTTGGTTAAGCTACATTTAATTACTATTACACAACTGTTTGTAGTTTTAACGGCAATTAGTTAAAGCAGTGTTGCCGGGGACTGTTTCCGAATCTGTTACAAATTACTAAAAGATATTGCGGGCGAAATTGAATTTACTTCGATATTAGGTATGGTTTTGAGAGGAGGAAAATCTTGGATTTAATAATGGTGCCCCTCAATATTTCGAATTCATTAGTGACGTGTGTTAACTAGTGTTACAAGTGAAGCCACACAATAAAAGTAATCATTTTCCCATCAAATTTTTAATTACGGTAAAAAGAGCTAATTAAACAGGTGATAATAATTTAATTTCAGACGGCACGGTTGGCGCAGTGGCTGAGCGATTGACTGCTGCGCTGCGTGTCGCGGGTTCGATCCCCGCACGGAACAAATATTTGTATGATCTACAGGTAGTTGTTCCGGGTCTGGCTGTCTGTTTATGTGAGTTTAAATGTTTGTAAACGCACTCACGATACAGGAGAAATTTCTAGTTTGGGTCAACGCTTTTCTTAAAAAAAAAAAAAAAAAATTGAAGAGTTGAGTTGCTAATAAAGCAAAACCAATTTAAAACATAAATGGAAATAAATCGTTTTACTACTAATAAACCCCGTTTAAACGCGTAGGATACACATTAATTGTATGACAAGCGATTATATGCAAATTTTATTTAGATCATGATGCGGAACTTAGGCGCCTCTGATAAACCGGTCCAGTTCAAATCAGACCATACACATGTCATACATGCACCATACATGGATATCAACCATTAGTAATCTACAAGTAATTGTTTTGACTAAAGACGAATGATCACAATTAACGTGATTGAGACTTCCTGATCTGATTTTATCATCCAAATTGGTTGACGTAACCGATACTTTAAGAGATACTGCAAAAAATATCGACACAGTGGCCCCTTAGTTGTTTGACAAGTAGGTAACACATATTAAAATTAATGGTAGTGATATGTTTGAGATTGTTAGTAAAACGATTGACACGAATGATTCGTGTTGTAATTTTATTGATTTGACATTCAAAGACGTTTAAAGAATAGTTGATACGGAAGATAATAATGAATTTGTTACTAAGGGCAAAGATCATGATGTTGCAACACTTGAAACAAGTGAGGGCCTAAATTAGAAATATGATTTACCAATTTGAGTAGATCATAACAACATTGCAACCGTGGTCACTTAGGTAATGAATGACGTATCATGTAATGAGGAATAGTTTTTTTCGAGAATTGAGAACGAAAGGAGCGAATCGTATGAATATGTATGCGTTCCGCAGTTCACTTTCGTACAATTGCATGTCTTTGCCTTGTCGGTGCACGCTACAGCTACTGTCAATATCTTAGATGAAATTATGAATGCTGTGGTATTGTTTCACACAACCTGATGTGGCGTAAGCAAAATACTAAGATCAAAAATGAGTGAAGAGAGAGATGATTAAAAAAGAGGTGGTCTTACAAAATTTTCTGATCTCAACGAACCTTGTTTGTGTTTCAATAAAGTTAAATTATTACTTGCTAAAGACCGTAACTAGTTGATATCCCCATAACTTTACAAAAATGGCGATACGAATCAGAGACATTCAATATTTACATTTGCTTTTAGAATTTATTTGCTTTTCGAACCGCCGAGTTCGGTGGTGGTCCGTGAAATCCCATATCCGATTATCCAAATATAAACGATGCACACTGTAAACAGTGTCTGTAAAGTCATAAATTCAAATCGATGAATCGATTAGAAAACACATCGATGACTCATAACGAAATATCGATTAATCGCGTGGGCCATGCTGTGAAATTGCAAAACTGCTTTAGTTAAATCCCGGAACTAATCACTTGTTCTGTACTAAAATGACGGATTTGTGGGCCCGCTTAATGAACCATAAAGGTATTATTTATTTCTATGGAATACAACACGGAATCCGTTTAAAAAGTCTTTACTTAACGCTAAATACGAATGTCTTTACACGTAATAGGCTCATTACGAAAACATTTGAACGTTCTAATAGGTCTGGTGTCCGAACTTTTTGCGTCAGAAAGTACAGTTAGACACAAGGAAAATGTTATATGGAACACATTTCCGAAGTCCGTTTCTTGTGACCATTTGGGTCTCGTCTATTAAATGCAAGTTTCAATATTTATTGCAGACAAATAAGGGAAGAGAAATAAGTGGTCTTTGAGCTCCCAACCACTGTGATACAAGGTAGTAGGACCAATGAATATTGAATGAGCATATTTGTCTACGAAATATGACGGTACTTTAACCGCATGATATTTAAGGTCCCCATAACAATAAATTACGCAACAGTGTTCTAGGCAAGTAGCTGTCAACGAAGATTTTATCTGAAATCCATTCAAATTCGAGTTTTGAAAACAATGAAACTTCTATTGTGCTCCTTATGGGGAGGTAGGAATAGTTGAAGTGCCAACAGGGCTTCAGATACAATGGTTGATGCTTCGGTAAAATTCTTTGCGATCGAGGATGGTATTTAAATATTTCAAGCTTCTCTTACGCCTCTAATAGGCATCGCCGTGAAATAAAATTAAGATTTTAAAAGAATTTTGCATTGCTTTCGTTGTATTGGTATTCAGCTATTTGCTCAGAACAATTCATTGGGTGTCTGCTTAATATTTCCATTGTTAGTGAAAGTGCTTGCACACTTAAAATATCAACAGGTATATTGTTTAAAACTTGGTTTCTAAAATAAAGATACCAGAACAAATATTCTCATGTCCTTATTTCTATATCAGCTTTTACTCATACTACAAAATCTATCGAAATAATAAGGAAATATAGTAAAACAAAACAAGACTGTTAAATTAAAGTTCTATCTACAAATTGTCTATTATGATATAAACTTAGGTAGTAGAGAAACAGGACAACAAAATGCAACAGGGTTTCGTATTATAATAACGATAATTTTCTATCAAAATATATGGTTTAACATGGACTATTACTCGCCCACGTATCCCACTGAAACTCTGGCCGCCATGTTGTTTATTTTGAAAACAGAAGGTAGAAGAAACGGACACAAACATTGTCGGTCATTCATCCAACCAACTTACTGTTCCTATATCCGGCCTTTTTGTCGACTACAGAAAAACATTTGTATTCTGAATTCAAATTCCAATTCCGATGCCGATTATTTTTGCCGACCAAACTTTTTACTGAAAACAACGGTATGAATATGAACGTTACTTTTGTAAACTTTTGTTATTTTCTGAAGTTAATCTACTAGTTTATGACCGTGGCCAAAAAAATAAAAATCAAAACATAACTGACAGCACCACACCCCTTTTTCAAAGAGTTTATTTTTTTACCAGATTTACAAAAAAACTGAAAAGGAATTCCTGTTTCAAGTTTGTTTTGAAACGAAGTACATAAATCATGGGGTAATAATAGTGGCTGATTAGCGATATAAAACCACGGGAAACGCCGTGGGGCGCAGTGTTAGTTACCGATATGTCATTGGGGCCATAAAACGGTAATACAGAAGAGATATAGTAGTGCAGATAGTCATCTCGTTTTATTAGAAATATTAATGTCATTAAATGAGTGGCCATTTATTAGTTGCGCACACCAGCTATTGCAGAGTTTCCGTCTTTATACAATAATTATGACTATCATATGCCCGCGGCTTGGACCATCTGAAACTCGGAAATTGTCGTAAGAGATCGTATTACCAGGATAAAAAGTATCCTATATGTTTATCCAGGTTATGAAACTATCTGTGTGCCAAATTTCTACAAATCTGTTCATAAGTTTTTGCGTGAAAGAGTAACGAACAACCATTCATTCATCCTCAAAAAAAGAATTTATAATAGTAAGTAATAAGATAGTAAGATATATAATAGTTGTAAGATATTGTTTTCGATTTACGATAAAATTATGCATATAGATAGAAATCTAGTGCCTCAAGCATGTTATGATTAACTTTATTGGTTAAGCAATTCTTTCAACGTCAGTTATTCTTTTGTTCGAATATGTGTCTTTTGTTTTCTGAACGAAACTGTTAATCGGCAAGGTAATGGTTTTGTCATGCCAATATGGGCCAATATTCTTTTTGAAAGGATTGAAAATATTTTCTTTTCGCTCTTCAAAATTTTACGAAGAGCGAGACTGTTTCTCTCTCTATCCCTCTTTTTCTTCATAAATATCTAGACAAAATGATACCAGGCAAGAATATTGCACAGGTGAGCCACATTCCGCGTTCATTGCCATCCATTTGTATTTTACTGGCCTACCGCAGTTCTACTACCTACAATCTAGACTAAAATGTCCATAGCACTGTTGTGCTTGAAAATATTATTATAAATCAGAATATTTTACGAGGGGCACAATAAAGGTGAAACAGAAAGACCACTACCACCAACGTGCATAACCAGTTCCACCTTAAAATACGATTGCCGTGCTTAATTACCTATACATTTGATCAAAGAAAGGCGAAATAGTGTTAGATAGAAAGAAAGAAAAAATATGTATCTATCGCAGAGACATGTGACGTGCATCATACAAAATGACAAAAAAAATAACAATAAACATACAACGCATAACAAATATTTATAAATACGACAAGACAGAAAAAAAAGAAAAGTTAACAGCTTACACGTCGTGACTGCGACAAGCAGATGAAGCAGGCTACCACTCAGCATGATGCTGTGCTATGGGGGGCCCACAGCACAGCGCTGGTTTTCAGTGGTGACCCGTAAAAAAACGTACGGAAGCCAAGACAGCACAGATATTTTGATCAGATGTCCTCTACAGCCTCATTATCTGGTTAAGAATTTCACTCTGGCTTTGCAAGATCGGTAAAAATTCTAGCGATTTCATTAACAATTTCAATTTCGTCCAGTTTATGTTTACGCGAGATCTTCAGTTTGGAAGAGTAAGCGTTCTTGGCTTCCTCTTGCATGTGACATGTGAAATCTTACGCGTTTCCACAAATACGAAAGCAGAGTGGGTAATGCACAACTTCACAGCGCGTCTAGATACTTAAAGAATGGGACCAGTGTTGTGCAAATTAATATTTTTTTTCAATCAATTGATGATTATGATTAATCGTGACTAATTTAATCATGATTTCTCAATCATAGTATTAAGGTGTGAATTAACGTGTTATAGTTAGTAAGTGAAAAGTTTATTTGTTATGGATCTCTGGTCTGAAAAAAAAAAAAAATATATTTATAGTCCAATAAATCTAATAAAGACAGATTTTGATATTATGGTAAATATGTAATTTTATGTAGTTAGAGCTCGTAAACCCTCTTTAGAAGATTTAACATAAAATATTACTTTTATTAATTTAGCAGAATATGAGACGACTGAAGTACACTTAATTTTTTATTTAGCTATATTATTATATTTTTGAATAATCAATCATGATAATTTGATTAACGCTGTGACTAATCGATCACTAGACACACGAACTGATGATAACTAATTAGTCATTGGTAACATAGTTTTATTTCATTGGTCAATTTTTAAATACATTATTTTTTTGCTTGTAATAACAAGCAAAAAAATAATGTATTTATTATAATAATATATATAATATATATATTATATAATATAGTAATTGTCATCAATCATGATTGATGTATTCAATAATTAGTCGTTAGTTAACTAAATTTAATACTGGATGGGACAATAGTCATTGTGTTATTTTAAAGTGCTTAGCTGTTGTTGTTGTTGTTGTTTGTTTGTTCGAATGACAAACAAACAAACAAATCCACATCGTTCTCATTTAAAAGCACGATCGATATACCGGATAATACAGCTTTTAGGAGTTATATGACCACACGCGTGTTTTGCTAGTTAATTTAATTGACTTTGTAGATAAAGGACAAATATTTAGGTCCGATGCCTGATTTTCCATGGGCCAGAACAAATGTGTTAACAGTTGAGCTTCTGTAAAATTTTACACAGTGGTTCAAACCCACACGGTTGGGCAGGCGGTTCCCATACAAAAGCACGGTGGGTAGTGCCCAACTTCCCGGATCGTGGTCAGGGGGTCACCGATGCCTGATGGATGGGACCGTAACTACGCATTACTGATTGTGGAATTTGTGAAGCTCACTTTATAATGGTTATCGTGGAAGTAACGTTATTGGGCTGTTATAAATTTTAATATTTCAAGTAGACACAGTCAAATAGACAAGGAGATATAGTCTCAAAGTATTTATGTTGTTGAATACGAAAACAAACTCGATATACACTGAAATTATTAACTAACTTCTATACAAATAAATAAAATTTAAGTATCTGTTTGTAATTTCAAAATACCAGCTATTCACTAAATACATATGAAATAATATACGGTACTTAATCACTTATAACAAAAAAAAACATCTTAAATTTTTGTATGTTCCGGCTAATTTCCGGAACGGATGGACAAGTATTGACGTGACTTTTACTGGCAGCTAATGTTATTAGGAGTAAGTTAGGCAACTTTTATTTTAGAAAATGGATTAGGGATCCACACAAAAATAAAAAATAAAAACCTATGAAATTGTTGACAAAATCCGATTCAAATAGGCAATCTGATTTATGGTCGCGGGCAACATCTACTTATTATAATAAATGTTTTTAATTGGTTGAGAAAACTATGAAAAACCCATTCAAATCTCTGCTATAAGATACCAAGGTCGCGTCATTTGTGTATGTAGTAATGATAATAATTTATCGGCTTTGGTATCCTCCCATTTAGCTCGTGAACTTCACAAACGTTGCAATTGGTTTTGCCGACAAATCGCTAAGACTTAGTAGCACTTTGCATTGTGCACGAGTCATCCAAAGGAGCTGGATCATTATGATTGGAACTCCTTTCCTGTACAACATTACATCTCTTTGACTAAGTGCCGGTAGCCAGACTGATTCATTTCCAAATTGACAGGAGTATCATTGGAATTCCTACCTGCATATCTTTAAAACATTTCTAAAGATTACTAGTTGGAATGTATCATAGATATACATTTAACGATTTACCGTTGGGCCAGATACTGAGTACCAGACATTCTATCTGACTGACACAGCCAGGAATTCCTCCAACACAAACTGGTCTCAGAAAATCTTGATGGACGTTCATCAAAGGAAACTCTCGTATTATCTTAACTATTGAACTGCTGAAACGAATGGCGTTGGGATTTAAATGTCTTAAGCCATTAATACTGGGCGCTGGGATGAATGCTGGGCTCTTTTGACTTTGGCACACGCTACTTTTGAGTAACGTTGTCGACGATAATCCTTAAGAGCGTTAACGTCTTACGGCATTTCATACAAACTTTCAAGTGTTTTTATTTCGAAATGACTGAACCGATTTTAATGAAACTTCGAACGAATAAGCAGGATACATTAGTCTAAAAAATTGACAAAGAACATTTTAGAAAAATAGTGTAACAACTAGACCGATTTTAGGGGTCTCCCTTGTTTGACCGAAAGGAATTTGACAAATTTTCACTTCCCAAACGCAAACCTAATGTTTCGGAAGTGAACGTTTAAACTATAACTTGTTTACCGACTAGTACTTTTAACATTTTTATTTAGTCAAATATTTCAGTTGGAATAAGCGTTTTTACGCAAAATCAAATAAGCCAAATATATAATAATAACCATTTTTTTTTTAAATAAGTAATTATCCTAATCTAAATAGTTCAGTTCCGGGTAACCTACTAAAAACAATCTCTTTTTTCTATTAATGCAAGTCGTTTCTGCCACTCGCCGGCCGCTGCCGCGGCACCGCTCGCTACGCTCGCTCGGCTCGTGCGTAGGAGGTCACAGTTTTAACCTAACCTAACCTACCCATTTTGTTTAAAGAACACATTAACCTAATCTAAATAGTTGAGTTCCGGGTAACCTACTAGAAACAATCTCTTTTTTCTATTAATGCAAGTCGTTTCTGGCACTCGCCGGCCGCTGCCGCGGCACGGCTTGCTCCGCTCGCTCGGCTCGTGCGTAGGAGGTCACAGTTTTAACCTAACCTAACCTACCCATTTTGTTTAAAGAAGACATTGACCTAATCTAAATAGTTGAGTTCCGGGTAACCTACTAAAAACAATCTCTTTTTTCTATTAATGCAAGTCGTTTCTGGCAAAAATCTTATTTTTGCCTTAATATTTTTTGTCTTAACAAAGTATTTCACCAAACGTTTATTGTCTGAAGATTGTTTGCTGTAATAAATCATTTGATTAAAGACCAAATGCCATAATGACATTATGCTTGGTAATATTTTGCCAAGTAAAAATTTGACCAAATAAAAAAATATGCGTACTAAAATCATTCGAAATATTGCAATGGTATAAAAAAGGTTGCTAAAATTTGTTTGGGTGATGAAATTTTGGCAAAATCTTTTCGGCAAAACGGCAGGATCCCCGATTTTAGATTTTCTATAGAAACAGAAATTTACAATTATCTTTTTTTTAAAAAGATCGAAAAGTTCTCTGTCAAGTTTTTAAACTTATGTATTCTGCTTATGTGTACGAAGTTTCATTAAAATTGGTTCTGTCATTTCGAAAAAAAATCACTTGACAGTTTGTATGAAATGCTGTAAGACGTTAACGCTCTTAAAGAAACAGAAACAGAATGACACCTGAAGTCATAATGTTCTTATCCTTTTTCATAACTATGTTGGGGGCTTCCAGTCTAACCGTTAACGGCAATAGAAGTAAAAAAAAAAAAACTTTATTAACAGGTGGTTGTGCAAACATAAGTGTAGCCCTGGCTCTTGTACTAGGATTCCCTGTGTCACAAGAGCCAAGTATTTTAAACATAATTAAAGGACACACGAAAGTCGTTGTGTAGATAGAGTAACTTCAAATCATAATTTACTGTTCGGAAGTCTGACACCCGATTCGCGTTGACCTTTCCGTTTCGATAAGATAGTAGCGTTACACAATTGTTACTTATAAATAAAATAGGTTAGGCAAAGTGAAAGAAAATAATTGATAACATATTAGTTTTGTGTTATTTCGCCACATTTGTTATGCAAGTTTCAACGCATCACTGTGATAAAGTTTGATTGAATGATCCCTGTATTTCATCAACCTTTGACCTTGTTCTATATTTGCCGTATAAATAATATAAAACAATAATGTGTCTAAATTGAAGTTACTAAATACCCGTATTTAATGGTGGCACTACACTTGGTAGATCTGGGCAAATATACGATTTATTTCATTGAACTATATCTCAATAGGCATAAAAAACATTTTGTTTTGATCCAATATCGCGAAAATTTTGACAAATACGCCATGTGCAGTGCCAGCATTACATGGAGCGACTGCCTATCTGACCTCCACAACCCAGAAAGTACCTACTAGGTCTTCGTAAGACTGTTTGTCAGATTTTTGGGCCACTGAATACCTGTAACGACTATCAAAAATCTACAAATGACGGCTTAACGTGCTTTCCGAGGCACGGAGGAACCTCGGTATGTAATGGGTCAGCCATCCAAAGACCTGAAGATTTGTATGAGCAGCTCCTCTTCATTAAATAAAACCCAGTTCGTCACACAATGGGATGTTAATACCAAAGTAAATAAGATTAACTTTAGGAAAATACATAATTCTTTTAGCGTCACTGTTGTAGTATTGATTTCTAATCAATTAAATATCAATGACTACTGATGAGGGCACAATCAAATACGTTCGTACATTACAATACGACCGAATTAGTATTTAGTGATGCGTAAACCGCTCGTGGCCCACCGTGCGGACAAACAAAGTCCAAGCGAATAACACGATTACTTCCGATTAACTTGATTCGAATCGAATGAGACCGACATTTTTTTTTTCAAATCGATTTATAACAATCCGATCATCTACCGTTAAAAAGATACCGTAAGCCGGAGGAATTCCGATTTATCGAAAATCTATATTAGGGTTGTTGCTGTTAACAATTGCAGATTGCTTCAATCAATGTGTACCGTCTGTCGAGATCGGGGCAAATTGCTTCAATTCTGACATAATTCCGGTCGTTCTTAATTATTGGATCGAAATCTACCTACCTAGCGTAGCTATGATAATTCAAATTCACCGATTCATTTCATAACTCATCACAACAAAAACTGTAAGTACCTAAGTACATAATTATAAAATCATATTGTGATGGACCAATTAAGTACGATACGATAACATACTACCGAGCTCACTGATAGTCTGCCAATTTTCACCCTTATGCTCTAAGATGTAAGGTTGAAAAGTAGTCGACCGTCAGTGAGCTTGGTTGTATGAGCATATTATTTTAATTACAGTAACTAATTTGTCGGTTGCTAAATAGAAAATTTGAAGTTGAAAACCTATTAAATTCTGCACAACTCTAGCAATATAAGTAGGTACTTAAGGTGATTCCTTCGAAATTCAAAATGTAATACTAAATAGTGTTCGACTTTCTCAACTTCTATTCTCAAATCAGTGACCGAAGTCACCAAAAATACGAAAGAAAGTCGTTGAGCAAATAACAACAGCCAAGGGACAACCCTACAGATTTATTACAACGACGCATCGATCTAATCACAACAATAGGGCTGGCTGTCATTCCATATCTCTCTCGATAGCGGCCTAAAAACTTACAATACACAATCAGTATGATTTTTGTTCATCAGTCATGCAGCACGCGACTTACATCAGTTCTCAATTAAAACTGGAGTGGCTAATTAACGTTTAAATAAAAACTTTGGTAACACGCCAAGATCAGAAACCGCTTCGTTAGTTTAAGTATCATCGATGTTTTATCAAGTTTCAAATAATTCATTCGCTGAGTCATTCGGGTACGCTCGGGTTTTAAATGATGCCGATGGATTGAGATCGGAATAGTTTATTTGGATAATTTTTGAAAGATCAAATTGGAAAGTTTTGTTTTTTTTTTTTACATAACATGACATCATGCCTCTATCCCCGAAAGGTTAGGCAGAGGTGTTCCTTATAGTACACCCACATTTCGCCAATTTATGTTTGTAAGTTCCATGTAATAAGGTCCAACCCTATTGCCATCAACCGGGCACAAATCCATACTCCGTGGCTGCTACTAAGAAATTCCTAATGGGAAAACCCAATATGCTTTGCCTGACCTGGGAATCGAACCCAGACCTCGTGCTCAACAGTCGCGCTTGCGACCACTACATCAACAAGATGGCCAATTTTTTTTTTCGTTTATTTAGGGCCAAATTAACAATTTGGTTGTCCTGGCGATTTTTTTTTTAATACGTAATAATTTTTTTTCTATAATTTTGTCAATCACATTGTTTACCTGTAAAAAAATATTGTTATTATTAAAAGGGGAGATCCAAAAACACCCTAACACCAAAACGAAATAAAAACGAGTGTTGCTTTTTGTCCAAAAAACGTACAAAACATCGTAAAAAGACACGATAAGCTCAATAATATTTTAATAATGTCCCCTGTAGCTTCCGATGGGTCCAAAAAGGTCGGATCGGTCTATCCATGCAGATAACCGGAATGATCCGGTAACTACGGATGACGGTGGTCACCCGAGGCCGCGGGGTACGGTGGTACCCCATCTTATCACAAACAATAACCGCATTCACAAAATAGCGGATTTCGACAAAATATTCATAATTTTCCCCACAATGAAGTAATACGACTCCCCTTTCCTAATGAATAACAATAATATGATGGGTTTTGTTCATAGCAACGACCCCATAAAAAATGCGCGTTCTATTATGCACGGGTCCTTATGTTTAGATATTAATTGTATGCATAACTTATTGTGCGATCGACTGGACAGCTTGAATGAGCTTAAAATGTGCATTCTTGTTGTGCTTTTGAATGTGAATATCTCATTTAATATTATTTGTTTGACCTATAAACACCTGGTTGGTATATTTACCTAACATGTATCTTATTTTCGAGATACAAAATAATTGGTACAAAATAATTGGAAAAATAATTGGTACAAAATAATTGGAAAAAAAATTATTACAAAATAATTGGTTGTATAAACATATATATATTTCTGTACCAATTATTATGATTATTGGAACACAAGTGGTAATTAAAAATTTATGTTTGAGAAATTACTGTTAGTGTGTCTAGTGTTAGCAATCGCGACTGCTGAGCATGAGGTCCTGGGTTCGATTCGCGGGTCGGGCAAATTATTATTGGGTTTTAACCTCAGGAATTTCTCAGTAGCAGGCTGGTTGATAGCAATAGGCTCACTCCCTATTACGTGGGACTTAAACAGAACTGGCGAAATGTGGGTGTTCTATTAGATACATCTCTGCCTAACCCTTCGGGGATTACAGGCGTCATGTTATGTTTGAGAAATAGGCTAAAATAAATTCTAACCTCTTGTTGGTTTTATAAGACGAATGGCAAGAACTTCTGTAGGTAACCTACTTAGAGTTTTATTTCGTTACGGCTTAAATAAAGCAGAAAGTCCTGACCTATTACATAACGGTTCTATTATCGAGCCGAAGAATAGGAAGTCTTAAAAATTACAGGGAAAATTTTATGTTGAAATTTCCATCTATAATGAAATATGTAGGTATATTATTCGTAAGATTCGAAATCTTACAAATAAGGTACATTTTTAAAGAGCTTTGTTAATAAAACTGTCTTTATGAAATATGTTTTATTTATTTAAGACTCCAATAATGTATTTATTTATCAACATATTTATGTTTTTAAATGGGTAAATAAAATGTATCTTCTACGTGGTAACCACGACTGTTCATTCCATTATTTCTGTCTCTGAGGACTTTGCTCAGCAATGTTTCGAATGCCGTGCTGTAAAGCAAATTTACTAAAATTTAAATACACTTCGCCAATATCAATTTGAATAAAATCAGCACGATACAGATCAACCGATTAACATCCATAGTCGATATTTTCCAATCAAAATTATCTAGTTCTTTTTGTATTTAACAGCAGCCTACATAAATATTTAAATTCAGTACCACTACTAAACGAGCACCGAGATTTTATAATTTTATATTCAGGTTCATCGCACTAAAAGCATTACTTATCCACATCTACACAGGTTAAAACACAGTCATGTAAGGAAATAGCAAGTAATTAATTGCAAATGCTATTCCTATATGTCTCATCACTAATTGAAAGGAAGTTTCCGTCTGTCTGTCCGTCTGTATGCTAATTAAGACGACCAGCCCAGTAATTGAATCTAATTTCTTAAGTATATTGCTTTAAAGGCTAACTTGCACGGTAAAACTGGACTTCTGGGTGTAGTTTTAAAAGAAGAGAATGGCAAAATTACAGTTTTAAAAATGAATAGCATTGCTTAAACTTTGCTGTTTTAAGTTCCTTGTAGACTATGAAAAAATCCATATGAGTCCCGTGAGATTTTCGCAACGCTTAAGACAAATGGTGCCACGTAGAAAGACTGTACCGTAAGTATACAATTTACATAGAACAGAACAGCAGCAAAACATATAGTTTACTAATGAGTACAAACAAATGTGCCTGGGAAGCTTAAGGCTTCTACGATAACGTCTGAGATATCTACAATCATTAGCTAAAGAAAGGAGATCAATTTAGCAACGATCAATCATTTGAATCGGAAACACTTATGAAAAGCGAAGAATAAAACCTTACTGTAACAAGGCTGGTTAACAGGCTATGAAATAACGAGGAATCGAGACCATAACCAATCTCACAAATCATCTAAAATATAGAGCAATCAATATTTTGAAGCGAACAAAGTGTAGTTTTTTCAAAGCGAAGCAAAAACTCCTTCGATAGTGCTATTAATTTTATCTCGTACCAGTCATCTTTACAGCAAAAACGTAATCAAAATACAAATCGCCTGATACTTGTAATAAAAACGAAACATGTGGTCATTGTTATTCAATATTTTGGACTAAACCATAAAAGGACATAAAGATATATTATGGCTCGTTATAAAATCAAGTGTTACAGAAGATAGATTTATTATGTGGGCTGATATGGTGATGATAGTGATCTTGACAAATATGGCTGAGAAATGACAAGAGGCTGTGACATTTGCGCTCTAAAAGCAAATGGTTTCGCTTTTGAAGACTTTCTTTTGTTTCCTCTTTTTTCTAGTAGGATTCATTTGTTTTCCCTTTTTGTCAAACTTTCAAGTTGTAATTTGACAATGAATTGAGATGATCAGAAATAATTCCAATCAATATTAATTTCTTGCCATATTTTATCATAGGTACATAAAACGTTTGTATTTGATTTTGAGAAACTTTTATTGCATCCACTCGTGTTGGGATGTTCTGGTGAAGTATCGAAACATTAAAATGATGTATGGTCGCTGCGTCCGGACGTCGCAATGAATCACATCACATGTGCGATGTGAAATATGACCAGTGAACGTGTTTGGCGACATCGTTGTCGTATGCACTTGCACCATATTGGAAATGTTTTGAGACTATCATTTGCATTGACATTATCATTTCCCTTCACAAATATTCCCATCATCTTGATTGTAATTTAACTTATCATTCAGGATCTGTGACACCAAAAATACTAGAGAATACAGTTGAAAGTGTCAAAATGCCCATAACGTATTTAATTAACGCAACGAAATTGCTTTCTTTGTACCACTGCATCCATACGTATTAAAACTTCGACAACCCTAAGATTAACGAGCAACTAACAAAGGATACATTGACTGACAACCCGGGGACAGATCCCCTCTCATGACAAAATAAACTTAGTCGTAAACGAAACCCTTATGTCGATTTTAGTGCTCGACTAATAAATAAACTTATAGGATTGTGGGGAGAAAAGTCGAACAAAAAACGCACCGGAATTCAATAATAACTATATTACTATCACGCGTGCGCAGAAATACTATTTATCGGTTCGTATTTCCAACAATAATAGGAGAACTTTGTGCAATTGTGTACAGGAATACCAACGAGGCTAACCTACGATTATTGAGTGTAATGATTGAATCCCTCAATGACAGATGGTAACACAATGGAGCCTGTAGAATGCCTTATTGTTGGGCCAATTTCGATTGATCCCCGTATTGGGGGCATTTTTGCGTATTCATGTGGCGTTTGCGGAAATTCATAATATTTCATCACATAACGATGACAGTTCCGGATTTATGTTGAATAGTGTTGATTATGACATGATTAATAAGGGTGTTGATGAAAGCCTCAATATAGACGTAGCAGTTAGTGAAAGGATCTCTAAACAAATAGATGCACAGAAAGACCAAACAAACAAGGATGCCAAAACTAACACTTCGTATGATTTATCACGTGTGTTCGGAACAAGACTATGACTAATGAATGTATCGAATAGCAAATTACATTTAATTGCCACGTCTTACTTTACCGCCGTACAAAGTATAACAGAGACGGCGTAGAAAGCATAACTATCTATTCTTAAGGTGAAATCAATGAGAATGAAGAAAATACCGACTCCACGGCTGCAGTGTTGCGTGATGGTCTAGTCCAAATGATGGGTTGTAGAGATAAATTGTTGATTAATGGTTCTACTTATAAACAATGTAATGTAAAAACTGATAAACATTGAGTGAAAAGAAGTAATAAAGAAATTTTCGCTCAATGATTGCAGGGATTCCAAACAATTATCGTACGGTATTGGTTTCGCCTGGCAACGGACGTAATTAACGGTTCTGATTGTAATTACAATCAATGCTGTAAACTTTATCACTGTGTACATCGATATATATTATTATCTTGCATTAACATTTGGTGCTTGGAGAACAACCGGGACTGAACTGAACACGTAATGGAAACGGCCAACTAAATAACTGATTTATTTTAAACAGAACATGCCCTTGAGATAAAAGATACAATGAACAAAAAATTCATTAAATATTGTGCCAATATTCGAAGACATGTGAAACCCACCAACCAGCACAAGAGGAGACCAACAACAGGATAATAAGCTGAGTAATCTGATTTTGCCTAGGCTTTCGAACGAAAAGCTAAAAGCTCTTAAATATCACCAATTTCTCATGCTACTGTTAGCGTATTTACTTCTAATGCTATGTCTTGCATGAAAAGATGATGTCAATAAATCTTGGATTACAAAATCGTTACGACCATTTAGTCACGATCATTGTTCGTTTACAGATCAAATAACATAATACTCATTTCCATACGGTTAGCGTGATGACGATGCGTTACTTTCCCTTCAACTTGTGCTGGCAGAATAGTTATAGCATGCGGGACTAATATTATCCAAATATCTGTTTTCACTGCTCATTCAGGTATGATGATTGATTTTATGGTTTGAACAGGGTTTTTTGCATGCGATGCATTAGAAATTATTTATGTTTTTTTAAGCCGGTTTTTTTGTTAGAATGGATGGAAAACTTTTTGCGCAGACCTTAAGGTACATGGGTCAAGGGCAGGCAGATGGTGATGAAGCCAGTATTTTCCCACAAAATGACAACGGCATGTAAAATTTTGGCGGTTGCTGAAAATAACTGCTTCTGAAAAAGTTCTCTTAAAGATTTTGACCAGAAAACAGTTGAAAATATGTACAATCATGATGAATTGATGATATAATGCAATATGTAGTGATATATTTCTATGAATTTTGAATACCAGATATCACTACCATTTAAATAACGTACGTACTAGAAACGAGAATATGAAGAAAATAGTTACAAAAATAATCTCGTTAAAAATGATTGATGAATGGTGGAAACACGTTAAACACAAATTACGGCGATGACAATCACCATATTTAATGTTGTGGTAAATAAGTGTGAGTGACGGTAACGCGAGTTTCTAAGTATCTTGCGGTAGACCGTGTTAAATCGTCGAAACGACGTCAATTCACTATGAAAGTGAAGTCTGTACTTTCATCAGCATCCACTAGTGCGATCATCTAATTTCGCTCATGTGCGAATTCTTGGATTTTAGTCGACTCATTTTTAATTGGGATAGTCATTACACCGAGAGAAAACGAAGATAATGTTCGCAAACATCACTTTATTATTTTAACAGACCCCTTTTCAGCTCTTTGCATACCTAAGTAGGGATCAAATGGAAACATAAATGTGACACAAGGGACCTAGGATAGTGTTAGGTGATGACGGGTTACGAAATGCAAATTACTTATGCTAATAAGCGACAATTCCACAAAGTAGAACAGGCAACTTTCACTAGTGCAAATCCCTAAGGATGTTGAGTGAGAAACTCATTACGCGTGTGTGACCCAATTCACTACAATTTTCTAATGCAAAACAGGATGGAGGAACCGGTATCAGTGCTAGTTGAAAACCTGTTGCATGAAGCGGTACCTCTTCCTTTTTATACTATCTTGATGACATGAATGTCAGTCTGTTTTAACTGTTAAGATGATAGTAAAAGTTGTTAGAATTTTCACATAATTTGTCAGCTTGATTTGTGGAGTACCTAATGTTGTCAGCGTGAATCAGTATCACAAACTAACAAGATTTAATCTAAAATATATGCTAATAATGTGGACGGCAAAAGATTTATGTCTAGAGCTGGGAGAAGATTAAGCTACTTAATCGTTCTTAGTGAAGCTTTCGGCAAATTCCGTGATAAATTCAATTAACTCTGGATCCTACGCGTCAAAACATACAGGAGTTTGAATTTGTTTCTCAATATAATCAAGTCAAAATTCATCTCAAGTCAAGTAGTTGCAGTGAATGACCTCGGGGTTGAAGATATTAAGCAGAGAAGAAATGATCCTTATAGTTATGACACTAAGGTCTATAAGGCCAGAAGTAATTTATCGGTAAATGAGTTAGGAGCACTTTGAGAGGTAAATATGCCCGTGGGCGAGGACATGCTACGTGATTCATTGCACACTGACGTCCCACTCTCGAATATCAGTAGGGACAAAAAGCGCAATGATTTATTATTTTCTTAAAGTGGTAATTTTTCTTTGATCACTTTCGTCGCTTGAGAACAAGATTTTGGCTTGATTACAGTCCATGGAAAAAATAATGCTATGGGAATTTTGACAAATTATACTCCATTTGCTTACTTTAGAAGTTATGGATGCTCATGGAATTATTTAAATGCAGGCAGTCGTTATGCGTAAGTGGGGTTCGTTTCTAGAAAAAGTAAGACAAGACAACCATAAACAGAAGTTTTTTAAAAATGAAATGCGATGTTTATGATGAGTAATTTTAGCTTACTCTGTTTTCAGGTTAATGTTCAAACTTGAGAATGTTTTAATGGGCATTTATTTTATCTGTTCGCATTTCGCCTTGTTGGGTTGTACTGTTTTGTTTTTTCCGTTCTCTACTCTTGTTAATATACCCACTTTTACTAGCTTCTGTGTTTCGCATATTAAATTTATTTGATATGATAATTGCTTTATTGTTCTAGACTTTCCCTGAGAATTAATGGTTGGCTTGACTTTATTTATTAACCAATGTAAAGCCAACAATGTAAGGCTGTTTACATTATAAGTTATCTACTGCTCTGCATTAAGTAGGCACTACGTAAAATATAGACGGACTAAGTGCTATCAAAATCGTTACTTATCTATTGCTTAACGCCTATAGTGTTATCTAAATGACAAATAAAATTAACTTAATTTCTTATCTCCAAAGTTATTCCCAAAGTCGTGGCTTCTAAATGAGCAAAGACATTAGACGAAATCCCACACCGGTTCAAGCCGGTTGACTACGGCCACGAGTGCCTAATCAATCATCCACTTATTAATGTTTATATTGGCAGACTAATGGCTGGTATCTATGTCGCCGATACATCGCCCGATGGACAAACACTCGGTAACGAGAGGGAACAACGATTATGCGTGGAAGTGCACAGCTGGCCGGACCATGCACATGCATATTCAAAGATCAGTCAGTTTCCATTTTGCGTGCGTAATCGGAAACGCATCGGAACGTTTGTTTCTCTACTGCCAATCAAATAGAAGCTTTAAATTCGAACGCCGAACTTTTGAAATTGATTGTTAACAAAACATTGATAATGATTTATTCATTTCTAAATTACTCTGGCGAGGAAGAGGTAGACCGCAGTGAGGGGAGAAAAAAGGCGCAAATTGAACACAACACAGTATTGCAGGCGTCAGAGTATGACGGTGATACGGGTACGCTTTGCGGAAGAGCGCGATGGATGCATGTCACACGACATGATACTGTCAGGTGCGCTTACGTAAATGTTGGTTACTGAGCTACCGTGTCGAATCGGGGAACGTTGATGACCCCTGGGAATAACGGGCTAGCTTCGTGATATACCTATCTACTTACTTACGATATATCTACTTACGATGAGATGGATTATTCCTTGGAATGTAACTTGAAGTTAGACGCGGACCTACAGAATTGGGAATATCAAATGAATCATTACTTAATGTCTACCTGGTATCGTGTGTGAGGTCATGGTCTTGATTACCAATATTTGGAATTCCAAAATACCAGTTATGCATGACTGTGTCATAAAAAGATAGAAAGAAACAAGGTCAACGCATCCGCTCACTTAATTAACTATTAATGTGATTGTTCTTAAAATATTCATCGATTTAACAGCTAATTAAGATTCTAAATTGAGTTTGCCTGTCGATGGTTAAAAAAATCTTATTAATAGCCAGTAAGTACTAAAAATAATCATATGTACATATATGATTACTTATTGTACACTTATCTACAGTAATTCTAGGTACCTATGCGTGGGAGTGGAGAATCGAATTCATTCCACACAACAAAGTGGGTAGTCGTGACTTAATGTTTCTATCAAATTGTTAGCTATAGAACATAGCCGAGTACATACCAATCAATACATAATAAGATTACAGAGCTGATTGAGCGTGACGAAAAATGCTTTGTCTTCCGGTGCACATAGGCCGTATTAAGACATAGGTATTTACCTAACCTACCCACTTTATTATCGTAATTTGTTGCACTTGATTAGAATCAAGACAACGCAAACAACGTTCCAAGTACTTAGACATTCTACGAGCTTACCTCTAAATATTAGCACAAAATAATAATAAGATTAAGTTAGAAAACACACACACAAAACCATGCCATACATAATTTAATCATAATGAAATCAAAACTTTTACTAACCTGTTAAAAACACTGACGATCACCATAGTAAACAATCCAGCAAAATAATATTTTCAATCGCAAATACTGTTAACAGTATTATCGTTTAAATCCATTAACACAACAGAGTCGCAATAGAAATCGAGCACATTTTCACTGAAATGCACATTATTTTCAAGTCAACATTCGGTATTTGAATTTTAAAATTGAGTTCGATGTTCGAACGGTCACATCACGAGCACCGACACTACCACACACGACGGGTGACGAATAGCAACTGAGGCGCTGATTGGTCGGCGGCCGTCGCATCAAACACTCGGCTGTGTTCGGCTTGCCGGAGATGCAGCGCAGCGCGTGCGCATGCACCGAAACAAATGAAAATGAATACGACCATCTATTTAGTTTATCAAATCTCGTTTACTTTACGGATATGATTCTTTAGTATTTCTTTTTTATTTGACTATTAAGTTTTTGGAAGACAAGGACCATTAATTTGGTCCATAAAACAATTTCTGAAGTTTAAAGGAAGTTCTAACAAGTAAATTAAGGTCTCATTAATTTAAAAAATCAGTTTAACATTTTACTCACAGAATACCTCCCGCTCTAAGGAGATACTTTTAGCTGTTCCTCGCAAATATTTCAGTACTATTACGACTCCAGACCCTCCAGTATTCATACAAATGATACAAACACGAAAAGCTTTTACCCAACCATACTAGATAATGTATTCCAACTGTTCGCAAGGGCACCATTTTTCAGTGTGTTAGTCACCTGTGTCTTATAGATGCTACAAGCCTCTTCACTCAGTCTGCGACGCATACAAATGTACCTTATCGTCTACCTATGAGAAGTATACATCACACACAGTGCATTTAGACATACAGCAATACAAATGGCAGGCAATATGTTTAGGTAATGCAAGGGCTTATGACAAAACGTTTGTAATTATTGCCAGAGTGGAAACGTGGTTGGAGTATCTAACTATAAATGTTGCCTAAACTGCTGTCACATTTATGGCTTTATCATTATTCGTCATTGTCGGTTGATGGTTTAAACATAAGCACATCTACTTTCCAATATTGGTTCCTGTTGCATCCTATATCGCCTCTTTACTTTAGACTCCACCTTCAGATTTGACTTCATCACTTAAAGATTCAGAAATTAAATGATCTTCTTTGATAAACTAAGTATTAAATGTAATACTTTGGCATAACGTAACGTCATTAGCTAAGTACCTTAGTACCCAACCTATGCTGGCATACCTATGTATATGCAATTTTGATGTAGCTTATCAGATTTTACGGCGTACTCAAGCAACGCTGGGGAGGTGTTTTCATTTCCAAGACCACACGGTCTGAATGTTGCAGTAAAACATAGTTTAATAGCAAAACAATCTATAAAATTATATGGTATAAGTACCTGGTTGTAAATTACATAGGCATCATTAATTTATCGCCAGTAAAATAATCCTATCCCTTTCAGTAGCGAAGGATCAATTTTTGTAAGAGGTAAGCCGGAGAAGATATATTTAATCTGATTTTATTATTTGTCTATAAAATACTGACTGTGCCAATTTTCAAAGGGAAGCCGGTAGGAATCGGGTTGTACGGAACCTTCGCCACTGATCCCTTTCATTATTTTCTATGCAATTTTCGATTGCTTGCTTGACGAAAGCTCGCATAACCTTTATTGCAACAATGCTTGTTCAGTTGTTCACGCCTTTATCGCGATCTCAGCTTCCTAATTTAGGAGAGAGATGGAGAGATTATCGACAATGAACGGGAGGGGTCCCCGCAGTGGGAGAAACGGGGTCACTGTGCTAGTATGCAACCACCTGTAATAAACTAGGGAGTGGTTCGGGAACAAGTATTGCTTGATACGACAACCTTCTAAGGTACACCAAAATATGGTTAAAAGAGCTTCCACGATTGACGATATGGCTATTTAAATGATGTTTTAGCGCCTTTTCTGGACAGTCGGTCCCGTTTCCATGTTACCATAACATCACCCCTGTAATCCCCGAAGGGTTAGGCAGAGGTATACCTAATAGTACACCCACATTTCTCCAGTTGTGTTTTAAGTTCCATGTAATAGGAGGCGAGCCTACTGCCATCAACTGGGCACAAATCCAGACTCACCGCTACTGAGAAATTCCTGATAAAAATGCTCAACGACACTTTGCCCGAGACGTGAATCGAACCCCGGACCTCATGCTCAGCAGTTGCGCTTAAGACTACTCGACCAACGAAGCAAGCTGTCTAATCTTTACAGATTGAGCTACACAGCTTATGCTGCCGATGGATAATCGCAATATAAAATAAATATTGAGACTATCATTGCAGACGATGTCGAAATAAGACTTGACATGGTTTAATGCAGATGTCATAATACCAATATTGCAGCTGATGTAAGAACCGCAAAATCAAACAAGGTTTTACTAAACAAAGCAAAGAAAAGGTCGCATTTAAAAAGAAAAAATGTCTTGACCACCTTCTGAACTTCTTGAAATCACGCATTCGTCATCGATTTACCTATAAAATGCATAAAACTTAACACGTAAACTTGTAACAGACTAAAATTATACAATGCTATGCGCGTACGCAACATTGAGTCAGGCGTCATCAGACATGCAACAGTGCGCGTGTACGTGGAACGAGCCCTATGGGCCATCTCCGGAAGATCACTAACTATGATAAACTTGATGATCCATATATATCTGAAGATAATATCGAACGTGACGGACTTGTATATCAGATCAAAACAATGACATCAGCTGATAAATATTTTGTATTGTTTAGAAGGCAGGTGTTTGTTTTGCAAGTGTCCAAAGAAGAAGCATCGAGTCAAAAGTGTCTTTGTGCCCTGAGAGCAGTATGTTGGTTGTAAAAAAAAAATTGCATACTGTCAAATACAGGTTTCACAAACGTTAACAGTTTTACTGCGTTAATACTACAAAACAAAAATATACCAAATTGACTCGATCAAGTGTAATTGAGATTAGCGATTAAACTACATATTATAAAAGTAAACTACCAAGAATTACTTCAAGTTCATAATATAAAAAGCAAACGACAAAAAAGTATGCACTCAAAGGCCATAACATATGACGGTACTTATTTCTCGCGACACAAAATCCTCCTGTGAATATTCTTTGCCTGTCATTAGCAGGAGTCATCGACCTCGCTATGTTTCTTAAATAACCATTTACAGTCCCTTTACAAAAGATCCATTTCAAAGGGTCATGGTCCAGTCCAACCCATAATTAACTCACTATGGAACTTCAATCGTTTTCAAATACCATTCGGATGTCGGTAACCGTTTAAATGTACCGTTAGGGGTCCTCTTGACATTTTAATATTAGTAAGGTTATTATGGCCATAACGTAAAGGGCCAATTTTGAAGCCAAATACTGCGTACTTACTGACAAGGAGTGAAAAGATCTCAATAACAGCTTACCTGAAACAAGAAAGAGCAATTAGATCAAGCATCGGAATGAAGAAAACTGGATTTGGCAATCTAGATGAAATGCTTATTTGAGCGTGACTGTTCCTAATTCATTCATTTGGCGTGGTGATCTTAAGTAAGATGGGGCTTATAAAATTGGATGTGCAACAGATTGATCGTGTTTTACTATTTGTGAAGAAACGTATAAAACTACTGTCGAACATAATACTTATTTCTACGTAACAAAACTGCGGTTACCATAAATAGAAAGACCAATAAATTTTAAAATGAGGATAGTAGATGTAATGATATAAATTTTTAGATCCAAGTGAAATACGTAAATTGATTACCTGCATAAAAACCTTCTAACATGATATATTTTAACAGCAAAATTGCAAATAATTAGAATCCTCTAACCATTTTTACGACCGTCCTGGGTATGTGAACCTGAATCTCCATAAATCTTCGTTTTATGAGGTAGTAAACTAGTAAATGCAAGCATCAACAAGTAATAAAACGATTTCAAAAATTACTATCTAGTACAGTCGTATGCAAAAGCACGACAAAGTTCCCAGTCCTTTGATTTTCTAATGCAGCCGCCATAACGACAATTATCATAAGAAATTATTCATACAGTATCAAGGCATGCATCAAGTTGCACAGCCGGTTTCTGCAAGAGGTCATCCCTCCAACACCTGTGATCTTCAATTGTTACCTTTGCAACAAGTTCCAAAATCTCGTTTCAGTTCACGATTCCGATGAGAGCGTGATCGAGTTTGACCTGAACGATTTTAATTTGCATCTGATTGCCATTTGGCGTTCGGAAACTGGATTAAAAATTTTGGAGCAGGTCTGAGGAATTGAATAAATTGACCGACTGTGTGAAAATAATTACTTTTGTTACAATTACTGTTTACTAAATTGAAATAAATACAATTATAGAAACTGGACCACATCAAGTTGATGTAACGTAGCCGAAAGCTACTTCTCGTGGTGTTACAGTAGTAATTTTGATAATGTGTTTATTTCAAATAAGTGGTTGGCATGATTCAAAAACGCAAGTGTACAGTTCAACATACCGCATACCACACAAATAACCACCGAAGCTAATAACAATAAATCACACATAAACTCTTGCATCGAACTTTCTAAAACCAATTTACGGAGTCACGTAAGTGGGCAATAATTCGGTGTAAGCCCTAAGTTGCCCTGAAGCTAAACAGCAATTTTGTATACGCCTCTCATGGAATGGAATGAGCCAATAAACGCAATAATTATACACTTAAGAAATGCGCAATGGACGATACAAGGGAAAGCAAATGGTAGATCATACTGGCCGCAAGTAAGATTGGTAACAAAGAACTAGGAACTGGCGTTACAGATTGTATGGTTGATGCTTTTGATTTTCGGTTCAATTCTAGGGGTAAAGTAGGGCAAACATGGTTCGTTAACAATGTCTTATCGATGGTGAACGAACTCCACGAACTATTGATTCGTTTCTATTTTCCGGCTTCTCAGTGTATATAATTAGGACAGTCCCGTGGAAGTTATCCATACTAGTAAAAGATTCTGATTTAGGACCCGACATAATGGTACGATAAGTGATCATATTGCGAATAATTGGATAACAACAATTGTTTACTAATTGGTTTCTAGCTTACCCGTTATTACTCGATCCTACACAAATGAGTACAGTCGAACACAGACTACGTAGACAGAATTTCAAATTTCGAGTCACGCTGATTACCTATTCTAATATCAATTTCCATTTAAACTAACTAACCCCAAACTTTGCACCTAAAGAGATGTAGCCCTAGATTTCAGGTAGAACAACAGTTTAAGCGATTTCCACGGCGTCTCGGCCTACATTTATACTGGGAAATGGGAATAATGTTGCTTCTAACGACTCCTGGGTTACCTCAGGGCTTTGTGGAGGCTCTTAGTGCTACTATCTACTGACGTTGATTAAAACTAATCCCATTTAGTTGAAGCTTTTAGTTCAGATGGTGATTATTTTGATGGTATAAAATCTTTAACTAAGCGGGGTGATGTTATAATATTGCGGTGTCATGATTTTGTTGGGTGAAGAAGGTCTTGCGGAAAGATGATAATTATTACAAAGAAAAGAGCAGAATTTATTTTAATGCCACCTGGTTACATGTAAAGCATGACATTACTTTTCTGCAAGTTTATTTCTCTAAGAAAAAGAGAAAGAAGAGGTCTAGCGGAGTAAAAACAGAATTGTTCGAAGCGTTGCATACAGATTGAGAAAGTTTACGGCTTTACGCATACGATTAGGGACAAAAGAATAAATATTCAGAGAGAAACTGACCGTTTACCTTTTGCGATGCAATTCATACTCGTCTAATAAAAAGGGGTGCTTATTTGACTGCTTAATATGTTTCGGACAATACGACCAACAATAGATCTTTTATTTTCAGAAGGTGACCCAGTGGCATCAAGAAAATATTCTCACAAAACTACAATGGGGTACAAAAGGATGCTGTTATTCACACAGTTAATTCTTTATATTAAAGATTAGGCTATTTTACTGGTCAATGTGTGGATGACTATGCTTTGTAATTTGTATACAGCGTGATTTTTTAAAACAGAATTTTGTTTGGATTATTCATTTAAGTTAAACGGATGAGAAAGTCTCTAACAAAATCAAAATAAACAACAAAGATAAAAATGCAATAGGTCAAGGTAATCCAGTATTCAACCGATTTGATTGCGAAAGCACTCGGGGATTGAATTGGTTTATCCAATCAGAGAAAACAGACCTTGACATTGCACGGATTTTTCCGCATTTGAAATACATATTGCATTAGTCGACACACGGAGTAGGTATTTTTCAAGATTTGCGAGAATGTGGGAATAGGACCAAGTCTACTTATGAATTAAGCATTACACCGCGATGTGACATACCCGTCACATAGAGGTATTCTCCGGGGAAGATCCAGAGGCTTCGTCAATCAATAATTCAGTGTACTTAGTCAGTGTTGTCTTCAATTAGTATATTAGCACAGTTCATAAAATAAACATAGATACGCTAGTGACTGAATTCATTCTTTATTATTGGCTCGAAATAGGTGTCTGACGAGATAACGAGTAACAGAGAAGTATGGAAGAAGATTTGCTGCACTGACCCCAAATAAATTGAGATAAGGACAAGAGAATGATGATGATAATTTTAGTGACTGAATAAGCAACTGAGACTGATTCTAATTCTGTGGAAGTGTGAAGTCTACGAACAAACAGAAATGCTACAATTATTTGGATTCACACTCAAGTCAAAAGCAACACTGCACACTGGTTAAAAAGTTCACCCTGTAGGTAATAAAATCTAGTTCACAAAGCAAGGTGGAACGACTTACAAGTGTGTAACAAAGCTTATAAAGGGACAAAGAGCTAAACAACGACGTGTGGAAACCACCCTTACGTCTCAGGTAGGTCAGTGACCCCACACTTATTCACCCCGTTCTTGCTTCAGATTCTTTTCAGAACAATGCTGCTGTGGTTTGAATATTGATGTAAGGACATCAATCTTCGATATAATTTTTGAGATATTCAGATATTGAATATTAAATTATCAGAGCTGTTTAATTTATGATAAGCAGGAATATTTGTTTTGGCTTTTTATTCTTATTCTTTACTAGCTTTTGCCCGCGGTTTCGCCCGCGTGGATGTCGAAAAATAACCGATTACTTTCTTTCATCCCCTACTTTAACCTTTCGGGGGTAGAATTCTCAAAAACGCTGAGACACGTATAGATAATTTTCAATCGTCAGCCTAAACACAAAATTGAAGATCCTAACTTCAAAACTGACGGACTTTTATATAAACTTCCATCCCCTATTTTACCCCTTTAGGGGTGGAATTCCCAAAAATCCTTTCTTAGTGAATACTTACTCTTCACAAAGAATTCACCCTCCAAGTTTCATGGCTCTAGGACCAGCGGTTTGGGCTGTGTGTTGACATTCATTTACCCAGTCAGTCAGTCAGTCAATTTACCATTTTATAATAAATATTCTTTATGGCACACAAAATATGATTAGAAGTAGCGTAAGACCAAAGAAACGATGAATGGACTGTGTCGAGGATCAGATGGCAAGAACCTTTCCTGCCATCTCATCTCATCATCAGTAGGTATCTGATGAGATGGCGAGTAATAGAGAAGTATGGAAGAAGCAGACATGCTGCGGCGACCCCAAATAAATTTAAATATAAGCAGAAGAATGATGTGGTTTCTCTGTGTCATTAATACATATTTATTACTAGCTGATCCCCGCGGTGTCACCCGCTGCTCAGCCCCTAAGGTTCATAGCGTTATGTTATATAGCCAATAGCCTTCCTCGATAAATGGACTATCCAACACAAAAATAATTTTTCGATTCAAACCAGCAGTTTCTGAGATTAGCGCGTTCAACCAAACAAACTCTTCAGCTTTATAATATTATATTATATTATATTATAATATTATATTATATATTATATATAGTAATATATAGTATAGTATAGATACTGATTATTAACCTCTTTGAAAAGTGGTGAGGACAAAAGGTAATTATTATAATCACGATTTTACGTTCTTGAATCGCGTACCTTCTTGCCTTCTTCAATGAGAAAGGCGTATCAAGCATGGTATTGCCAAAGCATACAGTCCTCTTTTCAAAGTGAAACCATTTATTTTTCACTTTCAACTTTAAAACAGAGGAAATAGAATTGATTCTATACTTCTGTTCTTCAACACATTAGCAGTCATATCAATTGCTTCATCCTTTGTCGTGCCGTTACATACACAAATAAATCTGACCTGAAATCGTGGCACGCGCATCTGTAAGCCATACAAAATGTTTATCCTGATGCGTTTCGAATCGGCAATCTGAGCACACAAGGCGGAGAGGCTGCTGCGTCAATTGGGTTGTCAAAACAAAATAGTCTAACCACAATAGACCTACGCCTACGTAAAAGTAAACAAGAAACAAAGATTGTTAACATTCAACACGTGACGTGTTCTTTAGGGTATTTTTCGTGACCACTCGCAATTGAACTTTATAAGGTTGCAATACTGCTCAACCGGACTATCCTGTGGTAACCTTAAACGAATTTAAGGTCCCCAGCCAGGGCTAGTGTTTTTGGGTATCCACGGAGGGCGTATTACAGGATTTATCGTAATTTGACTTCGCTGTATTTCTTAATAATCCTTCTTTATCATCTTAAATTATTTGGAGTCTGTGCTTGTGGCTGTGATTCCTTCTTCTAGACATCATAATTTTTGATTTTATTTGAGAATTGGACAATTTGAGAATTGGAAAATTTGAGAATTGGACAATTTGAGAATTGGAAAATTTGAGAATTGGACATTTTGAGACCACTGGACATTTTGCGAATTGGACATAATGCGCCCAAAGCATCATCGTATCTCATCGGTCATCTCCGTAGTCAGGGCAAACCATCCTATGTTTACTAGCCTACAGAAAAAGTTAAAAGGATTATTACTTCTGACAATGTTTTTTTGTTTCCTTAGCAACGTTCTCTTTTTACTGAAATATGCAGTTAGTACCTAGTTTCTAGTGTCAAGTGCAAATTCACTTACTTAGACGTAATAGGCCAGTACAAAAGCTTACTAGTCCACACAAAGATACAAGAGGCATCATAACTAAAGCAATTACCTATAGCTTTATCTATCTGGTCCAAAGCGATTCTTGAAAGACATTCCTCGACCACAAAGAGAGGTGAAAATGGAAGGTATTAAACCAGACCAGACACGCTCCAACAATAGACCTTTAAAGCCTTTGTCTGATCTGACTGCGCTGAGATGAATACGGATCTCTGAGACCACGATGTTTATTCGTTTTTCAATGATTTATTGTGATCTTGTTAAGAAATCCTATGTATTAACTCTCGTCTAACAATGAATTAAAATAAATCTGAAAATGGCGTAACGAAGGATAACTCTCTACGGCCTGCAATAAGCTCTTATTTTAATGGTCGAAATGAAAACGAGACGAGTGTATATATACGAATAAATAACATTGAAGTGTCTGTTTGTAATTAATCTCTGAAATGGCTGGACCGATTTTGACGGGATAGCTGATGTTTTAAGGACTAACCTAAGCTACTTTTATTTTAGAAAAAGAATTAGGTTTCCGTGCAAAAATATTAAAAACCTTTGAAATTGAGATTGTTAACAAAATCGGATTCAAATAGAGATGTCATATTTTTAAAATAATTTTACGCCGACGATGGTCGCGGGGCACAGCTAGTCTGTATTAAAAATAAACTCGTAAAGCTCCGAAGTAAATAGAAATATTCTCGTTTACTTCTGAGAACGTAAGCAAACGAAGTTCTAAGAGATTCGAAGTGGAGTTTGTTGATGCCACTTAAAATATTCGTGGAATAACGATGATATCATCTTGATATTCAGGAAGGAAAATGGAAAGTGGAAAAATACTGAATCGAAGTTATTTTTGGAGAAATTGGAAAACACTTTCTTATAGTGATATTCTTAAAATGTACGAAGGTTTCAAACCTCTGTTGCTGGCAATACAAATCAATCTCTTCAACGTTAGGGGGTGTCCACTAATTACGTGAGGCGTTTATAGGGGGAAGGGGGTCGAACCTAATCTCACGTATTTTTTTCCCCGCAAGAAACAGTGTAAAATTGCAAGAAAACTAGGTTTAATTAAGTTAAAAAAACTTCTCCACTAAAATATGGCTAAATCCTTTACATACAGTAATATTTATTTTAATTAATAATAAAAAAAATATGAATACAATTAAGCAAATTATGTGTTTTTAAATAAATCCAACGCAATCAAGCATAGATTGAGAGAGAGATTAGGGGCTGGGCTGAGGAGGTCAAGTCAAATCTCACGGCATCTCACCATGGGATGAGGGGGCTCAAAAAATCGCCAAAATCGACTGACGTAATTAATGGACGCTCCCTAAGAGGCATGTTTGACGCCTTTAACCAAATTCTCATTCAAGCTTAAGCACCAGGCTAAGTTCATCATCATCATCGGGCCGTGGCCGAACTCACCCACTGCTGGGTCTAGGCCTCTCTTTTCTTGTGCCAATCTCCACGGTCCTGTGCCAGCCTCATCAAGGTTTTTCCCCCAATGACAACTAGGTTAGGTTACTCTGGGTTATTTGCAAGTCTGCAACCAAAACCTGCATTCACAAGCCACCTTTTTGGCTATACAAAAAAACCTTAGTCAGTACACTGCTAGTATCAAAGACACTGCTTATTTACTACCGTTACGCCAATGAGACCGTTATAAATGAGGCGATAACTATCAAGAAAAAACAAAATATTTCACTTGTTGAAAAATATTTTTCTGTAGACAAACGTGGAGTATTTAAGTAACGGAAAGGTGATTGAATCTTTTCCCTCGAAGGAATGTGCACCGGTTTTATTCGATTCTCAAATGCAGGTCAGGCCAAATTGCGCTGCCAACTGAATTTCTTGAATTCGGTGCAACGTTCTACATTCAAGTTTAGGAGTAAGTTTCAATTGGGGCTGTTAATAGTGTGGTCGGACGGTTTAGTGTAAACAATACAGTGCAATATTATACATATTTACTTCCTTAATCCATTTGGAGTCGAAATTATCAACGTTCATTAATTAATTAAATTCTTACGTACAGTTTGAAGTACGTAGTTCGTTCGTACGTATTCGTAGTAATATCATCACGCCTGTTATCCCCGAAGGGTTAGGCAGAGGTGTAATTAATAATACACCATATTTCGCCAGCTATGTTAAGTACCATGTGATAGGGGGAGAGCCTATTGCCATCAACCGGGCACAAATCCATACTCCATGACTGCTACTGAAAAATTCCCGAAGGAAAAACCCAATAACACTTTGCCCGACCTGGGAATCGAACCCAGGACCTCATGCTCAGCAGTCGCGCTTGTGAACACTAGACCAACCAGGCAGTCCAACTATAACAGTTCAGCAACAGTTCGAAGTAGACGTAGATAATTATATAAGGTCTAACTATTCATACACGAAATATTTTCAGGGAATCATCTAACGGCTATAACGAAGGCATTTCAAGGGATTATTTAAAAAAAAAAAAAAAAAAAATTAAAATTACTTGACCCACAAAATAAATATTAGCTCCTTATTTTTGAACATCCATTACGCTAGTTTACTACGTCGTATTTACCTTCTGTCATTGTTATAATATGGGAGTAAAGGTTTTATGCAAAGTCTCAAAAAATTTTAGAATTATAATAATTTCGTAAAAAAACACTTAGATAATTTTTTTTTTCCTTGCTCTGGTGACTTGACGACTTATAGAAGATACTCTTAAAATATTATATAAAAGATAGACCATATATAGAATTGACTTTATTTTACAACAAAATTGAAACAACTCTTATTTCTTATTTATATTCTTTATTTAAAATTAGATTAATTCGATTTTTTTTATTCATTCACAGATTCCAACCGCTAATGCCATCAAAGATTTACATACGTTTTAATACGTTATATTCCTGATAAAGTATTATGTTACACTGACCAACGCCAGTACCTTCGAGGGCTCTTGAATCACAATACGCGTTAGAATAGGGTTGCGCCCTATACCGTCCTTTGGTTCCAAACAATGTACCACGTCGCATTATTACAAGTTAAAACCCGGATTACACGGGTTTTAGTGTAAACTTAAAGAACCCTTTGGTGAAATTATGCAAATTGCAGAAAAAGTATTTGCAATTTTAATGAGGTTTTATTCTATTGAGTTATTTCGATCGTCACGTTACACCCTATGTTGGGGTATAGGGTGTGATAAATCTCGATGAAATAGAAAAAATCAATAGATTTTAATTTCATCGAACGTAAACTATCAATGTGCAAAAAAAATTAAGTATTCATTATTTTCTTTAATAATTTTTCTTACACTGTATACTTAATTATTTTTATTTTTTAGCGTTGAAGAGGAGTTCTTTGATGTCCTTTTATAGGTTGTTTATTTATTTTAGGTTATTTAATAGTTTTTAATTAATAATGTAATAGTTAGTTTACTCTACTTATTTTTTTATATTTCTTTAAAAAAAACGGGTATCCCGAAGCCCGTCTGTGTTGGGAGTAAGGTCCAAGCTACCGGTGGTTAGGCCTACAGAGACAGGAACCTCCTCACAATGCGGGCCGTATCGAGGAGTACTGTCTTCTGAATCAGGCCCTCGATCCAGCCGCCAAGTGAGAGAGTATTTTATTATTATAAAAACAAAATTATCGATTTACCTACCAACCACTAACCTACTCCAAGCATTTTGATAAATCGCTATTTATTTTTTTAACCCTTCAAAACCTGGCGTCCAGGTGAAAATTCTGCGCAAAAAAATACAAATTTTTATTATAATGATTGACTACCGATCGAAGCAAAAACATCCATCCAAGTAAACACTATGAAAGCTTAATATGCAATAAATCACGCGAAGTAATTAAAATGCTGATTTAAGGGGAGATAACGTTGATTTCCTAATGCAATTAGCATGTTGTTAGTAGGGTTTACAACCAAGAATTTATTATGAGCATCCATTTTGAAAACTCATTTGAATTTTGACACGTCATCTAGAAAAAATCATGGACTTTGGGTCGCTCTATTAGAAGCTATAAAAAGCCAATGTAGTGAATAAAAGTTTTATGATATTTTTAAGTAGTTATATTACCAATATTGATAATGATACAGACGTGAAACGTGATGGATATCGGAATTTTAAAGCAATAAAAATAACGCTTTTTGTGAAATTCTGTCCACGAAGTTTCTTAAATTAATTCCGTAGCACCGTTTAGGTATATTTGTACAAGTAAAATATTCTTTTAAAAAACCGGCCAAGTGCGAGTTGGTGTCGCGCACCGAGGGTTCCGTACAAGCTTCATAATGCAGACCGTTTTTTTTTTAATCTAAATATTTAAGTTTTCAGATTTTTGCCTTTACATGCACTGCTTTTGCTTCTTATAGGGTATTGATTCACTTTTGAAATCGCAAAATATGCGAAAATATGTGACATGAACGGTCATATCTTTTGATTCGAATTTGAACGTGCACCTTTTTCTTGACGTTTTATAAGTGCCCATCGAGGCCTATGTGAAATAAAATATTTTGATTTTATTTTGATTTTGATTGCGTAGACTTAAAAGTTTGTTTTTTCACAGCTGAAAGAAACCGAAGACCCGAGTATTTGATACATTTACACGTTATTGAGAAAAAGAGTCTTGACAGACAGACGGATAACAAAGTGACCCACCCTACAAGGGTTCTTTTTTTCTTTTTGAGGTACCTACGGAATTCTAAAAAGTTTTTATTACTTGTTTTCTGCGCTTACAAACAAACACCATTAAGTTAGCACTATGGCAGCTGACAAAACAACACGCCTAACCCTTTAGGGGTTTCTAATGCATCATAAAGTCAATTGCAAACCGTCAACGGCAAATTTTGCAACAAACCATTGTCCGAATAGAAACATTTATTAATTCGAGATGTTATTACAAAAATTACCATAATCGAAGCAACCAGCCATAAAGACATTGTGAACGGCCCAAGGGTGGCCGGCAATCAACAATCAGAGAGTTTAGAGGAAAACAATATTCGAAAGCAATTTCCTAACTTAATTCAAAGCAGGAAGGTTTAGTTTTCCGTATACTGTCTCCCGTGATATACTGGTATTTTTGGGTATTGTAAACTTATGCAGAATTTAAAGGGTTAGTTCAATGACCCGATTGAAGTGTCGCGATAACGTTTTAAGGTGTTAATTTGTGTTAGTTGCTTTATCAGAAGTTTTGATCAATTTTTTTGAAGCTCAAAGAGTTCCCCTACCTTTAGTAGGGCTCGTTAGACGTGTTAAATATTGGGGAGTTAAGGATCCGGATGTGTTTAATGATTTTCTTAAAACTGAGTTAGAAAATTCCATAACTGTAGACCTTATTGGCTCTAAGTAGTCATGTGATTTAAAATTATAAAAATTAAAATAAACGAGCGTGGAACATCCTGAGGAAACTTGAAGTTATCCACAGCGATAACGCCGAATTATTACAAGGTACCACATCAATGCTACATCAGTACATCTAGTTTGTATAGCCGTATAAATTTTATGACTCATAAAATAGTTTTAACATAGGCATCGTCCACAACCATGAACAAATTTCCCCTTTTGGGTACACTGACATTGCAAAAAATACACTTATTCCTCCATCGTAAAATAACGTCCGAAATTGTGCGTGCTCTAGCAATAAAAATGGCAATAATTTTCCTGTACATAATAAAACAACTGAGTCCAAATTGAAAGAGGGCGACATTTTAATAGAGCGATAAAATATGGTCGAAGTAAGTACATCGTAGGGATTCAAGGGCCATCGCAGTTTTGACTTTTCAACAATTCATAGCAATGACAATATGTCAGACATTATTCGTATGAATTATTGCAGAGAACTTAATAAAAGATTAATTAATTTGAGATTTGTCTTCAGATGTGATGGGATGTCTAAAGACGTGACGACAAAACAAAAAAACAATCTACCCACGCTGCACGCTGTGAAGTTTTGCTAGTTAATTTATTTTCAAATTAAAGGTAGTAAGTAGCATTGACCATTACCGAAACTTTCATCGAGCAAGAACAAGCAATACCAGGAGGTGTTAAATAAAGGCAAAACAGAAATAAATGTTTTGAAAATAAACCAAGAGAAATGGATATAAAACCTGTCACGAAAAGAAAAGTTATGAAAGGTGTCAAGAGAAATGAAAGTAAAGAAGATAAGACAAACAACTGAAATGGATTTACTGATAAAATATGCAAGAGACACTATTTATTCTTAGATTGTATTCAAATAACGAAAACCGGTAAAAAAAGATGTCAGGCTCGTTCTGAAATAAAAAAAAAGCTCACACAAACACAATTGTTCCTCATCTCACTAATTTCATTAAAAGAGCAAACCATTCATTTGGACATAATGTCAACAAAATATTCGCGTTTATTTGTGTTATAGCTGACTGGTTTTATGGTTGTCAATGTCCAGGAATACCAGTTTTGCACAGAATTTGTTTGCAAAAATCTTCGTGTTTATTTTGTGTGCTTACACAAAAATTATAATTTTATTCAAGGGGTGCGTTATTGTAACATGAGTGTCCCACTTCAAATTGCGATTCATTGTCATCATGCCTTTTATTATCTGCAACGTTTTTTGCGATGTTAGAAAAACAAACTTTTTGTTTGTCCATCGTTAGCAAACTTGTCTGTTACACGTCTCCTGCAGCACCAGCTTGATCGCTTCAATGCATTGTTTACCTTCCATCTTCTACAATAGAGTTTAAAATTTTATGTTGCAACGATCTATGACATCGTTAGTAATTCAATATCCTTTGAAACAAAAAATACAGTCGCATTAACACTCGCTATGGGATCATTGGGAACAGATGGCGGTGTTACCATAAGTGGTATATCTTATCGACTCGACGATTATATCATCGATGTACTATAGCGCTAATTGATTCGTTCATTAATGATCAATTTATTTAACACCAGTAATATTCTGAACCCCATCTGCTTCTTATCTGAGGACAGTTTACAAAATTTTATTTGGGAACATATTTCTTCCATTAACCCGGTTTTTTTTTTGTTCTTCTTTTGGTGCTCTGAGGTCTGGGTGTAATAGAAAGGCGTTAGTTGTATCAGCTGCTTTCCTGCTTGTCGTTAAATCAATAGAAATGGGTAGGCTGGTAGTAATCCTGTGCTAGCAAAAAAACCAAGGGAACCTTCCATTATTTATAATGATAATTAAAAATACATATAAGCAACGAAAACCAAACAAAAACTGAAATTGCTCTGAAAATTCTCTTTCAAGCAAAATTGACCTGAAAGTGTCGGTGGGGGTACTCAGTAATACATTTTTTAGTAGTGAACCGCTACCGGACAGCTTATCGATAGCCTAAAATTGAATTTCTCCGTACCAGTAAATATTCCTTGAATTTCTCAATCAGGGAATAACAAAATTTGCTGGCCTTTTTGACGTCTAATTTACTATTTTTAATAGCGAACGAATATAATAGCGCATTCGCAAGGTTTTTGGGACTTGCCAAAGTATTAATTTCTTGATTATTTAAAAATAAAACATTAATTAATGAATCGTAGTAATTTTTACAAGCTTTTATTTAACTTGCATTGTTCGTATCTATCAAAATTTGCCACTTTTTGACCACTTTCTGGTATCCGATTGAGCTGAAATTTGGTTCAAATATTTGGTTCTAGTGACAATACATTTTTATGACAAACATGACTTGATAACCCAATTTTATTCTTTTCATTTTAATAAAACTTTTTTTTAACCCGGCGCCAATGACGTGAAAATAATAACGCGGACTATGACACCGGGTCATGGTGACCCGAAGTTTATGAGCGTTTTTTAAAATGTTAATTAATGATAACAGCCTAATTTAATAATTCATGTATTAGTTTGTGTTATTGTTTACTGGGTAAAATAACAAAAATGGCAATATATTCATAAAATCAACTTTTATTAACTTTTTTCAGAACACATGCAAAATCAACTTTGTCAACACATCTTGAGTAATTATTTAAATTTTCTTATAGAAAACTTACTACAAGAACAAAACAAAAATCTTATTTACTAATAGAGAGATCATACGCAGCTAGGAACTTCAATAATACTTATATTCAGTATTCAGTTTCCTCATACCTAGCCATGGAACTGCTACTATTTTCGCAGTACGGGATGTAATGATCAGGGCATATGTATCTCTCGCAAGCATTGCAGGTGTGGCTAGTTTTCCTATCGTTTTTTGAAGGACACACCTATCATCTCCTACGAGCTCCAGGAACCTTCCGGGGAGGTTCTTCAGAGGGTCATCATCATCTGCCTAGCCTTTTCACAACTATGTTGGGGTCGGCTTCTAGTCTAACCGGATGCAGCTGAATACTATTTTTTTACATGGAGCGACTGCCTATCTAACCTTCACAACTTTAGTACTGGGTAATACAGACTTTCGGGCCACTGACTACCTGTAACGACTGTCAAAGATCTACAAATGACAGCCGGGACCAACGGCTTAACGTGCTTTCCGAGGCACAGAGGAAACTCGGTATATAATGGGTGGTCACCCATCCACAGACCAACCTAGGTAAGCACGGCTTAACCTAAAGATCGACCCGAGCGGCTGCTATTATTTAGCCACGAACTCCTCAGGAGGTTCTTCAGAGGATGCCCCCGCGAAATCTGCGATTCTTTTGGGCATATATTTTATTGTTGGAGTCAGATTCCTCTAAGATCTCTAATATTCTTTCAGAACGGTTTGTGGAAGACATATTTGCCAAATTCCTAAAAGCAAACAAGAAAAATCATCAATAATCGCAAAAACTACAAATAAAAATATGTCACGAAAACAGTACGTCATTGGTGACGTTGGGTCATATTTACCCGTTTTTGCTTGACGCACGTGTATCTCCCTGCAGAGGCTGCGTCGCACTGAGTTCACTAGCAGTTCGGGTGGAGGGATACTGTATCTCCAGCTACTAGCACGTTCAAAACCACAAAGCACGTAAAATACAAAATATGGCCGTTTGAAATCACCTCGGGTCAATATGACCCAGCGTCATTGGCGCCGGGTTAAGTCAAATTTTTTGGCACCTTGTTTGCCTTTTCGCCGCAAAAAATCTACACGCAGACAGACAAAAAGTGACTTTGTTTCTATGTAGGTACTAATTATTACAGATCAGTTGTTTGGTCACATTCTCATACTGTCTTGTTATGTTCTAAGATATTGCCCATTCAGGTATACCAGCCAAATTATAATTAGTTATTTTTTCTTTCAAGTGTAACCATTTCTACATCTGCTTCTGACATTTGAATTAAATCGAACCAATAGAATATTATTCAATGTTACATTTGATTGTATGACTAAAGTGACCGGATGTCCATTTCTTTTATTCGTTTAAGCTCCACCTTTTCTACGATAATTTCTTAAGGGGCATTAGTATTCAGCACATATTTCAAATGTATTAAATAACCCTACGTTAACTAGTTGTGCCAACTCCATGATTAAAACTCAGACAGACTGTATAACATTTTTACGATCTTTGATTTGAAATAGCCATAAAAGCCTGAGCATTATTCTCAATTACATAGGCAACGAAAAAGTGAAATTACTGAAATGCTTTTTTCTTTTGTCTCATAAATTGTGCTTTAGCTAGAGTAATAAAATTGGGGCCCTCTGTTATTTTCTTAAGATAAATAGGTCGTTTTTCAAATTACACTTAACCTAAAAGAGTGGGTACAGAGAAGTCAAGAAAACATTTACAAATTCCATATTTATAATTTTCCTCGTTATAAATTTCAATGAGGGTAATTAATGTGGCGAGCAAAATGAATCATGGCTTTCTAAGTTATTTATCAAGCAACTTGATACATTTTACGACTTTAAGCATTACAGTATAAAAATATTTAAAAGAAATGAAACAGGCACTCCAAACTCCGAAAGATAATAAAAGGGAGAATGATAAAATGATAAAAGAAAAAAAGAGCTTTTTCGGACGGAAACAATTAAGACATTTTCAAAAATTCGTTACCGTTTAATTAAATCAGAACAAGAGTCAGACGTAACGAAGCGGAAAGTCACGCGGGGAGCACAAACGAACCTTACCTATGGGGCGTTATGACTGTGAGTATATGAGTATAAACTAATCAGTTTTGTGGCCCATGTAGACGAACAACATCATTAAAACCATGTACGAGTAGTAGATACTTTTACTAAAGGCGTCCGGCGTTAAAGCTAACATAAAAATAAGAGCTATGTGAGTAAAAGTTATATAGCTTTACCTTTTTTCGATTTAGGTACCTAGCTGGACGACATAGGTTTCATAATTTTAAAATCAGATTTCATGACCGGCACTTAGGAGCAAAATGTAAGTTAATTTTGGAACAAACAAAAAAAGAGTCGAAAGAATTTCAATTTTGCAAAATTTTCAACCATCAGTGTTAAGATAACACAATAAGACTGTATCAATGACCTAATTTTATAAAGGCGCAGCTAAGAATAACTTAGACGCAGCTACTGACCTTCTATCTAATTCAAGGTGCTTCAGAGATGATCATGTCACCCCTGCTAACCGATAGAAAAATGGAAATGAACTGTGAAATAGAGGCGAGGCGGGACATCGCGGCTAATGAACGACTGTGCAAGCTAAAATAGAATAATATTCCTGTGATATTATACTGAGATTTTCCGTAGGTGGGAATATAAATAGATGGAGTGGATGATTGGATAAAGGTTTCTCTAGAAGGTGACTTTTTACTATTTGTTTAGTCTCGTCTCTTATGTTTTCTACATTTACAATGTCTCTGTTTCTGTCCTATTTTTTTTAGTTTTTGTCCTTTTCAGTATTCATGTTTTACTACGGACAAAAGATGAATTAACTCATAACTTAATATCGCGCCAGTTTTCTCTCTGGGGTCTGGGCGCAACTCCGACAGACTCCAGCCTGCTACTGATTTTCAAAAAACCCAGTAACATTTGATGATCCTGCATATCGAACCCGGTACCAGGCCCGAAGGCACCTAAGAAGCCGAATCCTGCCGGCTTCCCTTCGGGAACAAGGCACTCTACGTAGTGTCTACTGTAGTCAAATAGTATTTTAGATTCACATCTGTGGGTATCACATCACAGTACAGACGTTTAATACATCATAAGATTGAAAACATTACAAAATGCCAACGTTTTTCATGTCAACAAAGAAAGCAACAGTCTCAGAAAACGAAAATAGAATACGGGGTAACGACATAAAAACAATTACAATCCTGGGCTTTCCCTTACACAAATTTGACCCTTCGCCACTGCCTGGTAATCAAACTCAGCCAGCAGTAGCGCTTGCGACCACTACATCAACGAGATAGAATTAATTCCTCCATAACTAACTTTATATCTTTCATCGTCGAAATTACATCCCCTAATTTTCTCGTCGTCGCAAAGTCAATACCATTTTGGCGACAAATTAAGTCACTTTACTTATGCACGGCTAACCGTAAAGCTACTTTTAAAATAAGCACTTTCATTTGCTTCCCTCAAAAGGAGATCAAAGTCAAGGTAACGAGGTCGCTGAGCCCGTGAGCAGAGTTCAGAGCTTTCAGTGTCGCTTTCATTAAACCATTCGGAAATAAGTTCTACCATAGAATTGATTACGGGAAACATTTTAAATGGTGAATTTGGCTTGTTTCATTAAAATGAGGATGGTTTCGCACAATTTCAGATTCTAACTTGTATGTGTCAATTGCTACAACATTTGTGCAGCATTTTAGGGCACTAAAATATCCGATCCCTTAGTAAACCTTTTGACAGCCATAGTCACATATACGTGACAAGCAAGCGCGTGCCCTGTACGCCACACGACACAAATATGTGACAAAACGGTAAGTGAAATTGTGGCTTAGCGTGGAAGGCACGCGCGTGCGTTTATGCTCTGGCGGTCAAAAGGTTAAAATAAACAGTCAAACAAAACTGTTTTTCGCTACTATCTGCATGGATACGGACATTACGGACATCAAATTTTAAAACTTCATCCATTGCACCAACGTAGTGCAGGATAGTTTTAAATTGGCAGCACAAGAGCGTTCCTAATGCTCGTTTTCCAGCAACAAACACTGCAATATTTTGAACCTGATTCTAGCTCTGATGTTACACAGTGCGATAACTGAGCTGAACGTGTGTGTACTTCAAAACGGCCACTAACAAAGCTACGCGACACTGCGGTCGACATGTCGCAATTTACGCTGTAGCGTCCCGTTCGCTTTGTGAAAAATATGGATGTATTTTTTACTGAGTACAACGATAAACTGCAAACGACGTAAATTGACGCCTTTTGACGGTGTGAAGTGACTGCTATCAGAGTTTCGGCACTTTGGGACGAGCGATGTTTCCCACCGACCACTTAATTATTACTGCATCCGCGTACAGTCACGAGCACCAATATGTATACACTTTCCTAAATTTAAAAGCAATTTTCGCGAGAAATAACGATTGTAACTTGGAGTTAGGAACTTTTTCATAAAAATATGAGTTCCAAAACACTATGTTCGTAACAACATGAAATTTTGGTCAGAACAGGAGACAAAAAACACTTTTAAAAGTTGTTAAGTGTTTACATATTGGGTCTCGTGACTGTACGTGTGCCGAAAATCATTAAAAATTCAGGACACTAACGAATACAGCATCCATTCATCCGCATCCGATACGAATTCCCGTTATACACGATGTGTGATGTTAATTTCAAATCGGTCACAACCCGACATTTCAAAGATAATACAATTTATTGTATTGCTGATCCGAACACGCGTCCCCGTAAAAAAGGTTCAAAATTAAATTAAAACTCAGTCCCTTTGTAATTTTTAACAATGGAGGTAAAAATTTCAAATTCAAGTATCTAAGTTCATTGACAAACACGCGTACGACAAAATTAATTAGTTCCATCAATCATTGGTTGAATGGTGTCAGTCTAACACCGGCCCACTGGTTTGAAAAAGACCAACTATCGAAAAAAATGTAACGTGATTCGACCATTGTGTTAACCCTTCTATTGCGGGGTTGATAAAAAGTTGTGACGCTTGAGCAGGGCTCGCTAGCGCCTGGGCGGAGATATACTGGGACAATATTTTGAATGCGTTGGAGATGTGATAAGTGAAGATTTATTTTCGGGTCGACGTGCTATGCAAGCGTGTGATGTGGAATGCTTATCGTCTATCTATTTACATAATTTTGATAAGTAATTACGACAAATGTGAACTTTAAAGATTAGAGTTAAGTACGATGTTTACTACTATGAGTGTTGCTAAGTAATTAAATTTGTAGTAAATAACAGTACCTACTTATTAGTAAATAGTAGGTAACATTGTTGATGTCTGGGAATAATACACCATTAATTTTATTTTTCTTTCTATCCGGTTCGTTTTGACGCACAGCGTGGGCGTCGGCAGTGTAGTCATGGAGTTAAGTAATTTCGCTATTTCGCAATTAACATCGATAATAATAACCGTGAGAAGTGGAAGGATTGAGGGGAGGCTTTTGCCCAGAAGTGAGACAAGACGGGCTAAATAAAAAAAATAATAATATCGATGTTAACCTTTTCACCGGCAACGTGCACAGAACGCGATGCCTCGCCAGCGCCAAGCTATAAATGTTTTTGCCGATTTTAAGACAAATAATTTTGTGTGGAAAAGTAAAAAACAGGGTATTAGACCGTGTTATATTAAATAATAAAATGAAACGAAGCTTTTAAATACAGTACTTTTATGTTTTTTTATAGGTAGGTAGTTAAAAATTAAGAGCTTCTAATGAAGTCGTGGGCGCTGGTAGCACGGAAATCTGGAACTTCTATTGATGTCTGTGGCGGTGAAAAGGTTAATTGCGAAAAAGCGACGTTCATATTATTATTAACGTCACTTTTGAAGATGTGAAAACTATTTAGCCTACGGCCGGCAAAAATGAATCAACTATTGCATACGCATGTTAGGTTTGGTATTCTTATCAATCATAAATTCATAATGTGGTCGTGGGCGCTGGTAGCACGGAAATCTGGAACTTCTATTGAAGTCTGTGGCGGTGAAAAGGTTAATTGCGAAAAAGCGACGTTCATATTATTATTAACGTCACTTTTGAAGATGTGAAAACTATTTAGCCTACAGCCGGCAAAAATGAATCAACTATTGCATACGCATGTTAGGTTTGGTATTCTTATCAATCATAAATTCATAATCATTATTTTTACCCAGAGCTGATGAAAGCAAAGCTAAAAAACCCTTGACGACTAGCAAAAAAAGTTCGCGAAAAGCTTAGTTCAATCGTGGATTAAATGGTTAATAAATAATGAGCAAATATCACTCGCTCGTTATTTATTAACCATTAAATAGCTTAAGCTTCAACCCCTTTTTTGATATCGATCAGTTATCAATCACCATGTGAAGGGAGATACATGTCAATCAACCGGTTCTTTGTGATATATTTATTGTTAAAACTACAATATGATATGATACCGAAATTGATAAACTATTTACTCTGCAAAAAATATCGGAAGATATTCCATTAGAACATGACAAATTGTGTCGAAATAAAACGTTATTTTTTATATTATTCAGTTCGTTTCGTGCCCTCGGAAATATATTTTTGACAATACGAGACCGTCGGGAAGATAATTTACATATCTATAGGTGATACTTTGAATATGACAGCAATCTATCATGTACGGTGACAATGCGCGCGCGCCCTCTGTCGACCTTTCGACGTATTTCGGAACAGTTCGGCGAAAACTGTAGGGTTGTCATGCAAGTATGTATTATTATTTGCGAAATAATGATAAAATGATTTGTAACTGACACCTGAATATCATATTTTATTTGGTTTTACATTATATTTATTTTAAAAGTACCTGAATAAGAAAAGTTGATACATTTATATGTTTTTAATTTGTTCTTGCTGATCAGTAAAGCTAAGTAGTAATAACGGAGGACTTTTGTACCTTCTATTATAAAACATTAAATAATAATAAAAAGGTAAGTAATTCGCTACCTTATAAAACTAAGCTAATGAGGCTTGACCAATAATTTAGCCATACCAATTGTGTGTGTCGTTAATTTAGCCAAAAATTAACGGCACACACAAATTGAGAGAAGTTTTCCTACAAAATATTCACCTAAAGGCAATTGTTTTGGTAGTACATGAGTAATAGTGCCATAACGCAGAAATAACACAAACATTTTGTGGGCTCGACGTTCATTATCATTGTCATTTGGTGCCGCGAGGGAACGCAATTGGCATAACAATGCGGCGTCGGCGCATCTTTTTCTAATAAAAAAAGCTGATTTGCATTATGACATTTGTTGTTGTCAGTGACTGACAGCTAGTGTCAAAATCAAAAGTATTATTTTTGTTATTTTTATTAATTTACATCATAAAAGATTCAATGAAGGGTTGAATATTGATTGGGTATGGTATTATTTTATTATAAGTTTTAATAATTTTATACTTTTGAAAACTAGGGTGCACAAAAATTTGTTGACGAGGAGCTAGCAACGAAATCAGTGCTGTTTTGTTTCGTTCAAAAAATAACAGCCTACTAAAGTGATTACTTTTGTCATACGATTGTTATTTTAAAAGTCAACGTACTCTTTCACTAATAAAGTAACGATTAAGCCAAACTGTTGATTGTTGTCGATGGCAAAAGGTTTAAAAGAATAACTTAAAATTCACTCATTATTCTTTATCTTTTATTACATTACTTTTATTCCACGTAAAATAAGTGTTAAACAAAAGTAAGAAACCCTAACAATCGACTTCTTAACTTTTGTTTAGATTGTGAGAAAAAAATACCCCTAAATTAAAGGTCTTTATTAATTTGTACTCATTTGCATATAGGTGGAGGTTTTTTTTAACACTGTTTGTATTAGAAAAGTGTTACATGTTTTGTAATTATAAGCTGTGTGTTTTTGGAGCATCATGCTGTGTTTTTTGAGCAAACAATGCGGTGAAACTGGTATTTAGCAAGCTTTTATGGTTCACAATTTGTAAGTACCTATAACAATTAAACATAGTAGGTGAATTAAATGCCAGGGTTCATTTTTATTTACAGCACCCTGAAAAACGATTTTGAATGCGGCTGCTAAATACCAAGCCTTCTAGTTTTTTACTTGCATTTGAACCATAAACAAGACCTATGCTTAAGAATCGGAAATAAATACCATAGAGCTTCCACGATTTTTTTTTCTAAATCCAAATCTCATGCTAGAGCTTCTGTTATTCGAAACATCTATATTGTTTAGCCTATAAACACAAATAAAACACGATTTTACACAAAAAAAAAACTAGCAAAACCGTACGGGACACTCTAGCCCCAGGTAAAACCAACAGCACACAATTCTATTGTCTGCGGTCGCAAATCTATTGATGTTAGCAAAAAACTTGTAAATTCTTTTTTTTTATCGCCGCCATCGAAAACTAGCCCCTTTCGTGAATGGAGTACGTGAGCCGGCAAATCAAACAGAGCTCGGTTTAGTATTTATTTGTATTCGTATTGTTTCGGTCCAAGTATTCCGCCGCAAACGGTGTGCGAATCGGAAAGGAGATTATTGAAAAAGGTTGCTAAAATGTTCTATTTGTGGAACATAATTCGTTTATAATATAATATTGTACAAATATTTCGCGATATGTGTTTAGATATTTACCCATACCTACTTATTTAGGTAAAATGACGTGTCTGTCTGTATAAGGCAAGCAGACTTTTCAGAAACCCTAACGAGCAGTAGATTATAATGGCAAGCCAAGCTTATAGGCTTGTATGACAGTGCCGTCAGTTAGGTATTATTTCTGATAGCCAAGTGAAAATTACGTAAGGATTACCTCTCTACGAATGAAATGGTTCTTGTAGAAGATGCTTTTTTTGGGATAGGACATCATCAAATGGTCCCTCCCACTCTGGGCGGAGTGGAAGGGAGTACCAGATTTGTACTGACTAAAACCCTATGTTCCCTTTTTGGCTTTAGTTTTCCAGGGCCGCGGTATCTCTTTCGAACAGTCCCGCAGCCCCGGCATCGCCCCTTACGGACCCCTTGTTTTATGTTCCTTAGTGACATAAAATACAGCATTTTGCATACCGTATTTTCCTTAAAACCTGTTGTCATAAATACAGTTTCCACTTCATTAGGTATTCTTAGACAAAAACAAGGATAAAGTAATAAAAAACTACCTTCGTCGAATAACGCTAAGTAACTTGATACCATTAACCTAGTCCTTTGTTTATCTCAGCTCCCTTTGTTCATGTATGCGTCTACTAATTAAAAATCTCTATGCAAAACATCTCCCTGTTACTGTGATTTAGAGTCCAAAATAATGTTTGCTGTTTCTTGTTTGGACCGCACCCATGCATCTAATGAATAAATTGGGCCCATCCAATTTGCATACATTGTTACAATGTTTGTTATGAAAAATAATTTTAATAAAAAATGAAAAATTGTTTACATAATAACCGCGCCTTTCTGTTCATTACATTTTTTTTTTACAAAGTAAAGCTTGTTCCGAAATTAAAGCTGGAAACTCTACTGTTCACAAGCACCAGGGTCAATCCGTGGATGGGATTCCCTAGGTACACATTGGCACACCTTTGACACCATCTCGTCACTGCTGGAATTATACCCAGACTTACTTGAGCAAACCAAAAAGAATTGAACAAAACATCAAAAGTTAACAATACTTTTTCAACATCAAAAATTAAATTTACGATGATAATGCGCAGGAGCAGTTACGCTAACACGATAAACCGATAGTAAAATACAAATGGTGCGTGAAAATTGTGCATTATCGTAAATAAAGAAACGGAATTGACAACAAAAGAGCTCTTCATATAACAATAACAGCATGTTTTTAAACCCTTTTACGCTTTGAATTATATGCAATAAATCTTTTATCATTATATGCTCCAAATCTGACATGATTCTGCGGCTCTTCTGATTTTAAAACGATAAAAACTTCGATCGCTAAAGTATAAAAAAAAAAAAGTTAGCTCAACGTGTTGTGCATGCTCCGTATAATTTTCTAGTTTATGGTGCAATTTCTATGGCTGCTCGGAACTTTTTTATGGTTTTCTATTTTACGGAATAAAACACGGTTTTAAAGTTTTTCACTGTATCTCAAACAACTGCTTCCAATCCTACTTTTGTATGTTTGGTAATATTAAAACTTTTTTCTCAACTCATCTGTATCTTTTCTATTCATTTCTGTAAAGAAAAGTAGAAACCCGGTTTAATTTTTTTTGACTTACCAAATCTTAAATCAGACTCGTAGCTGAGAGATTGGCTATTATATTTTTTCAATACTTATTATTATTAAACGGTTATTTTTTGGCAATTGTTAAAACTGGTCCACATTTCCGTTCTAAAATCGAAATTCGAAGCAATTATGAAAACGCGTTACTTATGAAACTTCAAACATCTGGCAACCAGTTCGTTTTAACTCAAACATAATTCACCGGTGTACAATATTATTTAAAACAACAAAAACTTGTTATAACTACGTCACAGTACCTGAACACACACAATCAGACAGCCGACACGCGCCTCCTTATTAAATTATAAAGAAAATAAACCGGTAAAGTTGACAACCCTACCACTTTAAAGAGCACGTCTTTATCTCTTGTATCTTATTTCATTGAAGTATTTTAAAATTGGTCGATTAATAGCTAGGGGAAGGTACCGGAAAGGGCCGCCACGCGCCTAACCAGGTGGGTGTGATTTTTTCTTTGCCCATATTGTAAAAGGAAATGACTTTTTAAGCCAATTTCTTTTAAGGGTCTCAAGAATGATTAAATACAGGACGAATTTAAGCGGGAACAGGGGCTACGATTTTCCATACTAGTATTCCCCTTTTTTCTTCCTGAATAATGCCTCTAGAGCAATTTTTTTTAAAATAAAATCAATTACTGCTGTAGACACGCCTCTGTCATTTCCTTTTGTTCCGCAACTAATAATTAAAGAAAATATGACCCTCACGAAATGACTAACAATTGCCTCATTTAACGGCCGTGATTAGACGACTACCAGATAAATTCGAAAAGTTTTAAATAAAAGAAATTGATAGGAACCCAGACCATACTCTTTCTTGAAATTTCAATGTCAAAAATAATTGAATCGACTCAGTTTTCGAGGAGAAAAAAGGGGAATACGAAACGTCGATCTCGTCAACATTTTTGTTTCTGGTTTGAACTGCAGCTGTCCCTATCGCACTCTACAGGGGCAGGCTTGACGCAATAGTTCACAGGCCCTGTTCCCTCTTAAGGACGTTTCACTTTTAATTATTTTAAACTGTCAAGTATGACATCATTATGTTATATTTTCTAAAAACGCGAGTTTATTAATGTCTGATTTGTTATTAACAGTAATGGCTTGTTGTCTGGCCAGTTATGTTGTATTAACACAATTTTTGGATTGGTTCAAATTCGCACTAATCCAGCTAATTTCATAATGTAAGGTATGATTTATTTACCAACGCTTGGGTTATGTTTTGGAACAACAATAATTTCAATTAAGTACAGAACATAAAACGTAGGTAATTATCATTACTTATGAAAAAATAAAACAACACGGAAACAACTTTCACTAATTGTACAGAGGCACAGATTGCATAATATATCAGTAGTTCCATCATGGAACTGTTAATGGTACTAGTGACAACGAAGCAATACTACAAGTACCAAGTACAACTAGTGACCTAGGTATGTATGTAATTCTTATTTAGTAAATGTTTACTTTTAAGAATGTTACTTGTATAGTGTACACACGGCGGCACATGAAGCTGTATATTTCCAGTATAACTTGGCCTCGGTTTGTATAGATTTCCTATACAATGAGAGATCCGAATAAACTGGTTTGTAAAGCTTGATTGGCCTTCGTGCGTACCTACGTAATAACTCAACTAATAATAAGTAGTATAACCAATTAACCATGTGTGATGATGACAGTTTGGGGTATTCCTCGAAGCGCACCACATGAAGCTCACCAAAAGTATTCCTCGAAACGCCCCATTCAAGTGCGCTAATTATTGTAATGATTTATCTATTTCAGAGAATGTCCATGTAAGTTACATTATGATGGTCGCGGGACTTATAAAATTACCGTGACCCTGGAACATAAAGGGCTATTGAAGGACACCGTGGATTTTAGTCAGTACAAGTCTGACAGTCCCTCCCGCTCTGCCCTGGGTGGGAGGACTCATTTGATGATTTTACCACGATAAAAAAAAAGGTTACATTATGATAACATAAAATGTTAGTGTGTTAGTATTGCACAGAAATGTACCTAAAAATATGTTAGTATTTTTAGTACCTATATTTAACTGATGCCTATAGCTGTCCTTATCTTAAGAAATCAATTAAAAATATTATAATTTTATTCAACGATGAAACATAGATTACTTAAAGAACAGTTGGGACCTACCTATCGCTACCGAATAAGTGTTCTTGTCGATTTCATGAAAGCCTGTTAGTATTATGTTCAAATCAACCCCTTCATCATCAGCCTATAGCAGTCCACTGCTGGACATAGGCCTCCTCAATCGCACGCCATTAAACTCGATTTTCAGCAACTCTCATCCAGTTACTACCGAACAGAATAAGTAAGCTGAAGTGGCAATGGGCCGGTCATTTTAGCCGTAGAACCGATGACCGTTGGGGTAGACGTGTTTTTGAGTGGAGACCGCGATTCGGCAAACGTAAGGTGGGACGCCCTCAGGCTCGGTGGAGTGACGATCTTCGCAGAGTGGCTGGTAGCAACTGGAATCAACCCCTTAAGTGAACTTAATTACATTTAGACAAAATTGAAGGGTGCCATCAATAACATTATTATAAGAATTTATAAGAAACAGTCGCGCAGATGTCAACTTTCTTTAACAGCCCGAAACCGTATCCATTCTCGTAACTAAATGAGCCATAACGTGTGAATTTCTTCGTTCCGTTACGTTAAAGTTAACGACTTCAGACTTGAGAATATTACTCCCGGTCAGTGGGTACTTAAGTTTATATGACGACATAATAAAATAATAAGGTACTTACTATAATTATTCCTTTTACCAGACTAAAGGCCAATTTCACCACTAAAGTGCACGTGACTAGCATAGCTAAACCACGTTTAAGAACTGTCACATTGGCAATGTTCCATAGCAATAGTAACACTGACAGAACGTAGTTAAGATTTACTGATTGCACAGTAGGACCCAAACAGCCACAAACGGCAGGCCCAGAAGGAGATGGCGGGTCGAACTCGATTCTTTTCACAAGGATTGGCAAATAACAGCACTGGATAGATATAAGTAGAAAGAGGGAAGGGAGGCTTGCCTTGGGACAGAAATGGCTAATAATAATAAAATGTGGAGGTTGAGGAGACTCTCGTTAGGCAGCTCAAGGGCTTGATTCAGAAAGCGGTACTCCTGGACACGGCTTGTATTGTTAGGAGGTTCCTCTCTCTGGAGCCCTGACCGCCGTAGCTTGGACCCTGTTCGCGATACCGGTGGGCTACATTTTTTTATATTTTTAAAAGTTTTTTATATTTTGTTTTAAAAAGAATATTTAAAAATGTAATTGATTTGTAAAGATATAAATAAAGGAAATAATAAAATGTTAACTAACATTAATTCCCAGGTGCAAGTGTGGGAAAGAGATGGCGCTAGACGACCTGTATATCTCTGTCTCTTTCCCACACTGGAATTACCCCTGCTTTATGACGTCATAGTAACCCCCTGAAAACATTATATCATGGAGAAAGTTTTGAGTGTAAAATACCATAAACCATAAAAACGATTGATGATGTGTGTGACAGATGATATGCCTATTAAGGAGACGCTGAGATGAGGACTAATAGATATGTATGATTTTTGTATGAAATAAAGGCAGAACATGGCTGAACATGAATCTTTTTTTTTTTATTACAAATTGTGCCTGCTCTTGACCTCGATCACGCCTGATGGAAAGCGATAGATGAGGTCTATGATGGGTCGAGCGTGCCCATGCCTGTTCACTCTTGCTTTGAAGGCTGACGGGTCAAATGTGGGAGGGAACACAGATGCCGCCGGCAGAGAGTTTGAATCATTCGGTTCTGTGTGAAAGTATTCGATTTTTGACGAAAGTCAAAATTCATAGACAAAATTCTGGCATTCATTATACACAGTGATACGACCGAGGACGACATAATTAAATACATTCGCAGTAAGACACAGGAGACGGTGTCTCTGGAGAAAGTATCTATGAAGAAAGAAAAGGGTCACAGTGCATACAAATTTCTAGTATCGGAATCTAAGTTGTCATTGTACCTGGATGAAGCCATATGGCCTACCGGTGTCATATTTAGGCGCTTTATGAATTTTAAACGTAGAAATCAGAATAGATCGTTATCTGCTTTCGGCCAAAGTGAACACAACAATGGATAGTGGCCCTTATCGATTTGCTACTTTTAATTGCAAGAGTGTAAAACGCTCCATCGATGACGTCAGAGACCTGTGCCGTACGTGTGACGTGGTTTGTCTTCAGGAAACTTGGCTGATGCCGCATGACATACCCTTCATTGGCACTATCGACAGTGGTTTCGGATATACTGCGACGTCTGCGGTTGATACGTCTGTGGGCATGGTGCGCGGTCGTCCCTACGGCGGCGTCGCGTTGCTATGGCGACATAGTGCGTTTCAACAGGTGTCGGTGTTACAGTGCGAGAATGCCCGTATTTGTGCCGTTAAAATTATAACAAGTGGTAGACCAGTGATCGTAATGAGTGTTTACTTGCCAACAAACTCTGTCGATAATTTGCAAGATTTTACGGATTGTTTGAGTGAGATAAGCGCAATTATTGGCGATTATGGTATCGAATCTGTATTTATGTTGGGTGATTTTAATGCGGACCCGGGTGAGTTGTTTTACAGTGAACTTTTAAATATTTGTAACGACCAACAGTGGTCATGCATGGATGTAGATATGCTAGGGCTGGACTCTGGTACGTTTACGTTTATAAGTGATGTACATGGGACTAGCAGCTGGCTGGATCACTGTGTAGCTACTCACTCGGCTAAGCAGGCTGTTGCAAATGTAGATGTCAGGTATGACACTCTGTGGTCTGATCATTTCCCACTTGTTATCACGTGTAATTTAAATTTGTTGACTCCTAAGGTCGCGTCTGGAAAAATTAATGTAAATAAAGATGTAGTATGGGGTGTAAAAAGTGAGGAACAAATTATGATATATGCCAGGGAGTGTCATAAGCGGCTAAAAGTGATTGACTTTCCTTCTGAGTGTGAAAACTGCGCTGATTGTTTTTGTAGTGACCGTGGCCACAAGCGTGTTATGGATACACTTTACTCTGACATTGTGACGGCCCTCCGTGATGCGGCTGTGGCGAGTCAGGTTACCGTGAGGAGGGGCAGGGGTGGCCCATGCGTAGTGGGGTGGAACAAACATATCGGCGGGGCTCACAGGGTGGCCAAATCTAAATTTAAGGATTGGGTGTTGGGTGGAAGGCCTAAGTCGGGATCTCTATACAAAGAAATGTGTGACAGCAGAAGAGTGTTCAAGTCTCGATTAAAATGGTGCCAAAATCATCAGGACCAGATAAGAATGGACGCTCTTGCTGTGAAACATAGCAAAGGGGATTTTCGCGGCTTCTGGAAGAGTACTAGAAATGTAAATGTACGACCTGGCCTTCCTGTGAGCGTCGATGGTGTGAACGACCCGGCGGAGATTGCAAATCTTTTTAAGAACCATTTTTCTGTTAAGTCTCCGTTGGGTACGGTAACGGAGGTGCTCAATGCTGACATGAGCAACCAAAAGGTAGGGACGACCTTCCTTTCGAAGGACGTAACTAAAGCCATTAAGCTTATTTCGAGGGGCAAATCACCAGGCCATGATGGACTCAGCATTGAGCACCTGCAGCACGCCGGTCCTCACATTGCGAGGGTCTTGGCTATGTTTTACTCGCTGTGCGTGAGTCATTCCTACTTGCCACCCGATTTTATGAAAACAGTGGTAGTGCCTGTAGTGAAGAATAAAACAGGTGACCTGACTGATAAGAGTAACTACAGGCCTATTTCTCTTGCCACTGTTACGGCTAAAGTGTTTGATGGTATGCTTAACGCACAGTTGAATACTTACGTCGCGCTGCACGATAACCAGTTCGGGTTTCGTCCCCGGCTGTCTACTGAGAGTGCTATACTGTGTTTGAAGCATGCCATCAGATACTACACGGATCGCAGGACGCCCGTGTATGCGTGCTTCCTTGACTTATCCAGGGCGTTCGACCTCGTGGCGTATGACCTGTTGTGGAGCAAGCTAAGGAGCATAGATTTGCCAGTGGAACTAGTTACGGTGTTTCAGTACTGGTATGCGCACCAGTGCAATAGTGTCCGGTGGGCTGGGGCAATGTCAGATCCGTATCAGCTCGAGTGCGGAGTCAGGCAGGGCGGCTTAACCTCTCCTACCTTGTTTAATTTGTATATTAACGGTTTGATCGTGGCGCTCAGCAGTCAGCATGTTGGATGCCACATTGATGATGTGTGTGTGAACAACTTGAGTTATGCTGATGACATGGTGCTCTTGAGCCCGTCGATCTGTGGCCTGAGAAAGTTGGTACAGATATGTGAGGAATATGCTTGTGGCCACGGGTTGGTGTATAATGTGATGAAGAGTCAGTGTATGGTCTTTGAGACCGCCAGTGCGAAATGTCCTGGGAGCATTCCGCCGGTTAGGCTCAGTGGTGTTCCTCTAGAAAGGGTCTATTTATTTAAGTACCTGGGGCATGTTTTAACTGTCGACCTCAGAGATCACGCAGACATGGAACGGGAGCGGAGGGCGTTGTCTGTTAGGGCAAATATGATTGCCCGCAGATTTGCTCGGTGTTCAGTCGGGGTAAAGGCTACGCTCTTTAGGGCGTACTGCACTTCGCTGTACTCGTGTAGCTTGTGGGTACGCTATAATGCAGGAACTTACAACGCCATCCGGGTCCAGTACAATAACGCGTTCAGGGCGCTGATGGGGCTGCCTCGATACTGTAGCGCCTCGGGAATGTTCGTACAAGCGCGCATTGACTGCTTTCACGCGACTATGCGTAAGCGCGCCGCATCCTTGGTGCGCAGAATACGAGCCAGCTCCAACACCGTGCTAGCGATGATTGGGGGAAGGTTTGACTGTCCTTTCATTCGGCATTGCTCCAGTAGACATGTCGCTGTACTGATGCCGGAGAAACGGTTGTAAATATTTATTATTCTGGGTTTTTAACTGATTTGGTTCAATAATGTTTCTTATTTATTGTAATGTAATTCTGATATTTAGGTTTTAGCTATAATTTATGTGTTTGTATTTTTATTTTTTATATGGGTCTTGGACCTGAAATAAATGGAATTTATTTATTGAATTTTGACGTCTGTATGCGCCTAAGAGAGTAAAGGGGTACATTGACCTACTTTCTTCAAAACCCACAGAGCCTTTTCCCATCCTTCCCCTCGCAATCAAAACCATGTAAGTTACGGTTAAAGCTTTATTCAATGTACGAGAAACTAATAAGGTTCAAGTCAGGGGTGTACTAAGTAGAACAGAGGGAGTCACGTTAATTAATTAAAACGTTTCCCTTAGTTGAGTTTTACGCTTGGGAGATGGCACAGAGACAAAGCTTTGAAGATTTTTTTGTCTATCTTAAATAATTTAGTATGTATTTACTTTGTTTTGTGGATCAAATGTACTTATCGTCGTGCGTCTGTCTGCATTAGAGAAATTCAACGAGACTCATTTGAAAAAAAATATTTTTTTTTTTCTCTTTTATAGGTACCTAATAATTTAACTAAAATGGTCCGATGCCATTTAGTCTTAGTATCTAAGTAAGTACTTAGATTTTGAAAGTTAAACCCTGTAAATTGTTAGACGATTTTATCTAACTATCTTGCAAGGTAAATTACTAAACCGCTGGATTGTTGGTAAAATTCAAAGTAGCCAAGTAATGTCGCATAAATAACTCCAAGTTACCGCAAGCATAATTATCGTTTCACGCAAATCCACAAAACTCCGAGACAGAAACAAACTTTTGAGCATTATCCAAGTCCCATGTTGGTAATTAATCCAATGCTAATACGTGGTTAAAACGCGATTAAACTACACAGCTCGGTTAAAGTGGGTTTAAGTTCAGTTTGACGAAGGTGGACTTATTTGCAAGTGAAGTTACTTTGTAAAAGGGAATAAATTAACAAACACATTATGAAAATATGACTAAATTTACAACGATACAAACCAACAAACACAAAAGACAAATACAACGATAAAAAAACAAACAAACAATAACTTAAAACTTTTAGACTAACGCCATCTAGCGGAAAATAGCTAAACTTGATGATCCAACATCGATTCTATCCAACTTATACATAGCACGCTACTTAAAGTAACACTACTTTAGTGTAGAATACTTACTGGTAGATGGCACTGGCTGAATTACTAGTGCTAAAGCCGCCATCGATAAAAACTAAAAGCTTGTAATGAATAAGTATGATAATCATAAATATTATAAGACCCAGTTCTACTACCAATTTACACGAACACTGGAGACGGCTGCTTATTCCAGCTGGAATTTGGTAGCCACTAGTTTTAGCTGGAAACTCCAACGGGGCAAATCTTAGGGGATATCATGAAAATCACCCGGGAGATTTTATAATAACTAGGCCAGCTAGAGCCAGACAATGTAATTAGATGGCTACACCTAATTCAAAGCTCGCTGAGCCGAGCTTGTAACCTTCTAATTTCATTTGGATGTAATTTTTGAGCTAAAATAATCCGTTTAGACTTCGCTTTGTCTAAAGTTGGCTCCGGCTACTTTCAGACGAATTCTCTTTTGTTTTAAACATTGGACTACGCTATAATGAGGTCTTTATGAGTTTCTGAGTAAAATTAGGGTTTTCTATGTAAAAGGATCTATGATATTGTTATTTTCATTTATTTATTTATTATATTAGGTTTACCAATTGTTCACACTGAATTCAGTGACATAAATACGTTCTTAAATTTAAATTCCAGCGCAACAATTACTTATATGCACAAAACAATAAATTCGGAAATTAAACTGACTTACAAAGTAATAATCGCCACTATTCAATTAAATTAAATTAAAATTGGAAATAGTGTATAACCGAAAAATTATAAACAAAAAAATTATAAAATTGATAAAAAGTAAAATTGATTAATTTTTGACTATGACAACATTGGTGAATAGACAAAATAAAACAAAAAATACCATTGTAATATCGAACTTATTGGTATCCGGCGGTGTGATAGCATAATCTTAATCAGCCTAATGTTCCCATTGCTGGGATGAAATGGGAACAGAATATACAGGCCTCCTCTCTGCGAGAGGTACTGGGTTTATAATCTACCACGCGGGTCGTACCGGACCCGCGCCCGTTGGTGAATGTAACATCTCTTCTTTTTGGTTCTATGACATGCTGAAAGATGATGATCGCTCGTCTCTTTTTTATAACTTATTGGTTTTACAAAATAATAATTGGACTATTGTAAGTACATCTTCTTCTTCTTTATTCTTTATACTTTATTCTTCAATCGGCCCGTCATTACTGAGGATCGTGGTCACTGGACCCCTTTAAACGGACAGTCTGCCTCCATCGACTCCGGTCTAAAGTTGCCATCACCACCCGCTGAAATACCCTTGAGGACATAGCCTCTTTTATTTCGGTCGGACCATCGTGTTGGCGACCGGCCTCGTGCTCTCATGCCTTCGGTATTGGCAACAATGACCAGATTTTCAAGGCTGCTATCTCCTCTTCGCATTAAGTGGCCGAAATATGTCAACTTACGCTGTAGGCAAACTGTAAGTACATATCTATGTACTTACCGATGATGTGAAAATAAATATACAAGGTATAATAAAGAGTGTAAATAGACCCTTAACGGAGCCGAAAGGCACTTTGTTCCCCCGTCATGTTTTATTATGTTCTGGACCATCTGTTTAAGAAGATATTGGAGGTCAAAGTTTTTCACAAGTTTTTTTTTTAATACTTGTTTTTAAGGTTATCATTTGAAATACCTCCATGACCCGTTTGCTATTCAATGCATCCATCAACAAAATGTTTTAAGTGTGTTACATTGAGTTTTAAAAAACGTAAAACGTGATTTTACAACCAAAAAAAAGAAATCGTTTCCCAGCAATAATTTTTGCGTAGGGTGACTTAGTTCGATGTACAGAATGCTTGGTTGACGGGATCGGGAAGGGTTCGTTTACACCGTGTATACAAATATAAAGTACCTCATCGATTTTCCATGGAATTTTCCTATACCTACCTTATCTTTTGTCTGTCTACGGAAAGTTTCGTCTGTACTTACATGTAATTGTGATTTACTCTTAATACCTTAGTATTTTGTGGTCGGCTAAATTGTTCCCAGTGCTACCATTTGTTTGTATCCTCGATAGATTTGTGTTCGTTGACCCTTACCTGTGAGGTTAACTGTGAGCCTGATTAATAAAATTATGTGGGTCGTGTTACGTACAGCCAACCTCGTAATTACTTTACCACTTTTCACAGAAATTCCCTGTACAGCCCTTTTGATAAATGATGTTTATTTTGCAAATAGTTTTTTTCAAACTCTTTTACTCGTCCTTTTTTTTTAAACTAGGCGACGACTATATTTCGTCCTGACTTCTCTGAAAAGAAACAACCGAAACAAACTCAGAGGGCATAGTCTCTTGTAAGGTCCAGACAAAATCTTGGTCAACTCACATGAGGACTATGCAGATTAGTGTCTGAGATGTTCTTTTGAAGAAAGTCCTTTTACAATTTTAGGTAAATCAACTCTATTTCTTCGCTGTCAAAATCACTGGGATTTTTGATTTCGTTACAATAGGGATCGTGTTGAATGGCTGCCATTGCCAAATATGTCAATTAATAAACATCTTCATATTAGTTACTATAAGGCTGATGTTGGGTTGCTGCCGTCATCGTCAGTAGTAAATAACTGCGAAGGGCCAGACAATTGAAACTTCAAAAAGGTTGTAATTATCTAACTGTAAGACAAATAGACCTTGTTGTATTATGACGTGCAAATGACGGTCAACCATACAATACAATGATAGGTGGTAATACAATTATGTGGTCGAATTTACCTGCCCATGTAGGTATGGGTAAGATTTTATGATATGAAACCCGAACCTTTTTGCTTTCATTTCTGATATTGGAGCAATAATATGTTTTGACAGAGTTTGTAATATCAATGACATGGAAATCCTATGCTGGTTTTATTAATCATACAAAATGTTATTGACGGAAGAAAAATTTGGTTCTTTGTGTATAAGGGGCCTGCCTAACTACGCAATATACACGGCTATATGAAATTTGGAAAAGAATACGCACATAAATTAGATTTCTTTTTCCATTTTTTATCCCAATTTCTAAACTGTATAAAGGGTGTAAATAGACCCTTAACATAAAAGAAATGCACTTGTTCTCCCCGTCTTTGCGATCATTTTTTTGTTTCAGACCATACCTGGGAACCTTCTAGTTACGGAGATATTGGGGGTCAAAGTTCCAACTTTTTCACAAGTTTTTTTTTTAAATACATGTTTTTAATGTAAGATTTTTACTTTACACACCTCCACGACACCCGTACTATTCAATCATCCATCAGCACACTGCTTTGAGTGCTTTCCATCGAGTCCTACCTTAAAACGTAATTCTTCACCCCAAAAAAAAAAATCGATTCCCAGCAATAATTTTTGCATAAAGTTACCTAGTTTGATGTACAGAATGCTTGGTTGACGGATATGTGAAGGGTCTGTTTACAACCTGTAGAACTTTAATTGTAGGTACAGCATTTATTTCTAAAATAAAATTCCTAATATTAATATATTAAGAATTTTATTTTAAAAAAAATGTTTTTAACTTTTATTTTTAAATATAATAATACTAAAAAGCGCCCATAAAAAGGATAATAGCTTAATAAGATTAGCTTCTGCAATCTCCAGTTTTACAAAACGTAACGACATGAACTAACGTTGCGTAAATCGCACTTTTTGTTTCATCAGAGAACATAACAAAAATATAATTAAGCCCATTATTATGACACTTAACGTAAACACTATGCAATGTTTTGTAACCGTCATTAGCTTATAACATATTTTAATAACACTGTAAAAGTAATCGTGAGTTTCTTAACAATTTTGTGATCAAGAACTTTCCAAACCACAGGAATTGATATCCGAGGTCTGGTAGACCGCACGTCAGCGGCATCGACCTTGAACTGGCATAGCGTTGTACGGAGTTTCAATAGAACAAATTGATATGTTAATAGTTATTTTGTCATCACTGACGTCATAGGTCCATAAGACTCATAAGTCATTTATTTCAGATCAACATACGTCATAGAAATTTAGTAAAATAAAATAAAAAGTAATTTAAAAAAAGTACCATTAAAACATTAAAAATCGAAAACACTACGACACACGCACACTACGCTACACTGCGCGTACTACGCACTTACTGATAATTTGTCTTTGGATTTTTAAAATAACTTATTTCTTACTGTACTAACTGTGGAGGTCAGATTGGTAGTCTCTCCATGTAAAATACTGGTATTCAGATGCATCCGGTTAGACTGGAAGCCGACGCCATCATAGTTGGGAAAAACTTAGGCAGATGATGATGATATTTCTTAAATTGAGTTTACCGCAAAAAAATGTTCCAAATCGATACCTTTAGAAACTGGTCCTTGAAAAGTATTCGATATAGGTTAGGAGCTGTCTTTTGTGGGAACTTTTAATTAAAACCCCAAGTGCTGTAGACTTTTAACGAACTTGCGGCCAACGTTGCCATTATTCACCAACGAGAAATAGCCAATAGTTTTTTAATGAAAAATTTAGTTAAATAGGTGAACGAAATTTTTTACAGTTTGGTTTTTCAATGGGTTTTTGATGAAGGTGTTTTTTGTTTAAAATTTAGATTTTAAAAGAAACGAAATCAGTATTACAACCAGAAATAACCGTGGCCTTTTAATTTTATTTGTGTGGATAATAATTTGTGACCGCCTCGTTGGTCTACTGGTCGCAATCATGACTGCTGAACATGAGGTCCTAGGTTCGATTCCCGAGTTGGGCAAATTGTTATTCGATTTTCAATCAGGATTTTATCAGTAGCAGCCGCGGTGTCTGGATTTGTGCCCGGTTGATGGCAATAGGCTCGCCACTGATCACATGGGGCTTAAACATAACTGGCAAAATGTGGGTGTACTATTAGGTACCTACACCTAAGCCTAACCCTTCGGGGATTACAGGCGTGATTTGATTGAAGAAAATTGAAGGTTTTAGTTACATTACAGGCTAATAATTAGGTCTGTTTTATTCGCACATCATTTTACTCAGTAGCACACCTGTTTTTGAGAACAAGCCATCTAAGTTATCTTATGATATCCAATAGATAAGTAAACTTATTTTGGTATAATAGGACCAGTATTACATGAGCCATACTGTCCCTGGAGACGTAGAAAACCAGTTGAAATCCAAGAACTATTAAGTTGATCAGGGGTCTAGTAAAAGTGGTCGATTTAGGTTATATTTTCTTGTAAGCGATATTTTCGTCGACCTCCGTGGAGGGATAAAGTGACGCTGTAACGAGACGTTGGCTTTGACAGGTTATACCTTTGTCACAGGTGACAAAGGAAATTACAGGCGTGACGCAAAATATGGCGTTATAACACTGTTACGATCTACCTAAATAGAATGATCGGTTACTCGGCTCCTTAGATCAAAATTTTGTTGTAAGTCCTCTGGAATTAAGTTATTGGTTAGCTGCGAATTTACCACTTATAGTCCGGGAGGTAGCGTTGCAAATAAAGGGTGTAAATAGACCCTTCACATATCCGAAAGGCACTTGTTCTCCCCGTCTTTGCGACCATTTTTTTTTCTAGACCATACCTGGGAAGTTTCTAGTTACGGAGATATTATTAATTGGGGGTCAAAGTTCCAACTTTTTCACAAGTTTTTTTTTAAATACATGTTTTTAATGTAAGATTTTTACTTTACACCCCCGTACTATTCAATCCATCCATCAGCACAATGCTTTGAGTGCTTTCCATCGAGTCCTACCGCAAAACGTGATTTTTCACCCCAAAAAAAAAGTTGATTCCCAGCAAAAATTTTTGGGTAAAGTTACTTAGTTTGATGTACAGAATGCTTGGTTGACGGATATGTGAAGGGTCTGTTTACACCCTGTATAAAAGTCATAGTAAGCCGGCTGATATTGTTATCGATGGTTGATCTTATATGACCAATAAGTAAACCATCATCATCTGCGTAGTTCCAGGTCAAGTTCTAATCTAACCATGATTTGTACTTTAGAAAGTACAAATCATGGTTGATGGCGGTTGGTTGGTTCTGTGAGAAGAATGGAAGGCTATGGGGAGGCCTTCGCCCAGCAGTGGGACAATAGAGGCTAAAAAAAAGAAATCGTGCTAACAACATTGCCAGATAGTGTTATTAAAATGTCCCAATATTTTTCTCTTCTAATTTATTTGTTCCTTTTGCAAGAACAGGCTGGTTTAAAAACCTATTTTAACAAAGCTTTGGAGATTTTATCGTCACGATCCATTACAAAATAGGGTTTATGACAAAATCGACCCACCATTAACTGAGGATTATACCGAAGTACTTTTGCCATGACCCGTCGACATAGTTATTAAAACTTTCGCAAAACTGAGGCAGAAGTCCGTCATCGTTGACACACACCTGCATCATTTCGGCAGGATTAAGGCCTGATAGCACTGCAAGGTGTACCTTTGGGAGAACCCAACTTAAAATGAAAATACAGGAGGGCCACCTGCTCCCTTCCCATGTATGTTTTATATAATACGTACTTGTATGATCTATCCGCTCGTGTAAGGGTGCGCTGTGGTTTTTATTAAGCCTTTTGGTTTACATGGGAAAACAAGAGTTATGGTTCAGTAAAATCACAATGGATTTATTCAATGTTTTTCTGGGGAGTTATGCAAACTCCAGAAAAATATTTCGATGATTTCTAGGGTTCCGTGCCTCAAATGGAAAAAGCGGGACCGTTATAGGATCACTCGCGTGTCTGTCTGTCCGTCTGTCAAGACAACTTACTCCGAAACTACTGAACCGATTAAGTTGAAATTTGGCACACGTATGTAAGTCGGTGACCCAAAGACGAAAGTGTAACGTAAATTAATGAATTTTAAACATGGGGGCCACTTTTGGGGGGTAAACTAGAAGTTTTGTAAACTATATTGTGTTACATATCAAATGAAAGGGCTTATTGTAAGCATTTCAAATATGTTGTTTTATAATTTTAAAATAGAAAATTGACTGTCCCTCCCCTTAACTCCGAAACTACAGGGCCGAAAATTTTGAAAAAAAAACAAAAAATAGTTCTTTGCCTATCTATAGGCACGAGTCGAACTCGTACTTGTCCAGTTTTTTTTATGCACAAAGTTGTGCGAAACCAGAGAAATGTTGTAAATTAATAAGAAATACAGGGTGGAGACGACAATGCGACAATAAATTAAACTGTAGGTATGTAACTCATGACGTTCCCAGTCTGCATACAAAAATTCAATTGAAAATTACTGGATATTTTCGATTGAATTTTGTATGTAGTTTATTCACAGGACGCTATTTTTCATTTTTAGTATTTTCTACATAGTGTAGATAATAGGCTACCACCAACAGGTTAACGAATCCCGCATCGGTATAAACGTTAAACACATGTTGCCAACTCGCTACTTCAAAAACCTTGGCCAAAATTGTCGTATTGTCGTCTCCACCTTGTATATACGGCAAATTAAACTTAAAATAAAAACATAAACAGGCACAGATTACTTGAGGGTATATCATCCAACTAACTAGCCTCCAACAAAAGGTTTTCGCAAAGAGGACTACCGTTGGCCGCAGATGGTCTCACTCAGCGGAAGGAGAGCACTTGGGGCGCTGCAGAGCAATAGGGACACAACTAGGTCAAGGGCCTAGGAAGGTACGCTCGTCCGTTTAACTCGTTAACTCTGTATTGGAACGACGAGATTCGGAAAACTAGCTCTGAAGTAAACATTGAAATTGCTAAAGCAACAATGCTAGGCAAAAAAAAAGTTAATCATACGGCTACACAATTTAAATTATGACTAGAATTGTACTATAGGTGCCTACCACCCACTCTCTCTAACCCTCTCTCTCTCTTATGTGACGCAGACGAAGTTGCGCGGGTCTGCTAGTAATTTAATAATCATCATCATCATCATTTCAGCCGAAAGACGTCCACTGCTGGACATAGGCCTCCCCCAAGTGTCGCCACATTGACCGGACCCGTGCGTCTCGCTACGAGGTCATCGGTCAACCTAGTGGGAGGCCTTCCAACGCAGCGTCTTCCGGTTCGCGGTCGCTACTCCAGAACTTTTCGGCCCCATCGACCATCCGTTCTGCGAGCAATGTGCCCTGCCCACTGCCACTTAAGTTTGGCTATTTTTATTTATATTTTATGATTATTAAGTTAATAATGTGGCTACACAATTTAAATTATGATGATACTGAGTTACTTTTGCAACATGTCATTTAATAATAATTAATGTAGTGAGATGTTATTCGCTTATTTAGTCACCCATGTATACTCAAAATCTATCTCTCTCTCTCTCACACACACGCACACATGCATACACACACTCATACAATTGATCGTATTGTCTTTTCTTGTTTCTCTCTTTTTGTTATTCATCTATTTGTAAGTTATGGTCGGCTTCGTCTTGTCAAATTCAACTGAATACCAGTGTTTTACATGGAAGGGATGCCTGTCTGACTGACCTCCACAACCCAGTTAGTACTGGGTTATACAATACACCTTGGTAAGTTAGTCGTCAGACTTTCGGGCCACTGACTACCTGTAACGATTGTATAAGATCTATAAATGACAGCCGGGACCAACGGCTTAACGTGCTTTCCGAGGCATGGAGGAAATTTGCTAAGCAATGGGTGGTCACCCATCCATGAACCAACCTAAGCAAGGGCGGCTTAACCTGAAGATCGACCCGAGAGGCTGTTATTATTTAGCCTCGAGCGTGACAGACAAACTAACCGGTAATAATCTGGAGGTGTCGAAACATACAAGTGTGATACGGTCATAAAGGGTGTAAATAGACCCTTAACATATCCGAAAGGCACTTGTTCTCCCCGTCTTTGTGTTAATTTTTTTGTTCTAGACCATACCTGGGTTACGGAGATATTGGGGGTCAAAACTCTAACTTTTTCACAAGTTTTTTTTTAAATACATGTTTTTAAATATTAGATTTTTATTTTACACACCTCCACGACCCCCGTACTATTCAATCCATCCATCAGCACAATGCTTTGAGTGCTTTCCGTCGAGTCCTACCGTAAAACTGATATTTCACTCCAAAAATAAAATTCGAATCCCAGCAATAATCTTTGCGTAAAGTTACTTAGTTTGAGGGAAAGAACCTCACGTCCCAGCCGCCGCGGGAGCCGCCCTAGGCGTCGGGGGTCACGTGGTGGCTCCCGGCCACCGTAAGCGCGGGCCTGTGGACGGCGAACTATGGGCTAGCTCGCCGTCCGGCCGTCTTTTGACGACAGGCCGTGTCGATGGCGCGTTCGTGTTCCACGCGCGCCTCAAAGAGATGTCAGCAACGATGTAGGGGTCTGCAAGGGCCGATGCCTGCCAGGGCTGCGGGACTGTTCGAAAGAACCGTGGCCCTGGAACACAAAGGGCAAAGAAGGAACATGGGTTTTAGTCAGTACAAGACCGACACTCCCTTCCGCTCCGCCCAGAGTGGGGGGGAGGTCATTTGATGATTACAAATCCGAAAAAAAAAAAAAAAAGTTACTTAGTTTGATGTACAGAATGCTTGGTTGACGGCTATGTGAAGGGTCTGTTTACACCCAGTATTTATACATCTATACAAATAAATAAAATTGAAGTGTCTGTTTGTAATATCAAAATAACAGCTTTTTGAATGCATATGGGAATATATACGGTATTAATAACAAAAACGCATTTTTTTCAATTTTTGTCTGTGTGTCTATTCCAGATAATCACCGAAACAGCTGAACCGATTTTGACGGGACTTTGACTGGAAGATAGCTGATATTTTAAGGTCTAACATAGGTTACTTTTATTTTAGAAAAATAATTAGGGCTCCGTGCAAAAAATAAAGCTCTTGAAATTGTTAACAAAATCCGATTTAAAGCAAAGTACCTAATTTTTTAAATAATTTCACGCGAACGAATGTCGCGGGCAACAGCTAGTCCTACAATAAACTTTTTTTTAAATCAGTCGGTACTTAAATAAGTAATAACTTGTCCCTTATATTTTTACCCGACTGCCGAAGAAGAGTAACTTAACGTAAAAGAGTAAAAGTTAAAGAGTAACTTTGCTAGTCTATCTCTCAACACTATAAAGCCTTAGCTCGGAAAAGCGACGACAAAATGCTTCAACTGACTACTTACGGCATCTGCATATCCAGATGTCTATTCATTCATGTCGCACCCAGAGAAGGACGACAGTCAACGCCAACTGTCAAGTTAGGTGTTAACTATCAGTGCCATGTTCAAGCTCAGTGTACGCTAGAGATTCTCCTAGATGATTGGCACTGAATTGACAATCGCTGCTAGAATTTGAAATGCAATATGGAGAGACAGACACGGCCGTATAAGACCTACATCTATATGCAATCTTGATTTATGTTCATACGTAGCTGGCGCTGGATACAGATGCACTTTTTCAATAGATTCTTATAAAGGGTGTAAATAGACCCTTAATATAAACGAAGGGCATTTGTTCTCCCCGTCTTTGCGATCATTTTTTTTGTTCTAGACCATACCTGGGAACCTTCTAGTTACGGAGATATTGGGGGTCAAAGTTCCAACATTTTCACAAGTTTTTTTTTTTAAATACATGTTTTTAATGTAAAATTTTTATTGTACACACCTCCACGACCCTCGTACTATTCAATCCATCCCTCAGCACAATGCTTTAAGGGCTTTCCACCGAGTCCTACCTTAAAACGTGATTTATAACCCCAAAAAAAAGTCAATTCCCAGCAATAAGTTTTGCGTAAAGTAACTTCGTGTGATGTACAGAATACTTGGTTAACGGGTATGTGAAGGGTCTGTTTACACCCTGTATACTCGTAGGCATACGCAAAACTAGTGTTTCAGAACACCAAAACAGCATCTTTTCTCACTATCCAAATTGTATTATTTTGTGATCATTATAGTGGCACAGACGCCAATAAATTAAGCTACTACAATCTGACAAATTTCTTTAATAGATTTCCAACTTTCTGGCTAAAGCATTAGGTTCAATGTTGATTGGGAAAATTTGATTTCGGTTAGCTTGATATGTCTACCGCGTGATGAACTAAATTCCACAAAATGTTTGCACACAAGTAATTTGCATCTCTGCAACTGTACTTTGTTCGTGTCTCGTTATAGGCTTGGTTCAGCTTTGGCTTGCTGCATCATCTATCACTGTTTATCCTTCGTTCCATGTTGTACAAGTCAGTTGAGAGAAACATGGCCCATCCCAGTGTTTGCAGAGGTCAGGTTAGCTAGCATACGATCATTATTTGCACGTCATTGCAAACATGTGCAATGTGCATTCCATATTGAATCGTTATTCGACTTTGAGCTACCATATAATTGTGTGTTGATGTCATTTAAAGGTCAGTTTGCCTCGTTTTAGGATTATGAAATACTGAAATAACCTGATCAAGTATTCAAGAATTATCTTTTTTTAAATGATCTTTGTACGCATTGCAAGATTTACCCTTTTCCTGGCCACCTCAGATCCTCTGTTCTGAGAGGGTATACTTACATAATCGGAGGACTAGTATTTGTAATCAATCAAGGTTCAATTGAAGTGGGACTGGGCTGGCCACGTCTGCCGCATGTCCAATGAGCTGTGGATCAAAATAGTAACTTTCTGGAGCCCTAACACAGCCAGAAGGCGTCGCGGACCTCTTAGAAGATGGCGGGATGAGCTGGACAATACCAACCAGTGGTCCACATTAGCCCTGGATCGAAACAACTGGAAGTCATGCGGAGAGGCTTTTGCCCAGCTGTGGGACGACGCAAGCAACCATTATCAGTCTCAGTATCAACGTTCAATAATTAAACAACAAAGAAATTGATTATTCAATTTATAAGCATGATATTCTCACACGCTTACCAAACAACTTTCGTCCACCAGTATAAAGGTGTGTACGGACAGCGCGTACATTGGTACGCGTAGTCGGTTACGCGTGTCCTGTACTTGCAGCTACGCGTACACTCTTAGGGCGCTTGCAGCTACTGCAAGTATGGATATGGCGTTCCAGGACACGCGTAACCGACTACGCGTACCAATGTACTCGCTGTCCGTACACACCTTAACAATTTACCTGTCATGTGCCTATCACAAAGAACATTCTGTTCACAACAATAACACTTATCCATGACAGTGCCCACTATCTAACAATTTATTATTCAACAAAACACTTATAATATAACACCGTGTGAGAGAAAATAAAATAAACACAGAGTCATCAAGACCGCGGCTTTTCCTTTCTCAGATGGTGAGAACCATTAGAAAACAGATTTCCCTCTATATTTACTTTGTGGAATCATTATGAAGGCTTGTGTTTCTCACCGTTATTATTTAAGATCCCTAACAGGTTATTCGGGGTACAGCTGTACCCGGGGCACTGTTTCCAAGGTCCAAGGGTCCATGTTTGGGATTAGTGTGGTAGATTCCGACGTTCATAAGCGCTCGGGCTGAGTAAATTGAGTTCAGTTATGTTTGAACTTTGTGTGGTATGTGTTTAGCGGTAGTTACTTGTTGAACCTTTTAGGAAGATGTTGTGTGTGACTTACAGCTGTGTATAGTACGGACAGCAATAATATGTTTACCCTACCCAGCTCACATAGTGATTCATGAGCGTTGTGTCTGCTTTGCGGATGGTGTTACGGTCTAAAGTTGAAATTGGTACCCGTTTTAATTAGAGCCAGCATCAAATTATGAGCAGCTACCAGTGGCGAAGGTTCCATAGAACTCGATTCCTACCGGCTTCCCTTTGAATACTTTCTGTAGACAAATAATATAATCACATTAAAGTTATGTGCTTCGGCTTACCGCTTACAAAAATTGACCCTTCGCTACTGGTAGCCTTGTCAGATTATCAAGCTAACGTAATAACACTAGGGTCCTGTTCACAGAACGACTACGAAAAACTAAACAAATATTTGTGATCACAAATATTGTTATTTTCACAACGCTAGCCAAACATATTGTTTACACAACATCACCTCATTCTTTTATTTCACCAATGACACTGATAACCTTTTGTTTGCTGACGTGTTAACGAAGTAGAGTAAATAACAACAAAGTTGTTTGATTAGAGACATTCTCAACACTGTTATTATTTAATTTCGTCGGCACGGTTGGCGCAGTGGCTGTGCGATTGGCTGCTGCGCTACGTATCGCGGGTTCGAACCCCGCACGGAACAAATATTTGTATGGCCTACAAGTAGTCGTTCCGGGTCTGGCTGTTTGTTTGTATACGTAAGTTTAAATGTTTGTAAACGCACCCACGATACAGGAAAAAAATCCTAGTGTAGGGCAACGTTTTATAAAAAAGAAAAAAGAATGATCTTAGCAAAGCAAGCCTAATTAGGCTTGCTCGAAAATGTAACAGGAACAATGTCAGGTAATTACCTGGCATTGTTCCTGTTACATTTTTGGATTTGTGTTCGTTTATACAAAACATGAATTAAGACTGAGTACACATGATCGCTTTTTCTAGCGTCATATATCACGGCTCGTTGCCCTGAACGGAATATCGGTGGCATACACCGTTGTGTAACAGCGGTAACCGCGAGTTAATTGCACGCTGGTGTACAACCGACTTAATTGTGTGGATGGTATGCCTGGTTTAATGAGTCGTTCGGCGATAGAAAATTAAAATCAATGGCCTTCGGGCTGTGCTCGACGTAACTGATATTGTGGTTGAGTGTTTCGCTTTACCTTTACTTATAATGAGACTTTACAAGGTTATAAGGAGGATGGTTCTTGAAGGTCGTAACAATATTTTGTGCGTCACGCAATTTAAATATTAGTGATATTTCGTTATAATAGTATGCCTATCAGTAGCGTTGTCATTCAATGGGATACCTTGGTGCTTCTACGAAATTGATCAACTAAAAAAATGTTAACCTCTACACCTTAATATTGCGCTGTTTTTGACCGATTAGGTGTTATATTGAAGATTAGTTAGTTTTTTTCTAGACCATACCTGGGAACCTTCAAGTTACGGAGATGTTAGGGGTCAAAGTTCCAACCTTTTCCCAAGTTTTTTTTATATACAAGTTTTTACTGCTATAACTTTATTTTAAATACCTCTAAGACCCCTGCAATATTCCATGCATCCATTAGGACAATGTTTTGAGTGCGTTACATTGTTTCCTACCGTGAAACGTGATATTTCACCCCAAAAAAAAAAGTCGTTTCTCAGCAATAATTAGTTTGATGTACCTACAGAATGCTTGGTTGACAGCTTCGTGAAGCCGTTTACACCCTGTACATCAGTAGCGAAGGGTAAATTTTTGTAAGAGGTAAGCCGGAGTACATATCTTTAATGTGATTACATTATTTGTCAATAGAGTACTGACTGTGCCATTTTTCAATGGAAGCCTGTAGGAATCGAGTTGTATGGAACCTTGGCCACTGATGCGTATATCTTGCAACAGACTTCTTTAGGCTAATATGATTATGGTGGACGTGCATTACATGGCTTACAGAATTAAAATTCAGTTTAGAAAAAAAAAAAAAAACTCTTATCATAGCATAGCATAATCAGCCTATAATGTTCCTACTGCTGGGACACAGGCCTCCTCTCTATGTAAGGGCATGGGCTATAATCCACCAAGCGGGCCCAGTGCGGGTTTGGTAGATGTCACATGTCTTCAATTTTTTGGTTCTAGGACATCCCGGTTTCTTCACAATGTTTTCCTTCACCGTTTTGAGAGCAAAACTCTTATTTTTCATTAATTCATTTCCTAACAGTCTGAATAGAATACAAGCTTACACATACCTTTCAATTTGCAATTCCAAATCCTTCTTCTGTCGATTACTTCCGTATAAGTTTTTAATACACTAAACATTCATCGAATAATAAACAGTAATCATAGCTAATTCACGATTTCTCCAACATTTTTAACTCTTTAATGCAAAAATTCACATGAACTTGGATATCTACTGTATATAAACTGTCAATTGACCCGTCATCAACAGAAAAAATACAACAGAAAATTTTACATCTACCCACATTATAAATACTCTTTATTTTATGAATGAGTTCTAAATCTCACAAGTAAAGTTTTCTTACGATTTGGATAGATAGCTAAGTTTTTAATTAATTTATCTAAGTGTCCGTATATACTCAGGAAGCCAGTAGGGGGATCTGGTTTAATTTCCTCTGTACATGACGATAGGTTTCTTTGGAAGACATTCATTATCAATAAAAGATATCATAAAGAACTTTCCGTTATAGTACCCTTCTGCTTTGCGAAAGTCTGGCATTAACTATATATATTTGAGCTGAGCGATAGCCGGGCGCCCAACTGAGTATATGATTCGACACTTTTGAATTATGTTTTGCATAACTTAAAAAAAATTTTTTTTTTTTGTCCAAGTTAAAAATACACAAAACTTTGAAATGACAAATACAAAAAGAAAAACGCTTCCTGAGTTCCGAATCCAAGACTGTTTATGCGTTCGCGTTCGCTCAGTGATACCTTGCGTCATTTCTTCAATGTGTTCGAGTTTGTTGCAAAAAGTAAACGTAGGTTCGCATCCCAGCAACGATTTTAAATTTTGGTTTCTTTTACCTTTTGCTGTAGTTTTTGTTTAAAACTGTTAATGTTATTAAACTTATACTGTCACTTCCGGGATATCTTCCGTGATTGTTCATTATTTTGAGCTGCCGATATTTCGACGCTGTTTCGGGAGCACAAAATAATGAACAATCACGGAAGATATCCCGAAAGTGACAGTATAAGTTTAGTTGTAAACCGTGAAAGCTTAAAACAGTGTTTATCAAAATTATTGTACCAACTTTATTTTATTAACAAAATAAACTTCTGCTCAACAAAATGCTACAGGTCTAGTCCCCCTTCACGTTCATATTCGTCTGCTGAAAGTAATTTTGGCCCCAGGCCATGCCTATCGCTTTCCTTTTGTAGGGAAACACTATTACAGTATCCGAGTGCGTTATAACTTATAATCCCGAGGCCTTTCCCTCACGGTGGGGCCGTAAAACATGCTGTTGAATTTGTTTTGTCCGACAGACGCGGGCGACACAGCGACGTCGCGACGTACTGTCGCCGACCGCTATGTTTTCATTTAGTTTTTACGAGCGCAAACAATGTTCCCGCTCGCTTCTTGCTGTTAGGGCGTGGTTGAATTGAAAATGTATGGAGTATCCACTCCATACATTTTTAAGGTTCAGTTACGAATTTTGTGGCAGCTGAAAATGGTCGCGGTAATCGTATCCTAACTAAAGTAAGTCTGTTTGTTACCTTTTCACGCCTAAACCACTGAACTGATCATCCTGAAATTTTGCATTATATCATTATACGTTGTCAGATGTACAGTAACGGACATAGGGTACCTTTCACCCCGAAAAAAAGTACCGAGGAAAACAACAAAGTCTTTCGAATCATGATTGAATTATGTGAATGTTATTTATGAATGTAATATAATGAATTATATTATATTATAGAAACTTTAGTAGTGGGTTAAGAGTTTAATTGTCAAATTCTAAATGAACGCAAACGAAGCCGCGGGCTTAAGCTAGTAGAATATAACTGTGGATCTCTTGGCGCGTGCCCTCAAACGGTATTCGACAACCGCGACTGCTGAGCATGAGGACCTGGGTTCGATTTCCGAGTCGGGTAAATTGTTATTGGGTTTTTCATCAGGAGTCTTTCAGTAGCAAGATTCGCGCCCGTTTGATGGCAATAGGCTCGCCCCTATTACATGGGACTTTAACATAACTGGCGAAATGTGGGTGTATTATTAGATAAACCTCTGCCTAACCCTTCGGGGATTACAAGTGTAGTGTAATGTTTTTTTTTACAAAACATAACCACAATTTGTTTCACTGTCTGTTTGCTAACAGCACCCTCCTGCAATGTCATCCAAACGCTGAAAGTCCTCCCTCACTAATTATCCAAGATTCTAATTTGAACAGAAACAAGAGAAATCTGATCTATTAAACAACAGGCGAATGCTCCCGGTGAAGTGGACCCAGCAAAACTGTATTTGGGGTATATTGAACGTCTTTTGTTTTGGTGGTGACTCGTGTGACTAAAGAACAACAAGAGATGTTTACGGAAACATCATGCATTATGAGTGTATTAGATACTTGACAGGAGAAAAGACGTTAATTGCTAAAAAGCTTGCTTGCTTGCTTTGAGTTAGAGTTTGAAGACGATACGATGGTTGGAAGTGTGAATGACCTAGAATGCTCCCTTTGTTGCCCTAGTTACTACCAATCTTACTACCAGTTGTAATACCGTTAATTTTGATTGCCCTTTCTACTACTCCAGTATTAGGTTGTAAGGGAAAAAATAAATTGCCCGTGTTACTACCGTTAGTACTTAAAAAAAATATATATAAAAAAGTAAACATGAATCTTTTTTCTTTCTTTTTTTTTTCCCAGTAAACTACGCCCTCGAGAAATTGCGTTGATTTTCCCTTTTTTTATTTTAGAAGTCAATTGTTTTATGTTCGAGTTACTAAGAAAAAAAATTAGTTTAGAAACAAAATTTGTTTTTTTTTTGTGTAAGTACTAACGGTAGTAACACGGGCTATTTATTTTTTCCCTCCTTACAACCTAATACTGGTATAGTAGGAAGGGCAATCAAAATTAACGGTATTACAACTGGTAGTAAGATTGGTAATAACTAGGGCAACAAAGGGAATGCTCGAATGTAAGTCAAAACACTTGAAATTCTTTGTTACACTTGAAGTGTATTTCTAGTCTTTCTTTATCGTGTGTGTGGTACCTAACCTGGTGTCAGTATCATAATGCCGCTCACGGGCCTCTGATTTAGCTTTACATACCGTCCAGAAATATCTCTCAGGCATGCTGGTTTCCTCACGATGTTTCCCTTCACCGAAGCAGATGATAATTATACAATACGCACATGCATACGAAAAGTCAGAGGTGCATGTCTGGGGTCGAACTTGAGACCTATGACTTGGTATTGGTACTCCGACGGTCACACCACTAAGGGGCCGTGTCTCCACGAGCGAGAGAATCGCGGCGATATTATCGTCGTGCCACGTATTTCTATACACTCTCTTAAGGGCCGTCTCTATGAGCGAGAGAATCGCGGTGATATTCTCGTATAGAAATACGTGGCACGAAGATAATATCGCCGCGATTCTCTCGCTCGTGGAGACGGCCCCTAAGCTATCACTGCTATTTTTATTATTAATACTCGAAACGGGATATCCGGTTTATCCGTGATCATGGTGCTTGCAACAGCGCCGAAATATCGGGAACTCATAAGAAACAGTAAACATGGTAAATATCCCGTTTCGAGTACTAATAATAAAGTTTGTGACCATGACAGTTAAAAATATTATACTGCTATTTTTAGTTACTATAATTATCAAATGAAGTCTCTTTTACTGTGATCTCTGATTTCTTGTTATGGGATACGAACAAAAATAGACCATAGAATAAAACCAATTACATTAACTTTATCTAACAGGCCTTTATTTTGATGCCAAAGATTAACCACAGGGATGACGTTCCTACAAAATCGCCTTTAATAAAACCCTCCTATTCACTGTTCGTAGGTACAATTTTATTAATTTGTTTGTCGTGTCCGCGACAAATTGTCGTCACAACCTGTTGGATGACCCGGTAGAAAACAACGATCTGTGATGTCCCAATAAAAAGTTATTTGCGAAATTATACCGGCGCCACTGGGACGGTTATTTGGGTAGAAATCGATATCTTGATACTGTGGAAATAGAATGTAGGTGAGTTGTGCTGAACGGGGAAGCTACTTACATTATTTAGTAGCTTGGTCGTGGAAGTTTGCGGTTTGGTCGAGTATTTCATCTGACGAGGTTAGATCGCTGGTAACATAATATCACGCTGTGCCAAACGGTTAGGTTCGGTGTACCTTATATTACATCCATATTTCGCTTCTTATGATAAGGTCCCATGTAATAGGGAGCCAGCCTATTGCCATTAACGGGGCACACATCCAGACTCCGTGGCTTCTACTGAGAAATTCCTGATGGAAGAACTCAATAACATTTTGCCGACCCGGGACTAAAACCCAGGACCTCATGCTCAGCAGTCGCGGTTGCGACCACTAGATCAACGAGCCAATTTTCTTTAGCAAAATTCATTTTGAGATGTTTAAGATTCGCAACTAGAGGGTCTGTAGGCATTATACTAGCTAATTAACACTCGCTGTTAGGCTGGCTATGATATATTGATTTATCTTATTTAACTTATTCTTTACAGGGTGTAAACAGACCCTTCACATAGCCGTCAACCAAGCATTCTGTACATCAAACTAAGTAACTTTACGCAAATATTATTGCTGACTTTATTTTTGGGGTGAATTATCACGTTTTACGGTAGGACTTGACGGAAAGCACTCAAAGTATTGTGCTGATGGATGGATTGAATAGTACGGGGGTCGTGGAGGTGTGTAAAATAAAAATCTAATATTAAAAACATGTATTTAACAAAAAACTTGTGAAAAAGTTAGAGTTTTGACCTCCAATATCTCCGCAACTAGAACGTTCCCAGGTATGGTCTAGAACAAAAAAATGATCGCAAAAACGGGGAGTACAAGTGCCTTTCAGTTATGTTAAGGGTCTATTTACATCCTTTATATTCTTAATCTTCTTGACCTTTTTTTTTGTGTTAACCTTGTCGGAGACCCCAAAGCCCCAGCTGATAATTCGCCTTACTAAGGATCCACATATGCATGGCAATGCAAGACGTTAGTTGAGACAATGCGTCCACGCAAGGCATCTTTCTACTATCCCTATTTACCCATCCCCTGCCGCTAAGACTTGACCAGCCACAATGGTTCATTTGGCCATCCACTACTTGTGGATAGATCATGTGTGAGTACTATTGGAGCCTGCTGGTGCAGATGTCGGTGTAAAGCTGCGGCACGGTGGGCACAAAGTCGTGTCCCAAGCAGAAGTACAGAAGTTCCTTAATGACGTCCAGATCCAAGCCTTCCTAGATAGGTACTGCTGTTTTTTAGCTTGAACGTGCCAGTAACTATATGGGGTGGAAGGGAGAGCGTCGCGTAAACGTTTACCGCGTATTCAGTGCGTCATAGAAATTTTTCATCGGTTTTTAATAAAAAAAATCTGCTGTTCCATACATTTTACGTACTAATGTCAAAAAAAATAAGGAGGAGGAGGAGAAGCTCGTGGCTAAATAATAACAGCCGCTCGGATCGATCTTTAGGTAAAGCCGTGCTTGCCTAGGTGGGTCTGTGGATGGGTGACCACCCAATACATACCGAGTTTTCTCCGTGCCTCGGAAAGCACGTTAAGCCGTTGGTCCCGGCTGTCATTTGTAGATCTTTGACAGTCGTTACAGGTAGTCAGTGGCCCAAAAGGTCTGACAACCAGTCTTACTATGGGGTATCGTATTACCTAGTAGTAACTGGGTTGTGGAGGTTAGATAGGCAGTCACGCCATGTAAAATACTGGTATTCAGCTGCACCCGGTTGGACTGGAAGCCGACCCTAACATAGTTGGGAAAAGGCTAGGCAGATGATGAATGTCAAAAAATATCATTTGGAAAAATTTGACAGTTTGTGGTACCTTGATGTGCTGACTACTCTACGTATCGCATTTACCAAAATCCCGCAGTCTTCTGCCTAACTACACAGAATGTTATTAAACTTAAGTAACTTAAAATTGACTTAATTTATGTATTTGACCGATGACCTGGTAAAGATTGCAGGGATCCGCTGGATGCGAGACGCACGGGACCGGTCAATGTGGCGACACTTGGGGGAGGCCTTTGTCCAGCAGTGGACGTCTTTCGGCTGAAATGATGATGATGATCTTAAAATTATTCTTATAAAACTCACCCATTTGTCTGCGGCTCCTGATTTTCATCAGCATCATTACTGACGATGGACTCTAACATTTGTATCTTCAACATTGTAGTGCGTCACATGACAGTGAACTCACGCTTTTGCACTTGAAACACTTATTTAACAACACTCTGTAACAATCACTGATTAACTTGAATAACATTTAACACTGATGGGTTCCGTCTGTCTTTGTTTGTTGATGACCTGAAACAAATTAAATGTATGTTACTCGTCAGTTTTGCGAGAATAAATTCAATACAAACTTATACTGTCACTTACGGAATATTTTCCGTGATTGTTCATTATTTTAAGCTCCCGATATTTCGACGCTGTTGCAAGCGCCATAATTGACAGTATAAGTTTAGTTGTAAACCGTGAAAGCTTAAAACAGTGTTTTAATTCCATACATTCATAAAAAAACGAATTATTTCAACACATCAAATTTATTACATTAAAGAAACGCTAAATCTTTTTGAGATAAGATTATGTGATACTGATTTAGTATTACTCGCTCTCTTTGTCTGGTAGTGGACTCATACTTAGATAGGTATTCCATTCTAAACTTTTCAATGGTACAGTAGACCTAAAATACCTGACAAAGTGTGTATTTTAAAAAGCTATCTTTGACCGAGGAAGTCGTGAATTATTCCACTGGAACGCACTCATCATCTGCCTTGCCGTTTCCCAACTATGTTGGGGTCGGCTTCCAGTCCCAGCAGATGCAGCTGAATACCAGTATTTCACATGGAGCGACTGCCTTTCTGACCTCTACAACCCAGTTAGTACTGGGTAATACTATACCCCTTGGTGAGATTGGTTGTCAGACTTTTGGGCCACTGACTACCTGTAAAGACTGTCAAAGATCTACAGATGACAGCCGGGACCAGCGGCTTAACGTGCTTTCCGAGGCACGGAGGAAACTCGTATGTAATGGGCGGTCACCCATCCACAGCCCAACCCAGGCAAGCACGGCTTAACCTAAAGATCGACCCGAGCGGCTGTTATTATTTAGCCACTGGAATGTCCTACAGGCCACCAGGCCAACCAAGCCACTAAGTCCAAATTAAAAGTTGGTAATATTACTCGTACCATTACAGCTGAGAGACTTCTACTGCTGAACATAGGCCTCCCCCAAGCTTCGCCACTGCTTTGGTATTCAACCAAAGCAGTGGCGAAGTCCAATTCAAATTCAAGTTCTTAAATCTCCCCAAGTTATTTCCCATCTCGCATTCTTTCGTACCGTATTCATTCAGTTATGTCGACCTAAGTTCCAACTTGCACTACCAGCAGGAAACTTCACCAATAACAGCTCAAGTGAGAAAATTAAAACCGTCCTATACAGAGTTCTAAAGAAGTCTCACAACTGTGTACCTTTTGAAACTTTAAGCTCTTAGCTTTCTCAGACTTATGATATCCTTTGATCATTGTAATTAATTAGATTAGTTTTAAACTGGTCTTAGCGACAGCGTTTGAGTATCGTTAGCGAGGCTTATTCACGAGAATCTTGTAATAGGATTCCAGTATAAAAAGATTTAGTTAAATCAGCTGTTTATCACAGAAACGATTTTAAAAAAAATCCCTTAAAAGAACTTCTCCTGTATCGTGAGTGCGTTTACAAATATTTAAACTCACATACACAAACAGCCAGACTCGGAACAACTACCTGTAGGCGACACAAATATATTTTGATCCAAGTGGGAATCGAATCCGCGACACGTAGGGCTGCAGCCAATCGCTCGGCCACTGCGCCAAACGGTGCGGTTATTATGTCTATGATCTATGTTATATGTGGGAGAACTATCGACCTTTCTTTTGGTGGCGACAGCTGCCATAAAATTACTAAAATTACACGATACAGTTTGAATACTTGGTGTAAGTGACACTTTTAATTCATCATCTGCCTAGCCTTTTCCCAATTATGTTGGAGTCGGCTTCCAGTTTAACAGGATGCAGTTGAATATGACCTCCGCAACCCAGTTATTACTGGGTAATACTAACCTTTTGGTAAGACTGGTTGTCAGACATTCGGGGCACTGACTAACTGTAATGGCTATCACAGATCTACAAATGACAGCCGGGTGACAGCTTTCATTAAAGTCTACAAATTATCGCAATTACTTACGCCGGTAATAGAGCACGTCAAATGGACGATGTTATGCGGAAGCCAACAATTATTTTGCGAGGAAAAGTTGATATTAATAACACGACTGTGTTCATCATACTTGTAATAAAGTTTTGAAAGTGACAATGTCGGGTCTTGAAATGGAAAAAGATTAAGAAAATTAAGTATTATACGACTTTTAAGTATGTACTGTCGACGAGAGTTGGTGAAAAAATATGGTCTCTTCCTGCCTAACCTGGTGTCAGAGTTTTTACGCCGCTCATGGACATCTGACGTGGATTTACATGCCGTCAAAAAATATCTCACAGGCATGGTGGTTTCCTCACGATGATTTCCTTCAACGAAGCAAGTGATAATTAAATCAACACATGAATGTGGAGTGGCCTTGGGAGAGGAATATGTCTAGTTGTGGACAGTTATTTGCCGAGGTTACGACCTGCAACTTTAATGTGGATATTTTAGTGACTAGCGATCAATTTTAATTGTTGGCAAACCTATACATATACCGGGTGTAAAAACGCCCTTAATGACGCCTAGTGGCACAGGTTGTTCTCATCATTGCGATCATTTTATTGTTCTGGATCATACCTGGAAACCCTCTAGTTACGGAGATATTGTAGTTTAAAGTTACAACATTTTCACACAAAAAAAAACAAGTTTTAAATATTATATCTTTACTTTAAATATCTCATGACGTACTATTCAATGCACTTATCAGGCAATGTTTTGAGTGGTTTTTTTTTCCACACCAAAAAAAAAGTCGTTCCCCAGCAATTATTTTTGCGCAGTGTTACTTAGTTTGATGTATACAATGCTCGATTGACAGCTTCGTGATGGGGGTCCGTTTACACCCTGTATGTAAAGCAGTGTTTAATACAGAAGAAAAGTAGCCTGTTCAGTACAAGTCTATGCGGAATGTTGCATTATATTTATTAGTTAACAATGTTACCGACACGCATTTACGTAATTAGCTACTTTAAAAAGACAGAGCAATAAAACAAACGAACATCTATCTGCGTCATTCCTTCATAACTCCAGACGTGAACATTGTGTTTAGCGTGAATGCCAATCAATCTAACACGTTGCAAAGGCAATTAGTACTTCAATCAAGACCTAGTTGTGCCCGTTTATTACTTAAGCCTGCATATTGGTCTATCCTCAATTATATAAGTACAAGAAAGCCAATAGAAAATATGTATTTTTCGTTAAATTGTGAATTCAAAATGTTGACGTTTTCTGGTTCAAAATAATTTTTTTATACTTCACTAGCTTTTGCCCGCGGCTTCGCCCGCGTGGATGTCGAAAAATAGCCTACCCGAACAAGCATAGTTACTTACCTTCATCCCCCTTTTTAACCCTTCGGGGGAAAGAATTGTCAAAAACGCTGAGACACTTTAATTGAGAAATTTATTAATTTTCAATCGTCAACCTAAACACAAAATTTGAAAATCCTAACTTCCATCCCCTATTGTACCCCTTTAGGGGTGGAATTCCCAAAAATCCTTTCTTAGAGGATACTTACTCTTCACAAAGAACACGCCCTCCAAGTTTCATGTCTCTAGGACCAGCGGTTTGGGCTGTGTGTTGATATATATAGATTCTTAATTAAAATGTTTTGTTCATCATCATAATTTCAGCCGAAAGACGTCCACTGCTGGACATAGGCTTCCCCCATGTGTCGCCACATTGAATGGTCCCGTGCATCTAGCATCCAGCGGATCCCCACAACTTTCACTAGGCCATCGGTCCACCTAGTGGGAGGCCTTCCAACGCAACGTCTTCCGGTTCGCGGTCGCCACTGCAGAACTTTTCGTCCCCATCGTTTCGTTTCGTGTTCGTTTTGTTGCTCAAAAAATATTGGTAAAGATGGCTTCTACAGCTGATTTTACAATAATTGTTGTAGTTGTGCCTATTTTTTTACAAACAGCTTACATTAGGAATAACAGTTAATAGTGATGCCACTGTGCGTAATCGATTTTACAGGCATTTTAGTCACACTTGAACTTTAAGTGTAAGACCGTAGCATGTTACTTTTGTGCCTTATACATTTGATTGTACTTTTAGTTATTAATAGATTAATTTTATTTTATAATTTTACTGTCCTGATTAAATTGTACTATGCAAAGTGATGGCCTGAGACACAGGTTTAAATAAATCTACCTAGAATATATTAATTAAATAATCTATCTAGATCGGGCAGGTCGCTACCTAACATCTGAATTGAACTACCATTACTTGCAACTGTTGAACATATTTTAGTTATAGTTTACATATAAGTACTAATTATACCATTGTATGAGAAATAATTCTACTGCGCCTAAATGTACACTCTTAGTAATACTTTAATTAAATTAATAAATTATTCAGAATTATTCTATTCTACATATTCTAGTTGTTACTTATCTTGTTATGTTTATAAGCCTAAAGTAAGGTCTCAGTCGAAAACCATTACCAGTACATAACAAAAATAACTAGTCAGATACAGTCACTTATTGACTCATCAACGCCCAGATCAATCCCTAGGACCTTATCATCATAATCTTGTCTATCTTTTTCCCAAATTTATTGGGGTCGGCTTCCAGTCTTACCTGATGCAGCTAGGACCTGAATTTCTGCAGAAGTTCCTTTTATGATGTAGACAAGGACCACCGCCAAATTTTGATGCTGAATTTAAAGCCCTCGGAGAAATCAGCTTGGTGAGAAAATAAAGTTATTTACTTAGTTCAATGTAGGACATCGCGAATTTACTTCCGAAAATAACTTCATTAAACTTTTGCTTTGAATAATGATCGTGGAATTTCTTTACTAATTGCTTCAAAAGTTTATTTCTTTTCGCCAGTAGAGTTTTTATAACTTTTAATTAGAGCCCGAATTACGCTTTGTTTCTAGTTGATAGTATCGCTATTTTTTATATTTTTTTTTTTGGATCTATACTAATATAATAATACTAATAATATTATAAAGACTTAAAATTTGTTTGTATGTAGGGGGTAATCTCCGGAAGTAATGAACCAATTTAAAAATTGTTTCACTGGTAGAAAGCTACATTATTCGTGTCATATTATTAGCCGAGCTATCACAGTTTTCGCGGACGAAGTCGCGGGCGAAGTGCTAGTATTGAATAAGAAGGATTTATTAACCATAATAATTATTAATTAAGAACCCACTGATTTCATTCGCATACAAGGGTGTTTTTTTTTTCATGTTTGTATATCTATCTTCTTTTGATTGGATCTAGTTGTCGTGTCTGTCAGTCAGATTATCAATCATCCCGTCAACTAGTAACGGAACTACTTCTAACGCATTAAAAAAAAGTAACAGATGGGGTGCAAATGGGACGTCAGCATCATCTCGGTTTTTCGACCGTGGCGTGGTTGCGTCCATTTTTTTGATACCGAGTACCTGCCCCCGCTCCGCCCTTTGTACACAATACTCCCCGAGCATTAGAAATTCTTAGAAATAGGTTTTTTTTCTATGATGTTCTACATCTCACAAGCAAAGTTTTCGGGGTATTTGGGATAGATAGAAATTTTGGCTTCGTCTAGTAGAGGAGTCCGTTTCTACGCGGTAAGTGTGTCATTGGTAGTGGCACAACACCCGTTTGGAATGCCGCGGAGTACGAAAGTATGAAGCGGAAGCATCGAATGTTGGACAGTGATGGCTGCTTGGCTGTAGCTGATGCGGCTGAGACGAATATGCTGTGGCTGAAAGTCTATGACGTATACGCCATGGCTGAAAGTCTATGACTGTAAGGCAGTGGCTCGGATGGTTGTGGCTGGAAGGCATTTGATGTGGAAAGGGGAGTGCTTAGCACTCAAAACCACCGTTGTAGACAATTTGACTTCTCTTTTGCTTTGGACAGAGCTGATTTAAATTACGTAACACCATAATATCACGCCTGTAATCCCCGAAGGGTTAGGCAGAGGTGTACCTAATAGTACAACCATATTTCGCTAGCTATGTTTAAGTCCCATGTGAAAATAATTATCAAGATACCTACATAGGATGATGTGGATTAGAATTATGCTAAGTAAAATCAAATACAGGGTGTAAACAGACACTTCACATAGCCGTGAACCAAGCATTCTGTACATCAAACTAAGTAACTTTACGCAAAAATTATTGCTGGGAATCCACTTTTTTTTTTGGGGTGAAAAATCACCCTTTACGGTAGGACTCGATGGAAAGCACTCAAAGCATTGTGCTGATGGTTGGATTGAATATTACGGGGGTCGTAGAGGTGTGTAAAGTAAAAATCTTACATTAAAAATATGTATTTAAAAAAAACTTGTGAAAAAGTTGGAACTTTGACCCCCAATATCTTCGTAACTAGAAGGTTCCCAGGTATGGTCTAGAACAAAAAAATTATCGCAAAGACGGGGAGAACAAGTGCCTTTCGGATATGTTAAGGGTCTATTTACACCCTTTATATTGAAAAAAAAATGTATTATTTTAAAACAAAACCAAAGAGTGAACTCACATCTATAATAAACAAACAGTTAATGCATTTCTACTTACATAAATAGATATCTTAATGTATATTAGATTAAATATCAAAAATGCTGTAAAAGTTTAAAAATGTGCCTTCTTTAAATTTTAACACATAGATAGCACTTTTAATTCTATATGTATTATCAAAGATAGCTATTTAAAAACCATCTGTGATTGCGCGATATGTATGTAGGTATTTATGTATGTTGCTAACTTAAAGCTTACTTGAATAAAAAGTAAAAGATAAACTTCTAGACGTTTGTTTGTCGCAGGTGCGCAATTTAGTAATACTTGAATAATACAACCGCTCTTATCTGCCAAAAGTACGAGCAAGATAAGGAATGTTTTACACGAAATATCTTTGTTACGTTTCAGACTACAAAACAAAAGTGAGACTCCAGGTACGTACTCGGTATACCTATTATATACAGCGTGTCCCAGAAAGGTGTGGTCATATTTCAGGCTGAGAAAAAAAAAACTGTAATTGTGATATACATTTGGGTCAAGTAAATATTTGACGATTTCGATGTGGTCCCATGAAGAAAGTTTTTCAGTGTGATTCGTGTTTTTTTTAAATCAACATGACAATTATGTAAAATTGTGCTGGACCCGCGTGGTGGGCGTTGCGGTCTGCTTCCCTCTCGGAGAGGAGGCCTGTGCTGTCCCAGCAGTGGGAACATTATTAGCTCATAATGCAATAATTCAAATAGCATTTAAAGCACGTTACAATTAGTATGCAGCAGTGATAGCCTAATGGTGTGATGTGGCCGTCGGAGTGCCATGACATAAGTCTCGTGTTCGAACCCAAGCACGCGCACATCAGATTTTTTGGATTTATGCGTTTTGTATACTTATCACTTGCTTCGTTGGAGGAAAATATCGTGAGCCAACTAAACCAGCATGCCTGAGAAATATTTAAAGGCAAGTCGGAGGCCCATGGGCGGCATAAAAACTCTGACACCAGTTTAGGCACTAACCACACGAAAAAGAAAGAAGAAAGACTGGTGCTTAATTCAGTGAAATATTTTAGTAAACAATTCTAATTTTATTAAAAATAAAAATACAAATAAAAAAATATTATGTATACCTAACTAGATGCCGAGTACACCGAAATGTTATCTCCTTTGGAAATACATTACAAAACTTGCTCAGTGTGACACGGCCCTAAGTTTCTGCTACATAAAGTTTTCAAATCATTGAGAAAAGTTTTGTGTCCTACGTGTTTTAGCTGCGTCTGCCATATGTGGTTCTACAGTTAAAGTAAGCAAATAAGTTCGTTAATTAACATCTTCGCAAATACGTCTAGTAAGTAAGACATAATTTTTTTGGGTCTGATTTATGGAAGACGGGTCCTTAAAAACTCACTTTCTTGTCCGTCTGTCACAGATGTTTTTCTCGAGAACTGCAACGTAAGAATTTGAATTATGGCATGGTCTCGATGACACGCGCACTGATCATCATTCAAAGAACATTTTTTTTAAACGATGCCCCGCTCATGGAATTGCTCCCGTATCGTGGATGCGTTTAGATTTTTAGAACCATTTAAACTCACAAAAACAGCCAAACAGTTATTATTAATGTGCTCTTATGCTCATCACACATTTTACAATAAATAAGTAATTATTCGTTTTAATATCTGAACTCTGTTAGTTTATTTAATATGCAAAAGAAAAATAAGAAGATAATAAAACTTCATAAAAAAGGTGTCAATGTTACTCTTCTGCGGTGGATTTGAGAACAGAACACTGAACTCCGTGCACTCTAGCGACCATGGGAGAAAATCCGGCCAACACCTCTCCCACGGTCCCTTTAAAACTGCCGAGGCAGGCAACCACTCAAAGTACGAATTTAGAACTGCGCACAGGCACAAATTTTGTTGTTTTTTTTCTGGACTTTTCATTTTTTTTTGTCTCACGTTACATTAAATGCAACTTCCCCGTGAAGAGCGGGACACCTAATAAACGAATTTTTTCTAGTCTACTTATGTTGGAAGTTCACAAGAATGTTGATATCGCGATTCATATCTCAACAAAAATATATAAATTTCATGACTGGTTCCGTTTCACATGCGGTTGATTTTACAATCAGGGAAAATTTTGTTGCCAGTAAATATCACAAAATGGTTTCAAAAACATTATTAGACGCAACACTGGTGAAATTAATCAAATATGGAACACATACGAGTTCATAGCGACATCTATTATGAATAATTAGAAATTAATTTTATAATTTAATTTGTAGGGTAGTTGCATATTAAATGATACTTTGACAGCTTGTGATATCTTGTTTACCTGATACAATAAGAAACTAAGAAATTTAAATAATGGAATTTACACTGCAATGCTTTTACTCTTTGTAAACAATGCAATAATGGACAGTTAAGAAATTATCCTGCTCACTATGTGTGCATACATCGTAAAAGTACTTATGAAAATTGCAAGTGTCTTATACTTATTGTGTTACAAACGTGTTGTGTCGGTATTAATTCCAAATGTGTACAGTGTAAAGTAGACATTGTTTTAAATCGTTAATAGTTTCTCTTCCCCGTAATTAGTGTTTAATGAGAAATATACCTGCACTAGTACAGGAGCAAGAGAAACGAGAATTAACATCATTGTGTTTTAGTTTTATACTTCGTAGAAAAAGAAGGTGTTTTGCTGGCTGATATAATTTGTCAGTATCGCTGAGGTAAATTGAATTACAGGTTGGTACTGTTACCTAACTTGATGTGAAAGTGTATAACATTACTTGGATCATTGAATAACTTATGATACACTTATAATCATCATAACTGAATAGTGTACAATGGAGTGGTGGCAAATGGCGCCGACAGCAGAATTAAAAACATCATAAGTAATTAGCTGACCCGCGCAACTTGGCCTGCGTCACATAAGAGAGAATTTGCACGGTACTCTAATTATTTTTCTAAAATTAAAGTAACGTAACTTTGACCTTATAGGATCAGCTATATGCCAAAGTAAAAGTCCCGTCTAAATCGGTCCAGCGGTTTCGGAGATTGGCCGGAACAAACAGACATACAGAGAGACAAAAATTGAATAAAATGTGTTTTGTTATAAGTGCTACATGTATAATTATATTTTCATAATTACGCATTCAGTAAAAAAGCTTTTATTTTTATATTACAAACAGACACTTCAATTTTATTCATTTGAACAGATTAATGCATCTTAAAGATTTGTGGAATTACAACTTATAGTATTAATTTTCACAATTCTTCAAGAAGTTCTATTTTTCTTGAAAGATCATAAGCGTTATAAAATACTAATTTCCAACTTATTTAATTTCAGTTTCGAGCGTGGAACGAGTTCAGTTCGAGGAATACTTAATCAGTATTATGAGAAAATTATATGATGAGATGAGAAGATAATTTCTTAAGTAGGTAAGCCAAAGATATCTCCTAAAGAAATTTCTCCATACCTAATAGTGGCTATAAAGGGTGTAAATAGACCCTTAACATATCCGAAAGGCACTTGTTCTTTTTGTTCTTGTTTTTTTGTTCTGGAGCATACCTGGAAACCTTTTAGTCACAAATATTGGGGGTCAAAGTTCCAAATTTTTCACAAGTTTTTTTTTTTTAAATCATGTTTTTAATGTAAGATTTTTACTTTACACACCTCCGCGACCCCCGTACTATTAAATCCATCCATCAGCACAATGCTTTGAGTGCTTCGAGTCCTACCGTAAAACGTGATTTTTCACCCCAAAAAAAAAGTCGATTCCCAGCAATAATGTTTGCGTAAAGTTACTTAGTTTGATGTACAGAATCCTTGATTGACGACTATGTGAAGGGTCTGTTTACAACCTGTATTTTAAAGGATTTTTACATTCATTATCCCTTTCTTAGTTATCAGTAAACACTACAGTAACTGGGTGGGGTACCTATAAGCACACAACTCTTCTGGAATAAAGGCTACACGTAATGAATGTTTAAATTCCTTTTAAAAATCTCCTTTTTTGAATAATCAAAGGTGAGTGATTTTTCTACGTAAAGGAATCTAATCTTGGACGACGAGCAATGGGCTAGCTCGCCGTCCGGCCGTCTTATGAGGACAGGCCGTGTCGATGGCGCGTTCGTGTTTCACGCGCGCCTCAAAGAGATGTCAGCAACGATGTCGGGGTCTGCAAGGGCCGATGCCTGCCAGGGCTGCGGGACTGTTCGAAAGAGATATCGTGGCCCTGGAACACAAAGGGCAAAGAAGGAATGATGGGTTTTAGTCAGTACAAGTCTGACACTCCCTTCCACTCCGCCCAGAGTGCGGGGGTTCATTTGATGATTTCCCATCCGAAAAAAAAAAAGGAATCTAATCTAATTGGATTGAAAAAAGTGAAACAGTTATGCCTATCTCGGGTAATTTTGAAACAATTAACAATTAACAATTACGTAAGCTGACATAAATAAGACAGACAATAAACCAACAGTACAAAAGAATCTTCAAAACTTTTGAAATTCAATTTAAGGTGACCCTAAAGAAGACCTTGTCGTTTCTGACAAAGAATAAGGACACCCCTATCTACCGCTCGGTGACGTAAAAGGCGAGTTAGGGATTACGCTGAGCGGCAGGAGCACAGGCGTCTTCCTGTCTGCTAGTAATAACATTATCGTGATCGATAAACCGTCTCCCAAGCTACTAGATTAAAACAGTGTTTTGTAATGGACAATTGTAGTTAGATCAATGTAAAACCCATGATTTAAAGCGGATACGGTAAGATAGCCCGCGAAAATCAATTTTTCTTACTTTGTTTGATATTTCCCGATGAGTGTCAGTCTGTATGTTGAACAAAATAAAGGGTGTAAATAGACCCTTAAGATAACCGAAAGGCAGTTGTTCTTCCCGTCTTTGCGATCATTTTTTTGTTCTAGGCCATACCTGGGAACCTTCTAGTTACGGAGATATTGGGGGTCAAAGTTCCAACATTTTCACAAGTTTTTTTTTAAATACATGTTTTTAATGTAAGACTTTTACTTTACACACCCCCACGACCCCCGTACTATTCAATCCATCTATCAGCACAATGCTTTGAGTGCCTTCCATCGTGTCCTACCGTAAAAGGTGATTTTTCACCCAAAAAAAAAATTCGATTCCCAGCAATAATTTTTGCGTAAAGTTACTTAGTTTGATGTACAGAATACTTGGTTGACGGCTGTGTGAAGGGTCTGTTAACACCCATTATATTTCGCAACCGTAACACGTATGTGTTTACAGAATTATAATCATTAAAACCATCAATACAACCCCGTAAGTTCATTTAATCCCATTGAATTACTATTTCATGAAAAACTCATTCAATGGGATACCCTGGTGCTTCCACAAAGTTGATCTAATTAAAAAAATGTTAACCTCTACACCTTAATATTGCGCTGTGTTTTTGACCGATTAGGTATTATACTGAAGATTATATACTTAATTTTTGTTCTAGACCATACCTGGGAACCTTCAAGTAACGGAGACATTGCGGGTCAAAGTTCCAACCTTTTCACATTTTTTTTTTTTAAATTCAAGTTTTTACTGCTATGACTTTATTTTAAATACCTCTAAGACCCCTGTAATATTCAATGCATCCATAAGGACAATGTTTTGAGTGCGTTACATTGTTTCCTACCGTGAAACATGATATAACGCCCCAAAAAAAAAACTCGTTTTCCAGCAATAATTTTTGCGTAGACTTACTTAGTTTGATGTACAGAATGCTTGGTTGACGGCTTCGTGAAGGGTCTGTTTACACCCTGTACATCAGTAGCGAAGGGTAAATTTTTGTAAGAGGTAAGCCGGAGTACATATCTTTAATGTGATTATATTATTTGTCTATAGAATACTGACTGCGACATTTTTCATAGGTAAGCCGGTAGGAATCGAGTTATAAAGAACCTTCGCCACTGTGTACATGTATGTATTTAAAATAACAGTTGCATGTACAGTAAAATGCTACAACATTGCCTTCACTGTACATCATTGCCTAAATCCTAAAAATGTTATTTGAATGAATGATGCGTAAATGTTGCCATATAGATTACCGACTTGCTTTTACACACACAACAATAAAACCGTTTCTATAAGACAATAATATAACATTTTTAGGATTTAGGCAATGTTGTAGCATTTTACTAATAATAATGTATGATAATAACGTATGATAATTCAAATGTTCGGTAGCGACCTAGCCGATCTAGGTTTCAAATGCTGTATAAAAAAAGACAACTTTTTAAATTTCAAAAAAATTCTAAAAAAGGAGGTCGTATTATCTACCATGGTCAACAATGGTCAGGGATTTTTTGTTTTCGTGTCTATATGAGTAAGAAATTCGAGAGGTGCAATGTAGTGTACTTAAGTAACTTGGTCCCCCACTATTAAGATCCCGAACCGGCCACTTTACGAATGATATCGAAAGAAATCGAGTGCGTGTAAGTACCGAACGGCTCATGTCAGTTCGGCTCCCCAGGTAAACACGGACCTCCCGATGTAGTAACTAGGGTCCCTATATTGGTACGAAGCGTCGCGAAAACTTTAATACCGCGATGTAGAACTCTTTTGTGTGATCGGCGGTTGCGATATGGGGTGTCTTGTTCTTAATTCGGAAGGACGGACATTATAAAAGACAATTATGTTGATCAAATCTGTGATTTTTTGAGTAGGATTATCTACATTCTAGTTTCAAAATCACTAAGTCGTTTAAAGTAAACAATTATTTTAACTGTTATTTTAATAAGAATTAATTTCTAATAATCATAAAAAAAAAAACCTTACTTATTTTCATAAATTAATAATAGTTATGCTTATGTTTTCAAGTCCATTTCATTTTAGGCGGTTTATATTTTTAATAAATCCAAAAAGTTTTGCACGTCTTTAGGATCGAACCCCCGACGGGCGACCCTTTAAAAAGCTCTCCTTATGTTGACACAGAGCTTATATACAGGGTGTGAGTGAATTTGAGGTTAATTGGCTATTAACTTTATGAACATCAGAGTTAAGTCAGCAATTATCTTTTATAATTGTGTTTTTTCGTTTTTATTGGGCTCTCTATGATGAAAATCAGTTTTGTATTAAGAAGAAAAAATGCAAAAACATTTTCTGGTTCTGGGAATCGATCCTGGGTTGTTATCGCGTACCTACCGTAGAACGTTATGAGGATAGCGTAAAGCGTTTGTATACACTTCATTTTTTTATACGTTTATTTTACTACATTATTTATGTATTTATACGTAAAGTAAATGAATGTTTATTTGAACAAAGTTATACGTGAAGGAAGGTTATTTTAATAGAAAAAAAACATTTTCATCAACAAAAGCTGCGTATACTGAGGTAATATCAAAGCAACGCGTCACATCATACGATCAGAGATGTTCGTATGGTGTTTGTTTAGCTATCCTGTCTGTCTCACCCACTGACAAGTCAGAATAGTAGCAACGAGTAAAGCATGCTTGGTTTGACAAAGCTTTGCTGTCCTGAAAATTAATCCGTACCACAGAAAAAACATGCTGTTTTGTAGCACTTCGTAGGTCAAAGATAAATTAAGTATAATTGCTCACTGTTGCTGATGAGTATGGTTCTAAATGATAATTATAATAGATAATAATTCCTTGAAAATATAGCATTACCAATGTCACTTCACGTGCGAACGCGATTTACTGCTTCAGTGCCCATCCAAACGTGATAAGTGAAGATTTAAAACAATCTTTTAACCCTCTTTTTTGGTCGGGATTAAAAAAGGGTCACACACATTGTGTTTAATCATCAAACATTTATTCCATGTACGTTCAGTTTTGTTTGTTATAAAGACCCTGTTTGGACTGAATTTTAAGGGAGCTTTAAGAAACGGTTTGAGACAAATATTTGAGAGATCAATTATAATTATCATGATAATTATCAAAGAAAATAATCATCTTGATAATTCCGAAACCTGCTGATGAGCCTTAATTGAGTCCAAAAGCACTTGGATTTAAAATTAAGAACCTCCACTCCACCAATCTGACGTCAATTCAAAAAAGAAATAGAAGCTTATGTTTGTCAATCTACTAATCACAGATACAAAATACTTTAAAATATTATTTGATTTCACGATTTCTAACACAATAAAGGCGTCAATTTTTCTTCATCATTGGTTTTGAGACCGTCTCGTACGCACTCAGTGCCAAGTACTAGACTGACATCTAGGAGGTAGTTTCACTGGAACACATAGGGTGTATAAATAACAGGACTTAGATCAGCTCCCTCCAACTGATTTAATGCGAAGAAACGGACGCCCAAAGAAAGGGCTTCAAATGTTGTATCTATCAAAAAATGTTAGAAAATTTTGCTTGTGCGATGTAGACTATTACCTGCTAGTTTTTGTGACAATAGAATAGTTTTTGGGTGCACTATTGTATTCCTATCGGTATCGGTCCCTAACAGTATTATGTTGCGACTCGCAATGTCGTTGTGACGTCAGCATCTCTTTAAAAATGGAACAACAAATAGCTGTCACTTTCGTTTTGATTGAAATACGAGTTAATTTTAAGGGAAACGTCGTTAACTTCAATTGAATAAATTTTGTTTGTTATAAAGACCCTGTTTGGACTGAATTTCAGGGAGCTTTAAGAAACGGTTTGAGACAAAAATTTGAGAGATCAATTATAATTATCATGATAATTATCAAAGAAAATAATTGTCTTGATAATTCCGAACCATGCTGATGAGCCTTAATTATGTCCAAAAGAAGTTGGATTTAAATTTAAGAACCTCCACTCCACTCTCTCACAACAATCTGACATCGTTTGAAAAAAAAAGCTTGTTTGTCAATTTACTAGTCACAGATACATAATGGTATAAAATATTATTTAATTTTGCTTTCACGATTTTAAGCACGTTATAGGCGTCAATTTTTTCTGCGTCATTGATTTTGAGACCGTCTCGTATGCACTCAGTGCCAAGTACTAGACTGACATCTAGGGGGATTAGAGGGGGTAGTTCACTGGGAGTAGGTAGGCATTTCTACCAGTCCAGGGTTTAATAACAGGACTTTGGTCAGCTCCTTCCAACTGATTCAATGCGGAGAAACGGACGCCCACAGAAAGGGCTTCAAATGTTGTATCTATCCAAAAACGTTAGAAAATGTTGCTTGTGCGATGTAGACTATTACCTGCTAGTTTTTGTGACAATAGAATAGTTTTTGGGTGCACTATTGTATTCCAATCGGTATCGTTCCCTAACAGTATTGTGTTGCGCACTCGCAATATCGTTGTGACGTCAGCAGCTTTTTAAAAATGGAACTACAAATAGCTGTCACTTTCGATTGTATTGAAATATGAGTTAATTTTAACTGAAACTTCGTTCAATTTAATTGAAAAAAGAAAATGCAAGTAATTTTGCATTTCGTAACTAGCGTTCGTATTACTACATAGAAAAAAACAATTTAAAATAAACATTAAACGTTTCTAAAAGTTGCAATATAATTTAGTTTCACCACAAAGTAAGGGTGCTCGTTGAATTTATAACCATCATAACGGGGATTATTGCCGACGTCAGCATTATTTTACCGGATAGAGCGGGAGCTGAGAAATATGGGTCTTTATGGCAGAGCAAGCTCATTCAAGTAATATTACGGGGTTGTTATTAACTCCTTATAATCAGCAAATAGCGATAACTGATTATACATACAACGGCCATAGCTTGTAACAGGCCACTTCAACGGCGCGTGTCAATTAACGTGAGGATAAAAACCAAATGACTAAACCGATTTTGATGAAATTTATATGGGACCAATCGGGAACTATATCCTTTCACACAAAAAAAGATTTTTTCTAAAACGGTTTAGAAATGACGGAGTTATGAGGTAACAAACATTTGCCGTTTGAACTCGACGAGCACAATGTTGTCAAAAAAATCTCTCGTGTGTTGTCGTCGAGATAACCGCCATGGTCATTATGCAAATTGCATTAGCTGTTAATTTTATAATTTCATAAATTCATGCAACAGCTCAAGAATATAGTTGAGCTTGACGAATATACAGGGTGTCGCCGACAATACGACAATAAATTAAACTGCGTTTACCTCACGACGTCCCTAGTCTGTGAACTAGTATTTTAATTGTCGTAATCTCGGCGCCTCTCTGTATGATCAATCATTTTCATAACATTCAAATATACAAAGCAATAACCTTTTAAAATCAACTACAATAACAAACATTGCATGTCGTAATCTTACTTATTCGTCATGGCGCATATATTCACACCCACATACAGATCTGTTCCGGAATGAACAGAATTACTCATGAGATCATCATAACTAATTAGGTATAAAGGATGTAATCTTTTTTAGGCTAAATTTACTTGCATTTGAGATAAACCTATAAGAATAAAGAGTTCCATCATCATGCCTTTCCAATTTTTTTAATCATAACTTTTGATTTTCAGATGTCATTTTTTACCTGGATGCTAACAAGGGGAGAAGCAGAAGGAAGCCGAAAAGATGGCAAAAGAAACGATCATCAATCATCAAGTTTTCGTATAAATTGCCTACATAGTGACTACATTGAGTAGTGTTATTAGTTAGTGCAGTTAATTAAATTCTGTTCGTACTTAATCAATCAGCAATCAGATATAATGCTATTAATTATGTTAGTGCGGCTTAATTATAACGTGAACAAATTGAGCATGATTTCCTTTCGGACTGTCCGAAATCGAAACGGCTGCGGCGCTGCGTCCGGTGAACCTAGAACGAACGCGCGGAGTAAAGGCCAGCGTACACTGGGTTCGGCTGGGCAGAGCATTTATCTTCACCCAACTTAAATACATATGTAGGTGAGTCATAACAAGATACATTTACAGAACTAAATGATACTTGTATTTCTGAGAAAAAATTTCGTGCCTCTAATAGTAAAGTTCCATGTGGGGGTACAACCAGCCTTAGGGTACATAATACACTAGCAAATTCTAATGCCTATCTACAGCTAGGCAATAGAAATTATTTTTACTTAATTGCATGAATCAACTGTAAAGTACCATTCCATGATCGAGTAAATAAAAGTTTTGAGATGCTCTAAAATACTCTAAATGAATAAAAACAGTTCCTGAATATTTTTTTCCATTTTTAGGGTTCCGTACCCGAAGGGTAACCAACGGGACCCTATATCTAAGCCTCCGTTGTCCGTCCGTCCGTCTGTCTGTCATCATCATCATCATTATCATCATTTCAGCCGAAAGACGTCCACTGCTGGACATAGGCCTCCCCCAAGTGTCGCCACATTGACCGGTCCCGTGCGACTCGCATCCAGCGCATCCCTGCAACCTTCACCAGGTCATCGGTCCACCTAGTGGTCTGTCTGTCAGCGGGCAGTATCTCATGATCCGTAGGTAGAAATTTCTGTTGCCGCTATGACAACAAATAACAAAAATAAATTAAAGGGGGAGCCCCCTTTAATTTATTTTTAATACAATGGTACGGAACTCACACACTCGTACATGACCGGTTTTTTTATTAGTAGTAAGTTTCAATGCGCACAAGTCAGTCTTCACACATCGATCTTTTCATGACTCCGCAACAGAAAGTCTGACATTCGTTACAGGTAGGCCGAAAGTCTGACAGCTTGTCTAAACTCAAGATACCGCCCTATCAGTAATTGGATTGCGAAATGCAAAGGTCAGATGCCAATCTTTCCGCGTAAAATGCTGATATCCTGTCGGATTTGGTTGAACTGCTGGCTGGTTGCTAGTTAGGCCGTAAACACACTTAGTTTGTATATTTGTATGCGAGACCTGTGGGATAAATACGTTGTTACATTAGAATAATTGTGCCATCCTATCTAAAATTACATAATAATAGAAGACATTGATTTAAGAATCATAATTATACAAACATGGGAACTCGACATATTCCTTGCAGGACGTCATAGGAGAGTTAAAATGAAACCAATTAAACTACTAAATGTTCTACAGAAATTCAGTAGTTTTTGAGTTACTTAGATTTTTAGTTTTTTTTTTTTAAATCCTGGATTAAATCATTTGAAACCAATTAAAAATGATTTACGGCGCCAATGTTCTAAAATTTAAGTTATTATCATGCCGTAGCAGACCTTTGTTAAGTATTTTTTTACACTAGACAACATTTTTATGAAGTGATAGCAAAAATTTCACAAAATTAAATGTTTGATCTTTGCCAAAATTTTAGTCGTTTTTGAGCTTTTTATTATTAAACAAAGGTCTGCTATGGCATCAACGATGTTAATAACTTAAATTTCAGTACAGTAGCGCCGTAAATCATTTTTAAATTGGTTTCAAATGATTTAATCAGGCCATTAAAAAAAAAATCTAAGTAACTCAAAAACTACTGAATTTCGGTAGAACATTTGATGGCTTAATTTGTTGCATTTTAACCCTACTATGACGTCCTGCAAGGAATACGTCGAGTTATTAGTAATCCTGTATATACTTAGACTAGCAGACCCGCGTAACTTCGTCTGCGTCACATAAGAGAGAGAGGGTTAGAGAGAGTGGGTCGTATACTTAGTTTTACCAACATCCATACATAACATACTATTATTGTACTTCACTTGTAGGTACACAGAAACTCAATAAACCAGCCATGCACAATTTTACAGAGCCAATCATGTTCTTTAAGTAGATAATGGGCAGTCTGTCCAGTTGTAACCACGGGAGCTGTATAATACAAGTAAAGTCCATTTAGAATGTTTTATAGCTGTTTTAATAAAGCTGCTTTTACGTTGCACAACTGTGTTACAACTAGGACCACACAAATTGTGGATTAGTTTCATAGAATCATTGTTTTTTTTTTATTTGATGAATTGAGTTATTCTGGTCTGAGATACCCCGTATTTGACGGTTCATCCTTTTTTTTGTTTTTTTTTTAACGTGGTAAAATCATCAAATGAGTCCTCCCACCCAGGGCAGAGCGGGAGGGACTGTCAGACTTGTACTGACTAAAATCCACGGTGTCCTTCAATAGCCCTTTATGTTCCAGGGTCACGGTAATTCTATGAGTCCCGCGACCCCGGCCTTGCGGACCCCTTGTTTTATGTTCCTTACTGACATAAAATACAGCATTTTGCATACCTTAATATTCTGTATTTTCCTTAAAACCTGTTGTCATAAATACAGTTTCCACTTCATTAGGTATTCTTAGACAAAAACAAGGATAAAGAAAGAAAAAACTACATATAGGATAACTATTCAGGCAGATTTCAAGTACTTTGAAGGGTTATTATAATCAAAGAGTGTCAGCATAATGACGAGGCCCCCCCTCTAGAGGGCCAAAGCCTGCCGGGGTCGCGGGACTCATAGAATTACCGTGACCCTGGAACATAAAGGGCTACTGAAGGACACCGTGGATTTTAGTCAGTACAAACTGACTAAAATCCACGGTGTTATATATATATTCCATGAGTCCTGGGACCACTGTTCACCCTTGTTTGGTATAAGAACTTTTGATGTAATGTTACTAATTCGAACAACGTTTAAGAAAATAATCAATTTGTATAATATCGATTACCATAATTTTCATTTCATCGAATATTTATTTGCGATATTGATCAAAAGGTATAATGTTCATTTGATGTAATGTTCAGGTGGTATAACATGTATATTATCGAATATTCAACTGGTGTAATGTAATGCAGAAAAGAAAACATTAAACTTTTAGGTTATGTCATTGTTAGGTTTTTTTTAAACAATCTTTCGACTAAATCATTATTAGTCTAGTGAAACATTAGTTTAAAATAAAATTAGTGCATTTGAAAATTCGGTCAAATGACATTATTTCAAAGAAATAAATATGCTAAGTAAAAATCTACCAATTAATTATTCGGTCAAATGAATAATTATACGAAATGACTTTATTGTAACTAAAGTTAGCCTTAGCGATTTTCGACAAAACGTTGTTATACCAAACAAGGGTGAACCGTATTTGACACCCTAGCGGATCAGATTTGTTTTATTTTTTGTTTTTCTCTTGACTGTACTAACTTGTCGAAAAGAGTAAGGAGATCAGACCGGAATGACAAAATTTATAGTGGATCAGACAAGTTTTTTTTTTTTTTTTCTAGGCACCACAAAACATAATAATAACCAGCAGGGGATCAGATTAAGGGATCCAACCGGAATAACTCGATGAATTCTGCCAACCAATCATCCAATATCAAAGGATGAGAGTTGCCGAGAATCGATTTGAGTGGCGTGAGATTGAAGAGGCCTATGTTCAGCAGTGGACTGCTGTAGGCTGGTGATGATGATGATGAATCATCCAATAAGCAATATTATTTTCTGTCTACATTTCGTTAGAACCCAGGAGAGGAGCTCGTGGCTAAATAATAAAAGCCGCTCGGGTCGATCTTTAGGTTAAGCTGCGTTTGCCTAGCTTGGTCCGTGGATGGGTGACCATCCATTCCATACCGAGTTTTCTCCGTGCTTCGGAAAGCACGTGAAGCCGTTGGTCCCGGCTGTCATTTGTAGATCTTTCACAGTCGTTACAGGTAGTCAGTGACCCGAAAGTCTGACAACCAGTCTTACTATGGGGTATGGTAGTACCCAGTACTAACTTGGGTTGTGGATGACTGCGGCGCATGCGGCTCCTTCGGCGCGTCTAGGTGCGCATCCACCTTTAGTAATCGCTGCTAACGTTAAACTAACGAATGCCTCTAACTAAGCAACTACTCGTCAATCAATAACTCACGCACTAAGTAGAGGTTGCTAAACTTGATGCTGAAACCTTAAAAACAATTTTTTTAATTAGGACTATGGAAAATTCGAGATAAATTTGGAAACCTCATTATTTTAGCTATATTGTTAATTGGCTACCCGATCAAAAAATATTGTGTGATATTAATTTATTAATTAAACGTAGTTTTTGGGTTTGTCTATCTAAAGGGGAAAAAATGTTCTGTCCGAGCGTCTATCACAATTTATTTTCGACGTAATATTAATTTTGGTTTTTTGGTGCACGTCGGGTGTTGAACATTACTTAGCTGAAGCATAAATAGTGCAGATATTTCAAAACACAGCTAGTATTGGTGTTATATCTAGGGTATACCTAATACCAACAACATAAGCGTAATCAGCATAATCAGCCTATATCGTTCCCACTGCTGGGACATGGCGTCCTCTCTATGAGAGGGAATGGGCAGCAACAACATTATTAAGTTTCTAAAAAAATTTAGACGTGTGAAAGTTTTTAAAACATCTACTTACAAAAATAAATATCACTTCATGTGTTGATCTTTAAACATGGTCTTTCATCTATATAATTATATAAAATGAATCTCTATTTCCCTTGGTCACGGCATCACGCATGAACGGCTGGACCGATTTCGCTAATTCTTTTTTTGTTCTGTTTGTTACTGTCAGGAGAATGTTCTTAGGAAGGTAGTAGGTAGGTGGTAGGTAGGTGGTAGGTAGGTGGTAAGTAGGTGGTAGGTAGGTGGTAGGTAGATGGTAGGTAGGTGGTAGGTAGGTGGTAGGTAGGTGGTAGGTAGGTGGTAGGTAGGTGGTAGGTAGGTGGTAGGTAGCAGGTAGGTAGCAGGTAGGTAGCAGGTAGGTAGCAGGTAGGTAGGTGGTAGGTAGCAGGTAGGTAGCAGGTAGGTAGCAGGTAGGTAGCAGGTAGGTAGCAGGTAGGTAGCAGGTAGGTAGCAGGTAGGTGGTAGGTAATAAGTAAAGGTGCAATTCAACGCATGCCGGGTACAGCTAGTAATGGTATATAAATAGGCATGGGATAGCAGAAAGGACAAACAGTTTACTTTTTCCGATTAATAAGCCAATTTAGAAGAAAGATGGTTTGGATGAAATAAAAATAATTTTGCAATATTTGATACTATATTTTCATAATTTTAAAAATTTATTCATATCTACGGATGATACTGATTGGGCTTGTTGCAAATAATTTAACTAAAATGCTATACAATAATTGTATTTTCGATTAAAAAATCGACGTATTCACGTTACGTGTGCACCGCGCGTGCTCTGTTCTTTGACGCGGACGAAGTCGCGGGCAGATGCTAGTGTATAATAATTAATTGAGTTATTTTTTAACTCAATACCTCATTACTGTGCTTTTTGAGATAATATTTTGTTAATAATAACGATGCCTATCAAAAATTTCTAAAAATTAATTAACTTAGATATTTGTATAAAGGCGCTCCCTGACCGGGGAGCATTTGCCTGTAATGTAACAATCCAAGTTTCGATTTTGTACAGAAACAAGTGAATTACAGGCGAATGCTCCCGGTGAGGGAGCGCCTTAAGGGGATAAATAATATAATGACCACCAAAAAGAAATTTGTGACCATAACCTCTATTACCGAAAATATATATCAATCAACAAAAAAATTAAACCTAAACCGAAAAATTAATACCTAAAATTACAATGGTTCTAGTTATTTTTACAACTAGAACCATTGGACATCCGCAAGAGAACCAAGGTTACCGACATAGCCCGAAGAATAGCTAAACTTAAGTGGCAGTGGACAGGGCACATTGCTCGCAGAACGGATGGCCGATGGGCCCGAAACGTTCTAGAGTGGCGACTGCGAACCGTGAGACGCTGCGTTGGAAGGCCTCCCACTAGGTGGACCGATGACCTGGTGAAGGTTGCAGGGATCCGCTGGATGCAAGTCGCACGGGACCGGTCAATGTGGCGACACTTGGGGGAGGCCTAAGAATTGATCTGTGGAATCGTAAACATTATACGTTCCAAGAGCGAGCGACTTATTAAGCTGCCACAGCAAATATACCGTGTTCATTGGCAGTGGACTGATAAACAGGAAGATACTGAAGACTATGATAGCTAAATAGTTGCTGCATTTTCAGCTAAGTGGCTGACAGGTACCAACATGTTAATGATGGTTTATTGCAACTTGAACACACATAACTCAAGTCAGACTGGGTTTGTAGGTTATATCAACCCAATTAATTGTGATTTTCTATCATCGTTATCGGTGTGATGACGTCACTCTGTTTAGCATCTAGTCCTTCTGGTTGTTTAAGACAATGTAAGTTACGTTCACCTTTAAGGTGCGCTTACACGGGCAACTAACATTGCTCAAACCTGGTCAATTTTCGTCAACTATGACGTCACGACTACATCTAGCAATTTTGGGGCGATGGCAACATAATATAGAAAGAAAGAATAAATAAAGAAAACATATTTATTTGGCACATGCCACAAGTACTTTTTTAAGCTTTCACGGTTTACAACTAAACTTATACTGTCACTTACGGGATATCTTCCGTGTCTTTCGGGAGCTCAAAATAATGAACAATCACTGAAGATATCCCGTGAGTGACAGTATATGCCACAAGTGCACACAACAAACAAAAAAAAAAGAGATAATATTGTGTGTCTCACGGCTGCACCAAATAGGCCCAGTTCAGCAAACTGCCGAGCAGCTAGTGCCCGACGCTGGTTTTCAACTGGACCTGAGATGGTGATGTGACGGACATAAAACAGTTTATTATAACATATATATCTAGTATATTAATATAGCAACCCGTTGCCAGAGATACGGCCACACAATACTATGCAATATGCTTGCATATGAGATCGTCATTTTCAATACTATTGCTAAATTGAAGAAAATTAGGGCGATTTTTAACTACTTTTAAATAAAGTTAGTCTATTGTCTACCAAAATAATGACCACTATGAGGGAACCAATTTCTGCAGCTACAAAACTTGTTTGAACCCTGCTGCACGTAGAAAGAAAGAAAAAAAAAAAATTAAAAAAAAAAAAAAAATGGCGGGGGGGGAGGGTGATTCTCAAGCCGCGCCAGCCGGTTCCTTTCGCAAAAACAAGACGTACATATACATTACGTACGTACAAACGCGATAGAAAGAAAATTGTCAAAAAAATTCCAAACCGGTTGGATATTCGGCAACTCATATTGGCGACTATTTATATATATTATGTATTTTATATTTGAGAAATGTGAAATATATAGAGCAATTAGAAGCAATATTCCTGAAAAACATTTCTGCATTTTATTGTAATGTTGTTGCCACTCAATTGATCCAAATTGATCCGTTAGTGTTGCCAAGCAATTATTGCTCAAAAAATTACCCGTGTAAGAGCACCTTTAGGCCGGCGCAGCAATTTTGAGGTCCACTATACCGACAATGTTTTTTGCCAACGAAAAAGTGCCAAGTCTATAATATACCTGTCAGATTATGTAATACGATAATAATAACTACAGTAAGCTGCAAGTACAGTGAAGCCTTTTTTGATAGCAATGTAGAACTTACGCTTGCTCGTTACTACATTGGCGACATCTACACCGCCGCATACGAACTACACTGATGTATATTAAAGCCCGATCACAGATTTATTCGCATGGCTAAAACAATGGACAGAACTTTAAAAAAACATCGGACTGTAGCATAATAGACTCAACACCAGTCAGAAGTATACTCCTTTTTCAATAAAAGAAAATAATTTTCCTGCTCGAACATCAACTTCAGCGTAGCCTTCGTGTAAGGTATTTCTCATCATCATCACTTCCACGAGCAACGGCTTCTATGGGTATTGTGAAAAGATGCTGATCGAATACATAACCTCCTCCTTTTTTAGAAGTCGGTTAAAAATTCTTTACAAATTGTAAATCCCATTATAATTACTAGGTACTGTGCTTTTTGATAGTTTTTTTTTTGATACTAATTACTAACTGTGTGGATAAAAAAATTTAAAATTAATTAAATTAGTAGGTACTGATTAAAATGTAACGATAAAATATATAGTCTCTTCAGCGTTCGATTATAACTATTGTTACATTGGCGGTTTCACACGCAACACCCGTTCATAGTTTGGCGGTGCTTTATGTCGAACTGTTTACTAATATATTTTTTTTTAATTCAAAGAACCATGACTCCTGGAATGGCAGCTTAAGACACTCAATATTATGCTATTGCTTCCACCGTGCTTCTGCTGACTCTAGCGACGTTTATTTACAGCGTGACGTCATAGTGCACCGTGAAAAAGTTTCGTAAGTACAAAAAGCATGTGTTTCTTGTGCAATCTTCTAAAACTGATTTGATATTTAACAATTCATCTCTCCCAGTTATTTAGGTATCAGTAGTAATAAGAACCTAATTTCTTTACTTTCTTTTATTTTCTTTCTTTTTATTTATTTGTTTTGTTTTATTTTTTTTTTACATTTTTTTTTATTCCTTTTTAACTGTGAAGATCTGATTGGTAGTTATTCCTTAATATTTTAAATGAGAATTAAAAAAAAAAATATTCCAAAAATAGCTTCTTTGATAAGGTTGGGATGTGTCTTGAATAACAAGCGCCAGTTTTGCCGTTCAAATTTTAGCGGGCTAATCCAATTTTTTTTCATTTATTTATTCGAGTGAATCCTGGCTGTAAATGTTAGTGTGATAATAATGGTGGATACCATTATTATTTATTATCATACTAATCAACCGAGGAAAATTTCTTAATAACTAGATACTTAACTGCATTTTTAACATAATACTTCTATTTTCAATTTGCAACACTTACAGTTCCTAACATCTGACTTTTCTTGTATATAGCCACTTTATATTTTGAGCGATGTCCTATAGTTGTATATTATTCACATTGAGTTGTTATTGTAATCCAGTAAAAATGTTTCTTCGTTAATTGATAACGATTACCGATAATATTATAAAAAAGTCCTAATAATAAGTCTTGGGTTGATTGCTTCGTTGGTCGAGTGTTGGCAAGCACGACTGCTGAGCATGAGGTTCTGGGTTCGATTCCCGGGTCAGTCAAACTATTATTGGTTTTTCCATCAGGAATTTTGTCAGTAGCAGCCACAGAGTCTGGATTTGTGCCCGGTTGATGGCAATAGTCTCGCCCCCTATTACATGGGACTTGATCATATCTGGCGACATGTGGGTGCACTATAATTGAGTACACCTCTGCCTAAACCTTCGGGGATTACAGTCGTGATGTTATGTTGTGTAATAATGGTGTACCTAGAGATAAATAATTTATAGTTCATTCATTATATTTGTAGCGATTAATTATAACTACTGTGTTAAATTTGCTGTTTCAGAAGCAGCACCCGTTTTCCGGTGATTGGTGGTGCTTTACGTAGAGCTGTTAACAAACACTCTATTATAAGTTCTAAGACCGAACAGTGAATATGTGACAACAGTGTAATCAAACATAAAACGTTCGTCATGGCTGAAAATGATACCAGTGAACAGTGGGATTGGTACATACTGGATACTCATTATTATGCCATTCAATTAATTGTGAGTTTGCTGACTCTAGCTACGTTTATATATGGCGTCACGTCGTGGTATATCCTGAAGAAGTTTAGGAATTATAAAAACTATGTGTTTCTTAACGCCATTTTAATAAACTTGTTACTTGGTACAACAGAGGCTCTATATTACTACCCTGACTTAAATGATTTCATAATACTTTACTATCTAACTGAATACTTACAAACGGCGAAGACTCACTGGTTGGTAGTAGTAAGTCATATGTTCTACGTCGACTTTGTTAAAATTTTTAATGGGAATATCCAAAGAAGGTATTTGAAAAGCAGTCTCTTTGGTTGGTTCCTGTCTTTAATAACAGCTGCGTTTTTTATGTGTCCATATATTTGTAAGCTATTTGATTTTTTTTTTTTGATTGTCGATACAGATAGTATAGCATACGAGTATATATATATGTTGGTGTACTTCGGAAATCTAATTGTACCAGTGACAATTAACTGTTTATTTTACATTATAATTGTATTTTCCCTTTTACGTAGTATTAACACGAGCACACATACGGCTTCGGACATCTGGCGTCGCTTGTATATAGCCACTTTGATATTTATTTTGAGCGACGTCTTATTGTTATATGATATTTGTTTTGAATTTGTAATCACAATCAGCCCAGCTGTACATTTTTTCATAAAAGCGCTAACAATTTCAAATCCACTATTATTGGACGTATTTTTTGTCATTTTAAGAAGTAATAGGAAAATATGGTATGATTATTATGTAAATAAATTAAATCATAGACGTAGAGATAACGATATCAATATGCGTGAAAGAATTGCCCGTCGATCTGATGATTCCCATCCGGAGGTTCTTGATGTATAAATATAATTACAATAGATATATTTTTTTCTAATAACGAACCGCTATCTATTGATAGCGGTTCGTCAATTGTCACTTCTTCGCGTGAGATAGCTGGCGTTATTTTGGGCCAAAGAATCAGCACTGCAATTCAAAGCAACGTAGCAATACTGCCAGCCTTCTTGGCACTTTTCCCGATGACAGCGATGTGGACGAATTTTTTGATGCCTTGTAATTCTTTTCCCACTTTGATACTTATACATATTTTTATTATTATTTTTAGGTTATTATTCCCTTTATTTATTTCTATACAAATTAATTACATTTTTAAATATTCTTTAGATAAAAACAATACAAAAAAAAACATTAAAAAAAAAAAAAATGAGCCCACCGGTATCGGGAACAGGGTCCAAGCTACAGGGTCCAAGCTACCGGGTCAGGGCTCCAGAGAGAGGAACCTCCTAACAATACGAGCCGTGTCCATAAGTACCGCTTTCTGAATCAAGCCTTGATCCAGCTGCCTAACGAGAGCCTCCTCAGGTATTGGTCGAGGCTCTTGGCAATTAAGCCATGGGCTGATACAACTATCGGCACAATGATCGCTGAGTCCACATCCCACATGTCGACAACCTCGTGAGCCAAGTCAAGGTACTTGATTTGCTTATCTTTCTCGGTTTCCACGAGGTTCTCATCATGCGGGACCGTTATATCAACAATCATTGCGCGCCGCTCTGATCGATCCACCACCACTATATCAGGCTTATTGGCTACAACATTCCTGTCAGTGATGATGGATCGATTATTATTTTTTAGGTTTTTTTTATTTTCTAATATGACTAAAAATATTTGTTTATGTTAAAATTATTAGAAACTGTTGATCTTATGTTGTGTTGTTAACTTTTATAGAAAAATATAATAGTCATAAAGTATTCTGAAAATACCTAACCCATTAACTTCTGTTTCTGTTTCTTTTTCTGTCATAATGTCGACTTCGTAATTGCGTTACCACGTTTGCAACAATTCCAAGTAAATCATTTAAAACTTCACGAAGGTTAAGATTATCTCGGGCACGCCGTAATCTCGGCGGTAAGACCCCTCTTTGAGGAGTGGCTGGATAGGCGTCACGGCGTCCTGACCTACCGCATGACGCAGGTCCTCACCGGACACGGAAGCTTCGGGAGGTACCTGTGTCTGATGGGGAAGGAGGAAACGCCTGGGTGTCACAACTGCGAGGACCGCCCGGAGGACACGGTGGAGCATACGGTGCAGGACTGCCCCGCTTGGGCAGGGCACCGCCGTGTCCTCACGGCGGCGATAGGCGGAGACCTCTCGCGCCCGGCATTGGTCGAGGCCATGCTGCGGGGCGAGACGGAGTGGGAAGCGGTCGCCTCCTTCTGCGAAGCAGTCATGCTCGCGAAGGAGGAGGCGGGCCGCTAGAGGGAGAGGACAGCGTCCTCCCTCCACCCCAGCCGCAGTGGTAGACGATCTCCGGCCACCGTAGGCGCGGGCTTGCGGGCGGCGAGTAATGGGCGACTCGCTGTCCGACCATGGACCATGCCCGGGTCGACGGCGCGTTGTGTACCACGCGCGCCTCAAAGAGTGTCAGCATTATGACGGGGCCCCCCTCTAGAGGGCGAAAGCCTGCCGGGGTCGCGGGACTTATAGAATTACCGTGACCCTGGATCATAAAGGGCTATTGAAGGACACCGTGGATTTTAGTCAGTACAAGTCTGACAGTTCTTCCCACTCTGCCCTGGGTGGGAGGACTCATTTGATGATTTTACCACGATAAAAAAAAAAAAAAAAAAAGGTTAAGATTATCTATCTTTCAAATCGACAAACAGACCTTAGAGCCTAGACAAGTGGAAATCTCTCTCGAACCGTTCCATGGTTCTACTGCGACTGTCAATGGTATGAACATATTATATTTATCTTATATAGCTTATGTCTACCCAATGCATTTTGATTATATTATCTATCATCGTTATTGCTGATGAACGTCACTTTGTGTAGTCTAGATCCTGTGATGATTTTAGGCCGTTAAAGCAATAATGAGGTCGACTGTGCCTAATATTTTACTGTCAACGAAAAGTTCCGCGTGTTTAACTATTATTTAAGTACCTATTATGTTATGCATTTTACAGATATTATTTAAGTACCTATTATGTTATGCATTTTGCATATAAATACCAAAAGTGTTCATTTAGTCTTTCTGTAAGTACTGTTAAGCTTTTTTTTGAAAGCAATGCAATTTACGTATGATTGTTACTATAATAGCGACATTGGGATAATTCTGATGTCATGAATAGATGATACATGGCATTAGAATTGTCCGCACAATCTATTATACAAGGTGTTTTTTTTTGTGTGTTGTGTAAATTGTTAAACAGATCGTCTATAATTTATGTGAAATTAATAAATATTAGTCTTTTTACGTGTGATTTGTTTTTGTTTTTTTTTATTGGCTGGTTTTCCCTTCACAGGATAAAATAATTCTTATTCTTTTTATTCTCCTTCGACGTCTCAGTGTCCAGTGAGTGGCAGATTTTTATTTTACCCTTTTTAGTGGTGGTATCTCACACAAATTCCTGCCAAGTATCAATTTTAGATTGAAACCAAAAGTTATGAGCACAGCATCTAAATAGACGAAGAAGAATAAATGCATACAATAGAGGATAACTCAAAAACACTTAAAACTGACCTGTAATCACGGAGAAATCGGTGTACATACATGAAAAATAAAGATGCTGGTCGAATACTTAACCTTCTCCTTAGTCGGGTAAAAATACATTAGAAACGAAGGACAAAGGGGAAAACATGCAATGTTACATATGTTTTTGAACTGGTACAGTGTATACCACTGTATACAGTACAAAGATGGTAGAACGCAACGCCAAAACACACTTAGCAATAAAATGCATATCTCGGAGGAACCTTCATAGAAAAATATTGAAACAGTGCAATAACAAGCAATGTCCAAGTTTTGTGAACCAAAAGCTAAGCAATACTTCTCACCGATAAAATAATTATATATAAGGATTAAAAGACTAATAATTTCGCAATTTCTACTGGTTCATTGTCTTTGTGAGATTCATGTTTATCCCCTGTGCCCTTCAACTGTAAATGCCATTATAATTATCTACTGTGCTTTTTGATAAAAATAACGAGCGATTTGGATACCAAAATGTTAAATTAATTAAATTAATACTGATTAAATTGCAACATTGTTAACTATTGTTAGATTATCGGTTTCACAAGCAACATTCGTTCATAGGGTTTGGCGGTGCTTTATGTCGAACTGTTTACAATTATTTTTATTTTAAGTTCAAAGAAACTCTGACTCTGACTCTTGGAATGGCAGCTTAAGACACTCAATATTATGCTATTGCTTCCATCGTGCTTCTGCTGACTCTAGCGACGTTTATTTACGGCGTGACGTCATAGTACACCGTGAAAAAGTTTCGTAAGTACAAAAAGCATGTGTTTCTTGTGCAATCTTCTATACTTTTAACTCAATATATTTAACAATTCATCTCTCGCGAGATATTTAGGTATCAGTAATAATAAGAGCCTAATTTCTTACCTTTTCTTTTTTCTTTCTTACGTTTTTTTTTTCTTTTTCTTTTCCTTCTTTTTTTAATTTTTTCCTCTGTGTTTTTTTTTTTACTTGGTTCCTTTTTAAATGCGTAGATGATTGATAGTTTTAATTAATATTTAAATGGGAATTTAAAACAAAAATATTTCGCAAAGTAGCCTCTTAAGTAAGGTTGGAATGTGTCTTGAATAACAAGCGCCAGTTTTGCCGTGCAAGTGAGTTTTTAGTGAATCCTGGCTGTAAATGTTAGTATGATAATAATGGTGGATACCATTATTATTTATTATCATACTAATCAATCGAGGAAATTTATTTCTAAGTAACTAGATACTTAACTGCATTTTTAACATAATACTTCTATTTTCAATTTGCAACACTTACAGTTCATAACATCTGGAGTGTCTTACTTAAAGCCACTTTATATTTTGAGCGATGTCCTATAGTTGTATATTATTCACATTGAGTTGTTATTGTAATCCAGTAAAAATGTTTCTTCGTTAATTGATAACGATTACCGATAATATTATAAAAAAGTCCTTATAATAAGTCTTGGGTTGATTGCTTCGTTGGTCGAGTGTTGGCAAGCACGACTGCTGAGCATGAGGTTCTGGGTTCGATTCCCGGGTCAGTCAAACTATTATTGGGTTTTTCCATCAGGAATTTTGTCAGTAGCAGCCACAGAATCTGGATTTGTGCCCGTTTGATGGCAATAGTCTCGCCCCTATTACATGGTACTTGAACATAACTGGCGACATGTGGGTGTACTATAATTGGGTACACCTCTGCCTAAACCTTCGGGGATTACAGTCGTGATGTTATGTTGTGTAATAATGGTGTACCTAGAGATAAATAATTTAAAGTTCATTCATTATATTTGTAGCGATTAATTATAACTACTGTTAAATTTGCTGTTTCAGAAGCAGCACCCGTTTTCCGGTGATTGGTGGTGCTTTACGTAGAGCTGTTAACACACACTGTATTAGACCGAAATGTGAATCTATGAAAACAGTGTAATCAAATATAAAACGTTCGTCATGGCTGAAAATGGTACCAGTGAACAGTGGGATTGGTACATACTAGATACTCATTATTATGCCATTCAATTAATTGTGAGTTGGCTGACTCTAGCTACGTTTATATATGGCGTCACGTCGTGGTATATCCTGAAGAAGTTTAGGAATTATAAAAACTATGTGTTTCTTAACGCCATCTTAGTAAACTTGTTACTTTATACAACAGAGGCTCTATACTACTGCTTTGACTTAAATGATTCCATAATACTAGACTATCTAACTGAATACTTACAAACGGCGAAGACTCACTGGTTGGTAGTAGTAAGTCATATGTTCTACGTCGACTTTGTTAAAATTTTTAATGGGAATATCCAAAGAAGGTATTTGAAAAGCAGTCTCTTTGGTTGGTTCCTGTCTTTAATAACAGCTGCGTTTTTTATGTGTCCATATATTCGTAAGCTATTTGTTTTTTTTTTAATTGATGATGATTCGCCATATTCTGTCGATGCAGATAGTATAGCATACGAGTATATATATATGTTGGTGTACTTAGCAAATCTAATTGTGCCAGTGACAATTAACTGTTTATTTTACATTATAATTGTATTTTCCCTTTTCCGTAGTATTAACACGAACGCACATACAGCTTCGAACATCTGGCGTCGCTTGTATATAGCCACTTTGATATTTATTTTAAGCGACGTCTTATTGTTATTTGATAATTTTATTGAATTGGTATTCATTATCAGCCCAGCTGTACATTTTTTCATAAAAGCGCTAATAATTTCAAATCCACTATTATTGGACGTATTTTTTGTCATTTTAAGAAGTAATAGGAAAATATGGTATGATTATTATGTAAATAAATTAAATCATAGACGTAGACATAACGATATCAAGATGCGTGAAAGAATTGCCCGTCGATCTGATGATTCCCGTCCGGAAGTTCTTGATGTATAAATATAATTACAATAGATATATTTTTTTCTATTGACGAACCGCTATCTATTGAGAGCTGGCGTTATTTTTGGCCAAAGAATCAGCACTGCCATTCAAAGCAACGTAGCAATACTGCCAGCTTTCTTGGCACTTTTCCCGTTGACAGCGATGTGGACGAATTTTTTGATGCCTTGTAATTCTTTTCCCATTTTGATACTTGTACATATTTTTATTATTATTTTTTGGTTTATTTGTAGTCTGTAATATGACTAAAAATATTTACTATGTTAAAATTGTTAGAAACTGTTGATCTTTTGTTGTGTTGTTAACTTTTATAGAAAAATATAATAGTCATAAAGTATTCTGAAAATACCTAACCCATTAACTTCTGTTTCTGTTTTTTTTTTTTTCATAATGTCGACTACGTATTTGTGTTACCACGTTTGCAACAATTGCAAGTCAATTATTTAAAACTTCACGAAGGTTAAGATTATCTATCTTTCAAATCGACAAACAGACCTGAGAGCCTAGACAAGTGGAAATTCCCTCGAATTCCATGTTTCTACTGCGACTGTCAATGGTATGAACATAATATTATACTTATCTTATATTAGCTTATGTCTACCCAATGCATTTTGATTATCTATCATCGTTATTGCTGATGAACGTCATTTTGTGTAGTCTAGATCCTGTGATGAGTTTAGGCCGTTAAAGCAAGTATGAGGTCGACTGTGCCTAATATTTTACTGTCAACGATAAGTTCCGCGTGTTTAACTATTATTAAGTACCTATTATGTTATGCATTTTACATATAACTACAAAAAGTATTCAGTTAGTCTATCTGTAAGTACTGTTAAGCTTTTTTTAGAAAGCAATGTAGTATTTACGTATGCTTGTTACAATAATAGCGATATTGGGATAATTCTGATGTCATGAATAGATGATACATGGCATTAGAATTGTCCGCACAATCTCTTATACAAGGTGTTTTTTTTGTGTGTTGTGTAAATTGTTAAACAGGTCGTCTATAAATTATGTGAAATTAATAAATATTAGTCTTTTTACTGGTGATTTGTTTTTGTTTTTTTTTATTGGCTGGTTTTCCCTTCACAGGATAAAATAATTCTTACTCTCCTTCAACGTCTCAGTGTCCAGTGAGTGGCAGATTTTTATTTTACCCTTTTTAGTGGTGGTATCTCACACAAATTCCTGCCAAGTATCAATTTTAGTTTGAAACCAAAAATTATGAGCACAGCAACTAAATAGATGAAGAAGAATAAATGCACACAATAGAGGATAACTCAAAAACACTTAAAACTGACCTGTAATCACGGAGAAATCGGTGTACTTACATGAAAAATAAAGATGCTGGTCGAATACTTAACCTCCTCCTTTTTTAAAAGTCGGGTAAAAATACGTTAGAAACGAAGGGCAAAGGGGAAAACATGCAATGTTACATTTTATGTTTTTTGAACTGGTCATACCACTGTATACAGTACAAAGATGGTAGAACGAAACGCCAAAACACACTTAGCAATAAAATGCATAGTCTCGGAGGAACCTTCATAGAAAAATATTGAAACAGTGCAATAACTAGCAATGTCCAAGTTTTGTGAACCAAAAGCTAAGCAATACTTCTCACCGATAAAATATAGTGAAGCTTCATCAAGTACATACATCATTATTTCTAGTATTTGCAAAACCTGAATATGTATGAATATGTTCAGAATAACTAGTAACTGATTCGATCCGTTACTAGTTGGACACCGTGCGACATTAAGTACCTATCGCAATCGTTTAGGTACCTACAGCCAAATTATTATTATCAATGAGCTCAAGACGACGCTGGAGGAGCGCGTGCGGCAGCGCCGTGTGGTGACCACGTTTTTATGCGGACAACCAGGTAACGTAAGGTAGATTTTTCATGATACAGTTTTGAAATTTTGTACATAGATTCTTTACATAGAATAAATTAAATATTAAAATTCATTTATTTCAGGTTCATAAAAATATATATTTCTGTGTATACACACAAATACATATACAACAACACACCTACAAATAAGTTACACAAATAAGGTAGTTAAGTTTGAATATTTAAAAATGTAATACACACATACAAACACATAAAAATACTAGACACGTGTTTGAGGTTTCGCGTAAACTAAAACGAATGTATACAGAACCACGACAACAACCTTTGGCTGTTACCCACCAGACACAATACACATTGTTGAGTTCAATAGATTATTAGTTGTATAAATTGGTCGTCTATAATTTACGTGAAATTAATAAATATTAGTCTTTAAACTCATGATTTGTTTTTGTTTTTTTTATATCTATTATTTAACTGTAAATCAAAAAATCTTCCATTTTTGTTTTAAAAAAAATCCCAATCCTAATCAAAAATACTGATTGCACAGCAATACAAAAATATGAATTTAAATAAGTATTGGTGCATATTTTCCGATTATTTTGAGTACCTACTAGTTTTGTTAAGGATTTGATTTGTTTGCATTACAGTAATTATTTTGAAGTAAAAATATTAAGTTGATTTCTGATGTGCATTTAAAAATAAGTCTTATAAAATAGCTTGGTTTCCCTGTATAGGACTAAAGAATTCTTACTGTCCTTCCACGTTGCGTAGTCCAAAGTGGCAGATTTTTATTCTACCCTCTTTAGTTGTGGTATCTCACACAAATCCCTATCAAGAATCTTAATTTTCTTCAAATAAACATATTTATTTAAGATTTAATGTACCCTTTTTCGAGGATCAAACAACTATTTTTCCTACTGGTTCATTGTCTTTGTGACATTGCATGTCATTATCCCCTGTGCCCTTCAACTGTAATTATCTACTATGCTATTTGATAAAAATAACGAGCGATTTAGATACTAAAACGTTAAATTAATTAAATGATTACTAATTAAATTGTAACGTTATTAACTATTGTCGTATTGGCGGTTTCACAAGCAATATCCGTTCATAGGGTTTGGCGGCACTTTTTGTAAAACTGTTTACTTTTTTTTACTGTGCTTTTTTATTACTTTTATTTTAAGTTCTGAGAACCATGACCTCTTGGAATGGCAGCTTAGCACACTCTGTATTATGCTTTTGAGTCCGTCGCGCTTCTACTGACTCTGGAGACATTTATTTACGGCGTGACGTCATGGTGCACCGTGAACAAGTTTCGTAAGTAAAAAATCCTTTTTGCCGCGAGTTTCTTGTGCAATCTTACTAAACTTCTTACTAAATATTTTAAAGAATACAAATTGATAACCCCGAGTTACTTATGAGCAGTAATAAGAGTCTACTTAACTTTCCAGTGTGAAAAATCCACTGATCGGTAGTTTTAACTTAAAATTTTAAATGGTAATGGCAAAAAAAAAAACAAAACGGAGCCTCTTTTATTTGGTTGGGATGTGTTTAGAACAACAAGCGCCAGTTTTGGGCGTGCAAATTATTCCAATTTCTTTTTATTTTATTCTAGTGTGTCCTGTAAATTTTAGTATCATAAAAATGGTGGAGACATTTCTTTATTGTCATACTTATCATCGAGAAAATTGAATCCTATTTAAGTAGATACCTGACTGTTTTTTAACATAAAACTTCTATTTTCAATTTACCACACTTACAGTTTCTAATATCTGGCGTCGGTTGTATATAGCCACTTTATAAATTGAGCGATGTCCTATTGTTGTATATATTCACATTGAGTTGTTATTGTAATCCAGTAAAATGTTGCTTGGTTTATTAATAACGATAAGCGATAATACTATAAAAATCTAATCAAAAATAAAATTAAATTAGCATAAGACTAAAAGTAAGAAAATATAAACATCTAAAAAAAAAAACGACGACAATAGGACACTTAGGCGTCAAAGAACACCTCCGCATCGCTGTCATCTGGAAACGTGCCCAGAAGACTGGTAGCATTGCCACGCTGAATGGCAATGCTAATTCTAAAATCAAATTAATTAGTGCTTATAATTTTGTCTTGGGTTGACTGCTTTTTTGGTCGAGTGGTGGCAAACACGACCACTGAGCTTGAGATTTTGGGTTCGATTCCCCGGTTGGGAAAATTTTATTGGGTTTTTCCATCAGGAATTTTGTCATTAGCAACCACAGAGTCTGGATTTGTGCCCGGTTGATGGCAATAGTCTCGCCCCCTATTACATGGGACTTGATCATAACTGGCGACGTGTGGGTGTACTATAATTGGGTACACCTCTGCCTAAGGGATTACAGTCGTGATGTTATGTTGAGTAATAATGGTGTACCTAGAGAAAAATAATTTATAGTTCATTCATTATATTTGTAGCGATTAATTATTACTACTGTTAAATTTACTGTTTCAGAAGCAGCACTCGTTTTCCGGTGATTGGCGGTGCTTTAAGTAGAGATGTTAACAAACCCTCTATTATAAGTTCTAAGACCGAACAGTGAATCTATGAAAACAGTGTAATCAAACATAAAACGTTCGTCATGGCTGAAAATGATACCAGTGAACAGTGGGATTGGTACATACTGGATACTCATTATTATGCCATTCAATTAATTGTGAGTTTGCTGACTCTAGCTACGTTTTTATATGGCGTCACATCGTGGTTTATCCTGAAGAAGTTTAGGAATTATAAAAACTATGTGTTTCTTAACGCCATCTTAGTAAACTAGTTACTTTGTACGACAGAGGCTCTGTATTACTTCCTCAATTCTGACTTTATCATAGCATATTACTGTCTACTTCAATACATTGCAACGGCGAAGACCCACTGGTTGGTGGTTGTAAGTCATATGTTTTATGTCGATTTTGTTAAAGTTTTTAATGGTAATGTTCAAAGAAAACATTTAAAGAGCAGTCTCTTTGGTTGGGGTCTGTCTTTAATAACAAGCGCGTTGTGTCTGATTGAACTTTTGTCACGTTCTAACCAATTGGCTCCGATAATTATTGTGTTCGTGCAGTTCGGAAGTCAAATTGTACCGGTGATTATTAACGGTTTATTTTACATTATAATTGAATTTTCCCTTTTCGGAAGTTTTAACACGAGCGCACATACAGCTTCGAACATCTGGCGTCGCTTGTATATAGCCACTTTGATATTTATTTTGAGCGACGTCTTATTGTTATATGATCATTTTATTGAATTGGTATTCACTATCAGCCCAGCTGTAAGTTTTTTCATAAATGCGCTAACAATTTCAAATCCACTATTATTGGACGTATTTTTTGTCATTTTAAGAAGTAATAGGAAAATATGGTATGATTATTATGTTAATAAATTAAATCAAAGACGTAGAGATAACGATATCAATATGCGTGAAAGAATTACCCGTGAAACTGGTGATTCCCGTCCGGAGGTTCTCGATGTATAAATATAAATACAATAGATAGCGGTTCGTCAATGATCACTTCTTCGCATGACTTCGCGTGAGAGAGCTGGCGTTCTTTTTATGTTAAAATTATTAGAAACTGTTGATCTTTTATTGTGTTGTTAACTTTTATAGAAAAATATAATAGTCATAAAGTATTCTGAAAATACTTAACCCATTAACTTCTGTTTCTGTTTTTTTTTTTGTCATAATGTCGACTTCGTAATTGCGTTACCACGTTTGCAACAATTGCAAGTAATACTATTAATACTAACGGGATATTTACCATGTTTACTGTTTGTTATGAGTTTATCCGTGATCATGGTGCTTGCAACAGCGCCGAAATATCGGGAACTCATAACAAACAGTAAACATGGTAAATATCCCGTTAGTATTAATAGTAATGTTAGTGACCATGATAGTTTAAAATCTCATAATTGCAAGTAAATTATTTAAAACTTCACGAAGGTTAAGATTATATATCTTTCACATCGACAAACAGACCTTAGAGCCTAGACAAGTAATTATCTACTGTGCTTTTTGATAAAAATAACGAGCGATTTGGATACCAAAATGTTAAATTAATTAAATTAATACTGATTAAATTGCAACATTGTTAACTATTGTTCGATTATCGGTTTCACAAGCAACATTCGTTCATAGGGTTTGGCGGTGCTTTCAAGTTCAAAGAAACTCTGACTCTGACTCTTGGAATGGCAGCTTAAGACACTCGATATTATGCTATTGCGTCCATCGTGCTTCTGCTGACTCTAGCGACGTTTATTTACGGCGTGACGTCATAGTACACCGTGAAAAAGTTTCGTAAGTACAAAAGCTTCTAAGCTTCTTGTGAAAGTGATTCCTGGCTGTAAATGTTAGTATGATAATAATGGTCGATACAATTATTATTTATTATCATACCAATCAACCGAGGAAATTTATTTCTTAATAACTAGATACTTAACTGCATTTTTAACATAATACTTCTATTTTCAATTTTTTTGTATATAGTCACTTTATATTTTGAGCGATGTCCTATAGTTGTATATTATTCACATTGAGTTGTTATTATAATTCAGTAAAAATGTTACTTCGTTTATTGATAACGATTAGCGATAATACTATAAAAAGTCCTAATAATAAGTCTTGGGTTGATTGCTTCGTTGGTCGAGTGTTGGCAAGCACGACTGCTGAGCATGAGGTTTTGGGTTCGATTCCCGGGTCAGTCAAACTATTATTGGGTTTTTCCATCAGGAATTTTGTCAGTAGCAGCCACAGAGTCTGGATTTGTGCCCGGTTGATGGCAATAGTCTCGCCCCCTATTACATGGGACTTGATCATAACTGGCGACGTGTGGGTGCACTATAATTGGGTACACCTCTGCCTAAACCTTCGGGGATTACAGTCGTGATGTTATGTTGTGTAATAATGGTGTACCTAGAGATAAATAATTTATAGTTCATTCATTATATTTGTAGCGATTAATTATTACTACTGTTAAATTTGCTGTTTCAGAAGCAGCACTCGTTTTCCGGTGATTGGCGGTGCTTTACGTAGAGCTGTTAACAAACACTCTATTATAAGGTCTAAGACCGAACAGTGAATATATGAAAACAGTGTAATCAAACATAAAACGTTCGTCATGGCTGAAAATGGTACCAGTGAACAGTGGGATTGGTACATACTGGATACTCATTATTCTGCCATTCAATTAATTGTGAGTGTGCTGACTCTAGCTACGTTTTTATATGGCATCACATCGTGGTATATCCTGAAGAAGTTTAGGAATTATAAAAACTATGTGTTTCTTAACGCCATTTTAATAAACTTGTTACTTGGCACAACAGAGGCTCTATATTACTACCATGACTTAAATGATTTCATAATACTATACTATCTAACTGAATACTTACAAACGGCGAAGACTCACTGGTTGGTAGTAGTAAGTCATATGTTTTACGTCGACTTTGTTAAAATTTTTAATGGGAATATCCAAAGAAGGTATTTAAAAAGCAGTCTCTTTGGTTGGGGTCTGCCTTTAATAATAAGCGCGTTCTTTGCGGTTACACTTATTCCTGGGCCAGTTCAATTTTTTTTACGTGATCTTTTGCCATTTCCAACATTAAATAACTTGACTAGGATAATTTTTGTGTTTGTGTACTTAGGACATCAAATTGTACCGGTGATAATTAACTGTTTATTTTACATTATAATTGTATTTTCCCTTTTCCGTAGTTTTAACACGAGCGGACATACAGCTTCGAACATCTGGCGTCGCTTGTATATAGCCACTTTGATATTTATTTTGAGCGACGTCTTATTGTTACATGATAATTTTATTGAATTAGTATTCGCTATCAGCCCAGCTGTAAGTTTTTTCATAAATGCGCTAACAATTTCAAATCCACTATTATTGGACGTATTTTTTGTCATTTTAAGGAGTAATAGGAAAATATGGTATGACTATTATGTTAATATTTTAAATCAAAGACGTAGAGATAACGATATCAATATGCGTGAAATAATTGCCCGTGAAACTGGTGATTCCCGTCCGGAGGTTCTCGATGTATAAATATAAATACAATAGATAGCGGTTCGTCAATGATCACTTCTTCGCATGACTTCGCGTGAGAGAGCTGGCGTTCTTTTTGGCCAAAGAAACAGCACTGCCATCCAAAGCAACGTGGCAATACTGCCAGTCTTCTTGGCGCTTTTCCTGTTGACAGCGATGTGGACGAATTTTTTGATGCCTTGTAATTCTTTTCCCATTTTGATACTTGTACATATTTTTATTATTATTTTTTGGTTTATTTGTAGTTTGTAATGAATATGAATAAAACATTGAATTATGTTAATATTTTAAGAAACTGTTGATCTTGTGTTGTGTTGTTCGCTTTTATAGAAAAACATAATAGTTGTCATAAAGTATTCTGAAAATACCTAACCTTCTAAACTTCTGTTTCTGTTTTTTTTTCTGTCATAAAGTCGACTTCGTAATTGCGTTACCACGTTTGCAACAATTCCAAGTAAATCATTTAAAACTTCACGAAGGTTAAGATTATCTATCTTTCAAATCGACAAACAGACCTGAGAACCTAGACAAGTGGAAATTCCCTCGAATTCCATATTTCTACTGCGACTGTCAATGGTATGAACATAATATTATACTTATCTTATATAGCTTATGTCTACCCAATGCATTTTGATTTTCTATCATCGTTATTGCTGATGAACGTCACTTTGTCTAGTTTAGATCCTGTGATGATTTTAGGCCGTTAAAGCAATAATGAGGTCGACTGTGCCTAATATTTTACTGTCAACGATAAGTTCCGCGTGTTTAACTATAATTTAAGTACCTATTATGTTATGCATTTTACATTTAACTACAAAAACTGTACAGTAAGTGTATCTGTGAGTACTGTTAAGCTTTTTTTGAAAGTAATGTAGTATTTACGTATGCTTGTACTATATTAGCGATATTGGGATAATTCTGATGTCATGAATAGATGATACATGGCATTAGAATTGTCCGCACAATCTCTTATACAAGGTGTTTTTTTTTTGTGTGTTGTGTAAATTGTTAAACAGGTCGTCTATAATTTATGTGAAATTAATAAATATTAGTCTTTTTACTGGTGATTTGTTTTTGTTTTTTTTTATTGGCTGGTTTTCCCTTCACAGGATAAAATAATTCTTACTCTCCTTCAACGTCTCAGTGTCCAGTGAGTGGCAGATTTTTATTTTACTCTTTTTAGTGGTGGTATCTCACACAAATTCCTGCCAAGTATCAATTTTAGATTGAAACCAAAAGTTATGAGCACAGCATCTAAATAGATGAAGAAGAATAAATGCACACAATAGAGGATAACTCAAAAACATTTAAAACTGACCTGTAATCATGGAGAAATCGGTGTACATACATGAAAAAAAGATGCTGGTCGAATACTTAACCTCCTCCTTTTTTAAAAGTCGGGTCAAAATACATTAGAAACGAAGGACAAAGGGGAAAACATGCAATGTTACATATGTTTTTTGAACTGGTACAGTGTATACCACTGTATACAGTACAAAGATGGTAGAACGCAACGCCAAAACACACTTAGCAATAAAATGCATATCTCGGAGGAACCTTCATAGAAAAATATTGAAACAGTGCAATAACAAGCAATGTCCAAGTTTTGTGAACCAAAAGCTAAGCAATACTTCTCACCGATAAAATAATTATAGTGAAGCTTCATACAACATTATATACTTGATGAAGCCAGGTAACAGAACAAGCTTATAACTTTGTGATTTTTCGATTTGATGCGTTACATAAAAATACTAGACACGTGTTTCAGGTTTTGCATATACTAAAACTAATGTTGTATATATACACAATGCACAAGTGTTATACACTGCATTTTCTGATTTTGCTATTTTTTCTTGTCTAAGTATAAATAAGTAAGAAAAGTGCAAAACAAATATATTTCCATTACAACCTTTTTTAAATTACTGTACCCTTTTTCAAGGATTAAAAGACTAATAATTTCGCAATTTCTACTGGTTCATTGTCTTTGTGAGATTCATGTTTATCCCCTGTGCCCTTCAACTGTAAATGCCATTATAATTATCTACTGTGCTTTTTGATAAAAATAACGAGCGATTTGGATACCAAAATGTTAAATTAATTAAATTAATACTGATTAAATTGCAACGTTGTTAACTATTGTTAGATTATCGGTTTCACAAGCAACATTCGTTCATAGGGTTTGGCGGTGCTTTATGTCGAACTGTTTATAATTATTTTTATTTTAAGTTCAAAGAAACTCTGACTCTGACTCTTGGAATGGCAGCTTAAGACACTCGATATTATGCTATTGCATCCATCGTGCTTCTGCTGACTCTAGCGACGTTTATTTACGGCGTGACGTCATAGTACACCGTGAAAAAGTTTCGTAAGTACAAAAAGGATGTGCTTCTTGTGCAATCTTCTATACTTTTAACTCAATTTATTTAACAATTCATCTCTCGCAGTTATTTAGGTATCGTAGTAATAAGAACCTAATTTCTTTACTTTCTTTTATTTTCTTTCTTTTTATTTATTTGTTTTGTTTTCTTTTTTTTACTTGATTCCTTTTTAACTGTGAAGATCCACTGATTGGTAGTTTTACCTTAATATTTTAAATGAGAATTTAAAAAAAAATATTCCAAAAATAGCTTCTTTGATAAGGTTGGGATGTGTCTTGAATAACAAGCGCCAGTTGTGCCGTGCAAATTTTAATCGGCTATTTCAATTTTTTTTTCATTTATTTATTCGAGTGAATCCTGGCTGTAAATGTTAGTATGATAATAATGGTGGATACCATTATTATTTATTATCATACTAATCAATTGAGGAAATTTATTTCTAAGTAACTAGATACTTAACTGCATTTTTAACATAATACTTCTATTTTCAATTTGCAACACTTACAGTTCATAACATCTGCCTTTTCTTGTATATAGCCACTTTATATTTTGAGCGATGTCCTATAGTTGTATATTATTCACATTGAGTTGTTATTATAATCCAGTAAAAATGTTACTTCGACAATTGATAACGAAAAGCGATTAAACTATAAAAAAATTGTCCTAATAATAATTCTTGGGTTGACTCCTTCGTTGGTCGAGTGTTGGCAAGCACGACTGCTGAGCATGAGGGTCTGGGTTCGATTCCCGGGTCAGTCAAACTGTTATTGTGTTTTTCCATCAGGAATTTTGTCAGCAGCCACAGAGTCTGGATTTGTGCCCGTTTGATGGCAATAGTCTCGTCCCCTATTACATCAATCAAATATCTTTATTGGAACAAAAACATATTTCACAAAGTAATTGCGTACGTAAATAGCTGCATTAATTTAAAACTGTGTCACAGCTATTATCGCCCACCTCCAGGAGGGAGACGACAGCGTTCCAGGTACAAACATTAAAATAGTAAAATATAAAAATAGTAAACAACTAAAATAGTTAAAAATTATAAGAGCAAAAAGGAAATAAAAAAAAGTTATGAAAGTAATTGATGTGCATGTGGGAGTGTTGTATGTGAGTGTAGTGCGTGTGTGTGGAATGTAAGTGTAGAGTGTGCTTGTGGAACCTCCCCACGAGCACACTCCGCCGCGCTACTTGTATTTGGCATGCATGTCTACGGAAGAAAGATCTTTACATAGGACTTGATCATATCTGGCGACATGTGGGTGTACTATAATTGGGTACACCTCTGCCTAAGCCTTCGGGGATTACAGCCGTGATGTTATGTTGTGTAATAACGGTGTACCTAGAGATAAAAAAAATATAGTTAATTAAATTTGCTGTTTCAGAAGCAGCACCCGTTTTCCGGTGATTGGTGGTGCTGTACACAGAGCTGTTAACAAACACCCTGTTATAAGTCCGAACAGTGAATCTATGAAAACAGTGTAATCAAACATAAAACGTTCGTCATGGCTGAAACTTATACCAGTGAACAGTGGGATTGGTACATACTGGATACTCATTATTCTACCATTCAATTAATTGTGAGTGTGCTGACTCTAGCTACGTTTTTATATGGCGTCACATCGTGGTATATCCTGAAAAAGTTTAGGAATTATAAAAACTATGTGTTTCTTAACGCCATTTTAATAAACTTGTTACTTGGTACAACAGAGGTTCTATATTACTACCCTGACTATTTCATAATACTATACTATCTAACTGAATACTTACAAACGGCGAAGACTCACTGGTTGGTAGTAGTAAGTCATATGTTTTACGTCGACTTTGTTAAAATTTTTAATGGGAATATCCAAAGAAGGTATTTGAAAAGCAGTCTCTTTGGTTGGTTCCTGTCTTTAATAACAGCTGCGTTTTTTATGTGTCCATATATTCGTAAGCTAATTGATTTTTTTTTAATTGATGATGATTGGCCATATTCTGTCGATGCAGATAGTATAGTATACGAGTATATATATATGTTGGTGTACTTAGGAAATCTAATTGTACCAGTGACAATTAACTGTTTATTTTACATTATAATTGTATTTTCCCTTTTCCGCAGTATTAACACGAGCGCACATACAGCTTCGAACATCTGGCGTCGCTTGTATATAGCCACTTTGATATTTATTTTGAGCGACATCTTATTGTTATTTGATATTTTTATTGAATTGGTATTCACTATCAGCCCAGCTGTACATTTTTTCATAAAAGCGCTAACAATTTCAAATCCACTATTATTGGACGTATTTTTTGTCATTTTAAGAAGTAATAGGAAAATATGGTATGATTATTATGTAAATAAATTAAATCATAGACGTAGAGATAACGATATCAATATGCGTGAAAGAATTGCCCGTCGATCTGATGATTCCCGTCCGGAGGTTCTTGATGTATAAATATAATTACAATAGATATATTTTTTTCTAATAACGAACCGCTATCTATTGATAGCGGTTCGTCAATTGTCACTTCTTCGCGTGAGATAGCTGGCGTTATTTTGGGCCAAAGAATCAGCACTGCCATTCAAAGCAACGTAGCAATACTGCCAGCCTTCTTGGCACTTTTCCCGATGACAGCGATGTGGACGAATTTTTTGATGCCTTGTAATTCTTTTCCCACTTTGATACTTATACATATTTTTATTATTATTTTTAGGTTATTATTCCCTTTATTTATTTCTATACAAATTAATTACATTTTTAAATATTCTTTAGATAAAAACAATACAAAAAAAAACATTTAAAAATAAAAAAAATTGTAGCCCACCGGTATCGGGAACAGGGTCGAAGCTACAGGGTCCAAGCTACCGGGTCAGGGCTCCAGAGAGAGGAACCTCCTAACAATACGAGCCGTGTCCATAAGTACCGCTTTCTGAATCAAGCCTTGATCCAGCTGCCTAACGAGAGCCTCCTCAGGTATTGGTCGAGGCTCTTGGCAATTAAGCCATGGGCTGATACAACTATCGGCACAGTGATCGCTGAGTCCACATCCCACATGTCGACAACCTTGTGAGCCAAGTCAAGGTACTTGATTTGCTTATCTTTCTCGGTTTCCACGAGGTTCTCATCATGCGGGACCGTTATATCAACAATCATTGCGCGCCGCTCTGATCGATCCACCACCACTATATCAGGCTTATTGGCTACAACATTCCTGTCAGTGATGATGGATCGATTATTATTTTTTAGGTTTATTTTTATTTTCTAAAATGACTAAAAATATTTGTTTATGTTAAAATTATTAGAAACTGTTGATCTTATGTTGTGTTGTTAACTTTTATAGAAAAATATAATAGTCATAAAGTATTCTGAAAATACCTAACCCATTAACTTCTGTTTCTGTTTCTTTTTCTGTCATAATGTCGACTTCGTAATTGCGTTACCACGTTTGCAACAATTCCAAGTAAATCATTTAAAACTTCACGAAGGTTAAGATTATCTATCTTTCAAATCGACAAACAGACCTTAGAGCCTAGACAAGTTTAAATCTCTCTCGAACCGTTCCATGTTTCTACTGCGACTGTCAATGGTATGAACATATTATATTTATCTTTTAAAGCCTATGTCTACCCAATGCATTTTGATTTTCTATCATCGTTATTGCTGATGAACGTCACTTTGTCTAGTCTAGATCCTGTGATGAGTTTAGGCCGTTAAAGCAATTATGAGGTCGACTGTGCCTAATATTTTACTGTCAACGATAAGTTCCGCGTGTTTAACTATTATTTAAGTACCTATTATGTTATGCATTTTACAATATAACTACAAAAAGTATTCAGTATTTCAGTTAGTCTATCTGTAAGTACTGTTAAGCTTTTTTTTGAAAGCAATGTAGTATTTACGTATGATTGTTACTATAATAGCGACATTGGGATAATTCTGATGTCATGAATAGATGATACATGGCATTAGAATTGTCCGCACAATCTCTTATACAAGGTGTTTTTTTTTGTGTGTTGTGTAAATTGTTAAACAGGTCGTCTATAAATTATGTGAAATTAATAAATATTAGTCTTTTTACTGGTGATTTGTTTTTGTTTTTTTTTATTGGCTGGTTTTCCCTTCACAGGATAAAATAATTCTTACTCTCCTTCGACGTCTCAGTGTCCAGTGAGTGGCAGATTTTTATTTTACTCTTTTTAGTGGTGGTATCTCACACAAATTCCTGCCAAGTATCAATTTTAGATTGAAACCAAAAGTTATGAGCATAGCATCTAAATAGATGAAGAAGAATAAATGCACACAATAGAGGATAACTCAAAAACACTTAAAACTGACCTGTAATCACGGAGAAATCGGTGTACATACATGAAAAAAAAAGATGCTGGTCGAATACTTAACCTCCTCCTTTTTTAAAAGTCGGGTAAAAATACATTAGAAACGAAGGACAAAGGGGAAAACATGCAATGTTACATATGTTTTTTGAACTGGTACAGTGTATACCACTGTATACAGTACAAAGATGGTAGAACGCAACGCCAAAACACACTTAGCAATAAAATGCATATCTCGGAGGAACCTTCATAGAAAAATATTGAAACAGTGCAATAACAAGCAATGTCCAAGTTTTGTGGACCAAAAGCTAAGCAATACTTTTCACCGATAAAATAATTATATATAAGGATTAAAAGACTAATAATTTCGCAATTTCTACTGGTTCATTGTCTTTGTGAGATTCATGTTTATCCCCTGTGCCCTTCAACTGTAAATGCCATTATAATTATCTACTGTGCTTTTTGATAAAATAACGAGCGATTTGGATACCAAAATGTTAAATTAATTAAATTAATACTGATTAAATTGCAACATTGTTAACTATTGTTAGATTATCGGTTTCACAAGCAACATTCGTTCATAGGGTTTGGCGGTGCTTTATGTCGAACTGTTTATAATTATTTTTAATTTAAATTCAAAGAAACTCTGACTCTGACTCTTGGAATGGCAGCTTAAGACACTCGATATTATGCTATTGCGTCCATCGTGCTTCTGCTGACTCTAGCGACGTTTATTTACGGCGTGACGTCATAGTACACCGTGAAAAAGTTTCGTAAGTACAAAAGCTTCTAAGCTTCTTGTGAAAGTGATTCCTGGCTGTAAATGTTAGTATGATAATAATGGTCGATACAATTATTATTTATTATCATACCAATCAACCGAGGAAATTTATTTCTTAATAACTAGATACTTAACTGCATTTTTAACATAATACTTCTATTTTCAATTTGCAACACTTACAGTTCATAACATCTGGCGTTTCTTATTTAAAGCCACTTTATATTTTGAGCGATGTCCTATAGTTGTATATTATTCACATTGAGTTGTTATTGTAATCCAGTAAAAATGTTTCTTCGTTAATTGATAACGATTACCGATAATATTATAAAAAAGTCCTAATAATAAGTCTTGGGTTGATTGCTTCGTTGGTCGAGTGTTGGCAAGCACGACTGCTGAGCATGAGGTTTTGGGTTCGATTCCCGGGTCAGTCAAACTATTATTGGGTTTTTCCATCAGGAATTTTGTCAGTAGCAGCCACAGAATATGGATTTGTGCCCGGTTGATGGCAATAGTCTCGCCCCCTATTACATGGCACTTGATGATAACTGGCGACGTGTGGGTTTACTATAATTGAGTACACCTCTGCTTAAACCTTCGGGGATTACAGTCGTGATGTTATGTTGTGTAATAATGGTGTACCTAGAGATAAATAATTTATAGTTCAATCATTACATTTGTAGCGATTAATTATAACTACTGTTAAATTTGCTGTTTCAGAAGCAGCACCCGTTTTCCGGTGATTGGTGGTGCTTTACGTAGAGCTGTTAACACACACTCTATTAGACCGAAATGTGAATCTATGAAAACAGTGTAATCAAACATAAAACGTTCGTCATGGCTGAAAATGATACCAGTGAACAGTGGGATTGGTACATACTGGATACTCATTATTATGCCATTCAATTAATTGTGAGTTGGCTGACTCTAGCTACGTTTATATATGGCGTCACGTCGTGGTATATCCTGAAGAAGTTTAGGAATTATAAAAACTATGTGTTTCTTAACGCCATCTTAGTAAACTTGTTACTTTATACAACAGAGGCTCTATACTACTGCTTTGACTTAAATGATTCCATAATACTAGACTATCTAACTGAATACTTACAAACGGCGAAGACTCACTGGTTGGCAGTAGTAAGTCATATGTTCTACGTCGACTTTGTTAAAATTTTTAATGGGAATATCCAAAGAAGGTATTTGAAAAGCAGTCTCTTTGGTTGGTTCCTGTCTTTAATAACAGCTGCGTTTTTTATGTGTCCATATATTCGTAAGCTATTTGTTTTTTTTTTAATTGATGATGATTCGCCATATTCTGTCGATGCAGATAGTATAGCATACGAGTATATATATATGTTGGTGTACTTAGCAAATCTAATTGTGCCAGTGACAATTAACTGTTTATTTTACATTATAATTGTATTTTCCCTTTTCCGTAGTATTAACACGAACGCACATACAGCTTCGAACATCTGGCGTCGCTTGTATATAGCCACTTTGATATTTATTTTGAGCGACGTCTTATTGTTATTTGATAATTTTATTGAATTGGTATTCACTATCAGCCCAGCTGTACATTTTTTCATAAAAGCGCTAATAATTTCAAATCCACTATTATTGGACGTATTTTTTGTCATTTTAAGAAGTAATAGGAAAATATGGTATGATTATTATGTAAATAAATTAAATCATAGACGTAGAGATAACGATATCAAGATGCGTGAAAGAATTGCCCGTCGATCTGATGATTCCCGTCCGGAAGTTCTTGATGTATAAATATAATTACAATAGATATATTTTTTTCTATTGACGAACCGCTATCTATTGAGAGCTGGCGTTATTTTTGGCCAAAGAATCAGCACTGCCATTCAAAGCAACGTAGCAATACTGCCAGCTTTCTTGGCACTTTTCCCGTTGACAGCGATGTGGACGAATTTTTTGATGCCTTGTAATTCTTTTCCCATTTTGATACTTGTACATATTTTTATTATTATTTTTTGGTTTATTTGTAGTCTGTAATATGACTAAAAATATTTATTTATGTTAAAATTGTTAGAAACTGTTGATCTTTTGTTGTGTTGTTAACTTTTATAGAAAAATATAATAGTCATAAAGTATTCTGAAAATACCTAACCCATTAACTTCTGTTTCTGTTTTTTTTTTTTTCATAATGTCGACTACGTATTTGTGTTACCACGTTTGCAACAATTGCAAGTAAATTATTTAAAACTTCACGAAGGTTAAGATTATCTATCTTTCAAATCGACAAACAGACCGGAGAGCCTAGACAAGTGGAAATTCCCTCGAATTCCATGTTTCTACTGCGACTGTCAATGGTATGAACATAATATTATACTTATCTTATATAGCTTATGTCTACCCAATGCATTTTGATTATCTATCATCGTTATTGCTGATGAACGTCATTTTGTGTAGTCTAGATCCTGTGATGAGTTTAGGCCGTTAAAGCAAGTATGAGGTCGACTGTGCCTAATATTTTACTGTCAACGATAAGTTCCGCGTGTTTAACTATTATTTAAGTACCTATTATGTTATGCATTTTACATATAACTACAAAAAGTATTCAGTTAGTCTATCTGTAAGTACTGTTAAGCTTTTTTTTGAAAGCAATGTAGTATTTACGTATGCTTGTTACAATAATAGCGATATTGGGATAATTCTGATGTCATGAATAGATGATACATGGCATTAGAATTGTCCGCACAATCTCTTATACAAGGTGTTTTTTTTGTGTGTTGTGTAAATTGTTAAACAGGTCGTCTATAAATTATGTGAAATTAATAAATATTAGTCTTTTTACTGGTGATTTGTTTTTGTTTTTTTTTATTGGCTGGTTTTCCCTTCACAGGATAAAATAATTCTTACTCTCCTTCAACGTCTCAGTGTCCAGTGAGTGGCAGATTTTTATTTTACCCTTTTTAGTGGTGGTATCTCACACAAATTCCTGCCAAGTATCAATTTTAGTTTGAAACCAAAAGTTATGAGCACAGCATCTAAATAGACGAAGAAGAATAAATGCACACAATAGAGGATAACTCAAAAACACTTAAAACTGACCTGTAATCACGGAGAAATCGGTGTACTTACATGAAAAATAAAGATGCTGGTCGAATACTTAACCTCCTCCTTTTTTAAAAGTCGGGTAAAAATACGTTAGAAACGAAGGGCAAAGGGGAAAACATGCAATGTTACATTTTATGTTTTTTGAACTGGTCATACCACTGTATACAGTACAAAGATGGTAGAACGAAACGCCAAAACACACTTAGCAATAAAATGCATAGTCTCGGAGGAACCTTCATAGAAAAATATTGAAACAGTGCAATAACTAGCAATGTCCAAGTTTTGTGAACCAAAAGCTAAGCAATACTTTTCACCGATAAAATATAGTGAAGCTTCATCAAGTACATACATCATTATTTCTAGTATTTGCAAAACCTGAATATGTATGAATATGTTCAGAATAAGTAACTGAATCGATCCGTTACTAGTTGGACACCGTGCGACATTAAGTACCTATCGCAATCGTTTAGGTACCTACAGCCAAATTATTATTATCAATGAGCTCAAGACGACGCTGGAGGAGCGCGTGCGGCAGCGCCGTGTGGTGACCACGTTTTTATGCGGACAACCAGGTAACGTAAAGTATATTTTTCATGATACATTTTTGAAATTTTGTACATAGATTCTTTACATAAAATAAATTAAATATTAAAATTCATTTATTTCAGGTTCATAAAAATATATATTTCTGTGTATACACACAAACACATATACAACAACACACCTAAAAATAAGTTACACAAATAAGGTAGTTAAGTTTGAATATTTAAAAATGTAATACACACATACAAACACATAAAAATACTAGACACGTGTTGGAGGTTTCGCGTAAACTAAAACGAATGTATACAGAACCACGACAACAACCTTTGACTGTTACCCACCAGACACAATATTAGTCTTTAAACTCATGATTTGTTTTTGTTTTTTTTTATATCTATTATTTAACTATAAATCAAAAAATCTTCCATTTTTGTTTTAAAAAAATCCCAATCCTAATCAAAAATACTGATTGCACAGCAATACAAAAATATGAATTTAAATAAGTATTGGTGCATATTTTCCGATTATTTTGAGTACCTACTAGTTTTGTTAAGGATTTGAATTGTTTGCATTACAGTAATTATTTTGAAGTAAAAATATTAAGTTTATTTCTGATGTGCATTTAAAAATAAGTCTTATAAAATAGCTTGGTTTCCCTGTATAGTACTAAAGAATTCTTACTGTCCTTCCACGTTGCGTAGTCCTAAGTGGCAGATTTTTATTCTACCCTCTTTAGTTGTGGTATCTCACACAAATCCCTATCAAGAATCTTAATTTTCTTCAAATAAACATATTTATTTAAGATTTAATGTACCCTTTTTCAAGGATCAAACAACTATTTTTCCTACTGGTTCATTGTCTTTGTGACATTGCATGCCATTATAATTATCTACTATGCTATTTGATAAAAATAACGAGCGATTTAGATACTAAAACGTTAAATTAATTAAATGATTACTAATTAAATTGTAACGTTATTAACTATTGTCGTATTGGCGGTTTCACAAGCAATATCAGTTCATAGGGTTTGGCGGCACTTTTTGTAAAACTGTTTACTTTTTTTTACTGTGCTTTTTTATTACTTTTATTTTAAGTTCTGAGAACCATGACTCTTGGAATGGCAGCTTAGCACACTCTGTATTATGCTTTTGAGTCCGTCGCGCTTCTACTGACTCTAGATACATTTATTTACGGCGTGACGTCATGGTGCACCGTGAACAAGTTTCGTAAGTAAAAAATAAAAGTTTCTTGTGCAATCTTACTAAACTTCTTACTAAATATTTTAAAGAATACAAATTGATAACCCCGAGTTACTTATGAGCAGTAATAAGAGTCTACTTAACTTTCCAGTGTGAAAAATCCACTGATCGGTAGTTTTAACTTAAAATTTTAAATGGTAATGGCAAAAAAAAAAACAAAACGGAGCCTCTTTTATTTGGTTGGGATGTGTTTAGAACAACAAGCGCCAGTTTTGGGCGTGCAAATTATTCCAATTTCTTTTTATTTTATTCTAGTGTGTCCTGTAAATTTTAGTATCATAAAAATGGTCGAGACATTTCTTTATTGTCATACTTATCATCGAGAAAATTGAATCCTATTTAAGTAGATACCTGACTGTTTTTTAACATAAAACTTCTATTTTCAATTTACCACACTTACAGTTTCTAATATCTGGCGTCGGTTGTATATAGCCACTTTATAAATTGAGCGATGTCCTATTGTTGTATATATTCACATTGAGTTGTTATTGTAATCCAGTAAAATGTTGCTTGGTTTATTAATAACGATAAGCGATAATACTATAAAAATCTAATCAAAAATAAAATTAAATTAGCATAAGACTAAAAGTAAGAAAATATAAACATCTAAAAAAAAAAACGACGACAATAGGACACTTAGGCGTCAAAGAACACCTCCGCATCGCTGTCATCTGGAAACGTGCCCAGAAGACTGGTAGCATTGCCACGCTGAATGGCAATGCTAATTCTAAAATCAAATTAATTAGTGCTTATAATTTTGTCTTGGGTTGACTGCTTTTTTGGTCGAGTGGTGGCAAACACGACCACTGAGCTTGAGATTTTGGTTTCGATTCCCCGGTTGGGAAAATTTTATTGGGTTTTTCCATCAGGAATTTTGTCATTAGCAACCACAGAGTCTGGATTTGTGCCCGGTTGATGGCAATAGTCTCGCCCCCTATTACATGGGACTTGATCATAACTGGCGACGTGTGGGTGTACTATATTTGGGTACACCTCTGTCTAAGGGATTACAGTCGTGATGTTATGTTGAGTAATAATGGTGTACCTAGAGATAAATAATTTATAGTTCATTCATTATATTTGTAGCGATTAATTATTACTACTGTTAAATTTACTGTTTCAGAAGCAGCACTCGTTTTCCGGTGATTGGTGGTGCTTTACGTAGAGCTGTTAACAAACACTCTATTATAAGTTCTAAGACCGAACAGTGAATCTATGAAAACAGTGTAATCAAACATAAAACGTTCGTCATGGCTGAAAATGATACCAGTGAACAGTGGGATTGGTACATACTAGATACTCATTATTATGCCATTCAATTAATTGTGAGTGTGCTGACTCTAGCTACGTTTTTATATGGCGTCACATCGTGGTATATCCTGAAGAAGTTTAGGAATTATAAAAACTATGTGTTTCTTAACGCCATCTTAGTAAACTTGTTACTTTGTACGACAGAGGCTCTGTATTACTTCCTCAACTCTGATTTTATCATAGCATATTACTGTCTACTTCAATACATTGCAACGGCGAAGACCCACTGGTTGGTGGTTGTAAGTCATATGTTTTATGTCGATTTTGTTAAAGTTTTTAATGGTAATGTTCAAAGAAAACATTTAAAGAGCAGTCTCTTTGGTTGGGGTCTGTCTTTAATAACAAGCGCGTTGTTTCTGATTGAACTTTTGCCACGTTCTAAACAATTGGCTCCGATAATTATTGTGTTCGTGTACTTCGGAAGTCAAATTGCGCCGGTGATTATTAACGGTTTATTTTACATTATAATTGTATTTTCCCTTTTCCGAAGTTTTAACACGAGCGCACATACAGCTTCGAACATCTGGCGTCGCTTGTATATAGCCACTTTGATATTTATTTTGAGCGACGTCTTATTGTTATATGAAAATTTAATTGAATTCTTATTCTATACCAGCCCAGCTGTAAGATTTTTCATAAGAGCGTTAACAGTTTCAAATCCACTATTATTGGACGTATTTTTTGTAATTTTAAGGAGTAATAGGAAAATATGGTATGACTATTATGTTAATAAATTAAATCAAAGACGTAGAGATAACGATATCAATATGCGTGAAAGAATTACTCGTGGATCTGATGATTCCCGTCCGGAGGTTCTCGATGTATAAATACAAATACAATAGGCAAATAGATAGCGGTTGGTCGGCTCTTCGCGTGACCAAGATCAGCACTTCCATCCAAACGTGGCAACTGCCAGTCTTCTTGGTACTTTTCCTGTTAACAGAATTTCTTAGTTGCACGAACGTTCTGATGCCCTGTAATTTTTTCCCATTTTGATACTTGTACATATTGTTTTAATAATTTTTTATGTATATATTTTGTAGTTTAAATTATTGTTGTAATTTAAATAAAAACTTTTAATATTTTAAGTAACTCTTGATCTTCATAGTTAAGTAGTAAGATAAATATAATTACTGGTATAATGTAATATGTAGGAAACAATATTTTTGAGCCGTTTGGGGTCGAAACTCTGGGGCCGTGGGGTCCGAGTGCTCATAGCCTGTTTAAGAAAATTTCGAAATGCCAAGTTGACGCTTTCCGTGACCCAAGGGCTGACTTTTACCTTGGCCAGAGGCTAAGTGTTGCCATACAACGTGGCAACGCCGCCATCTTTTTGGCACATTACCAGCTGACAGCGTTGAGGAGGAGTTTTTCTAAGTTGTTGTTAGTTTATTTAATAGTTTTTAATTTATAATGTATAATTATGTATGTAACAAAATATACCTAATACCTTATCTATTAACTTCTGTTACTGTTCTTTTGTATATAATTATTTTGTCACCGTAAAATTGTAAATTCCGTTAGATTATAATCTATCTCGCGAGATTGTAAACTGTCGAAAGATTGTGAACCGTAACATATTGCTTACAATTTAACGCATTATTTTTCGGTAGTAAAATCTATCGAAGTGAAACCGTCAAATTGTGAAATGGCATGCGACGGAACGCACTTTGCCCGAACTAGGAATCGAACCTAGGACCTCATGCTCAGCAGTCGCTCTGGCGATAAGTAGACTCAAACTCAAACTCAAACTCAAAACTATTTATTGCATTCATGTGTACATTTAGTTGTTACATGTATTCCAGTGTGCATGGATACCTAGATTATATAGGGAAGTTATTAACAGAATTATGTTAATCAAGAGAATATACCGACAAAACGACAATAAAATAAACTGCGTATAACTTATGACGTTCCCAGTCTACGTATAAAAATTAATATGAATACATCCAGTAGTTCAGTCACAGGATATTATTTTCCATTTTGAGCATTTTCTACGTGATGTAGATTAATAGGCTAGGACCGACAGATAGAACGAATGATAGAACGACTCCCTCATCGGTAGGTATAAATATTAAACACATTGCCAACTTATTTTTTACTTATATTTTACTTCAAAAACCTTTGCCAAATTCGTTCCTTAAATATTTCCAGACGCCAATTAATGCAAATTATGCCTAAGGTTAGTAAATCAATATTAATTAATGGTGTTGCATTTCGCTAACAGTTTTATGCTATTTAAGTTTGTTTGATTTTATTTATTTCGATCATAGATTTTATTTGATAGTTTAAAAACATTCCCATTACCAGTATTTTCACTTATTGTCGTATTGTCGGCGCCACCCTGTATATTCTCCCATGGATAGTGTCGTTCATATAATTTATGTAGATTTGTAGGTGCAACCACAGTTTCGGCAACCTAGCAACTACCCTAACCTTTCGGCATTTTAGTGACTCGTTAGCCAAATATAATAACCCCAAAATTACAATCGAAAAGTGGAGTGCTTAAAAACCAGCTGGCTAAATGTACAGTAGGAAGGATTATTTACATTAGTAGGTAAGCCTAGGAATGGTTTATAATTTCCAAGGAACACCAGACATAGTTTAAAGCTAATAACGTAGATGAAACGGGCTCTGCTTATTCCATAAGCGTAAAGTAGCGCAAAGATAAAGAAGAAACACAATATTTTACTCGGCAAACTAAGTTAGCCTAGTTTCTAAGAAAAAAAAACATGCAACATGTGTTAGCATCCGCGGCACGTAGACTTGTAAGTGCTTCGAGTCTATGGGCTAGTTTTAATGATAGCCTTCGCGCGGTTTGTTTCAAATTCAATTAAGATACTGTTCTTTAGTATTTTTCTAATCGATTAGGCGTTGATGGTTTACGGTTTTTTGATTGATTAACGTGGTGTTATGGTGACACTACATGTTTATTTTTTGTTTGTAAAGTGTATTCTCTCTTATATATACATAAAAATATACATACGAATAAATAAAATTGAAGTGTCTGTTTGTAATAAAAAAATAAAAATAACAGCTTTTTATTGAATGCATATTATTGTATACAACAAAAAAAAAACATCTTTTTACATTTTTGTCTGTCTGTCTGTTTGTTCCGGCTAATCTCCGAAACGGCTAGACCGATTTTGACAGGACTTTTACTGGATGATGTTATAAGACGTAACTTATGCAATTTTTATTTTAGAAAAATAGATAAGGGTTCGGTGAAAAGATTAAACTCTTGAATTTGTTAACAAAATCCGATTCAAATAGGGAAGTAATATTTTTATAATACATAATTTCACGCGGACGAAGGTAGCTGGTTTAAAATAAGACTTAATTAGTAAACGAGCACGGTTCGAAAATCACCAATTTAGGTGTGTAAGTTTTGGTTATTAATAAAAACACAGTCATTTAAGTTTAAATAAAAAATAAAAAACTTATCACAGTAGGGGGTCGACCATTAATCACGTGAGGGTCGAAAGGGGGAGGGGTTTGGAAAAAAAATCACGAAATATAACTACAACCCCGCCCTGTCCCCGGCGGGGTTGTTGTGAGATATCACGTGCAGTTAATATTCTGATTTTTTTAAAGATAGTTTGTACCAAAAAAAATACACTTGATTTTGGGTAGGGGGTAGGGGTAGTCTAAAACCTCTACACGTATCACCATGGGAAGGGGGATGGGGTTAAAAAGTTGCTAAAAACATCACGTGATTAATGAACGACCCCTAGAAACGTCAAATCATTAGTAAAGTAAAGAAAAATGTTTATTTTTAGTTTGTTTCTTCTACCACTGCAAAAATTACAGAACACAAGGAAGTGCTTCTGTATCGCAGTGGTAGTTAAAATTACGCAAATGATGTCCCATCTAATTATCGAGTATGTTTTACTTTTCTTTTGCTAGCTGAGTTGTTCAGGGCATAAAGCTATTATCAGGGGCATATATATTGATTAATGCTCAAACAAGTAAACAAAGGTAAAAGTAATTAATGTTTCATAATTCATAAAAATATTGTTTGCTTTAAGTATGTAGTGTGAGATGAGACCATGAACTTGTACACAACGTTTTTAAATAAATGAACACTGCCCCCGAAGCAATAAATTGTTACGATGTTACAAAAGTTGTAAAATTGTTACGAGATGATCATAAAGAATTCATGGTTGGAACTTTTACTCGAGTTTCTGATTCAATTTTGTATGATAAATCCATTTTAGAACAAAAAATTCTTAGGAATTTTGGTGAAAACTTTAGGGTAATTTTCCTAAACTTTGCTTATTATCCTAATGATAGCGAAACGTTGATAAAGTCTTCCACGGCCGCGGGACTTATAGAATTACCGTGACCCTGGATCATAAGGGGCTATTGAAGGACACTGTGGATTTTAGTCAGTACAAGTCTGACAGTCCCTCCCGCTCTGCCCTGGGTGGGAGGAATCATTTGATGATTTTACCACGATAAAAAAAAAAGTCTTCCATGGCGTTTTGCAGTCTATTGCCAGTTAGTGTTATTTTGCTCATTGTAATTATTAGTCAGCGTAGTTCCTTCGTCCGTAAACTGATTACCGATGACCTCCGCAAGGGAAACCTAGGTTTGTGCAAAAAGTAGGTTGTAATTGTATAAATTGCACAGGAAAATCTTTACTGTCGGGCGCTTTTAGTTTTTTCGGGTACCTCATTACCCGAAAAATTTGGTGATTCTTGACCTCAATATAGTCCTGAGGACAGAGGTGAGGTCAACGATAGAACGAGCTAACCCAAAAAAACCTATTATTCCGCCCATGGGCCTCTGGCTGGCTTTACACGCCGTCGAGAAATAGCTCTCAGGCTTGCTGGTTTCCTCACAATGTTTTCCTTCACCGAAGCAAGTGGTAATCATTATACAAAACGCACCGAAAATCAGAGGTCCATGTGCGGTCTTGGGTTCGAACTTTAGACCTATGACTTCGCAGTCCGACGGTCCCACGACTAGGATATCACTGCTTACTAATTTTCTAGTGAGAAACTAAAAGGATTGTAGTTACAATTCTGTTTAACAGATTCAATAAGTAATAAACGAAATACCAACAATATTTCCTGAACAATTAATTAGTTAACACAAATTATTTACATTTTGTTAACCTCGTAATTTAATTCTATGAATTTATAGTAGTAATAACCGCGTTACGTATTAAAGGGTACTGTAAAGTGTGCCCGTGGGGTGAATTGGAGGTAGCAATATAACCTGAGTACCTAAAGGGCTCTACACACCAAAGCCCGGAACTGCCGAACCGCCGCGCGCCGTCGGCGGACTAGTAGACGACATGTCGAAAAAGTTGACATAACATAATAATTTATTTCAAATAAACGATTAATAAACGATTGTAGATTTACAATTTTTTTCATCTTAAATAATAATAGGTAACACAGAATAAATTGTACTCTACAATAAGGTGGGTGAAGCTCTGTCCTCCTAGCTAGGCTCCAAAATAGCCTGTGTTAAGGTGACACTGTTTCGATCCCTAGGTACTCGTACTAATGTACATGGCCCGAAATGTATAACTTTCTTTTAATCAGACAACTCAACACACCAAAACCGTTAATATGTCTTCGACATGTCAAAGCACGCGGCAACTTAGTACGCACGCAAGTGGTCGAGTAGGCGGCTTTGGTGTGAAAAACCCATTACACTACAGCTCGATTGTCGTCGGGCAACTGAGTGCGTACGCAAGACGCCGATATGTCGGCGGATTGTACGCGCGGTTGCGGCGGATTTAGTGTGTAGAGACCATAAAGTACAAATATTCGTTATTATTGTTTAGTATCTGCTTGGGTACCGTTTGTATATACACAGTACACAAGCAACTTACAGCCCATATGGTACTGGAATAATTGCGTTCGTGCTTAGAGCTTAGATTAAGTGCTAAAAGGTACAAGTGAAGTTCTCTAAGTTATTTTATGTTATTATAGATGTGCTCCGCGACTTTCGTCCTCGTGAAATAGTTATATAAAATACTACTTCCCTATTTTAATCGGATTTTGTTAATATTTAAAGGATTTTAATTTTTTTTGCAGGGAACCCTAATTCTTTTTTTTAATTAAAGTAAAAGCTTGAGTTACTCCTTATAACATCAGCTATATGCCAGTAAAATTCCCGCCAAAATCGGTCCAGCCGCTTCGGAGATTAGCCGGAACAAACAGACAGACAGACAAAAATATGTGTTTTTGTGACAAGTACCGTATACACTTTCAAAAGCATTCAGTACAAAGCAGTTATTTTAAAATTACAAACCGACACTTCAATTTTTTTTATTTGTATCACTCCTACGTCCTGAGTAAATTTTGAGTTTGTTTGGAGGAGTAGAAATAGTCCAAAGAAACGATGGATGGTCTGTATGATATGAAAAGTCATATTATTATGGTTTGAAGGGTATTAATGAGGAGCTCGTGGCTAAATAATAACAGCCGCTGGGGTCGATCTTTAGGTTAAGCCGTGCTTGCCTAGGTTGGTCTGGGGATGGGTGACAGCCCATTACATACCGAGTTTCCTCCGTGCCTCGGAAAGCCGTTGGTCCCGGCTGTCATTTGTAGATCTTTGACAGTCTTTAGGTAGTCAGTGGCCCAAAAAGTCTGACAACCAGTCTTACCAAGGGGTATCGTATTACCCAGTACTAACTGGGTTGTGGAGGTCAGATAGGCAGTCGCTCCATGTAAAATACTGGTATTCAGCTGTATCCGGTTAGACTGGAAGCCGACCCCAATATAATTGGGAAAAGGCAGGCAGATTATGAAGGGTATTAACAGAAAGCGAAGTATGGGAGAAGGAAACATGCTGCTGATCCCTAAATAAATATAAATGACAAAATGCACAGTTATTCGTCGTGCGTCTTGGCGGAGTATTGTATTATCTGTGGTATTGGCGAGTTAGTACGGAACACGAACGCCATCTGCCTATTTCCGAATGAACCATTTCTAAGAAGTACACTATGAAGACACTTTCACTCAGGAATAACACTCTACTACCATAAAAACAAAGATTATCATAAAAATACAAAAACATGCCCGTTTTGGGAGGAAGCGAAACCTTTTTAATATGTATGCGGACCCACGGAGTCGTTACATCCTTTTGTAGCTACCTCGAAGTGAAAGTTGACCTCGAAAATTTTCCACCAAGTCAAGGTCATTAGACGTGGAATGACTCATAATTTTTACCCGACTTCGAAAGCGAAGTTCAAAAGAAGGGGTATGTTTTTAACCTGTATAGATTCATCTACAGGTTTTAGTAATTTTGTATTCTACTTTATTCTCCAAGAGACATACTATTATTATGCTATTATGGATTCTGAAAAAAAAAATACTTTGGCCCCAAGTAGTCGGAAAATATTTTTGGTTTTTCGAGTCTTCGGTAAGATACAAGAGCAGTACTACCACTAGACTATCACTGCAATCAGGGGTAAAAGTGTATAAAACCATTCGAAGGGAATCAAACAAAATCATGAGCAACAGGAATTATATTTAGCAATTTAACAAATAAACAAATCATTAAAAACATTATTAGATAGGTATCTACATTTTTATCGTGATGAATAAACAATGAAATAGCAGGCAGATGATTTCAGTACGTACAAGTTTTCGTCAATAAGGCTGAACTCACACCGAAAGAGCGGCGACCGTGTTATACTGCAGAAGATTTTCTCAATGATAATTTTTAACATGTTGTGTGCAATAAACGTTTGATATCATTTTTAAATATTTTTAAGTCTGTTTGTCTTTTTAGGTTAAATTTAAAATAGTTTTTATTTTTTGTTTATTTTCTTGTAAGTGTTTAAATTTGTTTATTTTGCCGTTTCCGTTAGTTTTTTGTGTTTTATTTTATTTTCAATAATATTTATACGCCTTCACGGCAAAACATAGCAGCCATATAATTAACCTAAGACCTTTATGTAAATACTTATGTTTCACAAATAAATATTCTGATTCTGATGAGCAGCTTCATGGAAAATGTATCTACGCATGATCGTATTGTGATCTCTATTGATGATAAAACCTTTTGATTCCATTTTATTTTATGAAACTCATGCCATATTAACTCGATTACTCCTTACAACGACAAAATAAGCGTCCAAGGAATTATTCAAAATTATCTTAAGGATTTAGATAATTTAGTAGAAGCGTTGCTATGTGGCCGAGATCAATGGATATAAACTACATGAGAGATGAAAAGACGTCGCTTAATACACATCAAAGTGGTGCTATACGCGGTGGAAGGGACACCCACGCGAAAACGGTTACTACGTATTCAGTACATCATTCTGAGCCCAACCATAGAATAAATAGTTGCCCCTACATAGAAATTTTTCATCAGTTATTAAAAAAAAATCAGTTGTTTCCTACAAAAGTGCAATACCTACACTGTTAAAATGAATATAAATGACGTGAGCTCGAATAACACTTGCTCGAAAACGTTATGAAACAGCTGTTTTTTTTTTTGAATAACCGATGAAAAAATTATATTTAGGGGGGCTCGGAACGATGTAATGAGGTGGGTGTCGGTGCCCCATCCACACAAGCGACGTCAGTTATAAGCAGATGTATGTGTGCTCATATTGATACTACAACAACGTGAAGATACAATTATTGTAATGTGAAAAAGCAGTTACCAAATAAAGGCATCTATATTTTTTTTCACTAATTATGATAAAAAACAATATTACATAAGAAGTACCTAAATAAAACAAACAAACAAAACATTAGGATTATCATTAACACTAGAAACGGGATATTAACCATGTTTACTGATTGCTTTGAGTTTCCGATATTTCGGCGCTGTTGCAAGCACCATGATCACGGATAAACATCAGGAAAATCAGTAAACATGATAAATATCCCGTTTCTAGTGTTAATGATAATGTTAGTGACCATGATAGTTTAAAAACTTATATAAGGCTTATATAAAGACTTATATAAAACTTATTAAAACTTATTAAAACTTATATAAAACTTATATATTAGGATGTTATTAAAGACACACCCTAAACAAAGAGAACACTATTTAGATATCCCCTTTCGACATGCCCATTAAATTTAAAAACTTTACAAAGTCTACATATAAGTTATAACGATTAGCCAGTGGGTTCTTCGCTGTTAATAAGTATTTCGTTAAATGATAATTCATATAATTTTTCATTTGATTTCACTTCTGTCTGTTAGCCTTCGTCATCCCACTGCTGGGCAAAGGCCTCTCCCCATGATTTCCAGTTGTTTTGATCCAAGGCCAATGTGTCAGCGGGCCATGGTTTTGTCCAGCTCGTCCCGCCATCTTCAACGAGGTCTGCCGCAGCGCCTTCTGCCTGTGTCACGGCTCCAGAAAGTAGCTATTTTGGCCCACAACTCATTGGGCACGTGGCCAGTCCAGTCCTACTTCAGCTAATCGGTTTTTTGCGCAACGTCAGTAATTTATGAATTGGAACGTTTACTTAGTTCTGTCAATTATTGTAATTGTTCAATAGGTCAAGTATTTTGATAAAACTGAGTTAAGATACATATAGTTTCTGTATTTACGAAACTTCTTCAGGATGCACCATGACGTCACGCCGTATATCAACGCAGTTAGTGTCTGCACAAGCACAATGGAAACCATAATTCAATTTTGAGTAAATAATAAGTCCCAAGTTTCACCATAAGTCTCTTTGGAGTACGTAATTCTGGTGTCAGTATCACACATGGCGTTTGTCACTTGCACAGCTTTGATTTGATCACTTTTAGCTCGTAGAATAGATATATGCCGAGAGTACTGTCCTCCGAAAAAATTGACACAGTACTTCAAATATTCAAAAAACAGTATTAATAGTGAAAAACTTGACGAAAACACTGCCTTCAAGGCAGGTCTTGCTTCTAGAATAGTCGATTTAACAATGCTTTATACCCCAACCAAACGTTACAAAACTGATAAAGGAATTTCGTTGCTTATTTCCTTATACAGTCGATTGTGTATCAGTATTGTTAATTAAACTTTTTCCTGTTTTTTCGTATCGCTTGTGATAACCTTTGAGTAACGATGCCATAAAATTATTACGTTACTGATGATGTGACGACTCATAGACGTGTGGGTATGGTTTTAAACTAATATTCGGTAATATTCTACGACTATCTTTTAACTGGGGTTACCATGCCCTTGATTAAAACGAAGAAACTTTGCTACAAAAATAATACTAAGATACATATTTTCCTGTCTCCCATACAACCCTTTACATGTACCCAAATCCTGGTTGCAGCATTATTGTAAATTATTATTACGCCTCATTGTTTTAACAATATTTGCTTATTTTTTTTTTACTTATTATTTTATAGCAAATGCTTAAAAACCTCAGTGAAATATTTATTTAAAATTTACTATACATTACTACAATCAAAACCGATTAAATAAACTAAACTAACAATAAACACCATTAGGGCATCAAAAAACTCTTCAACGTTGGTAATGTGCCCAAGAGAGGTGCGGCATTCCCACGTTGTATGGCAACGGTTTGCCTCTGGCCAAGGTAAAAGCCAGCCCTTGAGTCACAAGAAGCATCCACTTATTTAGTTCTTGATTCGGAGTTCCGACAATTTGATTTGGTACTTCGACAAGCTTTCGTGAACCGAAAGAAAAGTTAAACGAGATTTTAAAGATTACAAATAAATGGGCTGAAAGTAACTTGAGTTGCTTTTTAGGAAAAAAAAAAAATTTGAGCAATAAATGCGAATAGAGAGAGTATCTAAAAAATTTAAATGTTCCCGCTAAAACTAGATAAAATGAACGCTTTTTCGCTACAACAGCTTGCTCGTTGTCCCGTGTAAACCTAAATAATTTATTAAGTCGCGAGTTTTGCGATTGCCATGAAATAGGCAATGAATTTTGAACTATGCTCTTGTTTATTTAAAGCTTTGAGTATTTGTTGTTCGATAAAGTAGTCTATACAGTAAAAGAAAAAACGTGTTGCGCCAACACCATGTAAGATAGTATAGGGATGATGGTGAGGGTATAATAGTGATGAGGCAAATATTCAGATGGTGTTTATTTTGCAAATAGATTTTAACAAAATAATATTATATAGGCCTCTAAACTAAAGGATTTAGTACAGGAGTAGGTAGTTAAACTGTTCCAATGATTCCTATCCTATATTTTTTGTGAGGAGCAACAACAACCTCGAATAAGTAATTGAATAGTCCTTTAGAAGGTTGGTTTACGGTCGTCTCCTTTCCAAAGATTACTCGAAAAGGTACGTACCCAAAATAAAATAAGATTATTTATCAATACATCATCCTTCGCTCATACAACCTTAACCCAGAAATGGATAGCCATTGAAAATATTTCTATTATTAAACGTATTGAAGCCAATTTGAAGCTTCGAACACCTCAGCACGTGCAGAGCCGCTATACGTGAATTATTTATTCTTAAAGGCTGAGCGAAATTCCGGGTGGATGGGTCTCTAGGGTGCCGTGTGCGCTGGCTCTTTGATCATCAGTCGTAAGGTGACACATGCGTGGTTTTACGGGAGATAAAACGTAATACCAATAACCCATTTAATCTCGTGTGGGATAGTTTGTGCTCCAGATGGGAAAATGATTGGTATTCTTTTATATTTCTATTTTTTTTTCTTTTTTTTATACAACGAGTAACATAATAAATGCAAGACCTCTCGTGTGGTGTCTAGCCCATGAAACTGAACAACTTTTGTTCTACGAGTTCTTGAAATTCGCAAAAAAATAATACTTTCTATAGGAACTGACGCAATCAGCTGATCCACATGTACAGAGTAAAACTAAAAAAAAGTTATGAATTTCCAAAAGTCATAGAACAAAAGTTGTTCAGTTTCATGGTCTGAGACACCACACGAGAGGTCTTGCGTTTATTATGTTACACGTTGTTTATACAATTTTTTTTTCGTTCCTCGATGCCTCTCGAACCACAAGCTTGTATCAAAATAAGTTGTAATTAACATAGTTTATAAGTTTTATTTTACTAACCCCCTATGGATGTTGCTGGTCCGAAATAAAAGTTTTTTTTTTTAATATTTTACATGAAGATAAAATGTCTTTAAGTTCAGGTTGGGTGTCATTCAGCTGAGGAATCGACACCCTTAAAACTTGTAAACTATAAAAGTTGCGGTGTAAGTAAATACAATTATTGTAATTTAATGTTTATTTTAAAATACTACCCTCCTGGCAGCTGTAGTCTCAGTTTTTTTTTAAATCTAGGGTTTCAGTGAGAAAAAGGCTTAGGAGATTTTCCATCAGGAATTTCTCAGTAGCAGCCATGGTGTCTGGATTTGCACCCAGTTGATGGCAATAGGCTCGCCCCTATAACATGGGACTTGAACATAACGTGCGAAATGTGGGTGTGCTATTAGGTACTCTGCCTCTGCCTGACCCTTCGGGGATTACAGGCGTGATATTATGTTATGTTTTTTTGACCAATAAAATACAATATTCTGAACTGTATAGAAACCTACATTTATTTAAGTGTCGTATTTCTAAGCGTTCCTTGTTTATTATTTAGGTTTGAATAAACAAAACAGAATCTTTGCTGAATAAAATAATAGCAGAAGTAAATCCTGAACAAAAATAGACAATGCTCCATGTTTGGAACATTTTCCCTAATTGAAGAATCTTTTTATTCCATGCTTTTATAAAAGATTTTTTTATTTTATTTTTTATTATGCGCACAGCCGAAGTGTGGAACTCTCTGCCGGCAGCTGTGTTTCCCTCCCACATTTAACCCATCAGCCTTAAAAGCAAGAGTGAACGACAGAAAAAGCGAGAGTGAGTTAGTGAATGAGAGAGTGAGTGAGAGTGAGTGTGAGTGCGAAGAGTGATCCTCTGGGCTCGCTCGTCCCATCATAGGCCTCATCTATCGCTTTCCATCAGGCGTGATCGAGGTCAAGAGCAGGCCCATCTTGTAATAATAAAAAAGGTACAAAGTAAATAAGTCCAACGAAAATCCTGATGTATAACTTTCTTAAGTAAGTGAGGAATGAGCGTTGAGAATTTGAGATCTTTAGCTTTTAGCTAGTTTGTTTGTCGGAATTCATCTTACATAGTCACTTTCCTTTTTTTTTTTCGGTTGTGAAGTCCTCCACTCTGGGCGGAGCGGAAGGGAGTGTCAGACTTCTACAGACTAAAACCCATCCATGTTCCTTCTTTGCCCTTTGCGTTCCAGGGCCACGGTATCTTTACATGGTCCCTTAAGTTTACACTGGGGATGTTGTAAGACATTAGCCGTGATTTCCCGAAAGGAGCTTTCGTTCTCCGTTAAGGGAGGTAACGTTTACATTTTCTGGGGAAACTAATTTTCGTCGTACTATCAGTTCGTCTTAGTTCTGTGTAAGGAGATGGTTTACTTAAGACCTTTTTGTTCTTTTTACGCAGTTGTTGGTCTGTGATATTTTTTTCTCTTTCATGAATTCTTTTGGTAGTAGATAATCATCATTCTTATCGGGGTAACATGTCTTCTTCTTCCATTCTTCTCTATTACTTGTCATCTCATCAGACACATGGTATTAGTTATTTTTTTTTTATTTATTTATTATTTCTGGTCGACCAACAATTGTTTATACTGTTACATGTTAAAATAAAGATTCTTATATCAAAGCTTAGTATAACAATTTATTATAGGTTAGCACCGCATGCCCCATAGAATAATAAATGTTGTTGTGTTGTTGTTGTTGTTAATGTTGTATGTTGTTAAATATTAAAGTGTAAAGTAAAATTAAAATCAAAGTTTTAAAACAGAATTAAAATCAAAATTAAATACAAAAAAAAAAAAAACAAAATTAAAACAAAAATTAAAAACAAAATCAAAATTATATACAAAAATTAAAAACAAAACAAAATTAAAATCAAAAGCACAATAAAAAAAAATAATGTTAGTTGATAATAGTTTTTTTAAGGTAATAGTAAAAAAGCATGTTTTTTTTACACAAACGCCTCATTTTTAGACGGACATCACCCGAAAGGTTGGAATATGATTAGCAACCGCCAAACCCAAGACACTTGGGGGAGGCCTATGTCCAGCAATGGACGTCTTTCGGCTGAAATGATGATAGTAATGAAACCTAAGATACACTTTACCGTACCATAATACGCCAATAACCCAGTCATATTTAAATATCTCGAAAACGGGATTCTCCAGACCATGATTAGCTTGAAAGTTGCGCATATCATGTACCCCATAATGCCCTAAATAACGTTAAGTGCCTCTGGGTCATTTGCACAAAACCCCCAAATGTTTCTTGGTTGGGCTTTAAGTGGAACCTCGCTTGAAGCCCGAGGGTATGAGCGAAGAGCAAATAAATATACTTCTATGTATTCATGTATGTACCTATGTCTGAAACTTTTATATGTATGTTCGCGTAGATACTTCAAAGGAATTATTCGTCGATAATGTTCAGTGATATGTGGAGGCAAAAAGAGCAGGTTTTGTTAGTGTGAGTGTTTATTAATTCAACTTGCTTGTTAAATAATAAAACCAGTATAGTATAGTTCCACTGCAGGTAAAAGTCTATCAGTGGCGAAGGTTCCTTACAACTCGATTCCTACCGGCTTCCCTTTGAAAAATGGCACAGTCGGTATTCTATAGACAAATAATATAATTACATTAAAGATATGTACTCCGGCTTACCTCTTACAAAAATTGATCCTTCGCTACTGAGGTCTATTGTCATACAATCTGTGCGTAAGGCATACCTACCTATAAGAACTCGGGTTTTTGCTTCGATAAATCAGCATATTTTCGTAGTAACACACCGGGGTGTTCCTCAAAGCGCAACTATTTTTAAGCGTAACCAACTAAGCGCAACTAAATTATTCCTCGATGCGAAACCCTATATTAGTTGCGCTCACAAATTAAAATTAAAAATATTATAATTATATTTATTCCTCAAAGCGCAACCATGGTGAAAATTTGAGAGGGGTATGACGAATTCATTAAATTTTTTCAATCATGGTTGCGCTTTGAGGAATAATTTAGTTGCGCTTAGTTGGTCGCGCTTAAAAATAGTTGCGCTTTGAGGAATACCCCAACCTACCTACCTAAGTATCGAACTCTACTTCCTTCAGCACCAAGGAAAGCTGATAAGCCAATAAGCCTGACATAGTGATGATAGACCGATCAGTGCGTCGCGTAATGACAGTCGATATTACCAACCCGCATGACGAGAACATCGTGAAAGACAAGAAAGAGAAACAAATAAAATATCTCGACTTGGTACTCGAGGTTGTCGATATGTGGAATGTGAACTCTGCTATCATTGGCGTAACGACCAATGGCTTTACGGCGAAGAGTCTTGATGAACATCTTTCGAGGCTCTCCTTAGGCGGTTGGATCAAGGGCCTGATTCAGAAGGCAGTACCTACACCTCGATACGGCTCGCATCGTGAAGAGATTCCTGTATCTGGACCCTTAACCACAGGGAGCTTGGACCCTGCCCCTGACACCGGCAAACCAATTTTTTATGTTTCTAAATGTTTTATTTTTTATAAGTTTTTTTAAGAAATACCTATGTAAAATATAAGAAGTGTCTTTAAATGAATAAGCGAAATAATAATAGAAAGTTCCAAATTTAAAAAGCTAAAACATCTTCATCGCCGATGCTGCCGCGTGCGATAGCATACCCGCTCTGTGTCTCGCTCTAGCAAATGACTGAAAAGGAAACGCGCGACGGATAGGAGCATGGAAAAATGTTATTCCGTGTTGCTAGAAGAGACACAAGCCTTACAAACCTCTTATTTTTTACATTACGTACTTGTTTTGCTCGCAAAGCAAGCTATGATTTCAGTACATTACAATGTCGTTTGACACATAATAAATCTTCATGGACAAGTTTCCATTTACTTTATTATTTATCATTATGTAAACAGATTGTACGGATAAGGAAAACAACCGGAAAATTGGTCCCAAATATTCAGAATGATTGATGAGATACGAATTGATGATTCATTATGCATTTGGACTAAATCGAATTAATGGAACATCGTTGGAATAAATTTTCTTTCCAGCATTTAGAGGACATCCGAAATAAAATGATAAATCTATCTATTCTACCTATTGATTTTCTTTTTCTTTTGTTTGCTTATTAATAAGTTCGAAATTACAAATTTTTTATCAATGTGTTTTAGACTTACTGTTTCGTAATCATTATGAATCGTGGAGTGGTAATAATAATTTCGACTTCAATCGTGTTGGGCATGAAATAAAAAGCTCTTCATTATTTCCAAGATTTTTTCCTAATTTTGAGACATCATATTAAAATTACTTTCCAAACACTTAAGTGTTTTTGAATCCTCAGATACTTTGGACACGTGACCCGCGACAATGATTTCATGGAGCATTTGGTGATTCAGGGTAGATTCACGAAGGCTTAAGACCACGTAGTCGATCACCAACCCGATGGACAGACTCCATCACATCTGTCACCAAAATCCCAGTGGCAGAATGTGCTCGCCATGTAGTAAATAGAGATCGGTTGAAAAAGATCGCGAGGGCAGCGACCGCAGTTGTGGGCGAGCCCCCATGACCACTGCCACTCTGCCAAGAGTGAATGATTAAGAAGAGAGATTTTATTTTCGTTTTATACATTAAATAGGCATACTATTGACCTCAATCTAGTCCTGAGGACAGAGATGAGGTCGACGATGGAACGAGCTAACCCAAAAGAAGCCTGTTAACTCGCGACTTAAATAGATTGGGGTCATATGAACTTGACTTGGTCATGTCAAAAGAGATGATGTGTTTTCAGTTTTTTTTACAAACTAACTAAATTTCAATATCCTGTCCATTAAATTGATTAAGTCACGTGCCATTAATTTGGATTGCTTTATTATTACTATTATTTCATTGCCAATGATAATAATTTAAGAGGGATTCTATAGGATGTCCCCATTGTAGGACGGCCATTATTCAATTGCTTCCAAGGTTAAATAATAAAGGTTGAGGTTATTCATTCACTGTATTAATTTAGAGTTACGAGAGGCGATGTTATTTTACGGGTTTCATTACGGATGGACCGAAGGAAATAGAGCAAAACAAACAGAAGACTAACGCCATTTATTGCTTCCTAAATTTTATGTTTAATGGCGACTCGGGCACTCTCATTGGCAGCTTTGTAAATAAATATAATTGGTTTTTGCTGGTTGTTAAAGAAGTTTGTCAGCTTAGGACAAAGTTGATTAGTGGGTCGTTGAAATTTTATAAACGTGACGGGTATCAGTCTTCTATACAAATAAATAAAATTGAAGTGGGTGTTCCAAGGTTACCGAAGAATAGCCAAACTTAAGTGGCATTGGGCAGGGCACATTGCTCGCAGAACGGATGGCCGATGGGGCCGAAAAGTTCTGGAGTGGCGTCTGCGAACCGGAAGACGTTGCGTTGGAAGGGGTCCCACTAGGTGGACCAATGACCTGGTGAAGGTTTCAGGGATCCGCTGGATGCGAGTCGCACGGGACCGGTCAATGTGGCGACACTTGGGGGAGGCCTATGTCCAGCAGTGGACGTCTTTTGGCTGAAATGATGATGATGATGATGATGACGATGAAGTGTGTGTTCGTAATATCAAGATAACAGCTTTTTATTGAATGCATAAATATGAAAGTATAAACGGTACTTATAACAAAAAACTCTTTTTTTTTTGTCTGAAAATCTTCAATATCTTCAATGTACACACATCGGCCTGATACAATTTTATTACATGTGTAGATATAGGCATACCTAAATTATGACTAGGACCCAATAAAAGTTCAACAAAATCGGCATACCAAACAAAAACGGTATCATAAAAGAATATGGAGCTCACATGAAACAAAAGGAGCAAGAAAACCGTCACCGTAAGGCGATTTCGTAAAAATATACCTAAAAAGAGTTTTTAGGATGTGGTAGAAACACTTAAAGCGGAAGATTAGATTTCAGAAATCGACAATAACTTTTGAGCAGATCTTTGTCACTGAAGATTTTACTTTACCCTTAGGTAAGGCGGATTGGGTGGGGTGGAGGGTACCCGGAAATTCCTTTTATGACCTTTCCGAAAATAAAGCTTAATCCGGTTGTTATTTTCGTTTGTTTGTTCTTTTTTGTCTTTTTTTTAATACTCATCATTATCTGCCTAGCCTTTTCCTAACTATATTGGGGTCGGCTTCCAGTCTAACAGGATGCAGCTGAATACCAGTATTTTACATGGAGCGACTGCCTATCTGACCTCCACAACCCAGTTAGTACTGGGTAATACGATTGACGAACGATACAACGATACGATGACGACGACGACGACGTTACGATTTTTAATACTATTACAAATAAATAATAATGTGTATGACTGCCTCGTTGGTGTAGCGGTCGCAAGCACGACTGCTGAGCATAAGGTCCTGGGTTCGATTCCCGGGTCGGGAAAAGGTTAGTGGGTTTTTTCCATCAGGACATTCTCAGTTGCAGCCACGGAGTCTGGATTTGTGCCCGGTTCATGGCAATAGGATCGCCCCCTATTACATGGGACTTTAACAAAACTGGCGAAATGTGGGTGTACTATTAGATACACCTCTGCCTAATCGTAGTTGTATGTTATGTAATGATGTATACTTAATGATTGTCGGCACGGTTGGCGCAGTGGTTGAGCGATTGGCTGTTGCGTTGCGTGTAGCGGATTCGATTCTCGCACGGAATAAATTTTTGTATGGCCTACAGGTATTTGCTACGGGTCTGACTGTTTGTGTGTGTGAGTTTAAATGTGAGTAAACGCACCCACGATACAGAAGTAAATCCTAGTGTGAGGTATGGGCATTGGCTAGTTAATAAATTAACCTGGAGCCTGTCCTAACAAAAGAGATATTCTTTTAGCGAAGACGATCTTGGAAAAGTCAAAAATGCATAAGATTCACATGAGCTACCGAAAATTGATCTCAAAGTTAGTAGAAATACGATACACTTGGAAAATAATTGTTACCTAGGTATTTGTCTAGGCCGCACAAAACCTCATTACCACCTACAAACACCAGCTCACCCAGACATTTTTCAATGATAAGTTTCAAAAGAGTGCTTGCGTATTAGTTGACCTAGTAATTTACTATCGATACATTTGTAAAGGCGCCTTGTGCAAAAAAATTAAAAAAAAAAAACAGACCAGTGGGGGCAGACGGGAATAAACCTATAGAAAGGCCCAGAAGGTCAGCTTCATATAGCGAACGAAAATGGGCAAACGCACACATAGCTAGACCAGCTTTTACATACAGTATACGATCCGATTCGATCTGTATATGCTATGAACTGTGTGGTCCATAACATAAAAAACACAAAAATTGTTACAATATTAGACCTTATGTACAAGTGCGTGCTTAACCCAGAAATACACATCGAATTTAGGTTTACAGTACCTCTATTAAAACAAAAGCCAGTCGGGAGTGCACTTGCACTTACTCTACATGAAACTGTCCTTTTGTGACATAACATCACGCATGTAATACCCGAAGGGAACATAGTAATAAAAATCATAAAACAATAGAAAATGGGTAATGGATTGGGTAATTAATGTACTGTACCATTCTGTTATGTTTTAATTTTAAAGTCATTATGTATTTAATTTGGGATTTGATGCCTTTATGAATAAATAAATCATAATAATATAGTACATTAGTACACCCATATTTCGCCAGCTATATTTAAGTCCCATGTAATAGGGGGCGAGCCTATTGCCATCAACCGGGCACAAATTCAGGCTCCGTGGCTGTTACTGAGAAATTCCTAATTCGGAAAACCCAATAACACTTTGCGCGACTTGGCAATCGAACCCAGGACCTCGTGCTCAGCAGTCGCGCTTGCAACCACTCGACCAAAGAGGCAATCAAGCTGACCTTCTGTGTCTGTCTATTTTGTGGCCCTGGTCTAAGTGTCTCTCGCGCGGACCGTCAGAGGAGATTTTGCAATTTCTCTAGCGTCCTTAAGGCGTCGGCGTCGGTGGCCGGCAAGAGATTGGCTCTCCTATGAGGGATGAATTTTTCACCCGTCCTTTCTGAGAATTTATTCATATAAATTCTTTGGATGTCCTTGTATTTTGTGGTGGCACCTGAATATCGATACATTGCTCGTACTGTGTATATGTTGCGGCTACGAAGGTATCGCTGACAAAATTTTTAAACAGAAAAAGATACACCACGATGATTGGCAACTAGTAATCACTGGATGAAATTCCAATCGATGGTAACTTTTTTAAATGTTGAAGGATGGAAAAGGAGAGGAAGATCAAGGAAACGATAGATGGATTGTGAAAGGAATGGTATAAAATATAAAGGAGTATGATAGCGTGACGGTTGACAGAGGAGAATCGAAGAAAACAACGTAATGCTCCGACCCCAAGTAACATGAGACAAGGGCAGGACGAGCAAGAGTAACTTTATTTTTTACTAGCTGTTGCCCGCGACTTCGTTCGCGTGGAAATTTTGGTGTGCATGTGTGAGACTGCCACGTTGGTCTAGTGGTCTCAAGCGCGACTACTAAGCGTGGGGAGCGATTCCCGGGTCGGGCAGTGTTAAAAAAAAAATGTTTATTTCAATTACATAAAGTTATCACACACATGATTTGGAAGATCACCTTTTAGCAAGGAGATGCTTGTTTTAGGGGGCATCCATTAATTACGTGAGGCGATTTTTCGACCCCCCTCCTCCCCTGGTGGGATGTCGTGAGATTTGGCTTGACCCCCTCATCTCCCTCCTAATCTCACGTGAGATTTATCAACATGAGATTAGGTGATATTTGGCGCGAATCTGGATTTGTGCCCGGTTGATGGCAATAGGCTCACCCCCTACTACATGGGACTTCAATATAACTGGCGAAATGTGTGTGTACGATTAGGTACACGTCTGCCCAAACCTTCGGGGCTTTAAGGCGTGACGTTATGTTATGTGTGAGAACTGACTGCGAGATCAAAAGGTGATAATTGTACTGATGACTACAAAAGGCGTCCTTTTGGGTTCTGTAATTCTGGGCGGCAGAGGTCCGAAACAAAATTAAATGGCGTTGAGGCGACAATATGGCTTCAAAAGTCGGTGTATTTTGGCACTATACAACTTTTTTTCAAAGTGAACCTTGTTTAGCGCTTTTTATTCTAATACCGTTCTGTATACAACATTAAATGACTTTTTGCGAGAGCCCTTAGACCTCTTTAATTCGGCCCTGTCGCAAAATCCGTTCTTAGTGAACGTCTACTAACTATAAACTACCTCACTGAAAAATAATATCAAGTTTGGAGCACAAAATTTAAGGACTTTCATCCAAACTTGCGAGAGTCCTCCTTAACCCGGCGCTGTCGCAAAATCCGTTCTAAGCGAACGTCTACTAACTATAAAGTACTTCCCTGCCAAATTTCAAGTTTGTAGCACAAAAAATGACGGAGTTTCATACAAACTTGCGAGAGCCCTTAGATCTTCTTAATCCGGCCCTGTCGTAAAATGCATTCTTAACGGACGTCTACTAACTATAAACTACCTGCCTGCCAAATTTCATCTCTATACGTCAAGCGGTTTTCGACCTTTCGCTTTCATATATTTAGATAGATTTCTCATAATTAAACCTCTCTTCAGTACCAAATTTTTAGTGCAAAGAGTAAAGACAAAAGGAAACAAAAACTGAATCAAACAAACAATGTTACCGACTTCTGAAGCTAAAGTTATTTTTCACTTTTTTGTGTTTTTGAAGGCGGTTTTATTTTTTGCAAAAAAGTTTTTAGTTGTAATATCCTATACAATTAATATTTGCTATGCATTTATTTTATATTGTCAACAAAAATAAACAAATCTGGTTATACTGCACACATCTGTGTACACCCTCGGAGCATACAGGCGTTATGTTAGGATATTGTGTAAACAATAAACATCTAAGCGATTGCAGCAATCACGGCAGATTTACTGCCTAATTTTGTTGAGTTCCATTGATATCTCCGAAGATCACCATCAGATCTTCACCAAATAAAAAATGGGACCATTGCGGAATAATATTCTTCCAAACAAAAAAAGAATCATCAAAATCGGTTCACAATTGGCGAAACTAAAACCTATTTACGTAAATTATTTTTATCATAGAAATCGCGCATGAGGTTACCAACTAAATTTTAAATATTAATATCTTTTGCGTCTGTTGGTCGAATTTGATGAAATAAACGCTAAATAATACCCAGAACAATGCTTCTTATTTTTTAATATTTAGATTTTGAATATAATGAGGGGTTTTTACGTGATGCGCGCACAAACGAACAGACAAACCGACAAACCGACAAACAGACAAAAATTTAAAAAAATGTTTTTTTACTCTCTACTACTTATTTCTAGCACCTTCCAGTGATTTTTTTGTAAAAATATGTAATGTACAGACACGGAAAGTCTACGATTTTATTATATGTATAGATTTGCAAAGTTATAGCCCCTTTGTGTGTACAGTCATGAGCACCAATATGTCTACACTTTCCTAAATTTAAAAGCAATTTTCGCGAGAAATAACGATTGTTAATTGGATATTGGATCTTTTTCATAAGAATATGAGTTCCAGAATACTATGTTCGTAACAACATGAAATTTTAATCAGAACCGTAGGAGAAAAACGCTTTTAAAAGTTGTTAAGTGTTTACATATTGATGCTCGTGACTGTACTGCCCATAAAATCTACACCTACGTTAAAATTAGACAACAATAAAACGTCTTATTATCCCCTTATTGGCAGCTACCACATGCCATCTTTATTGGCGAATTTATTTTATTTGCGATTGTTACAATCTGATTTGAACTCGTAGCTGCTATTTGTGTTGTTTTATGGTTATCGTAAGGGCATCATTAAATTCCAGACGATCAATTTGGATTTAACTTTCGAATGGAATTTCAACTTTGGAACACAGGTCATAGTTCTGAGTTTTACTGCTTCTTGTCTATGAGAACAAATGACTGTTTGGTGCCATAAAAAAGAGTATGTGTAAAAGCAGGTTTTGTTTCCACACCTTAGTTATTTAAAGTCAGCTTAAACATCAGTTCTTTCATGTCCTTATTTTTCTTTCGGCTTAGGAAACAAAGAGCTCGTGGCTAAATAATAACAGCCGCTCGGTTAAGCCGCGCTTGCTTGGGTTGGTCTGTGGATTGATGACCACCCATTATATACCGAGTTTCCTCCGTGCCTTGGAAAGTATTCTAAGACGTTGGTCCCGGCAGTCATTTGTAGATCTGCATCCGGTTAGACTGGGAGCCGACCCCAACATAGTTATGCTGAGAATTATTAGGAATCAATCAAAATAATAGCAACCATAAAGTTTAAGTACCCTAGAATCTAAAAACCATAAACAAGTTTTACTAATCTTTGTCTTTTCCGTCACTAAAATTCAAACGAACCAGACATTGTTTACAGATTCATTGAATGTAATCACTGAGGCGTAAAACATTATTGGAAATGATTGATATCGGCATTCAGCATAAAGTCTTATTGTCTGCTATTCCTTGCCTCCAAGGGACATTTGACGAAGAAGACACTAAAAAGTTCTTAGTATAGTTCCTTTTCTTCGACCTTTTCCGTTCATTTTCCATTATTACGAAATTCCGCAGGCGAAGTCCTCTTTTGAAATGTTTGGAATCCTGATCGGCGCATAGGGTTTTATCATTTTAAAATAAGGTAAGATTGTGATCGAATGGTGTACTTAAATCCTATCATCGAGCATTGGGTCATTCATTAATCATGCAATTTGTCTATGGCTTTCCCAGACCACAAAAAAAAACATATTATCCTGTTTCCCAAATCATTTTATACAGAACCCGGATCCAGTACAGGATTCTTTTGGTACAGGACCCCAAAAATGATTCTGTATCGGGACAATAAACAATCTATATTCCATCAACGGGATACACTACATAATGACAATGGTTGTCAACACAACAACGTACTGCTCCTAAAATTATAGCCGATCGCCGCCATTGTTGTCACCGATGAATATTCGAGACGCGTGCGCCTGACGTGTTAAAAGTTAAAATATTTCGTTAGAAAGTCGCCAGGGTGTTCTGTGTTCCATTCACGGTGTCAGGGATAGTGACCTTCATCATTGTAGGTTCATTTGTTTTCGAGGTGAGAACTATGATTTGGTAGTAAAATGACGCGTTAATGATTCGGACCGCGTAGACGCGCCTCGCTGTTACGGGAAGATTCTGTTCGGAATTCTCGTGTCAGGTCAGGTGTTGACATTTATTACTATGATTAAGGTTCATTCCGTGACACATTAAAAATACTTGTAGAATTACGGATACAGTCCCTTTTGTAACAATAGGTTTGCCCCTAATAATTTATTCTCCCACAGTTTCATCGAATCTGAGTTACGAGAATAATAATCGGCTCTTTGTTCCATCAAACGCCGTTTGGCTGAACTCCAGGACTGAGGACGAGCCTGCAATAAAGACAGCCTTTAATATGCCTAATAGATTGTTATTGTCTGGTTTCGAAGGAGAATTCAAATGTAAGGCAGTTTCAATCGTCTTTGACGTTCAAATTAGTGGTTTCAAGTCTCCGAAATATAGGCGGTCTTCGCCTTGCTTTAGAAACTAGTCAACACCACGACCGGTTTCTGCATTGTCTATGAATCTTGATGAAACGAGTAGGTAACAGTAATTAAATTCTGTTTAAATAAGGCTTTCGCCAACACCCAGGAACCAAGATCTCTTTGGAGACTTGGTAAAATGTTTGATTACTTTTCAGCGATGCTTTCATTCCTGCACTGAGAAGGAAATACCATATTTAAATACCTTTGTATGGTATATTGCATATTCGTAATATATCTGAAAATACGATGATCAGTGTCGTGACGTCAAATAATTTAACAAAACCAGCGACCAGCGACTTCATCCGCAAAAAATGTGATAGCTCGGCTAATATGCATGATATAAATATAACTTATAGCTTATAGCACTCACAAATAATGTAGCTTTCTGCCAGTAAAAGATTTTTTAGAATTGGATCATTCGTTCTGGAGATTTTCCCGTACATACAAACTTATAAACAATATTTTTTTTTGTACTTTTAATATAGAAAAAGAAATTCCGAACGGCACATATCTTGCACATGTAAGACTATTTGTTTGAAGTTACACAAGCGATACAGTAACAGTAACACTAACGTTTTGTTAACAAAACACCGGTCGTTAGTTGTTTTTTCACAATTCTCCCCATTGTTTTGTTTATAAGTCGAATGAAATAATCGTTCTCACGTTCTACTAGATATGAGCCATTGTTGGAGTTCCAATGTCTCTGATATGTTGTGGCTTGGCTGTGCTATTAATTGCTGTATCTATAGCTACTTGGGAATGATCCTAATTAATGAAGAGGTATAGGCTGACATCATCATTTTTAACTTAATTATTGCCTAGAGCCTCGACTAACACCTAAGGAGGCTCTAACTAACACCTTTTCTGTTTCTTTTTACTAGTGCTAAAACCAATCAGAAGGCAGGAATTTTGAGATAATAGTAGGTACAGAAAAGGCTCTTGTCAAAAGTAATCCTTTCATCCATAATGTATTACTCTGTTTATCTGCATTCATTTGTTTGATTTCATCATTGAAACAAAACTAATGTGACGGCAAGGTTTGCAAAGCACAAAAAACTAATATTTAACATCAAAGAGAGAAATCGTTAAATTGATGGTGTATTATCTCCGTTCATTTACCTATTGTTATCATCGATGAGAATTTCCATGACATCACGCTGCTAATATCCGTAATTTACATTCTTAGGTTAAGGACGCGTTTTTTTTTGTTCTATTCACGTGAAAGCAATTTTCTTTTAATGGTAGGTATTGTTTCATTAAAAGTAATCATCATTATCTTCACTGTTTTATTGACTTTTATAATAGTTGCATTATTTAGATAATGCTTCGTGGAAATACAAAACAAAACGTCACTTGTTTGTAGAAGAAACCGAACCTTGGAGAGATTCAGATAAAAATGATCGTGTCAATAGGCTGACATCATCATTTTTAACTTATTTATTGCCTAGAGCCTCGACTAACACCTAAGGAGGCTCTAACTAACACCTTTTTTTTTATCGTGGTAAAATCATCAAATGAGTCCTCCCACCCAGGGCAGAGCGGGAGGGACTGTCAAACTTGTACTGACTTAAAATTCACGGTGTCCTTCAATAGCCCTTTATGTTCCAGGGTCACGGTAGTTCTATAAGTCCCGCGACCCCGGCAGGCTTTGGCCCTCTAGAGGGGGGCCCTGTCATTATGCTGACACTCTTTGAGGCGCGCTTGGAACACAACGTGCCGTCGACCCGGGCATGGTCCATGGTCGGACAGCGAGTCGCCCATTACTCGCCGTCCGCATGCCCGCGCCTACGGTGGCAGGAGATCGTCTGCCGACGTCCGGCGCCGTGGGCGTCTACCACTGCGGCTGGGGTGGAGGGAGGACGCTGTCCTCTCCCTCACGCGGCCCGCCTCCTCCTTCGCGAGCATGACTGCTTCGCAGAAGGAGGCGACCGCTTCCCACTCCGTCTCGCCCCGCAGCATGGCTTCAACCAATGCCGGGCGCGAGAGGTCTCCGCCTATCGCCGCCGTGAGGACACGGCGGTGCTCTGCCCAAGCGGGGCAGTCCCACACCGTATGCTCCACCGTGTACTCCGGGCGGTCCTAGCGGTGGTGACACCCAGGCGTTTCCTCCTTCCCCATCAGACACAGGTACCTCCCGAAACTTCTAACACCTAAGGCGGATTCAGATAAAAATGATCGTGTCAATAGGCTGACACGATCATTTTTATCTTAATTATTACCAAGAGCTTCGACTAACACCTAAGGAGGCTCTAGTTAACACCTAAGGAGGCTCTCGTTAGGCAGCTTGATCAGGGGCCTGATTTAGAAAGCGGTACTTCTTGAAACGGCCCGCGTTGTTAGGAGGCTCCTCTTCCTGGAATCCTAACCACCGCTTGGACCCTATTCCCGAAACTGAGGGCGCCCGCAGTTGAACTTCCGAGGATGGAATCATGCAATAAAATGTTATAATTGCACGATTCCATCCTCCGATCATATCATTTGCCTCCAGCATACATTAGGAGCTCCAAATATATTTAAGTTCTTACGTATAAAGTACTCCAACGCCCTAACACTCCGAGCATACTCTATTATTGAATCAAAATGAATATGTCAGGAGCAGGGCTTGGCTGCGACGCCTGTTAAAACAAGTGAATGTGTTGGTTACACAACATTCGCTGACGCACATGGAATACCCACTATGTAACGTTTATTTTGTTCTATGATTAATTCAGGACATAGGTAAGTACAGCCTAAAAGTTTCGGCTTACTACGTCATTAGAATTTTAGGGTTAATTTTACGGTCGTTGTTACGTCATAGTTGAGGGTTGACATTTAAATTATAACAATTTTATAGTAAACCTATCGTCTTAAGTTCCTAGTTTACGAAACGTGTGTTAGATTGTACTAGAAAGTTCAAAATAGTGGTGGTACAATCTGTCAAATTTCTTTAATAGATTTTCAACTTTATCGCTAAAAGCATTAGGTTCAAGGTTGATTGGGAAAATTTGACAGTTTCGGGTACCTTGATGTGCTGGCGTATGTACTACCACGCACACTGACAGTCGACAACTTCACACCTTTATGCCCTGAGTAATAAGGTTCATAATTGGTCCACCGTCAGTGAGCGCGGTAGTACATACAAAAAAATACCATTTTAATCTTCGCCTGATTAAAATCCACCTTCTACACGTGCAAATAAACAGATTCGCCCCACTCGGCATGCAATTCATTCTCATTGAAATATTCCTCGCCCTACTTCCTTTATAGCATGACCAGAATGATGGTAACTCATTCAAATCTCTCTTCAAACAGCCTACCTTTCCTTTGAATATCATTTTTTGATGCGAATTTTTTGAACTCTTGTACATTTTGTGCCAAATGTAGAGTAAATATTTAAAATTTCCGTACTTTATTGTAATGTGCTGTTGTAAGATTATTAAGGGGTGTTCCAAAGCGAAAATGTCTTAGAATGGTTTTTCAGGGAAAATTTTGTTGGAGAATGTCGCTTGTGAAACAATAACCGAATAGGGATGTTTCCTGTGTAAAAAAATATGATTCTATTTAATCCGTCACTTAGATTATCGAAAAATATTGGATACGTATTTTTTGTTTTATCAAATCAATAAAAAATTACGAAGATAAAAACGCATCAAAGATCATGAGTGGGGGCCTGTGACGTCACTTTTCGGTAAAAAGTGTACTGAAGTATGACGTCACACGAGTTTTCGACGCACTGTATCGTCTTCATTTTTAGTTTACGTGAAAAAAGAAAAAATACGTGTCCAATATTTTTTGGAAATCTATCTGACGGACTAATTAGATTTTTTCAGGAAACATCCCTATTCTGTTTGGGGATTTCGTAAGAGGAAATTGATGGTGCTCTTTTTTAAGTTCCGGCAACTGCAAACCACAGCAGCTCGCCCAATCGTAATGACAGAAAACAGCGACGCGACTGGTTTCTTCGTAACTCATGAACTGTCATTTCTAAAGAGAGATCAAAAGGTTCCACGTGATGCTAAAATTCCGCCTGGATCTGTCATGGACAAACATAAATAAATATAGACATTAATTTTAATATTAACACAAAGGTCATAACAACGAGACTCCAATATTTACAGAAGGAAAACAAACGAAAAGTACCTAGGTATACTTACTAAACATAATGGAACTAGGCTGAATCTTGTTGGACTTTCTGCCTGTAGAAATATATACAAAGACGTTACTTAGGTCTATTTGTGCGAAAACAACCTCTTCACAAACACCGAACGAGATCAATTGGGATTGGGACTAACACATTGAAGTCCCTAATACAAATAAAAGTAAGTTTATTTTGAAATACTGAAACCTCTTTGATGTACCTCGTCTAACTTCGAAATTCAAACACCAAGTAGTTCCAAAAATTTTAAAGATAAACTTAATTCTCGATTCCATCTTTAAATTTTGATCGAGTAATAAATTACTTCGGTTCTCAGAATTAAAAAAAAACTTTATTTAATTCCCTCGAGGAATGATAAATGAAGGCAGTTCATTAAAATGTTGTCATCAACGTAATGAACTCCAGGAATATATTTGTATTCTGAATTAATTTTCTTCTTTTTAAAATAAAATCTATATTTTCTCTCATATTTTTCTTAAAATTGACAATCACGACATTACTGTTAGCGACTGGGACTGAATAATTACTCTAGATTTTACCGACGCAGTGCTTATGAAGTTGAATGAACTTATCAGAACATTTTATTTAAAAAAAATTCACAAAGAACTTCAATATCGAATCGACACCATCATTAATAACCACTTCGTTACAGATCTTCGTCTCAACAAGGCTCTTGTAATATCGTTAAACTAACTAGTTTTTATCTGGCCCATGGACATGGTCGTCTTATGAACAAAAAAATTAAGAATAGACATATTTTTCAGTCATGCCCTTTTCAACTAACACTTTGCCTCGAAACTAAAAATCTAACGGCGTTCTATTTTTACTCAGAGATTCTATCACAAATATATTATAATAAATAATAAAGGTGCAAACCAATCGCGGTGCACGCTGTACACGGGCACAAGCCGCATTTTCAGCTGCGTGGATTCATTTGTTTGACAACGTGGGTCTACGTTTCCACTGCAGTACACGCTACACACCCACAGTTGACAGCGTTGAGCTATGTGAGCGCTTCATTCGAGCAAGCCACGCATGTACTACGTCATTTGATGCGTAGCGTGTCCGTGGTTTAACACACGCCGTGGTGAGTTTGCGCCCTTATGGCCTAGTGTAATTAAACAAGGAAACATTTTGTGAAAATGGAACAAAAAGAAAGAAAAACACGCAGGTAGCTGCTACGAATATTTACATAACATAAGTAGGTCCTTTCGGGAACAACATCCAATTTGAATTTCCAGAGTACAGCAGTTACAAGATTTTTGTTTATTCATGATTCATTTCGGGAGCGATGCTGTACCGCATTTACAATCCAAAAGTTGGATGTTTCAATAAATTTTGTTAAATATTTATTTCTGTTTAACATAATTTCGGCGCATTTCCATAATTATGAGGTGTAATTATTTCCAGTTTGAATTTTTGAACTTTGTGGTACTGATCAAGGATTATTGGAATAAAGAAACACGAGAAAGGACATCACTCATAAGTGCGTCTACCTAGCAAAGGGTTGGTTTGAATTAAGAATACCGATACCTACATAGGCGCGCTTGCATCACTAATAACTATTATACGTTTAAATCATAATTCTGTCTCTATTAACTTCAAGCTAGTGAACGAAATGGAACTATATTTAAATATGGTTTCAAATGCATTTCTCATCACACATTTTGATGCAAAGTCATTGAACTTTGAAACCTAATTAGGAAATTCAAGTAAGATAGGTAAGGTATTAAAGAAATGTGTAGTATTCTATAATTTCTTGTTGGAAACTGCATTCGCGGTTGCAGCGAACTGGCTGTGGATTATTTTCATTGCGGAGAAGGCTTAGTAGGTAGTAGGATGAGTTCAGAATGGTTGCAGGAAAAGATAAAATTTATAGCAAAAATGGGTTAAGGAAATTGATACGATACACAATGATAGGAAAATATACGATTGCCTTTTATGAAAAATGTGAACCTTATTGAAAATTATTATCTTTTTGAAATCGAAAAGAGCAGCTGACAGAAAAAAATTACATTCATCTAGTTTATTAGAGAAGTATTCAGCTGTGCACGAAAACATCAAACTGCATACTTATAAGTTCCAGTTTCGTGCCCGTTTTTAGTAATAACTTTCGGCTTCGAGCCGGATTTTGAAAAGTCAACAGTAAGATAAGATAAAGACAGTGGGCTTTAATTTAGTCATTCATTTAAGTGTCATCTAGTGTTCGTGAAACTGGGCATCAGTTCTTTTTCACTTGTTTACCTATTTAAAATCACGTTTCCTCCATTTTCAACAAAGTAGCACGTATAAGGAAGATAAGCTTACCTTTACAGCGCTAAAATTGCTTGGCGCCTTGCAATCTCCTTGTCGCGGTGAACATGGCATTTCTACCCGAGTTGGTTCGTTATGACTGTTTATAGGGCACACTGCTACAGTAATGGACGTTTTCCAGCTGTCAGGGAAATAATTACTTGTGTTGCACGCTATCTCTACTTTCAAATAGTCTGGTTTTAAAGTTTCGTGTCGAAACTTATTGCTTGACTGTCAGTTGAGTTTTAAGTTCTGCTTCTTGGGTAAATATGGGATTATGTTGGTGGATAGAGTACCTACCTACACGCGTGTCATGTAACCGTAGTTTTTGTTAAGGCTCATAAGAGGCCATTTTACCTACTTGTGTTAGGGGACCAACCCGGATGGGGGAGTATAAGACATCCGATTTTTGCGATAAGAATATCGAACGTCCCATACGGACAAAAGGTTTTTTAACTTGTGGGCGTGGCTCCTTTAACCTGTAACTTCATCCCGAAGTGATGAAACTGTTAACATATAAATACACGGTGTAACATAATAAACAACTTCCCGCGTGGTCTCTTGGACCATAAAACTCAACAACTTTTGATCTACGAGCCTACTTAAAATTCGAAAAGAAAAAATTGGACTTCGATAGGAACGGACACGATCAGCTGGTAAAACTAAAAAAAACATAATAGCAAAATTTCATGGTCTGAGATACCACACGTGAGGTCTTGCGTTTATTATGTGACCCCAGTCATTGGAAAAAGAAGTTTATACATGGTTTTGAAATATTCAGCGAATTTGAAAGAGAAATAAATACACTAAAAATAATTAGCACGTACTACATATTAATAAGCATTAAGCAACATGTCAAGTGCTTGCTCATTGCAGCAAGACCTAACAAACGGCCTGGAAAATACTACATTAAAGAAAAACGTTCGCCTCATATTTTTATAAGGCGTTATTCAACCGAATGAATTTCTTATTGCACTCGCATCCAATCTGAACTCGGCTTTGTAAAAATATGAGGGGGCTCACGAATGAATTACCAGTAACACTAACCCACCAAGTAGGTATGGCAGGCTGTGGAGTTACTAGAGTTAGGGCGGAATGTGATTACTGCAGTAAGGGTATATTCCACTTGCTTCTCTGCTATCGATCTAGGTTTTTGGTCATTAATCCTACATGGGCTAGTTTTCAAAGCTATAGCATAAGCATCATCAGGCTATAATGTTCCCAGTGGACATTGGCCTCCTCTTCAACGAGAGGGAATGGGCTGTGATCCACCACGCGTACTCATTGCACGTGGATTTCACAATTATATTTGGTCTTAATTTTTAATACAGTGGTTATTAGTTCTGCCCAGTAATATATATCGTATCACCTAGTAAAGGCGCAAACCCACCGCGGCTCACGGATAGGCTACGCATGTGTGTTAAGCTTCGCTTTGTAAGAAAATGTACTATGTGATTGTGTCCACTGCAAACCACGGAGACACTATGCATGAAATGAAAACACTATTAGTACATGCGTGGCTTGCTCGAATAAGGCTCTCACATAGCTTAAAGATGTCAGCGCTATGCACGCTGTGCACACGATACACGAACAATAACCCACGACTATGCCGCGGTGGGCCACGCACGCTACGTTGTGGGTGTCTAGCGTGTACTGCTGTAACGTAGACACACGTTGTCAAACAAATGAATCCACGCAGCTAAAATGCGCCATGTGCCCGTGCGCAGCGTGTACCGCGCTGGGTTTGGAGGTGAGGTATGTGACATCACCCCAGGTCACATGGACAGACTCTCTGTCTGTAAAAATGGTATTTAGCTGTATACAATTAAGTTGGAGGTCGACCCCATCGTATTTGAGAAACGGCAAGCTGATAATATACTATTTAAACTCACAATGAACTGTGATTCATTCCTTTTAAAAGGAACCTAAATACTACTGAAGATCTCTGAAACATTCTGATTTTAAACAAACGTAGGAGATAGATCGTATTTTGTATTTACCCAAGAATAGGTTATTAATCATTCCGAGAATCATCTATTGTACTTGTAGACACGAGTGGAATATTAAACGATACTCAATTAATATGTATAACTAGCTGTGCCACGCGACCTTCATCCGCGTGTACATGAATCGGATTTTGTTAACATTTTCAAGGGTTTTCATTTTTTTGCACGGATCTCTAATTCTTTTTCTAAAAGTAGCCTAAGTTATAACATCAGCTATCTGCCAGTGAAAGTGCCGACAAAATCGGTCTAGCCGTTTCGTAGATTAGCCGGGACAAACAAACAGACAGACAGTTTTTTTTTTAATTGTTTTATTGTCAAAAGTACTGTTGTTTTGAATTAACAAACAGACACTTGAATTTTATTTTATTGTATAGATTTATTGTAAATAAATTAAACGTTTGATATGAAACGTGTATGTAATTGACTGTTAATTATAATTATACCCGCAATGGTTATAACACGTAATTACGATTTACTGGTACTCATTATACTTTATTAGGCATGTTAAATATTATGATTAACTAATTGAAACCGGTAGGTATTTTCTAAAATGTTTTCAGCATTATAAAATGCCTAATTATGTATCATTAACACTGAAAACGGGATATTTACCATGTTTACTATTTGTTTTGAGTTCCCAATATGACAAAATAACAAAAAATAAGGGAGTACGAAATACACAACTGTATTTCAGGAGATAAGTGTTAAATTAAAGAGTTAACATAACGTACCATCACGCCTAAAATCAGCGAAGGGTTATGCAAAGGCGTACCTATTAGTACACCCAATCTCGCCAGTTATGTTTAAGTCCCATGTAAAAGGGGCGAGCCTATTGCCATCAACCGGGCATAAATCCAGACGCCGTGGCTGCTACTAAAAAAATCCTGATTGAAAAACTTAATAACACTTTGCCCTACCTGGGAATCGAACCCTGTACCTCATTTTCAATAGTCGCGTCTGCATCCACAAGACCCACGGGGCAATTAAAAAAAAAGAACACATGTAACTGAATTTCAGGAGATAAAAAAGTTATCAAATATATTTCAATTAAGTCTTATTACATTATTTAAATATTGTAGTAAGCATCGTGACCTTTCCAAAAACTCCATATTTTTATTAAAAATTCGTAAAGTAGCGAAGGCGTTCTCATTTATTAATCATCCACTAAAAGTATTTCAAAAGTCTGACGTAAAAAATAAAGCTCAGAATTTTAACACCCCTAGTTTATGAATATGAAATTAAATTCTATAAACCATTCTAAGATTTTTAGGAAAAAACGGCATTGTTATAAAACGAGGTTTTTGTTTAGATTCAGGTGAACTATCGAGGTTTTTTTCAATTTCAGTCTTTATTCCAGGCACAGTAAAGTTCCTATTGCAAAATTGACACCATAGAATTCCAAAAATTGACACCGAACCCGAGTTCGACGTCAATTTTTTAAATTAGAATTTCACCGGAACAAATTCATAATTCAAAAATGTCGTGATAGTTTTAACTTGAGTCATGATAAAACTTATTTCGTAATATGAACGAAAAGTCAATTTTTACTACCTCGTTGTTTTATTGGTCGCAAGCGCGTCTGCTGAGCATGAGGTCCTGGTTTCGATACCCAGGTCGGGCGAATTGTGGTTGGGTTTTTCCATCCACGGAGTCTTGATTTGTGCCCGATTGATGGCAATGAGCTTAATCGTATCTGGCAAAATTGCAAGAGGCAAGTGGGTGGTACAATTAGGTGCAATTCTGCCTAACTCTGTGCGGATTACAGGCGTGATGTTAAGTTTATTTCAGTGTAAATTATAATTTTACTTTGGTTGGTAGTTTCCTTCATTTTTCGTTCATAATAATTTATCGTCAGAGAACAAAAACAATTGTTCATAAAGTAAACATACATTTTAAACAAAGGTCAATTTTTTTGATTGCCATTCCGTCCCTAAAATGTATTACAAATTTTATAAATAAATACAACAAAAGCAGCTAAATTAAAAATACTGATGAACTTTCGTTGCGGGTGCGAGCACATGTCATCGTCTCCTGACATGTATGAACTCAACTTATGACACGTTTCACCACGCCACGAAGCGTGGTGCTCATTATAAAGATATATTTTCAGAGCTTGATTAAAACGAATAAAAGCGATGCATGCGAATATTGAAAATACGGTATACGGGATAAATTGGTTTTGTTGAAGCTAGAGTGTGATGAAACGCTTGGGTGAAATTATGTTTTAATAGAAACCAAAAGAAGAACAAAAAACTATGTTTTTTTTCTTTGACGTTCTTCGTACATACTACTGACATGTTAAGAGAAATTCACTGTTATAATCACAGAACAGATTGCCAATAAACTATGGAGTCTAAGGCCCGCTTGCACCACGAATCACTAAACGCGTTTAACGCTAAACATATTTAAAACATCATTCTGTCTCTGTCATCTTTAAACGGCACCAGTATTTTACAAGGAGCGACTGTTGCTCAGACCTCCAAAACGAAGTTGTAGCGGCACTACAAAAATTAAGTACTACAGCAACAAAGAACAAAAAGTACTACAGCGCCATCTATGATACAAATGAAGAACTAACATGAAATTCCTAAATCGCGCAGTTAACCTTTTCACCGCCACGGACTTCAATAGAAGTTCTAGATTTCCGTGCCACCAGCGCCACGACTTCATCAGAAACTCTTAATTTTTAACTACCTATCAAACATAAAAAAGTACTGTATTTAAAGCGTATAAATCTCATTCATCGAAATGACGATACCGTCATCACTACTGTTTACTGTATACTTCGTTATACAATTATAGCTTGGCGCTGGCGAGGCATCGCGTTCTGTATACGTTGGCGGTGAAAAGGTTAAAGCTATCCGCGACTTAAGACTAAATAGAAAAAAACCGACTACAACTGTCTGGCAGTAGCCCACCAGACACAACACGCCTGGTCGGAGGATCCGACCTTTTCTATGGGTGACGAACTACAGCCTCTTCGTTACGGGGTAATAGCATAAAGCATAAGTATAATCAGCCTATAATGTTCCCACTGCTGGGACACAGGCCTCCTCTCTATGACAGGGAATGGGCTATAATCCACCAAGCGGGCCCAGTGCGGGTGCGGGTAGCAGTAGTGAAGGGTCAATTTTTGTAAGAGGTAAGCCGGAGTACATATCTTTAATGTGATTTTATTATTCGTCTATAGAATACTGACTGTGCCATTTTTCAAAGGGAAGCCGGCAGGAATCGAGTTGTATGGTACCTTCGCCACTGGCGGGTAGGTAGATGTCCCATGTCTTCGATTTTTTGGTTCTAGGACATGCCGGTTTCCTCACGATGTTATTTTTTACTGGGTACGATACGATATTATTTCTCTGCCGTCAAATTGCTCAACGCAACGGCATTACCTTCACAAACCATCACATTAGCGCTTACTACCGTATCACACACAATACAATACACCATATTGTACAGATTGTTTCCATTTCCACGAATGTATTCCGCATAAAACGGAAACGTAATTAATGTAATTATTATTTCTGTTCATTTACTTTCATGTCGGGAATATTAGGTAGATACGCAATTTAATTTCGTAATTAATGTTTTGATTAGTTAATTTCTTTGATTAATATTGGCTCACCCCCAATTACATGAGAATTGAAATTGGGGAAATGTGGGTACTGCTACATATCTCTGCCCATCTCTTCGCAGAATACAGGCGTCATGTTTTAATGAAAATGATGGGTGAATTTTCCAATCATCTATACGAAGAAATAAAATTGAAATGTCTGTTTGTAATAACAAAATCACAGCTTTTTACTGAATGCATAAATGAAAGTATATACGGTACTTATTACAAGGAAAGTTTTATTTTAATTTTTGTCTACCTCTCTGTTTGTTCCGGTTAATCTCCGAAACGGCTGAACCGATTTTGATGGGACTTTTACTGGCAGATAGCTGTAGTAACTTAGGGTTCTTTTAATAAAAAAAGGATTAGGGTTCCGTGCAATAAATTAAAACCACTGAAATTGTTAACAAAATCCGATTCAAATTCCGATTCGGCCGAAGGTCGCGGGGCACAGCTAGTTATTAAAGCCTTCACTTGCCTTTGTTTTAATTAATTATTTATCATTAATACCGTAAGTACCCCATTAGCAGCAGGTGGTAAAAATATAATTACTGAGTTAATTAAAAATCGGCGCTGCGCTGTTATTATAAAGCTGGTAGCATATTTATTTATTTATTTGGTTCACCAACAATTGTTTACACTGGTATAAGCAAATGGAACGGCAGCGACAAATCAGAATAGAGTGTAACAATCACTTACTGGTAAACTCTACATGCACACAAAACGTTGTCGTAACTTACAAAAAAAGAAATAGAAATAAACTTAATCAATTAGTATATCATATAGGGAAAATAATAAGTAAGTTTGTTAGTGAACCAGGGAGCAACATTATTTTACTGATACAGATACTGTTAGCCAGCAGGAGGGTCTCTTGGCTAAATAATAACAGCCGCTCGGGTCGATCTTTAGGTTACGCCGTGCTTGCCTAGGTTGGTCTGTGGATGAGTGACCGCCCATTACATACCGAGTTTCCTCCGTGCCTCGGAAAGCACGTTAAGCCGTTGGTCCCGGCTGTCATTTTAGATCTTTGTCGTTAGGCAGTCAGTGGCCCAAAAAGTCTGACAACCAGTCTTACCAAGGGGTATCGTATTAACCAGTACTAACTGGGTTGTGGAGGTCCGATAGGCAGTCGCCCCATGTAAAATACTGGTATTCAGCTGCATCCGGTTAGACTGGAAGCCGATCCCAATATAGTTGGGAAAAGGCTAGGCAGATGATGATACTGTTAGCCTGCGTCATCCCACTGGTGGGCAAGAGCCTCTCCCCATGACTTCCAGTTGCTACGATCCAGGGCTTATGTGGGTCACTGGTCGTTGGTTTTTTCCAGCTCGTCCCGCCATCTTCTACAAGATCTGCCGAAACGTCTTCTGGCTGTGTCAGGGCTCCAGAAAGTGGTTATTATGGCCCACAGCTCATTGGGCATGCGGCAGACGTGGCCACTCCAATCCTACTTCAGCTTAGCGGCTTTTTGAGCAACGTCAGTAATTTGTGTTTTGGAGCGCAGTGTGGTGTTGCGTACATGGTCGGTTAGATTGACGTCTAGAATGCTGCGCTCCATTGCACGTTGGCAGACCTTGAGTTTGGATTTTATTTGAATTAATTATAATTATTTTTTATTATTCAGATAAGTTAAAAATGAGCTTTAATAAAATGTGGAAAACAGCTATTTTGCCCTGGTTCCCTGGAGTTGCTGTAGGTACACACGGCGCCACATCAAGCTATACATTTCCAGTATAACATGGTCTCGATTTGTTTAGATTTTACGTACAATGATAGATCCGCTTATATTGGTTGTGTATAGCTTGATTGGTCCTCGTGGGAACCTATCTAGATATGTATGTCTACGATACTCATCGACTACAGACTGTGAGTCTGTGGGTATAACGTCTCACATAAGAGCTTCCATCAATGTAATATTATTTATTCAATGAATATTCTCGAATATTGAGCTGACAGAAATAGGCCTAAGGAAATGTATTACACATTTATCTTTGATGTAAAACGTAATTAATGTTCTAAAGCTAACTAAAATCTCTTCTTAATTAACCAAATTGATTAACAGCCTCTGATTTAAAATACGTTTGTTAGTGGCAGTGAAATTAAAACTAATTGGGTTCGAATTCATAGGTAATCGTTTTCACGTGTTACATAACGATTTTGAAGGCTTTTCTTTTCCTTTCAAGTCGATCTTTTTGTTTTGAATGTTGTTTTTTTTTGTATTATTTACTTGGATGATCTGCTAGTAACATTTAGTCATCATCATCATCATGATCATCATTTCAGCCGAAAGACGTCTACTGCTGGTCATAGACCTCCCCCAAGTGTCGCCACATTGACCGGTCCCGTGCGACGCGCATCCAGTGGATCCCCGCAACCTTCACCAGGTCATCGGTCCACCTAGTGGGAGGCCTTCCAACGCAACGTCTTCCGGTTCGTGGTCGCCACTCCAGAACTTTTCGGCCCCATCGGCCATCCGTTCTGCGAGCATTCTTCGGGCTACATCGGTAACCTTGGTTCTCTTGCAGATTTCGTCATTTCTGATTTGATCACGCAAGGAAACTCCGAGCATAGCCCTCTCCTTTGCCTTTTGTAAATTTTAGTAAAAAAATTAAAATAAATAAGTACTCGACAAGATTTTCTGTGAGATACCATTATTACGCCCACAACTAAAAAGGCTGAAATAAATGACTTTTTTTGCAAAAAAATAACCGACTTCCAAAAATACACTAAAAACTAGAAAATAACTTTACTTTCGGAAGTAGATGGCAAAAAGGTCAATGAAACAAAACAAACGTCACCGACTTCTGGAAGTAAATTTATTTTCCACTTTTTAGTATTTTTTTATTGTCTATCGTTTGTTTCGCTATTCCATTTTTAAACTTGTTATAAAATTGAAATGACGATCTTCTTTTATTTTTTTATTTATTTAACCCTTAATTTGATTATGTTTACTGTGATAAACATTCATAAAAAATAAATATTGAACGACTATTATCTACTATTTTTCGGTTTTTATTTTAATTATAGCAAGTTTAAAGTATATTTATCGGTATAAAATATAATTCTACTAGTGTCAAAATTGTTCATATGTCATTATCGAGACAAGATGTCAGTGAGGCGCGGGCACTCGATTCTTCGCAAGGTAAATATTTTTATTTTACATGTTTTACATAACTAAGCTAACTTTTTTGTGGCTTTTATTTACTAAACAATGTTTATACTTTGGTTTAGAATAGGTTTGACGTAATGTTTTGTGTTTTTGGTAACTTTTTATTGGAGGAAAACTTGTTTGTTCATCACAGTGAACACTGCCAAATACTCGAACAAGTATTGTCAATTTGATATGTTCATTGTGATGAACATTGCCAAATTAGGTATAACTTTTGTTTACCAATAATATGCTTCTATGTACGTGCTGGTGTAGGTGTGGAATGATTTATGATTTAATTTTATATGCAGGAGAAGATATCTTTCAGTCACATAAGTTTACAGAGCAAGAATCTTCACTTGGGTTTGGAGCACAAAATAGTTATAGCCTTGACTCAGACTACACAAAAGAAACCAGCAAGTATATTTTGAGATAATTTCTTCTCATCGCACGAGCTATTTTTACATATTGAAAGAAAATTATAGTGTTTTTGGTCTTGGTACGATACGTAGCAACAGGATTAGAGAAGCTGAAAAGTTTTTACCGGATGAAAAGTCGATGAAGAAAAAACAGAGGGGTGCGTTTTCACAAGTTGTTTGTGATGCAAACAAATTAGTTTTTGTACGCTGGAAACTATGTCCAGCAGTGGACGTCTTTCGGCTGAAATGATGATGATGACGCTGGTAACTCTTAATAGCTCATTTGTTGGATTTGAACCAGTACAAAAAATAAAAAGGTATTGTAAAGAGCAGAAACAAAAAATAGAAGTTGATTGTCCGCAAATTGTTCACGTGTACAATAAACAAATGGGGGTGTAGACCTGGCTGATATGTTGTTGTATGTAATATGTAAAATTATAAACCCAAGATCCAGCCAGGCCTACAAGCCCCATCATATTCGACAAAACAGGACATTATCTCAGCACAAAAGAAGACATGGGGCGATGCAAGTTTTGGCAAAAAATATAATAAATATTGAAATAATATATTGTATAAAATGCATTAAGAGACTTGTTTTGTTACGAAAAAAAATTCTCGCAAGTGTTTTTTACATTTCCATAGTAAATAATTTGATTTATTGATATACATAGTGTTTTTATTTAACCTGTTTAAATTACACTAATTTGACAATGTTTACCACAGTGAACATTACAAATTACTTGTTATTCTCAATGTATTTCGCAGTGTTCACTGTGATGAACGTTGATTTCCTGAAAACCTGTAAATAAAATATTTTTTTGTCTATTTTTCGTAAGTTGTATTTAACCCTAGGACTTCAGAAATACATCTTATTTCATAAAAAAACTAGCTGTTGCCCGCGACTTCGTTCGCGTGGAAATTTTGGTGTGCATGTGTGAGACTGCCACGTTGGTCTAGTGGTCTCAAGCGCGACTACTAAGCGTGGGGAGCGATTCCCGGGTCGGGCAGTGTTAAAAAAAAAATGTTTATTTCAATTACATAAAGTTATCACACACATGATTTGGAAGATCACCTTTTAGCAAGGAGATGCTTGTTTTAGGGGGCATCCATTAATTACGTGAGGCGATTTTTCGACCCCCCTCCTCCCCTGGTGGGATGTCGTGAGATTTGGCTTGACCCCCTCATCTCCCTCCTAATCTCACGTGAGATTTATCAACATGAGATTAGGTGATATTTGGCGCGAATCTGGATTTGTGCCCGGTTGATGGCAATAGGCTCACCCCCTACTACATGGGACTTCAATATAACTGGCGAAATGTGTGTGTACGATTAGGTACACGTCTGCCCAAACCTTCGGGGCTTTAAGGCGTGACGTTATGTTATGTGTGAGAACTGACTGCGAGATCAAAAGGTGATAATTGTACTGATGACTACAAAAGGCGTCCTTTTGGGTTCTGTAATTCTGGGCGGCAGAGGTCCGAAACAAAATTAAATGGCGTTGAGGCGACAATATGGCTTCAAAAGTCGGTGTATTTTGGCACTATACAACTTTTTTTCAAAGTGAACCTTGTTTAGCGCTTTTTATTCTAATACCGTTCTGTATACAACATTAAATGACTTTTTGCGAGAGCCCTTAGACCTCTTTAATTCGGCCCTGTCGCAAAATCCGTTCTTAGTGAACGTCTACTAACTATAAACTACCTCACTGAAAAATAATATCAAGTTTGGAGCACAAAATTTAAGGACTTTCATCCAAACTTGCGAGAGTCCTCCTTAACCCGGCGCTGTCGCAAAATCCGTTCTAAGCGAACGTCTACTAACTATAAAGTACTTCCCTGCCAAATTTCAAGTTTGTAGCACAAAAAATGACGGAGTTTCATACAAACTTGCGAGAGCCCTTAGATCTTCTTAATCCGGCCCTGTCGTAAAATGCATTCTTAACGGACGTCTACTAACTATAAACTACCTGCCTGCCAAATTTCATCTCTATACGTCAAGCGGTTTTCGACCTTTCGCTTTCATATATTTAGATAGATTTCTCATAATTAAACCTCTCTTCAGTACCAAATTTTTAGTGCAAAGAGTAAAGACAAAAGGAAACAAAAACTGAATCAAACAAACAATGTTACCGACTTCTGAAGCTAAAGTTATTTTTCACTTTTTTGTGTTTTTGAAGGCGGTTTTATTTTTTGCAAAAAAGTTTTTAGTTGTAATATCCTATACAATTAATATTTGCTATGCATTTATTTTATATTGTCAACAAAAATAAACAAATCTGGTTATACTGCACACATCTGTGTACACCCTCGGAGCATACAGGCGTTATGTTAGGATATTGTGTAAACAATAAACATCTAAGCGATTGCAGCAATCACGGCAGATTTACTGCCTAATTTTGTTGAGTTCCATTGATATCTCCGAAGATCACCATCAGATCTTCACCAAATAAAAAATGGGACCATTGCGGAATAATATTCTTCCAAACAAAAAAAGAATCATCAAAATCGGTTCACAATTGGCGAAACTAAAACCTATTTACGTAAATTATTTTTATCATAGAAATCGCGCATGAGGTTACCAACTAAATTTTAAATATTAATATCTTTTGCGTCTGTTGGTCGAATTTGATGAAATAAACGCTAAATAATACCCAGAACAATGCTTCTTATTTTTTAATATTTAGATTTTGAATACAATGAGGGGTTTTTACGTGATGCGCGCACAAACGAACAGACAAACCGACAAACCGACAAACAGACAAAAATTTAAAAAAATGTTTTTTTACTCTCTACTACTTATTTCTAGCACCTTCCAGTGATTTTTTTGTAAAAATATGTAATGTACAGACACGGAAAGTCTACGATTTTATTATATGTATAGATAAAACAACTCGGATCTCTGCCAAATTAAGGGTTAAACTTCATGTACAATAGTGGTACATAGGCGGACTTAATGCCACAATGCATTCTCTACCAGTCAACCTTCTTTATGAGAATGACCTTGACATGCTAGGTCACTATAAATCGAGCCAAAAACATAGTGCAAGAGGTACGAAACAGATGACCCCAATCTTCTTAATTGCCTACCAGTACCTATCTACCACCCAGACTAAGCTTGCCTCCATAAATTAGGCTACCCACTACCCTATACGATGTTCTATCGTAGCCTTGGCTATAATATGTCCCATTAAATAGATGAGATAAAAATATTATTTGTTTATTCCTCAAAGCGCAACCATGATCGAAAAAATAATAATGAATCCATCATACCCCTCTCTATTTTTCATCATAGTTGCGCTTTGAGGAATAAACATATAAGTTATATTTTCAATTTGAATTTCTGAGCGCAACTAATGGTTGCGCTTCGAGTAATAATTTAGTTGCGTTTATTTGGTTGCGCTTAAAAATAGTTGCGGTTTGAGGAATACCCCGATTTAAGGGCAGGTAAGGTATACTCAATCAACCCTTAACCTTTAAAATACTTTAATAAAATAAACACATAAAGGAATGAGCAAAGTTTAAGTAGTGTCAAAGAAATAGGCTTCAAAGTTAAGTATAAGTTAGATTTTGTAATTTAAAAGCTATCGATTTCAAGATAATGTCAACTTTGATCTTTATCTCAAATTGAATTAAATCCAGTTTGTTTTCATCGAGATTAAAATTGAAATCTTTTATTCAGATCAGATATCGTCATGGAGATATTTCTGCGAATCCAAAGTACGTCCACCGCTTTTTAATGTTGTTCAAGTAAATACATAACAAAGATTCGAGATATATCAACCTAGAGAGTACTATATCAAGCCCAATTCAAGATAAAAATAATTCATTTCCATTTTTATCCCGAAATAAGTCATCATTGTTCAGTATAATTGAAATATCTATTTCGAGATCCCCAAACACGCTAAAATTAAATCTGAAGGCCAAAGGGAACTCAGCAAACATCAGACGATCACTGAACTGTAAATCAGAACAAGCTTTGTTCGCTTTCAAGACAAAACCACTCGTTGAACACTTACTACGAATCTTACTTGGCTGCCCGATGAACTTGGCAGCATGCCCGTTCGCTAAAGTGCCTATGATCTTGGCTGCAGGGGTCACCCAACGACAAACTAACAACCAATCAGAACGGATTCTGAAGGGCCCTCACTATCTGAATGGGCCCAACTGGTCTCGACAAACATCGGGACGCAATCAATTCGGGACTTGGATAAACATCATTAAATCGACAAGGCAACGTCGTTCATGGCAAATAAGGGTTATTTATTAACAAGCAGTACCTGTGTAAGCACTTACCATGACTTATATAAAAATTTTTTGTCCATTTACCTTTCTGTTTTAACTAAGATGTTTTTTTTTTTAAAGAAAGTCGTTCAGTGTCTCCGATTGTCTGTGAATGTACTTACGAATTCTTCTTAGATAAGTATAATTTACCTGAAAAAGAAAAAGGTCATAATTATGGAGAAAGAAATGAACAAAGCTTTAGAGCACATTTTCAATTGGCAACATTAAAGTATCTACTCAACAAAAAGAATATTTTGTAAAGATTGATCTGATTATAATTTTGTACTTTCATGAATTTTCACCACGACATCTTTCTCACAAGGTTATCTACAACATTTATTTTCTCTTTGTTTTCTTTATTATAGAACACTAGCTTTTGCCGGCGGCTTCGCCCGCATGGATGTCGAATAATATCCGATTACTTACCTCCATCCCCCTTTTTAACCCTTCGGGGGAAGAATTAACAAAAACGCTGAGACACGTATAAATTAATTTTCAATCGTCAGCCTAAACACAAAATTTGAAGATCCTAACTTCAAAACTGACGGATATCATATAACTTCCATCCCCTTTTTCACCCCTTTAGGGGTGGAATCCCCAAAAATCCTTTCTTAGTGGATACTTTCTCTTCACAAAGAACACACCATCCAAGTTTTATGCTTCTAGAAGCAGCGGTTTGGGCTGTGTGTTGATATATCACCTAGTCAGTCAGTCAGTCAGTTTACCATTTTATTAGATATCGAGAACATTTAGCAATTACGTCTACAAGAGTAAGTTGTCCCAATAGGACACACAAAACCATCCAATACATTCCTGCTCAAAATACTCCCCAGAGAGACAACGACAATGAGATATGAAGATGATCCAAGACATCGATAAATAAGGCTTTTTGCATATGTATTTTTGAGTTAATTATCAAGTTTTGGAGCAACAAACTCAATTTTATACCCACGTAACAAAGTTTAGCATGCAAACTTTTGTAAAGAATATTTTTTACATAATGAATATGGTCACTCAAAAATCGAAGGAAAATACATTACTCTAACGTACATAGCAGCTCGTGGCTAGTTAATAGCAGCCGCCCGGGTCGATCTTTAGGTTAAGCCGCGCTTGCATAGGTTGGTCCGTGATTGGGTGGCCATCGACTACATACCGAGATTCCTCCGTGCCTCGGAAAGCACGTTAAGCCGTTGTTCCTGATTGTCATTTGTACACCTTCGACAATCGTTACAGGTAGTCAGTGGGGGTTATTGTACATTCGACACAAAGTAAATTCGTCGCATTTTGTAAACTCCTTACATTGAAAGTGTATTCGTAACATGCATAAAAAATATGTGTAAATTCGTCACAAATCTGCATAGGTACATATTTTTTGCATAAAGTACTGGTTGAAAACAAAGTTATTGATTTTTAGCGCTCGAAATGAAAATGATTTCTAAAATCTTTCTTTTCTCTCCTGCGCTCCCCCGAAGGTCCGGTAAGACTGGTTGTCTTACCGAGGGGTATCGAATTACCCAGTGTTAACTGGGTTGTGGAGATCAGACAGGCAGTTGCTCCATGTAAAATACTGGTACTCAGTTGCATCCGCCAACCAAACATAGTTGGGAAAAGCCTAGGTAGATTATGACTCTGAAGTACATAGTTGAGTAAGTAGGTTATGGAATGCAAATTATATCTGAGTTTATGAATTCAACTAGGTATCTATAGGTACCAAAGTTAGTAACTCGAGTCACGTCAACGTTTAATGTAAGCAAAACGGTACAACGGTTGATTGAAAAGGGATTACATAAATCTCGAGGGTCTGTAAGGAAATTCCCTTGGTATTGAGTGCGAACAGTTAATCTTCACCTGGCTGTCTTAATATTTAAGATGTATGTTTTTTTAATCCACGTTGAAATATATTCGTGCCTCGTTTCGGGGATACTTACGAGTTGAATATATTGTCTGCCGGCTCTTGCTTGGCAGGGATGAGACTGAGACGTTACTAAACATTACATTGGGGAATACTTGTTGAATATATTTGAATTATGTGACTGTATTCTTTGGTAATAGGTTTTACAAATTATTGCATAACGCCTAGTAGATTGGGCCAAAGCCTGCCGGGGTCGCGGGACTTATAGAATTACCGTGACCCTGGAACATAAAGGACTATTGAAGGACGCCGTGGATTTTAGTCAGTACAAGTCTGACAGTCCCTCCCGCTCTGCCCTGGGTGGGAGGACTCATTTGATGATATTACCACGACAAAAAAAAAAAAAAAAAGCCTTGTATGTTAGTCATAGGCCTAGCGATAACCGTCTGTCGAGTCGTCCAATTTCAATAGTTTTTTTTTTTTTTTTATTCCATCTCGCAGCTCAGCCTCTGAAGCTGGCTTCTGCTTAACCGGGTAGATCCTCAAATTGTGTTACGGTAAACAAATAACTAAATGATTTGAGTAAAAAAAAGTCAGTAGGGTTGTAACACTGCAGCTGGGAGTTTCGGTGTTATCAGAATACCGCCCCTAACCTACAGACGAAGACTTCACTAACTGTGAAACAGATTTGTATAAAAAGGCTCTAAGGAAGAGAGGAACTAATCGTGCCACCTTGATATTCACTTTTTTTTAAAGTATTTCATTTAGGGAACCCCCACCTGCTGGAGTGTCCCAGGTGTCCGTTTACCTGCACTCTCGACGACCTGAATAGCGCCTCTGCCGCTGCAATAAACGTGGCCACCTACTGGCCCAAACCGTCTAATATAGAAGGAACATCGATACGATAAGAAGAAGAAGGGAACACCTAAGGGTGTTCACAAGTGAATACCCTCTCATCGTTATGCGAGTGTCAAAAGTTCCTTGTAACTCTGGACTCAGGTATTTATTACATAAAACTGCCCATTTTATCCTTTAAAACCAATGGCTACTCTGAAGATTGCAAAATATTCAGTAAACCACCACGTTTTTTGCAAAATTCTCGCCCGCTACTGCGCAGCGGTGTAGTAAACTTATTAATCTATTCTCTAGACTTTATAACACACAAAATTCTTGGCAACAAACCCACACACACTCCATATTAGTAAATCTTGCGTATTATTTAAACATTACATTCACAGATGCGTTGGTTTTAAATATGAATCAAATTTTCTTTTGTTTGAAGGACTCAAGACTATTTCAAGATTATTATTTCACTACGTCTTAAGAACAAATCATGAAGATCTATTAAAAATGCATTAATTTTATAAATATACTTATTTATTTATGATATTCTATTTATAAACACATTTTAGATATTCATGGCATGTTCCTGTTTGCTAAGATTAAAAAAAAACAATCACCGCCGACTATAGGAATTGAACTACGTTGGATTTAGTTTATAGTTATCTGTGGAAATAAAACACTAGTAGAAATAAATGAAAAAAAAACCACGAGTGTGAAATACACTGAATTCCGAATTATGGCAGTGCGATGAGGCAGATTTCGAGGAAGTGTATTGGAAAAATATTTTGTAAACTTTCATCACTTATATCTTTGACAACAAAACAAACATTCGCACTTACACAATACGATTATGCATTAACAATAGCAGCCAACTAACAATTACTTCCGAAGCAGAAAGGATTAAACAGGATATAAACAATATATAAACAATATAAACTTTTTCCATCTCAGTCAAAATATCATTTCCTTTCTTAAGCCTAGGGTCCCCATATCCATAATAAGTTTTCCGGACAAAAAATGTGCAGTATAATTTTATTCTGCTTTTTTTTTACAACGGTATATTTTTAGACAGTGTGACAGACAGACTGTTGCAGACAGGATGGCCGTATCGGATCCTGACGAGTATGTACTTAAAATTAAACACAAACGCCTTTGTTAGGCGTTGTGCTGACTCTAGAGGTATGGTGTCCAATACGGACCATGGTCCCATGGAACGACAGTAATCGTTCGGGCGTGGTCGCGACACATACTGGTCTAGGAACTGCTCCGTGTTTCCTTTTAAGTTCAGAGTATTTAGTTAGTACAGTAGTGTTAGTAATTTAAATATAATAATGTAAACGATACTGACATTAAGTACCGCTTCTTACACAAGTGACACCTAGATACTGTTCAAACCAAATGTTGATTTCATATTTTTTTTAAATATTTTTCAATAGACTGTTTTAGTTCACCTATTTTTGGAAATTCCGGACGTTTTAGAATTCCAGACAAAATACTGGACTTGTCCGGAAAATTACGGTTGTATGGCAACCCTACTTAAACCGAGCTGAAGCGGTAACCGTGGCAGTAAATAAATTATTTTGAAAAAGTTATTTCGCAAAGATAGGATTATGTAAATCTGGGACGGAGACGAGGCCACCGGATCAAGAAAAAAGCTTCAAACGCGTTTGAACTTTTTTTAAAAATAAAATATAAAAATACACGTGAATAATAATTGTTATTGTGTCATTTGAAGGTTGCGAAACGATCTCTTACGTGAACTAGAAATTATAAATTAAAACTGTACTACACTACACTCCACTCCACTCCACTCCAATTCACTCCAGTATAAGTACACCCACATTTTTCCAGTTATGTATAAATCCCATGTAATAGGGGGCGAGCCTATTGCCATCAACCGGGCACAAATCCAAATTCCGTGGCTGCTACTGATAAATTCCGGATGGAACATCCCAATAACACTTTGCCCGACGCGAGAATCAAACCCAGGAATAAGGTCAGCAGTCGCGATAGCAACCACTCGACCAACGAGGCAGTCTTTTTTAATTAAAGAAACCAATATCTAATACATTTTTTTTTTAAATAAGCGATTAAATACACGCGGAAAAACTGGTACCTCCAAGCTCATCGTAATTCTAAACAGCACCTTGATCTGTATTCAATAACTGAATCGTGAAATATCGTGTTACCGAAGAAAAAACATTATCTATAGAAAACAGTAAATACAATACTGAGGAAAATATTGATTTCGAAGATAATTGATTCAGTATAAGCAAAGGCCTGCGTTTGGATCATTTTTGAACCTTAAAGCTACTTATCTGCTGATGCAATATGGCATTGACGGTAAGGTTATAATATATTGCCTTCTTAGGTACATTTTTGTTGCCATAACTCCTTAATAGCCGAAACAATGTATGTTTGATTGCTAGACTTGGGACAAAGTTGCACTTCTCGTAACGTTTTTACTTCACTTAATCTAGCCTAAAAACAATGTTTTGCCTGGGGGCCTAAAATGGCAATAATTGTGTAACGCAATTACCCCTCAGGTAAACTTGCTTTTAATAACAGCAGGGGGTCTAAAATGACCGCTTTAGCAGAATCATAACAGGATAATAATATGATACAAGCACATAAAATGGTCACAAAAAAAAAATTATACTATAAATTATCTGATAAGACCATTTTACGAATTCTAACGTAATTCATATTATTATCCTAATACTAGCTTTTGCCCGCGGCTTCACTCGCGCCCTAATGACCTAGCGGTGTGAAATATACTTTACGACCTATTCTCATACATACCAAATATACATTAAAAAAATCATTAAAATCGATCGAACCATTTCGGAGGAGTGCGACCACAAACACCGTGACACGAGATTTTTATTTAAGTATAGATGATTCTGCTGAAGCGGTCATTTTAGACCCCTTCGTGTTATTAGAAGGAAGTTCACCTGTGGGGTAATTAGGTTACACAATGATTGCTCATTTTGACAATGGAACAATATTTATTACATGATTTCAAACATACGATCACGAATTTCCTTCTAAATCTTTCAGATTGTGATAAAAAAGTTTGCTATGCAAATAGGGTGCTTAATAATCGACCGCTTTAATGAGTCCTCGCGAAGGTACTTATCAATTTAAATGGAATATTTTGAAGGTTGATCACGTATTGGTTCAATTAGTATCGTAATACCTACGTGGATTATGGTTATTTTAAAGCAAATAACCTGTGGGATATTGTTAAGACTTTTGTGGACGCTTAATATTAGAGATGTAAAGAACTCGAGTCTTTTGAGTCCTAAATTTTAGGCTCAGCTGGCAAATTGCACAGCTCGACTCGTTACAACAACACCCCCAGACTAGAACACTTAAGTCTACATAGAGTCTCGAGCGCAACAAGGCGCTCAGGTCTTGATTCGAGCTCGAGTCGTTTCACGCGACGAGTCGCGCTCAAGTTCTTTTCCATTTGGAGTTCCTTTATAAATAAATAGGGAATAAAGATATTGACTTTGGTTTGGAAAAACCATGTGATCCAAGGAATCAAGAGTTTTCTAAACTGATAGCGTTTGAGATGGATCGAGTACCCGAAAGAAAACGTACTTTGACTTACTCCAGGATATTAGACTTTATACGGAAAGTACGAGAGGAAGATAGCTTAAAGAATGTTAGTTTGCCTAGTTTCACTGATTCTGAATTATCTGAATAGCATAACGCATAAAAAAAATCATTCATTATGTTGTAATTATTTATTGTCTCCATTTTTATTCCAATAACAATAGATAATAAGCACAGAAGTAAAAACGTAAGTTAAGTAAATACTCGTAAAATAACAAACAATAAAAATTGATCCGTACCGACATAATAAATAGTGTCACGTTTTTATCCCTCTTGGGGTACACACAGAACCTAATAATGCCATGCCTAAAAGTCACATTTAGCATGTTGCCACATGAACTATGTCTATGTATTTTTAAATAAATCAACCTTGATACGCTCAAGATTCGATACACTCGAGCTCGACTCGAGTTCTTTTTGAGACGTGAGCTTGTTTTTAAGACTCGAGCTCTTTTTGAAATACGAGTTCTATTTAGGCGCTCGAGTTTTCGAGAAAGGACTGCAGATCGGCTCGACTCAAGGCTCTGAGTTTTATTAGTACACCGAGCCTTTTAAAATTGAGCCGAGTCTATCGAATTAAGACTCAAAGACTCGAGTTCTTTACATCTCTACGTTAATATGCCTTTGATGCGGCAAGGCGGAGGACTCATTAAAGCGGTCGGTCTATACATAATTATGACCTCTCGCCTCCTTTCTAGATTGTACTTAAGTAGGCCTAACATTGCAAAATATCTCATAATCCTAAAGGCCACTTTCATACAAAATTGTCCTTACGACTGACTAAGCCCATTCACATAATGCAGTAATATTTTGTTTTAGATTGCATCAAGGAATGTGTATTAATATTGTGCGTCATCGTAAAGTGGTTTTACTGCATCTGTATAATACATAAAGTAGGCAATATCCCTTACAAAGCAGCCATTCAGCTACTATCAGGGCATTTATAGCAAGAGATGAAACAAGGCGGTGTAGTGAGGGGCACGCATTTGATCTATCGATAAATGAGATTAGAATTTGGTAAGGCGATAAGCGAATTATGTGAAATATTTGCGTTGATCGATGATTTAAATTACACATTAATTGTTTAGAATGGTGTAATAAGACATCGTAGTTGTATTGAATGGATCTTAGTGTTATTAAAAGACTAGCTTTTGCACGCACCTTCGCTCGCGTTAATTTAGAATTTGACAATTAAACTCTTAACACACTACTGAAGTTTCTATTATGATATAATTCAATCGTTATTCGAAAGACACGTGGCGCCATTTATTTTCTTATGAACGTTATTGTTATTTTCCTCGGGAACAGTACTTTATTTCGGCATGAAAGTTACCCTATGTCCGTTTCTGTACACCTGACAACGTATATGCAAAATTTCCGGATGATCGGTTTAGTGGTTTAGGTGTGAAAAGGTAACAAACAAACAAACTTACTGTCGCATTTATAATATTAGTTAGAATTCCATCAATTAGAATGAATACCCAGTAGTGGAAAAGGCTAGGAAAAAAAAGAAATAATGTTTCTCTGTCAATTCAATGGAGTTTCTTGCCGGTTCTTAGCCACGGGAAACGACCAGCTCAAAGCGTACACCTTTTCTCGACGTTTTATTATGTGCCTATGTAGGCCTAAGTGAAATAAAATATTTTGATTTTGACTATCAGGTAGCCTAAAATGAATTTCAATGAAAATAACATCGTAAATTCTTAAAACATTTGTCAAGCAGTGCAAATACTAAGCTCATACAGATATCTGAATTCTAACGCCGCCAGTCCCAGACAAAAAACTGTTTATCTATTCATATCGTTTCCCTACTTATGGCTTATCAAGCTATACTTTCTTCTATTTCCATTCGAAGTTCGTAACAAAGTTTTAAACCACACCTTACAAAAAGTTCTAGATTAAAGATTCAAAAAAGTTCACGAGAGTAAAAAAAACGGAATAATTTATGTCGCTACCTTTTTTCACATCCACACATCCACGCGTAACCACGTTAAGTCTTAATATGACTGGCGACGTGCTTACAACAAAATAAATCCGTTTTATCCATACCTAACGACATTATTCATCGATAAAACGTGCCTAGTGACATCACTCGTCGGTGCCGCAGTGTCGAAAGGGTGCAGTGCTTCAGCAGACGACGGGCTGACATCTGACTCAAGAGGGGTCAACGACATTCTTTTACATGTCCGTCGGCACTAACACTGTGTCTTAAGTCTGTTATCAGCTTTGAGTGAAGTGTGAATCGAACGACAGAAATGACTGTCAAAAGTTTACGTAACGATTTTTGTTGGTCAGAATTGAAGTGCTCTAGCTCTTGGGAGAACCTTTCGTGATTTGGTCAGAAGTTTTGTTATTGAATGACAATTTGGACACTAATGTGTTAGTTTCTTCTACCGTTATAAAACATACAACACAACGTCACGCCTGTAATTCCCGATGGTTTTGGCAGCGGTGTTGGTACCTAATAGTACACCCACATTTCGCTAGTTTTGTGTAAGTCCCATGTAATAGGGGGCGAGCCTATACCCATCAACAAATCCAGACTCCGTGGCTGCTATTGAGAAATTCTTGATGGATAAACCCAATAACAATAGGATATTTGCCTGAAAAAATACGTGACCAACATTTTTTGGTGATGTAACTGAAGGACAACTTTTTTTTTTGTTTTCAAATAGCTTATTGTCCCGACCCGGGAATCGAACCCAGGACCTCATGCTCAGTAGTAACGACTGAGACCACTAGACCAACGAGGCAGTGTTATAAAACATATAAATGTCTTATATTCGTTACAATATTCTAATATTTATTTTCTAAGACATAAATGAAAAAAGGATTTCAGATCATAAAGCACAAAATCTCAGTTCATCTACTTATCAATTTCAGTCATGAAATTCATCATCTTGTATGTTTCGGGTTTCAGTCTTCGGTCTCAGTTTCGAAGTAATATTTTTATAATTACTTCAGGCCCGTCCTTCCATCCGTCTCTGTCAGTTGTTGTTGGTGCCTACGTCATCGGCTCATGGTTTTAATTATACACTGGCTTCCAGGAAACTTCATAAGATATTTCGTGCATACTCGAAGATAAAAGTTTATAATAAAAAAGTTGCGGGCTTCATGCATTAATCATTAAATCTACAAGTCATGTTGTTGGCGATCTCTTTCCATACTTGGATAGATTGAAAATGAAGAAAAAAGGTTCTAGTAGTTTTAAATTCAAGGAATTGTGGCAATTGTGGAGCTCGTGGCTAAATAATAACAGCCGCTTGGATCGATCTTTAGGTTAAGGCGTGCTTGCCTAGGTTGTTCTGTGGATGGGTGACCACTAATTACATACCTAGTTTCATCCGTGACTCGGTTAAGCCGTTAGTCCCGGCTGTCATTTGTAGATCTTTGACAGTCGTTACTGGTAGTCGGGGGCCGAAGGCCTGACAACCAGTCCTAACAAGGGGTATGGTGTTACCCAGTACTAACTGGATTGTGGAGGTCAGATAGGCAGTCGCTCCTGTAGCTCCATGTAAAATTCTGGTATTCAGCAGCATCCGGTTAGACTGGAAGTCGACCCCAACATAGTTGACAAAAGCTAGGCAGATGAGATGAGTTTTAAATTCAGAGGAAATTGTTGTCGAAAATTTGAACGCTGTTACCCAAAGTGACGGGCCCAATGGAATCTGGAGCGCCTAAGGAGGAGTGAACTATTCAGAATGCGCAACTGTATTTGCATTATTCTAATTGTATTAGCCTTATTTGCTTATTCTGTATTTGTATTAGATAATCTTGTCACGTAAATTGGGTCAAGTGTTGCCCGTGATGTAAATCTAATTTTCAACATAAAAGCTTTCAGGTCGGCCTCTGCATTATTAAGTTGGTAGTGTTCACAAATTGTATTTATCAATTGGTTCGGGTTCATTTGTTTTTTTACCATTCGTTATTAAAATGTTATGAACTGAAATTGGTTGTGGGACTTCCGATACTGTTCTTATTGCTCTATTTAATTAATTTATTGGCTTCGAATAAGAAAACTTATTAATCGCTCATAACTGCTGGGATTTTGTTTACTATACTATAGCCATAGTTTTTAGGGTTCCGCACCTCAGTCGGCAAAAACACTTTGTTGTCCGTCTGTCCGTCTGTCAAGACCCTTTTTCTCAGGAACGCGTGGAGGTATCAAGCTGAAATTATTAGGTATCAAATGCTGAGGTCTGCTACCCCTTGGAGGTTTATGTCGCATATCTTGCGATTTCACAAGGGAATCAAAACCTATAGGGTACTTCCCGTTGACCTAAAACCATTTGGCAAGAAGCAATGTCTTACAGGTAAGTGCGTAGGAAGCTTAAGGAAAAAATCTGAAAACCCTAAATATTTAATGCGCGAAATATCAGTCAACGACGATCGACGAGTGATCAGTGTTATTTATTTAGTTCATTAAAAGACAGTTCTTTTCATCCTTTTAACAATTTAATGGTTTGAGTTTAGTGTGTTTCAAATAATAACCAAATGAGACCACTGCCATGGTTGATTATAACTTGAACTTGGTTGATTGGACTGGTACTAACCAGTCTGCAGTCACTACATTGAGGTCGCAATAATGTGAACATAAACAAACAGATCACTCAATAAAATATCAAACATAAATAAACCTTAAGTGTAGATAAATAGACGTATTTATTGAACGTCAGTCATCGGTACACAGAGTATTAACTTCTTCAGAGGGATAGGTTGAACAAATACGATACAAATATGCTACTATAACAAACGATTGACTCAAATGAAACAGATTGCTTGTGCATGACAACAGAAGGCTATGTACAGACGCCCGCACATTAAGCTACTAAAATCTGTCAAATTTGTTTAATAGATTTTCAACTTTATCGCTAAAGCATTAGGTTCAAGGTTGATTGGGCAAATTTGACAGTTTCGGGTAGCTTGATATGCTGTTGTCTGAACCTACGATCAGAAAGTAATTAAACTTCTTCCTCGTTAGTAATATTTTGTTTCAAAGGAAATCGAGTTTGTTTGCAAGACAAAAGTTTTACTATTCATTATATTGTTAGAGAAAACACAATTTCCAATAAGTCATTTCAAACGATTTATCGATTCGTTAAAACATAACATCACGCCTTTAATCGCTGAAGGGTTAGGCAGAGGTGTACCTAATATAATAGTATACCCATAATTATTTCGCCAGTTATGTTTAAGTCCCATGCAATACGGGACGAGCCTATTGCCATCAACCGGGCACAAATCCAGACTCCGTGGCTGCTACTGAGAAATTCCTGATGGAAAAACCGAATAACACTTTGCCCGAACCGGGAACCAAACCCAGAGTTGGTAGTGTGAATCGAAGTTTTGTATTAAACCAGAAATGCAACGTAATTTCGGCGACTCACTTTACGCCGTGTAAATTACGCGTACCGCAACCGTGAACTCACTGTCCCGAGCAGTTTTCCATCTGAAATCATCGTACGCGTAACATTTGACCAAAATCAGAAATGGACAGCCTTCACTCGATCAAAAATAAGGTTAAATAACCAACATTTACCGAACTACGTATGAAAATAACCCCTTCCGGTGATTTCCCGAGGGAGGCGCTTGCTCCTAACGGCAGCGACAGGTTGATTTTAGCTAAGCTTTAAGACCTGAGCTTCAATACTGAGGTGACGTCTCGCTGGCTCGAGTAAACCTCTCCCAAGGCGATAATTTTGAAGTTTTGCAGGTCTGTAAGACGATGAATGTATAATTTAGTTTGTTTAGGATTTTTCGGACATTTTCCGGTGCTGTTAAGGTATAATAGGCCTTGTACAATTTACAATTATTCCTACTCGTTGCTACGAAATATTTTGATATTATTATGATAAATAATCACCTAGTTTTATTTTAAATTGTTAACGGTTTTTGAAAAGTGAAGAACATGTTATAAGCAACCGCTGCCATTCAATAAAATTAACCCTAAAAACATAACTTACTAAAGTATATTAATTTTTAACACTTTCGACGAAAATGTTAACCCGTGTCGTGTGTCCATCTTAATAAGTAAACTCGATATTTTTCATGAGTCAGCACAAATGTTGCGAATGTCAGCAGGGCGAAAATAAAAGTGATTGACACGTTCAAGGTGAAACTGTCTTTGATTAAATTCTGTTAGTAACTCGGGCTATCGATAGGCTTTCATAAAAAAAAAACGAGGTCCTCAAGCTGTCATTTATATGGCGTAGAATATGTTGGGATCATGCATCTAATAAAACAAATGTTCAAAAAACATGTACTGGGTACAAGTTGTGAAACATGTGCCGTGACTTGTGCTGAGCGCGCACAAATTCAAAATTATATATCTTTTTTACCAGCGACATCGTTCGAATTATGGTCGGAAATCATCCAACGTGAAAATGCCCATGATGCCCACTCGGGTATAATGTAATTTCTATTAGTGAAAGAATTTTCGGCGTCAGATCAGTAGGAGCGAAGATTACACCTAAATCCAAACTTTACTTCATTAAAATATTAGTGCAGATTAATCTTGCTTGAAGCTATTCGTAAATAAGTTCTGGGAACACCTACTGCAAGATGTTTCCGAAGCTTCGCCGTACACTTGAAATACCTGCACCGAGGTTAAGGGTTCCAGACAGGTCCAGTAAAACAAGTATGGATTTAGCAAACATAGCTCAAGATCTTAACTAATTAGTTACAAGGTTTAAACTTAAGTAAATAATTTATTAACTAGAATGACACTGTAGTTACAGGTTTACTATTTATCTAACAGTTTAGGCAGCATTTGTACCTAAGTAAATAAGAACTGGTTTTAAAATTGATGAGTAAATTATGATATTATAAAGATTTTCTTTCACAAGCTCCTAAATGCATTTTAAAATTTTAACTAAACTTCGTCAAAAAAAAGCGACCTTACGATAAAACATAAAGCATTCGTGCACGGAGTTAAGCATCATCAAACATAATTAAAACACAAAAATTGCACGATATTTTCCTGCAAGCACCGAAACTGCACGATAAAAATAGTGGAACGAATACTGGCAGTTATATTACCACCGTTTTGAGTTGCGAACTAAAGGAAAAGTGTGAACGGTACTCACGGCTCTACTCACGCAGGTTTTATTTCGCAGTTTCGGAAAATGCATAAAAAATACCGGCTTTTTCCTCGCTTTTTATGTTCGGTTGTGAAAATTCTTTATTCGAAAGAGGTTGTAAGTTTAAAAGATGCTGGCTGTGTTCAATACGCGATTAAGAATATGTTTTCTATATTTTGAAAAAGGAATGCATTTGTTCCCCATCTGAAAAATGTTTTGGGATTTCTCGAACAAAAGTTGCGAGGGACCAAATCCGGTCATAACAATGCAGTGTCGTAACGTATTTTCGGTAATTTTCATTGATTTCGGGAATCCCTCAATCATATTGTAAGAAAGTACCCGTCAACTTCCTCGATAAACATCAACATCGAAACGACGACATCGGTTACGTCAATCACAGTTTGTTTGCTAAAACGCAAGTTACTTTAGCGTGCCTAACAGATCGCGATGGAAAAGTTCCCGTGGTAACAAAATGAAATTTTAATTTTATTCAGCTTTTACTTAGAGGAAATAATTTTCGCCGAGTGCGGTAATTGAGCCAGGTTATGTCGGCATTAGTTTATGATTAAAATAGAAATTATTTTAAACGTTTGGTATATTAATATCACAAACTATAACAAAAAATTCGCACTTTGTTATCACTTAAGTTACTAGCTTAACCCGCGATTTCGCTCGCATGGAGTTCGGTAATTGTCCCACGTGATCGTACTACAGGGATAAAATTATCCCATGTGTTAATTCAGGTTATAAATTATCTGCCTGCCATCCAAATCCGTTCAGTCGTTCAGTAGATTTTGCGTGAAAGAAAAAAAAAACATCTTCCTTTACTTTCGCATTTATAATAGTAGTAAAACGTTTGTTTTTCAAATTGACATACACATTCTCTGTTATTTACCAAATACTCATTCGAAGTTAGCGGCTTTTGTTTTTCTTGATTGCATGACGTGTTTATTGTTTCTCAAGACAATACCCACTCTTTGGACTCGCCCGTTTTCTAATTATAACTGCAAACCAAAATATTTTATTGATCCTAATTCATTATCGGCCTAGCTTTTTCCCAAATATGTTGGGGTCGGCTTCCTGTATAACCGAATGCAGCTGAATACCAGTATTCTACATGGAACGACTGCCTATCTGACCTCCACAACCGAGTTAGTACTGGGTAATAATAGCCTTGGAAAGACTGTTTGTCAGACTTTTTGGGCCACTGACTATCTAACGACTGTCAAAGATCTACAAATGACAGCCGGGACCAACGGCTTAACGTGCTTGCCGAGGCATGGAGGAAACTCGGTATGTAATGGGCGGTCACCCATCCACAGACTAACCTAGGCAAGCACGGCTTAACCTAAAGATCGACCCGAGCGGCTGTTATTATTTAGCCACGAGCTCCTCTATTGATCCTAATTAAGGGCAGGTATTTCAGAATCTGACCTTTTGTGTAATATAAGGTACTGACGTAAACACGCTTACAAGAAACATCGGATTCCTACCGACTACTTTATTATTCTTCGACCGTTCTTCTCAAATAGATAAATTCCCTTTATTCTCTGTTATTACTGTCGACCATATGTTTTATTTAATTATCTGCATTAAGAAGTCCTGCACGTATTTCATTCGTGATGTGTCGCCTCTCTCAAAATGTCTCTGTATTGTTCCTAATGACATGTTGGACACTAATTAATTTCGACCGGACGCGAAATTGACCTATGTCAACTACTGAATCGTGTGATTCAACCCTAAGGATGGGAACACTGCGATTGAATTTGAACTTTTGTGTTCAGTTATAAAGTTTATTGTTGTATAACTCGTTGTTATATTAACGTAGTTTATATTAGGGTTGTGAAGCAATAGTTATATAAGTGAGTGTACAATAAGGTCGGCACGTCCGGTGCGGGCATTGCCAGACGAGAAATTAACGGCGGGAGATGATTTTATTATACGAAGGAGAATTTTAGCAAAGAAGGATGAAGTCCAGTATTAGTAATCTACATTATTTAATTATGGAACAGTTTGTCTGTTGAGATAAATGAGTTTGAAAAGGGAAAATAAAGAGCTGAAGGTAGGATATAAACTGTAATGTACAGTCGCCAACACATCAAGCTACCCGAATCTGTCAAATTTTCCCATTCAACCTTGAACCTTAATGCTTTAGCGATAAATTTGAATTTGAATTAATCTATTAAAGAACTTTGACAGATTATAGTAGCTTGATGTGCTAGTGACTGTAAATTACAGTTTTATTGTTGTTTTTTTTTTTTTTTTAGTTTATATCCTATCTTCAGCTCTTTATTTTTCCTTTTCAAACTCATTTATCTTAACAAACAAACTGTTCCATAATTAAATAATGTAGATTGCTAATACAATAACACAACAATAACAATTCTATAAGGTGGTAAAATAAAAATGCGAAGAAAACACATCAAGCTACCCGAATCTGTCAAATTTTCCCATTCAACCTTGAACCTTAATGCTTTAGCGATAAATTTGAATTTGAATTAATCTATTAAAGAACTTTGACAGATTATAGTAGCTTGATGTGCTAGTGACTGTAAATTACAGTTTTATTGTTGTTTTTTTTTTTTTTTTAGTTTATATCCTATCTTCAGCTCTTTATTTTTCCTTTTCAAACTCATTTATCTTAACAAACAAACTGTTCCATAATTAAATAATGTAGATTGCTAATACAATAACACAACAATAACAATTCTATAAGGTGGTAAAATAAAAATGCGAAGAAAACTGTTGCAAATAATGGAGTTTTGTGGTACAGAACCACAAAACTGAAGATACTGAAGAATTGTATCACGAATTTGACGAAGGCACTTCGTAATGTACCAAAGAAAAATGGGTAGATCTTTGTAACTTGACTGGACAAAACGTAAATAGCATTTTAATGTCCAAGTCCATTTGTACTTTCAAAACAGGTCCCAGATCCACGACCAGTAATACATTCGGAATAGAAGATACTCGTGGAAGCTCATTAATTTCGAGGCTAACCCCAATAAAAGCTAAGTTAATGCTACTAAGTTTACTTCTCATTATTTATTCCACCTTCGTAAACAATTCGAAATGTAGAGCCTATTCCTTACCTTTTCAAGTATAGGAATAGTGACTTTGATATACTGTCATCGAGTGAGTCAGCATGTACAGTCGCCTTCGTTATTGATTCGCCGCTTTTGACATCAATTCCCTAATGAAACTTCAATACTGGAAAGTGTCTTACTGTCAAATAGACAATGCATAGTCGACCTCGTAATAGCTTTACCTCTTGCGATAACAATTCGCATAATTAAACTTCAATACTGGAAAGTGTTTTACTTATTCTTTTCGTGCGTTCCGGTCCTGGTGTCAGAGTTTTTATGCAGCCTAACTTGAGTAGTGTCTTACCGTCAGATAGACAATTCACAGTCGACCTCGTAATAGCTTTACCACTTTCGACAACAATTCCCCCTTATAAACTTCACTGAGCTGAGGTTGAAACTTTTTAAGTGGCACACAGACAATTTAAACACTGTCGTTTTATGACGAACAAGTGACGTTCAAACTTACGGTGGTTAAGCTATTATGAAGTCGACAATACCAGGTAACCATGACCTTTCAATGGCGCCCTTTCCGTAGTATCAGATTTGTAGCGAATTCATGGCTGATATATATCTTCAAAAGACGAATTGGGGCCGACCCTTGCTCTTTTTACGGCTGATAAGAAAGGTGATAAACCAAAACTTGTAACATCACGTTTGTTTGTTGGTCGTCGTAAAAGGAAAGTTGTGTGATAGCCTATCAGGGCTTACGCAATGACACATATTGGAGTCAACAATGTCTATATGTTAGTTCAACTTAAATAAACAAAGTTGTATAGTATTCTTGTGTTCTATTAAGAAATTCTAAGAATCTTCAATTTTTTTTATTTTTCGAGGTATTGTTGCCGGATGCCGGAGGAATTTCTCCTGTATCGTGGGTGCGTTTACAAACATTTAAACTCACATACACAAACAGCCAGACCCGGAACAACTACTTGTAGGCCATACAAATATTTGTTCCGTGCAGGAATCGAACCCGCAACACGCAGCGCAGCAGTCAATCATCCAGCCACTGCGCCAACCGTGCCGTCAAAAAGAATGTTAGCTTATACTCCAAGTAAAAAGCTCTCCAGTGAATTTCAGAAGCAACTTATCTTCATGAATCTCGATTATACAACCGATAAAAAGTTTTTATCTTTTCAAAATACTTCTTGTTGCCTTTTTCTTTTATCCAAAATTCCATATTATTATTTTAAATGCGAAAGGGACTCTGTCTGTAATCTTTTCAGATTCCATGAAATTCGGCACACAAGTAAATAAGTTATATTTATCCTGTTTTTTTCCGTTTCCATGAAATTGTTTCCAATGTTTACGTTGGCTGCAGGTAAAAGCTAAATACTAATTATATTTTTTCAACAGAAAAAGTGTTTACATAACTTCATAACATCAAGCCTGTATTCCCCGAAGGGTTAGGCTGAGATGTACCACATTTCGTCAGTAATGTTTAAGTCCCATGTAATGAGGGGCGAGCCTAATGCGATCAACCAGGCTGAAATCCAGACTCCGTGGCTGCTACTGAGAAATTCCTAATGGAACAACCCAATAACAATTTGCCCGACCTGGGAATCGAACCCAGGACCTAAGCAGCTCAGCAGTTGCGCTTGCGACAACAGACCAACGAGCATTAAAAAAAATAGGAAAATGTTTTTTTAATCAATAAAAATGGGAACGTTGCAACTAAAGTTGATCCATAGTAACAAATTGCCACGTAACTATAAACTCTTCGAATGATATCCATGCCGCTGCTAAGGTCCTTGGTCAATCCGCCACCATTCTTATGACGTCACACAACACTACGCTTCCATGATTCTGTCTCAAATCTCCAGGTTGGCTTGCGTTACAACAAAGCATTCTAGTTTATTCTATTTTTAAATCTGAACTTGCAATCCTTTGGAGGTTAGCTTTAAGAGAGATGGTTCCGTGACTCGCAAGTTTGAACGGAACAGGAAGTCACAGGATTAACCAGGGAGTGGTAACCTTGACCTTCCATTGTGTAGGAGTGTTACGACGACTCAGGACCGACAATCTACGCTAATCTTCTAAGGGTACGGCTGTAAAAATAAATTCTGGAGCAAGAGGTCGAATGTTTGGATAAGGTTCCGGATGAGGTTCTATGAAAGCTCACAAAAATTCAGCTGGTGATTTCAAAGTATTAAAACATTTATTAGTTTTTATTCACATTTTGTTGAACAAGTAATAACAAAATATAAAACTGAATCAAACAAACAAAAGTCACCGACTTCTGAAACTAAAGTTATTTTTCACTTTTATGTGTTTTTGAAGTCGGTTTTTTTTTTGCAAAAAAACTTTTTTTATTATTCCATTTTTAGTTGTAATATCCTAAACAATTATTATTTGCTATGCATGTATTTTACATTATCAAAAAAAAAAAAACAAATCTGGTTGTACACATCTACGTACAGTGTACACCCTCAGAGCATACAGGCGCTATGTTATGTTACGATATTGTGTAAACAATTAACATTAGATGTTTATTGTTAACACAATATCGTAACATAACAATTGCGGCAATCACATCAGATTTGCTGTCTATTATTTAAGAGTTCTATTGTATATCTCTGTAGATCAGCATCAGATCTTTACCAAATTTAAATGGGACCACCGCCGAATAATATGTTACCAAAATAAAAAAAATATCATTGAAATCGGTTCCCAATTGGCAAAAATATCGCTGAACGTACACACAAAGCTGATTACCAGGCATAATGCCTACGAGTATGTGTGCCTATACAATTTTCAGAATTCCCTTGATTTCTCCAGGATCCCAACATCAGATCCTGACCTGATGACATGGGACCACATGGGATTATACTATTTCAAACAATGCCCATAAAATTTGAGAGTTGCTTTTAATTTTTCTGGGATCCCATCATCAGATTCTGACTTGGTGGCAACGGGACCACCTCAGGAGTATAGGCTTTCGAATAAAAAAAGATTTTTTTAAATCGGTCGACAATTGGCGGAGAAATCGGTGAACATTATATACATAAAAATACATACAGTCGAACATTAGAACTTCCTCTTTTTTTTGAAGTCGGTTAAAAATTGCCAAAGGAGTTTTGGTGAAACATTAGTGTACCGTTAACAATACAGATAATAGGCTTATCCCCAATAAAATAAAACTTAACATATCTAACTGTCAAAAGGTGCACTGTACACATCTGCGTACCCCCTCAGGGCATACAGGTGTGATGTTATGTAATGGTGTTGTGTAAACAATAAACATCCAAGCGATTGCAGCAATCACGACAGCTTTGCTGCCTATTGTTGAAGAGTTCCAATGATATCTCCGAAGATCAGCATCAGATCTTTACCAAATTTAAACGGGACCACCGCGGAGTAATATTCGTCCAAAAAATGAAGAATCATCAAAATCGGTTCACAATTGGCGAAGAACTCGCTGAAGATACACACAAAAAAGAAAAAAAAAAGAACAAAAAAAACAGACGATTTGATAACCTCCTCCTTTTGGAAGTCGGTTAAAAATGACATATTTTTGCATTCTCATTTTCGCCTAAATTTGACACCCACTTTTCTTAATACCTGTTTCTTTTGAATAAAAAAGTAAGATTCCAGCTAAAAGATATCCCAAATTTTCATGAAAAAAGCTTTTAACCAAATAGACTCGCAAATTAGATCCTTGTAAAAATACACAGCGAAAACTTTCATTAGCGAGAACCCTAGTAATTAATATTCATGAAGTTACGTTTTAATTATTAACACACCCTGTATGTAGCCAGAAGGCTTTAGCGGTTTATTAGCACTTTGGTCACGTGGTGGCATTTCTAGGGCTCACGTTTACTCCTGATGCGACTGTGACCTATTAAAAGATTGGATAGCGGCCTGCGGAAAATAAATTGTCAGTCTAACGGCTTTTATGGTAGGTCTTCCTATTACTTTGGTTGGTTCTACTTTGATCCAGAAATAAAAATACTAAGAATAAAAAAGCGCTGATCCTGGATACGGCTCGTATTGTTAGGAGGTTCCTTTCTCTGGAGCCCTGACCTATTGTAGGTAGCGTGGACCCTGATCCCGATACCGGTGGGCTACTTTTTTATATTTATAAATGTGTTTTTTTATTCTTTTTTTAAAGGAATATATAAACTGTTAGTAGTAAGTAACGTAAATGAAAACACGAAAAAAAAATGGTAACGAAAAGAAAAAGGATGGGGAAGGGTTTCTTTAAAAGAAGCAAGCCTTAATTTTGAAAAATAATGAATATAATTCAAACAATTCGAAAACACAAAAGACAGAAGAAAATTCTAATAGCAGTCGGTTATTAAATCTTTTTAAGTCATTTGACTTGACCAACATTTTATAGAACCTACGAGAGTCACTCCATCTTCTGCTACTTGTATAGATAATGTTTTCTGCAATTGTGATTACTTAGATAAAGCCATAGTAAATTGTTTGCCGTCTGACCACAGCGGACAAACTGTAACTTTTAAGTGTAACATTCCATTGCAAAAAGTTCAGATTCAGTTTAGACCAATAACTGCTAATACATTAAATAGGTATAATATTTCCCTTCAGAATAAGTTAAGCGTTATGAGCCATCATATGGACGATATTAATATAAATCAATTGTATGATAATTTCTTTTCAATAGTTCACACTGAGTTTAACAAAACTTTTGAAAAGAAGACAAAATGTATTTGCCCTAAATTTATATTTAGTGATTGGGCAACTAGAGGTATTAGAAAAAGTAGGGAAAGACTATTTGAGCTTTATGGCCTTAAGCCCTATATAAACACTGACACTTTTAACAAGTATGTTGCTAAGTATTCAAATATTTTTAAAAATACATGCAAGGCTGCCAAAGCCCTGCACATTAGCAACAAGATCAAAACTGCAGAAAACAAAATTAAGACAGTTTGGAAAGTCATAAATAACGAGACTAACAGGAAGAAAATACGTAACACTAGCTACACATTAGATACAGCGTGTGGTCCTAAAAGCTCTAATCAGGAAGTAGCTCATGAATTTGTAAATTTCTTTACCGATATACCGTTAAAAACTACGGAGGCTCTTAATTCCTCTCCTGAAGTCTCAATGGGTTTATTAAAGGCGAATGTGTCTGGCTGCCTGGCTGAATTTAAATTTAAACACATAAACCCTATGATAGTTATTAAAGCTTTCCGGCAAATAAAAGTCAAACTGACCGAAGATCTTTGGGGAATGTCTATCGGAGTTTGTACATCCATAGTTGAGACTATTGCACCATACTTAGCTTTAATTTTTAATTTGTGTGTAGACCAAGGAATTTTCCCTGATCTAATGAAATACAGTAAAGTCATACCTCTGTTCAAATCCGGAGATAGTAAAGATACTAATAATTATAGACCTGTATCCGTGTTGCCAGTTTTTAGCAAGGTTTTTAATTAATTTTAATTAATCATTTATTTCAGACATAGTCCATAGAACAGTTATAAAAAAATATAAATTAAAAATTAAAAAAACATTAAACACAATGTACATTAAAATAATCAATAAAAAATAAAATTAGACATACACACTACAATCACATAACCAAATTAAATTAAATTAATTTAATTTTTGAAAAGGTAATGCTGAATCAAATGCTAAATCATTTTAACACCAACAGAATCTTACGCGATCAACAGTATGGTTTCACCAAGGGACGTTGTACAACTGACGCCGGTGTAACCTTATTAAAGCACATTTTTACTGCGTGGGAAGAGTCCCAAGACGCCATAGGAATATTTTGTGACCTCTCCAAAGCATTTGATTGCGTAAATCACGACACATTACTTTTGAAACTTGAGCATTACGGACTAGGTAAACTTGCACTTAGTTTGATGAAATCTTATTTGAAGGATAGACAACAACAAGTTCAAATAAATGGTGTTAATTCACAGGGTTTAAAAGTAAAAATGGGGGTTCCGCAAGGCTCAATATTGGGTCCTTTCCTCTTTTTAGTGTATATAAACGATCTACCCTATATATTGAAAAACCAACCTCATAATATGGTGTTATTCGCTGATAACACTTCCCTTATTTTTAAGATAAATAGCCGGGCCCAAAATCTAGATGACGTGAATAATGCCCTACTTCAGGTCCATAACTGGTTCACAGCAAACAATTTAGTGTTAAATGGAAAAAAAACGAAATGCATAAGATTTGCTTTACCAAATGTTAAAAGTAGCGATTGTGATATAGTATTGAATAAAGAGAAGCTTGAATTTGTAGATAAAACAGTTTTCCTGGGGATTACGCTTGATTCAAGGCTACAATGGGGTTCTCATTTAACATCTCTTGCGGGGCGGCTAAGTTCAGCAGCATATGCTATTAGAAAAATCCGTCAATATACTGATGTAGATACCGCTAGACTGGTCTATTTTAGTTACTTTCATAGTATACTGTCTTATGGCATTTTACTATGGGGACGGGCTGCAGACATTGAGTCTATATTTATTCTGCAAAAAAGAGCCATCAGAGCCATATATAATCTTCGTAGGCGTGATTCTCTAAGGGAACTGTTTAAGGAAATTAACATCATGACGGTACATTCTCAATACATCTATGAAAACATAATGTATGTAAGAAAAAATCTACATCTTTTTAATAAAAGAGGTGACAGACACAATTACAGTACTAGAAATAGAGACCAATTAGTTCAGCCAGGCTTCAGACTCGCTAAAGTAGACTCATCTTTCATGGGGTACTGTTTGAGATGCTATAACAAAATTCCACAAAGTATTCTTGAACTGAATGAAACGAAATTTAAAACATGCATTAAACGCACACTGTGTAGGCAAGCATATTACAAGTTAGACGATTATATCGTTGATAAAAATGCTTGGCTCAATGCCGGTCCCGCTCCACAAGGACAGGGGCGCATAAATGAATAGCATTACATATCCCAATCACCTGCGCTCTTGATGATTTATTTACTGCATCAGTGAGCGGGGTACACGTGGCTGAGTTTTGGGCTAGCATATTTAAACTTTTTGCCATCGAAACGCTAAGAAGAAGAAGCATTAAATAGTATGTTGGAGCTGCTGAAGATTGTACAACTATCTTTGCTTTGTATAAATTCAATCTCTTTAGTATTATATAGCCGCATAGCCCATATTGTGTGAGTACTATGTAATAGAAAGCTGTCATTCGCGGGAAACCTACGTCTTTTCTTGACTTGAATGTGCCCTGGCGGTTAGGAGTGTGTCATGCTCACTCAAATGTCTCGCTGATGGTGGCGCGTGGGTCGGATCATTTAGTTCCCTTCAAAATGGTTGAGTTGAATGGTGCTGATACATGCGTCATGTTCGTGAACGGGCGCTGTCAGTTGTGACTGGTCATCTCTTGGTTGCCACGGCTTATTTGAATTGATTTTCTTTTTTTTTTTGAATTGTTTACTATGGACACTTTTAACGTACACATCTTGCTACATCGTTGTCACATAATGTACCATCTCAACATGAATATTGTAACCAAGAGTTTGTAAAAGTATTCTGATTTAAAAGAGTGTCCATGGAGTTTCTTGCCCGTTCTTCTCCATAGAGATCTACGTTAGGGAATGGGCAACTACAGTACTTTCACAGTTTTTATGCCTTGTGACTGGGACTGTAGCTATTTTTGTCTTTGTTTCGACAATTCAAAAGTGCCAGTAACTGGCCTATTTGAAATAAATGCTTTGATTTTGATTTTGATCTTGATTTTGACAGAGATCAAGAATTTTTAAACATATCAGGAAGTGTAAAAATAATGTGAACATTATTATTGTGCAAAACTGGGATGATTGCACGGCCATTAAATAATTACATACATTTAGCGAAAAATACATTTTTGACATCATTGCATTTCAGCTGTCAATTGCATGAAATTGAAACCAAGGAACATTGGAACAGACAGAATGACATTTTAATTATGTTTAGCGTTAATTGTATTTAATTAGTGGTTGTGCAAGCGGGTCGTTCCCGCTGGTTAATACACCGTGGTTAACACTATTAACTACTGGAAATGATGCGTTCTACTGGTTAACAGTGTTGACGAACGCGACATTTTTTTCCCACTAGTTAAAACTCTCGTCTCGCGAATAGTTCAGGAGTCGGGTTAAAGAAAAGTAAAAAGAAATCTATATCTATACTAATATTATAAAGCTGAAGAGTTTGTTTGTTTGAACGCGCTAATCTCACTCTATTCGCGAGACGAGGGTATTAACTACCGGGAAAAAAATGTCACGTTCGTCAACACTGTTAACCAGTAGAACGCATCATTCCCAGTAGTTAATAGTGTTAACCACGGGGTATTTACCAGCGGGAACGACCCATGCAAGCGAGTATTTATGTATTTTGTTGTGATTGTGCCACAGTTATAAATATTATGAATACCTGTAAAATTAAGTATTTATTTAACATTCTGTATTTTATAACATTCTGAAAACTTTGATCGCTCTTACAACAAATACTAAAAGAATCCGATTATAAAATTTTCAACAATTATTACGTATTAGTTTCGTAGTGTTTATGTACAAAACCGTAAAATATGATTTCTTTTTTTAACACAACATTCATAACATCCATCTGTCTTCAGCAATGTAATTGTGTGCAACGGAACAATAAAAAACCCGATTTAATTGCACGTCTCGTCTTGAAAAGCCAATATGAAGTAGTTGTACAACACGCTAATGCCACTGAAATATTTGATAATGTTCCGAGGTTTTGGCATTGTTCCTCATTCCTCATAAGGCATTACGTGCGTTAAACTCGGATATATATTTCAAAAGAGATATCGTTTTATTCGCGGATACAACATAACCATTACAATAATAGATCAGATTTTCTGTTTGTTTAGTAACAACTTACTAGAAAAAAATATGTCAAGACTTTTTAAGTCTTTACCAAAGAACGGAAAGTATTTTTCATATGTCTACAGATTATATTTTAATGAATTCCCTAATCTAAGTTTTTGTTATAAGTAAAAGTTATTTATCAAGGTGACTATTAATTACTTCATATTTGAACCAAATATAAACGTAACTAGTAAGAGAGCGTATTCTTAGTGACAAAGTGGAACAAACCAGCCGCCGCGCCGCTGAGACACGGCTGATCTTAGCCCGATGTAATAACAGAGGCAATATTGACCTAACACTGCTGATATAGACGCAGTCCTCGCTAGAAGTCCCGAGTAATCATATTGGTTTGTAGCTACTCTACCGTCGAGTGGCTTGGATTGTGGACACTCGTATTAACAGACAGAGTGCGGGTGGCAAGATTTCAGACGGAACTGTGATGTTAGTCATTTCAGAAACGATGGAGTTTTGATGTTTATGTGCCTCAATTATTGCTATTGTAACTTCAACTTATGTTCTTCTTCTTAGCGTGTCGATGGCCATCTATAATAAGTCGGCCCAAAACTTAGCCACGAGTTGGCGCTACCACTAGCGTCCATCAATTCCTGAATTCTGCAGGTATCTGTGCACGTAGACGGTATAATTTGCCTCATTTTCTGTAGAACAGTCTCACTTATAGAGGGTGTAAAAGTACACTTAACGAAGCCGAAAAGCACTTGTCCACCCCGTCATAGCCATATTTTTTTTTGTTATAGACCATACCTGAGAACCTTCCAGTTACGGAGATATTAGGGGACAAAGTTCCGACTTTCCCACAAGTTTTTTTTAAATACAAGTCTTTAATGTTACAACTTTACTTTAAATACCTCCACGACCCCCGTACTTTCAATGCACCCATGAGTAAAATGTTTTGAGTGCGTTACATTGAGTCCTAGCGTAAAACGTGATTTTTCACCCCAAAAAAAAGTCGTTTCCCAGAAATAATTTTTGTCTAGAGTTACTTAGTTTGATGTACAGAATGCTTCGTTGACGGCTTCGTGAAGGGTCCGATCACACCCTGTATATGTTAAAGTCGACGGTAATTTACGTAAATCAATCATCATTCTAGCACGTTAAACCATCGGTACCCGTTATCATACTGATATCTGTGACAGTTATGGGTAGTTAGAATCAAAACGGTAAAGCCCAGTACTTAAGTTGCGAAGGTCAGATGGTAGTGGTTTCGGAGTATTCCTCAGAGCGCAACTATTTTTAAGCGCAACCAACTAAGCGCAACTAAATTATTCCTCGTAGCGCAACCATTAGTTGCGCTCACAAATTCAAATTAAAAATATTAAATGGTTATTCCTCAAAGCGCAACCATGATGAAAAATAGAGAGGGGTATGATGGATTAATTAATGAATATCTCTCTATGTTTCATCATGGTTACGCTTTGAGGAATAGACATAATTATATTTTTAATTTGAATTTGTGAGCGCAACCAATGGTTGCGCTACGAGGAATAATTTAGTTGCGCTTAGTTGGCTGCGCTTAGAAATAGTTGCGGTTTGAGGAATACCCCGTGGTTTCATGTAAAATATACCTATAGTTAGTCGCAGTTAGTTAAACTGGGAGCAAACCCCGACACTGTAGGTGAGTTAGGAAAAGCTAGGCGAATGTCAAATGGAGTCCTGAAATAGCACTTTCGTGTACATTCGGTTAAGAAACACTAGGAATATTTCCCGTGGGTAATATCACGGATATAACAGATAGTAATGTTATAGTCTGCGTCAAATACCGCTTGTTTATAGTACACAGCTATTTTAAAGATTTATGATGACAGGATGAGTGACGTGGTAATCGTGAGTTACGGCTTGAATAGTTAACAACATAGCGTTCGAAATTAAACATCAAACAAAGCGGGGAGTGATCAAATATTTAAACACATTATCGCACTCAAATTCTGAAATACGGAAGTAGATTAATAGAATCAACGATAATAACGTATAATTTAAACGTCATTTCCCTTTTTTTATACACTTAATAATTACGTTATACCTATAAAATAATGACAATCATTTAATTTATTAGAAAGATAGTTTATTTAATTGAAGTAAGGGCAGTTGTTTGAGAGCAGCGGTGGCCCAGCGGCGGTAGCCCCGACTTACGAACGTAAGTCGTGGGTTCGAGCCCAGGCTGGCGCACTACTTTGTGTACTTTATTTCATCACCACTGCTCTCAAAACGGCGAAGGAAAACATCGTGAGAAAACCGGCATGTCCTAGAACGAAAAATTCGAAGACATGTGACATATACCAACCCGCACTGGGCCCGCGTGGTGGATTATAGCCCATTCCCTCTCATAGTGACGAGGCATGTGTGTGTCCCAGCAGTGGGAACATTATAGGCTGATTATGCTTATAATAAATTTCATTTATTTCAGGTCCGAGACCCATATAAAAACCAAAAATAGACGAAAATACAAACACATAAATTATATCTAAAACCTAAATATCAGAATTACATTACATTAAATTAGAAACATTATTGAATTTAATTAAAAAGTCAAAAATAAAATACACAACCGATTCAGAATATTTAAAAAAAAAAAAAAATATGCTTATGCCTAAGGGCCGTTATTTTTCGGATCTCATTGACTTGCGGTTGTCAGTTTTTAACAAAATTAGTTCAAAAATACTTTACACTAGTGCAAAACCTCGAAAACTGATCGGTAGACGAAAGACATTTTACTATCCGTATCGAAAGAGACATTTGATCCCGAGTGAAGCGATGGTCGCGATATTACTATCTATTCTATTCATATTTCTAGATCGAAATGTAGGCTACTCATGTAAGCACTGTATTCTGTTACTTTATCGGGTATTGTTCACCTGAATGTATGATTTATTATGAGTAATGTTCTTCTATCTGTAATAAATGTGTTTTGTTGGAAATATGAAACATATTTCGAAAGGGCAAAGATGTAGTACAGGTATTGTCGAGATTCAGATACTAAACATCTTTTGTTATTTTGGAGAAAGTACAATTCAAGCAATCCATTATAATTATTATGCCTACTAAAATATTGAGTAGTACAGGCACTCCTAATCACAAATTACACGTGTATTCTCTAAAATTGGTATGAAAATTCTAATCTGTGTAATCATCATCTGCTTAGCCTTTTCAGGGGTCAGTTTCCACTTTAAACGGATACCGATGAACACCAGTATTTTACATAGAGCTACTGCCTCACTAATCTTCACAGCCCACACCCAGTTAGTACTGGGTAATACAATACCCCTTGGTAAGACCGATGGTCAGTCTTTCGGACCGTTGACTACAAAGATCTACAAATGAGAGCAGGGACTAACTGCTTAATGTGCTTTCCGTGGCACGGAGGAAAGTCGGTATGTAGTGGGTGGTCACCCATCCACGGACCAATCTAGGCAAGCGACTGAAGATCGACCCGTGCGGCTGTTATTATTTATAAATTTATATTCTTATCTGTGTGATACTCACCCTTTATTTCGTAATGAAACCACACTGGAAATCAATCGTAACTTGAACTAGAATCAGACCACCTAAAATTCTTATCCTCCCAAACTGAACTTCGGCTACGAAACTTAGGTCCTTATAACCGAACTACTCCGAACAGTTCTCAAGGAAGTGATAGCACCAAGTTTATATCTATGCCTGAGCGCATCTCATTCAGCGTCTTTCAGTGCTCAAATGCCCGATAAGAATAGAAAAGCGGGCAAATATTTTCCATGGGTCTTCGTGGTAAAATAGGCATCATTATTGCTATTGGAAAACGCCAGTAACCTCATTTATTTCTTCTAGGTAGAGGATTATTGTGGGTGGAAATTGGAAAGAGAAACAGTTGCACAGTTTATTTTCTTGATTATTTTCTTTGAAAATAATAAGACTTGGGAGTAGTTCAAACACATTTATTTCTTACATATTTTTTGCACACCCACAAATGTAGTATTGCAAATACATTTTCCATACATTTTCTCGAAAACTGGTTCTTATGGCATTACGATTAGGTTCAACATGCAATGTATTTCACACGCGTGGATTTTTAGTTTATTTTTCTTATTTTTTCACGTGCGGAAATGAAAATTTCCACAGAGTTCTCGGCTCCATAACACCCTTGCCTGCAGCTCGGGTGTGAATTCCACCTCGAATGCAATAACAAAGTTTCACCACTTATATCAAAATACTACTATAGCTGCATTCCCCGAAGGGTTTCAGTTTCTCTTCTGGCTACTATTACAAATCGTGGCAAATATGATGTTATGCAATACCGTCAATAACGTTATTGACTGATCAATACCGATTTTGAAAAACATCAAAATAAATCCGTGAATACGGTATTCCGGAATACCGGTATTGAAAGCCCTAGTAGCAGCTCTGGTGGCCCAGCATGACGTCTTAAAGCAGGAGTAATTCCAGTGTGGGAAGGAGACAGCGGTCGCCACTCCAGAACTTTTCGGCCCCATCGGAACCAACCAACCGGAAGACGCTGCGTTGGAAGGCCTCCCACTAGGTGGACCGATGACCTTGTAAAGGTTGCAGGGATCCGCTGGATGCGAGACGCACGGGACCGGTCAATGTGGCGACGCTTGGGGGAGGCCTATGTCCAGCAGTGGACGTCTTTCGGCTGAAATGATGATGATGATGATGGTGAAGGAGACAGAGCTATACAGGTCGTCTAGCGCCATTTTTATCGCACACTGGAATTACTCGTTAACCCCCCGTTTGGATTTTTGCCCGATTGAAGACAAGTGCTCGCCCCCTATTACACGGGAGTCCCGTGTGCTACTGAATTATTTCTGATGGAATAATCTAATAGCACTAGCACCTTTCTAACGTTTATGCAAATTCATCTTCTTTACATAGTATAACGAAGTCGCTTCCGCTGTTTGTACGCTTAAATATTTTAAACTACGCAAAGGATTTTAATGCAGTTTTCAGCAATAGGTAGAGTGATTCAAGAGGAAGGTTTATATGTATATTGCACCCGTGCCAAGCCGGGGCGGGTCACTAGTACATTATACGTTGACAATGTATTGCAAAGACATTACTATTTTAACGGTTATTCTTTTTTTTAAACATTGCCCCTCTCTAGGAATTTCTCCTGTATTGCGGGTGCGTTTACAAACATTTAAACTCACATACACAAACAGCCAGACCCGGAACAACTACCTGTAGATCATACAAATATTTGTTCCGTGCGGGGATCGAACCCGCGACACGCAGCGCAGCAGCCGATCGCTCAGCCACTGCGCCAACCGTGTTATTACCAGTTCCCTTACTTTAATTCACAGTGGAATCCTGCGATCGATGATATTAGCGACGACCCACTTCCCTCGACCCGATGGAGCTGAAATTTTGTTCGCACGTGTAGTTCCGATGACAATACAGCACTATCGCATCATTAAGCTGATCTGATGATGGAGAGGGATGACTTATTTGATTCACGCAAAACGTGGGCCCGTGTTGAAGTTTACCGGGTTATGGAACCTAGTTTTCAGAGAATACTTAATTTGATCCATTACCTATTCATGGCGAGTTTTCTATTCGTAATACACACGGCGACTCATCAAGCTATACAAATCCAGCATAACCTGACCTCGCTTTGTATGTGATGCCCGTACATTGCGAGATTAACTTGATTTGGTTTTGCATACCTTGATTGGTCTTACTTCATAAAATGTCTACTTCGAAATGCGCGTGGTGGCACTAAGTTTTTAACACTTTATAGACTTTCCCTACAATAAAATACTGGTATTAAGCTGCATCTGGTTAGACTGGAAGCCGCCTCAGCATAGTTGTGCGTACAAATCAATATTTCATAGCAATTATGCCACTGACAGCTTTTGAACGCGGTTAAGTTGTGCTGATCTGGATCAGTTTCATTGGTGCGATCTGCTCTGAGTGCGGAAAGTCTAGGGTTGTTTACAAACTACTCGTAGATACTTTTTACTTTTACAAAGTATATACCACAAAACGTTACGAAAGAGACATAAAAGCCATTAGTTATTACCCACCGTTATGTGCAATAAAAGTTTATTTTCGTATTCTTGTTTTTCTTTTAATGGTCTGTTTTTATTTGTCAGCAACATAGTAACTCAATTAAAAATACACTAATGATCACTAATCACTTAGATATAATCGCACTTCTAGTTCACTTCGATTCGCTTCGTTGTGTACCCAAAATCAGACTGATTGCTCCCGTTTTTTTTAGGTAGGGCCACTCGGTTGCAATGATGCTCAACCGGACTATGCTTATTTAATATGCCAACTGATCCTTCGAGACAGTTCCACAACTTTTTGAAACCTTCTTCACAGTTCAAAACATCATCATCTGCCTAGCCTTTTCCCAACTATGTTGATGTCAGATCTAACCGGATGCAGCTGATTACCAGTATTTTACATAGATCAACTGCCTATCTGACCTCCACAACCCAGTTGGTACTGGGTAATACGATACCCCTTGGTAAGAATGGTTGTCAGACTTTTCGGGCCACTGACTACCTGTAACGACTGTCAAAGATCTACAAATGACACCCGGGACCAACGGCTTAGCGTGCTTTCCGAGGCACGGAGGAAACTCGGTACGAAATGGGTTGGTCACCCATCCACAGACCAAACTAGGCAAGCACGGCTTAACCTAAAGATCGACCCGAGCTGCTGTTATTATTTAGCCACGAGCTCCTCAAAACATTCAAGCACAAAATATTTTTCGCGGAAAAACCCGATACAATTTTCATAAAGGTCCCGAGAAAAATATAAAAACCGCCCCAGGTAAACGTATATCAGCTATATACCTGTAGTTTGAATTGACACCAGTCTTTCATCCTTTTCAATACTTTCTATAGATATCTACTCAATGTAGGACCATCACATCAATATTTTATGCCCATCTTGACAGGGGATTCTATTTATTCCCCTGCTCAAGGTATTACATGTATTAGAGTTTATTATAAACGGATTTTCTTTTGAAATTATGAACGGAGGTAGGATATACAACATTATTTTTAGTATATGCGAAACCTGAATATAGATTGTTCAGAATAAGTAACTGAATCGATTCCAATAATTTTTAACCCATGATAAATTTTGTCAAAAAATATTTAAAAAACACACACAAGTTGCATAAATAGCGATATTAAGTACCTATCGCAATCATTTAGGTACCTACTGCCAAATTATAATTATCAATGAGCTCAAGACGACACTCGAGGCGCGTGCGCGGGCGCGCTGCGTGGTGACCACGTTTTTGAGCGGACAACCAGGTAACAGAACAAGCTTATAACTTTGTGATTTTTCATGATACAGTTTTGAAATTTTTTACATAGATTCTTTACATAAAAATACTAGACACGTGTTTCAGGTTTCGCATAAACTAAAACTAATGTTGTATAGAGGCGCTTTGTTACATTGGTGATACTGACACATTCAAATAGGATTTTATTTATGGATGTTGCGTCTAATTGTGTTATTCTACCGCTGAAGTATATTTCATCCAACACAAATGAAAAAAGTAAATCCAAAGCAAAATGCAACGTGAAGCCCTTGTACCTTATGGAAGCACCTACTACATTCGTTACCGCTCTAAATATAGAAAAACAAAATTAGAGGGTTTATAACCTACAGTCAGTTCCTACAGACGAGACGTCATGTGAATTATTTCAAAATACAAAAAATCAATCAACTCACCCTTCACATTTACATACAACTAACGTGCGTCCCAAACTGCGTCATAATATCCTGGAGGTCTACTCTTATTCAACGAAAAACGAAGTTTCGATCAAAATTTCGCGTATTTTCTACCACGGTTCCATTTCGTTCCGAAATTTCGTACGAACGAAAATTGTTTGACGTTTAGATTCCTGTACATCTTGTATTTTACCTCAACAAACCTCAAAATAGATTCTCATCCGGAAAAGTATTATTTTCTCAATTTTCTCAAATAATAACAAAATCGCGGTTTTAATATCCATCGTACCAATTTAAGTTAGCGCTCCTTCCATTAGGGTTTACTCCTCAGGGCAACTCCTCCAATAAGATTACGAAGATTGTTATGACTAAGTTAGTACTTAGAACTTGGACCGGTTCACTGGTAATATACAGGGTGGAAACGACACCGACACGAAAACGGTTATCACGTATTCAGGGCATCATTTTGTTTTTTTTTTTTTTTTTTTTTTTTAATTTTTTGTCGGTTATATCGCGAACGAAACAAAAGGTGTATGCAAGAAACGTAGAAGGTGGCGTTCTGTAGTCTGTCCCAGGGCCCTGGGAAAAATACAGAGCGTATACCTTGTTCTTGGTCTCGCAGTTGCAAACGGGACTACTGAGCGTGGAGTCCTGTGTTAGATTCCCGCGTCGGTCAAAAAGTGTAACTGGGTTTTTTCTGGCTACTAAGAAATTCTTTCAGAATTTGGAAGTTGGCTTTGTAATGCCCCCGTGCCTCGGAAACCACGTAAAGCCGTTGGTCTTGAGTCTGATCTCTCTCCGATCGTGTCGGATTGCCGTCCCATCGGACTATGCGGGTGAGGGAAGAGAGATTTCACCTGTGCCTGCGCACACACATAAGCACTATAATATCTCGCGTGCCAATGGCTAATCTCAGCTGATATGGGCCGCCGTGACCGAAAACGGCCAGGAGGACCATTATTATACCTTCAATTGGTTGAAAAAATAAAATGCACGTTACTATTTTTCTCAGCATGAATGAAAACACTCAAGACAAACAGTAGCAATATCCTAAATTAAATTTTAACACTATTTCGTTCAACTATTCACAATTTCTTCACGGTGCACGTCACGTTCCGCGTTCGTGAATAACGTCGAAAGTGAACGTTGTATGCCACAATTAAGATCTTGCATCTATTGTTTAGTTACGTCACTACAATTAGTCTCATTGAATGAAGTGATAACTTGCTAAATGTTCCCGGAATTGGGTCGATGGTACAGTAGGTAAACCAAAGGTGGTTCAAAATTAACATTGACCCAGTAAAAATCTGTCAAGATTTCTTACGCTTTATTAAGCAAGGTCCGCTTGCACCACAAATCGTTAATAACGTTTAGCGCTAAGATAGTTTAAAACTTGGTTTTGTTTCTGTCAATCGTTTTAAAATGGCACAGATATGATGATGTTTTAAATAAAGGGTGTAAATAGACCCTTAACATATCCGAAAGGCACTTGTTCTCCCCATCTTTGCGACCTTTTTTTGTTCTAGACCATACCTGGGAAACTTCTAGTTACGGAGATATGGGGGTCAAAGTTCCAACTTTTTCATAAGTTTTTTTTAAATACATTTTACATTTAATGTAAGATTTTTACTTTACACACCTCCACGACCCCCATACTATTCAATCCATCCATCAATACAATGTTTTGAGTGCTTTCTATCGAGTCCCACCGTAAAACGTGATTTTTCACCCCCAAAAAAAAAGTCGATTCCCAGCATTAATTTTTGTGTAAAGTTACTTAGTTTGATGTACAGAATGCTTGGTTGACGGGTATGTGAAGGGTCTAGGGAGAAGGGTGTTTACACCCTGTATAGTGCGATTAGCGCTAACCTGGTTTAACGATGACTTGTGTTGCAACGAAAGAACGTAAGAGGGTCTTACGTTCTTCGCTCCATATTAATGGGTGCACGTTCAACATAGACTCCATTGTGTCTTGTGGGGACCATTATATATTTATAGGGTAGAAGCACACGGAGGACAAAAATAAACCTCTGACACCAGCGCCATTACCGTTACAGAAGAAGGGTAGATAAATATTAATTATGCAGCTTTATGAGAAATATCTTGGAACTCATTTTGCTTCATAAACAGTTTCAATTTTAATTAAAGTTGGTTTCCGAGAAAGCAGGCTGATCCCAAGAAGCCCCTTGGTTGTTTAAAATGCACTGATTGGTAATACTATTTATTTTGTAAAACCTTTACTTGTCTACGTACCTGCTAACTACTTTTAATTAAATATGGCCCAAAATTCAGCTATGCGAACTCCCCTCGCTGATGCAGTCATAAGATCGGCAAGTGCGCAGGTGTCAGGGCATACAGCACAAGATGGAAGGTGGGCCATTGTCTGTGGAGACACACCGCATGCATACTTGAGATCTAAGCCACCCATTAACCCCCGTCTGAAGATATTGTCTTTGCTTTGGTCGACTTGGGTTTGGAGCCTATTTAGAGATTTCCAAGTCGGCCACGGTCAGCATGCCCAGGTGGAAGGCTTTCAGACGGCTTGAAGAAGCCGTCAGGAGGCTTAAGCAATTCCATTCAGAGATTACATCTTGCTGTGAAGCTTCCTACTCATAGATATAAGTAATAATAGTACCTTCTAGTTCAAGTTCGGCTGACTCCCTCTCACATATTTCAATTAAGAAAATTAGCACGTACGTCCGCACGTCCGTAAGTTTAGATAAAGCAAATCGAGCGATTCTAAGCGTTAGGCATTCCCTAGCATTTACCGTAAAATGCTTGTTCGTGAATTAAATTGCACGCGTTTCGTGCAAGTTGGTGCAAATTACCGTATTACCGTATTTGGACATTTTATTATTTGTTTTTTATTATTTGTAGTGTAGTATTGTATTTTGAGCATTGTAGGAAGAGCCTTTATACAATTAGTTGGCTTCGATGTTCACGTCACAGTCGTGAATGGAATATTGTTTGATTGAATCGCACGTGAGGCATTCACCACCTATTTGAATGAATATTATCAATGCTCATTATTGCTCATTCATTAGTAATTAAATGATAATACCACCAAATTGTCGACGCAATAGTTGATACAGAATGTGTTTATAGCGGGTCATGCACATAGTCATAGTCCTATGCACTCTAATCATCATCATCATCATCATTTCAGCCAAAAGACGTCCACTGCTGGACATAGGCCTCCCACAAGTGTCGCCACATTGACCGGACCCGTGCGACTCGCATCCAGCGGATCCTTGCAACCTTCACCAGCTGTCTACTGTATGTACAGAAATAGTAAAATAAATAAATAATCAAATAACATAACATTACGCACAGGCGTAACACCTCTGCCTAACCCTTCGGGGATTCTGCTATCTCTGAAGGCTTAGGCATAGGTGTTATGAGGTGTAGGTACCTAATAGTACACCCACATTTCGCCAGTTATGTTTAAGTCCCATGTAATAGGGGGCGAGCCTATTGCCACCAACCGAGCACAAATCCGGACTCCGGGGCTGCTACTGAGAAATTCCTAATAGAAAAACCCAATAACAATTTGCCCGACTCGGGAATCGAACCCAGGACCTTATGCTCAGCAGTCGGAATTCCGACCGCTAGACCAACGAGGCAGTCACATAGACATTTAGTATTAAACTAACAATAATACCTAACAAAATATTATCTGATTTTCAATAAACCGCACCTAAGTGTTATACAATATCTATACCTAATAGAAAATGTAGATTTCTCTGCATTTTGCGGTTAATAATGTACCAACCGAAGAAAACGCGAAGGTTATGAAGATTACATAAACAATAATAAAATAGACAAGTAGGTCTACACTACTCGTCTACACTGAAAAGTAGTTCCTTTGTTCGTACGTATGTCTGTATGTTCATTATGCCCCAGAGGCCGACAATTAACACACTACTCCTAAAAGTTCTTCGTAAGTTTCAAAACAGTTTAGGGCGATGGAGATTGCAAGTCCCATTACAATTTAAACTTTAAAATAACGTCATTTCATTTAATTATGTAGGTAGACATTCGTATCACTTTCATTAAATAATGTAAACGTGTTTTCAGGATCACCAAATAGAAGGGAAAAGGGTAATCTGTGACATACAATAAAAAAGTAGATGCATAAAACTCAGCATTAAAGGCAAAAAGTACATTATGGAACGAGTACCGAAAAATAAAAGTGCGCTTGACAAAAAACAGGAATGCGGTAAACACAAAGAAAAATTACAGCACATAATTTTTTTTTACTTGACGTATAAGAAATTGAGTAATTTCCCACACACGATATAAAAACTTGCTAAAAGTCTTTAATTAAGCATAAAAAACTATAAAGACAATACTATCCAGAGACATGAACTAGTGTTACAAATGTGTGCCGAGAACGGACCGTGACGAACGAATTATTTTATATAGCTACGGTATAAGTAGATGCGTGTAATGAGAGGTGAGTAAACTTAGACAGATTACTCAATGTTGTACTAAAATGCCGTTGGAGAACGAAAGAATTCATTCTGAATAATTTTAATTTTAAATCATTATCATTCTTAAATGTCACAATACAATAAGAAGAACTGAAGAGGCTTAAAAAGCTGATGATCACAAAAGAACCAACAGAGTTTTCTTTTTTTTAATAATAATAATAATAATATATTTAATTCAGACTTTGTCCATAAATTAGTTAGTAACAATGCTCTTAACCTAGTGTTAGTCAAAAAAATACAATCCAAAGTAGTTAGTAACAATGTTCTTAGCCTAAAGTGTTAGTAAACATACAATGTACTCAGGCGCTTGCTCTCGCGTGTAGGCCTATCCAATGTGCCATCAGCACCGAGTCCCAGCGGTCGGCACACGCAGCCAGAATGGCGCTGGGGCTGCCGCGCACCCGCGCCATCATCGATGCACAGCGCTTACGCATGATGGCATGGAAGCCGTCCACGTGCGCCTCTGCGAACATGCCACTCGCGCTACAGTAGCGCGGCAGCCCCATCAACACCCTGAATGCGTTATTATACTGCACCCGCAGGGCGTTGTACGTCCCCTGCGTGTATTTAGCCCACAAACTGCACGTGTAGAAGGTCTGACAGAATGCCCTAAATAGTGTGACTTTCACTTGTTTAGTGCAACGAGCGAATCTGCGAGCCAACATATTACAGCGGATGCACAACGCCCTACGTTCTCTCTCCACATCCATGTTGTCTTTGAGGTATTCGGTGACCCAGTGGCCCAGATACTTGAAATGAGTGACTCTGTTCAAAGGTGTACCATAGAGTGAGACGGGCGGTACGTCTGACAAATCTTTTTTGGGTGCTCTAAACACCATAACCTCACTTTTCTTCACATATTTTTTTTTTCATATTTTACTTAAGACATCTTTAATTCACGTGATTCAACTAAAGCATTTAGACGTCTGTTCTAATGATTAAATACAGGGTGTAAACAGACCCTTCACATACCCGTCAACCAAGCATTCTGTACATCACACTAAGTAACTTTACGCAAAAATTATTGCTGGGAATCGACTATTTTTTTTGGCGTTATAAATCACGTTTTAAGGTAGGACTTGGTGGAAAGCACTTAAATCATTGTGCTGATGAATGGATTGAATAGTACGGGGGTGGTGGAGGTGTGTACAGTAAAAATCTTACATTAAAAACATGTATTTAAAAAAAAACTTTTGAAAAAGTTGGAACTTTGACCCCCAATATCTCCGTAATTAGAAGGTTCCCAGGTATGGTCTAGAACAAAACAATATCGCAAAGACGGGGAGAACAAGTGCCTTTCGTTCATGTTAAGGGTCTATCTACACCCTTTATACAAGGTGTAAACAGACCCTTCACGAAGCCGTCAACGAAGCATTCTGTTCATCAAACTAAGTAACTCTATGCAAAAATTATTGCTAGGAAACGACTTTTTAGTGAAAAATCCCATTTTACGGTAGGACTCAATGTACACAAGACCCAAGTATTTGGTTTACAGTTTAAACTGTAAACCAAATACTTGGGTCTCGTGTACACTCAAAACATTGTGCTGATAATGGATGCATTGAAAAGTACGGGGGTCGTGCAGATATTTAAAGTAAAGTTATAACATTAAAAACTTTTTAAAAAGTTGGAACTTTGCCCCCAATATCTCCGTAACTAGAACGTTTCCAGGTATGGTCCAGAACTAAAAAATATCGCAATAACGCGATGACGGGGATAACAAGTGCCTCTTTTTACACACAACAAATGAATGACAATGTAACTGACCTATCCTACAAAGCTTCCAAGCGGCTAAGTGGAAGAAATTGAACTGAATTGGTTCACTCTAATCCGACTAATATCTGGCTCCCTATAAATCTCCAGAATGAAGCACTGGCATCATAAATTGCAAACAAACCTACGCATGAACCGAACATGTCAACGAACTGTACCACAATTATCTAAGTTATAACTGTTACTGTTCTAAACACAACATGTTCCGACGTGCCGTGAGGCTCGCTCATTCATACACAAACGTAACAAGAGAACTATTCAACTGGAATACGTGCACCGTGTGGTCACGACCTGCCGTGCAAATGGCAATGGCAATTCGGACATTATGCTTCAACAATTCACTTGTTTACAAATCTATTCTTCTCTGCTTAATATGCTTCCCCCATTATCATAGTTGTTAAAGTCACCACTTCGCCTTTGAGCCAATACGAGAACTAAATTGCTATTATTTCACAAAGGCACGGCCACGATCGATCGTGTTCGACACGACACAATGGAGCGACAAAATTGACAAAGGAGAATACAATTGTGTTCGATTAAAAATAAAAATGGCAATATGCGAAATGACTTTATGGCGGCGGGTTCTGTGGTGCCTTCAAAATTTGTGGCAAGTGAAACATAAACGAAACAGTCGGGTTCGTTTGATTACTCCGACCCATTCAACGTTGTTTGCGGTCAATTCGTTTTTTTTCGTGCTCAGTCGTGGTTATTCTAATTTCAAAAGTTTACTTGATGTTGCACCTGCGCTGTTAGTCGATTTTATCGATGCAAAAAAGCAACTACTGGCTACATAGTCAGAAACAAAAAAGTCTCATATGGGATCATTGTATGATGACGTATTCAATCTTTGTCTATTCCATCGTCATTGTACTTATTGATAAAATTATGGATTTTATGGGATTATCGAGGAGTTAACTTGACGACACAATAAATGTAGACAAAGGGCCAGAGTCGAGCAAAACATCTATCAAAACAAAGAGTGACAATAGTCATACTTAGAGCGCGTGAAGCGAGCTCGGGACTTGGGGCACCCCGACTCCGGACAGGTTAGATTCGAAGGGAATGTCGCCTTTAAGAAAGAAAGTCCTGTTTAAAAAAATATGTCAAAAGTGACAACAGTCATCATCTTCCTAGCCTTTTCCCAACTATGTTGGGGTTGGCATCCAGTCTAACCGGATGCAGCTGAATACCAGTATTTTACATAAGTGACAACAGTAATGTTTTCTAAACTTCGTTGTATGTTGTATCGAAATATTGTAAGTACTATTTTTTCAGCCTCCTTTCAAAAAAGGGAATAACCAAAAAAGTATTAATTATATTTACGTTTTGTCATTACGCTCTGCAAAAGAAATAGACTCTTTTAAAAAAGAAGAACAAATAATAATACCACGGAAGATACAGAAAGACGCAATTTAAATGTACACAGCAATGGCACAGCATGAATATTAGCTGCAAAACAAAGCTACAAACTGAAAATACGACGATTTAAATGTGAAATATTCCTTAAACATTGCCATCAACTGAGCATTGTAATGCTAACAGGCAAAACTTGTTAAAACGGAACAGCGCAAACTAAAATGGCTCATACATAAGTTTCAGCAAAACACGTGTTATTCCGCGCTGAAATCTGAAGGACAGTAGAAATTTTGTGCGAGGACGAAATGCATGACGCAAACAATGGAAACAGGTATAACAAGGATGTGGCAATGTTCCCGCTGCATTGTGTACTGAGATAAATATTTTTTATTGTTTACTCTGTGTACCTGGCCAGTTGGAAAAGAAAAAGATTTTCCGCTATTAATACTGTTCTATCGAGGTGTGCTTCGTTGTTCGTTTTATGGCTTCCTTCGGTGTTCAAAGCCTTTAGTTTATTGAATTGTTTTCAAAGATAGGTGCGGTACGATTTCGATACGCCATATTATGTTTATTGATTTTTATAACTCTTGCACTATTATTAAGGTATGGTTTCAAGTTTCGAGGAGTTTGTGGCTTAATAAAAACAGACGCTTGGATCAATCTTCAGGTTAAGCCACGCTTGCCTAGGTTGGTCTGTGGATGGGTGACCACCCATTACATACCGAGTTTCCTCCGCGCCTCAGAAAGCATGTTAAGCCGTTGGTACCGACTTTCATTTGTAGATCTTTGACCGTCTTTTCGGGTAGTCAGTGGCCCGAAAGTCTTAAAACCAGTCTTACCAAGGAGTATTGTATAAGACAGTACTAACTTGGTTGTGGAGGTCAGATAGGCAGCCGCTCCATGTAAAATACTGGTATTCAGCTGCATCCGGTTAGACTGGAAGCCGATCCCAACATAGTTGGGAAAAGGCTAGGCTAGGTTTTCTTTGTTTAGGGTCCTACACACAATACCGGCGGCAATACGGGCCAGGCCGCCGGTACTGCCGCCGGCAGACCGGCGGGTATTCGAGTATTCGGCATGGCCGCTCGACAAAAATCCGGCGGCACTGCCCCTGGCACTGTGTGTGTTAGTTATATGAAATGACGAAAATGTACATAAAGTTATTAGAGAATGAGCTTAAACTCGTTGAATCAAGGTATAAATTTACGCAGTTCACATCAAGTAGAATCCTTCCGCATTTGTTAATAAGCGCTGAAAATACGAGCTTAGCTCAAAGAGTACAGCAATTTCCCCTTTGAAGGTTCCTTTTAGCGATAACAGCCAGCTTATGTTTTTCAGGGGATGTTTTCAGGCTGATATATTATGAAAGTGAAGCACCCTTACTAAGTAAAACTTCACAGTTTAGACCTTCGATTTCTTGTCAAACTACAAAGGAGCTTTATATTGTTTTCTTAGAGCTTATTCTTGTTTGTTAACGTTATATCAATTCGTTATTTTTCGATCAAAAGGAAATGGAACGCACGTGTAAGATTTCCGAGGATTCGGATCACGTGTCGTGTTAAGAAAAATTGTTTTACTGTCTTTCTATTGGTAAATTGATTTTCTGATAACTTGATTGTAACCAAGAATTAGGTTAGAGAATTATATTAATATATGTCCAACGCCAAATTAAAATGGAACTGGGCAGGCCATATCTGCCGCATGTCGCATCAAAATTGGGCCAAAGTGGCAAGAGATTGGGTTCCGAACAGCAGAACCCGGCGACGAGGTAGGCCCAGAAGGAGATGGCGTGACGAGCTGGACTCTTATCAAAAGGATTGGGCCCAAATAGCCAAAAACAGAGATAAATGGAAAGAGGGAAGGGAGGTCTTTGCCCTGCAGTGGGACACATCAGGCTCATAATAATAATGTCCTAGTTTTCATCTTACTTACTAATAAATGCAAAAGTTTGTGAGGATGTGTTGATGTTTGTTCCTCTTTCACGCAAAAACGGTTGAACAGATTTGGGTGAAATTTGGCACACAGATACTTTATAACCTGGATTAACAACTGAACAACTGGATTGGACTACATTGAGGTCAAGAGAAGGCCCATTTAATATTAAAAAAATAACATATAGGATACTTTTTATCCCCGTAGTACGTTTACATTTCAGAAATAATTTTACAGAATTTTAATTAAACAGATTACCCTTTACATTATAACATTGGCGTCCTTTAAAACCAAAACGTATTAACATAAAATACATAATGACTAATACATTTTAATCGTCGTTCATTATCTTTGACGAACTTCAAGAACGGAAGCCCTTCAGACTCAACGAGCAATTTTCATTTGAATAGCTCACGAATATTGTAAGCCATTTTTATCCTAATCAAGTACTTAGTGCTTGTGATAAGACACGCTCCGACAATTTAAGAGGGACACGAATTTTTCAAGCACCCTTTAGCGTACTAAGTGATTGTTGATAGGTACTTCATGATACTGCCGTTTTAGTATTAAAAGAATTATCTTGAAAGGATTTTTCTTTTGATTTTCAGCTTATAAATTTCTTTTTAGGGTTCCGTATCTCTAAAGGGAAAAGGAATAGGAAAGAAACCCTTATAGGATCACTTTCAGATTCAGATTCAGATTCATTTATTCATTGTGAAACATAGGTACATTATAAGGTCTTATTTGGTAATACATTGAGGGCGCTGTTTTGCCTCTCGGGCGTACAAAGTATTAATACATGCAACATAATTAAAACAAGAAATAAATATACATACATGAACCACAAACAAACAAGTCATCATCATGATCATCATAGATCATCTATCATGTAACGAGAATGAATAAAATAATGAATAAAAAATGTCGGCAGTTATTGTAATAAAATAATTGTCAGCACTTACTTATTTAAAGAATGTCAAAGAAATTGAATGATATCATAAGTTACTTGTCTTTGTTGTCCGTCTATTTGTCTGTCTGTCTGTTAAGACCTTTTGCTCAGGAACGTGTAGAGGTATCAAGTTGAAATAAAAATCAAATATTTCGTCAAACTTGTAAGTCAACGTGATCAACAGATGTTCATGTCGCATATTTTGCGATTTCACAATGTAATAAAAACCTTTAGGGTACTTCCCGTTGTCCTAGAATTATGAAATTTGACAAAAAGCAATATCTCACAGCACATGTAAAGCAAAAGGATCTGAAAACATGAAATTAGTACGGAACTCTCGGTGCGCGAGTCCAACTCGCACTTGTCCGGTTTTTTTTTGTTTTTTTACGGAGACTTGTTTCTTTATTAACCCGTCTAAAGCTAAAACAAAAAGAAGGTATAATGTAAAAAGAGATAAAACCTCTCTACTACTTAATTCCATTTGAAAATAGTTAGCCTATTTGTTGAAATAACAAAAATTGTACTACGCAAAATATTAAACAAGCAACTCGTTAGTTATGCCGGCACTGTTTTAGTTTTACTTAATTAATTGCTACGCAGTTAAAACGGTACAATGACAACAAACAGTTTTCAGTTTCACACTAGAATAAATAGGTTAATAATGACTGGAATTTTTAAATACGAACAAAGTGTACTCTACTGAGGCTCTCTGTTTTATAATAAAGGACTAAAGAGACTTAAACCAGGTTTTTGGTTCAATAAATTATACCATCCATCATGACTTAACACCTCATACGTCATCACGTGCACACCTAATACCATCCCAAAACATCACGCCTGTAATCCCCTTAGAGACAGTCAGAGGTGTGGGTGTACTATAGAGTAGACAAACATTTACATAACATAACATAACACATACATATTGGGCAAATATTGGAGTACACCTACATTATGTATACAGTTATGTTTAAGTCTCACATAAAGGAAGGCAAGCCTGTTGCCATCAACTGGGCACAAATCCAGACTCTGGATTGGATTCTCCTTGAGGAATTTCTCAGCGCTCTCTGAAGCCCATCGCCTACGACCCAGAGCCCGCCGCCGAGTCAGGAAGAATGGAACATCTCGATACTCCTCGTTAACAATCAAAATGCTATATTCATACGGCACGTGCGGCGGAATATTGAACTTCTAAGTACAACACCCACCCGCAATAACTTCAGTTTATCCGTGATCATGGTGCTTGCAACAGCGCCGAAATATCGGGAACTCATAACAAACAGTAAACATGGTAAATATCCCGTTAGTATTAATAGTAATGTTAGTGACCATGATAGTTTAAAATTTTATTTCTAAGTACATTCTAAACGATAACCACATTAATAGCTAACAGAACTAAAACACAGAAATTACGAATCATAGACGCTGTGTTCGAGTGGCCCTATCTCTTCAACGCTAACTCGATCTCGGAATCGAACTCAAGACTGCATCCCCAGCAGTAGCACTCCTTCAAGTGCTATTGCTGTGGGTAAGAAATAACAGTCACTCGTATTGATCTGTAGGTTAAGTTGTGCTTCCTAGGTTGGTTCGTGGATGGGTAACTACCCATTACATACCGAGTTTCCTCCGTGCCTCAGAAAGCACGTTAATCCGCTGTCTTTGGCAGTCGTTACAGGTAGTCAGTGGCCCGAAAGTCTGCCGACCATTCTTCCCAAGGGGTACCGTATTACCAAGGACTAACTGGGTTGTGGAGGTCAGATAGGCAGTCGCTCCATGTAAAATACTGGTCTTCAGCTGAATCTAGTTAGACTAGAAGACGACCCCAACTTATTTAGGAAAAGGTTAGGCAGATGTTGATGATCCACAGCAGTAGCACTTATTTATAAAGGGTGTGAATAGACCCTTAACATATCCGAAAGGCACTTGTTCTCCCCGTCTTTGCGATAATTTTTTTGTTCTAGACCATACCTGGGAACCTTCTAGTTACGAAGATATTGGGGGTCAAAGTTCCAACTTTTTCTTTTAAATACTTAATGCAAGATTTTTACTTTACACACCTCCACGACCCCCCTACTATTCAATCCATCCATCAGCACAATACTTTAAGTGCTTTCCATCGAGTCCTACCGTATCAAACCGTAAAAAAAGTCGATTCCCAGCAATATTTTTTGCGTAAAGTTACTTAGATTGATGTACAGGATGCTTGGTTGACGGCTATGTGAAGGGTCTGTTCACACCCTGTATAGTCCTCCTTATCGATTTCGATAACGGCGACCCTTAAGTAAACTAAAATTATTTCCTGTCATGTGCGCGGATATGACTTGCTAGACCGAATTTTGTTTTGAATACCCGATCACAACTAGAGCAATAAAGTTGGCCTGCAGAGTTAAAGGTATAGGTATAGGAGGGCTTTGTTCTTTCTTTTCGTTACTTACGGCTACTAGACCAAGGAAGCAGTCAATTCGATCTTCTTCCTGCTATTTAGTCAACTTTTCCCTCTGAAATTGATTTTAGCTCGCAGCTTCCCAGAGCTCTCGACTAGGCAATTTTAGTTGTGTTTTTATTTACCTATCAGAAGTTGTGCCGGTGGAACAACGGCATACAAAATGAAAATTGCGGTTAGTAGCTACGTCAGGACTGTAGGTGGTTTGATAGTGAAATTACTTTCTGTTTTATGCAGATCGTTTCGTTCGTTGCAGTTTTATGATGGTTTTCATTGTGAGGTTATGAAAAATGGCAATGAGTACTGCCCAAACTAGAGCTCCACTTTAAACTTGGCCATTTACTAATGTGTATTTAGTTTTAGAAAAAAAACATCGGCATTAATAACAAAAGATAAAGATACAGATAATTTAAAAAAACATATCGAAAAATAAAGTAAATTTTTACAAACAAAAACCATCTTTTTCTTAGCGTGTCAATGGCAATCTAAATTATGTCGGCCCAGCACTGGGCTACTAGTTTAGAGCTTCGGTAGCGTCCATCAGTTCCTGTAGTGAACAAACAACAGGACACGCAGGACGCAGGATATTAAGTGCTCCATCGTTAGTGGAACAGCACCATATTTACACTCCAGGGCAGTCATTAATGAATCTCCACCAGAGCAGGTTTCCCTTGGTGCGGCCAACCTGGGTTCGGAGTCTATTTAAAGACTTCCGGGTCAACCGTGGCAACTCATGTCCAGGTTGGAGATTTTCAGCAGGTGGAACGAATGGGTTAGGTTAGGTTAGAAAAAACCATGTGGGCGTAAGAAACGCCCACATGGTTTTAGTGGGGATATGAGTCAAGATTTCTTTGAGTCGGCGATGCACGATGCAGGTTTGAGTCAGATCTGCATCGTTCTATGAAATTCACTAAGCACCAATGCTATTTTCTTTTGGTAGACTGTGAGTGCCTAAAAAGTGACATTTTATCAGCGAAAACGGGGGTGGAATAGTCAAAGTTTATGTCGATCCTGCTGAAAGTCACAGGTATAGAAATACCGAGACGCGCAAGAGCACCTACTTCGCGTGCCTGGCTTAAGCAGTTTATGCTTAACGTAGCTACTGTTACAGCTAGCTTATTTGTTTAAAAACCAAAGTTACAACTCAAGAACTTAGGTCATTCTAGACATCGTCGCTGCGCTTGCCAAACCGAATATGTGCATTTTAAGAACTTTTCAGGACAACATAAAAACTGTTTTTTTCGTAATTAATGAATGGAAGAAGATATCAATGATTTCTCAATAAATAAAAATAGAACAAAATATGGCAAAGATATCTATTTTAGTCTAAGATAATAAAAAACTATTACATTCGTGTATGAAAGCTAAAATACTTTTTTTTTGACGACATTTAAAGGACAAAGGCATAGTCTATTTTGTGTAGTAACTTGTTTGTATAAAGGGTATAACAAGACCCTTTACGAAGCCGAAAAGCACTGGTCACCCCGTCATTGCGATATTTTTTTTGTTCTAGACCATACCTGGGAACCTTCTAGTTACGGAGATATTGGAGATCAAAGTTCCAACTTCTTCACAAGTTTTTTTTTTAAATACATGTTTTTAAGGTAAGATTTTAAATTTAAACATCTCTTCGACCCCCGTACTATTCAGTCCATTCATCAGCACAATGTTTTGCATGCGTTACATTGAGTCCTACCGTAAAACGTGATTTTTCACCACAAAAAAAAAGTTATACCCCAGCCATAATTTTTGCGTAAAAGTACTTAGTTTGATGTTCATAATGCTTGGTTGAAGGCTTCGTTAAGGGTCTTATTAACTAACTAAATAGTGCATAAGCACTATGACGCTTGGTTTTCATACGGATTGTGAAACTTGCGTTATCTAGGTATGTATATCCATATTTGTCGTCATAATAGAAATACGAATCTTTTTAAAAACCGATTGCAACTGGTCTAAACTCTCTGGTGAGCACATTGTTTCAAAGCCGATTCAACCAAACAGCTGGACTTAACATTACCGACGTGAAACCGCTTTAAAATATTTACTGTAACTACAACTTACGAGTTGCAGCACATCGTCCCATTTAACAAAGTAACGTATCTTGATTAATTACACTCCGTTCACCAGATGTATTAGATAAACACGCGGCTCAAACTGCCGAGCCACACAGATATCAAAGGATTTACCAACCAATTTACTACACCGTAATTATCAAATTAAACTGAGATTTGGGCGCTCATTTGCAGAGAAACGTCTCTTGAGTAGTAATAAAACCTTTTTGTAGGGATTTCTTGAGAGAAATCTTAACTAGATGAGTTTTGAAGCGGTCGTTCGGGATTGTAGGACTTGCTAATTTTTTTTTTTTTTATATAGTAATAGAATTTTGAAAGAATCCTTGTCCCGAAATATTATGTGTCCTCGTTTCTGGGAACGAATATAGATAGGGTCATCGTTCTCCTGCCCTTATCCCAGCTTATTTGGGGTAGCATGTCTTCTTCTTCCACACTTCTCTATTACTCGTCATCTCAGCAGTCACCTCCTTTCTAGCCATAATTATGATCCTTCACACAGTCCATCCATCGTTTCTTTGTTCTTCCTCTACTCTTATAGCCATTTATCTACATTCATACTCTAAATTTTCTTCACTACATTTTCCTCGAACGAATACAGGGTGCTGTTAAAACTACAGCATCATAAATAGGGTCAGCTAGGCTTTTCCCAATTAGGTTGGGTTAGGTTTCTCTTGCAGTGCCGCCAGATGCGGCTGAATACCAGTACTTTACACGCAAAGCCATCGAAACTTTGACCCAATTTCTGGACACAACTGGACCATATCGAAATGGTAAGACCATTGTCAACACACAAAATCCCAATACTTCGGGCTATCGTGTGCAATATAGCTTTGAAATTAAATATCATTATTTATTACGTATTAAGAGGGAGCTCGTGTCTAAATAATAACAGCCGCTCGGGTCGATCTTTAGGTTAAGCCGTGCTTGCCTAGGTTGGTCTGTGGATGGGTGACCGCCCATTACATACCGAGTTTCCTCCGTGTCTCGGAAAGCACGTTAAGCCGTTGGTCCCGGCTGTCATTTGTAGATCTTTGACAGTCGTTAGGTAGTCAGTGGTCCAAAAAGACTGACAACCAGTCTTACCAAGGAGTATCGTATTACCCATTACTAACTGGGTTGTGGAGGTCAGATAGGCAGTCGCTCCATGTAAAATACTGGTATTCAGCTGCATCCGGTTAGACTGGAAGCCGACCCCAATATATTTGGGAAAAGGCTAGGCAGATGATGATATTACGTATTTTTAGAAATGATCAGCTTTAAGCGTAATACTCTTGGCTTGTCTTGGTACTCTTTTTTTTTAATTTTTTCATTGTTCTACTTTCTCTACAGTACTAGATTTTTCAAGAAAACAACACTACCCAAAACAGCTCCTTAATAAAAACTACGAAAACCAATTCATTTAAACGTAATAACTCTACAGTACAAACTGAGTTAAAAAAGGCATCGTACCAAATAAAGGTAATTGATGAGCGAGCGTCCGCGGTCTCATGAAATTTAGATGAGGGCCAACCCGCACCTCGCCGTGACAAATCGGGGACGCTCCACGATGCATTACAGGTATAATTTAATATAAGCGTGGAACTGTCCTACTCTGGAGCGAAAGCCTATCCTCTTGAAGAGAAACGACATTAATATACATCACTGTTTGCGCTTATTTCGTTTAGGGAGATACAAATCATTCAAGTTTTCTCTGTTTCTTGAAGTGAATCAATGATGTCTTGAGTTAAGCAAATAGGTAGTTGAAATAGTTTTACACCAGTGATAAATTAACAAGAGAAACAATAGACAGTAAATAATTCCAATGCTTCAATTAGCCAAAATGTTACAAGAACTCATAATCGGCCTAGCCTTTTCCCAACTATGTTGGGGTCGGCTTCCAGTCTAACCGGGTGCAGCTGAATACCAGTATTTTATATAGAGCGACTGCTTATCTGACATCCACAACCCAGTTAGTACTGGGTAACACTGGTTGTCAGACTTTCGGGCCACTTAATACCTGTAACGATTGCCAAAAATCTACAAATGACAGCTTTACGTATCTTCCGAAGCACAGAGGAAACTCGGTATGTAATGGGTGGATAGCCATCCACAGAGCAACCTAGGCAAGCGTGGCTGTTATTATTCATTGTTACAAGAGCTCAAATAATAAATTTTGCTAGTATGCAATGTGTGTGTGTGTATGTGTGTGTTTTTCAAGTGTGTGGTCATGTGTATGTGTGTGTGTATGTATGTGGGTTTGTATGTGTGTGTTTTGTTTGTATGTTTGATTGTGTGTTACATCTTTTAATTTATTTATGGTAAGGCAATTCATTTATTCTCCTTTGGGACTGACAGCAGCATAACGTAATTTGCGATCCGAGTGTCAATAAAGTCAATCGATTTATTTGTAACTGTGACGGGTGGGTGAACTGCATAACAATAATGAATATGACAACAAGCTGGCCGATAGTGTCATGTTTTTTCAATAGAACCATTTTAAAATTGGAAGTGCGTGGATCAGTAATAATCATTTATTTTTTTTACTAATAATATGTATTAAGCTTTCACGGTTTACAACTAAACTTATACTGTCACTTACGGGATATCTTCCGTGATTGTTGACAATCACGGAAGATAAGAAAAAGAAAGTAAAAAATAAAAAAATAATATGTATATTTAAAAAAAAACAGAAAAGCAGATGGCTTAAAAAAATTCTTCCACATCTTTGTAAAAACAGGAATAGTGATCTTTGATCAAAAAATAGGCCAGCCAGTGGTCACGGGAAGAGTCGACCAACCGCTCGGCGATGTACCGAAGTAGTAGGTAGGCACGCCATGCGCCATACCCCTTGGCTATAGTGTTTCAACCACAAACGGCTCAAACACACAGCTACCAATGAGGTTATTGTATTTGAACTATTTGATGTTTTCAGCACCCGTCGAAAGCAGCCGACCCAGTACAGCTAACGATGCTAGGAAGATGGGATGGTGCGAGGGTGTCGAAACATGTTGCATCCCGCACCGAAGGTCTACTCAAACTCATTTAATTTGTTTTAAATGTAAATTATTTATTAATACAATAAGGTCTTCACAAAAACAAAAACCAAATTCACATTAGAATTTATGATTGCACAGAAAGCTTAAGTTAATGAGATAACTTTCGAAGCTTTCCTAAAAACCTTCGTCTTATCAAAAGTTTCATTAGTGATGAAATTGAATTCGGGACCCGGACCCTTGAACTCAAACAATTATTTTTATTGGTCCGTGAAAAACTGGGGACCCATTAGGTACATGCAAATTCTATTTCTACAGTACGATATTTATTTGAATCAAGTATGTACATTATTTACTTTACTGCAAGGCCATAGTGTCTGAGGCAGTCGACTGCTTCACCACAGTGACAGCTGTTCTGCTGTGCTGTGCTTGAAGCCAGAGGCCCGATTCCCACTCACCCACAGCTAGCAGGCGGGCAAGCTCAGCAGTGTTGGTAGACGTATTAATAAGGTTATTCCTTACCAAACTGCAGAGCAGCTCATTCCACTGTCTCTGGGAAAACGGGTTCTCGGACCAATCCGTATCTGGGCAAGCCACTTTCCAGGCGTCCTCTACGTCGGTCAAGCACGGCACTTCCGAGTCAGCCAGGGAGAGAGTTAAAATTTTCCTGGTTAGCTTTTCAGTGCTGTGGACAGAGGACTGCAGGAACGCCGGTAAATACTAGAAAGATTGCGGACGCCGAGGCCACCAAAACGAATTGGTATGGTGGCTTGCAACTACGCTCGGTCGTCCAGGGCCACATTTAGGCCCGGACTCCACCAAGGCGGAGATTGGCGGAGCGGAGAGGAGATGTGTAAGATTCGACCAATCACAGTAGAGACTAGAGACGTAATGTAGATTTCAACCAATTTGATTGGTCGGTTTTCGCACGTCTCCTCTCCTCTCCGCTCGTCTAGGCTTTGGTGGAGTATGGGCCTAAGAATGGATGTTAATGTGTTGCGAATAATTTGGTAAATTTTGTCCAAAAGTTGTGGTTTCTTCCAAAGAGGAGAAGAACGGAGAAAATACATGAAATTTGGACCAAAACAGCAATATCTGATAAAAATTTCTACATCATTAACATAATAATAAGTTTTTTAACAATCTAATCAAATATATTCAAGTCTAGAAAACTTTAAATTGTAACCCAAACGTTTAAAGCTCAGGTTGAAATCTGAAGTCTCATTTATGCCAAAATATACCTTATGTAATCTCTTTTGGATTAATAAAATGAGGAAACTTACATGGCAACAAAGGGGGCGCTTCTCGGTTAGTGACGTCATAAATAAACAATTGACGATCGAATATACTAATGCCGAAGATGGTGTTGTCACTTTTTAAAAGTTTGTTAGATTTTAGGGAAATGGTGGTAATTTGGGCACAAAAATCATGCTTTGTAAACTTCATTAATTATGTTGACTTTCATTAATATTTAATGTTTCTTATTTTATTTAGTAATGTAGAGGAGCTCGTGGCTAAAATAATAACAGCCGCTCGGGTCGATCTTTAGGTTAAGCCGTGGTTGCCTAGGTTGGTCTGTGGATGGGTGACCGCCCATTACATACCGAGTTTCCTCCGTGCCTCGGAAAGCACGTTAAGCCGTTGGTCCCGGCTGTCATTTGTAGATCTTTGACATTCGTTAGGTAATCAGTGGCCCAAAAGGTCTGACAACCAGTCTTACCAAGGGGTATCGTATTACCCAGTACTAACTGGGTTGTGGAGGTCAGATAGGCAGTCCCTCCATAAAAAAACTGGTATTCAGCTGCATCCGGTTAGACTGGAAGCCGACCCCAATATAGTTGGGAAAAGGCTAGTCAGATGATTTTATTTAGTAATGTCACTATCTATTTGCCGTTTTGCCTACAGGTTTTTTTAACATATTGTATAATTAATCAGCTACGTTAGCAATACGAAATATAAAAAATACTAGTGCTGAAAACGGAAGAAAGATGTGGGTGTTTATATTTTTAAGATACCGACTACTGACTCAATTAGTTAACCTTGAATGTGTATCCGTCTGTGCACCATTATTATGGAGAGTTAGCTCACTACTAGTTCTCGCAGCATGTGTTATTATAACGTGCGTGAGCGCATACAGGTCGTGTGAAAATCTTTTTAGTACTCTCTTGCAACAGTAATGACGTATTGCATTATTGTGTGAGGTGATATTTTTATACATCATGTGGGACAATGTTAACATCGACATGGCGTGCAAGCGAGCATCTCACGGTCTTATCTATTAGGAGACGGCGTATTAGGTAGCACGAACACTCACCTGTCTATGTAGAAAAAATAGAAAATGAATAGCCATTGCATATAATTATATATTTTTTTTAAATGTTGCCCCACACTAGGAATTTCTCCTGTATCGTGGGTGCGTTTACAAACATTTAAATCCACATACACAAACAGCCATTTCGTGTCAATATTGTTGTATCGTCAGGATAATTAGTTGTTAAGCAAGTTATCACCCTACGTCAATTTGTCGTATTATTTCTAGCCATTCCATGAAATTTGAATATACGCAATATTGAAGAGACTTCTCAGTGATAAGAGGTTTTGATAAGAAAATATTTAACATTTTGCTAAGTTTTATCTTCGTTTTTTTTGTTATATCTCACAGAAATCCTTGTCAAGTATCAATTTTACATTGTAACTAGAAGTTATTATCACATCATACAGAGGATAACTCATAAAATACTGAAGCAAAGTTACATAACCTCTTAATACATAACCTCTTAAACTTTTTGAAGTCGGTTAAAAATACCAACAGCAGCAAAAAGTACAACACAGAATACTATCAGATAAACGAAGCAATCACTCAATCTAAAGAGACTTTTGCCCTTTAGTTTAACACTAAATCACTGCCATCCGGACAAGCTCATGAAATAATAATGAAAGGGTCACTACTCACTGTATTCCGAATTGATTACCCTTTAAGTTTCGCTGAATAGTTACGAAAATTAGCCAGTACGAGGTCTTTGGTAAAATTTAGAGCTGTCAAATTGACAGGAAGGGGCGTGAAATCGTTGACAAGGACCGTATAAATGTCAAAGGGTTTTGCAAGATTGATACCCAATTCCATTGTGGCTTTCTGCACTGCCTTGGCTGTCAATTTATTAGTTGGAGTTTATTGGGTATTGTTGACTGATTTTGACATTAGATTGATGGTAGAGAGAATTTTTGAAAGGGAAATATTAATTTTGGGTCAGGCGTAAAATATGATTTTACGCTGTAAACACATGAAGAAGAATGTGAAAAAAAACACAACTTAGAGGACACCAGAGGCAACATATCACACACACACACACAGAACATAAAAATCTACAAGTACACCGATCTACAGATAGAACTCACACTCACTCGCTTCTTGTTTCAATCCATACAAGAACGATATAACTCAGACACGAACATCGAACAATCTTCTAAAATAAAAAAACTCTAGTCTAGAGTGAGTGTGAGTTCAATCTACAGATAGAACTCACACTCACTCGATTCTTGTTTCAAACCATACAAGAACGATATAACTCAGACACGAACATCGAACAATCTCCTAAAATAAACAAACTCTTTGCAGAAATCACTCAGTATAAAATGAACTCTTTAACTCGCTTCCCATTCCACTCATTCAATGTTTATTTAAAACAAATTGACGTGCAAATTGATAATTATGACGAAGCGTCGAATCGAATATAAATACTTCATCAAACTTTCGCATTAATATTTCAAGTTCATTAATGTTTTGGTTTTGCGAAATTTGTTATTAATTTATTCATTTCAGCACTTGAGTAATTTATACAGAGTGTCAAAGTTGTTTCTGGCTTTCATGTAGTTTAAGATAAAGTCTGTACAAAGCTACGTTTCGGGATTGATGGCTGAACTAAATTGCTTTCAAGTTTAGATTTTAAGTTCTTAGTTAAAGGTAGGTATCTGGACTAAGTTCCTGAAGTAGTTTAAAGTTGGTAGTAGGTAGGTACAGATTAAGCCACAATTAAGACTTCGTTAGGAGTGTAATAGAAGGAATTTGAGATCTGAAATGAACTAAGTTTTAGTTCATAACTCGTGCCGAACGTTGTATCTATACTAATATTATAAAGAGGTAAAATTTGTTTGTAAATTTGTTAGTTTGTATGCAAGGGGTTATCTCCAGAACTAATGATCCAATCCTAAAAATTCTTTCACTGGCTATAAATTTTGATATCATGCGTATTAGTCGAGCTATCACAATTTTTGCGGACGAAGTCGCGAACGAAGTGTTAGTATTAGATATTTTAAATCTTATACCTGTATATACCTACATAAGCCACGTAATTATACCCAATGCTGTATGTGACATCAATGATGTGACCATTATTTTGGTTTTAGAGCAAAAACCGATCTCTGTTTTTGCCGTCTCCGTGAAAAATACCAAAAACTTTCACACATTTCTGTGAAACAAACCACATTATTGCCTCCAAACTAATTTCTGAGGCACTTTTTTTTTAAATTTCTGATAGACGATAGATTAGTACAGTGAGTGATAGCAATTAGCTGACCCACCTTTGTATAAAATGGTTGTTTTTTTAGAATATGAATCGGAATTTATACAAAGGTGGGTCAGCTTAAAATTCCATCGATTCGTATTCTAAAAAATCTCAACTATTTATGCAAAAGTGGGTCAGTTAATTGCTATTATTCACTGTACGTTACTATCTCGTCTAAATAAGTAGGTAGCCGATAGCTATCTTACTAATACATCTCAAGTTAAGCCAAATAACTGTAAACTCTCCAAAATAGGGTTTAACGAGCTACTTACAAACATCGACTGGTTAACGAACCGTTATAAAATCGATATTTTTGGAATCTCTAAGCTTTTATACGCTCATTAGGTCCAAAATAAAATAACAAAGAATCTCGTTCTAAATAACGTTGAATATTTAGAATAACGTTTTAGACTGTTATTTATGCGAAAGCAGGCAAATAGAAACGTTATAATAAGCGTGGACGTTAAAGAAGATTTATGAGTTTCAGTAAACAAATATGAAATTCTTCGGTGAACGTAATATAAAAGTAGGACAAAAGATTTTGAATAAATAAAGGTATCAATAACATTTTTGAATAATAAGTCCCTATTCCTATGCCCCATTGGTCTACTGGCCGCAAGCGCGACTGTTGAGCACGAGGTCCTGGGTTCAATTCCCGGGTCGGGCAGTGTTATTGGGTTTCCCATCAGGAATTTCTCAGTAGAAGCCACGGAATCTGGATATGTGCCCGGTTGATGGCAAAAGGCTCGCTCCCTATTACATGGGATTTAAACATCATTGGCGTAATGTGGGTGTACCTGGTGAATTAGGTACAGCTCTGCCTGATCCTTCGGGGATTACAGGCGTGATGTTAAGCCCCCTATTCTTGGACGATGTTGGATGGATAATCTTGATTTAATAGCCACAGATTCATTACTAATCTTGACTCAAATCTAGTTTTAAGTTGAATTTCATGACTCAGGAACGTTTTATAATACGGGCATTAATTCTGTATTTAATTTTAAATCTTGGTCTAACAAATCATGATGTTCATTTCATTAACTTGGCCAAAAAAAGAGGTTTAATTATTTTGTTTTTTTTGGCCCTTACACTGGTTTTTAAGTAAGAAGGTATATACACCGTGACTTTTTAGTCGTCTTACAAAAGTGGTCCACTCAATGTACCCGACATAAAATAGCTCTAGGCGCGATTTTTTTTTTACCTACCATAATTGGTACAAAGAAAAATAAATAATACATTACAATAAAATTATGAAACTTCCTGTTAATGATGTTTACGTGTCAAACGGGACATACCTACCCAGCGCTCGACTCCAGTAGATCATCGCTCGCAACAGGGTGTTTTATCTAAGTCATGCGTCATAATATTGAATAATATTTTTGTTTTTAAATTATAAAATCTCATAAATACCATTTTTTTTTGAACGTTTAGTAGTCATTGGATACATGAAGTGGGCTGCGTTGTAAGACGACTAAAAAGTCACGGTGTATAAGTATCTCTACAAAATATGATTAACTAGTATCACGCAACCGCAAAGAATGATACATAATTATGTAAGTACCTAGTATTCATTTACACAGCCAAGCTTAGTCGCGTAAGGAATAATAATGAGCCAAGTTACTCAAACCAATCCTTCATCGTAGGATTACAGTACCTACGACCTTCGTTAAAGCTTCCATATTAAGTACTTTATTATAATTAATTAAATGGGAACACCGTTTAAAGAATTGTTCGATATTACCATGCTTGGAATCCCGTATAAAAATGGTGTCAACCGTGTCACGAAGGCATTTAAATCTGAACATATGGATTAACGTAAAAAAATAATAGATGGTTGAGTAATTGCTGAGCTCAATTTATTAGAGTCATTAGTTGATCGGTAATAAAGCTTACGAGTTTATTTAAGCCTTTGTGAGGTAGTAAAAAAGCTGCTGTTGATTACTAGAACTGATGATGGGAACTGACTGACATACCTTCGCGCAATGGACAAAGCAAACTTTAATTTCGATCCTCTCCTTAGCCTTTTCCCAACTATGTTAGGGTCAGCTTCCAGTCTAACCGGATGCAGCTGAATACCAGTATTTTACAAGGAGCGACTGCCTATCTGACCTCCACAACCCAGTTAATACTGGTTCGTACTGTAGTAGAGTGGTTGTCAGACTTTCGGGTCACTGACTATCTGTAATGGCTGTCAAGGTTTTTACAAATGACAGCCGGGACCAGCGGCTTAATGTGCTTTCCGAGGCCTGGAGGAAACTCGGTATGTGATGGGTGGTCACCTATCTACGGACCAACCTAGGCAAGCGCGGCTTAACCTGAAGATCGGCCCGAGCGGCTGTTGTATGTGTGTGTTGTGTATTCAGCTATATTGTCGTGGAAAATAGATGCATTTAACTAGTTGCAAGTACAAAGTCGTAAAGCATTAAGCCTCTGTACATTTGCGTGCTTAAAGTAATGAATAATTGAAGTCAGAGTCCCTTCGTATCTTAATAATGCAGCAACGTATCATGTGTTCTTATTCTTCCATAAGATTATCGTCTGACAAACATAATTTTAGTTAGCAGTAATAATCATCAACTTTCATACAATCCATCTACCATTTTCTGGTCTTCCTCTAACCCTATGGACTCCTGGTACCAGTCTGGTCTTGAATCTAGAAGCTACATGCAACATACAACACTAGGTCCAATTATATAAATCCAGTTGTGTTCTAGAAGCTACATACAACACTAGGTCCAATTATATAAATCCAGTTGTGTTCTAGAAGCTACATACAACACTAGGTCCAATTATACAAAACCAGTTGTGTTCAGCAGGAACCAATTTGTATTACGAAAACCAATTGTATGGTTAGCAGATACATATTCATCCCTTCCCTTGGGATTGAGCGACAAATTGGGCAACATTGTTCTGCTTTATCGAATGCACTAGAATCGAATCAAAACAGTTGGTGAAATATCGAACATATTCAGCGAGTTGCGATAACATCGTATCGCTTGTACATCGCTCCAGGGGATGTGGTGAAAATATTATCGCCATGTATGAAATTTTGTTCATAATAATTATATCACGTACATTTTGCCTTAAATTGGTATGTGGTTAATTATGAATTGTGTAGTAGCGCACAGTTGGTACGTAAATGTTCAAATTCCAATATTCGTTATCTGAATTATGTCAATGCTGAACAAATTATTAAAATACCTTGCAATCTGCACCATTCCGCAAAAAATTGCAATATTAAAAAAATAACAGAGTGAGAAGTGACCACTGTGTGTCACATGACAATAAGATATAAAAGCCAATATGAACCAACTTTGCTATCACTGAACAGCCAGGGGCGTACTTGTCTTGTCAGATCTTTGTTAAATCAAGCTGCAAACCCATAAGAATAATCGGTAAATGCTCGATATCAGATCACGATATGGTTCTGGCCGTCATTTCACTAAAATACAATGGCTTTAAATCTCAAACAAGATCCCGATGGACAAACCGGATGAATTTTCCTAATGCCAATTAATAAATTTCATCCCTAAAGCCACTGAAAGTGTTAAGGAAATCAGACTGTTCAGATTTAGGTAATAATGAATTCAACAAAGGTATGAAAAAAAATATTTTATGGTTGTCGCTTCAACATCTCTATTACGAACAAAAATTTAAGTTTGTATTAAAATAAGTTATGTATGTCAAAAGAAAGTATTGGGAAATATCTATGTATAATATCTATGAAATCAGAAATGAGGACATCCGCAAGGGAACCAAGGTTACCGACGTAGCCCGAAGAAAAGCCAAACTTATGTGGCAGTGGGCAGGGCACATTGCTCGCAAAACGGATGGCCGATGGGGCCGAAAAGTTCTGGAGTGGCGACCGCGAACCGATGACCTGGTAAAGGTTGCAGGGATCCGCTCGATGCGAGTCGCACGGGACCCGTCAATGTGGCGACACTTGGGGGAGGCCTATGTCCAGCATTGGACGTCTTTCGGCTGAAATGATGATGATGATGATGATTATATCTATTGTATTTTAAAAGGAACGATATCCACAGTAATTTTCCAAAATTGTTTCAGGAGTTTAGAACAAACCGTTTCAGTCTAACACCCCTATCTATAGTCAAGTTTAAGTAATTAGTTGAGTCTAAGTAATTACTTGAGTTTAAGTAATAACTTGAGTTAAAATAATTACTTGGGTTTAAGTAACTACTTATACAAACATTTTTCTGCAATAGACAAGAATTTAAACGAAGAAAGAACCGTCAAAGATAGCTAAGCTAAGAATTCCAACTGTTGACAGTTCTAACTTCAAGCAATTACTAAACTACAGCATCAAAATCGTTTCTTAAATAATAACTTTTACTCAAGTAATCATTTTGTTATAGATGCGGGAATAACACAGATATAACTTCTCTCTTGTGTCTCTTTTCCATATCTCTTCTCTTCTCTACATATAATATAATCGTTAAAATCCGGTCCGATGTTCCGACTTGGCGCAAAAACTACTGCATAGATCCTGTTCAAATTTTGCACAAATATCTGTAATAGACTTCTTCAAATGTTAGGCTATACATTATCACGCTACTTGCTTAAGGGGATGAGCAATATTGCATTATGTTAGTATTATTCAATTGTTTATCGTTTCAGCCATGATATGCGTAACAACGTCTATTTCAAGTATATATCAGCGAAGCAAATAGAGAAACGGTTTCATGACCGCTTTACGTGCATCACGTCGCAAGTTCGATCCCCAGTAAAATTATACTTTTTGTAGTTGGTTGTAATTTTTTTTGATAGAGATTATTATTATTTATTTTATCTATTTTATGTATATTTTTCCACGAGAACGAAGTCGCGGGCAACAGCTAGTTAATTAATAAACGAGTAACCACCATTCCTATAAATGGTTGAAGAAGCCAAAGCAATAAAATATACAATTACTCGAAACTGTATATCTGGGTAAAAGCTTCCTTATTTTAAATGAAATACTTAATATTTCAGCAATGTTTCGTGTTTATAAACTGCCGTTTAAGCTTTAGGGAAAATGTTCGCTTGTTCGTTAATTTAACAGGAGGAAATACTCATTTATTAGTATTACTGCCTTACTGCTACTAAATCGGTTCGCCATAAATGTAGGTACCAACAACAGAAGATTATGCGCACAGCTAAGGAGTGGAATTCCCTGCCTGCGTCGGTGTTCGAAAGTTCATATGACCCAATCTATTTAAGTCGCGAGTCAATAGGCTTCTTTTGGGTTACCTCGTTCCATCGTCGACCTCATCTCTGTCCTCGGGACTAGATTGAGGTCAAGAGTAAGCCCATTTAGCATAAAAAAGTTGACAAACAAAAATTTGCGGTACCTAACCAAACCTAAAAGAAACGTAATGTTATCGAGAAATTTACCGAGAAATCAACACAAATTCCTTAAGTGCTTCCTTAAGGTGTAAGCGCCAGGATAAGCCGCGAATTTTTTTTTTTTTACAATTTCATTTTAATTATGATTCATGACCGTCACACGTATGTATTTACAGAATTATAACCATTTAAGTCCATTTAAACTCATTGAATGACTATTTCATGAACAAGAATTTGTGTGGTATACTACAACTAAAAAACCCGACTACTGAAAAGTCACGCTCTAATTAAATTTGTGGTTTACAAGGAAAAATTTACTCCTCCTTTTGTTAAAGTCGGTTAAAATGCCTAGCCTATGTTACCCGGGCCATAATAACGAATAGATTGACACCTTATTCATCAAAATCGGATGAATAGTTTAAGCGCTACGGAGAAACATACGTAAATACAAACACACATACATAGACTGCTAAAATCATAACCCTTCCGTTCGGCTTCGCCGTAGTCGGGTAAAAAGTCATTCAATGGCATTATTTGAATTTCACAAGCTACCCTGGCCCTTTCCACTTTAAAGAACAAACATAAGTTCTATCTTTTAGCAACAACTCTCAACGAAATGTACCTATTTCGTATCTAAAATAACAGTAGATGAACCATAAAAAGAAGGAGTATACTCGTTTATCTTACCTCCGTATTCGAAGCTCACGCTCTGCATATCCGTGAAAGGAACGCAGGGTGTGAAGGAAATTCCTAACCCAACATAAAAATATAAGGAATTCCCGTAATGTTTATACGGTTTGAGAACAAGAAATTCATAAAGGAAAATATTTTTCTTCGTCCACATTTTTCGTTGTAACTTTGAAAATTTTTATGTCAGTAAGACACGTGACGAACAAAATTTACTCTTTGATTATAAACGTGTCCTACCTACTCTTGAACTTTGAACGACAAAACATCAACTTCCAAGCAGCCAATCATTGCTCAAAGTTTTTATTCGAATTTCGAACATCTCTATGCCAGAGGCTGTCGAACAAGGATTTTCTCAACTAGGCATGTTTTGTCACGTCGTATATTCACAACATTCGGCATAAACCGACGTGTTCTCGAATCGATCGATACGTATCTTCGCATCGGTACCTTTGCTACTCGATTATGTTTGCTTTGGAACTCGCAATCGAGAACGCAATCGCAGTTGCGGGTTTGCCCTAGTTTTATGGAATACCACTTAACTTGTGCCAGTATGAGGTAATGATGCCATCACATCTAAATTAGTAGTTCAGAACACCCTTACATGAAGAATGAAGAAAATCTCCTTCCCAAAAGGAATGGATAGAATATAATGTCTTATTCCCTGACGAATAATGGTGAATGAAACTTGTGTTCAACGTAACCCATGAAACATGTACAGCTACTACAAACTGTCAAATTTTCTCATTCGATTTTGAACTTAACCGTAAACATGTTATGGTTTAAAATCATTTGGAGAAATTTGACAGTTTGTGGTACTGTACCTACGTTTAATCAGAAGGTTATAATTTATGATGGTTTAACTTGACCACCTTACTACGCGTTTATTATTAAGCGGGGTAATTATTCTCCCGAAAATTCCACTTTACAAACATACGTTTAAGAGCTGGGACGAGATGTTTTTTAAACATAACACAAACTGATACGTAAGTTTATTGAATTTAAAAGGCATTGTAATCTTAAACATTGAATAAAGCCTCTTTGTAATAATTTTGTTGTATAAAATATCAATTCATGTTTAACAAAGCTTCGCATAACTTCGTGAATTGATGAATTTATAACGACACATTTGCGCCATCTTATGAGATTTCTGTGTCTGAATATTTTAAAGAGATTGTAATTCAGGAGCCTATTTCTGCTTATACGTTATTCAAGGTTATCTCCTTTGTTATTTATTTTCTTGAGAGGTGAAATTGTTCTGATTTCTGAGTGTAGACGTCGCCTTAGGTGGGCGTATTCTTAGGTATATGTAATGTTTTTTACGTTTTATGTTTTTGTCGAGGTTATTTTGATACAGTTTTGTTTTGCTCTATTTGATGTTTGAGAACCTCGTTTCATTGAAATACGTTACATTCAAACGTAACAGTCTAAAATAGCAAGATGCCAGTGGCGAAGATTCCATACAACTCGATTCCTACCGGATTCCCTTTGAAAAATGGCACAGTCAGTATTCTACAAACAAACAATATAATCAGATTAAAGATATGTACTCCGGCTTACCTGTTACAAAAATTGACCCTTCGCTACTGCAAGATGCTATGGCAATAACCAGCTCTGTAGAATTCATTTTGTACAGTAAAACATATTTTTTAAGATCATTATACTGATTCGAATCAAAATTCTCTGCACAACTTTGAGGATGCACAAATATTCGCTAATGTTATAAAAATTGCATATGAATGGATTATTACTTCTTAGTACGGTGTGTGGTCCAAGAAACTGGTTATATCATCAGATTTGATGGCCGGGAATCAGTTCAGACTCAACATTGGAATGTAAAATTAGGACCAGCCAGCATTAAGACGGTCATAAAAACGGTACATTGCAAAACTTTTCAATGGCTGTGCACATACTTATCACATTTTATACAATGTTTTTGTTCAACATTTTTTTTCAAGTTAGCGGCATTTTTTCCTTTACAAGCGATAGAATATTTACAAACATATTTGAAATGCTTTTGACGGTGAATTCAAATTTAAAAAATCACAGCATTCTGGAGCGTTATAAACACGGAAAAAATGTCAAATACCTAGGTATCCAACAAAGTAACATTTTATATGAGATCGCTTTTATACAAAAAGTACTTAGTGTAGTTTATAATATTTATAACAAAGTGTTTCAATAACGTTATTGCTCAAAGCGACACGAGTGCTGTAAAATTTATAACTGTAATAAAAAATATAATATACCTATGTGTGTTCTAATACTTTCTGAAACAAAGCACAAACATACGATGGTCGGTTTTAGTATCGAAATAGAAACAAAACTCGATGAGAGCTCATTGATGTTAGATAAAGAGAATAATAAAAATGAACGGACAGACACTAAAAGTCGTTAACTGTTCAGGAAGTGGACCTAGATCTGTAGCAGCTGTTATTTCCTCTGAAGTATTGAGACTAGAAACATTTGCTTTGTTTATATTTATTTCTTTAATACTTTCTTTTAAATCAGCTTCTACTAATTTAGTAGGCAAATCAGATATAGTTTCGAAATCAACACCGAAAAAATTATCTTCAAGATCGTTATATCCTTAAAGGCGTAGAAACTAAAATAAAGTTAATTATTAAGTAGATCAAGAATATTTGTTCCTTGTATTTAGGTACAAGGAACAAATATTCTTGATCTCTCTTGATCTCCTCCTCCTCTCCTCTCTCTCTTCTTTCTTTCTTTAGATTTCTAGAAGAATTTCTAGAATCGGTTCTTAAACGTGTTCTTATTTCACGCCAAAACCCAGCAATATTAGCTTGCTCTGTAATAACATACCGACGCCTTACTAATAGAAAGATATCATAACAAATTAAAACATCTAATATCCGACGAACTAGAGTAATCTCAAAGAATTATTAGGAAAATGGGCTTCGGCCGTAACTACGTAACAAAAGTCGAAAAGTTAGATAACTACGCAGAATTTTCTTCTTTTCGTAGCTATCATAAAGGGAATATATATAAAATTGGAACGAAAAAGGCGAAATACGTAGTAAGATATACGAAGTTAGGGACACGATAAATATTTAATTTCATTTAAGTATGTGGACATATGTGTATTAGGTTTTGCTATTGGCAAAGATCTTTTCAATCAGTCTTATTGATTGAATTTACACTACAAATCCTCTGATGTAGACATAGAACTAGGAGATAGTAACGATGTAGTTACCAGAGCGGCAATATCTGTGAGGAGTAAGTTTCGAATTCGGTTACGCGAGCACGTGAAACCGATCGTAACTTAATTGTGGATGAGCAGACAATGGATGCAGAGTGTAATACTCTAATGAATTGCCGCCCTATTTCTAACACCATGGTAAATAGAGCCTTCCTCACAATCGACTTACAATTGCACGGGAGAATAAAGTCATGGGGACGCATTCGCTTTCTGAGCATGCAAATGATTGCGACCATTGTTTCCTTGTTACAAGACAACTACAGATGAAACTATGGACTACTAGCTTATGCCCGCGGCTTCGTCCGCGTAATGTTCGATAATTATCCCACGGGATCATACTACCGGGATTAAAAGTATCCTATGTGTTTATCCAGGTTATATGATATCTGTGTGCAAAATTTCATCCAAATCTGTTATGTAAATTTTGCGTGAAAGAGTAACAAACAAATATCCATCCATCCATCCATACATACATACATACATACATACATACATTCATCCATCCATCCATCCATCCATCCATCCATCCATCCATCCATTCATCCATCCATCCATCCATCCATCCATCCATCCATTCATCTATCCTCATAAACTTTCACATTTATAATATTAGTAGGATAATCATTTACCATGAGTTGAAAATTGTATATTTACATACATTTATAAAATTGCTAATCAAACCATCCACTTTATAACGATCCTTGTAACGGTCGTAAATGAATGTTCCTAACTTGATTATTGTCATCAGATCATCATCATCTGCCTAGCCTTTTTCCAAGTAAGTTGGTGTCGGCTTCCAGTCTAACCGGATGCAGCTGAATACCAGTATTCTACATGGAGTGACTGCCTACCTGACCTCCACAACCCAATTAGTACTAAGTTAAACGATACCCCTTGGTAAGACCGGTTGTCAGACTTTCGGGCTACTGACTACCTGTAACGACTGTAAAAAATCTACATTTGACAGCCGTAAATTGTCATTAGATCTTGATGAAATTTTTTTGTGATATAGTTGCTACGGGAAACGGTCTGAATGTAGCGATGATATAATGAAAGTTATGTAACAACAGTGAATATAATTCAAGGACGTTCTTTCGAATAAATTACTATCTACCAAATGGAGTAAAATATCCTTATTTATTAACAAAATCTATTCAAACGAATAAAATAAATTCCTTTATCAGAATCTCGTTATTTAGTACTCTTGAGTGGAAACGTCCAATTTTAATCTATTTAGCGGCTGATCGGTCTCCTTCGTTATTAAAGTTTTATAATATAAACTAGCTTTTGCCCGCGGCTTCGCCTGCGTGGATGTCGAAAAATATCCGATAACTTACCTTCACCCCCCTTTTTAACCCTTTTTTTTTTTTTTTTTTTTTCCGGATGGGAAATCATCAAATGACCCCCCCCACTCTGGGCGGAGCGGAAGGGAGTGTCAGACTTGTACTGACTAAAACCCATCCATGTTCCTTCTTTGCCCTTTGTGTTCCAGGGCCACGGTATCTCTTTCGAACAGTCCCGCAGCCCTGGCAGGCATCGGTCCTTGCAGACCCCTACATCGTTGCTGACATCTCTTTGAGGCGCGCGTGGAACACGAACTCGCCATCGACACGGCCTGTCGTCAAAAGACGGCCGGACGGCGAGCTAGCCCATAGCTCGCCGTCCACAGGCCCGCGCCTACGGTGGCCGGGAGCCACCACGTGACCCCCGACGCCCAGGGCGTCTCCCGCGGCGGCTGGGACGTGAGGTTCTTTCCCTCTCACGTCCCGCCACCTCCTTCACCAGCATGACTGCTTCGCAGAAGGAGGTGACGGCTTCCCATTCCCTCTCGCTCCAGACCATGGCTTGAACCAGGGCCGGACGCGAGAGATCGCCGCCGCCGATCGCCGCAACGAGGACACGACGGTGCTCCGCCCAAGCGGGGCAGACCTCCACGGTATGTTCCACCGTGTCCTCCGGACGATCCTCACAATGGAAACACCCGGGCGTTTCCTCCCGCCCGATCCGGTGCAGGAACCTCCCGAAACAACCGTGTCCGGTGAGGACCTGCGTCAGGCGGAAGGTGAGGGCGCCGTGGCGCCTCTCTAGCCACTCCTCAAAGAGGGGACTTATCGCCACTATGGTGGCGTGCCCTCCCTTTTTAACCCTTCGGGGATAGAATTATCAAAAACGCTGTAACACGTATAAATTAACTTTCAATCGTCAGCCTAAACACAAAATTTGAAAATCCGAACTTTAAAACTGACCGACTTTCACATTAACTTCCATCCCCTATTTTACCCCTTTAGGGGTGGAATTCCCAAAAATCCTTTCTTAGCGGATACTTACTCTTCACAAAGAACACACCCTCCAAGTTTCATGTCTCTAGGACCAGCGGTTTGGGCTGTGTGTTGATATATCACCCAGTCAGTCAGTCAGTTTACCATTTTATATATATAGACGATAGATGGGATCTGTTTTCTCACACTTCGATGAATAATTTTAACTAGTTCGCTGGGGCAGCGTCACCAAGAAAAATATCTACTATTTGCCCTCTTTGCCCCTGATCCTCCAATATCGAAAATTCTTGTGGATTTTCTTATTTGACGGTTAAAGTGCTCATAAATTGCGGTTTTGCGATTTTCCTTCACTACTTTGTACCTATCTACATCAAGCGACGGATATATTATGATAAGTGCCGATTGCTGAAAAAATTGTGTATTGTGAACTCGGCAGTGGCAACAAAACCAGTTTAAGCTGGTCTCTTAGTACATTGAAACTACTACTTTAGGCTAACTCAAGGTCAAAGTGTTACCCCGATGGCTACGTACAGTCACGAGCACCAATATGTATTCACTTTCCTAAATCTAAAAGCATTTTTTGCGAGAAATAACGATTGTAACTTGGTGATAGGATCTTTTTCATAAAAATATGAGTTCCATAATCGTATCGTCGTCGTACCGTATCGTCGTCGTTTCGTTATCGTGGGTCATAACAACATGAAATTTTAATCAGAACAGGAGGACAAAAACACTTTAAAAAGTTGTTAAGTGTTAACATGTTCCTCGTGACTGAACGCCGTAACAAGATCAGTTTACTTTAGAAAATAAACTATCGCAAAATTTTCTTCGTTTAATGTAAATTTATTTTTATCTAATGTAATATAGAAATAGGTCTGAAGGTCACTGGTGAAATATAATATTGTTTAACTTCATGGCTTCGGTATTTCTTACAATTGACGCCCACGTGGTACAGACAAAACGTAAAATGTCGACGTTTTTATTTTCATATTACTTTTTTTTCTTTTCATGTCGTACTGAAGAGAGGTCATAGTAATAAATGAAACCTTTGGAATGTACACAAAGACATTGATGTACTAATAGAAAATTGGTTGACAACAGCTACTTACTTTAGGCAAGCTCAATTTGACGAAATTAACAACAGAAAATAATTTATTAGTCATTTTCCTTTTGACAACGATGTGGACGAATTTTTTGAACCCTCTAATTCTTTTCCTGTGTTGATACTTGAATATACATAATTATTTACAAAGGTGAGTGTGTGTGCGAGTGCGTGTGTGTGTGTGTGCGTGTGTGTGTTTCAAGTGTGTGTGTGTTTTTTTTTAAGATCTGTATTTGAATTTTGAAAATAATGTCCATAAAAATAATAACACTAAACGTGTAATGAAACAACAAGAAATAAGTTAATATAGCACAAGATTTGGCTGCAAATAAAATTGATTATGCTTTGAGGAATCTTGAGTTCATCAACAACATCAGGCAATCAACACAAACAATACATCGCAAATATAGAAGTTTTCAACAATTCACTAGAAAATACTGAGCAGTATTTTTCGTCATTGATTCTCATTGGCAATTTAGTAGCACCAATAAAACAGATCGTCTATTGACTTTGATTGCTACTTTTATTTTTATTTGACACGAATACCATTGCTCGAAATATCACGCCATGGCTGTTTGTTCTAGACCTAAACAAATAGTCGCCTTTTGGCTCCAAGGCCCTACTTTCGCTTAATTTATTCAAGCAAAACCTAAACTAGCTAGGAACCAAGTCCTTTATTGATATAAGAAAGTTTATTGATTATGAAAGTATTTTGATGTTTTAATTAAAGCTATTATAATTTTTTTTTTTTTTTTTGCGTGACAACGTCTTATAATTCGATGGAGCCGGCTGCATGCACGAAAAAACATGACGTATGAGGCGTTACCTCGCTCTAAGGCGTTCCATAAAACAATTGTTCAACGCACATTAATTTTTTGAAAAATGCAACCATTCCATCAGTATTTTCTTATGACGTTGTCACATTCAACTATCGTCAGTAAACCGACTTTACAGACAACCGATTTTTTTTTAATGTAATTTTACTGTTTATGTTGTTTAATTCTGTGTTGTATCATCGTATTGGACTTGGTCTGTAATGTTGCTATGGTTAGTGGTTAATAAATAAATATTACGGTGAGTACACGCATGCTTTACAAGTTATTATATAAGAATTTATTTTCAAACGAGGCTTAGTGCTAAAAGAAGTTTAAGCGTCAGTAAACGCTAAGCAACGTTAAAAATAAACAACGTATTGTTCAGCAGTTGAGTGATATTACAAAACTACTGACTCAATGTTTAGTAAAACAACCCTTTTGTCTTAGCCGAGTTTATATATTATTATATAATTATGCATATTCTTGGATATGATATTGTTGTGTAATGCATTCATCTTGTGTGTATCGTGCGTTTGAATTACATTCACAATTTGATTATGACCAGAAGATCGATTTTATGCTGAGAAAAAATATTTTTTTTGAAGATTTTAAAAGACTTCATAAAAGTATAGTTTCATGATTCATTTCTTTATAGTGTGGTTAGTGCCTAACCGGTTGTCAGAGTTTTTATGCAGCTCATGCGCCTCTGACTTGGCTTTACATGCCATCGAGAAATACGACTATATTTCCTCAAGATATTTTCCTTCACCGAAGCAAGTGATAATTATACAATACGCACATGAATCCGAAAAATCAGAGGTGCGTGTCTTGGGTTCGAACTGAAGACCTATGACTTGGCAGCCTAACGGTCACACCACTAGGCTATCACTATCACAGGCTATCATTGTGACATGATGAGAATATCATAGTAAAAAGGTTTTATTGTTGATTTCCGAGTTTACAGTCCAGGAACTAGTATTATAACTTCTAGTTAGCAACTGGTGCTTTCATCGTCGTATTCGGGGAGCGACTCATCTCTGATCCTGACTCGCACGCTACCGTTCGCGGACTCGTCAAGCAATTTCCGTCGCGAACATACATACATACAAACATACGAACGTTAGTACGTATTGAACACGGACGGGATCGCTGCGTAGTGTGCGCTCTGCGTACGAATGCGTGTTTTGACACACATTGCCGAAGAGGGAAAAGGTTGGAGAATTTTTGAAATGGAATGATCGTTCGGAATGATCGTGTTTTGTTTTTATTTTAGTTTGAGAGGTGAAACGCTTGCGGTTATTGTATTGTTTCAATTTTATAGGGTTTTTAAGACACAATTTAGGAGACAATATCATTCTGTTTAATACGATACATTATTTGACACATAAGTTTCTTTAAATATAGGTAAATAGGAAAGGAATGCCAAGAATTCCATGATTAACTTCACGCATCATGCCTAAATTGATAATGTTGCGCTTATTAAGTAGTGTTCGTGACGGTACATACCTAACACACTAAGAAATAATATGTTTGGAGACTCATAGTTGCATCTCACCGTTATCCACCATTCTTAGAAACACGTAAATCTCTAGTATTTTATTGGCTGTAGTTTTCTTATTTCCTAGTATGGGTAAGGCTGTGGCATCCGTCACATAGTTTCTTTAAACGCTCCACCAGATATGGCTCTTAGGACCGAGTGAAATCACCATGCGAATCATGCTTTGGAATACCGTTGGGTAGTAAAAATGCTTGCCCTTACAATTACTCATCACTCAATAAAACTCACCTTGGAAATGAACAGCTGATCTATTAGTGAGTTTCCAGTAAAGAGGAGAAATTCCTAGTGTGGGGCAACATTAAAAAAAAAAAAGATTCTATACGTTGCTGTCATAATAATATGTTCTATACGAGTACTGATTAATAAACCATTTACATAATGGACACTTAAAAACTGTACCTTAACTTTAAGCTTTTGCGAGATCTTGTTAAGGAACGCAAATAAGGGTGAAGATTTCATTGATGATCGTCGGTGCGCTTGCCACACCTGATATGTGTGCACAAAACAAAAAAAAAATGTTTGCTTTCGTACACGAATGTAATAAGTTTTTTATTATCTTAGACTAAAATAGATATTTTTTTGCCATATTTTGTTCTATTTTAATTTTTTCAGAAGATTCATTGATTTTTTCTTCTATTCATTAATTACGAAAAAAACAGCTTTTATGTTGTCCTGAAAAGTTCTTAAAATGCACATATTTGGTTTGGCAAGCGCACCGACGGTATGACGTTGTGTCTAGCTATAAATTGAAAACACGGGCGATATTTGAAAACCAAAGAGAATATCTATTGCCAGGGCTGCGGAACTGTTCGAAAGAGATACCGTGGCCCTGGAACACAAAGGGCAAAGAAGGAACATGGATGGGTTTTAGTCAGTACAAGTCTGACAATCCCTTCCGCTCCGCCCAGAGTGGGGGGGGTCATTTGATGATTTCACATCCGAGAAAAAAAAAAAAGAGAATATCTATGAATATTATTCAAATCTCGGTTTGATATACATAACAAACCAACTTAAATTGGCTTGCACTTACAAATACAAATCATTTGATAAAACTTCTTGGAAAAGCGCATGATAATAGACGATTGATGATATGACGATTTATCAGAGCAGCTTCAGTAAACATTTGCATAGTTCGTTATCGTGGGTATACAGGCTGGAATTTTTCAACGACAACTGGAGGGAAAGTACCTTAAATACTGGAGATAGAAAATTTTACTAAAAGGAAACATTCCTTTACTTTTAAAAATAAATAAATTTGCATTCCAAGATTTTCGAAAATTCGCTTGCCAAACTCGGAAATCGAACCCGACAAATTCCAAAAAAATAACACCCTGTACTTTTATGGCATCAATCGATAGTGTCAATCATAAGGATCAAATCTCTCTAAGAAACATGCCAAAATAAATGAAAGGAAAACCATGAAATCTTAACTTATAAATTCAATGAGATAAGATAAAGCACTTTTCCTCAAAGGTCCATCCGATTACTTATGTTAGTACTCAACAATTATCTTAGACGTCATTTATTTATTAAAATAACGAATGGTGCTCCGGCCCATAACAGCAGAATCACCACTGCGTTTGTTAATAATCGGTTCCCGAATTATTGAAAATCTTTGAATGTAGATTTATTTCTTTTTAAAAATAAAGGAACGTTACCTTTCAGTAAAATTTTCTATCTCCAGGGTACTTTCCCACCAGGTAGCTGTGAAAAATTCCAACCTGTATACCCACGATAACGAACTATAGAAATGTTGATTTATTTCTTTTTAAAATTAAAGGAATGTTACCTTTAAGTAAAATTATCCATCTCCAGTTTTTAATGTACTTTCCCTCCAGGGGGGTTACTATGACGTCTTATAGCAGGAGTAATTCCAGTGTGGTAAAGAGACGGAGCTATACAGGTCGTCTAGCGTCATCTCTTTCCCACACTGGAATAACTCCTACTTTAAGGCGTCATGGTAGGCCACCAGGTGGCATTGAAAAAATCCACCCTGTATATTGATGACTGAATTGCTACATGTTTACATATCCAAAAACTATAAACAACTACTACTTCTACTACTATAGCTAAGGCATTATTATTTATTTTGATTTAAAATATAAACAAGTTGATTTCCTCATTATTCTGATACCGTGTATCATCCATTTTTTGATGACTGTGTACCTAACAATGATCAATGACAGAGTGCCGAGATGGGAATGTTTCATGAGCATGATAAATAAATTCATGGGTTCCGAGATGGGAAAGTGCCGAAATGGGACTAATCCGAATTGATCACACGTGCGATCTTTAGAAACAAACGAGTGTCTGTCTAAATCTAAATACTATTCAAATCGCGGCTCAAAAACTAACATGTTACTACAATTACGACTGCAATGAAATATTTATTCAAAAATTAACCTAGTTATTTTGCTATCACAGAATATAATTTAATTAATTTAATCTCGTTTCGTCAGAAAATATAATTATTACTGTAACGCATTATATGATTAGGCATTGCGTCAATATTAGTTCTAATTATCTAAACTAAACTGTAGAGAATATCAACCGAAACAGTCACATGTAAAAACAAACCGAATAAGCAAAAACAATAGTTTTTCTAATGAACGAACAATTAAACCATACATTACCTGAAAAACTGAAGTCAATGGACGCAAACAATTTTCACCAGTTTAAAAGTCCCACTGAAAACACACACACAACTGAAAAATACGTTTTTCTAAATCACTTTTGGTTCCACTTTGAAAATAAACACTGAGATTCCGTTTTTTGAGTCACACGATGATTAAAATATTTGCAAATACATTTTTTTACTGCGTTCCGTTTTGTTTACATTTGATTCGTAATTCGAATGAGTGTGGAGACGGCGCGCGCGTGCGGCCTCTCTGCATGTACGTTCAGAACTGGCGAACCAATACCAACACGGAGCGATGAAAATTGTACCTACTGAGGAAAATGCTTTCGTTATGTCCATAGACAAGCTGCGTTTAGGAGTAAGGACTCTTTTTGTCTCGATCTCCTTGTTACCCGAAGAATAATGATCTTACATGGATGTATTTGCGTAGTTAATGATTGCGTGTGGATTTGTTTTTATTGTTAGACAACTAACCGAACCATTACGTCTTTATAGAGCATCAAATGATTAATCCCAGCTACCTACTTGCATTTAATTAAACAAACCAATATAGACGATACTAAAACAATAGAATTTTACTGCCCTATTAAGTTTTTAGTTTTCACTGTTTTGCTTTTATTTTCGTGACAGAAGCTCATAAAAAAATTAATGATGTTATTATCGAAGTTTAATATTCCGTGTAATAAGTCTTGGTAACGGTTTCACGTTTATGGGTAACTTCATTATCATATTAAAGAGAAATACGGATTTTTAAAAACAAAACAAAAGGGATAAATTGTGAATTTTAAATTAAGTTAAATGCCGAGATAGTTTTATTGAGTTTAATAGTGAAAATTGGTTTCACTATCATTCAATTTCAACTCTGCGCATTGAACTAAGTGACTTTTTGTTTTCAGTATAAATCACTTTATCAAAACTACAACTTGACTGTCAGCATGAGGTCCTGGTTTCGATTCTCGAGTCGGGAAAATTTCTGTTTTGTTTTTCCATGACGAATTTCTCAGTAGCAGTCACGGAGTCCAGATTTGTGCTCGGTTGCTGGCAATAGGCTCGCCCCTTATTACATGGGACTTAAAACATAACTGACGAAATGTGGGTGTACTATTAAGTACACCTCTGCGTTACTCTTCGAGGATTACAGGCGTGATGTTAAGTAATCAAACTTGTTCTTATACCTCTATTGATGGCCCAACTTCATGTAGACTTAACAGGATTCATTATACTTAGGTACTACTTAAGTAGGTAGTAGGTACCTTTTGTATTTCGGCGCTATTGTTAAAAACAAAGTCTGCCAAGAACAGGGGCTTTGTAAGGCTTCCTTAAGAAATTCTACCCGTCTAAGTAATGTTTCAGCTGATGGCAACGTGTCAGCCTTCGATGAGGCTTCGATATGAAGGAAAATTACTTCAAGAAATTGAATAGAGCAACAAGTAGGTTATCATTTTGTTGTCTCGTGGATTGACTTGATTATATGCAGAGGAAATTGTGTCTACAATGCAGTAGAGAGAGGCAAAAGGAAAGTTACAAAGCAGTGGAAAGTTAAGTTGTAGGAAAACGGCTTAAACTGCCCATTAGACTGACAATGTGTAAGGAAATTCAACCTTGTATAATGAGTTTTACAGATGATTATTTAATAAAAGGATTTCAACGATCATAAGCTTCATTATTGAAATAAGGACTTTATTTGCAAGGAATAGGAAAACGTTGTTGCCTGCCTATATGCCCGCCCCCTATTAAATACGACTTAAACATAACGGGCGAAATTTGGGTGTGCCTTCTATTAGGTACATCTCTGCCTAACCCTTCGGGGATTACAGGCGTGATGTTATTTTATGAAGGAAATCGTTGTTTCTGACAAACGTACTTTTACGTTTCGTTTTTTTCTATGGTCTACCAGCTTATACCCACGGCTTCGCCCGCGTAATAATGGTAAAGTGGATAATAGTATCCTATGTGTTAATCAAAGTTATAAACTATCTGTGTGCTGAATTTCATCCAAGTCCGTTCAGTACTTAGTTGTTGCGTGAATGAGTAACAAACATCCACTCACAAATTTTCGCGTTTATATAATATTAGTAAGATTTTGCAGTCGTCTTTTCATTTTATAAGGCACCAAATAAAAAAGTAAAGGGTAAATAGAAACCTAGCAGTGGCGAAGGTTCCATACAACTCGATTCCTACCGACTTCCCTTTGAAAAATGGCAAAGTCGGTATTCTATAGACAAATAATATAATCACATGAAAGATATTTGTACTCCGGCTTACCTCTTACAAAAATTGACCCTTCGCTACTGAAACCTAGGTTATGCTCACTTTTTGTAGAATAGTATAATCGAGGGAGAAACCTGCTTGCTTCCAAGGGGGCAACGAACGAATCGGTTGCCAAAAGACAGTTTAATGTTTTGCCTAACATGGCACTAGGCATTGTTAGAAACTGTTTAGTGGGACATTATTTATAGCTTGCAAGTGCAGCAGTCTTTTATTATGGTCTGGCAACACACCTAATGCCTTTTACATGGTGATTGCTAAACCACTAGAAGTTATAATGCTGCTAATAACTCAACTTGCTGCGTTAGTAGACCTCTTATTCATATTTAGGACTTACAAATCTTAATTATATTGTCCTTTGGCTATGGAAAGCCAGTTTATACGGATCTCTTATTGTACGGGAAATCTATACAAAGCGAGGTCATGTTATACTGGAATTGTTTAGCTTGATGTGTCGACGTGTGTTCACTCTCTATTTTTTATATGAAAATTCAGAGCTCGCTAAGAGCATCATGCTTTGTTGCCCGGAGGTGTAGGCTGAGTTGTTGGATAGGACACTCACATTTTACCAGTTAGTTTTGTTCCCAAGTAGTAGTTCAGACACAATTTATTGTTTATGAATAAATGACTAATGACTAGTAGGGGACGAGCCTATTGCTATAAAAAACCGGCCAAGTGCGAGTTGTAATATTGCACCGAGGGTTCCGTACAAACTACATATTTACAATTTTCAATTGTTTTCCTTTACATGTGCTTGCTTCTTGCCAAATTTCCTGATTCTTGGTCAACGGGAAGTACCCTTACATTTTGAATCAACAAGCAAAATTGCGTACTCCTACTGAGAGTTTCCTTATGTAAAAGTTCAAGAACACTAAGCCTAACCTAGTCATCGAACCAGAACACCAAGATCACAGTATCTAGATTCGCAACCACCAGATCAAGGAAGCTGTCACGTATGCAATACTCAACTGTAGTAATAAATGTGTATCTACACTACAGTTACAAATTAAATTATTCATAATAATTACTTAACAATGAAGTTTATTTCTGAATCTTATCTACACGCTCGTGCACGCTTACGGTATCGACGTGAGTCGGTTACGGTAGCGGTGAGTCGGTAACAGTGTTTGTATGGAAGGTAAGATTGTATCGCGCGATCCACGGGATCTGATGGCACGGTCGGCGCAGTGGCTGAGCGATTGACTGCTGCGCTTCGTGTCGCGGGTTCGATTCCCGCACGGAACAAATATTTGTATGGCCTACAGGTAGTTGTTCCGGGTCAGGCTGTTTGTGTATGTGAGCGTGGGAGCGTTTACGTTTGTAAACGCACCCACGATACAGGAGAAATTCCTAGTGTGGGCCAAAGTTTTTTATTTTAAATGGTGTCGTAGAAATAAGACGTTTTGTCTCTTAAGTGACTTGTCGGTAAATTCTTCTTCGAATTGACGTGAATTTTCGCTCATTCTGTGGTAAAAAAAAAAACAAAAAATATCAGCTCACGCACAACTACGTACTGTATTTTTGATGTGAAACATCTATAGGCGCGCCTTGGCAGTAAACCCGACTCGTATGCCGTGACGGGAAATGGCAAGACGCTGTCATGGTGTGCTGGTACCTCGACTCCCTTGTAAAATTAACCTTTTCCCATTAAAATAAAGTTTGTTTCGGATCGATTCATCATCATCATCATCATTTCAGCCGAAAGACGTCCACTGCTGGACATAGGCCTCCCCCAAGTGTCGCCACATTGACCGGTCCCATGCGTCTCGCATCCAGCGGATCCCTGCAACCTTTCCCAGATCATCGGTCCACCTAGTGGGAGGCCTTCCAACGCAGCGTCTTCCGGTTCGCGGTCGCCACTCCAGAACTTTTCGGCCGCTTTTCGGATCGATTGTTGATTATCAACATAGGTGTCGTTAAATTCTCATGGCTTTCGTGATCGGTGCTACCGAAAATGAAAATCCAAGATGGCGCCGAGGACAGTTTTCGATTTTTAACGAAACTCTATTTTTTTTCGTTAATATTAACATGGCTGTTACACATCTGCCGGGAATCCCCTGACTTCTAACTTTTTTAACTGTTGGTGCCTGCCAAAAGAATTGACTATTGTTCCAGTCCAGTGCATTAATCTAAATGTGTCTGTTTTGTCTGCTTTACGGGCAGTGAAAGTAATTCCACCGTCACTCTTGAACTTGCATCACCACGCCATTAAGGTAAGTACCGTTCTTGAGTTCAGGTACCCAGCAGAATCCTTAGGGATTGTCTCGTTAGGTCACCGATCCCAGTGTACTTGAATCATAAATAAGCTCCACTTATAATAATTATCTAGCAAAACTCCTGCATTATAATATCACCCTTAACACCACATAACAAGAGCCACGTAGGCACGCATTTGTTTAAATTATTAATAATTAATTATGAAAGCATCAAGAGGTCTCTCTGTGAAATGTAAATAACCTGTCACCCTCGCATGCATACGTGAGCCGAGGAGTTCACGCTATGAAAATTAAATTACCGAGTCGTGTGGCTTTACTGTCGCAGAGATAGGGTTAACTCACGCTTTAGTGGAGACTTCCTTGGCTTTAGTACGTACTTACTTTTTTTCACGGAAATGGAAGTCTTTTTTTGAACTTGTCTCTTTTATTTGAAGAAGCAAGAAGCCGAAAATGTATCCTGCTGAAGTTCAATGTATAGACAGCACATAAAGCTACCCGAAACTGCCAAAATTTTCCAATCGAAAATCTATTAAAGAAATTTGACAGATTGTAGTAACTTGATGTGTTGACGTCTGTACAAGCATGCTTAGCAACACACCATACCAAAGGGTATCATTTTACCCAGTACTAACTGGGTTGTGCTAATAAAGGTGAGATAGGCAGACGCAGTAGGCTTTGTAGATTCCCAGCTGCTTGTTAACTTTTTATTTTGTTCTACATTATTTGTGTAGTAAGCAACGACTTATTGTCGGGCCTACGCTGTACCCCCATACTTAAGTACAAATGCTGTATCCATAATAATATTGTAACACCAAATGATTTGAAAAGAGTAACCATGGAGTTTCTTGCCGGTTCTTCTCCATAGGAAACGACCAACTCGAACCGTGCACCTTTTTGTCGACGTTTTATGAGTGCCCATCGAGGCCTATGTGAAATAAAATATTTTGATTTCGATTTTGATTTTGCTCCATGTAAAATACTGGTATTCAGCTGCATAAGGTTAGACAACAAACTTAGTTGGGAAAAGGCTAAGCATATGATGATGATGACCAAGCAACACTCCGCCCGAAAATAACACGACAGAAATTTCGCCTGTTTGTAGTGTTTGACCGTTTTCTATGAAAATTATACGAAGTAATTTCGATTTGGCGTCACTACATAGTATAAAACAAAGTCGCTTCCCGCTGTCTGTCCCTATGTATGCTTAGACCTTTAAAACTACGCAACGGATTTTGATGCGGTTTTTTTAAATAGATAGAGTGATTCAAGAGGAAGGTTTATATGTATATATTGCACCCGTGCAAAGCCAGGGTGGGTCGCTAGTATTAGATATAGTTAATTGTTTAACGTTTCTTCTTCTAAAAGAAAAGCAAGCTCTGTACACCAAATCCTGCTTGATATAGAGGATTCGTCTCTTCCAAATTAAATAACTTCAATGCTTTTCACAGAGCCTTGGTTTTCTTGGAGAATTTGTTATCAGAAGTTGGTTTGTTTAATATCTTGTCGTTCAAGCACGAGATTCAAGTTCGGAGAATGGATTTCTTTGTGTTACTAAGTAAAGGGACTTTCTTTATGTATATTTCTTTATACTTTGCAAGTTCTTTACAGATAATACGAGTCTACCCATAAAATACATTACTAGTATAGATGAGCCTATAAATGAGCCTTGAATGTTGTCACTCGTGTAGGCTGCAAATTTAAAGAAGTGATGATCAAGACTAGGGTTGTCATACGTCCGTAATTTTTTTAAATTTTAATTTAGAGTCCGGAATGCAGGGGGAATTCTAAAACGCCCGGAATTTACAAAAATAAGAAAATTAAAACAGTCGATAAAAAAAATTAACGTAGAAATCAACAGTCTCATTTGCAGACTTGGTTTTTTATGATTTAAATTTTAAGCATCCGGCTGATTTCATATACCTTTGCAAAAAAACTCAACATAAAATCATATAGCATTTCAAAGAAAAGTAAAGTCAGGAATTTTCTTCAAATATTGAAAACTTTTTATAGATCCTAATGAAGACACCTACACCATATGTTACATAATAAGAAAAAATACTACAGGCATAAAGCATTATATAAAATTAAAAGAAAATAATCGAATTCTATCTTACCTTTCCAGGGCGAATCAATTGTATTTTAATCGAGAATTTCATTCTTTCTGATTCAAAGGCATTAAAATACCTTCCAATATTTTTTTCCCTTTTCAGAATCAATTTAAAAAGCAATTAATTGATCTCAACGGTCCATTTTGCTTTTGTAGTAGTTGAAGTTAAAGTAGAATTATATTACAATGATATTAGATTTTATGAATAGATATCGCTTTGAATTTTAATTGGATTTTAGATAAACGACACAGACACTTTTAATTATTAGTACGTTTTAGATATTATTATAATATCGTCCCACTGGGCACTAGGGCAAGGCCTCCCTTCCCTCCTCGATCTAGTGAGATTGTAGTCCAATCCTCTAAGAAAGAGTCCAGCTCATCCCGCCATTTCCTTCTGAGCCGGCCCCGTTGTCGTTTTACATACCATTCATAATTTAATTTTACAGAACTACAAAAGACCAAACTCAAGATTTGCCAGCGAGCGATGGAGCGCAGCAAAATATACACGTTAGAATCACCACCCTGCGCTCCATAGCTCATGTACCTGATGGAGTGAAGCCCGAGGGAGCACATCGTTGTTGAGGACGACCAGGGCGAAGGTGGTGTGACGATCTGATCATATTTGTGGGGCATATATGGCTGGATAAAGTGGTAAGAAAGGCGAAAGACGAGGCCTTTACTCAGCTGTGGGACTCGATATAGGCTACCAGGTCAGTGTCAGGTTGTATGTTGATGAAAATATAATTCGCGCAAGTAACACGTATGTAGTTACAGAATTATAATCATTAAAATCAACAATACAACCCTCTAAGTTTATTTAACCCCATTGAATGACTTTTTCGTGAAATAGTTATTGAATGGGATTGATGAAAATATATTTCGCGCAAATAACACGTATGTAGTTACAGAATTATAATCATTAAAATCAACAATACAACCCTCTAAGTTCATTTAACCCCATTGAATGACTTTTTCGCGAAAAAGTTATTGAATGGGATTGATGAAAATATATTTCGCGCAAATAACACGTATGTAGTTACAGAATTATAATCATTAAAATCATCAATACAACCCTCTAAGTTCATTTAACCCCATTAAATGACTTTTTCGTAAAATGGATATTGAATGGGGTTAAATGAAATTGCAAAAGACGTAAGAACATTTAAATTTCGCGGGCTACCCCGGCGCTTCCACCTTAAGTATTAATTTTGCAACAACACTGATTCTAATTACGAGTCTGTCTACATCATTCACACATTTTATTTTTATTTTAACCCAAAAAAATCCTTTAGGTAGGTACTTGAGTTACTTAATGCAGACCCTTGTAATGGGCGTCCCTTGGGGTTGATTATATTCTGAGGTGCCCCTTTGACAAAACAAAATGATGTTTAGGTAGGAAGACACTTTTAACTGTTGATACTTAGCTGTTCTATACAGACAACATCAGAAAAAAAAAAAAAGTCATTTTGATAAATTATATATTATATCAAAATAACTTGATGGAAAGCCATCATCTGCCTAGCCTTTTCCCAACTATGTTGGGGTCGGCTTCCAGTCTAACCGGATGCAGCTGATTACCAATATTTTACATGAAGCGACTGCTTATCTGACCTCCACAACCCAGTTAGTAATGGGTAATACGATACCCCTTGGTAAGACTGGTGGACAGACTTTCAGGTCACTGCCGGGACCAACGGCTTAACGTGCTTTCCGAGGCACGGAGGAAACTCGGTATGTAATGGACGGTCAGCCATCCACGGACCAACCTGGGCAAGCGCGGCTTAACCTGACCCTCCTTGATGGAAAGCTAAAATTAGAATAAAATACTTGAAATGTTCTGTCTGACATTACATAAGGAGTACTATGTATACATACTACTAAATATGTATTTAATAAGAACATACCGACGTACTTACCCACCACCTACAACGCCATATTCGTAGCTATTGCAATGATTACAAAATAATTGCACGATTATCGCTGGCTGCAAGTTGGTCATTATCACTTTTAGTTCCCGTTTTCTACATGTTATGCTGGTTTTTATCTGTTGTATCTAAGAGAGGTGCTCATTATATCATTATCTGAACTGCCAATGGACAGCGGAATCCCTGACCATTGACATTACATCCTGGATATTCGCAGTATCATCGCACTAAACAACACGCATATGACGGACACTTGCTTGGATAACTATTCAGGCAGATTTCAAGTACTTTGAAGGGTTATTATAAGAAGTTTTTAAAAATAAATAGACTCCGGACACAAGCTGGCCGAAGCAAGGGAAACCTGTTCAGGTGAGATTCATAGATGACTCTGCCCTGGAGAGTCATCTATGAATCTCACCTAAACAGGTTTCCTTTCACAACAAAGAGAAATTTGATATCGAGTTCTGCCTGTCCTGTTCACACATCACAGAAGCTGATGGACGGAACTGAAAGTGCCTAAGCCGTAGCCAAATCTCAAATGTTGGGCCGATTTCATTTAGATTGTCATTGAAACGCTAAGCAGCAATACATGTAAATACATCAAAAGTATACAGAGAGTCTTTAAATCGCTCTCGACTTCGATTGAACCCGACTAGGCCTAAATCGTTTGAATTTGTTTGAATGAAAAATGCAACAGCTCAACTTCGAGTATATGGGTTTGCTTCTAAAACAGATAAAACCATCGCAGACGATGGTCTGGTAATGGTAGACGACGGTTTTAGCTCTGGGCGTAGAACAGATTCTACGCCTGGAGCCACAATTTCCATCTCAGGATTCACGTTAACCCGATGAAACGTAGCTATGTAAATGAGTTAACCCTCCAGCAATCAAAGGCATCACAGATATGTATATGCGGCTTTATACTGTTGCACCCCAGTTGGGTTGGTAAACATATCCTACATGATGTTGCGGAAGCATTGAATACTCATGTTTTGCAACAACAACACACAAGCAAGCAAGTGTTTATGTGTGTGTGTAAGTAAGTTACTTACTTACTTACTTTCACACACACACACACACACACACACACTACTTACTTAAGTGAGTGTGCGTGCGTATGTGGGTGTGTGGTTAGTAAGTTGTTGTTTACAAGCTCACACCTAGGAACAACTCTGTGCTGGAGGACGAATTGAAAACCTCCTCCTTTTGGAAGTCAGTTAAAAAGAAAAGAAAAGTAATTCGGCTGTTGCTTCGTTTACGTAAACAAAGGTCCCTTGTTCTGTCCCAATTATGTAGGCCTGCGTTAATTACTACCCACAGAAAAGTTGACCGAGCTATTTCAATCTTGTTTATGAACAAGGGGGGACATGTTATCAGAGAGGAAAGTGGAGGCACCAGACAAAATTCTGTTGTAAAGGTATGTTAAAAGGGAGGCTATGCCTGCTCTGCTATGACTTTCGTTTTCTACATAATATAAACAGATAGGGGTGAAGGTTACCTGTCTTCCTTTTAGGGTCAGTTTGCTGGCGAGAAAGGCCTCGTGCATTTCTTTGGTGTCACTGAATAAAGGACTTTATCAGTATTGCTTTTTGCTGTATCGGCTGTCATTTGTAGATCTTTGACGTCTTTGTCGTTAGGTAGTCAGTGGCCCAAAAAGTCTGACAACCAGTCTTACCAAGGGGTATCGTATTACCCAGTACTAACTGGGTTGTGGAGGTCAGATAGGCAGTCGCTCCATGTAAAATACTGGTATTCAGCTGCATCCGGTTAGTCTGGAAGCCGACCCCAATATAGTTGGGAAAAGCCTAGGCAGATGATGATGATCAGTATTGCTTTTAAATATTCAATTGGGCATCGTCGAGCAAGCGTAAAGGAGACGCTTAATCTCTGCGTGGAATTTAAAATATTTAAGTAAGTTAGTTAACTTAATCTACTGAATAAAACATTTATCAAAAAGAAAGAATTTAAATGTCAATATTTGGTTTTTTTGATTGTCTACTTTCGTGACAACGATAAATTACCAATATATGGTACGTAATCGCTTTATTATTCCTAAGGGAACAAACCAACGGCATACCATTAAGTGAAGTTTATAAATTGATCAAAAGTTGTGTTTTGCGCTCATTTCTACAATAATAAAACAGCTGTGTGTTGTGTAAAATTTGTTTTGTTTTTAAATGACTGATGAAAATTTATGGTATTTATGAAAAACCGGTCAAAATGTAAGGAACCGCTGATTTTTTTTTATAACCAATGATAATTTATATGCGGCTGCTCAGAGTGATGTACTGAATACGTGGTTAAAGTTTTCGCGTCGGTGTCTCTTCCACCCTGTAGACAAGTAAAGGCTAAGTGAGTTTAAGTTAAATTAGGAGAAAACTCTCGTGAGTTCATGGATATCAATTGAACAGCAGCTAAGGATGCAGCAGTGCTATTTAACTTTAGTTCGGCGCAGCATGTCTTCTTCGTGTTCGCCTTCTCTATTACTTTATCTGATCTCATTATAAGGCCAAAGCTGGAAATGGTGTGCCTCTTTCTAACCTTATGAACATAGCATTACGCCTGTAATCCCCGAAGGGTTAGACAGAGGTGTACCTAACAAGTACAACCACATTTCATTTTTAATTTTTATTTATTTTGGTTGGACTCGCATGTGACTAAAAGAGTGATGTATATAAATGGTGATGAATAGAAAGGGAGAGGAACACCACGGAAACCATGGATGGATTGTGTGAGGAATGATATGCAAGAAAAAGGAGTAAATGATAGCGTAATGGTTGACAGAGGAGCATAGAAATAAAAATGTGTTTGGTGTCCCCGAGTAACATGGGACAATGGCAGGAAGATGGTGATTGACTATGTCACTTATTAAGTGACTATTAGCGTTAGGCAAACTCGAAGACGCTGAAAAATACAGCAGCAAGATATATCGTTAAATTATTTATTTATTTATATACAAATCAATTATATTTTTAAATATTCCTTACAAAAAAACAATCATCATCATCATTTCAGCCAAAAGACGTCCACTGCTGGACATAGGCCTGCCCCAAGAGTTTAGTTTTTTTTTTTTCCCTTTTTACATTGACAAAAAAAAATATAAAAAACATTTAAAAATATAAAAAAATTGTAGCCCACCGGTATCGGGAACAGGGTCCAAGCTATCGGTTGGTTTATTCATTTATTATTATACTAGCTTATGCCCGCAGCTTCGCTCGCGTGGAGTTAGGGAATTGCCCACGGGATCTTACTTCTGGGATAATAAGTAATCTATGTATCTATCTATAATACATACATTGATTTACATGTACTTGCTTATAACTTGCAATTATTAGTTTAAAGTTATATCAATTAAATTAGATACGTGAAATATTGATACCTTGGTTTGAGATTGGACATCGGATTTACTGGATTTTATCTGAAGAGTATGTACACAAATTTTCAAGTCAATCTACCCCGAGAATAAAGGTTTCACAGAAAATTCAGCACCCCATTTCACCCTCTAAGGGGTAGGAATTTCGAAATACTGATACTTATTCATCACAAATAATACACCCTCCAATTTTCATAACTCTGGGACCCGCGGTTTGGGCTCTGCGTTGATGTATCAGTCAGCCAGTCAGGACATTGAATTTTAAATTGGGGGATGATTTTGGAAAAACTGTGATAAACGTATCTCATCATTTTAACTGAAGTACATGTAGACATATTTTCAAGTCAATCGACTCCGAGAATAAAAAATTTCACATAAATTTCAAAACCCCATTTCACCCTATTAGGGGTGAAATTTCAAAAAACCCTTTCTTAGTGGATACCTACTCTCCACAAAGAGTACATTCTCTAAATTTCATGTCTCTAGAACCAGCGGTTTGAGCTGTGCGTCGATGTATCAGTCAGCCAGTCAGGACATTGAATTTAAAATTGGGGGATGATTTTGGAAAAACTGTGATACACGTATCTCATCATTTTAACTGAAGTATATGTAGACACATTTTCAAGTCAATCGATCTCGAGAGAGTTTCACAGAAAATTCAACACCCCATTTCACCCTCTTAGGGGTGGAATTTCAAAAAACCCTTTCTTAATGGATACCTACTCTCCACAAAGAGTACATTCTCCAAATTTCATGTCTCTACGATCAGCGGTTTGGGCTGTGCGTTGATGTATCAGTCAGCCAGGCAGGACATTGAATTTTAAATTGGGGGATGATTTTGGAAAAACTGTGATACACGTATCTCGTCATTTTAACTGAAGTATAATATGTAGACACATTTTCAAGTCAATCGATCCCGTAACAGTTTCACAGAAAATTCAACACCCCATTTCACCCTTTTAGGGGTGGAATTTCAAAAAACCCTTTCTTAGTGGATACCTACTCTCCACAAAGAGTACATTCTCCAAATTTCATGTCTCTAGGGCCAGCGGTTTGGGCTGTGCGTTGATGTATCAGTCAGCCAGTCAGGACATTGAATTTAAAATTGGGGGATGATTTTGGAAAAACTGTGATTCACGTATCTCATCATTTTAACTGAAATATATGTAGATACATTTTCAAGTCAATCGACTCAGAGAATAAAAAGTTTTATACAAAATTCAACACCCCATTTCACCCTCTTAGGGGTGAAATTTCGAAATCCCTTTCTTAGTGGATACCTACTCTTTACAAAGAGTACACTGTCCAAATTTCATGTCTCTAGGACCAGTGGTTTGGGCTGTGCGTTGATATATAAGTCAGTCAGTCAGTCAGTCAGGACTTTGAATTTTATATGTATAGAAGATTTAGTACAGCTTAGGCCATTTACACTAAATTAAGTAATCCTTTTACTGGGTCTTCTCACAGAACCACAAACATTCTAACATTATCATCTTCCATTCATCAGCAAACAAATCCAATCCAGGGTTGGTCTCCACGAGCGCGTTGAGCATCGTAAGCATACGCGGGGAGGTTGATCAAGCTACAGTGTGACAAGATAATACCTAATCCTACATTGACCTAGGACACGTACTAACTTTACTCAACAATTCTTAAGTAATAGGAAAAGTTTCACTACTTTAGAAATTGGGAACAAAAATATATATCGCTTAAACTTACCAAGTGGCGACTTCAGGCCATAAACGGTTAAATAACATTGTCCTAAAAGAAAAGCTTGGACGATTAATTAAAGTAAAAAGCTCTTGTAAAACTAACTTGAAAAATAACCTTATAGTCTTTATGTTCTGTATAAATCTTAGCTTCTTTTAATAGCATTTTTTTGCTGGGCCATAATAAATTCAAACGCGAAAAAAATAGTTCGGCTTATAGAACTTAAGTACCAGGGCGACGAAGCTCTGCTTTCGTGAAAATAGAGAAAACGAATTTTCCTAGATATCAGGCCTAGCTAGATAGATTTTTCGCCGTCGTAAACCCCTATATTGCCACTTTAATTGAAATCATTAAAGCCGTTTTCGAGAACATGATTACAATTGTACATACATGTTTATTCTAATTTTGTCTACTAAAATGTATTGTTTACTTTTACTTCCTAATATTATTACTATTTTTATTTTATTTTTAATTCTAATTTTGACTAATTTTATGTAGTTAAACTTGATTTTTATGTTTTTTTTACTTGCACGTGTGGTGTAAACTTTTAGTATAATAGGTTATAAATAAATAAATGTGACTTAAACATACTAAACTTAAACATAAACCGCGAACCTGAAGACGTTGCGTTGGAAGGCCTCCCACTAGGTGGACCGATGACCTGGTGAAGGTTGCAGGAATCCGCTGGATGCGAGTCGCACGGGACCGGTCAATGTGTCGACACTTGGGGGAGGCCTATGTCCAGCAGTGGACGTCTTTCGGCTGAAATGATGATGAAACATAACTGGCTAAATGTGGGTGTATTTACTATTAGGTACACCTTTTCCAAACCCTTCGGGGATAAACTACAGGCGTAACGTTATGTTATGAATACAAACCAATTTCAACCTACAATTACTGCCATTTACAATGAATTTTTTGCTTTGCTCTTTTTTCAATACACTCAATCATTCTGCATTGAATTGCCAATACCCGGGGGGTCGGGCCCCTGCACTGCGGAACCAAATTATCCTATTAACCACAGGAATGGAGTGATCAACGCGCGAAAATGCCTCGCTTCCTCGCTCCACGGTTGCCAACAGACAACCATTGTGCGGTAGGTTGCAATTAGCAACCTGTAATAGCGTTTTGTAAGGAAATTGTAGTGATTTTCATGGAATTATGTAGTAACGATTATGTAGACTGCCTCTTTGGACGAGTGGTCGCAAGCATGAGGCTCTGGATTCGGTTCCCGGGTCGGGCAAAGTGTTATTGGGTTTTTCTATCAGGAATTTCTAAGTAGGAGCCACGGAGCCTGGATTTGTGCCCGGTTGATGGCAATAGGATCGCCCTACGATTACATGGGACTTAAAGCTTAACTGGCAAAATTCTACCCGTCATACTAAACAACTTTCGCAAAATAAATCATATCCGATTAGTGAATAAAAAATCTAAACGAGCTATTTCGATGCACGTATGAAAAGTATTTTATTTTTGTTTAGTATGTCATTTGTACAACTAACCCGAGCTCGTGGCTAACGAACTGGTCGATCGTTAGGTTAAGCCGCGTGGCTAGGTTGGTCCGTTGATGGGTGACCACCAACGGACGAACCTAGCCGGCGGCCGCCGGCCGGTGCTTGTGGGGTGCAGAAGCACGTTAAGCCGTGCGTCGGTCCCGAATGTCATTTGTAGATCTTTGAAAGTCGTTACTCGATACAGGTAGATAATAGCCCGAAATCTGACAACCAGTCTTGCCAAGGGGTATCGTATTACTAACTGGGTTGTGGAGGTCAGATAGGCAGTTGCTCCATGTAAAATACTGGTATTCAGCTGCATCCGGTTAGACTGGAAGCCGACCCTAACTTAATTGGTTAAGGCTAGGCATGATGGCAGATGATGATGTCATGTTGCAATCTTCAAAATAATTCTAAGTATTCCAACATTTCCAACTCAGTTAACGAGAAGTCAACATAAACAGAAATTATTTCAAAACACCCATTGAACCTTTTACCTCTAACCCACAGGCAAAGGCTGATCCTAATTACATTTGTATAAAATAGTTCAGGCTGCGAGCTATTTATGAAACCCCTATGTTCGGTCCGAAGTGTGCCGGCCACAACTTTATTGCGCCGCAGTTGCGGACAGGTCAGGGAAGGACAACTTGCAGATAGTGGACCTCGGTGCGGAATTCCGGATCGGGATGCAATTGGCGTATGGTACAAAGTACAGGCTGATTGACTTTTGATCCTGAGCGGATTCATCCCACGAGGGGTTCATTGGGAATTATTCCAGGGGTCATGGAGGTATTTAAAGTAAAGTTATAATATTTTAAACTATTTTTTTCTTTTTTCAAACTTGTATTTTTTTTAAACGTGTGATAAAGTTGGAAGTTTGACCTTCAATATTTCCGTCACAAGATGTTTCTCAGGTATGGTCCAGTACATAAAAAAAATATCGCAACGGTGGGAAGTACAAGTGCCTCTCGGCTCTCGTTAAGGATGTTTTTACACCCGTTATAGGTAAGGCTTTATAAAAGTAAATGACAGAATATGGAAATAGCGTATTCAAAGGGCTGATACGTGACTTAATAATTCGACCAACTATGGCAATCTTATCAGTAACATAATAAAGAAAGTATGTTTGTTTGTTACCTTTTCACGCCTAAACCATTGAACCGTATATAAAAGGACGCAGGGTACCTTACATCCCGAAAAAAAGTACTGTTCCCGAGGAAAACAACAATAACGTTCTTATGATAATAGATGGCGCCACGTGTTTCGAATCATGATTGAATTATTACAAGCAGAGTACAACCGGAATTGATTGTCAAATTCTAAATTAACGCGAGCGAAGCCGCGGGCAAAAGCTAGTAGCTTATAATTCCATTTACACTTGGACCACACCCCAACAGAAATACAGGAGCCAACTTGGAAATGCCAAATGCAATCTCGAATTCTGTTCGCAGTATAAAATTATTTGAAGCAGTTTGATGTTAAGTTCAGCGTCGGGCTATCTGATTCAATTAATCTCAGATTCGGAGATTTGTAGCATCTCAATGGAATCTTGAGACATTTAACATGTTACTTTTATGAATCTTTGTATCTAAATAGTAAATATTGAACTTTCCCAGGCGTGTATGTTGTCCCGGTATTGACACATCATATTGAGAAGTTAAAATGCGAACCAATTTTAGGTTCGTCATAATTCTTACCTTGCTTTCGCTCCATATAAAATACTGGAATTCAGCTGCATCCGGTTAGACTGGAAGCCGACCCCAATATGGTTGGGAAAAGGCTAGGCAGATGATGGTGATGATGTACCAGATAGTACAGATTATGCGTGTTTAGTTAAGTGTTAGAGCAGATTAGGTCTGAACAAGATAAAGAACCTATTTGTTAGTTTTTAAACTGACATAGTCACTGACATTATCATAGCACATCATCATTAATACATACGGAACCGAAACGTGGTCGCTCACAATGGGCCTCATCAGAAGGCTAAAAGTCACCCAAAGGGCAATGGATAGGGCTATGCTCGGAGTTTCCTTGCGTGATTAAATCAGAAATGAGGAGATCCGCAAGAGAACTAAGGTTACCGACGTAGCCCGAAGAATAACCAAACTTAAGTGGCAGTGGGCAGGGCACATTGCTCGCAGAACGGATGGTCGATGGGGCCGAAAAGTTCTGGAGTGGCGACCGCGAACCGGAAGACGCTGCGTTGGAAGGCCTCCCACTAGGTGGACCGATGACCTGGGAAAGGTTGCAGGGATCCGCTGGATGCCAGACGCACGGGACCGGTCAATGTGGCGACACTTGGGGGAGGCCTATGTCCAGCAGTGGACGTCTATCGGCTGAAATGATGATGATGATGATGATGATCATCATTTATAGCGCCGACATATAATAGTAAACATGATAAATATCCCGTTTTCAGTGTTAATGATAACCTATTTATTGTTTAATTTCTAAGTTAAATAAAACAGGAGTTCTTCTGTTGAAATAATGTATTTTTACAGTTTCAAAAAAATCAATAAAATATCTATTTAATTAATTGTTTTAATCATAAGGATTACAAAAATAAGTATTCTTATTATAACAATTTAAAAAAATATTTTTTTTAATTACATAGCTTCAATTGCATCACCCAAACTTTAAAATTTTATTCATACTTACACAGCTGAATACGTTTAAATTTACTAAAAAAATATTTACAATGACGGTTATTACGTCTATAAATGGAAGACTTATAATTAAATTGACTATTATAAATGAATTATATGATAAGTCTTAAATTATGTCATGTTTAGAGATAGCTACCGATCAAGCTGTAATAAGTTTAGTACATGACAAACTAAACATAGAAAAGTAACTATTAGTGGACTCTTGAATACATTTATTTTTACAATTACACTTAATAAATAAAATTCAAAAAATAAAATTTACATATATTTTCGGTTTACTTATAAAATGTCACTTAAATAGGTAACTACTCTGAGAACCAAAATTATTACGATATTATACAGGGTGTTGCTAAAACTGCACCTTGTATTTTCAATTTGTTCGTTAAAATTTCTAAAATGCTGCCGAGCTTATAAAAGCTTAACTTACAAAAGCTGATGACATTAAAACAACATAAAAGCAAATTGCAAATTTAATTTGATTATAACTGGGGAGCTACCATGACCTCTTAAAGCAGTATCGTTTTAATGTCACTCCAGTGTGGGAAAGCGACGGAGCTAGAGAGAACGTCTAGCGCCATCTCTTTCCCACTCTCGAATAAGATTAAATCAACACTGCTTTAGATGTCATGGTAGGCCCCCTGTAGTCCGCTGCAAACCGGATTGCGATCGTCCCGAAAATATTAATACCGGTATCGAAATGATCATCATAATTATTATCTTTACCATTATTGATGATTTATTAGGGGATTTGTCTCTTCTGTTACATGGAACATTAATTAATAGATAATTTATCTTCATTTCAGCGCCTAATTAACATAGAATCAATTATGTATTGTTTTTAATCCGATTGACGACCATAAGAATAACTAATATCACGAATGGGGCAGGAAATTAGCATGATTATTTTAGTGTACGTTAAAAAAAAATGAAAATGGTTAATTATTATCCAAACCAAAGAAAAATAATCGTTGAAATCAATCTGGTAACACAATATTTTGGCATTCCGGTCACCCTGACATAAACTATAATAAGGCAATATTGTAATACTACAGAAAAATATTCGTATGACTCATTTGAAGGAAACCAGTAAGATTGGCAGAACATGTATAGACTGACCGCTTTAAAGAGTCCTCGCGAAGGTATCAATTTAAATGGAATATTCTCAAGGTTGATCACGTATTGGGTCAATTAGTATCGTAATACCTACGTGGATTATGGTAATTGAAAGCAAGTAATCAGGACGGAACGGGACGGGCCGGGTAGTAGTTAGGACTTGGTGGACGCTTAATGTGTCTTTGATGGGGCAAGGCGGAGGACTCATTAAAGCGGTCGGCCTATAGTCAACATTAATAAATATAGATTCAACCTTTTCCTTGTATAAGGGGTTATAGTAGATATTTTACAAATAGAACTTCGAGTTAGAACCGCTCTGCTTGGAAAAATCCTTGCATACCGTATTAAGCACACATTCTCGGCTTTTACTACAACTATTTTCTTCTTTAAAAGTCCCGAGATTTTCTAACGTTTCTGCACCATTCAGCACACGAATAAATCTTATAACATTTGTATAATACATACGAACATAGTCAAAAATAAGTACAAAAGTGATAGAACCAAAACTTGCTATTGATATTGCACTATTATTGAAATGAATGAACAAGCAACGATTTACTAAAAATGAACTAATAATATATTTAAAAAGTTGAGACATTAAAATAGATTATAATTTACGCTATTTACAATCGTTTAGTGCTGTTCAGAGCGTTTATAAAATTAGTTAAACTAATTTTGAAAAGGGATCTTTTGTAGAATTTGAGTTTCATAGGACCAACTCCGAAAAAACACTATCAGTTGACAAGCAACTGGCAAGAGCTAACAACTAAATAATTAATGGCATTATAAACTTTCAACTGTCGTGGTACTAACGTAGTGAAGTGAGAAAACAGATTACTTATCTCAACATACTATCATGATGGAAACGCCATATTATCTATTCTTTATAATATTAAGTAAAATAATGGTTACGTACTGGATGAACTAAACAATTCTATTAATCTTTACGCATATAGTGAAATACAGGTTATTGTTCCTCGTTATCTACATGCATAAGTTACTGTAGTCGAGGCTATGATTACAAATGGAGTTATATCAAATCAGGATTTTGTACAGACAATTCTGGTGTTTGCAATAAATGGACTCGTACAAGTAAAGTTTTCTCCTCTATTCGTTAACTCGACAAATTTAGAAATTATTATCCCATCCGGAGAGGTCGTCTGGCGGAGGTTCGTCGCCATCGGGAGGATACTGGTCGAAGTTGTGAGTGTCCACCGGAGACTTCACTGTAGGTGTGATCGGAGGCTCCAGGGAACGTTGTGCCAGTCCCTCCCAATTGAAACCATCGAACCACCTGAAAAGTACACAGAAAACAGAGATCAGCTGACAGTAAGAAAATGGGTAGGTATAAGAACGCTGTTCAAAAGCCACGTGATTGAAACAATAGAAGGAAATACATTACAATGAGATAAATTCTTGGTCACGACCCTCAGCATTGACAAATACGACATCATTTCGTTTACTCAATAACAATTTTCAACAAATTATTACTCTCCCCTTCTTCAACATCATAATATACTTACTTGTGCTTCTGTATCTCCGTGATGCCACCTCGTTGGTAGCCAAGTCGCTCAGCAGGGTTATCCCTGCACAGTTTCTTAATTAGGTTAGCCGCGTTCCTGGTGATGCAGCGAGGGAACTCCACGGCGTCGATACCCTTGAGGATCTTGTTGTAGGTCTTCATGGGATCGGTACCAGTGAACGGCGGCGAGCCCGTGAGCAGTTCGAACATAAGAACACCTAGAACGATGAAAATGCTGATGTTAATAACGATGTAAGCGAAAATAACATTAGAATTAAAGATTAGAAACGGTTTCGCATATATGCTAACGATAATTTTGTAATTAAAGGAACTGTTGAAGGCTTGAAGCAATAGGTTATGGGGTAACGAATTGTTACAACAAACATGATGTTAGAGTCATAAATGATGGGGTTCGTTAATCTTGATAAGGTAGGAATCTATATACAACGTGTAACAGAATAAACGCAAGACCTCTCGTGTGGTGTCTCAGACCATGAAACTGAACAACTTTTGTTCTACGAGTTCCTGAAATTCGCAAAAAAAAAAAAATAGGAACGGACGCAATCAGCTGATCCACATGTATGGTAAAACTAAAAAAAAAGTTATGAATTTCCAAAAGTTGTTCAGTTCCATGGTCTGAGACACCACACGAGAGGTCTTGCGTTTATTCTGTTACACGTTCCATATAAAATGGTAAACTGACTGACTGACTGACTGGGTGATATATCAACACACAGCCCAAACCGCTGGTCCCAGAGGCATGAAACTTGGAGAGTGTGTTCTTTGTGAAGAGTAAGTATCCACTAAGTAAGGATTTTTGGGAATTCGACCCCTAAAGGGGTAAAATAGGGGATGGAATTTTATATGAAAGTCCGTAAGTTTTGAAGTCAGGATCTTCAAATTTTGTGTTTAGGCTGACGATTGAAAATTAATTTATACGTGTCCCAGCGTTTTTGACAATTCTTCCCCCGAAGGGTTAAAAAGGGGGATGAAAGTAAGTAAACGGATATTATTCGACATCCACGCGGGCGAAGCCGCGGTCAAAAGCTAGTAGGATATATTATCATAAAGATAATGGTTAAACTATCAACTGCAGAAAGTCTCAGATTTTTTGAGGTACATAAATCTCATACCATGATGTAGGCAATGAAATGGATAAAAATATAAAAGTTATGGGCTTACCTAAAGACCAATAGTCCGCACTAATATCATGACCTCGGTTCATGATAACTTCAGGAGCGACATACTCTGGAGTGCCGCAGAAAGTCCAAGTCTTGCGACTTGCTTGCAGTTTCTTTGAGAATCCGAAGTCAACTAGTTTCACGTAGCCTTTTGAATCTAATAGTAAATTCTCGGGTTTGAGATCCCTGGAAACAAAATACAAAAAAAAAATATTATAACCAGTTCTAGAAAATTATTGAATATTTATGTTAGCAATTTTCCTTGTAATAATGAATTATATGTTTGTCATCGGTCAGTTCTTACCTGTAAATAATATTCCGCGAATGTAGATAATGGAAGGCTTCAACCACGCAAGCTGTATAGAATCTCGTTGTGGCATCGTCAAATTGGCCTGAAATCAAAAGAGGATTTTAGCATTGTTGATCGAAAATAATTTGAGAGATTTGATTTGATTTTTTTTGATTATTTTTTTTGTTTTCTTTTTATTTTTTTGATTTGATTTTTTTTTTTATTTGAGTATTTGAGTTTCAAGATGTAATGATTTTTCTAATTACCTCGATCTCTCAAAATAGTCCATAACTCTCCTCCAAGGCAAGTTTCCATCAGCATGTACAAGTATTTACGATCCTTGAACGTCTTATACAACTTGACGATGAACTCGCAGTTCATTTCTGACATTATCTCCTTTTCTGACATGATATGCTGTTGCTGCCTCGTTTCAACGATCTGGGCCTTCTTCATCTGTTTCAAGGCAAAGCTCCTGCTGGAATCGCTCTGTATCTGAACAAGTTCCACTCTGCCGAAGCCTCCGATACCCAAGGTCGCGATGATGCGAAGATCTGAGAGACGCAAATTGGCGAATTCCTCGTTTAATCTGGAAAAGTAGATGGTTTATTAGAAATCTGACCTCGAACTCCATTTTCGGTAGTGAAACGAATTCGAAGCGTTTGACAATGAACGGCCTCTAAGAACACGCTGAGAAAGAAAAGACTCGGAAGGTGGTCTTGACCCAACAATGACCGACAATGGTTATGAAGAAAATACAATCGCAACTGAATTACTCGAGTCAAGGAAGTGGATATTTAGGTACTTCCTCACTCACAGTTGTCATAGCAAAACAATAAATTATTGATATAAACAACGTAATCAAAACCAGTAAACCAGGAGGTTCATTGATACCGATTATGTCAATAAACACACGTGTTGATACAACGCGAAATTCGTAAATGTGTGAAAACAAGACAGACACGATTTTTGATACCAAAGTCTACATAGATTTTGCAGAAACCGTGTCTATGCAATTCAATCGTATCAGATCTACAATTTCCGGTATCATATGGTATTAAACTGATTCCCTTGAACTACAAAGTATTGGCCCCAAAATGTCAGGTTCCTCAACACAATAATAACTTTCCTATGGAGTTAATTGATATATCTTTTGTTTTTGTGGAGAATCCATTACTAAGTCATCCAGATGCGCTCGCGCCTATTGTTTTCATTCGCACCTCACAATCTGTGCAGCAAAAACGCGGGAAACGTAATTGTTATCGCTCAATGCCGTGGCAGACACATTTTCTACGTCAAAGAGGAAAGTTAATAACCGATTTGCTTCCACTCTTTAATTATATTCGACATTGATGAGTAGAAAGCTTAAGAATTAGTTCTTAATTTTTATAACTTACCGTTCTTTCAAATCCGTATTGGTTGCGTCAAACAAGAAATAAAAGTGATTATAGACGGTGAAATCAAGATAAAAATCGTTATCATTTCTAGTCACATTGCAGTACCCTATTGTTTGATAGTCAAAAAAAAGATTAATAGCCACACAATGGTTTGTGCTGCATCTGTGTGGTGGGTTGTGTGATGTTATCGTAGTCGGCTTAGAATTGGATTGGTGTGAACTTGACATCGGTCTTCTTAATTCATATTTGAATACAATCATTCCATCAAAATATAATTTACATTGTTTACACTAATCACCACTGACTCGAGAAAAAAACCGTTCATTAGTTTTAATCTACAAACATCTAATAACATTGACTGAATCTTAAAAATATAACTCAGATTGTTATACAACTAATAATTTAGGAACAATAATGACTTAAGCCGACTGTACCAATTTGTATGAGAACGGACTAACATTGTAACAAACAGGACATGACACGTATCATGTGAATTGTGCTAATTATAACAATGACTCATTTAAAAGGGTAGACAAGATCATACTAACGGATGAAGATATAAATGACTAACGCACAAATGAAGGTAAAAGTGATGACTTACCGCGCTCTGCTGTCTCCTTCATCCTTGTACTTGGTACGGATCTCGTCGAGAGCCGAGATGAGTTGGTTGAAGGTCTCCCGATCGATGACGAGACAAGTAGTGCCCTCCGGCGTGTCACAGATAATGTTCGCCGTTCGAAGATCGTCTCTGGAATTTGAGAAAACCATGTTGTTATAAAGGGTGTAAATAGACCCTTAATGAAGCCGAAACACACTTGTTCTCCCCGTCTTTACAATCATATTTTTGTTCTAGACGATACCTGGAAACCTTCTAGTTACGGAGATATTGGGGGTCAAAGTTCCAACTTTTTCACAAGTTTTTTTTTAAATACATGTTTTTAATGAAATAATTTTACTTTAAACATCTCCACGACCCCCGCACTATTCAATCCATGCATCAGCACAATACTTTGAGTGCTTTCCATCGTGTCCTACCGTAAAACGTGATTTTTAACCCCAAAAAAAAAGTTGTTTCGCAGCAATAATTTTTGCGTAAAGTTACATAGTTTGATGTACAGAATTCTTGGTTGACGGCTTCGTGAAGGGTCTGTTTACACCCTGTATTTGTCGTATTTCTATCTAGAAAGATAGTCAAAAGGTTGTCGTACGAGTCATTAATGTGTGTTTAAAAGTCATGATTCATGGCTGAAGTGAACAATGACAGTGACATAAATAACATTGTCTTCACAAATGACTTCACGTTAAATAATCATAAATTCTTCGTTAGCAGAACAAGAAGTTATCGTCAAGTGTTTACAATGAAAACGTTCATATTTTGGGGTATTCTTCAAAGCGCAACTAAATTATTCCTCGAAGCGCAACCATGATGAAAAATAGAGAGGGGTATGATGGATCCATTAATTTTTTTCAATCATGGTTGCGCTTTGAGGAATAAACATGTAATATTTTTAATTCGAATTTGTGAGCGCGACTAATGGTTGCGCTTCGAAGAATAGTTTAGTTGCGCTTAGTTGGTTGCGCTTAAAAATAGTTGCGCTTTGAGGAACACCCCTGACATTCTGACAGTTAAATGCAAGTAAAGCTTACCCTTGCAATGCCTTCTCTCCGAAGAAATCGCCTTTCGTGAGAGTTCTTATAAACTTCTCATCGTTGCTGTTTGGTGGTTTCTGAGTAACTTTCACCTGAAAAAGAAATAATCATGACATAAGCGTCTACGATAATTCATAAAAAATATAACATAACATCACGCCTGTAATCCCCGAAGGGTTAGGCAGAGGTGTACCTAATAGTACATCCACATTTCGCCAGTTATGTTTTAAGTCCCATGTAATAGGGGACGAGCCTATTGTCATCAACCGGGACAAATCCAGACTCCGTGGGTGCGACTAGAGAAGTTCCCTATGGAAAAACCCAATAACACTTTCCCCGACCCAGGAATCGAACCCAGGTCCTTATGCTAAGCAGTCGCGCTTGGGGCCACTCGACCAACGAGGCAGTCAAAAATATAATTAGTCCAGTGTATAATTTCTTTAATCTTCCCATTGTTGAAAAATTGTATAATTAGCAGTTCACGTCAAAATTGTCTGTCGTTTTTGTAATGGCGTAGATGCTGAACATAATAACAGGTCGGGTGAGCTTATTACCGTTATTATAAAAACGTGAAACGGACGTTTAGACAACATCGAAAGTTGTCATTAAACTCCGGATGGACATGAAGTAAGGCACGCGGGTATAACGGGCATTTATGTTCAGGCATCATAATATGCTCAGCAATTTAGTCACGAGCATGTAATTACCGGTTCCGCTATGTAAATTACTAATTAGCCTCTACTCCTGATAAGGGAAGCGATAAATTCTTTATGTTTCTCCGGCAATCGAAGTCGGTAAAAATTCGATCAACCAACGGTTACAAACAACGTGGGATCAGCCTTATCGAGAAACTAAATCACGTATCTAACTGTAACTACCAATAATAGAACAGAAATCTATACTAATATTACAAGTTTGTAAGTTTGTATGTAGAGCGTAACCTCCGAAACTAATGATTCAATTCTAAAAATTCTTTCACTAGCAGAAAGCTACGTTATTCGAGGGTGCTATAGGCTATAAATTATATTTATATCATCCATATTAGCCAAGCTATGACAATTTTTGCAGACGAAGTCGCAGGCGAAGTGCTAGTTATAAAATAAAACAGGAACTAAGCTATTTCAACAATAAAGTGAAACGTGATGAATGCTCAATGATGCATCAAAACAATAATAGTCGAAACGTTCACACCTCACGACGAATTAAAAAAACCTAAACATAGACCGTTCTATTTTAGAAACAGTTATTTGTACCTTTGTTACATTTTCTTAGAAATAGATGCGTTTACATTCAGGGTGTAAATAGACCCTTAACGAAGCCGAAAGGCACTTGTTCTACTTGTTGTCTTTACCATCATTCTTTTGTTCTAGACCATACCTGGGAACCTTCTAGTTACGGAGATATTGGGGGTCAAAGTTCCAACTTTTTCACAAGTTTTTTTTTTATAAACACATGTTTTTAATGTAAATTTTTTACTGTAAACACCTCCACGACTTTCGTACTATTCAACCCATCCATCAGCATAATGCTTTGTGTGCGTTGTATCGAGTCTAACCGTAAACCGTGATTTTTCACCCAAAAAAAAAACTCGTTTCCCAGCAATAATTTTTGCGTAATGTAAGTAACATTACGCAAAAAATATTGCTACTATTAGTTTGATGTACAGAATGCTGGGTTGACGGCTTCGCGAAGGGTCTGTTTACACCCTGCATGTTCACAGCACCTATGCACGGTTTTACGAAAGATAGGAGAGTAAACAATGCCGTATCTATCCTACTTTCATCTATGTAGACCGGAAACTTTAACGACCCAGTTAAATCAAATACAAACCAAGCTACGAAAAAGAGTGTAAAAACTAAAAAGCAGACAAACACCGATGAGATAACAGCAGAAATAGAAGAGATAATGTCACTTCAAGCAACAGTCGCCGACTATGAAGTCATCCGGATAACTTCACAAGATCAACAAAACGGGAACTTTTGTCACACTTCAGTGGTTTAAGAGGTGCTCGCTTTATAAATGTTTATTTCTTAGAAGCATAAGAAATGCTCCATCCAATCATTTGGTGTAACGAATGGTCTGTGGTCATTCAATCTATTGGTTTGAAACAATCACAACTGGGTGGTATTCAATTTTGATCTTATTTTTCTTAGCGTGTCGATTGCAATTTAAAGAATTTTTTCCAGCCCCGAACTTGGCTTCCAGTACAGGATATAAATGGGGTCCCTTAGTGCAGGTAACGTGCAAGACATCTATGTATTCGCACTGAGATGTCCTGCATACGACCATTGTATTTTATTTTTGTTACAGAATAAACAGTTGCAGAACACAGATTACAGATTGCAAGTTTAGAAGTCTGGCTGTAATTGCTGTCAATGTATGCGGAACCTTTAGCAGTAGGCATTTTTGTACGTGCTTTGTTATTATTTATGCCAACATACATTTTAATTTTAGCTGTCCTCGTCGGTGTTTAGGTTCAGTTGCTTGAGTATTCATCTAACTAACCGGTATTTAATGCTTTAGCAACACAATTAACCGTCGATCCGTAATGTTTGTTCTAAATAATTTAATTTGCATATTGGTACAGACAGACATACTGTAATCACGTAATGCAACTCCTTCACTACACTAAGTTACCAAGTTGCATGGCTCTATTGACTATGTGAATATTCAACAGGTTGCCAAACAAGATTACTACAAAAATTGGGAACATTTCGCTCGTAATAATGAAATCATCAAAGTTTGAGAAGAATAAGAACATTACTTCATTCTTACGACTTTATTGTTAACTTTGTTATTTCGCAGATTTTAGAACAATGCTCTCAATGTTGAGACAACCTTGCGGATTTGCAACGGAGTGATAACAAATTTTTTGTATGGAAAATAAGAATATCCTATGTGTTTTAAACTGTATTTTTCTCGCTGTGGCAATGAATACTAGTTGGTTTTGTAGAAAACAAATATCAAAAAAAAAATATAACGGCCATTTTATCTCAAAATATTTAGAAACATCTTTCACATAATGGGTAAATGTCATCAACAGTAATTCGGTTTATTTTTATCTACCAAAGAATAGATAACAAAAATCTAAACGAGTTTCATAGACAGGTAATAGAGTGGTTCCGCAATTAAATGTATCTTTCCACAGTTTATCTAGAAATATTTGTTAATTGAATTGCGGTAAATGCTTCATTCGCTACGATTTTTTATGTAAATAAATTTATGCACTTGTACGGAAAAAGAGTTATTATAGAATACATTTGCACGAGGCAATACAAGTATGTATTTGTACTCACACGTTTGAGGAAATAACTTTCTCTCATCAGTCGGATGTAAAAATGAGCATAGGTACCTTCCTATCAAATACAGCGTAGTAATTTAAAATTCAAATAATCCGGTACTATTCATTACCATGCACAGAAAACAAAGAACAAGATTAGACAAACAATTCGGTGTGCCCAAATATTTCCCACAAAGCGTTCAAAAATCTGGCCTCAAAATGCCATACAATCCTCTCGCTTGTCCACAGTGCACAGTGCGCTGACCTTGTGGCCACAATAGCCGGGCTTTTGGCCTTTACCACCTCCGTGTTATATAAAAATGGAGTCACACTGGTGATTGTTTAATGTCCAATGTTGCGATCGTAATGATTAGTCCTTTATAGATTAAAATAACATTATTACATGCTGATTACAATCTAATTCAGGCGCTTTAATTCACACGTTAATTGGAAAATTTAGTTTTCCTGATTTTGTGTTTAGATTCCGGTTTTCCATTCTCTTTTCTATGAACCTTTTAGTGACGGGAAGCATATTGCTTTTTGTTTTCCACACAATATTTACCTGCTTTTATTATTAACAGCTTACTAGCTGTTAATAACTTAGCTTAGGTTAAGCTTGCTGCTGATGTAGTAGCAGTAATGTGCTACTTCATCTTTAAATATTGAATGTTTGATTGCAGTATTGATACTGTCAGTAGATATGGATAAAGTGTAAAAATCAAATTATTTCTGCATTTGCACCAGTCAGAAATAACAATCAGTGTTTGCGGAGACGTAATGCTAAATGTCAAGGTGAACTTCTTGCATAGTCACCGAGTCTACTGCACGAAGCTTATACAGTTTGGTCTCGTGACAACATAAAGGAAATAATATTATGACTTTCAAAACTTTGTCCTTAGAAACGAAATAATCAAGTACATTCAAAATGTGGTGTTTCGCAAACAACAGCGTCTAATTATTCGATTCCATTTTTGGTTCAACGTGCAAAAAATCTGTTGACGATGACACAGTGGGCAAAAAGGTAAAATCAAACAAGGCTTTTGTTGACACTAGGATCATGTTTATATAAAACTCCACAAACACTTATGATTTTTTTTCGTAACAAAAGAAGAAATAATATGGCTAACAAAGAACAAGATACGCAAACAAAACATTATAATAAAGCCAGTGTTATGTCATCAGAAGTAATATTTTGAAAGCGAAACGATCATTACAGATAATCAAATTACGTAGACGGATATATTTACAAAACATGGAGGCGTGGTCAAAGGTAAAAAAAGTCACGTCGCTTCGGGCAGACGCTTGAAAGTTGAACCAAACGACGAAAGTGAAATTTCCAAGTTTAGTGAACATCTTCATTTTAAGTATGGAACACATTTGTGTCCATGTCATCGTAATAAATGACCACTAGACGACAAATACCCACTTACTCGAAAATATATTACTAGATGACAAAGTGATTGTCGAACTAATGTTCTTGCTGCGGAATGATGATAAAAAGTATGTAATTTATTTCTTTTAACCAACGAATTAGAAAGTCGTTAACGCGTCAGAAGCTGAAGAAGACCATTTAAGTAATAGCGTCATAATTTCCATAAGTCACTTTTGGTTGCGATTAGAATAAAATATCGATACGTTTTGCAAAAACCAGTGTGTACAGTATTACTCATCGATTTTGTAAGACGATGACTTATCGCATCTATTTATAAACACATGTAACGACAAATTATGATAATGGCCTACGGTGAAGATAATTCTCGATCATTAATTATGAATTATCATTGAATCAGTATCCTACTAAGATTTCTTGTTATCTTCTAGTTCCTTTTGTTAATAAACATAACTCTTTTATAACAAGAATCGTAACTAGCAGATAAGCTAGTGTGATGAAATTCTTTAACCATCCAACTGATTCTGCCAATTGCAATAACGCAATAAAAAAACGATACTGTGCTAATCCGGAACATCAAAATATTAATTGGATAATCGGAGTTCCGGGGTAACAAAATTAAATAATCTCTAAATGGTACGAATGCAGTTATTTGACCACGTCTGTCCGAATATGGCAATGAATGTACCGGTTTTTTTTTATGTTTTAAAAGTGATTTTTACCATTATCGATCAAAGTTGTCGCCAAGTCGTTTGTCTATGCAAATAAATATATTTAAAGTGTCTGTTTATAATTTCAAAATAACAGTTTTTTACTGAATGCATTCGAAACTATATACGGTACTTATAACAAAAAAAACATATTTTAAATTTTTAGTCGGTCGGTCTGTTTGTCTGTCTGTCTGTTTGTTGCGGCTTATCTCCGAAACGACTGAACCGATTTTGACGCAACTTTTACTGGCAGGTAGCTGATATTATAAGGAGTAACTTGGGCTACTTATATTTTCAAAAACGTATTAGGGATCCGTGCAAAAAAATTAAAACCCTTGAAATTGTTAACAAAATCCAATTCAAATAGGGAAGTAACATTTTATAATAATTTCACGTGGACGAAAGTCGCGGGGTACAGCTAGTTAGGTAATAAAACGGTATCAAGGAAAATGCTTACCTGTCCTTTAGAAATGATGAAGAAGGTATCACCGCGAGCACCCTGTCTAATGATGTAGTCGCCATTCTGGTAGTGAGTCTCTTCGAGTACATCGGAGATCTTGATCAGCGTGTCTTCAGGCAAATCTTTGAAGATCGGTACGCTGTTGAAAAAACAAGCAAAACCGTTAACAACTGGACCACAGATTATGTCACAAGAAAAAGTAGGCTCGACTGTTACGTTTGAGAGGAGAAAGTATTCGACCGATGACGTCTTATGGAATTTTTGCGATATAAAATAAACAAGTATGGTATCAATGTTATTATGGTATCTTGTTCTGTTACAGTTACAATAAAAACTGTTATGCTGTATCTTAGTTTTTTGCTATCTATATTTTTCACAATACCAAGATGTTTGTTAATCAAGCCTTATATTTACGAAACTGGTCGTTTACTATCGATGTTTTTAATCATTTTAGTTGAATCGTTTACTTATGTAACTTCAGCAATCATGTAGTCAATTTACTTCCACCTAGTTAATGCATATTAAATCAATTCAACAAGCTATTCGGTTGAAAGTGAACGCCAAAAGGTTGCTGGTCAACTTTTGCGAGGTTTCCTTGGGTGAGTCATGTAATGTGAACCTTTAGGCGAGGTTGGTAAGTCAAATATGGATTTGAGAATTTGATTTTGGTTACTTACAATATTAAATGCAATGCAACGACAAATCTGGGTATGTTGTTAAATATTTTAATTGTATATCTTGACCTTTTCGAAAACAAAATATTTTATTTCACATAGGCCTACATGGGCACTTCTAAAACGTCGAAAAAAAGATACACGGTTCGGGTTGGTCATTTCCTATGGAGAAGATCCGGCAAGAAACTCCATGGTTACTCTTTTCAAATCATTTGGTATTACAATGTTTTCATGTTACATCATTAGTAATGAATTAAGTATGGACAGCGTAGGCCCGAAAATAAGTCGTTGCTTACTACACAAAACACGTATAACAAGATAAAAAGTTAACAACTAACAAGCTGGGAATTAAAAAAAAAAGCCTACAATGTTCACACATTCACAAACAATCTATACAAAGGTAAGAAAATAGGTACATATTTTAAAATATTAAACTAAACATGTGACACAAATATTGTCATCACTGCTGTAACTATTCTGAGCAAATGATGATGATGTAAAAATCTGATTTATTTCATAATATTTTCTTTAAATGCAGTTCAATGCATAATATTTATGTATACACCGTGTTCTTCTCGTTACCCATAAACTTTCCCAAACGCTTCCACTAGCTTTTACAAATCAAATCTTACAAAGGAAGTAGTACTTAAAAAGGCTTCGTTACAAAGATATTGAGCTATGCAGTAAGAAAGGGTCTTAATTTGGCTTTTGTTGCCGCTTAGTGCAATTAAATTATCAAATGCTATTTTCATTTCATTTGCACGCACGAGAAGAACCCGAGAGTAAATTTAAAAAAAAGAATTCATTAATGTGTCCATAATGAAAAATGCTTATTTCTGTGGTCTGAACATCTGGTCGAAGTTTATGTATATCGCCCGGAACACGGTGTATAATATCTTGCTTTATTTTTCTACATTTCTCCATAACGTATTTATTTCTTTAACAGCAACTGCAGATACTTGATCAGAAAATTTCTCTCCAATAGTATAATAAACGTGATGTGTTATTGCAATAAAATAAAGATCTCATACAATTTTATTGATTGCAATTTAATGGCTCTATATACAGCTGCGCAATGGCAGTGCACCACTTATCAGATAATTAAACCCACATACAAGAGAGTAGTCAGCAGAACAGTACAATATTATTGTAACTGTGCGTCACAGTCAGCGCGAATGAAAATTGCTTCCATCATATCATTTTTCACGGTCAATACTCTTTGGACCTAAAGGATACTATGTCAATATTTATAATGCTGGCTGGTAAGACAAAACATAGTTGCGTAAGTTCGAGAAACATTCCAACATTGAGAATTATTTATCATAGCAAACATGGTTCTGAGAATATGATACATGAATGAATAAATAAGTTAGTTGGAATTGAAAAAATCGGGTAACTTTAACGTTTCGCCAACTAAACAAAAGACGTGAAAACAAGTGAAAAAAGTCCCCTTTCGTATTTAATCTTCATACATTGATTCCTATTTCGTCAACCATAAATATCAACTGTTTTTTTTTTCTAGGGTACAGTCAGCTCCCAAAGTTACAAGGAAACTTCTTGTTGATGATTTTTTGTCTCTCTCTGGCACCCTAAAGTTTGTTACGAGAGAACTCAATTTAGAATAAACTAAATAAGTTTTTCAACGACAGTGTAATGGGACTACAGTTTCTTTAAGTTGGTAGTTTCGACCTCAATGCAAGGTTTGGCAATGGCCTTGCTCAATTTGACAGTGTTTTGTTCCGCAATGTGGCTATACTGTACTTCATTTGATTTAGTTCAACTTTTTGCTAACGTCTATACATAGAAATGAATACTAGTACTTTATTTATTCAAAAAAAGTTACCGGAGATATATTACATGATTCTTTTGACGCTTGAATGATGCTGATAAGGGCTGTTTTGAAACATTTATGAAAGGTTCTAAAAAAAAAACATGGCGGCAGTCCCAATTTGGGCCCCGCGCTGTAATTCATGTACTTACAACCTACTACCTATGAATGATAAACATAAACAGCAATAAGAAGTCGTCAATACAGCGACTGTCAATTGTTCAGAGGTTCCCTAAACAACTGACAATAACATGAAGTAAATTGATATCTTGTTGCGTTGTTATATTGCAACATCATGTAACTTGATGCTAATGTACAAGCGGGTAATTAACTAAAGTATGTCGAGGCAGAAGTTACTACTCCACGATCAGTATCTTGGACAGAGGAAAACTCCAGTATCATTAATGATTATCTACACATATTACAAGATTAACGGAGCATTCAATATTTCATCAAAACGGTTTTCATCGCGTTCTTGAGAAAGAGTTTCTAAAACAATTTTCATAATTATCTGATGATCGCTAATGTGAGCAACAATGATACTTTAGTGACAGCAGACACCACTTAAAAATGTGAAACAAAATAAGATATCGTGAGCTATAATTAGGTAATATCTACAAAACCTAGTACTAAATATTTGAGTACTACACGAACAAATAAACACGGTAACGTTATCGACAATGTTTACTAAAACTCGTCTAAAAAATCGTACAAATGACTGGTACATAACAATGATATCAAACTGACGGCAAACGTTCCAGTTAGACTTATCATCACTCTGAAAGAACAGCTGAGTACATACCTATCGCTCGAATTTAATTGTCTGGAAAGATAAACAGGAAATAATCGTTTTTATGTGGCGTAGGAAGATGTTGATAATGCTGCTGGTGCTGACTAAAAGAATATGTATCCTCAAGAGGAAATAATAGTGTAACAAGAACTTTATCTTTTTGCGGTAATCCTGTCCTCTGAATTTTCAAACAAAGCCTGCGTAGGCACTGTCATACAAATACGATAAGCTATGTATTTGAAACCATAGATCCGCCATCCGCCATATTAGATTTTCAACATTCCTACTTAGTCAATGACAATGCATGGCGCAACACAGACACAGATAAATCAGTCTAGCCAGAGGTTCAGACTAAAATATTACGTGCATTTTGGTTGCGTCTCTGTTGGGCAAAAATTATACATGTCTTATGTACCGGCTAGTCCTGCTTTCTTAGAATAGATTATTACGTCTCTGCAGTGAAAGGTTTGCAGTCTCAAAATGTCAACTTGCGAACGTGACGGCTAGTAAGTGAGTATTTCGTAAAATTGCGCACGAGTGCTTGAGCAATGTTGCGTTGACACTGGTTTCGCCAACAATGGCTTTGTTTTATTGCCGGCTGATAGCTAGATGAATATAAACAGTCTGTGCGTAGATACTGTATTGCTTTCGTGCATTCAATCCACGCCAACCGTTGCGTGTTAGTTTGGCATAGCATTTAACTTTGCAAAGAATTGGAACAAATGCATCAGCAAAGAAGCGTTACTAAAACGTGACCCCGAAAACTTTGTTCCAAAATAAAACTAGACTATGATGAACCGGTTGCATCTCAAATTGACAGCAATGATAATATTTCATTGCTTCTTTTTACTTATGAGTCGAGAGAAATCATCCATATTTTTAACATCAACCCGACAAGTTCTAAAATAAAGCAGCAAGCAACAACTTAGATTAACATCGCGATAGAGACATTAATCTTGAAGATGATGGCTTCAACTAAGATGGATCACCGTGCTAAGAGCATGTACGAGTACTTCGTAGAATATAAAGCAACAGATGCTAAGCATTCTACAACACGATACCCTTGATTGTAAATTGAAGTCTGTCTAGAGTTACACGATACCCGAGCCGTACAAATAAATTTTTTATTATGGCTATAGCGCACAGAAATGTTCAAATATTTCATTGCGTATGTCGTCGCCGTAAAATTTTAACGATATTTTCTATCTATGCATTTCTGAATTTTAGATTCACAAAACACAGTTTAATTGGGTTTTCTACGACGATCAAGCATTCGGATGTAGGTTACCAATCAATGTGAATGTTTTGATGTTTTCTACTCTCGCGAAGATTGTTCCAATAACATCGTTCACGTTATTAATAAATTAACATTCGTGCGTTGCAATCTGTTCACATACACGGCTCGTGTCAAGGCCCGCTCTGTAGACGGCATTGTAAGAGTGTGAGCCCGTCGAAAGCAGAAGAATGGGCCATTGCACGCCCATTGCATTTGCATAAGTGTCCTGAGGTCAATATCCTTCTCTGTCATCGGTAATGCTCTCACATGCAAGTCTGTATTGTTGTGCTCGGCTAATACAGATATATGGAAACCATTCAGGAGGTATAATGAAGACTTCCGTATTGCCTGGCATCAGGAGTCTCGAGAACATGAATAATACATCATTGTTAGTCGATTTCATGCACTTGGTGAGCGTAGAAACATAAATTATTGTCTCTTTTATTTGTCCTTCTTTACATATGAAACTAAGGCAAATGTTTACCGATTCTAATCATTGTAGGTAACATCACCACATGCTTTGTTGGAAACATATGTTTTATACAATATAAAGATATATACATTATGTGAAATTTGTGTTATGTAACAAAGAACAAATGAAAGTAAGAGGAGGTAAAGAATGGACTAAAATAAAAAGATGCAGTTGATGTAGAATGAAATACAAATTTCACTACGATTTCTTTTAAAACAACTTAAAGAAGGAAGTAATGTGAGATTAGATTTACAAGCAAGAGCAACATGTGTTTAAATTGGATTTAGGTCAAGTATTCAATCGTAGTACGAACAAAATGTGAGCATATTGAACATTATGTTTGTCAGTCAAGTCAACACACTGCGGGGTTACTGCCCTGGCTATCGTAAACAACAAGTCTTTTTAGGAAGGATAAGTCGAAATAGCACATCTAAATAAAGCACACGCTTTTACAAAAAAAGTGGATATTAATGTTCAGAATTCTGTGCCAAGTGTGAATGATCTTATTTAAAGATATAGCGCAGACCTTTCACACAATGATTCGTATTTCTTCGTAAGTCATAGAAATATTGATGTCGCCATAAAACGAACATCAAGGCAATTTTATTGCAATTTATGAAGTGAACACGACTATCTAGGTTCTATCTAAATTAAAAACAAATGCACTAGAAACTGAGCTATTTCTGATGTTGTTATAACTTATGTTTATAGTAATGATGACGAAATATTGATTCTTTCCTATACGTTTGAAACGATTGCGATACTAACGAAATATTAGTTCTGTGTCCAACGCATTAAAGTCACGATAAAGTGAACATGGCGACATAAATATTTTGCTGTAAAATGATGTCAATTTAGAAACCTGAAGGCAGACTTATGAGGCCAATATGGGTTCTAAATGAGTAAGTAACGGCTTACTAAGATGCCACCTACAGCTGTGCGTCCAAATAAAGGTGATTAAACTTTTGTATAAGATCAGGAAGGAACGTTAAAGCTTAATGATATCCATTCTTTCAATGATGCCAAATATAATCATAATGAAGATGCCTGTTACTAATAAGGAGAAGAATGTATTGAGTCCTTACCTCTTAAGGAAGTCAGTATATTCAGCCTGGCGTATGAGCCCAGTGCGCATCATGATGGTCTGGAAGCACTGGCGTTCGATGGCCCATAGTCTGCAGTCCGTCGCTGCCTTGATGGTGGCAGTACGTTTGCAGTTGTAGAGGATGGCCAGCTCGCCGAACACTTTGCCTGGTGCCATCGTGCTGAGGTATTTGTTCTCCCGGGATACTTCCACGCGGCCCTCTGTTGGAGAAACAGACATTTAAGAATCGATGGAGAAAATACGGACATGTACACTAGTTTCATGTTTTCTATGAGAATTTATGAAAAAACCCGAGACCCGAGCCTTGTAAAGTGACTGGGTTTGGCATAATATTATGATGTAAAGGTACAATCTTGTAGGTGGATATAATTAATTAAACAAAGCACCATAGGCCGGCAGGACAATATTCTACGAATTGTAAGTACGTTTAAAAATTATGCAAATATAGTCGAATAACTAGGTCTTTTAAATAAAATTCATGTCAAGACAATTTACTAGTGCAATTAAACTGTTTGCTAAAACATAAATAAACATAAAGCTGGATAGATATGAGTTATTGAGGCTAATGGCTGCAGACCTTAGGGCTAGCTCCACACTCCATATACTCCGTTGACTGTCGATTACTCTTTTCATACTCGATTTTCTACTTTTTTTGGTTGACCAATCGATAAATTAGCAAAGTCGGTCGTGTATGCATAAATATTTGAATATTCAACTGCAGTTTTTAACCAAACTTTTTTGCACAAATTTACCAAAGTATGCCCGAGTCCTACTTTAACCTGTTTGACTACAACATTTATTCCAATATTGGAATATAATTTCGATATCAAACAAATTATTAAATACTGTCAAGGTTGCCTGGATTGAAATTGTCGGCGGACATTGGTGACTCATTGCAGTGAACGGACCCAAAGTGCGAAAATAATTTCTGTACTTGTAAAAATGAACAATCAAGTTTTATGACTCTTATCGTCAAGTGTGAAAGATTACATTTGTAAGCAGCTGTTGTTATCGACCATGAGAAGACAAGTGTGAGAATAAATAGAGAGGCATGTGAAAATGCAGTTTGTTTAATGAATAAACGTGAGTTCATGTATGGTCGAAGTATTTTAACAAGGTACGAAGACAAACGAAGAGGAATATCACATTATTGAGATAGATACTAATTTGTGAATGTGAAACGTTAAGCATGTTCTTTTTAGAATCTAACGATGAACACTGTTGTTTTTATTGAAATAGCTTTATTCTAAGAATTAGTGTTTGCATCACGAAATTTTGCTGCATTAGTGTTTAGGTTAGCTTATGGTTTAGATTTGGTTTCTCTTGCTTTTGTTTATTATTATTTGAATTTAGTTAAAGTAGAAGTGTCTGCTTTATACATCTTTGACTTCCACACCGTCTATTTAAGTCTATTTAAGGTTTCTAATATTCGTCTTTCTCTCACTAATGTTCTAAAGGTATATGTTTATTCTTTATATTTTGTGAATTCGTCTTTGTTTTTGGTTCACAAATTGAGACCTATTATTGATACAATGCGTATTATCGTGTAGTATAAAACATTAACAGTTACCATAGCTATTGACAGAAGGACAGCTCGTACAATGGTTTACATATAACTCGGTGTGTGTTGTTTAACATTTGTCCTGCGTGACGTCCTCTATTGTCTATTGAAATTTTAGTTCCGTTATAATCGTTCAATAAACTAAAGTAACTTCTGGACACAGTTCACCATGAGCCCTTCTATTTATAACTCAAATGGTTTACAAAAAAGAAAATCTGTTTAAAAATTTACAAAATGTGATTCGAAAATCAGAGAAAGGCCAAGGATTTCACGGATAGACTGTTTGAAAGATAAATAATATAGGGAAGGGGCTTGATAAAGAAAGGTAAGAAAACAGCCTTTTTGCAGACAACACAGTATACAGAACAAGACAAGCATAATTACTTAAACATGACCTATTAGGTAAATCAGGAGACTGGTGTAGATAGGTATGGCCACCCATACCAACAACTAGACGGGTTTCAAACCCAATATAGTAAAGTTATTAAAGCAGCGATAGCTGTTATTACTTATAGCCAGTGGCAGATGAAATTCAAACATTATTTGGTAATTTGCACGTCAACGCTTTTTATTTCTCCAGAAGTTAAACGGAACATAACGTTAAAAAAGAACATTAGTCTGACAGATACAGCTGGCTGCTCAGAAATCTATGTTACTAACAAAAAGTTTTAACACTCATGAGCGGAGCGGTAGCTCTTAAATGTAAGGCGGTGGTGTAAGTATACGCCACAGATTCATAAAATCATCAAGTAGCAGAAGCTACAAAAATTTAAACTGTTTCACTGGCATATCATAAACTAATATTTGCAAAGAGCTAACAAAGTCACGCGGCAAGGACATCAGTGTTTAACCTCAATTTTATTACAGTCATGATCAAATCTTTTTATGTAATCATGATTTTGTAACACTATCTAGTTTAATGAGCTAGTATTTGAAATAGTATTATTAAAACATTCATAGTTATGTGCATTATTTTTTAAATTAGGTATTTTGATATAACTATCGATCTATTTACTATTATAGAATTATCTAAAAAAAAAACAAATAAAAAGTACACCACGAATTTAGCGAAATAATGCTACTTAGAAACTGAACTACAACTTTCATTCGTAAAAATTACAAGTTTCTAAATCATGTGTGAAATGATTACAACGTAAAATGCTTCGGAAGTAATATACGATAGATTGGGAAGATAGGCTATATTGCTCTGATAGGTAACTTTCTACCTCTAATTGAATATGTTTAACTCCGAACGTAAGAACTACACGTTTATACATAAATTCAGGCGCAGTAGTACTTTGCTTTGTGCATAATCGTATAAGGCAGTGTTATAAATGAACATCTAAAATCAAGACCAAATTAAATCAACAAAAGATTGTTTTAAACAAAGTAGATACCTAAATTATTTATATAAAAAATAGTTTCATTATTGGTTTCGGCAATATATGCAATGTTACATTCAAAACTAGTGCAAAATATCGTCTATAAGATTGTCTTCTACATAAAATCGTTGATCATTACTACCAGAGTCTTGATAAGCTAAAACAGACACAAGATGGAACCCAATCGACGCGACAATCACAAATGAGCTGCGGAACATTTTGCAAATGTTACAATAATCTCCCAAATGCAAAATACTAGTTTACCAATCGAACATGAGAATTGCTGGTCAAGTTATAGATGACGTAAATTAAATACTCAAAGAATGAAAGTGTTTCAAGGCGACTAGCAACATAATGCTCGGAATATAATGCCCGGGGTCAGGAGTTCGGATACGTGTCCAGGCTTACGGCCAGTTTATTGTTCAACTATCTTACTTTGGTGCATTAGGGCCGGCGCTCACTGCCGGCACGGCACGGCGTGTCAGGGCAAAGGATTTTATTACTAATCAAGTTATTTTGAATATTATTTCAATGATTTAGAATTCATGTTACTTTATTTCGATACCACGATGCCGCGAAAAGACGCGACGTGCCGCGGGATGCTGCGGCATGACGTGCCATGTCGTTTCATTCCACGGGTTGCCACGGCGCGCCATTGTATCCCGCGAGACGTATGGGTCACTTTGTCGAGGAATTATGATTGCCAAGCTTATTGAAATAAGGTTCAAACTTCGAACGGAGCAAAACTGATTGATGCCAGAGTGGCTGGGCTTTCAGCAGGATGCCACGGAACGCTGCAGCTCAACCTGCCGTGCCATGCCGTGCCACGCCGTCAGTGAGCGCCGGCCCTTAAGATTACAACATTGATACCGGCTTTCGAATAGGAGATGTGGTATTATTTGCAGACAAGGATCTTGTTTTTGCAAGCAGAAAAGATTTTGTTCTTATTTGGTAGTTCATTAGCATCATCCTCTGTTTTGCTATCTATTCTTTGGCTGTTTAATTTGGATGGAAGCTCCATGAAGTCTTGGTACTTTTAATTAAATACATTTACAATTATGTGGTTCAATGGCAGACTTGGTTCCCAAGGAAAAGCTAGGAATAGTCTTATTGAGAGTCTATTAGTAATTGCCAGGTTCCTGTTATTTGTATTGTCCTTCAACAGCCATTATTGTATTAATTCTAAAATGTCTTTACCACAATCGTTCAACAAGGTCGGTTTTAAATTTACAACCACAGCACACGGTGGTCCATTGTCTTGGTAATGTCTTGAACCTGAATGTGTTTGTAACAATGTTCGAGGCGGCTGTTATGTTCCTCGCAAATATTAAATAAATAAATAATATAAAAATATTTTTCATCTATTTGATATATTTTTAAATGTTTTGTTTACTTTTGCTTTAATTTTTTTTTTTTAATGTATTAGATAAGAGAATTGATTCAAAATCCATCGTACATTCATAATAAAATAAGACTACTTAGAATTATCAACTTTTATATTTCATCTTTTCAAGAATCAAATCTTGAGATAATATCCACTACTGACAAGAGGTACGGCTACCAAAAATATTAACGTAAATGTTGAGAAAATCGATTTTATGTGGATTCGATTGTTCTTTAATCAAAACAAACTGCACTTGTATTAAAAAATAATATTAGCAGTAATAGTACAACATTACAATAGAATTACCATTACTAATGGCATTTTACACGTCGACCTATACCTATGTAAATTATTATTAAACCACTATTCTTTGTCGTAGAACTAAACTTTGCAATCAATAATTCAAATTGCTGTATTACAAGTAGCTATGTTAATTCTCATATTCGTGCCTGACTTCAACAAAAAGTGGGGCAATACGTAGCAAACTTTAATTGATATGCCAGTCTCGGTGCGTTCAGCAAAGTACCTATACATACTTATGCCAAGGCGCTCAAAACCTCGATCGTAAATGGACTAAGCGTGGCGCAATGTCCTGTCCCTCTTTAGATTTCGGTTAAATTATTTCGAAGTCTCATTTATAATCATTGCCATGATTAAACGGAAAACTAGCCGAAGTCGCAATAAAGGAAATGTGTTAATCAATTTGCCGTGTTGTCTCGTCTACCAATATACGTCGTCATTTCCCGTGCGTGTTGTAAGAGTCAACTAAGAGATTGTATCAAGAGAGTGGGTAGCAGCATCCAAGTACTTACACACATCATTGCACTTTGACCAGTAATCCGCTTGTTAAACATGATTAACGCAATAGAATATAAAGTCGTGTTTTGCAACAGTGTTCAGAAGCCAACATTGTGAGTTCTCATCGCGGTTTATAAATATTATTTGTATATCACAGTAGAATATTCTCATAATAAGCAGCTACTAATCCAAATAAAGCGGAGGCAACTTATAAACAAGGAGGTAACAGATCCTTATGATGAAACACTGAGTCATGTGCGTAGGTATTTCACGGTTCATATTACGTCATCAGAAATGTAATTCGTGAGACCTCGAAATTGTCCTGTCGGGCGACGCCATAACATGTTCATACACACATCGATCAACATCAGTACAGAGATCAAAATAACTTCCTGATAACAACTACGATAACCGTATATATTGAAGATAGATAGTTATGTAATAAAACTAAATTATATTATATGTGTGTACCAAAATTTACCTGTGTCTCCATTTCGAGGATATTTGTCAACGGGCTTATTGTTAGGCTCCAGACGCGTCACATCTAACAATATACCCGCATCCAGTGATGATTCTGTAGCAGTACTGTCCCGCTGGCAGAGATTACCCGTCCTCCTCTTTCTGGTTCCGTAGGTGTGCACCGGCACTATTAACTTAGGTCTAGGTATCGAGAAATCCGAGTCGGACCCGCTAGACGAACTTTTCGCACTTCTAGAAAACACACCATTACTATTTGTGACACGTTCTTCACTAATACGATCTTTTTGCGTCCCGAAAGACATAATGTCATTGTATCTGTCATACCTATCATCACTTTTCACTCTCACTGTATTGTATAGCTTTCCATACTTATCACGTTTGATTTGTTTTGCAACACCGTTTATAGTCCGATAGTCACTTTCTTTACTCAGATCAGTAGAGTGAAACCCATTAGCAATCGGCGGGGCTGGTTGACTTTGACTTCCTTTAAACATTTCGTACTGCATTAACGTCAGCTGTTCGCTCGGTGACAGATTTCTTTTCGGTTGAGTGACAGTGACTTCATTATAGACCTCCTCAGGCTGGGCCGCGTCGAGATAAGCTCGAAGAGGCGCTCTTCCTTCGCTTTTTACTCTTAATGATTTAGAACGAAAGCTAGGTTTACTATCTTCGATGCGTCCGTTTCGTTCGTTTGCCGGTTGCGTTGTGTGCTTAGGAAGTAGATCGCATGTAGATAACGACTGGTTAATAGGCTGCATGTACAAACCCAAATCTTCCGCTTCGCAATCCATATCGAGGTTCTGTTTTCCGTTCCTGGACTTAATCGGACTCAAGTCCAAAGTTGCCATAGAATTGATCAGTTGATACACAGTATTTCCATTTTGTTTTATGGGCTCACTTTGAACAGGTTTATCTTTTTTCGTGTCCTTCTGCATCTGTTTTATCTTATCACTGTCGGTGTCATTATTCTGTTGACTTACTCTGGAATAGTACTCGTAGTATGATTCAGACGAGGGATCAGGTGGGACCGCTCCGGGATCAGGTAACGGATAATAACTTTTTTTAGAATCAGCTTTTCTCTGTCGGTGTGCATATTTTAAAGAATCCTTACGTTGTGGCGGCACAGGTGGTTGTTTGCTATTGGATGCAAACCCTTCAATATCCCATTCAGTAAAGTTCCTACGTTTAACTCTTCTTAATGTCGACGGTTTATATCCATTTGGCATATCCTTAAAACTATAACTATGTTTCAATTTATTCTGTGCGAGCAGATTATTATTCGCTCTCGCCTTCTCTTCTATATTTTGTTGGTACTTAGCTAATTGAGATATATTTTCATTAGGAACTTCATTAGAATAACTATATTCATTATCTTCCAATGAATATGTTTTGCTATCATAATCTTTGTCGCTAGTACGACCAACGTCTCTGCACGATTTACTTCGTGATATTGAATTGAATTTTACGCTGCTTGAATGGTCATCGTTTTCATTATATGAACTGAGATTCTTTGCACCAACCCAGTTGGCCGCGTACACAAGGTCCATAGTCCTGTCCGTAATGGACAGCCACGGGTCCTCCATGACCGCTTTTCCTGGATAATGCTTGATTTTCATAATGTCGTCGAATTTCTTAGTCTCGTTTCATTCACATCATTGTGGAGCCAAAACGTTTGCCTGTGAGGATTCATACTTAATACTGTTAATTCCATTTTCCCGTTGGAATGTTATCGATCGCTGTTAAAGGTTACGACGGTCGGACGTCATTAGACGGGAGATTAATGTGACGCACTCGCTGTTTTTGTTAGTTCGTAATAATCAGGAACATAAATTACTCGAGTCAATCTGTGGAAGATCATATTTGATGCTGCAGCAAAATTTTCAATATTATCATGGGATAATAAAGTTTTTGTTTAAGTAAAGTTAATTGGTGAAAATTTCTCAATTTTCCTACTAAGTGATTGCGTTAAGAACGGCGGGTTCGATTGATTAATGTATAACAATGGAGCGATTTTGCAAGCACTATTATACTTATCCGTGTCTAGAAACTCGATTATTTTTCCCGAGATACAAAGCGAGTGCACCTTCTCGACAGCTGCACAGTTAACCGCATTGCTAACGAAGTACCTCGTACACCTACCAATCATTTGAAATTGAAATTCATGAGAAAGAAATTTGAATTTTTAAGACTTTACCGCCAGTCATAGCTACTTTTTCTTTTAAGAATACTACTGCCAATTTAAAGTTAAACTATGAAAATAAAACAACAGCTGTGAGCTACACTATGGATGAGCACAGGCCCCTATTTCATAACTCTTCACAGTTATATATTTATTCATAAAAAAAACTTTTAATAGGCACAGCTGCATCATAATGCGAGGATCTCAGATGATTTAAACAGCAATGAATAGCAGTTGTAGGTTACGTTACGTACCTACTTGAATTATTACAATCTGTCTGATTCGACCTTTGCTTAAACTTCGTACATACCGAAAAGTGATTGCGTTATACATCTATGTTACAAGAGGGTTCACACTATAATGACCTTCTAGTGTGTGCTTCACAGGTAATTTGGCAAAAAATCGTCCTCGACCAGTAAACTTTGCAACAGCGGACGCGTCACGGGAGGCAAGCACGACCATTGCTCAAGAAGTAGTTTGGTCCAATATATCAGCAACGAGGAAGTGCTAACTGGGCCTCAAGAGTCCATAAGGCGAATGCAAATGGAATCACATTGCGTAATAATTAGATAATGGGGATTGAGTGAGTGCGAGTGGCAGCTGGCGAAGCAACTGCTACATACGGCCAGTTTATTGTTATTAATTCTGTAGCACTTTCACTGGGAAACTTATTTAAATTTCAAGCAGATGTACAGTACATCGAGATAATGGAATCGAAAGTCAGTACTGAACTAGAACTACAATTATCATATTATAAAGATAAAGGAATCAATAAAAACAATGTAGGTGAAGAAAACAATAACAAACGATACGTGTAAAATAGCAGCAAATTAGCAGCAATCATTAAACGCCTGATCGAGTTAGTAGGAAACGATTTCTAAGACATCAGCCGATAGACGAGTTGAAACAAGTTCATTGGTCCACATATCCAGTCGGCTGGTCAGCGATGATACGTGAGAAATATATCCAGGAACTTGAGAAATTGTGGCCAATGCATGGTTAGTTATTTTTACATTAATAGATCAGTAATAATGCCAAGAAAAGCTAGCAGAACCATCTTCAACGGTATCACTATCAAAATCAAAGCGACACCAAAAATATTCTCTACAGTACTTTATGAAGAACGATGTTAAGACCAGAAACTTTGAAAAGATTTCATAATGAATTCTTAAGACATTTTGCGATTAAATTCTTCATGACTTAGCTTGCAAGGTTTCCTAGAATACCTTTGTGCACTGGTGACAATGCGATGACCCGTCATCTAGGTACTTTCAATCTTTAAGATTTTTAAGACTTTATTTATTCTTATTTGGTTACTGTAAATGCCATTGGAGAAAACCAATTCGAAACAGTGAAAAATTCTTGTATTGTACTTAGCTAACAAATTGTTGATATTAGAACTACTGGTAAGTTAACAAAAGTTAATAGTCAAAACAATGCAAATTACTCATCATCCATACGATATATTGTGGACTCTAGTTCTACATCATCAAGTACTACAACGAAAGCAGTAAAAACCGTTGACTCATCAATGGAGTACAAAGTCATTGATAGAATTACAATATGTTAGTCAGATACACAAATAGCACGCGCTGAATTTATTTAGGACTAACGGTAGGTTACTCGAATCATAAACAATAGAAGCCCTTTCTCTTATTCAGCTAACTTCACTATTCAGTGTGACATTCGTGGAACAGTAGGTATTTTAGGAGGATTTTATTAAATATTAAACAAACAAGACCTAACCCGAATGACAGATATTCAACAATCCGTTTTGTCTTGCCACAGCTAACAATTATTGTATTATGTCGTAAAACATCACGGCGGTGTTATAATCATCAACTAGCGTTTCTATTTCAAAATATTTATATTGCACACTTTCTACGGTCCGATGATAATTTTAATAATCGGTATAGTTATATTATGATAACATCATTTTTGTGCAGTATTGTTGACACGCAACGGAGACAATTCTCTGTATGGCATGTTGATACTATATATCTATACTTTCTAATCTTTGTTTGAATACAAAAACGTGACAATGATTCGTACACGCATATAAAATCGATTTATAATACTCGACAAACAAGTTCCAAAGTGTGTTAGTGCAACAATGATTTCAATAAGTTAACGAGGCGTGAACTGATTCGTATTGCAATACTTGATAGGTATATCATTAATTATGAAACCGGTACTTGATTGATTTAGTTCAAAAACCAAACTTCACTAATTTATTATTGGACAAGGACAACTCTAAAATGAATTAATGGTCAATGTTGCTGATATCGTTAAAAAAGACGAGGTCTAACAAGATAGTGATGTCATACTGTTTGGCCAAACGCAGGCATAGAAAGCTCGAGGCTACTCGGACATTAATATGCTAAAATATCTTCACTGTGAAGACAACGTTCCAAAATACTTTCACGCCACACGGGTAGTGCACGCAAATACGAGAGGCTTGCAATAACCTTGTAGTGCATGAGAGCCTCCGAAACGTTACTTTCAAATCGTGAATCGGACTAAAGGACACGATATTTATAAAAATATGCTCATAAAATCCAATGACTCCAAAGTTTATGACTTTAATAAAGCTGTTTTTGCAATATCCTCAAACATATAAAATTTTGCTGCAGCATGATGTGAGTAACATGTTAATTTTAAATCCTTTTCGGTATTCGGATTTGCGTTTATCCCCCGAAATCTCTCTAGTGCAGCGACAGCTGCAGCTTCCGCGAAATTGCACTTTATTTGAACACAACAACACTTCACATTATTTACCATAGTTCAGTGGAATAAGTATCTTCAATTACGTACAATTGAGAAACAAAAACTATAAACAAATCACATCGCTTGTCACACAGTGAAGTCGATCGCGACTATTTTAAATTCTGAACGCGAGACATTGGGGACACAGCGACCAATCACGTCAGCGCCGCTCCGCTTACTGCTCTACTCCGATCCGATCAACTCCTGCGCTAACGCAGCCGGCGGACTGCGCGTGCGATTGAGACAGACTACGCGCCAGACAAAGACAAAACATATACTTACCTGAATAATAAAAGCTCCAAGCTCACAAAAGGTGGACGAGGTGGTGAACCTTTTAATTTTGATCCTAGAGATACTATCGAGCATTAAGCTGCTACTAAAAATGAGTTTCTTTACGACAAAAATATTTTTGGATAAGTACTTACTTACAATCGGCACGTGTGTAGTGTTTACGCATGTATCGCTAAACACTTGTTAAAACATTGAAACAATCAAAGACCACAAGAAGGTGATCACAATAATGATGAAGGAACTATAGTATTGCAAATATTGACACATATTCACATTTATGTGAACCTGCTTCAAGCAGGAACAAAACGAAAGGATTAAAAAAAAATGTATTATAAAATTGTGGATGAATGCAAGTTGTTATAATGAGTTGAATTTGCAAGGTATCGCCCGTGACCGGATAGCTATCAAATGTTATGCTTTGAAGGTAGACCTTCAGATAGACACCGAAAAAGTTATTAATCTATTTTAATAGTGCCTTTAACAACGTACATATGTACAATTATACATATCAACGAGTGCAGAAGTATTTCTGTTAAAAACGCTGCTGCCTTAATAATTATGGATTTTAAAATGAACTAAAGTAAACGAGTAGCTTTGGTAGACATTGAGAGATGGTTTAGCAAGTTTTTGCACATTTGTGAAGTCAGTGACACTTATTACGAGAAACTGCACAGTGCATTGTTGCTGCTTCAAGCTAAAATATTTTATACATAATACACAACATGTATGAAGAACATTATCATGCAAGAGAAAACATACATCTGAATCAGAAATTGAAAAAACTGAAGATTCAGAGAGTCATCGTGTGAAATCATTGTTAACACAACGAAGTTTCTGAATTACTGCGCAGATAATGTTGCAAACGAAAAAGAAAAGTTTATCAATATCGCTAGCGAAACAAATAAAATCGAAAAGAAAGCGATTAATAGATTAAATTGGTGAAACAAACAGGGTAAATTTACAATTACGATCAGCCATTGCGGCAATCAACGAAGCGTAAGAGAGAATGAAATTTTTACAATACAAGGAGCAAGAATCATACAGAACTAAAATCTACAAATTAAAACCGACAAAAACAACAGTAAGAGGAAAGTTATCATTGGGTGTAAATCACGTAACCCGTCTTCAAAACCAGTTATTATGATCTAAGATTTCAGAAGAGCCATATTTTATAAAGAAATGAATTCTATAGTTAAATTTTCTCGGTAAGTACAACGTGCAGTAATGGGTGCAGAACATAACCGCTTCGTTGGACATCACAAAGATATCATCATAAAAGTATTATGCATGTGAATTCGTGATCATAAAACCCGTTCCACAAGACGTGTCGAAGTTATAAATTAGGTTTATGCTTTATAATTTGCCTAGTCTGTCCGTTTGTTTTGTACCCTCTACTACTATATCTACTGCTTTATCTACCAGTCACTTTCCATATCGGAAAATTTCATAATTATGTGTTGTATATTACTGAATAATTACTAAACGGTAAAATACCTTGTAATTATGGTCGGCGTCGACTAATCGAAAGTTCAAGTAAAAGTAGAAATGCTAATCGCAAAGATGTTCAGTCGGATTTCATTTGTGACGCAATTACTCCACGGTCAAGGCTGTGGGCTGTAGGTAATGTTATGGTTTCACTTTTAGGTATTGCTGTTACCATAAAACTGGAACTGGTATTGGAATATTTTAAACTGCCGATAGTAGACATAATACTCATGATCTCTGTTTTATCTGCAGTGGTTATTTTAAGGAAAACAAGATTTCAGGGAATCCCGTTTTTTATCCTCAATGAACATACCCTAGACCATTTCTCAGAATTCCGTGTAAATTTCAAAGGAAATTTCAAATCTTTGAATAACCCCAGTTGTTGCCTTATTCATTTACAGTCAACCAAATTGAACGAGCGAGTAGCATTACCTCAAGTTGTTGCCCTGTCTAATTGAACAATGAAGACGGCATGCGGTCAATTCTTTCCCCTCGTTTAAATATAACGTACTTTCAATGAGTGACGTCATTGGCCCCTATCTTATTTGAAAGGATGTCCTTAAGGGCACCTCAATGAATACGTTCACATATTTATATCAGCGGAATAAATGGCCCTCGGTGGCTCGGTTGATTTCTGTGTAATGTTTAACATTCTTATGGGTATAGATATAATAACATAGATATGTTATAGGATTGCTATAATAATTTAATAACGCCTTTAGTGGCATAGCTATCCCACCGTTTGTGGTTTGTAATTTAGCAAGAAACTGGTATGTTATATAATCCTATGAGAAAATCATTAAACTTTGTATCATGTGATGATGATTTCACATCTAAAATCTCTCTATTGCCAAAATGAGACTTACTGCAAAATTGAATCTTTAGAAGAATTTGTGAAATAAGAAATTGGTGATATAAACACAATCCCAAACATACAAAAGCGATCACTAACACTTAATAGTGCTATTTATCTCAAGTCAATTGAACTTATTACGCAACCAAATTATGCGTTAAGTAACAAAAGACATTTGTAACAAGTTTTAATAGAGCCAATATCAGAATTGGGTCACAGCAACGAGCCAAAGCAAATGTTTATAACAAGAACTATTCAGATCGTTAAGAGAAATCGCTTGATACGGATGGTCACCCAGCTAGAATGCATGCGTAGAGACAAATGACTGGACCCGACGATGCACTTCTAGCTGATTAAAACTAAGTCAATATAGCGGAACATTTTGTTATCTTACGCAAATTAAAATTTGTTTTGCTAAGATATTAGAATGAAAGAGCTTAATGTTTTAGGATTACCGCTAGATAGATAAATGGTAATCCCGAAACATTAAATATAAACAATGATAACAGGAATAATAATGTATTAGGAAAGTTCAATTACTTACTAGATGTTAATAAATTGTTTTAATCTGTACGTGTACTAGACTAGAGAGACGGCACAGAAAAACTTTGTAACATGGATATTGGCAACTGAATTTTTAGCAATATCACGGATGTTACCAATTCCGTTCTATACGCCATTTCATGCGTTGCCCCACAGAATCGTAACAACAGATAATTTGTCACATCCTAATGTAATTTAGGGTCACTATTACTAGGTGCGTGATTCTGTGGCTATTCGCACAATAGGCTCAAATGTTTTGAGGCACTAAGGTCGTGTTGGCCAACGACCAGGCTAAGCGAGTGGAACTTAAAGGAAAATTGCTTGTTGCGTCATTTTGATGCGACTAGCGTCGTAAAATTTCGGAATAAGCCAATTTTATACGCACTCAATGTGAGCACATTTGTGATTGCAATTGAACGTGACAAGCTTGTAACTGAAAGTATTTCTACATTGTACACGTGAGAGCTACATCTTGATTCTGATATTTGCTTCTGAATTTGATCATCGGATAAGTGGTTGGCTTGTATCTTTAGTTTTTTCTTCATCTCCTTGATTTCTTTAACCAAAGTACCTATTTCTTCGTCCATTTGGAATTCAAATGTTGTGCTAAATTTATATTCCAAAGGCCAAACCGTTACGTATAAGTTATGTCAAACTTGTTTTAAAATATCTATTTGTTCAATTCGTTTGGAATATTAAATAAATGCAATAAGTTGCATCAGCCATTTTGTAAATTGAAATAACTGTTCCTTTTTGCCAATTTTAGCACGGAATAAAAAGTGTAATAAACCATTATTTCGTAACTAATAGACGTAACCGCAGGTAGGCGAAATTTTAAGTGAAACTTAAATTTATATCACAGAAAATAGTTCCGACGGAAAATTTCGTAATCCTGTAATTACTTCGAAGTAACTTATTACTTATTTCCTCTGAAGTTAGGCATTCACTTGTGGCACACTTGCCGAACAAATATTTTTAGAATATGATAACATAGAATATAAAAGTCAAGACATGGAAGAGTCTGATAACGTTAATGAACTACTTAATGAGGGCCAGACGGTTTCTTATCAGTCCAAAAACTGTGGCGTAATTATTTAAGATAAATTCATTTACTCATTCATTAGTGACGATAATATCAAAACTCCACTTACAAAAGTCAGTGCAATTGGGACTTTTTTATGTTTTAGGTCTCTGATTTGGACATATTAAGTTTTGAATGACTTAATGTCAGTCATTTTAGCGAGAAAGAAAGAAAGAAATCATTTATTTGCTGATAATGTAGGTATACATACCTATAAGTTGGAATATTTATTAAGTGTCCCGATACATTTTACCTTACGGCATGCAACATAATTATTAGGTTTGAATTAAATAGTAGTTTAGATACAGCTATTAGGTACGATTATTATTGGTAGTATAGTCAAATATAATAGGATCAGACTAAAAAGAGAAAAAAAAACAAAATCAAAATAATTAATGAATTAAATATAAATCTCGCAAATCATATAATGAAGTATAATTATGATGTAATGTGTAATTCTAAAAAAAGCTTAATGTCAAAATATTCCAAAACATTAACAACAATTACAGTTATTATTAATTATAGAATTTACATTTTTTTTTAATTTTCGCTGGATGCGAGACGCACGGGACCGGTCAATGTGGTGACACTAGGGGGAGGCCTATGTCCAGCAGTGGACGTCTTTCGGCTGAAATGATGATGATGATGATGATGATGATAGAATTTACATAATCTGGTAATGTCAAAATCTGTTATGTCAAATTATAATATAGCAACAACCATAAAAAATAAATAAATAACAATGTCAACAAATGTCAATTCAAATGTCAATTTTCAACAGTTGCAATCAAAAATTTGACTGCAACTGTTGAAAAGCCATCGAATCCGAAACTTTTTTTATTTTTTAAGTTTTGTATCACACGTGTAATATCTTGGGGGACTACCGGCTGCATAAACAAAGAATTACGGGTTTAAGTCATTGCAGCTGTGTTTCCCGTACAATTACTGGATACATCATGTATTTGGTCAACAAAAAAGTTATTAAATGATTCTGCAATCTGCCTAGGGGCTTTTAATAAATTATTATTATTATTTGCCATGATGATTTTGACTTGTTTATTGAGTTATTAATCAAATAATTATTTTGGGCTCTTTTTGAGTTAGTTTTACAATCTTTTTAAGTTTCTGTGCATAGTTTTGAAATGTATTTTTGTTCTCGCTTGTAGGTGATCTTCTGTATTTCCATAGCATATTCCGTTGTTTTCTGCTAAAAATCCTAATGCCGCAGAAAGCCATTTAATTTTTTTTACAGATTTTACATTTTTTAATTGCATTGGGAAGCATAAGTTAATAATAGACGAAAGAGATCTATTAAATTATTATATGCATGAAACAGATGGTTTCAAGGTTGGTTTCAAGTACTTCAGACAAAGATAGGCACTGAAGGTGCTTCTTAAACAAAATTAAATTTTCTCTGGATAAGTTACGCTATTGAATTCGCCAGGAATTTATTGCACATGTTTTGCTTACCGGTATTTTTAAAATTTGAGCGGTATGGTCCGATAAACCGAAGTCGACTACTTCGCTCATACAATTTTGTTTGTAATTGTGGGCAAAGTAATCTAAACACGTATTGCTTTTTGGTCTAGTTGCTTGATTAATCACTAACTTTAAATTATAATTCAATAGTAAATTTTCAAAGTCCAATGTAAAGTTATTTTTTTCAGTGTGTTGATGTTGAATTCACCGCATACTACTATTTTTTTATTTGCCTTGGTACACAATTTCTTTAACAAAGTATCTAGATAACCAAAAATAACATTAATACAGGACATGTTTGGTGGTATATAAATACAAATAACTATTAATCCCTGCTGTCTTAATTCTATTGCACAATATTCAAATACACCCGTAATAGATGTTTTAGATAGCTCTTTACATTCGTATTTGTTTTTAATAAGGATACATGCTCCTCCTCGCTTCTTACTTCTTGAGTAACACGCTGCAAGCTTATAATTTGGAACGCTGATTAAAGATTCCTGCCCTGAGGTTACGAAATGTTCTGTGATACATAAAACATCTATGTCTAAATTTTTGTTTTTTGCGTATAGCTCTTGGATATGCAGCGTCAACATATCAGTTTTATTAAGAAGTCCAGCAATGTTTTGGTGCATGATGTTCATGTGCTTATAAAAGAAATAACTGGTCTTGTGTTGTTGTTGATTTGTCTTCAGACACGCTATTTGAGAATAGCGGCGCTTGGTCAATATTGTCGTTTCTGTAATCGTCTTTCTTTTTTTTTTTCGGATGAGAAATCATCAAATGACCCCCCCCCACTCTGGGCGGAGCGGAAGGGAGTGTCAGACTTGTACTGACTAAAACCCATCCATGTTCCTTCTTTGTCCTTTGTGTCCCAGGGTATCTCTTTCGAACAGTCCCGCAGCCCTGACAGGCATCGGCCCTTGCAGACCCCTACATCGTTGCTGACATCTCTTTGAGGCGCGCGTGGAACACGAACGCGCCGTCGACACGGCCTGTCGTCAAAAGACGGCCGGACGGCGAGCTAGCCCATAGCTCGCCGTTTGTGTAATCGTCTTGAGAGCAGAATAATATGTAGTTTATCAATATGTTAGACATGATTTGTTCAAAAATGTTCCTCCATCCATTTCTGCTTATCTTTTCTGTACTATTGGAAAACATTTCAAGTGATGGGGTGCGATTACTATCGAAAAAGTATGCGTATTGATTGTTTTTTTATGTCTAAAAGCAGGTTATTAAATAAATCGACTTTATAACTGTGAATTAGAGCCCCAGTTTTGTACGTCGGAGCGCAGATAATAAGGTTTGTGTGGCTGATATTTTTCATCGCGTTATTAAGGTTGTAAAGTATATTCAAGTAGTCTCCATTGTTCAGGTCATTTTCTCCTATGAAGAACAGGCAGTAATCGCTCATCGTGAATTCTTTTAATTTATATATAAGAGAGCTCAGAGGGCCAAAGCCTGCCGGGGTCGCGGGCCTTATAGAATTACCGTGAGCCTGGAACATAAAGGGCTATTGAAGGACACCGTGGATTTTAGTCAGTACAAGTCTGACAGTCCCTCCCGCTCTGCCCTGGGTGGGAGGACTCATTTGATGATTGTACCACGATAAAAAAAAAAAAAAAAGAGAGCTCAGGAAGCCTGGTTCGGTGACTTGTGGCAGTGAATATGACAAAACTTAAAATGTGCGATAAGAACTTTAGCATTAATAACGTTAATATGGTGTAATTGTATGACGCTGTTAAAAGTTCCAGTTTCATCAGAATATTCATATTATTTATCTGACTAGACCAGACATTTAAATACTTCAAGACAATTAAAACTCTTTGTTATGGCTTTGAAAATGTTCCAGTAGATAAGCTACTGTACCAGCTGCGTATGTTTGTATGGAAAGGTTCTACGATGAGGTAATATCATCAAACGTGGTCTATAAGCGTTATACTCCGACTATCATAGCAGCTGCACGGCTACACCTACTAGGTTCACATGTAGGGTGATTAGTGATTGGATATTTCGTAACATGAACTTTATGGCGCTCATCGTCATCTGCCTAGCCATATCCAAACTACGTTGGGGTCGGCTTCTAGTGTAACCGGATGCAGCGATTCGAAGGATTCGCTCATGACCTGATAGAAAAACAAATAACGGCTATAACAGGGGAGAGGTGGTTTTTTAAATGGAAGTTTAATCTTTTAAACTTCCATTTAAAAAGTTTAATCTTTTAAACTTCCATTTCTACAAAAAAAAATCAGTTTGGACCTCGGATTATTGGGATCAAAATTATGGCAAAATTAACCTAAGTAGCACTCGTTTAGAGAAAAGTATGGAGAGCGAGAGGAAGGCCAAGGAAACGGTGGATGGATTATGTGAGTCATATGGAAGAAAAAGGGGTAAATGATAGCGTGACGGTTGACAGAAGAGAATGGAAGAGAAAAGCGTGTTGCGCCGATCCCAAGTAACGTGGGATAACGGCAGAAACATGATGATGATGAGCACCCCTTTCGAGGAATGCACCTATTACCATACCCTTTATATAACTAGAATCATCTTATTAATTTCATTTATTCTTTTGTCACAGATACTGCACCTGAAGGATCTCAAAGGTCAATTATTTTTCTTTAACAATGCTATTATTCTCTTTGATAAATTGATTTGCTGAACAGAATACAATGGTGTACGTTCTTTATATAAATATTTTTATTTACAGCGAAGAACCAATGCTTCATTATTTATCTACTTACTTAGTTGAAGTAGTACCTAAATTCATTTGTGCTGTTACCGACAGGCAAGGCACTGCCTAAACCGCTAAGGCCCGTATTATGGGACGTCACTCAAGCCTCAAGCATTACTTAAAATTTATTTCAAACAACCAAATGGCTTGAATCTAGTTTTAAGTAATATCAGCATGAAATTACGCACAAGATTTTCTTAAAAAACGCTGGTGCGCACTTACACTGGATCTAGTATGTAATAATAAATAAGTATATGACTTATGTATGGAGGTACATCATTTATTTGCTGATGGGAAGTACTATCGGAAGAGGGATTAATGATGACGTGACGTCTGACAGGAGAGCATGGAAAAAGAAAACGTGTTGCGCCGACCCCAAGAACAATGGTGATGGGGAGTACTATCGGGTGCTCGGCTTGTGTCGTCTTGTTTCCTCTGGGATCTACTGATACCACTGGACTCTAGAACTGTCTAACTTATATCTGGGGTAAGTAGATACAGATTAAAGTATGGTTAAAACATTCTGTAATTGAGTCATGATAAATACTTCTTTATCGTTCTAGAATATTTTATTATAGTCTTAGACAGTTATAAGATTGCCAGCGCCTTCAATATTGTTTGTTAATGTCAAGTCAACATAAGTGACTACAAGTACTGGTACAAGTTGTCCACAAATACTTGCCAAGTCTCACTACTTCATTTATGGTAAATCATACTTGTTACTGGCTCTAAAACTCAGGGCTGTCAATCGCTTGCAGCAAAATTTTCATTTCAAGAGTTTAGTCCGAAATTTTTGCTATCCTATCTAGCTAGATGAGACATCAATCATTCGATTGATGGTTGTCTTTATGAAAAACTATTAAATCTAAAGCTCTTGTTCTAGCACCATGATCGAGTATGACTTCCATTTGTCTGATTTCATTCCATAATCTATTATGAATGCTTAAGCTTCATACAAAAATACAGACCTTAGGTCTTTAGGTACTCCATGGTCACAGGCCTTTAATTGACCAAGTATTATGTCAACGGGAAATTATATATGTATTATGTCGTCATACTGCCGAGTTTACTAATGGTCTACCACTTTTCACACCTTATGCCTTAAGTAATAAGGATGAAAGTCGACCGTCAGTGAACTCGATAGAACGCATTGGAAACTGTCTAACGCACCACTGACTGTGAACCCTACAATTCCAGCGATCACCGCCGAGCTCTATGAACATCGCACAGCAAATTACACACGGGTGCTCTTTACTTTCACTTAGAACACGACCGGTAGCCCGAGGGGCTCCAACGTCACCCATTATGTCGGACAAAAAGTCGACAAGGTCTTGAAACGATCTCCGCTTGCCAAGGCCGCCGCGGTCCGATCACGCATTGTCTGGGTCTGTACTGACAGAATTTTTTGTACATTTCGTAATAGTACCCAGAGTATGTACTTTTTGCCCTCTTTATCTAGTTTCCGTTCTGGAGCGTTTTCTTTGGTTTTTGTTTTCGGAATAGTGACATTTATTTTAAGATTGACCTTTCTGAGTTTTGTGTGTTTTATTTTTCATATTTACGTTGTTAACGTTGTTGTAATGTTACTTGTAATGCGTTGTTCCTTCAGCACTAAGACCTTTAAAACTAGTAACGTGTGTTTCCTATTTTTTAGTTAAATTCGTGTTCCGTCAACAATAAAATATTATGACAAAGTCAATGCTGTGTAATAAATATTTACATTTATTTTTGTTTAGTTTTTATTATGAAACTAATAAAAATATAAAACTTGCAAAATGATTACCAAGTTATTACGTATTCAGTGACATTAATTACGCCAAATCTAATGAATAATTTATAATTGCTTACCTTGTGTCGTCCGGCATTCAATAGCACAAGTAACATTTAAGATGGAGTCTTAAAATTAAGTTAGTCTAAGTTTGTCATAGATCATAAAAAAGGTCAGGGCTCTGAAATTGCAGGTATGGGTACAAAAATAGGTAATGACTTATATTTTATATCATTACGTATGTAAATACGTTTAGGAATGTAAGTGAAGGCTAATTTCTTTGTTTGTTGAAACAAAGTCTTTCAGTATTCCCGAGAACAGAATGACGCATTTAACTTGCTTTGGATTCATCATCATAATAGATAATAACAGCCTGTGAATTCATCGCATCTTCAAGAGTTCAATAGATCTTTTCAACTTACAGAAAACATTCATTTCTGCACGATAAAGAGATTCTATATCATTTTTAAATAAAGTTCCTTTGCATATCCATCATTCAAAGAATGCCTGCATAGAATGAGACGAAAATATTGAGAAAAATACTGATAGTGCCATTCATCATCACAAATACGGTAGAATCGTAACTATTCACTGCCCGTAACTCCCGAACAACCCTTTCAAAAGGTAGCAAATTGTATGTAAATTACATTAGCGATTGACAGTAAAAAAGTGAGCAAAGTTTTGGGTGAGCATATGAATGTGGAAGACCAAAGAAACGATGGATGGACTGTGTGAAGGATGGTATGGCTAAAAAGGAGGTGACTGCTGAGATGACAAGTAATAGAGAAGTATGTTAGAAGACGTGCTGCGCCGATCCCAATTAAATTGGGTTGGAAAATGATGCTGATTGACAGTAAAACTTGACAGTCAGGTCAGGCCTGACACTTTCCCTTACCTTAAAAACCGCAAAAGTATCATTAAGAAACTGATTTAAAAATTATAGAATGGAAATGAATACACCGCAAATTAGGTACAGTCAATTGCAGGTTAGTGTAATAAATTTTTTTGACATTGACAACATTAATATGTAGAAGCAAGGGTGATTTTGTGAACAAGTGTTACCTGTTGACTGTACTGTATCTATGCACGGTTGAACACCCTAAGTGGTTTTCTGTTTAGACGATTATTCGCGTGGTTGTCACGTTGTTGTGTTCTCTCTTGGTTCTAAGGTGATAATTATGATAAATAGCTAATTTTTTTACTTGAAATGACGCATTTATTGCGTGGATCTACATTTATAGTTGCCTGATTGTTTATATTATGATACCCGTATTACAATAATGAAAAAAATTCCTGAGGGGGCTCTCGTTAGGCAGCTGGATCAAGGGCTTGATTCAGAAAGCGGTACTCCTGGACACGGTGCGTGTTGTTAGGAGGTTCCCCTCTCTGGAGCCCTGACCGCTGCCGGTAGCTTGGACCCTGTTCCCGATACCGGTAGGCTACTATTTTTGATATTTTTTAATGTTTTTTATATAATTTTTGTTGATAAAAATATTTAAAAATGTAATTAATTAGTAAGAAAAATGAATAAACGGAACGAAAAAACATGGAGTTGAATAAATTATTTAAACTACCTAATATTTTTCTTGTACAATAGTTACTATGGTTAGCTTAGCTCCTGTATCTAATAATAACTGGCCACTTCCTACTTATATATCGTGCAGAAAAAATTGCTAACAAACTAGTTATAATTGGTTACCGAATTGATATTTAACTTTATATAACAAGCCATAGGTCTGATATTTACATAAATAGAAATACCTTTAAAGAAACATCGTTGTTACGTGTTGACATCCGCCCTCATTGGATTGACCTTACTGATCCTTTTCATTAAGTTTCACTAAGTTATGGAAACGCGTTCCATTTTTTGCCGATGTTTATAAAAACTTGATTGTGTATTTTTTGTTTGTCTCACGTTTTAGGCCGAACGAGTCAGTCATCACGCCTTATTATCTCCGAAGGATTAAGCGGAGATGATCCACATCTCACCAAAAATAACAGACCCTTCACATAGCCGTCAACCAAGCATTCTGTACATCAAACTAAGTAACTTTACGCAAAAATAATTGCTGGGAATCGACTTTTTTTTTTGGGGTGAAAAATCACGTTTTACGGTAGGACTCGATGGACAGCACTCAAGTTATTGTGCTGATTGAATAGTACGGCGGTCGTGGAGGTGTTTAAAGTAAAAATCTTACATTAAAAACATGTATTTAAAAAAAAACTTGTAAAATAGTTGGAACTTTGACCCCCAATATCTCCGTAACTAGAAGGTTCCCAGGTATGGTCTAGAACAAAAAAATGATCGCAATGACGGGGAGAACAAGTGCCTTTCGGATATGTTAAGGGTCTATTTACACCCTTTATAAAAGAATTATAAAATTCTATCGATTCGTATTCTAAAAAATCTCAACCATTTATGCAAAGGTGGGTCAGCTAATTTTTCTAACTCACTAAACATTTATAAATAGTAATAAGACCTATTTTCATCAACCGGTCGCAAATCTGTACTCTGGGCTACCACAGAAAATATCATAGAGGAATGAAAATAATAAAACTTAACCCGTCCTATGAATCGAACCAGGGACTCCATAGCAGTAATAGTGCTTGCAACCACTAGACGGAAGAGAAACGACTGTGGTCTTTATTAACTATATTATTTATGTTTCATTTTGGTACAGTTACGCACAGATAATTACAGTTATTAACTTTATGTAACGTAATTGCTAAAATTATATTTTGTTTACATAAGAATGTTACATATTAACCTAAGCATTTAATTATAAGTCCGTTTAAGCAGTTGTTACTGAAACTTCGACATAATTAAAGGTTAAAAATAAACTGTACGTAATGAATATTTTTTATAATAGACAAGGCTAAAACATTAACTTTATTTTATGCTAAACTTAGCCAAGCTAATTTGAGTCAGATCCTGTTCGTTGATAATTATTATGATGTGAATTTATTGTGTACTGTTTGACCGTCAAAAGCTTGACATCACGTTGCAAAGTCATTGCTCGTCAAAAAACTTACTTTGCTGCAATTTTATATGCTTTTTATGACTCCGATTAAGTTCCTGTATAGTCTAAAAAATGTGAGTGTACCTAAATGAACAGATTTTCTCGGTAGACACCTACTTATAGCAAAAACGAGTGTAATACTTATAACAATTTAAAATAGGTTTCTTTGTCTTATCAATGGGCAACGAGCGGCAATTCAAACTAGTTTTTTCACGCTAGAAAACTCATGAGGCTAAATATTTAATACAATAACATCACGGCTGTAATACCCGAGGGGCTAGGCAGAGGTGTACCTAATAGTACACATTTTGCCAGTTATGTTTAAGTCCCATGTAATACGCGGCGAGGCTAAATTAAACGCTATTAAGGCTATTAAATTAATTATTCAATTAACAAATAAATAACTTGACTTGTATCTTATCTTTATCAGTAGCGAAGGGTCAATTTTTGTAAGAGGTAAGCCGGAGTACATAATCTTTAATGTTATTATATTATTTGTCTATAGAATACTGACTGCCATTTTTCAAAGAGAAGCCGGTAGGAATCGAGTTGTACGGAACCTTCGCCACTGATCTTTATGGGATGTTATGAATATAGTTTGTTCAGAATAAGTAACTGAATCGATTCCAATAAGTTTTAACCCATGTTATATTTTGTCCCAAATATATTTAAAAAAGGCTACAACTTGGACACCGAGCGATACGAAGTAGCTATCGCAATCATTTAGGTACCTACTGCCAAATGATTATTATCAATGAGCTCAAGACGCGGCTGGAAGCGCGCGCGCGGTCGCACCGCGTTTTTACCACGTTTTTGTGCGGACAGTCAGGTAACAGAACAAGCCTATGACTTTGTGATTTTTCATGATACAGTTTTGAAATTTTGTACATAGATTATTTACTTAAAAATATTAGACACGTGTTTCAGGTTTCGCATATACTAAAACTATATAGAAACAGAGAAAATACATACGTAAGGCAGGTCTTACACTGGGTAACTTGACTAGTTTTTCTATCCTGTTAGTGCTCAGACAGAAGTAGGTATGCTGTCGTAAGAGTAGGTACGATCAACCTCATCTCGGACTTCGAAAATAGCCCTAACTGCTTTTGAAATAAAAGCGCTGTCACAGTCACCATGGGCGTGCGGTTGACTATTCTTGGCAGGAAAAGACGCGGGTGTCACGGCAGCTGCTTTTCCGCTTTCTCGAACGCGCTTAGGGAAAGTATCCACTTGGCTTGAGCATAGTATCACTTCGAATATGACTATGTTTGTTTCTAAACACTATGAGACGTTGCTATTTAACAGATCTCGCCGGATATCTGTTGTAAACGAAGGATACTAAATTAGACACATGCAATGAAAATTGCCTCAGGTGAAATCTGTTGGTTGGAGATATCATTCAGCGGATATTTATTGTTTTTGTTACTTGTTTGATTTATGTTACTTGTTTGATTTATCATGAAAACTTTTACGTTTTTATTTTCTTGTCCAATCGCCAGCACATCAAGGTACCCGAAACTGTCAAATTTTTCCAATCAACCTTGAACCTAATGCTTTAGCGATAAAGTTGAAAATCTATTAAAGAAATTTGACAGATTGTAGTAGCTTGATGTACTGTCGTCTGTACATTGGCAAGTACAATAAGAAATATAGGTATTTATATAGTTATGTAACTTTGGGTCTTTGGTCATATATTATTTTAATAATGGAATGCAGAATTAGTGTTGCTGTTTTACATTATACTGGAGCAAACTAAAATTGCTTTTAAAATATAAAGATGGGCGATTCCATTATTCATTCTAAAACGCAATAATCTGAAACATCTTTTCCGCCATCTATTGGGAAGTAGAAGAACTAACAAGCGCCATCTAGTGTGCAATAGAATAACTGTAGTACGCCATCTATTGTAGAATAGGCGAACCATTTAGATAGCGCCATCTATCTTCAGGTTTATGCACCAGCTGACAGTAGGTGTTAGATTTTGTTATTCGTCGATAGATGGCAGTCTCTAATTTAAAACTGCTACTCGATACTAGATGGCGTCAAAATACTTGTGTTTCGTACGTAATAACTTGAGTGGTATTCTGGTATATTATGATGTATGGTGGTAATAAAATTAAAAAACTTACCTTCCATAACGTATACGATGCTGCCAACATCTCCTTCCTTGATGATGAGACTGCCAGCTGCATATTCGACAGGATACATGCAGTCCACGATCTCGCGGATCTGCGTCATCTCCAGATTCTTCATAAAGTCATTGTCCAATATAGCACCTTTAATCAGCTCCCGCGATCTGTAACGAGAAATAAATGTTTCGTTAGAACCATAATCGTAGCAGAGAAATAGATGAGATCTCTAAGGATGTCAAACTATTCGTAGGACCCTTCGCTACTGGCTACCAGTAGCGAAGGGTCAATTCTTGTAAGAGGCAAGCCGGAGTAAATATCTTGAATATGATTATATTATTTGTCTATAGAATACTGACTGTTCCATTTTTCAAAGGGAAGCCGATAGGAATCGAGTTCTATAGAACCTTCGCCAGTGCTGGCTACTGTCCAGAGCGTAGGGGATTTTTTTCTAGAACCTGGTTTCACATTATGTAGGAAACTGAAATATTAGGAGTAGATGCAAAACTTAACTCCATAGGCAGGCAGGTGGTTTATTTTTAACATTATGGAATGCAATAAAGTATTGAGTATTGAAATAAAACATATTTCCCTCCACCTTTTTACATGAAAACCTGACACTTTTGCGGTAAGCGTGATACTTTCGTGATTCCATCATTTATATTTCAATAGCGACCCACCGCAATATATATAAATATATATATATATATATATATACCGGTCTTGCGTTTATTCTGTTACACGTTATAACGTGTAACAGAATAAACGCAAGACCTCTCGTGTGGTAGGTATCTCTGACCTGAACATCACTGAAAACTGAACATCTTTTGTTATACGAGTTCTTGAAATTCGCTAAAAAAAATACTTTCTATAGGAACGGACGAAATCAGCTGATCCACATGTATGGTAAAACTAAAAAAAAAGTTATGAATTTCCAAAAGTCATACAACAAAAGTTGTTCAGTTTCATGGTCTGAGACACCACACGAGAGGTCTTGCGTTTATTCTGTTACACGTTATATACGAGCGACATATATTTGTTTATACGAGTATAAACCTTCCTCTTGAATCACCTATACTGAAAAACGCATCAAAATCCGTTGCGTAGTTTTAAAGAACTATACATAGGGACAGACAGACAGCGGGAAGCGACTTTTTTATACTATGTAGTGATTCAATAACTATGCTTATACATGGACAGGGCTATCATACGTAGGTACTTATTTAACAAACATCAAAATGCCTAGTGCACGTGCTTATTTATTTACATGCTTTTTTTTTTATTTGCGTGCTTGTTTTTTTCTTAACTTTAGTAAGTCCTTAGATCCTCATTGACATGAATCAAAACAATGCTTCAATTTTCTATATCATTACAGGTATAACCTGTCAACTACTTCCCGTACCTATTTACAAGGCAATTTCCAAGTGCCTATCAACTTTAATGACAATAACCTTTAAATTATGACTGTAAATTAGAGTCATAAACCATGGCTTAGACCTGTCTATGATGAAACTAATGCTCTATTACTTGAGAAGGAAGGACATGCATATTATCATTGTTTATGGTCTTATACAGAAAGGCACTTCCATGTGGAATAATTTAATTTAATTTATAATTTAATAATTTTTCATTTTTAATAATTTTTATTTTATTTTATTTAGACCGCAATAATTTATTAATAGCTATAAGGTAAATAATCTTTTTCTAAACTTATACTGTCACTTACGGGATATCTTCCGTGATTCATTATTTGTTCATTGCGCCGAAATATCGAGAGCTCAAAATAATGAACAATCACGGAAGATATCCCGTAAGTGACAGTATAAGTTTAGTTGTAAACCGTGAAAGCTTAAAACAGTGTTTGAATACACTTTTTCTTGTTTTAAAAAAAAAAACGTTTCCCCACTCTAATATTAATGTTCTTTTCGTACCAAGAAGCTTTTTATAACATAACACATAACATAACACCAAGACTGTATAACTGTATTCCTAAAAACTGAAACGATTTACAACATAGAAAAATATAATTTATACTTTGTTAGCGAACTACTTATATTTACAACAATAATATTACAATGTATCACCCGCATAGTGGTTCAATGACTTAAAAAATATGACTGTTATGTGTGGTGAAAACCTTTTCGAATGTTTCTTTTAAAACCCACTTAAGCGTCATACGAATGAAAATATCTTAGTTTTATATAATTTGAATATTTTTTCTTTCTTTACTAGCGGATCAAGGTACAAATAACTGTGTAGCCCTGGCTCTTGTACTAGGAATTCCGGTCCCACAAGAGCCAAATGGCTGTGTCAGTGTCAACATAAAAGAACAAACGCTATTATTGTACCTAATTTCATATACCTACCCACTTTAGGATTTCGTACCATCATCATCTGCCTAGCTTTTTCCCAACTATGTTGGAGTCGGCTTCCAGTCTAACCGGATGCAGCTAAATACCAGTATTTTACATGGAGCGACTGCCTATCTGACATATATATCTCCACAACCCAGTTAGTACTGGGTAATACGCCCCCCCTACCTACGCAATACCCCTTGGTAAGACTGGTTGCAGACTTTCAGGCTACTGACTACCTGTAACAACCGTCAAAGATGTACAAACGGCGGTCGGGACCAACGGCTTTCCGAGGCACGGAGGAAACTCGGTATGTAATGGGCCTTATCCATCCACGGACGAACCTAGGCTAGCGCGGCTTAAACTTAAGATCGAGCGGCTGTTATTATTTAGCCACGAGCTTCGAGGATTTTGTATCTTATAAGGGTACCTATTTTGTTGTTTATTTTGGTAGGTATCTCTACTCTACCCACTAAAATAAAAAAATATAAGTTCCATTAATTCATAAATAAATATCTCTCTCGACAAACATATATACTACTCACTCATTGTTATTCATGGTAGCTGGTTTTTCGTTACTAATACAATTATAATGCGTAGGTATCAATTTATTTATAATAAAAGGATATCACAACTTGTTTGTTCAGTTTTATGTTATAAATAAATGGATAATCTAAATTGTTAGCAAATATGCCTAGGTAGGATTATTTATCAACAAGTACGATAAGGAAGGATACATATCGTCGACCTAATTCTAATATGGTGTAAGTTATAATTGTCCAGGATGCAGAAAAAATCTTTTGATTTCGCAAAGTTCTTAGGAAACTTGAAAAAAATGAATGTTCTAACAAGAATATTATTTAATTTGCTTTAATTTTTACCCTATTGTTATATAGATATAACACTTTTGGATCACTCCACCTTAATTGAAAAAAAAATCGTTGGTTGGCCAAATTTAGACTTACGCATTATTAGAATTAGGTCGACGATATAGATATTCTGAATCGACAGAAATGATTAATAACAGTAGGCATTCATTATGTTTTATAATGGAACCAACTGACTACTTATAAAACATGTTAATCGTCTCAAGGGTCCTTTTAAGCATTGCACACAAACGCTGAGTTCCGTCATCTAGAAGCTGCATGCAAAATCTTAACGTAGACGTCATAACACCAAGTACCACAGTACCTAGCTATAGGAAAGGACTTATTTTTGAACAACTTTATGACTTACTAGAAAGCTAAGTTTAGAAGCCACTGACGAAACATTTTCATATACTTTATGGCCATCAACGAATCGGTTGTGAAGCGCGAACATTCCTTGTAATGGCGCTTGTCATGCTTGCACGGTACCCACCCAAAATATAAACCAGTGCTCATAAATTTTAGTCTCAAAAGATCTAATGTTGACAGCGCCGTCGGCGAGGACAGTTGTCACATAAAGTTCGAACGTAATTATACCAAATGGGATCAACGAAGGCACACGAGCTGACACACGTTGGCCTCGCCACGGTGCCTTGCGATGCCTGTACAGAGAAGAAATTCAATCACTACCTTGAATGATTGATCGATGACGTTAAGTATCGATATGCCCCTACAAAATGATCGAATTATCGATATACAGAATGATCTGCTGATAGATAAGTATGGAGAAGCGCATTTCCACGATTCGATCAAAGCTTTTATATTAAAAGCTTCCGTATCCATAAATCGTCTTCAATTCTATGAAACGCAGCGTGCGTATAAAAATAAGAAATGTTATATTCCGCTTATCGCATCAATTCATATTTTGTAAACAAAAATTAAATAAGACAAGAAAAATTAAATGAAAACTTCAAGGCAGATCTAGATGATCCTAAAGCTAAGTAAGGTCATAAAGTCACGGTCGATATTAAGGTAGATGAGATTTTGTCGACACAAAACGTGAGAGCATAACAAGGATGAAAAAACATTGATGTTAAGACACAGTCGTTAACTACTTAATCGTGACCAATAAACCGACTCAAATTAAAAAGGCAAATAAAGTATTTACAAAAGACAACGTGAATGCGATTAGTATTCATGAGAAGACAATGTTAGATTATTTGTAACCTAAAAATAATGACAGCGACATTTTGCTTGTTGATATTACTTTTTGTTCAAAAGTTAAGTTGCACAAAAATGTTGTGATTCCAAACACGACATGACGGTGTACTTAGTTTATGTAAATCAGTTCTTGTAGTTGGTGCGACTGACCTGTAAGTATCATTACGACTGAGACTTTTTTGCTACTTTGAAGGCCAAGAATTATTTTTGTATCAGTAATATCGATCTTTGTGGCAGTGTTTGAGTGTGTGTGTGTGTTTGTGTATTTTTTCTTACTGATGCTATAGACAGCATCAGTAAGCAAAAAATATTTAATTTAAACTATCACTGGGTTGCCAGCACTCTCATTAGTATTATTACTATATCTAGAACAAATTGTTAGATTCTAGCTATCGTTGTACATGAGCCGCGTTGTGAACCGCATTTTACTGGTAGCTGCATGAAATTCCGTAAAAACGCCCTGGCAAGCTTTTTGCAAGAACATAAGGCTGTTGCTGAGAATTTATTAGCAGAAAACCCAAGAACCTTTGAAACTGCACAATTAGCAACCAAAACTTATTTTTCTTTACTATTATTATTTGTTTCGAGAAATGTATGTTGATACTTTGTAACCATTAGACACAGTATTAGAATACTATTTATTATGCAGTTAACCTAACGATGGCATTGTTTTACAATTTTACATGGTGTAAATACTCACCGTTGAATTTTCGGTATTTTCACTAATTTCATTTCATATCCCTGTGACAGCGAAGACAGTGGCTCCGCGGAGATAGCTGTCCTCTTCAACCTCGGTTCTCCAACATGGTAGACTCTGGTATTCTCCATGCCAGGTGTCTTCATCACGAAGCATTCTTCCTCGTTCTCTACGCCATTCCTGCGACTGTCAATCAACTGCCTCGTCAGAGGCTTCACGACTTGTCTAAACTTGTCTATCTCATTCTTGAGATATCTTATGGTTCCATCTTTTTCGTCAATCTCATTTTCCAGCAACGTTATTATTTTATCTCTTCGTTTCAATTCTTCTGTCTTCTCCAGTACCAAGCGTTTCATTTCCAAGTACTTCTTTTCCAGTTTGTAATTGTGGTCCAGTTGACATTGTTTCGTGTGTGTTTGCGACATTTTAGACACTATTGTTCTCACTTTATCACTAATCTCTCTGCAAAGTTACTTTATAAAATTCCACATCGTATTATCGAATATTTTCAAGTTCCCTATCGCGTTACTTTGAACGGAACTGTTTAACTGCGTCTGTTGACGTGTTATCAATACCTATATCATCGGAAAGATAAAACGTTTTATGTACTTGATCTATGACTTGTTTAAATCCACATTTGGAAACATTTTCGCTAGCCAGTGTCAAACATGAATACTTTTCAAATACTTCTGTTGTGACGTCGTTGTCAAGCGATGCCATATAAATAGTAGCGACGACTGATTGTCCGATTCCCAAGTGTGTCAGTCTGTCGGTGAGTCAGCCTCTCAATGACTTGTGCCACACATATTGAAATAATGTTTCAGTACGTGCATGCCGCCGTCAGGCAGACTAAATTTTAATTGGTTTTCATTAAACATGATTAATGGTGCAGATAAATAAACATAGTTCAAGAATTAAACCGAAATTGATACATGCAATATACAAAACACTCGCCTCAAGCAAGGACATTATGTAGTGAAATTTTATGAATTATATTCAGGCTCCTTGAACGAAATTTAGTGCTTTATCAGTACAGCAGAAACAAGTTCGATTAATTGAGGCCTGTCGCGAATTTTAATTATTGTTGCCGCGTAATTGTGTTTAATTTTCGTACGTTCAGGATAGATAACATTTTGTATTCACAGCAAAGCAGCTATATTGACACGAAATTAATTACAATGTTATGTATTAATATAAAGCTACAATTCATCCATACAAGCCCTGAATTTTAAACAAACAAAATAGTCATTTTGTTATGTAAATCCAAAAATATTTTCGACCGAGCAACACCTAATTGCAGTCAGACCATAAAATAAATATTGACAAGTTGTTTAGACATGTGTTCGGGCATCTATTAATTTCAATGCCTGACATTTTTCACTCAGCCATTGTGTCGACCTACTCATTAACACTTGAATGACCGAACGATTGAGCAACACAAGTGCACAATGAGGTAGTCGTAACATTTCAAGAGTTGATATGCGTAGGTGATATAAATCATGTCGTACATTTCGTAGGTAAAGGTCGTTCAACTAATCACGCCTTTCTAAGGACACATAAGGTCAATGCAGCAGGAGTACTACCAACACCAAGTATTTGGACCATGACATCATTGTAGCCATGTGGAGTACCAATCGTGGTACACCACACCAGTGATAGTATTTTGCCAAATGTTGTTAACTAACTCATCGATCAGTGTCTCAGTTCATATCGAACGTGAGTCTATTTAAAGCTTACGTCATTGGATGGAGAATTCATTCGGAAGTGTTGAAGAACTAGGGGTTAAAGAACGAACGTGTGTGAAATAGAATTTTTGCACTTGGCATGGTTTGTCATCAGTGATATTCTATTGCCAAATCCCTATTATTCACTGAAGCCGAATTGACATAGGAAACTGACGTACTACTGACAGTACAAGTAAAGAGAATTGACAAAGTAACAACATCTATATCAACAGCTTTCATCGATCAAATATCGTAATTCCTTTCTGAAACATTTAAACAATTTACTTTGATCGATATATCACTTTAATCTTTATTGGTCGATAAGATATGATTATATCATCAATTACATTACTTGTCCTACATCAAATTGTTTATGCATCTACCACATAGTTGGTGTAAACATGCGACAGTTTATAATTGTAAACTACAAAAGTTGACCTAGACCCGTTTTCTTTGATTTTGGACCAAAGCCCAGTGCGTTCTGCTACATTAAGCCTGATATCAATAAATATTTTTGTAGCAACTCTTCATTTAAATTGTCCGTTATCATAACAGCGTAAGTGGAACGAATACACCTGTTAATAACTTTATTATCGTTGGTATTATTAATAGCTTCTAAACTTGTTGAATTTATTTTTAGAAGTTTGGTATTTAGATCTTTGTTGCGTATAATATAGCCTTCTATTTATTAATCTAAAAATGGATTCAATATAATAAATTCAGGCACTTTGTGGTGATCAGTGCATAACCCTGGAACGAAGACATTTTATACATAATACATCTGCCACAGCTATGCTGGACTAAATAAATCACCTTATAACATTCTTGGCCGGGAACATCAATCACTAGTAAAAGCTTGACTGAATGATAAATAAAGTAATATTTCAGGTCGTTTAGCAAAACACACACCATGTATGTAATAACATCATGATACGCATTTCTTGTAATGAATAAGCTGTTCATGATATACTTCTCAATCAATTTAAATATCTTGATGTGCATCGAATGCTTCGTCTCTTTGACTGACAGAGCGATAAACACAGCCCACAGAACTGGAAACGGGAAAAACATAGTGTATTCAAAACATATCAAGCATCGATTCTGCTTTTGCATACATTTTCCTTGGTCTAATAATAAAACTAGCTTTACTTAAACACTGTTTAAAAAGAACGTTGATAAAGTAGAAATTTGAACAAAAAGAACAAGTGCAAATGCAGGACTTTACGTAAAAAAAGGAATTTGCAAAACTTGACCTCTGAATGGATATGCAGCACACTTTGCATTCCAAGGGGAAGGTTATCGAGATAATTTATTAAAGAATTACATTACGAGAAGCAGATGTACTGTAAGCTCAAATTTCAGCTATCACGAACAAGAATTATGGTTATTGATGCGAATGAGGTAACTATAACTATAATGGCAAGTCTAGTATAACGAGCGTCATTAGGTAAGAGTTATTTAATTTTATCTAGAGGCCGATAATCTTCATCGGAGCATTTACGTCACTACTGCTGGTTAGGGTTACCTATGTCTAAATGAAAACCACTGGAAGCGCGTTTGTGGCTAAAGATGAAACGTCTTGCTCAAAACAAGATCAATGGAAACAGTTTGATAAAAAGATGGTAATTTTGAGAAATTTAATTCATTTAGTAAAATTTAAAAGTCGCGTGAAAAACCCATCTGTAGTACCTTTATTCAGGAAGTATGGATTTTAGCTTTCAAATAACTGTTTTCCCAACAAAAATCTATAATGTGCCAAAACCACTACGCATTTTCAGCTAAAGTTGACAAACTACAGGCTAATGCTATTTACGGTGGTTGACGTTATCGCGACAGAGGTGAAACTACCGAAACCATTAGATTAAGCGTGGCCTGATGGTGTAATTGCATCATGTTTATGGCATAATGTCATGCGACGTGGCGGACGATTCCTTTGTTGATTTTATGTTTATCATAATCTCGTCTAAACTCCTGCAAAATACTTTAAACTTGTTGACTGAGTTTACGTCAGGTAGCGGTCAAAATCCATTTTCGGAAAAGAACTTCGTTTTAAGCAGTTCACAACAAGTTAACAATACGAATTACTACACTAAACACCAACTGTCTATGGTTACATTAATTGCCTTGTAAGTTTATTTAACATAGAATTTTTTGTGGGAAATCCTGTTTATTTCTATAAAATGAAGGTGTCTTATCCTTGGTATGATAAAAGACTTTCAGCAAGTAATTCTGTTAACAAGGGATACGGAAATTTGCCAAATTCACGTTTATGACAGACAATGAATGATTTTCTCGACCTGTCTCGTTTCATCTTTGACCAAAGACTAAATCACCCATTCGCATGAAATATGGATGGACGTCAAAACTCAAGTTGAATTTAGACAACAAAATATTTCCACGTACAGATCTCGGCTAAATCATCAATCATGCACAAACTCAGCTAAATTTTCAAAGAAAACACTTACAAATCTATACGCTTCCTATATTTGGTTCAGTCTAAACAAATATTTATGAGAACGATCTAGATGGAGTATCTGTGTTCGAAATAACCAAAGGTCAAACATCCAGTGTTTCAGTCACAAATATTTGTGAAGTTTTTAAAATAATCATTTTTAGTTGTCCTCTCATTTAGCCGAGAGACCAATTAAAAGAAATTGTAGAAGGAATTTGCGGATCCTTGACACACATAGTGCTTTGAAAACTTAACATCTGCCCCACACGTTAAAAATTACCAGCTCTCAGGTTGGTGTCACGGCGGGGAAAAAATAGCCGAACGACAAGACGTGGGCTATTTTCGTATTCCAGACGTACCGATTTCAATGTTGATAGACACTGTCAAGGGACTCTTGGAGAAGTCCATGTTCCAAGCACAAAAGCTAAATATACGACGTGACATGGTATTTAAACTTTCTTTGTCGCGACAAACTTGCTCAGTGATCATTATACCTTTGATAAAAAGTTAGCTTTGTTAGAAACTGTTACATATTCTACAAGATAAATAAAAACTGGCTAACATTATTAATGGCGAGTCTTATGTTTCAAACAGTAGCTTCAGTTTCAGTAGGTTTGATTTATATTTAAACATTATCAATAGCCAGAAAATATTGAGGAATTGCGTCGTTTTCGTTAGTACTGACAATTTCAGAAAGATCTATAGCTACATCTACACTTCTGTAGTATCAATCATTTTTATTGTTGATTCTCGGATCAGTTACACTTGAGAGACTATTATTATCGTCACAATAGTATTGAATGCAAATGAACCGGAAACCTCTGTGATTATCCTGAGCTCTTTGGATGGACACGTATACTGCTTTTTAATGACGTATACTAAAAGTTTACAACGCGATAAAATATAATAGAAATGGCAATAACAGGACTCAAAATGGTCGTGAGAGTACGGGCTTATTTATAAGAATAATATAGATGAAAAACTCGTAAAACCAGAACAAAAGGACGGATTTAGAGGAAAATCGTCGCGAACAGGAAGACGATATCGAAGGTTGATTTCGTTGCAAATCGACGAAGCATAAACTCACTACTCTATTAAATATAGGAAACATTAAAACTAGTACTGAAATAGAAGTGATCATAGTAACAATAGGTGATAATTGGTCAATTGTATAGCTTCATATGACTGGTCTTCATTCGACGCCTTTGCCTTTGATTTGACGTCACTCGTCAGACGAAATATTATTTTCAATTCTGTCTCTACAAAAAAGCTTTTATTGGAAATGTATTTCACTTTAGTTATTTGTTTTCACTCTGCTCCAATGTTTTACGCTGCTCCAATTTCTATCATCTCAAATGCTAAAACAAGACTGTGGAATATTTATGAAAGATTCTGAATTTCCCAGAAATTCACCATGACCAAATTGTAAATGTTACTGAGCAACATTTGTATTCTTGTTTAACTTCTTTTGCCTTTATTTCAACGAGATAACATACAGCTATTTAGATTCACTTCGTGTTCTGAATAGTTTTAGCAACATTACAAATTGATTTTTTCCTTTCTAACTGTTTATTATAGTATCTTAGGAGGTCAATGCATAGAGCATAAATGTTACATGTTTTTTTTCGTCTTTTGTTAGAAATACATTAGTTTCCTGACTAAAATTTGATTGTAGACCAATGTTGGAACCGTTTACGTTACATAACACTTCGCTGTCGTATCACACACAATATATTTTGTTGTACACGATCAAGAATATGACCATAAATACTCCGCGCCTTATTAGTCGTTACTGGTTTGTTGATGGGTGTCACTAAGATTTTTCCAAACAAATATGGACATTTCGCGTGTACCTATATCAATCACATTAAAACAAACTAGAATTTGTTTACACTTTTTAAATTGGAGTATTCTTTAAAACTAGTGTGACACTGGCTAGCGAGTCGTGAAAATTTTAAATAAATGTCATAGAAATATTTAAAATACGAAAATAAAAATTCAAATAACATCTGATGTTCGATCAGCGTTCGATTTACGAAAATCACAGGCGCGTACTGACAGCTGGTTACGTTATACCGGCTTGAACGTCGCGTAGGTACTAGAGTTCAGACCGACGCGTATTTCCACTTCAGCTTCGCAAAACGTTCACAATCGGTCTTCGCTCACTACATTATCATTTTAAACTTGATTGTCGCTGATGAATTCATTGACATAGAAGTTGACCAGCTGTTTCGGACAATTGGACTGTATTGTTTTTGTATCTCTAAGTACCTTCATTATTAGGACGAATAAATTGTTGGACATAGCCGGAACGAACGACCGCTCTTTCTAGGTGACCGATTTTTCAGCGTTGTTTTTTGTGTGACCGATTTTTGTGGAACATCTACCTTGAAATATGATTGTATGTAATCATAATGTGTTCCATTTTAACCGACACAAAGTTTTACGGTCGTTTGCGTGCTGCCTTATTTGCAGATACAAGCAGATGAATGAACGATATATTTTAACTTTTTGTCTGTGCGGTTTTTTGTAAATGGAAGTTAGCACGTTGAAGCAAAAAAATGTTCCATCTTGATGGTTACGCAATATGCTTCAGAGGCTATTCAACTCTAACTTGGCAAAGGATTCACATTAAAAGATTCTTATTGATTTATGCTTTCATCATTCGTTACTACAATAAATAATATGAAGATGTCAATAGGCAAATTTTCTGAGAACGAGAACTTATTTGTTTTTGACTCCCCAATTTATCAATACCTACTATTTTGTATGTGAACCCAGCTGTATGCTGTGGGTAAGTACGTACCGGATCATGTTCGTATTCGAATGCTAAGAATCATCATTTGAATAAAACTTCAGTCACAGCAGAGTCAACAGTCACGGCCAATTGGACGTAGTTATAATTTATAATAGTAGTTGCTACTGACTACTGATGTGTACAATGAAACAATGTTTTGACATTATCTCTGTGATCAATGTGATCATGCAAGAGGACAAATTGATACATAACACGTGTCATAAATCTAAAAATAGGTAACAAAAAACGTTACAGATTTAGCACAGCGAAAAAAGCTAGGTGCAAAGGAGATTGGGCATATTGTTCTTGTGAAAACTAAAAGTGGAAAGAGTAGATAAATTATTATTTGTTCCATTGCAAAATGTAAGAATTTACCGAAATGGAATGTTTACATGGTTGTGTGTGCATGTGATATACTGAAATGGAAGAACTTGGAGATAGCTGTCTTTTAGTTTTGTGAATTTTGTTAGGCTCATATTCTTAGGTACTAAATAAGCAGTTACATGACCACCACCTTTACCTCACAAATCATAATAATAAATCTACGCTTTTTAACTTGAGCTTTTAAGTAGATATTCTTCTCTTACATCCATATACGTCAAACCTAGTATTTCTAAACAGTGAATAGAATACGACGAGGATACGCTAGACAGAAATGAATAGACATCTCTATCCATAAAGCATGCTCATCCATAGACAGAGGAATTTACTACGGTAGACAGTCCCAAAATACACATTAACACATACGGAACTACGGACACGCCTACTATTCAAACACCATAAAAATAATAAAATACTAACATTTAAATATTATTTTGGCCCGTTGATTAACATTATTCCAGTCATAACATGGATACTTCTGGTCACCAAAATTCTGTCAACGACCTTGCCAGAATAGATGCTTCTACGTGCGTCAGTTTTAAATGCCACGATATAATAGGGAAACCACGTAATTTTCCGGAGACGTTTTATTCCGCTGGTATTTTAATAAGTATTCATTCCAGCACACAGTACCTTGACTTCTAGTGAATTCCTCCTAGGAAATCAGCGACACCTGTCAGCAAAGAGCTGTTTATTTTGCAAAAGTGTCTATAGACGAACATGGGAATTATGTGGAACTGGCTGAAGACGCTCTTCCAATTCTGTGTAGATTTAATTTATTGGTCGCCTTTCGCCTTTTATTTATTGGTTCTTTTCACACGAAAGGAGGTATCTGATGAGATGACGAGTAATAGAGAAGTATGGAAAAAGAAGACATGTTGCGCCGACCCCAAATGAATTGGGACAAGGGCAAGAGAATTATGGTCGCCTTTGTATCTTAAAAAAAAAAAAAAAAAAATGCGTATCGTTATACATTTTTAAAAGCCATTAATCTGAGTAAAACCATCGGTCTACTCCCGTTTGTCTGAATGTGGGTCTCACAAAATCTCACTGTTGCTTCGATTGGAACCTTAGACCATGGGGATTTGTTGGCTGGAAATGTACTACGACTAAAGTGTAATGCCAGCTTTTAGGGCCAGGTTATAGGAGCCATCATCATCATCCGCAGCTCGACTTCACCCACTGCTGGGTCTATACCCAGCAGTGTGAAGTCAGAGAGGCCTATCCCTCTCTTTGCTTGTAAGCCAAGCTCCACGTTCTTGTGGCAGCCTCATCCAGGCTATAAGGTGAGAATGGGCAAACAACATTACCAGCGGAGTAATAACCGTTGCAGTCACATGTTACAGCAGCTTCATATCTAGCTATCAGCCCGAAGGCACTGTCATAAATGCGAATGTAAAAACGAGAAAAAGACCATGAGAGCATTTTGCCAATAATTTTATTTATGTCTTAATTAAGCAGCAGAATGTAATACATCATTGATAATAATTATTATGCAAAATAGGTACTACAGTCACTAATGCTGTGCAATTTTTGTGAACTTGTTATTCGACCTTGCCATATTGTATTTTGACCATAAAATTATAGGGTCAAAGCGTTTTGTGGGAAAGTACCAATTATGAGTTAGGTTATTACTTCTATTTATTATGCAAACGGTTATTGGCTCATAAAGTCATAATAATTAGAATGATGAATTGGGTATGTTGGCATTAAATGCATCATACAAAGTAGTATTTACTACTTACCTATGTAAAAACTATGTTTTGACTTTTGGTATGTAAATGAATGGGCACGTGGAGTTTAATTTTAAACAATTAGTGAATAGCATTTGGATACCTCTTATGGTTTCACAATTTTATAACAACCCATTTTCCATAATCTCGTCTTTCAAAAAATTTGTGCCTAAAAAATTCAAACTTTTATAGGATACGATATATCTATCTATATATTGCAAAAAAATATAAATGTCAGCTCTCAAAATTCGAGCGGAAACTAATTAAAACCGGCCGAGTGCGAGTCATACTCACACGCACACAGGGTTCCGTAGCAACAATATTACAAATATTTTGAAGGCTCATTCATATGTTGTATTACATTCAACAGCAAAACTAAATTTGTTTTTCATAGTATGTTTATGAAAAACAAAGTTACTGTTGCAGTTTGATGAAAAAGTCCTATATAACAAAAACTTAACATCAAATCTTATTAAAATCAGAATTTTCCTCCTCTTTAGAAATTAGAGATTCACATTTTACCACTTTGGATGTATCTATCTTTCAAACAATTGACTTTGAGAAAAAATGGTTTTAGGAACCTCAATGTCATTTTTAATTAAGACCTAACTATAGACACCCCGCACGACAGGTTCGATGAAAAAAAAAATTTTGGTTTCAGTTCCATGTATGGGGAGTCCCCCCTTAATATTTTTTTTTATTTTTGTATAAAAATCATAAAGCGGTTCACAGTCAGAATACATCTACCTACCAAGTTTCAACTGTGTAGTCCTAATTGTTTTGGAATACGGCTGTGACATACGGACGGAGAGACAGACATGACGAATCTATGAGGGTTCCGTTTTTTGCCATTCGACTACGGAATTCCAAAAAAAATGGCCTTGATCAGGCCAAGTCCATCATCTATTAATAAAAGAATATCTCATTTATCATCTTCTAGTCGTTATGCGATAATAATGGCTACCAATCTGATCTAATAATAACATTTTGAGATGACTCAGCGGATTTTTAAGATCACGAAAATAGATTGCCAAGAAAAAATGGGTTCAACGAAAATACAAATCTTCTAAGTATATTTATCTACCGTAAAGTGGGGCTTTTTGAAACTCCGAGCTATTTTGGAGCTTTTGTAATAAAAGATTTGATTGAATATATTTTTGTACCTATTTTGTGTTTCGTTTTTAACGTCCACCACTGCAGCATTCACTGGAAAGTTCTTTTAACGTCAAAGAACTCGTAAAAAGAAAATTCCACTGAATTTCAATCCAAAGTACAAAAAGAAAAGTTCTATAAAATCATTCACTGTGTTCTGTTGCTAATTAGGTAGGTATATTAAAAGTTAACGTTATTGGCTAATTAGGCAATAAACACTAAAACAGCATAAATAAATTTTACTTGGATAACATAACTTAGTGGGTGACTCGAAGATTTGTGGTTTATCACAGCTAGCAGTACTTATAACTAACTTGAAAAATGATTTCATTTATGTTTGTTTGAAATCACAATGAAAATAAAATTAATTGTGAAAAAACTTCCCTAGTTCGATTTTGTACCTACATAAGTTAGGTACGAGGTAAATAGTTTACATCAGTCGTCAATAGTCATAGAAACAATCTTATAAAATACCTATTGATAAAAAATGTTGTTGATCAGCGTATAATTTTTTTTAAGTTGAACGTTTAAAACAGCGCCACCTAGGTTAAGTAACATTAACTATATTGGTAAATGCTACTCCACACTAGATGGCGCTGTCGAGCGTTAGTTCAAGAATATAGATGGCGCTAAATATTTAAGAGCACTATGATTTACCACAGTTTTGTGTTAATACCTTCAAGTGAATAAGATCTTGTTACATCTTATTTTACACACGACGGCGGCCAGACTCAATTTATAGACCAACATTGTGAAGAACGGGTCAAATTGATTGCGTAGTCGTTTATGATGAACAGTTCACAGTGAGTGCCTTGTGGCTTGTTGTGTGGTCTAAAAATAGAGTAACCACTCAATGACAACTTATTGTGCTTTATCGTTTGATCATCTTTAGAAGTTTCATGAATATTTCAATTGTAAAAGAGTCATGCGCTTCAATTGCCTTCGCTTAGAGATTTGTGTAGGTATTTGTTTGAACTGCAAGATCATCGAACTTCAATTTCGTCTTGAATCTATCTACCGATTACAGACACCTAAAATTCTGTGATTAGGTATCTGCCTCCACGTCATTATTATTTATTTTAATGTACGACTGGTTGCCGTGTGAGTTTGGTTTTGTTTCCAAGTTGTAGAAAACGTTTCAACCTGAAAAAGCAAAACCAGAGCAGTTCTTAGGAATCAAAAACGTTAGCTCACAAACAAACATTGACAAGGGCAACCTCTCGTCTAAATAAATATGCTGAAATACTTGAAAACAAAACCAATTTTGCCATAAACTTCCTAAAATTTAAAACGACCTCAAGTGGCAAGCTGTTTTTTTTATAATTTTTTTTTCTGTGTGCAGAATTTGAATTCCTTTCAAAAGCCTAAAGCCATTTGGCAATCACCTTCGCGACGTTAGTAATTGAAATTCGCAAATTGAATTTCGAATTCTCGAGGCGTGAGCTTGAAGCGTCCGAACGTCGACGGCTCGTCTCATCACCGAAACGTTACAGATGTTTCCATTACATCTGCACCGTTCACACCCACTGCGCGAATTTAAAGAACCGTTCAGATTTTATTACTTGCTTGAATAACCATTTACAAGGCGTTTTGTATAAGAGATTTGGAGTGCAATTGATTTTGTTTAAACTGTGACCGAGTGCCTTGTTGGTCGAGTGGTCGCAAGCGCGTCTGCAGAGCATGAGGTCCTGGGTTCGATTCCCAGGTCGGGAAAATGTTATTGGATTTTTCCATCAGGAGGTTGATGGCAATAGGCTCGCTTATTATATGGGACTTGCGCACATAACTGGCGAAATATGAGTGGACTATTAGGTACACCTCTGCCTAACCCTTCGGGGATTACAGGCGTCATGTTATGTTATGTGACCGAGTGGCGTCCAAGAAATAGTAAGAGAAGTGTTGGTCGTCCAGCAGCGAGATGGGCAGATGGCATTGTTGCCATCGGGGATAAAACCTGGCTAGAACAGCAGCGTGGACATTAGCAAATTCCAAAGAGAGAGAAAAAAGAGAGAAAGAGAAAGAACGAGGAAGAGAAAGGGAGGCCTATACCCACCAGAGGGGAAGTCGGGTGTGGAAGATGATAATAATTATCGTAAAAATCATCACCGACCAAATGTTTGTATTTTCCTCAACCGTGTTTTTCGCCAAAAACAAAGTTATTGGAAACAAGTAGGTAAACATCATCATCGTATACCTTTTCCCAACTATGTTAGGGTCGGCTTCCAGTCTAACCGGATGCAGCCCTACCAGTATTTTACATGGAGCGACTGCCTATCTGACCTCCACAACCCGGTTAGTACTAGGTATTACGATACCCCTTGGTAAGACTGGTTGGATTTTTAAACATTTCTCCGACATTCGTTTCCCCGTTGAACGGTTCACCGACAGAACGATTCACTTTTCATTTTTTCACTGACAGAACGTTTCAATGACGAACATTTCGCCGACACAACGATTCACTTTTCATTATTTCACCGATAGAAAGTTTCAACGGCGAACGATTCACTTTTGAAAATTTCATCGACAGAACCTTTCACCGGCGAACGATTCGCCTACAAAACTGTTCATCTGCCCTTGGGTTATAAAACATAGGTATTCGACATGTAGACCTGTTTCCGTTTGTTGTTTACACCTGAATTAAGCTGTGAAGACGAAACTTAAAGTTTTATGTTAAACTTGAGCAAAACTAACCAAAAAAGTGACAAAACGTATTTGATTCAACGTCAATACATGTATCATACATGTTATGGAAACAAAATAAACGGAACAGGTCTACATGTCGAATACCTATGTTTTATACCCCAGGGGCAGATGAACAGTTGTGTCGGCGAATCTTTCACCGGTGAAAGGTTCTGTCGATGAAATTTTCAAAAGTGAATCGTTCTGTCGGCGAATCGTTCGCCGTTGAAACGTTCTATCGGTGAAATAATGAAAAGTGATTCGTTATGTCGGCGAAACGTTCGTCATTGAAACGTTCTGTGGGCGAAAAAATGAAAAGTGAATCGTTCTGTCGGTGAACCGTTCAACGGCGAAACGAATGTCGGAGAAATGTTTCAGAATCGACTGGTTGTCAGACTTTTTTGGGCCACTGACTACCTGTAACGACTGTCAAATATCTACAAATGACAGCCGGGATCAACGGCTTGAAGCGCTTTCCGAGGCACGGAGGAAAACATGATCACTAAAATGGGTATCATAATCTCTCTGTGTCACAGAAAACATTACATCACCCCTTTAATCCCTGAAGGGTCAAGCAGAAGTATAGCTATAAGAGAACACACATACTTCGCCGTTTTCTTCGTTTTTAAACTTGTAAGTACTAGGAGTCAGAAACCTAAGTTCAGCAGTGAACCTGATCTAGTTATTTAAAGAATTTTAATATACCAAAAAAATATATCATAAACAATTACTATCACCATAGTATCTATGCCTATAGTATGTATTTTAAAGACACGGCTTACGAATTAAACTTGTAAGCTCAAAAGCCAGTTTCAATCTATCGATACGATAATCTCTACAAGCTCAAACGAATATAGGCCTTGATAACCATCACGATTAATCCCAATAAATCCTGCCTATATTAGGCTTAAGTATTATTGTAACGATATAAGGCTAACATCTAAGTTACGACGGCAATAAACATCGTTGTCGCTTGAAATACTTTACACTTTTTTATAAGCATAGCCAGAAGCGACAAACACAGTTGGAGACCGCCTTTACGATGTAATACAGAAATAAATAGAATTCATGGAAAAAACAGCCATTCCACGCAGGCTCAACAGGCTTATGAATAAGCTACAACTGGGCTAATCTAAGACTGCATAGACTGCTGAGTAAAGATTGCCCTAGCAGGCTCGCTCTATGAATTGCAAGCGCGCATATACTAGTTGAACTTACAAGTATCTTTTGGCCCGTGGCCAAAATCGGAACTAACGCTGAGTTCTTGCACTTTCAATAGCATAGAAAGAAATTGTTTTATGAAATACAAAGAAAATATCACAAATGTTTACTAACAGCGCCCCCTCAACCTTAAAGATCCTAGTAGTACTATAGTCGCAACAAAGCACAAGACTTAAGGTGGAAGCACCAGGGAACTCCGTGAAACTCAAATTTAAGAAGAAAAAAAGTAAGAAAAATTTATTTCGCGGACTACGCTTCCCCCTTAACTGTTTTGGTTTTGTTTAATGTGCTGTCAAATGCATTCAATAGAACGGAATCGAATGGTACAAATCTAATGAGCTAATATACCCTGAAGCGATAAGAAACTACTTATTTACTAACTCCCCTTGACTGATTGTCGAATAAGATATAATGTAAGATTTATTTCTACCTAACGAAGTGTTAAACTAGGTGTCAGTCTTGGCATCTTAAGCCCCGGGTAGACGGCTATACGCATATCATTTAGGCGTTGCGAAATATTTTGTAAACTTTAGCGTAGATCACGGACGAGCGTTTTTATTCGAACATTTCGAGATAAAATAGATGTTTAATACTCATTAGCCCATCAAACACAAAAGTTATCTTTACATAGTATAAAACGAAAGTCGCGCCCGCTGTTTGTACGCTTAGATCTTTTAAACTGCGCAACGGATTTTAATGCGGTTTTCAGCAATAGAGTGATTCAAGAGGAAAGTTCATAATATGTAGGTATATTGCACCCGTGAGAAGCCGGGGCGGGTCGCTAGTATAATAATAAATAGTCATTTAATATCAAGTTAAACACGGGATAACCTACAATTCAGTCTAAAATACTAATAAAATACTATTTGTAAGAAAACACGTTTATCATCATGACTGACAAACCAAAGAAACTTAAAAAACGGCCGCTATAAATTGTTTCCTCAACGCAATCATGCTACTGAGCAGATCCAACCAGTTAAAAGCAATTCAATGCAGTTAAAAACTACTAAAGAGATTCTTTCATGCTCAAAGCTAAAATGTTGTTAATGAAAGATGAACATGAACATATAACATTAATGTTATAGTCGAATAACTAACAAATACAATTACATCTTGATTGGCTAATTGGTCAGTCGGATGAACTATTTTCCCTCGCTGTACGGGAAAGTTATAAAAAGGAACATTTTATTATCACTTGTCGTTCCATGTTATTTGTTGGAGAACTTAGGGAATGCTGTAGGAATGTCTTTAGATGAAGAAAGACCGTTTACCGGTTCTCTTTACTTGGTTTTAGAAGCCTATTTAACATCCTCTTTAGTAAACAGTAAAACAAACAGCAAACAGAACTCATAGCAAACAGTAAACATGGTAAATATCCCGTTATAAGAATTAATAGAAATATCCTCTTTAGTAGTTTTATCGTTAGTGAGAATCTTGATGGTATTACTATTAATACTAATAACGGGATATTTACTATGTTTACTGTTTTCTATGAGTTCCCGATATTTCGGCGCTGTTGCAAGCACCATGATCACGGATAAACTGAAGTTATTGCGGGTAAGTGTTTATGAGCAGACAAATCGGTCCCTATTTCTTGATAGTTTAAAATCTTATATCTTGATGGTATATTAAGATCTTTTTTGCAATGTTGCTATGACCGATGTCTTAAGGGATGTACCTATTACAACATTAGCCTTCCTATTCTAGGCTATTCTTCCTAATCTTGTTATGTTGTATGTGCTGACATCTTCATGCAGTACATTGTCTATCTATTGATCGCAGGTACTGCTATGAGTTGATTGATTTTTACTGCTTTCTATTTAACACTGTCCCTCGCATCATTGTCATAATCAAGTCTATCTATTAGCAGAACAGCATCTCTTTATTCCACCATCTCATTAAAATATTAGAATTCTTACAACACGTTTCATGTATCCCAGTCCTAACATCGTGTCCGAACTGGCTGGACCAGACACTTTGGGCGCGTCGTAATCGGATTAAAGTATCGATAACACAACTCGTTGACATGTATTTATATTTGTATCGAGAGCGCGCGTAATGCGGGCCTTCAATACATCATTAGTAGCGTACGGATCGATTTCTGTGCTAATTTTGTAGGAAGTAGGTCCATTGATAATTTTTGTTTTGGTATGTTTATCAATGCTGGGTTTTGAGGTATTTGGAGCTTTTGGGCTATTTTCAAAGCGTAATCTCTCAAATTTTGGTGTCCAATAAAGTATATTCTATCTTTCTATCTTAGCTCTGTATCCTCGTTCATTTTACTTTTCATAACTTCCTGTGGCTATTGCTATTACAGTTTGCAATCAAAGACAAATTCTAAAAGATTTTTGTCTGTTTAGTCTGTGATCTGTCTGTTTATTGCTAGTGTTTGATAGTTGTGTCATAGTTATCGACACGACGTATTTTCTCCGCTTACTAAGACTTTACTCCTCTCACTGTCTGACAGCAAAAATGTAACAGCCAAAAATAATCCATCATCACTGTCAATACAAGATATCCGCACTCTTTAATTAGGAAGTCAACACATCCGTATGCCGATTGCAATAAAAACGACAAGATATATGTCACATTAGTCAATTCAATTCGCAAACTAATCAAGTAATGGTAATCGGAATCTGTTTCACTTGACATTTGTTTTAGTAATAAGTAAATTAAAGCAGTTTCAACAACTGTCATGAACATTAATCTTTAGACCAGGTTAAGTAAAACTAATTTTTTCTAGCTTTGGCAGGTTCGAATACTCAATGAATGAGCTTTTAGTGATGGCTGATGATTTCATTCTTTTGATTGATTGAAGTCTTTAGAATTGGGATCAATCTTTTTTAACGACATAAAGGGTGTAACAAGACCCTTAACGAAGACTTCAACCAAGCATTATGTACAGCAAACTAAGTAACTTTACCCAAAAATTACTGCTGGGAAACGACTTTTTTTGGGGTGAAAAATCACGTTTTACGGTAAGACTCGATGTAACGCGCTCAAAACATTGTGCTGATAGATGGAATGCATAGTACGGGGGTCGTGGAGGTATGTAAAGTAAAATGTAATAAAAAACCTGTACTTAAAAAAAATACTTGTGTCATTTTCTGCCTTTGTTCCGTTCTATTTAGGGTCGGCGCAACACGTTTTCTTCTTCCATTCTCCCCTGTCAGACGTCACGGCATCATTTACTCCTTTCTCTTTCATATCATTCCTCACACAATCCATCCATCTTTTCTTTGGCGTTCCTCTCCACACAATACCAATATCCAAAATACTAATATATACTAATAAAATACTAATATAATAACATTAATATTCAAAAATTTTTTAGTCACATGCGTTTCATCTATACTTTTTAAATACTATTTGAAAAATATGTAAAAAATACAATCGACTACACAATCATAATAATCATTAAAAGATTTTTTCTTTCGAGACACACATTACAACGAAACAAGAATTTTCCAATCAATTATATTGACACCTCAAGTTTCTCTGAAAGGAGTCTATAAAGTAACTTGAATAATGAGCGAGGAAAAAGGTGTGATCTCAAGAATAGTGATGTAGTTAACTTGAAGGCGAGAGATGTAGATACATTTTCCTTTATTCATATATTTAAGTACTTATAAAGACAGAAGAATATGTCATCTGGCCCTAAGGATTAACAGTAAAGCCGATGGAAGTAGATGTCGCCACTTGAGTGAAAATAGAATTGAACTTAAGCGCCTCGTCGACGAGACAAATACCTGTTTTCACTTACACTAGCTATTGATTAGTCATTACAGGGCCACCTAGCGTGATACAGAAGCAAAAAGTGTTGCAGCTTTCTTCCTAAGTGCAATTTTATACCTCGTGTTAGAGGCAAAGAGCTTATTTTGCTATAACATCTTCGAGGTCCATTCATTATGAAGGAGCCTTAGGATCAGTTCAATACAAGTTGACAGGCTGTAGCAAAATAAGGAAGTGAACGAAACCAAATTTTGTTCCGAATTTTTTGACATTTTCTTTGATTAGCAGCTCTGATCTGAGCTGGCTTCGAGATATATTGCATGCAGGGCGTAAACTGACCCTTCACGAAACCGTCAACCAAGCATTCTGTACATCAAACTAAGTAACCCTACGCAAAAATTATTCCTGGGAAACGACTTTTTTTTTTTGGGGTGAAAAATCACGTTTTACGGTAAAACTCAATGTAACACACTCAAAACATTGTGCTGATGAATGCTTTGAATAGTCAACAGGTCATTGAGGTAATTTAAATTAATTTATAACCTTAAAAAGTAGTATTTAAATAAAACTTGTGAAAAAATTGGAAATTTGACCTCAAATATCTCCGTAACTAGAAGGTTCCCAGGTATGGTCCAGAACAAAAAAAAAATGATCGCAATGACGGGGAGAACAAGTGCCTTTCGGCTTCGTTAAGGGTCTTTTTACACCCTTTATATTGCACGCTTCAAAGACAGTTGACTTGACAAATGTACATAAATAAATCTTGCATTACGATTCTGTTTACTGATTACTTACGTGAAACGCGGAATAAAATATGTAACAAACTTGAAGTGTTGACGTAACGGTAGCAATTACCATGTAAATTAAATTTGCTCTTTTTTGTAATGATATATAGCTTTTAATAAGGTGATTATCTGAATATATGAAGCAGGATAATGATATAAATCTGAATATAATTATATAGTGAATAAGTAGGTATTTATCTAGTTATATTACCTTCACTTTCAAACTGGTAATTGCATGAGAGTGTGACCTAAACGCAAAGGAATATTCATGCAACTAGAGTGAAAATTTTAGTGATATAAAAAAAAAAATAAAAAAAAAAAAAAAATTGTGTTCTTGTGTATTTTTTTTTTTATTTGTGAAAGGTTTTCTTTTTATGGTTTCAAAAAATTGTTACGGATGATTACCCTTTTAAGTAACATCGGGGCAATTTTTCAAACAATCCTGTAATCACTTTAAATAACCTTTTAAAATTCCAAGGTGCACTTATTTTTTTTAAATAACACCGCAACAAACGAGCCAGTTTTGGGCGTATCACAATAATTAAAGAATTCAATAAACCAGCTCTTAAGATTTGCAACTTCACTCGAGGTTTAACGTGGCATTTTTTCTCGATAATTACATATAATTTTATTTATGCTTGCAGAGTAATCGTCTCACGGGGCACTTATTTGGTGGTCCGAAATTTTTATGCGTTTTAACAAAGGCCGGTTGACAACTCGATAATTTAACGATGCAATTATTTCTTGGACAATAAGAGCGAGTATTGTGCAACGTCGTAAAATTTTGTGGGATCGACATAAGATTGTCGATCGTAGATATTATCAGTTTTATAAAGTTGTACAGCTTTGTCAGAAAGTGATTTATTTGTGTACGGTACATATCGGCGTTGTACGTTAATCTGTCATTGTAGCCGTGAAATTGATGAAGTGCGAGAGAAATTGGACTCAAACATTTATGACATAAGATTTCATTTCACTTGCGTTTTTTTTCCCCGAATTGTGCCGCCCCCTTTTAAATGAACTTTAATTTGCCTTAACGTATCTTGCCCACTTTTCGGGTATGTATTACGTGGGTTTTATAAATAGAGTCAATTTATTATTTGTTCCAAATGATAAAAAAAGTTTCAACGCTTTTGTCAACTATCAACGAAAGTATAACAAACACATGACCTGATTCAATTATTTTTCCGCAGAAATGAGCGGAATCGTAAAATTGATTATTTTATTTTATTTTAAAACTAAACTTTGCCCCACACTAGGAATTTTTCCTGTACATTGGGTGCGTTTACATACATTTAAACTCACATACTCAAACATCCAGACCCGGAACAACTACGTGTAGGCCATACGAATGTGTATTTGTTCCATGTGGGATTCCAACCCGCAACACGCGAGCCAATCGCTCAGCCAATTGGTGTTTTGACATACATATTTGAAAAGAAAAGACTATTGACTGAAAACTCTGTTCCTAGAATAACAAAATAAACTGTACTTAACTGCTGTTTTCGTAATGATGAAGACTTATAGGCAAAACATAAGTAATCCCTAAATGTACATAAATGTTCCCTAAATGTACATAAATGTAAATTTAGCCTAAATGTACACTTTTTGTTATACGTTAAATAAATCAATTATTCTATTCTATAATCGCTTCAAGTTCGAAAACAACTGAAAATCTATCTAGGTAACAAGTACTCAACGACATCTACAGCCTTACATAAAACGCTGCAAATGCATGGAAGATGGCGGAAACTTATAAGAAATCCATTACAAAGGTCATTGACACCAAGTCCAATGTTAGTGCTGACCACAAAGCCTAGGGTACGCTCCACACAGACCGCAACATAGGCACATTATGGATGCTTCGAATAATCTTTAAATTTCACAAAATGGATATTTCTACTAACGGTCGTGAGGGGCCGTTCAAGTATTACGTAAGCACTATGGGGGTCGTTGTTTTGCTTATTTTGGATGACATGGGGGGTAGGGGAGTCTAGATGAAGATTACGTCATCGGTAGTTATTTACTTTTTTACACGAATGGCAACCCTCACATTGTCTATGCTTGAAAACGAAACTTATTTTCGGGAATTCCCGCAAATAATGCATACGTTTAGGCACTCGTTTTAGAACCGATTAGGGGAATCTAATCTCTATCCTAAATCAATTTTCTTATTTTTAAAATTATAATTATAACATTATAATTAAATACATTTATAATTGAAAAATCTTTACGTTAGCATGGAGGAGGGGGTAAGAGCTTAGCTTACTTTTGCTGACAAGGGGGATGGGGGGGTAAATAATTGTAAAAAATCTCGTTACGTAATATTTGAACGGCCCCTGAGAGAAAATTGTTCTATTCACAAACGAATCGGTGCACGGTGCCGGTGTTTGGAAAGGCTAGTGCTCTAATATATTCCACGGATCGCCTTTTACAGGATAGAGGAGCTTATTTCTATCAGCATCGCGATCTAAAAGGAATCTTTGCCAGTCGTCAAGAGAGAATAACGACTGACACTGATACCCCAAAGTTTGTCGAAAATAATAAGAATCTTAAGCATGCCTATTGTGAAGAATGTTTGGTAAAAAGTTTTAATTCTACAAATAAAACTAAAACTAAGACATGATCGACCTCTATGCTCTAACGACGTAGACGACGATACATGCTCCCAATTGGCCAACAATGGCGAACAGTGAAAGACTCAGCCTTTGCCTAACAATAGGACAAGCGCAAGTCACAACTGAAGAAACACGGCAAATGCATTTGTGAGAAAGACAAACAAAGCACAGTTAATGGGCCCGACACTTGCATATTTTAGGGTCACCATGAAGTGCTATGGATCGCAGGTTGATATCGCATTCATCAAGCATGATAAGAATGATTAAAGACTGGTGATTTGGAAAGCATTCTTAATTTATAAATAAACTAGCTGTTGCCCGCGACTTCGTTCGCGAGGAAATATTGATGTGAATGCGAGAGAAGAAAAAAAAAGATGTGTGTGTGCCTATGTGCTATTTCGGACTATAATCTATCTCTGTGCCAAATTTCATCTACATCCGTTCAGCCATTCTGGCGTGATTGAGTAACAAACATCCATCCATCCATTCAAACTTTCGCATTTATAATAGTAGTTATTTATAAATAAATAAATAATACAATTTATTTCTACAACTTCAATAAACACTACATGAATGTGCTCTCGACCCCTGAACCAGGACATCCTGTATGTCAGGAGTTCATGAAAGGTATTTCACGGTTCTCAAATATTGAAAGAGAAAATGTTTGAGGACAGGAGGGCCCTAGTAGAATCAAGACGGAGACGTATTTAAACTTATACTGTCACTTACGGGATATCTTCCGTGATTGTTCATTATTTTGAGCTCCCGATATTTCGGCGCTTGTTGCAAGCGCCATGCATGATCGTGCGATATCATGAGCTCAAAATAATGAACAATCACGGAAGATATCCCGTAAGTGACAGTATAAGTTTAGTTGTAAACCGTGAAAGCTTAAAACAGTTTTTGAAGACGTATTTTTTTTACGACTTTATCAACTACGACTTGTTGATTTTGTCTCGCAATAATATAACCAAAGCGTGCTACATAATGCGAATTATTGAATAACATTTGACAGACGAACCAATCGTTGTTTTGACAACAGTTGGCGAGTTTTGTAAGCAAAAGTAAACGCGTAGTCAACCGGTGTCTACAATGCAGTAGTAGGAATTTCTAACACAATCATAAAGTTCCCTGCAGACAAATTAGCTGTTAAACAACTAAATTATGTTTATAAATACAGGAGCTATAAGCCTATAAGTCATACTTCATTAAGTTCTTTTGTAATTGGCCATAAACTATGACTAAGCGGGCACAAGGAGGTGGTCAAAGAAGTTTCTTAATCAAGCCACGTAGGTAAGTTATTTATATCTGCAAACAGTGATCTGAGTAATTTACATTTGTAGTAATTGATTACGTAATCAGTGATACTGATTACAAATACATAATCACTGGTTCTGTGCATGGACTATTTGTGTGTTTATGGTCATCATTATGTGCAGTGATTACGAAATGAATGATCACCGTACATTTAGAAATCTATATAAATAAATAAAATTGAAGTGTCTGTTTGTAATTTTAAAAATATCGTTTTTTACTGAATGGATATGAAAGTATAAAAAAAACTTATAACAAAAAAAAACACTTATTTTTATTTTTGTCTGTCTGTCGGTTTGTTCCGGCTAATCTCTGAAACGCTTGGACCGATTTTGACTGGCAGATACCTGATGTTACAAGATCAAACTTGGGCTACTTTTATTTTAATAAATAAAAGGGTTCCGTGCAATAAAACCCTTGTAATTGCTTACAAAATCCAATTAAAAAAGGGAAGTAACATTTATATAATAATATCACGCGAAAAAAGGTCGCGGGCAACAGCTAGTATTCATAAAATTGCGGTAAGTGGATCTCTAAAGTATTGCTATAAAAATTATAACCAAACCAAACCTACTTGTAGGCACTGACTATAGCAACAGGGATTACTAAAAAGTTCACAGATTTTGAGCTTTATTTCAATGAAAAAGTTTAGATTTTCTGACCGTTTCACCGCGAGCGGTAATGCCCCAAAGCTTTCACAAATTGCTTGACCTAATTCTTGTTGATTGTTATGATCATTTTCTAACGATAAAATCGCGCTAAGATCTTCGTGATTTAGTTTATTTTCTGCAGATTATTATCTACATCCGTCCGGTGCAAAATTATGTTTAATATAAATTATCACTGAATATTTTAAATTATAATTTATATAACCACGACCACATACGTAGCTTCTAGTTACTGCGTTTAAGAGACCAATAAAATTACATTAAAATATAAATTTTACGGTTGTAGGATGTGGTTGAGTACATACGCCGATAACTAATACGACTTATCTTAAACACTGTTTTAAGCTTTCACAGTTTACAACTAAACTTATACTGTCACTTACGGGATATCTTCCGTGATATTCCTGGTGATACTGTGAGTGTGTTTTGCCGTGACTTAGTGTCGAGTTCCAGTAGTGCGCTTAGCAAAAGACAAAGAAAGAGGGTAGATAGATTTGTCTGCTCTTAACAATTTTATCTTCCATCCACCTGCATTCTCCAGTCAACCCGCGATCATGGCGCTTGCAACAGCGCCGAAATATCGGGAGCTCAAAATAATGAACAATCACGGAAGATATCCGAAGATATATAAATAATAACTTTATATCTAAAGTGTTCAAGTGCCTCTTTGGTCGAGTGGTCGCAAGCGACTGCTGAGCATGAGGTCCAGGGTCACCAGTTTGGGGGTATGAAGAACAGGGTGTAAAATTCTTCATCCCCCATAGAAGAGGAGGATCCTCTGACCAGACGGGTGTTATAGAAAGAAAGAATAATGTTTGTTTGACATCAGTTCATCAAGCACACATAATAAAAAAGATACAAAATAAAAAAAAGAATATAAAGAGAGAAAATACATGTGCTGTGTGCCTCACGGCTGCGCCAGATATGTCTGGTGGGCTGGTGCCCGACAGTTGTTGTCGGGTTCTTCTGTGTAGTGTTAAGTCGCGGATAACTTTACCTGCGCGATGTAGGATTTATGAATATTTCGATGTTTTAGTTCATCGTCTGTGTCATAGATGGCGCTGTAGTAATTTTTGTTCTATGTTGCTGTAGTAGGTACTCTTTGTTGTGCCGCTACATTTCCATCAGGAATTTTCTCAGTGGCAGCCGCGGCGTTTGGCTTTGTGAATGGCAATGTTGATGGTACTAGGCTCGCCCCCTACTACATGGGACTTAAACGTTACTGTCGAAATGTGGGTTTGGAATTGGGTCCACCACTACCTAACCCTGCCTAACCCTTCGGGGATTACAACGTTAATGTTATGATTGTGTTCAATTATGTCTGTTTGGTACATAGGTACACATTGGCAACAAAACTACTAAACCCATTTTGAACTGAATACTGTTCACTCTTTCAGACCGTGTAAGAACATTAACTTATGAATTTGTAAAAGTGAGTGCATTTATGGAGAATATACACGCGATTTAAATTATAAAATTGAGAGAAGAGAGAGCTTTCAGATAGTCCAGTGTAAAATTATAGACCGACCGCTTTAATTAGTCCCGCCAAGCCTCATCAAAGGCACATTAAGCGTCCACAAAGTCCTAACAATATCCCACAGGATGTTTGCTTTAAAATAACCAAAATCCACGTAGGTATTACGATACTAATTGAACCAATACGTGATCAACCTTCAGAATATTCCATTTAAATTGATACCTTCGCGAGGACTCTTTAAGCGGTCGGACTATACATCTAGAAATTGGCTCCGAACTACAATTAATTTGTTTATCACTTTTTCATTTGGATGTAAAATTGGCACCAACGTACGTATCACCGAAACGATTTCAAAGAATACGAAAATGACAGATAATTTAAATAATTATGTGCTCTTTGGAAACGTAAACGGATTACGTCAAGCGGATAAACGTCAAAATGTCACATGTCTATGGTCATCAACATCATTAACATCTACGGTCAGCAACCCAGCTGTCAAACAAGTAATTTACCCGATAATACTCTCACGTAATTAAAGGATGGCCCCTAACTAACCCTTCGCAATCAAGCTTTAGAAAGAAAACGAATTAAGTGCTAAAAAAAACACGCTCTTGTGGTTGCCCCTGAGTCCGATCAAGAGGAAACGATAAGGGACCGAGTTCCCCTAAGAAATACACGAGGCGTAGTGAAGACGACCGCTTTCGTTCGTCCCCGTCATTGTCGGAAGTCGCCAGTTCTCGTCCACCGGAGCGCTTCCGTCACTTATTAAAGGTCCATTCGTCACGTCATGTAGGGCTGCCCCAAAACACATTATTCGATCATTTAGTTTGAGTTTTGTTTAAGGTAAGTACCCACGACGGCGGCCAATCAAGCTATACATAACCAGTTGATGCGGATCTCTCATTGTATAAGAAATCTATACAAAGCGAGGTCAAGTTATACAGGAAATGTACAGCTTCATGTGCCGCCGTGTGTACAAGTGGGGAATCCCTCAATGCAGCGCAACAAATTCTTTTTTTTTTTTTGTAATTTTACGGCTATCGTTGCCCATCTCTCCGGCCGCATTCGTGCTACGTGGCCAACGTCGCTCACTGGACGCTTGTCGGAGGAAATCGCCGTCGAGGTAGACCGCGGCGAAGGTGGTGTGACGATCTGATCTCGTTTGCGGGGCGGACATGGCCAGTTACGGCACAGGATAGAGAGGTTTGGAAGGAGATAAGGGGAGGCCTTGGCCCAGCAGTCAATAGACCAATTAGAAATAAAAAAATACGGCGCTGTTTTACGTTGTTTGGTGATCGAAAACAAATTTTTGGAACTTAAAAAACCTAGCAAGTTGTAAAAACGTAAACCTTTCCGAACTCGTAACAAAAGTTTTGAATTCTTTTATTTCTTTTTGTTTTGTCCCTTTTCTGATATTTTTGAAATATTCCTAATCATAACACACATTTCTTTTTCCTCTTTGTTTTTGGGGTTTTTTATGGCTTATGTTTAACTTACCACCAGATATAGTAATATATAACAGACAAAAATAGTAAATGATCACCAAAATTAAATCCGCATTTTAATGTAAAATTATAACCAAAGTTTTAACATCTCGCTATCCTATTTAAGCAAACTGACTCCAAAAAAATCATTGTTAACCCAAAAATTTATTTTGATTCAAAGTTCTTTTGGTTTAAAGTACCTAACCTTAAGTCGGGGTGCCCCAAGTCCCGAGTTTGCTTCGCTTGCTATTGATTCCTAAGTATTTGTTGTTCCGTTAATTAAAATTACCGTTGTGCCTATTTAATATATATAAAGTTGCGCTTGCGTTGCGGTGGGAGGGGATTGCAAGCCGGAGACATAACTTAATATGGCATCATTATACTTTATTTGGTAAAAAGCCTACAATTTATGGCAATCACAGTGGTTTATTTAGGCAAAAATAATACATTAATTTGGTCGTCAAGATTTGGTGATCATTTACTAAATTTGGTGGTCGAATACAATTTAAAGTGGAGTCGTGACTAAAATAGCTGGTACTATTGTATTTTTAGACTTTATTTTTCTGGTGTTAAGTAGATATTTTTGGTTACAAAACTAAGGGTATCAAAGCATTTAATGGTGGTCATTATATTTATCCCCGTTTTTTATCCACAGGAATACGTCAACCCCATTGTATCTTAAACCAAAATATTATTCACTATACTAAATGGAATACTACTACACACTATACTATACTATCACTACACTACTACTACACTATACTAAATGGAACATTTAGGGAAAAAAATCTGGGAACATAGTTACACTCATTCACACTGCCAAACTACAGAGTTGTTTCGCTAGATCAGATTTAGGACGTGACAAAATCGTCTGAATTAAACCTATATCTAATCTGTTCAATGAATGCTCTCTTACCGAATCTTCTCTCTCTTTCTTCAGTATTGCAAATTGACACAATCCGATCTAATTGATTTATTTGCAAAATCTTACTGGATCTGGCAACATCACGAGTATTGGCCGTATTAGTTAGATGCTACTTATTGTAAAGAAACCTATAACATAAGTAATAAGTAGTTATACTCACAAAGGCGCCCTTATGTCGCGAATTACATTATTTATATTGCACTTCATATGCACTTATGTGTACAGTATGACAGTAGTGTACACATAAGTGCATATGAAGTATAAGGTAGGTGACATCTTGAGCTAGGTGAATTCTTTTGTAATGACGTAGTGATCTTTATCAAAACGGCTAGTATACAATCATTGTCAAACACTGTTTTAACCTTTCACGGTTTAAAACTAAACATATACTGTCACTTACGGGATATCTTCCGTGATTATTCATTAATTTGAGCTACCGATATTGTGACACTGCGAGTCATCTCGCGATCATGGTGCTTGCAACAGCGCAGCGTCGAAATATCGGGAGCTCAAAATATTGAATAATCACGGAAGATATTGAGTAAGTGACAATATCAGTTTAAATTGTCAATTTCAATATTTAGAGCTAGGATCGGAAACAAATTTGTGAAATGATCAGACAAGTGGCCATTGCTATCAAAACTTGTGCCCGGTTGATGGCAATAGGCTCGCCCCCATTACATACTGGCGAAATGTGAATGTACTATTAAGTACACCTCTGCCTAACCCTTCGGAGATTACAGGCATGGTGTATGTTACGTTTATCTTAGACCTCTGTTTCCATAGGTCTACGTCAATTCCTATTCTTAAAAGTCTGAGAAGAATTTCTATACCGTAATCAAAAGTTCTATACGCTTAACAAGAAGTTAAATAGCTCTCAATTTTTTATAATTATAAACTGTCGAGTCACACGATTCACTAACAAAAGATCTTAACAAAACAGATCATTTAATCCTTTCTTCCCATTGAATTTCAAACCTTAAGTACAGACAATTTAGGATGTATTTTTAGAAGACGCGTCTTTAAATATTTGTGGTGTGTCTCATCTTTGAAGAATAGGCGCAGATAAGATGCAGACTAATAAAATAAACAAAAAAAAAAATGAGCAAGACATATGACATGGTATGCTGTTACTATTTTTAGAATATTTACTTTTGACTTAGATCATTAAGTATCAAGAAAGCGTACAAAAAGAAATCAGCTCTGCACACCTTTTAATATATCTATGCTTCTAATACTATAGTAATATTATAAAGAGGAAAGATTTTTTTGTTCGTTTGTACCGAATAAGCTCCGAAACTTCGGGACCGATTTTAACCATTTTTTCACCAATAGAAAGCTAAATTATCAGGAAAGAACATAGGCTATAAATTATATTAATATTATGCAAGCAAGACGAGCTATAACAATATTTGCGAACGAAGTCGCGGGCGAATTGCTAGTAATTTATATTTTGTTCCCCTGCATCCCTTTCCGAGATTCCCAGCGGTATGCAAATGTCTACACAGGGGGGAAGGGACATCGACGTTAAAATGGATATAACTGTTTTTTTTTTTAAATTACCTATGAAAAATTTGTATGGCCCATAGAAATTTTTCATAGGTAATTTCAAACTTATGTACTGAATACGTAGCCGTTCTAGTGTCGGTGTCCTTTCCACCTTGTATGATTAGCAGTAAAAGTAGGTTTTCGGAATAGTGTTGTAATAAATTGGTACCTCTTTTATTAAAATGGGATTGTGACCCTAATTACAGAGGCAATAAGTCGACAACTGAAAAAAAAATGCTTTGTCGAGAATTTGACAACCCTGCTGCTACGATTCACATCCGAGTGCGAAAAAAATGGCCCAAAGTCACTGTTCCGTTTATGCGTGAATGAAAGTATCCTGAGAAAAAAGTTTAAATTATATGAAAGAATAGCTACGTAAAATAACCTAAAAGTATGTGTGGATTGTGGAGTGTGGAGTTGTTGAAGACTTACACCATTTATGATGGACTGTGTTCGTTATGAGTCTGGGAGAAATGACCTGTTTAAGGTACTCAGGTTGAACAGACTTGAAGTAGGCACATTCCATAAAATCCTGGCTGAACCAAATAGCGATGATGCGAAGAGTCTGTTTAAGTTCATGGCCCAGATATGAACAACGTATATTCAGAGTACGATGGGACTGACATACGCATTGCGATTATAATAGTCCCTCAATAAAAAAAAACCTAAAAGTAAGAATGATACGGATGGCTATAAGAGTAGGGGAAGAGCAAAGACACGATGGATGGACTGTGTAGAAAGACGGTGGCAACTGGGGGCATAAACTGGCTGCTTTAGCAAAATAATATGAGAATCTCGTCAACATACTTAAAATATTCACAAATTGTAACGTAATTCATATTATTATCCTATTATGACAGACATGGTGCGCCGATCTCAAATAAATTGTGATGCCTAAGTGCGGAAGAAAAAGTAAAATGGCAAACAAAACCAAAAGGGATAAACTGACATCCTCAGCAAGTTAGCCCGCCATATCAAAAACACATCAATAAAATCCATCCCACAATTTGCGCTTGATAAATATCATACACAATTTCTTATGTCTTATGCAAAGGAGAACGAAATGCTATCAAGTGATAAATAAAACTACGTAGCCGCAGGGCGCAGCAGGTTGATCACTTTATCATCATTACTGACAAAGGAATTGCCCCATTAAAGGTGTAATTCACCTCTTCTCATACACCGATGTCAGCTCCGTATTGGATGGTACATTATCAGATAAAAATTTCTTAAGGAAACATTTTCTCTCTTTATTGCATTTCTCTTCTTTGTGATGATATTTTATAGTGGAAAAAGTACTTTTATCTTTAGAATAGGTATTTCGTGCAGTCGTAGTGTCTAACGCTGTGCTAAATAACATTAAAATTTCTTAAAATAGCTACGTTGGTATAAATACTATTAATAACAGTATTTACACCAACGTAGCTATTTTAAGGAATCAAAATGTTATTTAATTATGTATTATTATGGTACCAGGAAAAATAACTAAAATAATAATAGAATTTTATGATAGTCTTCTGTTATGTTAATACCTAACTTCCATACCTAATCTGTAACTGAATTTGTGTTTACTTCAATAATTCAATACTTAATACTTTTAAATAAACATTTTTAATGATAATGTAAACATAGACCAAAGAATGTCGTAAGAAATCTCACTAAAATGTTACACCGAATTGATTAGAAAGAATGTTGCCATTAAAAATAAGTAAGATACTTGAAATTAATGAATGAACAAACTCTCTACCGATAAAGTAAATGATATGACACTTAAACGCAACGAGTTGAATTAAAATGTACGTAAATGGTATGAAATGTACGTACGTAAATTTATACAAAGCTTGAAGCGCATGCCACACCGCCAGCTAGCGAGCGAGCGAGCCGGGCAAGGCATCGTTTCACATCTTTTCATACTTTGGTTCACACCGCGAACTACCGAAAGAGCCGAAACGATGTATAAAAAGAGGCTAGCCCGACTCGCTCACTCGCTAGCTGGCGGTGTGGCCTGCGCTTGACGGTGGTTGAGCAATCAAGAATGCCACACTGCACAAAACATTGACCAATGTAAAACTAACAAATGCAACATGTACAGTCTCAAGAGATTTCCTGAAAATTTTCTCACAGATTTGAATTTTGGTATATCTATCATTTCTTGGTTTAATAAATTAGGAACATGTAGGTAAGTATGACCAAAGAAACATTGGATGGACTGTGACTTGTGAGTAGTGACTAGTTGACTACTGAGCTTACGAATAACAAAGAAGTATGGAAGAAGACCAAGGACCGTTGGGGCACACGTGTTCTTAAGTGAAGACCACGAATCGCCAAACGTAAAGTGGGGGCACCTCAGGCTCGGTGGAGCGACGATCTTCGCAGGGTATCTGGTAGCAATTGGATGAGAGTTGCCGAGAATCGAGTTAAGTTGCGTGTGATTTAAGCGGACTATGTCCAACAGTGGACTGTTGTAGGCTGATGATGATGATGGAAGAATAAGAGATTCTACGTCTTCTAGATTCATTGAGATAAGGGTAGGAGATATCAATGACGATGATGTAGATAAGCATGACTTAATTAGATAAAGAGATGTGGGACAGTAGTATGTAAATTTAAAGGCAGAAAAGTACTGACTAAAAGTGGAGTTTAACAGAAGTCAGAATCAAATACGGGTGCCAAGTTCTCTCATCAGAAATTAAGATCAAATGGTTATTCTAATTGTAAAACACGTTTAACAAAATGTCATACAGATAGATTGGTATGTAATTAGTTCTTTCATGAAATCGCTTTGGACCAGGTTCAAGATTATCAAGATCTAAGAATTTCAAGCCCAATTTATAACAAATACCTAGTAGCCTTGCCAATAAATTGACAAACACGTGAAAATAACAAACTTTAATCATGTATTTATTTATTTTATTCTAACAATGGTTACTGCAGTTACCGATACCCTCGTGGTTATAGATTCCTTAAAAGATTATTGATTTGTAAGATAAATTTGAGAAAAGGTGGTGAAGCTGGGGGTCCTTCACTAACATAGTGTTTGAACTAAGAAGGGAACATGGCTTAATTGATCCACGAATGAGTGTAGGTCCGTAAAACTTTCTGCCAAGAGTTTATACTGTCACCCAAGACGTCACTTAGCCTGTTATCTGCACCTTGTGACTTTGTGAGTTCTTACCGAAAATTGATGGACCAATTAAAGGGAACGGCAGTGTTATCATTGCGAGCAGTTGAATTTAAAATTGGAACAAAAGTGACAGTTGCAGAAGTAAATCAACTTTCGTTTTTTTCTTCTTTTTTTTTATTAATGTGTCTTTATCGGCCAGTGTTATCAGGTCGTAAGTTAATTCAGTGTTTCAGAGCTTTAGTGCCGATAAATCTTGGCGTTTACTGGTCTCTTTGCTGATATCGAGTCTTAAAAAATAATGGGCGGTCCGTATGATCATTCTTACTTGCTTCTTCATGATAAACGTCGATTCTGATTGTGGGTAATCTATTACATAAATCTTTGATGCCCAAAATATTTTTAATCTTGTATCATTCAAGGTCATTGATAATAATGATGATTGGAAATTTTATAGTAGAAGTGACATGTCTGTTTCTACCCGAAGAATTTTCTGCTATATGTAGTAGATAAAATAAATTATTGTCTATTCATGACTTGCAAAGTTTTGCCTCTCTCTAAACGTGTCTAACAACGTAAGTGACAGATAAAAATAAAACAGCAAGCTGCATCGTGTCTGAGCGTATGACAATCTAATATAGGTCATACCTCAGCAGTCACGAGACGAGAACAGCCCGTGCACAACTGGTAGTAGCCGGCGACACAAAGAAATTAAACTGGTTCGTTGTTCTTGGCTAAATAGCATGTATTAAGAGTGTTACACACTATTTCGGGTCGGGACATTCGATTCGGCATAATATATGTTGAACAGTAAAGCCGTCCCAAAGCTACTTCTACACATACACTTTACATTTGACGGCACGGTTGGTGCAGTGGTTGGTGATTGGCTGCTGCGCTGCGTGTGGCGGGTTTGATTTCCGCATGGTCCAAATATGTATATGTGTGGCCTACAAGTAGTTGTTTCGGGTCTGGCTGTTAGTTTATGTGAGTTTAAATGTTTATAAACACATCCACGTTTAGCTATGCAGCATAATTATATGTTATGCAGCTGCCGCACAATTAGAGTTAAACTAAGTGATTTTTTTCCCGAATGTATGAATATCTACATACATTCGAGTTTGACGCCCGACTGTCCCGAATCATGCCGAACCGAAAAATGCCGAACTTGTCTGTAACATCCCTTACATTAGTTTGTTGCAAAGATAATGGTTAGGTCAAAGACTAGGCGTTTTAAAATTATAAACCAGTTAATCTAGTCTTATTTTTTTACTGATTTATAAACGTTGATGTCGAAAGGAAACTACACTGTTAAACATGTGACTTTGAAGTCTAATTGTAGATCGTGACATAAAGCTTAAACAAAATCTCAATCTGTCACTCGGTTGAGTGCTGAATTTTAAACACGAGAAGAAAATAAAAGTAATGACTACCCAATAAAATCATGTCCAACATTTAAATGAAGGCACGTCAGAAAAAAAAACGAATAAAAACCGCAATTTATTGCAAAAGAATATTTTACGTTATACTTTAACGAAGGCGAACTTCTGAACTCGGAGCACCAGTTAATAGACATCCGCAACCTCGTAAAGTTGCGGTTGCGTACAACAACCTTATACAGGGACTCGACTTTATACGCGGTATACAGTGACAACCAGACGACGGTTCTTTACGACATTGCGAAACTTCGGAATAAATTAGACAATGCGATCGAGGACACCGCGAAGGTACCCTCGTAATTCCCATAAAATATACAAAATACGATATGAGACAGATATCACGCCAAATAAACATACCAAAGCAATTCGTATAATAACAACCAATAAAACATTTTAATCGTCAAGCAAATTGAAGAATTTTTGATTAATTAGCGTACTTTTCAAACTGAATTCGTTTATCACCGACCTAATTTAGCCACAATTAGCAATAATAAAGCATCTGCAATAAACACGTAATGCTGTTGATATCCTTACAATTTCATTAAAAGTTACAGCCATGATGTCCTTCTTCGGCACTCAGACAGTACTTGAACAATAAAACGAAGTCAGATAGTCGTTGAATCACTTGACATACATTTGTGAGAAGAGAAATTCTTACGTGAAGCTTCAAAATATTTCAGCGGAAAGAAACCAATTACCCAAAACAATCTAGAAAAAGCAGGCCAACATATATTCTGAAGTCTTAATAAAATTATTGATGGTCTCAAACCGGGAAATAGTCTTGCACATAAAGAACTAAATGATATGTAAAATAATGCCAGTAATATTTTGTTCAATAGAACATTCGAATGCTGGAATTCGACCATTAAATCTTGAGTTAGAGTGGTTTGTCGCGTTCCAGAGGCCTAAAATATATGGAGATGTGCTACGATATTTATTTCTCAAGTCTGAGCAGACAATGCGGTGTAAATAACACTAGTTCCCTTATTTATGATGCATTATTTCAATAATACATTCTATGTACCTACCGTTGAAAGTCTGAAGGTTTCGTTAATATAACAGGAATAGATTTATTCACTTAGAAAGTATTGATGATGATGATAATATTACTAATTGCTAAATAAAGAACATGAAGATAAGAATAAAAATTTAGATTACATGCGTAAGTGAGAAGCCGATTATATTCACGTTAATTAATCTAAATATGAACTTCGACGTGTTGTTTAATTAAAATAATTTAACAATACAGTCAAAACCTTTTTGGAAAACGAGATTTCTCCTCTCCATGTTTGGGTACAATAACTGGTCATATTTCGAGCAGAGTTTCCACCTCGTTGGGTTTATTTGTTCTGTCTTTTCATGGTTCAGTTAAAAAGTTCAAAGGCAAAATGTATTCTGTACTTTAATTCGGTGAAAAAATATCTATTTTTATTGGAGAGCTTGTTTATATTCATTACTAGTCGTGTGTGTCTTATCTATTTTAAGAAACAGCCTTGTAAATTTTGGATTAGTATGATTGCGAAAAAAAGGTGAATTCTTGATGAAATCAACGATATTCCAGTTTAATTTACAAAGTCAATGTCTCCGTTCACCTCCTTGACATTTAGCGACAAAGAAATTACCTTCTTTATCGCATTCACTTGTATGTCAAGACGATTATGGTCCTCATCATAAACCAATTTTATCACGTGTTATCTCTTTTCAATCTAATCTTTCATTATTTCAGACGTATTGCTGTTAAAATAGCAACAAATTATCGTGTCTATATCATTGGACGCCAGATCTGAGTAATTTATTAACTGAATGCAGCATGTAGGCGCAAAATTCCAACAATCTGCAAGAGACTTGACTGGGACAAGTGATACAGTAACATTATTTAGTACACAGTGAACCGATAAGTATGTAAATGAAAAGACAGACAGTGGAGATAAATTGTGCACATAGACGTTTTAACCCACGTATTTCATCAAAAGCGGGCATAGAACTGAGTGATAATAAATTATTGTTAATTAGTACAGCCAGTTTGTTGTTCAACATTATTAATTGGAATACGTCTTAACTTGGTGTATGAGGCCTCAACCTTGATTGGCCCAACCTTTTGAACACCATCGGCTCAATTATCCAGCACAAACAAAACAAAAGCGTTAATAGACTTAAGCCTTGACATGTTATCAATTAGAACATGAGCATTCGTGACGAGTATTAAAAAATATTTTCAAGCAGTTAAATAACTTCCATTGAAAGGCAACAGAAGCTTTTTCTTATTTTGGTATCCCATTACCAGAGGTCACAATAATATGATATGGCAACATAAAATTAATTTTAACCCTACTAGCACATAGGTATAATTATTTTGATTCCTTTGCAGTTTTTCTCAGAATACCGAGTGTCCATTTATACTCTGTTAGCCCTTGCGGTCAATACAAATCCGTCTCAGTAAATGTCAACCGTCATGGTGACCGTTTTACATTGAAAGGTTGAACTTTTCATATTCGATTTAGAAGTGAAGAAAGGCCAGCAAAATGAGGAGTTTTATAAAACCAACAGAATGGAGTCAAAACAAACAAATTTCAATAATGACATTGTGAAACACAACGTTTGAAGCATACGAGTGTGATGGGACATTGATAAGGACAATCAGAAAGGTTATCTATTCTCCTTGAACCGCCACTTTTTGACTGTATTTTTAAACTGCTAATAAATGCTAATGAAAAACCCGTAGGATTTTATCTAGATCGTCTGGTACCTTATTCAAGTACACGGAAATCGTAAACGATATCAAAGATCAGAACCTGTTGTCGGTAGCGGAAAATGGTTTAAAAATAGAGCGAGATAACAATATCCATTTAGAATCAAATAAAACTATAAAGTTATTTGCAATGACTAAATTAAGAGCAGAAGGAGGGCTATAAAATGTCAAATTAATTAAAGTAACTGCGATATTATGCGTAATGACAATTTAATTTGCAGTTTGTTTTTGCAACATGGATGTTGATAATGAAGGTAAACACGAAGGATACACGACACAAGATATCGATTCCTTCCCACTTGATATTGAAGCGAATACTAATGGGCATATTAAAATTCACACTATCATTCACACTATTATGCCTCATTTTGTTGCATGCAACAGTTAAGCGGTGCCAGATTAAGAATACTGATTTTGAAATTAAACTGATTTTGCTGACGATTCAATTGTGCGTGAAGTAAGGATTTTAATAGCGAGTGTTGTTGGATAAAAGCAAGAAGTTCAAAATCATGCAATATTTTATTCAAGTATGCTATATTTGTGATAATATACGTTTTCACTCGTTGAATCGCAAGTTTATCTTCTTTTAGAAAGTCCAACCCTTTGCTGCAAACTTCATCTTTATTAAACTGCACATCAATTCTTGCGTAACTATTATCAAGTCTCATCAATATTTTTTTAGCACAATGAGGAAAATTTACTGTAGACCTTGAACATTCTTTTGTTATCAACATTACAACCACAGTGTGGTTCGGAGGTGGTATTATGTGGGGTTAGCGTAATTCTATTTTTGTAAGACATAGCAATAAACAAACACGGGGTATCATCAAAAATATTATCACCGGTTATAAAAACGTCAGCGTTTACCCAAGGTAATCGTAATGTTTGTTGGGATTCTTCTATATTTTTTTTTCAAAGAAACTATTGATTAAAATTGACGTATTTTTAATGAGTCAAATGACCCTGGGTACATTTTATGAGTGTGTTTCATCTAATCTTTAAGGTTAACTATTTGCCTATGTACGACATATTTCAGTCAATTAACTCTTAAACCTTGAAGAAGAAAATATCCAATGCCCATTAGACTTCAGGCAATATTTGTACAAAAAATATGTCAAAGTATTATCGTGTGTAAGTATAATAAAGGTTATCATGTTGATTTCAGTGTAATTTTGTATTGGATTGTCACGATTTGTTTATTAACGCCATAGTCTGTACCTATTGGTGACGAGATGACGCGAACTGTGTCGTTTTGTATACATTGTGTATTGTGATTCATTTCGAAATCATTGTTGATATTATCTGCGTCAAATATAATATGTGACTTTATTACGTTAACATCAATTGGAAGTATTATTACAATTTTATATGAGAGGCCCCTTGTCCGCAATGTTTGGATTTCATTGTGGAGTTAACTGTTTATAATGATTAATTAGCCCTTTATTCGTGTGCTCTATTTTAAGTGTTATTGACCTTAAATTAAATGTGTTAAAACTCGTATTAATTTTAATCATTAGTGTTTGTATTAACAAGTTCATTGCTAACAGATTTTCCCAGAGTTTTATCGTGTACTTCATATTTTTCCTTAGCATGTTCGTCGTAATGATTCAATTTATTTGTTTTGACCAAATAAACATGTGTGGAGTGTTCACAGTGCTTTTGTTGTATTTTAATCATAATGTGGTCAATCTGGGTACAAAGGAACTATCGACTATGGAATAATTCAATAGGATTACCAACAGTAATGAATTCTAGAATAGATCCAATGATCTGACATGAGATTGCGCAAGATTTTACGACTGCGTTGTACTTTATGTGAGTATTATTTAAAGTATCGCTTTGCACGCAACAGGTGCAAGTTAATTAACACTCAGTATATCTCCGTTCACTCCCACCCTTCAGAAAAGGTATGAACTATTATCTGCCAACTCAAGAGTTTAACTGTCATAAACGACCAGCTGTCTAAAGTTTTCTGCTTCACTTACTACAAAATAAATGATTAAACAAACGACAGTTACAAAAACGTTACCTAATTCGTCTGATATCTCATGAATGTGAACTTGTTTATTTTATCGAGTATTGATAACATTATAGTTAAGTACTTACGCTTCGCTCTTGTCGTAAGTCGGGAACGTCTGGTGAGTCAGGTCCTGCAGGGATGAGCTGGTCTGTGGCTCAGCAGAGATACCCTGAGCCCTCTGCTTCCTCGGAGCTCTCGATCCTCTGGCATACTGCTGGTACGGGAACACGCTCTGCAACTTGTCCAGTTGCGAGCGCAGTTCCAACATCTCCTGGTCCCGTTGCTTGAGCAACGCCTCCAGTTCACGTATCCTCTCTATGAGAGGCTGCATGTCGTTCGACATCGTCGCATTAGCAACACAATTCTCTGAATCAGCGTTCATTGCGCTTGGAGTCCCCATTATACCATTTAATTCAATCTCTCTATACGTTTCGTTTAAAGCACGCCTATCGCCGTTCACTGTGGGCGCCACGGTAAGCGCTCCTCCGCCTGTGTTCACTAGGGCCCTCGGCTCATCGTCAGCAGCTGTTCGCTGTGACGATCCAAAGCAGAGGGTGTCGAAACACACGCGCATTCACTCGGCTACCGAGCACTGAACGGAATCACTAGGGATTTCACTTGTTTATTGTTGTAAGAGTACGTTAAGGTCCACTGTCACTGTTTGTTCGGTTCGGTGGTCGAGCACGGTCGGGAGGCGCACTGGTGCAGGATGTGTGTGGGACGTGCGAGCCGTGCGGCGCGGGCGCGGACGAGCGGAGTAGTGCAGATACGCGCGCGCCGCCTGTCCGCTGCTTGGAGTCAGCCCCGCGTGCCTCGGCACCGCCCTGAAAAATATAGTTTTCTTGCTTTACTACGGTCATTACATGTCAGTATTAATCATAACTTAAGTACCAAGAAACGTAAGATCTTATGTTAAAAGAAACAACTTCTTTAAATGACAAATTACACAACAATGACGAGTGTATCTAACAACAATAACATGTTTATTTTTTGAATACAAATAATAATCGTTTCGTTTAAAATTAAATTAAAATCTAATCGACGATAAGACTACGCGTCAATCTATCTATCTATCAACAATTGTATTTTCACTCATTCTTACAAACAACTATATTTAGTAATATTTAGTTTTCATGAATGAAAAATCTTCAGATGCGTCACATTTTCTTGTGAAACACATTTGAACAGGCGGCGCTCGTATGAAGAAAAGGTAGGTGAACGAAAAGGAAAATTTTCAACATCTACTTGAAGGATACGAGCACCTTGCTTTATCAAAATATATTTTAACTCACTGCTTCTGAATTGATTTTACAATACAATTGCTCATTTCTGGCTTATCAACATACCTAGTTTAAGGGGCGATAAACACTGTATCTGTTTACATCTGGTAGGAGAGATCATTGATCACCTGATTGATACGCAACAATACAACCACATGACAATGCTGTATCTTATCGTAAATCATATTCGACACAAAGCGAGGACGAGACAGGTCTTATGATATTATTATTTATTATAAGTCCAGGTTTTCCCACTACAGGGAAAATATATATATATATATAAATATATACATATATATATATATATCTATATATCACCCGTATCACTTTTCACCCCAGTCTACTGCGATTGCGAGCCAACCTTTCAAGAACAGATGAAAACCATCTCTTTCCAGGCCTGCCACATGATAGTGAAATGGTTTCAAAATAAATTTCCAAATGACATACAAGTGTTCTGTTTAGCAAGCAACGAAACACTAAATGGATGGTTGATAGAAAACATACGTACGTTCGTTAATTGCCTCTTTGAGAATATGCAAGAAATGTCATTGCTAACGCTGGCCTCAAAATTAATAGCTGTTTACGATACGAAGCACGCGGTGTGACACAAATTTTCCGCGATGGAAAGTCTGACGAAGTACTATATCAAAATACAGGGTGTAAACAGACCCTTCACATAGCCGTCAACCAAGCATTCTGTACATCAAACTAAGTAACTTTACGCAAAAAATATTGCTGGGAATCGACTTTTTTTTTTTTGGGGTGAAAAATCACGTTTTATGGTAGGACTCGATGGAAAGCACTCAAATCATTGTGTTGATGGATGGAATGAATCGTACGGGGGTCGTGGAGGTGTGTAAAGTAAAAATCTTACATTAAAAACATGTATTTAAAAAAAAACTTGTGAAAAAGTTGTAACTTTGACCCCCAATATCTCCGTAACTATAAGGTTCCCAGGTATGGTATAGAACAAAATAATGATCGCAAAGACCAGGAGATCGGGAGAACAAGTGCGTTTCAGCTATATTAAGGGTCTATTTACACCCTTTATATCAAACAACAGTTAAAAAGCAGATAATCTTAAAACTATTGCAGTTCAAAAGGGATAAGAAACCGGTTCATTAAAATCACCAGTCATAAAGATACATGTGTATCAAACTAGATAAGTAAATTGAGCCAGTAACTGGACTTCTATATTAAGAAATCAGTTGCAAGCTTGACACATGACATTTAGGAGATTAAAATGTAGCAGTAGTAAAGATAAACAAAAACTTAGACGGATAGGCGTCGTATCGTAAAGAATATGTTAAACGTTTAGATAGATAAAATATACTTTAACATAGCTGAAACGTTTAGATTGAATGACAAAAGATAGAGGCATTTTTATTTCTATTTAAAGAAAGTAAAACTATATTTAGGCGAGACTTTTAAAAGTAAGGCAGACTCTCGACTGTATCAATAATACCGTGTGTAGCAAAGAAAATAAGGAGGGTATGAAAGACTTGGGGCAAGTCGCCAATACAAATGAATTTATCCAAATATCAAAGTCGGATAAACATAAATATTGAAAAGCAAATTGTGACCAAGCAAATCGTGATACACCCAAAATGGAAAATGAATTAGAACTTCAGAAATCTTTACTTTTTAGCCCCATTAGTAACGCACCATGCTATTTTAACAATGATTGACAAGGTTTCAATAAAAGAGACGATGTATGAAACTGTGACATGAATTTGAAAGTTCGTATGGCATTTTAATAACATAACATGACGCCTGTAATCTCCGAAGGGGTAGGCAGAGATGTACCTAATAGAACACGCATTGTGGGCGAGTCTATTGCCATCAACCAAGCACAAATCCAGAATCCGTGGCTGTTACTGAGAAATTCCTGATGGAAAATCCCAATAACAATTTGCCCGATTTAATCGACGGACAAAATAAGACCCAAACGTTGACATCGGTCCTGGCTACAGTAGAGCTTCAATGCACACCAGACACAAAAAGACGATCAATCGTATTGTACTTTCGCTATTAATGCATCGATAAACAGAAGCATTTGATTCTCTCCCTCACCAATCAAGATAGGGACATTGACATGAGCCCTTTCCACAACAAACTGCACAAATTCCATAATGAATGCAACTGGTGCATTAGAAATTTCCAAAGCCACATTCTCGGTACCCTTAAGGACGACCCAAGGCATTGACATAATGAAATGTTAATCTTAAACGGCCTTACTCCGGTTTAGTTAGTGGGTGTTCTTGTTCCGTATTTAATTGTTCAGTTCCGGTGGGTGTACATAAACTATCATCATAGGTAAAGGGCGGCTCATATGCACACAATGTAACCATTGCTGAATATAGTTCGAGAGCCACGCCCGTCATGCTAGCTAAATGTATTGAATTGCCATGACACGGGTGTTCACTTACCGTAATCTGAATATTTTATCGTCTAGCTTTGTTTATCTTTATTACTAACTACTGCATTATAATGTTCTGGTTGTCTTAGTTATTATGTAAATCCGTTGTTATGAGAGTAATAGAAACATAGAAATAACGTTGACAAAGAAACAATTGAATACCTGTTAAGACGTTAAAGATTGAGAAATGAATGCAAGAGTCTAAGTTACTGTTATTGTTAGCCTGTGTCATCCCACTGCAGGGCAAAGGCCTCTCCCGATGACCTCCAAATCTTTCGATCCGGGGCCAATGTGGACCACTGGTCGTTGTTTCTGCCATCTCTTGCGAGGTCTACCGCGTCGCCTTCTAGCCCAGTGTTAGGCCTCCACAATGTGGCAGTAGCGAAGGGTCAATTTTTGTAAGAGGTAAGCCGGAGTCTTTAATGTGATTATATTATTTGTATATAGAATACTGACTGTGCCATTTTTAAAACGGAATCCGGTAGGAATCGAGTTGTATGGAACCTTCGTCACTGCAATGTGATTATTTTGGCCCACAGCTTGTCGGACATACGGGAGACATGGCAAACCCAGTCCCACTTCAGACGTTGCTCAAAAGAGTCAAAGTAAGCAACAAAAATCTGCAATATAAGATTTTAAACTATCATGGTCACTAACATTATTATTAATACAAAAACACAGAAAACAGTTAACATGGTAAATATCCCGTTTCTAGTATTAATATTAAAAATCTGCAACTACCGTTATTGCCTGGTGAATTATCAAAAAAGAATAAAAGCATCGAAATAAATAATTGACAAGAGAAACTACAGTCAGACAGTGAAAATAACGCCCCAGACATTGTCACCAATTTAAACCCTCTTAGGACGTCTGGATAATCTTGTGAGATAGACATGCCCTTCGATAACGTCTGGCAAGATACTTTGGAACCAGTTTCGGCCGGTTACCAAGTTCCAAATAAAGTATTTATTTGCGTATCTACTCGTTAAAATCTGTTTAACAAGCTTTATGTAAACATACGACAATGTTTATTGGGTTCCACTGTGAGATATTGCTTATTCATGTTGCGTGCGTTACTTAAAATGTTATTTATTTTCTTAACCGTTAATTGAACGGGTTTAAAAATAAATGTTCGATCGGCTGATATTTATTTTTCTGCAATTTTCTCAATTATAGTTATAAGGAAAACTGCAAAGGGCACGTCAAAGATATATTTATGCCGTAAACTAAATAGTTAACCATTCCTAACGAATGCATTTTCCACTAACCACCATTATTTTATTATATCCTAGACCTAGGTGGTTTTAAATTTTTAATTACACATTAAATTAAAGAGTTTGTTAAAAGCAAATTAATAATGCCTTTCATAATTACCATATCAAATAAAGGGAGCGCAGCCAAAATTTTCACGCCTGCTGAGCATGTTTTGGCTAATTTCAATTATAGCTCAAGAATACCGGGAAGTGGAATGAGAGATTATTTTTAGCTATATCATCGCTATTAAGACCCAGTAGGAAAATCTTCCACATACCAGCTGACCCACAAACACACACACTAAGCGCGCACACACCATTACTAAACATTTTTTTTTTGATTTTGAATTAGGTAGGTAATCCAATTACCTTCTTACCAAAATGTCTAATTATCACATCGATAAAATTATTATGTTTTTAATTTATAATTATCGCAACTCCGGCCCCAAGATACATTCGCAATCTAGTTTGGGGACGACTGTTTTCTATTGTTTGTAATTTAATCAAAATAAAACTTGGTCTCGATATCCTAGTGATCTTATATTAAGAAAATGTTTATAACTATGGTTGTATAAATTTATTCTTATCATATCAGGAATGACTGATAATAAGTACTGAGTAGCAGTGGAGAAGGTTCCATACAACCCGATTCCTACCGGCATCACTTTAAAAATTGCACAGTCAGTATTCTATAGCCCTTATAGGCTATATTCCTTACAGTAAAGATATGTACTCCGGCTTACCGGTTACAAAATCTCACCCTTCGCTACTGCTGAGTAGTACCGATTGTCTGGCTCCTGAATTCATAATTTCAGCTTTAACCGTGACAAAAACAAAAGACTTTACGACATCATCATCGTCAGTCTTTTGTTTTGTTGCTGATCTTATTTAAATCACTTTGATAGGATGACTACTGCATTTGCAGAACGTAACCCGCTCACCCGAGTCAATATAATCTTTAAAACCTATATTTGTTCAGCTTTATCTAGTCTACGATCTACAAATGGCTAGTTTTAAATACCAGTTTCTTACCGAGTTTAAATCTAAACATAAATCACTTTTATATCACGTACAATTATGTAGGCAACCGCTTTCTGAGTAATATTTCATTGCTAGAAGTCGAAAGTGGCCTTTGCGGGTCAGTTATTAACGCCCGTCTTACCGCGGACGGTGCTAAAGCGACATTTTTAATAGGGTACGTCTGAGGTGTATGTGTGCTTACTGATTTTCTTCATATACAGACCTGTTGGTATCAGACTGTGGGTTTCCATTGCTAAACATAGAATTCCTACTTTAATAGCCAGTACTTTGAGGCATCAAGTAATGTTTAAAATTAGAATACCCAATCATTTCGCATCTATGCATGAGTTCGCTTGTTTCGTCTGAATCATTTAAATTTTAGTAGGCTCCCGAGTGTCATCAAGATTTAAATTAAACACATTAATATCAGTGTTGTAATACTATCTATTTTTTATTCTAGAACTGTCATCATAATATACGATTATTACATTAATATTTATTTCGTTCACATTCAACGGTTTTTTACAAAGTCGTTATAATTAATCAGGCGGCTAAGCTTCACTTTTAATTGAACATGTTCTGCTCATAATTCTAATACAAACTTACAATATTGTGTTAATTAAAACTGGCGACCACAAGATAGCAAATAATCTTGGCACTGCATGTTGCATGCAGTATGATAAAGTTATACCTAATATGCACTTGCAAACATTTGCATCAACGATTGCATATCCAAGCACTCTGCTAGTTTGCAATGCCTCAGATATAGATTACTCTACAAGGCAATAGTCGACTAGTCTTCGTCGTATGTTGTTTAGCCATTGGTATTGATACTCTTTATGCATATGTAAAGAATACTGATATGGAATTAAATATTCTTTCTTAACCAATTAGTCTGGTCCAACCCTGCTATGAAAACATCTACAAGCTTTAACAAGCATAAGTCTTATTTGAACAACGTTTGCTTATATAATCAAGGACTAAACAAAAAGAAGTAAATGCTCCTCCTCAAGACAATGCACTCATAAGGGCCATCACGTTCCGTCTACGTGACAGCCCTGTTTGCTTCAATCCCGGACTATTTTTAGAACGGAGTCAATTAAATTCAATTCTCCAGTGCTCGAGGGTTGTCACATGCACAATTATGTGATTTATGAGTAACGAGGCGGCTGTGTGTGTGACGTGGCGTTTAGTGAAATCGCGTTTATTTGGAATTAAGAATAATTGTTCTTTATCGTCTGGCGGGCTATTAAGCAAAGTGTTTAATAACAGTTTAGTGGTTTTGTTTTGATCAGTTAATCGACTGTCTTTGTTGTTGTGAGGTCCCTTGTCTTCAATGGCAGTCAGTGTAACAGCTACGATAACATCATTTTTATCATTGTTTCCTTCTTTGTTTTCCAGATCGTCAGTAGCTTCTTACAATTCAACTTTTAAAAAGAAACAAATTCGAAATCTACTCCATGTTGAACATTTTCTTTATTAATGGAGCCACTGACAGAAACCCGATCATAAATATTGTTATATCCACCATTATAATCAATTAAGAAAAAATCAGGACAATCTTTCGTCTAGCACATTTTATTTGAGACACATCATCGTCCTATTTCTATTTGGACGCTGCCTCAAGTCGGGTCACCGGCGGTGTGTCAATACGCCTGTTAGATTATATTCGTCAGAATAAGGGACTTCCGTACCAGGTCACGTTATTAAATAATTGGCTCAGACAGGTTAGTACAGTGAGTTTGGACTGGAATTCAGAACGAGTTATCATCGTAATGTGCTGTTGTTCCAGAGAAGATTGTGGTAGTGGATTGTTTTATTATGAGATAAGTTTAGTTTATTCGTAAGCTTCATATGGAACATTTGTGATAAGTTAGCCTCAACATTTTATGTCCAGCTAGCTAGTTTTTAATATAGTGTCGTTTGCCATGACTTTCTTCGTCTCTGCTTCTATTATTTTAAAAAAGACATAACTGTTTTTTTTAATTCAGACTTCGGACAGCATCTTTTACATAATTTGTCATTTATTCTATCGTCCTTGCCGTTTCGGTAATGGATTTCATAACACTTAAATTACAGTCTATCGATAAGACGCGCAAATCCCACCACCAAACGGATGACACATTTTCAACAGACAATCGCAAAAAAATAAAGAATTTAAACATTTTATCACCCTTATTCCCTTGACCGTTATCGTATAAAAGCGTCGGTAAATTAACGTGGATATCAAAGTAAAATAAAGCAAGAATCGAGTTGAATCGAGTCATATCGAGAGTGTTTATCGAACGTTCAGCGCCCGCGCAGTAATCCATCTTAAATCAATCGTCTCGTTCGACGACGTAGACAAATTACAAACATATCAACACATTTTGGATTAATTACATCAATCATAGTGTTTTGATAACACGTGCTCAAATGTGCCTATTAAAAACTAATCATATTAATACTTTTTCAATGGAATACTCCTTACTAATACAGAGATCGATACGGAAAGTTCTAATGAATTAAGTTATTAGCGAGGACATTTTATTATTGAATTACGATGTAAGTCATCATGCGCTCATAAACACACAGAAAACATGTGTGATTTTACATGTACTGCAATTTGTTAATGTAGGTATCTGATGAAGAGATGATGGGTATATTCCATTTTCCACTTTGATCTTGAATGCAAGTCGTAGTGTGACTGCTATTTATTATTGCATGCACGTTAGTTACCTACACTAGACAGAACCATGCTACATAAACACCACTACAGTTAATACTGCTGAGATGTTTAAATTGAATGTGTTAAGAACTGTAATTGATTGATTGATTGGCATTCATTTATTGTTCCAGATTCAAGCTTCTTTAATCTCCTTTCAGTGAATCTAGTCTGGAGTTTGTCGCAAGTCATATTTTCTTGAATGAGAAATGTATGGTTTTCAGCCAGAATTTAGGAAATTTCAATACTGTTATAGCTTTCACGGTTTACAATTAAACTTATACTGTTACTTAAGGGATATCTCCTCGGGCACGCCGCAATCGCGGCGGTAAGACCCCTCTTTGAGGAGTGGCTGGATAGGCGTCACGGCGTCCTGACCTACCGCATGACGCAGGTCCTCACCGGACACGGAAGCTTCGGGAGGTACCTGTGTCTGATGGGGAAGGAGGAAACGCCTGGGTGTCACCACTGCGAGGACCGCCCGGAGGACACGGTGGAGCATACGGTGCAGGACTGCCCTGCTTGGGCAGAGCACCGCCGTGTCCTCACGGCGGCGATAGGCGGAGACCTCTCGCGCCCGGCACTGGTCGAGGCCATGCTGCGGGGCGAGACGGAGTGGGAAGCGGTCGCCTCCTTCTGCGAAGCAGTCATGCTCGCGAAGGAGGAGGCGGGCCGCGTGAGGGAGAGGACAGCGTCCTCCCTCCACCCCAGCCGCAGTGGTAGACGCCCACGGCGCCGGACGTCGGCAGACGATCTCCGACCACCGTAGGCGCGGGCTTGCGGGCGGCGAGTAATGGGCGACTCGCTGTCCGACCATGGACCATGCCCGGGTCGACGGCGCGTTGTGTTCCACGCGCACCTCAAAGAGTGTCAGCATTATGACGGGGCCCCCCTCTAGAGGGCGAAAGCCTGCCGGGGTCGCGGGACTTATAGAATTACCGTGACCCTGGATCATAAAGGGCTATTGAAGGACACCGTGGATTTTAGTCAGTACAAGTCTGACAGTTCCTCCCACTCTGCCCTGGGTGGGAGGACTCATTTGATGATTTTACCACGATAAAAAAAAAAAAAAAAAAAAAAAAAAAAAAAAAAAAAAGGGATATCTCCTGCGATTGTTCATTATTTTGAGCTCCTGATATCGATCAACCCGTATTCTACAGTCAACCCGCGATCATGGCGCTTGCAACAGTGTCATCGGGAGCTCAAAATAATGAACAATCGCGGAAGATATCCCGTAAGTGACAGTATAAGTTTATATTTCAATAGTCTTCTGCATCACTATAGGATATCTAAAATCTATCGGTCTTCTCATAGCTATGGTCAATGTTGATAGCTATAAGCAAAGCTATATTCACTTGTTGGATATTAAAATAAAGTTCGCACATAATAACAATTATGTCAATAACAATCTAAGTACCGAAGCTCTCACATGCGAACAACACACATTTATCAATGTTATTCAGGGCACAGACACGTCAGTCGTAACACAATGGATACAATGCTGCACTGTCAAAGCAAAGTGCATGAAATTGCGTGACCATTGCTTAATTGAACTGTGTGCTACTAGCTTTGCCTGTGACTATGTTTGTTGTTTTTAAATTGATTAAGCTAGGCAGGTGGCAGGTGGAGTAAAGCTGTGACCAAGTGGCGTCCAAGAACTGGAAAGAGAAGTGTTGGTCTTCTGGCGGCGAGATGGGCAGCCGACATTGTTGCCATTGCGGGAATATCCTGGATGAGGCTTGCACAAGAAGGTGGAGCTTGGCACAAGCAAAGTGAGGTCTATACCCAGCAGTGGGTAAAGTCGGGCTGTGGATGATGATGATGAAGCTAGAATTTAACCACTCTGTTACCATAAAGTTAAGTGATGATGCATTCGAAGTTTGAAGTCTAAAGTCTCCCTGGAAAGGTATAATTTCAAGTAGCATGGATTCCTTTTTTTTTTTAACGTGGTAAAATCATCAAATGAGTCCTCCCACCCAGGGCAGAGCGGGAGGGACTGTCAGACTTGTACTGACTAAAATCCACGGTGTCCTTCAATAGCCCTTTATGTTCCAGGGTCACGGTAATTCTATGAATCCCGCGACCCCGGCAGGCTTTGGCCCTCTAGGGGGGCCCCGTCATATGCTGACACTCTTTGAGGCGCGCGTCGAACACAACGCACCATCGACCCGGGCATGGTCCATGGTCGGACAGCGAGTCGCCCTTTACCCGCCGCCCGCGCCCGCCGGGCAGTCCTGCACCGTATGCTCCACCGTGTCCTCCGGGCGGTCCTCGCAGTGGTGAAACTTCCGTGTCCGGTGAGGATCTGTGTCACGCGGTAGGTCAGGACGCCGTGACGCCTATCCAGCCACTCCTCAAAGAGGGGTCTTACCGCCGCGATTACGGCGTGCCCGAGCATGGATTCCTTTTGCGTGGATTGCGGATTTTATCTCATATATTTTAATTTGCAACTCTTAAGATTCAATAATCGAAAAATAATCTTTTTAGTGTTTGGAGTAAAACTTGTTCCCATGCTTCATTCTATCTTCGATGTTTAAGGCTATCCTTTGTCCGTCAGTTGTTAGTTTATTTATTTTGAACTACTTATTACAGCAGGTACACACGATTTGCATTCAATTTGTTGCTTTCAAAAAGCTAAATCAATTAATCATAGTGAATTATGATTATTTAGAGATTGGTATGTAGGTATAGTTTCGGAGTTCACGGTTAACACTTAACCTTTTGAATGGTGTTCGTAATTCGCATCTATTAGAAGTGTATTGTTTGTTTGTAAATGCCGGTACTTTAGATAAGTTTTGACGCAGAATGTGCACTTCGTAAAAAGTGCACTTGACGCAAAAAGTGCACTTCTCAAAATAGTAAATAATTTATTTATTTAAAAATAATTTTGCGAAGTGCACATTTTGCGTCAAGTGCACATTTTGCGAAGTGCACATTCTGCGTCAAACCCTTTAGATACGCTTACAAGTCATTTGCATGCACATATTGCAAATGGAAACTTTGCAAGTGCATTTAAGTACATTTCTTTCTTTTATCTCTGCTCCCGTGTGTGCTTTCAACAAACCTTTTCTCAATTAAATGTTTGTTATATTTTTGATAGGGAAACCTTTCGTAGAATACACTGATGTACCGGCCCATCGGAACCGAGCAAGCAGTATTTAGTACACTTGCCCTTATCTCAATGTATTTAGGCTCGATCTTCAAGGTTAAGCCGTGCTTGCCGAGGATGGTCCGAGGATGGGAGAACATCATTACCTACATACCGACTTTCCTCCGTGCCTAACAAAGTGTCCCGGTTGTCATTCATAGATCTTTGACGGTCGATACAAGTAGGTAGACGCCGAAAGTCTGACGTCCAGTCTTAATAAGGGGTTTCGTATTACCCAGTTACTAGGTTGTGGTGGTCAGATAGGCAGTCGTTTCATGTAAAATAGTGGTACTTGGCTATATTCAGTTAGACTCAAAGCCGAGCACAACGTAGTTTGGGAAAAGGCTAGGTACTCGTAGATCATGATCTCAATTTATTTGAGGCTGGCGGAACATGGCTTCTTCGTCCATAGCTACTCCTATAAAGGCTGTAAATAGACCCTTAACACAAATGAAAGGCACTTGTTCCCCACGTCTTTGCGATCATTTTTTTGTTTTAGACCATACCAGGGAACCTTCTAGTTACGGAGATATTGGGGGTCAAAGTTCCAACTTTTTCATAAGTTTTTTTTTTAAATACATGTTTTTAATGTAAGATTTTTACTTTACTCACCTCCACGACCCCCGTACTATTCAATCCATCCATCAGCACAATGCTTTGAGTGCTTTCCATCGAGTCCTACCTTAAAACGTGATTTATAACCCCAAAAAAAAAAGTCGATTCCCAGCAATAATTTTTGCGTAAAGTTACTTAGTGTGATGTACAGAATGCTTGGTTGACGGATATGTGAAGGGTCTGTTTACACCCTGTATTTATCAACATTTCAGTAGTCACCCTCTTCCTAGCCTAGATCTTCATTCATACCTAAAACTTTCCGATAAATCAATAAGTCTTGTTATAGTCACCTTTTAAGACAGCACAGACAAACATTTTATATAATGTATAGACGTATTATGTCAGGTGTCTTGCTTCGTGTTGATCTGATGGCCGTTACATTTGAGTGATTTCAGATACGTATCGATCGGAAGTGTCGGGATAAAAAGAGGTCATGCGCAGAATCAACTCACGCGCACACTACGGAGAAAAATTCTTTGTCACGCTTCCGGATTTTTTATCGCAAAATAATGTCTCATAGAAATTAAAGCACGTAATTTTTCTTCATAAAAAAGTCAATACAAATACCACTGTGTTACTATTCGTGAATATAACCTGTCGAAAATTTTCAACAGTAAAATTGTTTCAAAAAAATGTTCCTATCTCTTCCAAGATATTGGTAGTGTTAATTAAAGTAGTGTATATTACACTTTGTACTAAAACATTTATACATACTTATATAACTTTTTATTTGTCACGGAACCTACCAAGTTTAGACTCTGCAACAGTACCTCCGCCCCACAAACATGGACTGCTAAAATGAAATCTTCATGTTTGGCAGAGTCCATGGCTCGGAAATATTCTGTTAAAACGAACATATCATTGCTTTTATTTCTCATTAGTAGGCTGACTATGAAATATATTATTTTTAACCTAATACGCAGTTCGCATGACATTTTATTCGAGATTTAAAAGAAACCCGGTCAAGATAATATATTTTTGGATTTCCGTAAGCAATATTTTACTTTAAGATATGTATGCCTTTGAATAGTTTATAAAACCAGTATTTTTGTAGTAGATTAATGTTTCTATTAATAATAAAACTCTTGTAATGGAAGTAAAATGGCTTAATTGCCAAGAACCTCGACCAATACCTGAGGAGGCTCTCGTTAGGCAGCTGGATCAAGGGCTTGATTCAGAAAGCGGTACTCCTGGACACGGCTCGCATTGTGAGGAGGTTCCTGTTTCTGGAGCCCTAACCACCGGTAGCTTGGACCCTGCTCCCGATACCGGCGGACCACTATTTTTTATATTTTAAAAGTTTTTTTTTATATTAGATTATTTAAAAATGTATTTAATATGTGTAAAAATAAATAAAGGAAAATATAAATACTCTTGTAATATTGTTTGATAAAAATTAACCCGTAAATGCAGACCGCATCATCGCAGTCTAGTCCGGCGAAGATTGTTTTATTTAAGAGGTCACTTTGCATTTCATTTGGCCCGCTACGGTTACAAATATACTGAACTTGACCCACCATAAAATTATGTTGGACACTCCTGGCCTACTCCTGCCCTTCAAAACGCTTCGTATTTCTACAGCAGCTTTTCGCTAGTTCAGCTATATTATTCCAATACATTTAAAGACATTTCCATTATAATTATCGCTGATAAAATGTCACTTTGTCTAGCCTCTCAGATCAATCTTAACTTGTCAGAAATAGACACAGTACACACGACCAGCTTGACGATGAAAACAATTTTAAGATTAAATAGGAATATTTCCATATTGATAGGCCACATTTATGTTAACTTGGTGGTCTAACGTGATCTATAAGTATATAATGTAGACTTAAAAGTCATAGATGGATTAGAATAGCCTCTTAATATTTTATATTAAGAGGCATTTCATAATTATTATTATTAATTTTTAATCATAAAATATTAAGGAGAAACGCCAGGGTAGCCCGCGAAATTTTCTTACGGTTATTGCAATTTGCGGGTCAGTATCGGGTTGTATGTTCATCATCAATACAACGCTCCAAGTTCATTTAATCCCATTAAATAGTCATTGAATGGGATTTAATGAACTTAGAGGGTTGTACTGATGGTTTTAATGAATATATTTCTGTAACTACTTAAGTGTTATGGTCGCGAATCTTATTTTGTTTAGGTACGAGTACGTATAGCCTGCAACTGACTTGCAAATTGCAAAAAAAACCTAAGACAACTTGAATTTCAGGGGCTAAACTGGTGCTTCCCCTTTTATATTCTCACTACAATGATAAAAACTCGATTTGAATAATCCGTTCTGGCAAAATCTAGAATAGGTTTAAAAAAACCCAATTCAATGATTACTTACATAGGTACTCAAACAAGAGTGAAAAAGCCCCTAGCGACTGGTGAACTTTTCCTGACATTTCACGTGAAATCTTAACAATTTAATTAGTGAAGCTTTTAAATAAAAGTTTTATTAAAGTAAACATTCTCCATATTATTAAACTGATACAGATTTTTGACATTTATGGCTAATTTAAACTGCGTTTAACGACTTTCACTGGCGGGATTATTTCGTGTTTTATATGTATAACTTTCGTATTTATTTAATCTTCTCGAGAATTTTTCAGTTACTGAGCTTTTGAAAGAGGTGTTAATTTTATAAAATTGTAATTGTTTATATATAAATCTTTTATCGTTGGAACAACAGGTTTGTATCTGGTTTTTGTCGGCTCATAATATATGATTATTATGGAAAGGTTTCTTGCTTGATTGACAGTTTCATTCATCGAGGTGTCGGCAACGCAGTGCGCGTGACCAAAAGGGCGTGGTCGCGGTTTTAATAACTTGCTCCAAACTGGTTGTAAAAATATTTAATTAGGCAAATTGATACGAGACTTTATACTGAAAATGTCAATCTTACAATGTGGTCTTTTATTTTTTATGTAAAATTTTCGCTTCAAGTTTAACTTTAAATTTTTTTAAATCTCTATAAAAGAGATTTAAAAAAAAAAATAAAAATTGAAAGTGATTTAAAAAATTAAAAAGATTGAAAGTGATTTTAAAAATTAAAAAAACTGAACAATACTAACAACAAAATATAAAAGGGCATAAAAAAACTCGTCAACACGTCAACGTCGCTATCAGCTGGTAATGTGCCCAAGAGACTGGCGGCGTTGCCACGTTGTACGGCAACACTAAGCCTCCGGCCAAGGTAAAAGTTTGTTTTTTTTTTTTTTTTTGTAAAGTTTCCCTTGGGTCACGGGAAGCATCAGCTAGGCGTTTAGATTTAAAAATAGATAATCCACCTACCAATAGGTACTTCAAAATAAGCATGTTTTCTTATCAACTGATCGGAAATCATTCGTCATTTTTATCTTTTAAGAAGCCGAAAATATGTGTAAAAGTCAGACTGATTTCGGTGTTTCAAAGGAAAAATTTTGATTATATCATAGGGATTTCCCAAACTTTCAATTGGCACGTCTAATTCACCAATTTAAATTGCGGAGAAGAATCAAGATGCATCGACAGACGATGACTCGATTAAAAAGAATCGAGATCAACAAACGTGAATTGTTTCACTACAGAAGAGACATGACGTATTAAATGTCGCCGGCCGTTCATTTAGCGAGTCGGTAGTAATTGAAACCTCGTGATACCGATACATTACTTCTATACATAACAATGTACATAAACATGTACACACAGTATACATCACACATCCTGTACGCTTTAATTTGTGACGGAAAATAGTATATTATTATTATTATGTAGGTGCTTATTATTCATAATGCGCGCGCGCACGGAGCTGAAGGGAGCAATAGATCGGTGCTCTTTGAAGCCCACGCGATTGATAAGGACTTAAACATGGTTATAATTTGTATTTCCATATTTTAATTCATGTGTATATTATATATAAATGTAGCAGTTAGAGGAAAATGTAATATGAATTAGTAAATACGTAATGAGCTAAGGTCGAGGAAACTAAATACGGACTACAAATTCTGTGGTTAAGTCAAAATTTTAGGCACTATACAAGGATATAATAATCCCTGGCTATATTACATCGAAATTATGTTAGTTGGTACCTAACGGAACATTACATTGGTTAACCGTATTGTTGTGTTAAGAAAAATACTTATTAATAACCTTGTTAACGATGCCAGTGTGCTTAAATACTTGTGTAAGAAATAGATATTATAAAATAATAAAACCTACATAAATAATCTCCTTTTAAGTTCCTTCATTTTGATTCGTATGGTTTGGTTGAAAAAAAAAATTAACGACTTAAATTAGCGCCAAAAATCCGCCATTTTTTTTTTTAAACCTCTATTTAATAAAACTTGGATTTCTGAGACGAATCTAATGATCGTCGAAATCCATCCACCCATTTGGAACATACGAGGTATTAAAGAAATTTACAAAAACCATACAAGAGACGCGCGAAAAACATAACCCTTCCTTGGCAGTCAGGTAAAAATTTAAAAAAAACTTTAAAAAAATGCATAAACTTTCCATTCGATGATTTTCTTTTATTCTTACTTGAAATCTAGAATTTAATTACTAATCAGAGAAGCTCGATAAACGTTAATTATTTATATTTATAAATAAATGTTATCTATCCAGCACATAAGGAACACGTGGAGCCCTGCATATCTAATCAAGACGATAACGGTCATTGCACTTAACTTTGAACTAGCAGGGCTCAAAAATGTGAAGCTTGTCTACAAGTGACTCAACCACATTATTTGTCATTGCATTATCTTGAAGGAAATCTGAAAATTATGGGAAATTGTGGGAAATTATGTCTTAAACTAACTGTCCGCACGGTGGGATTTCCCGTGCGTCATAATGATGAATTTATATATTAACTTTCATTTCTTAATAAACTTTGAGCTTAAGGGGTTAAGTTAAAAAAAAAGCATCCTTTGTACTCATTTTCGACTCCCAAGTTTTGGCTGTGAGTTGTCTATGAACCTTATTTTACTAAAGTGTAAGTAAGCTAGGGTTAGGTGTACGTGCGTAAAAAAAAAAAATTGTGTTATCAAGTGTAACCAATGTAAATATTCGTATGCCGCATCTAGCGACGGATATTGGTCTTATTGTTGTTATTAACGAAACTATTGTGTCTGCCTAGCTGTAAGTTTTCCGAAAATAATAAAATAAAATAAAATAAATAAAAATGTCCCGAATCATGCTTTATTTATTAAACAACTTTGTGCCTACTGTATCCTACGAATAAATGTCTTTGTCTTGTCTATGTCTTATGAAATGTATTATTTGTGAGTGATATTACCTACAGGGAAAATCGGAAAAGTTTTTTTTTTTTTTTGTAGCCTGTACTGTGTTCCACTGCCGGGCCTCCCCCAATTCCTTCCGTGTGCTCTTTCCCCGTGCCTCCTCGAACCAGCCATATTATTTCAAACTTACAAAATCCAGTAAGTAGATGTAGCTAGAATTTACGTTCCTGTCAGCCAAATAAGTTTCAAAACGTAGAATTGTTTGTGTATAATGTCATAGCAGACATTGGGTAACCCTCTTTCTAAATTGCGTGCTTTTGATCAGTAAAAAAACCCGTATCAATATGTAAAACCACATTCCAAGAAAATTCAAAACTACTCCATATTTTTAACATAATTAAGTACAGAATCTCTCAAAACTGGAATTTAATTTCACGTCAATCAATATTTCAGCGGCTAAGTTACAAAGCATAGTCGGGGTTATCAGTTATCAAGCCCCGCCAGCTGCAGCGTTAGATTCTAGAACAATTAAATGCAATGAGATCAAACTATGTTCGTAATTAATTGTATCTTATCAAAACATTTTTAAGGGCAATGTAATTGAATCAATATGTATGCGTGGGACACAAAAAAACTAACGAAGGACAAGATAAAGAGTGTCAACACTTTAAAAGACTTAGTACTTTATAGGTCTTAGTACTTTGGTCTTTAAAATGATATTTTTTCATGAAGCTGAATAAAGGGTGTAAATAGACCCTTAACATAACCGAAAGGCACTTCTTCTCCCCGTCTTTGCGATCATTTTTTTTTGTTCTAGACCATACCTGGGAACCTTCTAGTTACGGAGATATTGGGGGTCAAAGTTCCAACATTTTCACAAGCTTTTTTTTAAATACCTGTTGTTAATGATAGATTTTTACTTAAAACACCTCCACGACCCCCGTACTATTCAATCCATCCATCAGCACAATGTTTTGAGTGCGTTACTTTGAGTCCTACCGTAAAACGGGATTTTTCACTATTTTTGCGTAAAGTTACTTACGGCTTCGTGAAATAATATAAGTCATGATTTATACATTTTAATCACTGTTTAGCATTTAAAAATAATAACAGATGAATCTGACCATAATTGCGAAAGCTCTTAACATTTCAACAGTAAATCACTTAGTTCAATTATAACGTAATTACAGTGACTAAGCTAACACTGTCATGTTAATATAAAACGATTGTTTCTATAAGTGATCGCGTGATTTTATTTCTAATTATAGACCACACATAATCAATATTTATCACTTCATTACTAGTCCACGTTTTTGTCATTATACTTATATTATTTGAATTAGTATCTGTAATAAATAAGCAAGTTCATAATAATGTCGTAAAGCTGTCATCTCAAACCATAATCAACAAAAAAAAATAGAACAAATCAAAAAACATTTTCACGAAAAAAAAAATGCATCGTAGAAAGAAGAGAATCTTCCTCTGAACCAATAAGTTATGGCAGTGTGGTAACCCACTGCTATAATTTATTACGTTTACAATCTGAATTTATGGTTTCAATTCGATCTTAATTAACTATATTTTTAACGCCAGAAAAAGTAGTGAACAAATTTTAAAAATAATATGGCAATTTCACTACAAAACTAACTAAATCAAATCTTACCAATAAATCTTCACAATCGGACTAAAATAGAACTTCAGTTTTCACACTGTATCCACTATGCACTAGTTACAATATTTTCTGATAGTTCAATTTACACAGATTAAAAAAACAGCGACAGCCAAACTTATCTCGATCTGAACACTGATTTTAGGTTTTATAAAAAACGATATAGAATAAGCCGTACGTGAGACAGAAGCGAGACAGAAGCGTGCGCTGCTACGGAGGATAATAAATTTATATTGAGGCAAGTGCAGCCAGTCAGGTTTACTGGTTAGAACTACTCGGGACGCGACGCTAATGTTGGAGGAGCCAGAGTCACTCAAAGGACACCACGCCTACTCGATCGTCGAATACGGCAATTTACAACACTATTCCTAGCTTATAGACTCACAAACACTAGCCTGTGATTCGAATAATGGAACGTAACTGGTGATTATTTAATTTCTCAAGTGATTTGTTTATTGATGTTATCTTATGTCATTTGGAGTATTTGTGATTGATAAAATTTTGAAGAGGTTCTGATTTTTGTTAAATCGGATGTTTCATTATTGAGTCGATTAATTTCAGATTGTGAAGAATTTGTGTTTTTTTATATTTAAATAAAAAGCCCCCCATTCTTTTATTTATAGGTTGCAACTCAATAGGTTTATTGAGTTGACTAATGAAACATTCGATTATTCAAAAATCAGAACCTCTTCTAAATTTTATCAATCACAAATACTCCTAATAATTGTATAAGAGCATTTCTGTTTTGAGCTTGATTTTGAATTAGAATGACAAAATTGTAAGTGTAACTTTGCACTATACCGCCATCTTTCGATCGATTTTCGTAAAGAACATGTAGTTGGTTAATTCGTCATCCTGTCATATAGGTATAATACCTAACGGCAATTCCTGTACTACAGAAAACTGTTCCATGATAGAAAACGTGCTTGTCTTTAACCCATTGCTAGTAACAATAATTTACAGAAAAACCATCACACGAAATAATAATTAACAATGATGAAAATAATATATATAAGAATATATTTAATGGTAAGTAGTTCATAAAATTAAAAATATCAGTTAAGATAATATAAGCTGTATCATGACTGTCTTTTAGTCTGTTGTATATTTTTTGTCCCAATGATACGTTTTACGATAGCGCCATCTAGTATCGAGTAGCGACACCAAAATAAAAAGTTAATCTTTTATATAGATAGATGGCGTTATAACAAACTCTACACATTTGTTTTTACACCAGGATATATTTTTGTAATTATATTTTGTAGGTATCAATTTCTTAGGTCAATATTTATTTATACATTTATATTTTTCATGGCTGCAAATAAAAATAACTTAAATTATTGTGTTTTTACCTACTGTTTTTGACGTTGCTAAATAAAATAAAAGTAGGTAGGTAGGTATAGGCGAAAACATCCCATAATACCTACTTCCTTGAAATAACGACAGACCGTAAATCATTACGAACATTTCAAATTGCCTCTCACGTCATTTTGCTACATTCGAATTGTACCTACCAACCTAATCTTTCTGGTTTTGATAGACACATACATTCTATTTCACTAAAATAGTTTGCAGTTCAACGATCCCATTAAGTAAAAATATCAAACGTTTCATAGGTATAGGTAAAATATTAGACAAACAACGGTTTTAGTATTGGGTACTCTTGCACCCAAATTGTACCTACCTAAACGCCTTCCGTGTATTTTGAAAACAAAAAAGATTATTTTGACCGCCGACCCCGAAACGATTTTGATCAATACCGGTTATAGATCGTTCACAGCAAAAAACAACATAAGTAGGCAGAATTTGTTCCCATTGAGAGACGCCCCAGATTTTTAAATTAATTAGCTAATCTCGTCTGGTTGTTGATCTTATCTTACTAGATGACTTGGTAGGATGTTTTATCTTGTCTTTCTGTTACTGACTGCTCAAAAGTGTAACTAATTATCTATTGGTGGATAGAAATATTAATACTAATAACGGGTTATTTATCATGTTTACTGTTTTCTATGAGTTCCCGATATCTGAAAAAAGAAAAAGTAAAGAAAAGAAAAAAAGAAAAGAAAGAAAAAAAAAAAGAAAAGAAAGAAAAAAAAGAAAAGAGAGAAAAAGAAAAAAAAATTGAAAAAAATAGAAATATTATGCTTGGGACGATCTTGTACTACTAGCGGTAGGTAGGACTGTTGTGACACTGCTCACATATTACTTTTAGGTACTATACCGTTCCTGTTCCTCGAATTATGCCATCGTGGGCTTACCACCCCGGCAAGTCTTCTTTCTATCATGGCGAGTTTGTCCTTATTGTTTGATTTTAGAGACAGACTTGCAAAAATCTAAAAATAGACAAGCGAAACGAGTTTAGATGTAGATTACACCATCCTACCTACTGTATACATCTCAGGTTAAGAGATTTGAATAAAATATTACCTATTTAAGTAGACCATAGGTAGATAGGTTCATATAAACATCCAAAATTTACGAATTCGTCACTCGACAGACAGAGGTACTTATTCTTATTACAAATTTTCCTACTTTACACATACCTACTGATACTGTTAGCCTGCGACATCCCACAGCTGGGCTAAGACCTCTCCCCATGACTTCATGTAGTTTCGATCCATTACTTTACACAAAACTCGTAATAAAATAACTCAAAGTTTTTCAACGATATCAATCAAATGCCTATTTTTAGAACGGTTAAATTAACCAATTATGCAAAAATAACTTTAAAATTTACCATTTACGCAATAATACCTATTTATCATATTTTTGCGATAGTAATCTTTAACGATATCTGCGGCACAACACTATCTTATACGTACGTTTCAAATAAAAAGATAACAATTTATTCTTTCAAAACATAGGAAGTAAAATATATAAATACTTGTAAAACATTCTAATACAGTAGGGGCAGGGCCGATCGATCAAGAACTTGGCCCAAAGTATAAGCAAACTGCAGTGGCAATGGATCGATCATACCGTAGAACCGACGACTTATGGGGTAGAAAAACGTAGGGTCAGATTGTCTGACTGTAACTTTTGCAACAGGATGACAGTACGTCTACGTCCAACAGAGAAGTAAATAGACTAATTTACGATAAAGAATCAAATCATTTCATGTAATTCTACGTCACGCGCAAATATTGTTTTAAACTAAAATTAAAAACTAAACTATTATCGCTTATTGTTATCGTTACGTCACTCCGATAAATGCTCAACAAATATTTTGTATGTTATTCCTTTTTAAATGTTTGTGACTGTCACTGTCGTCATTTTCAGTAAATATCCGGTGCATATTCAGCTAGTAGCATGTCTCAAAGAAGTAACTGTCGCAAAGAACGGATCAGTGTCTCTTGCCCTGTAACCATGACTCGCAAGTCGGTTGAAACATGCAGAATGATTCACAGTTTTGATGACTACACCACTAGCTGTTACCCGCGACTTTTGATGTGTGAAAATAAAAGGTAGCCAATGTCCTTCCTCAGGATATAATCTATCTCCTTGCCAAATTTCCGATCCGATCAGCCGTTTAGTAGTGAAAAGGTAACAAACAAACAGAGTTACTTACGCATTTATAATATTAATTAAGTATGGATAGAATACTATCTATTCCGTCTTCCGTTTTTTAAGTTCTCTTTTTAGGCCGTGTATTATGGCCCCAATTTTTTTGTTAAAACGACTGCCCGTTTTCTTTGATTTCGATTTACGTAAAACCAACATCAGCGTTAATCATTCAGAGATGCATATTGCATTTACTAATGCTATCTTTAGCAAAGCAATGCAAACGAAGACTAATTTTCCATTTTGCAAATCAGAATTCAGTTGTTTCCTTTGCATAGTCACAGCTTATTAAGAAACGTCCTTTATGGCTTTTTAATTGGGTAACCTAATTAATTTACGACTGTAAATTCCTTTTATAATCTCAGAACGTTAATGTAGCCGTAAATCTGAAGTAAGATCAACTTTGATAGATATGGTTTCGGTGTTCTAAATACTGCCCGCCTAATTAGCAGAGATCGTATTTCATTTTTTTTATAAGTATACTAGCCTATGGCAGCGGCTTCGCCCGCGTGGAGTTCGGTAATTGTCCCACAGGATCGTACTACCGGGGTAAAAAGTGTCCTAAGTGTCAGTAGCGAAGGGTCAATTTTTGTAAGAGGTAAGCCGGAGTACATAATCTTTAATGTGTTTATATTATTTGTCTATAGAATACTGACTGTGCCATTTTTCATTTTTTGGTAGGAATCGAGTCGTATGGAACCTTCGCCACTGCTGTGTGTTAATCCAGGTTTTAAACTATCTGTGTGTCAAATTTCATCCACATCCGGTCAGTAGTTGCTGTGTGAAAGAGTAACAAACATCCATCCATCCTCACAAACTTTCGCATTTATTATATTAGTAGGATACTGAGTATATTACCTGGGTACCAACTTCATAGTCTTGTTTTTTTTTAATCATACAGGGTGTAAACAGACCCTTCACATTGCCGTCAACCAAGCATTTTGTACATCAAACTAAGTAACTTTACGCAAAAATTATTGCTGGGAAACGACTTTTTTTTTGGGGGATAAAAATCACGATTTAAGGCAGGACTCGATGGAAAGCACTTAAAGCATTATGCTGATGGATGTAATGAATTAATTAATAGTACAGGGGTCGTGGAGGTGTGTAAAGTATAAATCTTACATTAAAAACATGTATTAAAGAAAAACTTGTGAAAAAGTTGGATCTTTGACTCCCAATAATACCTCCGTAACTAGGTTCCCAGGAATGGTCTAGAACAACAAAATGATCGCAAAGACGGGGAGAACAAGTACCTTTTGGGTTATGTTAAGGGTATATTTACACTCTTTATTTCATTAAAAACTTTCACAAATGTTTCCCAATTACACCTCCTGTTAATGTCATTTAAACACCAGAATATTCTTATAGCACTGCAAAATTGCTTTAACTTTGAGATCTTGGCAGTTGTATCTTATGCCAGGTACTCCAAGGAGACAAGGCTATCTGTCGGATTGTACCTAATCATTATAATAAACTTTTTCCGCCATTGAATCATGATTCGCCGCTGGCGAGGCTAGACTTTATTAACAGATTTTCCTGTATTTCTTGTATCTATTGAGAAATTCATGGTTTCTTAACAACGCATACTATTTAGCGAATTAATGAAGCAATCTTGTTATGTTACCTACACTCTAAATTCTTAAACGTTTAAGGCTGCAGACGAGTAGTTAGTTAGAATTTTACATTTTTATTATCTTACATACATAAGTAACCATTTCATTTTATCAGTTGCTTTAAATAATTAAATTCACATATAGGCCAAAGTTTATCCCACCAAGGTTATCGACACAATAACCCCCAAAAGCCTGTTCAAGTCAGTGATCATGAATCAGTTGTCAAATCTTATGTCAACTGTTTGTGGTTCGTTGACAGAAACAACGAGATCTAATCAAACCATTTGACAGGAGATAGACAATAGATACTGATTAGACATTCGTTCAGAATATGGTAGTGGTGGTTTGTCAAGAGCACAGATAATATAATACTGCGTCAAGAGAATAAGCAATAGAATCATGACAATATGACAAAAAATGTATAGAACCATGGCAATCAATGGACATTGGATGAATGAAGAAGTCATAGTGACCGCCCAGACATAAGGGACAATGTCAGGAAGGATGCCAGCAACGATGTAGGGGTCTGCAACGGCCGATGGCTGCCAGGGCTGCGGGACTGTTCGAAAGAGATACCGTGGCCCTGGAACACAAAGGGCAAAGAAGGAACATGGATGGGTTTTAGTCAGTACAAGTCTCCCTTCCGCTCCGCCCAGAGTGGGGCCCCGGTCATTTGATGACTTCAGATCCGAAAAAAAAAAAAAAAAAAAATAGGGACAATATCAAGAAAAAAACCGGTATCTCAGATGACTATATCTTTATAAGCAGTAACGAAAGTAGTACGAATCTTCAAACCGATGAAATGAACACCATATTCTACATAGAAGAGAATGCATAACAAAGTGATTTGGGTGCAGTAGAAATTTTATAAGCAGTAACGAAAGTAGTACGAATCTTCAAACCGATGAAATCAACTCCATATTCTACATAGAAGAGAATGCATAACAAAGTGATTTGGGTGCAGTAGAAATTTTATAAGCAGTAACGAAAGTAGTACGAATCTTCAAACCGATGAAATCAACACCATATTCTACATAGAAGAGAATGCATAACAAAGTGATTTGGGTGCAGTAGAAATTTTATAAGCAGTAACGAAAGTAGTACGAATCTTCAAACCGATGAAATCAATACCATATTCTACATAGAAGAGAATGCATAACAAAGTGATTTGGGTGCAGTAGAAACGCGGCTACGGAAACCGGTCGACACGTAACCTTTGGTAATGATAACGCAACTTCGATATCATCGGCTTAACCTGGCCCTCCATCAGCATATGGGAGATATGCAGCGGATTAAGCTCTGATAGTGTAAGGATTATAGGAAGTTAGGAATGGATACATTTTTGCTCTGGGAAATGTTCTGCCTTCAAAATATTGTTTGAAGTTTTCGCGATTGGTGTGACTATAACGGAGCAAGTTATAATAAGTTAATGGTCAGTCTCTCTGTACCTTTTTAATAGAATCAGCGTCAAAGTTCGTTGCTTAACATGAATATAGGTCAGGAAATACCAATGACTGTAGAATTAAGGACTAACACTTTAATAATTACTACCACGTTATCAGCTTCTGAACGTCCTCAGTGCTGGGACGAATGCCCAGTCTCTGTGCGCCAAGTTACGCCACGTGGGCCCATTCCGGGTTGGTGGAGAGTTAGTAAGTTAGAATTGACGTCAAACCTTACTACTGTAATAAATACGAAGGTGAGGATGGATGGATGTTTATTGTTTGTTTCTTTCATGCAAAACGGATTTGGGTGAAATTTAGCAGACAGATAGTTTATAACCTGGATTAACCACTTAGGATTATTTTTATCTCGGTAGCATGATCTTTTGACAATCTATTCTTTTTTTTTTTTTTTTTTTTCGTTTATAACCTGGATTAACCACTTAGGATTATTTTTATCTCGGTAGCATGATCTTTTGACAAACTATTCTTTTTAATAAAAGACATCTTTAATTTTTGTCAAGTAAAGTAAACTAACTATAAACATGATTGATTAAAAACTATTAAATAACCTAAAATAAATAAACAAACTATAAAGGTCATCAAAAAACTCGTCAAAACGCTGTCAGCTGGTTATGTGCCCAAGAGACTGGCGGCGTTGCCAAGATGTATGGCAACACTTAGCCTCTGGCCAAAGTAAAAGCCAGCCCTTGGGTCACGGCAAGCGTCGACAAGGCTTCTCGAAATTTTCTTAAAAAAATCATGAAAAACCATTCGATAGAATTTGACGACACTATTAAAATTATAAGATACGCTTCTGCTACCTGTTGGTTAAACCTTTTTCCCTAGACACCTGTACACTGTTTAGAAACGCCACATTATGTTGTCTGGCCACCACATAACAACCACACTATTGATATTAATTCCTCACGTGATAACACAGACATTTCTAGACTGTTTAGGGTTACACATGTTATAATACACACAGTGGCGATAGCGACCGTTTGTAGATTACACATTGCTTCTGTAAATAAATAGACTAATAAAATAATAACTCACGTCTAATTAGAGAATTGCTATTAATAGACGACTATCATTTATTTCAAGATTTTTTTAACTTGTGTCTACAACGTTTGTGAGTGCGCCTTTTCTTCTTACTGCCCAGATTCCAATTTCTTTCTTTTTGAGAGTAACTATAAAAGCCCTGTCCTTCGCTTTCCACATGTAGTCCCACCCTGTCATATTTTTTAAGGTTGTCGGTTTATCTAGCTGAAGGCGTCTAACACTATGGTTTTCCTATGCACTAATGTGAATGTACATTTCTACAATTAACTACTATTACGGATGGATGGATATTGGCCACGCAATGTCATTCTCAACTTTAGATCGTCTTATAAAGCGACGGATGTATTAATTAACATCATCTGGTAAGCATTAATTAGCTTCATCATGGCTGCATCCTACGGGTAGGTAACCCGTGATCATGGTAATCCTTAATATTCTCTTAACAAACAGTTGATTATTTTGTCGATAATAATTTTACCAGTTGCTTTTTAGGACACCTATATAGACCACAGCGTATTTAATGAATCAAAATTGATGCGGTTTTTATTTTATTCATCTGACGCATTATACATATCTGCAATTGGCATAAAAAACGGGGTTCATACATACATAAACTCACAATTTGCTCATGAAGGTTTTACAGAACGTATCCTTCGTCCTTCCTTGTGCTTCGTCCACGTTCATACATCTGGGGGTCTGAAATTACCGCTTTAGCAGAATCATGATAGGATAAGTTATTAATCACGTTAAAATGGTCATAGACGCATTAAATATTATGAATTTGTGACCATTTTAAGAATTGGAACGTAATTCATATTATTACTACTACTACTTACCTATTATGATTCTGCTAAAGCGGCCATTTTAGACCCCCAGGTCATACACAAAGGTCGGTTATGTGTATAACAAATCTAACCTTTCTGAAGAACATTACCAAGAAGGTCAGTGTCTGCCGACGTTTTCGGGAATATAGGATGCAACGAAAATAATTATATCAATGATTGCTTATACAAGCTAGCTACAAAATTCCATTGGATGCTATACGTATTCTATCTCATTAGTACGTACGATATGATGATCGGCTATCTCTCTCGCACACTGCATCATGCGTGATCTCATTCGGTCGTAAACCCGTGGTTAGAGTCAAATGAGTCTTGATGTAGTGTGAATTCAAAAGGAACATTGTCTTGTAATAAAATCTCTGCGGGTTGCCAAATATCTGTGTCCATTTACTTCAAAATTACGAACTAAATGTGAATTGAACCCGATTTGGTCGATATTATGATATCATGAATTTATTGTGTCGTATTATTAAGACCCCACATTTAGTCATGCATTAAGCAAAGAAAACTAAAAATGACGGTTTGGATAAAAGAAGTGACTTTGAGGAATAATTTTGACGAGTTTACAGATTTTATAAAAATAGACTAAAATCTTTGAAATTATTTCCTAGTTTCAATAGGTAATTGGACTCAAGAAGTCATCAGGTATATCATAAAAATATTTTACTAGAAGGTCAATCGATTAATATAAAACGTACCAGTTGACAATAAAATCAAAAACACATAAAAAGCACTCTTCCAGTCCAAGATAAAGCAATAACAAACCAAAATGTCGTGTACGTATTTCGTGCATTTGCGCGGTAGTTAATCCTTTTGCATGTACGTAACCAGAATACCTGGTCCACATCACGTAGGTACGTCACAGATCGTTCGATGCTGCACACTTGAACCGGTGTCGATGGACGCCCTAAACCATGTTGACAGATGACTTTCGTGAAACGCACTTTTAGTGAGTATTTTGAACTTGACGGTACAACCGGTTTCCCATTGCCAGGGGCTTTATACAAAACTTCGTAAGTAAATCTTATTTGATGAATACAAGGAAGAAAGATGCTTGAAATTGAGACGTTATCATTATCGATAATCGTGTTGATTATCTTTTTTGATAAAAATGAATGATATGTCTTCAGTTGTTTCTTATGTAATTGGCATGTGATACTGAGATACTGTTCTGCTACTGCTTGGTAACGATACGAATAACACATTTAGAGGTGATATTGTATTTGCAACCAATAAAATGTTATTCTCTACTAAATTCTAGCTTGTATTTGAGAATGTAAGTGGGCCAACAATATTTATTCGTCAAAAACATTTTGACTAACAAATTGGCAATTTTACAGCTATAAATCTGCAACACCCAGTAATAAAGACGTGTAACACTTCGCTTACAAAAAGCATAAACTGGTCTACGTCAAGTCCCTCAATTCGAATATAATAAAGTTTTCCAATAAAACACCTCAGTCCTCAATCACTCAGAAAAAGCACTTAGAACACCTACTCCAATATCCGCTAAAAAACACGCAAGAATAGAAACGCAAATATATTTCAAAAGAAAATGGATATATTCGCGTCACACTCGACAGTTTCGCGAATATTATTCACACCATTTTGTTAAAATATGGGCCATAAATAAGTAGGTAAATGGTTCTACCCACGAAGCAACATGTGCTTGGAAACGTGATGATGGAGAGCATTCTGCACTTAAAGATAATTCAGTGGAATTTAAATCTTAGTAATAGAAAGCAGACAGTGTAAAATCAATTGGCACTTTGGCAGTAATACAGTGTAGTTTGATTTGTATAGCCTGGAGTTATGTTTCTTCTTAGTAAGATCCTCGATAAAGTGAGATCACTGAAAGAACCCCAATTTTCCATTATCAATATTTAAAAGGTAAATCAGAAATGTCTGCAAAGGTAAATAGAGATTTAGTTGTACAGCTTAGATAAGTAAAATCAGTCAATAGGCCAAAAAAGAAGAAGAAGCGTAGTTAGACATCCCTAAAAGAAATCCATCAGAATGAATTCCTACAAGATTTATCAAGTAATCAAGTTTGTAATTTGTCCCAATGGGTTAAAGATCACATTTGCTTAAAGCACGTTTCTCATACGTGCATACATAACACTATGTGTTACTGATATGGAAAGTAATGACCGCAAACAGCCACCAATAATAAATCTACAACTAACGATAATAATATGATATTACGTACCGGCATCGAATGAGCAAAGTCCAATAAAGGATGCGATGTATTCGAATGAATAGGAGTGCACAGTCAAATGCTTTACTAGTTTGGAAATGATCCTTGAGTACTTCAGGAGTGTTTTGTAATGTCGACGTAATGAGATTTTCGTGTCTATCTGCTGCCTTAAAGGGCATGTCTCGAAGTAAAGGCACACATGTTTTAGAAATACAAGTTTAGCATAAGGATACACACACACAGATACAGTTTGATGGCCGTTCAAAATTATGGACAAAAGTCAGTAGAATAAAAGGAATAAAGTTAAAACATGTCCAATTACATAGCAACGAAATTTGGACCATCATAACAATAACCGAAAATAAAAAGTAACAATTAACAGTACAGTGAACTTAAAGTTTGATGTAAAACACTGATAAGATCATGGAAGCACTTTCTCCAATTTCAGGCGTATCGTTTTATAGCGGGAGCATTGAGTGTGGCTAAGTATCGAGGGTACTAAAACTGACCAATCACATCAAAATGCGTCAACAGAGGCTACTTCAAGTTGTGACGAATCCAACAGAAAAATCAGTTGTTCAGATTTAAAGGGCATTTTAGTTGGTGCATTGTTATGACTGCACATTTAAAAGCTGACCTCGGCAGTAAAGCCAAACAGGAGCAGAAACAACGCATAATGAGTAAGAATAAAGTGACGAGGTTACAAAACACGACGAGAATAATATAAGTGAACATACAATTCGCTTGTTTACTGGGAATAAGTCGCGCAACGGAACTCTTTCCTCCTACGATAAGCCTAAAAATTCAAACAAATGCTCCACTAGACAGATCAAATGGAGTGACATTGTACCACAACTTTTATTCGAGTTTAACTGTCGACCATCGTAACGCATCGCAATGTCTCCATGTAAATGGTCATGCATGACTAAACCGATCTAAAAATAGAACACCGCTTGGGATGTGTGGCGATAACTGGACTAACTCGACCAAACTGGTCATATTTATGCCATGTTGCTTCCAAATATAGCTCACTCGGTATGGAAATAGTTACGGAATACGCTTAACATGCCTTTACGTTGAAACTCGTTGAAGTGATTATTTATAGCTTCTTGCGATCAAAGTTTATGTGATCGAGTAACTTCAAGTTTGTTACAGTCGATTTTATTCATTTAAATGAGTCAGTGTAGAATTGCGAATGAGTCATTTCGCTGAAAGGTAATTTCATGTTTCGGGTTTTGGTTCTCAGTCGGCATGCTTATTACGTCATATAGTGCAATGGCTCTGCAGTTGATAGCTTCAATTAAAAGGGTATTTGCCTCAACTGGCAGCTGGAGATATCAAAAAGCTTTTAGTTTTGCAATCGCCTTTATGATTTTATTTAATTAGTCAAAACATTATTGTTCTGATTTGCAAGGCGAGCTCGTTAAGTAACGGGAACACAGTTACTAAAATGTTTATTATACAAGTGACAATTTTGTTTATAATTATGTTTATAACTGTAATAAATTGGACTTAATATTGCTTTGATATTCAAGATTTCTATCTAAAACTATTGCTTGGTGCCATAACTATAAAGTAAATGCCATTTAATCGATTACAGAGGCTTCATTACTTATTGAATCCGTTTGGATTCAATGAGATGCAAGTGTTAATAATACTTCATTTATTTTCTCAGTATAACTTCGTGTTATCGTGATTTTTATAAACTCCATCAATAAATAATAATCAATTTTGATTTTTTTAAACAAACGCTTTATTCCAATGGAGGTTGACAAAACTAAAGAACGTCACCTGTTACGATGCTAGCATACCTGCATTCCTTCCACGTTTGTCATCAACATTCACCTAGCAGTATAACCGTATGCAACTAAATCCAGTACACGACACCCCTTGGAAAGACTGGATGTCAGACTTTTGGGCTTCAGTCACGCTTATTAATATAGTAGATTATAGGCAAGAGTTATTTTTCAAGGCATGTTTCAGAAGCTCGTGGCTAAATAATAACAGCCGCTCGGATCGATCGTTAGGTTAAGCCGTGCATGCCTAGGTTGGTCTGTGGATGGGTGATCACCCATTACATACCGAGTTTCCTCCGTGCCTCGGAAAGCACGTTAAGCCGTTGGTCCCGGCTGTCATTTGTAGATCTTTGACAGTCGTTACAGGTAGTCAGTGGCCCAAAAAGTTTGACAACCAGTCTTACCAAGGGATATCGTATTACCCAGTACTAACTGGGTTGTGAAGGTCAGATAGGCAGTCGCTCCATGTAAAATACTGGTATTCTGCTGCATCCGGTTAGACTGGAAGCCGACCCCAACATAGTTGGGAAAAGGGTAGGCAGATGATATCAGTGGCAAAGCTGGAAGGGGACGCCCTAGAAGGACACACACTGACCTTATTGGTGAGGTTCTTCAGAAAGGTTAGGTGCGAAGTACTAGCAACCGGCATGTTGACGTTAACGAGGCAAAAGGAGTATGTAAGGATCGTACCAGGTTGCGTTTTGTGGTTTGTGCCTCCATGGGAAAAAGGCGTGAGTTTAAGAATGTATGTCTATCAGTGGCGAAGGTTCCATACAACTCGATTCCTACCGGCTTCCTTTTGAAAAATGGCAAAGTCAGTATTCTATAGACAAATAATATAATCACATTAAAGAAATGTACTCCGGCTTTCCTCTTACAACAATTGACCCTTCGCTACTGATGTCTATGTAGATTATAGACAATATTAGCTGAACACAGTGCTAGTGCCCAATTGATCAAGACAAACATAGATACCAAACAGATTAGAAGCTGAGAACAAAAACCGGCCAAGTGCGAGTAATTTTAGTTATATTGCTGTAGCGGCAACAAAAATACACATTTTGTGAAAATTTCAACTGTCTACCTATTACGGATCATGAGATACAGCCCGCTGACAGACAGACGGACGCAGACAGACGGACAGCGGAAGCTTAGTAATAGGGTCCCGTTGATTACCCTTCGAGTATGGAACCCTAAAAGCGATGTTAGCAAATAATTATAGCTACAATATTAACTTAAGCGAAGTAGGACAAAATTTTAATAGTTATCGCTACGTTGTTGAACTTGTGGCTTCTGCTAACACTATTTACCTACACGTGTGTTATAGAATATGCATATTGCATTAACTCGCTTTGTCCATGCATATAACTATAGGTGTTTACATGTGTAGTGTGCTTTGGTGCTTAATGTCAACATATTTTAATGCATGCAGCACAAGTAAATAGGAAACTTGTTGGTTTCTAAAATGCATTGTTTTGCATATTTCTTGTTGGTGTATGGAATAGACAGTACGTTTAGTTTGTTGACTATGCAAGTCAATGCATAAGTTACCAGGGGGCCTAAAATAGCGGCCTTAGCAGAATCATAATAGGATAAAATGAATTATGTTACATATAACTAACTAAACGTAACTATTACAATACTATTACATAATATTAAGTGCGTCTGTGATCATTTTATGAATTTTAACGTGATTCATATTATTATCCAATTATGATTCTACTAAAGCGGCCATATTAGACCCCCAGTTATTCGCTAAAACGAGGAAATGTTATTTCCTCAAACAGTGATCTTCTGAACATCAAAACATTAAAACAGCTAACACTACAATTACGAATTGTCTATGAATAAAATAATTAACGGTTCAAGGAATATTAATTTGTCGATGAAATTACACAAATATTCTACTGATGACGTTTTAAAAGAATCTACTTTGTCTCTTATGATTCACAATATTATTTCCTTATTAGACTATACCATATAAAACTACGAGTATACATCTATTTAAGGTATAGTTTTGAAATTTTTTGTATCTAGTAGTTAATGTCTGTTTTTTCAGCAAAATATCGAGTGTATCTCGTTATATTTTAAGTATGTTTCATATTACTATTAGCACTGTTAACGTAACAAAACTAACTAGATACATAGTTATGTGTTGCAAATTGGGAAGTAAATAGGCAAATGTGAATTGATATTCTGGTCTACTTGCGGGTTTTTAGCATGTTACCGAAAATTGGATTTTACTAGTTACGATATAACAACGCCATAATATAATGCCTACATTGGGGTACAGTCGCCAGCACATCAAGTTACCACAAACTGTTAAATTTCTCCAAATGATTTTAAACCGTAAAATGTTGATGGTTACGTTCAAAATCTAACGAAAAAAATTAACAGTTTGTGGTAACTGGATGTGCTGGCGACTGTACATGACCAGTATATATAGAAGAAGTAAACCTTGGATTACCTGGGTACACTTAGTATTCCCCAAGCTTTTTGGTTTCTAAAAAAGCCAAAGTACGGTTACACCTAGTTCTTCCCCCACATTTGTCCCGTTATGTTAAACCGCCTAGTAACAGTGCTCTATCTCTCAATCAAATACTTTTCCTATTTTATTAGCTTATCTTGTGTTTCAGTGCTAGACAGAGGTCTACCGTAAATTTTCCCTTCGAAACCGAACCGAACTCTGGCCATTTTTGTCCCGCAAACGTCAGGGGGCCTAAAATAACGTTAAAATTCTTAAAATGATCACAGACACATAGCAGTTAATATTATCAATTGCCACTTTGTGACCATTTTACGAATTGCAACTTAATTCATATTATTACCTTATTAAGATTCTGCTAAAGCGGCCATTTTAGGCCCCCTGGCCTAGTTTGTGGGGCATAAATGGCCAGAGTTCGCACAAGGCAGAGAGGTTTCGAAGGGAAAATTAAGGGAAGACCTCTGTCTAAGGGGCCTAAATCGTTACTTTTCAGGAATATATGAAAATTTAATAATGACGAATGACGTCACTCGTAATGCCATTCCGTCACAGGCATGGCCAACTATCTGTATGACGGTGCTGATTATAGGAAAAATACCGCCCTGTCTCTAAATAGAATGTATCCGATAAAAGTGATGTGGATAAAGTCGGATAAAGTTATCGCTACCCAATAATTTGTAGCACATTTTTAAAAGTGATATAAAAAAGAACGGATGCTAAATTTTTCTAATAGTAGAATCATGCGTTCAAATAAGAAGATTCAATTATGAATATAAATCCTGAAAATGAAGCACTTTTACTACTATTTTATTATGTAGTTACATTACATCTTTTAATATAATGGTGCACATTAGGCACTCATCGTAAATCAAGCAGAAATGAGATGGATGGTTATTTATGAGTAGCGATAGTGGGGAATTTTATGGGTTTTGAAAATTATGACTATTCGGCGAAAAACTACGCAAAATACAGTCTTCTCTTTCACACGGAGCTCGTGGCTAAATAGCAGCCGTGAGTCGATTTTCAAGTTTAAGCCGCGCTTGCCAAGGTCGGTCTATGGATGGGTGACCACCCATTACATTACTTACACCGAGTTTCCTCCGTGCCTCGGAAAACACGTTAAACCGTTCGTCCCGGTTGTCATTTGTAGATCTTTGACATTTACAGTTAGTGGCCTGAAAGTCTGACAATCAGTCTTACGAAGGGGTACCGTATTACCGTATAAGACTGGAGCCGACCCCAATACATTTGGGAAAACGTTAGGCGAATGATGATTTTCTCTTTCACAAATACATTAGGAATTAGAGCATTGAGTTGAGATCAACTCAAATCTGGATAATAAAGGGACACTATAAACTCACAGGATCATGGAAAACTACGAATTTAAGCTACAAAAACAATAATAATTGAATTGGAATGTTTTTGATTGTTTTTTTTTTTAATTGCACAAGCAAACATCAATTTAAAAAAAAAAACTTTTTTTTTAATTGATTCAATTTGAATTAGTATGATTATATTGTATTTGATTTTATTTTGATTCTAGGTATTTTTATCTGATATTATTTGTCCGTGTCTTCGGTTTTCTATCAATTTATGTGTGGCAATGGGTGTTATTTACCTGAAATAAATGAATTTTATTTATTTTAAAAATAACTTTGGTACAAACCGACGACCAAGTACAGTTTATTCTCGATTACAAAAACAGTTTTCATAAAGTAACGATTATTGAGTTACTGATAACATCGAACAGTCGGTATATTCCATGTCATAACGCTGTATTGAGAATGTTTATGGCATATAGTTATTATATTTTTAAGTTAAATTATATGGCAAAATAAATCTTTTCATGGTTTTATTGCATCACTTTTAAGAAACCCGAAAAAAGTTTCCCTTTATTACGATAAGAAACCGTAAAATGTTTTAGCACCACTCTAAAACTTAACGAAGATATGCAATTTTAGCATAAACCTGAGGTGAATGGCCGTGACGGTTTAAATTTAATTTTTGAATTGGGTAAACGAAACAATTATTGTTCTCAAAATAAACTAAATCTCAGTATGATAGTTTACTTCACACCAAATAAAATTTTATTGCACAAAAATGAGATAAACACACAAACGAATGAACATTTTTACACTGAAGTTCGTCTTCTTAGCGTGTCGATGGCAATCTAAATTGTGTCGGCCCAGAACTGAGCCACGAGTTTGGCGCCATCAGTTGCGTCTATCAGTTCCTGACAACTGGTCACGCAGGATATGATATAAAGTGCCCGGTTGTGGAACAGCACCACATTTACACTCCAGGGCAGAGTCATCAATGAATCTAATCTTGAAACTGAATTTAATCCTAACATTGATGAACCGGAAGACGATATTAGTAAAGGCGACCAAAACCACAAGAGAGAACTTTACTACGAAAGAAGAATCAACAACGAACCACAGACTACGACTACTAATAATCACAAACGTTCGACCCGCTGATTGGCATACGGCTAATGCCACTTCAATTATAGCGCACACGAAACAAAATAACGTCAATATTAATCATGTCCTTGAGAGTCTAAGCTGGCGTTAAATCTTAGAAATTAATAGGGTGATAGGAAGCGTTTCTGATACCCAGCCAAGAGTAACAGGCAGATAAACTGAATGTTAATTGGCTTTGTGCCACTGATGCACGTGTATTGAGGCATGGCGATGCAAGACAAAATATGAAATCCATCGATAGTTCAGATTCTGGTGCTAATGATAATGATACTCCACGAGGCAAGACTGTAAACAAATAAACCTGTGTATCTATACAAGTATTTGGATAAGATGTAGAATGTTTCATTGAAGCAGTAAAGGATGAGTGACGACTAACATCACTATATGAAAGATTTTAGATTCTGCAAATGATAATAATACTCCACGCGGTATGATTGTATTTATAGTTGTGTGTAGATAAGTTTTTGGACATAAGATGTAGAATGTTTAATGGGAGCAGTGAAGGATGGGAAAGAACTAATATTACTTAATGAAAGATTGTAAATTGGGAAGATGAAATTTTGAATAAATAACATTTAGCTCAGTTTCACTTTGAGAATGAAATGTGTTTTGGTTGGAGTATATCTTTAGGTGAGTATTGCACTTATTCATTCTTGTAAACCTTGGCTGTGGTAGGCGTAGCTTAAGACTTCGCAGTCCTTGTAAATAACTGGCTTTCTGCATCACGCTTTAAGTCTTACTCATGACAGAAGCATTTCCTGAGGTCACCAAGATTAATCTCTTCTTATAGAAACTGCAGATCCGTTTTTTTATTACGGTTCACAGTTTCACACGTTTAATATTATGAATCATAAAACATCCGAAGTGCAATTTCAGGAATATAAAACCCGTAGAACGATTAATTGAAGCAATATAAAGTTATGATTGCGAAATGTCTGGCATTCTCAGGATGTTAGTGTTAACAGAATATTAAACTACATTTTGGTCAGATATTCCATTTCCCTCTCCCATATACATAGTTTCCTTTGTGTTTACTTTATTGAGATTTTTTGTAGTTACTACTTGAGTTGGTGTCGAGCCAAGAACAACAAAAGATAAAATGTTTCCGTAACTTTTTTAATTGTTTTGCAGTCGTCAACTGTTTTATTTTTCGTAAAACTCTCCACGGCAATGAAACGCAAATAATTGTTTGGTTGACCGCGTTATTCAATCGTTTTTTATATTTGTTTTCGAATGTTTTTTCTTCATGAAGTTTCAGTTATCGTTTTGAACGCTTTCAGTTGAATTAAAATAAAGTACCTAACCTATATCTAAATGCATTCTTGTATAGTTCTATTAAACCAATAACCTACAATTATTGGTAATATTTTTTTAATCTTCTTGTATCGCTGGTACGACAATGCTACTTTAAATTAAAAAATGCAAATATCCATAGATATTCAATACTGCCTTGAGCCAATAACACATTTCTAGCGCTAGCTACAATGAAGGCGCCATGGATAACAAAAGTACATTACGATAAGAACCCAAACACACTATTGGTCCTGAGAAACTACCCATTCTATTCATAGTGACGGGTATTTCCAACGACAGTGGCTACATAATACAAATTTTCTAGTTCAGCGATAGAATGTTAATTTCCCTCTTTGAAATGGACCGTGACTAGTTGCCATGCGAAATTTGGTAGGGACGTGCACGAAATTTTGTGGTTGTGTAATGCTAGACGAAATAGGACTACAAAAGGTCGCATCAATGTGTACGTGTAGACACTGTATTCGTGATCGCTACAAATTGAGAAACTGTTTTGATACGTGACGTGGTTACCACCGTAACATTTTAATAATACGTACTAATGATGACCAAAGAAACCCTACTAAATCAAGGAGTGGTACTGGATTTTCCACCAAGATTTTACAGAATCATGCAGTAAGCAATTCTGGTGACGAAGATTTATGTCTAAGTCAAAACATAATTCTAAAAGGTCTACTGACATTTCTCGCCTGATATTAATGAACTAGCTGAACTAGTTTCCAAAGTAATGAAGACACATCGCAGCGCAACCAGGAACGCGGAAGGACCAAAATGTTAAGGTTGTAACATCTTCAACAGTAATACAGAAGTCGACATGGTTCAATTTCATTATCAATTCATAGATCGTTGCTACTGATATTGAAAGTACTCTTTAACATAAATAGCAGATACAACTATAGCCTTCCATCCATCATGATAAACAAGAAATCTGATCATTCACTAACGTCCAAAATTTTCCTTTAACTCAGTTCGATATTGAAGATTCCATATAATAACGGGTAGTATCATAATCGCAAAGTACTTCGCGATGAATTTACTCCTAACTCAATAGGTTTAACATAAGCATGATTTGACTTCCAGATGGGACCTGTCGTCGGCAGTCCTTGCTATTTCTACTTCTTATAAATTCTGGGAGAACAACGACATATTTGGTAAAATCGAAGCACGTTTACATACATTTGATTCTTGATGTTTACGATTACGTTTTTTTATTCATTAATTTAGTCGTTAGTGATTCACCGATATTGCTTTGGTTATCTCTGTGAACTTCAGCTAAAAATAGTCCACTTATCTCTTCCGTGCGGTAAATAATATGATTAAAGTATTTTAAAATTAATTGTGCAGTAGCGATCATCTGTTTCATAAAGCACTTCATCCACGAATTTCTTTTTATATTTCATAATCATTTCTTGACCAAAGTCATCGTATTCATCAATTTGGTGAAAATGATCAACATTTTTTGGATTTTCCGTTTTAAATCGACGCTTTTCTCATAACTCAATTGCCGTTAGCTTCGCTCAGAGGACCATGTCCGTCAGTCTTTCTTTTTTCACCCACACAGTATCATTTGAATTCACGAAATTTTAAATCACAATACCTACTGTATAAACACACATGTCATGTATGGCAACTATGAACACTACCGCTAATCGATTTGCCTCACTCGATTATAATAACTCAGTGAAACGTCTGGCGACTGTTATTCGCATATTTCTAGAAACATAATTATGCTAATATTGAGGGAATTGTTGAGAAGCAATACACTGAAGCTATCAATTTAATATTTTAGTAGAAGTTATAGAAGAAACATTTCATTCTAAGAGATTGTTTCAAGTCGACGCAACGACTAAAATTCGCATGGTCAAGTGATCGGTAGTCCATGCTTAGCTGCAGATTTATCCTATTAATATTCGAAAGTTTGTGAGGATGGATGGATGTTTGTTACTCTTTCACGTAAAAACTACTGAACAGATTTGGATGAAATTCAGCACACAGATAGTTTATAACCTGATTTAACACATAGACTTTTTATCCCGGTAGTACGATCTCGTGGGAAAATTACCGAACTCCACGCGGGCGAAGCCGCGGGCTTGAGTTACTTCTAGAAATACACGTCAGTGATTAATAAATATACTACAAGGAAACTGCATTTTAGATGCAGACAGCTTAGATTTATTTTGAGTATCTGAGGCAGAAACGAAAGGAGAGTTGTCCAAGGTACCATTGTCAAACACATTCAAAAATATTAGAACAGTCTCGTTTGCTATGCAATCCACGGCCGTACCTCGAACGGCGGATATTTACCCGAGTCACGTGTTTTGACGAAGTAATACATTACACGGTTTGCATAGTTGCATTATTCATTCCATACCCCGTCTTATGGGTACTACACGAAAGAAAAATTAGGTTGGTTTATTGCTTAGTAGACGATAAAAACACTACATGGATGAATACTAACTAAATGCTTAGCGTTTCTATGTCGTTTTCGCTCTTTTTAACGTGCAAATTGAATTCTAGACACTTCGAATGCATACCTTGATGCCAATTGCTTCTACAGTTTACAGTAATTTTCTCAGGAATTTAAGCTTTTTTTTTTTTTTTAACGTGCTAAAATCATCAAATGAGTCCTCCCACCCACGGCAGAGCGGGAGGGACTGTCAGACTTGTACTGACTAAAATCCACGGTGTCCTTCAGTAGCCCTTTATGTTCCAGGGTCACGGTAATTCTATGAGTCCCGCGACCAGGAATTTAAGCTTCATTAGTTTTGAGAAAGATGTACTGCGTCGTTTCCACAAACATGGATTGGATGATGCTGGCGTCTCTGGTTGAATCCTGACATGGGCAGAAGTGAAATTGAGTTTTTCTGTTCGTGATGTAAGTGATGGATAGACCTTGTCCAGCACATTAATAACTTCTATTTCTATCCAGTCGGGCTACAATCGCACCAGACAAATAAAACATTGGTGCTATGAGGATTTAAATTTTTAAAATACGAATGTAATGCATATTACCAACCGAACGTCGCGTCGTCGCGCGCCATATCAATGGAATTGCATTACAAAGTGCTAAAAAGCACAAAACTGGCTAGTATACTAGTAAAACTAGTTAGTTAGTCATAGAAACGACATTTCACGACTGTCTGGTTCGTTTATTTCAAAATAGCAACGCCAGTTTTTGTCGGGTGCAGCTGAACTATAATTATATAGCAACTGATGATTTTGAGTTTGTGTTGCGGTTAGAAACAGTCGTACGAGACGGTATATTATTGTGTATGTAGTGTAGTATTCATTTCATTGAATGTATTACTATGTATTACTAATACATTAATGCCAATGCTTCGACCTGTTTGTAACAAGTACGTGTATCTTGTAGTGGTATCATCGGCCCATCAACTCTTGTCATAATATTTACTGACCTTTGTCAATAATGTCAGCAATATTCATTATAGTAGATAATTTGCGTTTCTACATAATATTGAATTAATATGATTGAACGGGAATATATCAGTGGTGAAGTTGACCTATGCAAAAAAGGAAATTTGATTTCGATATCCTCATGGTTGCTCCGTTTTGGTAACAGTGTACGTTTTTTAACCTCGACCGCATGAAGGTTGGAAGATTTCCGTTGTTTAACTATTTTTAACCTTCCTCTGGGGAATCACAAAAGTGACTCAAATTCGACATTCGACTCAAATTTAACAGTACATTATTAAGTTCAAATATTTAATGAATATTGACGTACGTTATTCAATCATTCATGATGAATTTGCCAGTGAATATGTTTAAGTTATGCCTGTTATTTGTGCCGGTCGTAATGCGAGACGTTATCGGCGTCCTCAGAGCATTACACATGCTAAATTAATTATTATTAACTTGTTGGTTTCCTTGCTATATATTTCCCTATATATATATAAATTTAAATCGGGTGATAATTATATCTGGCGTGTGTGTTTATTTATAGAATGCAATAAAACTGAAGATAAGCTTGAAGGAGAAAAGTATAATTTACAATGTTCAATATATTTTTACGATCAATGATAATCTAGGAAGGCAGTAGGGTCGTTGCGCCGGTAGCGCGACCACCTTCAGTAGGCGACCATTTGACGGACTAAGTTTCTTTAAATCAAGATAATAGTATTTGTAGAGGTAACATAAATAAAAAATAAATCTAACGTGCTTTATAAGTAATTATGAAATAAGAATTTACACAGTTTGAAACAAATGGGTTAACCCAGCTCCGAAAATAAATTTCTCAGTGCGCGTCTTGATTCAGTGGTGAGTAAACGTACGGCGAGTTAGAGAAAAAATAACACAGCGAGCGGCGCTCAAAGGTAAGTATTATTACATAATTCAAGTTTTACACACACGTTAGATGTTAAATTGTACAATCGATAAGTTTTGCTTATTATTTAGTTGTATTTTGCTATTTTAAAACCTATTATTAAGATAAAATCAAGTGGTCGGTAACCGAAATGCTTATTTATCAAAAACGTTAGTTAGCGACCGCATGGTCGCAAACCGACGAGAACTGCATTATTTTTATTTTGATTAATATGATCCTAATGCTTCATACAGGACTGTTACAATTTTGAATGTAGCATTGTAAACGTTTTTCTATGTAGTTCTTTAGTAAGCGACCACCAGTTTCTTTGAAAGAACTTAGTTTAATTTACGTACAAAATTGGGTGCTAAACAGGTGGTCGCAAACCAAAATAATCGAAATAAAGACATTGGTTTGCGACCACTATAATTTAGTATGAGAGAAATAACGGTCACTAACAGAAATAAGTATGAAAGTTCATTAAGTATGCCACCACGTCCGTTTAAAAATTATTTTAACAAGCAACCATGTGGTTGTACATAATCTGTCGAAACCTAAATATTATTATTTTTCAGTTTAAAACAAAATTAGTCATAAAAACAACAATAAACTATTTTATATATTACTTTTTTTTTAGATGGAGCTCCCAAATAATATAGAGTCAACAAAAAAAAAGAAAAAGACTGTCCAGTACACTGAAGAAGCCCTGAAAAAAGCTCTCGATGATATCCGAATAGAAGGGAAGGGAATAAAAGAAACATGTAGACTGTATCAGATCCCAAGGACCACGACACAAGATTGGCTTAATTCTGAATAAGAAACGTGGAATATCATCATCATCTTCCTGCCCTTATCCCATGTTATTTGGGGTCGGCGCAACACGTTTTTTTCTTCCAATCTCCTCTGTCAACCGTCACGCTATCATTTACTCCTTTAACTTTCATATCATTCCTCACTCAATCCATCCATCGTTTCTTTGGTTTTCCTCTCCCTCTCCATCCATCAACGTTTATATTCATCACTCTTTTAGTCACATGCGATTCGTCCCTCCTCATCACATGTCCATACCAAGAAAGTCGATTACCTTTCAATTTTTCTGTAACTGGCGCAACTTTTAAATTTCCTCTAATATACTCGTTCCTTATCTTATCCATTCTTGTCACACCACACATCCACCTCAACATTCTCATCTCCGCTACATGCAATCTCGTTTCATCCATCTTCTTCACAGTGCAGCATTCCGATCCATACACTACGACAGGTCTAATCACGGATTTGTATATTGTCTCCTTTAACTTGAGGGGCATCCGTGGGTCACAAGTTGTTCCAGTGACCCGTCGCCATTTCATCCATCCTGAGTTGATCCGGTGCGTTACGTCTCGGTCTACTTCGCCATCCCCTTGGACAAGCGACCCGAGGTACCGAAAATCGGAATAGATCGGTATGGGCGTTCCGGCAAGTGTTATGGGCACAGGACTGGAGAGACCGCCGAAATCACAGAATAAGTATTCTGTTTTGGTCCTACTGACTTTCAGGACAACATTCTCCAGTCTTTGCCACCACACCTCCAATCTGCTCTGGACCTCTAGGCCACTCTCGGCAACCAACAGAATGTCATCGGCAAACAGCATACACCAGGGAGCCTCTTCCTGGATGTCCGACGTAAGTGCGTCCATTATCACCAGGAAGAGGTAAGCGCTTAGAGCCGACCCTTGGTGCAAGCCGACAGCCATATTGAAGCTGTCGGTAGTGCCCGCTGTAGACCGGACTTGGGTACTACACCGACTGTACATCGCTCGGATCAACTGCACATACTTCCCAGGCATAGCTTTCCCTTTAAGGGCCCACCACAAAACCTCACGAGGTACCCGGTCGTATGCCTTTTCGAGGTCGATGAACACCATGTCCAAGTTTTTGTGCGCACTTCTGTATTTCTCGCACAGCTGGCGGGTGGCAAAAATGGCATCGGTTCTCCGACCAGACATAAAACCGAATTGGTTTCGTGAAATTTCACTCTTCTCTCAGTCGTCTTTCAATAACTTTCTCCCAAACTTTCATCATATGCGCCATTAGGTTTATTCCTCTATAGTTATTGCACTCCAGTACATCACTTTTATTTGTAAAGATGGGCACCAGCGAAGTGTTGCACCACTCGTCAGGTATGGCTTCTTCTAGCAACAACTTATTGAAACTGGGAATACGATTCCTAAAATAATTTAAAAAACCAGATGACTTGAAAATATTGATATTGATTATTTTTAAATGTTATACATACATATTAAAGATATTGTTTGACTAATGATTGTTAATTCTATTACAGCTATGACTAAGTTCCTACGAAATGTAAGATTGTTATTTTTTAATTATAAGAAAACATTACACCAAAGGATTACCATATTTGTTTTTATTAAGAGGCAAAAATTAAAATATTTTTAAAGCGATTATAACTGTTTTAATAGCATATTTTTCATATTAAAAAGGGCGGTCGCAAACCGGCTCATGGTGGTCGTAAACTGATGAAAGTGGTCGCTAACCGACGTTTTCGCTATATTTTCACTTTTTCAGCATTTTATAAATATTTTTGTACCAATGTATTTTATTTTATGTTTTGCATCCAAACTAGACTATATTTGGGACCAATTCACATTAACATATACTATTTTGCGTGTAGACAACATTTTTTTTTCCTCATCTAATGTGGGCAACTCAACTAACTGGTCGCTAACCGGCGCAATGACCCTATACACGGAGTTTTCAGACGAAACGAAACGGTAAAAGCAATGCCTAAATATTTTCGCACTGTTAGAATTTGAACCCTTGTCGCTGAGCTGAACTTTCAAAATGCAACGCTTTGATTGAGGCTCTCATTTGGGTGCCACTTGGTGTTCGTAAAGACGGGCAAAATAGAAATTCACATTGAAGATAATACACCAAAGGTATACCCCAAACAAACTGAGATGAGGGTGTCGATGATGAATTTTTAGATCGAAAAGAGTGCTGTAACTTTATTTATAAAGCATCACGCCTGTAATCTTCGAAGGGTTAGGCAGAGGTGTAACTAATTAGTACACCCACATTTGGCTAGTTATGTTGAAGTCCCATATATATTTGTGGGCGAGCCTATTGCCATCAACCAGGCACAAATCCTGACACCGTGGCTGTTACTGAGAAAGGACATTGTTCGGCGTCCATACATCGTTCGCCTAAGAACGAACAGAGACGTGAATTTACTTTCTGTGTTTTAAATAATGCATTTATTCGATTGAAACAAAATTAAAATCACAGACACTTCTGAGAATTGTAAAAAAATCCAAAACACTTTCGGTATTTGAGGTTATAATCAGGCCAATAGAAACGTAATAATTGCGAGTGACAAAATGACGGTACTGACATTCTGTCAGTACTATTAAATGTCAAAGTGTCATCTGTCAATTCATCGACTGTCAGTGTCGATGTTGCTCGTTTATTCAATTCAATTCAAAAAAATAATGGCACCCGCACCGGGGAATAAGACAGAAGGAAGTGAATTACTTTTTAAAATGTTTTCGAAATTATGAAGTGTCCGTTCTATTGTAATAATTGTAATGTAAATATAAAAAGAACTAGTATTTATGGTAAAGGTTTCATACGTGTTGGTGCATAGGCCATTTTTTACAACGTCCTTTCTGATGGAAAATCCTATAGCACTGCCCGACCTGGGAATCGAAACCAGGACCTCGTACTCAGCAGTCGCGCTTGCAACCACAGGCAGTCAGTGATTCTATTTATCAGTGGCGAAGGTTCCATACAACTCGATTCCTACCGGCTTCCCTTTGAAAACGGGCACAATCAGTATTCCATAGACAAATAATAAAATCACATTTACGAAATGTACTCCGTCTTACCTCTTGAAAAAATTGACCCTTCGCTACTGCTATTTATTACAATTTAAGCTTAAATTAAATTTAAACGCATCACTAACCCGACAGGCCTTGATATGAGTTGAAAATACTCAACTATTTTTATAACCAATATCAACGGTTAAGGCAGCGATGATGACCTTTTACGACAAATAGATTTATAAGCATTCATTATAATATAATTACTAGACTTCCACCAGAGTCAATTGTCAAAATACACAACGTATCAGTGGCGAAGGTTCCATGTAACTCGATTCCTACCGGCTTCCCTATGAAAAATGGCACAGTCAGTATTCTATAGACAAATAATATAATCACATTAAAGATATGTGCTCCGGCCTACCTCTTACAAAATTGACCCTTCGCTACTGCGACGTTTTTGAAAACTAGAACAGAGGAGGGTATGAGTATTTTTTTTCATAGCTTCTTCATTTCTTGTAAAGTAAACTTATACTGTCACTTACGGATCACGGAAGATATCCCGTAAGTGATAGTATAAGTTTAGTTGTAAACCGTGAAAGCTTAAAACAGTGTCTTGGAAAGTAGTAAAGTAAAGTAAAATTTATTTGCATAGATTGCAGGTACAATGCAACAATAAAATGGGTGAGCAAGTACAATCTACCTTATATTAGGCACGCAAAAATTAGTTAGTTTAATTATTTAATGTTTATTGTAGGTTATTTAATGAATAAATAAAATCTCATTATGGTGTATAAAATTAATTTAATTAATTTTTTTAAATTTTCTTTTTTTAATATTTTTTTCAATTTGAAGTTAAAAACAATAGTCGGTATAGTACATTCATAATCATCTTGGGGTACCTAATTGGTTAATATTTTGACCCAAATCACAAAATTATCATCTATGAGTATCTAACTACTGATTTAATATCATGCACCTTGACCCGCCGGACAAAAATAATCATTGAAATTAATTAAATTCATACTCTGTTTGATAACGTGCAAATTAATTAATAAAAATACAGGTTGGTAGAAGATTGATTTCAAGATTAAACTATTGACTGGCGTCTCAATTTAACAGGAATAGTTTTTATTAGTAACTTAATGGCAATTTTTTATACGTACTTGACAGTTTTATGTATTACTAGCTTATAAACGCGGCTTCGCCTGCGTGGAGTTCGGTAATGTCCCACGGGATCGTACTAGCGGGATAAAAAGTATCCTATGTGTTAATCCAGGTAATAAACTATCTGTGTGCCAAATTTCATCCAAATCCGGTCAGCAGTTTTTGCGTGAAAGAGTAACAAATATCCATCCTCGCAAACTTTCGCATTTATAATATTAGTAGGATCACAGCCTTGGTAGTTTTTAGGTAATCCGTCTTTTAATAAAATATCAGTAAGGTACATAAAAATACCCACATATAATAAAATACCCACATTAAATCATAAAATCGAACTGTAAACAGGTTAATGTTCTAATCTTAGAACACAATTCTATCAATTTTTTTATAATAACATCGTCAACACTGATGAGATTATTACGTAGACGAGCGACATAATTTGAAATTATTAGCGTTTGTCTGTAAACACCTCAATATTCGACCACCTAGATCCAGCAAATATGAGAGTCCTCAATATTTTGAGGACTCTCTGATTCTACGTGCCCTGATATTTCAGGGCACGTAGAATCAGGTCAATATTTATGCTCAAAATAATACGTAGCTAAATAAATAGCTGGTGGAACAAATTCTGTATCCTCCCACAGTTCGCAAAGCCGCGAAGTTACCTAAATTCTCACATTAGAATGCGCAATGCGTTATATTCATACATCACCGACTACTGAACAACACGAACGGTTCTAATTGAAATCTAACATGCATTTCAGTGTAAGAAATTAGCACAGTTCATACAAGATTATAATTGGTTTTGTAAACAGTTAATTTGTGTTTACTAGATTGTTATAAAGTATCAGTTAGCACAGTTTAATTGGATTTAAATGTTTGATCCTTTGAATAGATTTAGGTCGCCCGTTAATTCTGATTTTTCGGGAATTAAATCCGACACCAGAAAAAAATTAAACACGAGTAAGCAACATCCTATCCTACTAATATTATAAATGCAAAAGTTTGTGAGGATAGATGGATGTTTTTTACTTTTCAAGCAAAAACTACTGAACGGATTTGGATGAAATTTAGAACACAGATAGATTATAACCTGGATTAACACATAGGATACTTTTTATCCCGGTAGTACGATCCCGTGGGACAATTACGGAACTCAAGCGAAGGCGCGGGCATAAGCTAGTTCAACATAAATATTTATCCTTCATACATAAGATTAATTTCATCGATCAAGCTTGATCCTTTGGTATTAAGACTAACACCAGAAAATGTTTCCGGTAATGTATACGAATTCCTTTAGCAGTTGCAAAACGTACAAATTGGCAGTGGTCAGTCGGCCTTGCTTTCATGTTATCTCTGTTTATTCTGCAGAAACTAATTCACAGTCACGTTCAAAACCGCCTAATAAACATACCAAAATTATGATGAAATGATTTATTTTTTCAAACGCTATCTTCATTTTAATTAATGACGCGTGATGATGGGTTTTTAATGTCTGTTTATACGAGTGGGTACTTATTTTTTTCTGCGTATGCATAAGATTTATATATTTTTAAAGATCGTGTGAATGGCTGTGTATTTTGAAAGAAGGAAATCTTGATAGTCTTCTTTAGTAACAATCTATTGCGAAAGTAGCTCGAGCTTTGGTTTAAGTACTAACCAATAAGCAAGATGGTAGTGACGGTGCTGACAATGACATTTCAGGGAACACAAAATTGTATTGAAATCATTCCATTAAAAGGAAGATGCTTTAGAAGTTTTTGAGCTCATGGGTACAGAAAGAGACATATAAAGGGTCAGTGGCAATTCAGTAGAAATAGAAGACAAATTCTATAATTACTCAGCGTTCGGACACTGGGAGAAGCACAAAACATGATTATAGCCAGAATATACCATGAGAAGACATGCTTAGTAACGTGTCAATGGATGGACCAGAGATCTAGATGAACAGAAAAGGATAAAATGATAATTTATTGCCGACTCCCAGTAGTATGGGACAAGGGCAGGAAGATGATGATATAGCTGGGGTACAAATAAAGCAACTGAATTTGAATCCAACAAACCTACAAATAAGGAAGAAAAGAGTTATCTACATTCATCATAACCATCAACATCGTCGAAAGCCTTTACATCCCACTGTGTCGTATTGCCCTTCAGGTATTTTACCAATTTACATCATAAATACATCAAGGAATAGAACTACCAGGTTCAATACATTTGCTGATATTTCCTTTTCATCACATGAACAGTAATCGGCTATATTGAAATCTTAAGTAAAACGTAAAGTGCTTTCGGTTTATGTTTATCACAAATTCAATTAAAAATGACGGCTTTCAGAGAGTCCGGCTTCGAGATACGCTCGTAATTTTATTCGGAGTCTTTAATGGGATCTTTGAAGGATTAAATGTTAATATCAGTATTTTAAACTCGTAATATCGTGATCTGATTGAAAGCAGTGTAATATAAAGAAAGTTGAAATTACCATTTCCCTGTAATAATTTATGCTTTTGGTAACAGGGACAAAATAGTACTCCTTCCTTGTGCCTTCATCATCATTATTTGGTATCGTTGGAGTATGGTTTGTTTCTCCAAACATCTCGTCAACTGTCATCCCAATATTTAAAGGAGATCGGGCAGACTTCTATAGACTCTGGTCCAAGAAGCTTGGTTGATTTTAGGATATTCAAATCCGAAGCCTCATTTCTAACTTTAGTATCTACTAATGTAAATACTTAAGTAGATAATGTCTTCCCAACATTTTTTTCCTCTTCTTGTTGTGTCAAAGGATTTGATTAGAGGTGCAATTGTTTTGTAATCCTCTACTTTGGCCCTAGTAGTGACCTGAGTGGCCTGACCTTTATGTGTAGCCTAGCCTCCATCAAGTCCGCACTGGTTTTTGTTTTTTGAATGGCATCTCGCAGGTCAACCTATGAGGCTGGCTTCTGTTTAACTGAACTGTCCTGTGGGTACCCTGAGTGTAAGGCCTCCAGCCAAAGGCAAAATACTTGAAAACTAAGCGACAGCGCGCTAAGGGGTACGAGCCTCGGCTTAGGGCGTCGCTGGGGACGGCAGCAAAGGGACAGGCTGGATCTGAGTGAGGTCCTCACGGGATCGGGGAGTGGGTTTTTCTTCTACTGATGGCTGTCGTAATGTTAGCTGGCTATGTATGAGATTTCACACTTATGAAACCATCATCCTTTTTATCCTGCTTTCACCTTCGCCTATTATCTAGTGTTCTCTCCACACGGATGGTATGGTAATATTGGTAATATATTCTTTTAAGTATTTAGAGTCCCCGCAGACTGCAGACTTTCTATCGGCCGATAATTTTGTCGAGCTTTTAATCAGTATGAACATGATCTAGCAGTAGGCCGATAGTTTGCCGATAGTACAGTTTGAAGGCAATCGTGTAGCACATCAAAATGATTTATCGGCCGATACCGAAACGTTGTAATTCGCGCACTAGCATAATACTGATTAAGAGCCCGACTAAACTATCGACCGATAGAAAGTCTGCAATCTGCGGGACTCTTAGAGTTGCCATCTTTTAATTTTGATCCAAATTGGATGTTAGAATGTAGAAACAGCAGATATTGAAGTTCCTGACATTGCCAGTCATAATAAAAATCATTATATTAGATTAATTTTGATACCAGCGATTATCTAGCGTGTCTTTTATCTATCGGACATATTTACGATTACATAGTCCTTGAATGCGTACGAAAAATTAATAGTTTTAGTTGTGTTATTCATTTCTGCTCAAAATTTTACTATTGTAGGTACTTACCAACTATTGGGTTTTAAGATATTCAAATTTAGATTTCGAGTTATTTTGGAGTTCTGAGCAACATGGTCTGGAGGTACAATAAGGTAAATGTTCTACGGTGAATACATAATAATACGTTTATGTATGTATACTTATCAAGCAGTAAATGGCGATACTTTTTGAATAAACAAACAGGTAGGTAACACGATTGTGTACCTTCAGAATTTGGTTAAAACATTTCCAGACACGAATGCGAGGGTGTTAATTGTTAGAAAAATACTTTATATCCTGTTCCGGCAGTAAATACATTTGCAAAACCTGACAGGTGTCAATTTGCTCAAGTTAATTCTATCGATCAATCAGTGTCACCATTACAAGTTAACTTTTAGAAAGTTACCAATTCAATTTTAACAGTTTCTTAATGAGCAATCAGTAAAACAAACAATTTACAAGTTAACAGTTGACTCACTTATCGATGTTTGTTTTAAAATTAAACTTATTTGCATAGTTATTATCCGACCTGAGTTTGTTTACGATAACATGACTACCCAAGTTAGCACGGAATTAATGCATGATTGTTGTAGCGAACTACAGTAAACAAGAAACGTTATACCAAATACTAACACTAGGGTTTGAATCTAAGAGTAAACTGCTGATTAACCGCCATTACAGAACGAGCTATTTTTAGAATCCGCACAGAGATCACGTCTTTGTCTGCCGTAATGTAAATGACTATCAACCGTTCCATGTCTCACGGAATCTGTTTGCGTCGCCGATCAAAACAAAACGTTACATAACCTAAAACTAGCAAACAAAATATAACTCACCTAGTTCGTCTTTTAGAACCTTCGACATTCTGCCAACCTTCATAATTGCACTAAAAAAAGTAATAAGATTCACAGTGAGGTTATAAACACGATTGTCTGTAAACGTCACGTCATGTTGACAGGTGACGCGCGCTGTGTCCGCCACCTCGCGCGGCTAGGGACGCACGGGAGAGTTCCCCGAGCGGTGTTGTATTCTGTTGTCGAATGACATAGTTTAGGGAGTGAAGCAGTCGGAGGAGCGTAACTCGTCTTAGCTTCTCGCGGCCAATGAACGGCACGGCCCGATGCGCCAAGGTCACTGGAGGCAAAACCGGCAGCTCGCAGCTCCGACAGAGGGCAGCACGCGGCGCGAGCGACGTACGCGAGCAGCTTGCTTGCTGCCCGTATGGCAACTAAACAGAAACACTGTAAGTACGGCCCGGCATGATGCGCCGATAAGCGGTATTATGGAATAAATAAAAACGCAACGCGTTCTGAATGTGAATGAATGTGCAGCCAACTTTACGTCATTTTATTCATTGTCTTTTTATACCTACTTGGTTGTAACATTGAGTACTTTCTACAGAGCCACAATGGGCCATGACAACGGGTGAGCAAGTGATTGGCTAAATGCCTTTATTGAATCTCAATTTGTTTTCAAACAATGGTACGACGAAAATAGCACACAATGTTTGTCGACACTGCTAATTACCTACCAGTCTATATGTACAGGTTGGTTGTAACTACCTACTTCAAAGCAATTTGTAGGTGGGATTGCTTTCTTTTCTCAATTTCTTACTTTCTGCCGATCAAGTCTGTTCATCAACTCGTCTCATACTCCATTCTCAGCCAGTTACTTCTAATGCCTTATTCTTTAGTATTTATTTAAGACGCAGATGAAAACGATAAAAATCTTATCAAGGGACCGTGGGTCTTATCTTACGGCCGTATTTTTAAGGCCAACGCTGATCCTACTTTACAAAATATCCTTTAAAGTTTTACAAAATATTCTTTAAAAGTTAACCACTAATAAATTAACAAAATTTTATTTAACAAACAGTAAAATAATTGTGAGAAAATTTTAAACCGTACTTAGTAAAAATAAAATTACCCTTTCTCTAGTAAAACATTCAGTGCTTTCGCTACTCGACGCTAGATGGCAGTGGTAAAACATTCAAATAAGAATCGTAACTAACCGTTCAGCGTTAAACAAAAAATAAAAATTAAGAAGGTACTCAAATAATAAAATTAAAATGATTAAATTGTAATACCCACATTCTACAAATAAGGATTGCAATCGACTTACAAAGCTGAGATGACACAGCATTATACACTCTGCAACTGAAAGTATAACTACCTACTTAAATGATGATAATTTTATACTGACAACTGAAACCACTAGCGTGCTACGCAGCCACTATAAGCGATGAAATTACCTACCAAGAAACATCTTGTTAGATGTCTTAGTTCATAATCCATACCAAAGATTGTTAATATAACCGAAAAATATCCATCTATACGACAACGAAACAAGATAAAGAGTATTCCAATATCATCTACACATAGTTGATTACGTCCATCCACAATATAAGGAATTAGGGAGGTCCGTTTCTACACAGTGAGACAGTGTTCAGAGCAGTAGCGAAGTGTTAAATTTTTTAAACCGTGTTCAAAGGGACGCCGGTAGGAATCGAGTTATATGGAACTTTCGCTACTGGTTCAGAGGTAGGGTTGTCCTAATCCTACCCCTGGTGTTGAAGCAATAAGCTGTAAACGGAAAAGCTATTGTGGATATTGTAGTGCAGCCGAGTCTGTATCTCGTGTCTGGATGGTCAGTCGAGTACGACAACGAAACAAGATAAAAAGCATTCCAATATCATCTACACATAGTTCTTTACGCCCATCCAGAACATAAAGAATTAGAAACAGTCGTCCGCGTCGGCGGCGGGGTTAAAACGCGCGTAGGTGCGGTTTGAAAATGATCTAATAATAGCTAAACGGTATTCTGTCTGACCAAAACAAGTTTATTAAAATAGGATTCTCAATTATCTCGACTGTACATGGAATGTTGGCCGTGCTGTATTTATGTCCTTTGGCGGTAACGTAACACACTAAAACAAAGTAGGTAATATGTAACTAGGATAGTAACTATGTAGTTATTTCGGTTGCCAGAATCTATCTAGTATAAATCATCTCAGTAATGTCAGCTGCATCCGGTAAGTTTTTACCGTGTTTACCAGTAGCGAAGGATCAATTTTTGTAAGAGGTAAACCGGAGTACATATCTTTACTGTATAGAATATTATTGGCTATAGAATACTGACTGCCATTTTTCAAAAGGAAGCCGGTAGGAATCGGGTTGTATGAAACCTTCGCCACTGGCGTTTACTATTTGTTTTCAGTTCCCGATATTTCGGCGCTGTTGCAAGCACCATGATCACGGATAAACTAAAGTTATGTGTTTATGAGCAGACAAATCGGTCTACCCTCTAGTTCGTTTTTTTGCGCTCGGTACCGCTATGCTACCATTGTCGCTCACAACTCGATTTTGTTCGCGACACACGAAACTCATTGTGTCCGCTCGCGAACTTTTTTCGGCACTTTTTCGGTTTTTACACTGGATTCCAGGCTTTCTCGACAGTTGAAACCCATCTTCCGGTTTGAGTCAGTTGAGTGTTACAGACAGACAGCGGTACTATATCAGTAATTATGGTACTTGCAACGCCGCAATATCGGGAACTAAAATAAATAGTAAACACGGTAAATATCCCGATATTGGTGTAAATGATAATGTTTAGCATAATAATTCTAAGAAATTGGTAAAAGTGGAATGTGATAAAAGTTTCTACACGATAATTGCTATGCTATACTTACTCCGCCTGTCACAGCCGAAGTGCATTTAGATCCTCTCCGGCTTAGTTTGACATTATCCTTTAGGTTCAAGGACTTCAGCCCCAATATTTTTAAGCCTGCCGGGGTCGCGGGACTCATAGAATTACCGTGACCCTGGAACATAAAGGGCTACTGAAGGACACCGTGGATTTTAGTCAGTACAAGTCTGACAGTCCCTCCCACTCTGCCTTGGGTGGGAGGACTCATTTGATGATTTTACCACGATAAAAAAAAAAAAAAAAAAAGCAATCAGAAGTACTTAGTGGCGGTACTTTCATACAAGCCTAAAAGCTTGGCTTTTCCTGATAATCTACTACTCTTGATGATGTTACAGTTTCTGAACAGTCTGTATTACAGGGTGTTATTTTAAACGTGAGCAATACTTTAGGGGCCTGTAGTACTCATGAAAATAAGCAACTTTTACTATGGGACCGACTATGAAATCGCGAAAAAAATATCAACTGCTCCACACATTATTAGTCGCGTAACACGAAAAAATTTAGGCAAAAGCAGATTTTTTAAATCATATTTCATAGTTAGCCCCATAGTAACAGTTGCTCATATTTATGAGTACTTCACTCCCTTAAAGTATTGCCCACGTTTAACCAAACACCTTGTAGGTATAAATATAAATACTCAATACTCACGTGTTTTTTGTGAGTTTACCAAGAACTCGCTGTGAGCTGTAATATCGTACTTACGGACTTACCCTATATTCCACGTGTAAAATACGTACCTGTCACAAATATGCAGTGATGCAGGGGCAGGCAGTAGGTACCTATCTACAGACTGTTTATGGGAGATGCGTCGAACGGAATACTTCATGTATTATGATACTCGTACTTACAATATCTTCAATCTAAACACGTGTCTGACTAACTTTTTAACAGCCGTTATCCCACGCATTTACATCCACGTGGATCTTATATTAGAATCATCCGGCCAACCATAATTGGGAATATCAAGTTGATATGATGAAACTGCCTCGTTGGGATGAGGTCCTGGGGTCGATTCCCAGGTCGGGCAAAGTGTTATTGGGTTTTTTGGTGAATTTCTCAGTAGCAGCCACGGAGTCTGGATTTGTGCCCGGTTGATGGCAATAGGCTCGCCCTCTATTACACGGGACTTTAACATAACTGGCGAAATGTGGGTGTACTATTAGGGACACCTCTGCCTAACCCTTCGGGGTTTACAGGTGTGATGTAACGTGAAACAGACCAATAAAGTGTAGAATAATATCTTACATTAGCGACCGGGTCCTGACCACGATCGTATTCACCACGACCAACATAAACCAGGTAGAAACATCCCATCACCCATGTGTCGGTGCTAATTTCATTCAGATTTACGACGGTCCCAAAATTGACCCTTGTGGAATCCCAAGACGAATATTCCTTGGATCAACTCGAATGTCTTAGGACTGTCGGTGGGTTACTTACAAATAGGAAGATACTGCTTATTGCATACTAAGTTTAAGGTATTGAAGATATTCGATCCAAGTTTATTTATTTAATGCATAATACATACAACCAATTTTACACGCTAGGCTTAAGACTAATAATATTGCAGTGTTATCTATGTATTATCTAATATAAGGTAGTTCATTAGGAACTTTCAAATTAAAAATAGTATATAAATTAAACTTATATCTAGCTTTATTTTATATATAAAAAACCTATATTAAAATTAATATATATGTATATTTTAATTCTATTTCAACATTTTATCTTCCTTATTGGCTTGATGAAGTTAATATTTTTGGGAAAATCTAAAGTCCTTTGATAACATTTACTAATATTTTGCCCCGAAGTACACCTAACTAAGCACACTTACTTTATAACATCCTAAACGTAGAATAACAATACAATACATATTGACGGTTATCTACAATATATTTTACAATATAATTAATCAGCAGCGTATTTTAGTTCATGGCAACTGTTACGGATTGCGTGAAGCACGAGATTGACATTCTCCATCCTTATCATTATAATAATCATTACTAAGGCTACGCTGCGTATTGTCGACGAAGACTTGCTAATTTTTTTTACGCCATTAACCACTATCGGAGCACCTATACCAAGACCGTTTCAGTTACTACTTAAGATAACGTTAACTATTCCTCAGTTTTAGTTCCTGGTGATCGCAAGCACGGCTGCTGAGCGTGAAGTCCTGGGTTCGATTCCCGGCAAGGGCAGTGTTATTGGGTTTTTCCATTGTCATTGGTTGTGGGCAATACGCTCGCTCCCTATTACATGGGACTTCGAAAACATAAATGGCGAAATGTGGGTGTACTTTAAGGTACACTTTGCTTAACTCTTCTGGGATTACAATACTTCGACTTCGAGGACTTCGGGGGGAGCGGGGGGGGGGACTTCGGGGGGAGCGGGGGGGGGCGACTTCGGGATTACAACATCAAGCTTATAATCCCTGAAGTGTTCCCGACATTGTTCTTAAAAACTAAGTGTAAGTAAACAACATGATACGGTAACACGTGTAACTGATAGCAGTGAATTACATAATTATGGACAGTCCACTCTATCAGCATTAATATTCAGAACCCTGTTACAGTAAACAAACATAGTAACCCATAGTTACACCAGTTTATTCCAATACTCATTCGCTTTATCATTGAACTTCTTCAATTTGAAGTGAAGGAACTTCTTTGAAATCGTTATTCTTCTTCTAAATTGTGTTGGCCCAGAACAAAGCCACTAGTTTGGTGCCTTCGGTAGCGTCCATCAGTTCCTGTAGTGAACAGGACAAGCAGGACACGATATTAAGTGTCCCCTCGTTTGTTTCCTGAGCACCACATTTACACTCCATTTTGTATTCGTTATTTATATCCGTTGTTTCACCTTGATTGTCTTTAAATTAAATTGGCGCGTAAAACTAACAGCATCTCGCTCGGTAGTCGGTAAAACATTACTGCATGGTTCAAGATTTTTCCGTAATCACAAAGGGATTCCGGCAATTTCTCCGAAATAAGTGACGTAACCGCGTTGCCTAACAGGACACCTTGATAAATTCAAAATTGCTTTAAAAACAGGTATTCCGAAGACACGTTTATCCTGTTGGTGGGAACCTGTTGCTCTGAGTTTCCATGTGAAAGGGAAGGAGCTTTTAAAGACACCAGGAACATTTTGAATCCAGCCTAAGGTAATGATCGGGATATTATCATTACTTTGAAATTCTTTACCAAGTTTATACGAAATATCGCACAGAGGTACACACCTTTCAATATTGATCATTTTGGGGCTTAAACTACATATATAGACCATACCGCTTTTTGGTAAATAAAACTGTGGGTATCACCCACAGTTTAATTTACCTAGCGCAATGCGGCCTAAATTGCAGTTTATTGTGTCGTGACAAATGTCGCTATTTATTTGAATGATTTCGCGGAGTGAATCTTCTGTACTTATACTATTACGTTTTCTGTGCCTAGACCGAGGTGTGCACTATTTTTTACGTCATCAATCCCCCAACAAGGTCTACTCTAATACTGAATCAAAGTAGCAATGAATCCCATAATATCACGATAGTCAGAAGTCACTAAAGGCACGCTACAAATGTTAAAGTCGACAACATTTTAGGAATGCATTCACATTAATCCAACTGATGCAGTTACCAAATAGGATTGGTTAAGATAAGGTGACATAAAAAGCAATGAGCCAATCAGTTAATTAATTACTGTAGATAACTTAAAGATACAAGATCAAAACGGCCTCGTCTGAGTGAAAGTCACTAGGAGATAAGTACAGTGTCGGTAAACGATTGATTACTATCCTCGTATCATTTTGCTGATACTACGCAGCTGTGCTGATACTAAGGCCCTTTCCTGATTTTTTCGGTGAGGCAGCGGTGCGGTATAGGAGGTATGCTCCGTATACCGAAACGTTAGTGCACTGCTTTCATTCACGAACTTGATGGTATGTTTTCGGCATAATTTGTACAGTACCGCTTAAAGGCCTATTCAAACCTAAGCGGTATTCGCTGCCGCTGTGGGTAGAGGTACATACCGCGCGGGTTTCGCTCTGGTATTTAGTATCAAGTTGAGAGCGAAACCCGCGCGGTATGTACCTCTACCCACAGCGGCAGCGAATACCGCTTAGCTTTGAATAGGCCTCAAACCCTGTCGTCTTCGTTTGATGAAGATGTCGTGGCGTGTTATATTTTTCTCCGGTTACGAAAAAAAAACAAAAGCGCTATTGGCGAAATCCATAGAAAAAAATATTGATTGTCGATTATTTGTTGCAGCTATACTATGGAACTTTCACAGGATGATATGTTTTTGTCCATGTACAGAATGTCAAAGCAAACAAGGCACAAAGCAAGAAAATTCAATATTTACAGAACATGTAAGTGCTGACGAAAGGTTGCTGACGCAAGTGTCCTGATACCGTACTAGACGTTTCTATAGAGACGCGGTAAACCGAAACGATCCCGTCCCATTTCCGTGTATACCGCGCCAATCAGTAAACACCTTATTGAAATATAGGCACTCAGGCTTCTACGCTAGCACTGGTACTGGCAATAAGTCTACCTTAGAAGTCTGCGAAAAGTATATTTTGTCTATGCACTTGTGTAGTAGGCCGGGTGAACTTTTGGTACCGGGTATACTAAGCATGCCGATCCCAGACCGCTGGGCCGGCGCAACACATCAGGAATGGGCCTACATAACATCACGGCTGTTATCCCCGATGGATTAGGTAGAGGTGTAATGTACTTAATAGTAGTAGATACACCCTCTTTTTGCCAGTTATGTTTAAAGCGCAGGCCACACCGCCAGCTGGCGGGCGGGCGAGCGAGGCGAACGAGGCATCGTTTCACTTGTTTTCATACTTTGGTTCACACCGCGAACTATCGAAAGAGACGAACGAAGTATGAAAAGGGCATCGTTCGCCTCGCTCGCCCGCCCGCCAGCTGGCGGTGTGGCCTGCGCTTAAGCCTCATGTAATGGGTGGCTGACCCCACTGCCATCAACTGGGCACAAATCCAGACTTCGTGCCAACCCAATAATTACCCGACCCGGGAATCAAAACCAGGACCTCACGATCAGCAGTCGACGATCAATCTTTGCGGGAGTTCGAGGCAAAATTAAACAAAAAAAAGTGGCAATACTTTTAAGAAAACTGGGATACTAAGAAATAAACAAAACAAAATCAGTTTTTGAAAATTTTATTTAAAAATAAATTATCATAGTACAACTTGCACCAATAACAACAAAATTTTGGTTTGAACAACATGAAACCGTAACGTTCGCTCAAAGCATATCAACTTATTAATATTGCGCTCTAGAATTACAAAAATTATACACTACACGGTGCGATAGTTTGACCTAGGATTAAGTAATTATTTTATACTATTCGTCGTGTAAAACTCACTATCATTCACAACATGAACGGAGATTCACCCCTCAGACAATGTTGAAGACACACTGACATAACAATTTACAATAACACCACATGAAGTTATGTTTTTCTTGCTTTCATTCAGTGTAACCCCAACATGTAAGCAACTCTGCACACAAAAGTTAGACAAAAAATAAAAAAAGAACTTAGCAAGTAACAGAAATAGCGTCTCGCAAGAGTAACACATCGGTCGAAGGCACGGTATTAAGTACGTGTATTTCTTACAATATTATCTGATTGTACTGAAAAGAATGCTCACTGTGTTACATCATGTGGTCATCTTCCTATATTGTCATTTATTTGGAATTCAGAAAAGCGAAATCTTGCAGCAAGATGTGGCGTATAAAGCGTATTTTCTTAAAACTTGCCTCAACTAAAGGATGATTTCCAGCAGACGGCTCAATCGCATCGGATCGGAAAGAGCACGAACGGATGCGACAACAGCCGATAGCTTCCGCAGATAGCGACGCATAAGATCGGCTCCGTACCGTCGCTTGCGAACTATCCATTATAGTCAAATAGTTTCATTCCTACTGTGTTGACAGCTGAAAGGATCCGATCGGATACGACGACAGGCGAACGGAGCCGAGCGTATTTTCGGCTACGATCGCTTGTCACGGAAAACGTCCGTGGTGAAGCTGCTGTAATATAGACTTTAAATTCTGTGTACGATTTAATATCATAAAATCTGTTCTAATCCCATGCGATGCGAGCCGTTTGGTGGAAAACATACTTTACTCGCTTCTCTGAATTGTTAAAATTAGTTTAGTTCAAATATTTGTCTATAATCTCATATCAGACATGCAATATAAAACAACAATTTCATTATTTCATATGCTAATCATGACCGTTTCTTCTAAGTTGTCGCAAATTTCCTACCATCTTGTGTCTAAGTACAATTGTAAAGTACGAGTAAATCATATTGCTTACAATTTTACCTAATTCTATTTATTGTTTACGATATTTCCTATACAATTGAAATATCCCTGAAGTGATTACCGTAAATGTTTGCTAGAGGCAATTCCTTAGCAGGTAATACTTGAGGGCTTATCTTGATGTTAAAATCCACTTTGGGAATTAAAATACTGGATAAATTAACTTTATTTTTACGAGTAGTCATAGACATCAGTAAAATTGTCTGTTTCCGAATATCGATTTCCAAAATCGTATACCGAATAATCGACAGACAGTGCGATTAGCGTAGCGTACATTTCACTCGATATCACTTATCTAGAAATGAAAATATACAATTAGGTGACCCAATAGATTTTTTCTCCTAATTGACTGCACAGGAAACCGAAGTTTCCGTTAATTTTATTGCCATAACAATATCGCGTGTTTTGGACGAGGTGGGGCAATCCGGAGGGGTACGATACGAACTTGTCGTTAACGTATAATATCTGCTTTAGTATTTTCATAATTCCTTATCACTACCTCTCCAAACGTCCCTCCCTTAGCCTTTTCATCTATTAACCTAACAGCATTCAGCACAGAACTTTTCCCTACATACTATTCAATTTGATTATATACAATGTCAATTCTACAGTTAATAATTTAAAGAATTTTCAAAGAGTATTTTCATTATAAAATTAAATAGTTTCTGAAATTTAGCACAGTGTGTATATTAGCGTTTAGCGAAGTGAAATAACTATAATTATAGCGAACACATTGTCCTGTGATACAGATGTTGCATTTCAAGAACGGGCGTTAATCATTCCAATTTATACCTTATTACGACGTCGTAAGACTAACATGCAAGTAGCGCGTTCATGAACTGCAGTATCTGTAGAATGCTATATAAAAAGTTATGTGACGTTGTAGGTACATCACAGTTAGGAGTGACTTCATTGCTTCAATAAGTAGAACTATTGTGACTAAAAATGCCATTAATATTATGATGACGTGACAATTTTCTATTGATTTCTCATTGACGTCAATAGTGGAGGCTTACCGCTTGTTAAACTTGAAATGAAAATGGAAAATGATTTTAATGACAAATTCCATCAAGGTGTTCAAACAAATGTACAAGATGATGATCCATTTTTTGAATCCTAAACGTTCTACCGCTTTACAGCTATGAATTTCAAACTAAACGGATTCATTCTTGAGTTATTACAGTCAATAAAAATGAAATACTACGTTAAACATTGGGTTAAACTAAGAAAACAAACAAGATAATAATGGATGACAAGGAGATTTAACTGAAGATTGATGTAACACCGAATGTGTAGTAAAACTTTACTCGATTTAAAATCGATTCACGTCACACTGTAAACAATCGAGAATCGAGTCCAAAAGAATTCGCGTATGGCGTCATCGATTGCGCTAATTGGCACGACCGCCGATGTATTGTTTGGACCTATACCAACTTCCTTCACCACATAATTCATTGTGTTGTGTTTTTTGTTATTGAACTTGGCCGCTATCCAATTGGGAAGTAAAAGCATACTACACGTTAGAAAACGAGTTAACATTCTTAGCAGTGCTTTAGTAGTTGTTAAAGATGGGTTTCGGCGAATTTAAAGAGAATGCGTACTATGTTTATGCGTCAGATTTTTATTTCTTGTTAGATCTGTCTACAAGTTTGATATGATCATGAATTTAGTGAACTTTGTAAGCCTCTATAAAGCATATTTACCAAACATTGAAGCGAATTCATGTTAGTGGTCTTGATTCATATGCACGATCCTCAATATTCTACAAGTGAGAAAGCCAATTGTCAGATATTTTCAAAAGATTAACAGGAAACGTTTTATTATCCATATAAAAACCTTACGATCCCATAGGCCAGTCATCATGAATCAGCCTATTGATATACACCCCTTTAAACTCATCAAAGCAACAAAGTCCCTCAAGCCTCAATCACGTCTTCGTACAGTCACTCACAAAAGTTTCGTCCACCGTGTGAACGTATTCCCTACATTATAACGTGGGTCACTGTTATTCCAGGTGGTTGTACATGTCCTCTATCTGCGGTTTGAAGTAGCTCCTGATTTCTGGCCGTTTCGCCTTCATCGTTGGCGTCAGGAGGCCGTTTTGAACCGAGAAGGGGTCCGGGTGTAGATAGATGTCTTTTACCTGGGGAAGATAGAAGAGGATGATATAAATTATGTTTAATATAAACAAGCATCACGCCTGTAGTTTTTGAAGGGTTCCTCGAGTAAAAATACATTTCACCTGTTATGTTTGTGATAGGAAGCGAGCTATCAACCGCACATGAATCTAGCACAGAGCTACTGAGAAATTCCTAATAACACTTTCCCCGACCTGTAAATCGAACCTAGGTCCTCGTGGTCTAGATAATCATTCTCCTGCCCTTATCCCAATCTATTTTGGGGTCGGCGCAGTACTATTAGTCGTTACCTCATCAGACACCTCCTTTCTTGCCGTATCATCCTTTACACAGTCCATCCATCATTTCTTTGGTCTTCCTCTACTCTTATACCCATCCACATTCATACTCAAAACTCACAACATTTTCCTCATTCCTCCGCATCACATGCCCATACCAAGTCAACTGATTACCACACAACTTTTCAGTCACCGGCGCCACTTTCAGATTTCCTCTAATGTACTCATTTAGCATTCTCATCTACCACATGCCACATGCAAATACCTTTCCTTCATACTCCATTCATACTCGTAGTCTGGGTCTTGATATGAACTCTAAAAAGTGTAATCTTGGAGGGTACTTCGTTTATTTCTGAATTAATTTGTGATTGTGTCTCTGTTCACACGTAACCAATAGTGACATTGACAGATTACAGATCTGATTTATTTATCAGACATGAATCCATCGACATTGAAGACTTGAGTTTATGTGTGATCAAATCTGATCACAAGAATTGAGAAAACTAAATCTTGTTTCCTTAGATTTTAAAGACTTGGCATATTATTATTCACCGCTGATTTTAAATTTTATATCAAGATGTTTTAGAAATATAATATTGCGAAATTAAAATGTTGAATGTAAATCTATGGCACGCCACATCCTATTCTAACCGCGTGTAAGTCGTAATAGCTCTTGATTATCGAAAAATCCTTGAAGAGTGCTTTATGACTAACATTTTTATCAATTTCTATTTTAAGAACTAAAGTCACTGGATTATGGTTGAAATTACTTCCTTGTTTTAAAAATAAATTGATATTAATTCTATTAATTCTGTTAACGCCAGTTTCACGGATGTTACACAATTTAATACAACCATCGATTTAGGCTTATCGTGTAACTGAAATAGATTTCAGATAGTGTATTGATAATATAATCAGAGATAGTAGTGTTAAAACAAGACTAGTTTTGTGTAGTAGTTGACATTGACATAGATTTTGAACTTGGTAATGCCATAGTTTTATTTACAAAATGATAACGATACTACGAAATTTGCTCCGAAAATACTGCTGTTTCTCAGAAAAATATTATTAACTCATACAAAAATGTGCTGATAGTTATCCTTCCTGCTACAATCTTACAGGACATCTACTAGGTATTTTTAGATCTACATTGTAGTTTTACTCATGATATTCAATCGGCCTATAATGGTTCCACTTCCGACTGGGCACAGTTCTTCTCTTTGAGCGTGGGAGTAGACCGTAATCCACCACGCGGGCTCAATGTTAGTTGGAGAATGTCTCAAATATCTTCGAATTTAATTTTTAGTATAGAAAACTGTACTAAAAATTAAATTCAAACTTTTAGTATAGTTGTAAGTGATGGTCTGCACTGGTACAACGGTTCAAACTTTTAGGGGCTCGGAACATCTTACGTAAAGCTGGGAAGAACACAATTTTAGGTATCAGGGGGGCGCAGAGGACGCATCGTCTTCAATGTAAAATGCGTAGATCGTCACTCGCAGTTAACTTCCGAGCCGCCATAAAGTTTGAACAGAACAATACTTGCCGGTTTCCTCACGATTTTTTCCGTCGCCTTTTTAAGAGGAAATTGGAGTGGTGATGTCATGAAGTCGTCATTAATCGTCGGGAAAAGGTAAAAAGTAATATAATCAGCATAATATAATGCTCCCTCCCACTGCTTGGGTAAAGAGGAAGTGGGTCGTAATTCAACACGGGGCAGTGTGTATCATTCAATGTCTAGCCCTTTTCTTTACGATGTTAACCTTCACGTTTTAAGAATAAATTGATCTGATTTCATTATGTTGAAACTAACGAACAGGCATAAGAATAACAAGACATATTAAAGCTGACCTGTTCAAAAGTCTTAAGTCCAGCATTCCGTCCCCACTGCAGCATGTCCTCGAGGATGATCTTCTTGACGCGCTCGTCCTCGCACAGCCCGCTGAACGTGCCCTTGATGCCGTACTCCAGCGCCCAGCACTTCACCACGTCCACGTCGGGCACTACCACTGCTACTACACATGACTGAAAGAAAATGGAAACGAAATGTTATTTATAACTAATTTAATCTTTGCAAAAAATGGATTATGCAATCGTTTTTTCAAACTCCTCTGTTTCGTATTATGAAGAATATAATCAGAGAATATAGAAATAGATGGAGCTTTCAAGACTGGCTCCCATATGGACTGGTATCATCAATTCATCATCATGATCATCAGAAATAAGACGGCCACTGCTGGATAATTGAGTATTATTGAATAGAATGTCAGGTAGTATAATGACGTGACATAAGTACCAGTAGCGAAGGGTCAATTTTTGTAAGAGGTAAGCCGGAGTACGAAAAGAGAGGCCTATACCCAGCAGTCGGTGAGTTCGGGCTGTGGATGATGATGATGAAGCCGGAGTACATATCTTTAATCTTTAATGTGATTATATTATTATTTGTCTATAGAATACTGACAGGGAATCCGGTAGGAATCGAGTTGTATGGAACCTTCGCCACTGATAAGTACTCCTGGTTTCTGTTCTGATATCCTATGATCCTATACAGGGTGGAAGAGAAACCGACGCTAAAACAGTTACCACGTATTCAGTACACCATTCTAAACCCCTCACATAGAAACATTTCATCGGTTATTAAAAAAAATACAGCTGTTTCCTACAAAACTGCAATACCTACACGGTCAAAATGTATGGAACAGCAGATTTATTTAAAATTACTGATGAAAAATGTCTATGTTGGGGGGTTCAGTATGATGTCCTGAACACGTGGTAAGCGTTTTAACGACGGTGTCCCCTCCACCCTGTATAATTAATTCATTTTGTGAAACCACGTTAGCTACTGCAATGATTGGCGTACCGAAATAATAACGGTTTGTGCCTTCGGTTTGTGAGCATTAAGACTTTAGTTGTTTGCTTTGTACTTCAATTACCAGAGAATTTGTTGAAACGCACGCAACATTCTTGGCACAACTGTCAAAACCACGTTGATTGACAGAAATTGATGGATGAGAATTTTATTCCTACAAAACAGGAAACGAGCTTCCTGTTTTCGAATGCCAAAATAAATACCTACTAAAGAATGAATCGATTAAAAACGTTTCGTTTACCTTAAGGGACTCGCCATGTACGAAAACTTGTTCCACGTACTGACTTCTAATGTAAATGTTTTCAATTTTCTCAGGAACTATGTATTCGCCTTGTGATAGTTTGAAGATGTGTTTTCTTCTGTCGATGATTTTGAGGGTGCCGTTCTGAAAACATAGAACAAAAAGATACTTAAAATTGCCGTCAACTTAAATAGTAGTACTACTTGTATGCGTTATTCATAGCAATCAATTGACGATAAGAATAATGTTGCTAAAGAAATATTTTTAACTAGCGTGACAAGGCTGTTGCTTGTCGAAAGCTATCCATTTGGTCTGTCAAATATTCTTTTGCTAAATTTCTTTGATACTATCCTTTAATATCTTTTCATATCCGAATTTTAAAAGCCTCTTTAGCAAGACTGTAAAGTTTTGTTTAAATAGACTTGGTGATGTATACTTACAACTGCGCAAAACAAATTCATTTTCGAAAAGATATATGAAATAACAAAATCTTCCTTACCGGCAACCACTTGCCAACATCTCCCGTATGGTGCCATCCGTCCTGGTCGATGACCTCTCGGGTCTTGTCTGGCTCCTTGAAGTATCCCTTGAACACGTTAGCACCTTGTACGCACACCTCGCCTTGGCCTTGCGACGCGTAGTACTCCATCTCGGGCACGTCCACTAACTGAAAGTAAGACAGCGGAGAATTAAAATTTGTCAACACTGAACCTTAGCGAATGCTACAGAATCACAATGGCTGCTATTCCACCTCGCTAAGGACAAGGAGAAATATTCGGAATTGATGGTCAAGTAATTGCAGAAGCACCAGAAGAAGATTAAGAACACTGAAGAGCAGAAACTGAGGCAAGGGCCAAAAGAAGAAACCGTGAATCGGCAAATGTGCAACATTTCCTGAAGATTTTTAAAATGCGGCTAAATGCGGAAAACGCAGGACCGGGTGGTACGGTGTGGTATCATCTTGGCTGATCTATTTCTAGCAGTTGCTTGAAATGTGTTGAGTTTTTTGACTGATTGGGTGGCAAAGGATGACATTTACAAACATAAAAATCCGCACGAAGGACTAGTAAATAACCGACTGACGAAAAACTTTTTCAGTAAGAAGAAAACACAAATGGCTACAAGACGGGCTAGGTAATGGTGCATCACCACCGGAAATAGCTGAATTAGATCCCAATAACGATAAGTTAATGGCAACGATAAAACTAAATAGCCCCATTACTGTACACATCACAAAGGCGCCGCTAAAGATTTATTGTAACCGTGACCTATAGTAATAGATGCGGTTAGGGGAGAATCAATTACTATAGAACCAGATAGACTTAACAGGAAAATTTTCACTAGTTTTTATGACCTCAGTAAGAAGCAAAACAACCCATAAAATTATGATGGATTACTTTTAGAGTGTTTGATGAAATAACACATTTAAGACCAGCTAATGCTTAACACAGCCGATGAAAAATGATTTTAAAAGAACAGCAATAACTCAGTTGGCTGGAATAAAATACAGATTACTATCGAGCTATGAATAGATGTGGATGTCTTCACATTTATCATAGAGCACGAAGGTCGATCAATGCGGTAGTAAATTTCCCAGATATTTTTGATATAGAAATTCAGACGTACCTTGAATTGCGCATATAAATAAGTCAAAACCAGTGAGTAAACAGCTAAAATTTCCCGGGGCCACTTACTGAATCCTGAATTTAACGTTTGTTTGTCAAGGTTTTGACTCATGATGTTTTGGCAGGTGCCGATATCTGGGATAAGTGTTTAGTGTGTATCGATCGCTCGATCGCAGGGTGAATCAGCCAATCATACTGTTATTCAAATCAGAGGAGTCTGGTGGTGTATTTCTCTGATCCAAGCTAAGTGTTGTGTATTCAAAAGGCTCATAAGAGACTAGTGTCATATTGTTCTTACATTCAAAACCTAATCATTGTATCATAGTCTGGTCATAAAAGCTCATCTTTTGTTTTCATCGTGCCTCGTTGTTCGTCTTCACAATCTATGAGTATCTAAATCTACTATCCAATGAAATTCATTTACCTTCACTTTGCAACAAGCGACGGGAGGCCCGACATGTTCAGGTACGTGGTCGCCCTGAACTGTAAGAGTAACTGGCGCAGTGCACTCCGTCTGACCGTAGCCTTCCACGATCTGAGGAATAAACAAAATTATTATTATAGTAAAGGACTATACCATTATCACGTTAAAAGTAGGAAAACAATCAAACTTGAAGATAATTGCTGAATAAACAAGGATCAATGAGCTTAGTTTCCGTGAGTACTCATATAAAAGAAGACAAACACTCGTCATAAGAACAATTCAAAGTGGATTAAGAACGTGGGTGGACATGAATGGGCAAAAACAACCGTTTCAAAGATTTTCTCAAACTGTAAATTTTTCATAGTAACGACTTTATAGCCACAACGAAAACAGGAACTCCTAGAATAATAAAAACCACTTAAATGTCTGTAATGTAATGACCGTAGTTGCTGCTAATATCTGCATACAAATCTTGACGTAAATTGTCCCGTTACAAAGTAATAAAGCCCGTTTAATTAATTTCCTTAATTTAAAGAAACAAAAGATTTTGCAGCCACCTGAAACTTTACGGTCATTCACTTTGTAGTAGGCGTGGTTATTAAACCAAATCAAGAAACGCCTCTCACTGTGACTCATGTGACAACAATAGAACTGAATGAAATTTTAAAGTGACTCGGATGGTCTTGATAGATAAAGCTCAAACAGTTTTGAGTCTAATATTAATAGAAGCCGATGATGCTAACATAATATCGGTGAGAAGAAAATAAACAGCACCGGCGCATAGTACGGCCGTCAAAATAATATATGAACACATTGATATAATATTATTTTACCCTGTGGCTATCAAAATGTTATGATATAAAATAACAGCAAAACCGCTCTCAAAATAGCTGAGAGGACTGTTGGCGGTATTCCATACGGCTGGATAGTATTTAAGATATGCGCAAAGATATAACAAATGTCGGAGACATTGTTAGAGTGGTCTTTGAAACGCTCAGACGATAATGTAGTGCTCTAAAATTAAACCTAATTATGTTAGTGACAAATGTTTTCATTCTTGAGCGTAAAACGTATGAATTGCGTACAATCGAGAGTATTAAGCCAAAGCCGAGAAAGCGTTTCCAGCCTTCGTGAACCTTCTTCGTCCATCCATGTTGCCGGCTCATTGCCAAGTAGTACTAGGTTTAATGGTGGCTATTAAATGCCCTCATTAGTAACCTGTCATACCATCTAGGTATGACGTGGCCAAATTCTAAAATTAAGCGACACGAATACCGTCATTCCAATATTTTGAGAATGTTAATTGTGGTGCTGCAAGTTGTTCGAAAACGCGAGAACCAAGCTGGCAAGGGTGAGAATTTTAAGACACATGAGAGTAACTGATCTAAGATAAACACTTAATCTTTCGTAGTCAAACTATGCTCCTTTCGGGATACCAATATGTTCAAATTTGTACAATAAGACGCCCATTTCACAGGTTTGTATACGTACCAAGCAACCTAGCGCGCATCTTGCAAAGGTGAGCACATTGCCGGCGAGTGGCGCTGACCCTACGACCATGATACGCAGGCGACCGCCCATGCCTTCACGCACCTTGCGGAACACCAACTTATCCCAGACGGAGTCACTGCGTACGATACCCCTGCAAAGATATAAACCCATATTTAGACCTTCAATTCTGGTCATGTTCAATGGTTTCGCCGAAACTCGAGGGGAATTTCAAGTTAAAACATCGGGCACTATCTTTTCCCCTCTTTGTATGAATCACCTTACCACGCTTGAAAAATTGTTTGAAAAATTACTCTTAATAGGACCCTTCGTTTCCGGTACATGACTAGCTACAACCCATACGTAACTATCAGATGAATTGCATTTCTTGACGTCTATTCACAATACAAAGTAAATTGTATATTTACCTCTTTAACTCAGACTCCTTCGCCGATAAGGCCATATTGAACAGCAGCTTCTTTATCTTAGAGTTGGATATTTCAGATTGGGCTTTGTCGAACAGTCTGTTCAGCAGTCTGGGTACTGCCGGCATCATGGTGGGTTTCAATGCAGTCAAATCGTCACCTAACCGTCGAATGTCACCGCTGTAGAAACCTACGGCTCCTCCTACCATGTAGAGAGCATTCTAGAAAGAGAGAAGCAAAATTGATTTAACATTGATTGAACCACACCATAGAAAACTTTCATCACAGTATACTCAGTGACCTGCATTACTTGACCCCTCTTACAAATAATAAAAGGGGAAAGAAGGGTCAAGCAATACTGGGCACTGACTGTACAGGATCTAAAGAAGAAGAATGTGCGTGAGTGATCTCAGCAGCATCAATTGTACGTGATATTATCATTGCACTTGGCAAGCACAATGATAATTTAATAGCAGAATGATGACATCTTACGATTGCACAATTAGACCACTGTATGAAGGGCGGTCTGTATTTGATAATACCGAAATAACTCTGAATTCACTTTCGTGTTCATTTGCAGTTAATGGAGTTGTTGAGTAACAAATAAGATGTTCTAAAAGAGGGTATAGTAAAATGTTGTAATTCGAAAATCCATAGAAACATAAAGGGTTATTTCCCATACTTGTTCCGCTCAAAAATGTATAGGTCTGTCTCGTAGACAGTTTTAAGCCCTTCCAATTTGGCAATGTTTTAAAGGTTCCAGGTTCGATTGAAGTGTTATTGAATTTGGGCCTGGGTTGTAGCAATAGGCTCCCCCGTATCACATAACTAGCGATAAAGTGTGGGTCCGTTTTGCATTTGCCTACCCCTTCAGGTAAAACATTCATCATACACACTATTCATCACTGAACGTACCTCGCAACACCGCTCCAGCATATGGGCGAGGGGTAGGAAGGAGATCATGACGTCATGCTTCATGGGCCGGTGCTCGCCGAGCTGCATAATGACGCTGCACATGGACGCGACCACGTTCTCGTGTGTCAACATCACGCCTTTTGGCATCCCTGTGGTTCCTGAAGTGTAGCAGATCGTGCAGAGACTTTCTGGTTTTGGTGGCTGGAAGAAAATACAGAGTATTGTTAGTCCATGATATTAGAGCAGAGAACTAGGAGAACAATGATCATTTACCAAGAAGTCTTGAATTTATTTCGCAATAAGAATTGAACCTGATCAAAATGTTAATAACACTTCGCATTCATGATTTAAGGCTTACGAGGAAAGCTGTAGAAGGCATTGACTTAATGATGCGAACATCGGAACGTTGAAAAGTATCTTACGAGAAACAATAGGATACTTACGAGACAAGGGTGGTCCTTCTGAGCTCCTTGAATTTCAACATCACTGAACTTAAGAATTTCAACGCCTCGGCTTCTCGCCCTTTGATGCGTGGAAGGCGAGACCTCCTTAATGGTAATCAGTTTCCTTAAACATCTCGGCGACTGGTCCAGAAGCAAATTGGCTTTTTTGTCGTCTTCACAAATAACTACAGTCATTTCGGCTGAAACGAACAAAGGAAATAGTTTGATTCCAATCTAGGACATTTCTCGCATACTTGTCTTTTTATATTAGCTTTCTGAGAAACAGGGAGAATAGGAATCTGAATCCAAATGTCTAGACAAAAAAGGAATGTAAGAAATTCCGTAGACTTTATAGCTTTATCTGTATGTATAATCATACACTAAAGTAAATTTATTTTCAGCTTTAATTATAGCTTTACTTAAGCTGCCGATACCTACTGCAAAACAACATTGTAGGAAATTAATAAACGTCTGTTTAATTACAGGTTTATAAAAGCTACATATACTTACTTTGATTTACAATGAAGGCACATGCGTTTGCTCCAAGAGTGTCATACAGTGGAACAATGACCATTGAGTAACAGTAGGCGGCTTGTTCTGTCATTACCCATTCGGGGCAATTCTGTGAATATATACCTGGACACACAAGGCATGTTTTAATATGTATAAGGAAAATCGTTTGCGTCGTTTCTGGAAGTTGGAAGGAAACTTACCCACAAATGTGCCCTGGCCAGGGACAAGCCCTTGACATATAAGTCCTGAGCCGAAGTTTTTCGCTCGGAGTAGAGTCTCATTGTATGTCTGCCACACGTAAGGCTTATTTGGTCCCTCGCGCCAACCAAGGCAGTTGCCATTATCTGCAATAAGATTAACGTATTGTCATTTAACATTCTAGGTATTTATTATAGTCTTCATTTATCATGTCTTCAATCTCATAAAGCTGTCTCAACTCGACTAGCAGTTAAGTGGCGGAATATTCCATACAATATAAACTCGCTTCAGTTTTCCAATGTTTTATTTTTATTGAGCCAATGACTACATACAAAGCACCCGTGTATTGTGATATAAAACTAAAAAAACCCACTGTCTCAGCTACTCTAGTGGCACAAATTACGTTTAACTGTATCCTGTAAACCAGTTCGTGAATGATGTTAACAATATTTTGTAATAGTGGGGTATTATCGTATTTAACGTTAACGAGCGGAAATGTTGAAGGGAAATGAGGTGGGTCTTAGAATTGCGCCTTGGGGCACTCCCTACCTTTGCAATTGTATGCGCACCATTCTGTTAGTACGAGTGCAGGCAATTGGATATGTAAACATATAGCTACGATATAATAGAACTAGCACAACTTGCAAGTTGCAACTATCTAACTAAATGGAATGAGAATCTTGGTTCGTTGAAAGGATTTCTATGAATACATTGAGCGTGAGGAAATTACTTTAAAATAACACGTTACTTACTTGATTCTTTGACGCCCCGTCGGAAAGTTTCGTAAAGTGTGCGTGTGTCTTCGTGCAGGTAGCGAAGGAAACGACCGTTTTTCGCTTCTTTGTAGAATTTTGATACACGAACCATTTCGGGCCCCTGCAATAAAAGCACAGATTATATATGATTACATTGCTAAACGTACAAAGATTTTTACATGTCAACAACGATAATGAGGAAACCGCGCAAACGAAAGAAACTTTTAACAGTTAGGAAGAAGTAATAAAAAACAAAACAATGCACTGTATAATGATTTCATAATAAACAAACATGAACAAGTTTAGTGTCATCGCACTGAATCCTTGCAACGTACGGGGAACTAATCAGCTGTAATCTTATTAACAAACTCGCAGTCATCGGATTATTACGACGACCCAGTAATGGCTAATGAGAAATACATATTTAAACATATGTACAATTTAATATGACTTCAGAGTTTAGGAATTTCTATTGCAACGTAAGCTTGAAATTTAAATGGATTCGAGAAACTTTGCATTGTGTGCTTATTCATCGTAGAACAGAATTCGTGGGATGTTATCTTCATCGTATTCTCCAATAGCTTTTGCCCACGGCTTCGCTCGCCCTATGGTAACTTATCCCACGGAATTTTTGAATATAGCCTAGACACTCGGGAATTATGTAGCTTCCTACTATTGAAGGAATTTATGGAATCGGATCAGTAGTTTCGAAAATTACCCTGCATACAAACTTTCAAACAAATTTTACCTCTTTATAATAATTATTAGTATAGACTAAATACGTTTTAGAGCTCTAAGTAGATAAACCGCAGTAAAGTACTGTGTCGAAGTTACTAAAATCATATGTAAATGTATCTCCGTTAACCTAATGACATAGTTGGCCCACTAACTCCGAATCTTGACTCGCAGCGTGAAGCACTCTTACGCGTTACGGTATATTATCATTACAGTTTGCACAATGATAAAAATGGAACGATGAACGGGTCAAAGACACTTGTGGGAAAAGAAAAAAAAAACAATTTGGAGAGATAGAATCGGCTAACCATAAAATGTTATGTCATTACGGTTATGAACGGTACCGTGCGAAATTTTGTAGGCTTTGTAGATAACAAGGCTGGTAAACGTAGTCACGACCACTTTTGAGTTCCGTTGGTTAATGAAAAAATGGTTTTATGGCCACACAAATCTGAACGTTGTAACTAAAAGTTCAGGAACTACCAGAGTTAATGGATTTTATAGCAATGTTTAGACATTTAATAGTCTCATTACAGACTGTTTACTGAATGGCCTAAATACTAAAGCATGAATAAGTTGTAGACATAACATTGTTGTTATTCGAAAACAAAGTCATTGAAAGAGGCCTCGGTCAGGAAATCCTCGATTAATTAGGAAGCTGTTTATAAACCAACAGCAAAAAAAATACTGGAGAAAATGATGATAATTTTCGGGCAGTTGCAAAAGCAATGACGGATGTCAACCCATTAAAATAAAATTATGAAAAACAAAATGTGCGAGAGATCAAGCAACCTGATCTTGAATTTAGTGTGCAAGGTCAAAAGGAAATTGGTCACGCGACGCCAACGGAAAAATGTGCCGGTTTTGTGACCGAGTATTTATAACAAAACTACGTGACACATACGACTCTTGTCCACACACACAATTTTAGAAAATTGAATAAGAAATTGTCGTAATTCTACGTTGAAAACTCAATTGAACAGCGTGCAAAAATATTTGTGTTTTAAATAACGAAAAGTCTTCAAAAACAAGATTATTGAATTCTGTTGTTTGAGATTCACACAAGTTGTCATGTTTATTTCGTCTTCTTTTAGACCAGCACAATTCATGCATTTCCTGCCAAAATGAATGAAAGCTCCTAAACTTCTTTATTGAAATTGTGTTTCTTAATTTCAACGCCAACACGGAGACTTCATTATGGTTTAACTTGACATTGACCAACAAAAAGCTTTGCATGGGCGAGAAAATTTATGTGACGCAATAATTTTCTATAAATATCGTAGGAAAGCCCTGAAGAGGGCGTGACGGGCCACTACCCGAGTTTTCTTGGCAAGTGGAATTATGATGTCTCCAAAATAGTTGACATTGTGGACGTGTTTAGCTGGCAGTCATTTCCGCATGAATTTGTTAGCAGTTGTATAGCCGTTAACACAATATTTAAGAGTAGTAAACTGGACACCGGACTTTGAGTAAAGTCAAGTACACAGAACGAAACTATTTCATATGACTTCATTTTAACAACAGATTTTGAGAGAGTGTTCCTTTGAGATTTGTTCGTTAACATCTACATCGATCAAATCAGCTGCTGATATGATGATCTCCAGTATAAGAAAAGCACTTAGCAAACTTTCGGTTCAATTTGCTTAGCCATCTGTCTAAAGCAGGACCTTCAAATTCTCACATTTCCTTCATGACATGCTTCTGAAGCGTAACAACTGCTCTTAATGTTTGTCTCAGTTATATTTATCTTATAATTTACAAGCACATATTTCAAAGTATGCCATTTGGTGCAAAGTAGTAAGTGCTAAATGTTTTTGTATGAAAGTAAAACTGTATTAGATTGACTATCTAGTTCATAGAATAGTGAACACTTAGCGCTTCACCTTACTAATAATTCAGTACAAACGTGGAGTTTCTCCAAACAATCGATATGTTGACTGTCATAAGTACACCGCAGTGCTTTGCGCTATGTTTTGTTTTTAACGGATCAATACGCAAACAGCTATATGGGGCGTACATATTTGGACTTTACTGCAAACACCGACATTATGTTTGCTTGGTGATAGCATTTTATCGCTTATTTTTAGCCTACACTAGCTGTCCGCCCCAGCTTTGTGTGGATACGCCATGTGAACACATAGATTTCTGTGTTGTATCTAAGCGAATTTTTAATATTTGGTACTCGTAAACCTTCCCGTGTTGTTGTTATGTGGTAATCGGTTGTCGTGGTATGGGCATGTGATGCGGAGGAATGAGGAAACTGTTGTGAGGATAGTTTTGAGTATGAATGTGGATGGGTATATGAGTAGAGGAACACTAAAGAAACGACGGATGGACTGTGTAAAGAATGATATGGCAAGGAAGGAGGTGTCCGATGAGGTGACGACTAATAGTACGGAAGAAGAAGACATGCTGTGCCGACCCCAAATGAATTGGGATAAGGGCAAGAGAATGATGATGATGAAACCTTCCCGAGTTAATGCTCTAAATGGTAGTGATAATCGCATCAAAATCAATTGTGACTGTCGTGTCCTAAGATATGAAAAAGAGACTTTGATATGCATAGATTAGAATTTTTTACAGAAGTATTTTGCATTAAGCGTTTGTGGTCAATGTCAATGAAAGAAAAGTGACTGAATGATAGCCTGACAGTTGACAGAGGAGAATGGAAGAAGAAAACATGTTGCGCTGACCCAAGTAGCATGAAACAAGGGCAGAAAGGTGATGATGATATCTTGCGATCATTGTCAAGTATTAGATAAGACTGTGTCTAGTGTAAAGTTTTATTTTTATTTATCTTGCCTCGATACAGACGCTGAAATCAGCTGATAATTATCGATCAACAACACTGTCACTCGTTAACAACTACGAGCGATAAAAAAATTTGGCACACGATCAAAAATGTCACGGGATAACGCCTTTTTGGGTACGATTACGTTATAATACAATTAAACATCATCATTTTCTTGCCCTTATTCCATTTCTTCTTCTTCCATACTTCTCTATTATTCGTCATCTCATCAGACACCTCCTTTCTTGCTATAGCATCTTTCACACAGTCCTTCCATCGTTTCTTTGGTCTTCCGCTACTCTTATACTCGTCCACATTCATACTCACGACTTTCCTAATGACATTTTCCTTATTCTTGTGCAACACATGACCATACCTGCCATACCACGACAACCGGTTACCACATGACTTTTCAATTACTGTCGCCACTGTCAGACTTCCTCTTATGTACTCATTTCTTATTTTATCCATTCGCGTAACACCACACATCCCCCTTAGCATTATTATCTCAGCCACATCACATGCAAATGCCTTTCATTCATTCCTTTTGTATCCCAACATTCTGATTCATACAAGTTATAATACATAATTAAACAGAGTAATAATTCCTCTATGTAGACGATACAGTCTAATAGTCGTTATAGACTGTGTTGACAAACCGATTAGATATAGTGAATAAAATTGATTATATTTAATTTATTTCTCGTATGCTGTCTGGGAATGTTACCAATGACAAGCAGAAGTTTAATTTATGGTCATATCGTCGTCCCTACATTGTATACCTATGCCTAAAATAGTTTGTTTACATTTAATATTTACAAACAATAGCAGACTACAAGAAGCAAATTGTAGATGATGACGAGTCAAAGGCTTTCAATAAATCGAAAAAGATGAAAGCTTAACATTTATGACTCCTCACTATATGGGTACTAACAAGCTCTGTCATTGAAATCATACTAATTTTATATCAACAAATCGATTTTTACTACAACTTTTACTAAGTTGTTAATTTAAATTTAAAAAGTAATGTCCGTTAGATTTTTCCTTGCAGTTCCAAAGCTTCTAAAAAGAATTTTCTCGCAGCAAAGCTTAATTAATAGCGGTCTCAGATAAAGAAAATTCCTGAATATTGTTTTTTCTTTGATTCAGAGATTATCGTAAAAATAAATGGAAAGTTAAATAAAGACAGAAATGCTATTATTTTAGTACAAGTGTAGATTACATGTTCATTAGTGGTTTCTGTTTTTCAGAAGTTTTATAACCGGCGATAATTTATAGTTCATTCAGTTTTGTGATCTCATAGAGAGGCTCTTACTCCTACGCACTGGAAATACCGAAATTCCCTGGAGATGATAATTCAGTAGTTAATAATATTGCCATTGATATTTTCGAAACTTGAATGGAATGTTTAGATGAACTTCGCATAACTGCATACTATCTTGTCGATGATTAATTGGCTGTATCTCGATTTGTTGTTTGTTATTGTTGGAACAAAAGATGAATGGTACGTTTCAGCTGATGTAAGATCTGAAATATTTAAAAATGGATGTTTTGATCAAAGATCTTCTACACAAAAGTATCTGAAATATTCAAAACTGGATGATTTGATCAAAGATCTTCTACACAAAAGTATCTGAAATATTCAAAAACGTTTTATTTGATCAAAGATCTACACAAAAGTATAGATATGGGGTGGGCTGAACTGAGTGATGCAACATTCAAAGAAAATTTTGGAATAATCTGAGTTTATTTTTCCTTTTCTTTTTGAATTATTTTCACGTGATTTATCTCTTCTATCGAACACCTAAACATTTCATTGTAAAATATCACATAATACAATTTTGTAAAATCCATGCTTTTCAAAGCGTATTTCACTGTCATTATGTCAGAGTACAAAACTGATTGCGTGCGGATAAACGTAACAATAGTTCGTCTATATTCTCGATACTGTCCCGTGACTTGTCTGTCTAGATCGTTTGCCAAAATTCCATACAAAATTGTAGACAAACGTGGGTCGTGAGCAAACGACCCTTCATTAAAAACATTTATGTTTAGTCACTAGGCGTAGGGAATAAAATATTTAGTTTTTATTTTAATGCTCGTTTTACTTGCGTCGTTGATCGAGTGGTCGTAAGCGCTACTGCAGAGCATGAGGTCCTGGCTTCGATTCTCGGGTCGGGCAAAGGGTTACTGGGTTTTATCATCAGGAATTTCTCAGTAGCAGCCCACGGAGTCTGAATTTGTACCCGGTTGATGGCAATAGGCCTGCTCCTTATTACATGGACCTTAAACATGCTTCGGGGATTACAGGCGTTATGTTGTTATGTTGCTATGTTGTATTAATACTAGGCGACAGCTAAATTCGGCGGTTACGTAGATAAAAAAAAAAAGTATCATCATCCACAAAACGATGACTCCTGTGGGTTAACTAGCATAAGATTTCCAACAGAATAGACGGACACCGAAGTCACGAAAAACAAAGACATTCGAATATTTACGAGCGATAGACTGGACAACACGAAGAAAATCATAATTCACAACTTATTACTACTTAGTAACAAATTTTTGAATGACTTTATTCCCAATGTCCGCTCTATTATTCTTTTAAATGTCTCTGAGGAAAATCCAGAGAAAAATATCATAGATGAAGATTTTTGAAGCTTACGTTGCCTACTAAGAAACGTACGTTTCTTGTAAAACAGAAGTTGTTGCTAAAAAATCTACTTACAAACCTTATACTTAACTTTATCTACTTGGCGTTAGTGAAACCAGATACAAAATACTATTCATCTAAAAATAGTTTATTAGTGAACATTTAAATAATAAGAAACATCTACACAATCTAAGTTCATTCGTGAATGGAAATAAACGTCAAGCCATTATCCTAACGACACGGGCACGCTAGTTGTTTATGCAATAATAAATGTAAACGGGCATCTATTCATAGTATTTCTACATTCGAACATTAATAACGATTTTACACAGACTCATGAAGTAGGAATGATGGATGCACGTAAACAGTGAGAGCTCTGTCCAACAGTAGATCAGGAAACGCCTGTAGCAGTTCACTCTTACAATTTCCTCCGTACTGTCTTTGCAGCTTATGGTGACCTAGTACTTATAATATAATTTCAGGTATTTCTGTTTACTTTATGAATAACTATCTAATGAGACAATTTCCAAGATTCGTTCAGCTTCTAGTTCAGCAAGATGCGGTAAATGTCAGTATTTTGCACAGCCGTCTCACCTCCGTGATAAACATTTTGTGTTTATTGTCATTTGCTACCACACGCTACATATTAAATGCTAACATTTGGTTAATGGGAAACATCACATTTTATTGTTTTAATAATAAAATAGTTAGTGACCCTTGCTTCACACGGTTTTTATGGTTGGACATAACGTGAAGATTTATGTAAGTTAAATATGAATGTAAAGTACATAGAAAACTTCTGGAATAAATTCTCTGAAAGTCGGTGACGACCGCATCAAAAATACGCTGCGGATTTAAGAACCTCGCGGTCACATTTAAACACATGAGGAGCAAGTTGTAGAAATAAGTGATCTAAAAAAAGGTTCTATAGTTAGTGATCATGAACCTTGTAATGTAAACCGTTATTTGTAAAGAGCTACGGAAGTTGCAATGTTAAGAAAGGTATACCGGCTGTCGGTAATACCGATGAAGTACCTATCCCAACGGAAATCCTTTATAGCACTTCTAAACGATGCTTCTAAACTAATAAAAAATCACAAGGAGTACCATACAAACCTAACATCAAAGATCTACGTCGCGACTTCCTCAAAATTTATTACATATTTAATTTAGAACATTAGTAAAACTATTTGTAACACCTAAAGTCGCCTGTTTTATGTAAAGTCTCCACAAATTACTTCTGTGTTTACATCTAACGTTTTATAGCTGCCATTTACTTTTATATTAATTAAAGGATTTGCTCATTAATCTGCCGATGAGTATATTATTTTAAAGTAAATGTAGCTTTAATGTAAATGCAACATAATGCTTAATGAATACCTCCCACATATTCTAAACTTCTTGAATAGATAACTGAGGTATATTGATATAGAAGATAGGGTAAGACTAATGCGATATCTAACAAATTGCTATTCCTTTCATCTTAAATGCAAGATGTAAATGGATACATGTTCTGGACAAGAGAAACGATACATTAGTATGTTTCATAAATCAATGATTTAAAAATGAAGATTTAAAAAAGACGTGAATCACTGTTTAAAGCAATAACAAGGAATGAGACATCCTTCGAGACAACCATTTTGTTTTAACTTAATGTATAAACAACAGTATCCATTAATTCAGTCTATTTCAGTATACTGGAGGACAGGTTAACGATATTTTAAGTAGTTTACATACTGTTACTGTTATAATAAATTATTTCTGGTTTTAAAATCATGAGTTTGAAATATACCTGAATGACTAACTTCGAGTAAAGACTCAAGAAATAGGCACATGATATTCAAATCATCAGTGCAACTAATTCTTTTGTAAGAAACATAACACTTAAAGCAGAATTCTGGTTTTTGATCAAAACATCAAGAAAGTTAACTTATCGCCGACTAATGCTGATGAAATTCGATTTGCTTTATTTATTTCATGAACAACTGAAATGAATAATCTAGAATTAAATGTTGCTTCTATTTCTAATCAGCAGCACCATGTATTAGCCGGTGGGACTTTTAAATTAGGTGAATCTAAATGTTACGGAGCTTTGCCAACTGTCGGGGCGTGAGCTATGTCTAACAATGTTCCTATCTCTACGATACATATCAATTTTACCGAACACTTCGCAAATGTAACAATGTCATCTCGTCTTTTCTACAATTCACTTCTTACAACCTCCCATTTTTGTTTCTTTATAATTTTTACACTTCTTCCAGACTTCTTAATCCCGTTTCTATAATATTTTAATTTCAATATTAAACGCTGATACTTCCGTTCCAACTCAATTAATTACGGAATTCTTATTAAGGATGGTTAATTACAAGTCCCATTATTTCAAATTCTTTGATAACATTGTTTCTTCTATTGCGTATCCGAAGGTTTCTACGTTTCTATCACTCACTCTAAGGGCATCTGATTGTTCGGCGACGCTTATCGGCGGTCGGATCGGAGTGACTCCGATGCAGCAATCACAGCACGCCATTATTACAATTAATAGTTATCACACAACAAAATGCACCGTTTGTTTTTTGAATTAAACCGTTTTACATTGCGCAATCATCGCTGAATTTAACTGAGCGCGCGTTTCAACTTTTCATTAGGTTCACTACACTTTTCAGAGTTCACAATAATTGGTATCCTTGTGTGAATGGACCGTTCCGGTTAATCGTCTTGGCCGAGTCACTTTGGCGGAGTTTGCGAGTATCTCGTCACTTTCGCTAGAGACTTTTGGGTACTGACAGGAGAGCAGCGGGCTGGGCTGCTCGTGGTACAATGAGTTAAAAATATCGCTCGAAGATGCGCTCTGCCAACTCGAGATCGTCGGCAGTTGGTATTAGGACAACTCGAACTTTGATACCGCAATAAAGAGGAATACCCTGTCGTCATAATTCTATATGTATTTTTCCATCGGATTAAGAGAAGTCTTCTAAACGATATTTTTATCTATGCTGACATAAGATGTCTCGTACTTAATATTTATTAATGCGATATCTCTGAATATATCGGCTTATTTCATACTACTCGTAGGATGATTGTTTTATTTTATCACCAATTTGTAGTAAGCCTTGTTTATCGATCAACGACCTCACTAAGACATGCATCGAAACAATAGTACATGTATGATAATAATATTTTCTAATCGCCACAATTTTTGTTGTAACATGGCTACAAAGTAGATTATTGTTTAAGATTCACTTTCTCTATAGATACTAATATTAATTAATTGGTATTTACAAATGGAACATGATTATTTTGACACATTCCCTGGATTTATTTCAAACATCTTGGATCATTGAATGATGCAAGATGTTTAACCTTTTCTGCGTCATAGAATAACAGTGTATTATTACTGTAAGTTGCCGTTATCAAACAGCTGCACAAAGGCCACCTCCAATTACCCTTACGGCCTACAGCTTAAGAGAAATGTCTTTTCCAGTACATCCTTCCATTTTTTCCTCTTCTACCTCTGCATCTAGTTGTGTCGAGGCTTGGTGTCCCTGTTAACTAAGTTATTCTTGGTTCATACTCACTGGCTCAAGCAGACTCTGTTCGTGCAGTGTGACGAGGGGCTTCTCTGGCTTCGGTCTCGTGCTGAGGTAGAAGGCCGAGGCAGCCGCCACGCCAGTGAGCGCCAGCGCGCCTGCGGAGCCGCCCACCATCCATAGGTACTGGTCGATCTCGCTTACTGCACAGAAAAAAAAAAGGTTGGAGATCAGTTACGGTAGATGGTTGGGTTCTTTGGAGGTTTTGGATTTGTGCTAACTGAGATCTGAGATCCTTAAATAATTTAGAAGTAACGTGAGCCGAATGTAAATAATTATGTCATTTGTAGCTGTTTGTACACGATTCTTGAATGTGTAATCCCTTGTGGATTGTAATTCATGCAGGGTTTAGTCAAGCTCATCAGTTGCTAGGGTCCGCCTTTCATGTAATTTGAATTGAGTACTAAATAAGTTGTCGTTATTGGGTGATGCTGAGCCTACATTGGAAGTATAGCTCTATTGGAATTGATAACATAGTGCAAATCTTAGCGATTTATCTTAAATAGATACCCCAGATAAAACTACAGGTGGAAGATGGATCATTTTAACATCAGGAAGGTTATTATGATGTATTAAACAATTTAACGAAGCGCAGTTATTTTTCGAAATCATTACCTTTAAAACAGATGCGAATTGACATAACGAGGTGAAATACTGAGAAAATAAAGTGATACTTGCTGATAAGTCACAAGAAATTAAATTTATAGACGTTCGATACATGAGCAAACAATCCGTCAGGGCATCGATTAATAAATCGTTAAAGCCAAATATGGTGATATGATAATGACAAACCAATAAAACTTAACAAAAGAGCTATCTGAGCAACTGGTACTTTCGATAATGACCTGCCTGGAAACGACCTTCCCTGTCAATCTCGACGCCGCTAATGAAGATTGAGAATTCTTTAAGAAAAAAGACTGCTTCAGCCGGAAAAAGTAGTAGTTGAAGGACATCTTTAATTATAACCGTTGGACATTGCAGAAATATTAATAACTTTATAAATTCCAGTGTACAAGTGGGTAGGTAAGTAAGTGATTCGTTCTTAGATGATTGTTGGTGCAGTGGCTTTTTAGCATACGCCTGCGCCGGCATTATGATCCTCCGCATAAGGAAATGTCAGTAAAACAACTTTCATGCGCCCGAGCGACTAGTAGTTCCTGAACTATAAACCGCGCGCGCAGTCTAGCCAGTTTAGAAAGTGGAAACTGGGGAGCGTGCGCAGACGACGCATTAGTGCATAGATTTCTCGGGATTCTCTCGCGCTTTCCACTGACATACTTTTACGGTGATATTTACGACACTACTATAAATAGTATATATGTCATTACAATAAGACTTTTCACTTAACTAAACTTTAATGGAAGCGTCACCGTTAAAGTGCTTAATATTCTATATGCAAACAAGAATTTGGACAAAAATATCAAAATTTCAAATATTGATTTTGTTATCATTTTATATGATACTACTGAAACTATCCCCGAAATAAAGCAAGACCAAACCCAAAAGTACAAAATTAGGGGCAGGGACAGACAAATCGCAAAAGTCAATGTCGTAATCACCGTTTCAATCATTAGAAGGGCTAAAATTATTTGAAGGCAACGTTTAAGGTCACATGGTTGGCCTCGATACCTTGTCGCTGGTACAGCTCGTCGATTTCAAAAGTTAGAACCTTGGTGATCTAATTTCCCCTCATTGAGCATTCAAAGGGCGTTACAAGCATGACGGCCCTTCAAGGGGCCCTTAGTCTTCCATTAATATAAACCGGTAATCACCGATTTCTATTGTTCTATTATTATACTTTTCTTTTGTTATATTCTTCACATTATTACTATGCTCTGGTATTAAAATGTTTTGTTCTTGGGAATCGTTCACAATTAATTATCGCACAATTTACCTAATTGAAAAAATATACACAAGATTAACTCATTAATAGCGATAATTGTCAGTTTACATGTCTAGACGCATAGCGATTCAATTCAGTAAGAATTGAATGATAACAATAATGGCAGATAAAAGTTAAAACATCAACTTCAACTTACAACTGTTACACTGGTTCCACCAGATAGTTTTTTCTCGTGGATTTTCTTCAGTCTTCTTAGTTTTTTCAGTCTTCTTTAGTTTTTTCTGTATCTTTTTACACTTTTCCTTAACACTAAAGTCAGTCTTTGGAGCTCCCATGTCCACTTTGTCCTTTTTAACTTGAAAACCGAACTTTCCGCTTCCCATCTTGATCAGTTTAGCACATAGCGTTCCATTCACAACAGCACAGTGTGCACGTATTAGTACATTATCCTTCCCACTGTCGCCTAGGGCATGATCTGTGTCGGCTGGATTGTTTAAAATGTTAAAATTATGACTGTACTATATAAGTACACGTTCGCCACTCGAGTGTCGTAAAGATATTCGATATCGAATTATTTTGTTGCGGAATGAAACGGAATCCATAAAACTAAAAGGTTTTATAGAGTTATCTCGAGGAGGCTTTGGCCTTGTAGGGTTCATTAACACTATTCAGTCGATAACTGAAATATAATCAAGCACCTGATTCCGTCGGGTGCTTATCTAGTTTTAGTCACTCCCGGTGAACCGATTAGGTATAGTGTTGTGAAATTGAAATTAGTTGGGAATGATAATCAGGTGCGTTTAACATAGTATTTGCGCATCGGTGATTCTAGATATAGACGAGATAAAGAGCAATTTACGAATCCAATAATGTAAATTGACGATATTTTCCACGTCAGTGAAGCGCGACCCTTATGCACGACAGAGGTATTATCCAGTTGTAAATTTATATCAATCTAGAGCTCGACATTTAATTCTGCGATTGTTGCAACTTTGTGGCGAGTAGGTACTACTAAATGCTTTGTTGTGGTCGTGATTGGATAGTTAGTGTTACTTCTGAGAACCAACTTAATAGGCACTCAGGCAAAAGTCGGTTTAAATTTTTAAAACAGTGCAATATTAACAGCACTGGTAATAAACAATTAATGTTTATTTGCATTCACGAGTAATTGTCGAGTGATGCTGACACCCGGAATACGGAAGATACTACTAAAGACTAAGATTGTATCTTCGTTACAATAAATTCATTCCTGCAGTGTCGAGCAGAATAATTGATAACTTAAAACCAAGATAAAGCAAACGTCGTCTGGTATGGCAGTTATGAGCTCAGTGCGGTTATTAAAAGTAGACAAATACCTCACATAATTAAACGTCATCTCTGTGAGTGCCTGCTCTCGGGATAAAACCATGAATACTCCCATGGACATTAATGGCAGACGGTTCAATTACACATCAGGCCAATGATTCACAAGCGGAGTGCTTTTAAAACTTTATGATCATTTAAATTAGCTTGACGATTACTTCGGAATAGTATAATTGCTTTGATTACAAACATCATTATGGTGTCCACTTTAATGTTTTTAAGTTGAAATGATTAAAAGGGATGGTGATCAAGAATAATAAATATTTACCACTTTAGTTTAAAAAACGTTAAAAATTATGTTAAAATTGTTGGGAAGTCAATAAAATCGATATTATTTGTTAAAAGTAACTTCCAATTTTATTATGATGATAACCCTAATGCCTGCACCACACGCACAAGCTTCACCACAGTTTTGCCTGCGCAAGCCGGTTTGTACACGGAACACCGTACGTGCGGTTGGTTTGTTTTACCATCCGTTCCGTGTACAAACCGGCTTGCGCAGGCAAAACTGTGGTGAAGCTTGTGCGTGTGGTGCAGGCATAAAAGTGATTTTACTCGGCAGGAGAATTATTTTTACAAGCTCATGGAACGATACTTTATTGACGACCATAAACTGCATTTTTTCGTTAATGCCTTTTTGCGCCTTGATACTTACTTATTTGCCAACAAAAAATCGATCACAATGAATACCGTAACGTTTCCTTGAAATACAGCTTTGATTATTGAGTGCTATGTTTTATTCAGGTCACGTACAAAATAAATAGTACCTACCAGTAGCGAAGGGTCATTTTTTAAGAGGTTAGCCGGAGTACGTATCTTTAATTTGATTATATTATTTGCCTATAGAATACTGACTGTGCCATTTTTCAAAGGGAAGCCAGTAGGAATCGAGTTGTATGGAACCTTCGCCACTGGTACCTATGTACTTGTAACAGATCGTGCGTAATCCTCTATCGTAGATACCTAGGTATTTGATTTTGCGTAAGACAACGAGCTCCTAGCTCCTAAACCTAATCCATGCATTGGATGCGAGGAGCATGCTGACCTAATAACAGCTTCCATATTCGTACCTAACCATTAGTGAAGTAATATTTGATTACCTATATCTACGTACCAGTAGCGAAGGGGCAATTTTTGTAAGAGGTAAGCCGGAGTACATATCTTTAATGGGATTATATTATTTGTCTATAGAATACTGAATGTGCCATTTTTCAAAAGGAAGCCAGTAGGAATCGAGTTGTATGGAACCTTCGCCACTGCTACGTACCTATACATATAAATCTTTATTCGTTATCGTATTCAGATTTTCATCTAACTCTGTTTTTAGTTTTTTTTAACATTTTTTTTCTGAACTTTTTATCATTTGTGTTAAAACTGAACTATCCTTGTAATTTAATACTTTCATACAAAAATTTGATGCCAAACATTTTCGATTTTAACATACGAGTTAATGCTACCTGACAAGCGGGCGTATGACACTAGACATAATGATTTGTTACTAAGTGGTAACAAGTAGATATTGGATTACGACTTTTTTTATTTTTTTATTTCTTTTTTTTCTTTTTTCTTCTTTCTTTTTCTTTTTCTTGTTGAATCTATCGCTCGTAAATATTTGAACGTCTTTGTACCATACAGGGTGTTTGAAAAAACGTGGGCAATACTTTAAGGGAGTGAAGTGCTCATAAAATATATGAGCAACTCTTACTATGGGGCTAACTATGAAATATGATTTAAAAAATCTGCTGTTGCCTACATTTTTTCCAGTTACGCGACCAATAATGTGTGGAGCAGCTGATATTTTTTCGCGATTTCATGGTCGGTACCATAATAAAAGTTGCTTATTTTCATGAGTACTACACGCCCCTAAAGCATAGCCCACGTTTAAAAAACACCCAATATACACATAAATTATGTAACAGCTGCACTTTAAGATAGAAACCAATAAACATTGCGTTCAAAAAAAAAAGATTTTTGCTAAGGAACACATCTAAAACTTCTTATGTAGGTAAACGAATGCAGTGTTCAAATTCATTTCTAAGTGACCTCGTTAAACTTCCATCTCGGTCCATTACAACACATCAGTCACGAGATTGGCCACGAGTTCGGTCAACAGTCCACACCGATAATACAGGAACAAAGCAGGCATTATAGTTATTAATTGGTCCGTTGTTACGTCCGCCTATAAGCCATATTTCATCTAACAACTGCCACTAACTAGTCGGACTTAACTAGAAATATTGAACGTTTGGTTTATGCGCACAATTTGTCGGTATTATTCTTCGTTAATGACGTGAATGTGACAAGGGTTTTGGTAACAGTGGTTTGATAGTTTCCTTGGTAAATTATTAATTTATAGTGTGCTGAATTTGTCATTTTGCAAAAATATACTGTTTTAGCGGCTTGAAAAATAATGTAGGTACCTCCTATACAGGGTGACTTTTTTATGGGACTTTAGAGTGAGCGACCATCCTGAAAGCTAGTGTCATTAGAAAAAGCGACAAAACAAATAAAGCTTTTCGTCACAAAGAATTTTTGCATAAAATCTCGACTCCTGCGTCCACATCTACCTTAAAATTTCATAATAATTCAACATCTATAAGTTTAGGCATTTCACTAAACCGTGTGAAAACTGAGATGCTGTAAAAAATATAGCAGTACTCTTCACATAATGGCTCATTGTATAATAATTTCAGTTATGAAATTCAAATCTTCTATCTTTGTTATGGACAGTGATGCGTCGTCCATGTATGCCAATAGTTCTCGGAATTGATATAAAATACAGCAGATGTTGGTAGTCGTCATATGATAATATGATACTTCATGAACAAACTCATTAAAAATAAAAGGATATTATTTATTCATTTTATTCTGTAGATAGACAATCTAAGTTTCCTTCCTAGAAGTGCTTTCAATAGAATTTCTAGTCTCAATTTCCTCAATTTCTGCATAGTCAGCCAGCTACCGTAAATACCTCATTATAGAAAACCATCAAGCCATTCAATAGGGACTAATCAAACTATCAGGTATTTCCGCTAAAGGCACATTCACACCTAACGGTGAATCTGACATTTTGATCTGGTTCACGAAACAATAAAATTATACGCCTGTCATCGAAACTTGTTATACCGTAGGCCTATTCAAGTGTCATCACCCTCATTTATTTACAAGCTTAATAATCTGCATCGTTGTATACTTGTATACAGTAGTGTCACTGAGGCCAATGAACATAGTCGGTATGTGGAATAGCATTGTGATGAACACAATTGCAGTGGAAATTCAACGACACTAATACAAATGATTCGATAGGAATTCCAAGTACTATTGTAGTATTAGATCGAGCAATAACAAAACGCGGGTTCAACGACCCGAGAGCGCAGCGTGTTTTGATAAGGTCGTCAATTCGCCATCCGCGATTTTTTTCCAAGAGAACCGCAGTTACAGTTAAAAAAGCGCTAAGCGGTCAAATGCGGACCGTTTTAATTACTTCATAGTCACGTACTTGTAGTATTTTACCGTTAATGGAAAGTGATGTGACAAACCGGACGCTGTTCGATATTGGGCCCACATTTTTTTGGAGATTGCGGTATACCGTGTAGTAGCAACCAGATGCGCCATCATGCTATACAGGTAGTTTGAATTTTGAACAGCAACAAGCAGGGGCAGCCAGCAACAGTTTTGCGGTGCATTTACCAAATCAAAACAAACACACCCTCGTGGTGAAATACGTAATTAAACTGATTAGCATTTTTATTGCCATCCGTATAACTTAATGTGCCGATCGGCACTGTTTAAATGCAAATCGAACTATCGCCATTCTATTCGCAGCGGACTATGTACTTTCGAGCACAAAACGTTTCAGGTAAAATATTTAAAAAAAGAAGAACTTTTTATTTTAAATAAAATTAATAAAGTAACTGGTCAATAACCTTTTAAGGAATATTAGTGGATAAATCAGCAATTCAAGTCACATTAAAACACCGGAAAAAATCGGAATGAAAATTACAGTTTCGAATGATCCAATCTATCAATCCGGAACCATTGAAAAGTCAATGACTGCATTTATTTTTATGGTTGTCAATCAAAAATCGTGTTTGGTCAGATTTACCTCTAGCTTAATTGAAATCAAATAAAACGCGAAACACTGAGTAAGCGCCATTTATAAATGTGCGCGGTCATTGAAACTTGAGATGCGTAATGCTGATGAAATCGTGAATAATTTGAAACAAATTAATATCATCAATAATGATTTCGCACAGAACATTACGCAAGCAAGTACCAATGTACGAACACGAATGCACTTCCTAGGCGTTGCGCCTGCGCATACGAAATGAGACACCCACGGCAAGTGAGTCACGTCCACACGCGCCTCCGGCTCTACTTTACTATTGTATATACATTATGTACAAGCAAAGACAATAATGTTGTTTATTGTGCAGACTTCATCGTTCAAATGATGATATTAAATGTCTACAGGATGTCTTTACTGTTTCTTAGAACGTTTAAGGCTAATATTAGCCCGGCTAAAAATGCTGTTCCAACTTTGTATGGCATGGTTACTTTAAAACGATTCAACAATAAGCACTCATCTTCACCTAGGTTTACGAATATTCAAAACGCTGTCAGTAATAAAGGCCAATTAATTACAGAGACAGCTGCTGATAAAAAACGGTACAATATTTTGAAGGGTCCATCAAGCGAAGAACGTAATTTAAAAAGAAAAAAAAGCGTTTAAAAAGTTTAAGGTCAAACGTTTCTGCCAGGGGCGAATTGAAACGAGAAAAGGGTTCGATTTTTTTTTTTATTGTGCGTGTATACATGTAGTAGTTCCCTTCAATTTGTACGAAGTAACCTTCGAATCGCGGACAGAGAACAAGGCAGCTTTAGATCATTTATCTTCGTTATACAGGACGTGAGACGTCTTGTTGACTGAATACGTTGCAATTTCTTTGGCAGTGCTCACGGCCTATGACATGAATATAATTAGTAATAATATGGACGGTTCATTCGCCAAGCCGCGTTACCGGGAACGTGTAACTCCAATGCTTTGGTTGTTGGAGTCATCGTCATCGTGGTCGCACCTTGCAAATATTTTATTGGCAGAAACCTGGGACTGAATTGTGACTTGTGACTAATAATAAAAAGGGATTGCTAGCATTAATTGGCTTATTGATTGAGACCCAGCCAAATTCAGACATGGCGAAAATAACAAACAATGTGCGTTCTACAATGTCTCTGAATATTTCGAAGTAAGCCAATCACAAAAAGAAATATCGTATTAATTACGCAAGAACAAACGATAAATTAAAAGGAAATAAGATCTTTCATTCTATAATAGTTTGAAGTAATACATTGTGGTTAATACTTTTTACGGGATTTTACGTGAAAATCCCGAAAATTTGGTAATTGCATGTTTAGTTAAAAATAGCCTTTACACATCTTAAATAAAGCTTATTTTCAACTTATTGAAGATTTTTTCAGAATCCCGGGAAAAAAAAATATAGTCGTAAGGAAGTCTCCACTTTCTGTCTCTGTTCTCCGAAGTTTAGGCAAATATAGTCAGCCTATTCCGATCACTGGTAATGAGAGTAGAGAGTGGGTCATTATGCACATGTCATCTTTAGACATGAAGACTTAGGTCAGTTGCATTGTATTTATGATTCCCTTCTCCTCAAATAGGGCTGGAGTGGGTTTTATTCCTCATTTTCCTCGTTGAGAAAGCAGGTGTGCGCTAACGAGGCAACCAGTATCATTCGCCCCTAACGTCGGATCAAGCGACCCCTTCCCAACGGCCCCATTTTATGGACAAACTACGTCGACGATAGAACTTTCGAGCAATCTAGATTAAAAAGCAATTCGATCAAGTTCAGTGTCATTGTCAAGTGATATAACTGAAGCATTGTATATCTTTATAACAATGGCACTCGAATCTTGAGTGCTTGCAATTAAGTTCAAGTGACATTTTACGTTATTATTCTTGATGTGTTCCTCGAAGAGATAAACGTTATTAGCGTTACGTTTCTAAGTGCATGTGGGTATCTATATATATAAAATAGTAAACTGACTGACTGACTTATTGACTGACTGGGTGATATATCAACACACAGCCCAAACCACTGGTCCTAGAGACATGAAACTTGGACGGTGTGTTCTTTGTGAAGAGAAGGTTTCCACTAAGAAAGGATTTTTGGAAATTCCACTCCAAAAGGGGTAAAATAGGGGATGGAAGTTTGTATGAAAGTCTGTCAGTTTTGAAGTTAGGATCTTCAAATCTTGTGTTTAGGCTGACGATTGAAAATTAATTTATACGTGTCTCAGCGTTTTTGAAAATTCTTTCCCCGAAGGATTAAAAAGGGGGGTGAAGGTAAGTATTCGGATATAATTCGACATCCACGCGGGCGAAGCCGCGGGCAAAAGCTAGTAGTTTATAGCGAGACAGAACAAAGATTCTGTTCAGAGCGCTGGTGACCCACAAACGCACAATAGCTATCGAATTTCTACCACAGTTGAGCAAATCGTGATCGCCACAAGCACGACTGCATTAGATCACGTTTTGTGTATTAAAATTAAACGACAAAGGCATAAGGGCTTGAGTGTTATCTATTATGAGTATTTGCCGAGTTTGAATTGACTATTCAAGTTAGTCAAGCGAATATCTTTTCCGGCTGTGAAAGAATAATCTTGTGACAAATTCAAAACATTAATGGTATTATAGAAATGATGTGGGTGTCACAAGGGTAGTATATAAATAGTATTATAAATATTTTTGGTTTTATAGAAATGATGTGGGTGTCACAAGGGTAGTATAAAAATAGTATTATAAATATTTTTTCTAACAAATACAATATTAATATCAAATGGTATGAAAAATTAAGATTGGATTCCGTAATCAAGCATAACGCAACAAAAAACGGTTTCAGTAAAATTATCAAAGCTATCGCAAACGTAATCAACCGCATGACGTCCGTAGTTGCAGTTAAAAACAATGACAAAACTAAGGCAACATGCAAAAATAGAAAACACAAAACAGAAAATACGACAACAAACATTGCGACATTCGAGCGGCGACAACATACACTCTCTCCCGGCAAACTCGTACACTTTACCTATAAATTTGTAAACACTTAGAGTTTCGGTTATCGCGAGTCGGTAATCGTCACTAGTATCGTATGCGTCGTCAAAGCTACCGGGGCGGTGAGGCGGGATCACGGTAAGCGCGTGCGCAGGATTGTACGCGCGGCCGTTGCGCCGGCCGTCCGTTGCGACAATGCGCTTCCATGTTGCCGTGTGCTGCCTCCCCCAGTCTCACCAATTGCCTAGCCACCTCTCTCTTTTGAGTTGTCACGGGTCGGGCCAACGGTAAGCACTCAGGCCCGCATTTTGCTATCTTCCATCAGTGTTGAAAGCGATTGATGTATTTGCCAGGGTGTCATATAAATCTGAACCTGGCTTTGATTAATATCCGAAATTAATCATGAAATATGAAACGAGGAGGCACGAAACACTTTATTATGACTTGTGGGGCCTTAGTTATAAAATAGCTATATTTCAAAATGGATCGACATAAAACTTTAATAAACAATATTTCAGGCTTCCATTTGATCGCGTGTTTAGAATCATGTGAAATAGAGCGGATATCGTGTGCATAATATTATTGAGATGGATCGATTGAAATGTTAACCGTGATCAGAAATAAGGCAATTAGGTACTACTGTATGAAAAGAATGGAATTAAACTGAATGATTTAATTTAAAAAACAATTTTTTTCTATATCGACTGGGTTCAACTGATTTGAAGAGTACCAAGCTCAAATAGAAGAAGAACACATAGCAGAAAACCAACAACATTCATTTCTAAGATATACAACAATAAAACGTCTACGATAGCATTCCGAATTTACCTAGTTTCCCTACAATCAACAGCGAGATGTAGGTACTATAAAGCCGTTTTAGCGCTTTGCTTGTTTAATTTAGGCTAACCACAAATCTTTAACCGCTATTCTATTATACACACGACTATCTTTAGTTGTTAGTATGTATGTACATATGTACATTGCTGTGTTTATGAAAAACACTTAAAGATTAATTGAAGTGCAGTTTGCGGTATCCTTGGTTGTATTCCTGTATTTGCTTGAATGTGAGTGGAAAAGATAACAAAATCTCAAATTGCCTAGGCAAATAAATATTGAATAGTACTTAAAATGATATAGAACGTAGATCTGTATCATTCTATGGTTCAGAATACACATCTTTTAAGGCGTTTAGGAAAGCCGAAAGCCAAACTAGATGTATGAAGCTGAATCCAGCATTACGTACAAAATAATTGTAAATGTTCTCCTATGCTTAATTAAGTTGAGACTATGGTTTACATAGTGGAAAAAATACCAGGACATGATACTACTAATGTATGTTTGAATCAATTGGCCTGACATAGGTATCGTGCAATAAACTATAGAACAAGGAAGCACCTTCAATCATACTTCATTCAATCATCATCATTGCAATCATTAACCTGACGTCATCAATTTGCCTTGCTATAATAGTGATTTACGGTAATGGTCAATGTTCAGTAATAGACAGATACAACAATGTACATTATATTTAGTAAAAATGCGAAACCTGCATATAGTTTGTTCAGAATAAGTAACTGAATCGATTCCAATAATTTTGTGTGTCAATGTTATATTTTGTCCCAAAAATATTTAAAAAAAAGGTTACAAGTTGGACACCGAGCGACACTAAGTACCTATCGCAATGATTTAGGTACCTACTGCCAAATTATTATTATCAATGAGCTCAAAACGACGCTGCAGGAGCGCGTGCGGCTGCGCCGCGTGGTGACCACGTTTGTGTGCGGACAACCAGGTAACAGAACAAGCTTATAACTTTGTGATTTTTCATGATACAGTTTTGAATTTTTGTACATAGATTCTTTACATAAAAATACTAGACACGTGTTTCAGGTTTCGCATATACTAAAACTAATGTTGTATACAGAAGAGACAGAGTTTGCAATTCTACATTGCAAGAATGTTGTCCTTTCAAAGCTAAACAAGACTCCAATAAGTATAAGGAAACCGTAGAGACCGCATAGTCCAGTGGCTCAGACTACAATAGCACATTAAAAATTATGGCTTAGCCCTGCCACGCACTGTCACTCAGAATCTTTAAACTGTTGCAGTTGGGTGATTCGACCTCTCTAAAGCTCTTTGGAATTATTTATGATGAAGACGTTAAAACCTTTAATTCAAAAATAATTAATCTTTAATACAAATAAGGATGAGAGGAAAATCAGCAGTTATTAATCGTAAAAGGAGAATGCCATAAAGCAGGTTCTAGCTGCGACTTGCAAAAAAAATATTTTGAATTTATAATTTCATGTATATTTATTTTAGTCTGAAGCAACCGGGGGGTTTAGAAGATAATAAAAATAACTAGTGTATTGTTTCGAAGCTAAACATCCGCTATCTTCTGTCGCCAAATGATACCACTTTATTTTACTTTCCATTTTAATGGGATAAAAATAATTATTGAAGATTCATCCCTTCAATAAATTATTTTTACATACATAAAAATCTTAATGCAGTTTTTTTTTTTTAAATCATTCGTGAAACATTTGAGTGATTAGAAATAACGTACACTGTTCTTGATCTATACTATCTGTATATTACCTCGATAAAAAATCACAAATACAAAAATGTGGAAACGCCGTTTGGCTTTTGCTGCTGATCCGATAGTGTTTTTTTAAAATATTACCAAAGGAATGGTTTAGATTTTTATGATGCTGACCTTATTTCACAGTCAATTTGATTGACATAAATGTATGTTGCTATAATTTGAAAGTGTTTGTTTTGTGCCAGACATTCCAAAACTTTAATCTCTTTGTGTAAGCAAAGAGATTATATTTTCGTCGGGAATCGTAGCGCAACAGCACAATAAATGGAAGATTAAAAGTCCAATTTATAACAACTGCCATCAAATCTATTAATGATTTTTCGTTTACATGAGTCGCACTACATTTTCTATATTTTACCGATTCAGTCGAGACGCAGGAACAGCCGAAGTCCCATACAAAACTGGGCATTGTCCTTTACAAAGGGCCCCTAAAACCCACCGTTTTATACTTCATAATGTTTAGAGGTTACGAAAGTCTGACGCTACAAACTCCCTAGCAACACGTCTTTGTCTGTTAAGGAACTCAAAAGTTATTACTCATAATTTTTATCGAACCCAGGATTATGACAGACATCGTAGCTAGCCTATTTTGTTTTGATGTCTAATATGATTTGCGCTTTTTATTTGTCCTTGATTAGAGTTGAATCAACGATAACAATAAATCAGATAATCCTTCCCACATTTACAGAATCATATCTAAAGACGTGCCTATTTCAGATATCAACATAAACATAATAACTTAAGACATCAAAGTTATTGACTGATACTTCCTTTGCGAACGTTAACATGTATACGCAACTCTTACGAAATCCCTAATATAAACATTGACATAGGCATTAACCGTGTCAATGCAGTAAAACAAACAGACGTACAGTTCGCAAGGGCGTCGAAATAGACCGAACATATTGGCAGAATCAGTGCTAATTTGTATTTGAAATACATGAAAATGTTTAGTTGAACGTGATGTATGTCGCGTTCGGAGAGCAGCTAACATCATCGATGCAAAAGGACCGGCTTAGGTCGTTGACCCGCTTTTCTACCGTAGTCACTACGAGCCTTTACATTTCATTTCGGATAGGCCTATGTCCGGTAGTTCTGTATAGTGAATTGTGTGCTAAGTTAAATTTAATTTTGAGATTTGCTATGGTGAATCCGGAATAGAGCCAGATTTACCAGGATAGATTTCAGGACTAGTAAGCTGAAGTGACTGAGGGTCAAAAATCTCTGCCGAAGGAAGATCAGTGGATGACACAGTAGAATCCTGAAGTCCTGCAGTAGACGGCGATGGATACTCCAAAGAAATCACCATCGCAGAGGATGACAGATATGTCACTACAACGATAACCTTCTAAGTAAATCTGCTGCAGGGAAGGTAGAAAAATACAAACATAGCAACATAGATGTTTGGCAATCGACACGTAAACCTTATAAAAAAGAAACTAATAAAGCTGCCGTTAATTTTGAGATAAACCCCGATTAACAAACTCTTAAATCTTTCAGTACAAAACACACAAGAGATCAAGGTACGCAATAAAAACTTCACAAAGGTGAATTACCTAATTACATGAAAGACGCTGCATATTAAAAACATATTGTCTTGGAACTGTACCTATAGCGGAACTTCAGTGGTTTGCCAAACTTTGATGTAATTTGACGTGTAATTTCGTGGGCACAACAAAGTAAGGCAAACAGCCAATGATGTTGGCGAAAATAGAGAGACAGGCATCATTCAGTTTTATTGATAGGACTGTCTTCGTAGGGTGAAGTTATCATAAACAGCACGCCTGAGACATATTTTTCGACAGCATGTAACATAAAAACAGCAGGCAGCATAAAAACCCTGACACCAGGCTGGGCAGTAACGACACGAAAAAGAAAGATCAAACCAATGTAATAGCAGAAGTGGTTGGTAAAGTAGACACAAAAACAGGAAAAGATTGATATCTTCTAGTCTACATAGAAGCTGTGAATGGTAGCAAAAGTACACAACCTTTTGACACAGATCACAAATTGGGAAGTATGAAACGATAAGCATATGGATAACTGACGATAAACCGGTAAAGGCCCTATAAGAGTTGGCATAAAGTGCCAAAATGGCATAAATTGCCAAAGCGGCATAAAGTGCCAAAATGGCATAAAGTGCCAAAATGGTATAAAGTGCCAAAATGGCATAAATTGCCAAAATTCTGAACATTTCGACCCAATATCTCACAAGTTTTCGGTATGAAAAATAATGTGTCTTCGCTTCTCCAAAGGGCAGCCCTATTCGGGGTCGTACAGAGTAAATTCTGCAAATCTCATGCTATGTGTAAACAGTTTGACGCAACGCCTGGACGGTGACTATCTAAATCGCAAGGCTAACGTGAGCGGCGATTTTCAAAGACTTCATGTAATTGTTGTCTCACGTTTTGTAAGTAAATAGAACTGTTTTACATTTAAATTGTATCTTAAACTACAGGCTCTCGATTTAGTTTTATATCTTAGTCACGTATCATTGAACTAATATGATGGTAAGAATTTGGTATTATCATCCCTAGTTAAGGAAAAAACTTCATAAAGTAGTACCGAGAATAAGGTCCTTTTTCACGATGAGCAACAAATATAGGTAAGTCCTTACGTCTCGTCTGTATTCGTAGAAGAAGCAATTGAGGCTGAGATAATAATAGGGACCGAGCCTTGCAATTTCTCAGCTACAATGCTAAACTTCGGATACTGAGTTTCCTCAAAGACAAACGTGCTGAAAATCGAACTGTGAAATGACATAACATAACATCACGCCTTTAATTTAGGTTTAAGCAGAGCTGTATCTAATAGTACACCCACAGTCGCATGTAATATAGGCAAGCGTATTGCCATCAATTGGACACAACTCCAGACTCCGTGGCTCCTACTGAGAAATTCCAGTTGGAAAAACAGAATAACACTTTGCCCGACCTAGGAATCGAACCCAAGACCTCATGCTCAGAAGAAACTGAGATATATTTAGTTAGTATTGATGGTAGACCGTAAGAAGCCTTTTGGTCACCTTTCAATCTAGATAGACATTATTTCAGACACACACGTTAGATTCGAGTCACGTTTTTTTCGTTTCAATTTGAGAAACACGGACCTACCTCAACTACCTACTTCAAATAATGCAGAACATTATTAAACAGGAAGTCTGTATAAACACCTAATTGATTGTGACGACATAACATTTGCATACCCGAGAATATACTCCATCGAGACTCGTAAAACAGAGAGCTTCCTTTAGTAAATGGTTTTACTGCTGTTTTTCAATATCGTCTATAAAGCGAAGCTGATAATTAGACCTGTATTTAATTAACAGACGATTTAAATGAAGAGTATTTATGAAAAAGAATAATAATACGGGGTGGAGACACCGACGCGAAAATGGTTACCACGTATTCAGTACACCATTCTGAGCCCCCACATAGAAATTCTTATCGGGTTTTAAAAATAAATTAGCTGTTTCATACATTTTGACCGTGCAGGTATTAAACTTTTGTAGGAAACAGCAGATTTTTTTTAATAACGGATGAAAAATTTCTATCTAATTTTTTTTCAGAATGAACTGACTGAGTACGTGGTAACCGTCTTCGCGTCGGTGTCCCTTCCGACCCGTATAAAAGAAAACGAAATAATTTTATCAAAAAAATATCCCTTTAGAATAACCATTAAAAAAATCCTTTTAGAATACTTCAGACTTCATGGAATGAAGCGTTTCTCTTTTTCGAGCTGGTAATTCAAAATGCAGTTTGATAAATAATTTTATTACTCTTTGTTGCAAAGACTTAAGCCATTGACACACCAAGGCGATCAGTCCTCAAGTTCGCATATATCCCTTTAGAACAACCATTTAAAAAATCCTTTTAGAATACTTCAGACTTCATAGAATGAAGCGTTTCTCTTTTTCGAGCTGGCAATCCAAAATGCAGTTTGATAAATAATTTTATTACTCTTTGTTGCAAAGACTTAAGCCATTGACACACCAAGGCGATCAGTCCTCAAGTTCGCATATATCCCTTTAGAACAACCATTTAAAAAATCCTTTTAGAATACTTCAGAATTCATGGAATGAAGCGTTTCTCTTTTTCGAGCTGGTAATTCAAAATGCAGTTTGATAAATAATTTTATTACTCTTTGTTGCTAAGACTTAAGCCATTCACACACCAAGGCGATCAGTCCTCAAGTTCGCATATATGCCTTTAGAACAACCATTTAAAAAATCCTTTTAGAATACTTCAGACTTCATAGAATGAAGCGTTTCTCGTTTTCGAGCTGGCAATCCAAAAAGCAGTTTGATAAATAATTTTATTACTCTTTGTTGCAAAGACTTAAGCCATTGACACACCAAGGCGATCAGTCCTAAAGTTAGCATGCTATTTCAAAATCAATGGACGATAAACTCAGTAGGCTCACGACTAGTAGGTAATGTTAAGGCTTTAAAAATGCCATAAAAAAAAAAACTACAAATCCATTTCAGACTGCCATTTTCCTTAAGCCAATCTCACGATTTACTTGACGACAGACGATAAATCGCAAGGTGTACAGCCAGCTTTAAAGAAATGGCAATATTAAATTGTATAGAATCGAATTTTATTAGCAGGCTACCCACACACTTAGTTACACTGAAATTACAGTTTAGCAATAAACCCATACCGCGGGAAATAAGCATACCCGCAGGTGGTAGCAGAAAAATGAAAGACACGATTATAACTCCCCACAATAGTGTCATTAATCCTTTATGGGTTCCTCGACCCCAGTTCTCGAGTGATAGACAATGGTGGTAGTCGTGTTTGTGAGCTGAATTAATGCGTATGCACATGCAATGGGAAGCGGGACTCGACCAGCCTTGAACTTGTGCATGCACTTCTATGCAAGCAATGAATGCGAAAGCAGTCGCCATTTCTAGTCGGCACGTCATGTAACGCGTACGCAAAACCCGACACGCGTTTTCCAACTAGCTGGACACAGAACGCACCTACGCGTCGTTCTCACTGAGCCGGGCTGAATGCACTCCGCGCTTTCATCTGTGTTGCACTGTGTTCATAAGCCGATAACACTGAAATATGTTAATTAAGCGTTGACGACGCCGTATCGGAGTGCACTCGTAGATAAATATAATCCTCTACTATTTCAATAACAGGTAGACCATAACTGTAAAATACCTCGTAAAAATTAATATAAAATTCTAAAACGTGTATTTTCGCATTCTATTATTATTATCTCATCCGATGAAATGATATAACCCAAGTTATAAGCGGTTTTAGAGTTCACGATATAGATGATTAATAAAAGATAAATTTATTTTATTTTAAATCTGCAGCTGAAAATCTCTACGCATTAGAAAAGGCAATGGCTTGAAGTGAAATGGCGATTTCACCTTGTAAGTCCACAGCTACAAATGGTAGGAGCCAAGCAGTTGATGTAAATAAAATTTCTACGTTTAAATAACCATGTTTTATACTAATCTTAGCAAATATATAAATGTCGAAGTCATGGTAAGTTATAGTCGGTTCCAAAGATATTTTCACCAGTGCTTGTAAAGAAATTACATTTTGTGATTTATGTTTTGCCTTAACATTTTTATATTCGTAAGCTATTCGCGGTTTAACTATAAATTAACCATGTATATTTATTGGAGGTTCAGTATTTATTTACACCATCATTAACATCAAGAAGGTTTTACAAATCCTCGACTTTTAACAATATTTTTATAAGAAACTGTGAATATAATGAGCTTACAACATTTACTCGGTAGCCATTAAATATACGGTATCGCGGTCTGAGACTAAAGTAAAGGATAGTTTAGTAATTTTCCAGCTATCTTGCGAATTGTCGGGGTAAACAGCCAGTAGGTTGCGGGGTCAACGACCCGCCAACCGGTCGAGCTTTAAGCTTTGCCGAGCGGACATAGTGAGACAAACTTGGCCCACATTTCAAAGCTATTACAACCAGTATAAATGTGTGAGAGATTCCGGATTAACCATTGTCTGATTTTGGTTCATGCTGAGGTTGCATCTAGGCGTTGTGCTACGATTTTTTTAGCTCCAAGTCAAAGGTGAAAAATTCTAACAGCACCTTTCTAAGAGATTAAAATCGTCCTGTAATCGCAGTCTAAATATTTTTCCTCATACCGACAGAAGATTGTTATAAATCATTGATATTATTAGTTCTAAGATAGAAATCCCAATCGGTCACTATCGCTATGGTTTGAACAGTTTATTTCTGAGCATCATGTGAACCGCCAATCAGTTTGTATGCCACACTGGAATCGAAAAGGATATTGCATCCAGTTTCTCAGTACCGTCCACGTCAAAAGTGACATTCAATTAAAATGGGCCGCGAGCGTGTACCATAAAACAATCTTCTTACTACCAGCAGGCCTATTACTGTATACTGCTGTGATATGTGTCACAGTTTGTACGATTTTGTATGAAATATTCAATAAAATCTACCGTGACAAAATCTTGTCGCGGTTCTTTGTGTCGTCCTCGACAAAAACAATAAATTATAATAATAGAGGCGGCACTTTTCTTACTATTTCCTTGTTCGCCTCATCATCGACTTTTATTAATTTGCAACATTGAAAAGCTTCCAACCACACTCAATAAAATATTTTAATGATATTATAACGGATTATAGTAGTTCCAACCTTTTACGTGCCATTGGAGAATAAATTCTCTTGTTAATAACTTTGTTAAGGATAATATATTGCATAGTTTATTTCTCAGAAATAATTCTGAGTTGTAAAAAGTATGTAATTTAGTTGTAAGGAAGTGGGCAGGTTTGTTCGACTCACATCAAAAATAAGTGTCACTTCGGGGGTTTTTAAATGAAGAAATGATGGAAATTATAAAACTACGTATGTAATGACGTATGAGTTATAGGTATCGAAGTAAGTATAAAGGGTGTAAAAAGATCCTGACGAAACCGAAAGGCACTAGTTCTCCTCGTCATTGCGATCATTTTTTTGTTCTAGACTATACCTGGGAACCTTCTAGTTACGGAGATATTGGAGGTCAAAGTTCCAATTGTTTCAGAAGTTTTTTTTAAATACTACTTTTTACTTTAATTACCGCCATGACCCGTTTACTATTCACAGCATCCATCAGCACTAAGTTTTGAGTGCGTTATATTGAGTTTTACAATAAAACGTGATTTTTCACCCCATAAAAAAATTGTTTCCCAGCAATATTTTTTGCATAGGGTTACTTAGTTTGATGTACATAATGCTTGGTTGACGGCTTCGTGAAGGGTCCTTTTACACCCTGTATGGTTTATGTATAGGAGGTACAAGTTGTACTTCCTATACATAAACCATACGTTGTACCGTACAACGTAATGCAACATGCAAGCTTTGCTGCGTTGCATGTTACAATGTCCCAGCTTTAGAATATTTAACGTTACATAGCAAAATAAAAAAAAAGACATCCCATGTTATAAAAAAAGCTATAAAATACTTTTAAAACGGTACATAAATAGTTGCTTTTTTATTATCATAATATTATCTTATTATACTGTAATAGGCAATTAAGATTGATTTAAAGCTCGATGAGGCATTTAGACGTTTCAAATTTATTTTATGAACCATTAAAGACACCTGTAGGGATTTTAGAAGTCCTTTAAAAAAAACAATAAGCTAGCTGAAGAATGATGATTTCAAGGCATTGGAAGTCTTTGTTTATACAGCGGTTTTCCCTAATTAACTATCGCATAAAGATAGGTGACCCCTTTTGTTTATGGTTCTTCTTTCTTTATCGTGTGGTTAGTGCCTAACCTGGTGTCAGAGTTTTATGCCGCCCATGGGCCTCTGACTTGGCTTTACATGCTGTCGAGAAATATCTCTCAGGCATGCTGGTTTCCTCACGATGTTTTCCTTCACCGAAGCAAGTGATAATTATACAATACGCACATGTATCCGAAAATCAGAGGTGCGTGTCTTGGGTTCGAACTCGAGACCTATGACTTGTCAGTCCGACGGTCACACCACTAGACTATCACTGCTATCGTTATTTATGGTTATCGTAAACGACTGGGTAAACAGTTTACATCACTAATAATAATAAACCCAAATACTACAACCCTGCAACAGTGGCGAAGGTTCCATACAACTCGATTCCTACCGGCTTCCCTTTAAAAATGGCCTAGTCAGTATTCTATAGACAAATAATATAATCACATTAAAGATATGTACTCCGGCTTACCACTTACAAAATTGACCCTTCGCTACTGCCCTGCGATTACCCTACAATTTCGTCAATGGTGTTCTGACATTTCCGCTTTGTGCTCGGAGTTTTTCGGCCAAAGTTGGGTATACTAGCCACTTGAGAGCACATGATAGAGCAGCACACCAAAGCTCTCGACAACCTCCCTAAAAGCCATCGAAAGCAGTCGCTGTGGTCGAAATCGGCTAGATGGCATCATCATCATCAACAATAAACCCACCCGATGATCGCTATGTCTTCAGTTTCACAGATAGGTAGCCGTTTCTAAAACCCCAATTTATGTTGCCTACATCGTCTGAAATAGAAACCGCCTACCTAATGCAAATTAGCAATGTCATTTATTAAGAATTTCATCGTTTAAGGATTGCATAGAATGATCGTATATCACAATATCACAATGCCAATGAAATGGATTCTTTAAACTTATGGGAACATTGGGATTAGAATACAAGGAGTAAACAGACCCTTCACGAAACCGTCAACCAAGCATTCTGTACAGCAAATAATTACTTAGTTTGATGTAGTACAGAATGCTTGGTCGACGGCTTCTATGCAAAAATTTTTGCTGGGAAACGACTTTTTTTTGGGAGGTGAAAAATCACGTTATACGGTAGGACTCAATGTAACGCACTCAAAACATTGTGCTGATGAATGCAATGAATAGTACTTGGCGGTATTATAAGTAAAGTTATAACATTAAAAACTTGGATTTAGAAAAAAAAAACTAGTGAAAAAAGTTAGAACTTTAACCTTAAATATCTCCATAACTAAAAGGTTCTCAGGTATCCGGTTGGATCAGAACAAAAAAAAACCAGCAATGACGGGGAGATCAAGTGCCTTTCGGCTTCGTTAAGGGTCTTTTGAATGACTTTTCAGTGGCCCGACAATCTTCCCTAGGTTGGTCTGTGGATGGGTGATCACCAGTGATCGGATAATCGGATGCATATTTGCCTAAAGTGTAGGTGTTGGCTATTATGGAATGCACATTTGTATCAAAAAATACCGGGAATTCGGAATCGTCAAATTTAGTTTTTTTTAATATAGAATTAAATCGGGTGTAGGAATATTTACTTAGTTTAAGGTGTTGGCTAATATTATGGAATGCACTTTTGTATCGAAAAAATCTCGCGATTTCGGAATCAACAGGTTTACTGTTTTTATTATAGAATCAAATCGGGTAATAAAATCAAATTATATTCCTGCTGGTATGCAGGTACCCGAAGAAAGTTCCTATTGTTCATTTTAAAATTAACTTCAAGTAAATACACATTAATAATTATGTAATCACCCTGTTTTCTTTAAAACAAATACCACATGCTAAAGACGACGTTTCCTCACCATGTTACAGACTAGTTTCGAATTCCCGAATTTTCTGGAATCCCGGGATTTATATTTAAAAAGATATGTTTTAAGAAGCCGCTTCCATAATTTCCTAACCAAAAATGAACTTTAGGTAAATATGCATCCGATTATCCGATCACTGGTGATCACCCATTACATACCGAGTTTCAACCGTGCCTCGAAAACCCATGTTTTCTATTAACGTAGCAAATGCTACGTAAATCTCGTAGACCTACGTCGTAGTCTTTTAAATCGCCAAATTATTATTCCGCTACAATTTTTTTCTCACAAACTAACACACATAGAGATAGTTGAAGTAACAAACGCCTTATAACTTTTCAAAACTCAAACTCAAAGCATTTATTTCAATTAGACCTTCACAGGCACTTTTGAATGTCAAAAAAAAAAAAAAACACGAAGCTACAGTCACAGTCACAAGGCATAATAACTTGAGAAAGTACTGTAGTTGCACATTCCAAAGTGTTGATCTCTATGGAGAAGAATGGGCAAGAAACTCCATGGACACTCTTAACCTTTTCACCGCCAACGTACACAGAACGCGATTCTTCGCCAGCGCCAAGCTATAAATGTTTTTGCCGATTTTAAGACAAATATGGGCTACTTTTGTGTGGAAAAGTAAAAAACAGAGTATTAGACCGTGTTATATTAAATAATAAAAAGAAACGAAGCTTTTAAATACAGAACTTTTATGTTTTTTTTATAGGTAGTTAAAAATTAAAAGCTTCTAATGAAGTCGTGGGCGCTGGTGGCACGAAAATCTGGAACTTCTATTGAAGTCCGTGGCGGTGAAAAGGTTAAAAACAAAGTACGTAGTGTAGACGCCAGCACGTTAAGCTACTTCAATCTGTCAAATTTCTTTAATAAGTTTTCAACTTTATCGCTAAAACATTAGGTTCAGGGTTGATTGGAAAAATTTCTGAGCTTCGAGTAGCTTGATGTGGTTGCGTCTGTACCTGTCTTAAAGTTTCTATCAAGTTTCCAAAGTTTATAACTTTGTAGTCGGCTTAAAGACTTTGATACTCCAAGCTTATTTCTAACGAAAGAGAAGATAATGTGCTAATTTCATGGCAAAGCATTCGTATACCGTCGTAAACACTTTTATTGTTATTGCATCAACCTGAAAGCAGGGCTCTGCGAAGCTGGAATATAAACTATTTTCTAATTTAAATGTGAAATTGAGTATGAGACGCATATTTGGTAAAGGTTGTGTCGCTGCGTTTCTTAGAAAAGTTATAAAATAAAGCAGACTTTAGAGAAGGCCCTTCTAGTGTAAAGACATAGTTATAGGATCTTGCTTCTCAACTCTTTGAAGAAACGAAGCGGTCACCTGTACCACAATACTTTATTCTTTATTGCACACAAAAGAATACAAATTGCAACAATATAGCTTATGTACAATGTCGAGCTTAACCCAGAATTGGGTTTTTTTTACAGCAACCCAATTTTTACTGTGAGATTTGCAGAAAAGGATAAACTTAAGTGCATTAACACATTGTGTTACTTAAATTAATTAATGTTTTAAACTAAACTAAATACATGCAATATAATATACAATTTTATAAGCTGTCTATGAATATATATGCGCAATAACCCTCTCTGTGCAATTTAAGTAAAATATCTCCATAACTTTTTATAACGATAGAAGACCCTCTCCCACGCGATAGATAAAAGGCATTCAAAATCAATATTATTTTTTTTTATATCACATGCCTCCATGGGCACTTATAAAAACGTCGAGAAACGGTGCACGGTTCGGATTGGTCGTTTCGTATGGAGAAGAACCGGCAAGAAACTCCATGGGTACACTTTTAAAATTATTTGGTTTTGCAATGTTACAGCGTTAGTAATTAAGTAGGTACTGGGAACAACGTACAGACCCGACAGTAAGTGGTCACTTCACAAAAACGGTAAAAAATATAGAAAACTTAACAAGCATCCAGGAAACAACAAGGCGTAAAATGTTCACCCATTAACAAACAATCTTTAAAAAAGAACCTAAACAAAGAAAAAGAAAAATATTACAAAAAAAGACTACTTATGTTAACTAAGCGACACAAATGTTATCGTCTGTGCTGTAACTAACAGTACTGCTAAAACTAACTTACTGCTAGCTTGCTCAGCTGGACAAAGGCCTCACCCCATAACTTCCAGTTTTTCCGATCCAAAACCAACTTACGACCCTCTTTATTTGCCGATTGGTAGGATCATCGATTCATACCTCGATACAGCAAACACGCATATCCATGCGCTATGAAGCCCCTTTCGTTCGTTTCTCGTTAACCAAAGACAAAGAAAGCCGTTGCATGATTACAATCATAGAGCTACACACATCTATGTTCGACCTATTTCGTGTCTGTATGGAACTATGAACCTCCGCCGCCGCCCTCTATGCGCCGGAGCAGACTGGTTACATTAATCTCCCGGTTTGCGGTTAGTGTGTCGAGTAACGGTACTACAGCAGATGGAGGCAACGCGCCTACACCCAAACATAGATCATCAGCCTTTGTAGAGGCGATGTACTTTGAACACGTGTTGCAAAGTACAGAGATGATTAGTTCATACTGTTATTGGATAAACGAAATAGCAGTAATTTCGGCAAGAATTTCAACTAGTGCCTTTGAGTTTACTATAAAAGGAATTTCATTGGACTGCTTTTCACTTTAAGCGTCGTCATAACTAAGTTCAGAAATTTCAAAACATTTTCTGCTCAAACTGGCACACAGACTAATTTAGCTTGTTTGTCTGTTTGATTCACACTTCATACTAAAATAGCTTTGTACCTAATTGCGTGTCTGCGCTGCGTTCATAAAAATCTGTGTGCATACGCATTCGCTGCCAAAGTGTTGAACTTGCGCGGGAGTGTTGTGTCATGAGCAGTTATGCGATGCGTGTGACCCACTTCAGTGTAAATCACACAAAAAACCTTATTGACCATTGTTCACACTGTCAGATTGAACTGACTTATAAATAGTGCTGCCTGGTAACATTTTTTTGTGGCCGAACTTCGCTTTTATCTTTTATGCTATTAATTTTTAAATGGCGTCATCAACCAGTATAGGAGGTGTAAAGTTAATGACCGTCCTAACACATTAACAAAGATAACATTAGAAAAAAACGGCTAGCAGACATGTCAGGATTTTAAGTTTCACAAATTGTAAATTAAGGAATTTAAATAAATTCTAAAGCTTTCTACTGAAAACGGTTGATAATTATGTTATTTCCTTTCTTTTAGTGTAAAAACCATTACAGTAATTGCACCGATCCGTTAGATGCCATCTCTTTCATTAGTGCTGTATAATGGCGCACAAACCGATTTCGAAAAATGTAGTAAAAAATGAAATTTCCCAACAGCGTATTTAAAGATGAAATTGTTCAAAACCTATACTTTGCACCCAATTCTATAGAATCACGTGTATATTTCTCATTACGCTACAAAAACGATCAGCTACAAAATTACAATGTTCGACGTCACATATCCAAACAGTTACAAAGTATTAAAAGAGACTATTTGCGAGCAAAAAAAAAGATCACGAATCAAATACATAACCTAGATTTGGTAGCAATAAAAAATGTATACAGTTATCTATCGAATCATATCATCTGTGAGGCAGGACCGGAGAACAGGGGTCGACGACCGCTGCATCTGATGTTTTCGGCTTGACGCCTTGCTTTATAGAATTAGATAAACTCGAAGTGGCAGAAAATAAATAATTTTGATGAGAAATGATAAACTGGTTTTGTAAGACCAAATTGAATGTGTTAACTTATAAAATGACAAAGAAAATAGTCACTATTGTGTGTATGGTTAGATGAAAAATTACGGTTCACAGCATGACCGTGGGTAACATTAATCATAGACTGACAAAACGTAATATGATTTATAAGATTAGAAAGTGGCATATTGTTCGATATGAGAAACGATTTCGCGAACAATTTTCTTGGCAAACAATGTATTAGATTGAACGATAGACAAATAGTGATTTGTTGAGACAAAGCTAAAGGTGAACAGTGGAAGTAAGTAACTACCGGTACAAATTGTTAGAAGATGATCATAAACGAACTCAATAAATGGAATTGTGATCTGATTAATTCAATTGTGTTAATGAATGAAGTTTTAAATAACCATTGTCCTACTAAGATTTTAAACTATCATGGTCACTAACATTACTATTACTGTTTATCCGTGATCATGGTGCTTGCAACAGCGCCGAAATATCGGGAACTCATAGAAAACAGTAAACATGGTAAATATCCCGTTATTAGTGTTAATAGTAATTGTCCTACTTACGAGAACCTAGGCACAAACGGTTAAACTGATTCTATGGCGGTTAGGGAATACATGAGAGAGATCACGTAGTCAACAGAATAACAAAATAAATCAATTAATTAACGAAACTTGTAAGGCTTTTCGGGAATTGGATGTATTGGATCACCACTGTAGATTAGGTACCGGTATTTCTGTAGGAAAGAAAATTAAGGAGATGGAACATCATGGAAACATCATGAACATCATGGATGGAAAATTAAGGAGATGGAATATCTCCTGAATTGAATAAATGATAACTAGTGAATGAAGAAATATGAAAAATAGTAAGTAGTAAAAGTGAGTGATGAATATAAATGTTGATTTATGGAGAGGGAGACAACAGAAAGGATGGATGGATTGTGTGACGAATGATGTGAAGGAAGACAGTAAATGATAGCGTGACGTTTGAAAGGAGAGAATGAAGAAAAAAACGTGTTGGGCCGACCCCAAATAACATGGGACCAGGACAGGAAGATGATGAAACACGTGCACTTAGCTAACAAGGAAAATTTAAAACGTGTTGTATCAATTTTTATTTGCTAACGTAAAAAAACAATTTTCAGAGACGATGATAGCTGTAGATCTCCGACCTCGCTCATCAAAATGTACCGTACCCAATTAAAATCACCTGCTACATGAATACATCGAGCTATTAACAATGATGTAGGTGGTATCGGAGGCTGCCAACTGCAAGTCCGGTTGCGCTGACACAGAAACCTGGTGCACGGTCCGCGCTGACCGACAGCCGCTCTCGCTATAATTGCAGCGAGTGCAACGACCCGCAATCTTCATCGACGATCGCGAAAACAAACATTGGTACCCGAATTACTTCGTGCACGTTACGAAAGGGGAATTAGCCGTTGTTGAGTCAACTTTGAGGCAACTTTGGCCAAGCGGCAAAAATCTGAATGTTCGGGAAAAAAGCCGCACGGCTCGAATTCTACCAAGCGATAGAAAGCCGAATGAAGTTTGCCGATAGCCACGACCCGAATTCGAGGAGTAAGTGCCTGGGGTCAGCTTTGCATACATACATAACATTACGCTTGTAATCCCCGGAAGGTTAAGCAGAGGTGTACTTAAAGGTACACATTTCACCAGTTATGTTTAAGTCCCATGTGATTGGGGGCGAGCCTGTTGCCATCAATCGGGCACAAATCCAGACTCCGTGGCTGCTACTGAGAAATTCCTGATGTTTAAACCCAATAACACTTTTCCCGTCTTGGGAATCGAACCCAGGGCATTATGCTTAGCAGTCACGCTTGCGACTACTAGACCAACGAGGCAGTCAGCTTTGCTGTTCACAAATACTACCGTATCGAATGCGCCAACCCAAATAAGTATGTAGCACCCGAATTGTTTAGGTTTTGTTCTTGATTTTCGCTCCAATTCATCAGATCATGATTACGGTGTTTTTCAGTAGCGAAGGGTCAACTTTGTAAGAGATAAGCTGTGATTATATTATTTGTCTATAGAATACTGACTGGGCCATTTTTCAAAGGGAAGCCGGTAGAAATCGATGTAAGGAACCATCGCCACTGGTGCTTTTCATGAATACCGAAGTACCAAGGTTTTGTAACAATATTCAGATTTAAAAGAGTGTCCAGGGAGTTTCTTGCCCGTTTCTCTCCTCGAGATCTACGCTTTGGAATGAGGCAACTACAGTACTTTCACAGTTATTATGCCTTGTGACTGGGACTGTAGGTTCATTTTATTTTTGTTTTTCTTTCGACAATTCAAAAGTTACTGTAACTGAACTACCTACTTGTAATAAATGCTTTGATTTTGATCTCCGAATTACTCCGTGCCTGTTACAAAAATATAATCGGTGTGGAGTGAACTTTGAGCCCGCGTGGTTGCGGTTTTGAGATGAATCTTACCGGAGTTTCTTGTGTTAACTTTTCTTTACCTGTTTCACGAATACTGTTCTTTTTAGTACGGTGCTTTTCTAAATTGTTTTGCCGTTTTAAAATGCTTCAATAAAAACTAAAAGAAATAGTGTCTTTGTTATAGTTACTGTCTTATAACAACAGTATTCCGAAAACACATTTGTGACAGAAAATTCATGTATAACAACGTCAACATGTTGTTGGTGTGTGTTGTATGTGTATTCATGTGTATTGCAAATGCTTTCCTACATAGATCAGGTATCTTTATATTACACCTCCATGTACTATTATTCAATGCATCCATCAACACTATGTTTTGGGTGCGTTACAGCGTGTCCTATCGTAAACCATGATCTTTTACCCCAAAAAATTTTCGATTCCGAGCAATATTTTATGCGTAGAGTTACTTAGTTTGATGTACAGAAGCTGCACATCAAACTAGAAAAAAAGAAGAAGAAAGTTGAAGTCAAAGAAGAAAGAGAGAGAAGAAGTAAAAGAAGAATAGAGGAGAGAGAGAGAGACAGAGAGAGAGACGGGGGAGAAAGGGGGAGATAGTTTATTATAAGGTTTCTCGTATTTTGGACTATTTGTATGTATTATAATATATATTAGTTTATTTCATTTTACTGTATTTATGTGTATTAGTATGTACCTATTTATATATCAATTTATGTTAACAAAATGATATTTTTCTTATTTATTTTTTTGTACTCTATCACAATGCTGTCCTATTTGACCCAAAGGTTGACTGGTAGAGAATGCCTTGTGGCATTAAGTCCGCCTAAGTACCACTCTTGTACATGAAGTTTAAATAAATAAATAGAGAAGAAAGTGTGTGAGTGAAGTTTGGTGCTTGATTGACGGCTTCGTGAAGGGTCTGTTTACATCTTGTAACTAGACACTGGATACCAGTGGCGAAGGTTCCATACAACCCGATTCCTACCGGCTTCTCTTTGAAAAATGGCACAGTCCGTATTCTATAGCCAATAATATGCTATACAGTAAAGATATTTACTCCGGCTAACCTTTTACAAAAATTGACCCTTCGCAGTAGCGAAGGGTCAATTTTTGTAAAATGCTGGATACTTTACCATGTTACTGTTAATAAGGATCAGCCAAAGACCTTTGCTGACAGCAAGAATGCTAATATTATCTCAGGTTTGAATTTCGTATGCTTGAAATGCGAGTATCAACAATTACCATCGAGCAGCGACATTTTTCTATAAGACACCCATGAGCCTACGTTTTTATGCATATTCTAATCTTCTCATATTTCTCTATGGTATAATAAAAACGTTAGGTATGTATATTCTATTGTAATAGAATGGAAATTCGTCTCATACCTAACCTCATCCCGAATATTGGACACTATTTTTTTGATATTAGACAGTAAATTATTATTAGGGATCCGCTGAATGCGAGTCGCACGGGACCGGTCAATGTGGCGACACTTGGGGGAGGCCTATGTCCAGCAGTGGACGTCTTTCGGCTGAAATGATGATTGATGATGATGAGACAATAAATGTCCGCGCAGCATACAAAGATGAGAAGAACACTGTTTTAAGCTTTCACGGTTTACAACTAAACTGATACTGTCACTTACGGGATATCTTCCGTGATTGTTAATTATTTTGAGCTCTGCTCTTCACAATTTATTTTCCATCCACCCGCATTCTCCGGTGAACCCGCGATCATGGCGCTTGCAACAGCGCCGAAATATCTGGAGCTCAAAATAATGAACAATCACGGAAGATATCCCGTAAGTGACAGTATAAGTTTAAGATGAGAAGAATACATAGAAGTCGTCTCTGTTTATCTTGATTTTCTTTAACAAAAACTGTAAATATGCAAAACGTATTGTACAGTTAGATTAGGCACGTATTTTCAATTTACGAACGAAGTGATTTTGTGACCTCTCTGGGGCTTAACTTTGGGTACGCCTGCTCCTAATCCTACCCCTATTTGAATGCCCTTAAAAAGCAAAATATGGTTTCTCACTAAACCACCAATTTTAACAACTGGTAACACCTGTTTAGCAAAAGAAAATAAATTATTCTGTTTTATTAACTATTTTTATCAACAAAAAATATTAAAAAAAAACATTTCAAAATATTGAAAAAAAAAAAATCTTGTTCTTATTCTACCAAAACTGAGTGAACGTAACTCTGTAAAAAAAATTACGTCTATAAGCTTGATCAGACCGCGACAACACTGACTCTTGGTATGGTTAACGGTTTATCCGTAGGTTTGGTCACGGTTGAGCCATCAGCCACCTACGTATTCCGTGGAGCTACCGCACTGGGCCCAGTTGGTACCAACACTGTATCTATCTGTAATGACACTAATATAAGGTCTAACTATTCATACACGACATATTTTCAGGGAGTCATCTAACGGCTATAACGAAGCCATTTCAAGGGTTTTTTTTTTATTTGAGTATATTTTATAAAAAATAAATAATTTAAAATTACTTGACCCACAAAATAAATATTAGCTCCTTATTTTTGAACATCCATTACGCTAGTATACTACGTCGTATTTACCTACAGTCATTGTTAGAATATGTGAGTAAAGGTTTTATTCAAAAAGTCTCAAAAAATTTTTTGAATTATAATAATTTCGTAAAAAAAAAACACTCAGGAAATTATTTTTTTCGTTGCTATGGTGACTTTACGACTTATAGAAGTTACCCTTAAAATATTTCGTGTATGAATAGATAAACAGACCCTTCACATAGCTGTCAACCAAGCATTCTGTAAATCAAACTAAGTAACTTTACGCAAAATTTATTGCTGGGAGTCGACTTTTTTTTTGGGGTGAAAAATCACGTTTTACGGTAGGACTCGATGGAAAGCACTCAAAGCATTGTGCTGATGGATGGATTGAATAGTACGGGGGTCATGGAGGTGTGTAAAGTAAAAATATTACATTAAAAACATGTATTTAAAAAAAAAAAGCTTGTGAAAAAGTTTGGAACTTTGACCCTCAATATCTCCGTAACTAGAAGTTTCCCAGGTATGGTCTAGAACAAAAAAAATATCGCAAAGACGGGGAGAACAAGTGCCTTTCGGATATGTTAAGGGTCTATTTACACTCTTTAATAGCTGGAAGTCAACGTTTCCAATTTTTCCGCAATCACCGGAGCTGTGCCCCCCACTTTCCACACCTAAACATTAACTAAGTGGGGAGGGCGATAAACCTCGCAGTGAAACCATGACTCAACCCAGCCTTATTTTTTGTGCTTTGATTTTTATAATTTCGTTTTGGGGTGAGCAGAAGTCATAGTGATACATATTGAAGGTTGAATTTATTTGTAGCCGTTATGTCTAAATTTCAAACAGTATTTGGGACTGGTCTATTCGTTTTTATCCATTTTCTGAAAGGTCATTTTAAGTCCAGAAAGTAAAAGAACGTGGCTTCTGCACTGTTTGTAAAGATTATGTTTCGCCTCCACTGGATGATTGGATCCAATGCGACATGCCCCTGGTGGTCCCACGATCCAAAACAAAAACGACACAATGTACGACCTTAGACCCCAGGGCTGCGGGACTGTTCGAAAGAGATACCATGGCCCTGGAACACAAAGGGCAAAGAAGGAACATGGATGGGTTTTAGTCAGTACAAGTCTGACACTCCCTTCCGCTCCGCCCAGTGCGGGAGGGGTCATTGGATTATTTTCCATCCAAAAAAAAACGGTCGTGCTTTGTTTCGATTGCTTTGATTCGATGAGATTATTAATCCAAATGACATGAATTTAATTTTTTTTATTTACGTAACGAACCCAACCCAAACCAAAGAAACGATGGATGGACTGTGTGAAGGATGATATGGCTAGAAAGGAGGTGACTGCTGAGATGACGAGTAATAGAGAAGTATGGAAGAAGAAGACATGCTGCGCCGACCCCAAATAAATTGGGATAAGGGCAGGAGAATGATGATGTTTGATTTTCGAGTTGATTTTATGTTATTTTTTTAAAGTTGAATAACTACAGTTCTTAATTAACAAAATACTGATTCAGAAAGTGAAGTCATGAAAAATCAAATTCTTCAATTTGATTTTTCATGCCGTCTGTTATGCCAAACTTGACCAATTCTTATTGTATGTCCGTCCCTTACTAATTAGCGACGAAGTTTATTCGCTTTGAAATATTTTATTATTTTGTATCAAAAAACTAAAAACATAGCCTCCATAAGAAACAAGGTTTTAGTTGTACGAATACGAAAGTATAGTTAACTTAGTTCAATAGTCCATTCTTCAAAATAGGACCAAACAAAGTAGTTAATCGAAAGCATAGTCGCAGAGTCAGCAAATAAAACAATGTCCTTTCTGTTCTGCCTCATATGAATGAAACCGATTGAAACCTCAATTCAAATCCGCAAATAGCCCAAGAGGTTGCCAACCTATGGTTTACGAATGCCATAATAACCAGTTTCTAGTAGTTGACTCTCGTAACTTGCGTAGGACAATGAACTACTAATTATGTTATTTTATTTAGAAAATTTTGTTTATTTATGGGGAATTTATGTAAAACTTTCGAACTGATATAGGCAGCTTAGTGTCCAAATAAAGTTTTTACTAATAAAATATGATTTTATTATCACGCCTATATTTTGGCTTGAGTAGCTGCTGATTCACACCCACTTTGCTATGATAACGGTAATAGGAACCATGGTGATGGTGACGACTTTATGTAAGAAGAGCCTACAAACGATTCCTTACTTAAAAGTAAATAGTGTTTCTTCGACTAAAGAATGGGATTTACGACCTCTCGCTCTGCAGTGCGTGTTTGCCAGTTCGCGACCCTTCCAGTCACTTAGCAACAAGAACTTAGGACCTTTTTCGATTACGGTTGTTTGTTAGTGGCATTTTGAATAAGAGATCTTAGGTACTTCTGGACTAAACTTTAGTAAAGACACGTAAGTAAAATTCAAGTGAAATGTGGGAAAGTGCTGTCTCACCCAAAACAGGAGAAATTATTTTTTCAGGAGCTGTTTATTCGAAAATCTGCTTCTAAAAAATGTTAACATTTGAAGGAGCACAATTATTGTACAACAAAATACCCTCATGTATTAAAAAATTACACTCATTCTATGCATTCACAACTCTATTAGCTGAATATTTGGTCACAAATAACACCTTTCCTAAAATCTGAATTCATTGGATGGGTGTATCATAATATAATAATTGCCACCGTGATCTGTGACCAACTTTAAAAATAATTTATTTTAAGCATTGTTCTCATGTAAGTGAGACTTTGTGTTCTTTAAACCTAAAATCGTGTAATTTCTGGACATCAAATAAAAGTGTATTTAAACCATAAAATTATTATTGCATTACCAATACGAATAACAACAAAATAATTATACACTGATGATATTTTTGCAAGTCCGGTAATTTCATGCTTCATAAACGTTGACCGTGAAATAATTATTATAATAGTAGGGCAGCGGTAGACAGTTGATATCCTACAATATCGACATTTTACCGCCAGTCCGTACTGAGCTCATTTATCATCGATCTGCTACGTGGGGTATCCATTTTGTATCTACATTTGTTACGCCCGAGGTCATCACTGACTAACGTATAATATGGATGTTGAATTAATAAGCAGACTAGCGCTCCACCCTTACTTCATATACTTAGGTGCTTTTCTGTGTTATACAGGCACACTTCACGAAGCCGTCAACCAAGCATTATGTACATCAAACTAAGTAACCCTACGCAAAAATTATTGCTGGGATACGACATTTTTTTTTGGGGTGAAAAAGCGATTTACGGTAAAACTCAGTGTAGCACACTCAAAACATTGTGCTGATGGACGCTTTGAAGAGTAAACGGGTCATGGAAGTAACTAAAGTAAGATTATTACCTTAAAAAATAGTATTTAAAAAAACTTGTGAAAAATTTTAACTTTGACAGAACTACACAGTTGAAACTTGGTAGGTAGATGTATTCTGTGAACCGCTTTACGATTTTTATACAAAATTAAAAGATTAAGGGGGGCTTTCCATACATGGAACTGAAACTTAAAAAAAATCATCCAACTTATACTTGCGGGGTGTCTATAGATGGGTCTTTAAAAACGACATTTGAGTTTCCAAAAACCATTTTTTCTCAAAGTCAATCGTTTGAAAGATGACACTTCCAAAGTGGTAAAATGTGTCCCCCCCCTCCAATTTCTAAAGTAAGAGAAGGAAAATTCTGAAAATGTAGGATTGTAGAACGTAAAAAAAACTTTCAACTAAAATTGGTTTCAATAAGGTTTTTATGTTTAGTTTTTGAGATAAGGGACTTTTTCATCAAACTGCAGCGGTAACTTTGTTTTTCATTGACAACTCATACTATGAAAAACAAATTGAGTTTTGCTGTTGAATGTTACAACACAACATGTAAATGAGCCTTCAAAATATTTTTTTGGTTTTGAACAATGTATAGATAATCAATTAAAAAGGTGCTAAGGTGATTAGGATGTGTTGTTGGAGCAATTGAAAGCTGTCAGTAACACATTGAGTTATTTGAATAATGATGGAGAAATGTTTAAAACGATCATCGCATTCAATCAGTGGGATGATTAACGGAGCTTTCAGCTGGTCCAACCTTTTAGTAATGGGAAATTTTGAGTGAAGAAGTTCACATTGTTTGATGAGTATGATACCGATTTAACCACTTGCGTAGCAACTTTTTTTTTTTTTTTTTTTCGGCGGTATACCTTCTAAAAGCGACCGGTCTTTGGGGATAAGACCGGGGAGTGTGGGATTTTTAGCGCACTAAAACCACCCCGGTGGTCACCATTCGCACATGAGAGGAAGCACCGTTTCCTCTTAAAAGACCTGTCCGGAGCCCCCTCTGTGCAACGCCTGTTAAGGCACATCCCTGGGGACTTGCGTAGTACCTACTCGCAAAAGACAAGCGTGTATAGGCGCCTAGAAGTTTTCGAACATGGACGAAGGAAAAGGCATCGATAGACTGCCTCGTTGGTCGCTAGCGCGACGTCTGATTATGAGGTCCTGTGTTGGATTCCCAGTTCGGGCAGTTTTATTGGGTTTTTCCATAAGGAATTTCTCAGTAGCAGCCACGGAGTCTGGATTTGTGTCCAGTTGATGGCAATAGGCTCGTCCTCTATTACATGGAAATTTTAAACATATCTGGTGAAATGTGGGTGTACTATTAGGTACACCTCGGGGATTACAGGCGTGTTGTTATGTTATGTCAAATCATAGATTCACCATACGCGCCAAAAAATGTACCTACACCTATCTATTAAGTTGGCAATGAGATTCGCTCATTCATACTTTACAATACTTTACATCGTAGCATTATCATGCGGGATGTGCGACTTCATCTAACGCAGTGTAGATACTTTTTTGCGAAACCTAAGTATGGTGAGGGCATATCTATGATCTTCATATACAGGGTGTTTGGTTAAACGTGGGCAATACTTTAAGGGACTAAAGTACTCATAAATATGAGCAACTTTTACTATGGGGCTAACTATGAAATATGATTTAAAAGATCTGCTGTTGCCTAAATTTTATCGAGTTACGCGACCAATAATGTGTGCGGCAGCTGATATTTTTTTCGCGATTTCATGGTCGGTCCCATAGTAAAAGTTGCTTATTTTCATGAGTACTACACGCCCCTTAAGTATTGCCCACGTTTAAAAAAACACCCTGTATAGAAAAGGAAGTAGGTAGGTATGTAAGGATCGACCAACAGTCATTGAATTCAACAATCCGACGATCGTTTATTTAAAACTTGTTATCAAGTCATTTCTCTATTGAAACTCCTAATAAACCAAAATATCAAATATTTATTGAACAAATTAACACGATAAGGTACTAGAATATAGAGAGACTTATAATAATTAATAGTTCTATCGGCACATTAATTAAAACTACACACAGATGATAAGAAAAGCAAATATTTACTCTTTCTATGTCCTCATGGCCTATTTTAACAGATAGCTCGCTTTTGTGTGCATCATAAATAATATTGACTTCATTATCATTGAAATAATGAGATGTATTTGTATACGTTGAAATAGACGAATCCATAGTTATTCGAAAAGTTTCAAAGAAAATGAATTAATTTATAGAATAGTTAAGCTTTGTTTATAAAGGCGGACCCTCATTGCCGAAATATTTGACGGGCACAGTCAGAAGAATTTTCAACAAATACTTCTGTTATCCAACTCAATAATGTTTGGTATCTGGATTCCACAAGCAACCTTGAAAAGTACGTCGAAATTCAAAATGAAATTTTCACGGGTTTAGTAGAAAAACGCTTTTATCAAAGCTCGTATTACTTACCCACAGTTTAGCGTAAAACATTTTAAAAAAAGTAAAAAAAACGTTAAAAAAAACTCACTTTTTGACATGTTGGACTGGTATACAACTTATTCAGCACGAAACCTGAAAATAAAAACACAAAATTAATAATAAAACACATGTATGTATTTACTTTTCGTTTGATAACAGTACCTACGTCTGTTTCAAGTAACTGACCTAGTGCGTGTGTTAATATCAATTTGACTAGTGTAGACTGGATGGCATGCAGTGAAAATATATCGTATCTTGTTCAGTTCAAAATATGGGTAACTATTACGTAAACAAATGCTATCAACACTGATATAGATCAAGAGAATTTAGAACTTTGTACCATTATGTGTTGTTCAGGATTTTTTTTAACGACTAACGTCAAAATGGTAGCAAACTGATTTTTATGATGATTAAAACACATTTTAACACTCACACGTGCTGTTTTCCTTATAGGCTCTTATCATTATTTTATGATGCGAAAAAGGATTGTTTTGGTAACAGCGTCCCAAATATCCCAATATTAATCTCATAACGTGCATTATTACAAGAGCAATGTTATTTTCAATTATAATAATGTTTTACATCTGGACAGATGGGCCAGAATCGTGTGCTTGAAGACGGTCGTCGTCACCGAGGCAGGCCCAAGGAATGCTGGCGTGACGATTTGGACTCGTTCCTAACTGATTGGCCAGGGAAGGCCTTTGCCCAGCAATGGGACAGAATATGCAAATAAAAAAATTAAAAAAAAATATTATTCTTAAGCGTCTGTCTGTAGTTGCCCTTTACAACTTAGTTTTATAACGACACTGTCTTTGAAGTAGGTACCTAATTAAACAAACATAAGCTCACGTCATTTTACTTTAGGGATATACAGGGTGTATATAGACCCTTCACATAGCCGTCAACCAAGCATTCTGTACATCAAACTAAGTAACTTTACGCAAAAATTATTGCTGGGAATCAACTTTTTTTTGGGGTGAAAAATCACGTTTTACGGTAGGACTCCATGGAAAGCACTCAAAGCATTTTGCTGATGGATGGATTGAATAGTGCGGGGGTCGTGGAGGTGTGTAAAGTAAAAATCTTACATTAAAAAAACTTGTGAAAAAGTTGGAACTTTGACCCCCAACAAAAAAATGATCGCAAAGACGGGGAGAACAAGTGCCTTTCTTATTTTCTATTTAAGGGTCTATTTACACCCTTTAATATTATCTCCATCTGCTTTATTTATTTATATAATATGCAAATCTATATAGGTACTTTTTAAATATTCCTTAAAATAAAACCAATAATATAAAAAAACATTTAAAAGGGGATCATTTCGGTTCCATACATTTTTGGGCCTTTCCTGAAAGTGCCAACAAAAAAAAATGGTACGTATTGTAAGAACTAGCCATTTGGAGCAATAGTTAATATGGCACAAAAGTTGTATGATTGCTCTGAACCAAGTTATACAAGTTCGATGATTCGTCATTTTCATACATTTATTGATTTCTCAAGTGCTGGGAAACATAAATGATTGATATTGCTAGACCTAATTATCTGAAGCAATTGTCATTATAGCGATAGCTGTAGGGTCATCATTGTTCTGTTAAACAAGTTCGAAACCTGTCATTTTGATATTTTATACAAAAAAAATGAATGTACTCCAATTAATTACAACCGATTTTATGTTATTGTTCTGAATGTTTTGGACATGTCGGGCTGTTAACAAGAATGTTATATGACATTGTATAAACTTCTGTATTAGAACAGCATAGTGTACCATATAGTAGGATAGTGTAGTAAAGAAAAAAAGCAAAATACTGATTCATGTTGTTTAGTAATTGCAAAAAAGATCACTATTATAGTCTTCTAATTATCGAGTTATTCCGGTCTGATCCCCCAAACCGATCCCCTGTCAATTATTATTATTTTTTAATTCCTTTCTGATCCCCTTTATTTTTTTTTAATGGACACAAGTACAAGTAAAGTACAGTCAATCGAAAAATAGTTGTTAATGTAAAAATAATCTGTTTTTGTTTCTATAACTTACAATCATCACAGATTATTAGTATGTTTAAATAATATGTAAAAATATATGTTTAAACTATTTACTATATGAAATTATCACAGTAATTACATTATGGTACATCGACTTATGCCTGTGCCTTGGTTTTGGACAAAACAAAACGGGTCGTGGGGCTTTTGGGACATTTAATGTTACTTTTTCATCTTCCAAACCTTGTGCCGATAGAAGTATGTCCTCATGCCGTGCGAAACCTATATACCACACGATAGTCATGGTGTGTGAACAATACCCTATTGTCCATTTGCCTATCGGACATAAGCAATAACAATGCGGAATAGCTTGACTTCCACGAAGTTTTGGATTAGCTACAATGTGTAATACGTTTTTGACGCAATATGCCTAGATTGAAAGCGGCCTCTTATTACTAAGAAATCTCGCCCTGACATCTCCCAAACTTCTTCCACAGGGATATCTCCGGCGAGTTCTATGGTGAATGCCTCATCTCGATGTACGTGTTCACCATAGTAACTACGAGCTTGCTTCAATTGATAACTGCCTCAAACAAACAGTGTCAATTCGTCTTCTGTCAGTCTAGGAAACTCATTTAAATTGAGGCATGTCGGCTCCCATAGGCTCGAAATGAGCTCTCCTCCTGTTATAATTGTGATGACAAGTTCTGCTAATCGGTTTGGTATGTTTATCCGTTCAATATTAACGAAATCGCGTGAGTGTACCACGGTCTAATATAAAAAATGTCACCAGGGCGGTAAAACCAGTGAATCTGGGCATCGGAGGTTGTTGCAGCATATGGTCCATCTACCGCAATTATGGTTCCATTGCAACAAACATTTAAAAAGGGCTTTAAAAAGTTTCCAATCTTATGATTACTGTAAGACTTTCTCTGAAAAAAGTAATTAGAGCTCATCTGTAGATAATATGTGTAAGTGCCGTCGAGAAAAGAGATCGCCTTTCTTTCTTCGATCGGACTGTCACGATTGCCAAATAATCGCTATGAGGTTCCTCTGCGCCACTTCCTGTCTGGTCATGTAATCAAATCCGACACGGAATGGTATAAAATATCAACTTCAGAGTGGTCGCTTCACAGTAACAATTTGTGCCATAATAACTTTTGCTCCAAATGGCTAGTTCTAACAATACGTGCCATGTTTTTTGTCGGCACTTTCAGAAAAGGCCCAAAAAAATGATCTCCTTTAAAAAAAAACTATAGCCCACCGGTATCGGGAACAGGGTCCAAGCTACCGGCGGCGGTAAGGGCTCCAGAGAGAGGAACCTCCTAACAATACAAGCCGTGTTCAGGAGTACCGCTTTCTGAATGAAGCCTTTGATCCGGCTTCCTCCTCAGGTATTGATCGAGGCTCCTGGCAATTAAGCCATGGGCTGACACGACTATCGGTAATGATCGGTGAGTCCACATCCCACATGTCGACAATTTGCTTATCTTAGTATAGAATATTCTTTATTATGTACACCATACAAGTAATATTCATAAAAGAAAACATAAAGTAACTACGCCAAAGAAGTAAAAGATATGTAGGGTCGAGCCCTCTTCATAGCGGCCTCGAATGTCATAGGGGCTGGATGGTGAGTCAAGGTCACGAGAAAAGAAAATATCTGCAACGCCATAAAACGTTGCGGACATTTAGACAGAACCACAACTGTACCCAAATACGATATTTTAGACTGACCTATTTATTATTTACTTTACATTTCCAATAATAATATTGTGTCCGCGTGACTATTCTATTTCTGTATTAATACTTGACAGCAGATAGACCCTAAAGTCCCGAGCTCAAAGGGTTTTGGTAGCCGAAGTTTCTATTCAAACTGTACGCTCTGTTTGTAAACAATTCCTGTCTACCTTTGTCAAAGTTATCTTGTAAATGAACATTCTAGGGATACTTAGGCAGGTAAAATACCTACCTAATAGGTATAAGAAAATACCGAGAAGTTCAACTTGGGCAGTATTTAACCCATACTACCAAAATGCATACCATACATAACAGTTTTGCCAATTTTTATTAAGTTTTGCCAATACTGTCTGCCTCCATAGATTTTACTATTCTTAATACTGTGAAAATTGTAACGATATCCATGAAAACCATGACGTGAGAGCCATGCGTGATTTATGCAAATGCGTTTATGCATGATTATTTGTTAATGCAATTATAATGCACGTGGCTAAGAGACCTATTTACCTTAGGTTCACCTCTATTTATTCCGTCGCGGATATAAAAGTGTGGTTATGTTATTCACCTAAAACTTCTAATTAAAATAATTCCAAATGGGGCAACTTGATGTAATTTCATTATTTGTTTTTGTGCGCCATTGTTGGTAGACTAATGACGGCCAATTCAGCAGATATTTTCAGTTGTATTCCTAACCATAACAGAAATCTAAAATTTTCGTCATTCTGTCAATGTTTCATTCCGCAAATACAGCAACTATTAATAGGTAAGAACAGTTTAATTTGCTGACAATAAACTAGTAAATGATTGTAAAACAATACTATTCTACTTTGAAATTGAAACCGATATAGCAACATTTACTGTAGAACTATTGAAATCTTTGCTGTCGAAGGCACAAATTTGAATGTTCTCCATATCCAAATTTTTACCAGTCACTATTATACTCTTCTTGCTGGTCCTTTCCAATAGGAATCGACCAAATCGACGCGCTCCTAGCTACTGATGTGAACTATATAATATTTTGATTTTTTAACTACTAATTTATAACAAAAATTATGTGCAATTACCTGCCCATTGGGAGGCGAATCAATTATTTCACAAATTAAGTAAATTATCACCAAACATCATGTATTGTGTATGCAGATATTCATTTTTATTTAATCATAATTTTGACACAAAGTAGCGAAAAATATGCGACCAACATTGTTTTTTTTTTAAACTATAAACACGAAAAGAGGTTTAAACTTTATAAAATACTTTTTTTGGGAAAACTTCATTGTAGGTACTTTTCACGACACGTTTTGCCGTTTTCCTTTCTCCACTAGAAACATTTATGGTATATTATTTCACAAAACTGTGTACATAAATGAATAATGTATGAAGATTAACAGTTAGTTACCATTTACGAAACCATAAAAAGCCATGAGGTTACAGCTACACCATCATTTGTATCACGGTGTTACACAAAATTCATTGATAGCGCACGTATCGATCCGGCCGATTTTATTTAGTCCTCTGGAGTGTCGAGATGTAGCACATGTTTAATATAAAAACAGTATTCATAATAAACAAAGCTAAGAAGGTCAGACGTACCTATTCCAGCTCCGTACATATAATGAACTGAGTACACGAGTATACAGGTTATTATTAGGTGGCACATTCCATCTTAACTGGCGCTAAAAAAAACAATAAAAGCAAAATATACTCACTTTGATCGTCTATTTTTAATCACACACTCCCATTCCGAATAAACAACTCAGATTAAATGCAATTTCAGCACAATTGATTTATAGCACTAATTTGTAATAATTATTCTCACTATTCCTATAAATTTTACCTAGTTACGTACACTACAAGTAGTAAACTAATATTTATTTACAAAGTTCTAGTAAAATTTACAATATTGTACAATTTCACTGCACTATTTTACACACACATCATTTCCAGCGCTGTGAGTCGCGGAAAACGAAAACGCGCTGTCTAGCCAACATTATTTTTTTTCTAAAAGGCTTCTTCCCGCGCATGCGTGTATTCTTAGAGGTTATCTACTTTCCCTCTCACTTTCCTTATTACGGGAAAGAGACAGGTGTTTACTAGAGTAACATGCGCAGTGTTATTGATGAAAATTTTGGCGGGAAAACACGCCATCTGGGGTGATCCTTTGGCTTCATGTGATTGGCTGAATGTTTGTAAGCAATGCCGTGAGTGTAGTCGCTGCCTTGGTGCGAGCGTGGATTTGCTGGAGAATTTAAAACGAGCAATGGATAATGCTGTACTGTATACGGTTACCTACGTGTTGTATGGTTATTCGTTACCATGGTTTAAATCGATAAATGCGCAGTAAATTAATTTTCTATTGTTCCTCCATATTAAATCGCTTATCAAGCTCATCAACTACACTTTTGCTTCTTTTAATTTAAGTTAAACGAGAAAACAAAATGATACCGTCTGCTGTTATACATTTATAATGTGTAAGTATGGTAAATTGCTCATAGGAACATATTGCTATACAAGGATGTTTTAGCGCGTAGCCAAAATCAGAACTAACGCCGCCATTTTGTATACTTAAAGCATTTCACGAATTATTGCAAAAATGTTAATCAATAGCGCCACGCTCTCAACGTGAGTCGAGCTCGTGCCAAAAAATCCATTTTTCTGACTGCATGGTTGGCGCAGTGGCGGAGGGATTAGCTTCTACACCGCGTATCTGAAGGTTCGATAGCCGCACGGATCAAATTTTTATCTCTAACAGAAACAGCTTGTGCTTTCGAAATGGAATCGTAAAATAAAAGTATTCAGCATCTGGTTAAACTGGAAGCCAATATCCGAATATAGTTGGAAAATGGCTAGGCCGATGATGAGAAGCAAATCATCATCACCACCATTCCCCAGCTCTTTGGCCCGGACACCACCAAAGCGGAGACAAGCGGAGCGTAGAGGAGAAGTGCGGGAATCAACCAATCACATTCGTTGAAATCCGCTCATCGGTCGAATCTTGTACATCTCCGAACCGCTCCGCTAGTCTCCGTTTTGGCGGATTCAGGGCCTAATACCAATTTATACATACATACAATAACATCACGCCTGTAATCCCCGAAGGGTTAGAGGTGTACCAAATTATTTTACAGTCCCAAACACCAATATGTATACACTTTCCTAATTTTAAAGGCAATTTTCGCGAGAAATAACGATTGTAACTTGGAGATAGGATCTTTTTCATAAGAATATGAGTTCCAGAATACTATGTTCGTAACAACATGAATTTTTAATCAGAACAGTAGGAGAAAAACACTTTTCGCACTGTACACCCACATTCCGCCAATTATGTAGGTATATATTTATTAGTAATTCCCATATAATAGGGAGCGACCCTATTACCCCAATTTATTTGGGACCAATGCAGCATGTCTTCTTCTTGATGACCAGAAGCAAATCGTTGGAAGTAAAAATTCGCTTGTCGCTTCATATTTCTTATCCTACTGAGCGTCCTGTCTTCATAGGCAGGTAAAATGATGATATTCTTTTGCAATGCCTTTCGTTTTAGGATTCCGTAGGCAAACGTCAAAAAACGTAACGTAACGTCTTATAGATTCGTCATATCTGTCTGTCCGTCTGTATGTCACAGCCAGGGATCGAAAAGGTTCCCGAAATACCGGTAAAATACCGGTATTTAGTGGTTCCGTTACTTAGAACCCGAACCGGAACCGGAACCTAAATTGGAACCTTTAAGAACCTTTATTGTACCGGTTCTTCTTTAAAGCGAGTCTAAGTATTAATTAACAGTAATTTTATTACTCTAGATTATTCAAACCAGTATCTAATAATATTTGCTGACACTGTACAGTACAGACTTCCACTCGCTAATATTTCTAAGGCGAACTGAAAGAAAAGACACGCCAGGCACGCGTCAAACATACCCCTTCTTTCTTGGAGAACCTTTAAATCGGATGGTACGGAACCGGTATATTGGAACTTTTATTTGGAACCGGTACTTTGGAACCAGAACCGAACCGGAACCTGAACCAGAACCGTACCGAAAAGAAGAACCTTTTTAAGAACCGAAATGAAGAACCGGAACCCAAATTCGTACCGGTTTTCAATCCCTGGCAGGGATCGAAAAGGTTCCCGAAATACCGGTAAAATACCGGTATTTAGTGGTTCCGTTACTTAGAACCCGAACCGGAACCGGAACCTAAATTGGAACCTTTAAGAACCTTTATTGTACCGGTTCTTCTTTAAAGCGAGTCTAAGTATTAATTAACAGTAATTTTATTACTCTAGATTATTCAAACCAGTATCTAATAATATTTGCTGACACTGTACAGTACAGACTTCCACTCGCTAATATTTCTAAGGCGAACTGAAAGAAAAGACACGCCAGGCACGCGTCAAACATACCCCTTCTTTCTTGGAGAACCTTTAAATCGGATGGTACGGAACCGGTATATTGGAACTTTTATTTGGAACCGGTACTTTGGAACCAGAACCGAACCGGAACCTGAACCAGAACCGTACCGAAAAGAAGAACCTTTTTAAGAACCGAAATGAAGAACCGGAACCCAAATTCGTACCGGTTTTCAATCCCTGGTCACAGCCACTCCACTTTACTTATTCCGAAACTATTAGGACTACACAGTAGAAACTTGGCAGGTAGATGTATTCTGTGAACCGCTTTACGATTTTTATACAAAATTAAACGAATCTTTTAATTTGTGTGCCTATACATGGAACTAAAACTAAAAAAAATCCTCAAACTTATACGTGCGGGTGTCTATAGATAGGTCTTTAAAAATGACATTGAGGTTCCTAAAACCGTTTTTTCTCAAACTCAATCCTTTGAAAGAAAGACACTTCCAAAGTGATAAAATGTGTGTGCTAATTTATAAAGTAAGAGGAGGAAAATTCTAAAAAAATGTAGGATTGTAGACCGTAAAAAAAAGTTGCAACGAAAATTGGTTTGAATAAGAAAAAGTCCCATATCTCAAAAACTGAACATTTAATGTTCAGTTTTTGAGATATGGGACTTTTTCATCAAACTGCAGCAGTAACTTTGTTTTTCATTAACATACTATCAAAAACAAATTTAGTTTTTCTCTTGGCTCATTCATATATGTAATATGAATGAGCCTTGAAAATGTTTTTATTATACATATTGTTTGGTGCTACGGAACCATGTGTGCGTGTGAGTACGACTCGCACTTGGCCGGTTTTTTATATTAAATGGGCCTACTCTTCTGTGTCTAGACACAGACTTAGCTTAAAAAAATACTTGATAAAGTATTAACTGTCGTGGCTCGTGACACTAAAATTGGCGAGTTTCATCAACATTGGTCCTGAAATCCATGACTGTTCTACTCCGGGACAAAGGTCTCTTTTTTTTTTTTTTTTCGGAATGGTAATCTTCAAATGACCCCTCTCACTCTGGGCGGAGCGGAAGGGAGTGTCAGACTTGTACTGACTAAAACCCATCCATGTTCCTTCTTTTCCCTTTGTGTTCCAGGGCCACGGTATCTCTTTCGAACAGTCCCGCAGCCCTGGGGGACAAAGGTCTCATCTCTCTTCAATTAGGAAATCACAATAGTAGTGTCTAAGTGCTTCAAAAAGACAAGATCCATGATAAGATTTTTACAAGTAAGGTATTTATACTTCTAAAAATCTTAACATGTTCATGACTGATTAGTGGCTGAGCGATTGGCTGCTGCGCTGCGTGTCGCGGGTTCGATCAGGACCATCACATTTAGTACGGTTCGATCCTCACACGGAACAAATATTTGTATTACCTACAGGTAGTTGTTCCGGGTCTGGCTGTTTGTGTATGTAAGTTTAAATATTTGTAATTCCCATCTATCGTACGTATATTTAAATACCTTTGGTTCAAGCTAAAGAAACCTGTAAAATGATTTCCACACTTCATTTTAACCTTCAACATTAAAAAAACGAACATTAACCCTTTCACCGCTACACGGCAAAAATAATTTTTCGCATAAAATGTTCACCTATTTCTATACTAAATAATTTTTCGCATAAAATTATCACCTATTTCTATACTAAATAATTTTTCGCATAAAATGTTCACCACAATGTGCCACACCACGATACTCCACACCACACCTCGCCCACACCACACACACCTTAACATAACATACTACACAAAGTACATTATCAATAATAATTTAATTTTTGTATTTTTTTTTTTTCCCCTTTATTTTTGTTTAAGTACTTGTTCTTCTACAAAAGGTTAAAATAACTTGTTAACATTAACTTAAGATAAATTACTCAATTAACACTGTTTTTAGGGGGGGGGGCCTGGTAATCTGTGTGACAGGTTTGTCCTAGTGCAGATACCAGTCCACAAAGGATTTATCCGATGCAGTGTCAGAGCTTCTTAGATTTATACGGGGAACGTGGCCGTGTGCCTTGGAATAGGATATGCATTTTAATAACGTCTTAGCTGCCGCTTTTATTGCAGGCATATTTTTAATGCATAGGTGTCACGAGTTATATTAGACGTATAAATAAAAATGATAGCTTTTTAGCTGAGAATGTGATTTTATATGTAAGTGCCCTGGTAAGACATACAGAGAAAGTAACTCATTTGTATAGAGTATCTTAATTTTAATTTCGTAACTGGCTGGAACTTTGCGACGTGATTTAAAAAAAATATAACTTCTTACTAGCACTGTAATTTCTACGTACTGACCTATTTTTAGTACTTCATTTCTGTTTATTTTTGATTTACTTCACGATAAAGATTTGTTTTGCTTGCGTATCCGTTCAAACATAACAAATATTTTATAATGCACAATGCGTGTTGAATACTGCTAGTATTCAACACGCATTGTGCATAAGCGATGCCTGAGCAAGTATCGTTCGCAATGAACGTGTTAATGTATTATGTACACACCCGCGATATAGGCGAAATTCCTAGTGTGGGACAACGTTTTTAAAAACAACAGAAGAGAAAAGAAAAAGATAAAACTATTAAAGAACCGCTGCTCGATAATATTACCTATATCATAATAAAATTATACAAATATACAATAAAATTATACAATTATATAATTATAATTATATAATTATAATTATATTAATGTATAAGATGGAAGGAACACCGACGCGAAAACGGTTAGATACCATATTATATTATTATTAATTATTCAGTACATCATTCGGATTCCCCCGACATAGAAAAGGGGAATTCAAATTTCAGGCTCAAGAATACCCAAGAAATTTGTTTTATTAAAAAATCTTATGTAAATTTTACGTAAATTAACTCTGCTATTTAATTCACGACGCGTTAGACGTTGGAAACATATTTGAAAAAAAAAAAATACATTGAAAAAATTAACTTACGCGTTACACATATTTGTACTTTACTTATTTGTCCTTTGGTGTAAAGAAATTCCAATGTATTTTTTTGTATTAAATAAACATTTACAATCGACTTACAATACATAATGCGCCGATCGAAAAAAAAACCTTATAATTTAGAATGAGTTTTTTCAATAATTTTCTTATTATTTGTGGTGTATACTAATATTAGCATTCGGTCTTACACGTGGGCACTCAGGGCCTAAATCACTATGGCGGCCTGGAATTCCCCTTTTCATCAGTTATTTAAAAAAAAGAGCTGCTCCATACATTTTGACTGTGTAGGTATTTCTCTTTTATAGGAAACAGCTGTTTTTATTAAATAACCGATGAAAAATTTCTATGTCAGCGTCACCACCCCGTATCAAAATTAAATTACCCACTATTTTGAAACCACATTTTATTGTGAACCACTAAATAAGAACAAACTAAATTGAAACTTAAAATAGAAAAAACTTAAACATAATTACGAGTAAAATTAACATAAAAAGTTTGGAATTATTAGCTTAATGGTTAAATAATAATAATAATAGACTTATAATGAACAATACCTAGGTATAACAAATCATAACTCTTCCGACTACAATGTCTATACGAATTTTGTTAGAACCCGCTATTTCAGGAATTACTTTCTTTTACTCATGTGCACATTTGTTAAATGCACCCAGACGTGCGACTTGGTAATGCGGTGGGTCCGGAGTCGCCCCACTACGAACCTTCAAAGTTTTTTGTAACATGCAATCTCGACCATACGAGGACTTGGGTGGCTGCTTCCAGTCACACAAACGCCAACCATGATCCCAATAGACGGATTCCGGAAAATAGTATCTCTTCTCCGGCATGAGCTTGGCCCTCTCAGCTAAATACATCTCCCTACCAAAAACAGGCCGTGATTTGAACAATTTTTGTTTGGTTTTTGGATCTATGGGGCGCATTACTGGGTCAGGGGACAAGTCAGTGTTTGGTCGAACTAGTCGAGGGTCCTCTTTGGCGTCTCCCAAACCTAGGTTGACGATTGAATTCTTATGTCGTATCGACTCAATGCCTGGAATGGTCTTTACGTCGCGGATTGGTACTTTTCTCCTGTTGCGACCAGCAGCTACATAGTCTCGAGTGACTGTAGCCATACCTGCGATCATGTTATGCTTGATGACATCTTGCTCATAGTAATTCGTAGGTTCCCTTGTGAGTGTGGCTAACTGTAATATCCTTTCTGTATTTTTGCTACCCCACAATGACCGAATACGTTTCTCTCTCTCAAATGCTTCGTTAAGAAACAATATGGTTTCAGGTCTAGTGATGTCCCTTATAGGCATTCTGTCGAAAACGTTTGTATTGTATTTTTGAATATTTGAAGAAGTGAAAATTAATCTGAAGTTTAAGATCTATTTCAAAGCACAAAGCATCAAACGGAAATCTATATTGATGTCATTTGACACCAAGTTTCAAATTGACATTCAAATTCTTTATTGTTTTTATTCTGCGCTTTTAAAACATTCAAATAGTTTTGACAATGTTACCAAAAAGTTAAAGATTTGTTGCTTGGGTTGGTATAGTATTCTAAGACTCCAAGGCCCCTAGACGTTACGTTACCTTGTTTTCTGAGTAACATAAAGTGTGGGATAGAGCATGTACCTAAGTAGGTACCCAATATTATTATATCTGCTAGCCAATTTACAGGTATCCGTAATTCTAAAGGTACGTAAAATTATTAAGTGCCCTCACTCATTTTTCTTAAAGTTTGAGTGCTGATTTTTATACAGGATGTTTAATAATTGGGTCCATTTTATCCGTGTGGTACCGGACTCAAAGAAGTTTCGCGCTGTCTCCCGTAATCCAAAAAAAACCGGCCAAGTGCGTGTCGGGAATTGCACAATGTAGGGTTCCGTAGCTGCCCATCAAAATATGCGGATTTGCCTCCGAACGATGATTTTTATTGTAATAATAAAAAAAAACTTACATTTGCAGTTGAAAAACCTGTGCTCCCATACATTAAGTTTAGGAAAATATGTTATCCAAGTACATTTTATAAATTGGTCGACTATTACTCGTATACTTGTAAAGCCTACTTAGCTGTATATGCTGATAGTTTTCCTTTTAATATCGTTATACCTTTTAATATCGTTTATACGACTATACAGGGTGTTTTTTTAAACGTGGGCAATACTTAAGGGGCGTGCAGTACTCATGAAAATAAGCAACTTTTACTATGGGACCAACCATGAAATCACGAAAAAATATCAGCTGATCCATACATTATTGGTCGCGTAACTCGAAAAAATGTAGGCAACAGCAGATTTTTTAAATCATATTTCATAGTTAGCCCCATAGTAAAAGTTGCTCATATTTATGAGTACTTTAGTCCCTTAAAGTATTGCCCACGTTTAACCAAACACCCTGTATACTACCATCGTGATTTTTTTTCACACACCCAAACACAACCGTTTAGCTAGTAGAGGGGGGGCACACTCGAGTCTAACAAAAATTAGCACTTTAAAGCTTAATATTTCACAAACGAAACCCATAATCGAAAAATTATTTAAACAAACTCGCAATATTTTTAAAGACCTATCCTATCTACGCGAAAAACCACTTTACGTGTAGGTATAGGTGATCATATACTCAAAAAAAAAATCTTCGTGATTTAATTTCACAACTTTATCAGCGCAACTCATCTGTATATTCGGGTCGTTCCCGCTGGTTAATACCCCGTGGTTAACACTATTAACTACTGGGAATGATGCGTTCTACTGGTTAACAGTGTTGACGAACGCGACATTTTTTTCCCAATAGTCCCTACCCTCGTCTCGCGAATAGTTCAGGAGTCAGGTTAAAGAAAAGTAAAAAGAAATCTATATCTATACTAATATTATAAAGCTGAAGAGTTTGCTTGGTTGAACGCCAATAGCCGTAAGACTTAAGGCACCAAATTGACTATCCAACACAAAAATAATTTTTCAATTCGAACCAGTAGTTCCTGAGATTAGCGCGTTCAACCAAAACAAACAAACGGTAAGTTTCTATGTGTGGGGGGGGCTTCAGAATGGTGTACCTGAATATGTAGTAACCGTTTGTGCCCCTTCCACCCTGTATAGTAAAAAATAAATAAAAATCGTAAGTTATTTCAAAATTTGTTTAATCATAAATAAATAACATTTTTGTTTGGAACAAAACAACCTCCATAATTATTCACACACCATACAACTCGTCATTTAGTGAATTACAATTATTATTTTTCTAATTACTTTCTAATAATACTTACAGCAATCTTAAAATTAATGTTGTACATAGTTTTATTACCACAATTAATTTGAGATTTTTTTCATGTAAATATCTAATGCTTATAGAGAGAATTATTCCAATTACAAAATACATTTTTTTTTAACTTTCGTTATGGAGGATTTGGTCATAATAATGTATGGAAGAAGAAGTTCGATCCAAAATGTGAAGTAACGACTCGAAATTTTAGTGCTTCCAAATGTAAAAGCATATAGAGTTGAAAGTCCTTTCTAAATCATAAAATTTGTACAACATTGTACGTTAGAAATAGAATTTTATCATTTATTAATTTGCAAAATTTAAAAAAAAATTAAAGAGTACAAAACAAGAAGAAGAAGATAGAAGAAGAAGACATGCTGCGCCGACCCCAAATGGATTGGGATAAGCGCAAGAAAATTATGATGATAAAGAGTACAAAAACTAATCCCGATTAAGACGTGATCTTAGTCAAATTTAATAAAAAAGACTAGAAGAATAACTAGCGAATGTCCATTTACAAAAAAAAAAACATGCAAAATATTGCAGTAAAAAAAAACTTGTGTCACAAAGTCACCAATTTTTTTTATTATTTAAAAACAGACACATTATTTAGTGTAATATTCTGTTAGCTTTTATAATTGACACTTTTGCTACAAAAACTTAATGGACAACACAAACAAAATCGATGCAAAAAAATCTATTTTAAATCGAAACTAATATTGGAATGGATCAGCGGGTGCCGTAACTGTCTTGAAAATAATTAATGCGAGGCCACGGTTCCTTTAAGCAGATAAAAGAACAAAATTATCCATGTATAATTAATAGAGAAAACCCGAATTTATAATAAGTACTTACCAAAATTACATCATGTTAGTATTAGGTACAGTATTTATAACATTGATTAATATTTACAAAAATTACGTTGTGCGACTGAAATTTATTAGTAGACATACACAAACTGTCGCTAGTGTACTACATTTATATTTTTCGCACACACACATACTCATAATCAGAGGTTTACTTAATGAATTTATAATAATTTAATTTTTTCCATATGAAATACATAAAGTATGAAAAAATTAATGATAAATCCGAATAATAGAAAATAATAAGATTTTTAGTACAACAACTACATAAAAACTTTTTGGTATTTTGGTCATACAACTACGTCACGACAGTTAGGCCCTGTTTTATTACACTTACTGCGGTTAGCGTGGGTTAGAGTATTTTAAAAGGTCGAAATATTTTTGTTTCTATGAGAAATTGAATATTTCATTAGCTGTAAAATGTATCTTAAATGATACCAAAACTATCGACACACGAAACGATTTCATGTAATACGTAGTAGGAATAGACGAATGAGGTAAATTAAAATATTACATACCTACTTGTAAAATTTTCTCTTATAGGTACTTAAAAATGTAAAGCTACATAATGAAGTGTATAAAAATAGTGCGGCGATGTTCATGACAACTTATCGAGTAATTACGCCTTGCGTTTAGATAAATTTCAAATTCGACTAAATCATCTATTTACTAAACGAATATCACACAGCTGTCAGTAGAAACTCGCGAACTGCATATATATGTATCCACGTAATCATCCAACATTCCAAGCCGACCAATAGGAGAACAATGATGCGACATATAAACAAATGGACCGACACGCAATGACGAAATAAATTCATTATCTAAAATGCAATAAAACTTACTAATCACAATAATTAAAACTTAGTGAAATTTCATTGTTAGTTGTGCTAGATACTTAGAAACAAAGTATTCTAATCCTAACATCCTAAATGGACGATTTGGCTTCGCTATTGGCCTTTGAAACGTGGGAGCACTAACAAGCCGCTTATTCACTTTATCACAATGTCATAGTCTATGAGCTTTTAAAAGTCATTGAGTTGACAGAACTTGTTGTTGGGGTCCCGGAGTGTGAGGGCGTTATTGCACAGGAGACCTACAACGGGGTTCTCGAGGTTCTCGTACTTGGAGTTTGTCTCTGAAGAGAGACTGACAGCACCACTGCTGTCTCCCTCGTACGTGTTCTCTGTGTCGTCAACGTTCTGTGAGCTGATGCTCGACTTGTCGTTTCGCTCTGGGAGCTCCTTGTCGAGCCCGTAGTCGAATTTCTCGCCGCTGTCGTTGTTGGAGAGGTCGATCCAGTGACCGCGGTTGCTCTTCACTCGGTCGAGCATCGGCTGTAGGGACGGTGACAGGACTGCGAATGCCTGTAAACATGACAGTTTTATTTTTAAACATAGCCTAAAATATATCCAAATGATAGCCACATTTTATTTTTTATTTTTAAAATAATAATTGATTGATGATAATAATGAAATTATTAATGATTACCTCATAAATAGGCAGGCAGATAGTATCGATGAATTTGACTTGCATAGCAGGGAGCTCATCTTCCTTATCTCTATTCATTATATCCTGAAATCAAAGACAATCAACTGTAAATAAAAAATAACTTATTTACACATAGATATACATCTTAATATTGAGTCATCAGGGATGCAATAACTGCACTTAATCTACCAAAGAAATGTTGGTACAGTCCATCGCACATGAGTGATACCACTTGTCCAACAAACTCTCTTATTATAACGGCTTAAAGGAGCTATAATTGTTACTATGGATGTGCGGTTTACTTTACTTTTCATACGCTTTTATGACTGAGAAAACGTACGCGATCGTGTTCAAGTAAACGTCTATTTATATTGATCATTGTGTTTCCCTATTTTGTCACCAGGCGGCGCTAGATCGGCGCAACCTCATCGAATATGTAAAAACTCGCACTTAGCCTCTGTCCAAACAACGATGCTGAGCCAGAAGTTATAAATCAGCATCTAAATAATCTCACTCAGATCCAGCTTGTCCCTTTGTTGCCCTCCCCAGCGACGCCCTAAGCCGAGGCTCGTACCCCACAGGGGATGCCCTTAGCGTGCTCTCGCTTAGTTTATAAGTTTAAGCCCCTGGCTGGAGGCCTTACACTCACGGCACCCACAGGATAGTCTGGTTAAGCAGAAGCCAGCCTCATAGGTTGACCTGCGAGATGAGATGTTGAAAAAATAACAGACCCAACAAAAAACTACTTACAATAGGCGTCAGATTCAAGTTCTGCCTCTCCAGGTCCCCTTGCCTGAAGAATTCGCCGGCCACCAGCGCCGCTACCCGTCTCTCCACGGGCCAGGGTTTGGTGATGGCGGCGAGGTCGCACGCCGTCATCAGCATGGCGCGCAGCAGGCCGCGCCGGTCCTCGCACTCGCCCCAGCTCGGGGTCACCTGTCGTTCTTCGCTGACCAGCTCGATGAAGGCTTTGCGTTTGCTGGAAATCGAGGTAATATTTTGATAATTTGAACTTTAAGAAATTTGTGGCTAAGCATAGAAGCTTTTGTTATTATATCTTTGGTCGGTTTGTTTGTTTACATTTTGTATATTTTAGGCTTTGACGGTACACGTGTGGGTACCTAAACCATAGGCTTACATCAACTTGTTAATTCTATCAGAATTCAGAGTGTAAGAGACAAATATGGTACCTAAATAAGCATTTTACAAGCGTTTTTTCATGTGAATTTTAAACTCTTTAAAATAAGGCTTAAATTACAAAGATAGATGCGCGCTGCAACTTTCTATCGATGATTAAAACTCTCATTCCATCATGTAATCTTTTTACGCCTTACAGGTTATGTAAAATAAAATCTACCTGAAATAAACAGCCAAATCGGTGGACAGGATAGCATCTTCGAGCACTTTGACGACTTTCTCGTAGTCGTCTGAAGACAGGTTGAGCAGGATCTGGTTCCCGGGAGAGTTGAGGATCATCAGGCATTGGTCGAAGTGGTGGTGCTCCATGGTCGAGGTGGAGTACAGCTGGGCCAGAGGTGATGACGCCCTGGAATTAGGCAGTGGGATGTGAGTATTACACAAGATATTTCGAAAAAATACACTTTTAGGATTTGCATGCTATTGATGGTGCGTTTTCATGGTAATAGCGGCCATTGCTCTTTTCCTAATATCTCTTGATATGAACCAAAACAACAAACTATGTATCGTGTATTGGTATTGTTAAGAAGCACGGTGACATACAATAAGGTTGGGAGTCACGACAGGTGTCGATTAAGGACTTTAAGAGGCTTTATTTCCGTGTTTGAAATTATGAGAGTCGATGAATGTAGGTGTGATGGTGTAGGTGGGTCAATGATCGCTATTGCCATACTATTAACTCAGGCAAAGCCATTCTGTTCGGTATAGTATGTCGATCCCTCGAGCAATTCGAAGAGGATACCTAAAAGAGAATCCCCTCAAAAATGCTTTTTCTTTAAACCTTTCAATCCAAAAGGTTTTTCTGTTACTCACTTGATTTGAAACGAGTTATTGGTCCCCCGGTGGTCGAGGTCGTGGCACAGGCAGCCGATGATCAGCGCGAGGCACTCCAGCTCACCGAAGATCTTCCACCACTGCGTCTCCTGGAGCAAGGCCACATATTACTCGAGTTTGAGTTGCCTTATTAGTTACTACATGGATTTGAACGTAGTTTTCACAGCTCAACTGCTAGGTGCTTAACTCAAAATATAGGCTACATTAGATATAGTTTTGGACCCGATAGGTGGCGCTGTGCAATGTAAGAGCGGGTCGCTAGTCATTTCATAAAAATCACTCACCGTCAAAATAGCGAACATCATCTGCGCGACGTTGAACGCGTGCCTCCAATTATGGTACGTTACATTGCGGTAGTTCTTCTTGACGCTTAACAACCACCGACAGAGGACGCTGTAATCTATGTGAAACCGTTCCACGAAGTCGAGGTCCAGGAACATACGCAGACAAGCGCGGAGGGTGTCATCGTCCGTCATCTCGATGTCGTCGAAAGCCAGCTCGTGGAGGCTGAAGTGGGCGGATGACGGTATCCTTAACGTCTGTGAAAGGTAAAAGGATTGGTCAGTAAGTCCGAGATTATGCATAATCCCCTTATGAAGTAATGTTACAAGTGTTACAGCCAACATTTTTTTTTTAAACTTTGCCTGCCCCATTCTTTAGACCGTATCGCCCTTGCAGTTGCAAGTGAAAAGCGAGCGTCGAAAGTCTTGCATTCAAATTCCATAAGGTTTAAATTAAAATGACTCGAGAAATGCAACAACTAAGTTTACTAGGTAGATGAAACAGATGTGTGTTGCATGTTAGATAACAGTGATATATATTCATGTTTTTTTAAAGGTACCGTTTTGACTAAAAGGTTACGTTTTCAAATTCCGCCTCATTTCGAACTTTGCCGATGTAACCTAAAATTTCCATAATTCCATTGAAAAAATAACCACGTAAACGAAACCACTAACCTACGTTAAATAATTTAAACGCGTTATTTATTAACACTGTAAATATAATGAACATTCACCCATTTAGAAAATTAATATCCATTATCAATAAACATTGAGTCAATTAAGTGCATATTGCAGTACTATATTAAATACTCCACGTGAGCTAGCGAGGAATTTAATTACTTGCATTCAGTCTTCAGGTGATATGAATGAAAATGGCTGGAACAATGTGACTAAGGGCGAATATCACCAAGGAATCAACACGATCCTCTGTGAGCTCCGTTGAAGAACTGTCAGTCATCATCTACCTAGCCTTTTCCCAACTATGTTGGGGTCGGCTTCCAGTCTAACCGGATGCAGCTGAATACCAGTATCTTACACGGAGCGACTACCTATCTGACCTCCAAAACCCAGTTAGTAGTGGGTAATACGATACCCCTTGGTAAGACTGGTTGTCAGACTTTCGGGCCACTGACTACCGATAGCGACTGTCAAATGACAGCTGGAACCAACGGCTTAACGTGCTTTCCGAGGCGCAGAGGTAACTCGGTATGTAATGGGTGTTCATCCATCCACGGATCAACCTAGGCAAGCGCGGCTTAACCTGAAGATTGTCCCGAGCGGCTGTTATTATTTAACCACGAGCTGTCAGTGTCATCGTTAACGTCGAAAATTGATATTGACAGCTGTTTAGCGCTGTTTAGCTGTGCAGATTAATTGGTGCATTTATTTTGGTTCATTAGTGAAATAATTCGCCCGAGCGGATGTTATTATTTAACCACGAGCTGTCAGTGTCATTGTTAACGTCGAAAATTGACATTGACAGCTCTTCAGCGCTCTTTAGCTATGCTGATTGATTGGTGAATTTATGTTGTTTCATTAGTGAAATAATTCGCCCTCAGTTAAATCACGAACTTCTAGTAATGTTAGGTTTCCTGTGGTTACGGATACGAAGCTATTATATCGTTAGTAATAGGTTTTTTAAGAGAACAAGGTCAAATGAGACCGAAACATTGTGTTAAAAATTATTATTTTGGAGAATATTCTAGAAAATAGATTTAACATTTAATTTTGTTCTCATGTTCGCAGAGACCTTCATTTTAATTAGATTATTGTATAAGACAAGATAATTATTGTTCTAGTGAAATTCGAACTAAGTAGTAGGTTGGTTGGTAAGATTATTTAATATTTGAGAATTCTTGGGAGATTCATTTAAATAATTAATTCATTTTGATGGTCACAAAAACCTTCATTTAATTATACTGGCTATAAAATCTTATTATAATTTTCAATTATTCTTACAAATTAATAATTATCCGCATTTCTGACATCAACTAAACCCGGTACCACATACTACCAACTTTCCGTGAGCAATCATGACCCAAGTTTCGGAACAAACCTGTTAAAGTAAACATGTACATCTAATTACACTTTGAGTTTGTTAATTATATGACTGGCTGAGGCGTTTCGCTCGGAGCTACGAACTTTACAAACTACAACATGCAAGAACGACCTGGCACATACTTCGAACACTTCTGCAGTCATCTGTTTCGGAACTATTAAACACAACTCTAAGCTCTATTTGTATGCGTTTTAAGTTATAGTTCAGCATGTATGTGAAACAGATTACTGTATTCGTGCCCATTTGTGTTGTGAACTCACCCGTAACCGTTGAGCGTCGTCCAGTGAAGCGGACGCGTGGTAACTTAGTACCTGTAATCAAACAAACAGCATATTTAGTACAAACATTAGAGGAAAATGGCGACTTAAGAGGGAACAGGGCCTGCAAGGAATTTGAAAAATAGGTATTTAAAGAAACTATTACCGTCGCGCTGCGTCAAGCCTGCAAGTGCGATAGGGACAGCTGCAGCTCAGACCGATTATATCACAAAAATTTGGACGAGATCGACGTTTCGTATTGTCCTTTTTTCTACTCGAAAACTGAGCCGATTCAATTATTTTTGACATTAAAATTTTAAGAAAGAGTATGTCTAGGTTCCTATCAATTTCTTTAATATTAAAACTTATCGAATTTGTCTAGTAGTCCTTTAATCACGGCCGTAAAAATGGGGCATTTTTTGTCATTTTTGGAGGGTCATATTTTCTTTACTTATTAGTTCCTGAAAAAAGGAAATGACAGGGACGTGTCTACAATAGACCTTTTTCCTGTTCCCTCTTAATTGAGGAGTGAAGTTACCCTCAATAAAATTTTAGTAGAGCATTATAATAATACGGGTAAGTGAGGCGGTTGAATTTGGAATACTGCCAGATACATGTAGGCGTTTCCGTATGGCACAATGGACAATTATATCTATTCGAAGGCTGTTGGCTTAAGTCCTATTTAGCTACTTGAAATAAAAGGCCACGACCTAGCTGAAATTGGAGCAAGTCATAATTTTCACAGCATTTCTAAAGTAAAATGAATTAAGTTATCAAAGATATGCCAACTCAGGACTTATTTCGATTTGGTGGTGCAAAACCCTTTTGACAATAAATTAGATTTCACGTTACCAGATACAAACAACATAATATTATTTCTCGGGAACGATCATTAACAAATTCTAGGTCCTGTTATCTGCGATGTAAAGGTCCAAACGGTGGTGTGGTGGTCCAAGATATCGATAAAGATGATCAACTCTAAGTGCTGACAGTAAAGTGGTGATATTGATGATCTGACTGTACAGATATCAGGATCAACTCATAATATCCCCACAGCTGGGACACAGGCCTCCTCTCTATAAGAGAGTGGACAGTAATCCAACACGCAGATCCAATGCGGGTTGGTAAATGTCTTATCTCTTCGAAGTTTTGGTTCTAGGACATGCCGGTTACCTCAAGAACTTTCTTTCTACTCGCGAGAAAAGTTCTGATTAAATTAATTACACGAAGTTAAACCTTATACTGATAACAATAAAGTAAAACTTACGTCTAGAGTGACGCTCTGTTTCGCCATCGCAGTGATAGCCTTCTCGTACATGTGCGTGTTGTGGATGCCCATGCCGCAAAATATCGCGAACGCTTCCACGAAATTCTCGTCATTCTTGGTGAAGAGGAGCTCGTCGAATTTGTTGATTAACTGGAAGATGAACATAAGATTAATGAAGAAAAATATAATGCAAGCCTTGGTTCTTTGGAGCTACAAACAATTTCAGTGATAACATTGCGATGCATTAAGGGGGCAATAAAATTAGCGCTTTAGTTTTAGGGAAGTCTTGAAAACCAGAGAAGCCTTTTTTGGAACTACTTTCAGACCTATCTAATGAGGATGAAGAGTGCATGTAATGCCGGGTACACATTGAAACGTAACACAAATGAGCCGTCCAGACTTTGTTTCAACGTGTGATACATTTCATGTTACGTTGCACAAATCTGTACCCATAAGATTTCGGCCATGGGCTTCTAGGACAATTCCATTCCTACCTATGTTGTGGCAGTCAATTGTATTTTTTTTTTTTCGAATGGTAAATCATCAAATGACCCCCCCGCTCTGGGCGGAGCGGAAGGGAGTATCAGACTGATACTGACTAAAACCCATCCATGTTCCTTATTTGCCCTTTGTGTTCCAGGGCCGCGGTATCTCTTTCGAACAGTCCCGCAGCCCTGGCAGGCAAATTAAAGGGTTTATAAAGAAGTCTAATGAGACCAGCTGTTCATTAACTAACTAAAATAAAGTAAAATATTTATAATAACGATACTCCATGCTGATATAATTCGTTACATCAACAAACTTTCATTAAGAACTGTTGTGCTAACAAAATTAAGAAAACAACTAAGTTTGTGAGCTGACGACACCCGCGGGATGTACCTACTTCTTTGAGCTACTTTTTTATTTTTGTTTTCAAAGGAGCAGCGCTTGATTTTAAGTGCAAGCTACTTTTCTTCATAAACTATTACCGACTTTTTTAAAATGTATGTGCGCAGTTCTTTATTCTAATCATGTAATAAAAATGACATCCATCCATTTCCTCAGTCTTTATTTACTTCATTAGAATCTTCGTATGGGCAACACAAGAAAAATAAGTTTTAAAAATCGGTCAAGTACGAGTCGGACCTCGTGCATGAAGGATTCCGTACCATCGTAGTAGGCGCCCCCTTTAGTTTTTAATTTATTTTAATTATTTGTTGCTATAGCGGCTACAGAAATACACATTCTGTGAAAATTTTAAGTGTCTCTCAATAGGAAATTTTCACAGAAGGTCTGAATGTCTGTCAGCCAGGTACACCCCGTATCTCATGATTCGTTACGAATCATGAGATACAGCCTGCTGACAGACAGATGGACGAACGGACGGACGCACGAACAGCGAAGGCTTAATAATAGGGTCCCGTCGGTTACCCTTCGGGTATGAAATCTTAAAAAAGGCGAAAATGTAAACATTGTTGAGTAAAGTATGTTCTCGTGTTAGGTATAACATGAACATTACCTGTTTACAGTACAAACACAAATTTAAAAGTTTACATCAAGCACCTTTTATTAGAGTCCGAATGACGAACAAAAGGTAAACATAATTAAAAAGAAAAATATTTGTCCCTGCTGTAAAGCTTTACACTCCAGTTACTTTACTTGCTAAAAGTGAAGAGTCCTCCTTTGTGATTAAATTAAAAACTTTTTAAATGGAAAATTGTTAATGAAACATTCAGGAATTGTTAATTTGTTAAAGACTTGACTGTAAGAGGAAACTGGTGAAAGCAAAGCGCGGAAAAAAGCAAATTAAATCATAGGTTCCTATCCCAATGATTCCTATCAAAAATACTTTCTGTTCTAATATTTTATTTCTTCGAAAGAGTATTGAAAAACGTCGTTTGATACGCGTGGGGATCTGTTACTGCAGTTCCCGGCTCCATAACACCCTCGCCTGCAGCTCGGGTGTTAATCCCGCCTCGAATGCAATACCAAAGTTTCCCGACTTATATCAAAATGTACTATTTAATTGCAATGCGGCATTAAAGCGAGTTTTCATATCAACTTCATGACAGATAATACATACAAAGAACGGTACCACAAAGAGACTGTGTGCAAGAAATGAGCAGTAACATTTTCGCTAATGAATATTTATGTAAACAAAAAATATTAAAGAAAAGCAGCTGCAGTTATATCTCATTGTAACAGTACAAAAAAATATGATTCGTCGCACTGCGGAAAATTTCAATGCGTTTCTACAGATTCACATTAACTCTGCAATAAACAGAGTTTTATCACTCGCGTTCGCCATATTATCCAGTACATTTTTATTTTATGTTTCTTCTTATTTTACTTCCGTCCTTGTTTTATATGTTTAATCTATATTTATATAAAAATGAATCTCTATTTCCCTTGGTCACGGCATCACGCGTGAACGGCTGGACCGATATTGCTAATTCTTTTTTGTTCCGTCTTTTACTGTCAGGAGAAGGTTCTTAGGTAGGTAGTAGGTGGGTAGTAGGTAGGTAGTAAGTAGGTAGTAGGTAGGTAGTAGATAGGTAGTAGGTAGGTACTAAGTAGGTAGTAAGTAGGTAGTAGGTAGGTAGTAGATAGGTAGTAGGTAGCTAGTCTTCAATATTTTTGTTGTCGATTTTTTTTAACGATCTCCCCGTTCTCCCTTGGTAATTTTCCAGTATCGTGAGTGTATTTACTAACATTTAAACTCACAAACAGCCAGACCTGGAACAACTACCTGTAGGCCATGCAAATATTTGTTCCGTGCGGGAATCAAACCCGCGACACGCAGCGCAGCAGCCAATCGCTCAGCCACTACGCCAACCCGTCAGTAATTTATGCTCTCGCGTATAAAGTTATTTGGCGTTAATATATTCAGTGGGGGACGGGTAAATCTAAAATCCAACATTTGAAGCGAACTGTCTGAACTCAATTCACAAAGAGTTAATTAGTAATATCCACGTCGTTATGCCTTTGTCTCATCTCTTGTGTTATTCCAATATGTGTGATTTCAGTTTTGTAGTGTCGCATACGGCCGCAATGCGCTGTTTCTATAACAATTGTTACTTCACTCTTTTTTGTTGAATTTTTCATTAATTCAACGCGACCCAAGTTTTTGAACAGCACGTTTGCCGAATAACTCCGGTCACTTTATTGGACCGTTTGGCTATTTTTATGGCTCCAATTACCATATTTTAACACATTTTTGGCAAAGTTCGTAGATAATCAGGCTAATATTTAAAAGCTTCCCTTGACAATTTTTCGGAGCTAATCTGAGCGTGTTACTAGCGTGAAATAACAAAGAGATTATGTTAAATTTTGTCAACTTACCTGAATGACTCCGATAATCCTCCCCTCGGAATTCTTAATCGCCATGCAAAGTATTGTGTTGTGTTTAAATCCGGTGCCTTCGTCGACGGACGGATCAAAACGGGGATCTAAATAGGCGTCTGGAATGTTCACCGTCTGAAATTATACAGAAAATGTTATTTCCACCGACACGATGTTAACAGGCTATAATGTTCCCACAAGCTCTCACTTAAGGGGGACGCGCCAGGGCACCCCGCGATATTTTACGTTTCCCCCCACTGGGAATTTCTCCTGTATCGTGGGTGCGTTTACAAACATTTAAACTCACATACACAAACAGCCAGACCCGGAACAACTACCTGTAGATCATACAAATATTTGGTCCGTGCGGGGATCGAACCCGCGACACGCAGTGCAGCAGCCAATTGCTGAGCCACTGCGCCAACCGTGCCGTCAAAATCCAATTCCAATCTCTTAATTCCAATTTTCTTACGTTTTTTTGCAAATTACAGGTCAGTGTCAGGTTGTATGTTGATTAAGATATGATTCGCGACCGTAACAAATATGGCTTACAGAGTTATAGTCATTAAACTCATCAATCAATACAACCCTCTAAGTTCATATTATCCCATTGAATGACTTTTTCATAAAATAGTCATTAAATGAACTTAGAGGGTTGTTTTGATGGTTTAATGATTATAATTATGTAACTACAAACTCAAACTCAAAGCATTTATTTCAATTAGACCATCACAGTCACAAGGCATAATAACTTGAGAAAGTACTGTAGTTGCACATTCCAAAGCGTAGATCTCTATGGAGAAGAATGGGCAAGAAACTCCATGGACACTCTTTTAAATCAAAATATTGTTACAAAAACTTGGTTACATCATTCGTGTTCCGGTCGCAAATCATATTTTGTTTCACATATAGCCTGAAACTAACCTGCAAATCGCAAAAAACCTAAGAAAATTCTAATTTCGCGGGGTACCCGGGCGCTTCCATCTTAATCTTCTTCAGAATGAATACGCGAGCGACATACACGAGAATGCGTACAAAGAACCTCAGCGAGACAATTTTAATGAACCACCGCGAATTAGTTGAAAAGCACTTAGGGAAAACTTTGAAATTGCTGCATATCTTAAAGCCGTTGACAATGAATTCCTTTGGAGCGACTTTAAATTTGGGTGCTGAGAAAAATGAGATCTTATTCTTAGGAGACGTAAGACTTTAAATTCCGATAACTTCGTCCACACCTTATCACAACCCCAAGACGTAAACTTATTCCCTCCATCCAATCCTTCCTCATTTAGCCCACACGCTAAGCGCTTTAATGCTTCAACTACAAGTCCATTAGTTTAATACAACCGTGGTCCCCTTAATTCTTATCACAGTTATTAAGCTGACTTGGCTCCGTGGTCTAAAAACTGCTGGAACGCTGAAGTTGGCTAAGGTCATTAGCTGGAGTGCTTTAAGCTAGTCACATGCTAGCAACAAAAGCATGCTAGTACAAAGCGGGGTATAGGGATATGCTAAACTGAAGCTGAAGATAGAAACACCAGAATGAACAATACTAGCAGACAATTAACTTTACAAAAACAAATGCCTCGTTGGTCTAATGGTTGGCATTAGGTCCTGGGTTCGATTCCCGGATCGGGCAAATTGTTATTGGGTTTTTCCACCAGGAATTTCTCAGCAGCAGCAACGGAGTCTGGATTTGTGTCCGCTCGGTTGATGGCAATAGGCTCACCCTATTACATGGGACGTAAACATAACTGGCGAAATAAGAGTGTTCTATTAGGTACACCTCTGCCTAACCCTTAGGGTATTACAGGCGTGATGTTATTCTAAAAACAAATAACAATTTTAAAATAACTGCAGGGCAAAGTGAAGTTAAAAGTCACGATTTCATAAATAAAATCATATGAGACTGTCTACAAAGCTTGTTGGAGAAAAATTTAAGCATCTAATGGTGACCTTTTGCAGCTGAAAAGTTCACCACAGAATATCCATGCAACCCGACCCAAGCGAGACGAGAGTTATGAAAGTCAGCTGACGGAAAGTGTCACTGGTAATATTTTAGACAAATATTTTAATTTTGACTAGGAATAGGGATTTATCAGTGCTTACTAATAAAGTCGTTAGTTTTACTAACAGTTTTGGGGTGTTTCTCAAAGCGCAACTATTTTTGAGCGCAACCAAGTAAGTGCAACTAAATTATTCCTCAAAGCGCAACCATGATGAAAAATAGAGAGACAGGGGTATGATGGATTCAATCATGGTTGCGCTTTGAGGAATAATTTAGTTGCGCTTCGAGGAATAATTTAGTTGCGCTTAGTTGGTTGCGCTTAAAAAATAGTTGCGCTTTGAGGAATACCCCCAGTTTTTGTGTCACGGATACTCGAATAAAGAGAAATTCTATTCTATTACTTAATCAGTAAAGCTTTGCTCTCGTCGCTGCAGCATTCTGTCAGCTTAATCTATTATGATGGTAACTTTTCGATCGCTTTATAATTATGTCGTGAACTTCATCATCATTCTCTTGCCCTTATCCCATTTCAGCTATATTATAAAATCTAAGTTTAATCCTTCCTGCCTTTTTGTTCATTATGTTATTTCTAAATGCATCTTTCAAGTGAACTACCAATTTTCATCTTCGATTATCCCTTCTTTCATTTTAGCTTTTATTTTATGTTAATCGTTTAAATACCCCTTTATATATTCTATCATTACTTCGTTAACCCAGGTACTTTCCGCGACATCATCAGCAACGCCAAGGAGCTGCTGTCCTTTCTCGGGGAGTTGCGGTGGATCGAATAATTTTCTTATGCAAAATACGCGCTTTGGGCGTGGAGTTGCGGACACCAGCCCGTTATACAATACAATACACATTTATAGAAAAATTATGGTGTCTTACCTCGCCCGTAGTGGCCACATATCCTGTGATACCAATGTTGATAGGGAACCGACTTTCGTAAGGTGAGGTCCTTAATGCATTTAAGTCGTTGTCATCACCGGCTTCCAGGTCAAACACTCGGGAGAAACTGCCCTTTGACGCCTCGTGGACCAAGAGTACCTGGAAGTAGAAGGAGATTGGTAAATTTTATGATACAAAAAAAAACTGCTTTTTTTAAAATAACACTTTTGCTCAATAAACACAACTCTCCAATCAATGGTTATAATCAGTACAGCCTTTACGTCATGATTGGGCAAGGACCACCTACATGGATCATGTCACTTTTGCACTAACAAAACTTTCAACTAGATCATAATACGGGGTGGGAGGAACACCGACGCGAAACGGTTACCACGTATTCAGTACATCATTTTGAGCCCCGCCACGTAGAATACTTTTCATCGTTCATTAAAAAAAAACAGCTGTTTCCCACAAAAGTGCAGTCCACATAAAACCTACATGGTCGAAATGAATGGAAAAGCTGTTCTTTTTTTAAATTACTGATAAAAAAAGTCGGTATCCCTACCACCCTGGATATTCTTCCATAATGCATTAATGGTGACAGGACAGCCACCTTTATTAATAATGGCAGAGCTTCATCTAACGACTGACCGAGCCGATGGAAAACACTAGTCGAGTATTTCAAAAGTCACGATCCTCAGTAAGGAGACAACAGCTCTAAAAAAACAGCGTTTCTCTTATTCTCCTCATTAAAAACTTATTTACATACTAAAAAACCTACAATAAACATTAAATAATTAAACTAACTAAATACATAATTAATTAAAAACTATTAAATAACCTAAAATAAGAAAACTAACAACAAACTATAAAAGGGCATCAAAAAACTCCTCCTCAACGCTGTCAGCTGGTAATGTGCCCAAGAGACTGGCGGCGTTGCCGCGTTGTATGGCTAAACTTAGCCTCTGGCCAAAGTAAATGCCAGCCCAGGGTCACGGGAAGCGTCAACTAGGTGTTTCGAAATTTCCTTAAACAGGCTATGAGCACTCGAACCCCACATATTTTTATATTTATTTTTTACATACTTCGTTCAAATAGTCACACAGACCAGACTTAATTGTAAAAGTTCATGTAAATTACAAAGAGAATTTTAATTTCATGCAGTGTTTTCATAAATTTAATATGGGCAATCGTAGCCGAAACGGCATGCAGCCGCGCATTTCAATATGTTAAGCGGATTAAATACTACAGGTACTCCTCAGGACTCCTTTATTTAAATGTAAATTAGGTTTACATAATTTGGAACTTGACTATGAACTCGGTATAACTGCCGTGTGAGAATCTTCAACAGACCACAGGTTATCACGTTATTTGCTTTGCATTTTTGGGTCTTATTAATATGAATTACGGCGCGTTTTGTAAGATTTTCAAAGCACAGAACAAGCAAAGCTTTTTTTGTAATCTCCAGAAATTTGCGAAGATTTCATGCAAGTCGCCGAATGGACATTCAAGATTAGAATAATTCTAACAAACAGACAGAGACAGTGAGTTCCTCCTCGCCGTGATTCGTCGCGGACGTACGGCCCGAGGGTATTGTACCAATAAAACATTAAAGATGTCTGTCTGGCTGAGAGCGACCAGTCACTAAGTAGATAGAAGCAGAAGGACAAAAAGCCGGCTTCACACGACGAGTGAAGTCGCATGCACACAGAGACTACACCGGGCGATTACAGACTATGTTAAACGAACTTTAAGTCGCGAGTGCACTTGCACTCGCTGTCAGTTGACACAAGTACATGTATGCATGCATTTTTGATTGTTATATGGAAGCAAACTTCTGATCCCAACTATTTTGTGGCAGTACGCACGACGTTGGAATAGCCACATAAGTGCAATAAGAACACGGCTCCTATGATCGTTCCCGAGCCGACAGAACCGGCCGCGTTATGTGTTATTACTTCTCTAACTGACCATTAATGCTATACGATATTTTTACGACCAGCATGATGACTATTCAATGCCTAGTCTTTATATTATACGAGAATCGAAATGCGAAACATAAAATACTGGCAGTAAGGTTTATAGATGATCTCCGTTCATAATAGAACGTTAATCGATTAGTGTTAGTGACTACACGCTTCCAAATTGTTTATCGTAGAGGTTAAGCCAAATATTTTAATTGGCATTTACCACGAGCTAGGCACAAAGTAACCAAAGCGATATTAAACTTCAATATTGTCTTGCAAACAGCGATAATTGGGAGACCAAAAACAAAATTCGTTTTGGCCAAGTTTACATTGGCCGGCCGTCCGATTTAAAATTATTTTTGGGACTCGATTTGAATGCTAATTTTATTGCAGCCTATATCGTGGGAAATTGACTATGTTAATATTGTGTCGAACTGAGCACACCTGTTCAATGTTCATTAAATTATGTTTTCAGAATGCGTAGTTAGTTAATGCCTCGATAAGGATTTGCTAAAATAAACCTGCTGCTACGCTGAAGCTTGGCTGGCTGTATCTAAGTAATTAAATATCGCTGCCGTAATTCTGTTTAGACTTAATAGCTTTAACTGAAGCATCTTCTCATTACTTTAATGAATTTCCTCTGTCTCTAGATTTCTCCTTGATTCACTAGGATTGCTATAGTAATATAATTATACGAGTATAATACAAAAGCTGCTCGCTGCAATGCGCTTTGTTCTCCTTACTTAGTTAACTGTCTGGCATCAGCGCTTAGTTGAAGGCAAAACGCCAGCAAATATTGTTATGGATTTAATAAAACAATACAAACTGAATAGAGCTTCTTTAACTTTAAAACGTGCAAATAGAAAACGTTATTATTTCCCTACAAATACAATTTCAATTCATCCTGCAGCTCCCCGGAAATTATCCGCAGCAAAACTTTACTTCATAAGTCCATAGTTTTACTCTTCGTGTACGGTCTCATAAAATCCGGGTTACGCAATTGCGAGTGAACCAATGGAACCAACAAACAATTTCTTACTAAAACTAATAACATCTAGCAGACTAACATCTCTAAATGCCTGAACGTATTATTTTCATTTTCACACAATTCCTATCAACGCCTTACCGGATCTTGGGGTTCCACTTTCATAAGAACAAACCCCAACTTCCATTAAAGGACTTCGTGTTATTTCTGCACATTGTTCGTTCATAATTGAGTTTTCCTTGGAAACGATCCAATAAAGTATTTGCCCGAGGGATGGTGGGTTGTCGCGCAATATGATCAGACGTAGACGCACGTCATCAGGCTTCGATGATCTGCGATAATCTGGTCATTTTGATAGTAACAGCTTACCACTATGTTTTATCGCGGGTTATTTCTGGGGCATGCGTCAAACTTGTTCAGATTGTTTTGCAAGCAAAGGCTTTATCTGTTTCTGAAATATATTCCTATTTGTGAGTTCCGTTGCCAGAAATCAACGCTGCAGCCAAACGATGTCGGCCTAATGTGTTATTTTACAAATAATGGCCGCTGTTTAGTAGGCCCTTAGCTTCCACCAGAGACCAGTAATAAAAAACCAACATACATTAGCTAAGTAACATTCTTTACAAACCTACACGTTACGAGGTGATCAATTCAAAGTTAATTACAGTTTAAAGCCACCACAAAACGTTAATCTAAGTGCTGTTAACGTGTCGTATAAGTTGATACTTGTCTGGAACCTTTTCATAGTGGTCCCAGGAGTGAAGATTTTGCTCGCAAGCTTATCGCTTTCCATTCTCATTAGGGCTCATGACACGCTTTTATCTCGATCCTGTGGCCCGACCCGACTCGGTTAGCTTTATTTATTCTAAAAGGTACTCCGTACAAAATGGTGACTGTTTGTGTTCGATAACATTTTTGTTCCCTTATCATTGTTCCGGTCAACGTTTGTTTAAAGTCAAATAAATACATTCACTACTTCACGTGTTGCCTTCATGTTATTGCTGCTGGGGAAACTAGGCATTATAGCTTTTATTAAAAAGATAATTTTTAATAAAAGCTATAATGCGTGTTGCTTTCATGTTATTTAAGCTGGGGAAACTCGGCATTATAGCTTTTATTAAAAATAATCTGACTCGATACCGGCCAGGTGGATTATAGCAAAAATGTTAAGAGCTTTTATCAATAAATTTTATCACTGAAATATTGCTGGCAAACATGAGAGCCTAATCCATCTATCGAGCTCTAAGCCTTTAATACACTTCAAATCCTGAGGGTACAACTTTATTCTTTACATCCATATATTGAAAAATAAAAGTCATCTTTCCCAATAAAAATGAAAGTTTGCAGACATATTTTTTCTAATATTTCAAGGCACTCGAGGCTATCTCATTATTTGAGTGATGATATCAATCCATCAGTTTTTATAAGACACTTGGGGTAGAACGCGTGATTATTTCGGGGTAGTCTTTGTATAGCGCGAAATGTTCGATAAAGAAAGATATTTTTATCTTATACAACAAGAAAAGAAATGTAACAAGGTTGTAACTACCTAAGTTTTTTCATAGGTAACGTTTTTCGCTTATTACGTGAAAGGTTTCCTTATACCTTTATTTTTTATGTTATCGTAGAAGTTAATGTAGAATATCTTGAAATTACTTGATTCTCTATTCATGAGCAGTTCTGCGTACAAACAGAGACTGTTTACCGTGCACGTTTAACATTCAGGCACTCTGAATACAGGCGTCATAGCTAAAGAAGAGTGCTTCGCTACAATGTACCTTTGCGCTCGTACGCGAGTATTCGTTTAAAAGCGGTATTCGACGGAGTGTGGGAGTGATAGACGACGTTCCATTATGCTTCTCCCAGCCTGTAATCTAACTATGCGCTGAAGCATTTTGAAAACGGAAAAACCGGTAGCGAACTTCCGTCTAAATTAACGGTTCACTTTTAACCTTTATTTCTTTTTTTAAATTCAAAAATTCAAAATGGTTTATTTCTTCACAAGATTACAAAAATTTGTTTGTGTTTGGAGCCTTCTTTTAAGCAAACAATGCCTGTATTAGAAGACTCCACTCTTCCATAACAAAAGAAGGAAAAATATTAATAACATATTTAACATAGGTAAGTAGACAAGATTGGCATAAGTATACTTTGTGTGTGTTTGTGAATGTGTGTGTGTTTGTGTATTTATGTGTGTTTGTGTATGCGTGTGTGTATGTGTGTGTGTTTGTGCATGTGTGTTATGTGTTTGGGTGCCTGTGTGAGAGTATAGGTCATGTCATAGGTTTCAATAGTTCTTCCGTTTCCTCATAGGTAAGTGGTTTGATCCATTTCAGTATCAATTAATTAACATTGATGAACTTTAAATAAGGCGCTGATTTGTAAGTTAAATGTAATGTAATCTCCAATTTCCTCTATCTACTAAACTTTGAATGAATGACAGACATAGTTGCTAGTTTCACTGTCTTTTCTATATTTTTACGATAGTAGCCACGTCTTGCCAAGTTAGGAAACGTTGGCGTGAGTCCAATACACTGATACATTATCCAATAATACATAGAGTATGCCTAAAACGACTGACAGCCAAAACAGTCTTATGGATGTTTTACACGAGGGTAATTTCTCGCCTGTCGAGAGATGAGAATGTATAATTGTCTATGCAAGAGTAGCCATCGATAGGCGATTAATCGTGTCCATGTCCAAGCTAGAAATTAAATCATCCCGAAGATAATCCTAACTAATATTATAAATGCGAAAGTAAGTTTGGTTGTTTGTTTGTTACCTTTTCACGTCTAAACCACTGAACCAATTATCCTGAAAATTTGCATATTCCTTACCTTTTAACCCGAATTGATTGTCAAATTATAGATTAACGCGAGCGAAGCTGCGGTCAAAAGCCAGTGTCATATAATATGAGACGAGACTCGTCTAAGGGTTTTCTGGAACTGTGATGTGAACATAAAATAAGTGCGTTTTTATTAGTTGGGAATTGACGAACGCGATTACAAAAATTTGTTTGTGTTTGGAGCCTTCTTTTAAGCAAACAATGCCTGTATTAGAAGACTCCACTCTTCCATAACAAAAGAAGGAAAAATATTAATAACATATTTAACATAGGTAAGTAGACAAGATTGGCATAAGTATACTTTGTGTGTGTTTGTGAATGTGTGTGTGTTTGTGTATTTATGTGTGTTTGTGTATGCGTGTGTGTATGTGTGTGTGTTTGTGCATGTGTGTTATGTGTTTGGGTGCCTGTGTGAGAGTATAGGTCATGTCATAGGTTTCAATAGTTCTTCCGTTTCCTCATAGGTAAGTGGTTTGATCCATTTCAGTATCAATTAATTAACATTGATGAACTTTAAATAAGGCGCTGATTTGTAAGTTAAATGTAATGTAATCTCCAATTTCCTCTATCTACTAAACTTTGAATGAATGACAGACATAGTTGCTAGTTTCACTGTCTTTTCTATATTTTTACGATAGTAGCCACGTCTTGCCAAGTTAGGAAACGTTGGCGTGAGTCCAATACACTGATACATTATCCAATAATACATAGAGTATGCCTAAAACGACTGACAGCCAAAACAGTCTTATGGATGTTTTACACGAGGGTAATTTCTCGCCTGTCGAGAGATGAGAATGTATAATTGTCTATGCAAGAGTAGCCATCGATAGGCGATTAATCGTGTCCATGTCCAAGCTAGAAATTAAATCATCCCGAAGATAATCCTAACTAATATTATAAATGCGAAAGTAAGTTTGGTTGTTTGTTTGTTACCTTTTCACGTCTAAACCACTGAACCAATTATCCTGAAAATTTGCATATTCCTTACCTTTTAACCCGAATTGATTGTCAAATTATAGATTAACGCGAGCGAAGCTGCGGTCAAAAGCCAGTGTCATATAATATGAGACGAGACTCGTCTAAGGGTTTTCTGGAACTGTGATGTGAACATAAAATAAGTGCGTTTTTATTAGTTGGGAATTGACGAACGCTTTATTTTTTTATAAAAAGGCAATCTGCCTTCGCTCTTCTTTAGAGATACGAGCATAGTATTAGTAGTACACACTAGTTACACAAATCAACTGTTTTCATCTACTACAAAATAAATAATATAAACGCTTCTTTGAAGCGAGAATTTATCCCCGTGTAAATGAGCCTTAAAGGGATAAGTGCCAAAACCGTTTACGTAAAAACATTAGCGCTTTTGTTTTGTATGGAGATATGAATGGACACATTCTTGACTTGACTACTTTATGTAAAAGCTTTTTTGTCAAGTTGATATCTGTCAACCGCAAATGTTAGTATTTATGAATAATTCTAAGTTTATAGCCAACATTGCCGACCACGCAGACGTCTACTAATTTCATGTCGCGATTGTGCTCTTTTTTGTGTGCAGAATACCAGCATACTTGAGCGCAATTTAGTTTCAGAACCAACTTTCTCAACTATTGATTAATTGGATCTAAGAGGTCATCCTTTAGCCACGTGAGGTTCTAGGCTACCCTCCTCCACAACCCCCAGCATCACGTCACAAGATAGTGCTAGAATCAGTTTAAATATTTAAAAAAAAAACGGGATTTTTTTGATTTTTTAAATTCATTATTGGTAAAAAATATTTTACACGTCTCACATTAAATTCATTTTTTTTTCGTCACACGAAAAAAATCACGTGGTTTTCACATTATCCCCTCCCCCCATCGCGATTAACCGTTATTTTTTTCTGACCTCCTCCCCCATTTTCAAACCTCACGTGATTAAAGGACGACCCTTTATCCAATAGACCTGCATAGCTTTTCACAAACGCTTCAATTCGACTTCGATACGGAAAGTCGTAAGTCTATCTCACTCGCTTTCGTAATGCCAAAAAAATAGACATACGACTTGTGGAATCGAAATCGAATCGAAGCGTTCGTGAACAGCTACGCGAAATCACGAGTGTTGCTCAGCTGTTCCACCTCGCAAAAGGCTAGGCGAAATATTCAGAGTTGATGGCTTACCTTCAGTAATTGGAGAGACACCAGAAGATGAATTACTTTAACATACTCACTGGCCGTTTTATATTAAACCATTATTTTTTATTTTTATATTTATTTATATTAACATTAGCCTATAGCTACAAACTACAATGTAACTAAAATTCTCACTGCTGAAACTCAGATCTCTCTCCGCAAGTGAGCGGCCCATTGCGGAATGATATGTCACAAGTCGTTTTCTATACTAATATTATTTAGGGGTAAAATTTGAAAGTATATGTAGGGGGTAATCTCTAGAACTAATGATCCAATACTAAAAATTCATTCACTGGCAGAAAGCTACATTATTCGTGGGTGCTATAGGCTATAATTTATATTTATATCATGCATATTAGCCGAGCTATCACAATTTTTGCGGACGAAGTACTAGTATTTCATACTTAAAATTAAATAATATGTTTTTATTTCCCATACTACAATAAAACTTAAAATAAGAGAGATAATTTCAGTTTAGTACGCAATAAAAACTTAATTTACCGTTAACAAAAGTAACTATCCGCACAATAATTGTGTTGGACGTAAAATTTAACATTTGGGAACTAGGACTGGGCGACTGGCAACATTATTTTACGGGTTATGGCCATAGTAAAACCACAGTATTCGAGGCTTTGACCGTTAGTAGTTAAAACTTGAGGACAATTTAATATGGGCACTTCTACCTCTCTAAATAGCGTTTTATTCCCGATACATGTTGAATTAAGTTTGTGTATTTAATGTTGTCATCATCTGCCTAGCCATATCCATTCTAAACGGATGCAGCTGAATACAACAGTACAATACAATAGAACAATACACAATAGAAACAACAACACAATACAACAACAACAACACATTTTGTACAATAGTATTTTACATGCAGCGACTGCCTATCTGACCCCCACAACCTAATTAGTACTGGGTGGGTAATACGATACCCCTTGGTACCCCTGGTTGTCGGACTTTCAGTTACTACTTATCGACTGTCAAAGATATACAATTGACAGCCTGAACCAACTGCTTCACGTGCTTTCCGAGGCACGGAGGAAACTCGGTATGTGGGTGGTCACCCATCCATGTGCCAACCTTGCCTAGGTTGGCACATGGATGGGTGACCACCCATCCGACCGCGGCTTAACCTGAAGATTGACCCGAGTGGCTGTTATTTAGCCACAAGCTCTTTGCAAATTGCATTTGTCCAAGTCAACAATCCATATTATCTAAACTAATATTATAACTGTTAAAATAACTCTGCGTAGTCTATCTGTTAGCTTTTCCCGCCAAAAATACTAAACAGCTATATCAATTTGATGTGTCAAAAATGCCCTGGACTACTTTTTATATGGGTAGTACGCTGCCATGGAACATTTTTTAACATACCCGCGGGCGAAGTCTCGGACAAAAGCTAACTTTAATATAAACTGTTTACAGAAAGTATTTATTTAAAAAAAAAAGATGGACTGCTAAGCATCCTCGTGGAACGACGTCGAGAAAATTAATATCACCGAGCTACCATACAAGAGTTATTAAATGTTTTTGTCTCGTATGAAGCAATGCGGTCAAAATTTAATAAACACTACATCACTTGACTTTAGCACTATGCGGCGCTGCGTTGTTGTGGCTGCTTGCATACTGCAGTGTACCAACCTACCTTGCTAGAGATAATATTGTTTGTCCAATAGATGGATGCGCCAGGCAGAAGACAGGGTGCTGTGGCGCAGTAAATTGACCAAGAATGGGAAGGTCCTTATAATCAGTGGTTAGAAATCTAATAGGACCCATCTTCTGCCAAGCGTTTTCCCAACAATGCTGGGGTCGGGGTCTTAACTAGATGCAGCTGATTACCAGTATTTTATATGGAGCGACTGCCTATCTGACCTTCATAACCCAGTTAGTACTGGGTAATACGATACCCATTGGTAAGACTGGTTGGCAACCTTTCGGGTTACACACAAGCATAAAATAATAAACCATTTTTGAAAATTAAGTGTACATTGCCTAGCCCTGACATGACTTATCAAAATACAGGGTGTAAACAGACCCTTCACATAGCCGTCAACCAGGCATTCTGTACATCAAACTAAGTAACTTTACGCAAAAATTATTGCTGGGAATCGACTTTTTTTTTGGGGTGAAAAATCACGTTTTACGGTAGGACTCGATGGAACGCACTCAAAGATTGTGCTGACGGATGGTTTGAATAGTACGGGGTCGTGGAGGTGAGTAAAGTAAAAAATCTTACATTAAAAACATGTATTTAAAAAAAAAAACTTGTGAAAAAGTTGGAACTTTGACCCCCAATATCTCCGTAACTAGAAGGTTCCCAGGTACGGTCTAGAACAAAAAAAATGATCTCAAAGACGGCGAGAACAAGTGCATTTCGGCTTCGTTAAGGGTCTATTTATACCCTTTAGGTTTTTCCAGCTTTTATTACATTTTCATACAGATATATAAATATGGCAAAAAAGAAGGATTCTTGAAAACGTTTTTAGTCGTCGTTAAACCTGCAAACAAGTATATTGGAACATAAACCCTTGGCTTTTAACCCTTGAATGATATTCGATCAAGTTACTTCTGTTTTATTGGCGTACAGTCAAGTGCAAAAATAAGTACCGAAAAATATGGTTTCGTGAAATTACGAAAGCCTCTCAACAAAAATCAAAATCAAAGCATTTATTTCAAGTAGGCCAGTTACAGGCACTTTCGAATTGTCGAAACCAAAGACAACAATGAAATGTTGTTACAGTCCCAGTCACAAGGCATAAAAACTGTGAAAGTACTGTAGTTGCCCATTCCCTAACGTAGATCTCTATGGAGAAGAACGGGCAAGAAACTTCATGGACTCTCTTTTAAATCAGAAATCATAATCATAATTTAATCATCTGTCAATTGTTTTGGTTTTTTTTTTAACTACTAGCTTACGCCCGCGGCTTCACCCGCGTGAAGTTCGATAATTGTCCCACGGGATCATACTACCGGGATAAAAAGCATCCTATATGTAATCCAGATTATAAACAATCTGTGTGCTAAGTTTCATCCAAATCCATTCAATAGTTTTTGCGTGAAAGAGTAACAAACATCCATCCATCCATCCATCCTCACAAACTTTCGCATTTATAATATTAAGTAAGATAATTCGAATGCTTTTAGAAAGAAAATGCTTATGAACAATAGGTATTGCAGTACTGCAATCGATACTAAAATGAAATTGTGTAGAAGCGAGGCCAAGTAGAGTGCTGTCGATTTTAGGGGATTATGCTGTTGGTAATGTCATGGACTTGCGAATAGCGGTTCGGCCACCACGCTGTAAAATTTTATCACTACACTGCACTGGGGATCACTGCAGCCATCGAGTTAAGTCCGTCTTATGAACCACCGCTGCAAAATTGATAAATAAATAAAGTGTATAGGTACTTTGCTTTTTTCTAAGAATGCTTCGTAGTAGCCACCTACTTCATGTGGATTGCGCATTGCAAAAAGTGAAGGAGCTAAATTAAATTAGCCTACTTAGACTTGAGCTAGAGAAGGGTCTGTGTTTACGTCAATAATGCAACAGGTGGAGGTTGAAATCACGACCTCTCACCCACAAGGCTACGTTTAACCGATGGACTATTCCACTTGTAGAAAAATCTAAACTTTTCCAAATACTCGTAATGACTAATCTCCAAGATGTTAATCAGAGGTAAGTCTCAATTAGTATTCTACCGTTTGCGTAGATGACCGCGATTGCGCCTGGCGCCACCTAGCGGCGACGTTTCAATCATCATTAGATAGCTACGATTATGTACAGCTCAGCGTATGATTAAGAACAGCTAAGAAGCTATGAAGAATATCCAAGTGGTGTTGTAGGGTCATTAAACTGGAAAAAAATATGAGAGTGGGACATTTAATATCTCGTGCAGTGACAAATGTTAACTTTCTAGCACTAATTCATGAATCAGTATTGTTCAGTTTCAATTCATCAATGAATCAGTATTGTTCAGCAGTAGCGAAGGGTTAATTTTTGTAAGACGTAAGCCGGAGTACATTTCTTTAATGTGATTATATTATTTGTCTATAGAATACTGACTGTGCCATTTTTTAAAGGGAAGCCGGTAGGAATCGAATTGTATGGAACCTTCGCCACTGTCTGTACAGATAACTACTGTTGTTGAGAAAATATTCTCTTCAACACTCCACGGGGAGTTGTTAAAAAAAATCTCAAAGGTGTATTTTAATAAAATTGTTTAGCGTAGTGCAGAGTAGAGCTCTATATCTTATTCATACTCTAAGCTGTACGTACAGTTTAGTGGCGACAGACAGGCGGAAGAGTTATGGTGTCCGTGCATAAATCTACCATACTAAATTGACATAACAATTTTCTACGTTTTAAAACGCTCGCTACAATTTTCGTCATTACCGCAGCCGTCAAGTAAACGTCTAGTACACTCGGAGCGAAATACCATTTACGAAATGGAAATTGAACTACAAATTACTTCTTTAATTTGTATGAGAAATTTTCTTCTCATAGATTCGAGATAATTTGTGGGTAAGGAGAATTTATTTTCTCATAAATTTGGGTTTCTATTTCAGGTTTCGTTACCGTAAGAATGATGAACTGTTATTGTACCTACGAATATGTTTGTATTAAAATTAAATTTTGATCGTAGTATTTTTCGCCCTGGCTGGAAGCCTTACACTCAAGGCACCCACAGACGAGAACCTCCTAGGTAGGTTAACCAGCGAGAAGCCATTCACAAAAAAGAGTAGTACTTTTTTATTTTACATTAATTATACCACCTGTAAAGTACCTATGTAGGAATATTAACATCTGAAACATATTTCCACAATCATCACGCTTCCACGACAGTTTCCGACAGACAAAGGAAAAGCCTTTATTCCGCGTTGCAATATCCGCAGGATATGATAGAAGAATTGTCTTTAGTCTACGTCCTTTCCTATTCCAACAGGTGCAATAAAACCTTGCTATCTACACGCGATTACGTCGCAAATACCCATGACATCGTACATGTAGTTGTAAGACCTTAAGCATTTACATATCGATCATAAAACAACAATTGATGGCCACAGCCTTACAAAGTTACAATACATAAAGGAGGCAATAAAACCGTTTTATCGTAATACTATCCGAATCTAATTCAAAAGCAATCCTACCATAAAGAAAAATAAAACAACGAACACCAAAAAAAGAATACAATTCAAATTATGAACACATTTTTTTTTACGAAATGTTTATTTAATTCTTATTTCGAAATTCCGAAATATGGCTCTTAACTCAGTTGCCGACTGTACTTCAAAGCCTGGCAACTATGAATTGTTTGAATATTAAAATAATATTAACTTCATGAATTATTCCGAAGTTTCCGAGCCCTTTGTATAGGCTTTGGTCAAGGTTAGCCTGCCACTGGTTCACCCGTCAACGCTACAATGAATAATGGTCATATAAATATCAGAACATTGTGTTACTGACATTATTATGTTTTTTTAAAAAAAAACAACGAGCCAGGCTGAAAATATTTTACGCGTTTTGAATCATAATTAACAAAATTATTGTAATTTTAATCCTACTAATATTATAAATGCGAAAGTTTATGTGGATGGATGGATGTTTGTTACTCTTTCACGCAACAACTATTGAACGGATTTGAATGAAATTATGTAGACAGATAGTTTATAACCTGGATTAACCCATAGGATACTTTTTATCCCGGTAGTATGATCCCGTGGGACAAATATCGAAGTAAAAGCGGGCGAAGCCGCGATCATAAGCTAGTCTTTGAGTAAACTGATCACAAAAACATAAGGACCAATTTCATTACAATAAACATAACTTTCACTTCTATAAAATAGAGGATAAAAGAATAAAATCGGAGTGTAAAACATTTTTATTTTCACTTCCCCAAACCATGGAACAAAGTTTATTATTCATTTTGATGGGAACAATCCCTTTTGGGGTTTAGGACTACTAAACTTTCAGCGAGGGTACTCATTTACATGCTTTACTTTATCAAATAATATTATGAGGTGTAATCGTTGATGGATGAACGATCAAACACTACGAACAACGGGCAAGTTGAAGTTTATGTACTTTTAACGATATCATGAAATCATTTTCACATCGAACAAATCTAACAAAGGGATAAATGAAGTTGCGTTAATACGTCACGTCCGTATGCTGAAAGGTCGCGTTAATTGCCGCATTATAAATTAAAATATAAAATTGTTCTTAATTTCGAAAATAAATCAGAGATATAAAACATTTCATAAATACATTAAAAATATCAAAAAATAAGTTTAGCTACACTGCAAGGTTATTTGCTACAATAATCTGCGGCACATCTGTGGCGGCACATTATGCCGGGTACACATTGGTGAAACGTAACATGTAATGTAACACACGCTGAAACAAAGTCGCCTGTTGTTGGGTTACATTTCATGTTGCATTGCATAAGTCTGGAAGCCTCATTCATGTTACATTACACGTTACGTTACATCAATGTGTTCCCGGCATTATATGTCCGAAAACAAAACAAAATCGCATGTCTCTAACACAACAACCTCAAATGAGTGCTATTTCCTAATTTCGGGGCCATAGGGAAGACATAAAACCATAAACAGAACCTCTTACGAAGAAATGACGACGTACTAAAGAGCCACATTCACAGCCGTAACATTTATCCTGTTACGTCACACCATGATGATAACAGCACATTGTTCTATCATAAGTCATAACTGATAACATTACGAGCTGTGTTCATCCGCGCTTATTTACTCCTTAATTGATAACAATAGGAAAGCCTCCTTTGATACAGTAAATTGATTTACTAAACAAAGACAATAATAGTCTTGGAACAATTGATATTGTGTTAGTTATGATTGGCTTTCCCAGTATGTAATATTGATTAGTCATAGTTCAATATCGAATATCTTGTGTGCCTTATAAGGTACGGTTTATTAACCGTAACGCCCTTAATCCTTGGTCCTTAGAAACAATATCTTTACTAAAGAATATAACAATATTACCGAAAACTTTGCTGTTGATAACTATAGTCTTTCTCAGACAATATATTGAGTTGAGTAGGGATTAAAATTTTGTATGGCACAGCTGATTATTTTTTCGCAATTATGAAGTTAGCCCCACACAGAAAGATGTTCAGTTTCGTGGTCTGTACTGTACCACATCCTTACAAACCGGCCAAGTGCGGACTCGCGCATGAAGGATTTCCTTCTGTACCATCGTAGTAGGAGAGCCCCCTTTAATTTTAAATTTATTTTTTGTTGTTATAGCGGCAACAGTAATACAGATTCTGGGAAAATTTCAACTGTCTACCTACTATGGATCATGAGATACAGCCCTCTGACAGACGGACGGACGGACAGCGTAGGCTTAGTAATAGGGTCCCGTTCGTTACCCTTCGGGTACGGAACCCTAAAAATGATTTCACATTTCTGATACACGCTGTATAAACACTAAGGCCTCAGTTTCAATTGCAATATCCATCTTGCAGCTATAATTTTCCATCAGAACATCCGAATTACATTTTTCCTGAGCGCAGGAACGATGATTCCCTTGTTATTAGCACAGACGATGAGGCGTTAATAATTGCAGACCAGTCTATAAATAACTAGGAAAGTATTACGGTTTTTACCTACAATATACAACATTATTTTTAGTATATGCGAAATTTGAATATAGTTTGTTCAGAATAAGTAACTGGATCGATTCCAATCATTTTTAAACCATGTTATATTTTGTCCCGAAAATATTTAAAAAAAGTTACAAATTGGACACCGAGCGACATTAAGTACCTATCGCAATCATTTAGGTACCTACCGCAAAATTATTATTATCAATGAGCTCTAGACGACGCTGGAGGCGCGCGCGGGGGGCGCTGCGCGGTGACCACGTTTTTGTGGGGACAACCAAGTAACAGAACAAGCTTATAACTTTTTGATTTTTCATGATACATTGTTGAAATTTTGTTCATAGATTCTCTTTACATAAAAATACTAGACACGTGTTTCAGGTTTCGCATATACTAAAACTAATGTTGTATAAGTTTTTGATATGATAAACGTGGGTGAGCTGAAAGCAATTTAATCCGTCCCACACAAAGTTGTACATAATACTTAAAAAGGTGTTAACGTTTTCCTAGAAAAGTAAATAGGGCTAAAAGGATAAAGTTAGGTATTTTATTTTCTCATGTACGGTCAGTCGGAGAAGTGCCAGGGTATCCTTTGAGAAAAGCTTCGTAGAAAAGTGTAAGGTTAAGGATTGTTAGCTGAGCAAGGATTTATATAATACTTTAACTTGATCCTTGAAGAAGAAAGGCGAAAATTTTGCAACTCAATACTGTAATTCTTTTATTATACAAGGTGTAAACGGACTCTTCACGAAGCCGTCAACCGAGCTTTCTACACATCAAACTAAGTAACTCAACGCAAAAATGATTGCTGGGAAACGACTTTTTTTGTGTGAAAAAAAAGAAAACGTTACAAACGTTACATTGGGTCCTACATTGTGTTGATGGATGCATAGAAATGTACAGGGGTCGTGAAAGCTTTTAAAGTTATAACATTAAAACTTGTATTTAAAAAAAATGTGAAAAAGTTCGAACTTTGACCCTCGATATCTCCGCATCTAGAAGGTTCCCAGGTATGGTCTAGAACAAAAAAATGATCGCAATGACGGGGAGAACAAGTACCTTTCGGCTTCATTAAGGGTACTTTTACACCCATTATTAAAGCTTTGATCACAGAACCGTCTTTAATAAAAGTATCATTATAATTCATAACGTGCATTATTCCCTCACCAATAAAACATCAAATCGCAATCCATTAACTAATAAACAAAACTGGAATATTCGACCAACCGATGAATAATAAACAAAAGATATGAATGTTAATTACTGTGATGTAAATTTAACACCTTTCACCCCTTTTTGTCGTTTATTCACAAAGCTGCTCAATTCATTGTACCCAAAACTGGATTAATTTTCCATTCATACATTATATTGTGATATTTGAACGAAATTTCCAATTAAAACGGCTAGACCCAGACTTTGTTAAAGTAAATACGCTTGAATAAACACGCAAGAATATTCGCATGCTTTTGTCAGATAACTTGACAGTTCAAATTCTATAATTAAAGTTCAAAGTTCAATAACAGCAGATACTTACTAAGAACTCAAGTATTAGTTCGAAATAATAATATTTCCAACTTCTAATGCAATATGAAAGCTCTTTAACAATCCTTGGCTATAACACTAATGGTAAACAAAACGCCTCGACTCAAACGTTTCATTAGGAAAACAAGCAAAATTAATTTTCGCGACTCAAAGAATTTTGAAATAAATAGAAATTTATATTAAAAATGATTCGGTACAAATTGTTCGTTGATAAAATGAATCAATTTATCAAAACTTATTTCGATAACGAAATTCGATTTCAATCATAAAATAAGGAGGACTATGGAAATAATAAATACCACTAATAAATTGGGGGGAAAGCTATCTTCAAAGGGATGGTTTAATTTAATATAATATTTCAAATATTTCAGAGGAGCTCTTGGCTAAATAATAACAGCCGCTCGGGTCGATCTTCAGGATAAGCAGCGCTTGCCTAGGTTGGTCCGTCGATGGGTGACCACCCATTAAATACTGAGTATTCCGCGTACCTCGGAAAGCACGTTAAGCCGCTGGTCCCGGCTGTCATTTATAGATTTTTGACAGTCGTTACAGATAGTCAGTAGCCCGAAATTCTGATAACCTTTCTCACCAAGAGATATCATACTAACTGGGTTGTGGAGGTCAGATAGGCAGTCGTTCCATGTAAAATACTAGTATTCAGTTGCAACCGGCTAGACTGGAAGCCAACCCTAATATAGTAGGGAAAAGGCTAGGATGATGATATTTCAAAGAACATAATTGAATTGCGAGGGCTTGCTGTCTTTGAGGGTTTTAGTGGAAGCAATGAAGACTTACAGAGTATGAAATGTTTTAGAATTGGACCACTGTTTGCGTAGGTAGACGTAGAACGAATACCGCAACATTTTATTTAAATTTCCTTCACTAAACAGACATGTTAGTTGCGATAACTTCGGGATCGTACACCGGCTCGCTTTACACGAGTTCGTATAGATTACAAACTTTTTCGGATTGCGAGATACAGATACTTCTTCCGAGTTTCCATTTGGACTAACAAGATAAACAACATTGGGAAGTTCCACCATGTATTATCTGGTACGTTACCTGGGGCGTGTGCAAGTGAACTTAACTTTGACTTACTTGATGTAGTAACAGATTTGGAGTTAGGGCATCGTTCACAGCAAACGTATTGTCCGCGCCGACTGTGAGTATGCTCACTGCCATGGATTTTTCATGATTGTCGGTTCGGTGTGAACGAGAAGTTAAATTATATGGAAAAGCGATGAACTGCGTTACGCGCGGTCACAGTCAGCGGCCGACATACGTTTGGTCTGAACAATTCCTAAGAGATGGGATTTTAGAGAAGGAACGAACAGTAACGTTAGTAGATGATACAAAAGCCATCCAATCAGAGTGGATAAGTAAGGAACAATTAGGGAGATAGAAATTTAAATAATTTGCACTAAAGACATGGAAGGTTTTAAATTATATTGTGATATAGCAACCCCTTGATTCCTTACGTAATGACAATAATTGTAGCTGATCCCGGAACAACTGCATCTTGACAGACCAAGTCATTTGTTGAAATTGCCTGAAAACATCAGTTAATATGAAAACTATTGAACTAACCTGAACCCGCTGGCATCTGATGAGGCTCTGTGTATGCGTAAGTATCCTTAGCACCATGTGCTCTATGGTACTCTGTTCCTCAAACACCATCCTAGCGAGGTCCAGGAGAACTTGATTCCTCTTGACCTCCAATTGGGATCTCTCGTAAAGCTGTGCGTTCCGAAGACCGATGCCGCAGAACTGGAGGTAGGATGAGAAGACCTTCTCATCATAGTACGTGAAGGGACCATCACTCTGTTTATTTATAACCTGGAAAATGGATCATGGTTAGTGGAATAAAAGTTGGTGAAATATTTGCAGAAATTCCCCAGCAATGTAGTGAAATGAAGAATAATTCAATATTGTTCTCAAGGAAATTGTGTGAAACCATTTCTATAATTCGAGACAGATTTATTGCTCAAAAACAGTAAACAAATTCTTTCATCCAATACAAAAGAGAAACGTTATAAAAACAGGCCCAATATTTGACGCTCGTTAATCAAAAGAAAATTTATGTGCAAAAGCAAATGCTAGATTAAAAAATTATCGTCCTTCGTATTCAAATATTTGTTCGGAAGTGGCGTTCAAATTCACTTTTTGCTGGGACGTTGTTAACAGGCGGACAGGACAGATGCCATGAGAGATGAGATAATACAAAGTTTGCCAACATTCACCAAGCAATTTCAATTCCACGTCGGAATATTTATAACTTAATACGTTTAGGATGCTGGAAACTTTTTTGATTTCATCTTTTTCTTCACCGAGCTCTCATTTCGCCGTTTCCCAGATGTTTTTGAAACAAAATTTCAAATGTAAACAGGCCGAAATTTTCTTTTAGCAAACAAGATTTATTTAGGTAATGGCATAAAATAAATCTTCTTATTAAGCGGTTTAATGAAAATTGAATGAAATGTCTTGGTATTCGTTTAATTTAAACCTGCTACATACCTGAGCAACACCGATGACCTCTCCGTTAATGTCCTTAATGGGCATGCAGAGAAGTGACCTCGTTTTATAACCCGTCTGTTGGTCAATGTCGTGGTTAAACCTTTCATCCTGCAACAAAGAAAAACACGATATAACAACTTACATCTGACAATCAATAAAGACCTGCTTGAGTGGATTTTTCGTTCCGTAGAATAAATGACTATGGCATGATAACAATGTTCATTGAGCAAGTATCTAATTGAACTATTATTACTCGTCTGAATGGGGCTACTTCTAAACGAAGTCACATAATAGGAACTGGGCCGAGTAATCGGAGCCGTGGTTGTGACCGCAGACGTCCTCCGAGGCAGGCGCCACTTGCTACTCTCGATACTATTGCTTCTTCTACAACATATTCTACGAACAACTACGGAAATAACTTTCAATCATCTGATTCATCTCTTTTTACTTCGTGGGCGTTTACATGTTATGTTACTATTTTAAAATACAAAACCGAGTTTTTCAGTTAAAGATATTTATAGCCGGGAAAATACTACTGGGAAAAATTTGTGCTGGAAAGAGCGCAAGTAAAATCAATCCTTTATTTTTGGCTTTTGCTATCGAAATTAACAAATTGTTCTTTTCCGCAGTATCGCAAAAGCCTACATTAGTTGTGAGACTATACAATATGGGTGAGAACGTCGATAATTTTTTTACTCAACTAATATTGTATCTATGACGGGTTCTTTTGACTGAAAGAATATCAACATTCTATGGATGTAAGTAGGTACCTTATATTCTATGCGAATTATCTCCAAAACCGTAGGGATCTCAGAAGAGCTCATCTCACTCACGCTCATTCGGGTGCTGAGACTGAGGCAACAGATCGTTTAATCATAGAATTTATCGTCAAAATCACGCTAAAGGCATCACCTGCGCCGATTCGCGGGCGATCGCTAGTTTCGAATAATTTATTCGCGCAAACACCGTAAATCTGTCGCCAGTGAAGAATGCGATTTGAGGAATCCGTTGTATCGGCGGATTTACGAATCGAATGAGTCGCTGCACCGGTGCACGGGTCCACAATACAGTGCGAACACGAACATTTGTTGAACCACACTCCCAACGTATGGAGCCAAGCCAAAAGGGGAATTATATTGCGAGCCACCGTTCATTACCAACGCCTGTCAACCAGCCAGATTGGGCTTAAACCATCCATTGAGCTTACATATCACACTTCGCTAAAGCCGAGCGAATATTTTGGAGTTTAAGGCCGTTTGTCAAACGTCTGTCCGGTATAAATCTGTCGGCGAAATTCCAAATTGAACCAATAAAACCTTTTGGCAACATAAATTCTTGATATGCATATTAATAGCTACCGAGATAAAGTTTTCGTCTTTAATTTGGATTTACTAAATTAAAGGATTAAGTAACTTAAAGTCTTAATTTTACAGTGTTTAAGGGACAGCCCTCCGCAAACTGCCATGGTGCATTCATCTCCTTATTTTGAATCATATTTCATCGGAATTTTTCTCAGGAAAGTTTTCATTTTTTCATCGTTTTTTCAGTTACCATTCCTATATTTCAATGTAAAATTTCATAATCTGTACGCAGCACTTTATTTATGTAAATAATACAGCTAAAATAAAAAAAACAATGGATGTTGAAATACTCTAACGAACGACGCGTGAAATAAGTTGTTCACTTCCTGCCTAGCTACAGAGTTCATCGGACTTGTCATCGCGCTTGCCGTTCGCTAGGTGCGTTTTGCAACTGTAACGATATATTGCGTATGAGGAAATAAAGTAAATCAAATTTATTGGTTTCCCATTACGTTCCTTAAATTATTTCTTGTACCGGTCATCTTAGTATGATATACTGAATTCACCCCATCAGTCTGCGGAGGGCTGTCCCTTACACCCTGTATCTAAATTCACCATGTGATGCCATTTTAGTTAAGCTATAAAACATTGCTTGACTCCCTATTCCTTCTTCCATTAAACTTTATCTTTTAACAACAACAATGTTGATTAATCTTAAAACTTGAACACAGCCAATCTTCGGCAAACATCGCATTATTCTGGTTGGTCGGCACGTAATGAGAATGTAATGTTTAGCGATACCGAAGTAGTGACTAAGACAGATTGCGGCATTCGTGTAGCAATTCCGTCCGCCATTACTGCTTGAGACATTCGGTAATTTAATATTGATTTCGACTGGTACAGTCGCCAGCACATCAAATTACCACAAACTGTCAAATTTCTCCAAATGATTTTAAACCATAAAATGTTGAAGGTTAAGTTCAAAATCGAATGAGAAAATTTAACTTTGTGTGGTAACTTGATGCGCTGGCGACTGTACCTAGAATGCACGTGTATCGTTCATTTTGAAAGGTAGCCATAGTCATATTTCCAATTATCATATCAATAAATTCGAAAGATCGAAAATCAAGCTGACACCTTAACATGAAATTAATTAAATTATTATGCAGTGATAGAAATTCTGTCAAATTAAATGCTGAAATATCACTGTGGTACTCATTTTCTTATGGAATATTTGGCAGGGTATCAAAAATTCTTCCGCATAATCAGCTTCACCAAAGTTAGAGGCTATCCTAGTGGAGCATGACCGACTATAAAATTTTGTTAAAATTAAAACTCGCTCTTGCCAACTCAATAGCTTTAAATCGAATACCTACGAGAGATTCAATTCGGATACAAGTTTCTCCGAGGAAGGATTTGATATCTTAGTGGAGGAGTATACTATCTCAGCGGGAGAGATTTTAGCACAAATAAGATTTCAATCACTTTCTGGAGCCCTGACACAGACAGAAGGCGCGCGGCAGACATCGTAGAAGATGGCGGGTCGAGATAGACAAGACCAGCAACCATTGGCCCTGCGAAACAATTGGAAGTCACGGGGAGGCTTTTGCCCAGCTGTGGGACGACGCAGGCTAACAGTATCAGTAAGAGTTCACAGAAATCAAAATAAATCTGACATCAAAATAAAACGTCAGCGATCAAAGATTCCATTTACGATTCTGATCTTGGACGGATCGTAAAAGTAATAGGTACCAATTGGACGTTCAGGAATGCTAAGTTCTTTCAAGCGACTGTCTGTGACAGCGTTAATATTAAACAGAGAAATAAATAAAAGCTCTTTGATACGTTTTCATCGCAAATTCTATTTGTGCGTGACAAAATATTCATCTTTTATCGTGTCACACGACACGTTCACTCACACAATCAGAATATTCAGAAGATTCTTTGTAAATAATCTTTATTTCAACACGTCTTTACGACACATTATTCTTTATCATAATATTTAGTGGATTAGTAGAAAACCGACACAATTTTGCTGGCGAATGCGTCCTTAAATAATTTAAATTACTCGTACCTATATCGTTTTTTTTTTGGACCGGTCAATGTGGCGACACTTGGGGGAGGCCTATGTCCAGCAGTGGACGTCTTTTGGCTGAAATGATGATGATGATGATATCGTTTTTAAATCGGTGTCAATAATATGAATGGCCATTGATTCTCCAATTTTATCGTCAGCGCTTAGTCAAAAGGTGGTTAGGAATGGTCCATCTATAGTTCTATACTAATATTATAAAAAGGTAAAATTTGTTTGTAAGTGTGCATGGGGTAATCTCCGAAACTAATGATCCAATTCTAAAAAATCTTTCACTGGCAGAAAGCTACATTATTCGTGAGTGCTGGCGGCTATATACATTTTATTTATATCATGTATATTAGCCGAGCTATCACATTTTTTGCGGAAGAAGTCGCGGGCGAAGTGCTAGTTTCAAAATAAAAAGCTTGGCAAATAAGAAATCCATCAAGTTTCTCTATTTCATGATTTCAAAACTGTTTCAAGCTTATGATTGAGAAAAGCTTCAGCAGCTTGCTCACTTCGTTTTCCTTTTCATTAGACCCAAATTCTCGGAAATCCTCAAACCTCGAACAAAGGACAGTACTTTTTATTTCTTCGTGTAACAGATTCGTGGCCGGCTTAGCGTAAAAGTGCTAATGTTAGGCTTTTCTTTTAAAGGCGCCATTATCCCCTTTGAAAGTTACACGATTCGCACCGCCAGTATTGTCTACGAACTACTTGGAACAACTTCGCAAATAATAGAACTAACATTTCAGGCTACCTAAGTAAACGTTCTGTGTTTTAGGGGCTTTTATAAACAAATAGAATTGTTTTATCGAGCATTCGTGTTTTTTAGATAGCTTAGAACTTGAGAAAGAAGAAAGTATTTTCGGTATACAGGGTGAACTTTTCAAGTGGATAGCCAGGATGTCGCATTACTTCCCAGAATTTTATTCCTATTAGCGAAACTATCCAATGGTGTAATAATAAAGTGTTTTTTTAATCAACGGATTCGATTTCTGGTTAGGAATAGGTATTGATTTGATTGTTTTCATCAAAATTGGGCTCGATACTCCTTTGAGTATTTCCGCTATTCCTCATAGGTTTGGATTTGGCCACCGATGCCCACTTCAAAAATTCACCCTGTATATGATTCGAAGACATTGTTTCCACCTATAATATACAACGTGTAACAGAATAAACGCAAGACCTCTCGTGTGGTATCTCAGACCATGAAACTGAACAACTTTTGTTCTATGACTTTTGGAAATACATAACTTTTTGTTTAGTTTTACCACACATGTGGATCAGCTGATTGCGTCCGTTCCTATAGAAAGTCTTTCTTTTTTTTGCGAATTTCAAGAACTCGTAGAACAAAAGATGTTTAGTTTCATGGTGCGAGAGAACACACGGGAGGTCTTGCGTTTATTTATTATGTTACACGTTGTATGTGAAACACTGAAACGGATTTTCCGAAATACTGATGTATTAGTGGCAGAAGCCTACGGCTAGATAGATGTACCGAACTCACGATTCCGTCCAAAAACAACTTTGAAAGAAGTCAGATTAGACAGGTCAAACCCTGTTCAAAATACGGACGAGTAGATAAATTCCAACCCAACTAACTTTACCCTAGAGAGAGCGATAGGAACTGCCATCAACCTACAGCCTCCACTTAACATATAAAACGGACTAAATATTTCATTTTCACAACAGCAATGTTCAAGTGGTAAGCATTCCTATGTGTAATTTTCCTTGTGATATTATCGTTGGGAAATAAATACATATTGCGGATCATAAAAGGCAACTTCCTGTGACCTTCGAGCTTCAATATTGTTATGGTAATTTGTTTCTTTATGGTGCCTACCTCAATATACCATGTGGCATTTAAGATTATCGGCAGAATTTAGGTGTGGATACAAGTGCTTTGGGGTTTGTTGTTAAATATGTATGTAATTAACACGCGTGAGTATATACAGGGCGTAAATAGACCCTTAACGAAGCCGAAAGGCACTTGTTTTCCCCGTCCTTGCGATCATTTTTTTCTTTTAGACCATACCTGGGAACCTTCTAGTTACGGAGATATTGGGAGTCAAACTTCCAACTTTTGCACAAGTTTTTCTTTAAATTCATGTTTTTAATGTAAGATTTTTACTTTACACACCTCCACGACCCCGTATTATTCAATCCATCCATCAGCACAATGCTTTGAGTGCTTTCCATCGAGTCCTACCGTAAAACGTGATTTTTCACCCCCAAAAAAAAGTCGTTTCCCAGCAATAATTTTTGCGTAAAGTTACTTAGTTTGATGTACAGAATGCTTGGTTGACGGCTATGTGAACCAAGCCAACTTCCAACTTGTTGTCCCCGTCTTTGCGATCATTTTTTTCTTTTAAACCATACCTGGGAACCTTCTCGTTACGAAGATATTGGGGGTCAAAGTTCCAACTTTATCACAAGTTTTTTTTAAAATAAATGTTTCTAATGTAAGATTTTTACTTTAAACACCTCCACGTCCCCGTACTATTCAATCCATCCATCAGCACAATTCTTTGAGTGCGTTCCATCGAGTCCTACAGTAAAACGTGATTTTTCACCCCAAAAAAAAAGTAGTTTCCCAGCAATAATTTTTGCGTAAACTTACTTAGTTTGATGTACATAATGCTTGGTTGACGGCTTCGTGAAGGGTCTGTTTACACCCTGTATACAAGTATAAGAGTAGAGGAAGACCAAATAAACGATGGATGGACTGTGTGTACGATGATATCGCTAAAAGGAGGTGACTGCTGAGATGACGAGTAATTTGGAAGTATGGAAGAAGAAGACGCTGAGCCGACATCAAATAAATTGGGATAAGGGCAGGAGAATGATGACGATGTCTGAACATGTGACCACCAAATCCGCACTAGGATGGCGGGCGCTGGCCTACTGGGATCTCAGACAGAGGAGGCCTGTGTCCCAGCAGTGGGAACGTTACGTTGATCATATTAATACTCTAAAGATGATTTAACAACTGCTTTGATACTTGAATCTGTTCTAAGAGCAGCATTAGCTAAACCAAGACCATTGAAAGGGTTACAAAGAAAACACCGTTGTTAAACCGCTTCCTAAAATTTTCAAAGATTGTTACGCTAAGAAGCCGCGAGTAAAGGCATGTTTAATTACATAACGAGGACGGGTGTCAAGTAACGAAGAAACCATGACGGCGTTTAATTATCACGAAATTAATTTACTTCAAGGTCACAATGAGGTAGGCCGTACACGAATGGGTGCTTCTCTGTAATTCAAATTATAAAACCAAAAGGAAATTATATAATCATTCTGGAAACACCAGTGTTCGCATAACAAGGTTGTGTCTGATATGATATATCAGAAAGGTACTAAAGATAATATGGAACATGTGACAGAACGTTAGATGTTCTTTATAAAGCAATCACACAATTTAACGGAGCATGAAATAGAAAACGTTGTGACACTAAATGACAATTTTCCAGTCAAGTTGACAAACATAGCCGCACTTTGTCACATTATAATGAAGTTTGTCAGCATCAAACATAATCCTATGACTATCGAAGCAGAACAAAATAAATGTAGTGTTGTAGTGTAGCCATATTGTACGCAATCTATTTAGTGCGATCTTTCAGAGCATTTGTATGCAAATCGTTTTCATAAACAGTGGATACGTGAGCACGCATGAACTGCCAATCTTGGCAAGGTCAGGGGCTTGGAGGCGGGCCAGGATGGGAAGCCATAGTCATCCCAAGATACCATCTAGTTAAGACAAAGAATTAATCTGAAAAAGGATCGACCTTCAAGAGAACAAAAAGCTTTGAAAGAAACAGAAACAGAATAGCAATAACAGAAAACGTCTAAAAAGAAAACTGCTCTTCGTTGGATGCCAGTACGCTAAAGATAAATGAATCACGTTCATAATTTAAACGAGCTCAGAGCCTACAGAAAACATATTCTTCTGCTATAATATTCATGGCCGGAGGCGTATGTTTCATACACAAAATACTCATAATACACCGAAATGTACCATACTTAAATGTACATTTTTAGGCCCCACGTACGAAACACATCAAATTTTTATATGTATTCTCTTGGACATTTGGTTTCAATGTCATGTGTTTCAAATTTAACTTTACAATTGAATAATCTATTGAGTTTTCGTCTAAAATACGCGTAAACATGTTGCCTGTTGAATGATTTGTTACTATCACCGCACATTTGTCGTCTATCAGCCAAAACACGTGTAACATTATTATTTGTCAAGCTTTCTTTAAAGAAAACACCCACATATTTATTATTCTCACCATCTGCAGATGAATAAACTAAAGATAGTATTTGGAGGTTTGTTTATGCGAGTCTGTTGGTAAATCCAGCTGGGTCGACATCAGCGAATTCATGAAGTGACTAAAGAGGGATAGCATTTTTAAGCGCACAATTTATCCAGCAGTGGATCGTGAAGCTGGGAATAATTTATGTGCACTCGTCCTGTTCTGACGAATCTCAGCGAGGCGGTGTGCCAGCTCCACGGATTACATGAAACGTTGGAATTTCTTCACAGGGAGATACAAATTTGAACGCTTACGTTTTGTCGCTGTTTTGGCCAGAGGATTTTCTTTCTGCAATTTGACTTCAGTGTTACACAGTTTAAAAATGCAAGAAGCGGGCTGTTTAAAATAAATGCAAAGCGTTCACATTATTCAGAAAACTTCCTGCGCTCGCAATTCTGCATTATATATGCAAGCCATGTGATTGCTCATGTTCTATTTATGAATGCAGATAAATTAAGTATTTTCTTTAGCCAGTAACAGAAAAACCTACAGACAATAAATATTCAGACTAAGTCCCGCAGTCAATTTATATATTCAGCTACATTGCCTAGCCTTACGAAGTCTTACACATACTATACTTTTCACATTTCTATACTACACAACAACAAAAGCCACGGCTACTATTCTCTCATCCGAAATTACGAATTCACAAATAAAATCCTGCGGGAGAAAACCGAACAAGAAAAACCGCTTACATAAGTAAAATCACCTCTAGAGAGATTCTTCGAAGACCTTGATGAATGAGATTCGCTTGATCCTTACGGAGCAGAATGAAAAATTGACATCGATGAATAAAACTCACGCTTGAAGGCTGGCAACGTTCTTCGAACAAGCCCCATCTACGACTAGTACAATGGACATTTGTTCCCATAAATCAGGGCGTGTCCAGCGACGATATATTACAATACTTGGATTAAGTGATTGTCTATGGATAAGAAACAATCGATTACAGATTTATGTTGAGGATATTAATAGAACAACACAAATGTAAAACTGGAGGACATTTATCATGTCAGACTTTCTTTTCGTTTGCAATTGAATTAAATGCGGTGTGATTAATTTTAGTTTCAAATGCATAAACATTAGTAACACGTTAAGCAAGATGTATTACTAAAATTCAAACTGTTTTTCAATTGAAGATTTATTTGTGTATTCTATTTAAAAATATTTATCATTTATAAATAACACTATTAAGAGAGTGATGACCCTGTTCCATAATACATGTCAATGACCAAAATTTATGATAGGTCATGAATGGACCGTCTCCCCACAGACAATGGCCTACCTTCCATCTTGCACCGCATGGGGCTATCACCACTACTGCATCAGTGATCGGAATTTGCGTGGCTGAATTTTGGGCATACCCTATGAGGAAGAATTGTAGGCCAATATAACACCAACCAATAATAGAGACTTAAGTATACAACATTATTTTTAGTATATGCGAAACCTAAATATAGTTTGTTCAGAATAAGTAACTGAATCGATTCCAATATTTTTTAAACCATGTTAAATTTTTTCCCAAAAATATTTAAAAAAGTTAAAAGTTGGACACCGAGCGACTTTAAGTACCTATCGCAATAATTTAGGTACCTACTGCCAAATTATTATTATCAATGAGCTCAAGACGACGCTGGAGGCGCGCGCTGCGTTGTGACCACGTTTTTGTGCGAACAACTAGGTAACAAGCTTATAACTTTGTGATTTTTCATGATACAGTTTTGAAATTTTGTACATAGATTCTTTACATAAAAATACTAGACAGGTGTTTCAGGTTTCGCATATACGAAAACTCATGTAGTAGATCGCATTGAAAAGGTCGCATAGGGTACGAAAAAAAGAAAATGCGGTAACCCATTTTACAGTATTGCAAAACCACTTGCGAAGCGACGTACATTTCTATACACCGACATCTTGTGGAAGTCAGGCAAGCTCATTGAAGGTTTGCACTCTGTTCCTAAATCGATATGGCTTCAACATCTTACAGCGCTTTATATAGCAAAGAAAACAAGAAGTCCAAAATCCATAGACAAAAACTAAACTTTATCAGAAAAGTAAATAATTTAATTAAACGATAAGATTGTTTTAAGCTCAAGTTTTCTTGACTTAGGTTAGTTTACAAGTTGCGTCACGAAAGTAAACACGGAAACACGTGTACCACAGGGTGTAAACAGACCCTTCACATAGCAAAAAACATGTATTTAAAAAAAACTTGTGAAAAAGTTGGAACTTTGACCCCCAATATCTCCCTAACTAGGAGGTTCCCAGGTATGGTAAGACGGGGAGAACGAGTGCCTTTCGGCTATGTTAAGGGTCTATTTACACCCTTTATGTATTAACATTTTCAGAGCAGGTATGATGAATGAAAAACATAGGCGTGTACCTAAATTCTTTATAGATAAATAATTATGTCATCATCATCATCCTGACCTTGTCCCATGTTACTTGGGGTCGGCCGAACACGTTTTTTTCTTCCATTCTCCTCTGTCAACCGTCATCACCATATCATTTCCTCATTTTTCTTTCGTATTCCAAAAAACCAAAGACCAAGGAAACGATGGATGGATTGTGTGAGGAACGATATGAAAGAAAAAGGAGTAAATGATACACTGATACTGTTAGACTGTGTCATCCTACTGCAGGGCAAAGGCCTCTCTCCAGGACTTCCAAATTCTTCGATCCAGGGCCAATATGGAGCACTGGTCTTTAGTTTTGTCCAGCTCCTCCCGCCATCTCCTGCGAGGTCTACCGCGACGCATTCTGGCTGTGTCAGGGTTCTACGTCGTGGTTATTTTGACCCACAGCTCGTCGGGCATGCGGCAGACTTGGCCAGCCCAGTCCCACTTTAGCTTAGCGGCTTTTTGAGCAACGTCAGTAATTTGTGTTTTGGAGCGCAGTGTGGTGTTGCGTACATGGTCGGTATAGATAAATAATTATGTATGACGTCATAATCAGGTTCGTGTCAAACGCATACATGGTGAGCATAAATATATCAATGAATATCTAAAATTCAATGAATTTCTAAAATTAGTAAATTATTTCAACTATTTACGAAACAACCTCCCACATCGAAATCTAACAAAGTTATTTTCGGATCGTACGGTTTACCACACGATCCGAAAATAACCCACGAGTTACTTTGAATCCAAATTCTAATTATAGTTTTAATTAATTCTCAGTAATTTGCCGAATTTAACCTTATTACCTAGAAATAAAGTTATCTAATCGTTAGGTGTTTACGTCGAAACATTCGCAGACTCGAAATCCGACAGTGAGTAGGAATGGAGTATTTAAGGCGAAACACCGCAAACAATTACCTACAGTCTGTTAAGAGTTAGTTTTGACAGGTGCGAGACTGAAATTGATCTATGAGAGCTGTTACTAGACGCTCACTTAATTTATACCACACTAAAAATACAAGTTCGCAAATATATACATTGTTATATTTTATTAAAAAATTGACTTGCTTTTAACGCCAGAACCACTTAAGCGTATTTAAGTTCTTTTGCGCTAAACGTTTTTGCTTTCGCTTAATTTTTTTCTGTAACTCCCTAATGGTTGTGGACCGTTCTTATTATTTTGAGGCAAAAAGTATGAAATACTCCATATCTAAAATCTGTATATTTAATTGTATCTTTAGTTCAGTGGTTAGTTTAAAGTACCAAAGAGAAATAGTCATTAACGGGTATACATTAGAAACTGTGTGCTTGTGCAATTAGTGCCAGTGGTACTATAAAAAATCTAGATAAATGACAGATAGATTAACTAGAAGGGTACAAGACATTAAACTGTAGTGATAACATGCCTCGATTAGCAATTACGCTGGTATAAATATTTAAATCTGTTTTTAATCGTCTTTAACAAGAACCACGCGATCTTATCCTATTAAATGTTTAATGGCTTTAAAATGGACTTCATTAAATTAAAAGAAATAATAAATGGGAAGAGTCATTTTATCAAGAATTCTTCGCTAATTTATTTGCTTATTTTAATGGCAATGATTGCGGACTAAGCTAATTCCAGAGATCCTCAATCTAACTTCGTGGACTTGACAAAAATGTTGTCAATCCATATTAAATTAAATGGAAATAGAAAATTGACATTAAATAAATATGGACGAATTAAATCGTACCTATTACGTTAGAAAAAATACTTTTAAGATTCTTTTTTTTGAATTATGTCGGATGGGAAATCATCAAATGACCCCTCCCGCTCTGGGCGGAATAGAAGGGAGTGTCACTTGTCTGACTAAAATCCATCCATGTTCCTTCTTTGCCCTTTGTGTTCCAGGGCCGCAGTATCTCTTTCGAACAGTCCCGCAGCCCCGGAATGGACGATTCTTAAGTTACAGGAAATCATACAATAACGGTTTCTAGAAAAACAGACCTGAATACAGCTTTTATAAAGTTTGTTTTCCCATGAAAGGCAACTATGAGCGACTACGCCAACAATGTGTCAGGTATAAAAATTGCAACAGTGTTTGAATAATGGAACTTTGTCACTCCAACGCTTGGGGGCGTACATCATATGAAATTGCATTGAAGCCTTTCTAGTGAACTGCGGGCAGATATAAATCTTCCGGGAATGTAACAAAATGGTGAAATGGTTCACCTTTTTTGAATTCATATAATCATCCTCAGTCTGTCTGTCTGTCAGTCGGTATGTTTGTCGGTCTGTCTGTCGGTATGTCTCTCGGTCTGTCTGTCGGTATGTCTCTCGGTCTGTCTGTCGGTCTGTCTATCGTTCTGTCTGTCTACCGATCTGTCTGTCGGTCTGACTGTCGTTCTGTCTGTCTACCGGTCTGTCTGTCGGTCTGTCTGTCGTTCTGTCTGTCTACCGGTCTGTCTGTCGGTCTGACTGTCGTTCTGTCTGTCTACCGGTCTGTCTGTCGGTCTGACTGTCTGTCTGTCTGTCGGTCTATCTGTTAGTTTGTCTGTCTGTGGGTCGGTCTGTCTGTCGGTCGGTCTGTCTGTCTGTCTGTCTGTCGGTCTGTTTGTCTGTCTGTCTGTCTGTCTGTCGGTCTGTCTGTCTGTCAGTCTGTCTGTCTGTCGGTCTGTTTGTCTGTCTGTCGGTCTGTCTGTCTGTCGGTCTGTTTGTCTGTTTGTCTGTTTGTCTGTTTTTCTGTTTGTCTGTTTGTCTGTTTGTCTGTTTGTCTGTTTGTCTGTTTGTCTGTTTGTCTGTCTGTCGGTCTGTCTGTCGGTCTGTCTGTCTATCTGTCGGTCTATCTGTCGGTCTATCTGTCAGTCTATCTACCGGTCTGTCTGTCAGTCTTCTTTTCAAGCCAAGGGCTAAACGGATTTATGTGTGTTTTTTTACAATAACGCATACTTATAATATATTTTTATTCCGCTTATACATTCCTTAAGATAATTTCCGACGTCCACCCGAGCGAAGCCACGGTCAAAACCTAGTATTACATATCTCAGTACCGAGCGTCCCAAAAGCATCCGTCAAATGCTACATTTTTCAAAGGTTTCCATATCTTAATACCGGTAATACGTTCCTCTTTCACCTTGAACGTTTCCTAACATAAATCTTTTGAATGTAAGAGACTACCTAAAAGCTTAGAAGCAGCATAAGTGGGTTGTATACAAATTCGGGACGAAGGGTGTTCAAACTAAAATCCTTTTATACGAGTACATAACATGTTTGACGGATGAAATGGCTTTACCGGTTTACTGAAGTGTTAAAGATCATTCTGACTTTCAGTAGACGTCTTGAAAGTTGGATAGTTTCAATTATTTGCACGATTAGCTGGTTGTGTTTTGTGTTTTAGAATCAATTCTTCTTTGTGCTTAGACTGTGTATTGTGTATGATTTATGTGTATGCTTGTAAGATTTATGTCCTGTTTCTGTATTAAGTTCATATGACCCCAATCTATTTAAGTCGCGAGTTAATAGGCTTCTTTTGGGTTAGGTCGTTCCATCGTCGGCCTCATCTCTGTCCCCGGGACTAGATTGAGGTCGAGAGTAAGCCCATTTAGTATAAAAAATTGAATAAAAAAAGAAGAAAGCTATTTTTGCAAATCATCATCACCTTCCTGTACTTGTCCCATGTTGTGACTTGGGGTCGGCGCAACACGTTTTTTTTTTTTCATTCGCCTCTGTCAACCGTCACGCTATCATTTACTCCTTTATACTTCATGTCATTCCTCACACAATCCATGCATGGTTTCCTTGGTCTTCCTGTCCCTCTCCATCCATCAACATTTATATTCATCAATCTTTTAGTCACACGCGATTCGTCCCACCTCATCCCAAGTGCGAATTTTAATTACTGGACTTGGCTTTATTCTGTCAAAGATTGAAACCAGGTCCTAAAATTCTTAACCACTAACCAAATGATCAATGAGACAGTAAAAAAGAAATGTCATATAAAACCAAAGCTAGCCAGATAAAAATGCCACATTAACTTAAACGCGATCATTCGACGGAACCCAGCCGTGAGCAAGAAATACAAATGTGCGTAGATAAATGTCCAGGTGATAAAACGCAGACCTAATGACAGTCTGCTGAAAAATGCTCCACTGTAGTTTATATGCTTGTGTCACTGAGGAAAAATGCGTCATGTTTGTGTTCAGAAAAGATCTTTCTTTTTTTTTGCTGCATGTATAAAGCTTTTGTTTGCGACTGCAAAATACATATGCTAAAGACAAGAGCAATATAACAATTCTACAGATTTTTTTTTTCTAGTTAGTCGATAAAATCAGAGAAAGGTGAAATCATTCTGTTCTTAGCAATATCTTGGTATGTGATTGAATGAATAAAGCCTTTATTTCAGACATTTACAAATAATAGTTTAATCTACACTGTTATCATATTTAGAATCTAACCTATGTCCGTTCGTCCCGTGACAAAGGCCTCCTCTAACTCCCTCCATTTTGTTCTATCCTGTGCTGTTCTAGTTCAAATTCTTCTCGCTACTGCTATGATTTCATCTTCCCATCTTCTAAATTGGAGTCTTCGTTTCCTCTTTCTATCCCTCGGATACCATGTCTTCATGATTTTGCTCCATTTATCATTTGCTCTTACCGTATGTCTTGTCCATTTCCATTTCAGTACCTACCTTTATACTAGATATGTATTCGCCAATTAATCATATCGAATCATCTTTAGCTTATTATAGAACACCCATTCATCCTTTAGAAGCAAAACCCTCCCCCCCCCTCTCCGCCCCTCTCTTAGTCAAGGAGTATCAGACTTAAACAAATTATGGGTCCTTATTTATAGATACTTCATCTTAAGTCGATTAAGCCCATTACAATCGGGATAAAAAGCTAAATTGATCTTTTATAAATGATACTGTGAACAGATATGTACATAGCTACGTGTTTTCATTAATACTCTAATGAGTAGAATTATTTACCCTTGATTTCCAAGATAAATGCCTGATATTAAAGGAGATTCATAGGAAATGGTAGTTATTTTAAAACATTTCGTATGTCATTAATAGAGCCATGGATTTAGAATTAAAAATAACTACCTGGTGTATACCAATAAAGTTATCATAAACAAAGATACTGTACATCAGTGTATTGTGCAGTTATTCAAATAACAGCAACATACTGTTCAAAAGTTTATTGGGTAACTTATTAAAAAATCCTGTTGCTTGTAAATTCTTTTTTAATGTTGTAAAAAATATATACTCCAGTTTTGAGATATGCGGGCCCAAAGCTTTGCATCCCGACGGCATACATCGCCTGCTCAGTCCCATTTTAGTTATGCAGCTTTATGAGCTACGTCAGCAATTTGACAGCTCGACGGGGTCATTACATACCAAGGAAAAGATGGCAGGATGCATTGGATGGCTGGTTCGTTAATAGGCGAGAAGAGGCGCAACATAGAAAAAAGTGGAAGGAATGGAGGTGAGGCCTGTGCCCAGGAAGACGGGACAGACAGCAAACAATTAAAAAAAAAAGATATACTGCCTCTTAAAACTCTATAGTTTAAAACTTCCAAAGTGAAACAGTACACACTGCTAAAGAGTTAAGTGCACAGGCAACAAAATACCCACTGTACATACAAACAAACTCTATGCTTAGTATACAGAGAACTACGTAAGTCCTGCCACTGTCAGTGTTTAATGACCAGTCGTAAAAGGATATTACTGTTACATTTTTTTGTTTTGCGTCTCATATATTTCATGAGACCCTGAGTTGGGTCGCCGGGAACAAAATATTATTTTGCTTCATTAACTTATGTCGTTTTAAACGCAGTCATTTATTTTAGGAGCTTGATGTATTACGGGGATGACCAGGCGGTTTTATCAGTAAATGGGATCAAAATATTGTGAATGTACAATCTTTAGCAGTACTTTTATTCAATTTATTTTTGGTATGTACATTATTTACAAACTACTAATAGATCTAAAATAATAATAAAAAAAATTACAAGTATCAAAATGGGAAAAGAATTACAGGCCGTCGAAAAATTCGTCCACATCGTTGTCAATAGGAAAAGTGCCCAGAAGGCTGGCAGCATTGCCACGTTGGGTGGCAATGCTGATTCTTTGGCCAAAAAGCTGTAATTTTTAACTAAATGTACTTGTTTCTGTTTTCATACCAGATAAAATAAATAAAAGTAGATAGGTAATAGGTAGATATATGTACATAAATATACAGCTACCGTTACTGGCTTGATCAAAGGCGTAAATCAAATCCCGAAAAACCGGATTTCTTTAATAACTTTCTGATTTATAATATTCATTGATGTGATCCGTGGAAACCTCATTTCATGATGATCGACTTAAGACATTTAGAATATGTATAATTCTCAGAAATAAGAGGCAATGAGAGTCAAGTAAAATGAAAGATTTCTAGGAAATTGTTATAAATGTTACCGGCCAAACCTGATTCAGGCTTGGATGTGGCGCTCGCCGGCCGCTGTTGCGGCACCGCTCGCTGCGCTCGCTCGGCTCGCGCGTGTTTGGTCAAGGTTCTACCCTAATCCATTTAGACGGGTTGCTCTAATCAACCCTTTGTGATGAGCGCTAGTTTGGCCAAAGACAAGCTAGTTTAGCTGGAACTCGGGTTTGGCCGGTAACATATATACTTGCAGACATAGATAATGCTATTGTGTTTTTATGTCGCATTCTACAGTGTTCAATATTACTTAGCAATGATTTTCCGCTTACTGTACCTACCTATTCTGATGGCCTTCATTATAATAATAACATCCTGTAGTATTTATTATATCTACAGGATGCTATTATCAGTTCCAAATCAAGCTTTTCGAACAGCTAACTTTTTTCCATTGGACTTCACCCCTGCGTCAATTTCTCGACGAACTCAGTAAATATCTCAGTGTGCAGCGAACATGGCATTTCTACTCCGATGAAGTTAATCCAATTAAAAAATGTCGCCTGACTTATTCGGGGACGTAATAAAGTAAAAAATGCAAATGTATTATGAGGTGAAATTGCTATTTTGGTCAGGGTCTCCAAACGTTCTTAAAATGCGAGTTTTCATTACTGAGGTTATTTTTGGAATCAAGTGGGACGTAAAATGAGGGAGCTTTGAGTCGAGCCGTGTTTACCTCTTTTCATTACACGTCTCAAGGCATAGACTCTAAGTTAGTACTAAGAAACTTCCCTTCGCGAAAATTTTTGTTAATTATCTAAGTGTTCGTTAGGCAAAGTAGTCGGGATTTTCATTTAGAAATCCGTTGCTTTTTCCTTGAATCCAATTACCTCACCTTTCTTATTTGATTAGATTAGTTTTACTTCGATTTCTTTGGGCCTATCGTTAGGGGCAAGTGGAAGTAATGAAAAGCATTTCTAGAATGCCGAAATTATCTTCAACAGTTTTCCCCTTGGCGATAATTCTGGTGAAATATTTTTTAATACTGACAAACAAAATAATTTTCGTCAATTTCCCGTAATAAAAAGCCGACAGACGAAAATTGTGACATTGAGTATTACGAGTAATCCCCGAAATTTCAGTGTCACAGAATGATTTATCGCAGTTGGTCATAAAAATAATACAAGTATTTTGAAGCTTGGCTGAATTTTAAGGTGGTTTGGAAGACTCCTTTCTCTACCTACCCCGGGTTAGTTAACCTTTTGACCGCTATCGTCACATATACGTGACAAGCAAGCGCGTGCCCTGTACGCCAAACGAAACAAATATTTGACAAAATGATAGGTGAAATTGTGGCCTGGCGTGGAGGGCACGCTAGTGTGTTTATGCTCTGCGAACAAAAGGTTAAAGGTATCTCAGACCCAGTTTCCTTCGATCGTAGTCACGTGACTCTTATCTTCAACACCGTTTAGTAACTGAGTCATATGTCAGTGTCTGACATTTCAACAATCATGTAATTCACGAACCTTATACGCATCAGGTATGTTGACGGGCTCGCCGCTCTCGGCAACATAGCCGACGATGCCGCTGCCCCACGGTATCCGGATCTCATCGAGCGTTTCCATCTGTTCAGGTGTTGACTTCGAGCAGACATCGAAAAGCTTCGACACCAAACATCTGGAAATAACATCAACAATGAACAACTGGTTTGTGAAATTGAATGTGAATAACGTGTATGAAAGTTGAATCAATATAAAAAATAAGCTAGAATGGGTTCCAGCTGGAAAATATTTTTAATACCTAGACAGGAATAAAATATTGGAGTTATCACATATTGACCGTGCGCGGCATGGCATCAGACTTTTCAAACAGAATAAACACGACCAGTTTTGAACATCGCAATATCAAATTCTATAGAAGTGCAAACATTTTCGCGTTCCATTTGTTCCGAAAAATATTAGGCTCCATTCGTGTTTGAATAAAAACAATGCGCGGCAATTTTTCGATACCCGTATCAGCTTTATTAGCATTAAGCCGGATTGGCAAATAAAAATAGTTTAACAATGAAGCCCAGTACGTTTCATTACTATCAGCGACAAGCAAACAAGGGAGGCTTACGACAGGCATAATCGAATTCCCAGTCCCACTCGGGGAATTTTCCAATCGGCAAATAGGAAGAATCCGTTTAATAAAACCTCGAGGGCCATGTGTCGCGGCGCATGCGGTCCTCCTACATATAACTAAAGTAAAACTCGATACACGTGACGTTTGAAACTATTACATACACGGCTCTAATTGCGAGATTTATTCGCAAGAGATTATCTTGTAGTGGCATTTTGTTTGATATCTACTGCATGATTTATGTTTGATGATCGTTGATATGGCCGCTCCCTTGTAAAGTAATTAATGTGATTATGTTAATCGGGTGTACTTATTGTTTGTTTACATACGAGAATAAAACTGACTTCACCATACATCTGATCTCATACACCAGTATACTATAATAGCTTTATTTACCTACAAGCTACTAAGCTATTTTTTTTCAATGGCCTTGTATGTCCCACTGTTGGGCAAAGGACCACCCTCACATCCTTCCAGGTATTCTTCTCCTGCGCCACCTCGAACCAGCCCTTGATTAGGACGTGCATCACTAAGCTATTAAGCTACAAAAATATTACTACCACAAAACGCAAAAAGGAACACCCTTCAAATCACGTATTCCGATTTGGAAGTCCCCTTCCCTAACCGTTCATTCACAGGCGAACAAACTCCCAGCGATACACACATACATCACACAATGACATTACGTCATCGAATCTTGGACTCCCCAGGAAGCCTCCTCTTTAAGAGCGCACTCAAACTCAATAAACCTTCAGACGGAGGCTTAAGTGGCGACTACACACGTAACTTCATTTCGTTCAGTCAAATTGAATAATTGGATAAGCTTTATAAGAGAAACACGTTGACGGCTTACGTACACTTAAATGTGGAAAGATATAGTTTGTACTAAGCTAATGAAAAAAGGATTCGTGCAGGCTTTTGTCGAATGTTTGGTTATGTTGACCTAAACGTTCTTAAAAGATTACGGACTCTTTACTCAATTAGGTACTTTTGTCATTTTTTTTTTCTTGCATTGACAGTACCGGTTTAATGTCCTATTGTAGTCGGTAATCGAATTGAGAATATTATACTATCTATATTTGTGAGCAATTTAAAAAGGTATCCAACTAAAAAAAAAAAATCGGTTTCATGAGGCGCTTTGAGGTTTTATTATAAAAATTGATACATCACAAAAAGGACCACCCAAGGACGGCGGATCATCGAAAGGTTATGAGTAGAAAATAAGAAATATTATTAATATTATTATTTGGTTGTAAACCATTAAGGAAAATTGCAACATGTTTAAATTAATTAAATTTGCCTCATAAATGTAACCAATCAACTTTTTGAGTGGTCAAGTAAATATTGCTTGGTGGTATTTAAATATATTTTTACGACACGATAAGACTTGGTAAAACAAGCTTTTTTATTAGAAATATAAACAGAACCCTAGCTTACATTACTAAATCTACTAGCACTAACAAATAAAGGTCTCATGCCTTATGTAATACAATTTAAGAAGGCATGCAAAGTAATATTTATGATCACCAACTGAAGGCACGATATAAGAGGCAATAACATAAGTAAGGCAATAAAATCCTTGTTACGATGACAAATACGAGTACATCCGGGGCAGGATATAACCCTCCAAACTTCATTGGTTGTTCCATTCCGTTATGATTTCCGCGTACAGGGTCCCGTTTGACCTTGACCTTCAGAGGGTTGGCAACTGTTTCAACCTTCTCGTGGCTCTGGGGAACTTTTAAGTGTCACTCTTCATTCATTATTCAGCCGGTGTCGATGTTGGGGATTACGAATTTTTTTTCGCACACTTTTGGAAATGAGAAAACTACACTAGGTTCTATTAACAGCTGCAAAAGGAGACTTTTAAGACGATGTTGAATAGTGTTTTCTTCAAAGGTTAGACGACGAGACAGTTGTTAAAATGAAAACTTCCAGAAATAGCACTGAATTTAAACGGAAAAGTTTTTAGTCTTCCTATACTATGTTTGTACCTTGTAACTAGTTCTTACGAAGAAATATTTCCATTGCTTTCTAAAACTGAAGAGCGAGTGTAAACAAGAATCTTCAAATATAAATTTTATAGAATAAATAAGTGATAAAAATTGTTGAACCATTTTCTCTTTTTCATTGATGTTAAATGACCTTGACCTTGACAGTGCCCGTTGTAATTTGTATCGCGTCTGTCCGTTTAACATATTCACCAAAGGTCAGTTGAGCCATAAATAATATCTGCGAATATGAAAGGGGTACACCAGATATAACAGCAAACGATAGATAACCGTAATACTTTGCATAGATATAGTCGTAAATAATTTTGGATCCAAACTTATTTTATAAAACGCTAAATTGTCTCCGTCTGTCTGCTATGTTTTCACGGCTAAATTGCTGAACCGATTTTGATAAATAATTGGTAAAATAGTGATCAATGGTGCATTAAGTGGGTAAGTTTTCATGGGAAAGTCAAAGGCTATGCGGACAATGACAAACCATACTTAATATTATATTATAAATGCGAAAGTAACTTTGTTTGTTTGTTTCTTACCTTTTCACGACTAAACGGCTGAACGGATCGTAATGAAATTAGAAAAGGAGATAGATTATATCCTAGGAAAGGACAAAGGCTATCTTTTTTTTTTCGTACATGCACATCAAAATTTCCACGCGAAAGAAGTCGCGGGCGACAGCTAGTAAATTATAAATCGGGTTATTTCAATCTAAGATAAGAGTGGCGGAAGTCGTTTGCATATCATAATCAATAATGTATCGTTTGACTTCTGTTTCACATTTCCGATCTTGCGTCACTAAGATTTCCACATGATTAGCCACAGCTCGTAGTAGTAGGTACCGGTAATACATGAAATCACGTGTGTAATCCCCGAAGGGTTAGGCAGAGGTGTACCTAATAGTACTCCCACATTTCGTCAGTCATGTTCTAAGTCCCATGTAATAGGAGGCGATCCTATTGCCATCAACCGGGCACAAATACATGATATTACTCGTACATATATCAGCAATAATTTACTAAATCTATATAAATAAAAAGAGAAGGCCTGACTGACTGACTGACTGACTGACTGACTGACTGACTGACTGACTGACTGACTGACTGACTCATCAACGCCCAGCCCAAACCCTTGGACCTAGAAAGCTGAAATTTTGCACAGAGGTTTCCTTTATAATGTAGACAAGGAATAAGGAAGGATTTTTCGAAATTCAACCCCTAAGGGAGTTAAATAGGGGATGAAAGTTTATATGGAAAATCGTCATTTTTGTAGTTTAAACCATAAAAATTGGTGGTTACCATCCTGGTGAAAAATTAAAAACCACGTGTTTGAGTATTTTTCGAAATTCAACCCCTAAGGGAGTTAAATAGGGGATGAAAGTTTGTATGGAAAATCGTCATTTTTGGACTTTAAACCGTGAAAATGGGTGGTTACCATTCTGGTTAAAAATTAAAAACTACGTGTTTCAGTGCTTTTCGAAAATCAACCCCTAGGGGAGTTAAATAGGGGATGAAAGTTTGTATGGAAAATCGTAATTTTTGTAGTTAAAACAATAAAAATTGGTGTTTATCATTCTGGTTAAAAATCACGTGTTTCAGTGTTTTTCGAAATTGAACCCCTAAGGGAGTTAAATAGGGGATGAAAGTTTGTATGGAAAATCGTCATTTTTGTAGTTTAAACCATGAAAACTGCTGTTTACAATTCTGGTTAAGAAATTAAAAACGACGTGTTTCAGTGTTTTTCGAAATTCCACCCCTAAGGGTGTTAAATAGGGGATGAAAGTTTGTATCGAAAATCATCATTTTTGTAGTTTAAACCACGAAAATTGGTGTTTCATTCTGGTTAAAAATCACGTGTTTCAGTGTTTTTCAAATTCAACCTCTAAGGGAGTTAAATAGGGGATGAAAGTTTGTATAGAAAATTGACATTTTTGTACTTTAAACCATGAAAATTGGTGTTTATCATTATGGGGAAAAATTAAAACCCACATTTTTAGTGCTTTTTGAAATTCAACCCCTAAGCCCCCTTAGGGGTTAAATAGGGGATGAAAGTTTGTATCGAAAATCGTCATTTTTGTAGTTTAAACCATGAAAATTGGTGTTTATCATTATGGGGAAAAATTAAAATCCATGTGTTTCAGTGTTTTTCGAAATTCAACCCCTAAGGGAGTTAAATAGGGGATGAAAGTTTGTATCATCATTTTTGTAGTTTAAACCATAAAAATTGGTGGTTATCATTCTGGGGAAAAATTAAAAACCACGTGTTTCAGTGTTTTTTGAAATTCAACCGCTAAGGGAGTTAAATAGGGGATGAAAGTTTGTATCGAAAATCATCATTTTTGTAGTTTAAACCACGAAAATTGGTGTTTCATTCTGGTTAAAAATCACGTGTTTCAGTGTTTTTCAAATTCAACCTCTAAGGGAGTTAAATAGGGGATGAAAGTTTGTATAGAAAATTGACATTTTTGTACTTTAAACCATGAAAATTGGTGTTTATCATTATGGGGAAAAATTAAAACCCACATGTTTTAGTGCTTTTCGAAATTCAACCCCTAAGGGGGTTAAATAGGGGATGAAAGTTTGTATCGAAAATCGTCATTTTTGTAGTTTAAACCATGAAAATTGGTGTTTATCATTATGGGGAAAAATTAAAATCCATGTGTTTCAGTGTTTTTCGAAATTCAACCCCTAAGGGAGTTAAATAGGGGATGAAAGTTTGTATCATCATTTTTGTAGTTTAAACCATAAAAATTGGTGGTTATCATTCTGGGGAAAAATTAAAAACCACGTGTTTCAGTGTTTTTTGAAATTCAACCGCTAAGGGAGTTAAATAGGGGATGAAAGTTTGTATCGAAAATCATCATTTTTGTAGTTTAAACCACGAAAATTGGTGTTTCATTCTGGTTAAAAATCACGTGTTTCAGTGTTTTTCAAATTCAACCTCTAAGGGAGTTAAATAGGGGATGAAGTTTGTATCGAAAATCGTCATGTCTGCAGTTCAAACCATGAAAATTTGTATTAAGCCTTTTGGTTGGTAATTAATAACTACGGCAGATATCAACGGGTTTAATTGAGTAAACATGTTTCTCTACAAATTATTTTCTTTTAGTGAATTCAACGCAATCAAGCACAGATTCCCGTATTTATACTAAACTACGCGAGATTAAGAGGGAGATGAGGGGGTCAAGCCAAATCTCACGACATCCCACCACAGGGAGAGGGGGGTCGAAAAATCAGCTCACGTAGTTAATGGACGCCCCCTAACAAAAGCATCTGCTTGCTTTATGTAATTGAAATAAACATATATTTTTTAACACTTTGCCCGACCCCGGGAATCGATCCCCACGCTTAGTAGTCGCGCTTGCTACCACTAGACCAACGAGGCAGTCTCACACATGCACACCAAAATTTTCACGCGAACGAAGTCGCGGGCAACAGCTAGTACTGAATATGTATAAAGATTTTCCTGATAAGCTGTGTGGTAATCGGTTGTCGTGGTATGAGCATGTGATGCGGAGGAATGAGGAAAATGTCGCGAAGAAAGTTTTGAGTATGAATGTGGATGGGTATATGAGTAGAGAAAGAACAAAGAAATGATGGATGGACGGTGTAAAGAATGATATGGCAAGAAAGGAGGTGTCTGATGAGATGACGAGTATGGAAGAAGAAGACATGCTGCGCTGACCCCAAATGAATTGGGATAAGGGCAAGAGAATGATATGATGTATAAAGATTTTCCTCTACTTATATATCCTTACTAGCTGTACCCGGCATGCGTTGCAATGCACCTTTTCCTACTACCTGCCTACTACCTACCTACTACCCACCTACTACCTACCTACTACCCACCTACTACCTACCTACTACCCACCTACTATCTACCTACTACCTACCTAAGAACCTTCTCCTGACAGTAACAAGCAGAACAAAAAAAGAATTAGCGAAATCGGTCCAGCCAGCAGTTCATGCGTGATGCCGTGACCAAGGGAAATAGGGATTCATTTTTATATATATAGATATCGTACGACTTTTAATCCTTAGGTAAGGCAATTTACGGTGAAAATAGATCGACCCACATTCTTCCAAGGGCTTTAATCAAGTTACATTTTTCTCTCAAATAGATTCCACGGGTAGCGTGGGATGTTAATCCTGTGAACGGCAGACTCTCACCTTTTAGCTACATATAAATGTGAATAGAATAAAATAATTAAAACGAAATATCGGTGGCTTTCAAGTGAATAATTGCACGATCGTTAGTACCTATCGCTCGGTATACCACTAATTAATTACACCACTACGATTGCCCAAAACCACATATCGGTGAAAGCGATCGCACGACGAGCAATCGCCAAATAAGTTCGTTGTATGGTCCTTTATTCAAAATGCGTATATAACATAAATATAAATAACCGTATTGCGTATTGGATTGACGCCAAAAGCTATATAACCATGGACGCTAAATTTCGCAGCCGGCTTTGTCTTCTAAATATTCCATGCGATTTGTGGAATAGAGGAGCGACCATAGATCGTAAAGACATAGAGATCCGTATCGTATCATTTTAGTTTTGTATCGGAATCGTTTGATGTCACCACAGTCTTTTCTGGATCTTACACGACATCTAAGTAATTCGAAGTATGTATTTTACTTCAAATTCTCCTCACAGGCGTACGAGCTCTCGAACGGTGATATTTCTATGATGTACTGGCATTTGTCCGCGGCTTCGCGGTGTAGAAGTCAGAAATGAACTTATGGGAATATACTACAGGGATAAAAATACGTACTTTTTGTCCTGGGGGCCAAAAATGGCCGTTTTAGCAGAATCATAATAGGATAATAATATTATTATGAATCACATTAAAATTCTTAAAAAGGTCACAAACAAAGTTTATATCATGTATTGTCACTTTATGACCATTTTACGAATTGTAATTTGCAACTTAAGCGGCCATTTTAGGCCCCCAGATCTTCGATCCTTGGTCAAGGTTTATCCTTATGGCAATTTCGTTCTGCTAAGGCGTGAATAGGACAGACGAGCAGACAAGCAGATAAGGGTTGTGGATGGAGTATGTGTGAAGTAAGGATGGAGTATGGATAGACTATGGATGGACTATGGATGGAGTATGGATGGATTATGGATAGAGTATGGATGCAGTATGGATGGAGTATGGATGGAGTATGGATGGGAGATGGTTGTAGTATGGATGCTGTTTTTAGTCTTCTAAGCATCTGTTTCTTTCTAAAAATCTGTGTTAACAACCCTACATAAATTTGATTATTTTAAGCACAAGAATATCTTCCACGAAATTAAATTGGAAACGTGCGATATGCGAGCGATCGAATATTACGAAATTGAAATTACATTAAACGCCGCCTACAAATCAATTAGGAAAATTACGTGTACCTATGAAATTACGCTGAAACTCTTGTTATTAATATGTCATTCTATTTAGTTTGATTTTGATGAAAATATTCTTGGATATAAATGGTCTTCGTACTTGTGACCACTATTGACTAACGAGCGGATTTCACCATTGAAACTGAACGCAATCAGCACTTTTAAACGGCGTTCAAGAGCTGTCAGTGTCAATATTCCCCAGCAGTGATGGCCTAGTGGTGTGATCGTCGGACTACCAAGTCATAGGTCTCGAGTTCGAACCCAAGACACACACATCTGATATTTCGGATTCATGTGCGTATTGTATAATTATCACTTGCTTCGGCGAAGGAAAACATCGTGAGGAAACCAAAACAGCATGCCTGAGAGATATTTCTCAACGGCATGTAAAGCTAAGTCAGAGACCCATGTTCATCATAAAAACTGACACCAGTAACTAATCAAACGAAAAAAACACAGCTCTTGATCGTGTTTTAGATATGCTGATCGCGGTCAGTTTCATTGGTGAAATTCGCGCATACACTTACAGCTGTAACCATAAATTTGGTGCTAAGCTTTGACTTCAGCTATATTTTTATGTTTGTTGTAAGCGTTCTATCAGCATGCACTCAGGGCAAGTCAAGTCGTAATTCACGGATACCACAACGATTCATTGCACCACAGAACAACATGATATAACGTTCACAGTCGAGAACAAGATATAAATACAATAATAGTACAGAGATTGGTAACCCAGGAGCCCGTCGCTTTGACCACAGAAACTTATTTCCTCCCGTTTCTTTTTTACTTTTACAAGTATCTACTGTAGTTGACTTGCTTTGTGTTATCTTTTGCCCGCAGATAGAAGATTATTTTAGATTTTTCTTGGCTTCAGCTATGAGAAATTTAATAAAAGTGAGGGTTTCATCACAAGTAGTCATATTTCAAAAGAATCCAGCCATTAAAATCTCGCTTAAATATTTCAGCGCCAAACAGCAAGTAGGTAAGGTAAGTATTTATTAACGGCTTCCGATACTTCAGAAACCTTAATTATATCAGAATTTAATTAGAATTCGATCGGCTACCATTTCAGAATATTTTTAAAAACAAAGCGTAGTCAGCACATCGTTAACCCGAACTAAACGCGAATCTCGGGAACCGGACATTTCCGCTGGGTTTTCGGCCACTTCCGATGCCCCGCATTTTAACGGTTATGCGCCAGATCTTAAATATTCACTGGCAGATATTGCCAGTGGTTTCTAAATTGCCCATTTTTAAGTTTCTCTTTGACTTTTATGCCTTTACCAGACGATGCACAATAGCGCAAAGAAATTGAGCGTAATTTACTGCCTTTGTGCATCGCTTCATAAAACGACAAAGGTCAGGAACACCTTTACTGTTCAAAGGAATTTTAAGAGTCATACGCAGATTGCATTTAAGGATTAACTGGAAGAAACTTTATTGGTTTGTTTTTACTCCTTTGTGCGATATTCCATTGTTCGGTAGACTCGAGCAAGTCAAGAACAACTAAGTAAAACATTCACCAAAACCTTCCAACAATCAAGAGGCAACGTTCAAACATCTGAAACGTTACATCTCCGCTGTCAAAATAAATTGCACGCCAACGCCTCAGAGGGTCTATCACAACAAAGGCTCCTAGTGGCCCGTCGCGTGACAGAGAGTTATATCGGGGATACAAGAGCCACAGTAGACATACTACTGTAGGCATTAGCGATCAGCGATTCACTCGCTTTAACTTCGAAACAGCAGCCGACCGCTATTAATGATAAAACGCAACTTAGATCCAGCACTCAAACGCAGCGAGTCGCCCAGCGTCGAATAAATCGGTGATACGCGGGATTTCGGTGTCGTCACCGATCGCAAAGCGTCGCCAAACCAAAACTCGTAGTCGCAAAATCGACCCTAAAAGTCGCAAGTCTGCCAAACCACACACGTATGTCGGCAATACGCTGGGGAATCGACCAACCACTTTGTTCACGAACCGAGAAAGAACAAATGTAACGCCAAGACTGTAACTGCAGCCGAGATATGACGGCAGATGTAAACGGCTCGGGAAATGTGCTCTTCGGGTAGTCGCATGTTATATTCATTGGCTTTGGAAGCTTTAGTACTGTTGAGTTCGTGATTTGAGCTGTTTATATCGCAGATTTGCAGCTTTTATTGATGTACTCTTATTTTGCCCACGTTATCATGTCCAAGATTGCGGGTAGCGGCTCGGAACTGGGCAGGGCGCTAAGGATGGCAAATGGAGTAGAAAACCTCACTGAATAGAGAAGAGTATAATAAAAGAAAAGTAAGAAGAATCGAACAAGATTAAGAAGAATAGAAGAAGATAGATGAAGTGTTGGTAGACCAACCGCGAGGTGAGTAGAAGACATTCAGAAAATCGCGGGTAAGACCTGGTTGAGACGCGTGCACACCAGGGGACCATGGCACGGAAGGAAGGAGGCCCATGACCAGTAGTAGAGGGAGGAACAAGGCTGCCAGTGATGATAATGAACCTTATTTACGTTGAGGTAAAGAGCCAAGTATTCACTTGGTAAAGGATTTTCAAGACAAAAAATTTTCACTGAGTTAAAAAAGAAAGAAAGAAAGAATAAAGTTTATTTGACGTCAGTTCATCAAGCACACATAATAAAAAAGATACAACATCAAAAATAAATAACAAAAAACACCAAAAAGCTCCACAATATTTGGGAAAAATTCAATCATACCAAAACAAACACTTTGATTCCCAAAGTACCGTTTAAACTGCGTCTTTAAAGCTGTAAAATGACTAATACCTTACAAAATGAAGTCAGTCTGACCGTATAACGGTTGGGTAACCCTAATTGCATCCTAAGCGTGTCTTCGTCATCACTTTAACAGTTATTTGTGCAACACTATGTACATTTAGCTGTATATATTGAACGTGTAATGTCGGCACGTGGATTAAAAGATTGGCTCGCTGGACATGTAAAAGAAAATTAGTCTGTAACTAAGACTATGTAGGTACGTATACATACGTATATTTATATATTCTTTTTCTCACGTAGGAGTTGGATTGTCGTTATTTTGTGAGACAACGTAAACTCGATTATAGGTGAACGTGAGAGAGGATTTTTCTGCTTTTTGCTTTAGTTAGACTGACATGTGGCGTTGGATGTTTCATACAAGCCTCCCACGATGCAACCTACGCGAAAAGCGAAAAAAATAGAACGTACATAGGTGGATGGTTACAGACCTAGAAATACATATCATATATATACAACATTAGTTTTATTATGCGAAACCTGAAACACGTGTCTAGTATTTTTATGTAAAGAATCTATGTTCAAAATTTCAAAACTGTATCATGAAAAATCACAAAGTTATGAGCTTGTTCTGATACCTGGTTGTCAGCACAAAAACTTGGTCACCACGCACGCCGTCGCGCGCGCCTCCAGCGTCGTCTTGAGCTCATTGATAATAATAATTTGACAGTAGGTACCTAAATTATTGCGATAGGTACTTAATGTCGCTCGGTGTCCAACTCGTAACTTTTTAAAATATTTTTGGGACAAAATATAACATGGTTACAAATAATTGGAATCGATTCAGTTACTTATTCTGAACAAACTATATTCAGGTTTCGCATATACTAAAAATAATGTTGCATAGTTACAAAGAACCGGAACTAATTACAAAAACAAAGTGAAATGGAAAATGTTTTTCCATCACATTATAATTCCAAACGCTTTCTTATCAGGTTAAAATTATAACGGAAAATTATCATAATTGTATTTATGTTTTCATTTAGGACAAATTACCATCTGATATGCTAATGGTCGCATGTTATTTGGGCTTTGTTCGAGTATTCTCAGTGGAACATGGTAAATAATTCGCTCTCGACTTTGTAATGTTAATGAAAACCACGATCTTTAATTAAAACTTTCTACGTTACCTATTTGTCGGCGTTTACAATTAGAGGCCGACTAGTTTATGTTTAACTAGCTGTTCCCCGCGACCTTCGTCCGCGAGAAATTATTATAAAATCCACATTATAATAGGCACTTCCCTTTTTGAACCGATTTTTGTTACCGATTTCAAGGGTTTTAATTTTTTTGCACGCAACTCTAATAATTTTTCTAAAATAAAAGTAGCCTAAGTGAGACCTTATAACATCAGCTATCTGCCAGAAAAATCTCGTCAAAATCTCTCGTCCAGCCGTTTCGGAGATTTGCCGGAACAAAAAGACAGACAGACAAAAATTGAAAAAATTGTGTTTTTGTTATAAGTGTCATACATATTTTCATTTGCATTCAGTAAAATGCTGTTATTTTGATATTATAAACAGACACTTCGATTTTATTTATTTGTATAGATGTATAGATGGTGAATAGAGGAGTTGCTGTGTTGGTCGTGAACTCGCGACAATTCGTTTTACTGCGGGGACGAAGTTTAAAAGCCCCTTTTACGTCACGGAGTGCCTTTTTGGCAAGTATTAGTTTGTGACACGTTTCCGTTATCCTTTCCGTCTATTTCATGATGGCTGCCAAACTGAGTTACGTTTAATTTCCTTGAAGCGCTAATGTGACAGTTGGTAGTTGTTATGCAAATATTACACGAAGTTTATTATATTGTCATTGCTTTGTGTCTCTTCAGAAAATTAAAAAACATTTTGTCCGTCTGTCTTTCTGTCTGTATGTTTGTACGCGCATCACGCAAAAACTACTGCATGGATTTGTACGCAGTTTTCACCGCTCTATTGCTAGATGCTTAACTTAAACTATAGGCTACATTGGATTTAGATTTGGACCCGATAGATGGCGCTGTGCGAAGCAAGGGCGTGTCGCTAGTCTTGAATAAGAGAGCCCAAATTGAATGTATATGCCACTTATGCTATGACACGGATTAAGTATGACCAAAGAAATCCCGTCATTCACAGCAATGTGATCACAGATATTAATTCTGCAACGATGTAGGGGTCAGCAAGGGCAGATGCCTGCCAGGGCTGCGGGACTGTCCGAAAGAGATACCGTGGCCCTGGAACACAAAGGGCAAAGAAGGAACATGGATGGGTTTTAGTCAGTACAAGTCTGACACTCCTTTCTGCTCAGCCCAGGGGGGAAGGGGGTCATTTGATAAATACCCATCCAAAAAAAAAAAACAAGATTAATTCTCGCATTGAGGCCACATTTGCGCCAAGAGAACGTTAATTCACATTAACTCAAGCCTCCCATGGGTTTATCTCGCCACACAGATAACTACTATGTGGGCTTTTCCTTACGTCCACTGGTGTATATTTATATGGGTTTAATTACACTTATATGGTAAGTATTCGAGAACGTGCGATGTGAATAAAGGGTGTATCAAGACCCTTAACGAAGCCGGGACTGTTCGAAAGAGATACCGCGGCCCTGAAACACAAAGGGCAAAGAAGGAATATGGATAGGTTTTAGTCAGTACAAGTCTAACACTCCCCCTTCCGCTCCTCACACCTCATTTGATGATTTCCCATAATAAAAATAAAAAAAGGAGGAATGTTTTAGTAATCATTATTTAGGAGATTAGAAGTAACAGTTACGCTTTTTTTTTCTTTTTTTTTTATCGTGGTAAAATTATCAAATTTTAATGAGTCCTCCCACCCAGGGCAGAGCGGCAGGGACTGTCAGACTTGTACTGACTAAAATCCACGGTGTCCTTCAATAGCCCTTTATGTTCCAGGGTCACGGTAATTCTATGAGTCCCGCAACCCCGGCAGGCTTTGGCCCTCTAGAGGAGGCCCCGTCATTATGCTGACACTCTTTGAGGCGCGCGTGGAACACAACGCGCCGTCGACCCGGGCATGGTCCATGGTCGGACAACGAGTCGCCCATTACTCGCCGCCCGCATGCCCGCCTACGGTGGCCGGAGATCGTCTACCGACGTCCGGCGCCGTGGGCGTCTACCTAACAGTTTCCCTTGCAAAGCTTATCTCCAGACTCAAACAACACCTGATATCGCCATAGTTTTCGAAACTTACACAAATCGTGACAAAAAATCTAGAAACAAGTTTTAATACATCTGCTGGCCTATAATGACGTCTTAAAGCAGGAGTAATTCCAGTGTGGGAAAGAGATGGCGCTAGACGACATGTACAGCCGTCTCTTCCCCACACTGGACTTACTCCTGCTATAAGACGTCATAGTAACCCCACTGGTGGCCTACCATGACGTCTTAAAGCAGGAGTAATTCCAGTGTGGGAAAGAAATGGCGCTAGACGACCTGTATAGCTCTGTTTCTTTCCCACACTGGAATTACTCCTGCTATAAGACGTCATAGTAACTCCCCTGAACTGTAGTATATGACAAGAGACAGTTTGTAAATAGTTGAGATCCAGTTAAAACTAGCAGACGACGTTTTTCAACGATCACTGAGCTTAAATTCATGCATGAAAAATGTAAATGTTTGAGATGAGCAAGCGTGGGAGAAGAAGCTATTTCTGTATAAAATGAAAGATAGACTGTTATAATAACAGACCGATATTGTTCAAGTTTCTTTTTTCGAATAAAAATGAATGGTGTTCAATGAAATTTTTTTTTTTTCTAAAAGAGGCTTTCTGAATATTCAGAAGCCTTACATTTCGTCTATTTCAGTTCTAAGAACGTTGTTGGCGAAAAATAGAAACCTACATATGATTATTTTAGGTGATATATTTGAGATTAGAACCAAATATAAATATAGACTATCAAAAACGACGAAACCCCACCGCCACGAGGAACGTTTCAAGCATCTAAAACATTTACGAATTTCTTTTCTGAAGAAATCATCGAAAAGTAAAGACATTACAGATAATACAAAAGAAAATTGCTGTTTCCGTTGAATGCGATAAGTTGATATTATTTCCTGCCCATTTATTTTGTTTTTATTATTTTAATGGACTGTAATGGCGATACGAAAAAAAGAACGATACTTGAGGAAAAGAGATTTAAAAAAATTACGTTTCACTCCTTAATTTTATTCGAGGTATAAAACGTCAGGAATTCGGTATGAAGTGAAATAAGAATAGACAATAAAAACAGAAACCACAGAGGTCTCTAATGGTAAAGCACCTTAACTGCGCGCGTCCAAATGAATTTCCATGCGAAATTCCATTTTAGAGCAAACCTCAAAGGAGTTAAAGCCGTTGAAATTCAGAGAAAAAAATTATACGAATGTACAAACCAGGAAAACGCTGAAATTTATGAACGCTTTTGTACTCTCAATATAGAGGACGTGGAAATAACGTATACAGGGTGTAAACAGACCCTTCACGAAGCTGTCAACCAAGCATTATGTCATCAAACTAAATAACTTGACGTAAAAATTATTACTGGGTAACGACTTTTTTTTGAGGTGAAAAATCACGTTTTACGTAGGACTCAAAACATTGTGCTGGTGGATAGATTGAATAGTACGAAGGTCGTGGAGATGTTTAGAGTAAAAATCTTACATTAAAATCACGTATTTAAAAAAAACTTGTGAAAAAGTTTGGAACATTGTCCCCCAGTATCTCCGTAACTAGAAGGTTCCGAGGTATGGTCTAGAACTAAAAAATGATCGCAATGACGGAGAGAACAAGTACCTTTCGGCTTCGTTAAGGGTCTTGTTGCACCCTTTACGCAACAAGGCACGTATGAAGCCTTTTTTGCTTTTAACGCCTACGGTACGCGTAAACGTGGATGAGCACATCAAAATAAAGAGTTCGCGCGAGCAGTAAAAGCAGTAGGTTCTTATTGTACCTTCAATGTTTTATCAACGAATGAGCAACAGAAAAATAGGCAATCGGGACCAGCTGAACAAAACAAAACCAACGACCAGTGGTCCACGTTAGCCCTGGATCGAAAAAACTGCACACGTAGCATGAATACCGTAGAAACGGGTTTTGTCGACGGAAGAATCGATAAAATCACAGATCAACGAAAGAAGTCTGTCATTTTGTCGATCCTTCCGTCGACAAAACCAGTTTCTGCGGTGGTCTTGCTACGCGTGCTGAAAGGTATGGGGGAGATCTTTGCCCAGATGTAGGATGATGCAGGTTAATAGTAACAGGGCCTAATAAGCCGTTTTATCCAGATCTGTGAAATAAATAATAATAATAATATAATAATAATATATTTATTTGCTTAAAACACGGTATAAAAAGGTCTTACATAAAAATGTAGAGATACAAGTACAAACATCCATCATCTCTCAGAATAACACAAGATTCCATAATCAATACAAGGAGAATACATTTGCAATACATAACGCATTGTGTTCATGTTTGTTATGAACTTTGTCAATATGTTAAGTGCATCCGCTGGTCGGAGCCATGTAGCATACAAACTAGTACAAAATTACATTAGCTCAAAGACCAATATGGTATACGCAAGTGGTCTCCATTTGACACAACTATGCAGAGTCACGATATTAATTTAACTTCGAAACAGTTGGCCATTCTTTGTGAAGCTAACTCTTTTTTCCAGAAAGTATGTTAGAACATGCGAATGCGAATTTAAAAATTCTATTTCGAAGCGATGTCTTGGACAAAAATGTGTTAAATAAGAAAAGTTTTTGCATTTGTCTTGTGAAATCAAAGATGCATGCTTTTATTAAAAAGTTTTAAAGTATGTTTAGGCAAATAAATAGATGCATAATAAAGTTTTTTTTTGTATAATACAGGGTGTAAACAGACCCTTCACATATCCGTCAACCAAGCATTCTGTACATCAAACTAAGTAACTTTACGCAAAAATTATTGCTGGGAATCGACTTTTTTTTTTGGGGTAAAAAATCACGTTTTACGGTAGGAGTCGATGGAAAGGACTCAAAGTATTGTGCTGATGGATGGATTGAATAGGACGGGGGTCGTGGAGGTGTGTAAAGTAAAAATATTACATTAAAAACATGTATTTTAAAAAATAATTGTAACTTTGACCCCCAATATCTCCGTAACTAGAAGGTTCCCAGGTATGGTCTAGAACAAAAAAATGATCGCAATGACGAGGAGAACAAGTTCCTTTCGGCTTCATTAAGGGTCTTGTAACACCCTTTATATTAAATTCTTTAGACACCAATGGACCCAATTTAAAAAAAAATGCAGCAGACTAAGTCTGATACAAAAAAAAAACCAGAGTGCACAACATTCGATTTTTAACTTTTTTCGAAAAAAGATGTCTATCCTTCATGAACTCACCACTTCTCATTAGCATAATTTAATCATTAGTTTCTGAATAATTAACCTCCCCTAAATATTACAACCCCTACACTATACATTGTGCAGCCGATGGTCCGGCACTCCGCCAGTGTCAAGCAAAGGTTCAATCACTGAAGGTCATTGGCGGGAGACGTCAGGCTATTAATTTTCGTAATTAAATTTGACCCTTCAGACAGCGAAACTCACTTTGACGTCTAGACGTCTTTATCTCCAAAGCAGTTTCCTTGCAATTTCATTACCTTTAGATCCTCTTACATTTGCACAACCACATTAAAAAAAGCCATTAAAATTAGCAAAGTAGAAAGATTAAAGTTGAAGTTGACGAACATAAGGTTAAGCCGTGCTTGCCTAGGTTGGTCTGTGAGTGGGTTGACCCATTACATACCGAGTTTCCTCCGTGCCTCGGAAAGCAAGTTAAGTCGTTGGTCCCGGCTGTCATTTCTAGATCTTTGACAGTCGTTAAAGGTAGTCAGTGGCCCAAAAAGTCTGAGAACCAGTAAGTAACCAAGGGGGTTGTGGAGGTCAGATAGGCAGTCGCTCCATGTAAAATACTGGTATTCAGCTGCATCCGGTTAGACTGGAAGCCGACCCTAACATAATTGTGAATAAGGCTAGGCAGATGACGAACATAAATACAGCTAAATGTAGGATTTTTTAGTATGACGTCATTCTGAGATTGTGTGGGCACATACAAGTAATCCTGGCACTGAAATCAGAGCAAGTCTGAGCAGAATAATAGACCCGAAGTGTGCAGACTTTTAAATAAATTTTACAGCAGAGAATGAAAACACAAATTAGGTACGTCGTACGTACATTCTAACAAGAAGAAATACATATTTAAATGTATAAAAAGTCTGAGCGAACTTGTAGAAATTTAAACTTGATGTGTGTTCTTTTATGATAATTCGATGAGTGCTTGTAAAGGGGAATGCATTCAAGAAAAGTTTGATGAACGTCTAGACTTTAGACGAGTCATATTTTTATTGGTAGAAGAATAAAACCATTAGAACTCGTATAAATTGTATACCCATCTATTCTTCATTAGAAATGGTTTCATTAGCTATGAATCAAACACCTCATAAACGTCCACGCAGGCAGTAAAATCACTCTCGCAGATGGAACTACAGCTGTCGTGGATGTAGAAAGTAGCAATCAAATATATATTGGCGGATTCATGCAAGTGTCCATGAGCTACGTATTATAGTTCCTCGGTCAAATAACTCTTTCTTTTTCATGGCCATCGCTTTTCGTACAAAGAAACGAGACAGATATAGAGATGTATAGCAACTTGAAACGTCTGTAGAATTACACAGGCATCCATCTCAGCACTGCGGTAGCACAAACCCGTTCTTGAAGCTATAAATTCTGATTACGAACGGGTGACTTGCATTCAAGTGCAAATTCTCATTTCGAGCTTCCTACTTCTTATTGCCAATGTTTTTGAGTTCATTGTGGTCCGCCTTTCTAATCAATAACGTTCCAATTAATAGATGCAAAATTTGCACAAGTTTTATTTTTTTGATTTCTGTATATAATCCAATATATAATATTATAAATGCGAAAGTTTGTGAGGATTTATGGATGTCTGGATGTTTCTTACTCTTTCATGCAAAAACTACTAAACAGATTTGGATGAAATTTAGCACACACATAGTTTATAACCTGCTTTAACACATTTTGATAATCCCGTGGGACAATTATCGAACTCCACGCGGGCGAAGCTGCGGGTATAAGCTGGTATAAATGAAAACCGCAATTCGTGTAAGTATGTGTGACCGCGTTGTTCTCCTGAACTACTTATAATAAAGAAATCTCAATGTTTTATCAAGTAAAACCTTGGGTTCGTGATAATCGATGCGCTAATTATGACAAAATTGAAACCAACTAATGGCAAACGGTGGTGGTTGAGCTTACATTTGCATGGCCCATTAATCATTCAGAAGCACTTAAGTTCACAATTTGAATCGTGTGATTGGCTGTTTGATCTAGCGTTTAATAGACCTGAGTAACATTTAGATGATTTAAACCGGCACCACAAACGGCAATACTGTCGCCAACTTTGCTGTTGCTAAATCAAAGTTAGTTCGAACTTTGTGGTTGTTGAAGCCACAGCAAGGGACGCCCAAGAGACTTATAGTTTATTCAAAATGTCAATCGTTTCCATTAGGTACTCCTAACCAAGTGGCCAGGTAGCAACTGACCCCAACTTTTAGATCGGTAGGCGGAAGACCATCTCTAGAGACGCTTTAACCGGCCAAAGGTCGTACAGGAAGGAAAATTCAACCCCAAAAGGATTAGATAACATTCCTACCTTCACATTTAGAAAAAATGCCATTTTAGATAAAAGAAAAATACAGCAACGAATCTATGTTATGAAAAGCAAGAAAATTGCGTCTGAAAAGATAAAGATGGTTAGTGTTTATTCGTAACCTAATCTTGACAAACAAACTTTCAAGAGGCACTACCGAATATTTGCGAAGTAAAAACAGACTCGATAAACATTGGCCACTACAACGTACATACTCGTACTTACTAACATTTAGGCTCTAGACAGACGGACCGCATTTCAACTGCAATCTAACCGCAAATTGCAGTTCGGAAGCAGTTTGAATGCAGTTGACACGACTGCAATAGAACTGCAAACCAAACGTGCAGTCCGATTGCAGTTCAATTGCAGTCGGCGTGCGCGGCGGCGGGCGTTAGAGATGGAACTTATAAAACAAACTATAACGATACTCACATCTCCACATAATCTTTCTTTTGCGGTGCACGACAGGGTCCATATTTGATCGAATTCACCATCTACAGACCTTCCTGAAAGAGGACTTTTGGCCGAAAAGTGTCGTATACCGACGATTCCGAGGACGGTTGCGCGACACCACGCAGCAAAACACGACGCCGTAAACGATACGTGTATGTATAGTTATAGTTCAATAAGGTTTTTTATATGTATTAGTTTATTATTGTTTAAGACTATTTTGTTTATTTGTATATGGGCCTTAGTTGCCTGATAATAAAATGATTATTATTATTAAAATAGAATTAAGTATTGAGTATAGTTGTGCAATCTTTCGCTGTGTGGCCAAAATACGAATCACAACAGCCATCTTATTTTTTCAATACGATTACACGAAACTATTTCACAAAACGTTTACCATCAACGCCCCCTGTCAAAGCCATGAAGTGCTAAATCCTCCTAGTAGCACTGTAAGTTGGGATCCGTCTTCCACTGTTCATTCAATTTATGATAGAATTTCTCTTAAGCAGTTTCTGTACTTCTTCTTAGCGTTTCGATGGCAAAATGTTTAAATATGTTTAGCCCAAAACTCAGCCACGCGTACCCCGCTCACTGATGCAGTAAATAAATCATCAAGAGAGCAGGTGAAAGGGCATGCGGGGCAAGATGGAAGGTGGGCCATTGTTTGTGGGGAGACGCCGCATACGCACTTGAGGTCTGAGCCGTCCATGAATCCCCATCTGCAGAGATTGTCTTTGCTCCGGCCGACTTGGGTTCGAAGTCTGTTTAGAGATTTCCAAGTCGGCCACGGCAACTCGTGTCCAGGTGGAAGGTTCTGGTTCTGGTTCTGGTTCTGTACTAACCTGCCGTTTTGTGGATTGGGTGACGCCTTCTCTCCTTGCACCAAAAACAGGGACCCCCGATCAGCATCCAACAGTACCGATACATTTTGAAGGATCTTGTGACACAGCACCCGTACTTCTAGCTCGTTGCAGATGTCTTTCACCTGTGACAAAAAGAAAGGTAATTTATTAATACCAATATTAAAATTCACGGAAAGCACGTTAAGCCGTTGGTCCCGGCTGTCATTTGTAGATCTTTGACAGCCGTTACAAGTAGTCAGTGGCCCAAAAAGTCTGACAACCAGTCTTACCAAGGGGTATCGTATTACCTAGTACTAACTGGGTTGTGAAGGTCAGACAGGCAGTCGCTCCATGTTAAATACTGGTATTCAGCTGCATCCGGTTAGAATGGAAGCCGACCCTAACATATCTATTAAAACTAACGGGATATTTACCATGTTTACTGTTTGTTTGTTGTCTGTTTGTTTGTTTGTGTGGGAACTCATAACAAACAGTAAACATGGTAAATATCCCGTTAGTTTTAATAGAAATGTTAGTGACCATGATAGTTTAAAATCTTAGACCTTAACATAGTTGGAAAAAGGCTAGTTAGATGATGATTAAAATTAAAGAATTCTGTACAGTTATAGTAACATTATGGTTTGTTTAACTTTGGTAATCAAATGATGTTGGTACCCGTTCGACAGACGACATAGTTGCCATCGGCTGAAAAACCTGGATGAGGCTGGGACGGGAACGTGGAGATTGGCACAAGAATAGAGAGGCCTATATCCAGCAATGGGTGAATTCAGGCTGCGGATGATGATGCTGATGATGAACCAAAGGATTGGATAAGTATGCGGTCAGCGATGGGTTACAGACAATTTTTTCATCTTTCGGAGAAGCTTAAGTGCAACTAGCAGTAGGCCAGTTTGGTGACGTTGTTGCTAAGAATATACAGAAGGACGCTGTTGGGACCATCGTTCCCCATTCGTCAGCTCGTCACCTTGAGCTGACACCTATTTTTCTGCCACCAAACGTTTGGTGACGCTGTTGTTATGAACATACAGAAGGACGCTGTTGGGACCATCGTTCCTCATTCGTCAGCTCGTCACCTTGAGCTGACACCTATTTTTCTGCCACCAAACGTTTGGTGACGCTGTTGTTATGAACATACAGGAGGACGCTTTTGGGACCATCGTTCCCAATTCGTCAGCTCGTCACCTTGAGCTGACACCTATTTTTCTGCCACCAAACGTTTGGTGACGTTGTTGCTAAGAACATACAGAAGGACGCTGTTGGGACCATCGTTCCTCATTCGTCAGGTCGTCACCTTGAGCTGACACCTATTTTTCTGCCACCAAACGTTTGGTGACGTTGTTGCTATGAACAGACAGAAGGACGCTGTTGGGACCATCGTTCCCCATTCGTCAGCTCGTCACCTTGAGCTGACACCTATTTTTCTGCCACCAAACGTTTGGTGACGTTGTTGCTAAGAACATACAGAAGGACGCTGTTGGGACCATGGTTCCTCATTCGTCAGGTCGTCATCTTTCATGACACCTATTTTTCTGCAACCAAACGTAAATAAACCCATAACTTACAACATAAACTTTCTCGTCGGAGTCGTGCCAGGATAAAAGTCAAATAAAACCAGAAACTAGTTTAAAGTGCAAACTCAGTTTCATATAAATGAATAAAACAACACGACTTACTCAGACTTGGGGCATAAAATTTTAGGATACAACCACTGCAGAAGTCAGTTTCGAAACTTTATCTGGAACATTAGAAGGGGACAGATCACTCTTTCTGTGAAGCCAATAAAGTACTTAGAGTAGAAAAAGTTTTGCTTGTTTTCTACCTTTTGGAACACTGTTGAATTAGGCTGCTAGTCTATACGCTGTTAACAATAGAAACATCGTGGATTTTTCAAGACCAGACAAAAAAGAATAAAAGTAAATACAATAGACAGACTGTTATTAAAAATTTGTATATAAATAACTAGCTGTTGCCTCTTCGCGTGAAATTTATATAAAAAAATATTATTTCGCTTTGAATCAGATTTTTTAACCAATCTCAAGGGTTTTTTTTTGCACGGCACCCTAATTATTTTTCATAAATAAAAATTATCAGCCGTCCCATACAAAATTTCAATACCTATTCGACCCAAATGTATGGGACAGCTGACAATCTTCATATGAAATATTTATTTTTACCAGATATAAATCCACATACAACATTCACAAACAGACACTAAAATGAAATAAATTTAAAATGACTATACCTTTTCTGTAACACCCTGTATAGGTAGAAGTGGAATTATCCACTTGAGCAAAAGCGACCAATGGCCGCGAAGAAAGAGCAGTGAATACAGTAAATATTTCAGAATCAACCCCCCCAATACAACCAACAAAACGTCCGATACTGACAAGTTTTGAAATCCAAAAGTTCTCTACGATTATTGTGTGTCACAAAAAGGATATAAGTTTTCGTCGAGGGACGTCGGACCGACGTCAAGATGCAATAGTGGGACGTCAACAGACGCTGTCCACCCACGTAACATCCCAACCCGAGTGTTTCGTTAAAACTAGACGTCGAATCTGATTTCCGAACAAATTTCCGCCGAGAATTTCTTCGAGCGTCGTCGTCTATTTACTGAATACACTAATATATTTTGTACATGTATTAAATTTTTAGAGAATGCTAGTTTCGCTGGTATTTCATGTAGGTAATGTACTTTGGGGATCATCATCATCTGCCTAGCCTTTTCCCAACTATATTGGGGTCGGCATCCAGTCTAACCGGATGCAGCTGAATACCAGTATTTTACATGGAGCGACTGCCTATCTGACCTCCACAACCCAGTTAGTACTGGGGTAATACGATGCCCCTTGGTAAGACTGGTTGTCAGATTTTTTGGGAGACTGACTACCTAACGACTGACTTTGGGGATAATGGATATTATTATTACAAGGTCCCATTCCCATTGATTTCACAGTGGGTAACCTACTTTTACAAATTCACCTTGAACAAATTGTACTGTAATTAATTTTCTGAGTAAAATGCAGGTCATCAGTTTGATGGGACATTGTTAACAATATTATTAAACAAATTCTGAATCATTAACATGCAGAGAAACATAACCTTGACATGGATGTAATACTCCGAAAACTACAAAATTTTCCTCCTTAAAATAATAACCCGTGGATTAAATCAGAAAAATAATTTTTCAGAGCAGTTCTAATTTCATAATTTGGTAAATGAATTATAGTATAAATAAAGCCCCTCGAACCGTCGCTGTCTCAATTAATACGTACACGAAATGATTAATTATAGTCAATTTGGGTCGAACGTGAGTCGTGACGCTCTAGTAACCCGAGACCCCAGCAACCGAACATTTAGCTAGAACAGGAACTTCGTTTAATAACTCAATCGAGAGAGAACTTCTGAATGGAAGGTATTTGCACTGTGTAGGCGTACGTTTACGTTCGAGAAAGCTTATTCTCCCTTCGTAAATACGCCATTTTTGGTAGAATAAGCGGGTAATAAGATCACACTGTCTGATCTCCGATTGGGGCGAAAAATATTAGGAGTTCATTCGAGACGACTGATCTTTTTCTTCTTGTTACAAGGCTGTACCTTATATATTTTTCGAAAGTTCAATAAGGTCTTATGTCTTTTCTGACCTGATACTGAAAAAAGACTCATAATACATGGTAGAAGTCCCTAGACCGACATTTAACGAGTTTCAAACTCCGAACACTGTCGAATATTAGCCGAACGATGAAAGGTTACGAAAGTATCTACTTATCTATAGCTGGCAGTTAAACGGCTCCTGAGTAGACGTCAGCCATCATCAATGAATGCGCTATGAATATTCACGCCCACCCACGCACACACGCGGCTCAGAGTGGAGGTGTTTATCTAGCCGTCCAGTCAACCAACTGCTTTTATACGGGCTACAGCAAAAGAACGTAAATCGTAACACAAGGAAGATATTCCCGGGTTATTTTTGACCCAATACGGAATTGAGGAAAGGGTAATTCCTGAAGGTCGAGTTAATATTACGGATTAGGAGGATAATGCAAGATTGAGGATAACCGCAATTTCCTCGTTTATATTGCACTTGAATGTGCAGTTACATGACGTAATAGTGACGCCATTGTTATGTGGAAATCAAATCATACGTTTCGTTACCGTGTAGTCAGCATTCAACACTCAAATAGCCATTGAAATTAATTCATACGGATAATTTACAGTGTTAATTTCAGTTACATTAAAACGTCCCTCGTTAAAGACGCATTGGGTGCATGTGTACCGGCGCGTATGGCGCCCGTTTATCAAATGCGGGCGGACAGTCGGCAACCCAGGCAGGACGTAGAAACAAAGCTACTGGAAGTGAAGTGCGACCGCTTTTACGAAAACCAGACGCGGTCTGCATAATTCAGATGTTGGTAACGCGCAATAATGTTAACTTGATTGACGAAAGAAGGGTACGTGATTATTTTATTTACGAGTACCTGATAAGACGGTGACAAGACTGCGTGGCGGGAAAGGTGTAATCTTGAGTGGTTGCGATAACAGGTCCAATCTCGGGCAAATAATTATGATTGTTATGCTATTGAGACATGCTTTAGCGCTTCTCACGTGTTTGGAACAATAATAACAACAATAAACTGACAAGTGTTTTGTGTTATCCTCTGTAAACGATCTACTGACATATAGACATATGCTTCACTCATATAAAGATAAAAATCAGTAGACTCATTACGCAATTTTTCGCCTCTTCATGAAAAAGTATAAGTTGAAATTAATCGAAATACTCAAACTCAAAGCATTTATTTCAAAACACTTTTGAATGTCAAAGGCGAAGGCGAAGGTACCCGATTCCTACCGGCTTCCCTTTGAAAAGTGGCACAGTCAGTATTCTACAGCCAATAATATTCTATACAGTAAAGATACGTATTCCGGCTTACCTCTTACAAAAACTGACCCTTCGCTACTGGAAGCTACAGTCCCAGTCACAAGACATTGTAACTTGTGAAAAGTACTGTAGTGCTGCCCATTTCAAAGGGTAGAATGGGCAAGAAACTCCATTCTCACTCTTTTAAACCAAAATATTTTTACAAGATCTTGGTAACGAATGTCCTTTCCATTGAGCTATGGGTGTGCGGGGGGGTCAAGCGGTGTGTTTACATGTAATTATCAAGCCGACCCGCTGTTTTATCGGAGCTGACCTCTGTGCTTGTCAGCGGCGAGCCGACAGAGGCCTAATTTAGGTACACATGTAAAACGACACCCGATCGTTTCGTAAATTAACTTTTATTTGACGTCACGGCGGGTTCATGGAGTCCTGAAATGTTAGCTGTACTGCGTTATCGAATAGCCATTTCCTTGTTTCTGGGCGCTGATAAGTCGGTACACAGTTTCAGGCTGGAGCAGACAAAATGTATGCGCGTATCGTGTGCCAAGCACGCACGGTTGTAACGTTTGAAACTCTTTGGAAGATGTAAGGTCTTACATCTGGCAGCCTGGCGTGTACGTAGCGTGCGAGTGGCAGCCGCGCGGTCTGACAGATTCCATAGAGTGTTTTGCACGCACACATCACGCCTCTTGAAAGGTCGGAGCAAACCTAGTCGTCTAGACTTATGGTCTGCTTCGACCTTTCAAGAGGCCGCGAAATATACAGGATGAATTTTTCAAGTGGGCTTGATTGGCCAAATCCGAAACTACGAGGAATAGAGAAAAGTACTCAAAGGAGTCTCGAACCCGATTTTATGAAAACTAAAACTGCATTAGATATTTGAAAAATCAATATTCCTACCCAGGAATCGAACCCATTGTTTTCGGAAAAAGAAATACACACTGTATTAAATACACCATTCGATAGCGTCGCTAATGAGGATCAAATTCTGAGAAATAATTGAAAAATTCTCTGTATAAACCACCTAAACTTGAAAAAATAATGAAACCAAGCAAAAGCTATCGCGCTCGGCCAGGTTATGATTTACTTAAAGTAACGACGCGCCATCTTGTATAATTAATCAAATTGTTATTAAGACAATTCATTTAATAAATCACTTTGAGCGGAGAGCCAAAAAAAAACAACTCGAAGTTAAAGGGCTATAAATTCCAAGAAAAAGGGTAATCCAGACATAAATCAATTTGTGCAAAGCGTCCCTTCATAATAGTACTAACTTTTTCCTTAAGTGTCTAAACACACTATGCCGAAGTTACGCGACCGAAGTTCAGCACAATTACGCCTGCAATGCTATTTGAATTACTGACGACACACTATGCCGAAATTACGTCGCGTCATAGCGTACAGTCTAACTTGGGTGGGGCGTAAATTCAGCGGCAACTTATTCTGTGAGCACACTACGCGACCAAAGTTTGGTTCGATTGCCGACGAAGATCCGGGGGCGAGCGGAGATCACTTTGTTTTGCGTCTGTCTGTCCAACTGTGTAGATAACACGACAGGATGCTACGACAGCGCTCGAGACACTGAATACACACACAAAGTTGCGGAACTGAATTTCTGCCGCGTAAGTTCGGCACTTACGGTGTGTAATATCAGCCGAATACGTCGGAACGTAAAATCAGCCGACGAACTTCGATCGCGTAACTTCGGCATAGTGTGTTTAGACACTAAGGCCTACGCCACACTTGACGGAAATTCCGACGCCGAACTTCCGTTGCGGTAAATCCGGAACAGACGCAGAGGGCGAGTGGTCCGCGACGGAACGACCGATCATCCGCGTAGTTTGCCCATTATTAGTCATTAGTGTTATTTGCAATAACATGTATTGGCGTTCCGACGCGGAAGATCCGCGACAGAATTTCCGCCAAGTGTGGCGTAGGCCTAAGAATCTGTGTACTTCCAAAAAAAAAACGTCAAATACAAATTAACGAGGTAGCTGTGATTTAGTTTACCTTTTTTAATTTGTTTAATCAGATTTTCCGAAGGAAATCACGATTTCCACTGAAAGGTTGAGTAGAATAATTTGAATTCATAATTAAGAGATTAAAATTAAAAAGAGAGGAGCTCGAGGCTAAATAATAACAGCCGCTCGGACCCATCTTTAGGTTAAGCTGTGCTTGCCTAGGTTGGTCTGTGGATGGGTGACCACCCATTACATACCTAGTTTCCTCCGTGCCTCGGAGAGCACGTTAAGCCTTTGGTTCCGGCTGTCATTTGTAGATCTTTGACAGTCGTTACAGGTAGTCTGTGGCTCAAAAAGGCTGACAACCAGTCTTACCAAGGGGTATCGTATTACCTAGTACTAACTGGGTTGTGGAGGTCAGATAGGCAGTCGCTGCATGTAAAATACGGGTATTCAGCTGCATCCGGTTAGACTGGAAGTTAACCCTAAAATAGTTGGGAAAAGGTAGATGATTGATTAAATTATTAGTGTTTGTTATTTCTGTAAATAAATTACTTTTGCCATTTAATGACCTTTTATGTTATTAGATGGTAAACGAGCAAGGCATCTACAATATCAGAACCATTGCAATTTACAGCCTGCCTCGTTGGTCGCGTGGTCGCAAGCGCGACTGCTGAGCAAGAGGCCCTGGGTTCGATTCCCGAGTCGGTCAAAGTGTTATTGAGTTTTTCCATCAGGAATTTCGCAGTAGCAGCCACGGAGTGTAGATTTGTCGCCTCTTATTACATGGGACTTAAACATAACTGGCGAAATGTGGTTTGTACTATTAGGCACACCTCTGCCCAAACCTCCGGGAATTACAGGCTTAATGCTGTTTGATGCAATTTACAGGTACGTTGCCAGTGCTATCCCTGAGATCAAACTGAAATATTTCATGTGCATGACAGCAGCACCCATACTTTTCAAACAATATGACGGCACGGTTGGCGCAGTGGCTGAGCGATTGGCTGCTGAGCTGCGTGTCGCGGGTTCGATCCCCGCACGGAACAAATATTTGTATGATCTACGTAGGTAGTTGTTCCGGGTCTGGCTGTTTGTGTATGTGAGTTTAAATGTTTGTAAACGCACCCACGATACAGGAGAAATTCCTAGTGAGGGGCAACGTTCTTTAAAAAAAAAAAAGGTCATTCAACTGGTACGGATAACATGCAGACCGGCTGAGGCACTAGACACTAACTGATACTTCACTAGCATTTGAATGGAGGTTTCGTATAACGCAATACAAACTGGGTGGGCGGGCCATATACAGGGTGTAAACAGACCCTTCATATAGCCGTCAACCAAGCATTCTGTACATCAAACTAAGTAACTTTACGCAAAAAAATTTGTTGGGAAACGACTTTTTTTTTGGGGTGAAAAGTCATGTTTTACGGTAGGACTATCGAGAGAGGAAAGCACTCAAAGCATTGTGCTGATGGATGAATTGAATAGTACGGGGGTCGTGGAGGTGTGTAAAGTAAAAATCTTATATTAAAAACATGTTTTTTTTTTAAAAACTTGTGTAAAAGTTGGAACTTTGACCCCCAATATCTCCATAACTAGAAGGTTCCCAGATATGGTCTAGAACAAAAAAATGATCGCAAAGACGGGGAGAACAAGTGCCTTTCGGATATGTTTAGGGTCTATTTACACCCTTTATAGGGTGACTGGTAATTAGTGACCGATACTTAAACACGTGATCGTACTCATGATAACAAACAACTTTCTCAAAGAAACATTTTTTTAGCAATGAGACAGAACGGCGTCACGCGGCTATAACAGCTGATAGGTCACAGGCGCGCGAATTTATTGTTAGAAAAAATAAGAAAGAAGTTGTATTACAACCCCGGGCGAGCTGTTTCACAAGCAAAGCTCTTCTACAGAATTAAATACCTGTCTGTTTATGCCTATGTAAATGTTGTGCCCGGCAGTTCATTATTTATTTCGAGTGGCCAAACAAAGGCTCTGTCTACTCGTCAAGTCTACAAACCGCATACACGAGTAGTCTCTGCCAAAAGAATGAATATTTCATTAAATAAATTTTTCATTAATTTATTTTTTCATAAAACGCCGCACGTGTTTCAACTTATACTTAATATTGTTTACGTCGCTATTTTTAGTCCCGGATGTATACCTTACACGGGTGTAAATATGATACAGATTGGTTTAGAAGGAGACTGTCACACGAGTACGAATAATAGAGACGACGCTTTTTGCAACCGGTCACTGTAAAGTCAGGGAAATTAATTGTTGAGCAAATTGACAACCAAATTATACAGGGTGGTCCAAATAGTGACGCCATTTAAAAATAGATAGAAACGAATTATAACTCGAAAACTATCAAGAATCACGAAACATACATGGGGTTTTTTCGAGGCATCAGGAATCTTTTTTTTTTATAACGTTACTATTTGGACTACCCAGTATAGTCCGTGTATTCCAAGCTACAACTGTCATTCTTTGACAGTTGCATGAAATGGCTATAACACGGCAAATTGATAGGATATTAATTTAGAATCTTGAAATTGTGAAAAGAATCAGCTGTTCCCTACAATTTTTTTTACGATTTCTGGCTTATTCTCGTAGTAAAAGTTGTTTATAATGATGAGCACAATGATCCTTTAATAAACTAAACTAAAACTAAAATTGTATACGCATTCCATTTTTTTTTTTAAATAACAAATTACTATTCAAATTGGTTTACTAAAACATTAATTTTAAAAGCTTACAGCAATAGACAAGTCACACGTAATTACAATTTAAATTCAAAATGCTAGTAAATTAGTATCTGAAATTATTCGACCGTTCAGTCAGCTGGGACTCTCAAGATCTTATAAGATCAGTTCAGTGATACTTATACAAATTAACTTTGAAACTTACAGAAAATATTTCTAGTATTGTGAAATTAAAATTACAATATTAAGTACGGTTTTATTATAACTTTATGATTGAAATCTATAATTATCATCGTATCATTGTAATCAATAATTTTTATCTTTGGTAGAAGAGGATGACGTACAATTCAACAGAGAATTTTCCCGTACACGTACACCCCTCGAATTTATCCAATGCAAACAAATATAACGACTGAATACGGGAGAAAATCTCAATAGAGTCCCACTGAATTACTGTTTTCGTAAGAGCAAAGGCAATTTTCCCGCACTAAAGTGACGATTCCAAAAATATCACCCAATTGATGCATTGGCACAGAATAAATAAATTGATTGGCTGTCATCTCTAAGGGGCAGTCAACATTTCCGAACAGGAAAACCCTTCAATAAACAGGAATGGCATTTTCATGAGGGGTGATAGTCAATACCCACCGTCAGGGCAAGACAAAGGGTTACCCGGCTTACCTACTAGAGCTCCAACAGTGTTCTATAAGCCAAGGCTATTCCCTCATGCATTAGGTTCCCTCCGGCTGCTTTTAGAAAATACACCTTAATTTTATTCCGTGGTTTTAACCAGTACTGCTCTTATGACACGAAAAAAGCAAGTGCTCATTTGACTCCAGAAGAGCACAAAACATTCAAAAGTTACTCACTAATTCAAATATAAGTTCCTTTTCGTCCAGCTGCCTGAGCTCATGCCGTGACCTCCGCTGCGGCCGCGAGGGTGTGGCGTGAGGGGGCTGGTCTCCGAGGAAGGTAGGGGTGCCGTCGACGGTCGTCACCAACGGTTTCAGGAGACCGCCGCGCTCGAACTCGTGCGCTGAGATCTTCCTGTCGAATGATATGGCTGCATTAGTTGTTGGGAATTGTGAAAATAGGGGGGTGGAATTTGCAAGAGGATAGTCAGTAATAGATGGCACAGTTGGTAATTAATCTAAAACTAAATGAACGTATACGACGGTACAGCATGTGAAGAAAGTCCACCACCTGAATTTCGCCAAGTTCATTTAGAATTCAAATAAACAGTGAGGCTAAAGTTTCGATCCAGAGTTTCGTCTGTTTGTTGCCAGCGTGCTACTACTTCATTTTAAACAAAATGTGGATAAACTCTTTGATATCATTGTCTGAGTGTGTGCGCATTCTAAACTTTTTTGACGACTGCTTTTGAGAAAACCAAATTGTAGAAGTACCTACTAAAATATTTTAGCTACTACCAACATCAGAATAATCAATTTTATCCTGCTTTAATAGTAACTAAAACACGATCGTTAGGTACAGCTAAGATAATTTTGAGAACTAACCGAAAACAGCCTTCCACGAATTCATAAACTATATTCCCTGAAATATTAGCTACCCAAACACTGAACAGGGCTGAAACTAAGGGAGATTATGATCGAGGCTATTATGCTTGTTCTGATTTAATAGTTAGGTATCTAGTGTGCACACTCAGAAGCGCTTATTTACTATGCCTAACTACATCTTATAGCAACCTTCAAGAATACCGTAAAACGGGGTGAATAGAAACGCTGGGTTGAATCGAGACAAAACTTTGAAAGGGTTTTTCGTTGAGTTTATATGGTATGTTACCAAAAGGGTCTCTAACTAATTTAGTGAATAAAATAGAGCAATTATTGGTAGAATAATATCATATAATTAGTTCAATGTTAAAATCCCCGTCGGAGTTTGGTTTCTGTTCACCCCTTTTTACCCGGAATTCAAATAATAGTCGTTTTTTGAGCTTGAAAAGCCACTATTTGATTATGTTGACAAAGAATATTATTGTGGCCTCATTTGTCTATTAACGGTAAAGCTTAATGTCGTACGACAACGACTGTGTTTAATGTTATGTTTGTGTGCAGAGACCCTGATTTGGTTTCAAAATATCAGATCTCGGTTTGTGGACGCGAACTTATGAAATCGCCAGCGAGTTCCCGGCGAGTGAATTTGCTGGTTATGTACCTACAACATAATACTCCATTCCAAATTCTTTGAAAAACGATGCTAAACATTAAAATAACGCATTATTTCAGTATTCAGCGAGCTAGTCATTCAGCAATTAGTGAACTGGACACCCGCCAAATGGTTTTAGGAGATATGTCATGAAGCTGGACAAAATTAAGTCTGAAAGATTATTTTAGGACAGCCTTAGGCTAATGTTACTAATTATATTAATGTACTTATAATCTAGAGATGAAATAATGGACTGAGTAAGTGTCTAGTCTTCTAAAAAATAAGAGTAAATTTACTTTTTGGTGAAAATGACGACGCTGAAATACTTTTAAAATCTTGAGGTGAAAAAGTTACTGCCCTAAAAGCACAGCAGCACTAACATTATAAATGGAATTGTAAGGGTCAGTTCACACCGAGACGTGACACGACGCGACGCGGCGTGCCCTCAAGCCAATGCATAGTATCGTTTGAAAGACTCGGGCCGCGTGATGTCGCGAGCGGCCGCGCGTCTTTCAAACGATACTATGTAATTCCTAATGGAGATAAAGAATAACATGGCTTGACAGTGACAGTGCGCTGCCAACCGCTGCCACTTGGGTTTGAATTGACCCTAACAGTGCGTTTTTATTATTAAGGCATTAATTTGGATATCGTCTAAAGTTCTTGAAAACGGGAATAACAGTTTCAGGAGATTAAGCTGTTTTTGCTCTATTTCAATTCATACATAAACATATAACATCACGCCAGTAATTCCGAAGGGTTAAGCAGAGGTGTACTTAATAGTACACCCACATTTCGCAAGTTGTGTATAAATCCCATGTAATCGGGGGCGTGCCTATTGTCATCAATGGGGCACAAATCTATACTCCGTGGCAGCTACTGAGAAATTCGTGATGGAAAAACCCAATAATACTTTGCCCGCCCTGGGAATCGAACCCTCGACCTCATGCTCAGCAGTCGTGCTTGCGACTACTAGACCAATAGATATATTAATTCCTACTTATATAATAAATACATGTCTTCGCCTTGACGCCTTCACGGTAGAACGGATTTGATGTACATTGGCACACGGATAAGACTTGGACTCGGTTTTTAAGACCTCTTCAAAAGTGTTATGTTTCATGGCTGTTAGAAAATTTCATTGAATAGACTTCTAAGTTCGAAGATATAGAGAGAGAACTTTAAGTTAGTCCTTCATACTTTCTGGCCTACTTATCTGATAACTTCACTCAACTAAGTTTTTAAAGAATTCTTTCAAAGTGTTAATCACCATTTATCTTACGCAGAACTAATTCTACAGTGTCCATTGACTAAAGAATCGTCTGTCTGGTACCGAAAGATTACAAACGCGGCTCCGGACACCGGGCGCCGGGAACAGATACATACTATACTGAAGTATTTGACAGCAAGATTGGCACGGTGGCTAAGCGACTGCTAAGGCTGCTGCGCTGCGTATCGAGGATTCGATTCCCGCACGGATCATATATTTGTACGGCCTACGGGTTGTTGTTCCGGGTCTGGCTATATGTGTACGCGAGTTTAAATCTACAGCCAAAATAAGTACAGAAAAAATAAACAGCCTGGTTTGGGTATCCGCAGCTGATCATTTAGCAATGACTGACAACGTGTTCAAGAATATCAGCTTACTTACAAGTAACAAAAAATATAGGTGCGTCTTACACAAGTCAATTCCCATCTGCAATTTATCTCGTCTTCCACAAAATTTTACTTTACAAACAGCTCATCATTATGCATGTGGGTTAGCGTTGAACATCGTCCTCCTAATCTACGGAGGGTGGTTCAACACTGGCAGATAAAGACGAGATGACAATGACAGAAGATTGATGGTGGATAGCAACGTGGATTTCCAAGACAGGAGACGGGAATTTATTTTCTGTCCTATATTTTCTTAGAATATATCGTGATCCCTACTAAGCTACGAACGGTGCTAACATTTATCTTATGAATAATGCCAGTTAGGTAGTTCTTTTTGGGGTAGACAGAGACTATAAAGATATGAGAAAATTAACATATTATTTATTTATTTTTTATAAAACGTCCCTACAAGTCAGATTTTTAAATACACGCGTCCACATTGTGTGATGATTTTTAAAATACACTGACGGCCGTATTTGTAAGCAAGTAAAAGTAGTTACTTGAGTTAAAGTCATTATTTAAGATACGATTTTTATTCTGTAGTTTAGTAATTGCTTGAAGTTAGAACTGTCAAAAGTTAGAATTCTTAGCTTTGCTTTCTTTGACGGTTCTTACTTCGTTTAAATTCATAAAAATGTTTGCTTAAGTAATTACTTGACTATAGATACGGGTGTGATCTGAGGCAACATTGGAATCTATTGTATTTAAATAACATTCGGGATCTGCACCTTTATCGGTTCCAAGTATTTTCAAATAAACTTTAGTATTGCGAATTCGATAGGTCAAAGAAATTCTTGACGTTTTGTTACATAGAAAAGGCAAGGAGAATCTCGACATCTCGTGGCATCCATTTGAGCTAGTTAAAATTGCACACCAATAACGAAATAAGAAATGGCAATACTACATTGCTTGCTTTTTTTTTTTGTTTTTCCTGTGTGAGTCTCTAATAAATACTTTTTCTTTCTTTATTGGTCTACAATGTAATATTAAATACTGTTTTAAGCTTTCACGGTTTACAACTACTTATACTGTCACAACAACAAAACAACAACAACACGAACAACAATAACAAGAACACGAACAACAACAACAACATGAACAACCACGGAAGATATCCCGTAAGTGACAGTATAAGTTTACAATGTAATATTGTCAAATGACAATGCGTTTTCTTACTGGTTTCGGCACCAAAAGGACTGTTTTGTTGTTAACAAATAACAATGAAATGACCTTTTTTTAGGATGAAAAATCACGTTTTACGCAAAAACTCAATGTTACGCACTCAAATCATTGTGCTGACAATTGCTTTGAATAGTAAAGGGGTCATAGAGGCATTAAAAGTGAAGTTATAATATTAAAAACATGTATTTAAAAAAAAACTTGTGAAAAATTCTCAAAAAAAACTCCAATATCTCCGTAACTAGAAGGTTCCCAGGTACGATCCATAACAAAAAAAATATCACAATGACGGGGAGAACAAGTTCCTTTCGGCTTCGTTAAGGGGTCTGTTACACCCATTATATGATGTTTTTTATTCATTACTATCGGTAGTATGCACGGCGGCCAATCAAGTTATGCAAAACCAAATTAAGCTGATCTTTCATCGTACCGGAAGCTCATACAAAGCGAAATCAGGTTATACTGGTTATGTATAGCTTGAGGTGGCGCCTTGTGTACGATCCTGTGGGACAGTAACCCAATTCAACGCGGGCGCAGCCGCGGGCATAACCTAGTAAAATATATCTCTAACAACTACAATATTAAACCCTCTTAATCAAATTGTTTATTTACATCAATTATTTATCTAAACTCGTTAACTGTTGACTCGGTAAGCGTGTTTGCTGCTCCTAAACCAACGGATCGGATTTTTACCAGCTGTGAACATAGTATATGTATTTGTTTAGGACACGGCTACTTGAAACTGTTGCCTCCACATTTATTAATTAGACCTAGACATCGTTTATCATGTCTTGCATCGAATTGATACTACTGTTTGTATGATTTTCAGATTGCTAGGTACTTATTCTGACTTATCGATATGATGATTTCAGCTCATATTACCTATTAGGTACGATTCCGAAGACAATCATATCTACAGACCGCGACGGCACCACATACGTGGAAAACACACGTTGAGATTTAAAAAAAAAAACATCTGTTCCATACATTTTGACCGTATAGGTATTGCACTTTTGTAGAAAAAAGCTGTTTTTTTTAACAACCGATGAAAAATTTCTACATGGGGGGCTCAGAATGATTTACTGAATACATGGTAAGCGTTTGCGCATCGATGTCCATTCCACCCTGTATAACGTATTTTCTACACGTGTAATTGTAACGTCCTACACAAAAAATAAAAATAAATGAAATACAGTATTGAAGAAAATAAGACACAAAGTTATAAGAAAATTAAAATGGGGTACGGCAGAAGAAATGATAATAATTTGATAGTAAATTAAATATTCGCTTGATTTATGGCCTTTTTCTTCCTATTACTCTATGGTGATTAATTACAAGGAAAAGAAAAACATTTCTAAGAAAAGAAAGGACAGCTAATTAATAAAATGTGCGGGCTTTGTTTGCGGTGCTGAAAGTAAAGTACTGTATACTTTACTTTCAGCACCGCAAACAAAGCCCGCTAAGATTTTCGATATATCGGTCACTGTGATGTGAACATCATAACCCTTTTTGCCGTATTTATTTTATATCCATTACCTACCGCAAGCGTTGGGCGGGTTACACAATTTATGGTTACCCTTTCCGAAATATGTTTTCTACGTACATTTTTCGAATTTTCTTGATAATTCGATAAGATTTACCATATTTCAGTAGTTCAGTATGTATACACGGTGGCGAACTGGCGATTCACCTGCATCCTTCAACGAGTCTACCCATCATATCAAACAATGTACCCAAAATAAAATTTCATAAAATTTAGCTATTTATACATGCATCGAAGCAGTCTGTCTACTGTTGTATCGGAATTTGTTTTTTTTTGCTCTCGAATCGGATATAAGTTTCTTTGAGAGAGTTGTTTGATATGACGGGTAGACTCACCTCCTTAAAGGATGCAAGTGACTAAACCGCCACCCTGTATAATACATGGTTTAAAAACGGAAAAGAGCGTATCTTACGCCCCGAAGTTGGTACTTTGAGATTAGTTGGGATTTTTTTAACGCGGACTGTCGCTTCTTTCCGATTAAGAAGTATTTTATGTAAAGTCTTATTCAGCAATTTCAGTAGGCTAAAATTTTGTAAAGGCCGCCTTATAACCTGCCGGGGTCGCGCGACCTGCCGGGGTCGCGGGACTCATAGAATTACCGTGACCCTGGAACATAAAGGGCTATTGAAGGACACCGTGGATTTTAGTCAGTACAAGTCTGACAGTCCCTCCCGCTCTGCCCTGGGTGGGAGGACTCATTTGATAATTTTACCACGTCAAAAAAAAAAAAAAAAAGGCCGTATTATAAGGCCCTATAAATACAGTCCATGATATTACCTGACAGGTGTGGTCGCGCCGGACCCGGAGCCAGCGCGCGACGGCGACGCGAGCTCGGCACTCGGCGGCGTCGCGTGCGACACCAGCCACGCGTCCACCACTTGCCGCGTCGCCTTCCTGCCGACAATTGCCGTTTACCTTATTAAATACTTGCAAGTACACCCAACAACTTCAACACTTCCAAGAATGGCTTCCGAGACTCGCAAGTACAGTCAACTCAAGAGCAATGAAATGTATAGTAACAGCAACTTTTAGAAACGATTTTCTCTTACTATATGGATTAACGTTTTCCGTTTTCACGAACACAGTATTTTGGAAACTATAATATTACGAAATAGCATATCTCAAAGCACAAGAAAATATTTTTTGAATATTGCTGAAAGTATTACACATTTCGTTGCTCGTGACTGTACTTCCAAGAATTACAGTTTAGTGCGCGTGATTATGAGATTTAAACGTAAACTCGTCAACAATGCGCTCGCGCATCTTTGCGATGTTGCTTCTTTGTGTGCATGAGCAATTGAAACAGTTACAGAGATCAAATTAACAAACAAGTTTACAACAGACGTTGGTATGTTTACAAATTCATAAATACATACAACAATAATTGTTCGTTGATAATAAATACAAAACATTCGATGATACAGTCACATGCGTCTTAAAATATTTCTATCTCTGTCTTAAATCGTAAAGTAAAGCAGGACAAAGCTATCATCCGATTAGAAACAAACGTAATAATTGTAACGGAAACTTTGATAACAATAGTATTCATATAAACTAGTTGACGCTAACTAGTATCGTTGTCAGTGTTTGTATAGGACGAGAATATCTCTGCACTGGCAACTAAGTGTAGAGTAAATATGGCTAGTGGCGTAATACGAACATTTGTATTCAAATGCGTTATGATAGTTGACGTTTGCATTCGGGAGCTCTGACTTTTAAAGACCTTGTTGATCTGATTTTTCGAACGTATTGTCAGGAATTCCGGATACGTTTCCTGAATTGTAAGAGTAGACTATTGTAATATCAAAATATATTCTACTAGCTTTAGCCCGCGGCTTCGCCCGCGTGGATGTCAAAGAATATCCGATTACTTACCTTCATCCCCTATTTTAACCCTTCGTACCCCACGTATAGATTAATTTTCAATCATCAATCTAAACACAAAATTTGAAGATCCTAACTTCAAAACTGACGGACTTTCATAATAACTTCCATCCCCTATTTCATCCCTTTAGGGGTAGAATTCTCAAAAATCCTTTCTTAGTGGATACTTACTCTTCACAAAGAACACACCCTCCAAGTTTCATGCCTCTAGGACCAGCGGTTTGGGCTGTGTTGATATATCACCCAGTCAGTCAGTCAGTTTACCATTTTATATATATAAATAGATGATCTACCACTAATTCATCTATGCTAATTTACTCTATGTTTTGTCTTTGGTTTAATGCCCGTCCCTTCATTCCCTTCACTTCAGTCCTTTACAAGTCACACGGTATGTTTGACGTACATAAGAGGAAGTTTGAAAGTGGCGCCGGTGACTGAAAAATTGTGTGGTAATCGGTTATCGTGGTATGGACAAGTGATGCGGAGGAATGAGGAAAATGTAGTAAGGAAAATGTTGAGTATGAATATAGATGGCTATAAGAGTAGAGGAAGACCAAAGAAACGATGGATGGACTGTGTGAAGGATGATATGGCTAGAAAGGAGGTGACTGCTGATATGATGAGTAATAGAGAAGTATGGAAGAAGAAGATATGCTCCGCTGACCCCAAATGAATTAGGATAAGGGCAGGAGAATGATGATGACGGTATATTTGACGTGATCGAGTGGTTTAAAATCACACAGACCAGAAATCAGCAGTGGCATGTACTCCGAAATTAAGAATAGTTTCGGAATACATGCCAGTGCGTGCCAGTGTGATAGAAATCAGCAGCATAGAAAGAAAGAAAGAAAAAGTATTTATTTGTCGCAGGGTCATAGCATGGCGGACAGTGCTGGTGACTTCATTTTTAATGCAAGTGCAAATATTATAAACATTTTTTTTTAATTTCCTCAAAAGTTTATAAAAAATTGGCGATCTATACATAACCCAAACTGTTTTAACATTACTCCACAGACAAATCCTTATTCCGACAGAGATTATAAACATTATTACACGAGATTAAAATAATATTCTTCTTTTTGAAAGATTTGTTGAAAAACAAATGTCGAGCATGGATTCAATTAGTGGATCTACATAAAAATTACACGAACTGTGCCCAGTTTCCTTTGTTTTCTAAATTATAATGAGTTAACTTGAAGAGACAAAAGCACTCAGAGATAATAAGATTAGTACTAACAGGCCTTTCAAGTATTAATGTTATTATAATCATTTCCACGTTCATTTAATAACAGACGGACGACCTTTTGAAGTCGTCTCTATTCGTCAGGATGACAAGATTGTTAAAGCAGTAAAGTTAACCGGCATTTCGAAAGTTCCAGCACAATTTTGGAACTCCAAACTTCAGCTTTGCACAAACAGACTAAGTAGACTCCGTCTTAGCGTACCTGCATTATTAAATATCAATGCACTACCAACTACGACCGCAATGAAATCCTGCGAGAACCTCTGGAAACTAGCAGGATAGTCTGAAAGCCGATATCAAAACTTGCTAACTAGGTACTGAAGCTTCTTAGGAAGATGGAAAGCGGATCTCTGAACTAGACTGAAATAATGTAGCAGTACAGACAAAGACAAAGTGGAACCAAATTATTTTTGTTGCTTTAACAAACTTGTGACAAACACAGACAATAAAGGAAGACGGGCAACAGCAAATGAAGCTGTATACAAAATAAGCACAAAGACGGACATATTAAACTAATAAATATTCAGTATGTTCATTCCATACGGTAGAATAGCAGTGACATCCTCCTTCCCATTTTCCGGGCGTCGAACCAAAGGACAAATGGAAATTCTCCAATGTGACAATTTGTATACCGGAGTAGAAGTTCAACAATAACATACGGTCCGTATATTTTCAAATTCATTTCAGTGAGTCTGCGAAACTTGAAATGCGCTTGAGATAGTTAACAATTTTATAAGCTGACACTAAAATGCTTATGCAGCATATCGCATTTTATATTCAATGAGATTCGCTAAAACTACATTAAACGTATTCTCGCCATTAACATTACGTGCTGGAGAATTTATATTAGCTATTATTGCTCACACGTCTCGGTAATCCTAATCGGAGTGTTCATTTGTGATAAGTGCAATAAAAACCTACACCGAATACTGATGCTGCTGAACTGAAATACTGTGAGGAGTAACTTCTAAAAAATTCAGTACCTCGACACCAAAGCACATGGTCAACAAGCCCATTTCTTCAAATAGGCCCAAGTGCCTCATTAAAATTCATACTACTGCCTGCCACCTGCCACCCATCATCGTAATTATTCAAGCCAATTCATCCATTCATAAAACTAATCAGTGTGTTTATATCTTAAACGTTTTATGGCCCATTCAGGGCCGACAGAAGCATTGTCGTTTTAAAGTTCAATAAAAATAATAACTTCCAGAATAAGTTTGTTTATGTCGGGTTTAACTGCATTAAGTACTTTTAGTGGTTGAAAACTGGTGTCACAGCTATAACGGCCTATAAAAGTTTTATGGTGAACAAGAGGCTACTGGAATTCCAAGTCATCTGAGGGAAATCTTTTTATTTTAAACGGCTTCAAAAAAGAACGTTTTTTTTTTTCCTTTTTGAAGACTGATCTCAGCTACAATACGTTCACAGTTACCTCTGATTTGCAGCACTCACAAATTCAAAGTTATATTAATTCTCGTCGCAATAACTTTGCTGGCGAGTTGCTGTGGCAAATACAACTGTAAGTAAAGGAACTGTGCATCAGTGGCGAAGGTTCCATATAACTCGATTCCTACCGGCTTCCCTTTAAAAAATGGAACAGTTATATTCTATAGACAAATACACATCACAATCACATTAAAGATATGTAATCCGCCTTACCTCTTACAAAAATTGACCGTTCGCTACTGCTGTGCATTATACAGTCCCTTGAATCAGTGCTTGACAGGTTAAGACGAAAAGACGATGCAGTGGATGACACCTGCAGTACAGCAGCGGAACAAAGCTGACAGCTAGGTTTACTCAGTAACTGATATAATGGTATAAAATGGTATGACTGACTGACTGACTGACTGGGTGATATATAAACACACAGCCCAAACCGCTGGTCCTAGAGGCATGAAACTTGGAAGGTGTGTTCTTTGTGAAGAGTAAGTATCCACTAAGAAAGGATTTTTGAGAATTCCACCAATAAAGGGGTGAAATAGGGAATGGAAGTTTATATGAAAGTCCGTCAGTTTTGAAGTTAGAATCTTCAAATTTTGTGTTTAGACTGACGATTGAAAATTAATTTATACGTGTCTCAGCGTTTTTGATAATTCTTCCCCCGAAGGGTTAAAAAGGGGGATGAAGGTAAGTAATCGGATATTATTCGACATCCACGCGGGCGAAGCCGCGGGCAAAAGCTAGTCCTGTACAAAAAGGTTTTGTAATCACAGGATTATAGTCTGATGCTAATATGACACATCACGACGCTGGCAGTTCTCATATAATCCCTTGATTGTCTCCAGCACTTACGGGAAGTGGAATTGTAGCTTATTTGCGCATGGCACAGAAACCAGTATTACGCGATAAAAAGCGGTTCATATTATTGTTATTAAATTTATAACTATGGTTTAAACTACTGGTCAGTAAACGAGTATCAGTCAATTTCCTTATATCCAAGTTTCCTTATTGCCCAGTCTCCTTTTATTTGTTTTATCTGACGGAAGTATTTGTAACCGTAAAACCGGTGAATTTATCACCGAAAGAGCAGCATTAATTTTATGATTTACGATCTCACGTTCCTTGGAGCGTGGAAATGTCTAATTTAAAAACATGGCGTCAATTTAAGTAAATGTTTCACGTGACGGCCATCAGAGAATGATATATCGCTATTTTCAAGTCAAAAGAATTAATTTACATAAAAACCTGCCCTGCTGTTCAAATTATGTTACGAAAAATTTAATTTACATAGTTTTGACAAGCCTCAATGGATAACTTATGCGATATTAATGCGTTTAGGATACATAACTATGGTACTTTGTTATTTAAATTGATTATGGACAGTTATATCTTTGTATTGAACTGTGTACCTTTATTTGTTTAATATTACATAACACGTTACGATAAATCTTAGTTAGTGAGGCTTTGACTATTCTTTCAAGAAGCTTTTCTTGTCTCTGGCCATGCCTTGTAATATTTTCTGACAAAGGGACAGGAATGTTGTGGTAAAATCTACGCGATTCAAAATCAGAAAAAAAGTGTGTGTGTGTGTGTGTGTGCGTGTGTGTTAGACTGTGTGTGTGGGTGTGTGTGTGCGAGTGTGTGAGAGTGTGTGTGTGTCTGAGAGAGAGAAAGGGAGAGCTTGCGTGGGTGTGGGTATGTGTGTGTGTGTGTGTGTGTGTGAGAGAGAGAGAGAGAGAGAGTGTGTGTGTGTGTGTAACAATTTGAAAATATCGGGAGCTCGTAGTTCATATAATAAACAATCACGGAAGATATCCCGTAAGTGACAGTAGTTTATAAACAATAACATTGCTGACAAACAGAATTTCACCTTCAAAGACACCAAATCTCATTAAAAACCTCAAACTGTAAGCACACTAACAACATCAGACACAAAACGAAACAGTGGTTACAACGTCCCGTGGCATGCGGCTACAAACGAGCTTATACCCATAAATTAATCTACATAACACTAATTTTAATTAAAGTCGAAATTGTTGAACAGCCTGTATAAACCAAAAGTTAAGTGACAAAGCTAGAGAGGGTTTCAACAACTGGGACACAGTAATTAAGAGACCTAAACAAAACTATTAAGACTTGTGGCCTTCTGCTAATAAATTATAATTTATATTACGCTATGCAAAGTCTAGGGCTGTTACTGTATCAGATATCGTATCTGTACAATTTATCGTATCTGTACAATTTATTTATTTAATACTTCAAGCACAAAGTACAGAGGCGGACTTAATGCCATAGGTATTTTCTACCAGTCAACCTTTGGGTGAGACGAACAGTGGTAGGTGTAAATAATGTTAATTTAATACCAAGATATACAAGACTAACTACATACAATTAATCAGAAAGTAAAATTTCGGTTCTGATTTTGACCTTTTTCCCATTGATTCCCTGAATTTTTATAACACGAGAAAAACGTTTAAACATGAGAAAAGTTATTCGCAAATGAATGTTTTTTCATCAAATAGTTGCGTTCGGCATATTGCAAAACTCCATTTATTTTTTTTTACCGACATCGAACACTGGTAACAGTCTAGTTAGTAATTTCAGAGAAAAGTTTAAATCAAATTCATCCTAAAAATTTGCTGAATACAGAATACGTGTATTTTTATAACTTGTGTGAATATCGAAATAGTAAACTAATTTCAATATGCACTGCAGTTACTAAACTAATGCAGAAACACAAACCAGAGAATAACGCAGACTTCAATTCAACAATTTAGTATTATCTGCTTTTATCATTACCGCTGCTGGGACACTCTATGAGGAGTGACCCAAAATCCAACAAACGGGAACAGAGATACGAATGTCACATGTCTTCAAAAATTTGGTTCAAGGACGGTGTAAGAGATTTTCACCGAAATAAAAGAAACAATGTTCCAAATAAAGCTAGATTACAAAGAGTGTGACACTAAAGGCGTTAGACAAAACTGGCAAATCAAGTTGGTAAAGTTAGTACTTAACGAGTGGGTTGCTAACTTGGTGTACTACGGTTGCCAACTGTAACTGAATCAGACAATGTACTTAAATGTAGTTGTGCAATCGCTACAAATTATTTGTTGTAACTTGTACTACAAGTTGGTATTTTAACTGTATAGGATACTACTCTCAAGTTGGGATGCGAAGGTCAGATGCACACAACAGTCTCTTTGTGTAAAGTTCCAATTTTGAGTAGCATCTCGTTAGACTGGGTGGTAACCCTAAGTTGGAAAGTTTTTGGAGTTCACAAAGATGAAGAAGGGTAAGCTTCTTGATACCCTTTTCATAAGCCAGTTTAACACTCAAACGCACAATACCTGTTTGGGAACTTAGAACTTAGTTTGTCTACTCAGGTAAGTCCTGTTATGTAAGGTTAGTCACACCATGACATCACTCAGGATCTTCCCATCAAAATGTTTCTATGGCCAACAATGTAAAATAGGCTAAAGATTCAATCGACCTTGCCCATCCAAAGAAACCACTAGTCCACATTATAGCCGAAGAATTTCCATTGTTCTACTTTTTGGTGACAATTTGAGTATGACACAATGGAACAATTAATACTTCAAAACAAACCTTAATTCAATTGTTTTAAAAACAAACAACAAGACATTTGAATACGCATTGCATTGAGATAAGCCTTTGAAAATTAATTGAGTTCCAACAAAAGGGTTCAGAAATTCTATAAAACCGCCCATTCAGTAATCAAAGATTTACGATTAAGTGAAAGCAAATTTAATTTATGAAGGCTGTAATCTTTCCGGAGAACAATGAAGGCTGTAGATGAAATTCTAATTGTTATCGGCAAGGACACTGAACTTGGCGAAATAGAAAACCATAACTTTTTCAAGGTTCAAGCAATTAATTACAAAAGGCCATTGGAAATGACGCTATAAATGATGATAATGAATGGTTTTAATAAATGCATGGAAAACCCGCTTTTGATAACACTTTACCTCCTGCAGTGTTGCATTTTGTCACGTAACCTCTTAATAAGCATGTGAGTACTATTGACTGATAAACTGTTAATATAGTATAACCAGTTAACGAGCTATGACTTCATTTATCAATACTTTTGTTCTATTAATCCTTATTTGCGGTTGATACTATTGGTATTAAAGTAATACATGCGCATTCATTATTCTCTTTCAATACATTAACAATTTAGTTCAACCCAATCACAATGAAACAAACTTTAATCATCATTAAAAAGCCACGAAATATTTTAAAGTAACATATCAATAAAAGGCCTTTTGATTTCTCTAAAGCCATTTGTTTAAAAGGTTCTATGTTAATTAAGCCCTTGTCAAGTTTAGTTTTAGGTAGAATTTTAATGGCATACGCACTCAAAGGCCTTACTGAAATCTTTATGGCGCCTTGCCGAAAGTGACGACTATGTGTCGAAGTCTAGAGAGTGAAAAGGGAGTAACTAGATATGTCAACGAATCATATCAATTGTTGTCGTCTTTTCGAAACAAATGTTGTCGACCCAGTTTTGCAGATCTAGTATTTTGTAGGACGTGTCAAGCCTAGACTCATCTATCAGGGCAGCTAACTGGGTGTCCTGTCTGGACATTTTCTTGTTAGCATCGCTTTTCGGACCGTCTGCTGCTTTTTCACTAGTTAGTGAGTGACGGGAGTCGAACTTGTTATCTTGCCGAATGACGTTTTGAGAAAAGCTTCTCATTACTTTAGTGAGTTGAATTTCAGAGTTCATGAAAGCGGACAGCGGGCGTCTAGGAATTAATTTCGGCGACTTGTTATGACAGAGAAATTGCACAAGTCATTTAAATAGTACTTAAAAGTTGGAAAATTGTTAAGGTTCTTCAAAGATAGTAAAATATGTCGCTATAGTATTCGTGACCTAGAAATCTCGAAACAGTAGGTACATCAAAGCATCAAGCGAGCACAGCTTACAGTTAATAATAAACCTGTGATATGGGTTAATAATCAAGCTTCTAGTACTAAATCCCTTTTATTCTCTTCAGAATAATTATCTATACTGATTTCATTTTGGACAAAACTTATTGGTCCACAAACGTTCATCGGACATGCGGTGCGGGATTAACCGAAAGCTTTCGATGATAAACAGAATTATGTCTGTGTTGCACGTACGATGAGATAAAACCGTTTAAGCCCATGAATAAGAGCCGAGCGACGGTTTATTTGTACAGTAAATTAGTAGTTTCGACAAAAAATCTGAAGCGAAAATAGATCGATTGTACAACAGGTCAAGATGCGTGGGTTTTCGTCAATGACTCGAATATAAAAAAATTCAAAAGAATTTGTATTCATAGTTCGAACATTTTACATCAGGTTTAGTGACGTTCCACTCTCATTATGAAAAGGGGATCGTGCCAAGATGTCAAGATATGTATGTCATTATCATAATACTGTCACTTGATCGGATTCGATATCTTGGAAACGACTCAGATATTTTGAGATCCAATTAAATGCAGTGTCATTCATATTAGTGTTACTGTAACGAATGAATTTATATTCCACACATATCTCTTGAAATAGGCCAACTTTTGGATTAATATTTAAAGCAAATCTCTTATAGCCAGGTTTTAGCGGCAATTCGCATTTCGCTCGCCTGCAACCGCGCCATTTGAATTAGCCATTGTATACGAATCCGTATGACCTGAATAGAACACATTCGGGCAACGTTTTCAACAAATGCCCCGCATGTGAAGAGCGCGTAAATTATTGTGGATGGCTTTTGTAATGATAATGTTTACAATAGGCATGTACCTCAATCAAAACAGCGCTTGTAGGTGTGTACAGGATGACTGTATAATGAGTTACGTCATTCCATTCAGAGTTTTAAATCAAATTGAATGAGATCCCTCATTCAAATTAGAATCAATGAACAGGTTTTCGCGTTGCAGCGATTCCTAATCGTAACTCGAAGTTGGTATCAGGTATTGAGCATTGTATTGGCCGGATTAATGCAAAGCGCATTGAATTTGTCGAATCATTGGTTCGATTTCCACATCAAGACACAAATTGTACGCCTACGTGTTAATGTTTTGAATCTGTTCGTATACTGCTTATCCCAACCATTAAACACTTGTTTTACTAAACTGGATTAGGACCAACTATTAGGTAACCTGTGCTTTTAGTGGCACCGCTAATTGTGTGGGCACCGCTAAGCTTAGTTCGGTAAGCGCCGCACTTTAGGACTCAGCAGCAACTTTGTGCATAGTTATTATGTTGCAAGTAATTACAACGTTGGACGATAAAGGGTACAATTTAATGTTCCCAGTACTGGGACTCGGGATTTTGTGGGCAGTAATTCAGTACGTCGGGCCCAAGGAGGGTTGGTAAGGTATTATGCCTTCGTCGTATGGCAAATACTCCTCCTAGGAACTGCTACCGGCACAGTTTGGTCTAGCTCTGTCTCTCCTGCATGACATGGAGACAACTGTAAATTATGGTTTTTCCCACATCTTTGTCCGATTGATTCATAGCGGGTTTCTAGACAATAGAATCGTTTCTCCGAGACTCGTCAAGCCTCATTGCCTCGGTGCGTTTAGTCGTCGCCACTGTTGGCTGGGAATATAATGGCGGGCTTGCCGGTCCGGTACCAACGTATCTCGTCATCCGCGTTCCCACCGTCAAGATGATCGAATTCGTTTCCTTCAGCTGGCACTTACAACTTACGCATGAACATTAGCAGCACGCGTAGGTTGTAAGAGTCGGCTTACAGAGACTTTGATCCCTAAAAAGCTTGCTAACTTTGGCAACAAAACCGCCGCTGTTCCTAAAAAACGTACCCTCAAGTGTCAAGTACCTAATTGATATTAAATTGGTTACAGAAAGTTGCGCTAAAATCAGTTTGCAATTAATCTACTTTGCAATTTTTTTGTAATTTTTCGGCGATCCAAATTTTGTTTTTTTCAATACCGTCAAAAATCAGTGTGTAAGAAAGAGAATGAATATATTTACCTCAAGAAGTAGTCATGCACGAACTCCTGGTTTTCATCGAGCCAGGCTTCTGTGCGTGCGCATTCAGCATCGTAGCAGGTAGGCGCGGGCATGCCGCCGCCCGCGCCTCCCGCCGGCTCTTCTATGCTCCGCAACTGTAGGCCTGCGACAATACAGAACGACACTCAGTTATGGATTTAATGGGAAAATAAGCTTCAGTTTTGCACTTATTATCGCTAAGCATAAGCTTCGTATTCGCGTGCGTTGAAAATATCTGGGAACCTCGGCTTAGTCATAGGTTTTTCTGATTCACTCTTTCAGTTCACAGATACTTTCGATGGAGACACAATTTTATTAGAATCTTAACTTGATTTTACATATTTAAAGGTCAAAAATCATAAAAGATACTAATAGTTTTAGTGGGCAGGCATTTACAGGCCATGAAATTGATGGTGTTAGAAAAAGCATGAATTCAAATACAAGTACCCATCAAAATGAAAATAACATTCAGGGACCATCATTAAAGATTTATAACTATATTTTCCGATTGCAACCTTACAGCCCTAACAGGAACATAATAAGCACTTCAAAGCTTTTCTATAAAGTATACAAGAATAGTTTCAAGTATTCCCGAGCCATGTTAACGAGACTCGTTTGAGAATAATAACGAAACCTTCTCGTCAAGCTTACTGTTTGCATCGAATCATAATCAGGAGGTAAATGTTACAGCCCACGACACTCGTACAGAAAATACAAGATTGGAAAATGAGATTTTGATTACAAAACCGATTCTTGGCAAAGACATGGAAAATATTGCTAAAACTCTGCAGTCAAGAGTGCTAACGGCGAAAACAAAGTAGAATTTGGCTAGAAAATATTTATTTATCTGGTCATCATTGTTCTTGTCATACCTGACGTTAGTGTCATTGTGAACCTAGACATAGGATCATAATCCACGGACATATTAAATTACAACACTTAACACATCGACATTACACAAGACGCGAACAAATAATTCAAATTGAGTTACTTAAATTAGTGAATTTTAATAGAAGATTCAAATCGCGTTTTGTAAAGGATTTATACACTATGAAAGTCGTGACTTTCATTATAACATTTTGTACGTCAACGTGCATTCAACCAAAAAGTTTTAATTTCTCATCTTACCGCAAAACATAAATGAAATTAGATTGAATTATTTATTTTATATAGATTGAATTATTATCTGCCCAGCCTTTTTCCAAATAATTTGGGGAGGCTTCCAGTCTTACCGGATGCAGCTGAATACCAGTATTTTATACAGGGTGTTACAGAAAGGGTATAGTCATATGAAAGGATATGCTGCAGACCATCAAACTGAACAACTTCTTCCTTGGGTTCAATATTGTAAATGCGAAAAAAAATTCAGCTGTCCCATACAAAATTTCAATACCTACTCGACCCAAATGTATATACCCTTTCTGGTACACCCTGTACAGAGCAACTACGAGTATGTTAAACGAAACTAAAATGAAATAAGGTTTAGTTTAAAACCATCGAAGTTTTATCTCTAATTGTTTTCTTCAATTCTTTATATCAAGAAACAGAAACCAGTTTATTACTACACACATTACTTCAGCTGCAGCTGCTCAAGACACGCGGTGGTAGTTACATGTCTGATTGAAAAATAACCTACTAAAATAGAAGTTGTAGAACTAATAATCGAAATAATTACTTTAGCCTATCAGATAATTGGTCTAGACTTTTAGAGATATAACGCTTTAGAGTACTAAAATGATTTGGAATCCCAATTCCCAAATCAGATACCTGAATGGAATTTTAGATCTGCTTTGGATTAGAACACGAGATTTCATAACACTATTATACTTTTTTTTATCGTGGTAAAATCATCAAATGAGTCCTCCCACCCATGGCAGAGTGAGAGGGATTGTCAGACTTGTACTGACTAAAATCCACGGTGTCCTTCAATAGCCCTTTATGATCCATGGTCACGGTAATTCTATAAGTCCCGCGACCAACACTATTATACTTTTGATTAAAGTGGGCTTAAATGAAAAACCGTAGCCGTTTCTTTAACAGACATAATTGCTTTTATAACTCCTTTACCAACGCATTGTTTTTTTTCGGACATGCTTGCAACATTATTTCCAAACCACGGCATCTCTTGAAAGCCAGAATCAACATTAAAACACCAGAAAAGCGGCGAGACAATGAAGCTCGACGAAGTCCCAGAGAAAAAAAATAACTGTCTTGGATCCCGCATCGAAATTAACACTGTTATTTATTTATTTATTTAAACTTCATGTACACTGGGCCCAAGTATTTGGTTTACAGTTTATATGTGTGGGTGAAGTCATAGTTATGCACACAAACACAAAATAAAACGAGCGAGCTCAGTTTTTATTAGTGTGCGTGTGGCACATCAATTACCATATACCAATATATAGTCATCATTCACTTATGATGCTGAAGGAGATATAATATTTTGCATGATGTTAATATAGCAATCCTGGCACAATGGCTATCGTCTTTGGTCACTGAACGAGAAGTCGTAAGTTCAAATCATGCATGCAATAGTATATTATTTTTCTTTTTGTATTCATTATTTTGTTAAAACTTTACTTAAAGTAGAATTTATAACCATTCCAACGTTTGAGACAAACATTGAACTCTCAGGCTATTTGATTTTGACTGTTTAGACAACAACTACCGACAATTTAAAAATTTTGTTTTCAAACACCTTCATTTATAAAAAATGAGCATTCTTACTAGTCAATCTACGAGTATTTGCATTACTGAGTTTATTGATTACTACTCTTGAGCATGTGTGTGGTTTTATTTCTGTGGATCCAACCATGCAACATTTATCAATGTTCAAAGAGGTGGAAATCGTTGTTTTGGATGAGCAAAACGTATCTATATTATGTGAAATTGTGAGTGTAAATGTGGTGCTGCCTAACAAACGATGGGACACTTTATATCGTGTCCTGCCTGTTCTGTTGTTTGCTCCTGTGAAATGCATCACAGGACGCTACTGAAAGAGCCAAACTCGTCGCCAAATTTTGGGCTGACTCAATTTGAATTGTTATCGATTAGCGTATCGATGAGATGAAGTGAAATTACAAGGCGCTTAATGATATCGGTGAGTAACAGTTAGATATTACGTTGATATTATACCTACTTCACTTTAACTAACTCCTCTATTCTCTTTATTCCTAGTAAACATTGAAAGGGATGTTTACTAGGAATAAATAATTAATGTAACTTAAGTGCAATACCTACCATAGTTATAATAATATATTATCATAACTGAATTATTATAGTTTCTTTTTTTTAATTTGTAATTTCGTATGATGATTATGATAAAATTAGCTTGGTCTAAAATTAGCTTGATCTAGCCTTTAGACAGATTAAAGAAAAGCCTTTGAATAACGTAAATAAAAATAGATTATAATGTTTGCTAATGTCAGTGTATATCTTATATTTATGTATTGTATTATTATACGTAATATTAATTAGGTATATATAAGTATATTGAATAAACATAGTGTATATATAGTATAAAAATATAGTGTTTATTTATTATAATATTAGCTATTATTATAAGGATTATAAATACTGTTTTTATCCACAGGGGAGAACCGTGCAGTTATGGGTCCGCCGATATGCGTATTTTGGAGATGTAGAACATCTTAGGCCAAAACCAAAGGCAAATTCATCGACTCGACACTACGACATCGTGGCAAGGCACAAGGCTGATCCCTTCTTGACCACCCGCATAAAAGTGTGCTTACAAACTGTGAGATCTCATGAGCAGAAGGTTACAAGGAGTAATAGAAAACGAAGGATTGCCGACTCATTATTAGTCGAATTTATATTAATTAGTAGACGAATATGAATCTTATTTTTATGCAAATAATGTTCATATTTGTTAAGCAAATTAGAACAAATACAAAACTTAGTAATAAGTAGGTAGGTATAAAACTTTTTTTTAAAACCACAACTCGTAAATTATTGAAAGTATGGTGAAGTGATGTTATTGTTATGCGATTAGAAGTTGTCATAATTTCTTACTATCTAACATGTTGATTCACTTCACCTCTAATTTTACTTTGATTCAATTTATATACCTACCTACTTTGACAAATTATTTACGTCAATCCTTACCAATAAAAAACTTTGTATTTGTCAAAAAAACAGGTAAACAACAGGGTATTAAATCATTATATCGGCCACACAAGTTTTTTTTTCTAACATACAGCCCCCACCAAATTGAACCTTAAAACAACCAATATAAGAAAGGAACATATTGGAAAAAAGGAGACGGATAATTTGCTAATGACCCAAGCGATAAGATAAGCAAACAATAGCAATGTTTATCTAATAAAAAAATCAAATTATTTCATTGGTTATATTTAGTTACTTTTTATTTTTTGCTTGAGTAATTTTATTGGCCACAAAATAAATTTATTAAAAAACAAAAAGTAAAAAGTAGCAAAAATAATTCCTCAGTTGGGTTCGAACTCGCGTCGTCGAGGTTAGATCACTAGCTAACGCAAGCGCTTACACCAATCGGCTATGGTTACCATGTTAAGTTAGTATAAAATGTTGGGCTTTATTGTAAACTCGTTTATATTATTTTTACTAGATTACCCGACAAGCGTAAAGATAAAAAAAATAAACCCCGTGTAGGGTACAATATACTCACACAATAATAATGAGCGGCTGTATGAATATTACCGGCTCGTACAGCAAGTCAAGTTAATTTAATTTTGTGTTTGTGTGCATAACTATGACTTCACTCACACATATAAACTGTAAACCAAATACTTGGGCCCAGTGTACAATAGTGGTACATAGGCGTACTTAATGCCACAAGGCATTCTCTACCAGTCAACCTTTGGGTTAAATAAGAAAACATTGTGATAAATAAAAAAAATAAATACATAAAAAATGACTTCTTGCTTTCGAAAACTTATTTACTGTTATTGCTAATTATTCTTATAAAATACCCTTTACTCTTTCTGTTCTACAATTTCGCTAGCAAATACCAGCTTTTATCTTTATGTTTAATTACAGCGCCTCTAATTATTCTAAGCACACATAAAACTTACGTACACGCTCCTAATTTGTTAGACTGCCTCACAATATCTCAGAGTGTAACGTCTCTTTTCCTAGCAACGATACATACCTCAATAATTAGTTTAACGTCTCGTTCTTCGGTAATAACGTTACCAATTTTATTTATTGTGACTTTGTGACCTTTACTCGTTGCCTTCTGGGATCGAACGTGACATACATTAGTTTTCGTGGTTCTACGTGCTTCGGGATTACCCTTCCGGCGTTCACCTGTTGATTGTTCGTTTAAGGTCCGAGGACCTTCTGTTACTTTATTAAGTGCTATTATGAATTGAAAATAATGATTGTTGGCATTGAGAAACGAAATGTGACATCCTTTATTATTGTTGTTAATGAATTTTGAACCGAAAGGAACGGTAGTTAAGCAACATTTTTAATGACTTCATTCTGTGTTACACCATGTAGAATGTAAAGTTAAGAAATATTTTCGGTTTATACTGAAACTAAAGCTGATACAGCTACTTTTGTATCTCGAATCGTCATTTATATTTGGCTACATACATGATGTCAAACCGTTTCACATGTTTCTATTTAGTTTGTAAGAATTTTTGATGTTTAGTACCGATGATCTAACTAGATGGTGTTGTCGTCGAATTAGATCGCGGTATGGTTTCGTTACAAGCGAAAGTATAAGAGGCCAGAAAAATATTTTTGTTTTGAGATTCTGTATTGGGTAAAAAAAAAGAAATTAATATACGTGGTTGTAAAAGTATCTATCTACATAGTTTTATTGAAGATTGTCGTGTGAAAATTATACATGGTCCTTCGAGCCGGATCAGTGCGTCATAATATTGCGCACCGAGTTTTTGTGTATCAGCACAGAAAGCAGTGGTGGATCGCCACTGAAGTGCTTCAAGCGTCGCCTGCAGAGGGCGCGACTGCGGAGACCTGGGTGTTCCGAGGTCGTCGCCTGCAGAGGGCGCCACCGCAGCAAGTTCTGCGGGGTATCTGGACATCCCGAGTGTGGACGTGCCAGATCTAGGAAGCAGTGGAAGTGGCATCCCAGTAGCTGAGTACTGCGCGCTCCCTGGTGGGCGTTGTTAATAACTACAGTGAAGAAGCAATAGTGAGTGAAGTGTTTGTGGATAAAACCGTGAGTTCAATTTACTTTGTCTGTTAACTGGACTTAGAATATTTTCAAATAGTTTGGACTTAGTAGATTTAAGTAAAAAGTGAACCGACGGGGAACCTATGCCCGATTTTCTAAAAAGTTAAAGTTAAAAACACTTGTAAAATGTTTCGTTTTTGTCATTTCTCAGTTTCACACTTGTATTTTTACATGTTCCTGTACAAGTAATAATACTTGTAAATTTGGTCTAACTGATACAGTCAATAGTTTGATAGGACTTTAAAGTCATGGAATCATTAATTAACTTACAACTAGATAACAAGAAAAATATTGAAAAAGGTAGACTTAATTATAAAAAATCTCCTAAAGAACGCATAACATTGTCCTATTTGGAAACTAGGTTGGAAGCGTTAGAGCAATTGTGGTCTAATTTTATAGAAACACACAGGAACATTGTAGGAAAAATAGATTCCAAGCATAATTACTTTACATCGGAGATATATGACAAAACTGAGGATATTTATATAACGTATAAGTCTGAGTTGAAAGACTCTATCAAACAAATAACACCTACAAAGACCAGTGTTAATGTAAATCAAGAATCTTCGTCAAAAAAGTACCCAAATGTTAAGTTACCTAAAATTGTCATTCCTACTTTTTCTGGCAAGTACACGGAGTGGACTTCATTCCGCGATTTGTTTTTATCACTCATCCATAACAATGATTCCATTGACGATGTACAAAAACTACACTACTTGAAAGGTCATTTATCGGGTGAACCAGAACAACTGTTGCGTCACACTCCTGTGACAGACGCAAACTATCAGGGATGTTGGCAAATTTTAAACAAACGCTATGACAACAAACGATATTTGTCTAATTCAATGTTAAAGAGATTGATAAATCAATCAAATGTAACAGAGTCATCAACTGCGATTAAAGAATTATTGGATACTACTGTGGATTGTCTATATGGCTTAAGCACTCTCGGTATTAATGTTAAATCATGGGATGCTATAGTCATTTATATAATAAGCGCTAAGCTGGATAGTGAATCACGAAAGTTGTGGGAATTGATAATTTGTGTAGATGAACAATTACCGACTTTTGAAGAATTTAAAACATTTTTAGAATCAAGATTTCGTTCTTTGGAGTACTTAGACACATCCAAGTCAAAGCAGAAATCCACAGTTGATAAGCCAAGGGTTTTTCACGCAGTCAAGTCAAATAGCAATAACTCTGTTCAAATTGTATGTCCATTCTGTAAACAAGAGCATTATCTAAGTCATTGTAAACAATTTTGTAAAGAAAGTTACCAAACTCGAAGTGAATTTGTCCGAACTCACAATTTATGTTACAATTGTTTAGGCACGAACCATTCGATTAAATATTGTCGTGTTAAAACTTCATGTCAAGTCTGCAAGCGTAGACACCACTCATTATTGCACCCCACGGCATCCTCAAGAGCATCATCACCCAATAGCCAACCGGTAGAGGCTGTAGCAATCAAATCAGCAGTGTCCACACTGCAAACGGCTTCCGGTACGGCACAAGAATCAGAATCTTCAAGCATAGCGACACACTTTTCTAAAAAAGTTGTGCCAAATCGAGTTTTATTAGCGACCGCTCTCGTCGAAGCACAGACTAAGAATGGTCAGAAACAACTGTTGAGGGCGTTATTGGATCAAGGATCCCAGGCCTCTTTCATAACCGAATCAGCCGTTCAATTGCTCGGACTACAGAAAATACGAAGTAATAGTATTATCTCAGGCATAGGATGTGACGAGGGCAATTTTGCCTCTAGTTTCTTGGTTTATTTAACCATTCATTCACGTCACGATCCAAGTGCAATTATTCAAGTTCGAGCATATGTGTTAAGTAAATTAACAACGTTGATTCCTTCAACTAAAATGTATATATCAACTTGGCCTGAACTAGAAGATATAACTCTGGCAGATCCAGAGTATCACACTCCAAACAAAATCGATGTTTTGTTTGGAGCAGAAGTTTACAGCCAAGTTCTTAAAGAAGGTTTAGTCAAACACTCTCCAGGGCCCTTAATTGCACAAAATACAACACTGGGCTGGATTTTGTCTGGACTAACATCCACAGATAGCGATCGGAATACAGCACATTGTCACAATGTAGTAAGTATGCATTCTCACATCACTGAGAATGACATGCTTAAGAATTTTTGGGAGATCGAATCTGATGTTTTTAATGTAAAAAAGGTACTCACCTTAGAAGAACAACGGTGCGAAGAATTCTTCTCTCGTACTACACGACGAGATGCTACTGGGCGATACATAGTGAAACTTCCATTTCGTGAGTCAGATCCACAAAGTAAAATCGGATACACCAAAGACATCGCACTGAAACGATTTCATCATCTTGAACAGCGTTTCAAGAAAGATCCTGAGATCAAAATAAAATACACTGAAGTCATCCAAGAATACCTTGACCTTGGTCACATGAAGGTGGTGCTTCGCGAAACTGATGATAAGCAGTCGGAAGCAGTCTATCTGCCTCACCACGCAGTTATTCGCGAAGATAAGACTACTACTAAAGTCAGAGTTGTGTTCGACGCTTCTTCTAAGGGTTCTAACGGTGGATCTCTTAATGATACGTTGATGGTAGGTCCCACCATACAACCGGAGTTACGCCACACCATCATGAGATGGCGGCTGTATCCAATTGTATTGGTTGCAGATATAGTAAAAATGTATCGTCAAATCAAAGTTGCTCCTGAAGACACACACTTCCAAAGACTTGTTTGGCGGAGTGATCCTGCAACTGAAATAAAAGAGTATGAATTACTGAGAGTTACCTTCGGCACTGCATCCGCTCCTTACCTTGCCGTGAAATCGTTGCAGCAGCTGGCGCACGATGAGGGAGCTGAGTTTCCGCTGGTATCTGAAAAAATAAACACTGAATTCTATGTAGATGATTATATGTCAGGATGTCAAACGGTGGAGGATGGAAAGCGGATTTACAAGGAAATGGAAAAATTACTGGGAAAAGGTGGTTTTCAGTTACAAAAGTGGATGACAAACAACAGGGAATTAACAGAGGAAATAGTGGGAAAAGATACAACTCAGGAAGAACTAGTGGAGATAAAACTGAATGAGGTGGTTAAAATACTAGGACTTTCTTGGGATAGAGAATCAGACAGTTTCAGATATTCAATCACATTTCCGCAACCTGCTTCTGTAACAAAACGAAAAGTAATATCAGACATTTCACGACTGTTCGACCCCTTAGGGTGGGTAGCGCCGTGCGTTGTCATGGCGAAAATAATGATTCAAAAGATATGGCTGGCTGGCATCGACTGGGATGACCGATTACCAGATGATTTATTAAAAGAATGGCAAACATATCAAAAGGAATTATTGAGCTTACCTGAATTTCATGTTCCAAGATGGGTTGAATCCAGAGAAGACGATGTTCTTGTAGAATTGCATGGCTTTTGTGACGCTTCCAATTTAGCGTACGCAGCTGTTGTGTATTTGAGGATAATTGGCATTGATGGAGATATCAAAATTAATTTAATATCTGCAAAAACCAAGGTTGCTCCGATAAAGCAACTTTCAATTCCTCGTCTTGAGTTGATGGGCGCTGTTTTATTGGCCAAATTGATTACGGAGATAGCTGAAATTCTGGGCATACCTAAAGAAAATATACACTGTTGGACAGATTCGACTGTAGTTCTGGCTTGGCTGAGTAATCATCCCAGCCGCTGGACAACATTTGTTGGCAATCGGGTGTCTGAAATTATGAATTATTTAGACAATACTCAATGGGGACATGTGAAATCTAATCACAACCCTGCAGATATCGCGTCAAGAGGTATGACACCATCAGCACTTTCACAGTCATCTCTGTGGAAGCACGGTCCTTTGTGGTTGAAGAAAGAACCAATTGATTATGTCAAACTAAATTCGATGTCAACTAACCTAGAGAAAAGATCATCGAAAGGAGTTACAGCGCACGTGATAACAAAAATAGAAGATAACCTGTGGACAAAATATTCATCACTTCAAAAATTGATCAGAGTAGTGGCATATTGTAGACGATTTTTAAGATTTAAACAACATAAAGAACCTTACCTGACAAGTGAAGAGTTGACAGCTGCTCTGGAAATCTGCATTAGAAAATGTCAAGAACAAGAATTTAAGGAAGACATAGAAAACATCAAGAAGACAGGAAATGTAAGTAAGAAATGTAAATTACGACCTTTATGTCCTATGATAGATGAGCAAGGAATTTTAAGAGTAGGAGGAAGAATTGAAAAGTCAGAAGTATCGGAAAGTATGAAGCATCCTATCATAATTCCACACCGCCATCACTTCGCTACGTTGCTCGTCAGCGAAGCTCACAAAAACACTCTACACGGAGGTCCAACATTAATGTTAAACTATTTGCGCACAAAATATTGGATCATATCTGCTAAAAATTTAGTAAAAGCCTATGTACACAAGTGTGTGGTATGCGTTCGGCATTCAGCGACGTTTAAAAATCAACTCATGGGTCAATTGCCGACCTGTAGAGTGTCACCTGCCAAGCCGTTTTTGCATACCGGTGTTGATTTCGCCGGCCCAATCAATATAAGAGTATCTAAGGGTCGTGGCAATAAGGCTTACAAGGGGTACATCTGTTTGTTTGTGTGCATGGTCACTCGAGCGGTGCATATAGAAGCCATTAGCGATCTAACCTCTGAAAGTTTTATAGCCGGTTTCAAGCGATTTGTCGCTAGAAGAGGCCATTGCAGTGATATTTGGAGCGACAACGGAAAGAATTTTGTAGGCGCAGCTAAGGAACTGCAAACCTTAGTCGCTGCTGAGCAGTCAGTGGTCGCTAATGAAATTAGAGGTTGGCTCAGTTGTAAAGGTGTCAAGTGGCATTTTATACCTCCCCATGCCCCAAACTTTGGTGGAGTCTGGGAAGCCGGCATCAAATCAACAAAATTCCACTTAAAGCGCGTTATTGGTGATTCCACTCTTACGTACGAGGAAATGGCTACCTTACTTGTACAGGTTGAGGCTTGCCTCAATTCAAGACCTATTTCTCAACTTTCGCAAAATCCTGATGATCCAATGCCGCTTACACCCGGTCATTTTTTAATCGGAGAACCTCTGGTTCTTGTGCCTGAACGTAATTACGAGCGTAGCTCTGTGGGCACGTTGAGACGATGGCAACTCGTACAAAAAATGACCCAAGATTTCTGGCGACGATGGTCCATGGAAGTGCTAACTTCGATGTTGCAGCGTTATAAATGGGCGCAAAAAGACGTTGAGCCGAATGTTGGCGACATTGTCCTTGTAAAAGAGGACAATCTTCCTCCTGGCAAATGGTTGCTGGGTAGGATTTTAAAAAAGCATCCTGGTTCGGACGGACTCACACGAGTAGTTACTCTAAAATGTAATGGTTCTGAATTTAAAAGACCTACTTGTAAACTGTGTGTATTACCAACCAGTGATTGATATTGTTTTTATTTTTTGTTGTTTCTTTTTATTTCCACAGCCCCCTTGACCTCATGGTGGGCGGCTTTAATTCAAAGGACAACTCATTCGAGCATGTCCTTGGTGGGCGGAATGTCAAACCGTTTCACATGTTTCTATTTAGTTTGTAAGAATTTTTGATGTTTAGTACCGATGATCTAACTAGATGGTGTTGTCGTCGAATTAGATCGCGGTATGGTTTCGTTACAAGCGAAAGTATAAGAGGCCAGAAAAATATTTTTGTTTTGAGATTCTGTATTGGGTAAAAAAAAAGAAATTAATATACGTGGTTGTAAAAGTATCTATCTACATAGTTTTATTGAAGATTGTCGTGTGAAAATTATACACATGATGTCTAGACTACCCCGAGGGCTACACTTACTCGAAACAGCTTTGGCGAAGTTGCAAAACGTACCACCAATATATTTGTCAAATATTCAGGAATCACAATATTTGCTAGCTAATTTCCGAATGGTTAGGCAGAGGTATACAATCCAACGCTACCAATCCACATTTCACCAATTATGTTTAGTCCCATGTAATAGGGAGCAAGCCTATTGCCAACAGCCGGGCACAAATCCAGATCCCGTGGCTGCTACTGAGAAATTCCTAACGGAAAAGCCCAATAATACTTTGCCCAACCTGGGAATCGAACTCAGGACCTCATGCTCAGCAGTCGCGCTTGTGACCACTAGACCAACTTAAATGTTTGCTAATGGTAAGCAAGACAGAGAGGTTTGGAAGGAGAAAGGGGAGGCCTTTGACTAGCAAAGGGTCACTCAAAGAGGCTTTTAAAAAAACTAAAATATTGGTAAGCTATATCAGTACTAAATAATTCCATGGCTACAAAGGGTGTAAATAGACCCTTAACATATATGAAAGGCACTTGTTCTCGCCGTCTTTGCGATCAATTTTTTGTTCTAGACCAAACCTGGGAACCTTATAGTTACGGAGATTTAAATACATGTTTTGGATTTTTTACTTTACACACCTCCACGACCCCCGTACTATTCAATCCATCCATCAGCACAATGCTCTTGAGTGCTTTCCATCGAGTCCTACCGTAAAAAGTGATTTTTCACCTCAAAAAAAAAAGTCGATTCTCAGCAATAATTTTTGCGTAAAGTTACTTAGTTTGATTACAGAATACTTGGTTGACGGCTATGTGAAGGGTCTGTTTACACCCTGCATGATAGCCTTCACATAGCCGTCAACCAAACATTCTGTACATTAAACTAAGTAACTGATGGATGGATTGAATAGTACGGGGGTCGTGGAGGTGTATAAAGTAAAAATCTTACATTAAAAACATGTACTTATAAAAACTTGTGAAAAAGTTGGAACTTTGACCCTCAATATCTAACTAGGAGGTTCCCAGGTATGGTCTAGAACAAAAAAATGATCGCAAAGACGGGGAGAACAAGTGCCGTTCAGATATGTTAAGGGTCTATTTACACCCTTTATAATCACTGACGAATGAACTCTTTATTCTGGGATACCACTTTCCCGAGCACATTAATTAAAACTAAGTAAGTAGCGATAATAGTCTCATGATACATTAACTGCAAGAGAATGGAACTGTCGTATAACCGTTATATCAAACGTGTTGTTAATTGAGCTAGCGAGGATAAACATTTGCTTTTGTCTAATTGAAATTGACACTAGGTAGAATGGGTGATTAGCCTCGTAATTGAAGATGGCAGATATAATTGGATGTTTGGTACGTGTATGCCCGTTCGTCCCAGGTATTAGGGGCCGTTCAAATATTACGTAAGTATTTATTACAATTATTTACCCCCCCCATCCCCGTTGTCAGCAAAAGTAAGCAAAGCTCTTACCGCCTCCCCCATGCTTACGTAAACATTTTTCAATTATAAATGTATTTTTTTAATATTATAATTATAATTTAAAAAAATAAGAAAATAGATTTAAAGTATTCAACATAGAGTAAGGGACAAAAATATTATAATCTTACGAACATAACAAACTTATTTTAAATATTTGGTAAAAAATAACTACCGATGACGTAATCATCATCTAGACTCCCCTAACCCCCATGTTATTCAAAATAAGCAAAACAAAGACCCCCCACCCCCCCCATAGTGCTTATACTTTACTTGTTACTTTGGTAATATATATAACATGTCTGTGATATTATCTAATATTTAATGTAGCGACACTTGGGAGAGACCTATGTCCAGCAGTGGACGTCTTTCGGCTGAAATGATGTTGATGTGAACGTGCTCTTTGTGACAGCAAGGTACTTAGAAAATAACGCGGAAAATGTGAGTGTACAGTATTCATCTGCCTACTCTTTCAGATAACGGTATTTTCAAAAGTGTATATAAAGTAGCTGGGTTTTAGGACACTTTTTTCGAGTTAGTACTTACACCTATCCTATAGACTGCTTCTAGATTTCGCTAACGCTCGTTCCGTAATCCCTACTAATTAACGCGCGACAGATTTTGATTTAACAGTTTCACTTCGATAGATTATAATCTACCGTAAAATAATGCGTGAAATTGTTAGCAGTATGTTACGGTTCACAATCTTTCGACAGTTTACAATCTCGCGAGATAGATTATAATCTAACGGTATTTACAATTTTACGGTGACATAATTATTAAGTATTGAAGATGCCCCTGGCTGGAGACCTTCGGTCAAAGTACCCACAGGATAGTTCGGTTAAGCAGAAGAAAACCTCCTAGGTTGACCTGCGAGATGCCATTCGCAAGAAAAAAAAAACAATAAGCGAATAGTAAAGGCGCCTGTAGTAAATCTTGATTTAGATGCAGTATTAGGTATCAGATCGACCAACAGACTGGTTTATTGGACTGCATATTAAAAAAAAATATGCAAAAAATTAAAAAACCAACATCAAGCAATCGATCTTCACGAAGTCCCACCGGCTGTCGAAGACAAGTCCAAGGTACCATCCCATTAAAAAAAAAAACAGCGTTCGATATTAAACCGGATGTTTGTTCCAATTTATCACGATGTAAGTCACTAGCAGGCTTAAAAAAATATGGCTTCCAAAGATAAACTATGTTGCACCAATGAAACATACTGGACTGCAGTGGCGAAGGATCCATACAACTCGATTCTGACCGGCTTCCCTTTGAAAAATGGCACTGCCAGTATTTTATAGACAAATCACATTAAAGATTATGTACTCCGGCTTACCTCTTACAAAAACTGACTCTTCGCTACTGCTGGACAGTATGTATGTTTCCTGCCGTGAGAAAATAGTGCATATTTTAATTAATTAAGGAAAATAATCAGCGTAAATTACTTATGCAGATTACGGCAGATAAAGGCAATTTAGATAGCTCGCTTAGCTTCGGAGTTAATGTGTTGGCAATTAAATTAGTTTCTAATTAGCTTTTACGTAATTGACAATTCTAATGAGACTCAAACGTGTTAATATAAAAGTGGTTAATTTAACCTCTGTCTGGTGGAGTTAACTGTATTTAGGATTGCGTCACAACATGACCCACAGTTCATCAAAATTAATAAATAATTAATTCAAATAACTAATATGATGAGGTGTGGTGTGGTGTCTATTTTTAATTAATACGATGTCTTAGAAAGCTAAGACATCGTCATCACCAAGCCTTTTCCCAACTAAGCTGGGGTCAGCTTCTAGTCTAACCGGATGCAGCTGAAAACGGGTATTTTACATGGACCGACTGCCTAACTGACCTCCACAACCCCGTTAGTACTGGGTAATAGGAAACCCCTGAGTAAGACTTGTTGTCAGACTTTCGGGACACTGACTACCTGTAACGACTGTCAAAGATTTCAACATGACAGCCGGAACCAACGACTTAACGTGGTTTCCGAGGCATGGATAAAACTCGGAATGTAATGGGTGGTCACCCATCCACGGACCTAATTAGGCAAGCACGGCTTAACCTACAAATCGGCCCGAGCAGCTGTTATTATTTAGTCACGAGCACCAGTTTCTAAGACATGGACCCTAAAATAGCAAGCGTTCCTCAATTCCTCATTCTACCGCAGCGCGATCTTCCTACCAAAAAAATATTCTATAGAAAGCTGTAGATTTTTTTAAAACCCGATGACGTAATAGGAAGATACGTCTGGCTCATACCAGCTTCACTCACAAAATAATTCGACAAAATTAATGAAACCTATAAACTGTTCCGTATTTTAGACGGGATCGAATCTTGTCCTAATTGTGCACAAGATTGAAATACAGAAATACATCTGGAGGGCCTCCACGTGTATCTACACGTGGTACTGGCGGAAATTTTCCTTCTAAACATACCAACGCATGTTACTAAGAATCTATATATAATTAATAATGTATTATATTTGTCGAAAGTAGGCCCAAAAATATTATTAGGCCCGAAGATAAGGCATTTTGCAATAGCATAGCAAGAAATAATCTCACAATGCGTTCAAGGGCCCTTAGAAGCTGTTCCCTTGACTTTTCCAGCCGCAAACTGCATTTATGTTCCGGTTTTCAAAGGTATGTACAGTCACGAGCCTAAATTTAAAAGCAATTTTCGCGAGAAATAACGATTGTAACTTAGGTATAGGATCTTTTTCATAAAATATGAGTTCCAGAATACTATGTTCGTAACCATGAAATTTTAATCAGAACAGTAGCAGGAAAACACTTTTGAAAGTTGTTAAGTGTTGACATATGGGTGCTCGTGACTGTACACCGCATGTCATTAAATTAGGTGAGATATTTATAATTGTAATCAAATACGGGTGATTACATACGGGACCGAAACGTGGTCGCTCACAATGGGCCTCATCAGAAGGCTGAAAGTCACCCAAAGGGCAATGGAGAGGGCTATGCTCGGAGTTTCCTTGCGTGATCAAATCAGAAATGAGGAGATCCGCAAGAGAACCAAGGTTACCGACGCAGCCCGAAGAATAGCCAAACTTAAGTGGCAGTGGACAGGGCACATTGCTCGCAGAACGGATGGCCGATGGGGCCGAAAAGTTCTGGAGTGGCGACCGCGAACCGGAAGACGCTGCGTTGGAAGGCCTCCCACTAGGTGGACCGATGACCTTGTAAAGGTTGCAGGGATCCGCTGGATGCGAGACGCACGGGACCGGTCAATGTGGCGACACTTGGGGGAGGCCTATGTCCAGCAGTGGACGTCTTTCGGCTGAAATGATGATGATGATGATGATTTATAATTGAACTGTGAAATATGAAGTGAAGGCCGGACATAGGGTACCTTTCATCCCGAGAAACAGTACTGTCCCCGAGGAAAACCACAATAACGTTATTATGATAATAGATGGCGCCACGTATCTTTCGAATCATGTGAAGCGTTGCCGACCTTCAAATTGATGGCAACAAAATGTATCTACTCTTACGGCCGTGAAAACCCATTTTCTAGGAAGTGGGCATCAGGATTGTTTAACAAAAACAGGATTTCAAAAGTCTAGGTTTATTTAACTAACTTAACATAACATCACGCCTGTAATTCCCGAGGGGTTAGGCAGTAGTACACCCACATCTCGACATAAATCCCATGTAATATGGGGGGGAGTGTATCGCCGTCAAGCAGACACAAATCCAGACTCGGAAAAACCCAATAACACTTTGCCCGAACTGGGAATCGAACCGAGGACCTCATGCTCAGCAGTCGCGCTTGCGGCTACTAGACCAATAACTACTACAGTACCCAGATTAAATATATGGATAATAATAGATTGGTATCTGTACGAATTTCATATAGGTACCTGATATGTTACTATATCTTGTCCCAAAGGACTACTTATATTCTGCGGCAAAACCAATAAATCAGAAATTGTTTAAATACATTATTTAAAAACAAATCCCACAGGACTGCGTTTAATATTTATTAAATTTCCATATTCCAAACTATTTTCAAGCTTTTACGGCGTGTCTGTTGTTTGCATATTTATTAAAAATTGCTTTGGACGTCCAATTAATCCGGGATTAATTAATGGTGACGTATTATCGCATAGGTACGGTCGGTATATCAATGCAAATAAAAATCACTCGTTTTCATAATCAGGCGGCTAGCATATGGAACCGCGTTCAGACTAAACAGATGCGACTGAACATCAGTATTTTATAATAAAACTAGGTTCACGAGAACCTAGCAACCCAACCTTGTAATAATACCTATTTAGGTACCTGATTCCAATATTAATTAATACGTAAGTTAGTAGCATATTATTTACTAGCGACCCGCCCCGGCTTCGCACGGGTGCAATATATACATATAAACCTTTCTCTTGAATCACTCTATCTATTAAAAAAAACCGCATCAAAATCCGTTGCGTAGTTTTAAAGATCTAAGCATACATAGGGACAGACAGCGGGAAGCGGCTTTTTTATACAGGAAAATGATACCAGAATTACATAATACCTTTTGATTGCAACGTATCTGCCTTGTGAGTCATCATATTTATATAATATCATATGACAGTCACCAAGAATGAGGGTGAGATATCATACACGTACAGGTATATATAGCGACATAAGTCCTTGCGAGGGGAGAGCAACCCCTCGCAATTTAGCAGACATGTCTGGCTCGACTGAGGATTTTACAAACAGGAAATATCGATTATGCATACAGGAACTGGAACAAAGAACATGTTTCATTCGTGAATACGAAACATTTCTACAAAATAACGTACTACCGAATTCTCTGACGGTCGACCACATTTCAACCTTATGACCTAGGGCATAAGGGTGAATAGTGGCAGACCGTCACTGAACTTAGTCCTAGTCTTTTACATTATAATCCAAAAGTGTTTTGTTTGTCTTGTCGCACCAACTAGGTACTGAACCGAACTTCAAATATTGCCATTGAGCTACACGATCTGACAAAGCTTTAAAAAACTTTTTCCGGGTTCGGATCCGGGTTAATAAATAATCCGATAATAACCCCAGGCAAAGGTTAATGCCGCTACAATGTGCAAGCATGCAGTGACGAAGGTTCCATACAACTCGATTCTTACCGGCTTCCCTTTGAAAAATTGCAGAGTCAGTATTCTATAGATTCTAGACAAATAAAATAATCACATTAAAGATACGTAGTCCGGCTTACCACTTACAAAATTGACCCTTCGCTACTGCAAGCATGTATACTTTTGTAAACAACAGGGGCAATGCAGCCGATTAAGAAATTAAATCTGTTTTAAAAGAAACACATTATGTGCACAAGATTGCACACACAGCGCTGACGTAATCCCGCATCCCGGAACAATCCAACATGGCTTCCATTAGCTTGGTAATGAAAAACGTAGGATACTGCACGCGTTAACAAAGTGTTGTTATCGTGTAACAATATGCTGGGAAACAAAGCAATCGCTGCATCTTGCGAAGCGAAGATATCGGCTTCCGAGAAATCGACGGGTTTTTTTTTAAACATATAACAGGAAAAGCCACTCCAATCAAGTCTGCTTCTGTTCCAGTAGAAGGAGATTCCAGTGAACTGCAGAATCTTGGGATTTTCTGGGCTATAAGTGCCCATTTAGTATCAATTAAGGTTCATGATTCATGAGAAAAATGAATGACTAAATCAAAACGTTCACGGCGAAACCCCAGCCAGGATTTCTAATGGGTTACCCGGAAAAGCCAGTTCACGGGAGATTCCAGTGATCTTTGCGATCTCGAGAATCATTGGGGTTTAAGTGGGCCTTTTAGCCTCAATTAAGCTTCTAAGGAGTTTATTATTCATGAGAAATATTAATTAGTAAATTAGAATGTTTACAGAGGAAACCCGGCCAGATATAGTTAAAAAAGTAACAGTTATTTAGTAGTTTTAAGGTCAGTTGTTTACTAGATTTATTTTATAAACATTTGTACAAGCGCTTCTCACCATCAAACTAAAAAGTTTGGCGAGTAAATTGTAGACTATTTTTTTTTTATCTACAATTTACTTGCCAAACTTTTTGGATATGGATGTTTGTGAACAATTAATTTAAAAAAAATAAAAGGTTTTTCCAAGAGTTGGAGAAGTCAGAAAACAGTTTGCGATAAACAAGTAATCAGCTTGTATGCTTGCGAAGACTAATTACAAGAAGAGCCCACAAACAGTTCTTTTTAAGAGGGTAAATTCAAACTGAAAGCTGAAAAGAGGGAAAAAGAACTTCTTCGAAGAGTTTTGCAAGATAAGAGCTACTAGACGTTGTAACTAGCTCATTTAAGTTATGTTTATCTTAAGCCTCACCCTAGGCACTAAGCCGTAGTTTAGACTGACGATAAGGCTGAAGTAGTAGGATTAGTAATTACGCCAGAATAGAACATGATCGATACATCGTGATCCGCCTTTATCACATAGGTATCGTCTCCAATTTTGAATCAGTTTATTATACAGTGATATTTGGACGCATTATTTTGGCCTTTTTTTTTCGGATGGGAAATCATCAAATGACCCCCCCCCCACTCTGAGCGGAGCGGAAGGGAGTGTCAGACTTGTACTCAATAAAACCTAGCCATGTTCCTTCTTTGACCAATGTGTTCCAGGGTCACGGTATCTCTTTCGAACAGTCCCGCAACCCTGGCAGGCATCGGCCCTTGCAGACCCCTACATCGTTGTTGACACCTCTTTGAGGCGCGCGTGGAACACGAACGCGCCGTCGACACGGCCCATCGTCATAAGACGGCCGGACGGCGAGCTAGCGAGTTATTTTGGCCTTACTTAACGATTTATGTGGCTTCTATAACGAAAAAGATTACAGGTTCATTCCAGTTTATATCTGGATCATTTCCGAGATGGCACGCCATACGATTCATAATCCCACAACAATCTAAAGAAATCACATTTACATAATCGTTCTTGTTCGAGATATTACTTATGACCCAATATCGACTCCTACAGAATCGCCCACGCCTCTAATGCAAGGGCAGTGTTATCTTTTTCTCAGAAAAACATACCAGAATAAGATATGATCATATCTAACAAGATTGTGAAAGTATTTATCCTTTGATTTTTTCACTCGCCCTTTGTACATTAATGGAAAATAAATTACCTATCCCGGCTTACGTACCCATCTTTGTTATGAAGTCTGTAATACGATCTCCGGAGCTATTACTGAATAGAGTACCTCTATTCCTCAAACCCGTTGGTCTGTTGTTTAGACAGCTGAAAGCCTCCCATCTTCTTTTGATCCATCAATATGGCTACCATTTTCCTAACCTTTTCATTATAAAAAAGTTATGAAGTTGCGGTAATGGTTTCGGTCGATTTTGTTACAGAAATATCAGGTATCGTTTAAAGGTATCTTGTTAAGTTTTAGAAATCATTTTTCTTGTAAAATAATCTTTTATCCACCTGCTTTTTGTATCGATAAAGTCATACCTGAATTTTATAGTCTAAGCCTATAATAGATGTTAAGTAAGTAGGTCTAAGTTCATAAAAGCAATATTATTTTGAGCTTTATTTATCTATTCTTCTAAGCGTGTCGATGGCAAATTTTTATTAGATATGTTTGGCCCAAAATTCAACTACGCAAATTCCGCTCGCTGATGCAGTCATAAGATCGTCAAGTGTGTTTATCTATTTAATCCTATCTCTTCGTCTATAAAGAGATATTAGACTAAATAGCTTTTACAGTACATTCGCAACTAAAGTTGCTAATACAAAAGAGATATAACATAAGTACAAACATAAAGAAAATATAAAATCTTAGAAATAATCCACCTCTTGCTGTTAAGTAGCAAGTCTTGTAGCTAGTTTAAGAGTTAGAAACCACCTGTGGAAATAATGGACTCTATTTTTACACCGACCTAGAGAGCACTCTCTATTACACTATTTTACAAAAATCATAAGATGTTAGGGGAGATCTTGGTATTAACAAGGATACTAGTGCGCGGCCGGCGTTGCCTAAAGGATGATTTACACCAAACGGCTCGCATCGCATCGGATCGGAACGGATTTTACAATCTTTAAACGACATTAAATCGTGCACACAGTATTTAAAGTCTATATTACCAAGACGCGCACAGCAGCCCGACGGCGGGCGTCTACCGCGACACGCGATCGTAGCCGAAAGTTTGCTGCGACACGCGATCGGCTCCGTTCGCCTGTCGTCGTATACGATCGGATGAAATGAAACTATTTGACTAGGCGCAGAAACGGATATGTTCGCAAGTGACGGTACGGAGCCGATCGTATGAAGATGCCTGCCTAGACTAGATATTGTCTAAGATTGTTTAATGCTTACAGTTTTTGACAAGTGATTGGCACTCCATGTTTGTTGAAAGTTGAGAGCAATTAGAAACTAAACCAAGTCGAAACCATCGTTGTTGATGGAAGTACATTCTTAAAATTCAATATAAACGACATTGCTCTTACATCATTTGATTTCAATGAATATCTTAGGAGATATCACAGTTTCGCAGCGAAATAATTTTCAGGTACCGCGCGCGCATTTTCATTATGTGGAATGATGGGTGTGACGTGCTAGAATTGTACTATAGGTGCCTACGACCCACTCTCTCTAACCCTCTCTCTCTTATGTGACGCAGACGAAGTTGCGCGGGTCTGCTAGTGCCATATATATGGTTGCAGAAGAGTAGATTCAAAACCATACCACTCGGCGCCACCACAACGGTCATACCACACTTAACACAAGAAATTACAACATAACATTGTCATGCTTGAAATTCCTTCTTTGACACAACTAACCTCACTGAGTAAAACAAATGATTCACAAACATTTGGAATTAGAGAGAGACAGGATCAGAGTCCCAACAACATTGTCCGCATACATAAAATTGTTGGTTGAAGTTTCCAGACGTTTGCATAACGTCCTTTGGAGACGCGGAGGGCAATTGTTAACATTTGCATAACTAGCTAGGGAAGGCATTTTAACTGAACTTATGTGGAAATTCTTGCTAACTTATGGACAGGTTCTGTCAAAATACAGGTTGTTTTTTTAAATGTGGGCAATACTTTAAGGGCGTGTAGTACTCATGAAAATAAGCAACTTTTACTTCGGGACCGACCATGAAATCACGAAAAAAAATATCAGCTGCTCCATACATTATTGGTCGCGTAACTCGAAAACAATGTAGGCAACAGCAGATTTTTTAAATCATATTTCATATTTAGCCCCATAGTAATAGTAGCTCATATTTATGAGTACTTCACTCCCTTAAAGTATTGCCCAAGTTTAACCAAACACCCTGTATATTGCGTGTGTAAACTATTACGGATTATTACTGATTTATGGATCATTCATTGAATTGAAAACTTCTTAGATTGTTTATACAGAGTGGTAGGGACACCGATGCTAAAACGGTTACCACGTACTCAGCACATCATTCTAGACCCCCCCCCCCCACACACACAGTAATTTTTCGTTTTTTCAAAATAATGTACTGAATACGTGGTAACCTTTTAGCGTCGGTGTCCCTGCCACCTTGCATATTTGATTTAATCCTCGTCCACGAATGCGCACATCAATGCAAACAGCTTTTAGAAATACAACACCCTAACACTGTTATAAGCTTTCACGGTTTACAACTAAACTTATACTGTCACTTACGTGATATAGAAAATAAATTGTTAAGAGCAGACAAATCTATCTACCCTTTTTCTTTTTTACTTATTTTCCATCCACCCGCATTCTCCAGTCAACCCGCGATCATGGCGCTTGTAACAGCGCCGAAATATCGGGAGCTCAAAATAATGAACAATCACGGAAGATATCCCGTAAGTGACAGTATAAGTTTACAACACCCTATATATGCAGTTATCTACGAAAATATTATTAATGCTACTGCATTAATGCATTTAGATATTTGATAGATGAATAAATTGGACCTAGTCAAACAACAAACACTCGAGGTGCTGGGAAATGTATGACGCGTTTAGCCTGTGTCAGTAAATGTTCATTGCGGAAGTTTTAAATAAAAATACCGAATGAAACATGGCTTAGTTATTTTAAAATTCTACATCAACAGTTCAGTTATAAAAAGGAATATAAATAAACATGAAAACCTGTGTCGGTATAGCTGTTGGTATTCCTACCAGTGGCGAAGGTTCCATACAACTCGATTCCTACTGGCTTCCCTTTGAAAAATGGCACAGTCAGTATTCTATAGACAAACAATATAATCACATTAAAGATATACAGTACTCCGGATTACCTCTTACAAAAATTGACCCTTCGCTACTGATTCCTACAGTAAAATCAACACTTATAGACGAAGACCCACGAAACAGGAGAAATTCCTAGTGTGGGGCAACGTTTTTAAAAAGAAAGAAAGAAGCTGTCTAAAGAGATACCGTGGCCCTGGAACACAAAGGGCAAAGAAGGAACATGGATGGGTTTTAGTCAGTACAAGTCTGACACTCCCTTCCGCTCCGCCCAGAGCGGGGTCATTTGATGATTTCCCATCCGAAAAAAAAAAAAAAAAAGCTGTCTATACCTCTAGGTCTATAGAACTTTGAAATTTTGCTCAGGAGCGCCGAAAATAACAAAGGTTATAGTACCTTTATTTGAAAAATTCTTGAAAATTCATCATCTACTAGGGTAAAATAAGTGATAGAAGTCTGTTCAGACGTTTGTCATTTTTGCAAATGGGTAATTCCAACCGGGTTGTAAATAAATATATTCCATTAATTTCCGATCAATTAAAAAAGGGAGAGGAAGAACAAGGAAACCATGGACGGATTGTGTGAGGAATGTCATGAAAGAAAAAAGAGTAAATGATAGCGTGACGGTTGACAGAGGAAAATGGAAGAAAAAAACGTGTTGCGCCGACCCCAAGTGACATGAGACAAGGTCAGGAAGTTGAGATGAATTAAAAATACTGCACATATTTTCGGAACGTTAATGTGTTCCAGCAATAGGGAAATATGCGTATAATATTTTCTTCACTTAAATCAATTAAATATAAGGTCTATCTTTTCATTCACGAAATATTTTAAGGGTAACTTCTATAAGTCGTAAAGTCGCCATAGCAACGAAAAAAAAAATTATCTGAGTGTTTTTTTTTACGAAGTTATTATAATTCTAAAATTTTTTGAGACTTTTTGTATAAAACCTTTACTCCCATATTCTAACAATGACAGTAGGTAAATACGACTTAGTAAACTGGCGTAATGGGTGTTCAAAAATAAGGAGCAGTATTTATTTTGTGGGTCGAGTAATTTTAAATTATTAATTTTTTTATAAAAAAATACTCAGATAAAAAAATAATCCCTTGAAATAGCTTCGGCTTGAAAATATTTCGTGTATGAATAGTTAGACCTTATACATATAGTACTATCAATCCAAGAAAATAATTATAAGTTAAGTACAACTACAGCTTGTCGCTCAAAAAAAATATTAAACTCCTACAATTTTCTACGACAGTTCAAACGTCCGTGACTGTCGCGGCCATTCATTCAATTGTGACGTCATTTACGCCTCTTTCTGCCTTGTTTACATCTAATTTTTCACCCTTAATTTATTAATTTTACTTATTGTATCTGCTTTATTCAAGCAAACATTGCAATAACATATTATAAAATCTTAGTGAAACTTTGAAAAGTTCAAATAAAAGCGTTTCTTTGACTCATAGACTTTGACGTCACTACCGTCGCTATCGAGGGACGATGCGTTATGAATTTGCGTTCCGTTTCACCAAAAACACGCTACATAAAATAATAAATAGTAAAATAAGCGTTGTAGCGTATTTCCCTTTCCGTGTTCAACTGGCGACACCGGTCTCGCGAAATCCACACGCTTTTGTTTTACTACGGAATCCTACGATCCCGTGTTCAATTCGCGTCAACTGAGCACGCCTTTGTGATCAAGTGGCGCTGGAGTAGGTTTTACAAAATAGTGTGGAGTTGAACTGAACACTTTTGAACTGAACACTTTTTTTACTCCGACCAAATAGGTAAGGTTAACCTTATTTGGTTACAGTTCTAACCTAACCTAACCTATTTGGTTCTTCTTTAAATACTTTGATTATTCTCATAAACTCTGACTCAATACCCATTACCTAATCGTATAATTTTCTTGAATTGAAGGCTCTGTGGAATTATTATTGGCTCCCCGCCTGCTCGGGCCGCACGATTTATTCCGAATATTTACGAACGCGCTAAATCATCAGGATTTGTTTTGAACAGACCAATTAAAAAACCGCCTTTAGTTCCATTGCACACTGTTTTGTAAAACCTCTTTTAACGTTGCTTGATCGCAAAAACGTGCTCAGTTGACGCAAGCCGTGCACGGGTTGGTTGAATTGTGTAGTTAATACAAAGGCGTGTGGATTTCGCGAGACCGTTGTCGCCAGTTGGACACGTAAAGGGAAATACGCAGCGTTGTATTACAAAATTAAACAAGTGTACCACAATGTTTTTATGGGCCAAGGCATTTTTAAGAAAAAAAAAAAAAAGTCTTTCATATGGGAATGTGTAACTTTTTTTTTTTTTCCAGCATCCTCAATGTGTTGATGTTCTTTGCTTAATCTAATTAATTCAAAGGAAGGCAAAACATAGGTACTCAATGTTTATCACAGCTATTTAGCACAACTCAGGGTGGCAACATGACTTCTTACTCCGACTCAACCGTAACTCGTAAGCTTATTTGCCTCGTTAAAATATGTAAGGCTCTTCCACTCAATATTGGATAATGTTCACACGTATTTTAAGCTTGTTAACTTACTTATTGTTTGCTTATGTAACACAAGGGGTTCTTGTGAGAGGTTTTTCGCTTCGTGAAAGGAAATAAAGACGATTTTCGGCGCTTTTCACGAAATTCTTCGGTATTATTTAAGAATGAGACAAGGTAATCCACGAAAAATTTGGTTTTATTTTTGTTTTGTAAATAAGAGGATGGTAACTTCTCGTTATCCTAGCTAAGCCATGTTCAGCTAAAGAATAAAAGCAAAAACAAACCAGAAACAATGCCGCGAATACAATGCCAAAAAACTTCGTAGTAACCTACCCAGCGTTTATAGAAACATTTACAGAATTAGTTCAAGATACATTTACGCTAAAACTTCAGCCGTCCCAGAAATTAACACGAACGAAGTTGCGGACAAAAGCTAGTTAGACAATTTCTTAAGTAAACCACAAACTTATAAGGCTAACTAAACCCAACGGTATGCGACGCGGCGGTAAAAATAGACAAGAACTTTATACTAGCGTTATAAATGCTTATAGTTCTACATGTTTTAGCCTAACAATCAAAAAGCTCATTTACACACTATCATCATCTGCCTAGTCTTTTCCCAAATTTATTGGGGTCGGCTTCCAGTCTTACCGATGCAGCTGATTATCATTATTTTACATGGAGCGGACTTTCGGGCCACTGACTACTTGTAACGACTGTCAAAAATCTACAAAGGAAAGCCGTTACCACCGGCTTAACGTGCTTTCCGAGGCACGCAGGAATCTCGCTGATGATGGCCGCTGACGCTGCATACACAGACCGATCTTGGCAAGCGCGGCTTAACCTTGAAGATCGACCCGCACGGCTGTTATGATTTAGCCACGAGCTCCTCGAGCTCAGTCAAGAAAAATCTACGAAACCATGAAAATTCGGAGAAGATTGGTACCGTAAAGCGTAGCACAACCACAGAATCCTCGAATTTAATTATTATAAGAACAGTCTATTTTCCGTAACGAACAACGGGCCTTATTTTGACAAAGAAGTAATTATTTCATAAGTCCATATTGACCAAAGTCGCCAAAATAATCGTTTCCTTTCTCATTTTCTTTTTTGTGTTTGTTTTCAGAAATTATTTTGTAACGAAACTTGGTTGGAAATGATATTATATTTTTGTTTTGTGATGATCGAGTTAATACACTGTCATATTTATGTAAATAATTTTCAGAAGGCGACGCGGTAGACCTCGCAGGAGACGGCGGGACGAGCTGGACAAAACTAACGACCAGTGATCCGCATTGGCCCTGGATCAAAGAATTGGGAAGTCATGGAGAGAGGCCTTTGCCCAGCAGTGGGATGACGCAGGCTAACAGTATCGTAATGTTCAGAAAATGAAAACTTTTCTTTATTTGTAACTGTCCTGCTCAAAAAGCGGCTCATAATCCTGAAGATAAAAATCCCAAAGTGCAAAACATTGCCGCAAACAATATTCTCTAGAATCATTAATACTCATGAATACATCACTCATTACTTCAATTAGAACCATGAGAACATTAACAGCCTCCAAGTGTCAGTTTTCATACAGTTCCCTTATCAGATCTTACGGACTTGACATAAATACACTTAGGACATGGCGATGAGATGAGTCTAACTCCCACATATTGACGTAGTACTTGCTATTTAGATCCTTATCTTTAGTGTGACTGTGATCTACACAGTGTAATAATGGACTTTGTTTTATGAGTGTGGGTGAGGAAAATGTGAGGGAAATGGAGGTCTTTTTTGTTGTAGTTGGGATTTGTTTGTGAAATAAGACGCTGCTAATTCTCCTGTGAAAATGATTATATCGGCGTTATCGTCTTCTTTGCGTATCGATGCAAATCTTAATTGGCCACAATATCCCTTCTAGATGATACTTTCAGTAACATCAGTTCTTGTAATAGATACGCAAGACATAATATGAAGTGTTCCAACGTTTGTGGAACGGTATAGTCAGCTATGAATCTCCACCTGCCCCCGTAGCATGACCACGGTAGACAAGGATTTCTTTGACGGAAGAATCGACAAAATGACAGATTGTGTCGACACAATGACAGATTTCTTTGCACTATCTGTCATTTTGTCGATTCTTCCGTCAAAGAAATCCTTGTCTACGGTAGTCATGCCGGGGCTGAGCAGGTTTTGCTGGACTTCGCCGGGACAGTAATAAACTTTTCGCCAAATTTAGTTTTGTTGTGGATATCTAATAAAGAATGCTTTACCTTAAACAGTTTTTTTCTCTTATTGACGTTTCAATTTAGGCAATCGTCTGTGAAGTTAAATATTAAAGTGAAGATACCCTATTCACATTATTATTTGAGTAAGAAACGTTTTCAACTTTTTGATGGCAAATATATTACTGTCAATTTCAATAAAAGAGAAAGAACGAATTCTAATGAGATAAAAGTTATAAACATTTTAGTAAATTTTACTGAACTTGAGTCAAGTTGTGGCACATTATGTGAATTGAAACGCTATGGAACGAATAAACTTTCTGACTTCAAGTGAACTTTGATTTGTAACAGCAGAAACTTTAGTTTTTTTGTTCAATATTTTCATACATTATAATTTCAAATTGCAGCTTGAGTAGAGCAATTTCGTGCGCTATTTCGAGTCAAGATTTGAGATCTTATTACTGTTTTTAAAAGTGTGCACGCAGCCTAACTTATAACATGTGGTTTCATAATAATACATAGTTACGAGCTCCTCAATATATTCAATGGAAATTTTTCGTTCGTTAATTACAACTCTGTAAGTTACACCATCTTAACTAAGAACTAAGGAAAACCCCACAGTTGGTTGTAGTGGAATTTTTCTGTCAGAGAATTAAAACGTTACATAAGAAACGTTTAAATAATCGGTATTTCCATGAAGTCTCGGATCTCAACGCAGCCACACGCATGAGCGCCGTCAGTACGAAACACAAAGTCGTAGTCGAAAACGGTATAACATTTGTTTGACGTCGTTACGAAAGCGTAAACTGTGATATATTTATCGATTCGCGAAAAGGGAATATCGACTGATAACCCCCATGCCGAAATATATGGCATCGTAAAATGCGGCTTGCTTTTATTCATCATAAAACGGCTTTCAATAGAGGAAATTAAGTTGACCATAAAATACGTATCTCGAGCGGAGTACGAGAAGTTCCCACATGGGTATTTTTAAGCCTGCTTTAGTTGGTAAGAAAGAAAAATATGGCGTCGTAAAAGTATGTGTCGTTAGCAGCAATGTTTGTTTAAAATCAATGGTGCAAGCAATATGCTTCGTGTTAAGGCCAATGACCACTTTGTATGCGGCGTTAGTAGCTGTGTCCATATTAGTGCTAAGTTAGAGCAGCATTTTCGTTTGCGGCCGATGTGTTGCATAACTGCGTACAATAACTATCATAGTGAGCGGTATTGTGTGGCATAGCTATTAATTTGTACCACCATTGTCGTTACGAGTGTGTTGACCAGATTTTGTGCTATCACACTTATTGGTTTAATCATAATTTACATTTGTCTTGATTGGACTTAATACATCATCTAAGACTTTTGAACTCCTGGTACATCTTGCTAACTTTGTGTGTATCTCAAGCTCTACTTGTGACTACTTTCGTGATATGATAATAAACAGCAAAATTATTACTATTTTACACATTTTTCTTGTTAAATTGTTACTTTAAACACTCAACACCCGTCTCCTAGAGATGTTTTTTATCAAGAGCAATCTTAACCGAGCTCGTAATTCAAAGTTAAGGGTGTTCGAAGTACTGCAGTGTTCAGTAATTTAATTCTGTGTGAGTGCACTGTAAAAATGAAGTTTGTTTTACTTGAGTGCAATGGAAACGTTGATCGTGTGGCTTGCAGACCGAATGAAAATTGTTATAACACTCGGAAGCGCCCGAGGAAAATTCCTTAATAAAAGTTTATTAACAAATATGATATGGTGGAATGTTGGAATTTGTGGAAATTGGATTTTATTAAAGTTTACTTCGTAAAATGTTATTTTCCCATTTTTGCGTTAGTTTTTGAACCATTTGCAGTTTGTTGGTATGTACCTTTCTAATGTAAATTAACGTTACGAAGGCAAAAGTTTTATTTTTTACTAGTTGTTGCCCGCGACCTTCCTTCGCGTGAAATTTTTATAAAAAATATATAACTCCCCTTTTTGAAGCGGATTTTGTTAGCAATTTCAAGGGTATTAATTGTTTTGCACGGAACCCTAATTATTTTTCTAAAATAAAAGTAGCCTAGGGTACACCTAATAACATCAGCTATCTTCCAGTAAAAATCGGTTCAGCCGTTTCGGTAATTAACCGGCACAAACAGACAGACAGACAAAAATTTAAAGTAATGTTTTATTGTTATAAGTAGCACGGGTATATACATTTCATATGCACTCAGTAAAAATCTGTTATTTTGAAATTCCAAAAAACACTTCAATTTTATTAATTTCTATACAAATCAATTATATTTTTAAATATTCCTTACAAAAAACAATATAAAAAAAAAATATATATAAAAAAAAATACAATTTTATTTATTTTTATAGATATTCTACAGTCGTTACAGGTAGTCAGTCGCTTAAAAATTCTGACAACCAGTCTTACCAAGGGGTATCGTTTTACCCAGTACTAACTAGGTTGTGGAGGTCAGATAGGCAGTCGCTCCATGTAAAATACTGGTATTCAACTGCATTCGATTAGACTGGAAGCTAGGCAGATGATGATGTATAGATATTTATTTTTATTTATTTATGTTTTCTTTCTTTCTTTCTTTCTATATTTATTTTATTTATTAGTTTATTTTATTTATTAGGGAAAACAAACAATTACACATTAAGGATAACAAAAAAAAAATAAGATACAAAAATGATACAAATGTGAAATCAACCACGTTCTCCACAGATAAACAATACAAACAACAACAAAAAAATAACGGTAAATAACAAAAAAGATTAATACAAATAGTGAAGCATCAACAATAATAAATATTCTACAACAATGCATGTGAACTAGATGATTGAGCTAGGTCAGGATTTAACACTAACATTCTCACGTATTTGAATCCTCTATTGATTCTTTGTCCACTAATTAAGATATAATCACGCCTTTCTGGTGTCAGCCAGGTACCAATCATACTACCAAGAATAAACAGCCCTTAATTACGTTCAAATAAATGGCGTTTTCCGATAATTTTATTAATACGACTACTTACCCATTGAATGGACACATTGAATACATTTCACGAGATCTTGTGTCTCTTTTGATAGCCAACTGAACCACACAATATCGTGTAATCGTATGAATTTCGTCAATCGGAACATTATTCATGAAAGAAAATAGAAATTCGGAAATGTTTCAATAGGCTGTTAGGCCGATATTTATAAATGTTATCTAGCACCTAGTTGTATTGTAACGGGCTGGTGTCCGCAACTCCACGTCCAAAGCGCGTATTTTAGCACGTCATTACTTTGTCAATATCGCTATGCAAAATCGAGATGGACACATAAAATATTAAATCTAAGCTAAATCCACGTTGACACGATCAGAGTATGCTCGGACCGCGTGGACTCTGAAACCTACTCGGATTCAACTCGTATTGTGGCAACCCGTATCAACGCATCCGAGTGCGCTCGGATTGTGGGTTGCCACGTAAGGTAAGTACGTTTATACATAACATATATCTCCGCCAAATTCTCACTGTACCAATGAATCAAAAGATATACCTTATCTTATAACTGCGACCACCTACAGTCGGTTGTGTTCACCGGAATCGTTAACATATCAAGTTAGCAACTAGCATCCAGTATCGAGTTGCAGTCGTTACTTGGAACTGTCCGCGTTATTTGAAATCGTTGACAGTAACAATAACATTATGATTTTGTTATGACTGGGTAGAACAACAACTTGAGTTTTGCGAATTTAATACGATACGTATTAGTAAGGTCAGGAAGTATAGATATGGGTAAGGAGATTTCTTCAGTATTGGAAAATATAACTACTTAGGGGTCGTCCATTAATCACGTGAGGCTCGAAAGGGAGGGAGGGGGGTGCAGTGAGATATCACGTGTATTTTTTTTTTTTGAACTCGCTATTTCTTAACCGAAAAGCGGTGCGTGACCTTGACAATTTTATCACGGTGCTTAATTTTACAGAATTAAATTAGATTATACCGGTTAACCTGCATTTAAAGATAGCATTCTGATTATTTTTTTAAATACTTTGTACCAAAAAATACACGTGGTTTTGGGTAGGGAGGAGTAGTCAAAAACCTCACCACGTATCAATATCGTCATAAGGGGGGAGGGTGTGGTTTAAAAAGTAGATAAAAAAAACGACTCGTGATTATTGGACGACCCCTTACTAGATTTTAAACGTGGTTTCGCCCGCGTATAGGTCGGAAATTATAGCACGGGAACGTACTCGCAGAACAAAAAGTACCCGTTGACCTACCCCAGGTCCTGGTCTGTGTACCTACCAAACTTCATTGGAATCCGTACAGCCCTGCAGCAGTTCGTGAAAGTAACCAACAAACAGATAGAATTAATTTCGCATTTATGATACGGGCTGGGATCCCGAGACCAACGCGAAAACGGTTACCACCTATTCGGTACGTCATTCTGAGCCCCCCAACATAGAAAATTTTCAACGGTTATTATAACAAAAAACAGCTGTTCCATATATTTTGACTGTGTAGGTATTGCACTTTCGTATGGAACAGCCGATTCTTTTTTAATAACCACCCCGTATTAGTATAGTTTTACTCCACTTTGACCTCGCACGTCATCTCATCCTACTAGCACTTAGCATTCAGACTACTGAAACTAGCATTATCTTGAACTTTTTTGGTCATCACGTAGGCCTCATCTTTTTAAAGTAAATTAATAATGGCCCAATTAGCTCGAACCCTGAATTATAAGAAGAAAAAACACAAAGCTTCTAGAACGTACCTTTTATCCGGGCTCTTAAAATTAAAATCTTTAAAATTTATACCAATCGTCGCTGTTAACTCTTTAGATAAAGATTTCACAACGACAATTTGTCCCGAAAATAGACAAAGTAATTTGACAAAACCTTTTTGTCCATTCTACTCTTTACGAAAATAGACTCCAACTTTGTCAAGAGATAATTTTCGTCTGAGAAAAAACTGGTCTCAAATACTCTTACGAATTGAGGCGTAATTTCATCAAAGGCCCTGATCAAAGGAGCTTAGCTTAAGTAATAAAACATCACTTTACTGGTTCAGGTCAATCAGACAAAATACTTGAAGCATTTTATTCCTATGTTGAATTTACTGATGAGGCAATGAAGAGGCGGAATCCCAGACATGTTTTCTTGAATTCAAATCACGGTCGGAGTTCGTCGGAAACCAGCGAACCGAACCAGAGCAATTCGTTCTTCAAGTTTAAATTGCTTTGTGGCAACGTAACTGTACCAGGCCAGGTGGTGTCCACTCGTATCAACCCTACTCGCTGCCCATTATGGCTTTCCAATTCCACTAATGAGTCACACGGCTTTAATAACCCTCAACTGTTCTAATTGACTCCAGGTTTGTTAGAAAGTTAGGCCGCTCGTGGCCTTCGCCGTTCGTTAGTCAGCAAAGGCCTTAAAACTGCTTTGATAACTTTGTAGCGAACCTCGGGGTTAATAAGAAACAAAACTTTGTGATATTTAGATAAGTATTATGTATGGGTTGTCAGTAATGAAATGACGTGGGTAAGTTGTTAAAAACAATCCTCTTCTTAAAACCCCATTGCTTTCAAAAGCACTAAAATATAAAGTTCTACACATCAACTTTACAAACTTACACAAAGAACTGTAGTAAAATTCCCTCCAACGCGCTACGTAATAAAATACTTGGCCATGTATGTATTAGGAGACAAAGTAAGAATCCAGAAAACTTTATAAGGATTGAAGTGCACTTGATTCTCTTTACAAGCACGTCACATCCTTTCGGAGAGGACAAAGAGGCCAGCTGACGTGACTCATGTGTAATATGGACATCAGAAGGAAAATTCTCTAAATATTTTCATCCATTTTTAGCAACAACGCGTGGAAATAGACCCAGAGGAAAGTTCGCTGTTTCGGTTTCACTTGAGCAAAAAACGCGAACGTTCTTCGAATACAAATAAAAAACAAAAGGAACGGCTATTTTTGGAAAAAGGACGAACTAGAAAAAACGGGGTGGAATACAATTAAAAGATAAACACGAGTGCGGTCGCATGCATGTAAAGAGAAAAATGGAAGGTTGACAGGAAGTTTGACACAGACATTTTTCAGCACAGCTGAAATGTAAATTTATCAATTTTAGCAATTTACCAATGTAATATAATTTTAAATTAATTTTATCTATTTACCAAAGTTACCATTGTAATGAATTTATTAATCTTATTTTTAATCGATTTTGTCATAATTCTGTTTTATTCATTATTTACAGTTTTAATTTCATCTAATTGAATATTAGCGCTTAGTACTTACTAAGCTTAGCTTATTTTCCGAATTTATTGTTTTGTGCCTGTAATTTAATTTCTATAATGATTTATGTCGCTGTATCCAGTGTGAACAATTGTTGGTAGACCTAATATGATAAATAAATAAATTTTAATGAAGAAACGAAACGTTAATCATTACATAGTATAAAACAAAGTCGCTTCCCGCTGTCCGTCTGTCCCTATGTATGCTTAGATCTTTAAAACTACGCACTGATGCGGTTTTTTCAATAGATAGAGTGATTCAAGAGGAAGGTTTATATGTATATATTGCACCCGTGCGAACCCGGGGCGGGTCGCTAGTATCTATATAAATAAAAAGAAAATCTATGATATTTACGAGTCGTGCGATTTGTGTTTCATCAAAAAGTAATGTCAGTTTCTTATTGATACAATATTTATAGTATTCTCTGAATAAAATTAAGCATTCACCAAGCGCAACACAAATATAAATATTTGCATGTTAACCTTGGCGAATAAAAACAAATATCAATGCGAAATTCAGATGAATCGTGAAAGCAAAATCCGACCGAAATCAGTTACAAATTCAGACATGCAAAAAAAAGAAACAGATATCAACAAAAACCAATATTTTAAAGGCTCGACGCTTCGCTGAAGCCAATAAATATTTCCAATTCAGGAAGTCAACCCACTCGAAACTACGGTAGGCAATATACTCTTCCGATTATCAATTTCGTTTTACAACGCAGTAAACTATCGACCCACGAGATATCATTTCTGTCCAGGGTATACAACGAATCATAACTCTTCGCCTGTATAAGAGATCACTGTTGCATCTTTCGACGGCACGGTTGGCGCAGTGGCTGAGCGATCGGCTGCTGCGCTGCGTGTCGCGGGTTCGATCCCCGCACGGAACAAATATTTGTATGATCTACAGGTAGTTGTTCCGGGTCTGGCTGTTTGTGTATGTGAGTTTAAATGGTTGTAAACGCAACCACGATACAGGAGAAATTCCTAGTGTGGGGCAACGTTTTTTAAAAAAAAAAAAATCTATCAATTCGGACTTCACGCCTTTTCCCATGAGGGTAAGCAGAAACCACAGAACGTCACCTGCTCATCATCTGCCTAGCCTTTTCCCAACTACGTTGGGGTCGGCTTCCAGTCTAACCGGATGCAGCTGAATACCAGTATTTTATATGGAGCGACTGCCTATCTGACCTCTACAACCCAGTTAAAACTGGGTAATACGATACCCCTTGGTAAGACTGGTTGTCAGACTTTTTGGGCCACTGACTACCTAACGACTGATGACACCCGGGACCAACGGCTTAACGTGCTTTCCGAGGCACGGAGGAAACTCGGTATGTAATGGGTGGTCACCCATCCACAGACCAACCTAGGCAAGCACGGCTTAACCTAAAGATTGACCCGAGCGGCTGTTATTATTTTGCCACGAGCTCCTCACAGAACGCCACCTGCTGCGATCCTTAAATACTCCTTTTGCTTCGTCCACGTCCATACATTTGAGATTATTTGTACTTTTTTCTTCAGGAGCCTACTCACTAAAACGTAATTTTTTAGTTGTTCAAAACGGGGGGGTTACCATGATGTCTTAAAGCAGGAGTAATTCCAGTGTGGGAAAGAGACAGAGATACAGGTCGTCTAGCGACATCTAGGCCACCTGGACGTATTCTGTCTAAAGTCTTGCTTTTACTCTGTATTCCACCTTCCGTTTCAAATACAGTGAATCTTATTTAACATCGACGAAACTGACTGGTAAAACTAGGAATTTATTATCATGGACACCTTTAGACAACGGCAAGCCTCCAAACATTCGGGGGTCACGTGGTGGCTCCCGGCCACCGTAGGCGCGGGTCTGTGGACGGCGAGCTATGGGCTAGCTCGCCGTCTGGCCGTCTTTTGACGACAGGCCGTGTCGACGGCGCGTTCGTGTTCCACGCGCGCCTCAAAGAGATGTCAGCAACGATGTAGGGGTCTGCAAGGGCCGATGCCTGCCAGGGCTGCGGGACTGTTCGAAAGAGATACCGTGGCCCTGGAACACAAAGGGCAAAGAAGGAACATGGATGGGTTTTAGTCAGTACAAGTCTGACACTCCCTTCCGCTCCGCCCAGAGTGGGGGGGGTCATTTGATGATAACCCATCCGAAAAAAAAAAAAAAGCCTCCAAACTTGAAATTAATCCCTATATCTATCAGAAGCAATAATAGACTACTAGGCTGATTATGAATAAACAGAGAGGATTTAGCATCAGAAGAGTATACTGTAACCACCAATTCGAACGCGACCATTAAGCGAGCAAGCCTCATTTATACCTCAATTATAGTACCTACAAAGAAAGCCTCATTTACACCTACAAAGAAAAGCTTGAATTAATTATACATAACATTTTTCTTTTTATTTCGTTCCATAGACATCTGTCGACTCGTCTACTAATTAGCATCGACAGTGCTTCTCAGTCTTAATTAAATTGTGCCTCAGTCTATTTTTGAAATAATATCATAAATAAATTCAGTGTGTTTTCTTTGCCGTAATTGAAAAACACCAATAAAGTAGGCATTTTAAAATGGCAGCTAATTACATAGGTATTGAAAAGGTCTCCTGTATTGACGTAGATTTTTGTTCAATATTCATAGGCATTTTAAATATTTGACGAAAATCTACGTCAGTTCAAACAAATAAATCAGTACTATAAGCGAAAACTACAGATTTCGCGTTAAAATAACACCTGCAAAAGTCAAATCGTATAGAAACAACGATTACGCGTGTAGGTGTGAACATTTATAAAAACATCATCGTCAAAGGTATGCTGCTAGTTTATGTAAATATGATGAGGCCGAGCCTTGTAAACAGTCGAGTTGGAGCTGATCATAAATTTTATACGTCCATTGTTATCTTAGTAGGCATCTCGGCAAGAATCCTAAAAGGACTCACTAACAATAGAAAGTATAATACAAGCAACCATCTGTCTTCAAATGTCAGCGATAGATAAAGGATCTCAGGGTCTACGGAGTTGAATCTAACTGGGATTTTCTTTGTTGATACAAATTAGGAGTTATATATAGATGGCATAGATTCTTGGCCATGAAATTATGGAGACTTTACAAAAGATATCAGGCCGTATTACACAAAGACATGGAGCCAATTTGATAAAGTTTAACACAGTAAAGCAGAATCAATTGCTTTAGAATATTTTTAGATTACCAATCCTATATTGTAAAAAGAGCCACATAACTTTCAGTAATAGATCCTTTCAAATCCTTTATACAAAGTATTGCTTACAAGTCTATTATTTAATCAAGTTTGGCGAGCGAAAATTACCAATTCTCATCGTAGTAATAAATCACAGTGGGAGGTCATCATAAAATTGGTTATTTTATGGTTTTTCCAACGTGATCAGTCACGCTCGTAATCCCCAAAGGGTTACCCAGAGGTAAACCTAACAGAACACACCGCATGTCGCCAGTTATGTTTAAGCCCCATGTGATAGGGAGCGAGCCAATTGCCATCAACCGGGCACAAATCCAGACTCCGTGGCTGCTACTGACAAATTTCTGATGAAAAAACCCAATAACACTATGCCCGACCCGGAAATCGAAACCAGGACCTCATGCTCAACGATCACGCTTGTAGACCAAAGAGGCAGTACTATTCACTTCTATATTTACTAATCTTCTTGAAACATAATATCCGTAAAAAACTATTAGTATCATAAAAGATCCACCGCCTAACATCCTGAAAGCTACTTCTCATACACTTGAGAAATTCTCTACATGATTAATGATGCACTACTCACAGTACATCAAACACGAATAATACACCCCCCCCCCCCCTCTCTGAACCACTTATGATTAATCAATAGTCCTCCTTCAGAAACTGTATCTTGAATGGTGTTCGTCATAAACATTGGCCAACAATTTTGAGGGTCTTTAAAAGACTGCAATTCTAGGTGCGTGTGGGCAACCTGTCTTGCATTTGACAGACGGAACGAAAATGTGTTTAAAATTTTGTATGTTTTCCTTTAGTGGTCTGCCTGTCACCAGTCAATCAGAGATTATTTCAGTCGGATAATAGAAGTTTGGAAGAAAATAGCCATTTTATAAACTTTAAGAAATAAGGTTACTTTTAGTTTACAATGTCGTGACCTACATGTGATAGGTGTCTCTTTGACTATCATAGGCGCTTTCAGTCACATATTGACCAGTGACAACCAGCATAACATCTCGCCTGATTTCCTCTAGGGGTTAGACATTGGTGTCATTTATACGGGCCCGTACACATAAACACGATACGACGTCGCATCGTGCTACGACGCGGATAATTCTTTAATGTTTGTTTGTCTTTGCCGCGTCGTAGCACGATGCGACGTCGCATCGTGTTTATGTGTACGAGCCCTAATACACACTATTTCGCCCGTAATTATAAAGTTCCATTTAAAAGGGGACCAGCAGCAATAAGTGATGATCAAACAACTGTAGTAACCAAGATTCTTACACTCAGTCATCATCATCATCATCTGCCTAGCCTTTTCCCAACTATGTTAGGGTCGGCTTCCAGTCTAACCGGATGCAGCTGAATACCAGTATTTTACATGGAGCGACTGCCAATCTGACACAACCGAGAGAGCGGGGAGGCTGAGATTCTTACACTCAGTAATAACTACTTAAACATTGATCTGTAAGTTTATTTATAGAAATCAGTACTGCTCCTTAAATAAACACTTAGAGCACGGGCTCATATCGCGTGAGAACAGGCCGCCTGCTCGGGGCCGGACTCAACAGACTATAAAACCTCTTATTTAAATTTAAAATCTGTTATTCCAAATAGTCTAGAGGAAAAAGTGGCATTCTATCAATGAAAACAGTCGATGATGGCAAAGTCAAAACTGTATTGGACTGACATTTGCTACCATCATCACCTGCCTAGCCTTTTCCCAACTAAATTGGGGTCGGCTTCGTCTAGCCGAATGCAGCAGTATACCAGTATCTTACATGGAGCAACTGACAATCTGACCTATACAACCCAGTTAGACTGGTTGCCAGACGTTCGGGCCACTGACTACCTGTAACGACTGTCAAAGATCTACAAATAGCAGCCGGGGCCAACTGCTTAACGTGCTTCCCGAAGCACTACCGAAAAGCATAATTTATTATGTCAAACCTATTGAAATAGATGATTAATAATACATAATAATAATACGTTTATTTCAGATAAAATCCATACAGCACAATAGTAAATTAAAAATAAAACAATCAGCTTACAAATAAAAAAATAAAGAAAAGAATTAACAAATAAAATAATTCAATGAATAAATGATTGGATATTATTATGTCAATCGATTAATTAAATTAAATTAGAAATTGTACATAAATAAAACATTACAATTAAAAAATAAGAAAAAGAAAAGAAATATGAAACACTTTTATTCTACAATACATAGTTTCTCAGGTTAAAGTTAAAACAATCCAGAAACATCTAGAACATTATTATAAAATTAAATCAACGAACTTTTTTATGCGTAAAAATACTTTTTTGTTTCATAAAATCCTGATATGAACACGTGATTGCACAGTGCAAACTCGAATTGAAGTCGCCATGTTTGCTGTATGAATAAACATGCAATTAATGGACTGACTACTATGTTAATTTTTAATTAAAATAAATACTTATTGTCATTGCGGTAAACGTTCTGACATTTGTAAAAAGTCAAAATCAAAGCGTTTATTTCAAAAGTAGACCAGTTACAGGCACTTTTGAATTGTCGAAACAAAGACAACAATGAAATGTAGCTACAGTGCCAGTCACAAGGCATAAAAACTGTGAAAGTACTGTAGTTGCTTGTTCTAAATTACGGGATGACTCTATTGACTGCAATCGCCTAAGGGGCCGTCTCCACGAGCGAGAGAATCGCGGCGATATTATCGTCGTATCACGTATTTCTATACGAGAATGTCGCCGCGATTCTCTCGCTCATGGAGACGGCCTTTAAGAGAGTGTATAGAATTATACGTGACACGACGATAATATCGCCGCGATTCTCTCGCTCGTGGAGACGGCCCCTAACGGTTTTCTTGTAAGCGACCACTGCAAGAATTCAATTCAGAAAATACATTATTATGATAGCTACCTCGGTGGTCTGGTCTCATAGTGAGGTCTTCGGATCGATTCCCAGGTCGGGCTGAGTGTTATTAGGGTCTTGCCATCAGGAATTTCACAGTAACCGCATAGTGTCCAGATTTGTGGCTGATTGATGGCAATAGGCTCTTCTACCATTAAGTAACATGCTACAAAACTATGTTTAGGTTTATAAAATGGCTACATTATGTAACATTGCTTATCTCTATTGAAACATGTAGAATAACCACGTTTTACAACAAATTATATGTACCGCATATGTGAATTTACCCTTACATGGGACTTGGAAAAAACATTACTGTACTGGTGAGATGTGGGTCATCATCATCTGCCCAGCGTTTTCCCAACTATTTTACGGTTGGATTCCAGTCTAACCGGACGCAGCTGAATACCAGTATTTTACATGGAGCGACTGCCTATCTGAACTCCACAACCCAATTAGTACTAGGTAATACGATACCCCTTGGTAAGACTGGTTGTCACACTTTTTGATCCACTGACTACCTGTAACCACTAACAAAGATCTACAAATGACAGCCGGGACCAACGGCTTAACGTGCTTTCTGAGGCACGGAGGGAACTCGGTATGTAATGGGTGGTCATCCATGCACAGACCAACCTAGGCAAGCACGGCTTAACCTAAAGATCGATCCGAGCGGCTGTTATTATTTAGCCACGAGCTGCTGGCGAAATGTGGGTGAACTATTAAATAGATATACTTCTGGCTTATCCTTCGGGGATTACAGGCGTGATGTTATGTTGTATTATAATTACGATAAGTCTATTTAATTGCCTTTAGAATGAGCCGACCATCATTGAAACAATGTTATATATTTTATTTATAACATGTTAACATACTAACATTGTTTGAAGGTGAATGCAATCGTGGCAGGTCCAATAGCACAGATTAGTATACCAGTATACCTATAACGAAAGGCAATGTATCGAAAGCAATAAAATTATCACATACCCGCCAATAATATTGTCATTTGACTTCAACATACCTACATAAACGTACATATACAAATGTAGAAATAACCGATTGTACTCATTTTACATTAGGATACATAAAATGTTACAGCAATGGTCTTATCAGAGTCAATGACCTTACGCTCAAATGACAATATTATGCGCACAAGGTTTCTATACGTTACCGCGCGAAAATAAACACACAGAAAAGATTGCGAACAATTTGTGAATGAAATGAGTTGTGTAGTGCTACAAATTATTAGACCCGGTGGCTGAAAGTGGAATAAACAGCATCACTATGTGTCCTGAAGACCTAAAAAAGTGGTTAAGCATTGATAGCATTTCGTGGTTTTCGTTTTGTAGAAATACGAAAAATAAGAAGAAACTATGATTGAAATAAAGCTACCGAAAAGTGTGTGCAGCCAATACATTTTTGACTTTCCACATTTTTTTCGCCAATATAATAAGATTTCGCTTTGTCTAGGCCCTTAAGTCTGTCATTTTTAAGCTTCTGTACCCGATGGGTAACCAATGAGACCCTTACTACTAAGCGTCCGCTGTCCGTACGTCGGTCCGAGCGTCTGTCTATCAGCGGACTGTATCTCATGATCCGTAATACGTAGACAGTTGTAATGTTCACAGAATGTCTATTTCTGGTGCCGCTATAAAAAAAATTAAAGGGGGTCTCCCACTACGATGGTTCGGAACCCTTCATGCGCGAGTCCGACTCGCACTTGGCCGTTTTTTTTGTTCCCCGAAAGCGGCGAAGTCAACGGGTCAGATTTCATAGTAGTCACTTTAAGAACCAGCAGAACGTCTATCTTTAATATACTGAACCAAATTAAATTACACAAGTCAAAAACTTAAAGATTTAACCTAAAAAGAGGCCAGAAGTGAACACAATAATCGTTACACAGCTGTTTAAGGCTGCGTAATACAATGGCCTTGGCCTCAGCTACAATGGAAGATTCCTTTCAGTGGATTACTTTGCAGTATAAATTATTTAATAGACCTACTGACCATACCGACCGTTGACAGACAGGTTCAATCGGATTACGCAATGGAGTAACGATATAATTTTAAATTGCATACTTATTTTTATTGACGTTTGTTGGTGATACAATCAGCGTTAAGCATTAAATACATTAAGCATAAGCATCAGCCTATAATGTTCCCACTGCTGGGACACAGGCCTCCTCTCTATGAGAGGGAATAGGCTATAATCCGCAACGCGGGCCCAGTGCGGGTTGGTGGAAGTCATGTCTTCGAATTTTTGGTTGTAGGGCATCCCGTTTTTTTTTAATTGTAATGTAGTCTCTTTTAACATTGTGGTTGTGTATTGTTGAGGTCAGTGACATTAAAGGCGCAAACCCGCCGCGGTGCACGCTGTACATGGGGCACGCGGCGCATTTTAGCTGCGTGGATTCATTTGTTTGACAACGTGGGTTTACGTTTCCACAGCAGTACACGCTAGACACCCACAACTAAGTAAAACTGTAGTGTGCGTGGCCCACCGCGGCATAGTCGTGGGTTATATTCGTATAGCGTGTACCGCATGCACAGCGTGCATGGCGTTGACAGCATTGAGATATGTGAGCGCCTTATTCGAGCAAGCCTACGTATTAATGACGTTATTTGATGCATAGCGTGTGCGTGCTTTGCAGTGGATACAATCACATACATTTTCTTGCAAAGCGAAGCTTAACACACGTGCGTAGCCTATCCGTGCGCCGCGGTGGGTTTGCGCCTTTAACTTGAAAAGAAAAACTTTCTATATGTAATCGCAAAAGTTACGTTAGAACGTCAATGACCACACGACGCCATTGGTATAAATGATTGTCTATTTAATGACGGTCCTTTACCTTGAGACTAAATTATCACGACCTCCTTGAAAAAGGAAATAAAATGCTAATACGAATATAGTTTAAAACCTGTATTGCCAGAATTTTCTAAACACATCAGAAATTCATCATACTTAAGAATAATGAGTAATCAAAACGCCACAGATTACATAAAATCAGTATCATAAAAAGAGTTTACTATAAAACTATTATTCTAGAACAGTTCACTACTAACCATTGGCCTTGCTGGAACAAGGCCGCAACGAATTATTATAGTTGTGTCTATTAAATACGGATTATATCGTAATAATCACCACGCTTGGTCTACTAATTAATGATAGATTGAGGTCTTAGCTCCAGCACTAGAATTATTACTGGCTGAGTATTAATCGAGCTATTGTCTAAAAGTACAGCAGCCATTTTCGTTTAGCAGTGAACCTAAAAAAAAAAAGCTATTCTAAAAAATAATAAACCATTTAGAACGAGTTATTCAAATGCGATCCCCTGTGAACTGTGGATCAGATTTTGAGGATCGGATTTGAACAAGAGACAAAGATAGAAACAATATCACGTTTTCGACGAAAAATTCTACCAACTTAATACGTACTTTTCTTGTGGTGCAGACATGATCCGTGGAGGCGGCACATGCTCGCCGTTTGCCCCATGCGGGCGCTACCTTGCTCTAGTCGCCATCCTTCGCCGCCAGACGCTTCCAACAGTTCCAACGGTCTACATCTCGATCCTTATCGATACTCCATAACACTTCACTGGTACAACACTAGTCGTCACACCTAACATCTTTTGTACACTAAAAACACCGCAGTTGATTTAGTATACAGGCTGATTTTTTATTTACTTTTTTTGGCTGTGGATATTCCGTTAATTACCCGTGTTAAGTAACAGAATGATCTGGTGACCTTCATGTGCTGTGATAATATAATAAAATAATTTGGTGTCATCAGTGTTTGAAGAAATTAGTTGTTCTTTTTTGCATTAAAGTGAAATGCAGATTTTAGTAATATGCTTATAGTAAAAAAATCTCGAGCCATAATATGTTGACGTCATTCAACATTAAGACGTTTTAATCAGGCGCACACCATCTAATTATTTATTCACTTCGTGCTGTATCTATTTAGCAAACTTCGCTTGTAAAACCCACATTTATTAAGAAACTCGATCTAACTAACTAAAGGAAAACTACTTCGAAGGCGTTTTTATCCTTAGCTTTAAAAACAAAAAATAGGTATTTCTTAAAAAAAACTAACCGCGTTCATGTTTTTAATTTAGTAAAAGGCTCTCAAGGGAATGTTTCATTATATTTCTTTGAAAGAAAATATTTATATAGAAGGGAAACCCCAACAAAATTCAGCACAGATTGTTTGCCTAGCCTACCCACTCGAGTAAGTCGACGAAACAACAAAGACATCAGTTATGCAGATTTTAATCTTCTTAAAAGCGGGAGCGTACGGCGCAATGTATCGTCTTTAAGTCTTTAACTTTAATGTTACTGAGCTAGCGAGCTAAACGCCCATTAACACGGTATTTACCTCACATTTCAAAGATTAAACTATTTGTTCAAGAGTGTGTTACCATTGCTTTAACCCTAGCCGAAAGACTAAAAACTTTAACTGCAGAGGCAACACATTAGTATCTGTCTTTTGCAGCTGCAACCAAAAACTATCCAGTTCTCGACACAAGCATAGACAAAACAAAAGAAGACAAAGGATATAAAACAGGTGCGAATCGGTGACAGAGACAAAATACACATCATAAGTAAAGCTGAAGTTGAAATGTTTTCTACAAATGGGTGAATAACATCGAACGGGGGAGTGTATCCCGAAAACAAATGACAACACAAAACAACAGTTGTCATTGATGAATCGTACACGAGTCGAATTGAATGTCATTCATGAATGGAGGTAGTAGTAGTAAATCATTGCTGATCGATTCCGCCCCCGCCGTACCTCACAAACGGGAACACACTGGACAATCATACTAAAACTGTATGGGGGAAAGTTTTGTCTGATATCGTAGGGTTCAGTGTGAGAATGGTTCTTCCATTGATGAAACAAAGCTTAATGTTTCCTAAGATTTTCACCGAAGTATTCGTACTTTTCGATTTGTGCGATACTAACCGATCCCGCTTTTGACTTACATACATATACTTTTACAAATAATTATAAAGCTAAAATTATAATTGCTAACTTTATGAAGAGGTAAAATTTGTTTGTAAGTTTGTTATTTTGTAAGTTTGTATGTAGGGGGCAATCTCCGTAACTATTGATCTAATTCTAAAAATTCTTTCACTGGTAGAAAGCTACATTATTCGTGGGTGCTTTAGGCTATAAATTATATTTATATCATAGACATTATCCCAGCTATCGCAATTTTTGCAGACGAAGTCGCGGGCGAAGGGCTAGTTTTTATTGTAATTTCCGTATAACATAATACGGATCCGCGCACGTGTTTATTTCGATATAAACACGTGCCTTACCGCAAACGTTATAAAATACTTCTACAATAGTATTAATGTTTAAATTAATGTTCGCGTTAAGTTGTAATAAGCGAAACGTTATAAACAATACAAGTTACGTAATCAAAATAATAACAATGGCTCGTAGATGAGTCAGGAACGTTTTATTCAGGGTATTGGTGAATAATGAACTTATCTTAACATTCTAACAATTAAATTCGGTGTTACAGAGATAAAGATTAATAACTTTTGTAGATAAGAAGTTTAGGATTATCTAAGAGAATGTTTGAACGTCTTGCCGAGTAAGATGATTTTTTTCAGAGGATTATTTTATTGCCGTTGCTTTAATTTAACTATTGTTCTATCTATTCTAAAGTTCGATGAATTCTTTTTCAAAGAAAATTAAATTACTACAGACTATTTAATTATTATACGGTTGATATAAAACTTAGCTCAGTGATAAAACAATGTCAATGTTTGTGTAAGTGACGTTCGTGACTAATAATTTAATTTTAAAGCCTGAATGCCTGAAAAAAGGGGCTTACACAGATAGACAGTGTAATAGCGATACCTGTGATGGAAAAGTTAATAAAGTACTTAACTTTAATATAACTTTAAAAAGAAAAACCAAGCTTTTATTAAAATGAAAAGACGAAAATAAGGTTCTAATGTGGGGTATTCCTCAAAACGCAACTATTTCTAGGCGCAACCAACTAAGCGCAACTAAATTATTCCTGAAACGGCAACCATTAGTTGGGCTCACAAATTCAAATTCAAAATATTATTTATGTCTATTCCTCAAAGCGCAACCATTATGAAAAATAGAGTGGGGTATGATGGATTTATTAATGATATCGATAGACAATTTTAAATCTACTGTCCTAATTGTTTATTTATTAAAACGGACTACCAGGCAAACATAAATTAACTGGAACTAAGTGTTTGCAACTTTTGGTCTAGAGAGGGGTATCCTCTTTAGTTCTTGTAAAGTTTCTTGTCCGTGCTGGTAACCTTTGAGGAGTTCTCTCGTGAGTTGATAGTCATGTCCGTCATAAAATTATATTGTCACCAGAACCAAAAGTGTGTGCAAAATTTCAGCTCAATCGGTTGTGAGTAACTGGTTTGAAATTCAGTTGCAAGATTCGACCTATACAAACCAGCTTGTAAGGCAAACTTAAATAAAAATGTATTGCATTGACATACATTTCCGAAAAGCTTTGGTCAATCCTGATGATAATCGATGTAGAAATTGAAGTGCTTGGAAAGTTATTGCGACGTGTCTCGGCCACCAGGAGAGTCTTTTGGTCATAGTTTGTATCTATGTCACGGGTAATGCCAGAAGATGAAGTAAACTTATGTTTATCCGGGTTGACTTAGTATTACCCAAGCTTTTTGGGTAAAGTCAATCACTAGAAATAAATTTAAATTTCGAATTATAGCTTTCTTTTTACCCGAGTTCGGAGCCAAAAGGAAGGGTTATTATTTTAGCAGAATGTGTAAGTATGGATGTATGTAGGTATGTTTGTATTTACGTAAGTTCCTTCGTAGCGCCTAAACTATTCATCTGATTTTGATGAATAAGGTGTCAATCGATTCGTTTCATCATTTCGTTTCATATTAACCGACTTCAACAATAGGACGAGTCGATTTACCTTGTAAACCCCGATTTTAATTAGAGCGTGATTTTACAGTAGTCAGGTTTTTTAGTTGTAGTATACCACACAAATTCTTTTTACTGACGATTTGATGCAAGCAACTTGGATGTAGCGCTCGCCTACACCTACAACCTAACCCATTTGGTCGCTGTATCCTATCAATAAAGAGGATACACGGATAGACCTAAGTTTAACCGAACTAGGTGTAACCGTACTTCGGCGCTTACCCGTAACAAAGTTACTTTTCGCCGTGACAAAGTTACTTTTCGCCGTAACAAAGTTACTTTTAGCCGTAATAAAGTTACTTATAGCCGTAACAAAGTTACTTACAGCCGTAATAAAGTTACTTTTAGCCGTAATAAAGTTACTTATAGCCGTAACAAAGTTACTTACAGCCGTAATAAAGTAACTTATAGCCGTAACAAAGTTACTTTTAACCGTAACAAAGTTACTTTTAGCCGTAATAAAGTTACTTATAGCCGTAACAAAGTTACTTTGAACAGTAACAAAGTTACTTTTAGCCGTAATAAAGTTACTTATAGCCGTAACAAAGTTACTTACAGCCGTAATAAAGTTACATATAGCCGTAACAAAGATACTTTTAACCGTAACAACGTTACTTTTAGCCGTAATAAAGTTACTTATAGCCGTAACAAAGTTACTTTGAACAGTAACAAAGTTACTTTTAGCCGTAATAAAGTTACTTATAGCCGTAACAAAGTTACTTACAGCCGTAATAAAGTTACTTATAGCCGTAATAAAGTTACTTATAGCCGTAACAAAGTTACTTTTAACCGTCACAAAGTTACTTTTAGCCGTAATAAAGTTACTTATAGCCGTAACAAAGTTACTTTGAACAGTAACAAAGTTACTTTTAGCCGTAATAAAGTTACTTATAGCCGTAACAAAGTTACTTACAGCCGTAATAAAGTTACTTATAGCCGTAACAAAGATACTTTTAACCGTAACAAAGTTACTTTTAGCCGTAATAAAGTTACTTATAGCCGTAACAAAGTTACTTTGAACAGTAACAAAGTTACGTTTTCGAGTTTTACCCAAAAAACTCCGATTATGGATAATTAACCCGGGTAAACCTAGGTTTACCTCTTTTTCCAGCATTATCCGTAACATCTATAACAATTCGCCAATATACTAATATTACCAACAACCGATATAACAGAGTTCAGAGTGCTAGTGAAAGTGACGAAGTTATTACGGAAATGCATGCAAATGATTGCAGAATCAATTGATGTAAAACACTTCCAACCGCAGTATCTTTAAATAAAGTTTAAATTTTACAACACTATTAATAGCGTTGTTCCAGTTATCGAAATATACGAATATTTTATGTTTAGTCAAATTGTACAAATGTTGACTTTAACAAAGATCACGAATTACAAAATCAACACGTTGACGTGTTCGGATCGGTCTATAGGTTAAGCCATGCTTGTCTAGGTTAGTCTGTGAATGGGTAACCACCCATTACAAACCGAGTTTCCTCCGTGCCTACGAAAGCACGTTAAGCCGTTGGTCCCGGCTGTCATTTATAGATCTTTGACAGTCGTTTCAAGTTGGTGGCAATGGCCCATAAAGTCTGACAACCAGTCTTATCAAGGTGTATCGTATAACCTAGTACTAACTGGGTTGTGGATGTCAGATAGGCAGTCACTCCATGTAAAATACTGGTATTCAGCTGCATCCGGTTAGACTGGAAGCCGACCCTACCGTAGTTGGGAAAAGGCTAAGCAGATGATGATGACGTGTTTTATTGGCAAAGTCCCAAAACCTTCCAGTTTCCAGAAAATTCTGAAAATATTGTTTTCGCGTTTTGGTGACTACTGAGATTACAAGTTAAAAGCGAAGTATAGGATAATGGCTGAAAAATGATGATTTTCTTCGAGTTCTGTTTTCACAGTATTTAAGATAAAAAGCTAAATTGCGAAACCAGAAGTAAACGAAGAGAAAGGAGATTAGGAGACCATGATTAATCGAAGATTCGTAAAAACTTAGGAAATTAATTCGTCTGACCGTCTTTCGAGTTTTTACAGAAATCAATTAGTTGAAATATAACACAATCACTTTCATTTGTAGAATGTCACATAAATCGATGTAAGAGCTCGATTACGATACAAAATTATTCTATACTAGCCACCCGTCCCTGCTTCGCACGGTTTTCACTACTTGATAAAACATTGTATTTCTTTATTAAATTAGTTCCTTAAATATGAAATTGCCTTTTTTTTCTTAAATTTTGTTCTGTTTGTAACTTTGACGTATAGTTATATTTTTTCCTAATTTCATATTTTTTGGATTAATTGTTAAATTACGTACCTTTTAGAGTTTAAAAACCGCACTAGTAGTTGCATATTACCTCATAGGGTAGTGTCAAAACATCTGTTTCAATGTGCTGTCGGTTTCACTACTTGAAGTAGATTTATTTTTGTCATAGACTGTGTTTTGAGAATTTAAGATACGCAGTGCAGCGCAACTTTTTTCACTCTAACTATAGTTTGCAATTGCATTATAATCGGTTCAGACGATTCCAAGAAAAATAAAAAAAATGTTAGTGTGGAAATATCACTTTTCACGAAATCGCCCATACAAATCGGCAATTTCATACTTTAACCCCTAATATTTAGGTATATTATAATTGCATTATACACATAAACCTTACCAAATAAATTCTCTGAACGGTGGAGAATACCGCATCAAAATCCATTGAGTGGTTTCAATTCGAAAATACAGAGAAATACTTCACTTTACAATTTTCTGAAAACCACTAACGTCTGTTTTGTTATTTCCTACCATACTGTTCGGTATTTTAAACGCTTAGAGTTACAGGCTATCTGTTACAGAATAGGCTTTAATAAATCTTGGCTAATTATGAAAATTTATTTATACCCTGACATTAATTGCTCGGACTAGACATAAATTGTTATTTTGTCTTTATTTATTGGCATTTATTCGCCACAGAACCTTGCATAAAAGACCTCGGCTTTGGAAAAAATCAATGCATGGGCAATTTAGTAGGAACCTTTCAAAGAAATCAATTAAATTCACTTTTATTCAGTACGAATGACAAACGCATGTCTCTGAAAGAATTTTCAATTAATTACCAGCTGATGTCTTCAATTTAAACTTGAATCAAGTTCTAAATTGCCTACCCACATCAGTATAACGTTAAATTACATTTAACGATAAATAGTTTGCGACTATTAACTCGGCCGCCTACTAGTTTTAAAGCTTGCAATTTAATGGGAATTTCATCGTGAAATTATACCAGGATTGTAGGAAAGTGATCCCGAGGTTGAAACTTGAAATATCTCGGTAATCCGTAACAGTGAGTCTGGTCCATAGTGGAGGAGCGCCGCAAGCCCGGACACTGCAAACTGCGATATAAACGTCGTCAGGTCGGGGATTATGTATTCAGAATACGGCTTACAGTCAGCTCTTTGCGAAAAACCTGGAATAACTTTATAATTCAGAGATTTTTATTATTTTTTAATTTTTTTAAAAATGTTTCTGGGTTCAGACCGCTTATCGGATTTGTTACCTATACCTACTTTAGATTTAGTACGTGCAGATTTAAATTACAGAATGTAATGAAGATTTAAATAACAGAATTTAAATGGGTATAAGAGAAGGAGACCAAAGAAACGACGGATGGACTTTGTGAAGAATGATATGGCACTAAAGGGTCTGATGAGATGGCGAGTATTAGAGAAGTATGGAAGAAGAAGACATGCTGCGCCGACCCCAAATGAATTGGGACAAGGGCAATAGAATGATGAATATAATGAAGTTGAGAGTCACCGCAGAGTTACAGCAGTCACTTGACATAGATTTAAATCAAACCGAAAACTAGTTTACGTAAACCAGAAGAGAAAAGTTTATCTATCTAGCCTGAACTGAATGTTAACTTTTTCATTTATTACTCAATAATTTATTATTTTTTATATTATGTAATTTACGTTGAAAGACATGCTGACATACACAGTTTGGAAAAGGCTAGGCAGATGATGATAAGATTCTTGAAATACTAAATAATTTTCCCTATTTTTTCCTCAGTTTCGAAACATTTCCTCTGATAAATTTAGGTACAGTTGCCTCATACAGCAATAAATAGTACATAAACACCGGCGCCGGCGCCTCTGAATACCGCAGACCAGTTAGGTACTTATATAGAAATGATTAGAGCACTAGCACCACATAATTTGTTTACCTCATTTCACTCAGACAAGGAACGGGGATACAGTTTATGTTCTCATTACACCTATTGGTTTATGAGAACGTTCTGCCTCTCTCAGAGTAAAGTTTAATATAGGGCCAAGTTTGTTAAAAAAAAATTGCCATCGACACGCTAAGAAAAGTAAACAGCTTTACACCTACTGCTACAGGCAACATCATTTTACAATTTTATATATATTTATTTTTAATGACACTGTCTCTTTTCCTATATATATCGTTGACCTGCATGTCTGGGTAAAACTAATCCGAAACATTTACAAAACGGTTTCTTAATGACCCAGGAGTTTTAAACAGGTTTTTTTTTAATTTTGAACATTTTGCAGGCTACTATGTTTTTAATCGACAATGTCTACGTTGCCAGTTAAAAAGAATGTAGTCAAAACCAGGTTCGAAATACAAAAACTAGTTCGACGAGCATGAACTGAAGTAAGAACACGTTTTGTAATACGACAGATTACGATTAACTATAATTTAAATACGCAATCATGCTACAGATTAGTGCAGATTACTTGATCCTCAAATGTATAATTATTGACTCTCACATGATGATGTCTGGCCAACTTTGTGGGCCAACTCATCTAGCCTTTGCTTAATATTTCTTTTCAAATACCAATCATACCGAAATAAAAAAAAACGCAATCGAATAAGATTACAGTCATTTCAGTTTTATTACCTCTGGCAGCAACAGCAAAACCGCGACCTCACTGTGAAGGAAGCAAAGCAAGGCAACAGTCACCTTATATGATTAACAATAAATATCAATCTAATTTTGGTCGGTATTGCAAAGTCAGAGGCAAAATAACAGTGAACGGACTGTCTTTTGATAGGGCATTTAGGACAATGCACATTTAGTAAAACGCGTGGGCGTAAGGTGTAAAGTGCCATTCCAATGTCTGTTAGACAATTGTGATTAATGACTTATTGAGAGGTTGCGACAGCTATGCCCATTATTTGACGACCTACGCTTCTGAACACGTGTTTGGTCGAAAGTTTTCATTCCTTCGGTCAAAGAAAGTGTTTGCGTGTTGATGCATGATGGCCTCTTCAACCCAAAGACTTAGGTGTTTAGAGTACATGTCGGCGACATGTGTTCAGTTGACAGTATAGGAAAGTTGCCGAAATGTCGGTGATTTTGGTGTGAAGCCTATATGTGATTAATTGTGTGTGTGGTAGAGCTTGTTTATATAGAAAAGTAAAAGACATCATAATAATTATGCCTCCATTTTGTACATAGCAGTAGCGAAGGTGCATACAACTCGATTCCTACCGGATTCCCTTTGAAAATTGGCACAGTCAGTATTCTATAGACAAATAATATAATCACATTAAAGACGTGTACTCCGGCTTACCTCTTACAAAAATTGACCCTTCGCTACTGCTACATAGTGTCACTATTTCAGTAATTTACGAAAGGTTATTTGGCGAAAATCGGCCCTTTAGCGGACTGAAACGAAATTTATACCAAAAAATTGCATACCTTTTTGTATATTTATAGTTGTTTCAAAAGTAGTAGTAGTGTATTTTTATCGTCCTTATTTTATTTTGCATGCATCTTTCTGTGTCAGACCAAAAGGCTGAATGCCAATTTGAGTCAAATGTCAAAAAAATATTTAAGGCTTTTGCTCTCGTGCGCTGTGGATACTGATTAACCCGATTTCTTGTGACTTTTCGAATTAAATAACTACTATCACACAGAGCTTGCAATAATTATAAAATCAATCAAAAAATCAAATCAAATCATAAAATCATTGCAAGCTCTGCTATAATTAAAAACTAACAAATCTTTTTATTACCATGATTAATATTAATTTTAATGTATTCATCGTCTTATTATAGACGTTTGCCACTATCCTTTGTGTCAGTAAATTAGAAAACTGTCGTAACTTTTAAAGAAAGAAAGAATAACCCGGCCCCATAAACTTAAAAACCAAATATAATTTAGTAAAAGGAAACGTGATATTACGTTATGTTATGAGGAGCGTGATTACTTAATCTAACTAATCTTGGCGGCACGGTTGGCGCAGTGGCTGAGCGATCGGCTGCTGCGCTGCGTGTCGCGGGTTCGATCCCCGCACGGAACAAATATTTGTATGATCTACAAGTAGTTGTTCCGGGTCTGGCTGTTTGTGTATGTGAGTTTAAATGTTTGTAAACGCACCCACGATACAGGAGACATTCCTAGAGAGGGGCAATGTTTTTAAAAAAAAAAAAAAAACTACAACCTGTCAATCAAACGATGTTGCAGAAAATATTACGAATAAAATATGATTTCACGTTCTGGTTTACTTAAAATATTAATATAAAAGTATACTGACCGCAACTACTAACCCACATAATTATGAGTTATATTATCCCACTAGTTACGGAATTAATTGGTAGTTATGTATTTGAGCCGTTTGGGGTTGAAACACTAGGGCCATCAGGTCCGGGTGCCCACCTAGTCTTCGGGGATATCGCCAGGCGGTTGACCGACTCTTTACGTGACCAGAAGGATGGCCTTTTTTGGCCAAAAAATCCGCATTGCCATCCAACGTGGCAATGCTGCCAGCCTTCTGGGCATTTTTTCCGTTGGTAAAGAATATTTTGACGTCTTGTTATTATTTTTCCGTTTTGATTCTATTTGTATTTTCAGTTTCGTTATGTGTGGTTTATAAATTATGTACTACCGAGTTCACTGACGGTCTGCCAATTTTCACCTTTATGCCCTAAGTACTAAGGTTGAAAAGTGGTCGACCGTCAGTGAACTGGTAGTACATACGCATAGTAAACAAAAGAATTATGCAAAAAAAAAATAGAAAAGTGTTGTAGAGTAGCCCGAATATTATAATTCAGTACGTATCTTGATGATAAAAAAAACGGTTGTCTGTAAAGTCGGATTGACGATAGTTGAACGTGACAACGTCATAAGAAAATACTGATGGAATGGTTGCATTTTTCAAAAGAAAATTTTAATTTTATTTGTTTGATAGATATTTTGTATGGATATAGAGAAGGAGGTAAATGGAAATCACAATTGAATTGATCAAGTTACATTTATTTGTACGCATAAATACAATTATGTCATATTTTTTTTTTTTACAAGTAAGAATGTGCGTTGAGCAATTGTTTTATGGAACGCCTCAGAGCGAGGTAACGCCCGTTTTTTCGTGCGTGCAGCCGGCTCTATCGAATTATAAGACGTTGTCACGTCAAAAGTTAATCTCAACAGAGGCCCCTGACTTGCGGTTCCTGAAGCCAACTTGGAACATGAACCATATTGATGTGTTGGGACGTGTGACATAACTTCATAAGCCAGAAAAGGACAGCGGCCATTAATCTCGTTATGCATCGTATCAGTTTGTAAGTGATACTGTTAGGGTAATGGCTCCGTAAAGTTCAGCCCAATAGTCTACTTGTTACGTTTTCCTGTCACATTTCTGACATTAATTATATCATTATTCATTACAATAACTAGACTACTACCTTTGAGAATCCACCATATTGGAGTTAGAATAACGTCACTTCGCTAACCATGCATTGTCATCTCAACTAAACATGGATGCAAAATTTCAGCTCAATCGGTTACCTGGAAGTGGGTGAAATTTAACTTCTAAGATTTTTACATAGTAACATAGTTACAGGTGATGTTAATAAAAGCGTGTTCATAAAGTCACTTTTGCTGTAAGTATGTTTAACCGCGTTGTTCTTCTAAATTACGCAACGGATTTTGATGTGGTTTTCATCACCATTTACAGAACTTATTTCAAAAGGTTTTTGTCTACAATTCGTTAGTTTTAAACACGCACATAAAAAAAGAAATGTTCATGTTTTTTAAGATCGTAAAATCATACGAGGCAGGGGCGGATTCCAGACTATTATTTTAATATAACAAAGTCAACGAAATCGTATTGTTTGTTCATTTCAAAACCCACAAACTGGCACGAACCAAATCCGAAGAATCTGTGAAAATTCATAAGATTTTCGTACAAGAATTTATTGCCGGACTAGCTCCATGAAAATCATGCATAATTCAGAAATCGGATCCGAAACCAAATTCTTATGCATGAGCAGATTGCACGCCCTCACGTTCTTTTGCTTTTGAAGATGTCTTGAAAGTTATTCAGGAATTTAATCTCAACGCAGTCCTAAATTAAATGAAGGTACATGAGCAATAAGAAGAAGTCTCCATCATCATCTGCCTCAGTAGCGAAGGGTCAATTTTTGAAAGAGGTAACCCGGAGTAGGTACATACCTTTAATGTGATTGTATTATTTGTCTATAGAATACTGACTGTGACATTTTTCAAATGGAAGCCGGTAGGAATCGAGTTCTTTGGAACCTTCGCCACTGATCTGCCTAGCCTTTTCCCAACTATGTTGGAGACGGCTTCCTGTCTAACCGGATGAAGCTGAATGCATTATCTGACCTCCACAACCCAGTTAGCTCTAGTAATACAATACCCCACACCCAAAGGGTGTAAAAGTAAATAGACCTTTAATATACCGAAAGGCACTTGTTTTCCCTGTCCTTGCGATAATTTTTTTGTTCTAGACCATACCTGGGAACCTTCTAGTTACAGAGATATTGGGGGTCAAAGTTCCAACTTTTTCACAAGTTTTTTTTTAAATACATTTTTTTAATGTAAGATTTTTACTTTACACACCTCCACGACCCGGTACTATTCAATCAGCACAATGCTTTGAGTGCTTTCCATCGAGTCCTACCGTAAAACGTGATTTTTCACCCCAAAAAAAAAAGTCGATTCCCAGCAATATTTACACCCTGTTTACTAAGTGACGTGACACCTACATAATGATATGGAATGCCTAAATAATAGCATTGAAATCAATTGAAGCACTCCTAACCCGCGTTGAGAAACAAATTGATTCATTGATTGATCGATGGCATGCTTGCACTAGGTCTCAATTCACTGACGGGCAAAGGTCTTCAGTAATCAACCTGTACTGTAAACTACTTATGATACCATCGGCCTATGTAAAAATGACTCACTTCATTTTTTACCAACGGACGGCCGGCCGGTTGGCGCAGTGACTGAGCGATTGACTGCTGCGCTTCGTGTCGCGGGTTCGATTCCCGCACGGAACAAATAATAGTATGGTCTACAGGTAGTTGTTCCGGGTCTGGCTGTGAATTTAAGTGTTTGTAAACGCACCCACGATACAGGACAAATTCTTAGAGTGTGGCAAAGCTTAAAAAAAAAAAAAAAAACTCAAACTATTTTAAATACCCATTTTTCTGAGTTCCTAGGAACGCAGTTTTCGTCACTAAAAATGTTCTGACGAGATAGGGGTTCGTTATGCCTGCTTTCGCTAACATTAGGCTACACCTACATGGCTGCCTAATTAAGTGCACTGTTAGGTTTCGCTAGGCTCAGTGCCGAGTTAAAATTCCAACTGTACGAGTATGTATAATTATTTATAGTATGATTATTTTGGTATTTGTTAAAATATGTATTAGTTTATTTTATTTGTAGATGTGTATTAGTATCTTTATAAGTGCCTATATAAATTTTCGAAAGCAAGAAGTTATTTTTTTTATATTTATTTTGTACCCTATCACAATGTTTTCTTATTTAACCCAAAGGTTGACTGGTAGAGAATGCCTTGTGGCATTAAGTCCCCCTATGCATGTACCACTATTGTACAGTGAGTGATAGCAATTACCTGACCCACCTTTGCATAAATAGTTGAGATTTTTAGAAAACGAATCGATAGAATTTTATAATTCGTTTGTATTTTCTTTATTTGAGCAAAATAAATTAAATATAAAAGAATTAACATACTTACACCAAAATAGTTGAGATTTTTTAGAAAACGAATCGATAGAATTTTATAATTCGTTTGTATTTTCTTTATTTGAGCAAAGTAAATTAAATATAAAAGAATTATAAAATTCTATCGATTCATTTTCTAAAAAATCTCAACTATTTATGCAAAGGTGGGTCAGCTAATTACTATCACTCACTGTAAATGAAGTTTAAATCAATAAATAAATATAATGTGAGTAGACAATACCAACTAAACCTACACTACGAATGTAACTCACGCAGCAATAACTACATAGTTTACATAATCAACTAACACAGCTATGTGTTATCAACTCAGAACTGATAAGCCGAGTTACACATTTCAAAGTCAGCAGTATTTCACCGGCTGCTGCAATATGCAATGTGTTTCGAGACAAGGTAACGCGATCTTTAGACTCCAGAGCTGAATACTAAGCGACCATAATGTATTCATCTTGGAAAAATCGCGGTCGCGAACCCTCCCCTGAATGTAATATCGAAAATATGATATGACACTTATTGTGGAACACTTGTGCGACATCTGGGGTCTAGCAGTTAAAGGTGGAATTGCGGGGCAGAATTCCCAGGGTTAAAATAAATGTAGACTAAGAATATTCCGAGAGAGTAGGCATCGAGTTCGTACTGGTTTTGTGGTCACTACCAGATAGACATACTCGTCAACGGTAGGAGTGATCTCTCCATAGGAATATCACTCAACCGCACAAATTAATTTTTTCTAAACTCATCATCGTCCTGTCCTTGTCCGATGATATTTGGGGTCGACGCAACACCTTTTTTTCTTCCATTCTCCTCTGTAACCGTCACGCTGTCAATAGCTCTTTTTTCTTTCATATGATTCCTCACACAATCCATCCGTCGTTTCCTTGGTCTACCTCTCCCTCTCCATCCATCAACATTTGTATTCATCACTCTCACACACACACACACACACACACACACACACACACACACACTAGTCACATGCGATTCGTCCCTCCTCATCACATGCCCATACCAACACAATCGATTCGATTTTTGCTAAACTCATCTGTGTTTTTTTTGTGAACATCAAAATGTCAATGTCAGAAGCATTTCGCGAAATAATTGCAGAAGGACGTACAACTTAGCAAGCAATTCGTTTTGTTTAATTGTTCTTGTTAATTGATTGCCAAATTATTATGTTACTAGGTGGTTCACGTTTTGGATGAGTGACCTTTCTTTATATAATTACGTGACTGTTCCAAATTCCGTGCTGCAGGACAGTAGTTCTACTACCAACCAGAATTTCTTTCTGCGAAAAGCGGGTGTTTTCATTCATCGATTTGAAGAAACTTTAATATAGGTACCTGTAAGTACGATAGCTGGACACTTCAGCCAACTTATGAGCAAGCGGGAAAACATAGAACTAAAATAAATGTTGTTTTAAGCTTTCACGGTTTACAACTAAACTTATACTGTCGACTTACGGGATATCTTCCGTGATTGTTCATTATTTTGAGCTCCCGAGAAAAAAAAAAAAAAAAAAAAATATGTAAAATAAATAAATGTACTAAGTTTGACATAACGACGCAATTTTTCTTGACAAGCAGCGCCACCTTAAACTGAACACTTAAAGTGGTCATACTGTACGTGTTGAGCATCTGAATTGCCTCAGTTTACCATAGACAGAATAAATGTACCTAAGAATCACTAAGACCAAGAGGCGTTCATAATCTACTATTAAACCACACTTGTAATGGCAGCTGCACAAAGTAACTGGTGCTTATAGCACAGGAGTCCTCCAAGTTTAAGCCCAGTTGCACTTGTCTTGTAATATACCAGACAAGTGCAACTGGCCACTAAGTTATAGTTAAGGTACAATAATTGTAAATAGGTTTAAGTCTTGAACAAATAAATATTGTTTATTCTTTTATAATGAGACTTGTCAAAATCTTTCAAGATAGGAATTAAGAAACTCGGAAGCACTTGAAATACAAATGTCAGACTCAGTAAAAAGTCAACTTGAAATAGCTGAAAACGCCTCTCAGGCGTTTATAAAAAGACTTGTCTAAATCCATTAAGACAGGCAATCCCCAGAAATAGCAACTTGAAATAAAAATCGCAATAAAAGTCAAAGATGACATTTCTCTCGAAACGTTTTCAGCAAAAATAACCTCTAAGTTTGAAAGTGAAGGACCCAATATCCGTTTGTATTTACTCATAGGGTGCTAAAAATATAGATAAGCGAAAATTTGTACTTCTATTTTTAAATCGAGATGAGTTTAAGGACTATATTACTGTTCTAGAACGTTATTTAAATCATTTGTGCATGTAGGAGCACGGATACTGCGATTTTAATGTCGCTTATGCTTGTGTGACGTCTTGTACCATCACAAACGGATGTCGCATTTAACGCACGATTTACTAATTTGCCGGCCGTGTGTATCTGCATGGCGGACGGCTCAGAAAGTCTATGGTCTGTCGAGCGTATATCAAACTATTGGTGGGTAGTTAGAAGATTATATTTGTATAGGAATAAGATTAACTTTGCTTGCTAGACCGCTGTACTTATTCCATGGCAGCTCCTGAAGCGTAAAATAACAGGACGTTACAAGTTCTTTGAACAAAATATTGCATTTCCGAAATAAAAGCATTTTGTTAAAAACAAATAAACAAAATCTACAAGTAATTTCAAGTTCGTAAAATTGCATTTATTTCCCAACCACACTCGGTTTACAGTCCAACTATAACTTTGGAATTGTATTAAAAGTTTTCAAATGTAATTTTTATTCCCACAAACTGCATAAAGTTTTTTTACACAGTGGTATTCCTGCATTTTACTTAGAAAAAATACACAGTGTCGGCAAATTGCGTTCAGTAGTAAATCCCTAGAGATTCCACTCCTGGCGCCGAGGGTAATAAATTTTGCAAGCGAAAACATTAAAATCTCGTTAAAATGCTTTCCAGTATTGGCAATGGCACAAGTAGTTACAGCGAGTAGCCATATAAGTCAGTTGAAAATACCGGAAATATAAATTCGAAAGAAGACGGAGTAATTTCGTTTTAATAGTCAAGGCACGTAGGTCTAATTGTGTTTGAGAATTAGAGAGGGAAATGTTGGCGAAATATCCGGGTTTTGTTTAAGCGCGGACTTTGTGAATCCGAGATTAGATTTGATTAAGGCTGTGGTTACATCTCATCAGGTCTGCGGTGAATGTAATTGAGAACACGCTGCAGATGGACACGGCTGACGGTGGCATTATAGGCGAAGCAACAAGTGTGTTCGCTCGACTAATCTTGCAACAAGTCAATAAACAATACTGAGATCACTTGAGGTTCTGTACAAATATTTTTTGTTTGGTTAGTCGATTTGATTTTATAATTAATTTGCGACTCGAAAAAATACCTGCTTGCATTTGAATTTGACTGAGAATAACAGAAACAAAATCTTTTTCAATGCAGTTTCTCGAAAACTGGTTCTTATCGCACTGCAATTAGGTTCAACATGCAATGTATTTCACACACGTGGATTTTTTAAATTTTTCCGCACACGTGCGGAAATGAAAATTGCCACAGATAACTAAACTTATACGTTTAATACGTGTGGGGATTTGTTACTGCAGTTCTCGACTCCATAACATCCTCGCCTGCAGCTCGGGTGTTAATTTCGCCTCGAATGCAATAACAAAGTTTCCCCATTTATATCAAAATGTACTATTTGTATTTTCTATTAAGTTATCAACTACTAATCAAATAATGTAAAGTACAAAGAAATAACAATTTACTTACATTTTTTCAGTAACTTCATGTTCACTAGTCAAAGTATGAAAAGGTACTGGCGAAAAACAAGACACACTGGATGAACAGAACTTTAAAAAAAAATTAAAGGTCAAATGAAATTTAAAGAGGTCTAATTATTCCCATCGGTATACCGATCAGATATAAAAGTACGAAATGATGTAATAAAAGTTAATTACGAAATGGAAGTTGTGTGTCGTAGGTCGTAGCGAGACTGAAATAAATTACAAAATATAATCGACTGGGGAACTAAACAACATTACGAACATGAAACACAAACACACCTGCGCAGTAATATCGAATTTTTACGACAATCCATTCCCACAATGTGAACATTAATTAATTATATTATGGTAAATGATATATCATCATATCATGTGTCAACAAATTACGATTACGTTAAAAATATATGTTTCTAGCTGTTGCCCGCGATCTGCGTTCGCGTGAAATTTTTATAAAAAATATGACTTCCCTTTTTTAATCGAATTTTGTTACCAATTTCAAAGGTTTTAATTTTTTTGCACGGAACCCTAATTATTTAAAAAAATTAAAGTAGCCTGTGTTAGACCTTATAACATCAGCTATCTGCCAGTAAAAGTCCCGGCAAAATCGGCCCAGCCGTTTCGGAGATTAGCCGGAACAAACAGACAGACAAAAACTTAAAAAAATGAGTTTTTGTTATAAGTGCCGTGTATATGTTTGCTTGTGCAATCAGTAAAATGCCGTTATTTTGATATTACAAACAGACACTTCAATTTTATTTATTTGTATGTAAGGATTCGCATGCGGATCTCTAAAATCGAATGAGTCATGTATGTTACAAACGCGATTCCAGTTTTTGTTTGCGCGGCCGCAGTCGACGCATTCGGAAAGGTTGATACATCGCTCAACTAGTCGACGTCATACCAGACGAACTTGATTCTTGAAGCGTTTCCTTGGCACTGATCTTCCCTGAAGAAATAAAACGAACGGTGTCATTGTCTTCATACAATAGTTGAAACAATGAGCAATGATTACCGTTTTGAGAGAAGCTTCGCGAACGTTCTACGATAAACACATCGGTAATGGACTATGTGTGTGTCCTAATTTGAAAAAGTCAGTTAAAATAATTAGAGTGTAGGTCATTAAAACTATTATTATTGATTGCTTTTGTACAAGGTACCTTAATATGAGTTCTTATGACCTAATTCCGACTTTGTCATTTTTGATATTCTTGCTGACCATTGTAAGCGGGAAAGCGCAAAGAAATTAACTTCGAAAAATATAAATGTACACGGTGGAAGGGACACCGACGCGAAAACGATTACCACGTATTCAGTACATCAATCTGAGCCACCCCCCCATATAATTTTTTTTATCGGTTATTAAAAAAATCAATCTGCTGTTCCATACATTTTGACCGTGTAGGTATTGCACTATTGTAGGAAATAGCAGTTTTTTTTTTACATGTTACTATGTACTTAATACCTTTAGATAAACAAGGTCAATAATATATTACTCCGACAAAGCCACGCTGGCTTTCTCTGAGAAAAGATGTCAAACTTTTTGCTCAAATGATTAATAGGAACAAGATTATTTTGAAAGTCACTGAACTAGTGAGCGATCAACAACAACCTGAATCATAAAGAAATATGACGTATCATGTACAATGTACATTCAATAAGCTTTTGGTAAAACATAACAGACATTTTATTTAAGCTTTTCATGCTGTTTGTATTTGGAAAGCATCCACGCGAATATCACCTATCAGTGGCGAAGGTTCCATACAACTCGATTCCTACCGGCTTCCCTATGAAAAATGGCAGTCAGTATTCTATAGACAAATAATATAATCACATTAAAGATGTGTACTCCGGCTTACTTGTTACAAAATTGACCCTTCACTGTCACCTATAGTACTCCACATTGCACACCAGTTGATTTGTTAGTCAGTAGGGAGGATCCCATCTTTACTCCAAAAAATGACAAGATTTCAATTTTCAATTTTCCTCATTCAAAAGCATCCACGCGAATATCACCCATAGTACTCCACATTGTACACGCGTAGCTTTGTTAGTTAGTAGAGAGGAGCATCACCTAAAACATGAATTAAGACAATTAAGAGATCCCTCTCTTAATTGTCTTTACTCCAAAAAATGTCAAGATTCCATCTTTAAACTTTCCTCATTCCATCATGACTGAAACCGCACTAAAATTTTCTTTTTTTTTATCAGATTAAAAAGCCATAAATCAACAGCTAACATTTTCGGCCAAGACTTTGAAAAATGTTTAAGGAAAATACTGCATACTCCTACTAACTTTTTTTTTTGTTGCCCGGAGTTTTGTGTCCGAAGATATAAGATGAGATTGTGAATACTGTTTAGGTAACGCAATTTGTTTTTTACGTTTTCAGATTTAAGCAGTCATCCTTTTTTTTCGGATGGGAAATCATCAAATGAGGGGTCCCGCTCTGGGCGGAGCGGGAGGGAGTGTCAGACTTGTACTGGCTAAAACCCATCCATGTTCCTTCTTAGCCGTTTGTGTTCCAGGACCGCGGTACCTCTTTCGAACAGTCCCGCAGCCCCGGCAGGCATCGACCCTTGCGGACTCCTGGTTTGCTGACATCTCTTTCATAATCACCCTGGCTTTCTTCTTTTCCCAACTATATTGGGGTCAGCTTCCAGTCTAACCGGATGCAGTTAAATACCAGTATTTTAGTATCTATTGATGTTGCACAGAGTTTGCCAATAGCTATTTAATCATTTGCTGCATCCCCAATACAATACATAATGTCCCATCTCAACATGAATGATGTAACCAAGAGTTTGTAAAAGTATTCTGATTTAAAAGAGTATCCATGGAGTTTCTTGCCCGTTCTTCTCCATAGAGATCTACGTTAGGGAATGGGCAACTACAGTACTTTAGTTTTTATGCCTTGTGACTGGGACTGTAGCTATTGTTGTCTTTGTTTCGACAATTCAAAAGTGCCTGTAACTGGCCTATTTGAAATAAATGCTTTGATTTTGATTTTGACAATACCCACAGGAAGATAGTTACCTAGAACCCATTACGAAAGAAACATTAGTATTCAATATAGCAATATTTATCAAGGTCAATTCCAGTACCATTTTCAAAGGCAAAGCAAATGGCCCAGCAAATGGCAAATACGCACTAACACCACTGCAGTATAAGCTCAGCACTGTTATAGCCTTATACGGTCTCCATTGGTCCAGCTAGACTCCTACCTATCCCGTAATGAGATAGAGCAATACTGCGATAGTGGTCTTTAGTTCGGCACTTAGCATAAATCGTAGCATAAATGCAGTGCAGGCGATAGTATTGTAATTACGAATATATCTCGAATTTACACAAACAATGAAGGATAACAGAGACAAGCAAAACGAACAAATTCTGAAATGATGAATGGCTTTTAATGAAGGTAGTGGAAGATCATATCCTATCCCAAACTGATGAACCGACAATTTTAGGCACAATCCACGAGGATATAGATTTTTTGCTAAAATTGATGCTTTTGGAAGGAATAGCAAATTATAGCAGTTCGAAACACTCTCTATTAAACGAATGCAGCTTGAAGATCCATCTAGAAATTGTACATGTAAATCTGCATCTCCTCTTATGGTACTTCTCGTAGTTGCGACCAGTCGAGTTAAACGTCGATCGGTTGGTCGGGACGCACCGGAATGCTGTTACAAGGTCGAGTACGTTCATCGGCCGTAGATCGCCCGAGATTTACGCTACACACATCATTGGATTTTATATATCGTATAACAGTATGTTGGATGACTAAATATCTATGCTAACAGCTCATGTACAGCCAAGCGCACCAGTATGTATAGACTTTCCTAAATTCAAAAGCTATTTTCGCGAGAAATAACGATTGTAACTTGAAAATAGAATATTTTTCATAAAAATATGAGTTCTAGAATACTACGTTCGTAACAACATGAAATTTTAATTAGAACAGTAGGAGAAAAACACTTTAAAAAGTTGTTAAGTGTTTACATATTGGTGCTCGTGCGTGACTGTACTTGAAGTTATATCTCTTGGTGGAGATCCAAAGGCTGTCCATTCTACTACGTTTGGACATAGGAATCAACGTACTGTGTTGATAAAACCACGTGAAAAATTAAAAAATTACCGGTTGTTCCGTAACTGTATAAAACAATAGGATACAAAACGATATATTTTTATTGCTTTTTCACTTGACGCAGCTGAATTACGTAAAACAACGTTAGCAAAGCGATAACGGTCATTAAAAGTCTGTAGACACGTAAAATAAACAATGGTCATAGATGCGGAAAGTGCTGCACAAATTATAATAAGTCACTGAAAATACAGTTGTTTTAGCCTAAGGATATTGACCTCACTAACAAGCGTAGAGGTTAAGGTCGAGTAGTCAAGCTACTTGAAATAAAGTTCTATAAATTAGCATTCATACACGATATTTGAAAAGGAAATTCGGCTGAAAAACTGCCCTAGAAAGAAAACTCGTGAACGAAACGAAACAGATATTATTGAACGAAAAATATCAATATTTGCTGCCAAACTGGAAAATTTCAGCCGCTTCCTGACGAACAAAAAAGTGTTGCCACAAAAAAATGGAAAACAATGGCATTCTGTGACAGTTTCTATTCTCTCTCAAAACAATAAAACAATGCTATTTGTTTTTACAGTTGCTTCGCAGAACCATACACCGGTGGCTCGTATATTGAAAATTGTACTCATGAAGAGCATTCAAACATACCGTCCATTGTTTGAATACTTATTTGTTTCTAATAAGCACACCAAACGTAGAACTAAATCACTTAACTCGAATAAAAAAAAACGAAGAGTGGTATTACTCATTAGAATAATGTTTACACTCTTGTAACACCTAGCACAGCTATACTTGGGCATGTAGTTCCATTGTATTCTCATGAAATCCAACAGTCGATTGACTCTGCACAAACGACATTTTCATGATAATGCACATAGTAGATGCTTTTAAGAGAAAATTTACAATTCCACTACATTGCTTCAGAGTAAGTACTTACATTATTGCAAGATTACACGCAATGCAATAAAGTATGAGCAATAAAATTGGGCAAATCAATCTGCAGAAAACTCGTAAAATGCAATGAGAGCATTATTTAATCATCTGGACTGTAATGCAAGAACTGCAAAAACTCAGGTTCAAACAATAAACTGTTTTATGAACTTGCTGGGAAACATTATCCTTTTGCAAAGAATAATAAAATGAATAGTGCAATGACCGGTTAAAAGACGTGCTAATATAGAAACAGTTAGACTAATACGTAGTAAGAGAACTACTGAGTACGGAGAACTAGTACATAGTAGTATTCTTTAATAATATTAATTAGTTATGGCATTTATCCGGACCGGGTCCGGTCAATGTGGCGACACCTGGGGGAGGCCTATGTCCAGCAGTGGACGTCTTTCGGCTGAAATGATGATGATGATGATGATGATGGCATTTATATTGATTTTTCAATAAACAACTATCATGGTTTGGACAAATGATGCTAATAACAGCAAGAAAGAAGAAAAGACTGAATTTAACCGCACATTTGTGAAATTACCGCCCCCCACCCAACATCGGTAAAACTGTAATCCAAGAGATCAGTATCAATCGAACTTTCTAACCCTTAATGGCAGAATCCATCCGCGACGAGGCCGAGCAAAACTTTTACCCATTTAGCACAAACTTTGAACATTGATCCTTCATCATTGATCATTTTTGATAAAACCATTATACTCGTACAAGAATTTTATTCAACTTCAAAATCTCCAACCAAGCTGTTGAACTGTCGTCAAACTGTACGGCAAATACTATCAAATGATCGATTTCTAACAGATAATGTTTATCTCCGACTATCATAAAGATAGATAAAACAGCACTTCATATCAAATCATTATAGATCCATTAGATACCCGTTCCATTATTATTACGTTCGCAGACAAGTTTAGTGCCTGTTCACTGTTTATTATTTGCATTCAAGCTTGTTTCACACCTTGTTACCATAGGTATCAATTTTACAGAATTTATGAAGCAATTATGTGCAGTTTAAATTCATCGATTGCAATCATGACCTCACTAAAATGAGTTAGTTCACCTACACCAACGCCAAAGGTTTAATCAGAAAATAAAATAAAATTAAAAATAAATACCGTACCAAAACATTTTCTAACGAGTGGGCAATTCATCAAGTACTTCCAGGGCGTGTGCGGAGCCGGTTTTTTCTTCTTACAGCCCCTATGCGAGTGGGGATGGTGGCACCGCTCAGCGGGCTTGCCGTGCTTCGTGAACATTCCGAGTATACCCTGACGCTTCCATAGACTGTCACATCACTGGCACCACTGGCATAACACTAACCACACGGGCTTTAGTTGCCGACTAGCACTCTCGCTGCCAATCACTCACTAGCACCAATCACAAAAACAACCACTAAATCAAGGTCATCCGTAGCCATCACCGTCCGAGTGAAAGACTACATGGGAGAGGCCCCGCACAAATGTAACTGAAAAGAAAAAAAAAGAAAAAATGTAGTTTTGAACCCAACCCGTAGGCAAAAAAACAAAAATAAATAGGGACATGAAATTGCATGTTCTTTTGTCTCCAAAGTGGAGCGGAGACATATTGAATAGTTCCATCTGAGTGCTCCATAATGTACGGTTGTTTCCGCTGTGGCATGTCAAGACAGAGAGAAACAAAAAAGCCATTTGAGCGACGATTCAGCGTTTTTTGTCCCGTTACATATGAAAGTGGAAATCTGCGTCAATGTTGTCTGATCATTACGCAGCCAGGACTAGTTTGATTCCTATCTGACAAATCTCTTAGTAGAGAAAAAAACGAGCGGCAATTGCTGTTCTTAGAAACGAAATCGAGGACATAATGACATTAACTTGTAAATGTGCCTTTTGGCGATAAAATCGACCGGATGACTGTGATATAAGAATTAATTTGAGCATTTAAGTACGAAACAGATGTTTAAGGAGTCTGAATTCGTGATGTGAGGGTATGGCAAAGAAACCTGTTCGAAAACAGTATTTTTTTGTTTCGTTTGTTCACTAACCCAGGTCAATCTGTGACCTGAAACAAAATTCACAAAAATGTTATGTTTTATTCATGAAGCGTTCATGGTTCTCAAAGCACTTTGATTTTTAATATTTACCATTTTTAATGTCAAGGATTGTAGTGAAATATGCAATTTAGCAAACTATGTATTGTTATTTATCTCCTTTATTTAGCGAATACCGGTTTGGCTCTTATCAATTTTTAATGAATAACGTTTTATAGTAGCACATAACACAGGACGTATTATCAAAAAGTCAAGGTTATCGTGGACTTTAGAATATTTTACTACGCAACTCGAAGTGAATGTGCAGATCAATTTCAATATAGTAGTGTAAACAGGTGTGATGAGGATAAAGGATTACTGGAGCCAAAGGCCAAAGGATGACATTAGACATGACGTAGCATAGGAAGGCGAGTATAAGGAGGCAGAGGCATAAGGAGGTTATTTTTGGGAATGATGATAGCTACATAAGACATTTTGCAAGCGATAGGTTCTTAACCTACAGTGCTAGAGAAAGAGTAGTTTTATAGCACACAGCGTCTGTCTCATCTATATATATAAAATAGTAAACTGACTGACTGACTGGGTGATATATCAACACACAGCCCAAACCGCTGTTCCTAGAGACATGAAACTTGGAGGGTGTGTTCTTTGTGAAGAGAAGGTCTCCACTAAGAAAGGATTTTTGGGAATTCCACCCCTAAAGGGGTAAAATACGGGATGGAAGTTTGTATGAAAGTCTGTCTGTTTTGAAGTTAGGATCTTCAAATTTTGTGTTTAGGCTGACATTTGAAAATTAATTTATACGTGTCTCTGCATTTTTGATAATTCTATCCCCGAGGGGTTAAAAAAGGGGGGTGTAGGTAAGTAATCGGATATTTACGACATCCACGCGGGCGAAGCCGCGGGCAAAAGCTAGTAAGTCATAATACTCAAAGAGCCGCTAACGAAATCATTCGGTGGGCTCGTTTAGCGTGCGTCCACCGGCCACGGAAGGTCAAAGCGCGCTCTCACATACATACACACAATATAATCCACATATGCATACACAGGCACGTATCTAAACAAGGACAACCTTATCGCTCTTCCGTTTACTTTATAAAAGCAACGTGTGTATTGAAGATGATATTCTCAATACGGGAAAAGATACAATAGTTTGCATTGTGCGTCAATTATGTCAGCGTTTAAACTTAACTCTTGATGCTTTTATTAGTAGTGGTGGAGCTAATATTATGTCATCAATCACAATATGTGTTACCAAATCTATATCTATACTAATATTATAAACAGGTAAAATTTGTTTGTATGTAGGGGGTAATCTCCAGAACTAATGATCCAATTCTAAAAATTCGTGAGTGCTATAGGCTATAAATTATTTTTATATCATGCAAATTAGCCGAGCTATCACAATTTTCGCGGACGAAGTCGCGGGCGAAGTGCTAGTAGATGATAAAGCAAAATATATTGATTCTCTTGTCCCATATTTCAACGAAACGTATTTTCTACCAGAGAAATGCTCATAGAATCTCAATCCAACTATCGATAGCCGTCGAAGTATCTATTTTCTTTGTTACCAACCATTCCTAGTCGAAGAGTTTACCGACCGTTTATTTCATAGAATTACATGTTATGCACTAGCAAAGAATCGTCGAGGTATGGTTTCCACGAACTCGTTTCCATTTTAGGGACCACCACGTCATCGTGCCCTGAGCGCTAGTGTGGGCAGTTTTTGCTCCAACCCTAGTTAAGACGAAGTTTCAGCTTAATGAACAAACTTATCTCCCTGTAATAAAGAAAGATGAATAGCCGGATTTAGGAATATTCTACTCAACGAAACAGATGCTTCTGTTGTAAGAAACAATAAGAAAGTTCATGAACATGGAAGGAAGTATTAAGGGTTTTTATTCGTTCGCTTTAATGCTAAACTCAAGATAGCTTTAAAAATAATTCCCATAGAAAACGTCTACGACGCAAATTGTTTGTTAACAACAAATAATACTGGTAGAAGTGAAGAGAATATAAAAGCTTTAAGAAAAATTACATGCAATCTATCTACTCGTATCTGACAAATGGATAAAATATACGAGGTTACCGAACGTTCATCTATCAACAATTCTTCTCGTACGAGTTTATCTATCGATTTAGATTCTCCTTAAAACGGCCTCGATATGGCAACAGTTACTGTGAGTCCGTGCACACTCGGCTGACTCACCGTAAACCAAATATGGAACTTGACCAAGACCCTTGGGCGTTGTTGCACCGAGAAACCGAGCCGGATTCACCATATTACTCGACTGTACTATTATTTTCTATTCAAGTACATGTTGAACATTTCTTTGTTCAAGCGTCGTTGTTTCTAGGACGTGTGCTCACATAATAGCAGATAATATAACCTTGCTAGCGAAGCAAGATGCACAGTTTTAAGGATCAGCAGATTATTTAGTTAAAACAAGATTTTTATCGTCAGCCAGATTAACCAGTTCTATGACGATTACGTTATTTCGTTAAACTAGTCTTATGTTACACCGATGAATTGATAATTAACCGATAACATCAATATTATTTAAATACTTGTTTCTATAGAGTATCTCTATCAAGTTGACAATCTACATGGGAATTTACATACCGACAATACTGCGTTTATCTAAGATTTTTAAGAAAAACGTTCATTCACAGCTATCTAACTAAACAGTCCCTTTCCTCCTTCCGAGAATTTTCGTATTAAGTGAGAACATCGACGGTTTCTACATAAAAGTCGTTTTGACTCGACGACAGATGTTTTGACTGCAATAACGGTGCGATCGCTAGCAAGCTGACCGTCGGGCGGTGGGGGGTCGGGGGGGTGGTGGTTGTGAGGGGCTATGGGGGCTGGGGTGGATGTTCATTCATCTGAGGCGTGACGTCACGCGCGAGGTCGTGCCCTCGCGTGCCCACACCGTCAGGAGAATAAACGACGAAAAAAACTTACTGAATATCAACATGACCTTTGACTGCACTTATACATTTCAGAAGATCATCAAATTACCGACGATCTAGCGTAAACCGACACTTGTACTTAATGAAAGTTCGTAGACACTGATTGATTAGACATGCTTTAGTTAATAGATGGTCATTTCTTCTTATTAAGGCGAGGAATTTTTAGGACTCCAATTACTCTTGATAATATGAGTCACCGAACATTACCACTTTGGGTCGAATATCGTAGGATTTTAAAAAGCTGTTCAAAACGTAAACGTGTGTGAACCACAAACGTGGAGTATTAGAGGATTTTATATCTCTAATGCATTTATAATGCCCTTTGAACGCAGCTGGCGTCTGAGCAGACAAACGCTTTAAAGCTGTGCTGCTCCAAGAATTTACATTATGAAACATTTCAGAATGAAATTGAAGCAAATGGCTGTGCCTGATGTAAAAGGACTCACGAATCCGATCGAGCACGTTTTATAGACAATAGAATGGACGAAAAACATAAAACGTATCGGCGCGGCCGGCGCGGCGGTCGCTATTGACAATCATAAAACAAGCGACGCATACGAGAAGCCGGTTCTGAGTATGGATGTCCACGGCGAGATAAAGCGTCCGAACTCAACCGGTTTGCACGGCAATAAAGTAGTGCTATAGCGTTACTAACATAATGTTTTAGTGAGGGCGTATCGATTGCATTAACGAGATGTGGCCGCACGTGGGGTCCATGTGTAGTATTGTGGATGCGATTGCAAATGGCCGGGTTATCGATATAAGGAGGTTTTATGGCCCCTTTATGATTTAGGAACAATAGTAAGCGATCTTTTGTAACGCTTTATGGGCGCTATTACTGATTGTGTGGCAAAAAAGTCATAAATGTTGTGCAGTTTTGGACAGTCAAATTCATAGACGTGACTCATAAAGGCTGTGTTCGGAGAAAAAGAATTGGGCCTGGATTACGGGTCAGAGGCGAGTAGGGTTTAACCCGAAAGAGTGTTGATAGAACCGTTGTCCTCACTGATCCCTGAGGAGATTTAGCGGCGCAGGTAAATAGGGCTGTCAAGAATACAAATCCCTTGTGAGGAGAATCTATATTCCTGAATAGTTTGAATTATCTTAAGGAGGAGCTCGTGGCTAAATAATAACAGCCGCTCGGGTCGATCGTTAGGTTAAGCCGTGCTTGCCTAGGTTGGTCTGTGGATGGGTGACCGCCCATTACATACCGAGTTTCCTCCGTGCCTCGGAAAGCACGTTCAAGCCGTTCGCGTTGGTCCCGGCTGTCATTTGTAGATCTTTGACAGTCGTTAGGTAGTCCGTGGCCCAAAAAGTCTGATAACCAGTCTTACCAAGGGGTATCGTATTACCCAGTACTAACTGGGTTGTGGATGTCCGATAGGCAGTCGCTCCATGTAAAATACTGGTATTTAGCTGCATCCGGTTAGACTGGAAGCCGACCCCAATATAGTTGGGAAAAGGCTAGGCAGATGATGGTCTGAATTATCTTGGTCTTGGAAAAAAATACTTTAGTGTCTGTCAAATTGTGACAATAAGATATTATAACTTTCCTTTCTGGACGAGGTTACTAAAAAGTAGATATACAAGTGTAAAAGCTAAATAATAAAACAATCGAAACAATTTTGTTGCCAGTTGGTTAGAACTCAATATTGCCGGTTTTGCGGTAATTGAGCAAGAATCAAAGTTTGGAAAAATGACTTTAGGAGGGTAGTGCTAAAATTTTTCATCAACTTTGAAATAGGCTTTATCTTTACGTTTATTTTACTAGCACTAGCCGTTTATATAAAAGAAGAAAAATTGACACTACATTTTTAACAGAGTTCAGTTAGTTAAAAATTTGTTAATTTTGCATTTTTTTCTTTTATACTTTTTGTGAAAAACATATAACGTTAGCCGTGATAAAAACTTGTTTAACAAAGTAGTGCATAATTTAAGCAGCCTGGGGAATGTGGTAGGCAACAATCTTTTTAAGTTTTTAACCAGAAAAAGTGTAATGCTTATTTTATGACTTAATTTTAAAGAAGCAAACATAATCTTGTCATTTTTTCAGAATCGAGCTTAAAACAGTATTACTAACAATTCTGGCACCCTTATAGCCCATTGCAATTAAAGTCTCCTTTCGCGACAGCCTCGTGAAGATAAGGCCAGCCAAGTGGGCGTTTTGAGCTTGTTCGAGTCCAAGTAACCAACAAGAGTCACTTCAATCTAACGTTCCTAACACTTAGGGGCCGTCTCCACGAACGAGAGAATCGCGGCGATATTATCGTCGTGCCACGTATTTCTATACGAAAATATCGCCGCGATTCTCTCGCTCATGGAGACGGCCCTTAAGAGAGTGTATAGAAATACGTGGCACGACGATAATATCGCCGCGATTCTCTCGCTCGTGGAGACAGCCCCTTATAGTATACAACCCAATATTACAATGGATAACATAATCTCGTAGTAAATGGACCAACCCAACTATCAGTGGTTCACATAAGCCCTATATCGAAAGAAATACAAGCCATGTGGAGAGGCTTTTGCCCAGCTGTGGGATGACGCCGACTAACACTAACAGTAACAGTAGTAACATAATAAATAATAACAAAAAGCCAGCAGTAAGCGATACGTCACAGCCAGCGATAAGCGATGACTTGGAAGATGACGGAGGCTTGTCGCGATAACACGAGGTCAGGCAGCCAATAAACCGTTCTGTTGTACAATAACGACGCCTGTATTCGTGAATATGATTTACCTACTCGTGCAGACTTTAAAACGATCTCTTTCTTCCATATATACTTGTTTCCTCGTGACATAATTTATGACTGATAAGAACACCTCATGATCGACGTTCGAACCCACTCGAAATGGAACAGACGGTAAGGGAGAAGAATCTGTCGGCCGACGTTGGGTTGAAGATTTGAAACATGATTCAGAATGTTGATATCACAAAAAAAAAAGCTGACGTCTTTAACTTTTTGAAGACATTAAAAAAAGGGTGTAAACAGACCCTCAACGAAGCCGAAAGGTACTTGTTCTCCCCGTCTTTGCGATCATTTTTTGTTCTAGACCATACCTGGGAATCTTCTAGTTACAGAGATATTGGGGGTCAAAGTTCCAACTTTTTTACAAGTTTTTTTTTAAATACATTTTTTTAATGAACGATTTTTACATTAAACACCCCCACAAACCCTGTACTATTCAATCCACCCATCAGCACAATGCTTGAGTTGTAAAACGTGATATTTCACCCCAAAAAAAAAGTCGTTACCCAGCAATCATTTTTGCGTAAAGTTACTTAGTTTGATGTACAGAATGCATGGTTGACGGCTTCGTGAAAGGTCTGTTTACACCCTGTAGAGTTTAGTTAATCATAACAAACTTGGGATTGTGCGAAATATAATATAAGGTTATTGTTATTTAGAAAAATGTTAAGATGGGTGAATTTGAAAGGTCTAAAGTTTGTCTACTTGACCTCGCAGCCTATTTGTTTAGTCTACAGTCAAAAAGAAACAGTAGAAAACCAATAAGCTTGATAAGACTGCAAAAAACCGCAAGAATTCCTACGAGTTGTAAACTACTAGAAATATGTTGTCTACTACATATGTTTTCTTAGATCTCGAGAAAGTCGATAGCGGAAAGGCTGAGACAACTTTATATCAACCGGATCACGTGGAAGACTTTATGGCGGTCGCTTTTCCATCTGAAGGCTCTCCATTACGGTATTTGGGCAGAGGTAAAGGAAAAATTGGGAGTGGAACTAGACCGAGACCAACCTGACCACGAACAGGAAAATTAGGAACAGGTAAAACAAGATAGGCGTTTCGCAGATATAAAAAAAAACATATTTTTTTGAACACTGTTTCAAGCTTTCACGGTTTACACATATACTGTCACTTACGGGATATCTTCCGTGATTGTTCATTATTTTGAGCTTTTTTTTTTTTTTTTTGGATAATAACACACTTTCGATTCAAGACTGAATAGGTTGAATCACTTCCAAGTGTGATAGGATAGATATAATTAATGAATTATAATCTGGCTTTTGAGAAATCCCCAGACAAGGATAAGATTATAGTCATAATCAGATGCAATGACTTCAAAGTAAATCTGCATTCATATCTAATGATTCATAACTTAGTTTTTTTTTTTTTTTAAGCATTGGCGATGCATTGTTTTTGTCTTAATAATATATACAACCACATATAGTGCATGTGGTGTTAACCTGTAATTAATTGTTGCACTTATAAATCTAGCAGTAAATATTGTCTTATGAATGTATTGCGCAAACAATTGTTGGTTAACCAAATAAATAAATAATACGAAGAAACCTGCTTTTAAAAGCCAGTTTAGAAACGAAGGAACAATATGAGAGCCACGTTATAAAGTTTCCTTGACTCAACACTTTATTTGGCCGTTGACACGAACTAGAGTAACATAGTAGTTTTCAAAGCAACAATAATAATTACTATTCCAGACGAGACGTCTTCGAGAACGACGAAGGTTATTCACCCGTTAAAGAATTAATGGCACGACTTACTAATGCCTTAGTGGTACTTAATCTTGGTTTCCTCAAGGGGAGTCGCGTAAACAATATTAAAATATTCACTTTCGTTATAAGTTGGCTGTTATTTAAATGCGTCTTAAAACCGCCCGAGACTGTTGAAGAGTCCTGCAATGTTGCCAGAAATTACGATGCAGTATTTTGTTTTGGTCATCAAAATAATACATATGGAGATGTTTTCAAACAACTTCATGATACCTAATGCAACGGTTTGGCACTTTATCAATGCAATTCCCTAAGCCAAATTGCTATCTCATAAACACACACTAGATATAATATTACATTTTGAGACATGTGAAGAGGACGAACAAGTGCATTTTAATGTAAATAATATGACAAATATACGTGGTTCCATTTCCACTTCAACCGAATCGGGCGACTTCGAAGAAAATTGCTTTTATAACTTTATTATCATTGTGAATTAATCCGTCGCCGCGGAATAATTTCCCGTTGCGGTGGCAAAACCGTGGCTACCCAGCACGTGTTCGGTGTTGTCTTGTGTGTGTGCAACATACATTAGTTATTGCGTATCTGAGTAGTCGAGCGGTCGGGGGGCGGGGCGCCGCACGCGAACTGATAATAATTATTAGTCTGAAGCAATTAAGAGGCGCCAGATATACGCCATGGATGAGATAGCGGCAGACTTTATAGAGTGAAGAGGCCGCCAGACCCACCTCGACACAGTTCTGGAGGGAAATCCGCTTGATGCGAAACTAGTATTTCTTAAGCGACTTCACTGCTTCAACATATTTGCGGAATCATAACTACATACTCTCTGTTCTTTTCGAAAGATCCGACGTATGATATTGAGAATCAAACAATGATAAGTTTTTTTTTTAAATTCAGATCAAAGGTCTTGTTTTTAAATTTTAACAAAACAAACATTGAACTGTATGTTAACTTCAAAATCGTCATTTATATAATATCTGGGAGAAATTGATTCGTAACATCTACATCACGCCTATAATTCAATATCAAAACATTACAAAAATATTATGCAGTAGAATTACTTGGCGTAACTTATAGCTATCGATTTCTACCGGTTCCTCTTGGGAATGTATCGAAACTGATACGAACATCGATGGATATACGGATCCACGTACTACGCATTAAGATCTGTATCATAATACTTCATAGTTACTTGCAATATATCCTTAAGGGATCCGATATAACAGGAAGTTTGTAAGTACTTGTTAAACTTAAACGATAACCGGAATTGCCCGCGCCTCTACTCGTGCGCAAAGTTCTTAATTTTCTGAGATTTGGAGTCCCGTATGTGGTAATCCAGGGTATATGTGACTTCTGTCCCAAGTTTCACCCAAGACCGGTGCAGTTGTTACGGTGACATTGAGTTTTAAACAAAAAGGAAAAGAAAAATGATTTTAGAACATATACTAAGATTTAGACTATTGGAACAGGGCCTTAGCAATCAGCTTCAACAAAAGAATCAGCACTGAAAGAGACCCAGTTTCATACAAAAAAAAAACTCTTAAATAGCTCAATATTCTACGTCTGCCAGTTCTTTTAGATTCATTAGCCCGAGTACTCGTGAGACTACTGTTTCACGAATAAGTAAACAATTTTCTCACTGTGGAAAATTTACTACGAAGTATTGTTAACAGCTACATGGGTTTGCGTGACTTAGAACATTACATGTGCGATGTCGGTATGTATATCATTTACGTTTTTCTGTATTATTAAATAGAAAACGCTTTGACAACACATGCTTGCTCTAACGAAGAGAAAGTTGTAGCCGTTGAAGAATTATTGTTTTCATCTTAATTGAAATCTTTTTCTTGGTATCGTGGGTGGTAACTAGGGACTCAATACTAGAAAATGGAGTAAAAGAATCCAGTCTACCTTCAATTCTCTTCAGAAGACCGGAACTTATTTGTTTCACAATGACCAGATGTTTTTACTCCACGTGTTTTAATATGACATCACAGTCTTACAAACACTGATAGTGTCTTGAACAAAAGCACAAGTCATACTCACGCCCTATCGTTTCAATTGTCAACATAGCCACAGTACTTTAATAACAAACGCAAGAATGAGTGCAGAACAAAACTGGAAGTATTCTCCATCATCAATTTGTTTAACCTAAGGAATATTCTTCCTTAGGTCGCGATTAAACAAATAATCGACGCCCTAAACGCTACACCGCCATCAAAAATCACTTAGGAGGCCAATAGAAAGATCATCAAGCAACATTTGCCTTCAAACGCGCGAATAATATCTTTATCAATATTTACCGAGATGTTCATAGCAATAAAAGTTAATCGTTCAGTCAATTAAACCGGGGTCCGAGCCAAATTGTCAATTATCATTTGCGTTACATTGTCTTGAATGGTTCTAAGACTCACAAGGGGCCTATCCGTCCTTAATTGCTACTCGACTAAATTCATATTGGAGTTTCTACGATGACCGTTCATAAAGTGTCATATTGTTTGAATGGACACTTGGTAATGGTCCTTGAATTAATTTGTATTGTTACTGTTTAAGTGCTTCCGCACTAAGAAGCGGCTTTTAGGAACTCTTGAATATGCTCTTATTCTTCATCGAAGCGCATCATCATCTGCCTAGCCTCTTCCCAACTATGTTGGGGTCGGCTTCCAGTCTAACCGGATGCAGCTGAATACCAGAATTTTACATGGAGCGACTGCCTATCTAACCTCCAAAACCCAGTTAGTATTGGGTATTACGATACCCATTGGTAAGGCTGGTCTTTAGCGAAGCGCATTGGTTGCAAATGCGAACTTTTCCGCAAAAGTGTTGTATCAATTTAAAAAATGTTCCTTGATCCAAACTATGAGGCTTAACTTATCTTTAAACTACTGGGGGGTTACTATGACGTCTTACAGCAGGAGTAATTCCAGTGTGGGAAAGAGTCAGAGCTATACAGGTCATGTAGCGCCATCTCTTTCCCACACTTGAATTACTCCTGTTTTAGGACGTCATGGTAGGCCCCCATCTATCATCATTTACTCGCAATAAAATGTTCTATCTAAAAATTCTCTGACATTTTTAACTAATCTTCCGTTCGAGTTGGTACACCAATATTCCATAAAGGTTCTATATTAGGTAAACAGTAAAGGTCTCATCGATAGCCATTGATTGGTCTGCGGACGCTGCGGTACAGAGGTAAACACAGGCTGAACCGAACCAATTTGAGATTACAATAGCCATTCTCGAACACTCAGTCACAGGTACTGCCAACAATGTAGACCTAATGAAATAGAGTCCTTCATCTCAGGTAAACTACATTTACGTAGTTACCTACAATCCTGCTACCATCTATCTTCTATCTATATATATAAAATGGTAAACTGATTGACTGACTGGGTGATATATCAACACACAGCCCAAACCGCTGGTCCTAGAGACATGAAACTTGGAGGGTGTGTTCTTTGTGAAGAGTAAGTATCCACTAACAAAGGATTTTTGGGAATTCCACCCCTAAAGGGGTAAAATAGGGGATGGAAGTTTATATGAAAGTCCGTCAGTTTTGAAGTTAAGATCTTCAAATTTTGTGTTTAGGCTGACGATTGAAAATTAATTAATACGTGTTACAGCGTTTTTGGTAATTCTACCCCCGAAGGGTTAAAAAGGGGTACGAAGGTAAGTAATCGGATATTTTTCGACATCCACGCAGGCGAAGCCGCGGACAAAAGCTAGTCAAGTATATTTTTCATTATAATAATGCGATCATTCATTTTCTTTCCTCGGGATATCGTCTAGAAATAGAACTGCGAACAATGTTCGTGATTACGAATCTCCTAACCCAACTTCTGATTAATCCTTATTGATATGAAAATGGATCAAGAGACGAATCGAAATTCTCGTAATGTGCCAAATTAGTGAGCATCGAGATAAGGAACATCTCGTATATATTTTATCTTGGTGTGGCGTATGTTAGTCTTATGAATAATTCAGATAGATTAGTACATTAAGGTAGAAACGTTGCCGATGACCTGGTAAAGGTTGCAGGGATCCGCTGGATGCGAGACGCTCGATACCGGTCAATGTGGCGACACTTGGGGGAGGCCTATGTCCAGCAGTGGACGTCTTTCGGCTGAAATGATGATGATGTTGCTGTTTTAAATACGTATTCGATATTCGAAGAACGAAAGAGCTCGTGGCTAAATAATAACAGCCGCTCGGATCGATCTTTAGGTTAAGCCGTGCTTGCCTAGGATGGTCTGTGGATGAGTGACCACCCATTACATACCGAGTTTCCTCCGTGCCTCGGAAAGCGCGTTAAGCCGTTGGTCCCGGCTGTCATTTGTAGATCTTTGACAGTCGTTACAGTTAGTCAGTGGCTCAAAAAGTCTGACAACCAGTCTTACCAAGGGGTATCGTATTACCTAGTACTAACTGGGTTGTGGAGGTCAGATAGGCAGTTGCTCCATGTAAAATATAGGTATTCAGCTGCATCCGGTTAGACTGGAAGCCGACCCTAACATAGTTGGGAAAAGGTTAGGCAGATGATGATTCGATATTCGAAGATTTTAGCGACTCGAGCCTTTTAGCGACTATAATACAGGCTGTTTTTTTCCGATTTTAAGGTTGATAAAGTACCTCATTTAATTTGGTATTTGCATTACGTATGTCTTACGGTTCTTCGTCCAGAAGAGTTTAAAGAAGATGTAGCAGCGCATCACTGCCTTAATTTTATTAAATTAATGGTTTAAATGTTCTCAGGTGGACTGAATATTATAATTATGCATTTTCTACCAGTCAACTTTTAAGGTCATGCCGAGGCAAACAGTGGCGAAGGTTCCATACAACTCGATTCCTACCGGATTCCCTTTGAAAAATGGCACAGTCAGTATTCTATAGACAAATAATAAAAACAGATTAAAGATATGTACTACGGCTTACCTGTTACAAAAATGGACCCTTCGCTACTGGTAGCTACATTTCCGAAAATTGAGGAATATTACTGATCAACAGCGCCGAAATATCGGGAACTCAAAACAATCAGTAAACATGGTAAACAACCCGTTTCTAGAGTTAATGATAATATTACTGATCGTTACTTACTAAGCTAGACTTGCTGAATGTATTTCTCTTACTCAAGTATTAACAATTCACCCGTCAATTCACGTCAGAGAGCTAACACGAATTACTAAAGATATACAGCAGCTTCAAACTAGTTTCTGAAATTGTCTTATTAATGATCAATAGGCAAAGAGATAGAATCAAAACGTGTGGGTTATCTGTGTTCTCTGTTCAAACTCAGAACACGATTTCACTGGTACTTGGGTACCAGTAAATTCGATTGTGATTGCTTCGAATTTGACAAGTTGTATAATTCAGTGCTTTGTATGACAATGTCATAATCGGTAGTTGGATTCCAAGATGGTAACAATGAAAATTATGTAAACCTATGTGTCAATTATGTAGATTTATGTCATATGGAAGTTAAACAATAGTATCGTTTTTTTTTTTGTTACGGTTATATAATACGGATAGGACCTAAGGAATTTCCTGACTGATTGGCCAAAGAAGGCAAAACGGACGATAAGAAAAGGAATGGGACAAAATAGGCTAATAAAAAAAGGAATTTTAAATGATGAAGTTTTTTTTTAAGAATCTTAGTAATATTGCATCGTTATGATTTTCATAGTCGAAGAGAATGTGTTCTATAAAAACTACACTATGTAGATAATTAATATAAATTCTTGACGTCTTTTTACTTACTAATTGCATCGTTATTTATATGTCGTGATACTATTTAATGCACGTGGTTGATAAGCGTAATTTTAATTGCAGTTCTTTTAATCATTATTGATAATCGATCAATTACATAAAAACAAGACTTAGATACGCTACGCCGACGCACGCCAAACCAGATCCGATGATGATTAATTAACAAAATATAGATACGCTTTAGTTTTTCCCCGGCCCACCATGAAAATTATTATTATCTCAGGTTTCAGACTTTTTAACTGATTATTATTAATCATTTGCTTATGTAAGTACTGTGAAACTCAAATAATTTCAATAAAATAGGTTCTTAAAATAAATACTGGCCGAAAAAAAAGACATTTTTTTTATTAAAAAAAAAAACTTGCGTGTTAAAATTAAACCAGACTTGTTCATAAGTACACCTCTTACATCCTCAATAGCACCCTCATACATTAAACACCTGACCATTTACCTACATCAACTTCATTGAGAAGCATAGACAATATCTTTGACACGGATGACCTCTAAGGGAGGGAGAGAGAGGGTCCATCCGAGACGATGTAAACGACGCTCGATCTATGCGTGTGCGCGTACTACGCGCATGTGTGAACTTGTGTAATGTACATTGATAAACCGCAAAACACTACGCGTTAGAATGGAATTGTTTGGGTTAGTAGCAGTAGGTATGCGTACCTATATATTAGCATAATATTTAGATAGTATAATGAATAGCGTCACCCGCTTATACGATAATATACCATGTACTGTGTCTGTATTATATTTTTTACTAGCTTTTGCCCGCGGCTTCGCTCGCGTCAATTTAGAATTTGACAACATAGCGTTGTGAAATATACTTTACCCACCTATTCCCATACCTACCTAATATGCAAAAAAAAAATCATAGAAATCGGTCGAGCCGTTTCGGAGGAGTGCGACCACAAACACCATGACACGAGATTTTTATATGTAAAAAGACGGTATAACTTTACATACAATGATTTATTGTGAAAGGTTTTGATATAAAATGAATAAGTGCTTATAACAGTTAATCTTAATGGGAGGAACTTTTGCCATTGATAAAAGAAACTTGTTTTACAAATAACAAAAGTAAAGTAACAATTTAAAAGATTGTTTTGTAATACGAAGCCAAATAAGTTTACAATAGAGGAAAGTTCTAAAACATTATCCGCCTATCTGTGTGCCAATAACTCGAAAACCGTTAAACCAATTTCCTTGCGGTTTTATCTATTTCAAAAATATGTTCGTGTTTCTATACAGTTTCAAGTTCAGCCAGTTTTTACTCCGCTGCCTAAAAAAAAAAGTGTTAGGTAGGTATTCGATGAATTTTAATCATATTTTTGAAAACGTCAATAAGACTCCGGAATTATAAAATTGTGATTCGTTACGACATTCTAAGACATCATTAAACAAAAAAAAATAGGTAAAATCGGAAGGTGTCATCTCGCGCGCACGCACCTTTAACAGTTGCCAGTTGACGAACAAGTCATTCTAAGAAACATCCTATTTGAAAAAGCTTTTCCATTATCCTACTTGAGCCTATTAGGTTTTATACCGTCATAAAAGGGACATGTGTCTTAGAACTAGTTTTAGTGCTAAACTAACATTAGACTGTTAGAAATAGTAATTTCTTAGAAAGGTTTTAATTTCAAGCGACTTTTTCAGTGTGGCAATCCATTTCAGTCAGTTCAAATGACGAGTTAAAAGAAAGAGGTCCGAAATAAATATGTTTTAAAAACCTTGGTCTACGTATAAAAACAATCCAGAGCATAGAAGAATCCATCGCACGTTCCATCAACACATGACGATGTTAACGAATTCCGAAGAATATACAAAAAAAAAACGAAAGGTGCTGCAGAGTCGCCAAAACCGGTTAAGCAATCTCATGGACAACCACAAAACTCAAAACCAAATAGTTTTTTTTTTACATTATCATGCGATTTTGATTGTGCCTTGAAAACTGCTACAACAAGTTTTTGCTATCAGAAAATTTTCCACGCTAACAGACTTAATTAATTCTCTTAATGCTAAAAAAACATGCCTCTAGCTCCCTGACTTTTTGAATTAGAAAAACACTCGAAACCTTTCCATCAATAGTCCGCAAAAACACGCTGTATACAATATAGGTCCATGTTCTCTGGTCCCAAACCAAATGATTGAAAAAAGTAATCCAACTTCGACCTAAAACGAGAATGTCGTGCGTATCATTGTGCGCAAATCGTAAAAGACGAATAAGGGAAAAGGGTTCCGTTGACGCTCGTAAACATCGGGTTTACAACTGTCACACAATGCATTAAAGAAAACGTTTTAAACCCTTCCATGGACTGGCAAAATTGTTGCTTCAATCTTTACTTAGGGTGTAAAGGGACTTCGCTAAGGTTGCCACCCTAAATAATAAAACAAATTGGCAACCCCACATTACTTCGTGTGTTATCTTGCTAACCACATGGACTAAATGCTGGCTTCTGTTTGAAGAGGCTCGCAGACCTCATAAGGAACTTGAAACTCAACAATTAGTAAACATGTGTCTATTGGTAATTTTATATTAATAATGTTTGTAAGGTACCTGCTAATTGTAGATAAAAACCCGACTACACAGATTATCATAAATTATATTTAAGTATTTGATTTGACAAACATTTAGCGTAGATACTTGTTCTTGACTAATTTAAATATGAACGAGTCAACAATTCAATAAACTGAGTTGACACAACAGGCATAATAAAAACAAAACGCTGTCGAAGAAGTGTGTTAAAAAGATAAATGTCCGTACAGTGTCAGTCTCGCTTGACCAGAGAACTATGAATCATGTATCATTGGCGATAGAGGGGAAGCGTTAGTGAACTAGAAGTGGAATCAAACTCGTTTGAATCAGTCCTTATTCCTTTATACGATGCTAATTAGAAGGAACCCTTCACTCAGTACAGGCAGTGCATGAAATAATGCATAAAGGTTCACGTAATAAATGCTTTATTATGTTTGTGCTAAAATGCACGTAGTGAACGCCGACACTATATGGAATGATGTGTGTTTGTGTGCACACACATGCTTGTACCTAACTCACACACCACATGTATGCGCCTCGATATGAATGTCGCTTGTTTTTTTTTTGCAAACTATGTTTTACTCAGTTTTGGGTAATTAACAGCCACGATTTAATATCAAACTTTATATTAAATGGAAAATATTGTTGTTTTAACTTATTTCAACAGTTTAGAATTAAAACACAGCCAAGCTAGTATCGTAAATCAACCGGGGTCATACTTACAGATAACGTTTGTCGGATACAACTGTGGAGGTTAACAACAAAAATCCATCAACAAAAACACAACAGACGTGATGCAGGCGTGCTGCATACACAGCGGACGTTAACCCGGCTCCGGCGGGCTGCGTTTCGAAAACTTCGCCGTCAAGCGTTTAGAGAATATTCAAAAATAGACCGACCGACTCGTATAAACACGCAACAATGATCGCTCGCACGTTTTACTTTACGACGCAACTCGAAATTCGAAACGAAAGCGATCCGCAGCCATCGGATCCGTACGGAATCGCTTTGAAAAGTTTCCAGTGCACAAAGTTATTGGGATCGCGAACTAGGGCTCTACGCGACAAGAGCGCGGCAGCCCCGTGGCGCTCAGAAGTGAACTGGCGCCGCCGACCGAGCGCGCTCCGCCGTCCGCCGCGCCTCGCGCCGACACAGGAACACCCACACCGACGCCGCCCCACACACATACGCGGCCGCATCATAAATACAGGCGCACTACTCGCACGGCTCACACACACTCAATACGAAACTGATAAACAGTTTAAAAACACAACATCACTCTGCAACTGCACATATAAACATTCCACGTTTTCCTGCTTTTGTGTGTTTGACACGGGAACAGAAACATGCGATATCGAAAAGAAATCATCCATTAAACGCGAGGAAAAGTCATTAGCGGGTGACTAATCTGAGTGACACAAACTCGTAGATAAAGATATAGCGACAGGTATGTAAAGCTAAAACAGGTTTCCACTGACGATTGAATGGTGAGTGTTTAGCAGAAAACTCGAATATAATCGCACAGTGCGCAACGGAACATTGTACACAAACAGAGCAGGAAAACACGGACAATAAACAGAGAGGTCGAATAGCGATTGACGAGACGCAACACGCACTCACTCTTTAACATACGAGTAGGTACGTGAGCCGCGTGTCGTATAGAGACAGTTATCAACAGTAGACGCGATAGGAGACGAGCACGGGGACTAATGAATGAAGTCCGGAGATGCTGCTGCATACAACGATACGCAAGGGTTTAATCTATGCGACGATTCGTGCATACTTGCTCCCACAGTAGTACTTCCGAGTGACACACAGACACCCTACATATTAAACATCACTCCAAATGCTAATAAACATTTCAAAATTATTTATTCAACGTTTGTCCGGACACTGGGTTAACTGCGTAATAATTACCACAATTCTGATAAGAATGATAGCAGTGATCGCGATAACGATTTGAAGCAATTGTGTAACATTATTACTTGTTATGACACCATAAATAAAAAAAATAAACAAATACAAACCTTTCATTAACAATAATACTGCGCATGACAGACGTTAGTGATGTTTTGCATGATGATCAAGATGCAATAAGATTTGTAATCAGAAATAATACTTACGGAAATGGAATCCTTCTGATTGGTCGCATGTACGGAAATTACCTGAAACCACAAAATAAATTTGATAAACTTTCGGAAAGGCAGACACATTAAAATGAAAACGAAATTACTTTTGGATAGTTTTTCTTTGTTAGTTTCACTACTTTCACTGCATGTTTTCGGACAATACTCCAAAGTTGTATTGTAATCCGCGACATGACATGGCGTGTGATTTCTATATTCGTGAAACTTTTCCACGACAGCCTTTTATAAAATGTTTCTATCTTCAACTTGAACGAAGTGGGGTCAACGTATGTCAATCTGTGCTTCCATTGTGATTTTTATGTCTACTGATTTCTAGAGGAACTGATGCTGGAACAATAATAGACGTTTGTACTTATTTCTAAGTTGACAGTGAAAACATGCTTACAATTTTCTTCTTATTTATCAAATGCAACTTTACTCAATGTTCTGAACGCTCCGTTATCCGGTAGTGTCTCGCTAGTTCCAGTGTTTTATCTCAATCTTTTCCCTTAATTTAATCTACTGAGAACTCTTCCATTACAGCCATTGCAATTAGACAAAAATACTCAAAAGGTGGAACGAAGTTTGTAGTGGTCTGATTTTCATGGGACTTTTTTTATTGAGTTCCTAGAGGTGTAGAGAAGAAAGTTTAAAAAAAAATTCGCCGCTTGATTACAAAGGAAATTCAAAAAAAAGAAAGGTCGAGAGGGGCGAAATTTTTTTTTTAACTTTCTTCTCCACAACTCTAGGAACTCAATAAAAAAAGCCCAATGAAAATCCGACCACTATTAACTTCGTTCCACCTTATAGTCTAATTGCACTCGACTATTAACTGAGAATTAAATAATGGTTGTATTTTTCGATCTCTGAGCTTTGGACTCTAAAAGGATAATCATGTTCGTGTCAATTTTGTGACTTTGTTTCCAAAACAGCTCGAAAACAATTGAAGCATCACCTATTATTTACAAGGTATTTTCTTGAAACGGTCCTATTTACGACGTCGCCTTCAGAAATTCAATTTCAGCTTTCGTGAAATTCTATTTGTATTTCGACATACGTCTAGAGATAAAAAAATCGTTTGAAATTGATTTATCTGTCTGTAGCTCTCATCTTAATATCACCTGCATTTCGAATGTATCTTGAAAACGTTTTGATTGGCTAAGTAATTCGTCATACCTTCTGACTCACGTAAATCGTACTTTCAAACTTTACGTACCTATATGGTACATCGGTATTTTAAACTTCGGAGTTCGGTAAGAGGTCAGCCAGTCAGCATAGATAATTTAGTTATAGCGGTAGTGAAGAGCATGGTGTAAAGTTCCTCAATACTCCCTAGAAGAGGGTGAATCCTCCGACCGGGTGTAAGTTTGGTGGGCCCGACTGTTATGGACGGGTTTTTCGGATCTTAAGTCGCGGATAACTTTAATAGCGCGATTCAGAATTTCGATGTTAGTTCTTCATTTGTGTCATAGATGGCGCTGTAGTACTTTTTGTACTGTTCCTGTAGTACTTTTGGTACTATGTTGCTGTAGTACTATTTATAGTGCCGCTACATAGTTATTAAATGGTGAGCCATTTTGGCAAAGGAAGATTATGACAAGGAATTCAATGATTTCTCATAAAAAAAAATGGAAATAATAGAATATGTACGACAATAGGATTATGATCATCATTATTCATAAAACAGGTCACATGGCAACAACAAAAAATATTGAGTCATTAATCTTTAGGCTGCTTATTATTCACGGGATGTACTGTCGATGGCATTGAATAGTTGAAACAACGTGACATACGAGAGGGAAAGTGGTAATAAATGAAGGTGTCTAATAATAATAAGTGTGCCGAATTTCTTCAGAACTTCGTAACTCGTTTGTAAAAGGTTGCCAAGTACTAATAAGACAGGTGGATTATGATGATGGATGCGTTAATAATGTTGTTAGTGCAAACACAGACGAAATATACAGAAATTGTCCACACTTTTTTGTTAATGATCATATTGGAAATAGACTTGAATTCGCTCGAGTTGAGCAAGATTCGACTTAAGTAAAATGTACTTTTAAATGCTGGAAATCGTGATGTGATGTGCAATTTAATTCAGGGTTCCAACGATAATTATGAAAAAGTAAAATTGTGTACAATATAAAATCGCAATGCACGTACTGTTTGATATTGCTTCCTAATGGAAGCAATATTTAAAATCTAATTTAATGCGAGTCGCACGGGACCGGTCAATGTGGCGACACTTGGGGGAGGCCTATGTCCAGCAGTGGACGTCTTTCGGCTGAAACGATGATGATGATGATGATGATTAGGAAGCAATATTTAAAATCTCAAACTAATACAGAAGTAGTTGTAATATTAATTACAATTTCTAATTACGAACTTCTACACGGTCTTAGGTACAACTACAACGAAATCGACGAAAGGATATTTTGTTAATCAATTTTAGAATTGAAAGATATTCCTTGGTGGTATGCGAATCAAATTCGACGCAGAAACCAAGGACTCCAGATTTGATTTGGTTTTTAAAATTGAATGTGTCTTATTGTATAAATTCGGGCCGATTACCTAAAAACTATCTCTTGTTTCAAAATCTGGACATTTTAGAAACTCAATGTTTTTTTCCTCCTTGGACATTTGTACTGTTTTCTCCACAGAGGTGTTCTACAAATCCTTTTGAATTGTAGTAGAATTGAACTTTCTTTACTCAAAAATCTAGCACCCAGCATCTTCCTGCCCTCGTCCCATGTTACTTGGAGTCGGCGCAACACGTTTCTTTCTTCCATTCTCCTCTGTCAACTGTCACGCTATCATTTACTCCTTTATCTTTCATATCATTCCTCACACCATCCGTCCATCGTTTCTTTGGTCTTACTCTCCCTCTCCATCCATCAACGTTTATATTCATCACTCTTTTAGTCACATGCGATTCGTCCCTACTCATCACATGTCCATACCAAGACAGTCGATTCCCTTTCAACTTGTCTGTAACTGGCGCAACTTTTAAACTTCCTCTAATATACTCGTTCGTTGCCTTATCTATTATTGTCACTTTACACATCCACCTCAACATTCTCATCTCCGCTACATGCAATCTTATTACGTCGTTAATGCTTCTTTTAAAAATCACATCCTTTTTAACAGATCAACGATGTTACCAAAACCAAAAACTGAAATAGACGTAGCTTTGAATAATCTACCTGAAGGGTGTAAATAGATCCTTATGATAACCAAAAAGGCACTTGTTCTCCCCGTCTTAGCGATCATTTTTTTGTTCTAGACCATACCTGGGAGCCTTCTAGTTACGGAGATATTGTTGGGGATCAAAGTTCCAACCTTTTCGCAAGTTTTTTTTTTAAATACATGGTTTTAATGTAAGTTTTTTTTTACTTTACACGCCTCCGCGACCCCTGTACTATTCAATCCATCCATCAGCACAATGCTTTGAGTGCTTTCCATCGAGTCCTACCGTAAAACGTGATTCATCACCCCAAAAAAAAGTCGATTCCCAGCAATAATTTTTGCGTAAAGTTACTTAGTTTGATGTACAGAATGCTTGGTTGACGGCTATGTGAAGGGTATTTTTACACCCTGTATAGAAAAGCTCAACATTTTGAACCCTACCAAATAATTTGTTAACAAAATAATAAAATGGCAAGCAAACAGTTATTTTTAGTCCATCAGTCCATCAGATCCAAGAACAAATAATAATCTCCCAAACAAAGTTAGGAATTCTGAACTTTCTGAACTGAAACGAATAAGGTCACCAACATTATTATAACATTACTCTGTGAATTGATTATGTTTGAAATAGATCCGTTAGAACAACTTTGGTTATGTCTAGTAGAATTTTAGACATGAGTTTAGGGTAAATATGAATGAAGAAGGTCGTGAGGAAAGTTTTGAAAAGGAATGTGGATGGCTACGAGTGTAGAGGAAGAAGAAACGATGGTAGGACTGTGTGAAGAATGAGAGATGACAAGTATGGAAGAAAACATGCTTCGCCAACCGTAAATAAATTGGGATAAAGACAGAAGAATGATGATAAGACGATCTTAAGAGAATCTGAACACTAAACAGGTTAAAACAAAAGATAAATTTTCAATGCCAACTATCAAAAAGAAACAAAAAATTTCGTTTCCGCAAATGGTTAAATAATTCAGTGTTGGACACAACCTCACAAGATATAAAGATGTAGGTACTCCTAGAAACGAAAGCAATGGTGAACCGTCCAGTCCTCGGCCCACACACTCGATCTCGTACGTGTGATTAATTTAATCGAGATGATCCTTTATCCAATAGGTACACGTGTTTCACACAAAGAAAGAAAGAATTTTTTTGAAAATGAAACTGTAGCGGGTATGTGAAAGATAATGTGTTAAATTTTTGATAAAGCCATTTTTTCTGGCTTTGAAAATAATCTCAGATATATAGCGCAGTAAATTAGAAATCGTGTTTTCTTGTAAGTACACATAACATGATTCTGATTCAATACGACCATGTTAATAAAAGTGGATCTTGTATCTCTGTAAATACGTCTTTAGTACCCATAATACTAGACCATTAGCACTAAAAGAAAATATATGCAAGGACGTAGACGAAATCTTAGACGTTTCTGTCTATCTTGCAGTCTCAAGAACGCTGCCTTTTTCCAACAAAAACGTATCAACGAATGTATTTCGTCCAATAAAAGCTAATGGTCCTGTAGATGGGAGGTTCTATGAAGAGGACAAAACATTTAATACTTGCCAGCGTTTAAAATGATTGTGCATTTCAACAAAAGCTCCACTCAACCCGACAAAGGATTCAGAAAAACGGAATATCAAAACAATTGTAAAGAATTTTTCATATCGGTTTCACAGTACAACGATTTTCTTCACTGAAATAGAAACGGTTAAAACTAGACAATGCCACAGTGATTATTATTTCGTGGATAAAAAGCAATGAAACCAATCTGGACCCTTTCATTTTGTATTTTAACTAGATGAACTTTTTTCTATTCTGACTACAAAGAGATAAGGCTGTACCATGGAGTCTGAATGTGTGATAAGTATTTTTTTTTTTTTGCTTTTTTCACATAGGTATATTTCTATGGCTTTACTTTGCGTTTATTTCATTGGAAATATGAAGAGAAATTTAATACTAACACTGCTCAAAATAACGAACAATCACGGAAGATATCCCGTAAATGACGGTAAAAGGTTAAATGTAGCTAGCTAGTAACTTTTAGAATAGTGTATTTCTAATTTCAAACTACGAATCAGATATTTTAAATTCAGGAAACGGTATTAACTGAATGAAATAACAGTATATTTAAGTTTTGCTAGTTTTTGGCAAGGAACTGCCTCAGAACGAGTATTATCGGGTTACACATTTGGGTCAATGCGATATTTTAAAGAAAATATAAGTAAGAATTTTACTTTTTTCATAACATTTTATTATGGTAGAAGTGCCAATGGTTGTGCCAAGTGCGAAACAGACGCAGGTTCTTTAGATGTTGGCAGTGCTTACGTCATTTATCATTCGCCCGCAGAACAGAGCCAAGCATGCTCCCGATCCTTATCTGAAATAAATTACAGTACTCGACGAATATATAGGTGTAATAAAACTACATACAGCCGCGTGATACGGCGCCTTTTCATGTACAAAATTACCGTCCGCACCCAAACCCCAAGTTTATATTTTACGTGACTATCTTTGGAGATGTCCCTGAAATCAGAGGCCTTCGTTAGCCCATAATAATACTTGACACTTTTCAAAAAGATTCCTTAATAAATTCTCAAGTAGACTCCCAACAAAGATATTTAATAAGGGTCCAAAATAAATAACGACTATCTAGTCTAGTCATTTTACAAAAGGGATCTTGAAAAGAGACTCCTTTGGAAATAATATCGTTTTAATAAATTATAGTCATTTATCCGAGTTCTAGGACATGCGTCTTAGTTGGCGACTTTAATAAATTATCGACGATATTTTCTCGAGTTACATTATTTAAAGTAAGGGACAGTTTTGATTGACTGCTGAAGTTTCTACCCAGGCTGTAATTAGCCAGTGGGATAACAGCTTCCAAGTTTCCTCTTAAAATTCTTCGACTAATTGGATTTGTCGCTTTTATTTTAATTACATTGTGGCACGTTGTGAGTGTTACGAGTTCGTTATGTTGCCTAAAAATAGGAAAAATATATGAAATCAGACTTTTTTTTTTTTGAAAAGGGCCTCATATTAATTTTTATTATACAATCCATAAAAAAAATCCATATTTACATTTCATTGTTATATTTCAGGGGCATGTTTGCGCTTCTATATATTCAACATTCAAAGAGGATGGATATGTTTTTATTTGTGCCTAACCTACAAGAATGAGCTCCACTAAGGTATATGACGTGAGACCGCATTTTACAGCATCACACGTCACCGGATGGGTGCAAATTAACGTGAAATAAATGTTCACGCGCCAGACATCTCGAATTTCACTTCACATTGTAAAATATTTCACGTAACTCCTGTCTCAGGAGTGACACTAACACCACGCGAAGTGTTCCGAAAATAGAGTGAGCTTACACGTTATGTGTACACCCTTACATCTGAGGAACGTGCGGCACAAGCCGAAGATTAAGCACCCCATCATGACAGGCGAACGGTTCCGTGCAAATTACCGGGATTTGCGGTCCTGCCGACACTGAAATTACTCAGATATACCAAGCTATACATCACTGGATTCAAGTTAAAAAATGTTGGTTTAGAAAGGTGAAATGTTGAGCGAATGGGTGCTTGAAATAATGAAAAATGCTTGCTAAAAATACAAGTACCGTCAAACATTTAGCTTTCCACCTATTGAATATCAAGCCTTTTGTTATTCACACCTGGCTTATCCAATTTCAAATGCAAGAGCATGAACAAAAACTATTCCTGACCTACCCTCCATGATATCTAAAACCCTTGCTCTAAGTGAACTAAGTCCATTTTTGCCTGACGTGGTCGGAAGGTTTCCAGGCGTTCGCCGGATGTAAAATTTTCCACAGCAGCTTCAGGATTGCTCGGAATTGGCGGGATTCGTTCATTCACTAATGTATTTTTGGCTTGCCGTTCGTATCGGAATGGTGTCATCGCCACGCATGTGATGTGGGATTGTGGGTTGGCGACCCCTGTAGCGCAATGCAAACAAACAGCTGATCGATATCGCTACTGCGATGAAATCGTGTCCCAACAAGTAAAAGCTGAGTAGTCACACGATCGTTGACACTGATACACGAACACTGTTGCCACTGACCCGACAGAGTACACAAAATAGTATCTTAACCAGATGCATCTAAAGCTTACTTTGAAATGAGTCTATTTTGGGACACAACGTAAGGCGACCTACGCCAACGATTAGACTATCAAAGTTTTCCTCTAAAAAGTTCATGTAAATATTGTGATGAATCATCTACATTTCAGAATATATTTACGGAACTTTCGAATTAGGCACGTCGGACGAACAAGACCTTGAATACTTTAGTAGGGGTAAAAATACACGTGTTTTGATACCTCTAACCCTTACCCACATGAACATCTGTTCACGAATCCATAGAAATACATATATTCATATAATCAGGGACATACCTATAGGTAGTTCAATACAGCTTTGCGATACAGAGGGGGAACGCAGCCGGTGTTTTATATTCAAGGAATATAACAACAATACACCGACTTAAATGGATAATACTTTTTGAATGAACAATGTACGAATGGGTAATTTGAAAGATATAATATTATGTATAATACAGGTTATGCAGGACGTGACCAAGATGTTTAATATGACACGTATATTTCAAGTGATTTGGTTATGACAATGACAATAATGAATTACAAACTACGACTTGGATTCGTGAACATGTACTGGACTGGCATGACGATAAGAATTCTTTATGGAAAGACTTGGACAATATTATAACAAAACGGGAAGTTTAGTATAAACAGGTAATTTGAAAGATATAATGTTATGTATAATACAGGTTATGCAGGACGTGACCAAGATGTTTAATATGACACGTATATTTCAAGTGATTTGGTTATGACAATGACAATAATGAATTACAAACTACGACTTGGATTCGTGAACATGTACTGGACTGGCATGACGAAAAGAATTCTTTATGGAAAGACTTGGACAATATTATAACAAAAAAAGCAAGTTTGGTATAAACGGGTAATTTTTAAAGATATAATATTATGTATAATACAGGTTATGCAGGACGTGACGAAGATGTTTAATATGACACGTATATTCAAGTGATTTGGTAATGAAAACGACAATAATGAATTACAAACTACGACTTGGATTCGTGAACATGTACTGGATTGACATGACGACAAGGATTCTTTACGGAAAGACTTGGACAATATTATAACAAAACAGGGAAGTTTGGTATAAACAGGTAATTTGAAAGATATAATGTTATGTATAATACAGGTTATGCAGGACGTGACGAAGACGTTTAATATGACACGTATATTCAAGTGATTTGGTAATGAAAACGACAATAATGAATTACAAACTACGACTTGGATTCGTGAACATGTACTGGATTGACATGACGACAAGGATTCTTTACGGAAAGACTTGGACAATATTATAACAAAACAGGGGGAAGTTTGGTATAAACAGGTAATTTGAAAGACATAATGTTATGTATAATACAGGTAATGCAGGACGTGACGAAGATGTTTTATATGACACGTATATTCAAGTGATTTGGTAATGAAAACGACAATAATGAATTACAAACTACGACTTTGATTCGTGAACGTGTGCTGGATTGACGTGACAACTCGTATTCTTTACGGTAAGACTTGGACAATATTATAACAAAACACCAAGTTTGGTATAAACGGAGGGAAGATTATGCAGACTAAAAATGTTATGGATGATAATGGTAGCAAACAAAACGCAGACAAAAGTGAGCTTTAGAGGATAAGGTCCTTGAACCTTTAAAATGTAGAAATACTCGAAACTTTGACGTAAAGCATTTGAATTTAAGTAAAGCAATGTCGGAGACAACGGATTAATCACGAAATACCTCTGTATTTTACCTATGTAAGGTAACTTAGTCGTAAATGGGTTAGCAACCGAATAGACTTCCCTCAGTGAGATAGGGTTACAGTAATGGCTTTGGCTGGCACTTGGATTGTGCCAGGGTTAAATGTTTGGTCGGTAATTTTAGGAGTTAGACCCGTTTGTCAATGTTGAGTTTTACCTATTCTGTATTATAAATAAAATGTATTTTAATAAAACCGGCCAAGTGCGAGTGTAGGGTTCCGTACCATCGTAGTAGGGGTGCCCCCTTATTATTAATTTTTTTTTGTAATACCGGCAACAGAAATACACATTCTGTGAAAGTTTCAACTGTCTTACTATTACGGATCGTGAGATACAGTCCGCTGACAGACGGATGGACAGACAGCGGTGGCTTAGTAATAAATAGGGTCCCGTTGCTTACCCTTCGGTTACGGAACCCTAATAAAAAGGGCAAAATATCGTTCTGTCCTTGCTCCATGTTACTTGTGGTTGAAAAATAGTTGCCTATTTTTTTTAAATTATCAGCCACACAATGGCTGGGGTGGCTTGAAAGTCTTCCATAAGAATTGGTAAGAAATAGCGCAGAACAGGAATCGACAGAAAACATATACGGAGCAGTGGCGAAGGTTTCATACAACTCGATTCCTACCGGATTCCCTTTGAAAAATGGCACAGTCAGTATTCTATAGACAAATAACATAATCACTTTAAAGATATTATGTACTCCGCTTTACCTCTTACAGAAATTGACCCTTCGCTACTGGTAGGAAGGTCTTTTCCCAGCAGTAGGACAGTCCAAGCTAGCTATAATACCTAATAACAATTATCCACACTATAATTGTCACTGCAACCACCAAATATCCGCAAATAGATGTTGAAAAGCTTCCGAAAGCTCCCAATATATCGGAACTAACAACTCACATCCGAAAGATGAACCAAGTGTGTAATAAACGGTATTTATATACTCGTATGAAAGTCTAGAAGCGTGTGTTTAGTTTGGATTCGCCGGCCGGTTATTAACTACGTCACTGGAATAAGCCGGAACAAACACAAACAGAGCCCTCCTGCCGCCTGTGGCACGAGGGGCGCACGTGCTCATCCTCATATTTCGTAACAATTTATGAAAGATTCATATGAATCATACGCTATCAATATGCTGAGGGTTTTATGCCGATACTTCGTGATCTCTTTTTCGGCTGTCTTTCTTTTGTTTCTTGCAGTTGGATTTACTTCGACTATTTGTAGTGTCAATAAACGCAACTATCAAAGCAATATATAAAATTTAAAAAGTACAATATTAATTTGCGCTTACGTTTTAGTACGTAAGTGCAATTTAATATTGTAATTTTAAGGGTGTAACCTGGAGATCTGTCATACAGGTCTCGAAGCCAGTATAGACTCCAGCTCTCACAAAGGTTTGAATCTGCCTGTAACCTAAATACCATTACCAAAATTATACCTTTTTGAGAGATAATAAATGACAAGATTTTAAACTATCATGGTCACTAACATTACTATTAATACTAATAGCGGGATATTTACCATGTTTACTGTTTTCTATGAGTTCCCGATATTTCGGCGCTGTTGCAAGCACCATGATCACGGATAAACTGAAGTTATTGCGGGTGGGTGTTTATGAGCAGACAAATCGGTCTACCCTCTTTCTTGTTCGTTTTTTGCATTCAGTACCGCTACCACTGTCACTCGCAACTCGATTCTGCTCCCGACACACGAAACTCACTGTGTCCGCTCGCGAACTTTTTTCGGCACTTTTCCGCTTTTTACACAGCTGGACCACTGGATTCCAGGCTCTCGACAGTTGAAACCCATCCTCCCGGAATTCATAGGAAACAGTAAACATGGTAAATATCCCGTTGTTAGTATTAATAGTAAATAAATTACTATTGTATTGTTGTATTGTATTGTAATTAGATTTAAAAAAAGTATCAAAGTATCAAAGCAGAATCGTCTAAGCCGTTCAGAAAGAGTTCTATGTCCTTGCAAGCCTATTCCATGTCCCTAAAGGACAAAGAAGGAACAATGGATGGGTTTTAGTCAGTTGAAGTCTGACACTCCCTTCCACTCCGCCCAGACCGGAAGGAGTCATTTGACGATTTCTCACCCAAAAAAAAAATGTGATCACTCCATAAAACCAATCTAAATAACAATTCGCACTCATCATCTGCCTAACCTTTTCTCAGCTATGTTGGGGTCGGCTTCCAGTCTAACCAGATGCAGCCGAATACCAGTATTTTACATGGAGCGACTGCCTATCTGACCTCCACAACCTTAGTACTGGTTAATACGATACCCCTTGGTAAGACTGGTTGTCAGATTTCGGACCACTGACTATCTAACGACTATCAAAGATCTACAAATGACAGCCGGGACCAAAATCTTAACGTGCTTTCCGAGGCACGTAGGAAGCTCGGTATGGGTGGTCACCCATCCACAGACCAACCTAGGCTAGCGAGGCTTAACCTGAAGATTGATCCGAGCGGCTGTTATATTTAGCCACGAGCTCCTCTTTCCAGTTCGCACTTTGCAGGCTTTATCTGCTCTTATTTCAGAACTGCCTGATCTAACCAAAAGCCGTCCAGTGTCAGTCAAGATAGATCAGAACAGCAGGAGCGATAACTTCTTAAAACAAATCGATACAACTAAGTAATCTTATCTTCACCTGCACACGTCGGTCGGTCAAGCCGATCCGGCGCGCAGGTTCCCCTGTCAGAATTCCGATTGATCTTTTCTTGTATGGTAGCCTAGACTGAATAAGTTATGGATATAGTGTTGAGTGTGGTGTGTGTGTTCCTTTAGTACCTACATCGTGGAATACTACCTTTACTACGCAGTCGATTCAACAGCATGTGTGGTTCTATTATTGTTTTGATTTCCGATTAACCGGAAATCGTTGAACTGTGACTGATATACAACATTGTACGCTTCACAGCTGAATATATTTCATGTTGAGACTTTCATGTTTTCTTTAAACTCGAGTGGAAAGTAATGCACGTTGCTAAACTTTGGTTACTTTGTAGCACACAAACACCACGGGAAACGGTAAAATTCCATTACGTATTTCGGTAAGCAATATAACATAACAATGTAATACAATAACAAGTTATGGGTATCGTTGAAGGAAATTCGTCACAGTACTCAGTCACACGTGTAAGTGAAACTGAGATAAATTGCTGTTTATAGTGGCTTGTGAATAAACGTAGTCACGCATAAGGCCTTTTTTTTTTTAATTGTGTCCCACAGCTGAGCAAAGGCCTCCCCTTTCTCCCTCCAAACCTCTCTGTTCTGTGGAATTTCTGGCCACATTTGCCCCGCGAACATGATCAGATCGTCACACCACCTTCGCCGCGGCCGACCTCGTCGTCCTTTACATAATACAAAATGATGTTTGTTATTTAATTTGGAACCGAGAGGAACAGGTCCAGTTTGAAACAATGTTTCGTCACAAGATGAACAGTTTCACAAACAAAATGGAATTGTTTGAACATAAATCCGACACACGAAAACGTTGTTTATAGACGCCTGTTCATGAAGTTACCTATTCTAGTACATTTCAAAACTGTCAAAACAAAATATTGAAGGCTTTAGGACCTTGTGAATTATCAAGCTCCATACCGTAAACTTTATATTTGTATATAGCTTGTAAATTCAGTAAACATTATGTCAATAAAGAGGTATAAAAAAATCATCTATGTAAGAAAGATTATAACTTACATAATCAGAACGTGTACAGATTCGGTTCAGTAAATATTAGACCTTATCGAGAAAAAAAAATACGAAACCAATATTACCTACTCCTCCAATATTTGGCCAGCTTGCATGACTCAGAAATTGTGTGTGGCCTTAAGGATGATTTCCACCAAACGGCTCGGATCGGAACAGATTTTACAATCTTTAAACGTTATAAAAAAAGAAACTAAACCGCGCACAGCAGCTTGACCGCGGGCGTCTTCCGCAACACGCGATCGTAGCCGAAAGTATGCCGCGACGCGCGATAACCTCCGTTCGCCTGACGTCGTAACCGATCGGTGGTCAACACGGTAGGAATCAAACTATTTGACTAGGCGTTGAAACGGATATATTCGCAAGCGACGGTAAGGAGCCGATCGTATGCGTCGCCATCCCGCCGGACGCGACTGACTATAGCCGCATCCGTTCGTATCCTTTCCGATCCGATGCGATGCGGGCCGTTTGGTGGAAATCATGCTTTAACCCTTTTAATATAAAAAAAATAAACAGATATAGGTCGAACTCGGGAAACAAGTACCATCTACGTTGAATACCAAATAACAGAGGTCTCATTGAAACCGGAGGGTAACCTTCGTCAAATCCATGTCACTTTAGCACCTGTAATATGACATGAAATGATGAAAATATCACCGTGTTATGTAAATACGATGCTCATTAATAATTCGATAACGACTCGGATTTTTACATAACATCCGATTTCGATGTCGTGTTTTCGGATAATTGTTCCCTATTCATCTTTTCAAGGCCTTGCAAGCTTTATGCTTTAATCTTCATATTGTATAACTTATTGGGAGGATCATAGAACGGACATTTTCTATTTTTTTAAGTTTGTCCCGCACTAGGAATTTCTCCAGTATCTACCCGGAACAATTACCTCTAAGTCATACAAATATTTGTTCCGTACGGGGAACGAACCCGCGACACGCAGCTTAGTAGTCAATTGCTCAGCCACTGCGCCAACCGTGTCTTCATTTTTACTTAATTCGTGAGTTGGTGTGAATCGGTAGGAGGCAGACTTTCTATGTAGTCTACATAACAGAGCACAAACAGCTGTTTTCCTCGAAGAGTCAGACATAGATGTATGTACACATGGCGGCACATGAAGCTGTACATTTCCAGTACAACTTGACCTCGCTTTGTATAGATTTCCTGTACAATGAGAGATCCGTATAAACTGGTTTTGAATGACTTGATTGGCCGTCGTGCGTACCTAGTATCCACCCACGCATTATACACTACGTATTCTCAGTAAATGAAATTAAATTCTTGGAAAATATTTACATACTTTTCAGGTTTCGTATTTTTATTTATTTATTTATTTACAAACTCTTACCTACAACTACCATTACACATCTGCGATCCAATGCGATAGAGTGGCCTTACATTCTAAATCCTTAATCTACATCCTATAAAATTACATACTATATCCTAAATCTTAACCTACATCTAAATAACATATTATATGTAATGCAGCTTTTGCGAATTCACTCAAGTTGCAACACAATACATCAATCCTCTCGTGAGCTTCGTTCACCACACGCATGGCTCTAGTGAGAGGAGTCTTCGCCAGTAAGTTGGTATTTTTGTAATTTAGTTTCGCCAAAGAAGCATTTCAAGTGACGTGTAATGTAATGAAAACCAACTTAACTTCCATCTCTGCTCTGCTGCAGAGATGAAACAAAGTCGACTGTTTAATGTCTCACAAGCATACAGGGTGTAAACGGATCTATCATCTTTCACGAAGCCGTGAACCAAGCATGATGTACATCAAACTAAGTTACTTTTACGCAAAATTTATTGCTGGGAAACGACTTTTTTTTGGGGTAAAACATCACGTTTTACGGTATAACTCAATGTTACGCATTCAAAACATTGTGCTGATGGATGCATTGAATAGGACGGTGGTCGTGAAAGTGTTTAAAGTAAAAATCGTACATTAAAAACATGCATTAAAAAAAAAAAACTTGTGAAAAAGTTGGAACTTTGACCCCCAATATCTCCGTAACTAGAAGGTTCCCACTTATGGTCTAGAACAAAACAATGTTCGCAATGACGGGGAGAATAAGTGCCTTTTGGCTTCTTTAAGGGTGGGGAAGTGTTACACCCTCTATAAACAGAATTCCTTCAACTGAAAGTTCCATTGCAATAAACCTTCTCCGTTTTATATCTAAAGTAACATAAGTTCACAGTACAAAGGCAGGTTCAGTGGTTAGCTCACGGGAATTATTAGCGTGCCAACAAAACAATAAGTTTGTAACTTCGCAAGTAATTTGAATTTCTCCAGTACCTCTACTGAATGCCGGTTAATGCTAATATAGATAATAATAAATGAAAACAAGCAATAGATTAAATTAAGATTTTTTAATTAAAAAAAAAAAACAAAAAAAAAAAATAAGCGACTCTGCAACTATTAAAAAGGTTATGACACATGTTTTCATCGTGTTACCGTAGCAAAAAGATTGATAGATCGATTTCGATATACACCTACCACTGTTTGTCTCTGCATCACCCAAAGGTTGACTGGTAGAAAATGCTTATGGCATTAAGTCCGCCTACGTACTTTGTGCTTGACGTGTTAAATAAATAAATTTCGATGCGGTTTTTTTTACAGTACAGCTGCATCAGAATAAAAAAAAATGTAACTTAAAACTATGTAGCTACAAAGTTTGATCTTTGACATTGCTTAAAACGTTAATGATAATTAAATCCTATGCAAGATTGAAGATTAACGATGCAGTTTTTATATTTACAAAAAATCTGTAAACTACGGGTGTGTGTGTGTGTGACTGTGTGTGTACCCTAGAATGTTCTTAAGGTGTTAACTTTACTGCACGTTTATAAAAGCTTTTTTATTTAATTAAAACTTAAATTGCATCTGGAACATAAAAATCATCCAGTTTTATGGTGTTCACTCACGGATGTGTGCACTTGAGAAAGGTTATATTATATTTATAGTTCGTTAAGAAACTGTCTTGAGTCTAGACATGTTTTTATCTGCGGGATGTAACACGATTGTATTGTTTAGAAATAAACCATTTATAATGTTAATAGTGGTTGCGGTTGAGGGCACACTAAAATAATGAACAGTGGCCCAAAGAAATTTCATACCACTTAAGATTTTGCATTTTTTGTCCCTGTTCAACAATCCAGTGTGCGTTGTTTTTTAAGGGTCTTTGAATCTATATATATAAAAATGAATCCCTATTTCCCTTGGTCACGCCATCACGCGTGAACGGCTGGACCGATTTCACTTTTTTTTTCTTTGTTGTGTTTGTTACTGTCAGGAGAAGGTTCTTAGGTAGGTAGGTAGTAGGTTGGTAGTAGGTAGGTAATAGGTAGGTAGTAGGTAGGTATTAGGTAGGTAGTAAGAAAAGGTGCATTGCAGCGCATGCCGGGAACAGCTAGTAGTTTTATATAAATCAAAATTAAGTGTCAGCTTCAGAAGCTAGCTAGCTCGTGGCTAAACAAAAACAACTGCACGGACCGATCTTCAAAGTTAAGCAACGCTTTCCGAGGTCGGTCTATGGATGGGTGACCATAAGTTACACACCGAGTTCGGACCGTGCCCGGAAACCACGTTAAGCTTTGGTCCCGGCTGTTTTGTAGATGTTTCACAGTCGTTACGGGTAGTTCGAAATCTGACAACGAAATAGACGGTTGCTCCATGTAAAATACTGGTATTCAGCATCCGGTAAGACTGCAAGCCTTAAATTTGGTCAAAGGCTATACCGACACGCATTAATGAGTCCTTCCGAAGGTATCAATTAAAATGGAATATTGTAAATGTTGATCTCGTTTTGGTTCAATTAGTATCGTAATACCCACGTGGATTATAAATAACCGTTAAAGCAAATAACCTGTGGGATATTGTTAGAATTTTGTAGACACTTAATGTGCCTTTTTTGGGGCAAGGCGGAGGACTCATTAAAGCGGTCGGTCTATAGGTCGCTGATGAAGTGTCAGATTTAGAACTGACCACAACCAGTGTAATATATGTCGAGACAGTGTAGTTTTTTAAACACGGTAGCTATTATGTCGACGATTTCCAATTTACTGAATTCACTGTTAAATTGTGAAAGAGTACGTTTTTAGTACGTATCCACATAATTGGTTTTCCACCAATAAAATTCCGTAAAGCCATCGATGACTGCGATGAGGGCACACGCACTGTGATAAAATTTTATAGCTTTATCTGATAATAGCTTCTGCAAGTACCTTTTTGTATTTCCATAACGGTATAGCGACGTTTGGCGGATCGATCAAAATCATTCAAAGTCGAAATGTTGGGTTTTGAATTTCATGGGAGATGTATTAAAACTATTAAATAGCTCACTAACTAACAAAAAATTCATAAGTGTCTTAAATTAATTGATAAACTGATGTCTACCACGAATTTCTCAGCAGCAGTCACGGAGGCTGGATTTGTGCCAGTTGATGGCAATAGGCTCGCCCCCTATTACATGGGACTTAAAAATACGCGTAGAATCCATCAGAAGTTTGAGCACAGCTGTATTTTTCTCCTTCGCAGATAATATAAGCGTGATGGCTTCTCCGAGGGATTTCATCGTAACAATAAAATGTTTAGAAATAAGTTATTCAATGTGTTAAATTCTTTACTCACTTGTGAGTTACATAATTATAGTCTAAAAGACCGAACTTAATTGTTAGTAGGAAATTAACAGTAAGAAACAGTCCCAATGCCAGCAAGTTGACGGCACGGTTGGCGCAGTGGCTGAGCGATTGACTGCTGCGCTTCGTGTCGCGGGTTCGATTCCCGCACGGAACAAATATTTGTATGGCCTACAGGTAGTTGTTCCGGGTCTGGCTGTTTGTGTATGTGAATTTAAATGTCTGTAAACGCACCCACGATACAGGAGAAATTCCTAGTGTGGGGCAACGTTTTTCTTTTAAAAAAAAAAAAAAATACTGTCCGCAAAGTATTATTCCCTAACTAAAGAATAATTAAATCTTAATAAGCCTGGCCCATATTAGGGACAAAACAGTCCCATTGTACTGTACGTAACAATAATTTCTTGAGCAGAAATAAAATTGCAGGTAGGTACCTTCATTCGTTAAAAACTAAACAAGAAGTATAATATGTCGCCTGTTTTCATTTCAATAACCTAATAGAGCATTAAGCAATCTAATTGAAATAAAATTAGTCAATTAGTAAGTAGGTCAAACACACATTCATTATTATAGCATGAAGAAAAAACATACCTTGTAATGGTGAATGCAAAGTTGTTGATGACGGTAAAGCTGAGTCTTCCGAGTGACAAGGATCACGCGACTGACGCCGCCTGCGTCTTAATCTTTTTTCTAATTTTCTAATTTTTCTTTTTATACGGTCACACTCATCACCTTTTCTTTTAGGCATTATTATAAAAATAACTCAAGATATTAACTTTAACAAAAGTTATTTTAAATAACTATTATCGAGCGAGCGAGTGCGGAACGGCGCGGCACTAAAAAGCGAATGAGATAGATTGCGAGCGCAGGAATCAAGTGGACTAATCTACCCTCAGCAAAACAAATATTTAAAAAAAAAATGGAGGTAGAAGAAATCAAATATTCTCGAGATGGTGTCTACAACGCGGTACTAGAAGACTATCAAATGCTTATCTCGAAAACGAAACCTGAAATATAATCCGAATATTCACGTCACAACAGTCCTCTGCCACCCACTATTCGACTTTGCAATGGCCAGAATACGGCAAATAGTCAATTTGCCGGTCGCGGGACTTATAGAATTACCGTGACCCTGGATCATAAAGGGCTATTGAAGGACACCGTGGATTTTAGTCAGTACAAGTCTGACAGTTCCTCCCACTCTGCCCTGGGTGGGAGGACTCATTTGATGATTTTACCACGATAAAAAAAATGCTAACCTTTGCTTGCTTTGCTAATTTTTGTAACCTTTTTTATACCCCCCCCCCCCCCGCTCTGGGCGGAGCGGAAGGGAGTGTCAGACTTCCACTGACTAATACCCATCCAGCGGTACCTCTTTTGAACAGTCCCGCAGCCAATATTTTGTAACCTTAGCATATGTATATGTATAGCTAAAATATTGAAACTTTTGGTGTCCTGGGAATTTTCTTGATCCAGAATATGTCTACGTGGTGTCACAAGAGCAACATCCACATTTTTGTATTTCTATCATGATTTCAGTCTAGTTTTTCGAAAGTATGTTATTGATTACTTTCTTTTTCAGGGTTCCTTACCCGAAGGGTAACCAACGGGACCCTATTACTAAGCCTCCGCTATCCGTCCGCCTCTCTGTCACCAGGCTGTACCTCATGATCCGTAATAGGTAGACAGTTGTTTTCACAGAATGTGTATTTATATTGCCGCTGTAACAAAAAAATACTAAAAATTAAAGGGGTTCCCCTACTACTACATGCGCGAGTCGAACTCACACTTGACCGGTTTCTTTAAATACGGTGAAAGCCTTCTTTGCTACATGTATTTCTGAAGCACCAGCAATTACAGAACCACAAACCCCATTCTAAGTTTTGGTCAGTGTTTAAGGTCTTAGTTCAAGAAGAATGAATGCCAATGCTGAGGGCATTAGCATTCATCCTTCTTAGTTTTAGTACTTCTAAAGTTCCTTTTTGTAAACATAATCAACAAAATTAAAGTGAACATTAATCGTTGACCGCTAAAAGTTCTCAACTTTTCAAATTAATAGAATTTGTAAGCGCCCCATACGTAATTTAGTGAAACAATGTGTTGGCTTATCCACATAGTTCTCTCGACACGGGTGATTAGTGAAACCGCGAATTAGGTATAGCACCCACAGCTTTTATAGGTAAAACCAAAATCTATAAAGTTTTGATGGTTCTCTTATGCGATAACTATTTAATGACTGGTTAAAAAATATTGTTCTAGACTTCTGTTACTATTAGATCGGAGCATAGACATCTAAGTATTTAAATCTATTTATGGACATAAACATCTCACTTTCGTAGGTCAAAGTTCTCCAGGAACTAACTCATTATAGTTCTGGTACGAATTTAATTCATTATCTGTATATCGACAATAAATTAAACTGTATGTAACTCATGACGTTCCCAGTCTGCATACAAAAATTCAATCGAAAATTACTGGATATTTTCGATTGAATTTTGTATGCAGTTTATTCACAGGACGTTATTTTTCATTTTTAGCATTTTCTTAGTGTAGATAATAGGCTACCACCAACAGGTTAACGAATCCCGCATCGGTATAAACGTTAAACACATGTTGCCAACTCGCTACTTCAAAAACCTTGGCCAAAATTGTCGTATTGTCGTCTTCACCTTGTATTACACCGTATACGAGTTGCAAATGCAGTATTCATCGTTTTTACGAATGATTGTTCTTATCAAAAATGGCATCAGAAAAGCATTAAATACAAATTAAAAGAAGTCTTTTTGGAACTTGGTCAAATAGGAAAATGTACCATTTGTTTCAAAATTGTCTTACGGCGACTTTTCTTGAAATCACCATTTTCCAAGTGCTTACCTACCTACTCCCTTTAGTAATCGAGAGCAGCAGGTGGTCCGAAAAGATGTCAGAAGTCTCGCTTCACAAAAAGTGGCGTTTAAGGTAAGTCCCAAATCATCAGGCAGGAAGAAAAGAGAAAATTTCAGCAATCCTAATAGTTTTTAAATAAAACATCAGGCCTAGTAATTATAAAATCTTTTATCTTTTGATAAACGATATAATTTTACATACGCATTGAACATTCAGAAAAAGCCATAAAATCCGATAGGCTGGCTACACGGCTACATTTCTAGCAATATTGAACACGTTATTATATAAAAGTAAGCACTTTCACGACTTTACTTTCGTGCAACCATTATATGGTACCTAATGATAAAATATGGTTTAATTCAGTCCAACAAAAGCCAGTATTTTTTACTGAGTAAGTGGCGAGGTTCCAGCCGAATTAATTTATAGTCCTTTACTGCAGTGTCGGGTGGTCGGCAGTAATAACGACGTAAACGTGAAATTCTCCAGTCTGACCTCGCTATAGCTCGATAAGATGAAGAGATGCTATTAAACCATCTTCTGCATAGCTCGAATATTGTGCCATACAAAGAATTTTGAACAAAACTTAAATAGGTACGCACGACGATAAAGCTATGCAAAACAAGTATACTCTGATCTCTCATAGCACGGGAAGCTCATACAAAGCGAGGTCTGGTTATACTGGATACGTATAGCTTAAATGAGTCGCCGTGTGTCACTCAGTGCCACGTGTAACACTTTGATCTACCGCCACTAAATGTCAATCTTGTCTACTGAACAGTACCTCTCCAAACATCGATATCGAATCTATATCAGAGACGACTTAGAAAGTACTCGAATCAGGGTCGAAGTGAGTTTCACAGAATTACACTCCTAGCTTGAGTGTATCAAAAGATGAGGGTCTCGATGACTCTAGAAAGAAATACAAGACTTCTGAGAAAACTAATCTACCTCCCTAGAAATATGAACTAACTTATCTGACCTGCGAACATGAAATATGACTTACAACTACTTACAAAGAAGAAACTATGTTAGTTTGAAATTCAACGCGGTCTGCCGTAATATTCTTGAAGAGGGCAAGACGGCTACAACATAGTCTTCAGCTATTAGCATAGACTAAGAAAATCGTGTAGAAGCGAAACTCATAATATTTATTTCTATTGTTTGTGTGTCGAAGCTGGCAAAATCACCACTCGCGAGAACCACAGCTGGATATGGGGCTTTTCCAATTTGCACCCAGCCTTTTCCGGGGTGAGTTTCACCGTCTCCACCATCTCCACGCTGTGCTTCTTGCTGCCGGTCTGTACTTGAGGCCTGTATGCTCTAGCGGCCATTCTTTGACGGCCATAGCAAGGCCACTTCCACTTCAGGTTCCGAGTCGCAATCCACGATCTGGGTAATACGCGCTGGCCCAGATTAAACTGCCAATATTCTCGTTGAGAGCTTACGCTCCGAAGTTTTTAGTTGTTAACTGAAAACCGTTCCGATCCGTTCCGTTCCGTTTTCCGTTGTTTTTTGTTGTTGTTGTTGTCTGTTGTTTTTAGTTGTGTTGTTTTTTTGTTTGTTTGTTGTTTTTAGTTGTGTTGTTTGTTGGATTTTGTTGTTGTTTGTTTGTGTATGAGTCTCATTGCTAAAACGAAATTAAAAAAAAAAAAACATTTTAAAAGTAACCAGACTCCTGAGTTTCAGTTCTACACCTACTTATATACTGAGGGTACAGTAAGTGCCGCGGTGCGCCTGTCACATTACTACGAGAGGTACCGGCGAGACGTGCCTATGTCAAGGGTCTTAGCTTTATAAGGTTATCTGAATATACCAGCAAAACGGTCAGACAATGTGTTTTATGAACTGGTACTGAAGAGATTTGAATCAAGTTAAATGATGCACGAGATCGGCTGAGTGCATGAAGTAAAAAGCTCTTGGTCTTGGAGCTTTGTATTGGCGATTGATACAAACCGCAGTTTGATGTAGAAAAAGCGTAAAGTCTAGTTCTATCGTTAATTGTTATATTCAATTTTTTACGCAATATCTTTATAAATGTTAGCCTATGCTGTATAATTTTTTTATGTACAGACGCCAGCACATGAAGTTACTACAATCTCATCATCTGCCTAGCCTTTTCCCAACTATGTTGGGGTCGGCTTCCAGTCTAACCGGATGCAGCTGCAATACCAGTATTTTACTTGGAGCGACTGCCTATCTGACCTCCACAACCCAGTTAGTACTAGGTAATACGATACCCCTTTGTAAGACTGGTTGTCAGACGGTTTGGGCCACTGACTACCTATAACGACTGTCAAAGATCTACAAATGACAGCCGGGACCAACGGCTTAACGTGCGTTCCGAGGCACGGAGGAAACTCGGTATGTAATGGGTGGTCACTCATCCAGAGACCAACCTAGGCAAGCACGGCTTAACCTGAAGATTGACCCGAGCGGCTGTTATTATTTAGCCACGAGCTTCTAAGTTACTACAATCTATAAAAATGTTTAATAGATTTTCAACTTTATCGCTAAAGCATTAGGTTCAAGGTTGATTGGGAAAATTCCACACTTTCGGGTAGCTTGATGTGCTGGCGTCTGTACAAGCTATGTATGTATATTATTGTGAAGTTTCATTCAAATCCGTTTAATAGTTTTTTCGTAAAAGAGCAACGAACATTCATAAGATTGGCAGCCCAATCAAAACTGGTAGTACCGAGATTCAAGAACTGTTACGGGAAACGAACCGTCGCTTATTTAATACCTACCAGTGGCGAAGGTTCCATACAACCCGATTCCTACCGGCTTCCCTTTGAAAAATGGCACAGTCAGTATTCTATAGCCAATAATATTCCATACAGTAAAGATATGTACTCCGGCTTACCTCTTACAAAAATTGACCCTTCGCTACTGATACCTACTCTAATTAATGTCGTTCCAACAAAAATTCAATCGGAAATCATCATCATCATCATCATTTCAGCCGAAAGACGTCCACTGCTAGCCAGGAGTTTAAGATTATGACACCGTACGTCATGTGCCGTACAGCCAAATAAAATTCAAATTAAAACAAAACTTTAGTCATAAAATCCGGTCAGCTTTCAATATAAAATTCATCGGTGTTATGTAAACCATAAAACTTTAAACAAATAGTAATTATAAAAATAAATACAAACGATTCTTTGACTGAATATGAAAAATGCATCATCCTGTTTAAATTTTATTCAATTAGTATTAGCATCAACGCGATCCACGACGTTCGACCCGCGCCGACGTTGTTTTTGTAATCTTTCTTAGTTATTATTTACGAACTACCTCACAATTTGTAATAAACTATGTGGTAACCATAAATTAACAATGATCATTTGCTACGATTACTATTAAGATAGCTTAAAAGTGTCTCAATATCCGGACAAACCTATTGAGGTTTTTGTAATGTTTCTGTTTATATTTTGTTTTGTTCTTCATTACATAGTATGAAACAAAGTCGCTTCCCGCTGTCTGTCTGTCCCTATGTATGCTTAGATCTTTAAAACTACGCAACGGATTTTGATGCGGTTTTGTTAATAGATAGAGTGATTCAAGAGGAAGGTTTATATGTATATATTGCACCCGTGCGAAGCCGGAGCGAGTCGCTAGTTAATTAATAACCAATAAAAAAACATGCATTCTCAAAAACGTTCGTGTTTACAATATTAGTAAGATTAACTAATGTAGATAGCTAATAAGATGTAAGTAGCCAAATTTTAGTAGTCTTCTTTTTCGTTTCGGTACTACGCGCGACGTTACTTTGATTTGAATACTGTACATTGTGTGAGCCCAGCAGATGGCAACATTGATTGCTGTATCAGTAGGTGTACATTCCCATTGCGAATGTGGTGCTTCTGATCAGACCCACATCCTAAGTGCCCGTTTAGTGACGCTTGTGGCGGTACCTCCGAACAAGCCCATAAGCTTGGCTTTTTTTTTTTTTAGCGTGGAATATCATCAAATGAGTCCTTCCACCCAGGGCAGACCGGGAGGGACTGTCAGACTTGTACTGACTAAAATCCACGGTGTCCTTCAATAGCCCTTTATGTTCCAGGGTCACGGTAGTTCTGCTTGTAGTTGTAGTTCGGCTTGGCTTGCACTGAAACTTCTTAATTTAAGGGTTTTTGGACAGTCTGCTTACCCTAGCTTGCCGTAATGTTGACCTACCACTGACTTACTTTTGATGACCTTCCGGTTATCACTTGTCACTTAGTAGTAAGAGAGGACTTTAAGATTATGACACCGTACGTCATGTGCCGTACAGAAGATCTAAATTTAAACAAAATTTTGTCATAAAATCCGGTTAGCTATCAATATAAAATTCATCGGTGTGATGTAAACCATAAAATTTTAAACTAGTCAGAATTTTAATATGCACGCTATCTTAAGTGCTACTTAACTATGAACAGATGAGTTAAATAAACATAATAAAAGCTGTAATAATGTCGAAATATGTTATAACTTTGTCAGATGTCAGCTATAAAAATATAAACATAATAATAACTTTTATTGACCAAAAAAATACGAAAACCAAACATTATTTTATGCTATCATTTTTTATAAAAATACGTTGACATAAAGTTGACTATACGTTTTAAAACACAAGGTTTAAAGATCATTTTAAAAAGCATTTTTTTTCTTTATGTACCTACGTCTTGCTTTTACTGCGCTAAAGATCTAAATTTTCATACAACGCTTTTTACTGCATATGAGATCTTGAAAGCTTATTAGCGTAGCTTTTTGTGATTTGGCGACTGATTTATGATTATTACACTTACAGCCGCTTCTTCGATGGGGGTTCATGGACGGCTCAGATCTGAAATGTGTATGCGGCGTGTCTCCACAGACAATGGCCCATCTTCTATCTTGCGCTACATGCCCACACTTTACGATCTTATGACTGCATCAGCGAGCGGAATTTGCGTAGCTGAATTTTGGGCCAAAAATATCTAATAAAAATTTGCCACCGAAACGCTAAGAAGAAGAAGCCGCTTTCAAAGCCTTCTCAGGTATCTGATCCGCTGATTAATCTCAAGATCGAATCATCATCAGTCTCCTGCCTTTATCCCAATTCTTTTGGGGTTGGCGCAGCATGCCTTCTTCATCCATACTTCTATATTACTCGTCATCTCAGCAGTCACCTCCTTTCTAGCCATATCATCCTTCACACAGTCCATCGTTTCTTTGGTCTTCCCCTACTCTTATAGCCATCCATATTCATACCCAAAACTATCTCCACGACGTGTTCCTCATTCCTCCGCATCAAGAGCACCACAGTAGCATCTAAATTCTTCTTTGCCATGGGGTTTCTGCCTATGCCTATTTCTGATTATGGATTATTCATTATTGATTTTGTATTTTTTCAAATTAATTCTATCATTCCGAATCGAGCTTCATCGACTGCAAATATGGCCGGATAGTTTGCGACTAGTGTCTGTACATCTCTAGTATTTACGTTTTTTTTTATCTTGTTAGAATCATCAAATGAGCCCTGAACCCAGGGCAGAGCGGGAGGGACTCTCAGACTTGTACTGACTAAAATCCACGGTGTCCTTCAATAGCCCTTTATGTTCCAGGGTCACGGTAATTCTATAAGTCCCGCGACCTCTAGTATTTACCTTTGATTTATTAGTTTGAGTAGATATCAATGTGTGTATCAGCCTGGTCTACATTATATAAAAAAACCTGGCGAGCATCTTCAACAGATCATTATTCATTACTCGACATCCCTCTAGACATTACGAACTTGACCTTCAAGTCAACCTTGACCCGTTACGAAAATAGGAAAGTCCACAGATGATGAATTGGAGCGAGATTATCATAATACCGTCGCACTCAATTCTCCAAGGAACAAAACGCCGCCGGTCCATTGTGCGTGCGATATGGATAATTTATTATCCTAGCTAGTTTTCCTCCCCGCCTTGTGGCGAACGATTAATCATAACAACCTAAGAAATTAATTATAAATGTTTTCCTGAAAACAAATGCGAAAATACATTAGAAGAATAGCTTCAAGGAAAAACTATAGGATCCAGGATCTGGAACATATGCAGATGTTACTCGTGCTTCCAATAACTGTAATGTAAATATCTTATTGGAAAAAGTATTGTAAACATTATCGCGCGAAAATAAATGGAACACATTGTTGGCGAGGCGTCGGCACAAAAGTGTTCCAGATATCTAAAGCACCCTGCAGACATTACGTAGTTTGAACTAATTGAATTCAATAGTGTTTGCTCATGCATAAGCAAAAGCTAACATTAGTTTTATTAAAACTTTACATCGAATCGTTAGTACTAAAAAGTAATTTCTAGCTAAGTTCAGGAAAAATAAAAACACAATTCGGATTCGCTAGAATAAAAATAAAATTCTGAAATTAGTTTCCTAACGCTCTGGTACGAAGTCGGTACCTATCGAAGTTATGCATTTGAACGAATTAACCTAAATGTAGCTGTTTAAATGAGTGTCCTTCAGTGAATTTACAGTGCCTATATATTTTCAGCAAAACAATTAAAGAAATTGCTTCTGTAAATTAAATTCTTTAAGCAAACGATCTGAAGAAAGGGCTTCATTTACTTATTCAGTGTTCCGCTAAGATTTGTAGACCTTACATCTGCCTGAGTTTTTATTAAACTGGCTTCCCCCGAGTATTAGGAGCCTAATGTCGCGATGTAAGTTAAACGCAACGAAATTGAAAATTAAATGATTATTTTATCCAAGTACCAGTGGCGAAGGTTCCATACAACTCGATCTCTACCGGCTTCCCTTTGAAAAACGGCACAGTCAGTATTCTATAGACAAATAATATGATCACATTAAAGATATGTACTCCGGCTTACCTCTTACAAAAATTTACCCTTCGCTACTGCCAGGTAAAAATAGTTTATATTAGCAGTGTTTTGGTAAAAGAAAGCAAATTTTATACAGCGAAAATTTGAACAACAGCAATATCACTATTTAGCAGTGGCGAAGGTTCCATACAACCCGATTCCTACCGGCTTCTCTTCCAAAAATGGCCCAGGCACTATTCTATAGAAAAATAATATAATCACATTAAAGATATGTACTCCGAGTTACCTCTTAAAAAAATTGACCCTTCTAAAAATTGGCTACTTCTATTTAGTGATGTTTCTAATTAGTTTAAATCGTTTTCCACAAACTTAGTAGGTATAGCTTATTTTCATTTTAGCTTTCACTTCCAAATCTTCCGCATCGTTTAATGCAGGGCATTCGCGCCCGGACTATGAACAATCTTGCTACTATTTAAAAATTAAACCGGCGCAGTGTACTGGGAACTTTGGCGTCGAAATTAAAAATGAATTTCAATTTCAGCTTCCAGCAATCCAAATAATTCAAGCTACTTACAATATGAACCGGAGCGACAAGTAATTAAATTGCGCCGGAGTCGAGGGCTTTTTAACCGTGTTGGAAAACAAATTTATCAGGACACCCGTCAAGCTGCGCGCTACGGCACACAAATTAGGAATATCGAAAACACTTTGGCTGACGTAAAAGGAAAATTACTATCACGCAATGGTTTCCAGTATCGCCACATAATGACCTCGGGGAAAACTTCACCAACACTCAAATATAATTACGAGATGTTATCTCGAAGATGGAAGACCATTTACGTTTATTAGAGATTAAAAGGGTACGTTTACGTAGGGTGGATGGCAATTAATAACACCATCAATTTAACTAGTTTACCCTGTTGATTACCAGTTGAGTATACACATAGCGTTCGTATGAAAATAATTGGTTTGACTATTGCAGCCAGAAATAGCTAACTCACATGTGACTATTATGGATACTCACATGATGCGACTAAAAAGCTCACCTTTTGCACCTGAATTGACACATGTTTTTAATCTATTGAATCCAAATGAACACTTATTTTTATAGTCATAATTGGGTACATAACGTTTTCTGATTCAGCTTTGCATATGCCAAAATAAAAACGAATTTTCTACAAATCCGGTAGCACGAGGAACGTTGCACATGTTTGGAAGCAGGTTTGACGTTCATTGCAAACAGGCGAATTCATTATTTGCATCTAATCTAATCATAGCATTTAGCTGCATCTGGCTAAACTGAAGCCAATACGTGGGAAAAGCTAGAATGATTCATAAACCAATAGTCCACGAATGATAAAAGTCTAAAATGAAATACTTCAACAGACAAGAGGTTGTAGCTCATGTAGACGCCCGTTCAAATTTTAGTGGTTGCATAAAATTTACACAATAACTCAAGTTTTCTAGACTAACAATAAACATATTTACACCACCTCTCAAATGCATTCCCAGTCATCAAATCGCATAATAATCCACAACGATAAATAAAGGATTTTATGAATCATGAAACAGTTCTCGAGGAAATCGTTTGTGGGTTTTATGAGCATATTTATCACATCATCGTTTCACGGGAATCGTAAAATGAATCAGTTTTACAACATGCGATAGGTTAAAATAATGGTTGTAAAAGAAAATTGTAAACTTTCCGTCATTTTCTATGTCTACGATGCCATTAATATGAGTACTTTCCATGTGTCATTGACATTTTGTTCAAGAGTGGATGAAAGCACTACGATGAAAGTTCATGATTTGTCTTCGTTATGCTCGAAACAGAGATGTGAAATCGTCTATTACATTATGCCTATGTAGACAGGCCCAGCAATGTCGAGTATGATTCATCTAGCTGCCAAGTTTCATTGAATTAGTGCAGGTATTTGGCCTACCATGATGCAAACAAACAGTGTTTCTATTTTTACAACTGATACTTTGAGAACTTTTTGGAATTACGCGGATCCTATTTCATGTATTAATAATTTTATATTGCAATGGGTCCCGCCTGTTCCAAATGCGCTTGTTTTTTGCTTTTCAGTCGGGTTTTTTCGTTTTTATATTTTTTATTTTATTTCCAGCTTTTCAGAATAATGTGAAAGATTTCACAGGCGATTTAACTTTTTATTTTTTTCACTTTTACATGATTTGTCATTTCGAGTTACCAACTTTAAATCGTTATAAGTCCCAAATGGGCATTCGAAATGAAAAATTATATGAGAATCCTATAATTTCAAATAACTATTCAATGGTACCCCACTTAACTACTACTGTCATGTCTTTAGTAACACTCTCAAGATTAAGACAAATGGATTGACGTAAGAATCATCAATATCGGCTCAAGCGTTTTGTCCCTAGACGGCCACAAAAGCATACATGTACATAGGTATAGGCTGATAAACACATTACCCTCCTCAGTCGGGTAAAAAGGCTTACACAAAGTTTAGTCTGATAATATTTTTGTTGTTTACCGATATTTTTATATTCGGGTCTCCAGTATCTGCCAGTTCAGTTGGATATCGTTCTTCAGATACATCGATATAATAAACGATGCCAAAAAAATGGGGCAAGAGAGATTTATCATTGACGCGATCGAGAAATATTGCAGTGTTATAATCTAATACATACATATTGTAGTCGTATAGGTTTTTATTGCTTTTGGAGTGTTATTTACACATCTATCATCAGATGTTTATAGCTGTCTGCATACGTGGGTAATGTCTATAGATGTTGGATGTTGATTTGATCTGCAAAGTTGTTGGACTATGTAGGGAGCGAGGAATGCTTGGCACAGATTTTCATTCATTGATGAATCAAGTTCATTAATTTCGTTCCTAAAATCAAGTCACGGTTTGAATTGGACTTTAAAAAAGAATCTTCTCATTCATTGCATGTTTTCCGAGATCGTGTACTTTTTTTCTGGCCTTCTCTGCCCCACTCCTGGGCAAAGGTCTCCCTCCACTCTTTCCATATTTCGCAAACCCGCGCGTACTCCTTCCAGCTATGCCGGAACTTGTCCAGTCCGTCCCACCATCACCTCTTCCTTCCGAGATCATGTACTTAATGTCTCCTACTTTACTTTTTTTAGGCCATTGTGGAAACCTGGCTAATATTGAGCCATCAATGTTTGTTGAATGGTAAGTCCCGGTTAACTGTTTTAGGCAGTCTTCTGTCAAGGCCCAACACATTACACACATGTTAGCCAGAGATGGACCTGATAGAAGGACATCCACATTTCGCTAATTAAAGACGAACCTATTGCAGGCCACAAATCCAGATTCCGGCCTGCTACTGCAAAATTCCTTAATTATGGAAAATCCCAATAACACTTGGCCCACCCTGGGTATCGGTATCAAAAATGTATAATTATGAACTTCATGTTACCTGGCTTTCTCCGCATTCGCCACTGCACCGGCGGCGGCGCCGGGCTGCCCGAGCCCGACGATGCCAGCTTGATGCCGTCACCTGATAACAAAACACATTTCTTTAGTAACAAGCCTGGGGTACAAGGCTGGGCAAAAATTTCCCATGGACAAAGTAACGAACTCCCATAGACTTTCCGTCCTCTATAATTTTCAAACACTCTTCCTTAGTCTTCAACTTCATATAAGGAACTCTGTGCAGCTGTAGCGAAGGGTCAATTTTTGTAAGAGGCCGGAATGCAAATCTTTAATGTGATTATATTATTTGTCAATAGAATACTAACTGTGCCATTTTTCAAAGAGAAGCCGGTAGGAATCAAGTTGTATGGAACCTTCGCCACTGCTGTGCAGTACTTTATGTTTCTAAACTCAGCCGTTTAGGAAGTACACATATTGTCTTTCGGCGAGTGAAAAGAGGTATTTATGAATGACTGTTATGTATAGAGTAAGAGGAAGACCAAAGAAACTACGAATGGACTGTGTGATGGAGGATATGGCAAGAAAGGAGGTGAGACAAGAAGACATGCTGCGCTAACCCCAAATAAATTGGGATAAGGGCAGGTGAATGATGATGTTATGTATTATATATATATAGTAGTCATTGATGTATAGAAAGAATATTTATATATTTTTTTTTTTCAACAATGTAACGATAAAGTGGGTATTACACAAATCTTCTGCCAAACTGCAGGACAGTTTGTCGGCAGTGTTCTGGTGGATACAGCTCTAAGGGGCCGTCTCCACGAGCGAGAGAATCGCGGCGATATTACGTATTTCTATACGAGAATATCGCCGCGATTCTCTCGCTCATGGAGACGGCCCTTAAGAGAGTGTATAGAAATACGCGGCACGACGATAATACCGCCGCGATTCTCTCGCTCGTGGAGACGGCCCCTTAGTTTACATAACATTATTACTTTACTTATCATTACAAAGGTAAGGGAACACACAGTTCTATCATGATAAGGGTAGGTACATCGCCTTGTATCACCTTATATCGGCTTGCCCGCCATGCCAGCAATCGCGGCGAATGCACATGCTGTTACCGTCCAGACAACCGCCGCAGCACCCCCCGATGGGAGACGAGCAACCCAGCGCGAGTGAGACACCATGGCGGGCGCCCGACCGTGTCTGTAGAATTGGCTATATCGTCATTCTGGACTATAATCAACAGCTGACATTCCAAGTGATATAAGATTTTAAACTATCATGGTCACTTTTTTTTTTTTTTTTTTTTTTTATCGTGTTAAAATCATCAAATGAGTCCTCCCACCCAGGGCAGAGCGGGAGGGACTGTCAGACTTGTACTGACTAAAATCCACGGTGTCCTTCAGTAGCCCTTTATGTTCCAGGGTCACGGTACCCCGGCAGGCTTTGGCCCTCTAGAGGGGGGCCCCGTCATTATGCTGACACTCTTTGAGGTATCATGGTCACTAACATTACTATTAATACTAACGGGATATTTACAATGTTTACTGTTTGTTTGTTTGTATTCCAAGTGATGTTTATGTTTATTTCATTGATCTTACTAAGATATTTAGGTACGACTTTAACTTTCTTGCTCATCCTAGCTACCCTTAACCAGTTAAAGGTAACTACAGAAAAATCCAAGGTCACAGTAATAACTTAAGTTCTGCTAATTAAAATAAAGTACGCATAAACTAAAACAATAACGCGTTGAAACTTTTTGCGTCGCCATTATCGTGTTCTACCTCCACAGCTAAAATTGTGACTGTTAATGAACGCTGAATACATGAAATGATTAATTTCAGTAGCACTCTACTCCAAATTCAGTTTCGTAAAATAATTCTGAACTTTATCTGAAATCATAGGCGAGGAGAGAGGGCGCAAAATAAATCTTAACTTTATTTTCATCTAACGACATCTATTGCCAACTGGTCTAACTAAGCAGGCGCAGAGAAGGCGATGCGACATGACGGTGAACAGCTGAACTAGTTCCCAAGCTTGGCTGCCAACGGTTTGAGGTAGTGAACACGGGCACCGCTAGATGGCGCCAGTCAAACGTTCAAGAAAATAAACAATCACATGCTTTTCCCTCAAGTTTCAAATAGTATTTAGTAAGTAAACAATATATGCTAAGTAACTATTATGTAAATAAGTTAGCATTAAAATGTCCTAACTATTTCCATTCAGTGTTAAATTTGTTTTTCAAGGATACTGATAAGTACCTAGAAGAACAGTAAGGACGAGAGCGAACGTATTTTGAATAAGAAATACAAAAAAACGCACTTTTCGTCTGACATGAACATAAATGAAAAACATTAAAGCCGTAAGAATGGCGGGCTGAAACTGCCATATTGAAATTTCTTGCACGCGAAGACGTAAACGCGTAAACAATAAAGATGATGATGAAAAGGCATAAAAGTTTAGAACCATTTTATCTTGGAGTCGATACAGTGAAATGCTTTAATAGCTTGATAAACTGTAAACATAGGATGAATTTGAAATTCTAATAGGTTCTGGACCACTTTCTGCAGCATCCAGTACGGACTGTGTTTAATCTGGAACAGGTACGGGCACCGATTCATCTTTACTGTTGGATCCATTTCATTAGGTTTTAAAAGTACCTAGTTCTTTTAGTTAAAACTTATTAATAAGTACTTTTCTCAGTAGTTATGCACAGGCTTTTTAAGTTTCTTAGTAAGAAATAAGAAACAAAACCACACACAAAATCATATGAGATCACACATTATTAATGAGCAAGAAAAATAGTAAAAATATAATTTAAATCTTTGTCGTCTTCATTTGAGTTATATTTTCTTCGTATGGGTACAGTTACAATATCTTGTAAGGGTGAGGCCAAACGAGCGTAATTTACGCTGCATTCGGTTTCATACTAAAGCAGCGGGTAGGCGTGTGGTACAAACAGGACTTTAGTATGAAACCGAATGCAGCTTAAATTCCACGACTCATTTTACGCGACTCACAGCTCAAAAAATTACGCTCGTTTGGCCTCAGCCTTAAGAAGTGATTTAGAGTAAATGTTTCTCAATCTAGTTTAACAATGTTTTCTGTGTAACTAACAACACTATACATACATTGTACTGACTAACACAATATGACGTCAGCCTTCAAGTCCATGGTGTAGAAAACTATAAAACCAATTCGCTATACAACTACACTAGATGACATCAGACCTTGTGTCAAAAAGACAAAACGGTATTCATATGGCTATGTTTGCAATTACCTGATCGTTATCTATCTATTAACTAACGTTTTCGGCTAGTTATTTTAGTAGCTACTTCTTATTTTAATGGGGTATTCGGCCCATCTCTACTCAATACCGTTATCTGATGGCATCGACGGCAGCCATTTTTAATGTAAAAGAGTGTTCGTAATTAAGTGTCACGAAGTATTCCATTTTGTGACACTTTCGTTTATGTCGGTAGGTATTCTTGTAAAAGAAAGATGAGAATTTCTCCTTTTAAATCTGCTATTCTTACTCAATAATAATATCGTCAAAACCACTGAACTTCTAATCTGGAAACTGCACTAATTATTTGTGATGCTGTTCCAATTAGGTTTTTTTTTTAAGAATTTCTCTCAAAGAGTATTGAGTATGAATGTAGATGCGAGTAGAGGAAGACCAAAGAAACGATGGATGTACTGTGTGAAGGACGATATGGATAGAAAGGAGGTGACTGCTCAGATAACGAGTAATAGAGAAGTATGGAAGAAGAAGACATGGTGCGCCGACCCCAAATAAATTGGGATTAGGGCAGAAGAATTATGATGGTTCCTTAGAAAATTGTTAAAAACTCCACACGAACAGAAAACATTAATTAATTTTATTGAAATGATAATTTCTATAACGCCTCATTTTGATCATTGAGTAACGTCACAATTCCCGAATCTACTCTCCGGCTGGGATGCTTTAACAAAAAAATATAAAAAGGCACTTCGGTCCCATAAAAGAAAATTCGGTAATTCGCAAAGAGAGCCAATATCCGTTAACCTTACATCTGCGTAGATTATATTTTTTAATCCACGTAAAAGCATCGCTCCGTTTAATTGCGTTAAGTCGACCATAATAAGGGCCTAACCGTAGATTAAACGTAGATTAAATAAGTGATGTCCAACACTCGCGTCTGGGACGAGTGATACGAGGGTCCATTAATTGGGGCACTACGAGTAAAATAAACCTTTGAAATGAAATTAACATGAACTGCCAAACTTTTGATTAGGTGTCCAATAAACATTGGTATTCCCGAAATATTTGTAATAAAATACGGGCTTTATATGCTCGAAGATTTGGCAATGACGCGGGTAATAACTCGAGTAATGACAAATGTAGTAAATACACACGTTTTAATTACAAACACGAGGCAAATTAAACATCTACACCCGTTATTTTAATTTCAACAACATGGTTCTGAACTTTTAGTATCCCGTATTTAAAGCTACAGAATTGAAATTATAATTGAGTGCATATACCTTATTCCCAATTTCAATCAGCGCTTGAAAAATGAACGTTTATTTATCGAAAGTATTTTTTTTACTCGGTCCATTTCAAGTACGAGGACGTTTTCACGCATCAGTAATGAATAATCACACAAGTCAAAAGGATATTAAATCAGAAGGTAACATGAATTTTTATTATCATTAACAATGAAAACGGGATATTTACCATGTTTGTTTTGAGTTCCCGATATTTCGGCGCTGTTGCAAGCACCATGATCACGGATAAACTGAAGTTATTGCAAATAGATTTGATTTACCATAAAAATGAATGGCGTGAGATTGGAGAAAACTAGGACCCGCAGTGGACTGCTGTAGGCCGGATTGATAACGATAATAATAGTTAGTCAATCAGAAGTTAGGTTCGTATTCAAGACCGCATCTCAGTCATATTGAAATCTGATTCGAAAACTAGATTTACGTCAAGATTAACACCAAATCTTTCATTTTTAAATTCAGATATAATCGCGACAAATGCTCTTGAGACTTCTAGACTATTCAGACGTTTGATAACTTTCCTCCCGTTCAAATGAAAATCCTTAAAATAATGTCTTTGGAGTGGGGCGGTCTCTCAGATTGGTGGTAGTTAATGCCTGATTGATTCGGTCACTATCAATCTCCATTACTTCTAACATTTTCTTATCAATCCTTAAGTTGATGGATCTGCAGAGGTGAAAAGGGTCCACCTTTTTTCGCACGTTTGATCTATCAATCTGTCGGAACTGCAACGGAAAATTCTGGATGAAGACAACTCACGACGACGACGACGAACGGACGATTCTGGATGTTTCTGATGACGGTCGGGTTAAGTATCTGTAGAGTTTTTTCGTTCAGGAAATTCAAACACCTTTTGCGGGAGCTCGCAAAGCCACGGGCGCAAGTTAATTTTATATAATTAGTTTGTATTGCTCCAGACTCCAACTTCGCGGTGCCTGTAGTAGTGTGCCAGTTCACGAGAGGGAACACTAACTCTAAAGTTATACTGTCACTTACGGGATATCTTCCGTGATTGTTCATTATTTTGAGCTCCCGATCATGGCGCTTGCAACAGCGCCGAAATATCGGGAGCTCAAAATAATGAACAATCATGGAAGATATCCCGTGACAGTATAAGTTTAGTTGTAAACCGTGACAGCTTAAAACAGTGTTTGAACACTAACTCTCTATTATAGGAAGATATCACATGAACCATGAATGAATTGGTTACTGTAGGAACATAGATTACGTAGTACTATTCCTAGCCTACGGGTCAGATAGAATCCCTATCAGCCCGGTTCCGACAGCTAAATCGATATGTGGCGGCGTTAGTATGCGCAACGAATGACAGCAGAGCGGAAAGCGAAAAATGTGCATATAACGCGACCAGAATGATCGAGATGGCCCAGATTATGAAGAGATTTAAAACGAAATGCTTAGCCGAGGCAACAACATAATGTACAAAATAATTCGGCTCTTCTTTCCCTTGCCAGGATCTAGCTAAGTGCAAAGTGTAATTGAGCTGAAGGTCGCCGGGTTAGGGTTTAGACTTCACGAGCGAATGCACAAAACATTCTTACTTCCACTTCACCTAATTCATTTTGAGTGAATAGGGAAAGAGCATTCTTACGTTTGTTTATCCATGTCAAGAAAAGAATGCTCATGGACTTTTTTTTTCCGGATGGGAAATCATGAAATGACCCGCCCCACTCTGGGCGGCGCGGAAGGGAGTGTCAGACTTGTACTGATCAAAATCCCATCCATGTTCCTTCTTTGCGCTTTGTGTTCTAGGGCCACGGTATCTCTTTCGAACAGTCCCGCAGCCCTGGCAGCTCATGTCCTTGTTCTGGTTCTACGTTGGTTTGGTCTAAAGTAGTCTGGAGCCACCTTCAGGCGTTTCTTTTTCCTTACCAAACCTTCCCTCGCCAGGATCTAGTTAAGTGCAAAGTGTAATTGAATTTAAGGTCGGTTTAGGGGTTAGACCACACCAGCGAATGCAGAAAACATCCTTACTTCACTTTATCTTATAACTAGCTTTTGCTCGCGGCTTCACCCCGGAATGTACTCACGGGAATGTTTTAAATGTAGCCTATAACACTCGGGGATAATGCAGCTTCCCGATAGTGAAAGAATTTGCGGAATCGGATCAGTAGTTCCGAAGATTACCCCTTACATACAAACTTACAAACAAATTTTACCTCTTTATAATATTATAGTATAGATTTGTGTGATCAGGGAAAGACCATTTTTACTTTAGTCAATGTCAAGAATAACAAGAAAATAATGCACCTTTTTCTGTTCCTACATTTGTTTGATCCAAAGTAGTCTCAAGCCACTTTCAGGCATTTTCTTTTCCTAACTATAATTTCCTCGCTCTGCTGTCACCATCACTATGCTCGTGTGTTCAAGGAATTATGAGTGATGTAATCTCTCTGCACTGAGATACGGGTACTACATAAGTAGTATTAGACGACGCATATATGTTGAACTACCCTCACACGGACGAACCTTGCGCTAAAGGATTTAGTTTCGTAGCTTACGACAGCGATTTAATGTAACGATCGATCGACTCGGTTCATCAAACACAAATTCAATAGTGAATAGAGCTTTACTATTGGAAAGGGAAAAAAATGTACTGACATCTGTGAAACAACGTCGACGCCGACTTTTAATAAGGTTAAGCACTCAGAAGCTAACTAAGTTTACCAGAGTTGACCGAAACAGTTCTTGGGACCGTTCTGTTAATTACAAAGTTAGTTTCAAAGCAAACGGATGGTTCCTAAACATCCCGAAACAGCGGTTTTAGCAACGAACTGTCCCGACCTCATAATTTACTTCTTTGATACATTGATGTCTATTTTTAACTTGAATTTTCATAGCAGAGTTATGAAATGCGAGACAAAGGGACTTTGTAATCTTCATGTCTTCGTCGAAGCGCACGACCGCCTTTAAGCGGTCGTCCGCTCCCGTAGGAACTGCCCCTTAAGACTAGATGAAAATATATTGCACAGGGGGAGTAGAAAATGAGCATTGCTGGTCAAAAATTAAAGTTCCTTTTAGAAAATGGGCACTATGAAGCGGGATACAACGATCGATCAAGGAGTCGATGAATGGAGATTTTGATAGATATACTCGTATTTGCAGCGAACTGTTTGGCTTCATGAGTGATCAACTAGGGCCTTTCAAATTGACCAATGGTTCGTTTGTAGCTGGCTGATATTCCGCCGTGTCAATAAAAAAGGGTATTCCTCAAAGCGCAACTATTTTTAACCGCAACTAAATTATTCCTCGAAGCGCAACCATTAGTTGCGCTCACAAATTCTAATTAAAAATATTAATGTTTATTCCTCAAAGCGCAACCATGATGAAAAATAGAGAGGGGTATGATGGATTCATAATTTTTTTTGCAATCATGATTGTGCTTTGAGGAATAAACATATATATTTATTTGAATTTGTGAGCGCAACTAATGGTTGCGCTTCGAGGGATAATTTAGTTGCGCTTAAAAATAGTTGCGCTTTGAGGAATACCCCAATAATAAAATGTGTCTATGGGTAATGTTGAATTGTAAATACAATATTATTCATCGAAATTCAGTCTCGGGAGATTGAAATCATCATCATAATATCAAAGGAAGCTCCTATGCCCTTTTCACGAGCACGTTTCCGATCCTCAACGCGTAAAAATAACTTTATTACGAGTTGCTGTTATTAAATAAATTTACATGGAGAGACTCCTGTCTGACATACGGATCCTCAAAGTAATCAGATACTGTTCCATACAGAGATTTGAAACGGGATTTTTTGTACGAATATAATATGAGAACAATATGGAGGATGTATAAGAGGGTGTATAACAGTGGCGAAGGTTCCATAAAACTCGATTCCTACCGGATTCCCTTTGAAAATAGCAGTCAGTAATCTACAGGGTGTAAACAGACCCTTCACATAGCCGTCAACCAAGCATTCTGTACATCAAACTAAGTAACTTTACGCAAAAATTATTGCTGGGAAACTACTTTTTTTTTGGGGTGAAAAATCACGTTTTACTAATAGGACTCGATATAGAGACAATAGAAAGCACTCAAAGCATTGTGCTGATGGATGGATTGAATAGCACGGGGGTCGTGGAGGTGTGTAAAGTAAAAATCTTACATCGAAAACAAGTATTTTAAAAAAACTTGTGAAAAAGTTGGAACTTTGACCCCGGACCAGGTTCCCAGGTATGGTCTAGAACAAAAAAAAATATCGCAAGGACAGGGAGAACAAGTGCCTTTCGGATATGTTAAGGGTCTATTTACAGCCTTTTTAGACAAATAATATAATCACACTAAACATTTGTACTCCGGCTTACCTCTTACAAAAATTGACCCTTCGCTACTGGTGTATAATCAAAGGATACTCATTGAGGCGAACATTCGAGAGTGTTTTGCACATTTCCCAGGTGTATCCTTATCTACGTTATACCGTTTGCACGTCATGAAAGTCGTAACATTTTATTAAAGACGTGAAAGTTCACGGTGTTTTCCCTTCCATTTCAATATGGTGATAAAAATGGCTCAGACCGTTTTTGTTTTCGTAGGGGAAATCATTAAATAAGGGGCCCGTTCTGGGCGGAGTGGAAGGGAGTGTCAGACTTGTAATGACTTAAAAACATCCATGTCCTTTCTTTGTCCTTTGTGTTCCAGGGCCGCGGTATTTCTTTCGAACAGTCCCGCAGCCCATGGCTCATACCTTGTGATCTTGTAAGTATTTGCATATGGTTGAAAACGTTGCCCCACACTAGGAATTTCTCCTGTATCGTGGGTGCGTTTACAAACATTTAAACTCCGTAGGCCATACAAATATTTGTTCCGTGCGGGAATCGAACCCGCGACACGCAGCGCAGCAGTCAATCGCTCAGCCACTGCGCCAACCATGCCGTCAGCTTACCAAGGTCATTTATTTTATTTTTATGAAGGCAAGACTAAATTATTAAATTATCAAAATTTAAAATTTCTACATACATTATACTATACCAATATTATAAAGAGGTATTAGTTAGTAAGTTTGTATGTGGGGTGTAATCTTCGGAACTGCTGATCCGATTCAGAAAATTCTTTCAGTAACGGGAAGCTACATTTTCCACGAGTGCTATAGGTTACATTTAAAACGTTCCCGTGGGTTAATTACCGTACATAACCGGAGCGAAGCTGCGAGCAAAAACTAGTACATCATAAGAGTAATAATTGTGAAACAGAGTGTACCACTCAAGTGTATTTCTATAAAAATATTTACAATTCACTTCAGCAGCACGATCCCAGTACAGTTCCAAGTTAGTGGAATGAAGCATCCCAAGACAGACAATCTCCTCCCCCCAGCAAACTTACGACTCTGTCGTATATTTAGTGAGTATTCGAGCTATTCCGACATCGGAACTGTCGACGAACGGGAAATTAAACGGGACGCAAATGTGAACATAGCGAATTGACGCGGAACCGGCAAAATATTTGTTTTGCTCGTGCAAGTTCGGGGAAGCTCGGGGGTGTTCGGAAAAGCGGAATGTTCCCGATAGTTGACTTTTAAATGGTTTGCTCGGACGTTTGAAATTTTGAATAAGGAATAGGGTGCCAGCCAGTGGGAATAATATTGGTGAATTTCGTTTAGTCCACTCTCGGCCCCTCGGCCCCCAAAAAATAATGTGTCCACTCGACCCCTAACTATAGTTTACTCTGGACCCTTGGGGGTCAAGAGTGGATTTTATATTCCAGCCAAGTTTTAGTTTCCTTTCGACCCCCGAAGTAAAGTTACCTACGATGATAAATCATCAGTCTGCCATATAGTTGAATACTTTTTAACTAAAATACCCTCAATATATTTTTTATAATACTTAATTATAGTCGAGTGCAATTAGACAATAAGGTGGAACGAAGTTTATAGTGCTCGGATTTTCATGGGACTTTTTTTATTGAGTTTCTAGAAGACTGGAGAAAAAAGGAAAAAAGAAATTCGCCGCTCGCGATTTTTTTTATACCCTTTGAAATAGTTTTTATTTCGTAAATGAAAAACTTCAAATTCGACAAATTCATATTGTGGCATAAAAGTGTGACTTGCGTGCATCCATTAAACGCCAATTTGGTCTGTTTCTTTGTTCATTGTTGTCTATGTAATACATTTTTCAATCATATTAGTTCGTGGCAATGATTCGGAGAACCACGTTTACATATGATGCAACAAAATATCAGTATGTACAACCGAATTCATTACATTCAACGAAATGGTAACGAATATACAGGTTGTAAACAGACCCTTCACATAGCAACCAAGCATTCTGTACATCAAACTAAGTAACTTTACGCAAAAATTATTGCTGGGAAACGACTTTTTATTTTGGGGTGAAGAATCACGTTTTAAGGTAGGACTCGATGGAAAGAACTCAAAGCATTGTGCTAATGGATGGATTGAATAGTACGGGGGTCGTGGAGGTGTGTAAAGTAAAAAGGTTACATTAAAAACATGTATTTAAAAAAAAAACTTGTGAAAATGTTGGAAGTTTGACCCCCAATATCTCCGTAACTAGAAGGTTCCTAGGTATGGTTTAGAACAAAAAAATGATCGCAAAGACGGGGAGAACGAGTGCCTTTCGGTTATGTTAAGGGTCTATTTACACCCTTCATAAGTTTTTAAACTGACATGGTCCCAACATTGAGAATAGTAAATATCCCGTTTTCAGTGTTAATATTGAAGTTGCGGACACCAGCCCGTCATACAATACAATACAATAGACATATTGAACGAAATGGTAACGAATATAGGTCCAAAACCCGTACTCATAGTAGGTATACTGTTACTATTCATTACACGTAGTCAGTAAACAGTATTATATCTGTCTGCTAGTAATAAAGTGAACATTTTTTTCAAATAGATGTAAAAGTAAGTCCTGTAACAAATGAAAACCCAGTCTCCATAAGCAGTGCATAAAACATTCCATTACTTTCACCCTCCCCACCTCTCAAAGAGCTATTTAGCAAATAATAATTAGCTATAAGCCTATTTTGGTTGCCTTCCCGCAATAAAAAGTTCCATAAAAGACAGAGATTCCATCCAAATATTGTCCCTACAATCTCGTCATGAGCATCCCTATATACTACCAAGTATATTACAGAATAAAGGCGAAAAATGTGTGTACAAACATTTGCCTCACGAACGTTACATTCTACGCAGACATTGTCGTAAAAATAACATCTGTTTGCTTCCGTAAAATAAAATGATCCAACATCCCACAGCAAAAATTGAAATAGCACAAGTATTTCATTATTCATATGCAAGCTATGAATATATTGTAAGGTAATTGGTAGGTTTCTAACTAAATACTAACTTACTGGTTTAGCAAGTACCTTTTCGCATTATATTTCTTGTTGGTAACAATAATAAAAACAAGTTGTTGTAGATTTTTAATTGAGTTTAAATATATTATGCATTCAGAAACGTAGGTACCAGTGGCGAAGGTTCCATACAACCCGATTCCTACCAGCTTCCCTTTGAAAAATGGCACAGTCAGTATTCTATAGCCAATAATATTCTATACAGTAAAAATCTGTACTCCGGCTTACCTCTTACAAAAATTTACCCTTCGCTACTGGTAGGTACTGTCTAAGACATTGGTTTTTGTTGAGTTTTTTAACAGCGAGCAGGTTAGTATTTCACATTCTATACGATTAATTCTAAAAATATTCGTTTCGCAAAAAAAAAAACTTTCTATTACCATGTGCTAGTTTCATTTTCCCGAACATAGTTAACCCACTAACTATGGTTGGAAAAATGAAACGTTCCAATTACTGAAAAAATACAATTTTCAAACTAACAAATTCGTCATTTCGTTGCAAACCAAACAATCAATTTCAGTTTTTTCAAAAGCGTTTTGTTGAACTGCGAAAACTTTTAACAACCTGACTAGTAGACTACTGACAAACAAAATACTATAGTACGATTATTTGGGAAATATGAAATTGAGGTTTAGCATAATAAGCCAAACGACCGGGATGAGGCTAAAAAGGAAGAACAGCATTTGTTCCCTGTATCTTTTGGATAAATCCCTAACCGGATTTATCCAAAACAGGGAAAATACTATAGTACGATTATTTGGGAAATATGAAATTGTGGTTTAGCATAATAAGCCAAACGACCAGGATGAGGCTAAAAAAGAAGAACACTTAAGAACAGTATTTGTTCCCTGTATCTTTTGTATAAATCCATGGCATCACTTTGGGCCCTATCAGAATACCAGCGCTGTGACTTTTTTTTTTTTTTAATGTTGCAGCACCATGCTCGTACAGGACCCATTTAATTTGTTTTATCTTTTTCTTATGTTTACTTTTTATATAATTTTTGTTTTATTGTGAAATCAACCATTTTTTGTTTGTTTTGTCCTGTGTGAGTCTAAAAAATACTTTTTCTTTCTTCCTATGAGTTTATAAATTTGAATATGTCAAACTTACTAAAACATATACGCCACTGAAACATAAAGGTTTGACGTCATACACAGTCTACCGGCTACCTCACTCAAATTCATGTTTCACGGTTTTAATTAAACCGTACTTTGACGGGAATGTAACCGTACACTAATAAGAGAAATAGCTCCACGATACTTTAACACGAGAATGATCGAATGAGGCAATAATGCAAATAGTAACCCATTCTGCTCTAGTTTCATAGCTTTGGTGATGGATTTGTTGTGAAAACACTCCGCGTGCTGTTTGTTGGTCCATTGTTGTAACAGTCACATCATAAACGTCTACTACAGAATAAAAGCCTGAAAAAAAGGATGAAGATTGAACAACAACAACATACATTTATTTCCAGGCAACTTTGGCCAACAGATATAAACCTTACAGACTAACATACATATGATAAAATACAAATTGTGTTAGTAAAAAGGACCTTAAAACTACGTTAGTAACACTTCACTTGTGCACTATGTCACTGTGCGTTCATGTGGCACTTGCCCGTGGAGGCGACGGAACACCACTCCCTGCGGCCAAAAGTCCTCTTCCAAGACGAGGTGCAGATAACGCGTTGGCATTCGCACCACGAACGCCTTGACGTTGACGTTGCGGCGCGACTCCAACAGCTGCACTCAAACACAAGTGAACCTAAGGGTCAGCGCAGACAGAGAGGAATAATCCCCGCGCCGTCTCGGGCATTTTCTTTACGGATCGCGTACGGTCGAGAGGACGCGCGAGCATTTTTTGTCAGGTTCAAGCATTTATGCACTTTATTGTAATAATTTTAAAGTTTATTTTCAAGTGCGTTAATAAAATCCTCTCCGCTGCGCTCCGTTCTGTCTGCGCTGAGCCTAATAGTAATTCTAAATGTAACGCTAACGTATGTATATGAAGATATTGACTATCGTCAAAACATTAGCATAGAGCAGTTAAAACCAGCATAAAACGTGATAGCAATATCTATTGTGCCGGATGCAATATGCATGAAGATCGTAAACTTTCAGACATTAGTCTAAACATTGTATTTGCAGATAAAACTACATGCCTTCCTAAGACGACAATGCATCTTTCAATGTTATTTGCTCGAGTTGCAGTCATTAATATGCTTGTGTGGAAACGAGTTGATTACACACGGAAATCGCCTTATCTCAAAGTAAATTACGCAAGAATGCTAGTAGTCGAAGCTGACAGTCAAAACAGACCTACTGCCGATAAGAAGATATTTCCGATGAATGGATATTGGATTTAAGAATGGCAGCTTTTGTCTTTATTATTAACCAATACTCGCGAACGGCGGCCATGTTGAATATTCAGTGTGTGGAAACGTGACCATTATGCTAGACAATGTTGAACATATGACCTAATCTAAGGCGTGCACTGATATAATTTTAATAGATCATTGTCTTACAATACAATACTCTGAAAGAAAACATTGCATTTTTTATTTTTAGAGTCACAAATTGAGTTTCAACTAACGACTGACTGGCTTATCGAAGATTCGAAGGGATCCATTTGGTTATTTCCAGATCTGTTTGATAGAAAAATGGTGTCAATCTATACATATAAAATTCAAAGTCCTGACTGACTGACTGACTGACTGACTGACTGACTGACTGACTGACTTATATATCAACGCACAGCCCAAACCACTGATCCTAGAGACATGAAATTTGGACAGTGTACTCTTTGTGAAGATTAGGTATCCACTAAGAAAGGGTTTTTCGAAATTCCACCCCTAAGAGGGTGAAATGGGGTTTTGAATTTTCTATGAAACTTTTTATTCTCTGAGTCGATTGACTTGAAATTGTGTCTACATAGACTTTAGTTAAAATGATGAGATACGTGTATCACAGTTTTTCCAAAATCATCCCCCAATTTAAAATTCAATGTCCTGACTGGCTGACTGATACATCAACGCACAGCCCAAACTACTGGTCCTAGAGATATGAAATTTGGACAGTGTACTCTTTGTGAAGAGTAGGTATCCACAAAGAAAGGGTTTTTCGAAATTCCACCCCTAAGAGGGTGAAATGGGGTGTTTAATTTTCTATGAAACTTTTTATTCTCTGAGTCGATTGACTTGAAATTGTGTCTACATATACTTCAGTTAAAATGATGAGATACGTGTATCACAGTTTTTCCAAAATCATCCCCCAATTTAAAATTCAATGTCCTGACTGGCTGACTGATACATCAACGCACAGCCCAAACAACTGGTCCTAGAGACATGAAATTTGGACTGTGTACTCTTTGTGAAGAGTAGGTATCCACTAAGAAAGGGTTTTTGAAATTCCACCCCTAAGAGGGTGAAATGGGGTGTTGAATTTTCTGTGAAACTCACTCGGGGTCGATTGACTTGAAAATGTGTCTACATATACTTCAGTTAAAATGATGAGATACGTGTATCACAGTTTTTCCAAAATCATCCCCCAATTTAAAATTCAATGTCCTGACTGGCTGACTGATACATTAACTTACAGCCCAAACCGCTGGTTCTAGAGACATGAAATTTGGAGAATGTACTCTTTGTGGAGAGTAGGTATCCACTAAGAAAGGGTTTTTGAAATTCCACCCCTAAGAGGGTGAAATGGGGTGTTGAATTTTCTGTGAAACTCACTCGGGGTCGATTGACTTGAAAATGTGTCTACATATACTTCAGTTAAAATGATGAGATACGTGTATCACAGTTTTTCCAAAATCATCCCCCAATTTAAAATTCAATGTCCTGACTGGCTGACTGATACATTAACTTACAGCCCAAACCGCTGGTTCTAGAGACATGAAATTTCGAGAATGTACTCTTTGTGGAGAGTAGGTATCCACTAAGAAAGGATTTTTTGAAATTCCGCCCCTAATAGGGTGAAATGGGGTTTTGAATTTTATGTGAAACTTTTTATTCTCGGAGTCGATTGACTTGAAAATATGTCTACTTATACTTCAGTTGAAATGATGAGATACGTTTATCACAAAATCATCCCCCAATTTAAAATTCCATGTCCTGACTGGCTGACTGATATACCAACGCACAGCCCAAACTGCGGGTCCCAGAGATATGAAAATTGGAGGGTGTATTCTTTGCGAAGAGTTAGTATCAGTTTTTCGAAATTCCTACCCCTTAGAGGGTGAAATCGGGTGTTGAATTTTCTGTGAAACTTTTTACTCTCGGGGTCGATTGACTTGAAAATTTGTTTACATACTCTTCAGATAAAATCCAGTAAATCCGATGTCCAATCTCAAACCAAGGTATCAATATTTCACGTATCTAATTTAATTGATATAACTTTATAATAATAATTGCAAGTTATAAGCAAGTACAAGTAAATCTATGTATGTATTATAGATAGATACATAGATTACTTATTATTCCAGAAGTAAGATCCCGTGGGCAATTCCCTAACTCCACGCGGGCGAAGCCGCGGGCATAAGCTAGTCGTATATATAAACGAGTATTACGACATGCGAAAACTTCGAACTTTCTCGTCCCTTAATGTTCAAAATGATCATTTGTTTGTTGTCATACTGAATTGCTGATCCGAAATGAAAGAAAAACAAAGTAACATCTGTGTCGTCCGTATTTGCCGGAAAAGAAATTAAGAGAAATGGGTCGTTTTTTCCACTCAAGACGGGTTTCGCCACTACGTGTTGGCCTTTGAGCGCTTAGGGATTATTTTGATCCCAAAAACTTTGTGAGGTTTTCTCGACTGAACAGAAAAAAGGTATGAAAGGTAACCGAACCACCTATAATTCCCAATGGAGTTTCTAGAAAGGGTTGGGCAAAGGGTTGATATCGTAAGCCCGCAGTTTCACCCACATCTTTACAAATAAATAAAATTGAAGTGTCTGTTTGTAATTGCCAAAATAACAGCTTTTTACTGAATGCATATGAAAGTATTATACGGTACTTATAACAAAAAAATCTTTTAAAATTTTTGTCTGTCTGTCTCTTTGTTTCGGCTAATCTCCGAAACGGCTGGATCGATTTTGACGACTTTTACTGACAGATAATTGATGTTATAAGGAGTAACTTAGGCTACTTTTATTTTAGGAAAAGGATTAAGGTTCCGTGCAAAAAAAAAAAAAACTCTTGAAATTGTTAACAAAATCAGATTCAAATAAGGAACTAATCTTACTACTATTATAAATGCAAAAGTTTGGATGGATGGATGTTTGTTACTCAATCACGCCAAAACTAATGAACGGATTTGGATGAAATTTGGAACAAAAATAGTTTGTAACCTGGATTAACACATAGGATTCTTTTTATCCCGGTAGTGTGATCCCGTGGGACAATTATCGAACTTCACGTGGGCGACGCCGCGCGCATAATCTAGATTATTTTATAATAATTCCACGAGGACGAAGGACGCGGGCCACAGCTAGTTTCTAAAAATAACATTCTTTTTACAAGTAAAGGTTTAGCACAAAATAGTGGTAAAAGGCAATATCCTCAGGTTCAAATAAAATGAGAGTAAAATCCGAAGACCTTCAACATCATTTCACATTACCGTCAGTGGATTAGACTTAACGGGGCGTTTCTAATTAAGTTTCCAACGAATAGTTTCAGCAGCTAACTTCCGTGAGCACTAATCACGCCAAAGTTGGTTGACAGCACGTGCTAAGTTCAAACAAGTTTGGAACGTAATGTAATGAGGCAGATGGGCTAGAATGGGGTCAACTTTGAAATAATTAAACCTGGCGTTAAGAGCGTTTACGACTTACGGCATTTCATACAAACTTTCGAGCCCTTTTTTCATATGATTGATCCGATTTTAATGAAACTTCATAAGCATAAGCAGGATACATATGTCTAAAAAGTTATTAGAGAAAATTTTCGAAATATAATGTTACGGCTCATCATCATCATCATCATTTCAGCCGAAAGACGTCCACTGCTGGACATAGGCCTCCCCCAAGTGTCGCCACATTGAGCGGTCCCGTGCGTCTCGCATCCAGCGGATCCCTGCAACCTTTACGAGGTCATCGGTCCACCTAGTGGGAGGCCTTCCAACGCAGCGTTACGGCTAAATTAGACTTATTTTAGATTTTCCATAGAAACAGAAATTTCCAATTTTCTTTTTTTTAAAAATACATTTCGAAAATGTTCTCTGATAACTTTTTAGACTTATGTATCCTGCATATGCGTTTCGTAATTCGAATAAAAAGGACCTGAAAGTTTGTATGAAATGCCGAAACTCGTAAACTCTCTTAAGACAGTTTTGATTGAGATCGTTCTTATCCTGACAGGGTCGACTGACAGATAATTAAATTCTGTATTGACGCTCAAATTATTTTTGGCTGAGGTTTGCAAACAAAGCAATCAGAATGGTTACTGAACATTGAACGGTTAAATCATCGCAATTATTACGTAAACATAGCTTTCACACCTACAACCCATTTACTGAGCGCGAAAAACGCGACAGAATTCCATTTTCCGCGGACGTTTTTTGGTTGTACCTACATGGGGGTTGGGGGTTGTTACTGTTTTGATTAATCACGAACATGAAACAGAATTCGTTCTGAAAAACTTTATAATACCGATACTTTTTTAGATGTCTGTCTAATGAATGGAAACGGACAAACATTTTTTTTATATTTAAAGCAACGAGACTCAAATCCAATATCAATATTCTTCAACAGTACTTCTATAGGGAATAAAGAGAATACCCATTTTCCAAGCAGAAAAGCATTACAAACTGTTTGAAAAGCGTGTGTATTCAACAGTAAACAGGCGTGATATAGCGGTCAATAAAACGGCAGTGGGATATCAGGTAGATAGGAAGATAGAGGCAGGCAATTTGCCGCAGGCAATTTGCCGCCGGCAAATGAAATTGTGCATCTGCACGAAAACGCTTTTACATCGGCCCGTATTTTCTCTTCCCCATGCAAACGTTGAAGGCACAATCTAATTGAGATTTAATTAGAAGTTTCTCTTCTCGTTTTATTAAGGTTCGATGGAGACGAAATCTAGCGGGAATTACTTATTAGTGTTGCATTTTAAATTAGGGAATTTTAATCTATACAAGTAACTTAAATTGTCTGTTTGTAATAGCAAAAAACAGCGTATTACTGAATGCATATGAAAATATATACGGCTCTTATAACAAAAACACATTTTTTTCAATTTTTGTCTGTCTGTCTGTCGGTCTGTCTGTCTGTTTGTTCCGGCTAATTTCCGAAACGGCTGAATCGATCTTGACGAGACTTTTACTGGCGGATAGCTGATGCTATAAGGTCTTACTTAGCCTACTTTTATTTTAGAAATATGTATAATGAGGGTTCCGTGCAAAAAAATTAAAACCCTTAATATAACAATATTAAGGGTTTTAATTTAAACAAAATCCGATTCAAAAAGGATATTTTCTTTAAATAATAGCAACTGCTAGTCAGAAAATAAAATGTAGCTGTAATTTTACGTTCTAGATGTACATTTTTCAGAGCAGAGGTTTTCTCATATACACACAGAAAGCCCGAGCAAAAATAGTATCATGTTTTCTCACCTTGTATTGGAGATTTAGTACGTTCCCCAGTTTCAGGTTTCGTTTGGTTTATTGTAAATCCTAACTAATACTATATGTAAATGCGAAATTAAGTTTGTTTGTTTGTTTGTTACCACGCCTAAACCACTGAACCAATCATTCTAAAATTTTGCATATACGTTGTACCTACTACCCGCCTACTACCCGCCTACTACCCGCCTACTACCCGCCTACTACCCACCTACTACTTACCTACTACCTACCTATTCGATTTTTTCTCGCCGTAAAAACCATCCTTGAACTCCAACGAACATCTTTTTAAAAAAAATGGCCAAATTGGTCCAGGCGTTGTTGAGTTATGCGCTTACCAACACATTTTGCGATTCATTTTTATATTATAGATTAACTTGGAAAAAACATAAATTACATTGGTACTGAAAAGGTCACATAAGTTTAGGTATACCGGTCCTTAAAAGCAGACTAAACTAATAATACTGACATGATGTCTTTAGATAGTAAAAATGATGGATGCAAAAGAAAATATTATTTATTTATGAAGCGTTGACCGAAAAGGGATCGCCGATCGGTTTTACCGAGCGAAATGTTTGATAGCTTATAGGATCCGGGTTGTCACGAGGGATGAATACAGGATAAGCGTCAACATGGATGAAGTCCCTGCCTCATTTCTTTGATAGAGACCAAGATTACAAGAAATATTCTATTTTCAGGCTCACCTACTGGACAAACAAATTGAAAAACAAATATATTTCGAGCAATGGCTTTTTCTTCTTGACATTAACTTCGTAGTTTTCAAATTTATTACCCAACATTGACTATAAGAACTTGTCTTACCTTTAGAGGCCTATCCTAATAGAATTTGGGATGTTTTAGTAAATCGATATTCTCAATAATTGGGTGTCGGAGGTCAGGTGACACTATCTACAAAATGGAGGTCCGTAATAGACCCGCTATTTGAGGAAATAGAAAACAAAAGTTTATCGTGTAACCTGATCGTTACTTTGTGTTGTCCTAGATAAGATGGAGACGAAACTGAAACGAGTCCATCTGACCTAATTAAAGAATTTGTTGTGTCAACTCAAAGAAGTCAATTCCACAAGTTCCACGACACAGTTCTTAATGAACTGATAGCTATACAAACAATTATAAATAGCACTGTGTGAATATTATATCCTATAGGAGTTTAGACGAAGATTCAGCAAAAACAATTACTTGATAATATTCCACCGTAGAATTCTATAGTGTACTAGCTTATGCCCGCGGCTTCGCCCGCGTGGAGTTAGGGAATTGCCCACGGGATCTTACTTCTGGAATAATAAGTAATCTATGTATCTATCTATAATACATACATAGATTTACATGTACTTGCTTATAACTTGCAATTATTATTATAAAGTTATATCAATTAAATTAGATACGTGAAATATTGATACCTTGGTTTGAGATTGGACATCGGATTTACTGGATTTTATCTGAAGAGTATGTAAACAAATTTTCAAGTCAATCGACCCCGAGAGTAAAAAGTTTCACAGAAAATTCAACACCCCATTTCACCCTCTAAGGGGTAGGAATTACGAAAAACTGATACTAACTCTTCACAAAGAATACACCCTCCAATTTTCATATCTCTGGGACCCGCGGTTTGGGCTGTGCGTTGGTATATCAGTCAGCCAGTCAGGACATGGAATTTTAAATTGGGGGATGATTTTGTGATACACGTATCTCATCATTTTAACTGAAGTATATGTAGACACAATTTCAAGTCAATCGACTCAGAGAATAAAAAGTTTCATAGAAAATTCAACACCCCATTTCACCCTCTTAGGGGTGAAATTTCGAAAAACCCTTTCTTAGTGGATACCTACTCTCCACAAAGAGTACACTGTCCAAATTTCATGTCTCTAGGACCAGTGGTTTGGGCCGTGCGTTGATATATCAGTCAGCCAGTCAGGACATTGAATTTTAAATTGGGGGATGATTTTGGAAAAACTGTGAAACACGTATCTCATCATTTTAACTGAAGTATATGTAGACACAATTTCAAGTCAATCGGCTCGGAGAATAAAAAGTTTCATAGAAAATTCAACACCCCATTTCACCCTCTTAGGGGTGAAATTTCGAAAAACCCTTTCTTAGTGGATACCTACTCTACACAAAGAGTACACTGTCCAAATTTCATGTCTCTAGGACCAGTGGTTTGGGCTGTGTGTTGATATATAAGTCAGTCAGTCAGTCAGTCAGTCAGTCAGTCAGTCAATCAGTCAGGACTTTGAATTTTATATGTATAGATAGATAACTTTTTACCATATGTTAAGTACTTGTTTTGTACCGTCTCAAGGACGCTGTATTGTTTTCAATATATTTCAAACAATCGGAAACTTAAAATAATAGGTGTATTCTAGGCGTTTAACATCATTTGACTAATATCCCAAGATTTTTGTACAAAGGAGCTTATTATACGGGAATTGTAGATGTGTCTTGATGAATCGTCGTGCGTTTCAAACATCAGAGATCAAGATGGCTTTGTCTTGTGACACGTCTTGGGTAAAGATTTTTTACAAAACGATGGATATAGGAGCAGTGAAACGAAAACAACAAAAGCAAACTCTTCATAAAGTCGTCCTTGTAGATGTTCTTTTTAAAATTCAGTAAGCATCATATCAGGCGGCTCAGTTAAATGCAAATTACGACGCTTTTAAGCAGAAAAGTCTGCCCCACCCATCACATTTCCACTGGCTTCATAATGTCATGCCACATTATGAAAGAATGAACAAGGAAAAGCATTTTATCATCATTTTCGCGCGTTCTATCTCCGTAACAGTCGAAGTACCGTGTCATATGAAACCAAACCACTGTGTTTTAATCAAATTCTAACATGGAAACGCTCTCGTGTGATCTATGGAAACATTTCTAACAGGGACATGTTGAAGCATCGCAAATGCTTTTAGGGGCAATTAACAGCCAGTAATAGCATGGAGAACCAGTTGCTAAGTATCTTTGTTTTGGTGATTCCACACTTGTGCAGCGTACCCAGGGCAGTAAGGGGGCATCAACGGCGATATTATCGCTAATTGCAGCATATTCAGAAAAAAACGAATTTATCAACCAAGGGTAATAATAATGCGCGCTAACGTTGTACGCACGACGGCCAATCAAGCTATGCAGAACCAGTATAAGTGGATCTATCATTGTACGCGAAATCTATACAAAGCGAGTCTGTGTTATGAATAGCTTGATATATCACCGTGTGTACTAGATCCAGTCAGCCCAGTTACCTTCATGCCAACTGGCTATAAAGGCATGAGCTATTCTCCTTTAGTTCGTGAACATACGAGATAAGATAAGGAATATCCTTGCTCCGAGCTCCGGGCCGTAGGTGGCCTTGTAAACCACGTCATCTATAGCCTCGCCTACTAGTCTTTAATGCAGCTGAACGAGCATTAGAGGCAGTGGGGCAGAAAATAAAGGAAATCAGAATGATGTTATCGATTTTATTCCTCCAACATCGAGAATTTAAAGGATATTTTTGCATATTGTTTTATGTGCTAAATAGGCTTGCGTTTGGCCGCAACTCAAATGATGAAGCGATGACGCGGCCTAGAATGGAGCACGCTTGCCTAGAACAAACCGATTCACTCAAACTTTGAAGATATTCTAGATTATAATGATCGGGAAACAGAGAAGTTGTTACTTCAATTCTACTTGCATATCTGCATGACTTATGAGGATATGCTAGTAGAATTATATTATTATATATAATTCTATATTATTATATATGTAATTCTATATTATTATACATATAATTCTATATTATTATACATATAATTCTATATTATTATATTGGTATATATTCATAGTGGTAAAAGATTACCCATTCAACAAAGTCAGTGCCAAAGGTGCACGGGAAACTACATGAGTATAAACACTAGTGGATACAAAAGAAAGTTGAAAATTAAGACATATTTCCATGTGCACATGGAATATTTTCCTTTCAAGAAAACTTCGTCTACAAACTTGCAAGCCACGTGTGAATTTATACGGCAACTAGTTTTCACAAGCAAGGTAAGTCGCGTGCAAAAGTTAGTTGTTCAGTACTTAAACAATATCATTACTGAAACTACACGAGGTTTCAGTTGTCGGTCACACTTTAGGTATTTACCGTATGAATTTGTTAGCATGAGTTATTTCGTATGAAGGCCATTTTGTTTCTTAGAGATGTCGCACTTATTATAATGTTAATAGATAAGGAAGTGGAAGTAATTTATTCTAAATTCAATTTTGCTTCGTAAACAGGCCAGTATTTTGGTTCTTAAATGAGATTGAGTAGACTTTTAGTATGGATATTTACCACCAATTGAATTCTAATAGAATCTCCCAATTCCATTGATAAGATTGTCTATTGAGACAGGTCTCTTGGTAAAGTAAATTTTCAAATTAGATTTAGACGGAAATTGCTTTATTCAAAGGGATTGAAATTGTTTCTTAGAAAAAGGAAAGTAGGAAAACACGAAAATGTCGAAGACTTTCAATTATTAATCAAGGGAACTTCCGCCCTTTGTCTTTTGAATTAAGTATGCAAATCGAAGTTTCAGCAATTAGATTTTTTATTAAAAAAAAATAATAACTAAAAAAGGTTGGGTTTTCATTCCGTAGTAAAACCTTGAACTGTCGTAATGTTAAAGACTTTTTATCAACCAAGTAGATTTTAGCAAAAAATATTTTAATTACATCATTAAAGTAAGCACCCACTTACGCGACACCATTGTGTACTCTTTTAATTACGTAGTTAAGTACCTACTACCTACCCACAAACTTTAATGTGTTTTGGAGGTTCGCCAAACCTAGTTACAATTTTCCAAATTGAAGCTATGTTATAATCATGTATAGGATTCATAGACCGATATATAGAGCATTCAATCAACATACAGAACGTGTATTGTATGCGTGTGTGTATATTGTGTGTGTGTGTGGGTGTATATTGTTTGTGTGTGATTGTTAAAAAGTAAACGATCCTTAAACAAGCGATTGTACTCATCGAACAACTTTTATTACGAGGAAAATGCTGAAGGCTCGAAAAAAATATATCAGTTTCAGCAGCTCCTACAAACATTACAGCGTTATATATATAAACATTGTATTGTTCTAATTACTCTTCATAATGACCAATTTATCATCACACAGTCCAGCTAACGTTTCTAATCAAGCACCAAGGGAATAGAGGGAGATGGATTGGGAACAAAAGTGGATTTATACTAAGCTTACATTATCTTTACAAATAAATAAAATTGAAGTGTCTGTTTGTGATATCAAAATAACAGCTTTTTATTGAACGTACCTTACCTATATGAAAATATACGGCACTTATAACAAAAACACATTTTTTTCCAGTTTTTGTCTGTCTGTCGGTCTGTCTGTCTGTTTGTTACGGCTAATCTCCGAAACGGATGAACCGATTTTGACGGGACTTATAATGGCAGATAGCTGATGTTATAAGGTCTAACATAGGCTACTTTTATTCTAGAAAAATAATTAGGGTTAACCGTTGAAATTGGTAACAAAATACGGTTAAAAAGGGAAGTATTATTTTTTAAACACTGTTTTAAGCTTTCACGGTTTACAACTAAATAATTTTTTAAATAATTTCACGCGAACGAAGGTCGCCGGCAACACCTAGTTATCAATAATGTTGTAGACTTTTTACATAAAATTCTCGTAACTGCCAAATTAAATACGTTGATAGACAAAATATTCTGTCATATTTATTTATTACCCAATATCTGTCGACCAGTGTTAGATTTTATTATTCATGTTTCATCAAAACGGTTATTATATTTGCTTAAAGTCGCGAATAACAAATAGTCAATCAATATTTAGCAGAAAAACGAAGGCCAAATAAGCGCGAGCACTTAGCATTCAAAAGCATACATACAATAAATAATTTGTGACAAAAACACGTGTCAGCGTAAGAAAATATCGAGGAAAATGACGTCATCGCACGATCCTCGAAATAGTAAATCGATATGACGATAATCGGAAATCGTAAGTCACGCCTCACGGTAAGACTGTAGTCGTCAATAAGCAGTCAGAAAATGTAGGCTTCGAAATTCGAAAACACTATGAAACGTGAACTATCAATACATATCTATGTATATATATCTTTCTTATATATAAAACTCTCGTGTCACCATGTTAGTTACCATACTCCTCCGAAACGGCTTGACCGATTTTTATGAAATTTTATATGCATATTCAGCAGGTCTGGGTATCGGCTACTATCTATTTTTCATACCGCTAGGGTAGGTGGTAGGGTAGGGTAGTTAGGTAAGGTAGGTATGTAGGTAGGGTTGGTTAAAAAAGGTGCATTGCACAGCTAATTGTAAATAGAGAAACCTGAAATTTTACCAGTTCGTTAAGAATGTTTAAATGTCAGCAAACTTGCAGTTGCATTAAAAGTCTGAAGTCTTCAACATGAAATTCCATTAAAATCTTTGCAAATAAAGTGTCTGTTTGTAATTTCAAAATAACAGCTTTTTACTGAATGCATATGAAAGTATACGGTACTTATAAAAAAAAACATATTTTTTAATTTTTGTTTGTCTGTCCGTTTGTTTGATCCGGCTAATCTCCGAAACGGCTAGACCGATTTTGACGGGACTATTCTGGCGTAACTTGTTTTTATTTTAGAAAAAGTGCCGGGCGTAGCTAGTTAGAAATAAGACCTAAACCTTATTGGTAGAAAGTGTGAGCGATTTCATTCTTCAGAATTCTCATGAAGGAAATGGAAAGTTCCACGAAGCCTTACTTGAAGCAGTTGGATTACTTACACTATAAGGTCTGATTGTCTGTACTGTATTTATTTTTATTTTTTTTAAATAAGTCATCATCATCATCATCTGCCTAGCCTTTTCCCAACTATACTGGGGTCGGCTTCCAGTCCAACCGGATGCAGCTGAATACCAGTATTTTACATGGAGCGACTGCCTATCTGAACTCCACAACCCAGTTAGTACTAGGTAATACGATACCCCTTGGTAAGACTGGTTGTCAGACTTTCGGGCCACTGACTACCTGTAACGACTGTCAAAGATGTACAAATGACAGCCTGGACCAACGGGGTTTCCGTGGCACGGAGGAAACTCGGTATGTAATGGGTGGTCACCCATCCACAGACCAACCTAGGCAAGGCCTCCACTTTTTTTTTTAAATAAGTAAAAGACTAATTTCGTGGAACTGCAGAATAACAAGTAACATCTGTAGGAAAACTCTCAGAAAATCAATTTACCATTAATTACAGGAATCCCATCAGGTTGCTTGTTAACTGCATGACGGGCACAATCTGTGTTTGATTACAGGGTGACCTACCCCATTGTGTTGTTCGGCTACTAGAAATGTGGCCGAGCTTACCTACCCCAAGGAGGTTTTTCATATATATTTTTTTTTTAAACTTTGCCCCACACTAGGAATTTCTCCTGTATCGTGGGTACGTTTACAAACGCAAACTCACATACACAAACAGCCAGTCCCGGAACCTGTAGGCCATACAAATATTTGTTCCGTGCGGGAATCGAACCCGCTAGACGCAGCGCCGCAGTCAATCGCTCAGCCACTGCGCCAACCGTGCCGTCATTGGGTGAGGCCGGAGCAGAACTTTATTTTTGGGCAACAAAAAGGATTTAATCTTGAAGGTCATGAGTTAATGTGAGTGTGACCACATTGTTTAATTTAAATAATACAAGAGGGGACATTCCTGCTATTTTAAGAGCGTTCTAATGCAAGTCTTAATCTGTCTAAAATACCTCTAATTTAGGTACTAGATTAGGATAGATTTTAAAAGTTATTGAGACTAATTGTCGCCGGGATAATATTGCGACTAGATTTTGAACGTTTTTAAATATGAAAATTGACCATGGTATGTTTGATCCAAGAACGATTTTATAAATCAGTTTTCGTAATTTTTATTTATTTAAACTTCATGTACAAGAGTGATACATAGGCGGACTTAATGCCACAAGGCATACTCTACCAGTCAACCTTTGGGTCAAATAGGACAGCGTTGTGATAGAGTACAAAAAAATAAATAAGAAAAATACCATTTTGTTAACATAGATTGATATACATAAATTACATACTAATACAAATATACAGTAAAATGAAATAAACTAATATATATTATAATACATACAAATAGTCCAAAACACGAGAAACCTTATCATAATTACAATGACTACTAATATCTATCTTGTGAGCAATTTAGTCTGATTTTAAATAGTACTTCCGAACTGTTCTTTTAAAAGCCATTTAATATTAAAATTATATTAAATAGCGCATCAAAAATGTTGATTTTACACGATTGTTCGGAAAACAACTAAAATAATATAACCCATAACATAGCTTGATCAAGGTCGAAATTATGTCAGCACATAAATAAACGCCCATGGAATGACGTCAATGACTAACCAGTAACCAGTGTTACTGTGTCAACCAAATATTATTGGTTTTATAATAAAGGTAACATAGATTATGATGTCATTTCAGCTATTGAATAACAATTTCATTTTATCCTGGTTTATAATTAATCCGAGATAGCGAGTCTAAACAAGCGATCACGGTAGGCGCGGGCCTGTGGACGGCGAGCTATGGGCTAGCTCGCCGTCCGGCCGTCTTATGACGACAGGCCGTGTCAACGGCGCGTTCGTATTACACGCGCGCCTCAAGGAGATGTCAGCAACCACGTAGGGGTCCGCATGGGCCGATGCTTGCCAGGGCTGCGGGACTGTTCGAAAGAGATACCGTGGCCCTGGAACACAAAGGGCAAAGAAGGAACATGGATGGGTTTTAGTCAGTACAAGTCTGACACTCCCTTCCGCTCCGCCCAGAGTGGAGGGGTCATTTGATGACTTCCCATACGAAAAAAAAAAAATGCATGTCATGAGTCATCGTCCGCCTACCTTTTTTGTCCCAATGTTGGAGTTGGCTTCCAGTCTAACTGGATGCAGCTAGAATCCGACCTACATAGCCCAGTTACTGGGTAATACGATACCCCTCCAGCCTTGGTAAGACTGGTGGTCAGACTCTCGGGCTTCTGACTATCCGTAACGACTGTCTAAGATCTACAAATGGCAACCGGCTTAAAATGCTTTCCGAGTCACGTTGGGCGATAAATGCGTGTGTTGTGTGCAAAAGCGCATTTGGTACTTATAAATCAACACTTGAATTCATAGCAGCTATAAAAAGTGACGCGTTTTTTTCAAATCAAACTGTTGCATGATATAATCAACCAAGCGCGTGCGGCGTATCGGAAATGGTGCTTTTATGTTTTTTAGTTTGTCAAAAATATTTTGGTAAATAAAACTTATGTAAAGAAAAGTAAATGTTGTTTACTTTTAGATTTTGTCACATTTATTTCGTTACTAAGACTTGTCAATTGATGAGGAGCTCGTGGCTAAATAATAATATTCGCTCGGGTCGATCTTTAGGTTAAGCCGTGCTTGCCTAGGTTGGTCTGTGGAGCGCCCATTACAGACCGAGTTTCCTCCGTGCTTCGGAAAGCACGTTAAGCCGTTGGTCCCGGCTGTCATCTGTAGATATTTGACAGTCGTTACAGGTAGTCAGTGGTATTAGATAAACACTCACGACCTTTTTCCATGGGAGCAAGCAGAACCTACGAAACGCCACCCGCTACGATCCTTACCTGAAAAAGAAAACAGAATTAAGTAGGAAGGTCGAGGAGGAGGTTGAAGTTATAGGTATGTATATACAGGGTTAGTTTCCAAAGACCAGCCAAATTCTCAGATCTGATGCAGTACATCATTCTGAGCCACCACGTAGAAATTTTTCATCGGTTATTAAAAAAATAAATCTGCTGTTTCCTACAAAAGTGCAATACCTACACGGGCAAAATGTATGGAACAGCTGTTTTTTTTAAAATAACCTATAAAAAATTTCTACGTGGGGGGCTCAGAATGCTGTACTGCATCAGATCTGAGAATTTGGCTGGTCTTTGGAAACTAACCCTGTATATATGTACTATATGTATTACGTATATTATATTCTATGCTTGTAGTTTAGTTAATAACATTAATTAATTTAAGTAACACAATGTAATGTTAATGCACTTAAGTATATCCTTTTCTGCAAATCTCACAGTCTAAATTTGGTCTGCTGTAAGAAAACCCAATTCTGGGTTAAGCTCGCCATTGTACATAAGCTATATTGTTGCAATTTGTATGTATATTTGTTTTTTGTGTGCAATAAAGAATAACAATTAAGTATGACACGCAAGAAAGTTAAGCGCCAGATGTGTTCCTGGAAACTACACTTGTTGCAAAAAAATACAATGATATCAATAATATGTAAATGATCAGTATATCATCGCTAAGTACACTATTGGAGCAACTGCAGTCATAGTAAATTCAAGACACGAATATCGATTTGACAAAAAAAAAATCAATTTGAATTTAGAACCATCAAGACATTTGGCAGCTGAAAGTAACTTAAAAAGGTTTTATAGCTAGGCGAAGTCAAAGAAATTCTTCTTAGCGTGTCGATGGCAATCTAAATTGTGTCAGCCCAGAACTGAGCTACTCGAAAGAAAACAATAATAATCTTTCTTCAAAGAAATTGAAGAAAGATTAGTGCAAAACAAAACCCGGTGGATGGAAGGGACATTTGCCTGTCAAAAGTTTTTGTCAAGATGTCCGGACATTTTGAAATCATCGTGAAATTATTATAAAAATATGAAAGCGTCCCTATTTGAATCGAATTTTGTTATCAATTTCAAGGGTTTTAATTTTTTTGCACGGAACCCTAATATTTTTTCTAAAATAGAAGTCCAAGTTACTCCTAATAACATCAGCTTTCTGCCAGTAAAATTTCCGTCAAAATAGGTGTCCGTCAAAAACAAAATTTTTTTTTTTTTTTTTTCCCGTTTCTACTTAGATATAAAACCAGTTATTTTGAAATTACAAACACACTTGAAATTACAGACACTTCAATTTTATTTAATTGTATATTATGTCTAGATTCAGTAGGTAGCGTTATCCTTTCCAGCGTTTTGATGAGATAGTTTCATACACACTGAAAACTAGAACAAATATGTGAGAAAAAAAGCCCTTTTATATACCGCTATTTTACCGTACTCAAAAACGTCCTTTCCTGTCCTCCTAAAAAAGGACATTTACCACCACTAAATAGTAATTGGGGGCGGAGAGCGGTGAATTTCCTACATTTTTGGGTCATTACGCTAAAACACGATCCCGTCGTGGTGACGTCACTCCCGAAGGATACCGAAGTACAGTCAAGGACAAAAATACGTATACTGTTTTAGTTAACTTCTACAACTTTCTGAAAACACATTTTCTGTAAAGTATAAAATGTTCAATTGCATCACTGTTACAGTTAGCTTGCGTCATCCCACTGCTGGGCAAAGGTCATGACTAAAAGTTCATTCCACACAGGCCTAAGGTGGCCCAGAGGTCGTTGGTTTTGTCGTGCTCGTCCCGCTATCTTCTAGAGGTCTACCGAGTCGCTTTCTTTCTGCATAATTTTTTTTCCGATTGTACGATATTCTTGCTTACACGCCTAGGTACATAATTTTGTCGTGACTGTACCAACAGCCCTTGGGTACCTGCTGTTATAAACTCTAACAACTGGTAGAACAGATTGTGTCCGTTGCGTATATTATGTAAAATTTTGCAGATTAGTAACTTGTAAATTATTACTAATGGTTAGAAAATTGGTTCCCGGTCGCAAGAATGTATGAATGTAGCAGGTTTCTATTCTATAAGCTGATAGCACTATGCTGTCGTGAGGAAACCGGCATATCCTAGAACCAAACATTCGAAGACATGTGGCATCTATCAACCGGTAGGTGGTGGATTAGGCCCACTCCCTCTCACAGATAGGAAACCTGTCCCAGCATTGGGAACATTGTATACTGATTTATTCTGTTGATAGCTTGTATTATTGATACTCTCGAGGTTCGAGACTTCGAATTTCCCGTTTGCATTTCTCATTTTGTAATAAGAAGCCGAGCGTGAAAACATAACAGTGACGTCACACGTTGACACATGCATATTAGAAATACGTCTTCCTTTTCAGAATTTTCTTCAGCACAAACAACGTTAAAGGCAGTTCCATATTCTCTGAGAATATTATCATTGATTTACAATACATTGTGACATATAGACACTATTAATGAATGTATTGTATTGTTGATAAAGATGTTGATGCTGAATGGATAAAGTAACAAATGAGTATATTAGAGGAAGTTTGAAAGTGCCTGTTACAGAAAAATTTAAAGGAAGTCGGTTGTCTTGGTATAGACATGTAATGGGGAGGGATGAAACGCATTTCACTAAAAGAGTGATGGACATGAATGTTGATGGATGAAGAGAGAGATTCCTCTCCCTCTTCATCAGTGAAATATAGACACTATTAATTAATGACGAACTGATTTACATAGGTTATGTATTGTTGATAAAGATGTTGATGCTGAATGGATAAAGTAAGAAATGAGTATATTAGAGGCAGTTTGAAAATGACTGTTACAGAAAAATTTAAAGGAAGTCGGTCGTCTTGGTATAGACATGTAATGGGGGGGGGATGAAACGCATGTGACTAAAAGAGTGATGGACATGAATGTTGATGGATGGAGAGGGAGAGGAAGGCCAAAGAACAGATGGATGGATTGTGTGACGAATGATATGAAAGAGAAAGGAGTAAATGATGCCGTGACGTCTGACAGGGGAGAATGGAAGAAGAAAACGTGTTGCGCCATCCCAAGTAGAATGGGACAAGGGCAGGAAGATGATGATGTATTGTTATTTTCTATCAAGAATACCTCAGAATCCACGGAGTCTGAATTTGTGCCCGATTGATAGCAATAGGCTCGCCCCCTACTACATGGTACTTAAACATAACTGGCGAAATGTGGGTGTACTATTAGGTACACCTCTGTCTAACCCTTCGGGGATGACAGGCGTTATGTTATATTAAATTTTATCTTACCTCAACAATGTATTGTAGTAATCACGATTTACCCATCACGTGTATTGTATTATTTATCGGAGCTTTTTGAACAGGTCGTCATCTGCCTAGCCTTTTCCCAACTATGTTAAGGTCGGCTTCCAGTCTAACCAAATGCAGCTGAATACCAGTATTTTACATGGAGCGACTGCCTATCTGACCTCTACGACCCAGTTAGTACTAGGTAATACGATACAGCGATGTGACAACCAGTCTTACCAAGGGGGTAAGACTGGTTGTCACACTTTTTGGGCCACTGACTACCTTTAACGACTGTCAAAGATCTACAAATGACTACAAGGGACCCAACGGCTTAACGTGCTTTCCGAGGCACGAAGGAAACTTGGTATGTAATGGGTGGTCACCCATCCACAGACCAACCTAGGCAAGCACGGCTTAACCTAAAGATCGATCCGAGCGGCTGTTTTTATTTAGCCCACGAGCTTTTTGAACAGGTGTTGTGGTTTTAACCTAAATACAGATATACAGTTCTATTTTAACTATGATGGAATTTTACGGTAAACAGTGATAAAACAAAATGAGTGTACGTCTGTGTTAGGTTATATGCGATGTCATTTAAATGTATAGTAATGCAATTTGTTTACAAACATGTAGTGTAACATAAGCGCGCAGCGTCTAGATCAGTGGTTCCTAACCTTTTCGATCTTGTCACCCCAAGACTTAGCTAGAGAATCTGATTTACCCCTCCCGCTCTCCCTCATGTTACCAATGAACACAAAACAAAACAACACACATAAATACAAATTTACTTTCTACGTAGAGCATCTGGATAAATGTTTTGTCTTTGACTTTTGAGTAAAACTCTGATTCTTTTTGTGTTCTCTAGTTTTCCAAAAACAATCCTATTTCTTCACGAAGTTCATAAACTCTGTTTATACATTACCATTATTTATTTATCTTTATATATTACCAGCTTATTACCCCCGCAGAATACCAGTTTTACCCCCACAGGGGTAATTACCCCCAGGTTAGGAACCGTGGGTCTAGATGGAATCTGTGAACAGTGTGAGAAACATTTATTTCCTAGAAACGACTTTTTTCCATGTGAAAATGATTATTTCATCTTCAGGCCAGTCCAATTTACTTTATAAGTACACACGGCGGCACATGAAGCTGTGTATTTCCAGTATAACTTGGCCTCGCTTTGTATAGATTTTCTATACAATGAGAGATCCGCGTAAACTGGTTTTGTATAGCAGACATACTGTGAACATCATCATCTGCCTAGCCTATTCCCAACTATGTTAGGGTCGGCTTTCAATCTAACCGGATGCAGCTGAATACCAGTATTTTACATGGAGCGACTGCCTATCTGACCTCCACAACCCAGTTAGTACTGAGAAATACGATACCCTTTGGTAAGACGGGTTGTCAGTCTTTTTGGGCCACTTGACTACCTAACGACTGTCAAAGATCTAGAAATGACATCCGGGACCAACGCCTTGCTTTCCGAGGCACGGAAGAAATTCGGTATGTAATGGGTGGTCAGCCACCGACCAACCTAGGCAAGCACGGCTTCACCTAAAGATCGACCCGAGCGGCTGTTAATATTTAGCTTCGAGTAGACAGACTGTGAACAGAAACCCTAACATCATGAAGAATAGTAGGTTATAAGGGCAAGCCGTGATGGAGAGGAATTGTGTGCCCAACCCCAACCATAAGTGACGAGGAGGAATGCCGTGTGGTTTTAATCAGTAAGAGTCTTGACAGACCCCTCCGCCAGCGGCTCCACGGCGGAAGACATCCATTGAGAATTTCCAAACGAAAAAAAAATATAAAAAAAGATTAGATGATGCATACGTAGACGTACACAAAACGACAATGCTTTGAAAATCATTGTGTATGTGCGGAGATATCAGCTGCTTTTGAACTATATGGGAACTTGGGAAGATCAACACAAGAACATAAACAGTGAAACAAAGTTATTTAGACCAAGTACCGTTTAAACTGTAACTGGACGCACGGTACGTCCAGTTCGTCTTTGAAACTGGTGATAAAATTAACTCCAGCACCAAATGTTTACTAAACACATTGTTAGTTCGTTACGGCAATGGAACTGCGAACATCACAGCCCTGTTTAGTGTTAGCGATGCATTGTTTGAAATGGAAGACTTTAACGAACCGTTTCGTGTTTTATGTCAGTTTTTCAGTTCGTTACTGAAAGATGAAACGAATCGGACAGGCAATTTTTGAGGTTTTGAACGGAGTTTTTTCCGTGGACGCTTCAAAACCATCATCATCTGCCTAGCCTATTCCCAACTATGTTGGGGTCGGCTTCCAGTTTAACCGGATGCAACTGAATACCAGTATTTTACTTGAAGCGACTGCCTATCTGACCTCCACAACCCAATTAGTATTGGGTAATACGATAACCCTTGGTAAGACTGGTTGTCAGACTTTTTGGGCCACTGACTACCTATAACGACTGTCAAAGATCTACGAATGACAGACGCTTCAAAACCAAAGTTGATAAAGAGGAGGTAAAAGGTGTTGAAAATAAATAAGTACACAGATGCAAATACATGCACACAACATAAAATCATCCATAAACATAAATGATGTCAAAAATACGGTGCCCGTAATCATGACCGAGATAAAATTAAAATGCAATTCGAAACCAAAACATTTACTTGTTGCATTTGCATCACAACTTTTAAATTAATTATGACCTAAAACTCTGACATTCAAACGAACAGCACGTCAGCCTCAGCACCCTACGGACATCAACTCAATGGAAATAATAAAGTAATCTGAATAAATTTCAACCTCAAAGCGTTGTATTTGAAAAGAATCTATTACCATTCTTCAGGCAGACGTTCCCGACGAATCGAAACTGAAATTCACATGAAAAGGGGGAACCTGGTGGATAGGAGGGATTGCGGTATGCTTAACACGCCAGCTATTTTGATTTACAAATAGGGATTGAAATTTCTGGACATACGGGTGAGCTGTGGATAACTTTTGAAAAGTCATCTTTACTTGCGAAAGATTATAATTATTTCTTGAATGACATATTTTGGTTATGCAATACGGTTAAATATTATTACCAAAAACTATACAAGGTGTAAACGGTCCCTTCACGAAGCTGTCAACCAAGCATTCTATACATGAAACTAAGTAACTCTACGCAAAAATTATTGCTGGGAAACATTGATATTAAAATACCCATTTTTAACAAGCGTGCAGTGACGCGAGCGACACGAGACTATTTGAAATGAGCGCACAATTTGTAATTGTGCGCCCATTTTATGCGGACGGTTTTGAGACGCCGAGTGTGTATCTTGGGTTTTTTAATATAACAATGCAGGGAAACGACTTTTTTTTGGGATGATATATCACGTTTTACGTTAAGAAGACTCAATGTAACGCACTCAAAATATTGTGCTGATGGATGCATTGAATAATACGGGGGACATGGAGGTGTTTAAAGTAACGTAATAACATTAAAGCCTTGTATTTTTTTAAACTTGTGAAAAAGTTAGAACTTTGACCTGCAATGTCTCTGTACCTAGAAGGTTCCCAAGTATGGTTCAGAACAATTTTTTTTTTCGAATTGACGAAGAGAACAAGTGCCTTTCGGCTTCATTAAACCTATTTTTTATTTTACACTCATTATGTAGGTCCTGTAAAAGAAAGCAAATGTCTTAATGACAGTAATCTGAATTTCCACGACATAAATCAAACTCAATTTTGAATCATGAACAATAAAATTTGCTCCGATCGGTATGCTAGCAATCTCATCAGTGCAGTAATTAAGAGCGTTAACGAGACAAACTGACGGTGATAAAAAATAAACAAGACATAAGAGCCTATAAGGAAAAACCGTCAGCTTTTGTAATTGTTTCTTTGCGTTTTAATTAGATTGTATAAACGGTTTAATTTGTGCGTCAACAACTGTGTTTGTCTTAATTTTTTGCCTCTCATTAGTACTGAGATAATTAAATCGAGAAGTTTCCAAAAAAAACGGCCTTAAATTTTACTCTCCAAAACACGATATTAAGGAGTATTCCTCAGAGCGCAACCATTTTTAAACGCAACCAACTAAGCGCAACTAAATTATTCCTCGTAGCGCAACCATTAGTTGCGCTCACAAATTCAGATTAAAATTTTAAATGTTTATTCCTCAAAGCGCAACCATGATGAAAAATAGAGAGGTGTATGATGGATTCATTTATGATATCTCTCTATTTTTCATCGATCGAGGAATAATTTAGTTGCGCTTAGTTGGTTGCGCTTAAAAATGGTTGCGCTTTGAGGAATACCCCGATATTAAAGCAACCGTAATGACACAGAGAGCCAACCGAAAAGGCACACACAGGGGAAATTACATCATAGTAGCCGGACGGGTGTTGTGTTACCCTTAATTGGAAAACAGTCACGGCATTTTGTACGCCCCCGCCAATAAAAGAAGACTGTACAAACTGCGAACCCCACCAATCATTAAATCCCTTGACACTGTGGTATTCCAATTTCCTCGATATGTACGCGTGCATTGGCGTTTTGAATAAAACAGGAACAGCCGAGGGAGTTTCACTAAAGATAATTTTGTATGCACGGCAGAGTTTGCTCTGATCAATAGAACTGGAAAATGTAAATTTTATCGATAGCAGCAGTCATTGAATGAAGTTAATTTGAAGGCATTGAAATTTCCGGCCGTTTTATGACGACAGGTCGTGTCGACGGCGCGTTCGTGTTCCACGCGCGCCTCAAAGAGATGTCAGCAATGATGTAGGGGCCTGCAAAGGCCGATGCCTGCCAGGGCTGCGGGACTGTTCGAAAGAGATACCGTGGCCCTGGAACACAGGGCAAAGAAGGAACATGGGTGGGTTTTTAGTCAGTACAAGTCTGACACTCCCTTCCGCTCCGCCCAGAGTGGGGGGGGTCATTTGATGATTTCCAATCCGAAAAAAAAAAAAAAAAAGGCATTGAAATTCTAACAGTTTTACCACCATATTTAGAATGGCTTTTCATTTCTCTACTGAAAAGTTATGAAGAGTGTTATTTAGGTCATTGCACCAAAAACAGTATTTCATGAGAAATGCGAATTAAACATAATAATTATCCTTTTTTTTAAACATGAGGTCTTGGGTTCGATTCCCGGGTCGAGCAAAGTGTTATTGGATTTTTCATCAATAATTTCCCAGTAGCAGCCACGGAGTCTGGATTTGTGCCCGGTTGATGACAATAGGCTCGCCCCCTATAACATGGGACTTAAACATAACTGGCGAAACCCCTTCGGGGATTACGGGTGTTTTGTTATGTAAAAACCCTTTTGGGTGGTAAAGTTCTATTGTTCCATAACCCCAAAAAAAAAAGAAACAAAAGGAAAATCGAATAATCTTCTCCACAGTAATAATATGTATGTATGTAATGTGTAGTATGTATAATGTAATGTCTTATTAAGTATTTTGTGTGTACATAAATAAATAAATAAATAATATTCTCCACAGATTTCGATTCACCTGGTCTTATTTAAGAGGTAGATATCAGAGCAGCTCATTACGCTTGAGTAAATAATACCGTTTTATTAACAGTGCGACCTTTAGGCCTAAGGAAATATCTGGAGTCGAAACCTGTTCTGAATAAACGAAGAGTCTAAATTGTAGCTGACGTAGTGGCATTTTATTGGCTTTTCGAAGTGGACATGGTAAAGCTCTTGTAGCTATGCCACCAGGATCACCATTCTCTTTTAGACTTTTACTACGCTTTATTATGTCATTTAATTCTGCAGCTAGCAATCAAGCATGTTAGCTTGCTTTTGCTGCCTCAGAATCAGGTTATCCAGCTGTAAGTTTGACGTACTTGTCCAAAATTCATCATCATCATTTTAGCCGAAAGACGTCCACTGCTGGACATAGGCCTCCCCCAGGTGTCGCCACATTGACTGGTATCGTAAGACTTGCATCCAACGGATCCCTGCAACCTTCACCAGGTCATCCGTCCACCAAAAAATTAATGCAGTACAGTAAGCAGGGATTGAAAACCGGTACGAATTTGGGTTCAGGTTCTTCATTTCGGTTCTTAAAAAGGTTCTTCTTTTCGGTACGGTTCTGGTTCAGGTTCCGGTTCGGTTCTGGTTCCAAAGTACCGGTTCCAAATAAAAGTTCCAATATACCGGTTCCGTACCATCCGATTTAAAGGTTCTCCAAGAAAGAAGGGGTATGTTTGACGCGTGCCTGGCGTGTATTTTCTTTCAGTTCGCCTTCGAAATATTAGCGAGTGGAAGTCTGTACTGTACAGCAGTGGCGAAGCTTCTATACAACCCGATTCCTAACGGCTTCCCTTTGAAAAATGGAACAGTCAGTATTCTATAGCCAATAATATTCTATACAGTAAAGATATGTACTCCGGCTTACCTCTTACAAAAATTGACCCTTCGCTACTGCTGTACAGTGTCAGCAAATATTATTAGATAGTGGTTTGAATAATCTAGAGTAATAAAATTACTGTTAATTAATACATAGACTCGCTTTGAAGAAGAACCGGTACAATAAAGGTTCTTAAAGGTTCGAATTTAGGTTCCGGTTCCGGTTCGGGTTCTAAGTAACGGAACCACTAAATACCGGTATTTTACCGGTATTTCGGGAACCTTTTCGATCCCTGGCAGTAAGTACTAAATATCTTACTGTTGCTATTTTCGTTCGTAATGTGTTCAAGTTTCCGGAATACTCCACAAAATAATTTTGAAACGTGTCTTTTTCATTTGAGTTACTTTGCAATGTACCGTAAGTATACTTTACAGAGAATTGTAAGACCCATTTGTCATGTCGACAAACAGTATTTTAGGAATTGTCGATTTTTTTAATCACCATCTGCCTAGCCTTTTCCCAACTATATTGGGGTCGGCTTCCAGTCTAACCGGATGCAGCTGAATACCAGTATTTTACATGGAGCGACTGCCTCCACAATCCAGTTACTACTGGGTAATACGATACCCCTTGGTAAGACTGGTTGTCAGACTTTTTGGGCCACTGATTGCCTAACGACTGTCAAAGATCTACAAATGACACCCGGGACCAACGGCTTAACGTGCTTTCCAAGGCACGGAGGAAACTCGGTATGTAATGGGCGGTCACCCATCCACAGACCAACCTAGGCAAGCACGGCTTAACCTAAAGATCGACCCGAGCGGCTGTTATTATTTAGCCACGTGTCGTTTTTTTAATAAACTTAGAAAAATGCTATGAAATTGGTAGATATAATTAATCAAGTAGTGGCATTTTTACAATATCGTAAATCTCTATCGAACGGTGATTAAGTGTTAATTAGTGTGATTAATTATATGACTTGTCTTGCTGACTCCGCTAATTAATTTAACAGCTTCATCATCCATGGCTTGTTGTTTTCCTTGCATCAGGTTTCTGAATGGAGAATTCGAAGTTAAAAACTTGTCAATCTCTACTTTACTTTAAAAGGTGATAATATCAATGTATTTCGCAAAATTTCCTGCGTTTTTGCTTAAAATAATTTGAACTTCGACGTACCTAATCCTAATCACCTTATGTAATGCGTACATCAATGATATTATAAATAAAAAGTGTGTGCAAATTGTTGCAGTCAAATTCAGACAATTTATTGTCGTAATTTAAGTACTTCAAGCGCATTAGCTATCTCTTTCTGTATCATATGTTCCGTATATCTATCGCAGTCGTAACAACGCAACGATATTTGAACGCCGCTCAGTATGAACGTAGCGTATCATTCTTTTAATATCGTTGGCGTATATGATGTACTTGACAGGTTCTTAACTTTGAATTCTTAATTCAAAAACCAAGTGAGTGACTTCACAAATATTCAAAAGATACTACCAACTAGAGGTAAAGTCAACAGTGATGAAGTGAACGGGACAAGTTGAATCAAACAACAAAGTTCATCGACAGACGGACCATTCAAAGTAGAATCTCTCTATAGAAGTCAATTCTGTATCCGCACTTCGTACTTGGCTAAAGGATGTAACAGATAAGCAGTGCTGTTGAAAATGCTGTATTGAACTCCAGTCTTTCACTAAGATTATCTTTTAGTGAGCTTACAATCATCATCATCACGCCTGTATTCCCAGAAGGGTTAGACCACACATAACCACATTTCGCCAGTTATGTTTAAGTCCCAGGTAATACGGGGCGAGCCTATTACACGGCACCAACTTAAATAAATAAAATGTATGTGTACTACTGAATAAATAAATAATAAAATAAAACCGGGCATAAATCCATACTTCGTGGCTGCTACTCAGAAATTCCTGATAGAAAAACCCAATAACACTTTACCCGACCTGGTAATCGAACCCAGGATCTCATGCTCAGCAGTCGCGCTTGCAACCACTAGGCCAACGAGGACAACTTCTAAAATCAAAATTTTACTTTCTTTTTCATAAGGCGAGTTCAAGAGTCAGTATGAACGGTAGAACCGTCACCTTGGGCGGTAACTAAATCAACAGCCTTATAACTTATGTTTTCTATGTTACAAGAAAACATTCGTTCGGTAACCTAATACAAATTATAAGTAACCACAGAGCAACAGTTTGCCAGTGCCACAATGCCCACAATACGGTAAGTAATATTAGAATCGTTAATGCCTGCCTACTCTGTTGTTTGCGGTTGATCTGACCATATTACGTGCCGCACCGCGGAATATAAGTTTGTCTATAACTGCCTTTCCCGGGAGCCAGTCTACCCACAGTTCTGTTATAGTTTCCGCCTTTCAGTTGGTGTTTGCATTCGTAACTTTTTTCGCAGGCAAAGTTAGATGGAAATGTTCTTTTTTGTGTTTTATTTAAGCAAAAGGTATTGAAACTGTTCGTGCTATCGCGGAGTTTTCTAATACAAGTAACGCAGCACCAAAAGGTAGTCAAGAAAAACGTGAACATCAGGATCATCTGATTCTGCTTTTGGTACGTTCGAGCACATTGCCGGAACATTGCTACGCTAATGTTTTCATCCTTAGATAGTAAGTAATTTGCTCAGATTAAAAATACACCCGTCATTCTGATAACAGGCTGGCTGCTGACTAACTTTTTGACGTGACAACGTCTTATAATTCGATGGAGCCGGCTGCACGCACGAAAATATGAGGCGTTACCTCGCTCTGAGGCGTTCCATAAAACAATTGCTCAACGCACATTCATTTTTTTTTTTTTTTTTTCATCCGTCCCATTATGACATACGCTTGTGTCGTATTTGCCCACGCCCACCCCCGCTTTATCCATAAGATGCAGGTACTGCAGAACCGGTACCTCCGTAAGATCACCGGAGCCCGTCCTTACGTCCGTAATGATAGTTTACACTTGGACCTCAAAGTGCCTACCGTCCTTCAGTTTATGAAACGCCTCTCTAAGCGTTTCTTTGATTCAGCTGTAAAGCATAGAAACCCCTTAATCGCATCGGCCGCCCGATACGAACCATCGCGTATTAGTGCAATTCGCCGTCCCCGTCTTACCCTTGCCACCCCCGACGACCCTACAACCATTCTCCAGGAGAGCAGTAGGGAAACCAGTACCTTAAGAAAGAACAAATACAGATTGCCGTCTTACCGACCTCGCCGTCGAGGCCCGTCGCGACGACCCCGTTCAACTCCCCCCCGACCCTTGCTCGAGCCAGCCCGCGATGCTGAGCCATTAGCAACAAATCAGCCCCTAAATAATCAGATCCAGCCTGTTGTCCCCTTGCTGCCCCCCCCAGCGACGCCCTAAGCCGAGGCTCGTACCCCACAGGGGGTGCCCTTAGCGTGTGGTCGCTTAGCTTTTAAGTAGTTTTTACGCCCTGGCTGGAGGCCTTAATTTAAAGGCATCCACAGGATTTGCCCGGTTAAGCAGAAGCCAGCCTCAGAGGCTGAACTGCGAGATGCCATTATCAAAAAAAAAAAAAAAAAAAAAAAAAAAAAAAAAAAAAAACATTCATTTTTTGAAAAAATGCAACCATTCCATCAGTATTTTCTCATGACGTTGTCACGTTCAACTATCGTCAGTAAACCGATTTTACAGACAACCGATTTTTTTTTAAAGAACTCCAGTTTTATAAAAACACATTGCTGTAAATTTTACGCACTTTCCTCAGATTGCTAGAACATTGCTTTCATGTGTATAGAACCACTGTTTTTTGACGTACACTCGTCATCCTGATGTTCACAGAAAAACATGTGTAACCTTGTCAAAACACCTCCTATCAAGGACAGTTAATATAATCAAAACGAGTAAGCATGTAACGAATCCAGATTCGCAAACTGCGTTGTTATCACCCGGAAAAAATCAAATAATAAATTATGTTTTCATATCACTCACGCCTACGTATCATAGTAACACCTCGAGATAAGGTTTGAGTACAACCACGAGTACAAACAAGGTAATCTGACATCGCGATTTAGATAAGCGCTTAATCGAGGGCCCGACGTTGATGCAAAGGGTTTATCTAAAAAGCCTTTTCGCAAAATCGACTTTATTTCCGCCTGACAGAGTAGAGTATGAAATTAATGGAACGTTGATTAAACTGTCAGTCGCCATTAAGTCGCTAATTGATTTTTGACAGGCCACTGTTGTATCGAACATTTTGTTGCGTCATTTTAAAGCAATTTAATAATTAGTGCGCCTGATCGATAAGGAAACTCAGTTCACAGCAATGACCACCGATTATTTCCAAAAGAATCCCGGGAAGGAAGATTACTTGAATGGTGACATATATCGGCGAGTTTGGTGACACACATTTGCTCAGATCATACCCTCTAACAAGAAACGAGGACAAACTACTTATCAAACCTGTTTCAGCCAAAAGGAAATATAAGAAGCTGTTCGGACGCCAGACGATAGAACCGACCCCTGTCTCAACACGGCTTTGACGAGGATTGATAAACGAGTATGTGGGCTGTCTGCCGTAGGTCTGAAATTTGATATTCGTTAATAGAAAAATATTACCTTTCCCTATTTTCGGGTACGTATTAAAATCCCGAAATTTTTTAATAACTAGGACTGAAATACTGGCGTCCAAAACTACGAAATTCAAAAATTCGAAAGATGCCGATAGCCGTTATATCGAAACATAAAATACCGATGTCCAAATGCCCGAAAGGATGAAACCCCGAATCTGCACACATGAACATTCAGTTTACTGCGACCAAATAGGTTAGGTTAGGTTAAAAGTGTGACCAAATACGATCTTCGGGATTTTTAGCTTTCGGGCAAATGAACTTTCGGGATTCAAAACTTTCGACCGTTTGGTCGAAAGTTTTAGATTTAAATCATTCGGCGTTTAATTTTTCGGGATTTCTTCCATAGATATTTTAAAATACGGTCTATTAAATTTCGTTATTACCCATACGTTGTTACCCATTTCAGCAGCACCTTACTGTTTGAAAAGAAATACAACATAAATATAACAATAAAAGTAAATTATGTGAGGATTGAAGCACGCTTTAATGGGTCCTCCGCCGTGCCCCATCAAAAGCACATTAAGCGTCCACAAAGTCCTAACAACGTCCCACAGGTTATTTGCTTTAAAATAACCAAAATCCACGTAGGTATTAAGATAATAATTGAACCAATACGTTATCAACCTTCAGAATTGATACCTTCGCGAGGATTCTGTCTATAGCATGAAGAATACTCTTGATCGAAGGTGGGAAAGAAGACTGAGTCGTAAGTGTTTACGTACCTATCTCAGTTCCGATTACTTCATGCATATAATATTGTATTACTGCACAGGATATGGAACCAGCTGATTCATCCAGTATTAAGGTTTCAATATATATAGCGCGATGTGATTGGTCTTAGCTTAATGAACTGTAAGAAAACCAAGTCATTGTACCTATACGCCCCACACACGCGTCTATACGAGAGAATGAGTTTCGTTAGCTGAACATCGTGACTTGGTTAAATAACTTCCTATTTTCATTTCACAATGTTTCCTCGCAACATTATTATTATATGGCTATGGAAACGACTTCCATCAACTTCCGTCTGTCGGATACTGTAAGCCCTACACCAGCTATACAATATGGCATATTGATGGGAAGACGACACAACTTTTACCACAGCTCATCTCCTTTCATTAATGAGCGGAAGTTATTCACCGTCTTCACTCACAGCAGAATCCTAGTACGCTCCACTTTGTTTAAAAGACACAGGAACACTTCACGTTTACACCCACGCAACAAGTCGTCGGTAAGCAAACAACTACCTTTAGAAGGTCAAGAAAACGTCAAGCGGAGAGGCAGCTAGATGAAAACAAATGTCTGCAGGCAAAAGCTTGGGATCACTTAAAGTATTTACGCCCACATTGAGCCCGTGAAAAAAAACCACACTTTTGTTTATTACCGAATGAGTACCGGTTTCATGTGGCGAATATCATGTAATTTATTTTGACAGGACTTTAAGGAGAATGTACCGGTCTACTGCTAAACCCCAGATAAGGTTTTCTTAATCTGAAGATGGTTGCTGAGAGATGGTGAATAATAGACAGATAGGTGGACCGTGGAAGGCTAACAGAACACTAAGGGTAAGTAAGATCTGGGTGAGACTCGCAAAACTTGGAAGTCACTACAGAAACGTGGAAAGTCTGATGCTCAGCAGTGGTTAGTGCACACGGCGGCACATGAAGCTGTACATTTCCAGTATAACTTGGCCTCGCTTTGTATAGATTTCCTATACAATGAGAGATCCACATAAACTGGTTTTGTATAGCTTGATTGGCTGTCGTGCGTGAGTGCGAAGACTGTAACTGGTGATGATGATGAGTCAAATTTGTCACTGTTGTCCAGAACAAGCAACTGAACTCGTTGGATCAAAGTTTGTACTAGTTTAAACAAACATTCGTAACGAATCATGACCCGAGTCAAAACAAGAAATCAATAATTGAAGGAAATAAAAAAGTCATTGATCCAGTTCCGTAACTTAGACAAGTGTCGTTCGCACCCGTACTCACGAAGCGGAAAGAAACAAAAACACCGTGAACCGAATTCAAATGAAGTTTTTGAATGGAATCAAGTGTTCAATAAGGTGTGGTGAATAAAAATCACGAGACGAATTTCCTGAGTACCTTCATTGAATGCTAAACATTCGACGTAGGGAGGCAGCACCGGATGGGGGACTGCCGAACCGCAGTTGACTGTTTTAGAGGTCTGGTAGACGTAAACAAAACATCGGTTGGCCTGATATAGATAGGTACTAGGTGACATTGAGGAAAATCACGATTCACATCAACTTCACTGCGATTGCATGTTTATCTGATTTTTAGGTACAGGAAAATTAAAAGGAATATAAAATTTTTAAGTTATCAGCATCATACCCTTGCTTTTGGCGTTGCTGTAGTCGGGTAAAAAAGTGAAAGCAAGGAAAGCATATAGGCCATGAAAGTTGGTCTCTCGTGATGAGTCATATTCATTGAGTGTCGATTAGTCGTAGACACGTAGGATACACCCAGCTATTTATTATTCCTGGCATGGCTTCGTCATTTCATAATAAACTTTTTATAACGGGATGTCTACTTCGTGCATGAGTCATAATGAAGGACAGTGGTCATTAAAGAGGTATTCGAATGATCTAATCCTCTGATAAGATCTCTGCTTTTGATTTATTAGTAGGTTTTATACTTTTCATCCAGACATGATCGAGACTCCACCGATAGACAGAAAATGTAGGAGGCAGCGCAGTAACAGAAGTTCTTCATAAATGGGCAGGCAGGGTTCGCCAACGCCAGTACCCATTCTACTGATCGAAGAGTGCTTTTAAAAGGAATACATAGCCGCAAGGAAACTCTTGTTTATAAAGTAAGAGATTCGCGTACGAGTACATATTCCATTTAAATATCATGATAGCGAATCAGCCATCAAAAACAACCCAAATAACGAAAAGCCTAAAGGGTTCCATAATTGCTTTTCATATTTGGATAGGTTCTGCGGTTCCGCAAAAGTTTCTTTCACAACGTGATACAGCTATCAAAACCACCCCAAATAATAATAAGGGTTTTATTTTCAATTTCGCTGTTCAGAATTTTTATTACCACTTATTTATAAATGGGTCTGTACCGTACTCGAAGCTTACCTTGAAAGGTTTGTCCGAGGATGTAGGGCCGTCCTGAAATATGGCACTGGCGCATCAGGGCGCTGATGCATTACACGGAGAACTCCGGAGTCTCTTTACGTTTGCTCAGGAAGAAGTTAATATCATGAGGAAGAACATAACCTCGAACTGTCTGAACTGACAGGGCTATCTCTGAGCATTCCCAAAATGTAGATAATACCTGAAGCAACTACGTCATGAAGACAGACGCTAGCAAGACTGCAACTGCATCTGCCAAGCGTTTTTGATTGTAAGAGACTGGCATCTCTGCCACCCATGTATGATTTTGTCAGTCCAATAATGTCTAGACATATGTGTGTACGTGATAGATGAAAACGTACATGGGCAAACATCTGTTATCACTGCAAATTAAACATAACGGCAAAATGAGATCATCTGGCGTTGGGTAAATACCAAACATTGAGATGAAACCATGTAGCTCTAATATTATTCGATTACATGGCTGACCTTCGAAGCTTTATTACAATATGTATGTGTACAAATGACACATTTAGTGAAGATCTCCGTAATTGTGTACATACTCGTAAAATTCCATATGATTTTCTCCGACCATTTAGCATTGAGCTGGTCGTCAATGTCCCATAACACTGTCATAGCTCATAACAATTTGGGAGTTGAAATAACGGACCAGCCAAAATAATTACGGGTCATTTTCGACTGTGGTCTGTACATGACAACCATAGGTTACCTACCAGTAGGTAGGTTGTTTTGTAGGAACAAAGGACCTGCTGAATCACATGCTATACGAACCTCTCAACATTTACAGTCAACGAGATAATTCTATTTCCCACAATCCCACCTCTAATTCACTTACACTTTGCGTGCAGCACTGGAAATAAAATAATGAGATAAACTAGTACGTGAAGACCTATCAAACGAATAGATGCAGAAATGATAGAACTGAAGCTTGCCCACACATTGCACGTACGTTTTGAGTCTTTCAAAGACAAATCCAGAACAGCTGTAGAAACGTAGTGTTTCGTGCACGTGCTTAATTCGAACTACGTGAACGAGAAACTCGATGCAGCAATATGATTACAGTAGTTTCAACTTGGTTTTGACTTCTTGAGATAGTGCTGCATCGTGCCAGCTGTAGGGTTACCATTTCGAAATTTGAAAAGTGCTGTAAAAAGCCGGACATTTTCGAAAAATATCGGACATTTTACTTTTTAATATGTCTGTTTCGGTACAATCTTCTTCTTGGCGTTTCGATGGCAAAAAGTTTAAATATGTTTAGCCCAAAACTCAGCCACGCGTACCCCACTCACTGATGCAGTAAATATATCATCAAGAGAGCAGGTGATAGGGCATGCGGGGCAAGATGGAAAGTGGTGTCGGTACAATAAGTAGGTATGTAATTTGTTTCAAATACGCTTTTTTTGGAAAGTCCTTACAATTCACAAGGCTGGACAAAATCCTGAAGAGAGACCAAAAAGCCGGATGAATCTGGACTTATGGTTACCCTCGTCGGGTGAGGTCATGTCTCGACTTCTATGTCTTGTATAATTTACTTACGACAACAGTTCTAAAGACGCGTGGCTGTGCATATGAATCAAATGCAGTTGTTTAGTTTTGTTTGAAAGATGCATAAGACGAAGAGAATTTAGCTCAAACATGAGGTTATTGGCGCGAACAGAGTGAAATAACGATTAAAAGAGATATTAGCTTTGATAGCCCCTCTTGGAAAAACTTAATCTTGAGGAAAATACTAAGCCCATTATCACAATAATTGCATGCACAATACTTTTGTGATAAGATCTGAATTAAAACCAAATTCTTTGATAATAATATATAGCATAAGTAAAATTGATAAAACCCTTTGTGCATTTCCGCATTTCAGCTGAAATGGGGAATCACCTACAATGCGGAAGCACATAATTAGAAGGTCTTATAAAAATTGTATAATAGGGAAATATGATATTATCGACATCATTTAGGAATATTCCATGGCAGCTATTTTTAAAATTCTTTCACCATTTGAAAGGTACATTATTTCGGATGGATACAGGTTAATATAACACGCGGGCGAAACCGCGCGCAGAAGCTAATCCTAATCCTAACTCAGTATTATAAATGCGAAAGTAAGTTTGTTTGTTACCTTTTCACGCCTAAACCACTGAACCGATCATTCTGAAACTTTGCATCGTTGTCAGGTGTACAGAAACGGACATAGGGTACCTTTCATCCCGAAGAAAAGTACTGTTCCCGAGGCAACAATAACGTTCTTATGATAACATAATAGATGGCGCCACGTGTCTTTCGAATCATGTTTGAATTATATTATTACAAGCAGAGTACAACCTTGATTGTCAAATTCTAAATAAAAGCGAACGAAGCCGCGGGCAAAATATAGTTCCATAAACGCTAATGTTTACACTAAAACTACTCACAAATAAACCAATTTCGAACCTTTACAACAAAAGATCAATTTATTACAAATCGATTCTAAAAATCTTATATTAAAGCCAGTCTTGCAGGTCAGTCAACCTTTCTTACGACAACCTCCATCGTAGGCAAGGTAACAAGCGAACATAAAACCAGTTATCAGCTGTGGCATGCTTTCGATACAAACAAATGATTACCATCGATGACATCAAAAATCGTGTACAAACTGCTAAACACCGTGTACAAATTCTTACGGGAAGGACAGGACGGTCTAAGGAGTTCACATTGTTGGAAAACACGTAGCTTGTCAACTTGAAGTTGAATAGACTTTGTTTTTGGAATATTTTGGAGTTTCAATGCACTAAGAACAGTAGCGAAGGGTCAATTTTTGTAAGAGGTAAGCCGGAGTACACATGTTTAATGTGATTATATTATTTGTCTACAGAATACTGACAGTGCCTTTTTTCAAAGGGAAGCCGGTAGAAATCGAGTTGTGTGGAACCTTCGCCACTGTTAAGAACATTTGTCTACCTCGCTTTAGACTGTCTCGTTGGTCTGGTCGTTGCAAGTTTAACTCCTGAGCGTGATGTCCTGGGTTCGATTATTAGGTCGGGCAAAGTGTTATTGGGTTTTTCCATCAGGAATTTCTCAGTAGCAGCCACGGAGTCTGGATTTGTGCTCGGTTGATGGCAATAGGCTCGCCCCTTATGACATGGGACTTAAACATAACTGGCGAAATTTGGGTGTCCTATTAGGAACACAACTTTGCCTTACCCTCCCTTCGGGGATTACAGGCGGGATGTTATATTATGTAAGGACATTTGGTTAATGTAGACATCCTTGTAATTTAACTTGCTTCGTTGTCACTAGTACCATTATCAGTTCCATGATGGAACTACTGATTGTTTTTTTTTATCACTAATTTCATTTTAAAAGATTCAGAAAATAATGGAACTAATGTTGAATTTGTTATCACTAATTCCATTTTCAAAAGAATATGACAATAATGGAACTAATGTTGAATTTGATATCACTAGTTCCACATTTTTATTAGCCTGTTCATAGACCTTAAAAAGATATAATCTCAAAGACATAATATCTTCTTTTCGGAAAGCCCTTACATGAACTGGGACTTGGAGAAGCGAAGTCAACATAATAGGTTATTTTTCAAAATCTGCATTTTTGATAAAAATAAAAATATTGCCGTGCGGCAATTCAGTATAGAGGCCCTAATAGCACGTGCGCGCGCTGAAAACGCAACGTAAATAAACTACTCAAAACTAAATAGGGCCCACCATGTTTTTTTGCTGCAACTTAAAATTGAACCTTTGTATTGAATTTTTATGAATATACAAGTTTCAAGTGAGCATTCAGAAATAGTGTAAACATAAACAATAGAAACATTTGTTTATTTCGTTTAATAAAAACACAAAATAAGTTTTTAGGAAAAATTACACAAAATAAAGGAAAAACATAATCTTGAAAAGCACAACCATTCTGGAAAAAAAATATGGTGCTTGTTATTTTTTAATAACGAGTGGGTCCTCCTCTGCTCCGTATGCACTCTCTGAGCCTATCTGGGACACTTTCAATTAAGTGAGTCACGTTTATTTCCGGTATTTGTTCCCAACAGACTTTCAGGGCGTTAATGAGCTCCTGCTGGCTGTTCACATCCCTGTAATTTTCTTTCAGGCGTCTTTTGAGCTGATCCCATAAATGTTCGATGGGGTTGAGGTTGGGACTCATGGCTGGCCATGGCAAAACGGTGATATTGGCTTCAGGGAGTGCTCTTTGTGTAGTGCGGACTGTGTTTGGGCGAGCATTATCATGCATAAAGACAAAGTTATTGCCTACTCTTGGTGAAAATGGGATGACATGTGGCCCGATTACTTGCTCGATGTAACTGGCGGCGGTTACGGTACCTTAATTCAGAATTACCAGCTCTGTTTTGCCGTGTAAGCTAATTTCATCCCAAACCATAATACTGGGACCCCCAAATCGGTCTGTTCCATGGACGGATGGTTCAGAAAAATGTTCCCCTTCTGTCCTCCATACGCGTATCCGTCTGTCGTCACTGTAAAACTTCACTTTACACTCGTCCGTAAAAGCACATTCCTCTAGTTATGTATGGTCCATTCCAAATGTTACCGGGCGTACCTTAAGCGTGCTGCAGGATGAGCCCTCGTCAGTTTCAGTCAAATAGCACGTACTCTGGAGAATTGTCCATCTTCGTGAAGCCGATTCCGAATAGTTTGATCGCTAACTCTCGTCCCTGTGGATTGCCGTAGTCGAGTTTGTAAGGTCCGAGCGGTTACAGTACGCTCCCGACGTGCGGTTAACCTTAGGTATCGGTCTTCCTGGGCAGTTGTAGCCCTAACTCTTCCTGTGCCAGGCCTCCCAGCTACACTTCCGGTCTCCTGATACCGTTCCCAAACGTTTCGGATCGCTCGTCGCGATACACCGAGGTGTATAGCCACAGATCTCTGAGACTGTCCCTCTTGAAGCAAAGATACTGCTCTTGCAGCGGTTTCCATGTCCATATGTCGGCGAAAACCAGGCATAGTGATCACAACTAACACAGGAATCAAACAAAATGGTTAAAAACGTGAGTGTTCCACAATAGCGTTTAGTGTAGACTAAAAACTTAAGTGACTGAGAATTTGTGCATTCGATGTTTTTTTCGAGAACTTCACTTTTTCAGCTACCCTCTTGAAACCAATATGAATGTTGTCGTAATAAACATTGATAAGGGCTCCTAAACATGTCAGCTTGATGGTTCAATGCATAACTTTGTCAACAACTACTTAGATAACTTTATTTAGACCAAAATAGTGAATGATTCGAGGTGGGCCCTATTTAGTTTTGAGTAGTTTACGTCAAATTTTAATCAGAAATACCTATGGCTATTATCCTATAGTATTTTAGTCAAATTGTTTGCAACAAGCACAGTAAGTAGCATCAATAATTTTGAAAATATTATAAGTGAAACAAGTATTTTTAATTTTAAAATCGACGTATTTACGTAACTTTTAAACCCCTCGCTCGTTCTAGGGCCTATGTTCATTAAAATCCTGAGACTACGGCGACATTTTTACGTTACGAATATTATAATTTAACAACTTGATACCGACACCTAGTCATGCCTTGGTAGTCAAATTTCTCAATTAATTTACTTAAAGGCGTAAGAAATTAAAATCAGTCATGGTAAAAGAACGCGTATGTTTGAGTTAGCACGATATATTCACATGGCTGCCTCATGTTTCTGCTACATGTTGTTTTTTGTTGTCAATATGCTAGGTTGTTTACCACTATTTTCGAGCCTCGCTAGGCTCGTGTAAGCACTAATTTGGGCAATCAACTCTTCGGATTTATTTGTAATGAAGCCTACGACCTTCGTGCGCGTGAAATTATTATACAAAATATTACTTCCCGAATCGGATTTTGTTAACAATTTCAAGGTTTTTAATTTTATTGCACGGAAATCGAATGCTTTTCCTAAAATAAAAGTAGCCTATGTTACTTCTTACAACATCAGCTATCTGCTAGGAAAAGTCCCGTCAAAATCGGTCCGTCTGCGCGGGCCCTCTCGGAGATTAGCCGGAACACACAGACAGACAAAAATGTAAAAATAATATTTTTTTGTTATATGAAAGTATAGACGGAAGTACAGTCACGAGCACCAATATGTTTACACTTTCCTAAATTTAAAAGCAATTTTCGCGAGAAATAACAATTGTAACTTGGAAATAGGATCTTTTTCATAAAAATATCAGTTCCAGAATACTATGTTCGTAACAACATGATATTTTAATCAAAACAGTAGGAGAAAAACACTTTTAAAACTTGTTTAGTGTTAACATATTGGTGCCGTCTATACTTTCATATGCATTCGGTAAAAAGCTGTTGTTTTGACATCACAAACAGACACTTCCATTTTATTTATTTGTATAAATTGTTGGCGTTCACCAAAGATGTCCGATGGGGGTATTCCAAATTCCAAGTAAGCAAAGTGCGTCCGCGGATCCATACAAACGGTGCCTCATTTACTGTTGGGCTGTTTGTCCAACTTCAACTGCACCTTGAGGGATCTGTCTGAAGACTCTGAACTCTGAAGCCTCTTATAACGCCGTTGAAGTGGCAGGGTTCTGGCTGAAGCTTATCTAAAGGAATTATTGACATGGCGAAGAAAAAAAAGCATTCACCACCTCAGCTATGTGAATCAGTAGAACAGTTAGTACAAAGGAATGGTTTCAATCTCGGATTGGGAAGTAGATAGCTAGTTGATTAATCTCAGATTATCCTGATGAGATTACTACCAAAATTGGCGAAACACACCTAGTTAACTCAATTTGTGGGCCAAGGCTCAGAGAAATTGCCGTTTGTGTAAAGCTAGTGACAGACAGCTTCAAATACACAAACATCCACACTGTTGTGCAAATTAAAATATATTTTTCGCTTTGCCACCTCGTGTTGCAAAGTCTGATGTGTCCCACTACAGGGCAAATGCCTCCCTTCCCTCGATCTATTTTTCTCAGGCTATGGCAAAGACTTACCGTCATACATAATCCTACGTCTTTTTCAGTGGGGCTAGGAAAAAATTACAGAACTCCACCGACCCTTACATACTCCTTTTCATTCATTCACGTTCATACACGAACCTCATACCTTTCTGAAAGACATCGTCAATAAGGTCAAAGTCTTCAAACAAGTTTAAATGTTTAGATCTATGCTTGTTATCGGTTTTGTACCTCAGTCAATAGCTTTTGTGAATGATACACGTGTTCACTTACATCAAAGTAGAAATCCGTGCTTACCTCATCGGATTCGATACAATGTAGCCGGTCCACGTGGACCGCGTGTTAACACGCGTCAGCAAATACCAGTAAAAGCCTGAACCGTTTCCTTTTACATCGGTTTCTGAGTAACAGAATATCAGGTTTTGGATTTGAAGGTCCAATCAGAGCATTGGAAAATACAAGGTGTAAACGTACCCTTCACGAAGCCGTCAACCAAACATTATTTAAACAAAGTAACCCTACGCAAAAATTATTGCTGGGAAACGACTTTTTTTTAGGGTGAAAAATCACGTTTTACTCAACTCAATGTATCACACTCAAAACATTGTGCTGATGGATGCTTTGAATAGTAAACGGGACATGGAGGTAATTAAAGTAAAGTTATTACCTCTAAAACTATTATTTCAAAGTAATCTTGAAAATTTTGCAACTTTGGCCTCCAATATCTCCATAACTAGAAGGTTCCCAGGTATGGTCCAACAAAAAAATGATTGCAATGATATGGAGAACCACCCTTTATAATAATGTAATTCGAATTAAGTTAAAGAGGCGCCGAGAGGTCCTGATGGCATTGAAAAAGAAAATCTGTAAATATGGAGGCAGGCCTTAGCTCATATTGCCCAGCACATGTTCAGAGGCGAAACAGGGATTCATTCAGAATTTGCGAACCACGCCCTCGTCATCTAACTTTTCGCGATTCTTGTATGTTCTGTGGCTTTGAGGAACCTGTCCGAGGCCACAACCAACGACCTGCCGTCGAGGTGGCAGTTCTGGTCAAAACTAATTTAATTAAAAAGAAAAAGGGAAATCATCGACACGACCAAGTAGAATGTGTTTTATTAGATCCTTTTACATGTCGTCAACAATTTGTATCGCATTGTTCGTCGCTACCACGAATACGATGGTTGTAACTTTGTAAGGAGCATTTAGTTACAATTCCGAATACGTACCTAAATAGGCTTACACAGGCTTCATTTACATAATATCGCCGTCTGCCATTGGCACGGTCTTCCATGTTTGTATTAAATTAGCATTACAATTAGCGAACAAAATCCATTTAGGTAAGGCATTGTTAATTAAAAGTGTTGCTATGTTTTTATTCAGTGATATTATTTGCGTAATTTAAGTGGAGTTTCTAAGTAAATCAATATATGGGAAAGTGTCGTTGTTCCTTTGCTGTTTCATCAAACGGCTTCGCGTAAACAACTATGTAGCACCTAGATACATGTATCTATAGTGTTGGTGTCGATATTTATTGTTAATCAAACTCTTCATATTGTATCGAGTCGGGTAGATACCGTCGTCAGAACAGGCTCAGAATCTCAGATTCAATTAGCAATTCCTATCATCTTATTCAAATTCATCCAATGACGCGTGTACTGCAGAAAAATCCCGAGCACAGTTTTTTCCTATTATATGACATATTTTCGATCAGGAAATAATACCTTCTCGTATGTCCTAAAGCAAGTTTCCAAGTGGCATATGTCTTAAGCATAACATCTATACTTCTTTACTAATATTATAAAGCTGAAGAGTTTGTTTGGTTGAACGCGCTAATCTCAGGAACTGCTGGTTCGAATGGAAAAATTCTTTTTGTGTTGGATAGTCCATTTATAGAGGAAGGCTATAGGCTCTATAACATCACGCTATTACCCTTAGGGCTGAGCAGCGGGTGACACCGCCGGGATCAGCTAGTTTAAGATAAAAGTCCATTATCCTTTATCCTGATTGGGATCGGAGCAGCAAATCTTTTTCTTCGGTAATTTTCCATCTAACGTCAACTCACTATTATGCTCCCTTCCAAGCCATTATAATATCATCTTAGATCTTAAAGAAAGAAATAGATACCTTCTTAAGTTCTTCTTCTAGAGAATCTTCCTATACCTCCTTCCTTCCTTTTCTAGAAGCTTTGTCATCAACTTCATTTGTCATCCACTTTCACGTTGTCCTTTACAAGGTAAGAAGGTGAAATCGAATAGTTCAGCAACATTCGAAACTCCTGCCCGTTCGCCGTTGTTCCAGGGCCCAGACAAGTGGGGCAAACGCTTTCAAAGCATTATTTATTACTGTACCTTGTAGGTACAGTACGCAGTCTTACTGATTGTCTGCAAGGAATGTCTATCGAATACATTTTTGGCTGTTTTATCAGCGATTTCGCTGATAGAATGCCACTTCATCCAGGCCCTCAGTACTTTTTTCTTGGGCCAACATAGTAAGGCGGAGGTCTAATGCTGCACGGTTATTTTGGCACGTGAAAGCAAATCAATAAAAATTGACGAAAATAAAACGCATCAAAGATCATGAGTGGGGTCCTGTGACGTCAGTTTTTGGTAAAAAGTGTACCTACTGAAGTATGACGTCACACGAGTTTTCGACGCACTGTATCGTCTTCATTTTTAGTTTTCGTGAAAAAAGAAAAAATGCGTGTCCAATATGTTTTGGAAATCTGACGGACTAATTATATTTTGTCAGGAAACATGCCTATTTCACAAATATTCAGTAACAGCGTCCTCCTGTCAATGCCGTTCAAGGGCCAAGATAACCTCCAGCACTGCACAAAGTAGGCTAAGTGGTCAGATCCAGGCACATAACATAAATTAATCATATGGCCACATAGCCCGTCATTGTTAAACAACAAAGGAGGAACACACACAAAGTCTAGCCACAACAACCGCAGGTGGTCCTCTTTGAATAGAAATAGGAATTTTCCTTTAGATCTGAAATAATGAGATTGTAGACGCAATATCTTGTATTACCTTATCAGAATATAAATAAGCTTGCAGGATTCGTGATATTGAATGTAGTTGTTACTTATTGGTTTTCTTTGACGGCTTCCTTTTTTGAACATGGCGAGTTATTGGAAGAGTCAAAAATATAATTGGAAGTAGTTAAGCGAAAAGGATCCAATCAACAGCATGGCCAGAAATGACTTTAGTTCACAAACTGATGCTAAATGTTGATACTATAAGCCGCATGTACGTGTGGTCCGGTTCTAATGTTGATAAAAATGATAACCTTTTGTATTTTGGTTGGATCTTTTTACAGGCTGATAGCTTCGATATAAGCATCAGTTTGATGCAATAAAGTAATTTTTGGCCATGCTGTGGATTGGATCTTTTTCGCTTGACTACGTCCAATTTTAGAACGGCACTTGTTTCGATAACCAAGGTTACCGACGTAGCCCGAAGAATAGCCAAACTTAAGTGGCAGTGGGCAGGGCACATTGCTCGCAGAACGGATGGCCGATGGGGCCGAAAAGTTCTGGAGTGGCGACCGCGAACCGGAAGACGCTGCGTTGGAAAGCCTCCCACTAGGTGGACCGATGACCTCGTAAAGGTTGCAGGGATCCGCTGGATGCGAGATGCACGGGACCGGTCAATGTGGCGACACTTGGGGGAGGCCTGTGTCCAGCAGTGGACGTCTTTCGGCTGAAATGATGATGATGAATGATGACTTGTTTTGAAAATAAAAAAAAATCGTTCTCCTCTAGAAGTGAAATCTTGATAGGAAACTTAATCTTGTACATGGAATATCCATATGATCGATACAAAATGGCGGCTTTCCATACACTATCATCCCTCATTAAACCCCTTTAGGCTGTGAATTTTCACAAATCTTTCGTTTTTGTTAGAGAAGTCTAGTGCAAAATATCACGTTGTTTAGGCTGTGTATTTTCCAGTGAATTTAAGATTTTAAAACAAACTGACAGCAGACATAGCTAGACGGGGTCGCGGCAAGCCGAGGGTCCGAGGAGAAGATGGCGGGACGCGGATGGCTTCCTCGTAAATTGGCGAGAAGAAGCACACCATCGAGAGAAGTGGAAGGATTGGGGAGAGGCCTTTGCCCCTGAGTGGGACAATACAGGCTAACTAAAAAAAAAAAAAAACGGTATCCTTCGAAAGTATCGCTTCGTTTTAATTAAAATGAAATGTGCATTCATGATTATAAGTGCATGTCAAACCATTCAGTCATGAAGAAACACACGACTATGAAACACAAATTAATTTACCGATAATGGTGATTAATTGATTAAATGCGAGCCAATCATGAATATCCATAATAATTATACAGAAGCACATTCAACGATTTAAGTTATAATGTTTTCATTTTATATAACAAAGTCCATTTATTAACGTTAGCAGCTATTATAACAGTTGTTTCATAATAATATTAATGTAAGAGGTATTATCTATAACAGCAAATTCTATGTAACGGTACTGATCATTCATTACATAGGAAAATTACTAAGAAGATACATAAGTAGATGTGTGACCTATTATTATCAAACCATCCTTACGTTTTACAATACAAATGTTTTATTAGCATAACCTACACTAAACTTATACTGTCACTTACGGGATATCTTCCGTGATTGTTCATTTTTTTTTGTTTTTTTTTTTTGTTTTTGTTCATTTTTTTTTTTCGTGAAAGCTTGAAACAGTATAACCTACACTATTATGCAATTTATACCAACACTAGCTGTTGCCCGCGACTTTGTTCGCGTGGAAATTTCTATCAATCAATCAATATCTTGATTTTGGATCATAGGTAGGTACATAATTATACAGGTCTTAAATAATTAAAATGTTATCAGCTATGTTCCGCCCATAGGGCATACAATAGTTACTTGCATGGAAGTTAAATTAAATTCATTAAAATTTCATTGTTACATTATGGTTACAAATGATTAAATTATTAAAAATTTCACAGAGAATATAATAGAGAGAAAAATAAACACATACACACACATTAGAGGGCTACTGAACGCATCAGAACGCGTATTGGAGCAGTCATTTGTTTGATAGGAAGTCTTTTACAGAGTAGCAGTAGCGAAGGTCCCATACAACTCGATTCCTACCGGCTTCCCTTTGAAAAAGGGTGTAATCAGTATTCATAGACAAATAATAAAATCACATTAAAGACATGTACTCCGACTTACCTCTTAAAAAAGGGTTCTTTTTTTTTTCGCTGCTGCAGTGTAGTATAGCATTTGTGTACTAGCAGGTCATGGAGATTCTTTTTAAATTGTGTTGTTATGTGTGAGAAAAAAAAAAAGCGGGAAGGACATAGTCTATCTCCTTGCCATATTTCATTACGATCCGATCAGCCGTTTAGTCGTGAAAAGGTAACAAACAACAGAGTTATTTTCGCGTTTACAATGTTAGTATGGATGTATGGATAATGACTTAAATAATATACTATACTATACCAAACCTATTGACTGCCTCGTTAGTCAAGTGATATTGTCTCATTAAAACATCATACATTATCCTTTATTTCTTAATTTCTCATACAAAATGAAGATATCGACATCAGTCATCAGTTTAGTAATATCAGTACTACTGACACATAACTTCACAAGATTTTTTTAAACCAGTAAGTAGTGCAAATAACTCTTCAGTATAATCTTATGAACCCCTTTTTTTTTATTATTGGAGATCATCAAATGACCCCCCCCCCACTCTGGGCGGAGCGGAAGGGAGTGTCAGACTTGTACTGACTAAAATCCATCCATGTTCCTTCTTTACCCTTTTTGTTCCAGGGCCACGGTATCTCATTCGAACAGTCCCGCAGCAATCTTATGAACCCCTCAGTTCAAACATCAGAATCCAATTTCCTGCTGCAGTGCACTGCGCTCTTTCACCTTTATTAACTTAAGAAGTTTATCTTTCAAGGCAGTCATCGAACAAATATTACGTGACAGCAAATTACTTTGAAATACAAAATACAGTTTTTTTTTTGTCATTTATCGTAGATTTAACGTTATTTAATAATATGTAAAATGAGTGACCAATTAAACAAGTTTTATGGTATTCCACCAACGAGGGATTTTCCAAAAAAAAAAAAATGTACCGGAGCCGAATTCTCGGCTGGCAACATTAATTTTTTCAACATTTGACAACATTGTACGCAAGAACCTTTACGTTCAAAGCATGTTGTGACCTTTGGTCGTTAGCCTTAATATCAAAGACAATATTAAACACTCAACAAGTTTTAGAGGTGTAAAGTAAATAAATAAATTTGAGGGTATTAACTTTTTTAAAGAATATTTTTGCATACTATTCCGTGTGACTAGTTATTAGTAGTAATAATTTGACTACATATAAATACATACTTTGAAAGTTTTTTGAGAAAACTGGTAAAAAAAATTACCATCAAAATCAAAATCAATCAAAATCAAAGCATTTATTTCAAATAGGCCAGTTACAGGCACTTTTGAATTGTCGAAACAAAGTCAACAATAGCTACAGTCCCAGTCACAAGGCATAAAAACTGTGAAAGTACTGTAGTTGCCCATTCCCTAACGTAGATCTCTATGGAGAAGAACGGGCAAGAAACTCCATGGACACTCTTTTAAATCAGTATACTTTTACAAACTCTTGGTTACATCATTCATGTTGAGATGGTACATTATGTGAGAACGATGTAGCAAGATGTGTACGTTAAAAGTGTCCATAGTAAACAATTCAAAAAAAGAAAAAAAAAACAATTCAAATAAGCCGTGGCAACCAAGAGATGACCAGTCACAACTGACAGCGCCCGTTCACGAACATGACGCATGTATCAGCACCATTCAACTCAACCATTTTGAAGGGAACTAAATGATCCGACACACGCGCCACCATCAGCGAGACATTTGAGTGAGCATGACACACTCCTAACCGCCAGGGCACATTTAAGTCAAGAAAAGACGTAGGTTTCCCGCGAATGACAGCTTTCTATTACATAGTACTCACACAATATGGGCTATGCGGCTATATAATACTAAAGAGATTGAAATTATACAAAGCAAAAATAGTTGTACAATCTTCAGCAGCTCCAACATACTATTTAATGCTTCTTCTTCTTAGCGTTTCGATGGAAAAAAGTTTAAATATGCTTAGCCCAAAACTCAGCCACGTGTACCCCGCTCACTGATGCAGTAAATAAATCATCAGGAGCGCAGGTGATTGGGATATGTAATGCTATTCATTTATGCGTCCCTGTCCTTGTGGAGCAGGACCGGCATTGAGCCAAGCATTCATCACCATCTTATCTCCGAAACTACTGAGCCTAAAGATACGTCGTCGTTTTAAAGTTAATAGCCTCGACCAACAACTGAGGAGACTCTCGCTTGGCAGCGGGATCAAGTGCTTGATTCAGAAAACAGTACTTCTGGACATGGCGCGTTTAAATGTATTAAATATGTGCACGTATGAAAATGAATTAAGGAAATAACAATATAAAAAGTCCTAAAAATATAAACGACCATCTAATGTAATTTTCAATATTAATCGCTACACGAGTATGAATGGCACACGTGTTAACTGTTAACTAAGCCATAGTTTGTTTACAATTGATAATGAACCCAATGACATAAAATATTATCACTCACAAGTAGGTATTAACCAGGAACTGATTGCGAACGTAATTTACGAACCCAATGTTTGTTATGAACTTGACGATCGCCAAAACAAACTATTCATTCCATTAAGTCCGCGGTATTGTTTTTATCTAAACGATTTGATTGCTTTGGCGTAGGCGCAAGATATTTTAAAGCGCCTTATCTTTGGTCATTTAATTCTCGTTATCGGACTCGTATGATCGTTGAGCATCGAGAGCGAATTGGGAATTAAACTGTCGGTTATAAAGATGAAGGTTTTCGAGAAACAATTCAATGTACGGTTATAAAAAAAAATCTCGACAAGGAAATCGCCGTTAAGGTAGACCGCAGCGACGGTGGAGTGACGATCTGGGGGCCAAAAAGGGCCGCATCATAGCAGAATCATAGCAGAATCATAATCATCATCATCATCATCATTTCAGCCGAAAGACGTCCACTGCTGGACATAGGCCTCCCCCAAGTGTCGCCACATTCAGAAAAATAAAATCAGAATCATAATAGGATAATAATATGAATTATGTTACAATTCGTAAAATGGTCACAAAGTGACAATTCATAATATTAACTGTCTGTGACCATTTCAACAATTTTAACTAATGAATGCACATTTTAACGTAACGTTAACTAATGAATGCCAATTTTAACGTGATTCATATTATGGTTCCGCTAAAGCGGCCATTTTAGCCCCCCCCGATCTTGTTTGCACAGCAAACCTGGTCAAAAATCGCACAGGATAGAGAAGTTTGGAAGGAGAATTGGGAGGAGAATTGAGAGGCCATTGCCCGGAGTGGGACACTAGATAGGCTAACAAAAAATATATGCAGTAGGTATCGAAAACTTATCAATCCTTCGTATCAATCTGTAACGAAAGACTAAAAGAAATATCTTGGTAAAAATCTCTTCTGGAACAGTATCAAGGCCGTCAACAATTGTCATCAACGTCATTTGATTTGATCAAGGCTGTTTGATCTTAATCACACGTATCGATTTACAAGTATAAACATTGCAGAGATTACACGTGACTTTTCTTAACGCTAAGCTAAAAAGAATCTTACTGCTACTAACAAAAGAGATAATACGTTTGTTTATGAACAGATTCAACGCAAATATTTTTGAGTAACGAAAACCATTTAGGGCCAATTTCACCAATGAAACTGCGGGATCAGGACATCTAAACTACGTTCAAGAAATAGCAATGTTATCATTGTTGTAAAATACGGACCCTGAAACCTCTTGAACGTGGTTTTAATATGTAGAAGCTTTGGCTTGAAACTACATAAAACTCTAAAAAAATACTAACAATGCTGTCGTTAGTACGAAGGACAAGCTGTTCCAGTTTTGTACTTGAACTCTTGAAGTGCCTTCGTTACGTACAATTGTAGAACTAGAAACTTTGCATCCTTGAGTTGCAAAATGTGTACTCCAATAACGTCCGGGTTTCTTAGAAACGGTTTATTTTTGTTTGACTTTAAATAATCCGTGTACTAATGTTTTGTATATAATGTACAAGCTGGGTTTTCCCGCAACATAACCTTGAGCAAGCCTGTCTGAGTTTAAAGTCCGTCTAAGATTTATTTTAGCCCCAATTATCACTAGCAGAATCAATGAAATATTTATTGTATAAAATCAGTAGGCTGTTAAAAAATGTTGGAAGAATTTGGCTGTGAGAATGAAAACCTTATTTTAACAATAATTTTAGCGAAATTAAATACGTCTCAAGTTTTATTTTTTTAAGTCCGTCTCTGTTTTGATTCTTAATATTATTTTTTGATAGCACAATTTTTATATTGTTCACTCAATCGTAACGATAGTGATTTCCTCGACATTTATTTGATACCCTAAATATTAGTAAGATATAATTATGATAAAGAACAATACCACCAATTGTTATTGAATGAGATAGGCCTCTATTACCACAATCATAATTTAATATTCAGAACAAAGTACGTCGTTGTATTCTTTATAGTCGAAACCGAAGACTTCTGCTTACAAGATAAATAAGCTCAGACACCAAAACTCCCATTCATTCCTACCTACATAGCATTAGACGTACACGTACATTCAAGATAGTCGGAACCCTAATCACAAAGGATTTAGCAGAAACAGCACACCACCTGCTTCAAACTACGTCGATTTATGTATTCTGCGGAGTGGGTTAGCAGGTGGGGGTCCGTAGTTCCATAGAGCATATCCCTTTGCTTCATTGATCCTTCCACATTCGGCGTTCTCATTCATTCATTAGTAAAACAGACTATTTTACTATTCCTGAGAATCAGTATTTCATGTTCCGAATGCAATAAAGTAAATGTTACTTCAATGTCTGATGTATACAGGGTGTAAGGAACAGCCCTTCGCAGACTGATGGGGTGAATTCAGAATTATATCATACTAAAATGATCGGTACAGAGAATGTAATTTTACATTGAAATAACGGAAGTAACTGAAAAAACGATACACAAAATGAAAAGTTTCATGAGAAAAATTCCGGTGGAATATGATTCAAAATAAGGAGCTGAATGCACCCTGTCAGTTTGCGGAGGGCTGTCCCTTACACCCTGTATCTACGGTATACTATCTATACTATATAATATATATATAATATAATATATAATATTATAAAGCTGAAGAGTTTGTTTGGTTGAACGCGCTAATCTCAGCAACTACTGGTTCGATTTGAAAAATTCTTTTAGTGTTGGATAGCCCATTTATCGAGGAAGGATATAGGCTACATATCATCACGCTACGACCAACAGGAGCCAAGCAAAAAGAAAACAAGTCAGAAGCGGCGGGTGAAACCGCGGGGCACAGCTAGTGAATTATAATATTACTATTGATGAGACGACAAGTAATAGAGAAGTATGGAAGAAGAAGACATGCTGCGCCGACCCCAAATAAATTGGCATAAGGGCAGGAGAATTATGAATATGAATTATAATAGCCTTATTTGTGTATTCTTTGCCTAAGTTCCCAAGTTCTTCATCATCGTCATACCAGCCCGGAATCACCCACTGCTGTGTATAAGCATCCCCTTTCTTCATCCATGCCTCTTATTCCTAATGAAACACATTAAAACATCAAATTATTTTGCACACCAAAAAACATCTTGGTTGGACACCGTGCTATAATTAAATACCCAACAAAATAAAGGATGTAAAGAGACCCTTAACATAGCCGAAAGGCACTTGTTCTCCCCGTCTTTGCGATCATTTTTTTGTTCTAGACCATACCTGGGAACCTTCTAGTTACGGAGATATTGGGGGTCAAAGTTCCAACTTTTTCACAAGTTTTTTTTAAATACATGTTTGTAAAGATTTTTACTTAACACACCTCCACGAACCCCGTACTATTCAATTCATCCATCAGCACAATGCTTTGAGTGCTTTCCATCGAGTCCTACAGTAAAACGTGATTTTTCACCCCAAAAAAAATAAGTCGATTCCTAGCAATAATTTTTGCGTAAAGTTACTTAGTTTGATGTACAGAATGCTTGGTTGACGGCTATGTGAAGGGTCTGTTCACACCCTGTATAGATTTGAGCAGTTTCATAGAACAATAAGAAAACTTTAATCGTGACTGTGCGCGCAAATCCAAATGTTTTGCTGATTATAATCAGTATGGGAGGCGTAGTAAAAGATAAGGTTGATTATGATTACTTGCATGTGTACATCGAGTTTATAATCCCTGACGGCATGCCTTTTACATAATATGACGATAATTAATTACCTATTGATGAGTAATTCATTATGTAAGGAAGCATCATAGAAAATTCCACATTTTTCCTTGATTACACAAGCGCGGAACGAAGGAAAGCGATATGATGATAAAATAATTGTGTATCTGATCTATCCATGTTTTGACTTAGAGTCAGAACATAATATAATATTCCGAAATTTATATCACGACCTTCAATACGAAATGTAGGTAGATGGCACCCAGAGGGTATGCTAATAAAACCCAAGATTACGATTCGAAACACATCGCATTAAACCTTTTATAATGTAGATTTAGGGAAAAGACCTTAATGGAAAAATAACCTCGGCTGGGTTACTGGCCCAACTAAATAATCGAGACCTACATAATGTAAAGGCGCTCCCTCACCAGGAGCATTTGCCTGTAATGTAACAATCCAAGTTTCGATTTTGTACAGAAACAAGTGAACGTAATGGTCAAAATCGAATCTTGCATTTGTTACATTAGAGGCGAATGCTCCCGGTGAGGGAGCGCCTTAATAAAAACGGTCCAAAACCTGTTTCATGCAAAACTTTTTGGACGCGTATCTTCAAAATATTTTCAGACAAAGTTACGTCGAAAACCAAGACTACGGTGAGCTAAAAAGGATAGCCAATACGGCATGGAATTGTTATTCTTTGATCTAAATGTAAATATTCTCCAACAAGCAACAGACATCCAAAGCTTGCACATACCTATCCTGTGTTATTTTCGAAGTAGTTCGTGAGTGGACTTAAGTAGTGTTAGATCATCGTAAAATTTGGCCTAGAATGTTAGCCGGTGGACGAAAATTAAATGATAGATGAGACCTAATGAAATCAAAATCAAAATATTTTATTTCACATAGGCCTCGATGCGCACTTATAAAACGTCGACAAAAAGGTGCACGGTTCGGGTTGGTCATTTCCTATGGAGAAGAACCGGCAAGAAACTCCATGGTTACTCTTTTCAAATCATTTGGTGTTACAATATTATTATGGATACATCATTTCTACTTAAGTATGGGGGACAGCGTAGGCCCGACAATAAGTCGTTGCTTACTACATAAAAAATGTAGAACAAAATAAAAAGTTAACAAGCAGCTGGGAATCTACAAGCCTACAATGTCGACACATTCACAAACAATCTATAAAAAGAATCTATACAAAGGTAAGAAAATATTGTAAAATACTAAATTAAACAAGTGACACAAATATGCCTTTAACAATGGAAATCGATTAATGTTGCTAACATGGCAAGGCAAGTAGATTATTTGGCTAAAAGATTTTTAATATTGAGATAACGGCTGATAGAGATGATGACGAATGGAACATATGCTGCGGCGACCCCAAAGTTGGGAGAAGCTCAGATGTTTTGTGATATTTTCAAACGCTGGCCTTTTTTACAATATTCCTTTGATTTCTTTTTTAAACGATGTATAGTTCGATGTCCCACCGCAACCAGCCAACGAAACAGGTTTGATTTGTTATCGTCCGTTCACCTGTTGTGGTTGAATACTGCGAACGTACAGACCAAAAAAAATTAAGATCCGGTCTCTTATTTACCCAGGATCAACCGAACTACAAAACCGATACAAATAATCGTAGAAAATTTGAAATTTTGCCCTTTTTGACTTTTATCGAAATCCGGCAGACAGAAAGGTGAAGAAAGAAGAACACATGCTCAAGCCGACACCAAACAAATTGGGATAACGAACGGAGGATGATGATGATAACATCACCTCCCAATATCTTTCCTTCGAGCGAATTTCGCCAATGAGACTGAATCTGAGCGCGATCAGGCACCGCGATCAAAAGCTGCTAGTGTAAACATTTCATAGCAAAGACACTGACAGCTCTTCGATCTTGAACATGGTTTAAATATGGTGATAGTGGTCGGTCAGGTTTAATTGTTAAAATTCACCTTTAAAACCTACAGCATCAAACACAAACTCAAAGCATTTATTTCAATTAGACCATAACAGGCACTTTTGAATGTCAGAAAAACAAAGAAAGCGAAGCTACAATCCCAGGTATAATAACTTGTGAAGTACTGTAGTTGCCAATTCTAATGCGCAGATCTCTATGGAGAAGAATGGGCAAGAAACTCCATGGACACTCTTTTCAAGTGTCACATTAGGGACACATCCACATTAAAGAATGGTAAGACCCCATAACCGATACTGTCGTAAGTACCTTAAGTAACAAAAGACGTTTTATTATCTAAGCAAGGCGCTGGCGGCCATTATGAGGACCATAACTAGTTAAGGGGTGCTGTAGACTATTTGTAGAAGGTTATTGACGTGGCGATCGATGGATTTACTGTCCCTTGAAAAGCAGTTCTTGTTCTATTGTGGGATTATGTCCGGGTTCTATGCTGATATTAGGTTAAACTTATACTGTCACTTACGGGATATCTTCCGTGATTGTTCAAATAATGAAGATATCCCGAAAGTGACAGTATAAGTTTAGTTGTAAACCGTGAAAGCTCAAAACAGTGTTTGGTATTAGGTTGTACTAGCTGTTACCCGCGACCTTCGCCTGAAATTATTATTATAGCAACGCTACTTCCCTATTTGAATCAAATCTTTACAGCAAGATGCAATCTCTGGCCGGAGCGGTTTAAACCTCTGACAACTTCAACGATCCATCAGAACACGAGTTGTCGTGGCCGACTTGGAAATCTCTAAACAGACTTCGAACCCAAGTCGGCCAGAGCAAAGAAAATCTCTGCACATGGGGGTTCATGGACGGTCCAGACCTCAAGTGCGTATGCGGCGTCTTCCCACTAACAATGGCCCACCTTCCATCTTGCACCACATGCCCAGGTGATGCTCTTGATGATTTATTTACTGCATCAGTGAGCGGGGTTCACGTGGCTGAGTTTTGGGCTAAGCATATTTAAACTTTTTGCCATCGATACGCTAAGAAGATCAAATGTTGTTAACAATTTCAAGGGATTTTTTTGCACGGAACCCCAATCTGTTTTCTTAAATAAACTAGCTTAAGTTACTCCTTAAACATCAGGTTTCTGCTAGTAAAAGACCCATCGGAGGAACCAGAACAAACAGACAGACAAACTTTAAAAAACATGTTGTATTAAGTCCCGTATGCTTTCACATGGTTCTCTATTGTGTCACCTAACTTTTTTATCCATAATTTAAAGTGCCATAACTTTTTTTGTCCTAATCATCATTTGTCCGAATGATAACTTACCCGAACTTAATATCACATAATATCACATGCCATGAAATTGAAATACCTAAATATAATATGTCCTAAATCCGTTTGTCATAAATATTACAATCAATAACACACAAAAGACATAAAACCGTTTTCAATAAAAGTTATAAGTCCTAAATTCAAATTACATAATGTTTATTTATAATAATAATATTCTTAGAACAAATTTGTATAACAAAGCTTTTGCTATGAACATCTCTCTCTTTTAATTTTTATTATACATACATAAATATAATATACAATAAAGCAGTTGATTATGAACATGTGGTTTTTGTAAGCAAGCAAGCATACAGCATGCAAGCAAGCATGAAGCATGCAAGCAAGCATGCAGCATGCAAGCAAGCACGCAACATGCAGCATGCAAGCAAGCACACAGCATACAAGCAAGCATGCAGCATGCAAGCAAGCATGCAGCATGCAAGCAAGCATGCAAGCAAGCATGCGACATGCAGCAGGCATGGTTTCTGTCACGGCTCCGGCGCTGCGGGGCTCCGGCGGTCCCACGCGACTTTATCGTCGCAGATGGGTTTTAACGCTCACCACCGCAGCTTCGGCTTGCTGGCCGGCTTAGCCGGCCAGCCTCAGCCGCGGCGGCGAGTGTTACAACCACCTGCTCCTCAACTCGCCGCGGGCCGCCTCGCCCCTCCGCGCCTACGCGATTTTAAATTACACTCTAGGGGTAGGGCAGACAAGACTGCGTGGAGTCGGATTTACAGCGATTCGTTTCTGTCACTAAAACCTAATTTTTAGCAAATGTTTTAGACTAAAAAAATTATTATAAATGAACATTCGGAATAATACACATTATTTAACACAATACTTAGGACATATGACTTTAGGTCATGTAAAATTAGGAGATTCAATTATTATAGTACTCGATATTATGACAGAATACTTTTAGAACTAAAGATAATTATGTTAAACAAAATTTCGGGATTTTGAACATTATGGGTACTGAAGTTTATAGCAAACGTGTTATGGATAATGATTTTCGGACAAACAATTTTAGGAGAAGAAAGGGAGTACCCTTTCACATGCATTCTGAAAAAAGCGGTTATTTTTAAATTACATACAGACATTTCAATTTTATTCATTTGTATAGATGTATAAAATAATGTCTCGATTCTGTCCGCAACTTCGCCCAATTTGTTACATATGTATCCCATAACAATCAGGAATAATAGTGAAAGAACGTTTGAAATCGGATGAGGAGTTTCGGAGATTACCTCTTTCATCGAAACTTGACCTCTTTATAATATTAGAATAGATAGACAATGTCTCCTCAAAATCCTTATCCTCATATCATTTGATCTTTCAAAATCACGGGCTGTAATTGGGTCTACTGCTTGATAGACCGATCAGTGTGAAGAAACAGCTAATTCTATTTAGATACGTCTTCGCTGAGTGAACGTCCGAAACGTTCACTCAGCAAAATCAAAATCAAAATATTTTATTTCACATAGGCCTCGATGGGCACTTATAAAACGTCGACAAAAAGGTGCAGGGTTGGGGTGGTCGTTTCCTATGGAGAAGAACCGGCAAGAAACTCCATGGTTACAGCGAAGACGTATTTTATATTATGTAGTTCCTTCCAATCCGAATCCACATTTCAGCAAGTCCAGGTCAGTAGACCCTTCATATTATTTGTTTTCCATACAGTGCCAATTGTGCCAAAACATATTTCTATCAATGATCCATCCTATCACAATATCCACCATGTTGATTTTGGCTCGTTTCCAACATCAAATTCTTGAATAATCATGTATACTATTTGGAAGGATTCTCCTGTTATAACAAGTTGTTTACATTATCAAAGAATCTTTTTCCATTAGTTCACTACTCAAATCTGAAAGTGGCAGTTAGACAAGCATTTGCGAATCTGAATGCCAAACAGATCAAGCCTTACCATATAATTTGAGGCAATAAATAACATCAAATAAGGTTAAAAGTGGAGGAGATCTAGATTAAAGTGGGCTGATGAGCAAAAAAACTTGAGGAATTAATCTAGCTGGAGCTAGTTTGATCTAGAAGTTTCGGCACGATGTTAAAAACTCCATTATTATTATAGGTGCGTAGTACTCGCTGCAACCGACGTGCATGTTTGACCAGATGTATGAACGTGGACGGAGCAAAAGGAATTCTGTAATTTCTACCTACCGCGATGGAAAAAAATTATGAGTTTGTGTATGTATGTGTGTATCGCACAGAATAATAATCTAATCAAATACTACAAAAAAAAATGTTGATAGTGCAACACGTGTCGATTAAAAAGGAAGTGACCTCGTAAACAAGCTAACGTAATATTTTGATCTGCAACTTTATGACCGGTTATTAGTCATGCTCGACAGTGTTAATTTGTTTTCCTTGATACACAATTCATCACGTTATCTCTATGATAAGTTGTGCGTAGAAAATGGCAAACATTGCAGAACTACGGTTCATATAATACATCGTGATCAAATACACCGATGTAACACTCCATCAATAACTCAGCCAAACGCAGTTCACTATTAGACCTCTCCCAAGCTGAACCCACAGGTTCTCTATGTCTCCGCTTGCCGTTTCCAGTCTTTTTACGGTCGTTGGGCCATCTTGTTGTATCAATCAATATTGTGAAACTCTCAAGATGACAGCTATCGAGATTTGTTGAACGTAATGCAATTAGAGTGCAAGGTTCCTGTACAAATTGGACGGAAACTGCATCAAATATGGCGACGGCAACAAGTCCACATAAACCCAGCTTGTGTCGCCAAAAGATATTCCAAAAATATGAATATGTTCCTACACGCGTAGACGACTAGAAATAGTTGCGTGCTCCTTTGCATATACTCGTACTAATGCCAATTTGGCAAGCAAATTTGGTAGGTAACGAAACCACATAAGTGTTATTATTATTACCGTCGATTTTGATTTTTTTTACTGATTTTTAATTAGGTGTTTTTTTTTAAGAGGCCGTAATAAAATGTTGATGTTGAATTAAGTCGGCATATGAACTCATGGGAACGAAAATGTCTACTTATAATACAATACAAGAATAAACGTAGCAGATGCAACTGACGCACAATTAATGCTTAAAATTACAAAAGGAATAATGGAAGTAGATGCTATCAAACACTTAGAAAATAATGCAAACCTGTCAGCAAGACACTAAGGTGTAAGTATACGTGAGAACATGCTAATCGGATTACATAGTCCGTAAGTAGAAATACTAGTTCCAGACATAATAGACCTTGATCGTGAACTCAGTCCAGGAGGACAAGGTTAGTTTGATATAGTCACACTACAGACAGAATCTGTTCAGTTTTGAGGCTAGTATGATGATGTTCACGAATCGTGATTACCAGCGAAGCAACGTAAGGATGTTATGATGGTGTCTTCACTGTCCTTTGGCAGTTGTTTTAATAGGCGACTTATTATGAACTAGTAGGTCTAACTGCTAAAGTGTACGCAAATCATTATCTAGTGAAAGGGATCTGTGTCCATAATTCTTAGCTATGCCATTGCCTCGTAGTAGTTAGACAGTTATTTAATGGTAGTTTTACAGCCTTGTGCTTCATGTAAGATGATATGGCATGAGCTGCATCCTAATATTGCAACGGGACAGGATCGCGCACTCGCAAGCAGCTGGGCTATTGTCGGTTTATGTAGGACATTCGTTGCATTAATTTACGAGTTTAGTTTGCCACAGAACATTAACATGGTTCTACATGGTGCTTGTAAATTCATAGTGCAATGGTGGCGATAAACAATACGATGGAGACAAAAATAATGTATCACCCTTTGCTAGAACGACAGAAACAACGCATCACCAACGATTTGTCAACAAAAACATTAAGGTTGATCATTATTGTTTACATCAACAGTTTGATTGTATCCCTGGTCTGTTGTTTAATATTGTCTATTCAATGGAAAATTTCATCCAACGTTAAGTATAACGGGCGAGGATTCGAGGATTACTACAAATTGTTCGGACGGCGCGGCGTCGAAAAGCAATCAAGGAAGTGGCTGAGGACGTAATGAGGGTGCTTCGGGTTTCTAAGCTCTATAAACTGAGCCTTCACTTACTGTCAATACTCAAGATTAAAATACTTGCTTTGTTTTACAATGGAATTAATTCGTGCTTCTTTCTCAAGATTGTTTTCCAAGTAGGCGAAAATCGTAGGAGTCTGCGTGTTTCCTTACATAATTTAAATATTGTATGAATAATGTTATGATGGGTGATACAGCTACTGATCGAGGTTCTGGGTTGCGGTTACCAACCTACTTGTTTCAGCTTCCAGCTGCTTCCTTTACGAAAAATCGATAGGCTGTAAAGAAAATTTCTGAATTCTAAATTAAATGACACCGACAGTTTGCAGGTCGGTACAATCATTACGTCATTACCCATGTGATAATTTCACTATCAGTGTCTTCAGTAGTTTCTTTCTTATTTCGCTTTGGTTTTCTGATTTCTCTCTGCTATCGGAGCTTAGTAGTGGCACAAATACAGTGAGGCCGCCATTCTACTAAGCAACAACCAACAGGTCTATCAGTGTTCCAAAATGTTTCCCATTAGAGTAACGATTACACAACTAATTTCCAACACTCTGGTTCGTTTAATTTCTACGCGTCGAGGCAGTGAGTATTATCTTAATCGATTTCCTTCAGTTGCCCCTTTCAGCTTGTATGTACACGGAGATAAGGAAACCATGTGATAACGTATATGTTTAATATGTTGTTTATAGATGATTTTGCGTATTTCGCCATTAATACTAAGTCAAACGCAGCTGAAATACAGATAGATAACAAACACGCAGTATGCCTATTAAGTAAAGCCACTGCACAACCAGTTTTGATTCTCATATGAGTGTCGTATGTCATAGATGCAGAATTTAATTATGAAGATTGAAGGTGCAAGATTTTATGACAAGCCTCAAAGGGAAACATCGTGCGCTCATGAAGATTCACGTGATCGCAATAATACATCTTACATACTCGTATGTGCGGAACGAAATTTTATTATTTACGGTTCTATTACCTACCTAAAAGGCAGTGTTAGAACATTGAAATTGATATTATGTTTATGTTAGTGCGTGACTTTAGGATCTTGAAGTGTTTTAAAACATCCAAATACTTCTGAAAGCATACAAGTAAACCAAAAAGACTTTCACGCATTAACACAGTGGAAAAACTGGACAAAAAAATACTGCCGAATTTCGCAAGTCGTAAGACCCATTATGGCTCTTGTGAATTTTACTTGAACCTAGCTGGCTAGAGCTTCATTATTATCCTCTGTTGGATTTCCCCGCCTCTTTCGTAGATAATCGTGCATTTAGACAGTGTTCTACTAAGGCTTTTATAGTTGGAAATATTATAAAACCTACTCACGTTTTTAAACCCAACGTCTTCTGCCTAGCCTTTTCCCAACTATGTTGGGGTCGGCTTCCAGTGTAAGCGGATGCAGCTGAATACCAGTATTTTACATGGAGCGACTGCCTATCTGACCTCCACAACCCAGTTAGTACTGGGTAACACCTCTTGGTAAGTAAGACCCAACGGAACATAAACTTGAAAAGTAAGCAGTTCATATTCTGCTATCTCCAGTTTAAATATTTTTATCTCATTATGTCAATGACATTGTGGGAATGGTGCGATGACCTTTTGGTATGAAAAATCTTGATTCATCATTGGCCAAGACTACATCAATTAAACGTCACACGATGCAGTGATAACGGGTGTAAAGTCCGTAATGGTGCATTGATAACTGTGTCAGATTACTCTCGAGACCCTTTGAAAATGCCTAGTTAAGCCTGCATTAATATGCCATTTTGGGAGTCTGCCATTTTTTCAACTTTTCGAAGCGCAAAGGCCAAATTCCGCCGTGTTCAACTTGTTCAGATACTTGACGTTTTAATAGGTTGTGACAAAAACGTTCGCGGGCCGGTTTAATTAGTTTTGTAATGAAGGTTTTTGTAGCTGTCAGTTTGTGACCTTGTGCGACAATGTTTGTAGAAATTAAAAGGCGAATAGTAAAAGGTGGATTGACGAAACATAATATTATAAGCCCATGCATGAGGATTTTAGGTTTCTGATTTACTTTTTCGTCTTTCAACAGAGGTAAGATTTATTATGGTGTGTTGACTGAAAGGAAGCTAGTAGGATTCTTGATCTTCTTCTTATCGTATCGATGTTCCTTCCATATTAGACGGTATTGGCCCAGTAGGTGGCCACGTTTATTGCTGCGGCAGAAGGATTCTTGATGAATATTAGTTACTTGATTATTTCGTCCGAGGTCTTACGGCCAAGGCCCCTGTATTTATATAAAGGTGTCCTCATTTAATTCAGGTAAAAAAAAAACATTTTAATAATAAAATGTAGTATAATTCTGTGTTTCAACACAGTTTTTTATTAAATCAATGACCTTTTGCTCTACACAAGTTATTAAGCAATGGTCAGTCGCACTTATATTAAATTATCAATAACAAATTACTGTTTGTGCCTATGTTAATAAACTAATGTGTAGTAATGTAGATTAAACCTTATCGTGTAGGTAAGTAAGGTTTGTTACAGTGTGATAATAAAATAAAATATATTAGAGTAATAGGTGTTGGACTGAGTTAATCGGTAGTGGGAAAGGTGTGAACCATTCCCGGTTAGTATTTTAAGTAAGTCTTATAGACTTTAAGATAATATTTTTTTTATCGTGCCGTTTTTTTTTTAATTGATAGTTTCATTTTCTCAGAAAGTAGGTTTTGTCAAATAGGTATTATGGCGAAAAACACCAAACATACTGGCATGCGAATTTATGATCGGTAAATGTTATTTTAGTAACAGGTATTTGTGAATTATTTGCCTAGAAAGGAGTAACAGACGAAATGTGCCGAGAGCGGATGATTATGGACATCCGTATAGGTACCTATTTTGACCGCGATTTAGGTCCCAATCTACGTAATTAGGTACGTAAGCTTAAATGCAGTAATGTTGACAGTTTCAAAGGTCGCCGCTCGTTGATTATTGTTACATTTAGAGAGATAGGAGTAGGTACCTACCTACGTGGCTGTTTCCTATATCGAAGTTATTTACCTACCTAGGTATATTTTGGTAGGTTATAGGTACCTTTAAGGGCTGGAGAATGATGAGTGGTGGTACCTACTACCTATCTTTCTCAAAATCAAATAGGTACCTACCTACCTACTACCGCTTATCTAGGATTTGCGTGAACGGTGGACCACGCACAAAGTCAAATGAGTATCATATAGGTACCTACGTTTCGTTGGAACTGGTACTTAGTTTCCATCATTTTCGCATTTCTGCTATTTTTCATAGGAAACTACTTAAGTACCTACAAAATTTATACAAAGTTTCCATGATAATAATTTAAAAGTGTATTTCTCACGCACAACACAATGCACATTCCTTCTAAACAATTAGAAGATTTCTCTTTACTGATCTAAATAACACCCAGGTATACCTAGCAGACATTCATACGTGTTTAGTCTTCTAATTAAATTCTTAGTTGCCGCGCTTAATGCATTAGCCTACATTGAGCCAATGGCACCTTAAATATTCCAACAGGTAGAAATCCGAAAACAATAGGTATTGAATTTAGTTCGGTCACTCCGAAACTAGTTTGACGACCCTTTTAAGTTTTAATATTAGGGGTTTGTATGAACGATTTCGTGAAAAGTGATATTTCCATACTAACATTTTTTTTAATTTCTCGGAAACGTCTGAACCGATTATGATGCAAATGCAAACTATAGTTAGAAAGAAAAAAGTTGCGCTGCACTGCGTATCCAAAATTCTTAAAACACATTCTAATGACAAAAATATACGCACCTACTTGAAGTAGTGAAACCGACAGCACATTGAAACAGGTGTTTTGACAAACTACTCTATGAGGTAATATGCAACTACTAGTACGGTTTTTAAACTCTAAAATGTGCATAATTTAACAACGAATCCAATAAATATGGAATTAGGAAAAAAAAAACTATTCTTCAACGTTACAAACCGAACGTTACAGAACAAAATGTGAGCAAAAAACGGAAATTTCAAAGTTAGAGACGTATTACTTTTAATGCTAATATTGTATGAAGATACAAATTTCTAGAATAAAACTATCGGTTCTTTCATTACTTCCTAGTTAGGTACTACGCATCACATAACATTGTGATATAAAATTATAAACACGCGTTAATTCTAAAGTAAACATTACACATGAAGTAAAATAACAAATTTTAACGCGTCGCTAATACAATACAACGTCAATAAAATAGCAAAAATAAGTACAAACTACGATTCTTACCACAAAGACGGGTTCAAAGCAACAAGTTCACGGCCAAAACACAAAAACTGCAAACTGAACACAACACCAAGAAACAAACAACTTTGTAAACACTGGCTACACACGCGGTCGAATAACAACAAAGTAAAAAGTTTTAAATAAACTCTTTTAAACCCTTACAACGAATATTTATAGTTCAAAACTAATGAGAAACTCCTTCGAAACCTGCCGAGTGAAAGTTTTCGCGATAACCACGGAGAGGTTATGTTATTGTTGTGATGTAACGGAAGCGTCGACACAGTACGAACTCCGCGCTATTACTGAACGAACCGGACTGAAGTGAATTGCGAACCGCAAAACGGTTGGCGAGAGAATGGAATGACGCACTATATTCACTCCCCGGTACGCGGTTTTGTTAATTTTATGTTTGTTGCAAAGACCGCAATAATACATTGTAGGAAGGACTTTGCATAGTTCAGAGTTTGAGAGGGGCCAAAATAATTGCGCACATGCGCATTTCGTTTGTCCCGATTGCCATTTGTAGTCCGAGTCAAGCCATTTCTTTCTATTATGCCATTTCAAGGCACTTTTGAAAGTAAAACTTTATAACAAAAGAAATAGAATTCATTCTCCATATTTGTAGATTTTTGATAGTCATTACGGCTTGTCAGCAGCCCGAAAATCTGACAATCAGTCTTACATAACCATAACAGTATCGTGTTACCCGGGATTGTGCAGATCAGATATGCAGTCACCCCATGTAAAATACTGGTTGGTATTCAGCTGCATCCGATTAAACTGGAAGCCGCTCGCAACATGGTTTACAACAGGGTTACTCAGATGATGATGATTTCTTTGGGGTGGTATTAAAATCGTTACGGAAGAAAAACAATCGGATTTGCAACGAAGTTCAACGAACAGGTGCATTGGATGTTTGGATGCCTACCTAAGTCTTTAGTAGATATCTAGCTAAAGAATCGGACGGTAAGGGTGAAATCACATTTGTCAATATCGATTCGCATTAATTTATCTATTGAAAATAGCTATTTTGCATGGAGATGCGTAGGTACGTATGAATGTTCCTTTCCGAAAGGATTCGGTTTTCGCATTTTTGTGTTTGAAATGCGTACAAGTGACTCGAATTTAGAGTCGAGAAAGGATGCTTATTAAAGCGAACGCATGAGAACGGATGCATGCGCGAAATTCAAATTTTCTTAGGTTTTTTTTATTATGTGAAATAAAATATGATTCGCGGCCGTAACAAATAGGCGTTACAGAGTTATAGTCATTAATCAATATAACCCTCTAAGTTCATATAATCCCATTGAATGATTTTATCATGAAATAGTTGACAAATGTGATTTAACCCTGATAAACTTAGTACCAGAATAACAAGAATATTTTAAGTATAGGGAGAACTCCGAGTGCAAAGTTTACAAGCATTTGAAACATGCATGATTCCCGCACGTAAAATACGCGCTTTGACGTGGAGTTGCGGACACCAGCCCGTTATACAATATAATACAACATGCATGATTCGCGATCTTCGGGTAATTATTGATGCAAAATAGGATTAGGTATAGAGTTCTTAAGATTTTTAACGAGTTTCAGTGAAATAGGTAAGACTTCAGTGTCTTCCTAGCAGAAAAGTCTGATCTCAGTCCTCAAATCTGAGGTCCAAAATGCTAGTCAAATGAAATAAATAAAATTTCGGTGGCACGGCGGCACCATGTGTAATGATCTGTAGTGTATTTTCATAATATAACAGTGTCTGGTATTCTAAAGTATTTATTCTTACCTATATTTTAATTTGGAAGAGAAAAAATTCTCTTTTATCTCGTTGTACAATTTGGAAGACGACGGAAGGCAGTGCCGCTCAACCACAGTGACCATACTGGTTTCCATGAAAACGCTTTTATTGATGGCGACAGTGCCGTTTACTGCTGATCTGGAGCGGTGACCGCAGATGGAATAACTAAATTACCTGCGAGTAGTGCTGTCACTGGCCGTTTATACAATCCTTTCTTTATTCTCAGTTCTTTTACCTCTGACAGCAACTCAAGCAGCATTCCACCAGCAACCTTATTTCAGAAGAAAATAAATAAGTAACACTTTGATTTTAACAGTAATGCAACCCATGATTCAATAATATTAAGTCAACGAAAATATCATTATTTTCGTTGACTTAATATTATTGAATCATGGGCTTGATCATTCAAGCAAGCAAGCTCCGAGGTAAAATAATTATGTAACATTGTAACTATGAAAAGACAGTAAACATAGCGAAGAGATGCATTTTTTTGTTAGTTTGAAGCATAGACGAAGGTGAAGGTATGACGTTCGTACTACAAAATTCTGCAGCGGTACTGCCTCAGTTAACACAACGCCCATGACAACGCGCCGCTGTCTTATTAATCGTGTTTGGACAAAATTCGAACATAATAGCAGTGTAGGTTCTTCGATCGGTCCTTAACACTGTTAGAATTGCCCGCCATTTCATTTCAACCAAAGAGTTAGCGGGTGCGGTCATAAATCAGATTGCGTGCGCCACTTACTGTTTGGGAGATCTTAGACGATCAATGTGGAATTAGTTTATTTATCGTCCGTGAATTGCAAGGCTAAAATTATCTTTAAAAAGAGTTGGAAGATTTTTGTATGAAGCGTGGCCTACCCTACTTCCGCCATTTTATTTTGTTTTCAAACCTGCATTAAACAATAGCTGGTATCAATACAAACGAGTATTGTATGAGAGAAAATGTTCTTAACCGTCACTTTTCCCAAAATATAAGCTATCAAAGTTGTATGGTGAAAATTGAAACTTTTATGGCATTTATGTCGGCAATGTGACACTGTATAAGATTTAAACTTAAACAAAACTTGTTTGTATTGTTTTGTTGTACCAGTAATTAATTAATACAGGTTTTATGAATGGCTTATAAAATTAAAGTTGGACTGATGGCCAAGATTGTTACTTCGATGGCCTCTGAAATGTGACGCTTTAAAAGATTATGTCGTAAGCAAAATTCACAGCGTGGCCGCTATTTTGAAAATAGAATAAAATGGCCAAAGTTAAGCGGGCTATATTTAGCCCGTTTAACTTTGGCCATTTCTGGACTGAGACTTTCTTTCTTTCAGAGATTTCTTGACTGGGATTTTTAACGGGGAAATCGGAAACCGATGCCAAATTGACGGTCTACGGTACCCTCAAAAGATCTGAAAAAAACCGGTAAATCTGTGATGTGGAAATCCGATCGGATTTTTTTTTCTCCTGGCAATCTTTGGCCTATCTGTCAGTGTCGTTTCATACGGTTGAAAATTCAAACAAAACGTTGTTTACGAAATACAAAATCGAGAACGTATAAAAGTTGTTTTATTACTTTACTGTTTGATCTAGAGAGAATATTGAAACTAATCAAGATGATTAAAACCAAACCATGGACCGGTGGTACTGACGAAGAATATGAAACACAACATTTCGGTTTCGGGGCCCAACGCCTCAAAATAGCGGTGCGCCAAATGGTTGAACAAAAAATTACGAATGGAGTTAAAGATATGGAATCTTACTTGCAAGAATCTTTGGATCTCAATGAAACTGATAAGGTGACACTAACAAGGTCTTGTGATAAGTTAATTCGTTTGTATTGTGAGCGTGCGGGGCCTTCACTGGGGACTATTGATGAAGAAATTGAAAGGATGTTGAAAATCCCACAGAATGTCTTGTTGCCTGAAGATGAGGTTCAACTGGAGCAAACATCGGATTCGGATTTTGAAAAGTTAAAAGAGGAGGTGGCTTCACTAAGGAGGAGAGTAGAAAGAGGTGCGTTAATGGAAGCTTTACTCTCTGCTGAAGAAGAGGAGCTTGCTTCAGTGGAAAAAGTATGTGAGACAGCAAAGAAAGACATGGAAGCAATTGATCTACTTTGTAAGAGTGCAGACAATGGTGACAGTATGAAAGTCGTTCAAAGTGAAACACAGTTCCTGTGTGCAAGTGCTTCATTTATAAATAAACAAAATAATATTTTTGATAAATGAGTGTTTAAGTGTGGCTTTATGTTATGATGCCGGACACATAAGATTCTCTAACTTAATTGTATATTCAAGTGTCATAAATTTTGTCATTTTGGCTCATTTACTCCAACAAGACTCACTAAATATGTTAAACACTGAACATTATTTTACTAAAACATTATTCTGTCTTTGCCACATTCAAATGATTGACAGAAACAGTACAATGTTGTAGATACATGCTAGCGGGCCTTAAATTTATTTTTGATGTTTGTAGAATTAGATTGAAAGTAGATTGATAACTTTTTAACAACTTGTCCAGAAGACTTCTTAAGAGGTTTCTCTTTGACTTCACTCTTCTTCTTTTCATGTTGATGAGTTTGAGTCATGGTGGTGAAAGGATTAGTCAGCCAGATGTGTTACCAAGTGCTAGCTGTCCAGGTTGCGCCAGGCGTTTTTAATCGCAGTATGAAATTTTTGGTGCCTCAAGAAGGTTCCATTCAGTTTTGGGGGCACTAATAGATAGATACCTGAATTGATTTTTATTTACTTTGGTTCCATAACTAGAAATCTCTCTCTGAAAATTGTACTTTAGCAAAGTAGAATCATAACTCGGGACAGGTCATAGATGTGTTGTTGAACTTGAATACTCAAGCAAATTCAGTGGGACATGCTGCTCTGTAATTCCATCCCAAATCAATAATTACCCTGATTTTTTGGTTTATAGTGTTTAACATTTTTGCTCCCCATGATTAGGTACTGTGGGTGTATTTATTAGGTACACTTGTGCCTAACCCCTCAGGGATTCCTAAAACTAAATATATTCCTTCAGTTTGTATAATATTGTTAGTTAAGTAAGTAAAACACCACAAACAGTCATTTTTATTTTAATGTAAAAACAGAACCTCTTACATAAAATTCACCTAGAAACGAGTATCATAGATTAACAATACTTATTACATCAAATCTAATATAACATCCATGTTACATCATGATTACTATTTAATGTTTTTAATCTCCAAAAAAACTATACAAAAATTGATACATTAAGTTTTTATATTCACTTTAAAAATGTATGACTTGGCACATAGAACATGAAATAGTTAAGTCTAAAGAGATTCAAAGAGTAAAATTATATTGAAGAAAATATAATTAAACATTATATTGTACTAGTTTTATTCGTATCACATTTAAAACTTAAGCTACTGGCACACCTATTAAATGAAGAGTTTTACTCCGCTGAATAAATTACAAAGAACCCACATTACGTAAACTTATACTGTCACTTGCGGGATATCTTCCGTGATTGTTCATTATTTTGAACTCCACATTACATTAACTTAAATTCAAGCATTATTATCTTTTAAATTTTATTCTCTCATGTAATTGTTAAAAGTTTCTGTGATATATCAAGTAATATTACAGTATGTACACAATTCATGAGTAGAAATCATTATTTATATAATTGAGAGATGACATAAAATCTGCAGTTATTATCTTTATGTTATGAACATTGTTTTTTATTTCTTCTAAATTTTGATCGAAACAAATTACAGATTTTAAAATTAATAAACATTTGTATAGTTGGCATACAAGACCTAAATATTTGTTTACAAAATTGTTTTTAAACACTTCAAAAATGTGAAAAATAATGAAAATTATCATACCACTGCCAAACTTTATTGTAAACTATACTCTTTTTTTTAGTAAAAATAAATATTCGAACTTGGATTTTTTCTGTACTTTCCTATTATGTTGCCTCGTTATGTTACGTTATCTTTCAAATCAGTTTAGAAACTCGAGGCGGAAAATTATTCTATACACACTGAACACAGTAACAGTTAATACCTACATACAATGATAGGATAGCCAACTAGCGTCGAATAAATAAACATGAACTATTCTATTTATAATTAGAAAAGTGAAGACGAAAGATTAGGTTCAGCACAAATAAAATAGGAGTGCAAAGCAAGACATTTGAATAATACGCTTTATTTCTATGAGTTTAAAGTTGTTTTTCTGACAGACAAGGCACCCTGTTTGTCTGGCACTGTTTTGTGTTTGCATATTAATACACTGAAAATAAACAAATACCATGCTCTGCACTCCTCTTTCATTGAACTGGGGGGTTACCATGAGGTCTTAAAGCAGGAGTAATTCCAGTGTGGGAAAGAGACAGAGCTATATAGGTCGTCTAGTGCCATCTCTTTCCCAGACTGGAATTACTCCTGCTTTAAGAGGTCATGGTAGGCCACCTGAGCCTTAGAAATGAATTGGATAGACATTTTCTTTACAATACTATATTTTTATCTCTTGCAATAAATCTATAAAATTATAACATGCTGTATGAATCTTTATAACATTGATTAAGAGCGAAAAACTGTTATGTGTATGTATAGCAGTATGGGTACAGGGACGAGCATCAATACGCATACACTTACCTAAATTTAAAAGCAGTTTTCGCGAGAAATAACGATTGTAACTTGGAGATAGGATTTTTTTCATAAAAATATGAGTTCCAAAATACTATGTTCGTAACAACATGAAGTTTTAATCAGAACAGTAGGAGAAAAACACTTAAAAGTTGTTAAGTGTTTACATATTGGTGCTTGTGACTGTACAAGTTAATCTTTTAAAGTAAGGGTGTTTTTGGCTTTAAGTTAGGATTATAGCTCTCTATTTCTCAAACTAAATGCTTGTTATAAAGATCCCTACAACTTTGGTAACATGACACACCATTCATAATTGATTAATACTGCTTATCACAGATGGTAAACAAAAAAAAACAATAATTAATCATCTCTAATGAGTTTATGTACAACACTTTAGAATTTATGCTTTATCTTGACTCATATTTACAATTTGTTTTTACGCCTAAAACTATACAAATGGATTACGATGTATGTCCTAGTTTATAACACATAATTGATAACAAGAGTTATGTTTTTTAAATTCAAACTTAATAATTAAGTATTAATCTAAATTAAATAAGACTTTGTTTAGTTTTAAATTCCGTATGACTTATGAAATTAAAATTCTTTCAAACTTTTATTTCTTATTGTCTGTCCTAAAGATGAACACCCAGTGTCCAACATTTATATATGTATAACTACAAATATATTACAAATAATAAATCATTTTATGTTCACTTTTCATACATTTACTTGACTTAATCGATTTGGTAACATTACCACAGAAATAACATTTAAAAAACAACACTTTAGATACTATAACTAATTCATAGGATAAATCTTCTAAATTAATATTTGGAATGTTTACAATATTACAATTTATGGAAGATATAACTAGAATAAGCGATATAAATTATAAAAAGTCTTACAAGAACACAGTTTTCTGTAGTTGGCGGCGACAACTACATTATTATGTCTTTTGGTGGCACACTTTGTACTAGAGATGTTACGGAGCTTTGACTCCGACTCCGATAAAATGTCGGAACTTCCGATTGATCTTACACCTCCGGTTCCGATACCTTTAAATCGGAGGTCGAAGCATAGCGGCGACGGCGGCGCGGGCGCGGGGCGGCTGCAGTCAACGTGTACGAACAGGGTTATGCATGTCGCCCGGGGAACACGCGTTGTCATCGATTAATATTTCACTTGTTACGCCATACGGATGGTTTTGTTTTGTTTTGTGCGGCGTGTCAATTAAAGATATCTTTTCGTTTTTGATTTCGACCATAAAGCCTAAACACATCTTTCTTATGCCACCATCTCCGAACGACTCCGAAAAACCAAATTTAAAAACTCCGACTTCAGTTCCGATAAAACCACCTCCGTAACATCCCTACTTTGTACTAAAGATGATTTTAAATTGATTATTACAAATATTTCTTTGGTATAAGTTACAAATAGTATATCTACCTGAGCTGAGTAATGAGTATTTAACGATAATCAGTATTGAGTTTGACTACTAGCCTTTTCTACAGTGATGTAATACATACAAATATATGTATTATTGAGAACATAAAGATTTCTATTTCGATTATTATTTCATAAAGTATCCTATCTAAGAATCAACAGTAACGATTTAACATCGCCTGAAAATATAAATAGATTTACAGACTATAAACCAATTTGATTTGTTACAATGCAAAGAAATATATTTTGAGATAAATAGTACAGTGTAACTATTTACTTGATACAGTGACATTTTCTCGCTGAAAATATGGCCTCCTTGAACATTATACAATACAGAGTTGATGCACAGGTATTTCACACTTGCCCTGAAAGAAGAAATCCAAAAGAAACCTTATCTTAACGACATTTAAGATCACTTTGATTTTTATTATGATGCTTAGTCAGAGGTAAAAATCTGTGAAGGGACTGTATGGTAACTCGGGTCACAATAAAATGTCAGACCCTACCTTTTCAACTGTACCAAGTAAGATAACCAAACTGTACATTGCAAAATGTACCTTAGCCACTAAAACATGCAAATTAAAGTCTGATCACTGAACTGACTGAACTGAGCGTGTAACAAAGCAACGGATCCTTGTGACGTCACACATAGGCCGGCGGGCGCGCGTCCACGACCGTGGTGACGCGCTTGGCCGCCGGCCCGGGCCACGACCACCCACTATCGCTCAGTGCTACCAGTCACACTGGTCCACTCCATTCTGTGTTGTCCTGGAAGAAAATTGACAATTACTTATTGATCATCATCTTTATTATAAATAGGAGGGCTCCTATTTATTGAAATATCTCTACATATAATAAAATCGTTAAAATCCGATCCGATGTTCCGACTTGGCGCAAAAACTACTGCATAGATCCTGTTCAAATTTTGCACAAATATCTGTAATAGGCTTCTTCAAATGTTAGGCTATATATTATCACGCTACTTGCTGAAGGGGATGAGCAATATTGCATTATGTCAGTATTATTCAATTGTTTATCGTTTCAGTCATGATATGCGTAATAACGTCTATTTCAAAGTATATGTCAGCGAAGCAAATAGAGAAACGGTATCATGACCACTTTACGTGCATCACGTCGCAAGTTCGATCCCCAGTAAAATTATACTTTTTGTAGTTGGTTGTAATTTTTTTTGATAGAGATTATTGTTATTTATTTTATCTTTTTTATGTATATTTTTCCACGAGAACGAAGTCGCGGGCAACAGCTAGTCTTCAATAAATAGGCAACCCAGAATGACTTCTTTCACACACCTGTATCAGCTTTTTAGCACTTTTCTGGGCATATAATATTTTCACCTCATTTTCACCTTCCTTCCTAGTAAACATTAGATTTGTTGTGCTTCGTTTAAAATTTGCTAATAAATAGTTTTTTCGTACATCTGGTTATTGAAATGTGTATAAAAGTGAAACTGAACTCATAAACAAGCTGTGAAAGTGTTATTCAGGTTTTTTGTTGAGTAATTAACAAAATTACCGGTGATTTAAAAAACCTTTTAACAGTGACTTGGTTCGCGTAATCCAGAAAAATAAGTGAACTGTGAGATGTTATTATCATTTATAAAGCATAAATAAACATTGTCGCCCATAAAACATTTTATAATACAGTGAGAGTGAAAGAAATCAAGAAAAAACATTTACGATTTCCGTTTTTTATTCAAAATATCTTAACAAAAGCACCACCTAGTATCGAGTAGCAGAACTAAAAACAAAAGTGTTACAAGACTCAATAAAGTGTTGCAAGAAATCAATATTATATTTTTAATATAAAGGTTACGCACAGCGACATCTATTATCCATTTATAACAAATTCGATAGCCTTATTGTGATACCAGACTCAATTTAGTGTTGATAGTTTAAAAAAATAGAAAAATATTGGTAGTTTTTATTTTATTTTGAAGAAATAAAATAAATACTTTTATTAACATTATTTTGAAGAGGATTATCTGCCAGTATGAGTTTCTTCGATAATATAACATTCCGTCGCAACCGCAGCAGAAGATCGGAATCAAACCACGATGACAGCAATAACTCCACCTTGAATTGCACTACGACTAGTATGCCAGAAATGTCGGAAGATGAAGAGAACAACCAAATAAAAAGATTGCAGGGAAAAATTGATGAGTTAATGTCTCAACTAAACAGCGCACATAAGGAAATTGAGATATTATCTTTGGAAAATAGCAGTTTGAAACAAAGCAATGAAGAATTATCCAAGAAAAATAATTTATATAAACAAATTGCTAGCTCTCCAGTGAAACACAAGTTAACAACACCCAAAAAAACTCACTCAAGACAAGATAAACAAACACAAACAGATGTAAAAATAGGAAATACTTCTTTAAATCAAGACGACATAACCGAAACCAAGGATGTCTCTCGTGCTTCAAAAACAAGGTCAGTCTTAAAAGAAACACAGATAACAAATGTAAACAAAGAAAAAATCACATCGTCGCCTCAAAGTGATGTAGTACGTATGCCTGAAACAACGGAACGCAGGCAATCCTCAAAAATAAATAAATTATGCATTGTCAGTGCTAACAAAACAAATAAAATTTTACCCATTGCTGAAGAAACGTTTAGAAACTCACAGATGTGTCACTATCTATCTCCAAACAGCGGGATTAAACAGCTTGTTAGTGATTTACATACTAAATTAGTGGATTTTTCAAAAAATGACTTCTGTATAATTTTAATCGGAGAAGAGGATTTTCAAAAATCCATGAATTATTTAAACTTAATTGTAGAGATAAGATCTTCTTTACAAAAAATTCAACACACAAATGTAATTATTTGTTTACCAACTTATAAATTCTTTACATTTTCCGTAATGTTTAATTCCCGTATTGAGATGTTTAGTAATCTACTTTATTTGGACATTCATACATACAACTATGCTACGCTACTGGACTCTAATCTTAATTTATCCTATGATGCTACCATGTTCTCAAAATATACTGGAAGACTTAATAATAATGGTATGAAGAATATAATGAGTAATATACTAATGCTAACTACGATTGACCGAGAGGAATCTTGTATGTATATCGAATCAGAATCTAACCTTAATAATGATCCCATTGTAAACACAAACTCTGATTTTTTTCGTGTCTGATCATATTTATATCATGCACCAAAATATTGCTGGTCTTTTAAATAAGTCAGATATATTAACAGTTCACATTCAAGAACTATTATCTAAACAAATAAACATTGATATCTTATGTATAACAGAGCATTTTATCATGTCTGGACACGAAAAACTGTTACTCATTCCAAATTATAAATTAGCAGCATGTTACTCAAGAAACAACGTCAAACGCGGAGGAGCGTGCATATTGATAAAACAAGGCCTTGAATACAAGGAACTACCAGACATAATGAGACACTCTGTAACAGGGATAATTGAGTGTTGTGCTATAAAACTTGTTAAACAAAATGTCATCGTTCTCTGTTTATATAAACCTCCTAAAATGTGTAACTTAAGTAAATTTTACGAAAATTTAGACAGTATTTTAAAAATTATTTGTACTAAAAATGGCTCTAAATTAGTATTATGTGGTGATTTAAACATAAATACAATGTTAAGAAACAGATTTACATTGGAATTTGAATGTTTTCTCCTGAGCTATAACCTCAAATTAGAAATAAATGTTCCTACCAGGCTTAACAGCAACACTTGTCTAGATAATTTTGCTCACAATTACAGACAAAAATGCAAATGGGAAGTAATAGATTTAGCATTGTCTGACCACACAGCGCAAATTCTAAAGATTAAAGTTAATAAATCGTTTCGGATACATACATGGCGTAAAAGCACACAAGATATTTCGAAAGAAAATCTTCTCAAATTTAGAAACCATCTGTTATCATTAACTTTTTCAGAGGTATATAATAGTGAGGACCCAAACCTAGCATATGATATGTTCTTGGATTCATTTCTTTTACTATACAATCTGTGCGTTCCCATAAAATATACAACTGTTAAATTTGAAAAATCAATTAAATGGGTATCACGGGGCATTCGTATATGTAGTAAAAGACAACGCTTTCTACTGTGGCAGCAACGAATAAAACCCACAGAGGAGAATAAACAAAAGTTTCGTAATTATTCTAGTAAATTTAAAAAAATCGTCAAGCTAACTCAAAAAGCCCAAAATAACCACTTACTTCTAAACTCACAAAATAAATCAAAGACAGCCTGGCATATAATAAACAACAATAATAATATTAATGAACCCATCTCTAAGATAAATAATCACGATGTCATAATAACTAACCCTAAAGACATCGCTGAAGCATTTAATGATTTTTTCGTGGATCAAGTCTCGGGTTCACCAAAAACTGCGTCTCATCGAGTTAAGGAAATAGATCATAATCCAAATTCATTTTTCATGTCCCCAGTTGTACCGCAAGACGTTTCAAGGGTAATAAGATCGTTGAAAAATAAAAAGAGCTTTGGTTGCGATGGCATTACCACAAAAGTCATAAAATTCGTTTCTAATGTAATTTCTGGTCCCTTAAGCCACATTATTAATGCAAGCATATCTTCCGGAGAATTTCCTAAGAGTCTCAAAACAGTAATTGTAAAACCTATTCATAAAAAAAACAATAAAGAAAATATGTCAAATTACAGACCTATTGCTCTTATTCCTGTTTTCTCTAAAGTAATAGAAAAAATCGTCTATGAACAAATTTACAATTTTTTGTCAAAGTTTAACTTACTTTGTAACGAACAAAAAGGTTTTCGTAAAGATAAAAACATCAATATGGCTATATTCGATTTATTAAAAACTGTAATGGTAAACGTAGATAATAAAACACCAGTCTGCACCATCTTCACGGATATGACAAAGGCTTTCGACTACGTAGATCATATGACACTTATAAACAAGCTTCAAGCTTATGGGATTCGAGGAAATGCATTAAATTTTATTAAATCCTATCTTACTGGTCGTACCCAATATACTGAAATTTGTAATATTTGCTCGGATTCAAAACGCGAAATAAAATTCAGATCCTCTTATAGAAACATCAAATATGGCGTCCCACAAGGAAGCGTTCTCGGTCCGCCTTTATTTTTAATTTATATTAACGACCTTCCACTCCAAATAGACCATCCAATCATATTGTTTGCTGACGACAGTACAGCAATAGTAAAATGCACAAGTAAAGAAAACTATGAAAATGATATTAACAACACTCTTAGATCTATAGTGAATTGGCTTAATTACAATAATTTAAAAATAAATATTCAAAAAACTAATATCATGCATTTTTACCAACGAAATAACCCCGAAGACTTAAACGTCAATTATGATGGTCATAAGATTCAAAATGTTAAGGTAGCAAAATTTTTAGGGATATTAATTGACGATCAATTAACGTGGAAACCTCAAGCTGAATATATTTGTAAAAAGCTAAGTACTTACGCCTACATGTTATACAACCTATCTAAAAAAGTCAATATCAATACAGTCCTTCTCGCTTACCATGGCCTCGTAATATCAACGTTGAGGTTTGGCATCATATTCTGGGGTAATAGTAGTGAAAGAGAAAACATTTTCAAAGCCCAAAAACGATGCGTTAGGTCAATCTTTAACTTACAGGTTACAGACAGCTGTGTTCCTAATTTCAAATTACATAAATTACTAACCTTCCCATGTCTGTACATCCTAGAAATAGCCATTTTTGTAAAAACTAACCAGCATCTGTTTCCATCGTTATGTGAGATACGAAAGAGGACAAATTGTATGAGATCTCAGTATCAAAATCTATTACACACAGGTAGCTATAAAACCACACTTTTAAAGAAAAGCGTCATGTGTATGGCACCAAAGGTGTACAATAAGTTACCTAAAGTTATTAAAGATCAACCATTTAGAATATTCAAAAAATGTCTAACCGAGTTATTGTTGCAAAAATGTTACTATTCTATATCCGATTTTTTGAATGATGCTTTGTAATAGTCTAAAGGAACATGCACTGGTAAGCTATAATGTTTTATGTATGTACCCCGATGTCGTCTATCCATAAATGTTTGTATGCCGAAAGGCAGAATGTATAAGGACTCTTGAACATTGTTAACATCTTATTGTAATACCTACATTCTAAACAAATAAAAATTTCTTATTCTTATTCTTATTCTTATTCTTATTCACATTCAAACCATATTTTCTTTGGGTTATGGTCTTCCTCTATTCTTACCTCTCCTCATGACTTGGAAAAACACCAAACACGCAGACATTAACGTGGCCTCATACTGGGCTAATTTGGTAAGATGTACCATCAACACAGAAGACGAAGACCATTCACCATTTTTTCATCAACCGTAGTAATTGATATAAAGTGACTAGTGACTGGTTTACAACTGGTATAATAGTCATTGTGACTGAAGGATCTGAAGTTTGACATAGCGAGAAATAACTATGTATTGGTTTTGTTTAGATTTTCACTGTGAATGCAGTGCTTAGATTGAAGTGGTCATTCAGCAGGCAATGAATTGCTGGCAGTTAACTTAACGCTACTTCAGTGATCATCAACCTATGGCGACAAACTATGGCAATTTTTTTCGTTTTTAGAGAAAACTGTTCCTCATTGGACTATGTTAAGGTGTAATTTACTTTACCTGTGAAATGTTAACAGTCTTAGGGTGTATAGGGCTCAGTGGCACGTTAGAGTTCGCACTGGTAGTGAAGTAACCTCCGGGCCGCGGCCGCAAGTGACGGTTGTGCATCTCCATCTGCACTATCTTCATGAACTCGATCTGGGCAGCTAGTTTTTGAACCTCCTCCTGTAATTTTGGGGACAGTCAAATGTTAGAAGAAGTAATAGAAAGTTGTTCGAATGATCGATCAAGTTTGTCCTGGGTGTCATGTTTAGATCTTTGACAGTCGTTACAGGTAGTCCCAAGTCTGAAACTCCGACAACCAGTCTTACCAATGGGTATCGTACTACCTAGTATTCCATGTAAAATAGTGGTATTCTTCTGCATCTAGTTTACCTGGAAGTCGACACCAACATAGTTGGGAAAAGGCATGCAGATGAGTTAAATAACTGTTAAAAGAGTTTAGCAGGCGTCGATGGGCATCCGGTATGAAGCTGACCCCAACCTGTTTTGGAGGCCTCTCCATGGCCTGGGCAGCGTAAAAAGGATTATTCCAATCCCTCAATCCGGGAAAAGGGACGTACCTTAAGCTCCTCATTTTCCTGGTAGAGGTCAGGCGGCTCCTCGGGCACGAGCCCGATGCCGTTGAGCGAGGAGGACGCGGGCACGCCGCGCGCGCGCGCCCGACTGTCCCACGTGTCGCCTGTGCCGCGGACCACGCGCGTTACCTGTATACATGGATTTTATTTTTACTGATGTTCATGTCGTCTACACCTTAAATAGGTTTTTTTTTATTTGTGGTGGCTGGTCTGATCCAGAAAAATAAATATTTTACTAGCTGTCTCCTGCTGCTTCACCTGCGTAAAATTAATATTTTTTTTACACAATATCATTGGTGAATTTTACAGGTGGGCGTGGATGGCCAAATCCGAAACTATGAAGAATAGCGAAAAATACTCAAAGGCGTTTCGAGCCCGATTTTGATGAAAACTAAAATGGCATCATTGGATTTTTGAAAAATCAATATTCCTAGCCAGGAATCGAACCCGTTGATTAAAAAAAAAAACACACGCTGTATTATTACACCATTCGATAGTGTCGCTAATAGGGATAACATTCTGGGAAGTATTCTATGAGGAATGCCACATGGATTTTCGATTTCTAGCAGATAGAAGAGCGGCCTGCCTAGCTGTTGCATTACAACTTCCCTCAACAGTTGATCACGCCTTGTGTAATACAAATAATAGTTTTAAAAAGGACAAAATAAAAAACTAACCTTAGGTAAAAACACTAGCAGCACTGTAGTTGACGTAGATAACTGTGTTCTAATAAACCCAAGGAGATATTTTATATCCGGTCCTGCCCGAGGCAATATTAATAAACTGTAAACAAGAAAAACAAAATTTCAATTAGCTGTATGTGCTTTATGCAAACATAATTCCAGAAACTTCTGTTTTTCTGAACAGGGAACAACATTACTCTGGCTTATCACTGCAAATGAAAAACAAATAGACTCGGAGAATCTATTCAACGACCATTTTCAATAATAACATAACTAGACGCATAACATAATAAAATATTAGAAGCACCAAAAGACAAAAAAAAAAGTGCGACTCCTCAATTTCACGCAAAATTCTGTGCCTTCAAGCAAGACAGTGGCACATTGAAACAGTGCTGTTTTTTACTACCGCTGGCTTTGACGTGATGATGTCAACAACTGGTGCTGCTGTGCTGCATGGAAAAAGTTACATAATAGTAGTTCCATTGTTTACCTCATCATTAATTTTATAACAGTACTTACTGGAGAGCTATCATGAGTGAGTTGACGGTGAATATGTTATAGATGGCTATAGAGATGAGCCGCGCCTCGTTGTAAAGGCTCTCTGCGTGGCGGACGCGGTAACATACCCGCACGCCCCATAGTAGGAACAGGATTTCACCTGGAACACAAAATATGGAAGATGTACTCGTAGGTAAATAAGTGCATGATACTTGATGGGTAAACTACACTGTGGCTGTGGGCTTCCAAGGACTGGAAAGATAAGTGTTGGTCGTCCGGCGGCGAGATGGGTAGATCATGACATTGCCACTGCTGGAATATCCTGGATGAGGCTGGCACAAGAACGTGGAGCTTGGCACAAGAACATGGAGCTTGGCACAAGAACATGGAGCTTGGCACAAGAACATGGAGCTTGGCACAAGAACATGGAGATTGGCACAAGCAAAGAGAGGTCTATACCCAGCAGCGGGTGATGCTGTGTCCGTCTGTGCTGGTCCGGCTGTGGATGATGATGAAACTACAAGAAAGGCCGGTTTTTATAGTACATATAAAAAAAACGGTTGTTGCCTTTGTTCAATAATAGTCTCAGAGCAATTCTATCAGAATTAAACCATTTACATACAAATATTTGTAATTGTCGTGTTGTCCAATTTGTTAAAAAGTTCAAATCATGATTCAGCAACGGCTTATAATAAAATAACAATGATCTCTTTCCCAAAAGCCTGTTACAGAATTTAAAAAAAAAAGTGTTATTACCTATAGCTAAACTGTGATCCCACCAATTGTAAGTACACTGCTTGAATTTCAGTCCTATGTTATCCGTTATCTGTAAACACAAACATTATATTAAAGAATCTGTGCATTCATTTGACCGAAAGTAAGTTGGGAAATAAAGTTACATAAAAGCAAATCGAAAACAATTCATGATTTCAATTCATTTATCCGCTGATGATAAAATAGGAAGCATCCATTATTTTGTTCCATCACTTGAATGTTTTGAGCACTTCTACAAGTTTGCTTTCATTTAAAAAAAATCTTTTTAACGCTCTTTGTTAGCTTAATCATAAAATCTTAGAAGTTACATTTGACACACTTTCGGGTTTCCGATTGAGCTGAATTTTTTTGAAACAAGATTTTCTACCATCTGTTTATTGAATGACATGGCATTTAATATCTTAATACTTACAACTTCAGCATCAGGTGGTGCGGACAAAGTCCAGGTTCCTAAGTAGACTAGCATGATGAGTATTATGGGTGCCATCCACTGCAACAACTGCTTGTCCGTCAGCTTCAGTTTGTGAGCTGACTTCACTCGGTATGTTAGAGACACTCTGAAAGTTTTGATAAAAATTATGTAAACGAATTAGTTCTTGTAGAAAGGCTATGGAATGAACCATCAACTTTTGATAAAACACTCCCTGGTCATTTCATATTTTTCCTGGATGAATGTCCATTATGTTTACAATGGAAAATTAAGGTAAGGCAAATTAAATGCGAGTGAATCAGTTTCTTATTGGCATGTGTTTTCCACCCTAGGCTGCATCACTGGTTCACATCAGACGACTTGGGGCCAAACGCAAGCCTATTTAGTATTAAAAAGGGGTTAAAAATGGTTTCCTTGTTCTTGTTATGTTTTGTTGGCAGTGTTCATCATTATCATCTGTCTAGCCTTTTCCCAACTATGTTGGGGTCCGCTTCTAGTCTAACAAGATGCAGCTGAATACCAGTATTTTACATGGAGAGATGGCCTATCTGACATCCACAACCCAGTTAGTACAGGGTAATACGATACCCCTTGGTAAGACTGGCTGTCAAAATTTGGCCCACTGACTACCTAACGACTGTCAAAGATCTACAAATGACACCCGAGACCAACGGCTTAACGTGCTTTCCGGGGCACGGAGGAAACTCGGTATGTAATGAGTGGTCACCCATCCACAGACCAACCTAGGCAAGCACGGCGTAACCTAAAGATCGACCCGGCTGTTATTATTTTGCCACGAGCTCCTCACTAGTGTTCATCATACATTTGTAATTTAAAAGTTAAATTAATGGAACTTCATCCTACTTGGTTACTTCGTTTACAAAAAAGGGAATAACGTTTTTCCATTATTTTAAAATAATGAAACAGTTTTTCTTTTGCCTTTAGTTTAGATGTAAGTGTTATATGATAGGAATTATTACCTCCATGTTTTCATCAGAAGTGCTGTGTATGTGATACAGAATCCCATGTGCCGAGTCCATTTGGTAGCAATGCATGAGTATCTATCCAACACTGGGAATATAGCTGCCATCTAGAAACAATATATTTTCTCTGAGACTATTTGTTTAACACAATTAATACAAATATAGTTGGACTTTTTCATTACTAAATGGGTGAAAGATGCATTTCAAGTACCCATAGAAAGTTTTTTTTTATCATCATCATTTTAGCCGTAAGACGTCCACTGCTGGAAATAGACCTCCCCCAAGTGCCGCCACATTGACAGGTCCCGTGCGACTCGCATCCAGCGGATCCCCACCAGGTCATCGGTCCACCTAGTGGGAGGCCTTCCTTCGTTTTTTTTTATGTTACAGCCAAAATTGGAATCAGTTTAGTGGTATATAGATAGAATATAATTTTACCTGATAAGTTTTTAGTCTTTATGTACCACAATAGGCTAAAAATTAATGGAGAAAAAATAACAACAAATTATTTTGTAACCCACTCACTTCCATATACATGATAGCGCATCCAAGTAGTGTGATGGAAAGGAACACGGGACTGGCCACACGGAACACCTTCACCCTGCGGTGGTGACGCGTGTAGATGGTCAGGCAGACTGTCATCACCGCACAGCTCACCGATATCACCAGTAACGATATCCTGAAAAATGAAGACAAACAAGATAAAATAAAGTTGGTTTTCAGTCTGTTAGCTATTTAGACTGTAGGGGTATCAATTTTTTGTATGACTCACTGACAAATTGTACTAATTTATTTTAACGTTGTTACAGGGAGCAGAAACGAATGTCAAGTAATCATACTTTATGACAGGAAACCTATGCTATCAAAAGTAAATTTCACGTGAAATCTATATTGAATTTTTAAATTTATTCAATGAATAGTGCTGCAGTATACAATGTACCTAGAAATAGTAATGATGTATTTTTATCTTCATTTATCACTTATCACTTATCATCACCTACACAAGGAAAAGCACCTAACGAAGAGAAATCCTAAGTTGTTAATAATAATTTATGAGCAATAATTATTCTCTGCAATTCTTACCGGAATGGCCAGTTGTAAGTGGCAAGGCATGGCTCTGGACCCTGACACGTTTCGCAGCCCGGCTGACATTTCAAACACTCGTATGGCTCGCTCCAGTTATTTAAATCGTTTTCTTCGTACTCTTGGTAAGCCACTGGAAGGACAACATGAAAATAAGATTTAATAAATCCCTACAATTTTCATTTGCTTACCATCAGCTTATCCATTACCTAAATTCGGTCAGAGGGTCGACTTTCACATCAAGTTTTACGATAATAAACAAAACAATGAAGTAAGAGAAGATGAGAAGTTTTAAAAGTAAACAAGCACAGAAAACAAAAACAAAACAATACCAGCGCTGCGAATTTGTTTTCCTAACTGTCAAATTTATTTTGACTGTCATTTTGACATTTCTCTCTTTATCTCTGTGCTGTTTGTTATATTAGGTCCATGGTGCTGCCACCAACGTCAAATCATAACAAAAACAAAAGAAAAATGATATTTTTGCAAGAAGTCGATAATAAATCTCAAAGTAAAATACAATTCATCAGTTTAAATTAATATACACATTAATTTACATTTGTGTATTTGTTTTGCCAACAAGCGAATGGCTTGTTTTATGTTAGGGTAGTTTTCCACGAAAATAGAGATAAAGCACAGTGTGTTTATATTACCTTCAACAACGGTTCCATTATATCCTTCACGATGAAGTAACGAGTAGTAGCCGGGACGGCATCGGCAAATATACGATCCTCTCGCCCAACCAGCGTATCGCACACTCATCTCTCTGTTTGGCCTGTATTCACACTAGAAAAAAATAGTCGCAAACGATAAATAATTAATGCATGAGATAGGTACTCTTATTAATTTATAAACAAATTAAATTCAGGGTCTAGATATACTTACGTAAGTGGTTTCGTTGGGACATTTGTGTGTTCCGTGAAATGAAAATATTTGGTTATCATATTCATCATCAGATTTCACCTCGCATTGGTTTATTTCCAAGCTAGATATGTCTATGTCGAGCGAGACGATACCTTTCAATCTGAAAGAGGGAAATGTATTATGGCTATGTTAGGTATATGTAGATAGGTATAGCTAGGTACTAAAATGTTATTCCAATGCGGGCCAAATAGGGTCGGCCAAACTAATGTAAAAGTCAGGATTTTGGTTTATTATCTCACGGCCTTCCTATTTCCCGCGAGTAGGGTTCTGCAGGCCATGCGATAGTCGATTTATGTTAATTAATGATGTTCAGAAGGATTTGGCAAGATTGGAAGTCGGCCTAGGTATATAACCTACCTATCTAGCTGGCAAAGGCTTAGGTACTGATTGCAGTAGCTAGGTAGTCTAACAAAGCTCGATCTACAACTAAAACTTAGTCTACCAGGCAGGCAGAACACGGAATGATCAAATTAAAAATATTTTATTCCTCCTAGGTTTATGCAGGAATAAAATATATTTTTATTCATGGGCGCTTATGAAACGTAAATAGAATGGTGCACGGTTCGGCCCCGGGAAGGAAGGAAGAAACTCCTTCGGGAAGAAACTCCTTCGTTTCTCTATTAAAAATATTTGGTTTTAACAATGTTAAAACATTACACTGTTAATAATTAAGCATCAGAAGACAGCATATTAAGCCTGACAACAAGTGATACTCACCCACGAATAGTAAGGACAGGAACGGTGTAGGACAACAACCATCGCTTAGCTTCGCAGCTGTAGTAGGGATACGTCCACCAGCCTCCCATAGTTGCCCCAGGTGGAGATGGCATAAACTTTGGGGACCGAAGCGTTTCAATTTCATGTGCTGAGACATACCTGCAACCGGAGAATTTTTGACATTACTGTGAGTTTGGGAAGAGAGCGTTTTATTTATCGTTGAGTTGGTGTAGATCAAATTGGTTCCATTTCTCGAAAGATTTCTAACTTCAATATGTTGTCCGAAACTCATAACTCACCTACTTTGAACGACCACAAATGTTTATAATACACTATCGTAATGAGATTTGATTTTAGGCTTTCCTACCAGGGAAATTCAGGATCAGGCGGTTTCTCCAGCTGCGGCGACACCACAGCGACGGGATCAGCGGTGCCGTATCTCTCCCAGGCAACGGCGCTGTTGACGACGCCGTCTGATCTCAAGGCTAGCGCTCTTGCCCCCACTGCCCGCTCCGAGGGACTCACGCCTAACACCAGGCCTTGGGACACCGCCATGAGGACTTCTGTGGGTAAGAGAAAATAATGTTTTTTTTTTTTCGTAATAAACTATACTTTCCTGCATTGCAAGTGTGTCAAGCAAATACCCCATTTGCTTGACACACTTGCAATCCCAATCTTATAAATTTTGTCAATATTTATTGCCTAATTTACGTTGTCGAACAGACGAAGTTTTCAAACATTATGAAGCAACGGTACCTACAGAACGAATTTCCTTCGAATTGTGATAGAAAAAATATGTTACGCAATTATGGCACTGGTTTGAAAGCAGCATCTTTATATCGCCGACAAGTAGGACAATATTGCGGTTAATCTTTAGAGGAAGCCGCAATTGCCAATGTCGGTCTGTGTATGGGTGACCATGCATCATTACATAGCGAATATCCTCTGTGCCTCGGAACGCACGTTAAGCCTTTGGTCCCGGCTGTAATTTGTAGATCTTTGACTGTCGATACAGGTAAGTCAGTGGCCCGAAAGTCTGACAACCAGTCTTACCAAAGGGTATCGTATTGTATAACCCAATACTAACTGGGTGGTGGAGGTCAGATAGGCAGTCGCTCCATGTAAAATACTAGTTCAGCTGCATCCTATTAGACTGGAAGCCGATCCCAACGTAATTGGGAAAAGGCTAGGCAGAAAATGCTAAACTATCAGCTGAAAATGTTCAGTTATTATCAGTCAATTAAGCTCCATTTTTGAGACCACAGCTGCAGTTTTTCCGTCAAAAAACGGGGCAACTAAGCGAATAGTTAGTTATGGTTTTCATCAGTACGATGTACGACTATTAGCCTGAACAGTGTTAACTGCTGGCCTGTTAATTGAATTTTCCCGTTTCTGAGAGAAAAAAGAAACAAATTAATGGAGTGTTTAATTAGGTTTAGATTTCTTGTTAAAGGTGAAGTCGTTTGTAATTTTCATTCCTTTGTTTGATTTCTGTTCTGGGGTAGTCAATTAATTTAACGGCGGCGCAGAATCAAATCAAACAAAATTGTTTTCGAGGCGCCGCCGCCCGGACCCTTTCGCCCTTCGTCAACCGATTGTTTATCGAGACTTCTCCGCACCCCAAATTCTGACTTTCGCAATAATATACAGCCTGGAAAACTTTTGGTGTTGGTATGCTTTAGTAATTTCTTCTCAATTCCGGAGTCAGGATTTCGACTGCAGAACGACAGAATTACAATTCAAAGTCTACTTAGGCCAGGTCGATAACGCAAAGATTCAAGGACTGCTAGAATTTTACTCCCATCACGTGGCCGGCAGTGGTCCTTCTCAGAAAGAGGGCGAAACTGCTTTTAACAAAAAATTAAACCGTTTTTCAGATTCTTTTCTGTATTCGTCGGTTTATTTTTTTTTAAGTTACCCTTTCCAGAACAAACAGTTTTTTTTTAATCGGACCACTCTGAAAAAAGTAATGCGTTGTACATAAAAAATAAATATCGTCAAATTGAGATCCTCCTACATTATTTTTAGTCGGTAAAAAGAGAAAACGTCCTTCTGTTGCTCCTGTGGCTACTGCTTGCACCAAACAAAGTAATAAGTCTAGAAGTACTGTAAGAATTACCCGCATTTTCCATTCCCAGCTGATGCAGCAAATTAGCGGCGAGATCTGCCCTGGCTCTCGCGGTGTCCCACCGTGCGGCATACAGCGGTGCCTTCAGCCGCCCATACCGGTTTGTGACGCACAGCGCCCCTGTTGCACCCGTGGCTACTGCGTGCACCAGACGGAGTGACGATTCTACTTCTTCCTGTAAAAGAAATCTATGGTCAGTAATCATCGCATCTTTGGCCAGGAGCTACTCGCTCAAGCGCCTTGCGTGTTGAGACAGCAACTGTGAAGTAACAAATGAAAGAAGTGTCACAGGCAGGTACCGCACTTGGTAACCACTTGCATATTCCAGGATTTGAACGAGGCGAATGACAGAGCTGTACAGGTAGCAATTTCCTGGTCCAGATTACTCGACATGAAAAAAAAGAAGAAGGTGGTCCGAGGTTGTACCCTTTTTCATGGCTAAGGACCATGAAAAAGGGTCAGTTTCAGGAATCAGTCAAGAGCATATCAAGAATAAGCTAGTTCCCTAGTACCTACCTAATGATTAGTTAGTAAAAAATAATCATAAGGTAGGTACCTACCTCAACACTTTTTGCTTACGTCATACTTTAAGATTTACTAAAATGTGATGTTGAAACCGTTTTCGAAGAGCTTCTAGCAAATAGGGAGTAACATTTTCAGAAATTACCGCTAGGTTGATGAGAAAGAGAAATAAAAGTAGATTTGTAAGATTTTTCAACCGGAGGCATAAAAAAATCTGACAAATTAGAGAAACGGTTGGAAATACCTCCGAATTATTGTAACAGCCGCCTCGCCTTTCAAGTAAATTAACGAGTATTGATTAGTTACAAAATTTCTCCCTTCTGAAATGTTGAGCTTGAAAAATAATAAGAACTTTTGGTGTTGCCATGCCGAAGAAATAACTCACGACAAGAATTGGTTTTACTTTTAAAGTGAATTGTTAAAGAACCACGAGAAGGGTCGTAGGATCGTGGACTATTCATATATTTACTTGTAGTTACTAATTAAAAACCATTATTTCGACACCCTACAAATGAGGGTGTGAAAGAAACAAACGTTCTGGACAGTAAAAGTCTTGCAATTATATTTTTGGAAGTTAGTGAAGTCATGTGAAACGACGATACGAAATCAGCGAGAAATTATAAAATCATGACTACCGCAAGTCAAACAATAAACTGTCATAAGATATATTTTAAATTACTGATACTGTTAGCCTGCGTCATCCCACTGCTGGGCAAAGGAGAGAGCTCCATGATTTCCAAATTCTTCAATCCAGGGCCAATGTGGACCACTGGTCGTTAGTTTTGTCCAGCTCGTCCCGCCATGTCCTGCGAGATCTACCGCGTCGCCTTTTGGCTGTGTCAGGGGTCCACAACGTGGTTATTTTGGCCCACAGCTCGTCAGGCATGTGGCAGACGTGGCCAGCCCAGTCCCATTTTAGCTTAGCGGCAAACACCAAGTCTGGGATTCATATGTCAGAATGGGAAATTTTTTAAATTATGTATTTTCAAATTATCTGTTTATTGTACCTATAACTTAAATTCTGTGGTGGCATCTTACTTGTCCTTTTATTATCCTGCGAGTGCTGTGCACTTCTATAAGTAACGAATTCACTATACCTAAAACTGTGTGTGATTTCTGATTAGGTATGTTTTAGTGAGAAAGTTGTTGAAGTCATCATCGTCTGCCTAGCCTTTTCCCAACTATGTTAGGGTCGGCCTCCAGTCTAACCGGATGCAGCTGAATACCAGTATTTTACATAGAGCGACTGCCTATCTGACCTCCACAACCCAGTTAGTACTAGGTAATGAGATACCCCTTGATAAGGCTGGTTGTCAGACTTTTTGGGCCACTGACCTGTAACGACTGTCAAAGATCTACAAATGACAGCCGGGACCAACGGCTTAACGTGCTTTCCGAGGCACGGAGGAAACTCGGTATGGAATGGGTGGTCACCTATCCACAGACCAACCTAGGCAAGCACGGCTTAACCTAAAGATCGATTCGGGCGGCTGTTATTATTTAGCCACGAGCTCCTCAAGTAGTGAGAGTAAGAGTAAGTTGTTGAAGTGCCATATAAATAAATATCAAAACCGCTTTGAATGTTTAAACCAGACTTTCTGCAAAAAGAACATTTGCAAGAACGCTAATCTTCATTCAAATTCCATTTCAAAGTTGTAGCTACATATCCTGAGAGTTGAACACGAAACTCGTTTACAAAATGAATTCAACTTGTTGAATGTTTTTGTGGGTAGCACTTGTCTTGTTTTAATAACACAGCACGATATAAATGTCGCCGGCTACAGAAAGGGTTACATTTTGCTACAGCTGAACTTGTAATTAAGTAAAGAGATGGGACAGGAGCAACAACATTTATATATTTGTTGTAATTTCAACAATAACACACATATTTTCCCGTTTTCCGCATTTCCTAACGCGGGATTAGCCCGACACGACGCTAATCTCATTTCGGGATCACCCGTAACCTGATTGGAAGTACGGCGCAACAAATAATGTAATTATTTTTCTATTACTGAGATGGGAGAATTTGTACCGTCACATCGAATAAAACTTCAATAAGTATAATGTCGAGTATTTTTAGGATGATGCCTATTGAATTCTACGAAGAAAAGTAAATGAATGGAAAAACGAAGAAAATACGAAAGAAAATCTTCATTGTTATAAATAAACGTTACCGATCATCTTTAATCTAAAGGGTGTAAATAGGCCACTTAACACATCCGAAAGGCACTCTCCCCGTCTTTGCGATCATTTTTTTGTTCTAAACCATACTTGGGAACCTTCTAGTTACGGAGATAATGGGGGTCAAAGTTACAACTATTTCACAAGTTTTTTTTTAAATACATGTTTTAATGTAAGATTTTTACTTTACACACATCCACGACCCCCGTACTATTCAATCCATCCATCAGCACAATGCTTGAGTGATTTTCATCGAGTCCTACCGTAAAACGTGATTTTTCACCCAAAAAAAAAGTCGATCCCCAGCAATAATTTTTGCGTAAAGTTACTTATTTTGATGTACAGAATGCTTGGTTGACGGCTATGTGAAGGGTCTGTTTACACCCTGTATACTAGTATTGTAATCTTCGGAAATACAGCTCCGATTCCGAAAATTCTTTGATTAACGGGAAGCTGCATTATCCCCGAGTGTGTGTGTGTGTGTGTGCTACATTTAAAACGTTCTAGTGGGTTAATATCCGTACCTACATGACGGGAGTGAAGCCGAGAGCAAAAGCTATTAATATCTAAACAAATGGATTTCACTTAGGTGCCCACTCCTATTATGCCCGTTTTAAACACTGACCGACACCTAAATGAATGCCTAGGAAAGTAGATAGCTAGAGATACTCACCCTTCTTAACGTTAGCCTCTAAGCTAGGGTGAGCAAAGCCTTTGTTAGCAAAATATCCACTTAGTGGCCAGAAGCATATCAGCTTTCGCCAGATGCAACCGCATTGACACTTAGGTACCTATAGATTTATTACTTAGCTTTAGTACGAGTATTACTTAGTGAGAGAAAATGGGTCATAATCCAGAACGTGGACCACGGTATGGATTGTGACCAGTGATCGGAATAGGCTGACTATATTTGCCTAAACTTCGGAGAACAGAGACAGAAAGTGGAGACTTCCTTACGACTATTTTTTTTTTCCCGGGATTCGGGAACAATCTTCAGTAAGTTGAAAGTAAGCTTTATTTAAGATGTGTAAAGGCTATTTTCAATTAAACTTGCAATTAAAAAATCTAATAAAACTAATCTAACTTAAATCATGTATTAGAATTATCCTTAAACTGACTGTTTTAAGGATCGTAAATATAATTCGAATACATGAATTAAAGTTAGATTATTTATTTCGGTATTTTACGTGAAAATTCCGAAAATTTGGTAATTGCAAGTTTGGTTAAAAATAGCCTTTAAACATCTTAACTAAAGCTTATTTTCAACTTATTGAAGATTTTTCCCGAATCCCGGGAAAAAAAAATATAGTCGTAAGGAAGTCTCCACTTTCTGTCTCTATTCTCCGAAGTTTAGGCAAATATAGTCAGCCTAGCCCGATCACTGCTCATAATCCATACCGTGGTCCACGTTCTGGATTATGACCCATTTTCTCTCATAGACAGGTAGCCTGTGTCCCAGTAATGGGAAGTGTTGAAACGGGAAAGGCTCGATAGGTTTGGTTGAAAAAACAATATTAACGACTTAAACTTTAGCGCCAAAAATCTGCCATTTTGTTTGTTTTTTTTTTTTTTTAAACTGTCTAGGGTCACTAGGGTTTTTAAGACGAACATAACGATAGCTTAAATCGAAATCCATCATTCGTTTGGAAGATAAGAAAAAAAGTGATAAACACGCGAAAAACAAACCTTCCTCGGCAGTCGGGTAAAAAGTAGAAGTAGTGCATCTTTACCAAATCCATTCTTTCCACCTGCTGAAATCTCCCACCTGCACATGGGTTGCCATGGCTGACCTGGAAGTCTTACATAGACTTCGGACCCAGTTTAGCCGCAGCAAGGAAAACCTGCTCAGGTGGAGATTCATTAATGACCCTGGAGTGTAGGTGTGGCGCTGTTCTACAAACGATAGGGCACTTAATATCGTGTCCTGCGTGCCCTGGAGTTCGTTCATAACAGGAACTGATAGACGCTACTGAAGGATCCAAACTAGTGGCTTTGTTCTGGGCTGAAACAATTTAGATTGCCATCGACACGCTAAGAAGAATTGCACTTCGTTTATAATTGTACGACAAGCGACAGTACCGCACCCCCTCTGCTAAGGCTAACCTCTTCAAAGATATTAAAGATGGCGGCAAAACGGAAGATAAACACATCAATAACATTATTTTTCTAACTAATTAAATAGATTAAGTACCACTAATCAAACTAATAATGTTTCTTTCTACACACATAACACCATATCATCAATTATAACGATAACGCCACTAAGAAATTACAAGATTGAGTTTCCTGAAGGTAAGTAATTGCTTTCTAATTATAACGTCACTGTTTTATTAAACCCACGTGTCTAGTTAATTAAGTATGACAGTATGTAAGTGTTTGAACTTACGACAACCAATCAAGCTATGCAAACCCAAACTAAGCTGATCTCTCATTGTACCAGAAGCTGATACAAAGCGGGGTCAGGTTATACTGGATATTCATAGCTTGATGTCTCCGTGTGCTCGAATTCGGATGCCACATTTGTTCGTAACGAGTTTCCAAGGAGCCACAGTCTTCGGTTCATAGTTAATTGTCTCTAAATTTGTTGGAAAATTGTTATTTGAGGACTTGTGGTATCGCAATAATGTTAACTTAGTGTTATACTGGGTGGAAGGGACGCCGACGCGAAAACGTTTACCACGAATTCAGTACATCATTCTGAGCCCCCCCACAAAGAAATTAAAAAAAAATATTAAAAAAAAATTACTGTTCCATTCATTTTGACTGTGTAGGTATTGCACTTTTGTACGAAACAGCAATTTTTTTTTTTAAAACCGATAAAAAATTAGGCCTCAGAATGATGTACTGAATACGTGGTAACTGTTTTCGCGTCGATGTCCCTTCCACCCCGTATTTGGGAAGCTGTCATCAAGAGACGATAATTACACGACAACTAATCTATCTATATATGACTGACTGGGTGATATATCAACACACAACCCAAACCGCTGGTCCTAGAGACATGAAACTTGGAGGGTGTGTTCTTTGTAAAGAGAAGGTCTCTACTAAGAAAGGATTTTTGGGAATTCCATGTCTAAAGGGGTAAAATAGGGGATGAAAGTATCAAAGTAAGTATCAAAGTAGTGAAAGTCTGTCAGTTTTGAAGTTGGGATCTTCAAATTTTGTGTTTAGGCTGACGATTAAAAATTAATTTATACGTGTCTCAGTGTTTTCGATAATTCTACCCGCGAAGGGTTAAAAAGGGGGATGAAGGTAAGTAATCGGATATTTACGACATCCACGCGGGCGAAGCCGCGGGCAAAAGCTAGTAATAAATAATTGGCGAAATGTGAGCTCCCAGCTTATTATAGGGAAACATTTGCCTAACCCTTCGGGAATTACAGGCGTGATGTTATAGTGTAAACATCGACAGCTAATCATGAATTAAACGTTCTAATGGAACGATTATTCTGAGCTATGAAACCATTAAGCCTGATCCATTATTCACATGACCCGATTGTTCCCAACGAGTCACACAGTAACATGTCACACACAGCGTGACTCGTTGGGAAAAATTGTGAATGAAAATCACAACCAGTCACACTGATACTCGATAGGACATGTGAAGAGTGCGACTCGTTGCAAACAAAATATGACGCTATCACACTTATAATTTACCTTACCTTCGGAGATTACAGGCGTGATGTTATGTTATGTATTGTTTACTTTGTTCAACATCTTTTATTTTGAGAGGTACCTGTAATTACAAACTGCCTACAAAGGCTTGAAATTTTAGAACTCTCTACAGACACCTCATTAAAAACGATATTCAAGCGTGCGAATCGTTAATTAAATCAGAATATTCTTAAATTTCAGGTTTACCTTTCAGTTTATTACTGACGTTATGTATCTATATTATATATGAATATGTCTGACGTTATGTATCCACATAACGTCAGACATATTCTATGTATTTAGATATTTTGTTGCGTTGTAAACTAACAAAAAAGATAATTAGTAAATAGAAGTAAATTAGTAAAATTAGTTAATTAGTAATTTGTTAAAAAGTAAAACAAGTGAAAATTTAGTGTCCGCAAGTGTAAACTTTTTTTTCTATAATGAAAACGGTTTTGTGGGGCATAGTTGTTCCTAAGTTAAGATTTCAGTAAACCCTGTCTTTATAAATAAAAAAAAAATTAAAAAAAAAAAAAGGACTAATAGATTTAAGTCCGCACTCTCAAACTCATTGCTGAGGGCTTAGACATATTCTGCACTTTGGATGAATTTACAAGAACAGCTACATATAGAATTTGCTATGTTAAAAACGAACTGTTTAAATTTTAAGTGTGCTACAATATCGTATTGGGTTTAGCCTGTAAGGATATATTTTGTATGTTTGGAGTAAATAAATATTTTTTTTTTTTTTGAAAAGTATGCGTTTGTGTCAGTTGAATATAGGAATTAGAAGATGTAAGAATTTAACTAAATTATTTCTACAGTGTTGCTTGTGCGAAGCCTATGCTATGATGATGATAATATTACCAAATCAACTTTATCATCATTCTTCCCTTCTTCATTCTTTTTTTATTTTATTCATCATTTCATAACTTTAACTAATTCACTGATGCGCACACAGATGATTATTTTGCGAGAATGCGAAAGAAAGTTGCCTTAATCGTACGCTGAATGGGGGGAAGCACAAATGGCATTCTGAAGGTACTTGCATAAAGGCTGGATGGACCGACAATTGGTAGCAGGACACTATATGGGCCATGATGTCTGAAAATAAAAGATTTAATAATAATACGAGTATGTAAGGCAGTTCGTTCTATAGATAGGTACCTACTACCTACCGTAACCTCCAAGCAAAACATGGAAAAGAATTTAATTTAAAATTGACGTCATGTTCACAATTTAATTTAAAACCGTCCACGAGGGACGCTGCTATCGCTATCGGGGATCGCGAAAGCCATTGAGAAGCCGTACTTTATGTAGAAAACGAAGATTGCAGCGTTGCAGCGCTTCAACTGTTACTTATTGTGTAATATTTTATTCTCGGTCATCTTACTACTGATATATTAAGTACTACGTAAAAGATTCGTTTTTAATTAGTGGCGTTAGGTCAGACCATACTGGTCAACTTGTATCTTTTGAGTTAGACAAAAACCTATACTTAGGTAAAACTATTCAATTAAGACCTCTTACTAAATATAAATTAAAATCTTTTAATAATAATGTTCTTAGCAGCCTTTCTAACGCTAATTTTGATTCAAAAGACCCCAATATAAACTACGGCACATTATTTTCTACAGTTTGTCAAGAATTCAATAAAACGTGTCCTTTAAAAACAGTTAAAGTCAATTCTAAATCGAAATTTAGTGAATGGGCCACTGCGGGAATAAGAAAAAGCAGAGATACTCTATATAATTTATATCACGAAAAATCTCTGACTTCAGATCAAGTTTTTCATACTTACGTTAGAAACTATTCAAAAATATTCAAAAGTGTCTGCGCTCAAGCAAAATCACAAATAATAATTAACAAAATTGGTATTTCTAATAATAAAATAAAAACTGTGTGGCAGGTAATTAACAGAGAAACTGGAAAGGCACAACAACGAGATCAGAATCAATTGTCTTTGAAAATAGATAATCAGACCATTTCTGATAAGCTAAAAGTCGCTGAGACTCTAGAAACTTTCTTTACCAACATTCCGTTAGAGGTTACTAAATCTCTCCCCTCTTCTTCTAAATTAGCTGAAGCTCTTCTTAAAGAAAACTTTACTCAGTACATACCAAACTTCAAATTTAAACCAATATGTATTGCTACAATTAAAAAGGCATTCAAAAGTCTCAACATAAAAAATACTGAAGACTTATGGGGGATATCCGTCAAGGTTCTTGGAGACATTATTGACTCAATCGATCCTGTCCTAACAGGCATATTCAATCAATGTTTGGACAGCGGCAAGTTTCCTGATCTAATGAAACATAGTAAAGTAGTACCAATTTTCAAATCGGGTTCAAAGAGTGATCCCTCAAATTATAGACCTATATCTGTGCTTCCAGCATTGAGTAAAATCTATGAAAAAATCATGCTGGACCAGATGTTGTCTCACTTCAACTCAAATGGGATTCTGCATAGACAACAGTTTGGTTTCACGAAGGGAAGGTCGACAACGGACGCGGGAGTAAAACTCATCAGTCACATTTTGGAATCTTGGGAGAAGTCCCAGGATGCCATTGGCATTTTCTGTGATCTCTCAAAAGCGTTTGACTGCGTCGACCACAACACACTAATCTGTAAATTACACCACTACGGAATTCGTGGAAAAGCTGCTGACCTTCTTCTTTCCTATTTATCTAATAGGCAGCAAAAAGTAAATGTAAATGGGGCGACGTCCTCCGGGTCTCTAGTCAAAATGGGCGTGCCCCAAGGTTCAATTCTCGGTCCTTTCCTATTTCTTGTTTACATTAATGATCTCCCTTATATGATGGCCAAATTATCGGATATAATTCTATTTGCTGATGACACTTCGCTAATTTTTAAAATAGATAGAAAAGATACGAATGTCTTACATGCCAACGAAAGTTTAGCCGTTCTCTCGAAATGGTTCGCAGCTAACAATCTTTTACTTAATGCGAACAAAACAAAATGTCTGAAGTTCTCTTTACCGAATGTGCCGCAACGGGATCTGGATTTAAATCTTGACGGCAAAAAACTTGATATTATAGCGGAAACTGTATTCTTAGGGATTACTATCGATTCAAAATTGCAGTGGGGCGCGCACATTAGAACTCTTTCGGGTAGATTAAGCTCAGCTGCATATGCAGTAAGAAAAATAAGGCAGTTAACTGATGTGGCTACAGCTAGGCTAGTATACTATGCTTATTTCCACAGTATTATGTCCTATGGCATTCTGCTGTGGGGATCAGCAGCAGACGTTGACTCGATTTTCATTTTACAAAAGAGGGCAGTCCGCGCGATCTATAAAATGAGTCCTCGCGAGTCCCTCAGAGAAAAATTTAAAGAGATTGATATACTAACCCTGCCTTCACTTTATATTTTAGAATGTATTTTATATGTCCGCAAAAATCGAGGGCTTTTCAAAATTAGAAGCGACTTTCATAAGATAAATACACGCGGTAAACACGAAATTGTAATACCTAAATTTAGATTAACAAAAACTAGCAAGTCTTTCCTTATAAACAGCATACGCCTTTATAACAAGTTGCCAAAGTCTGTTATAGAACTGACCGATGGAAAGTTCAAAAACCACATCAAACGTGTCCTTATTAAAAAAGCATACTACAAAATCAAGGACTACGTTGAAGATAAAGAAGTTTGGCCTTAGTTCCTTCTGCGCTTGCGGCCTCCCTGGTAGCTCATAAACGGCACAAATATGTGGATGTCTCTAACTATTCTCAATTTTTTTTTTATCTTCTTTCGAATCAGATTTTACAGTAATTTTCAAATCATTTATATCTTTTCCTCAAAATAGTTACAGCACTGACAACAGTATTTGTGCCACTTGTTTAATTTAGTATTTTACAATATTTTCTTACCTTTGTATAGATTCTTTTTATCGATTGTTTGTGAATGTGTGGACATTGTAGGCTTTGTAGATTCCCAGCTGCTTGTTAACTTTTGTTAACTTTTTATTTTGTTCTACATTTTTTGTGTAGTAAGCAACGACTTTCGGGCCTACGCTGTCCCCCCATACTTAAGTACAAATGCTGTATCCATAATACTGTAACACCAAATGATTTGAAAAGAGTAACCATGGAGTTTCTTGCCGGTTCTTCTCCATAGGAAACGACCAACCCGAACCGTGCACCTTTTTGTCGACGTTTTATAAGTGCCCATCGAGGCCTATGTGAAATAAAATATTTTGATTTTGATTTTGATTTTATTATATTACCTAGCTAAATATACTTCTTTTAAGTCATTGGTAATATATTCTATTTCATATTTAGAATCAGTTACTGCATGTGGTTTCTGCGTGTAAGACAAAAATTATCCCATGGTACCGTGATAAATAGTATCTTATGTCCTAATGGTCTATCAGTATGCTGAATTTCATCCAAACAGTTCTGCCATTAAGGATAAATCGTTATAAATAACAATATTATGACGATTTATCGGAGTTTCATCCAAAAACTTAATATTGTTAGAGGACCAAAATTCCGTGGAGACTCCTTCAGACTCCTATAGTGCATAAACCTAGTAAGTTACTCTTGGTGGTCAATCACAACGGCATAATGAATATTTAGAGAATAGGGCCCACAAAACTTTTTGCCGACTTACTGTCGGATCTGCAAAAAAGTAAGTGCATCTCCTAAAAGGAGACAGATTCGCTTTCATACATTCTTGGGCCTGAACGTAAAACGATGAAAGTGGTGTCTTTGCCCCCGAAATCCCCGCCTCCTTTAAATATGGATAAAAAACCCTTAAAAAAGAAGTTTATTAAAGTTGTTTTCTGTGTAATATAAACTTAGGTACTTGTACTTCTTTACTTTTGTTTAATACATCTATGTAAATCTGGGTGGCTCGCCTGTAAACTTAAATTTTTTTATTCGGCATTGACGGAGCCAAATGCTGCTTTTGATTTCTCTAATATTCTACGTGATGGTAATAACTTCGATTCACTAGGCCTAGCTACACACCTAGCTACTATAATATCGGATGCGTTTACCAAATATTCGGTTACGAAAACCTCAGGGAAGCCAGATAATTGGCGAGCTAATTACGCTATCGAATTCATCTACCGTCCGTATAATTGGGTATAAGGTAAACACAAAGGAAGTAATAAAATCGAACTCTGTTCTACTTCAGTAGTCTAACCCGAGAAATGTAAGATGTCCTGAATGATGGCAAAAATGGAGCACCTGCATGTGTGCGCATGATGTATTTGTCGGGTTGTCGGGATTTATTCCATTAGGCTCTTACATCATTTGGGCAGACGATGGGTTTCCTCCAATGAAAATACACTGGGTGCGATACACTGTTTCTATTAAACTAAAAAATTACTTGAAATTACAATTTAACACAATAACACGGGGCAAAACGAATCGGGTACAGTTCCAGGACGTCTCAACTCCGCTGCGATTAGATTAGACATTGAATGTCGTCCTTGCCACGAGCATAGAACATCTTGGCTCTGTAGAAGCACGCTGTGGTGTGTAGACTTTTAAGTAGGTTGCGTGATGTCACCACTGGCGTACTTGCGATTCATTCCATTTCCATATAGTGACCGGATCCGAAATATTTTTATTTACTTCACATTATAAAAAAGACAAGAAGTGCGTCGTACAAGATGATTCTCACGCAAAACATCCGAACTTAACAACACATTCCATTTTTATTATAATTTTGTATTCAAACCTGTTCTATTCAAACCTGCTTCCAACTTTTATTTAATTTAAAATGTGTTTGTTTTTTGGTTTTTCAGTTTTTTCAGTCGGGTTTTTATAATTTATCCAAATCGGTTCATCAGTTTAAGATTTAAAATGTCACAAAGGAACGGACATACATACATGCGCGCGAAAAACATGAAATAGTGTGACTGTGTAACATTCCTCTAGACCCAGCGGTTTATGCTGTGCGGTATCTGCCAGCGAATTAATTTAAGATTATGTTTGTTATTACTACAAAATATCGTATCATACCAGACTGAAACTAGGAAGGTATTACAATAGCTGACCTCTGGTAGATGAGACCTGCGGGAGTGCTGACACTTGGCAATGTATAAACGGGCGGGCATAGTTGCTGTATCTAAATTACTTTAGCTAGAAACTGCTGTTAGTTTAGCTTGTGTTTCCTAGAAGACAATGAAAGCAATGCATTAGCTTGTCAAGGAACGTGAAGTGATATTTATTGCATCACACTAGATAGGTTCTTCATTATAGTTTGCTATTAGGTTTTGTCTGTTCCTCTGGGACTACCCTAACCAGAGCTCACCCTGAAATAGTGCAACATAGAATTTTCAAAACTATCACTACATAGTATAAAACAAAGTCGCTTCCCGCTGTCTGTCCCTATGTATGCTTAGATCTTTAAAACTACGAAACGGATTTTGATGCGGGTTTTTTTAATAGATAGAGTGATTCAAGAGGAAGGTTATGTGTAAATATTGCACCCACGCAAAGCCGGGGCGAGTCGCTAGTTCCTTATAATGATGTTATGATGATGGTCAATTTAGAGATTTTTACACTATTTTCTTGCCTTCAAATCATCATGAGTACAACAAACACGGTACTCGCACATTTTTATCACCTAAAACCAATTTTAGCTAGCACTCCACTTTTAGAATTTACATAAAACGTACTCAAGAAATATGTTGACACAAAAAATAACCCAGCTCTCCGCGGGTTTCAGAGAGCGTTATAAAAACATCCCTTTTATGCCTATTTTGATGTACGCACCCCTCGGGGTGGTCATAATTATTGACGTAAATCCGATGAACCAAAGGAGATGTATAATTATACCTACGCCACGCCAGCCTCATTGGGGAAAGGGGTGATCGTTAACATTTCAGAGTCGGAATGATTTACGTCGGTATGTCATGTCTGCTGCATATTATTATGTATGAATGTTGCAGTTGCCATGTGGGTATGATTAATTGATCGGCCGATTGGGTATGATTGGGTTGGTTGGTTATTTGATTGTTTGTATATAATTTAGGTAAGGATTTATAATGAACTGTGTGCGTGGTGAACAATTTATGAGTAAACTGCAAGCATACTGTCTGAGTAAAATGACGTTTCTCTCTTCTGAAAATTAATAAAATTATTTGGTCAACTTGACGTTCTAAAAATCGTCTGATAATAAAACTGGTATTATATTTTACCTACTTGGGGACTTGTGGCACCCCGACTCGGACATGTTAGGTTCGCAGGGGATGGCGGGGTCTAGTGAGCTAAGACTCCCCCATCCCCTTTGCGTTTGATTACTTTAAACCTTGCAGACAGAAATAGGAGCCCCGAGCAGCGGGGCTACGTTGACTTCGTCTTATCACAAAATATTGATGTTTACCATGACCTTGAACTTCAGGTGAATTTAAACAATAAAAACAAAAATTATAGCTTGTATTTCGTGGCTATGGTTAACTATTTGATGATAATTTTAGGTTTCAATAAATTATAAGACGTGTTATGAATTAGTCATACTTAACTAAATAAACGTACTAGGTTATACAATTAGAAGTCGATAGAATTACTACAAGAGGAGAAAAATCCTTTTAAAAATCGTTTTAATAACTACCCATTTAAAAATAGCTATCACACATTACTAATTTAAATTGAATAAATTTCCTGTCAAAATACTTTGTTACGTCACTTCGCAACTTCACTCGTAATCCTTTCAGCCAATATGATAGCTTTTTAATTAAAATATCGATAGGCTGCAGGCGGGTTAGCAGGTAAGGTCGTAACCCAATTTTAAGCTTTTACGACTGAACACGGCTTTAACTACGCCGATGCGCGATGCAGTGCGAAAATGGGCCCGAATACTTTATCAGTCGCATGCAGGTCTTCGTACTAAAATATTCAAATACTGTTAAAAAGCCTTGCCTTGGTATGAACATGTGATGAGGAGGGACGAATCGCATGTGACTAAAAGAGAGATGTACTCGTATATAAACGTTGATGGATGGAGAGGGAGAGGAAGACCAAAGAAACGATGGACGGATGGTGTGAGGAATGATATGAAAGATAAAGGAGTAAATGCTAGCGTGACGGTTGACAGAGGAGAATGGAAGAAAAAAACGTGTTGCGCCGACCCCAAATAACATGAGACAACGGCAGGAAGACGATGGTAAGTTAAAAAACCTTGTAGACCATCGTCAATGTAACTCATACTTGCGGGGCAGTCAGCCTCTCTATAAAGTTCGATAATAATTTACAATAATTGACTGCCGCATTGATCTAGTGGTCACAAGCGCGACTGCTGAGCATAAGGTCCTGGGTACGATTCCCAGGTCGGGCCAAGTGTTATTGGGTTTTCCATCAGGAATTTCTCAGTAGCAGCCACGTAGTCTGGATTTGTGCCCGGTTGATGGTAATAGGCTCGCCCCTATTACATGGGACTTAAACATAACTGGCGAAATGTGGTGTACCATTAGGTACACCTCTGTCTAATCCTTCGGGGACAGTAACAGGCGTGATGTAATGTTATGATAATTTACAATCGGGTATTGTGCGTATTCCGACACCTTTTGAAGGCATGGCAGTCCTGTATAGCACTTGTTATTCCCCATACCTATCAACCAACCAAACCAACCCACCAACCAACCTACTATAATAGGGATGTTTCCTGAAAAAATCTAATTAGTCCGTCAGATAGATTTTCAAAAAATATTGGACTCATATTTTCTTTTTTTTACGAAAACAAAAAATGAAGACAGAAATACAGTGCGCCGAAAACTCGTGTGACGTCATACTTCAGCACACTCATGATCTTTGATGCGTTTTATCTTCGTAAATTTTTATTGATTTGATAAAACAAAAAATACGTATCCAATATTTTTCGATAATCTAACTGACGGACTAAATAGAATCATTTTTTTACACAGGAAACATCCCTATTACACCCCGCCATCCCGACCAATCTATGGCCTGATATTCAATTTAGTTCACACTGAAAATAGAACCCGACGCGCGACGTAGGCATTATCGGTGAACTTAATGCGAACAGCATCTTGCTTCTAAAGACTGAAATAGAATTCAAAGGCCTGGTCGGAAGGTTTGTTTTTAACCAAAACGAACCATGCGTTAGTTTACAGCCAACATGTGCCGCTGTGTCCAAGCCGTTGGTTGCATATTGTGTAATGTGTTGGTTGCACACAATTGCCGTCACAAAGTACGGTATGCCGCTGAAGCTTGCAGCGCCTAAGGATAATTTCGTGTGCCATCTCCCAGAATGTCTTTTTTTTATAATATTTATTACAGATAGCAGCTATTTCACCATCATCTTGAGTTTGAGAATATTGTTAACAAAGTATGCAGTATCTACCTAATCTTCGTTTACGATAGCGTGGCTTCTCATAACGTAGGTCAAGGCTATGAGGATTTTAAAAGGTAGGAGCGTACTTTTAAGTACTGCAACATTACCTTTTTATGCCTCCAAGCGGTGTTTCTGTGCTCTGGTTATGGCACATGAGACCTTTCAGCGCTGTCTCTTTGATGGCCGTATTTATTTGTAAAAGTGTTTCAGTTTTTGTTTCAAGTGTACTTGTCAACCTCGAGGTCAAGCGTAAACTTTTTAAAACAGATGTCATTTGTTTCACGAGTCGATATACCGGGGATCGACATATATACAGGGAATGATTCCAATTGCAGAGGTCACGATGAAAGTATGAACGGACTCGATAGGTGGTAGTGTTGGCAGCTTCTTGTTTGAAGGAAATAAATGCCAATGGGGCACTTATAAGACATTTTAGTGCTGCGTCTAACATGGTTCTGGTAACTAGTATAGTACTGATGTCATGATGGATGAACGTACCCGATAGGTGGTAGCGTTGCCAGCTTCCGTGGGTGGCAGGGACAGCAGCGCGAAGGGCAGCAGCAGCGCACTGGACATGCGCCGCGGCCCCCCCATCACTGCCCACCATTCGCGCGCGCACGCGCCTTCCTGCAACAAAGCAATGAGGTTTCATCATGGTATACAAACTATTTACGGATCAAGACTGCACAGGCACAGCAGCTCAAAAAAGAAAAAAAAGACGGTCACGTGCTTCGCATCTAAAGTTCTTTCATTGTCATTTTCTGTCTAACAGAAACAAACTAACGTCAACCTTAATGAAAAGATTTTAAACATTACTGTGAATTTGACAGTGATGTAAAAAACTAACTGTAACGAGGTAAAAGAATTGTGTAAGGAATTAAGAACTGTACATTCAGGACCGGATCTGACGACTTAAGAATAACGAATTAAGTATTCTCTTAATGAAATCATAACACACTCATAATTATACCAACCATCGCCACCGATTGGGCCCTTAGGCGTGGGCCTAAGGGCCCAATCGGTGACGATCGTTGATGAGGGGTGGCCCTCAAATTAATAACGCTGCTTTGATCAATCAACGTTTCCGGAAAAACATCACGAAAACGTCTTCTTTTACATTTTTTTTATGACATTACGGAAGAATGACAGACAGAGTGACTTTAAAGAACTTACTCCGCTTATCATCATCACACGTCATCATCATAATACACCTCCGTCACAAAACATTAGACTTATCAAATAAACAACCTCCCTTTTCGGCTTCGTCGTAAATGGCTACGATCATCAACAGTTTGCGTTGTTGGGAGAAATATTCCAACAAGCGCTATTTATCACAGAGACAGCTGGTAGGTTGGTACAGAAGCCATTGAATAAATGGCTGCTGCGACACATTTCAGGTGGCGAAACACGCGATGACGAAATTTTGAATGTTAACAAATACAATGTGTTTCTTGTAATATTTATTTTTGTTGAAAATCTTGGGCTGTTCATTCGGTTCGTTCCCACTAGTTCTACTAAAAAGTTCTACGGTAGAACTAATGGGAATCATTTTCCCACTAGTTCTACGATTTCAGGTGGTACAAAATCGTAGAACTAGTGGGACCAAAAATTCCCATTTGTTCTACCGTAGTACTGTTTAGTAGAACTAGTGGGAACAAACCGTTCATTCAGGTAAAAAATTTGACTAACTTCCAAGGGTTACTGCTTAGGTATGTACTCATAGTCCCAGTAACCGATAGTAATGTCCGTTTTCATTATCACGAATCGGCACCAGATTGAGAGCCTGGATATGAAGCATTCTTTAATGCTGACAACTTGGGATTTTTCAATCAAAGGCAGGTGCTGTTTAACGTACAGACGGCACATCAAACTACTACAACCTTTCATCATCAGCCTATAGCAGTCCACTGCTGGACATAGGCCTCCTCAATCGCACGCCATTCAACTCGATTTTCAGCGACTCTCATCCAGTTGCTACCAGCCACCCTGCGAAGATCGTCACTCCACCGAGTCACTACAACCTTTCAAATGTATTTAATAGATTTTCAACGTTATCACTAAAGCAGTAGGTTCAATGTTGGTTGGTAAAATTTGACACTTTCGGGTAGCTTGGTGTGCTTGCGTCTGAACAAGACTTGATAGTAGACAATGAGAGATTGAAAAAAGTTTCCGACTGAAATAGTCAAAACATACCAAACGTAACAACACGAAAAATAGTTCCATTATTCCGTTTTATATAAGGTCTATCTTTTCATACACGAAATATTTTAAGAGCAACTTCGTAAAGTAACCATAGCAACGAAAAAAAAACGAGTGTTTTTTTTTACGAAATAATTATAATGTCAAAATTTATCGTGACATTTTGCATAAAACCATTACTCTCCCTATTCTATCAATGACAGTAGGTTAATACGAAAATATTCTTATATAAAAAATCCCTTGAAATGGCTTCTTTATAGCCGTTAGATGATTCTCTAAAAATATTTCGTGTATGAATAGTTAGACCTTATATATCGTTATTATTTCCTCACACAAAATGTGTCAATCACCCGTAAATATCTTATTTTCTAACAGCTATACGTGGGCGTTGTTCCCCAAATAGAGGACTCAATTTTATTACGAGTGGCTCCATTTCACTTTTGTGACAGGCGCTGAAGTTTTGCTCGCGACTTGTTTACTACTTCGCTACAGGGGTGTGGGGTTGACTATTATATTTGTACACTAGCTGTTGCCCGCGTTCGTCCGCGTGAAATTGCTATAAAAATATTACTTCCATAATTGAATCGGATTTTGTTAACGATTTCATTGGTTTTAATTTTTTGATATATAAAAGTAAGCCACTCCTTAAACCTTACGCTTAAGCCTAAGTTACTCCTTTTGACATCAACTATCTGCCATTAAAACTCCCGTCAAAATCGGTCAAGCCGTTTCGAAAATTAGCCGGCTCAAACCGACATAAAAGCAAAAAATGAAAAGATATTTTTTTGTTAAAAGTACCGTATATACTTTTGTATACATTCAGTAAAAAGCTGTTATTTTGAAATTACAAACAGACACTTCAATTTTATTTATTTGTACGTAGGTAGATATAACTACTTTGCTGCGTATGGCGAAATAGCTATTATTATTTTGAAACTCCTTACAAAATAACGTAGCTCACTGCTGTAACGTGGATACCGGAATACCCCAGAGAGAAAACAAGTCGTCCTCGGTAGAGCAATAAAGCTTGAGAACTAATCTAAAATAGACTTGGACGGCTAAAGGGATGGTATAGTTAGTATCTATCTAGTAAATTTATGCAGAGTAATAAGTTGAGTAAAGAGTTGTTTGGGCTCAATCTGATAAGGGAAATTATTAATCGGGCGAATAAAAATTTGATTGGTGACCAATAAACAGAATGGGCGACTATTATGCCAAGTTAGTTACTATTTATCCGGTTATTGCGGTAAGGAGAACATAGGAAGCAAGAGCGAGCGAAGCGAGCTCGGGACTTTTGGCATCCCGACTCGAACAGGTTAGGTTCGAAGGGGATGGCGGGGTCTAGTGAGCTGGCGTAGCGCGTGAAATAAGACCCCGACATCCCCTTCGTATTAGGTTACTTTAAACCCTGCAAACAGAAATAGGAGCCCCGCAAAGCGGGAAACGCCCTATCTACAATCTAGTGGTCAATAAGCTTGTTTTAGTTTTTTTTCGGTTTTCTTGACTTATCACACTGATCGTACTGAACAACTAGTAACTCAAATTAATATTTCCAAGTTGCTGTTTTAAACATTTGTATTCGCCCACTGTTTGTCGCCCACTTAGTATTTAAGTAACCCATATTCAGTATTTTTGATACCTTTAATTTGAATTTATTTTCGATCGTTTAAATGTTACCTATCTAATATTATAATTATCAAACAAAAACATTCCCACACATCACCTATTACCATAATCTCGAGTTAATCCATCATGGATGAAGGCATTTAAATGTTATGTTAGTTCCACACACAAGTTTGTTTTCTAACTTCAATATTCGGCCATTAGGCTGGGTTGATGTTGTATCAAATTACCCAAATCAACAAATCTTGAACCCCAAAATCCTTAATGGGATCAGATTTATCGCTATCCTAAAATATCAAGTTATATTTCGCAGCAATCCGCTTCAAAGGGCTCATTTTGTGCTTAATGAATTCCAAGAGAACTTTTAAATATTTTCATTATTTTAATAACCTGGATCGTTCTCTTTTAAAAATAAATTCTGTCGTTCACACAGCGTCATTTTATATCTTGAGGGTTTAGCACATACTGACGCTGTGTGTACAATTACATTATTAAGAAAATATTCGTGCCAATCTCCACGCCTCTGTGCTGTGTCATCGACTAAGGAATGCTGTTTGTATTAGATTTTCTTGCTACCCCGCATTTACACACGTATACAAGTTGCCATACTTGTATCCAACAAATCTTCTAAAATATTTGATCTTGTCAAAGACTTGTTAGTGTCGTACACACAACTAGCTTGTTATAGACGTTGTTTCTGACATGTAGGTATTGTTAACTTGTCAAAAATTGAACATGTTTTGTTCAACTTTTTGAAAAGTTTTCCACACAATACAACAAGTCTTTTCAACTTGTTTAAGGTATAAATGATGAACGAAACTAAATGAATGATAGACACAACATGGTTTCAATTTTGGTGTGATTGTGGGATTTCTCAGATAAAACTGATAAAAGTGACGAGATTATAATCTCTTGAACCACTTTTGTGTTAACACCGTGATAAAATCTGGAAAGACCAACTAGCCGTATGATATTCACGCGCGCGCGCGCCTTTGACCTATCAGCTGTTAGCCGTGTGACGCTGTTCTGTGTGCTCTGCCTACCCAAAGTTGCACTGTACGATAGTGTTTAAAGAAATTGAATTCATAGAGAAAGAAATTGAATTGAATTTCACAAGGCTGTTGTTTTGTATAAAAAAATGTTTCTTTGGGAAAGTTGTTTTTTATCACGTGTTTAAGCATCGGTTACTAATTACCAGTCACCCTTTATAATGTGCTATAATCTACTTTCTTCTCAATAAAAAATAGTAACTACATAGTATGTACACCTTGTGGCATTTCTAATCAACAAAAAAACATTGCATAACACTTGTGAAAAGCAGGCAGAATACCAGCCACGGCTAGAGTAATTTCAACAGTTTAATCACGTTTCGTTTCCACGTACTCGCGGAAAATCACAGTGGCCACAAGTTGTTCCATAAAACGCGCCATTAGATAACATTGTACGAGGTGCTGTGGTAAATTAAAAAGGGGAAATGGCCCCAGGTGATAGGCGGGTGGGTTGGTATCCAGGTCAGCTCCGACCGACCACTGCCCCGGGCGCTTCCGTCTATAGCCCGACCTCTCTTCGCGACATTTTGTGAGAGAATCAATTTTAGAGCCGCTTAGACCTCGTTATTTATATCGCTGTGAAAAGGTTGGTTTTTGGTGGAGTTGTTTAGTATTCATTTATTAGTTTTTTTAATTCAGGAAATTTTCATTTATATGGATAGTTCCCGTGTTTAACGAATTCATGTGGGATTCGTTCGTAGTGGGACGAATGTAATTAGGTGCGATTACTGTGATTAGTGCTAGACTTAAAACTATATTAAACTTAAAATAATGTCTTGGCTGCCTTTTACTATCTCGAATATTTATTATTTGTAGAATAAAACCTTCGCAAAGAAACATAATCAGAGTTTGACCTTTCCGACACAATCACTTTGTTTTGAAATTGCCAACTGAACGATCCGTAAACAAGAGTAGAGTGCGCCCTCAGGCGAAAATAAATGGGCACCACTATTTGCCAGTTTCCTGGCAATATCATTATCACCCAAACCACACGGTATTTGCAGTAACATTATTCAAAAGTTGAATCTCGTATGAAGCGGGATCTCTTGATACTGAGCCAAGTTGCATGACAGAAATAATAATTGCCCTACTGGAAACATTTGTGACTGTATTTAGTTAGGCAATAATATAATTACATTACAGTCCTGGACAATATTATTAGCACCTAACTTGTAACTCGCAAAAAGAGCGTAGGCTTCGTAGCAAAGAGTGGTACTACGCCAAGCTACGACAAGCTACGACAAGCTACGACGGCTACGCCAATTTTTTTTATCGATCTTTTTTTTATCGGTATCCGCGGGTGTTATTGGCTTATGAATCTTCTTTTATAGTATCTGTTTGGCATTAAAGTCAACTGCAAATATGTATTATTATTTTACAGTAAAACAGGTTTTATTGCGAAATATGTACGGTCTACTCTAAAGCAGAACTTAATTTTAAAACTACACTGATAAAAACTGATGTCTTACTTAGCTAGTTCTATATTCATTGCAAGGGACACTCTAGTTCTTAACAGAATGAGGATTTGTGTTGCAATTTGTGTCACTTTCTGCACGGGGCTTTAAATAGCTTCTCAGAAGCTCGGGGCTCTTGTTAAATGAAACAAACAACAGTGAATTGCTTCCTTTTGAAGAAACTATCTCGCGTACAAAGAAAGAGATGGTATTAGGTCGTAAATCTCTTTTAAAAGAATGAGAGAGGGCCCGAAAATGCAATAAACTCGGATTGATTTGTTCCAATCTTTATTGCAAAGCGTAGGGAACAAAGAATTGTTTAGTGTTCGCACCAAACAGTTGAGAGTGAGCATACAATAAGAGATAATGCAATGATGATTGATGGTTTTATTTATCTTATTTTAATTTTGAATGAATTTTAAATTTTATCTTGATTTTAATAATTGATGGTATTTTATTTTTGAATTTTTTATATTTGTGATAATTTATTTTATTTTTTTAATTTCACTGTATGGATCATGTTATCTGAATTAAATGAATTTTATTTTTTTTATTTTTATTTTTAAAGTGATATAACTCAATTTAAAGATGGGTGGAAAAAACGTCTTTCTTGTCGCCTCCCATTTTAGATATACAGCGTGACCGATACTTAAACACGTGATAACAAACAACTTTCCCAAAGTTTTTTTTTTAATACTCGTTCACTTTTATCACAATTACACAACAACCGTATGAAGCTCGCGCCTTTGACCTATCAGCTGTTAGCCGCGTGACGCCGTTCCGTCTCATTACTATCGTACCGAGCAAAAGTGGGTAGGCAGAGCACCCGCGCGACTCGCAAGCCCGCTTCATAAGTTTTATTGTGATAAAAGTGAATAGGTATTAAATAAAATGTTTCTTTGGGAAAGTTGTTTGTTGCCATGAGCACAATCACGTGTTTAAGTATCGGTCACTAATTACCGGTCACCCTATATAAGACCTATCCTAATTGGAAAGTAGCATAAAAAACAAAATAATATTTTTCATCTAGCTATTGTTTACTTATCGGAATGAAAACAACCTTAGGTCAATGAAAATCAAACACATTTCTCCAGAGACATCAAGGTACCGACAAATAAAACCCGAGTTGTAGATGGATAACTATAAAGTGTATTTTTCTTTACTCGTCATAATTGGTAAACAAGTATGGCGTATCTACTAGGATTTCTTTTATTTTATACCATACTAGTTTTTGCCCGCTACTTCACTCTCGTTATGGTTGCAAATTATCCCACGGGAACGTTTTATTTTATGCCACTAGTGGGTAATGTAGCTTAAAATTTGTGAAATAATTTTTCTTTTTCGTTGCGAAAATTTTAGATCCAAATTTACAAACAAACAAACTTTCCGTATTTAATATTACTAATAAAGATGTGTGTTTATTGGGAAGATCAAGAGATTAATTGTGTTTTTGTCATCTACGCAAAATGTCGTGATTGTCGTACTGCGTTTATTTACCAAGTAAGACTTCTATGAAAAATCGCCCTTCAGTAAAAGTCTGCCGTCAAAATATGTCTTTCAAACCCAAAATTTTATTCCGGCCTTAAATTCGGAAGTACGTCGAATATATCCAGAATTATTATCATTGAAACTTGGGAGTATGAATAATTCAACAACAATTTCATGTTATTGAATTTTGCTCTTGTTAAAAGGCGTCAATTGACCGTTACAAAGGTACCTAAGTAATGTAATTTTACTCGGTAATGAATTGATAATGAGTTGATCTATTTATTTGTTACGGCTTTATGTATCCGACCAGTAAACAAGAAGCACTTGACAGTGACACCTGTCATAGATTTTGTGGAATTTGTGAGGTATTTTCTACAATTTGAGAGACATATTTTGTCACGTTACTGACATTTCCAAGCCATTTAGTGGTTGCTGTAGTATTAAAGATTTAATAGCATTTGATGAAAAAAATATGTAATAGGTAGCCAAGGTGTTTACAGTTGAGTTATTATTATTATTTATTTATTTAGTTTTTCAGTTCGATTATTGACTCCTAGGTTCGATTCCAGGATGTGTTTAAGTTTGGTAAAGTAAAATTAGGTTTTTGCAACGTGAATTTTTGTTTTTTGTTTGGTTTTATAGTTTATTCATGGGAAAAGGCTCGATCTATACTCTTACTGTACCTCTCTGCCTAAACCTTCGGGAATTACAGGCTTGATGTTATGTTATCATCTAAACATCGACTGCCAATCATGAATTAAACATTCTAATTCGTCGATTATACTAAGCTAAGCAGCCATTAAGCCTGCTCCATTATTTATATGAGAGATTTCAATGTACCAAGCATACAGAATCCGCAGTGACCGAGCTGAGGGCAAATGAAATCAATGGAACAGGAGCACATTAGGTAATTATACTGGGATAGTATTGATCGTCAGTAATGAGGATAGAACAAAGACTGGTTTGCGTTGGGTTAGTGTGTTTTGGTATGTGTAATGGATTAATTAAACAACATAAGGCGGTAATCCTCAAAGGGTGAGGTAGTACTGTCCTTTTAGTACAGTCGCGAGCACCAATACGTATTCACTTAGCAAAATTCAAAAGCGATTTTCCCGTAATATAACGGCTTCTACTTTGAGATGAGATCTATTTCGTAATAGTAAGGCGTCCAATATACTCTGTTCGTGAAAACGTAAAATGTGACTCGGTACAGTAGGAGAAAATCAATTTTAAAAGTATTTTCGTGTTTACATATTAGTGCTCGTGACTGTACAAGTGTACACCCCACATTTGGCCAGTTATGTTTAGTTCCCATGTACTAGGGACGACCCTGCCATCGGCTGGGCACAAATCAAGTCTCCGGGCCGCTACTGAGAAATTCTTGATGGAAAAGCCCAATAACAACATTTCCAACCTGGAAATCAAACCCAAGACCTCATGCTAGACCAATGTGGCACTAATTTAAAATTGAATATATAATTAATTTTCTTTTAACAGACAAATGCTCTCATTGAGGCTGGATCAAGTGCTAGTACTCTCTGATAAGGCACGCACAACTCTCAAAGTGAGGAGAGGAGGTCTTATATTTAATTTATATTTTTATGTATAACACCACTTGACATTTATAAGGTCTAACTATTCATACACGAAATATTTTCAGGGAATTATCTAACAGCTATAACGAAGCCATTTCAAGGGTTTTTTTTTTCTGAGTGTATTTTTATGAAAAATAAATAATTTAAAATTACTTGACCCACAAAAAAAATACTAGTTCCTTATTTTTAACACCCATTACGCTGGCTTACTACGTCGTATTTACCTACTGTCATTGTTAGAATATGGGAGTAAAGGTTTTATGCAAAAGTCTCCAAAAATTTTAGAATTATAATAAGTTCGTAAAAAAAAAACACTCAGATATTTTTTTTTTTCGTTGCTATGGTGACTTTACGACTTATAGAAGTTACTCTTAAAATATTTCGTGTATGAAAAGATAGACCTTATATAATTTTTATTTTTCTTTCAGAATTGTTGTGATTACAAGACACTGTTTGACATTTTAATTTTAATATGATACCTTTATTATAATTTATGGGTGTAATCTGATTTTATATTATTTAATATTTTAAATAATATAAAAAAAAAACATAAATTATTAAAAAAAAAAATATTCCCTAGATAGCCGACGCGGGGATCGAGAAGTGGTCGCAGTGGACAAGGGCCAATAGTAATAGTTAATATGATTTTATTGTTAGTAGAGAATGTATTTATGAATAAATAAATAAATTATTTGCCCAAAACTTCGACACTTCCACGGCATCGTCGGTGACAGCGCAGACAGAGGTCATTTTGCATTGCATACTCCTATTACGGGCCTGTATTTTCTGCATTCGTGTATTTTGGGCTTAACTCTAAACCTTATTGGTTTTGACTGCTTGCCTGGCATAAAGGGAAGGTCTCTTTAAGGATTAACTTCACCTCTCCAAACAGCAAGGTAAATTCAAAGCACTCACAGTAAAAGCCAGTTTCACATTGTTCAATAAAATCCAAATGAATTCATCGTGTTGTTAAAACAATAAACTCAGTACAAACTTTTAATTTCATTGCAAACCCTCTCCTGAATTACTAAGCTCTCAAACATTTAGGCAATGGGAGCAAAATCGTTAAATCCCAAGTTTAACTTCGACTACACGTTATTAACACGGGTCTTTCTACATCACAACATAACGCCTGTAATCCCTGAAGGGTTAGGCAAAGGGCAGAGGTGTAGGTATCCAATAGTACACCCAGTAGTCCCATGTATTAGTGAGCGAGCCTATTGCCATCAGCCAGGTACAAATCCAGACTCCGTGACTGATACTGCGAAATTCCTGATGGAAATCTCCATAACACACACACACACACACACACACACACACACACTTCAGTTTATCCGTGATCATGGTGCTTGCAACAGCGCCGAAATATCGGGAACTCATAGAAAACAGTAAACATGGGAAATATCCCGTTATTAGTATTAATAGTAATCTTCATAACTCTCTGTCCGATTTGGAAATCGAACCCAGGAACTCATAGCCATAGCGCTTATAAGACCAACGAAGCAGGCCGTCGGGATTTTTTTTATTCCTAAATTTTAGTGTTAATACTAATTATAATGGTTGTGGGTACTCGCAACTTTGGTGTCGTGCCGCGGGCAGCGTTCCAGCGAACTTCTGTAAGTGCTGGATATATCTGACGTTCTGTCGTACTAACTAAATGCAGCACTTTAGCGCTTTCGTTGGATTTTCCAAAGTTTGAACAGAACTTTTGTGATTTACTTTTAATGAATATGTTTAATCTCCTCGGGAAACTTCCTGACTTTTCATTTGGTAACTTTTTGTGGAAGATTTCTACGTCATTTATGGAAATTCTTTGGCAGAAAACTTTAAGAGTTGGTAGACTGTATTTATAGTCAGCTACCGACGCAAAAGTTAAAAAACATAAAAAAATAAATAAAAAAATAAGTTTATTTACACAAAAACCTTTGTATACAATGCCATTATGCCGGGTACACATTGGTGTAACGTAACGTGAAATGTAACATGAATGAGCCGTCCAGACTTCTGCAATGCAACATGAAATGTAACCCAACAACAAGCGAATTTGTTTCAGCGTGTGTTACATTACATGTTACGTTTCACCAATGTGTACCCGGCATTACATTCCACATAGGTACATTGAATTTTAGTAGAAGGCTGTACAAATAGTTAAAAACCCTGCCTCCTAAACTAGAGGGACCCTGTGACCTAGGAGTCAATAGTTACCACAACGGTATTCATTTTAACATCACCACAACGCTCACACTATTCTTTTCTCTTGATCTGGCATCCAAATATAGGCATAAGTAATAATTTAAGTCAATGGTTGTTGTATTATGTTGAATTTATTGTTTGATTTTATAATATGGTAAAAAAGAAGTGTGTGCAATATAATAATTGAAATTATGTTATATTTTAAAATTAATGGAATTTAACTTATGTGAATTGAAAGTAATGTAATGTAACTATGAATGTTAATAATGATAATTGCAATATCATGTTATTATAAATTGATTTTGCATACCGTCAAAACGGTGAGACATGTAGCACTATGCAATATTATGAACAGCTCTGTAAAAATACTGTGTTTTTGGCAAATAAATAAAGAAATAAAATAAATAAACGTATTGGACTAACTGACTGGTCATTTCCACTCTATATAGATAATGTTTGACCTCACTCCACCCCCTGATTTCCGCTGCAGCAGTGCCACCCGTCACAAATCGAAATTCCATTCTCGCCATTTAAATAGTTGGCGGTTCACAACTGCACGTTTTAAACGTCATTTTTGCCACGTATTACTTAAATCTTCGAGCGGACTTGCATCAGCTGTTTTTCTTGAACACTTACGATGTGGGAGTCTTCGAGAAACGAGCGTTGTAACCTGTCTTTTGGGTTTGCAAGTCGGTAAATTGAATATGTAGCTATCATTAAGGAACCTACTGGAGAAGTTTACGATCGAAGTAATTGAATGATGCGTACCTAGCCTTATCTTTTATTTCCGCCTATAATCGAATTGCGATAGAATAACGACTTTGTTTACAAAACATAACATCACGCCTGTAATCTGCGGAGGGTTAGGCAGAGGTGCATTTAATAGTACACCCACATTTCGCCAGTTATGTATAAGTTCCATGTTATAGGGGACAAGTCTATTGCCATCAACTGGGCGCAAATCCAGACTTTGCGGCTACCACTGAGAAAATCCTGATAGAAAAACCCAACAACAATTTGCCCGACCTGGGAATCGAACCCAGGACCTCATGCTCAGCAGTTGTGCTTGCGACCACTAGAACAACGACGCAATTTGTTTAGTCTGCCAAAAAATCTAATGACCATGTTAGTAAAAACGAAAGTTACCTACATTAAAACTCCAGCCCTACCCGGACGTAACATGAGCTCCAGGTGCTAGATATGCATTTTAATAATTCTGAGTATAAAGGGTGTAAATAGACCCTTAACACAAACGAAAGGTACTTGTTCTCCCCGTCTTTGCGATAATTTTTTTGTTCTAGACCATACCTGGGAACCTTCTAGTTACGGAGATATTGGGGGTCAAAGTTCCAACTTTTTCGTAAGATTTTTTTAAAATACATGTTTTTAATGTAAGATTTTTGCTTTACACACCTCTACGACCCCCGTACTATTCAATCCATCCATCAGCACAATGCTTTGAGTGCTTTCCATCGAGTCCTACCTTAAAACGTGATATATAACCCCAAAAAAAAAAGTCGATTCCCAGCAATAATTTTTGCGTAAAGTTACTTAGTATGAAGTACAGAATGCTTGGTTAACGGATATGTGAAGGGTCTGTTTACACCCTGTAGGTACGGTGTTCTAGTAATAAATACCTTCTTGGATTCATGCCCGCCTAGTACTGTTCGTAAGATTACTGCCCATAACCAGCACAACTGTACTAACACTACTCGATCCCATGCAATGTTTTTGAGTAATATTTTATTACTCGAAAATACGGTGGGGTCATCGGGATTTTTTTTTAATTATTTTAATAAATTCCCGCTGGCCCCACCAGTGGGGCTACGGGCGGTGGGGTCAACGGGAATACACCAAAAGAATAGACTAAAACAAAGAATCTTACTAATCCATTCCCAAATGAATATTTCAATCTGATATGGTTATTTACCGTAATATCCCTCGTATTACGCATAGCCTTGAAAATGATGAGATGCTCAGTGTCATTCAGGCTCCATAACACATAATCTTGTTAATACAAATAAGATCTGGGAATACATAATAGGATTCCGTATATTTGTTATCGTATTTCCTCTTGTTTCGTTTATTCTTGACGCTTTCATTTTTATGATGTGACGGGAATGGATTCCGTAGGAGTGTCAAATGTGAGATGGTGTTTGTGTACAATCTTTCTGCACAATATGATATTTTCCTGTTGGCGGACATTGTTGCCTTAGTTTGGTTTTGTTTGTTGTCAGATATTTACTATGATAATACTGGTTGTAACCGGATTCTACGTGCGGGTCAAGTTTTTTATTTTATTTATATTATACTAGCTTTTGCCCGCGGCTTCGCCTTTGTAGTGATCGAAAAATATCTGACGGGAACGTACCGAACAAACATAGTTACTTTCCTTCATCCCCCTTTTCAACCCGTCGGGGGTAGAATTATCAAAAACGCTGAGACACGTATTAATTTATTTTCAATCGTCAGCTTAAACACGCAGATCCTAACTTCAAACTGACGGACTTTCCTATAAACTTCCATCCCCTATTTTACCCCCTTATGGGTGCAATTCCCAAAATCCTTTCTTAGTGGATACTTACTCTTCACAAAGAAGACACCCTCCAAGTTTAATGTCTCTAGCACCGGTGGTTTGGGCTGTGTGTTGATACATCATCCAGTCAGTCAGTCAGTCAGTTTACCATTTTATAAATATAGATTTTATTTTTTAGAGAGAAAAAGTACCTATTTAAGAGGTCAAAGGGTTATGACCCGTTTCAGGAAGCAATCTTGCTTTGCGACGGTAGTTTGCGGTAGTTACGTTAAATGCCAGCAGTGAAAACGTAGCAAGCTGAAAAAGTAGTCGTAATAGAACCAGTAAAAATAAATTCTTGATTCCCACGTCTTTATATTGTATTTTATATGTTGTTTCCCCTTTTAATTTTAGTCATCTGTATAGAAATTGGATTATAAGTAACTATAGCGACCCGCCCCGGCTTCGCACGGGTGCAATATACTTATAAATATGCCTCTTGAATCACTTTATGTATTAAAAAAACCGCACCAAAATCCGCTGCGTAGTTTTAAAGATCTAAGCACACATAGGGACAGACAGACAACGGGAAGCGACTTTGTTATAAACTATGTAGTAAAATCAAAATATGCACTTAAAAAGGGCGAAATATTGATAATCAAAATGCTATTTATTAATAGAATTTACGTTTATTTTCACAAAACATATGTTTAAATAAAATTAATGATTATTTGTAATTCTTGGGACACTACACAAATATTTTTCTAGATTTTCTAGAGAAAATTTGTGACGTTTGACACTGAAAAATTAATTTGTAGGCTGAAAATGACCTCTCTACGTCATCGTCAGTGACGTTTCTGCAAAGAACTTGAAATTTGGCGCCATTTATGCAGGAACTTCTTCAGGCAGACTTTGGCCGGTACCGTTAATATATGTATACTTACGTTAACTTTTCGTATTCCTTAAAGACTATGGTTGTTTATGTAGAACAGCGTTACTACTAAAATAAGCACTGACGTTGAAATATGCAATAACAGTATAATAAAACCGTGTTAGAAATAGCGTTTTATACATTTGCAAATGCAAACATGCAAATGCATATAATCCGATTGTAAATGCCTTTAGGCACGACACATCGACATACCTACTAGCCACAAAGAATATAAAATGAAGAAAACTCGATGATTTACTAAAAAAATCTAAAAAATCTGTGTAAGTTATATACACCCTGCGGGACTGCTAATTACCAGCAAAATTAATTACCACACGTTTTCAGTTTACCGTAAAAAAGATGGGTCGCTTTTTTGGCGTAAGGGAAAAGGTTTAGCCGTGGGATAAATCAATCATTCTGAAGTACTGTGCAGACTTCCGTAAAGTAACAAAAGGTGTTAATTACTGAGGGACGGGCTTATTTGGATAACAAGGTACCTAATCCTTACATGAAAGTATCAAAATATCTGACGGTTTTTTGAGTGGTCAAAATAAAGTGTGGATAAACTTCCTCGTAGCCCGAAGAATTCCCAAAATGAAGTGGCAGAGGGCACGTTGCACGCAGAACGGATGGCCGATGGGGCCGAAAAGTTCTGGAGTGGCGACGGCGAACCGGAAGACGGTGCGTTGTAAGGCCTCCCACTGGGTGGACCGGTGACCTGGTGAAGGTTGCAGGGGTACGCTGGATGCGAGACGCACGGCACCGGTCAATGTCGCGACATCAGCCCCCGTAGCATGACCACCGTAGACAAAGATTTCTTTGACGAAAGAATCGACAAAATGACAGAATTCTTTGCACTGTCTGTCATTTTGTCGATTCTACCGTCAAAGAAAGCCCTGTCTACGGTGGTCATGCTACGAGGGCTGGATGAGGCCTGTGTCCGGTAGTACCAACGTCCAACGTCTTTCGGCTGAAATGTTGATGATGACGACACTTCTTCAGGTCGGTACTTTCGATTCGGCAATTGTTGAACAAAAAAGCCGCCCCGCAGCAATTAATACACACTTCGGCTTTCATTCATCTCGTACTGCTCAGCAAACTGGATTCGGTATCTCAATCAATTAATCATTATAGCTCGGCAGCACCCACTGTTGGGTTTAGGCCTCCCCTTTCTTCTGCCACTCCTCTCTGTTCTGTGCGTTCCTTATCTATCCGTACCCCCCATTCCTGACGATATTGTCAACCCAATGCGCTTTTGGACGGCCCTGGTTTCTTAGACCCAACCTTGGCCACCATTTGGTCAAAACCTTAATCCATCGGCCATCTCCGCGTCTAGCCAGATGTCCTGCGCAACTCCACTTTAGTCGAACAAAAAAACTTATACTGTCACTTACGGGATATCTTCCGTGATTGTTCATAAAATAAAAAAATAAAATTAAATAACGAACAATCACGGAAGATATCCTGTAAGTGATAGTATAAGTTTAGTTGTTCGACTAAAGTGAAAGCTTAAAACAGTGTCCACTTTAGTCGTATCGTCCTGTTCCCGACGTCGAAGACTTCGGTATCTACTATCGCTGAATCATGTTCAGGTTTTGGCTCGGCTCGGCACAATTTGAGCTAAGCGGAGCGGCATTTTCCCGAACGTATATTTAACTAGCTTATTCCCGTGGTTTCGCCCACGTCTTGCTCGTTAATTGTCCAACCGGATTGTACTACCGGATTAAAAAGTATCCCCTGAGTTAATTCAAGTAATAAACTATCTGTGTGCCAAATTTCAGCCAAATCCGGTCAGTAGTTTTTGCGTGAAAGAGTAGCAAACATCCATCCATCCATCCTTACAAACTTTCACATTTATAATATTAGTAGGATTTTGCCACCGGGTTGTGCCGATACAAACGTGTGTGTAACTGTGTAGAACCCCTTTGATTCTAAGTAATTGAATATCAACGAGAAATTATCCGAATTATCGATACCAAACATCCTTCAAAAGAAAAATGCCTGATATCATAACCGATAAAAATACAAGGAAAAATTGTAGGTATTTTCTAACAAAAAAAACAGCGAATGGTCCTCTCGGATTTTAAGGAATTTAATCAAACGTGAGAGCATTATTATTCAGGCCTTATTAAAAATGTATTAAATAAATAATATGAAAGCGGTTGACCTATTTCGTAACGTATTCATTCTTTCAAACGAATTTTTAAATGAGTGAAATTCTCGTCAGCGAAATCACAGCTTGTGGGTCGTGGACCGTGGCCTTTTTGTTCTTTTATCGTTAATGGTGACTTTTATTTTTATTATATGAGTAAAAGGTACTGTATGTATGTGTTTTACGAGAGCAGCTATAGTTTATTTTTTAATTTTATTTTGCTCCTAGTTTCAGTAGCGGAGTTGTAAAGAAGAAAAATATAAAATAAATACATATTGGCTTTTTTCAGGATAGCTTGGTTGATATAACATAAACATAACATCACGCCTGTAATCCCCGAAAGGATAGGCATAGTTGCACCTAATAGTACACCCACATTTCGCCAAGTTCCATGTAATTGGGGGCGAGCCTATTGCCATCAGGCGGGCACGAATCCAGAATCCGTGGCTGCTACTGAGAAATTCCTGATGGAAAAATCCAATTACAATTTGCCCGACCCGGGAATCGAACCCAGGACCTCATGCTCAGCAGTCGCGATTGCACCACTACACCAACGAGGCAGTTTTTTTTAGTATGACTTTATTGTTAAATATGTTTACATTATTTAGGTATGCTGCATGCTTATACATTGTGATTTTTTTTTTATTTATTTATTTTTAAGTATAGTCAAAGTTCAATAAACCCGGCGCCATAACGTCTGCAACTTCATATTTATATTTTAAATGGCGATTTACCGAGTCTCATTGTAAGGTTAAATATTTGCGGTTTTAGTATGAGATTAAAGCGAACCGCTCGATCAAAGTCAAGCTAATGTATTTTATATTTGTGCAGTAGAATCAATAGTTAAACAATGGATAGGGCTTTATCGCTTCAAAGGTCCCGGGTGAGCATTTTAGATTAAATTCAAGAGTCGGATTCATTTTTTGTAGCTTTCTTTGACTAGAAATATTGGTACAAAAACCACTCCGTCATAAACTTGATTGTTTTCAAACAATTATTAGCATTTTTTTTAAATAAATTGATTATTTACTGGAAGTCATGGAAAGTGGATTTTGTCCAGATATGGGATGACGCAGGCTAACAGTAACAGAATCAGTAATCATTTTTATTTATGGATATTATTATGATATGGATCTAAAACAACTCGCCTATGCATCGAAAGTGCCAAATTGAAATTTAAGGTTAAATGTTAAAGGTACAGTTCTGAAGGTGAAGTTTGTGTTTACGGAACCATAAACTTCAGAATCACAATGACAGACAGCAACGACATGACTTTCTTTTCTTTGTAACTTTTTTTTCTGTGAAAAACACTGTTTCTCACAAGACTTTGTTTGCGACTAATCATCGTGGCATGGTGTCCTAATACGGAGAAAGGAATTCCAAACAAAGTCCAGGGGACTCTTACGTCACGGTGGCCATGTGATGTTGGGAATTGGAGCGAATGATGAGTAAATACTGTCCTTATTAAGATGTTGCTACCTGTTTTATACTGTAACACACATATATGTAATTATAATATAAAGGTGCCTACTTACATAGACGACAACGGCAACAAAAGGCGGGAATGACGACATCTAAGGAAAGGGTTCCCTAAACACATAAACATCGGAACAAATTCTCTAGATAATGGTGATATAATGGGGACTGAAAAGTTGTGTGGTAATCGGTTGTCGTGGTATAGGCATGTAATGCAGAGGAATGAGGAAAATATAGTGAGGAAAGTTTTGAGTATGAATGTGGAGGTATAAGAGTAGAGGAAGACCAAAGAAACGATGGATGGAATGTGTGAATAGGATGCTATGGCACGAAAGGAGATCTCTGATAAGATGACGAGTATAGGCCGACTTCAAATGAATTGGGCTAAGGGCAAGAGAATGGTGATGAACCGTCTCATAATCACACACACGGCACGTAAAGCGACTTTGTTTAATACATAAAGGTTGGTAATAAATCTCTGGTTACAAATTGGTTCCTCTGTAGAACGACAGCTAATCAGAATTCGAAAGAAATCAGGGAGATAACAGAATCAGGAAGTAACTCGAATTTCGTAAAAGGCTGTGGTGTTGACTGGGATATAACATATCCACATATACATGATACACGCTGTATCAGAAAGGTGTGGCCATAAAAATCTACTGTCCCATACATTTGTGTCGGTATTGAAAATTTGTATGGGACAGCTGAAAATTTCTATATTTAGGTAATATTTCAGAATGTGGTCACACCACATCCTAAACTATGACCACATCACCACAGTTTTCTGAAACACGCTGTATGTTGAAATTTCTACGTCACTGTCGCACGGAATAACATTTCGCCTTGTATATCTACGCTTGTCTAGCGACGACGACATTCTTGTATACTGTCTACAATAATATTATCCAACTAGTAACGTCTCAAATGTACACGTTGTATATTTTATTAAGCCAAGTTGCTTTGATAGGTTACATGTCGCTCGTAAATTTTTGAGTGTCTGTGGTTATACGACACATGAAAAATATTAACTTAACGCAAGTGTCAAAATCGAGACACGTACATTCATACATAAATTCACGCTTTTTCCCCGTGTGGGTAGGCAGAAACTACAGAATGCCATCTGCTACGATTCTTACTCTAAAACCAGAGACTCATATACAGGGTGAATTTTTCAAGTGGGCGTGAATGGCCAACGAAACTATGAAGGATAGTGAAAAATACTCGAAGGACTCTCGAGCCCGATTTTGATGAAAACTAAAACTGCACCATAACATTTTTGAAAAATCAATATTCCTAGCCAGGAGTCGGACATTTTGGAAAAAAACACACACTGTTTGATTACACCATTCGATAGTGTCGCTAATAAGGATATAAATAAATTCTGGGAAGTAATGACATACGGCAAACTTAAGAAAAATGTTCAATTTTATGTTTTTTTTTTAATTTTAAATTTTTGTTCTTGATTGATGACACCCGCAGCGCAGTCTATCTTCACAACATTATGTTCTAATTTCAATTTTATTGAATCTTCGTGGTTAAACGCCACAGCAAAAGAAAAAAAATTGTAAACAATTGAAATTAGAACTTACAAGTGAGTTGGCGCCAATAGTGGCTTTGTTCGACGTTTCGGTGATGACTACAACTATTTGCTTACATCTGTGTTTTATCAAAAATTAACTCTTTCCTTTAGTTTGCCATACGTCATTATTTCCCAGAATTTGATGCTTATTAGCGAGACTATCGGATGGTGTAATAATATAGTGTGTTTTTTTCCCGAAATCAATGGGTTCGATTCCTAGCTAGGAATATTGATTTTCAAAAATCTAATGATGCAGTTTGTTTGACTGTTTTGAGTATCTATTGCCTCTCCACCTAATTGAGCCACCTATTATAAACTCATGTCAGTAACGAAACCGACTGTTTCAAAGCATACGTCCATGGGTTCGCAGTTAACGATCCCGTCAAATATTGCATATAAAGCGAAGCCCAGTACAAGGAGATTAATTCAACCGGGGGTTGATTTACAGCAGCGCCTTTTACCAAGTAAGATTTTATCGTCATCATCCTGTAGAAGCGCAAATTGCCCTCCACAAAGCTCAAACCTCGTCCACTCTAATCCATCCATTACCAGGAAGCAATGCTAGTAATGTTACAAACAAATCCAATAAAGTAAAAGCAACATTCTTCCAGGACTTCTGAACAAACTTATGTGATTTCATTACCCCACACGATGGACAGAAACCTCGTTAATAAAGGACTCTGTTACATCAGATTAGTATTTAGCGAGTTCGGAATTAATGACCCTTCTGATTCCATCCTCGTTGATAGTGGCCGCAAAAGGGGTATTTAATTTATTGGGTCTGGCAGTGCTGTAATGGTTTCGGTTATCTGGTCACGGTTTCCGTTGAGTAGAGCTGGGATAAAGCGTTATTTTTAAAGCCATAATTTTAACACATCATATCATTGTAGCCACTTCTAGCAGTGATAGCCTAGTGGTAGCCAGTCACAAGTCATAGGTCTCGAGTTCGAACCCAAGACACGTACCTCTGATTTTTCGGATTCATGTGCGTATTGTATAATTATGACTTGCTTCGGTGAAGGAAAATATCGTGAGGACACCAAGCATGCCTGAGAGATATTTCTTAATGGCTTGCAAAGCCAAGTCAGAGGTTCATAGGCGGCATAGAGACTCTGACACCAGGTTAGGCACTAACCACACGATAAAGAAAGAAGAGTTACTACCGGTTAATTAGATGGCAATAAGTGTACTGTTTGCGGTAAGTCTAACAATCTTTAGGCAGAAGAAGAAATGCAAAATATCAAAGAATTCGTTTCGTTTCGGCACAATAAACTTCCATAAAAGGGCGAGAGGAGCGACGTATTCCTTGGACAGAAACAATCTAACCTTGATATCTAGATACACACCTGCACAACACTATAATTATACAAAGATCTGTAGCCGCCATCTTGTTTTTTAATTTTTTCAATACATTTCACAAATGTTTACCAACAACGCTCCCTCTTGTGATTCAAGCCCCCAAGGAACGCATCACTTTATAACAAAACTTACCAAAGAAACATACCCTCAATACCCTTGCTCAGTCCCTTAGTTTGGGATAAAAGGCTTTTGTAACACACGAGACCAAAGAGATCTACCTATTTCGATTTCATAGCGAAGGTCGCAACGTCACAAACGTGAAGGTGAAGCCACAGCCGATGCAGTGAACAGGGGCTACAAAGCTGTTTTGTTTGGGGTGAAAACATTGTTCTTCGGAATAGAGTTGCCTTCAAAAGATCTCCCAACCAACAGGTTGGTTGTAGGTCACACATCTACAGGGGTTTGATGTTTCAGTTAAACACTGGTTTTGGTATTAACCATGCCGCCTAGATTGCTCACAGCTCCGTCTGTAAAATGTGAAAGGTTTACATATTCTTGATGAACCTACTCCATTTACCAAAGATGATTTGGTTTCAAGTAGCAGTACCAATCTTGAAATATTTAACAATTAAAAACGTATTTACACTAGATAAGGAAAATATTGTTCAAAGACTAAAAGTACCTAATTTAAACAGAAATCGATTACTGTTTTCGAAAAACCTATTTACCCATCGATATGTTGTACGAATCTCGATTGTCAAGTATCGGATTGTCTCTTTGTATCGATGCTTTTAGTAAAGAAGGTTTATTGCAAATAACTGAGGTGCCACGATGATTATTGCCTACGGCGAGACGATCAAACAATTCACTGAACTTCAGTCCCATTTCGAACGAACGAACGATTCGAACTATTTACTTATTCACTATCGACCCAGCCCGACTTTTCTCGGAAAGCTTATAAGAATGTTTACTTCTGTTTATTGTTATTACTTCTTTATTATACGAAATGTCTTTACTATTGGAACAGTTATTTTTTGTTTATCAGAAATTCATGAGTTATGTAATTGTTGTTTGCAGAAAGTACACAAGGGGTACTATGTATGTACATTTGTTTGTGTCGGCACATTCGATCCAGCAATATTTGTTGAACAACTATGACGTTCTGAAACACATATTCGGCTTCTAGCGATCGGCAATTTTCGTCCATCGCCATCATCGCTAAATCATGTCCGGGTTCGCTCGGTACAAATCGAGCTAAATTTCGTCGTATCCGACCCGAACATTGTGAGCAGTAACTCTATTGCGGTTGATTCCTAATGGTGCTTAAATTATTTGTTTACGACAACTCCATGACCGCTACACTTTTAAATTTTTTGAAAAGTTAGAGAAACCTCTTTTTCGTAGCTGCGCAGTATAGTTGTACCCTCGTAGCACTACGCTACGAACTTCCACAAATTCGTAGCGTAGTGCTACGACACTAGTTGATTCACAATAAATCTTAAAACATCGAACTAGCCGTACATTCAGCTTCAGGTCACGTACAAAAGTGAAGAAGTTTACCCTCTTTCCTCACTTTTCACTACAGCCTGCTTAAGAACATTTAAATCTGCCAGCACAATGTTCTTTAACAAAGTTTTAGTTACGCTGCTAAAATTGCTGTCACTGTTGCGTAGAACAATAGAAATTAGAGGTTAAGTTTTAGTCCTTGCAAATCAGACGCGTGCCGCTTACATCAAGAATTTAAGGTTCAAATTGCATTAACCGACCTACTCCTGAAATAACAACAGTTGACGAACTCAAGGCTTTAATTACTGCACCTACATAATTTGACTACTTACCTATCTGTATGATAATAACTGCAGTTCGTGATAATAGCTGCAGGGAACTACACTGCAACTGTGATTGTCAAAGACAATGGCAAGCTAATTGTATTCAAAACTAACTCGCATTTGTATTATGTTTCCTGCATCAAGATGTACGTGCCAATTATTTCTGCTCATTACCAATAACTCAGCAGTACCAAAACCGTACCAGTTTATTAGATGTAAGTTTTGACGAACTATACCACAAGAACCGCAATAACCACATAATGATTATTAAAGTGAAATGCGAAATACATAATAATGTACAGTTTTACCTTGAGCGTTAATAGCTGGTTGATGTCTTTCACAGCCGTATCCGGTAGGATTATTATGATCGGTAATTTTCTACAGACTTTACTTGAAAACCATGGATAAATATTGATTTTTGACGGTATCTCGACTTGATTAATTCGCGTTGTAATTACGATTTCTTTAAATTGAAAAGGGTTTTGAACCACGTTTTAGTTATGCTGTTTTAAAGTGCACTTATTATAGCGCTTGGGTGTCAAAACTGCTGTTTTGTGTTGCGTAGTTGTATAATGTTAAATAACATGTGTAACGTCTAATTTTAACCGTCACAGCTCGAATTTTCCACGAATCCTTTGGAAATATAAATCCTTTGCAAATAGCATTCACTATGCACAAAAGCATTCCTTTACATGGAATTCAGTCTCCACAGGGATCCACAATTCTGCGTAGACCATAGCGTTTGCGAGAACTGAATACAGTTTCGTTTTGTTTAATACTATTTGAATTTCTGCACGGCTCAAAATAATGCTAGGTAAAACATTACTAGGTAATATCTCTTCTGCGAATTTTCTGGAGCTGATGAATGGATAGAAACTGTACAAACAACAGCACACTATTTTATTCATGTTTTATTTTTTGTACTTTGGTATCATTCATCATCATCATCATTTCAGCCGAAAGACGTCCACTACTCAACATCGTATCGACCTGGTGAAGGTTGCGGGGATCCGCTGGATGCGAGGCTCACGGGTCCAGCAAATGTGGCGACTTTGGTACAGCAGCAGATAATTGTATTCAAATAAAATTTACACTAGAAAAACTAAGTTTTTCAAATGTACTATACATTTGATATTACTCCTAAGTTTTACCCAGATACCGAGACGAGAGTCTATACTGTTTTACCTTCCAAAACAATACTGCATACTAAATATGTTATTCCTATTAAACATAATCATGTCGGATCCGGTCGTTAGTATTGACATTAAATGAGTCGCAAGTGCGCCGGTGGTGACATCGCGCGACTTACTTATAGGTCTACACACCATAGTGTGCTTCTACAGAGCCATGAGTTATTGTGTTAAGTTGTAATCTCAAGTAATTCGTTAGTTCGCTAGAAACAGTGTATCGCACCCAGTGTGTTTTCTCAGCAAGAAACCCATCGTCTGCCCACATGATGTACGAGCCTGACGGAATAAATCCTGACAATCCGACACATACATTTTTGTTTGAAGGTTCTATGTTATCGTCCTAACCAAGCAGACTGTACAACAACTCAAAGTCATATATCTTTTAACGGTTCAGTCTGAACGCTACATAATGTTACCTGAAACTAGCCTTAACGTCTTTTATATCTATTTAACGACTGTGTTGACTAGCTCCACGCCAAGCTACATAACTACTCGCCGACTATTTACGACATTTGCAAACACGTTCGCTTTTATAGGAAAGCAAAATTCTGTGCAGAATGTTGCTAAAGTTACCTTTTCTTGGTTTGCCAGTAATGTAAGAGTATGCTCCGAATGAATAGTTTGTATCGAAATGCACACTTACTGAGTAGACTAGTTAGTAAGTTGGTTCTATGACATTAAGCAACAAGTAACATTTAATTAAAAATATCTAAAACCCTACTACAAATTGTATTATGTATCTATTTATTTATATTTGTAATCTTCTTTTAATTTCATTCATTTTGAAACCCTACTATATCTAGTAGGGTATCAAAATGAATTAAATGAATTTTTTAATAATTAAAAAAAAAAAAAAAATTAACGACTTACAATTTAGCGCCAAAAATCCGCCATTTTCTTTTTTTAAACATCTACCTAAGTACACTTGGGTTTTTAAGACCAATCTAATGATACCTTTATCGTCCAGCCATTTGGAAGATACGAGGTAATAAAGAAATATACAAGAACCAAACAAAGAAACATACAAGATAAGCGCGAAAAACATAACCCTTCCTTGGCAGTCGGGTAAAAAGAAAAGACAAAATGTTGTTTCCTTGGTTTTGTCCGTGGCTTTGCCGGCAAGGATGTCAGAAAATCCCACCGGAACGCACCGGCATAAAAATATCAGATGACCCAGGTAGTTGTCTATCCGTATGTCTATCCAAATATGTCCCTCTTCTAAAGTAATGTGTGGTGTAGTGATAAAAACGCCATTTCATCCAGAAATGCGTTGCGGAAACTTTTTATAGTGCCCCATTTTTTATCCTTTCACCTTATCCTTCTTCCATGAAATATTATTGTGCGCCTGCCTAGTGCCTGTGCCATACATTTTATGTGCTTGTTTATATTTGAGTAGTAAAATTAACGGTAATATTTTACTTAGTAATTTTATAAAACTAACAATGCGACACATGTCAAAAATAACAAAATGGCGCTAGTAAAGCTGGTCCAAGCATCGGCATTGGTTGAAAATCTAGTAATGTTATTTTATACATCACAATAGCTAACGGTCTTCCCTATTGTCGAATGATTGGATTGTCGCCTGTCACCTGTCGCCTGTCGGTTTTAATAAACAAACCCCAGCTATTACATAAATTCTCTTTCTATAAAAATATAAATACATTTTCCACCCACAATCAAAATAAACCGCAGGGCCGTGTTGTATAATGCACGTTTATTTGCTTCAACAGCATTGATATTATATTTACACAGTCAACTTGGAATTAAACCTGTCAATTTTGTGAAAGATAAACACGATCTGAGTACGAGCCAGACAATTCATCTGATAACGAGTTTTGACGGCGGTTGAAACAAGTACCTACCGCGTCCCGACACTTTCAAGCAGCGTTAGACTATAAATATCTAGAATTTGAGACTAGTTTCGACAAGCTTCGGAAACTAAAGCTAGATTATTCTAGATGTTTATCGTGTTCAGCGAGTCACATTATCATATATATTCATTTCAGAGGGCGTCAACATGCCACATACTTGAGGCTTAGATAGACTGTCACTTATTGTGCGATTACACTTGGTCGTTAGCCCGTATTCGGGTGTTCGAAAGACTTTACTCGAAGTTGGGCACCCGATACATTAATTACACTGGTGATCGCGACTACGACAGTTTGAATGTTGTCGAGTACCTGCGCCTGCCTACGGTATCCGAATTCGGGTGACCGAAGCGATGGAGCTGGACTAGATTGTCCGAACGCGGGCGTAATCGACCCCATTCCTTTACACTTGGTCGTTTGCCCGGATTCCATAGGCAATCGAATTCGGGTGAATGACCAAGTGTAATTGCGAGATCGGGTTCGGCAAAGACGTTCTTAAACTGTAGCCGTGTAAGCATATGAGTACAGATTGGAACCGTATAATTAATGGATAGATAGATATAGATAATATGTATATGTAGAATGTTACGTCTTTGTGGGTACAGACAGCCAGACAGCTGTTTGTACAACCGAAACCGATTTATGTAACTTCTGTTTGAATTCATAGACAGTAGACACATACCTACTTTCTCGCAAGATTTCTGTATGTAGAAATATATTTGGTCTCCGTAACAGGAGCCGTGGACACAGCTAGTTCTGATATAAATAGAAGTTTCAGACGGATACACGTTTAAGCTTTCAGTAGAGCACTAAAACAGGGAATAGAACTTTAATATTGGAAAATGTCGTTGTTTGAAAAATGTACCGACGTTATTTATATTTCGACCAACATATCTGTGCAGGCGATAAAACAGAGAACTAAAATAAATGTGAGAAGCTTCATATATTGTTGCATTTTTTCTTGACAAGCAGCGCCGCCTTGAGCTGCAAATCTAAAATGGTCTTTGGTATAGTAATTCAGGAGAGCGGGTGTCAAACGATTTTCAAAAAAAAAAAAAACAGGCTAACCAAACATCAATTCATAATTATGGCCAAATGTTCTGTCAAGATTGGCAAGTAACGAATTTCAAGGAACTTAATGAAATACGTCGTACTTAATATATTAATTATGTTTGATAGGCAATATTTACAAAAGTTCCAAAAAAATTCAAGTTATCGTCGTTGGAGTTCTCTTACCACGTAAGTAAATTTTTGGCGATTTTGACATTTTGATGCCGTTTGTTAGAGTATCGGAACACGCGTTGTTTCAAGTAATCAGAAACAAGCAACGTCTTATAGCTAATATCAAGTGAACATAAATTAAAAAATGGTTTTGTACTGTTACCTAGGTATAATTATGCAGATTTTTGACTCCAATGAAATCAAAATATTTTATTTCACGTAGGCCTAAATGGGCAGTTATAAAACGTCGACAAAAAGGTGCACGGAGAAGAATCGGCAAGAAACTCCATGGTTTCTCTTTTCCAATCATTTGGTATTACAATGTTATCATGGTTACAGCATTTGTACTTAAGTATGGCGGGACAGCGTAGGCCCGAGAATAAGTCGTTGCTTACTACACAAAAGATGTAAAACAAGATAAAAAGATAACAAGCAGCTGCGTATCTACAAAGCCTACAATGTTCACACATTCACAAACAATCAGCTCTGTTGTAAATTTGCTATTTTATACTAACGTGGTGTTAGAGTACAATAGAAAATTTTTATTTCAGACCGGAGTCCATAGGGTTAGTAACAATTTTACTTAACTTCTAGTGTTAGTAGGTTACAGACACATACAATTAAAATTCAGCGTGGAGCCGCATCCAGCTCCGCAGCATCGGGGAATCCCATCGATCTGCAAATACACTGAGAATACTGTTGCTGGTTAGAACTTCAGCAATGTTTGTATGATTTTTTCACCAAAAAAGCACTAGGCCGCAATATGACTTATTAGACACAATATTAGAGATCCACAGATAGCTTCGCGTACGTATGAAACAGTTCACAAATACCTAGAAACAAAAATCTTAATCTTTCTTCCTCGCTTTACACCATTAAAGTTACGTGACCACTCAACAAACACCTTAGGACGTTTTACGGTTTTATTACGGACCCAATTCGACTTTAGTAACAACTTTACGACAGAATTGCGGATAGAGTGCTATCGGTTACGGGTCGTAGTCACGGCATTCAATAAACGAATTTTTTTGCACGGGCTCTCGGACTATCGAGGAATTCTGTTCCCGTGGTATTTTTAGCCTTTTGATCCCGACTGTACCCGGTACGCACGGCAACCAATCAAGTTGTCCAAAACCATATAAACTATAAGCTGATCTCTCATTCTACTGGACGCTCATGCAAAGCGAAGTCAGGTTAAACTGGACTTGTATAGCTAGCTATATGTGTCGCCGTGTGTACATCAAGTTTTAGATAAAGTTCGGCTTTGTAGAGCGGTGATGGTTAGTTGCCCTGTGTGACAGTTCCTTTTTAAATAAAGATCAATGTTACGCTGGAACACTGCAGATCTTTTGGAATAGAAAAAAAAAAAAAACTGTGGCTCCTTGTCTCAGAGAAGCCTTTTGCATCAAATTTTGCTATCAAAATGACATCATTGCCTAATTTGACACGTTGGGTACACTTTTACCGAGACGCCAACCAGGTAGCCTACTATGAAGTCTTAAAGCAGTATTGTTTTAATCTTATTCCAGAGTGAGAAAGAGACGGGGCTAGGCGTCCTGTATAGCTCCTACCCCCCACCTTGGTAACCCCCCAGTTGGTAAATAGATTACGACGTCGTTCGCTTTGTCACGTTTTGTATCGTAAATATATACGTCCTTGGTTAAAGGAATCCGCCGTGCGTTCTTTTTTAGGGTCAAAACATTGTGTCAAATGTCAGCTTATTTTGAGATATACGAATAGTCTACTTTCATACAAGCCTACAATCTTGGCTTGCTCTTATAACCTTCTTGATGATGTTCGGGTTTCTGAACAGCCTGAGTGCTTGACCTATGGGCTTCCAGCCCCCGTAGCATGACCACCGTAGACAAGGATTTCTTTGACGGAAGAATCGACAAATTGACAAATTGTGTCGACACAATGATAGATTTCTTTGCACTATCTGTCATTTTGTCGATTCTTCCGTCAAAGAAATCCTTGTCTACGGTGGTTATGCTACGGGGGCTGGCCTCTACGCACGCCAGTGCTGCGAAAATGTGCATTTTCATCGACAGCGGTTTGTTTCATAAACAAAATGAAGGACACATATTTGCAGAAACAGAAAACCGATGAATAAAAATGTTGACATAGGCAGTTACTTGGACCCTTGAGATCTTTGGCGTTGACATCACCGCTAAACGTGAGTGAATGCGGCTTTCAATCAACTTCAGAGCCAATACCTTTTTACGATCTTTTACGAGTAGGAGAAGGTGGTCCATCTAAGGATATCAATCAATTTCGAATACTAGACATGATATTGAAGGCGAAAACTTTCTTACTTGTTTGTTGCAAGAGACGGCTAATCTCATTATCTACATAATTCCTTCCTTATAAGAAAATTCACCTTCAGAGGAAAAAGTTATTCAAGTTCTCCATCCATTATTGCGATCCTTCTAATACATGATTTCTTGACTTGTTTTCGGGCACGAGATTTTTATAAGGAAAAGTTTCCTAAGTGTAATTTATATGGGAGGAGAAGTTGCTTCCTCAAATTATATTTTACGTAGAACTCGCTGAAATCTGATTACTTTGTAAGGTACAGTCTCAAGGTTGTAATAGACATCATTTAATAACAAGTAAAACCTGCCTGAAAGGCAAAGGACTCTTCTTTTCATATGATTGCACATGTATCTTTAATTCTTTATCTTTACATAGTAAAAAATAAAAGTCGCTCCCGCTCTTTGTATGCTTAAATCTTTTAAACTTCGCAACGGATTTTAATGCAGTTTTCTGCAATAGATACAATGATTCAAGAGGAAGGTTTATACGTGTATCTACATTGCATCCGTGCGAAGCCGGGGCGGGTCACTAGTATATTATAAAGAGGAAAATTTTGGACGTAATCTTCGGAAATACTGATCCTTTTCCAAAAATTCTTTCACAAATGGGAAGCTACAATAGCTTCGAGTCTCATAGGCATCACGGATGTTGAAAATATTCCCGTAGAAAGAAAAGAAAAAGAAAGAAACAATATTTATTTGTCGCAGGGACAAGACGTGCATATAAAACGACAAAAAAAAAACCTACCATGACGTCTTAAAGCAGGAGTAAATCCAGTGTGGGAAAGAGATGGCGCTAGACGACCTGTATAGCTCTGTCTCTTTCCCACACTGGAATAACTCCTGCTTTAAGACGTCATAGTCACCCCCCTGGACGGGACAAAAAATAAGTTGACAGTTTGCACGTCGTGACTGCGACAAGCAGGTTACCACTCGGCAATCATGCTGAGTGGAACTATGGGGCCCACAGCACAGCGCTGGTTTTAGTGATCACCCATGAACAAACGTACGAACAGCATAAATATTTGATCATAGGACAATTTTCCAATTTTTACCGGTTTTTTTTTTCGTAGTATGATTTTCGACCATCATCATTTTCAGCCGAAAGACGTCCACTGCTGGATATAGGCCTCTCCCAAGTGTCGCCACATTGACCGGTCCCATGAGACTCGCATCCAGCGGCTCCCCGCTACTTTCACTAGGTCATCGGTCCACCTAGTTCGAGGCCTTCCAACGCGACGTCTTCCGTTTCGCGGTCGCCACTCCAGAACTTTTCGCCCATAAATAAACCGCAACCACAGCGGCCAAACCGCTCAACCGCTAGAACAGACCGCAGTGTCACGACTGGTTTATTTTTGACTAGCGACCCGTCCCGGCTTCGCACGGGTGCAATATATACATATAAACCTCCTTCTTAAATCACTCTCATCTATTAAAAAAACCGCATCAAAATCTGTTGCGTAGTTTTAAAGATCTAAGCAAACATAGGGACAGACAGACAGCGGAAAGCGACTTTGTTTTATACTATGTAGTGTGGCCTATCAAAACATTTCCGAAGAATGCGACATTGTCGCGAAACCGCAAACCGCAAACAAGTAGTGTCGTCAAGTTCTGCTACCAACAAAGTGTCAAGATGTATCTTTTGTTTGACAAATGACTTTCTCAAAACTGATTAATGGAAATGTCGCTGTCGTCGAAGTTCTGAGCCAGCGGTCGTCGAGTCAACTCACCTCCTGAGGATGCCCGAAGGTGAAGGGGCGAAACACGTGTCGAGTATAGGTTGGGATGCATGGCATGCTAATTATTACTGCTTTTCCTGCATGTGCATATTTTTGAGGGCGAGACGGCGGTGCTGCATCCTGCATCCAGGCCTGGATCTTTTAGCAGAATTTAAACTACATACAGGGTGTAAATGGACCCTTCACTAAGTAACTTAACTCAAAAATGTTTGCTGGGAACCGATTTTTTTTTTGGGGTGTAAAGTCATGTTTTACGGTAGAACTCAATGTAACGCACTCAAAACATTGTGCTGATGGCTGATTGAATAATGCGGGGGTCGTAGAAGTGTTTAAAGTAAAGTTCTTAGATTAAAAAAAGTATTAAAAAAAAACTTGTGAAGAAGTTGGAACTTTGACCCCCAATATCTCCGTAACTAGAAGGTTCCCAGGTATGATGAAAAATGATTGCAATGACGGGGAGAACATGTGCCTTTCGGCTTCGTTAAGGGTCTTGTTACACCCTTTATTTTGCATACATTTAATGTCATGGATTTCCGCAAAGTAACGCCTGGTTCTATAACTTGACAATTTAGGAACCACAACCGCTGCCACATGGTGGCTTGCGGTCAGTGTAAACCACAATGCCGCCGACGTTTGTGGTCTGTCTTTGCCTTCAGTGTACGTTTACTGTGGGCAATTTCTATCTTTTGAAAACTCTTTGTTTTTTAAAAAACTGAAATTGTAAGAATTTAAAAATGATTGAAAATACTCAAAATACCCATAGGTTCTTTTAGCATTATTCGGGACTATAATAGATAACATTCGTGGCTAAATAATGAGAGCCACTCGGGTCGATCTTCAGGTTAAGCCACAGTTGCGTGGGTTAGTCCGTGGATGAGTGACCACCCATTACTCTCACGAGGAAACTCGGTATGTTCCCTCCGTGCCTCAAAAAGACGTTGGCCCCGGCTTTCAATTGTAGATAATTGCCAGTCGTTACAGGCACAGGTTACAGGTAGTCAGTGGCCCGAAACTGCCAACCAGTCTTACCAATGGGTATCGTATTACCCAGTAACTGGGTTGTGGTCAGATAGGCAGTCGCTCCATGATAAATACTGGTATTCAGCTGCATCTGGCTAGACTGGAAGCCGACCCGTTAGGGTCTCAAGCCAGCTAGGGCTTATGTTAATAGTTGGCAAAAGGCTAAGCAGATGATTCAGGACTATAATACCTACTATGAAAACGCAGTTGGTTCTCCCAGTAAAAGTCCCACGTGCTAATCCAAGATATCTACATATTCTACGTATTGGAATTCTGTGCCAAGTTTCGACCAAATTCCTTTAGCTGTTGGGCGTGATCGAGTTTAAAATATATCTCGTTTATATTCAAACATGTGAACTTTCACATTCAAAATTCTAGATACGTTTGATAGCAATTACTTTGGATTTGACTAGCTACGTCGGTGTGTGGTTTCGTATGCTATAGGACCAGCCGTACCTACTCGAAATATCTGCGAAATGAAAGACATTCTATCCTACCGCCATTAACTAATGTTAACTAATGTTAATAGCGGTAGGATAGAATGCCTTTTTTGTCTTTTGCCTTTCAAAAGTAATCTTTTGACAGGCAAAAGATGAGAGAACGATAATGAGTGTGCGTTCTGAATAAAATGACGTATGTGACGTATGTACTTAATCGTGTATTTTTTAACTAGAATTATTGTTAAATCTAAAACTGTCTTGTTATATTTTAGATAAGACTAAATATGACTATATAAAAGTAATCTTTTGAAAGGCAAAAGATGAGAGAACGATAATGAGTGTGTGTACGTTCTGAACAAAACGACTTATGTGCCAAAACTTAATCACGTCTTTTTAACTAGAATTATTGTTAAATCTAAAACTGTCTTGTCATATTTTAGGTACGACTATTCTCTATATTTTAAACATTTCACTTTCTCGTCTGAACATCTCTTAATCGTAACACCTTGACACCGAAAAAAGTAAAAAAAGCTTCGAGAAAATTCTAAATTTTAAATCCCTATTCATACATTAAAAAAAAAACAAAACTAAAAAGAAAAACAAGTACGTTTTAAATAGGTCACCTTAACAAAGAAAGAGGCTAAAACACTAACTCTTTACATTAGTTTGAATTAACTAAAACCTGGCAGGAAATGGCTACTTTCATTCATAATGAAAGACCAAGCAACTCATTTTTAGCAAAAAAATTACAACTTCCCGAAGCGTCCAACGTGAAAAAAAACATAATTAAACATTCATTCACTACTTTTCCCGGAAATATTTTAATAAAAAGATTTTACTTAGATTTTTCTACTTTTTATTAGACTTTTATTCTTAATTATAATGCAAATTAGTTTCTTTACCCTTCAGTGTTTTCCTGCTCTCGTGCTACAAAGATAAAATTAAACAAATTCCACGCATAGTCGTGCTGGCCACAATAAAGTGAGGAATTTATTTCATCTCTCTATGAAAACGGTTGAATATCATAAAATAGAATTATTATTATGGTCTTCTCGGCTAAGGCCTTCGAAACCAAGGTTAGAGTTTAGTGTTAAAATATCACTAAACATTATTATGCATCGCCGCATCTGTTCGCTTGGTTGTATGAAATAATAATGTTTGAAATGTCGTTGCAGACTTTTGACTTAATTTTCGTCAGTTTGTCCATCTATCTGAAATTTAAGTAAGAAGTATACAACATTAGTTTTAGTATATGCGAAACCTGAAACACGTGTCTAGTATTTTTATGCAAAGAATCTATGTACTTTCAAAACTGTATCATTAAAACTCACAAAGTTATAAGCTTGTTCTGTTACCTGGTTGTCCGCACAAAAACGTGGTCACCACGCAGCGCGCCCGCGCGCGTGCTTCCAGCATCGTCTGGAGCTCATTGATAATAATAATTTGGCAGTAGGTACCTAAATTATTGCGATAGGTACTTAACTTCGCTCGGTGTCCAACTTGTAACTTTTTGTAAATAATTTTGGAACAAAATATAACATGGTTTAAAAATTATTGGAATCGATTCAGTTACTTATTCTGAACAAACTATTAATATTCAGGTTTCGCATATACTAAAAATAATGTTGTATGTATACTTCAGCACGGTATCAAATTATTCCATGCTACTATCCTTTTTTGAGAGCGTGAAACAGAGCCTGCTGCTGAACACATCGTCCATGCTGCCGTGTACAGTCACGAGCACCAATATGTTAACACTTAACAACTTTTAAAACTGTTTTTCTCCTACTGTTCTGATTAAAATTTCATATTGCTACGAACATGGTATTCCAAAACTCATATTTTTATGAAAACGATCCTATCTCCAAGTTACAATCGTTATTTCTCGCGGAAATTGCTTTTACATTTAGAAAAGTGTTTACATATTTGTGCTCGTGACTGTACGCTCCCGCTCTGTAGCAATGACGGTTCAGTCTTTTAAAATATATAGGCCCTTTTCTAATCATTCTCCTCTCTTTCACTATTTTGTAGGTTTTATTCTCAGGTCCAAGGGAATCAATTTCTGTTATTTCACCATTTTTTTTTTTGTTTAAAGAAACGTTGCCTCACACTAGCTCTAGGGATTTCTCCTGTATCTTGGGTGCATTTTGCAAACATTTAAACTCACATACACAAACAGCCAGACCCGGAACAACTGTGTAGGCCATATAAATATTTGTTCCGTGCGGAACGCAGTAGTCAATCGTTCAGTCACTGCACCAACCGTGCCGTCAAAAACTTAATTTGCCTTAAATATTAAAGATTTTTCTACAAGCAAAGTCTATGCGACGATGTTAATCTTATTTTATAAGAGCTAGCAGAGCATACAACTCGATGTGTCTGACTATTGATGAACTTGACTTATTCTCAACCAGTGTCCATAAACTAAAAAAAATATTATGTAAAAACAGGAAGTTTTTACATAATATTTTTTACGATTACTGAAACTTTTTATCTTATCATTGTTCTCTTTGAGTACTTACTTTTTTCTTACATTCTAATGCCTGTCTACTGTCTCTTGTACTACCGTAATATTGTCTGTGAAAACATTTAATTAGCTTTCTTCCACTAAATGTCTACTATTTGTATCCTAGCTGTAAGTTTTCTTAAGATTTAATAAAATAAATAAAATAAAACTCTAAGCAGAGTTTAATATAAACATTAATTCACGCCATTTTCCCAATAATGAGGCAGAAACTATAAAACGCCACCTACCTATGATCCTCACAGTCTCCATTAGCATTATTAAGGTCTAAAAAACCTTGTAAAAAGTCCACAAAGGAAAAGAAGCAATATTAAAGATGAAAAAGGATAACAAAGAGCTATCCAATAAATTGCTCGTTACTCGCAGGCGCAACCGGGGCTTCGTCTAGTGACGAGACATAAATTGCTCGGTTCAAAGTCAGGGCGCATATTAAAACCTCGGATCAACACATTAATCTATATTCTGAGTATGTCATATCCGTAAATGTTAGTCTTGGGCGATTTGCATTGTTTAAATACTGACTTAGTGTTAGTACGATTGTACAAGGCGTTTCATTGCCATGCCTTATGGAAAGAGTAAGTTTCATTTTGAAATAATGAATATTTTTGAAAAACCGTCCGTAAAAATCGGACAATAAAACGTATAAATAAAAACGGTTTATTATGACACAAACGAAAAAGGTTCAAACAAATTAAGGAGTATCCACTACACCGTATCATACCATGACCGTGCTATAGCGTGCTGGGAACGTATCAGGAAAAAAAATTGTATTGAGACTACGTTCAGCTAAAATGTGCACACGGCGACACATCGAGCTATACATTTCCAGTATAAAATGGTCTCGCTTTGCATAGATTTCCCGTACAATGAGAGATCTGCATAAACTGTTTTTATATAGCTGCTAACCCGCATCAAAGTTTCATCTTTCGAGTTAATTAATTGTAACGATTTTGGATAATAAACGTTGGCTTATTTTAAATCTGTTCTAAGCATACGTTTTGGATGTATATGGGGCTGATTTTACTGGATAGTAATATACATAACAGAACTACATAAGTCGAATTTGGTAGATGCAGTTGAGAATTCATAATTTTTTTTTGAGAAATAATTTCTAGTTTTTTTTTATTTTAAGATTTACTATTAAATGTTTTAACTAAGGTTTCGACACGACAATATAATATACCAGACAATTATAATCAAGCAGGTAGCTCCCTAAATGTGAACTGTGTACCTACCAACCTACCTAAATATGTTCTCTCCATGCGGCACGCCAAAGGCACGCCCTACATAGTTCCGAATTCTAATGTTTCAGTCCCAACACTTCAGCAAGAGTTTGTTCAAACATTCGGCCATTTTACTTTTCCCAGTACTTACGTAAGTTGAAAATGGAAGCCATTACCGAGGGCCCTGTTTTAATTAACTTCAACAATCCTACGTAATTCTTCTTGCTTTGCGTAGTTTTTAAGATTATATGAAGTTTGTGCGTAACATGTTAATTAAAATGTGCCTAAAGAAAAACATGTTTCCTCATAAAAATGACTTAAAGATTTATTTTCATGATACTATACTTTTCACCTAAATGTGCCCAGATAAGACATCAGTAGAGTAGAGAAGAATCAGCAAGAAAAATTAGTATAAAACTCTTTTACTTCATAAAAACATTTAATCAACCAGAAGTAAAACATTAAAATCTGAAATAAAAACTCTTTACTGCTTAACTTGCTACCTAGATGTCTATCTCCTGTACTAAAATGTTCAAGAAATCCCTTGAATAAATAGACTATTTTCTTCGCAACGTTAGCCCTTTCCTGGTACAATAGGCCCGGAGGTAGCAATAACCTTATTTCCTTTGTCTGTCTCCTCTCCTACTACTCGGGATTTTTTTGCTATCAGTATACAAAGTTATTTATTATTCTGGTATCGAATTTCTATTTGATTCCTGAATATTTTGAGGAATTTTCCTGTAAAGAGATTAAAAAAAAAAAACTGGTGGATTTTTGATTGGTAACGTATTAACGGAACATGGAAGAATGTTATAACGTTGTACTCTGGCTCTTTATCCTTAAACTCATTCATATCTTAATTGGGGGTCCTTAGGTCACTTTTTTCAAAAACGATTTTTTTCATTTTCTTCAATATACTTCTCAACATGAATGATGTTGCAACGATTTTGTAACAATATTTTATTTAAAAAGAGTGTCCATGGAGTTTGTTGCCCATTCTTCTCCATAGTGATCTACGCTTTGGAATGTGCAACTGCAGTACTTTCTCAAGTTATTATGCCTTGTGACTGTGACTGTAGCTTCGTTTTTTTTTGACATTCAAAAGTGCCTGTGATGGTCTAATTTAAATAAATGCTTTGAGTTGAGTTGACATGTTTTTCGGCCACCTTATAGCAGCGGAACACATAGAACACAGAGGTACATAATGGCACATAGGTATTAACATTACTTACAATGCAAAGCTAAGGGTCTTTAGGCTTTCTTATTTATTTATGTACACACAAAATACTTAATAAGAAATTACATTAAGATAGAAGAGCACAAAGGTACTGCTTATTTCATGAGAAATCTCTTCCAGCAGACCTGCGAGAGGAAAGTAGGATTAGAGATGTAGACACAGTGTGTAGAAAAAAAAATAACAGGAAAATTGAAACTGGAACTTATAACAAAATTATACCTATATAAAATAAACATACATACAAATATACACATAAAGTAAATAAGTCCTGTCTTATTGTTACGAGTAAAAATAACTAACTAAAATAGCATCCTAATTTCAGAAATCATCCACTCAACACGACTTTTCATATATTTAAATCCACTCATTAATTTCACAAAGATTCATTATTCAACAGAGGCGGAATCTAGTTAGCAAGAAACGAAATGGAAACCTATTTCCTAGATCTCAATATCACAGAGCAAGGAAATGGCGATTTTCCCTCAAAGCTGGAACGTTCTCAAAGTGTTTTTACTTACCCTCATATTGAGGGCCTTCGACGACTAGAACCTCGTTTTATGCTAAACAAAAAATCGTTTTCAACTTCTTTGCGAACCAGCAGCATTTTATGAGATACTCAATTTGAAAGTCGTTACTGTGCGGTTTTTATTTCTACTTTGAGTGCGCATAATAATATAATGTATATTACTAACCTACCTATAAAACGGCATAATATAATCAACTTGTTTAACTTTCTTGAATTTCTTAAGGTAGATCTGTTTCCAAGGAAATCAATCGAGCATGATGATAATATCATAATAGTAGTAAGATATAATATATCTTACTACTATTTTAAATGCAAAAGTTAGTATGGATGAAAGGAAGAATATTTGTTACTTAATTACGCCAGAACGGTTGACCGGATCTGTATAACATTTCTATAAATCACAATTTTCAGGAAAAGCTAACTCACCTCAATTGTTCAAATCATGCCTGAATCTGAAAATAAAAGAAACAGCTCGTTAGTTTCAATTTTACATTGCATTGCAGAATAAAATTCGCCATTTTGATTTGTTACAGACGTAGTTGCATTTCTTCCAACAAAGTGGTCCCCAATAATTTATGAAGCAATTTAGCAAATTGCAATTTGGAAAATGGTGATCGTCGCCATGGAGAATTAATAGTGTCTTTTATTAATAGTGGCTGAGCTACGAGGCGCCTCCGGTTTTATTTCAGGGAACTAATTTAAAAAACGTTTCGTATGGTGCTGCCTTTACGTGTTCTTAGGGTACGTTTACACAGAACGATTTTCAAAACCGATATCTACTTTATTTGTTCTAGTATTAGGTACAGTCTTCTGGGATTACGACTATTTAAACGTCTTTATGAACTATAACTCGCTGGCGTGACAATCTGGACTCATTCTTACCGAATTGGTAGGAGATGGCAAATTGTAAACAGGATTGGAAAGCCATGGAGGAGGCCTTCGCCCAGCCGTGGGACAGAGCAGGCTCTTAATAAAAAATAAAATGAACTCTGTGATGTGCTGAAACAATCTTATAAAATAAATGGTTCCAAATATTGTCGTTGTACCATGTTGATGAACTTGGGATTCTTGTCTTTTGTTGTGTTTGAGTTTTTTTTTGACAAAATATACAGTTCAATCTAAAAAGTTAGGTATCATATCTGTTTGATATCTCGTCTCATACTTCAAGGTGTTAAGTTGTTCCTAATATCGAAATGCCTTTTGTATCAAACACTGTTTTAAGCGTTCACGTTTTACAACTAAACTTATACTGTCACTTACGGGATATCTTCCGTGATTGTTCATTATTTAGAGTTCCCGATATTTCAGCGAAACAAACAACAGCACAAACACGCCCACGGAACAGCGCCGAAATATCAGGAGCTCAAAATAATGAACACTCACGGAAGATATCCCGTAAGTGACAGTATAAGTTCCCTTTTGTATATTATTCAGAAATTTTATAAATGTAGTTCCTCCATCACCAGGATTTTCTCAGTTGGCTCGCCCCCTATTAAATGGGTATAACTGGGTATAAATGTGGGTGTACTATTAGGTACATATCTGCCTAAACCTTCGGGGATTACAGGTTATGTTATTTTATGTTATTTGCTCGTAATAGGTAGTTAGAGTACTCGTAAAATCGCTGCTGCACATACCTACACACAATGTGTGTTTGTGTATGTCTTTTATATTCTTTATTATTTTGTTAAATGAATATGGTTTCAGAGAATATTTAGATGTGTTTATTATGGTGTAGGTGTTTCAGTATTATTGTAAACACTGTTTTAAGCTTACACGGTTTACAACTAAACTTATACTGTCACTTACGGGAGTGTTTGCCGCATTCTCCAGTCAACCCGCGATCGTGGCGCTTGTAACAGCGCCGAAATATCGGGAGCTCAAAATAATGAACAATCACGGAAGATATCCCGTAAGTGACAGTATAAGTTCAGTATTATTGTTTTGTTTAATGATGGTTTGCTTAGTATCTTTAAATTATCTTAGATTATATTAGAGGAGCTTTATGTAAAGATATATTCTATGTTAGATAGGTACGTACCTATGTTGTTCATTTTAACGTACCTATCTTATGTAAAAGATGATTTTGCATGCTATCATTGTGGCAGAATGTGTCCTGCTCTATAAAATTTTTATAACATCCTGTATATACCACATTTTATGCACATAAATATACTTACTACTACTAATTAATGTCTAAAACACATGTTATGTTATAAACTTAGAGGTTGAGTTACTTACTCGTATATTCCCGCTTGGTCGTTATAACTGAACGCACCCTTAGATCATTAAAGTTTCGCGAACTTCTTAATGGGTGTACCGTACACTAACATGAAATTATCGGCACAGAGAGGGTTGGCCGAGTTTCAAGGAAGTACTTTCCTCTAAGTTTTACTTTCTTCTTTTAATTTAACCCTCTAGGTACCTACTAGTTATTTTGACTTGACTTTTAGTGGACTGGCCTTTTATTCTCAAGTACAATCGACTTGAGAAAAAGGACAACATGTCCAGTATCCAGATATAAAGGGTGTAAATAGACCCTTAACATAACCAAAAGACACTTGTTCTCCCCGTCTTTGCGATATTTTTTTTGTTCTAGGCCATACCTGGGAACCTTCTAGTTACAGAGATATTGGGGGTCAAAGTTCCAACTTTTTCACAAGATTTTTTTTAAATATCTACATGTTTTTAATGTTACACATCTCCACGACCCCCGTACTATTCAATCCATCCATCAGCGCAATGCTTTTAGTGCTTTCCATCGAGTCGTACCGTAAAACGTGATTTTTCACCCCAAAAAAAAAGTCGATTCCCAGCAATAATTTTTGCGTAAAGTTACTTAGTTTGATGTGCAGAATGCTTGATTGACGGATATGTGAAGGGTCTGTTTACACCCTGTATAGACAATCGTAAGTTAAATCAATAAATTGTTTTGGCTTTTTACTATCATAATCTTATTTAAAACATACATCTATACAAATAAATAAAATTGAAGTGTCTGTTTGTAATTTCAAAAGTATACAATTTGTTAAAAAAAACCCTGTCCGATCCGAACGGGGCATATAGGAATCTCATAACGTACTTATCCAAATACAATAAAGAAAAAAAAAATGAAAGTTAACATGATAATGAATTTCAAAATCACGATTTTCGTTAAACAAATTTTTAAAATGCACACCATCGCAGTATCCGTAAAAGTAGTCATAATAAAACACAATCAAAACTTTTTCTAAAACAAGACAGTAAAATAAAGAAAGACGGGTAAGAATAATGCCAGCATTTGTCGTTTTAAAATTATGTCAGTTTTGTGGAAATATTGCTTCCGAGTGTTTGGTTGTTGTGATTGTTGAAATGTTTTATACAAATCCAGAGTATTTTAACACAGGTAGGAGCAACTGCAATTATGCAGAGGCTCGTAGAGATTACGAGATACGTTTTGCGGTTCGCAAAGTATCATGGTGTCGTCCAAGCGTGCGTTTCAATGTTTGTGCAAACGGGCGTACACTACGGTCAGTGTTCAGCTCACGGCCACGAAACGCATCACGCTGAAGCACGATGACCGCGAGTATATGATGTACATAAACTACAGAAAAACATGCCACCTGCTAACATCATTCATATACAAAATATATGTCGGAACCGGTCGTTAGTACGGACATAAAATGAATTGGAAAACGCGCCAGTCTGCAGTGGTGATATCAAGCGAGTTACTTACCCGTCTACCCACCACACAGCGTGCTTCTACAGAACCCTGATTTACAGCTTGAGGCGAGGGCGAGTTGAGACGTCTTGGAACTGTACCCGCTTCATTGTGCCCCGTGTTATTGTGTTAAGTTGTAATCTCAAGTAATTTGTTAGTTTGCTAGAAACAGTGTATCGCACCCAGTGTATTTTCATATCACGAAACCCATCGCCCACATGATGTACTAGCCTAATGGAATAAATCCTGACATATCCGACATATACATACTCCTACCCTCTTTGATTTAAATTAATTCAGTGTAGGATTAATTTAGTGTAGGTAAAATTATCACATTCCTGTTTTTATTAAAAACGTAGGGTCGGCCATCCCGCTGTTTTTGACATCCGTGTCGGAAACATTGGCAACAAGTTAAATATTTATTCATTGAATTATCCCGGCGAGCGAGCCGGTTTCCGTTTTAGTCCTACACTTTTATGTTTGATTTTTATGCTTTTATTCGAGGTGATAATCTCATTCAGTTCATATATATTTTGTGTTGGATTAAAAAGTTTCCATGAGTGGTGATACTTAAATCCTATACTATTAAATGAGCAATATTTGTATGTTTATAATTATGTAATCACGTTCTCGAAAACGGCTGTAACGATTGCGGTGAAAGCTGCAATATATATTTTTTGACTTCATCATCGTTAACGCTCATAGAACGTCACAACTTACTCAAAACTGTTGCAAAAATTTGAGGAAGCATGAACTCCTCTTTAATATAATATTCACTATTCTTTGCAGACTTTTACATAAACTTCATAACATTAAAGTGAATTTACTGCGTGTTTTTGCTTACAAATTGCGATCACGAGTCGCTGGACCAACCCGCGGAGTAACATCTGTGTAATACTTCTGCAGTAATTTATTCGCAGTGACAAATTGCTTTTACAGCCCTTCCTCTATTTTTTAAAAACAAAAATAATTATTTTTATGAAGACACACTGCATCGAAACATTACAGAGTTCCGTTCAGTGATTTTATTTTTATTCTCTTAGCGCATTGATATTATGTAGGGGTCTGCAAGGGCCGATGCCTGCCAGGGCTGCGGCACTGTTCGAAAGAGATACCGTGGCCCTGGAACACAGGGCAAAGAAGGAACATGGATGGGTTTTAGTCAGTACAAGTCTGACATTCCATTCTGCTCCGCCAAAAGGATAACCCTTCCTTTTGGCGGATTTTAGTAGTCTTTGTAATATGTATGTATGTTTGTATTTACGTATGTTCCTCCGCAGCGCCTAAACTGTTCATCCGATTTTGATGAATAAGGTGTTAGTCGATTCGTTATTATGGCCCGGGTAACATAGACTACTTTTAACCGACTTCAACAAAAGGAGGAGTCGAGTTTACCTTGTAAACCCCGATTTTAATTAGAGCGCAATTTTTCAGTAGTCGGGTTTTTAGTTGTAGTATACCACACAAATTCTTGTTCCAATTTATTATCGTGCTATGTTCCAAAGTATCTTTTATCACCTTGTATAATGTAAACAAAACACCTAGCCAAATAAGTTCAAGCTGCTAACATCACCTAGTTCCAACTCATTTGCTTTATAAACACAATTCACCGACGATAGCTTTATCAACGCAGGAGTTTTGTTTGCGAAGCGAACTAACCGTAGCATAACTAGGACAGTAAGGGAAGAACTAAGAACAACTATGGTATGTAAATGAACTTATGACTCGACGGTACAGCGTCGGCATTTTAGGGTTGACCCGCGTTCCCTTTTGTTCCGTTGTAATTGGAATGTTTTGTACAGATTATGAAAGGGTTATTTGTTTGAGTGCTTGTCACAATTATGTACAGCTTACTTTCATAAAGGGAATTGCTGTGATTTCTAAACTGCCTACTGTGTTGGGGGAAATCTATACAAATTAATCAAATTGAAGTGTCTGTTTGTAATTTCAAAATAACAACTCTTTACTGAATGCTTAATGAAAGTGTATACGGTACATATAACAAAAAAAAAAAAAAAAAATTGTCTGTCGGTCTGTTTGTTCCGGCTAATCTCCGAAACGGCTGGACCAATTTTGACGGGAATTTTACTGGCATATAGCTGATGCTATAGAAGTAACATAGGCTACTTTTAATTTTGCAAAAAAATAAAACCCTTAAAATAGTTTACAAAATCTGATAAAAAAATGGGAAGTAATATTTTCTTAATAATTTCAAGCGGACGAAAGTCGCGGGCATCAGCTAGTGTATCGTAATTCACTCGACAGTTGTATTGTATTTGGCACTTCATACAGTTAAAGCTTTCTGTTGGCTTTCAATTTACATATTTGATTAAAAATCTTGCATGTAGTTAACAGAAACGTAACAGAAAAAGCATGCTTCTATAAATATGTATTTTTGATGTATTTGCATGTACATGTACAGTTGTATGTACACCTTTGCTTTCACTTGTTTTTTTTCTATTGTACTCATGATAACAAACAACATTCCCAAAGATTTTTTATTTTTTATTCTTGTTCACTTTAATCACAATAACAGAAGAGCCTGTGACCAGCAGTAATAGCTGCGTGACACCTTTCAGTCTCAATACTATGGTACCGTAAATTCGCTCGTATGAAAACAGCTGATAGGTAGGTAGGAAAGTTAACGAGTAAAAAAAAAGTTTCTTTGGGAAAGTTGTTTGATACAAGAGTACAATCATGTGTTTAAGTATCGGTCACTAATTACCAGTCACCCTATTCATATATATGCAGTAGTATTTGTTTACTTATAGTTGGTACGGTACTATACGTACCAACATAAAACTAATACTGTCGTCGCGATAGAAAACGATACGGCTGCTATAAAATCCTCCAGACTCAGAAAATATTCTGTCGTACGTATAGGGACATCATGCAAGACGTACCGTACCGTAAGAGCATTTCAATTTATAGAATATCCTATTTACCCTGCGCCTGTACAATAAGGCGCTCGTCAGACGACGTGTATCGCCTAGCACAATATCTTAGCGGTATTAGGGTTATTCATTCGGTTGATTTAGGGTTAAACTTTTAGACGCGTTGGTTTTTGCAAGGTTGGATTCTAATATGGCTTTTTTTTTTTTTATCGTGGTAAAATCATCAAATGAGTCCTCCCACCCAGGGCAGAGTGGGAGGAACTGTCAGACTTGTACTGACTAAAATTCACGGTGTCCTTCAATAGCCCTTTATGATCCAGGGTCACGGTAATTCTATAAGTCCCGCGACCTTCTAATATGGCTTAGATTAGTACAATAAGATGCATGTGTGCAAAGTGAACTTGCATTGGGCTTAATGTAAATATAACCGCAGTGTTATTTTGAGCCAAAATAATCTAGCGTTGCAAATGTGCCTTACCTTCACACCGGAATCAATTCAGAAGCATCCAATAGTAGAAATCAATACCCCTGGGTCAAATCCGCCTATAAAGCACCATATGAAATGGAACGGGAGTATTGTGTTGCGTAGTTATCATTGTTTTATATGGAATTCAAATAGATTGCTTAATGCGATTGGTTTGTCTGCTCATAAACACCCACCCGCAATAACTTCAGTTTATCCGTGATCATGGTGCTTGCAACAGCGCCGAATATCCCGTTATTAGTATTAATAGTAAGATTGCTTAATTTCCTAGTTTGGTACGTTACGGCAGTTGTCATGCCTCTGCGCAGCTGAATCGAGATCCATCATAACATTCCGACGGCTCTCGTTTTGTCTGATGCATTTTGGATCAAAGAAAACAATATTGATAGATAAACTTGAAAACGATTGTTGATTGGAGGGGAAAAGAAGGCAAAAAGAAGCAATGAGTAATGGAAAAGAAAAACGAGTAAATGATAGCTTGACGGCTGACAGGGGGAGAATGGAAGAAAAACACGTGTTGCGCCGACCCTATTACGGGACAAAGGTAAGAAGATAATGTAACTTAAAAATGATTGAATAAAGTAATCACTAGTTGCCTAATGTGATTAAATATGTTTTCTTACTTTCTTTAATGATTACTTTGTTCAATCATTTTGATCTGGGGGTCTAAAATGGCCGCTTTAGTAGAATCATAATAGGATAATAATATGAATTGTTTTATGTATTGTTGTTGTCGTTTTATGGTTGTTGTTGTTGTTTTTTTGTTTGTTGTTGTGTTTATGAATTGTGTTTTTTTTTTTCGTGAAATGGTCACAAAGTGACAATTGATAATATTAATTGCGTTTGTGACCCTGTTCACCGCATTGTAGACTCAGCATTCAATTAGTCGTTGCAACAATTATCGACATGATATAACAAGCAGTTCATTTACAAAACGCCTGATTTCACCACAAATATTGAACCTCGTTTAACGCAACCTGATTCGTCCACTCAGCGGCCTAAAATAACGTCCCCGTCAAACGTTTACGTGACACTTGACAGTCGCTTCCTCCCGCACAATGTGACCCCAGAGAATATACCCGAAGTCCCGAAAACTATCCATGGACATGGCAGCGGTACCTACATAATATGAGTAAAAACACAAAGCGTCACTGGACAAAGGATGGGACATCTACAAAGGACTTCCACACATCATCAGACGAACATATCTGCCCATATAATAACTGGCTTGAAAGACCATTGGAATGTGAACTACTGTGACGCATTAATAGGACGTAGTGCAAAGTGTGTGGTTCAACGGTTTTGTTCGGTATTTCCTTATTATCGTTTTTCTTTGAATTTGTGTCTATTATTCAAGGTATTTAATTAAATGAATGAATGTTTTTGGTTTTATTTGTTTACAAGAAGAGCAGGTTTTTGTAATTTTTAAATTAATAACTTTTGCTTAATAAGTATAACTTATTGTAATGTAGTTTCTACCAACCGTATGTTGTTGTAGTTTTTCTTGTTTATCTCTCTTAACTTTATAAGTTTGTGTATACGTATATTTATTCTTATATGTTTTAGTTATAAATATTTTCTCGTCTTTTTTTTCTGTGATTGCACCTACTGTATATTGTCTCTGCATCACCCTAAGGTAGACTGGTAGAAAATGCCTAAGGCATTAAGTCCGCCTTTGTACAGTTTTTGTACTTGTGCATAAAGTTTTAATAAATAAATAAATATGTATAAACGCCTTAACAAATACCTCTGTGAAAAGCATTCTTATACGCATTGTGTAAGGCAAAATTTTACATTCCTAAAATTTTGAGAAACTGAACAAAACTATAAAAAACTTTGTTCATAATTACGACTACTTAAAAGGAGTATAAAATCCTCTTTGTACTGCATACATCTTAATGCCATTGACAAGCTTTCAGGATACCTAATGAACCTGTACGTAGAAGGCATTAAAGTCATATAGTTCGAAGATAACAGCGTTACGTGTAACGCAATGGAGGTAACATGATAAGCTCGGGGGTAAAGGAAATTTCATGGTGAAGGTAACCCGACTACTTATGCTTGTATTAATAGAGATTTTCAATTGCAATGTAGCCATAAAATCTCTTGATTTATGCCTGAAAAAAAGTCATCATCATCAGCCTATAGCAGTCCACTGCTGGACATAGGCCTCCTCAATCGCAAGCCATTCAACTCGATTTTCAGCAACTCTCATCCAGTTGCTGCCAGTCACCCTGCGAAGATCGTCACTCCACCGAGCCAGAGGGCGTCCCACCTTACGTTTGCCGATTCGCGGTCTCCACTGAAGAACACGAAAAAAAGTGAAACTTTGAAATTATGAAATGATGATTTGGAGGCCTATCATGACGTCGTAAAGCAGGAGTGATTCCAGAATGGGAAAGAGACAGAGCTATACAGGTCGACTAGCGCCATCCCCCTGTTTAAGTTATTGAAAACAAAAAAGCCGATAAATCTACCACCCCATTCTTTCTTTCTCATCGGTTAGTGCCTAACCTGGTGTCTGAGTTTTTATGCCATAGGTAGGCCCGGGGATAGGCCTCAGACTTGGCTTTACAAGCCGTCGAAAAATATCTCTCAAACATGCTGGTTTCCTCACGATGTTTTCCTTCACCGAGGCAAGTGATACAATACGCATATGGATCCGAAAAATCAAAAGTCTTGGGTTCGAACTTGGGACCTATGACTTGACAGTCCGACGGTTACACCACCAGGCTACCACCTCATTAAATAAACTATATCTTGCTCTACTATCTTTAGTTTATTTTATATCCGCCTGTTCTGTCCCATTGCTGGTCAAAGGCCACTTTTCTCTATCTTTAGTATAGGACATTTAAATTGCGCTTTTCTGGATTACGTACCAAAATTTATAGAAGTCTGTCATAAAAATTAATATACACATACAATACAAATGCTCTACCTACCTGCTTCAGACATAAGGTGCATATTTAAACTTTCCTTTTGAACGACCTAGATTTCCTGTAGATATGTCAACATGTCCAGATAGGGGTGATATCTTCGAAGGCTCCCGTCGTTAGGACATGTCAGCAAAGTATGACGTCTCCTTAAAATGACGTGTTGTGCAAATTGGACACAAGACCTCATTCTTCAGACGAGATCATTAAAATCGGCCTTATGTTCTACAAGTATGTCATTGTTTTTGAAGGATTTTTTTTTTACTATAGTAGAATTGTTCTAACCCGGCAAAACAATTGAATGTGAACTTTTACCAAAAAAACTCGCAATTGAAAACGATAATTATCGCTACTTGTACTAACTGTCGCTTAAATATCATACATTTCCCACGTGTATACAGGACCTGTGTATTATAGTACGCATGAGATAAGCTGTTTGACTATACCAAGACAGATATATGAGCAAGGTGTAAAAAGATGACGGCCTCAGCAATGTAGCCGTTCACGTGCTGTATCACGGGAAGCGGGCGGTTTTTTAAAATCAACCTTTCCTAAAATTTGGCTGCGGCTTTACCCGCCGCCATCGCCATACTTTTTGCAAAAAAAAAACTAGCGACAGTCCCATTTGGATTGCAGAGTCATATTTTATCTTATGCCAGTAAAATACCATTTTAAAACAATTTTTAAGTTTGGAACATTTTTTCAGCAGAAAGCATTACTAAGCGATTTCTGCGTAGCTTTGAATAGTTAGTGACTCAATAGTGACTGCTCAAAAAAAGCTCAATTATTGCCACCTAGTAAGAAAATGAGAACATCGTTTAAAGATTGCGAATATAAACCTATTATACTGACCACCTTGTTCTAGGTCAAACGGAACATCGGTAAACGAAACTTGTAACGAACATAAAGTTGAATGTTTCAGCAAATAAAACGGCCTGTTTCAGTCTTGCACGGAAACTATATATTTACATAATAATGGCCATTGAATTATGCATACAAGGAGATGAGGTTCAAGAGTACTACGATGGTACAAAGTAAAGAGGGACTTGTCAAAAAGTTTGTAAATTGAAAACTTAAAGTGATTTTGAAATGGGAATCTTGAAATGAGACATTTTGTTGACATTGGTACTTAGGTACTGACTGATTCATATTCATAAGCAGTTGGCCTCTGTGCACAAGTGCATTGATGTATTTGTAAGGCGTGCTATATACATATGTCGGATCCGGTCATTGGTACGGACATAAAATGAATCGCAAGGGCGCCAGTGGTGACATCACGAGACCTACTGACAAGTCTACCCACACCACAACGTGCTTCAACAGAGCCCTGATGTTTACAACTCGAGGCGAGGACGACATTGAGACGACGTCTGATCGCAGTGGAGGTGAGATACCCTGTAACTGTTCCCTGTTCCAGATTACAACTTAACACGGGGCACCACGCACCGGGATGCATGGTGCCCCGTGTAAAGTTGTAATCTCAAGTAATTCGTTAGTTTTGCTAGAAACAGTGTATCGCACCAAGTGTATTTTCATTGCACGAAACCCATCGTCTGCCCCGATGTAAGAGCCTAACGGAATAAATACTGACATATCCGACTCATATATGTTCAGGCTGCGCAGAATCATGCATAAAGAGGCCGTTCTGAACTTGTGTGAGGTCCTCTTAATCCTTGTTGCCAATGGGCAATTTTGGGTCTTCTAGATACTAAGAGTGTGGCAAGTTAAGGACGTCGTGACCGTTTTCTTTTTAAAAACTATCGGTATTAGGAAAACTTATAAAGACATTTGCATATCGTAATCTGTCCATAATATGCATTTTCCTTTGCGAATGTATACAGGTTTCCTTCTCTTCTTTACGAACTAATTATGATTAGATCATGCCGGAGAAAAAATATCAGCCAGTCAGCAACAAAAAGTACCAAGCCAACTAATTACAGTGTCGCAATAAAAAAGAAAAAAACATCTAGAAATGGATTGCAAATCACATTTTCCAATTTTACGTTCCGATAACCGAATCGCAGCGTAGCGATTTGATTTTGAATTCGATTTCAGTTACCGAGTACCTGTGTATTGAGTAAGTACGACTAGGAATACTCGAGTGTATGAAATGGAGCTTGTATTGTATCACTTCTCTGTTTTGTATTCAGCTCGAATTCTTAAAGAGCGTTTCAACTTAATTCTGTAGTGCTGGGACAGCGTTTCGGAAGAAATCGAATGAAAATGTTCTTCTGTTTCGTAGTCGTCTCTTTCATGTTTGTAGTAAAAGGTATTCTTCATAGTTTTTTAGTAGGTACTCTTGAGAATATCGTCTAATAAAGAATTCAATGCTAATCTCGATCTGAATTCTCGATACTCTTGCCTTACAAGGATGTCTATGTCATTGAGGAATTGTAATTTCCAAATTATTGCAAAAATTTAGAAAGTAGTCGTCTGTATTATACTACCACAAAACGGTCAAATATCTTAAAAACTTCCAAGAAAATTTTTCGTACGAAATACTCAAAAAGTTTAACATAATTTTATTTGAGTTTGCCCACATTACATTTTCAACTTTAAATTAAATACATGCAGTAAAAAGCCCTCATTACGCCGAAAGAAATTTAATGACAAAGGGTAAGAGCTTTTTGCTTAAAACCCGTATTTATTATAAATACATTTTATGTAAAGCTGAATAAAATATGTACTAGACTGTCCTGAAATTCGATCTTGCTCCTGCCTTACTTCGTTACATTTTAACGTACATCAGGCTCCCTTCCCTCACATATCATAAATTATCAGTACGCACATCTGTACATAATTGCCTTCATCAAAAGGCTTCGCAGAAATACACTGATGTTGCTTACGATAACTGAATGATAATTATAATATATTATAATTATCTGCAAATGTGAAAATGAATGGAGATTTATAAAGCGTAAAAGAGCTATATTTTAATTATTTCAAAAGCTGAAAGTAATGTAAGACAGTACTGCTTGAGGATAGATCAAAAACTGGATAGGTACTTACCTACACTAATGTAGGAAAGAATAAGTTAACCAATGAAAATCAAAGCGATCAGCACATATAAGCCGCGTTCAAGTGATGTTAGTGTCAATATTCCTCACAATGAGCATCATTGTTGTGGAATGTTGACACTAACACACTTGAACGTGGTTAAGATTTAGTTAAATTGGCCCTAAGTACGGATAGTAAAACAGGTAGATTACGATGAGATGAACTTTTATTTTTAAAACACAGAAGTGTTCTCGTCTTATTTAAACAAAAATAAAAAAGGTAATGCAGAAACGATACCCGATTCAATAAAATCCAACATTAATGCTCTACTCTGTAAAAAGTTTTCGTTCAAGAATGTGCTCTGCTTTAATTGAATTTCCCACGAAAAAGGCGCAAAACTTGGCAGAATTTAAGGGTATACAATAAATAAGTTGACCGGAAGCTAATGGTAATTTAATTCGATTGCTTTTTAGAGCTTTTGTGCTATATAAAAAGGATGACAAAGAGTGAATTTCATTTCGAGTTTTGTTCTCGTATTTATTTTTTTATAACGAATGAAATATTGATACAGTGTGATTCGAATACGTGTGTATTCGTTATTATTTTCATACGTGACAATTTTTCAACGATGCGGAACGTTTTTTTTCCGTATTAAAATACATCGTAGCGGCTGTTTTCTCTCGATGGTTTAAGCAGAGGTGTCCACTAACACAGCTTTATTTGATACGCTAAAGTCTCATGTAATATGGGGCGAGTCTGTTGCTGAAAACTCCTAACGGAAAACCCAATAACACCGCCCGATCTGGGGGTCTAAAATGGCCGCTTTAATAGAATCATCATCATCATCTGCCTAGACTTTTCCCAACTATGTTGGGGTCGGCTTCCAGTCTAACCGGATGCAGCTACATACCAGTATTTTACATAGAGCGACTGCCTATCTGACCTCTGTTTTAATAGAATCATAATAGGATAATAATATGAATCACGTTACTCACGGTATTATGAAATGTCACTTAGTGACTGACCATTTTTACGAATTGTAACGTAATTCAAATTCATCATCATCATCATCTGCCTAGCCTTTTCCCAACTATGTTGGGGTCGGTTCCCAGGCTTCTTCTTTCGGCTTTGTTAATACTGAATTTGCGTAATTCATATTATTATCCTATTATGATTCCGAAGAAGACATGCTGAGTCTACCCCAAATAAATTGGGATAAGGGAAGGCGAATGTTGATGATGATGATCCTATTATGATTCTGCTAAAGAGGCCATTTTAGGCCCCCAATGCAACGAAACCAAATAAAATGTCGGAAAATTATACAGGGTGTTTGGTTAAACGTAGGCAATACTTTAAGGCAGTGAAGTGCTCATAAATATGAGCAACTTTTACTATGGGGCTAACTATGAAATATGATTTAAAAAATCTGCTGGTGCCTACATTTTTTCAAGTTGCGCGACCAATAATGTGTGGAGCAGCTGAAATTTTTTGCGCCATTTCATGGTCGGTCCCATATTAAAAGTTGCTTATTTTCATGAGTACTACACGCCCCTAAAGTATTGCCGACGTTTAAAAAAACACCCTGTATAGAAAAATTTCAGTGTATGAAACAGACGATAGATAAGGAGAGCTTGCAGTGAAAGTAATTGCAAGTGATGCATAGAAAGTTCAACAATAGCATGATATAAGATAGGAGAAGAAAAGCTGGGACTCTGGAGAACATTTTAAAATTACATCAACTGAAGTGCACTTTGTGAAGTAAGCTGTTCCTGGGTTTTCTCGCCATTAAAATAGTTGACACAAATAAATGATAGTGGAAGGATTTCGTTTTCTGAGCTAAGGATTTGTGAGATTTGATGGTGGAACTAGTTAAATTAGAGGTCGAATCAGTGATACCTAGATCAATTATGAATAATATTTATTTCCGTACATTACAAGAGAAAGGAGTAAATGATGCCGTGACGTCTGACAGGGGAGAATGGAAGAAGAAAAAGTGTTGCGCCGACCCCAAGTCGAATGGGACAGGGGCAGGAAGATAATGATTTATTTCCGTTTGACAAAAACTTTAAAGGTACCTTTGGCTTTTAAGGTGGGCTTTCAATCGAGAGGATGGCTTCAAATTGTCAAGTACGTGGAATCCAGTTTTGAGTAAGCTCAAAAGTAGCAGCCGGTTTCGTAATAAGGACTCCACAAAACCTGGTGATATTGTGAGTGTGTTTTGCCGTGACTTAGTGTCGAGTTCCAATAGTGCGCGTAGCAAAAGACAAAGAAAGAGGGTAGATAGATTTGTCTGCTCTTAACAATTTATTTTTCCATCCACCCGCATTCTCCAGTCAACCCGCGATCATGGCGCTTGCAACAGCGCCGAAATATCGGGAGCTCAAAATAATGAACAATCACGGAAGATATCCCGTAAGTGACAGTATACTTTAAAGGTACTTTAAAATTCGAGAGGGCTATGTTCGGAGTTTCCTTGCGTGATCAAATCAGAAATGAGGACATCCGCAAGAGAACCAAGGTTACCGACGTAGCCCGAAGAATAACCAAACTTAAGTGGCAGTGGGCAGCGCACATTGCTCGCAGAAAGGATGGCCGAAGGGGCCGAAAAGTTCTGGAGTGGCGACCGCGAACCGGAAGACGTTGCGTTAGAAGGCCTCCCACTAGGTGGACCGATGACCTGGTGATGGTTGCAGGGATCCGCTGGATGCGAGTCGCACGGGACCGGTCAATGTGGCGACACTTGGGGGAGGCCTATGTCGAGCAGTGGACGTCTTTTGGCTGAAATGATGATGATGATGATGACTTTAAAATTAAATTACGTATTAAAACAAGATGAGGTTGGGGTTTTTATCCGAAAACTCTGAGAAGAAACAAATTCAGAGGTCACCCTCTCTTTTAACGTCCAAACACAATTTTGATCAGGTCGTACGAGGACCACGCAAAGATAATATGAAATCTACATCATGATTTTCATTAAATCTGGCTCATCCAAATTTATTCAGAACATTATCAAAATAAATGGTTATCCTTGTTTTTCTATTTCCCCAATGGAATCCTAATTAATGTAGGAAAAGCTAATATTACTAACAAAATTTATTTCTGACCTACGCAGTTACAGATAATCTTTTCCAACTTCAACCAAGTTCGAATGTGATATTAACAACCCAACATTAACAAAATGTATGAAGCGAGATACACGACGTATCTCGACGTATCTTGCTTTATACATTTTCATAATGTGCCTCTGCCGTCTTTGATCGCGTTACTCCTGAATACTCCTGATCCCCCGACCCTTGGCCTTATCATATTCGCATTGTACATTTGTTTCGTTAGATACTCTTTCATTTCTGCCTCTGGTATTCTTTAAACATGTAGGTACGAACCAACGGAGCATGTCTTTTCTCATTTTTTCAAAGTACAATTTACAAGCTTCTCGGTCATCCCTTTATGCTTTTTCTAATAAAAATTTGGCGATTTTTTTGATCGAAGTTTAATCTATGATCAAAAAGGTTTTTTTTTAGTTGATTCTGCTTTAAGAAGTAAAATAAGAGAATTTAAAACTATCATGGTCACTAACATTACTATTAATACTAACGGTATATTTACCATGTTTACTGTTTTCTATGAGTTCCCGATATTTCGGCGCTGTTGCAAGCACCATGATCACGGATAAACTGAAGTTATTGCGGGTGGGTGTTTATGAGCAGACAAATCGGTCTACCCTCTTTCTTGTTCGTTTTTTGCACTCAGTACCGCTACCACTAGACCGATTTGTCATTTGTCGAAATATCGGGAACTCATAGAAAACAGTAAACATGGTAAATATCCCGTTAGTATTAATAGTAAAATAAGAGAAGTATGGTTAAATTTTAGTTGTTCTTAGAAACCTAAGAGCTAGCTAGACTAACTTTATAATCGTAAACCATTTCTCAAAGTTATTTTTCCTCTTTCATACGCTTTTCTCAGTTAGCGCCCTCTGAATCGCAATCAGCATATCTAAAGCTAGATTAGAAATACAAAACTCAGTAGCAAATATCCCCGAGACTACGCTCGATTTATGGCAGCAAAACAAAAACGTAGTCTCAACGCCAATGCATCGCGTATTTCGCGTTCGGAGACCGGCTCGGGAATGCTCGGGGCTACCGGCGACTATTCGGCCGTGAAATTGCCGTATTCGACAAAACTTTCGTCCGACTCAATCCCATGCCTGAATTGATGCAATGATTAGATAGCTCGAAGATACTAATCGCGTTCAAATCGCTTGTTTTGATTACTTCTATCTAAACGGTGCTGTAGATTGAAAAGACTTTGAAGAACAGTGGAGAATTGATTAGATATAAGATTTTAAACTATCATGGTCACTAACATTACTATTAATACTAACGGGATATTTACCATGTTTACTGTTTGTTATGATTCGAGTTCCCGATATTTCGGCGCTGTTGCAAGCACTATGATCACGGATAAACTGAAGTTGTCATGGTGCTTGCAACAGCGCCGAAATATCGGGAACTCATAACAAACAGTAAACATGGTAAATATCCCGTTAGTATTAATAGTAATTGATTAGATTTTGGATAATCAGCCTATAATGTTCCCAGTCCCAGCATCCCAAGATTGAGACACAAGGCTCTGAGAGAGGGAATAGACCATGGTCCATTCTCTCATACTCCACCCGGGTCCAGTACGGGTTCTTCTTCATCTTAGCGTGTCCATGGCAAACTAAATTGTGTTAGCCCAGAACTGACCTTGGCTCTTTCGGTAGCATCCATCAGTTCCTACTAGTGAACAAACAATAGGGCACGCAGGACACGATAATAAGTGCCCCATCGTTTGTGGAACAGCACCACATTTACACTCCAGGGAAGAGTCATTAATGAATCCCCACCTTAGCCGGTTTTCCTTGCTGCGACCAACCTGGGTCCGGAGCCTATTTAAAGACTTCCAGGTCAGCCATGGCAACTCATATCCAGGTAGGAGATTTTCAGCAGGTGAAACGAATGGGTTAGGTAAGGATGCACTACCGCGCCACAGCCTTTGTCTTTCCGCAGACCGCTCGCCGGTGAGTTGGGTGACACACTTCAGAAAGCTGTTTCGACTTTTCAGCCTTTGCGACACGAGGGTATTTAAATTTAAAGAGTGTCGTGTGTCTGAAACCAGTACGGGTTAACACACACACACACACACACACACACACACACACACACACACATGTCTTTTCACATGTCTGATGTCATATGTTTAGCTCTAGCTAGCCAATGGCCCATCTTCCATCATGCACCGCATGATGAAACATATGCACCCATCACCTGCTCACCTGATGACCTACTCACTGCATCAATAAGCGGGTTTCGCGTGGCTGAGTTTTGGGCTAAACAAATTTGAAGTTTTTGCAATCGATACGCTAAAAAGAAGAAGCTCTAGCTAGGAGATGCTGGTTTCCTCAAGGTCTTTTCCTTTACCATTTTGAAAGCGGTGGTCACGAATTATCTATCTTCTATCTATATATATAAAATAGTAAACTGACTGACTGACTGACTGGGTGATAATATATCAACACACAGCCCAAACCGCTGGTCCTAGAGACATGAAACTTGGAGGGTGTATTCTTTGTAAAGAGAAGGTCTCCACTAAGAAAGGATTTTTGGGAATTTCACCCCTAAAGGGGTAAAATAGGGGATGGAAGTTTGTATGAAAGTCTGTCAGTTTTGAAGTTAGGATCTTCAAATTTTGTGTTTAGGCTGAAGATTGAAAATTAATTTATACGTGTCTCGGCGTTTTGGTAATTCTACCCCGGAAGGGTTGGAAAGGGAAGGTAAGTAATCGGATATTTACTACATCCACGCGGGCGAAGCCGCGGGCAAAAGCTAGTATATCACAAAAGGTAATATGCCTGTTTGTGATCGAACATATGACACGGGCTACCGCTGCTTACATTCAGAAGTCGATGAAAATAAAAGCTGTTTTGTCCTTCCAGAAGCTTGCAAAGTACCTACTTGCAGCCGGCGCGCTTTTACGAAGAGATTTATGAACGTAGATGAAGCGAAAACTGTATGTAAGAATCGTTGCACGTGGTGTTACTTAGTTTCTTCTTAACAAAGGTTAAAGAGCGTGAGTGCACATACCTATTACAGTTTCAGAGAAGTTCGTGAGATAGCGAATTATCTGATACTCCGCTTATTAAATTTGCTATTCCAAAACATGCGAGCAAAAATCATAAGCAAACAAATATAAAAATAGGCGATAGCGATTCGTGCAGCTGTGTAGTTCGCAAAAATCGAAAACAATGCGGCCACGTATACAAATTCAGGCGCTAACAACAAAGTTATACTTTTACAATATCTGCGATCAGTGTTTTTGCTGCTTTTTTGTCTGAACAAAGTCGAAATTGAATAAATATTTTGTTTTCAAATATAGGCAAACTAAAATACTATGTATATATCTACGATATAGACACACACAAGACACAATTTAAGGTAAGAGGAAACAGGAATTCCTTAGTAGCCGAGTCTCGATTTGTGCCCGGCTCGGCTTCTTAGCGTGTCGATGGCAATCTAAATGGTGTCGGTCCTGAACTGTGTGTCTTTGGTTGACGGCCATAGACTCGCCTTTATTATTACATGGGAATTAAACATAACTGGCGAAATGTGAGTGTACTTATAAGTGTAAACCCTTACCTAACTCATCGGAGATTACCTGCGCGAAGTTAAGTTGTGTGTCGATGACAGGAATTTACCGCAATGATCATTGTAATTATATGATTCCATGTTGCCCACAATCCAGGGATCCGCTGGATGCGAGTCGCACGGGACCGGTCAATGTGGCGACACTTGGACTCCAGCAGTGGACGTCTTTTGGCTGAAATGATGATGATGATGTTGCCCACGACTTCGTTCGCAAAATTGACCAAGTTTCATACAAACTTTCAACCCTCGTTTTATCCCATTAGGGGATGAATTTTCAAAAATCCCTTCTTTGTGCACACTTACGCCATTTAGGGAGCGTTTGTGCAAAATTTCACGCTTCTAGACCAAGATAAAAAAGCTGTGCGTTGATCGATCAGTCAGTGAATCAGTGAGCCAGTTCGTTTCTTACCTTATAATTAATGATTTCATGAAAAGCCAAGTCTCAGTAACACAGGAACCATTGCATGGTACAACCACTTTGTTGCTTATGTTACGAGCGACTAATGTTTCCATCTCCCCAAGATCAGCAAAAAATTAAAACCTCTTTTCAAATAGCAGTGTATCTTCGAAACTGGGTTAATAGAGCAACCCGTACGATTCGCGGCCCAGCCGTCAGTTGCGGTGTAATGTTCTGAAGCGGTGTTTTTACAGCATTCAAATAAGATCCACCCGATAAAAATAATACAAAGTATTTTATCTGAAGATATTTTTGATGGTCGCGGGACTCATAGAATTACAGTGACCCTGGAACATAAAGGGCTACTGAAGGACACCGTGGATTTTAGTCAGTACAAGTCTGACAGTCCCTCCCGCTCTGCCCTGGGTGGGAGGACTCATTTGATGATATTACCACGTTAAAAAAAAAAAGAAGATATTTTTGATATGTTTGAAAGGAAAATAAAGGACAAGGTTATAATAAAAAATACCTAGTACTTAGTATTTATTATAGGTAACACTAAAAATATTTACAAATACTTTTGTACTAATAACAAGATATAGATGAAACATCAAATACAAACGAATAATAAAATACAAAATGAAAACTTCAAGAGGCACTTCGCATCAAAGGACTCCTTCACATCGCTGTCATCTGGAATAACGAACTTCAATCCGTACTATGATTTCATCTCTTTTATTCCAAAATCAGCGTTAGTATACGGAAATAGTAAAAATTAATAGTTCATTTAAAGTCGCAACATAATTATGATGTTTTTTATTGTCACTTATTTAATTCAACAACGCACCATTATCTATAACATACGAAGAACCTGTTATACTTTTCGCTTTATCACTAGCTAAAAACAAAACCAGGTCTGCCACCTCCTCCGATTCAGCAATTTTACGAAGTGCAGTGGTTTTCTCTATGTCAGCCCAGATTTTTTCTTGCTCCTCTTTATCCATGGTTACCTTTTCTATGAAATCAGTTTTCACTGGACCCGGATTTATACAGTTCACGCGAACTCCTTTTGGTGCGAGTTCCAATGCAACACTTCGCGTGAAATGATCTAAGCCGGCCTTTGACGTACAATATGCGAAATTTTCCGGCCAGAATATTCCCGTGGAAGCTGCACTAGATATGTTTACAATATTCCCTTTGCTTTCAATAAGATAGGGTGCCGCTAGATTGGTTAAATATACACCTGATCGAAGATTGGTTGCCAAGATTTGATCAAACTTTTCTATAGCATGTGGGTCGAGAATACTCACGAGGTTAAACATCCCCGCGTTGTTCACTAACACATCCAATTTCCCAAAGTGTTCTATTGTGTCACTAACGATTTTCTTCGCGTCGTTTTCATTGGTTACATCGGCTATGATCATTAACGGTTTGCTACCATTTCGTTCACATATTTCTGAAACGTTTTTAAGCTTGGTCTCGTTTCTGCCAACTATTGTTATTTTCGCTCGTTCTTGCGACAGTTTTATCGCGGTGGCGGTTCCTATGCCAGAACTGCTGCCGGTGACTATAATTACTTTATTCTCAAAACTCATTGTTTCTTTTTATTTTAGGAATTAGATAGCTAGTGATTATGTATGCTAACGAGTATAGCTGGTAACAAACTGAACGTATCATGAATACAGAAGTAAGTGCTGCTAAATGAGATGGATGGAAACCAGTTTTGTAAGTAGTGGTTACAGAATACAGTCTCACATTTATTATAGAGTTGTTTACATAATTGTTCCACAATTTGCAAATCATTATTTTAAATACTTACTTATGTAAGTGAGTTTTACATTCGAAACCGTCATCACCGCTCACAAAAGCCTGCATGCCTGTTCGCATGTGAACACTTTTGTTACGTTTCTATCTAAGTAATTTCAGAAACAATTTCTCACGCTTCGACAAAAATTTTTTGTTTAGGTAGATATTCAATCAAAACAAGTTCTTTCGAACAAAATTTGATACGTTGATGAAAAAAAGGAGACTACTATTTCACTCTCCAATATTAGAGAAATAAATTCCTTGGTTGCCTTTGTCATATCTATTTGATAGAAACTCAATATTAGATAAAGAAATTCTTAATTTGCCCTATGTCCTTTCTATTTGTGACCTTCGTCACCTTCGTGAGTTGAACAAAATGTTCCCATTATGGCGATAGCTTTGAGCTTGAAGTGGAAGTAATAGACCATGACAGATAAATAATTTATTGTTAATAGGAAATCTTCATTTGGACCGTCAGATGTGTCGCTAGAACTATTTTACTTGTTCATCAACACCAGCTCTAAACTTACCTACTCATAATGCCGGTGAATTGATTAATAAATAATAAATAAAATAAAATTCATTTATTTCAGGCAAGATGCGCCCATACGAAAGAAAATTTAAAAAATTACACAGCATAACATACTTGAATTGAATTTCCAAAATTTTAATAATTACAATTGCATTTAAAATGATAAAAAATAAAATAAATTAAAATATTACCTTAAAATGTAAATGTAGCAGGAATATTTACACCTGCCTCTGAGTCATTTGTTTGTTTGTCAATACATTAATCATATAACAATGGTTAATGTACTGACAATCAAACCTGTTCACAAATACGCTCAGGATAGTGTTGGAGGTGGTCCGGAGCCTGCGCCCCAAAGATGTGCACCGCTTCCGCATTGTCGTGTAGAAACAATCGACACGGGCATCGGCGAACATCCCCGATGCGCTGCAGTGCCGGGGCAGCCCCAACAGCACCCTGAACGCATTGTTATACTGAACACGGAGAGCGTTGTACTGCTTCTGGGTATACGACCCCCACAGGCTGGCTGTGTACAGGGACGTACAAAACGCTCTGAAAAGAGTTATTTTGACGGCCCCCGAGCAACGAGCAAACCTGCGGGCGATCATATTGGCCCTCACAGACAACGCTCTCCGCTCCCTATCGATGTCCGCATCGTCCCTCAGGTCAGAGGTCACGATATGCCCGAGATATTTAAACTGTTGAACTCTTTCTAACTGGACACCGTTCAATCTGATAGCTGGAACAGAATCCGGGCAGCTCCGACCCCTGGCCCGAAAAACCATACATTCACTTTTTTTTGCATTATAGAGCAAACCGTGATCCAGCGCGTAACGCTCGCAAATGCCCAGCAACCTGGACAGCCCACACACCGAGGCGCTCATCAGCACCATGTCGTCCGCGTAACTAATATTGTTGACACAAACACCGTCAATATGGCAGCCGACACGAGTACTACTGAGCTCCTCTATCAGTGCGTTCACGTACAAGTTGAAGAGCTTCGGGGAGGTCAGCCCTCCCTGCCTCACCCCGCACTCCAACCTGTACGGCTCCGACAGAGTACTCGACCATCGAACGACGTTGACCTGGTTAAGATACCAGTACTTAAAAATATCTATCAGTTCGAGGGGCATTGAGATGTTATTCAATTTCTGCCATAAGATGTCATAGCTAACCAGGTCGAACGCTTTCGAGAGGTCGAGAAAACATGCATAAATAGGTGTGCTCCTATCGGAGTAGTACTTGACAGTTTGCTTCAAACACAAGATAGCTGACTCAGTAGACAGTCCCGGTTTAAAACCAAATTGGTTATCATGCGTGACTACATACCGGTCAAGCTGTGTATTAAGCAAACCGTCAAGAACCTTAGCTAGCACTGTGGCTAGTGAGATTGGCCTATAGTTGCTCACGTCACTTAGGTCACCGGTTTTACTCTTCACAATTGGTACCACCACGGTCTTCATCATCTCTGCTGGTAAGTACGCATGTGCTATACAAAATGTATATAACATGGCAAGAACTCTGGGTAGGTGTACGCCGGCATGCTTTAAATGCTCAATGCTCAAGCTGTCATGGCCAGGAGACTTTCCACGCGACATTGACTTTATAACTCCCCGAACATCCTTGGCTGTGAAACTAGTGTTTATCTCCTGTCCATGTGACCCTTCCACACTGAATGACCGTGATGGCCCCAATGGCGATTTCACCATAAAGTGATCCTTAAATACATCCGCAATACATTTCGGTTCACTCACATCATTGACGCTCACGGGTAAGCCCGGCTTGTTATTTAGCCTACTAGTGGTTTTCCAGAAGTTCCGAAAGTCATGCTTCGAATGGTGAGAAGCGAGGATATCCATCTTTATCTGCTCCCTATTATTTTGGCACCACTTCAGGCGTGATTTAAAGATTTTACGACTCTCCCGCATCTCCTCCCAAACCCGTCCTTCACTCGGTTTACCCCACAGTACCCATTCCATAAATTTACACCGAGCTACCCCGTGAGCGTCACGAACATGCTTGTTCCAACCAATCACCGGTTGTTTTCTTCTTGATTTAACAATAGGATGACTCTCAGAGGCGGCTTTACACAATGCACTAACAATCTTATTATACATACTGTCAATTATAAGCATGTGGTGTCGGTTGTCACAACGTTTATCACCACAGTTACTAAACTCCAACGGAAAATCAATTTCTCTTAAACTATCATTACATAATTTTCTATATAAATCTATTTGTTCGAGGTTTCTCTCCCCCCATTTAATTTTATTACATTTAAAATTTTCCTGCAAAATCTTTGGTTTTACATTATTTATATTACACTTAATAATGAGTGGTAAGTGATCAGACCACACCGGGTCATACTTGATGTGTGTATCGACTATAGTTTGAAAAGCCGACTCAGTCACAACACAGTGGTCCAACCATCTTAACGCCCCATTAGCGTCACTTATAAAACTATATGTGTCAGACAATAAACCTAAATGAATGATATCGGCACATTTCCAATCCAAATCGTTACAAAAATTTGAAAGTTCGTAATAGAATTGCTCACCCGGGTGGGCGTTGAAGTCGCCGAGCATGTAAACACACTCAACACCCTCATTAGCCACTACTGCGCTCAGCGTCGCCAAACAATCCGTAAACTCGACTAGATTCACCGTGTTATCAGTCGGCATGTACACACTGAATACTAAAAATGACTTTTGCCCTATCACCACTTTAATACCGCACACTCGAGTATTATCACATCGCACTACAGTAACATTATTAAAGATTTTCTTATTCCATAACAATGCAACTCCACCCCACGGTCGTCCTGAGATCACCCCCTTTGACGTGTCCATGGGCGACACACCCGTGTAAGCGAAGTCATCATCTAAACAGCTCAGGAAATGAATGTCGTGCGGTAGTAGCCAATGTTCTTGTAAGGCAATAATGTGGGATGTTCGACATAACTGCCGTACATCATCTACTGAGCGCTTCACATTCTTACAGTTGAAACTTGTAAAGTTGTATAATTCCTTATTTGTCATACTTATTTTGTTTTTTGATCGGACCCAGCGCAATTACCGCTCGTAATCCTTTGTCGAAAATGTATAAACCGTCTAAATATGACCCCTTCTGGCCATAAATTACTATCTAAGAACATAGGTAGCTTTTGCTCCGATACAAGAAACTTAAAAGCTTTATGACCCTTCTCTTGTTTTATAGTAATTTCTTCCAAAGTTATCATCTCCTTCGTCTTTCTGTGTACGTAGTTAATTATATCTTTATCTGTCGTATCCATGTGAATCCTAGTAATAAATATCGAAACTTTTTTGTCAGCGGCTCTGAAGCCCCCTTCCATATCTCTCGATATTCCGGATTTCCCATGATAACGGTAGTTAAATTTCTTGCGTCTCGATACGGTCTTCCAGCCATCGTCATTATCATTCGGTTCGGATTCACCTTCTGTGTTTATTGCGCTGTGGCGCTCGCTTTTGTCAGCTGTTATGTTGTTATCGGCGCACTGACCCGCCGACGGCGCAGGTTGTGGTGACGTCACCTCGGCTCGCCGCTCCACACCACTCGCCGCTGCATTCTCGCCTCCACTCAAAACCGGTGACCGTTGTCTCGGCACAGCTGATTTTCGCGCAATTTGTTTTAAGTTTACCCTCACTATTTCTCGGTATTTTAGTAAATTATCGCCGGAACAGTTCTTCTGGTTATCTACCGGTTTAATTAACGTGGAATTGTTTATAGTGGACTCGTTTATATCATGCGAGAGACCAACTGGCCCACTATCATTCAGCTGCCATGCTCCGCGCCTTATATTCACGTTCTGTGGAGACACAGTTGGTAATGAGTCATTTCTCAACTGTATTAACTCAGATCTGCACTCAATCAGCTGCTCTTTTGTAACGTAGTTAGATTTAACTAAGTCTAGTTCACTTTGCACCTTCAGCAGGTCTTTAAGTAATTTCGTGCAATCAAGATGATCAAAAAGAATAGGGGGTAGTTTCTCCAGCTCGCGAGCCACAAAAATAGGTATGAGATCGGGTTCAGTCGATTTAAAGAGGCTCATCATATCAACTAGGTCTCTTCCTTCCTTCCCTTTGTTCTTCCGATTTGTCTTGATTTTATCCGTCGGAATAGATTCAAACAATAACGACTTCGCTTTTTTAATTTCTTCGCTCGTAAATGACGTTGAACATATTCGCACCAGCGTTTCCTCGTCTATTATCGAGATTTTGTTCTGAATATAGGATAAAAGTTCGTTGATCACTATATTACACGAGTTACACTTGATAATTTCCGGCATTTTTACTTTTATCAACACGGCACACGGAGTACGCACGAAATTGACGTGTGTCATCCACTAGTGATGGATGGATACTTAATAGATTAATCATTTAAACATCATCATCATCATAAATGTTTTCCTTTATTTTTATCTTTACAAATTAATTACATTTTGAAATATTCCTTAGAAAAAAAAATATAAAAAACATTAAAAAATATAAAAAATTGTAGCCCACCGGTATCGGGAACAGGGTCCAAGCTACCGGCGGTCAGGGCTCCAGAGAGGAGGAACCTTCTAACAATAAGAGCCGTGTCCAGAAGTAACGCTTTCTGAATCAAGTCCATCAATCATCATCATTATTATTATTATTATTTGAATAAATAGAATCTCTAACAACACAAGATGCAAATCGGTATTACCCATAATACAACAGTGTACGATTGCAGATATCTATCTTCAATTGTTTATACCAATGTTCCTATGCTGATTTTTCTCCAGTCTCACCGTCGCAGGCATATTCTACATCAATACCTACAAGAGGTACCACCAGAACCGCAACATTACTCAAACAAGGATCCAAAGACCTTGTTAGTTTAATACGCCTTTGATCAAAGCTCAAATTTCTTGATCTCCGTCCAAGTGTTTAGTTGAAGTTTCCAAAATTGTATTAGTCCGTTGTTACGGAGATGTAATCTGCAATCCTAAAGGATTGGCGATAGTAACTGTGAAGTTAAAACTTTTGTAATAGGGTTCAAAGTTGGGTGATGTCCGATGATCACGTTTCACATTGAATAATAGTTTTGATACACTGATAGTGTACAGGTTGCATTAACTCGATTCCGTTCTAATGAATAATTTATTTCATAGCGACCTTCAAGGACGAGCGGTAGTCGATATCCGATAGCTATGCAGGGCTGATTCAATTAACATTTCGCACTTATCGTGATTATCCTTGTGGTTATGTGTTTTGTTCCACGATTTAATTTTAAATCATATTTTCTACTAAACACCGTGACTTTTTAGTCGTCTTACAACGGCAGCCCACTTCATGTATCCAATGACTACTAAACATTTATATAAAACAAAATAGGTATAAAATTTATGAGATAATAATAATCTATACATATAATAAAATCGTAGACTTTCCGTGTCTGTACATTACATATTTTTACAAAAAAATCACTGGAAGGTGCTAGAAATAAGTAGTAGAAAGTAAAAAAATATTTTTTAAAATTTTTGTCTGTTTGTCGGTTTGTCGGTTTGTCGGTTTGTCGGTTTGTCTGTTCGTTTGTGCGCGCATCACGTAAAAGCCCCTCATTGTATTCAAAATCGAAATATTACAAAATAAGAAGCATTGTTCTGGGTATTATTTAGCGTTTATTTCATCAAAATCGACCAACAGACGCAAAAGATATTTATATTTAAAATTTAGTTGGTAACCTCATGTGCGATTTATAAAGATAATTTACGTAAATAGGTTTTAGTTTCGCGAATTGTGAACCGATTTTGATGATTCTTTTTTTGTTTGGAAGAATATTATTTCACGATGGTCCCATTTTTTATTTGGTGAAGATCTGATGGTGATCTTCTGAGATATCAATGGAACTCTTCAATAATAGACAGCAAATCTGTTGTGATTGCTGCAATCGCTTGGATGTTTATTGTTTACACAACACCATAACAAATATCGCGCCTGTATGCTCTGAGGGGCTACGCAGATGTGTACAGTGCACCCACATTTTGATAATTAGGTATGCTCAGTTCCATTTTGTTCGGGATAAGCCTATTACCATGACATGTATTGTTAACGGTTATCTAATGTTTCACCAAAACTCCTTTGACAATTTTTAACCGACTTCAAAAAAGGAGGAGGTTTTGAAAATTCTTTTTTTATTCGAAAGTCTATACTCCTGATGTGGTCCCATTGTCATCAAGTCAGAATCTGATGTTGGGATCCTGGAGAAATCAAGGGAATTTTCTAAATTGTATAGGCACACATACTCGCAGGCATTATGCCTGGTAATCATCATTGTGTGTAAGTTCAGCGATACCTTTGCCAATAGAGAACCTATTTTAATGATTTCTTTTTTATTTGGAAGAATATTATTCGGCGGCGCTGGCCCCGTTTAATTTTGTTGAAGATCTGATGCTGATCTTCGGAGATATAGGTACAATGGAACTCAACAAAATTAGGCAGCAAATCTGCCGTGATTGCTGCAATCGCTTAGATGTTTATTGTTTACACAATATCCTAACATAACGCCTGTATGCTCCGAGGGTGTACACAGATGTGTGCAGTATAACCAGATTTGTTTATTTTTGTTGACAATATAAAATAAATGCATAGCAAATATTAATTGTATAGGATATTACAACTAAAAATGGAAAAATAAAAATCTTTTTTGCAAAAAATAAAACCGCCTTCAAAAACACAAAAAAGTGAAAAATAACTTTAGCTTCAGAAGTCGGTGACTTTGTTTGTTTGATTCAGTTTTTGTTTCCTTTTGTCTTTACTCTTTGCACTAAAAATTTGGTACTGAAAGAGAGGTTTGATTTGGTTTGGTTTTGGTTTGAAAACCGCTTGACGTATAAAGATGAAATTTGGCAGGCAGGTAGTTTATAGTTAGTAGACGTCCGCTAAGAATGCATTTTACGACAGGGCCGGATTAAGGAGGTCTAAGGGCTCTCGCAAGTTTGTATGAAAGTCCTTCATTTTGTGTGCTATAAACTTGAAATTTGGCAGGGAGGTAGTTAATAGTTAGTAGACGTTCGCTTAGAACGGATTTTGCAACAGGGCCGGATTAAGGAGATCTAAGGGCTCTCGCAAGTTAGTATGAAAGTCCGTCATTTTTTGTGCTACAAACTTGAAATTTGGCAGGGAAGTACTTTATAGTTAGTAGACGTTCGCTTAGAACGGATTTTGCGACAGCGTCTGGTTAAGGAGGACTAAGGGCTCTCGCAAAAAGTCATTTAATGTTGTATACAGAACGGTATTAGAATAAAAAGCGCTAAACAAGGTTCACTTTGAAAAAAAGTTGTATAGTGCCAAAATACACCGATTTTTGAAGCCATATCGTCGCCTCAACGCCATTTAATTTTGTTTCGGACCTCTGCCGCCCAGAATTACAGCACCCAAAAGGACGCCTTTTGTAGTCATCAGTACATTATCACCTTTTGATCTGGCAGTCAGTTCTCACACAACATAACGTCACGCCTTAAAGCCCCGAAGGTTTGGGCAGACGTGTACCTAATCGTACACACACATTTCGCCAGTTATATTGAAATCCCATGTAGTAGGGGGTGAGCCTATTGCCATCAACCGGGCACAAATCCAGATTCGCGCCAAATATCACCCAATCTTATGTTGATAAATCTCACGTGAGGTTAGGAGGGAGATGAGGGGGTCAAGCCAAATCTCAGGACATCCCACCAGGGGAGGAGGGGGATTGAAAAATCGCCTCACGTAATTAATGGATGCCCCCTAAAACAAGCATCTCCTTGCTTAAAAGGTGATCTTCCAAATCATGTGTGTGATAACTTTATGTAATTGAAATAAACATTTTTTTTTAACACTGCCCGACCCGCGAATCGGTCCCCACGCTTAGTAGTCGCGCTTGCGACCACTAGACCAACGTGGCAGTCTCACACATGCACACCAAAATTTCCACGCGGACGAAGTCGCGGGCAACAGCTAGTTAAAAAATAAAAATATTATTCAGTATGTGACGCATGACGTAGTTAAAACACCCCGTTGCGAGCGACGATCTACTGGACTCCAGCACTGGGTAGATATGTTCTCCAGTTTGACACGTAAACATCATTAACGGCATGTTTCATAATTTTATTCTAATGTATTATTTATTTTTCTTTGTACCTATTGTGGTAGGTAAAAAATAAAAAATCGCGCCTAGAGCTATTTTATGTCGGGTACATTGAGTGAACCACCTTTGTAAGACGACTAAAAAGTCACGGTGTATAGTGTTTTCTACATTGCTATATTAACGATTTCAACAATGATATACTGATACTGTTAGCCTGCGTCATCCCACTGCTGGGCAAAGGCCTCTCTCCATGACTTCCAAGTTCTTCGATCCAGGGCCAATGTGGACCACTGGTCGTTAGTTTGGCTAGCTCGTCCCGCCATCTCCTGCGAGGTCTACCGCGTCGCCTTCTGGCTGTGTCAGGGCTGTCTTATTTTTATTTATTTAAAACATTCCAAGCAATTTACTTACGAACCTTTTTATTTTATGGAATTTGCAAAATTTTATTTTGTTATTCAATCACGCCATAAAAATGTCTTAGAAGACATGGGTTAGTATTTTATGGAAATTGTTACCTTCGTTACCTACCTTTATGCCAAAACTTTTCTTTTAGGCGAATTCTATCAAGCATCATTAACTTCAACGCAATCTCTTCTCTATATCTGTGTTATTACGTCACGCTTCTACTATGGCGTGATGTTATGTTATGCTACTATTATGACAAAATGATTGTGTATCTTGGAACTTTAACGCGTAACTTAGGTAGATAATGGCCTGGGTGGACATCTATTGTGGAAGTTTAGGAACACATCCCTCATCCGAAATGACATATCGTCTTTAGAAATTATAGTTTGCATGAGGGCCCGTCTAAGTTTCCTTTGTTCCGAAATCGAGACGTCTCTAAGAGATACGGTTCCAAGTTAAATATAGCAACTGCAATAGTACCTGGCTACTGTTCTACTGTCAAACGTGATGATCAATGAGAACCATTTGCCGTCGATGACATGTTTATTCATATTGTCATGGCCATCTATATACCATATCCGTAGGCACCTAAATCATGCTTATTTCCTGTTGTAGCAAATCTATGAAAATCATCGTGCATGTAGGTATGGACAGCTACCATTGTTAATAGAATGCATAGGGTTCTATTATTCAGTTGTAGTTGTAATCCATCCATGCTTCATTACATATCCATAGTAGCACTAACAGTAGTATATCTACAGGGTGTAAACAGACCATTCACATACCCATCAACCAAGCATTCTGTGCATCAAACTAAGTAACTTTACGCAAAAGTTATTCCTGGGAATCAACATATTTTTTGGGGTAAAAAATCACGTTTTACGGTAGGACTCGATGGAAAGCACTCAAAGCATTGTGCTGATGGATGGATTGAATAGTACGGGGGTCGCGGAGGTTTGTAAAGTGAAAATTTTACATTAAAAACATGTATTTTTAAAAAAACTCGTGAAAAAGTTGGAACTTTGAGCCCCAATATCTCCGTAACCACAAGGTTCCCAGGTATGGTCTATAACAAAAAAAAAATATCGCAAAGACGGGGAGATTGTTCTCCCCGTCTTTGCGATATTTTTTCCTGCCTTTTTTGCCTTTCGGTTATGTTAAGGGTCTATTTACACCCTTTATAGTCTTTATATCAATCACAAAACTCAATCTTCGCAACAATAAAAGCAGTAAAGGTTTTCGTCTAGGTTTGAAATTCGCCAGCTTCTGAGGCGTCAACATCGTATTGATTTCGGCGTACGGTGTGGACAAACAAAGCTATACCAGCGGTGACTGGTGGCTCAATTGTTTATATTGAACCCCAAAACGAAACAGTAACAAAACTACACGATTAAAGCAACAAACGGTTTAATTTTGCTCTCTGTTTATTTATCCGACCCTTCTGCCAGAAATTGTACGGAGCCTTATTCGGTGTGTATTGTGTTGCCAAAGAAAAACAAAATAAAAATGTTTTTATCTATCTAGTTAGGTAGGTAGGAATAACACAACATTTTGAAATAGTCTTCTTTGGTTAACTCGTCGTTCTCAACTAACTGAGAGACAAAACAGCTCATCATCTGCCTAACCTTTTCTTTTGGGGTCGGCTTCCAGTCTAACCGGATGCGGCTGAATACCAGTACACAAAATAGAACAACTAAACTCTACTGAACATAAAATATGTAATTTGTAAAATTACAGATGAAAGTTCGAAGACTTCCCTAAGAATGAAATTAGAAATGTTTGGCTTCAGCTGTCCCCAAGCAGACCGTATGTTTTTTACCTTAAAGCTCGTATTCAAAGAACTGTCAGGTTAATGGAGCCAGCAAGCGAAGCAGAGAGGTAATAAGTACTCATCATCATCATCATTTCAGCCGAAAGACGTCCACTGCTGGACATAGGTCTACCCCAAGTGTCGCCACATTGGCCGGTCCCGTGCGACTCGCATCCAGCGGATCCCTGCAACCTTTACGAGGTCATCGGTCCACCTAGTGGGAGGCCTTCCAACGCAACGTCTTCCGGTTCGCGGTCGCCACTCCAGAACTTTTCGGCCCCATCGGCCATCCGTTCTGCGAGCAATGTGCCCTGCCCACTGCCACTTAAGTTTGGCTATTCTTCGGGCTACGTCGGTAACCTTGGTTCTCTTGCGGATTTCCTCATTTCTGATTTGATCACGCAAGGAAACTCCGAGCATAGCCCTCTCCATTGCCCTTTGGGTGACTTTAAACCTTCTGATGAGGCCCATTTGTGAGCGACCACGTTTCGGTCCCGTATTTAATCACTGGCAATAAGTACTCGGAAGTATCAAATTAATTCTGGGAATCTCATGGAAAATCAAACACAGTTTTAAGCTTTCACGGTTTACAACTAAACTTATACTGTCACTTACGGGATATCTTCCGTGATTATCAAAACAAACACGGAACACGGTTAATAACGAACAATCACGGAAGATTCCCATAAGTGACAGTATAAGCTCATGGAGATTGATCAAAAGATATTTTCTCAGAATTTTGTAAAAGAAGATTGTAATATTGCAAGACAAACAGTAGGTCCTGTAAGTTAAACAGATACAGGAGAAAATCGAATACTTGACACAAATTATGAAACCAACACGTTTGATTATAATTTTCGTCGATAATGGAAAACAAACAATTCAAGTTATTCAAGTCTTTGATAAAGCCTAATAAATAAAAAGATAAATAAATTTTATTAATTATTTTAAAACATTTATGATACTCAGATTACAGCAACGTTGCTGGTCTTGTCAGATTACTAGAATTCTCTATGTCTATAATAATATAATAAAGAGGTAACAGTTTGTATGTAGGGTGTAATCATCGGAACTGCTGATCCGATTCCAAAAAATCTTTCAATAATAGGAAACTAAATTATTCCTTCCTTAATTATATTTTAAACATTTCCTTGGGATAATTTACGATCATAAGGCGAGCGAAGCCGTGGGCGAAAGCTATTTTTTCTGTACAGTCAATAAATAAAATTTTATTTATAAGGTTCTCCTAGAAATCAAAGGTGAACGGTTTTATCGCTGAGAAAGTATATTATAAGTATTGTTGTGGGTACCATATTATTTTTCATTTTAACAATAACTGATTATAAGTAGGTACGCGTACTTCGAAACATAGGTAGGGTTTGAATAATATTCTTCTACGTCAAGCTACAAAAGGACAATAAGTACTTCAAGCGAGAAAGGTCTTTATTGACCTCGTAAGCACAATAATAAATTTATACGAATCTAATTCCTCGACCTGGCTTGTAAATAGGGTGCAAATTAGATAGAAACCTTTCGAGGAGAGTTTGAAGCGAAATTGTAGAAAATTAAATTTGTTAAAGCATGCCTGCGGCTTCTGGAAATGGATCAATCGGAACTTGACTCGACACAATTTTCTCTCAGCAATCTTGGCAAACAGCGTATATTTTTCAATGTTTTTATTGAGAAGAAATTAACAGGTGTCTCTATAGGTTTTGATTACAAATTTCAAATATTTGGGAAGATTTTGTTCCGAGCCAATATTTTTTCTTTCTTCAGTAAACTTTGTTTTCTAAAGGCCTGAAAGTCTTACTACTGAGCAAGCTTATGTTCAAGCTCTATAAGCTCCAGACAGCCAGTTTACTACAAACTATTATATACAGGGTGTAAACAGACCCCTCACATAGCCGTCAACCAAGCATTCTGTACATCAAACTAAGTAACTTCACGCAAAAATTATTGCTGGGTATCGACTTTTTTTAATGGGGTGAAAAATCACGTTTACTAGGACTCGATTGAAAGCACTCAAAGCATTGTGCTGATGGATGGTTTGAATAGTACGGAGGTCGTGGAGGTGTGTAAAGTAAAAATCTCACATGTATGTAAAAAAAAAACTTGTGAAAAAGTTGGAACTAAATACTATCCAATACCCCGTATAGTCTAGAACAAAAAAATGATCGCAAAGACGGGGAGTACAAGTGCCTTTCGGATGTGTTAAGGGTCTATTTACACCCTTTAGACTGAAATGTCTTTCATAAATCTAGAAAGTAAAAGTTTTTGAAAATGATTACCTAAAAATCAAGAAATATTACCCTTAAGAGTGAGGGTAATTTTTCAGCCGTGAGTCTCGTATTTTCAGTACCGCAATTTACGTTCAACTGAAATTCGGTTAGGATGCCAGACGGCAGAAAAACAAGAAACGTGTCAACTCTCGCGCATTCTGTAATTAACTGATTCTCCCCTCCCTCACCCAGACCTCAATTCGGTTGAAATAATGCGCGTGAGTCAGCACTTCAGCAGATAACTCATTTTGCGTCGCGTGTGGTACAAACAGGACTTTAGTGTGAAACCGAATGCAGCGTGAATTCCGCGCCTCATTTTACGCGCTCATAGCTCAAAAAATTACGCTCGTTTAGCCACACCCTTACTTTCATAGATTTAGTCCCAAGCACACATAACCATTTCCGTGACAGTTCAGCTTCCGTAATTACAAAAAGTATAAAAGGAATCCTAAAACCGTTACATTGTGAAAACAAAAAAAGAACGCTTCTCCATTACCCGAGAATTTAATCAGTGTGCTTACTCTGGACTGGAAGCTCAAACTGTGTTCACGGTAAACAAAATCGTTCCTCGGAAAACAATTACTGGGTAGTCTGGTAGATGAGGATAAAGTGTACCGCTATACTAGTAGTGTTAATAGACATAAGCTTCTATCTTATCTACGGTCCCCTTTTGTTTTTTTATCAAGTGAGGTTGTGCGCAATGTAGTGGACGTACTCCAGCTAGATGAACCATCATCTGCCTAGCCTTTTCACGTTGTTTTTATGTTGGGCTCGGCTTTCATTCTTTTATATGGAGCGACTGCCTGTCTGACCTCCACAACTCAGTTAGTACTGGACAACACGATACCCCTTTGTCAGACTGGTTGTCAGACTGACGGGCCACTAACTACTTGGAACGACTGTCAAAGGATCTATAAATGACAAGCAGGACCAACGGTTTAATGTGCTTTCCGAGGCATGGAGGAAACTCGGTATGTAATGGGTGGTCACCCATCCACGGATAGCCTGAAGATCGACCCGAGCGGCTGATGTTATTTAGGCACGAGCTCCTCCCCAGCTAGATGGATTTAAAAAGGTGGTTGGGTCAGATTGGACGGTCTGGATACAGAAAGCGGAGGACAGGCTGATGTGACACAGCTTGGCAGACACGTATTCCAGCAGTGGACTGTGATAGGCTGAGTTGATTGTGGCTGTGCGGAGACAAAGGCCTGTTTGCACTAGAAATCACTAAATGCTCCAAACATGTTTGAAACGATGGATGGACTGTGTGAAAGATGATATGGCTAGAAAGGAGGTGACTGCTGAGATGACAAGTAATAGAGAAGTATGGAAGAAGAAGACACGCTGCGCCAACCCCAAGTAAATTGGGATAAGGGCTGGAGAATGATGATGATGTTGAAAAACATTTCTATCAAGATCATCTTCAAACGATTGACAGATCTAGAATGACGACTTAAATTCTTCCTAGGTGGCGGGCTTAAAACACAGACTGCTCTCGGTCTACGAAACAACAGCAGTATAATCGAAGTTGCCTATAAAATTTCATTTCATTTCATTTATTCAATAACAATTTCATTGTGTCTGAATGTTAATGTTCAAGATGTGTGATGTGTGTTAATGTTAATGAATGGCCAACGTGCCGTGGTACCATTATACATAAGTAACCAGTCAGGATAATGGTTGCCGGGTTGACTGTTACGGTACGCCCGGTAATCCGGACATACATTTAAGTATGGCCACTCATAAAGGCTACTTAAATACACCCTAATAACATCATGATCATTCTTATGTTTCCCCTAATTAAGGTCCTTACCCTAATTGAGGGTAAAAGCTTACTCCTTTTAAGCTTTTCGGGTGAATAGCAAAATTATACACGAAGTATTTATTTTTACTTAGCTTTCCAAATAAGGGATAGTCGAAACTTTACTACAAAAATTGCTCTTACATACAGCTACGTATAGGCCGAAAAATTCTGGAGTGGCGACAGCAAACCGGAAGTCGTTGCGTTGGAAGGCCTCCAACTAGGTGGACCGATGACCTGGTGAAGGTTGCGGGGGTCCGCTGGATGCGAGACGCACGGGACCGGTCAATGTTGACAATAGCGATACTTGGGGGAGGCCTACGTCCACCAGTGGACGTCTTTCGGATAAAATGATGATGATGATGATACAGCTACGACATAAAGGTGCTGTCAATGTCAAATTCTTGACTTTCAAAGTCAAAACGTTTATTACAAGAAAATGTACAAAAATATGGGTCTTATATTAACTTCAAAGTTTTGTGTAGAAAACACTTTCTTTCGTTACCAAAGTTTGAATAACCTCATAAATATTGTAAGTAACATTGTCAGTAGCCCTTAGTGAATGCTACGAAGAAGAGGACTATTAAACAAATAGACAGTCGGTGCAATGAACGTTGTTGAACTAATTGACAAAATTAAAGCTACTAATAGATAGTACGATTGTATTGTGACTGTCGTTACACAATAGAGACGCCATCAATTTACATTAGCGGTCAACATTCATTGAGCAGCTATTAAAGTATCTATGTACTAGTGCTGCTGCATGCTGTAATAATCATGAGATCGGTTAGCGGATGAATGAACGAAGATTTTATATGCAATGCAATGTTTTGTGATAGTGATTTATGAAAATAGTGTAGATAATTGGTTAAAAATGTTTTGAAAAGTTGTAATTAACTGGACGTCATGGGGCCTTTTCAGAGCAGTTGGAATATTTCCAAAAGAAAAATAAATTAACGTACCTTTTAAGAAATCTCGGCCATCATTGCCATACAGCCAGGTAAAAAACATCGTCTTACCGGATTTTTTAATTTTTTTTTATACTAAATGAGTTTACTCTTGACCTCAATCTAGTCCTGAGGACAGAGATGAGGTCGACGATGGAACGAACTAACCCAAAAGAAGATGCGCCCGAGTACCAGTATTTTACATGGAGCAACTGCCTATCTGACCTCCACAATACAATTAGGACTGGGTAACCCTTGGTAAGGCTGGTTGTAAGATTTACGAGCCGCTGACTGCCTGTAACGACTGTGAAAGACCTACAAATGACTGTCGTTTTAATGCAAGCATGGTGATCAATGTGTTCCCTGTGAGACGCCTTTAATGACAGAGCTAAGGCTTTACTGTCCTAGTAGGACGATATTGCAAACCCATTATTATATTCGATAAATCCAAAAACTGTACATAGTTCATGATATTAACACGAATTCTGTACCGGTCCCGACTACAAATGGATCATCAATCCGCTTAAAGAGGATTACTCGTCGAGATTCGGTAGCAATAAATTCACTAAGCTTAGATTATGCTATTGTTGTGTTCGGTTTACAGGAGATTATCTAGATAATCAACACCTATGTGATATGACGATTACTGTTATCTATTAGCTATTTATGTTACGGAACCCATATTATTATAACTAATTAAAGGACTCGTCAGGTTTGAATAGAGACGAGATTGAGATTTTGAAGGGAGAAAAAGGCTATCACACAGGTACCTATGGTTGACAGAGAAGATGCTGTACAAAGCCGGACTTTTCCCGAAATTTCATGCCACTGTTTTTATTTCGGTTCAGGATGGATGGAGGTAAGCCATTCATTGCGTTTGGACAGACCTACAGTAGGCTGCTGCCGGCTGTTGAAAATACGTTGGTAATGTAGAGGTGGTTAGTAACGGTAGAGGAGCTTGTGGTAAAATAATAATAGCTGCTCGGGTCGATCTTCAGGTTAAGCCGCGCATGCCAAGGTTGTTCAAAGGATGAGTGACCACCCATTACATAGAGAGTTTCCTCCGTTCCTCGCACGTTAAGCCGTTGGTCCCGGCTGTTAATTGTAGATCTTTGACAGTCGTTAGGTAGTCTCGTCTTGGCAAGTCTGACAATCAGTCTTACCAAAGGGTATCGTATTGCCCAGGACTGACTGGGATATGGAGGTTAGATAGGCAGTCGCTCCATGTAAATTACTGGTATTTAGCGGCATCCGGTTAAGCGGAAGCTGACCCCACATAGTTAGGAAAAGCTAGGCATATGATGATGGTTATTATCGGTACAATCGAGAAACTAATTTCTATTTTTGGTGTAACTGAAACTGCACTTTAAATAACCTTGAACATTTCACGACTAATGTGAAGCGATGAAGGAACGATGCACCTACCTAAAGAATTGTACATTCGCGCACAGTCACTTTAGTCTTGCTAACATATATTAGCAAGACTCCAAGGATCGTAGACATGCTACTTTGGTAAAGTACACTTACGTACAAATTGTGTTCTTCAGCGCCCCGGGAGCAACAACAACGCGGAAAAACAATGAACATTTTGCAATGTAACCGCTCCTTGCCGCTTCATCGAATTTTAATCCCGTACCAATAACATTCCCACACTGAACACTTATTTTTCTCACTTGTGTATGGCTGAGAAAAGTGAAGTTTGTTGCTTACTTTTAGTGCACACATAAGGATATGTTTTTAGCCGTTTGGGTTGAAACACTAGGGCCATGGGGTCGGAGTGTCCACCTAGTGTTCCGAGACATCGCGAGGCGGTTGGTTAGACTCTCCGTAATCAGAGGGCTGGCCTATTTTTCAGCTAAATTAACACATTGCCATTCAACGTGGCAATACTGCCAGCCTGCTTGTCACTATTCCCGTTGACAGACGGACGAACTTAGACGCCCTTAAATTCATTTCTGGTTTAATACGTGTACCTTTTTATTATTACTTTAACTTTGTTTTAATTTGTAGATTATGTAAATATATATTTAATTTAAGGATGTACCATTGTACATTCTTTAAATGATAGCGACAACATACACCAACAAATTTCTTCTTCATTTGTCATAAATGCCTACTGACTTTTATGAACTTTCAGTATCTTTGCTGAAATGCTTTTCCAGAAATGATCATTATTGTTTCGTATTCTCTTGGTTTTAAGATTTCCGTAATATACTTTGAAAATTAAATGGAACCCGGAATCATGAGCTAATCACAGGATCAGTGGCACTCAGGCACACGAAGAAAAAGAAGTAAGGAAACCTGAAGGCCTACGCAAAGGTGACATTCTATCGTCTATGGATTGTCCTATTTTTTTTTTAAGTGAAATTCACTGAATAAGTTCTTTATCCTGTAGTGGGACAATGGCTTATATACGGTCTACTTTGCAAGCTCCTGAGGATATCAACCGTCTGTCTTTACTTATTATTAAAAGGAAAAATATGTATATTTGTAGCCAGCAGCATTTCTAAACCCTTTTATAGCAGAGCTTGGATCAATAAGACCCTTTTTGTTTTAATATTCAGAATAGATCGACCTAAACTTGAGTGAAATTCTATTGATAGAGACATGTACTCGTATGTACGTTGAGAACGATAGTCAGCAAGATAAAATAATGTTTAAGTTATTAAAACACTAGCGACCAGCCCCGGCTTTGCACGGGTGCAATATACATATAAACCTTCCTCTTGAATCACTCTATCTATTGCTGAAAACTGCATTAAAATCCGTTGCGCAGTTTAAAAGATCTAAGCGTACAAACAGCGGGTGCGAATTTGTTTTATACTATGTATAGAAGCAGAAACTTCAATATCCAGACTTAGTTATTATATTTATCTTTCATCAATCTTAGTATCTTCTAGGACGATGCTCCAGAAAGGACGGGTTCAGAATTTTCTCATAGCGGCACATAGACTAGTCAGGCAGAAGTGTGCCCCAAAGTCATCATCATCATCTGCCTAGCCTTTTCCCAACCATGTTGGGGTCTTCCGGTCTTACCGGATGCAGCTGAATACCAGTATTTTACAAGGAGCGACTGCCTATCTGACCTTCGCAACCTTGTTAGTACTGGATAATACCATACCCCTTGGTAAGACCGGTTGTCAGACTTTCGGGTCACTGACTACCTGTAACGACTGTCAAAGATCTACAAATGACAGCCGGGACCAACGGCTTAACGTGCTTTCCGAGACACGGAGGAAACTCGGCATGTGATGGGTCGACCCCAGCGGCTGTTATTATTTAGCCACGAGCTCCTCCTCCAAGTGTGCCCCAAAGTATTGCGCCACATTTTGTCTTTGGGATTACTTATTTTTCATAGATAAACATTAATAACTTTATAACACTAGTGCCCCTATGTCCTTGGAATCGCCTTTTGAGCACAAACCTCGAACTAGAATAGATTTGAGTAAAACCTATCAGTTTTCCTGTCATTCATGGCTGAGTGGTCGATAACCGTGCTAGAATACATTCTTGACGGTTCCAAAGCGATATTATTCATTTTAAAACCGTGTTATTTGTGGTTTTCCTCGTTACCCGCTGGTTTTAGTCACACAGTTGCTCATGCTTTATTTTGCCCAAGCTTAGATGTTCGTTGGAGCGTATCTTATTTAATTAGTAGGTCGGTTACCTGACTATAAAACATTGCTCAGGGAAGCATGTATTGGTCCCGCTACAGATTTAGGACTATGAACGCAGCTCGAGTATTATTGGTTTTAGAGCAATACTGAAATAGGTGAGGCTACTTCTCTTTCATCAGTAACATTAATGGGATAAGGATTATTTATAACCTAGCTGTTGCTCGCGACCTTCGTCCACGTTAAATTATTAGAAAAATATGACTTCCTTATTTGTATCGGATTTTGTAAACAATTACAAGGGTTTTATTTTTTTTGCACGGAACCCTAATACTTTTGTAGAATAACCTAAATTACTCCTTATAACATCAGCTATCTGCCAGTAGAAGTTCTATCAAAGTCGGTCCACCCGTTTCGGAGATTAACCGGGACAAACAGACAGACAAAAAAAAAGATTATTCTTATAATTACTGGTATCTTTCAACACTTCAACTTTATTGTTTTGTATAGAAGATTTGTAGATGTCTGTTAGTATAAATGTTTGTAATGCTGAAGCTTTGAGTGGTTCGAAAATCAGACAGCCAGTCTTACCAAGTTGTATCGTATTACCCAGTTACTAGGTTATAGAGGTCAGATAAACAGTCGCTCCATGTAAGATACTGGTATTCAGCTGTATCCGATTAGACTGGGAACTGACCTCAACATAGTTGGAGAAAGACTAATCTAATATCTTTGATCATTAAGAAATGCTTACGAAGGGTTGAGGATGCACCTATCTATGAGTGTGAAGTTTTGCTAAGTAAAAAGGGTCAAGGTTAAATTTGAAGGCACGGATGCCGCAGTAGCTGAGCGATCGGCTGCTGCGCTGCTTGTCGCTGGTTCGATCCCCGCACGGAACAAATATTTGTATGATCTACAGGTAGTTGTTCCGGGTCTGGCTGTTTGTGTATGTGAGTTTAAGTGTTTGAAACGCACCCACGATACGGGAGAATTTCTAGTGTGGGACAACGTTTCATAAAAAAAAATCAAAATTACAGTACTATTTCTGAATGGTACCTACTTCCTTGCTGCTCTGAAGCTAAATGTCGTGCTTTTAAACAATGAAGAGGATTCCTTATCCCTTCCTTATCTTTCGGATGTTAACTTTGACTGACGATATAATACCCACCCATCAAACAAACTTGTTCCTTATCTTTTAGTCCCAAAATTGTGTAATCTTCGTTTTAGGCCATGGCGGCCAACAGACAGAGGTACACTTTCTCTTTACTCAACAGAACTCAACAGAACTGGAGAGAGATCAGGCTCAGGACCAACGGCATTAGGTGCTTTCCGAAGAAGCAGTGAGGCACTAACATACCGCCAACTTCCAACAAAATCGTGTAATACTAAATAACTGTAGTTCACAAAAATAATAATGGTTCTATGGACATATATTTAATCGGTAGTCTAAGAACATCAAATTAATGAAGACGGTCAAAGATTTTTAAGAAAATCGGCGCAAAATATTCTCCACCAACATATTTCGTGCTGTTAATATTACATACATTTTGAGGCTCCCGATTAATTTTCGATTTCGCAAACCGATAACATGAGTCTCAAATCCTTAGTTAAGACCTGAACAGACATGACAGCCAGTAATATTATATTCGTCGCATTTGGATCTACATTCTGTCAAGAATATCAATGCGAAGGATTTCATCAACAGAAGGCTTCCGCTGACAGAGATGAACGACTGGTCACGTTTTTTGTTGCTATTCAATTCGAAAAAGGAATTCGGAAACGGATTTGTCGATGGAAGGATTTTTTGTTGCATTTTTTATTTGATTAAGCTGCATAGTTTTAAGTACTTTTTACTCATATTTTACTAGAATGTACTTTGTTGTTTTTACTATGGACACTTTTAACCTACACATCTTGCTACATCGTTCTCACATAGTGTACCATCTCAACATGAGTGATGTAACCAAGGTTTTGTAAAAATATTCTGATTTAAAAGAGTGTTCATGGAGTTCCTTGCTAGTTCTTCTCAATAGAGATCTACACTAGGGAATGGGCAACTACAGTACCTACCTACTTTCACAGTTTTTATGCTTTGTGACTGGAACTGTAGCTACATTTCATTGTTGTCTTTGTTTCGATAATTCAAAAGTGCCTGTAACTGGTCTACTTGAAATAAATGCTTTGATTTTGATTGACTGTATTTATGTTGTGTCAAAGTTCTTCGATTGCAGTGATCTCACCAATCTTACACCGATGAAACGTATTTACTTCTAATCATACAATTTAGTTTTTCTAAAGTTTCTCTCCTAATTATAGAGCTTCTCTACATTCGTATTTAGGTTTACCCGGGCAAGATGAGAGATGGTGGACCGCGAAAAGCGCTCGTCAGTTACTTAACACTGACCATTTATCATATCCACGTCAAAGCCAGTGACATAGCCAACACACGGACGATGTAGACACATGTTTTTCCGAGAGCTCCTAACTACCATCAATTTACATAAACCAACACAGGTTCCTCGCTGGTTGTTCCAGAATAAACAAGAAAATTGAAAATACGTTGTGACATGTTGATTATTGCTCTAAAATGTTCTCTATGACTATGCTCTGTGCTCCCAGAGACAAATATTTCATGTAGATATATGGTATTTATGTTTTCCGCAAGTCCTCTGGGAAATTTGCTAAGCTAAATTAAAACATGAACTCAGAACTGTTATTCTTAATATTTTATATCCTCTTTCGTTAAAGGACCGTACTTTGGACGTGTTGTAAAGAGATATGATGTCAGCATTGTAGTCATCGAACTAATGATCATGAAATAGTTATAGCTTGGTAAAATGACGTTATTATGGAGATATCATAAGCCGGAGAACCTATAACAAAGGACATTATCATGGTTTATGTCTACTCTGTCAACATACTAAATAGGCACATAGAACGAGGTACTTATTATACAGGGTGGAAAGCACAACGACGCATAAACGTTTATTGCGTGATTCAGCACTAATCTCAACTCATCCTGCAGCTTTCCTTAACCCAGTGTGCAGATTTTTTACTTTTTGGGGACACCTATTACCATCTTAGTATTGTTAGGTAGCCAAATCCTGGGTGGAAGGGACATCGACGCACAAACGGGTAACCACGTGCTTAGTGAATCATTCCGATCCCCCCTGCCCCCCCACATATAAATTTTTTCGTCGGTAATTTAAAAAAAAAACAGTTGTTCTATTTCTAAATTGTTATATTTAGTAGCTCGTGGCTAAATAATAACAGCCGCTCGGATCGATATTTAGGTTAAGCCGTGCTTGCCTAGGTTGATCTGTGGATGGGTGACCGCCCATTACATACCGAGTTTCCTCCGTGCCTCGGAAAGCACGTTAAGCCGTTGGTCCCGGCTGTCATTTGTAGATCTTTGACAGTCGTTAGGCAGTCAGTGGCCCAAAAAGTCTGACAACCAGTCTTACCAAGGGGTATCGTATTACCCAGTACTAACTGGGTTGTGGAGGTCAGGCAGTCGCTCCATGTAAAATACTGGTATTCAGCTGCATCCGGTTAGACTGGAAGCCGACCCCAATATAGTTGGGAAAAGGCTAGGCAGATGATGATGTTCTATTTCTATATACTTTGACCGTGTAGATTGCACTTTAGTAGGAAACAGCAGATTTTTTTCAAGATTACTGATGAAAAAATTCTATGTGGGGGATGTGGGGGATTGGAATGATTTACTAAATACGTGGTTACCCATGCGTCACTGTCCCTCCCACCCAGTATGTGGTTACCTAACAATTCTAAGATGGTAATAGGTGTCCCCAAAAAGTAAAAATCTGCTCACTGGGTTAAAGGATAGCTGCAGGATGAGTCGTCATCAGAACTAGCATGAACTGATGAAGAATTTCCATGTGAAAGGGGCAAGCCTATAGCCATAAATTGGGCACAAATCTAGTCTTTGGGTCGTCATTGAGAAATTCCTAATGACGGAACCCCGAGTAATAATTCGCACGACCAGGGAAATATGGTTCAAATACCAACAGGCTCTTTCAGGCTTATAAGCGTGACACTGAAATTGTCTCGGCAGCAATTTCACATTAACCATACCAGCATTACAAACATCAATAATGGAACTAGCTCGCTGCATACAGACACAATATAACTGCCATACATCAACCAGTGAAGTAGTGATTCATTCATTCAATCTTGCAAATTGATTTGAACTTGGCGGTTGTAATATTAATTGGCATCAATAAATGGAATGCACTTGTATGCCATGCAGTCATGCAATCAATAGTTTGAATGTGTGAATGTTGAAGGCGTATTGTCGTGCTTACTGACTACATTTCTTTATTTTCCTTCTTCTTGTTCGGCCATTTTTTGGAGACGTTTTAGACTCCGAAAATCGTATACAGTCTGTCTCGCTCGCTTTCGTTATGCCAAAAAAAGATAGATATACGACCTGTCGAATCGGAAACTAATCGAAGGGTTTGTGAATACGGGGGCTGGTCTAATACTCAGCATTGAATGAAGAAGGACCTTTGCTGTGTTCGACTCATTGTTTAGCCTTCCCTTTTCAGTTTTTCCATCTGGTTTTACGATGTTATCAGTCTCATTACCGACACTTCTACGGTGGACCTTGTTCCCAATTATAAATGGCAAATCGTGCTTCAGAAAGAAAACGTTTCGCTTGTAGAACATCGATGCTGTCCCTCATATTCATGTGGCAGCCTTTTTCCTGATGCTCGATGAGTTTATTATACCGGACACTGTACCTACTTCTCTGGCCCATTTATTACCTGATCTGTTCAAAACTAAACGTAGCTCGGCTGACTGCCCAGCGTGAGCATAAAGGCTGCGCCTGAAGGAACTTAAAAAACTGTCGTGAAGGCTATTTCAATTATTAATTCCGATTACTCCATTCTTTCCGAAGAACTTCGCCGTATCTTTGAATTTATTTCGATAGCGTATTATTGGAGCTTATTTTCTTTCTTTTATTTCTTTCAAACTTCGAGTTCGTAAAGTTCATTGCATACGGTGAGTGCCTCTGCTTCCCAGTTCTCTTAGTAAGGAGGTAATATATACTTATGTAAATACAAATCTTCGCAAAGTTTTTGCGCCCTTTGAAAATCAATACCCTATGTTAAACTTCGGCACTTCGAATTGGATAAGAGTCTGAGTTTCCATTGCCACAATTTAAAATAGGTATTCCTCACTTGTACCGTCTTAGAAGTAGCTGTAGAATCACACATACTAAATCTATACTCAATTCAGTTGGTTTGTGTGTATGTGTAAACTAATTACTGTAAATGGCAAAATTATCTTAAGCTATTACTATTGCTGAAGTTAACAACGCTCAGAGTAGATAGGTATCTAACATAATTAATCACAATATTACTGACGAACTTACAATAGAGATGTTTCCTGTGTAAAAAAAATATGATTCTATTTAGTCCGTCAGTTAGATTATCGATAAATATTGGATACGTATTTTTTGTTTTATCAAATAATAAAAATTGACGAAGATAAAACGCATCAAAGATCATGAGTTGGGGCCTGTGACGTCACTTTTCGGTAAAAAGTCAGTGCACTTTACTTACAAGTATGACGTCACACGAGTTTTCGACGCACTGTATCGTCTTCATTTTTAGTTTTCGTGAAAAAAGAAAAAATACGTGTCCAATATTTTTTTGGAAATCTATCGGACGGACTAATTAGATTTTTTCAGGAAACATCCCTATTTTAAATGTTCATGAGGTCAGGTTTTCCGGCACAATACTCGTATACACTTTGTGGTTTTTATGTGCTAGTTAAAATTATAAACAATTTGTTAACATGTGGTTGGCCTAAACAAATATGAGACATCTTCTCTCGTCTCTGCTCAACCGTTTCGAATAAATCTAAGCGGAGACGAGACATGTAAATAACGAATTTCTATTGGTGGTTTACAACACATCTCCTCTCGTCTCGTCTCGTCTCCGCTTCGGTGGAGTCCGGGCCTAAATCTCGCTTAACGAATTTAAGTCAAGTGACCGTTTTTGTTTCATGCCCCACGTTTTATTTTCAACCCTAATAATTTAGAGGCGTAGATATCAAATTCACTGAGAGTGCTACGTAGTGCTATTTAGTAACTACTTCTTACGTAAAAGGAAGGTCTTGAAAATGTTCTGTTTACCGCCCCTGAAGGATCCTTGTTTACCGAATAGATGCGTCAAAGTGGATCGATTTTATTAACGGACCTCCGGCCTTGGGCGTGTCTTAAAGAGAATAAAGTTCTAAAAAGTTGAAAGGGTTTCTAGAACTCTTTTGTGGAAGAATATATTGTGTGGTCTCCTATCTCGATTATGTCATTATCCTATGCTTAAACTTTATCTTCTTTAGTGAGTAGGCTTGCATCTTTAACAAATCATTGTCACCCTTCTGCTGTCTTCTTCTGTAATTTTTTTTATACTAAATGGGCTTACTCTTGACCTCAATCTGGTCCTGAGGACAGAGATGAGGTCGACGATGGAAGATCTGATAAGGTTTTCACACCGTATCCAGCTTTTTTTTTCAACTGATACCATCATCTGCCTAGCCTTTTCCCAGCTATGTTGGGCTCGAGGAAACCTGTGGGTCTAGACAAAACTACATTCTTCTAGCGATAATGACGGAGTGAGGATTACGTAGGCACCTTTTGAATTAACAAAAGCTGGATGGTAATAAGCAATAGTGTGTCAAGCCACACAGACTTAATTTTGAGAAAAAAAGCACCTAAAGATGTCACAAGAATCTTAAATAAATTGAATACATCAATATTTCCAAATTTTACTTTTTGTGGGTTGACACACTATTGCTTATCAGCATCCAGCTGTCAGAAGTGGTTGTAGTAATACGATACACTGGGAACACTTGTCTGGGCTTTTTGTTCAAGACTAACGCGGTGATCAATGTTTATAAAATCATAAAAAATCAATTATTTAAAAAAAAAAAAAAAAAACATTTATTTCTGCAAATTGGTTTTAAAAAACACTTTTACACGTCACAACATGTTATGTTTTAAAACTAGATGGGGCCGGTGGTTCGTACCTGACTACTCTGCAGTGGCGAAAGTTCCATACAACTCGATTCCTAGCGGATTCCCTTTGAAAAATTGCACAGTCAGTATTCTATAGACAAATAATATAATCACCTTAAAGATGACCCTTCGCTACTGCTACTCTGAGAAGCCAAAACAAACTCAGAGATCACTGTTGCTTTAAAAGTCCAGACATTGGTCAAGTCATATGAGGACCATGCAGATTAGTGTCTGAGATGGTCTTTTGAAGAAAGGACCTCACAGATTTGAGTGGAACAGTCAGTGCAAGCATTTTGTCAGTGATCGTGTAGCTCGACTCATAACTCAAGGCGCTCTATGCCTTCTCGGTTTGTATCTTGCAAACAAATACGTAAGGATTATCTGTCATCTGTTGCTGTAATCGAGGTTTTGCTAATCATTTCTTCACTCATGTTTAAATGAGCTGAAAGTTTTATGATGATGAAGGGCTATAAAGTTTAATTTTACGTACGTGTGCTCTATAAAAGTAAACGTATAAAGGCTTTAGGCAATATTAAGTTTAGTAATAGTAAAGTTCTGCCAGGGACGTATTTATTTTTATTTTATGGCAACACTTACGTAAGCAGCTAGTAGGTTTCCCAGGGGTCCTCTAGTTTAACTAAAAACTAGATATTTTTGCAGTGTCACTACACAGCCATACTCTGCCTACAATTACAGGTCCCTACTAAGTATACCAACTTTCTTAGTTCTTGTAAACTTTGTTTCGGGTTGGGTTCATAAAAGCATTAAACTGTTGTTGTATGGACTCACCGTCCCTGAAGATAACACTTTCATTTTTATAATACAATTCCTTCTTGAAATTTCGTCTTAATAGTTTAATCTGTACAAACAAATAAAATGAACGTGTCTGTTTGTAATTTCAAAATAACAGGTTTTTACTGAATGCGTATGAAAGTATAATATTCGGTTTTAATTTATAACAAAAAAAAACTTTTTATTTTTTTCTGTCTGTTTGTTCCGGTTAATCTCCGAAACGGCTATACCGATTATGACGGGACTTTTTCTTCAATTTAGAAAAAAGATTAGGGTTCCGTGCAAAAAAATTGAAACCAATAAAATTGTGAACAAAATCAGATTCAAATAAGGAAGTTCGCGGGCAACAGCTAGTGTTATCATAAATGTAGACCTATGGTTATCAGTGAGATTATCGGTTTTCGATAGCTTAATGAGCGTTATTTATTTAAAAATACGAACGTAACAAATTCTCTTCAATATGGCCGATTAATTAGTTAAGTTTCCCGCCCTGCTCCAAACTGGTTTTTGTGACAAAAATAAAAAAATCGAAGTAGCAAAGTAAATTCCATTATGATAATGAATTTAAGAAAGAAAATGTTAGAACTTTTTTGATTATTACGCGGTTTTTTAAAGGCGGAACCATTTATTTAGGTTTTATGATTGCTTTGTAAAAAGGCGGGCCGTGTAATGTTGCCATTTCCTGACAAAAGCTTAGGTTCCGAAAGGATGAAAAGACCTCCTTTTTTTCTCTCATCCTGTTCAGTAGATGCTAACCTATTAGGATAAATATAAGAAGGACCTAACACGAAATATTACGCCTAAAACTCATTCCTTTTTTATTTTGTAGAAAGGCACAAATGTGTCCATTAATGGTATCAATAATCTTTCTTCCTTATTGTTAATAGGTGCCTATCTAACATCATTATGTTTTTCCTCATACCTTTATTATAACGGTACTCCGTTAATTACTACCTAAGTATAAAAATTTTCCTTGTTTCGTAAGGGCAATTATAATAGATTTGGTTTTTTTGTGATATTTTTGTCGGTTATTAATTTATGCGTTTCATGTTCAGTGATCTTTGATATATTGTCTAATGACTTGATTTATTACCTACAGCTTGAACACATAAAATGTTTAATATCGAGATGTTTAATACTTAGAGTAGCCCGCATTACAGTACAAAGACCATGAGTGAAACCTATTTCAATGTGACATCAAGAGGTATGATAAACCACCTATTTTTCCAAAGGGGTAGTTAGATAACGTCACAGGCTCCCTCCCTCCAACCCCCTGGAGCAGGGGTCGTAACCTTTAGCATGCTTACGTCCTTATTCAAAACAAATCAAACGCAGATCAATATAAGTGCAACAATAAAAACAAAAAATATAATACTCACGGCGCCTAAATTCGTTAATTCCCGTTCACAAGGACAGTAATACGACCTCGCTCTGTCACCAACAATTGTTCCCTCCGAACCCTCGAACAATTTTATCAATTAATCAACACTTAAAACACAACAATTCACGTATTATCATTAGCATCACTCAGTTTCACAAAGCATCGCAATGGTTACTTAATCATTCCACATGAAACTGTTGTAGGTACCGGTTTGAAGTTCGTGGGAAATGTGGAAGTCCCACCGCGACTTTCAGAGGACTGAAGGTTCGGGCCTACGGGAAAATATCAAGCCTCGACCGGGATTCGAATGAAAATAAAGTTGGCGAGAGGCGATGCACGTGTGCTTGCTCACTCGGAGCGTTGACTCATCTATGAGTCAGACAAGGCTGGCCGTATTGCGTTTAGTGCGTCGCGAAGCACTGTTGACGCCCCCGATGTTCGCCGAAGAGCGGCGAGGACAGCCGAGAGACGAACCGCTGAAAGCTCAATGAGCAACCATAATTCATTATGAAAAGGACATTTTCCACTTTCCTTTACCTCATTCGTTTGATGTAAGGGCCAAGGGTTTCTTTGAAATTTTGAATTCGTAAGAATAGATTTATTGAATGAATGATGAAGTTGAAGATAGCCTTAATTTGGTTCCTTTTCTTTAGTAGTTGAGCTCAAAGAAAATGATAGAAAGGTGCTATTTTGAATGCTATTTGGAACAAAAAAGGTAGTTTTGCGTCCATAAATAATCGGGAGGATCTCGTTCAAGACCAATAGTAGTCTTTGTGTTACCTAGGTATTCTAAAAACATAGGTAGGTACTTACTTATTTCGAAAACCAATCCGTTTACCTGGCATTGTAATTAGATATACTTACCTATGGCTATGGGTTCATTCCCTAATGACTTATTCATTAGCTGCTTATTGGGTGGCCAATATGCATTAGTGGAGGTTCTAACTAGTAAATAATTAGTGTTAGGTATCAGTGGCGAAGGTCTCATACAACTCGATTCCTACAGGCTTCCCTTTGAAAACTGGCACAGTCAGTATTCTATAGACAAATAATATAATCACATTAAAGACATGTACTCCGGCTTACTTCTTATAAAAATTAACCCTTCGCTACTGTTAGGTATAAGATCTTCTTTTTGCCAATATATATATCTAATCACGAAGAGATCCAGATAGAGAGAACCAGCCAAGTGCGAATCGGACTCGTGCACTATAAGTTTCGTACCATCAAATACCAAAACATTACTTACTTACCATAATGACAAGTGACACATGCTACATCAATTCAGGTAGCTACTAATTAGGTTTGGTTAAAATATACAGCTGTAGGTAGGACCACACAGACAGAAAGATGGTGGAGGCTTATTAGGTTCCGTTTTTTATCGTTTTGGGTACCTACAGAACTCTAAAAATGAAATGAATTAGGAGTTTGAATCTTCTTCGTCGTGTTGATGATTTTTTTTAATTAAAATTAGTTTTGACCAGAACTCTAGCACCTTGACGGCGTTGGTGGTGGCCTCAGACAGGACCCTCAAAATGCACGTGGAACCACACATAGTACAGGACAGGTGAGCCATAGTTTGCGTTGAGGCACCTCATCGGAATACCTCCCCACCGGACCAGGTTGTAGGTATCTGCAGCGGCCCACCTGGCTTCGCAGTCGGTTTAGGGTCTTCCAGGTGGGCCATGGCAACAGGTGTACCGGTGGGAGCCTTTTTGCAACTTTGACAGTTGGAATAAGACTCTAATTCTACATTTCATTATTTATCGTTAATGCTTAATTTTTCCAGTTTAGTTCTATGCATCAAATAGGTAATCATCATGAGATTCCATAACTAATCTTCTTGATTGAAACTTAATACATTTGACTTGTAAACTCCATTTAGGAAATCAATTAATCTTACTTAGCAGTAATTTAGTTTGAGTGATGGCATCATTGTACCACTGTTCTATTGTCGAGACTCGGTTACGAAAATAGAATGAACGAATCCCGGATGATGGACCGTAGCTGCGTAGGTATAGACTACATCATCTTAATTAATTTTTTTTTTGTGAAAATAGTCTGCCTACAGCTAGATCACATGAAGTTTTTGAGAATTTCGTCGTTAAAACAGCGGCTTGTTTTTTTTTTTCGTATGAGGAATCCTCATATGACTTCTTCCGCTCTCAGAGCGGAGTGGAAGGGCACTTGTCAGACTTTTACTGACTAAAACCCATCCATGTTTCTTCTTTGCTCTTTTTGTTCCAGGGCCGCGGTACCTATCTCTTTCGGACAGTCCCGCAGGGCCGCAGCCCCGGCAGGCATCGGCCCTTGCGGACGTTAGCACCCCGGATTGGTTACATTTTCCATACTTGTTTATATAGGATGATTGGTAATTAGTGACCGATACTTAAACACGTGATTTTAATACTCATTCACTTTTATCAAAATAACACTTAGTTACTAATTTTGAAGAGCTATTTGAAAGGATTAGGAACTAAAAGAAAATTTAGTTTAAAGAAAATGTGTAAGTTTGTAAATTGTAGCCGTGTAGGTACCTACTCAGAGCTTCATTTTTGGCCCCCTGGCGACGCTCCTGCACTGAAGTATCTGTTAGCGTCCCCGGTGACCGGAGCCAATTCACAAACCGAAGTTTTATAGTGGGAAGCCGTTCTATACGAGAAGCCCAACTGTTGACCATAAGACAAGTGTAACTGCTCGGAGTAGGTCTACAGAATACAGAATGGGGTATTTATGTATGTCCTGTAGTTGTCTTTCAGCTGAATGATGATGATAAACGGCGGCAGCCAGAGACCTAAGATCCATTAGGTATAGGTATACTTCAATAATTTACTATTTCCAGTACGGATATAATGTGTGCGCGGTACCTACATTGAGAAACAGCACGGTTAATAAGTTTGAGTAACTATTTACAGGGTGTAAATGGACCCTTCACGAAGCCGTCAACCAAGCATTATGTACATCAAACCTAGTAACTTTACGCAAAAAATATTGCTGGGAAACGACTTTTTTTTCTGGGTGATAAATCACGTTTTACAATAGGACTGAATGTAACGCACTCAAACCATTGTGTTGATGATTGATTGAATAGTACGGGGGTCGTGGAAGTGTTTAAAAAGTAAAAATCTTACATTAAAAACATGTTTTTAAGAAAAAAACATGTGAAAAAGCAGGAACTTTGACCCCCAATATCTCCGTAACTAGAAGGTTCCCCGGTATGGTCGATAACAAAAAAAATATCGCAATGACGCGGAGAACAAGTGCCTTTCGGCTTCGTTACACCCTTTATACCTACACTGTCGAAAAATACATAACTAGGAACTTAGGTACCTACTACACAGCGTTCCTTAATTAGGTACAGTAGGCTGATGAGAATAATTAAGCAGTGTTAAAGGGCAGTTTTACCCGTCTACGGTACTTATCTATAGTGCAGTGGCCCACCCCTTCGAAGAATACCGACATGATATTGTATTACATGATGTGCCGTGTGTTCGAGCTAAGGATGCTGAACACATGTAGGTAGGTATATGACCGCGTCCGTGACAATGAACGATCACGAGATATTAGCACAATACACCTACACACATGCCACGCTTGACAAACGAATTGTTACTCCTATCAGATTTCCTATAATATGTAGGTACTTACTGAAGAGAAGGGTCGGAGGAACAGTGCGTGACTTGTTGAGAACCTACCCAGAAGATAGGTTATCACCCCCTTTTTTGAAAATAAGTTGGATAAGCATCTGCTTCTGCCCGCTCAATGTATGGGCAAATAAACCAAGATCGGGCAGGTCGCTACCAAACATCTAAATTGAACATTATCATTTTTACAACTCTTGAATATATTTTAGTTATAGCTTACATAACAGTAGGTACCTATTAATTATACCTACTATTTGTTTTATTTATTTATTGGCCTATCTACAATTGTTACACTGTTTTTCCTAATAACACAAGCAATATGATACAAGCATACTGTACATTATGATGCGATAGACACAGCATGCAAAAAAACTAAATTATAACATAAAAAAAATACAATAATAGTGCAGAAATAACACTTTCAACAACAGTGCTACGCACTGTTGTAGAAATACAATAAATACAAATACAATAAATAAGGCGACAGAAAAGAAAAGAAGTTAGTTTTGATGAACTTGGCGCTTGAATTTTTGCAATGTTGTGGAGTGTATGAAAAATAACACACTGCGCCTAAATGTAGGTAGGTTCAATTTTTGTAATACTTTTTTTTTTAAATAAATTTTTCTTAAATTCTTAATTCTTACGTGTCCTATAACACTCGGCAATACTGTACGTTGCTATCAGTGAAAGGATGATTGAAATCAGATGGGTAGTTTTGGAGGTTACCTCCTCGAAACTTACAAACTTTACCTCATATCAATATTAGCCGTTGGTCCCGGCTGTCATTAGAGATCTTTGACAGACGTTATAGGTAGTGGTCCAAAAGTCTGACAACTGGGTATCGTATTATTCAGTACCAACTGGGTTGTGGAGGTCAAATAGGCAGTCGCTCCATGTAAAATATATTCAGCAGCATCCGGTTATTCTGGAAGCCCGACATAGTTGGGAAAAGGCTAGGCAAATAATGATGATCATGATAATCCCACGGAAACGTTTAAATATAGCCTATGACATTCGGGGTTAGTAGTGCAAAAGACTGTAGTGAAAAAAAATTCCCCCTACATTCAAACGTTACCTTCCGTGTTACATTTTTATAAAAATCACCTACAGATAATCCAGCAGGTTGCTGCCTCGTTTGTCTAGTAGTCGCAAGCGCTATTGCGGTGCACGTGGTCCAGGTTTCGTTTCCCGGGCAGTGTTATTGAGTTTTTCCATCTGGAATTTCTCAGTAGCAGCTACGGAGTCTGGATTTGTGCCCGGTGGATGACTAACCTTTCAGCAATTATAAGCGTTATATTATGTTATAATCCAGCAGATGAGAATACTAGGACATACCACATGGAATAAGCGGGTATGGATACTCACAATAAGTAATCAGCAGTCAATATAAGTCTACAGCTGGAGTCTGGACATAGAAGCCTCTTCCTCTGTACCTATGATCACCAAAAAATTACGTCCTTACTCTCATCCACTTACTATCAGCCGCCTTGCCATAGGCGTCTACGTAGGCAGGTCATTTGCGTAGCCACATGAAATCGCTCTAAGTCAACGGGATCCTGGTGGTCTTCGAGAAATAACGGTCCTTTGGCCCTTGATATGCTGTGCTGATACTCATAACGCTTTAAATTAACCTAGGTAGGTCCTTAATGATGACCATGACTCAATGTTATACTATAATTAAACAAACATAAACGCTCAAAGAAATTACTAAAACGACAAAAACATAATGTGGATACAAAAAAAAGCCTTTGCAATTTTTGAATAGGAAAAATCCTTTAAACTGCAATATTTCTCTTTAACAATGCACCATTGTCGGTAATATAAGCCGATCCCGTAATAGCCTTCGCTTTCTCGCTAGCTAGGAACAGCACCAAATCACCAATTTCTGCAGGATCCGAAACCCTGCCAAGAGCAGTCATGTTCTCCATCTTTTTCCAGAAGCTGCCTTCGTCAGATTTTGCCACACCAAGACTTTGAATAATGTCAGTTAAGACGGGCCCAGGGTTCACATTGTTAACCCTAACGCCTTTGGTCGCGAGATCCAGAGCTATGGACCTCATAAAATGATCCAATCCAGCCTTCGAAGTACAGTAAGTGAAGTGCTCAGGTGAAATCACATCTACGGCGGCAATACTAGAAATGTTGATAATGTTACCTCTAGTTTCAATCAGGTGCGGAGCAGCAAGGTTGGTCAAGTAGACTACGGAGCGAAGATTAGTCGACATGACTTTGTCGAAGACCTCCATAGCATTCGCATCCCAGATTGCCGCCTTTCCTGCTATCCCAGCGTTGTTCACCAAAACGTCGATTTTTCCAAACTGAGCGATGGTGTTGGCTACTATTTTCTTGACATCTTCGTTTTTGGTGACGTCAGCGATGATCGTGATGGACTTCGCGCCGTGTTCTTGACATTTAGCAGTAACTTCTTTCAGCTTAGCCTGGTTTCTCGCCACCAGCACAACGTTGGCACCTTCTCCCGCGAATTTGATGGCTGTAGCAGCACCAATACCTGAACTGGCCCCCGTCACAATTACCACTTTGTCGGTAAAACTCATTTTTTTCTGGTAGTTAGGTACTCGAGTTAAATCAAGCAGTGAATAGAAAATGTGGCGATAATTATGATTTTACAACTTATATATACGTTTGTTTATCTAACAACTATTATTTATTTTATCATTAGTGACCACTTCTTATGAGTAGGTAGGTACCTCGTGATATAACAACAACTTAAACGACTGTCTTCCGGGGTTTTCAGATTGAGTACTGCAATATTATTTCCATGCTGTTAAGAATGATAAGGTAGGTACCTATTTAGGTACACCACTTAAATCATACAAAACAGCAGTTGTAATGTGCAACTATAAATTATTTTCATGGTTCAAGAATTTCTGATTGGTAGGGACATAATTAAACTGCAGAGCATAATTTTATTGTTTTGTCATGAAGGTCGTGATTATGGTAGGTACTCAGGATTGCGTAGAATGGAATAGTGCATAGTACGCCTACGCTTATTAGTACAAAACACAAACACTGGACGTGCAAAATTGCACGTAAATGCATATTAGTTCACACGTTCACACAGAGACAGAGCTATACAGTTTGTCTAGCGATGACTCTTTTCCACACTGGAATTACTCCTGCTTTAAGATGTCATAGTAACCTCCCTGGTCGATTTGATAATGAGGTACGACGTGTGAACTAACTAGTACGCGTGTGTTTTGTAGCATTTACGTGCAATGTTGCACGTCCGCTGTTTGTTTTATACTAATAAGCGTAGGCGTAGGCTGCTTTAAGACGTCATGGTAGGTCACCTGTACGGTTCTTCCCACTAAGGTTTATTCCATGGTTCTTCTACATTACGTGGGAAACGCCGATAAAGATGAAGTCAGTATAATATGCAGATTTGGAAGTTGAATAGAAAAATATTCCAAGTAAAATATGTGGACCTCAACCGGATCGGAAGGTAGTGTATTTGTCAGGAACTTTGAAATACATAGGTGTAATATTAGAATCTTAGGGGTGTTAACACATGACCGGGACGGCACATTCGGTTCAGCCAGTATTTGTTGATCGACAAAATTCGTTTGGCGTTCACCATCGCTGAAACATGTTCGGGTCAGCTCAGCACAGTTCAAGCTTAGCCGAGCTGCTTTTTTCCCTCGATTTTGTTGTCCTGCCCAGTCCTGCTATGGTCGAATCATAACGCCCGGAACAAGTGTTAGGGGTGAACTTCTCAAGTGCCTTGATGCAGTAGGTATGTTCTAATCGCATAATGTTATGTTGAAAAAAAATCATATTCGCAATGTTCGATTCGCAGATTGTTAAGTTCGCATTATATCCGAGTTTCAGAATTTCAGGTTTTTCCAATGGCTTAGTAAGTAGGTACTAGTATTTTTAACAGACTTCTAAAATTTTTTATTTTTTTGTAGATATTCTATACTTACATGTAACAGAAAGGGTGTGCTACAGACCACAAAACGGAATACATTTCTTAAACCAAATTCGTAATCTCGAAAAATAATCAGGTGCCCTATACAAAATTTCAATATCAATTCGACCCAAAGGTAGCTGATTATCTGAAGTACATTTATAGCATTTACGAATTTCAGTATCTACGCACAAAAATCAAACAAAATACTAATAAATAATTGTCGGGTTCGCATTATAATCGGATATAATGCGAACCCGAAAATCTGCGAAAGGATGTTTTGCGAATCGGACATTATGAGCGGTTTCAGACTAGCGTATTTTTCTGCGCGTACAAGCTCGTATCGGTTTACGCGTGTATAAAAAGCGCGCGTAAACGCGCCGACATGCGCTTCTAAAAACGAGTTAAACTTTATGAAGATAATTATGGTAGCCTTCCTAAAAAAAAAAACACCAATCAATTTATAACAATATTTATTGTTATCAGTCGGTTGAAGAGGTGTTGAACACAAAATTATCATTCAATTACAATCACAGGTACCTATGTTTCAAGTTTTAAAACATGATTTGCTAAACAGTTTTTCGAGGTAACAAGGTAGCCTTCAACATTAATACTGAATAACTATTCATTGTTCAAGAGCATGTATTGTTAACATGCATTTATTAATTGGATTCTTACATTCATCTCTTAGTTTCTAGTCTACAAAAAGTATGAGATTCACATTTTGTATTATATCTAATGGAATTATTTTATATAAAGTAGTTTGGACGGATATAATTAGTCTTAAATTAAATGACATTATGCTTTTGACACAATGTACAAAGCAAAATAAAATCTATTAAAAAAAAAAATATGATGAAAATAAAAAGTAGAAACATTTGAATGCTTTAACAAGTCATTTGTTTAGCATTGCAAACTAGTGGGTTACTTTCCATAGCAATTTAGTTTTTTTTTTTACAGGTAACCAAAAGAATAACTGCTATTTAGTTGTTTCACACAACATGATACAGATTCAATAGTGAAAAGTATTTAAACAAAGTTTAATGGTAGCTGTCATTTACTTTACTATGTATAAAATAAGGATCACATTCACAACAAAAAGTTCCCTTTTACATAAGCCCAACTTATAAAGTTCGTCAGAAGGACATGATTAGATCAAGTCACTCTAACATTAAAAGTCTATGGATTTTAAAATGTATTCCGTAACAAGGCAAAACAGTAATTCATAATTTTTGTGTGGCAAAAACCATAATGTAAAAAGTTATCATTAAGGCACTTGATCTTAAATATTAAAAGCTACCCTATAATAATTTGTGCAAAAAGAAAACAGTTCCAATAGTAGCTAAAACAAGTGTCATAGAGGATGTGGAAAATGAGGAACCATTACACTCATCAGCGGAACAGTAACACTCTTCCCAGTAGACTCCATTCTCATACACACCCCAGTTACAAACACCAGTGACTCCAGTCTCAGCCACAGATGCACAGCGGCGGATTACTTGACGCCATCTTCCATCCCCTGGAAATGTGGTGAAGAATTCATATTAGTATTTTAAATGGGTCAATGCATAAGATTTTCAGAAATTAAGTGTTTTAAACATCAATTATAATAATATAATTTAAATATAGGGCACATCTTGATGAGGGGTGCACGGATCCAACAAGGGCAGATGGGCGGCCTAGTAGTGGTTGGTTGTGGGCTGAAATAATGATGTTGATGATTAGGTATACCTTGACAAATTAGTAAAAAGTGCTTTGAAGATGCAAGAAATCTCTCTTTACTCAAGAAAATGTTTAGGTACAGCACATGCAACCAATTTACGCAATGTTACAATGACTTCCAATTTGCACTTACACATTCTTTATTCTTCTTCTTTTTTTTACAAGGTGATAGGTTTAGAAACAATATTATAAAAATTACTCACAAATAAATCCTTTGGGTCCTTGTTGAGTCAGTTTCATGCAGAAAGATCCAGGCATGTGAGATTCATCACTGAAACACTCCACGGCAATGTGGCTTTCTTTATTGAATTTCTTGTAGGCCCCACAGTTGTCTTCGCCTTTATTATCTTGAGAAGACGCACATTGGTAGCATCTTACACAAAATACTGAAATAAAATAAGAAAACTACATTCAAACTCTTGCCACAAAAAACATAACTAAAGTTGTGTTTAAAATAATAGAAGTAAGGACTTACCGACTGGCAAGATGCACAGAAACGTAATTATAAGAGCCTTTAATAACATTTTGATGTTATTCAGTCATAAAGAGCGAGTAAAATATTAACAATCACAAAATAACGAACTGTACACACCCAACCCAAACTTTGTTTAGAGTTGAGAAAAACCGGTACTATGTAACGTCATTCGAACCTGTTCGGTAAAAATAATGTCAGAACCGTAACTACAAACTTCCAGTTTTTTCAATTATTTGGACTAGATTAAATAAATCAATTTAAGCTTACTTTTCCTTTAAATAAATAAATCTTAGATGTCATGTTTGGTAAGCAATTGGACTGTCTGTGCACAACACGTTTCAAAAACCGGTAGAAGTTTTTCCTCGGCTTACTCTATTCTTAACAAACAATCTCAACTGTCAAATTTAACGTCACACTCACACGGTCGAATCGTAAATAATTTCTAACTGAAATAATTTCTTGTTTATTGCGGCGATTTTAACATTTATCACAATTATATTCAAATTAATGTCGATATGAGTACCAGTGTAAGATATTTCATTTACGTCTGCATCGTTTTAAACGTTGTGCCTTACGGTAAGTGATGATTTTCATTGATAAACAATGGTCACGCCCAAGCGATAGGCTGTAATAACATTTGTTAATGTTAGTTTTCAGTATAAAATGCTGGAATTGCCGGTCGAGTAATGACCCGAAATGCGCCGATCCTTTCGATAACAGTACGGTGCCGATAACGGACTGTAAACAAGAGAAGGGGTTATCTCATTTACCGGGAGTTCGGCCGTCGATGTGCCGCAAGATCAGACAAAAAGGTTTGTACTCCTAACATTACACATTAGGTATCGTAATATGATATATTTTCTCTACATGCCTGTGTTATCATTGAGTAACAATAATATCAGCCTATTATAGTCCCACTGCAGGGCAGAGGCCACTTCTAACACTGAAGGCACGAACATTGATTAACTCGCTTGCTCAAGGCGGATTTGTAAGACCAGATGTCCTTACAATGTTTTCTTCACCAATGTCAGTGATATCCAAGACATTGAATTCACAGACTCATTGATACCTACCCTGATTTGAATACACAATTATTCTTTGTGCATGATAGTCGCGATCTTAATCACAGAAACAGTAGTTGTAGTATTGAGTACTAATTTAGAAGAAATTCATAATCAGAGTTAACCTAGATTAAAAATGCATGGAACAGTGGCACATGGCAGGAAAAATGGGAGGCCTATGCCCAGCAGGAAGCAATTCCATGATGCTGATGATGGACTTACTCATTTGTTACTTCCTGTTAATTGAGATCAGTTGCGCTACATTTTTTTCTCCATAAATAACTTACAAATTTAATAGAATCTTATAATGTAATCCTTAAATCATCTTCAAGGTTCGTTATGTTTCCTTTATGTGTTATCATAAATGTGAATATAAAGCATAGGCCACCTTCAGATCATCCTAAAATTTTGCATTATATGTTGTCAGGTGTATAGAAACGGACATAGGGTACCTTTCATCCCGAAAAAGTACTGTTCCCGAGGAAAATAACAATAAAATTCTTATGATATAATAGATGGCGCCACGTGTCTTTGGATTATGATTGAATTATATTTATTATTATACAAACAGAGTATAATCTGAATTGGTTGTCAAGTTCTAAATTAACAAGAGCAACACCGCAAATGCTAGTAATATATATATTTTTAAACATTGCCTCACTCTACAAATTTCTCCTGTGTTGTGGGTGTGTTTACAAACATTTAAAACTCACATAAACAAACAGCAGACCCAGAACCACTACCTGTATGTAGGCCTTTTTTTTTTTTTTTTTTTTTTTTTATCGTGGTAAAATCATCAAATGAGTCCTCCCACCCAGGGCAGAGTGGGAGGGACTGTCAGACTTGTACTGACTAAAATCCACGGTGTCCTTCAGTAGCCCTTTATGTTCCAGGGTCACGGTAATTCTATGAGTCCCGCGACCCCGGCAGGCTTTGGCCCTCTAGAGGGGGGCCCCGTCATTATGCTGACACTCTTTGAGGCGCGCGTGGAACACAACGCGCCGTCGACCCGGGCATGGTCCATGGTCGGACAGCGAGTCGCCCATTACTCGCCGCCCGCATGCCCGCGCCTACGGTGGCCGGAGATCGTCTGCCGACGTCCGGCGCCGTGGGCGTCTACCACTGCGGCTGGTGTGGAGGGAGGACGCTGTCCTCTCCCTCACGCGGCCCGCCTCCTCCTTCGCGAGCATGACTGCTTCGCAGAAGGAGGCGACCGCTTCCCACTCCGTCTCGCCCCGCAGCATGGCCTCGACCAATGCCGGGCGCGAGAGGTCTCCGCCTATCGCCGCCGTGAGGACACGGCGGTGCCCTGCCCAAGCGGGGCAGTCCTGCACCGTATGCTCCACCGTGTCCTCCGGGCGGTCCTCGCAGTGGTGACACCCAGGCGTTTCCTCCTTCCCCATCAGACACAGGTACCTCCCGAAGCTTCCGTGTCCGGTGAGGACCTGCGTCATGCGGTAGGTCAGGACGCCGTGACGCCTATCCAGCCACTCCTCAAAGAGGGGTCTTACCGCCGCGATTGCGGCGTGCCCGTGTATGTAGGCCTTACAAATATTTGTACTGAGCAGGGACCGAACCCGTGACACACAAGTCATTTGCTCACATTTAAAATAACTTCAAAAGTTCTTTAAAAGTTAGGCAGAGGTAGTACACACACATTTTTACTAAAAATGTATTAATATTTCATAATATTTTCTTTCAGTAAATGGAGAATGGCGCTACTTCAGAGATTGTGCGTATTTGGGCGACGTTGGAATACAAGGAGATGAGAGATTCTGTCTCATGAGAACCGGTACATACAACATCTTCATAGAATACTGCACTTGTAACAGTAAAGATGGCTGTAATTCTTCATCAATGTTTACCCCGTTGCCTTTATTCTTTTTTGTGATGACCACTGGCATTCTTAAATGGTTATCGTAATTATTTTGTAATTATATACTAGGTCCGTATCTCCTCAATTCAATCCATCATTGAATATCAACATGTCTAAGCAAAGAATAAATTTAAAAAAAATCAGTGGCCTTCTGGGGGTAGCAGTTGGGTAAAAACAAAAAAAATATTAGTTTGAAAAAAAAACCAGTGTGTAGTATGTAGTAAATAAGCAGCCAAAAGACATAATTTGCAGTCAACAGTACGCCAGTGGTAATACTTGTAGCTATCGAAAATTGCTCATACTGGAAAATCAAAATCAAAGCATTTATTTCAAGTAGGCCAGTTATAGGCACTTTTGAATTGTCGAAACAAAGACAATAATGAAATGTAGCTACAGTCCAAGTCACAAGGCATAAAAACTGAAAGTACTGTAGTGTAGTACTGTACTGCTACAACTTAAAGCGCTGTAAATGTCAAATTATTAGTTGTTACCACTGATTTGCATGGACTGTATTATTGTACCAGTTGTTTTACATTCCGTTAATTCCTTCACAATTTATTGTTGTGTTTAAAATATAAAATGCTCAATGCTCATCCTGTTTACGTAAAAACTTTTGCATTTCGATGCATTTCTATTAGTAGTAGCGGTGATTGAATGAAACAAAAAAGACTTTGAGGATGTTAATCTCTAATTATATATAAGAAATATGTATAATGATTAAATCTATTAATTAAGTGCACAAAAAACTAAAATGAATTCCGTCCTAGAAATACAAACAAACTTTTGTACTAAAGAATAGAAACTTATGATAGAATTTTATGCAGCTTTTAGTAGTAAATTAAGAAAACTGTTATTTGTTGATCAATTGATTAGAGCGTTTGATTGACTTATAAATATGAAAGAAAGTCCTTGGCTTCATTACTTTATGTATGAGCCATATCACTGAGTAGTTTTAAAACATTATTATGTTAAAACAAAAGGTAAATTGCAGCTTATTTACAGTTTATCAACAAGATAATACATGGCACTGATACATTTTCTTTTTATTTGGTAGTAAATCTTTTTTGCTGCCTGCTATTATGGCATTGCTATGGCATTAAGTCCGCCCATGCACTTTGTGCTTGAAGTGTAAATAAATAAATAAATAAGTCCGAGCTTGCGATACAGCCGTTGTAGTTGATCATGGCTCTTATTCTTTTTTGAACTGCATTCCGTTTACGCAGACAATATCACAAAAAGTTACCAAAAACGCTCTACTACGATGTAATTCTAGCGTGGAAACAACCATGGGGTCGTCCAGTAACCACGTGAGGCTCGAAAGGGAGGGTTCGGAAAAAATCACGAAATGTCTCTTGGAGGGAGTGGGGGTGTAGTGAGATATCACGTTTTTTCTTTGAACGCGCGATTTTTAAACCGAAAAGCGGTGCGTGACCTTGACATTAATGTCACGGTGCTTAATTTTCCAGAATTAAATTAGATTATACCTGTTGTTAACCTGTATTTAAAGATAATATTCTGAATATATTTTAAGATACTTTGTACAAAAAAGCTACACGCGATTTTGGGTAGGAGGGGACTCGCAGTCTAAAACCTCACCACGTATCACCATGGAGAACGGGGGGGGTTAAAAATTTGCTAAAAATCATCACGTGATTAATGGACGACCCCCATGCAGTACTTTCCTGTCATTTATATTAATATCTCTGATTTTGCAGAAAGACAAGACCTTTATTCGTGTATAAATAAGGTTTATGTTGATGGTAAAATAATTGTGAATAGACGACTACTGATGGTTGAAAGGATATCACATTATGTGTCTGTACAGTAAAGTTCAAGAAGTAGGATGGAGGTTATCAGATAACTACCTAATCATGACTCGAGTAGCATAAGGTTAAATAGCCACAGCACTACAAATTGACCTTTTACTCCTACACTGAGTTCACTCGATTAAAAGAAAGCTATGTCCAAGTTCAATATTATGTTAATATTTTATTAAGTGAAAGTAGTTTGTGTGTATAGTTATGTAATAAAGAAAATCAATTTGCATTCTATGAAATATACTTTTATATATATTTTTATAAAACCATTGCTTTGAATAGGAGCTTGTTTTGTAAGTTGCAATAAATAATTTAGATTTATAAGACTGAATGCCATCCATGTATTGTATAAATAAAACAATCCTTTTATAATTTTGATATAAATATACAGTTATCTTTTATATTATAAAATGGTTTAATTTGACATTTTGTATCAGGGAAGAATCTCTTTGCTTTCGGGTTTGAAAAAAATCAGCGTCTATTTACGATAAAATTTATTAAAACAACATTAGCATTTACTTCGTGGTAATCTTAATAGATTTGGAGACTTAAAATGTTGCCAATCTTAAATGCTTAACAATAATAATATATTTTTCAATGTCGTTTTCCACAGATAAGGCACCTATCGGAATTAGTGCTAAACACAAGATAATGTTAGATACATATTTCATATACTTATTAATAACTTAATATTTATTGTAGACATTGTAAGTCGGGGGCGAACCTAAATATTTACAAGTAGAATAACTCCTTAACCAGCAAGTGAGAACAAACTATATTAATATGGTGTCAATTACAAGTTAGATTTTTATTGCAAGAAAAAAGAGATGGTAGGTTGGTGAACTAAATGGTATTTAGTCACTTTAAAGCTATCTTTACGGACATTATTGCTTAAACATTCAGAAAACAAGAAACTATTCGTATTAACATTAAATTAAAAACAATTTACATTTCGATGTGAATCAAACAAGTTTTAAAACTGTTGCGGTGGGTACCCGGGTACCATGGTCCCACGGTAGACAAAATAAATCTATATATTTGAACTATGTGTTAGTTTTTTTGTTGTGTTGGTTACTTGAAGAGGAGGAGGGTGAGTGGTGCGGCTAGGAGGGCGATTGTTTTGCTGATGGTGGCAGCACCGTTACAGCCGTCGTATTCGCAGGTCTCGCAGAAGGAGGTCACTTCATTGGGGCCGTTGGAGGAGCTGGGGCATGAGGTACTGTAGTCGTCCTGACGCTTCCATGTGCACCCACGGCTGACTACCACCTGGCCGTTGACTGTGAACAAATGTGAACAGCAAATTAATAATCGTTTTGTGGATAGTTTACAAGATAACATACACAAGGTCGGCACAAAATGAGAATCCGAGATATACATTACATACTGGTAAAACTTATTAACAGTTTCTCGACACAAGAGAATCGAACCGAGCACCCAACGCGACCAATATGCGACTCAGTATGACTGCACATGCAATGCAACCACTAGACCAACGCAACAAGGTAATATGTCAACTAAGGGCCTGCGCGCACTAGCGATTTTAAGTTGGCCGATAGTTTGATCGGTCAGAGGATCAGTATAGAGTTGTATGGCAGTGTGCGCACTTGAAGATTAATAGTTGTACGACCGAACTAGATAGTAATAATCTTTTTACGATTGCGACTGAACTATCGGCCAACTTAAATCGATAGTGCGCGCAGGCTCTTATAGATCAATTTATAAGAATGTCGAATTGAACCCAGCTGTTCTGCCGATATGTCATGTATTGTCATTCACAGCCGTCATTCATCGCAATTCAACACAAAGGTTTCAACTACTGCCATATACTTAGATACGTACAACCTTGTACATTTAGCCACAACCAGCCATCTACTTCACTCAAAATGGTCTACAACTTTGGCATTGGAAAACAAACAAATTAGCTACAATAAGAACGTCTGATTTGACTATGAAGTGGATAATGTTCTACAGGCTAGGCGTGCGTGACCCAATTTGTAGAGGTCTTAATGTCCGGGGTAATTAAATTTACCCTTTGTATTAGTTAATTACGTATACCTACGATGTGGAGGATAACGATGTGTTCATTCCTTGGAATTTGTTGGTAGTCACAGAGGTACAAGGCTACTGTAGGTAGGTACCTAGATATGTAGGTAGGTGCTCACTAGAGCGGCACCTATGCACCTACATTGAACGCTTGTGATTCATAACTAGGTTATAGATAGGTATGCATTTGCGTGGTTTTGCAGACTTTTTTAGTATGATTACAAGTACCTATTGTATCACTTAAATGATGCCTGAAATGCATACAATTGATATTGAAAAATTCGGTAAGTTCTGGTTGACAAAACACGGAATGGGTAATTAGGTAGGTATGCCTGTTCATTTATTTTGAAATAAATCGTTGGTAAAACTTACGAACTGCTTTGTTTAAATATGTGCCCATGTGCAGTTTTGAGCCCCTGATGAGAACCTCCTTAGTTCTCACCTTCGTTGTAACCTACGTAGGTATACCTAAAGAACTCAAAATTTCTGGATAATATAACCAGCGGCGGTGCCTTGTCTGTCCTTGTACCTACCTACTTAAGTGGGTAGATTTAGAAAATCAGGTAGGTAAGCACTGCCCACTTCCCTACCTCGTAACATCCAATTATACTATCCGTATTGTAACTATCACTACGTCATCAGTCATCCATCACCTATAATCATAGTAGGTAGGTACTTATTAAAGTGAGTAACATAGTTTAATTGGATCTTATGAGGAACCTAAGTAAGTAAGCAGTGCCTACTTGCAATGCACGCGCCTGGTACATGTAGATGGCTACAGCATGTAGGCAGCTGCATGGTGTAGCCATCTACATGTACCAGGCGACAAGGCTATATGTGAGCATATGGCCTTGTAATGCCGTTTCCTGAAAATACCTAGAGATTTAGAATCGAAACAAATGACATCAGAAATTAGCGACGATTATAACGAACAATAGAAGTAGGTATTCATTCACACAGGTAGTAGGTATAATTAACGGGCACTTGACATTGAAATGAGAAAAAGGCACAAATTGCCTTCCTGCCTACAAAACTATGTATGACACGTGTGACAAAAGATGTCTATTTTAGACAAGAATAATGAGTAAATTTTTACGTGGTATCTAGCCGGTTAGTTTGAGATATTTTAGGATGAGGTGAACTAAGTCAATCGCAGAAATGTTTCTCATATGTATTGGCTCTAAATTCTGTTTAGAAATATCATCTTCATCACACACCACTAAACCCTCTATCTACTTGTATCAGTCCAGTTAACTACGTGACGTGACAATTATTACTATACTACTACACTACTACTTCACACACACACTACACACACACTCTCACCCCCCCCCCTCTCTCTCTCTCTCTCTCTCTTCACTACTTCTTCTTCTACTACTTTATTTTTTTATTATTTTGACTATATCTAATAGGTGTATTCCGTGTATTTATTGATGTTAATGACGTGACAGCGGACGTAAAAGACAAACGAGAGACGGGTGTCAAAGACTATGACACTAAATAAATTCGTATCACTACCCGACAAGGGAATCGGACAGAGGACCCTACAATCAGCAGTTGCAATTACGACTAACGAGGCTTTTCATAATTCAGACTCACCAACCTTTTAACATGTTTTTTGTATCTACAGATCTGCCACGACGTCAATCCTATCATTAATATTTTTACAAACAGCAACGTTCTCGTAAACTAATCTCAATAACATAACGCATGATAGCTTCGTCTGTTACACCTAGAGAATTAAGTTATTTGTATAGGAAAGCGTTTATACTAACAATGATTATTCCCAGTGTTATTGCAACGAGGTCAACTAACTGTAGTAACGGTTATCAAATGTAAACAGGTCGCGAGTTAGGGCCCGCTTTAAAAAGTTACCAACCGTAAAACTAGGCCCTGCTCTAGGGCTTTTACACACGGCGAAACATTCGTCATTTGAATAAAAAAAAAAACATTGTGGTTCACCATTCTATGACGAAAGCGGCTTTGGAGTGGTATTAGAAGCTTTATGGCTAGTTTGGGCTGTTGAATGCTCTGAATACACCGTAATCCTCAGGAGGAGAGCAGGACTGCTCTTATCTCAATTTGTCTGAGTTCTGCGCAGCACCTTCTTTTTTTTTTCTATTAGCATTATCGTTCTCAGTAGTCATCTCATAAATAGTGCTTTTCTTTCTCACAAACCATCTAGCATTTCTTTGGTCTTCGGAGAATAGTTATCTAACTCCATTAGCTGAATCAGAAATCCCGATTTTCAGTATCGCATCGCGGTTTTTTTTCCAACAATGTATGACCTATATATATGTAGGTAAATATGAAAACTTTCTTCCGCATTGTGTACCAATGTCCCGAATTTCAAAATTAGTAAACGTTGCCAGCTTTATATCTGTTTAAATATTTAAGAATGCGCAGTAGCCGCTACCGGAATGCATGACCGGCATAACAATCTCATGTTTTGTTACAAAATGGGTCATTTCTTTTAAGAATTTAAAGTTTACACGTTTAGATATATAATATTATGATATCTGACCTATCTGAATGCGGGTTTTCGCGTTACATGACTCCGAAGTCATCCGTATAAATAACTGCTTGTCTGGGACACATTTAGCCTCTACAAAGCACTGTATGTAAGTGTCTTTTATCAATGGTGACATATGTTAGACAACAATGCGTCCCAGTATCATCCTGGTGTGAAGTTAACATTACATAGGTACTTACTATAAGAGGCACACCTTTTTCATTTTTGTCGTAGTAGCTACAGACTATCCATGAATCAACTTCGACGAAATCCAATGAATGTTTTGCGTTTAGCATCAACGTCCACTGCCAACTTTTTATTCAAGACATGTAGCTTTTACCTACTGATAAATTTATCGCAACGTTTTTTAAATTGGCACTTTAAAACGAGCACGTTTATTTTTACTTTTTCCCACAGCAATGACGCGAATTCGCAATGCACTAGCGTTATTTTTGAGAACACATCGGTATGTGCTAGGACAGGACATGATTTAGTTTTGAACAGTTACGTCTCGACAATTTAAACCTGTCGAAGAGTCGACTTGTTTCTTTCTTTTTTTTTTTTAAAACAAGGCACTGTTGCACTGCAAAATCCTGCCAAGCCTAAGACCACTTCCTCTCTTTAAAAGGAATGTAAGAAGTTGTGGTTGATGCAAGTAGCTACCAGGCAGGAAGGCACTCAGTAAAGGTCTTCCTAGGCAACTTTCTATCTAGTCTAGCCAATAAAATAGAAAATGCTTGCCTACATTGGTATCAGACAAGAAAACCGAAGAATTTAGGTACAGTCTATTCACGATACATTTCCCAATTATGTAAACAACAATGGCCGCTGGAAATTATGGCTGCTCTTACGTTTCTTATTATTTTCGCCGACAATCTACTTACCTAATGTGCTATTGTATGAATGATGACGTGTATCAAAAACAAACAATACCACGACGCGTTTAACTGTTTAAGTTTAGGGTCTAAACACGATGACAGACTCAGCCATCATGGAATACAAATGATGTCAGCTGTCGATCGGGTACTATATCAATCATATGGCGTCACTATAAAGCGATGATAGTCACCTTGTTTGCATTAAATTAACGATTTGTCATCCAATCACTGATAGGTCGATTCGATCATAAAATATTGGTCGAAACTTCCTTGTTGATCCAGTGATCTCAAGCGCCATGACTCAGCACGGTTCCTCTTTAAGCAATTAATTTTATCGACTCCGATCTGGATTTGTACCTCATAGGTAATGGCAATAGAGTCGCATTTAAGAAAAAAAACTTACTGTATTTCCTCATTTTCTTGCACGCTGATTTCGAAGACGTCAGGTAAGGGTAAGTGGCCCCAGCATTGGAGTCGCAGTTCTCCAGACGGAACAGGTATGAGTTGTCTGATCTCCCTGCGAGGAAGGGGTCGTTGCACAACGGGTTCAGGTCGGAGGAACAGGTCCAGCAGCGTACGGGCTCTCCTGGAATTCGAAAAAGAAAAATTAATTACGATTGTGTTTTGTTATTTGAAATAGTCGAAATAGGAATTAAAACTTCGACAAATGATCGCTTGCAATTATACCCACAAAAATGATCTCCTTAATTGCGTTACCAATTAAAAATCTTTATCAAAGTAGCCATTGTAGTGTACGTGGGTGCTAATTCAGTCATCCTTGACACAGTGTCCTCCAAAGAAAAATCTTGTTGTCTCCGGAAATGCGGAACTACGAAGATTACTGAACCAACATCTTTATAACTGGTTTTTGTAAGTTTGCAAATAGTCGTCGCTATGTAGCAATAGCGAAGGGTCATTTTTTATAAGAGGTAAGCCGGAGTACATATCTTTAATGTGATTATATTTTTTGTCTATAGAATACTGGCTGTGCCATTTTTCAAATGGAATCCAGTAGGAATCGAGTTGTATGGAACCTTCGCCACTGCTATGTAGGTATTTTTGACAAAATATATGTAGAGGAGAGATAAGTAGCACGCGAAGGAAGTCAAGGGTAGCTGGGTGGTACTTAATATTTGAATATAGCATACCCATAGCATATACTGTTTTCCATTTTTGTCCATTTTTGTTTATGTTTAGTAGTTTTTGTGCTTTAGTTACTGTAATTGGTTTTAAACCGTTGTAATAAAATAAAATAAATAATAAATACCGATTGAACACGGTTTTCCTGAACCGGGTTAGTCATTCAAGAACACTCGTGAGCTTTGCGCAACCATAAAAACAGCATCAATGAATGCTCAATACATTTTCTCCCATTGTTTTAAAGTTATCAACGGTAATTATGTTATTTTATGCATTATTCATAAGTAGTTTGTAGTTTCTTAGTAAATGAGCTGCAGTTATTCTAGTATACGGCTCTCGATATTTGAGCAAACGTCAATCGAATACTGATAAATTTGATGTTAAAATCGAGTAGCCACGTTTCGAATATATTCAATGGAATCTATCTGTGTCAAATCTGACAACATCCTTATTCCTTACATATCTTTTTTTGACTATAGTCGCTTTAATTTGTAGATCTTTGACAGTCGTTACAGGTAGTTAGTGGCCCGAAAGTCTGACAATCAGTCTTACTAAGGGGTATCGTATTACCCAGTACTAACTGGGTTGTGTAGGTCAGATAGGCAGCCGCTCCATGTGAAATACTGGTATTCATGTGCATCCGGTTAAATTGAAAGCCGTCCCCAACATAGTAGGGAAAAGGCTAGGCAGATGATGATGAGTCCTCACAAACACCACCATGAATGGACGTAGAGGTGCATTTATAGAATTAACAAAGTTTCTAAAGTTAACTACGTAAAAGGAACGGTTTTGGTTCAAGATAAGGTTTCTAGGTTACTTTAACACGTTCAACTATTATCGTTATTTTTATAGGGCAAGCGAAACTCCAAGTTATCGTTGAGTTTTAACTTGAAAAACGTCACAGTCGTTATGTCTTTAAAGCACGTTGTTGATTGTACCTATCTAAGTTAAGATTGTCTTTGCGTGCAAGTCAGTAATTTATTGCGACAAGTTACCTACGTTGGTTCCACACGCAAGAGTCTACCTGACTGCGAAATTCATAAGTTTATGCCTTTGCAATTTAAACTGATTGAACTGAAATGAAAATGAGTCCCAAAATGTTTTACGTCAGTACCTACCGGATCGACTGACATAAAAAAATGAAGGTACACACGGGGGCACATAAAGCCGTACATTTCCAGTATAACTTGCCCTCGCTTTTTATAGATTTCCTATACAATGAGAGATCCGCATAAACTGGTTTTGTAAAGCTTGATTGGCCGTCATGCGTACACTTCTTCCAAAATTTTTGAATGCAGATCGTAATTTCTCGTTGATAGTTTCCTTATGGATAGTCTTGGACCGTTTTCCTGTAGCTACAACGGTTACGATACCGATGCCGTCATCTCAAAAATCTACTCTCTTAGTTTTGTCTATATCACTCTTCCTCGGACAATTGAACGTAGTTAAGCGAAAAGGATCCAATCCACAACATGGCCAAAAATTACTTTAATGCATCAACTGATGCTTAAATATCGAAACTATCAGCCAATAAAAAGATCCAACCAAAATACAAAAGGTTATCATTTTTATCAACATTAGAACCAACCCACACGTACATGCGGCTTATAGTATCAACAATTCAACATTTAGCATCAGTTTGTGAACTAAAGTAATTTTTGGCCATGTTGTGGATTGGATCCTTTTCGCTTAACTACGTCAAATTGCAACATAATTGCTTCCTAATTCTCAGATAATACATATTAAATTAATATTTAGACCACCAGCAGACAGACCAGATGGCGGGAGGAACTGGATATATTCCTTGAGAATTGGAAAGAAGTTGCACAGAATCGTGACCGTTGGAAGGAATGGAGGGAGCCCTTTGCCCAGCTGTGGGACAATATGGGCTAGCTATAATAATATGCAGACACTATGTGATCCGATTCAATTGACAATTGTTCTAGAAAAAACCTTTTCTACGAACATAGGAATGTCATCTCATTTCGTTCGTAAATTGACGATAAGCATTCAAATAAACCTTTAAGTTTTTTATCCGTTTTTACCGTTTCTTTCATTGCATTTGTACAAAAACCGTAACGGTAGAAAAGATATTTTCCGACGCTTCGGAACGTGTCAACCTTCAAGTTCAATGATAATAAAAAATTAATGGTCATCTTCCAAGGTTTTCGCGGTCGGTGAATCAGTTTTTTTTTTTTTTTCCTTAAGTAACTCTATCATGACCAAGTAGGTACATACTAAGAGGGACCTTGTGGACTTGAATTCCTTGTTTTTTTTGCTATTCTTTTTTATGGTTAAATACGTTATTTAGGTAAGGGTTGTGGAGGTCAATAGTGTAGTCGCTCCTTGTAGAATACTTCTTATCAGGTACTTATAAAGGGTGTAAAAAGACCCTTAAAGAAGCCGAAAGGCACTTATTCTCCCCTTCATTGCGATCATTTTTTTGTTCTGGACCATACCTGGGAAAAGTCGTTTCCCAGCAATAATTTTTTCGAGGGTTACTTAGTTTGATGTACAGGATGCTTGGTTGACGGCTTCGTGAAGGGTCCGTTTACACCCTGTATACTGTTCCACAGATTAACCCTACATATAAAGGGTGTAAATAGACCCTTAACATAACCGAAAGGCACTTGTTCTCCCCGTCTTTGCGATCAATTTTTTGTTCTAGACCATACCTGGGAACCTTCTAGTTACGGAGATATTGGGGGTCAAAGTTCCAACTTTTTCACAACTTTTTTTTTAAATACATGTTGTTAATGTAATATTTTTACTTTACACACCTCCACGACCCCCGTACTATTCAATCCATCCATCAGCACAATGCTTTGAGTGCTTTTTTGAGTCCTACCGTAAAACGGGATTTTTCATCCCAAAAAAAAAAAGTCGATTACCAGCAATAATTTTTGCGTGAAATTATTTAGTTTGATGTACAGAATGCTTGGTTGACGGCTATGTGAAGGGTCCGTTTACACCCTGTATTCTGTTCCACAGATGAACCCTACATACATAGGTACCTAGGGTCTTAAAGGGTTTTGAAAAGGCTAGCAGACTTAGGCTTGTATTAAAGTGAGAATTGTAACCTGTAATTATCAAGTAAACGAGAAATAGTATTTAATTATTCTCATAACATAACATCACGCCTGTACTGTAATCCCCGAAGGGTTAGGCAGATGTGTAGGTACCTAATGTTACACCCGCATTTCGCCAGTTATGTTTAAGTCTCATGTAATACGGGCTGAGCCTATTGCCTTCAACCGGGCTTCTCATTTAGTGCATTTAAAAACAAAACTTAAAAAAAAAAGTTTAAAAATATATAAAATAATGGTCCGCCAGTGTCGGGAGCAGGGCCAAAGCTACCGGTGGTTAAGGCTCCGGAGACAGGAACCTCCTCACAATGCGGGCCGTATCGAGGAGCCTAGCCAAGCCAACTGAATCAGGCCCTTGATGCAACCACCTAAGGAGAGCCTCGACAGATGTCCGTCGAGGCTCTTGGCCATAAGGCCGTTACGACCATCGGCACAATGATAGCCGAGTTCACATTACACATATCGACACCTAAACCTCGTGTGCCAAGTCAAGATATTTATTTAATTTCTTATTATTTTAGATATTCGCATTATTTCTTTATTTATTTTTACACATATTAAATACATTTTTAAATATTCTAATAAAAAACAATATAAAAAAACATTTAAAAATATAAAAAATAGTGGTCCGCCGGTATCGGGAGCAGGGTCCAAGCTACCGGTGGTTAGGGCTCCAGAGATAGGAACCTCGCATAATTATAATCGTTATCGTGCCTTTGCTTTGAAGTAGTGACAACAAAATGTTTATTTGTAGATTTCATTATACATAACTAAAAAGAGAACCTACGTCAGCGAATATTTTAATATTAGATTCAAGGTGTTTGTTGTTATTTTTCTGCTCGGATAAGCAAGATTGGACAATGCGATTGTAATCAAAGAAAAAACATGTTTTATTTATTCATCAAATCGATTTCTGAATGATTGGCAAAATGAAATAGACCGGAATTTCATAGAGAGAATAGGGTAAAGTTTACCTTCTACATGCAAGATAATAATCGTTTTGACCGTTTTTATTTATTTAAACTTCATGGACAGGCCTGGTACATAGGCGGACTTAATGCCACAAGGCATTCAGTCAACCTTTGGGTCAAATAGGACAGCCTCGTGATAGCGTTTTTCATCTTTTCTACTCATCCTTGCCTAGTTTGTCCCCTACTATGTTGGGGTCGGCTTCCAGTCTAAGCGGATGCAGCTGAATAACTGTATTTTACATGGAGCGACTACCTATTTGACCTCCACAGCCCAGTTAGTGCTAGGTAATACGATAACCCTTTGTAAGACTGGTTGTCAGGCTTTCGGGGCACTGACTTGGTACGACTGTCAAAGATCTATAAAGGACAGCCGCGGCCAATAGCTTAACGTGCTTTTCGAGGCATGGAGGTAACTCGGTACGTAGTGGGTGGTCACCCATCCACGGACCAACCCAGACAAGCGCGGCTTAACTTGAAGATTGACCCCGAGCGGCTGTTATTATTTAGCCACGAGCTCCTCATATTTTCTACTATTCGAATAAAAGATCCATCCTATTATTATATTAGATTCCTCCTATTATTAAATTCGATCCCTCCTATTATTATATTAGATCCCTCCTATTATTATATTAGATCCCTCCTATTATTATATTCGTGTATACCAGCGCTGTGACTTTTTTTTTAAAATGTTGCAGCACCATGCTGAGATAGGGACCTTTTGGTCTTGCACAGGGCCAATTTAATGTTTTATCTTTTTCTTATGTTTACTTTTATGTAATTTTTGTATAATTGTAATTTCATCCTTTTTTTGTTGTTATTCCTGTGTGAGTCTAATAAATACTTTTCTTTCTTTCTATTTGGTGGGTCCTAGTCCAAAACATAGCAAAAAAACGCAGCTGTAATTTTCTTTTCCACTATAGAGTGGAAAAGAACACAAGTAAATAGATCATGCGTTTACATGATAGGCATATATCTAGTTTGTTTAAATTAGATATCTTTTATGCAGATCATGCCACTTAAGTACATAAGACAGTATAATGTTATGGCGTTTGCAATCACATACCTAGGTACGCCCTTTCAATTGTCAATGTACATAACTGCGTAAGAGGAAAATTACTTTGTTGTGACGATCACTCTAGAATAAGATCGAGTTATATGACAAGTAGCCTCGTTAAGTAACGTGTGTTGTATACTCAATATAGATTTTAGTTAGCATAAGGCATAGCACAGTGACATTAATGTCTGCGGTGCCACAACACAAACTATGATGGCTCACGTCCTGTCTGCCTGTCTGCTCTATGTGTAACTCCTCCTGCATGTTAAGGGACCTGTCCGAAGTCATCACCAACGCCGTTGAGGTGGCAGAGTTCTGGTCAAAGCTAATCTATATACATATATGCCGTGGCCAGATCTCGGAATTGATCACTTCATGATGTTGCCGGCGATTTAAAGAAATGGAGTCTAACATAATCTACCACATCATGAAGTGAATGTCTGTTCGTTCGTACTAGGGACTCCTAAACTACTGAACCGATGTTGATGAAATATTACACAGTTGTTCATACGACAGGGATGGTTTCTAAAAAAAATCATAGCAACTCATGTTGGGTAACAACTGTTACTAGATTGGCTAACACCCCTGTTTTTGGTCCGGAGTTAAAAAGGAAATCATCGACACAACGAAGAAGATGATATCATAATCAGCCTCTAACGTTCCCACTGTTGGGGGTGGGAAGGCTTTCCCTCGGTAAGAAGGAGTGCGCCGTAATCAACCACACGGGTCCTGTGTTGTGTAGGTTGGCGGATGTCGTAAGTTTTCGAGTCGTCTTTTAGAGACCCATTGTTACTGTTTAAAATTACAATCAACTTATACACTTCGTCTTATCGGCATAAGTTTGCTGGTTAAGGGATAACTTGAACAGGGCTGACTGCCAGGGGTGCATCAACTGGCCGGTCACACTTCTTAGGCACGTAGGTAACCTCGTTTACAACAACCTCTTCGCCCGAGAAAAAGCTTCTACGAAGTTATAACTTAGGGCATGTGGCTGTTTTTTTCCGAATTTCTCATAGTTTTTTTCTCGATCCCGGAATTTCTACAACGGAGACAAGAAATGAAGTTATTGTTGGAGTAACTAGCCACCCAGCAGTAGCGAAGAGTCAATTTTTTTAAGAGGTAACCCGGAGTACATATCTTTACTGTATAGAATATTATTGGCTATAGAATGCTGACGGATTGTCCCATTTTTCAAAGGGAAGCCGGTAGGAAACGGGTTGTATGGAACCTTCGCCACTTCCGTGCAGTGAATGTGGGGGATACGGCCGTTTACCTTTGTTTATTAATTTGAAGGTCCATGATCCATTTTGCGATACTTGCATTTCGGGTAATCAAGCCGAGGGAACGTTGACTATGGGAGAATAATCTGACCAAAACCGTTTATGTATCCTTTGAGTAAGATTATGTTGTTGTCGCTCGATGGAAGGGTGTGGTGAAGCAGGTTTTTAAAAATATAAAAATCAAGCTTGCGGTAACGCCGAAATTTAGTGATGACATCATCCGAACTCGACAAAGACACCTCATTGGTAAATAAGTTAAATAGAATTTCCAAAAAAAAACAAGTTTTTAGTTACAGTAAAGAACAGCCAAAATAACAAATTCAATGGAGGGTCTATTGAATTTGGTATTTTGGCTGTTCTTTCATTGGTCAACCCTGACAAAGTGGCCAGGATTCAAGATTCCGTTAAAATGGATGATAATGAGACTGCAGCAATATTTTACATGGCGCGACTGCCTACCTGTCCTCCACAACCCAGTTAGTACTAGGTAATACGATACCCCTTGGTAAGACTGGTTGTCAGACTTTCGGGCCATTGTCTACCTGTAATGACTGTCAAAGATCTATAAATGACAGCCGGGACCAACGGTTTAACTTGCTTTCCGAGGCACGAAGGAAACTCGCTATGTAATGGGTGCTCACCCATCCACAGACCAACCTAGCCAAGCGCGGCTTAACCTGAAGAATGATCCGAGCGGCTGGTATTATTTAGTTACGAGTTATTACCTTCCTATCTGAAACTTACATCTTCTATATACCAGTTTAAGTGGCCATACGTGTGTTTTAGCCTTATTTGGTAGCCTTCTTTTCTGCTCGCAATTCGATCTTCAAATAAGGATGACATGATCTATATAGGTACCTTCCATAAGTAAATAAATGCTTATTGACTACTATGTGACGCGTGACCTTCGGAAATCCCATGTAAGTGGTGCCTCATTGATTAGCGGGCCTTTAACAAAAAGGGACCTCAACCGGTTCAGAACTGCGAAGCCTAAACGTAGTGATGGGCAAAGGTCTTTGAAACAAACGAACTATTCGAATGTTTGGAGATGTACTTTCGAATAATGAATCTGTCATGCTGATAAATATATTTTCTTCAAATGTTAACGCAACGAAATATTCCACTAATAATTAGGTAGTTCGAAAATTTAGAGATTGTTATTACAAGTTAAAGACTAAATGCGTCAAGTTTCTTATCGAATATTGAACTGATTTAGCTTTTAAAAGGTTATCAAAAGGTTAAAGATACTGAGACTTTTACTAAAAACATGGTAATTACAGCAATTGAGATTATTTAAACCTACCTACGTGTCTTGTTTTGCAGTTTAAATCATTCTCAAGGCCAGACTTGTCATGAGTTATGTATGTTACTGCGTTTACAGCAATGTTTTCATTTATCATAAAAACTACAGAAATTCAAAACTATCAATCAATCAAAACGTTTATTTCGAACAAGAGTCCATAATAATATGGGTTATGGGTTACTATGACTGTTCAGTTCAGCTATAAAACTTACAATCTCGAACCTCTCGTTTGTTCGCATAACTATTCGAGTGGAACACTCGATTAAGCCCATCCCTACATCTAACGCAGTTGCCTTGACTCAAATAGTTTACACCTACCCACACTGTTTCGCTGTACAGCCTCCGATTCACTGTCCTTGTCTATCACACGCTAAAACGTGCGACAGAGCATTGTATTGACAAACAAGAGTTTCGCAATCGGAAAACCAGTTGGCTGTTACGTCGTTTTAAAGGGAATTGGTCACGCATGTTTGTATTGCTAAAAGAAAAAAGTTTTATTGATTTATTTCTTAGCGGTTTACAAAGGCTGTAACAAATTGATATAAGAACCTTCTCTTTGAGGGTTAGTCTACAGATTTTTACTGTTGTACCTATTTTTACAACTTTAACCGTAACGTACATTTTTTTTAAATTATTTGGTAATTGCAAAATGTGTAGTCATCAATTACACTTTTTTGTTCGTTACTAAATGTTTAATTACTTAGCTAGACCTTAATGTTAACAAGATTTAAATAATCAAGCCTGTCGATGATTCCGCATTTAAAAAAAATAACAATTAGCTGCAATGTTTTTCGATTTAGGACTAATTGAAGAGCCAAAAAAAAAATACTTAGTTTTATTTAGAATTTGTGAAGGACAATGTAGTGCGTCAAAAAAAAACTGCCAAAATAAATAGTGCTGTTCATTTATTTTATGTCACGTGCTAACTAACTAACATACTTACATGGATAGTGCGAAAATTCTCGAATATTGTTTCCCAACACTTTCTGGGTCAAAGTTAGGTACCGTCGAGTACCGATTGCCCCATTGTTGCTTAGATTGGGTTTGAGTTCGAATTATTAATGACTTGCACACAATAAGGCCCCGTATATTTTAAACACTATTGATATTTTTCTATAAGGACCCGTGACCCGCGTATTTAGGTCACTGACATACTTCTACAGTGAGTTATGCCATTATGTTTGACAAGCCCCAAAAGTATGGAGACTTGATAAGAATTTACCTATGTAAATTCTTATCAAGTCTCCATACTTTTTTTTTTTTAGTAACGTGCAAGCTAAACGTTTGCTTGTACCTTAAAAGTCAGTAACTTCAAAAATACTTTAAGAACTTCAAACATTAATCTACAAGGAGCTCGTGGCTAAATAATAACAGCCGCTCGGGTCGATGTTTAGGTTAAGCCGTGCTTACGAATACCTAGGTTGCCATTACATACCGAGTTTCCTCCGTGCCTCGGAAAGCACGTTAAGCCGTTGGTCCCGGCAGTCATTTATAGATCTTTGACAGTCGTTACAGGTAGTCAGTGGCCCGATAGTCTGACAACCAGTCTTACGAAGGGGTATCGTATTACCCAGTACTAACTGGGTTGTGGAAGTCAGGTAGGGAGGCGCTCCATGTAAAATACTGACAGACTCGAAGCCGACCCCAACATAGTTGGGAAAAGGCTAGGCAGATGATGATGAAACATTAATCTACATATTAAGTTCCTATAAAGTTGGCTTTCTATTAGATTAATGAAAGCACACAGAACAAAATACTTTCATATTTTTGTTATGTAACATAGAAACTTAGAGACAGTGATTGTGTTGCATCATCTGGCAGTAGATTCTCATTGGTACCCACCTACTGACATGAGGTACCTAATACCTTTGTGATCTGCGCCGCAAACTGCCTCCATTGTCATTAGATACTTTGTAAGTACATACCTTATTCATTGTAGTAGCTAACTAATCTTACTAGTACCTATTGTAAATAAAAAAGTATTTTGTTGGTTTGCTCCTTAAACCGACTTCCAAAAGAGGAGGAGGTTATGTTCCGTGCAGCAACAGGGTCACGAATCGAGTTGATTTTTTGGATAAGGAAATCGTAAGGACCAGAGGATGATTATATAGCGCGAGTATAATCAGCCTTTATTATTGGGAAACATAATAAACATAACTGCTGGGAAAGATGTCTCCTCTCTATGAGAGTGAGTGGGGCACTACGGAATCCACCACGTGGGCCCAGTGCGGGATAATAGATGTCCCATGACTTCGACATTTTGGTTCTAGGACATGCCGGTTTCCTCACAATGTTTTCCGGCACCATTTTGAGAGCAGTAGTGATCATGAAATAATTTAAACAAAACAATACGCCTGTTTGGATTCGAACTCACGACCTACCAATCGTAAATCGTGGCTAATAGGCCACTACTCCTCTTTGATAATAAAGGCTTCTTTAAATCACGAAAATACTCGGTTGTTGTGGGACAGATCAACGAAGCCACGGTCAAAAGTTATAGCGCATTAAATTGAATTTACTTAGTCCCTTCCCAAGTGTAACTTGAAGCCAGCATTAACAAGGATGTAAAGCCACTTGAGGGGCTTCACGTCTTTTGATTAGGGACGATCGCCCTACATTAATTTATCCTCACGACTAGGAGTGATTATGGATTATCCTACCTATTAAACAGGACTGAGTTTTTAAACCCTGAGGCGCCATGGTGCAGAGCTTTTGATAACATCGGTATTTTAACGTTTGGGAGACTACCTGAACACTGGTTAGACCAGGTTTTAATATATAAGGTCTATCTTTTCATACACGAAATATTTTAAGAGTAACTTCTATAAGTCGTAAAGACGCCATAGCAACGAAAAAAGAATATCTGAGTGTTTTTTTTTACGAAATTATTATAATTCTAAAATTTTTGAGACTTTTTGCATAAAACCTTTACTCCCATATTCTTACAATGACAGTAGGTAAATACGACGTAGGAAACTAGCGTAATGGATGTTCAAAAATAAGGAGGTAGTATTTATTTTGTGGATCAAGTAATTTTAAATTATTTATTTTTTATAAAAATATAGTCAGATAAAAAAAAAAATCCCTTGAAATGGCTTCGTTATAGCCGTTAGATGATTCCCTGAAAATATTTCGTGTATGAATAGTTAGACATTATAAATCCGCGGCATTTAAACGAGGCGGTAGGTGGTCTAAAATTAGACTGGGTAGTTAGCTTACTGGTCAGAATCAGAGGTCAGATGCACTTGACGAAGCCAGAAGGCAGAAGGAAGTAGACCCTAACCAATTAGGGACTGATACTAATTATCAGGTTTGGCAGATTTAAACGCTCAATGGACAAGTTTACTGCCCTTACGAGCCAAACAAGTTTAGCTTAGGTCATTGTACAAAGGTTGAAATGTTCTTTAATAACGGGCTCGACAAGGTACCAACAGATATGTACGTAGGTAGTACATTAATGTATTAATAGAATATCTCTTAAATATGTACACCATACGAATGAAATTTGCTTAAACGTAAATATTTCGTATAGGGTGACACGTGGTAATCATCAGTATTTTTTTTTTTTTTTTAACTTGGTAAAATCATCAAATGAGTCCTCCCACCCAGGGCAGAGCGGGAGGGACTGTCAGACTTGTACTGACTAAAACCCACGGTGTCCTTCAGTAGCCCTTTATGTTCCAGGGTCACGGTAATTCTATGAGTCCCGCGACCCTATGAGTCCCGCGACCATCATCAGTGTTTGCATGATTGTATAGACGACAACAGACGACAGCACATCAAGGTACCCGAAACTGTTAAATCTTCCCGATCAACCTTGAACCTAATGCTTTAGCGATAAAGTTGGAAATCTATTGAAGAAATTTGACAGATTGTAGTAGCTTGATGTACTAAAAAACTTCGAAATGCCATATTGGTTACATAAAAATATTTTTTCGAAATGTACAAGAACGACTAAAGTAGGTAATGTATCTTTTTATTGGTGTCGACATCAATGCATTTAAGTCAAAAAGAGTTGCAGATATGGTGAAATATTTTTCGCTGATCAAGTCGTGTTTGGCAAGTGGCCATTTGACTTTCTCGGTAGTATATAAGTAGTGTCACCTTGTACCCAGTTTGTACTAAATCATTTTTTCCCGATAAAACAACAATAATCGTGAGAAAAATTTTGCGTATTGAATGTGGACGGCTATAAGAGTAGAGGAAGAAAGAAACGATGGATGGACTGTGTGAAAAATGTTATGACAAGAAAGGAGGTGTCTGATGAGATGACGAGTAATAGTATGTAAGAAGTAGACAAGCTGCACCGACCACAAATAAATTGGGATAAGGGCAAGAGAATTATGATGATGAATCTTCATCCCTTCGAAATTATTTCTCAATACGGATCGCAGCAATTTTTTCAGGAAAAAAAAAAAAAAAAATACAATTGAAAAATTTACTCCGATCATATGACATCGAACCAATAGCGTAATCGATAAACTATGTTACGAATACCCAAGAAACCGGGAATAAGGCATCGCTGGAAAAAGAATCAGGTCGTGGCATTATTGGTGTTGGCTCCAACCCAATATTATACGACTTTTAACCTATAATTACATTAATTACTCATGAGCCATTGGCAATCTGGCAATGAGAAGATTTACGAATCCGCCTTTCCGCTGAACCCTTTTTAGAAAGTTATAACTCATACTAATATTAAAAATAAAAGTGAAAGTTACTCCGTCTGTCTGTCGGTAACCTGAGCGGGTTTACATGAAATTTGTCATATTTCAAACAGACCAAGACTTCGATTAGGACATGGTGTACTATTTATCTTGAAAGTATGTTGCCATGGGATGATTTCCGCCCTCCACATAAGCGGAGCCGTTGAAAAAAGCTAGTCTTTCATATTCTAATAGAAAAGAATGATTGCTAACTACATAGAAACGGAAAATTAATGCGCTTTTTAACCGACTTCAAAAAGGAAGAGGTTATCAAGTCGACTGAATTTTTTTTTGTTGTTTTTTTTTTTTTACACTCATTAAATGTCTCATGAATTTTTGCACTCAAAGTCTTTGTTCAGAAGTTTTCTTTCTTTGATTCCTTCTTCTTATTCCTTGGTGAATAAGATTTATGGTAAGTTGTTTACGTGAATAAACTTATGAAGTCCAACAATTATTAACATAATATGATGATTGTGCTTTATATACGTAGGAAGGTATTCTATTTACGTATTCTTGATGGCGCCTATTAGTATAATTTCATTGTTCACAGCGTTTCACACGTATAGATGTAATTACGACATAATACAATCAAGTGACGAGGGGAAGATATTTTATCAACAAAATACAGTAAAAAATAAGTGCTTAGTTCTTTTTTTTTTACATTAATTCGACTGTTTTTCTCACCGATTTGACTAAGTATGTATAACAAAGAATAAATAAAATATTTGTCTTTTTTTTTTCTTTATTTGTTTATAGAGGGTTTTCTGCGACTTTTTTTTTTGAGCTTTGGACGTCTTTCTGCTGAAATGATGATGATGATGATGAGGGTTTGATCATGACACATAGATGAGAAATAGAATGTCCCTATGAGAGTGGCATGGTTATCCATGCCACTCTCATAGGGACATTCTATGTCTATCTACGCTTAATACCTAAGTTTACCATTTTGTATAGTTTTTTGGCTGTCCTGGACAAGGTGGCAGCCAAAATACTATTATATGTTTGAACATGAGCATTATTTTAATCATCATCGCCATCATTCCTTTGTACCAATTCATTTAGGGTCGGTGCAGCATATCATTGTCTTCCATATTCTTCTCTATTACTCGTCATCTCAGCAGGCACCAAGTAACGAGAGAAATCACGAATTCCATTCAAACATAACAAATCTCTTGGTAAGATCTGGCCCATGTCATACAAAAAGAAAAAGATCATATCTTTTTCCATACCTCTGCCCTACGAGTACCTACTTATTGAGTGAATCTAACCAACTTTCACTTAACCCATTAAACAGGTTTACAGCCGAAAAATATTTGCTCAGGGCCGGTACATTACCATTAGTCGGCCCTTATACGACAACATTACATGTGTTAGTCGACAAACTGACCTAGTGACCTTGTTACAACAACATGGTGCATAGGAGTGCCATCGTTGCGACCGTATGGTTATTGTTCAAAATAAGTGAACAGGTAAATTTTATTCTTAGTAACAATAAATGTAGCTTGGACCTTGTTCCTGATACCGGTGGGCTACATTTTTAAAATATTTTTATTTAATATTGTTTTTATTTTAAGAAATATTTAAAAATGTATACGATTTATATGAAAATAAATAAAGGAAAATAATGCACGTAACTTATTTTATAGGTAATATGGCAATGAGTAGTCACGGATAATACGGACATACACTAAGATACAATGGATAGATTCAATGCATACTGCATATTAATTTGTTATACACGCAGTTTAAAAACTGATTTTGAGTCACATCAGCAAATGTAGGTGCTGTTGAGTGGCTTTTTTTGGGATTGACTATAATTACATAAAAATATAATTAATTAATTAATTACATTATTTAAGTTCTATTTGTAGTCTGTATATAATGTACATAATATATGTTTAATAATAAATTAAAAGTTAATAAAAAGTAAAATAAATAAAAGGAGGTTTTTCTGCAATATCTGGGTACCAGTGGCGAAGGTTCCATACAACTCGATTCCTACCGGCTTCCCTTTAAGAAACGGCACAGTCAGTATTCTACACACAAATAATATAATCACATTAAAGATATGTACTCCGGTTTACCTCTTACAAAACTTGACCTTCGCTACTGCTGGGTACCTAAGTTTTTGACCCTCACATACCAACTTAGTTATTAGCCGTTCTGCTCATAAAAGATTCGTACAAGATATAAAAACCACAAATTTTGTGAGAAATTAAAACTAAAGTCTACTAGTGCTATTCAAAAACCTACAAAAAACATTTTAATGTTCACAATACACCACATAGTATAATAACAAGGACGGAAAAAATTAATTGTGTAACAAAAAGTCGTCACCTTGTTTTTTTTAACCGTCAATTACAATGTGATTCATGTCCAAGAGGCCATTAATAGGCCCCCTTATTGTTAGGGGTCCCCCATCTATTCAACAGTCAACTCTATTATGACTTCACTTTATAATGCTATAGTAGTGATAATAAACAGGAGTAATTGTGCCTGGCAATGCGGAATGTCACATTTTATATCACGATCAAATTAATCAAATCTAATCTTGTTATATCACCACATACAATATTCAAGATTAAGTGTGATCATTCAAATAATTTAATAATCATTCATTTAATGTACGGACATTGTATAACTGCGACAAAAAAATCTGTGTTGGAAATGCTAAGAATTTGAAAAAGAGAAATAATTTCTAAAAACAAAAGAAGAACTGAATAGAGAATATGTTTGGAATATCAAAAGTGTATCTATAACTTAAAATTGGTCAAAAATTCATTTATATACGCGACAATTAAACAAATATCATAGTTTTACAGTCAACATATTTACGAATATTGTAGAAATCTATTTTATCTAGCCATATTCCCACGACTCGAAACAGTAGTATCTGAAAGAGGCTTGACCCATGACCTGACTTCGTTGCCCCCATATCATATCTTGAGGTCGGGGTTCTTAATATGCCTAAATACCACTTGCCTCTAATTTATACCGGCTGGTGTTTCATCTTGGCAACAGCGTAATACCGTATAATAGTTAAATTATACACAAGTTTGCAAAAAATTAAGACACTTGTGTTTTTTTCTTTGTTGAAGTTCTTCGCAAGGCCAAAAAAACAAGTGCTAGATATTTGCAACGTAGTTTATGTTTGTTTGTGTGTGTGTATTAATAGTAAAAATGTGTAGCCATCAACTACTATTTTTGCAATATTATCGGCAGGTGACTGTCTTAAAAATATTATATTTGGTAGAGTAAAGTTTAGTGTTAGTAGGCTACTAATTTAATTAAGGAGGTAGTTAATTAAATTAGTATTAAGTAGGAAATAATAGGCATGGATGGTCCAGCAGTAGACTTATTAGATAAGCCAATAAATAAGAAAATGTTGTGAACACTTGTAATTGGTACCTACATAAGAACCCTAACATACAGATTTATTGTAAAACTAGCGACCCGCCCCGGCTTCGCACGGGTGCAATATATACGTATAAACCTTCCTCTTGAATCACTCGATCTATTAAAAAAAACCGCCTCAAAATCCGTTGCGTAGTTTTAAAGATCTAAGCATACATAGGGGCAGACAGACAGCGGGAAGCGACTTTGTTATTTACTATGTACTGAAAACATCACTACATACTCTTGGCGTAACTATTTTAATAAAATAAATTTAACAATAAAGCTAACACAATTTATTGTGCTTAATAAATTATGTTGTTTGTCAAGTATGCAAAGTTATTCCAGGATTCAGGTTCTCTTTGTATACCTACCAAGTAATTGTACGGAATTTAATTATTAAAACATTAAAGTTTTCCTCATCTTTCCATTGTCTCTGTTTCTGCTATTAACGACCAACTGTATTTAAATGTATTGCCGTTCCGTCAGGTTTTGTTATAAATACTTAATATGACTCTTATTGCTTTTGTTATTATTTTCAGGCGGATGTAGGTACTTATTTCGATAATTTAATAATTTGTTATGCCGACATTAAATTGTGGTTTTATTTATCGTAAAACTTGAGTGTATCTAAAACCTAAGACAATCTTATTACGCTCATAAAATATATGAAAGCTTTGTTGTGTGTATATCAGTAGCGAAGGGTCAATTTTTGTAAGAGGTAAGCTGGAGTACATATTATCTTTGATGTGATTATATTACTTGTCTATAGAATACTAACTGTGCTATTTTCCAAAGGGATTCCGGTAGGAATCGAGTTGTATGGATCTTTCGCCACTGGTATCTATCTATTTATATTTTCGTTAGTTTTGTCGGATTTGGCGAGCATAAACATAGCTTTAATGTATTTTATGAATGTATTCCGCCTATACAAGGTGTAACATAATAAAAGCAAGACAGAACAAAAGTTGTACAGTTTCATGGTCTGAGACACCACACGAGAGGTCTTGCGTTTATTATGTTACACGTTGTATATATATCCGCCTATTTATATTTTCGTAAATAATTCTTTAAGGTTGATTCGAACGAGAACAATCATGTGGGGTTCCATTTATGCAGCGATAATTTGCGTTCAAATACGATAATCGACAACTTCTTACGACTACAATAGGAAATTAATTGTCAATAGCGTCTATTAATTCTGACCAATGGTGTGATTTGCCGCCATCGTGAACACAATGGAGCTGGTCACGCTTCATCGTGAGGTCATGGCTTTTTTATTGAATGAATCCCATTTGGGATTATGCGGGCAGGGACATAAATCAAACGGATATAAATTATTTTACAAAACAGTTATTCCTTTTTTGTTACTTCCTTGTTTCGTGGATTTTGTAACTATTCAGTTTCTTTATAAGGTTCAGTTTTGCACTTTCAGACAAATATGGCACTTTGAGAATATTTAACTTGCTATTATCGGATGTAACACACTCACAAAAGACGCCTTTCCGCATACATTTTTCCTAGCCTTATTAAAAATCCACATTCGGTTCCGATGTGGTTGAAAAGCAGTCGATTCCACACAAGTACAGTTTTCAATGGATGTTTTCAATGGATTCCAAACAAGTTGGCATAATCCTAATTGGATGACTGTGCCGCGTAAATAGATCTCTTAGGAGATGAATCATACTGATTATCTCGGATAAAATATAGTTTAATGTCCTTGGACCATTATCTAATCGTATCAACCAATTATGAGCCATTGTTCTATTGACACTGAGACGGTTTTTGGGAGACTATTTTATCGTAAAACTGTGTTTTTTTGTTGAGTTTGAGGACGGAACTAAAACTATTTTTTTCCAACTAGCTCCACCCAACCGCAATTCTATCAGGATCTGTGGATTTCTTTGTCGTAAAAAGTATTCTATGTCGTTTGGTAATAGTGTAGTTTTTTATTAGTGAAATATTTTTTATAATCGGATCAACATTTTCTGAGATTACTTTGTACAAATATACTAACAAATTTTTAACTCAAATTCTAGTGTTCGCAAGCGACTGCTGAGCATGGGTTCGATTCCCGGGTCGGGCATAATGTTACTGGGTTTTGTCTTCAGGAATTTCTCAGTAGCAGCCACGGAGTCAGGATTTGTGCCCGGCTTATGGCAATAGCCTCGCCCCCTATTACATGGGACTTAAACATAACTGGCGAAATGTGGGTGTACTATTAGGTACACCTCTGGGAATCTGGGATTACAGGCGTGATGTTATGTTAACGACTTTTTGACTCAAATTAAAAATGGCGAATGTCAGAGACCATTATAGAAACAGTATAGAAACATTAAAAGTTCCTTTCATGTCACATGAAATCATGGGAGGGTAAATATAGCCATACTACATCTACCTACCTGATTTCCTTTGACCTTCAACCATCAGTTATTTTTAGCTTTACTACTATTATGAAGGGAATAGTGACGCCATTTATCTCTATTACCTCACATTTGTGGAACTACGCCAGTAAAACGCGGTTTATGATTTAGTTTCAAATTTACTTGTGTTTAATGTGTTTAGTAGATATCTTTAGGCGGCGTGTTTCCGTTAAACATCGTCGTCAGTTATACGAACATTAACTCACGCCCTTTTCCATGGCGGTAGGCAGAAACTAAACAATAATTAATAAAAAAACTAAAAATGTCATTAACAAAAATAATTTGTTATAAGCATAACAATTTTTTTTAATTTTTATTAAATTATGGTTTTATTTATTGTGAAACTAGGGTATATCTTGTAAAAATAAAAAAAAATACTAAAAATGTTAATAACATTGTGTAATGACATTTTTTTAAAATTAAATTATTATATATTAAATTGTCGTTTTATTTATTGTGAAACTTGGGTGTATCTTCTGTATATAAAACCTGAAACTTTCTCATTATACGCTGAATCCGTCGAAACTAACGAAAATATCAACAGGCAGATGTAAATATACCAAGTCAATAATGTCGTAAGGTTAATTCGAACGAAAACGATCATGCGGGGACTTATGACGGGCGAATTTGTGATCAAATACGATAATCGACAACTTCTTACGAAATTAAGAAATTGAAATCACGCTACAGGCCAATTCCGACAAATACCGGAAATTTGTCAATGATTAAATTGCATGAATACCTACCTACAACGAAAATATGGCTGCCAGAGTTTGTTTAATGGAGATGGAGTATCGACCTAGTTTCACTTTTTTAGTGTCCTAAGGGATTTTATTACTGTACTTTGAATTGATTAGCTGTTGCTACTACGCAGCAGAAGAAGGTACCTACTACTCATGCTTGCATGACTTACTTATCGCATAAAGTATTCGGAGAATAAAATTAACTTTTGCGAGTAGGTTACATCGTACAAAGAAAAGACTAGTAAACTTAAACATTTTCTATCAGGTTTTGCCCGCGGATTTGCTCGCGATATGGTCGTAAATTATCTCTCGGAAACTTTTTAAAAGCCTATGACACTCGGGGATAATGTAGCTACCCATTAGTGGAAGTATTTTCGGAATTGGATCAGTAGTTCCGAAGATAACCGCCTATATTCAAACTTACAAATATACAAACTTAACCTCTTTATAATTAACATAGATCTGATAGAATTAGATAACTAATTTTGGCGAACGTTAATAAATCTTTGGCAATAGTAGATACCTATTTTGGGACTTTAATTCGAGTTGAACAAATAATAAAGACAAAGCTAAAGCTACCACTTTCTGGTCACGGGACTCATAGAATTACCGTGACCCTGGAACATAAAGGGCTACTGAAGGACACCGTGGATTTTAGTCAGTACAAGTCTGACAGTCCCTCCCGCTCTGCCCTGGGTGGGAGGACTCATTTGATGATTTTACCACGTTAAAAAAAAAGCTACCACTTTCTCAACCAAAATAGCTCAGTAACCTACTAGCATATACCCACAGCAGATTTTTGTTCACAAACATACTATGTATAAACAAATAACTACAAACAAAACATTCTCACTTCTGTACATTGTATTATAATGTTTACAACACTCACAAAACGATTTTCCCACATATCCGTTTCCGGACCAACAAATAAAAATACCCACGATAAAATCATGAATACATTAATCTTATGGCTGTAGAAAGTCCCTTCACCGCATATTTTCCTACCTACGAAGGGCTAAGTGTGTCAAACAAATGGCGACGTGATAACACAAGTGAAAGCGACCGAAACCGATGTACATTGAAATGTACCATTAAGTGTAGTATGGTACTTTGGGACTAGTGTTAAATATTTATAGGACTGCGTAACAATCTTGGTACTTTTTTCACTGCTGCGTCGTCAGTTGTTACCGCCTTTGAACGAAAGTATCTACTTATTTAGCTTGTATAAATGACAATTAAGAACGACAGAGAGTCGGAACTCTTGTAAAATGAGTTTTCGTTCTGACTTTGTTTTTTTTTTCTGTCTTCATATTTTATGACAGTGCTTGCTGCCTTCTATTATTTTCAAACCTCTTGATAACATCTGCGTTCCTACTACCTACAGCTAACGTAGTCTATACAAAGAAATTGAAGTGTTTGTAATTTCAAAACATGTTTAAAGTATTAAACAAAATTTTTGTCTGTTTGTTCCGGCTAATTTGATGGACCGATTTTGACGGGACTTTTACTGGCAAATAGCTGATGTTACTCCTTAACTTAGGTTATTTAGGGTACCATGCAAAAGAAATAAAAACCCTCAAAATTCTTAACAAAAACCAATTCAAATAAGGAAGTAATATTTTAGAATAACTTGACGCGAACGAAGGTCGCGGAAAACTGGTAGTCAGAATGTAAATTAGAAGATAAACGTACTCGTTTCGGTTGTTTTCCCATTTATAATAGCTATCTATTCTATCCTAGCAGTTATCTGATTCAAGCTCATTATAATATGATGAGACAAAGTACTGATGTCATATTTCTATTGTGATCTCTTTAATATTCTTGTGTAGGAGTTAGCTGCATCAAGTCGTATTTGTAAAATTGTTCTAGTGCAAGTGCATCCTCTTTACCTCAGATCTCGGATTTCAGTCGACAACCTTGGTAAAAATATTATTTTACATAATCAGTCCAAAATATTCCCAGAGCTGGTAACCCAGGACTGCTCTCTGTGAGAGAGAACCATTCAATCTATACTTATTTAATATTATAAAGAGGTAAAATTTATTTGTATGTAGGGGGTAATCTCCGGAAGTAATGAACCAATTTTAAAAATTGTTTCACTGGTAGAAAGCTACATTATTCGTGAGTGCTATAGGCTATAAATTATAAAGATATCACGCAAATTAGCCGAGCTATCAAAATTTTATTGATTATATTTATATTTTTTGTTCTGAGTAATGTCACGTAATCAAAAACAAAAGACTGTTTATTCATGAAACTGAAATTAATGATTCAATCAATGACTTTACTGGTCTTTTTGTTGATCGCATAGTCAGAATTTAGCAACTGTGCCTACAACAATTCAATGAAAGTGCAAATGGAATATTGTTTTTTGTGATGATTCATATTGTGACGTATGTTGTTGTTAAACATGAATCGAAAGGTGAGTAATGGATTTATTGTTCTTTTAAATAACTCTTTATATACTCTTTATATAATAACGATTTTACTGAAACGTTTTTCCTTACCTTCTTCTTATCGTTTTATTTTTTTCATCCTGGAACCAAAAATTCGAAGACATGTGACATCTACCAACCCGCATTGAGCCAGCGTGTTGGATTATAGCCCATTCTCTCTCATAGAGAGGAGGCCTGTGTCCCAGCAGTGGGAGCATTATAGGCCGATTATGATATGATATGATATGATATGTTTTTGGCTGTTTTGTATGACTTAACAATAATAATAAAATTTAGTATTGAAAGATTTCATGATTTCATTAACGTGAACAATAAATCTAAATTATATCATTAAAAAGGAACTTTCTAGTTGCAAACACAAAAAATGCAGACTATTAAAAACCAGTTAACTCACGTAACAGAGTAAAATATTTACTTTCCTCCATAAACGTGTGTAAAAATAAAGTTTCATTTCGATACAGGTTGAACCGGTTGTAAGTGGACTCGCCCACGGCGTTTTATGTAACAGAGTAGTAGTAAATAACATTCGTTATTACACACAGTAAAGTTGAAGTAAATCAAGATGACGGGTATTTTCGCAAAAAATATATTTTTGGGAAAACAAAATGTAACCGACTTCAAAATAAGGAGTAGGTTATCGTTCTATGTATAAGGAAAGTGGATACTGACTGCGATTTGAACTTGCGAACACTGGTTTACAGGGTCACTGAAATGTCAGGCTACTTACTCCGATGACAAATGGTCTAAAATAACCGTTCTATTCTAACGCATGCTATGACAGTTGTGAGTTGTCAAACAGTTGAAGAATATGGGCATATAGGCAATATTGCTCAGCCCCCTAAATTATTAGCGCGAAAATATATAGCCTATGTGCTATTCCAGACTGTAACCTATCTTTGTGCTAAATTTCATCCAGATCCGTTCAGTCGTTCTGGCGTCATAGAGTAACAAACCTCCATCCATCCATCCAAACTTTCGCATTTATAATAAGTAGTGTATTTGCTCGGGTATTCAAATTAAAAAGGTCACAGTAAAGTAACAAGTCACTTTTTACAACCCCGTCTACCTCACGCGCTACGCGCCCTTTGCTACGCACCCCTAGCTACGAGCTACGAATATTAGAAAATTCGTAGCGCTATCCCAAATCCTACCAAATCCACTGAGCTGCTACGGCGTAGTCAAATAAACATGATTATAAAGTGTTGCCTTTATTTTGTTGCTAGTAATACCCGGATTTTGAGGTATGTAAATTCCTAACCGCAATTAGTCGATGGTGCTAATTAGTTGCTATCATGACTCCGCAATTGAGGAAAAGCGAAAAACTTTGGTGAAATACATTTTTGGGTTTTTTTTGTCCATTGAAAGTTGTAAGTTCATGATATCATCACCCTTAGCTACTAAATTTTGCTTTTAGGTAGAAACTGCTGTCATCATAATTTTCTTCTAAAATTGTAATAAAACAACCATACTGTTATTATCAAAACAAAGGTGTTACTCTCAGTATTCTGTTGTTGTTAGACTTGTAATTAAAATAAGTAATTGTGGCAAAAAAACGCTTGAAATGGGTTTTTTTTTAATAATTATATTAATATTGTGGCAGCGTGACTCAGCCAGTAGTTATTTATATTTTATTTTTGACCTTCGTTTGTTTTTTACAATAGGTTTTTACGGAAAACCTGTAAAATGTAGTCGCAATATTATCTCAGCGACAATCAACACAAAAAGGTTGCGAAAAATTAACAACTATTTTTGACAGATTGAGACTAAGATAAGAATGAAAAAGTTCTCAAAAAAAAACAAGACTGGTTCTTAATATAAATGCGAACTTTCTGTATAACACAGGAATTGCCCATCGTCCTTTGTTTTCAAGGTAGCCACCATTACATCGCTAGCAAAATGTGTTTATAAATAAAGGTGACGCGCTTAACTCACGTCGTCTTTATCTAAGGTAAACATAGGTGTGAATAAGTTGTTTATTCGATGGTAATGACTGATATAATTTTCCATGTAATCTAGAACATTTTTATTCCGGATATGGTATTCAAAAACTAATATTGACCGACGGATAATTATGATTTCTGGTTGTGATGATCAGGAAAATAATAAAGACAAAGAGACAGCTGAAAATATTCGTTCATCACCATTGCAAAAATTTTTTTAATTGGTTGAATACCTTTTTAACTGACTTTTAAAAAAGGAGGAGGTTATGTATTCGGTCAGCATCTTTTTCTCATGTATGTACCCCGATTTTTCCGTGATTATTGGTCCGATTTAAGTAAATATTTTTTCATTTGGTAGAAAAAGCTAGCGCGGTGGTCCCATATGAATTTGATTTACTTTGCTTTGGTACTTTATGAGTTATCCTCTATGCATTTTTTCTTCTTCGTCTATATGGACGATGCCCCATGTGCTCATAACTTATAATTAAAATGTATAAAGTTGATAGTTGACAAGGATTTGTGTAAATCTAAAAAGAGTGAAATAAAAACTTAAAAAGAGTTTTTATCCATTACTAAATTCCCAGCCTTTATCTAGGTGGGTACTCATATTTTTAAGAGGAAAAATTTTGGAGGTAGGAAGATATCTCCGGAACTAATCATCCGATTTCAAAAATTCTTTTGATTATGGAAAGCTACAACTGTTACCGAATGCCAATATTTTTTTCCGTTCAGACGAAAAAGCGGATAAAAGCTATTCTAATATAAAGTTGATTAAGCATTTAAGAAATTTCCAAATAAGACATTTTATTGAAAATACTATCTAAACCTTCCATGAACTATCACAGAACAGACCACTGCCACCTCAGACCCAGAGACTGATTCCAGGATTAATCATTCCTGAGACCATAGATAAAGTCGTATTATGTTTCGTCAGCAACATTGATGATATAAAAGTCAAAAATGTTTGGAACTGACATAAGCTAACGAAAAGTTGATGTCAATTCTGTCGAAATTCATTGTAGAAATTTACGAAACTTATCGAAAGCGATTTTCACTTGTCCCCGTGGTTTTCAAGTCATAATGTTTAATTTATTGGCCACCCGTAAGTTTGAATGTAATAAAAAGAATTACAAAGTTTATGCAGCGCGGTAAACAAAACTCAGTGTCCCTTCACTTGTCCCCTCTCGAGTCAATGTCTTGTTCCCCTACTGAGCTTTTTTTTTTATAATATCTGCCCGTGTTGTTCAAGCAAACATAACAACTACAATTGACTAGCTGATTTTCAAAATAATATTAAACATTGATTTATTTCTCTTAATATTCTGATTCTGTGTCCATACTAACCCCATAAGGTCTACTGTATCATCGAACGAAGATTTTATTCTACAATTTTTGACCACTTTCTCAATCTTCTTTTTTTTCACTTTAGACATTGGCAGAATGGTCGACATCGGTTTTGCTTGCCATAATAAAAAATAGAATAGACTAGCTGAATTTATTATTTGATGTTTTTATAATCCAAATTTTCATCTCAAGACGTTATTAAACGGGTAGTGAATTATAATTTTGAATCCGAATTCTGAGTAGGGAGATTCTTCTGATTAAGTAATTTTTGAAGTTTAACGACACTCAGCCGACACATAATCTGCCAGAGGTAATATTTTTTTGATAACCTACATTGTGTCCCACTGTTGGGCAAAGGCCTCCCCTTTCTCCCTCCAAACCTCTCTGTTCTGTGCAATTTAAAATTTTAAGTTTTTGATTAAATAAACTTGTATAAATAAATTTATGTTCTTAGTCGTAGGTATCTTCATAAACAAGATAAACAGTTAGGTAGATTCGAAGGCTTAATTCAATAAATAATGATAAAATTATGTAAAAACATAAAATACGCACACAACAAATCCTAAATAACATGTTTTTGAACTCAAAAATCCAACACAGAATTGTACTTTATGACGTGATACAAAAAGTTTCTGAATTAAAAATAAACTTACCTTCTTTTATGAATAAAGCCAGGAGCAGTACGGGCACAAATAAGCTGAGGTTTGCCATTGTTATGGTAGAAAGTCACGCGGCACTACTTACGAAATAACAACACAAAACGAATAATAACGTGTGTCTCGTTTCTCATTCGGCGAGCGAATGGCGCGGGAACACGAGAATGAAACTGCAATGGCCTCGCTGCGGAGTCCAAACGGGCGTGTGAAACGCGGCGGGCGAAACGTTTGAGCGTTTATATTCGCTTTAACGTCTTAGACATTTATTAGAGGGACAGTTCCTGTATTCTCAGTCTCAGTCGGTCGAAAATCCTTTAATTTACCTACGTTGACACATTTTGGTCCAGTTTTTGGCATCGACTATCGCCAAGATGATATTTGCGACTACATTTTGAATGTTTATATTTACGGAAATTTGGCTTTCTAGATAATTTTCCTGAAATTATCAAGTGATTTAACACCAGTTTCACCCGAATAAAACGATGTCAGAAACATACATAATTTGTCTGTAATCTAGTCTAAAAGTTTTTGATGAATTCTATATTTCTCTGATCTGATTATTTTATTTTATTTATTGTGCGGTTCTGTCTATCATTTGATACAAACGCAGCGTTTTGGACGCTATTGTGTAGCAATACTAAAGCCGGTTTCTATGGCGCGGTAGTTGGCGCGAATACGGTAGATACTGCGTACTACGGGCCCAAAGATCAACAATTCAGATACTGAACTCGTTTAATTAGTCTTAACTGTTACTTTTATGAAATGAGACGGGTATCTCAGCAACTTTCGTAAGTGTTCAATTGAACTGCCGCATGCCGTCGACATGGCGGCTTTGGTGTATAGGCTGCAGGTCAACTTACGCACCTGTTTGAAAATATTGAGACTAAGATTTAAGTTTTTTTTTCTGTTTTACAAACAAGACAATGCATAATAATAATTGTACGGTGAGTTGTTAGTCTGTAATCAGTATAAGGTCCCAACTTTATTTATATCATTGTCGGTGAAAATTAAAATAAGATAGGTAATATTTAATTTTTTAATTCAGCACAACGATTAATATTTGCAGACCTTTAGCAGGTGGAGTTACTACGACTCCATTCAAGAGCATCATCATTATTTTTCTTTTTGATTGTATTGTAGGTAGAAACCTATCCCAAATCAGCAGTGACGATTCTGTGACCGGTTGTTTAGTCTAGTCTTTGGTGCATTTTGTCCCAAACGTGTGTTGCGAAACAGTGTCGCTGACTTGGATGGGATATTTTCGTTTCGTAACGTGTTTTAATTTCTACGAGCAGACTTCGGATGTTACAACATGTATTCAAGCTTGTGATCTTATGGAGACTATACTATACTATTTGGAGTTTGAAGTTAGCTGTAGCATAATATGGCGAGCTGATGTGCCTCCAGGATGGGTGTCTGCGGTGTGGTTGAGCTCAGTCGAGCAAACCGTACATAAGTCTAATAAGATTTGGGTTTAGTCTTCGTCTCCTACCAATCTCATGGCAAGTCTCATCCAGCAACAGACAGACTCAGCTGCCGAGTGTTTACTAATGAAGGATTGTTTAGTTTATTGTTTTAGGCAGAGAGTGTTATTGTGAACACCACAGAACAGATTTCATTGTGAGAATCTGACTTATGTGAACTGATTATGTCGTTATTGTTTTACAGTAACATGATTAGTCGTGAATATAACCAATGTTCATTGTTTAACCAGACTGTGAATAGCTGAACCATTGAGAATTCGAAGCCTAATCTTAACAAAGTTTAACAAAGCCTGACTGTTGAAGCGGTTTCAGCTATTAGCTTTCATAACACATGATCAGCAACATGAGTGCCGAATTATAACATTCGAGGCTGTGTAACGCGATTACCGAATGTCAGAGAGCCATTGTTAGTGCTTTATGCTGAATCGGACTTGGCTTCGTATTTGTTTACGCCGAAGACGCCGCGTTGCTGTGGTTACACTAGTGAATCACTAACTAACTAATTGCGTCTTGAATTGATGAAGGGATGATACTCAAGTGTCGTTGATGCAAAGCCGTGCCCTTGATGCTAGTGCCGTAGAAACTAAGTGAAACTGTAAGTCACTATAGCAAACAGAATACAAAATAAGCTCCGTATGATTACAACAGCCGACAACAGTAGGTATGTTAAAAGGGAGGTAGGTACCTGGAGACGGCTTAGTTGGTTTTCCGTTGGTAATTTTGTCTAATGTACATACATACACAAAGTATACAAGGTGTAACATAAAAAATGCAATACCTCCCGTGTGGTCTCTCAGACCATGAATCTAAACAGCTTTTGTTCTATGACTTTTAGAAATTAACTAATTTACCTACTTATTTGAAACCGTCCTATATATTAATCCTCCATTTTAGGAAGATGATACCGTGTCTCCTCCAGGGATCGAAAAGGTTCCCGAAATACCGGTAAAATACCGGTATTTAGTGGTTCCGTTACTTAGAACCCGAACCGGAACCGGAACCTAAATTGGAACCTTTAAGAACCTATATTGTACCGGTTCTTCTTCAAAGCGAGTCTATGTATTAATTAATAACAATAATAACAGTAATTTTATTACTCTAGATTATTCAAACCACTATCTAATAATATTTGCTGACACTGTACAGTACAGCCTTCCACTCGCTAATATTTCGAAGGCGAACTGAAAGAAAAGACACGCCAGGCACGCGTCAAACATACCCCTTCTTTCTTGGAGAACCTTTAAATCGGATGATACGGAACTGGTATATTGGAACTTTTGTTTGGAACCGGTACTTTGGAACCAGAACCGAACCGGAACCTGAACCGGAACCGTACCGAAAAGAAGAACCTTTTTAAAAACCGAAATGAAGAACCGGAACCCAAATTCGTAACGGTTTTCAATCCCTGGTCTCCTCCCATCTTCACAAATCACAGTGTAAAAATCTCCGAAATTCGTCGACTTTTGACGAAATTCCTTCCTTTCAGCATGCTTAGCATGACCACCGTAGAAACGAACAAAATGACAGATCAACAAAGGAAATCTGACATTTTTTCGATTCTTCTGTCGACAAAACCCGCTTCTACGGTGGTCATGCTACGCGTGCAGCCCCCGTAGCATGACCACCGTAGACAAGGATTTTTTTGACGGATGAATCGACAAAATGACAGATTGTGTCGACACAATGACAGATTTCTTTGCACTATCCGTCATTTTGTCGATTGTTCCGTCAAAGAAATCCTTGTCAACAGTGTTCATGCTACGGGGGCAGGAATCAATGAGTCTTTCTTTGGTAGACTGTGCGACACTAATCTGCTATAAAATCTATTTTAGGACCAAATGTTTTTCACTCGGCAACTTCCCACATTCTTCAGAATAGTTTTGGTCACAATAACAATAACAACTTGTTTAGTTGCATGTGTACCGAAATAGATTATGACAACAGTCGTTTATAAAATAGTTCATAGATACCTCCACGCGCATATACCTACTTACTTTAAAAAAAGCCGGCCAAGGCTAGTTGGGCTCGCGCACCGAGGGTTCCGTACAAAACTTGTAGGTATTTTGTTATTAAACTAAATATTTACGGTTTTCCGATTATTTCCTATACATGTGCTGTAAGACATTGCTTCTTGCCAAATTTCGTGATTCTAGGTCAACGGGAAGTACCCTATAGGTTTTGATCCCCTTGAGAAATTGCAAAATATGCGATATAAACGGTCATACCTTTTGATTGTATTGATTTTTTCACTGCTCCAAGGGTTAGCAGACTTGAGTATTTGATATTAATTTCGGCTTAATACTTTCATGCGTTCCTGAGAAAAAGGGTCTTGCCGACTGAGGTCAGGATCCCTCAAACATACAAACCTAGTTAACAAAGACATAGAAATAACAAAAAAGCTGTTTACTGGAATATCTTATTCCACTAATCAATCGTCGGATCATTTAGTTCCCTACAAAATGGTTGAGTTGAATGGTGCTGATACATGCGTAATGTTCGTGAACAGGCGCTGTCAGTTGTGACTGGTCATCTCCTGGTTGCCACGGCTTATTGAATTAATTATTTTATTTTTGAATTGTTTTTACTATGGACACTTTTAACGTACACATCTTGCTACATCGTTCTCACATAATGTACCATCTCAACATTAATGATGTAACCAAGGGTTTGTAAAAGTATTCTGATTTAAAAGAGTGTCCATGGAGTTTCTTCTCCATAGAGATCTACGTTAGGGAATGGGCAACTACAGTTCTTTCACAGTTTTTATGCCTTGTGACTGTAGCTACTGTATTATTGTTGTCTTTGTTTCGACAATTCAAAAGTGCCTGTAACTGGCCTACTTGAAATAAATGCTTTGGTTTTGATTTTTGATTTTGAAATGCAGGTAGGCAGAATAATATACAAAGCCTTTTAATCATCGGTTGTATTAACCTATTGTATAAGCCTAGGTATTGTATTGTATTAACTGTACCTACTTTGATAGGTATGTAGGTCTGGGACATGTTCCAAATGAGTAACCCCGTGATCCCGATACCCGGCTGACGAATACTAACTGTTAGTGAAAATACAAATAATACAATACAGGCACTTCTTATAACTTGTAAGCAAACTTTTAAATAAATTCTACCCATTATAATGCCTTTATTTCTGCACCCCTCAATATTGTAATCAACTAAGCGTTTGCTATAGTAGTGACATCTGTTTGTACAACATTTTTCGTACTCTGAAACTAGATGGCGCTTTGTTTAGTTATAGCGTCGGGGAATAGATGTCGCCAGTGTCGATGTGTTAAATACTTGGACCTCGTTGTCTTGGTGATGTTTATGTCAAAAACGACTTAAGACATTAAAGTATTTAAAGTGCAGCAGTATTATTGACCTTGAATGACATTGTTAAAAGGGCGCTGTTGATAATCATTAGTTAAATTGTTAATTTAAATTGTATTGAAAAATTATGATGACGGTATCTTTTCATCTATATGCCATGCGCCTTAGGAATCATGCAGCACTATAAATCCCTTTACATGAACGATACACTTTTACTGTTTATTAAGTACTTCATTTAATCATAATATGCATACCATAATACAACAGTGGTAGTACTTGTAATCCCCGAAGGGTTAGGCAGTCATCATCATCTAGCCATTTCCCAACTATGTTAGGGTCGGCGTCCTGTCCAACCGGATGCAGCTGCAGGCTGCCTCTCAGAAATTCTTCATAAAAAAACGCAATAACACTTAGTCCAACCTGGGAATCGAACCCAAGACCTCATGCTATGCTTGCGACAACTAGACCAAGTCAGATACAGAAAATAAGTTTTACTTAGGTACTTTACAGTTCATTTTGTGAGTTTCAATACTCAAGATTTAATAATAATTGTATTCCAAATGAACGTATACCATTATACAAATTAAAAAAATGAAATGATCAAAAAAAACTAAAAATATACTAAGAGTCTAGCTATATTTTACTTACAGTTACAATTACTCTGGCTTAGAGTAATAAAATTGTGATTGTTCTACACGCCGTTGTCTAACCGGGAATTCAGGCTTAAATAAAATAGTAGATTGGATTTTAAATGATCAAACTATTGTTGAACATCGCTTTAATTGATAAAATAAAAACTGGATTTTGCAAGCAAATAAACTTGAGACCTGTGCTATCATGATTTACAAAATATTCTTCCGTACTTGACACAATAACCAATAACAGTGTTAAGAAAGAGCATATTTTCCAACCAAGGGTGTTATAACTACAAAGAGTATTGCGGCCGCCAAGTTCGGGACAGATCGGTAAACTCCGTTGGTGTTACATTTATCTTCATCGCATTCCGCACAATAGATCAATTTGACCATTCTCGCATTCGCATTTTCATGAGCTCTTAATATGTCGGCACATGATCCTCGCTCCGAAGCGCAGCCACGAATGTACCATGTTTTCTCCATCTCTGAAAATAAAATGCATTAGGACTGTTAAGACTACTTAAATATGGCTTGTCGGAATACGAATCATTGGACTAATCTGACCTTGAAGCTGGAACAGTTACACTCGATACACATTTTGGTTAGATCTGATAGGTATTAGTAGTAGAGAGAGTAGTCTTATAATTTGATTGTCTTAGGATTATTATTGATATGAAAACATAAATTTGTTTATCTAAAGTATATTGTATACAGGGAGTTAGGAACAGCCCTCCACAAACTGACAGGGTGCATTCAGATTCGTATTTTGAATCATATTCCACTGGAATTCTTCTCCGGATTTTTTTTCAGTTACTATTCCTTTATTTCAACGTAAAATTACATTCCCCGTACGCAGCATTCCATTTATGTAAATAATATGTCTAAAATAAAAAATCTAACAATGGATGTTGAAATACTCTAACGAACGACGCGTGAAATCAGCTGTTCACTTCCTGCCTAGCTACAGAGACATCGAACTCGTCGTCGCGCTTGCCGTACACTACGTGCGTACGTGCGTTTTGCCACGGTAACGATACATTGCGTATGAGGAAACAAAACAAATCAAATTTATTGGATTCCCATAACATTCTTGTACCGGTCATCTTAGTATGATATACTGAATACACCCCATCAGTTTGTGGAGGGCTGTCCCTTACACCCTGTATGTAACCTAAGCAGGAAGGTGTATACGAAGCAGGTAGTTCCCCTAGAATGCTGCCTAGAAAACCTACGAGTGACCCCAAACACAATAATAAAATGGCGCACATGAAAGTGATTGTTTCAGCCCACTTAGAACCTTAATGAACCTGCAAAGAAGCGTGGAGACTGACACAAACAAAAAGAGGTCTAGAAACCGGCAAGGAGGCAGTCGATGATGAAGATTATTCGTTTATATTTTATGTATGGTTAATACTCAGAAAATTATTCGTTTATATGAATGATGAAGATAATTCGTTTATATTTTATGTATGGTTAATACTTGAAACTGTAATTCTGAACCATACTAATGTATGGTTCAGAGTTACAGTTTCAAGTATCTCTATTTCTAAGTATATGATTCGAGTGGGCTTTGACTCACGATTTTGTACAAAAATGATACAAATGGGAATGGGTACTTTAAAATGTTATTTGAAACATTCACCTATTCATCGTTATCACACAAATTAATGTAAGCCTCAAGACTGAATGAAGAGTCAATTGAAAGTAATGAGTTATCTTGGTTTCTATGCATTGTTGTGTATTCGGGAAAGTCCCACTTTTACAATAAGGATGGTATTAAAAAATGATATTTCTAATTATCAGTGACGTAAAATTATTAAGGGCAGTTGCAGCAGCAGTTGAATTGGACTGTCTACGCCACAGGGCAGTTAAATTGCAATGCAATACTAACGTAGTTTTAAGACCTTTGCTACTAACAATTATGAACAATTTTACTTGGTCTGAAATAAATGTATTTTATTTTTAATTAATTGGCCTTGGATTTTATGGTCTTCCATCCTTACATTGGAATCCTTACATCCTAAAATTGGTTCTCCATCCTTAGATTAGAGACACCGCCATCTATGTAGTGCATTCTACGGTTGGCAAAAGAAAAAGAAAGTTGAAATATTAGTCTTCTCTCTCTTTCGTTTTAATTAAAATAATAAAAAAAACTAGAGTGCTGATGTCGATATTGATACTATAATACTCACGGTTATACTTCTCAGCGTAGACAACACACTTGTTATTTTTAGTATGATCGCTGGTATATGGACAAAACCTAGTCGTGGTGTTAGCTAAGGCCTGCGGGCAGTCTGTACAGGCGTAACATTCGACCAGCCGAATCTGGGTCGGTGGGAGAGGTGGCCTATACCGGTTACCGATGGGCGCATATCCTTGTGCAGACGCTGACCGATCGACTTCCTCTGGGTCCTGTTCCAAGTTATCAGGTTCGTCTCTTCGACTAAGCTGTGATTCTGAATTATCTGTAAATAAAAATGTAGAAGTATTTGTCTAGATTAACATATTTATTGTCTCTAGTAGGGTCGGGACAAAAACTACATAGGGGCAATTCTTAGAACGTAATGAAAGGGAAGATCTTGAAGGATCTCGTATGGAGTAGGTAGGTACAGACGCACCCGTCATCCCAAATAGTGTCCCAGAACCTCCAATCTGTGCACATCACATCATTCCCGTAGCATGACCACCGTAGACAAGGATTTCTTTTACGGAAAAATCGACAAAATGACAGATAGTGCAAAGAAATCTGTCATTGTGTCGGCACAATCTGTCATTTTTGGGCTGGTCAATTCATGAAAATTCAATAAAGAAACAAATGAATTACCCAATGGTTCCGCAAGACATCTGACACTAATCGTTACAATGAATACTGCTAAAACGATCACAGTTAACCTGGACATTTTCCCTTGCCAATGACCAAAGTAAGATATTTGCTTTTTCAATCAATCCTTTTATAGAACAAGTTATCATTACTACAAAAGGTAGATTCTGTACGCGCCAATGAGCTTAAAGGCATGCAATAGTTGAAGCGCATCAACATGATTATGATACAAATACAGATTAAAAGATAGACAGAATTTCAACGTGCTGAACAAGCGATATGGAGTAACGTACTTTTTTTTTTTTTCGAGTTTATTGTTAAACACCAACTGTGGGGAACACGATGAAAAAGCAGTGTGTCGTCGACTAGTATTCGTCACCTCAGTCATATTGAGAAGACTGACATCCCTGAAACCCAAGATAAGCCTGCAGCGATTTACCTGTGGAAGCATACGTATAATCAGCCTATAATGGTCCCACTGCTGAGACACAGGCCTTCTCTCTATGAGAGGGAATGGGCTATCTACCACGCCGGTCCCACCGCGGATTGTCAGATGACACATTTCTTCGAATTTTCTGCCTAGCCACTTAAGTTGTGGTCGGGTCACATTGCAGTCTCACCAGCACGCGTAGCATGACCAGCGCAGAAACGGATTTTGTCGACGGAAGAATCGACAAAATGACAGATTTCTTAAAAAAATAATAAATACATAAATTAAAACAATTATTGATTATTAACATTTATTCAATTAGATAATATTAACAAAGCTAAAAATACCTTAAACACTAATCCAGCCCCCGTAGCATGACCACAACAAAATGACAGATACCTAGTGCAAAGAAATCTGTCATTGTGTCGACACAATCTGTCATTTTGTCCATTCTTCCGTCAAAGAAATCCTTTTCTACGGTGGTCATGCTACGGGGGCAAGTGTAATTACGACATTATTACATAAAATGACATCTTTTACTAATGACAACCATTTACTTTTACTGTCTAGATTGAGAGATTCAATGTGATAAATTAGGGAATTCCTTAGAGCGCAACCATTTTTAAGCGCAACCAACTAAGCGCAACTAAATTATTCCTCGTAGCGTAACCGGGTATGATGGATTCATTAATGAAATCTCTCTATTTTTCATCAAGGTTGCTCTCTGACGAATACCCCTATAAATTAAGCAAGCAAGCTTAATTTGCATACTCTCAAAAAAAAAAAAACAAGTGATTTATTAACGATAAATCAAATGATTTTTTTTTGACTTACTACTTTTTTTATAAACAAAAATTTTACAAATAAATAATAAAATACTTTATCCTTATTTCTTAACAAAATAAAACTAAAATACAAAAGCTAGTCTATCTTAAATTCAATAACATCCCCCGATTCACAATTGGTTCGGGTGGTTGATTGCAACCCTCTCCCTTTCAAATAGAGGAAAGTCAGTGTACTAGTAGTTACGGTATTAAAAAAGACTACTAATTTTTTCTTTCTTTCGTATGTCCACAGCAAAAGAAAAAATGGAGACACAGAAGAAACATTTTTGTCAACTGCTAATGCAAAATTTGATTAAAATTTTTGGGTTTGTAGTAGTTGTTAGTAAGTTATTGTAATAAAAGCTTCAGTGGTGGAACCAGTAGTCATAAGCCAGCTATCAATCAATCAATCAAAATATTTATTTGCTAGAATATGATACACAAGCTGTAACAGTAAGTTTCTGCATATCCTGCCATAACGTGGCGTGAAAATGTATTCACATAAGCTATGTTAATTAATCTAACTTACACATTACAGATTCTATTGACTTGACTTCTAAGTAGTCCTTAACGGAATAATATCTTTTAAATAGTAAGAGTTTGAAAAGTATTTTTTTAAACATTGCCAGCGATAAGTCTTGAAAACTATTTGGTGAATGATTGAAAATAATAATCGACAAGCAGTATGCATTTTTCTTAAATAATTTTAGTTTTATCGGTGGGGGCCGAAGGCTATCTTTATGACGTGTTCGGCTATTTGGTGTGTCAGTGCTAGTTTCATATAAATTGTAGTTTCTCCTAACAAATACACATTTTCAAATATATATAAACATGGCAAAGATATAATTTTAAGTCGTTGAAATAGTGGTTTACAGCTGTCTTGATAGTGAGCTCCACATATTGCTAATATACACATTTTTTTGAGCTTTAAAAACTCTGACAAAGTCTACTGAGTAACCCCATATTACAATGCCGTATTTTAATACGGCTAAGCTACTGAAGTAAGATAAGTGGTTATTGTCCGATGGTGAATTGTGTAATGAGTAAAGCCTCAGGTGGTCCTTTCTGTTGATCTGATACTTTCTGTGATAGTCTTTGATGTGATAGTTGCTGTGGAATGAGTGACCTAAACTTTAATATTAAAAGAGTCCCTCATTTATGTTGAATGGGAAAAGCCCCCAGTTGCTGTGGTATCGGAAGGGCTCTCAGTAGTTGTGGTAACCGTGATAGTTGTTGAAGGCAGTCCGGTGGTTGTACTTTCTGTTGTGGTAGTTTTCGTGGAGTCATCAGTTGTTGTGGTATCGGATGAGCCCTCAGTAGTTGTGGTATCTGAAGTAGTTGTTAAAGGCAGGAAAAAAGTTAATCTTTCTGTTATTGTTGTATCCGTGGTCACCTCAGTAGTTGTGGTATCCGCGATAGTTGTTGAAAGCAGTCCAGTGGTTGTACTTTCTGTTGAAGTTGTATCCGTGGCCACCTCAGTGGTTGTGGTATCCACGATAGTTGTTGAAGGCAGTCCATTGGTTGTACTTTCAGTAATTGTTGTATCCGTGGACACCCCAGTAGTTGTGGTATCCGCATTAGTTGTGGTATCCGCATTAGTTGTGGTATCCGCATTAGTTGTTGAAGGCAGGCCAGTGGTTGAACTTTCTGTTATGGTGCTATCCGTGGGGCCATCAGTTGTTGTGGAGTCGGTAGAGCCCTCAGTAGTTGTGGTATCCGTGATAGTTGTTGAAGGCAGGCCAGTGGTTGTACTTACAGTTATGGTGGTATCCGTGGCTACCTCAGTAGTTGTGGTATCCGCAGTAGTTGTTGAAGGCAGGTCAGTGGTTGGACTTTCTGTTATGGTGCTATCCGTGGGGCCATCAGTTGTTGTGGAGTCGGTAGAGCCCTCAGTAGTTGTGGTATCCGTGATAGTTGTTGAAGGCAGGCCAGTGGTTGTACTTTCTGTTATGGTGCTATCCGTGGGGCCATCAGTTGTTGTGGAGTCGGTAGAGCCCTCAGTAGTTGTGGTATCCGTGATAGTTGTTGAAGGCAGGCCAGTGGTTGTACTTTCTGTTATGGTGCTATCCGTGGGGCCATCGGTTGTTGTGGAGTCGGTAGAGCCCTCAGTAGTTGTGGTATCCGTGATAGTTGTTGAAGGCAGGCCAGTGGTTGTACTTTCTGTTATGGTGCTATCCGTGGGGCCATCAGTTGTTGTGGAGTCGGTAGAGCCCTCAGTAGTTGTGGTATCCGTGATAGTTGTTGAAGGTAGGCCAGTGGTTGTACTTTCTGTAATGGTGCTATCCGTGGGGCCATCGGTTGTTGTGGACTCGGTAGAGCCCTCAGTAGTTGTGGTATCCGTGATAGTTGTTGAAGGAAGGCCATCGGTTGTTATGGACTCGGTAGAGCCCTCAGTAGTTGTGGTATCCGCGATAGTTGTTGAAGGCAGGCCAGTGGTTGTACTTTCTGTTACGGTGCTATCCGTGGGGCCATCGGTTGTTGTGGACTCGGTAGAGCCCTCAGTAGTTGTGGTATCCGCGATAGTTGTTGAAGGCAGGCCAGTGGTTGTACTTTCTGTAATGGTGCTATCCGAGGGGCCATCGGTTGTTGTGGACTCGGTAGAGCCCTCAGTAGTTGTGGTATCCGCGATAGTTGTTGAAGGCAGTCCAGTGGTTGTACTTTCTGTTATGGTGCTATCCGTGGGGCCATCGGTTGTTGTGGACTCGGTAGAGCCCTCAGTAGTTGTGGTATCCGTGATAGTTGTTGAAGGAAGGCCATCGGTTGTTGTGGAGTCGGTAGAGCCCTCAGTAGTTGTGGTATCCGCGATAGTTGTTGAAGGCAGGCCAGTGGTTGTACTTTCTGTTATGGTGGTATCCGTGGAGCCATCAGTTGTTGTGGAATCGGTAGAGCCCTCAGTAGTTGTGGAATCCGTGATAGTTGTTGAAGGAAGGCCATCGGTTGTTGTGGAGTCGGTAGAGCCCTCAGTAGTTGTGGTATCCGTGATAGTTGTTGAAGGAAGGCCATCGGTTGTTATGGACTCGGTAGAGCCCTCAGTAGTTGTGGTATCCGCGATAGTTGTTGAAGGCAGGCCAGTGGTTGTACTTTCTGTTACGGTGCTATCCGTGGGGCCATCGGTTGTTGTGGACTCGGTAGAGCCCTCAGTAGTTGTGGTATCCGCGATAGTTGTTGAAGGCAGGCCAGTGGTTGTACTTTCTGTAATGGTGCTATCCGAGGGGCCATCGGTTGTTGTGGACTCGGTAGAGCCCTCAGTAGTTGTGGTATCCGCGATAGTTGTTGAAGGCAGTCCAGTGGTTGTACTTTCTGTTATGGTGCTATCCGTGGGGCCATCGGTTGTTGTGGACTCGGTAGAGCCCTCAGTAGTTGTGGTATCCGTGATAGTTGTTGAAGGAAGGCCATCGGTTGTTGTGGAGTCGGTAGAGCCCTCAGTAGTTGTGGTATCCGCGATAGTTGTTGAAGGCAGGCCAGTGGTTGTACTTTCTGTTATGGTGGTATCCGTGGAGCCATCAGTTGTTGTGGAATCGGTAGAGCCCTCAGTAGTTGTGGAATCCGTGATAGTTGTTGAAGGAAGGCCATCGGTTGTTGTGGAGTCGGTAGAGCCCTCAGTAGTTGTGGTATCCGTGATAGTTGTTGAAGGAAGGCCATCGGTTGTTGTGGACTCGGTAGAGCCCTCAGTGGTTGTGGTATCCGCGATAGTTGTTGAAGGAAGGCCATCGGTTGTTGTGGACTCGGTAGAGCCCTCAGTAGTTGTGGTATCCGTGATAGTTGTTGAAGGAAGGCCATCGGTTGTTGTGGACTCGGTAGAGCCCTCAGTAGTTGTGGTATCCGTGATAGTTGTTGAAGGAAGGCCATCGGTTGTTGTGGAGTCGGTAGAGCCCTCAGTAGTTGTGGTATCCGCGATAGTTGTTGAAGGCAGGCCAGTGGTTGTACGTTCTGTTATGGTGCTATCCGTGGAGCCATCAGTTGTTGTGGACTCGGTAGAGCCCTCAGTAGTTGTGGTATCCACGATAGTTGTTGAAGGTAGGCCAGTGGTTGTACTTTCTGTTATGGTGCTATCCGTGGAGCCATCAGTTGTTGTGGAATCGGTAGAGCTTTCAGTATTTGTGGTATCCGCGATTGTTGTTGAAGGGAATCCAGTGGTTGTACTTTCTGTTATGGTGCTATCCGTGGGGCCATCGGTTGTTGTGGACTCGGTAGAGCCTTCAGTAGTTGTGGTATCCGTGAAAGTTGTTGAAGGTAGGCCAGTGGTTGTACTTTCTGTTATGGTGCTATCCGTGGGGCCATCGGTTGTTGTGGAGTCGGTAGAGCCCTCAGTAGTTGTGGTATCCGCGATAGTTGTTGAAGGCAGGCCAGTGGTTGTACTTTCTGTTATGGTGGTATCCGTGGAGCCATCAGTTGTTGTGGAATCGGTAGAGCCCTCAGTAGTTGTGGTATCCGTGATAGTTGTTGAAGGAGGGCCATCGGTTGTTGTGGACTCGGCAGAGCCCTCAGTAGTTGTGGTATCCGCAGTAGTTGTTGAAGGCAGGCCAGTGGTTGTACTTTCTGTTATGGTGGTATCCGTGGAGCCATCAGTTGTTGTGGAATCGGTAGAGCCCTCAGTAGTTGTGGTATCCGCGAAAGTTGTTGAAGGCAGGCCAGTGGTTGTACTTTCTGTTATGGTGCTATCCGTGGGGCCATTGGTTGTTGTGGACTCGGTAGAGCCCTCAGTAGTTGTGGTATCCGCGATAGTTGTTGAAGGCAGGCCAGTGGTTGTACTTTCTGTTATGGTGCTATCCGTGGGGCCATCGGTTGTTGTGGAGTCGGTAGAGCCCTCAGTAGTTGTGGTATCCGCGATAGTTGTTGAAGGCAGTCCAGTGGTTGTACTTTCTGTTATGGTGCTATCCGTGGGGCCATCGGTTGTTGTGGAGTCGGTAGAGCCCTCAGTAGTTGTGGTATCCGCGATAGTTGTTGAAGGCAGTCCAGTGGTTGTACTTTCTGTTATGGTGCTATCCGTGGGGCCATCGGTTGTTGTGGAGTCGGTAGAGCCTTCAGTAGTTGTGGTATCCGCAGTAGTTGTTGAAGGCAGGCCAGTGGTTGCACTTTCTGTTATGGTGCTATCCGTGGGGCCATCGGTTGTTGTGGACTCGGTAGAGCCCTCAGTAGTTGTGGTATCCGCGATAGTTGTTGAAGGCAGGCCAGTGGTTGTACTTTCTGTTATGGTGCTATCCGTGGGGCCATCGGTTGTTGTGGAGTCGGTAGAGCCCTCAGTAGTTGTGGTATCCGCGATAGTTGTTGAAGGCAGGCCAGTGGTTGTACTTTCTGTTATGGTGCTATCCGTGGGGCCATCGGTTGTTGTGGAGTCGGTAGAGCCTTCAGTAGTTGTGGTATCCGTGAAAGTTGTTGAAGGCAGGCCAGTGGTTGTACTTTCTGTTATGGTGCTATCCGTGGGGCCATCGGTTGTTGTGGAGTCGGTAGAGCCCTCAGTAGTTGTGGTATCCGTGATAGTTGTTGAAGGCAGGCCAGTGGTTGTACTTTCTGTTATGGTGCTATCCGTGGGGCCATCGGTTGTTGTGGAGTCGGTAGAGCCCTCAGTAGTTGTGGTATCCGCGATAGTTGTTGAAGGCAGTCCAGTGGTTGTACTTTCTGTTATGGTGCTATCCGTGGGGCCATCGGTTGTTGTGGACTTGGTAGAGCCCTCAGTAGTTGTGGTATCCGCAGTAGTTGTTGAAGGCAGGCCAGTGGTTGTACTTTCTGTTATGGTGCTTTCCGTGGGGCCATCAGTTGTTGTGGAGTCGGTAGAGCCCTCAGTAGTTGTAGTATCCGCGATAGTTGTTGAAGGCAGGCCAGTGGTTGTACTTTCTGTTATGGTGGTATCCGCGATAGTTGTTGAAGGCAGGCCAGTGGTTGTACTTTCTGTTATGGTGGTATCCGTGGAGCCATCAGTTGTTGTGGAATCGGTAGAGCCCTCAGTAGTTGTGGTATCCGTGATAGTTGTTGAAGGAAGGCCATCGGTTGTTGTGGACTCGGTAGAGAACTCAGTAGTTGTGGTATCCGCAGTAGTTGTTGAAGGCAGGCCAGTGGTTGTACTTTCTGTTATGGTGGTATCCGTGGGGCCATCGGTAGTTGTGGAGTCGGTAGAGCCCTCAGTAGTTGTGGTATCCGCGATAGTTGATGAAGGCAGGCCAGTGGTTGTACTTTCTGTTATGGTGGTATCCGTGGAGCCATCAGTTGTTGTGGAATAAGTAGAGCCCTCAGTAGTTGTGGTATCCGTGATAGTTGTTGAAGGAAGGCCATCGGTTGTTGTGGAGTCGGTAGAGCCCTCAGTAGTTGTGGTATCCGCGATAGTTGTTGAAGGCAGGCCAGTGGTTGTACTTTCTGTTATGGTGGTATCCGTGGAGCCATCAGTTGTTGTGGAATCGGTAGAGCCCTCAGTAGTTGTGGAATCCGTGATAGTTGTTGAAGGAAGGCCATCGGTTGTTGTGGAGTCGGTAGAGCCCTCAGTAGTTGTGGTATCCGTGATAGTTGTTGAAGGAAGGCCATCGGTTGTTGTGGAGTCGGTAGAGCCCTCAGTAGTTGTGGTATCCGCGATAGTTGTTGAAGGCAGGCCAGTGGTTGTACTTTCTGTTATGGTGCTATCCGTGGAGCCATCAGTTGTTGTGGACTCGGTAGAGCCCTCAGTAGTTGTGGTATCCGCGATAGTTGTTGAAGGTAGGCCAGTGGTTGTACTTTCTGTTATGGTGCTATCCGTGGAGCCATCAGTTGTTGTGGAATCGGTAGAGCCCACAGTAGTTGTGGTATCCGCGATAGTTGTTGAAGGTAGGCCAGTGGTTGTACTTTCTGTTATGGTGCTATCCGTGGGGCAATCAGTTGTTGTGGACTCGGTAGAGCCCTCAGTAGTTGTGGTATCCGCGATAGTTGTTGAAGGTAGGCCAGTGGTTGTACTTTCTGTTATGGTGCTATCCGTGGAGCCATCAGTTGTTGTGGACTCGGTAGAGCCCTCAGTAGTTGTGGTATCCGCGATAGTTGTTGAAGGTAGGCCAGTGGTTGTACTTTCTGTTATGGTGCTATACGTGGAGCCATCAGTTGTTGTGGAATCGGTAGAGCCCTCAGTAGTTGTGGTATCCGCGATAGTTGTTGAAGGTAGGCCAGTGGTTGTACTTTCTGTTATGGTGCTATCCGTGGAGCCATCAGTTGTTGTGGACTCGGTAGAGCCCTCAGTAGTTGTGGTATCCGCGATAGTTGTTGAAGGTAGGCCAGTGGTTGTACTTTCTGTTATGGTGCTATCCGTGGAGCCATCAGTTGTTGTGGAATCGGTAGAGCTTTCAGTATTTGTGGTATCCGCGATTGTTATTGAAGGGAATCCAGTGGTTGTACTTTCTGTTATGGTGCTATCCGTGGGGCCATCGGTTGTTGTGGACTCGGTAGAGCCTTCAGTAGTTGTGGTATCCGTGAAAGTTGTTGAAGGTAGGCCAGTGGTTGTACTTTCTGTTATGGTGCTATCCGTGGGGCCATCGGTTGTTGTGGAGTCGGTAGAGCCCTCAGTAGTTGTGGTATCCGCGATAGTTGTTGAAGGCAGGCCAGTGGTTGTACTTTCTGTTATGGTGGTATCCGTGGAGCCATCAGTTGTTGTGGAATCGGTAGAGCCCTCAGTAGTTGTGGTATCCGTGATAGTTGTTGAAGGAGGGCCATCGGTTGTTGTGGACTCGGTAGAGCCCTCAGTAGTTGTGGTATCCGCAGTAGTTGTTGAAGGCAGGCCAGTGGTTGTACTTTCTGTTATGGTGGTATCCGTGGAGCCATCAGTTGTTGTGGAATCGGTAGAGCCCTCAGTAGTTGTGGTATCCGTGATAGTTGTTGAAGGAAGGCCATCGGTTGTTGTGGAGTCGGTAGAGCCCTCAGTAGTTGTGGTATCCGTGATAGTTGTTGAAGGAAGGCCATCGGTTGTTGTGGACTCGGTAGAGCCCTCAGTGGTTGTGGTATCCGCGATAGTTGTTGAAGGAAGGCCATCGGTTGTTGTGGACTCGGTAGAGCCCTCAGTAGTTGTGGTATCCGTGATAGTTGTTGAAGGAAGGCCATCGGTTGTTGTGGACTCGGTAGAGCCCTCAGTAGTTGTGGTATCCGTGATAGTTGTTGAAGGAAGGCCATCGGTTGTTGTGGAGTCGGTAGAGCCCTCTGTAGTTGTGGTATCCGCGATAGTTGTTGAAGGCAGGCCAGTGGTTGTACTTTCTGTTATGGTGGTATCCGTGGAGCCATCAGTTGTTGTGGAATCGGTAGAGCCCTCAGTAGTTGTGGTATCCGTGATAGTTGTTGAAGGAGGGCCATCGGTTGTTGTGGACTCGGCAGAGCCCTCAGTAGTTGTGGTATCCGCAGTAGTTGTTGAAGGCAGGCCAGTGGTTGTACTTTCTGTTATGGTGGTATCCGTGGAGCCATCAGTTGTTGTGGAATCGGTAGAGCCCTCAGTAGTTGTGGTATCCGCGAAAGTTGTTGAAGGCAGGCCAGTGGTTGTACTTTCTGTTATGGTGCTATCCGTGGGGCCATTGGTTGTTGTGGACTCGGTAGAGCCCTCAGTAGTTGTGGTATCCGCGATAGTTGTTGAAGGCAGGCCAGTGGTTGTACTTTCTGTTATGGTGCTATCCGTGGGGCCATCGGTTGTTGTGGAGTCGGTAGAGCCCTCAGTAGTTGTGGTATCCGCGATAGTTGTTGAAGGCAGTCCAGTGGTTGTACTTTCTGTTATGGTGCTATCCGTGGGGCCATCGGTTGTTGTGGAGTCGGTAGAGCCCTCAGTAGTTGTGGTATCCGCGATAGTTGTTGAAGGCAGTCCAGTGGTTGTACTTTCTGTTATGGTGCTATCCGTGGGGCCATCGGTTGTTGTGGAGTCGGTAGAGCCTTCAGTAGTTGTGGTATCCGCAGTAGTTGTTGAAGGCAGGCCAGTGGTTGCACTTTCTGTTATGGTACTATCCGTGGGGCCATCGGTTGTTGTGGACTCGGTAGAGCCCTCAGTAGTTGTGGTATCCGCGATAGTTGTTGAAGGCAGGCCAGTGGTTGTACTTTCTGTTATGGTGCTATCCGTGGGGCCATCGGTTGTTGTGGAGTCGGTAGAGCCCTCAGTAGTTGTGGTATCCGCGATAGTTGTTGAAGGCAGGCCAGTGGTTGTACTTTCTGTTATGGTGCTATCCGTGGGGCCATCGGTTGTTGTGGAGTCGGTAGAGCCTTCAGTAGTTGTGGTATCCGTGAAAGTTGTTGAAGGCAGGCCAGTGGTTGTACTTTCTGTTATGGTGCTATCCGTGGGGCCATCGGTTGTTGTGGAGTCGGTAGAGCCCTCAGTAGTTGTGGTATCCGTGATAGTTGTTGAAGGCAGGCCAGTGGTTGTACTTTCTGTTATGGTGCTATCCGTGGGGCCATCGGTTGTTGTGGAGTCGGTAGAGCCCTCAGTAGTTGTGGTATCCGCGATAGTTGTTGAAGGCAGTCCAGTGGTTGTACTTTCTGTTATGGTGCTATCCGTGGGGCCATCGGTTGTTGTGGACTTGGTAGAGCCCTCAGTAGTTGTGGTATTCGCAGTAGTTGTTGAAGGCAGGCCAGTGGTTGTACTTTCTGTTATGGTGCTTTCCGTGGGGCCATCAGTTGTTGTGGAGTCGGTAGAGCCCTCAGTAGTTGTAGTATCCGCGATAGTTGTTGAAGGCAGGCCAGTGGTTGTACTTTCTGTTATGGTGGTATCCGCGATAGTTGTTGAAGGCAGGCCAGTGGTTGTACTTTCTGTTATGGTGGTATCCGTGGAGCCATCAGTTGTTGTGGAATCGGTAGAGCCCTCAGTAGTTGTGGTATCCGTGATAGTTGTTGAAGGAAGGCCATCGGTTGTTGTGGACTCGGTAGAGAACTCAGTAGTTGTGGTATCCGCAGTAGTTGTTGAAGGCAGTCCAGTGGTTGTACTTTCTGTTATGGTGCTATCCGTGGGGCCATCGGTTGTTGTGGAGTCGGTAGAGCCCTCAGTAGTTGTGGTATCCGCGATAGTTGTTGAAGGCAGTCCAGTGGTTGTACTTTCTGTTATGGTGCTATCCGTGGGGCCATCGGTTGTTGTGGAGTCGGTAGAGCCTTCAGTAGTTGTGGTATCCGCAGTAGTTGTTGAAGGCAGGCCAGTGGTTGTACTTTCTGTTATGGTGCTATCCGTGGGGCCATCGGTTGTTGTGGACTCGGTAGAGCCCTCAGTAGTTGTGGTATCCGCGATAGTTGTTGAAGGCAGGCCAGTGGTTGTACTTTCTGTTATGGTGCTATCCGTGGGGCCATCGGTTGTTGTGGAGTCGGTAGAGCCCTCAGTAGTTGTGGTATCCGCGATAGTTGTTGAAGGCAGGCCAGTGGTTGTACTTTCTGTTATGGTGCTATCCGTGGGGCCATCGGTTGTTGTGGAGTCGGTAGAGCCCTCAGTAGTTGTGGTATCCGCGATAGTTGTTGAAGGCAGGCCAGTGGTTGTACTTTCTGTTATGGTGCTATCCGTGGGGCCATCGGTTGTTAAGGAGTCGGTAGAGCCCTCAGTAGTTGTGGTATCCGCGATAGTTGTTGAAGGCAGTCCAGTGGTTGTACTTTCTGTTATGGTGCTATCCGTGGGGCCATCGGTTGTTGTGGACTTGGTAGAGCCCTCAGTAGTTGTGGTATCCGCAAAAGTTGTTGAAGGCAGGCCAGTGGTTGTACTTTCTGTTATGGTGCTTTCCGTGGGGCCATCAGTTGTTGTGGAGTCGGTAGAGCCCTCAGTAGTTGTAGTATCCGCGATAGTTGTTGAAGGCAGGCCAGTGGTTGTACTTTCTGTTATGGTGGTATCCGCGATAGTTGTTGAAGGCAGGCCAGTGGTTGTACTTTCTGTTATGGTGGTATCCGTGGAGCCATCAGTTGTTGTGGAATCGGTAGAGCCCTCAGTAGTTGTGGTATCCGCGAAAGTTGTTGAAGGCAGGCCAGTGGTTGTACTTTCTGTTATGGTGCTATCCGTGGGGCCATCGGTTGTTGTGGACTCAGTAGAGCCCTCAGTAGTTGTGGTATCCGCGATAGTTGTTGAAGGCAGGCCAGTGGTTGTACTTTCTGTTATGGTGCTATCCGTGGGGCCATCGGTTGTTGTGGAGTCGGTAGTGCCTTCAGTAGTTGTGGTATCCGCGATAGTTGTTGAAGGCAGTCCAGTGGTTGAACTTTCTGTTATGGTGCTATCCGTGGGGCCATCGGTTGTTGTGGAGTCGGTAGAGCCCTCAGTAGTTGTGGTATCCGCGATAGTTGTTGAAGGCAGTCCAGTGGTTGTACTTTCTGTTATGGTGCTATCCGTGGGGCCATCGGTTGTTGTGGACTTGGTAGAGCCCTCAGTAGTTGTGGTATCCGCAGTAGTTGTTGAACGCAGGCCAGTGGTTGTACTTTCTGTTATGGTGCTTTCCGTGGGGCCATCAGTTGTTGTGGAGTCGGTAGAGCCCTCAGTAGTTGTAGTATCCGCGATAGTTGTTGAAGGCAGGCCAGTGGTTGTACTTTCTGTTATGGTGGTATCCGCGATAGTTGTTGAAGGCAGGCCAGTGGTTGTACTTTCTGTTATGGTAGTATCCGTGGAGCCATCAGTTGTTGTGGAATCGGTAGAGCCCTCAGTAGTTGTGGAATCCGTGATAGTTGTTGAAGGAAGGCCATCGGTTGTTGTGGAGTCGGTAGAGCCCTCAGTAGTTGTGGTATCCGCGATAGTTGTTGAAGGAAGGCCATCGGTTGTTGTGGACTCGGTAGAGCCCTCAGTAGTTGTGGTATCCGTGATAGTTATTGAAGGAAGGCCATCGGTTGTTGTGGACTCGGTAGAGCCCTCAGTAGTTGTGGTATCCGTGATAGTTGTTGAAGGAAGGCCATCGGTTGTTGTGGAGTCGGTAGAGCCCTCAGTAGTTGTGGTATCCGCGATAGTTGTTGAAGGCAGGCCAGTGGTTGTACTTTCTGTTATGGTGCTATCCGTGGAGCCATCAGTTGTTGTGGACTCGGTAGAGCCCTCAGTAGTTGTGGTATCCGCGATAGTTGTTGAAGGTAGGCCAGTGGTTGTACTTTCTGTTATGGTGCTATCCGTGGAGCCATCAGTTGTTGTGGAATCGGTAGAGCCCACAGTAGTTGTGGTATCCGCGATAGTTGTTGAAGGTAGGCCAGTGGTTGTACTTTCTGTTATGGTGCTATCCGTGGGGCCATCAGTTGTTGTGGACTCGGTAGAGCCCTCAGTAGTTGTGGTATCCGCGATAGTTGTTGAAGGTAGGCCAGTGGTTGTACTTTCTGTTATGGTGCTATCCGTGGAGCCATCAGTTGTTGTGGACTCGGTAGAGCCCTCAGTAGTTGTGGTATCCGCGATAGTTGTTGAAGGTAGGCCAGTGGTTGTACTTTCTGTTATGGTGCTATCCGTGGAGCCATCAGTTGTTGTGGAATCGGTAGAGCCCTCAGTAGTTGTGGTATCCGCGATAGTTGTTGAAGGTAGGCCAGTGGTTGTACTTTCTGTTATGGTGCTATCCGTGGAGCCATCAGTTGTTGTGGACTCGGTAGAGCCCTCAGTAGTTGTGGTATCCGCGATAGTTGTTGAAGGTAGGCCAGTGGTTGTACTTTCTGTTATGGTGCTATCCGTGGAGCCATCAGTTGTTGTGGAATCGGTAGAGCTTTCAGTATTTGTGGTATCCGCGATTGTTGTTGAAGGGAATCCAGTGGTTGTACTTTCTGTTATGGTGCTATCCGTGGGGCCATCGGTTGTTGTGGACTCGGTAGAGCCTTCAGTAGTTGTGGTATCCGTGAAAGTTGTTGAAGGTAGGCCAGTGGTTGTACTTTCTGTTATGGTGCTATCCGTGGGGCCATCGGTTGTTGTGGAGTCGGTAGAGCCCTCAGTAGTTGTGGTATCCGCGATAGTTGTTGAAGGCAGTCCAGTGGTTGTACTTTCTGTTATGGTGCTATCCGTGGGGCCATCGGTTGTTGTGGACTTGGTAGAGCCCTCAGTAGTTGTGGTATCCGCAAAAGTTGTTGAAGGCAGGCCAGTGGTTGTACTTTCTGTTATGGTGCTTTCCGTGGGGCCATCAGTTGTTGTGGAGTCGGTAGAGAACTCAGTAGTTGTAGTATCCGCGATAGTTGTTGAAGGCAGGCCAGTGGTTGTACTTTCTGTTATGGTGCTATCCGTGGGGCCATCGGTTGTTGTGGACTCGGTAGAGCCCTCAGTAGTTGTGGTATCCGCGATAGTTGTTGAAGGCAGGCCAGTGGTTGTACTTTCTGTTATGGTGCTATCCGTGGGGCCATCGGTTGTTGTGGAGTCGGTAGAGCCCTCAGTAGTTGTGGTATCCGCGATAGTTGTTGAAGGCAGTCCAGTGGTTGTACTTTCTGTTATGGTGCTATCCGTGGGGCCATCGGTTGTTGTGGAGTCGGTAGAGCCTTCAGTAGTTGTGGTATCCGCAGTAGTTGTTGAAGGCAGGCCAGTGGTTGCACTTTCTGTTATGGTGCTATCCGTGGGGCCATCGGTTGTTGTGGACTCGGTAGAGCCCTCAGTAGTTGTGGTATCCGCGATAGTTGTTGAAGGCAGGCCAGTGGTTGTACTTTCTGTTATGGTGCTATCCTTGGGGCCATCGGTTGTTGTGGAGTCGGTAGAGCCCTCAGTAGTTGTGGTATCCGCGATAGTTGTTGAAGGCAGGCCAGTGGTTGTACTTTCTGTTATGGTGCTATCCGTGGGGCCATCGGTTGTTGTGGAGTCGGTAGAGCCTTCAGTAGTTGTGGTATCCGTGAAAGTTGTTGAAGGCAGGCCAGTGGTTGTACTTTCTGTTATGGTGCTATCCGTGGGGCCATCGGTTGTTGTGGAGTCGGTAGAGCCCTCAGTAGTTGTGGTATCCGCGATAGTTGTTGAAGGCAGGCCAGTGGTTGTACTTTCAGTTATGGTGCTTTCCGTGGGGCCATCAGTTGTTGTGGAGTCGGTAGAGCCCTCAGTAGTTGTAGTATCCGCGATAGTTGTTGAAGGCAGGCCAGTGGTTGTACTTTCTGTTATGGTGGTATCCGCGATAGTTGTTGAAGGCAGGCCAGTGGTTGTACTTTCTGTTATGGTGGTATCCGTGGAGCCATCAGTTGTTGTGGAATCGGTAGAGCCCTCAGTAGTTGTGGTATCCGTGATAGTTGTTGAAGGAAGGCCATCGGTTGTTGTGGACTCGGTAGAGAACTCAGTAGTTGTGGTATCCGCAGTAGTTGTTGAAGGCAGGCCAGTGGTTGTACTTTCTGTTATGGTGGTATCCGTGGGGCCATCGGTAGTTGTGGAGTCGGTAGAGCCCTCAGTAGTTGTGGTATCCGCGATAGTTGTTGAAGGAAGGCCATCGGTTGTTGTGGACTCGGTAGAGCCCTCAGTAGTTGTGGTATCCGTGATAGTTGTTGAAGGAAGGCCATCGGTTGTTGTGGACTCGGTAGAGCCCTCAGTAGTTGTGGTATCCGTGATAGTTGTTGAAGGAAGGCCATCGGTTGTTGTGGAGTCGGTAGAGCCCTCAGTAGTTGTGGTATCCGCGATAGTTGTTGAAGGCAGGCCAGTGGTTTTACTTTCTGTTATTGTGCTATCCGTGGAGCCATCAGTTGTTGTGGACTCGGTAGAGCCCACAGTAGTTGTGGTATCCGCGATAGTTGTTGAAGGTAGGCCAGTGGTTGTACTTTCTGTTATGGTGCTATCCGTGGGGCCATCAGTTGTTGTGGACTCGGTAGAGCCCTCAGTAGTTGTGGTATCCGCGATAGTTGTTGAAGGCAGGCCAGTGGTTGTACTTTCTGTTATGGTGCTATCCGTGGAGCTATCAGTTGTTGTGGACTCGGTAGAGCCCTCAGTAGTTGTGGTATCCGCGATAGTTGTTGAAGGTAGGCCAGTGGTTGTACTTTCTGTTATGGTGCTATCCGTGGAGCCATCAGTTGTTGTGGAATCAGTAGAGCCCTCAGTAGTTGTGGTATCCGCGATAGTTGTTGAAGGTAGGCCAGTGGTTGTACTTTCTGTTATGGTGCTATCCGTGGAGCCATCAGTTGTTGTGGAATCGGTAGAGCCCTCAGTAGTTGTGGTATCCGCGATAGTTGTTGAAGGTAGGCCAGTGGTTGTACTTTCTGTTATGGTGCTATCCGTGGAGCCATCAGTTGTTGTGGACTCGGTAGAGCCCTCAGTAGTTGTGGTATCCGCGATAGTTGTTGAAGGTAGGCCAGTGGTTGTACTTTCTGTTATGGTGCTATCCGTGGAGCCATCAGTTGTTGTGGAATCGGTAGAGCCCTCAGTAGTTGTGGTATCCGCGATAGTTGTTGAAGGTAGGCCAGTGGTTGTACTTTCTGTTATGGTGCTATCCGTGGGGCCATCGGTTGTTGTGGACTCGGTAGAGCCTTCAGTAGTTGTGGTATCCGTGAAAGTTGTTGAAGGTAGGCCAGTGGTTGTACTTTCTGTTATGGTGCTATCCGTGGGGCCATCGGTTGTTGTGGAGTCGGTAGAGCCCTCAGTAGTTGTGGTATCCGCGATAGTTGTTGAAGGCAGGCCAGTGGTTGTACTTTCTGTTATGGTGGTATCCGTGGAGCCATCAGTTGTTGTGGAATCGGTAGAGCCCTCAGTAGTTGTGGTATCCGTGATAGTTGTTGAAGGAGGGCCATCGGTTGTTGTGGACTCGGTAGAGCCCTCAGTAGTTGTGGTATCCGCAGTAGTTGTTGAAGGCAGGCCAGTGGTTGTACTTTCTGTTATGGTGGTATCCGTGGAGCCATCAGTTGTTGTGGAATCGGTAGAGCCCTCAGTAGTTGTGGTATCCGCGAAAGTTGTTGAAGGCAGGCCAGTGGTTGTACTTTCTGTTATGGTGCTATCCGTGGGGCCATCGGTTGTTGTGGACTCGGTAGAGCCCTCAGTAGTTGTGGTATCCGCGATAGTTGTTGAAGCCAGGCCAGTGGTTGTACTTTCTGTGATGGTGCTATCCGTGGGGCCATCGGTTGTTGTGGAGTCGGTAGAACCCTCAGTAGTTGTGGTATCCGCGATAGTTGTTGAAGGCAGTCCAGTGGTTGTACTTTCTGTTATGGTGCTATCCGTGGGGCCATCGGTTGTTGTGGAGTCGGTAGAGCCTTCAGTAGTTGTGGTATCCGCAGTAGTTGTTGAAGGCAGGCCAGTGGTTGTACTTTCTGTTATGGTGCTATCCGTGGGGCCATCGGTTGTTGTGGAGTCGGTAGAGCCCTCAGTAGTTGTAGTATCCGCGATAGTTGTTGAAGGCAGGCCAGTGGTTGTACTTTCTGTTATGGTGGTATCCGCGATAGTTGTTGAAGGCAGGCCAGTGGTTGTACTTTCTGTTATGGTGGTATCCGTGGAGCCATCGGTTGTTGTGGAATCGGTAGAGCCCTCAGTAGTTGTGGTATCCGTGATAGTTGTTGAAGGAGGGCCATCGGTTGTTGTGGACTCGGTAGAGCCCTCAGTAGTTGTGGTATCCGCAGTAGTTGTTGAAGGCAGGCCAGTGGTTGTACTTTCTGTTATGGTGGTATCCGTGGAGCCATCAGTTGTTGTGGAATCGGTAGAGCCCTCAGTAGTTGTGGTATCCGCGAAAGTTGTTGAAGGCAGGCCAGTGGTTGTACTTTCTGTTATGGTGCTATCCGTGGGGCCATCGGTTGTTGTGGACTCGGTAGAGCCCTCAGTAGTTGTGGTATCCGCGATAGTTGTTGAAGGCAGGCCAGTGGTTGTACTTTCTGTAATGGTGCTATCCGTGGGGCCATCGGTTGTTGTGGAGTCGGTAGAGCCTTCAGTAGTTGTGGTATCCGTGAAAGTTGTTGAAGGCAGGCCAGTGGTTGTACTTTCTGTTATGGTGCTATCCGTGGGGCCATCGGTTGTTGTGGAGTCGGTAGAGCCCTCAGTAGTTGTGGTATCCGCGATAGTTGTTGAAGGCAGGCCAGTGGTTGTACTTTCTGTTATTGTGCTATCCGTTGGGCCATCGGTAGTTGTGGAGTCGGTAGAGCCCTCAGTAGTTGTGGTATCCGCGATAGTTGTTGAAGGCAGGCCAGTTGTTGTACTTTCTGTTATGGTGCTTTCCGTGGGGCCATCAGTTGTTGTGGAGTCGGTAGAGCCCTCAGTAGTTGTAGTATCCGCGATAGTTGTTGAAGGCAGGCCAGTGGTTGTACTTTCTGTTATGGTGGTATCCGCGATAGTTGTTGAAGGCAGGCCAGTGGTTGTACTTTCTGTTATGGTGGTATCCGTGGAGCCATCAGTTGTTGTGGAATCGGTAGAGCTTTCAGTATTTGTGGTATCCGCGATTGTTGTTGAAGGGAATCCAGTGGTTGTACTTTCTGTTATGGTGCTATCCGTGGGGCCATCGGTTGTTGTGGACTCGGTAGAGCCTTCAGTAGTTGTGGTATCCGTGAAAGTTGTTGAAGGTAGGCCAGTGGTTGTACTTTCTGTTATGGTGCTATCCGTGGGGCCATCGGTTGTTGTGGAGTCGGTAGAGCCCTCAGTAGTTGTGGTATCCGCGATAGTTGTTGAAGGCAGGCCAGTGGTTGTACTTTCTGTTATGGTGGTATCCGTGGAGCCATCAGTTGTTGTGGAATCGGTAGAGCCCTCAGTAGTTGTGGTATCCGTGATAGTTGTTGAAGGAGGGCCATCGGTTGTTGTGGACTCGGTAGAGCCCTCAGTAGTTGTGGTATCCGCAGTAGTTGTTGAAGGCAGGCCAGTGGTTGTACTTTCTGTTATGGTGGTATCCGTGGAGCCATCAGTTGTTGTGGAATCGGTAGAGCCCTCAGTAGTTGTGGTATCCGCGAAAGTTGTTGAAGGCAGGCCAGTGGTTGTACTTTCTGTTATGGTGCTATCCGTGGGGCCATCGGTTGTTGTGGACTCGGTAGAGCCCTCAGTAGTTGTGGTATCCGCGATAGTTGTTGAAGGCAGGCCAGTGGTTGTACTTTCTGTGATGGTGCTATCCGTGGGGCCATCGGTTGTTGTGGAGTCGGTAGAACCCTCAGTAGTTGTGGTATCCGCGATAGTTGTTGAAGGCAGTCCAGTGGTTGTACTTTCTGTTATGGTGCTATCCGTGGGGCCATCGGTTGTTGTGGAGTCGGTAGAGCCTTCAGTAGTTGTGGTATCCGCAGTAGTTGTTGAAGGCAGGCCAGTGGTTGTACTTTCTGTTATGGTGCTATCCGTGGGGCCATCGGTTGTTGTGGAGTCGGTAGAGCCCTCAGTAGTTGTAGTATCCGCGATAGTTGTTGAAGGCAGGCCAGTGGTTGTACTTTCTGTTATGGTGGTATCCGCGATAGTTGTTGAAGGCAGGCCAGTGGTTGTACTTTCTGTTATGGTGGTATCCGTGGAGCCATCGGTTGTTGTGGAATCGGTAGAGCCCTCAGTAGTTGTGGTATCCGTGATAGTTGTTGAAGGAGGGCCATCGGTTGTTGTGGACTCGGTAGAGCCCTCAGTAGTTGTGGTATCCGCAGTAGTTGTTGAAGGCAGGCCAGTGGTTGTACTTTCTGTTATGGTGGTATCCGTGGAGCCATCAGTTGTTGTGGAATCGGTAGAGCCCTCAGTAGTTGTGGTATCCGCGAAAGTTGTTGAAGGCAGGCCAGTGGTTGTACTTTCTGTTATGGTGCTATCCGTGGGGCCATCGGTTGTTGTGGACTCGGTAGAGCCCTCAGTAGTTGTGGTATCCGCGATAGTTGTTGAAGGCAGGCCAGTGGTTGTACTTTCTGTAATGGTGCTATCCGTGGGGCCATCGGTTGTTGTGGAGTCGGTAGAGCCTTCAGTAGTTGTGGTATCCGTGAAAGTTGTTGAAGGCAGGCCAGTGGTTGTACTTTCTGTTATGGTGCTATCCGTGGGGCCATCGGTTGTTGTGGAGTCGGTAGAGCCCTCAGTAGTTGTGGTATCCGCGATAGTTGTTGAAGGCAGGCCAGTGGTTGTACTTTCTGTTATTGTGCTATCCGTTGGGCCATCGGTAGTTGTGGAGTCGGTAGAGCCCTCAGTAGTTGTGGTATCCGCGATAGTTGTTGAAGGCAGGCCAGTTGTTGTACTTTCTGTTATGGTGCTTTCCGTGGGGCCATCAGTTGTTGTGGAGTCGGTAGAGCCCTCAGTAGTTGTAGTATCCGCGATAGTTGTTGAAGGCAGGCCAGTGGTTGTACTTTCTGTTATGGTGGTATCCGCGATAGTTGTTGAAGGCAGGCCAGTGGTTGTACTTTCTGTTATGGTGGTATCCGTGGAGCCATCAGTTGTTGTGGAATCGGTAGAGCTTTCAGTATTTGTGGTATCCGCGATTGTTGTTGAAGGGAATCCAGTGGTTGTACTTTCTGTTATGGTGCTATCCGTGGGGCCATCGGTTGTTGTGGACTCGGTAGAGCCTTCAGTAGTTGTGGTATCCGTGAAAGTTGTTGAAGGTAGGCCAGTGGTTGTACTTTCTGTTATGGTGCTATCCGTGGGGCCATCGGTTGTTGTGGAATCGGTAGAGCCCTCAGTAGTTGTGGTATCCGCGATAGTTGTTGAAGGTAGGACAGTGGTTGTACTTTCTGTTATGGTGCTATCCGTGGAGCCATCAGTTGTTGTGGACTCGGTACAGCCCTCAGTAGTTGTGGTATCCGCGATAGTTGTTGAAGGTAGGCCAGTGGTTGTACTTTCTGTTATGGTGCTATCCGTGGAGCCATCAGTTGTTGTGGAATCGGTAGAGCTTTCAGTATTTGTGGTATCCGCGATTGTTGTTGAAGGGAATCCAGTGGTTGTACTTTCTGTTATGGTGCTATCCGTGGGGCCATCGGTTGTTGTGGACTCGGTAGAGCCTTCAGTAGTTGTGGTATCCGTGAAAGTTGTTGAAGGTAGGCCAGTGGTTGTACTTTCTGTTATGGTGCTATCCGTGGGGCCATCGGTTGTTGTGGAGTCGGTAGAGCCCTCAGTAGTTGTGGTATCCGCGATAGTTGTTGAAGGCAGGCCAGTGGTTGTACTTTCTGTTATGGTGGTATCCGTGGAGCCATCAGTTGTTGTGGAATCGGTAGAGCCCTCAGTAGTTGTGGTATCCGTGATAGTTGTTGAAGGAGGGCCATCGGTTGTTGTGGACTCGGTAGAGCCCTCAGTAGTTGTGGTATCCGCAGTAGTTGTTGAAGGCAGGCCAGTGGTTGTACTTTCTGTTATAGTGGTATCCGTGGAGCCATCAGTTGTTGTGGAATCGGTAGAGCCCTCAGTAGTTGTGGTATCCGCGAAAGTTGTTGAAGGTAGGCCAGTGGTTGTACTTTCTGTTATGGTGCTATCCGTGGGGCCATCGGTTGTTGTGGAGTCGGTAGAGCCCTCAGTAGTTGTGGTATCCGCGATAGTTGTTGAAGGCAGGCCAGTGGTTGTACTTTCTGTTATGGTGCTATCCGTGGGGCCATCGGTTGTTGTGGAGTCGGTAGAGCCCTCAGTAGTTGTGGTATCCGCGATAGTTGTTGAAGGCAGTCCAGTGGTTGTACTTTCAGTTATGGTGCTATCCGTGGGGCCATCGGTTGTTGTGGACTTGGTAGAGCCCTCAGTAGTTGTGGTATCCGCAGTAGTTGTTGAAGGCAGGCCAGTGGTTGTACTTTCTGTTATGGTGCTTTCCGTGGGGCCATCAGTTGTTGTGGAGTCGGTAGAGCCCTCAGTAGTTGTAGTATCCGCGATATTTGTTGAAGGCAGGCCAGTGGTTGTACTTTCTGTTATGGTGGTATCCGCGATAGTTGTTGAAGGCAGGCCAGTGGTTGTACTTTCTGTTATGGTGGTATCCGTGGAGCCATCAGTTGTTGTGGAATCGGTAGAGCCCTCAGTAGTTGTGGTATCCGTGATAGTTGTTGAAGGAAGGCCATCGGTTGTTGTGGACTCGGTAGAGAACTCAGTAGTTGTGGTATCCGCAGTAGTTGTTGAAGGCAGGCCAGTGGTTGTACTTTCTGTTATGGTGGTATCCGTGGGGCCATCGGTAGTTGTGGAGTCGGTAGAGCCCTCAGTAGTTGTGGTATCCGCGATAGTTGTTGAAGGAAGGCCATCGGTTGTTGTGGACTCGGTAGAGCCCTCAGTAGTTGTGGTATCCGTGATAGTTGTTGAAGGAAGGCCATCGGTTGTTGTGGACTCGGTAGAGCCCTCAGTAGTTGTGGTATCCGTGATAGTTGTTGAAGGAAGGCCATCGGTTGTTGTGGAGTCGGTAGAGCCCTCAGTAGTTGTGGTATCCGCGATAGTTGTTGAAGGCAGGCCAGTGGTTGTACTTTCTGTTATTGTGCTATCCGTGGAGCCATCAGTTGTTGTGGACTCGGTAGAGCCCACAGTAGTTGTGGTATCCGCGATAGTTGTTGAAGGTAGGCCAGTGGTTGTACTTTCTGTTATGGTGCTATCCGTGGGGCCATCAGTTGTTGTGGACTCGGTAGAGCCCTCAGTAGTTGTGGTATCCGCGATAGTTGTTGAAGGCAGGCCAGTGGTTGTACTTTCTGTTATGGTGCTATCCGTGGAGCCATCAGTTGTTGTGGACTCGGTAGAGCCCTCAGTAGTTGTGGTATCCGCGATAGTTGTTGAAGGTAGGCCAGTGGTTGTACTTTCTGTTATGGTGCTATCCGTGGAGCCATCAGTTGTTGTGGAATCAGTAGAGCCCTCAGTAGTTGTGGTATCCGCGATAGTTGTTGAAGGTAGGCCAGTGGTTGTACTTTCTGTTATGGTGCTATCCGTGGAGCCATCAGTTGTTGTGGAATCGGTAGAGCCCTCAGTAGTTGTGGTATCCGCGATAGTTGTTGAAGGTAGGCCAGTGGTTGTACTTTCTGTTATGGTGCTATCCGTGGAGCCATCAGTTGTTGTGGACTCGGTAGAGCCCTCAGTAGTTGTGGTATCCGCGATAGTTGTTGAAGGTAGGCCAGTGGTTGTACTTTCTGTTATGGTGCTATCCGTGGAGCCATCAGTTGTTGTGGAATCGGTAGAGCCCTCAGTAGTTGTGGTATCCGCGATAGTTGTTGAAGGTAGGCCAGTGGTTGTACTTTCTGTTATGGTGCTATCCGTGGGGCCATCGGTTGTTGTGGACTCGGTAGAGCCTTCAGTAGTTGTGGTATCCGTGAAAGTTGTTGAAGGTAGGCCAGTGGTTGTACTTTCTGTTATGGTGCTATCCGTGGGGCCATCGGTTGTTGTGGAGTCGGTAGAGCCCTCAGTAGTTGTGGTATCCGCGATAGTTGTTGAAGGCAGGCCAGTGGTTGTACTTTCTGTTATGGTGGTATCCGTGGAGCCATCAGTTGTTGTGGAATCGGTAGAGCCCTCAGTAGTTGTGGTATCCGTGATAGTTGTTGAAGGAGGGCCATCGGTTGTTGTGGACTCGGTAGAGCCCTCAGTAGTTGTGGTATCCGCAGTAGTTGTTGAAGGCAGGCCAGTGGTTGTACTTTCTGTTATGGTGGTATCCGTGGAGCCATCAGTTGTTGTGGAATCGGTAGAGCCCTCAGTAGTTGTGGTATCCGCGAAAGTTGTTGAAGGCAGGCCAGTGGTTGTACTTTCTGTTATGGTGCTATCCGTGGGGCCATCGGTTGTTGTGGACTCGGTAGAGCCCTCAGTAGTTGTGGTATCCGCGATAGTTGTTGAAGGCAGGCCAGTGGTTGTACTTTCTGTGATGGTGCTATCCGTGGGGCCATCGGTTGTTGTGGAGTCGGTAGAACCCTCAGTAGTTGTGGTATCCGCGATAGTTGTTGAAGGCAGTCCAGTGGTTGTACTTTCTGTTATGGTGGTATCCGTGGGGCCATCGGTAGTTGTGGAGTCGGTAGAGCCCTCAGTAGTTGTGGTATCCGCGATAGTTGTTGAAGGAAGGCCATCGGTTGTTGTGGACTCGGTAGAGCCCTCAGTAGTTGTGGTATCCGTGATAGTTGTTGAAGGAAGGCCATCGGTTGTTGTGGACTCGGTAGAGCCCTCAGTAGTTGTGGTATCCGTGATAGTTGTTGAAGGAAGGCCATCGGTTGTTGTGGAGTCGGTAGAGCCCTCAGTAGTTGTGGTATCCGCGATAGTTGTTGAAGGCAGGCCAGTGGTTGTACTTTCTGTTATTGTGCTATCCGTGGAGCCATCAGTTGTTGTGGACTCGGTAGAGCCCACAGTAGTTGTGGTATCCGCGATAGTTGTTGAAGGTAGGCCAGTGGTTGTACTTTCTGTTATGGTGCTATCCGTGGGGCCATCAGTTGTTGTGGACTCGGTAGAGCCCTCAGTAGTTGTGGTATCCGCGATAGTTGTTGAAGGCAGGCCAGTGGTTGTACTTTCTGTTATGGTGCTATCCGTGGAGCCATCAGTTGTTGTGGACTCGGTAGAGCCCTCAGTAGTTGTGGTATCCGCGATAGTTGTTGAAGGTAGGCCAGTGGTTGTACTTTCTGTTATGGTGCTATCCGTGGAGCCATCAGTTGTTGTGGAATCAGTAGAGCCCTCAGTAGTTGTGGTATCCGCGATAGTTGTTGAAGGTAGGCCAGTGGTTGTACTTTCTGTTATGGTGCTATCCGTGGAGCCATCAGTTGTTGTGGAATCGGTAGAGCCCTCAGTAGTTGTGGTATCCGCGATAGTTGTTGAAGGTAGGCCAGTGGTTGTACTTTCTGTTATGGTGCTATCCGTGGGGCCATCGGTTGTTGTGGACTCGGTAGAGCCTTCAGTAGTTGTGGTATCCGTGAAAGTTGTTGAAGGTAGGCCAGTGGTTGTACTTTCTGTTATGGTGCTATCCGTGGGGCCATCGGTTGTTGTGGAGTCGGTAGAGCCCTCAGTAGTTGTGGTATCCGCGATAGTTGTTGAAGGCAGGCCAGTGGTTGTACTTTCTGTTATGGTGGTATCCGTGGAGCCATCAGTTGTTGTGGAATCGGTAGAGCCCTCAGTAGTTGTGGTATCCGTGATAGTTGTTGAAGGAGGGCCATCGGTTGTTGTGGACTCGGTAGAGCCCTCAGTAGTTGTGGTATCCGCAGTAGTTGTTGAAGGCAGGCCAGTGGTTGTACTTTCTGTTATGGTGGTATCCGTGGAGCCATCAGTTGTTGTGGAATCGGTAGAGCCCTCAGTAGTTGTGGTATCCGCGAAAGTTGTTGAAGGCAGGCCAGTGGTTGTACTTTCTGTTATGGTGCTATCCGTGGGGCCATCGGTTGTTGTGGACTCGGTAGAGCCCTCAGTAGTTGTGGTATCCGCGATAGTTGTTGAAGGCAGGCCAGTGGTTGTACTTTCTGTGATGGTGCTATCCGTGGGGCCATCGGTTGTTGTGGAGTCGGTAGAACCCTCAGTAGTTGTGGTATCCGCGATAGTTGTTGAAGGCAGTCCAGTGGTTGTACTTTCTGTTATGGTGCTATCCGTGGGGCCATCGGTTGTTGTGGAGTCGGTAGAGCCTTCAGTAGTTGTGGTATCCGCAGTAGTTGTTGAAGGCAGGCCAGTGGTTGTACTTTCTGTTATGGTGCTATCCGTGGGGCCATCGGTTGTTGTGGAGTCGGTAGAGCCCTCAGTAGTTGTAGTATCCGCGATAGTTGTTGAAGGCAGGCCAGTGGTTGTACTTTCTGTTATGGTGGTATCCGCGATAGTTGTTGAAGGCAGGCCAGTGGTTGTACTTTCTGTTATGGTGGTATCCGTGGAGCCATCGGTTGTTGTGGAATCGGTAGAGCCCTCAGTAGTTGTGGTATCCGTGATAGTTGTTGAAGGAGGGCCATCGGTTGTTGTGGACTCGGTAGAGCCCTCAGTAGTTGTGGTATCCGCAGTAGTTGTTGAAGGCAGGCCAGTGGTTGTACTTTCTGTTATGGTGGTATCCGTGGAGCCATCAGTTGTTGTGGAATCGGTAGAGCCCTCAGTAGTTGTGGTATCCGCGAAAGTTGTTGAAGGCAGGCCAGTGGTTGTACTTTCTGTTATGGTGCTATCCGTGGGGCCATCGGTTGTTGTGGACTCGGTAGAGCCCTCAGTAGTTGTGGTATCCGCGATAGTTGTTGAAGGCAGGCCAGTGGTTGTACTTTCTGTTATGGTGCTATCCGTGGGGCCATCGGTTGTTGTGGAGTCGGTAGAGCCTTCAGTAGTTGTGGTATCCGTGAAAGTTGTTGAAGGCAGGCCAGTGGTTGTACTTTCTGTTATGGTGCTATCCGTGGGGCCATCGGTTGTTGTGGAGTCGGTAGAGCCCTCAGTAGTTGTGGTATCCGCGATAGTTGTTGAAGGCAGGCCAGTGGTTGTACTTTCTGTTATTGTGCTATCCGTTGGGCCATCGGTAGTTGTGGAGTCGGTAGAGCCCTCAGTAGTTGTGGTATCCGCGATAGTTGTTGAAGGCAGGCCAGTTGTTGTACTTTCTGTTATGGTGCTTTCCGTGGGGCCATCAGTTGTTGTGGAGTCGGTAGAGCCCTCAGTAGTTGTAGTATCCGCGATAGTTGTTGAAGGCAGGCCAGTGGTTGTACTTTCTGTTATGGTGGTATCCGCGATAGTTGTTGAAGGCAGGCCAGTGGTTGTACTTTCTGTTATGGTGGTATCCGTGGAGCCATCAGTTGTTGTGGAATCGGTAGAGCTTTCAGTATTTGTGGTATCCGCGATTGTTGTTGAAGGGAATCCAGTGGTTGTACTTTCTGTTATGGTGCTATCCGTGGGGCCATCGGTTGTTGTGGACTCGGTAGAGCCTTCAGTAGTTGTGGTATCCGTGAAAGTTGTTGAAGGTAGGCCAGTGGTTGTACTTTCTGTTATGGTGCTATCCGTGGGGCCATCGGTTGTTGTGGAGTCGGTAGAGCCCTCAGTAGTTGTGGTATCCGCGATAGTTGTTGAAGGCAGGCCAGTGGTTGTACTTTCTGTTATGGTGGTATCCGTGGAGCCATCAGTTGTTGTGGAATCGGTAGAGCCCTCAGTAGTTGTGGTATCCGTGATAGTTGTTAAAGGAGGGCCATCGGTTGTTGTGGACTCGGTAGAGCCCTCAGTAGTTGTGGTATCCGCAGTAGTTGTTGATGGCAGGCCAGTGGTTGTACTTTCTGTTATGGTGGTATCCGTGGAGCCATCAGTTGTTGTGGAATCGGTAGAGCCCTCAGTAGTTGTGGTATCCGCGAAAGTTGTTGAAGGCAGGCCAGTGGTTGTACTTTCTGTTATGGTGCTATCCGTGGGGCCATCGGTTGTTGTGGACTCGGTAGAGCCCTCAGTAGTTGTGGTATCCGCGATAGTTGTTGAAGGCAGGCCAGTGGTTGTACTTTCTGTTATGGTGCTATCCGTGGGGCCATCGGTTGTTGTGGAGTCGGTAGAGCCCTCAGTAGTTGTGGTATCCGCGATAGTTGTTGAAGGCAGTCCAGTGGTTGTACTTTCTGTTATGGTGCTATCCGTGGGGCCATCGGTTGTTGTGGAGTCGGTAGAGCCTTCAGTAGTTGTGGTATCCGCAGTAGTTGTTGAAGGCAGGCCAGTGGTTGTACTTTCTGTTATGGTGCTATCCGTGGGGCCATCGGTTGTTGTGGACTCGGTAGAGCCCTCAGTAGTTGTAGTATCCGCGATAGTTGTTGAAGGCAGGCCAGTGGTTGTACTTTCTGTTATGGTGGTATCCGCGATAGTTGTTGAAGGCAGGCCAGTGGTTGTACTTTCTGTTATGGTGGTATCCGTGGAGCCATCAGTTGTTGTGGAATCGGTAGAGCCCTCAGTAGTTGTGGTATCCGTGATAGTTGTTGAAGGAAGGCCATCGGTTGTTGTGGACTCGGTAGAGAACTCAGTAGTTGTGGTATCCGCAGTAGTTTTTGAAGGCAGGCCAGTGGTTGTACTTTCTGTTATGGTGGTATCCGTGGGGCCATCGGTAGTTGTGGAGTCGGTAGAGCCCTCAGTAGTTGTAGTATCCGTGATAGTTGTTGAAGGAAGGCCATCGGTAGTTGTGGAGTCGGTAGAGCCCTCAGTAGTTGTGGTATCCGTGATAGTTGTTGAAGGAAGGCCATCGGTTGTTGTGGACTCGGTAGAGCCCTCAGTAGTTGTGGTATCCGCGATAGTTGATGAAGGCAGGCCAGTGGTTGTACTTTCTGTTATGGTGGTATCCGTGGGGCCATCAGTTGTTGTGGAATAAGTAGAGCCCTCAGTAGTTGTGGTATCCGTGATAGTTGTTGAAGGAAGGCCATCGGTTGTTGTGGAGTCGGTAGAGCCCTCAGTAGTTGTGGTATCCGCGATAGTTGTTGAAGGCAGGCCAGTGGTTGTACTTTCTGTTATGGTGGTATCCGTGGAGCCATCAGTTGTTGTGGAATCGGTAGAGCCCTCAGTAGTTGTGGAATCCGTGATAGTTGTTGAAGGAAGGCCATCGGTTGTTGTGGAGTCGGTAGAGCCCTCAGTAGTTGTGGTATCCGCGATAGTTGTTGAAGGAAGGCCATCGGTTGTTGTGGACTCGGTAGAGCCCTCAGTAGTTGTGGTATCCGCGATAGTTGTTGAAGGTAGGTCAGTGGTTGTACTTTCTGTTATGGTGCTATCCGTGGAGCCATCAGTTGTTGTGGAATCGGTAGAGCCCACAGTAGTTGTGGTATCCGCGATAGTTGTTGAAGGTAGGCCAGTGGTTGTACTTTCTGTTATGGTGCTATCCGTGGGGCCATCAGTTGTTGTGGACTCGGTAGAGCCCTCAGTAGTTGTGGTATCCGCGATAGTTGTTGAAGGTAGGCCAGTGGTTGTACTTTCTGTTATGGTGCTATCCGTGGAGCCATCAGTTGTTGTGGACTCGGTAGAGCCCTCAGTAGTTGTGGTATCCGCGATAGTTGTTGAAGGTAGGCCAGTGGTTGTACTTTCTGTTATGGTGCTATCCGTGGAGCCATCAGTTGTTGTGGACTCGGTAGAGCCCTCAGTAGTTGTGGTATCCGCGATAGTTGATGAAGGCAGGCCAGTGGTTGTACTTTCTGTTATGGTGGTATCCGTGGGGCCATCAGTTGTTGTGGAATAAGTAGAGCCCTCAGTAGTTGTGGTATCCGTGATAGTTGTTGAAGGAAGGCCATCGGTTGTTGTGGAGTCGGTAGAGCCCTCAGTAGTTGTGGTATCCGCGATAGTTGTTGAAGGCAGGCCAGTGGTTGTACTTTCTGTTATGGTGGTATCCGTGGAGCCATCAGTTGTTGTGGAATCGGTAGAGCCCTCAGTAGTTGTGGAATCCGTGATAGTTGTTGAAGGAAGGCCATCGGTTGTTGTGGAGTCGGTAGAGCCCTCAGTAGTTGTGGTATCCGCGATAGTTGTTGAAGGAAGGCCATCGGTTGTTGTGGACTCGGTAGAGCCCTCAGTAGTTGTGGTATCCGCGATAGTTGTTGAAGGTAGGTCAGTGGTTGTACTTTCTGTTATGGTGCTATCCGTGGAGCCATCAGTTGTTGTGGAATCGGTAGAGCCCACAGTAGTTGTGGTATCCGCGATAGTTGTTGAAGGTAGGCCAGTGGTTGTACTTTCTGTTATGGTGCTATCCGTGGGGCCATCAGTTGTTGTGGACTCGGTAGAGCCCTCAGTAGTTGTGGTATCCGCGATAGTTGTTGAAGGTAGGCCAGTGGTTGTACTTTCTGTTATGGTGCTATCCGTGGAGCCATCAGTTGTTGTGGACTCGGTAGAGCCCTCAGTAGTTGTGGTATCCGCGATAGTTGTTGAAGGTAGGCCAGTGGTTGTACTTTCTGTTATGGTGCTATCCGTGGAGCCATCAGTTGTTGTGGAATCAGTAGAGCCCTCAGTAGTTGTGGTATCCGCGATAGTTGTTGAAGGTAGGCCAGTGGTTGTACTTTCTGTTATGGTGCTATCCGTGGAGCCATCAGTTGTTGTGGAATCGGTAGAGCCCTCAGTAGTTGTGGTATCCGCGATAGTTGTTGAAGGTAGGCCAGTGGTTGTACTTTCTGTTATGGTGCTATCCGTGGAGCCATCAGTTGTTGTGGACTCGGTAGAGCCCTCAGTAGTTGTGGTATCCGCGATAGTTGTTGAAGGTAGGCCAGTGGTTGTACTTTCTGTTATGGTGCTATCCGTGGAGCCATCAGTTGTTGTGGAATCGGTAGAGCTTTCAGTATTTGTGGTATCCGCGATTGTTGTTGAAGGGAATCCAGTGGTTGTACTTTCTGTTATGGTGCTATCCGTGGGGCCATCGGTTGTTGTGGACTCGGTAGAGCCTTCAGTAGTTGTGGTATCCGTGAAAGTTGTTGAAGGTAGGCCAGTGGTTGTACTTTCTGTTATGGTGCTATCCGTGGGGCCATCGGTTGTTGTGGAGTCGGTAGAGCCCTCAGTAGTTGTGGTATCCGCGATAGTTGTTGAAGGCAGGCCAGTGGTTGTACTTTCTGTTATGGTGGTATCCGTGGAGCCATCAGTTGTTGTGGAATCGGTAGAGCCCTCAGTAGTTGTGGTATCCGTGATAGTTGTTGAAGGAGGGCCATCGGTTGTTGTGGACTCGGTAGAGCCCTCAGTAGTTGTGGTATCCGCAGTAGTTGTTGAAGGCAGGCCAGTGGTTGTACTTTCTGTTATAGTGGTATCCGTGGAGCCATCAGTTGTTGTGGAATCGGTAGAGCCCTCAGTAGTTGTGGTATCCGCGAAAGTTGTTGAAGGTAGGCCAGTGGTTGTACTTTCTGTTATGGTGCTATCCGTGGGGCCATCGGTTGTTGTGGACTCGGTAGAGCCCTCAGTAGTTGTGGTATCCGCGATAGTTGTTGAAGGCAGGCCAGTGGTTGTACTTTCTGTTATGGTGCTATCCGTGGGGCCATCGGTTGTTGTGGAGTCGGTAGAGCCCTCAGTAGTTGTGGTATCCGCGATAGTTGTTGAAGGCAGTCCAGTGGTTGTACTTTCTGTTATGGTGCTATCCGTGGGGCCATCGGTTGTTGTGGAGTCGGTAGAGCCTTCAGTAGTTGTGGTATCCGCAGTAGTTGTTGAAGGCAGGCCAGTGGTTGTACTTTCTGTTATGGTGCTATCCGTGGGGCCATCGGTTGTTGTGGACTCGGTAGAGCCCTCAGTAGTTGTGGTATCCGCGATAGTTGTTGAAGGCAGGCCAGTGGTTGTACTTTCTGTTATGGTGCTATCCGTGGGGCCATCGGTTGTTGTGGAGTCGGTAGAGCCCTCAGTAGTTGTGGTATCCGCGATAGTTGTTGAAGGCAGGCCAGTGGTTGTACTTTCTGTTATGGTGCTATCCGTGGGGCCATCGGTTGTTGTGGAGTCGGTAGAGCCTTCAGTAGTTGTGGTATCCGTGAAAGTTGTTGAAGGCAGGCCAGTGGTTGTACTTTCTGTTATGGTGCTATCCGTGGGGCCATCGGTTGTTGTGGAGTCGGTAGAGCCCTCAGTAGTTGTGGTATCCGCGATAGTTGTTGAAGGCAGGCCAGTGGTTGTACTTTCTGTTATTGTGCTATCCGTTGGGCCATCGGTAGTTGTGGAGTCGGTAGAGCCCTCAGTAGTTGTGGTATCCGCGATAGTTGTTGAAGGCAGGCCAGTTGTTGTACTTTCTGTTATGGTGCTTTCCATGGGGCCATCAGTTGTTGTGGAGTCGGTAGAGCCCTCAGTAGTTGTAGTATCCGCGATAGTTGTTGAAGGCAGGCCAGTGGTTGTACTTTCTGTTATGGTGGTATCCGCGATAGTTGTTGAAGGCAGGCCAGTGGTTGTACTTTCTGTTATGGTGGTATCCGTGGAGCCATCAGTTGTTGTGGAATCGGTAGAGCCCTCAGTAGTTGTATCAGTGATAGTTGTTGAAGGAAGGCCATGGGTTGTTGTGGACTCGGTAGAGCCCTCAGTAGTTGTGGTATCCGCGATAGTTGTTGAAGGCAGGCCAGTGGTTGTACTTTCTGTTATGGTGGTATCCGTGGAGCCATCAGTTGTTGTGGAATCGGTATAGCCCTCAGTAGTTGTGGTATCCGCGAAAGTTGTTGAAGGCAGGCCAGTGGTTGTACTTTCTGTTATGGTGCTATCCGTGGGGCCATCGGTTGTTGTGGACTCGGTAGAGCCTTCAGTAGTTGTGGTATCCGTGAAAGTTGTTGAAGGCAGGCCAGTGGTTGTACTTTCTGTTATGGTGCTATCCGTGGGGCCATCGGTTGTTGTGGAGTCGGTAGAGCCCTCAGTAGTTGTGGTATCCGCGATAGTTGTTGAAGGTAGGCCAGTGGTTGTACTTTCTGTTATGGTGCTATCCGTGGAGCCATCAGTTGTTGTGGAATCGGTAGAGCTTTCAGTATTTGTGGTATCCGCGATTGTTGTTGAAGGGAATCCAGTGGTTGTACTTTCTGTTATGGTGCTATCCGTGGAGCCATCAGTTGTTGTGGAATAAGTAGAGCCCTCAGTAGTTGTGGTATCCGTGATAGTTGTTGAAGGAGGGCCATCGGTTGTTGTGGACTCGTTAGAGCCCTCAGTAGTTGTGGTATCCGCAGTAGTTGTTGAAGGCAGGCCAGTGGTTGTACTTTCTGTTATGGTGCTATCCGTGGGGCCATCGGTTGTTGTGGAGTCGGTAGAGCCTTCAGTAGTTGTGGTATCCGTGAAAGTTGTTGAAGGCAGGCCAGTGGTTGTACTTTCTGTTATGGTGCTATCCGTGGGGCCATCGGTTGTTGTGGAGTCGGTAGAGCCCTCAGTAGTAGTGGTATCCGCGATAGTTGTTGAAGGCAGGCCAGTGGTTGTACTTTCTGTTATGGTGGTATCCGCGATAGTTGTTGAAGGCAGGCCAGTGGTTGTACTTTCTGTTATGGTGGTATCCGTGGAGCCATCAGTTGTTGTGGAATCGGTAGAGCCCTCAGTAGTTGTATCAGTGATAGTTGTTGAAGGAAGGCCATGGGTTGTTGTGGACTCGGTAGAGCCCTCAGTAGTTGTGGTATCCGCAGTAGTTGTTGAAGGCAGGCCAGTGGTTGTACTTTCTGTTATGGTGGTATCCGTGGGGCCATCGGTAGTTGTGGAGTCGGTAGAGCCCTCAGTAGTTGTGGTATCCGCGATAGTTGATGAAGGCAGGCCAGTGGTTGTACTTTCTGTTATGGTGGTATCCGTGGAGCCATCAGTTGTTGTGGAATAAGTAGAGCCCTCAGTAGTTGTGGTATCCGTGATAGTTGTTGAAGGAGGGCCATCGGTTGTTGTGGACTCGGTAGAGCCCTCAGTAGTTGTGGTATCCGCAGTAGTTGTTGAAGGCAGGCCAGTGGTCTTACTTTCTGTTATGGTGCTATCCGTGGGGCCATCAGTTGTTGTGGAGTCGGTAGAGCCCTCAGTAGTTGTGGTATCCGCAGTAGTTGTTGAAGGCAGGCCAGTGGTTGTACTTTCTGTTATGGTGCTATCCGTGGGGCCATCGGTTGTTGTGGAATCGGTAGAGCCCTCAGTAGTTGTGGAATCCGTGATAGTTGTTGAAGGAAGGCCATCGGTTGTTGTGGAGTCGGTAGAGCCCTCAGTAGTTGTGGTATCCGCGATAGTTGTTGAAGGCAGGCCAGTGGTTGTACTTTCTGTTATGGTGCTATCCGTGGAGCCATCAGTTGTTGTGGACTCGGTAGAGCCCTCAGTAGTTGTAGTATCCGCGATAGTTGTTGAAGGCAGGCCAGTGGTTGTACTTTCTGTGAAGGTGGTATCCGCGATAGTTGTTGAAAGCAGGCCAGTAGTTGTACTTTCTGTTATGGTGGTATCCGTGGAGCCATCAGTTGTTGTGGAATCGGTAGAGCCCTCAGTAGTTGTATCAGTGATAGTTGTTGAAGGAAGGCCATGGGTTGTTGTGGCCTCGGTAGAGCCCTCAGTAGTTGTGGAATCCGTGATAGTTGTTGAAGGAAGGCCATCGGTTGTTGTGGAGTCGGTAGAGCCCTCAGTAGTTGTGGTATCCGTGATAGTTGTTGAAGGAAGGCCATCGGTTGTTGTGGAGTCGGTAGAGCCCTCAGTAGTTGTGGTATCCGCGATAGTTGTTGAAGGTAGGCCAGTGGTTGTACTTTCTGTTATGGTGCTATCCGTGGAGCCATCAGTTGTTGTGGAATCGGTAGAGCTTTCAGTATTTGTGGTATCCGCGATTGTTGTTGAAGGGAATCCAGTGGTTGTACTTTCTGTTATGGTGCTACCCGTGGGGCCATCGGTTGTTGTGGACTCGGTAGAGCCTTCAGTAGTTGTGGTATCCGTGAAAGTTGTTGAAGGTAGGCCAGTGGTTGTACTTTCTGTTATGGTGCTATCCGTGGGGCCATCGGTTGTTGTGGAGTCGGTAGAGCCCTCAGTAGTTGTGGTATCCGCGATAGTTGTTGAAGGCAGGCCAGTGGTTGTACTTTCTGTTATGGTGCTATCCGTGGGGCCATCGGTTGTTGTGGAATCGGTAGAGCCCTCAGTAGTTGTGGAATCCGTGATAGTTGTTGAAGGAAGGCCATCGGTTGTTGTGGAGTCGGTAGAGCCCTCAGTAGTTGTGGTATCCGTGATAGTTGTTGAAGGAAGGCCATTGGTTGTTGTGGAGTCGGTAGAGCCCTCAGTAGTTGTGGTATCCGCGATAGTTGTTGAAGGCAGGCCAGTGGTTGTACTTTCTGTTATGGTGCTATCCGTGGAGCCATCAGTTGTTGTGGACTCGGTAGAGCCCTCAGTAGTTGTAGTATCCGCGATAGTTGTTGAAGGCAGGCCAGTGGTTGTACTTTCTGTGAAGGTGGTATCCGCGATAGTTGTTGAAGGCAGGCCAGTAGTTGTACTTTCTGTTATGGTGGTATCCGTGGAGCCATCAGTTGTTGTGGAATCGGTAGAGCCCTCAGTAGTTGTATCAGTGATAGTTGTTGAAGGAAGGCCATGGGTTGTTGTGGCCTCGGTAGAGCCCTCAGTAGTTGTGGAATCCGTGATAGTTGTTGAAGGTAGGCCAGTGGTTGTACTTTCTGTTATGGTGCTATCCGTGGAGCCATCAGTTGTTGTGGAATCGGTAGAGCTTTCAGTATTTGTGGTATCCGCGATTGTTGTTGAAGGGAATCCAGTGGTTGTACTTTCTGTTATGGTGCTATCCGTGGAGCCATCAGTTGTTGTGGAATAAGTAGAGCCCTCAGTAGTTGTGGTATCCGTGATAGTTGTTGAAGGAGGGCCATCGGTTGTTGTGGACTCGTTAGAGCCCTCAGTAGTTGTGGTATCCGCAGTAGTTGTTGAAGGCAGGCCAGTGGTTGTACTTTCTGTTATGGTGCTATCCGTGGGGCCATCGGTTGTTGTGGAGTCGGTAGAGCCTTCAGTAGTTGTGGTATCCGTGAAAGTTGTTGAAGGCAGGCCAGTGGTTGTACTTTCTGTTATGGTGCTATCCGTGGGGCCATCGGTTGTTGTGGAGTCGGTAGAGCCCTCAGTAGTAGTGGTATCCGCGATAGTTGTTGAAGGCAGGCCAGTGGTTGTACTTTCTGTTATGGTGGTATCCGCGATAGTTGTTGAAGGCAGGCCAGTGGTTGTACTTTCTGTTATGGTGGTATCCGTGGAGCCATCAGTTGTTGTGGAATCGGTAGAGCCCTCAGTAGTTGTATCAGTGATAGTTGTTGAAGGAAGGCCATGGGTTGTTGTGGACTCGGTAGAGCCCTCAGTAGTTGTGGTATCCGCAGTAGTTGTTGAAGGCAGGCCAGTGGTTGTACTTTCTGTTATGGTGGTATCCGTGGGGCCATCGGTAGTTGTGGAGTCGGTAGAGCCCTCAGTAGTTGTGGTATCCGCGATAGTTGATGAAGGCAGGCCAGTGGTTGTACTTTCTGTTATGGTGGTATCCGTGGAGCCATCAGTTGTTGTGGAATAAGTAGAGCCCTCAGTAGTTGTGGTATCCGTGATAGTTGTTGAAGGAGGGCCATCGGTTGTTGTGGACTCGGTAGAGCCCTCAGTAGTTGTGGTATCCGCAGTAGTTGTTGAAGGCAGGCCAGTGGTCTTACTTTCTGTTATGGTGCTATCCGTGGGGCCATCAGTTGTTGTGGAGTCGGTAGAGCCCTCAGTAGTTGTGGTATCCGCAGTAGTTGTTGAAGGCAGGCCAGTGGTTGTACTTTCTGTTATGGTGCTATCCGTGGGGCCATCGGTTGTTGTGGAATCGGTAGAGCCCTCAGTAGTTGTGGAATCCTTGATAGTTGTTGAAGGAAGGCCATCGGTTGTTGTGGAGTCGGTAGAGCCCTCAGTAGTTGTGGTATCCGCGATAGTTGTTGAAGGCAGGCCAGTGGTTGTACTTTCTGTTATGGTGCTATCCGTGGAGCCATCAGTTGTTGTGGACTCGGTAGAGCCCTCAGTAGTTGTAGTATCCGCGATAGTTGTTGAAGGCAGGCCAGTGGTTGTACTTTCTGTGAAGGTGGTATCCGCGATAGTTGTTGAAGGCAGGCCAGTAGTTGTACTTTCTGTTATGGTGGTATCCGTGGAGCCATCAGTTGTTGTGGAATCGGTAGAGCCCTCAGTAGTTGTATCAGTGATAGTTGTTGAAGGAAGGCCATGGGTTGTTGTGGCCTCGGTAGAGCCCTCAGTAGTTGTGGAATCCGTGATAGTTGTTGAAGGAAGGCCATCGGTTGTTGTGGAGTCGGTAGAGCCCTCAGTAGTTGTGGTATCCGTGATAGTTGTTGAAGGAAGGCCATCGGTTGTTGTGGAGTCGGTAGAGCCCTCAGTAGTTGTGGTATCCGCGATAGTTGTTGAAGGTAGGCCAGTGGTTGTACTTTCTGTTATGGTGCTATCCGTGGAGCCATCAGTTGTTGTGGAATCGGTAGAGCTTTCAGTATTTGTGGTATCCGCGATTGTTGTTGAAGGGAATCCAGTGGTTGTACTTTCTGTTATGGTGCTACCCGTGGGGCCATCGGTTGTTGTGGACTCGGTAGAGCCTTCAGTAGTTGTGGTATCCGTGAAAGTTGTTGAAGGTAGGCCAGTGGTTGTACTTTCTGTTATGGTGCTATCCGTGGGGCCATCGGTTGTTGTGGAGTCGGTAGAGCCCTCAGTAGTTGTGGTATCCGCGATAGTTGTTGAAGGCAGGCCAGTGGTTGTACTTTCTGTTATGGTGCTATCCGTGGGGCCATCGGTTGTTGTGGAATCGGTAGAGCCCTCAGTAGTTGTGGAATCCGTGATAGTTGTTGAAGGAAGGCCATCGGTTGTTGTGGAGTCGGTAGAGCCCTCAGTAGTTGTGGTATCCGTGATAGTTGTTGAAGGAAGGCCATTGGTTGTTGTGGAGTCGGTAGAGCCCTCAGTAGTTGTGGTATCCGCGATAGTTGTTGAAGGCAGGCCAGTGGTTGTACTTTCTGTTATGGTGCTATCCGTGGAGCCATCAGTTGTTGTGGACTCGGTAGAGCCCTCAGTAGTTGTAGTATCCGCGATAGTTGTTGAAGGCAGGCCAGTGGTTGTACTTTCTGTGAAGGTGGTATCCGCGATAGTTGTTGAAGGCAGGCCAGTAGTTGTACTTTCTGTTATGGTGGTATCCGTGGAGCCATCAGTTGTTGTGGAATCGGTAGAGCCCTCAGTAGTTGTATCAGTGATAGTTGTTGAAGGAAGGCCATGGGTTGTTGTGGCCTCGGTAGAGCCCTCAGTAGTTGTGGAATCCGTGATAGTTGTTGAAGGAAGGCCATCGGTTGTTGTGGAGTCGGTAGAGCCCTCAGTAGTTGTGGTATCCGTGATAGTTGTTGAAGGAAGGCCATCGGTTGTTGTGGAGTCGGTAGAGCCCTCAGTAGTTGTGGTATCCGCGATAGTTGTTGAAGGTAGGCCAGTGGTTGTACTTTCTGTTATGGTGCTATCCGTGGAGCCATCAGTTGTTGTGGAATCGGTAGAGCTTTCAGTATTTGTGGTATCCGCGATTGTTGTTGAAGGGAATCCAGTGGTTGTACTTTCTGTTATGGTGCTACCCGTGGGGCCATCGGTTGTTGTGGACTCGGTAGAGCCTTCAGTAGTTGTGGTATCCGTGAAAGTTGTTGAAGGTAGGCCAGTGGTTGTACTTTCTGTTATGGTGCTATCCGTGGGGCCATCGGTAGTTGTGGAGTCGGTAGAGCCCTCAGTAGTTGTGGTATCCGCGATAGTTGTTGAAGGCAGGCCAGTTGTTGTACTTTCTGTTATGGTGCTTTCCGTGGGGCCATCAGTTGTTGTGGAGTCGGTAGAGCCCTCAGTAGTTGTAGTATCCGCGATAGTTGTTGAAGGCAGGCCAGTGGTTGTACTTTCTGTTATGGTGGTATCCGCGATAGTTGTTGAAGGCAGGCCAGTGGTTGTACTTTCTGTTATGGTGGTATCCGTGGAGCCATCAGTTGTTGTGGAATCGGTAGAGCCCTCAGTAGTTGTATCAGTGATAGTTGTTGAAGGAAGGCCATGGGTTGTTGTGGACTCGGTAGAGCCCTCAGTAGTTGTGGTATCCGCGATAGTTGTTGAAGGCAGGCCAGTAGTTGTACTTTCTGTTATGGTGGTATCCGTGGAGCCATCAGTTGTTGTGGAATCGGTATAGCCCTCAGTAGTTGTGGTATCCGCGAAAGTTGTTGAAGGCAGGCCAGTGGTTGTACTTTCTGTTATGGTGCTATCCGTGGGGCCATGGGTTGTTGTGGACTCGGTAGAGCCCTCAGTAGTTGTGGTATCCGCAGTAGTTGTTGAAGGCAGGCCAGTGGTTGTACTTTCTGTTATGGTGGTATCCGTGGGGCCATCGGTAGTTGTGGAGTCGGTAGAGCCCTCAGTAGTTGTGGTATCCGCGATAGTTGATGAAGGCAGGCCAGTGGTTGTACTTTCTGTTATGGTGGTATCCGTGGAGCCATCAGTTGTTGTGGAATAAGTAGAGCCCTCAGTAGTTGTGGTATCCGTGATAGTTGTTGAAGGAGGGCCATCGGTTGTTGTGGAGTCGGTAGAGCCCTCAGTAGTTGTGGTATCCGCGATAGTTGTTGAAGGCAGGCCAGTGGTTGTACTTTCTGTTATGGTGGTATCCGTGGAGCCATCAGTTGTTGTGGAATCGGTAGAGCCCTCAGTAGTTGTGGAATCCGTGATAGTTGTTGAAGGAAGGCCATCGGTTGTTGTGGAGTCAGTAGAGCCCTCAGTAGTTGTGGTATCCGTGATAGTTGTTGAAGGAAGGCCATTGGTTGTTGTGGAGTCGGTAGAGCCCTCAGTAGTTGTGGTATCCGCGATAGTTGTTGAAGGCAGGCCAGTGGTTGTACTTTCTGTTATGGTGCTATCCGTGGAGCCATCAGTTGTTGTGGACTCGGTAGAGCCCTCAGTAGTTGTAGTATCCGCGATAGTTGTTGAAGGCAGGCCAGTGGTTGTACTTTCTGTTAAGGTGGTATCTGTGGAGCCATCAGTTGTTGTGGAATCGGTAGAGCCCTCAGTAGTTGTATCAGTGATAGTTGTTGAAGGAAGGCCATGGGTTGTTGTGGACTCGGTAGAGCCCTCAGTAGTTGTGGTATCCGCAGTAGTTGTTGAAGGCAGGCCAGTGGTCTTACTTTCTGTTATGGTGCTATCCGTGGGGCCATCAGTTGTTGTGGAGTCGGTAGAGCCCTCAGTAGTTGTGGTATCCGCAGTAGTTGTTGAAGGCAGGCCAGTGGTCTTACTTTCTGTTATGGTGCTATCCGTGGGGCCATCGGTTGTTGTGGAATCGGTAGAGCCCTCAGTAGTTGTGGAATCCGTGATAGTTGTTGAAGGAAGGCCATCGGTTGTTGTGGAGTCGGTAGAGCCCTCAGTAGTTGTGGTATCCGTGATAGTTGTTGAAGGAAGGCCATTGGTTGTTGTGGAGTCGGTAGAGCCCTCAGTAGTTGTGGTATCCGCGATAGTTGTTGAAGGCAGGCCAGTGGTTGTACTTTCTGTTATGGTGCTATCCGTGGAGCCATCAGTTGTTGTGGACTCGGTAGAGCCCTCAGTAGTTGTAGTATCCGCGATAGTTGTTGAAGGCAGGCCAGTGGTTGTACTTTCTGTTAAGGTGGTATCCGCGATAGTTGTTGAAGGCAGGCCAGTAGTTGTACTTTCTGTTATGGTGGTATCCGTGGAGCCATCAGTTGTTGTGGAATCGGTAGAGCCCTCAGTAGTTGTATCAGTGATAGTTGTTGAAGGAAGGCCATGGGTTGTTGTGGCCTCGGTAGAGCCCTCAGTAGTTGTGGAATCCGTGATAGTTGTTGAAGGAAGGCCATCGGTTGTTGTGGAGTCGGTAGAGCCCTCAGTAGTTGTATCAGTGATAGTTGTTGAAGGAAGGCCATGGGTTGTTGTGGCCTCGGTAGAGCCCTCAGTAGTTGTGGAATCCGTGATAGTTGTTGAAGGAAGGCCATCGGTTGTTGTGGAGTCGGTAGAGCCCTCAGTAGTTGTGGTATCCGCGATAGTTGTTGAAGGTAGGCCAGTGGTTGTACTTTCTGTTATGGTGCTACCCGTGGGGCCATCGGTTGTTGTGGACTCGGTAGAGCCTTCAGTAGTTGTGGTATCCGTGAAAGTTGTTGAAGGTAGGCCAGTGGTTGTACTTTCTGTTATGGTGCTATCCGTGGGGCCATCGGTAGTTGTGGAGTCGGTAGAGCCCTCAGTAGTTGTGGTATCCGCGATAGTTGTTGAAGGCAGGCCAGTTGTTGTACTTTCTGTTATGGTGCTTTCCGTGGGGCCATCAGTTGTTGTGGAGTCGGTAGAGCCCTCAGTAGTTGTAGTATCCGCGATAGTTGTTGAAGGCAGGCCAGTGGTTGTACTTTCTGTTATGGTGGTATCCGTAGAGCCATCAGTTGTTGTGGAATCGGTAGAGCCCTCAGTAGTTGTATCAGTGATAGTTGTTGAAGGAAGGCCATGGGTTGTTGTGGACTCGGTAGAGCCCTCAGTAGTTGTGGTATCCGCGATAGTTGTTGAAGGCAGGCCAGTAGTTGTACTTTCTGTTATGGTGGTATCCGTGGAGCCATCAGTTGTTGTGGAATCGGTATAGCCCTCAGTAGTTGTGGTATCCGCGAAAGTTGTTGAAGGCAGGCCAGTGGTTGTACTTTCTGTTATGGTGCTATCCGTGGAGCCATCAGTTGTTGTGGAATCGGTAGAGCTTTCAGTATTTGTGGTATCCGCGATTGTTGTTGAAGGGAATCCAGTGGTTGTACTTTCTGTTATGGTGCTACCCGTGGGGCCATCGGTTGTTGTGGACTCGGTAGAGCCTTCAGTAGTTGTGGTATCCGTGAAAGTTGTTGAAGGCAGGCCAGTGGTTGTACTTTCTGTTATGGTGCTATCCGTGGGGCCATCGGTTGTTGTGGAGTCGGTAGAGCCCTCAGTAGTTGTGGTATCCGCAGTAGTTGTTGAAGGCAGGCCAGTGGTCTTACTTTCTGTTATGGTGCTATCCGTGGGGCCATCGGTTGTTGTGGAATCGGTAGAGCCCTCAGTAGTTGTGGAATCCGTGATAGTCGTTGAAGGAAGGCCATCGGTTGTTGTGGAGTCGGTAGAGCCCTCAGTAGTTGTGGTATCCGCGATAGTTGTTGAAGGCAGGCCAGTGGTTGTACTTTCTGTTATGGTGGTATCCGTGGAGCCATCAGTTGTTGTGGAATCGGTAGAGCCCTCAGTAGTTGTGGAATCCGTGATAGTTGTTGAAGGAAGGCCATCGGTTGTTGTGGACTCGGTAGAGCCTTCAGTAGTTGTGGTATCCGTGAAAGTTGTTGAAGGCAGGCCAGTGGTTGTACTTTCTGTTATGGTGCTATCCGTGGAGCCATCAGTTGTTGTGGAATCAGTAGAGCCCTCAGTAGTTGTGGTATCCGCGATAGTTGTTGAAGGTAGGCCAGTGATTGTACTTCCTGTTATGGTGCTATCCGTGGAGCCATCAGTTGTTGTGGAATCGGTAGAGCCCTCAGTAGTTGTGGTATCCGCGATAGTTGTTGAAGGTAGGCCAGTGGTTGTACTTTCTGTTATGGTGCTATCCGTGGAGCCATCAGTTGTTGTGGACTCGGTAGAGCCCTCAGTAGTTGTGGTATCCGCGATAGTTGTTGAAGGTAGGCCAGTGGTTGTACTTTCTGTTATGGTGCTATCCGTGGAGCCATCAGTTGTTGTGGAATCGGTAGAGCTTTCAGTATTTGTGGTATCCGCGATTGTTGTTGAAGGGAATCCAGTGGTTGTACTTTCTGTTATGGTGCTATCCGTGGGGCCATCGGTTGTTGTGGACTCGGTAGAGCCTTCAGTAGTTGTGGTATCCGTGAAAGTTGTTGAAGGTAGGCCAGTGGTTGTACTTTCTGTTATGGTGCTATCCGTGGGGCCATCGGTTGTTGTGGAGTCGGTAGAGCCCTCAGTAGTTGTGGTATCCGCGATAGTTGTTGAAGGCAGGCCAGTGGTTGTACTTTCTGTTATGGTGGTATCCGTGGAGCCATCAGTTGTTGTGGAATCGGTAGAGCCCTCAGTAGTTGTGGTATCCGTGATAGTTGTTGAAGGAGGGCCATCGGTTGTTGTGGACTCGGTAGAGCCCTCAGTAGTTGTGGTATCCGCAGAAGTTGTTGAAGGCAGGCCAGTGGTTGTACTTTCTGTTATGGTGGTATCCGTGGAGCCATCAGTTGTTGTGGAATCGGTAGAGCCCTCAGTAGTTGTGGTATCCGCGAAAGTTGTTGAAGGCAGGCCAGTGGTTGTACTTTCTGTTATGGTGCTATCCGTGGGGCCATCGGTTGTTGTGGACTCGGTAGAGCCCTCAGTAGTTGTGGTATCCGCGATAGTTGTTGAAGGCAGGCCAGTGGTTGTACTTTCTGTTATGGTGCTATCCGTGGGGCCATCGGTTGTTGTGGAGTCGGTAGAGCCCTCAGTAGTTGTGGTATCCGCGATAGTTGTTGAAGGCAGTCCAGTGGTTGCACTTCCTGTTATGGTGCTATCCGTGGGGCCATCGGTTGTTGTGGAGTCGGTAGAGCCTTCAGTAGTTGTGGTATCCGCAGTAGTTGTTGAAGGCAGGCCAGTGGTTGTACTTTCTGTTATGGTGCTATCCGTGGGGCCATCGGTTGTTGTGAAGTCGGTAGAGCCCTCAGTAGTTGTAGTATCCGCGATAGTTGTTGAAGGCAGGCCATCGGTTGTTGTGGACTCGGTAGAGAACTCAGTAGTTGTGGTATCCACAGTAGTTGTTGAAGGCAGGCCAGTGGTTGTACTTTCTGTTATGGTGGTATCCGTGGGGCCATCAGTTGTTGTGGAATAAGTAGAGCCCTCAGTAGTTGTGGTATCCGTGATAGTTGTTGAAGGAAGGCCATCGGTTGTTGTGGAGTCGGTAGAGCCCTCAGTAGTTGTGGTATCCGCGATAGTTGTTGAAGGCAGGCCAGTGGTTGTACTTTCTGTTATGGTGGTATCCGTGGAGCCATCAGTTGTTGTGGAATCGGTAGAGCCCTCAGTAGTTGTTGAATCCGTGATAGTTGTTGAAGGAAGGCCATCGGTTGTTGTGGAGTCGGTAGAGCCCTCAGTAGTTGTGGTATCCGCGATAGTTGTTGAAGGAAGGCCATCGGTTGTTGTGGACTCGGTAGAGCCCTCAGTAGTTGTGGTATCCGTGATAGTTGTTGAAGGAAGGCCATCGGTTGTTGTGGACTCGGTAGAGCCCTCAGTAGTTGTGGTATCCGTGATAGTTGTTGAAGGAAGGCCATCGGTTGTTGTGGAGTCGGTAGAGCCCTCAGTAGTTGTGGTATCCGCGATAGTTGTTGAAGGCAGGCCAGTGGTTGTACTTTCTGTTATGGTGCTATCCGTGGAGCCATCAGTTGTTGTGGACTCGGTAGAGCCCTCAGTAGTTGTGGTATCCGCGATAGTTGTTGAAGGTAGGCCAGTGGTTGTACTTTCTGTTATGGTGCTATCCGTGGAGCCATCAGTTGTTGTGGAATCGGTAGAGCCCACAGTAGTTGTGGTATCCGCGATAGTTGTTGAAGGTAGGCCAGTGGTTGTACTTTCTGTTATGGTGCTATCCGTGGGGCCATCAGTTGTTGTGGACTCGGTAGAGCCCTCAGTAGTTGTGGTATCCGCGATAGTTGTTGAAGGTAGGCCAGTGGTTGTACTTTCTGTTATGGTGCTATCCGTGGAGCCATCAGTTGTTGTGGACTCGGTAGAGCCCTCAGTAGTTGTGGTATCCGCGATAGTTGTTGAAGGTAGGCCAGTGGTTGTACTTTCTGTTATGGTGCTATCCGTGGAGCCATCAGTTGTTGTGGAATCAGTAGAGCCCTCAGTAGTTGTGGTATCCGCGATAGTTGTTGAAGGTAGGCCAGTGGTTGTACTTTCTGTTATGGTGCTATCCGTGGAGCCATCAGTTGTTGTGGAATCGGTAGAGCCCTCAGTAGTTGTGGTATCCGCGATAGTTGTTGAAGGTAGGCCAGTGGTTGTACTTTCTGTTATGGTGCTATCCGTGGAGCCATCAGTTGTTGTGGAATCGGTAGAGCTTTCAGTATTTGTGGTATCCGCGATTGTTGTTGAAGGGAATCCAGTGGTTGTACTTTCTGTTATGGTGCTATCCGTGGGGCCATCGGTTGTTGTGGACTCGGTAGAGCCTTCAGTAGTTGTGGTATCCGTGAAAGTTGTTGAAGGTAGGCCAGTGGTTGTACTTTCTGTTATGGTGCTATCCGTGGGGCCATCGGTTGTTGTGGAGTCGGTAGAGCCCTCAGTAGTTGTGGTATCCGCGATAGTTGTTGAAGGCAGGCCAGTGGTTGTACTTTCTGTTATGGTGGTATCCGTGGAGCCATCAGTTGTTGTGGAATCGGTAGAGCCCTCAGTAGTTGTGGTATCCGTGATAGTTGTTGAAGGAGGGCCATCGGTTGTTGTGGACTCGGTAGAGCCCTCAGTAGTTGTGGTATCCGCAGTAGTTGTTGAAGGCAGGCCAGTGGTTGTACTTTCTGTTATGGTGGTATCCGTGGAGCCATCAGTTGTTGTGGAATCGGTAGAGCCCTCAGTAGTTGTGGTATCCGCGAAAGTTGTTGAAGGCAGGCCAGTGGTTGTACTTTCTGTTATGGTGCTATCCGTGGGGCCATCGGTTGTTGTGGACTCGGTAGAGCCCTCAGTAGTTGTGGTATCCGCGATAGTTGTTGAAGGCAGGCCAGTGGTTGTACTTTCTGTTATGGTGCTATCCGTGGGGCCATCGGTTGTTGTGGAGTCGGTAGAGCCCTCAGTAGTTGTGGTATCCGCGATAGTTGTTGAAGGCAGTCCAGTGGTTGTACTTTCTGTTATGGTGCTATCCGTGGGGCCATCGGTTGTTGTGGAGTCGGTAGAGCCTTCAGTAGTTGTGGTATCCGCAGTAGTTGTTGAAGGCAGGCCAGTGGTTGTACTTTCTGTTATGGTGCTATCCGTGGGGCCATCGGTTGTTGTGGACTCGGTAGAGCCCTCAGTAGTTGTGGTATCCGCGATAGTTGTTGAAGGCAGGCCAGTGGTTGTACTTTCTGTTATGGTGCTATCCGTGGGGCCATCGGTTGTTGTGGAGTCGGTAGAGCCCTCAGTAGTTGTGGTATCCGCGATAGTTGTTGAAGGCAGGCCAGTGGTTGTACTTTCTGTTATGGTGCTATCCGTGGGGCCATCGGTTGTTGTGGAGTCGGTAGAGCCTTCAGTAGTTGTGGTATCCGTGAAAGTTGTTGAAGGCAGGCCAGTGGTTGTACTTTCTGTTATGGTGCTATCCGTGGGGCCATCGGTTGTTGTGGAGTCGGTAGAGCCCTCAGTAGTTGTGGTATCCGCGATAGTTGTTGAAGGCAGGCCAGTGGTTGTACTTTCTGTTATTGTGCTATCCGTGGGGCCATCGGTAGTTGTGGAGTCGGTAGAGCCCTCAGTAGTTGTGGTATCCGCGATAGTTGTTGAAGGCAGGCCAGTTGTTGTACTTTCTGTTATGGTGCTTTCCGTGGGGCCATCAGTTGTTGTGGAGTCGGTAGAGCCCTCAGTAGTTGTAGTATCCGCGATAGTTGTTGAAGGCAGGCCAGTGGTTGTACTTTCTGTTATGGTGGTATCCGCGATAGTTGTTGAAGGCAGGCCAGTGGTTGTACTTTCTGTTATGGTGGTATCCGTGGAGCCATCAGTTGTTGTGGAATCGGTAGAGCCCTCAGTAGTTGTATCAGTGATAGTTGTTGAAGGAAGGCCATGGGTTGTTGTGGACTCGGTAGAGCCTTCAGTAGTTGTGGTATCCGCGATAGTTGTTGAAGGCAGGCCAGTGGTTGTACTTTCTGTTATGGTGGTATCCGTGGAGCCATCAGTTGTTGTGGAATCGGTATAGCCCTCAGTAGTTGTGGTATCCGCGAAAGTTGTTGAAGGCAGGCCAGTGGTTGTACTTTCTGTTATGGTGCTATCCGTGGGGCCATCGGTTGTTGTGGACTCGGTAGAGCCTTCAGTAGTTGTGGTATCCGTGAAAGTTGTTGAAGGCAGGCCAGTGGTTGTACTTTCTGTTATGGTGCTATCCGTGGGGCCATCGGTTGTTGTGGAGTCGGTAGAGCCCTCAGTAGTTGTGGTATCCGCGATAGTTGTTGAAGGTAGGCCAGTGGTTGTACTTTCTGTTATGGTGCTATCCGTGGAGCCATCAGTTGTTGTGGAATCGGTAGAGCTTTCAGTATTTGTGGTATCCGCGATTGTTGTTGAAGGGAATCCAGTGGTTGTTCTTTCTGTTATGGTGCTATCCGTGGGGCCATCGGTTGTTGTGGACTCGGTAGAGCCTTCAGTAGTTGTGGTATCCGTGAAAGTTGTTGAAGGTAGGCCAGTGGTTGTACTTTCTGTTATGGTGCTATCCGTGGAGCCATCAGTTGTTGTGGAATAAGTAGAGCCCTCAGTAGTTGTGGTATCCGTGATAGTTGTTGAAGGAGGGCCATCGGTTGTTGTGGACTCGTTAGAGCCCTCAGTAGTTGTGGTATCCGCAGTAGTTGTTGAAGGCAGGCCAGTGGTTGTACTTTCTGTTATGGTGCTATCCGTGGGGCCATCGGTTGTTGTGGACTCGGTAGAGCCCTCAGTAGTTGTGGTATCCGTGAAAGTTGTTGAAGGCAGGCCAGTGGTTGTACTTTCTGTTATGGTGCTATCCGTGGGGCCATCGGTTGTTGTGGAGTCGGTAGAGCCCTCAGTAGTAGTGGTATCCGCGATAGTTGTTGAAGGCAGGCCAGTGGTTGTACTTTCTGTTATGGTGGTATCCGCGATAGTTGTTGAAGGCAGGCCAGTGGTTGTACTTTCTGTTATGGTGGTATCCGTGGAGCCATCAGTTGTTGTGGACTCGTTAGAGCCCTCAGTAGTTGTGGTATCCGCAGTAGTTGTTGAAGGCAGGCCAGTGGTCTTACTTTCTGTTATGGTGCTATCCGTGGGGCCATCGGTTGTTGTGGAATCGGAAGAGCCCTCAGTAGTTGTGGAATCCGTGATAGTTGTTGAAGGAAGGCCATCGGTTGTTGTGGAGTCGGTAGAGCCCTCAGTAGTTGTGGTATCCGCGAAAGTTGTTGAAGGCAGGCCAGTGGTTGTACTTTCTGTTATGGTGGTATCCGTGGAGCCATCAGTTGTTGTGGAATCGGTAGAGCCCTCAGTAGTTGTGGAATCCGTGATAGTTGTTGAAGGAAGGCCATCGGTTGTTGTGGAGTCGGTAGAGCCCTCAGTAGTTGTGGTATCCGTGATAGTTGTTGAAGGAAGGCCATTGGTTGTTGTGGAGTCGGTAGAGCCCTCAGTAGTTGTGGTATCCGCGATAGTTGTTGAAGGCAGGCCAGTGGTTGTACTTTCTGTTATGGTGCTATCCGTGGAGCCATCAGTTGTTGTGGAATCGGTAGAACCCTCAGTAGTTGTATCAGTGATAGTTGTTGAAGGAAGGCCATGGGTTGTTGTGGACTCGGTAGAGCCCTCAGTAGTTGTGGTATCCGCGATAGTTGTTGAAGGCAGGCCAGTGGTTGTACTTTCTGTTATGGTGCTATCCGTGGCGCCATCGGTTGTTGTGGACTCGGTAGAGCCCTCAGTAGTTGTGATATCCGCGATAGTTGTTGAAGGCAGGCCAGTGGTTGTACTTTCTGTTATGGTGGTATCCGCGATAGTTGTTGAAGGCAGGCCAGTGGTTGTACTTTCTGTTATGGTGGTATCCGCGATAGTTGTTGAAGGCAGGCCAGTGGTTGTACTTTCTGTTATGGTGGTATCCGTGGAGCCATCAGTTGTTGTGGAATCGGTAGAGCCCTCAGTAGTTGTGGTATCCGCGATAGTTGTTGAAGGCAGGCCAGTGGTTGTACTTTCTGTTATGGTGGTATCCGTGGAGCCATCAGTTGTTGTGGAATCGGTAGAGCTTTCAGTATTTGTGGTATCCGCGATTGTTGTTGAAGGGAATCCAGTGGTTGTACTTTCTGTTATGGTGCTATCCGTGGGGCCATCGGTTGTTGTGGACTCGGTAGAGCCTTCAGTAGTTGTGGTATCCGTGAAAGTTGTTGAAGGTAGGCCAGTGGTTGTACTTTCTGTTATGATGCTATCCGTGGGGCCATCGGTAGTTGTGGAGTCGGTAGAGCCCTCAGTAGTTGTGGTATCCGCGATAGTTGTTGAAGGCAGGCCAGTGGTTGTACTTTCTGTTATGGTGGTATCCGTGGAGCCATCAGTTGTTGTGGAATCGGTAGAGCCCTCAGTAGTTGTGGTATCCGTGATAGTTGTTGAAGGAAGGCCATCGGTTGTTGTGGACTCGGTAGAGCCCTCAGTAGTTGTGGTATCCGTGAAAGTTGTTGAAGGCAGGCCAGTGGTTGTACTTTCTGTTATGGTGCTATCCGTGGGGCCATCGGTTGTTGTGGAGTCGGTAGAGCCCTCAGTAGTTGTGGTATACACGATAGTTGTTGAAGGCAGGCCAGTGGTTGTACTTTCTGTTATGGTGGTATCCGTGGAGCCATCAGTTGTTGTGGAATCGGTAGAGCCCTCAGTAGTTGTGGTATCCGTGATAGTTGTTGAAGGAAGGCCATCGGTTGTTGTGGACTCGGTAGAGCCCTCAGTAGTTGTGGTATCCGCAGTAGTTGTTGAAGGCAGGCCAGTGGTTGTACTTTCTGTTATGGTGCTATCCGTGGAGCCATCAGTTGTTGTGGAATCGGTAGAGCCCTCAGTAGTTGTGGTATCCGTGATAGTTGTTGAAGGAGGGCCATCGGTTGTTGTGGACTCGGTAGAGCCCTCAGTAGTTGTGGTATCCGCAGTAGTTGTTGAAGGCAGGCCAGTGGTTGTACTTTCTGTTATGGTGGTATCCGTGGAGCCATCAGTTGTTGTGGAATCGGTAGAGCTTTCAGTATTTGTGGTATCCGCGATTGTTGTTGAAGGGAATCCAGTGGTTGTACTTTCTGTTATGGTGCTATCCGTGGGGCCATCGGTTGTTGTGGACTCGGTAGAGCCTTCAGTAGTTGTGGTATCCGTGAAAGTTGTTGAAGGTAGGCCAGTGGTTGTACTTTCTGTTATGATGCTATCCGTGGGGCCATCGGTAGTTGTGGAGTCGGTAGAGCCCTCAGTAGTTGTGGTATCCGCGATAGTTGTTGAAGGCAGGCCAGTGGTTGTACTTTCTGTTATGGTGGTATCCGTGGAGCCATCAGTTGTTGTGGAATCGGTAGAGCCCTCAGTAGTTGTGGTATCCGTGATAGTTGTTGAAGGAAGGCCATCGGTTGTTGTGGACTCGGTAGAGCCCTCAGTAGTTGTGGTATCCGTGAAAGTTGTTGAAGGCAGGCCAGTGGTTGTACTTTCTGTTATGGTGCTATCCGTGGGGCCATCGGTTGTTGTGGAGTCGGTAGAGCCCTCAGTAGTTGTGGTATACACGATAGTTGTTGAAGGCAGGCCAGTGGTTGTACTTTCTGTTATGGTGGTATCCGTGGAGCCATCAGTTGTTGTGGAATCGGTAGAGCCCTCAGTAGTTGTGGTATCCGTGATAGTTGTTGAAGGAAGGCCATCGGTTGTTGTGGACTCGGTAGAGCCCTCAGTAGTTGTGGTATCCGCAGTAGTTGTTGAAGGCAGGCCAGTGGTTGTACTTTCTGTTATGGTGCTATCCGTGGAGCCATCAGTTGTTGTGGAATCGGTAGAGCCCTCAGTAGTTGTGGTATCCGTGATAGTTGTTGAAGGAGGGCCATCGGTTGTTGTGGACTCGGTAGAGCCCTCAGTAGTTGTGGTATCCGCAGTAGTTGTTGAAGGCAGGCCAGTGGTTGTACTTTCTGTTATGGTGCTATCCGTGGGGCCATCGGTTGTTGTGGACTCGGTAGAGCCTTCAGTAGTTGTGGTATCTGTGAAAGTTGTTGAAGGTAGGCCAGTGGTTGTACTTTCTGTTATGGTGCTATCCGTGGGGCCATCGGTTGTTGTGGAGTCGGTAGAGCCCTCAGTAGTTGTGGTATCCGCGATAGTTGTTGAAGGTAGGCCAGTGGTTGTACTTTCTGTTATGGTGCTATCCTTGGAGCCATCAGTTGTTGTGGAATCGGTAGAGCTTTCAGTATTTGTGGTATCCGCGATTGTTGTTGAAGGGAATCCAGTGGTTGTACTTTCTGTTATGGTGCTATCCGTGGGGCCATCGGTTGTTGTGGAGTCGGTAGAGCCCTCAGTAGTTGTGGTATCCGTGATAGTTGTTGAAGGAAGGCCATCGGTTGTTGTGGACTCGGTAGAGCCCTCAGTAGTTGTGATATCCGTGAAAGTTGTTGAAGGTAGGCCAGTGGTTGTACTTTCTGTTATGGTGCTATCCGTGGAGCCATCAGTTGTTGTGGAATCGGTAGAGCCCTCAGTAGTTGTGGTATCCGTGATAGTTGTTGAAGGAGGGCCATCGGTTGTTGTGGACTCGGTAGACCCCTCAGTAGTTGTGGTATCCGCAGTAGTTGTTGAAGGCAGGCCAGTGGTTGTACTTTCTGTTATGGTGCTATCCGTGGGGCCATCAGTTGTTCTGGTGTCGGTAGAGCCCTCAGTAGTTGTGGTATCCGTGATAGTTGTTGAAGGAGGGCCATCGGTTGTTGTGGAGTCGGTAGAGCCCTCAGTAGTTGTGGTATCCGCGATAGTTGTTGAAGGTAGGCCAGTGGTTGTACTTTCTGTTATGGTGCTATCCGTGGAGCCATCAGTTGTTGTGGAATCGGTAGAGCTTTCAGTATTTGTGGTATCCGCGATTGTTGTTGAAGGGAATCCAGTGGTTGTACTTTCTGTTATGGTGCTATCCGTGGGGCCATCGGTTGTTGTGGACTCGGTAGAGCCTTCAGTAGTTGTGGTATCCGTGAAAGTTGTTGAAGGTAGGCCAGTGGTTGTACTTTCTGTTATGATGCTATCCGTGGGGCCATCGGTAGTTGTGGAGTCGGTAGAGCCCTCAGTAGTTGTGGTATCCGCGATAGTTGTTGAAGGCAGGCCAGTGGTTGTACTTTCTGTTATGGTGGTATCCGTGGAGCCATCAGTTGTTGTGGAATCGGTAGAGCCCTCAGTAGTTGTGGTATCCGTGATAGTTGTTGAAGGAGGGCCATCGGTTGTTGTGGACTCGGTAGAGCCCTCAGTAGTTGTGGTATCCGCAGTAGTTGTTGAAGGCAGGCCAGTGGTTGTACTTTCTGTTATGGTGCTATCCGTGGGGCCATCAGTTGTGATGGAGTCGGTAGAGCTTTCAGTAGTTGTGGTATCCGTGAAAGTTGTTGAAGGCAGGCCAGTGGTTGTACTTTCTGTTATGGTGGTATCCGTGGAGCCATCAGTTGTTGTGGAATCGGTAGAGCCCTCAGTAGTTGTGGTATCCGTGATAGTTGTTGAAGGAAGGCTATCGGTTGTTGTGGAGTCGGTAGAGCCCTCAGTAGTTGTGGTATCCGCGATGGTTGTTGAAGGCAGGCCAGTGGTTGTACTTTCTTTTATGGTGCTATCCGTGGGGCCATCGGTTGTTGTGGACTCGGTAGAGCCCTCAGTAGTTGTGGTATCCGCGATAGTTGTTGAAGGAAGGCCATCGGTTGTTGTGGAGTCGGTAGAGCCCTCAGTAGTTGTGGTATCCGCGATAGTTGTTGAAGGTAGGCCAGTGGTTGTACTTTCTGTTATGGTGCTATCCGTGGAGCCATCAGTTGTTGTGGAATCGGTAGAGCTTTCAGTATTTGTGGTATCCGCGATTGTTGTTGAAGGGAATCCAGTGGTTGTACTTTCTGTTATGGTGCTATCCGTGGGGCCATCGGTTGTTGTGGACTTGGTAGAGCCCTCAGTAATTGTGGTATCCGCAGTAGTTGTTGAAGGCAGGCCAGTGGTTGTACTTTCTGTTATGGTGCTTTCCGTGGGGCCATCGGTTGTTGTGGAGTCGGTAGAGCCCTCAGTAGTTGTGGTATCCGCGATAGTTGTTGAAGGCAGGCCAGTGGTTGTACTTTCTGTTATGGTGGTATCCGCGATAGTTGTTGAAGGCAGGCCAGTGGTTGTACTTTCTGTTATGGTGGTATCCGCGATAGTTGTTGAAGGCAGGCCAGTGGTTGTACTTTCTGTTATGGTGGTATCCGTGGAGCCATCAGTTGTTGTGGAATCGGTAGAGCCCTCAGTAGTTGTGGTATCCGCGATAGTTGTTGAAGGCAGGCCAGTGGTTGTACTTTCTGTTATGTTGGTATCCGTGGAGCCATCAGTTGTTGTGGAATCGGTAGAGCTTTCAATATTTGTGGTATCCGCGATTGTTGTTGAAGGGAATCCAGTGGTTGTACTTTCTGTTATGGTGCTATCCGTGGGGCCATCGGTTGTTGTGGACTCGGTAGAGCCTTCAGTAGTTGTGGTATCCGCGATAGTTGTTGAAGGCAGGCCAGTGGTTGTACTTTCTGTTATGGTGGTATCCGTGGAGCCATCAGTTGTTGTGGAATCGGTAGAGCCCTCAGTAGTTGTGGTATCCGTGATAGTTGTTGAAGGAAGGCCATCAGTAGTTGTGGAGTCGGTAGAGCCCTCAGTAGTTGTGGTATCCGCGATAGTTGTTGAAGGCAGGCCAGTGGTTGTACTTTCTGTTATGGTGGTATCCGTGGAGCCATCAGTTGTTGTGGAATCGGTAGAGCCCTCAGTAGTTGTGGTATCCGTGATAGTTGTTGAAGGAAGGCCAGTGGTTGTACTTTCAGTTATGGTGCTATCCGTGGGGCCATCGGTTGTTGTGGAGTCGGTAAAGCCCTCAGTAGTTGTGGTATACACGATAGTTGTTGAAGGCAGGCCAGTGGTTGTACTTTCTGTTATGGTGGTATCCGTGGAGCCATCAGTTGTTGTGGAATCGGTAGAGCCCTCAGTAGTTGTGGTATCCGTGATAGTTGTTGAAGGAGGGCCATCGGTTGTTGTGGACTCGGTAGAGCCCTCAGTAGTTGTGGTATCCGCAGTAGTTGTTGAAGGCAGGCCAGTGGTTGTACTTTCTGTTATGGTGCTATCCGTGGGGCCATCGGTTGTTGTGGACTCGGTAGAGCCTTCAGTAGTTGTGGTATCTGTGAAAGTTGTTGAAGGTAGGCCAGTGGTTGTACTTTCTGTTATGGTGCTATCCGTGGGGCCATCGGTTGTTGTGGAGTCGGTAGAGCCCTCAGTAGTTGTGGTATCCGCGATAGTTGTTGAAGGTAGGCCAGTGGTTGTACTTTCTGTTATGGTGCTATCCTTGGAGCCATCAGTTGTTGTGGAATCGGTAGAGCTTTCAGTATTTGTGGTATCCGCGATTGTTGTTGAAGGGAATCCAGTGGTTGTACTTTCTGTTATGGTGCTATCCGTGGGGCCATCGGTTGTTGTGGAGTCGGTAGAGCCCTCAGTAGTTGTGGTATCCGTGATAGTTGTTGAAGGAAGGCCATCGGTTGTTGTGGACTCGGTAGAGCCCTCAGTAGTTGTGATATCCGTGAAAGTTGTTAAAGGTAGGCCAGTGGTTGTACTTTCTGTTATGGTGCTATCCGTGGAGCCATCAGTTGTTGTGGAATCGGTAGAGCCCTCAGTAGTTGTGGTATCCGTGATAGTTGTTGAAGGAGGGCCATCGGTTGTTGTGGACTCGGTAGAGCCCTCAGTAGTTGTGGTATCCGCAGTAGTTGTTGAAGGCAGGCCAGTGGTTGTACTTTCTGTTATGGTGCTATCCGTGGAGCCATCAGTTGTTGTGGAATCGGTAGAGCCCTCAGTAGTTGTGGTATCCGTGATAGTTGTTGAAGGAGGGCCATCGGTTGTTGTGGACTCGGTAGAGCCCTCAGTAGTTGTGGTATCCGCAGTAGTTGTTGAAGGCAGGCCAGTGGTTGTACTTTCTGTTATGGTGCTATCCGTGGGGCCATCGGTTGTTGTGGACTCGGTAGAGCCTTCAGTAGTTGTGGTATCTGTGAAAGTTGTTGAAGGTAGGCCAGTGGTTGTACTTTCTGTTATGGTGCTATCCGTGGGGCCATCGGTTGTTGTGGAGTCGGTAGAGCCCTCAGTAGTTGTGGTATCCGCGATAGTTGTTGAAGGTAGGCCAGTGGTTGTACTTTCTGTTATGGTGCTATCCTTGGAGCCATCAGTTGTTGTGGAATCGGTAGAGCTTTCAGTATTTGTGGTATCCGCGATTGTTGTTGAAGGGAATCCAGTGGTTGTACTTTCTGTTATGGTGCTATCCGTGGGGCCATCGGTTGTTGTGGAGTCGGTAGAGCCCTCAGTAGTTGTGGTATCCGTGATAGTTGTTGAAGGAAGGCCATCGGTTGTTGTGGACTCGGTAGAGCCCTCAGTAGTTGTGATATCCGTGAAAGTTGTTGAAGGTAGGCCAGTGGTTGTACTTTCTGTTATGGTGCTATCCGTGGAGCCATCAGTTGTTGTGGAATCGGTAGAGCCCTCAGTAGTTGTGGTATCCGTGATAGTTGTTGAAGGAGGGCCATCGGTTGTTGTGGACTCGGTAGACCCCTCAGTAGTTGTGGTATCCGCAGTAGTTGTTGAAGGCAGGCCAGTGGTTGTACTTTCTGTTATGGTGCTATCCGTGGGGCCATCAGTTGTTCTGGTGTCGGTAGAGCCCTCAGTAGTTGTGGTATCCGTGATAGTTGTTGAAGGAGGGCCATCGGTTGTTGTGGAGTCGGTAGAGCCCTCAGTAGTTGTGGTATCCGCGATAGTTGTTGAAGGTAGGCCAGTGGTTGTACTTTCTGTTATGGTGCTATCCGTGGAGCCATCAGTTGTTGTGGAATCGGTAGAGCTTTCAGTATTTGTGGTATCCGCGATTGTTGTTGAAGGGAATCCAGTGGTTGTACTTTCTGTTATGGTGCTATCCGTGGGGCCATCGGTTGTTGTGGACTCGGTAGAGCCTTCAGTAGTTGTGGTATCCGTGAAAGTTGTTGAAGGTAGGCCAGTGGTTGTACTTTCTGTTATGATGCTATCCGTGGGGCCATCGGTAGTTGTGGAGTCGGTAGAGCCCTCAGTAGTTGTGGTATCCGCGATAGTTGTTGAAGGCAGGCCAGTGGTTGTACTTTCTGTTATGGTGGTATCCGTGGAGCCATCAGTTGTTGTGGAATCGGTAGAGCCCTCAGTAGTTGTGGTATCCGTGATAGTTGTTGAAGGAAGGCTATCGGTTGTTGTGGAGTCGGTAGAGCCCTCAGTAGTTGTGGTATCCGCGATGGTTGTTGAAGGCAGGCCAGTGGTTGTACTTTCTTTTATGGTGCTATCCGTGGGGCCATCGGTTGTTGTGGACTCGGTAGAGCCCTCAGTAGTTGTGGTATCCGCGATAGTTGTTGAAGGAAGGCCATCGGTTGTTGTGGAGTCGGTAGAGCCCTCAGTAGTTGTGGTATCCGCGATAGTTGTTGAAGGTAGGCCAGTGGTTGTACTTTCTGTTATGGTGCTATCCGTGGAGCCATCAGTTGTTGTGGAATCGGTAGAGCTTTCAGTATTTGTGGTATCCGCGATTGTTGTTGAAGGGAATCCAGTGGTTGTACTTTCTGTTATGGTGCTATCCGTGGGGCCATCGGTTGTTGTGGACTTGGTAGAGCCCTCAGTAATTGTGGTATCCGCAGTAGTTGTTGAAGGCAGGCCAGTGGTTGTACTTTCTGTTATGGTGCTTTCCGTGGGGCCATCGGTTGTTGTGGAGTCGGTAGAGCCCTCAGTAGTTGTGGTATCCGCGATAGTTGTTGAAGGCAGGCCAGTGGTTGTACTTTCTGTTATGGTGGTATCCGCGATAGTTGTTGAAGGCAGGCCAGTGGTTGTACTTTCTGTTATGGTGGTATCCGCGATAGTTGTTGAAGGCAGGCCAGTGGTTGTACTTTCTGTTATGGTGGTATCCGTGGAGCCATCAGTTGTTGTGGAATCGGTAGAGCCCTCAGTAGTTGTGGTATCCGCGATAGTTGTTGAAGGCAGGCCAGTGGTTGTACTTTCTGTTATGTTGGTATCCGTGGAGCCATCAGTTGTTGTGGAATCGGTAGAGCTTTCAATATTTGTGGTATCCGCGATTGTTGTTGAAGGGAATCCAGTGGTTGTACTTTCTGTTATGGTGCTATCCGTGGGGCCATCGGTTGTTGTGGACTCGGTAGAGCCTTCAGTAGTTGTGGTATCCGCGATAGTTGTTGAAGGCAGGCCAGTGGTTGTACTTTCTGTTATGGTGGTATCCGTGGAGCCATCAGTTGTTGTGGAATCGGTAGAGCCCTCAGTAGTTGTGGTATCCGTGATAGTTGTTGAAGGAAGGCCATCAGTAGTTGTGGAGTCGGTAGAGCCCTCAGTAGTTGTGGTATCCGCGATAGTTGTTGAAGGCAGGCCAGTGGTTGTACTTTCTGTTATGGTGGTATCCGTGGAGCCATCAGTTGTTGTGGAATCGGTAGAGCCCTCAGTAGTTGTGGTATCCGTGATAGTTGTTGAAGGAAGGCCATCGGTTGTTGTGGACTCGGTAGAGCCCTCAGTAGTTGTGGTATCCGTGAAAGTTGTTGAAGGCAGGCCAGTGGTTGTACTTTCTGTTATGGTGCTATCCGTGGGGCCATCGGTTGTTGTGGAGTCGGTAAAGCCCTCAGTAGTTGTGGTATACACGATAGTTGTTGAAGGCAGGCCAGTGGTTGTACTTTCTGTTATGGTGGTATCCGTGGAGCCATCAGTTGTTGTGGAATCGGTAGAGCCCTCAGTAGTTGTGGTATCCGTGATAGTTGTTGAAGGAGGGCCATCGGTTGTTGTGGACTCGGTAGAGCCCTCAGTAGTTGTGGTATCCGCAGTAGTTGTTGAAGGCAGGCCAGTGGTTGTACTTTCTGTTATGGTGCTATCCGTGGGGCCATCGGTTGTTGTGGACTCGGTAGAGCCTTCAGTAGTTGTGGTATCTGTGAAAGTTGTTGAAGGTAGGCCAGTGGTTGTACTTTCTGTTATGGTGCTATCCGTGGGGCCATCGGTTGTTGTGGAGTCGGTAGAGCCCTCAGTAGTTGTGGTATCCGCGATAGTTGTTGAAGGTAGGCCAGTGGTTGTACTTTCTGTTATGGTGCTATCCTTGGAGCCATCAGTTGTTGTGGAATCGGTAGAGCTTTCAGTATTTGTGGTATCCGCGATTGTTGTTGAAGGGAATCCAGTGGTTGTACTTTCTGTTATGGTGCTATCCGTGGGGCCATCGGTTGTTGTGGAGTCGGTAGAGCCCTCAGTAGTTGTGGTATCCGTGATAGTTGTTGAAGGAAGGCCATCGGTTGTTGTGGACTCGGTAGAGCCCTCAGTAGTTGTGATATCCGTGAAAGTTGTTAAAGGTAGGCCAGTGGTTGTACTTTCTGTTATGGTGCTATCCGTGGAGCCATCAGTTGTTGTGGAATCGGTAGAGCCCTCAGTAGTTGTGGTATCCGTGATAGTTGTTGAAGGAGGGCCATCGGTTGTTGTGGACTCGGTAGAGCCCTCAGTAGTTGTGGTATCCGCAGTAGTTGTTGAAGGCAGGCCAGTGGTTGTACTTTCTGTTATGGTGCTATCCGTGGGGCCATCAGTTGTTCTGGTGTCGGTAGAGCCCTCAGTAGTTGTGGTATCCGTGATAGTTGTTGAAGGAGGGCCATCGGTTGTTGTGGAGTCGGTAGAGCCCTCAGTAGTTGTGGTATCCGCGATAGTTGTTGAAGGTAGGCCAGTGGTTGTACTTTCTGTTATGGTGCTATCCGTGGAGCCATCAGTTGTTGTGGAATCGGTAGAGCTTTCAGTATTTGTGGTATCCGCGATTGTTGTTGAAGGGAATCCAGTGGTTGTACTTTCTGTTATGGTGCTATCCGTGGGGCCATCGGTTGTTGTGGACTCGGTAGAGCCCTCAGTAGTTGTGGTATCCGCAGTAGTTGTTGAAGGCAGGCCAGTGGTTGTACTTTCTGTTATGGTGCTATCCGTGGGGCCATCGGTTGTTGTGGAGTCGGTAGAGCCCTCAGTAGTTGTGGTATCCGCGATAGTTGTTGAAGGTAGGCCAGTGGTTGTACTTTCTGTTATGGTGCTATCCGTGGAGCCATCAGTTGTTGTGGAATCGGAAGAGCTTTCAGTATTTGTGGTATCCGCGATTGTTGTTGAAGGGAATCCAGTGGTTGTACTTTCTGTTATGGTGCTATCCGTGGGGCCATCGGTTGTTGTGGACTCGGTAGAGCCTTCAGTAGTTGTGGTATCTGTGAAAGTTGTTGAAGGTAGGCCAGTGGTTGTACTTTCTGTTATGGTGCTATCCGTGGGGCCATCGGTTGTTGTGGAGTCGGTAGAGCCCTCAGTAGTTGTGGTATCCGCGATAGTTGTTGAAGGTAGGCCAGTGGTTGTACTTTCTGTTATGGTGCTATCCTTGGAGCCATCAGTTGTTGTGGAATCGGTAGAGCTTTCAGTATTTGTGGTATCCGCGATTGTTGTTGAAGGGAATCCAGTGGTTGTACTTTCTGTTATGGTGCTATCCGTGGGGCCATCGGTTGTTGTGGAGTCGGTAGAGCCCTCAGTAGTTGTGGTATCCGTGATAGTTGTTGAAGGAAGGCCATCGGTTGTTGTGGACTCGGTAGAGCCCTCAGTAGTTGTGATATCCGTGAAAGTTGTTGAAGGTAGGCCAGTGGTTGTACTTTCTGTTATGGTGCTATCCGTGGAGCCATCAGTTGTTGTGGAATCGGTAGAGCCCTCAGTAGTTGTGGTATCCGTGATAGTTGTTGAAGGAGGGCCATCGGTTGTTGTGGAGTCGGTAGAGCCCTCAGTAGTTGTGGTATCCGCGATAGTTGTTGAAGGTAGGCCAGTGGTTGTACTTTCTGTTATGGTGCTATCCGTGGAGCCATCAGTTGTTGTGGAATCGGTAGAGCTTTCAGTATTTGTGGTATCCGCGATTGTTGTTGAAGGGAATCCAGTGGTTGTACTTTCTGTTATGGTGCTATCCGTGGGGCCATCGGTTGTTGTGGACTCGGTAGAGCCTTCAGTAGTTGTGGTATCCGTGAAAGTTGTTGAAGGTAGGCCAGTGGTTGTACTTTCTGTTATGATGCTATCCGTGGGGCCATCGGTAGTTGTGGAGTCGGTAGAGCCTTCAGTAGTTGTGGTATCTGTGAAAGTTGTTGAAGGTAGGCCAGTGGTTGTACTTTCTGTTATGGTGCTATCCGTGGGGCCATCGGTTGTTGTGGAGTCGGTAGAGCCCTCAGTAGTTGTGGTATCCGCGATAGTTGTTGAAGGTAGGCCAGTGGTTGTACTTTCTGTTATGGTGCTATCCGTGGGGCCATCGGTTGTTGTGGAGTCGGTAGAGCCTTCAGTAGTTGTGGTATCCGTGAAAGTTGTTGAAGGCAGGCCAGTGGTTGTACTTTCTGTTATGGTGCTATCCGTGGGGCCATCGGTTGTTGTGGAGTCGGTAGAGCCCTCAGTAGTTGTGGTATACGCGATAGTTGTTGAAGGCAGGCCAGTGGTTGTACTTTCTGTTATGGTGGTATCCGTGGAGCCATCAGTTGTTGTGGAATCGGTAGAGCCCTCAGTAGTTGTGGTATCCGTGATAGTTGTTGAAGGAAGGCCATCGGTTGTTGTGGAGTCGGTAGAGCCCTCAGTAGTTGTGGTATCCGCGATGGTTGTTGAAGGCAGGCCAGTGGTTGTACTTTCTTTTATGGTGCTATCCGTGGGGCCATCGGTTGTTGTGGACTCGGTAGAGCCCTCAGTAGTTGTGGTATCCGCGATAGTTGTTGAAGGAAGGCCATCGGTTGTTGTGGAGTCGGTAGAGCCCTCAGTAGTTGTGGTATCCGCGATAGTTGTTGAAGGTAGGCCAGTGGTTGTTTTTTCTGTTATGGTGCTATCCGTGGAGCCATCAGTTGTTGTGGAATCGGTAGAGCTTTCAGTATTTGTGGTATCCGCGATTGTTGTTGAAGGGAATCCAGTGGTTGTACTTTCTGTTATGGTGCTATGCGTGAGGCCATCGGTTGTTGTGGACTTGGTAGAGCCCTCAGTAATTGTGGTATCCGCAGTAGTTGTTGAAGGCAGGCCAGTGGTTGTACTTTCTGTTATGGTGCTTTCCGTGGGGCCATCGGTTGTTGTGGAGTCGGTAGAGCCCTCAGTAGTTGTGGTATCCGCGATAGTTGTTGAAGGCAGGCCAGTGGTTGTACTTTCTGTTATGGTGGTATCCGCGATAGTTGTTGAAGGCAGGCCAGTGGTTGTACTTTCTGTTATGGTGGTATCCGCGATAGTTGTTGAAGGCAGGCCAGTGGTTGTACTTTCTGTTATGGTGCTTTCCGTGGGGCCATCGGTTGTTGTGGAGTCGGTAGAGCCCTCAGTAGTTGTGGTATCCGCGATAGTTGTTGAAGGCAGGCCAGTGGTTGTACTTTCTGTTATGGTGGTATCCGCGATAGTTGTTGAAGGCAGGCCAGTGGTTGTACTTTCTGTTATGGTGGTATCCGCGATAGTTGTTGAAGGCAGGCCAGTGGTTGTACTTTCTGTTATGGTGGTATCCGTGGAGCCATCAGTTGTTGTGGAATCGGTAGAGCCCTCAGTAGTTGTGGTATCCGCGATAGTTGTTGAAGGCAGGCCAGTGGTTGTACTTTCTGTTATGGTGGTATCCGTGGAGCCATCAGTTGTTGTGGACTCGGTAGAGCCCTCAGTAGTTGTGATATCCGTGAAAGTTGTTGAAGGTAGGCCAGTTGTTGTACTTTCTGTTATGGTGCTATCCGTGGGGCCATCGGTTGTTGTGGAGTCGGTAGAGCCCTCAGTAGTTGTGGTATACGCGATAGTTGTTGAAGGCAGGCCAGTTGTTGTACTTTCTGTTATGGTGCTATCCGTGGGGCCATCGGTTGTTGTGGAGTCGGTAGAGCCCTCAGTAGTTGTGGTATCCGCGATAGTTGTTGAAGGTAGGCCAGTGGTTGTACTTTCTGTTATGGTGCTATCCGTGGAGCCATCAGTTGTTGTGGAGTCGGTAGAGCTTTCAGTATTTGTGGTATCCGCGATAGTTGTTGAAGGCAGGCCAGTGGTTGTACTTTCTGTTATGGTGGTATCCGTGGAGCCATCAGTTGTTGTGGAATCGGTAGAGCCCTCAGTAGTTGTGGTATCCGTGATAGTTGTTGAAGGAGGGCCATCGGTTGTTGTGGACTCGGTAGAGCCCTCAGTAGTTGTGGTATCCGCAGTAGTTGTTGAAGGCAGGCCAGTGGTTGTACTTTCTGTTATGGTGCTATCCGTAGGGCCATCAGTTGTTGTGGAGTCGGTAGAGCCCTCAGTAGTTGTGGTATCCGTGAAAGTTGTTGAAGGCAGGCCAGTGGTTGTACTTTCTGTTATGGTGCTATCCGTGGGGCCATCGGTTGTTGTGGAGTCGGTAGAGCCCTCAGTAGTTGTGGTATCCGCGATAGTTGTTGAAGGTAGGCCAGTGGTTGTACTTTCTGTTATGGTGCTATCCGTGGATCCATCAGTTGTTGTGGAATCGGTAGAGCTTTCAGTATTTGTGGTATCCGCGATTGTTGTTGAAGGCAATTCAGTGGTTGTACTTTCTGTTATGAAAGAAAGAAAGAATTAAGAAAGATTATTATTTATTTTTAAAGGGTTCAGCGTCAAGCGGTTCTCCACAGACCAAACGGTGATTTGTTGAAGATCTTCGGCAAGATCTTTAATGGCACTGTCATACTCGTCTGGTCTGAAGGAAATACATAGTTGTACATCGGCGCCATAATATATTTGGTACTTGCATTTCCGAAGGCATTTTATTAAGTCTCCGTAGTATAAAATAAAAATAATGGGACCTAAAATTGAACCCCGCGGAACTCACCTCTCTACGGAAATAAGTGCCTCTAAGAGTAGTACCATCACTCACACGCAGGTCAACAAGCTGTTCCCTGTTACTTAGGTAGCTGCGGAACCATTGCATAGCTTGGGGAAACCGTAATGTTTTAATTTTGACAGTAATAACGCGATACTAATAGCGTCAAATGCCCTGGAAAAATGCAGCAAAATCAGTAATGTGCACATTCCCGTATCTTGGGCAGATAAAATATTATCAGTTACAAACAATAAAGCAGTTGATGTAGCGCTCTGTTTTCTAAACCCTGATTGTAAGTCAAGTAAAATGTTATTCTGTTCCAGAAACAGTGTAAGTTGGCGGCTGACATTTTTTTCTAGTAGTTTGGATAAGCATGGAAATATACTAATAGGGCGTAGATCTTTTAGAATTAATGGATTTGAATGTTTTGGCAATGGCCTAATGGAGGCAATTTTCCAATGGTCAGGGAAAGTTGACGTCACGATGGAGCTTATTAGTTTATTATGTCCGTTATAATTTCTAACGTGTGCTACCAAGTCAAGTTAATTATGTCGAGGGAAATGTTGTCGTAGCCTTCAGCGTTACTTTTGAGACTAGCGATAGTGCGTGGCACATTGATCTGGTCCACTGGGGTTATTGTACAAATTGCTTTACCGTGGCTATGATTTATTATCATAATAATTAATAAGCGATGCACTTGACAAGGGGTTACCGGCAACAATCAAAAAAATTCTGTTAAATAGGTCAGGAGCTGTAAAATGCGACGTAAGGTCATGTCTACGTTTAAAAGGTACTAAGGTGGAAATAAGATTTTTCCATAGCAATGTTTTTTTTGTAATGTGTTAAGTTCGTAATATTATTATGCAATCTTTTCATTGTACAGAAAACTGATCACTGAATGCTTAAAGTCTTTGTAGTAATTGTTTTTGCATCAGATTTTGATTTCCTATAATAAGAAAGTGCTTCGTCACGTAAACGCATCATAAGTTTGATTGCGTCTGTAATTCAGGAATACGTTTTTTTTACAGTCCATGTTTTGATTGGTGCGTGAACATCAAACAAGGAAATTATATCAGTGTTAAAGACATGTAACATCTCATTTACGGTGTCGAGCGATGAAATACCAAGACTTAATGACGCTAAGTCCATTTAAAATGTATCCGTGCACATCTTTTGAAGAGGCCGCAATTTAACCAAGTATGGTAGGAATATGTCACGCTTAATATTAAATTCACTCACGTACTATCAGTTATGGTGGTATCCGTGAAGTCATCAATTGTTGTGATATCGGTAGAGCCATCAGTAGTTGTGGTATCCGCTAGTATTGTTGAAGGCAGTCCAGTGGTTGTACTTTCTGTTACGGTGGTATCCGTGGACACCTCAGTGGTGGTGGTATCCGCAATCGTTGTTGAAGGCAGTCCAGTTGTTGTACTTTCTGTTACGGTGGTATCCGTGGACACCTCAGTGGTGGTGGTATCCGCAATCGTTGTTGAAGGCAGTCCAGTGGTTGTACTTTCAGTTATTGTTGTTTCCGTGGACACCTCAGCAGTTGTGGTATCTGCGATAGTTGTTGAAGGCAGTCCAGTGGTTGTACTTTCAGTTGTGGTGGTATCCGTGGACACCTCAGTGGTGGTGGTATCCGCAATCGTTGTTGAAGGCAGTCCAGTAGTTGTACTTTCAGTTATTTTTGTATCTGTGGACACCTCGGTAGTTGTGGTATCCGCAAAAGTTGTTGAAGGCAGTCCAGTGGTTGTACTTTCTGTTACGGTGGTATCCGTGGACACCTCAGTGGTGGTGGTATCCGCAATCGTTGTTGAAGGCAGTCCAGTTGTTGTACTTTCTGTTACGGTGGTATCCGTGGACACCTCAGTGGTGGTGGTATCCGCAATCGTTGTTGAAGGCAGTCCAGTGGTTGTACTTTCAGTTATTGTTGTTTCCATGGACACCTCAGCAGTTGTGGTATCTGCAATAGTTGTTGAAGGCAGTCCAGTGGTTGTACTTTCTGTTGTGGTGGTATCCGTGGACACTTCAGTGGTGGTGGTATCCGCAATCGTTGTTGAAGGCAGTCCAGTGGTTGTACTTTCAGTTATTGTTGTTTCCATGGAGACCTCAGTTGTTGTGGTATCCGCGATAGTTGTAGAATGCAGTCCAGTGGTTGAACTTTCTGTTGTGGTGGTATCCGTGGACACCTCAGTAGTTGTGGTATCTGCGATGGTTGTTGAAGGCAGTCCAGTGGTTGAACTTTCTGTTGTGGTCGTATCCGTGGACACCTCAGTAGTTGTGGTATCCGCGATAGTTGTTGAAGGCAGTCCAGTGGTTGTACTTTCTGTTACAATGGTATCCGTTGACACCTCAGTAGTTGTGGTATCCGCGATAGTTGTTGAAGGCAGTCCAGTGGTTGTACTTTCTGTTACGGTGGTATCCGTGGACACCTCAGTAGTTGTGGTATCTGCGATGGTTGTTGAAGGCAGTCCAGTGGTTGAACTTTCTGTTGTGGTGGTATCCGTGGACACCTCAGTAGTTGTGGTATCCGCGATAGTTGTTGAAGGCAGTCCAGTGGTTGTACTTTCTGTTACGGTGGTATCCGTGGACACCTCAGTAGTTGTGGTATCTGCGATGGTTGTTGAAGGCAGTCCAGTGGTTGTACTTTCTGTTACGGTGGTATCCGTGGACACCTCAGTAGTTGTGGTATCTGCGATGGTTGTTGAAGGCAGTCCAGTGGTTGTACTTTCTGTTGTGGTGGTATCCGTGGACGCCTCAGTGGTGGTGGTATCCGCAATAGTTGTTGAAGGCAGTCCAGTGGTTGTACTTTCAGTTATTGTTGTTTCCGTGGATACCTCATCAGTTGTGGTATCTGCGATAGTTGATGAAGGCAGTCCAGTGGTTGTACTTTCTGTTGTGGTGGTATCCGTGGACGCCTCAGTGGTGGTGGTATCCGCAATAGTTGTTGAAGGCAGTCCAGTGGTTGTACTTTCAGTTATTGTTGTTTCCGTGGATACCTCATCAGTTGTGGTATCTGCGATAGTTGATGAAGGCAGTCCAGTGGTTGTACTTTCTGTTACGGAAGTATCCGTGGACACCTCAGTAGTTGTGGTATCCGCGATTGTTGTTGAAGGCAGTCCAGTGGTTGTACTTTCTGTTGTGGTGGTATCCGCAATCGTTGTTGAAGGCAGTCCAGTAGTTGTACTTTCAGTTATTGTTGTTTCCGTGGAGACCTCAGTTGTTGTGGTATCCGCGATAGTTGTAGAATGCAGTCCAGTGGTTGAACTTTCTGTTGTGGTGGTATCCGTGGACACCTCAGTAGTTGTGGTATCTGCGATGGTTGTTGAAGGCAGTCCAGTGGTTGTACTTTCTGTTACAATGGTATCCGTGGACACCTCAGTAGTTGTGGTATCCGCGATAGTTGTTGAAGGCAGTCCAGTGGTTGTACTTTCTGTTACGGTGGTATCCGTGGACACCTCAGTAGTTGTGGTATCTGCGATGGTTGTTGAAGGCAGTCCAGTGGTTGAACTTTCTGTTGTTGTGGTATCCGTGGACACCTCAGTAGTTGTGGTATCCGCGATAGTTGTTGAAGGCAGTCCAGTGGTTGTACTTTCTGTTACAATGGTATCCGTGGACACCTCAGTAGTTGTGGTATCCGCGATAGTTGTTGAAGGCAGTCCAGTGGTTGTACTTTCTGTTACGGTGGTATCCGTGGACACCTCAGTAGTTGTGGTATCTGCGATGGTTGTTGAAGGCAGTCCAGTGGTTGTACTTTCTGTTGTGGTGGTATCCGTGGACGCCTCAGTGGTGGTGGTATCCGCAATAGTTGTTGAAGGCAGTCCAGTGGTTGTACTTTCTGTTGTGGTGGTATCCGTGGACACCTCAGTGGTGGTGGTATCCGCAATCGTTGTTGAAGGCAGTCCAGTAGTTGTACTATCTGTTGTGGTGGTATCGGTGGACACCTCAATGGTGGTGGTATCCGCAATAGTTGTTGAAGGCAGTCCAGTAGTTGTACTATCTGTTGTGGTGGTATCCGTGGACGCCTCAGTGGTGGTGGTATCCGCAATAGTTGTTGAAGGCAGTCCAGTGGTTGTACTTTCAGTTATTGTTGTTTCCGTGGATACCTCATCAGTTGTGGTATCTGCGATAGTTGATGAAGGCAGTCCAGTGGTTGTACTTTCTGTTGTGGTGGTATCCGTGGATGCCTCAGTGGTGGTGGTATCCGCAATAGTTGTTGAAGGCAGTCCAGTGGTTGTACTTTCAGTTATTGTTGTTTCCGTGGATACCTCATCAGTTGTGGTATCTGCGATAGTTGTTGAAGGCAGTCCAGTGGTTGTACTTTCTGTTGTGGTGGTATCCGTGGACGCCTCAGTGGTGGTGGTATCCGCAATAGTTGTTGAAGGCAGTCCAGTGGTTGTACTTTCTGTTGTTGTGGTATCCGTGGACACCTCAGTGGTGGTGGTATCCGCAATCGTGGTTGAAGGCAGTCCAGTGCTTGTACTTTCAGTTATTGTTGTTTCCGTGGAGACCTCAGTTGTTGTGGTATCCGCGATAGTTGTAGAATGCAGTCCAGTGGTTGAACTTTCTGTTGTGGTGGTATCCGTGGACACCTCAGTAGTTGTGGTATCTGCGATGGTTGTTGAAGGCAGTCCAGTGGTTGCACTTTCTGTTGTGGTGGTATCCGTGGACGCCTCAGTGGTGGTGGTATCCGGAATAGTTGTTGAAGGTAGTCCAGTGGTTGTACTTTCTGTTGTGGTGGTATCCGTGGACGCCTCAGTGGTGGTGGTATCCGCAATAGTTGTTGAAGGCAGTCCAGTGGTTGTACTTTCTGTTGTGGTGGTATCCGTGGACACCTCAGTGGTGGTGGTATCCGCAATCGTTGTTGAAGGCAGTCCAGTAGTTGTACTATCTGTTGTGGTGGTATCGGTGGACACCTCAATGGTGGTGGTATCCGCAATAGTTGTTGAAGGCAGTCCAGTAGTTGTACTATCTGTTGTGGTGGTATCCGTGGACGCCTCAGTGGTGGTGGTATCCGCAATAGTTGTTGAAGGCAGTCCAGTGGTTGTTCTTTCAGTTATTGTTGTTTCCGTGGATACCTCATCAGTTGTGGTATCTGCGATAGTTGATGAAGGCAGTCCAGTGGTTGTACTTTCTGTTGTGGTGGTATCCGTGGACGCCTCAGTGGTGGTGGTATCCGCAATAGTTGTTGAAGGCAGTCCAGTGGTTGTACTTTCAGTTATTGTTGTTTCCGTGGATACCTCATCAGTTGTGGTATCTGCGATAGTTGATGAAGGCAGTCCAGTGGTTGTACTTTCTGTTGTGGTGGTATCCGTGGACGCCTCAGTGGTGGTGGTATCCGCAATAGTTGTTAAAGGCAGTCCAGTGGTTGTACTTTCAGTTATTGTTGTTTCCGTGGATTCCTCATCAGTTGTGGTATCTGCGATAGTTGATGAAGGCAGTCCAGTGGTTGTACTTTCTGTTACGGAAGTATCCGTGGACACCTCAGTAGTTGTGGTATCCGCGATTGTTGTTGAAGGCAGTCCAGTGGTTGTACTTTCTGTTGTGGTGGTATCCGTGGACACTTCAGTGGTGGTGGTATCCGCAATCGTTGTTGAAGGCAGTCCAGTAGTTGTACTTTCAGTTATTGTTGTTTCCGTGGAGACCTCAGTTGTTGTGGTATCCGCGATAGTTGTAGAATGCAGTCCAGTGGTTGAACTTTCTGTTGTGGTGGTATCCGTGGACACCTCAGTAGTTGTGGTATCTGCGATGGTTGTTGAAGGCAGTCCAGTGGTTGTACTTTCTGTTACAATGGTATCCGTGGACACCTCAGTAGTTGTGGTATCTGCGATGGTTGTTGAAGGCAGTCCAGTGGTTGAACTTTCTGTTGTTGTGGTATCCGTGGACACCTCAGTAGTTGTGGTATCCGCGATAGTTGTTGAAGGCAGTCCAGTGGTTGTACTTTCTGTTGTGGTGGTATCCGTGGACGCCTCAGTGGTGGTGGTATCCGCAATAGTTGTTGAAGGCAGTCCAGTGGTTGTACTTTCTGTTACAATGGTATCCGTGGACACCTCAGTAGTTGTGGTATCCGCGATAGTTGTTGAAGGCAGTCCAGTGGTTGTACTTTCTGTTACGGTGGTATCCGTGGACACCTCAGTAGTTGTGGTATCTGCGATGGTTGTTGAAGGCAGTCCAGTGGTTGAACTTTCTGTTGTTGTGGTATCCGTGGACACCTCAGTAGTTGTGGTATCCGCGATAGTTGTTGAAGGCAGTCCAGTGGTTGTACTTTCTGTTACGGTGGTATCCGTGGACACCTCAGTAGTTGTGGTATCTGCGATGGTTGTTGAAGGCAGTCCAGTGGTTGTACTTTCTGTTACAATGGTATCCGTGGACACCTCAGTAGTTGTGGTATCCGCGATAGTTGTTGAAGGCAGTCCAGTGGTTGTACTTTCTGTTACGGTGGTATCCGTGGACACCTCAGTAGTTGTGGTATCCGCGATAGTTGTTGAAGGCAGTCCAGTGGTTGTACTTTCTGTTACGGTGGTATCCGTGGACACCTCAGTAGTTGTGGTATCTGCGATGGTTGTTGAAGGCAGTCCAGTGGTTGTACTTTCTGTTGTGGTCGTATCCGTGGACACCTCAGTAGTTGTGGTATCCGCGATAGTTGTTGAAGGCAGTCCAGTGGTTGTACTTTCTGTTACAATGGTATCCGTGGACACCTCAGTAGTTGTGGTATCCGCGATAGTTGTTGAAGGCAGTCCAGTGGTTGTACTTTCTGTTACAATGGTATCCGTGGACACCTCAGTAGTTGTGGTATCCGCGATAGTTGTTGAAGGCAGTCCAGTGGTTGTACTTTCTGTTACGGTGGTATCCGTGGACACCTCAGTAGTTGTGGTATCTGCGATGGTTGTTGAAGGCAGTCCAGTGGTTGTACTTTCTGTTGTGGTCGTATCCGTGGACACCTCAGTAGTTGTGGTATCCGCGATAGTTGTTGAAGGCAGTCCAGTGGTTGTACTTTCTGTTACAATGGTATCCGTGGACACCTCAGTAGTTGTGGTATCCGCGATAGTTGTTGAAGGCAGTCCAGTGGTTGTACTTTCTGTTACAATGGTATCCGTGGACACCTCAGTAGTTGTGGTATCCGCGATAGTTGTTGAAGGCAGTCCAGTGGTTGTACTTTCTGTTACGGTGGTATCCGTGGACACCTCAGTAGTTGTGGTATCTGCGATGGTTGTTGAAGGCAGTCCAGTGGTTGTACTTTCTGTTACGGTGGTATCCGTGGACACCTCAGTAGTTGTGGTATCCGCGATAGTTGTTGAAGGCAGTCCAGTGGTTGAACTTTCTGTTGTGGTGGTATCCGTGGACACCTCAGTAGTTGTGGTATCTGCGATGGTTGTTGAAGGCAGTCCAGTGGTTGAACTTTCTGTTGTGGTGGTATCCGTGGACACCTCAGTAGTTGTGGTATCTGCGATGGTTGTTGAAGGCAGTCCAGTGGTTGTACTTTCTGTTACAATGGTATCCGTGGACACCTCAGTGGTGGTGGTATCCGCAATAGTTGTTGCAGGCAGTCCAGTGCTTGTACTTTCAGTTATTGTTGTTTCCGTGGACACTTCGGTAGTTGTGGTATCCGTGGAGCCGTCAGTTGTTGTAGGAGTAGTGCTTGAGCTTGTCGTTGTCGGCTTCGTGTTTGAGCTTGTTGTTGTTGACTTTTTGCTTGTGCTGGTTGTTGTCGTTGTAGTGCTCGAGCTTGTTGTTGTCGGTGTTGTGCTTGAGCTTGTTGTTGTTGACTTGGTGGTTGTACTGGTTGTTGTCGGTGTAGTAGTCGAACTTGTTGTTGTTGACTCAGTGGTTGTGCTGGTTGTTGTCGGTGTAGTAGTCGAACTTGTTGTTGTTGACTCAGTGGTTGTGCTGGTTGTTGTCGGTGTAGTAGTCGAGCTTGTCGTTGTCGGAGTAGTGCTCGTCCTTGTTGTCGTACTTGTTACTGTTGTCGGGTAAGGTGTGGTCGTGTTCGGCTTTCTTGTTGGACATGTTTGAACGTCGGTTGAGTTGACTGTTCGACAGCCTCGACATACGAAACATTGTAAGGCGTTCGCTAAAAAAGAAAAAAAGTATTTGAGTTTTGTTGTGTATTTGAATTTGTATACACTTTCCAAAATTTAAAAGCAAGCTTGGTGAGAAATGACGATTGTAACTTGGAGATTGTATTTTTTTCATAAAAATTTATGAGTTCCAGAATACTATGTTTGTAACACCATGAAATTTTAATGTAAACAGTAGGAGAAAGCCACTTTCTTAGTGTTAACATATTGGTGCTCGTGACTGTTCACATTTAAAAAAATCTGTAGTGTTAGTTACTTCGAATGGCTTTTACTTCGTTGGAACTGCGTTCGCAAGTGCGACAGCTGTGAGGGTCCTTGTTTCGGCTCTCCGGGTGGGCAAAGGGTTATAGGGTTTTTCCATTAGGAATTCATCTGTAGCAGCCGGGAGTTTGGAAGTTTGTGGTATGGATACCCCCATGCCCCGGAAAGCACTTAAAGCCGTTGGTCCTGCGCATGATTTCTCCCCGGTCGTGTCGGATTACCGTCCCATCAGACTATATGAGCAAAGGAGCGAAAGTGCACTTGTGCCTGCGCACTCACTTGTGTTATAAATATGTTTTCTTTCTTTCTTTCTATTATAATATCTCCTGTGCCGATGGCTTATTTCCGCTGAGATTGGACGTTGTGGCCTAGAACAGTCAAGAGGACTATTATGGCTTTTGCTTGTGTTTTATTTTAATATTATAACTGCCTTGTTGGTCTTGTAGCGGGAAGCGCAACAGCTTAGCATGAGGTCCTAGGTTCGATTTCTAGATCGGGCATCGTGTTATTTATTAAGTAGCAAACACGCATTCTACATGACGTATGCCCGTTTGATGACAATAGGCTCGCCCCCTGTTACATAGATGGGATTTTAACATAAATGACAAAATGTCAGTGTATATTGGGTATGTACACATCTGCTTAGGTGCAGATATTATGTTTTGTGGTTATGGTCGCCTTCGTATTTATATATTAGGAACACTAACTAGATATATTGGCAATACAATAACACGTTCACTGCGGGTCCAGATTTATGCTTCTTGCCACAGTAGTGTCACGAGTTCTAAGAACTCCTTATTGCCTTCTGCTAATGTCGGGACGAGATTCTATAGATGTCGTACGGACTGTTACTTTAAACTCAAAATATAAATATATGAAAATAGCTCAAAATTCGTTTTTTTTTGTTGCTATCGGTAGATGATAGATATTATGTCAATGTATATGTGAGTTCGCCCGACGATCAAAGAAAAAATGGAAACAAAAGCACAAAAACAAAACTCTTAGGATCTCGTAATGCACAGAAATTAAGAAAAATACGAGACGTTTTAGATCGCGTAACGCCAAGTGCGTCTAAATATCGATAAAAACAGTAGTGGTGGGATTAGATAAAAAAAATAATTGTCGAGAATGAATAAAATGGATCATTTATTTCTGAAAATACAAAACGTTTAAAAGATTTTTTTTTCCTTAAAACACGTTAAGCATATCGTTTTATTCAAAACAATCCATTACAACCTCCTCCCTCACTCTCCGTCCTTTGCTTTGTTTTACTGTTTATCGTTCGTCTTGCTTTCTCATAGCATCCGGTACAGCGTCTTTTCTTTTCATTAATTACTATACAGGGTGTAACAGAAAGGGTTTAGTCATATGAAAGGATATGCTGCAGACCATCAAACTGAACAACTTTCTTGGGTCGTAAAGAAAAGAAAAGGGTAAAAGAGGTCATCAACATCATCATTTCAGCCGAAAGACGACTGCTGGACATAGGCCTCCTCCAAGTGTCGCCATGTGACCTATGGCCTATGGCATTTTGTGCGATACGACCCCTTTTATGATGACATAAAAGGGGTCGTTTCGTACTAAATGTATTTTTTTCTATCTGGTCGCTATGAGTCTTATAAGACCACGTACGTTTTTATTGATGAAAATACTACAATTAGGACTTATGAATGGTACGCTAAGGCATTTCACTCTAAGTCAAAAATTAACGTTTGAAAACTGGATCATAATCAGCCTATAATGTTCTCACTGCTGGGACACACGGCCTCCTCTCTATGAGAGAGAATGGGCTATAATCCACCACGCGGGCCCAGTGCGGGTTGGTAGATGTCACATGTCTTCGAATTTTTGGTTCTAGGACATGCCGGTTTCCTCACGATGTTTTCCTTCACCGTTTTTGAGAACAGTGGTGATGAAATAAATTACACAAAGTAATGCGCCTGCCTGGGTTCGAACCCACGACTTACTGTTCGTAAGTCGGGGCCGCCACCATTGGGCCACCGCTGCTCTCTATCGAAAACTGGATAGATACAACTGATTTAATTTATTGGATACATTTGATCAATAAAACTTGTCTCAGGGCGAGATTGCCTTAATTTATGACAATGCCAAATTAGTTCAACGCTAGCCTGTTATCTGTTGTATTTGTGGTCATTTGTTATTGCTTATATTATTTGCCATTTTTCTTAACACACGGCAACAATGCTTCGAAAATTATTTCATATTAATACTGAAAAAATCATTCCCGTTTCCGTTTTGTTCACAGTATAATATAAATGAACGGTATCAAAATGGTAACTAATATTTTAAGTTGATTACATTCAAAATACTTAATAACGCTGCGTCACTGAACTTTTTATCAGTAGGCACTTCAAGTGTTACTCCGTTATGATGACACTTATGTGGTATTCCCAATCAATTCTTCATGACCAACAGTTATTTTAGGAATTTTTTTAAAGTAGCTACTGGCTGAGGTAGGTACTGTAACTTCGGGTTTGGTTCGGTTCGGCTTTACGTAGCAACGTTTCCCTGATAGTTAAACAATATGCACCCTATAGGACCTTTACACACCACGTTTTATTATGCGCTGACGACGCATACATCGCTACAAACGTGCCCCGCCGCGTGCCAAGCCGCCGCCCCATTTGGAACCACAGTATTACGATGGCGTCGCCCGACAAAACTCTACTTACGATTGAAACGCGCTGTAAGCGCACGTTTGAATCGATACAAACGCACGTTAAATTTGTATTTGTTTTGATACAAACGTGTTGATAATGAGCAGAAGATGAATTGTACCGGTAGGGTACAGTTCATCATCATTTGAAAAATCCTGAAGTGTGTTGCACAATTGCACATCGCGATTAAAAAAAGGAATACCTCTGAATTCCGCACGAAACGTCATCGTCACCAGCACTATAACGAATAAAATCTTCCCCATTGTTCTTTTGTAAACTTATTTGTAAACATAGTCTTTCACTGCTTTTAATAATTAATTATAAACAAACGACGAAAATGTGTGGGTTACTTATTTATCAGTTAAATTTAAGGTTTTCTTGTCTTTTCATAAAATGAGATAGATTTTTTCAACCCCACTAATTTAAAAAAATCTTGTTTATAATATGAGCACCACTAACGAAATGACAATCTTTTGATTACTTGTCAAGCGCATAATAATTATGAACAATAGATTTCATGAAAATTATACAGTGTGTTGTTTTCGACCAGGTTTTTCAAGTAATTGTTAGAAATGAAAACCAAAGAAGTGGAGTGTCCTACTTATATTTCAGTGTATGTATTGTGTTTCACTTTTAAAACACCATTTATGTACGCAACAAACGTATCGAACACTTGAAAATTTATCTTCGAGTACCTACGTAGGTACATTCTTACCGTTGCAAATAATGATATGTAAATTATTATAAAATACATCCTAATAGGTATACACATATTAAACAGGATAAGGAAGCACCTAAAGGCAGGAGATAAGCCCGCGGCAACACTCGCGTTAATTTGGAATTTGACAATCAGTTCGGGTTGTACTCTGCTTGTAATATTATAATTCAATCACGATTCCAGTGACACATGGCGTCATCTATTATCGCAAGAACGTTATTGTTGTTTTCTCGGGAACAGTACTTTTTTTCGGGATGAAAGGTACCCTATGTCCGTCTCTGTACACCTGACAACGTATTTGCCGATCGGTTCTGTGGTTCAGGCGTGAAAAGGTGACAAACAAACAAACTTAATTTCGCTTTTTAAATATTAGTTAGGAAGTTAAAATTCTTCTCTATTTTGCTCCAGTCAAGGTCAGGACAAGCTGGATAAAACCAACGACCAGTGGCCACATTAGCTCTAGATCGAAAGAACTGTTGGTGATGAGACCTTTGCCCAACTGTGGTTTAATGCAGGCTCTCAGTAACAGTAATATGGTCAGAAATTTGCGAACCGGCATTTTTGTCGCATAAGAAAACGATATAAATAAAAACGTTTAAAAATATAAAAAATAATCCACCGATATCAGGAACAGGGTCCAAGCTACCGGATGTTAGGTCTCCAGAGAGAGGAATCTCTTAAGAATGCGGGCACTCTCAAGGAGTACTGCCTTCGTCGACCGCCTAGCGAAAGCGTCGAGAGATGTTCGTCGAGATTAACGCAGTACGACCAGGAAATGATCCATCCAGCCCAGTTCAGCAAAATGCCGGACAACTAGTGCCCGACGCTGGTTTTCAACTGGACCTGAATTAGTGAGGTCACGGATGTGAAGCAGTTTTATATTTTGTGTCAATGGTGGTGGTGAATAGATACTTGAATATGCGAAATAGATCTGCATACAAAAAAAAAAAACAAACAATAAAATACAGTTTTAAGCTATATATTATTAGCTATAACAGTATAAGTTTAGTTGTAAACCGTGAAGTTTACAACTAAACTTATACTGTCACTTACGGGATATCTTCCGTGATTGTTCACTATTTTGAACTCCCGATATTTTGAGCGCCATGATCGCGGGTTGTCAGCCCGCGATCATGGCGCTTTCAACAGCGCCGAAATATCGGGAGGTCAAAATAATGAACAATCACGGAAAATATCCCGTAAGTGACAGTATAAGTTTAACAATAAAATAAACTAGAGTGACTAAACGAAAGTGCAAGACAAAAAAAAGAGGTAAGCGCGTGTCAACAACATTGGTTGTGCATAAAAATGTCCTTGATTATTTAATAATTGTTTAATAATTGTAGTGTGACGGTATCCATTTTTAGTAAATAACTTTTTCTACCCAGCAGATGTGTCATGCTCAAGTAGGAAGGTAGGAACGTACATCATATTAGGGATTCATTTAGAGCAACCATATCCAGCTTACGTTGCGCTTCTATGAGAATCTGCCGCAAACGACTTCTGAAAGTGCCTATCGTCTTGATTAGTCTTATCGGTGGTGGCAGGTTATTCCATACTTTGGAAGCCGCATAACGAAAGCTGCCTCTGAAAGCAGCTGTATTATGCGACTGACCTGAGAATTGTTGCGAACATTGTCTTCTGCCACATTCCCCCGCCTACTTGTTATCCAACTCAGTTTATCATACAAGCAGTCTGGTTTTTGATATTTGACCACACCGAATAAAAGGCACGCCAGGTGTAGTTTGCGTCTGGACTTCATTTTTGCGTAAAATGCTTGTTAAGAAAAGGTGTGACATGACTTCTACGAAGTATGTTATAGCAAAATCGAGCGCATGCGTTTTGTACCCTTTGTATAAGCCGATCTGTACGAGCTAATAGGCGCGGGCCGTACACAGTGCCGGCGTAGTTCAACCGAGACAGGACTAAGGTTTCTACAAGTTGTTCCCGTAGCGATTCGGATAAATAATAGGAAGTATGTAACAGTATTTTTAGAATTAGCCAAGGCCTTTGACACGGTTCCTATTCCATTGCTATTGCAAAAACTTGAGAGAATAGGAGTTAGAGGTCTGCCATTGCAAATGCTCAAGGATTACTTAAGTTGTAGGAAGCAACGAGTGAAAATAGACAACTGGATAAGCGATGAACTTTCTGTTCATTATGGCGTTCCGGGCACACAGAGCAGTGTCCTGGGTCCTAGCCTTTTTCTTGTCTATATTAATGACGTGCTTCAACTCCAACTTAAACGCGGAAAACTAATATCTTTTGCCGATGATACTGCGCTATTTTTTTTGGTAAAAATTGGGAAGAAGTTTTCCAAAGTGCTCAACATGCTTTTAACGAGGCTTGTCAATGGCTTAAGCATAATGTCTTGACACAAAATTTATCAAAAACCAAATATGTTGCCTTTGCGCCTAGGAGAAATCATCTTCCATCTTCAACTCTCGGTATCATAGTTCACATTTGTTTCTTGTACAATTCCTCATGCCCTTGTTCACCTCTTCAGAATACAGACGTCATTAGATATCTTGGAGTGTTTATCGAACACATCAAACACTAACCTTTAAGCCTCACATGATCGCGGGTTGTCTGTAGAATGCGGGTGGATGGAAAATAAATTGAAATCACGGAAGATATCCCGTATGTGACAGCATAAGTTTATATTCATCACTCTTTTTGCCACATGCGATTCATCCCTCCTCATCATATATCCATATCAAGGCAGATGATTTCATTTCAACTTTTCTGTAACTAGCCCATCTTTCATTTCTTTACTACCTATACATTATTTCTTACTATGCATTGTTGACTTTTTTCTACTATTCTCTTCTCAACTACATGTCTTCTATAAAGTCCATCTATACAGTATGGCATCCGTAGATGGGATGTCAAACCATCCCATCTTGAAAAGTCTTCGCGCAAAAAGTGTTCACAGCATCTTGGGATTAGACTAGTAAAAACGATTGCTATGAAAATGAAGTATTTATTTAAAGTAAAAAATAAAAGAACATAATAAAAATCGAAACTTATACAATCATACTTTGTACCATAAATAACAGGTAAGTCTAACTTAGAAATCTATCCATTAAATAATCAGCCAATTTTATTAATTGACAAGTATTCAAAAATAAGGAATATTTTAAAGCTTAAGTCGTTTTATTTTATTAGAAAGAACTATCATCTTTTCTAAACTTTATTGATTTAATAAAATCTGGGTAGGTTCTGCGATACCGTACCTTTTGTTTGAACCTTAGATAGCTGGCTTAATATATGACTATACATTACTTTTTAAAGTAGAAAAAAGTGGTTATCATGCCGGCTGCGATCAGAGCAATAGTCACAGTTGGTTTCTCTGAGGCATTGCACAGGTCCTTGGTACAGATTTTACATTTCACGATGGTACCATTCGGCCCAACTACATCGCGACATTGTTCTGTGGATTCTGTTGCGTTTCCTGTTTCTACTGGTGCGTAATAGCAGTCGCGGATAAAGTTCGTCACACCATTTTCTGAAAATAAATCAAAAAGTCTGTAAAATGTTCCCCACAGAAATACTCACAGTTTTGGAACTGCTTGTGTTTATAAACTAGGACCGAATGAGCTTGAAGTCATTCCGAGGAGCTTTTGCCCAAACTTGGGATAACAGTAATAATTAATGAAAAACTGGTGTATGGACAAATGATACTGCTAGTTCCGATTCCCAGTAGATTTCAATACTATTTTTTAGCCTGAACTGTCTCACTCCTGGGCAAGGCCTCCATTCCTTCCACTTTTCTCGATGTCGCGTCTCTTCTCGCCAATTAACGAGGAAGCCTTCCTAGGCGTCCCGCCATCTTCCCGGTCGGCCGCGACTAGCTGCTAGGCTAGCTGTCTCAGCTGCCAGTTTTGCGATATGCGGGCACACAGCTTTAATTATTCTTTATAAAAGGAGTATGTCCAATGTGCATATTATAAAGGGTCTTTCAACAAGGACGGGTCGATGTTGAAATTAAATAAAACAAGCTGTATGTGAGATATTAAAGAAATTATTTTTTTATTTGAAAGGCTCATTTATGCCATTATTTATGAAATACGACATCGTTTAAATGTCCACCGCGGCTTCGAACGGTGGCACAGATCCGAGAGGTCCAATTTTCAATTACTCTACTGCATAGATCCGGCTGAATCTGAGCGATGGCCTGTGTTATGTTGACTTTCAGGGCATCGGTTGATTGCGGATTATTGGTATAGACCTGCGACTTGAGAAAACCCCACAAGAAAAAGTCTAGCGGGGTCAAATCGCACGATCTTGGTGGCCAATTCACGTCACCTCTGCGAGAGATAACCCTACCCTCGAACCGTTCATGCAGAATGTCCATTGTGTCGCTCGCTGTGTGGCACGTAGCGCCGTCTTGTAACATGTGGTGGAACCACATGTTGTCCACGGGTGTAGGCCAAAGGCCCGACGCAAAATTCGCCAAGTTGAAGTCTGCGAAAGGCCGAGTTCTTGTGCACGGCGAGAAATCGACTGCCTCGGAGTCTCCTGCACACTCTCACGGACAACAGCTATGTTCTCGGCCGGTCTGGCGTTCCTTTGACGTAAGGATGTTGGTTGGTTGTTTACCGAACCAGTCGTCTCGAATTTGGTCACCAAACGTTGGAGAGTCGACTTTGAAGGGCCACTGCGTCTGCCGTAAAATGGACGTAATGCGCGCAACGTTTGCACTAACGAACACTCATTTTGATAATAAAGTTTTATCATTTGGACGTGCTGCTCAATCGTGTAACTTGCCATGGTGATTTGGCATAAGTAACTGAAGAAATAACAACGCATTTGACAGATGCCGCCAAAACAACATGGCCGCCACAAACTGTCAACATCGACCCGCCCTATTTGAAAGACCCTTTATAATTCACTTGCTGAAGGAAAACATAGTGAGGAAACCAAAACAGCACGCCTGAGACATATTTCTCGACCGCATATAAAGCCAAGTCAGAAACCTATGGGAGATATAAAAACTCTGACACCAGTTTAGGCACTGACCACACGAAAAAGAAGAAAAGAACAAGAAATATCCCAAATCTCACTTTTTTAAAATTAGAAAGTTTTTGAATTTCCCAATTGGATATGCAACTGTAGGAGCAAAAGAAAAGCAACATAGAGGACATATTGTGTTATTATGTCCTCTCTCTATTTTTACCTTAATTTGATTTAGTAAACACCTGGGCCCAGGAAAGAACGGAGCCGAGCTTTTTTCTTTTTGATATTAATTTACTTTTTTAATTTTAAAACATTACCTTCATAAGCTGTTTCGATACATTGAGGTTCTGATTCTGTCTCCTCGTCTTCTCTAAATTGCAGCAATGATCGTGTTCCACGGTAAGATACCTTAGAAAAAAGAAACAAAATACTGTCAGTTTAAAGGAATGGTTCGTAAACGTATATTTCATGGTACTTTTACTCGAGCAATCTATGGCTCAGCTTCACCAAGTCTACAATTCTAAAGATTTGTTTTGTGTCGTGAGTCATTTTAATTATTAAAACTAGATATACAAGTATCATCTGTCAATGGCAGAATGATGATTTAATTTTTGGTTACACCTCTGCCTAACCCTTTAGGGAATACAGGCGAGATGTTATGTACTCTTTCATAACTTGCCCAGCCTTATCCTACGATTACCAAAAAATAATCATAATACCTCGTAGGTATCATTCGTGATAGGTGGTGCTTGTATTGTTGCGTTCGTAATAGCTGGCGCTGGTGCAGTTGCATTCGTGGCAGCTGGCGCTGCTGTTGTTGCGTTAGTAGTAGCTGGTCCTGGTGTTGTTGTATTCGTGATAGCTGGCGCTGGCGTTGTTGCGTTTGTGATAACTGGCCCTGGTGTAGTAGCGTTCGTGATAGCTGGCCCTGGTGTTGTTGCGTTTGTGATAACTGGCTCTGGTGTAGTAGCGTTCGTGATAGCTGGCAGTGGTGTTGTTGCGTTAGTAATAGTTGGTCCTGGTGTTGTTGCATTCGTGATAGCTGGCGCTGGCGTTGTTGCGTTTGTGATAACTGGCCCTGGTGTAGTAGCGTTCGTGATACCTGGCCCTGGTGTTGTTGCGTTTGTGATAACTGACCCTGGTGTAGTAGCGTTCGTGATAGCTGGCCCTGGTGTTGTTGCGTTCGTGATAGCTGGCGCTGGCGTTGTTGCGTTAGTGATAGAAGGCCCTGGTGTTGTTGCGTTTGTGATAGCTGGCCCTGCTGTTGTTGCGTTCGTGATAGCTGGCAGTAGTGTTGTTGCGTTTGTGATAGAAGGCCCTGGAGTTGTTGCGTTTGTGATAGCTGGCCCTGCTGTTGTTGCGTTCGTGATAGCTGGCAGTGGTGTTGTTGCGTTTGTGATAGAAGGCCCTGGTGTTGTTGAGTTTGTGATAGCTGCCCCTGGTGTTGTTGCGTTTGTGATAACTGACCCTGATGTAGAAGCGTTCGTGATAGCTGGCTCTGGTGTTGTTGCGTTCGTGACAGCTGGTCCTGCTGTTGTAGCGTTCGTGATAGCTGGCGCTGGCGTTGTTGCGTTTGTGATAGAAGTCCCTGGTGTTGTTGCGTTTGTGATAGATGGCCCTGCTGTTGTTGCGTTCGTGATAGCTGGCAGTGGTGTTGTTGCGTTTGTGATAGAAGGCCCTGGTGTTGTTGCGTTTGTGATAGCTGCCCCTGGTGTTGTTGCGTTTGTGATAACTGACCCTGGTGTAGTAGCGTTCGTGATAGCGGGCCCTGGTGTTGTTACGTTCGTGACAGCTGGTCCTGCTGTTGTAGCGTTCGTGATAGCTGGCGCTGGCGTTGTTGCGTTAGTGATAGCAGGCCCTGGTGTTGTTGCGTTTGTGATAGCTGGCCCTGCTGTTGTTGCGTTCGTGATAGCTGGCAGTGGTGTTGTTGCGTTTGTGATAGAAGTCCCTGGTGTTGTTGCGTTTGTGATAGATGGCCCTGCTGTTGTTGCGTTCGTGATAGCTGGCAGTGGTGTTGTTGCGTTTGTGATAGAAGGCCCTGGTGTTGTTGCGTTTGTGATAACTGGCCCTGGTGTTGTAGCGTTCGTGATAGCTGGCCTTGGTGTTGTAGCGTTTGTGACAGCTGGCCTTGGTGTTGTTGAGTTCGTGACAGCAGGCACTGGTGTTGTTGCGTTCGTGACAGCAGGCACTGGTGTTGTTGCGTTCGTGACAGCAGGCACTGGTGTTGTCGTGGGTTTCCTTGCAGGACACATTACAACGAAGCTTGAATTCACTGTTTCACACCCCTTACACTTGTAACATTGAAGAGCGTGGGCTAAAAATAATGAAAAAAAGCGTTAATGAGTCTTGGCTGTTATTAAAAAAAATTATGACTTACTTTATTGTGAATGGCTTTTGTCTGATATTTTAAAAATATATATTTGTATATTATTATTGTATTATTATGTATTTAAAAGTTATATATACAGGGTGTAAACGGACCCTTGTGGCTAAATAATAACAGCCGCTCGGATCAATCTTCAGGCTAAGCTAGCGTTTACCTAGGTTTTTCTGTGGATGGGTGACCACCCAATTCATACCGAGTTTCCTCCGTGCCACGGAAAGCACGTTAAGCCGTTGGTCCCGGCTGTCATTTAAAGATCTTTGACAGTCGATACAGGTAGTCAGTGGCCCGAAAGTCTGACAACCAGTCTTACCAAGGGGTATCGTATTACCCGGTAATAACTGGGTTGTGGAGGTCAGATAGGCAGTCGCTCCATGTAAAATACTGGTATTCAGCTGCATCTGGTTAGACTGGAAGCCGACCGCAACATAGTTGGGAAAAGGGTAGGCAGATGATGAAACGGACCCTTCACAAAGCCGTCAACCAAGCATTACTTATACAAAGTGGAGCAGGACGATTGACATTCCTTCAAACCACGTAAAGAGTGTCACGTTCTTTACCCGTATACAAAAAATCAATCAAATCCAATGAATACTTTAGCCACAGGAAATTATTTTTCATTTTCTTATTTTACAACATGATGTAGATCTGAGTCCGTAATAATAGGTAAACATTGTAAAGTCAATAACCTGCGATTCTATTCTCTACGTCTTTATGCTTGAAAGACAGAGAAAGGTGTCATACGCTTCCACTCTGACGCGCCCCGCCCATTGACACAAAATACTACAGTTAGAAATAACAAGAAATATTACTTACGCAAATTATGCATTAGTGGTGCATAGACCATTGCGTATGTGTGTGTGAGCGGAATTTTTTGGCAAAAAGTCTCGCACTATGTCAGTCAGTGCATCGCGGCGCCCTTTGAGGACAGCACACGCACGCCTAATTGTTTTGTCACGAGACGAGCCGCGCGCGCATTGTCGTGATTTTATGAAAAGTTTTAGTTTTTATTGTGATTAAAGACTATTTATGATAGTTGGATTAGTGCATAGGTTAGTGTGACTTATTGTTAACTGTTAGTGTAATATTAGTTTGTTAATAAGGAATTTAATAGGTAGCTACTTTCGTGATTTAGGTTAGGTTTGTAAGTTTTGTAGTTTAATTATGCCTCTAAGAAGCCATACCCAGCTGCCAAGTACACCAACATGGTACTTACGTAAGGAGAATGTAACGAAAATGCGGCTTTATCATTGCATAGGTACATATCGGGAGAGATATGGTGACACACGAAGGTTTGATGGTGTAAATTCTGATTGTGATGTGATATTATGTGATTAATTATTCAATCAGTGATCTTTTAATTAACGACGCACAATTGGGTGAGTTTAAGCCGCTGATTTGTGGTTCTAAAACTAAAGTACCTACCCTACGTCCGCGCCGCGCAACCGGTCAGTGACCTTTCGTAGATAAAGCGTGTTTGCATTTTATGCAGTTGATTATGGTATTTATTTTGTTTTAAAATTGCAACTTTTAAATTTTCCATTAACTACAAATTTTCGTGTTTTAAAATGTTTAGATGGACTAGTACTGTGCCCGTTTTCATTTATTGTCGTAGTTCCAGATCCACATTGTATACATCAAACTAAGTAACTGTACGCAAAAATTATTGCTGGACAACGACTTCTTTTTTGGGGTGAAAAATCACGATTTATGGTGGGACTCAATGTAACGCACTCAAAACATTGTGCTGATGGATGGATTGAATAGTACGGGGGTCGTGGAGGTATTTAAAGAAAAAATATTACATTAAAAACATGTAAGTATTTAAAAAAAAAAAATCTTGTAAAAAGGTGGAACTTTGACTATCAATATCTCCGTAACTAGAAGGTTCCCAGGTATGGTCTAGAACAAAAAAAGATCGCAATGACGGGGAGACCAAGTGCCTTTCGGCTTCGTTAAGGGTCTTGTTACATCCGGTAAAAACGGAACGTAAAATGAATATTCAATCTTGAAAAGGAAATAGTTATTTTGTAGCATTATTCTGTAAGAGAATGTACCTATTTCTAAGTTATTGTTGAAATAATAAGGTGATTTAATCGTGTACAACAAGGCTGCCCAACCACAGGCCCGGGGGCAAGATGGTTGCCATCGCAATTGACATCGAGAGAAGTCACCTGACGATAGCCTTTTGAGAATAGATTTCAGAATTTCAAACCAAAACATATTCTGAAAAGGCCAACATCCAGCTTGACATGGCAGAAATCCGAAACCAAACTATTTTGATTTTTTTTATCGATTGTCACATCCAGAGCAGTTTTTAAGAATTGGAAACAAAAGACTTTTCTGCTATGAGTGATCTTGCTTTGCAGATTGAAAACTGATTTGGTTAGACATCTCTGTGAAAGATGATTTCGACTTTTTACCCGACTACGGCGAAGCAAAAAGAAGGGTTATGATTTTGATCGGTATGTATGTTTGAAATCGGTATGCAGTTTACCTATTATCGACTTCAGATTTGACGCCAAATATTGTTACCAAAATATTTATTATAAAAAACCGGCCAAGTGCGTGTCGGGCCACGCACAATGTAGGGTTCCGTAGTTGCCCATCAAAACATGAGGATTTGCCTCCGAACGATGAATTTTATGCTAATAACTAGCTTATGCCCGCGGCTTCGCCCGCGTGGAGTTAGGGAATTGCCCACGGGATCTTACTTCTGGGATAATAAGTAATCTATGTATCTATCTATAATACATACATAGATTTACATGTACTTGCTTCTATCTTGCAATTATTAGTTTAAAGTTATATCAATTAAATTAGATACGTGAAATATTGATACCTTGATTTGAGATTGGACATCGGATTTACTGGATTTTATCTGAAGAGTATGTACAAAAATTTTCAAGTCAATCGACCCCGAGAGTAAAAAGTTTCACAGAAAATACAACACCCCATTTCACCCTCTTAGGGGTGGAATTTCGAAAAACCCTTTCTTAGTGGATACCTACTCTTTACAAAGAATACACCCTCTAAATTTCATGTCTCTAGGACCAGTGGTTTGGGCTGTGCGTTGATATAAAGTCAGTCAGTCAGTCAGTCAGTCAGTCAGTCAGGACTTTGAATTTTATATGTATAGATAAAAACAAACTTACATTTGCCGTTGAAAAACCTGTGCTCCCATATATTATGTTTAGGAAATTATGTTTTCCAAGTACATTTTATAAGTTGGTCGACTATTACTCGTAAACTTGTAAAGCCTACTTAGCTGTGATAATTTTCCTTTTAATTTCGTTATATATACAACCACCGCGAATTTTTTCACACACCCAAACAACCGTTTAGCTGGTAGAGGGGGGAGACTCTTGAGTCTAACAAAAATTTGCACTTTAAAGCTTAATATTTCATCAAAGACCTATCCAACGACATACCACATTATCGGGTATGCAGTACGCTGAAAAATAAATCCCCACTTTTCGTGTGGTACAGGAGTTACCCTAAAACAATACTTTTCGAGATTTTATTTTACCACTTCGTCGGCGTAACTAACTTGTATATTCATGCCAAATTACAGATTTCTAGTACTAAGAGTCTTTGAGCTAAGCTGCGGACAGACACATGGACATGGCGAAACTATCAAGGTTCCTTTCCTTGTTGACTACGGTACCCTAAAAATTAAGTTGAAGACTAAACCCTAACTGCGACAATTAGTTGCCGTTTTTTTTTGCAATAGGATTTTGGTTTCCAATTTTTTTTTTTGGCACAATGTGCTTTGGCACGAACTCGAAAGTTTTTCTCATGTCAAAGAAGATGACTGACACTGAAATTTGTTTACTGAACTACGAGTAATAATAGTTTTGTTGCATTTGAAAAGATAAGTATGCATCTACCATTACTAGAGGCAAAATTAACTAGATAAAAACTATTTTTTTTGCCCTCTTTCGCAATTGGTTCTGCAGCCTTGGTGTACACTATCATATCAGGAAAAAGTCCCTGTTAAGATAAACGTTTTACAACTTTACGATTATGAGTGTTGAAAACAATTGAACGACACTTACTGCATGCGATTGTTTTAACTCTACTTGAATTTGAGCGAATTTTCCTTAGTTATATTTTTTATGGGGAGTGACTTAAGTCATGGGGAGAGGCCTTTCCCCAGCCGTGAGATGACGTAGGCTAACAGTATCAGAAAAAAAAAATCGGTTGTCTGTAAAGTCGGTTTACTGACGATAGTTGAACGTGACAACGTCATAAGAAAATACTGATAGAATGGTTGCATTTTTCAAAAAATGAATGTGCGTTGAGCAATTGTTTTATGGAACGCCTCAGAGCGAGGTAACGCTTCATACGTCATGTTTTTTCGTGCGTGCAGCCGGCTCCATCGAATTATAAGACGTTGTCACGTCAAAAAAAGCTGTGGATTTGGACCGTGTAGGTATTGCACTTTTGTAGGAAACAGCTGTTTTTTTTTTTAATAACCGATGTATAATTTCTATGTGGGTCAGAATGATGTACTGAATACGTGGTAAACGTTTTCGCATCGGTGTCCCTTCCACCCCGTACATCTATAGTTTTTATTGTCCAATTTTTTTTTTTTTGTACATCAATAATTTTGATAAGCCATTTCAAAACAAATGAAAAATTAAACATACCTCTGAACACCGCACAAAAAGCCACCAGTACTATAACGAATAAAATTTTCCCCATTGTACCTTTGTAAACCAATCAAAATCAGGCCTTATACGGTTTTATTTAGGTAGTTATTTGCTGTTTATTACTTCTGACTTTTTATTTTATGCAACAACTTTGCCCCTCATTTAATAAAATTGTTGTTAATGCTACGAGGACTACAACTACAATGACTAACATTGAGCTCTGATTACTTTTAATACTCGTATTCATTATGAATAATAAAATCTAAATGAAATTATACAGCGTGTTGTTTTAATCGAGTTTTTATGTACTTGCAGATTGAAAGTTTTAGAAGACTGGGATCTTGCCCCGTACTCGGCATGTGGTTGTATCCTCCACCACTTGCTTCTCTATTTTGGAAGAAATAAAAAATAAAATAAAAAAGCCTTTTATTTCTTGCATGCACTTTAACATTACATTATTATGGTAGTTAGTTTTATATTTGCTTATCCTAGTGTTTGTTTTTATTATTATTTTTCATTCTTTTATTTATATTTTTACAAATTATTTACATTTTTAAATATTCCTTAGAAAAAACAATATAAAAAACATTTAAAAATATATGTCGGAACGGGTCATTAGTACGGACATAAAATGAATCGCAAGTCAGCTGGTGGTGATGTCACGTGACCTACTTACAAGTCTACCCCCACCACAGCGTGGCTTCTACAGAGCCCTGATGTTACAGCTCGGGGGCGAGGAGGACATTGAATGTCTGATCGCAAAGGAGTTGAGACGTCTTGGAACTGTACCCGATTCATTGTGCCCCGTGTTATTGTGTTAAATTGTAATGTCAAGTAATTTGTTAGTTTATTATCAGTGTATCGCACCTAGTGTATTTTCATTGCACGAAACCCATGGTCTGCCCACATGATGTACGAGCCTAACAGAAAAATCCTGGCAAATCCGACATATAAAAATTATTTATTTTTCATTTATTATTAGCAAGTACCCCGTCTTCACAGGTGAAGGCCTCCTCCAAAGTTAGCCAATTGTCTCGGTCTTGGTCTACTTCTGTCCAATGCGGACCTGTGATATTCATAATTTCATCGTCCCATCTTTTCATGGGCCTTCCTTTACCTCTTTTGCCGAGCGGCCCTTCCATGACGTCACTCTTCTTGTCTTTTTTTTTTCTGATGGGAAATCATCAAATGACCCCCACTCTGGGCGGAGCGGAAGGGAGTGTCAGACTTGTACTGACTAAAACCCATCCATGTTCCTTCTTTGCCCTTTGTGTTCCAGGGCCACGGTATCCCTTTCGAACAGTCCCGCAGCCCTGGCAGGCATCGGCCCTTGCAGACCCCTACATAGTTGCTGACATCTCTTTGAGGCGCGCGTGGTACACGAGCGCGCCGTCGACACGGCCTGTCGTCATAAGACGGCCGGACGGTGAGTTAGCCCATAGCTCGCCGTCCACAGGCCCGACTCTTCTTGTCTAACGTTGGTCTGGGAGTCGTGCTACATGACCGGCCCACTCCCATTTAAATTTTTTCGCATATTGTAGAGCATCAAACTACAAAACTACCGAACTCCTCCTACTATAATGATCCTTACATATCGCTTTCGTAAACAGACTAACGTTTTCACTGCTTGGAAAAAGGGCTCCTCTTTAAGAAAGACGGTGGGCTGTAATCTACCGCGCGGGAGTAAGTTGTAAATAAACTACATAACATAACATGACGCCTTGTAATCCCCGAAGGGTTAAGCAGAGGTGTACCTAACAAGTACACCCACATTTCGCCAGATATGTTTAAGTCCCATGTAATAGGGGGCGAGCCTATTGCCATCAACCAATCACAAACCCCGACTCCGTGGCTGCTACTGAAAAATTCTTGATGGAAAAACCTAATAACATTGCCCAACCCGGGAATCGATCCCAGGACGTCATGCTCAGCAGTCGCGTTTGCGAGCACTTGACCAATGAGGCAGTCGAATAAACTACCACGAGGCAAAGAAACAGACCTAATTACTTAATTAGGTTCAAAATAATGTAAGAGACCCTCCTTAATTTTTAAACACCATGTAGGCAATAAACGTATCAAATCTAACACTTCAAAGCATATCTTTGAGTACATAGGTACACACAGCGTCAGTATGTGCTAACGCTTCAATTTTTTAAATGTTACTGTGCTACAACATTGAATTCGTTACAAATAATCTCAAGAATACTTCAAAAAGAGTTCGTTGTTTCGAATGGATTATATTGGATTCGAACCATCGCATCATCGAATGTCGTCGTACTGAAACCGGCAGTTTAACGAACATATGAATTGCGATGAAATTGTACGGTTAATATCATCCGACCCATTGTCACTTCAGCTTACTTATTCGGGTGTACGTGGATGTCGAAAGTACGGAATTAAATAGATAGGAGGTGACAAGGAGGTTTTATTCGGCCAAAATACGCAGCAGCTGGTCTGCGTGGAGCTGTAATGACCGAATTCTACGAAAGCGGAGACGACCGGAGCAATGCGCAGACCGCCGACGTACGGGATTCGACCAATCATAGGAAAGTGAGATTCGGATTTAAACTAATGTGATTGGTCGACTTGCTTTAGTGACAACCGGGGCTAACAAAGTCCAGGGGTTTCAAGGGTTTCGTGTAGTAAAGCTAAGAAATGCCCTAAGTGTAATGTAGCAATCAGCAAACCTTTCCCCGGCATGCAACTTTGAAGAAGACTGTAAGTGCTCGTTCTTTTTGACGTGACAACGTCTTATAATTCGATGGAGCCGGCTGCACGCACGAAAAAATGAGGCGTTACCATAGAACAATTGAACAACGCACATTCGTTTTTTGAAAAATGCAACCATTCTATCAGTATTTTCTTATGACGTTGTCACGTTCAACTATCGTCAGTAAACCGACTTTACAGACAACCGATTTTTTTGGGAAGGAAGTTAGTTGTTAGTTGGTAGTGAAGACTCACCATTACTCCTTTCATGGGCCGCCTTTACATGTTCTACCAGTCTGTCCATCAATTCCATCATCATAAAATACCTTCCTTTCTACGGAAGTCAGTGACTTTGTTTTTTTCATTGTCTTTTTTGACACAAATTTTGTAAAGTTATTTTAGATTTTTATTGGGAGTCGTTTTTTTCCAAAAAAGATTTTTATTTTTCCCTATTTTAGTTGTAGTCCACACAAATATTTCCCACGAAAAAATTTTTACATTACTAATAATGTAAAAAAAAAAATTAATTTCATTATTAGTAATGTAAAAAAAAATTTTTACATTACTAATAATGTAAAAAATTGTTTCGTCTAAATGAAGAAGTTATTAAGGAATCAAGATAGTCAACATACATAGGCCAAGAAGAAAAAAACCGGCCAAGTGCGAGTCGTACTCACATAGGGTTCCGTAGCACCAAACAATATAATAAAAATATTTTGAAGGCTCATTCATGTGTATTGTTGTATTGTATTACATTTAACAGCAAAACTTAATTTGTTTTTCATAGTATGCTGATGAAAAACAAAGTTACTGTTACAGTTTGATGAAAAAGTTCCATATCTCAAAAACTAAACATCAAATCTTATTCAAACCCACTTTTGTTGAAAGTTTTTTTTTTTTTTTTTACGTACTGCCCCGCTTGGGCAGAGCACCGCCGTGTCCTCACGGCGGCGATAGGCGGAGACCTCTCGCGCCCGGCATTGATCGAGGCCATGCTGCGGGGCGAGACGGAGTGGGACGCGGTCGCCTCCTTCTGCGAAGCAGTCATGCTCGCGAAGGAGGAGGCGGGCCGCGTGAGGGAGAGGACAGCGTCCTCCCTCCACCCCAGCCGCAGTGGTAGACGCCCACGGCGCCGGACGTCGGCAGACGATCTCCGGCCACCGTAGGCGCGGGCTTGCGGGCGGCGAGTAATGGGCGACTCGCTGTCCGACCATGGACCATGCCCGGGTCGACGGCGCGTTGTGTTCCACGCGCGCCTCAAAGAGTGTCAGCATTATGACGGGACCCCCTCTAGAGGGCCAAAGCCTGCCGGGGTCGCGGGACTTATAGAATTACCGTGACCCTGGATCATAAAAGGCTATTGAAGGACACCGTGGATTTTAGTCAGTACAAGTCTGACAGTTCCTCCCACTCTGCCCTAGGTGGGAGGACTCATTTGATGATTTTACCACGATAAAAAAAAAAAAAAAAAGTTTTTTTTACGTTCTACAATTCTACATTTTTAAAGATTTTTTTTTCTAAAAACCAAACTACTGAACCGATTTTGATAAAATTTGGGATTCGATATGGGACCAATAGGAAAGTACATAATTATTATCTGGCACATAAAAAAAAAAAAATTTTACAAATCGTTTCACAAATGACGGAGCTATGAACAAACATAAAAAAATGCAACCGAATAGAGAACCTCCTCCTTTTTTTGAAGTCGGTTAATAACAGTTAAACATAAAAATAATCTACGCCGCAACACTCTTCTCCAGAGACCGTCACTACCTGTTTTTTCTGTTCCGTGGTCACTTTATCATCATATGCCTAGCCTTTTCCCAACTATGTTGGGGTCGGCTTCCAGTCTAACCGGATGCAGCTGAATACCAGTATTTTGCATGGAGCGACTGCCTATCTGACCTCCACAACCCAGTTAGTACTGGGTAATACGATACCCCTTGGTAAGACTGGTTGTCTGACTTTTTGGACCACTTTTTCGTGGTCACTTCATACGGGCCATAATAGCTTGGATAGTGGACTTTGCGTCCAGATGTGGTGGCCTACCATTATGTCTTAAAGCAGGAGTAATTTCAGTATCAGAAAGAGATGGCGCTAGACGACCAGTGTATGGCTGTGTCTCTTTCCCACCAGTGGCGAAGGTTCTATACAACCCGATTCTTACCGGGTTCCCTTTGAAAAATGGCAGTCAGTTCTATAGACAAATAATATAATCACATTAAAGATATGTACATCGGCTTATTTCTTACAAAAATTGGCCCTTCGCTACCAGTGGCGAAGGGTGAAATATTCAGAGAGGTAAGCCGGAGCAAAAAAAAATGATTAGCTAGGCTGAAAAACGTTAAAATGTTTGAAAAAACCATCGCGTTTTTTTTTAATTTATTGTCATACCTGGGCGAGCACGACCTAACTGTATTACGTGTTTTTTATTTTCAAAACTTAACCTTGAAAAGCATGTTGACACCGTTATTTTGCTAGGTAAACAAGAACTAGCTTTTCGCGGCCGTGATGAAGGCCCTAATTCCGATAACCGCGGTAACTATATCGAAACTTTGCTATATCTGAGCAAGTACCTACGATACAGTAATGGATTCGCAATTAGAATTATGTTCTTCAGTTCAGAATCCCGTGTTTTCTGGTCTCTCTACTGACATTCAAAATGATTTAATACATAGTATTGCATCAGTTTTACGCGACCACATTAGACTTGAAATAAATAAAGCTCAATTTCTGTCTGTAATGATTGACGAAACTCCCGATGTCAGTCATAGGGAGCAATTAACTGTAATTAGGTATTTAACTGAAACTGGAATCGAAGAACGATTCCTTGGTTTTTACGATGTTAGCGGAAGTCGAACTGCTGAAGTTCTATCTAATCAGTTGTTAGAAATACTTGACCAGTATCATTGTATGCCTACAATGATACTGGTCAAGTATTTCATCGCCATCCTACTGATCTCCTACTTTGCAAATCTACTTACTCTAAAGTAGTAATTTCAACTTACCGCAAATACCTAATAACAACGTACGTCTACGTAACTGATTTCACTACACAGACACACAACAACAACACATTAACACAAATAAAGAACTATAATAAATATCACTATTATAAACCAAGAAATAAATTCTAATAGGTGAAATTAGCTAATAGATTTAAATATAAATTCAATAACATTACGTCAAATGGTATGTCAACACAAAATGTCACCAAGCATTGAACGAATCCCGACTCGATACGAAATTCAACGATCGACAACGATATTTCTCCATCTCGCTCACGCGCACGCATTTTCTATTACTGTCTCTATCAAGTAACTCGGTTTGAGCCGGCTTACCTGCGACCGAATTTCGCGGGTTGGCTGTTTCCTTCAAGTGACGTCTTAACGTTTGTTTTGTATAGAAGTTTGAACTGCCAAAAAGCCGATATCGCTCTTGCGGCTTATTTTATAGCAATATGTTGTTGGAGAGAAAATTTTGTTGATTTAATGTCGATTAGTGTAGGCGTTTTGTGATGTTTCTCTACTTTTAAATGTACTAATTGTGTCATTTTTCACGGTTGAGAGAGTGGTTGTGTTCCAAATATCTGAAGGGAAGCCGGTGGGAATGGGCTTATATGGACGCTTCGTCACTGTTCGCTACTGTTTCCCACACTGGAATTACTCCTGCTTTAAGACGTCATAGTCTCCCCCTAGTCGTTTTCATATTATTTCCTAAGTTTTCAGGTAATTTGGGGGTGGGCGTTGATTTTTGTATTCTGTACGGTGTGGCATTTCTGTATTTTTTGTGTTGTTGTTTGTGTGAGTATTCGGATCATGTAATACGTAGGCAGGTTTGAATCTGTCATTAATGGAAACTGACAGTTTTGCCGAGGAGCTTAAAGACCTCCCAGTTTTGCAGGTTTTACTATGGCCCATCATCATCATTTCAGCCGAAAGACGTCCACTGCTGGACATAGGCCTCCCCCAGGTGTCGCCACATTGACCGGTCCCGTGCGTCTCGCTTCCAGCGGATCCCGCAATCTTTATCAGGTCATCGGTCCACCTAGTGGGAGGCCTTCCAACGCAACGCCTTCCGGTTCGCGGTCGCCACTCCAGAACTTTTCGGCCCCACTTAAGTTAAAATTCTACTACTGTACTGTGGCTATAATCGTTAAATTACCCGTAGTTAATTGCCCTTACTGCCCCATCTCAGAATATCATCATACAAGCCGATATACAATGAATGCTGAGTAAATACATTATACATATTACAGATTAATCCGAAATGCCCTTAAAACTATAGCCAGGCATATTTATTCCATACACAGTACCTATTCGTGGCATGGGATGGGTATAATTAAATGTTTATGTTTGCAAAGTTCGCCATCCTGAATTGAAATATTTGCTTGAAACAAACGTGACGAGTTCGAATAATTCGAATGATCAGAGAACAGAGAAACCGGCAGTGAATTAAAATCATTAAAACAATTGCTTTAAAAATGATGTATTCGTTATATTTAACTTTTTAATTTTTAACGATTTACATGTACAAGTCTTAAACTAAACTTAAACAATAATACTTTGTCCTACTTATAATATAAATAAAAAAAGTAAATAATTATATAAAACTTAAAAATCTAGCGATTAATTTTAGTCAGCCTATTTCATAATTTTTTTGTTGCCTGTAATATCCCGAATATCGGGCAAAGGTCTCTTCTCATACATGAGAAGGAATAAGCTTGATCACCACGCCTCCTTCCTTAGTTTACTATATCAAAATTAGATGAACTTCAATCTCCTTTTTTTAAGGTCTTTTCGAATATTCTGGAAAGGTACTTCGATGCTTTTGCTTTTTCGAGCGTTGATCTTTAATTAAATAGCTAGCTAACTAGCTAGACAAATTACTGTTTAAAGTATAAAAGGGTTGATATCAAGCCGGCTACGATCAGAGTAATGGTCGTTCTTGCTTTCCCTGAGGCATTGCACAGGTCCTCGGTACAGATGTTACATGTCACGATGACTCCAGTGGGTCCAACTACGTCGCGACATGGCTCTATAGGCTCTTCTACGTCTTCCACTTCTTCTGGTGCGTAGTAGCAGTCACGGTAAATGTTCGTTACACCATTGTCTGAAAACCCATAAAAAAACTGTGTTATCAATCCTCATCGACTCCGTGCCTCGGAAACCACTTATGCATTGGTCCTGGCTATCGTTCGTAGATCTTTGGCGCTGGTTACGGATAGAAGACAGCTGAAAGTTTGGCAGCCAGTCTTGCCAAGGGTAATGCGTTACCCAGTAATATACCAGTAGTCCAGTAAGGTAATTCGGTTCGGTAATTCGGTTCGGTTCGGTTTTCGGTTCGGTTCGGTTTCGGTTACCTAAATATAGTTAGAAAAGGCTAAAACAGATGATGAGTTTCCGAAGCATAGTTTTTGAATTGCAAGTTTTGATAAACCTGCATCAAAATGATTTAGATCAGATGTGGGATGATGCAGGCTGACAGTAACCAGTGATAACACCAACATATCAGAATGTTTGTTCAAAGGACTGATTCTACTGCTAGCTGCTACAGCTAAAAGATTTCGTCAATTTTATTTCAGAGTATTCCTTATGTACGTAACCAGCTTTTGCCCGCGGCTTCACTCATGTTAGTCCTGTTTTATATAATTATAGCTTAGGAGATAATGTAAATAGCTACCCATTAGTGAACGAATTTTCGGAATTGGATCAGTAATTCCAACGATTACCCCCTACATCCATATCCAAATTAGTGTACATTTATTAAGTTTACCTTCATATGCTGCTTCGATACATGAAGGTTCTGATTCGGCAACCTTAGCTTGTCTAAACTGAAGCACTGATCGTTTTACACGGTAAGATTCCTCCTGAAAAGAAAACAAAAGACGGTCAGTCACAATGAAACTTATTAGTTCTCAAGTCGTTCTTATTGACCACAGAAATGGTAGGTAATATTTTGGGTTCCGTATCAAAATGAGAAATGAGGAATCGTAATTGTGCAACAACGTCTACCTGTCGAACATTAGCCGCATAATTTGAAGGAAAGCTACTTATATTATGGTCTCGAAACTGAAAGCGACTAGACAATAAATTGTAGAAATTGAAAAATTTCTAACTGAATTGGGTTTATGGTCGCTTTCATTAAAATGGATTTCGTTTAATGGGAGTGCTTCATTTGCACACAATAAATATTTCTTTAATTCTATACCTCTGGGTTGGTGGTCGATGCTTCAGTGGTTGTGGTGGTCGTCGATGGTTCAGTGGTTGTGGTGGTCGTTGCCTCAGTGGTTGTGGAGGTCGATGGTTCAGTGGTTGTGGTGGTCGTAGATGGTTCAGTGGTTGTGGTGGTCGATGCTTCAGTGGTTGTGGTGGTCGATGCTTCAGTGGTTGTGGTCGTCGATGGTTCAGTGGTTGTGGTGGTCGTCGATGGTTCAGTGGTTGTGGTGGTTGATGCTTCAGTCGTTGTTGTGGTCGTCGATGGTTCAGTGGTTGTGGTGGTCGGTGCTTCAGTGGTTGTGGTGGTCGTCGATGGTTCAGTGGTTGTGGTGGTCGATGGTTCAGTGGTTGTGGTGGTCGTCGATGGTTCAGTGGTTGTGGTGGTCGATGCTTCAGTGGTTGTGGTGGTCGATTGCTCAGTAGTTGTTGTGGTCGATGGTTCAGTGGTTGTTGTGGTCGTCGAGGGTTCAGTGGTTGTTGTGGTTGATGCTTCAGTAGTTGTGGTGGTCGATGGTTCAGTGGTTGTGGTGGTCGTCGATGGTTCAGTGGTTGTTGTGGTTGATGCTTCAGTCGTTGTTGTGGTCGTCGATGGTTCAGTGGTTGTGGTGGTCGATGCTTCCGTGGTTGTGGTGGTCGTAGATGGTTCAGTGGTTGTGGTGGTTGATGCTTCAGTAGTTGTGGTGGTCGATTGCTCAGTAGTTGTTGTGGTCGTCGATGGTTCAGTGGTTGTTGTGGTCGATGCTTCAGTGGTTGTGGTGGTCGTCGATGGTTCAGTGGTTGTTGAGGTCGGTGTTTCAGTGGTTGTGGTAGTCGTCGATGGTTCAGTGGTTGTTGAGGTCGATGCTTCAGTGGTTGTTGTGGTCGTAGATGGTTCAGGGGTTGTGGTGGTCGTCGATGGTTCAGTTGTTGTGGTGGTCGATGCCTCAGTGGTTGTCGTGGTCGTAGAAGGTTCAGTGGTTGTGGTGGTCGTCGATGGTTCAGTAGTTGTGGTGGTCGATGCCACAGTGGTTGTGGTGGTCGATGGTTCAGTGGTTGTGGTGGTCGTCGATGGTTCAGTGGTTGTGGTGGTCGTCGATGGTTCAGTGGTTGTGGTGGTTGATGCTTCAGTCGTTGTTGTGGTCGTCGATGGTTCAGTGGTTGTAGTGGTCGGTGCTTCAGTGGTTGTGGTGGTCGTCGATGGTTCAGTGGTTGTGGTGGTCGATGGTTCAGTGGTTGTGGTGGTCGTCGATGGTTCAGTGGTTGTGGTGGTCGATGCTTCAGTAGTTGTGGTGGTCGTCGATGGTTCAGTGGTTGTGGTAGTCGATGGTTCAGTGGTTGTTGTGGTCGTCGATGGTTCAGTGGTTGTGGTGGTAGATGCTTCAGTGGTTGTGGTGGTCGTCGATGGTCCAGTGGTTGTGGTGGTCGATGCTTCAGTGGTTGTGGTGGTCGATGCTTCAGTAGTTGTGGTGGTCGATGCTTCAGTGGTTGTCGTGGTCGTAGAAGGTTCAGTGGTTGTGGTGGTCGTCGATGGTTCAGTGGTTGTTGTGGTTGATGCTTCAGTCGTTGTTGTGGTCGTCGATGGTTCAGTGGTTGTGGTGGTCGATGCTTCCGTGGTTGTGGTGGTCGTAGATGGTTCAGTGGTTGTGGTGGTTGATGCTTCAGTAGTTGTGGTGGTCGATTGCTCAGTAGTTGTTGTGGTCGTCGATGGTTCAGTGGTTGTTGTGGTCGATGCTTCAGTGGTTGTGGTGGTCGTCGATGGTTCAGTGGTTGTTGAGGTCGGTGTTTCAGTGGTTGTGGTAGTCGTCGATGGTTCAGTGGTTGTTGAGGTCGATGCTTCAGTGGTTGTTGTGGTCGTAGATGGTTCAGGGGTTGTGGTGGTCGTCGATGGTTCAGTTGTTGTGGTGGTCGATGCCTCAGTGGTTGTCGTGGTCGTAGAAGGTTCAGTGGTTGTGGTGGTCGTCGATGGTTCAGTAGTTGTGGTGGTCGATGCCACAGTGGTTGTGGTGGTCGATGGTTCAGTGGTTGTGGTGGTCGTCGATGGTTCAGTGGTTGTGGTGGTCGTCGATGGTTCAGTGGTTGTGGTGGTTGATGCTTCAGTCGTTGTTGTGGTCGTCGATGGTTCAGTGGTTGTAGTGGTCGGTGCTTCAGTGGTTGTGGTGGTCGTCGATGGTTCAGTGGTTGTGGTGGTCGATGGTTCAGTGGTTGTGGTGGTCGTCGATGGTTCAGTGGTTGTGGTGGTCGATGCTTCAGTAGTTGTGGTGGTCGTCGATGGTTCAGTGGTTGTGGTAGTCGATGGTTCAGTGGTTGTTGTGGTCGTCGATGGTTCAGTGGTTGTGGTGGTAGATGCTTCAGTGGTTGTGGTGGTCGTCGATGGTTCAGTGGTTGTGGTGGTCGATGCTTCAGTGGTTGTGGTGGTCGATGCTTCAGTAGTTGTGGTGGTCGATGCTTCAGTGGTTGTCGTGGTCGTAGAAGGTTCAGTGGTTGTGGTGGTCGTCGATGGTTCAGTGGTTGTGGTGGTCGTCGATGGTTCAGTGGTTGTGGTGGTCGTCGATGGTTCAGTAGTTGTGGTGGTCGATGCCACAGTGGTTGTGGTGGTCGATGGTTCAGTGGTTGTGGTGGTCGTCGATGGTTCAGTGGTTGTGGTGGTCGTCGATGGTTCAGTGGTTGTGGTGGTCGACGCTTCAGTGGTTGTAGTGGTCGATGGCTCAGTTGTTGTGGTAGTCGTCGTCGGTTCAGTGCTTGTGGTCGTCGTGGGCTCAGTGCTTGTGGTGGTCGTCGACGGTTCAGTGCTTGTGGTCGTCGTGGGCTCAGTGCTTGAGGTTGTCGTTGGCTCAGTGGTTGTGATGGTCGTCAACGGTGTAGTGTCACTTGTTGAATCAGTAGTCGTGTCATCTGGAATCACTGTGGTTGTAACCGGGGGTCTCGAACATGTTTGTATGTGACTTGAGTTTACTGTTTGACAGTTGCGGCACACGTAACATTCTAGTGCGTCGGCTGAAAAAAAAAAAAAATTGTTTTTTGTAACAGCATCACTAAATGCAAATAATCATTTGAAATCAAGGATAGTCCAAGATCATGGTTAGAGATTCAAATCAGAAGTAATTGATTTAAGTTAGGCTGATATACTAAGCACCAGTGGCGAAGGGTCAGTTTATATATCTTTACCGTATAGAATATTATTGGCTATAGAACACTGACTGTGCCATTTTTCAAAGCGAAGCCGGTAGGAATCGGGTTGTATGGAACCTTCGCCACTGCTAAGCACTTTTTGAACGTCAAAATTTACAAGAGACAGTCCTGGGAGACCAATACGCCCGGCCTTCTTTGACAGTAGTTACGGAGTAATCAGGATAAACTGGTTGAAGACGTAAGTAATCAGGAGAAACCAAGACAAAAACAGAGACAGAAACTGAGATTGAGGTCGGTGGAAGATTCGTATTCAGCTGCATCCAGTAAGACGAGAGACTGACCCCAACATAGTTGGGAAAAGGCCCGATATAGGAATATTTTTGTTCAGAAACTTATCAAGCTATTGCAAAAACATTTGTCTGTTAGAACGTGGCGCAATGCACAAGGATAATAAATAGCCCGATAATCGTAATCGTGTACTTAAGAGAGATAATGTTTCTTGTAATGTATGGCACGTTATCTGTTACTATATGTATTAGAAAAACGGTTAGGAGATTAACACGACAAAACATAATATTAAGGGTGTAAATAGACCCTTAACATATCCGAAAGGCACTTGTTCTCCCCGTCTTTGCGATCATTTTTTTGTTCTAGACCATACCTGGGAACTTTTTATTCACGGAGATATTGGGGGTCAAAGTTCCAACTTTTTCACAAGTTTTTTTTTAAATACATGTTTTTAATGTAAGATTTTCACTTTGCACACCTGCACGACCCCCATACTATTCAATCCATCCATCAGCACAATGCTTTGAGTGCTTTCCATCGCGACCTACTGTGAAACGTGATTTTTCACCCCAAAAAAAAAATTGATTCCCAGCAATCATTTTTGCGTAAAGTTACTTAGTTTGAAGTACAGAATGCTTGGTTGACGGATATGAAAAATATAAATTTCGTAATTGACACCTTATGGTGTTGTAATGGCTATGACAATGGCCTTGACTGAGCTCTTACTATCGATTTCACATAATTATCGTTTGTTTTCTTTAGTACATTTGTATCCCAGCTCATGGCGAGACATGTAGATCAAAAACATATTTTTAAGATCATGTTTCAACGCAAATAAAAATATTCGTATAACTAGTTTTAATTATTTTCTAGTTTTAACACAGAACATCTGATGACTGTCGGTTTTAAAAACTAAAAAATAATGTAAGTCGAAAAGAAGCAGTCAGAAAAATATTCGGGTCTATCAAAGCTTAAGAAAAGATTTGTATATGAAATCTGATTCAGTATAAAATAATTGGTTGTGATCGCGACTTATAATTAAATTAGTACGTCTTTTACATTATGGATTTAAACTTAAATGCAAAAATCATGTTTATTTTTTTTATTGATTTTTACAAACGTCATTTTTTTTTTTTTTAAATGTATGGCCGGCGTTTCGTAACTGACCACTCTGAGAAGAAACAATCGGAACAAAATTAGAAATGAATTCATCAAGCTTTAATTATTGACCTAGTTCCACATTAAAAGCTTTTTAAACTAAGACACGGACACACTGTAATTTGTACGATATGATTTAACTTGCGACTTGTGACTCCGGTGACACGAAAAGCGATGTAATATTAATTTAAAAAAAACATTTTTTTATTAAATCTTTTTCGTTATCGTTCTTGCCGTTTTAATTTTTGTCTTTTATTTTACTAGTAGCTAACTGATAAAAAATAACTCTTACCTGTGAAAACACTACAAAAAAACACTAACGAGAATATATAGATTAACTTAGCCATTATTTTAATATAGTAAAAAAATGTTCTACAACAACGTCTACCGCAAGTGCGAACTATCAGTGAATTGTGATTACTTTTATATCAAATGAGAAATACAGAGATAATTTTGAACGTACAGGTTGTGATAAAGAAAAGGACGAAAAGTGAGGGAGTCCCCAAAATAAGGATTGAAACCTTGTCTCATATCCATATTCATATCTTTATTTGTTTCTATTACTCATGGCCAAAGAACCTTTCATGATAAGACTACGTTTACTCAGTCATGTAGATACGGTTTCAGCATAGGAAAACATTACTGCAATTGATTTTCAGCGTCACCATAATCATAATGTTTCGCCTGCCCGGAAAGTCCCTTCTTTTCTAAAAAACTCAAAACTCAATGCATTTATTTCAACTAGACGATAACAGGCACTTTTGAATGTCAGAAAAACAAAGAAGGAGAAGCTACAGTCCCAGACATAAGGTATAATAACTTGCGCAAGTACTGCACTTGCCCATTCCAAAGCGTAGATCTCTATGGAGGAGAATGGGCAAGACACTCCATGTACACTCTTTTCAATCAAAATATTTTTACAAGATCTTTACAAGGTTACATAATTCATGTTAAGATAATACATATATGTGAGAACGATGTAGAAAGACGTGCACATTAAGAGCGTCCAAGAGCGTCGTTCTTTCTGGCAAACTTCTTTTGTTCAAAACGTTCCTCAAGCCTATCCCAAGACTCAAAAGACATTGTCAGCCCTCTACGTTATTGCCTTTTTTTTTCCGGATGGGAAATCATCAAATGGACCCCCCCCCCCCCACTCTGGGTGGAGCGGAAGGGAGTGTCAGACTTGTACTGACTAAAACCCATCCATGTTCCTTCTTTGCCCTTTGTGTTCAAGGGCCGCGGTATCTCTTTCGAACAGTCCCGCAGCCCTGGCAGGCATCGGCCCTTGCAGACCCCTACATCGTTGCTGACATCTCTTTGAGGCGCGCGTGGAACACGAACGCGCCGTCGACACGGCTCATCGTCATAAGACGGCCGGACGGCGAGCTAGCCCATAGCTCGCCGTTCACAGGCCCGCGCCTACGGTGGCCGGGAGCTTGTGGCTAAATAATAATAGCCGCCCAGGTTGGTCCATGGATGAGTGACCCCCTATTACCTATTTAATTTACTCCGTGCCTCGGAAAGCACGTTAAGCCGTTTGGTCCCGGCTGTCAGTCAAATTTCTTTGACAGTCGTTACAGGTAGTCAGTGTCCCGAAAGTCTGATAACCAGTCTTACCTAGGGGTATCGCATTCACTCAAACAAGGGGTCAGATAGGCAGTCGCTCCATGTAGAATACTGGTATTTAGCTGCACCCGGTTAGACTGGAAACCGACGGGAGAAGATAGGCAGATGATGAAAACGTTTCTGGGTGTGTCTAGATTCTACGGTCAAACCGTGGTCTTGCTCCATCGGCCACCTCTCCAGGACCGCTTAACGTGGAATCTCTGGTTTGATTATCACGGTGGGCAAAATCTTGGATTGGATTTAGTATCAGCCCAGTCGAGGATATTGTAGCTTTCCATTAGTGAAAGAATTTTCGGAATCGGATCAGTATAGATACTAGCACTACACCCGCGACTTCGTCCGTGAAAATTATGATAGCTCGGCTAATATGCATGATATCTTTATAATTTATAGCCTATAGCACTCACGAATAATGTAGCTTTCTACCAGTGAAACAATTTTTAAAATTGGTTCATTACTTCCGGAGATTACCCCCTACATACAAACAAATTTTACCTCTTTATAATATTAGTATAGATGAAAGATAAATCGATATTTTTTAGAAAGGTCAATGCATAGTACTTTTAATTGGCTTGCGTGTATGACATGTATGAACGTGGACGAGGCGAAAGGAGTATCTAAGGGTCGTAGCAAGTTTGACGGCACGGTTGGCGCAGTGGCTGAGCGATTGACTGCTGCGCTTCGTGTCGCGGGTTCGATTCCCGCACGGAACAAATATGTATGGCTTACAGGTTGGCTGGCTGGCTGTTTGTGTACGTGAATTTAAATGTTTGTAAATGCACCCACGATACAGGTGAAATTCCTAGTGTGTGGCAACGTTTCTAAAAAAATAAAAATAAAGGTGCGTGCTGTCCTAAAAACGTGAATTTATATTATGTAAACTTTTCAAACACCATGTATGGTGTTTACCTACATAACTACAAGTGCCTAAGTTAAACATTATCATTGAGTTCTTGATGTTGCCATGTTGGTGATTCACATGACAACAGTTTGCGATAAACGTGATCTAAAAATCAATAATCATTAAGTAGGATATAAGTATGGTTTGAACTGCATAAGTTTCGACGGAAACAATACCTGCTCATATGTTACAGTTTACGCTGCAAGCACTGTTAATTTCAGCATTTTTAGATAAATTTTGGCCCAGGGGGGCTTAAAATGGCCGCTCTAGCAGAATCATAATGACATGACATGTCATATCATGTTTGTGTTTTTATTTTAGTATATTCGTGTAAATGTCTATTTTCATTTATCAAAATTTTGAGATGTATTTATAGTATTTGATATATATTTATAGTATTTTATATATACTTATAGCTAATCTAATTATTAATTAAAACTATTTTCAGATACACCTACCACTGTTTGTCTCTGCTTCACCCTAAGGTTGACTGGTCGAAAATGCCTATGGCATTAAGTGCGCCAATGTACTTTTGTGCTTGAAGTGTTAAATAAATAATAGGATAATAAAATTAATTAATTGGCAGAGTCGTCTCAGAATTAAGTTGTTGTAGTTTTTCTCTCTTAACTTTATATATTTTGTTATGAGTATAACAAAATATAATTGTTGTAGTGTGTGTATGTTTTGTTTTGTTTTGTTTTGTGTGTTTTGTTTTTGTGTGTGCATTCTTATATGTTTTAGTTATAAATATTTTCTAATTTTTTTTTCCGTTATTGCACCTACTGTGTATTGTCTCTGCATCATCCTAAGGTAGACTGGTAGAAAATGCCCAAGGCATTAAATCCGCCTTTGTACAGTTTTTACTAATGCATAAAGTTTTAATAAATAAATTATAACATGAATTACGTTCCATGGAGTTTCTAACTCATTCTTCTCCTTGAGATCTACGATTTTGGAATGGGCAACTTACAGTCCATTCACAGTTATGCCTGTGGCTGGACTGTATGTAGCTTATTTTGGGCCTGACACGGATCTATCCTAATTCTAACTATCCTAACTAATATTATAAATGCGAAAGTAAGTTTGTTTGTTACCTTTTCACGCTTAAACCACGAACCAATCATCCTGAAATTTTGCATATACGTTGTCAGGTGTATACAAACGGTATTTCATCCCGAAAAAAGTTACTGTTCTCGAGGAAAACAACAATAACTTTCTTATGATAATAGATGGAATAATGATTGAATTATATTATTACAAGCAGAGTACAACTAGAATTGATTGCCAAATTCTAAATTAACGCGAGCGAAGCAGCGGGAAAAAGCTAGTTTGAAATAAATGCTTTGGTGTATGCCAAAACCTGGCCGGGAAAGCGTGACGAACAGCGCAAGTACTCTGGCACCCCTGCCAGGTTAGGTTCACATTTTGTTTGGTTTTTAGACATAACCCAGGACCCTATGCTGAGCAGTCGCGTTTGCAACTACTAGATGCAGAGATACTACTTTAGGTTCTTCATAATTATTAGGTCGTGGGGAGCAGGATTCTTCAATGTTGTTGTTTTTCTGTATGTGTACTGTCGTGATCTTTCATCATCAGATCTCCATCATTTCTCATCTTATAAGGTGGTGGTGTGACTCATAGACAAGCTCTTGTCATGTACGGACCTTAACAGAATTTTATGTTGATGTTGACTTAATATTTCGATTTACTAATCAGGCATCGTGAACTATAATTACTATTGTATAGTAATATTCCTAAGCTGCCAGCATTATATCTTACTTAAGATACTAAGCAGGTTCGTGATAATTTACATGCTTTTTTATGCCGCATCATCATCAATGATCACCATCTAAGTTGCCTTTCCCCATCTAAGTTGCGGTCGACATCCATTCTTACCAGATGCAGCCGAATACCAGTATTTTGCATGGAGCGACTGTATAGCTGAACTCCACAACCTAGAGAGGAGGAGAGGCTGCACACACTTTGGTCCAATTTTGACATTCAGAAATTCTCTGAGGAGCTGTTCGCTTATAGCCCGCACGTCAAAATTTATTCCTGAATGAGTGTACTGAATATTTGTACTTAAATAACATACCAACATAGTTTTCTTTAATTTTATTAAAAATACATACATACACATTAAAAGGACGGCCTTTAACTATACATAAATACATAAATGCTTATTCAATGTCTCGTTAACAATGTGTGAATGAATCACATAAAACTTTAAGCTATACATGTAACAACCATAATATTGCTTTTAATATAGCTTCATGAAATGTTAATAAAGTATGTCATGCACTACAAGATCTTTTTTCTCACAATAGTGTTTGCTATATTAAATACACATAGTGAACTTCATAAATAAATACACCATATTTTAAAAACACGTGCCTTATTTAAAAGTTTATTTTAAAAATTTGTTAATCTACTTAACAAATCCCAGGTACAGATTATTGCTATCAACACTAACAATATATTGGTTACATAATTACTTTTGGTACTTTACGGTGTCAGTTTTAATTTATAAGACACAACGTGTTTCAGCCACGTTATATACCCTATCTTAGATACAACACTAAATAAACAAACAAAGCAAATAAACAATCAATTGGACGGTCCTATGTTAATTTTTAAAGGCATTTTCGGCTTGACCAATGAATAGACACTGCTTATGGTATGTGAACATTGAAATCGAGATTTTTTGGCACCCAATTTTTAACAACTGCAAGCGATACACTCAAGGTGCCTAAGCTAGACCTAATTGTTCACTTGCTTTGAAGTCTGTTAGATATTATTGCTTGCAGAACAAGTACGAAGCGATGAGCGCCAGAGTGGCGAGTGGGAGAGAGAACGACAGCGATGTGGCTGCGTTGCAGCTGTCCTTGTCGCACACGCTGCAGTGCTTGATCTTCCTGGCAGGGTCGGTGTTGGGCAGCTTGGAGGAGTTCTCCAGGGAGCGGCATGTGTGGTTGATGTCGGCGGGGTTGGCGTCCAAGCATGTGCGGACTACGGCTCCGGTCTCTGTAATATAACAAAAACAATTACATTAGTCGCTGGTTTTGACATAGCTAAAATTGTCTAGATTCCAAAGTTAAAAGCAACTGCTCTGTAATAACTTTTTGGATTTGCATTTTAGCAGGTGTAAGCAGACAAGACGGTCCACCACCATCTGTTACGACTCTTCCTTTAGTCCATTTCACACATTTAGGTTGCTGGGACTTACGTGGAACTGGCTAGCAGACCCAATGATCGTGAACATGTAAAGAACTTAAGGGCATGTATTCTTTCAACAAGAAAGTCCCATAATCTCAAGTCTCATTTTTTTTAAAGATTATTTTGTGTATTTTATATCTATCAGATGCCTGACAATAAAATGATTGATGATTGATTGATTGATTGATTGATTGATTGATTGATTGATTGATTGATTGATTTATTGATTGATTGATTGATTGATTGATTGATTGATTGATTGATTGACATTTAGTGGCAGAAAGAAAACTATTTGCTTTGAGTGTTAGCCTAGATTGTATCAAAAATTTCAATGTAAGGGTACCTAATATAAAACAATACTTACGCATCACAATTTTGTGACAATATCTAGGTGCTCCGACCACGCTGCCGAACACTTCGCCAGGAAGAACGCTGCGAAGGTACAGGGTGTTGTAGTTGATCGAATCTTGCGTCATGCAGTCCTAGAACAGATACAACAGCAACTGTTAATCAAACAATAAAGGCATGGATATGAGTTTAGATTTGCATTCGTTGTCGATGTTCCAAACATTCGCATGAAGCGCTTTGCTACATCTTTTATTATGCGAACAGCCAAGGAGTGGACCTGCCTGAATCGGTGTTCCCGGGTTCATATGAGCCCAATCTATTTAAGTCGCGAGCTAATAAGCTTCTTTTGGGTTAGCTCGTTCCATCGTCGACCTCATCTCTGTCCTCAGGACAAGATTGAGGTCAAGAGTATGCCCATTCAATATTAAAAAAAAAGTATGACCGCTATTGTGGTCCTATAGGTACGTAATTGCAATTAATCAAAGTTACTTGCATGGAGTAAGATAATTATAGAATTTTCTATCTCTCTGTACTCTATTGATGAAATTAGAACAAAGAGGCCCACCCAATTACAAATATCAGTTGAACCATTTCGTCTAGCATTGTCATGACCTTGATTGACTACTAAAGTTCGTTGAATCGTCGTTGAAGCACTCTTAAACGTAAGCATTTATTTCTTAACTAGCTGTTGCCCGCGACCTTCGTGCGCGTGAAATTATTATTAAAAAAATATTACTTCCTATTGAAATCGGATTTTATTAACAATTTCAAGGGTTTCAATATTATTTATTTTATTTTTTTGCACGGAACCCTAATTACTCCTTATAATATCAGCTATCTACCAGTAAAAGTCCTGTCAAAATCAGTCCAACCGTTTCTGACATTATCTGGTACAAACAAACAGACAAAAAGAAAAAAAAAATTTTTAAGTACCGTATGTACTTTCTTGCATTCAGTAAAAAGCTGTCATTTTGAAATTACAAACAAACACTTCAATTTTATTTATTTGTAAATGTAGCGAAGGGTCAATTTTTGTAAGAGGTAAGTCGGAGTAAATATCATTAATGTGATTATATTATTTGCCTATAGAATACTGACTGCAATTTTTCAAAGGGAAGCTGGTAGGAATCGAGTTGTATGGAACCTTCGCCACTGGTACACATAGATTGAGACTATAAAGTCTCTTTTTGTCTAAATAGAGCATAGGTATAGGCTATGTAAGCAAAAAAGAACTAGAATCTTAAGACATTCCAAGTTATTAAGAACGAGGACGTCCATACGATAATAAAAATGTTGTGGAGACATAGCTCGAAGTTGGTAGCCGCGCCGTCTCGCCTGCCTCGTATCTCTTATTATAATTTAGATCACCTATTTGAAGACTCGCCTAATGGAATCACTTCTATTCTTAGTTCTGCTCGATACTATCCGATTTAAGAGCTTTGTGTCAGTTTTTGGGATGCCTTGTATTTGCAAAGACGACTATAAAGGGTGTAAATAGACCCTTAACGAAGCCGAAAGGTACTTGTTCTCCCCGACTTTGCGATCATTTTTTTGTTCTAGACCTTACCTGGGAACCTTCTAATTACGGAGATATTGGGCTTCAAAGTTCCAACTTTTTCACAAGTTTTTTTTTAAATACATTTTTTTAATGTAAGATTTTACTTTAAACACCTCCACGACCCCCGTACTATTCAATCCATCCATCAGCACAATGCTTTGAGTGCGTTCCATCCAGTCCTACCGTAAAACGTGATTTTTCACCCCAAAAAAAGAAGTCGTGTCCCAGCAATAATTTTTGCTTAATGTTACTTAGTTTGATGTACAGAATGCTTGGTTGACGGCTATGTGAAGGGTCTGTTTACAATATGTATTAAAAAAAAAAACTTTTTAAAATGAAGCAATTATTTTAGAGACTAAAGATATTATTAGATATATACCAAAGACCATTACGCCTGTATTTATTAATTAGTCTGTCTAAGTATCTATAATCATTTCACTAGTCAACATAATAAAACTAATCAGGTTACAGGCCAAGTGTACCTACAATATTAATCGATAAGACAAAGCATGCAATTTCCCCAAGGTACGCCTTGGGAAAATTACGTGCAAGTGTATAAACACCTTAGAAAATGAGGCATCTTCTTATGTTTGAAGCGCACATATTTATACTTCTAAGTAGTAGACGTCCCTTTAAGGGGGTGAACCATAGTTAAGATCTCCGAGCTGCTTGCTCCTATCATAATCAGCATATAATGTCCCCATTGCTAGGATAAAGCCGTCCTCCCTGCGAGAGGAACTGTGCTGTAATCCATCACGCTGGCCCACCACACATCCTCACTTCATTAGTTCTAGGACATGCCGTTTTCCTTCACCGTTTTGAGAACAACGGCGATAAAATAAATACTAAAAAAGGATTCTTTTAAGAAATTCTTAATGCCAAGACCCGATAACACTGTCCGACGCGGGAATCGGAACCAGGACCCCCACATTCAGGAGTAGCGCTTCCAACCGCTGGACCAAAGATACAAGCTGTATTATTTTACGTACCACTAAATGCCTTGAGCTTTTGAAGGGATCGCCACAAGCCGGGTCCTGTTCGGAGTTACATTGGTAACAATGTAAGCAGGATCCTGAAAAGAAAAGAAAAACAAAGGTTAGTATGTTTTATATAAAATAATAAATAATAAATGTAGTTTACATATTTAATTGTGCTTTTGGTTGCGCTTCTGCTCTTTCTCATAACGGAAGCTTAACAGGGCCCCTTCCCGGTCCGACTATCGTCAACGCGAGCATGGTCGAAAAGCTTGTTATTTCATCCAGAGCCACAACGGAGATTTTTTTTCAACTCCCCCGTCTCAAGGGGGCCCGACCCCGTACGAATCGTCTCCCGCGCACCTCATACCGCCTAACGCGATAACATTGAACGAAAAATAGTGTTCGAAAATTTCATAAACTTGTTCCAGGAAATACGTGTTTTTGAATAAGGCCTACAAGTTTGTGAAATAAATATTTGTCATTTAGAATCTCCATTACATGTGCAAGGTTTCTATCATGATGTTTTCTTTACTTTTACAATTTATGAGTACATTTTAAATGGCCAAAGTTTAGGGGAAGTAAAAATTCTGTTTTGCACATATTTTAATATGTGCAAAACAGAATTTTTGGAGGCTTATACTGAATTCTTTTCATAATTTGGTTCACACCGCGAATTACCGAAAGTGTCGAAACGAAGTATGAAAAGAGACTCGCCCGGCTCGCTCGCTCGCTCGTTAGCTGGCGATGTGGCCTGCGCTTTAAGCTTTTGTCGAACGATATTGAGAATTAACCGTTATTATCATCAGATAGGTAGGTACCAATCAAGTTTTTGTTTTTCAAAAAAATATCGGATTATTTTAATCACGCAGTACCTACCATGCATTGTCTAATGAAGGTAATTACCAATTATTGTGAAACAACACAAAGTATGAGTAGCTTCTCAGAAATAATTATTACTAATGCTGTATCGTAAAATAACTAAGCAATGGTAATAAACGAAGGTTCTCTTGGTCGCCACTCTATGCGTCAGTCATAAAATGTGTTATGACCACAGAGTATGGAATCGGAAATATAAAGACGGCTATACTATAACGTTCGTGGCATCGAAACCGCGCAACTTCTGTCATGGGCTGCTTTCAAAGCGTCATTTGTTCGTTGCATCGAAAGTGCGTTAAGCGCGCAACTTCTGTCATGAGGTGCTTTCAAAACGTCATTTGTGTCGTACTAGGAGCAGACGACGCATAGTTCTTATATACGTATCCATGCTCTGTGGTTAAGTCTAATAAATGGATAAGAGGCGTCAAGCAAACATCTCCAAACCAAAATGCTAACAATAAGTCAAGAATGACAACAATCTGCGATCATCTAGAAATTGTGTAAACTTGAGCATTCATTATAACTGACGTAAACCTACGTTCAACGTTAAAGCAACCATACATGGTTTTGCCTTCAGATTTTTCTGAACCGTCCAAAATCGCACCATTCGTATAAAATTGTTTATTGCGTCGTATTGCGATTATTAGTAGAAGAAAAGTTTTAAAATCAAACAAACTCCCATAAAATATTAGACAACATACAAACAACAAGAAAAACAATAAACATCCCTGTCGAAAAAACAACATCAATAACCAATTCTGTAGCTCCGATTGTAACTAACGACTATATAAAATTGTTAAAACTAAAAAAATCAAAGTATCGGTTATAAATACCACAATATATTCATCAAACAAATCTTCTTGTTTATCGTGTAGTTAGAGCCTTACGTGAAGTCAGAGTATTTATGCCACCCATAGGCCTTTGACTCGGCAAAAAAAAAAAAAGACTATCAAACAACTTCAGAAGAAAAGAGACACGCCCAAGTCAAAGTACCAATCTCCAATTCTCCAAATAAAAGTAACATTCCAATTACGAATCCTCCTACGAACCGTGATGATTATACCAAAACTCACTGTACTGGAATAACGACACAACTACAAGATTCGACTTTCACAGCATCTATGGGGCCCATAAAATTGATCTAGTATCGCACAAAACAAGGGCGAGACGGGAAAACTTTTTATTGCTGTGATATGAAAACTTGTCTTTTCTACTGAGCAAGACAAACAGATCAATAAAACGATAGTTACGTCGTAGACAGAAGCCCGAAAGTCTGACATCAGTCTTACCAAGAGGTATCGCTTTACGCAGGAACTGTGTTCTGAAGGTCAGATAGGTGTCGCTCCGTGTAAAATACTTGTTAGCTGCATTTGGTTAGACTGGAAGCTGATCCCAATATAGTTAGGAAAAGGCTAGGCAGATGATGAAGAAAAGAAAACAAATAAATATAGGATGGTACCTACAGAAATGCCACGTTCATCTAATCTATAGTCTACTTCCAAATGTATTGAGGTCAGCTCTTAGACTAGCTGAACTAACTATGTAGATGCGGCTAAATGTCAGCGTTTAAGGCGAAACGACTGGCAATTCAGGCCGTAAACCAATTTCTAGGAAATACCCAATATCCTTTTTCACTCGGTTTTCACGTGATGAGTTACTAAAATGTTTCACGACTCTCATGAAATACGATGAATGCAAAAAAAAAAAAACAAAAAAATTAACAGTGCAGTGGTTCCTTTGGCGGTTGATTGATATCGTAGCACGATGCCTACTTTCACAATATGACCACATTTTTGTACTGTCAAGAGTTTCAAGTAATCAGTAGTAGGTACAATGCCAACGTTTTGAAACTACTATACATTAACTCGCATGATGCCTACAATCGTATTAGTACATTTTGATACAAGTGGGGAAATTTTGGAAAGGGTGTTTTGGAGCCGAGAACTGCAGTAACAAATGCCCACGTGTACCAAACGACGTTTTTCAAGACACTTTCGAAGAAATAATATAATAGAACGAAAATTTTTTTTTTTTCATGAGTTATTGCTAAACTATGACTTAATTTGCTTTGTTTCCGCGCTTTCAATTTGTTCATAAAAGTTTTTTTTTTTAATAATCATGTTTATTTATGATATTCTATTTATAAACACAATTTAAATATTCAAAAAATATTAACGCCGTAAAGGCGCATATCTCTTTGCCGAGATTAAAAAAAAACAATCACTGCTGGAACCAATTTGGACTTTGTATAATTTATACTTATCGTATAGTACCTATCTCTGGAATTTTTTATTTCCGCACTAGTACCTACAGATAAATGAAAAAAATACACGAGTGTTAAATACATTGCACGTTAAACCTAATCGTAGTGCGATAAGAGCCAGTTTGCGAGTAAGAGTATTTAAAAAATATTCCATCATAAATCTTTCTAATCGCAGTATGCCTACTTCTATTAACGTCAGTACTTTTGGTATGTTTGTGGTCTACACTCAAAAAAGTAGTCATAGTGCGAATTTTCGCACTATGACTACTTTTTTGAGTGTAATTTTTGTAGCTACGCTACTACTTGTATGCTACGAAATCTGGTAAACATTTGTGAAAACCATTGTAGAAATTGTTTTGTAACAAGATCACTCGCCATCAGAAGTCAGCTGTTACATAGCTATCGATAATGGCGCAACCGTTGTTGGTATTCTAATCCATAAGTACCATAATAATATAATAACGTTGTATTGGGATCGATCTATCGTCACTGAAAGGACTATTGTTGCCAATAAGCCTGACATTGTGGTGATAGATCGATTGGAGCGCGCGCAATGATTGTTGACATGACGAGAACAGAGTTAAAAAAAATGTGAACTATATGTAAAGAAAATAAATAAATGGATGATAATTACCATAATAATCAGCATATTTTATAACGGTTTTAAACGGATTTAAAATAGAATCTGATTTAATCGTGACATATCTACATAAGTATTTTACCTACCTAAACATTTTACGTGACGTAATATTTGGTCAGTGTACAATCAGCTCTGTTATCGATTCAAATTTCGGCCTAATAATAAATTACTTCCTTGCAAGTGTAAATTATAATTATCAGTTAATATGAAAAGGAAATTTCTTCACTATCGCGTTGCAAACGCCACGCCGATAATTCAGACGAGGCGCCTATTAATAGTCGTTCTATTTAACAAAGCGTACTGGTACGTAACAGTTATTTTCGTTACGTTTGTGTCAAATAAACGTAAGCTGTTGCTGAGCAAATTCATTTTTTGTTAGAGAAAAAATCAAATAAACATTGCAATTATACAACATTATTTTTAGTACATGCGAAACCTGAATATAGTTTGTTCAGAATAAGTAACTGAATCGATTCCAATAATTTTTAAACTATGTTATATTATGTCCCAAAAATATTTAAAAAGGCTACAAGTTGGAATCCGAGAGATACTAAGTACCTATTGCAATCATTTAGGTACCTACTGCCAAATCATTATTATCAATGAGCTCAAGATGACGCTGGAGGCGCACGCGTGGGCGCACCGTGTGGTTACCACGTTTTTGTGCGGACAACCAGGTAACAGAACAAGCTTATAACTTTGTGATTTTTCATGATACAGTTTTGAAATTTTGTACATAGATTCTTTACATAAAAATACTAGACACGTGTTTCAGGTTTCGCATATACTAAAACTAATGTTGTATATTATATACCCACATAGTTTAATAATTAAGTGTACTCCTTATGTCACAGTACACAACTTTTTTGTAACTCTTAGTTAGTATAAGTAAATGGTGATGATATGGAAGCGCGGAGTCTCCTAATACAAGCACTGTTTTGCTGAAAAGGAGGCTCCAAACACGTTGAAATGTACTGATTATGCTAATTACCCATCCACGGACCAACCTAGGCAAGCACGGCTTAACCTTAAGATCGACCCGATCCTGTGAACAATCACCGAAATCTACGGGCGAAGCCGCAGGCATAAGCTAGTCTATACTAATAAAGAGATAAAAAATATTTATAAGTTTGTATGCTTGTAAGTTTGTATGTAGGGGATAATCTCCGGAACTAATGATCCAATTATTAATTTTTTTTCGAATATCATTCGTGGGTGCTATAAGCTACAAATTTATTTTTTATATCATGCGTATTAGCCGAGCTATCACACTTTTTGCGGGCGAAGTCGCAGGCGCAGTGCAAGAATGTTATTAAATCATAATTATATTTATGTCTCTACAATGGTCAGTGTTCCTCTTTCAGTAGTAAAACAAATGTTTATTATTTAATTATTACGATAACAGTAAGAATAAGAACGTTGTATAGTTAAAAACAAGCGTGGATAATTTATATTATTCAAACAACTCATTGTTCTAAGGTTTAGAAGAATTTCTAAACATGCGCAAAGACACAAAGGTGGACTGTTTGAAGAGTTATTTGTTGTTATTGTGTCTCCTCCATTTTACAATATAATATCTTAATAACACTTTTAACTATATTATTAATACTGGAAACGGGACATTTACCATGTTTGTTTGTCTGACATATTTTGTAAACTATTTTGTTCGGATTTTTGACATGTTTGACGTTCATAAGCTTTGTGTTCGTCTATTACATGTTCAACAATACCGTCACGGTATACCGTTGACAGTAAAGTAGGTTCTTTAGAAAGTTCTGCTGGTGCGTAGTAGCTACTCTCATCCGGCGGTCGTACAATATGACCCCGATATATGAACGTGGTCGAGACAAAATTAGTATGTAAGTATCGTTGCACGCGGCGTTCTGTGATGGCTTCTTCTTCTTCTCCTATTTCCCTTGGGGGTACCCATGGGAAATAGGCGTGATTTTAGGTATGTTAAAAGTAGGCACAACATAAAGGGTGTAAATAGACCCTTAACACATCCGAAAGGCACTTGTTCTCCCCCTCTTTGCGATCATTTTTTTGTTCTAGACCCTACCTGGGAACCTTCTAGTTAGGGAGATATTGGGGGTCAAAGTTCCAACTTTTTCACAAGTTTTTTTTTAAATACATGTTTTTAATGTAAGATATTTACTTTACACACCTCGACGACCCCCGTACTATTCAATCCATCCATCAGCACAAAGCTTTGAGTGCTTTCCATCGAGTCTTACCTTAAAACGTGATTTTTCACCCCAAAAAAAAGTCGATTCCCAGCAATAATTTTTGCGTAAAGTTACTTAGTTTGATGTACAGAATACTTGGTTGACGTCTGTGTGAAGGGTCTGTTTACACCCTGTATAAATTATAAATTAATTTACACCACCAAAGCGAGGTTACAGAATTTATTCTGACAAAACACATAAGAGGTGTGTGACAACTACTTATGATATGTGCGTCAGTTTCAAACTATTCAGTTCATTCGCTGCAATGATATCGTCTCCATTGTCTGAGGTTAAGAGGGCATCCATTAGTCACCACTCCCGTCCAAGAGATTTGTTAAACAGCAAATTGGATTAATTTACGTTGGTTAGTGCGTTCACATTTACACCCACCAGTGTAAAGTGGCTTAGATACTTACATCGTAGTCAAGACAGCTGCAATCATTGCCGTATGACGTTTGGAATAAATGATTTGTTTAATCATAATATTAGAGCTTAAAAATGATAAAGTTATCTGTGTTAATCGATTCAAAATTTAATCAGACATTTACATTTCCGTTTACCTCTTGTGTATTTCCTTCGGCCACTTTTTTGTTTACCAATGAAGAAAAATACCTGTAGCAGGTCTAGCGAACTAAGCTAACAAAAAAAAACGCTAGCGACATCTATGACACAAATGAAGATGAAGTATCAAAATCCTGAATCGCGATATAAAATTTATGTGCATATTTTCTATTATTTTATAATTACTAACCCGGTTGTAAAGATCACGACGTAATGATGGTAGTACCTAGTGACTACTCTGTTACTCATAGCTACTCTTTTTTTTTTAGGTTGAATGATTTTAAGGTGACGCTATCAGTAAATGGATAGTATACAGTGTTTCTTTGATAAAACAAGGTACGAAAACAACGACTCTTTTAACAACATTTAGGCCGAGGCCAAACGAGCGAAATTTTTGAACTGTGAGTGCTATTTGTGTCAAAATACGTCGCCGTGTGGTACAAACAGGACTTTAGTATGAAACCGAATGCAGCGTAAATTCCGCGACTCATTTTCCGCGACTCACAGCTCAAAAAATTACGCTCGTTTGGGCTCAGCCTTAAAGTATGAAACAGGTATTAATGACATGAACAAGTACTACGAATAGATTTTATAAACACAAATATCGCAATCTCAGTACACCATATTTGTTTATCAAATTGGAAAAGCAAAGAAAAATACACTTTAAATGTTTAATATCTCAATATTTACAAGAGGAGTCCTAGCTGTGGTAACACATAGTACCTACGTACTAGATACCATTCATTTCCAAACTGGTGATGTCATGCGACGCCATTTATATAATACGGCCATGAGCACACGGTTCACCTTGGGAAAAACGAGTTTTTTGTTCTAGAAGGCAAAACGATACTTTTTTACACATTTGTTTGCAAACAATAGTTTTAGTTGATGAAAACTGGGAGTTATTCCTACCTTCCTACTGATTCCGTAGAAGTAGTATTGAAAATAGGAACCCAGTGTTTTTTTTTTAAAACTAGCTTTTACCCGCGGCTTCGATCGCGTTTTGGTCGGAAATTATATCATGGGAATGTTTTCAATATAGCCTATAGCACTCGGGGCGCAGGTTATTACCGTGCTCGGGCATAATTGAGCTTCCCATTAGGGTTCTCTATTGTGTCACCTAACTTTTTTATCCATAATTTAAAGTGCCATAACTTTTTTTGTCCTAATCATCATTTGTCCGAATGATAACTTACCCGAACTTAATATCACATAATATCACATGCCATAAAATTGAAATCCCTAAATATAATATGTCCTAAATCCGTTTGTCATAAATATTACAATCAATAACATACAAAAGAAATAAAACCGTTTTCAATAAAAGTTATAAGTCCTAAATTCAAATTACATAATGTTTATTTAGAATAATAATATTCTTAGAACAAATTTGTATAACAAAGCTTTTGCTATGAACTTCTCTCTCTTATAATTTTTTATTATACATAAATAATTATATTATACATGTACTCAATAAAGCAGTTGATTGTGAACATGTGGTTTTTGTAAGCAAGCAAGCATGCAGCATGCAAGCAAGCATGAAGCATGCAAGCAAGCATGCAGCATGCAAGCAAACATGCAAGCAAGCATGCAGCATGCAAGCAAACATGCAGCATGCAAGCAAGCACACAGCATACAAGCAACATGCAGCAGGCATGGTTTCTGTCACGGCTCCGGCGCTGCGGGGCTCCGGCGGTCCCACGCGAGTTTATCGTCGCAGATGGGTTTAACGCTCACCACCGCAGCTTCGGCTTGCTGGCCGGCTTTGCCGGCCAGCCTCAGCCGCGGCGGCGAGTGTTACAACCACCTGCTCCTCAACTCGCGGGCCGCCTAGCCCCTCCGCGCCTACGCGATTTTAAATTACACTCTAGGGGTAGAGCAGACAAGACTGCGTGGAGTCGGATTTACAGCGATTCGTTTCTGTCACTAAAACCTAATTTTTAGCAAATGTTTTAGACTAAAAAAATTATTATAAATGAACATTCGGAATAATACACATTATTTAACACAATACTTAGGACATATGACTTTAGGTCATGTAAAATTAGGAGATTCAATTATTATAGTACTCGATATTATGACAGAATACTTTTAGAACTAAAGATAATTATGTTAAACAAAATTTCGGGATTTTGAACATTATGGTTACTGAAGTTTATAGCAAACGTGTTATGGATAATGATTTTCGGACAAACAATTTTAGGAGAAGAAAGGGAGTACCTCCCATTAGTGATCAGTAGTTCCGAAGATTACCACCGACATCCAAACTCACGAACTTTATCTCTTTACAATGATAGTATAAACAAGTATATGTGGCTATAAAAGCAGAAAGTCAGATTTACAGTCTATTTATAAAATATGTAGTAGATCGAGTCTTGGAAATGCCTAGTTCGGCTTTATAGATTGTTGTTTCTGTCAACCATATCTTTGGGTGGGTGGTACAGGTTCCTACCGTGTGACAGTCTCTTTCAAAACCTCGATGTGTCATAAATACAGGATGCTTCTTAAAAGGTGATTCAGACCATCAAACTGGACAACGTTCCTTAAGGAACATACCTATTAATTGCGTCAGCCGTTGTGACATTTCGTTTGGGAAATCATTTTTATAGGTATTGCAGTTATTCTGATACACCCTGTATATGTCTCGGTACCTACTGTAACTGTATATTTTAAAATTCTGTGGAAAATGAAGCTTTAATAAAAGAGACAACTAAGGTTTAGAATTGAATGAAATATGTCAGGAATTTTAGCGTCCAATAAAACTTTATGTTTTACTGAAGGCCATTCAAATACGTAACGTACGTTCTACGTTATGACATAATTCGTCGCAAATAGTCAGATTTTTAGATAAATACTGATAGTTTTTCTGTTCCGTAAATTGGATTCGAAGATTCGAATAAAATGTAAGGTAAATAAATTAGTTAATACACCTTACTTTTCGCTGCACAGCACACATTGTGAAAACACCAATTTGTGCACACAAAAGATTAGGCTTTGTTTTTGATGATGTATTTTAAACCACAAGTGCAGTAAAAGCCATTATTTACAATACTGAGCGCTTTTGAATCTAATGACTGTCCATAAGTCGATACATATTGTGAACAAAGTTAAAGTGAAGTCACAACAAAGTCATAGAACAAAGACAAGGCGAGTCATTAAAAAAAAAGTCTACATTAATCTTCATGGAGTTACATTACTCGTAAATTAGTAGTAACTGGTATTCATTGCATATTTTCGCGACAATTTGGAGACTGCCCAATTTTTTAAGTGCATTAATATGTTTATGACTAGACACAGCGATAATATAATGACACTTTATGGCTACCAGCTAATAGAAACTAATTTGGAAGTCAATGGACGATGGCCTTTTTAACACGATAGATGGTCTGCATTTAAAACATTCATTTCATTTCATTTCAAACATTTTTTTCATTTTTTAAATATTAGGCCTGGCTTGATTCGACATGGCCAGACGCAGAATCGAATTAAAGGTGCCTATTTGCCTATCGCCACGAATGGGTTTGCCGGTAAGATCTGGTTGAGACTGGCGCAGACCAGGCAAGAATGACACAAAGGCTCCTCCTGCGCCAGTCTGCAGTCATGCAGACCAGCAGACCTCCTGTGGTCTGCGTAACTAGCTATTCACAAACCCTTCGATTCGGTTTCGATTCGACAAGTCGTATATCTATCTTTTTTTGGCATTACGAAAGCGAGTGAGATAGACATACGACTTTCCGAATCGAAATCGAATCAAAGCGTTTGATGGTGATGGCTTTGTTGTTCAACAAATACTCTTCTGCCTAGTCGTTTCCACACTTTGTTGGGGTCGGCTTCGAGTCTTGCTGGATTCGGCTGAATACCAGTATTTTACATGGAGCGACTGCCTCCACAACCCAGTTTTACTGGGTAATACGATACCCCTGGTTGTCAAACTTTCGGGCCACTGACTACCAGTAACGACTGTCAAAGATCTATGGATGACAAACCGGGACCAACGGCTTAACGTGCTTTCCGAGGCACGGAGGAAACTCGGTATGAAATGGGTGGTCACCCATCCACGGACCAACCTAGGCAAGCGCGGCTTAACCTGAAGATCGAACCGAGCGGTTGTGATTATTTAGCCACGATACTATTTATTGAACAAATAGTGCCGAATCAAGAGTGCGGACCCAAACACTTCTGAACTAGGCTAGGTTATTCTTGACCAGTTGTCTGGTTCCCTTGACAGCCAATTTGGGAGAGTAATTTCGACTGCAATAAACGATGTGTTTTATTGAAGTAATTGGTTGATTGAATAGCAGTCAATAGACGGTTCAGATACCCGTTCACGATTGCACGCAGCTCCGACGTGTAAGAAATACTTCTTGATAATATTGAGCCTTGTGAAGGATTATGTGAACTTGAGCTTTTATATATTACTAGCTTATGCCCGTGGTTCGCCCACGTGTAGATCGGTATTTGTCCCACGGGATCGTACTACCGGGATAAAAAGTATCCTATGTGTTAATCCAGATTACAAACTATCTGTGTGCAAAATTTCATCCAAATCCGTTCAGTAGTTTTTGCCTGAAATAGTAACAAACATTCATCCATCCTCACAAACTTTTGCATTTATATTATTAGTAGGATGCAGGTACTAGCAATAAGAAACTAGTTGTGATATACCTAACTAAGATACTACTAAAAGGAAGGTAAATATGTGATATACAGAACAGTGTTTTAAAAATGAATATTTCTTTATTCATTTACACTGCAAACTTTGCAAGGATTATTCTGGAATTTACAAGTGATCTTAAATAGGAGCTTTTAAATTTAGTACCAACATTATAAATTTAAAAGACTGCTTACTCATCAAAATAAAGTTCAGATATCTAAAAACGGATTACAATAAAATTAACGTTATGGTTCTCTGAGACGTTTCAGCCAGCTTTTATTTTCAAACGCAGAAATGTAAGCACATGTATCTTAAGCTGGAAGCGTCGGATTGGAAATTATTCATAAACGAAAATAAAATATATAAAAGGAAATTAAAAAAAAATGTCGCTAGCGGCGAAATTTTTTTTTTAACTTTCTTTTCCACTCCTCCAGGAACTCAATAAAAAAAGTCCCATGAAAATCCGACCACTATAAACTTCGTTCCACCTTTTGGGTATTTTTTGTCTAATTGCACTCGGCTAGTTACATTGTATTAAAATCATTAATATAACCCCTACAAGTTAATTTAACCCTATTCTGTAATTATTTCATGAAACGTCATTCAATGGGGTTGAATGAACTTCGAGGGTTGTATTGATGATTTTATTGATTATAATTCTGTAACTACATACGTGTTACTAGCTCGACTCATTTTTCATCAACATATAACCTGACACTGACCTGTAAATTGCAAAGAAAGTAAGAAAATTTGAATTTCGCGGGCTGCCCTGACGCTTCCACCTTGACCATTTCATAGCTGCGTTGTATCTATGGTTTGTTTGTTTTCCAGTAAAACAAATATCTTCTTTGCGATTCGAAAGTCGGTACTTATCTTTACTTCTATACATATACATATATACATATATAATATTATAAAGCTGAAGAGTTTGTTTGGTTGAACGCGCTAATCTCAGTAACTACTTGTTCGAATTGAAATATTCTTTTAGTGTTGGATAGTTAATTTATCGAGGAAGGCTATAAGCCATATAACATCACGCTACGACCAACAGGAGCCCAGCAAAAAACCGCGAGGCACAGCTAGTTTTACATACTAGAGCCAGTTGGTAACCAAGTGTTGTTATTTATAGTTTACCAAATGTAGATAAAGACCAACCAGATGCGGCTGAACATAATTTTTACAAAGCACATTTCATAATTAAGTATCTGGGAACGGAATCCTATTGGTTCAAAGTACAAGTGACATTTAGATATTATTCTATTCGTGACGGTGATTATGTGAGTCACCACACATTCCAAGGCCAACTATAACTATTAAATACGAATCTACGTTCAAGAATTTATTATTAGTAAACGTCTTTACGAATCACGTTTCTATACAAGATAGGTAATCTAGTGAGAACCCTTAACTATATTGAAGGCGATAATTTTAGTTGGTACTACTTATATGGATTGGCTGTATTGTGAGTAGTTGAAAGTGAGTTCGAGTATATAAACAAAAGGAGTTAACGATTTTTAAACTCAGATAAACTATTGATATATTTGTGAAATTCCCACTTTGACGGACGCCTAGCTGTGTCTAAGCTATTCTTATTTTAAATTATGACGTGTTCATTTCCTTTTCATTTACAACGTGCCAGTTACTTCGTAATTGACCACAAAGGTCTATCTATATCAACAATACTTACTAGTACTTTACTGAATGATTCACAGGTACTTGAGATCGTTTAGTTTCTAGGAAGGCAACGCTTAGCACTCTATTACTATTGGAGCCATTGGAGGAGTCCACTTACGGTCAAGTGGACCACAATAAGGATTAGCAATGAACAATCGAACGATGAACGGAACGAACAATGATCAGATACCTACAAAGCAAAAGGACCTTTTAGGGATCTTAGTTTCTGCCTACTCTCATCGAAAAAGGGCATGAGTTTCTGGTTCAGTCATTAAAGAATATCATTAATCATCATCAATGGTTTTTCAATGAGTCTGAGATACACGACATCAAGGATTTTTCAAAATTAGGGTCTAGTTCAAAATTGAACCACACAGCTCGTAGACGCTAAATTCGTCCGAAATCCACTGCATATAACAGTAGGTATATAGTACAATTCCCGCTGGAACAATTGGACCATCTAACCGAAAAAATGGACGATACAGAATCAACTGGAGCCAACTGGCTGGAATTAGTGGAAAAAAACAACGACACGGTTACGGCTCTCTGACTATTTAGATTGTCGGAGTCGGAACAAGGTTTTAACAAACACCCTGTGTTTGAATGTTATGTTGTTTTTTACTATTAGTTTATTTCAAAATAGGTATGACTGATGTCAACACTGTTTATTAAAGAGTTCCTAATTAAATTAATTAGAGGATTAGAGTACAGAGGCACTCAGATTAACGCGCGGTGTAAACGTCATAGTTTTAAGAATAATTTATAGTATAATTTTAATATTTGTACGCCGTTGTCGGCAAAACATAGCGATCTCTTTATATTTACTTACATCCTTTACACCTATGTTTAACAAATAAAAACTTTGACTTTGACTTTGACTTTGACCGTAAATACGTCAATTTTAAAATTTAACATCACTACAAAGTATAAAACATAGTCGATTCCCGCCGTCTGTCTGTCCCTATGTATGCTTAGATCTTTAAAATTACGCAACGGATTTTGATGTGTTTTTTTTTAGTAGATAGAGTGATTCAAGAGCAAGGTTTATATGTATATATTGCACCCGTGCGAAGCCGGGGCGAGTCGCTAGTACTCATAATATAACATAACATCACGCCTGTAATCCCCGAAGGGTTAGGCAGAGGTGTACCTAATAGTACACCCACATTTCGCCAGTTTAAGTCCCATGTATTGGAGGTGAGCCTATTGCCATCAACCGGGCACAAATCCAGAATCCGTGGCTGCTACTGAGAAATTCCTGATGGATAAACCCAATTACAATTTGCCCGACCCAGAAATCGAACCGAGGACCTCAAGGTCAGCACACGAGGCAGTCAGTTAAAAATACTCGTTTGACATTTAATATTTTCTTAATTTTAAGAATATATTCATATCTATGGATGATACTGATTGTGCTTGTTTTTAACAGTTTTATTTTAACTTAAATTGCTATCGGATAATTGTATTTTCGATTCAAAAACCGACGTATCTACGTTACGTCTACTAATACGACACCGCGCTGTCGTAGGTACTAGGGCCTCAAAACAAGGTGGTTACCATGGGAAAGAGACGGAGCTATAGAAGACGTCTAGCGCCATCTCTTTCCCACTCTGGAATAAGATTAAAACAATACTGCTTTAAGACGTCATGGTAGCCCAACAGTATTTTTACGTCTATTTATTATGCGGTTTCAAGATCTGATACCTATAGGTTTTACCTTTGACTTCAGACCGATCACACCTAGTGGTCTTGCACATTAGTGATAATACCAGGGACCGATGAATAGGGTTAAAAGGTTAACCGATTAGACCTGTATACGGGTTAACCCTTATAATATACGGGTTAACCATTTAAAATACAGTGGATTAACCAGAATGAAAGAGACAAAACACTGATCGCGGGCTAACTCCGTCACTTTCTTGCATATTTTTATTTACAAAAATGAACTTGAACTTGGGCTTGAACCGGATATTGTATCGTATTGTATTTATTTATTTCTCAGTATAATTATGGTACATTGAGATCTTACATTAAACTTTGTTTCATACATACCATTGCTGGTGTAGAAATATTAAATAATCAGCTAGGTACGTGCGAATCAAAACTAGGTACGTTTCAAGAATATTATATAAAGATATGAAATATAAATATATTATCGGGTGATTAACCCTATAATACGGGTTAATCTTTCTCTGGTATTTTTACCTAACCCTTTCGACTCCTGGGTAATGCTTTGACCTTAAGCTGGCTTAACTTAATACTAAGTTTCGATAGTATAAGAGGCTAGCTTATACTAGTTTATATATCACTGACGTTACGGCCTACTGTAGGTCCAGTATCCAGTATAGTAAATACATGGCCTCGCTTTGTATAGATTTTCTGTACACTGAGAGATCTGCATATACTGTTTATGTATAGCTTGATTGATTGTTGTGCGTACGTGCATTGTACACTTATATTTCAATAGTTTAAAGTCGTGTTGCAACTCATAGGCCCTGGGCTTATAGTATGTATTGCTGTTGTCCCCATTGTTTTAGCAAGTACTTACATAGCTATACGGCTCAGTGGATTGTAGTTCGTAATAATTGATTGATCATATCTTCTCCCCTGTTAATCCCGAAGGTTTAAGCAGAACTGGTACCTATAGTAGCTATCAGTGGCGAAGGTTTCATACAACTCGATTCCTACCGGATTTCCTTTGAAAAAAGTCGGTATTATATAGACAAATAATTTAATTGCATTAAAGATGGGTACACCGGCTTACCTCTTACGAAAATTGACTCTTCGCCACTGGTAGCTACGCTCACATTTCGCTTTTCACAGTTATGTTTAAGTCCCAGAAATCTATTCTTCGGGTTGTTCTAAGGAATTTCTGGTCAAAAAACCCAATAACACTTGTGACTATCAAACCATCAATAATTATTATTTATTTCTGAACTTGTTTTCCGGACATTTATGATGCTGAAATATTTTTCAATCTTATTTTCCAAGTAATCTTAGCTCAATCCTTTCTGTTTTATGTTGTATAATGCAAAGTCAACGACCATAAAATACAATCACAAATAACCTTTTTTTTTTTCTAGATTCTGATCAAAACAGTAAGATATATCAGAAAAAGTCGTAACATTAAGGTATAAAGTATAATAGAAAAAAAAAACCAATGAAAATACGAGTTTATACGGTCACGTTTGTTTTTTTGTATAATGTAAGGCTAAAAGGTGTAAACAAAGTAACATTGAGAAGACTAATATAGATGTGATGTAAGACAGTATGTCGTCATCGATATTCAATATTATATCGATGTGTTTACGTCTAGATCGAGATACAAGCGATCTATATCAATCTGTATCGCAAAATATTTGAAACTTCGGTAGAACTCCAATCAGTTCATGTTTGCATCATCAAGATATGAGTGTGCTTTCGAACAAATATTTAAATCAATAAAATACAACTGTTTTAGACAATAATGATCATTGGCAAGAAAATGGGACGTCAAAGAATTCCAACGATTGTGACGACAGCAATTTGAATGGACAATAGATGTACAGTTAATCAAAGAGATTAGTATGCACCCTAGGCAGGCTACTTGAATACTTTTGAAACCTTGCTGAGCGTGTAACGAGTAACCAAGTATTATGATATAACATAGGCCTTTGCCCAGCAGTGGGACAGAGCAGGATGATATTAAAAAAAAAAACTGGTACTGGCTTATGCCCGCGGCGTCGCCCTTTGGAGTTCGATAAGTGTCCCACGGAATCATACTACTGGGATAAAAAAGTGTCCTATGTTAATCCAGGTTATAAAATATGTGTGTTCTAAATTTCATCCAAATCCGTTCAGTCCATCTATCCATTCTCACAAACTTTCGCAATCATAATATTAGTAGGATGTAGCATGTCTTTTGTTTAAAATTTTTCACCTACGCAGTTTGTAACAAAGAATATTGTTTGTCCAGAACAAAATATGTTTATTTCTTTTTTGTATAGCAGTGATGATTGTGTCAACCTGAGACCAACAAAAAAAGGAAGACGGCACGCCACGAACACCAAAAGTGAAGCCACAAAAACCGTGCTCCTACAAGTAAATACATCGCGTCCTACGTACTCCGTACGTACCGATGAGCATGGTTTTAGTGTAGGTGTGTGCGTGAGCGTGTATATTTACTTGCAGCCCTTGCAGGAGCACGATTTTTGTGGCTTCACTTTTGATGTTCGTGGCGTGCCGTCTTCCTTTTTTTGTTGGTCTGAAGTGTCAACTAAACAAGCTTCATCAAACTTGAGAATTTTATACTCAGAGACTTGGTATACATGCTAACCTTTTCGAAATGAAAAGTTTCTGGGAACGTCTAACTGTACGCCTGAAAACGGAAAAAGGCTAGAATGTTTACAATGTACAGAGAAAACATTGTAACATCTAGCAGTAGAGCTGTGGAAACTTTGTCAAACACAGTTGGACTGTTGTTCTTAGATAAAACAGCAAGAACGACAGATGCCATTCCTTGTTTTACGTCGAAATTACTGTTTGCAACAAACTATTTGAGTCATAAATCTTGTTTAAAACCTTACTTTGTCCGCTCAACAGAGAGGTTACCCATGCACGTCATATATGACTAAAGGTGAAATGCCATGCGAAGTGTCGACCGATTTTGACCCATATATGGTTCAACTATTAACTATCACCTTGACCTGCCCTGCACTTAAATTGTTCTGCAAATGGTTACGGTACGGGCCTAGACAGCTAGAACAATCTATTCTGACACTAGTGGCTTAATAATCACGGTTGGTAAGCGGAAAGATTGATGTTCCGAGATTGTCTATTTATATGTATTTGGTTTTGCAGATGACACTATTATGCTATCGTATATGTATCGTTATTGGTAAAGAATGTGTAACTTTCGTTCTTACGGGAAAGATATCTAAGGATTCAATCAAGCGGTATTGAGTTGCCGAAAGACAATTCTTTTTTTTTTGTATAAAGCATGTCGGGTTAAGCAATCCATTAGCATTAGTTGTGGTGGTTAGGAATATTCTCACTCATTTCTGTTTCTAGAATCCAAAGGAGAAATATTAAATACAAATTCTGAATACAAATCTAACCTCGGAAACTTTTCTTGCTGAATGAGGAGACAACACAATACTTGGATATTTTATTTCTGTGACAGTATCAGGTCGTAAAATGGGAACACAGGCGTATTAGAAGAAACATTTCACTTACGTAGTTTACTAGCATATATTGCGCAAAATCGTAAAAAATCTGGAAAAGTTCCAACAATTTTCCGTTCATCTATATTATAAACACGTTTGTAGAGCGAATTTAATTTCATAATTCGACGATTTTGGGTCAGCGGAGGTTGGCATTTTAATTGATGAATGAACTTTTTTTTCTGCAATCTAGAAAGGTCGTTTAAAGAACGAAATGCATGGACTAAAGCTCAGTAGGGCACTATTTTATTATTCATTTCATATTTGAATACGATTTGCTTCTAAAATTATATCTTGCTGGCCTTGCTGTCTTTTCCAGCCAGTAGAACAGCTAGACTGCACTGATTCATATTCATGCAGATAAAAAAATAAGATACCAGCATTTGTGGTGATATTTAGAGGAGGTGTATTTCTTTAGAAAGGTCAGATGTGTGGTACTGGCAACTGGCGTGCGTGTATGGCCAGATGTATGAACGTGGATGAGGCCAAAAGAGTATGTAAGGTGAGGTGGCGTTCTGTAGTATCTGCTTATCCGTATGTATTTGAGTTAAAAGAGTGAGACACACAATATTATCTTTTTTTTTGTTTGGTTTTTTTTATACTATCTAATGCCCGCGGCTTCGCCCGCGTGGAGTTCGGTAATGTCCCACGGGCTCGTACTACCAGGATAAAAAGTAGCCTATGTGTTAATCCAGGTTATAAACTATCTGTGTGTCAAATTTCATCCAAATCCGGTCAGTAGTTTTTGCGTGAAAGAGTAACAAACATCCATCCATCCATCCAAACAAACTTTTGCATTTATAGTATTAGTAGGAAATAGGGTTGTGTGTACTTGTATGTGCCAAATGAATATGTGTTCTTCCTTTCTTATTTAAAGGAGGTTCGTCAGCAGTGGATGTATTTTTGCTAACATGATGATGATACCATTCTCAATGTATATGTGGCTCACATCTTTTTTTTTTTTTATCGTTGACTCCGTAAGCATTTTTTTACCGTGACCCTGGATCATAAAGGGCTATTGAAGGACACCGTGGATTTTAGTCCCAGTCTGACAGTTCCTCCCTGGGTGGGAGGACTCATTTGATGATGTTACCACGACAAAAAAAAAAAGCATTTTATCGTATATTGTATCACCACTAGAAGTACTTAATGTGATACAATTGGCAACAACTGGTGTTTATTGATAGATATTGTTACATTCATGGATGTGCCTGTTGCGGTTGCTTTTAAGTAGACAACCGAAACCATCCTAACGATATTATGAATGCAAATGACTCTATCTGTTTGTTTGTTTCGTTGTCACTGCTAAACCGCTGAATCGATTTTGATGAAATTCGGAATAGACGTTGATTGATTTCTAAGTAATAACATAGGCATACTGATATTAAAATAAACAACCCATGATGGAATGGAATGGGGTGTTAAAGTTAGTATGATAAGATCTGGAATTCACGCGAACTTACTCGCTGCCAATGCATTCGTTTTCTATAATTTTCCGGTTTGAAAACCTGTCTAACCTGCTGTTAGACTAGACCAGTATTAATGAGAATAATTAATGTATTTTTCTACGTTAACTACCTAGACATCTTATTTTTAACGCTTCTTAATGTGAAAAATTCAAGAATTTTATATTAACTGCCATTTATTATTATTAATTCATTTATTTCAGATATAGTCCATAATCTAATCTCGATTTAATCTTTCCAATCCGACCTTATTTCACCAGTTATAAGTTAAATTTGATTTCACGCGTCGTATATTTTCTTTATGTATGGGTCTGCTTATTCATCTACTTTGTATAATATTCTTTTTATATTACTGCTAGGTTAGAGATGATATTATACCATGGTGATATAAGATAATTGCAGCAGAAAGTTTTTCATATAATATTGACTAAAAAAACCCTGTTTCAACACCTAGAACTTCGTATACCTATACTACCTACGTATATTTACAACGTGTAACAGAATAAACGCAAGACCTCTCGTGTGGTGTCTCTGACCATGAAACTGGACATCTTTTGTTCTACGAGTTCTTGAAATTCGCAAAAAAAAAAATACTTTCTATAGGAACGGATGCAATCAGCTGATCCACATGTATGGTAAAACTAAAAAAAAAGTTATGAATTTCCAAAAGTCATAGAACAAAAGTTGTTCAGTTTCATTGTCTGAGACACCACACGAGAGGTCTTGCGTTTAATCTGTTACACGTTGTATACAGATGATTAAATTAAGTACCAATAATAGTTTGCAAAATGTCTAGAAGCTTCTCTATATCACATTGCCAAAGCCAATGTTTGACGTTGCCAAAGCCAAGGCTAAAACCAATATCAGTCAAAAAAATTATAATTAATATCTGAGCACTGATTGCAGTGATAGGCTACCGATCCTGTTCTACTTCGCACATATCTGCAGAACTGCAGAGTAGTGTAATGAGCTGATAAGATATCCTTATCTTGATTATTATTGACCGATCATCAACCAAAATTATAATAAACACAGTCATGAGCTGATTATTAATTTTCCTTTAGGCATTTTTCAGAAACAGCCACGGGAGTCATGAGAGTTTTTTTTTTGTTTTTTTTTTACTTAAACATAACTGGCGAAATGGAGGTGTACTATTAGGTACACCTCTGCCTAATCCTTCGGGGATTACAGGCGTGATGTTATGTTTTTATGTAATGATAGACTGATTGGTAATCGCCGTATTTTTGTTAAGCTGGATGATGTGGTGGACATGAATGTTGATGGTTGATGGATGGAGAGGGAGAGGAAGGCCAAAGAAAAGATGAATGGACTGTGTGAAGACTAATATGAAAGAGAAAGGAGTTAAATGATGCCGTGACGTCTGACAGGGGAGAATGGAAGAAGAAAACGTGTTGCGCCGACCCCAAATAGAATGGGATGAGGACAGGAAGATGATGGATGATGTGGATATCTGTGAGAAAACTCTTGCCAAGCAAAAGAATGTCAGCAGGCTCTGAAAGGCTGGATGAGTCGCCGAAAATCGAGCTAAATGGCGTGCGATTGAAGAGGCCTATGTTCAGCAGTGAGTTTCTTCTTTAGCTTAGCGTGTCGATGACAATCTAAATTGATTCAACCCAAAATTTGGTGACAAGTTTGGCACTGTCAATATGGTCAGCAGTTCCTGTGCAAACAACAGGACAGGCAGGACACGATATAAGTGTCCTACGTTTGCCGAACAACACCACAACTGTGGACTGCTGTAGGCTGATGATGACGATGAGGCGGTTTAGAAAATGCGTTACTGTTGAGTGTTGATGTTGATGAACGCTGTTAGCCATTATTCGGGTAATTATGTCATGGGACAATGTGACAAGCACTCAGGCCGGCTACCTTTTACGGCATTTTGTAAACAGTATTATGTTAAACATGGTGATAAAGGCAATGGAAGGGCATTCTTTCAAGGTGTCAAAGTCTTTATTTTGCCTCATAAGCCCATAATAACATCCATGGCAAAATATGGTCCACAAGATAACCCAGTATGTAGGTCTCTCAACGAATGGACTAGAGTAGTGCTGGAGTTTCTTTTAAGCGTGATATCGCCTGTAATCCCCGAAGGGTTAGGCAGAGGTGTACCTAATAGTATCCACATTTCGGTAGACATGTTTAAGTCTCATTTAACAGCGGCAAGCCTATTGCCATCAATCGGGCACAATTCTAGGCTCCGTGGCTGCTACTGAGAAATTCCTGATGGAAAAACCCAATAACACTTTGCCCGACCTGGGAATCAAACCCATGACCTCATACTCAGCAGTCGCGCTGGCGTCTACTAGGCCAACGAGGCAGTCAATTCTACATGCATTTAGTACTCGTGGGAAATATTACAAAATAAAAATTTTGTAGATTTTTTTTTTTTTTTTTTACTATTTTATTGTGTTGATCCTGCAGAAATACAGGAATTCCACCTGTTGAAATAATTGGCCAAACCTTCCCATGTGAACGACAATATTTTAAGACGAAAAGTTATTTAAATAAAGGTGACCAGTGCTGGATACAGGTACCTAACATAACGACAATCATGACATCATGATTTTGAATAGAAACAAGTTGATTTTATGTTTATTCGCAATGATAACCTTAGGTACAAAATGATTAAATAAAATGTATGTATAATTACTTATCCACTGACGTATAGATATTATCATGAGAGTTATGTTATTATGTCAAAAAAAAAGAAACACAATTTTGATAGCCGACAGTCATTAGTTTTTTTCCATTCATCGCTTGCCAAATAGTTAATAGGAGCTCGTGGCTAAATTATGACAGCCGCTCGGGTCGATCTTTAGGTTAAGCCGTGCTTGCCTAGGTTGGTCTGTGGATGGGTGTCCGCCCATTACATACCGAGTTTCCTCCGTGCCTCGGAAAGCACGTTAAGCCGTTGGTCCTGGCTGTCATTTGTAGATCTTTGACAGTCGTTAGGTAGTCAGTGGCCCAAAAAGTCTGACAACCAGTCTTACCAACGGTATTACCTAATAAGGTATTACCCAGTACTAACTGGGTTGCGGAGGTCAGATAGGCAGTCGCTCCATGTAAAATACTGTACTCAGCTGCATCCGGTTAGACTGGAAGCCGACCCCAATATAGTTGGGAAAAGCCTAGGCCGATGATGCTTGCCAAATAGTTTCATTACAAGTTTTGTTTTCAGTTGATTGCGCATGGTTGTTGACAAATGTGAGTAAATATCTACGATGGGATGACAATAAAAATGCTAGTATGGAAATATCACTTTTCACGAAATCGTTTAACTTTAACCCCTAATACGCTTTAAAAAAAGTGCAACTGTAACTCTACTTTTTATAGGTACTATCGTCTACAAAAGCTGACCCAAATTCTTGGCAGCGCGTATAAAGATAAAACATACATTTCATTTATTTAAGTCAAGTTTGGAAGCGTTAAGAAGGACTTTTAAAATTTAAAGAAAGCGTGAATATATTTTTTTTTAAATTAAGTTTCTTCCGTTTTCTTAAATTAAGAAAAAAAAACTTTAAAAAAGGAAAACGTTTTCAACGAGAATCGAATCAATGGGATTGAAAAAATATCTAAACTTTCCGATCTGGCATGTTTATGATCAACCTGCTTTTCTGTACTAACAACTTTATCTAGTTCAAGACAAACAAGATCTCAGAAAAAAGTTACTCAGCAATAATTCCAACATTTTGCTACTCACCAAATTACCTACTACTTGGAAAATCAGATAAAAGCCCATTATGATGAAAAATGATAAGAAACGAGATATCTAGAACAATCTAATCTAAATTGCTTTAAAGTGCATATCGATAATCAGCAGTACTAAACTAAAGCAAGTACAGTTACGCACAAAAGTGTATTTAAGATTAAATTAACATTTTTTTGGTGAAAATATTAAAAATAAAAAATACGTACCAATTTCGAATAAAGCCAGTAGAACGGCTAAGTTCAATGCGGTGAATCCGTATCTTGCCATTTTCTCTTGTATATTTGTTTAAATCACGGGAAACGACTGTGCTCGGGCCACGGATGAACGATACTGAGAAGTTGAACGCCGCGCCCGCCGCCAGTTCGACGCCGTCCAACGCATTTACACGTAACGTAGGGTTAACCCATCTCGGGTGTTGTTGAGGACAGTCCCATTTTCCAGCATCTTCCTTAATACATTCAGAACCCTAATTGCGTTACACATTCGGAATGATAATTTCTTTCTTATGGTAACAACAGTTTTGTTATTGCTTTATGTGTTTGAATAGATTGTATGTCCGACAAAAATAATGGAATACATTTTGTGGGTTGGTTAAAATACAAGGAATCCTACTTCCTACTATCCTACTAATATTATAAATGCGAAAGTTTGTAAGGATGGATGGATGGATGGATGTTTGTTCCTCTTTCACGTAAAAACTACTGAATGGATTTAGATGAAATTTTGCACATAGATAGTTTATAACCTGGATTAACACATAGGGTACTTTTTATCCCGGTAGTATCATCTCATGGGCAATTATCGACCATCACGCGGGCGAAGCTGCGGGCATAAGCTAGTTGACATTAATTGGAGAAGGTTTACGTTCATGAAAGTAAGTTCCTGAAGCATATCAGCCTGCTTGAAGGAATGGGTCGTAAATGTCCTAATCCACCACGCAGACACAGAACAGGTTTTTGGATAGCTCCTGTCTTCGATTTTTTGGGTTTTTGGTTTTCCGAAACTACCACTAAACTATACCACCATCATCCACAACAACATGTGAAATCTTATTTCAAGTGATTTGATTGATTTTTATTATTGATTAGCAAACCCGCTCTTGCTTTGCACGGCGCCACCTATCGGGTCCAAACCTGTATCTAATGTAGCTTATATTTTAAGTTAAGCATCTAGCAGTAGAGCGGTGAAAACTGCGTTCAAATCCACGCAGTAGTTTTTGCGTGATGCCCGTACAAACATACAGTCAGAAAGACAGACAGACGAACAGTCAAAAATTGTAAAAACTGTCGTTTTGGCTTCTGTTGTTATAAAGACGCCCAAATATATTTTTTTCAATATCTTCAATGCATTACAGCAGTTATTATAAGCTTTATTTACGTGGTTCAGTTTAAGAATCAAAATCTTTATGAAATTCCACGTTTTGGAAAGCCTATTGGTGATACTATTATTCTGGCCCCTTAAACATTTAAGCGCATATGCTAAGCACAGCAATTTAGAGTATTTGGATGTCTCTCTTACAAGCGGTTGACAACCAAACCTTAGTAAACGAAACTGAATTTCGAAATATGACTATGACTGTACTGTATGACTATGATAACCGTCACGGACGTCACGTAGCGTGTGGAAACGTGTCTATAACATATTTATGACAATACTGATGACATCACTGCATCATCATCAACCATGACTACAAGGTCCGTAGTCGACCTTCCTACCAAGTATAGCCCAAGTCTAAAATAATCGTACGAACGTTAAAATAGGGACATAGATTGAACTTCTATCTAATGTTCGTTCAATGGAGAAAAGTTTTCGGTTTGATGGTCTGTAGTAAAGCATAAATTAGCCTATAATGTACCCACTGCTGGGACACATGCGTCCCCTCTATGAGAGGGAATGGGCTGTAATCCACCACGCGGGCCAAGTGCGGGTTGGTAGATGTCACATGTCTTCGAATATTTGATTCTAGGATATGCCGGCTTCCTCACGTTGTTTTACCACCAACATAAATTGCACAAAGTAATGCGCCTGCCTGGGTTTGAACCTACGACATACTACTTGTAAGTCGGCGTCGCCACCACTAAGACACCTCTGCTCTCGTATATAGTATACTACATCCTTAAATATGACCACAACTTTCCGATATGGTAAAAATAGTAGAGTATGGTTCGGTATGGTATGGTATGGTTGTTTATGATATCAAGGGGAAAAGAAGACGGCTTCTCAGCTTTTAGTGGTGGATAATTTGTGTACATATTCAACGTAGTTACTCTAATTCTGGTAAGATCCCCGTCAATCTCCACTTATTCCGTAAAGGCTACAATTGAATAAAGGGAAAAAATAATTCGTCTGCTGGAATTGAAAATCTTCATGTCATCAATTTACAATACAGAACATGGTGATCGCGAAATGTCCTATCTTACCTTAATCATTTTCAACTCTATTGATCGTAAGCGACTCCAACATACAAAAAATCTGTTTTGGTATAAAAAACAATATAACAAGCAATTCTTTTGTATTCAAGTATTTACCTTTTTGGAGGTAACCGATTATGCTCTTTTACAAACGACAAAAGTAATAACCGAATTTAAATGCTTATCACAGAGAACCAGTACTTACGTATACACAGAGGTTAAAGGAAATACCTACATAAGTAAGGTAAAACACAAACATCCACGAACAAACATCCTCAAATTGATGATATTATATGCCTAGTGCAGCATAGGTACTTGAATTTTTGAAAACAAATAATGCCTACAAAAACCATTTAAAATGCCTAAATAAACTTCCATCTGTACTTTAATGCCACTTTGCTTAGTTATTCAGCGCTGAAGCAGTCATCCGATATCATTACCAAACACGTGATTTTACGGAAAACAATTACAAGGAAAAAGAACTATAAGTACGAATGTATTCTGATTCACTGACACTTATTTTTTTTTCCATCGTTTTTCTCGCAATTTTCTAACTAGCTCCTGGTGTGTACAGATTTTCCTGTAAGAGTATAGTTTCATTATACAAGGCCGTTCACTATTTTTTTTATTTTTTTGTTGTTAAACAACAAATAGAGATATTTTCTTGTTAGTCTCGACTTATATTATCTGTGGTCTCGACCGTTGACTCAAGTTCAAAGACGTTTGGTCACAGTACTGTCCGACGAAAGAAATATACTTGTACTAAATCTCTGGCCAGGATATCAACGGAAAATATTCAAGGTTACCTATATGGTATTGTTTTTTTACTAGACGCGCTGGTCCCATCGTTTTTTATTATCACCATTGCTTGAGAAATAACAAGTTTTTTTGTGATACTTCAACAATGGTGCTCATGTACTTACGGAGGGCATTATACTTTGAAAACTGGAACTCATCGGAAATCCGAAGCCTGGAAGTCTAACAATCACATCCACAGCATAATCAAGCTCCCACTGCTGGGACCCCGGCTTTCTCTCTGTGGGATGCAATGCTTTGGGCACTAGCTGCTAGGCAGTTTGCTGAACGGGGCCTATTTGGCGCAGCCGTGAAAATTATTTATTTTTTTATTTTTTTTTTGTTGTGTGCAAAGAACAATAAATCACACGAACCCAGCGCTGCACAGATTACCAACATATTATTATATTGTTTCCTTTATTCGTTTTCCTTACACATAACCCTTTACATTTTTAAATATTTTTATTAACAAAAATTATATAAAAAACAACATCGGAGCAGGGTCCGAGCTACCGGTGGTCAGGGCTCTTCAGAGAGGAACCTCCTAACATTACGCGCCGTGTCCAGAAGTGCCAGTGCTTTCTGAATGAAACACTTGATCCAGCTGCCAAGCGAGAGCCTTCTCAGATGTTGGTCGAGACTATTTTGCCGACACGACTATCGACACAATGACCGCTGTACTCACGTCCCACATATCGACAACCTCGTGAGTCTGATCGAGTTATTTGAATTGTTTATCTTTCTCCGCTTTCACGAGGTTCTCGTCACGCGGGACCGTTATATCAACAATCATTGCGGGACTCTCCAATCGATCTATCACCATAATGTTAGGCTTATTGTCAGTGACAATAGGTCGATCCCAATACAACGTCATATTACCATCATCGAGAACTATGTCGGGCGTATACTTATAGTATGGCTCTTCTGATTCCACAAGGTTATACTTCAAAGCAAGTTGCTGGTGGATTATTATATTGTTATTATTAAATTCTACAGCATAGATTATAATAAATTATATCGCTTGATACAGTGATGCAAGATTCAGATGGTACTTCAATATTAGTCATGGCTTGTAATTGCAATTGAATTCTCGAAAACTCCTCAGTTTCCACTAGCTTGAACGAATGATATCAGACATTGCCATTAAAGCTTTTATGGTACTCCAAAAATAGATCCCAGCATAGTTTATGTATGATGGAGCAGCTGCATTTGTGTAAAGGCGCTCCCTCACCGGGAGCATTCGCTTGTAATGTAACAATCCAAGATTCGATTTTGTACAGAAACAAGTGAACGTAATGCTCAAAATCGAATCTTGCATTTGTTACATTACAGGCGAATGCTCCCGGTGAGGGAGCGCCTTTATGACATCGATACAAAACAAATGCACATCGACGCAACGCTGTTCGACAGGACTGACATTAACCTTTTCGTTAGATTATTTAAATCCAACACATTTTGGCTTTTCCATCATATTATTATTTGTCGTTGAAATAGTGCTGCATTGTTGTTTTGTGTATCCTTAATCGGAACTTAAACAGCCATCTTGTTTTTTTTAGTACCTACAATTCCCACAGACAGTTTTATTACACATACAGACAGACAGTTCCGACAGTTTCAGTGTTATTTTTTTCCTATGTGCACTAAGTATGCAGTACTGTAGCACCAATTTTTTTCTAGCCCTCATTTGTATCACCTTCCAAAGTAAACCCGCCGCATTTATTATGTTTGTTTGAAAGCTGTAATCTTGGAAAGTGCTGAACGGATTTTGTACAAGTTTTCTTGATCTTTTGTTGAAAACTCTACAAACAAAATTCGTTCCAAGACAGCTATGTCTTAGAAGAGGTTTAGTATATGATCAAAACATATGCCTTATGTTTTAGCTGAGTCAAGGCTAACATTGCGAAGCTAGGGCGAGTCAGCTAGTATTTAATACATGTATACAAATGTTGTGGGCGTCTGAGTCCTGACGTAATGCACTAAAGCAAAATGTGCTTTCGATTTTCACGCTTTCTGGATTCTCATACACGATTCGTCAAGCTCGCAATCCGTTGGCACTTGGAATCATCACCATCATCATCAACCTATTGAAGTCCAGTGCTGTACATATGCTTCAAAAATGCGTCGTTTTGTTTTAATAAATACTTTAAAAAGTACCATTAAATTAAAAGTATCAAAAAAACCGACTATAAATCGTATTATGTACCTATATATATATATATATATATGGCATATGCAATCTCCTTTTAATTTCCTTCATTTTGATACCCTACTCGACAGCTTTGGTTAAAAAAAAAATAACGACTTACAATTTAGCGCCAAAAATCCGCCATTTTGTTTTTTTTTTTTTAATCACTTATCTAAGGACACTTAATTGTTGACAAATTTGGAACATATGAGGTAATAAAGAAATTTACAAAGAAACATACAAGATGAAAAACAAGACGAAAAACATAACCCATCCTTGGCAGTCGGGTAAAAAGGGAATCATCTGCCTAGCCTTTTTCCCAGCTATGTTTGGGTTGGCTTCCAGTCCAACCGGATGCAGATGAAAACCAGTATTTAACATGGAGCGACTGCCTCTCTGACCTCCACAACGAAGTTAGTACTGGGTAATACAATACCCCTGGGTAAGACTGGTTGTCAGACTTTCGTAACGACTATCAAAGATTTACAAATGACAGCCGGGGCAAACGGCTTGACGTGTTTCCTAAGGCGACGAGAAAACTTGGTATGTAATGGACAGACACCCATCCACGGAGATCAACCATGCCGATCGGTGCTTAACTTTGGAGGTCGACCCGTGTGGCTGTATTATTAAGTCACGAGCTCCAAGAAAAAAGTCGTTTTTATGAAGAAAAATTGATTTGTATTTCTAAACAGGGTCAATTTAGATTAACTAGCGATACTTCACTGACGTGACGAGTATCAATATCTAAACACGATAAAACTACAATAAAACCAGTTTTCATAACTAATAATTTGAATACCAGCTGTACTTACAAGTAAGTAATCTTGTATTATGTTTTATCGTTCTAAAACATCGTTATCTATCACGTGTCTGAAGATACGTCGGCTAATTTGTTTTAGATCTGTATTGTATTTTGCGAAAAATGATAGCAATCAGTGCGTTTATCGCTTTATCCCCTCATTTATCTGGTGATATCAACGTGGATATCCGCGGGGCCTATCACAGGAATTTAACGGATTATAATGTTTTCATTCAAGTCAACCAAGCATGCTGTACATGGGAGGTACCTGTGTCATATGGGGAGGGAGGAAACGCCTGGGTGTCACCACTGCGAGGATCGCCCGGAGGACACGGTGGAGCATACGGTGCAGGACTGCCCCGCTTGGGCAGAGCACCGTCGTGTCCTCACGGCGGCGATAGGCGGACACCTCTCGCGCCCGGCATTGGTCGAGGCCATGCTGCGGGGCGAGACAGAGTGAGAAGCGGTCGCCTCCTTCTGCGAAGCAGTCATGCTCGCGAAGGAGGAGGCGGGCCGCGTGAGGGAGACGACAGCGTCCTCCCTCCACCCCAGCCGCAGTGGTAGACGCCCACGGCGCCGGACGTCGGCAGACTATCTCCGGCCGCCGTAGGCGCGGGCATGCAGGTGGCGAGTAATGGGTGACTCGCTGTCCGACCATGGACCATGCCCGGGTCGACGGCGCGTTGTGTTCCACGCGCGCCTCAAAGACTGTCAGCATAATGACGGGGGACCCCTCTAGAGGGCCAAAGCCTGCCGGGGTCGCGGGACTCATAGAATTACCGTGACCCTGGAACATAAAGGGCTATTGAAGGACACCGTGGATTTTAGTCAGTACAAGTCTGACAGTCCCTCCCGCTCTGCCCTGGGTGGGAGGACACATTTGATGATTTTCCAACGCTAAAAAAAAAAAAAAGCATGCTGTACATCAAACTAAGTAACACTACGCAAAAATTATAGATGTGTAAAGATTTTGTTTTTGAGGTAAATATCACGGTTTACAGTAGGACTCAATGTAACACACTCAAAACATTGCGCTAATGGATGCATTGAACAGTACAGGAGCCATGGCGGCAATTACAATAAGTTATAGCAATTAAAACTTGCACTTAGAAAAAAAGCGTGTGAAACATGAACTTTGACCTTTTTGACCACCGGAACTAGAAAGTTCCCAAGTAAGGGCCAGACCAAAAAAAGAATGGCAATGAAGGGAAGAACAAGAGCCTTTCCGTCGTTAAGGGTCTTTTTACGGCAGGGGGGGCTTAGCTCGCCCAGGCTCTTCAACCTGTATGTCAACCGGCTGATATGTGAGCTCAACAGCACCCAAATCGGTTGCTCCATTGACGGAGTGTGTCAATAATATTAGTTACGCGGATGATATGGTGCTGCTGAGCCCATCAATCAGTGCCTTAAGAAGGCTCATCCGAATCTGTGAAGACTATGAGGTGACTCATAGTCTCAGGTACAACACAACAAAAGCGAGCTCTTAGTGTTTAGAGCGCCAAACAAAATGGATGACGTTGTACCATCGGTTACTTTGGGCGGAGTTCCGCTGAAAAGAGTCACTCGTTTTAAATACCTGGGGCACTGGGTCACCGATAGGCTGTCGGATGATGCCGATTTAGAGAGGGAACGTAGAGCGCTGGCGGTCAGGTGTAACATGCTGGCCCGCAGGTTCGCACGGTGTACGCGAGAGGTTAAAATAACACTGTTCAGAACCTACTGCCAGTCGCGGTACACGTGCGCCCTGTAGGTCAGTTTTGCACAGGGCTCGTACAGTGCTCTACGAGTCCAATATAATAACGCGTTCCGGGTATTGCTGGGGTTGCCGCGCTTATTCTGTGGCGCCTCGGGGATGTTCGCGGAGGCACGCGTTCCGGACTTCGGCTCGCTGCTGCGTCTGCAAATCGCATCACTGATGCGTCGGGTGCGCGACAGCCCCAACAGCCTCGTGGCTACTGTAGCCGGCAGGATGGATGGCCAAATAATGTGCCACTGGATGGCGGCACACAGACCGTCATTCAGATATGTGCTGTAGTAAGTTTGTGTATCGTGTTTTTTAGTTAGTAAGTGCCCAGTTGTTTATTTATTTTTTTGTTATGGATCTCTGGTCTGAAAATAAAGATTTTATTATTGTTTACATCAAATACTGTACATCAAACTAAGTAACTTTACGCAAAAATGATTGCTGGGAAACGACTTTTTTTTTGGGGTGAAAAATCACGTTTTACGGTAGTACTCGATGGAAAGCACTCAAAGCATTGTGCTAATCACTGATGGATAGATTGAATAGTACGGGAGTCGCGGAGGTGTGTCAAGTAAACATCTTACATTAAAAACGTGTATTTAAAAAAAAAAACTTGTGAAAAAGTTGGAACTTTGACCCCCAATAGCTCCGTAACTAGAAGGTTCCTAGGTATGGTCTAGAACAAAAAAATGATCACAAAGACGGGGAGAACAAGTGCCTTTCGGATATTTATGTTAAGGGTCTATTAACACCCTTTATAAAAGTGGATAATTGTTGAAATATGGGACAATTGAAATCGCGTCCTGCCTGTCCTATTGTTTGCATATCACAGAAGCTGATGGACGCTACTGAAAGTGACAACCACGTCGCCAAATTTTGGGCTGGCTCAATTGAATTATCATCGACACGCTAAGAAGATTATCATTAACACTAGAAACGGGATATTTACCATGTTTACTGATTTCTTTGAGTTCCCGATATTTCGGCGCTGTTGCAAGCACCATGATCACGGATAAACAAAAAACACGGAATCACGGATCAGTAAACATGGTAAATATCCCGTTTCTAGTGTTAATGATAATGTTAGTGACCATGATAGTTTAAAATCATAAGAAGAAGATTGTTTGACTAGCTGTTGACTGGTATAGTCTAGTGATGATGGTAACTGTAAACCTTGAAGACCTAAACGTAGCATCTATTCTCTGTGTGCATTGGGTTCAATTTTCAAGTTAGCAAATAATATCTATTGGCATTAGCGCTACAGGTTACGTTTGTTGTTTTTTTTATTAGTTGAATTTCCGCTCAGAAAATATTAGTGTTTGCGTGATAGTATGATCATCTGCATTGGATGCATGAGAGTTATGTCTGTCTGTAATAGCATTCACAATACATAAAAACAAAGATTCCTTGATTTTTATTATTATTTACTTACTTATCTACCATTTTTAGCCACACAGTAAAACATTGAAAGCGGACATGGGATAGGTACATTTCACCATATTATATTGTTGTTTAATACACGAGCACAACTACTTAGTATAAAAGATGAAACAATGCCAGAGAATGCATTAATTTATTAAAGTAAATTCAAGAAGCATTAACTGTTGGCACTCTCTTTAAAATGTTTGGATTTACTTTATTGTCTTGCATTGAGATTGAGAGAAAGCCTCCACTGGTAATAATACTGCAGCAGTCAGATCCTTCACCTAGATTTGTTGATTCCATTATGTAATGGTGTCTCCGCCTGATCTGTTCTCTCTAATAATTTGACAGGTTACGATTGGTTTTTGCAAGTAAACTACGATCATGAACGCTTTGTCTATTGTAAGTATACAGGGTGATTTTTTAAGTGGGCGTGAATGGCCAAATCCGACACTACGAGAGGAAAATTTTCAAAGGAATCTCGGGCCCAATTTTGATGTTTTTTTAATAGGTATTTAACGTAAGAAAAATAAAAGAGTGTTAAAATTTGCTCTTTCTTTTAATTGGCCGTTTGTCATTACTTCTCAGAATTTGATCCTTATTAGCGATACTATCGAATGGTTTAATAAATATAGTGTTTTTTTTTTCAAAATCAATAAGTTCGATTCCTGGCTAGGAATATTGCATTAAATCCAATGATAGAGTTTTAGTTGTCATCAAAATCGGGCCCAGGACTACTTTAAGCATTTTTCGCTATTCCTCATAGTTTCGGATTTGAGAGATGAATATAATAAGAAATGAGTATATAAGAGGAAGTCTGTAAGTGGCGCCGGTGACTGAAAAGTTGTGTGGTAATCGGTTGTCGTGGTACAGACATGCGATGCGGAGGAATGAGGAAAATGTTGTGAAGAAAGTTAGGAGTATGAATGTGGATGGGTATATGAGTTCAGGAAGATCAAAGAAACGATGGATGGAGTGTGTAAAGAATGATATGGCAAGAAGAGATGTGTCTGATGAGATGACGAGTTATTACTCGTCATCAGACACTCACTTCTCTATTGAGAAGTATGGAAGAAGAAGACATGTTCCGCCGACCCCGAATGAATTGGGATAAGGGCAAAAGAATGATGATAGTAGTGCTGTTATAAGTCTTTTGCGACAGCACATGATAGCAGAGGGGAATGTCGAATCACGGCTCGGAAATCTCATACACAGTGTGACAATTATGTTATGTGTTATGAATAATGAACATCTCGTCCATTGTTTTCAAACCTGACTCAAATCGGTCAAACAGGAAAATGCTCTTGTTGATGTTTCTCAGTCGATGCCGCATAAGAAAACAGGCTTTTCACACGATCGTGCGGCTTATTCTGTGGTAACACTAGCCTTTGCCTGCGGATTTACTCGCGTTATGGTCGGAAATTATACCACAGGGACGTTTCAATTAAGCGTATGACACGCAATTATAATGTAGCTTCCCATTAGTGAAAGAGTTTTCAGAATTGGATCAGTAGTTCCGAACATTACCCCTACGTTCAAACTAACAAACTTTTTTTTTTTGGTGAATAAATTTATTAAGCATTAAACTAACTAAATACATAATTAATTCAAAACTATTAAATAACCTAAAATAAGAAAACTAACAACAAACTATAAAAGGGCATCAAAAAACTCCTCCTCAACGCTGTCAGCTGGGAATGTGCCCAAGAGACTGGCGGCGTTGCCACGTTGTATGGCAACACTTAGCCTCTGGCCAAAGTAAAAGCCAACCCTTGGGTCACGGGAAGCGTCAACTAGGCGTTTCGAAATTTCCTTTCCTAATTTAATTTTAGTATGTAGGTATAAATAACATAACCACTCGCCTGTAAATCTTGATAAGTTGGGCTGAGTTGTACACCCATATTTTCTCATGTTCTAAAGTGATGGGGGCGAGAATATTGCTATCTTACATACATACATAAGCTCACGCCTTTATCCATGGGGGTAGAAACCACAGAACGCCACCTGCCAGTGGCGAAGGCTTTCGAACAACTCGATTCCTACCGGATTCCCTATGAAAAATGGCAGTCAGTATTTTATAGACAAATAATATAATCACATTAAAGATATGTACTCCAGCTTACCTCTTACAAAAATTGACCCTTCGCTACTGCCATCTGCTACGATCTTTACATACCCCTTTTGACTCATCCACGTTCATACATCTAGGCATACACGCACGCCGCACCGGTTGCAATATTGTTGACAATATAGCCATCAACCGGACACAGATTCAGATTCCGCGCTTCAATTGAGAATTTTTAAAGGAAAAACGAAATTACACTTTGGCCGACGGCCCGACCTGAGAATCAAACTCAAGGCCTCTTGCTCACCAGTAGCGCTTGCGACCACTACACCAACGATGCTATTTGGTATTGGCAGCATAATATTTCTTCATGAAATACGATCATTGATGATGCGGCGGTCGTGTGAACATACTCTAAATAGTAGTTAGATTTGAAATACACATACACTTGCCTTTTTTAATTACTATAATACTTAATAGGTACATTGTTGGTAATACCTAAGACTGTGATTGTTTTTTGTATGTACGAGTATATGTCACAATATTAATCATCTTACAATGACAATGCCACCTTACTACGTATTGACATTTTTTTTCGCTTTCATGTGATGCGGAGGAATAAGGAAAATGTCGTAGTGAATGTTTTGAGTATGAATGTGGATGGGTACCTAAAGGGTGTAAACAGACCCTTGACATAGCCGTCAACCAAGCATTCTGTACATCAAACTAAGTAACTTTACGCAAAAATTATTACTGAGAATCGATTTTTTTTGGGGGTTAAAAATCACGTTTTAATGTATGACTCGATGGAAAGCACTCAAAGCATTGTGTTGATGGATGGATTGCATAGTACGGGGGTCGTGGAGGTGATTGAAGTAAAAATCTTGCATTCAAAAACATGTATTTTTAAAAAAACTTGTGAAAATGTTGGAACAATGATCGAAAAAACGGGGAGAACAAGTGCCTTTTGGCTATGTTAAGGGTCTATTTACACCCTTTATATGAGTAGAGGAAGACCAAAGAGACGATGGATGGACTGTGTGAAGGATGATATGACAAGAAAGGAGGTGTCTGGTGAGATGACGAGCAACAGAGAAGAATGAAGAAGAAGACATGCTGCTCGACCCCATATTGATGATGATCTATGGTGATTTATACTCAAAAGTTTCTTGACGACATGAAGTCCTCATTCATAACACAATCACATCACTCCTGTAAGAAGGGTTAGATAGAGGAAGTCCTCATTCCTTCATTATTAACAGTTCCTGAGCATAACATTGTTAATTTTAGGACCACAGTCCGGCCATACCAAAAAGTCCAAAAAGTCTGACAACCAGACTTACCAAGGGGTATCGTATTACCCAGTACTAACTGGGTTGTGGAAGTCAGATAGGCAGTCGCTCCATGTAAAATACTGGTATTCAGCTGCATCCGGTTAGACTGGAAGCCGACCTCAAAAAAGTTGGGAAAAGGCTAGGCAGATGATGAGTTCGACCATACCAAAGCCTGGCGACCCACAAGGGTCTCCCGACTTTCAAAATGAACTTAAATCGTTTTCTCTAGACTGGTAAGCTGACTTGACTACGAAGACTCATTCAAGATCGTTATCTGTGGGCTAACACAAAGTGCTAATTTTAGCCATTGTTATTTATTCACTTTATGATGAATTTGAAGAAAACCAGTGACGTTGCTTCATAAATTGTTTACCTATCAAACATTTCAAGCTTTTCTTGGTTGATCATATGTTTTTATTTATAACTTTTGTTAGAAGAAACTTAAATCTTAGACACGGAGGTATAAGAATAGTCAGAAACATCGAAAAAATATTATTGTAAAGCTTTGTTTATCCGAAGAAAATATGCCTAACACATGGATTCTTAATTTGAATTTTTATCTTCTTAAAAATGCCAATGAATACAAAGTCAGCTTGTACGGTCTACCTAAAACTAAAGGGATTCAAAAGATCGGGCACGCCGCAATCGCGGCGGTAAGACCCCTCTTTGAGGAGTGGCTGGATAGGCGTCACGGCGTCCTGACCTACCGCGTGACGCAGGTCCTCACCGGACACGGAAGTTTCGGGAGGTACCTGTGTCATATGGGGAAGGAGGAAACGCCTGGGTGTCACCACTGCGAGGACCGCCCGGAGGACACGGTGGAGCATACGGTGCAGGACTGCCCCGCTTGGGCAGAGCACCGCCGTGTCCTCACGGCGGCGATAGGCGGAGACCTCTCGCGCCCGGCATTGGTCGAGGCCATGCTGTGGGGCGAGACGGAGTGGGAAGCGGTCGCCTCCTTCTGCGAAGCAGTCATGCTCGCGAAGGAGGAGGCGGGCCGCGTGAGGGAGAGGACAGCGTCCTCCCTCCACACCAGCCGCAGTGGTAGACGTCCACGGCGCCGGACGTCGGCAGACGATCTCCGGCCACCGTAGGCGCGGGCATGCGGGCGGCGAGTAATGGGCGACTCGCTGTCCGACCATGGACCATGCCCGGGTCGACGGCGCGTTGTGTTCCACGCTCGCCTCAAAGAGTGTCAGCATAATGACGGGGCCCCCCTCTAGAGGGCCAAAGCCTGCCGGGGTCGCGGGACTCATAGAATTACCGTGACCCTGGAACATAAAGGGCTACTGAAGGACACCGTGGATTTTAGTCAGTACAAGTCTGACAGTCCCTCCCGCTCTGCCCTGGGTGGGAGGACTTATTTGATGATTATACCACGTTCAAAAAAAAAAAAAAAAAAGAAGGGATTCAAAAGATTAGAGTGGACATCTATACATATAATAAAATTGTAACAGGCCGATGTCTGTAAATTGAAGAAATTGAAAAAAAAATATAAATAAGTGGAGTCTTTTGAGCAACGGAAGCCAAAACAACAGTTTTTAGAATTTTTGTCTGTCTGTCTTTCTGTCTGTATGTTTGTACGCGCATCACGCAAAAACTACTGCATGGATTTGAACGCAGTTTTCACCGCTCTACTGCTAGATGCTTAACTTAAGATAGACACTTCATTAGATATAGTTTTTTTTTTAGGTCCGACAGGTGGCACTTTGCGAAGCAAAGGCGGGTCGCTAATTGGCAATATTTTCGTACAAAAATGTTGATCCCGAACATTTTCGATTTTGACACAATGCTACCTGACAGACAGAGCGACTTGTTACTAAATAGTAAAAAGAGTTTTCCTTGTCTTGTCTTGTCCATCGTTCGTTAATATTTGAATGTCTTTTCCTATAACCAGAGTTTCATTAGCAAAACGGTTTTCGTTTACCAGACCTGCTGGCCAAGAGAGTGTGGCGATTTTCTTCGCCGCATTACAATCATGCGCTCACAGACCACAGCATAAGGACTGTAATTCCGTGATTCTGTAACACCTGCTATGTATGGACCCCAAAACCGGCACGTAACCTCATAACAAATTCAACAAACGTTGTCTTTCGTCATGGTTACGTGACCTGTCAATAGACTATGGGTGCCTAATGACTCTGCCAAACAATAGTACAGAAGTTCAGCTCCAAACATCAAGTGAAAACAAATGCCTGCAGCCATAGATGCGTAGTACCTACAGTACCTGTAGTACGGCAATCTTAAACAAATGCCAGTGGCGAGTGCGCTTGCACTCGCTGTACGTGATGCGTGTCTATGTGTGCGTGTGTTTTCCTGCCTTATTTGGAGTTGACTTTCTGTAGTATTCTGCTCTATTGGCTAGTGTATCAGTAATGAATGCCCGATGTGCCATTGTTCGATAAATAATTATTGTCTGCTCGTTGTGCATCCGTGATTCGTGTAGGTACTGTTAACCTTTTAGTACGGCTCTGTAATGTTTTGTGGTCCATGGTCTTGATCACGATTGTGGACTCCTGAATCTGTTATTTTCGAGATAGACAACGTGGAATAAAATTATTGTTATGCAAAATAATGGTTTCTACATTTTCAACTCATTGTGGAATTCCTGAAAAATCTGATTTGATTTTTCAGGCACAAACCAAGGAAGTAAGGATTAAAACCTTATTTCTTTGTAATTGGATTCTGAGGGTGACTGGTAATTAGTGACCGATACACGTGATTTTACTCATGATAACAAACAACTTTCCCAAAGAAAATTTTTTTTTAACACATAAGTATACTTTCTCACAATAACACGCGCGCCTGTTACCTATCAGCTGTTAGCCGCGTGACGCCGTACTGTCTCATTACTAGCGTACCGTGCAACAGTGGGTAGGCAGAGCACCCGCGGAGCTCGCAAGCCTGCTCCAAAAGCGCCAATTTCATTTATGGCCGTTGTGTTATTGTGAATTTGTAATAAAAGTGAATGAGTATAACAAAAAATGTTTCTTTGGGAAAGTTGTTTGTTATCATGAGTACAATCACGTGTATGAGTCATCATCATCATCATTTCCGCCGAAAGACGTCTACTGCTGGACATAGGCCTCCCCCAAGTGTCGCCACATTGACCGGTCCCGTGCGACTCGCATCCAGCGGATCCCTGCAACCTTCACTAGGTCATCGGTCTACCTAGTGGGAGGCCTTTCAACGCAGCGTCTTCCGGTTCGCGGTTGCCACTCCAGAACTTTTCGGCCCCATCGGTCATCCGTTCTGCGAGCAATGTGCCCTGCCCACTGCTACTTAAGTTTAGCTATTCTTCGGGCTACGTCGGTAACCTTGGTTCTCTTGCGGTGTATTAGTATCGGTCACTAATAACCAGTCACCCTATAAAAACCTTTTATTTGGTATCCCAAGTTAAAATTTCATCAAGGATGAATGTTTTCCAGTGCAGCACCAATAAACGAGAGGATCAACACATTTTCTTGGTCACGTAAACATGCAACAGTCGTTCACCTTTTTTAAACTAGTTTGCAAGCGACCGCACTGCAAACACCTTTATGCATACGAAGAGCCTTCAAAACCCGCTTGTAAAACGCCAAGTCTAGATAACAAGAAAGGCGGCTTCGACACGACAAAGTTTCTTCATAGATACGACAAAGATATACCTAAGTATTCAAACACACCTAGTGATGACGTAATGCGTATGACAAAACAACATGGTGGACTCATTGAAGGACTCACTAATTCACCTCGCTGCCGCTGGTTTGGCCTATGATGATGTCATGCAAAATGTAAATAGTACTCTGGAGAGGTATTCGTAGTGTATAATCAACATAATATCACGCTTGTGGCCCCTAAGGACCGGGCAGAGGTCTGTTGTACCTTTTTTTTTTTTTTTTTCATGGTAAAATCATCAAATGAGTCCACCCACCCAGGGCAGAGCGGGAGGGACTGTCAGACTTGTACTGACTAAAATCCACGGTGTCCTTCAATAGCCCTTTATGTTCCAGGGTCGCGGTAGTTCTGTAAGTCCCGCGACCTCTATAAGTCCCGCGACCCCTACACTCACGTTTGCTCTGTTAATTATTTTAAAACTTCCATAAAACCACACTGAATTGCTACCTGATTCTGAGTGATAGTTATTGTAAAAAAGAATAATTAAGAATTCAGTATATTATGTATTGTATTGTACTGTATAACGGGCTGGTGTCCGGAACACCACGTCCAAAGCGCGTATTTTACGTGCGGAATATATTATGTAAGTCTATATTTTTAGCAGAGGAGTTTGCGTGAATTTGCGTCCAATTTAAACAGAATTAAATGAATAATTCCATTGTTCACCTACTTCTGGTTAAATTATAGGTTAATTGCTGACTCAAAGTACAAATTAAAACTAAACGCGTATGGCGTATTATTGTAATTGTTGTTACAAAAATGAGTAATTATACCTACCAGATGAATACAAGTAAATTTATCTCGGTTTTTCTCAGTAATTCATTATTAATTTACCTTTACAGGAAGTCAAGGATGAAAACGAATGACAAATCAACCAATTAAGTTAACCATGAACAAAATAACAAATAATAGTTTTCTACTAATTGGCACCAAAAAGGTAAATATAGTGAAGAAAATAAATTAGTTTAATATCTAACTCAACTTAATATTATCGATACTGCTGTTGTTTTCATTTTTTATTAAAATATATGTTAATCCAGGTTATAAACTGTTTGTGTGCCAAATTTCATACAAATCCGTTTAGTCGTTTTTGCGTGAAAGAGTAACAAACATTCATCCATCGTCACAAGCTTTTGCATTTATAATAGTAAAGTAAGATCAGGACGCTCTGTAGCTAAAACCAAAGTATAACTTTTTTTTTGTTTATACATGGAGATTTTGTTGCACACCATGCTTTCACAAAAAAAAAGTTAAGTTAATATATTTTGATCAGTGTATAATAACTTTTATTATAAGCAAGGCTCTTTTGAGATTTATATGTGACCCAAGAATTATTTATGGACCTGTTATTCGTTTTTTCTGTTCGGGCCCAGACAATGTGACGTCATTAGCCACAGACGCGAACTTTGACCTTTTTAAACGCCCTCTAGTATAAAAATAACAAAATGATTAATTGGCTACCTGACACAAGAGCGGAGGATGTTTCTTTTGGTAGCCTGTACTGTCCCACTTCTGGGCAAAGACCTCCCACTTTTCTCGATGTTGCGCTTCTCCATTAAAAAAAATTTACGAGAAAGTCATCCAAGACGTTCCGCCATCTTCTCCTCGGTCTGCCGAGACCCCGTCTAGCTGTCTCAGGGCTCCAGGTTTGCTGGCATCTGGCAGAAATGGCCTGCCCAGTCCCATTTTGGGTTGGTAGCTTTATGAGCGTCAGTTGGTGTTCCTTATTCGATCAGTAAGTTTAACGTTAAGTATTCATTGCCCGTTGGAAAACCTTGAGTTTGGACTTCTGAAATAATACTCGTGTATGAGCTTGTTTTTCCCGGAAAATTGCATTCGATAATACGAATAATGTAACTTGAATAAGCCAATCAATTGCTAACTGATATCTTCAGTGAGGGTACATTAAAATATGTTCTGTTGTGATGTACCTTGTTACCAGTACTGGGTTGTGGGGACAAATTAGCAGTCGCTGTATGTGATCGGGATATCGTATCTATTGTGTATCGGGAGCTCAAAATAATGAACAATCACGGAAGATATCCCGTAAGTGACAGTATAAGTTTAGAGAAACTATCGATCGACGTCGACTAATCCATTGTACCATCGATCGATAGCATCGAGCGACAATCGATCGACGTCGATTAATCCATTCTACCATCGATCGATGGCATCGAGCGACGATCGATCGATTGGTGTGGTAACACCCTAACAGTGGAACGATAGGCTGAAAATAATAAAACCAATTAATAAAATGTATTTACAACGATGAACAAGTAAGTACCTTTAGTTCATAATGGAAAATAACTACCGGGACATTAGATACGATAATAACAACAAACATCACAGTAGCAATATAGTTCGTATACTTGAAACACGAAGGTAATATACCTAGTTATTATATTTACTCAACATTTTCCTGTTTCCTTTTATATAAGTACATATTATATTGTTTTACCACAATCTTCAAAGTTATTAACCAACCTCTATGTAGCAATTAATTTTACCTTATTTTCCTTAAACAATTCTACGGTAAGAAACCTGTAACCCTTGTATCTATAGTCAAGTTAAAGTACTTACTTGAGTTTAAGTATCTACTTATGCAACCATTTTTATGCAATAGACAAGAATTTGAACGAAGTAAGAACCGTCAAAGAAAGCATGCAAGCATTTCTATAATAGTAAATAATTTTACCTTATTTTCCTTAAACAACTCTACGGTAAGAAACCTCTAACCCTAGTATCTATAGTGAAGTTAAAGTACTTACTTGAGTTTAAGTATCTACTTACGCAACCATTTTTATGCAATAGACAAGAATTTGAACGAAGAACCGTCAAAAAAAGCATGCAAGCATTTCTATATTCTAACTGTACAACTGTACAGCTGTGCTGTGCAACTGTACTGTGTGTGTACTGTGTGTCTGTATTCTGTGTGTAACTGTACTTTCTCGACAATTTGATTATAGTTATAGTTGTTAATAGATTAATTTAATTTTAAAATGTTACTGACCTAATTAAATTGTGCTATGTAAAGTCATCTGCCTAGCCTTTTCCCAACTATGTTGGGGTCGGCTTCCAGTCTAACCGGATGCAGCTGAATACCAGTATTTTACATGGAACAATTGCCTATCTGACCTCCACAACCCAGTTAGTACTGGGTAAAACGACACTCCTTGGTAACATTGGTAACACTGGTTGTCAGACTTTTTGTGCCACTGACTACCTAACGACTGTCAAAGAGCTACAAATGACACCCGGGACCAACGGCTTAACGAGCTTTCCGAGGCATGGAGGAAACTCGATATACCACCTGGTCAACATGGTCACCCATCCACAGACCAACCTAGGCAAGCACGGCTTAACCTAAAGATCGACCCGAGCGGCTGTTATTATTTAGCCACGAGCTATGTAAAGTGATGGCCTAAAACCCAGGTTTAAATAAACCTAGATCGGGCAGGTCGCTAAACATCTGAATTGAATTATTATTACTTGCAACTGTTGAATATATTTTAGTTATAGTTAACTCTTATGTACTAATTATAGCAATGTATGAGAAATAATACTACTGCGCCTAAATGTAAATTTAATGTAATACTTTTTAAATAAATTATTCTTAATCTAGTTCTCACTTCAAGACTTCTAAACTACAGATAAAAAATGGTATCTTAAGTTATTATTTTTACTTCAAGCAATTAGTTGGACTTGTTTATATATAGATATGGTTGTAAGACTATCTTATGTCAAAGGAGAAGGTTCAAAATGTTGATTACACTAAATTTAACTTAACGGAATTAAAATATAAATCATAACTTGAAAATTGATGTTTTTTTTTAAATGTAGGTACCAGTAAATTACTGAGAAAGTCGAACTAAATTAAAGCCTAACTAATATTATAAATGTGAAAGTAAGTTTGTTTGTTTGTAACCTTTACACACCTAAACCACTGAACCGATCATCCTGAAATTTCTTATAGACAAACTGCTCGTTTAGAAAGCTTGACAACAAGCTTTAAAGGTCAAAATAACATTTATTTTGAGTTTTGATTTTACAAAATAGCTTTACCTCATTGATCCGACTGAGACCTGGCTATGGTCACGCCATCTACAATTAGCTTTTAACTGTCTTCCCCACTGACAAGTAACGAGTTTAATATGACAGAGTCTTAAAGTGGACAACGCTTTCGTACAGTGACTGAACCATAACTTTTGATAGAACCTCTTTCAATGCATTCTCTTTCGGTTCTCCATACCCAAATTGGAAAATTCCTATTAGTTTTTCCGTCCGTCTCCCAAAAGTGATTTTCTTTGTAACAAAGTTGAATTTTGCGAACGTTTTCACGGGTGGAATGAATGCATTGTTTTGTTTGTATTAATACTGTAGTCACATTCTTATCTGCTTTATTTGAATAGAGTATGTATTCAATTGCTAACACAATGGTCGGCTTAGTGTACACGCTAAGAAATTTCACCGTGTCCGCTGCAGATAGGACCAATTCATTAAGTACACGACAAGAATTTTTTCGGATCTAGGCTCAAAAAAATTATTTTCCTTAGGCCGCTTGTACACGCTAAGAAAAGTCACCAGGCCTATGCAAGAATTCCAGTCGTTTCTACTCGCGAACTGTGTACACTGCTTGGGGGCTGACCAAGTAAATATCTCTCTACGCTAGACCTGACGCGCGTAGTACCTAATATTAAGGAAAATAAATTTTCGTGCCTAAATCCGACAAAATTCTTGTCGTGTACATGATGAATTGGTCCTATCTGCAGCAGACACGGTGAAATTTCTTAGCGTGTACAAGCGGCCTTAATATTACTTCGCGCGTCGGGTTTTGCGCAGACAAGATTTTGTTCTTGGTCAGGGCCGAAGCTGTGTACACAGTTCGTGCGTAGAAATGACACGAATTCTTGCATAGGCCTGGTGACTTTTCTTAGCGTGTACAAGCGGCCTTATTGTGTCAACAAAAACATTGGTCGCATCACTATCAACTGTAGACTCTGATAAAAGATTATCTGTAGCTTCAAGTAGCCGTCAACCAAGCATTCTGTACATCGAACTACGTAACAATGCACAGAAAATGCTGGGAAACTAGTTTTCTTTGGGGTGAATAATCACGGTATACTGTAGGACTCAATATAGACTCACAACATTGTGCTAAGATGCATTGAACAAGACTGATAGGAGGTATTTGAAGTAAAGCTATACTATACTATACTTTAGCATCTTCTTGCTTAAAAGGTGATCTCCAAGTTATGTTTGTTAAGCCTGTAATTGAATTTTTTTTTTAATTTTTTATTTTAACATTAATAACTTGTGAAAAAGATGAACTTCGACCTCCAGTATATCCTTAACTAGAAGGTTCCCAGGTCTGACCTAGAATTTTATAATAAAAGGTATCACAATGTTGGGGAAAACGAGTGCCTTTGGCCTTGGTTGGTCTTTCTATACCCATTATGTTACAAACTGTACATAAACGGTACATATAATAGTAGAAGAGTCGAGACAGGCTCATAATTATCTTCCTGCAATTGTCCCATGGAACACTAACTTGAGGTTGGCGCACATATTTTCTTCATCCATTCTCCCTTGTCAACTGGCACGCTGTCAGTCATTCCCTTTTCTTTCATATCGTAACTCACACAACCCATCCATTTTTTCTTTGGCCTTCCTCTCCCTCTCCGGCTATCAATATCACTCTTTTCCTCACATGTGTTTCATCCCTCCTCATCTCAAGCCAGAGAGGAGGCCTGTGTCCCAGCTGTGGGTAACGAAACTAAATAAGGAATGTAGAAAAAAATCATCCTACAATTTTATTTTATTTTATTTATTAGGGACATAAAACAGTTACATGCTGCGGAAAATATAAAAAAATCCTTAAAAGCTAAAGATCACAAACACGTAACCCACACCAATATCCACGTCTTAACAAAAGAATAACGGACTATGGTAGATTTAACAGAATACAGAGTGTTTTGTGAAAGCTGCATTAGATGTTCACAAATTAATTGAATTTATCCAATCCAACATAATTCAGTTAAACTTATCTTAATTTCGTTTGATTAAATACAAATTATAAATTATTTTACAATTCCAATTCTATTAAATATTGATTCGATTCAATTCAGTTCCATAAAATTGAGTTCAATATATTTGAAATAAAAATAATTCAGTTCAGTATAATACAATTCAGTTCAATATAATTCAATACAAATACAATTTGGTCAAGATGCAATCCGGCTCTGAGGCTGACTAAAAATGAATGAAAACTTTTCAATATTGTTGAGTAACGAACAGTTGGAAAATTAATCAGTTGGAGTTGGTTTGAACAATGAGTGTTTTAAAGTTTTCTTTCAATAAATGACTTTTATTTGTTACTGTTATTTCATAGCCCTGATTCACTGGCGCCGGAGGTTTATTATACACCGTGACCTTTTAGTCATCTAACAACGGCAGCCCATTTCATGTATCCAATGACTACTAAACATTCATTAAAAAAAAAGGTATTTATGAGATTTTAATAATTTAAAAATAAAAATATTATTCAGTATTATGACGCATGACGTTGTTAAAACACCCTGTTGCGAGTGATGATCTACTGGACTCGAGCGCTGGGTAGGTATGTTCTCCCGTTTGACACGTAAACATCATTAACAGGATGTTTCATAATTTTATTCTAATGTATTATTTATTTTTCTTTGTATAAAGGTAGGTAAAAAAAAAAATCGCGCCTTGATCTATTTTATATTGGGTACATTGAGTGGACCGAATTTGTAGGACGACTACAAAGTCACGATGTATAACTTGTTGTATAATATGTAAACCAACTAGTGGCGGTACTTTCATACAAGCCTAAAAGCTTGGCTTGCCCTTAAAACCTACTATTCTTCATGATGTTCGAGTTTCCGAACAGTCTGCTTGCCTTATAGGCTTGTATAGGCCGTATTGTTGGGACCTAGGCACGCCACTGAAACCAACCCGTGCAACTTTGAACTGAAAATAACGAAAGGTTTCAAGTACGTGCTGTTATTTCGTAGCAGCAGTAGCTTGATTAGTAACACCCATATTTCGCCAGTTACGTTTAAGTCCCATGTAATAAGGGGCGATCCTATTGCCATCAACCGGGCAAAACTCCAAAATTCGCGGCTGCTACTGAGAATTTCCTGATGGAAAAACCAAATAAAAATTTACCCGACCTGGGAATCGAATCCGGGACCTCAACAATCTATTATTAAGACACAATTAATTGTCAACAATATGTACCCCTTGTTTCAATATTAATTAATGTAATTGGTGTGGAACCCTTTTTAATTCTACTAAGTACTAGTTAATGAACAAAAAATACGTGCAAATATCTTAGCTACTTTTCATTACTTTTAAATAGCAACACACTCTAAAGCCTTTGGAAGATCAAGATCCCCAAGCTGTTCTGATTGGCTTGCTACCTGTTACAGAATGGGCATACTTGATATTGTTATTTCTTCTCTTAACCTTTTCCAGCACGCGTAGCATGACCATCGTAGAAACGGGTTTTTTCGACGGAAGAAACGACAAAATGACAGATTTATTTTGTTGATCTGTCATTTTGTCGATTCTTCCGTCGGCAAATCCCGTTTCTGCGTGCAGGTATTTTCTGTATCTTCAAGTCTACAAACTTTCCAAGAGATAAGATAGACGTTTTTCCTCAATTCAGTTGAGATAATAACGGGAAAACAAGTCGTCTGTTCTGAGCTCTAAGGCTCACACTAATAATCATCTTAATGATAGAGACATACATTATTGTACCAAAATGGAGATCTTTTACAATGTTTTTATTTATATGGGTACAATATCGGTTTTGTCTCTGATAGCGATATCTTCCAGACAAGCATTGGATGAACTTACCGAATCTACAGGGTGGACGGGACACCGACGCACAATCGATTACCATGGATCATATACATTTTTCATCAGAAATTAAAAAAAAAATCAATTGCTGCTTGTGTCCTACAAAGTGCAATACCAACACGGTCAAAATGTATGGTACAGCACAGAACATTAAGGGGTAATCATCAGAAGTACTGATCCGATTTCGAAAGTGCTATAATTATTATCTCCGAGTATCATAGGTACCTATACGTAAAAGGTGTAAATAGACCCTTAACATATCCGAAAGGCACTTGTTCTCCCTGTCTTTGCGATAATTTTTCTGTTCTAGACCATTCCTGGGAACCTTCTAGTTACGGAGATATTGGGGGTCAAAGTTCCAACTTTTTTACAAGTTTTTTTTTTTTAAATTCATGTTTTTAATGTAAGATTTTTACTTTACACACCTCCACGACCCCCGTACCATTCAATCCATCCATCAGAACAATGCTTTGAGTGCTTTCCATTGAGTGCTACCGTATCACGTGATTTTTCACCTAAAAAAAAGTCGATTCTCAGCAATAATTTTTGCGTGAAGTTACTTAGTTTGATGTACAGAATGCTTGGTTGACGGCTATGTGAAGGGTCTGTTTACACCCTGTATTTAAAACGATCTTGTGGGATATTTTCCGACTACAACGCGAAGAAAACAGCGTGCAAAAGCTAGTTTTAAATAAATAATAAGGGCGATAGCCAGCGGCAAATGAATCATCATTACCCTATGACACATTTTGACAGAACACAAACAAAAGTAATTCTTAGACCACATTCTACTTCAGTAAAAAAATTCCGTCTATCAAAGCAATAGTCGTCCTAACTTCATAAACGGGAAGGGAGGCGCCTCGGATCCTATCTAAGTAGGCCAATGGCTTGTTTATTAAATCCCCCTGTTTGGCCCTGTTTATTACGACAGTCACGACAGGTCAGGTACTTGGGGAAGCTTTGATGGTCAGTTCTCAAGATAGGTATCATTATTTTCGTGTTCAATTGTTTCTCTTTTTTTGTTGGTGTAAATGTGACAAGCTGAATAAAGACGCGGAAGTGAATCGAGACAAAACTTTGAAAGGGTCGGGGGGCATTTGGGACCGGAACCGCGGTCCCGGATTCCTAAATACAATAATTATTTTTGAGTAGTCTCTTGGGACCACAAGAAATAAAAAGTTAAAGTAAAGTAAACAAAAAAGTTATAAGTAGTAATATTATTTAGTAGCACTTATAAAAGGATAGTTGTAGCGATAAAATAAAATAACAATATCATGTACCTATATGAGAAGAGAGAGAGAAGTATGAAGAATATGATTTGCGAATAATTTTATGTTACCAACGTAGCCCGAAGAATAGCCAAACTTAAGTGGCAGTGGGCAGGGCACATTGCTCGCAGAACGGATGGCCGATGGGGCCGAAAAGTTCTGGAGTGGCGACCGCGAACCGGAAGCGTTGGAAGGCCTCCCACTAGGTGAACCGATGATCTGGTGAAGGTTGCGAGGATCCGCTGGATGCGAAACGCACGGGGCCGGTCAATGTGTATAACTTCTAAATGTTTTTGTTGACCGTACTTTCGCAAGACGTAACTTTGTTTATTTTATTTTGTGGTCCCAAGAGACTACTCAAAAATAAATATTGTACTTAAAGGGGAATCCGGGACCGCGGTCCCGGTCCCAAAAGCCCCCCGACCCCTTTGAAAGGGATTTTAACGTAGAAATAATTCATATGTTACCAATTAGTACGTTATCTATTTTATTTACTTAATTTACGATTTGGACTCGCTCGTGACTGATTGGCCAGAGGAGGCAAAACAACGGCAGAGTTAGAAAGGAATGGGGCTAAACGCCTAGGCTTATTAAAAAAAAACCTAATTATTTAGAGATCTTGTTGGCAACATACATTAAATCAACGTTAAAATTCCTTTCAAAGTTTTTTCTCGATTTACCCCTGCGTTTCTGTTCACCCTGTTTTACGTAAGCTTTTCAATGTTAGAGGCCACGCACTGAGGTCTCGATTCGGCAGTCTTTGTTGATCAACAAAGCCGACCCGGAGCTTTCGGAGGCTTTCATTCAGCTTGTGCCGATCGGCATGCTCTACCATCACTGAATCATGTTCGGGTAGGCTCGATACAATTCGAACTCAACCGAGTGGTTTTTTTTTCCCGAACGTATATCTACACAGGTATTATAATATATGGTTTTGCCGCCCGTTTGCACCGAATCATGCATCCCACCCCTTAGATCAAGATTAACTATTTAAAAGTCGACTACAAAATTAACCTTTTTTGGAATGTACTAAAATACCCTCGACCACTTTAATGAAGGTACGTCCGGTTCGCCTTGAGCTGTCAGCCTCGCCACCACCTCGCTGACAGCTAATATTTTAGCACGGCATGACCTATTTTTAAAAACTTTGTTTAGTGGTAGCTTTGGAGGAAGACATCGAACAAATCCCCGTTTTTGTTAATACTATGAAGCACCCAAATGAATGTCTAAATTGTATTGCACCAGTGCATGATCGAATGCGGAACACCATAATACGCTCTAAGACATGCGTCGCCGATGTTGGTGATAAGTCCGCGAGGTTAAAATGGGACTGGGCGTGTCACACTTATAGGATGGATCAGATATTTAGATTGGCGGGAATAGTCAGAGAGTGGCTGCCTGAAGACGGGCGTCACTACCAAGGTAGGCCTAAGAGACGCTGGTGTGACGAATTAGACTCGTTTCTAACTTATGGGAAGATTGGAAAAGTATGGGGAAGGCCTTTGCATAGAAGTGGGACATAAAAGGCTCAAAAATCGTGCAATAATATCTAGGCGTCTAAGTGAAACTGAAAACTGGCTTGAGTGTTCTGGCACACTTAGGTACCTAGGCTAACATATGTATACCATCAGTGAGTGAAAGGATAAGTAAACTCCAGTAGCTTGCATTGGTGTCGAGATAACAACAAACTGTAAGGAAAATCCGTTTAGGAATGTGTGCCTATCACATTCCGCTAGATAATACTATCAGATTAAAGTAATTGTAGGACAAACGCCTATGAAGTATCCACGTGGAAAGGTAAGTGAATCTTCACGACTTTTTACCACTGTGTTTTCCTTCATCTTGTTACTGTTACTGTAAGCCTGTGTTATCCCACTGCTGAGCAAGGCTTTCATCTTGTATAGAACAACAAAATGGTGACCAATCGGAACAGTGACGAAGCAGGAATAACTCCTTCTATAGATTGGCTCTTCTTCTTTTTCTTAGCGTGTCGATGACAATTCAAATTGAGGCAGCCCAAAATTTGGCGATGTGTTTAGCACTTTCAGTAGCGTCCATCAGCTTCTGTGATGTGCAAATAAAAGGACAGGCAGGACACGATATCAAGTGTCCCAACGTTTGTGGAGCAACACCACGTTTACACTCCAGGGAACAGTCATCTATGAATCTCCACCTGAACAGGTTTTTCATTGGCTCTTGACAGCTTAGGTCACGGAAGCAAATACCTAGATAATAACTAGTTTCCTCTGTGAGTCTGACAGGAAAATCAGGAGTTTTCCCTGTTAGGTCTAAAAGCTGTTGTAATACAAATAATGCAATATATTCCCAACTTTCTTTTTTAATTAATATGGACAATGTCTCTTTGGTCTAGTGGTCTCAAGCGCGACTGCTGAGCAAGAGGGTCTGGGTTCGATTCCCGGGTCGGGTAAAGTGTTATTGGGTTTTCCATCAAGAATTTCTCAGTAGCAGCAACGGAGTTTGGATCTGTGCCCAGTTGATGGCAATGGACAAACTGGTGACATGTGGCTGTACTATTAGGTAAACCTCAGCCTTACCTTTCGGGGATAATAGGCGTGATGTTATGTTATGGTTATGTATATAAATGCTTCACAATAATTTGAAATGGGATGACCCGTATTTATCTTATTCTCCTTAAAAAAATTATTCAGTTATCTACTGACAGACAACTCACAAGCCGTCGAAATTTTGCCGATGGTAAACCCAATGTAGCACAGCGCTTGTATTGATTGAAAATGTAAAAGATTTTTCGTATTCTTCAAGAACTGCTCTTTTGAAATGTAGGTCGATGGGGCAACAAAGTCTCTTCTAGCCGGCACCCACGCTCCTACGAGATAACTGTCCAACTTTTGTCATTCCTTACAAGGAGTTCACCTATTGACTCCACGGTATCATTCACTTTTACGATTATTGGTTGTTATTACAACGAATTAGAGCACATTTCAGAAAGTACTATCGCTGTTGTGGTATTATCTGGAATGCTCTTCATTTTTTGGTTGAATGTGGTGTATAACAGAATATTGTCATATCACATCATACATGCTTCATCTTTTTCCATACATATCTACTCCCTAACTGTCATGAGTGACCACCACTTTATAGCCATATCATCTGAAAATTTAACTTTATTTTTCAAACAAAAAAACAAGCTTTTATTAAAATGAAAAGAACAAAATTAAGTTTATCTATCAACTATTCAAATTTTCGTGTCCGTGCTATTAACCGTTGAGGAGGCGATCCTGGCTGCAGAATCAAGTCATGTCTGTCAAAAAAATGTATTATCACCAAACCCGATTGAGAAAAATTTTTGCATACCTACACGTTTGTGTGCAAACTTTTGCTTAATAGGTTGGGCTTGGGGGGAACTAGTTTGAAATTCAGTCCCAAATTCATTTGACCAATTTTTTATTTTTTATTTATTTATTTATTTGGTTAACCAACAATTGTTTGCACAATACATTCATAAGACCAATACATACTAACTAAGAATCCAAGAAACTAACTGACAAGGTAAGTTAAAAAAAGCTTATAAAAAGAGACGTCATATATTTGTCACTTGCATTGCTATGAGAAGACTTTTAAAGATCTTCCTGTAACACACACACACACATACACACACACGCACACAGTACACACACACATACACCGTTTACACATACTGTATAAGTGTAAAATAATAATAATTATTATTTTACTTCAGAACATTACAAGATCCATATTTTGTTAGTAAAAGTCTTAACCTAATGTTAGTAAAACACACTGTATATAAAAATGTAACGACTGACACGAAAAAAGAACGAATAAACCGAGCTATGAAAACATTGTATTTCATGAAATATTTCATATGTAGTAGGTATTATATAATGCGTTCATCATATTATGACGTTTTATTGATTCACTTTGTTTTTCAACAAACTGTAGAGTCACTATGTTTTTTATTATTTCCTATTTGTCAGTATGTGGCTAAGGTACTGTGTATGTAGGTACATACTTACGTATATTCCTCAAATGCATGAGTGTGCGGGGGCGTCATTCTTTCCTTATAACTGTAAAGAAAATATACAAACAAAATCTATAGAAAACTTGTAATATATTCGGTGAAACAAATGACTCTATAAAACCAGGAGGTAATCTGGAACAACAAGTCACGTCAACAAAACATTCTAACTTGAATCTTATACAGTCAAGTTAAAGCTCAATTTGTAGTCGAGACTTGGTCATAAACACCATAGTGGGTCACAGGATATTTTTCAACGTAAATTATTACCGTATCATTACTTTTGTATTTAACTAGGTTTATGGTTTGAATAACAGCGGTTCTATAGAAAAATATTCGGACTATACTGGGTAAATATAACTTTGGCATTGGCACAAACAAATCCCATTGGATATTTTATTATTGTGTTTTAGCCAAGATTATGAATCTCAGATGTCTCTTCACGTGTGTGATCTGCATTTTTGTGAAGTGAAAAGTAGGACCATGAACACAATTTCTGCCAATTTACTTCATCGTCGTCGTGTCGATGATTCCCTTTTTTATAATCAAATTAGTTTTGACCAGAACTCTGCCAGCTCGACGGCTTTGTGGCTTCGGACAGGTCCCTAAGAGTGCAGGTGGAATTACACATAGAGCAGGACAGGCGGTGACTCATAGTTTGTCTTGAGGCTCCACAGTCACTGTTCAGCAGGATCCGGTGTTACAGGAAGCCGACCCCAATACTGAATCTATTTCATAAGAGGTGTATCTTAACAACATAGAAGTGATAAAAGAAGTATAAGATTAAAAATCTAGCCGTAGGTACGGTGTACTTTACCTACTTCTTTCAATCTCTTCTAAAAAATAGACGTAAAGATTGTAAAAGGACTAAATCCAACGGTGGATGGATCTAGTTAATTATTAATTAAGCGCAGTTCGAAGAAATCTGGTAAAAAGTGCGACGAAATGACACTTGGATTAGTAATCAGAAAGTAGGTTATAGCTCTGCATTTTATTCTAATACCTAGATCTCATAAAAGACAGTTGATGTAATTGGGTTACCAATAGATTACTGACCTTCCTCAGTAATTTTATGACTAGCTATTAAGTTAGCTATTAACATTTTCAATGGATCCCCTGAAAAGCCAACCAGTTTTTTTAAGTGTGCCTCCCGCTCCCTGTCGAACGTTCAAGGAAAGACTCAAGCTATGGCGAAAAAGTGTTTCCTTACCCATTTGTGCCACTTGCTGAGAATCTTCCTCATGGACACAAGCTGCCATAGCTGAACTGGAAGTCTTTAAATAGACTTCGGACACAGGTTCGCCGAAACAAAGAAAAGTGTTCAGGTGGAGATTCATAGATGACTCGGCCCTGGAGTGTAATGTGGTGTTGTTTCACAAACGATGGGACACCTTAACATTGCATCCTGCTGCTTGTACATTACAGTTGCAGCTGTCGCTGCTGAAAGAGATAAACTCGTCGCCAAATTTTGGGCTGATTAAATTTAGGTCACCATCGCTACACTAAGAAGAATGATTCCACGGAAGAACTTTTTTTTCTCCTAAACCTCATGTTAGCCAAATTAATAGAAAGCGGTAAAATAATGGCCAGCGCACACCGGGAGAGGCAGTGCATTTTATCTTGACACAATGTAAATTCATACGTAGCTAGTGCTAACAAGATACAATGCCGCGAAGGAAAATTCCTTTGATGCCCTGGAGTCGATTTCTAAACATTGGAATCCGTATCTTGTTACCACTAGATACGTATGAATTTACGTTGGATAAAGATAAAATACACTGCCTAGTCGTTCCCGGCGCTGGCCTTAACTGTGAAGGGAGTGAACCTTCCATTCGTTACTTCCACGCGACATTACTTACAGGTTACAAACCATAAACTTACCATAAAGGTTGGTACCTAATGAATAATGATGTCATACTTCACCGGCGAACACCCTGCTCAGCATACTGATTACGGCATTATGTTCCCAGATTAGCTGAGATCCATTTGATTCGCTAAGACAGAGAACATAACCATGATATTATCTCGCCTGTATACCGCAATAGGAAAGACCCAGCTACATCTACGGGCTATTTGGCAAAGCCGTAGGACACACAATGTTATCATTCTTGTTAAGATTGAAGTTTTATTTAACTTTGCTTGTTTATACAAGGTGTTAGACCCTTCACGAAGCCGTCAACCAACGGCTGTCATTTGTAGATCTTTGGCAGTCGATACAGGTAGTCAGTGGCCCGAAAGTCTGACAACCAGTCTTACCAAGGGGTATCGTATTACCCGGTACTAACTGGGTTGTGGAGGTCAGATAGGCCGCCGCCCCATGTAAAGTACGGGTATTCAGCTGCATCCTGTTAGACTGGAAGCCGACCCCGACATAGTTAGGAAAAGGCTAGGCAGGTGAGGATAAAGTAACCTAGGCTCGTCAGTAATATAAACTCCGGCCTGCTATTGGAAATAACCTAGTGGAAAATTCGAAAAGGAATCAACATTTTATACAAGAATCGAAGCCAGTCTTTAATTCTTTCTTTCTTTCTTTTCATTATTTATGTGAAGACACTGCCTCCTAAGATACAGGATCTTCCTAGTCTAGGAGTCAGGGCCCAAATTTTGTATTGACTGTCCTTTACCCTTTTGTATTTGTATTTTAATGTGCCAAACTTGTACTTTGCTAATAAATACTAAAGACTATTCTCAACATAATAATCATTATCTATGCATGTTTTGATGAATCACTTGATAAATATCTATGTGCAACGTAAAATACTTCTCGAATGATAAATTACACCAATTACTACACGTGATTAAGGATCACACTTGAACTACTACGTAATCTAGGCAAATGCGTAAGCGCAGTCAAGGGGAAAAACATTCAAGGTTTCTAATCCATCCATTACAAGCTATCTTCGACCTTGTTCCAACGCTGTGTGAATTAAAGTCGTTTTGTAAAGGGTTACTAACTCATGATCATGAGTCATTAGCACTTTCAAATAGCAAATAGGTGATTCCTAGCTAGATAGATAGTACAATCAAGACTTTATTCGGATTATAGCAGATTTCGAGTGGCAGTATACAGAGTGGAAAGAAAGAAAGAAAGAATGAAAAAGTATTTATTAGACTCACACAGGACAAAACAAAAAAAAATGGTTGAATTCACAATAAAACAAAAATTATACACCGTGACTCTTTAGTCGTCTTACAACGGCAGCATTTCATGTATCCAATGACTACGAACTATTCAAAAAAAAAAATGGTATTTTATGAGATTTTAATAATTTAAAAATAAAAATATTATTCAGTATCATGACGTAGTTAAAACACCCTGTTGCGAGCTATGATCTGGTGGACTCGAGCGCTGGGTAGGCACGTTCTCCCGTGTGACACGGAAAAATCATTAACAGGATGGTTTACAATTTTATTGTAATGTTTTATTCATTTTTCTTTCTACCTACTAGGGTGGAAAAACAATATCGCGCCTAGAGCAATTTTATGTCGGGTACATTGAGTGGACCACCTTTGTAAGACGCCAAAAAAGTCACGGTGTATAAAAAAGTAAACATAAGAAAGAGATAAAACAAATTAAATTGGTCCTGTACGAGGCCAAAAGGTCCCTATCTCAGCATGCTGCTGCAACATTTAAAAAAAAGTCACAGCGCCGGTAGGCTGGAAGGGACACCGGCGCACCAACACCTACCACGTATACAGTAGGTCCATCACTCTGAACACACATAGATATTTTTCATGCAGCATTTCTGCTGCAACCTAAAAAAATGCAATACAGGGTGTAAATAGACCCTTAACCTAGCCGAAACGCACTTGTTGTCCCCGTCTTTGTGATCATTTTTTTGTTCTAGACCATACCTGGGAACCTTCTAGTTACGGAGATATTGGGGGTCAAAGTTCCAAATTTTCACAAGTTTTTTTTAAAATACATGTGTCTAATGTAAGATTTTTACTTTACACACCTCCACGACCCCCGTTCTATTCAATCCATCCATCAGCACAATGCTTTGAGTGCTTTCCATCGAGTCCTACCGTAAAACGTGATTTTTCACCCCAAAAAAAAAGTCGATTCCCAGCAATAATATTTGCGTAAAGTGACTTAGTTTGATGTACAAAATGCTTGGTTAACGGCTATGTGAAGGGTCTGTTTACATCCTGTATTAACACGGTTAAAATGTATGGAACAGCTGATTTTTGTTTTAATTACCGATGAAAACCGACCTATCGTTTACCGATTCTTATATTATTATGTTTAAATAGTTCTGCTTTACCGTTTTCTCTTCTTCTTGTACACACTATGTCTACATCTCTTTTTTAGTATCTCCTTTCGCAGGTATGCTGGAAGAGATTTCTTTAGAAATAAGCATCACCTTTATACTGTTTTCTTTTCCTTTCTTCTTTTCTGTATTTTAGTGTGTACATAAATTGTTAAATAAATAAATAAAAATTTCGATGTGGGGGGTTCAGATTTCAGCATGATGTAGGTACCTACTGAACACGTGTTAGTTAACCGTTTGTCCATCGGTGTCCCTTCCACCATGTGTATTATAAGTCCAAGGCAATAAATACCAACAATAGATGACAATGAACTGATCCCAGTGGGCGAGGGTCACCGGGCAAAAGAGCCCGTTAGACTTCCACGGTTCTTTAAACTTTTGACAGCCATAGTCACATATACGTGACAAGCAAGCGCGTGCCCTGTACGCCAAACGACACAAATATGTGACAAAATGGTAGGTGAAATTATGGTTTGGCGTGGAGGGCACGCGCGTGTGTTTATGGACTGGCGGTCAAAAGGTTAAATATTACAACTTGTCTGGTCAATTTAGCCTCGGTTCAATCTAGTTTACTTGACTGGCTAACATTAGGTATTTCAACAACAGTTTGACATTCGAAAAGAAACGTTTACCTCTTCTATCCGAATACCTAGTAACCTGGATGGCCTTGCTACGACTTTTAGAAATCACTCCGGGGACTTTCGTTGAGTTGATGAGCTGACGAGGCAAGAATATAAAGCATCTCTGAGTCATTGAGAGTATCTGATTCATCTAATCTAAGTTAAGACATGAACCATAATAATGAATAACTGATTGTGGCAAAGCCAGTCTATTTTCCTTTAACTACCTAAGATAAACACTCTTCGGGCTAAACTATGCAGTAACGCCATCTAGCTTATAAACTTAACAACTCAGAACAGCTCAAGAACAATGTTTGACAGTGCATGGTCACAACATAATTATTGCCGCAATACTCTTGATGTGCTCAGTTAGTTCTTGACTCATAGGATAGGTGGCGTAACCTCCGTGATACAAAAAAAAACGCGTTTTGAGGTTTAGCTTTACAACTTGGAAGTGATATAAAAAATATAAGATTAAAAATCTAGCAGTACGGCGGGCATAAAACTTCAGATTGAAAGAGAACTACATCCAACGATGGATGAAACATTAAGCGCACTTTAGGAAGAAAATCTTGTAAATGATGCGACGAAGTGATAGACCTACTTGGATTGGTGATCAGAAACTAGATTCTCTTTCGACGATCGAGTTTATTAAAAGCAGGGGTGGAGAGAAATTTCGATCTTAACGTGAAAAACATTACCCTCCTTCTGGGTCAGTCGGGTAAAAACTAGATGATATTTAGCTACTTGCAAGACTCGTACTGTCTTGTAACTGAGTAGGTATGATGAGTACGATGCACGCTTATTACTATCTACTTACTACGTACTCAGTCACCTTTTCCTTTATCAGATTGTCCATTATGTAAACCAGCGCCTGTAATTCTTCATGCCGAGATAAATAAAGAGACGATAAATAAAGAGACAGGTAGCCCTTGTCGGTCGTGGATTAGCATAGGATGTAAAAGTATGGGCATCGGACCCTTGACAAAACCGTCAACCAAGCATTTTGTAACTCAAAATAACTTTCCGCAAAAATTGTTGCTGGGAGACGACTTTTTGCGGTAGGACTCAATGCAACGCACTCAAAACATTGTGCTGATAGATGCATTGAACAGTAAATAACAGGGGCCGTCATGGAGGCAATTGAAATAAAGTTATAAGATACAAACGTTGTATTTTATGTACTGTGTATTTTAAATAGGTACTCGAAATTATATCATTAAAACTAGTATAAGTTATTTTTGTTTGGATAATGTCAACAAGTGTTAATCACACTCGTTCAACGCATTTCAATGCCTCAATGCGTCGTCTAAGTAAATGTCACCATTGCGTCTAGAGTGACCATGAATATCTGGTACTTGTGTACTTTTTACCGACAGTCCACAATATGTCAAGAGGAGTTTATTAGTCAAAATTACGGTAGACATCTATTTGCATTCTAGCGGCTCAAACTTCGTCCAGTAGATTACTGTCGTAGAGAAGCTGCTGGGTCTTAGCAACATATTGTATTAAGTCACAAACGATCAAAAGTCAGACTTTAGCAAGTAAAAGGATGCAAGACGATATGGAGTATGTTTCAACCTACTCCATATTTACATATGCTCATTAATAAGCAAAAGCTAAGGAAGTAGTCTGGCAGGTCAGGTAAATGTTTCCAGAATTTTATATATACCTACCTTTTAATTGCACTTTATCCTTTGGAATTATAATTGTTTGACTGACTATAAATAAAACAATAGATAATACCATTCCTAGATGTCTGCCATCTTCACCAAAAGTGGTTTTCACTTTTCACTCTAGCAAAAAGAAGATACTGTCCCGTACCCAACATGTAGCATGGCGACCACAGCGCCTGACATTTCATCACTCCAAACACTCGTGGAGGAAGTGGCGCTCTGAGTTTAAGAAGGACAAGCCTGATTGATCATTTCACCGACTTCCTGTTACCCGAGGCCACCCACCATTGTTGGTCGAGAAAAGTCGAAAACTAATTAGCCGCCATCTTGAAACGGTAGAGTTCATTACTACACGTGACTGGATATTTACGAATGAAATTCGAAAGTGGAAAGTCTTGCTTCTTTGCGTATGTCCCAGCTACCGTACCCTTGCTCGATTTGTAACTGAAGTGAATAAAATTGTAAGATCAATTTTATTTAAAGCAAATTGTGATGTTCCAAATGTTTTCTTCTGGCCAAAAATCGTAACAGATTGATCGAAAATGTTCATATTTAACCTCAACTTGTCGTTTACCTTATCAGTTTACTTAGATGCACGAATCACATAGCTGTGCAGGTAGGTAGCAAATTACTGGTCGTGCATCAAAATCCATCGACATGAGGAAGAAGTACCTACGAAGCATGATTTATGTTCAGACATTTGAATAAAACTGCAGCATATTATACTTACTGACTTCACGTTCGACTTTTCTAGAGGTACCTTTACATAACACCTCGCCTCTAATCCCCGAAGGGTTAGACAGCCCCGGATCTTGCATTATTTCGTGGCGGGGCAAAAACTGAAAATGCCACCCCTGCCTGACAAAGCCATAACCAGGAATTTGGGTGGGGACCGATTGAGGGGGGGGGTGGAAGCTAAACCATTATCAACAACTTTTGAAAAGCGAAATTATGTCTACCATCTTTGGATTTAAATAAACAAAACAATCAAGGGCGCCTAAGGCTCATTTCCGGGAGGTGCATCTTTAGCTTTCAGAAATTGTGTCATTTTATATATATATTCTGAAAAGAATGCAGAATGTCAGAGCGAGCAAAGCGAGCTCGAAAATTTTAGCACTACATCGGATAGGTTAGATTTTCTTTTGACCATTCATACATGAGTTGTGTAGGTACTCAGACGCAACAGCGAGCGTAGCGAGCTCGAAAATTTTTGCACCCTTCCTCGGATAAATTAAGTTCTTTTCGTTCATTCATACAGGAATGTGTACAGGATGAACTTTGTCTAGTTGTGGAGAATTCAAACGTATAATTATAATGTATTGGCGAGCGAAGCGAGCGAGAAAATTTTTGCATTTCGCCTCGGATAGGTCGATTGTTTATTTTATTATTTTACTATACTGCCCGTTAGTAATCACAAAGTTGCGATAATGCTGAGTAGTGTATTCGTCTACCAAGCTTGAATTTGCCGCCCCATAAATTTGCCGCCCGGGGCACAGGCCCCGCTTGCCCCCCCCTAGATCCGGGGCTGGGGTTAGGCAGAGGTGTACGTAATAGTACACCCACATTTCGCCAGTTATGTTTAAGTCCTATGTAGTAGGGGGTGAGTCTATTGCCATTAATCGGGCACAAATCCAAACTCCGTGGCTGCTAGTGGAAAATTCCAGATGGAAAAACCCAATAGCACTTTTCCCGGCCTGGGAATCGAGCCCAGGACCTCAAGCTCAGCAGTCGCTGCACTACTAGACCAACGAGGCAGAATACCTGATGGGTCAATAATCAAAACAATAAGATACCAGACCCACCAGATATTAGATACCTAAAAAAGATGTTTTTGGGCAGGAAAATTATCTGGAGGTCTTTGTCCTTTTGTCAAATGAAAGTTCACTGTTAGTGCCATCTGAATGTATCTCGCGTGGCATTCCGCTGCGTGACCTTTTAGCGACGAGGCGCCACCGACATTCCTTCATCTTCCAAACCCTTTGGAAACCATTTCAAAGGTAGAAGTTACTTGTATTGTAGCACTTTCAAAATCTTCTACAATCTTCTTACAATAATCTTTGTTATCATTATCTATAGCCACACTTAAAGAAGTAATAAAAATATATTCATATGTAAAACAAGAAAAGTATAAAAAATTCGTCTTCTTTGACCAAAAAATCATAGACCATTTTTTTTCTTAATAAGTGAGTATCTAATTCTTCTCGCATGGAAATCCACGTGGAAATCTTGTGGGGTTGACTTGCTTCTGATTTGTTGCCTTTCACGAAATTCTGTATTTCTGAAAAATTCAATCTCCTGTCTGGTCTAGCCCAATTTCAGCTTTCCAATCGCTGATTTGCATAAGAACGCAGTAGGTACGGTATTTCTTGTGCTCATAAAAATATAGGAAGTGCACCGTCATCGACTCTTAGGTATGTCGACGTGGCCCTGAGTACCAAATAACAGATTTTTGCCAAGCATTGTGAGGCTTTATTCTGAGAACAACTAGTGCCGAATTCGTAATGTCATGGAGTGAAAGGATTCGATTCAATGCGTCTGGAATGTTGGTGTCTGCGTCTAGCCATTGTCTATGTAGCTAGAGTACAGGTACGAATGTTTTGAGGAATTTGTTCGGGGGCATTTGTATAGATAGTAAATAAGAATAATTATGGTACCTAGCTTATGTAGCAATACGTGAGGGTCTTTTATTTTAGCCATGTAACTAACTTGCGAAGCGGTGGATCATCATCTAGCCTAGCCTTTTCCCAACTATTTTGGGGTCGGCTTCCAGTCTAATCGGTTGCAGCTGAATACCATGCAGTATTTGACACTCGACTGCTTATCTGACCTCAACAACCCAGTTAGTACTGGGTAATACGGCCACCGACTACCTGTAACGACTTTCAAAGATCTACAAATGGCAGCCGGGACCAAAGGCTCAACGTGCTTTCCGAAGCACAGAGGAAACTCGGAATGTAATGGGTGGTCACCCACCCACGGACCAACCTAGGCAAGCGCGGCTTAACCTGAAGATCGATCCAAGCTTGGTATTGTTTTATTTTAGCTTGCAAAGCGGTGGATCTGAGGGATAAATGCACTAACTGCGATCACAGTAGAAATGACTGATGAGAGACCATTTGTTGTACTGACTGCCTGATAGACTAAATAATTCGGTACTAGTTGCTTATCGTAACTGCCTCGTTGGTCAAGTGGACACAAGCGAGACTGCTGAGCATGAGGTCCAGGGTTCGATTCCCGGGTCGGGCAAATTGTTATTGGGTTTTCCCATCAAAGATTTCCCAGTAGCAGCCACGGAGTCTGGATTTGTGCCCGGTTGATGGCAATAGGCTCGCCCCCTATTACATGAAACTGGCGGTTGTTTGTTTACAATTGAACGAAGCAGCAAGAGTATGTCGCTAAGAGTATCACTTCATGTTAAGTTTTATGTAGGATATTAAATTGTGATTGAAACCATATCTAGCCTACCATGACTCACAATCCCCCCCCCCCCTCCAGCCGACGAACCTAGTCCTCCACATCTTCAACTACTCAACCAAAGCAGTAACAATAGAGATTGCGTAAACAAATCTTAGTAACCCAGCCCCGACGGACCGGTTCGACAGCTCTTCATTTCATGGAAGCGGTTTCCTCTACTCGGAACAATTGCAATTAATATCATTAATCCGTCTCTTTAACACGCACTTAATTTAATAACTAGTTCTGTAAGTATTTTCTCTTGACAGCTTGCGTATGCACCGATTGTAATAATAAATTATCCTTGTTAGAGAAATGGTTGTTACCATGTTAATTAATTGGCCATTAATTATGCAATATCACGTTAGTTTTACCACGTCATATCACGCCATCATATCACGTTAGTTTTACCTGAAGGGTTTCATTTCATTTCATTTATTCATGAACAATTTACGTTGTGTTGAATATAACATAATAATAATATAATACAACATGCAATTTACATACAATTATTAGCAAACAATTTTAAATATGATGTCAATAGATTTTAGTTTATAAATAATGCCAAACGTTAAAAAAAAAAGTCATTCATTTAATATTGTGTGCCATAAGTTCCGATACATACATCATCATCATCATCATCATTTCAGCCGAAAGACGTCCACTGCTGGACATAGGCCTCCCCCAAGTGTCGCCACATTGACCGGTCCCGTGCGTCATACATACATTTTTCTAATAAAAAGGCTTTTAATTTTGCTTTAAAGTTAGGTTAAGTAGAAGTGTAGAGAACCGCCATGAAATAGGGAACGGGTACACTGCCACCAAGCTGCAGGACAATATGCTCAGTAGTAATCAGAAACATCTTCATTGTGTCATGCTACTTGGAATCTATCCAACATAAGTTATATAGAATCAGGCGTCATTTTGCGGAAAACCATGGCATTGAATGTTATAATAGATTTTTTTTAAACTTAGACCCGCACTAGGAATTTCTCCTGTATCGTGGGTGCGTTTACAAACATTTAAACTCATATACACAAACAGCCAGACCCGGAGCAGATACCTGTAGGTAGGTCATACAAATATTTGCTCCGTGCGGGGATCGAACCCGCGACACGCAGCGTAGCAGCCGATCGCTCAGCCATTGCCGTCATTGTTATGCAAAATATTTAGTTTTAATTCTGCGAAAACGATTCAGGCCTGGATGCAGGGTGCACCGCCCTCCCGCCCGCAAAAATATGTGTATGCAGGTAAAGCAATAATAATTAGCATTCCATGCACCGACATATGTTTCGCTCCTCCAAGGAGCATCCTCAGAAGGACTCGACGATCGCTCGGGCGCGTGTTCACGCGTGTATATTTGCGCAGTGGCTGTGCAATTGACTGCTGTGCTTCGTGTCGCGGGTTGGATTCCCGCAGGGAACAAATATTTGTATGGCCTACATGTAGTTGTTCCGGGTCTGGCTGTTTGTGTATGTGAGTCTAAATGTTTGTAAACGCACCCACGATGCAGGAGAAATTCCTAGTGTGGGCAATGCTTTCTATAAAAAAAAAAAAACTAAATAATTTTCACAACATCTAATCTACCCAACATGTTCATTAAGTAAAGGTACATACCCTCACTTAGTGATATTTTATGATTCCCACTGAAGGACCTTTATCAACCATACTTTCGGTAGTTTCATTATACTTTATTTGTGCGAGGTCAAAGGTATCCGCACTATCAGATTTTATCATCAGAACGGATCACGATCCAAAGGCATACCATAGCGTGACGTTGCTATTGTACTACAGTTTTCTACAAGCATAGCGGGATCATTTAAATTATGCATCTGGTTCGCACCAGTGACAAATGCTCTGGTAGCCACCGGCCAAGTGTTCCGTCTCGAGATCTCGACTTATGAATAACAAATGTAATCTAATATTTATATCAACACGCTAAAGAAACTATTTTGATCCGGTAGCGAATTGATCGGAATAGCTCGAGGCCTATTGTGCGTAATTCTTTAATAGGTTTGACAGCTAATAGACCAAGAGCTGGAAATGTATAGGGGAAGGTATTTTAAGCGCTCAGGGCTTTATTTGTCCCTCTATTGTACCTATTACTCTGGGGAATGGGCAGCTTGTCTGAGCTATTTTTTTTTTGTACTGATCATTAAATTGACTGCCAAAATTTATTATTCGTTTGGGGAATCCCCGACTTGTAGAATTTCTAATATAAGACCAATATAGGCGCTTGAAGACCAATTTACACTTTGGAAACTTCAACTGTTGGCCTACGCCTACTCATTAGTTATTGCACTATGATGAATACCCGTCCGACAATGGTATGTACGTAGTAAGTTAATAAGTAGTTGACTCGTTATTTGCAAGGCTCTCTAGTTACAAGAGATATAGCAGTTAATTCTACATTTTATATGCAGTATGTTCCATTACCGTACAACTCGGATGGGCGGTATTTGGTAAACTAAACATATTTTTCGGTCCAAAAAAATCCCTCAGTACTTAAAAACCCGCCTTTTCAACCAATGTGTCCTGCCAACAATAACCTACGGTACCGAGAGATGGACGCTCACAAAGGAGGCTGTCCACGGAGCACGAGTGGCACAAAAAGCCATGGAGCGAGCCATGCTCGGCATAACCCTCTTAGATCGAGTGCAAAACACCGAAATCAGCCGTCGGACGAAAGTCTACGACGTCGGGGACCGGGCGGTGCGCCTCAAATGGACCTGGGCGGGACACCTGGTTAGACTTGGAGATGGCCGACGGAGCAAGGCTATGACCGACTGGTGGCCAAGGTTAGGCCAAAGAAACCAGGGCCGTCCTAAAGCTCGATATCGTCAAAGTAGTAAACACCTGGATGAGGGATGCACAGAACCCAGAAGTGTGGCAGAAACAAGGGTAGTCCTATACATGGCTGATTCCGGGCTGATACGATGATGATGATGTTTGCTTGCGGTAATTAAGATCGTTAGAAAGAGAGGAATCAAATCAAATCAAATCTTTATTGCTGAACACAGTATAAATGAATACATTAAGATGTTGAGTGAATGCGCAGTTCACTATGTTCTACCGCTTACGGCATGCAAAATAATATAGGGAGTCACATGACAGCAAAAATGTTAATCCTAAGGTAACCTGAGTTCATTTGTTCTTCTATGTCCCACTGCTTGGCAAAGGCCACATATCCTTCCAGGTACTCTTCTCCTGCGCCGTCAAACCAAGTTCATATGCTTATTTTAAATCCAAACCAACCGAAGTTATTCAAAATGGTAACAAAGCCACTGAATTCGCTTTGTTCGTGTCACCTTTCGAATCAGGTGTCACCCAGCAGGTGACCGCACTAAAATGGCTTGTAATTGTTATTTAATCTTGATCTAAACATAATTTATTGGTTCAATTCACGTGCAAGATAGGGTTGCCAAAAGTGCTATCCACTTGAGCTCATTTTTCTGTATAAGCTTTGGTAAAGAATGAACCATTGGAAATGAAACCAACTGGCACTCGGTTCATGAAGCGGGTAGTTTTATAGAAAATGATGATCGTTTTGTTATGCCTGACTGATCATTTGAAAAAGTCTGAAAGTAAATAAAATGATCTGCGAACGATTCTGTAGGATGAAATCCAGAGCTAGGTTTAGATTTTCTTAAAAAAAAAAAATAGGGAAACTGTGTTATGATAGGAGGTGAACTTAACTGGCGACATGCAGTTGTACTGAAGGAACCCTACTGCCTAACCCTGTGGGAAATACAGGCGAGATATTGTTTGTTACTTACTTCTCTATAAGCTATTATTTTGAAGAAACCCAACATCTTCCTGCAAAGAGATCCAAATTAGTTTCGGACAGCCCTGTCTTGCTCCTGGTCGGTAACGAAACAGTCATGATCTCACGACATTAGGCCGACGTTAATTATGACAGATAGTAGCTGCATTCACTACTGACTATTACTAATTCTGCACACCTTGTATGGATACAGATTTCAACTTGGAAACTGGAAGCTTTGGATATAGTTACTTGGAGATTAAAAGCTACTGCTGACTCAGTGTCCAAAGGCAAGTCAACCTGTCTTGTAAATTATTACTAATTGGAGCAATATGTAGCCGCAGAATTATTGAGTTGAGGACATCTGCAAGAGAACCAAGGTAACCGACGTAGCCCGAAGAATAGCCAAACTTAAATGGCAGTGGACAGGGCACATTGCTCGCAGAACGGATGGCCGATGGGGCCGAAAAGTTCTGGAGTGGCGACCGCGAACCAGAAGACGTTGCGTTGGAAGGCCTCCCACGGTTGCAGGGATTCGCTGAATACGAGTAGCACGGGACCGGTCAATGTGGCGACACTTGAGGGAGGCCTTTGTCCAGCAGTGGACGTCTTTCGGCTGAAATGATGATTATGATTAGATTAATTACCTCTAGAAGACCACCGGGCTAGAGAATCTTGCCAAAATGCAAAATAAATTATAGCACTAATTCGATAAACCGCGCGAGTCAATGTGTCATAAATATTAATGTGTGCGTGAGTATGAGTGTGCGTGCGCATGAGCACTTAATCAAACATAATTGCATACAAATGAACGTCTTAAGCCGGCAGTGAAAATACCCTTACGTATAATTAATTACAATTTATATTGACATACCACAGTGAGTTGTATTGTTATAGGATATTATAATGTTAACTAACCGACAGTTTATCATAGAATCGTGACTGTAATATTTAACCCTACCTCCAAAACTTGACCACTCAACACTAATTAAGAATTGTTGACTTACTTTTAATTTTCTATGCAATATATATTGCATATACTAGTCATTTGGTCAGTCACGGAACTTATGTACGGAACTTCGTGACTGACAGACAATACACAGCCTAGAAACATGCATTACGAAAGTCTTTGTCGAAAATCTAACGAAGTTATTCTGGACTTGAAGTTTGACAGATGTCAAAAAAGCCGCGGCCATGCTGTCAGAATGTAGGTCTAATGGAACCTGCACACCGAAGCCTGCATGTCGAAGGCATGTCAATGGAACACGTACGAAAGGTTTCGACATGCGGTTTTGGTATGTAGAGAAAACATATATACAGGCTGTAACAGAAAGGGTATAGTTATATGAAAGGATATGCTGCAGACCATCAAACTGAACATTTTTCTCCTTGAGTCCCTTTCTGTTACACCCTGTATAAAAAATTAAAAAAAGTACTCTTCGAAGGACAGAATTTGACCATTTTGGCTTTCAAGTTCAAGGAGCAGTTCTACGAGTGACATACCAGGCATAATTTGTTCTGAACATTTTTTTTGTCAGTTAAACATTGCTTATAGCAGTTAGTGCTCGAACAACCGGTAGTGTACATTTAGGTAGTTGAGTACATTCCAACTGAGACAGGCGGCAGGCAAATGTACGGTGAACGTGCCCCGCCCTCACAAGGCGCTACCGACTTCTGTTAAGGCACAGTTTATTAATATCATACAGGGAAATTAGTTCCGTTGTTATAGCTCCATCTAAGGCCGTAAAAAAACAACGCGAAAATTATTTGAAAAAATTGCTTATAATATTATACTCGAAATAGTAGGCATTTCGAGGACACTAAAATAAGATCAGGGAGCTGTGTCGGTCAAAATGCATTGTTTGTTTGACAGCACTAATTTTCGCGGAAAAAAACCTATAATTAATAACTCAGGAATCAACTTAATCTGTAATTAAAATACATCAAACTTAACACAGTCATAACAATCACAGTCAACTGATTTCGTTATGCACATCTAAACTGCGTTCTAGAGCTGTCACTGTCGTCATTGTTACAAAATATTGGCATTGAGAAAAATTCGGCGGTATATTCGGGCTTTTTCTCCATAGAGATCTACGTTAGGGAATGGGCAACTACAGTACTTTCACAGTTTTTATGCCTTGTGACTGGGACTATAGCTATTGTTGTCTTTGTTTCGACAATTCAAAAGTGCTTGTAACTGACCTATTTGAAATAATGCTTTGATTTTGATTTTTGATTTTGATTCTTTTATATCTTAATAAAACACTAAATTACTGCGCCTTAACACTGCCTGGTTGGCAATACAGGCGACAACCGTGACATATTGCCGTCACTAAGTTTTATTGAGCTCTTATTATAAACCAATAATAAAATAATTACCATAATCACAGCCGGATACGACACATTGTCGTGGACATAGGCTTAAAGTACTTTAAAGTTTTATTGCTTAATTAGTTCAGCCGTCGTAAAAAGAGATTTCCGGTAAAACTTCGGAAGCAAAAGAGATGATTGGCACACTCAGAATTACTGAGAAAGCACATAAAGCCGTTGATTCCGGCTGTCACTTGTAGATCATTGGAAGTCGCTACAAGTAGTCAGTAGCCCGAAAGTCTGACTAGCAATCTTACCAAGGACGTATTACCTAGTACAAACTGAGTTGTGGAGGTCAGATAGGCAGTAGCTCCACGTAAAATATTGGTACCTACAGCTGCATCCGGTAAGACTGGAAGCCACACAGCCTGCACACCACAAAGGTGTGCAGTTTAGTCCATGTGATACCGCAAAGGGAATTGAAACTATTTCTTCAGTGACGTGTTGAAGATTGATCTAAAAGTTTACTAGTGACAATTTAATATGCAACCAGTGTTTATGAATACTCACCAACACTCTCAATACATTCGAAGTTCCGCGTGGAAATACCACGATTGGAATTTATTGTTTACATTATGTGTATGGGTTTTCTTACTCTATTTTCCATAACCGTGCCAATCGATCAACAGCTGGATATAGGCCTGTGTTAATTTACGTCGTAACATCCGTGTCCCCTTTTTGCCTACAGGGGATTCCTGATGGTGCCATACAGTTTCCTTCTATAAATAGGTCTAGAAACCCTCAAGACTCGAATAAATAGGTTTTTTTGGGACAAGCGTGTTGCACCATTGTCAGGCACAGCATATCAATTGCAATCAAGGAAAAAAAGAATCAAGTCCCAAAGATTGCAAATATTTGCCTGACATACTAAGAAGCTCACTTCCACAAGCCAGCGACACTATAACCACTGCAACTCCTGAAAGCCAGAATCATCATTGGCGAACGCCAAAAAAGTCCCAAGGCAAGGAACCCCAACGAATTCCAGAAAACTGTTTAACTTTGTTGGATCCCACATCGATATGAATCAGAAAAGCATAACGAAGGGCCCGTAAGAAAAACATAATTTCGACTTTCCGCCTTATCAAGCAGGAGATAAAACAGCTAAGTCAATAGGCATAAAGAGACGTTTACAACTGTCTAATAAGCCTATATACGACACAACCACCGAACGAACCAAGGTTACCGACGTAGCCCGAAGAATAGCCAAACTTAAGTGGCAGTGGGTAGGGCACATTGCTCGCAGAACGGATGGCCGATGGGGCCGAAAACTTCTGGAGTGGCGACCGCGAACCGGAAGACGCTGCGTTGGAAGGCCTCCCACTAGGTGGACCGATGACCTCGTAAAGGTTGCAGGGATCCGCTGGATGCGAGACGCACGGGACCGGTCAATGTGGCGACACTTGGGGGAGGCCTATGTCCAGCAGTGGACGTCTTTCGGCTGAAATGATGATGATGATGAATAAGCCTAGCCTATCACCATGAATGGGTCCTGAGCGTTTATCCAACTGACTCTTGAATAAAGTCTACTACGTCGGCGGCCATGTCACTTCCGATTTAATCGTAGATGACGAGAACAACTTTCAACCGGTAAATCTATTAAGAACAGTAACATAATAAGATCCATGAAAATCTACTTAAACCTCCGTTTATGTCAAATCATGGTATCCGGTTCGATAAAACGGACATTCAAAGAGAAAACCCCATAGACGGAAGTAAGGAATTACCAGCTACTAATGCTTCGTACTTACTAGACCGTAACCAAGGATATTAAACCGAACCTTCCACAAACAAATAAAAAAGCCAAGTTTGCGTCATAGCTATGACGTGCTAAGCCATTTAATTCGTAGTTATATGATATAAACATTTATATCTCCTGATGTTAAATAAAGATAAGGTTGATGACGAAGCACGCGTATCTACAAAATCTCAAGTCATTCAAAACGAAACCTTGAAGAAGATTTGCTTTTGTGAAGCTGGTATGACATAATGTGAAAACAAAAGCTTGGTGGGAAGTTCTGGCTATCGGATTAATGAAATGGGTACATGGGAATTGCGATTTTTCCAGGGAATCCGTCAAAATAGCAGGAATGATTAGGATACGGTAGACCCAAGGTCACGTAGGGTTAGCAAACGGTTTAGTGTCCGGAATTTTCAAATCTATGATAACATAAAACTTTTTAATACCTACCTCACACATCCGTCAACCAAGCATTCTGTACATCACACTAAGTAACTTTACGCAAAAATTATTGCTGGGAATCGACTTTTTTTTTTGGGGTTTTAAATCACGTTTTAAGGTAGGACTCCATGGAAAGCACTCAAAGCATTGTGCTGATGGATGGATTGAATAGTACGGGGGTCGTGGAGGTGCGTAAAGTAAAAAACTTACATTAAAAACATGTATTTAAAAAAAAACTTATGAAAAAGTTGGAACTTTGACCCCCAATATTTCCGTAACTAGAAGGTTCCCAGGTATGGTCTAGAACAAAAAAATGATCGCAAAGACGGGGAGAACAAGTGCCTTTGGTTTGTCTTAAGAGTCTATTTACACCCTTTATATCGTTGTAAAAATAGCACAATAAAGTTATACTAATCAAGTACACATAATAAAGTTATAGGTACTGCGGAATCTTTTCTTCAAATGTCCAGATTTTTCTCCGGAAATCCTAGTAATGTATCTGGACGCCCAAATTGCATGTCACTCTTCTAATAAATTCTCTGCTGAGCGTAGCTCTGGGTCTATTGCATTATGCTTAAGTCAACAGGGGTGAAGAGGAAAGAAGAGAAGACACTAGTGCCGTAATGTATCCAAAACAATCGGATGCGGCTTCGTATAAGGTTTTGAACCCTATACAGGTGTACCTAAGAGGTCACGCGATTCAATCTCAGTGAACGTTTTTATGACCACTTAACACGTGATAAAGAACTGCATTCTTTATAACCATAAACCTTGGTGCACCTCTCTATTCATGAGTCAACGTGCCTTACTCACTAATTCTTTTGAAAAGAAAAGTTCGAACTCCCTTGTCACAAGACTCACAAAGAAGGTCGTTTTCATATGAATCATTCGATTTTGAAATGTTGTTCGAGTTACTTATAAATAAATAAGTAATAGGTAAACGTTGACATTTTCCCAGTTTCGAAACAATTACGGAATAGAAAAAACAAAACTGATATCCTAGAAGAGTGAGAGGATTCTACGAATAGTTGGAATACTTTCTTTTTTATCGTCAGCCATTTATAATTTACAAGATACCAGTAGCGAAGGGTCATTTTTTGTTACAGGTAAGCCGGAGTACATATCTTTAATCTGATTATATTATTTGCCTATAAAATACTGACTGTGCCATTTTTCAAAGGGAATCCGGTAGGAATCGAGTTTTATGGAACCTTCGCCACTGCAAGACACTTTGAATTTTTAGGTAGGCTTTCATGCGACTGCCACCATTGCTACAGTTAGATTAGTCAATGGCGATAAGAAAACAGTCACCACACTATTTTGGTACAGTTTGGCAAAGGATCTGACAACAGTATCGTTATATCGTAGGTAGTCACCATCCACAATGAAGCAGATTATCTGTTAGTAAATAAGTGTAATTTTAAAACTATGGATACGAAACTCGTGAATGACTGAAGAGACAAAAGTCGTGATAACGTCAGTTTTGGGACAGATTTCTGATGCAGCGTTTAAAACGAATTTGAATCCAAAGAGCATTGAAATAGATTGCAATAACGAATGATTAATTTAATCGTGAGGGTCTTGTCCGCACGCGACACCGTGTGTCTAGCAAACAATGAATTTTTATTTAGACGAGGTTTTTCCAAAGTCGGGCACTGCTACAGTTTGCGGATGTTACGGCTGGTCACTTTGCAGTCAGGGTTGTCGGTCCAGTTTTTACCCAACTGCGGCGAAGCCCAAAAGGAGGGTAATGCGTTTGTCCTGTATGTAAGTATGTATGTACTCAAAAATAAATCTTTGGGTAAAATTCCATGCTTCTAGACCCAGCGATTTAGCCTGGCGTTATCTGTCAGTGAATTAATAAATTTTACTAAGCAAATCGGTAAACCCGCTTGTCCGAATTGGGACGGTCTTGGTGGTTGTCTGGTGCTGTAATTACGAGTTTCGCTACAAAAGCCATTTTCTGAACATTATTATATTACTACTGCAGTGCAAATAGCATAATATTATAAATAGTGATATAATCCTGAGACGAGAGACGTGACTATTTTAACAAGTGATGATTCATTTGATTTGTGTTTATTACATAAATGTAGGTATCTTGGTAATTCCTATAAAGTCAACGTTGTCATAAATTAAATCAAGATTAGAATAAATTTCCAAACAGCTGATTAACGCTCAGTTTTTGAGGTCCTCACATAAAAAGTTCTTACATATAAAAAATCTTATTCGTTTTGAATTTTTTACAGTTTTTCCGTACAAAACCCGCCAAACTTCTTTGTGTTTTTTAGATGACCTGACTTTGTGAAATCAACTCTTGAACTATTTTTCTTAATTGAGTGTTCAGAAAAGCTCTGTGTCAAGATATCGAATCTATCCCAGTTTTGCGAAAATAACATAACATTACACCTGTAATGCCCGAAGGGTTAGGCAGAGACTTAAACATAATTGGCGCATGTGTCCCACATTGCGCCAATTATGTTTAAGTATTATGAAATCCCGGGTCGACGGTGCGTTGTGTTCCACGCGCGCCTCAAAGAGTGTCAGCATAATGACGGCCCCTCTAGAGGGCCAAAGCCTGCCGGGGTCGCGGGACTTATAGAATTACTGTGACCCTGGAACATAAAGGGCTATTGAAGGACACCATGGATTTTAGTCAGTACAATTCTGATAGTCACTCCCGCTCTGCCCTGGGTGGGAGGACTCATTTGATGATTTTACCACGATAAAAAAAAAAAAAGTTTTATGAAATAGGGGGCGAGCCTATTGCCATCAACTGGGCACCGATCCAGACTCAATGGCTGCCACGTTTGCCTAAATATAAGTAGATTTATTCGAAAGTGCGATGGGTCTGAAGTGACAGCCCTACAACGTCTGAGGATTCAAATGAAATGTATTGCCGTGTCCAAACTCATTACACGGTCTTTTTATTTATTCTCCTGTCAATAAAGACGCGACTGGCAAAATTCAAACGACGATTGCATACGAATCTGTTAGTAAAATTAGAGTAAGTACAGACGCCAGCCCATCAAGCTTCTACAATCTGTCAAAATTCTTTAATAGATTTTCAACTTTATTGCTAAAGCATTAGGTTTAAGGTTGATTGGGAAAATTTTACAGTTTCGTGTAGGTTGATGTGCTGACGTCTATACAAAAAAAAAATAAAGGAACAGCAAGTTTACAGTTGCCATTGTTAATAAAAGCAGTGTACAGTTTGAGAATTTGTTTTATATCTATCTTCACTTACACTAGGCAAGAAATGGACTCGGGCGTTACTTTACGGAAATCTATGACATTAAATGGAATGCAAAATATTTAGTGTTAAATTCTAACACTGTTTTAAGCTTTCACGGTTCTCAACTAAACTTATACTGTCACTTACGGGATATCTTCCGTGATTGTTCATTATTGCGTTATTGCGTTGCGTTATTGTTCTCCAGTCAACCCGCGATCATGGCGCTTGCAAAAGCCCCGAAACATCGGCCCAAAATAATGAACAATCACGGAAGGTATCCCGTAAGTGACAGTATAACTTTATAATTCTGAAAAAATGTTCAGCTTGGATGCAACATGCAGCAGCGCCTTCCCACCCGCAAAAATATGCACATGCAGGCAAAGTAATCATTAGCATGCCATGGACCCAAACCTATACTCGACACGTATTTCGGGGGGATCCCCAGGAGATTTTTTTCGCGAAATTTACACTTAATATTTTGCATAACATTTAATATCTAGGCGACACTTAAATTTTATGCTTAGGTAAATATTAGTATAAGGCCCGCCAGGGTTGCGGGACTGTTCGAAAGAGATACCGCAGCCCTGGAACACAAAGGGCAAAGAAGGAACATGGATGGGTTTTAGTCAGTAGAAGTGTGACATTTGATGAATTCACATCCCGGAAAAAAATCATCATCATCAATCATCACAAAAAAAAGGCCTAGGTCCTAGGTTAATATTATTAGTATCGCACGTTAGATTTTCATCTCATGCTGGTTATGCCCAGCAATGGGAGAAGTCGGGCTATAGATGATGCAGAACTTGATTTGTTTTATGTTGCTATGCAAGAACACTTTCGGTATTTCATCTGCTTAAATATGTAAAGTCGTCAGCGGGTCTCTTGTTATTATTACAATAAACGATTCACCATTTAAACAAAAACAAGAGAATTACAGAAGGTCCACAGTCAATTTCCAGTCACAATCTGAGTGAAATTAAGTAAAGTTGGTTGATGGATGGATTGTGTGAGGAATGATATGACAAGAAAAAGAGTAAATGATAGCCTGATGGCTGACACGGGAGAATGAAAGAAAAAAAACGTGTGGCTCCGACCCAAAGTGACATGGTGAAGGGCAGGAAGTAAAAAATGATCAATCTATGTGAAAGTAAGTTTTGTTACTGCTGCTGAAGCAGTGCCAAAACTGATGGCAAGTCGCACACATTTTGTCGATTACTATTATGGTGATAAAAATTGTGACTGCACTTTTGACTACATAATGGGAGTAAAATTATCCTAAACGAAGCCGAAAGCCACTTGTTCTTCCCGTCATTGTGATCATTTTTTTGTTCTAGACTGTACCTGGAAAACTTCTAGTTACGGAGATATTGGGGGTCAAACTTTCAACTTCTTTTTTGTTATAACTTTACTTTAAATACCTCCACGATCCCCGTACTATACAATGCATCCATAGGCGCAATGTTTTGAGTGCATTACATTGAGTCCTAACGTAACACGTGGTTTTTCACCCCAAAAAAAAGTCGTTTCCCAGCAATAATTTTTGCGTAAAGTTACTTAGTTTGATGTACAGAATGCTTGGTTGACGGCTGTGTGAAGGGTCTGTTTACACCTTGTACATAGTGAGACAAACACTGAGCAGAGACATTTAGTCGTAGTCAGTTAGGTACTTGATACGATCAATAATGGGAGTAATATCTTAGATGAGAAGAGGTTTACCTTTTAATTGATACCAGTACTCATGGTTGGTGTGAAAATCCTTCGAAAACTCAACAAATATTTTATGATCTGCCATTTTACATCATCATCTACCTTGCCCTTTCCCAAACTATGTTAGGGCCAGCTTTCTGTCTTACCAGTTGCGGCTGAATACCTCTGGTCTCTACAACCCAGTACAGGGTCATACGACACTCCTTGGTAAGACTGGTTGTCAGATTTCGGGCTTCTCACTCTTCGTAACGATTGTCAAAGATGTACAAATGACAGCCGGGACCAACGGCTAAACGTGCTTCATCCACCTATAGACCGACCATGGCAAGCACTGCTTTACTTTGAAGATCGACCCGTGCAGCGTTTATTATTTAGCGAATAATAAAAGTTTGGAACTTCTGTTCTTTTCTTTGTCACTTAAGCTAACTATTATACCATACCATGCACGGAAACTCAATTAGCTCACATCAGCAATAAAACGGTCCATCTAAGTATGTTTAAAACACACAAATGACTCATAATCGTCTTAGTAATGATAATATTCGTTTCTGTTATTAGATAACGCAATAAAGTTTAATAAAATATATATTTTTTGATTCTGGATTGTTTTTCTTTGAGAAGAATACTGTATTTTAGATCACAAAGATAACGATGAATTTAATATTTTTTATCTAATTCTTTATTATTGGATGCTGGATTTCAATAATAATTATTATGAAAAGACCTTATGATTTAAGTATAAATATTAAAAAAAACCTTCAGCTATTTATGTGGCAGCTTTTTTCTTTTTATACAAATTTATTTATATATTTTATGTTTGCAGATTTCGTTGATGTCTTTTCTATGGAAAGTAATTTTTCAGAACTCCAAAAATGTATAACGAAATATTAGAAGTTTTTCTTTTTGTATGTACTTTTGTAAATCGCTGTAAAAGAAGTAAATATCACTTGGTTAACAAGAACTCCCTTTCCACGTATAGTTAATTTGAGGGTTTTTTTACTCCCATGTCTGGTAAATTAATAATGCAGTTGACTCGGCTTGTATTCTTTTCAGAAGGGCTGTCATCAAACCTAGAATCTAACCAACAGTGGGAGATACCAATATCCTTAAAATCAAACCGCATAATTCCTTTAAAAAAACGGGGGTATTTCTTGCTCAGTAATTTCCATATCCTATTACAAATGGATCGCGACCAATCACAATTCCCAACCGGAACATGCATACATCATCGGAAGTCGAATGCTGATCTATTCTACTGACCAGTGTCACTGCAGACAGAGGTCTCGAAGTAAAAGGAAAGGAGGTTCGATCAGTGCCCGCGAGATCGCCCGCGCAAGCGCACGTGCGACGCTAGCGCCATCTTGCACAACACCCGCCAAAACTTCACTTTTCAAAGTGTGTTCTTAAATTGAAAAATCGAACGTGACAGTTGATTGAAAGTGGACTGGTTAATTCAGTTTTTTTTATCGTGATCATTCGAAGGCGTTGGACAAATTAAGGTAAAGCTTATCAACATTGTTTATCGGTCAACTTTGTAGAAGTAATTAGTATTTTTATTTCGTAATACCGTCTAAGATTAATTCTATTGTCACTGCATCACCGCGTGTTTCTGCTTTAGTTTAAACAAATGCAAAATAATTCGAATACGTATGTATAAACACAACACTGCACGAGGGCCATAAATCAATTGCTTTAAGTTCTGTTCTAAGTTTCAAGGAAATCCATGAAAAATTTAACTGGCAATGTGCTTTAAAGTGACATTCATAAAGTACAAAATTGGTCGCATCGATTTTTGAATCTTATTCGCTTGATTTCATAATAAAACGGAGTTGTTACTAAACATGTGTAATGCCTAAATTGACGACAATGGAGTTTTTTTCACGAATGCACTGCATGGCTTTACAGTTGTCCTTTCTGAAAATCGGGTGATCGAACTTGTCAGTAAAATAAGCACAGTTTGGACAGGGTACTCGCGAACAAAAGTTCATGGATGAAAAAAAAATATTTCGATTGGCAAATATCATTACCGTTGCGGACGTAATGGACCGATCACTATTATTTGTGTTCGTGTAATGATTATTTTAAGCATTTTATTTTTGCCAGGCCATAGCTTAATTGGAACAGCCTTGAGGCTCTGTCGCCAATATTTACGCAAACGCGTCGTCTCTGCGTTTCGGTTACAAAGTTAACTAATGACATAACGCAACTACATACTCGGCGATTATTGGATAATATTAAAAACTAATAAATGGAAAAAGTTTTTATGCAGATTCCTGGGCCTTTGCATAATTTTGTACATTCCTGTCTACCTCTCAAACTCAAAGCTCAATGCTTCGTTTATTTTTAAGTTTTAAGCCATTTACTATTTTATTGAACTCTCAAGGAATCTGTCAGTTAGTTGGAATTTTGAAGCTGCAGTTACAAAGGAATCAGGAATTTCTCGCAGTCACGGATGTATGTGTATTTGTGCCCCGTTGATGGTAATAGGCTCGCCCCCTATGACATGGGACTTAAACATAACTGGCGAAATGTGGGTGTACTATTAGGTACATCTCTGGCTAACCCTTCCGGGATTACAGGCGTGATGTTATGTCTATGTTATATTGCTATGGTCAGGTACTCTCAAGTTTTACGTACTTTCAAGTTAGGGATATTCCCTTTCATAAATTCTGTAAACTGTTATACTTGTTATTTTTTTTTCTGGGACGTACGTAAGTAACTGGTAGATAGGTACAACCTGCTTTATGGTGTTAAGATTACATGCAGGTTTTTTTTCAATGTCATGGTCTAAACAAACACTTTTCTTTATAATATTGACTTTTCTAACCTCTTTTTTTTTTGTTTCGGGCGTGAAATCCTCAAATCCCCTCCCGCTCTGGGCGAAGTGGAAGGGAGTGTCAGACTTGTACTGACTAAAACCCATCCATGTTCCTTCTTTGTCCTTTATGTTCCAGGGCCGCGGTATCTCTTTCGAACAGTCCCACAGCCCACTCGGTTGGAGTGTACGTAACGGGGCATTGGGGGAAAATCTCCACTCTTCCCCCTTGGGGCACCCCGACGTTAGGTTAGGTTACTTTAAACCCTGCATACAGAAATAGGAGCCCCGCGTAGCGGGGCTACATCGACCATTTCATAGTGCCCCGTTTCGTATCCACTGACCGCCCACTCTTCTTACCTCTTACATCACCTCAGTTTCAGTCACATGGTCGGGCAATTCAGCATTGTTTGCTTCAGTCAGGTAGTCAATCGATTATCCACGTAAAGCTATTCATGCAAGAATTTTGCAAGCATGCTACCGTCCTTCTACAGTTTATTTACCGCTGGGTATTAAGATGAGTAATCTGACGTTTTTGTAAAAAAAGTGTGTTCTACAGGGGAATCATTCAAGCTTCAAGTTAGCCACCTTTATGGCTAGCGGTAAATATTCGGTAAAAATGTAAAACATTATGAAGAATCAAACACATCACACAGATGCTGAATTTGACTAAATTCGATATTTATATATTTTCTAAGGCCTCAAAAGTATTCAAAATGTTATTCAGTTATTTTGAGAAAAGTTTGCCGTTTTTGTTACGTTTCATTAGGGTAAATTATTTACATGCGAAAGGAGTACGCGCGTATTCTCCCGGTATTTTGAACCTAGCCTTTTCACTTCACTGTTTTTACTGTCCTAATCGACATTTCTGTTAGAAGTAATTAAATTAAATATCATTATAAACATGTTTGTCATACATGTTTTTGCGACGCGTTAAGTAATTTAAATTATATGTACCGAAACATATAATCTAAATTACTTAACTTTATAGCTGCACCTACCGTAGATTTTGCTTGAAACTTACTTTGACTCGAAATCGGAAAAGGCACACAGAAAACGTTCCTTATTCAAAACATTTAAAAAAAACACCTTTCTTTACCTTTTAAAGGACATTTTCCCCCTACAATTTCCACGAAAACCTACATGTCACCTCATACAAGGCTATAAACCCGGAATACATAATAATGATGTATGTATACAATTATCACTTATTAAAACTTGTTATAATTGCTTACGGACTTTCGATTTAAGGTCGGAGATAAGAAAAAATATGTACTATTTCCTGGTTGAAACAAAAAACGATCGTAACGTGTGACACGGACTACGCATGTTAATATTCAAGTGTAGTATTACCACTTTAAGTGTGCAGTTCAAGGTGGCGTTGCTTGTCACGAAAATTTGCATCGATGTGTCAAACTTGGTACATTTATTTTAGTTCTGTGTTTTTCCGCCTGCACAGATTAAGTTGGTTGAAGTGTAAGTTCAAATCGCCTGTGGACATTCTGTTGATCAGATTTAAATAATAATGATTAAATCAATCCGTAATTATCATTATTGATTAAAAAGATATGACTTGTTACCACGTAATGTCAATGTCTCGACTTGGTATTTTTTTAAGGTGCGTTTAAATTTATAATTGATTGGTCTTAACTTTCTTTGTTCTGAGACTTTTGTATATCAAGGGTGTAAATAGACCCTTAACATATCCGAAAGGCACTTGTTCTCCCCGTCTCTGCGATCATTTTTTTGTTCTAGACCATACCTGGGAATCTTCTAGTTACGGACATATAGGGGGTCAAAGCTTCAACTTTTTCACAAGTTTTTTTTAAATACATGTTTTTAATGTAAGATTTTTACTTTACGCACCTCCACGACCCCCGTACTATACAATCCATCCAACAGCACAATGCTTTGAGTGCTTTCCATCAAGTCCTACCGTAAAACGTGACTTATCACCCCAAAAAAAGAAGTCGATTCCCAGCAATAATTTTTGCGCAAAGTTACTTAGTTTTATGTACAGAATGCTTGGTTGACGGCTATGTGAAGGGTCTGTTTACACCCTGTATAGTCAATATAATTTTATTTGACAAATACGAGAACAAAGAAATCGTTTCAGATTTGAGTTGACATAAAGAGCAAGTTGTTATTTATATTAATAAAGTTTCAATATTGGTTAATAAATAAAAAGAAGTCGTTTCACTTTCTGTTGTGGGCCATACATTTATTAAGAAAGTACCTATTATATACGGTCGTCGAAAGACACTTTAGTTCTGAATTTATTTCGCAATGAGCAAATGTGTTGAGGAGATTTTTGACCATGAAATACTTAAGAGTATAGGAAGGTAGTTCCGCTGGATGCGAGTCGCACGGGACAGGTCAATATGGCGAAACTTGGGGGAGGCCTATGTCCAGCAGTGGACGTCTTTTGGCTGAAATGATGATAGAAAGGGGAAGGGGAAGACCAAAGAAACGATGGGTTGACTGTGTGAAGTACGAAATGGTTAGCAAGGATGTGACTGCTAAGAGTGATAGCGACATATAGAAGAAGACATGCTGCGTTGAACCGAAAAAATCGGTTGTCTATAAAGTCGGTTTACTGACGTTAGATAGTTGATAGTTGAACGTGAAAACGTCATAAGAAATTACTGTTGGAATGGTTGCATTTTTCAAAAGAAAATTTTAATTTTATGCGTTTGATAGATATTTTGTATGGATATAGAGAAGGAGGTAAATGGAAATCACAATTGAATTCATCCAGTTACATTTATTTGTACGCATAAATAGATACAATTATGTCAATTTTTGTTTTACAATGTATATAGTTTTTACAAGTATGAATGTGCGTTGAGCAATTGTTTTATGGAACGCCTCAGAGCGAGGTAACGCCGCATACGTCATGTTTTTCGTGCGTGCAGCCGGTTCCATCGAATTATAAGACGTTGTCACGTCTATAAAAAATGGGGTAAGAATGGGGTTAATTTTTTATGAAATGTAGTTATTTTGACCGATCGCAGAAAAGCACTTTACTTCTGGTTTTATTTCGCAAAACCAACATATTTAAAACCTCGACGCCTTTTTAAAACAAAAAAACATCGCGAACAGTAGCAACGAGTGAGTGAGACTTAAGTATCGCACGTTCATTAACAAAAACCATTAAGAGTGAGGCAACATTGATTGATTGAATCGGGCCATCTCAGCCTCCTTACTCGAGTACAACACAATCATGGGCTTAAGTGGCCCATTCACTAACCTACATGGTGGTTGAATGATGCAGGTTATGCAGGATTGTGAATGTGCCTGTAGCCGGCGCGGCGGCGGCAGCGTAGCGTCGACATACACGGTGGATTTTTTCATGAAAGTGTGAGCTGTTTCCTTCGTGTGTAGACAGTAATTCAGGATAGTTTTGTTTTTTAGCTTATCCTGTTCTATTTTACTGCTGGGCAAATGCTCCCTCCAAATTTTCCCGTTCAATCTATCGAAAAAATCCAATTGATCCCACCGTCGGCATCGCCTTCGTGACCCAAAACAAATATAGCTGACGTGGCTCTAAAGGCTGTCCGAATCAAATGGAACTGGGCAGGACATGTCTGCCGCATGTCGGACGAACTGTGGGCCAAACTAGCACAAAACTGGTGCCTTAAACAGGACAGAATATTAAAAAAAAACTATTTTTTAGCCAACAGCTGCAACATGGTTCGAAATGTTAGAGCAGGAAAATATGGAACTTTTCCAATACATAATTATGTACTTTGGTGGAGGAAAACATCGTGCATCGTGGGGAAACATGGACTTATGGAATCGCCAAACCGTCCTGCAATATTATACAGGTTGAACATCTACGCTCAAACGGTTATCACGTATTCCTTACATCATCCCAAACCCCCCACATAAGCATTGATCTTATAGGTATTGCACTTTTGTGAAAACGGCTGTATCGTTTTTAATTACCCTTATAGTTGTATGTGCTTCGATATTATGAACTGGGGGGTTAAAAGAGATAGAGCTATACAGTTCGTCTAGCGCCATTTCTTTTCTACACTGAAATTACTACTGCTTTAAGACGTCATGGTAGGCCACCTGGACACGTGGTAACCGTTGGCGTCCCCTGTATAATTTAGTTTATCAACATCGTAATTCCTGTCAGTTAAATCTGACAGAGTGCATAAAATACAGCAACGTGTTACAAGACATTTACATACATATGTAATTGTAATGGACATCGCAGGCAATGTGTATGTAAATTGAATCGTCAGATATAATGTGACATGCGATTCATCTGCCGATAATTTTGAAGATAAATGCCTGAGGGTCTGACAGCTTGCTCCGGAAGGTAAAGAGCTGTTATCGCTTTTTTGGAGTATCGCATCGATGTCAGAAAGATAAGCTACTTGTGGATACAAGTATGTATCTTTTATTACATAGGTACACTGTTTTAAGATTTCACGGTTTACAACTAAATTTATACTGTCACTTACGGGATATCTTCCGTGTCTTCCGTCTTCCGTGTCTTCCGTTTCGTTATAATATCGGGAGCTCAAAATAATGAACAATCACGGAAGATATCCCGTAAGTGACAGTATAACTTTTATTTATTTATTTATTTATTTACAATTCAAGCACAAAAGTACAATAGCGGACTTAATGCCATAGGCATTTTCTTTTTTTTTTTTTTTTTTTTCTTTAATACATATTTTTGAAATACTTTCTCTTCTATTTAAAAAGTGGTAAAAAGAGTATCTGTAAATCCAGTCCTGCATGTTATAAACAGGTTCCAATTAAATAAAGTGGTGGATTTTCAATTAGGAGGAGCGATATCAAAAAATGATTTCAACAATCAAAAATTGTGGGTTTCAAAACTAATTTTAAACAAAAGATAGTCGTCCTCGATGGATCGCTTGCTGGAGCCCTCAAATCATACCAAATTTGCAGAACAACTCATGTTAGCATTTATAAGTTAGTAGGTACCAGTAGCGAAGGGTCAATTTTTTAAGAGGTAAGCCAGAGTAGATATCTTTACTGTATAGAATATTATTGGCTATAGAATACTGACTGCGCCATTTTTCAACGGGAAGTCGGTGGGAATCGGGTTGTATGGAACCTTCGCCACTGGTAGGTACGATAGTATAACTTACTATTTACATAATTTCAATTCGGCACAGCTTTCCAAAGTAAGGTATTCTGATGTAATAATAATGATGATAAATGAAAACACAATAACAAGGCGCTAAATACAGATGCTTGCGGGAGATATTACTGCACGAGCGTTTGCGCAGATACAGGTGCACTCGCTGTTCCTTTACTCTCAAAGTCCGATGGGACGGCAATCGGAAAAGATCGGAGAGAGATCAGGCGCAGGACCAACGGCTTAACATGCTCTCCGAGGCACGGGGTTATCATACTGCTAATTTACTCTGGGCTAGTACTGAGAAATTTCTAATGGACAAACCCAATAGCACTTTTTGCCCGACCTGGGAATCGAACCCAGGACCGCACGCTCAGCAGTCACGATTGCGACCATGAGAGCAATTGGTGTTCCAGTGTTGCATGTGTAATAAAATACTGCATTCATTATTTAAAATTGACCATTATTGAAAACTTTTCCTTTGGTTATCTATTTAAACTAGCAGTTATTAACAACGGCTCATTTTCTGCTCTAAGTAAAAGGATGGTGCTTCACTAGGATTCATGATATAGTACCTCCAAAAGCCCTCTTCTTTTTGGCTAGAACTCGTCCACAGATCCACACCATACAGTAATCCACACGACAGATTTCGCAGTAAAGTTGAACGAACGACGCGAACTAGCCTTGGCCTTTCTGACGCCTGACTCTTATGAAAGGGAGGTCCTAAAAGACAAATGGAAATAAATAAAAGTCAATGACTGTCACGAGTTGCTTCTGGATTATCTTTTGTTCTTATGATTCAATAATTGTGTAAGACTCTTTAAGGATTCGATCAAAACTGTACGGAAGAATTACGGATCGGCTGTGGACACTGGACTCGATACATTCGATGTCCGGAGCCCGCATTCGCAATAACAGTTGCTAGCACATCAAGTTAGCAAACTAAAAGTCAAATTTTCTTATTCGATTTTGAACTTAGCCATCAACAATCATTTGGAGAAATTTGACAGTTTGTGGTAACTTGATGTGCTGGCGTCTGTACGTACTGGATTGACCGATACTTTAAAGACCTGAGGGCCCAGGCAAGTGGACTTCAATATTTTTCTTACTTTTTATCATGTTTATCGCTGTCAGACTTGGTCTAGAGGCCCTGTTGTGATTGTTTTCTCTTATCTTCTGTTTTTGAGTACCTAACCCATTACAATATGTCTGCTCCTTCGTGGCTTCACCAATCTGAGCAATCACGACTCCTATGACAAAAAGGCAGCCCATCATAACTATTCTCATTTTAAAATCATAAAGTAGCTAACCTTTGCGGCCACAGATAAATAAAATTATTCATAAACTGCTCCACTTATGTAAGAAACACAAAATTAAAGATAAATCTCTTAAAATATTGAAATCAGAACGCGTGGGCAGCCATTTTTTATTAATCATAGTTAGGATTTAGAGAGACATAAATCTCGCGTAGCTTTTCGATATTTTATTTAAAAAAAAATGTTATTTCTTTATCTATGTCTGATCTAGATAGTGGCAAGGTCTGCGATTAATATTTATCACAAAATCTCAATAAACTAGGTTTAAATGTTAGAAATAATTTTAATGCTGTAAACTTATTTGCCCAGGGGGCAATCTTGCCATTTCTAAATGCTGTGAAGTCATTGTCTTTATTTTCAAAAGTGACTTCTCACCAAGATCCAAGCGACACCTACCTGAAACCTCAGTCCATGTTTTCTGGAACCATCGATTTCATTTTGGAACATAACCTTTAATTAGCAACACGACGACGAGTTATAGCGAAGTATGGAAGAAGAAGATAGGTATGTTACCCTGACCCCGAAATGAATTAGGATAAGGGCAGGAGAATGATGAACATACAGGGTGTAAACAGACCCTTAACATAGCCGTCAACCAAGCATTCTGTACATCAAACTAAGTAACTTTACGCAAAAATGATTGCTGGGAATCGACTTTTTTTTTGGGGTGAAAAATCACGTTTTAAGGTAGGACTCGATGGAAAGCACTCAAAGCATTGTGCTGATGGATGGATTGAATAGTACGGGGGTAGTGGAGGTGTGTAAAGTAAAAATCTTACATTAAAAACATGTATTTCAAAAAAAACTTGTGAAAATGTTGGAACTTTGACCCCCAATATTTCCGTAACTAAAAGGTTCCCAGGTGTGGTCTAGAACAAAAAAATGATCGCAAAGTCAGGGAGAACAAGTGCCTTTCGGTTATGTTAAGGGTCTAGTTACACCCTTTATAAATATGTATAATACCTGTTAGTACTTACCTACATTTAATTTAATTTCATGACATACCCAAACCACAGTGTACGACAGTCGCTCACAAAACGTAGGTATTTCTGCATTAACATAATGGGTGTAACAGTACCCTTAACGAAGCCGAAAAGCACTTGTTCTCCCTGTCATTGCGGTAATTTTTTGTTCTAAACTATACTTGGGATTTTGGGAACCATCTAGTTACGGAGATATGGGGGGGGGTCAAAGTTCCAACTTTTTTAAAAGTGTTTTTAAATAAAAGTTTTAAATGTTATAAGTTTACTTGAAATACCTCCACAAACCCCGTACTGTTCAATGCATCCATCAACACAATGTTTTGAGCGCGTAACATTGAGTTTCATTTTTCACCCCAAAAATAAAAGTAGTTTCCTAGCAATTATTTTTGCGTAGAGTTACTTAGCTTGATGTACAGAATGCTTGGTTGACGCCTTCGTGAAGGGTCTGTTTACACACTGGATAACATAAGCTTTTTGGTTACTTACAACTTATTCATCATGGGATAACCATGATCGAAAAGTTTCAGATGGATTGTAACTATGTCTATGTCCTTCTTGTTCGTTTATTTACCGTCTTTTAGGAGCAGGTTTGTATAAAAATCAGCTCTTAAAAAAATGCAAATAATTCGCATTGAATTTGTATCCTTCATACAACAAGTACGTTAAGTAGTTCCATCTTCAATTGCTTGCTAACTATTGACTTTAAATGTCAGTGTTAGCTGTCAACATGAAGTATTTAATTTAAATATATTAGTTCCGTTGACAACCTTTGTGTGGTTACTTAAGCGAGTTGAACAAAGGATAAGGATAATGCGTAATTAAGAGTTTCTACAAACGTTTAATTACATTTTATTTGAAAGTCAATTGTTACTTTGCATTTACACACATTTCCGTGATTTGAAACTCAACGACACATAAAATCACTTTATGTACATACAAAGGTAATCACCGAAAGCTTAGGCCTCACCTAATAGTATCCCATGTAATAAAATTCCTGAAACTCAACAAATTGAGCATAATATTTTTTTTATAGGGATGTATATTAGTGTATAGTATAGTTTAGTGGGTATATATGTTACGGCGAAAAGCCGAAGGAAAGTTACACATAGTTCTAGCCGGCTATACCTAGGTGCGGTTCAAATTTGGAGGTTTGATACAATCAATTTGGATGTAGCGCTTGCTCGGCTCGCGCCCGTTTGGTGACAGTTCTAACCTAACCTAACCTAATCCATTTGGTCGCTGTGCCCTAGCAATAAAAAGGAAACACCTAAGTACAACAAACTGTTACCGGCCGCACCTAGTTCTAGCCGGTTAAAAGTAGGTTTAGCCGCACTTCGGCTATTAGCCGTAACATAATATACAAAAATCCCTTCTACGTCAAAATTGTTCAGTTATGTGTTTCGTTGAAAGTAAAATTTGGATACGAAATATTTTTTCACGCGACCTAAGTACGGTATTTTATTTTGTTTCCACCGATTTAATCGTGGTCGCATCCTTGATTATCAAGATCACCGGCGTTTAACTGTAGTGCAATATTTATGTATCAAGTTGAGCAGTTATTTGCGCTCACAACTTATGGTCTGGACAGCGGGAATATACCTTATTATCTAGATAAGAATAGATACTATCTATCCTAATACTATAAAGAGACAAAATTTGTTAGTTTGGATGTAGGGAGACCTTTGGAACTACTGATCCAAATCGGAAGATTCGTTCATGAATGGGAAATTTATATAGTACCCGAGACTATCGGGACTTTCCCGTGGGATAATTCCAGACCAAAACACGACCACCGCAGCCAAAAGCTAGTTTAAGATATCAGTGTTAGCCTTAGTTTTTTACTCAATAAATATGTTTAGCTTCAGAACGTTTACATTAGAGAGGCTGGCCTAATACTAAACGATATAAAATCATGTGTTTGTGCTAATTCTAAGTCGGTAGCAAACTGCGACCTTGTCGCAATAATTCGAACAGACCACTGGAATGCAAGTGACCATGAATGTATAACAGTCAGATGATTTTTTTTCTGATATAGGTACCAGCGTACCTGCGACAGTATTCGCAAATACGTTTTTGTATAATATGTGTAACTTGTGCGTATATTAAGTCAGGGAAATTAATTGTTGATTGTAATGGTAATTGTTTGAGCCTATTTGGTGCAGCCGAGGCCCACATTATTATCTTTTTTTTGTGTTTAATTTTTTTATTTCGTGTTGTGTGGCATGTGCCAAATAAACAGGTTTGTTAGGTTTTCTATCTTTTTTAAACAACTTAAACAGTTTGTTTCTAATCCCACGGTTCCTAACCTGGGGGTAATTACCCCTGCGGGGGTAAAACTGGTATTCTGCGGGGATAATAAGCTGGTAATATATAAAGATAAATAAATAATGGTATTGTATAAACCGTTGAGTTTATGAACTTCGTGAAGAAATAGGATTGTTTTTGGAAAACCAGAGAACACAAAAAGAATCAGAGTTTTACTCAAAAGTCAAAGACAAAACATTTATCCAGATGCTCTACGTAGACAGTCAATTTGTATTTATGTGTGTTGTTTTTTTTGTGTTCATTGGTAACATGAGGGAGAGCGGGAGGGGTAAATCAGATTCTCTAGCTAAGTCTTGGGGTGACAAGATCGAAAAGGTTAGGAACCACTGTTCTAATCACAACTTAATTATCAGAATAATGCATACTCTTGACAGATGGGACAGGTATGTGTCGCAGAACAATTTAAAACAATCTCATCGGCGAAAATCCTTCCCACTGTAAAGGACCAAGTTATTAGAAGCTCAGAAAGATTTTGGGAAACTTACGAGCAATGAGCGAAAACTAGATGTGCCTGAGGGCTTAGACAGAAGTCAAAAATATTATATTGAATTGACATTAGCTACCGAAAAGCTTATGTCAATATTGCAGGGTAATTGCGTAACGCACTTATTTAGAGTTTTCTTTTTTTCAGAGTTTGGTTTTCAAACTCTCAGGCTTCTTTCTGACCACTCGTAAAGACTGAAAACTATCTACAGAAGTTCAAATAGTAGTCAATCTAATGCTGCCAGTCTTCTTTTTTCTTTCGAACAGTCCCGCAGCCATGCTGCCAGCCTTCTGGGCACGATTCCGAATGACAGCGATGCGGAGGAGTACTTTGACGCCTAAGTGTCCTATTGTCGTCGTTGTATATTTATGTAGGCATTTACTGTTAGTCTTGATTTTTATTATTATTTTAGTTCTATTTGTAGTCTGTATCTACGCGTAGGTAAGTAGCTTAGCTAAGTATATTAGAAGTAGATATTATAGGTATCGAACCGGGATCAAATCGCGTCTCACTTCGCCGTGTCCGATTCGACACACCCTAAGGCGAATTCGACACACTGCTTCCTCCTATTGTTTTGACAGGTACCTACCTAAGCGACCACGCGTAAATCTATCGGCGCGGCCAAACACCTACTACAACCAGTTTTGTCAGGAAGTGCTCTATATTATATTAGTCTGTAACGATTTGCGTCATTGTTCGTACGCTTTGTAGGTGCTTTAATGTCACATTTATTATGAATAGCTTATAATTGATTGCCTATTGGTTAATTTTTAAAAGACTAAAGAATAAATATCTTATTTTTTCTGTTATCTACAATAACTTTAACTACTTAATAAAATAACGATAAAAGATATTTAAATTTTAAATCGAACTGTTACCCTTATATGTTTCTGACAAATGAAGGATTATAAATTTGAGTTTTTGGAGCTAATAAAATTCAAATTAATACAAATTGTAGAAATCGGTGCGTGATTTTTAGTCATTTTTAAGCCTTTTAATCCGACATAATAAATAATACATCGTATGGAACGGCGATGGTGCATACCAAAAATTTACTCGAAACGATGAGACCTATCACCTACATATTACCGTAAGGCGATTCTGACACGACACCGCACGTCCGCGCGGAGAGGCAGTGAGCGCCGCTCGTCCGCGCGGTCGGGCGGTGTACGTGTGTTAGGCATTAATGGAATTCATAAAAGCCAATACATAACGACGAGAGATCCGCTTCACCACCCACCAGACCGCGGCGGACAAGCGGTGTAGTGCGACAACTGGCTTAAAACCACACGGTCTTAAGATCTTACAAAACATACAATATTGTAAGATCTACACAGACCTTACGAGGTCTCACATTACGGGTTAAACCGATTGCTATTAGAAGCAATTACTAGTCTATTGTCGCATCAAATTACATTGCATAAGTAAATAAGTACATACTAAATAGATACTCAATAAACGTACTTAGTGCCTAATTGATTTATAATGACATCGAAAAAATCTAGTTGACATTGGCACGAGCTGGCGAGGTGCTTGACCTATCCCGTAAGCTTATTTATGCTAGACTGAAATAACAAAAACATTCTTCAAGCTTGTTAAGTAAATATTAAGTAATGTTTAGTTTATTTATTAATAATTATCAAACTTACAGGTCATATTTTGAAAAACGTAAAATACAAATCATAATACATTAAAAAACAAAAACAAATAATAAAAAGAGCATCGAACACACATTTCATAAATAAAAACAATAATAAAATAATAATTAATAACACACAACAAACAGAATAATAGAACCATGAATAATAATCACAATCAATTTACCTAAAACCATTATTTTAAGTCATATAATGCCGGTTCGGTTAGCCAGCCTTTGAGTTTAGTTTTAAACACAATGTGTCAAGTACATCTTAAACATCATCTTCCTAGCCTTTTCCCAGCTACATTGGGGTCAGCTTACAGTCTAACCGGATGCAGCTGAATACCAGTATTTTACATGGAGCGACTGCCTATCTGACCTCCAAACCCAGTTAGTACTGGGTAATACGATACCCCTTGGTAAGACTGGTTGTCAAGTGCATCTTAAACATAACTGGCGAAATGTGGGTGTACTATTAGGTACACCTCTGCCTTATCCTTTGGGGATTACAGGCGTGATGTTATGTTATGTCTCAAGTTCAGTTCAGTTCTGATGATTTATTTCAGGTTGAAGTCGCAAGTCTTGGAATATTTATTTATTTAAACTATACTGTCACTTACGGGATATCTTCCGTGATTGTTCATTATTTTGAGCTCCTGATATTTCGGCGCTGTTGCAAGCGCCATGGTCGCGGGTTGAACATCGGGAGCTCAAAATAATGAACAATCACGGAAGATATCCCATAAGCGACAGTATAAGTTTAGTTGTAAACCGTGAAAGCTTAAAACAGTATTTATTTCTTTATTTATTAACTCATCATCACTATCATTACAGGTATTTCCTAATTCAATAGTGTGGCCATAATTACAGTTTTATTATTTATCATAACATATTCTGTACATCGTGATTTTTGTGAACACAGGGAACAAGTAAAAAGATCTATGCTGTCTGCTACGACATTAAGTACACGCAAGGTACGCGTTACAGGGGCTTTACTCAGTAGATTGGTCCTACTACTGGGCACCGCCAATAGACGTGGCCGTTTGTGACACACACAGGTCACAGGTTTTCTTTTAATATACCTGGGTACCTGGGTAATATGAAACCCAACAGCAGCCAATATGGTCTTTCTCACCTGTATTATGATTGAACGACCCGTATCATTTTTAATAAGCCCCATTATCCTAGAAAAATGCCATCGTCATTTAGCTCAAACCCTTGCCACATCGATGGCGTTCGTACTGGCTTTGGACATGACCCTCAAAGTGCAGGTGGAGTTGCACAAAGAGCAGGACAGCTTGCGACTGTCCGATAGTTCTGTATTAATTACATAACATCACGCCTGTTATCCCCGAAAGGTTATTTATTTATTTATTTATTTATTCAGGTTAGCCAACAATTAGGTTAGGCAGAGGTGTACCTTAATAAGTACACCCACATTTCGCCAGTTATGTTTAAGTCCCATGTAATAGAGAGCGAGCCTATTGCTATCGACCGAGCCCAAATCCAGACTCCGTGGCTGCTACTGGGAAATTTCTGATGGGAAAACCCAATGACGCTTTGCCCGACCTGGGAATCGAACCCAGGACCTCATGCTCAGCAGTCGCGCTTGCGACCACTAGATCAACGAGGCAATCAGTACTGTCAAATTGAAATCTTGGGTGAAGCAGAGCCTCTTGAAGAAAAAGGTAGTAATTTGCTGATAACGTAAATATTTAACTTGTATTATTATACTAGCATCTGCATAGCCTTTTTCCAACTATGTTAGGGTCGGCTTCGGATTTATGAAAATTAATAAGAACTAATTAATTTTCATAAATAATTATTAGAATCACTGACACTACGATGAAGAATAAGGAGCTGAATCGTCGCCACTTCTTTATGATAATCTAGTTGCCAACAGCCTGCAAAGACCATAACTACGAAATATTAACCGTCAAAAAATCTCAGACACGGCCCCCTTACCCACATACAGCGTTAATAACAGTTTTTCTTAAAGCTAATTACTACAATTGTACTATGTTTCCCATAATGCGCAGGCGACGGTTCCCACGGTCCCTGCGCAGCGTGATCTAGATGCTCTTCGGCGATAGTAGCTAGTGTCAAACGTGCCTCTTCACGGGGTCATGCCAAATTTGTGCATACTAAAGTGAACTTCAAAATTTGCAACGTAATCCGTTTGTTATTGAAAAATGTCAAGTACTTCTTGTCACGATTTAATTTCCCCTGATGTGTCCTGGTGGCCTACCATGACATCTTAAAGCAGTAGTAATTCCAGTGTGGGAAAGAGATGGCGCTTCACGACCTGTGTGGCTCGGTCTCTTTCCCACACTGGAATTACTCCTGCTTTAAGACGTCATAGTAACGCCCCAGGTGGCCTACCATGACGTCTTAAAGCAGTAGTAATTCCAGTGTGGGAAAGAGATGGCGCTACACGAACTGTATGGCTCGGTCTCTTTCCCATACTGGAATTACTCCTGCTTTAAGACGTCGTAGTAATCCCCCAGGTGGCCTACCATGACGTTTTAAAGCAGGAGTAATTCCAGTGTGTGAAAGAGATGGCGCTTCACGACCTGTATGGCTCGGTCTCTTTCCCACACTGGAATAACTCCTGCTTTAAGACGTCATAGTAACGCCCCTGATCTATTTGAATTTCTATTCGGTTTTAAATCAGCACTGTGTTGTTAGTAGCAATTTTACTGCTTTTTAAGACATAAGTACTTCTTCATCTTTATCGTGTGTTTAGTGCCTAACCTGGTGTCAGAGTAAATCATATCAGTAATACATCAAGTGAAATGTCCCTTCCTTTTGGCTATACCGTAGTCGGGTAAGCATAATTAAATTGCTTCTTTTCTTTCACTTTTGAACTTTGTTATTAATGATAGATAAGGGTTGCTAGATCGGGTTTCTGGATTTTCCCCAAATTCAATTATTGTTTTCCCCAAAATAGTAGGTACATTTTGCTTTTTCCCCCACTCAATTTTAAGACAAAAAATTAAAAAATCGGAAGACATAAAACTATGATTTGATTGTCAAAATGGACGGGCCACACGAATTTTGTGACTATTGTCCCCAAATTTTTTTCAAAAGATTTCATTTCCCTATTAACAATTCTTTTCCACAAATAAGAGAGAAAAAAACAATCTACCTAGATGTTTTATCAGACAGACTGTGTCTATTTGTTTTTTTACCATTTAAGTACAGATAGCGAAAAAAAATTGATTGCCACACATGATTTTAATCACTGGCAGCATTTTCAGACATCCTTGTCGCCTTTGAAGTTTAGCTTTTGAAAATCATGTGAAGAACGTATCCTTAAGTTATTGAAAGAACATAACTGAGGTGTATACATTTTGATTTTTACAATTTCATCCATAAGAGGTCGTATTTCGACTTTATTATACAGAATATGTGACGTTGCTCCCATGGAGGAAGTTGTTCAGTTTGATTGTCTGTACCTCCTTTAAAATTACCACACCTTGCTGATACATGCTGTATTAACTCAAAAGTTCAAATTCCTCAACTGCACGACATAGTTACAGAGCACCCATCCAATTAAAAGCCAGACAAGACAATTGACAGTCGCTCAATCACTTTGATAAAATAAAGTATACGGGCAAACCTAGCTATGTGCCCTTACTAAACGTTTTCTCAATAAACACGTGTGCTACTGTGCCAAGGTCCTACAGATCTATACAACTTTTGATTATGGTCAAGAGCTGGACTAGTTTTAGACGCAATATCTAATCGAAATACATAAAATTTTACGCGAAAATTGCTTTTGATTGCTCTAATTATATTATGAGTCCACAGTTGTGTGACTCATTCATTTTTTGAACTTAATGTCGCACCTGAACCCAATGTTTTATAAACGATGGCTGAAGTAAATTGATGAAGAAGTATGCAAACAATTCGTGAAGCAATGTTTAGCACAAACAAGGATTACAATAAAATCTAATGTTCTTTTTGCATTTTGCAGTCTCTCTTTAAAAACGTGTTAAGAAAAAATATACTGTGATTACATTTTATGTTAATTTGACCGAGATCTAACTTCTGAGAGTATTTTTACGAATGTACGCGAGGTTTAAATGCGATCCCCAGATAGCACGAGTAGCTGCCTTTCTTCTTTTAAGTGAAGGGACGACTAAGGTTTATAGATCACTTCGTTACCCGTATTTCGGCCAAATCTTCGGAATGTCATGAGGAAAGTTTTGAGTATGAATGTGGATGTGTATAAGAGTAGAGGAGGACCAAAGAAACGATGGACGGACTGTGTGAAGGAAGGTATGGCAAGAAAGGAGGTGTCTGATGAGATGACGAGTAATAGAGAAGTATGGAAGAAGAAGATATGCTGCGCTGACCCCAATGAATTGGGATAAGGGCAAGAGAATGGTGATAACCCATATTTCGCCCCTTATACCCATTTACGTCCCATGTTAGGGGCACGAAACTACAATATGGTCATTTTTATAGACAAATAAAACACTGAATTAAAAAAAGACTGTAATCAATTTAAAACATAGCTTTAATAGAAATAAAAGTTTGTGCCTGATGTAGATTAATAAAGCGTGAGAATACTATTTGTACATAATGTTTTGCTTAATGTTCTCATATAATTGATAGTTAAGCGAATAACGAAATCAATTAAATGTCAGAATCGTTGTTGATCACTGCGAATTTACAAATATAAAGTATAAATCAATCGAAATGTTTTATATAAAGCAGACTAGTTACATATTTTTGAATATCTTAATCTAAATGCGCATACGTTGGTATGCATACTATTTATTATAGTCACGCTGTAGATTATTATCATCAGCTATATTATAATAACACAACAACAGCCGCTCTACAGCTGCAACAGCCGCTCGGACCATCTTTAGGTTAAGCCGTGCTTGCCTAGGTTAGTCTGTGGATGGGTGACCACCCATTACATACCGAGTTTCCTCCGTGCCTCGGAAAGCACGTTAAGCCGTTGGTCCCGGCTGTCATTAGTAGATCTTTGACAGTTGTTACAGGTAGTCAGTGGCTCAAAAAGTCTGACAACCAGTCACCAAGGGGTATCGTATTACCTAGTACTACTAACTTGGTTGTGGAGTCCTACGAAGCAAGCTCGGGAGTTGGGCCCCCGACTCGGACAGGTTAGGTCTGAAGGGGATGGCGGGGTTTAGAGAGCGAGCGAGCTAAGACCCTTTCATCCTCTTCACGTTAGGTTACTTTAACTACACCGACGCTTTAGTTCGAAGTAATTTGCTTTAATGGGATAGCAAATTGTAAAATTTTTGGTTTGGAATTTCAAATTAAAATGGGTTTTAATTTTGACAGTATAAAAATGTTTTCGTATTACCATCTTACTAAAGCTAAAATAGTCCTAATACGATATATCCATTCAAGCAGTTAGTGGTACTGTCTTTATATTATTTATTACTTCTTTATATCACTTGACACGAACCTTTTACACGACAATAAGAGACATAATAAATAAAATATAGACTTTATTAACCAAAATTCAGTAGGTAATGACCTAAAGCTGAGTCACTACCTCGCCTTTTTTGTGCGTTATTATGACAACATTCTTTTGTATTGACGGTGCATTTATTGTATCTTTGGTTATAAAATGTACGTTTGTATTCAAATCACGATTTGCTCTCTGGAAGTTACGAAGTATTTATTAGTAATTCCTTCATATTTTTTTGTTATTTTACTTATAAATGAGGCTTAATACTACTACTAATATCAGCCTGTAGATAATGGTCAAACTGCTGGAATCCTGTGGCTGTAATCCTCGTTACGGTTCCAGTATGGGTTGGTTAGGTACGGACTGTTTTTTTATTATCATCATCATCAGCTACATACTATGTACAGCAGTCCTCTGCTGGACATAGGCCTCCTCAATCGCACGCCACTTAACTCGATTCTCAGCAACTCTCCTTCAGTTGCCACCAGCCACCCGGCGAAGATTGTCGCTCCATCGAGTCAGAGAGCGTCCTTACCCACCTTACGTTTGCCGATTCGAGGTCTCCACTCAAGAACACGTCTACCCCAACGGCCATCGCTTCTACGGCAATATGACCGGCCCATTGCCACTTCAGCTTACTTATTCTATGAGCTATGTCGACAGCTCTGGTTCTCTGTCGGATAATCTCGTTCCGTTCTTTTTTATTGTGCCTTAGTGCAAATGCACATGTCATGTTGAATTTCTCAAAACCATGGACAAATATTAACTGAAAAACGGCTTTCACAAATCCTCTCGCTTCTAAGACATATTATGTCATCGACACAAACAAATGTTCAAAGTGAAGACTTACAAATTTTCGTGAATTAGATTTTGTGCAGGTACGAGAGAATATAAATAATTATCGATGCAATTGAATCCGTTGTCAAACAGCAGAAATGTGGAGCTAAACAATTATAATGTTCTATTTATCGTCTCTCCAAATGTTAAGTGAAGCGACGACTCAGTTTCAATAAATCACCTATGTACGGACTTAGGTAAAGTGTGCAGCGGTCGCTTTATTCTGTTCACACGACTTATTCTGAATTAGGAGGAAAATGACATTGACTATAACTGGTAATCGGGTATATCAATGACATAAAACAAGATTACAGGGCTTAATAATGATGCTAGCACAACAGCACAGAAGTGTTGATGGTAAAAAAACGAAACATATTTTGTAATCACAATATTACTTGGCTTAACCAGTATTAGGGTGACTATAGCAGGGGAAATTTTGTAGTTCATAATTTCACTCCTAAAAGATACTTCCACTTTTAGCAGTTCTGTGGTTCATTAGGTACCATTTTTTCAGTTGTTGCTTCAGCAGCGTGTCCAATATCTCTTAATTCATTCGATCAGATTTTGGCCCCATCCTGTTGATTAACTACTTATTTACATACAGGGTGTAAACAGACCCTTCACATAGCCGTCAACCAAGCATTATGTACATCAAACTAAGTAACTTTACGCAAAAATTATTACTGGAAATCGACCTTTTTTTTTTGGGGTGAAAAATTACGTTTTATGATAGGATTCGATGGAAAGTACTCAAAGCATTGTGCTGATGGATGGATTGAATAGTACGGGGGTCGTAGAGGTGTTTAAAGTAAAAATTTTACATTAAAAACATGTATTTAAAAAAAATTGTGAAAAAGTTGGAACTTTGACCCCCAATATCTCCATAACTAGAAGGTTCCCAGGTACTGTCTAGAACAAAAAAATGGTCGCAAAGACGGGGAGAACAAGTGCCTTTCGGATATGTTAAGGGTATATTTACACCCTTTATACAACTCAGTTTAATAGGATTCTAAAAATTATAATTGTTTCATTATTCTCGAGATCATGTTTGGGTTTCCCCTTGTTTCAATTCCGAATTCGTGTTCATCAAATGGAATCACGATTCGCCTTTCAAATCGATGACATTTGTAAAGTGGCAAGGATATCACGAAACTTGGGGGAAATCCAGCCATAAAAGTTAACAAAACTGCACGATATATGGTTCAGTTTCGATAGTTCAATAAAAAAAAATATCAGAAAACGAATCGTTATGCTTACCGATAGTATATTTTTGTTACTTTTATTATGTGGTGACCATTTTTCACCTGTAAACGCAAAATAAATAACTTTTAGGTATGCTAAGGTATATGAACTACGCTTTGTTCGTCCAAAAATGTATTAACTCTGTTCTAATAATTTATTTTTTCTTGTTGCAGATCAACCGTGGACGAGTGACCGCAGTGAATTGTGTCAGTGCATTGTGTTCTGTGCCAAAAATGAGAAAACGTTGGTGATAACTATCAAACCGTTCACGACATGCGAGTGCGTTAGTAACAGCTCCGGGGCTGTTGATTTAGTGAGTTGACATTTCGCGTCAATGCCGCGCGTGTAGGCAATGGCTTTGACAAACTTCTCGCTCGCGGGCGTCGGCGCGGCCACGCCGACGTTCGTGCCCACCTCCTCGACACCCCTCCGAGTTGGCCTCGACGACCTACTCTACTCTCCCGCCGAATACCAACCAGACACACCTACCGCACCAGCACAAGAGAACGAGCCCTTCGCTCCACCAAACCAGCGCAGGCCCAAAGTCAGAAAACGTGCCGGCACAGCCTACCTACCACCTGCCAATCAGTATACGCATTACCAAAATGAGGCTCCTCCACAAAACCCGTACGGTGCACCCCTGCATACACAGGTTTACCAACAAAACACAAGACTTAACGTACAGATAGAGAATCAGCGAGTCAAAGAAGTGAACTCACCGTACGAGGTCACAGGACAGTACGATAACACAGGACAATACGTTCACGACCCTACTGGTGACTATGATTATGAACAAAAAAGATTGAACCAGAGCCCGCCAGGTCCGGGTTATAACCCTGGGTATGCGGATGCGCCTTACCCGCCGGCAACAAAGTCAAACCCTCCATCTAGTCGAAGGTTCGATGAAAATTCGAATCAAAATGTGAATAACTTCAATTTTAACAGGCCGCCGAGCAGTAGTACTGCAGCTCCGGTAAGGCCCCCTAGTAATCAGGGTAGCGACCCTGGTGGTAGTGGGAATGGACAAAATCCGCCGGAAAGACCGCGAGGGTTCACTAAAGTTGAATCAGGTGGAACTGGTGGCAAAACGCAGTTACATGCGGTCCTTGACTATGATGATGATGAATATTACGACGATCCAGGTCTAGGTAAGAATTTAACTCTATTATGAAACTATGCGAAAGTTTCTGTAACCGTATGAGGATTTAGGAGAACTACTGTTTTCTGAATTGTATTTTCTACGTCCCGTTTTATTAATACTTAGAAATTTTGTAATGTTTTTCGATGTTCCTACAATTTCTACGGCCGTATCTTCAACTTAATACGAAATTCTCATTACAGTCCGGAAATTCTTAATAGAGACCTTCATTTAAGTAGAATCTTTTACCTTGATTTATCTCTCGCTTTTGTTTATTCGTCGATATAGGAAATCCTTGCGGTTCTATATTGTCAACAGTCGGACAATTGTCAAACAAATAAACGGCCGTTTGTTGATCACGGCTTCTTTTGCCACCTAAATGTTTGATAGCAATCACTAATCACGAGTGGACTTGAACATATTGGCGAATCAGATCTTCGGTCACCTTCGAAATATAAGTCTGCTGCAGTGCAAATATAAGCTTTGTTCACAAAACTAGTCATCCAAAAAGTTACGTAGGTTTTTAAGCTTTAGGTTCAACAGGCTAAGTACAGACGCCAGCATATCGAGCTACCCGAAACTGTCAAAATTTCCCAATCAACCTTAAACCTAATGCTTTAGCGATAAAGTTGAAAATCTATTAAAGAATTTGAGATTGTGGGAGCTTGATCTGCTGGCGTCTGTACAAATGGACTTACTTGCCAGACATCACTATCAAAATTTATGCCGATAGACATCCACTGCTGGCGATAAGCCGATAATAAGTATACCAAACTCAATAAGAATTACTACATCATGATGTCCATTAACATTTTGTCGAAGCTGCTGAACGCAGTCACCCCACCACGCCAGACGATACGTATAATAATAGCTATGTTATATAGGTATAGGTCAAAGTAATTGGAGTACCTACGTACCAACTGCTAACACGTTTCACTTATCTAAGTCAAAGACCTTCGATCGTTTAACCGGTCGCCAATGCCATGCATACAATACAATGGACAGTCCACTGCAGTACAATGCTTGCATGGTCGCCTTCAGGCTTGTTCTATTTCCTGGTTATCGAGTGAGTGAAGAAACTTTGTTAAAATTAGAACATTCAGTTTCTTTAGGCGATTCTTATTCTTCTCGAATCGAAGATTCAGATCTTGTCCGACCAGTATGTAGCGACCTGGACAGCTCTCTCATTCAAGTTTTGGAGGGTGCAATTTAGACGCTTAAGTACTATATTATAATGATGATATTTTTCTTGTAAGTATTTTTCTTTTAGTGTTGTTTCCATACCCCTTATTCCTGTAGGTATTCTCTGCACGATACTTACTCAGCTCTTAGAATTCTCACCACCTTTATAAATTCGTTTTCGACTCGACTTTTTACGTATACATTCAGATTTGTTCCTTGCGATACATTATTGAATTTGAGCTCACTATCAAAATTGGGCCTACCTCTTATGTCGCGACAGCAACAAGTTTCCTTAAAAGCTACGTAATACGAGCCATAATATCATCCACTTTTGTGCAAAACGTGATCTGATGTAATAATAAAGATAATCTTAGTTTATGATACGTTACAATGTTAATTTTCAATGTCAAGGTAGTAGAACAATAAGACTGTGGAATAGCATCTCATTTGATATTGTAACATTGAACTTGTTCATATCATCTTTTTTATCAAATACTGTTTGAAGCTTTCACGGTTTACAACTAAACTTATACTGTCACTTACAGGATATCTTCCGTGATTATTCATTATTTTGAGCTCCCGTTATTCTTTTTTATCAATTCATACTAGAAGACAAACTAGCTACTTAAACAAAACATTATTAATGGCTTTGGTATTATAATTGTAAAATTTAACATTCATGTCATTGTCAAACCTAATCAATTGTCATAAAATATTTTACTTTACATTTTCTTTTCTTCCTGTGTTACTTTCTCAATATCTCATTAATTTAGGAGTTGTCCTTGCTACCTACTATTTAGCCGATTGACAAAATATTAATTCCATGTAACCTTCTTTCTTGATTCTATCAATCAATCGTTGAATCGCTTTGGACCTGTTTATCTCCAAGCAGGATGCGGCCAATTTTAGGGTCTTGTCTTGCGGCATCATATAAGTTTACCCATGTTACGCTACAACTCCACCTTTTGAAAGTACAAGTGGTATTTATGCGTGAGACGTTAATTTGGCCTGCCTTTGCCTTATTCCTTTCACTTTTGTATCATTTTTTTCTGTTTTTCCTTATGCAGCATGTCAATTAGGTGATTGGTGCCCTATATCCTTATTCGGTATTTCAATGCATTTTGTGGTTTGTTTTACATAAAACAGTTTATTTGAATTGTCACTCAAGGATTTCTGTTCTAACATAACTATTCCTTTTATAATAAACTGCCTTTTACCTCGTATTTGGAAGTTTCGACGATATTTTTATCATGCAACTACTTTGCTACATACTTTTGTTTTGACTTTTCATCATTCTTATTCCATCAACCAAAGGGTAAAAGCCGTCAGTTTGTTTTGTTTTATTTAAAACCAATCCCAGATATAAAAGTGTTAAATGTAACTTAGACCACAGTTACATCATCCTCTACCATTGATGAATGTATTATGATCTTATTCTCGTGCCTTTCAAATGCATTGTGTTTATAGGTCAATTACAAATTAATGTTATATTTGACCTCTGCTTAGCCCTGGGATGCACAAAAGTCATAGGTAGGGTTTTATTTAGCTCTCTCTCTCTCCCTCTGAAGATATATTTCAGCCCCATTGGTCTTGGGTCCAGTCCTGACAGGACCCAAGGGATACCATTATGACTATAACAATATGTTTTCGACAAGGTTATGATGATAGCAATTTTGTGTAGTAGGTTTTAGGTTTCAATCTGAAAACTAAACTTTGGCAAATTGTGAGTCCATAATAGTTGCCACAGTATCAATATTTTCATTCACCTCAAAATCAGCAGTGACTGTCTTAAACAAAATAATTTTGTTATAATTAGCACATGCTAACTTCTTCTTTATTTATTCCATTTCAAGATTATGTATCATAAAAATACGGCCCTGAGGGATTCCCATTCTCATAACAATAGTATAATTAATTGACATGCAGCCAGTATCAGTAGAAAAACACTCGAGATATCATCTCTATATCAAACCCACAACGAACTGGTTTAAATGCTACTTGAAACAACACTTCACATTTAGATTAAGTACTCGTCAATACCTTGCGAAAAATAACAGTACCCATTCCCGATATAAAAGTCACGGTTCCAAAAAAGAACAGTTTAAAATTACAGCTCATTCATTAACGAAAATTCCGCAGTTCCACTTAATCATGTCAACACGTTACGTGACTATCGAAAACGAGGTAATATCTGGATTAAAATATTTTTTTAAGTTACCTAACTCTGATGATCGTTTCCGTATGACACCGGTGACTACTCACATAACTTTTGTAGGACGTGCATGTTGCAGCCATGTCTGCAACTTGGACGTAAGTAACAAAAACTTGGAACAGCGACCTTGGTTTCACTTTCGAACTCGTAACATCATCTCAAGAGGTCGGGGCACTCGCCACATCGGAATTAAGCGAGTAACCTCACTATTCATGACTTCATGTTACATTTCACACGCGGAATTATGACTGTGGTATTTTTTAACTAGTAGGTATTTTATGTTGTTTTGTAATTCCGTTGCTACTAAAACAAAAACAATAGGGTGTAGACCGTAGACAATGATGTCATTACGTAAAATTAAATGTAATCTCTATGACGAATTTGTTTGTTTTATGCTTTTATAAAAGAATGGGGTTTTCATGTTTATTAATTTTATTCGTTATCTTTTATTCGGTAGTCAGCAAGACATGAATAGATGAGTTTTATAATAGGTTAATTAAGGATTTTATAACCGTCTTATTTGTTTACATTTTTAATTAGCTTCGCATTTTAATTTGTTTTTTTCGACTCACTCAATTTGATAATAATTTCGTAATTAATATCTAAGCTCTGAAACATTTTTTAACAGATTTTAACAAAGCGCAATTTAGCTACTTATTTTTCTTTCAAAAGTCAAAAAGTTTATATTTTAGCACCGCATCATTGACATTGTTTATGTAAGTGTATGGTAAGTTTGGCGTGTCGTAATGATGAGTAGCATCTCGTAACATTCACAAGAGGGGCGCGAGAATACCGTCAACGGTTTCGCAGATAGAATTTTACGATTTATAGTTTTGATGTCCAATCATTAAACACAACAAAGCAGGAGGCTCTATTCTTCTCTTTAAAATACCCGCGTAACTGTTGCTAAAATAACATTTTTAGTGCGTGAAAAAATAACAGTGACGTATTTGGTGTCGTTGTTGTGCTACTTTTGGTTTTACCGGAATTATGACGACCGTAAACGCTTGTGGATGCTGTGAGTATTTAACTATACTTTTAATTATAATATTCACATCAAGATAAAAATAAAAATCGTTATCTACACAGATATCTGAAAAGTTTGCAACCCAAAAAAATAACAAGCGTATATATTTGGGCAAGTAGGTATATCCTAGGTAGGTATACCTATAATGCTAGATCTAAGTACAAAGTTTCACACATAAGTCGACCACGTTTCGTGTGTTGTCTCGCACATAAATCTGTTCTACCTAGACATAACCTCCGGCAAAATCCAACAGCTTTAAGCTATGAGTCGTCTATTTTATCTTAGCTTAGCCCAAAGTCCTCGGTGCTAACGAAAATTAAACGCATAAATATCCCAGACAGCCCTTTCAAATACCGACCTTACATTCGGTAGGAGCTGAACTAGTTTCTTTGTCCATTAACACTGACTTTGTAGGTATTGAATTGTGTATTAAGGTCTTAGTAAATCTGTTTCAAGTGCTAGAATAAAACCTTTGTTGTTTCATGTAATTGGTGTTTGATAATATTGTGATAACAGAAGAAAACGTTGCTCATTATTGGATTTAGCGCCCTGTATTTTATTGGAATACTTTTGTAAGAGTCTGTGTTTACAGGCAATAATTATTATATTCTCCAAGTATTTTTGTCACAATTTTGTCACTTTTCCAAGCCAAATGCTGTTTAATAGGTACCTAAAGCAGAAAATATCTTGTTAGAATAACCGTACATTAATAATCATTTAGTTAAAAATTATAATGTTTTTTTTTTTATAATTTACTTAGCATTGACTTTTTATGTAGACCGTTAGCTTTAACTCAATACTGATAAAAGACAACAAAAAAAACTGTTCGGTCATCGACAAATGTTCCATATTTAAACATGACTTATTTGCTAGCATTTGGACAAACGGAAATATAAATAATATTTATAATGGGTTGATGACCTAATTTGGTAACAAAAAATACAGACGGAATAACTAAACTCGAGTAATTATTTAAACGTTATGGTGATGCGTTTTGTCTCTAATTGATGCTGCAAATATTCAACTGAATAAACAACTCATTAATTTTCGTTCTATTCGTAGAATGAGATCACTTGAAGAGATTATTAAACGGTCAGCTAGGCTCAGCCTTCCGATTCTTTGTCATCATCATCAAATATCATCAGCTTACTTATTGCAGTCCACGGTTGGTGAACGGGTCTGTGAGACTCTCACTGGCTAAAACTACGCGGTTTGCCTACCTTAGACCGGGGCGATGAAACTCGCAGTTTGTCATACCCCACTGACTGGGTATTAGCCTGCATGAGTTTTATGCGGACCCCATATCCTCCACATATCCTCAGGGTCAGCAGATAACTATTCCGGCGATTGAATCCCCAAGTCTGTCACCCGTAGAACCCGTAGGCCACACCTTACGGGCGCCGGCGCGGCGGCCGGAGATCATTGAGCGCTCTGGGCTGAGAAGAAGTCAGTTTGTTTTCTCCCGCTTATTTTTTGTCGTCTTTGTGACTAACCCACACGCTGTTACTCACGACCCTCGGTCGGACAGACAAATTTTAAATTATATAAAATATATAAAAAAAAATAATATAAAAAAATATGTTGAAGGGCCGAAATGAAAACGATCGTGATAAAGAGTGCGTTTTTCCTTCAGTGTCCCTATTTCATCTGTTGTCAAAATACCTACCTAATAATATGTATTCTTATTATTTATATATTTATATGATTATTGAGCCCACTGATCACTGATTGACATTAAGTTATTCTTCTACCATTCTACCATTTCCGATCGTGCCTTGGCAATCTTTAAAATGTAAATGTTTTCGTGTGGAAATTCTATGACATTGAGAAACAGATCGTTAACTAAAGCAAGGTCGGAATACGATTGATATTAGGCCTCAATATAGATTGATCGGAAAAAGTATTGCAACATTCATAGATTTAGAGAAAACAAGTAGTTTGGGTTCAGTAATAAGAATACCTCTTTGACAGTCGTTACAGGTAGTCAGTGGCTCGAAAGTCTGAAAACCAGTCTTACCAAGGGGTATGTATTACCCAGTACCAACTGGGTTGTGGAGGTCAAACAGGCAGTCCCTTGATGTAAAATACTGGTATTCAGTTGCATCCGGTTAGACTGGAAGCCGACCCCAACATAGTTAAAAATGGCTAAACAAAATCCAAAATGAATAAGAACATCCTATAGTGGTTAGGAATGTCATGTGTAATGAACAGGGGATTTCAGCACGCAATCTGAAACAGCGAGGAAATTAGTTACAGCAAAGTTATTAAAGGATCTCGTGCTTGATTTTAAAAAGCTCCTACTTTTGAATAAGTACAGAGACCCGGCAATAGTGTTGCTAGTAATGAATCTGTAAATAAAAATACGAATAAGAAAGGGAAACGTTTTGGATTTCATCAGTTCCCAGCATATACCAATAATATCAGTTAAAAGGTAAATGCTTCCATGATGAAGAAAGCGTTAGCAATACAACAAAAAACGAACACAATGGTTCCGTTTTTGCGACTTAATTACCTATCTCTAACCAAGAAGTCGTTTGACCACCCACAGCTGTAATTTATGTCACAATAGTACGTAATTCGTTTGAATAGAGTTCAATTAATAATAATTGCTCAATCATTAGGAAGGAAAACTCAACAAGTCCGGAAGTTTTACCCACACGTACTTATTACTTTTTTATGTTTGTTTGTTATTGTGCCATGCATAAAGAGCCCTTTTTATTGTCAAGTTCAACACGAAGGTCAAACACTTCACATATATTATTGCATATATTTATTTTATGATACAGATATATCATTGCTGTTATTTACGGTGACAAGATAGTAATTTGTTTTCTGTTTGTCCGTGTTGGAGAAAAAATATGGATTGTAAATAAAATATAGGATAAAGAACAAAAGTGGCAATAAGGAAAGGGGCTGACCAAAGAAGACTTGGCTGGATTAGATGATATTGCTAGAATTTAAGGCGGTCTAGGTAATAGAGATCATAAATAACCGACAGCTACAAGAGGCAAGTTCTCTAAAATCACAGGAGTCAATTTTCACCTTAGAATGAAAAAGTGATGCCTTTTCGTTCTAAATATTGGACTTGTAACAATGGACTGAAATGACGTATAAAAACCGTTCCTTTTTCCGTTCAGATTATAAAGGGTGTAAATAGACTCTTAATATAACCGACAGGCAAGTGCCTTTCGGTTATATATATTCTCCCCGTCTTTGCGATATTTTTTTTGTTGTATACCATACCTGGGAACCTTCTAGTTACGGAGATATTGTGGGTCAAAGTTCCAACTTTTTCGCAAGTTTTTTTTAAATACATGTTTTTAAAGTAAGATTTTTACTTTACACACCTCCACGACCCCCGTACTATTCAATCCGTCCAATACTTTGAGTGCTTTCCATCGAGGCCTACCGTAAAACGTGATTTTTCACCCCAAAAAAAAAAGTCGATTCCCAGCAATAATTTTTGCGTAAAGTTACTTAGTGTGATGTACAGAATGCTTGGTTGACGGTTATGTGAAGGGTCTGTTTACACCCTGTATTTACCTAAAATTGTGTCTACCAAACTTATAGATAAGGTAAGCGGAACCAAAGTTTCAAACTAGTTAAACAGCGACAGACACGACTGCATACGCATTCACAATAAATAAGTTCAATGGCAATAAACATTCTAAAGTCCTGTTTTGTTCTTTGTCCTCCACCGATGAATTGTTAGGTTTACTTTTAAATATATCAACACAAGTTCTGGGCCGAAATCAATCATTAAACAGTGTTTTCATTCAAAGTGCTACTGTTAAACCAATATTTGTTAATTTCGGAACACAAGATTAACTAGACTTTTAATTTACTTTTACTTGTCGGGTTCCCAAGGAGTAAATGATAGCGTGACGGCTGACCAGGTGAATAGAAGAAAAAAAATGTGACGACAACCCCAAGTAACATGAGACAAGCGAGGGAAGGTCATGACTTCTCGTGATCTAAAGACTGGTTATATATTAGCCAAAGGTGTAATATTAGAGACGTAAGCAATAAGCATTCAGCCATCACAAGTGACAACACAGCCAGCCTTTTTGTCACTACCATAATCAATAACGATGCGGAGGAATAAGTTAGTATGTACATCGATATCAATAAGGACGTAGTTCATAATTTTATGACCTCAAAATAGACAGGTCTACTTGTTCGAATATTACTCTTAATTGGATTCGCAGAATCAATCAATTTATAGTTGTGTAATGTTGACTGACAACAGAGATAAATATTTCCTCTTGTGGAAGTGCCGACATGATCACAAGATCACGTGCCAAACTTTCACTCTTTATATTCGATAATTGAGTCTTCATTCTTTAATTGAGGGCTCCTTGTAGTTTTTATTTTATTTCGTCGGTAATTGCAGCACGTGGCTGCAGGTAGGTTTGTCGAGGCTATGAGTAGGCTTAATACAATTTAAATAAATTAACAGTCCTCTGAAATTTCAGCAAATTCTGCACTGAATACTGAAGACCATAAGTCTTATTCAATGAGAAGATAAGTTGTACCTACAGATCCTTTCTGGTGCGGTCTATTTAATATCTCTAACTATTATTGTCAGAGATCTTTCTAAATGGAGGCTCATATTTTCTATCCATTTAAATCCCTTAGAATCTGGCGCATGTTTGTATTTTTTTAAATATTATATTGACATTGGGTTTACTTATTTAGATCAGTTCATTGTACGAAACTGACATTGAAGATGATTAAGATAAGAACCTTGCTGATTACATAATTAAATCAATGCGTTTTAATTAGTAACTATTTTATTTTATTCGTATATTTTCAAGCTTTTGCATTTCATGATTAGTAACACTTGAAATGTAAGCTCATTACTTTTATTTGAATAACACTTGCAACGGAGCACGTTCTCGAGATATTCTTGTTAACCTCTTCGAGTTAACAAAGTTACTTGTATGATTGCAATCATGATTAATTTGATCCCATGACCTATCAATTAGCATTAGAGACTAAATTCTGAGTTTTGTATCTGAATACTCAAATGCAATTCGATATTAAAGCACACGCTGTCTTTGTAACTTGGGGGTACACATAAAAGAAAACCTTTTATAACATCTTAAGGTTGAATTTCTTTTGTGAGTTCGGGGGTCAGCCCCATTCTTAATAACGATTTACTACAAGCTATTTAGTCGTTGCCAACCATTAAAGCTACGTTTCCTTCAAAAGACACGAGAATTGCAATTACTTCTTCTTATCAAAGTATACACAGATTTAGCTAAAGCGTTTGACAGTGTTGACCACCAAACCCTTATTCATGAACTGCATAATATTACTCATAAAGCGATAAAACAGTAAACTGGTTTGTATCGTATCTAGTTTACAAGTCGTGAGTAGACTGCGGTCCTTAATAGGTACGATTTTAAGAAATATGTATTTCGATTTAAGTCAATTGAATTCAAATCAAAGTGCTTAATTAACCTAAAATGTACCTAAGAGTAGCTTGCTGCTACCAGATAATAAGAACTTATTTGTTTAAGGAATTATATACTGGTTTGCGGGTTGAAGTTTGGAGTACCTAATACACTTTGTTGTTTGAAAGGAAACATATTTGCCCAAACATTCGAGAAATATCAGAGCCCGTTTAGATGGTTTCAATACTAATTGAACTCGGGGAGTACAGCAAGGTTCTATTTTTGTGCCTATCATTGGAATTCAACACATGTCTGTAATTTATTTAACCCTTAGACTTAGTTATTTAATGTTAGTGTTGAGTCTTTGTGTTTGTTTAGTTGACATCTGAAATGTACCTATGAATAATTTAACGGATCGATCGTGCTTAGCGTCTAGTGATTGATGATTAGAAACGGAGAGCTTTATACACATTTAGTGATGGCCTTACATAATTTCGTGAAACTCATGACCTTAGGAAGATAGTTTGTCACTGATGTATTGTCGTAGATAAACCTGCTCGATCTAAATTCTCTCTCCTTTTCTATCAAAGGGAGAGATAATAACCCCGTATATCTGCGCAGGAGTTCACAAGCTATTCTTATGCCTATTTACACACATTACGCTACACCTATACGTCAATAAGGCACTGTTTGGAATTTTAACGCTCAGCTCATCGCCGAAGGTAAAATACCAAAAGTACTTCATGTTTAGGTATTCATTTAGGTGACGCTTAGTGTTAGAGAAAACGAGCATTACTCATATCCACTAGGCCATTGAAGCATGGCCTTAACATGTGGAAGATTAGTCGTTTCGTAACATGACCTGGATCTGGTGACGCACCTTCGAGACAGCGAGTGATGAAATTATGTTGTTTTACAACTAATAGTATGCGCATGAGCACGCCGGCGGTGTCAGTCGGATGATGCGATACAAATTGCTCTATAATTTCTTAATTTCTCATGCTGACTGAAGTTTGTGGTTGTTTATTATGTAAGTTTTGGTATGTTTTGTCACGGCGATAACGTATTGGAATTTGGTAAATTATATTTGACTTTTGAAAGGCCCATAAGTATTTTTTTTTTATGTTAACTCATTACTTTTACCTATACGGGGTGGAAGAGACACCGACGCGAAAACGGTCACCACGTATTCAGTAATCATTCTGAGCCCCCCATAGAAATTTTTCATCGGTTATTGTAGGTATTGCACTTTTGTAGGATACATCAGATTTTTTTATGGGTAAAGAAGAAAGTTAAAGTGTTCAGAATGATGTACTGAATACGTGGTAACCGTTTTAGCGTCGGTGTCCCTGCCATCCGGTATGTATTATCCACTCTTGCTCTTGCATTTACCTACTGGAATCTCTTGGTTCACGCTATGAAAATTAAATTATCGAGTCGTGTGGCTTTACTGTCGCAGAGATAGGGTTAACTCACGCTTTAGTGGAGACTTCCTTTGCTTTAGTACGTACTTACTTTTTTTCACGGAAATGGAAATCTTTTTCTGAACTTGTCTCTTTTATTTAAAGAAGCAAGTAGCCGAAAATGTGTCCTGCTGAAGTTCAATGTACAGACGCCAGCACATAAAGCTACCTCAAATTTCCCCACATTGTATACCCCCATTTGTATACCCACCTTCAAGTGCGAAGCATGTCACGAGTTCCCTACTATTTCATGAAAAGTTAGACTGATTAGTCGTATTATGGATTGCCTGTCCTGCCTTTACTCTTCGTCTGTATCGTTTCCTCAATGCTGATAGCAACCACAAACGACGCCTCTCCAAGTTTTGCGGTCTTATGCAGTAGCGACCGCTCGGTACATACTGGCTCCAACAGCCTTTTTGACCTGCAGGACCTAAGAATTCATTTACGCATTTATTCTAAAACCACAAATTTGTCTTTTCCAGATTCAGGCCAGCCGCCAGTGACTCCTCTACAGGGTCCAATACTCCTGCGCAACGGATCAGTTCCCGTGGTGCCTCTGACGTCATATCGGACGATCAACAATGGCTCCTTCTACCAAATACCTGTAAGACTTATAATATCATTAATAATTATCATCGTTTTAGGGTGAATTTTAACAGTGAAACTTAACACGAAGAGCACATTTAAACTGCGTTCAAGAGTTTCATTGCTATGGAATATTGAGACTGACAGCCCTTGAATGTGCTGATCCTAGTTCCATCGGTGAAATGTTAGGTTGAGGGAATACTTGCCGGTTGCCATGTTGTATATTGGGTAGAAAGGAACCCAATTAACTATTTCACCTCCGTACACATCCTAATTTGTCCGAACATGGCCAGCCATTTGACTTTCCTACTGAAGAGGAATTTTCAATAAAATAAATGTCCTGACACTTGCGCACTTGACGATCTTATGACTACATCAGCGAGCGGAGTTCGCATAGCTGAATTTTGGGCCAAATATATTAAATGAAAATTTGCCATCGACACGCTAATAAGAATAAAAAGTTAAATAAGGAACCATGGGTGGGTGAGCTTAAAAAGTTAAATGTCCAGACGTTTCTGCAAATGCCCGGTTTTTTGTCAGGGCTTTTCGCGAAATGGTAACCCTACCTCCATAGAACTTGATACCCAAGTTTACGGTAGGAATAGGAATACTACGGTCGTTGATGATAGTCAGAGGTACACACCAAAGTTCTACATCAAAATAGAGCTGAGTAATAAAGATGCGAATTTAATTAGCTAAAAGCTCAACAATTTTATAAGTATCAATTGTTAACACACCACGTTTGCACAAAGGAGTGATTACTGCGTATTTTATGGCATACGCAAATACGCAGTATATGAACATAACTACCTAGTCTCAGAATGATTTGAGCAAATGAAAATTGTCATAGCTGGGTTAAGCAAACCTGCATTATTTGAGTAAAGACAAAACAAATGATTGTTCGTCACGTTTTCGAAGGCTTGGGTTAAACAAAATATTGCTTAACGCATAATGTTGATGGTGGGCGAGGATTTGTGCCTAACGGTTTATTTAAAAGTCGTAGGTGTCAAGTTTCCTGGGTTTCCTACTTTGTTTATATTGAATAATTAAAGTGACTATAAACTTCAGCGGGCCTACGTCTAAGTATAGATTTTTGGCCCTCAAATTGTAATTAACACGTTTAGTTTAGTACCAAGGACACTACTGCCTGGAGTGTCCACTAATCCACTCGTAATATGCGTTCTATAAAAACAATGAAAACTATGATGTATCCAAAACTAGTTGAAGACAGGTTTTGTAAAGGATTCAGTGTATTCTTTATATTTTTTCTTTCATTTGCAAGTAAATTAGCTTTATTCACTCATTAGGTACAACTTTTCAGTCATAAGGGGCCGTGCACAAAATCTACCCGTTTTGAACAATTTTGATCACTACTTGTGGAAAACACAAGAAGAATTTGAAGTTTTTTTTTTTATATTATTAGAGTCGAATTTTTATTCTTGCAGATAGCCTGAACAAATGTTTAAAATAATGCATGTATTAATGGCAATCACCCATATTCAAAACCCCTTTTCCGCAAAAGTAACGAGCGAGACATGTTTGAGCTTCGCTGAACAAAAACCTACAAAATATTCTGAACATTAAAAATTATTAATAACATCATTATATGGTCTACTCATATATGAACTACAAACATTTTTGACTTCAATACGAAATATAGCAGAAAAAAAATGTTGAAAAAACGTAATTTTTGGAAAACGTCTACACAAATAAGAATTTTTTTCTTTACCTTAGAAACACTTTAAAGAAAATTTAAAAATTACACATTAATTTTAAGGTAACCTTTTAATAGAATCTAAATTTTATTTTATAAATAAACAAGAACTTCATTTCGTAAATTAAAGGCAAAGTTAACTATTTAGTTACTAATTGAACGATTTTGCGCGGACCGCGCAAATCGTTCACGTCAGTAATGCGCGGTCGATTATATAGTTAACTTTGCCTTTAATTTACGAAATGAAGTTATTGTTTATTTAGACCATATAATGATGTTATTAATATTTTTTAATGTTCAGAATATTTTGTAGGTTTTTGTTCAGCGAAGCTCAAACATGTCTCGCTCGTTACTTTTGCGGAAAAGGGGTTTTGAATATGGGTGATTGCCATTAATTCATGCATTAGTTTAAACATTTGTTCAGGCTATCTGCAAGAATAAGAATTCGACTCTAATAATATCAAAAAAGAAACTTCAAATTCTTCTTGTGTTTTCCACAAGTAGTGATCAAAATTGTTCAAACGGGTTGATTTTGTGCACGGCCCCATAAGACACAGTTTGCCCCACAAACTGACCACTTTATCATTCCAAGGTAGTACACCATCTATACCTACCTGATACCTGCCTACCAGGCTATGTAAAATTGAATTGTAGACTGCGTACACGTTGCCGTTGGTCCAATTCCTTTGCCATTCATGACCTACATAATTATCCGTGAATTAAAACTATGCCTATAAAAACAAAGACAAATACCGAACAACATACAATACCTTTATTTGTTAAGGCAACATTGTAATGTAATTACAACATTACACAAATGTCAATCTTAGCTGGCAACTCAGACGGAATGGCGTCGAAGATTGCATTGTTTTTTTAATAAATAAATCTGAATAAATGAATTTCTATGACGTTATTATAGTTGCAAAATTTTTAATAATGGAGATGTTTCAGCGGTCGTATTGGTTTACTTGGAAACGTGCCTTGAGTATGATGGATTGTTCGAATTTGCATTTTTTTTGCAATGCCGAGAAAGGTCAGATTTACACAAAAGATTAAAAAGATAAGTAGGAATGCGCTAAAGAAAACAGGCGCGCAAAAGATAAGTGTAGGAGGCAGTAGTGAAGGGTCAAATTTTGAAAGAGGTAAGCCGGAGTACCTACATATCTTTAATGTGACTATATTATTTGTCTATAGAATACTGACTGTGCCATTTTTCAAAGGGAAACCGGTTGGAATCGAGTTGTATGGACCCTTCGCCACTGGTAGGAGGCTAGGGCTAGGAAAGTAGAGAAGATATTGTATGGAAGGAAATACATATACACAAATTATATCTACTGCACCGACCCCAAATATTATCATCATCATTCTCGTACCCTTATCCAATCTATTCGGGGTCCGCGCGGCATGTCTTCTTCTTCCATACTTCTCTATTACTCGCCATCTCAGCAGTCTCCTCTTTTCTAGCCATACCATCCTTCACACAGTTCATCCAGCGTTTCTTTGGTCTTCCTCTAGTCTTCTAGAAAAGCTTTGAGTATGAAGGTGGATGCTTCATACTCAAAACTTCCCCCATGACATTTTCCATATCGATTATCACACAACTTTTCAGTCACGGGCGCCACTTTCAAATTTCCTCGTATGTACTCATTGCTTATTTTATCCATTCGTGTTACAGCACACATCCCCCTTAGAATTGCCATCTCAGCCACATGCAATTACCTTTCAGTCATCCCTGTTGTGGCCCAACATTCTGATCGACCGATCCCAAATATATTGGGACAAAAGCGGGACGATTATTCTCATCTGCAGCCGTTTGCTCCACCGTGGATGCACTTCTTGCCACCCAGTTTTGAATTAAATAAGAAGTACTCTTCATCATCATCAGCATGCAAACAGTAGATAGGCCTCCCTAACCTAACCGCACACCATTCTCGGCAACTCTCATCCAACTGCTGCCACTCAGCCTGCGAAGATCGTCGCCCCATCTTACCACTCATGAACACATCTACCCCAAAGATAGTGGCGGTACTTTCATTCAAGTCTACAAGCTTGGCTTGCCCTTATAACCTACTACTCTTCATGATGTTAGGGTTTCTGAACAGACTGCTCGCCTTATGGGCTTGCCGTATTGTTGGCCCCTAAGCACGCCCCTGCTAAAGATCATCAGTTTTACGGCTACTAAGGCAGACCCATTACCATTTCTGCTTGCTTATTCTGTAAGCTAGTCGAAAAGTTTCCCAAAATATTTCATCAAACTCTTATACATTTTGTTTGTAAGGTATTGTGATATCGTTTACTATACAAAGTTAGTGACTACGTAATGTAAAGGTGCTAATTGCATGTAGAAACACCGTCACAAGAGCAAAGTCAACACCCGAAGTGTGGTACAGTAACGCTATGCAATATACACAACACTTTGACCCTTATGGACTAATCACACTTGCCACAAATGATTCACAACTTTGAAAGTTATCCATACTTTCTTATGTAGGTACTAGTATTATAAATGCGAGAGTACCTAAATCTGTCTGTCTGACATTCGTTCTGTCTGTCTGTTACCTTTAACGCCGTAACGGCTGAACAGATTTCGATAAAATTTGACACAAAGGTAGACTATGACCTGGGTTAAGACATAGGATAGTTTTATCCCGGTAGTACGTTCGACCTTTACGCGGGTGAAGCTAGTTTTCCATAACTGCTATTTAATGCAAGTGGGACGTCTTCCTAAGGTTTCGTTTGGAATGAATATTCATACGGGCAACACAGATTTAAATCAGAAGCTGTTTTGTTGCCAAATAAACTATTTACTTGGATCGGTCTTTGGAAAATACTTTAATACAACATTGTTGATGAGTCGAGAGGGAGAGGAAGACCAAAGAAAAGATGGATGGATTGTATGAGGAATCATATGATGGTAAAAGGAGTAAATGATAGCGTTAAGAATGACACGGCAGAATGGAAGAAAATAAAGTCGGTTTACTGACGATAGTTGAACGTGACAACGTCATAAGAAAATACTGATGGAATGGTTGCATTTTTCAAAAAAATAATGTGCGTTGAGCAATTGTTTTATGGAACGCCTCAGAGCGAGGTAACGCCTCATTTTTTCGTGCGTGCAGCCGGCTCCATCGAGTTAAAGACGTTGTCACGTCAACAACGTATTGCGCCGACCCAAATAACATGGGACAAGGGCAGGAAGATGATGATGACTCAGGCATTAAAATGATTACTTCGTTGTGGGGTAAAGTTACCACAAACAAAAAAGACCTTTTCTAGTTTTTCAGTACAGCCACGTCCCAACAGCAATATAATCCGCACTACATTTCCGATAATGCCATTATTTATACAATGCCTTATTAAAATTGCGACAGCGTAGGTTCACTAGAAGCGTCCGACACTTCGATCTAAGTCAGTGTGAGTCACAGGCGTGGGCTCCTCTGTCTCTGCGATAAAATATAAATCGTGACGGATTTATATGATACACGGCATGCTGTCGCCATTATTTATAACCTTATTTGACTGGCATTATGGCTTGGTGCGTTCACCTTTTCGTTAAAACTTATGCTTCGTCTTGGAAAAAAATGGAATATGTATTGCTAGCTACTTATAAACTTTAAATGAAAGTCAAGATCATCGATACCTACAATAAGTTAAAATTATTTAATGTCGATTTTGTCACCTGCCAGCTGACGCTGCTTTTCCTGGAGACCTTAAGGATAATAATATGAATCACGCTAAAATTCTTAAAATGGTCAAAGCCGCAGTTAATATTATGAATTGTCACTTTGAGACCATTCGAACACGAATTGTAACGTAATTCATATTATTATCCTATTATGATTCTGGTAAAGCGGCCATTTTAGGCCCTCTGATCTCGAGCTAAATACCAATTTTGAATTAAATTCATTAAAATATCACTGATAGATATCCGACATTTACCTACGCGGTTTCTGTAGGAAAATCAACGCGGTCGACTGTTGTGATTGGTTGACTGGATTATCAACAGCCAATCAAATCACTTGACAATGGCTTTAATCTTCAAACCGGGGTGTTAAAGGTTCCAACATTGAAATCTTAAAACTTTTATTTTTTCTTTATTCTGCTGTAGCAGCTTTTGCAGCGGCATTGTGCCCGATTTTTATTTGAGTAGGCAGTAGGTACGCTTTGAGCTGTCACTTTCGCTTATAATAATCAATCAGCTGCTATTGGACAAATATGTAGCTTATGCAGACTATATAGTGACTACGATTCTCGTCAATAAGTTACAGAACCATCATGCTTGCATGATGGCAACTGCTGTTTCCATTCTGTTCCTCTTCCACCTGGTAAGAGCGAGTATTTTCATAGGTCTACATTCAAGCATCGTGTCTACAGCCAGTGTTCATTTTCAACGATAAATAATGTTTATTCTGTAAAACTAGATAAGATCGGTGCTTCCGATCAGTTCTTCAGGATCTTTGAGGAAAGAACCACAAATATTTGAGTGGACCTGTCCAGTCATTGGCACGCATTTGTCAGTAATCGTGTACCTCAAATTCAGAACTCAAAAAGCTCAATGGATCGATGAACAATACCAAACAGAGGACATTGGGCGTCTTGTGATCGTACGACACTTAAAACTTCTGACAACTACTCCGTAGGCGTGACAATGATATTGTTCGACAATCATAATGCAAAACCTGACTGCACCTTCGTCATACAGACACATAGAAGCGAATAAAATTTCTGAGTTTCACGTAAACTGCGTGAGTCACATACTCGCATCAAAATGTCATTGGTGAACGTGAACTGAATTGAAGAGAGTCGCTAGACGAACGTGTACCCGTCAATATGGCCGCACATTGCCATCCGTCGCTGCATGCATTCGAAATATCCAATTAAACGTAAAGTGACGCATTAAAATAATGTCTTACTTTGCAATTAAGTAGATAGGCCATTAACTTGTGATGCCACGGATTTTGTGCATGGTAGTCAGTAAGTGCCAAGCATTTTTTTTTAAATTTAATGCGTGTAGATAAGGTACAGTCGGTTTCTGGTACAAAATGAAATACGCTGTCTAAGTCGAACTTCAATATCCGGACTCAAACGGCCTTCTGTCTCAAAGTTAATAAACTAACCTATCTTAGAATATACCTTAATCAGCACAAATAAAGAAATAAAAATATTAATTTATTATCTCTTTATTGCTTACATAGTAACTAACATCAGTAATTGCTGATTAAATAGGAAGTTGTTTGTACAATATTTATGTGTAGATTAAGTGCACACCAAAACAGGCCAATCGATTATCAAATAACAATAAATTACGAAAAATAAACGTGACACGAATGATCTCAAGGGATTATGTTGCAGGTGTCAACTGGCGCCAAGGAGGCAAACAATAAAACAATGAACCGTTTTAGTATTTTATTCGGAATGCCTAAACACCTACAGTAATTTAATGTACGTGTGGGAAAGGACGGGTATTTTCGTGGAATTTAGATACTTAGACTGGTTTTAAAAGTAAATAAAAAATAATAAGAGGACAACCAAGTAATGACGCCTACTCAAATCTCGAAAAGTCTAAACTTGAACACAATTAACTAAAAATAAGTTTTAGATAATGAATTAAAAGAAAAAATACTCTGGCAAATCGATTAGGTACCTACCCGTACCCATTGCTACCGAGAATCAAGTACTAACTTATTTTAATTTTAAATTAAATGCTCTACTCGACACTAACAACTTACTGAGTTACACAGCGCGGAACACCATCGAATATATCTTAAGATATATTGAGTAACATCTAATACACTTACATAGCAAAAATTAATTAGCATTTTTTTCAATTAGTTTTTATTTTAACCTTTGTACGGTCGTTAACAGATATTAAAATTTAAATGGATCTGGGAATATTTCTTACAATTAAACAAGTCCATAAAGTTAGTATTTTTTTACGTAACATCGTAAACCTTCAGCTAATGATTTTTGAGTGCTACACCTGTGAACTTTACAATTGGTAATGAAACAGTTTACAGTCGGACAAAGTGAACTATTAAGTCTTAATAAATCATTTGAAAACTTGAGGCGCCTTAAGATGGGCGCCTCGCATCTCTGATTTTTTGCTTGTAAAAATAAGTATGTAAATTTATTTCATTCCATGCAAGGTTATTGACACAGTTGCGTCTAAAATATGCTGGATAACTTTAGAATTGCTAAATAACGAGCGCTTGCTAAATTAATGACACGATCCAGTTTCCCATTTATATTGCGCAATCTAAATTCGCTATAAATCACTGCAATAAATATGCATACAACATTTTTTTTTATTTAAATATGATAAAGTAGATATTTCTTGCACGAGAAATTCAATATTCTGAGCGGGTAGGTACGTGTTTTGTGTCGCTGGCTATTTTGAATCTCAATGAGTGTTTTATGTCAGGCACATTTTATGCATAAACTAGAATAACAATAGGGGATTGCAAAATTAAAATTTATTTTTTTATACTGTGTAAGGCCGTAAGGTTTATAGTTCTGCAAAATCGAATTTATGCGGCGGAAAACGTGGATTTTTTACATCGTATATCACCGGACGTATCTTGAGAACATGATCCAGTGTTCTAAGGTCGAGCTGAGTTGAACGTGATTTTTTTCTGTTTATTGTTTTTATTTGGAATCCGTTCAGTTAATTAGTACACTCTGCAGTAGCAGGACGTATTAATTAAAACATTAATCCGGCACCGGACATGGATTTGTTCTGCTTGAGCGTGAGTTTATTTTTATTTATTTAACTTGTAAGTAGGAAGATAAATTATTATTGCAATGATTAATTCTATTTGTGGACATGTTCACACATAATAGTGCTATATTGGTAAGAAGTGATTGTAAAAGCTTGACATAGTTTATGTGCAGTCGTAATAATCTTAATTTTTTTCCTTAGGCTTAGGTATTAAATGTTAAGTGAGTGTGTGTGTTGTGTGTTTGGTTGGACGCGCTAATCTCAGGAACTACTGGTTCGAATTGAAATATTCTTTTAGTGTTGGATAGTCCGTTTATCGAGGAAAGCTATAGGCTATATAACATCACGCTACGACCAATAGGAGCCGAGCAAAAATAAAACAAGTCAGAAGCGGCGGGTGAAACCGCGGGGCACAGCTAGTTCACAAATGGAGTGATATTGTGGCTGAAATATCATGATCATCATTCATCATCTTCCTGCCCTTGTCCCATTCTACTTGGGGTCAGCGCAACACGTTTTCTTCTTCCATTCCCCCCTGTCAGACGTCACGGCATCATTTACTCCTTTCTCACATACATGGCTGAAATATACGGCACAGTTATTGCAATATATGAAATATTTTTTGTTACCTAGGTACCTAATTTATTTGAAGTCTCTCCTTAACATAATTGTTATGTAAAAATGTTTTAACGAGTCTTTATTCTTAAATAGACTCGTCAAAGCATTTTCCTTTTGATTCAAACAGCTGATAGCACTACAATTACGTAGGTAGTTGGGTTTTTTTTTAAGTAGGTAGGTACGTTTTTGTTTTTATTATTGCTCGTTTAAAAACTAGTCTGTGGCTGCCTTAAGTGTCTTGAATTGTTTTCATTTTGAACCACTTTGGTAGTCCAAATTTTTTTGATAAAGAAAATAGAATAATAAACCGACCTACAGGCTATTTAGCGGGAGGCGTCAGGGTAGACTGCAAAATTAAATTTTTCTTATTTTTTTTACAATTTATTATTTATTTAATCATATTTTAATCAACATGCAACCTGACACTGACCTGAAAATTGCAAAAAAACTAAAAAAATAATAATTTCGCGGGTTATCTTAACGTATCGGCCTTGAAACAATTTAATAAAAATAACGGCACGTGTACCATCTTTAACCACACGGGCGGCGACCGTCCTCAGCGTAGACACGCGTAGGTAATATTAGAGACGTCTTTTCCCATTGCTTAATGGGAAACGGCGCCTCTAAAAATCACGTCAAATCACGAGGTTTTCACGCCTAGGCCCCAATGAATCCAGGTTCTCGCAAATAAGTTGGTTTGATGGTTTCTGTCATTTGAAAAATCTATTTATTGGCTGCGCAGGCTGTGTTCAATTTGGCTGGCATATTGCTGGGTATATTGAGCTACTAATATTTTTTCCGGGAAAACCTGATACTCCACCGTCAGTCTTTCTCGTTGATCACCATTCTTGGCTTCTTGACGATGACGGTGTCGTACCTAAGTTCAGGTGTCCCACGAAGAAATACCATGCGTCAATAACAGGTTAACAAAATTTCCACTGATTAAATCAAAATGGAATGCACTGAATTCGATATTAACTACCAAGAAGAAAAAAAACCTTATTACGTAGGTATAGCTCGCAGTTTACTTAAGAACTTAATTACTTTTATAATTATTTCCAGATACTATGGACTGCGCTATCTTTAGCACTGGGCTACGAGCTTCAAGGTCAAATCATCCGAGGAGTTCCGTGCGTGAAGCGTAACTTCCAGTTGTTTTGTCCAACAGCTGGCAATACCTATCCATTGTGAGTATATGTACTTGGGTTTATTTACTTTTAGTTCTGTCGCTAAGGGCGAGTTATGTGGGCTGCGGGACTGTTCGAAAGAGATACCGTGGCCCTAGAACACAAAGGGCAAAGAAGGAACATGGATGGGTTTTAGTCGAAGTCTGACACGGGAGTGTCAGACTTCGACTAAAACCCATGCGCTCCGCCCAGAGCGGGGGGAGGGGTTATTTGATGATTTAAAAAAAAAATGGCGAGTGATGTGTGCTGACCTGATCAATACATAACATACCATCACGCCTGTAACCTTTGAAGTTTTAGGCAGAGGTTTGAGCTTGAGAGGTTAAGGTATCTAAAAGTACACCCACATTTCGCCAGTTTTGTTTCAGTCCCATGTAATAGGGGGCAAGCCTATTGTCATCAACGGGGCATAAATCCGGACTTCGTTGCGGCTACTGAAAGTTCCTAATAGAAAAACCCAATAACACTGTCCGACCTGGGAATCGATCCAGGACCTCATTCTCAGCAGTAGCACAGTCACACTCAGACAATTTTTGAGAGTTCAAAAGTCCTAATACGTCCTAATCTGGTAGCAGTACAAAAACAAAAACATAAAAAACAAAAAGGACGTAGTTTTTTTTTTTGTTTTTTGGTGTTTTTTTTTCTGGAAAAACCAAATCATTTGACTTTTATTTTACATATTTTTCATATTACCTAATTATTGAATTTCTAAAATATTAGAGGGTAGAATCTTCCCAGATCAGATCCAAAAAGTAAGAAGATTTACTAATCCGTTTTCCACCAAATTTCAGAGAGAAAATCGAGAACTTCATAGACGAGAACAAAGCTTTAATAAAGCGCATGTACGGTTCGTTTACGACGCCAGCGGGTAACCGGGTGCGGCGGGCGCCCGGAGTTCCGGATATGCACGATGCGACCGGCGACTCCTACTTCAGACACGTGCGACAAGCTGCTAACACACCACTACCTGATGCACAGGCAGTGAATAATACTGGCAGGTGAGTTTCAAGCTGGGATAGATAGAAAGCGAACATTGTCTTAACTCAAGCTAAGTGCAGTAGCGTTTCAAACAAAAATAACCTTATTTGTTTAAAGTTAACGTTCATGTTCATATATTACGCTTGAGGAGCTCGTGGCTAAATATAAACAGCCGTAGCCGTATTCGTCTGCTTTCGAAGTTTCGTGCATCGCGATGATGATCATTCTCAATTTAAGTCATTCGTCATAGCAAGTTTTCGAAGTTCCGTACATCGCGATGATGATCATTCTCAATTGAATAAGTCGTCATAGCGTACCTTTTAACTCACGCAAATCGTTCTTTTAAACGTTATGAATACAGTACATCGGTATGTTAAACTTCGAAATTCAGCATGACAGTCGTTGTTCAGTGCACTTATTTGAAATAATCTTTAGTCATCAATCGAAAAATCACTAGGATATTCACAAACCTTTAATTTCGTAATTGCAGAGTGGACGCATGCGAGAGCAAGACAGAGATAATGACGCCGTATTGGGCGCTCAATTCGGCGAGAAAGCTTCGCGCCATCGTCAACACTATGCATTTTGAGCAGGCGATACATCAGGAAACGTGCAGGTTGGTTGCGTTGCATTCAAATGTGCAGTTGTGCCCTTCTTACGTAAAATGCCAATATTAACACCTCATTTTGAAATACTTTCAAGTACTTTTGGCGTAATATGAGGCAATTTCTGCTTAATTATTTTATGCGGCCACCAAGTAAATACCAGAATTACAACGCTCGTTTTATACAGCCCAAGACCAGGTCCCGCCGAATTAACAGCGAGATCTTAGTATATTTTTTGGTACCTCTAAATAAATGAACATTTTTGAAACTAACGATACCTACTTACGTTTAAAAGTAGGAACCGTTACGAATTTAATGCCCAACACTCTGCTGCTTACCATAACCCGTGTTTGCTGTTTTTTCGTGAAGTATTATAACCAAAAATCAGAAGAATCAAAATCAAAATCAAAATATTTTATTTCACATAGGCCTCGATGGGCACTTATAAAACGTCGACAAAAAGGTGCACGGTTCGGGTTGGTCGTTTCCTATGTAGAAGAACCGGCAAGAAACTCCATGTTTACTCTTTTCAAATCATTTGGTGTTACAATATTATTATGGATACAGCATTTGTACTTAAGTATGGGGGGACAGCGTAGGCCCGACAATAAGTCGTTGCTTACTACACAAAAAATGTAGAACAAAATAAAAAGTTAACAAGCAGCTGGGAATCTACAAAGACACCTGACAACAACCAGCTCGAAATGGGCAAGCTCCCAATGATGGATTAGGTACAGGCCACTCCCTCACTCACAGAGGTCTGTACCGCAGCAATTAGAACGATAAAAGCTGGTAATGTTTATTCTGCTGCTACACCTTTACGACTACATTACGACATCCCATTCTGACAGCTTTGCCAAACAAAACTATTGTTTTCAATCAATAAGAAATCTTTATATTTTTCAGTAAAACCACAACGGCGAGATGTACCCGTGACTGCGGCTGCGAGCAGAAGTACAAATGGCACAGACTGCTGGCGTACGACCCTAACGATGACTGTGCTGGCATCTTCATGGACTGGTTCTTATTCCCATCCTGTTGTGTGTGCAGATGCAATCCTTGATGCACACTGACTAGTACTTTTTAGTTTTTACTTGGTAGTAGTGTTTTTGCACTGAGCGTATATCCAGAGGTGGGGTCTCGTATGCGCTGCGTAAATCCAAACATTATTGTAGGGTTGGTGATCCAATGGCCACAGATTTCGGTTTTGATTACAATCGACACAACACAATTTTCTATTTTTCTTAAACCTAACGCAGATTTAAAGTGTTATTTCATTCTGTATAGTTGCGTTTGATCTGTTTTGTAGTTTTTAAGTTTTCAAATGCCAAACGGCAAAAAATGGAACCCTTGTTATTATTTTACTTAACTTCTCTGCGATACTCGTGGCACCTCAGCCACAATTTCTTCATTATTTTATCAAATTGGAAATATTGATCGCCATTCCTGTATTACCCATTGTATCAAAACTTCGTCGCGTTTACGCTGCGCATACGATCGACTAACGCCTACGCTAGACTTACGCCAGATGCGAAGGCACCTCGAAGTGGTTTTGAGCAGTTAGCATTTACGATTTCTGTTTAATGTCACTTACTAAGTAGATAATATTGCTAGAAACATCGCATGTGGATTTTAATATTTGGTATCCTTGGCCCAAAGTTCAATATTTGTGATTCTTTTGATACCATGATCAGTTAGAAAATTATGAAAGAATTGTAATATGTCGTCCAAAAATTACATAAATTCGTACAAAATCATCTACATATATTTGATAAAAATAAACATTTTATTGTGACTGGTTTCTAGTGTCCCAAGCTTACTAGATTACCTACCTAGATCAACAGTACAGTATTGTACCAACTATATTTTTAAGTACTATCTTTTATTTTAAATTAGCTAACTGATTGAAAGAGGCAATGACTTTTTGCAAAACTTGGTTTTTATTGTTTGATATAAAATGTTGACTTTATTTCTACAATAATTAGACTATAAATCCTATTTATGATTTTATGTCGTATCTATATTTTATAATTTCTATCGAAATTACAATTTAGGTACAGTCAGAAGCAGAAGTAAATCCCACTTCTGATAAAAACTCCCAACAATTTTTGTCAATTCTTATTCAACGTCACAAACATGACGTTTGCTCTTGGCTGTACCTATAAAATATCAAAATATGTTTAGTTTATATTGAAAAATAATTAAGTTTCAAAATATGAAATGGAACACTGCCATTGAATAGTTAAATAGGTACTTCATTTATTTAAAAAGCGTAGAAAACTATCGAATCTTGAATCGTTATATTGGTTTTGCAAACAATTGTAATTTTAGATTTTTGTTTAGGAGCTAGTTTTAGTACTAAATATTTTTTTAGTTTATGAGACAATTACTAATATATCTTTTAACTAGGCTACTTATTTGTATTTATATTTCTATGTGTTGAACGTACAGAGACGGTTTTCCAACCAAGAATGTGTTTTAAAAGTCGATCTCTATTTTATAGTAAAAAAATATGTCATCATCATTTCAGCCGAAAGACGTCCACTGCTGGACATAGGCCTCCCCCAAGTGTCGCCACATTGACCGGTCCCGTGCGTCTCGCATCCAGCGGATACCTGCAACCTTTACGAGGTCATCGGTCCACCTAGTGGGAGGCCTTCCAACGCAGCGTCTTCCGGTTCGCGGTCGCCACTCCAGAACTTTTCGGCCCCATCGGCCATCCGTTCTGCGAGCAATGTGCCCTGCCCACTGCCACTTAAGTTTGGCTATTCTTCGGGCTACGTCGGTAACTCTGGTTCTCTTGCGGATCTCCTCATTTCTGATTTGATCACGCAAGGAAACTCCGAGCATAGCCCTCTCCATTGCCCTTTGGGTGACTTTCAGCCTTCTGATGAGGCCCATTGTGAGCGACCACGTTTCGGTCCCGTATGTAATCACTGGCAACACACACTGGTCATAGACTTTCGTCTTGAGACACTGCGGTAAGTTGGACGAGAAGATACCACGCAACTTCCCGAACGCTGCCCAGCCGAGTCGGATTCGACGATTGACCTCTTTCTCGAAGTTAGACCTACCTAACTGGACCGTTTGTCCCAGGTAGACATAATCGTCTACAACTTCGAGTGTAGAGTCTCCGATCTTGATAGGAGTGGGTGTTACATGGGCATTCAACATGACTTTGGTTTTGTCCATGTTCATTTTAAGACCCACTCTTTCGGAAGCTCTACTGAGGTCATCGAGCATTGTACTGAGGTCCTCCATGGTCTCAGCCATGACCACTATATCGTCGGCAAACCGAAGGTGAGAGATGTACTCGCCATTGACGTTGATGCCTAGCCCTCTCCAGTCCAGAACCTTGAAGACATCCTCCAGTGCAGCGGTGAACAGTTTCGGAGATATGACGTCTCCCTGTCTTACACCTCGCTGCAGAAGGATAGGTTCCGAGGTCTGGTCCTGAAGTCGGACTGACATGGTGGCGTTTTTGTACAAACTCTTCAGCACCTCGATGTACCGATAGTCGATTTGGCACCGTTGGAGAGACTGCAGTACAGCCCAAGTCTCGATCGAATCGAAGGCTTTCTCGTAGTCCACAAACGCCAAGCAGAGAGGCAGGTTATACTCTTCGGTCTTCTGTATAACCTGGCGCAGCGTATGTATGTGGTCTACGGTGCTAAAGCCTTTTCGGAATCCGGCTTGTTCGGGAGGCTGAAAATCGTCAAACCTGCGCGCGAGACGATTCGTGATGACTCTTGAAAACAGCTTGTAGACATGGCTTAGAAGTGAGATGGGCCTATAGTTCTTCAGCCGGGCATTGTCGCCCTTTTTGAAGAAGAGTACCACCACACCCCTACACCATGCCTGCGGCGTTTTCCCCTCGAGTATGACGGAATCAAACAGCTTCTGAAGGGTCTTAAGTACCGGTTTTCCACCTGCCTTCAGGAGTTCGGCCGTAATTCCGTCCTCACCCGGTGCCTTGTTGTTTTTAAGCTGTTTCAGAGCCATCCTAATCTCGTACAGGCTGACATCCGGAATGTCTTCGGTATAGTGTCGGGTCAGTCTAGCTCTTGGGTCTTTAGCTAGATTTGCAACGGGTTTACTGGTTGAAGTGTACAACTGCCCATAAAAACTCTCGATCTCCCTCAGCAGCTCCGGTTTGGCGGATACGATCCTGCCATCGTCGGTCTTCAGTTTCGTGAGCTGGCTCTGCCCAATAGCCAGATCTCTTGAAAAAACCTTGGAGCCTTTATTCCGCTCAATAGCGTCTTTAATACGCTCGGTATTAAAGCGGCGGAGGTCGCGTTTCAAGGATTTAGAGATCCGTCTATTGAGCTGCCGGTACTTCCACGCCTCGTCTGAAGACTGCAGGATCATCTCGCGCCGCTCCTTCATGAGCTCGAGAGTATGATCAGAGAGTCTTTTGTTCTTCTGTGCACGACGTGTCTTGAAGAACTTAGACCCAGTCGTATGGACAGTTTCCACGAACCCATCGTTGCATTCGTCCACTGAGCTTCCTAGGCACTCGAAACGATTCTGGAGTTCAAGCTGAAAGCTCTCGGGGTTTTGGATCTGGATTTGTGCTGGACGGAGCGTAGACTTCATCAGTCGAGACCTTTCAAGCTTTATATTGATGTTCAATGTGCCTCTTACCATGCGGTGATCGCTCCCGGTTTTCACCGAATTGATCACAGAGACATCATTGAACATTTGCTTCTTGGTTGACATGATGAAGTCAATCTCATTCTTAGTTGCACCATCGGGACTCTGCCAGGTCCACTTCCTGTGCTCACGCTTTCTGAAGAAGGAGTTCATCATATAGAGGCCCTCCTTCTCCATAAAACTAGCCAGTTGGTGACCCCGGTGGTTCCGACGTCCAACCCCAAATTGCCCCACCTGCAGCTCATCCCCGTCTCGTTTGCCCAGTTTCGCGTTGAAGTCCCCCATGACAACGGTGAAGTGAGTTTTGAAACCATGCAGGGCTTTAGAGATATCCTCATACATGGTCTCCACTTCGTCGTCGGGGTGTGCCGAGGTCGGGGCGTAGACCTGTATGACCTTCAGCGAATATCTTGAGGATATTCTGAGTATAAGGTACGCCACCCTGGTCGACACACTCTCGATCTTCACCACGTTATTCACGAGGGACTTGTGGACGATAAACCCAACACCACCCTGGGACTGCCGGTCACCCTCTCGGAAATAGAGCAGGTTGCCGGATTTCAGGATTATCGTATCCTCCCCCTCTCTTCGGACTTCAGATAATCCCACAATACTCCATCGCAGCCTGCTCAATTCCTCTTCGAGTTCCGTTATCTTCTCGTCGTTCCGGAGTGTACGCGTGTTGTATGTTGCCAGGTCAAGTCGTCGGTATAGGCAGCCTGATCCCGTCCGGAGATTCTTCGCACCCCTTGCCACGCCGTAACCTCGACCGCTACCATAGTCGAGGGTAGACGGGCTGCCGGGTACTAGGGGCCATTTCTTGGTTGCGCTCATCATTGGGGGGGTTTTGCCATAATCGCCACGCTTGGCAGGCGGGTTGGCGATCGCAGTACGGTTGTTAGATACCGCAGAGAACGCTGCTGCCCATTCTCTGGTAAGTCCCTTAGTCGCCTCTTACGACACCCACGGGAAGATATGGGATGGTGCTATTCTTTTACGTCCGACACCATACGGAACAAAAAAATATGTAACGAAACATTTTTCCATGTGATTCGTCAATTTCGTTGGAAAGCAGCCTAAGATACTCAGATTTAATAAACAAAAACTTTTACCTTTCAATAATAAAAGTGCAATGGACTATAATAATGTCTTTTTATTTTTATGTATACCTCATTAGAAGCATAAATAATAAAATTATTTAATTAATAATAAAGGCTGCAACAAGACCCTTAACGAAGCCGAAAGGCACTTGTTCTCCCCTTCATTGCGATCATTGTTTTGTTCTAGATCATACCTGGGAACCTTCTAGTTACGGAGATATTGGGGGTCAAAGTTCCAACTTTTTCACAAGTTTTTTTTAAATACTTGTTTTTAATGTAAGATTTATACTTTAAAGACATCCACGACCCCCGTACTATTCAATCCATCCATCAGCACAATGTTTTGAGAACGTTACATTGAGTCCTAACGTAAAATGTGGTTTTTCACCCCAAAAAAAAGTCGTTTCCCAGCAATCTTTTTTGCGTAAAGTTACTTAGTTTGATGTACATAATGCTTGGTTGACGGCTCGTTAAGGGTCTTGTTACACCCTGTATGAAAGCGAGCTTTAAATTCACACTATACGCCCAAAGTTTTGGGATGTACGAGACGTCCAGTTTCTTTTCTATGTTTTGTTTCCGTTTTTTTGACCGACTTCTAAAAAAGGAGGAGGTTCTGTATTCCACCAGAATCATTATTATTTATAACTTTGTGAACGTACTGCTTTAAATTATATGTTTTACTAACGCATTATTGGGATCTATCAAAAAAGTTATTAGGGTGAAAAAAAATCATTCAATAATTTTAACAAAGACAATTTATTTTCTATTCACAAATTATCGAAAAAAAAACACGACGGTATATATATACATATTACTTTTCTACTTACATATTATTCACAGATTTATTCATTTCGGTTCAGCGTTCTCTTTGGTTTTCAGCTGCTCAAATTCTTTGAATACTTTCTCACTAAGTTTGTCACCCTCGTCATCAATTTGTTCGACAGCTACCACTTCCGGGATGTAAAATTGCATCATGTTTTGGACCTGAAATAGGATAGGACACAATGTTAGGACATAAAAACTGTATGAATATTCTGGACCTACTCATGATTTGACAATATTTTTTTAGTGGACTGAAGCGTGTCAAATTGACATTTTAAGAAGCCGCTTCCATACTTTTGTACCCTATGCAGAGAAAAAACGTATTTTAGGTAAATATGCATCCGAATTTCCGATCTCTAGTAAACATCCTGTAATAAAAAAAATCTACTTACTCCATTCTTCAAAGTAACAATCGAGCTAGGACATGAAGAACATGAACCCTGCATCTTAAGCCTCAGTATGCCGTCTTTGAAGTCCACAAACAGAACATCACCACCGTCCTCCTGAACTGTTGGCCTGATGCGAGTGTCTAGAAGTTCCTTTATCATTTGGACTGTCTCATCATCATCTTCGTGTATTTCTGAAATTATAAATTGAATATTTAATTATATTAGCTTCGTTCGCGTGGAAAATACCTTTACCCAAAGAATCATCATCATCATCATCATTTCAGCCGAAAGACGTCCACTGCTGGACATAGGCCTCCCCCAAGTGTCGCCACATTGCCCGGTCCCGTGCGTCTCGCATCCAGCGGATCCCTGCAACCTTTACGAGGTCATCGGTCCACCTAGTGGGAGGCCTTCCAACGCAGCGTCTTCCGGTTCGCGGTCGCCACTCCAGAACTTTTCGGCCCCATCGGCCATCCGTTCTGCGAGCAATGTGCCCTGCCCACTGCCACTTAAGTTTGGCTATTCTTCGGGCTACGTCGGTAACTCTGGTTCTCTTGCGGATCTCCTCATTTCTGATTTGATCACGCAAGGAAACTCCGACAAAGAAACCCAAAGAATACCAAAACATATATTAGGGTTGGGGGGGGGGATTGGGGTTTTCGGCAATAGTATAGCCCAACGCAGCCCTCGAGGAACACGGCATGGAGTCGACCCTGCGGGGATGGATCACAAACATGCTCAGACTGAGAGCCGTACAGGTTATGGTGAACGACACCACCAGAGCCATTGCGATCTGGATCAGATGCGAGAGGCGGCAGGTAGAAGACAGGGTGTTGTGGTACTCCACAACACCCTGTCTGCATGCAACTGCATAGGAGAGGCCTGTGCCCAATAGATGACTATAAGCCAATTTGATTGATTGTCCGAAAATGAATAAATTATATACTTAAATGGTTTAAAAAAACTTTTGTCTTACGTGTATCACCCGAAGGTTTAGCATCTATGATAACTGGCAAGCCACTTGCAAAGAAGTCCATGATAGTTGCGTATATGTCAGGCTTTAGAAGTCTCCAGTCAACATCGTCATCCTGTTTGGTAACTGTCACAAACTCGGGGCCAAAGAATACAGATTTCACTCCATCAATGCGGAATATCATTTTTGCTGAAATTATAAAAATAACAATCTTATTCACTGCAAAATATATTTAAACAAGCATTAAAAAACCCGTTGGTTCCTCAATTTTTGCCAGGCTTGTATTAGTTCAAAAAGTTGAGGAAGTCGTGGAGTATTTAAGAGTGAAGACGCCAGACCAACTGGACTCTGAGGGTTGAAAGGTTGGAATCGCGCTACATCAACTTCAAGTCGTTTGTGGTTCGAGCTCCAACTCACTATCTGCAGACCTTCTTAAAAGTGGACTTTTGGCCGAAAGTTGTCGTATACCGACGATTCCGAGGACGGTTACGCGACACCACGCAGCAAAACACTACGCCGTCAACGGTTCGTGTCTAGTTTTAGTTAAATAAGGTTTTTTTTTTATGAATTGCTAAAGTTTTTTATTTTATAAGATTATTTTGTGTATTTTATCTATACGCCTCAGTTGCCTGACAGTAAAATTATTGATTGATTAAAAATGATTAAGAGAGCAATACAGAGGTGGAAAAGCATTACTATTAAATTTCTTTACACCTATGACTCCTTGTACTATTTGTATATTTAAATAAATTATATTATAAATAGTCCTCTTGATAGTTTTTTGGTAACGGCAGCCTAAATAGGCGGAGTTTTGCCATGGGCGCAAAAAATATTATAGTACACAAGTGTGTGCTGGCATAAGTGCACTCTCTCTTCCTCCATCCTTATAATCCAAGTAACTTGTACGCACAACGGCAAATCAATACATACAAAACCAGTTTATGCAGATCTCTCATTGTATAGGAAATCTACACAAAGCGAGGCCAAGGTATAATCGAAATGCACAGCTTCATGTGCCGCCGTGTGTACATGTACAAGAACAAATTTATAAATTATACATACAACCTCTAACACTATTTCTTTCCTCCTCATAAAGAATAACATACCTAAAGGACTGCACTGTGCTGCTCCAATATTGGGAAAGTCCATTGTCTGCCCTGTCTCCAGCACTTTAACTCCGGGTAGAAATTTCAAGCTGTTTGGATTAGGTGTGTCTTGTGTCTGTATGAACATAGTCCGGCAAACGCAGGTGTTGTAGATGGGAGTCTTCTTGATGACATTCTTTTGGACAACTTGAGATAGTCCACTAAATTGCTTGATGCTGTTCTGGCTGAAAAGAGTGGGTGAGAATGGGTAGAGATTGAAGGAGCATAATATCCACCAACTTGCACTGGTCCTGCAAAGACTCAGTATATGTTCACTCTCTCTTTTAGAGACACGCGTTTCCCAGCAATGGAAATATAAACGACTGATCTGATCTGAATGACTGACTGCTCGTAAAGCCTAAAATTACCTCAAATTCTGTACCCTCAAAACATAGTGTGTAATTACTTATAATTATTTTGGTAGCTATTTTGGTCAGTATCGCCTTAGGTTTGCTTAAGTAGTATGAAAACATAGTTGTTACATGTTTTAAATTATTTTTAATTTTTTTCTATAGATTATCTAGAATACATGGGTTAGACGGTCGTCATAGGTTGACTACATCCGTACATCGAAAAACTAGACATTGCTTTCCTATCGGCACTTATTTGCTTTGCATGTGGTTGAAAACCAAGGCAGTCAGGTAGGGTGGTAGCTTGACTCACTGCCCAAGGAGAACTAACCGTATCCAAAAGAATACATAGTGCAAAGGATCTCAGAATGCGCCATAGGACAACGATGTTAATTTATGTTTTACCTGAACAAAGTTGCCGCGCAAAATCTTCCACATTGATTACCCGTTGCATGGATTCTAAATAAACTTCTCCACATCGTTTCCGTATTTACAGTAATGCCGTTCGCAAATTTAGAGCAATTTTCAGAATATTCAATTATTTCGCTTGTGATTATGCATAAATAAAAACGTACTTTGACTTTGACAGTTTTGATTCTTTAAAGTTGACACTGAAGCAAGCCCACAGAACTAATAATATGTATCACAAATGTACAACTACTAGGAATGCTATTGAGCAATGAGCACACAGCAGAAGAACAAGCTCTGGAAACGGCATAACTGGGCTTACGATTACCCTGCATGTTGTTACGCTTCAAAATAAATATAGCTGACGTGGCTCAAAAGGTTGACCAACTCAAATGGGACTGGGCACTGACATGCCTATGTCTGCCGTATACCGGATAAACTTTGGGCCAAAATAGCAGGAAACTAGTGGCCTCACACAGTGAGGCGGAGTCTCAGCAGGCCACGAAGGAGATGGTGGAACGAACTGAACAAGTTCCATCCAAACTGGAAGGAGGACGCGCGGGTTAGCGGGAAGTGCAAGGAGTGAAAGGACGCCTTCGCCCAGGAGTGGAACAGAGCAGCTAAGAAAAAAGTTAGCATTCTGTCCCACTGCTGGACAAAGGCCTCCCCCATTCCTTTCAAACTCTCTCGGTGTTTTGCTTTCCTTGGCCAATCAGTCAGGAACGAGTCCAAATCGTCAAGCCAGCGTTTCTTGGGCCTGCCTCGGTTATGAAGACAGTCTTCAGGCACCCACTGTGTGACAATTCTGGCACAACGAAAAATATCGTCGTACGTTGGTAGCTTAAACGCAGTGCAGGGGCCTAAAAGTAGGTGATTTCGCGTAGGTCTGGGATTATGGGAATGATTGAGTGAATACAATAAATGTTTTTAGCTAAGTTATCAATTACTTATTAGTTAATTTCTTTCAGAAGGTTATATAGTTTTCTTGTGTATGTGTTTGAACGAAAATATAAAAGTTATATTGAAATAAAAAACAAATTATTATTAAAAGTGCGTACGTTGTGTACAGTCCACTTGTAGCGTCATTCTTATGTGCATTAACGTCTTAAGGCATTTCATACAAACTTTCAAGTGATTTTTTTTCAAAATGACTGGACCGCTTTTAAAGAAATGTCGTACGCATAATTATGCAGGATACGTAAGTCTAAAAACTTGACAGAGAACTTTTCGTCGTAGTCCTAGTAGTCGTTTGAGCTACCAACGTACCACGATTTCTTTTTACTATGACGTTTAAAAAGTATTTCGACATTTTTACTTAAATAAAACCATGTAAGTGTAAAGTTGTACCTGCATGTGTTACGAAACATTATAGTGTTGCACATTATAAGTTCTTAGATCATTTTTCACAGCGGGAAGCTGTGACATTGTCAATTTTTGAACTTTGGCAGAGGGATAGATACAGCTATGGCATTGCAATGGACATAGATGGCAATCATGTCTAGGGCTTATTCCTCTATGGTGCGGACCCTTTTCTATAATCTTTCTAGTCTTTGGCTATATCAATCAAGGACAATAAACACAGCCTCTAAATTATTTTTAATTTATTATCTGTGTTATCCTTGATGATCTTTATTTCAATTTCAACAAGAAATTAGAAAAGCACACGCAGTTTGGTTTATGTATTCTACTCTTTGCGCGCAATTCACAAAAACATAAAACGTTGCTGCGTTGCTAAGTAACTTTATCTAAAAAATAAAGGTCTGTTAGAAAAGGTAAGTTGAAGTTATGTTTTTATGTTTATTTAATTATTATAATGTCACATAAACATTAATGGTAAAAAATGTATAGTTACCTACATGTTCTGTCGAAACACTGATATAAGTAATAATTTTTGCTGACTATTGTAATTCTATCTTTACACAAGTAGAACGTTTACTTTTTGTATCGATGAAATGTTAGAGACGCTTATTAATTTATTACCAAAGTTTTTCATCTAGTAAACACTTTGTCCAAAATGTACTTCTTCAGTTATGTTTTAAAGTCATTCATAATATGTTCTGCATTTTGTCTTTAAGTAAGCAATAAGTGTGATAGTAACTTTGAAAAGAATAAGTGGCCAGCCTACAGCTAGGCCAGTTATTACATACGGTTACAAAATGGTTACTATACATAAAGTACTGGCTACCCTCAGTTTCTCATTACGATACGTCGTCAAAATTTGAGATATTTTATCACAAATTTCTGCATAACTGCTACGTTGTATAGCTAACATGTTAGATATTCTTAGTAATTCCTGGGGTGATAGGATTTCCAAATATTTAAGTTGATATAAGTTTAGGTAGCTATGTTCGTATGAATGTAGCTATTAAATACTTGCTGGATATTTGCTTGTTGCTATTGGATGTATGTAGCTAAACACGTCTTCTTCTCTTCAAGAAGTGCAGCTACTGTAAATAACTAATGCTATGACCATAGTACCTGCAAAATAACTCCAGTACTAGGTAAAGGCCTCTTCTTCAAAGAAGGCACAAGCATTGACCACCACCCTTGCTCAACGGCAGGTTGCGGTTTTCAGACTTATGATAATTTTATTACAAGTCAGACAGATTTCCGCAAAATTTTCAAAATGAATTGAATAAGATCAGTACAACTTGCTCAATCATAAAAAAACACAAACTTTTTTAAGATCAGTATTATCATTGGAACAGAATTATGCAATAGCTCTCAAATGCAAAGGTCAACTGAATTCTCAGCGTCATAAAACTACCCAATGGTGAATAAGAAAGAAAGAAGTGACACTTACAATCTGAAGAGTATTGTATTGCAGGGGTTTTTAGGCGCTTACCTATTTGTTGCATTCCTATTTATTGGGGAATGTTACACCAGTGTGAAAGTATAGTTAAGCCCTATGGCAGTGTTTCTTAACATGTGGTCTGTAGACCCCAAGTATATACATGGGGGCGGAAGCACTGAAACATTTACTGCTTTTTTTAACCACATACCACTGTGAAAAGGCATTCTCTGCTCTTGTTTATAAAAACAAATGCAGTCAAGTGGAATCCGATTTGATAATACAGCTTTGTCATAAACATCTACTGAATATCGCTAATTTATGAAACAAATGACATGATATTATTATTTATTATTTTGTACCCTATCGAAATGTTTTCTTATTTAACCCAAAGGTTGACTGGTAGAGAACGCCTTGTGGGATTAAGTCCGCCTATGTACCACTATTGTACATGAAGTTTAAGTAAATAAATAAATATTTTTATAAAAAAAGTTTATTTTGTATTTGTAGTACAAATGTAAGTGTAGTATAAAATGGTCCGAAAACTGCTGTTTTTTTATTGAGGGGTCCTTGATAATTGCGCTTGATTTCCTAGGAGTCCATGGCTGAACAATGTTAGGAAATGCTAATGGAAATCCTACAGTATACTCCACAACATAAGACTCATTAATTACAAGCTTGTGGAGTTTAAAATTTATTGATCAAAGTAAGTTTCCAATGCATGAATGTAATACTTTCATGATCAAAAAAAAACATAACACTAAGGACAATAGTAAAAGGAAAGTACAATTGTTTATTTCAATATTAAGGTTACAGTGTAGAGTAACATTAGTCACAGTCTATATCTTGGGCACCATTGGCTATAGCCCAAACCATAATAATACTCCTGTTAGTACACCTTACGTGATCTCTGAATCTGAAGTGTCAAGGTTTTAATACTGATTTTGGTAATGTCTATTACAGCAGGACAACATGTCAGACCCAGTTAGGAGCCGTGGCAGGGGCTTGGCCCTTCTCCAAGCTCTGAAAAAAAACCAGATTGGCATGTCATCTGATGAATCCTCTACGGACACAACACCAGAGAGTAGTGCATCCCCAAGTGTTGCTCCGAGTGCTGTTGGCACAAGTATTCCACCTAGTGTGAGTTACATTGTTCCTCTATTTGATTTCATAGTCTTAGCTGTATGACTACTTAGATGACCAGTAAAAGAGAAGTATGGAATAAGGTTTGCTGTGCCAAATCCAAAAAAATTTGGATATGGCCAGGAGACTGATGATAAGTCTATCTCCTGCGCTTTGCAATCAGAACTTATTGAAATAATTGAATTTATACTTGCTTAAAGAGTCCAAAATGGCATGCATTGTTTGTTTGTTTGTTCCTTCCATAAAAAAAAATTATTAAAAAACTTCTTTCCATGACCTAATACCTGTCTCTGTCTACCTTCTCGATGTTTAAAGCTGATCTTATGTTTTTATCAAAATTATAGTTATCCTCGTCCAGTACATCTGGTTCTGGAGCTACCTCAATTGGCGGAAGAGGCAAAATAGCAGCTATGCTACTTGCAAAGGCACAGCAAAAACCAGGAGGTTTGTAAACACTGTTTTTTTTTGTTGCTCTTATTGGCACAGTCACTAAAGTACCACATAATTTTGAAAACAAAATAGAGCTTCATATGTTAACATCGGTTGTTTGGCAACTGTTATAGTAGGTATACACGTATATCAGTGGCGAAGGTTATATACAACTCGATTCCTACTGGCTTCCATTTGAAAAATGGCACAGTCAGTATTCTATAGAGAAATAATAAAATAATCACATTAATGATGTGTACTATGGCTTACCTATCACAAAAATCGACCCTTCGCTACTGATACCTATTATAATAGTTTTCAATAACTGAGTTTTTTGAAACTATGTAAGGCTGCCATCAGACAGACTGCAACGCAGCAACCGTGCGCAGTCTATATTCAACTGGTGTATCCAACGGAACAGTTGAATATTTATTCAACTTCGCGCGGTTCCTTTGCAAAAATACTAAAACTAAAGTCCCATTAACATTGCAGCACCATTATTCTCATTGTGTATGCCATTAATATAATATTTGTCAACCATTTGTTTTTTTGTAGGACCGATTTTTGCTCCTGCTTCTGACATCAGCCCTACTGCACCGCAAGTTCAGCCGAGAGGTGTCGGAAGAGGATTGAAGCTATTACAATCTTTGTAAGTGAATGTGTCAAATATTACCTTTTAAACTGTACGAAAATATGTAGTAGCACTGGTAATTGTCGATTTGCCCACGTTACGTTGGCACTGGGAATCTGAACGTTCAGGTCAACTCCAATAGTTGGAAATCTAGTGTGCAGTGAACAAACGTCCGGTTAAAAATCGCCCGTATGGACGTCAGCTAATTGTCGTTCTAAGTGTTTAACAAGCGACAATCATTATGCAATGTCGTGTTTGACGATTCAAAATATGCCGTGTCTTTAATTATTCAGACAAGCTTCAAAGGCGGCGGGCGACAGCTCGAAGTCAGACGTACAGCAGATAACGGCGAAAATGGCTGAAACGTCTGTGGCCATAACCAAACCTGGAGACGAACGCACTAAGAAGCTTTATGTAAGTAGACAATATTTTATATTTTTTTATTGCTGGCAATTTTGTTCCCTTCATTTTCTAAGTCCAGTATCTAGCTTTATGTGCTGTCAGCGAACTATTTTATTAAAATTACTTTTCTATCTTAGAAGTTCAAATTTAAAGTTTGGCAAGCATTTTTAATATCGAACCAATGGATTGTGCAACACAAAAATAAGTTCCAAGGCAGGCATCGCCGATGTTTTCAATAAATCTGTAAGGCTAAAATGGGACTGCACGGGTCACACTTCCAAAATGTATCAAGACATATTGTCAGGATTGTCACACAGTGGGAGCCTGGGTAGGAGCCTATGATTTTGAAGACTTCTTCCTGACTAATTATCTGGAAAAGGCAAAACACCAGTTTCCGTCAAACTGTGTATTTTAGTGCGAATGTTCTTGCATATTGATATTGGTAGAAACTGCTATGCCGCGTAGTGCGAGGACCTAGCGTTGTTGTTGAGTTTAATAAAAAAAATCGAATAGAAATTTAGACTGTTGCTTTTGTGTCTGGTGTGTTATACTGACACCTAGTAACATAGAACCTCAATATACTTAGTCTCTGCACACATTTTTTTTGGAGAATTCGTATGTTATTCTATTTTATGATAAAAACCTCTTTACAGCGAGAGATAAAGGACACACCCCCAGTTGTAAAGAAAGGTACAAGTGGTACACCAGTGGAAGTGACTAGCAACTACATATACCTGAAGTTTGAGGAAAACAACGTCTATGAATATGAAGTGAGATACGATCCGGAACAAGATTACAGGCACTTACGGTTTAAACTTCTGGCTGGTAAGTTTATTATGCTTTTTTTAGAAGACCAACCCTCGTGGAAAAGAGAACAATTTCTTATCCTCTCTTTCATTTCAATACACACTTCTTAATACACAGTAACAGTATGTTTTAACTATAAGAAAATGCTTGCTAATATATAATGCTAAGCTAACCTTAACAGTATTTTTTTTGGGACAACCTAACCACACTATTCCCTAACCGCTGCAACTCCTGGAAGTCAGAATCAACAGTGAAGTCCACCAGAAAACAGAGATTTTTAACAGTATAACCAAAGTTAAAATCCCACCACATTATTTTCAGAACACCAAAAATACTTTAAAGAGAAGACATTTGACGGGACTACCCTGTATGTACCCCATAAGCTGCCTGAGGAAGCTCTTAATCTGGTGTCCACCAATCCTTTTGATAACAGCAAAGTCGCAATCACTGTAAGTATTTCCCAGAAACAAAATGATCTAGTTTTACCTCTTCCTGATTCTCCTTGTATGAGCCTAGGAAGTAATATTAGTTAATTAGTGAAAAATACTGGTATTCAGCTGCATTCAGTTAGACTGGAAGCTGACCTCAGCTGAGTTGGGAAATGGATAGAAGGATAGATAGATAATGAGTGACTTCGGAGATGACGGCTTATAGAGATCATGGAAATAATTTCGGAGGTTGACTATAATTACGTCAAAAAAGCAGCAGTGGCCCAGTGGTGGAGAGCAGCGGTGGCCCAGTGGTGGCGGCCCCGAATTACGACCAGTCGTGGGTTCGAACCCAGGCAGGCGCAATAATTTGTGTAATTTAAATCATCATCACGGTTCTCAAATCGGTGAAGGAACACATCGTGAGGAAACCGGCATGTCCTAGAACCAAAAATTCGAAGACATGTGACATCTAACAACCCGCAATGGGCCCGCGTGGTGGATCATAGCCCATTCCATCTCATAGAGTGGAGGCCTATGTCCCAGCAGTGGGAACATCATAGGCTGCTTATGCTATGTATGTGAATCGAGTTCGACGATTCTGCGTACAGATATCGATCGTTTTGTTTAGCAAAAATACCTGTAAAATAGTGTGCTACCTACAATCCTAACCCGTTTCATGTTTCAGATTGTATTCCGTAGAAACCGTCGTCTGAGCGAAATGATACATATCTACAACGTGATATTCAAATGTATAATGAAAGATTTGCGGCTTATAAGGATTAATCGGGATTTTTTTAACGATCAAGCTGCTATTCAGATTCCACAGCATAAACTTGAAGTATGGCCTGGGTATGTAGTTGTTTTAAATAGTTAATTAACAAAATCAAAGTCTGACCATTTATATGTATGAACATATTGTAATTATTGGAAGTTTCAAAGTAATTGGTTCTTGCTAAACCACACCATAACACAACACAAGGGAACAACTCAATGGTTGACAGCAGACACGAAATTTTGGATATGTGCTCAATAATGATCTAATAGCTCGTATTAAAGTCCACCACAGTCTGGTTGATGGGCCCAGTATAGGGCCAAGATAAGAGATCTCAAAGTCATAAAAGTTTTTACAAATCATCTTATTCTTTCTTCAGTTACGTAACAGCAGTGGACGAGTACGAAGGAGGTCTCATGTTGACTCTGGACTCCACGCACAAAGTACTTCGCACTCAGTCAGTGCTTTCCCTTATAAAAGAGATTGTTGAAGCTAATGGGAGTGGCTGGAAGAAAGCGATTAATGAAATTCTGGTCGGCAGCTCCGTCATGGCTATGTATAATAAGAAAATGTTTAGGTATGTATTCTTTAAGTCTAGTAAGTTTTAAGCGCATGCTACATCGCCAGCTAGCGATAGAGCGAGCTGCGAAGCGAAGCGAGGCGATGGAAACTATATGAACTACGCGAAGATAATTATGGCGACCTAAACTATGTGGGTTCACTCTGAAAATTACGGACGGATGGGCGGCATCGTCGGATAGTTCTTTCGCATCGAATGTATCGCTGACGTAGCTTGGCTCGATAGTTCGCGGTGTGAACCAAAGTATGAAAAGAGGTGAAACGATGCCCGCCCGCCAGCTGGCGGTGTGGCCTGCGCTTTATACAATAATACAGTGGAGCATGCACTGTTATCAACTGAATCGCCGTTTTCGATTCAGATAGAGCATAAAGGCGATCCAAACAAATTATATCATAATAAAATAAGTTTGTTGTTACAATATCTCTGTATTGTTTTCAATTACTTACCATATTTTTTTATGGTTGGGTCAGACGTCGATGTTTTTTTTTGTGTGAGGCTGCTAATTATATAATCATGCTCATACTTAAAATATGTCCTTCCTTCGATAGTCTTTTTGTTTTAAAATGTTCTAAAATATCTGATTTGCCTTTTTACAGGGTAGACTCTATTGATGATACAAAGACACCAAAATCAACTTTCGAGAAGCTGGTGGATGATAAACTTGTCGAAATATCTTTTATTGATTACTATAAGTCCAACTATGGTATTGATATCAAAGATTGGGATCAGCCACTGCTTATATCCAGGTAATTAACACTTTCAGTGACCACCCTAAGATTGCAACTCATAAAACATTTTGATCGGTCACAATTGAAAAAGAATATATCACTCTCGTGAAGCCTTGTTGCGGTTTTCGGTTTCCAGAATTCCGCACTAGCAGTTAGCGGTCTGGATTTGTGTCCAATTGATGACAGTAGACTAGGCTCATCTCTCATGAGATTTCAACACCAGTGGCGAAATTTGAAATCCTTCTGGGGATACAGGGCGTACGGGCCTGTGGACGGTTAGTAATGGGCTAGCTCGCCGTCCGGCCGTCTTATGACGACAGGCCGTGTCGACGGCGCGTTCGTGTTCCACGCGCGCCTCAAAGAGATGTCAGCAACAAGGAAAGGGTCCGCACGGGCCGATGCCTGCCAGGGCTGCGGGACTGTTCGAAAGATATCTCTTTCGAACAGTCCCGCGGCCCTGGAACACAAAGGGCAAAGAAGGACATGATGGTTTTAGTCAGTAGAAGGCTGACACTCCCGTCCACTCCGCCCAGAGCGGGAGGGGTCATTTGACCATTTCCCATCCCAAAAAAAAATACAGGGCGTATGTAATGTTTTGTATTTTTCTAGGGAAAAAAAGAAAATGCCAGGCAATGAAAAACCGACTGAATTCCTGATATGCCTGGTCCCTGAGCTGTGTCAGTTGACCGGCCTCTCTGATGACCAACGAAGTAACTTCAGACTGATGAAGGATGTCGCTACGTACACTAAGATCACGCCAAACCAACGTCATGCGGCTTTCAAAAAGGTGAGAATCATATTGATGTGGCAACGTTCTTGCTGCATTTTCCCTCATTCATAAAGACTTAGTCTTATGTTGCTTCTACACGGTGCAAGTTCTGGAACATGTCGCTGGCACGAGTTTGCCTGTGCGAGTCGCATGCACAGTGCGTAACTTGTCTAGCACACATTTCAACGCGGTCGTCTACACGATGCATGTGACATGGCCAAGTGCCTTAACATGCGTATTTTTAGCCATGCTGTGTGGAAACATCATAACTCTCGTCCATTCTTCAAGGACCTACCTGAAATATTGAACAACTAACCCTATAAGAGTCACATTCAATTCGTGAAAAAGAACCTTTATACAGTAATAGACAGACAATTTCGATGCCTCTATGAAATGCTGTTTTTTTCATGAATCGGATTTGGCTTCTGTAAGAAAAGTTTTTAATTCCGTTACTATTATTTATTATTCATTTATTTATTTATTGGATCTCCAACAGAAACTACACAATTACATGCAAGTACACATAGAACAGCACGCGTAGCGTGACCACCGTAGAAACGGGTTTTATCGACGGGAAAATCGACAAAATTACAGATCAACAAAAGAAATCTGTCATTTTGTCGATTTTTCCGTCGACAAAACCCTTTTCTACGGTGGTAATGCTACGCGTGCAGGCACAAGTACAAGTGTGCGCTTCCAATTATAAGAAAAAACATATACGACAGTATATGATCATATATGACTGGTGGCTACTACTTGATAATGTTACTATTGATAGACATTTGAAGTAAATCTTCTCAATATAATTTTAGTACATCGAAACAGTAATGAAGAACGAAACTGCAAGGAATCGTCTAGCGGGTTGGGGCTTAAGCATAGCGCCGGAGACGATCAACCTAACTGCACGCACACTGCAGCCAGAACCGCTATTCTTCGGTAACAATGTCAAAATACCAGGGAAACCTAATGCAGATTGGAATGGAGAAGTCACCAGGCAACATGTGATGCAGGCCAAGGATATCTTCAGATGGATTATCATGTACACTGACAAGGATAAGAAGGTTACTCATGTAAGTATTTATTGTACAGTTGTGGTGTTATTAAGACTAACCATGCATAGGATCACAAGATCCTAAATAAATGTAATTGACGAATGAATCAAGCAATGAAGTCGGCGCAATACGTTTTTTTTGTCGTTTCTGGACGTCCACGTCACGGCATCATTTAGTCCTTTCTCATTCATATCATTCCTCACATAATCCATTTATCTTACTAACATGAATCTTCGAAAAGTGACCAGCTACATAGCTTGTAGCGTTAGTTGCTGTTAATATGATGGTTTTGAAATGCCCCTCTTATTTAATTGATTAAAAAAAAATAACTTTAGGCCGAACTTGTCACAGGATGTGTAAAATCTTTATAAAAATAAATAAAATTGAAGTGTCTGTTTGTAATTTCAAAATAACAGCTTTTTTCTGAATGCATATGAAAGTGTCTACTGTACTTATAACAAAAACACGTTTTTTAAATTTTTATCTGTTTGTTTGTTACGGCTAATCTCCGAAACGGCTGGACCGGTTTTGACGGGACTTTTACTGGCAGATAGCTGATGTTTTACGGAGTAACTTACTCTTATTTAAAAAAAAAGATTTTCTTTCCGTGCATTAAAATTAAAACAATTGAAATTGTTAGCAAAATCTGATTCAAATCGTATAAATAATAATCCTGCTATTTGTGGGCAGAATATTTCCCTTAAAATACTAATAATGACTTTCACTACACTATGCAATACTTAAATTAATGCCTCAATTAAATCGCACTGTTGAATTTAAAAACTTCGCCTCAGCGCATTGAGTCGAAATTTCCACAGTGCAATCGTATTTAGGCATTCATTTAAATGTCCCTTAACGGCAACAGAATTTAAAAGAAACAATATTCTACAGGACTTCCTAGAAACAGTGAAGCGCTCCTGCCGTCCTATGGGCATCAACGTGGCCGATCCCCAACTGTTGCGACTGCCAAACGACCGCCCGGAAACTTACGTCTCGCATCTGAGGAAGATCGTAACTCCCGACTTACAGATTATTGTAATGATTTGTCCCACGTCTAGGGATGACCGCTATGGTACTATTAAGAAGATGTGTTGTTATGATTGTCCTATTGCATCACAGGTAAATACATTACACCCTTTTTTTTTTTTTTTTTAACGTGGTTAAATCATCAAATGAGTCCTCCCACCCAGGGCAGAGCGGGAGGGACTGTCAGACTTGTACTGACTAAAATCCACGGTGTCCTTCAGTAGCCCTTTATGTTCCAGGGTCACGGTAATTCTATGAGTCCCGCGACCAAATACATTACCCTAAGTCAAATTTTAATGTTCGTGTCTTGAATTAACAAACAGAATATGTTTCATCCAAGAACATGAAGAACTTCCTCTTGGAAGCAAGTGAAGGCACGCGCACTAGCTAGTCCCTAACTAAATTACTTGTTTTAACTGCACTTGGTTCCAACTTAAATGATTGGTGACACAGATAATTTTTAATTGCAACGACGAACGTAAAGTCGTGTATCCGTTTTGACACCCTGCCCTCAAGAACTGTCTATGGCAGTAAGAATTAAATGACGTCGTCTATCACATGGACACGTATGATATGGAATATGATTTTTAAATATACTGGGTGTAAACGAACCCTTCACGAACCCGTCAATTAAGCATTATGTACATCAAGCTAAGCAACTTTACGCAAAAATTATTGGTGGGAACAACTGTTTTTTGGGGTGAAAAATCATGTTTTACGGTAGAACTCAATGTAAAGCACTCAAAACATTGTGCAGATGGATGGATTGAATAGTACGGGGGTCATGGAGGTGTTTAAAAATATTACATTAAAAACATTTATTAAAAAAAAAACTTCTGAAAAAGTTGGAACTTTGACCCCCAATAACTCCATAACTAGAAGGTTCCCAGGTATGGTCTGGAACAAAAAAAATATCGCAATGACGGGGAGAACAAGTGGCTTTCGGCTTCGTTAAGGGTCTTGTTACACCCTTTATAAATATTACAACAACCAACATTACACATTTCAGGTAATCAACGCCCGAACACTAATGAACCAAAACAAGATTCGTTCTATAACGCAAAAGATTCTTCTGCAAATGAACTGTAAGCTCGGCGGTACATTGTGGAACATCAGTATACCATTCAAGAGTGCTATGGTTGTAGGCATTGACTCGCATCATGACGCTACTAGAAAGAAGCAGAGTGTTTGCGGTAAGTTGAAGTGTTAAACTTCTTGATCTGGCAAAAGGCTGGGAAAAAGGGATGGTCCTGTTCATCTTCAGACTTGCAGGACTGTTTAACTACATCCCTCTCGCACTGAAACCTTCTGAGGGTTTCACAGTTTGATACTTCTCCAGCTGTATAAAGGGTCATGGAGAGGCCTGATCAGCAGTGGATGATTACAGGCTAATAAAATGTGATGAGAAAAAACTCCGCCGAATGCGAGGACTCCCGCATCGAGGGTTCCGTACAAACTTGTAGGTATTTTGTTATTAACCTACATATTCACAGTTTTCAGATTTTTGCTTAACATGTGCTCCAAGACATTGATTGCTTCTTATCAAATTTCATGATTCTATGTCAACGGGAAGTGACTAATAGGTTATGATTCCCTTGTGAAATAGCAAAACATTCGACATAAACAGTGATATCTTTTGACCGCGTTGACTTACCAGTTTCTTTTTTCATAGCTTAAAAAAACCCTAGATTCAAGTATTTGTTAAAAAATTCAGCTTTATGCCTGTAAGCGTTCTTGAGAAAAAGGGTCTTTACAGACAGACAGGACAACAAAGTGGTCCCGTAAGGGTTCCTTTTTCCTTTTGAGGTACAGAACCCCCAAAATCAGGTGAATCTTAAGTCGCCACAAGAAATAATAGTCCTGACCGTGTTTCGGTCATCGAGGCCAATCTCAGCGGAGATGAGCCGTCGCTGCGGGAGATATTATAGTGCACAAGTGTGACAAGAGAGAGTGCACCTGTGTCTGCGCAGACACAGAGGCACTGTCTCTTGTCTCTCTCTTATATTCCGATAGGACGGTATTCTGACAAGATCAAGAGAGTTCAGGCGCAGTACTAACGTCTTATCGTCCTATACTAGGCACGGGGTAACATTCCACCAATTTTAAAACTCCGGCTACTGATACCCAATATTAATTTGCCCGACCCGGGATCGCATGCTCTGCAGTCGCGGGACCACGAGACAACAGAACAGCAACTAACATAAAACCTTATTGTTCCAGCCTTCGTAGCGTCATACAATCAGGCGATGACGCATTGGTACTCAAAAGTGGTGTTCCAATCGAAAGGCCAGGAGATTATCGATTATCTCAAGGAATGCCTCGTGGAGTCCCTCAAATATTACCTTCGAGCCAATGGATTCTTGCCAGAGAGGATTATTATATACAGGTATGTGAACAGTATTCTTATACGCTTTCCGTGGTCAACTTACGAAAACGGAAAACCTTATCGTTGCTTATAACCTTATCATCACTTTAAATGATGCAAATGAAGAGTGCAGAAATCTGACATAAATAATAATAATTGAAAAGAGTTTAATGCGACTGAACTTCAAAGTGCTCAATGTTTCCGTGAGGTACACGAGATCACTCATGCTGACTACTTGAATCACGGAACAGAGAAAACAGTTCGTCGATTGATTGGTCAGTTTAATTTTAGTCAACGCAACGTAAGTCACAGATTCTACATTTTAAAATATACCTTCGTACCCTAAGGATAGGATTGATTTTGCTTTAAGGCCTGGTCAGACCAGATGCGTGGCGTGACGTGTGCGTGACGTACACGTATAAACGCGCGTAGTGACGCGCGTGGACCCCTGACACACCGGGTTACGCATACGTCTACGCTTACGCTTACGCATACGTGCTGGGCACGCAATGCAACCGGTCCTTTGCGTACCCAGCCGCTGCGGCAGCACCTAATGATGCAATGGCTATCAAAGAAAAGTTTGTTACATACTAAAAAACAACATTTTGTGAATACAATATATACCTTGTATCTGAAGTGTTGCTCCAATTTTTTCCCATAATAAAGATTTATAAGATATGTCTTATAAATCTTTATTATGGGAAAAAAAAATTGTACTCTTTGTTTTTTGTGTTGTACAAACATTCATGTTTTCGCACTTTTTCAATAAGTTTTTCTTTAATTTCGTTATTCATCATTAACCGACACAAAACACCACTTACTACCGGTACAATTTGAAAACAAATACAACTGAATGCGTAAGTCACGCGCGTAGTGACGCGCAGCAAAGATACGTACGTGTTCAAACTTGCTAGGTCTGACGTCCAATACGGAATGCCATTGAATACAACGTCATTATTGCACGCATCAATGCGACGTTGCCGTTCCGCTCTGCGTAGGTACGCAGCCGGTTTGTCTCATGGGAGCTGCAATGCGTAGCGTTACGCATGTAGTCTACGCGCACGTGTACGTCACGCAAGCGGTGTGCCATGTCTCTATTACGTTCCATATATTACAACGTCATGGTACGTGCACGTGTACGTGCACGTCTACGTGTACGGATCCGGTGTGTTTCGGCCTTTAGGGCAGAAAAAAATTACGACGTTTTGTAATCTGATAGAATCGATTGATGAGTAAATTTCGCTACTTGACCATATGATACATGGCGGTATTTTCAATGGTCGCAATTATAAGCTTAATGTCTTGAAATAAGGATGATATTCGCGTCATAGGTCTATATTGTGATTTGAATAAAAATAATATTATGTTAAAATAAGATCCTATCACAAAGTTAACCAGTGACGATATATCAGTCAAGTAGAGAGCTTCCTTTAGTGATCTTGCTCCAGGATTTAGTACATACCTAAGAAAGAAAAGACATTACACTTTTTCCAAGGGTTACAGCAGCAAATGGCAAAGCGGCAGGCCCAAAACAAGTTGACTGGATGAACTCGACTCTTTTCACAAGGATTGGCGAATAAGACCTATAGATAGGAATCAGTGGAATGTGGGAAGGGAGGCCTTTGCCCTGCAGTGGGACACAAATGGTTCATAAGAATAATAAAGGTTAAAATTCATACAATTATTGTTTCACTCAGTGAAACTTAAAAAATAAAGTTCTCAGTAAGTATTGAATGTTGTAACAGGGACGGCGTCGGCGACGGTGAACTAAAATTGCTTCAACAGTACGAAATACCACAAATGCAGATCTGCTTGTCCGTACTAGAGGCAACGTACAAGCCTTTATTCACCTACATAGTGGTACAGAAACGTATCAACACCAGGATATTTATGAAAAGTGGTGGTGGATATGAAAATCCTAACCCTGGGACCGTTTTGGATCATGGCGTTACTAGACGCGATTGGTAAGTAAACTGATTTCTTTATTATTATTATTAGTGACTAGCTGACCCGCGCAATTTCGTCTGCGTCACATAAGAGAGCGAGAGAGCGAGAATGCGCGCGCGGTACTTGATCATTATTTTGCTGCGGAGTTATTTCAAAACTGTGATATCTCCTATAATATTCATTGAAATCAAATGATGTAAGTGCAATTCTGTTCAAAATTAAATACTCGTGATGAATAAAAATTTATTTGGATAAGGATTAATACCATTATTATAAAAACATCTTCACAAATAATGCATTATTTTAGAACAAATTTGATTACCATAAAAAGTTACAGTATCAGTGGTTCACCTTAAAAGATAGACTAAGCTATTGCGGAGTTGGGTAGCGGGACTTATAGAATTACCGTGACCCTGGAACATAAAGGGCTATTGAAGGACACCGTGGATTTTAGTCGATACAAATCTGACAGTCCCTCCCGCTCTGCCCTGGGTGGGAGGACTCATTTGATGATATTACCACGATAAAAAAAAAAAATAGCTGTTGCGGAGTTTTTTTTAGAACTAAAGAGAAACAATTCCGTTATACATGATTGTTGCGTAACTTGAACAGTTTACTACGATCTACGATCAGCTTGTTACAATTACAATGAAAGTTGGTTGGAAGATAGTGAAACGTTTATTTGAACAATTTCCTTTTAATTCCAGGTACGACTTCCTCATAGTCTCCCAAAAGGTCAACCAAGGTACAGTTACACCAACTCACTACGTAGTCGTCTACGACAACAGCGATATGACGACAGACCAATGTCAAAGGCTCACCTACAAATTGTGCCATTTGTACTACAATTGGCCCGGCACGGTCAGGGTGCCCGCGCCGTGTCAGTACGCACACAAGTTGGCGTATTTAGTGGGAACTAGTATACATACTGAGCCTGCTCTATCTTTGGCGGATAAACTGTTCTTCTTGTAGATTAGTTTGAACGTGATTTTTTTTTTTTGTTTTTAATATGCGCGGTGTTTTTATGATTCTGTGAGTATAAAGTTTGATTTCCTACTATAGGTTGTAAGGTAAATTAACTGGCATTTTCAATGTGGAATGGATGGCATGTGTGGATATGCGATCAAGTATCATTTCATTACGCATTTTTCTACCCACCGTAAGAATTTATTTTGACTGTTTTCAACTCATTTGACGTGTATGATTGAAGGAGAAAATGTAAAATAAAATGAATAAAAGTGATTACTTGAATTTAATTAACGTCCAAATTACCAGAAGGGTACAATTGGAAGAAATATTAAGAGTGGGTTGCCATCAATTATATTAATTTTTTAATTGTAACGTTTGATTTCAATTTAATTAATTTCTCGGATCAATGACGCAACCCACTCTTTAGGCTGCGTTTCCACCAGAGATGAGCGAGGATGCGTAGCGAGGGATGTGTGTGGAACTAACCAATCACATAGCTAGAATATCTCAACGTGTGAAAAAGAAGCGATACTATTGGTTAATTTTACACACATCCCTCGCCACGCATCCTCGCTCATCTCTGGTGGAAACGCAGCCTTAATATTGATAAAAAACACCGTACATATTACAAGTGTTAATGTTACTTTAAGTTAGTTTTTTTTTATTGTAATTTGTACTTAAGAGCTAAGCGTCAGGGTAGCCTGCGATATTTTCAGATGTTTTTGCAATTTGTATCAAGTTGTATGTTGATGATTGACTGATTTGCGACCATTACAAGTGTGTATTGGAGCTATATGCTGGCTACCTAGCGCTCCATCTTAAAATTAAGCTCAGCTGTCTGAATTTGTACTTGAGAACTGTAATTTTATTTTTCGAAGGAATCACCTTAATTATATACTTGAACTGCTACTGAAGTAGCGTTCCATAGGTTCTCAACTACAAATTCTCCATTCTATTCAGAAACCGACGGCTAGTACAAGTATGTAGTTAAAAAATCCGCCTATCCGTGTTTAGGTCTGAAACTATTTTAAGGATTATCAACTAAGTACCAATAAGTGACTTAATTTAAAAATTTCGGCTGTTACTTGCAAAGATTTTAATAGAAATATTTGCCTGACCTTAAATTGATTCGAGGTTTGACATAACCTGGTTTAATCATCCATCAATTCATGCCGTTTCCTATGGACCCCTAATGGAAAAAGGCATACATCTGGTCATACACGCACGCCGATTGCGAGTACTACGCACTTGACCTTTCCAAAGAATCTGTAAGGCCAGTACCTGGCTGGTAAGGTACCTGTATAAGGTCAGTGTATGTCCTTCTAGAGCGTTGCCTCTCACATATCTTTTTTTTTCGGATGGGAAATCAAATGACGGGGTGAGCTCTGGGCGGAGTGAAAGGGAGTGTCAGACTCGTACTGACTAAAACCGATCCATGTTCCTTTTTTGCCGCGGTATCTCTTTCGAACACTCCTGCAGCCCCGGCAAGCATCGGCCCTTGCGGACCCCTTCCTGTTTGCTGACATTTCGTTGACGCGCGCGTGGAACACAAAACGCGCCGTCGATACGGCCTGTCGTCATAAGACGGATGGACGGCGAGCTAGCACATTACTCACCGTCTACAGGCCCGCACCGTCCACAGGCCCGCACTCACATCTGTCTTGTAAATACATTTTATTAGTCACCTTTCACTCATCGTTTCCACCTAAACCATCTAAGCATACTCTTTCATCATTTATCATCATCATTTTAGCCGAAAGACGTCCACTGCTGGACATCGGCCTCCCCCAAGTTCGCCACATTGACCGGTAGCGTGCGTCTCGCATCCAGTGGATCCCCGCAACCTGCACCAGGTCATCGGTCCACCTAGTGGGAGGGCTTCCAACGCAACGTCTTCCGGTTCGCGGTCGCCGCTCCAAAGTTTTCGGCCCCATAGGCCATTCGTCATACTCTCTCGGGTCGGGCAAATTGTTATGGGTGATTTACTTTAGGAATTTTTCAACAGTACCCCGTAGTTTTGATTTGTGCTCGGCTGATAGCAATAGTCTCGCCCTCTTTGACATGGAGCTTAAACACGATGAGCGAAATGTGGGAACTTCTGCCTAGCCCTTCGGAAATACAGGTGTGATGCAGTAGCGAAGGGTCAATTTTTGTAAGAGGTAAGCCGGAGGAGATATCTTTAATGTGATTTTATTATTTGTCTATAAAATACTGACTGCCAGTTTTCAAAGGGAAGCCGGTAGGACTCGAGTTGTATGGAACCTTCGCTACTGGTGTGATGTAATGTTGTCTTTTATTAGTAATAAATAAATAAATTGTAACTTTTTGCTATTTTTTGTGTCTTTTTTGCACTTGTTTGCAATGCACAATATTACATTTAGATTACAAAAGCTTGTCTATTTTTGTGTAATTCATGTACAATGAAAGTGGTAGTGATACGGAGGGAATGGCCTAGGCTTACGTGTAAGTTCGAACCGAAGAAAGCGCGCGCTTTACTTTGTGCCATTTATTTCATCAGCACTGCTCCTAAAGATGGGGGGATATGGTTAATGCTGAATCTTATGTTTATGTGCCAAAATAAATTTAAATGCTTAAGACCTGCCAAGAAGCTCAATTTGTTTTTATTTTAGTCATTTTTTAGCATTTTTAATTGTATGCATTATATGAATGTATGATTAAAAAAAATATCCGTCCGCACGTAAAGGACTAACAGTATAACCTGATTGGGAAATTCAACCACGTGTGGTAAGTTCCTATTTTTCCCACGAGGAATGATAGGGCAAATGTCCGATGTGTCGACGAATGTAGCATTATTTTCGATAAAATCTACGCTTTGTAAAGGATAACTAAAGTCTTTTCACAGTTATGCCTATGGCTGGGTATTACCGAGTTACTGACGGTCTGCCAATTTTCACCCTTATGCTCAAGTCATAAAGGTTGAAAAGTGGTCGACCGTCAGCGAATTCGGTAGTACCAACTGTCCAGCCACGTTTCTGACTATTCAAAAGTGCGGGTCTATTTGAAATAAATGCTTGGAGTTTGAGTTTACTCCTGGCTGGCCATGGCATCCTGTGATATTGGGGGCCGACAGCGTTCTTTGTGTGATTATGCTATGCTTGAACTTTCTTTGATAGATAAGACTCGCTTGTTTCTAAGTTTTGTTGTTGATAATTTACTAATTTACTTTTTTTTAAACTTATACTGTCACTGACGGGATATCTTCCGTGATTCCGCCGAAATATCGGGAGCTCAAAATAATGAACAATCAAAACGGAAGATATCCCGTAAGTGACAGTATAAGTTCAGTTGTAAACCTTGAAAGCTTAAAACAGTGTTACTTTTTTTTTTCTTCAAAATTAAGTATTTCTTGTACTTCCGTAATTTTTTCCGTGTGTATGCTTAGAAATAATTGTGTATTTTTGTTATTTTTGTCTAGCTTAGATTCTTTGTATTTGCTTCCTTATAATATTTTTGTGATCTTATTGACTACCTCGAGTTAATTTAAAAAAAATGAGTTTTTTTTAATATTAGTATGGAGGAAACATGGATATATTATATTATTTGTTATTAGAGGTCTGAAATCGTCAACTTGCATAGAGCGAGCGTGGCGCTCATTACTCATGCTCTCTCAGTACGAGAAGTGCCCCTGCGGTGGGACGGTAATAGGCTGTTATTATCTTACTACATAAAAATCCCGTGTCACCTGTACTACTATTCGGATATTCGTACGCGCTAATATCCGAAACCGCCCAACAGATTTCAATGAAATTTTGTATTGGCCATAATAGTCCTGTCTGCGATGATGGATCGATCCATGAGAGCAAGTTGCTGATTGATAATCCTGGCTACAAGGTTGTGTCTATGCAAGTACTCTCCGTTAGCTAGACGAGATTACCCGGAGAAAATGTGACGGATTGATACGCGCAGAAGACGGTGGGATGCACGACATAATAATATGTCAACCGTGGCATCCTTCACAATAAGGGCTAGTTCAGACATGCGGGAACCGCGCGGTTCCCGCATGTCGCGGCTTGATTAACCGCGCGGTTATGTCTGAACGATTACTTAATAACTCATACAAATATGACTCGCGATTTCCATGCGATTCTGAAATGGCGCGGTTCCCGCCGTGTCTGAACAAGCTCTAAATTTCCGGTAGTTCGTCACCATAAATTACTTCATCCATAATTGCACAGACCAAAACCTTCGGTTTCTCCGAAGAGGTACTCAGAGCATAACCAGGCTACGGACGCTGATAGGTCTACATCGGGCCCATGCAGGGCCCGGAAAAAGCGACCGTGAACTTCCTTATTCTGCACTACCATTCTGCGGTCATTAGTGTCAAGCACTACAGATTTGCGCCAGTTCTCTTTAGCCATGGAGAGCGGGGTTACGCCCTTGTCCACCGCGACCACATCTCGATGCATCCCCACGTCGCCTTCCAGGAACTATCAAATCAAAGCATATATTTCAAGTATGTCAGTTACAGGCATTTTTGAATTGTCGAAATAAAACGATAAAATGAAGCTACAGTCCCAGTCACAAGGCATAATAACTGAAAGTATTAGAAGTATTTACCAATTCCAAAGCGCAGATCTCTATGGAGAAGAACGGGCAAGAAACACCATAGACACTCTTTTTAATCAGAATATTGTTACAAAACCTTTGTTACATCATTCATGTTGAGATAGTACATTATGTGAGAACGATGTAGCAAGACGTGTACGTTAAAAGTGTCCATAGTAAAGACAATTCAAAAATAAAATAATTAATTCAAATAAATATTCCTTGAGACTATTTATCTCGCGATTGTGGACAGTCAGCTTTTAAAAAGCCTCGACCACGACCTCCGCGTGATATACAGTCTCATAACCGAAGGAAGTGGGTGATGAATTCGATAATTATGCCGTTAGTAATTTACGGATCCTCCTATCCAGGGTGTCTGGGTGTCTAGTTCTGTCTTATTTACTGTTACTATGTTTCAATAATCAAATTTTTAATAATGTTAGTCATGAAATCATGACACATATTACAGGCTACTTTTAGTCCCGTTAAAAATTACGTAAAATTGGATTTTACGCAGGTCCTGTGCGCGCGGGCAGGACCTAGTTGTTATAACAAATATGTAATGATAATGTGGTTATTTGAGAGCACTGCGCTTCATTCCATCATTTTTAAAATAAGATTTCTAAGAGATTTATATCGATGTTAAAGTTTTTTTTGTCTGAATTCAAGACTTATGTCTTTGGAACAGGACAGAACCTATTTTTTTAAGATATTAAGAATGTTATGAGCGAACGGTACAAACTGGCCTTTCGCTCACTCCTAGGAATACCTCGGAAAAATTCGCCTGTAATGTAACAATCCTATATTTGATTACTCTTCACAAAGAACAACACCCTCCAAGTTTCATGTCTCTAGGACCATCGGTTTGGGCTGTGCGTTGATATATCACCCAGTCAGTCAGTCAGTTTATCATTTTATATTATAGATTTCAGAAACAAGTGAAACTGAACTGTTACATGACAAGCGAATGCTTTCGCAAAGGCGCATGGCGCTCCATGGCGCGCTGAAGAACAAAAAAAAGTTACCTACTATTAAATTAATTCGAATCTAGAAAATCATTATAGAGCTCTAAATTCCTACGAACAAATTACGTAATTATTATTAGGGATTTTATTAGGATGGGTGACCAATTCTCTTGGTTCGGGGAAGTTTATGATGATGATTTTCTTAGTCTTGTGTCGATCATGAATAGTCACGAGCACCAATTGTACACACGGCGACAGATCAAGCTATACATTTCCAGTATAACATGGCCTCGCTTTGTATAGATTTCCCGTACAATGAGAGATACGCATAAACTGGTATTGTATAGCTTGAGTGGTCATCGTGCGTAAATAACTATATTATATATTAAAAATAAAAACTATAAAATAACCTAAACTTACAACAACCTAAAAAGCATAAAAAACTTCACCTCGACGCTGTCAACCGGTAATGTGGCCAAGAGACTGGCGGCATTGCCATGCTGTATGGCAATTTAGGTATACGAAGGAGGTCTTGTCTCAAAATTGCTATAATTATTCACGAGAAAATCGGTTTTTTTAATTAGGTACCTAAGCAATTATTGAAGCTTGTGACACCAACCTGTCATATCATGCCTAAGTTTAGATTTAAGTTTGTGATTCTTTTAGAAACGATAGCTCTATAATAAATATTAATAGATTATTTTGTAAGACGAAGAGAAAAAGTGACGATTTTTTAAAAATAAATCATTTTCCTACAAATAAATTGTTTTAATTTTCTGTCCCAACTCTCAATGCAAGCACCTGAATTCAATAGTTTTTCGGAATTCGACATGTCGTTTTACAAATTATAATTATGACGAACGACTGTATTGATTAAAAACCGGCCAAGTGCGAGTCGGACTCGCTCATGGGGAAGGGTTCCGTAATGGTAATCCTTTATTTTTTTATTTATTATTTGTTATAGCTTTCTTGTAGGTGTTCCTGTGTTCTATATGTCTTCTTTTTTCATAATAATTTTCGGCCCTGTAGTTTTTAGTAAGGTGGGGGGGGGTCATTTTTCGCCTATTTTCTTAAATAACTTCAAAACTATTTATCTTAAAATTATAAAGAAAATATATTTGGGTTGCTCATAATGAGGGTTCCGTTTTTTCCTTTTGAGGTACGGAACCCTAAAAACAAAACATTATTAACAACCTCACATTAAGTAAGTAAATATTTAATATTGCAGATCACAAATTTTGCTTAAGAAAGGATATCAAGACTGATGTCGTCTGCGGGACTGTTCGAAAGAGATACCGTGGCCCTGAAACACAAAGGGCAAAGAAGGAACATGGATGGGTTTTAGTCAGTACAAGTCTGACACTCCCTTCCACTCCGCCCAGAGGGGGGGTCATTTGATGATTTCCTATACGAAAAAAAAAAGACGTAATATAAGAAATATCCCCGTTTGATATCAGTGTTGCAAGCCAGCAGCGTTTTTATATCGGCTCAAGAGTGCCTGAACAGCAAATCACCAGTATCTTACGGATTGTAGGTGGGTATCTAATTTTCTTTGACGGTAGGTATCATCCAGATGATACTAATTTCATATATATGTCTCTCATCATCTGCCTAGCTTTTTCTCGACTATGTTGGGGTCGGCTTCCCGTCTAACCGAATGCAGCTGAATTCCAGTATTTTACATGGAGCGACTGCCTAACTGACCTCCACAACCCAGTTAGTACTAGGTTATACGATACCCCTTGGTAAGACTGGTTGTCAGACTTTTTGGGCCACTGACTACGTGCAACGACTCAAAGGATCTAAAAATGACAGCCGGCATAAACGGCTTAAAGTGCTTTCCGAGGCACGGAGGATGGTTCACCCATCCATGGACCAACCTAGCCAAGCGTGGCATATATCTATTGGTTCAAAATACACAATGAACAGATAAATCGGAAAGCGCATTAATTCCATAAGCCACGAAAAATAATACCTAGACAGAAATCGGACTAACCATAGAGCATTTTAAAAATCGACAAAAAATGCTCTAAAATTATCCCTTTAACGTGTCACTCATTGATTCACGAATGGGCTATAAACGTTTCCTAAATATTTTCGCCCTAATTAGCTGCAATGAAGCCTTGCCCCGCGGCTTTGCTTGACAGGAGACGCCGAATGCACGCGCTCTAGACAGATGTGAATTAGACATGTCCGTTTACTTAATACCACGATACTTTGTTTTCCATTTCTCTGAATGATTATTTCCTCTTCCTCGACATACATTGCCGGTTTTGGTTGCCACATAAGAGATGAACGTCTTTATAAAACAGCAATGTATTCGGAATCGGGTGAATGTCCGTAAAGGACTATTCCGTGTTACTACTCGCTAGTATTTCAACTTTTGCAATTTGTGATTGGCGGAATTCTTCAGCTAATTTCCGAGTATAAAATTATTGCTAATTTAGATGATTTTAGAAAATTGTATCGTATTCTAGAATCTATACTGACACAAAGATTAGAGGTCTGGCGATTTTTTTTTTTAAGAAAAATCGCACATTCAAGAAATGATGCCGGTGATTTTGAAGTTGTTTTTGCAAAGAAATGAAGTAGTCCACCTACTTTATTTTTAGCCTGCCTGAACGCAACTCGTTCTACCTATTTTAACTGAGGAGCAATGATTCAATAAATAGGTATCTGATTGAATGTCATGTTGTATAATTTCTTAATGTCGAGACTAGTTAAAGCAGTGTCGGGTAGGGCGAGTAAAGCATAGTGTTACATCGATAACAAACTTCTAGCAGCTAAGATGTGGGCTGACGTAATGTATGTCGGTCTCCACCTCAGAACAATCTGAAATACCGACGGCGTGTGTGGGAGTGCTTCGTTTAACGAAAGAGCGGCAGTCCATCAGGAGCAAGCGAGACAGCGCTATACAGAGTGAGAAGCACAGCACAATACGCTGCCCGTGGGAAATGCACAGTAGTGGTCAGATCAGAGTGCGCGCGCGCCGGCCCAGTGCACGTATTATTGTATTGGAATCTCTACTGCTCACAACAGCTTATGAGATTATGTTCGAAGAATGGACACCGGTTTTATATCAACGACGCAAGATTCAATTTTGTGTTCACATTTTTTCGAACTTCAGTTGTCGTTTTGGATCGAAAGTTATATAGGTAGTTCCGTCGGGTACCTATAATGCGATGAATTTTTTTTAGCGATCGATTGAGGTTTCTGCGGCGGGCTTTCGGTCAGGATGCAAATGTGTTTACGGAGTTTGTCGGCACACGCCTATAATAAAAGAAATACATGCTTTAATAAACACGTTTTCATGATGCTGCACGTAATGAGCAGATTTACTCGGATGCCCGGCAGTTTTATAATCATATCTGATGATAATGTTAAGCTCAATTAATTGAGCGACTTTAAAGTTTTGACTTTGGTATTTTTGATAAAGTTATATCAATTACGGTGTACAAGTAAACTTGGGTCAAATTGCAAATAATATTATCCACTCGCTTGAATTCAAACATTTATATGCAGATAGACATCTAAAACGTCGTGATTGGTGTAGAAACTTTCGAAGAAAAGTGGTTTGATAGTTTTCTACGTCTCATTAGAGACGGGACTATCCACCTACACAAAAATCTATTGGACTAACTAACTGCAAAATGTGATTTTTATATTTCAATTTACAGTCGTAAACTTAATAATACCGTCGAGAATTTCTCCCGCCCATCACTATCAATCAGAATCGCCTGTAATTCGAAGTTAACACCTACGCACACAGTAAAACAAAAACTATAATAGAACATAAAGATCTCGCGTCTATTCCTCACTTCCGAACGAGATTTATCGTAAATACAATCAATTATTTGTTATATAATTAAGTATGCTATATAAATAAGGGTCATTTTCGTTTAAGTTGTTGGTTGGTGGTTCTTTTATGTAGAGAGGGACAATAGTGCTTGAAACAGGGGTGGGTTGGGTATCGATACATATCTTAATTAGGCCGCACAAGGCGATCATCGATTATTTTTTCTTGTATCCGGCCGATTCCGGCCCGCCTGGCCGTGACTAATATTTGTAGAGACGGATGAAAATACTAATTTCTTATTTGGGACGTGTCTTTTTGTGTCGAGTGTGATTTGGTTAAAATAGGGATTCTGCTTCATTGAGTTTTCGATTTACTGTGGTTATGAATGAGCGTCACCTAGATTCAGAAGCGAATACGCGGGTAATTCCTATATATCATATTCATATCTTTATTTGCATTCCATATTGTGTGAAGATCTTACAATGGGCTTAAAGCTAAGGTACAATTACGGACCCTGTAGGGCACATCAAAAAGTATAAAATTTATGTGTGAAATAAAATTATTAAATTAATACTGAATCAATTTACAATATTATTACAATATTATAATATCTACGGTTCATGCTTTTTTCCAGTTGTGTGCGAAAAATTTGCGCTAGAAATTGAAATACAAACGCAGTACTAATTGTACCTACCGTCCTTTAATTTTCACTACCATTTCAGCTAGGGACATAATGGTTGATAGGGACTATGTGAACTACAGCTCGTAGTTAGGCAAATGAAGAAAAAAAATTTCAGAGAAAATTACCCTATCAAGCTATTTTGTAGGTATCTACAATTTTTTTACACCAAGTTTGTGAGGATGGATGTTTGTCACTCTTTCACGCAAAAACTACTGAACGGATTTGTATGAAATTTAGCATACAGGTAGCTTATAACCTGGATTAACACATAGGATACTTTTTATCCCGGTAGTATGAACACGTGGGACAATTATCGAACTCCACGCGGGCGAAGCCGAGGGCTTAATCTAGTATCCATCGATATTTAATGTTAACCTTGTTTAAAGTGAAAATAAACGTCGAACAAAAACAAATTCAGTAGTGGTTTGCTATTACCATTTCAATTAATACAACGCAAATAGACGCTGCATTCTCCTGTCGGCTCACTGCCTTAACTCGTTGGAATAAGGTATATTATCGCATTCATTCACTTGAATGCTAACCATTGCAGTTGGAGTAATAAAATAGTTAAAACGTGAGAATCCCTGCAGAGAGCGAGGCATACTCTGCTTCTGCGAATATCTCGTTTTGCATAGTTATTTGATGGTTATATCGATCGAAATATAAGCTGAAATGCTTACTGACTGCTGGGTGTTCCTTCTACGTATTAATTAGGTATTACTGTACATAATTGACGCATATTTAGTACAGACTGCCTCGTTAGTGTAATAGTCGCAAGCACGACTGCTGAGCATGAGGTCCTGGGTTCGATTCCCGGGTCGGGCATAGTGTTATTGGAATTTCACAGTAGCAGCTACGGAGTCTGCATTTGCGCCCGGTTGTGGCAATAGGCTCGCCCCCTATTACTTGGGGCTCAAACATAACTGGCGAAATGTGGTGCACTATTATTTACACCTCTGCCTAACCATTCGGGGATTACAGGCGTGATGTTATGTTATGTACGTTAATTTAGTACATTTATTAAAGAGCTGAGTCAGAAATCAACAACAGTCTGTAACTGCCTCAAAATTGGTTTTAAAATGAAAAGATTTACACAAAAACAGCGAAAATAAAAAGCAAATCAGTTGGCGGACCCGATCGTCAATCTAACCGGAGTGTCTCATAACTACGGCTTAGCTTTTGCCAGGTTTCAGAGAAGTAATGCTCCATCGTGTTTCAGTCGGACATAGCCCGGGGCACTTTGCCGTGGGAACACTCGAGCCTTCTTGGATTAACTCCCGTCAATGGACGAGGTTTAACTCCCTTTAATCCGAATTTAGTGCCGTTATTAATGTTTGGTTTTGATGGTAGAATATCGGTTTTGTTGTTTACAATTACTTTTGTGTCTGTTGAAAATGTTATGGAGAGAAATTCTTAGGTTGTTTGTCGGAAATGCTTCAAGGAATCAAGGTTCGGATAACATCAGGTTTTTTGCGCTATTGGGTTACTTAGCTATGGTGCTTACCTAGAGGTCCCTTTAACTGTTGGTACGTTGTCGTCACAGTATAGTGCACAATACTTAGTAAAATAGAATAGCTGCTGGATGGACCATTTCAATTCTTCAGTCTCTATACTATGAGAGGCTTGCAGTAGCGAAGGGTTAGTTTTTGTAAGAGGTAAGCCGGAGTACATATCTTTAATGTGATTAGCACATTGTACACTTCTTTGATTATATTATTTGTCTATGGAATACTGACTGTGATATTTTTCAAAGGAAATCCGGTAGGAATCGAGTTGTATGGAACCTTCGCCACTGGAGACTTGTCTGGTCACCTTCCTAAAGTGTTAAAAGAGCTTCTCTCTTGTAGATCAACCGTAAAAGCACAACCTATAACCAATCAATAACGTAAGCTTCATCTATCTAAATTTAGAACGCTGACGAAATCATTAAAAAATGACTCGAAAACCTTAATTTCATCAAATCAATCAGTCACAATGAATCAATAGCAAACATCTTCTCATTTACATCCAAACTGCCGATTATAATAAACTGGACAAACACCAAGATGATTTTGGATGTCCAATCAATTGGTGTTGACAGTTATAGCCGATATTTGCCAAATTTTGACCATAAAATGTGAAAAGCCTTACGATCAGATTCATGGATTGGTATTTCTCAATCAATCGGAGAGTTGATTGTGTATTTCATTAATAAAGTTGATTTGGAAACTAGATTTTGCTGACGAAATCTTTTGGTGATATATGTTCGCTGATTAGTCGCAGACAAAAAGTGATAAAGCTAATAGGTTATTTGATTGTGTACGAAATCGGGGTGTAAAAGTCTTGTGTTAGTTACAGTTATCGTAATCTTCTTCTAATATATAAAATTCTCGTGTCACAACGTTAGTTACCATACTCCTCCGAAACGGCTTGACCGATTTTTATGAAATTTTATATGCATATTCAGTAGGTCTGAGAATCGGCTACTATCTATTTTTCATACCGCTAGGGTAGGTAGGGTAGGTGGTAGGGTAGTTAGGTAAGGTAGGTAGGTAGGGTAAGTTAAAAAAGGTGCATTGCAACGCATGCCGGGCACAGCTAGTTATAGTCGACACCTGTTCCCTACACTTGCTAACTTACCTATTGGTTGTGGAGGTCAGATTGGTGGTAACTTAAAGTAAAATATCGGTATTTAGCTGCATTCGGTTGGACTGGAAGCCGACCCAAACATGGAGAAAGGATTCGCAGATGATGATGAAGTTACACTTGAAAAGGCAAAAACAAAGTGAAAATTCAGCAACTAAATAGACATTTATTAGTATAGTTCTTCTGTTTTCGCTGTTCGCCTTTAAATGCATCCTTGTAGGGTCTTCATTCGCCCTTTCGATTTGACTGGGAATAAGTAGGTAGGTTCAAGTAGACTTTCTACAGCAAAAGTGTAAGTATCTACTGAATTTCTAGAGCCTCTTTTGTTTTCGGGATATTTAGGTTATAAGTCTGAAAAACTTCTTTTACTATTTGTATAATGGTCTTGCAGTATGAAATAGTATTTAATGTAGCTGTTTCTTTAAATAAAGATTCGCAGGTTTTGACTTTATTAGCAAGATTATCATGTTTTATATTAATTAGCAAAGAGAATCAAGGCTTTAGATATCATAATCAAATGCAAAAGTAGTTAAACTGACGTTTTCATTAAAAAAATATAAAAAAGTGTAAAATATTTATGAAATTAAAATGATTGAATGAATCAAAATGCACGTGAGCAAGCTTCACGGTATCCAATGAATTGTTTATTTAATCGATTTTAAAATAAATAAGAAACTCAAAGAAAGTGTAAAATCATACTGATTTTTATGATGATTACCATGATTTAAGGAAAAGATTAAGCGGACCTATCTTTTTTATAGATTTAATTTATAATACCTAGTGATCGCTGCATAGACACATGTTGTTTATTTAAAATCTGTTTTTTAAATGCTAAATGTGGTCTTAAAGTGTTTTATTTATTTTGTTAGTTGCATGGTGATGACAGTCAAATTGTTTATATTTAGCATAGAATTTTCCGTGGCTTAATTAGATGAACGACGTTTAAGGTAGAGATCGAATAACATTGAATTTTCCACTTGATTTCTTCCGCTAGTGGCTAAATCGATATTTCTTATTTCTTTGAAAACCATCTGAGTACCCAAACAGGGTACTCAGTTGGTTATTGAATAGCACTTACCTAAGTGCCAAGAATTGAATATTAGTAGAAATTTATATTTGCCAGCCAATTTCAACGCCTCCACAACGAGTTGCAAACTCTGACGGGAGCGGTTTTAACCCCCTGAAAACTTCTACGATCCATCAGAAAACCTTCCACCTGGGCACGCGTTGCCGTGGTCGACTTGAAAATCTCTAAATAGACTTCGAACCCAAGTCAGCCGGAGCAAAGACAATCTCTGCAGATGGGGGTGCATGGACGGCTCAGACCTCAAGTGCGTATGCGGCGTCTCCCCACAGACAATGGGCCACCTTCCATCTTGCACCGCATGCACTATCACCTGCGCACCTGAGGATCTACTTATTGCTTCAGTGAGCGGGGTTTGCGTGGCTGAGTTTTGGGCTAAACATATTTGAACTTTTTGCCATCGATACGCTAAGAAGAAGTAGTTTGAAAGTGGCGCCTGTTCAGAAAAGAATAAATGGAGTCGACTGTCTTGATATGGATGAAACACATGTGACTAAAAGAGTGATGGATATGAATACTGTTGGATGGAGAGGGAAAGACTGGGGAGTGGAAGGCTAAAGAAAAGATGGATGAATTGCGTCAGGAATGATATGAATGAAAATGAAGTTAATGATGCCGTGACGTTTGACAGAGGAGAATGAAAGAAGCAAAACATGCTGCGCACACCAAGTAGAATGGCATAAGGACAGGAAGATCATTATTGTTTTAAAAAACGTGCGTATTCTGAGACATCATTTGCCAAAGTAGGCGCTAAAGACGAAATAAAAACACACGCGTTAAACACCTAATAAATCCATATTTGGTCAAGTCGAGAACACTCTGCAGACACATTTAAAATGTTTGCACTTCAAACAATGTAAAGCCAGGGTCCAAGAACATTAAAACGTAAAAAGATACTTTTGTCATCATTTAAATAATGTATCGATATATTGTAATCCGATGAGGGACATCAACCGTGTGATATTTCACGACACAACCTTATATTGATATAATTTAGTTATAATAAGAAACTTTGTGGGTTGTCGCACTAGTTAACGGGCGTGACTTCGTTTGGTAATGAAAACCAGTCATAGCTTGCCAAGAAATAGAACTGCTACCAGTAGCGATGGGTAAATTTTTGTAATAGGTAAGCCGGAGTACATATCTTTAATGAGAATTTTATTATTTGTCTATAGAATACTGATTGTGCCATTCTTCAAAGGGAATCCGGTAGGAGTCGAGTTGTATGAAACCTTCGCCACTGACTGCTACTGTTTCTAACCAAGATGTCCTGAATTGAAGCGTGTATGAGGTGAAGCTGATTATATCCTGGGGGATAAACACAGCTGTTTCTGCGGTCAATTCCTGCGAATTAAGAGCTGAAAAGCTGTGCCCATCACAAAGCCTAGATTTCATTGACTAAATAGCGGACTACCTCACGATGAGATGTAATCGATGCTTCCCCAAATGAGACCAGATATTTGCAGTACAGAGAGTTCCAAGTTTATTGGAAGCCTAGAAAGAAAAATTTACACTACGTTGCATAACTAATGATTTTCTGCAGTTGGACAGACTTTAATATTATGGGCATTATATCATATATTTCAACTTTCCGCATAAAACATTACATAAATAAACCATTCCCATACTCCGAGTTATTTTCTCATATCAGTGAAAACCCTGTTGGTTAGCGGATGTGTCGTACCTCACAGGAAGTCTTTGTTTGGCGCCGACAAAGTTTCCACGTCGCCTCAACATACAGACAAACAAGTAACCAAAATACGAACATAATACGCGTTCTGAGAACAACGTGGAAAACCGATAGGGTGCATTTATAGCCTTTACTTAATGTAACACCAACTTTTGTTTGCTCCTGATATTTTGCACTGCCATTCAAAATGTAACTCTATGTCTTCCGTCATAAGTCTGACGTATTTCATGGTAGGGCTTTTCGGGTGCGATTTTTTAATGTGCGATTGTTATTGTCGCTCATCGTTGGTGGTGACATTTTGCAAATAATGTCGCAAGTTGCTGCGACCACCGACATAAGTCGGAACTTTTGTGGCAGTCGCGATGGGAGGCCGTTGACTTGTTAAGATGAATTAATTGTTTTTTTTAATGGCCCCTCGTAAATAAGTTTTGTAGATCAAATACTGAGTGTTTTGGGATAAGTGATGGATCGGTTGTTTGTGTGTGCAAAACCTGTGTTTATTGTTTGCGTCTCTGTCTTTTTCGGGAGATCAGACATTAGCCATGAATAGAGGGTTGAAGACAATTCAAATCTCATTGGTTTTCTAAAAATTGTTTAATTTAGAAAACAGGAAAATATTGACATAATGACGAGCACCATTGTGGCAATGGGAAGCTAACGTACAGAAGCAGATTAGGTACAGGTTGATTTCTTTAGCATGGACCAGGGTCTCAACCAATTTAATTGTGGAAGAGAAAGCTACTCAAGCAGAGAAGCAACCGGCAATTGACTATGAAAATGAGCAGAGAATCTAACACACAGAGTAAATCCAACTATGACAGTTGATCTTCAAATCCAGGACACCACCTACCAACAAACACAACAGTTAAAAATCATCACGGACCCGATAAATCCCGAACGACACACGAACGATGATTCATAACGCTACAATCACTAGTCGCCACGTTACATGACATGCGCAAGCGCTTATTTATACCCCTTTATCGGATGACGTCCGCATAAAGGCAGCCGCTCGAAATAATAGGGGGACAGGCAAGCCATTGTACGGAACATGTTCAACCATTCATACGATGAGTAAAGAAGAGTAATGCCTCGCAATAGTCATAATTTTAGTATACGTAGTACAAAGTAACGCCGACTTTACCGGCTTGTAGTGTAATTGGATTTTTTTTTGTTGGCGGTATGTCTTGACTGGAGTGTTTTGGGGTGTGCCTGAAACCCGAGTAAAGTGCATTGCCGATAGATACATGGTCGATCTTCTCGTTTTCTTAGCTTAATAGAAGAGCAGGGGTTTTCTACTTAATAAAGTTCTTAAATTCACTCACTGTCGTACAACGCACCGTCTAAACTGCTGGTTGTTATATTGTTCCGCTACTGAGGAAAGGCCTCCCCCAATTCCTTTCGCGAACCAGCCTTCGCGGTACGCATCTAGATCATCTCGCCACCGTTTTCTGGGCCGGCTTGCTGAGTTTAGATTTGAAATTTTGCACAAGAGTTAGGTAGGAAAGATTTATTTAAATCGCCCTCTAAACGGGTTAAATAGGGCTTTAACTTGTGTACCTATAGTGGTTTTAAAAACAGCTTGTGTTAAATTAATATGGGATTGGAAGTTCTTGCTCCTTCACTTCACCGGTGCACGGTGCAAGCTAAACAGTCGCTAAAAGTTTGGACTCGGTAATTTTTTCTGCGTGCAACACCTGCCTTAAACAACGTTAGTGTATTTGTAACCAGAAAGTAATATGAGGTACCGCTGACGGATCTTTCTTACTGAAAGTGGATGCCTTTTGGGTTCACGAGTCTTGGTAGTTTTGGCTTATTCAGGTTTCAGCTCCGTAAAATACTTATCAAGTGCCAGCTGTCCAAGTCCATCCTACTGGAATATTTTAATTCTCCGAAGATAAGTTTCAAGACAATTTGATGAATATTCGATTAGATTTCGCCAACTTACAAGAATTATAACCAAGACTTTTTTGGATATTTAAAGCTGACAGGATAATATTATTCTGATTGACTTGAAACTTATTGCAACATTGTGTGTTGCCATTTTGCCAATTCATGTAACCATCACAGAAAAGAGTATTAAATGTCAACCGAAGTGAACGGATGACATTTGGAGCACCAAAACATTTCGATTTTTTGCTACTCAAAGTTCAAATAACCAGAAACCTAGGGATTACTCAGACGAGTCATAAATCAAATGAGAGCAGAATCCTTAACTATATGTACTACTAGCAACTACTGAACGTCTACTTAAGTAGTCGAGAAATCGTAAATAGTAGGTATCATAGAAGAACTTGCACTCCACGCGATATCTTGGGATCCTCTACATTATATTCTGGTTAAAGGTTGTAATGAAATATTAAAGTCTTACACTGAGTGTTTCCTAAACCACAAAGTTTAGGGAAAATCCAATGTAAGAGTCAGTAGTCGTCATTTTCATTGCAGAAATGTCGAGACGAATTATGTAATCCGTTGGAATATGATCGCCACTTTGTCTAGGAAGAAAGTAATGGAAACAGATTCGACTGCCATCTTACAATTAAAAACAAGGCATTGAAAAGTTTTAGCTTACATACTTGTGCTTTTTCATTGGAAATTTGGACATAGTAAGTACTTAGATAGTTGTGAGCAGCTGCACATAGTTTTTAGAGGCTGTCTGAAACCACGCCTTAAATTAATTTAAATTTTAATCCCAATCTAGACGGTTTAAAACCGTGTGACAAAAACAGCGAAGTCTAGTATTTTTTACTATTTATTCTAGTGAATTAAAGTTTTTTTATTCTAAAACTTGTCGATTCTTGTATCGATACGTGCAAAAAAAAGAATAATCTGGCCTTGTCCTTACCCCCGGTCCAATGTTATGACTTATTTGTCTCGCCCGTACAGATTTATCGATATTCGAAGAATAAAATCGACTAAATCTGCATAATACATTCATTAAATAACATGTAAATTGATTTTTTGGCGTGGCCGCCTGCTCGGATGACGAAATAGAAGCATATGGACAATAAAATGATAAGGAAGGAAATAAGATGTAAAAAAACTTAGTTGAAAATGTCATTTGTATAATGATTTGTGTAGACAAGTGTAGATAGCCATTAATATAGTGTTAATTGTTGATGTCGAGTCTAGTCGATTCTGTATCTTTTTGTAATAATTTAAATATTACAAAATGTTGAGATCGAGAGTTATTTCATTTTAGAGGTAGTTAAGATTTAGGAATAATATTGTATGTTGGGTTTGAAGCATAAATTAAATGTCAGACAATCTGAAGGGGATTTCCTATTCTTTCAGTAAACTAGACTCAATGAAAGAAGTAAAATATCGACAGATGGGTTGTCACTTACGGAACCCCAAAATGACACATGCGTAGTACAATAAAAGTGTTTCAACGACGATTGTGGACTGCACCCATATGAGATAAAATACGTCTCATGATTATTTTTTGTTCTTTTTATAATATCTAGAGCTCCAATACCTAAAATTAACCTAATCTAATGTAAATATTTTGTAGTAGTTCACACACAATTCCTTAAGGTTTCTTTGCTTTATTTCGCAATAAAACACATAACAATCCTAATTTAAGGAGCCATCAGGAACATAATAACAAGCTAATTAACTAAATAACATTAATTTAGAAGTCCGCAGTGCTAATGATGAGAATCATTAATGGCTTCACATCGACCATTTTACGAACGAGAAAAAAAGATTCAAATTCTTTGACGGTCACCTTATTATATTGTCTTATGTTGTCTTATATTTGGTGTCGTAAATTACACCATCGTTGGTCGGTATTAGCATTTTTATTGTCGCATACAGAATGGGCGAACGATCGTAATTTAATCTTTGGACCGCGAAATTGAATTATTTATTGTGTTTAACGGATTGTATAAAAGGTAATTGGGGTTTTAAATGCACACATTATTCGAGGTTAAGGCATCATAGTTATCGTGACAATAATCTTCATTATTGGATTAATGGAAGCAATTGGAGGAGGCCTTGTAAGGCGCCATGACAGAAATTTCTCGTTTTAAAAATTGTTTTCTTGTACCGATTTTATTTAATTTTCTTTTTCTTGGAAATAAAAAGGCTTATTATTGGTTTAATTCTTTGAGCATTTTTTATAGCTTCTAGGTAAAAGTAATAAAACAGTTTATTTACTATAGAGAGATCGAGACGTTTACAAAAGAGCATTATATTTGTTATTATGGCAAGGAAAGTCTATGTCGACAATTCTGCCAATGTTCAATATAGCATTTTGGAGATTTCTTCACAGTGACAGGTGTCTTGTCGAAACTTTCATTCCACCGCCACAATCCTGTGAACACATATTAGTTGGGTGTAAATAAAGATGATTTTTAGTGAACTAATAAACAGTACCTTCAGGAAATTCAGGAATTGTATTTGGCCTGCTGAACACCTTTAATGCCTTTGCCTACAGTCTTAAATGACAGTGACAGTTCGATTGGAGTACCTATGAGTTGTGTCAAGTCAAAGTCATTGTCTTTGTCAACGGTGCCAGTGGTTGGCAGTGACTTCAAGAACCAGAGAGGCTGCTTCCTTTTTCAAATTGAAATTGCCGTTTGCGTTTTTTTGCCCTGTGTGAAAATGATGACGCAAAAATAGGTGTGGCTGTGTGGGGTCTCTCTTTCATTTTTATAACATGACTGTGCATTAGAATTGCAGGAAAACAAAGCTAAAGTCACAAAGACAGGCACATAATTTATATCTGGTCACCCCACATAAATTACCTTAATATAATTATACATAAAATGAAACTTCTTCCTTCTATTGATTAATCTTTAAGCACTGACTAAGACCTTCGCAAATGAGTTTATCATAATATCAAAAGCTATAAAAATACCATCGGCTTAATAAAAAAATATTTCTTATATTATTGACATTTAAAAAAATTAACAAGAACTATAATTTAATGCGAAGTCGCGACTACCTGTACAGCAGTGGAATTCAGTGGCAGATTGCAGATCAAAATTATTAATCATTCGGAAACTCCATATCGAATACCGTACATTTTTAATCGATTTCTCGAGAACGCGAATCGATACCGCAATCAATAATATTATTGTTTTAGTTTTGTCAACCGTGACGTTTAATGTTTGCGATTTCTTCAATTTCGCGAATTAAGATTTGTGAGATTTTATTATAATCGGTATTTGCGGTTGTACCTTGTTATTTTTTTGTTTGACAAAGTAAAAGAGTATCATTAGAAATCGGAAAATCCCGGGATAGTCTTTAAAATATACAGTTTTTAGGACTTGACAATTTAACAAATTTTTAACTAGTTTAATTTTACAATTAAATTAGTTAAAATTTATTAAATTCAGGTTTAGCGAGTGCCTTGAGCTTTCATAGTCGTTTTTTTTTAAGAAACTGTTTAATGTCTAAATAGATGAGACTGCCTCGTTGGTCTAGTGGTCGCAAGCGTTACTACCGAGTATGAGGTCCTAGATTCGATTCCCAGGCCGGGAAAAAATGTTATCGGGTTTCTCTATTAGGAATAACTCAGAACCAGCTATGGAGCCTGGATTTGTGCCCGGTTGATGGCAATAGCCTCGCTCCCATTTACATGGGACTAAGACAAAGCTGGCTAAATGTAGGTGTCCTATTAGGTACTACTCTACCGTACCCTTTGCAGATTACAGGCGTCTATTTAAGTATCCGGCACTCCTTCAACAGTCTGTCCCGCTAGCAACCTTGCTGATTGTCTAATCGTTTTACCAGGGCTACGTGTTACTTAGATGTAATCAACGGTCTTTACAAATGGATTAGTGATTGTAATACCTAAGTACAATGCTATCAGGATATGAATCATACGGCTAAGGAATCAGGGACACACCTTTATGGACTTATATGTTTGTTAAGAAAGATATCAATTTTCATGCTAAAACCTTATGTCTGCCCTTGTATCTGAAGCAAATAAATATTTTCGGCTTTAGCTATAAGAATATTGTGTTTATTCTATCTATTTTGTTTTCTTCTTTTTTAACGAAGCAGGTTTTAAGCTTTTCTTTGGAGTGGAACAAAATTTGAAACGAACGTGATTGTGCGGGTGACGCAGTTTGCCTATCAATGGTAGTAGGGGGCAATCCCCATTGAAGAGGTCATCATAACAAATTTTCACCTATTCAAGAATCGAGATAAATAACAAAATGAAGCAGTTTTCAAGCTTTTCCTTGGAGTGGAACAACAATTGAAACGAACGTGATTGTGCGGGTGACGCAGTTTGCCTATCAATGGTAGTAGGGGGAAATCCCCATTGAAGAAGTCATAACTAATTTTCACCTGTTCAAGAATCGAGATAAATAACAAAATGAAGAAGTTTTCAAGCTTTTCCTTGGAGTGGAACAACATTTGAAACGAACGTGATTGTGCGGGTGACGCAGTTTGCCTATCAATGGTAGTAGGGGGCAATCCCCATTGAAGAGGTCATCATAACAAATTTTCACCTGTTCAAGAATCGAGATAAATAACAAAATGAAGCAGTTTTCAAGCTTTTCCTTGGAGTGGAACAAAATTTGAAACGAACGTGATTGTGCGGGTGACGCAGTTTGCCTATCAATGGTAGTAGGGGGAAATCCCCATTGAAGAGGTCATACCTAATTTTCGCCTGTTCAAAAATCGAGATAAATATCAAAATTTTGCGTAGGCTTACTTAGTTTGATGTACAGAATGCTTGGTTGCCGGCTTCGTGAACGGTACGTTTACACCTGGTATTTTGCTATTCCTATATTACTCTTGATAATACTATGAATTTCTACTTACATAAGCCAATAGATTTTACACATAATTATTCATAAGTATAATAAAATATTTAGTATCAAACAAATAAAGAACTAATAATATATTCAATGGTCGATAGATGCCTATGTGATGAGATATTTAAGTTTTATGAGTTTTTAATAAAGCCGTTAAAACTATAGGTAATCGATAAGTTGGATCAAATCACGTCATCAATCAAGAGATTTTCCTACAGCTGCACGGTTGCGTAACGGTTGATTTGCCATTAACAGTAATCATACATTTTATTTAAGAAAAATAAAAGGGCTAAAATTTTCATTGGATTCTGAAAATCCGGAAGGAAAATTAAATTTCAATTTTCGAAAATGCGCTGCTAGGATTATATATCGAAGTAAAATTAAATCAAAATTTACAGGACCCTGTTCCCAACTTCCCAAACCCATGGTTCTATCAGTAGAACCATGGGTTTGGGAAGTCCGCAGACTAGTCCTGAGTCCATAAAATTGTTAGCAATTTTCTGAACTCCGGACTAGTCTGCGGACTTTAAAAGATAATGTACTGAAATATGTGTCAAAATCCGGTGTCCGCAGTCCAGTCCGCTCGGTTTGAACGCACATTAAAAAAAACTCATGAAAGCACTGCCTTCGATGTTTGAAATCAACCTTAAGTCTACAATACAAATAGGGTGGTCGCTGAAAAAGGCAATGCCTTGACCTGTCACATGCTTACTCTTCAAGAAATACCCGATCACAATCGTTTGTACCAACCGCTATATCATCACGCACAAAACTGTCTTCAAGCATTCGACAATGAGCAATAACAAAGACACGTTGAATAGAAAAGAATTTAAGCCGCGACTGTACATCTTGAAAGTTCTCACAGCCCATGAGAATGCTCTTTACAATCGATATTCAAAAAAAGAACAGCATCGATGTCTCTGTTGTCAACGGACAATTCTTTTGGAGATCAATAACGGTGACACTCATTTGATTTTCAACCTTGGTACGACGGAGACAGGGTACAATTTAAGATGGTATTTTTAAGAATTTTATTGTTCCGTTTCGGTATGAATTGCGTCACCGACTAAAAAGACAAAGCACGAACCGATCGCGTCGCATTGTCGGGCTAATGATGAGCCAAAACATTATTTTTAGAAGGCGTTCGGCTAGCCGGCCGCTTTATAAGGTATACGGCGATCGAAGTGCAGATACAATTCGCTTTTATGGGGCCGGTAGCGTGCTTAGTTGTTAACACGCTCGAGTTTTCCGATACGATGTTAGCAGTGATTGTTTGACCATCGATACAGAAGAATTGTTGTACAATTGGTACTGTTATCGACTGTACTTTAAGACTTTTGGACAATTACGTCACTATTATTTTGGATACGACGTTAGAATAATGATCACATAGTTGAAAAAAAAAACTTTTTACAAAATATTGTTACGAAATGTGCCAAAATTAAACTGCTAAGAAAAGACATCAACGCGCGCGATGAATAAGAAAATCCTTCATTCCTTTTATTTAACCTACTCGTAAAGAAAATATTATTTTAGTAGATATTAATGAATTACTTGTTTATTGTTTCTCATACATACACATTATATTGAAGTAGAATTTACTTAACATTTTTCAATTAGGTACACTTCAAAACACAAACGAATAAAAAAACACCTAATTGAAAAACTGTCAAAATTTTAAACACATCCAAATCTTAATAACCTCCAACAGTCCCGTAAATTAGAAAATTAGCAACGCACCAACCCTCAGTGTGGTCGCAGTGACCATTCAAGACCCGAACAAAAGCCGGACAATCACACTTTTTCAGTCACCATAAAAGGTTTGTTTCTTAATACTGTGAGCAAACATTCTGTGACACTTTGCTGTTAATAATGCAACAATGTCTATAGCCCCTGTAGTCAAGTATAATAGATGCCAATTTCGAAAACAATCCATCCCCTAATATGTTTTGATGTTTTCGGTCATTGTATCTGCTTGTTCGCATGATTGCTTGTTTATAACCGTGACGGCGCTGTAAGGAATGTCCGTTTAGTCACAATGCTTTTGTTTCTATTGTAGTTTCGCGCGTGTCTTCGAAATGTCCGTTATAATTATTGTGTATGAGACAATATGAGTTGTACAGAGGTGTGACTAGATTTGTGTTAGTGTCGGTGTGGTCTGGTAAAGGACGGGTCACCTCTATTATATTGTTTGGGATTACGGGACTTTCGTTTGTTCATTTGCGAAGCAGTTGTCAAGTTCATCTTTGGACTAGTCCGCCACGACATACTCCTCTCGATTGCTATTATAGTGAACAGCTATTGAGATACAGAAATAGTCCATACTTCCAGTACTAGGTCGAATACAGCCACAGAATGTATGAGCTGTTTGATGAACATCGTTGCTTTTCATAGCAAATAAAGGTCTAGTTTTCCTCAATATATTATTCAGGATGTTCTGTATTTCATGGTTTATGAAGCCTGCATCGTAAATATCGACCAAGCGTGATTTTGGTGCATCCTGGAGTGAACATGCCATTTTTGCTCACTTGAAATTAAATCACCTGCAGATATAAGATGGTCACATTTCAAACATTTAGTGTAGATTTCATTATTGTTAGTTAAGTATAATTTATAAAATTATGAAAGTGATAAGTACTTCTTGACCATTTATTTAAACTATGGTTTTATATTTAAGCAGGTCGGTCCAAATAAACGTATTTACTGTCTATTATTTGTCTTCATGGGTGCAATACCTACTAAGTAAGATCTTACTTAAAAAATGTACATAAAAGGAAAACAACATTAGTCTGTCTGATCAGAATGAGCTTTTGAATGTGAAGTTTAGGAAAACCCATAAATATTGTCCTCATAAAACTAAAGACGTCATAGAAGATGCATTATACTTCTGAGTCCCCATAAGGAGTTAGAATCAAAAAGATATATGATAGCTTCCTTTAAATAGGAGAACAAAAAGTTCATTGTTTGAATAAATTTTAACCGTTTTTGATAATTTATTACTTCGCAACCGAATACATCTCCCACGCCTAGTTAAATATTTGGCAATGTCTACAGAAATGCAATAATATATGCACATATTCCTCATTTAAAGAATATTCTTCAATATGAAAATGGGTGTTAGGTATTGAATAAGTGTTTCATAATCATGTAGCAATACCTACACATTTTTTGTCTAATCTAAAATCTGCTAAGTCTACACGGCGATAGCAAAAATATGGAGGAATATTATGTAGAACAAGATAAATACTTCTTACTTAAAAAATACTTGCTACATTAAAATATAACAATACATCAATATTGAATATCGATTGTGTAATGTGAAAACATAGGAGGCGGCGCGTATTACGGTAGCCGCGCGCCCCGTACATAAATAACCGGCTACGCCGCAAACAACTCGTATTTACGACAATATTATATTTTATACTTGCGCAGTACATGGAGGCTCTAATACGTGGCCAACCTACATAATAACGAGAACGCGCGGAAGGCGTAACCCGGTGGCAACACACCGTCTCGCTCGACGACGCCCCGGGCGCGCGCCTAAGCGAGACGAACAACCACAAATTTATTGAAACGAAAAAAAAAACTTAGCTACTGCACTCCGCGTCGCCTCTACAGAACTAGATACATTTTTCCACGTCTCCGCGTGAGAAAGAGAGGCATACGTCTGCCAATAAGTGCGAGCAGGACAGGTATCGGTTCGCGGGTAGCGCGCGCAGCTAAACGGCCGGTCATGTGGGCGCTGCCGGTGTTGCGCACGCGCGGCTACCTCGCCGCGGTTGAGTTCCACGCTCACGCTGCGTCGCTCGGCTCGCTTAGCCCGTGTGACCTTTACTTGGTGAACTTAGGAAGCGTCGTTCGCTGTGAAACTTCCATTAGAACCCCTCCGTCCCGCGCGACAGTGATTCTTCGGACCTCCAGCGCAGCAGCACCAGCATTGGAGCGAAAGAGATGGCTGGTGGTCGTCGGCGCCGTAGCTAAAGGTATTCGTAGAATGCGTGATCTGTATCGGGCGGGTGGAGGCGGCGCGGGGTGCGGGGACGTTCGGAAGCGGTGGCAGCTCCCATCGACTCCTGGGGTTATTCTTCCTCAGGCCACTGCTGCTCGAGCTACGTACCAAGCGAGCCAGTTTTTTCTGTCCACCGCACCGCACGCCACACACTCGTTAAGCCCGTGCCAACACGAGAAGTCGCCACTAATAAATTACTGTTTTTTACTGCAAACGCAACAGTCACCGCCGCGCAGTCGAGTAATTTATACGTAAAAATAAACATTAATCAACAATATCGCAGTTACTATCGCCCGAATACAGTGAGTACTCTGACATTTGTTCTTATATTTGTTGATTCAATTGTAGCTTGCTTCATTTTAAATGTTGAGGTCTTCATTTAGAAAATCTAAGTTAAAGTTATTGCACATTTTCTTCAGACTAAATCAATCTAATAGTGTAACATTTGACGATAAATACGATTGAATCAATAACATTATTTTATTTCCGTGTTATTCTTAAGTCCTTTTTAGATAAAATATTATAAAACTTTAGTTATCATTCATTAATTCATTATCATTCATAATTATCATTTTCATCACATTCTGCTTGATCATAATATTCATACACTGTCACACACATACGCGATTCCTGTTTGGACATCACACATTCACAATTCTGAGTCTTTAGGTCAGTATTATAAATGTTGATACATTCGCGATAAACATCGCGTGTATTTTAATTATAGTTCGGACGGAGCAGGGCTTTAAAAATAGTTATTCATACAGACCACAATTACAGTCTCACATTAATGAAATGAATGCTATAAACTTTATAGAAGAATCTCAAACAATTACAGAAAAAAATATTCCCATCCTTTTACATACACAAACAGAAAAAACATTTGAATAATCGTGGCCATTATCATGTAAATGTCGCCTTAGCGCCTCTCGGCGCTAGGACCACAAAGGACATCCAAAAATATTGTCCTTATTATAGTCATTTTTTTCTAAAATCATGTGCACCCACCGGCCGATCCATTCAACGTAAGATAGTGACCATTTTATAAGGATTTATGGTTTATTTAACAATAAAAGAATAATGGCTATAGAAAAAACATTGAGAGATATTTTAAGGTAACACTTGAGGCTTTTGTGATTTTCAAAAATTTCGTAAGGCACGCATCATTAGACACACATTTTGACACCTTTAAGATATGTTCCCGTGAGACTTCTATGCGAATATCCGTAATTGATGCAACAAGAAAAAGTTTTTAAACGTAGAAAAGGCTACAAAAATTCTATTGTCATTGTTATTGCTTATAAAATATACTTTAAATGGTTACTTTAACTTTAACCGTTGATCCTTTCCTGGGTAGGAATTAACGTCTATCAACAGTTTATCTTAAAACAAAAGTCAAGATTTTTGTTGAAAAAGTTTTGCAAAAGTTCTCCATAAAAAGTTCCCCTGAAATTATTTTCGCCAAAAATTAACGACCATTTAAAAACGATAACCGACACAAGTAATGTTTTAACACGGAAACGCACTTGTATAGTCACAATAATAATTGCAGATTAATTTATGTACGCTCAGCTATTGTACTCGAACTAAAATGAATCTTTTATACTTGCGGTTCATAATTAAACTCCATAAGACGAACAGTTATAAATAACGATAAAACCGGTGTTTAACTATAACCTTAAGTTACAATACTGGAAGTTATTTCTTGTATTTAAAGCTAGGTTCTCTTTTTGCGGCTATTTATCTTTCTGACAGGGTTTAAATATAAAGTTCCCATTATTATAATTTTTAAATGAGTTCTGATAAACGTTTATAGTAATTATTTATGTGTGATACGGAAATTTAATTCACAGCTTTTATCATTTACTTAAAAACATATAATTTCACTCAATTTGAGTTGACACATTATCGAAAATACCAATTTATATTTTGTATTATATGTTTAAAAAGTAGTGAAGACACTAAAATGAGTTTGTTAAAATATACGTTGTTAAACATCCGTTTATTGAAAGCGATCTCAAACAAAAATTGCGTGTTCCTAAACCCAAATAATATAATTATACGTTGAGTGATCTTTATCGAGCTGCAAAAAAGCTAAATAACTTATTTATGTGTCAAGTCGAGCCAATTTCTGTAGCTCGAAGCGCCTCGATTTGCATCCATAATTACTTACAATGTGGGCATTGTAGGCTAAGAGCTGGGGTTTGTGTGTTGCAAAAATATATTTTGTTCTTCTTCTCTGTGTGAAGTTACTAGCTACTATGTTTACGTGGGTTTGAATTTTCTCTGCCATTTGAATTATATATATATTGTTTTACTAGAATTCATATCACAAAAGTACCAAGTCAAATTAATATTGCATTTCGTTGTAATTTGCAGAGATGTGTCTTAAAAATTAAGCTGCATTGAAATAGGCAGGCCACAATTTGGGCACGCCTGCATACAATGTTATTTTAACCGAAAAACAACTCGTAAATAAAATCAAAATCATTCCAATGTCTCGGTATACACACTATAAAATATAATGCTACTAGATTAAATGGCTAAAATCATAAACCTTTGCAGCAGTCGCACGATAAATGTAATAAACGTAATATAAAATGATCGAGCTCCCGGACTATAGCGTATCACGGTAGCGGGGAAACACGCGCTTGCGCACCTTGCAAATTGTGGATCATTCTCAATTATAGCCGACGATAATCATAGCCGTTTAAAAGCATTTACATTGTATGAAGCGAAATATTTGCTTAAAGATGAAAACCGATACAGGAATTTTCATAGTTAGTATGAATATATTTTATCTGAAAGTTTTCAGAGTTTTAATCTTTAATAGATATCGTTTCGTTGAAACTTTTACAATATTGAAATAACAAAAATGGCCATACTAATCCGCTTTTCAGTGGCTAAAGGCTCTTTAAGTATCGTCATAGTTGTCGTCATAATTGCTTGGCTGTAGATTTCTTTTTAATTGTGTGTTTGATTAGCAATTCATCATCACTAAATATCAATACTCATAAAAGTTTTTTTATTTAATGAAAATGTAGTTAAAGAGCAATGCTCATGTTCATTTCAAACGAATATGTCCCGCTGACATTAAAAAGTGGCCTTTAAATTCGCCACTTGTAGGTGCCCATATTTAAATTTTCAAATATCGAATCCGTAGAACGTTTCGGGAATGTCGAGGACTCACGACGGGGCGCCTGCGCATCGCCACTTTCTTTCAACTTCGCCGAACCACACCGCGTTCGGTTTTTAGTAGTGATGGACGATTTTAATCGATTTATATGTTCTATCGATTATTCTTATTAGGGTTTGAATTAGTATAATATGTAGAATAATTTGTTGTATTTTTTGTAAGGGGTGTATATTGTCAAAAGAAGGGTTTTATGTTATTTATCGTTTTTTTTCCTAGAAAATATAGACTTGGCAGATGCATTTCTTTTTCTTTCTTATTTATTATGATACAGTCTGTATGCTCGTAAAACAATTTATGGTAATAAGGGCTATTCAATTGCACAAATAAATAAAAATAAGCGACATAGTTTGCACGCATTATAATTAGCAAGCTGCACTAGACGTTCACGATTCACATAATGGGATACTAAATAATCGATTTAGTCGATTTGCATTAGTCGATTCTATAGTAACTTACGCCCATCACTATCTTGTTTCACCACAAATAAAAGGCATACTGTCACATACATACAAGCACGTATTAACACATTGCCCTGTGTTTACGACCAATGGGGAGGAATAATCTGAAGACAATGATTATTTATTATCAGAAAATCTTTTGTCATGACACCGCCGAGCGAACGTTGTAACCATTTATAACCTTTTGATACTTAAATATTGATCGAGAACACAGGTTGTTAAGGCTGTTGGTTTTGAGGTTATGATTATAACTGATATTATTCGATTTAGTATAAAATACGGTTTGGATACTGTATTTTGTTGTGTTTGATAATAACACATACGCCTGAATCCCCGAAGGGTTAGGCAGAGGTGTACATCCACATTTCGCCAGTTATGTTTAAGTCCCATGTCAGGGGCGAGCTGATTGCCATCAACCGAGCACAAATGCAGACTTCGTGGCAGCAACTAAGGACCTAATGCTCAGCATTGGCGCTTGTGATCACTATACCAACGAAGCAGTCTGGCTTCGATATGAATATTATGATAATAATATTTCGTACACTAAAAGGCTCTTATCATTTTGATGGTGGCTAAAGAAGCGTATCATGAAACAGAAGCAGCTATGTGTGCCCAAGTACAGCCATTAGAAAAGCGTACGCCTACTTTAAGCAATATTCCATCACTGCTATGCTGCTTTCTTACAGCAGCTTTTCCAAAAGCAAATTGAACGTTATTCAGTAGACATTAGGTATGCTTCTTAAGTTCTAGTCCCCGAAGACCAACCCCTAAATCCACGAAATGATAAAATGAAAAGCAGCGAACAGTTTTCGTGCCACCATCTTCAGTATAACATTCCATCTTCAGTCGATTCCTTCCGAGCAGTATTTGAGTAGTATATTACCAAAATAGTTCCTTTATTTAAAATCCAATACCTACTGTTAATATTTCACGTAGACATAATGCTTTTCAGTTATATTACACTACTTTTCCAATTTTCAACTCTTCAATCCACTGAGAACTACTTGACTTTACCGATTGCGTTTAGGTTGCAGGCTAACAGCAATCGACAAAAGGTCTTTAAAACTAGGCATCATCATATTATCCTCTTTAAGAGAGCGGTGGTGGCCCAGTGGTGGCAGCCCCGACTTACGATCAGTAAGTCATAGGTTTGAACCCAGGCAAGGCGCATTGCTGTGTGTAATTTATTTCATCACCACTGCTCTCAAAACGGTGAAGGAAACATCGTTAATAAACCGACATGTCCTGGAACCAAAAATTTGAAGACATGTGACATCTACCAAGCCGCACTGGGCGCGCCTGTGGATTATAGCCTATTTCGTCTCATAGAGACGGGGCCTGTGTCCCAGCAGTGGGAACATTAGAGGCTGATTATATATCCTCTTTAACCCTGATGGCCTTACTAGCAAGACTGTAGAAGCAAGTCAACCACTCCGCCACCAAACCGTCGACCGTAGTACTGATCGAAGCCGACACTGCTATCTTCAAAACCAAACAACCCATGGTGTCACAGGCAAACCCAACAAAAGCCGATATATTTATACATAACGAAACTTCTAAGTTTTAACATAATTTGTTCACAAAGCAAACTGAGGTGAAGGCAGGATACCTTTGTTTGAACGAGATAAAATACAAAAGTTCTTGGGTTCCGGCTACGGCTTATCTCTCGGGAATCTTGGATATAGATAAATGAATTCCAAGTTTGAATGTGTTAAATATTAACATATACATAGTTTCATAATAGGTTATGAAATATAACGTAGTTATGTCTATGTATAGAGGAATATACAAGACATTCGGTAGCGAATACAATTGGGTTGCTTTGGCTCATGTTTGATTCTTGAATAGAATAGAATCATTTATTTGTAAGAATATTGTACAAAGCTATTCTTGTTCTTGATTCTGTCGTATTCGTAACATTATCTGCATCTTTTGAAGCGTTTTTCGATTCATCGTCTTGAAAATATGTTTTTGCGCTAAGATCGCCTCTTCTTCAGAACTTTTGCTCAAACATTTTCGATTGGCGATGGAAAACTCTGGCCTGATCTTTTTTGTCAGACAATTCTTCACCGAGAGAGTCTTTCAGGTAGAACTTTTAACTTGCTGGTAAAAGTTTATTTTCTACCACTCTGTTGTTTAGTTAAGAATTACGAGAGTTCGTTCTATTATTATCCATTGCTTAAATCACATCCATTACCCTAACTTAAAGTGGAAAATTTCAAAACAAAGGAAGTAATTTTATCATGCAACGATAAAGGATAGAACATGCTAACATCGCAGGCATATCTACAAACATGACTTAAACTTATCGCCAACATAAAGACATAGATAGTAATTGCCAAGATTACCGACAATGCCAATTATGGGAGGTGTTATGTTAAAGAATTGATACATTCTTTTGTGTCTTTTATCTGTGTTTAAATAGTGGGTGAGGCGAATAGATAAGTTATCGTATGTTTGCGCGTGAGTTGGTTTTTGTTCGCTTTGAAGAAACCCCGACAAGATAACATTGTGGGTAGGTATTGATGCCATTTGTTACTGATATAGGTGGGACGATTGAAACGTTATTATTGGCCATTATCGATTTGGTGCTATCTTGAAGTGGCACTTCGGTGTTCTGCAAAAAGTTTAAATTGAATTGCCGCTTTGCCAATGATGAATCACAAACAGTAAGTCGAATAATCCCAGTAGCTATCTAACATATTATGAGCACAATGAAAATGTAGCTAGATTATTTTCTGAGCAATGATTGTTTTGCATTTAAATCTTTAAATTTTTTCTCGACCTTTAAACAAACTTCAAATATTTTGTCTTCGCATTTGTTCTGTTTAATCACGAAATTGTTGGGTTTTCTTTAAGATTTTTTTTCCGTCAAACTATTTGACACTTCAAGGTATATTACGATACCATATAGGCACTTAGCACGTTCATTCACAAGCGACACATCCATTGAGTTCGGTTTGTTTGTAAAGGTGGGTTCGCATGGCGCTATTTGCGTGGCTTGACCGCAAACATCCCGCGTTAGCGCCACAGGTGACGGTCTACCTGACCGCTTTTTGTATTGTGTGCATAGCCTTAATGCTACAGTTCGCCTTTGTCAGGCCGATTTCGAGTGTTTGTTTCGCGCTTTGTAAGTTGTTTGGAGATATCAGTCGTGCTATCAAAAAAGATTTCATATTGATTTTGTCCAAGATGGACTTTTGGCTAGATTCTTACTATGTATGTTTTATAGTCATCAATTAAGTATTGTAGGTAGAACTATGAAGAAAAACAAACGTTTTATACTACCTAAGATCGTCCACCGTTTAATTCTAAGCAGTGAATAAATCAGCCATCTAAAACTTCCACATAAACGCGAGACGTCAACGTAAAATCGCGTAGATACGGACCTCTATAAAAAGGCAATTCGACTCTCCCATATAAATTTAACTGACGATACCCGTTCGGTATTATAATGTGTATAGTTTGTATAGGCAAGATCGTTCGCATCCCACGAGAAAAACGCTGCGGGCTATAGAAAGTCCCACCCACACTGATCACAACTCACGCGCCGACGAAGCGGTGAAAAAAATGAATAATCTTTTTTTTAAAACGCTGTTCAACAATTCGCTGCTGTGTTACGCGCTCCGCCCCCCGCCTCCTGATTGGTGAACAGTAGCCGGATTTCATTTTTTCCATGTGCACACGCACGCACGAAGATACGTGTCGAATTGATTAGGTCATGTGAGTGACGTCTCTGTAGTTTTTTTTAAAATGTAAACTGTGCAAATCTTCATTGTTTTGCTGTGTACATGAAGCCAAACAATTTAAATCATATTTTTTTAATCAACGAATTGATATTAAATAAATAAAGACATCGCGTACGAGTCCAGTTACATAATAGGTAATAAACAGTAAATAACATGCTAAAAGTTCTGCTAAATAACAGTAGTTACTATTAAAAAGAATGTAATATGGAATGGACCTACAATTGACTGAAAAGACAGTAAAGTTCTCGCTAAGAATTACAATTTGTTGAAATAGCTCGAAAAAGCGAAAGTTGATAACGCATGCGTAAGTGAATGATGCAGGGTAAAAAAAAAATTGCATAAAATCCTCCTTCGAAGAAATCACCCTAAACAATGATTTAAAAGAGCATTACGTCCAAATGTCGACATATTAAAAGATTCTCACACGAATCTAAAATGTTCTATTAACATAAAATATATTGCATGACCAGACATCTTAATTTAAAGGTCGGTAGTCCCCGAGGCAATACAATCACTTAATTGATAGATTTAATGTGTGAGAACAAACATTTTAGATCAAGATTACCCAACAATCTGGTTTTATAAATGTTTTGGACACTTGGTATTAGAAGGCGTCTTTTGGACATTCTTCTGTGTCAATGATTCAAATATTTAGTTTTAAAGCAAAAATATGGCGACTTTAAACTCTTATAAGCATAGGTATTCGCTTTTTTAATCGGGCCTCTCTCGCCTGTTAATACACTTACCTAGCCCAAATTGTGCCCTACAAGTGAGACTGAATCGTAGAGAGAGTTGCATCTTGGTTTTAAAATTCAGTGATTTCGGGAATAAATCCAGGTTACCTTCGCTAAAATGCTTAAGCGATGCTAGAGAGATCTTTACAGCTTTGTATAGGCACTTGGTCCATACAAAAGAGCTGGTTCACCTAAAAACATTCATGTAAAAACGAACTTGTTTAAAATGACTGATTCCGACTGAGATGATAAGGAAATTAAAAAAAAACATCTAGCTAAACTGCAAAAACAATACCAATTAACAATTATTACCACGTAGTATGATCAAAGAATAAAATTACAGTAAAAATCTGCCCACACATTACAAGTTCCTATGTGCTACAACATTTTTACCTACACTCAATGATTGGCTACCGCGTAAACCAGTAGCCGAGTGCGGCATATACATTATGTGTATCGTATGCGTGTATTTATTTAGCTACCGGGCACGCCTTCTGTGAGGGTTTGAGAGGACCGTGGGAACTGAGGAATCTTTATGTATTAGTCTGTGGTTTCAACACGAACAAAGGAGTAGCGTGTTTTTTGTTATTGTCTGGTTCGTTCTCAAATATTTTTTCTGAAATACGAAAAAAAAATCTAATAATTGAACGAAAATAAAGAACAATTCTGGAATTAAGATGTTTTGTAAATGACTGGCAACACTCAACTTCAACAAATAATAAAAATACATGAAATTCAAAACTTAAGGTTTTCAAAAACCAAGCTGGAGCAGGTCTCATAGAACACAAAGTATGCAAAAAAACTGACGCAGCATGCAAGAAAAAAATATTAATTAACGACCTCAATCAACTGACACCACTATACATAAAATTAGTTATACAACAAGTTAATCCGCTAACTACATGGTCAGTGGAGTACCCAAAGACGTAGGGGATATAGCCTGGGCAGACGCCGGGGGCTATCCGACCGAAGCCTAATATATCAGCGAGCATACTTCGTTGCACCGAAACAGAGGATGGAATGGAGATCAACACATCTCCTCTCATAAAATTTTGAAAAAAAAAGGTTTAATTATAATTAGATTGATAGGTTATATAATCAATTGAGTTTTCGCAGTATCGGCGTATTCTAAAACTTTTTCTTTTTACAGTATAATTTGCATTGCATAATTAATTTATTAAGTTCTTCCAGAAACGTTTTATATCTGTGTTTCTTAAGTTTTTTTACGGGGTTGTAGCCTTCTTTAAGTGTTTTTTTTTAATCTGCCTTCTCTGTCCCATGGCTTTCCAATCCTGTTTACAATTTGCCCTCTCCGACCAATCTTTTAGGAATGAGAAGAGTTGGGTAAATTATTCTAAAATCAAATTAGTTCTTGAATGAAAATTGCAGGTTTTATCATAAAAGTAAAACGACTATTACCTATTGCAGTTTAACTCGTACAGTTTACAATAAATCCTTCTAAAAATAATATAGTTGATTAGCGTCTCCACGGTCGTCTCCGTTCTCATCCAAGCGCATACCTTTCCTGTGGGAACGTGCTGGACATAAACTGTTTCGTTATTTCTGCTTACACTCTCATTTGTATATTATAATTTGGCCGCAGTGGGGTTGAATTTCAATCCTTGTTATTACTGTTATTTTATATATTGGGTATTTATATAAGTTACTAGCTTTTTCCCACGTCTTCGCTCGCGTTAATTTAGAATTTGACAATCAATTCGGGTTGTACTCTGTTTGTAATAATATAATTCAATTATGATTCGAAAGACACGTGGCGCCATCTATTATCATAAGAACGTTATTGTTTGTTTTCCTCGGGAACAGTGCTTTGTTTCGAGATGAAAGGTGGGTTATGTCCGTTTTGTACCACTGACAACGTATATGCAAAATTTCACGATGAACGGTTTAGTGGTTTAGGCGTGAAAAGGTAACATAACAAACAAACTTACTTTCGCATTTATAATATTAGTAAGGATTTGATGTTGCGAAGATAAACCAGGACCATTACAAAATCATATTATTTCTTACATGTCATCTGCCAGGAGTTTGGGTCTTCTCACGGGCAAAAAGTTATTTCAATAATAAATTCAATAAACCGTTTCGGCTACCTTTATTAATAGTATAATTTTCTCCAGCAACAACTGAATAATTCATGAAACAAACGTGGTAATTATAACAACGTGATTCAGCTCATGCTTGGAATTCTTTCAAAATGTAAAGAGTGAACATATAGTCGCATTCCATCCCTTTCATTCTTACTACCTCAGATCTACGTGGGAGTGAGACAGGCATTGCATTGTTCGTAAAAATGTCAAATAGAATGATAAACATAAAATTTCGTGTTGAAACGATGCGCTTGCGCACGCGCCGAACAATGAGATGGTAATAATTTTATTCAAATGTGGGTGATCATCAGCTTTTATGTTCCCTTGGTATTTGTTAAAAGACCGATTAATTTATGAGCGAGTTTTGTTAACATTTGTTATTTTATTAAAAAATGGTTTTTTAAAGCATGTTTCTTAATGAGGTGGTTTTTAAAATATTGGAGTAGTTTCTTGAGAAACTGTTTCAAGTCTTTTTTAAGTAATGGATGGGACTGATAAGTAACGATAATTATGATTGCAATATGCTGGAAATGTGCTTTCATTATTTTAAAGAATGTAGAGCCTTTTTAGTTTCTGTTCCCTTTGTGTCACCATGTGATATAATCGCTTTCGTTTTGTCTCTCAGAAAATTAAATGTCAATTTGATTAAAATATGTGTTCCAAAATATACATTTAAATTAAAAATAAATCCAATCCCATATACCTATTAATGGCAGTTGTACAACAAAAACACTCTTTACACATTACCCACAATAGTTATACATCGAATTCCTAGAAAGCCGAATGCCGATAGACGAAAGCCGAACGAACTCACGCTGACTCGGCACCGGGGCCTCATTGAAAGCTGCACAATAGATTCAATGCCCATAATAGTCCGTATTAAATGTAACCATAAAAGCATTGACACAATAACTTGATAAATATTGGAGATGTAGTTCTGTCTATTGAGTTAAATTATCCACAAAATTTCATGCATCGGATCTTTTTGGCGTATTAAACCGTTTTGTGCATTTGAGGCAAAAGTGGCCAGGCAAATGCATGAATATTTCGAGAATCGTCTTCCAGTCTCAAACTAACAGCTGCAGCTAAAAAAGCTTTAAATGTATGTAGAACCGATTTTAGGACAAAAGTGCAATATTTACTTAAAACACGGCGGTGGCCCAGTGGTGGCGGCCCCGACTTAAGAGCAATCAATCGTGGGTTCGAACCCAGGTAGGCGCATTACTTTGTGTAATTCATCACCACTGTTCTTAAAACGGTGAAGAAAAACATCGTGAGCAAACCGGTATGTCCTAGAACCAAAAATTCGAAGACATGTGACATCTACCAACCCGCACTGGGCCCGCGTGGTGGGTTATAGCCCTTTCCCTCTTATAGAGGGGAGGTCTATGTCCCAGCAGTGGGAACATTATAGGCTGATTATGCTATGCTACCTTTAACCACAAACACTCCACAACCTAAAATTATCAACCACGTTAGTTTGTTTCACAGTTTTAAGTTTTTTTTTATCTTATATTAGCAAGCACACAAGCGCAATATAGGTTACATTGTTTCAAAACTCAGTCATAACCAAGTACTTCAGATAGAGTAAAAATCAGGCAGACTTTACGAGGCACTCAGCATTTTATTATGTTGTGATGATTTTTAATTACTGACCTTAAAACCTGGCAGTACCACTGACAAGGTTTTATGAACATCATTTGATCCATGGTTCAAATAGTTCAATGCTTGCTTGGGACATTAAATACTCTGTAACTCTTACCGAAGAACCACAACTTTTAGCATAAAACCTTATTTCATCATACACGTCCCTTTTTGCAATAACTGGCTGAAACATTTCCAAAGAAAAACGGTAATGTAGTACAACATACTCAAATTGATCGATGGGTACAACAAAGTAGTTAAGTGTTTCAATGTATCCTGGAATTTTAAGTAATTAAAGATTGTAGTGGCAGTTTTTGTTGATAATTATTAAGGTGTAATGTTTACGACTCGCGAGATTCCATACAATGGTATTAATGAACTGCATTCAACAATCTGTTGTGGAATAATTTATTTTCTTTTCTTACGTTCTTGCTATTTATTCATAAAAGTACAAAGGGTTAACACAATTTCATCTTTAAAGCAGGAAATAGTACTGATATTGGATAATCTGTTGATAATTGTGAGAAGTACCTACTAACTAGTAGCCTAGGTACCTACCTACCAAAATTAGCGACGACGTTGCTTGCATTACTTTCTTAAAACCCCAATAAATTAACAATTAAAATACTCTCATAGCCTCTTAGTTAGAATGTTTCTCACTAATTTGGGCTGAATACTTGTTTTTTTTATGATAATGCTGTTAGATCACTTAAAAACACCAAAACAGCAAGAGGCCCAACTTCGAACCTTGTGGAACACCCGAGCCCGGAATAGGATGTGCGGGTTTTAGGATGTGCTAAGTAGGATACCGATACCGTGTCACCGACATTCTTTTGGTTTTCTCAATCAATCTTTGATAATTAATCACTGTTTTGACTCAACACTTATGAAATAAACCGCAAACTGTATGACGCATCACACATAAGTGGAGGTGCCCAATATTCTTCATGATGAGTTACGCACAAAGATGCATAGGTGTAGAGAATTCTGTCTGATTCTGTCATATGCATTACAATGATGTTGTTTACTGATTACATAGCATTCATTAAAATTTGAATGACAGCTAATTTTCAATCTTTATCTTCCTGTTTTTTACTTTTGAAGATTTTCATTTTCTGATTAATCTCCCTAACTTCATTAGCATCATCTTCATAGAAGTTACCATGAACTTTAAAAAATCTTTTTATATTTTCACAAAAAGCGTTTTACGAAAATCCAGCCGGACTTTGGTCTAGGTATTTATGTTCATTAAAACTTGCTAAGTCATTGTGAACAGTCAGACTGCCGGTCTACTAATACAGTCAGGATGTACCTACTTACTACTTATCACGTAGTTCTCCTTACTTTAATACTCAATAGTATGTTACACTTACATGTAAAATGCGTAACGAGTGCCATTTGACGTCATCCATCATGACGAGAACTTCCTTGTATATGTTTAATCTTTCAAGGAATTTGATTGATTTCGAACGAATTGTAAACATGTAGGTTAGTTTGGGTACCTGTTGGGGATTTGAGAACAGTATTGTTGTTATGATTAAGGACATATTTGTGTCAAAGTATCTTACAGCAGTTCTATAGCCAGTTCGATGCTGACATCCTCTACTGCTGAATTCTCCTAAATTATTCTTTAAACATTTAGTTCTTTAGTGTCCAGTCCAATTCAAGTTAAAAAAGAAACAGTACATGTTTAAGGGAATCATTCCCACTATGTCGATTCCCGTTAAGTCGAATCGTGAAACAAATGACATCTGTTTTAAAAAGTTTACGCTTGACTACGAGGTTGGAAAACCCGAATCCTACCTACCTAAAAATCCTAATTACCTATTTTGAAATGCAAATGCTGATATTTCAGAAGCCACAACATATAATTACACAAACGAATATGATCACCCATCAATCAGTTTCTTAATTGCAAAACACCAAACGATTAACGGTAGACACAGTAATTAAAATCGATCCAAGCAACATAATGTCAACAGTTCAAGGGACATGCAGTGAATCATCGGACACGTTTTAAGATAAATCCCGAGGCCTATGGCCCATGTGGTGGTATGACTCATCGCTAGATCCGCTTGAACGCATTTAATATGTAAGTAGGTATGAATATGATGGCATCAGTTTAATTTTGTGGTTTTGTCTGATGAAACTGTTTGTTATAATCTTTATATGATTATTTGTTACAGTATGAGTATACAACCACTAGGTAATACTGTTGAAGTGTCCAGATTGAGTATTAGTGGTATAAATCTCACAGGTGAACTAGAATTTCAGTATGATGCCCTAGATTAATTATCATTTACCTATTAAAAATATACAGTGAAACTAGAGTCTTATTGACAAGGCACGGTTTATTTTCTACTACTTCAGTGATTCGTCCACTAATACCCAGAAACGGGTAATAAGGCAAAGATGAAAAGAATATCGTACTCTTACGTGCAGCCAACTGACTGTAATAATAGTAAACAGCTGGACAAAAGCATGTCTAAAGATGGACGAGGCTTTCCCGATAAAACCCCTTGACCCCATGAAAACGACACGCACACTTCCACACAATACATAATAAAATAAGATTAATATTAATAATGAAACAATAGTAAAATTATATTCCCGCCATAACCCTTTGGTGATGAATGAGCGGCACTTAATGCGATGTCAGGTATACTGAATCTGAATGATATTCCTAATATATTCAAATTGCACTTTAGACGATCGTAGTGCTAAATTATGATTCCCAATCATGAATAACCTTCGATTTGCTACGGTATATAGATTTGGTTTTAAAAGCCGTGATCTAGTAGTAGGAATCCTATTTTTTATTGCAAATTATTGATTGATTGTATTCTTGCGTAATGCTTGCAAATTGGACTACCGAAACTTGGTCAGATGAAAATCATCAAGAAGGTCCCAGCATAAAATCTATATTGAATTGGACTAGAAAAAACCTTGTTTTAGTGCAATATATTTAATTAATTAGCCCTATTTAAGCTTACATTATTTTGGCAAAACTCATATACAAGTTGATTTCAATTGATTTGCTAGAAGGTTCTGAAAGGTATCAAAGCATAATTATTATCATTGCACCAAGTCATCTGCTGACCTCAAACGAATAGCGTAAAGCACCATAAATCGTTTGGAACAAAGAAAACCTCTTTGCAGTCCGTATGTAGCCAAGTACCTATTTACCCTCCGTGACCAGGACTCTTTAACTTCTGACCGACAATGGTTTTATGGCCACCATATCTTACTGGCCGTGACCATCCGATGGTTATCACACGTTAACCGTGTGTGTACCCATTTAGGGACAAAAATATGTTTACCAAATGTAAAGATCTGTATGATTTGTGATTTTTTTCGCGGGCGCCTTAGTCTTCGGCTTTGTCGTGACTTCGAGTTGTGATACGACTTGTATCGACAATCAAGAAGTCGACAGAAGGTTATGTAATGGCGGAATGTTTTATGCAATCTTTTTTCGCATGATACGGCGGAGTAGACAAGGTTTTTTGCGCGTAATGCTGGTATTGCGTCTTTTTATGTGTTTTTCTGTAGGCTAGCGGGTTCTGTTTTAGAATACAAGATGAGGTTGATAGGTTACGAAACTTTGAGCTGATCTAAAAATAAAACATTCTTTAGCATACGAGTACCAAGAAACGAACATATTGTGCCATTGTTTTAACTTATCCATAATGGCACAAAAGGTGTGCTAATTTCAGAGTTTCTTTAGTTTCTATTCTGCATTGAATAGCTATCTATAGGTTTTATGACAGGCACTAAACATACCTACCACCCCTTTCAGTTTCGGGTCGAAAATACTAGAGCAAACCATTGACCAATAGGAAGGTACATATTCCCAGAATTTTAACACACAAACCTATTCGCGTAACATATTGGAAGCCTTAGAATCAGTTCCCACAATTACTTATTATACAATACTCACTCAGAACAATACGAGTAAAAATAAAGCCATTCAATACTGCTAATAAGCGGACACTTATGTCCAGTCATACTAAGAAATTTAACTATGAATACTCATTAAAGTTGAGTTTTAAACTCAGACGTGTATACCTACGCGTCTTACAAGGGTTAAGATAATTTGAATGGAGTTACGTGGCAATAAAGCAAGTCATAAGTGCCGCTTCACGCCCGTACGAAGAATTAACTTTTATAGCTTCTTTAACACGCGAAATTTGAATATTGTGTGAAAATCAGCGGGTGTTTTGAATGAGTTTTCTTGTTTAGTGCGTGAACTAGCTGGAGATGTGAGTAGGAATTGTTATGTTCAGTTGTATCTTGTGTTTTTTTTGTATTTTTTCGTGAAACCAGCGGGGTCTAATTCGGTGTGTAAATATTTCAGTCTAGTTTTTCATAGGCGTCTAAATAACGTAAAATATATGGATTTATTTTTGTACTAAACAAACAACCCATTTATTAATTTAAAGAAGTCGACTAAAACGCGTTAAAACGTATTTTTCACACTACGTTAGTATAACTAATGAATAAACACCATATCTAATTCAAAACGCAATCATTTACGCACTTGCAATTACAACGATTTTTACCGAAACAATCGCGCCAAATTACACAGAACTAAGACAACTAGAAAGTACACCAACGCCCGAGGGCGCGGTAATGACAGAAGCCGAAAATCATCACCAATTTACCGGTAAACAGTGTACCGGTAAACAGTACGGTGCCCAAATAGCCGGGGTCGTGTGTCGTGAGTGAAACACACGGTAGCGCCGCGAGCCACCGGGCGCTTTCCCACCGTTTTATAATGCCACATGTATGTAATCGGTACTGACGTTATTTGAAATCACGTTAAAAACATGATACGGTAAAAAGAGGTTGATTGGAGAGAAATCAGTGACAATTAAAAAAAAAAAAATGATCCCTCATTTGCAGAGTTCAAAATGTAAGCAAAACTGATGTAAAATGATTAGGCTAACAGATCTACGAACAATTAAGTGAAAATAGAAAATCCGAGACAATGATTACTAAAGAAAAATAAATATGTATGTACTTATAGGGAACTAAACCCGTAACAAGAGAAAACGCAGCTTTCAAATAAGCAAAGTTTATTAGCGTCGCGAAAATAAAATTTATAGCACACAATCATAAACGTAGTTTGTTCACCACAAGCTAATAAATCTGCAGTGGAGTTTTCCCAGTATGAGCCGTCAGGTTACCGTCGTGCTACCTGTTCATTGACGGCGCAGGCGCACGTGGTGGGGGCTGCGCGCGCCTTCCGCGTAACGCTATCAGTAGTTTCCGCACCCTCGCGCCGCCGCAGTTGCTAAACACGCCCGCTCTTGGTCGCACGTATTGTCACATTGACACTTCTAGTCACTTTTAATCCGCGCTCAAATAATGACACTCTCCTTTCAATCTTAATTGTATACACATAAGTTCGAAATTTTATTTTACAAAGTTTAGTGAAAGTGTTAAATTAAGCTTGTAAAGCTTAATATCTTCTTCGTGGGCAATCGATTTTAAAGGTGCGTATTTTAATAATTCATAAAGTGTTATTATGACCAATGTAATAAATTATTCTTGTGGTGTACCTATAAAGGTTACTTTGTTAGGAAATAATTTTATAATATCTTCATCATAAAGATCGTTTAGCATGAAATTACTTTGTATATTTAAATATTTGATGTGGATTGAAGGCGTGAAATACTATTAAGGTATCAAATTACTTATTAAATATTTACATACCAATCAGCCTCTTCTTGTATTGCCTCCATTATTTATTAATGACACAGTGAACGCCACTTGTTATCCTTTAAACGTAATTTAATAAGGTGTTAATAAACACATTAGAAAAATAGGTGTTGACTCTATCATTATCATAATCAATTGCGACGGTTAATGACGGGACTTAGACATTAGGTATTCCATCCTCCTCACACACTACAAACAGAAAGAGATAGAACACAAATTCGACAACATTTCCAAATACTCTACACACAACGTTATCACTGCACACTTACTAACAAGACAGCCACCGAAACATGGACTCTATACTTAGCACATACAGTCACATATCGAACGCACACGACATTTGATAACTTATCATTGTACAGGCGCTCAAGCCCCGCCCGTCGTAAGCATCACATCTTAGTCCAGACAAAATGTTCGCCGTGATGCAAATTGACGAGGACCACACACGGGATTTCAGACGCAAACTGCGCCCAAAATGCGAGTTCGTCTGCAAGTACTGCCAGCGTCGATTCACCAAGTCTTACAACCTGATGATACACGAACGGACCCATAAGAGCCCGGAGCTCTCCTTCAGCTGCGAGGTTTGCGGGAAGAGTTTCAAGCGACAGGACAATCTGCGCCAGCACAGGTGAGTAACCATTTTCTTTTGTCTACTTTCTTTATTGCCCTTCTGAATATAACCTAGAGGATTGTCAACAGCAAAACTTCGAGATGATTGCTGAATTTGTCTAAGTTTTTTGGGATGACAACGTGTATATTATTTTCAAGAATTATTAATTTTCAAATTATCATTTTCATCGACTTTTGCTGTTGACTGGTCGGTAAGGATAATTATGTCTACTGTCAAATGTTCTGTTTCAACCAAGTAGCTCATTTCATAATAAGTCTTGGGGGTAATATTTTTTTTGGTTTTACGCCATAAGAATTCACCAGCGTCTTTTATATTGGTGGAATTGAAGCTTCCAGCAGCTACAGCTAATTTTTTACATTTGACAGGTTATTATATAATTATTATTGACCGATTCTTCTATCTTTTTAACATAGTTTTACGATATAAAAAACATAATGAATAACATTAGGTCAATGTTTAAACTGATTCAGATTCTAAAGGCAACTACTGTCTGCTAAAAGATGTCTTTTCATTATGTAGGTAATTCATTAATAGACAAAACTTAGTGTTTAAAATAATGACCTTATGATTTCAAGTTATAAGGTTTATTATTTAAAAAAGCTACACTGTTTAATATTTTTATCGAAGAGTTTTTGAATTCTTTGCATTAAATTTTTTAAGACTTTGTTCATACATCAAGAGCTATATTGTAAAATTATTTCTGAATTCTCAGTTGATTTCATATGAATAGAGAAAACTGTCAACTCATTGGAAACCATGTATAGCTTACGTGAATTTAAAACGCACTTCTAGAATTGTTTATATATTTATGATCTATTGTAACATCTGTAGTTTCACATCTCCATCGAGTTGTTATTTTTATTTGACGGGTTAAGTGCCTTTAAATCAAAGTTACCGTTAAATTTTATACAAAGTTAAGCTTGACCTCTTAAAATCATTGTAGTATTTTGTGATATAAAAATTTTATATTGAAAAATACTGAGATTAAGACAATGACTACCGGAAGACCTTAGTCTTCCGGTTCTTTTTTTTTTTTTTCTTCATAACATGAAAAAATTAAAAATAATATGATAAAAAAATTCTATTAAGAATAATTTTCATATACTCGAAAACTTCGTTTTATCTACAACATTCTTTGAGACAGATGATCTCATTTCTGTATCAACTGCAGCAGAAGCATTCCTTCACAGTAATCCTCTTATCTAACTTAAAAGGATTAAGTATGAACTTAGTGCTAGTTAACCTACTTTACCGCGGTTAGCTGTCCAACCACCAGTCAGGTGTGACAAGGTTGTGGTTGCTATAGTCACCATGTATTAGGGTCTGAAGCTTCAGGGAGGCAGTGGAGTGTCCAGTGTAATATACTACTGTTACACCGGTACCGCAAATTGAGGTGTTCAAGCACAAAATTGAGGAGTACTTTGTTGGTAGAGAGAGGCTGTTCATTTTATGATCTTCTGTCGTCGCAGATCATCCGTGTAAGGAGATTATACACTGTGACTTAATTTTACGATGGTTAAATTTAGTCCTCCTAAGATTTAATGATATGATGATCGCTTCCAAATCAAATCAAATCTAATCAAATCAAATCAAATTTATTCGTAAATTTAGGTTTCATTACAATAGGGTGTTATAATAAAATGGTACTACCTACTTTTAGATTAGTATTAGGGTTCATTATATTGCTCAATTGTTGCTGTGTCACCATTTTCGTCTATTTTGACATTAGTATCACTTCTTCGATAGTTACTTTTAACCGTCTTTTAATTTTCGTCTTCAGTGCTCTTCTCTTTTTTTATTGTTATGCCAAATTGTCAATTTCCTCCAAATAAAATCCGGTGTTTTTCTTCTTAGTTACAGTTACAAATAACTATTTCTTTTTATTTAAACTCTTTCTCTGTTTTAATGTCCTAGCACTGGTCGTTTAGCAGCTAGCAGGTATCCCTTAGGGATACCTCATTTTTCTTTTTACTTAAATAGCCATAAAATCAAAATCATCAAAATCTAAGAATTTATTTCAAGTAGGCCAGTTACAGGCTCTTTGAACTGTCGAAACAAAGACAACAACGTAATGTAGCTACAGTCCCAGTGACAAGGCATAAAAACTGAGAAAGTACTGTAGTTGCCCTATTCCCATTCCCTAGTATAGATCTTTATGGAGAAGAACGGGCAAGAAAATCCAAGGACACTCTTTCACGTAATATTGTTACAAAACCTTCCTTATATCATTCATGTTGAGATGGTACATTATGTGAGAACGATGAAGCAAGATGTGCGCGTTAAAACTGTCTATGGTAAAAACAAAAAGACAATTGAAATTTTTTTTTTTTTGAATAGCCGTAGCATCAACGACATACCAGATTGATAGTCAAAAACGAAAAGATCGTCTCAGTACTCCATAAACTAGTAAAAGATAAAATTTAATTAGAGCACCATCACGGCTTCAGTCAAGGTACGGTCATAAACCTTAGTGGCATTGACTCATTACGTTCTTAAACTCTGGCAATTAAAGATATTTACTTTGCCTTTATCAGCGCTGGAGGATTTTACTATTGTTGAGTATTGACGTTTAGTATGACGGATTGGCTTATATTTTAGTAAAAGTAGTTTAATTGATCGAATTACTTCGTGGTTTTCTTTTTCGTCGTTGATTTCTGTTGTATCTACTTTAAGCACTTAATCAACTTTCTGTGATTTTTTTTGCTTGATGCTGTCACTTCTTACCAAGTCTTACTCTGTCTTACCAAGGGGTATCGTATTATCTAGTACTAACTGGGTTGTGGAGGTCAGATAGGCAGTCGCTCCGTGTAAAATATTGGTATTTAGCTGTATCCGGTTAGACTGGAAGCGGATCCTAACATAGATGGGAAAAAAGGCTAGGCAGATGATGATGCTGTCACTTCTTTCAAGAAGGGTTTTAACTTTGGTACATATAAAGGGTGTAAATAGACCCTTAACATAGCTGAAAGGCACTTGTTCTCCCCGTCTTTGCGATATTTTTTTTGTTCTAGACCATACCTGGGAATCTTCTAGTTACGGAGATATTGGGGTCAAAGTTTCAACTTTTTCACAAGTATTTTTTTTTTATACATGTTTTTAATGTTAGATTTTTACTTTACACCCCTCCACGACCCCTGCACTATTCAATTCATCCATCAACACAATGCTTTGAGTGCTTTCCATCGAGACCTAACGTAAAACGTGATTTTTCACCCCAAAAAAGAAGTCGATTCCCAGCAATAATTTTTGGGTAAAGTTACTTAGTTTGATGTACAGAATGCTTGGTTGACGGCTATGTGAAGGGTCTATTTACACTCTGTATATTCCCCTGTTACCCAAAGTCTACGGATCTACGGCTACGGATCAGCTGCTCGTATAATTAATAATATCCTATTTATTATAAAAGTGGACTTTTTCAGTGGTTTCAAACAAATGCTAGTGTAAAGTAGCACAAGGCATCAAAGTTATTAACCCTAATACGGGACTATTCGTATCTTGGTTTTATACCACGCTGGAGTTTCTTGTAAACATATGTTGTTTGCTCACGATTCCTTCATCGCAACTGATGATAGGTGCATGTTTGAAACTGTAGGTACACAGATATTTTAGAAACACACGGGGCACGTTCCTGTAAAGTTCTTAATATCAAGTGTTGTAATTAGGACTATATTTTAAAAGAAAAATCGATCCCTCCCCTCTTTGGTCTTTGAGGTTTTTGAAAATACGACACAATACAATTAGTATTGTGTCGTATTATATAATTAAAAGGGTTGATTCGTAATATAATAACCGTTTCGGTTATCAACTTTGTGTTCTTTTTCTGTACTTGATTGTTTAAAGAATCTCTTCAGCTTTATTTAATAAATTGCAGCCTTCTGCTAGCAATATTTTTATTCAAGTTGTGACAAATATCACCAAAATAAAAAAATAAAAAAAATAATAATAAAAAAAATAAACGAAAATAAATAACCTAACCCAAATAATAAATAAAAAAACCCTAAATAATAAATATTAATAGCCTAGTGGTGTGACCGTCGGACGGCTAAGACCTAGGTCGCAAGTTCGAACCCAAGACACGCACCTCTGATTTTTCAGATTAATGTGCGTATTGTATAATTATCACTAGCTTCGGTGAAGGAAAACATCGTGAGGAAACCAGTATGCCGACGGCATGTAAAGCCATGTCAGAGGCCCATGGGCGGTAAATAAACTCTGGACACCAGGTTAGGCACTAATCATCCGATAAAGAAAATAAGTTAAGCGAGAGTTTAGAGTCATACATACCGCACCTCTCATTCTAGTCAAACATAACAATTACATCTCAATCAAACAGCCAACTAAAAACAAAATCCTCTTAACTCATCATCTGTCAATACAGTTCCGTGTGGGTTCAGTAAACTTCTTAAACATTCGCATGTCATTTGGAACGACATTCCGTGGTTGTGTAATTATCATACAATGTGACGGTAGCGCTTAGTTGATAGGGTCGCGACCTGATGCAAATATCTTGAGACAGTGTGTTGTGAACAAAGGAATCTTGTCTTCGGCCTCGGCCTTGTTTTCTTGGGGAAGGTTTTTTGGGAGTGGGAATTTCCCGCTTTTCCTGTTATGTATTGGAAAACCGGTTTTTAATAAGTAACTTACTTATTCCACAAAATGATAATAAAAAAAAAGTAAAAAAATGGTACTTAATCGTCACTCTAAAATTACCAGCTAAAACATGAAAAATGTCTCAATCTTCTTTTATCTGTTTTTATTACTACGATTACAAAATAAAGAAAAATCCGTCCTCAAAAATAAAAGTTTCAAGTCTTCCACATAAAGTCCGCCATATTTGAGCATGTGCGGTGTTCGGTCTTCCGTCAATAATAAACGGCGGTAAAAGTATAATGCCGCGGTATTACGCTATTACTACACTGTTATGACCTTTCCCGATTTAGGATCTAGGTGGGAATACCGTGAACGGTACCTTGGAGGTACCTAATGGAAACAGAATCCAAAAGTATAATTTTTCTAAAGTTTTGAATAAACCTGAACAAAAAATACTATTTTTCTATATATTTTTCGATTTTTTAGGTCAAAGCAAGTCTTAAAATCTATCAGGTATCTGCAGACTTGGTGGTTTAGAAATCTTTGGCAGAGTAACAAAGGCATATAGGAGTGAAACCGACCTCATTGAAACAACTCTCCTACTGCACCCTTTTGTCAACAAAATCCGCGACTTTCATTCTACGATTGCGGCACAAAAACACGAATTGTCGTGTGTAATAAAATTCTAGAACACACTGTCTCAGTGCACGCGTACCCCCGTGTGAAAAGACACAAGCCAGCGCGGGGCTACCGAGAGATCGCCGATAGATCGCTCATGCTGCGTGAATCGTGAGCTCGTGACGGGACCGTGTGTTAACGGTGCTTAATGGGCCCTAATGCTTCCGAAACTGTGCGAACGCTGACGGTAGCCCTCAACAGGGAAACACACGTGACCCAAGCGGTATAATTTGCAGTTTATGCCCCGCCGTACAAGGCACAACAATGTGTACCACGCTTAACAGTAAGATGATTACGGCAATTTGTCGGTAGGGAAGTGGAGTGTCGATGGCATATTTGGATTATTGGGAGAATGTTCCATGGATTGAAAGCACGACCTGGATGTAGACCTAAAATTAAAACAAAGTTCCTTCAGAAGCAAGTTATAAAGACACATCTAAGATTCCCAACTTTCTTAGTGTGTCTACTACACTAGTCGAGACAGTTCACGTCTGTCCACGTAAAACACAAAATCGGAAAGTATGTAGAAGTTTACTAGCAACCTTATTTGAGATCAAAAACCTTTTCGAAAACACTACTTTCCTATTCCAGCATCTTACCATCATAGATTTCCTTCACATATCGCTGTGTGTAAGGATAATGAGGTATCGTGTGAAACTCCGGAAACTCAGGAGGCGGCGTGAGCGCCGCAGGCATGGAGTACCGCTACTGATTGTTTTACTAAATGTTACTGGCTCGTATGGTTCATAAAATTTATGAAGATCATGCCTTTGAATTGACGAGTGTGTGTAGCCATGAATCGATCGTGTTTATTACCAGGCGTGGGTACCGGTCAGCTTATACTCAATTTCGCACGTCCGTGAATAGGCTTCAAAAAGTGCGGATGCGTTTTTTACATACCTATCTTTTATGTTGGAATAAAATATTAATGGCACGTACTCTGATTGAAAGAAATTTATTCAGAGTCAACGTTTTTTTATTCCTGGCGTGGCTACCAGCGCTTGTTGGATGGAATAAATATTGATATTCGATATTGATAGATTGATAGGCTCTATATCATTAATTGGATGCTAATAGTCTCGTCCTTTCGACAAATAAGTCCTCCTATAGTGTATCAACTTTTACTACCAACTACAACTTTAACTATAGTGTATCCTATAGTGTATCAACTTTTTGAGGAGCTCGTGGCTAAATAATAACAGCCGCTCGGATCGATCTTCAGGTTAAGCCGTGCTTGCCTAGGTTGGTCTGTGGATGGGTGACCACCCATTAAATACCAAGTTTCCTCTGTGCCTCGGAAAGCACGTTAAGCCGTTGGTCCCGGCTGTCATTTGTAGATCTTTGACAGTCGTTATAGGTAGTCAGTGGCCCAAAAAGTCTTACAACCAGTCTTACCAAGGGGTATCGTAATACCTAGTACTAACTGCGTTGTGGAGGTCAGATAGGCAGTCGCTCCATGTAAAATACTGGTATTCAGCTGCATCCGGTTAGACTGGAAGCCGACCCTAACATAGTTGGGAAAAGGCTAGGCAGATGATGAGTACATCAACTTTTTAAATTGCGTTGTTTCTCATGATCTATAACTAAAATGTTTCGAAAATTAAACGCATGCATTGCACCTATAATTTAACCCAAATACAGAGCACAAACCTTGTATAAATCGAGTATTGCCATTAATTATTCCCGTGCTTTCCCAATTAAACACGCTGCAATCGATACATCGTTCATTAATCTAGCTAAAACAATACATCTTGCTTAATTACGATTCCAAGCAGAATCGAGAGTGCGATGTCCCATATAGTTAGTGCATTAGGTCATCGGTGCACGCCCAGTCTCAGCCGTGGTACTTATCTGCTGCATCGCTCGATAGGTCGATCCATTCGATTCACGACTCGAGAGAATCGAGTTGACATATCGATTATTTTCTATATACATGGCCATTTTATGTGGGATCTTCTTTCTTCTTCGTTTTCGATTATGGAACAAAGGATTTTGGTCAAAATGATGTTGTGGTGGATTGTTTTACATACAATTTGTAGTCAATTTCTAAGGTTTTGATAGTTGTACCTATCGTTAAAAGCCAGTACGTACCAACTCAGTGTGTGATCAGATCCAATAGCAAATGTAGCAACACAGAGGTCAGGTCCCATTAAAATCTGAACCCTAACCTAATTAAAGCTAATTATTACAGAGGAACAAAGCAAAACGGTAACAACATTACATATTCTTAAAGAAAAATCGTTCACATCTTCGACCGTTAAAAGGTCCGTATTTAGATACAGTTGATATAAACGCCTTTAGTTCTATTTCGATTGGTTCTAGTTCAGTTCATAGTACACAATAGTTCGCGCGTCCGTCGCGCCACAGAGGTGGCAATGCGGTTAATTAGGCACCCTTTCAGAAATCTTTGCTTGTCTACAGGCTGTTTCAGTGGTCATTTTAAATAATGGCTAATTTTATCTGTCTCAATTTCTATTGAATCGACATTTTCGGTTTACATGTAAAAGTCTTAAAAAATATCTGTATGGTCTTACGTAGATTCAGCCCCAAATTAAAAATGGTTGAAATAGTGTGTTCCAAAATCAAATCTTAGTTAGTTTTGATAGAACCAAACCATATTAGTTCTTCATTTAATTTTACAAATAATGTGAGATGCGATGTCTTTCAGTTATCCTGTTTAATATTCACCTCAGTGAACGATAAAACCATATCACTTAAACCATTTTAATCCGACTCCCTACCATTTCCACAGTTAGACTCCTTACACAAGACAATGTCTCATCTAATGGTTGAATTACGTAACACAACAGCCTGTATACGGGAACAAAGCCGCTTAGTTCCCACAGTCGCACATACAGGGTGTGCGCTCACGAACTAACCTAGTGTATCGTACGGAAGTGGATAATGCCGCGTCGGCCGTCACCCGCGCCCTTTACTGCACTGTATCGAGATCTAAACACTTGGGTTCGAAACACGTGGAGAACTATTAGCCCGGATTGCGATCAGGATGTACCTTTTGTTTTTAAAGGCTTTTTGTAGAACTTTACTGTTTTAAAACGCGTTTAAACATTTGCTCTAGATTTTGATTGCTTAAATGCAATTTCGATATTTATATTTATATTCAATCTAGTTTGAGTTACGCAAATATCTCAATGAAACTCTTATTCAACGGTTTCGGAACTTCTATTCATGACCGTGACTCCATTTTATTAATAAAACTAAAAATATATTTCGGATTCGTTCATGTATTTTTGGCAATTTTTTTTGCCACGAACCAGGTGATCAAGGATCTTAAAGTTAATGACAAATAATTTGTTTCCGCGTCTGTTTCGGGTGTTTATTAAATCAAAAAACAATGTTGAGGTTGTTACGTACGAAAAGGAAAAAAAAATCTTTTAACACCTGATACGAGTTCACGGACATTTTAATATCTCCATCACGATTTCGTATAATTAAACTGATGAATTGATGACACTTACACGCTTGGTAACTTTTTTAATCGCCGTTGATTTTTTTGCGGACGCAAATGTTGCTTGCTCAAATATTTTGAAACTAAATTGGCGAAAACAATAAAATAGTAGTATTAGGCAAGCTAACAGATTTATTTTTGTTTATTCGTTTAGATAAAATCTATCTTGTGGTGTATTCTTATTTGCAAAACAAAAAGGTTTTTCTTGACTAAGAAGTTTGAATTAGCACAGTTCTATTTTTATAAAAAAAGGATAAAGTTTTTTTTTTAATTTTAGAACATGTGCACAGAATTGTTGTTTTTAGCAGCAAATCTTTTGCAGTAAGACATTTTACATAAATAAGTCCTCTGAGGTTTGACGTTAATCCTTTTAAAAAGTTAACCCCTTCTTTGTTGCGGTAGGTACAGAAAAATCTTAAAAAGGGATTCTGAGCTCAAAGCACGGATTTTTAATCTTATTTTGGGCCTTTTACAGTATTGTTTCTGATAATTTCTTAGAAAGTCAACACGATCTGTCTTCATTCAAAATTAATACACTGTTTATGTTTGGTTAACTGTTTTCTTACGGTAGTTATAAGGAAATTCGTTTTAATCTTTTAGGATTTAAGATGTTAATTTATATGATTTTAGGTCTAAGTACAGAACGGTGCACTTTTAAGATATTAACTTCTCCTAAAATTCAATGAACTAATCAAGTTTAGTATTTTAATGCACTTATTGTACATTTTTGCACTGTGGAATTCTTTTAACTATTTGGCATGCAAATTAACTATTTTTGGTTTTTTAAAACGACGTTTGTTTTATTTATTTTTTTGTATTAGGGACTCACCTGATCGATGACGTTTTAACGAAATTAACTTTATTAAATTTTTTTTTTTGTTTTTCTAATATTTTGTTTTCGAGGGTTTTTTTTTTCATTTATGTATAAGGAGATTGGTGTTTTGAACAACGTGGGTGTTATTTTTATTAAATGTTAACTGTAATAACATGTTTTTTTTTCTTAATTGTTGTAGATGTAGTCAATGCTTGTGGCGGTGAAGGTGATGGAAGCACGATCCTACTACAGCGGTCTCTCTTACACAAATAGAGTAAGAATCTATTTAATCAATACATTTTTACCTGTTTACTTTACGAAACATCATCATTGATCATTAAAACAACCATTTACGATCATAAAGGAGGACCGCAATAACAGATGATGAAACAAAAAAAAAACTCATGGTCGTGCAATTTATAAAATGCCCTACAAGCATTATTATATTAACAGTCTGTGGAATTATGTGAAAAAAAATGGGATCAGGATTTTTATAAAAAAATAACATTTTTCTAACTGGTTACTTTTTGTTACAGAGAAATCCATTACAACCCTAACAAGGAGACCATGTACTTACGATGGTGATAGAAAACGTCACGAAGAATAATGACGTCATCAACGCCTGTAACACCTGTGGGCTTCAACTTTACATAACAGTATTCGTGCTTCGTCAGTAACACCGCCAGAATGGGATATTGCAATGTTTTGGATATTTTTTTTTGTAATTTTTCGGCCTCCATGTAAACCTTCGCACTTTTTAATTTTATTATTTTTGACTACAATTTTGTGATATTTGCACCAGTGGGGTTGCTCTTGTTTACGTTTTACTTTGTATCTTTTTTGTTTTATTTTTTATAGTTTTTAATGAAATCTTGTGATAAAATGTTAATTGATTGGACAACAAAGCTAATTGAGAATGATTTTTTGATGTTTTTGATTCAGAATTTGTAATAAAACTAACGAGAGTGACCCTACTGAAAAATTACTTTTTCAAAATTCAAAATTAATCAAACAAAAACATTCTGGTGATTTTGTAAATAGTATTTATTAGGATAAGTGATGGTAGCATTTACAGCTTAACTGCTTAGAAATATTTTAATGTAAAATAATATTTATATTATATTTAAAAAATATTGTTATTAAACTTTCTAATACGTAGAACGTATATTCATGTATTATTTTAAAGTTATTAGAAAATATGAAACTGTTTGACAATAACTTTCAAATAATATTTCAGTTCTAAAAAATCATGACCTCTCCAAATTTTTTTGCGAACGGTTGATTTATTTGACAAAACGGTTCATTCCGTATATGTTTTATTTATTTTAATTAATTTTAGTTTAACTATAACATTCCATTTATTGCTTAAAATAATGTATATTATGAGGGTTGTTCCTAATACCTAGAAAACGTATGGGTAGTAAAGAAATTAATGTTGGATAAAAAATTATAAGTTCATGGTTTATTTATGTAGAGCTTTCTAAATAAAAATCAATATGATCCCCAGTGAAAATATTTTTATATCCGTAGTTTTTTTAAATTATATAAAACAAAAAGTTTTTTTTGTGTTAAAGAAAATGCCAACCTATTATTTAAGTATTCAAAACAAAAAATAATCGAATTAAAACCATATTACGTTGATGTACCACCTAAATGAACCATGAATGAAATAATGGAAATGATGATTCGTTATATTTTTAATTATCATTATTAACGCTTTTTATATCCATGTACTTTGGAATCGTTCACTAAGACAGCGATTACGTTTAGTAATAGTTTATATACCTAAGTTTATTTAATTTTGATTTAGCGATCTCAATGTTTAATCCAATAAAAGTCTGTTTTGAAATATTGTACTCCAACCGGAAGAATTTCAATTATAATCGCAGCTAATTATTTAATAAAATATTATGTAATAATTATTGAGATAATTAAATCAACAAACACTTGAAACCTGGCTTCCAAAACCTTACAATATTTCGACACTTGCGCGAAGTAAATGTAAGGTTTTAAAAAAAAATTTTTGTTTTCACAAGTTTCTTGAAGCGCTGTCTTTATACACGATATATAAGTATATTATATATTAATTGTCATATAAGACACCTACTAAAATTGCTTAAATAATTATTATGCTTTAATAAAATTAAAAATGTATTTAGATTTGGTAAATATTATTCCATGTGCCAATAAATAGATGGAGTTAAAGCTCCGTCATTAGCCATATTTTTGATATAGATTTAGATGTAAAAAATATAATGCATATTTTTGAATATATTTTATGTATGTATGTATTCCATTACATTGTGTAGATCAATGATAATAAATGATTGATTAATAAGATACTGTTGTTACTTTAATGGAGTTAATACCTGTAGCTATACTTTATACCTTAACCCAGTAAATAAAGGTACCTACTATAATTAATAGGATATCACCATGAGGCTATGTGCAGCCCTAAATCGACGCATTCTACTGTCTACTGTCATTCTATGAGAACAATGACGGATTGTGAACTCTTAATAAAATAGTGTCGCAAGTCAAAGTTTACAATGATCTACTAAGAAAACTATTTAGGTAGACTGTGGTGTGACTGTGCTGTACCGAATGGACAGAATTTGTCAGCAGTAGACATATTTTTTTCCTGTAAGAAGACCTGACGTAAATATAGAGAAACAAAACAAGTCAGATGCAGGTGTTATGGAAATTTTGAGAAACTAATACACGTGAAAAATAATAAAAACAAAGCATGCATAGAAGAATAAAAAGGTGACAACAAAAAAAAAGTCACAATTTGCACGTGTCCGCTTAGCTTATTAAACAGACTGGCTTACTAATACTACAAAGTAAATAGGCGATACCGATACCGTAGGAAATATAAAAACCGGTTCCATTGAGAGTAACACAGAAGCTAGGGAAGCCCATTTTAGTCATGCACTAGTATTATAACGTTGTGAAATATATTATACGAACACTAACGATCCGACGACTGATGATGTCAATCTTTACTAAGAAAACGAGTTCGGTGTTAAAGCTTCAGCCTTTTTTTAATGAATAACGTTGCTGATTAGCTTTATCGTTAAGTGCGAAGCATTTAATGTAGGTACTTGTATAGATGGTGGTCTATCATTTGAATCGTCAAGTGCGAAGCAGATACAGACGGTTCCTATAGCTTTGGTGTTAAAAACAATTGGCAAAAGATGCCATAGAACTCCCCTTAGATTTAGTCTCACGCCCTTTGATTATATGACAATTATTTGGTACTGACGATGCTGCTGCACCATATTTGATAGTCTCCAAGAAGATTACTTACCACCTGGACGAAAACAGCAGACAGCTTCCAGAATAGCTCTATCATAACTTTGAGCTTCGTGACAATTCCGACGAGCAAATAATCCAGCGGTGCACTGCGGTAATTTGCTGAGCGCTGGATGATCCTGGCCATGACTGCATTAGAACTGATAAGTATAGCCACTTTTTATTTCTTACAGGAAGAAAGGTCCATAGTGATGACAGCTGAACGAAAAAGCTCATAACGTGTATTAACGAATGAAGTCCTCGGATTGTATTGTGCTCCCAGAATGAAGTAGGTTAATAATGAAAACCTGTTCTAAAACAAGCAGTTGTCAGACATTTAAACAGATTAAAAAAGAAACGTTGAGGAACGGTGAATTTCGCAATGATCCGGCCTACTTCTCAATCCAAAATCAACCGATTTCCCATCAAAATCACCTAGAGGCCACCACAGACACACTAAAGATATAGTTTAAAACAAAGTAGCTCGTATGGCTAGTGCGTAAATTCCACACAAGTAACATCGGACTTGTCCGGACAGGTTCGCGCGCGTAACGCGGTGGCTGCAGACGGCGGGGCACCGCTTACTCATAGCTGTCTCAATGTATACGTAATGATACGGACACGAGCTGATATGATACGGAATATGTATATCAGGCGTTGATTGGTAAATTAAAAATTATAATGTTGGTGATGAAATGGAAGGAACTGTTGATCTTGGTTTTTGCAGATACAGATTGAGAAAAAGTAGACTTGGTATCTTTAGGATGGGACTGAAATATTTAATATACCTATTATTTAATTGTATGCTGTGTGAAGGATGATATGGCTAGAAAGGAGGTGACTGTTAATTTTGTGCTTATTACAAAGTTATTAGAAGGATTACGAAACGATACAAATAAGAGTAGATGACGAAGCCATTAATGAAAGGAATAATGAACAGGCGGGCGTATTTCCACTAAATCCAAAGATAATAGATTATGCTCCTTGTAACGAAAGACACAAGCAGGGGCTAGATTCTGAGAAAATGGTAAAAGTTTAGAAAGCAAAAAATAGCACACGAGCAATCTTAGTAGGAAATAGCTCGTCTTAATACTACTGGGAGCGGACCCAAAATATTGCACGGCTAATCTTATTCATGCAAGTATAATGTAAAATAACAAACAGCAGAATCCTCAATTGAGCAATACGCAGCATCCGTCTAGCATGAAACATAACGTGAGTCAGCCTCTCGTTTCGCGACTCATATCGGTCATCTCTGATTGTATCTCGGGTCGCCCAACGGAAGCAAAGCAAGCGAGAAAGCTGAATTTTTATTTTGTAAGTCACTATAAGTTCCCACGGCACAGTTTTAAATGTTCTACTAATGAGTGTTGAGATGTTCTAATGTTTTGTTTTAGATTTTGATCGAGGTGAATTAGAATATTTTGCAATGCAAGATATGGGCTGTATTTTGCGTTTTATTTATTAGTCTTGTTGGATTCTTCTTCATACACCTATGACAAAGCTGAATTTACCATTTCTGTAAGTATAACAAAAGTTCATGTTATTCTGTTGGAGGCAAAATTTCGAGACAGGGATTTTACGAACGTTTTGCATTTTGTTGGAAACAATTATAGTGAACGATTCTGATTGTAGTGGGTCCACGCCTATATAACGCCAGCTAAGTGACTAAGTTGCATGTCATAAGGGGTGATCTCTTTAAAACTAGAGGCCAGGCTGCTATATAAAGTCTTGTGCTGGAAAAGTAACAATATTATTTTTCTCAAACCGGGATCAAGTGCAAAAATCCAACCTCAGCAACTACGTTTTCGTAAACAAAGCATGTTATAGATAATGGAGTAGCAAATAAAACTGTTATATTTGATATACCAACTTAGATATAGGGTAAACATTATCTTAGAACAACGGTAGTGAAGACGGTGAGGTTCAGCCATGGACCTTGTTGTCACGAGTTCACACTTCACCTCGATGGAGTTACATGGAACTACCTGCTGAAACATAGTTTAATTTTTCACACAATATTGAGAACAACGATAGTGTCGAATTAACAGGTGATTCATTCTAAGATTCTTCACTTTAATATTTAAATAAAAATGCGTGTTGTTTGAGAGTGAGACAGCTTTAACTGAAATCAGTGGCGAAAAAGCAGTTGAAAATCAAGAAATAACCGTAGAATCAAGAATGACCACGTAACCACAAATGGATACGCAAATCCTGGTTATAATTACGCCCCTTAATTTTGCTGATTATCAAATATTTTTCGATTGTGCCGATATAAGAGAAGAAGAAGAAGTACTATAAGAGATCCATGCTAATATTGATGCTGGAAACATGCTGAATTCGCTTGGCAGGAATGAAAGTTAGAAAACACAAAACATAGTGGTGACTGGTTGGTTTGCCGCAGTCCATAATCATATATTAATAATTCAGGGGTTATCTCACTAAAGTTGTAACATGTGCTTTGAGCAAAGTGCTTGTAGGCGGGTAAAGTGCCTGAGATTGTGAATTGCAAAATTTTTCATTGAATACTTAGGTATGTGGTACATTTTGATTCGGTATTATTGTGTGCGGATTTGCATGACTAACAAATTTTGTTCCTATTTATTCTATATCACATCCTTTTTGTTTTTTGACTTCGACTTTACCGTCAATGACTTTACCGTATCTACCAATTCTTTCGATCTTTAAAGTTTCACAGTCATCTTCTTTTTCCCCAGAACAACGTTAATTAGGGTTGGCGCGTTACGTTTTTTATCCATTTTTCTCTGTCAACCGTCATACTATCATTTACTCCATTCTCTTTCATATCATTCGATACACAATTTATTTACCTAAATTTTCTTTGGTCTTCCTCTTTCTCATCATTCATCAATATTCAGTACTCTTGGCTTAACAGTTTATCAACTATTGACAGGATTATTCTATCGTTTTCCTCGACTGCAGCAATATCTGCAAGTCTTTTCTCTTCTTACTTTCATCCATAACATTGTTTGTTTCTTTTAAATATTGTGGTTTTGTTGTTCTTATTGTTGTCTATTGTTTGTTTGTTTTTTTTATTTCATTCCCAATCCACACTATTTCTTTCGCCAATCGGACTTCCCAAGACGTTTGAATCGAACGAACAAAAACAAACACACGAAGTGGCGGTATCGCGCTAATTTCGCTCACGGCACAATCACACAATACGCGGAAGGCAGCTTTGTACTGATGCTGGATTGTAGCAATACAAATAGTTGGCTTTATTTTGTTGGTACATTGTAATGGTTTCATGTAGGTATATGATGGAAAGTGGGTGCCGATGAAGACGATCATAATATTGCTTTGACTGAAAAATTGTCAGTTAATAGGAAAAAATTACGACGTAAAGGAGTCAAGTGAGATGCAAAGGCTGTGTATGGAAGCAAATATGTAATTTGTAGATACTTCAAACAAAATGAAAGTTAATCTATGGTTTTTTCGTGGTAAGTCAGATGGATGTAACTCAAACAAGTAAACTACTCGTGGAAGCGTTTTTAATTGACACAAACGGGCCATGAAACCTAGACAAAGTGACAAACTGCCAGCGATATCAACGATGGATAAGTTGTCAATCTTGTTGAAAGTTGTCGTAGAAATACGAAATGCTTCTAAAGCGTTTTCCACTTATCTAAGCCGTATGCTCTGAAATTCATCATCATCTACCTAGCCTTTTCCCAATCGTGTTGGAGTCGGCTTCCAGTCTAACCTTAGACAGCTGAATACCAGAATTTTACATAAGCGACCGCCTATCTGACCTCTACATCCCAGTTAGTTCTGGGTAATGAGACCCCTTGGTAAGACTGGTTGTCTGACTTTCGGGCCACAGGCCACTGACTATCTGTAACGACTGTCAAAGATCTACAAATGACAGCTGGGACCAACTTTCCGCTTTCCGAGGCACGGAGGGAACTCGGTATGTAATGGGTGATAACCCATCCATATAACAACCTAAGCAAGCGCGGCTTAATCTGAAAATCGACTCGAGCGGCTGTTATTATTTAGCTATGCTATGAAATAATTGATTTACTGTATACCTACCTTTTATTTTAAATGTACTGAATTCCAAACTAAATCAGACCTAATCAGTAGTATTAATACTTTAAATATACGCTCAGTAGCCCATTACAATGTTAAACAAACACACAAACTTGTAAACGAATGTGTATAATCAAGAGACCAAAGAATATTGTCCTATAATCCTGTAGAATGGACGTTAAAATGAAAGGTCATCCTAAAATGGTGATGGCACAGTGGGAGCTATACGATGAGTATAAAGAAACAAGCTCATGATCATTTAGTATTTTTTTTTCCTGTTAATTAGCTTCATCATAATTATCATTACTAAGATACCACTTAAGGGAAGAGTGAGACTGCTCCGACACAAGTACTATTGTAACTTTAACTGGTGCTGCCTCTATTTATGTATGACACAATGTTTTGAGAAGTTTTTTTTTTGTATTTGTATAATTTTGTAACTCTATAGATATTCTGGCGGTATAGGAATCCCAAGCCTTATCATGGATTTACTTTGCAGTCGTCACAAATACTGTTCTTAAGAAATCCAAAGCTTTGCCTTCGTCTAAGAGCTGCATAGTATCGTATCTATCTTTTTACCTTTGATAAAAGGACATAGGTTTACTTCCTCTGTAATATAGGATCTTACATTTTCGCAATTAACAAAATCGTCGAGTTTCTTTGCTTCTTCCTGCGAGGACTGTATGAGTAGTTAAGGATGAAATAGTTCAGCTAAGCCACATATAACATATCTTTCAGTGGATTATTACCCCATATGATAATACTATTGATTTAGACGAGTTATGAATATAACATTTATTTTATATAGCGTTCCTCATTAGGTTAAAATGTCACTAAAATATGTATGGAGACTCCCGTGATCATTCACGTTATGGTCTCTTGTGATTGCTTCGGTTTTATAGATTTCATCGTAATTTGGATTATATAATGATAGGTGTAATATTGTTTGTATTTTATGTCTGTGTATCAATTTTTCTTAAGGAGTTGTGTCAAAGATCAGGCACATTTTTAAATTATGTTAAAGTATTATTTTATTCAACCATATTATTGTACCATATTGTAATGTTTCTACGCTTTTTTTTTTTTTTTTAACGTGGTAAAATCATCAAATGAGTCCACCCAGGGCAGAGCGGGAGGGACTGTCAGACTTGTACTGACTAAAATCCACGGTGTCCTTCAATAGCCCTTTATGTTCCCGGGTCACGGTAATTCTATGAGTCCCGCGACCCCGGCAGGCTTTGGCCCTCTAAAGGGGGGCCCCGTCATTGTGCTGACACTCATTGAGGCGCGCGTGGAATACAACGCGCCGTCGACCCGGGCATGATCCATGGTCGGACAGCGAGTCGCCCATTACTCGCCGTCCGCATGCCCGCGCCTACGGTGGCCGGAGATCGTCTGCCGACGTCCGGCGTCGTGGGCGTCTACCACTGCGGCTGGGGTGGAGGGAGGACGCTGTCCTCTCCCTCACGCGGCCCCCTCCTCCTTCGCGAGCATGACTGCTTCGCAGAAGGAGGCGACCGCTTCCCACTCCGTCTCGCCCCGCAGCATGACCTTGACCAATGCCGGGCGCGCGAGGTCTCCGCCTATCGCCGCCGTGAGGACACGGCGGCGGTGCTCTGCCCAAGCGGGGCAGTCCTGCACCGTATGCTCCACCGTGTCCTCCGGGTGGTCCTCGCAGTGGTGACACCCAGGCGTTTCCTCCTTCTCCATATGACAGGTACCTCCCGAAAATTCCGTGTCCGGTGAGAACCTGCGTCACGCGGTAGGTCAGGATGCCGTGACGCCTATCCAGCCACTCCTCAAAGAGGGGTCTTACCGCCGCGATTGTGGCGTGCCCGATGTTTCTACGCTTTGGCTGTTTTATTACCGAGAAAGGTTTTTATTACTACAGCTCAGAGTTCTTCTTGCCGAATATACTCGGTTTAGCTCAAAGCTATTTCTAGAAACTTTATGTATCTCACTTTTCACACTAGTTTCTTCAGCTTTAACTTGTAAGATTTTTAAATTTGTTATCCGTTTCACCTTTTTAAGATAGACAAGTCATTTTTGCGAAGATTTCCAAAAACAGTCACAAGCAACGCCACACTTCCCTTTACACCACCTGATTGGCCACATTTTATTATCGAATAACACAGTATAATATCATAATAAGTGGCGAGCATTGGCCCAGCGTGGGCGAGAGTGGGCGAGTCAATACTAATGAGGCTAGTTCACACACATTGTCTTCTGGTGGTACAATTACTTGTTTATGTCCTAAGCTTTATAGGCACGCGTAAGTTTTGCAAGGTTATGCCGTTAATTGCATTGTAATTGGAGTGGATCTTTAGCTCCTTAAAGTAGGTAAGAGCCATCCAAATCTGGATATTATACTAACATGAATGTAAGTTCTGCACTCAATCCTTGTCCAGACCTTGTGAAAATTCCAAACTCTTAGCATATTTCTGTGACGACTTATTAGGACATCGACAGCTTAAGTAAATCAAGCATTTACCAGACGAAAGTCCTGAATCGATCGATCGATAAAGCTCCAGGGAATTTTTCAAATTGTAAGATATCTTGGAAAAAAATCTGATGTATGTGAGAGAGAACAGTATCCGTGCTTAGTTTACTTTAAAAATTTGCTCGCTATTATCATATATCTTTTAGAGTCGGGGTCTAAAGTTTTCCCTGACAAAAGATCAAAGTCCACCACATAAATAAAACCTACCAAGTTATTTTACAATGCTTCTATTCTTTCATTAAATAACAACAATAAAAACGTACGTAAATCCGTCATTAATAATTTCTTAGAACCAATATTTATTGTTGAAAATTTTATAGCGATTCGTTATACAATTAATAGAACACAATTCATTGGTTCCGATGATTTTATGTTCGAATCTTCAATCCAGATTTATGTTGAATTTATTCGTTCTACGGTTAACCGCAAGCTAATTAGTCTATGGTCTGATGTCTATGGAAAACTATGAATGACAATGTGTTTTGTCAATGAAGGATTTTTGAATGGTGGAACAGTCAATGAAGTTTAGTGTTGTGATCAATTTGTTAAATTAGTGTGCGAGAAAGTTTGAAGTAGAGGTCCATAATTAAGATCTTATAATATGTACTTCTCGCCTATCAATGAATGGTTGATGGAATGTATCTGATTTATCATCATTCTCTTGCCCTTGTCCCAATTCATTGGGGTCGGCGCAGCATGTCTTCTTCTTCCATACTTCTCTATTACTCGTCATCTCATCAGACACCTCTTTTCTTGCCATTTCATTCTTCACACAGTCCATCCATCGTTTCTTTGGTCTTCCTCTACTCTTATACCCATCTACAGTCATACTCGAAACTTGAATGAAAGGAATGTTATCTGATTGATTTTGATTATTGTGAAAGTGATTGTTTACTAAGAAGCTCGTGACTAAATAATAACAGACGCTCGGGTCGATCTTCAGGTTCAGGCCGCGCTTCCGTAGGTTGGTCCGTGGATAGGTGACCACCCATTACATACTGAGTTTCCTCCGTGTCTCGGAAAGTACGTTAAGCCGTTGGTTCCGGCTGCCAATTGTAGATCTTCGACAGTCGATAAGTAGTCAGTGGCCTGAAAGTCTGGCAACCAGTCTTACCATGGGGTATCGTATTACCCAGTACTAACAGGTTTGTGCAGTTCAGTTAGGCAGTCGCTCCATGTAAAATAATGGTTCATGAAATTCGTTCTGTTTAAAGTCAATTAGTGAGTATAATGCTGTCTTGATTGATGAACTCATTACGATATATTTGATAGCTACAATGATGAGTCCTCCCACCCAGGGCAGAGCGGGAGGGACTGTCAGACTTTTACTGACTAAAATCCACGGTATCCTTCAATAGCCCTTTAAGTTCCAGGGTCACGGTAATTCTATAAGTCCCGCGACCCCGGCAGGCTTTGGCCCTCTAGAGGGGTGCCCCGTCATTATGCTGACACTCTTTGAGGCGCGCGTGGAACACAAAACGCCGTTGACCCGGACATGGTCCATGGTCGGACAGCGAGTCGCCCATTATTCGCCGCCCGCATGCCCGCGCCTACGGTGGCCGGAGATCGTCTGCCGACGTCCGGCGCCGTGGGTGTCTACCACTGCGGCTGGGGTGGAGGGAGGACGCTGTCCTCTCCCTCACGCGGCCCGCCTGCTCCTACAATGCTTTAGTTGAATTTTCTTTATTGAATTTACCAGAAAAGGTAGATTGTTATTTTTTTTCTCCAAAAATTTGAAGATTAACATTCTAAAGCAAGATTCAGTGTCAGAATGAGTACAGCCTGAAATTAATTAAATATTGTCAAACTAACATTCATTCCAGCAGTTTCTAATTTATGATTTTTCTAGTTTTATAAAACCGTCGTGATTCCAACCGCAAACCAATTACTTAGCATCAATGGTACATCATGAATGAATGGAGAAGAATGACGAACATCAAGTTATAAGAATGAGTCGCGTGTGATATGGTAGTTTACGTAAACTCCATTGAATTAGTTCATTCATTTGCGGTTTTGGCAATTGCGTTCTTTTCATTCATCCGTGGTTTTGGCAATTATTTGTTTTGATTCATAGGGTTTTTTATGGTTTCTTAGTTAAGCCATTGGTCGTTCCAAGAAATGTTGAACTGTTCAAGGTAAAGAATTTAGTAATTGGAATATAACATAACATTACGCCTGTAATCCCGAAGAAGTGCCTAAGAGTACACCCACATTTCGCCAGTTATGATCAAGCCCCATGTAATAGGGGCAAGCCTATTGCCATCAAACGGGTACAAATCATGTGGCTGCAGCTGAGAAATTCCCGACGGAAAAACCCATAACAATTTGCCCGACCCGGGAATCGAACCCAGGACCTCATGCTCAGCAGTCGTGTTTGCAACCATTAGATCAACGAGGCAGTGAATAATTGGAATGTAGTTGTGAAATAAAGTGGAACATAGTTAACTAATACTTTCTCAGGCATAATATGCAGATCGTCATCTACTAAAGATTTTCAGCAATACGAACATGGTTTGACACGAACATTATTCATAGACTACTGCATCATTTTTTATTCACATGCATCGTTGCTTCATTTTTTTAAATATTTTTTTTCAGCTCTTGACAATATTACTAATTGTATGTGTACAACGGTGGTCTTATCGCTGATATCGATATCTTCTACAAATCCTACAGATACCTCAATTGGAGCAATCTGAAACGACTATTGCTGCGATATTCAGGTCTTCGACCACATGCTATCTAATAACTCATGAAGGTATAAGAAATAAGTTGGATCACATGTCGATAGAAGGAATTCTATGCCCAGTAAATCAGTTTGTGTAACATTGTGTGGGCTTACACATCTGCTGAACATGGAGCTACGAAGAGTTAAGACTGAACTGGGGTTCTTTCTTCATTATATTTCTTTATATAAAAGAGGAGGAGGAGCTCGTGGCTAAATAATAACAGCCGCTCGGATCGATCTTAAGCTTAAGCCGTGCTTGCCTAGGTTGGTCTGTGGATGGGTCACCACCCATTAGGTACCGAGCTTCCTCCGTGCCTCAGAAAGCACTTTAAGCCGTTGGTCCCGGCTGTCATTTGTAGATCTTTGACAGTCGTTACAGGTAGTGGCCCAAAAAGTCTAACCAGTCTTACCAAGGGGTATCGGTAGGTAATAACCTAGTACTAACTAGGTTGTGGAGGTCAGATATGCAGACGCTCCATGTAAAGTACTGGTGTTCAGCTGCATCCGGTTAGACTGGAAGCCGACCCTAACATAGTTGGGAAAAAGCTAGGCAGATGATGATTTTGGTATACCTAGTAAATTTGGGAGTCAAATTTTTCAAGAGACAGTCCCAGTTCTCTACTTCTTAGTGTTTTAGCTAGGAAGAAGAAGTGGCGGAACAAATTCCCCAGCAACACATCTGTCTGTAAAGCGTAGAGCCTCTTGGATAACGAGCTAAATCGCATGTTCCACCTCCGGCCCTCTGATCCCCAAAACATGCAGTTCTGCAATGCCACCAAAGACGCCGTGGAAGTGACGAAGTTTTGGGCTAAGAAAATTTTAAGTATAGAGGGTGTTAGAGAAAGGGTATAGTCATATGAAAGGATATACTGCAAATCAAACTGAAAAATCCATGGGTCCAATATCGTAAATGCGAAAAAATTATCAGCCGTCCCATACATTTGGGTCGAGTAAGTATTGAAATTTTGTATGGGATAGCTGATATTTTTTCGCATTTACGATATTGGACCCATGGAGAAAGTTGTTCAGTTTGATGGTCTGCAGCATATCCTTTCAAATGACTATACCCTTTCTGTTACACCCTGTATATGACAAAGACACGAAAAAGAAAAGGAAGTCTCAAAGTCAGACATTTGTCTGAAAATTTGCGTCAAAATAATGATAAGTCGTTGGTAGGTATAATGTCCGCGCTATTAAAATCAGGTTCAAAGCATTTCGAGTTTAAATAAATGGAAAATCCTGTTTTAAAAATCACTATTCTTATTAAAAACAAACACTCCAAAATCCTCAGAAAACGTACTACATATTCCGAACCACATTATAGTTCCGTGCGTGTGAGTGCTGCGGTCGTCATTTGTCATGAGATCATAACATGTCGTCAATGGTTGCGGTCCAGTAAAACGCCGTGAAATTGACTTTCGGAGAAACTTTTTGACTCACAATGTTGACGCGACCTAATTCTTCTGTTGACCGATTTGAGCTTAAAGTTTTTGGCTGATTATTTGTTTTTAAGAGGAAAATCTTATCTAGACTTCACGAAAACAACATCTTACCTTGAAACCATTTAGGGTTGAGCCTCATCTAGCACGGAATCGCATTTCGGCAGCGAGAAACAGTGCGGGAGTGCTATCGCACCGGCAGTATCGACGGTGTGCTCGGCTGCACGCAAATGACGGTTCTGAGCGGCAGAAAAGGATAGAAGCATAGAAAATGCGTGTTCGTGCTGCTAGATGAAACGCAACCCTTATTTCTCTTGATCTTCGATTAAATTTTTAGCAATTAAGTCATAAAGGTCCTCCTTGCAGCATCATTTTTATCAGTTCAAGAGTCGTCTACGTTTTGCGAAATCAGATTTGTGTTAGATACTTATGTTATTTTATTAGTTTCAACATCAATTGTCGTGATTCCTAGGACACCAAAGAATAGGAACTGGTTATTCGGATCTCTGCAAGGAAACACAAGAACATGGGATTGAAGCCGTATCGAAAACCCATTATCATGTTATAAGTAGAGATTTAGGTAACAACAAAAGCTGAACTACATAAATAAAATATAATACGAATATTATAATTTATTGTGTAAGAAGGACATGAAGTCTGAAATAATGCAACAATGCTACTTTTCATGGACATTAATTTTCACCAAAAATAAAAACCTTTTAAACTCAATCGAAATCACAAAAAGTCAGCAAAAGAGAAATCCCTGAACATTTTAGCGACCGAAACGTCAATTCTTTAAGATGGGACAAGAAAAATAAGAGAAGCGAGTACCAGGACGGCATAAATAACGCGGACACAACTACATACGTTCGACGGCCGGTGTTGTACATCGTGTCCGACACGGCTCGGCCGTTGAACGGTCTTTAGTGCCCCCCATTCACTACGGACGGGATCGTGGGTGAAGGGATGTGTCGTTCTACTTTCCAGATTTTGATCATCATTGTCAAAAACGATTTCTAATGCACTTTGTTTCCATTTCTTCTGGTGTCATTGCTCACGCTCATTCGCGTCATTGCTCAGTTTGTGTATCAGGTATCTTCTTGAGCGTTCTTTTTACACTACTTCTTCTTCTTTGTGCAGTAATAAAGCTCTTCTTCATCCTGAAGCAAAAAAAACTGCGTTTAATGAAGGATTTTTTTTTAATCCATTCATTTTAAGCTATTAATAAGTCAAGAAACGATGGATTGACTGTGTGAAGGATAATATGGCAAGAAAGGAGTTGTCTGATGAGATGACGAGTAATAGAGAAGTATGGAAGAAGAAGACATGCTGCGCAGACCGAAAATAAATTGGGATAAGGGCAGGAGAATGACGATGATCTTATACTGTCACTTACGGGATATCTTCCGTGATTGACAGTCACGGAAGATATCCCGTAAGTGACAGTATAAGTTTTGTTGTAAGCGTGAAAGCTTAAAATTAAAACAGTGTTTAATGATGATGATGTTGTCATTGCTTTACTTCTCAATTCGTAGTTGAAAGACTTCCTAAAGAGCGTTACAGATAGGGGGAATAGTGGGGGGGATTTGATAAAGATTTAGAGCAATTTTTTAATGCTTCGTAGGTTTTGTTTGCCAACCCTAGTCCTATGTAAATGACTATCAATATAAGTGAAACTGAAGCGATATCTCCATTGAATAAATCGCTTGGTTGTAACACATGATGGGGTGCAAGCAACGATGGCAAATGCTTGCCTATCTTTATCCTATGTGCCTTGTTGGGCAAGATTAGTGCGTGTCTTCTAGTAAAGTACCTAAATATTTTATACATTTCGTCAAGATTCAAATTTTCTATCTAAAACTTTTGACGACGAGTTTCATCAATAAACCTTCTTGTGATCAGCATATCTAAACTGTGTTCAAGAGCTGTCAGTCTCATAATTTCTATGGAATATTGAATTTTACAGATCTTGAACAAAGTTTCGATGTGCTGTTAGCGTTTAGTAGTTCTAGGGCGAAACTCGGAGTTTCAGACGGTTGGAAACCATGTATCATGGAATAAAGCACTTGGGCATTTTAGATAGATAGATTAGCGTATTTTCGGCGAGCATAAGCTCGTTTTGGACGCGCGTGCAGGAGAGTATACGCGCGCCTTTTGCTTCACGCGGAACTCTTACGAACGTTGACGCGTGTATAAGCTCGTAAAAGCGCGAGTCTTGAGATAAGTCGTCTCTTATGCTGACAGCTATCATTTTGATCAAGCGAACACGCCGGAATAAGCGTGTGCAGGTAATTTTTCAAAGCGCGTAATGTGGCGCGCATATAAAACTGAAACCGCTCTTAGTCATAACTGTTTTCAAATAAAAAATATAGCAAGATAAAAAAAAAAGAAAATAAAAAAGAATAAAAATAAAAGTCAAAAAAGAAATCCTGTACAAGCCCTCTATCCTATGTTAATAAGCGTTCTATTCGTAAGTTTAACATCTTCAGGGTCTTTTTCTACAGTGACTGACATTTCAGTGAACTTTTGCGAGACTTTAAGAGCTTTTTGACCTTCCCACACTTTTTCGATGTTTTGTAATCGCGAATTCTTTGTCAAATGTGTCCCTTTCTTTTAAACTTGTAAGTTATTTTTAAATTTAATGATGCACTTTATATGTCGTCTTGGATACTTTGTTTTCGAGTCATCCTCGAAGGTTTTTAAGTGACAATCTAAATGTTTTAACTGGCATGAAAATGGCAAGCTAACTTAGTCATACTCGTAGTTGTGTCTTGCACTACTGACCTTAGCAAGGTCTTGAGTATATACTCCATCATCAGATTTAGCAAAAGTTTAGTAGTGCAACAGTCAATTCTTTAAGAACCGTCTTGGAAGATTCACTGCTCTGATGCCAGATTTTTTTGTCATCATAATAACCTTCTTTTTTATTTATTTTTTTGCTAGGGAAATTTAGTTTTATAGTTTTTTTCTCGTGACCCAAGGGCTGGCTTTTAACTTGGCCAAAGGCTTAGCGTTGCCATACAGCGTGGCAACGCCGCCAGTCTCTTAGAACATTACCAGTTGTCAGCGTAGAGGAGGATTTTTTTGACGCCATTTTTTAAGTTTATTTTTAAGTTAGCTAAGGTTATTTTACAATATTAACGTTAAGCTAGTTTTTTTTGTGTGTGTATTTAAGACAAATATAAATATATTTATAGTTGCAGTTTTGTTGTAAAAGGCAACTCAGGAAGAATTACACTTAACCCGACCTGATACTGCCTAGCTGATATAGAATATATTTAGCATATAGCCTGCCCTACGTGTGGGGTGCACTGACTCGTCGCGTGCCGTTGTCGAGCCTTCACTGATCGCAGGGGTTGACAACAAAAATAACTTTTCTATATATAATAGTAACTTTTTTGAAAACAACCGTTTTGATGGTTCCGGCTTGAGCTTTTTATGTAGGCTGAGTTTTTAGCTTGAAAAGGATGCATACCTTTGAAATAGGTGTAATTAATTTAAGTCACATATCTCTGCTGTGTTAAAAGAAGATTTTGTATTGCAAATTCATACAAAACAATGGTTTGAATAACAAAGTTAGAACGCAACATAAATTACTAGAAAATGTCGGACACGCCGTGGGTAAGGCCCACCCATGGATCTTACAACACTGACCCGAACAAAAATCGCGACTAATTAACAATAATAACGGCTAAACAAATAGAAAGTTGGCACTCAGAGCACCCACACATACACATACATTATAAACGACACCACGAACACACGTGTTAACAATTAAAAGTCTTAGTTTAACAAATGATCGCTCTCAACAGCAATTATTCCCGTCACGGCTATTACAAGACGTATAACGGACCGAACATCGGACAGATCTCAAATTATAGTTTAGATACGGTGGTTTTAAACCCACACACTTCCGCGTTTAAGTGCCTTAATGATCTGATATTATATTACAATATTGTGACTGGACGGTACCGTTGTTAGCCAGTCAATGGATGCGGTAATTGGGCCTGAATGAACTGGTGACATTAATAATCGTATTTTTTGTTGCTAGTGGGGACGCTTTGGACGCCTATAGTTGGTGTGGCCGATTGGACCTGTTTACTTACCAGCAGTGTACAGTGCAGTATAAAATTCAAGCTTGCCTTGAGCACAGTAGAGGGAGTGGGTCACAATCCACCACGCAAGACCTGTGCGAGTTCGAAATTCGAAAAATTCGAAGTTTCACATTCACCAATGTTACTTGACTTCGAATTTTTGATTCAAGGGTTCCTCACGATGCCTTTCATTACAGTTTTGAGAGCAGTGGTGATGATGAAATAAATTTGTCAAAGATAAGGGCCTGACTGGGCTGGAGCTCACGATCTCATCATCATCATCATTTCAGCCGAAAGATATCCACTGCTGGACATAGGCCTCCCCCAAGTGTCGCCACTTTGACTGGTCCCGTGCCCACGACCTAGGTCGCGTAATTCGGCTGTTGCAACTGGGCTACCGATGTTCTTATCATTAAAGAATATAATAATTTCATTGGTGCAAATGAAATGCGATGTGATGTTTCTCCTCCCACGTTAGCTAATAAGAAACGCAGGCTGTATTAAAGCATCTTCAATTGTGTAGTGGCCTCTGGTGCATCTTTCTAATGTGACATTTATGGTGACCTGTGTAATTATATCATTGCTAACTTAAAGCTTGCTCTGCTGAATCAATGATTTAATAATCCAAAATAAATAATTGGGATCTTCGTCATGACATGGTTGAAAAAACAGATGCAATGGCTGAAAAGCTTTAAGTACTTCAAGACAGGTTTTGGCTTCTTTCCAAAGATCCATTCCCTTCTTTTTTCTGAGATACCACAAACAACACTAGACGTATTCATCCAAAGACGGTTTTATTAATTCAGATTTTATAGTTTTTTAAATGTGTGGTAAAAAGTAGTGGGCAGTGATGCAATATTCATTGATTATATTATTGACCATAATAAAATACGTGTTTGCTCTGAGAGCTTTTTGTTTTTTAATCGCATTGCTTTGCGTCGATGGTTGAAGATGTGTGTTTGATTGTCCCAGAACCAAAAAATCACCAGGCCGTAGACCAGCGTCATAGATTACTCTCTCTGACAAAGAGGTTTGTGTCCCGTCAGTAGGGTGGATATACATAGACTGATTATGATGAGTGTTCTATTAGATATTTCAAATATTCCTGCCTCGTTGGTCTAGTGCTCGCAAGCGCGGCTGCTGAGAATGGGGTCTTGGGTTCGATTCCCAGGTCGGGCAAAATCTTGCTGGGTTTTTCCATCAGGAATTTCTCAGTTACAGCCATGGAGTCTGGATTTGTGCCCTGTTGATGGCATTAGGCTCGCCCCCATTACATGGGACTTAAACATAACTGGCAAAATGTGGGTGTACTAATAGGTACACCTTTGCCCAACCCTTCAGGGATGACAGGCGTGGTGTTATGTTATGTAATGTTTTAAAGATTGTTCATTGGAGAATAGAATAGTCTCCAAACTACAACTAAATTTGACATTTGCTCAGCATTAAATCATACCATGGTATAGTGAATAAGTCGTTGGTGTGTCAATAAATAAATAAATAAATAAATACCAGTCCGTTGTTCTTCCTCTGTCAAGGACATGTGACAGCATACCTTTAAAGCTAGATCGTTGTTCCCAGACTTTATGGTTCATTTATGATTAAAGGGTATTTTAATGGAAGGTACGTCCGAAGGTTGTGGATGTGGGACTGTTGCGAAAGATATTGAACGATCCCGTGATGTTATGTCACGAACGCGGGGCGGCGCTCGCGCCGATCGCGACCCGCGTGGGCGGCGGAGATCTAGGGATGAGAACGTGCAGAGGTTAATGATTTATCGATAGATTTAGGTTTTACAATGAGATTTGAAAACTGGAGTCTGTCTCAATAAAATGTATGTTTAAGTGACTGAAGCTGGCACATTAACTGTCGATAGTTTAAACTATGCAGAGTCATGGCAGGTAAGTGTGATCTTAGTCATACGGGGTGGAAGGGACACCGACGCGAAAACGGTTACCACGTATTCAGTACATCATTCTGAGCCCCATCACATAGAATTTTTTCATCAGTTATTAAAAAAAATTGCTGATTCCTACAAAAGTGCAATACCTACAAGGTCAAAATATATGGACCAGCTGATTTTAAAATTGTCGACGGTAAATTTCTATGTGGATGATGTACTGAATACGTGGTGTATATAACGTGGTGGCCCGTATACAACGTTTTCGTGAATCAATTTTTTTACAAACAAAATGTAATGCAATCAAAATAGAGCAAATACTGGAGAAAATGGACATGTTAGCTATATTGGTTGCAATAGTTAATTCAGAGACCATGGTAAAATTTAGGAGCAGGTAACTTTCTAAATGTTTTTTCCTTATTATAAGTATTAACTTCCACATAATCCTAAATGCATATAGATAAAGCATAGGATTATTCAATATCACAGCTGTTCACCAAACGTTGGAGCCTTGAAATCAGCTTCAACGTGTTTGGTGAACAGCTGTGTGCAATTTACTCTGTCGTGAAGAAAATGAGGGGGCTCATATTCAGCATTAGATGTCGAGCGAAAATAATGAAAGGTGTAACTGCATTACGTACCAATAAAAGTATAAATTTTAACTTTAAATTAAATATTCCTCTGACAAAGGTTTGCCATTCAGCCCTTGCTATTACTTTCCTAACCTCCCTTAGGACTTTCCAGAAAAAAAAATCTAAAGTTAATAAAAAATATATTTTATCGACAACACCAACATTCACATCCCTACCCGCACATCTCTACGTCGCAGGCGCAATCTTTTGCTAAACCCGTAGCCGTGGCGACAGACAACATAAGATCACAAACGGCCCATAAGAGCGGGCCTTTAAATATATAGCCTTGTACGTTAAATGTCTAATGTTGTTTCATTTGCAGTCCGCCATTACAGCGATGTGCACTCAGATGTCGATGTTTTGTTTTAATCACCTTTTTTTTGTTTAATTCTATTCTGTTGCAGTTTTTTCTTATGGGATTTGATTGATTCTATTGGTTTGTTAAAGTCGATCTAGGGATATCAAACTAACTTCGAAAAGATGATTTCTCTACCTTTCATTTGAATAAGCTTGAATCGGGTCGAGAGAAATGTCCTCTGATTTTCTGATAGGTAAGCACCTAACACCAACAGTTCTGGTCCTAAGCTATTTGATGATTTGTAGAATGATTTAGTTATAATCTTGCTTACTTGCTTTGTAAGTTTGTGTAATATTTGTAAATCATTGATCACTTTTAGATATTTCGTAAGGTTAGGTTAGTTTTTATTTCATCCTGTTCGTTATGGCTACAGCTGAAATATGCATTGAGTCGTGATGTCTTGAAAGCTTTCATTTGCCAAATCTATTTCATTGAATGACTTGAAAGTGTCGCATTCAATATCTAGTTTAAGCTTTGTAAAAGCCTGAGAGCGAAGATTTAAAACAAAGACGCTAATCTTAAAACTATTCTTCCTTCGTGTCATGTAATATTTTCGTCTAAAATGTATTTCTTTGAAGTGTCGGACGGGAAGTGAGATCATGTTTGTTCCGCACATCCAATGCTTTTGTTTGAGAACTTCGTTCGTGACAGGATTTCGACGTCCGCCTGACCTTTGCTTATTTTAAGTAACTTTGTATAGTAAATAATAGAATAATAGGTACCGGTACATAGAAAACGTGACCGTTTAAAACGGATGAAGGAATTTGTTTAAGAAAATTCGCGAAGGAAAAAAATCGTAGTTGTTGACACAAATATTTGGAATGTTAATTGTCGATGTTTCCGCTTTGTATCATTAAAGTAGATTTTCTAATAATTTAACTGTTGGTTCCTAAGAGCATAGTGTCCCTGAAATATAAAATAAATTCCACTGAGCTAAACAAACGGGCAAGCGACCTCACACAAAAGTAATTCCATCAAAATTAATGGCTGTCCATAATGTTCTGTTTGACTTACGAGAAACATTACATGTAACATCTCATCATTATTCTGTGCAGAGATGCACCAAGCGCCAACACTGTCATTGTGTTGTTGCGTGGCGTCTGCGGGACGTGCGCGTGGCGTGAGCGTAGCGGGCGCGTGACGGCGCGGACCGATGAATGGACGCACCTCTCAGCCTGGGCCGGTACCGCCCACCATTGTTTCGGGGACAGATTATAATAATTTCCCGGCAAATCAAAAGCATTTTGGAATCGAACGATCGGCTCCGCTGATGTTATTAAATCAATGCGAATACTACGCGTGATCGGGTTTGATACTAGATTATTACTTTTTCTAGACATTTTGGGTAATCTCGTCGGCCTATTTATGGTTGTGGCATCCCGTATCAAAGTAAGAACAATGATCAGGTAAGTAGTAATTGCCTGATAGCAACAAGCATTTCATTCCAGAATCAAGCGCCAACGCAAACGTATATTGATTGCAATGCAGAATGCAGTTAAGTATTGCACTTGTATAGCGGCCACTTTCAAGTAAAGTTGGCGACTTTTAAGGTATTTAAAGATTGAGTCATATTATATTTTTTTTACCAAAATTTAAAAAAAAAGTTAGTGTGGTTTGTCCTTTGAAACTGTAATAGTTTCTTAGCAAGTGTCAAGATCAATAAATCACAGTACAAGTACCATAATACACGTTTTATATCTGATGTGACAGCTTGCAATATGCATATTTGTGAGAACAATACAACTCCTCTAAATACGGGGTTCACTGGGACTCGTGTGTTTTCACTCACCATTTGCATTGGAATCACGTGAAAACGATCTCCAACGCCTTTGTCAACAACTTGGGTAATTTATTCTGTACCACAACGACTCAAATTCGTCTTTACCACTTTAAAGATAAGGTTGAAAATCTCAATAGTGACAGCCCACGTAACACCAGTAGCTGCACGCTATTTTTGGGTAAGGAGTAGTAAGTTACGTGATATCAATAAAGGAGAATAGACTGTTTCGTCTAAAAGAGAAGGTTGTTTTTGAAATGTAGCGTGGTTGGTTTTTGTGATTTTATGTGTAATGTTGGGGGCAGGTAAGACCGGGAGCAAGCGGACAATAAGCGATCAGTCATCTTGTTAGATTGCTGGCAAGATGATTACACTGCATGCTACGCCTCGCCTTAGGACAAATTAAAATAAAGCCTTGCGTTTGTGGGTTGACTTTATTGAAATAAATCACGTCGTTTTTGTGTATCCTTTTGTAATGAATTTATTTTGCATGTAGTGGAATTTTGTAATGAGTCACGTCATGTTTTTTATTGAATTTTGGGGTCTTTAGTGGTGTTAAGTAGGTATGTGATTTTAGTGGTTTATTTTCAGATGGTGGGTTTTTGTATCCTCTGTTTATATTATAAAATGAAATAAATTTGTAAGTAAATAAGGTATAAAACTACATGTTTTATTTACTTTAGACTGCTGGCTTTTCTTACCATAACCATGCTTTATATTGTACTTAGTTTAATCACCTCTACATAATATAAATATTTTAATATTAATAGGTATTTATTATTATTATTTTTTGTTGAATTTGTAACTCTTGCTTATCTAAACTTTAATTGTTAACTTAGTTGTTATATAAAAATATTTGCATGCTGAATTTTACTAAGCGGAGTAGGTAGAACCTATTAATCTTCAACACTTCACTACAACTATTCTATTCTATTCTCCTTTTGAGCATCGGTTTAAAATGTTTAATTTTTTCTTCACTCTCTCCTCATTATGTATTTTAAAGACGGTGAGTTAATTGCGATTCGAATTAGATTAACTAATAAACTTAATAGTTGACAACCCAGCAGTAGCGAAGGGTCAATTTTTGTAAGAGGTAAGCCGGATCTTTAATGTGATTTTATTATTTGTCTATAAAATACTGGCTGTGCCAGTTTTCAAAGGGAAGCCGTAAGGAATCGAGTTGTATGGAACCTTCGCCACTGCAACCCAGACCATTCTTAAAATTATTAAAGTAGGTAATAAGTAAAAAGTTTCGTAGCAAAATCGGTACAAGTGCTACGACATTTTAAAACTAACATGAAGTTCTGTAACTGTCCCACGGGATCATTTACCGGAATAAAAAGTTTATTTTGTGTTATTCCGGGTTACAAACTATCTATGCGCCAAATTTCATCAAAATCCGTTCAGTAGTTTTTGCGTGAAAGAGTAACAAACATCCATCCATACAACCTCACAAACTTAGTAAGAAGTAAGATTATCATCATAATATAAGTATCATTAGTCGCACAAAAATCGTGACAAATACTTACTAACATACGTAAGCATTTTGAGTCACAAAATATTCGGAACAAAATTGCAAAATCATGTAAGCAATATGTCGGTGTCAAACACCGTTGGTATTGAGATAAAAGATTAACTTTTTAACCCTAAAATGTGACTTGACCACGCATCTAATAGACTCTTTTTATATTTATTGGAAGGTTAGGATGTTTGACGTCATTGACATCATTGTTAATTTTAGACTAGGAGGCAGTCACAATTCCTGTGTCACCACGGCAATGATGATATTCTTTATGACGTTAGATTGTTGACAATCAAGTTTCAAAATTCCGTTTTTTTACCAAATTTTAATATAGTGACTAGATTAAAAAAATATATTATTAAAAAAACAGTTTTCTTAAATACTTATTATCTACTTATTTTGTTTCACTGCCAAGGACCGTCACTTTCGATGCTAGTTATTTATGAAATCAAAAGTTTACTATGTTTTGTGTGTGTTGGATACTGAAGAACTTTTTATTACTAAACTACCTGATCGTTAAAGCCTGTTAGTCGTACAGTTTATCTACATCTTCAGTGACAAATCTAAGGCATCTATGAAACTAGAACATATCAACATGTTTATTATTTTATAATGTGCGTGTGTTGTCACTGCACTGTGCAAAATAATTAGTTTATCTTTCCTTCTTTCTAGGACTTTATTTAACTCACCTCTTGACAAGAAAGCGTGTTTTAAATTTCACGGGTAAAGTCACTATAAAGCCACTGTAATATCTTCCACCATCTGTCGCTAGCTCCTAGACTATACACCAGCGCACATTACATTTACAAAGTAGCTAGTATTAATCAACACTAATAGATTTGTCTGCGTGTTCGTGTAACAATATACTAAAGTCACGCCTACATACAACTGTCAACTTGTACTAGTTTTTTTTGTACATAATATGAATAGGACATGGATATTTATTTCTATGGAATAGGAGAACAGGATAGGAGCCGAGGAATAGCGTTTGTTGGTTTTGAACTCAGTTTTATAAGGAGTAATTTCGTATATAAGATTTTTAGCCTTGAAAAGTTCATAATTATGGAGGTTATTAACATGCCATATCATTCACTGTTTTAAGCTTTCACGGTTTACAACTAAACGTATATTGTCACTTACGGGATATCTTCCGTGATTGTTCACTATTTTGAGCTCCCGATATTTCGACGCTGTTGCAAGCGCCATGATCGCGGGAAATACGGACGATATCCGGTAAGTGACAGTATAAGTTTATGCCATATCATTACTTATATCTTGGCATAACCGTAGATATACTGGTACTCTTTCTTTCGTATGTAGATAATAATGTATCTATTCTAACCCCAGACTTCTTAAGGTTCATTTATGTATAATTTTCTGCTTCTTTTCTTTTGTGTTCCTTCCTAGTATTGTTGATAGTTTTTATGGTTCTATTTTATTTCTATAGGGTTGTACCTTTGTTGACCAGCATAGCTGTTGATTATATACACTACCTATCAGACACACTCTTCGCCCACGCCAACGTCCTCTTTTTTCAATTCCTCAAACCAGCACCGTAACCCTTACGACAAGCCCGCTATTTCTAGCTCTTACCCATATTAATAACATTTTAATGTTTGACGAATCCATGGATATTTTTGCAAGTACTGAACTGAGACTCCTCAACACTGCTTCTCGATACCTGGAGTCCATTGCTACTCCCAGTACTATCTCCTCGGGGTAAACAAATTATATCCTAATAAAATTAAAAATATATAAATGTATATACAGTTTTATGATGCCACGAGTTTTGTTCATTTTTATTGTTATTTCATTGTGCTTATTCTGTCTACTAAAAATGTTTTGTTTATTCTTCGCGTCTACCATATTGTTTACTTTATAATTGTATTACTATTTTTTATTTTTTATTCTGATTTTTATGTTTAACCAATAACTTGTATGTTTGGTGTAAACTGTAAGTATAAGTTGGTTATAAATAAATAAATAAAATAAATATATAAAAAGTTATCTAAACTAAAAAAACTTTAACTTAAAAATATTAATTTTAAACCCAAAAACATTTGACACTTTCAACAAAACTTTACGTAGGTATCTAACAAGATTTTTCCACGGTATATTTGTCAAGGTATCGTAAGTACGTTAACCGTGCCAATGCGGACGGGTCTTTTTAACACCTCGCCGGTTTTTCGGTGCGTCGTATATCAAGTTAATGTTATCTGCGGTGCGCTGTCGCCGTGATGCATTGCGCTCGCGCATACGCTGATTAACGAAATTAATTTGTCACACAACAGATTGTTGGCGGTCGTAATTAATTTGTAATTTAAACGAATACGTTCGCGTTTACATGTGGTTGGATTTTTGGTTTTTGATTTTAGATTAAGATTTTTTTAAGAAATATTTTATAGTGTTTTGTAATCAATAGCTCATCTTTTGTTGTAGATCTTTTAAAGCTATGTTGATTTGTGACAGAATGGATATCCAATTTACAATAATATAAATCAATGCATAAATTATAACAAACAAATGGCTTTGCCTACTTTCCAAACAAAATTATTACTTTTTAAAACAAAAAATATCTATGTTAATTGAGACAGATACGTCCGGGGCTTCCAATACAGTAATTTAGATAAAAAGGTGTGTGTCCCAACACAGCATAAATACAACATGTCCAAACAAGCTTATCTCGTGACCACCTCAGAGCTCTCCAAATTAATGGGGACCAACAATATTTCACCTTTTTTATTAACAACATTTTCGAAAAAATAATTAGCGTAATATGGTTAATCAGCGCGTTGAGTGTAAAAGAAAAATTATAAAAAGATTCACTTAAAACTTTTTTTATGTCGTTAATACCAAAAACCCTTCCTTGAAACTAGTTAATTATATGATCACTGTCAATAATGATTATTGACCTTATAAAATCATCAATAGGACCGATAGTCGGACAAAGGGTTCCGTCGCCGTTAACTCCCCGCAAACGTTTGAAAAAACAAAGCCAATTTAGCCTAATAAAGTATAATTAAAAAAACAAATTTTATTGTGATACCCGTTCACGCGTTACTATTCCTTATTTTTAATTAATCGATTCGTTTATTGGGAAGTCTTTGGTCGGTCCAAGTGATGATATTAGACAAAATTATCCTTTCTTATTGTGTGATTTGTTACGCACGTATTTAAGGGTTAAAAGTCGGGTGCTATTAATGGTGCGTTTACGATTTCGTTTCGAAGGAAAATCATAATATTTTTTTCTAGGATCCTGATTAGCTCAATTTGGTTTCATCAACTGTATTGATTGGAGCGCCACCTATTAAATTAATTTTACAGCGTTTGGATATCGCTACAAAATATTAAAATATTAGTTATACCTACGTCAATGAAGTCTCCCGCCACGAAAAACCCACCTTTTCGTCTATGGGATTAGTATTATTATAACATAAGAATTTATAGTTTTCTGTGAACATCACAATGCCAATAACGACAATCCTCTGTACAATTTGGGTTAGGGGTCACTCGGGGTTATGTATGTTATATTATGTTATGTTACTTTGGGGTTGTATTCATTTATTTTTTATTTTGGTATTCAAACAATTGTATTGGTTGATTCCATCGTCATTCACACACCCTCGTCCCAATTGCATCTGGGTTGTCGCAGCATGTCTTTTCTTTGCATGGACTGCCTCGTTGGTGTAGTGGTCGCTAGCACGACTGCTGAGCTTGAGGTCCTGGGGTCGATTCTCAGGTCGGGCAAAGTGTAATTGGGTTTTTCCATCGGGAATTTCTCAGTAGCAGCCACGGAGTCTGGATTTGTGCCCGGTTGGTGGCAATCGGCTCGCCCTATTACTATGACTAGGACTTATTATTAGGACTAAAAAAAACATAACTGGCGAAAAGTGGGTGTACTGTTAGATAACTACATCTCTGCCTCACTCTTCGGGGATTACAGGCGTGATGTTATCTAATGTCTTTTTCTTGAATACTTCTCAAGTCGTTGTCATCTCAGTAGTCTGGAATCATCCTTCTCCTGCTCTTATCCCAATTCATTTGGGGTTGGCGCAGCATGTCTTCTTCTTCCATTCTTCTCTATTACTCGTCATCTCATCAGACACCTCCTTTCTTGCCATATCATTCTTTACACAGTCCATCCATCGTTTTTTTGGTCTTCCTCTACTCATATACCCATCCACATACATACAGTCGGAATGATTTCAATAAAAAGGGGTGTCTTCAGACCAAAAAATTGTTTACACAGTCGATCCATCGTTTCTTTGGTCTCGACATCAACGTGTGTCACAAGTACACGTCTTAGATTATATCTATGTTTCAATCTCATTGCTTTCATTTCAAAAGCACAAAAATATTGAATAATACATACAGATTTCAACTTCACAATACTAAAAGCTATAATTTTTATAATTACACTACATTCGATACCAGTTACGGTTAACTAATATGCAATTAAAATTTTCATCTGTCTATCAAAACGTCCTTCGGTGGCATAAGATGAGCATTTTGACAACCCCTGTCTAGGCGAGCCTATTATTACGGTTGCTCAATTGGGCACAAACCACGAAAGATGACGATCAAATGATATCTAATTAAGTGCTACGGTTTTTGTTTTAATTGGCCTGAATTTATTTGGTCCGTTGTTTTAAATGTTTTTGTTTAAAACGGGATTGTTATGTAACATATGTATGCACATAGCGAAGAAGGTAAATAACAATACGCCTGAGGATCTACGATTTTGACTTAGTAAGTACATAAGTATATTTTATTCCATAAGTTGTGGCACCTTCTAGGTTTGTTTTGAATTCAGTCAGTTTGCTTTTTTATAAAGCTTTATTAAAGTCTTCTATTTCGCTTTAAAGTAGTGCGTCAGGGCTGTTTGCAGATAATAATATTGATGGATATGCCGCCGTTATTAGAAATAGATGTGCATCCCTGATGACTCGTGTTCGCGGCAGCACCAACAGTATTCTCAGTGTATTTGCAGATCGGTGGGATTCCCCGATACTGCGAAGATGGATGCGGCTCCACGCTGAATTTTAATTGTATAATTTTCATCAATGTGGCGACACTTGGCGAGGCCTATGTCCAGCAGTGGACGTCTTTCGGCTGGAATGATGATGATGATGATGAATTTTCATCTGTGTCTGTAACCTACTAACACTAGAAGTTAAGTAAAATTGTTGCTAACCCTATGGACTCCGGTCTGAAATAAAAACTTTCTATTCTATTCTAAAGTTTCAATACCAAGGTTTGGGACATTTTCGAAATTTCACACATTTTTGTTACTCATGAAAATGTCTACCATCAACAAATACCATTTAAAGAAAATGTACTTCATCATCATTTCAGCCGAAAGACGTCCACTGCTAGACATAGGCTGCTGCACATTTACCGGTCCCGTGCGTCTCGCATCCAGCGGATCTACGCAACTATCACCAGGTCATCGGTCCACCTAGTGGAATGCCTTCCAAAGCAACCTTCTCTCGGTTCGCGGTCGCCACTCCAGAACTTAGTACTTTTTGAAAATATACCTGTTAAGTAATTTTTCGAGTCAAATACTTCATCAATGAATGAGATATAATCAACAGTCTATTGGGTTTCTGATTTCGTTTTCAACATACGTCCAAAGTCTTAATCGATAAAGAGATGCTTCGACATATTACATTCAAATTCTTCACCAGGGACAACATGACATACAAAATGCTGTCACTGCAATCAATAAATATTATTCACTGAACATTAGTAACAACATCAAAGCTAAGCAGCCGAAAGTTTATCCTTTCTTCACAACAATCGCGTTAATTACATTTAAATCTCTTATAAACATAAAGGATGTTAACAAATCGATTCGTCTCGATTGTCTATCGAGTCGTGATTTCCTCTCGATGATATTTATCAATCGATTCAAGGTGCGTTCCGTTTTAATATGTTTTTAATGCAACGGTCTCCGGAAACAAAGGCACTGTTGAAAACATAATATGTATAAAGAACATGTGCATCAATGCATCCAACAGCGTATATGAATGTGCTTATTTCAATATAAATGCAATGCATCAGATCTTTATTGATTTTTTTTTCTAAGAAACATTTTTTTTTTTTATGAAAAGTTGCCCCACACTAGGAATTTCTCCTGTATCGTAGGTGCGTTTACAAACATTTAAACTCACATACACAAACAGCCAGACCCGGAACAACTACCTGTAGATCATGCAAATATTTGTTCCGTGCGGGGATCGAACCCGCGACACCCAGCGCAGCAGCGGATCGCTCAGCCACTGCGCCAACCGTGCCGTCGACATTATAAAGGTTGGGTTATTTTTAAATCGTTTTGAAATGACCTTGACGAGTCATGCCAAGTCCTGAAAATTTCGCCAAGAGAGGACCGCTTATTAGCCAATCAGACTTACAAAAACAATGATTCCAATTCTAGTTTAGTAAAATGATAATTATTTTAATATCAAGTCCTGCAGGCGATGGTCACAGGATGATTTCAAAATCACGAAAATATTAGTTGCAATAACAACGTAATTTTTTATTTTAAGCTACTAATCAACCACAGAAATAGTATACTTTCATAATCGTGTACATGTAAAACCCATTAAGGGCAAGCATACAATAATTGGCGACGGCTTTTTTATTTTTTTGTTAAAAGGTGCGAGCGCCCCTTGATTGACGCGGCCACTACGTCTTTTTGACGGGCCTGACGTATTTTATGTGTAGCGTCTCTATACAGGGTGTTTGGTAAGTAAAATGATAAATAATAAATATTCTCTATAAAACATTTGAGATGTTGTACCTGTTTTTGTCTCCGGGGATTTTATTTTACTTTTGGACAATATGTTCCGTAACGTAATCTGCTTAAATCATTTGATTAACACATAAATAAATACATGAATACAAAATAAATGAATAATTATGAATATAGACCTATCCTAGCTAGGTATATTATCGAAGATAAACATGAAAAAGTCGAGCATAATTATATTTATTTCAGCTTTTCTATTTTATGCATAATGCATTCTGAAAATCTTTGTTGACTATAAATCAGTAAAACATTTTATAAATGCACATAAACCCGAACCAACAACATAAGGTTAAACAATTCCGACAACCACCAGTTAAGTCAGATCTTCTTTAACTTCTTCTTTCAGCCCCCGTAGCATGACCACCGTAGACAAGGATTTCTTTGACGGAAGAATCGACAGAATGACAGATAGTGCAAAGAAATCTGTCATTGTGTCCACACAATCTGTCATTTTGTCGATTCTTCCGTCAAAGAAATCCTTGTCTACGGTGGTCATGCTACGCGTGCAGTTTTACTTTCTTTTGTTCTTTAATTTTTACTCCACAAAATCAAAACACCCTCTACACCACATTCTTCCCACAGATGCGTATCGCCAGCACATTATCGGTCGGTAATCGAGCTCACTACGTTTCGCAAAAAGGTGTAACAGAAGCTGGCAAATGAGCGCGCGGTAATGACTGCCCCTTAATTTAAAACGATCGACGTTAGCGCCGCTTATTACAAGCTTGGTAATTGCTAATTTGTTTTGGGTATATTGGTAAGCAGAAACATATATTTTTCGTTATTATAAGTAAGTGCCTGCCTCATACCTGTGGTATGGAAATGTGATGCGGGGGAATGAGGAAAATGTAGTGAGGAAAATTTTGAGTGTTAATGTAGATGGCTATAAGAGTAGAGGAAGACCAAAGACACGATGGATAGACTATGTGAAGGATGGTATGGCTACAAAGGAGGTGACTGCTGAGATGACGAATAATTGCGTCTGGTTCTTGAATCAGTTCCACACGTTTGGTTCTTCTGTGTGAAGGATGATATGACAAAGGACACCTCCTTACACACTGCTGAGATGACGAGTAATAGAGAAGTATGGAACAAGAAGACATGCAGCGCCGACCCCAAATAAATTTGGGATACGGGCAGGAGACTGACATGATGAAGTAAGCTCCTGCCTCGTTGGTCTTTTGGTCGTAAGCACTATTGCTGAACATGAGGAAAAAGTGTTTTGGGTTTATCCATTAGGAATTTCGTAGTAGCAGCCTTGGAGTCTGAATTAGAGCCCGGTTGATGGCAATAGGCTCGCCCCTATTACATGGGACTTAAACGTAACTGGCGAAATGTGGGTGTACTAAGAGCACACCTCTGCTTAACCTAAAGTATTACCCATATTATAAATTGTAACACAAAATCAAAATATTATATTTGTTTGGCATGTAATACTTATAAAAGTAATTAATTAGTCATGTTTTTATCTATGTCACTAGAATTGATAAAGATCGTTATATAAAGAAGAACCAAATTGATAATTTCGAAAACATGGGTTAGCTAAGTGAAGATAATTACATTGTAAAGGTTGTCTACTGAAGACAGCCTAGTTTCGTTCCAATAGTATTTAGTTTTGTACGGGCTGTATTCATTAGGATGAGCCCTGAAGGAGTTGCCAGTAAAATGTACTGCATTTGAAACTCATTACGATCAGGCGACTGGCAGCATCTAGATTAGAGTAACCAAGGTTTTTGTTCTTTGTTTAAATTGGTATGTCAATTGGCAAAACATAGCGCACAACCTAATTTTTAAGATCTTGTTTGTAATTACTACCTATGTTTATGAATAAATGATTTTGATTCTGATTCAAGGCCCAAGGACCTGCGATTGGAAAGACTACGTCCAGCAAGGGGCTGCAATACGCTGATGATGAATATTGACCTCCCACCTACACCTTACACCATATTACACATCCAAAAAGAATCCATAACTCACTTGCTGACTAAGACACGTGTCAAAGTTCATGTGAACTAAAACATAGATAATTAAAACAATGGTTGAGCTGAGTCTACACTGACCTTTGGCTAATGCACTGTCTATCTGTGTGTGATAGCTGATAGCCAAAACTGGTAATTAGCCTGTGATTAAACGCCGATATGTTGCGGCAGGCTCCCACGGCTGTAGGGTTGTCGGCAAAACTTTACTGACGAGAAAACGTGTTACGATGTTAATAGGAAAGCGCGTTGGGTTGACAATTTTGTCAAAGTCGCAGGAAATACTTGGATGTGGAACGTACAGAACCTAGAAGTATGGCTGAAGAAAAGGGGGAGACCCATACACAGCAGTGAGTGATTCTGGACTAAAAATAATTTTGATACATGGTAATGATGATATTCAAACACTGTTTTAAGCTTTCACGGTTTACAACTAAACTTATACTGTCACTTACGGGATATCTTCCGTGATTGTTCATTATTTTGAGCTCCCGATATTTCGGCGCGAGAATGCGGGTGGATGGAAAATAAATTGTTAAATTGTTAAGAGCAGACAAATCTATCTACCCTCTTTCTTTGTCTTTTGCTACGCGCACTACTGGAACTCGACACTAAGTCACGGCAAAACATACTCACAATATCACCAGGTTAAAGAAGAAAGGAAGATATCCCGTAAGTGACAGTATAAGTTTAATGATGATATTGTTACTAGGAAAAATCAAAAAGGTCTGGTAATAGTGACATTAGCTTATGACTATCACTCTAGCAGAGTGTCGCGTTGAAGGTTGCGTGGCGGCTGTCTTCCAATGACAGATTATGTCAGGGAACCTGCTGCAATACTACGTCCACGAACTGCTAAATTCCGGCACAATCCTGCTGGTATTGAAGCTGCTGAAACACTAATACGATGACCTCTTCTGGTAAAGGTCACGCCGATAAACTTAATTAAGTAGAAGTTATTACTGTTCTCAGGCCATTATGAAGACGAGAATCAGTAGTATCATCTATTTTTCTTACAAGGAAAGGATATGTGTTAAGCAGTGCTTAAATATCTGCTTGAACGAAAGATCCCTAAATCAACAAATCAGAAATGTTAACAAAGTCTTGTTTGTTTATTAATGTCTTCAAAAACGCCAAATTTTGTAAAAGCATCTAAATGACAAACAAGTGAAATTGGCAACACAAAAATCACAGAAACAAAAATACCCGATGTTTATCTATTACCATCAGTGACAGCCCTACTCCTGATGTTTCTCAGAAGTTTCTCCAAAGTTTTACACCTAAAAGGTTTTAGATTAGATAATTATATGTAATGGGACGAGTGATAGCCAATCTTAACTTCAAGGGAAAGGATCAATTGTTTGGTACAAAGATGCTCCCGACGATTATGCGGTAGCATTCCGTTTTGAGGCAACCCTGCTGTGTAATTTTATCGTCAGGATTCATTTTTTTTTCTGTCATTTTGTTTGGCATCCGATAATGGCTGGTAACGCTTTGGTGATGCAGCAAATTTTATTATTGGCTGTTGAATTTTGGTTATTAATTCCTTCTTGAAGCAAAATAATATTCTTGTAAATTTTCACAGATGATTAATTTTGAATTATTTAAATTGTGGATAAATTACCAGCTTGACATTCTCTCCTATCTATTCTACGAATATAAAATTAACCACATTACAAAAAACGTCATTTGTAACTTCTCGTTGTCCACTGAAGACTAGATCTTCTAGTATTTTGAATAAATATTTATTTAGTGGCAGGAGCTCGTGGCTAAATAATAACAGCCGCTGGGGTCGATGTTTAAGTTAAGCCGTCCTTGCCTAGGTTGGTCTGTGGATGGGTGATCACCCATTACATAACGAGTTTCCTCCGTGCCTCGGAAGGCACGTTAAGCCGTTGGTCCCGAGAGTCATTTGTAGATCTTTGACAGTCGTTAGGTAGTCAGTGACCCAAAAAGTCTGACAACCAGTCTAACCAAGGAGTATCGTATTACCGAGTACTAACTGGGTTGTGGAGGTCAGATAGACAGTCGCTCCGTGTTAAATACTGGTACTCAGCTGCATCCGGTTAGACTGGAAACCGACCCCAACATAGTTGGGAAAAGGCTAGGCAGATGAGTCTTCTAGTGGCATATAGGCAGTCGCTCCTTGTAAAATACTGGTACTCAACTGCATCCAGTTAGACTGCTCCAACATAATTGAGAAAAGGCTAGACAGATAATAACTCCGTTAGTGGTGTATTGCAGGCTGAAATCACCTATTTACCAAAATAACTCAGTATTAATCTAGTCAAGACGAAACAAGTAAATAAAATTCATACAAAAATTGGCATCAACCAAAAACAAAACAAAAACGCAAGTTGCATTTACGTCATTCCTCAATGCATTTTTTCCGCATAGCGCACCATTTTTTGCCTTCAAAATCTTCGTATCTATAAATCAATAACTAAACAATTGCTTATGATTGATGGGTTGGAATCAAAGTTAAGTAGTTATGCTTTAATTATAGGCAACGGTCAGCCGACTTGAAATACGCCATAATGTTTTGACATCACAATGGACGTACGTTCAGATATGACTTTCTATAACTTGTGTTAGGCGTGAGAATTTAATAGTGCATGAAAGACATAAGTAAGAGGAAAATTGTATACTTCAATTATATCAGTAATTAGGTCACCAGTCTCATCATAAAATGGTATCGTAAAAGGTGTAAAAGGACGTATAGCAGGCTAGCAGCGTCCTCCTTTCTGCTTAGTACACACGCTGCGAATTGTCATAAGTTCACCAAGCCTGATTGTTATTACAACACCCCTGGTTCATTGGATATATAATCGGAAGATTAGGAGTTAGAATATTCTTGGACAGCTAAACTGGTCCTGAATGGGTATCAGGACACTTCGTGAAAGACATTTGCGCGTAGGACACTTCCGCGTAACCATTTGCGCGAAGGACACTTCCGCGAAACCATTTTCGCGAAAAGACATATGCGCGCATGGACTTTTGCGCGATTGAAGTTTTGCGCGTACGGACATTTACGCGCATGGATACTAGCGCGACTGGACTTTTGCGCGACTTAACGTCATGGGTGTCGTTTTCGTGGTTTTCGGGGTCGCTGATAACGAAAATGAGGTCAAAATGAAAATGCCGTTTGCGCAAAAGTCCAATCGCGCAAAAGTCCATATACGCGCATATTATGTCTTTTCGCGCAAGTGGGTTGCCGCAAGTGTCCTTCGCGCAAATGTCCCAGATCCGAGAGTGTCCAGAGACGTTGGTCGGCAGTTTTAGGCAGGATATCGTTTTATCAGGTTTAGGATAGGTATGTTGCTGTGAAGAATAGCCAAACTTAAGTGGCAGTGGGCAGGGCACATTGCCCGCAGAACGGATGGCCGATGGGGCCGAAAAGTTCTGGAGTGGCGACCGCGAACCGGAAGACGTTGCGTTGGTAGGCCTCCCACTAGGTGGACCGATGACCTTGTAAAGGTTGCAGGGATCCGCTGGATGCGAGACGCACGGGACCGGTCAATGTGGCGACACTTGGGGGAGGCCTATGTCCAGCAGTGGACGTCTTTCGGCTGAAATGATGATGATGATGATGATGTTGCTGTGCCTGTTCCAAATTTCGATCTTTAAAGGAAAAGATGAGGTATCTTTTAGCTTAAACAATGCTAGACATTCAAGAAAATCAATTTCGAAACACATTTCAAAAGCAAACAGTCGTCAAAGGTACACACACAAGCCCTTCGCCGAAAAAAACAAACTATCTTCTGCTTACAAAGGAACCAGTCATAAAGACTTTTGACACGTGCCTCATACAAAGTAGAGTTAACGTAAATAATGTTAACGAGGTCAAGAAACATAATGTGTGTATTTCGCACTGTCGTAAACCAGCCTACGGCGTAAGAATCAATCATCAATGTTGTATTTTGAGTTACGACCTTATGAGCTTGACTGCCCATTATAAGATAGACCGATGTTATGGAGAGGATAAAAGTTTTGATGATTTCGCTTCTTGTTTAATGTTTTTGTTAATGTGAAAAGTGTTTTTGTTTGTAAGTTTGCTTTGCTCAGTGGTCCTAAATGCAACAGTGCAAGTGGAAAAACACGAAAGCTGAAACCAAGAAAGAATGCTAGAAAACACTTCATTTTTGGCAAAAATTTTAGGTGCAGTCTGCCTCGTTGGTTTAGGGGTCGCAACTGCGACTGCTGAGCATGAGGTCCTGGGTTCGATTCCCGGGTCGGGCAAAGTGTTATTTGGTTTTTCCATCAGGAATTTTTAAGTAGCATCCACGGAGTCTGGATTTGCGCCCGGTTAATGGCAATAGGCTCGCACACGACGGTACAGCTCTGCTTAACCCTTCGGAGATTACAGGCGTGATGTTATGTATGTTCATTGTTTGTTCAATATTTTCTAAGAAACTCTATGCAGTTCCGTCTTAAGGAGTTTCTTGACATCATCGAAGAGAAAATAAGGAGATGGACTGAAGACAAAAGCAGGGAATTAAAGGGAAAACCTCTCACTCTAAATAGGTTCTAAGTCAAACAGTTTCACAATACCTAGAATTCTAAGCCGACCTATTAATATCCATCGATGATTTTAGCAAAAACAGCTCCCGTTAATGCGCTTAAAACAATAATTACACAGAGATTAAATTGCAACATTGTAAATGTAACCGCTTATTATACCATCTTAAATATTGGCTGGTTTCTGAAGCCTATAATTTGTTTAAGGTTATGAATTATGATTTAAGCATTTATAATTTTAGGATAATTATTGATTCCCTTTTGCATAATTATGTTTTAGTGTGTTAGTAGTTTGGTAGTTTTATAATTAGAAAGATAAACATATTCATGTAGCTGCTTGCTCTGTGATATGGGTCCAGTTTTTGTTTGGTGTCGTTTATTTAGTTCTAGTATGAGATATTTTTACATTATAACTTCGCTTCAATTCATAAAAGTTCAAAATCTATGCAATTAACTATTGTATGCCCTATGGGCGGGACATAGCTGATTACAATTTCGCTATTTAAGACCTGTATTTTCTACCTACCTATGATCCACAATAAAGATATAAATTGATTGATAAACGCTCTATTATTTATTCTTTGAACATCTGAAAGACTACCTAAATTAATTTTCAGCAAGTTTGTTATCTCCAATATGTCCTACAATTATTACCTTTTTGTAAGCCATTGCGCATTTTTGTCGCAATCATTTGCAAGGTCTCAAGGCTTTATGTTGGTCCCAGCTGTCATTTGAACATCTTTGAAAGTCGTTATAGGTAGTCAGTGACCCGAAAGTCTGACAACCAGTCTTACCGAGTGGTATCGTATCACCCAGTACTAACTGGGATGTGGAGGTCAGATAGGCAGTTTCTCCATGTAAAGTATTGGTACTTAGCTGCTTCCGGTTAGACCGGAAGCCGACCCCAACATAGTTAAAGTGTAAGGAAAAGGCTAGGATGATGATAAATTGAAAGGTCTCAACATATTATAACATTCTTCTTTACAGAATTCTTTTTATAATCTCATAAATAAAAATCCTTACTCTCTTATCATTCTCATTTACCAACAATTACGATATTAATTTAAAACTTGCTCAATAAATTAAAAAGATTACGCTTCAAGCATAAAGATATGGGCAGACTAGCGACATGTTTCGATTATTGAATGAGCACCGATGCGACGAATCGATTACGGCCGAGTAGTTGGTACGGTCTTGCCCTCTGTGACGACGGACTTAACAAGGCTTGCTGGATTGTACTTTTTTGTAAGGGGTTTTATAAATGATTGTATGTTCGATGTCGCCAAACTGCAGGACTCTGAAATAAGCTTGGTTGGTGGGGATTTTATGCAGTGCTGTGATTGTGTGTGCTAGTTGTATGTAGATCTCCTAACTTTTATGTTATTTCTTGGCAAAAAAACCCTTAATGTTACATGCTTTCAAAAATCTTTGAGCTGGCAACTTGGACTTTCAGGGGTGAACAAACAGGTATTGGCAGCACGATTAAAATAGATTGTAGAGATTAATGAACTTAGATTTATCATTCATTCAAAGTACATTTAATATATGTTTATGTATTTATGTATTAACAGTTTTTGAAGTACGAACTCTTGGGGACAACACATATATAGATTTACATAACGTATTTTTTTTTTGCGACAACCCTCTCTATTCCCAAACCACTGTAACTCCTGAAAGCCAGAATCAACCCCCGTAGCATGACCACCGTAGACCAGGATTTCTTTGACGGAAGAGTCGACAAAATGAAAGATTGACATTTCTTTGCGCTATCTGTCATTTTGCGATTCTTCCGTCAAAGAAATCCTTGTCTACGATGGTCATGCTATGGGGCCAACAGTGTCGACCATCAGAAAACCGCCGAGACAATGAAACTTGACGAAGTCCCAGAGAAACAATTTAACTGTCTTGGATCCCGCAACGAAATTATTCAGAAAAGAATAGCGGAGGAGTAGCAAAACAGCGTAGGTTGTAGGCGATGTCTTCTTTGCAGGATTTTAAACTTTATCTGAGAATGTTCTTCTAAGATCTTGCCACCATCTTCGAAACCGCCATCCAGCACACTCCCGGTTGACGCTAGTCGCACTGCGCACGATCGCGACATGATCGCAGCGACAAATCGCAAGATGCGCCGCCGTCCGTTATGCCGCGTCGCTGCGTTCATGCGTCGGATCCTATCCGCGAACATATTAGTATTGTAACCGATCTAAAGGTTACCGTACAAAAAAGATTCATGACTTTACATGTGAAGGTATTGACGGCTAATGTGTATGAGGCTTTATATTTTATAAATAGATTTTTAATAGGGCTTTAGATTGTGATAGTGTCTGACGATGTTATAGGCAGCAAATTGGATGCTTACTGAAAATTTTAATTATTTGCTACGTCCTTTAAATTATAACATTTTGTTTATTTGAGTGTTTTCTTGGTTCAACTTTCTGCCTGGAAGTGCGTACTGAAATTCAAACAGAACTCTGCTTACACGCATATAAAATGTGTGAATCATTGATACAGAATTGTGTGGCAAAATTGATTTATTTATCAAACCGCATTCCTTAGAATATCGCTCCAGATTAACCAGATCTTATTCAGATCCAAAAAAAAAAAAAATACAGACCCCCATAAATTCGAACACTAAATCAATTACCGGTCATCTTCAACAATAAAGTACGCAAGAATTTACATTACACACTCCGGCCACGTGACATTGAATTCTATACTAACGATATAAAAGAGGCAACATTTCCTTGCACCTCAAAACAGCGAACGTGCTCACAAATCCACCAGAAACGCCAGACCCATCACGAAGAAACTTACTCCTTAAAACGTGGAAAATAAGGGAGGTCTTTGTATACTGGTGATGTGCACATAAGTGATTTTGAAAACTGTTATCGCGGTTGTACATTAGTGAAGGCTTGACACAGCCAGTCTTCTGTAAAGGCACAGCTTGTATTAGTGGCTTCTAATTTATTGGGAACGATAGGACGACTGACGCCGGCCACCCTGACCAAGGATCCATTCACACCAGGTGGGGAGGTCCGGACTAATTGGACCTGTGGCGGGTGACATCTGTTTTTGTTTTTTTTCGTGGAGAAAGTTTTTGGTGATTTAGTTTTATGTTTTATGTTTGTAGGTTTGGTGGAAATAGTAATTTTAATAGAATAATGAGATAAATTGATTTTGTTTTTAAAAGACTAAACAGGTATCTTGAAACGTACAAGATACAATAGATAAAATGGTATCTGTACCTTTGATCTGAGATCAATGTAAACGAAGTAGCAGCGCAGTAACTAATTAATCAATTAAATGATTCAATGTCAGAGTTATGAACAAGATTGTTCATTACATACCTATACAGGCATATTGCTTTACTGCTTAATTGCTTTGCAATCGATATGAACACCTTCAGACAACCAGTAGAAAGGTCAAATCAATCAGTTATTCTTCATTTATAATTTAAACAGAGAATGCGAAGTTCATAATAAATTGAATCGCGTAACAAAAACTTTTGGATTGGAAATAATTAAGTTTCCTTGTATTTTGTGACTTAGAAACATAATTTATCATAATTATGTCAATGAAGGTATTATATAAAAACTTCATAAAGAAGCCGGGGTTATTAAGTACTGCAGATGAATGTGCATCGTTCACCTAATATATTGCATTTTAATTAAATCCTTTTTATAAATCAGTATCTTGTTTTTGCATATAGCGGCATCTACTTGCACTTAGTAACCGCATTTCATAAGCATCATAAGAACAAGATTACAAGATTATTTTGTGTATTTTTATCAATGGGCCTCAATTGCCTGACAATAAAATGACTGATTGATAAGAGGATGCAATGAAAAAATAAGCAAAATTCATTAACTACTCAGAAAAAAGTATCACCAAAAATCAATTTTATTAACAGACCATGTCCATTCACACCGCATCTACTCTACATTTTTATTAACACCCCAAACCAGATAAACAGGATACGGAAAATATATTTATTTGTCCAATCATCAAATATAAGGGGCGTTCTCAGGTTACACGAAATGATTCCAGTATAGCAATCGTCCCCGTGATTTGTTACGATAATCTATACTAATAAATAACGCACTTCGGCCAAGATTGAGCTGCCTTGGCTTGGACCTTTTGTTTCACTTTTGGCTGGTCACCTACTGATTTATTGTGTTCAATGATTTTTTGCATTTTATGGTTCTTATTCGTGATTAACATGGCCTGATGGCAGCTATAGATTAATCTGCGGATTTAGTGGTTTATCTCGGAGATAGTCGCTTGTTTTTAAATGTATTGTTTTTCTTTTAATTTGTTGCTTTATTATGTCCTCGTTTTTAATGGTAATGCTTTCGTGGTTCGGTTTTTTTGTTGAAGGTTATCTGGGGATCGGGGTGTTTTTAAGTTTATGTTCGTTGCATTATTTGATACGGTTTTGTGTTTAATGACTCCATTTCTTCAATGACGTGAGCTCGCTTGTTTTTAAGCCTACTTAATTTTTCTTTGAATTTAAACATTCATAGCATAACTTATTATCACGCCTGAAATCTCCGTAGGATTAGGCAGTGGGGTACGTAATAGAAAACCCACATTTTGCCTCTTATGTTTAAGTACCATGTAATAGGGAGAGAGCCTATTGCCAGCAACCTATATCCAGACTCCGTGATTGATACTGAAAAATTCGTGACGGAAAAACTCAATAACAATTTAGCTGACTTGAGAACTAAACCCAGGACTTTATGTTCAGCAGTCGTAATTGCGACCACTTGACCAACTAAGCTGTCAAATTTAACAGTCCTTATGTTTTCACGTTTGCCTAAGTGAACTTCAAAAACAACCATTTCGTGGTTAAATCCCCGTGAATCATATGCTCATTAGAAATAGCCATTAAGTATAAAATGGACACGTAATGGCGGCAACTATAATAAATACAGTAAGGCCGTTAAACAAAGAGCTAGAACACCCACATAGCGCTACCTTTACCAGCTGTAGTTTCTTAGATTTAGCGTTAACTGTGTGTTAAGGAATTTCGTAGATGTCGGAATAAAATAAAAACGATGGTGACGGTTTGAATTGTTATATTATGGGTGACTTAAGTGACAGTGGGCAGGGCACATTGCTCGCAGAACGGTTGGACGATGAGGCCGAAAAGTTCTGGAGTGGCGACCGCGAACCGGAAGACGCTGCGTTGGAAGGCCTCCCACTAGGTGGACCGATGACCTGGTGAAGGTTGCAGGGATCCGCTGGATGCGAGTCGCACGGACCGGTCAATGTGGCGACACTTGGGGAGGCTTATGTCCAGCAGTGGACGTCTTTCGGCTGAAATGATGATGATAATGAAGATGATTATGATTATGGGTGACGAGCTCTTTATTCATGTTGCAAGTATTACAAATGGCAAATAGATATTCGAAGATAGGGGCTGGGGGGTTTGACAGTAGATTTAAGTCATCATTCTCCTGCCCTTAACCCAATTTATTTGGGGTCAGCGCAGCATGTATACTTCGTTTCTTTGTATCGTTTCCCAGCAATAATTTTTACTAAAAAAGTTACTTAATTTGATGTACAGAATGCTTGGTTGACGGCTTCGTGAAGGGTGAGTTTACACCTTGTCTTTCTATAGAATCAATTGTTCTGTAGCTTATACTAGTTCTCCGCAGTCGGCGCAGCATGTCTTCTTCTTCCATACTTCTCTATTACTCGTCATCTCATCAGACACCTCCTTTCTTGCCATATCATCCTTCACACAGTCCATCTATAGTTTCTCTGGGCTTCCTCTACTCTTATACCAATCCATATTCATACTCGAAACTTTCCCCACGACATTTTCCTCATTCCTCCTCATCACATGCCCATACCACGACAACCGATTACCACACAACTTTTCAGTTGCACCAGCGTCACTTTCAGACTTCCTCCTTGACAGTAGATAAATCTACTGTACCTATATTGAAATATTTGGATTGGTCTAATGAAAGAAACCGAACTAATAGAAACTTGACTTTGATTATTTCTAACGAAACTGAAAAGGACACACACACACAACACACACACATCACACACACACACACACATTACATCATCACACACATCACAACTGCCTTCAGGAGCTGTGTTATCATTTTCTTTGGAAACGTTCACTGACAGTTCTTGAATGCTGTGCAGATGTGCTGATCGCGTTCATTGTTGAAATTCATTCTTAGACCCTGGTTTTAATGCTTTTCAATCAAAATAGGTCGTTCAAATAACCTATTATTAGATTAATAGGTTCGTTATTCGAGTCAAACAGAGAAAGATTCCTATTTTACTTGCTTGGCTTGAGATTTGTTTGACTTGAGATTAAGTAATAATAAAGGAATTGAGGTCATGGGTTCGAATCCCGGATCGGACAAAGTGTTATTGTGTTTTTCCGTCAGGAATTTATCTAGCAGCCACGGAGTCTGGAGTTGTGCCCGGTTGATGGCAATAGGCTTGCCCCCTATTACATGGGACTTAAACATAACTGGCGAAGTATGGGTGCACTATTAGGTGCATCTCTGCCTAATCCTTCGGGATTACAGGCGTGATGTTATGTATGTAAAGGAATTCTAAATAATCTAAACCATCATACTATTAGCATAGTATGATGGTTTAGATTATTTAGAATTCCTATTCTATCTATCAAAGTGCATGCCAAAACTAGCAGCTTACATTGTAAAGCCTGTAATCACACGCTACATTGATTGCGTGGTATTCAGTCGCCTTGAAGAACGAGTTGTCTACTAAAATCGGTCACCCATCCAATTATCGGCTTGACTAACTGTAGCTTAACTGCGCTGATTTAACAATTAGCGCTTACGGTATATTTTGAATGTTTTTGGTGCATTTTTCTGTTGATGAAGAAATCGTTGTTTCGATTGAGTGGTGACGTCACTTGCAAAATAAGAATTCTCAATTTGAACATAATCAATAGAAAGTGCTTTGTTCGTCTAGTGGTCGCAATCATGACTGCTGAGTATGAGGACCTGGTTTCGATTCCCAGGTCGGGTAAATTATTATTGGGCACTATTTTTCATTATATCATAATTATCAGGAATTTCTCGGTGGCAGCCACGGAGTCTGGATTTGTACCCGATTGACGGCAATAGGCTTGCCCCCTATTACATGGGACTTGAATATAACTGGTGAATTGTGGGTGTACTAATAAGTACCCGTCTGCCTAATCCTCGGGAATTACAGGCGTGGTGTTGAAGTGTGTGTTTTTTAAGGACATTTTCCCACAGTTCCAGTAACTTTAGCTTGACCAGATTCTTTTAAATTTCTGCGTTCTCAGTTGTGACTTGAAAACACTGAAATTGAAAACTGCACAGTATTATAAGTGTACTTAAATATAGATTTCTTTAAACAATGCTATAGCAAACGTTGCCATCATTAAACTTATTTTTTTTAAAGAAACCGAGAAAACAGATCACCCCCTCATACAGCCAACATTTTTAAACCACAACAGACTTGCATACGCCATAAAGACAACAGGATTGCAAGAAAATAACTATCGAATGTCATATAAAAAATGCATTAGTGTAAACGCGTAGCAAGAGACGCCGACGGACGAGCCTCGTTCAATTTCGCTTATTCGCTCGTAAAACCACAAGGCGTGTAAAAAGCCTATAAAATTCAATTGACACCAGTTAAACCCGATAATGTACGAGCGAAACACTTGTGTTAACATAAATCGTCGAAGTTGTGGTAAATAATTTTCTATAGAACGAATTTTTTATTTCTATACAAATCAATTACATTTTTAAATATTCGTTAGAAAAAAAACAATATAAAAACAGTTAAAAATATAAAAAAGAAAAAAAAAATGTAGCCCACCGGTATTGGGAACAGGGTCCAAGCGGTATTGGGTCAGGGCTCCAGTGAGAGGAACCTCCTAACAATACGAGCCGTGTCCAGGAGCACAACTTTCTGAATCAAGCCCTTGATCCAGCTGCCTAACGAGAGCCTCCTCAGGTATTGGTCGAGGCTTTTGGCAATTAAGACATGGGCTGATACAACTATCGGCACAATGATCGTTGAGACCACATCCCACATGTAGACAACCTCGCGAGCCAAGTCAAGATACTTGATTTGCCTATCTTTCTCGGCATTCACGAGGTTCTCATCATACGGGACCGTTATGTCAACAATCATTGCGCGCCGCTCTGATCGATCCACCACCACTATATCAGGCTTGAACTAATTTTATAGCTTGTAATCTAGTTCTCACTACGGAAGAGGAAAGCATCGTGAAGAAATCGGTTTATTCTAGAACTGATAATAATAATTTAAAGTTAACGTCCACGAAGCCACCTGGACCAGCGGGTAGATTATGGCCTGAAAGGTAGTCCTCTTGCAGGACGCCTGTGTTTAATCAGTAGTGACAGTACAGGCTGTTAATAAACTTGTCAAACACAATGCAAAACTAGGCTAATTCTTTATTTACCATAAATTACATAGGGATCAGAAATCGGCTTCAGTACTAAGCCAATCTGAAATAATTTCAATTTTCCCCGTTGATATATACAATTATACACTGGCTTTCTGACTAAAGTCTAAAATCATAATAATATAACGTTGCTTTGTTATCAATCATAGTGTGTAAATCGCCTAAACATAATTTTAGCTGTCCAATAAACAGTCAATACTTTTTCATAGCAGACGTAGCAGAACCCTCTTACATTTCAGTGGCAGTGGAATCCTTCTAATCCGACTTTAATTTTAAATTCTCCAAACTATGAATCAAACATTCCCTCGTTATCAGCTCCAAACATTTGATCAAACATTCAGACAATGCTAACAAATCCCTCAAATATTTAACGCGACGAAAAAAAATAAAAGTCGCAGTCAAATCTGTATTTATCTTAACACACTCAACCAAAATGTTTCGACAAATTTCTAATAGGTATAATAAACAAAATATTCACCCGGTTAAGAAGCTTGCTTGGCTTATTAATTTGTATCATACCACCCGCATAACTGAACCCGTGTATACACCTTGCAGGATGAATTCCACAGGTCAATGTATATTGGTCAATCGGTAACGAGTCAGAATGGTGCTATCATCTAAGGATCTTGGGCTTTCGAACAGGTAGGCAAAGTTTAAAAAAAATGAAGTAATAATCCGACCACAAGACTATGATAATCTGATGGTAACGCCATTTTGTCCTGTGTGGTTTGCTGAAAAAATGTGTGACATGATTATCGTTACTAGGGCGACAAAAAATGTTAGAGCTGGTTTACATTCGGTCGGCTGTGTTTATTGCGAAGCGACCTTAATGGATAAGTTATCGGGAAATGTTTTGACTTTGTTTGTAAGATTAGTAATGTGTGCAATTAAACACTTGGTGTTTTTTTGAATTTGTGTTTGATAACTCGTACAAGTCGTTACTAAGAAACGAGTACAAGAAATTGCAAATACTGATGTATTTTGCAAGAAATTTAGATAAACCATGTCTAAAGATGGATAGATAAGCGTCACTGCTTAGTTATTTAAAAATACATTACATACAAAACAAACTCACGTCTTTTCCTATGACGTGTGGGCAATAACTACAAAACGCCACGTGCTACGATCCTCAGAGATTTTTTTGCTTTGTCGATATGCATACATCTGGTCTTATTCATCATCTGCTTAGCCTTTTTTGGTTTGGGTCGGCTTTGTCTTACCGGTTTTAGCTGAATACCAGTATTTTACATGGAGCGACTGCCTATCTGACCTCCACAACCCAGTTAGTACTAGGTAATACGATACCCCTTACTAAGACTGGTTGTCAGACTTTCGGGCCACTGACTACGTGTAACGACTGCCAAAGATCTACAAATGACATCTGGTCTAATCCAGACGAAAATAAAGCGCACAAATAACTATTACGAGTACTTCGCTTAGTTCAGTAGCTTGAAAAACATTGTAAAAAATTAAAGAAAGGTAACAAAATACTAAAAACTTAAAACTTGATATGCAGTGAGCCATGTAAGCCCACTACACCTAATTATAAGGGCGCGGTCATCGAGAGCAACAACGTTACAGATTAGGGATGAAAGTAATACACACGATAGCATCAGGGGTGTCTCGTTAGTCGCAATAAAAACGTTTTTGTGTTCAAAGTGGCGCGATTTTTTTGTCGCACCCGTCGCGACTGGCGGCAATTTGTCGTGGGACTCGGTGTAAACGGAGCTTTATTGTTTTGACGGCATAATTTAATTTGGACATAGAAGAGGCTCACCTTCTTGATTAAGTTGAGGTCTGATGATTTTAGGTTACTGTTTCGTTAGAGCCTCCTTTCCGAATACCGCAACGCTCTGAGGGTCGCTTTCCGAATTGAAATTCGAACTTTTGAGTCGAACGTCAAACAAACGATTATGCGGCCTGTCAGAAAAAAAAAAACCTAACCTGCCTAACCCTTCGAGGATTGCAGGCGTAATGTTATGTTATGTAAATACTCCACTACTAGAAATACTGCACTACACTTCAGGAAAAACAGAAACAAAAACACCGCTATTATTTAAATTGTAATTTAACAACAGCAATTAAAATTAATCAGTACCGCAAAAAAGTGCACATTTGCATACAAATAACTGGCAACAATATAGTCTTATTAACATGGGTAACGAGACAAAATTAATTATAGGTTCTGATGTATAATTTGGTACGGGGAAGGCGGTACCCACCTGCGTTATGGACTTGTGGCCGCCAATGGAACTTGCATGTTTTTGTGATGTCATTGTGTGCTTATTCTTGTACAGATTTCCGGTATAGGGTTAGCAGAATTCTTCGTGTTGTTGTGGTAAAGGATTTTGCAATAAACATATTACGATACAGTTTGACAGTGCACATTTTACAGCTGAAATTGTATTCTATAGGTTTCAGGCCACTGTGGACTTGACTGTTTTACAATGAGTAATAGTCTCACGAAAGACAATTTTTTATTTATTTATTAGCGCAGCTTCGCCCGCGCCGAGTTCGGTAATTATGCCACGGGATGGTACGAAGTTCTCGAAACTTGCCAAGCGTCTATAATATTTTTTATCCATTCAAGTATTTTGAAATTGAATACAGGAGTACTATAACTTTACCAATCAATATCGATTGCAACTACCTAAAGCGAAACAAACAAAGTAAAGACATTGCCAATAAAAAGGCAATGATACATAATATTCGCTTAACGTCTGTTTCTTTCGCATATCGATGTCAAGCCCTCTGCAGTAAATAATTGTGCTCGTAGCTATGCCAAACGATTGTGTGCGATGTTCAGATTACATAGTGCAGAGGCTACTAGAGAAGTAAGGTTTGGGAGGCATTGGGGGATTTTGAAAAGTATTCTGAGTTAATTAATTAATTATGAAATTCATTTATTGAGGTAATTACACCCATCGCCATTTATCACAGTATAATCACACTTCAAAAAAATATTTATAGCAAACATACAATTTAGAGAAAATAAAATAAATTACAATACGCATAAAATTGACTCAAACACAATGACAAAAAAAAAAGAAAAAAAAAAAAAAAAAAAAAAGAGTGTCCATGGAGTTTCTTGCCCGTTCTTCTCCATAGAGATCTACGTTAGGGAATGGGCACTAGTACTTTCACAGTTTTTATGCCTTGTGACTGGGACTGTAGCTATTGTTGTCTTTGTTTCGACAATTCAAAAGTGCCTGTAACTGGCCTATTTGAAATAAATGCTTTGATTTTGATTTTGATTCTGAGAGCTCAAATTTGCACCAATTTTACTTTGGAATGAATAGCCATTAGATCCATAGGTCTTATACAATACCTACTGCCAAATAGAGGGTGCACCATAATGGGTAAGTACAACTCTACCGCTTGCCAGAAGACATGCACGAACCTCAAAATAATTAGGATTGCCCCCAATAAATAAGGGATAAACTGGGGGCAGGAGAATGGGAACTGAGATTCAGTGAGACGCTACGAGTTGCCTTTCAAAATAATTTTGTCTACTAATCTGCGTAGCGGAGGTCAGATAGGCAGTCGCTCCATGTAAAATACTGGTATTCAGCTGACCCCAATATAAACACTGTTTTAAGTTTTCACGGTTTACAACTAAACTTATACTGTCACTTACGGGATATCTTCCGTGATTGTTCATTATTATGAGCTCCCGATAAGATTGTCCCGTAAATGACGGTATAAGTTTTTGATCCCAACATAGTTGGAAAAAGGCTAGCCAGAAGATGATGAATCTCCAAAGTTGTATAGGACATTTTTATTATCCATCTTGTTATTGCATCTCTCCCATCTCCGAGAGATAAACATGAAAGCTCCCACTACCAGTAATTACACAATCACGCACACCCAAGACTAAGAAGAAGCACGACTACCTCACACGAAGTCATGAAATAAAACCACTTTTTATATAGAGAAAAAAACATAATATAACGACTGTAATCTCCGAAAAGTTAGGCAGAAGTGTACACTACCTAATAGTACACCCACATTTCGCCAGTTATGTTTAAGTCCCATGTAATATGGGGTGAGCCTATTACCATCTGGGCACACATCCAGACTCCAATTGAGAAATTTCTATTGAAAATCTATTACCAATTTGCCCGACTCGGGAATCGAATCCGGGACCTCATGCTCAGCAAACACGGAGACATAAAAATAAAGTGAAAAAGAACTATAAACAATTACACATCACATAAACCCTGGTGAGTCTAAACCCTAACGCACAAGTCACAATATTTCTAGCAAAAATGTGCTATAATTTAATCCCGAGTATAATTTTCACTGCACGGCGAAGCTACTTCAGTAAAGAAAATCTTAAGACATTGTAAATTGTCTCCCGGCATCGTATTGCATAAAAGTCAACTTAAATATGTGCATATTATTGCATTCATGCTAACGTATAAAGACGTCAAAGTGTAGCGACAGCAAAAGTAATTGTTGTGACTGTTACTAATTAGTAGGTATTTATTTAAATTAATTATGAGAATTACTTCGCTACCTGGTACAGTTGCCAGCGAATCAAGTAACTACAAACTGTCAAATTTTCTCATTCGATTTTGAACTTAACCTTCAACATTTTATGGTTTAAAATCATTTGGAGAAATTTGTCAGTTTGTGATAACTTGATGTGCTGACGACTGTACATATGACTAGTTAAAATATATTGAAAATGCATTTATTTAATGTGTGGTAAAAAGAGTATAACAATATTAAATGTCTGGAAGAATTCGTGAGGATTTTTAAAAATACATGATTAGTTTTGATTGGATCTATTTTGCAGATTGTCCATGTTGTGTTGTTGTTGTTGTTGTTGTGATGTGTTGTTGTTGTTGTTGTCCATTTTGTCTAGCGAAACATTAGTCCACGAAAGGTGATCAATGATTTTAAATCTCATAAAATTTGCGTTTTATTTGTTTATTGGTCTATTCCTCTCTTTTTGCAGATTCATTATAGCTTTCTCAAACCTGCGTTAAATTATACTCATCGTTTTATGAACTTAATATCAATTTTATTCTAATAATACTTAGATCTAGTTAACAATTCTAACAAGTAATCTTTTCAATACTTTTTTGCCCTCAGTACACAATAATATTTGATCCGACATCAACGCGCGCGCATGTATCCTTAAATATGCCTACAGTACCTATCAGTTCACTGCTCTTGAGAAGCCTTATCGAATGATTCCATTTGATATCAAACTTTAATCAGTTCCAATAGAGCTCAATTTATTAACGGCAGTCGAAGGATCCTGTGAAGTAAATTATTGGTACTTTGTATAATTAATTAATAAATTGTTATCCATGAATAATAAAATGTACAACTTAATATGATATAAGTGAAATCCGAGAAAAAAGATACAGTGGACGTTGAAAAGTGATCCCTCTTTACGTAAATTAAAATTTATTATGCAGTTTTATATTTTTACCGTCGAGTTCACAGATTTTGGCAATCATTTGGATATCAAAAAGAAAAAAAATGTTATGTAATAAAGAGGATCTTTTTATTTTTATAATTCGTAGGTAAGTTCCTACTTAAATATTTTTCTTCGTCTAAGTGGTCCGAAATGTATTATGTAAGTAAAAAAGAGGTCTCAAAGCGCACTACGATAAAAAAAAAAAACAAAAAAAGTTTTTGTGCACCAAAAATATTATACCAAAAATATTTTTTTTCAAAGATACTGTGAAACAAAACAGGAAACAAACATAACCGACACCCTATAGCGCCACCAGTACCGAAAACGGACCTAAACCAACAAAAATATACCGGAAGACAAAAGATCGGTCCCGATAACATTACCTAATCGATAATTGTATCTACGACACTTTGACTCACACGTTACGTCGTAAAAAGGCGAGAAAGCACCATGATAAAACTATACTGGCGACAACACTACCTCTGCTGACCGTAACTTCAAAATCAAACGAAAACCAACCTTATTTTTGAAACTCCAAAGTTGTATTGAAAGTTTTCGGGGCGGTGTGATATTTTTGTCTCGTGAAGTCGCGAAGAGCACGGCAATAAAAAAGGTGAAATGTCTCATTGGAAGCGATGGTGGACATATACCCGATAAGGGACCACCGCAGTGGATACTGGTCCCATTTTTAGAACTGTTTTCCGGTACGAATTTTTGTGAACACTGATATATGGCGGGTAGAGGTAGCCGTGGCTGAAGGTGTTGTAACACTGCCTTTAGGATGTACCAAAGTATTTTATCTTAGAACCAACAATTTTGTTACAAAAGACATAAATCGAAGAAAATATCTAAAAAGGTGATTGGTAGCGCCATCTATGAATACAACCATGAATGCATAACGGCAAATTAATAGGCACTAAAGCATAAACAAATTTTAGTCTGCAAGAGTCTTCTTCTTCTTCTTCTTCCTCGTTTCCTCATGACTGAGGGTCGTGACCACATGAGGTCGTTGCTTTTTCCACCAACGCTCTCCATGCTTGACGGTTTTCGGCCTTGCGGACAGATGCCTCGAAATTCCCTCTACAGACTTTCTGTACCACATCTGTCCATCGGGTTGGTGATCTTCCACGGCCCCTTTTTCCAAGAGTCTAGTCATGATGTAAATAAATAAGTGCATTTCATATGCGAAAATATTTTTTTGCACTATTATTTTTCTCCACAATTGCCAGTCGTGAATGTATCTTATGTAAATAAACTAAAACCTATTTTGTATTTATTATGAGAAGGCTTTGCAAAAAAGAAGCTTTATTGTGTGCACAGACTCATTATCAAACCAACAGTGTTTGTTTTTTTTGCACTGTTTTCTATGTTCAAGTTATAGTTTAATCCAATTGGCTTGTCGTGAAGATTTGTTTTCATACACGAAATATTTTAAGAGTAACTTCTATAAGTCGTTAAGTCGCCATGGCAACAAAAAAATAATATCTGAGTGTTTCTTTTTTTACGAAATTGTTATAATTCTAAAATTTTTTGAGACTTTGCATCAAACCTTTACTCCCATATTCTAACAATGACAGTAGGTAAATACGACGTAGTAAACTAGCGTAATGGATGTTCAAAAATAAGGAGCTAGTATTTATTTTGTGAGTCAAGTAATTTTAAATTATTTATTTTTCATAAAAATATACTCAGATAAAAAAAGAAATCCCTTGAAATGGCTTCGCTATAGCCGTTAGATGATTTCCTGATATTCCTGAATATTTCGTATATGAATAGTTAGACCTTATATTGAATACGTGGTAGCCGTTTGTGCATCGATGTCCCTGCCAATCTGTGTATGAATGAAAAACAGAGCAAAAAACAGAAATGTGCTCAAGATGGTGCTTGCTTTTGATAAATATTCCAATAACGGAAGGTGATTGAACAACCACATTTTATTGAGCACGACTAACTACCAGCACAGCTGCAACATTTCAACAACAGCAATTATTCATCGAAGCACGACTCAGCGAATACCAACAGACTGATGTCTTCATTTCATAAGCAATTGTTGAAAGCGATTCTTAGATTGTATTACGATGGATTTATTCCACGAGTTTGTTCTGAAGATTAACGAGCTTAAAGACGTATACCACCTTTAGAAGACTGCTTGAATTAGACGTTCTGATTTCAGGACAAACAGTGCAAATAATGCTATCCTAGATCATCTCATCATAAACCTAGCCTTCTACCAACTATGTTGGGGTCTAACCGGATGCAGCAGGGTATCAGTATTTTACATGGAGCAACTGCCTATCTGACCTCTACAACCCAGTTAGTACAGGGTTAAACGATACCCCTTGGTAAGACTGGTTGTCAGACTTTCGGGCCGCTAACTACCTGTAACGACTGTCAAAGATCTACAAATGACAGCCGGGACCAACGGCTTAACGTGCTATCCGAGGCACGGAGGAAACTTGGTATGTAATGGGTGGTCACCCATCCACGGATCAATCTAGACAAGCGTTCGCCATGAGCTCCTCAAATAATGCTATCGTGGAAGACTTACTAAAACTGAAGACGCTAAACTCATAGGCAAATTGTTTCGTATGGTATGAAACGGAAAGCTAAGACTTCAGTAGTAGAGAGGAATCGCGTCACAAGAAAAATAACTTTCATTTGTTTTAGATCGAAAGACGCGTTTTATAAATACTAATGTTCTGGATTTTTCGTACTTTCTAGGGTTGCATACCCGAAGGGTAACCAACGGGACCCTATTACTAGCCTCCGCTGTCCGTCCGTCTGTCTGTCAGCGGGCTGTATCTCAAGAACCGTAATAGGTAGACAGTTGAAATTTTCACAGAATGTGTATTTCTATGTGTTTTTTTCTTTTTTTTTCTGTTGACATTTTCACAGAATGTGTATTTCTATGTTTTTTCTTTTTTTTTCTGTTGAAATTTTCACAAAATGTGTATTTCTTTTTTTTTCTGTTGAAATTTTCACAGAATGTGTATTTCTGTGTTTTTTTCTTTTTTTTTCTGTTGAAATTTTCACAGAATGTGTATTTCTATATGTTTTTTTCTTTTTTTCTTTTCTCCTTTTTTTTCGTGTGTTTTTCTTTTTTTTTCTTGTATAAGTGTATGTGTATTTCTGTTGCCGCTATAACAACATATAACAAAAATAAATTTAAAATTAAATGGGGCTCGCCTACTACGATGGTACGGAACCCTACATGCGCGAGTTCGACTCTCACTTGGCCGGTTTTTTGACCTATTTCAATAATAGATTGATTAATTTAAAAAAATACAAGTTGTTTGTGACGAGTTTGAGACATAAGTTGGAATTATTACAAAAACCTACTGGAAAATTTATCTTTCTGAAAACTAGAAACTACACTTGCTTAGAAAATACTTATTCATGCTAACATTTTCTTTCATTAATTGAGTGATAATTCGTGAGCGGCGAGACCCGACGGGCGACGACGGATGTAATAATGAAGTCGTATGCCCATGAACATTGTTTTTCTTGGGACAGGGAATATTAACCGCCATTGGTTCATTAACTTACTGATACTGGTATTCATCTACATGCTGTTCAACTGGAAGCCGACCTCAGCTGAGTTGAGAAAATAATGAATTTATTTGCTCCAAAGATATTTTTGCTCAAGATTACTGCCTACCCGCCTCCATTTACTGCCTTGTTGGTCTTGTGGTCGCAAGCACGACTGCTGAGCATGAGTTCTTGGGTTCGATTCCCGAGTCGGGCAAAGTATTATTGGGTTTATCCATCAGGAGTATTAAGTAGCCACGGAATCTGGATTTGTGCCCGATTGATGGCAACAGTCCCATGTAATAATAAGGAACTTAAACATAACTGGCGTAATGTGGGTATACTATTAGGTACACCTCTGCCTAACCCTTCGGGGACTGCAGACATGATGCTATGTTATAAATTTTTTTCAGGAATATTTTTGTTTTTAAAAGCTTTTCAATGTGTAGATGTCTTGTTTAGGAAAATGAGGCATCTACTAAATAGAAGGAATTCTAAATGTAACTGTGGTTAAGTCATTGCTAAAAGGCCATAGAAAATCAGGACAAATCCTAGTCCTTCCGAATAGCTGGTTATATCACAATATACGATTACAAGATACCACGACGTCTCAGGGTCTATCACTTTATTTGGTGACAACTTCGGAAATCATCGGGTTTTGTCGGAAATTAAATTCTATGGCCGTTCCTTGGTGGTATTCGTCTATGGTGTCGATTGACATGATAGTGCTTTAAGGGAAATTAAGTATGTCTTTATTTTAGTAAGTTTATTTAGCTTCGTGTGATTTTTTTATGTCAAATAGTTTAGATTTTAATGAGAATATTGTAAACTTTTTTGGCTGGATCATCTTAAAAAATGTAACGAGAACTCCTCAATTTTATATTCTAAACCTATGCTTAGTAAGATGCGGGGTCAGCTCAAAATCAATACATATAAAATTCAAAGTCCTGACTGACTGACTGATATATCAACGCACAGCCCAAACCGCTAGTCCTAGAGACATGAAATGGAGGAGTATGCTTTGTGAAGAGTAGGTAAGAAACGGTTTTTCGAAATTCCACCCCTAAGAGGGTGAAATGGGGTTGTTACGGTGCAATATGTTGTTTCATGTAGGCCACGTGGGCGAACCCGCGGGCAGAAGCTAGTATTAAATAAAAAGCTTACGAGCGTGACAAACAGCGGTAGACTTTTTATAATTAAAGAAGAGAAATAGTTAAGCCATAACGGAACATAGAACATGCAAAAAGTCCGCAAAATTAACAGGCACGTGTTTTAGCTCAGAAAGGATTAAAAACAAGAAAGAAATACCCGAAGATCATACAGTTATCTAAATCCAAACGTAATAAACAGTAGCTTGCTTTGAAACTCATAAATCATAGGACAAAAAGTGTATGATTAAAATTGCACTCACACACCAACCCATGCCTTTTGCACCAAACGATACAGTTCATTATTGAATGGACGCCAAAGAATAGGCTGACTAACCAGGATTAAACGCCTAAAGAAACAGAGATCCTTGATTGGATAAAAAAGACATGTCCCAAAGTTGTAAATCCATCATGGACAAAGCATGGGACATTATCCCTTTTGACCGCAACTGGGTGGGATAATTTCAAACAATAACTTTACATTTAAAATCCGATTATATTTTTCGTCTAACCCGATCTATGATTGAGACAATGTTGTGTTTTGTTTAGTGGGCAGTCTCCTTTTCTACGTGGGGCTATGTTTGTTTGCTGTTTGCACGGTAAACTGACTTTTAGGCCTTTTAGCCTAAGGATACCCGCCAAAGCTGTATTGTCACTAAATGGAATAAGAAAGGGATTTGCTTAAGAAATTCATACGACTGGATGAATATCCTAACGTTATTTAAATTAAATAACTTTTTAATCTGTCTGTTTATAGAAACAAGGGTATTATAACGGAGAGTGACAGTATGTACCAGGAAGAGCAAGAATCTATTAGCGAAGTTTATTGTATTTGTGTCAATATCTGTCGGCCCTACATCAATACAGATAAAAGTTCTTTGGACAAAACTGAAAAATGTAAAGAAGAAAATTGTTTTGTAAAAATACTTTTATAATTCATCTTCTCTGCTTACAATTCTAGTTCAGAAAGCACCATTATTAGGCATGTCCGCGAAAACGGATCGCCCAATTATTTTGTTGGAATGTTAGAACACGAAGGCTAGAACTAGTGACGGGTTCCTTATCTAGTCCAAGGGACATTCATACAAAACAACGGACGATCAGAGCAGTCGCATAAAGATAAGATTCGTACAATCTCCTTTAATCAGATACATCTACTAATACATGAGAACGATGCTGATATCAGTGAAGAAAATGATCTTCTAATAGCATAGCGTTAGTCTTTGGTTGCGTTGATTCTATGGCTAGATTCATATGGATTAGCAGATATAAATTCAGCGAAATAGATTATTGTTTTCTGATTGGTTCGTTTGCATTTCCTATCCCCATCCTTCTGTCGCACATGCCCATAGCATTCGTACGAGCGAGAGGGAATGAGCGTCGCCGGCGCGCCCTAGTGCGTGTTTCGCGAACTAAAACTTCTTTGGCTAACAGACTGTCGACCGCATGAGTAATACGGTGCTCAAAGAAAATCCAAAACTAGTGAAAATTGGTGTGTTTTGTCGTTTTCGTGGTATTCTACGCTCAAGAAGACCGTGACGAGTGTGTTAAGGTACTGTGCACCCTTCCTTTCAAGCATACTGTTCTATTGCCAAGTGTTCCAAATCAGTGCGTCATTCATCTTTCTTCGCAACGACCAATTTTCAAATTCGTTCGCATTATATCGCTTAATCTGCGTAAACAGTCTTAATGTTCGGGTTCAGAATGATATACTGAATACGTGGTAACCGTTTTAGCGTCGTGGTCCCTTCCGCCCTATATTTGTAATCATGTTCTCGAAAACGGCTGTAACGATTTCGATGAAAGTTGCAATACAGCGGTTTGCGGGGGCGAAAAATCGATCTAGCTAGGTCTCATATCTAGAAAAATCACTTTTTCTATTTTTTTTTTACTAGAGATTAACGAAATCATTAAACTTGCTTGTCACCTGTCACAAAGTTAACTCCATCTGGACAGCCAAACAAGGATTTATTTTTGTAAAGCTCAGTAGGAATCGGATTAAAGGTGGACATTTTTTGTCCCATAGTTCTAAGTTTGTATGTAAGTTTGTTCAGGTTAATTTCCCATGGGATACGAAGGTGTGAAGTTTGGACAATCTTATAGTTAGTATTTGTTTTGGATTAGCGAAATTTTGGGTACGATGTCTTTGAAGATATTCTGGGGTTGGTTGCTTGTTTTTCATGTTGGTTGAATAGATCACGTTTATCAGTGCTCTTACTTCTGTTACTCTTGCTTTCTTTTTTAATACTTTTGATTATTCTATCTTTTGTAAGTATAATTGGAAGAAAGAAAGGGAGGTGTCTGATGAGATGACGAGTAATAGAGAAGTATGGAAGAAGAAGACATGCTGCGCCGACCCCAAATGAATTGGGATAAGGGCAAGAGAATGATGATGATGAATTGGCATTGCATTGTCAATTTTTAACGCTGGTTTGGCTATTAGAATATTGCTTTTCTTTTGTTCATAACATTTCTTATGTGAAATTTTGATTCTTTCCTATTCTTTACGCATACATTACTATCTTTTTAAATGAAAGTAAAGAATGGAAAAGTAATAGCATTAATTTACTAAAAACAATATTCACCTACGTAATATTACAGATTATACGTATGTCTACATCAACTAATCTTCAACTTTATGAACTAAGAATTTCAAATTGACGGAGGTGTATCTTGGTATCGAAAGAAATATACGACAGTTGTGTTGTGGGCGCCATTGGACAGTTTTATGGGATTCTCAATTCAACATATCTGACAATGAATTGTGACATCCCCAGAGATAGCTTCCGCATGTAAAGTTGGAGGCAATTTTTATTGCACAACTTTCGTAGTAGGCGGTAAGTTTTGTCTCTATTGACAGCATCGTGTGAGATTCAGATGCATAGATCTGATGAAATCATATTCTAAGTTTGTTTAAATATCTACTTGGAATGTAAAAAATATTAATTTATATATATATTAGACCGGAAACTCGGTATATAATACGTACCGAGTTTCCGGTCAATAAGGCGACACTTGGAGGAGGCTTATGTCCAGCAGTGGACGTCATTCGGCTGAAATGATGATGATGATGAGTTTCCTCCGTGCCTCGGAAAGCACGTTAAGCCGTTGGTCCCGGCTGTCATTTGTAAATCTTTGACAGTCATTACAGGTAGTCATTCGCTCGAAAGTCTGACAACCAGTCTTACCAAGGGGTATCGTATTACCCAGTACTAACTGGGTTGTGGAGGTCAGATAGTCGCTCCATGTGAAATACTGGTATTCAGCTGCATCCGGTTAGACTCTCCTAGACCCAACAAAGTTGGGAAAAGGCTAGGTAGATGATGAATGTAAATAAATATTTATCAACAGAACTAACCTAATGAAATAAAAGAATTAAAGTAAGAAAACATTAACAAATAAAAAACGAAGACAAAAGGACACTTCAGAGTGCGTCAAAGTACTCCTCCGCATCGCTGTCAACTGGAAACGTGACCAGAAGACTGGCAGCATTGCCACGCTGAATGGCAATGCTAATTCTTTGGCCAAAGAAAGAGCCAGCCCTCTGGTCACGCGAAGTGTCGAAAAAAGTGTCTTTTTTTATCAACAAGTTTGTTTCTCTCAATGCCTGACAAAAGAAAAAAGCTATTTTGGAGAAAGGAGTTTTGAAAGAACTGCGTTGGATTATGTTATAAATTAGGTACAGACAAACTAAGAATATTTTTATACAGAGTCTACCGTAGAAGTTGAATCAAAATTTCACGGTCAGGACAATAGAGAACCCATCGATATTACACCTTTTCGGTTTGAAGGAAAAATACATGTCTCGTCTCATCTTGAAGCCAAGTTTTTTCCAGTGCAGTGGAGAAACAGGACCTTAATTTAGAACTATATCTTAAATTCAACCCCTAAAACAACAAATCTCAAACATAGTACACCAATGACGTCATTTGACATGGACCAGAAGACATCAGTAACACGAGACGTCGCGATAATGCGTCGCCATACAAGACCAAGCGCCAGGCGCCGCTTGTTCCTTCATCCAGAAACAACTCCACTGATGAAACGACCGCTTAATACGCGGTGACGGACACTACAGAACCTAATTAAGGCTCACTTTAACCCACCAATAAACCAAGACCTCTGGTTACACAAAAAGTCAAGGTAACAAAGGGTCTAGTCATCTGGACAGGTTTGTAGCCCTTATCTTATCTACTAGCATTGATTTTGAGATTCGAAATCTCGGTGTGCGGTTTCAAAGTGTTGATAACCTGTTCGCTTCAGGTATTTTTTACGGATTTGTTATTGAGATATAAGATTTTGATGGAGAATTTTTGTTCCTTTTTAAGATATTATGTTTTAAGTTTATGTGTAAGTTGATCCAGAAATATGCATTTTTTGCGAATAACTTTGTAACATGTTTTGTTTCTCCCTATATAAATACTTAGTTTTAAATAGGTATCGTCCCCACATATATTTGGTCCTGAAATTAAAATTCATAAAATCTATTGTAGTCAAGTGCCACGACGCTCATTAACGTATTTTACTAGACCCAGAGGCAACAAGTCTTAAAATGAATAGCCAACCGAAATTACATTGCCTAGAATAACAACAAATGAAACCGCACTAGCGGTAGAGCATTCATAGATCCACAAGAAAGCAGAATTCGCAATGCCGTAAGCGCCGTGAAAATTTTAGTGAATGCCTAAGCAGTACTTGACACGGAAAGGAAATCAAACGGCACCGCCTTATTTATTATAGCAATAACGCATACATTCGCAGTTAACAATACTGCACAAGTACATAGTTACTTAAGGTTTACCGCTTCGGTTGCGACAACACAAAAGTTTGTAGTATCAACGCCTACAGAAGTGTTTACTGTTTCCGTTACCTCTTAAACGGTCTACCGGTAAACTACAAAAGCTGATTCTTAGAATGAATAAATACATACATTATAGCCGGTGACAAATGTGCTCATACATGAACCGCGTGATGTATACTTCTCTTGGAATGCCGCCATCGTCTATGAAGTCTACAACACAAAGAGGGTTGATTATTGGTAAGCCAACCAAGGACCAACGACCATAGACCGTGAATCGAAAAGTAGGGGGAACCAGGCAAACTTACTAGACGAAGCAAATCCGCTGGGTGGATGAAAAATACAATAATATTGATTAACGCAGCCAATGCCACCTCCAAAAGAGAAAGGTATATTCATAGAAATAACTTTTTATTTGAGTCAGTGTAATCGCGATAGCTATCGTGAAAAATCCATGAAAGCAGCGACCAGCAATGATACTGCACTTCGTCTCCTTAAAACTAGTAAATTGTAAAGGGGAAATCATAATGAGGTTCGAAAATGCGACAGCAGGCGCGTACTTATAAAATACGTGTTTAAAGAAAGTAAGATCGACAATAAAACTTGTCAATGATGTTACGAAGAAACTACCTATGATTTTATTGGCTGTTGCTTTTGTCTTTAAAGGTATATGTGGTGGTTAGATAAAAAGAAAAGGCGATTCGAAGATAAGTGCGAACGAATATAATGAAGTGCTAAGACTTGGAGGAATTCTTGTATTAACTAGCAAGAAATTTAAACCTGAATTATTAAGTTAGTGCCTGCCAAGATCACAAAGGTGTGAAACAACAGACTTGGTTTCTGCGGTATTGGTGTATGTAGAGGAAATAGAATCAATAAAGATGTTTATGATACGCAGTCAATGAATGAAAAGGTGAGAAACTAAAACCAGGAAACGTTTTTATTACATCGTTATGATTTAATAAAATCGAAACAAACAGCTTGATCAGCTAAGTACCTATAAATAAATTTCTATTAGCTTCGCACCTTAAACAACAATAGAATCTTTTCTTCGGTGTTGCTATACACAAATCACATAGAACATCTAGGCTTGAAGCAGAAAACTCTAGCCTAATACAATGCTAGACTTGAAAAGATCAATTGAAAGCTTCGAGATCAAAGGATAGCAGTAAAGCAAGCGAAAACATCGAATGTTTCTGAATGAAGATTCTTGCGCCCTTGGTCTGGTTTTGTACATATACGTACCTACTTATACTACACCTTTAACTACAATCTGTAGAGATAGTGATAATTGTGTAAGTAAAGATCTCCAATGAGGACTCAATATAAATTGAGAAAATAATCCAAGAAAAGTCGAGAACTATCGTCAAAAATCCAAGTTTATGTCGAGAGACCTAAGTCTAGCAGCAGACGTCCTTCGCTTGAACGATGACGATTTAATTGATCTACTCGTGTTTGGAGAGACAATATAATTAAAACCTTAATAGCAACAGAGCTCAGAGCCATAAACAAAATCCACAAATCATACAGATGAAACAACAAAATGCACAAACTGACATTGTTTCCCCAAGCAAAACATCTGACCGTCAAATTGAATCTTTTTTACTGCAGGAAGAAAAGTAATGTTTCGTAACATTAAATATATCATTCGGCTCGTGTCGGGTGTGTGTGTTCACGTGAAGCGAGCAAGACGCGGCGGTCGCGACAGTCGAACTAATGTCAAGGCGAGCGCAATCAGGGTGCGTGGGCGAAGCGACTAGAATAATGTGGATACGCTAAGAGGTTTATTTATTTTGTTGTTGTTGTAAAAGTTTTCTTGTTGTTACAATGTTGGCAGACCTACAGCTAGATGGAGGATGGTACATTCAGAAAATTGCAGGTAAGACCTCATTGAGACTCATGCAGACCAGAGAATCATGGTAAAAAAAGGGTGTGGGTAGAACAAGGCTGCCAACGATGATGATGATGATAGTGTACAAGACGGTTGTTGTAAAATCAGTCAAATCATAGCAGCTAAAGAAAGGATTGAAATTTGGTTGTGGCTGTGTTCGCTGTGTCATTGTATTTAAAGATGTTGGTACAGCTTGCAATCCCTGCTAACTGCATCAATTCATGTCAAGAAAAAATAACTGTAACCTTTTTTTTTTCGGATGTGATATCATCAAATGACCCCGCTCTGTGCGCATCGGAAGGGAGTGTCAGACTTGTACCGACTAAATCCCATACATGTTCATTCTTAGCCCTTTGTGTTTCATGGCCGCGGTATCCCTTTGGAACAGTCCCGCAGCCGAAATAATTGGAACCTTAAATAATGAAATGCCTACACAACTAGTTAGTTATATATGTCGTTAACGCTAATTTAATCTTTTAGGGATACTTTTTGTTCATTTGCCATCATTCAAAAAACTTTTCTTTAGCATTCTGAATGATGGGAAATGAACAAAGTTCCGGACTTCATTTCTTTTTCAACCAAGTTGTCTAAGTAGTGTTTAAGCAGTTTCTTCCTCTAGATATGATCAGAAACGTACGTATTGAACAACCAAATAATGATTGTTATGTAGAATAGTCATGTAGGTACTCCAGATTTATCAACATTATATAGTTAGGCATAACGTGCAGTACTGTAACTCACTGAACATTCTTGATTATTATCAGATAATTGATAACTACATTCCGACGTCGTACCAATAACGCACTAAAATATATTGGCGAGCTTTGGTAATATTATGTGAAATAGAGCGTAACCTTTTCATATCAAAATGCTGGACAGTTATTTGCGTTGCGTAAATTTGTATAACAAAGAAACTGCTTTCTGCTACTTCTTGCCGATACTGATGAAAAAAATATTAAAATTAAACAAACGCCTTATCCATACTAGACCAATGCTCACCACACTCGCGCTTCAGTAATTGAACGGCGATGTAAAAGGTATCTACGGCGCAAATAACAAAAAAAAGGCAACGATAATCGCGGGTCGCTTTGCCCCGCCCCGCGTCGTGCGCGCGCGCTTCGTGCGGTACGGTTATTGTGCGGTTAAATAAAAATGTGAGCCATTCAATGGGTTGGATTTCAACGCACATTTTAGGGTTGATGATATTGAAAGTGTGAACGTGGACAATGACTGGAGCAGTAAAAACACAACATCGCATTACGATAAAAAAAAATTCGAAATCACGTAAATTACAGCCTTGAAATCTCCTAAAATACGCAACCTCTTTCTTAGAATCCGAAAGGCACTTCATCATGAGCCAATGGCCACTATCAATGACCCCTGACGGATACAGGTTTCCTCAATCGCCTGATTCTCGGCTATCCTCATCCAGCTGCTATCCCTGTTAAGATCATCGCTTCACCTAGCCTGTGTCTATCACACGATGATTTTGACGATTTGCGTCTCCTCCCAAGATCACGTCTACCCCGATGGCCATCTATAGGCATGTCCAGCCCATCGTAGCTTTAGCTTGCTTGTTCTGTATCCTATGTCGACTACCACTCCTGTGGGATCACCTAATTCCGGTTTCAATCTTTCTAAGAAAATCCAGCTGGTTGACAAGATTTTACTATAAAACTAAAATAAATAAATCTATACATATAAAATTCAAAGTCCTGACTGACTCGGGCACGCCGCAATCGAGGCGGTAAGACCCCTCTTTGAGGAGTGGCTGGATAGGCGTCACGGCGTCCTGACCTACCGCATGACGCAGGTCCTCACCGGACACGGAAGCTTCGGGAGGTACCTGTGTCTGATGGGGAAGGAGGAAACGCCTGGGTGTCACCACTGCGAGGACCGCCCGGAGGACACGGTGGAGCATACGGTGCAGGACTGCCCCGCTTGGGCAGGGCACCGCCGTGTCCTCACGGCGGCGATAGGCGGAGACCTCTCGCGCCCGGCATTGGTCGAGGCCATGCTGCGGGGCGAGACGGAGTGGGAAGCGGTCGCCTCCTTCTGCGAAGCAGTCATGCTCGCGAAGGAGGAGGCGGGCCGCGTGAGGGAGAGGACAGCGTCCTCCCTCCACCCCAGCCGCAGTGGTAGACGCCCACGGCGCCGGACGTCGGCAGACGATCTCCGGCCACCGTAGGCGCGGGCTTGCGGGCGGCGAGTAATGGGCGACTCGCTGTCCGACCATGGACCATGCCCGGGTCGACGGCGCGTTGTGTTCCACGCGCGCCTCAAAGAGTGTCAGCATTATGACGGGGCCCCCCTCTAGAGGGCGAAAGCCTGCCGGGGTCGCGGGACTTATAGAATTACCGTGACCCTGGATCATAAAGGGCTATTGAAGGACACCGTGGATTTTAGTCAGTACAAGTCTGACAGTTCCTCCCACTCTGCCCTGGGTGGGAGGACACATTTGATGATTCCACCACGATAAAAAAAAAAAAAAAAAAAAAAGTCCTGACTGACTGACTGACTGACTGACTGCACTGACTTATATATCAACGCACAGCCCAAACCACTGGTCCTAGAGACATGAAATTTGGACAGTGTACTTTTTGTGAAGAGTAGATATCCACTAAGAAAGGGTTTTTCGAAATTCCACCCCTAAGAGGGTGAAATGGGGTGTTGAATTTTCTATGAAACTTTTTATTCTCTGAGTCGATTGACTTGAAAATGTGTCTTCATATACTTCAGTTGAAATGATGAGATACGTGTATCACAGTTTTTCCAAAATCATCCCCCAATTTAAAATTCCATGTCCTGACTGGCTGACTGATATACCAACGTACAGCCCAAACCGCTGGTCCTAGAGACATGAAATTTGAAGAATGTACTCTTTGTAGAGAGTAGGTATCCACTAAGAAAGGGTTTTTTGAAATTCCACCCCTAATAGGGTGAAATAGGGGTTTAATTTTATGTGAAACTTTTTATTCTCGGAGTCGATTGACTTGAAAATGTGTCTACATATACTTCAGTTAAAATGATTAGATACGTGTATCACAGTTTTTCCAAAATCATCCCCCAATTTAAAATTCCATGTCCTGACTGGCTGACTGATATACCAACGCACAGCCCAAACCGCGGGTCCCAGAGACATGCAAATTGGAGGGTGTATTCTTTGTGACGAGTAAGTATCAGTTTTTCTAAATTCCTACCCCTTAGAGGGTGAAATGAGGTGTTGAATTTTCTGTGAAACTTTTTATTCTCAGGGTCGATTGACTTGAAAATTTTTGTACATACTCGACAGATAAAATCCAGTAAATCCGGTGTCCAATCTCAAACCAAGGTATCAATATTTCACGTATCTAATTTAATTGATAAAACTTAAAAAAAAAAAATGTATATATTATAGATAAATACATAGATTACTTATTATCCCAGAAGTAAGATCCTGTGGGTAATTCCCTAACTCCACGCGGGCGAAGCCGCGGGCATAAGCTAGTAATTTCCATATAATTTAAATTCAGGTCCGAGACCCATATAAAAACCAAAAATAGACGAAAATACAAACACATAAATTATAGCTAAAACCTAAATATCAGAATTACATTACATTAAATTAGAAACATTATTAAAATAAATTAAAAAGTCAAAAATAAAATACACAACCGACCGAACCGTACAATGCTCTGCTAATGTGACATTCCGTAAGATGTCTTGTGCCTAAGATGTTAATACAATATTTACCTTAAAAATGCAGTTTATTAATGTAATCCATATAGCTCAGAGGTACCTACTAATAAATACAACCTGTAATGAATGACCTGTATATTGCACGTCTTCAGCCAAAGGGCTACTGTCCTGACCATTGCCAATTCCTTTACACCATATTCAACTTTAACGTTCCTCATATTTTTATTGCATTATGCAATCAAGTACCATCATAACCAATTCTCCATATTCATAATACATGAAGTGCTCACATAAAAATATTTATAAAAGGTCACAATAAACTATCGCTATACAAACCGAATGTTTTATTTGTTCAGCAAGTGGATGCATTGCGCGTGCGCGAGGTGAAGACGTATAAAAATGTGCGTAGACGCACGCCAAGTGGCATGGCGCCCTTCGGGGACCGTGTTATGTGAATACATTTGTCAAATTGAGACATTTTTTCATTTTTCTTTTCTTTGTGTTTGCTCATTCTTGGGATGCTTGCATTTGAAGAGAAAAAAGAGTTATCTTTATGAGGTGGTATATTTTGAATTATTGTAGTAATCTTATATAGGGAGTACCTTCAATTATTGAAGATTTTTTGGGAGAACATACTAATGAAGGCGGCGTGCGATAGAAAGCAACATTAATACTGTGCAGAATCCCACATGTTAAAAAACTTTGACGGCCTCGTTGGTCGAGTGGTCGCAAGCGCGACTCCTGAGCATATGGTCCTGGGTTCAATTCCCGGGTCGGCCAAAGTGTTATTGGGGTTTTCCATCAGGAATTTCTCAGTAGCAGCCACGGAGTCTTGATTTGTATCCGGTTGATGGCTCGCCCCCTATTACATGGGACTTAAACATAACTGGCGAAATGTGGGTGTACTATTAGGTACACCTCTGCCTTGCCATTATGTTTACTAATAAAGACGGCTTGTGTTTGGAACCACAATTAATACTTAGCAGAATCGCACATGTTAGAGAGCTTTGAATTGGTGTATCCTAATATAAGAATAAGTACCTACTATTCAGAATTAAAAAAAAAGGTAATCATATTCATGAAACAATTTTTATCGATAATATTGAAGTCGAATTCTTACTTTTAACTGCATTCTTATACAAAAATAAAGTCAACAAACAAATATTTAATCTAAATTCCAGAGTCGAAATGACTAATAAAGACATACTAATATAAACAGAACACAATCAAATATAAAAGCCCGTAAAATATTCAATGATTCTCGTTTTAATCCGTGGTAGAAACTATCGGCACAGAGTAAAGGAATACAGAAGTTTCAATTAATACTACCACTGAAAATCTGTTGATACATGGTATGCCATAGAAAAATATAATTTTAGAGCCAGTAGTATCACCAGAGGGAACTATTAAAGGTAAGATGGTACTTAGACATGACGAGGATGTACAAGACGAAAGGCTACGAATGATACCGCACAAAATTGTGATGGTTGAACTATCAAACTGCCCAAAGATGAGTCGACTGAAGTAAAGCTTACTCATACAGTTGAAGTTGATACTGCTCCCATGGTTAGCCTTATGCTTTTGATCACTAATATTTCACCTCGGCCAATAAATAACAGTATAGATTACATGAGTCAGCTCGTGGCTAAATAATAACAGCCACTCGGATCGATCTTCAGGTTAAGCGGCGATTGCTTAGGTTGGTCCGTGGACAGGTGACCACCCATTACATACCGAGTTTCATCCATGCCTCGGAAAGCACGTTAAGCCGTTGGTCCCGGCTATCAATTGTAGATCTTTGCGAAAGTCTGACAACCAGTCTTACCAAGGGGTTTCGTATTATCCAGTTCTAACTGGGTTGTAGAGGTCAGATAGGCAGTTTCTCCATGTAAAATACAGGTATTTAGCTGCATCCGGTTAGACAGGCAGCCGGCATCAACATAGTTGGAGAAAGGCTAGGCTATGATGAGATTACAGCGATCCATTTTCAAAAGATCGGCCAAACATTTCATCAGCATCTATCTGAAACTTATCAGCTTAATCATTGGCATGATGCTGCATTTCTATATCGACTGGTCCTTCTTCATCTACATTATCATGTGCCATAGGTCCTACCACCGTTATCTAAGACCATATCTTGTCACAACTCGATTGAAATCCGAACAAATATCTATTGTTAACACTTTAACACGGATCTTACAGATATAAGATTATGTGTGTATAATTTTATTTTGGATTCCTACTGCGTTATACGTTTTTTGTTGAGTTCTATGAATTTTAAGGGCAGTGGTCGTTTGAATATTTTTGTCTGATTGTAAATGTGTAACTGCTTTGGTATGTAGAGGTTTCCGAAATTTTACATTGGTGAGCTTTGTAGTTGACTCGTTACTTTTGGTTAGACAATTATCTCTGGTAGAAACCGACTCTATTTCATAATATCACTGAGCAAATACTTTTTAGACTACTTTATCAGTTTTTCTGACAATATCATTTGAAACTGGATCCATTGCAGTAGGAAACAGGACATCCTCATCAACATTCTTAACATTCCCAAGGAAATAAAATACCGTTTAAAAATGAGTAACATAAAAATTGTTGCTACTTGATTCTTATCTACAAGATCTATCGAACACAAATCATCGTTAAATGAATCACTATCAAAAGTATTGAGCAATAACCAATGACTCAGATAACCCGGATTCAAACTTAGTACTTACATGAAAAAAAACTTACAACAAAGTCCCCAAAATGGTTCTAAAGAAAATAATATTTGCTTGCTAAGCTCAGAATATCTCAATTTCTCTGAAACAATAACACCAAGCATACATCAGAGGTATAGTAAGTCCTTTATTGGGGGACGTAAATAAAAAAGTCGAGGGAAAAAAATAACTATTTCGTGAAGAAAGGGCACACGCGGTTACACAGTCCTATCAAAAAATAAACAAACACAGGATTCTACTTAGGAGCGTCGCCGGTTACTTGGAAGACGGCTGTAAAATTTACGATTCGTTGTATTATTGTCAGGTCTTGTGGTACGATTAAAAAATAACGTATGTCTAACTAGGTATACTCTGCACTGTCTACAGGACTGCCTGGATCTGGCTTTAATCAAGGTCTTTCGTGATGTAAGTTCTCAGTTGGTTCGGCCTCGATCACACCTACATCTTTTATGAGAACAGTATCGTCATTGCCTTTACGGTGGTCGATCTATGGGTTAAGTCGTGCTTGCCTAGTTGATCCGTGGATGGGTGACCACCCATTACATACCGAGTTTCCTCCGTGCCTCGGAAAGCACGTTAATCCGTTGGTCCCGGCTGTCATATGTAGATCTCTGACTGCCGTTACAGGTAGTCAGTGGCCTGAAAGTCTGACAACCAGTCTTACCAAAGAGTATCGTATTACCCAGTACTAACTGGGTTGTGGATGTCAGAGAGGCAGTTGCTCTATGTAAAATACTGGTATTCAGCTGCATCCGGTTAGACTGGAAGCCGACCCTAACATAGTTGGGAAAAGGTTAGGCAGATGATGAAGGATTACTAGCCATCACAATCTTTATAAAAACCTTGTCGGTTCTTTAGGGGACCGCAAGCTGGCAATGCACTAAACACCATAAAAATCTGTTCTAAACCATTATTCTAACCTACAATTACGTGTTTACCAAACTATCTGACGGGTTGCCGATACATTACAATGATTATATGTTTTGTAAACATTATTACATTACTAATGAAGCTGCACTGAAAAAAAGAATAATCTTATGATTATAGGACGCTTATAAGACCATTATAAATGCATCTACCCTTTAACAGATGTAGGGTTAATAACGATGGCGGTTCTATTCAATGCATATTTATTCATGCTTTGTCCAATTTTGATAGGGATTTAATTTCGAGTTTACGCCTCGTTTTTTTCATTGTGTTTGGTGATTTTATTTGTGGTGCACTTTGAGGGGATGATGCTTAATAGTGCAGTAGTTACAGGTGTCGGGGAAAGGGTTGCTCACTTTTTTAATCCGGGTTTTTAATGTAGATCCTGTTTTTACTGGACTATTTCGAATTAAAATTAAATGAAGAGCTTTTGCGGGAGTTATTAGAAGGTATTACTATCGCAAGGTTGTCCCCCCTCTAATAGTGCCACTGTAATATTATTATTATTAATTAGAACCATATCTTACTTATATTATAAATGCGAAAGTTTGTGAGGATGGGTGGATAGATGTTTGTTACTCTTTCACGCGAAAACTATTGAACGGATTTGGATGAAATTTGGCACGTAGATATTTTATAGCCTGGATTAACATATAGTATATATATACTACTATGTATACTTTTTATCCCGGTTGTATGATCCCGTGGGACATTTACTGAAATTCACGCGGGTTAAGCCGCGGGCAACAGCTAGTCAGATTATAAAGTTTAAATCTTCTTTAAACTTTCTAAAAAAAGATTTAATCGAACCAAGAAGAAAAAATATTGGAGATTTGAAAGAGTGCTATTGGAAAGTAGACCATAAAAACTACGGACAAGAAGAATATCATAACACAGCTACACAAACAAACTAAACTTCCAATTCCACTGTTGACCACAAATACCGTCGCATAAATTATCGATACGAATATCGCGTTCATAAGCCACGGTATGGACAATCGTTCATTGAGGTTCTTATTTATTTTAAATACAATCATCAGGGGGGCCTCCTACTGTGACACACCTGGGGCGCTGTCCCTTGGACCCCAACCTCGGCGCTTTTCGGTCCCCTTTAATCAACTGTCATGCGACCATTACAAAGCTATAAATCCATTTGCTTTCACCACCAACCTTATCATTACCGACCTAAGCTTCGATATCCTATGGTTGACTACCTATGATAAGTTGGTTTGTGCGTACGGTAAAGTCCGAGAGCAGACGCCATTTTCGTTTATTTGATTGCGGTGTTATATCAGAACTGGGGCAGGTATGACAGGGTATGCATTTAGGTTATAATAGGTAATTAGTGGTAGGAATTTTTGGGACGGCCGTTGTCCATCTGTTTAATTTGAAATTACCAGTTTTTCTTCTTTTACGTGCCATATGACATCTCCTGGATATTTGTCACCACGAAGGATATGTGTGGAACTAACCAATCACATAGCTAGAATACCTCAAGCTGTGAAAAAGAAGCGATGCTATTGGTTAGTTTCATACACATCCCTCGCTACGCATGTGTGGTGACAAATATCCAGGAGATGTCACATGGCATTTAAAAGAAGAAAAACCCCAAAATTTGAAAAGCTTTCTTCAAAAAACTGGTACCGGGTAAAACGGGGTGAATAGGAATGCAGGGGTGTATAGAGACAAAACTTTGAAAATGATTTTAACGTTGAATTGATATGATTTATGTTACCAAAAACTACTCTATTTTATTAACTTAATTATACTTAATTATTTAGAGATCTTGTTGGCAACATAACATATCAATTCAACATTAAAATCCATTTCAAAGTTTAGTCTCTATTCACCCTTGCCTTTCCTATTCACCCCGTTTTACGGTAACAGAAAAGTTCCTTAATGTCTAATGTGAGTAAAGAACTTCTATTATTTACTGCGAATGGATTTTCGTGTTTTTTGTGACGAGTTATAGAGAAATATAGAAAAAGAAGACTTGCTGCATGCAGAAGAATGATGATGATGATGGTTTCTCGTATTTTTCAGAAACTTCGTTTAGTTTTTGCTAATAATCTGAAATGTAGGAGACGAAAAAGTTTTTCCAGCGTCAAAATCTTTAAAATATTTTGGGTGGTGCTCTTTCCTATATTTAGACAGAAATATCTAGACATAAACTTCAAAGTTTTCCAGATTACTGTTATCAGGTAGGTAATCTAGATTGGGTGTGTGCTAAAACAACTAACTCATACACCACAATTGAAAATACAATCTATTTGGGAGTGGAGCATGTCATATCTTAATTGGAAAAGATAATTTACAGCAATCAACTACAAGTGAAGGGCATAACATAACATCACGCCTGTTTTTCCCGAACAGCTAGGCAGAGGTGTATATGGTTCGACCTACACCCGCATTTCGCTAGTTTTCGCGAAGAGCATATCAATTCACAATTATATCCACCAAGCGCTTACATTGTAAGCTGACGGGTGGGAGGACTCATCATCATCTGCCTAGCCTTTTCCCAACTATATTGGGGTCGGTTTCCAGTCTAACCGGATGCAGCTGAATATCAGTATTTTACATGGAGCGACTGCCTATCTATCCTCGACGGGTGGGAGGACTCATTTGATGATTTGACCACGTTAAAAAAAAAAAAAAAAATCTGGCAATGGACTAAGGATCATAACAAAGTTATATTAATGCAGCGAATCCAAGCACCTGATGTGAATCTACCTTCTTCGATTCTATTCTGAATTACCTATAACTGAAAAGTTATTTAAACTAATTGCTTACCAATCAGTGCTCTAGTGCAAGTTTTTATCACCGACATAACCTACTCAGGTACTAAATTAAACTTCAATTTATATGGAATAATTGTGCTTACCATCTTTACTAGATGGCGCTGTTTCACTTGCAGTACATATTGAAGTTACCATTAACGCCATCGGATAGGTTTAAATCTAGCACTAGGCTCAGATTACATCCGTATGTACTGCCAGACGCCTTAATCGAGCTGGTTGGACATTTCGACATACACACAAGTATAGATAAAGCAATCTAATAAACACCTAAGCATAATATAGGTACAACAATATAACAAAGATTTAGCTTAATAATCACCGAACCGTATCAGTAACAATAAGCAACAATCATAATATTCATACATCGGAATCCATAACGCACCGTCAAGTCGCCTTAGCCGTTGATCTGACGAATTTGTTATGGTCTCAAATAACGTGGGATACACACGGCTAGCTAGGATTGACAACATTGTCCGGGAATTTGAAAAATATTTGTAGGTGGCAAAGCGTTGTGAAATAATAATAATTATCCCGAATTCATTGACTTAACTTTCTTTTACTCAACTTCATTCATCAAACTGCCTATTTGTTCTAGTGGTCGGAAACGCGACTGCTGAACATGAGGTCCTGGGTTCGATTCCCAGGTCGGGCAAATTGTTATTTTCTTTTTCCGTTAGTAATTTCTCAGTAGCACCCACAGAGTCTGGATCTGCGACCGGTTGATGGCAATAGGCTCGCCCGTAATTACAAGGGACTTAAATATAACTGGTGAAATGTGGGTGTACTATTAAGTATACCTCTGTCTAACCCTTTTTTTTTTTTTTTTTATCGTTCTATCATCATCAAATGAGTCCTCCCACCCAGGGCAGAGTGGGAGGAACTGTCAGACTTGTACTGACTAAAATCCACGGTGTCCTTCAATAGCCCTTTATGATCCAGGGTCACGGTAATTCTATAAGTCCCGCGACCCCGGCAGGCTTTGGCCCTCTAGAGGAAGGCCCCGTCATAATGCTGACACTCTTTGAGGCGCGCGTGGAACACAACGCGCCGTCGACCCGGGCATGGTCCATGGTCGGACAGCGAGTCGCCCATTACTCGCCGCCCGCATGCCCGTCTGTCTAACCCTTCGGGGATTATAGGCGAGATTTTATGTTATGTTCATTCATCATCTTTGTGTCTTTATCCTGGTTCCTATTTGGGATTTTTGCAGTTAGTCTTTTCGCAATTTCTCTTCTCTACCCTCATCTCAGTATTCAACCCATTTCCAGTCACTATCATCTTTCGCACAATCCATGTTAAAAATTTTTTTTTGGACTTCTCATTTTACACGCATATTCAAAACTGGTTTTTAATATACTGTCTTACAATGTCTTACAATATTCCGAAGCTACCGATTATCACATTTTTGACGCCTTTCATACTGGTTTTTAGTGGTTGGTACCAAAACGACTGGGCCTAAATTGCCAAGGACAGAGAAAACAGGAAAGACGGAAGGCAGGCCTTTGCCCTGCACTGGGATACAACGGGCTCATAATCTTTAAATACAGTATAAAACAAAATTGCTCCCGCTGTCTGTACGTGTAGATCTTTTAAACAGACTACTCAACGAATTTTAATGCAGTTTTCAGCAATAGACGGAGTGATTCAAGAGGACGGTTTATATGTACCTGTACATTGCACCCGTGCGAAGCCGGAGCGGGTCGCTAGTAAATCCTTACTTCCTTACTAATAAGTTTGTTTGTTACCTTTTCACGCCTTTTCACTGAACCGATCACCCTGAAATTTTGCATAAACGTTGTCAGGTGTACAGACACGGTCATAGGGTACTTTTTATCCCGAAGAAAAGTACTGTTCTCGAGGAAAACAACAATAACTTTCTTACGATAAAAGATGGCGCCACGGGTCTTTCGAATCATGATTAAATCATAATAGTGTTAAGAGTTTAATTGTCAAATTCTAAACTAATGCGAGCGAAGCTGCGGGGAAAGCTAGTAATAAAATGAATTGTTAACCGAACTATCCAACACTATCTCACGGTACCTTAGCCATTTCTTTTTTCATGTCCTAAACTGGCCATAAATAAGGCATTGTGCGTCGAATATTACAATAGCGGCCATAATGGAGGACCAACGATACCCTTTCTTTGACGGGATTTAATTGTGTGTTGAAGTGTGGTTACGACATATTACTTTTTTTTTTGTTTGCGGCCGAAAGTGTAATACAAAAAATATGGCTGGTGAAGTTTTGTGTGGAGTTAGTGCTTAGACTCGTTTTTTTTTTAATTTTTTGAAGTTTTTTGGTGTAGATCGTCATGCTTGAATGCTGTTAAAAATTATATCATTTAAATTATTTAGTTATTAATTAGTCGGCAGGAAAGTAATTCCCTTTCCCTTTATTTTAATCAAGAAATATTCATTATGGATTATATTCAATTGATGTGACGAATGTCTTAGAGATAAAGCAGTTCTAAAAATCTTGTACCAACTACAATACATTTTTTATATATTTCAGGACATGTTAGTAGTTTATTTATGTATGTCATGCAGATAAAAAACAATCCATAAATACTTAAAATAATAAGTACACTGGATTTATTAATTACCTACTTCAATTAAGAAGTGAACGCCACTAATTAAGAAAGTACATATCCAACCACAGCTCCAAAGAAAAAAAATACAAAAAGCGACACAAATTAATTTGTTAATTCGACCTCAATCGTTTGTAACGAAAGGGTGTCGGTCCATTACTCGATTACCACCCGCCAAGTCGATACCTTGATTGTGATATAGAGCAATGTACTGGCAATAAAGTTTTGCAAATTATTTCATTATCGTCATCCCGATTGTTCATAACCGTATCGTGTTGAATTAACTGCGGTATTTATCGTTACTCAAGTGAGCACTTGATTATGTCGTTTGTAATTTTTCAGACTGAGCTGTGTGCAAAGACTCTTGCATAGTGTTATTGGGCTATTCCATCAGGATTTTTTCTGTAGCAGCTACAGTCTGGATTTGTGCCCGATTGATGGCATAACTGATGAAATGTACCCTGTGCTTAACATTGCATGGAAGTTCAGGTGTGTTGTTATCTGATTGTGAGGCCGTCAGAAGAAATATCATAGAAAAACTGATCTCATCAGTGGCATGCCTAGGAGCCAACAATACGGCATAAGCCCATAAGGCGGCCAGACTGTTCAGAACTAATGCACTGCTGTACTGCTGCTTCTGCTGCTGCTGCTGTTCTGTGTTGTGGCTGTTCTGTTCATCATGAAGAGAAGGTGATAGGGGCAAGCCAAGCTTTAAGGCTTATATGAAAGGACCGCCACTATCTTAAGTAAAAGGACGTCATTGGCAAGTTTGACTATTTACACTTTTAGCGACACCAACCAGTTGGTATATGTAGTCTCGTCTATCATAAGTAGTCTTTGACTGTAGAAAATGCTTCTGGCGGCATTGCCACGTTGTATGGCAGTACTTAGCCTCTGGCTAAGGTAAAATTCAGCCCTTGAGTCACGGGAAGCGTCAAGCGTTTAGAAATTTCCTTAAAAAGGCTCTGAGCACTCGGACCCCACTGCTCGAGAGTTTCAACCCTAAACGACTCGAAAATATAGTTGCCACAAAGGTTACTATATTTACGCCGGAAATATAGTGTTTAATATTGAAAATAGTTATGATAAAATAAACTTCTGCGCACTTAGAAAAAATCTGAACTGCATATAGCCCGTCACAGACGTAGCTATAATATATCGAGATATATATTATAGTATAGCAAGCTACCACACACGGGAGCTATACTACAATATATATTTTGCCCTCACTCGGTATGCCAAAATATACCGAGATACCTATATTTGTCGACATATTTTGGTGACGTCATAGAAATATATATTATAGCTGCTTGTGCGGTCACTCGAAAATTTATATAGAAAATATGTCATAATATGCCTTGCTATGATTCATGTTAATATATATTAATGCTACGTCTGTGACGTGCTTTAAGCTCCATATATCTACTTCTAGAAGCACATAAGGACGCGTTCTTTTCTTCTTATTTAAATGCTAATGTGCTCGTTTTTGCACTAACCTTTTTCGCTGTAGATTTATGCCACAACATCAACACTTGCGACCTTCTACAAGCAATATATTAACGACCCCATTAATTTACCTTAAATCGGTAAACTAATCAACATTCAAGTAGTTGTACTTAAAATAAAAGCAAATACTAAAAAAATGAACCGAGAAATTAATTGAATTTTTATTTTGGGCCATTACCAAATCGATAAATTACATGAAGCGATGCAATTAAAAACGTTGACATGTGTCTCGTGCTCACTTACCGACCGACTCACTAAAATAGCCTACACAATCGTAAATAATCATTTTTTGGGTTCCGTATTTTAATCGAGGCTGAACCAGCTGTTTTGACACTGATTTTTGCATATGGGATGAAATCAGCGATACGGTACGGATGAACGGCATGACTTTCAGTAGAACCTGAAAAGAAAACACGTTTTTCAACAAAATAATTCATAACTAGATTGATTAAAGACATTGGTTTTCCAATACATATTATAAAGAAAATACATTATAGAAGAAATAAAAAACTAGATAAATTAGTAGAAACTTCCCACGTAAACTCCTAAAGTGACTTCGAGACGATTACAAACAGGACCTTTATTGACATCCAAAATATACCATATTCATGTAGTACCTATACGGGACTCAAAATGATAATCAAAGCCCGAACTTAACCTTACTTTATTTAACAGATAGAATTTATACGAAGCTCCCGACGTGAATCTGATTAGTTTTTATATAAACTCAGAAGAAGCTGGTTGAACTAATTTTGTATGGAATTAAAACTGGACATTGTAATGTCCACAAATCTGTGATTTTATTGTATGCGGCTGTTGAGGAAGCCTCCAATTGTGGCGACCGCTTTATGTTGTAATGAACCAAGAAATTATATTTGTGTTATTTTGAATTTGTTACTGCTGACTTTTTCAGTCGTTTTTATTTTATTTTCCATGTTTTTGTTATTAAATTTATTTATTGATTAAGAAAGCGAGGTAACCATAACTTAAAAAAAATATTGTTGTTCTCTCTTTCTAGAATACCCATAATCTTCGTTGTTTTTGGAAAACTTGTTCGACCTGTGTGCACTCACTTAAACAAACCCGTTGAATTTTGTATGTTTAAAGAATGAGTCAACTCAAGGACATTTTGAGGAAATAACAAGATAATGGGGGATTGTAATGACATAATAATAGATTTTTGCAAAATCTCGTGCCTTGGCCCAGTCACGAGTCAGTTAGTCAGTAAACACCATTTCATTATAAAAGGTAAATATAGTAGGTACGGTTAAGATTTTTTATAGATATTGGACAAACACTCTTGAACTACTTTATCACTTCCTTATTGATGCACTTTAAAGATGTGCGTCATTTGTTCAACCTAATTTATAGTAATTAAACGGAATCATTTACTTTGATATTATCGCCAATTCTCCAAAAATGCATTTATCTACTTAGGAACTAAAACTAACATAGATCTTAATCAATATGTTTACTAAATGCAGTTCTGCTGTTAATCTGTGAAAATGATTACAATGATGTACTAATTACATGTTTTTTTTGTACAAAACCTACTTAGTAATTCATGTTTTTTCAGGTGAGTCTGTTCCGTACGTACCTATGTTTAATTCGGTGCAGAACTTCCTATTCTCAATAACAACAACATAATATTTACTTACATCTTGCATAACATCGTCCAAATTAGAGTATCATTCTTTTTTGTGAGCAGCATGTCGCCATAAAAACAATTTGATGGGACCCTGACCAGTAATTAGGGTATTATTTATTGTGAAAAATCCCTTCGTTTCGTACTTAATTTAAACAAGAGAATTTAGCGTTTAAATTAGACTCGTAATGTGTTATTTGGCTCGATTTATTAAGTTTTTTACTTTTTTGGACGCGGCGTCGGCGAACTTAATTTTTTTTAATGAAATAAAAGACATTTTTTCACGGTCTCGTTGTTATTGGGTTCATAACGTGATGCTTGAGATTTTTTATTGCTTCCAATAATGAATATGATGTTGCGATCGATCGAATGTTTTCTGTTTGATGGCTTTTAACGACACTTAATTTGTTTGAGAATAATTTTGATGGACATAAAAATCAAAATCATAATAATCGTCTTTTTCAGATGTTTTAATCTTTTTTGGTATAAAATGTACAAAATGCAGGTTCTACAGGGTGATACTAAATTGCGATATAAAGACATCCTTAAAAATGGAGTCATTCACCCATCTGACTTTTATAGACTTCTCATTTAGTTAAGCTCTCAAGATAAGACAAGAAAATTAAGATGACTTCTAAAAATGGAGCCTCATCTACCTACTACCCACCCAATTTCCAACCACCCTTAATAAAACCCATTAACTATTCTCCGATCCGACCTTTTCTTCTACAATAGCGCAATCAGAGCATCGAACCCCTAACAATACTTATAAAAAAATCCCTTCACTATCTTTACAACACACATAAATACTCCACTATAAACCTTCAGGCCTCCTCCTATAAAATTAAGACATTTTAATTATTCGCCCCTATTTTGTCCATAAGCTAATTACGGACAGACGGTGGTCTTCTCAAATTAAGCTGTTAATTGAGAAGGCACTTCAGATGCTATTGCTGCAATAAAGGCATAAAAACGACTGCCTACTTGAGCGTCCGTGAATAAAATGAGACTTAAATAGGGGCACTTAATTGATTTGCAATTAAATTTGGAACGGGTTTTTGCTATACATTTTAAGTTGTGTTAAAGTTTTTTTTTTTTTTTTTTTTTTTCCAGGGTATTTTTGGATTGGAGGCTGTACCGGTGAAAAGATTTATAATATATTCGTAGCTGATACCTACAAAACAAAATGTGCTGTTTTATTTAAGAAGTATCTGTTTATAATAATTGATGACGTTGGAAGCAGAGTGATCTAAGTGACATTTTTACCAATAATGAATTCGTCCATGCCGCACTCTGATCTAAATGCTCTTCAGTGCTTTCTTCCTTGAGGGATCACAACATGCCAGTATAGAATTGGTTCAATAAAAAAAAAAAAAAAAATTATGCTAAATCGGCTTACTCTTGACCTGAATCTAGTCCTGAGCACAGAGATGAGGTCGACCATGGAATGGGCTATCCCAAAAGAAGCCTATTAAGTCGCGACATAAATAGATTGGGGTCATAAACTGAAGGCAAGCCACACTGTTCAAGTAATGAGGTGCATTTTCATACGGTTGTGCATTTGCAATTGTTGCAGAATCCAAAGCGGGTAACCCTAGAGTCTAGAAATTAATGACTTTACAAAAACCTTTCGACCTGGGCCTCAAGTGTGCTATTCCTACAATTGTGTCAGAATGGTCTATCATTGATTTCATAATTGTTGATTTTGGTAATCATCAATGGTCAACCATTGACCCTCCATTGAAAGAAATGGCATAGAATGGTAATCTGATAAATAATAAGCATAAAGCATAAGCATAAGATAAAGAGAAGAAGATAAGAATATAAGATAAATAATATGTAAACATATATATAAATGAAATCTGGCATGAATAAAATGTTCTTTAGTAGTAGTTTTTCGAAAATCATTTCTTTAACGGGTTTTATGATAATGGCAATACGAAAATTTGTCATTATAACACAATTCTATTACGAGACCACTGACCGACCAATGATCGACCATTATGAATGTAGCAGATTACGAACTTTTAGCAAAATGGCAATGGGATCAATGGGTGACAATGGGTGTTGGAATGACGAATTTATAAAAATAGCAGAATTGGGCCCGGTTCAAGGAATAAAGTTACCTACATGAGGTCGTCAAAACGTCATAAATCCCACGAACTGCAATGAGTCTACAATAATTACTGTATCAGAACAGAATAACACGAAAATCTTCTAAGCGCCCATATAAGGACGGCGTTAAGTACTCGAAATCTTAAGAAAACACCAGAGAAGGGTTGACAGGAAACTTCCCGGAAATTCTACAAGTTCAATACGTCAATTGCTTAGAGATAAGGTCTCAGAGACAAACGTAGACACACGAGCGTCTGTCATCAAACATTAGTGTTTGCGCTCAAACAGTTGATAAGATAACCTTTACTTGACGCCGACACAATGCTTCGGCGTGTCAATATTTGTTGTGTGAATACCTTTCGGCCTAGCGCGTGCTAGCGGGGAGGGTGTTACACCGTGGTGGACGCTGCGGACGGGTGTGTTCGCGAGAATGTCTATTCGGAAAAAAAAAATTCAGGAGAGAAGAACTAAATCTTTTAATAACCTATGTTATGTAAACCTAAATGCTTGATTTTGTTTTCCTAATAATTTTTAGTTTGGTATAATTTTCTTACATTATTTGAAAAATCGTTTAAAGTTGATTCTGAAAAAAAAAATGGTAGGATACAGTTATCAATCACACGCATAATTCCTAAACATAATAATCCGAATGGATAGGTAGAATACAGGTATTTTATCGAGTGTCATCGCACTAACTTAAACATACTTTTACGTTAGCCTTCGGGAATTGTCATGCCTGTATGCAACGTCACTATAATAAAATTGCAATCGTCGCATTATCATCAGTACATTTGCAATTACTGGTCTTCTACTGCTGAACATAAGCATTCAGCTTACAAATGCTTATTCACCAGATACTGAAAACACAATACATTTATAAGAAATTCTTGAACTCTTTATCATTCGCGTCGGTGTAATAGGCGGCCCAGTTAATGCACAAACGAGGCACTTAAGATTGTAACGGATGTCAAAGATAATAGAATATAATTTTGAATGAAGTGTGAACTTTAGTTAAATGATGAATCTTGTATGAGGAGATAATGCGAAACGTTCCTTTTTATGTAAGTAATGTAATTACGTTTGAGGAAAACCCTGCTAAACTAGCCAGATTACTTTGATTCCTATTCTAATGAAGATACTTCTTTTTATCAGATGGTTATTTTTTCAGAGCACAGAATATTGAAGAATCAAAATGGAAAGTAAGTTTTTGGGCCAGACCAGACTATTAGCTAGAAACAGGACCAAGCCTCTTAAGGCATCAATGGACAGGCAGCCTAATGAGCTAGCCGGCCGGCCGTCTTATGACGACAGGCCGTGTCGACGGCGCGGTCGTGGTCCACGCGCGTTTCAAAGAGAAGTCAACAACCAGGAAGGCGTCCGCAAGGGCCAACGCCTGCTGGAGCTGCGAGACTGTTCGAAAGAGATACCGCGGCCCTGGAACACAAAGGGCAAATTAGGAACATGGATGGGTTTTAGTCAGTACAAGTCTGACACTCCCTTCCGCGCCGCCCAGACCGGGAGGGGGTCATTTGATGATTTACCAACCGGAAAAAAAAATGCCTCTTAAGGCAAAAGACGAAGACCTCCATCTGCTAAGCACCAACTTGCTTGTTAGTATGTCTAATTATCTACCTAAGTGTTGAGTAGAAAGAAAATAGTGAGAAATGGACGAAAAAATTTACAAAAATATTTTCTTTTTGTCAGCCTTCCGCCACATGCCACACGCATACCTTTTCAGGTTATTACTTTTTAGTTAGATCAAATTGAAATTAAACTTAAACACTTGTACATGTCAATACTTTGGAAAAATGCTACCTAAAACACTCTGAAGTTATGTTGTGTAGCATTCATAAATCAATTATTTTGACAACTCCAACTTTCATAGTCTTTCTTGCTTCACGCCAATGATTTGTATAGCTCAAAGTTGTAACTTGCACAATCATATTTTGACACCTGTTTCTTGGCTATGAATACCTGTAAAGGCAGAATCAGATAAATAATAAATATCCATAATTTCAACACCATGTTAAGCTGTTAACACATCAATAATGTAAGCAATAATGTTGTGTGTAGTGTTGCCACTTTACCTTAGCATAATATCGAAGGGAAATTAATGCCCGGGGTCGCGGGACTTAAAGAATTACCGTGACGTGCTAATATAACGTCACATCATCATCAAGATTCTCCTACTCTTATCCCAATTTATTTGGGGTCAGCACAGCATGTCTTCTTCTTCCATACTTCTCTATCACTCGTCGTCTCAGCAGTTAACTCTTTTCTAGCCATATCATCGTGCTTATGTAATGTCACATATGGAGGCTTATTTGGACACCCCCTAAATAACAAACTGGGCTAGTGTAGTGTTACTTCGGTACCTTTAGAGCCACAGATAGGCACTTCTAGCCAAGAGCATATTTTCGCTTGCCAATTCTGTGGCTATCCGCCGTCCATCAGCCGTTAGGTTAGAGTTACAAACAATCCCGGAACTAAGGCGCCTTGAAGATAAATGTGGGAACTCCTGCCGAGTTTCATTCAATTGTTAGTACAGTAATTTAAAACCTGCCATTGGTAACACTACACTAGCAGTATAACAAACTCAACAATGTACGTAGGCCGATAACAAATAGCAAAGTAGCCGTTTTGCAACCACAGCGGATTGGCGTAAGAATTGTATTATAATTCACGAATAATCGACCGTCTGTAAGTAAATAGTCGTGTTGGACATGCTTACCGATTGTTAGCTCAAATCGATTTATTTCGCAAAGTTATAGTGGTTGCTTTTAGTGTTGAATCGATTTTGGAAAAGTGGTTATGGAAATAAATTCTTCGAATGGTATTTTGAAGCTGTCAACCTCTACAGTCTACATACAGGGTGTAAGGGGCAGTCCTCCACAGACTGATGGGGTGAATTCAGTATATCATACTAAGCTAGATGACCGGTACAAGAAATTATTTCATGTTATGGAAATCCAATACATTTGATTTGTTTTATCACCTCATACGCAATGTATCATTACCGTGGCAAAACGCACGTAGCGAACGGCAAGTGCGACGACGAGTTCGATGAACTCTGTAGCTAGCCAGGATATGAACAGCAACCAGAACAGATTTCACGCGTCGTTCGTTAGGGTATTTCAACATCCATTGTTGGATTTTTGATTTTAGTCGTATTATTTACAGAAATGGAGTGTTGCGTTCAGGGAATGTAATTTTACATTGAAATAAAGGAATAGTAACTGAAAAAAAAAACCGGTGAAATATGATTCAAAATATAAGGAGCTGAATACACCCGTCCGTTTGAGGAGAGCTATCCTATCCCTTACACCCTGTATACAGCCAAGTCGCAGACGTGCAAGTAACTGACTTTCTTGCCTTTTGCAATTGTGTCCCATATGACATGTGTCACCAAGATGTGTGATTTTCATAGCATGTTAGTTTGATACCTGCATGGTCTTCAGTATTTGACAGTTGAATTTGGAAAACATGGACAAACTTGTGGTCATCATCTTCCTGCCCTTAACCGCCCTTAGCCACCAGCAACTATGAGGGGGGGGGCCTTCATAGTTGCTGGTGGTATTAAGTCAACAATTATACAATATTGAATTGGTTGGAACCTGATTTATTCCCTCCCATAATCTACTGTTTTTGCCTTCCATTTTTTCTCATAGACTAACAAGTTCTAAGGCATTAGCAGCTCATCCATCAAGACCATAACAATCACCTAACATGCACATCTAGTATTCATTGTAACATTTCAATAGCAGGTCGTTAGTACCTAGTTGACCCTAACAAGATTCCTCGCGTTGCCTCGTAATATTTATCACCATTAGAATTTGTAATTGCTATGCGCGGTGCCTTACGTTTTCTAACAGTTATGGGCTTGTGATAAACTTACACAGTGCTAAGGTATGTGTACTCTATAAAGGATGAATGCATAGCGTTTATTATTGCCACAGCTATTTAGCACTTCAGCTATATTATATCGGACTCGATTTCTAAACAGCTGTTTCGCTTTTGTTGCAGCAAAGTTAATAAACTGTTAAGAGCCATCGACAAAATATCACTTCAGTACAAAATACTCCAGCTATTAGATATAACAGAAACTGACTGACTGACTTCGGTCTGCTGGAAGAGATTTCTCATGAAATAAGCAGTACCTTTGTGCTCTTCTATCTTAATGTAATCTCTTATTAAGTACATTTAGTACGTGTACATAAATAAATAAACATTTCGCCTGTAATCCCCAAATTCATGATGTAGGTAGATATACGTATTATGACGTCTAAATTAACTTAAGTGATGTCTAGATTTTAAAGTCATGGACTACCAAAGTTCAAGTCTGGCCACATAAAAAATTACACACATTTAAAATTTCGGATTCATGGTCATAGACGTTAGCTCAGTCAATTGCCTCTACCTACGCATTATAGCGGTCATCACACTCGGCATAGTACCTGTTTGTTTCTCATAGTAAGGTGTGGTCTTTAAATACCTACTTCATTTTACTATCAACCTGTAATCATGTAGTGCTAAACATTGGGCCCCGCAACGATAGGGTTAGAACGGTGATATATAACTTAGTAGGGTTGTGTCTATGGATATAAGTTTTCAGTTGTTTTACTAGTAGGTCGTTTTACTTTAACGTCATTTATCCCACACGGATATTTTACTAGATTGTCCTTCTGATACGGAGCGGTTTCTTTCGCTCAACCTTCTGCCCGGCTTTGTAGTCGCAGTTTATCGATATGAATTAGCAGACAGGAAGACAATCTTAAGGTATTTTCAAGTTACAGGCTACCAGTGGCGAAGGTTCCATACAACTCGATTCCTACCGGCTTCCCTTTGAAAAATAGCACAGTCAGTATTCTATATAGACAAATAATATAATCACATTAAAGATGTGTACTCCGGCTTACCTCTTACAAAAATTGACGCTTCGCTACTGCAGGCTACTATACTATTTTCAGCACGTATCTATCGTAGGAGGTCATCATCATTCTCTAGCCCTCACCCCAATTTATTTGGGGTCGGCGCAGCATGTCTTCTTCTTCCATACTTCTCTATTGCTCGTCATCTCAGCAGTCACCTCCTTTCTAGCCATTATCATCCTTCCCACAGTCCGTCCATCGTTTGTTTGGTCTTCATCTACTCTTATAGCCACCCACTTTCATACTCAAAACTTTCCTTACGACATTTTCCTCATTCCTCCGCATCACATGGAATTGGAGTGCTGGTTAGCTGCGAGATAAAGAAAGCTGGGTTTCCATGACAACATTCAATTGTGAATAAACATACCTGCTTTTTATTTTATTGGTTAGGGTTTAGAAATTATGTTAAGCACATGTTACAGAGGTAACTAAACTTTTGTTTTAAAAAGCTAGGTATGTTATATGGAATGTTTACTGATCTACCCACCCTGTTAAAAAATGCTGTGGATTTATAAAAACATAATACGTAAAACCAATTAGTAAATCACAAAATGGCAGGATCTCAATTTCCACAACAGGAAAATCCCGTTTCTAATTCAGCTGTCGTTTGCGCAGTTTATCTAATTGTATTTAATAGTGGCAAATTATCACAGCAATTTAAACTTAAGCTAGAAACAAAGAATTCTCCCTGCACTTCGCAGGAACCGTGCATTTAATAGAACGATTACCCGTACTTCACATAAAAGAGCATTGAGCACCTCAATTGAATTGCATTCTTCAGCCGCGGCGGACTTGAATGCGCGTACGCATGGTGACTTCCCTCCCTCCACCAATCGCGGCGCCGCCTGGGAGGGATTAGGCGGAGCCTCGCTAGCCACTCCCACCGCCTTCTACCACAGTATTAAGTATTGAGTTACAGATAATAGAGATCGAATGTTTTACTGTTTCTGTTTTGTTTTTATTAAAGGATTTCATTGAAAACGGAAATTTAAAGATAAGGTCTCAATAGCCGTGAAGGTGCCTTCGTAAGGTCGAAGTCAGTTAAATCGTATCAAGTGTCTCTCACGTCAACGTTGTTAATGTCCTCACTAAAGTGATTGGGTGGATGGTAAAGACATGAGTTTTACAATGAGGTCCTCGGATCTCGTTGGAATTGGTATCTTGTTACAAAAAATTTAATGTCTTTATAAAATAATTACAGGTGTGATGGGAAGACTGACTACTTATACAATTGAGTGTTCCTATGTAAGAACATTTTATAGTAAACTCAAAACTCTTTATTGCATTCATGTGTACATTTAGTTGTTACATACTCGTAGGTATATGTAAGTAAGTTCCCTTTGTTGCCCTAGTTACTACCAATCTTACTACCAGTTGTAATACCGTTAATTTTGATTGCCCTACCTACTACTCCAGTATTAAGTTGTAAGGAGGGAAAAAATAAATTGCCCGTGTTACTACCGTTAGTACTTACACAAAAAAAAAAACAAATTTTGTTTCTAAACAAATTTTTTTTTTCTTAGTAACTCGAACATAAAACAATTGACTTCTAAAATAAAAAAAAGAAAATACAGCGCAATTTCTCGAGGGCGTAGTCTACTGAGAAAAAAAAAAAAAAGTTTCATGTTAACTTTACATATTATTAAAACGAAAATTACCGATTTTCCTAGAATTATATTTTTTAATTTTTTTTTTAAAGTACTAACGGTAGTAACACGGGAAATTTATTTTTTCCCTCCTTACAACCTAATACTGGAGTAGTAGGTAGGGCAATCAAAATTAACGGTATTACAACTGGTAGTAAGATTGGTAGTAACTAGGGCAACAAAGGGAACTTACTTACATATATGTAACAACTAAATAAATGTACACATGAATGCAATAAAGAGTTTTGAGTTTACTATAAAATGTTCTTACATAGAAACACTCAATTGTATAAGTAGTCAGTCTTCCCATCACACCTGTAATTATTTTATGCAACAAAGGGTAAGTTCCAACATGAAACCCGGTTAGGGCACGGCAACGTAATAACAATTCAGTTTGTGTAAAATATTTGAAATAGGTGGTCAAGCTCATTCTTTTATACCTTCGAAACGGCTCAGGTGGCTGTTGTCAAGTACATCATTGTAGCACTTATTTGTGTTAAATAGTATACTGTAGGCAAACCAGTCTTCCCAAGGGGTATCGTATTACCCAGTACTAACTGGGTTGTGAAGGTCAGATAGGCAGTCGCTCCATGTAAAATACTGGTTTTCGGCTGCCTCCGATTAGACTGGAAGCCAACCTGGAAAAGGCTAGGCAGATGATGATGATGATGAGTGTAACATAGGCAAACAAAAACAAGGGTTTAGTTAAGTGAAACAATGGAAAAAATTAAAACAAAAGTTTATTCTGTTCACCTCACACAAGCTCAATTGCTCAGTCCTAAATTACAACCCACATGATGATTGATGACATGATATGATGTTCCTTTGACATGATATCAATACATCTAAAAAGTTGTAATTGCACTACTTCAAAAAATATCTGTTAATAAAAACATACACAATCATAAAAACTCCAGTACACAGTTCATGCACATCGTGTGCGGGCAGTATCTAGCGAGCTATCATGACGACGTCGTTACTGTCAGCTGCGACACGATAGCACGCACTGACACTGATCAACTAGCACAGATGAGACTGTTCATCAATAGTGCCATACTGCTGTGTTTGATATAATATACACAGTTCATGCACAATGTGTGCGGGCATTATCTAGTGAGCTATCATGACCACGACGTCGTTACTGTCAGCTGCGACGCGATATTACACACTGACACTAATGAACTGGCTCAGATGAGACTAGTTCTTTGTTTTATAATACACAGTTTGTGCACATTGTGTGCTGGCACTATCAAGAAAGCTAGTTTGACAACGCCGCGCCGGGGTTTCGACATCTACGTCTTACTCAGTCGTCTATGTCTTATTTACACATTCTCATCCACAAATCTTGTGAAACATCAGTAACTGATTACTGTTAACAAAACAATAGCGAAATTTATCCGATAACTTGCTCATCACCATCCCACTTCCAATCTTTGTACTGTCAATAGCTTATGCCCGCGATTTTGAAATGTCCCACGGGATCGTTCCACCGGGATAAAAAGTATCCTATGTGTTAATCCAGGTTATAAACTATATTTGTGCCAAATTTCATCCAGTTCCATTCAGTAGTGTTGGTGTGAAAGAGTAATAAACATCCACACGTACCTACATCCATCCTTACAAACTTTCGTAATTATAATAGTAATTATACTGTCATTTGTGCAACATATTATTATTCTCCCTCCTTATATAAATGAGACATCACCTTAATATTCACCCACTTTACGGTCATAACATATTTAACACATAACTAATCCGCAATCTTTGGTCTTTGGGAGTTCATCATTGTCACTTAGCTAACCACGCATTGTCATCCAAACTAAACATGTCCGCAAAATTTCAGTTCAATCGAAAACCGGAAAGTAGGTCAAATTTAACTTCTAAGATTTTTTACATAGTTACAGGTGAAGCTTATAAAAGAAAGTTAAAAACACCGTTAAATACATAAATTAAATGTCACTAAAAGATTTTGAACAGATACACCTCTGTCCTACAAAATATTAGGTACTCCTACTTTCAAATCAATTTACAACAAATACTGACAATTTTTGTACCTTTAGGCATAAAAGTGTCAAAATCATGTCTCTTCTTTGCTTTTTATACTCTTCACGCATACTCGGCACTTAACGTTGAAGCTCGAACACAAATGCGGTTTGCAATCACAATTGTCACCGTTAATTCGCATACCCGCGATAACATGTCGCTTGTACCTCTGCTATTAAAATAAATAAAATTACATACATTTAAATGCTTACCTAAATCACGTGTTGCATGGACGACTCCGAGAAACATGAAATGGAATATAAACTTTGCTTTCAAAGAAATAGAAGTTGAAATTGAATGAGAGATCATTGGTGCTGTTGTTTGCATTTTATTTTAAATTATTATTTACTGTGAGCTATTTCTTGGTACTTTACTGACGTAATCCCTGAATTTCTTTATACAGGATTTGTATCTATCGTATAATTTATTATCCTGCAGATAATTATATAATTTATTCATCTGTGATTGTATCTTAGCCACTTACCCTTTTAACCTCGCCTATTAGCAGACCTTTAAGTCAGCAAGACAGTACTTAAGCCGTATCTTGTTTACTCGAATAGGTAGATATTAATAGTTGCAAATTCTCGAGTCATAGCCTTGAACTGGCATTTAGTTAAAACCTGTGGAAGCACTTTCTAAGATCAACACAAGAAAAGGTAGTTAAACGGTCAGTAACACACACAAGTAATAGTTTTACATTTGTCATTTTCTCAACAGCATATAATATTTGCATAAGTACTAGCGTCATCTTTATTATCTGGTTTCTGTTAATAACATAATATCCACTGAATACAAAAGAAAATGAGCCTGGTTTAAAACGATAGAATTTACGAAAAGCATTTTTTCAAAAATGGAAGTCCAAAATGCTACGTTCGAAACGGAGACAAACGAACCCGTGTTTAAAAATACGAAACGTCGGGAACTCACGTACACTCACCATTGTCAAAACACCTTATATAATTTCACACCGACATTTTTTTTGTTGTATTCGTATTTTCGCAGCGTGTGTGTGGTCGCGAATAAAAACGGCGACTAAATACGGGATAATGCGCACTCGAAACGGCAAAAGCAAATATTTTTCAAACACCTCTGAGTTGAACGTAATCTTTTGTGACAGTATAATTTCGGTATCGTTGACAATACTTTAAAAAAAAGTAAGGGGAAGAACGAGGACTTTGTTTAACTCAGCGGGATTTCCGATCACTATGTAATTTGTGAATAATTTACAGCTATAAAGGGAGGCGGAGACGCGGCGCATTATTATGTTGTCACCGTATTTAAGAAAGGTGCGTTTGCGTCGAATTTGTTTTGTTGTCGTGATCTTGATCTCTGACATTGTTTGTCCTTGTAATAGTTTCACTTTAATGTGGATGATAGTTTTATGGCTTCACGGGGATTTGAGCTTATTTCTTTTGCAGACTTGAAAATATTTCGTTAATTTAGTTGATGATTTTCATTTAGTTTAGGATATTTATGAAACCAATTGTGGCTGCAATAGCAAATTTACAATTTAGGTACTGAACCACTAAATGGTGTTTCATGCTCTCTGTCAGCTTCAACATTTGTAATTAGACGATAATATTGCTAAAAAGATAAAAACTACTGCTAAGAAGTGAGATTCCGATTCAGGATTTGTTACGTCTGTCAAAAAGTCTAGCTTCAATATAAAATATTCGTTAAACACTCCTGTTGTAATATTTCGGTCATGGCCGAGCCCTCAATATCTAACATTTAAAATTGGTAATACCGACACCTGTTCGTAATTAGAACGTATTCAAAATTGCCATAACCGAAACGTCAGCCAATCAAAAACGCTCGAAATCCGCAACGGATCATTTCAAATTTCGAATCGATGTAATGACGTAATATATGACGGTTGGTAAAGAAACGAGATACGACGCTCCGGAACGCATACAATTTGTTACCTTTTTAACACGTCATCTATTCCCGAAAACTGACAAAAAAAAGTAAGACATGTGGACCATTATAAACGTGTTTTGTGTTTAAGAAAAGAATCGAGCTTTATGTCATTTTGATACACTCTTAAGGGTCTTTGTGTGGGACTGAATCGAATAGTCTTTTTATTCGTGTGAATTGCGTTGCATCGACTTGGTGTTGAATTGAACCGATTTTTCAAGCTCAGTAGTCGTCCTTTGTTGCTAATGGTTGCCTTTCGTCTTGCCTTTTAGATTGACCTTTATAATTACTACTTTTGCGTCTATTATACGGTACTACGCCTATTAGTGCATCTGTTGGGTTTAAGAAATAGGATACATTTAAAAGATTGGGTGCTAAATTAATCTGTATTTTTTTCTTTCTTCCAGATTTTGTTAAAAGCCATTTTGGTTTTATAAAAAGTTTTTATTAAAAACCCGTGTTTTACCACTTCAGGTTTTGTCCACGCCTTCCGTCCCACTTTGCGCTACAGTTTATTTATAGCTTAACTGAGGGAACCTAACTGAGAGTTGGACCTCTTCAGTTTAAAACTAATCCATCTCCGTCTGGGCCTGCTGCGAAGTCACTTGGTGGGTGTCAGTGGGTTATAAATATACTGTAAACTGAAATAAAATGTAACTGGGATACCTGAATTATTTAAGAAATTGGTACTCAGAAGTGCTCTTGTAGCTAGCAGTAGCGAAGGGTCAATTTTTGTAAGAGTTAAGCCGGAGTACATATCTTTACTGTATAGAATATTATTGGCTAAAGAATACTGACTGTGCCATTTTTCAAAGGGAAGCCGGTAGGAATCGGGTTGTATAGAAGCTTCGCCACTGGTAGCTAGCATTATCTTGATGGTAAGTCTCCCCATATGAATACAGGTTAGTGACAGAGCTAAAACGATACTTCACCACAGGAAATAGTTCAGACCTAAACCCAAATTTGAAGAGACAATAAACAACACAGCTTATAACAGTCCCTCGCTGGACAAAGGCGTTTCTAAAACTTTGCCATAGCACCCTGTGTAACCCAGCCACCTTCTTAAGGTTAATCGGTCCATCAAGCAAACGTATCCATCCAAGATGCCACACTACATTTGCCGATACGTGGATTCCACTCCAAGATTTGTTTACTTCATCAGCCATCTGCCACTTCCACTTGCTCACACTACAAGCTATAACTCCAGTTCATTTCCGGATAATTTCATTAAAGATGTAATACAAAAACTCAAAGCTCCCTGATCCATAGCGCGCCGGGTGACCTTGGATTTGTGGGCAAAACCAGCCTTTAGTATTCACTTTTCAGCTCCATAAACCCAAGACCGGAAGATGTTGCGTTGGAAGGCCTCCCACTAGGTGGACCGATGACCTGGTGAAGGTTGCAGGGATCCGCTGGATGCGAGTCGCACGGGACCGGTCAATGTGGCGACACTTGGGGGAGGCCTATGTCCAGCAGTGGACGTCTTTTGGCTGAAATGATGATGATGATGAAACCGAAGAGTAAATACAACTGCTATAGTTACCACACAGTCTACCAATGAGCGTTAAGGACGAGTTCTAATTTCATAAACGTTATCTAAATTGTCGCAATATTTTTTTCATAGTCATAGCAATTGGGTAAATAGCATTGCTCACAGAGATACGTAATGTTATGTAAAGTACCTCTCTTCGTCTGTAACCTACCATCTTAATGTAAGTCTTTTGTTAGAAACTAAAATATGGCTTATTCATTCACAACACCTGATAAAGCCTTCTAAACTCATGCGCATATTAATGTGACAAGTAACGCCATCTATTAATTTGATGCAGAACTTAATTCAAACTGCAGAAGAATATCATTTGAATATACTGTGCCTAATGCCAAGTTGTACGTCACGTGGTCGCAAGCGCGACTGCTGAGCGTGGGGTCCTGGGTTCGAATCCCGGGTCGGGCAAAAAGGGTTATTGGGTTTATCAGTAGCAGCCTGAACTTTGGAAGTTGGCGGTATGATGCCCCCGTGCCTCGGCAAGCACGTTAAGCCGTAGGACATGCGCCTGATCTATTTCCAGTCGTGTGGGATTGCCGTCCCATCAGACTATGAATGAAAGGAACAGAGAGTGCACCTGTGTCTGCGCACAAACTTTTGCACTATAAGGATCTCCGCTGAGTTTGGCGAAACAGTCAAGTGGGCTGTTATTATTGTTATATTCGAGACATGGCATTGGGATCATTATAGTACAATGTCAAAACCTAGCAGATGATGCTGACTTTCTCAACATCTTGCATTATTATCAGCAACACTATCATAGTTTTCTGACAGACATGGAGCTTTCCCAAAAATAGCGGTTTCCAAATTCAGCACCTTAATTGGTTCAGTTGCTAATACCAAACCTTCTCACTTCATAATTATAAATGGTATATCTTTTACTGATTGATAAATCACTAGCTACTTAGCTGTACTTTGTTTTCTAATTTAGTTTAACTTTCCAGTGGATCAGCTAGTGTCCTTCAACAACAGGCTTGACAAAGAGATTGACCGTTGAGTCGAAAATGCCTAGAGGAGCTAATGGTTCATGAAGGCATTTACGAAGTTCGAACTTCCTATATCACTGAAGTTCAAGCTCGTCGACATATTGTGTACCCTGCCAATCCTAATCTATGGCACTTAGTCTTGTCTTTGACTGTAGCATTGAACGTAGCATTCCCAATATAAGACTCTCCGATCGAATCCGCAACATCTTAATAGGGTCTAAGACAGGCATCGCCGATGTTGGCGATAAGTCTGCGAGGTTAAAATGGGACTGGGCTGGTCACGTTTCTAGGATTGGTGGCGATAGTAACACGGGTCACAGACTGAAGACGGGTGTCGTAACCGAGGCAGGCCCAAGAAACGCTGGCGTGACGATCTGGACTCATTCCTAACAGATTGGTTAGAAGGAGAAGGCAATAAATAAAGAAAACTGGAAAGCCATGGAGGCTTTTGACCAGCAGTAGGACAGAAAGGCCATATTACATATAAAAAAAAAATGTGCATCTTGTTTACTTTACTAGGAGACTTAGCTTTCCTTCGTTTTATTGGCATCAGCTTTTTTATGGCTGAATGCATGATTATGTTAGGGTCTTATTACCTACCGGTACCATTTATACAACATAGGACTCTTCAATGCTACTAATCAATGCATCAGTCTAGTATCAGATCCAGTTTGTTGATCAAGTAGGTGTCATATAAATATCGTTGATTCAAATCGAACGTCCTCAGATTGACCAACATGATTACCCAAAATATTAACTACTGAACCATTTCTAAGAATAAAGTGGATAAAGTCATCAAAATGATTCATTTATTTCTGAGAAGCACCATACAGGTAGTCTGAAGTTTCGACGGAAAGCAGAATCATAATTTTATAAAAACTGTAATTGTATACCCATGATGTTGGGATTGTAGACCTTGATTAATAAAATTGGGCCCTTCTGTAGCCCGGAAATACAATCATTTGAATTGAGGTAGGTGTGAATCAGTTCACCTACCACGAAGACCGTAATGTAGAATCTTAGTTCAGTAGGAAACTAAATTGAAACTTGTACAAACGATAGGTCAAAATAAAATAAGAATATTCAAATTCATCAATTTAATTAAATTACAATTATAATCTAAACAAGATCTTGGATAATACAAGTTTTGAGACAGAATCAGAATAACATTCGTTCTTCAAGATCCCAAAATACAGGAAGACATAACTTTACACAACCTTCATAAACATTAAACATTTTTACATCAACATTAAGGTGGACGGAATGCACAAATTGACTTAGCTATAATTTATATTTACAAACACAAAATGAGATCAGAAAATTTACAAGAATTAAAGAAAAAAACTACAGCTAAATAATACTAAAACCCAAACATTGTAAGGATATTGCAAGACTTTATTTCTACACAAAAATTGCCACTACCGTACTCAGATTTAAGATAGAATCTACTAACGCTCCTCTAGAGGAAGAAACACACAATAAACATTGAATTTAGAATATAAATAAATTCAGTTTAACGCTAAACGCAATATCTGCTCAGAAAACAATTCTTCTCCTAACTATAAATTAGGCACTCGTGGCATGAGTTAAACAGTAAACTAAACCTTAATCCTAGAAGGCACCGTTTTAGGAGTAAAAATCAGTCTTTTTGCATTTGCCACTAATAAACATAATTGCTAATTCTCATCTTCTGTATCTAAGCTGTCGATTGGAAAGTTCGGATTTAGCAATGGACTCTTTCCATTGCTGCCGCTCGGAGATGTGTTCACTGATGATATTCCAACAAGGTTGTGTGTGAGACTGTGTCGTCTTAAGTCGCAGTTTCTTCTAAACACTTTCCCACAAGACGAGCAGTTGTAAGGCTTTATGTCAGTGTGTGTCAATAAGTGGGTCTTGAGATTCGACCTTTGGTTGAAACTTCTGCTGCAGACAGGACACTTGTGGGGAGATTCTTCCATGTGTAAGATTTTGTGGACCGCTAGCGTTCTGGACTGACAGAAACCCTTGCCACATTCCAGACACTTGAACGGTTTCTCCTTTGAATGGATGTACCTGAAAGAAAGATTTATTGTTAAAGCTTTTTTGTCTTTTTACTATTTCATTTAGAAATTAATGGAAACAAGTAATAGTTTTCTCCGTTTAACACTCAATATAAAACGATGCAATGTATGAAAGAATGCTATAATCGATGTGCTGTTAATAGTCTTTGAAAACATCGTTTCTTTTGCTCGAAAGTAGTAAAATGTTCACACAACAAAGTTACTAGAAAGACTAATAGAGAGTCTCAAAGTCTCTTTGACTTATTGTTCGAGCTGTAGACATTGAATACTTATGCGAACTAGGTACATGTTTGTAAATCTATCCAACGGCCTATTAAAATCAGTTACGTTAGTTTATTACAGATGATTTTCACAAAGTGACTGCTGTTAAACTTGCTGTAGACATATGACACGTTTGAAAATATGTAAACTTTAATGGGTAAAGAAGCAACAGATGCAATAATTGTGACGGTATAACTAATATTCTGTGCAGAATGTCCAGTACAAATTTAGCTCCTTCATCTAAATGGTACTGATGTATCTACAACGTGTTGTTGAGATGAGTTGAGCTGAATAAATACATCATGTCTGTAGGCGCCGAAACATTCGCTCTCGCGTGTTCTGCGCACCTTGTGGGAGCAGCCGGGAAGCAAACAAGAGCCCCAGGGTTATTGGTAATAAATTTCAGTTCTCTCCCAGCTTTATTTCCAATATCATTAATTTACACCCTTACTTTAAATTTGCAAAACACTATCGAAACAAACGAGGTGAATTTATTAAATCCCAAGACTTAAACGTCCAAATTTATCCATACAAAAACACTTTTCGAGAAACCATAAATTACTTATTATTGGATTTACACCCAGTAAAAACAGTATATAATTACGTGGACGTAAGTTTTAATTATAATAAAACATATGGTTTATATTTCTCACAAATGTTGATAGCAACTGATTTCAAATTAAATTTACTATACAACGTATAATTAACACACCGGGTAACGTGTAATCAATAATAACGCAGCACGAGGGACCAGCGATCGAGTGTACAATTCGAGAAAATTATCTCCGTATCGTATAAACAAACAGACTCGAGGCAAGAAAATTACGAGCCGTTCAAAGTAACGTAATACATGTAATAATCGTTGGGATTAGTTAGATCGGTGACGATAAAGCTGGGTTACAAGATGATGAATGAAATAATAATTTCAATATTAAAACACGCGATGATGATGGTGATTAAGACGAGCCGGGCGCGCGTGCAGTCGAGCGTACCGTGACAGCGGCGCGAGCGCCGCGTTAGGCCTAACTCGAACCAACGCGACAACACTGATTAATTAAGCTCGCAATGCAGACCGATGGTCTATGAAATTCACATTCTCCGTACCAATTATTTATTGATACTAATGAAAATAAACCGTGCATGAATAAGAAAATTAGGACCGCAAAAATCGACGTTCAAATGACTAAACAAGCTACAAATTAATTTAAGTCCATTATCCTTTCAATCTACACAAAAAAATCTCAACATCTCGAACATCGAAACTTGATTTTGTATGCGGAGAATATTTACCGAGGTTTTTTTTATTTTTTTTGTCATCCATATTAATCCTCACGTCAGGATCACCACGTGCTTTGTTAAAACCCGTCGAAGGCCCGCTCCGGTCCATTATAATGTATCGTGTCAACGGACATCGATTGAACATCGACAGGCCGGGCCGAGCCGGGCTCGGGTTAACCCTCCGGCGTCTACACGAAATTTATTTTATTGCCACAGAGATACGGTGATTTGGGAGGAAATCGCCGAGAGACAGGTGTAAAAATTCAACACCTTTAGTTCTTTTTGGGTGGGGATCTCGAGGAGATAAGTGAAGAAATAGATTGAGAGCTGTTGTAACACTATTATCATATTTATTGTGTTCGAGATCCGTGATGTTTGGAATTCGAATTCTTGTAACGGTCACTAACATCTTATTTGAGTGCATTGTAGAGACGTTTTAAAAGGATAAATATTTTGATATGAAAAAAGATATGCTCAGAGATTTATATGGAATGCAAAGGAGTCGGGAAGAAAACAAAATGAAAAGCCAAAATTAAAACATCGTCTCTCGTGGGATTAGCGGCGGTTTTGTGAAATAATTTACGAGCGTGACGAAAGAGTTGTCGATACCATCTGCTCGGTCCATACTTAACCCTTTTTGTTTTAAAATATTTTTATTCGTTCCCCACCATTATTCAAAAGTTTCTCATAATGTTTCGCGTTGAAACCCCACGACCAAAATCTTTTATTGATATCGAAAAATGAGTATCGTGAACCTTAAAATGTTTCTCGACACGGTTATAAGATTATTTTATCTTATTTGTGAGCTCCGCCACGGGGTACTTTTGTAGTAGAAAACATAAATGAACCTTAGTTTTATCTAAGAAAACAAGTATTAAAAAAACTGCTTCAGAAATCAACAGATGTTTGATTACAACATAAAACGTTAAAGCCTAATGAAACATAAATCATGGATAAGATACGGCTTTGATTTTATTGATTCATTAGTAGTTGTCGTTTCCATTAAGTGGAACCCCCTTGAAGACAGGTATAAATTCAAAATTATGAGCTTGAAAGAGTATGACTTTTAAAGAGAAGATAATATGCAATATATTAGTCAAATTGATTTCATTATCTTTAATAGTTATTAACGATAGAAACACTAAAACAACTGAATAATATTGTTGTTACCTGTGATCTCTGAGGTGATCTTGCCGTCGGAAAGCTTTCCCGCAAATGTCACATGAGTATGGTCGTTCATCTGTGTGTGTCCTTTCATGAATAAGTAAGTTGTATGACTTCGTGAATTGTCTGTTACAGAATTTGCAAATAAACTGTTTCTTCGTTCTAGGCCCACTTCCTCCAGTCTTCTGTTTATTAGATACACTGCTGCCTGTCGATGACGTCGAACTGTTCGTTGATTTTGAAGAGTTTGAAGCTTGTGGAGACAATGGGGCTTGTGATGGACTTCCATTCATTTGTTGTTGATACATTGCGTTCATAAGAAGACTGGGGTATCCATTATCTAGATTCTGTGATGAACTATATCCATAACCTTTCGATGTTGATTCCAAGTGCTGCTCCAATGTGAATTCATCTTCATTATCTAATAGGGCCAAGTCTTCTTCTACTTCTTCAGATAAATCAACGTCTTCTGCTGCAATGGCGTCTGATAGTGGGTATTCCTCGGGTGTCTTCGGTGAGAATTCTTTAGACGTATCCGACGCATCTATTTCACTTATTTTTGCACTTGCCGTCGCTATCCTCAGAATATCTTGTTTAGATGATGAACTATTTTCTGATGTATTTGGCTGAGTTGTGTTGTTGACCGAAGATACAGATGTCAAACGTTGTAGAGTCAAATAAGATTCCAAAGCTTGTAAATTCAACGCGGCTGCAGCCGCCGAATTTGACGGTAACAATGCCGCTTGCTGTAGCGAGTTCATCATTGCATTTTGAAGAGATATTACTACTCCTTGTAGCGATCTTTGAAGCATGTTTTCTTGTAACAATGCGGCTGATGCAATGGATAAGTTAATGTTTGTAGATGGAGAAGAACTAGGATTCTTACTTGCGTTTGTTTTCGTGTCCGAATGCGGCGACGGTGGGTCAGCAGCCAACAAACCGTTCATGTCTGTTGTTGTCTTGGTGTCCTGTATCTGCAAGTTGTTTTTCAGCTTGATGATGGCGCTTTCCAATGAGTTTAACGTAGATTTGCTGGATCTTGACGAACTTTGTTCTTGCATTGTGAAACTTTGTCAATGTGGGGTCGATATCATCTGCAGACTTCCACTGGTACTATGTGCACGTGTTGTGAGGGGGGGCGCGGCGGGGGAGGTATCGCGTGCGCGTGCGCTGTCCGAAAGGCACGCTTCGTGGTGCGGCGTGCGAGGCGGCTGTGAGGCGCGGCGCGACTGAGCCGCCGGGCAGCCGGCGACCGCCCCGCCCCCACCTCGTCCCTCGCCTGTCTTCCCGCCTCACAAAAGCTCTCTATTTTAGGCAACTCTTTGTACGCAGTAATGGTCACCTCACGCTGCCCTAACGACAGACACGTCCATGAGAAAACGTTGCGCCAGATTTGTTGTAACCCCTTTCAAGTGTAATGAGATTCTGAATGGAATCGTTCGGGCTATGGGAAAACAATGTGATGCGGCGATCGCTTCGCTTGTTTTGTCAGTGGGTCACGCGCATCGGTAAAGGGATAATTGAGTGAAGTGCCGTACTATACGGTTCGGAAAAAAATCACCTGTACTTAATATATTGTTGATTATTGGTGCCGCAAACAAATGCAATTAAGAAATAGATCAGGGACAATAAGTATGTCCTTTGCCTCTTGCTTTAATAAAGATGTATCTGTATTTCTGTAAAGATGCTGTCTTAACACATTCAGACATTCCACACATCATATATCTGAATTCAGCGCTAATTTCAAAACAGCCCGTAAAATTAGACGGTCCTGTTATTAAGATTTAATGTGTTAATAAGCGTTTAAAATATAATAGCATAGAATTACCATGGTAATTCATGACGTCGAATTTATTGAACATCACTTTATTGTCACTTCGTTCAATTTTATGATCCCTTTATGAATTATGTCTAAGTCTGTAACTATCATTGCTAAAATTATATTTATCATACATAATGACCTATAAAATATTTATCAGACATTTAAGTCTAATCGTATAATGAGGTACTAAATTTGTTTTAAGACCGAATTAAGGTGTTCGAAATTTATGCTTGATGTTTGAAAGTCATTAGTGGTATTATTAAAGACTTTTGTAATTACAGAAATTTTATTTTATTTTACCACTTTTTTATGCTTACGCAAATAAATAAATCAGTTTGTAACAATGTCTAATTGAAGGCTGCAGAAACTTTAAGAGAGTGAAGTATCTCAATGTTATCACTAAAATTATAATTAATTGAAGCCTCAACTAAAGTCTATCAAAATTAAAGCTATTGGATTCTTCTTGTTGTTGTTTCAATCTTTTTTAATTCAATTTTCCTTGTAAAATTGTGACAACAAATGTGTAAACCTTCTTCATAATTATGATGTTAGCTGTTTTTTTTTGGATGCATGATCATTGGATGCATGAAAAGTTAAATATATAAATTATGTAGTCGTACGCGGAATGATATAAACAAAAAAACTTTGGTTGGCCCGAAAATAGGCAATGCCTTTATTTAGGGCACTAATGCAAGGATTTACAATTGGAAAAAATTAAAACATCGAATATGTTTTAATTTTTTGTGCTGTAAACATAAATTAAAACAATCCTTCTCTATTTAAGATTTTAAACTATCATGGTCACTAAGATTACTATTAATACTAACGGGATATTTACCATGTTTACTGTTTTCTATGAGTTCCCGATATTTCGGCGCTGCAAGCACCATGATCACGGATAAACTGAAGTTATTCCGGGTGGGTGTTTATGAGCAGACAAATCGGTCTGTCTGTCGGACAATGAATCGGACAGTGAGTTTCGTGTGTCGGGAGCAGAATCGAGAACTCGCAACTCGATTCTGCTCCCGACACACGAAACTCACTGTGTCCGCTCGCGAACTTTTCGGCAAAGTTCGCGAGCGGAGTTGCGAGTGACAGTGGTAGCGGTACTGAGTGCAAAAAACGAACACGAACCCACCCGCAATAACTTCAGTTTATCCGTGATCATGGTGCTTGCAACAGCGCCGAAATATCGGGAACTCATAGAAAACAGTAAACATGGTAAATATCCCGTTAGTAATAATAGTAATCCTTCTCTAAACTACAAATGGAGTTGGTTACACTTCTTTCATCTAGTTCACGGGCATATACCTACGTATGCCCTGGCAAACGATAAAATATCTGTGTTGTCGTTATATTTTCATTTTTTTTATTGTAGACACCTGCTAATACATACACACGATACGATATTTTTTGTCCCAACACGAATCACAATACAAAAGTCAGTTCTTTATGGTTTTACGTGCGTCAACCTTTGCCATACACTTAGCAAGAATGGTGGATACTTCGTTTCCACTACGCTTGCCCTGTTAGTCCAAGTACCTATAGCAAAATCCTCTTGTTTCCGATTCGTAGAATGTCAAGTTATATTATATACTCCTAGGTTTCTTCTGCAATAAAGCAACATGCTCTGCCCATATGGGGTATTTAACACCTTTTGCAAGACTTATGTTGTGCAATGTATATTTTCATGTCTGTGTGCTTCTTGAACCAAAATAACGACCGTCAGTATTTTCTTTATCCTTCAAGTATTCATTTTTCTCTTTTTGATACCATCCTTCTTTGTCGTTTTCGTATTTAAGGCATTTCATGCACTTTCGCGGAAAAACAAATTCTTAAAAGCCTTTTCTCTAACATTTCATTTCCTCGCCTTTTCGTACTTTCTTTGTATATCTTATATAACTTCCTTGAGTTCTGTCTTTCTGTCTCTCTGTTTGTTTGTGCCCGGTAATCTCCGAAACAGCTGGACCGATTTTGAAGGGCTTTTATTGGCAGATAGTTGATGTTATAAGGAGTAACTTAGGTAACTTTTATTGACGTGACAACGTCTTATAATTCGATGGAGCCGGCTGCACGCACGAAAAAATGAGGCGTTACCTCGCTCGTTCCATAAAACAATTGCTCAACGCACATTCATTTTTTGAAAAATGCAACCATTCCATCAGTATTTTCTTATGATGTTGTCACGTTCAACTATCGTCAGTAAACCGACTTTACAGACAACCGATTTTTTTTTAGAAACAAGATTATGGTTCCTTGAAAAAAAACTCTTGAAATTGGTAACAAAATCTGATTCAAATAGAGAAGTAATATTTTGTAATAATTTCACGCGGACGAAGGTCACAGGCAACAGCTAGTACCTAATCATCATCATCATGATGATGATGAAGCTGCTGGACATAGGCCTCCCCCAAGTGTCGCCACATTGACCGGTCCCGTGCGTCTCGCATCCAGCGGATCTCTGCAACCTTTACCAGGTCATCGGTCCACCTAGTGGGAGGCCTTCTAAAGCAACGTCATCCGGTTCGTGGTCGCCACTCCAGAATAATATATAGTACTTAATACCTATAACTAATAGATAAATTGCTTAAGTTCTGTTCAGTATGAAGTCCTTTTCCATTAATGAAGTTACAATTGTACTGTTAATGAGTAATGAGCTAATAATATTACTAACCATGAACAAATTGTAATGTAGATTTATTATTACACACATACATAAGTAAGAAGGTATATCGAACAATGAAACCGCTCCTTTGAGAAGTGCCGACGTAACTGTGTTAAGATTTCTTGTAGTCAAGTTAGTAAACTGCACTGTAACTTTTGGAAATATTGCTCAGTAATTTATGAGACGGTGGTGTTCTTAAGTAGGAGATATACGAGTATGTGGCCGAGGTAGATCATAGAGGATGCCACCAGGACTTCCATAATTATCTTCTTTTTAAATTGGCAAAGAGTATTGCAGGGTTGTGATCTTTCTTTATCGTGTGGTTAGTGCCTAACCTGGTGTCAGAGTTTTATGCCGCCCATGGGCCTCTGACTTGGCTTTACATGCTGTCGAGAAATATCTCTCAGGCATGCTGGTTTCCTCACGATGTTTTCCTTCACGGAAGCAAGTGATAATTATACAATACGCACATGTATCCGAAAATCAGAGGTGCGTGTCTTGGGTTCGACTCACAACAATTCGAGACCTATGACTTGTCAGTCCGACGGTCACACCACTAGATTATCACTGAGGGTTATGACAGAAAAATAAAGGATAGCTGTGGCCCAACTGAGGGATAGTACGGACTAGTTATTAAATAATACAAATTTTGAGGAAGAACATTGTCCGAAATAACAATGTATTTTACTATAGATTTTCATTTAACATCGAACTTGGCTGTGTTTTCTGACTGAAAAATAAAGGAAAGCTGCGGCCCAGCTGAGGGACAGTATGGACTAGTTATTAAATAATACAAATTTTGAGGAAGAACATTCTTCGAAATGACAATTAATTTTACTATACATTTTCATTTAACATCGAACTTGGCTGTGTTTTCTGACTCTGCCATCAACAGTTTATTCCAATGATTTGTGTTAGAGTCAGCTTCTTGTCAAATAGAATCCGACGAAACATCACCATTTTTTTGTTAGTAGTCACTATCATTGACAATTGTATGAAATATGCTAGTTATGGCTAAAAAGGGACCAATGAGATGACATGCTGCATATACCTAAAATAAATTGGGGTACGCGCGCCTCAAAGAGTGTCAGCATAATGACGGGGCCTAGCCCGGTCTAGAGGGCCAAAGCCTGCCGGGGTCGCGGGACTCATAGAATTACCGTGACCCTGGAACATAAAGGGCTACTGAAGGACACCGTGGATTTTAGTCAGTACAAGTCTGACAGTCCCTCCCGCTCTGCCCTGGGTGGGAGAACTCATTTGATGATTTTACCACGTTAAAAAAAAAAAAAAAGGGTTGAAGAATGATGACGATAGTTGACAAATGATAACCCATCCAAAAACTAACCAACTCATATACGGACGCTTTAACAGTGGCTGGTTACCTGCTTGTAGCAGACTACCTACTGGATATTGTAGGTGAGGATACAGACAAAAGTAAAGCAAAGCTTCATCATCATCATCATCATCATTTCAGCGGAAAGACGTCCACTGCTGGACATAGGCCTCCCCCAAGTGTCGCCACATTGACCGGTCCCGTTGAGCAAAGCTTAACTTAACATAATACAGCAAAGGTACCATACACTTACAAGTATTACTTAACTTACAGTCTTGTCTATCACTTGACTTGCTATAGCACCAACGGACAATACTATCGAACCATCGTCATGGGTACTGCTCACAAACAAAGCCCCATGCTCCAATAGAGCGTTGCAACTGCAACAATTGACATGAGAAAATGGGAAGTACGGTTTATTGCAATGAAAGATTGGGATGTCCAAATGTAGGTTTGTTTTTTGTATAAGGCAAAAAGCTTGTGTGAAAGATGATGCTGGTAGAGAGTGGTGAATACTAAGATGACTGCTGATAGCATCTATAGATGGGGGGAAAAGACGTGCTGTGCTAGGCACAAATAAACTGGGATAGGGACAGGAAGATGAAGAGAACAGTTCTTCAGAGCATAGGCATAATGACGACGATGAGAGACTACTGGGGAAAATGCCTCCTCTTTATAAAAAAGACTGTGATTCATTCACCACGTAAGTAAGAAACAAACTCCTACTTTTTACTTTTGACAGCATTGTAAAATAGTTGTAATAATGGGTGTAAATAGACCCTTAACATAGCTGCAACGCACTTGTTTTCCCCGTCTTTGCGATCATTTTATTGTTCTAGACCATACCTGGGAACCTTCTAGTTACTAGTTGGTTTTTTTTTTTAAATACATTTTTTAATGTGAGATTTTTACTTTACACACCTCCACGACCCCGTACTATTCAATCCATCCATCAGTACAATGTTTTGAGTGCTTTCCATCGAGTCCTACCGTAACACGTGATTTTTCACCCCAAAAAAAAAGTCGTTTCCCAGCAATAATTTTTGCGTAAAGTTACTTAGTTTGATGTACAGAATGCTTGATTGACGGCTATGTGAAGGGTCTGTTTACACCCAGTACAGTTCGCTAATCGCAGTTTAAGTTCTGAGTATGAATGTGGATGGGTATAAGAGTAGAGGAGGGCCAAATAACTATGGATGGATTTTGTAAAGGATGATATGGCAAGAAAGGAGGTCTCTGATGAGATGACGAGTAATAGAGAAGTATGGAAGAAGAAGACTATTGCTAGAAGTAAATACTAAGATGACAGCTAGGCACAAATAAAATGAAGAGCAAGGGCAGGCCAATTTTGCAATAAAAAAATAAAAAAGGCATGCTGCTGCGAACCCAAGTGAATTGGGATAAGGGCAAGAAAATGACGATAGTCCACTATTCGCAATAATTTGACGTCAATCATAGGACAGAGTCGAAGCGAAGTAATTTGACTTTGACAGTCTTCCAACTGCTGAAAAATTCCCTACATTAAAGCCATTACTGAATGACGTTATCCTCCCACCTCCTCCAACTTTAGTTAATGATACAAGTCACAAACAAATCTCATGAAGATGTACAAGCAACCAAAGCACGAGATAATCCAGTTCACGACACGTGTCGTACCACGTACGTTAATTCGCGATAGCCCGAGCACGAGTTGGTTCTCACGCCGCTGCCGCCCGGGGGCAGAGCGAGCTCACGACTTACTGCAGATATAAAATTAATTTATCTATAAGTAATACGTCCATGTACTTAGATTATGAGACGGGAAATGTTTTGAGAGAACTTTACTTGTGTAGGCGGCTTTGGAATGGAGATTTCGGGTTTTTTGTGTGTGAGACACCGCCCATTAGGTATGACCGAAGTATAGTTTAGCTTGTGATATGAAACTCGTCGCAGGATTAACAGATCCTATCAATGTTATTGTACCTTTAGGTAAAGGTTGTTCGCTAAACATAAATATTCATTATATTACGTACCGCAATTTCATAATATATACTCTTTATAGTAAGCGCAAGTTCCTCTGTCCATCAATGTTCTATTCTGAGCGTAAGTCACTATTAGCTGAGGGCTTAAAAAGTCAAAAGTGAGTCACTTTTCTACATTGTTTTTCAATAGGATTGAAATGAGGTTTTGGCTCTTATTTATTTAACACTTCAAGCACAAAGTACAGAGGCGGACTTAATGCCATAGGCATTTTCTACTAGTCAACCTATGGGTGATGCCGAGACAAACAGTGGTAGGTGTATATATCTGCAAAAAAATTAATTTATTACTAAGATAAACTACATGCTATGCTGTCTTAGATTATACAGGGTGGAAAAAATCTGATGTTTCCTACAATTGTGTACCTACACGGTCAATAGCTATAAAACGGCTGATTATTAAAAAAAAATACCGATGGAATATTTCTATGGGGGGTTCAGAATGATGCACTGAATACGTAGTAAGCGTTTCTACGTCGGTAGGACACCGATGTAGAAACGCTGTTTGTCAATCCAATACATTTTTGGCTTTCCATCACAGTTGTCGACCATAGAATGCCACGGAGTCGAGACCCTCAGGTCTGGAGTACCGACTGGACGGTGTTGTCTATCGCAGTCATCTGTAATAGTTATCCTGCTCAACTTGTCTCAAAATTCACATCGCTATTTGAAAATTGCATTACGAAGGCTTTATTCACAAGGCAATAAGACCCAAAATTAAGCTGTAGAAGTTAAAGAGTTACTCGTATATATATAACCCGCTGAAGGCAGGGAAAAGTGAGAATGTTGATGTTTGAACATCCAGATTAGAATTCAGCAAGATCAATCGAGAAGACGTTGAGTTGGAAGGCTTCCCACTAGGTGGACCGATGACCTGGTGAAGGTTGCGGGGATCCGTTGGATGCGAGTCGCACGGGACCGGTCAATGTGGCGACACTTGGGGGAGGCCTATGTCCAGCAGTGGACGTCTTTCGGCTGAAATGACGATGATGATGATGAATGAGGATGATTGAAACATAGGTCTCTATTTGAACCAAATTATTACATACAAGAAATTATGTGAGAAATCAACTCCAGTTTCTTCTGTCGCGTAAATACTAACGTTATCATGATATATATGTATCTAGATGTGTATCTATACCTCTTAATAGTTACTCTGATCTTACTGAACTTGATATCTCAACTAATCGTCGTTCCAACACACTCTCGCTTTCACATACATAATAATCCAAGCCATTCCTCATACGTCATTATTAATTTGTATAACTCCCTACAAACTTTACCGACTGTGACAGGCCGAAACCATAACAATTTTTCACCTTAAAATTTAATAGGAAAACTAATACGGCCATAAACTTACTTAGAAGCGGGACATTACTCAATATCAATAACTTAATTTCCTGCGCCATCAATCTTTAGATTGGACTGATATCAAGTTGAGTTTATCACAATTTTATTACCGCATATGTCACTCCCACCGAAACTAAAACAATGTGGTCACACTAGTTTATATATTGTGTTGGTACTTTGGCTTTCTCCACGCTATCTAGTGATTTACCGACTCGCCAAACGTGTCTGGCACTTTTCGGTAGATTTTAGTTGAATTAGGTACTATCCATAAATTATTGAGATCGATTTGGTCGCCCTATGCTGTAGGTTACTTAAGATGGCGGCAACTGTTTATTTTCTTTCCTTAATTGTAAATATTAGGTTGAGAAATAGGTATTATATATGGCTAGTGACCTTTTAAGACCTTTTAATATTGCTTTTTGCCTAATATTTAATTCCAAATGCTTAAGAAACCGATAAAGCATCTCTAAGTTGATTATTTCGTTTTTTAATTAAAACATATTTTATTTTTAATCAGACGCTTAAACGTGTTAATTAATATGTATTAATTTTCTTCCAAATGGCTGCTACTTTAAAATGATAGCATTAATTTATTTCTGTATTTTGAGTACCTACAGCACGACAAGATATCGTGAGACAGACACGAATATCATCCGGATTAACATAACGCATTTGATTCAAATACGACAGAAGTATATTCCTCTACACTTCTAAATAAAATCAACGACGGAACCCATTACCGAAACCATAACAGACATAAAGCCATTACATGTTCCATGCCCTCATATGGACTCATTGACACCATTTCACTTCGGTACTTAAAGGTAAATTATTATCAGGTCATAGGTCGAACCCCATGTGTATAGGTCGTTATGATAGCTTGATGAGGATAAAACAGCCACAGTTTTGATTGAGTTAGTCTGTACAGTTGAAGTTATTACAGTTTATATGTATGTGTTTATTAGATGTGAAGTTCTGAGAGTTTAATAGAAGGTAGATAACTGAACGAGTTGAAAATGTTGATGGAGGAACAGGGAAATTCGTTTTGCTAGCAAATGGAAGTCTTGTTTGATCAACGAAAATACACCTCCACACTCAACGAACACCTCTGTCTAACCTTTCGAAGATTACAGGCATGATGGTACCTTATGTTTGTAAATACGAAGTCTTCAGTTCAAGTCTTTATAAGCTTTGATTACTATCTTTCTACTATAGCTACGTATGAAGCTGTTATTAGCCCAACTTTATCTAAGAAGTTAATTTTGTTAGCTTAATAACTTTGCGTAGTGTCCATAAGTGCAGTTTCCTTTTCTATCATTTCACACAATGCATCATCAAACTGGTCTTCACAACCAAGGAGGTATTATTCTCCTTCGCCGTGCCGATGATTTCCTTTATTCTATAATTCAAATTTGCTTCGACCATATCGACGGTGTCGTGTGTCGTGGTGACAGTGTGTAGTGACTTCGTACAGATCAAGCAGATTAGATAAAATAAGTATTAATTTTAGTACCACTAAGTAATTTTCATTTTCTGACTACCTGCAATCACTGTCAAGCATAAACACCACACCACACACAACTCGCGTATTCTTTGAAGCTCATACTCCAAGACGTACCTCACTTTATTCATTATCTAATCACGATTCACCTTTACGCCATCAGTTCGCCATAAAACCTCCTCCTTCAAACACGATGGGCTTACAGCGTGTAATAGTCGCCATACTTCACAGATACCGTCCAAAATTATCCGTTTAATCATAACAAGCCCGCCATTATTGCCCACGTTGCCTGATAGACCTCTATGTGTGATATTGTGGTGTTTTGTGTGGTGGTTTAAGTGAGAGTAAAAAGTTCCTTTTGGACTTAATTCCAGCTCAAAGAATCATCATCGTCTCATACTGTTAGACCTACGCCACACTTGACGGAAATTCCGACGCCGAACTTCCATTGCGGTAAATCCGGAACAGAGGGTGAGCGGTCCGCGACGGGACGACCGATGATCGACGCGGAAGATCCGCGTCAGAATTTCCGCCAAGTGAGGTGTAGGTCTAACAGTATGAGACGATGATGATTCTTTGAGCTGCTTCAGCTGCCGCTGCAGATCGCACAAGTCACCTCGGTAGAACCTGACCGTAGCAAATTGTCCAATTCAATTTAAACCATATTAGCATTTCATCCTGCAAAGGCTCACCGCTGGACAACCAACATGCCTCCCTCAAGCGTCGCCAAATCAACCGGTCCCTCAATTCACCTTAAAACACGTTCCCTCTTATAACTTCCACCACACTTCGGTTATGCAACGCGTGGCATCGTGCGTGACCGCGGCGTCGCCCACACTGCGCACGCGCGTATACAATTTGCATTCAGATCCGATGCCCAAGCTTACAGTTGTTGAGTACAGAGCTATCTCTATACTCTGTTACTGTTGGAAATTGATTGCTGATTGTAATATGGGGTGTCCAATCCTACGTGCATTTAAGTAAGGCGGTGGATGATGGCTGGTTCTTTCTGAAAAGATCAAAGAGTACTGGTTTTATAGATCATCTTTTGCTTTAAAGCCAATGTTGGCAAATCAATGCAACCTTTAGGTGGACAATCCTGAAATACTTATAATCGCCAATTTTTTGGAAGCTTTTGATGAATAAGGACAATAATCCTGAAATTCTGTACTGAAATTGCCCTTTTACCTTTGTTATCTACAAAGGTAAAATGACAATTTCAGTTCGAGAAAATATTTAGGACGTAAAAGCTAAGCACATCGCCGACGAGGTCGACCACGGCGAAGGTGGTGTGACGGATCATGTTCGCGGGGCAAACGTGGTCAGAAATTGCAGAGAACAGAGAGGTTTGGAGGGAGAGAGAGGAGGCCATTGCCCAGCATTGGGATACAATGTAGGCTTACAAAAAAAAAGAAGCTAATAAGAATTTTGATAATTTTAAATTGTAAAAATATGTAGTAACTGTTTAAGATGTTTCCCGCAAGGGAGCAAAAATCAGTCCACAAGAAGAATACGAATACTGACTTCTTCCTAGATAAAAATAAGTCAAGTTTTAGTTTTTTTACTATTAATATTAATGTGATTGGCATCCATCTTACGATATTAACAAATTATGCAGTAATTGAGGCCAGTGAGATGAATTAACAGATTAGTATACAGTTCAAGACTTGTAAAATTATGGACTTGTTTTTATCACCGCATTGTTACGGAATAGCTTAATTACGCCAGTCTGTCTGTATGAGCTAGCTAGACTAATGTTTGTCAACACTCAGTAAAAAAATTGTCGTTGTAACTCTGTAGTAGTAAAAAATTGTGACATATTAAGTTGATTATGACAACCGTCCTTATATCAATTTTAATAATATTTCTTGTTTCAATTTGAATATTTTTTTTTTGCCATAACTTATTGTCACCAAAACTATTTATTATTGACATTATCGTATTTCATTAAAGATTGACATTACCTGACATTACCTAACGCATTTTTATTAAAATTGATATTATTTACCTTTAGAAGCATAGAAGCCGGACGGTGTCATGCCTTTAATGCTGAATCTAATGTTCAAAAGTACCAAACATTGTTCTAATGGTCCCATAACTGCACCCTTAGGGACACCAGAGAACCTCCTTTAGATTAATTTACCTAATTGGCAAAAGCCTCCTTTAAGTGTGTATTTGTACGCCAAATGGCAAAACATAGAGAAACTATGATAATATATGTATAATAATTATTGTAACATCTTGCACGCTGTTGCAACCTATGTTTACAAATAAAGACTATTGATTGATTGATTGATTGATATAGTTTATATTTGCAGTCTCTCTGTGACTTTGTGGATTGGCTACCATATTTAGCACAAAATGCGTTGTTTCCTTTAGAAAATCTTCCAGTATTGGTTCATTTCATGTATCATTTTGGAGTCTCCTAATACAGGCTTTTACTTTGCTTAAAAGGAGGCTCCAATCAACTTGTCCTGTTACTTTTGTTATGAAATAAACAATTTATTTTTTATTTTTTTATCCTTATAAAATGATTAAGAAGTTTTTGCTAGAATGTTCTAGCGCGAAGTCAGAAAGTGGCGCCGGTGTTTGAAAAGTTGTATTTTAATCGGTTGTTATAATATGGGCTTGGGAATGTGACAAGGAAAATGTCGTGAGGAAAGTTTTGAATGTGAATGTGCATGGCTAAAAGAGTAGAGGAAGACCAAAACACTGGATGGACTGCGTAAAGGATGATATGACTGGAAAGGAGGTGACGAGTGCTGTGGTGTTATTGCGCTGACACTAATTAAATTGGGCTAAGGGCAGGAAAAAGATGATGAAGAATGTTGTGAACAGAATATATTCAAAATCTTCTCCATCCAAGTTTTAACCTTTCTGTCTTACAAACATCTCCGATGTGTTCCTATCTACGGAATATCTGTAAAAGGCAATATAAATACGAATAAAGATAAAGTGAACACGCATTTCTAATCTCGCTCCGATATGGCTGAACATAAGTACAAACAACTTTACTATCATGCGTTAGAGGTTGAAACAGAGATGTTGTATTCCTAATTTATCTTATGTTCCTGACTTATGTACTAGGCTTCTTTAATGAGGTGTGACTGAAATGCTTCTCGGTTGTCTTTTATATGCATAATATTCTTGTTTAGAATTAACTAGCTTTTGCAGCATCTAAGTTAGTACTTACCCTTCATCGGTTTTGCTATTGGTCACCTTTCCAGGTTTACTAATTTTAGTTTTTTGTGTGTAGTTTTTTTAATGATATGAAAGAGAAAGGAGTAAATGATGCCGTGACGTCTGAAGGGGAGAATGGAAGAAGAAAACGTGTTGCTCCGAACCCAAGTAGAATTGGACAAGCGCAGGAAGATTATGATAATGTGTAGCTTTTTGAATGAATCAGGGTAATGTAAACAATAAGGTCGTTAGTATTAGCGTCAGGAAATTCAGGTGAAGGCTCGGTGTATAGTGCACAAAGAGATATAAAAGACATAAAGAGCGGACATTGGGAATATTTCGTACAAAAATTTTGATCCCGAACATTTTCGAATTTTACACACGAATGCTATCGTACAAGCAGACGTGTGATACTACACAGAACGATTTGTTACAAAGTAGTAACAAGTATTGGATTACTATTTTCTTCGTTTTGTCCCGCCTATTGCTCGTAAATATTTGAACGTCTTTGATAGTGCATTAGCTTCATTGTGTTATAAAAAATAGAGTTGCATTTTAAAAGTTAGTTAAATAGAAGTAGAATCAATCTATTCTACTTCTATTCAACTCTAGTCTTCTGGTCAATGGACTAAGCGTTGTGATTGGAGTTTTATTTCAAACTGGCAATTCTAAGATTGCGTTTGCGTTGCGTTGGAACGCCTCCCACTAGGTGGACCGATGACCTGGTGAAGGTTGCAGGGATCCGCTGGATGCGAGTCGCACGGGACCGGTCAATGTGGCGACTCTTGGGGGAGGCCTATGTCTAGCAGTGGACGTCTTTCGGCTGAAATAATGTTGATGATGATGAATTCTAAGATTTATAAAAATATGCTATGTCTGAGCATATTGAAACTTTTTTATTCATAAACCACAGCGACAATATAAGATTTTAAACTATCATGGTCACTAACATTACTATTAATACTAACGGGATATTTATTATGTTTACTGTGCTGTGCTGTGCTGTGTGCTGTGTGTGTGTTTGTGTGTGCTGTGTGTGTGTCACAGCGACAATGTCTTTAGCAACAACATTAACTTGTAATTATCTTTCATTCCTTCAATGTTAAATCAATAAACACACCCGACGTTATTCGACTAAAATTGTATATACGAGCGTTTACAAACTGACTTGCACCGACTATTGCGACTCGAGCATTCGTAATCTCAAAAGGTCTCAAGTTTTGGCTCGAAAGTCGACCTCCGACCTGCTATGCGCTTAAATTACTGCAAACAACCGGTTCTTACATATTCGGAGTCCCAAGCCTTTGAGTACTTATACTCATGTTTATTATTCCCTCTCTCTTCAATCTGCAGAGTTAGAAAGAGACGACAAATCAAAGTACGTTTGGATTTAAAATATCCGCTTGGCAACATCGAAATTGGCGTTTTGAATTTGGATTTAGGATATGGCTGTTGAAGTTTGGGGTTTAATTGGGTAATCAAAGCGATGCTGGATAGGCATTAAGCATGTTTAACGAATTAGGAATATTTTATTTTAATTTTCATCAGCAGTATTGTCATCGAAGTGTGTAATAATTGGTTTTGGCTTAAATTATGTCGTCTGTTTCTTAATAATCCACTAACTCATAAATACCGCCAAAATAGAATGTAATTAAAATTCTAATTTATGTCAGCGCTAACACATAAAGACAGATATTAAAAACAATGATAGGATCTACAAATTTTATTGTCACCTTTAACGATGTATCGAGTTTCAAAACTAAGAAGGCTGTTAAAAATTCTTGGCTACCTATAATGAATAACTCAGCGGTATCTATAAAATGAGGTAGAATATTTTCCATAAATGTGGAAAATTAGCTTTGTACAGCGTCGCACCAGCGGTTACCGCGTTTTCAGTACATCATTCATATAAATTTTTCAACAGTAATTAAAAACAACAGCTTTTCCATACATTTTGACCTGTAGCAATGCACTTATGTAGAATTTTATTTTGTACACCTGTATACAGGGTAACCAAGACAGAAACAGTTATTTTAACTCCGACAAAAATGAACAGCACTCAGTGATCTCGAAAGAGATCCCTTCTGTTGGTTTTTGCAAAAAAACTAAGCTTGAAGCGTACACTACCTAGTTTTAGCATAATAATATAGAGATTTTACAAAATAGGTCGGCAAAATAGGCCACTCGTCAGTGGTAATAATAATAATATCAGTGATAGCCTAGTGGTGTGACTGCCAAGTCGAAGGTCTCAAATTCGAGCCCAAGACATGCACCTCTGATTTTTCGGATTCATGTCCGTATTGTATAATTATCACTTTCTTCGGAGAAGGAAAACAACAAGTTTGGGAGATATTTCTCAACGGCATGTAAAGCCAAGTCAGAGGCCCATGGGCGGCATAAAAACTCTGATACCAGGTTAGGCACTAACCACACGATAAGAAGAAGTGGTAACAATACCAGTACAGGCAGGTCTTGTATTCTATTGAAATTCCGTGGTACGCTAGGCCAGTTAATGGTCAAAGTTTTTTATTGCAGGTATCAATTGTTATATCCAAGTAATTAATTCACATTAAAGCTATGGGCTCGTCTCATTGCTTCTCAGTATTGCGGTTTCTGTAGACCTATTATTTATTGTTTTAGTTCATGATGTCAATTTCTACGGAGCTTTTAACGCAACGCCTATTATGTACAGTTAAAAAAAAGGTAATGTGTGTTAAAACTAAAGCCTCGAGATGACTGCTGATCAAGCACACGGAAAAATAAAATTTTATATCATATCGCGAAATTATGGTCTGTTTACAAAATAAGGACCAGCGTAAATATTATTTTAAAGGCTAAATTCCGTGAATTAAGCGTGCTCAAACATTTTTACCGGTAAATGTGCTTCTCAGTGATCACGGCTATAATGTTTTATGAGGACTTCAGTGTTTTACGATTGTCACATTTAATTATTTCATTGCCAGCAATTAAAGTTTTGTGGAAAGCGATTTTTTACGTTTTACAGCTGCATCTGAGTAAATAAAAGCTTCGATCACTGTCTTTTTTATACCACACACGATTTCTGAATAGTGATGGGGGAATTATGAGTAATTACGTATCGATTTTTTGTCTTTGATTAGTTGACTACTCAAATGTTTATTTTACAAAATTATTTCTAGTTTTTTTGGATAATTGATTGGCAGCTAAAGCGGTTGTTTAGTGTAAAGTTTTTGGACCGAATTTTGGGTTGGGGTTTTTCCAAACGCCATTCCTGTTCCGCTCTTAAGATTATCCTGGGTAATGGCGATGTATGGATCACTAGAACCAATTTGACAATTTGGCAGACTGTCGTTTTCAGAGTATTTTATCTGTGACAGTAAATTATTTAACTTCCTTATTTGCATCGCCAGCTCTAAATTAGATCTTTAGAGAACTTATTAGGGTTAATTTAATTATATTCAAAATAACGCGTTCTCCTTGTACAGAACAGCAAACACACAAAAGAAAAATGAATGTGAATTAATACAAATAACTTTTTAAATCAACCTAAAGCAAATAATTCATTAAATGCAAAGTTTGATTGGCCATAAAAGTAAATAATGTAATTAAAGAATTAACTTAATTGGTAGACACGGATATAATATTCATAGCTATTCAATAATACACAATCTAATGGGCACCAACATAAATAATGTTTCAATTAAAACCTATCTATCGACAAGCAACCATCGACAATCAGACAACATCAGAACAACACAATAATTCTTACCGGATCGCCCATTAAAGTGCGGTTCGTAAATTTGACAGGAGCACGTGCGTCGATATCGATAGGCAGTTATATCGATACTTTTTACTGTCAGCACTAAATTCGGTCCAAATCCTTTCGGGTATCCGGATTTATTGACGACACTACGACTTTGGCTCGCAATTTATTAGAATGAGCATTAACAAAAATGATTTGACTTTAACTGTTTTAATTAGTAATTTATTATTTAAGGAGATAACACTAATTGGCGGTGTTTAGTTTTTCAATAATAATTTGGAACGAGTAAAATAAAAAGACTGGAAATCTGCACATCCTGTTTGTACAGGTACACCCACGTAATAAGAGGTTATGGCGGCAAAACTTTGAATTATATTCTGTCTAAATAGTGTAATTTTACAATTATAGTGTTTATAGACGATAATTTATATTATGTACTGATTTGGTAACTTGTGCGAGTTGATTTGTATTCTGTGGTTATTGCTCGCTTAAGTTTCATTAATCGGTTGATTGTAAATGTTGTTAATTTTCTTGAGCTTAGCACACACGGCGGTACATGAAGCTGTACATTTCCAGTATAACTTGGCCTCGCTTTGTATATATTTCCTATACTATGAGAGATCCGCATAAACTGGTTTTGTATAGCTTGATTGGCCGTCGTGCGTACTAGCAATGGTGAACTTTGATGATTATGAAAATACGAATCATTTTCACTAATTCTTGAAATTGACAAAAACTGAAAAATAATTTCTTAGAATCATTTGTTCCTGATTTAACACACATTTATTAATCGCCAAAAATATTGAAGTGCCAGAAAAAGCCCTTATTCAAAAAAAAACAAAAAATGAGCTTACAATTTCACCAGTACTTATTTACATTTTAACGATATCAGCAATCATTCCCCCTCATTAAAACCTTGCATTCAAAAGACATATTTACATACTTATTTAACCCTAAATTGGCAACATTATTCGCTGTAATAAACGCAATTCGAATAATTTAAACTGGTATAGTCAGAAGCGTAGTCTAATAATTGCAGCATTACAAAGTTCAGGTGAAACCAATCTAAGATTTATATTACATTGTTTCGCATAGATTAAAATACGATTTAGTATCCCTCGCGCTGGCGGTGGGTTAAGATTCCATAGTGATGATAGTACCACTTTTGGTTTGTGACCGTAGCTGTATTCAGTGTTACTGCTTGCTTACCATAGTGGGAATGCTAGAAACAGCAACAACTTTTTTATCATCTTTCGTAAAATCTTAGGCAGTTCGCAATATAAAATTTAATGTTTTATGAATAATATTGTAAGTATTGTGGTGACGTTTTGAACTGTCATACAGAGGACATAAATGTAGAAAATTCAGCTAATACGGTAAAAAAGTGTTCAAAAATGTACAATATCAGACAACGTGTAAGTAGTGTTTTACCTTGCACCACACTTACTTTTCCATGCAATCCCAATAACTAACTCTCGCTATAATAACTTCAGCAAATTGAACTGGTAGTGCCCACTTACTTGCATCCTCGCATCATTAATAACATCCCTACCTGTCCGGCAATGCAATTACCAGTATCCGTTTTCGTACAAATTGACACGGATACAAATTGCGCGGTATTAACCACTCTATACGACTCCCGATGGCCGACCGTTCGTACTCGGTTCTTACGGTTCGTACCCGGGGTGTACAAAACGGGTACGAACCGGACAAATAACGTGGTGTGCTAATCTAATTACTTAGCACAATGTCTTATTTGTAAGTTTTTGTTGCGCAATTAAGTACGGCTTCGTTCCGCGTGTAAACAGGGATCGGCGCAAGCGCACCGATTTGTTACAAAAGCGATGCAATTTTGCGCTTTTATTTATTGATTTGTATTGGCCCGTTTGAATTGAGTTAACGTTGGTAATTAATTTGATTTGTTCTTTGGTGCTCAGTGTGTAAGTGTAATGTTAATTTCTTGTGAACCAGTCATTAGGTTTTATATACTCGTTTGGATCAAACGAAGCGACGATTGAGATGATTCGGTTCATCGAACAGGGAAGTGATGTTAGATACGAATTCAATTTTTAGTGCTATTTAATCTTTTTATGTTTTCTAAGCCTTACAAATTACCAACTAAGTTTTTGGTAGGTATTTACAGTGCAGTGAATGCCGTAATTTCCGCTATAATAGCTGTTACAAGATTCCCTAAAAATTTTCAAATAATTATATTTATTTATGATTTATTTATTTATGTAAACTTCATCCACAAGAGTGGTACATAGGCGGACTTAATGCCACAAGGCATTCTCTACCAGTCAACCTTTGGGTTTAGTTAGTTTAATATTCATGATGCCCTCTAAATCCTCTAAATCTATAAAAATAACCAATGACCCCTAATAAAACAGAAAAAAAAACCTCTCCAATTATTATTTTATAAATAAAATAATAAAATTCGAAATAAAAAAACAAACATAGATCGTAGATCGGTGCCGAGCCTGCGCGTGCGCCGTGGTAACAATTAAGTCGATTAGCACGCGTCATTTGATCAAAACATGTCGAGTCGTCAGTTGAATGGTTTTGTAATAGCCATGGACTTGGTAAACATACCTATGGAGACAGGTAAAAAATGAATGAAAAAGATTTAATAGCGAACCTTAGGGTTCCGTAAGCATTGATGAAAATATTTCGAATATTGATTTTAATCCGCTTTGTCTGTTATTTATCGTCATTTTGCTTTGCATTTGTGGTTTGGACCTTATCCCGCCGCGCTGGTCTAATGCATTTGGCGGACTATGTAGGCAGATTGCTTTAGAATAGATGGACCAGAGTCGTCAGACAGTGGCTGCCAGAAGTCAGGCATCATCGCCAAGAAAGGCCTAGAAAATGCTGACGTGATCACCTAGATACATTTGTAGGAGATAAGCTTGACACAGCTATATGGGGGAGACTTCTGCCAAGTAGTAGGACAATGTTACGTAGGAATTTTCAGGAGTTTTATGTCTGTTAAAAATCGTGTGTTAATCAACATAAATGTAGTTATCATCTTACAGATAAGAATGATTTTTTAATGACTGATTGATTTTATTTTAGTAACATTAAAACGACGGCGAGATGGGCAGACGACATAGTTGAAATCGGGGGAAAAACCTGGATGAGGCTGGCACGGAACCGTGGAGATTGGCACAAGAAAAGAGAGGCGCATACGCAGCAGTGGGTGAGTTCGAGCTGTGGATGACGATATCTACATTAAAACAGCAAAAATATGAATCTGAATCATCAACACTTCCCTTCTAAACGCAAACTGTATTCAATTCCCTTTAACCCTAAATCTAGTTTAAGTGTTAAGTAACAGACACCCAGCTAGTGTTGTAACACAGAGGTCTAAAGTCAATTTGAACCCAACGTAAAATATATCTCACACTTAACCTTCCTTTACTCAAGCCAATAATTGTCTAGAAGATAGAGTTGCCTACGCAAATTCTATTATACAAGTAAGCGTGATTGCACAAAATCAATTATATACACCATTCCCATTAAGTTTTATACTCCAAACGAAATTCTCCACACCAAATTCACACTTGTTTCTTCTCTTCCAAGATTTAAAATCCTGTGAGAGATGGATAGAAAACGTAACCGGTCGAATTCGTTAATTTAATCGCTGTGTGTTGTTTCAATTCCTACTTGAAATTATTCAATTGCTTTAAGGTAATCATAGATAAGTTACGGGCTAAATCGACATGGTTTTAGCTTGGGAGTGTCAGTGATACAGGGTATATAGGCCTTTATTTACTAGAACTTATGTCAGGTCAGACTGTCACTGTCTTTGTCGATTTAGCTGAGTTTCATAATGACACGACTTTATTTTCTAATTTATTAATGAACTAGCTGTTGCTGCCCACGACATTCGTTCGCGTGAAATTATTATAAAAATATTACTTTCCTATTTTTGTTAACTCTTTTGTTTTTTTACGGAAGCGAATTTCTTTTTCTAATAATAGCCTAAGTTACTCCTTATAACATAAGCTATTTGCAAGTAAAAGTCCCGTCAAAATCGGCCTAACCGTTTCGAAGATTAACAGACAGACCGACAGAATGATACATATTTAAAAAAATATTGTTTCAAGTACCGTATATACTTTCATATGCATTCAGTAAAAAGCTGTTATTTTGAAATTACAAACAGACACTTCAATTTTATTTATTTGTAAAGATGTATAGATTAGCAAACTTCAGTCAAGCCAGTCTATTCATGCAGCTACACAGCATATCAGAAAGGTGTGGCCATATTAAACTGTATGGTACAAGACCATCAAACTGAAGCACTTTCTCCATGGGAGCAACATTGTTATGACGAGATCTCATCCCATTTTCAAATTTCTCCGATTTTGATATTGAAAATCGTAACGTGAGGTGCTAATCATTGCTACTATTTTCAACCTTATTTGGTCTTCATAAAATTTGGATTATGGTGTCAATATTTACTTATTGCAGTGAATTATACAATGCAGTGCAAGATCGTGTGAACCCTAGGCCGCACCATCGTTTCACATCATGCGAGTTGCGGCCAAACGTAAACTTACATACATACTTGTAAAAAAAACTGAATGTAGGAAATAAAGGGTGTAAATAGACCCTTAACACATCCGAAAGGCACTTGTTCTCCCCGTCTTTGCGATCATTTTTTTGTTCTAGACCATACCTGGGTACCTTCTAGTTACGGAGATATTGGGGGTCAAAGTTCCAATTTTTTCGCAAGTTTTTTTTTAAAATACATGTTTTTAATGTAAGATTTTTACTTTATACACCCCCACGACCCCCGTACTATTCAATCCATCCATCAGCACAATGCTTTGAGTGCTTTCCATCGAGTCCCACCATAAAACGTGATTTTTCACCTCAAAAAAAAAAAGGCGATTCCCAGCAATAATTTTTGCGTAAAGATACTTAGTTTGATGTACAGAATGCTTGGTTGTCGGCTATGTGAAGGGTCTGTTTACACCCTGTATATACCTCATTTGAGAAAATTCTTCCTGAAAGCCTACAAAACGATTAACAACCGAAAATTATGTTTGATTTGTCCTATTTCTCCAAAAAAGGGTTAGTATGTCAGAACATTACTAGAATACAGAAGAAAAATACTGGATTAAAATCCCTATTAAAATTAATTACAGGCACATCATATTGATTTATTATCCGGTAGATATCATAATGGTATTGAATGCACCATAAAGGCTACGTTAAGACCAAGTTTAACCCAAGATATTATTAATGGCATTATTCAAATTCCTTTATTAGATTAACAGTGGGGATCCTACTGTGTGGAGAATGCGAAATGTAAGAACTCCTTGTTTTAATAAGCGTATGTATTATTTTAAATGAAATATTACTTTGAAATGTACGTAAAAGTGTGTAGTCTGGGCTAAACTTATGCACGCATTAAATTGTTTTATGATTACAATTATTTTTTAATCCATTTGTTAAATTAATGAACTGATGTAATTGTTATTGTGACGAGAATTATAATGGTTTTTAAGTTAGTTGCAAATATAAAGTTATAAAGCATGAGATTCCTTTTTGCAGTATCACGTAGTTTTAGTTTTCCTTCAGCACTTTTAGTTTCTGTAACAAATTTTATTTTATTGAAATATGGTGTTTTTTAGACATGCACTTTCAGCTCTCATTTCATTGCACTAACATCAATTTTCCATTTCACCATACCAAAAAAAACGACTGTCTCCACACTTAATAAATCGAACCAACAGTGCAGCAAGCAGTGTACAAAGATATTAAGCATACAATTTATTCAAAGTGTATGCCAACGACGGCGACAGTGAAACAAAAGTACAATCAACACGCAACATTGTAAACTCACATGTTAAAAAAAACTTATTGGACATGACTGACAGGGCTAACAAGCATCGCAATACAATAAACAAAATATCCCATATTTCAGCAAACATTACGCGAAATATTTCACAGCTGTTATTAAAATATGCTGAGACAATAAACTTTACCGCTACTGACCCATAAAACACTATATTTACGCCAGAAAGATGTACGACTCGCCACAGTCAAAATAAACTCTTAATTTTTAATATTAAGTGTAGCCGTCATTGCTTCCACCACATACAGCGAAGTCATGACTTAAACCAATAAACATGAAATATCATGTGATCGTGAGACGCATGCGTGATTTCGACTTTCGTGTTACACAAAAATAGCTACACGCAACCAATATTGGACGTTTAACAAAACATAGATAAATGTTAAATAGACTTTTGTTGTTTAAAATGTACATAATAATGCATTTATCATCGATGACTGTCTAGGCCATAAGGCCAAGCGAGGTGAAGAAGACGTAGCTGAAAAACCGTAGGTGTTACGTTCGTTAGACGAAGGGAATGCATTGTTCAAAGCAGTATTGGTAGACATATCTGAAACTGATAATTGAGCGATCATGAAAACTAAGGCAGTGGAATTGATTAACAATATGAAAGTAAGGTTGTCAACAGGGACAGACGCCTTGTCTGGATAGCCGATACAGGGTAATCAGCATTTGATTTCCCAATTAATTACATGTTTGCTTTTTTTGAATAGGCTGTTTATCATCAAATATAATCTACAAAACGGTTCCCATGCTTATAGACATACAAATGAAGTGTCTTGTTAAAAAAACTACAAAGTTAAGATGTGGAAAGATCCTACCAAAACGGATTACAAATTGACACCATTGTTGATCCCATCGGGTGACGGTGCAGTGACGATTTGATTTTTAAAACCAAATCCACAGTCTTGGTTGACAGTAATCACGTTACAACAATAATAAAACGGGGCTTACGGTCAACGCATTTCGATATCAGAGACACGATCTACTGCGTTCCATTTGTCAGGTGACTCAGCGTTGTCGTTGACATGACGCTCTCAAAATGCAAATTTTCGAAAAACCGAACAATATAAATCTCGATCGTTCGATCTCGATTCGGTATCGTCTTGTCCCGCCAAGCAATTGAATTCAGTCGATCACTAATCGATGTCTTGTCCGTGATAGGCGCGGTCGGGGGCCACGGCAGCAGGGTGCCGACTTACCACACAATCCATCGTTAACTTCTTTCTTTCTTTCATTATCGTCATCACTTACAATATCAACCCTACACGCATCTCTTTTAAAGTTCATAATATTTAATTCGATATTAAATATTGTATCTTTTTGTAATACGTTTTCTACCGCATCTTCGTCAGCACGGTTGGTATAGTCATCAGTAATAAACACCGTAAGACTTATTACTATAATATAAATTACATTGAACGCGCTACGGAGTTGTATCGTTTTAGAATTGCGTTTCGAATTTAACCTCATTACCTATCTTAATAAAGGATTTGCCCTTTCGCGCCGACTAATCACAAATGAGCATGTAAAGTCTGTAAATTATGTTGCATTGAGTTCATATTACTGTTTTTTACTTATTGAACCAGAGGTTGCTTATTCATAATTAGCCCCCCTCGAAGTTTATTACTTCTGTACGAGTAAATGAATGTGTGCAGTTCTTGATTTGAATGGTTTGTTACCTTTTATGCGTCGATGTCTATCAAATCGTTCTTTGTTGCAGCTGACGTTTTATTCAAAGGGGTCGGTGTTATTTGTGGTATCATAATGGGTTTCAATCATATTCCATTTATCATTGTTTGCTAAAAATTTATCGGCGAAATAATTTTAAAATTCATCAGTTTCATTGATCTCACTTTTGGTATCTGTACCTCTTTTGTTATCCCTAAGGAGATTATAACTCTGACGGGTTGTTTTAGATTGATATTGCGCGTCGTGCTCTAGTTGGTATAGAATGATAGTCATCCATATTTCTCCGTTCCCTATATAAAGTGTGGAAGGTTCGGCTGATGACGAGTGCAACAGTGAAGCTGAGCCGCGCTCGTGGTCGCCCCCCGCCGCCGCGCGCCAGGGGCCGAGCCAGCCCGCCGAACTAAATCAAATAATGACTAATCGATTCTCTCTTATATTGCACAGTAGGTACACGTCAAACGTTATTCCCTTTAATTTTTAATATTTAAGCGTTTTTGTTCTGTTTGCATAAATCCGAATTCGGAATAGACAATGCAATGATTGATTCGTTTTAATAATGCATTGGCGGTTGATTGATGTTTATTAGTTCAGTAGTCGGAGTTTTGGGAATCATTAGATGAGAACTGTGTCTTATGAAGAGTAATGATCGAATCGCTTTCGGTACTCAACTTAATTCGAGGTTTGACCGTTTGTTATTTATGATTCGGTCCGTGTATAGTTACTCACACTGCATTGATATCGTAAGTCGAATGCCTATCATCATTGGAATCTTTGATCGTGGCTATTAGAATGTTGTCTTCATTCCTTTTAGGTATTCGAGTCATGTATCTATTAAGTTGATTGCTTTGAATTGTTCGGTCTTTTTTCATATTTTTACCGAATGTGATCATCGCTTCAAAAAAGTTCACCAAAAGAAAAACCATCTTACGCATCTTTATAATTATACAAAACCTAAAACTGAATTCAAAGTTTTAAATACAGACGTAAAAGATTTCAGATTTACTTTATTATTTAGTGAAATAAGCATCCAGTCCAAGCTAAGCTACATCAATAACATTGATCAATTGAACATGGTTTCAAACAGAACTTCATTATTATGTGAGTTGACCAGGATTATGTCTGGACCTTAAAAGAGACGACCTTTGAGTTTGTTTCGGCTGTTTCTTCTCAGAGTAGTCAGGTACGGCCTCATCAATTCTTTTTTAATGACGTCTTTATCACGTTTTTGTAAAAACGTATTTGCAAAACAAACATCACAATTATTTTCAGAATTGAAACTTCACTTAAATTAGAGGATTGTTGTTTTGTGTCTGCCTTCTCTTTCAGGCTTTAACAAAAACAATTGAAAGAACAAACTTTTTCTTTTTCAATGTAAAGAAATGGAGTGTCGACATTTTGTTCAATTATTTCGTCTATTCGTGACTACAAGCTCAACTCCAATTTTATATAGCCTGGCTTGCGCCCACGCATATCGTTCACACTGGATTAACAGGTTATATTGTTATCTTTAATTTTTTTCTCATTTGCTCTTAAATATTAAACGCTCAATTATTTTTATTTGTAGAATAGATGATTTTGTCTTGACCGTGAATTTTGGTCGCGTGGCTCAAAGGTAAATTTTATTGTTTGGTCAATCGTGATTGCGTGATTGTAGGTACGATAATTTGCATACCGGATCTTTGGAATCACCGATAAAAGTTCCGGTTCGCTGGCTTTGTAAGGTCAATCATCTCTAACTATTATATCTTAATGACTAACGTCTTTGTGATGACTACCTAGCTCTTAATTGATCGTTCGTGTTATGTCGTCCTGGTAGTTTCGCAAAGAACTTTTTCCTCTTTGAACTAACAATGTCCATTGGTGGTTTGATGAATTCCTGCAGTATCTATTTACTGTATGTATTCATTATTCCTTGCTGATTAACGTTATCGTTTCCCTTCGGTCTCATCTTACGACTACTTTGCTTTAAGGTACTTTAGTGTTTTTTCACCTTTGTCCAAATCAAATCAATTCTGGGCTGTTTACAAATGTCTTACTTCAGTATTACGTAGGTGGGTTATGTTGTCATTACTTCTTCATCATCATGACCAATCCTGACACTTACATCTACATAACATTACTATGTATCAACGGTAGTCTACTTCTTGGCGCCACTAAATAGCTACACTCTCTCCGAAGCTTTATTATCATAAAATAACCTAGTATTAAACGATCTATTCACAGTATGAGAGGTGAAGTATGTGTCCAAATATTCAAATATCGTAAAATCTGTATTCATAGAAAACTTGGAATTATTACGACTTTATTTGAAACTGCTGTTAACGTAAATGTCTTCAATTGAATATTGTTTATGAATATAACTTTGGTAAAAGACTTTGAACGTCGTAAAGATGATATGAGAGTAAGTGGAAACAGAGGTAAGGAATTTTGTGAAAACCACGAAACTAAATTAAATACGAATATTTCAAACCTTTATCTTTACACGGAAACATATTATTTGTCTGTAGAGAACTACTAGAGTTGTCAAAGTTTCTAGTTCTGCTAATAGTTAAACTTTATCAATATTTGTAAATAAAGAGGTACCATCATAATGGAACATCGTGAATAAATCCAGACACTATAAAAATAGTACTCCCTCTTAAATTCTTTAAAAAATAACCGATAACTTTGTCATGTTTATTATTTTCAAAGAACTACTCAAGAATTCATGCAATGTCTGCCAAATTGATCGCAATGCAGTTAGAACAACATGGTCCCTGAATGCGATGTGTACAAATAAATTTGAGTGGAAGTACGAAAAGGGATTAATTCCAAAACCACCACCTTGCATTTTACACTCTATGCTTCCTAATTTAAAGTTTGAATTACCAAATTAAAATAGTGTTCCAAAGCCTTTTTCAAATCTCGACTAGTGATGCGAATCAGAATGTTCGCCGCAACTTTGTACGGGAGTCGAGTGCAAGTGACAAATAGTCACGCCATACTGGAAAAGGTCGGGGGCGAGGCGACACGTCGATGTTTTTATTTGTTTAAGTCGATGACTTAATATTAGTGGGGGGAAACATCGATAGTTTCGTTAATTGGCTTGAAAGAACACAAAAATAAGTATTAAAATTTTACAGTCACGCAAATAATGAATTATAACAAAGCTTTGCAGACGAACATATTTTGCTCTAGAACTAAAGTTCTATAAAGTAATATTTAATATGAATATTAAAACACCAACTACATCTCGATAACTAAAAACAGCTTATAGTACGCCTAACTAAAACCTTCCTAAATATGATTAAAACATGGACATTATTCGAAACCTATCTATCGATAAAGATTCTTGCAGCTCACATCCCTAGTTTTATAGATTCATATCTCTTAAATGTATGCAGTCAGCAGCATATAATTCAGGATTACAAATTGTTTGTTTTAGGGGGAGACACCAAATGTATTGGCGAGATTTCAACTTAAAAGCTTGGCGATAAATATAAAAAATCCGATGAGGTATGGCAAGCAAAAGATTGCGATTTTACTTCGTGACATTTTTCTTGTGTGCCTGACAAAGGGTTCTTAGTAAATGTTTGCTGACAATGTTAGTTTTGCCTTTGTAAATGAGTTTGTGGTAATTATTTGTCGTTTAATCCTTTGTTAAGATTCGCTGATGAATTTCGCAGCGTTTTTTAATGTTTTTTTGTTTGTTTGGTTACGGAAAGGGTCTCGTTAGTGCGTGATTGTATGAGCCTGTATGGATTGCTACTGCTTTTAAAGTTGTTTTGGGTGTTTGAATGTTCCTTATGTTTGTTTTAAAGTTGATCCAAACAATGTTGTTGGAAGAAAATGTTAACGTATTTAGGTACATTGTCTTCTTCTTTAATCACTATTTTATGTCATCAGCCACACTCATCATCACCATTCCTCTGCCTTTATATCAGTTTATTTGGAGTCATCGTTCCTATCTTCTTCCTTACTTTCCTTTCAGTCTTCCTCTTAGCGTGTCGATGACAATTTAAATTGAGTCTGCCCAAAATTTGGCGACGAGTTTGGCACTTTCAGTAGCGTCCATCAGCTCCTGTGATGTGCAAACAACAGGACAGGTTGGACATGGTATTCTTATACTAAATAGGCCTGCGTTTGCGATGATGCGGCCTTGGATCGAGTACGCTTGCCTAGAACAGCCGATTCACTTGAACTTTGAATAGATCCAGATTATAATGATTATAATATCAAGTGTCCAGTATTTCAGTCTTTATCTCAGTAGTCAACCTTTCCTAGCCAAACAATCTTCCACACAGTCCATCACTATTTAGTAAGTGTTGACATGGTATTAAACTTTTTTGTCTAAATGGCAATTGACAGCTTGTAGGTTCAGCAGAATGATTTCTTGTAACGATTCAGTTACCTAAGAAAAATATAGCTTCATAATTATTGTAAGCTTGTTCACTTACTTCTAGTTAGTATCGTATTACCTAGTACTAACTGGGTTGTGGAGGTCAGATAGGCAATCGCCCCATGTAAAATACTGGTATTCAGCTGGATCCAGTCAAACTGGAAGCCGACCCTAACATAGTTGGGAAAAGGCTAGGCAGATGATGATGATGATGATTTAAGTGTAGTGCAGTATTTCGAGTAGTGGAGTATTTACTTAACATAACATTACGCCTGCAATCCACGAAGGGTTTGGCTGAGGAGTACCTTGTAGTACATCCACCTTTCGCCAACTATGTTTAGATTCCATGTGATGGGGCAATCTAGCTTAGCTGCATTTGTAGTGACAATATTTTAGGCTAAACTTGTCTTTAGATTTATCCATAAGTTAAGTAGTTGTACTTACAATATTAAATTCTTATGTTATCTTTACATTACGTTCTGCAGTTTGTCATCTTCCTGCCCTTGTCCCATTCTACTTAGGGTCGGCGCAACACGTTTTCTTCTTCCATTCTCCCCTGTCAGACGTCACGGCATCATTTACTGCTTTCTCTTTCGTATCAGTCTTCACCCAATCCACTACGTTCTTCAGATTGTAGACACTAATGATACTTTGTCCTTGCTTCTAACTAAAACGCTTGCTTTTTTATTAACTTTGTCTGATGTCTAAAGCCATTAGTTGGATTTGTGACCGCATAAACATGGTGGCAGCTCTAGTAAAAGTCTACCCTGATATTTACATCGCATAACATTGTACCGAGTGTATTACCTTAGATGCACTGGTTTGATACTTCTCGTAAATTAAAATCTCCATGCAGTAGGATAACCTTTTTGTGCTTCTTGATTTCACGGGTATACTGGGTAGAGTTTCTGTAGCAAAAAATTGTATTTTTCCTAGTAACTTGATAATAAAAAGATTTTGTCTAGCATGCTTCTACATAACATAACATCACGCCTGCAATCCCCGAAGGATTAGGCAGAGGTGTATGTAATAGTACACCCACATTTGGCTAGTTATTTTAAAGTCCCTTGTAATAGGGGGCGAGCCTATTGCTATCAACTAGACTCGAATCCAGACTCCGTGGCTGCTACCGAGAAATTCCTGATTCAAAAAACCCAATAGCACTTTGCCCGACCCGGGAATCGAACCCAGAGCCTCATGCTCTGCAGTCGCCCTTGCGACCAGTCGACCAAGGAGGCATTTAGTATACCATGCTCCGATATTACTTCAAATAACTAAAACGTTACTAACTACATGCAGTACGCATGTATCAATGCATCAATGGAATGGGACAGGGCGAGGAATAAAATAAGACCAAAAAAAAGTATATTTTATAAACAAGTATGTGACAGCCACATGGGTCGATCTTCGAGGTGAAGCAGCGCGTGTCAAGTTTAGTCCGTAGATGGGTGACCATCTATGACGTACCCAGTTTCCTCCGTTTTTCGGAAAGCACGTTAAGCCCTTAGTCCCGGCTTTCATTTATAGATCTTTGATAGTCGTTACAGGTAGTGGCCCGAAAGTCTGACAACCAGTCTTACCAAACGGGTATTGTATCAGTACCAACTGGGTTGTGGAGCTCAGATAGGCAGTCGCTCCATGTAAAATACTGGTACTGGGCTGCATCCGGTTAGACTAGCGGTCGACCCCAACATAGTTGGGAAAAGGCTAGGCAGATGCGATGATGAGACAATATTGATCGTATCACTTTCCTGTCAAAGGAGTTTCTACGTATAAAAAGTTAATAATAAATGCGAAAGTTTGTGCGGACGGAGGGATGTTTGTTACTCTTTCAAGCAAAAACTACTTAACAGATTTGGATGAAATTTGGCACACGGATAGTTTATAACCTGGATTAACACATAGGATTCTTTTTATCCCAGTACTACGATCCCGTGGGACATTACCGAACTCCACGCGGGCGAAGCCGCGGGAATAAGCTAGTCAGTTTTATAAAATATTCCCTCTCACATAACAGAAAAGATTACACATCATAAATATTGTAAACGCGTTTTAAATTTCGTCAGCCGCCATTTTACGATAACATGTCATTTTATATAAAAATGCCTATAATATTACCAATATATTACAGCTTATTGACAGTGTTATGGCAAATTATGACTATTTATGTGCAAAATTAGTTCTAAAATTGTATGATGGAATGTTAAAAGGTCTCATGTGACAAATATTGTGGTTCCTACCGGTTGGGAAAATGAGGCGTTATTTATGACAGTTAGGATTAACTTTTTGTATATTCAGGTGTTAATATCTCTGTCCGGTATTATCTTATTTTCACATAATAGCTGTTATTGTGGATATAATGGACTTAGAATTAGGGGAAAACAAGAGATCATGAAGGATTGCATCAGGTTGTCATTCATAAATTTGTATCATCCAAAAGAGTCTGGAAAGAACAAAACTATCTTAAACCTTATTTCCTTGTTTAAGATACATGTCATCATCTGCCTAACCTTTTCCAGTCTAACCGTATGCTATTGATACCAGTATTTTACATGGAGCGACTGGCTATCTGACCTCCACAACCCAGTTAGTACTAGGTAATACTATATCCCTTAGTAAGACTGGTTGTCAAACTTTCGAGCCACTGACTACCGGTAACGACTGTCAAAGATCTACAAATGACAGCCAGGACCAACGGCTTAACGCGCTTTCCGAGGCTCGAAGGAAACTCGGTGTGTAATGGGTGGTCACTCGTCCACAGACCAGCCTAGGCAAGTGCGGCTTAACCTGAAGATCGATCCGTGCGGCTGTTATTATTAAGCCACGAGCTCCTCCACCTCCACAACCCAGTTAGTACTGGGTAATACGACATCCCTTAGTAAGACTGGTGGTCAGACCTTCGGACAAACAGACTACCTATAATGACTGTCAAAGATCTACAAATGACAGCCGGGACCAACGGCTTAACGCGCTTTCCGAGGCTCGAAGGAAACTCGGTATGTAATGGGTGGTCACCCATCCACGGAACAACCTAGGCAAGTGCGGCTTAACCTGAAGATCGCCCCGAGCGGCTGTTATTATTTAGCCACGAGCTCCTCTTGTTATAGATACATACATACATCCTTATTTAAGATCCAACGGTATACGGCTTAAGATACAATTCTGTGATTTATGAACTCTCAATAATGATGTAGATACTACGTTGCAGAAGAAGTTCTACTCGAAAAATAATGACATAAGAAGTAATAGATGCATTATAAGTACTCCATACTTTTCTTTATCGAATGCTGTCAACATGTTTTGAAGTATAGTTATCTAATATTAACTGACAGATTGATTTGTTTTTCAAACGAAGATTGATCAATGGTCAAATTAGACATGACGTGATCAGTGCCGGACGTAAAATGTTTTAATATACTCGTAAATCTTTTCTGAGCTATGAATATGTTATATGTGCCTATATGAGTTGGACATTGATAGGTATAGAGTGTGTGCTTGTTTCGATGTTGGTATTATTCTTTATATGCTTCGATAGAATAGTAGTAATATCATTTTATTAAATAATTAAACTAACTAAATACATAATTAATTAAAAACTATTAAATAACCTAAAATAATAAAACTAACAACAAACTATAAAAGGGCATCAAAAACTCCTCCTCAACGCTGTCAGATGGTAATGTGCCCAAGAGACTGGCGGCGTTGCCGCGTTGTATGGCAACACTTAGCCTCTGGCCAAAGTAAAAGCCAGCCCTTGGGTCACGGGAAGCGTCAACTAGGCGTTTCGAAATTTCCTTAAAAAGGCTATGAGCACTCGGACCCCACGACCCCAGTGTTTCAACCCCAAACGGCTCGAAAATATAGTTACCACAAAGGTTTCTATATTTACGCCGCTTGAGGTTCTCTGCAGCAGCAGCGGCAGCGCCAGCACAGCACGACGAGCTTGGAAGATGTGATGGCGCAAGAGTATCGACGCATGTCGCGTCCCACACTAAAGGCCTACCCATCTTCCAAGGAAACAACGACATGCCGTCCGGTCTCTTGCCATCGTCACGTGCCAAACCATGGGGTTTTAAAACAGCTGGAACGCCGACGGTGACAAGAGCTCGTCGGATGATGTCGTTTATGTTCGCGTGCCGTGCATAACGGCCCGCACTTCGGCTGCAAGACAGGCCGTGCTGACCGAGGTTGTTGACAGCTTCACCACAGTGACAGCGATGAGGAATACTTTTTTGGTAGGTACCGTGCACAGAGTGAGTCCTAAAGGGAATTATGTCAATGTGATGTCTAGAAGGAGCATAACGTCTGAACTAAACGGCGATCCTTCTTCTTCTTATTTATCGTATGGTTAGGGCCTAACCTGGTGTCAGAGTTTTTAAGCCGCCCATGGGCCCCTGACTTGGCTTTACTTGTCGTCGAGAAATATCCCTCAGGCAAGCTGGTTTCCTCACGATGTTTTCCTACCCTGAAGCAAGTGATAATTATGCAATACGCACATGAATCCGAAAAGTCAGAGGTGCGTGTCTTGGGTTCGAACTTGAGACCTATTGACTTGGCAGTCTGACGGTCACACCGCCAGGCTATCACTGCTTATTCCTTAATGCATCTGGTAACTATAGTGGTTAATTAAAGTTTATCTTAGAACAGTCATTGGTAGGGTGCCCTTAAGTCTTTCAATATTTAGTTAACCGACAATGGTAAGTATAAAACAGCTTTCTATTAAATTCCTAACGTAAATATTTTTTTCTAACCTAAAATTTTAAAGAACTACAAACGCCTGTTTCATACAAAATCAACATGTCAGATCATAATCATTAACACCATCATTCTCAACGATCACACCTCGAGAGATGAAACGTAAAGATATCCTCAAAAAGACATAGGAAAGGATTCGCGTCGTACGGCGTACGGTCAAAGTTGAGCGGTTGAACTCGATTGACCTCGCAAATCCGTTACTGATGTGACTCAAGGTTCAGGGGCTAGGCAGCGGTCCAGGTAAGTATTGATTGCAAATAAATTGGATGTGTTCTTTGTGAGTATTCGTTTTTTTAAGTGGTTTGTTTTATCCTGTTTCTTAACTACAATGTTGAGGAGGGACGTTTTTCTATACATTAATAATACCTAATTACCTATACTTAAGGTGCAATGTGTGAATGAAAAAAGATGGATTTCGGAATTGACAAGGTCAGGGTGTACCCAAGTGATAAGGAGGAAAAAAACACACAAGACAAGACAAGAAAAGCGTAAATTAATAACACTATATGAAACGAAGCAGATCAAAGAAAAACAGGACAAATTTTGTGAAAAATATGGCTAAAAAGGAAGTAATTTCGAAGTTAATAGAGAGTTTGGACGAGAAAACGTAGATAGTGTCTATCTATAAAATAATTTGATAAAAGCAGGAGGTCCGTGTTCGATACAGTGTGGATCGAACTCCTAAAAATTAAATACGCTTGAGCCTCAAAAAGATTTCAACATAGGCATGTTGAAATCTTTTTGAGGCTCAAGCTCTTGAAATGAAGTTACTGTGAAGAAATTTGGACCAACTTTCGAAGACGCCAATAAATCAGCCGCACCTACAAAACCTAGTCTCTGTCCTAATAAACCAAAACAAGAAAACATTGGCCTCAAAGAAGGACCACTATTTCATAAACTGATGGTATTCTAAACATTTAACACTTTAGCTATTGATAAATTAACCGCACCTACAAAAGTTACTCAGTTTCTTAACACACCCAAGCCAGGCGACATTGGCCTCAAAGGAGCTAATTATCTTGCTGATTGAAATAAATCTTATATACTCGAGACTAGCCATCATTTTTGAATTATGACTTTATCCCCAAAACGACCTCGAAACACAATTGAAAAAATATTTGGAGTAGGTAAAGATTAGAATCGCATCATACTGGTATGTCTTATGCTATTTGTGGAAATTACGAAGACAGTAACCACCACCACCACCTATGTACCACTATTGTACATGAAGTTTAAATAAATAAACAATAATATAATATCCAATAATTTTATTTATTTGACAAACAAAATCTAAGCTATTGCACAGTTAGATACAAGAAGACGGCTCAAAAAACGTCTGCCTGATAGGCATCAAAAGCATGCGGAAACAATCACCTGCCACGGACTCATCAACACCTATCTTATAGTCAACCAAAACCAAGGCGAAAAAGATCCCCAAAAATCACAAAAACCGATTGCATTAAAACCGTTCAGTTCAATAACAAAGTGATGGCATTCGAGACACGCAGGACATGGCCTTAGGCCACTGATCAACAGCCGGTCGCACAGCACTTAAAACACAAATTTTCTCTCTCTACGTGTCAAATGCATGCGGAAACAGTAACGCCACGGATACACTACCACTACTTATTATCAAAATGACAGTGATCTCGGAAAGGTCCACACCATATTCCCTACACTGTGGAAACAAGACTCTAAAGATATCCCTCTTAATATCACAGGCAAGCGGAAACTATGACACATCATGGATCACGCGCAACCAATCTCCAATAGAGTCAACCCAAAAAGAGGCGACAAAGATCCACAAAAAGGACAAAAGGGCTACAAAAACCGATTCGCTGCTAATTATCTCATGCATTAAAACCGTTCAGTTTAGAATAACAACGTGATGGCATTCGAGACACGCGGGACATGGCCTTAGGCCACTGAGCAACGGCCGGCCGCACCATATTTCACGGTGCCGCTCCAATGGTTTCGGGAACACCCGCTGAGCTCCTGAATTAAGTAAAAGCCTTCGAGCTCTTGTTTCTTGATACCTCTAGTTGGGTGTAAAGATGTGTCCTGAGTGTGTGGTTTTGTCAAAGGATAAAAATGTTTATCAAGCATATTTTTTTATACTAACGGTATTTGTTGCAATAGTTATATCTGTTCAGAGTAGATATTCATTGAGATAACTTTGATAGAAGATGATTAAAAAATATACAATACTAGCTTCGCACAGCGCCACCTATCGGATCCAAAACTATATGTAATGTAGCCTATATTTTAAATTAAGCATCTAGCAATAGAGTGGTGAAGCGTTCAAATCCATGCAGGAGTTTTTGCGTGATGCGCGTACAAACATACAGACAGAAAGACAGACAGGCAAAAATTCAAAAAAATGTTGTTTTGGCTTCTGTTGCTCTAATAAAGACCCCTTATACATATTTTTATTCAATACCTTCAATGTACAGATATCGGCCTGTAACAATTTTATATGACTAGCAAATAAAGTCTATGTTGGCTCCGAACTTACGACCTATTCTGCAGTAAAACAAACCTCACAACCCTAAAATTCCAACAAAATTTAAAACAAACCCTTCCATATAAACATACCTTAACCCTCCTTAATAGATGTCTCGGACCAATTTAACATTTGACGTGTTTTTAATTTAGCGGCCGCGCCCGCGGCACCCGTCCGGCTGGCCACCTAAATAACGTACATATATTACCAGAAATCATACGCCGCCACTCATTACCGACCTCATTTGAATATTCCGGATTTATACTGGATATTTTGTTTTTGTGGATACCTTTTGTGTACCAGAAATATTCGTTTATAGTTCATCTTATGGGTCAGGTTTGGATTCTATTTCTATGTTTATAATTTGTTGTACTGTCACCCGAAATCATCTTTACTGACTTCTTTTAATTACTCCTGGTTTATCAGATAATTTCGTTTCTAGTCTTATCGTTCTGATTTCTATTTTGTTCTTTAGTTTAATTACATCCATCTTATAATGTTTAGCAGTTACGAAGCCATTGTCACTAGAAATCATTCGTCGCCATTCAATACAAACCTCATTTGAATATTCGGGTCTTATACTGGATATTTTGTTTTTGTGGATTCCTTTTGTAGGTCCCAGATGAGTCCGTCTGTGATTTCATCGTCTTTGTTTCTATTTGGTTCTTTAGTTTAATCATATCCACCTATTGATGGTTAGTACTTATGTTGGTATTGTCACTGCAAGTCATACGCCGCTATTCATTACCGACCTCATTTGAATATACGTTTATCGTGTATATTTTAGTTTTGTAGATTCCTATTGTGTACCAAAAATATTCGTTTCAACAACAACTGAATGTTATGTTATAAATGTGGTCTTGTGTTTTAGATTATATTCAGTTGGAACGTTTGATTGTTACTAGAAATCATCATTACCAACCTCATTTGAATATTCTGGATTAATTCTGGATATTTGGTTTTTATTGTCGTTAATTTATTTCAGTCGTCAGCTTGTTTGATTTCTATATTCGTAGTATTTGAATCAGTTTTTACAAAAACAACTATTATATTAACATAAATGTCATTTGAATATTCCAGGATTATGCTGAATATTCCGGATTTGATTGCGTGCCGAGTTATATTCTATGATTTGTTCTAATCGTGTCATATAATTATGTAATAACCAAGCCGTGGTTAAAACATTTGGATGTAGACCAGCTAAGCATTACCTACACAATTGCACAGGCCTTCCTGTTTTTTCCAGTTTATAGCTAATTTGATATTTTTTCTTATTTGGTTAAGTGATAATTATTTCTAAAACATAATTAAACGTCAACACCTAATACAATTTTGATACAAATAATTTGAAAGCTTATAGCAAGATTTTCATAAAATATTCAGATGTTTAGATTTATAATTTCACGGACTACTTAATAGCTTAATCAAATAGCCAAATAAGAAATAGACACTCAGCTAGATAAGTTTAAAGCTTACCGTTTTAAACTAATCCAATTAATGATCCGATTAAGTATCGATTAGGAAATGATAAATGGAATCGAAATTCCTAATCGAGAAGATAATTGATGGCCCAATCATAACTATCAAAGGTGTTGAAATATTTGAAGGCCCCATTTCCATAGCTGTCGTTGGACAAAATACGGAACAGCTGATTAACTAGCCGTATTTGATTTATGAACCGAGTAAAATAAGTTGGTCTTACAGAGTATTGTGTATGTAAGTGTAACTTTTTCATGAAAAATAAGACAAACTGATATGTTGTAAGGTGCAGTGGCGAAGGTTTCATAGAACTCGATTCCTATCGGTTTCCCTTTGAAAAATGGCACAGTCAGTATTATTTAGACAAATGATATAATCACATTAAAGATTTGTACTCCAGCTTACCTCTTACAAAAATTGACCCTTCGCTACTGGTAAGGTGCAAGTTTATTGTGCTTAATAATTGACTATGTAAACTGTTCCTTTAAAGTCGTTTTATATAACAAACAGCCCAATCTAATCTTCATATATCAGTCTCGGCAAACCTTGACGAAATGTTCAAAAATTCATTATAACTTCTTCGAAACCTTATAAAATGCCTCTGTCGGCGTTTCAACGCTTAAGACGCAATTTTCTGAACTCAGAAACGCATTAATCAAACATACAAGTGACGTTTAGAAGTAGCAAAACAAATTGTCAGTCCTTTTTCGAATATAAAAGCTTATTTATATCCTCAAACGAAAAAAAGTTAATTAAGTTTTAATAGAATACAAAACGGGAGTGATTTTGGTAGCCAAAAATAGGCGGGGATGTTGTAAAATTTAATTATTTTTTTCATAAAGCGGCTCAATGGTTTTTTTGTTTGTAACATTCAGTCTTTGAACAGGAAATGTAAACAATTAGTAGCATTTTCGTTTGAAGTATGATTTAGGGAATTAATGTGGTCGTTGATAATTATAATTTATTGAGATGTAAAAGTTTTTAGGTGGTTAAAGTAATATGCATGCTGATGCATAACTTAATTAATTTATGTTTAATGATGTTAATAAAGTCGAATGATAATTATTAATATTGACCAGTATTTAATTAAATGTTTATGGATGTGATATTTATAGATTGAAGTGCACATTAATTTAAGTATATAGGATTGAAATGATTGGTAGTTTATAAACCTAGTAGTCGTATTACTTGCTTTGTACAATTGATAGTTAGTAAGTAACTAGTTACAAGTAAAGTAACAAGTAAAAAAGTAACAAGTAAAAAAGTAACAAGTAAAAAAGTAACAAGTAAAAAAGTAACAAGTAAAAAAGTAACAAGTAAAAAAGTAACAAGTAAAAAAGTAACAAGTAAAAAATATTAAACACTGTTACATGATCCTTTCTTCCTCAATAATTTAAGTACCGACAAATCTTCCAAAAAATTAAACAGTTCAAGTAATTTAAGCTTAATTTCAAGCTTACTCGAATGTCGTCCATACATTTGTTTACACAGGAGTTTCTTAAAACCAATGTCACAATGGTTCATAAATCGACGCTGGAGTCGCTCGTATGTCGCGTTCAGGCCGACTTTATGACTCCATTCAGAGCGTCGAGGTTTGGCCGATCGTTTTCACTAAATGTATTATTGTATATCACACAGGCCCTTTGGAGGTCGCCAAACCTCAAGCCTAATGATTTACTGGACACCACAGTACCGCAGTATTTCTAACGGAGAATTCGTAAATTGTCAAAAATATTTTATGGCGGACGGCGAGGCGAATCGATTTAATCTCATTCTCTCTCCTTGACTAGTGGGGGTAGCTGGCTTTGCCCAAAATTTTTGCAGTTGTAAAGCTGGACATTTGAGATTGTGTCTTGTATAACGGCTTTTGACCTTTCTTCCGAAGAGATAAAGCTAAATCTTTTCTGAAACGCTGTTGAGGCGTCAATTGACTGGTTCTTTGATTTGTGTTTTTAAGGTTTTCTATACACGTAAAGATACATATATAGTTTGTTTGTTTTTTTTTTTTATAAATGATTGCCCCACACTAGGAATTCCTCCTGTATCGTGGATGCGTTTACAAACATTTAAACTCACATACACAAACAGCCAGACCCGGAAAAACTACGTGTAGATCATACAAATATTTGCTCCGTGGGATCAAACCCGCGACACGCAGCGCAACAGCCAATTGCTCAGCCACTGCGCCAACAGTGCCGTCAGCGTCATTTATTTTATCATTTAGGCACAGACAAAAGAGAACACAAGGAAAGGCAGTACTTATTTCAAAAGAAATTTCTGCCAGCAGGCTTACGAAAGAAAAATTAAAAAAGAAATGCAGACAGTAGTGTGTAAGATCAGGAAGAGAGACATAGGGACATTTTGGTTAATCAAAAAGATATAATCGATTCGAAGACCCAAACTAAAGCTCATTTTCGAAATCGCCAAACAAACAGACAAATCGATACCCAATAGTGACGCGATCTTTATCGATACCGCGAATGTTTTAAAAATACTCGATCCTTAATAACTCGGTTTTTTAATTGGTTTATATAAATCATTATTTCTCGTAACGACTCACAGTGATTTACTCACAACAATGACATATAAGTTGTCCCTTAAATCACCCGAATGACATTCCGCTGCAATGCTATTCTTTTGTCATTTACTTTATGCGAATTTTTAATGAGATGAACGAGATTGAAAAATATGATTTAATCTCTTGTTTCGCGAATGCAATCTTCATCAATAAGGATTCGTAATGTTCTTTTAAGTTTCTGATTGATGCTCGCGAGTCGGGGACCTGATAAACGCTGTTTTGGTATCGAACCTTTAAATGATTGTTTGTGTATAAAAGCTTAATACATCATTACTTTGGTAACAACTAGAGTTAAGAATATTAAGCCTTCTTTTTACTTATTTCTAGTCGTCTGAGTTTTGTTAGAATTCCCCTGTAATGCTAGATTGTAAACAAATATGTTTCTTTTTACGGTGCAATAGCTTGGATTTTCGTCTGTTATGTTGTACAATCACGAGCAGTAATACCTATACATCTAGCAAAATTCAAGTGCGGTTTTCTCATGGAATATCGATCGCAACTTTAAGATTAGACTAATTTCATAATAGTACGGGCTCCAAAATCCTATGTTCGAAACAACATGAAATTACAAACAATTCGGTTGGAGAAAAACCACTCAATTTTAAAGCTTGCAACGTGTATACATACACTGGACAGCAAATAAACCGAGCCACCCGCTACCTAGGCACTCTAATTCGATTTTCTCAAAAACTAAAAAACCTACAATTATCAAAGTTGTACCAACAGAAAGTGCGTTTCATGGTGATTAAAATGAAAGGAAACTCATTGGGTTTAATTAATATTTCAGTGTTTATTAAGGATTTTACAAAGAAGAGTCGTTTTCCAGTCGTAACAATCGTTAGTAATGATAAAGTGAAAAAAAAAATTAAAGCCAAAAACAAAGATAAAATCAAAAAAAAGTTTTTGATCAATATTCCGTATTCCGTCCCCTTGCTCGGATAACTGCCAGCATCCTTGTATTCATCGATCTTACGAACCTGACGATAAAATCTTGAGGAATTGTATTCCACTCCTCTTCAATTGCGATTCGCAGCTCTGGAAGCCTTGTTGGAGCAGGTACCCGGGCTCGAACCCGACGTTTCAGCTCATCCCATAAGTGTTCTATCGGATTCAAGTCCGTGCTTCGAGCTGGCCAGTCCATCGTACGAATGCTGACGTCGCGTAGATACTGGGTCACCACATGAGCAACATGAGGCCGTGCATTATCATGCATCAATTGCATATCCTGTCCGATATATCCTGCGTAAGGTACCACATGGTCTGCGAGGATTTCAGTAATGTAGCCATGAGAAGTCAGTCCACGTGTACGGCCCGTCGGTTCGATGAAAACTAACGCTGTATGTGCTGTTAACGAGATGCCGCCCCAGACCATTACAGATCATTTCAGATCCTCCATAAGCAACAGTTTCCTCGATGCAACACCGAGAAATAACGTTCTCCAGGGCGACGATATACTCTCTGACGTCGATCACTTCCATGTAGACTCACCCTGGTCTCATCAGTGAAGAGTACATTACTCCACTGCTCTAATGTCCAATCCCTATGCTCTCGAGCAAATTCAAGTCGTGCTCGACGGTGTGCTACCGTTAATGCTGGGCCTGTTGCAGCTCTTTTTGGGGTCAGGTTCCGTTCAGCAAGTCTCCTTCTGACGGTATCTGAACTTATGACCACTTGGCGTTCGTCACGCAGACTTTGTTGGACTTGAACTGCGTTGAGGTGGCGATTTCGCAGAACAGTAAGGTGGATATAACGATCATCTGCTGCTGATGTAGCCCTAGGTCTGCCCGTACCTGGACGGCGATCGAATGCTCCAGTCTCTAGGTATCGTCTGTAAACTCGTTGCACCGAAGATCTGCTGATTCGAAGCCTTCGAGCGACTTCAAGTTGCGCAATGCCTGCTTGAAGTAATGCTACAGCTTGAGCTGCTTCCTGAGGTGTTGTATCCATTATTAATCGAAAAAAGTAGCAAAAACACACGCGTCTGAGCAAACGATGGACAAAAACTAAAGAAATGATAAGAAATATCCGACTACCCTCATTGTAGAGAAAAAGAACGCTAATTTCAAACTCTGGTGAAAACAGAGCAAATCGTTAGCATTGTGTTTGTTGCTTGATTACAATGTGAGTTGACGGTACTTTCGAATTAATTTGTAGTCATTTTAATCACCATGAAACGCACTTTTTGTAGGTATAACTTTGATAGTTGTAAGTTTTATACTTTTTGAGAAAATCGAATCAGAGTTCCTAGGTAGCGGGTGGCTCGGTTTATTTGCTGACCAGTGTATTAGTGCTCGTAACTGTACATGTTTTCTCAAATAAATAAATTGTACCCCTGTAACGAGTACTGTAATAAGTGATTGTTACAAATTGTATCGTTACAGATTGGACACTGTAATGTTTGGTTTTCTTCGCTTACCGATTCTCGAATCTAAACATTACAGGTGATAATACTCCCAGTCAGGAAGCGCCTTACTGTAAAACACAAATCGCATAGATTGTCTATTTCACTCATTCTATAAGTTAAACTTAAAACCCTATCTTCAGTAAACTGTTCCCAAAGAAGCAACAATGTTTATAAAACTATTTAAAATACCTTTCAACCGTATATCAAGCTATTATTTTTCCTATTAGTTATACACACCATTTCAGAGTTCATTAAGCTTCAAATCGATGGACAGGTCATTTCTTACATATTGTTTGACTGAGTCAATGAAGGGGCTCACTCTAACTAGTGTTTGCTTCTCAATTTCAAACTGACACATTGAAACAAAGAAATTAATTGATGTAGTAATGAAGGTAAGTAATGAATGGGTGTGTGTAGAGTAGTGTAGGTTCAGAGAGTTTTTTTCAACAAAGCATGCTTATTGTTTGTAATTAGTGAAACTGATTGAAATATACAAAATTACTTTTAGTATTTGCGAAACCTGAATATAGTTTGTTCAGAATAAGTAACTGAATCGATTCTAATAATTTTTAAACCATGTTATATTTTGTCCCAAAAATATTTAAAAAAGGTTACAAATTGGACATCGAGCGACACTAAGTACCTATCGCAATCATTTAGGTACCTACTGCCAAATTATTTTGATCAATGAGCTCAAGACGACGCTAGAGGCGCATGCGCGGCGGCGCCGCGTGGTGACCACGTTTTTGTGCGGACAACCAGGTAACAGAACAAGCTTATAGCTTTGTGATTTTTAATGTTACAGTTTTGAAATTTTGTACATAGATTCTTTAAATAAAAATACTAGACACGTGTTTCAGGTTTCGCATATATACTAAAACTAATGCTGTATATTTTTTGTAAATGTGTTTTTTGTAGAAATCCTATCAGCTCATCTTATATCTTTAAGATTTTAATCGTCTTTTTTTTTCTATTTCTACATTATGCTCACATATAGAAGCAAGAATATTGTACCCTCTCTCTTTTCAACTTGATTGGAAAAGAGTGGAGTTTCTTGCCCATTCTTTTCCTTGAGATCTACGATTTTGAAATGGGCAACTACAGTCCATTCACAGTTATTATTCCTGTGGCTGGACTGTAGGTTGCTAATTTTTGTGTATGCTAAAAACCCTGTCACGGGTCTATATGAAATAAATGCTTTCAGTTGAGTTTGAATAATTCTAATACAATTTCTGTAGTTGTTTTTGCTGAAACATGATTGTGATTTAATATTAGTTTTTTCTTAAAATTAATTTGTTTCAGCACTACATTATTATACAATTTTCATTGATTGCTTTACGTACAAAGCTTAGCTTTCAAATTCACAAAGTAACTCTTTAAGGTGGTAAATATAAACACGTGTTTCCTTAAAACTGGTGTGGAGTTGCGCAGTCGCTCCTTGTAAACATGATTTTTAAACCTTTTTTATCTTTTTAGATATTATGAGAAATAGACCCACGGGATCGAGATAAATATGTACATAAATCCTATATGTTCATCCAGGTAATAAACTATCTGTGTGCCAATATTCATCTGAATCCGCTAAGCAGTTTTTGTGTGAAAAAGTAAGAAACTTCCATCCATCCTTCCTTCGAAACTTTCGCATTTATATAAGTACTAACTTATGGTTTTATATTTATTTAACACTTCAAGCATAAAAGTACAGAGGCGGACTTAATGCCATAGGCATTTTCTACCAGTCAAAGTTGGGTGATGCAGCGACAAACAATGGTAGTGTTTTTATATTTTCCAGTTTCTACAGAATACGTTACCAGTTCTGTACTATGTGCCGCCTCTGTTCCACGACAATCTCCTTGGCTACTCTGTGCACCGATCAGATCTATCAACAATGGCTTCAGGCGATCCTCGTGACTTCTGCGATTGCCCTTCGATCCTCAATATATCATGTTTGTTTTTAATTAACTGACATAACCTATCAGTTACTTTGTCAATATTGGACTGGGAACGTGGTTTGTTAGACTGGCGATCTTGCAATTTGAATAAGAGAAATCGAGTTTGTGCTGATGATTTTGTTTTGCTTGACTTTTTGGTCACTAGTAAATTCATCCCCCGCGTCCCAAATGAGTGGGAACAGTTCTGCCGCCATAAGGAAAAAAGACGTATCTAACATTTTTTTTTTTGCAAAATGTAAAAATACTGGTAGATGCCATTTTTTTTACTGATTTCGAATGTATTCAACTCAATTTTGAAAAAAATGTTAGAATACGTCTTTTTTCCTTATGGCGGCAGAGTTGACTAAAGAGCCACCAGTTTAAGGTAGGTTTCAAATAGACACCCTACTTTTTCTTATGTTTTTTAAGGACTGCCTCGTTGGTCTAGTGGTCGCAAGTACGACTTCTGAGCATGAGGTCCTGGGTTCGATTCCCGGGTCGGGCAAAGTGTTGGGTTGGTGGGATTTTCCATCAGGAATTCCTCAGTAGCCATGGAGCCTGGATTTGTGCCCGGTTTATCAAAAGGCTCGCCTTCTATTACATGGAACTTAAACAGAACTGGTGAAATGTGGGTGCTCTATTAGCTCTGACTAACCCTTCGGGGATTACAGGCGTGATGTTAAATAATGTTTTATAAGGATTCTTGAATTGAGTAGTCCCATGTGCTTTCAATTTAGCTTAGATTTCTTGAGGTGGTGTACATGACAGAAATGTAGTAGGGCAGCAACCGGCAGCTGATTAGATAGATCCTATGATGTCCAGAGCTTATTAGAATTTTATAATGCTTTATTTTACATCTTAATAATATCTCTCCTTAGGCGGTTGGATCAAGGGCCTGATTCAGAAGGCAGTACTCCCCGATACGGCTCGCATTGTGAGGAGGTTCCTGTCTTTAGAGCCCTAACCACCGGTAGCTTGGACCCTGCTCCCGATACCGGCGGACCACTATTTTTATATTTTTAAATGTTTTTTTATAATGTTTTTTTCTAAAGAATATTTAAAAATGTATTTAATATGTATAAAAATAAATAAAGGACATAAATAATAATAATAAGTTTATTCAACAAATGTCACAGAATTTTACAAATATCTATAAGGCTATAATTATTTTTCATTATGCAAAAGAATTTAACATCTGTAGCCAAACTAGGCAAAAGCCTGTATTTCGGCTATCAGCGCCAATCCCCTCAAAATAATTAATAAAAATAAATAAAGGAAATAATTTAATGAAACTACTCTCTTCTTTTATTCCCTTTTTAAAATTTATCATATGTTGAGCAATTATGGCAAGTATTCTGGTTGCGCTACTTTTGGAACTAGATTAATTCTAAAATTCATTGTTTACTTAGCAATGTAACTTCGACTATATGAGGCGCCGATATAATTATAGTAGCTTAACCTGTTCAAAGTAGAACAAAGCATCCGTCATTTGTAACCCCACCAGTTTCCTACCTAAGCCCCAGCTTAGACCCCAAGGCGTAAGCGTGAGCGACACATTAATTAGCCAACATTACCATCAGTTAGCCCCATAGATGGCTACAGTCTATGGCAAGACAAATGGCCACAGATTCTGGCTGGTGTAGCGTGGGAAATGATTTACAGCTGTTTATAAGGAAATCTAGATAATTTTATGGAGGTAGTTATTAAATTTGCGCTGTTTGTGTAGTTGAATTAGCGTGTGATTTGCTATTGAGCAACGTAGTTTTTGTGATTTATGACTGTTTATATGTTTATAGTGACTACTTATATCCTAGTTATATCAGCTTCCCGCGCTTGTTCTTGGAAACCTCCGAACCGATTTTGATGCAATACTATAGTTACAGTGCAAAAAGCTGCGCTGCACTGCGTATTATAAATTCTCAAAACACAGTCTATGACAAAAATATACCTACTTGAAGTAGTGAAACCAACCACCCACCCATGCGGTAATATGCAACTACTAGTTCGTTTTTGTAACTCTAAAAGGTACGTAATTGAACAATTATTAATCCAATCAAAATAGAATTAGTAAAAAATATAACTATACGTCAAAGTTACAAACAGAACAAAATGTGAGAATAAAACGGCAATTTTATATTTAAAGACCCATTATCAGGACAATATTTTGTCCAAGCTTTTAAAACGACCTCAAGCCCCCCCTTTCCTGCTTACCTAATAAATGATAAAATCTTATCCATTAACAAAATTGTGGTCATCAGCAGCACTCGCTTGTACCTCGATGACGTAGTTAAACAAGTAAGGCAAAAATCGCGATGCCCCACTGATCTCGAAGGTCAGATGGCAGTCACGCGGTGTTAAACTGGAACCTCAATAACTCTTGGATGGAAGGACTGGTCGTGCACTTGTTAGCAAGTACATGTCTGGTTAGTCGTGTCGTTGTTAGTAAGGACAGTGACAATAGATTCAGAGGTAAAAATAAGACTTCGATGATATAAAAAGAGGTTGAACTGTTTTAAAACAACTGAAGATCATTTTTTTTTCTTAAATATCGAAAGGAGGCATGGTAATTGTTGTGGTCATATTTAGTTCTTATCATTAACACTAGAGGAGCTCGTGGCTAAATAATAACAGCCGCTCGGGTCGATCTTTAGGTTAAGCCGTGCTTGCCTAGGTTGGTCTGTGGATGGGTGACCGCGCATGACATACCGAGTTTCCTCCGTGCCTCGGAAAGCACGTTAGGCCGTTGGTCCCGGCTGTCATTTGTAGATCTTTGATAGTCGTTAGGTAGTCAGTGGCCCAAAAGTCTGACAACCAGTCTTACCAAGGGGTATCGTATTACCCTGTACTAACTGGGTTGTGGAGGTCAGATAGGCAGTCGCTCCATGTAAAACACTGGTATTCAGCTGTATCCGGTTAGACTGGAAGCCGACCCCAATATAGTTGGGAAAAGGCTAGGCAGATGATGATCATTAACACTAGAAACGGGATCGGGATAAGCTCGGGAACATATACACAAGAAGTTGGCAGATTCGTCTCAGAACTAAGTTGTTGTAGTTTTTCTTGTTTATCTCTCTTAACTTTATATAGTTTATTATATAAGTATTTATTCTTATATGTTTTAGTTATAAATATTTTCTAGTCTTTCTTTCTGTTATTGCACCTACTGTATATTATCTCTGCATCACCCTAAGGTAGACTGGTAGAAAATGCCTATGGCATTAAGTCCGCCATTTTGCAGTTTTGTTTCTTGTGCATAAAGTTTTAATAAATAAATAAATAAATATTTACCATGTTTACTGATTTCTTGTTCCCGATGGAAACATGGTAAATATCCCGTTTCTAGTGTTAATGATAATGTTAGTGACCATGATAGTTTAAAATATTATTTAGTTTTTCTTTGTTAGTGCAGTAATTTAATTTAGTCAATGATATTGCTATTATTAGACATAACATCACGCCTGTAATCCCAGAAGGGTTAAGCAGAGGTGTAACCTAAGAATACACCCACATATCGCTAGTTATGTTTAAGTCCCATGTAATAGGGGGCGAGCCAATTGGCATCAACCGTGCACTCTGTGGCTACTACGGAGAAATTCCTGATGGAAAAACCCAATAACACTTTGCTCGACCTGGGAATCGAACCAAGGACCTCATAATCAGCAGCCGCGCTTGCGACACGAGGCCTGTTATTGAAATAATCAATAAACAAACAGCCGAATCGATGTAACCTACATATCATCATCATTTCAGCCATGAGACGTCCACTGCTGGACATAGGCCTCCTCCAAGTGTCGCCACATTGACCGGTCCCGTGCGACTCGCATCCAGCGGTTCCCTGCAACCTTCACCAGGTCATCGGTCCACCTAGTGGGAGGGCTTCCAACGCAACGTCTTCCGGTTTGCGGTCGCTACTCCAGAAGTTTTCGGCCCCATCGGCCATCCGTTCTGCGAGCAATGTGCCCTAAACTTATACTGTCACTTACGGGATATCTTCCGTGATTGTTCATTATTTTGAGCTCCCGATATTTCGGCGCTGTTGCTGTTGTTGTTGTTCGGGGTCAACCCGCGATCATGGCGCTTGCAACAGCGCCGAAATATCGGGAGCTCAAAATAATGAACAATCACGGAAGATATCCCGTAAGTGACAGTATAAGTTTAGTTGTAAACCGTGAAAGCTTGAAACAATGTGCCCTGCCCACTGCCACTTAAGTTTGGCTATTCTTCGGTAATGCCATTGGTTATACACCGTGACTTTTTAGTCGTCTTACAAAGGTGGTCCACTCAATGTACCCCACATAAAATAGCTATAGGCGCGATTTTTTTTTTTTACCTACCATAATAGGTACAAAGAGAAATAAATAATACATTAGAATAAAATTATGAAAAATCCTGTTAATGATGTTAACGTGTCAAAGGAGAGAACATACATCTACCCAGCGCTCAAGTCCAGTAGATCATCGTTCGAAACAGGGTGTTTTAATTACACCATGCGTCATAATACTGAATAATATTTTTATTTTTAAATTATTAAATTCTCATAAATACCTTTTTTTAATGAATGTTTTGTAGTCATTGGGTACATGAAGTGGGCTGCCGTTGTAAGACGACTAAAAAGTCACGGTGTATAAGATCTAACCTACATATAACTAGCTTAATTAAAGAGAGAAAGATGATTTAGACTAAACTTAAAGTTTCCCTTCAAATCATCACGGACAGTTAACAGTTTTAATACAATTTTTCATTGTCAACGAGTCACAGTTGAAAATTTGTGAGAATACTGCAGAACTGCCTGAGGGAATTTTCTAATAGTTTCTGCTTTAACCTACCACGATACATTTGCCGTTCGATGACTCTTGTTTTAAGAAATGTAAGGGTTGTTTTTGAGTGTTTTACGTTGATGGTAGTGTTTTAAGGGTCGCATCGTGGCCTAGCTATTTAAATTGAGCCTCCTCCAGTAGATGCGAACACAGCGGGGAGCAAAACCCTTAATTGGGAGAGCAATATGTTATGTCTTCGGTGATGGTGTAGTATCTTTGACGGGAACTGGTGTCGATATGGTATTTTAAATAGTTGTTCGTTGCTATCTTTATGGTACATCTTTTAGCAGCTGTTTGTTTGGAAATAAGAAGTTAATGTGGTATGATAGAAATGAGTGGATAACGTGACAAAAATGTTATAAAATGAATAATGTCATTATTCATTTTATCACATTAGGTAACGATAAGGATAATGATAAGGTTGACTGGTAGAAAATGCCTATGGCGTTAAGTCCGCCTCTGTACTTTTGTGCTTGAAGTGTATATAATTAAATAATGTTCAAATTTTCTTTTCTTTTCATCTTTTAATTTTTGAGAATTCTTTATCTTTCTTTTATCCAAATAAACAAAACACTTTATTTCGGGTTTGTGAGTTTAATCACACTTCAAAATTTTAGAAGCTGGATTTCAAGATTACTTAATTAATCTGATTTCTCTCTTTTATTTTCAAAGTGATCCCTCCTCATTGGTCGAGTGGTCGCAAGCGCGACTGCTGAGAGTTAGGTTTTGGGTTCGATTCCCGGAACGGGGAAAGTGTTATTGGGTTTTTTCAGCAGCTATTTGTCAGTAGCAACCACGGAGTCTGAATTCGTGCCCGGTTGAGGTTCGCCGGGTCGGCTATCACATGGGACTTAAAACATAACTGGCGACATGTGGGTGTACTATTAGGTACACCTCTGCCTTACCCTTCGGGGACTACAGGCGTGATGTTATGTAGATCTCTAAACATCCTACCGCTGCATTGTCACGTGACATTAAGATGCCAATATACAACGTTACGACTATAACACCTATACACAAACTCCTCTCATCATATTATTTACACACCCACATTTTCATTTTCAATTGGCAGTTGTAGCATAAAGCCTGTCACGGACGTAGCTATAATATGTATTAATATGAATCATAGCAGCATATTACGACATATTTTTTTTTAAATTTTCGAGTGACCGCACACGCAAAATGCGCTCGAAAATTTGATTCATATTAATATATATTATAGCTACGTCTGTGACGGTCTTTAACATTCATACTCGATACGGGGCTAATGGGTGTCATTCAAAGTAGTTTGTTACATTTGAAATAAGGTGAAGTAGGTATAGGTATTTGTATCATGTTAGTAAGGTGGATCGAGTAATTTAACTGGTAACGTACTTTTCGACGCTTCGCCACTGGTGTGCTGAGCAAGTCAGACGGCCGCGCCGCTTTTTAGACCTGTGACGTCACCGTACAGCAGAGATCTCCGGTCAGCGGCGGGATTTCGCCTGCAACTACAGGGGAGTACCTATCTCTGCAGAAGTGACAACAGACGTCCGTAACCCACGACCTACAAATCTTTGTGTGCCTGCGGCTTATTTATTTATTTAACACTTCAAACACAAAGTTCAGAGGCGGACTTAATGCCATAGGCATTTTCTACCAGTCAACCTATGGGTGATGCAGAGACAAAAAGTGGTAGGTGTATAAATCTGCAAAAAAAAAAATTATTACTAAGATAAACTACAAGGATATATAAAATACTATAACTATATATCAAAATACTATAAGATTTTAAACTATCATGGTCACTAACATTACCTCGCAATAACTTCAGTTTATCCGTGATCATGGTGCTTGCAACAGCGCCGAAATATCGGGAACTCATAGAAAACAGTAAACATGGTAAATATCCCGTTAGTATTAATACTAAAATACTATAAATATACAAGGTGTAACATAATAAACGCAAGACCTCTCGTGTGGTGTCTCAGATCATGAAACTGAACAACTTTTGTTCTATGACTTTTGGAAATTCATAACTTTTTTTAGTTTTATCATACATGTGGATCAGCTGATTGCGTCAGTTCCTATAGTTTTTTTTTTTTTTTGCGAATTTCAAGAACTCGTAGAACTAAAGATGTTTAGTTTCATGGCGCGAGAGACCACACGGGAGGTCTTGCGTTTATTATGTTACACCTTGTATATCAATATAAATATAAGTAAATAGAAATTTACACGGATTTACTAAAATAAAAAGACAAACAATGAAGAAAACATTAACATTGTGACGAAACTGCCAGCTTTTTCTGAATGTACTCGCGAACTTTAATCTTAACCAGGTTGGTTTATAGAATAACCACTTATAAAGGTATACACCCGTTTTTTAATTCTGTCGCCAATTGTTAGGTCGGTATCGAACGGGTGGAGGCTACACTGGCTGTGTGTAATTTATTTCATCATGTGTCTCCGTTCTTTATAATTTGTGACCTGAAGAGTTTGAGTGAATTTTATTAGGAACAGCCTGTATACATATGGACCATCGCAGAATATATCTGTCGGTAGTGAGTTCGACAAAATCTTCTCTCGCTGTCAGAACCGGAAATAACAGATTTTCCACAAAAAAAAGAGGATTTGATTATGAAACAAGGAAATTAACGCCTCTTTTTGTTGGCAATCGAGGACTACTAACAGTCGTATATTCTATACTTCTCTATAAAGGTTGTAACAAGAACTTTTTAAATACATGTTTTTAATGATTTTTTTTACTTGAAACTCCTCCACGACCCCCGTACTATTCAATCCAACCATCAGCACAATATTTTGAGTGAGTTACATTGAGCCGTCATCATACCGTAAAATGTAATTTTTTACCCCAAAAAAAAGTCGTTTCCCAGCCATAATTTCTGCGTAAAGTTACTTAATTTGATGTACATTATGCTTGGTTAACGACTTCGTGAAGGGTTTCGTTTACACCCTGTATGTGTCGTATTTCTAAGAAGGTAGGACGATAACTTTCATGAACAGAATACAAGAAGGTATCTAGGTTCGTCAGATGATAGGTCACTACGGTGTATGGACGTGACACCAACTTTCAGCATGGATTTAGTAGGTACATGATTCCTGATGCACCAGAAATGATTTTGCTGTCGGTCATTAATAAAATCTGCTGTTTCATACAAAAATGTAATTCCTACACGTTCAAAATGTATGAAACAGCTCATTTTAAAATAACAAACGTCCCTTAAATCGTTTATGTATGATTCTGCACAGATTATTCAAACAAAACATTAACACGTTTTGTTTAGATGTCCAGAATCTCGTTTATCATAAATTAAACGGGACAATAGATCAAATTGATTGCACAACACCTAATTTACATTACATTAGCACCGGCTTTATGCGAAAGCTGCCATGTTAAGCTGACAAATTGTTCCGAAATATGAATTTGTAGACATTTACCTGCATTTGTCGAACAACGAATGATAAATTATTAGCAATTCGTATTGAAAATTAATGTAGCTCTTGGAGTAAAGTTAGGATTACTCAAGCTATATTGTTTAAGTACCGTAAATGCTGATGCTGAAAAAAAATAAAATTGAAGTGTCTCTATGTAATATAAAAATAACAGCTTTATACTGAATGCATATGAATATACGGCACTTATAACAAAAATACATTTGTTTCAATTTCTGTATGTCTGTTTGTTCCGGCTAATCTCCGAAACGGCTGGACCGATTATGACGGGACTTTTACTGGCAGATAGCTGATGTTATAAGGCTACTTTTATTTTAGAATAAGAATTAGGGTTCCGTGCAAAAAAATGAAAACCCATGAAATTGGTGACAAAATCCGATTAAAAAATGGAAGTAATATTTTTTTTTTTGTAAATTCACACGAACGAAGGTCGCGGGCAACAGCTAGTTTCTAGTATAATTTAATTCTTAGTTTAAATTACTCATGAACTAGGCTTAATCGGAGACGTTACAGCAACAAGCTGTAATAACCATTGGACAGCCTAGCCTAACAAAAGGTAATTTCTAGTTTGGTAGACGTGCTTAGCCGTACTTAACAATACGACCTAGCAAGACACCTTTGTTTCATATTATTATCGGCAGATTCTCTTTAAAAGTCCTATCCTCAGCTTCAAAACATGCTCTCACAATAGGTACCCTTCCGCAAACATTTTAATTGAAGACTTAAATGGGCAATATGTCTAGTTCTGCACAAATATTCTCTTGGATGGACGTAAGGTCCTTTGGGATAATTTTGTAAGCCATTGTCTCGTGTAGTCGTATCTCCTCACTAACAAATATTACGACTTCCCTGTACAGTACAATAGGGCTAGAGATGGGAACGCATTTAGTCGATGTTTTAGTGTTAAGATTAGGTTCGAGCAGATATTATTTTATCGGCGATTCGGTGTGTTTTCTTCGAGGAAGATTTTGTCGTCTTGTAACTAAATAAATTGTTATTTTATTCGTTAAGTTGTAACTAAATACGAGCCTGATTTTATCAACTTAAATTTTAAAAAAAATATTAAAAACTTCGTTATAATCCCTAATTATTTATTATATTAATTTTAATACATACAATTTTAGTGATGGGGTTATAGTTTTCTGTGATTAATCAATTATTCCTTCCCTTAAACCTACAGTTAATTCAGGAAACATCTTCCTACGGGCACAGATAATAAACGCAATCATTCATCAAAATCAATTAAAAGTATAAAACTACACAAATCACTCAACTAATCAACGCACTAACAGTTCAATCAATCGAAAGAATCAAATATTGATTTGAAAACCGCGCCTTAATACCTGTAATACTTTATTTCATTACTCGTTCCACTCATTGTTTAGCGTGGAGCGTGTCTTGTGGTAATAACCCACACTTGATCAGAACCGAAGGTTTATTAGAAATTGTCCGAATGTCCGTCCAGAGTTTCATAATTTTACCGTAATTTATAAGGTATCTCTATTACTTGCCACGTTTCGTAGTTCCGAGGAGGTTTTAATGCACGTCTGTCGCGATGATGGCCAGTGCTGTGCTTTCAAAGGGCCATTGTTTAGTCGATAATTTTTGTCTTTGATTTAAGTTTTGCGTTTTATGTTTTTGCGGGGAAATAGGTGTTTTGTTTTGAGTCAATCCTTATTGAATGTTAAGGGGAAAATAATTATTTTGTTAATTTTTGTCTTCTCTGCTAAGAACCGTCCAGTAATTCTGCGAACAAACCATTGAACCACCCACGCTTATTCAAATGAACAATTATCGACCAAAACCTGAATTGTACTCGAAACAAAAAGATACAATCAACATCCCATTCATTGAGAGCCACGTGTACTGAACACGCTTTTTATTAAGTTACGATACAGATAAATGTAACAAGTAAACGTATTCAAATTGATGATTGATTCGAACATGTAACGTAACATTGATTGAATAGAGATACATAACATTAATGTCGTTATGTATCCAGGTAGATGTTGAGTGTTGACCCCTGACCGGTGTCGACAGATAGGTGTTCAGTTTATCCCGTGTTTTGATTCTGTGTTTTGAGTGATGTGCGTGTGTTTGTGATTTGATGGACGCCGGGTTATGTCAGAGATTGTCCACCCTTTGTGGGTGATGTTATTGACGTAATGTTTTGACGTCACGTCATGGTTTTAGTGATGTATCAGTATGTGGAGATGTGCACAATGGTATTTTTATGAGTGGCATTCGTTTCCACTTAGGAAAGCATGTTAAGGCGTTGGTCCCGGTTACCATTTTGTAGATTTTTGGCAGTCGTACTAATAGTCAATGGCCCGAAAGTCTGACAGCCAGTCTTACTGGGGGTATCGTATTACCCAGTACGGTACGGTACGGTTCTGGAGATCAGGCAGTCGCTCTATCTAAAATACTGATTTTCAGCAGCACCCGGTTAGACTGGAAGTCGAGCCCAATATAGTTGTGAAAAATCTGGGCAGATGAGATGATGAGTTTAGCATTAACGCTAAATAATATTTTTATTTACAAAAAAATCACTTAGAATAACAGATGTAGAGAAATTATTCTTCTATTGTTTCCAATTATTCGCTTTGATTAAATTTACACACTAAAAAGCGAAATAATGCCCACCAATTCAACGAAATAAGCATGAAAATGCATCATCTAACTTCTTATATCGACAAAAGAATACAGTATTCATATTTCTTTACAAAAGCTATCGCCGCCAAAAGGTGGCAATTAGCGACAGGTGCTCTCATTCTCAAATTCATATAAATTATACTTTTTTCTGCCACTTCAAATTGGAAAAAACTATCTTTGTTCTTTACTACAAAGTTTATGCCCAACACCCTTTGTCAATGTCATATTCGCTACCATTTTTGAGAATAAAATGTATGGTGACATGAGGGGGTGGGTTTGTAGGGTCGCCATTTGTTTCGGGTTTGTTGGGACTACTCCTGATTAAGATTGTATTTAATCTTAATCAGGAGTAGTCCCATTTTCTCTGTAGAAATTGGCACTATGCGTACAAGAAGTGTACAAAAGTAGTCTTACTCTAAGGAAATCTGAGTAATTTATGAATATTCGATTATATTTATTATGAATTAAAGCCACAGTCGTATAGGTACAGTCATATACGAAGCTCCAAGCTTGAATTTAAGGTGAGTGGACATCCATTTTATTTATGTATGAATTTTAAGATTTAAATTATTAATCTTTTTTTTTATTTCAAAGATTGATAACGTATTTTAAACAATGAGACGAATTTTATCAGACTAGTTCTAAAGGAATTTCATCAAAGCCTTATCCTTATAAAGTTCTAGAAGCATGGTGCGCCTAACAATAGGCAAAGTCATGATGACCTTAACAAATTTGAAGGGCTGCATCTCGCAAAGATTTTTGATGATTTTTATAATACTGTCCGTTTTTGCTACTTTACCCAATGTTTATTTTTTGTACATTTTTTTTTGTTTCTCTTGTATTTGTGCGACGGCGACTTGAAGTCTGTCGTTTCACAGATTTTTTGTTGAAATAATTTAATAAACTGCCTTTTGTTGGGTGGGTTTTAGAAAATTAATTTACTGTAAAAGAAATATTTTTGATATCACCATCTGTGCTTGAATTAAAAGCAATAAAGAATAAGATAATGTTATTACGAATGAACTATCTATTATTTTACATAACCTACCTATTGGATATTCTGCAATATGTGTATACCTATCTTTTAATTTTGTGTGCATTACTGAATAAAAACTATAATTTTCACATAACCACTGGCTATCTTCTTACTTCAATACTGACTGTTTCGTTCGAAATTGGTGGTGAGAAAAACACGTAAAGCTTTTGCTTCCGATCTCACCCAGGTTGTGGCAGATTGCCATCCCATGGCACTATAAAAAGGATAAAGGATTTAGATCCTGATTGATCTTGATTTGTGCTAACACGAACACAAGTACACACACAAGTATTTGTTATATACTTGTGTCCTAAAAATATCTTCTGCGTGCTTGGCTACTCTCAATCCAGCCACTGTGACCAGACATTCGGCCGGAAGATTATTATAATAAATGCTCTTCAGAAAAAAGTCATTGCTTACCCAAACATGAAGTCATTTTGAAATCTAAATAAGCTCTAAAACTTTAGTGATATTATTATATTATTTTAATAACAATCAATAACAATATTTCATATTTACAATCATTGTCTGCCCACGTGCTACACAGAGGTAGATCGAACATGGATAACATACGCCTCTTCAAATGTATTTTAAAACAACTGCTCTTTAGAAAAAACATAATTTGTGTTCGAGTGTTGTAACTATGAGTTTGTGTCAAAATATTTTTGGATTTTCTTAACAACTATGTAAGTACGCTTTTCTTTATAAAATAATGTATTACGTACAAAATAACATTCTAGATCAACCTTTTTTTTTAAATTCAAAATTATTAATTTCGTGAATTCGTTAAAGGCTATGCAATAATTTCATTTCATTTAAGAATTACAATGCCTGAAATCAATAGCATTCGAATTTAAATCTAGAAAGTATTTATTGCCTACCAATTACCAAAAAACCTATCTTCATAAATGTAGCTGAATCCATTTATTAGCAGTCTCCTTTTATTTCACATTATTTATTAACATTCATTAAAAAGACACCGTTCATTTATCCTTACAACATAAACACCAAAACACACTAAAAATACTTCACAAAATTACAAAAACTAACATATTAGTTACGTCACAAAAAATATAAATATAACAGAAAAAAAAACAAGGGCCGTTTGGTCACACTAATCATAAGCAATTTAGTATAAACGCACGAAATCGGGGCAAGCTTTGTACCGATGTTAATGTTCCACATTCTGTTTAGTTGATTTCTATAAAATATTATAAATGAGACGGCTACCACTAAGAGAATGACCAAATATTGTGTATACGATGCATGGGTGGACGAAAGTACGAGCCAGATTGATTTTTAAGACTAATTTATCTTGTTTTTACTTTGATACCAAACTTTGTTTATTATGTTTAGCTCAGTCTTTCATTATACTTACAATTTGGGTGTTTTACCTTCGTACACTATGAACAACAAAGGCTTTAGAAGACTACACACACGATTTACTTTGAAACTAATGTCATAAGCTTAATGGCAGTTGCTCATTTACAATGTCATTATAACCAAAAGATTTAGTTAAGTAATCCTTTACCAGGCCTATGGTAGAAAAATTAAGTTGCCGGGACTTCACGAGACCATGCATCTTACGCAATATGAATCCAGAAAAATGGAATATTCTTTATATTTTATTCGCTGCTGGAGCTCAACAGGTAACCATGAATAAATTCTGTTGTCGATGACAAAGCCGACACACAGCCCGACTCAGTTTTTCATAAAGTGTCGGCCTGTTAAACATTTTTTATTTGGCCATTTGCTACCAACCGCGTTATATGAAAAATGGATCGTAACATCGTACCCTTTTCTCGTGTTTTTTTACACCACCTTGAATAAATCATGTCATTAAAATTTAATAGTCACGCCACAGCCCGGGTTAGTTAGATCTTTTGTTGTGTCGAGATTTCGAGTATCTTTTCATTTGATTGTTACTATTTAGGACTATTGTGGCCATCACTATGGTTAAGTCGACTAAATGCCGACTTAATTTCATTAATCGACTTCTTTGTACGAATTAAGATTTAATTGAGTCAAGCTTACCTTTGTTAGGCATTGTGTTGAAGTATTCGAATGTGGAATTCGAATTATTTCGTGGTTTGAAATTCGAATGCGTCTTAATGACGGACATATGTTTCGGATCGCGTGCGCTTTGTGTTTTATTCGATTCTGATACGTCATATATCACGGTATTGTTGTTTTAACAATGTATTGTATCGATTTTTGTGATTGGTTTCACTTTTTGATCGTGCAGACCGTGAAAATTTGACGAAGGTGTTATTGTTAAGGTGCACATCATTGTAATGAAGGTTTTACCTGTATCATGTTAGTTTTATTTTGATTTCATAACTGTACTGATGATCTTTCGATTTACCCAAATAATATTTAAGAGAATCCTAAAACGATATAAATCTTACACACAACGACTAAGTCTAAATTAAACAGAAACTAAACAAATCACACATCGTGACTTACCAAAATCACAAAAACAAAATGAATCAACAATAATCGCACTATCGAATCGATTTAAAAATCCGAATACAAATTCGGTATCGATTTTTTCCGTTGATACCAAAAAGGTGTTGGGCGGGATCGCTAAGAGCGAGTCATGTGTGCGGTTTGCGGGGTCCGAGAGGGGTTGTGGGAGGGGGAGAAGTGCGCGGGCGAAGGGCAGAGGTCACGCAAGCCTCAGTCTGTCTAGTGATGAGATTGATAGCTTCAATAATATTTATAAGTTTAACAGCGACCGAAAAGCTCACGATGATTTTCTTTTAAACTTTATTTGTTAGACTACCTAACATTTTAGTGAAGTTTTATGAGGAGATCTGAGGGCACGCGTACGCGATGTAAACTTAACGTAAATACTTCGATTTTTGAATCGTAAATACAATTATCTTATAGTATTTTTGTGAAATTGTTTGCAATAAGCACAATCAGTATCATCCATAGATATGAATAAATTCTTAAAATTATGAAAAGAGTATTTATTAACTATAAAATCGATGTATTAAAGTTAAAATTATGAAAAGAGAATTTTTAATTATAAAATCGACGTATTTACGTGACGTTTACACCGCACGCTTGTGCTAGGGCCTCTGAAACTATTTTTAACTTAGTTATAAAACTTTTTTTTTTTAGCCTGTTTGAGTGTCCCACTGCTGGGCAAAGGCCTCCCCTGTAGTACATAGCTGAGCCATATTTTTAGCTATTTTATTTGTATTTAGGACAATGGTGCCGATGTCGACAATACTACCAATGCCAGATGTGATAAGAAAAATAAATATTTTAGCTGTTGGCGATTCGATGATGTCGTAAAATCAAATAAAAGATAGGTACTTAAATACAAAAAGGGAAAGTAAATTAAATAATTAGTATCTGCTTCTCTAATGATATCGAACATTAACACGTGATCATCAAAGTGTAATCTAATGTAAGTATATTAGATGAGTGATGATTGATATACCTAGGTAATTACCCGCTATTTAGAAGGTGCTGATTTGTAATTGTCCAACACTGATTAATTGAAGTTGGTTATGAGTTGCAATAAAGTAAGTATCATGGTTCGTCTGCTGTACATTTTTTCCTATTGCTTTAATGACTTGGCTATCTATAATTTCTTCTCATCACAATTAGAAAGTGAGAATACCACTATAACATAATTTTCTGTCTTTTCTTACCCCGAATTACTATTAGCGTGACTTTAAAAAGAACGAAGCAGTGGTTAGACCAAAACGGAAACATCAAGCTGGTTAGGTGTCTATCGATATCGATAGCTCTTCTGAGAACAACATTAGAACCCACACCTTGTTTCACCTACCGACGTGGTCATGACGAAAATGTAATTTTAATTCAACTAGTCATAAGAGGATAAAACACTGTTTAATTCTTTTATTTTTAGATCGTTTAGTTTTTCATTGATAAGCATTTATGGAAACAAAAATAACTTTTTAGAACAAGCGTGGTAATCAAGATTTGAGTATTACGTAGAAAATATATTTTTACTTGAAAAATTTTTTTAAATAGGCTTTTTATTTGACACTTTATTGGGGTTATTAATTATAGAAAAGAATTTCTCGTTGGTCAAGTGGCCGCAAGAGCGACTGCTGAGCATGAGGTCCTTGATTCGATTCTCGGGTCTGGCAAAGTGTTATTGGCTTTTTCCATCAGGAATTTCTCAGTACCAGCCACAGATTCTGGATTTGTGCCCGGTAGATGGCAAAAGGCTTGCCACCTATTAAACGGGACTTTAAAATAACTGGCGAAATGTATGTGTGCTATTAAGTACACCTCTGCCTAACCCTTCGGGGATTACAAGGCGTGATGTTATGTATTTTGTTATCAAAGAAATGGAAAGGAAGTGGTAAAATAATCTCAATTAGGAACGCTTCATCATCATCTGCCTAGCCTTTTCCCAACTATGTTGGGGTCGGCTTCCAGTCTAACTGGATGCAGCTGAATACCAGTATTTTACATGTAGCGACTGCCTATCAGACCTCCACAACCCAGTTTGTACTGGGTAATACGATACCCCTTGGTAAGACTGGTTGTCAGACTTTTTAGGCCACTGACTACCTAACGACTGTCAAAGATCTACAAATGACACTCGGGACCAACGGCTTAACGTACTTTCCGAGGGACAGAGAAAACTCGGTATGTAATGGGTGGTCACCCATCCACAGACCAACCTAAGCAAGCACGGATTAACCTAAAGATCTACCCGAGCGGCTGTTATTATTTAGCCACGAGCTCCTCCAACTAGGTACGCTTAACACAGCTTTAATGTTGTACACTTTTAAATCACAATCTATTCAGATTAAATTCCAATTTTAAATACGAGCTTCAGATTTTTTCTATCGCGACAAATTCAGCCATAAATAAAAATATTGTCAACGCTTTCAAACCCCAAAACAAAACAGTATAACTAACCTAATACTTAATGACAACATAAAGAATGCCTATTGGTTCCAGACCTACATCGACGAAGCATTTATTCACGGTGTAAAATTTCAAAACATCACTGAATGGGCGATGGATAAAAACAAAATGAATGCAATCTCGACGTTCACTCGTTCAGTCGATCAGTGTATGCAAATAGGGATGTGCAAGAAAACAATGTATGGTTCCTGCTGATAATCTTTTGATTTTACATATTAAGTTTTGATATGGCAACGTGTTTGGTTCACCTGTGCTTTGTAGGCTGGTCAGAAAATGTTTTTTTTTCTGGCGTTTTGTATTTCGAATGCTCGAATGAATGGATTGATTCGACACATCGTTTTGGTTCATTTACTTCTTTTTTTTAATAAATCAAGTGAAAACGGCGTTCTATTTTCATTTGAACTGAAAATAAGGTTTGAATTTTTCACTGGCGAAATAAAAGGAGGAGGTTTTCAATACGACGCGTATTTTTTACCGTCTAGCAAAAACTTTTTAGGAGCATCCTAAAAGGATAATGGAGGAAAAGAAAACTTCTTATAATCGAAAATAGGACAGTTTTGTAACTTGCCTATTACCGATAAATACCTCTAATTTTTGTCGAAAATCCTGGGGCTGTTGTGTTGGCATGCGTTGACCATGTGATGTTGCGGATAAGAACAACAAGGTGAATAAATGTGCGTTTTAAAATCTAAAAATGAAATGTGTCACATCAGCTGCATGCAAGATGACCGCTGGGTTTAAGTCTCCACACGATGGTTGCCGGAAGACTGACGGCGCCGTCGAGGTCGGCCCAGAAAGAGGTGGGGAGACGACCTGGACGCGTACCGCGAAGGCTGGTTCGAGGAGGCACGGGAAAAGAGCGAATTGGGGGAGGCCTATGCCCAGCAGTGGGACAGTACAGGCTACTAAAAAAAAAAGTGTGTCTGCATAAGTTTCATACTGTTTTTCATGTATTTTATTTCAAACCAACACCCAAAGAAATAATATCATCAATTCAGCACCCAATTTAAATATCTCACAGTATAACAGCCCAACAAATTACATTACATCCGATTTTAACAAAACCTTTTCAACAATATCATCGTAGTATATGGGGCACATTGCTAATAACAAATAGGCTTCTTATATCAGCTAACGACAAATTTAATAGTTTACATCTGTAGGAACTAGTTTTGTTTGTTACAAATATATTGTGAGCGAGTTATCTGCTCGAGACAACTAGCATTTACAACTTTACGTTCTTGTTAAGGGCTAGATTGTTATTGTGTTTTGTTGCTAGCTTGACTTTGTTGTATGCCTATAATGTTCCCACTGGTGGGACACATCACAAAAGGCTCCTTTCAGTGAATCATTTAAAAGCTGATTGGATTTTGAAGTTGTGAAAAAAATCTTGAATGAGTTTTTATTGGAAAAGCCGTGACTCGATAAACCTAAAAAATACTAAAACAAATAATTATTATCAATTTTGGATTGGAGAAACTGACTTAAAGAGTGGGACGAGTTTCCCATAACACAATTTTCCGACATGCGAACTAGCCGCTCCTGAAATATGTAGCACATTATGATTATTAGAGATGTACTATAGGTATCATAAGTCCATTAGCAGTTTCACAAATCTATCGCATCAAAACAATTCGCACTTACGACCTTTTTCAATAACAAACATTTTGCACACATACACGATCTGGTATATCGCACTCTTTCATTACTATCTAGTCAGAAAGAGTGCGATATAATGATCATTTGCCTTAGTGACAAACCTGTCATGTCGCGACTTCGTATTTAGATAGTTGTATTTAATTTCAAACCAACAAATATGAGTTAGGCTGGCTTAGTGGCTAACGCTTCAGTTATGATGTTTCGCACGTTGTAGCCTGCGTTCGAACCCCAGTGTCAATACACTTTTTGTGTTTTAATTATGAATTCTGAATGTCTTAGATACGTTAGACCCGATGAGATGTTTCTTTAAGTATTAGTTGAAGTTATTATTTACAAAAAAGATGAGGGTGTATGTGAAACAAAATAAACTTCTGGATTGAGCAAAGTAGTTACGACGTTGTTAGTTGGTGAACTTTGGTACGAGCGTTTGTGTGATTATTACGATTAGCGTGTTGTTTGATTATATATCTATAATCAAGATGCAAGCCAATATTAGTATTGACGCCAGGGCAAATATTGTCGCTTTGCGTAAAAATGGGCTCAATATTTCTCAAATTTCAACTGAAACCGGCATAAGTGTAAGTTATTTTTAAAGATTATAATTATGATGATAGTTGTGGTGTGTGATTTTCTTATTATTAAATAAATTGCTGTTTGCAAGTGTGTAATAATATTTTCACTTTTTAGAGAAATACTGTGAGCCGTTGGGTAAAGAGGTTTGAGGAAGAAGGTAGCCTGAAGAGTCATCTAAGAAGTGGAAGGCCACCGCTTATTAACCCGACTCAGCGACGTTTCATGGTGGATGAATATGAAACAAATGGTTTCATTCCAACTAGAATGTTTGCAAATAAATTTGATACTTCGTTGCAAACTGTTCGTCGTGCACTCCATGCTGAAGGTTTACATCATCGGAAGCCAGCTAAAAAACCATTTATAACCCAAAAACATAAGGAGGAACGACTACGTTTTGCTCGGGAATATTTAGATTTTAACTGGGAGACGACCGTTTTTTCTGACGAGAAGACTTTCAAGTCTTGCCAAAAAGGAAGACTTCATTTATGGCGAAAAGACAATACCCGCTGGTCTGAGAAAAACATTATTCCGAATACAGAATCAGGTAGAATAAGTGTAAATATGTGGGGGTGGATTAGTGCTCAAGGGCCAGGTGAGTTGGAATTCATACCAACGCGTGCCAACAGCTCTAATTACGTCGAAGTTTTAAATGACATAATGCTACCTACTGTGCGTAATGTTTACCCCTCGGAAGACTTTAGTGAACTAAATTTTGTTCAGGATAATTGTCCGATACATCGTGCCAGTGTTGTAAAAGAGTGGTTTAGTCAGCATGCTGATATTAAAGTTATTCCGTGGCCAGCACGATCCCCTGATCTAAACCCCATTGAAAATATATGGGGTTTAATGGTGCAAAGATGGGATGCACGAGATGAGAGATGTCCTGAGCAGCTTAAATCCCATTGCACTCAATTGTGGGATAATTTACGTGGCACAGATATATGTGCCAACATTGTAGCTTCCATGCGTCGACGTCTGCTTAGCTGCATTGACAATAATGGAGGTCATACCAAATATTAAATTCTTTTTAAAAGGTCCATGCGCACACGTCTACTTGACTGCATAGAACATAATTGGGGTTATACAAATTATTAATAAGATGTTTTTGTTTTTATAATTAGACGGTGTAACTAAATATTTTGTAATATTAACATAATTTCCGTAATAAAATTTTTAATTCAATGATCTTAAATTGAGGTTTAGTTTCAATCTTCTTTTCGTCAAGAAAATGAACACTTAAGCTATAACCTCAATACACTCATTGTGACGTTACATAAACAAAAACACGTTCATAAAGTCTAAACCATATATTAGTTTTCAAGAAACTCTGTTGAATACCGATAACTATAAAATGTGGGTATCAACAATTATATTTGTGTTATTAGAATATACTTTCCTTGTTATGTTATTATGAATTGACAAGTGGGTATACAACAAAAAATCTTATGAACGGTGACAAGAGAACTTCTTTTGTTTAGGTAGGAATGTGACGTCACAATTCTAATAAAAGTTTGTTAATTTTATAAATAAATTAAACGAATAAACATATTTGTTATCATTCAGCACGACTTTTTTATTTCCACCTTCCAACACCGAAAAAATAAAACAAAAATCACATAATGACGTTAATTAATAACACAATAACTATCTTATATTTAACTTCTTATAAAAATAAATAATAAGCACGAAAACATTATAAATAAACACAAATACCTAACAACTTTCTGCATTATTATGGTTTCAAAGAAACAAAAAGCAGCCACACATTGTAACTAAGATTCGAACTTAGACTTCATTGATCGTGAACCTATGCTCAGCCCAAATAGCTACCAACACATGTTAAAACTACGTGAATTTTAGCAATGCAATGGTAAGAACAGGTCACCACCATGAAGTGTATTCTAAATGCAACAGAAATATAATGCTATTTCGCGTAGTGTGACGACAGTTCTTTACTGTGTGTTATCTGTGGAATGTTGAGACATCACTCATACACATAATTGAACCTTAAATCAATCAATGTAAGGAAGTAACGTAGTGGAAGAAACGAAACGGATCATTTGCTAATGACCCAAGCGATAAGCCCATTCCAATTGATACCAATGTTTATATAATAAAAAATCAAATTATTTTATTCGTTTTATTTAATTACTTTTTTACTTTTTGCTTGAGTGATTTTATTGGCCACAAAATAAGTTTATTAAAAAACAAAAGTATAAAATAGCAAAAATAATTCTTAGTTGGGATCGAACTCACGTCGTCGAGGTTAGATCACTAGCTAACGTAAGTGCTTACACCAATCAGCCATGATTACCATGTTACGTTAATACAAAATGTTGAGCCTTATTGTGAACCCGTTTATTTTACTTTACTCGTGTACCCTACACGGGTAAAAATAAAAATAATAAACCCTGTGTAGGGTAACAATACGTTTACTCACACAAAAATAATGAGCGGCTGTATGAACATTACCGGCTCGTACAGTAGGGACATCACTCTTACACGCACACGCACACACACTGCTGTATCATGCTCGCACAGTTCATAGAAATGTAATCCTTAGCATGCTACTGGACTTTTGAGCGTGATAGTACCGACACCGACTCTTTGAAATTCTAAATATATTTTACTACAAGAGCTTGTAAAAGAGTGCGTTGTTGCATGATGTACCTACTCATTGCGAGCGACTCAGCTGTAATGAAATGCTGCGCTCCGTCGAGATAGCCGATGCCTCCCTGAACTGCACCGAAAGCAATGATCGATCTTTTTGCAACCGGCTAGTAGGTTATAGTCATAGGCCCATCTCAATTATCTAAATGAAGCATCCGAAAATAAAATTTGTTAGCTTGCTCTGTGGCTAAAAGTATAACAAAATTATGTGCCTTAACAGCGCTGTAGCATTGTACAAGTGGAGCGATAGATGGCGCTCACAAATAGGCGCGCGCGCCGCTCGCGGGCAAACGCAACGAGCTGTCGACGCGTCCGACGAATGTTCACAGCAGGCTTGTCGCAACAATGCGTATCTGAACTTTTTACAGAAAGGTTGGTTTTTCTCTTATTTGTGCTGGCCCGTTTCTTTGTAATTTTTCAAGTAAATAATTTTTCACCCAGGTTGCCTTATTAGATTCAATTAAAAAGTTTTAATAAACCTTGAACACTATAATTATCACTCTTTTGTTGACAGTCGTGCAGTCACTCATTTATCTTAGAGGTCACGTGTATACAATGACATGATAATAACCTTATATATCAGAAATTTTGACGAATACAGAAATGATGAACTTGCAACAGTTGGAAAGTAGAACTTAAATTTTTAACAACATAAGTGGGAACTTTGTGAGAGTTGCCATAAATTCTGAATAAGGGTCATACATTCTCGGTGTGAATTGACCCTTATTTTCATCTTTTAAACTTGTGTGGTTAAGAGGGCCCTTCCCAGTCTGTCTATCGTCATCGCGAGCATTATCGAAAAGCTTGTTGTTTCATCCAGAGCCACAGCGGCGATGTTTTTTTAACTCCCCCGTCTCAGAAGGCTCCGACCCCGCACGAATCGTCTCTCGCGCACCTAATACCGCCTAATGCGACAACATTGAACGAAAAATAGTGTTCGAAAATTTCATAAACTTGTTCCAGGAGATACGTGTTTTTGAATAACGCTTACAAGTTTGTGAAATTAATATTTGTAATTTAAAATCTCCATTACATTTGCAAGGTTTCTGTCACAATGTTTTCTTTACTTTTACAATTTATGAGTACAAAATGAACGGCCAAAGTTTAGGTAAATATGTGCAAAATAGCAGATTTTTAGAGGCTTATACTGAATTTGTTTCTTCAAATTTTTATTTTTTGCTTTGATAGAAACCTAGATATAGTGCACAAGATACCTATCAGTAAAAAAAAATCAAAGAGAGATGTGTTATCACGGTATAATCACGTAACAGCGTTTGTATGAAAAGTATGACGGGTTGGCCGCTCTTAATTGTTATTGTTGTGTTGCGTGTTATTTGGTAAATAGAGAAACAATGTTTTTTCTTAACAAAGCAACTCAGAAATAAACGGTAGGTTTTCCTCAATTGCTCAAAAATTCAATAAGCATCAAATACGACGGCACAAAATATTTGTGACCAATGTAATTAATATACAAGGTGTAAACAGACCCGTCACGAACTCGTAACAACAAGTAATTCTACGCGAAAATTATTGCTCCCGAAAATTTATTTTGAGTGAAAAATCACGGTTTACGGTAGGACTCAATGTAATGCACCCAAAATATCGTGCTGACGGATGCATTGAATAGTAAAGGGGTCATGGAGGTATTTAAAAAGTTTCAACTTGTTAAAAATAAAAACATGTGAAAAAGTTGGAACTCCGTAACTAGCAAGTTCCATTGTGCCTTTCGGCATCTTTAAGGCTATTTTAACACCCATTACACTAAAGTGAGTTATCGACTAAAAGCAACACGAAGTTTAAAAGAAATTGTTGTGGTTATCACTTTAGCAATTACTTTTGCATTGTTTTGTGAAATGCGTTTTAAGATAAGCTAAACGTTCAAAGGTAAAATTAAATAAATCAATCCTTATAATAAATAGACAGTCAATTACTGCAATACAGTAATAGAAAATACGAATTTATTCCTTCCTTATGATAACTTGAGCTAAAGGTAATTCAATTTTTATTCTACTTAAAATTTTACACAAATACATACATTACGGGACAGCTCGGGACCGGTCAATGTGGCGACACTTGGGGGAGGCCTATGTCCAGCAGTGGACGTCTTTCTGAAATGAAATACGTCATAATAAATTCAAAATACAAATGCACTTGTTTAAAAATCATCAACTCAAAAGTATCATAATTTTTTGAAAAAATGAAACTTCAATCTGCACAAAGCGCATTAGCCCCTTTATTCTGCTCCACCGTCCGAAGGCTTTGTAATATCGTTACAATGGCGTAGTTTGTCGAACGTTTGACGCGACCCCTGACTTATGCGCCGCGTCTACATCAAAACATGACCTGTCTTCTATATAACCTTCGGTTCTTCGGAGCGACATTTCTTTAGTATTAAGGATTTTGTATGTATGTAGTAACATGTACTTTTCGTGGTCTAAAATGTGGGCCTTTGAGTAAAGATAAGCCTTTTAGAAAGGAGAAAATCCGTACTTACTAATATTATAAACGCTAAAGTAAGTTTGTTTGTTTGTTACATTTTCACGCCTAAACCACTGAACCGATCATCCTGAAATTTTGCATATACGTTGTCAGGTGTACAATAACGGATATAGGGTACCTTTCAACCCGAAAAAAAGTACTATTCCCGAGGAAAACAACTATAATGTTCTTATGATAACAGATGGCGCCACGTGTCTTTCGAATTATATTATTAAAAGCAGAGTACAACCCAAATTGATCAAATTCTACATTAACGCGAGCGGAGCCGCTGGCAAAAGATAGTACGTAATATGTTCAAAAGGGGTTCGAAAAAAGGCTTTTTTACAAACGCTTTTCATTCCAATGGAATGCCAATATGATAACATGTAGAGAAGAAACGATGGATGGACTGTGTGAAGGATGTTATGGCTAGAAAGGAGGTGACTGCTGAGATGACGAGTAATAGAGAAGTATGGAAGAAGAAGACATGCTGCCGACCTCAAATAAATTGGGATAAGGGCAGGGGAATGATGATGCAAGGTGGAAACATCGTGGCATAACAAAAATATGTAATAAGTATTAATAATGGAGAAGAAAAAAATCGCTTCTATGGTCGGGTCTGGATACACTTTTGCTTGTCTTGTGGAGAGCTTGAAAGGTATTCGTGCAAGAAATTCTGAACAAATTACCTGTAGTAGTGTCTTTAGTATTCAGCTGTCATAAGTTGAAAAAGGTGTGTATTGTTTTTTCTGTTTTTTTTTTTTTTGAGGTCTGTGTCCAGCAGTGGACGTCTTTCGGCTGAAATGATGATGATGATGATGATGTAGTGCTTTCAAAAAAAAGGTGCGTTAAATGTGTCTATCCTTTCCCAACTCGATATCAAGACCCAGTCTACAGTTTGCCTACAGCGTATTTTGACATATTTCGGCTATATAATGCGAAGGGGAGATAGCAGCCTTGAAAAGCTGGTCATTGTTGGCAATACCGAAGGCCAGCACGAAGCCGGTCGCCAACACGACGGTCCGACCAAGTCAAAGAGGCTATGTCCTCAAGCAAATATTAGCAGGTGGTGATGGTAACCTTGGACCGGAGTCGATGGAGGCAGACTGTCCGTTTAAAGGGGTCCAGTGACCACGATCCTCAGTAATGAGGGACCGATTGAAGAAGAAGTGGTGCTTTATGACAACATAATTGTTTCTTTCCAGTTTTTCCCGACTATTCTTATGATCAATGAATATCTTAATATCCGTAAAGGTCACAGCTAATCAGTAAGATGTTATCGGGCGGCGTTTCGTAAAATATTGATTGTTAATGTCTGAGTTTTTTGACTGGCTGTATGATGTTGCTTGCTAGGCTAACCGTAGAAAATGATGTCATAGCGTAAACAAGAAAATTATCTATTTGCATAGTGTGTTTGTTTGTTTGTCATTAACATTTGTGTTTCAATTTTTAGATAGTAATTTTCCAATTATGTTGTTAGTAACTTTTATATACACACACACACATTACTCGCACACACACGCACATACACACTGGCACATTGCTCGGAGAACGGATGGTCGATGGAGCCGAAAAGTTCTGGAGTGGCGACCGCGAACCGGAAGACGTTGCGTTGGAAGGCCTCCCACTAGATGGACCGATGACCTGGTAAAGGTTGCAGGGATCCGCTGGATGCGAGACGCACGGGACCGGTCAATGTGGCGACACTTGGGGGAGGCCTATGTCCAGCAGTGGATGTCTTTCGGCTGAAATGATGATGATGATGATGATGAACTTCTATATCACTGGTTTCACCCGCACGAAGAAAATTTTGTGATAAGTAGTGAGTCACTACTCCGTGGTTCAGAAAAAACACCGAACTGAAAAAGAACAAAACGAGTTACGTCACGTTGTATGTTTACCAGTGACCATTCTAAAGACGGATAATTGCTCCCTTTTTTTCAGTGATCGAAATTATCAAGATAATAGGGATGTTTCCTGAAAAAATCTAATTAGTCCGTCACGATAGATAGATTTCCAAAAAATGTTGGACACGTATTTTTTTCTTTTTTCACGAAAACTAAAATTGAAGACGCGTCGAAAACTCGTGTGACGTCATACTTGTAAGTAAAGTGTACTGACTTTTTACCGAAAAGTGACGTCACAGGCCCCCACTCATGATCTTTGATGCGTTTTATCTTCGTCATTTTTTATTGATTTGATAAAACAAAAAATACGTATCAAATATTTTTCGATAATCTAACTGACGGACTATATAAATCATATTTTTTTTACACAGGAAACATCCCTATTATTTTCTTTGATAATTATCAAGATAGTTTAATTATCACTCACTTACATTTAGGCTTATTTGGGTTGCTATCACAGATAAGCCTCATCATCTGCCTAGCCATTTCCCAACTATGGTCGGCTTCCAGTCTAACCGGACGCACCTGAATATCCGTATTTTATATGGAGCGACTGCCTATCTGACCTCCACAACCCAGTTAGTACTAGGTAATACGATACCCCTTGGTAAGACTGGTTGTCAGGCTTTTTGTGCCACTGACTACCTGTAACGACTGTCAATGATCTGCAAATAACAGCCAGGACCAACGGCTTAACGTGTTTTTCGAGGCACGGAGGAAACTCGAAATGTAATGGGTGGTCACCCATCCACAGACCAACCTAGGCAAGCACGGCTTAACCTAAAGATCGATCCAAGCAGCTGATTTTATTTAGCCACGAGCTCTCCACAACTATTTATAATAAACTAGCTTTTGCCCGCGGCTTCGCCCGCGTGGATGTCGAATAATATCCGATTACTTACCTTCATCCCCCTTTTTAATCCTTCGGGGGAAGAATTGTCAAAAACGCTGAGACACGTATAAAGTAAATTTCAATCGTCAGCCTAAACACAAAATTTGAAGATCCTAACTTCAAAACTGACAGACTTTCATATAAACTTCCATCCCCTATTTCACCCCTTTAGGGGTCGAGTTCCCAAAAATCCTTTCTAAGTGGATACTTACTCTTTACAAAGAATACACCCTCCAAGTTTCATGCCTCTAGGTCCAGCGGTTTGGGCTTTGTTTTGAAATATCACCCAGTCAGTCAGTTTACCATTTTAAATATATAGATAAGCCTATATGTAAATATTCATTTCATCCAGTAATCAAAAAAACATAGTGGAAACAAATGTATGAATGTTAAAACTACACCCACATACAACGTTATTCAATGTCGGAATTTGGCCGACACGACGTTCTGTTGGACTTCGGACACACGAGCCGAGATTAAAAGGTACCGTTTAGCATGGCAATATAATATGTTAGTGGGTATAATGATCGAGAATGGAAAGTACAAGTAGATGTATATTTTATAGACTTTTTTTTAGCGTGTCGATGCAATCTAAATTGTGTCAGCCCAGAACTGGGCTACTAGTTTGGCGCTTTCGGTAGCGTCCATCTGTTCCTGTAGTGAACAAACAACAGGACACGCAGAACACGATTTTAAGTGCCCCATCGTTTGTAGAACAGCACCACATTATCCGGTAAAAGGGGCCATTCTGGTGAAGAAATGTAAATGTGCATTATCATTGAACTTAGAATGTGAATACCAGAAGAAAACAAGGCACAGGAATAGCCAAAAGTTTACTCAAAAGATTGCAGTATGTAGTGAAAAATAGACATACATTAACTTTTGGGACAGAAGATTCTAGAATGAAAACAATCACTAAGGAAACGCAATGCAATAAACGGTTAGAATAGACAGCATTAGTTTTATTATATGCGTAACCTGAAACACGTGTCTAGTTTATTTAAAAATCTATGTACGACATTTCAAAACTGTATCTAGAAAAATCACAAAGTTATAAGCTTGTTCTGTTACCTGGTTGTCCGCACAAAAACGTGTTGAACAGGCAGCGCGCCCGCGCGCACGCCTCCAGCGTCGTCTTGAGCACATTGATAATAATAATTTGGCAGTAGGTACCTAAATGATTGCAGTAGGTACTTAATGTCGCTCGGTGTCCAACTTGTAGCTTTTTTAAATATTTTTGGGACAAAATATAACATGGTTTAAAAATTATTGGAATCGATTCAGTTACTTATTCTGAACAAACTATAGTCAGGTTTCGCATATACTAAAAATAATGTTGTATATTATATTCAAAATCATACATTATGTTAATTAATATCTAGCATTAACCATCAAATAAAGTTTATTATGATGATGACGATTTAATATTAAAAGAGTTTCAACTCGTCGACCGTATTATGGAAGCACCCTAACATTCAGACGCGTGCTATATCAAAAAGAGCTCTAAGAGAAATTTCTTCGTAAACAACGTAAGAGCAAACCGTTCTAATCTCTTCATTAGCTTATTATCAAAGCTTTTATGTCGTTAGTATAGAGTTTAAATTCGTTTGTTACATTTCTTTGGTCGGATTTTAGTCGATATTAAGTACTTGTGGACGCTCAAGTTTAAAACGTCTTGAAGGCATATAAGGCACAGTGGATTTTCAGACTTGTTCAAATCCGTTTAAGGTTTGATTTTGAAAGTTTCTGGTGTTGGATTTTAATGTATTTTTTTCATATAAATTATACCGTGGGAAACCGAGCGTGCCCTCAGGCGCTTTATGGAATTTGCAAGTGAATGGGACATAGTATAAAAAGCAAGTGAGTGTGTTTCGATTAGCATTAATTCATGTATGACCTTTGAGTTTTCGCTTTGGAGGTTGTATAGCAAGTAGGAACATATTGTTATGAAGTTTATGATATTTGTATCTTGCCTTAGTCAAAGAAAGTTGGACAAGTAATGTTCAAAGATGAAGATGAGATGATTATTATGAAATATATGGAGATTTCCTTATTCATAGTAAATGATTAAAACAAGACTGGTTATATTTAAAAGTAACTCGAGAACTGTTAAAGTGATTTACTGTCCAACTCTACTACCTCCTGAAAAATGAGGCCTCCATCACCTCAGGTACTGAAACAAAAAAGTTCAGCTGTAAGAATTATTTTGTTCTTAAATAGTTACTCATTGTTATGTAGTGATAATTTATGTGATAAATATATTATAGGACAAACACCAAAACATAAACAACAAAACACAAAAAAAACACACAAACAAACACAAACATATTATTACGATCCATACAAATGCATAAATATATGCCTTTCAAGTGAAAATCTGGCCTTGGGTCATCAATGCTTTTCTAGCTTTTAAAGATTTTACAAAACCCAGAAAATCGATCAGCTCTTTCCTACTTGACCGGAACGTTATCTACAACAAGAAGCATTATTAACACATTAGAGCTACTAACAAAAGAAAGTAAGGCATTAATAACAAAAGCGAGCGTTACCTAGGTTACTGGTCCATACCTAAGTGCCCATAATCCTTTAGAACCTTAGAATTAGAACAGAACGATAAGCAGCTACACACCGGCATTTTCATTCATTGGCACATGAGCATGGAAAATTGAAACACCAAAAGATGGCGTGTTCTCTTTGCCTTCAAATGCCTTGTCCCTGTATTTGGTGTAACTGAAACTCAATATACCTGCCTCGTTAGTCTAGTGGCCGCACGACTGCTGAGCATGAGGCAATGGGTTCGATTCCCGGGTCGGGCAAAGTGTTATTTGATTTTTCCTCAGGAATTTCTCAGTAGCAGCCACGGAGTCTGGAATTGCGCCCGGATGATGGCAATAGTCTCGCCCCCTATTACATGGGACTTAAACATAACTGGCGAAATGTGGGCGTACTATTAGGTACACCTCTGCGTAACCCTTCGGGGATTACAGGCGTGATGTTATGTTATGTTATGTAAAACTCAATCTGGGTTAAATCTCCTGCTGATTTCAAAAGGCTTGAACGCGTTGGATGCTGCGTGTCTGTTGCAGGCTGCTGGTGGCCATTATAATAATACAGGCCAATGGTTGGAGAAGCTCAGATGATTGAACGACGACCGAGACTAAAAACTGTTGGAGTGAGAAAAAATATGAGAGAAATAGGAAGTTAAGGAAAAACATACTCGACCAGGCTAGGGCCTACTCGCAGCTGTAAAGCCTTAGGTGATGTCGTGATGATGATTATATACTAGGCACTAGCTGTTACCCGCAACCTTCGTCCTTTTCCTATTTGAATCGGTTTTTGTTAACAATTTCATGGATTTAATTTTTTTGCATGGGACCCATTTTTTTCCATTTTCTTAAATAAAAGTAATCCAAGTTACTCCTTATAACATCCGTTGTCTGCCAGTTAAAGTCTCGTCAGATCGAGCAATCGTCAGTCGGTCCAGCCGTTTTGGAGATTAGGCGGAACAAGCAGACAGAGAAAAAAATAAAGTAAATGTTTTTTTTTTATTAACGCATTCAGTAAAAAGCTGTTATTTTGAAAACACAAACAGACACTTCAATTTTATTCATATGTATTGATCAATTTAGAGAAAATTCAGTAGAATAAAGTGGAATAAAGTGCCCTGTATCCTTCTAACTTTTCTTTTTCATCTCTTATGGACTTTTTTCGCCTTGAACATATAACTGGCGACAAACTAGTGGACATAATGGGACCAAACCAAAGGTCGGTTTCAAAACAGCAGTGAAAATAGTGTGCGGTTAGGCACTTCACGTTTGAGTGTGTTATGGATTCCCATTGAATTCTTAGAGCATTAACTTTAAAAGCTTAAGGTCTAGGCTGTCGAAGAAGAAAGTTTTTGAAAGAAAATCATTGTTTCCTATTGTTATTGGAGTAGGCTTTTAGTACGGCAAGTCTTTTGTTGGTACGGAATGGCCCTACTTGCGTTGTAAGTGAAAAGGGCGTGTCGAATCATACATGGGTATGTATCTACAACATTGTTTTATACAGGGTGTTTTTTTAAACGTGGGCAATACTTTAGGGGCGTGTGGTACTCATGAAAATAAGCAAGTTTCACTATGGGACCGACCATGAAATCGCGAAAAACATATCAGGTGCTCCACACATTATTGGTCGCGTAACTCGAAAAAATGTAGGCAACAGCAGATTTTTTAAATCATATTTTATAGTTAGACCCATAGTAAGAGTTGCTCATATTTATGAGTACTTCACCCCCTTAAAGTATTGCTCACGTTTAACCAAACACCCTGATACAGTGAAAGTTTCTCAACTGGCGAAGGCCGTTATTATTTCTTAGCGAATAAGTCTACGTCTAGTGGTACCATATCTGGACGTCAAGATCAAAGAAATGGAAGAGGAAGAAAATACAAAATGGCCTCTTTCATAGTTTTATTGTATTTCAGAACCTAATATTTTTGTATAAAACATTGGGAAGCTCTTGATTTTTTTGGATTCAACTAAAGTCCACCAGAATCTGACCGCCATTTCTCCCATGCAATCTCAAGTACTTAGCACCTTGGACCTCTCGCTCTCATTCCGTACACAGTCCATAAAAAAGGCGCAATTATATTCAAAGGCAGTTCCCCTTAACTCGGCTGGTCGCGACCCAGTGCCCTTGCGCCTTTGCGAGCCCTGATTGGAATTTATCGTCCACCCAGCCTGTAAGTCGGAGCGGCGTGCATTACACTTCTTTTTTTGCCGTCGCCCCGCTGCAGTCGGGTAATAACGCGTATTAAGTTTGTTGTGACGGCGTTTGATTTTGATACACTTAATTGATAATGAGCGGGTTTTCTATGTGTAGTGATGTGTAAGAAGAATAAGGGGTTGATTTAAACTAATTGTAAAGTGAATTACTTAGGTAAAATTTGATGATACTCGACCTTTAAATATTTAATCGGAAATAAATAGTTAGGGGAAGGAATTAATGAATGTGGATGGGTATATGAGTAGAGGAAGACCAAAGAAACGATGGATGGACTGTGTAAAGAATGATATGACAAGAAAGGGGGTGTCTGATGAGATGACGAGTAATAAAGAAGTATGGAACAAAAAGACATGCTGCGCCGACCATAAATGAATTGAGATAAGGGCAGGAGAATGATGACGATGATGAATTAGTTTTTTTTTTAACATCTAATGTTTATCTTTTTTTTTTCAGACAAGCCTTTTGTGAATCTTCTTCTTAACGTGTCGATGGCAATCTGAATTAATTCAGACCAAAATTTGGTGACGAGTCTAGTCTAGTCTACTTTCAGCTGCGTCCGGAAAAGTGTGCCATCGTTTGTGGAACAGCCCTATATTTACTCTCCAGGGCAGAGTCATCTATGAATCTCCACCTGAACTGGTTTTCCTTGCTTCGGCCAACCTATAACCGGTGTCTTTTAAAGACATCCAGGTCAGTCATGGCAACTCGTGTCCAGGAGGAAGATTCTCAGCAAGTGGTACAAACGGGCTGAGTAAGCAAACATTTAAATGATTTTAAACAATAGGTAGATAAAATAATAACAGCCGCTCGGGTCTATCTTTAGGTTAAGCCGTGCTTGCCTAGGTTGGTCTGTGGATGGGTGACCACCCATTACATACCGAGTTTCCTCCGTGCCTCGGAAAGCACGTTAAGCCGTTGGTCCCGGGTGTCATTTGTAGATCTTTGACAGTCGTTATAGGTAGTCAGTGGCCCAAAAATTCTGACAACCAGTCTTACCAAGGGGTATCGTATTACCTGGTACTAACTGGGTTGTGGAGGTCAGATAGGCAGTCGCTCCATGTAAAATACTAGTATTCAGCTGCATCCGGTTAGACTGGAAGCCGACCCTAACATAGTTGGGAAAAGGCTAGGCAGATGATGAAACAATAGTTAGATAAAAAACTTGGATAGCAACAAAAATAAAAATCATCGGCAACTATCGTTCCATCTTATGCTTAGCGACACTAAAGTACTATCTATGTGTACAACGTCGGTACAATAAAAAGCATTACGATGGGAGTCTACAATCCTAATCGCAGAGAAACGTGAAAAAATCCACCCACAGACGCGTGCGCACAGAGCGGTCTGAACATAAAAAATTGCAAATCATATAGAGCTGGTACAAGATTTGTCTTTGTTTTCTTGACTGTGTTCTTGCTTCAAATTAATTTAGTAATTTAACGCAATGGGTGCCTGAGGATGTACGGCAGAGCCGGGGCCGGCCTAGAATGAGGCGGCGAGATGATCTGGATGCTGGATGAAGACTGCTTCGAGGTGGTGCAGCAGAAGCCCTGGAAGGATTTGGGGGAGGCCTTTAACCAACAGTGGGACATACAAGGTTATTTAAAAAAAATCCATAATAAGAGATCATTTAGTATAGATTTTAACTAAATATTATTTTCAAATTTACTTCTTCCTTATTTTTTTTTATTTTTTAGGGAAAAACCTGGGATTCCATGGCAATGAAATATGTTAGTGCATTTAAAAAGGTTGACAAGATTATGATTTTTTTAGTTTCTATTGTATGTTCCACACTTCATCATCATCATCATCATCATTTCAGCCGAAAGACGTCCACTGCTGGACATAGGCCTCCCCCAAGTGTCGCCACATTGACCACATTCCACACTTATTCGAAATAATTATGTTTATTTCAAAGTTTAAAACACGTCCTCCGTAAATTAAGAAATAAGATTCAACCAATTATTTTAGACAGCTAAAAAAAAAAGAATTAACTGCTCTCATCATCTGCCTAGCCTTTTCCCAACTATGTTGAGGTCGGCTCCCAGTCTTACCAGATTCAGCTGAATACCAGTATTTTACATGGAGCGACTGCCTATCTGACCTCCACAACCCAGTTAGTATTGGGTAAAACGATACCCCTCGGTAACACTGGTGGTTAGACTTTCGGGTCATTGACTACCTGTAACGACGGTCAAAAATCTACAATTGACAGCCGGGATAAACGGCTTAATGTGCTTTCCGATGCACGGAGGAAACTCGGTATGTATGTAATGGGTGGTCACCCATTCACGGACCAACCTAGGCAAGCGTGGCTTAACCTGGAGATCGACCCGAGCGGCTGTTATTGTATAGCCACGAGCTCCAAGAGTTTACTGCTCTATATAAATAATAATGATACGTAAAACAATAATCGACAAAGTCAACGAAGACGTCTCGCCAAATTTAATACGTAGACTATTTGCTTTGTTTTTGCCGCTATAGTATTTTTTCCCACGGCATAGGTTTAGAATGAGATGTAATTTAATAATGATGATAAGATAATAATAGCCATAATTAATTAAGTATGCAAATGATTTGCATTTGATTCGTCACATATTTTTATTATTATATAGGTTTACAAGTCCAGTTTGGATAAGCCAATTCACAAAACTGTTGGAAAAATATTATATCAAATATGACCAAGTAATAATTTGTTTGGCTGTGTTGATTAGGTCCCTATTACATGAAAATCGAGACATTTTAGCGAAAAAAATACAGAGAATCAAAATACAGGGTGTAAACAGACCCTTCACATAACCGTCAACCAAGCATTCTGTACATCAAAAGAAAAAAACTTTACGCAAAAATTATTGCTGGGAATCGACTTTTTTTTTGGGGTGAAAAATCACGTTTTACGGTAGCACTCGATGTAAAGCACTCAAAGCATTGTGCTAATGGATGGATTGAATAGTACGGGTGTCGTGGAGGTGTGTAAAGTAAAAAATCTTACATTAAAAACATGCATTTAAAAAAAAAACAAGTAAAAATTTGGAATTTTGACCCCTAATATCTCCATAACTAGAAGGTTCTCAGGTATGGTCTAGAACAAAAAAATGATCGCAAAGACGGGGAGAACAAGTGCTTTTCGTTTAGGTTAAGGGTCTATTTACACCTTTTAGATTAAATGCTTCGTGAATCTGTGATCTACTGTCATGGGTGTTTTCCCTCAGTAGCAGCCACTGAGTCTGGATGTGTAATGCCCTGTTAATGGTAATACCTCGCCCCCTGTTACATCAGACTTAAACATAACTGGCGAAATGTGTACTTCTTACGCACCTCTCCCTAAACCTAACCCTTCGGGGATTACAGGCGTGATGTTATGTTATGTTATGGTGATTAGTAAACGAGTAACTTGAAAAAAAATCCGATAGAAAAATTTAGACAGGTTTCTAAATAGTACACAAACCATTAGATACGTAGGTAGGAACAGTTATTATAATTCAAACTACAAACCTACATAATTATAATGACGCCGCACGTATCCGTATCGAATCGGAATTGCAAAATAAGTACCTACCTACATATTAATCGAGGCTATAACGATCTATGATTCCTTACCGAACATTATAATTTCAATAATCCTTAAACTGTTAGGTAGACGCACCTGTTACTGTAAACCGATGATTTAGTTTTTGATGAGTTCTGTTTTCAAATGCAGATGTGACAAAGCTCTTATGTTTTCTTCAGATACAATATTTTGTATCTGCAGAAAACAGAGAGGTCTTGAACAACACAGTGAACAGGTGAAACAGTTTCTTTATTTCAGTATGAAAAACTATGACTCATAGTCGTAGTGTGTGTTAGTGATTGTTTTGCTGCGACAATGAACAATAAGTTCATAGAGCGATAGTTTTTCTGTTGGTAATTTTGCTTCATGTCTGAGCAAATTCTGTGTTCTGCGGACATTCTGGAAATTGTTAACATAGTATTAAACCTTCACTTTAGACGGCTTTCAAATTACTAAAAAAAAAACAGCTATCGTGATATACAAAGAGCTCCACCCACAATTCAACCATCATTTAATTCCTGAACTTGACGTTGAAAGAATGACAATTTAAATATCTTTGCTCCATAATCGTACAACAGGGTCTCAGTGCATACAATCACGTAAAATGATGACCATTATTGTAAAACAAGAAGGCAACAGGACCGTTTACCCTGCATAATGGCTACCGATTAGCTTGTTTCTCACAACTGTACCCGAGTCCATGAGAAATTCAATCAATCGGACTATTTTAATGGCTGCCGATTGCGCTACAATCAATATCATTTTTATCATTTTCCCACTGCAGTACGCTGTCATTAGGAGCATTATGATTTATTTCTGTTTTGTTTTTGAGTTATTATTGTTTGAGAACTTTGTTTGATGGGAATTTTGCGTTTTGACGGTAACGGTGTCTACCGTTCTCGTTTGTTCTTTGGGCTGCCGAAATAAATAAGTGATTTAATAAATTATTTGATTTTGAGCATATCATAGCCTAATGTTACCCATTTTGGGACCGGCCTTTTTTTTTTTTTTGAGAAAAAACGGGTCGTAGTCCAGGTGCTGATTTTCAGTTTTCATACTTGTTTGGAAAAAGGAGTAAATTAAGCGAGACGGTTGACAGTGAAAAATGGAAGAAAAAACCTGTTCCGCCGACCCCAAGTAACATGGGACAAGGGCAGAAAGATGTGATGTGATGAAGTGGAATGATCTGACCAGGTCTTTAGAAACTAGATGACACTCAAATTCAAAATCATAATATTTTATTTCACATAGGCCTCGATGGGCACTTATAAAACGTCGACAAAAAGGTGCACGGTTCGGGTTGGTCGTTTCCTATGGAGAAGAACCGGCAAGAAACTCCATGGAGTAACCATGGAGTTTCTTGACGGTGGCCTTTTCAAATCATTTGGTATTACAATATTATTATGGATACAGCATTTATACTTAAGTATGGGGGGACAGCGTAGGCACTGAGACAGATAGATTACATATCTCGGATCACCAAGACATTACAGCCAAAAGGTATTAAAAAAATGCAAGGTAGTCAATATTAAAAAAATGCATCAGAATATTTATTTCAACAAAATCCTTTCCACATAATCGCGACATACATCAAGTAAAACACCATATTCGAAATTAGCCTAAAGCCATAACGCAACGTTGAGCGTTGCGTGCGAACACGAGTAGCGTCGGCAACACGCAACTGTCGAGTGATTTAAACACAACTTCCAAAGACTAATGACGTTTATTAAGCCAATCAATTTATGGAGTGAACGATTGAGATATCCTTTAGGAAGGTGGTTGTTTACGCGAGTATAATGTGTAGAAGAAGAAGCAAACGAATTTTCTACTTAGTTCATCTATATTTTCGAGCCATTTGGGGTTGAATTTCTAGTTGACACTTCCCGTGACCCAACGGCTGGCTTTTACCTTGGCCAGATGCTTAGCGTTGCTATATAATGTGGCAACGCCGCCAGTCTCTTGGGAATATTACCAGTTGACAGCGTTAAGGAGTTTGTTTACACCATAATATATTTTAGTTTATTGATATGTTAGTTACTTTAGGTTATTTTAATAAATATATAATAATATTGTTTGATGCAAATAGATACTCTATTTTCAATTATAAAATTATCTCTTCGTGTAAGTTTTTCTTCTACGATTTTAGTTTGCTGTCTCTTCTGTAATTACGTAAATCAGCTCATTTGTGTTATCAGGTACTCATAACTGATCTGCTTGAACACGCTGTATGGCATCCTCTGTTAAAAAGTCACATTGCGAACTGGAGCTCGATAAAACAAAAAAATATTCATAAATGGAAAATATTTGGGTCGTTCTATATTAGGCTCGAGATTTAATGCTTTTCAGCCTCTAGACAAAGCAGATGCCAAAGTGTCTTACTAGTAAATCTGGTGTCAGTCTCACTTCTATTGACTGGCAGATTAATCACCAGTGAGTAAGTTACTGCCTACCTTCATTAGCCCAATAAATTAGCTGTTATTAAAGAAATAATTGAATTATTTGTAGGTGTAACAGAGGTCAATTCTCAATCGAAATCTAATTTAATATTCTATAATGATCGTATAAAACAATCATGCGCCTTATGCCAAGTAAAAGGTAGCGTTTATTAAGTGGGTACTAGCACGCGATCTTGAGTCCAATGGTTTTAATTTTTTTGTAAACAAATTGCGATTAATGTGAGAAATTTGTTTCTGTATGACTTGTAAAGGAGGAGCTGACGTGGCAAAGTTTATTGATATTGAAGTATTTTAATGGAATTTTAATTTCAGTAGATATTCTTTATGAAGGGTGTAAATAGACCCTTAACACAGCCGAAAGGCATTTGTTCTCCCTGTCTTTGCGATCATTTTTTTGTAGACTCTACAAAAAACTAGACTATAACTGGGAAGCTTCTAGTTACGGAGATGTTGGGGGTCAAAGTTCCAACTTTTTCACAAGTTTTTTTTAAATACTTCTTTTTAATGTAAGATTTTTACTTTACACACCTCCACGACCCCCGTACTATTCAATCCATCCATCAGCAAGACGCTTTGTGGGCTTTCCATCGAGTCCTACCGTAAAACGTGATTTTTCAGCCCAAAAAAACGACGAGAACGAGTAGTAATTTACAGAATCTACATACTTTTAGTGAGATACTGCAACATACTTTTTAAGATATAATATTTATTTATATATTATTGTTACTACAAGATGTCATCGCTTAGCATCAGGTCAGAAAGTGGTCAAATGCGGGCATATCAGTCATCATCATCATTATTTCGGCATCCAGTCTCACCGGATCAACTGCATTTTGTTAAACCAGTACCAGTATTTTACAGTCGTGAAGCGACTCCCTACGGTAAATAAAACGCGGGTCTTAAATAAAATAAAAATAAAAAACAAAATAGCTGGACCAGTGTGTTGACAATTCAATTACGAATGTGTATCACAATAATGTTGTAATATTCATAAATATAATAATTAAATGATAATATAATTTTACATTTAGTGGCGTGCATGATTCTGACCTTTGCGTTGCAAGTACAACATCATAACTTAAGTTACATTGATGTTACAACATTGTAATTAGTATGCTTGATGAGTAGCTATCATCACGCTAAATGTATTACTGCGTGCCCATTTTGGGCTATCCACGGATTTGAGAAGTCCACGCAAATATGAACCTAGTTTGATCATCTACAATAATTTTGGATTTACCTAGTCGGCTTCAAAAAAATCTTAGTTCCTACTTCTTATATCTTATCAGTTAACATCATCTTCATATGGAGATTTACAGCCGCGGGTGGGCCTTAGCCTGTTAGAGTATATTTCTCCATTGTGACCTATTTCTGGCTTTTTCTCACTACAACAGTTCCTAAATCTTCGTCTGTGCCATCTAGGTCCTAATAACATTAGTATTGTCGTACATCTCCTAGAGCTTCTGGTGTAGTCGAGGATTGAGTATGCTTGCCTAGGCAAGCATACACAGAACAGAGAACAGAGAACTTTTCGAAATGTCTTTTTAAAAAAAAAGATAATTGGTAATTTCTGTTTCTATGGAAAATCTAAAATCGGTCTAATTTGGCCGTAACACTATTTTTCGAAAATGTTATCTGTCAAGTTTGTAGACGTATGTATCCTGCTTATGCGTACGAAGTTTCATTAAAGTCGGTTCGGTAATTTAAAAAAAAATCACTTGAAAGTTTGTATGAAATGCCGTAAGACGTTAACGCTCTTAAAGTAATCAAGCAGTAGATATTTGAGAATATTGGTAGCAGAATTTTAGGCTACTCTTTAGATACATTATTATTACAAGCATACACAAAACACCACAATTGACTAAACTCAGAACGCATGCATTCTTAGCTTTCCTTGGCTTTTTTTTTTTATCTTGGTAAAATCATCAAATGAGTCCTCCCACCCAGGGCAGAGTGGGAGGAACTGTCAGACTTGTACTGACTAAAATCCACGGTGTCCTTCAATAGCCCTTTATGATCCAGGGTCACGGTAATTCTATAAGTCCCGCGACCCCGGCAGGCTTTGGCCCTCTAGAGGGGGCCCCGTCATAATGCTGACACTCTTTGAGGCGCGCGTGGGACACAACGCGCCGTCGACCCAGCTTTCCTTGGCTTAAGTAGATACATAATTTCTACTTAAAATTTAATAAGTGACTTGCAGTTCACTCTCCCTCACACAGCTAACCCCTTAAAGAGCCAATAAAAGCCACTCCCTTCGAACCCCTTCACCACAAAACTAGGTCACAACTCATGAATCAGTCATTTGCATGATAGCTCGCGTGTTTTTATCAGAAACGCAACTGTTTTTAGTTCGCGTGACTTACAACTGGCAATTTGAATTAGAATGTGCCCGCCCATTGCCACGCCTGCTGGTAGGTGCAACGGTATCTGATCGAGGTGGTTACGTAAAACTGATTATGCATTTTCTTTGGTACTGTGGTTGGTGGTATGGGAATCGACTTTATAGTGGGCAAGAGGTGGAGGTTCGTTTCCGACACTAAAAAAATTTGCATGCTTCAAGTTGATCAAATTGTGGTGGTTCGATTTTAACACTTAAAAATAGACAAAATGACAAATTTATCTAAAGCCAAGAAACATACTGTTTACTGCCTAACCCAGCGGGGAACACAGGCGTGATGTTGTGTTGTGTTCTGCAAACCATGGTCCTGATTTTGTTCACCTCCTGGGGAAAAAGTGGGCTCAAGATACAATCTTGTGGTACTCCAATTATACTACAGGGTACTTTAGACTTAAATCAGATTTCTATTCTACGATCATTTACAAATTCTCGATCGAGACACAATGATGCATTCCACAATATTATAGCTATTCGTATTGTTGCGATTTTGTTAGGTTGCTTTGCAAAATTTCATAATGCTAACCGCGAACACAGTGCTGAACGCATTGATCTAATCTAAAATCATTCTCGTTTTTAAGGAAATGACACCATGCTTGAATTACAACATAATTCGATAATTAATTCGCAATACCTCCAAAGAAAAACATACGTAAAGCTACTCCACACTTACTTCCCAACAGTACCTACATACGTTCAGCGATGACGCGAATGATACCGCACGAACATGTGTGAACGGTGCTCCGAATGTAATAGATAGAGGCTAATGTTTTACTCGACCGAGTACATAATGCCTTGTATGCAGATTGGAGTTACGTGAAGTAGGTTGGCCTGTACTCGTATGTGGTTTTACGCGATTTGTAATGTAGACTCTGTCTAGATAAGACGATTTACTTACAAGTGATTCGAGTTGTGCTAGACCGAGGTCTAATTTATCTGGCCTGTTATGGGTTGGAGCTAGTGCCCAACTTCACCAATAATTAGTGACTGAGCTATGAAGCGCAGATAGGCACTCGCCCATTTAAAATATTGGTATTCAGCTGTATCCAGTTAGACTAGAAACCGAACCCAACATAGATAATTGGGGAAATGCTATATATATAAGTATTTTAAGACTTAACTTAAGATGAATATAGAGATTTTTCTAAACAATTTGAATACCTAATGAATAGGCAATAGGATTTAAATTCCACCTTGCTATTATCTATCTACACTAGTTAGGAATTCAAACGCCATAAAACCTATAACTGCTTGACAACCATTATAAAGTACATGAATGTCACTACCATAATTTTCACGGAAACGACATTGCAGTGAGTTTATAAGTATAACTAATGTTATTGTCAAGCTAATATTCGTCCACTTTTATTACTAATTTTCAGTTCATTTCAACAAAACGATGAGGATTTCTATGCTTTGGTCAAGGAAATTCCAACAATCCAGACATATTTTAGCGACCTTATTACGTCGCTCTCGTTCTTAGATTTGGTGTAGATTTTTTAACAAGATTAAGCCACCTTTACTATATTCCATCGTTTCGTTGAAAGAAGTTGGTAGACCCAAGACCTCACTCTTGATAGTCAGTGTGCATATCAAGCTACCTGAAACTGTCAAATTTTTCCAACCAACCTTGAACCTAATGCTTTAGAGATAAAGTTGAAAATCTATTGAAGAAATTTGACAGACAGTGTAGCTTTATGTGCTGCCGTCTGTACAATTTATCGCTTACTGAAAGGCATAGGGTATTTTTATCTTAAATCGTTCAAACAAAGCTATAAAATGAATGACAATCTTTAAGAAGACTAGAAAAGTTTTCACGGTTTCCTATAACGATTTTTTTAATGTTTTCGAACTATGTTTCGATTTCAATCCTTCACTACGATTTACAGCTATCTCAGAACAGATCTCATGAGAAAACTTGTGTCTTTTCATCTAAATGTCCCATTCACAATAGATATACTTACAGGTTACAGCACTTACGTCCATTTTACATGCAATTACCAAATTAGATGTTCCGAAGTGACCTTTTACATACGACGTGACATCTTCGTATGAAATGAAAATTGCTGTCAAGCGCACACGTTCTTCATCTGACATATAATTTGTAAGGTCGTGTCCCGAACTAAGTTCCCATGGTCCGTGTGTGTTACGAATAGCATTTTGAGCCTTATTGTAATCCGTTTTGATGTATATGATTTCTTTATTGGGTGTGTAATTTGTCGGTTTAGATTGAATGTTTTGAGGAGTCGGTTCGTGGTTTAGGCTACTCAGTATTTTTGGTGTGAGAAGTGACTCATACGAATTGCTAGAATCAGGATTTTTTATTACATCCAAAGTTTTAGGTACTTTAACCGGACTTTTTTCTTTTATGCTGCCTGTTAGATACTTTTTTCCAGGCTCTTCTAGCTAGGAACATGACAGTAAATGAGATTTTGTCATGTACCTATAATCTACAAATACGTTATAATACCCTCCCAAATGAGGCCTCGACGAAGGCCTTTAAGAGCTATTCCACCTTTTTATCTAGACCTTTTATCTTTCGTAGACGGCACGGCTGGCGCAGTGGCTGAGTGATTGGCTGCTGCGCTGAGTGTCGCGGTTTCGATCCCCGCACGGAACAAATATTTGTATGATCTACAGGTAGTGGTTCCGGGTTGTTTGTGTATGTGAGTTCAATTGTTTGTAAACGCACCCACGATACAGGAGAAATTCCTAGTGTGGGACAAAGTTTAAAAAAATAAAGCTAGTTTCTTCAAGAATGAAGAATGTTGTCAAGAAAGTGTACGCTGGTAGATTTCTATACGTAACTTTCGGTTCCAACTCCTACATACTTGAAATGCACATGGTACTTTACATTTAAATGTAGTAACTAGAAATGCCATCTAATCAGATGCTCGGTGGGCGTGCCTTGCCAGTGAAATGTTGCTCGTTTCCCCTCGTTACTGGGTCTAGCCGCTGTGACGGGAGCACTGCCGTATCAAGACCATCTAGATCCGTGTAAAGTTACGCCAAGAAAATATATTGAAGCACCTTGAATATATTTTCTTGCCGTGTTACATAGCCGTTATATCGTTATCTCTCTTAAGGGGTGTAGCTTAAGAGAACCGCTACACCTTTCACTACTGAGAAAAAGAAATTAATGTGGAAAATTATTTCTGCAGTCTCCAACATGGCGTGCAAAATCTGAAAGTACGTAAGTAGTCACACTTGACGGCGCGCCGCACAAACGCCTCGATTCTGAACCGCCTATCGACCATCTGCATGATACGACTCCTACAGTACTTCGGACACGTGTCAAGGAGGGAGCCTGATAGCTTGGAGAAGCTTATTGTGGCTGGTAACGTGGAAGGAAAAAGGGGCCGTGGAAGATCACCAACCCGATGGACAGATGTGGTAAAGGAAGTCTGTAGAGGGAATTTCCAGGCATCTGTCCGCATGGCCGAAAACCGTCAAGCATTGAGAGCGTTGGTGGAAAAAGCAACGACCTCATGTGGTCACGACCCTCAGTCATGAGGAAACGAGGAAGAAGAAGAAGAAGTAGTCACACTAGGCTGGTAATATGTGTGCCGAAAGTATGGCTATCAAAATAGACTGCAAATTTATGACTTAAATTGATGACTTGAAGATTGGAGGAGAGAGATTTCTTGAAAACCCTGGTGTAGAAAGGCATATCTCAAGTGACTTTTAAATTATTAGTTTTAAACCAGTTTGCGATAGCTACTGCGAACTGTTTCTTTCATTAAATGCATAACTTCTTGATTTTCCAAATAAACATTAGAATTGAAGTTCACCAAAATCCAACACATCATTTACACACACTAAACGAAAATTCCTCACCTACAATAAACTAAAATATAATCGTAATACCTTTAATATTTGCCCCTGAAATATACGTTCGTTTGACACTAACGACGCGGCACTAAGGTGCAATGAATCAAGTGCGCAAGCGCACTTATAAATATGCGAGACCATATCGTAATTGGTGTGTAAATATCCGACCAAATGAGCATTAATGAGCAAAGTCCAGACCGTGTCTTCATTCTTCATGTGAGATATTTATGATCCCATTTTGAAAAATTCAGGAATGCATAACGAATTTTTTTGATTTATTTCCCGGTTTGTGTATGGATGGGGTTTTGTGTGACGCGTTGAAGTGACGTTTCTGGTAATCATAGGATATGTTTTACAGTAATTTAGGTAGTTATTAGCACTGCAAGATTTAATTTTTTTGGAATAATATTAATGATTGTTCAACGTTTTTTTTTAGTCTGAACTTTACGACTCCTGAGCAATGGTCTCCTCCCAGTCCTCCCACATTTTCCAATGTTGCGCCTAATAAATAATTAATAATAATACCTGCAAAAATTGCTATATTTTAAATCTCATCATTCCTGCAATAATTGCAATATTTTAAATGAAAGAAGGTAACTCAGTAATCATTCCTACTTACGCTACAAAAAGCGCTCTATATTAAAAAAAAAATGCTTGAATTAAGGGCCAGAATAACCCCAAATTGTGATTTTTCAATGGCTCTCGTTTTAATATTACTGAAGCATTCACTTTGTGATTAATAATATGCATATAGCAAAGTTGAGGACTGTTTCTAAGGTGATTCTGTTTAGGAAACACGATTCCATAAAAAAATCTATATAGAAAAGTACCTCAAAATTACCTCTAAAATGCATCATAAATGGATAATATTCAATTAAAAACATTAAACTAGGTCATAAAACTTTGCAGCATAGTCGATCTATGTATAAAGCAGTGTGTATCTGTTCTGTTTTTTTTTAAACCCTTTGTTTTCATTGTTTACTTTTGAAGCATTCCATGATCCAAATAAAATCAAATAATGGGGACGCATTGCTGAAAATAAAGCGTCAGATAACAGTGACTACAAATTCTTTCCTTCTCAAGATATTTCATTCAACTTATGCAGATTTTCAATACGTCCTGCAACTTTCCAATCACGGTCTGAATTCTTCAGAGTAAAAAAGGTGCTGTCACAAATAAACGCATATAAGTAATTACGTTCTGTTCCCATACTCCTACACAAAGGCGGTCCATTAAACGGTCGTGTATAGGTTTTTTGTGGTGGCATCTTTTGACCCGGCCTGTGTCCCCGGGCGAAACAGTAAATAATGAGCCCCATCGTATGTATAAATTATGAAATGAAATCATAAAACTTGGTACGGTATCTCTAGTGAGCTGGTGATACCGATTTTAGTTTTTTTTTTTTGCTATTTAATTCTTAACATAAATTATGTAATTACACAGGAATAAATAGATAATATCTGCTACCTAAATAAAATTTGTTCTTTTTCTCAGCGTATTGAGTGCAATCTAAATTGTGTCAGCCTAGAACTGAGCCACTAGTTTGGCGCCTTCAGTAGCGGCCATCAATATAATTAGTTGACATTTGCTTAGTCACTGAAATAGTCACTACTGAATGAAGTAGAGGTTCCGTCTTACATTCTTCATTCTTGGTCCAGAAATATCTTTCTTATAGTTTTGTCCATCCCAGAAGCGTTAATTTTCAAGTCAAGCAGGCTTATTACAATATCCAATAAACAAGTGCCCATTAACAAACTAAAGTCTGCTGATAATATAATAAAAAGACAATTGACATGCAATAATAATTCAAAATATCTTGACTGAAGTCGTTATCACTCCATAATCCCATAAATAGGCCGCGGATGACCCTGTTAATCTCACTGATAATAGATAATCTATATCTATGAAGAGTAAGCTTACAGTATTAAAAAGGCATTAAACATGTTGCGGCATTTCATATTCGTTGACCCAATTATTAAAACGTGAAATCGCGAGCTGAACAAGTAACATGAGTTCTTATTTTGATCTTACTGTTAGAAACTTCGTCTTGGTTGTAAATGCACAAATTATCTCATTTTAGCCTACTGTATAGACACACCAAAAAGTTCACTGGCACACCCAACAACAACATCATAAATTATTCAAAGATGACAGCAACGTCAGCGTTTTGCATAGAGGTCGTTACCGTCTATGATCGATGGGATCACACGATCTTGACCGAACAGAGCCGAGGAGTGCCGAAGCGCGCCGGAGATAGCCGATTTACCCCGAGGCGCTTAAACTATCTCGAACGTTTTAGCTATTTAAATGAGTTGTCAATAATAAGTTGCGGATAATTTAAAATTATATTGCTGGTAGGCAAAGGTAAAGGTTATTCTGACCATCTTTTGTAAGCAACATTTTCTATGAATCTTATTAGGCATCGTACTGTGGAAGAATTGTTTAAGGTTTAAATAAAAATAATCATTGTAAAGGCTTTTTATTAATAAATGATTTTCTGCAGATTTTAAATAAATAAGTTCGGAATAAATAGTTCCCATTGAGCTTAATATAGGAACTTATTTATAAAACAGTTACTGTACAGTTACTATATAGAACTGGTGATAAACATGAGACTAAGCTTGACCGAGCCCTTATGTTTAATTTGAGATCATAGTTAATCTCGTACTATGAACACAGCTCAACCCTCCCATAAAAATATAACCACAAACAGTAAAAAACTAAAGTACCACCGAATGACGGAATGCAATAAAATCGTGACAATCATCTAGAGGCAAAACCTTAAACGCCTTATAATAATCTTATGCACCGCCTTAATCTACAGAGGACCTAACCTCAAAAACTTGGCCAAAAAACCGTGAGAACACATCGTTCAGAGCCGCAGTGACTCGATTCTTATGATATATTGCCTTAAACGTGCCATTTAGCGCTTACTCGTCCATTCTTAAGTATAGTGGGGCAAATTAGAAAAAAAAAATGTAAACATAACATTGTACGAATTCAATAATTAGATTAGGCTTGTGATGAGGGGGTTGTAGAGCCTTCGGCGACGTCGGGTCGCGTCGAGCGCCGCCCCGTGGCGCCTCGGGCGGGGTGCTTTTGACCCTATTTGTTTTAATTACCAAGCAACGGTCTTTAGGAGGACACGGGGCCTTTGTGCTAGCCGAAAGTTGTGGCTAATTGGCGGTAGGCCGCAACCTTAAACGAGCCTCATGATCTTAGGATGGCCTTTCTTTGGAAATTGAGATTTGGATGATCTTTTGGGATGTACCGGGAATATAATACTAATACATATACTCTGTGTTTTAGCAGTAATTTTAGTGGCAGCTGATTATGATGAGATTTGATTAATTTTCTTCTGGAAAGTGAATCAGGTGGAAGAGTACAGGCTTTTTTATAACCTAAAGAGCTTGATCTAGAATTCTAGACCATCGCCTGATGGTAAGCGATGGTTACTCTATAACGAAGCAAGCGTGCTTAGAAGATGAGGCGTTCACTCTTGCTTTGAATGCTGACGGGTGGTAGGAAACACAAACGCTGGCTGAGAGTTCCATACCAGCCGTGATATGCGACTAGAATATGCGATGAAGATTTTGCAAAGATCATAAACGTGAGTTTCTTAACAATGTTCTTTTGAAATCACACTATTTACGGTAAAAATAATGTTCAATAGAAGGGACGTTTGAGTGTATCCTTTTAGAGCGCAGAACATTTTGAGTACAAACAAAATTGTTAAAATCCTTTAGTATCGATTTTCCTTGTTCTATTTCAACCATATTCAAATCGTCCCTACGCCCTGCTAATAACATTATTTAAAACATTCCTCAACCGTAACTCCCTACTTACTCAACTATCAACACATTAACATATCTCGACTAAATACTATACTTACCTGATTCTTTACGACTGAATTCCTTTCTCAGTTCAGGAAATTCCTCAGATCCTCAGATGTTCCCAATATTACTTTCGATTACCGAATCATCCGGTAAATGCTTCGGTAAACGCTTGTAATCGCCTCTGCTTTACCATCCTGATTACCATGAGCGCCGCTTTTACGTGCAGCTTAAAATGTTGCTGTTTCTTTTTGTTCATCAATAAGAAATCGGTCATGTGGATTTGCGATTTGCTTTGTTTTCTCTTCATTGTCAGGCGCTTGTTGATATTTGGCGCAACAGGAACATTTAAAAGAAAACTTAATAGAATAGTTAAAGCAAGAGCGGAAGCCAGATAGAGGAAACGCCTCCAGACGATTGCGGGGAAGACGACGATGCAACTCACATAGACCAGGGAATCGTGACACAAAAAAGAGAAGGCTTACACTCAGTGTAAGGTGGAACAAGACTGACAAAGATAATGACGAGGTAAAAAAAAAAATTGGGAAAAGAGAAAAAGTAGGAGAATATTAGTGAATAAAAACTGATAAAATAACACAATGACTGGCATCTTGCAAATTCACATCTATTTTATTGTTCCTCATGCGATTAAAAAAAAATCAATAGGTACGTTTTTTTGCGATTGGTTTTACGAGCTCATATGATGTAGGAAGTTAAATAGCAATAATTTTAAATTTCAATATTTAAATTATCCATAATATCGTTGATGTATAGTTTCGGAATTGAAGTCATTTATTTAAATTATGTTATTTGTGCAAAAAATATCATCCGCATACATGATTAATGAGATGGGAAAGAACTGCAAGTGATAATTATGTCTTATGAAGTTACGACATACACTTTCTTTAGATCTAAAACACGCTTTCTTAATGATTAATGCAGTGCTTTTATTTTTTTGCGAACCACTACTTAGATATTTTCTGTTTAATAGTTCCTTTCTTTTTCTTGAGTTAAGAATTATTACTCATCATCTATCAAATTTTTGTGATGTGGATGATATTAGGAACTATATTTGTCAAATGACTTAATAACGTTTGTACTGAAATATCCTTACAATTTTGAAGTGATGACCAGGGAAACTGTAATCATTAGATAATTATGAACATTGAAGTATGCAGTCAAAACTAATGAACAGACACGCATTTCAATAATTAAATAAGATCTTTGAGACCAACCAAGTAGGCATTACAAAAATGCTTCCACAAAAAAAAATCACTTATCATTATTAATCTCGAAAAGCCTTGTCCAAAATCCCACGGTCTTAAAAGTCGAAGGTGAGACCCAAGATATGTAGCCTGAAGCAAACGGTAGATCCACTGAAGCAGCCATGGCGTCCGTATGTGATACCACAGATGAAGGCGACGAGGTTGATGAAAAAGCCACAGAGGAACAAAATGTAGAATATTCGGATGATGATACTGGTAAAGTTGAATATAATAAAAGAGGTGTTAAGATTATATGTGGCGTGTCAGTTGATGAAGTGTTCGTAGTGTGAACGGGTATGGTTGGTGAGGAGGTCGCACGCAATCTAAGCATTCGGAGCACGTGGGAAAGACGCAAAGCCGAGGCGGGGTGCCTCGAGGCAATCCGCCACGGTTGACGATCACCGCGATAAATATATCCAACATTAGTGCACAGAGCAGCGAAGGAACGAGAGATGATTGTTTGGAAAGTGGAAACGCAATTTATAATGTTGAAGTTCATATTTTAGGATTTGCAGAATTGTAGGTCGTAAGAGGCCAATTTCCTGATCAGGTTAAAATCATTTTAAAGTGCATAATGTCCTTTTGAAGTAGGAGATACTTTATTGTTTGGGGGTATTGCAATTTAGTTAATAGTACCATGTAATGAGATGGATACTGCATTGAATTTGAAATAGGAGCAATTCAGATCTATGTTTATGAAGTAGGAAAAACAAACTAATCTAAATGTAAACATATTGAAACTTAAACTCACTAAACAAATCAACAGTGTTGGTCCCACGTAACTGATATTTAATATAAACAAACGGTCGACATAAACAAAACTTGATACCCTACTCTATACGTTACAGCTACAGCCTCAGGAAGAATTCCCTAAAAACTCCACAGGGTCAAATGTCGAAGAATTTATTGCCTCCGCAGTAAAACCCGAATGTTCGGCGTCTTTGGGAAGAATCGCGAACCTCTAATTAGTGAGATTATGAAAATATTCACACAGGTGCGTTGCAGCCCTAATAAGCATGTTCGCTTCGGGCAAGTCGTGAAGGCAAGGCTAATGTTTTGGGTGTTACCTACTCGCTGGTGAGTTTGCTTTGTTTTTGGGTCGGAGGTAATCTAGGATCGTCTGTTTGCTGTATGGGTTTTAAATGCATGGTTACGTTTGGGTGCCCTTTGTGGATCGTGATTTTGTTGCACAGGTGTCTGCGGTTGGAGCACGGTTGATACAGTTCGGAGAATGACACATTATAGGAGATGGAACTTCTTCATTTTAATGTTTACGATGTGACGTAGGTACTCTTTATGAATTTTTTGAGTTGTGCACTATCGTTATATGAAAGCGCTAGAAATATTTACAATCCATTTTTTTTAAATTAATCTGGAGGTAATACACCTATAATTTACACTACCACCATAGGTTCTAGAAAGAACAACATGAGAGCTACATTTAAAAACTCTTTACTGTTAGTAGTTTTTACTTAGATAATATCACCATGTCGCACGTGCTTTATTTTATTACCAGTAGTTAAGACCACCTATGTTCACAATCAAGACTATTAATCAGTCACATTAATATGTCGCGAGATACAGATGCATCATATTTTACTACATGACGCTTAAATGTGACATTTTAAATTTTAAAACCGTGACGTAAAAATATGTTACTAGATGTTTTAAAAATTAAACTATTTAGACAAACCATTGTACTACAAAGTCGAATAAAGATCATTATCAGGAGTTTGCCTCCAAATTATAGAACTTGATTAAATCAAAACTAAGCTGCCAGTCAAGATGATAAGACAACGTATTGGGATAGGCGAAAATTATAGAACAGCAACCAAGTGATGGCAAAAAAAAGACGAGAAAGACAAACCAAAGACATGGGTCCTGATGACTTCTGGAAAGTTGGAGGTGCAGACTGGTCAAGAAAAGCGAATAGCAGAACAGAATGGGGAAATAGCTGGAAGAAGCACACGTGAACACGCTGATCACTGATCCGGAAAATCTGATGACATGTTTAGAATAAGTTTAAAGCGCCGTCTAGTAGCCCAAGACACGCACTTTTGATTTTTCGGATTCATCTGCGTATTGTATAAATATCAGTTGCTTCGGTGAAGGAAAACATCGTGAGGAAACCAGCCTGCCTGAGAGATATTTCTCGACGGCATGTAAAGATAAGTCAGAGGACCTTAGGCGGCATAAAAACTCTGACACCAGAGGCACTAACCACACGATAAAGACATAAGTTTAAAGTCATAGTTCGTAGCTTGGGGTATTCCTCAAAGCGCAACTATTTTTAAGCGCAACCAACTAAGCGCAACTAAATTATTCTTCAAAGCGCAACCATTAGTTACGCTCACAAATTCAAATTAAAAATATTATATGTTTGTTCCTCAAAGCTCAACCATGATTGAAAAGAAATTAATGAATCCATCATACCCCTCTCTATTTTGCATTAACAGCAAATTTCGATTGAAATTCAAGCAGAAATGTGCTTAAAACTATAGTAAAAAAAATACTGGTCACCACGACAAGAAAATTGGAAGGTGGTTTTCATGATTACCTTGTCTTCTAGGGTACCACTCGCAATACAGCACAAAACAGTTGAGTTACAGCCAAATGCGTCACCACCTCACTTATAACAGGACAAAAAGCTATAACAAATGCTTTGATATGACACACTTCAAAATTAATGCCTTTAAGTAGCACCTACCCAAAATGAATAATGTTAATACCCAAATATTAACTTAAAAATTACAGAACATTGTAGACAGTCCATTAAGTTTACATTGTATTGCAAAAAAACAAATTCGCAACCGAAACCATAGGAGTCCATTCACGAAATGGCACAAAAACTGAAATATCGCCCTCGTTATAATAATAGGTGGCCGGCAGAACCCGCACCGCAAATAAAGGACGCCATAATTTTTGACATGTCGAACGTAAACACCTTATAATTTTAGCAGAGAGTAAAAAATATAATTGGGTTCACAGATATGCCTCAACGTTTACTTATAGATATTGGTACATCGTCAGACTATTATTTTAGATCTTATTCAGGTAAAACATCTTTATTATTATTTAAAAAATCGAATAAGCTTAGCTCTGCTTTATTTCAGCCAGCTTGTACCAATTTGTGACGTCATGTGTGCAATAAAGACCATCCATCCATCCATTTGTCAATTATTTGTCTTGATTGTTGACAAATATTATTATCTAGTCAAAAAATTGTCTGCGTGAAACTAACTGAAAATACAGACGTCATTATACTTTTGTTAATTTTGTCTACTTTATCAATTAAGGGGAATGCTAAAAAAGCCTTTTCTGTTTACAACCTCTGAGAGGCTTCTACAGGATGGGCAAAATTCTATCCTAAACCGATACTCCCTAATCTCTGCAACCAGCTTTTACTCATTTTCATAGCCTATCCCACGGGTGATCATTTCCAAAAATGACGGTATAATGATACGTTGTTTGATTAGTTTGTGATAACTAGTGAATGGGGAACGTAAAGGTTGGCGCCGACAACCGCGGTGGCGCCAATGAATCAGTCATTACTTACTGAAATGTCGGCTTTACTTTGTATAAGCTTATTATTTAGCGAATTAAGTGTCTACCCGTTTAATTTGTTGGTGATTCCGAATAGATGTGCGGTAGACCTAATTCGTTCGGCTTTGTGATTTGTACAAATTGGATTTTGATGTTTGAGCAGTTTTCGGTAGAGGATAAAACCTTGCTACTTAAATTACCAGCTCCTAGAATTGGATCAGTTCTTCGAAGTCCTAGGTCCGTGTCCTGTACAGAAAACAGTGGTACCAAATCATTTTTACTATACAGGGTGTAAACCGACCCTTCACCCTTCACACTAAGTAACTTTACGCAAATATTATTGCTGGGATACAAATTTTTTTTGGGGTGAAAAATCACGTTTTCCGGTAGGACTCCATATAACGCACTCTAAACATTGTGCTAATGGATGGATTGAATAGTATGGGGTCGTGGAGGTGTTTAAAGTAAAAATCTTACATTAAAAAGTGTATTTAAAAAAAAACTTGTGAAAACGTTGGAACTTTGACCCCCAATATCTCCGTAACTTGAATTTTCCCAGGGACGGTTCAGAACAAAAAAATGGTCGCTATGACGAGGAGAATAAGTGCCTATAAGCTTCGTTAAGGGTCTTGTTACACCCTTTATTATTAGATATTGTCTTGTTATTTGAATTAAACTATTTTTTTTTAACCCAACTATTTTAGGTGCGATACGTAACTACGTTATGTAAATTACTAGTATTCAGCTGATTCTGGTAAGACTGGAAGCCGACCCTAACATAGTTGGGAAAAGACTAGGCAGATGATGACGTAATTACGTTATGTACTAGTAAAATACCTTAAAATTGATATCTCAGACCTGTAGCTTATATATTACTTACTTACATGTATTACTTCGTGATATAATGTAAGGTTCAAGGACCCTGAAAAAGAAGAAAACGAGTAAAATATCATAATTATAACCCAATAGAATAGAATGTTGTGTATGTGAAAAATCTATATATTTTGGCATCATCATTATATTATTTAACAAAAAACGCTAGATAAATTGCATAACATTTTTTATAATTTGTCAATTCAAACCGAGAGGCTGATACACTCATAAATCTATGCCTCACACCAATTTGGATGACATCAAAATGTCAGGACCCGTTCATTACAGAAATGAAATCGTCCCTCTTACACAATGACCGTTATTTCGCGAAATGACAGGGAACAGGACGGAAGGCACGTCCCTCGAGACGGGTAACCGCAAAACTGCATAACTTGCTTTTTTTGTAAGTCACAATAAAATTATATTCTATTCCTGTATCATTGGAAACGATTTCGGACAATTATAACCACATTTGCTCCTAAATTCGTTTAATAACGGGCCGTTTGGCCAACTCACATTTTGATCTTTTATAATTATATATCTGTATTTTCGAGCGTCCATTTTATTTTTTTTCGATCTTACACCGTTTTATTTAGGACGTCAGTTTGAAGGTTAGTTTCGATTGAGTATTTTACCCTTTATTCTAGGATTTAATTGGCTAGTATAAAAATAGTGATAATTATTGTAAGCAAGATATAATTATGATAATAACCACCTGTTTTATCCACCCAAACAAAAAAGGCTACCGCAGTCAGCACCTTCTTCGCTGAACACGACTGATAATTTGATTTAAATTATAGCAGAAGATTATAATATTTTGTGCCACAAAATCAATGCCAACAAATCCAAGAATTTCTATCATGTACCTATAGCTATTAAGTTATGAGGAGCTCGTGGCTACATAATAACAAAACTTATACTGTCACTTACGGGATATCTTCCGTGATTGTTCATTATTAAGAAGAAGAAAAGAAGAGATAGAGAGAGAAAGAAGAGAAGAGAGAGAGAAAGAGAAGAAGAGAAGATTCAAATGATTGATTGATTTTGATTGATTTGATTGGAGATTTTCGGAAGATATCCCGTAAGTGACAGTATAAGTTTAGTTGTAAACCGTGAAAGCTTAAAACAGTGTTTACATAATAACAGCCGCTTGGGCCGATCTTTAGGTTAAGCCGTGCTTGTCTAGGTTGGTTTGTGGATGGGTGACCACCCATTACATACCGAGTTTCCTCCGTGCCTCAGAAAGCACGTTAAGCCATTGGTACCCGGTGTCATTTGTAGATCTTTGACAGTCGTTAGGTAGTCAGTGGCCCAAAAAGTCTGACAAGCAGTCTTACCACGGGGTATCGGATTACTCAGTACTAACTGGGTTGTGGAGGTCAGATAGGCAGTCGCTCCATGTAAAATACTGGTATTCAGCTGCATCCGGTTAGACTGGAAGCCGACCCTGACATAGTTGGGAAAAGGCTAGGCAGATAATGATGCTCTTAAGTTTGTTAATATTTTACAAAAATCTAAACATTCAACAAGTAGCAAAAACTTACTCAACTGTCCATCAGTTTCCATTTTCGACATGAAACGGTAACCACCAATTATATCAAATAGAATAACTGAATAGTAATCCCGACTCGATGTCAAATTCGTGTCTTTTTTATTTTTAAGGGTTTATCCGTATTTTAGTGCGGGTTCTCGCTTGTCAATCATTGTTTTTATTTTATAAAAGATGCGTTCGCTTTTACACTGATATAAAAAAAAACTCAAATAAAAATGTGTAGAGGTAGTGGTGAAAAGCATTTTAAAGCCAATTGCTTAGAATGGAGACTAAGATGATGGTAAAGCATGATTTTAGTTAAAAATGTGAAAATAAAAGCCAAGTTTATTCAATTTTAAAAGGATTAAAATTAAGTAATTCCGATTAGATAAACCCACCAGATTGGCCTCCCACTAGGACTCACTAGGTGGACCGATGACCTGGTGAAGGTTGCAGGGATCCGCTGGATGCGAGTCGCACGGGACCGGTCAGTGTGGCGATACTTGGGGGAAGCCTATGTCCAGCAGTGGACGTCTTTTGGCTGAAATGATGATGATGATTAGATAAAAACGCAACAATTTTGTATTCACGTCTGTTATTGGTGTAATGGTTTTTTTATTACTGGATAGGCTTTCGTTTGGCCGCAACTCAGCTGATGTGAAGCGATGATGTGGCCTAGGGTGGAGTACGCTTGCCCAGAAAAAAACAATTCACTCGAATTTTGAAAAGATTCAGATTATAATGATCGGGAAACAGGGAAGCCAGCAAGAAATTCCACAGTCTGGCGGTTCGCACAATAAATAATGTGGAAGCAAAGCGCTTTGTTTGTTATTGCTATTCAAACGTATTTAAAGAAACGCATAAAACGCACTAACATTACGCAAATCTAATAAAAGAACACCTTGACCTTCCTTTGGAACAAAATCCAATAAAAAAATCACTAAAACCCGGAATTAGTAGATCAATCGTACTTCCGCACTTCCGTACGAATAATTAAGCGATAAATCAGGAACCGTTTAAAGATATTCGATTCAAAACAATCGATTTGTACTTTAGAAGGCTGTATTGGAGGAAGACAAACCAAACAATAATAACAAAAAGTTTAGGAAGTCCGTGTAAACTTGGCATGATCAGATTATCCGCTTCGCTAAATTAATAGTAAGTAGTGTTTTGTTTTCGCATTTGTCATTCACAAAAACGAAATACATAAGTCTTGTGAATTACAAATTCAGAAACATTTTTTACTGACACACACACACACTGATTGAGTAAAATCAGTAGGGAATCGTCAAAATTCTTCTAACTTATAAAGCAGACCACTAACTAAACAAAATAATTAGATAAACGCCATCTCCAATTTCAAAACCATGACTAAACAAACAACAAAAATATCAACAATCATATACGCCATTTAAACAAAATGGTCGACAAACCAACAAACACCGTTCGATCACTTTACTTCATATTACCGCACATTAGCTATTATATTCGGTTCTACATTTCATCGGCAGTGGGTGCGTGATGCGTCGGCCGTCTAATTGGCTGAAATGGAACCTATTATGCGTTTTGATATGTGATGATTGACAGCTGCCAATCAGGATCGCGTGTCGATCCCGCCAGGTGGCGCGTGTGACGGCTTCGATACGTTGAGTGGTGGTTTTGAAATACATACTTATTTAAATTTAGAAGGTTTTGTGGAAGTTGGATCTATCTGTAGTCTCAGGCGCAATACGGCAATAATTTGGGTAACTATAGTTTCTTTTGCGGTTTTTAGTATGTAGCCTGCTGTCCTCGGTGCAGTCCGCAAACCTCAATTAGAAATTCATTTGGATTCATCATCAGGATTTGTATTTTTTAGTTTATAATAATAGTGTCGAAGGCACAGGCAGACAGCCAGGCATAGGTCAGATAGGCAGTCGCTCCATGTAAAATACTGGTATTTAGCTGCATCCGGTTAGACTGGAAGCCGACCCTAACATAGTTGGGAAAAGGCAGGCAGATGGTGATGATGATGAGTGTCGAAAAGAAATTCTGATATTCAGCAGCCTTAGTCTTACTCATAATGCCTCCTTGGCAAAGCGCAGTGATAATTGGTCAGTTACCTTTATTTCTCATCTAGTAATCTACTCCTAGTATTTTTTTTAAATATTGTGGTTTTACTCTATGATTCGATAGGTATCAAAATGTCTATATAATTTGGAGCGCTTATAGACCTTAATAGATAGTTTCTCACACAAACACACCATGTGGAACCAAAGATTAATCATTGATGCCTCTCGACTCCTGATCACTTTGATAAGAAACAATCAAGACTACATCCATAAACTATACCCCAACCAGCAGCCAAAACCGAAATCCAAACACCTTGCACCCCCAGGCAAAGATCCAACAGAAACTCACGAATCTAACCTTTACCTTTATAACAATAAATCAAGCCATTTGAATCCTTCAAAAAACAAAATAACGGTCAAAACGCTTACAGCTACATATAAATCTTCCTCAAAAAACTTCAAAAATATGTAGTAAGTAGTAATAAATCTATATATAATTTCTTAAGGTTACCAAAAGGCTACTTCAGGTGGTCGTTACGTTAGAACTAGCCTAAGGGTGAATGCAATCTTCATTAGATTTTTGAACCACGCGATATGGTGTGTGAGGCCAAGAGGTCATAAAACACACTGTTTTAAAGATCAACTAAATAATAGCAATTGTTTGCACGAAGATTTGTTTTGACTGTACAATACGCAGACACGCCAAAAGTACAGCTTCCATATTTTAACTTCAGTCATTACTACAAATAATGACGAAATACATAGACTTTAGACAAATAATGCTAAAGGAAGACAAAGCATAGTGCTTGTCTGAAATTATAATCTTACTACTATTATAAATGCGAAAGTTTGGATGGATGGATGTTTGTTACTCAATCACGCCAAAACTAATGAACGGATTTGGATGAAATTTGGAACACAAATAGGTTGTATATATATACCTGGATTAACACATAGGATACTTTTCATCTCGGTAGTGTGATCCCGTGGGACAATTATCGAACTTGACAATTATTGAACTTCACGTGGGCGACGCCGCGCGCATAATTTAGTAATATTATGTATATGCATTCGAAGTAAAATCTATTAGAATTGCAAAAGGTGATGAACACGACATTCTTATCAATAAGTGACGCGAATAAAACAACGATACAGACGCTGATGACGTTGCTGCTTTCGTCAAAAATTTCGTTAAAGTTATTACTTTGGTAGTGTTCTATCCCAAGAAGAACCTAACTAATGTCCCAATTGCAGAGGCAGTGCAATCACGTAAACCAGAAAATAATTTTGTAAAACAGTCATGAAATTACCGTACCTAATTAACGTTCAATGCATCTAAGTATAGCGTGATTATTACAAACAGTAATACCAAAATTACGATTACAATCGAGCTTAATAAAGTGGTAATCGAAGTTGTAGGTAACCACAACACAATCTATAGTTTAACAGCTCATTAATTAACTATATCGATCGTAACTAATTGAATAGAACTGCTTGTATTACTATCAATAAATCAGTGCGATACATTCATAAATCAACTACGTCAGTCAGGTTGCGCTTGCGCGCGCCGCCATGACAGTCGAAATCGTTTGAATTATCGCCCCATTTTCCCCAAAATTCGACTTTAATCCCTTCCGAATTGCTTTTAATTGGCTCAAAACAACAGAGCCAATTATTGAAATGGGATAAATGGAATAGTCATGGGAATTTGCAGCGATTTCGGGTAAGAGTGCGCGATTGCGTTGCGATTAGAGCCCAATCAGGCGGGATTTGTTGCAATTTCCATTGACTGGCAAATTGCAGATGTAAGTTTAGTGTTCAATCATCAATCACACGTCGATTTGAGAAAATTGGCTGAATCTTTGTCTTAATTCTATGTTTAGCTGCTCTTCTATATTTTGCGGCTCAAGTCCGTTTAATCCGAATTATTTAAAAATGCATCTCTGCTGTTAAGCGTCCTTGACCTAATCCGGTAACAAAACGTTATTCATTATCATCTGAATGAATGACGTTTTGTTACCGGTGGTTTATCTTCTTATTGTATGAAAACCTTTATTATTTTGAAGTAACTGGTTTCCAACGGGATGTTTATAAAAAAATAAGAACCGTTTCTAGATTAACGGAGTTGAACATGTTCATGACAAAAATAATACATAACTGTTCTCCATGATGATTAGCTATTAAATCATTTGAATTTTAAATATTAGACTTAAGTTTTTTTTCTGAAAAATTTACCTCGGCAATAGGAGAAATAAATACATAACCAAAATTATAATACGACATGAAAGCAGAAAAACAAGAGCAACTACAATTCAAAAATATTTCAACGCAATCATCGGAGACTACGCGTAGCGACATCGTATGGTGACAAATGACATTTCGTAGTTCCGCAGCTATCAACTAGATGGCGCAACCATTACCGCGAGTAAGGAACGACCATTACCAAGGAATTTTATAATTCCTTGAGAGAATGTTAAGGCATCTGAAAATTATAGTGCTTTGTAAAACGCTCTTACTTTAATATTGTAATGTGTACAGAATGTATGTTATTACATTATAATTCACATTAAAGGATGGAATGTGATATGGGCTTGATAATCTTGTCAGTAACTTAGTTTAAAGTTTATGAGTCATCTTTCTGTGGGAGAGAAGGATTTATTTTTCCCTTGATCCATTTTCGAAGCTCAAAGAATTTGAAAATTATGCTGATGTTAGTATGCTGTGTATACAGGGTGTAAACAGACCCTTCACATAGCCGTCAACCAAGCATTCTGTACATCAAACTAAGTAACTTTACGCAAAAATTACTGCTGGGAATCGACTTTTTTTTTGGGGTGTAAATCACGTTTTACGGTAGGACTCGATGGAAAGCACTCAAAGCATTGTGCTGATGGATGGATTGAATAGGGTCGGGGGTCGTGGAGGTGTGTAAAGTAAAAATCTTTCATTAAAAACATGTATTTAAAAAAAAACTTGTGAAAAAGTTGGAACTTTGGCCCCCAATACCTCCGTAACTAGAAGGTATGGTCTAGAACAAAAAAATATCGCAAAGATGGGGAGAACAAGTGCCTTTCGGTTATGTTAAGGGTCTATTTACACCCTCTATACTTGTTTATGTGGAACCAAATACAACCATGACGTATGACTCCTATTTAATAATCGTATAATAACTAGTTAGACGATTGTGTGTGCCTTATAAGTTATAATATTTATATTTTTTTAATATGAGCCTAGAGATTCAAATTCAAAGAATTTAAAGAAAAAAATTTTTCTTTAATTTCACTATTGTCTTCAAAATGTCTTAGCTCACTTTATTTATAATCATTTAGAAATAACAAAACAGTCAATTCCGCATCGTTTTAAATACAATATTTTACAAACAATACTTCAATTCAACGATTTCATTGACAGCTTTAATTCTTATATCCAAACATTTGATGGCATTATTCTTATTGTTTCAGGTAATGCTCCAAGTCTTATATTAACTAAAAACAAAACAGTTAGCTTCAAGTGTAACATCTAAAACACTACTTTATGTTTCTGGTGATTAAAAACAAAAACAAGCCATATGGATTTAAAAAAATAACAACGGTCTGAGTGTACTGCCTTGTGGAACTCTTCGTGTAGAAGAATGTGATTGTTTAAATAATACCAATCCACTAACTTATTAAAATATTATCATAATCGTTCATTAATGAGCCTATACGTGCGTCTAAAATTTCAATTGAAACGTCCAAGTGAATTTCATCACGATTTTTTATTAGCAAAGGTAATGATTACTTAAAACGGGTTTGTACGAAATCGCTCTCGACTGGCTCTCACCTATAATTATAATTAATTTCATTACATTACTATAATGATTGTGTTTGGTATTGCACGATGTGTGTTGTTTAGGGTTGTCGAAAACCTTTATGACTATTTTTGGTTTATTCGTATGTATTTGAGTTCCTGGAGCTTTCACTTTTTCTCTTATTATAAATTTTGCTATAATCTAGGTGTAGGGACATATTTCAGTAGTTTTTGTTAAAATCTTATCAAAATAATTAGCTCTTGTTCGCTCGCGTCCTTCATCATTTATTCTAGAAAATCCGTGTTCACTTTTTTCATGTAGGAGGTACTTATATATTTTGTAAAGCCGTTTTTCTCAGTAAGTCTATTGATTTATTTATTTGAATTACGGAATTAATTATAAAAAAACTTATAACAAAAAAAAAGATGTACCTAAAAGTATCAAAATAACAAAAAAATAAAATGACGTTAAATGAAGGTACAGTAAGACTGATCTACTTATTAATCAAGTATATTTCAATGGGACTACAAGATGTTGATCAAATATAAATTCTTGAACCACAAACTGGAACAGTGATAACCCTATTATCTAGCCCATAGGCCACTCGTTAATGGGCAAACTGACACGCTAAGGAACCGTTACTTAAGTTTTTGTTCTAAATGTGAAAATTCTTTTTAACTTTGACTATAAATCTCTCGCTAACATTTTTTATGTGAGTGAGAGTTCAGATGAAGATTTATCATTATCAGCACGAAGGGAGGTGAAACTGTGTGGTAAAGATTCTACGCTGTTAACTTTGAAAGATGGTAGATGATCCAGCCTTAAAGTTTACTTAGCGGAGTCAAACTAATTATGGCAATATAAGTAATTTGCAAGAACTGTGCTACTAATATGTTTGTACACCAATTTCATTGGTAGGACATAGAGCTCAACTAACATGTATGACATAAGACCTTTTTTGTAATACCTGTGTTCACAAATAAAGTTTGATTGATTGAACTCTTTTCTTCGAACCATCTTCCTAAAAACCGGGCTAAAACAGTAATACCTATTTCAGAAGTTATATTAATTTATGTTAGAGCATATAAAGTACTTCAAGCGTTATAAATTACATTATCTCCAATCGAAGCAATATGAGATGATAACGTAGATTAACACGCTGAAGAAATAAAACAATGCAGTAATGTTCATTACTATTTTCTTTTATTATCATTATACTTCTAATAGTAGCCTCGTCGACTTAACTATCTTAATTTACATATTTACAGCAAAATGTACATGCACTAAAAGTAACTACAGAATTCTCTTACTTACACAACATACTCGTACATCTAATTTTTGAACATGATTTCAATGATGTCATAGCCACAATTTTGGAACGAAACGAACTTATAAACGAAGGTAATACTTTTCGGTAACTTTAGTCAACCATAAACTAATCTAAGTAAATCTATCACAATAAATAAAACTCTAAACAAACAATAACAATATTAAAAACAATTTCAGTCTTCCAAGTGAAACAAGATCCGAGTTTCGGCCGTTATATGAATCATAAGATGGTGATACAAATGATGATGAATAGACATTACAAAGAAATGGATTACTATTAGAGCCGATAAATGAAACAGGATAAACGGATGCACAATGATAAGAACCCTTACTAATCAGTCAATGATACGTCTTTGGCAATTATAAATAAACTAAATTAAATATTACATCCCTGAATGTAAGCCTCTTGCCAATTTTAACAGGTACCGTAGAACGCGGTGAGAGCATAAAATAAATATTTACAATTATGAGAATCAACGCTTCATGATATCTTCTATGGAAAAGCCTAGAGGTCTCTTAGGCCCTTCAACAGGAGACTGGTGTGGACTCACAAGTGGTTGAACTTGTTGCGACAGGGGTGGTGAAGGTTTATGCGAAAGGTCTAAAAGAGAGTTCTCCACCTGACTCGTTGAAGAAACTTCTTGACAACCTTCTAAATGCTCCAAGTGATGCTTATTCGCATCGCTGTGCGTCAGCAAATGCGTCTTCAAGTTAGATCTTTGGTTGAAGCTCTTGTTGCAAACTGGGCACTTGTGGGGAGATTCTTCCATATGCAGAATTTTGTGTACAGCCAGCGTCCGCGACTGACAGAATCCTTTTCCACACTCTGTGCATTTGAACGGCTTCTCTTTTGAATGTATGTACCTGGAAAATAGAGAACAGAAATTAGACACAAGCTCAACTTTCACTTCTAGCGAGTACACAATGTAAACAAATATCTACATCTTTATGGCTCAATAGGCGACGAAATAAGCGCTTTGAATGAAAATTGAAGTGATTCTACATTACGGACACATTAGACTGTTAATATATACGGTACGATATGAGAAAAAAAACTGTGGTCTCGTAAAAGCGAAGAAATATAACGTGTAATTTGTTCGACGGCGGAGCAAGACAGATATGGTGATCGTAAAGAACGAAACCGGTTGGCGAGGGCGCGCGTGCGCCCGCCGCCTCGCGACCTCACAAAAAGGTTTACACTTTTAATTTTTTTTTCTACTCTTATCGTCAACAATGCCTCGGTGAAACACGTCCTAAATCACGTTGTTGGTATTTCGAGGGAAACATTAAATTAAATTAGGAGTCTCCCAGATAAATTGATTACCAACATCAGGTAATCCTTTAACTAGTGAAAGTGGTTTGGTATCTAACACGCGTTTATTAACTTGATTTGTTTGATGTTAAAGATCAAGACAATCTAAAGAATATTACAATTCATTTTGATCTACTAGCCAATGTGTTGATTTAAAAATCAGCTTTGTCAAATCGAATGGTCACAAAATACTGATGTTGAACTTTTTAAGACTTAACATAAGTTACGGGATATCTTCCGTGATTGTTCATTATTTTGAGCTCCCGATTTTTCGGCCCGTAAGTGACAGTATAAGTTTAGTTGTAAACCGTGAAAGCTTAAAACAGTTTTTTTAAGACTTGAAAGACATAACTTTGTATTTTAGTAGTTCAGATAATGCAGGCTTAAAACAAACTTTAATGCGTTGATACGGACTATCATATAACACGAAAATTAATAGCACAAGAAATAAAAACAACTTAAATACCGATAAAATGACGAACATACCTATGGTCTCTGAGGTGGTCCTGCCGGCGGAAAGCTTTGCCGCAGATATCACATGAGTAAGGCCTCTCATCAGTGTGCGTCCTCTCATGGATGAGCAGGTTGTAGGACTTGGTGAACTGGCGGTTGCAGTATTTGCAAATAAACTGCTTCTTAGGTCTTGTGCCGGGGACGCCGGGTGCTCGCATTGGGGGCGGGTTCCTTCCTGGCATTCTCTGTGCCATCACTCCCGGGTATCTCAATGAATGGTGGTAGAAAGCAGCGTTTCTGATCCACTGGTTGACGAGCATAGCGTGGTATGGCGCCGACGGTGGGAGCGTCGCCACTTGAGCTTGCACGTAGGCCGACATGGGGTGCGAGTAGTTCTGCACTGGAACCTTCTCGTATGGGTAAGGGGTCTGCATGGCTGGTCGGGGGTAGTTGTAGGGTTGTGCGGGTGGCGTCCACGGCTGGTGCCGCGAGATAACTACGGCTGGGGGCGTGTCGTCGGTGGGCGTGTGCGGCGGCGTCGGCAAAGGGGGTGACGGTCGCTCGAGCTTAACTAAAGCTTCGATCGGAAAGTCCGGTGGGTAGCCTGGGGAAATAATTAACTCATTGTTAGTATGTTTAATTTTAATACTTTAAGACTTGGCCTTTCAAAGTTTCACTGTACAGCATTTGATGAAAATGAAAGAGCAAGATTTTCTAAAGTAAGAGGCAAATTTTTAAAAACTACTTTTTTTAGACTTCTGAAGTTACCGGATAACAAGTTGATTTATCTTACACAAATCCAGATAAAAACCAATGAATAAAAAATATAAATGTTTGTTTACTTCGTTTATTTTTATATCTCTAAAACTTTAAAATCCACAACAACATCCGCATCCGAAGATTACAAAACAACAAAATTAATAGCTTGTTTTTCCCTATCATCATATTTAAAAACTTTAACATAATAAAAACAAACCCGCTCAACAAAAAACAACAAATAGACACTTACTGTGATTTTCCTCAATATGTTCTTCCTCCTCTTCGATATTGATATCATCCGAACTGTCAACACTGTACGGCTTATCTTCCATTTCCACAAATCAATTGTCCATATAACTAAACACTAGGGCACTGTCCTCTCGGGCTCACTTTGGTATCACTGTAGCTGTGTCGTCACTGCAAAACTGGTTTGTACTGACAACCGGCTTGTGAGAGCGCGCGGAGCGTTATGAGTTTGTGTGCGTTCGTTATCGGGGCCTGCGCCGGCGCGAGGCGGGGAGGGGGGCACATCAAAAGCGCCGCTCCGTCCGGCGCCTGTGCTGGCTCCCGAGGCAGCCGCACCTCCCAATAGGCGGGGCCTACCGAGCTCTGCCTTCGGAATCGATCGGTAACAATCGCGAATTGCTTCAACCATACCCTTACTTGCGTCGACTAAGTTCTATTCTCCGTGTTCTATATGGGGTGTTAGAACTTTGTCTAAGTTAGGAATCGAAGGTTTTGTATCGTTTCGTAATTGAGTTTGTTTGGCAATGCAAATTTTTGGTGACACGGCGTCCCGTTGAAGCTATTAGGTGAGCGGATTGCTCTGGTAATTTGGTTTCGTAGGCAAGGCTTTGTGTTTGATTGCCGTATGTCTTTGTATACGGTTGTTGTAATTTGTATCTGTATTGAGATTAGGCACGTATTACATGGCTCTTTGTGCACTGTTTTGGAGTGTTAGTGAAAGCTCGGTCGTTCTGGATTGAATTGTTTATGTTCCTGTATCTGAATATGCACGACTTCGCTTTGTGCCTTTGATGTGCTTATTGCATTTATTTTAATTTGACTTCAAAATGAGATGAGTTTGCAATACTTACTTTATTACGAGTCTCACTTCGTTTGTGGCAAGGTAATTAAATGAAATGTTACTTAATTAGTAGTTTCTATAGTTACACGTTTCTGAAGAGCTTCATAAATAGTTTACTGTTATAAAAAACACAGGTCTAACAAATAATTTAGAAAAATAATTAATTAATGACGTAAGTTTATGCAAGAAAATTTACCTACTAAAATATTTCAAATAGTTTTGCCACGATACCAAAATACTCCAAAAATCGAACTATCACTTACATTTAGCGAGTCATTGATATTTTTAGAAATGAATTAATCACTTAAATAGGTACTTACGTAAGTAAGTATCAATTACATACGAACCTAGTAATCAAATTATTAATATAGATTCTAAGTAAAACTTGATTAAGTCTATTAATCGGTACCTTATTACGGAGTTTAAATATTATGCAGCGATTAAGAATGACTAAATACCTATCAGCCCCCGTAGCATGACCACCGTAGACATGGATTTCTTTGACGGAAGAATCGACAAAATGAAAGATTGTGTCGACACAATGACAGATTTCTTTACACTATCTGTCATTTTGTCGATTCTTCCGTCAAAGAAATCCTTGTCCACAGTGGTCATGCTACGGGGCCTGTAGAATACACCTACCTAATGGGTCATGTCTATCTAATAGATTTGCGATGGGCCTAAATACCCTTTTCCCAACAAAGATGGGGTCAGCTTCCAGTCTAACCGGATGTAGCTGAGTACCAGTATTTTACCTAACTGTAGCTGGATTCTTACTAAATGTTATGGGTACCTGAAACGATGCAATAACATATATCTATTTCAAAATCAGTTTTTTTTTTATGTTAAAATATTGATTAAGTAAAGTAAACTAACTATATACATTAATAATTAAAAACTATTAAATAATCTAAAATAAATAAACTAACAATAAACTATTATAAAAGGGCATCAAAAAACTCCTCCTCAACGCTGTCAGCTGGCAATGTGCCCAAGAGACTGGCGGCGTTGCTACGTTGTATGGCAACACTTAGCCTCTGGCCAAAGTAAAAGCCAGCGTGTGGGTCAAAATTTTCAAAATTAGTATTTATATGATCTATTTTTATGATCGCCTTTTTTGTAGTTCAAACTTTCATTGTTCCCGTTGCCATGTTTATGTTGGTAATTTATGCATGCGTATTTATTTGACTGTAATTAAACCAATTTTCTATTTTCACGTGCTGCCTTAACACACAAAGAATAAAATTTAAAAAAAAAAAAAACATAGACAAACATATTCCAAAAAAAAATCCTAATGTTATTGTTTGAAGTCTCACATAATGCACATATCCAGGTGTTGTATACTAGAACAATAATAGAATAGAACAAATTATTTATTTAATTATATTCTTCACATAATATATATATTATTTTTTTAGTGGCCTGTATTGTCCCACTGCTGGGCAAAGGCCTGCCCCAATTCCTTCCATATGCTCTTTTCCCATGCCTCCTCGAACCAGCCTTCACGGTACGCGTCCAAATCGTCTCGCCACTTCTTTGTGGATCGGCCTCCGCGGTGCCATATAATTTACATTTTTAAATACAAAGTATTATAAAAACATTTAAAAATATGAAAAATAGTAGCCCAATGGCATCGGGAACAGGGTCCGAGCTTCCGGTGGTCAGAGCTATTGTTTGAAGTCTCACATAATGCACATATCCAGGTGTTGTATACTAGAACAATAATAGTATAGAACAAATTATTTCTTTATTTATTTTCTTTACATATAATTTTTATTTTCTTTTGTAGTAGCCTGTACTGTCCCACTTCTAGGCAAAGGCCTGCCCCAATTCCCTCCATGTGCTCTTTCCCCGTGCCTCCTCGAACCAGCCTTCGCGGTACGCGTCCAGATGGTCTAGCCACCTCTTTCTGGGCCGGCCTCGGCGGCGCCATATAATTTACATTTTTAAATACAAAGTGATATAAAAAACATTCAAAAATATAACAAATAGTAGCCCACTGGCATCGGGAACAGGGTCCGAGCTTCCGGTGGTCAGGGCTCGTGAGAGAAGAACCTTCTAGAACAAAATATAATTATGTACCTTACGTACACAGAAGAGCTTTGAACAAAAGGCAATTATTGTAAAACTACTCTATTCACATTTACATAGGTATACCTATTGGGTACCTACCTGAATCGGGTGTCAGAAGTCCCTACCATAATTTTGACAACTCCGCAAAAGGTACCTTCTAACGTACTTTTAGTAGTTTAAGTAGTTTTTAAAGTACTTACAAGTTAGTGGAAAGTTATGCTTGTAACTTCCTCGTCTACTTAATGATGGATACGAGAAATAAAAAAAAACGCACAGAAGAGAGAAAGAGACAGAGAGAGCGAGAGAGAGAGAGATTTATTTGTAGTCCTATGTAATGTATCTGTTCTGAATTTATACTGTCACTTACGGGATATCTTCCGTGATTGTTCATTATTTTGAGCTCCCGATATTTCGGCGCTGTTGCAAGCGCCATGATCGCGGGTTGACTGGAGAATGCAGTTCTGGTTTCCAACACCTTGATTTTTTCTAGTAAGTCAGTGCCGTCAAAAGTATAACAGATGATACTTCTTTACCCATCTGTACATGTCATAAGTAAAGCAATATGAGCGTGTAATGTTCCCACTACATACAGGCCTCCTCTCTATGAGAAGGACTGGGCTGTAATCCACCACGCGGGCCCAGTGCGGGTTGGTAGATTTCACATGTCTTACAATTCTTGGTTCTAGGACATGCCGGTTGTTGACCTTCACTGTTTTGAAAGCAGTGCTGATTTTATTTTTATTTTAATCTAGTAACATGCCAAGCTTAACTAAAGATTCTTTAATTTGCACAATACTTAGATATACATTTAAACACAATCTATTCCACATCTATGTTACTACACATGTACGAATCACGAATTCACAAAAAAAAGTTAAAAGAAAACAGACAAATAGACAAAAAGTGTGTCAAAACTAGTAAGAAGATAAATATACAACGACAGATGCATTACTGTTTGGATACTACTGGGCCATCACTGGTCATCTCTGAAATTCATTAACTTTTTACTGACTTTGGCAGAATAAAGTTTGACAAAGACGTATAGTAATTGGAGAGTCTATAACTCACTAATCTCTTTGTTAATCTTCATTTTGTATAATACTTTAACTCCATTAAAACGTATCGTTTTGAGGTCTTCGTTCTAATTCATGTAATTCTCCAAACAGTCGTTTCAATTTAAATATTCTTCTTCTTTCGTATCGATGGTACGATTTATTTAAATTTCTTGGGCCCACTATATGGCCAAGTTAACCGCCACGTCTTTGGCGTTATTATATCCACCGACCCCAACATAGTTGGGAAAAGGCTAGGCAGATGACGATGATCATAAAGAGTATCAGTGGCGAAGGTTCCATACAACTCGATTCCGACCGGCTTCCTTTTGAACACGGGCACAATCAGTATTCCATAGACAAATAATAAAATCACATTAAAGACATCTACTCCGGCTTACCTCTCAAAAAAATTAACATTTCGCTACTGAAGAGTATTCTATCTATCTTGTAGTCTGTGTAGAACGAACGGACTAGAACTACAGCAATGCGATTCACTAACAGACTCATCATAGATGTTAACAACGACGAGCTCACTGATGTTTCATCGTAAATATCGCTTTTAAAAACAACGTTGATAAAAACCGTATTCGCTAAACTACCTACGCTCGTCGACGATCTGCCGAACAACGATGATGAGTACGATGTTAACAGTGTTGCAATGTTTAATCTAGAGTATAATCGAGAAAATCTCGACTAACCTATTTATAAGTTATTTCGTCATTTTAAGTTGATAAAAATGCACAATACATATGTTTAAAACACGTTATATTTATTATGCAACGAATATTTAATTAATTATATCATTTTAGACTTGGACAATAATTATTTTTGACTATAGCAATAAAACAAAACCAAATCTTTGACATTTTTATTTGTAGGTTATGTATTTCAAAACAAACAACTTGATCTTATCTTGAAAGTTTTTATCAAAATACGAAATTCCAAAGTTACAAGTGGTTTTAAGTGGCTAAGTGGACTTTAAAAAAAATGTGCACACCAGCCCAATGGCGTTCTACTTGTTCTTTGTTTTACTTTGGTTCCAAACCTATCGAAAGTAAGTACACAGTAACATTTATATTTAAATATAGCACAGTTTCTGGACCTACTATATAAGTAACCAAATATTAACTATAAAATAATATTAATAATAACTATAATATAGGATAGAAACAATTGTAAAGAGTGAAGGGAGGCTTTTGCCCTGCAGTGGGACACGATGGGTTAATAAGTTAAGAATAACTATAATAAGTACAATATGTTAATTGCAGCTCCTAGTCGGCGTGTGCACAGAGTGACCTTACGCGGTCGCCGACGCACTCACCAGCTATCTCCGCGTCAATCTGTAGCGCGCCGGCGACTATTAAGAAGGTCACCTCCGTCACAGCGCCGCTCTGAAATGGTTAGCATCACAGAGCGTTTCATAGCCATCGAAGAACGCCGAGCACAAGCAGGACTTTTGATTGCCCAAGCAATTAGTAAACAAGTAGAGGGCCATCAGGCTATGGCTCAGGCTCTGGATAGAATAAGTAGTGCAATTCGAGATTTAATAAATAAATAAAAATAAAATGTAAGTATGTTAAAAGATTGTTTTATTTATAAATTGATTATATTAAAATGACTTTTCCTGGGTACATACTATTTTGTTAGACTATATTCATTTTATCTTTTTGTAAAACATTATATTTATGAACTTTAAAATAACATCCACTTTCTTTATTTTATGACAAACAATATACATTACTATTTAACATACACTATAATTTTTAATAAACAACTGTCTTAAAACCTGAATTAGTAATATCTTAAGTCTATTGTTAGTATTTACTTCTATTATTAACTATTTTGTCCACGCCACAGTCTATTAATTAGATGACCTCTAGCAAGACGTCCACTGTCCAAATCACTGATAGAGTTCTGGCTTCCTTGTTGTAATAACCGGATCACACTCGCTTCTTGTCTCTGTAAATGAGTTTGTAATTCTACTGGAGGGACTCTGGCTTGATTGCAAATGTTATGTAACACACAACAAGCTTTAATAATTTTTCCCACCATCTCTGGATCATAGTGAAGAACACGATGAACTAAAAGGCACCTAAAACGGCCTTTAAGTATGCCAATGGTTCGTTCTGCAGTATTTCTTGCAGTGGCATGCAGATCATTATAGCATTCTTCCCTTGATCCAGGCTCAGGGTTACTACATGGAACCATCATGTATGGCCTAAGAGCGAAACCGGAGTCCCCTGAAATAAATGAAATAGGAATTTAATTTAATGTTAATAAAAATAACTGAATTTATAATTAATATTTAAATACCCTCGAATACAGGTACTATTTCTGATGGGAAAAGTAAAGAAACATTTTAAAATACATACCAAGCAGATACACTGTTTCTCCTGTATTATTTAGCTGCTCCAAATGCGTTTTATGACTGAATTATTAAATATAAAGCTGTCATGTGTTGCACCTCCAAAAGTTACATCCACATGCATTATATTTAAGTCTGGATCATTTATCTTAAAAGGCAAAAATAAAAGATTAATAAAATATGGTTTGAAGCAGATATGTTCTCCTACTATAAGTTTAAATGAAATAAAAAAAAACTTACAATAACAGCATTTCGAGCATGATACCCTTTTCTACAATAATATCTTTCTTCATGTTCTTTGGGCCGAACCATTGATACCAAGGTCCCATCAACACAACCAATGGTTCCAGGCATTTTGAACTTTTCATAAAATCTATAAAGAAGATAGACAATATGAAAATATTGTTTAAGTACCTATGTAACATAAAAATAAATAGCCTTATGGTTTGATTCATGAAAGTATCTAATTAGTAAAAATAAAACTAAAGTGTGAAACATAAGAAATACTTACTTTTCTTTGAGAATTTGCCTTTCGTTTGTATTTTGAGGAAATCTTATGTACTTATTAATAATGACTGGGTGGTTGAGGGCATCTACTATGGTTCTTATAGCCCTCGAGGCAGATGCTTGCGAGATATAGGTTCTTGCATTCTCACATAATATTTTTTGGTAACTCCCACTAGCTAAAAATGCGAGAGTGCATAAAACCTGGAATGAGAGTAAGTATAAGACATTTTTCCACTATAATTATGGGGATTTATTTTATATTGATTTAGTAGTAATACCTTGGTTCGGTTGCAAATTCCTCCTCGACGTTTCGCCTTTGCTAGGAATGGTGAAATATCTTCTTCCAATTGTATGATTAGCTCGTCAGTCAACCTGAATACCTTAATATAGTCTGTATCAGTAGTAAGAAGATTCATATTCCGTATCACATGTGCCTGACGTCTTTTTTCTAAATTATCTCGACGCTTAGCTTCTTCCAACAAAAAAATCATACAAGAAAGACGAACTGCCATCTAAAACATTAAAAATAGGCATTAACGTTTCGGGAATTCAAGTACGGGAAACAAAACAATACTACAGCATTATAATTTTTTTTAAAATAACTTGTTTTACTCACATTTTAATTTTTATTCAATGTACTCTGTGTCTACATCCAAGTAAACATCTACAATTTACAAGCTTTACGGTTTGACAGTTAAAATCGAAGGCGAAGGCGCCGTTGTCGTTGTAGGCGAGGATGATTTGTGTTTCTGAATACCGTTTTTCATACATTCAGAACCATATTTTAGTTTTATGTCGCGCCGTCGACATCGTTGTGGCGCTGCGATCGCGCAGTTTTAACTAGAGAATACCGATATGTTTTCATCAGATGTTTCAACGATGATTTCTTGGTTGTAAAGATGTTTTGCCTTAGTGAATCGCACTCCAGGAGAGATACCTAACCTACGTACACCGAAAACATTGACTGTTGGATTCAAACTCGCTAGTCAGGAACATAAACACTGCCCAGCCCCCGTAGCATGACCACCGTAGAATAGGATTTCTTTGACGGTAGAATCGACAAAATGACCGATAGTGCAAAGAAATCTGTCATTGTGTCGACACACTCTGTCATTTTGTCGATTCTTCCGTCAAAGAAATCCTTGTCTACGGTGGTCAGGCTACGGGGGCTGGTGAAGTTAGAAAATTCTTTGCTTAGAGAGCTCTGCGTAGCACGCGTAGGCATTGCTACGGTGCTACGCAGGTTTCGCTAGAAATTCGGTTCCTATTGAAACTGCCAACCCGTTCACACGTCCACTCTATTAAATAAAATTTACTTAAAAATATTTCATCCCCATCGGCGCTTAAATTCCCGGCATTGACCTATTCTCACCAATCCAATGCACCAATGTAAGCACAGTTAGGAAGCTCTTAGCAAAGCCATCCAAGATGCACCTGCCTGCACTAGAAGTACTAGAACCGTTTATTGGAAGACCAAAATAACGATGGATGGACTGTGTGAAGGATGATATGGCTAGAATGGAGGCGACTGCTGCACGAGTAGCATGACCACCGTAGAGAAAAGAAGAATCGACAAAATGACAGATTTCTTTTGTTGATCTGTCATTTTGTCGATTCTTCCGTCGACAAAACCCGTTTCTACGATGGTCATACTACGCGTGCTGAGATGACAAATATTAGCGAAGTGTAGAAGAAAAAGGGCTAAGGGCAGGAGAATAATAAGTGATTACTTATGCTATTACAACATTATCTCTTACTGCGGGACATTCGTCAAAGCGCAATTATTTTTAAGCGCAACCAATTAAGCACAACTAAATTATTCCTCGAAGCGCAACCATAATTGAAAAAAAAATAATGAATCCATCATACCCCTCTCTATTTTTCATCATGGTTGCGCTTTGAGGAATAAACTTATAATATTTTTGATTTGAATTTGTGAGCGCAACTAATGGTTGCGCTTCGAGGAATAATTTAGTTGCGCTTAGTTGGTTGCGCTTAAAAATAGTTGCGCTTTGAGGAATACCCCATTACTTCTGCCTCTTTCCCCACACTCACTTCACCCCACTCACCCCACGTCACTTGCCACCTCCAAGCAATTACCTATAACAGTACAACGATCCTCAGTTAGCGCTAGCTCCGTCATTCTATTCACCCTTGAAACTTGGTACACCAAGCTAATTCCATCTAAACTTCTAAACATACGAACATCAATGCGGCATAAAGTAGGTACATGGCAGGCGACTATTTCGAAGCGCACGCAAACACCGGTCAGGTGGGCGCGGGACACACGACACTCAGCCGGCGCCCTTTGTACCCAGATATCAAAGGCGCCGACTCAAACAAGTTAGCGTTCAAACTTAACTGACGTAACTTGACAACTTGGCAAAGCAATTTCAACGTTACACTCCGAAGTTTAAGCTTCATAATTGGTAATGTTGAATCTTGATAAAATTACAGGGTAATGTCAGCTTTAGCTTAATAAAGATATGGTTCTAAGTTGGGTGTGTAAGGTTAGTGGTTTAAGGCGTCTGGTAGTTAACTATGGTAGAGCCACTAGACACCTTGTTGAGTCTAGAATTCGGTGTAAGTTCGTGCCGGTTAAGTAATGGTGTGAACAACCATGGGGTTTGTACGTAATGAGTCGAATAACTTGTTTAAAGTTGAATGGTTATACACCATACACACATACAGGGTGTAAACGAACCCTTCATGAACCCGTCAACCAAGCATTATGTACATCAAACTAAGTTACTTTACGCAAAAATTATAGCTGGGAAGCGACATTTTCTTTTTTGGGGTGAAAAATCACGTTTTATGGTAGGACTCAATATAACGCACTCAAAACATTGTGCTGATGGATGGATTGAATAGTAGTCGGCGTGGAGGTGTTTAAAGTAAAAATCTTACATTAAAAACATATTGTATTCAATACAATATTTGAAAAAAAAAAACTTTTGAAAAAGTTGAAACTTTGACCCCCAATATCTCCGTAACTAGAAAGTTACTAAGTATGGTCTAGAACAAAAAAATGATCGCAATGACGGCGAGAACAAGTTCCTTTCGGCCTCATACTTAGCCAAGTTTAATCATAAAAAGTATGTTATGATTTGTGACTTGAATGGTAAAGTAAAAAGGTGAAAACAAAATTATGTTCTGACATTCGGCTTACTTCCGCAAGTATCATGGACATTTTTCCATGTAAATACTAAGTAATAGATCTTATACATTGTCGTGTTCGTCTTTAATTCAGTTTTTTGCAGTGAACATCTTTTTCGACACAAAATATGCACTTTATAAAAATAAAATACAGTGTTATTACAGCAGTAATTGTGCTGATAGTCGTGTCGGCCAATGGCTTAATAGCCAATAGCCTCGACCAACATCTGAGGAGACTCTCACTTGGCAGCTGGATCAAGGGCTTGATACAAAAAGCAGTACTTCTGGACACGGCGCGTATCGTTAGGAGGTTCCTCTCTCAAGAGCCCTGACCACCGGTAGCTCGGACCCTGTTCCCGATGCTGGAATTTTTTATATTTGCAAATGTTTTTTTTAATATTGTTTTATATTAGAATATTTAAAAATGTAAATAATATGTGTTTAAACGAATAAAGGAATAAAATAACAATAATAAGCCAATAATAACCCTCCACCTTTTTCCTTGATTTTTTTAATTGATCTGTTGAATGACAATTGTAATGAAAATGGTATAATTTATTAACTGATCAATTGAATTATAATTGTAATGTTATAATATAATCGATCTGGTGTATAAAATGTAAGTACATGTTTCATAAATAATGTAAACTAGCGACCCGCCCCGGCTTTGCACGAGTGCAATATATACATATAAACCTTCCTCTTAAATCACTCTATCTATTAAAAAAAACCGCATCAAAATCCGTTGCGTAGTTTTAAAGATCTAAGCATACATAGGGACAGACAGACAGCGGGAAGCGACTTTGTTTTATACTATGTAGTGATGTTTGCATGCCGATTGGTAAAATATAAAAAACAAATAATCAATAGCAAATATTCTATTCTATTCTATTCTTAATCTATACAATATTGTACAACTAACTTAGCATCAACGAATGTACGTGCCTAATCCTCGGGGCTGCTTTCACACCTTACAAAGCGGGATATTTTGTTAGTAAACCAAGTATTTACGAGTCCTTCACTCACTACAATGGTCGCTAATCCGATTAGCAGAGCAACAGTTGCGCAACGTTAACTTCCCTTGAGTTGAAAAATACTTTAAACAAAAAATAAAACAAACCAGCTAATAAAAAGTTATAAACAAATTGTCAAGTCAGTATATTATTATTTTATCTCAAAAAACACTTTATTACTTTAATTAAATTAATTGTTTACACTTGGCTTCCGTTTCTTGTCTGACAATATTTATTTAACACATATAAAAAAGATTTCGTCACAATAAGACAAAGTCTTAATGTTTATATAACAGAGAGTTATTCTTTGTCCATGTGTGTGTCGCTGTAAAGATAAAGATAATAGACAGTGTATAATTTATTACATAGATTTTGAAGTAATGCTCTCGTTTTTTATCGCTAGGGATTTTAGCGTTGGATATACATACATTTCATACTATGCTCAAGGAAATAAAAAGATTTATGGAATAGGTAATATTGCTTTTTAATCAAAAATAAGTAGGCAATTTTTTATTGTTTTATAGGCGTAAGTAGCTCTCTAAGTAAGCAACGATGACAATAAATTATAAATATTATAGGGTTCACTGACATTTATAACGCCCAATATCATTATTAGAAATAGTAATTGAACATTGAGAGGGAGTGGGCAATGAGCTGTTTTGACCACGCGTGCCCAGTGCAGTTTGATAGATTTCTTCGATTTTTTGGTTCGAGGAGGTTCCTCAGGAGGTTGCCCAGTTTTCTTGTAATTATCGCTAATTTAAAAAAAAAACAAAAGAAAATCATTTCCAGGTATAATTACTTCCCTGTTATCTGACATTTTTGTTCGCAAATCACATCAAGTTAGTTCCAAAATCATAGAGAGTAGAGGCTCTTATGATGTTAAAATAGAATAGCAATCTAAATTATAAGCCAAATAGTATTATCTGCATCAAAGGGTCGGTCTAGAATAAAGAGCATATCATTTGATACAATCTAAATGATATAAAAGGGAACACAAATTATGACAACTTAACTTTGGAAAAGATATGCAAATATAATTAGGGATTATATCATAGGAATATGAGCTTTTAAAGTTGAAATACATTATATTAAAATTGGTACCTATGTTCAAAACAGGCTTTTTAATCGTATGCGGTATATATGCATGTATGATAGTTTTAATAGTTTATAATTATATTCATCATAACCTAAAATATATTTAATTAATCAAAATATTTTTCCAAAAAAATACAGTTTTAAGCTTACCCACTTTATATATCTATAATGTTGCTTTTAATTTGTCCATATCTCACTCGTTTACTTACATAATGACTAGTGCAGACAATTTTCAAACAAACTATGAAAATAAAATAAACAAGGATGTGTCGAGATGTTTATAAAAGAAAACATAAAGATTACGACGTAATGGGAAATCCACGGGTCACGCTTTTACGTGATGACATGTCATGTCCAATTGTATGACAGCCATGGGAGAAGGCGATTAGTTTCGACCACCTTAGAATGTATGCTGGCATTTACATTTATAAAATAATGTCCACTTGTTGTGATCAATGATTTTATGGGTACCCTGACTGACTGCCTTAGCAAAAGCGTACTTATGGAAAATACATTGTCGGATTCAATGATCTTTAGTGTCCGATCGAAGGACGATTTCTGGCTGAAGTCAAATGTGCAACAAAATAACCCTTAGAAGTTCCGTTCTTTTTTTGTAAATTAAATGTTTTTTTTATAACTTTTAAATAAAAAAACACCTTACCTGTAAATAATAATTTGACGAGACGATTAAAATTACCTTGCACTTCGAAATGTCTTGTTCTTGCCTCGCGCTCTCACGCATTCGTAACAGTTCGTTCTGTTTCGGCGCCAGCTAGAAACTTTCGAAACCGAAGGTTTGGCCGAAGGTGTTGATTTTGTCCGAAGGTGACCGAAGCCGAAGCCAAAGTTTCGGTCACTAAAACACAAAAAACAAATCACAACAACAACAGATCTTAGATCTGTTCTTAGATTCAGATCTAAGATCTGTTGTAATCAGATCAGTCTGATCTTAGATCTGTTGTAAGTAAGATTACATAAATATACGCGTCAAATTGAGAACATCCTCCTTTTTTTTTTAAAAAGAGAAGGCCTAGACAAAGCGATATTCTATCAACCGTTACGATGTTGCCAATGTCAAAAACGAAAGTATTGACAATGACATAAGCCACCGAAACGGTTCATTTCAACTCCTTTGAAAGACGAAGCAGTAATACAAATTGTTTTGAAAACAATTGCTACTTGTCTACGCCCTCTGCTACTGATGTCGCTGATATAATTTCTTCGTCTATTGGAGTCTTGGATATTGTAGGAGACGTTTTTTTTTTTTGTTAGCCTTAATTGTCTTACTCCTGGCCAAAGCCTTACCCCCATTCCTTCCACTTTTCTCGATGTTGCGCCTCTTCTCGCCAACGAGAAAGTCATCCAAGGCGTCCCGCTTCTCCTCGGTCTACCACGACACCGTCTCACTGTCTCAGGGCTCCAGTTTTGTGATATGCGGGCCCACAGCTTTGCAGACATGGCCTGCCCAGGCCCATTTTAGTTTAGCATCTTTTTGAGCTACGCCAGCAATTTGACGTTAGTCTATTCTATTCAATGACACAAAGATGCAGATTCTTCATACTTCATGCTCACGATACATGCACGTTTCTGGGAAAACCTAGTATGACTTTCACATCAATATCTAGGTACAATATTTTGGGGAATCTCGAAATCTCTGAAAAATTCAGTTCACTGCCTTGAGCGTAGAAACTAGTGTCATTAAGTACGTAAGTAATTTCAAGATAGGTACAATCAGCTTGTCAATATAATATTTAAGTACGGCACGTAGTTTTTCCTGATATTTTCTTATTTTTGATGAATCATGATTATGCTGCGTGTTTTCACAAAGTACGTTGTCAATACTGATATCCTGATTAATATTATAAATGCATAAGTAAGTTTGTTTGTTACCTTTCCACGTCTTAACCATTGAACCGATCATCCTGAAATTTTGCATATACGTTGTCAGGTGTACAGAAACGGACATAGGGTACCTTTCATCCCGATAAAAGTACAGTTCCCGAGGAAAACAACAATAACATTCTTATGATAATAGATGGCGCATCATGTCAATCATGTTTGAATTATATTATTACAAGCAGAGTACAACACGAATTGATTGTCAAATTCTAATTTAACGCGAGCGAAGCCGCGGGAAAAAGCAAGTAAATTATAAAATGGACTTTTGTATGACATTCTATCATAAACGTATCAAAATGTTATACTATAATAATTATAATAAATGCGAAAGTTTGGATGGATGAATGTTTGTTACTCAATCAAGCCACAACGGCAGAACGGATCTGGATGAAATTTGGCACAGAGATAGATTATAGTCTGGAATAACACAAAGGATGTTTCCACGCGAACGAAATAACGTCTAGTTCCCTTTCATGCCTATACCACTGGACTGATCGTTATGAATTTGACAGATGGGTATACCAGGACCTGAGGAAGGCCAGGCTATTTCCATCCCTATATTGCAGACAAAACCACTGGCAACAGCTAGGCCTAATACATTATGAAATGGACTGGCTGACATCCTAACTTATGCATTGAATTGTGAAACAAATCGTGAGAAGAATGAGATGTCAAACTAATCAAGTTTCAACACTTCGAAGGTCGTGATCTTGCAATAGATCACCGAAGTTGACGTTTTGGCAATATCATTTATCATTAGCACCGGTTAAAAGCTGTCGTCGAAACAAGAAATCATCACTTTTGAAATCAGTGTAACCATAGGTGGTTGGTGGGGGTGGTGGGTGGTGGTGGTGGTAGGTGGTGGTGTAGTACAGTCTGGTCATTTGGAGTTGCCGGACTGTGAAAATTACATATTACTCAATATAACATCACGCCTGTAATCCCCAAACGATAAGGCAGAGGTGTACCTCCTCATTTCGCCAGTTCCTATGTTTTAAGTCTCGTGTAGGGACGAACCTATTGCCATCAACCGGGCACAAAACTAAACTCCGTGGCTGCTACTGAGAAATTCCTTGTAGAAAAACGCAATAACACTTTGCCCAACCCGGGAATCGAACACAGGACCTCGTGCTCAGCAGTGCGCTTGCGATCACTCGAGCAACGAGGCACCCACAGACAATTACATACTCTCATATAAAAACTCGTCCTCTAAAATAACTACACAAACAAACCATAAAAAAAACATTCATAAAATTATATTCGTCACATAATACCGTCAATAAACTTCTTAATTTGCACAGGGACAATAAAAACTATGAGAATAATTATCATCCGACTACTAATTACTGTAATCATCTTAGCACGGGCGTTTCAGTTTATGTAAACACGTCAAATGCCTAATTGGTCGGATTATTATAAGACCTTGTTCATGTGATAAAAAATAGATTATGCTTTGAGATGGGGATTTCGTAACGAAGTGGTATGGAGAAACGTCATTGATTCAGGTGACTGAGACTTGGTTTTTTGCTAAATATCTGGTGATCATCATCATCAACATCATCGTCTGAATCTTAGACTGACGTTATGGGTAGTCAGAAGCCCGAAGATCTGGCAACCAGGTAAGACTGGTCTTCTTTCTTTTTCGTGTGGTTAGGGTCTAACCTTGTGAGAGTTTTTATCCCGCTCATGGGCCCCTGACTTGACTTTACATACCGTCGATAAATATTGATAATTACACAATGATTCCAGAAAATCAGAGGTGCGTGTCTTGGGTTCGAACTCGAGACCTATGATTTGGCAGCCCGATTGGCACACCACTAAACTATCACTGCTGTCGGTAAGACTGGTAAGCCGAAGGGCATCGTGTTACCTGGAAATAATGAAATATCTATATGTCGGATCCAGTCATTGGTACGGACATAAAATTAATCGCAAGTGCGCCAGTAGTGACATCCCGAGACCTACTGACAAGTCTACCCACACCACAGCGTGCTACTACAGAGCCCTGATGTTGACAGCTCCAGGCGAGGACGACATTGAGCGTCTGATCGCAGTGGAGTTGAGACGTCCTGGAACTGTACCCGATACATTGTGTCCCGTGTTATTGTTAAGGTGTAATTTCAAGTAATTTGTTAGTTTAATAGAAACAGTGTATCGCACCCAGTGTATTTTTATTGCACGAAACCAGGAAACTCGGAATAACAATAATCAATCATTTTGATACGATTGTTCAAAAATGTTGTTAAATCGATTACGTTTTCAGTACTTGATGAACATCTTACATGCCGCTGATATTTATCAAGAATTTCCACTATTCATTTCATGAATACTTCTTGATTCATCTCAAATCGATCGGTTTAGTATAGATAGATGATATGAGATCGACATAACTTAAAACAAAATGCAAAGATTTATTCGAAAAGTTCAAGAATGCCTTGAAAATACACCAAGCCGAAGTATTCTTCTAACACATTATGCAAAATTGTTTCTCACAATGTTCACGTCTGTCCTTGAAAATAAATATTGAAAAGGAACACATACCCGAAAAAATCCCATACCTATTTATTTATAAATGCGAGTAGATACATTCTAAAAAGTCCTTATCATTCTTAGAATAGATCATGCGGAGTGCAAAATGACCCTTCATTCGTATATCAGTAAGCCCCATGTATGTAACTTAAAACTAAGCACTGATAAGACAGGTAAGTCGGCATTTCAAAGGTAACAGTGGCAAGACAGACGCCTTAATACCATTATCCCTATTGTAAACAAATAGCGGACTTTACTGTGCGTAGGCGCAGTCGTTACATTTTTTCATTTGTTTTGGCGGCTCTTTTGACTAGTTGAAATTGGGTCAATTTTGCTGGTTCAATGAGTAATACTAGAAATATTTGGAGTAAGTAATTTTGTAAAGTTCATGGGTGTACCTGTGGTTTGTACTGTCATCATCATCTGCCTAGCCTTTTCCCAACTATGTTGGGGTCAGCTTCCAGTCTAACCGGATGCAGCTGAATACCAGTATTTTACATGGAGCGACTGCCTATCTGACCACAATCCAGTAGGTACTAGGTAATACGATACCCCTTGGTAAGACTGGTTGTCAGACTTTTTGGGCCACTGACTACCCAACGACTGTCAAAGATCTACAAATGACACCCGGGACCAACAGCTTAACGTGCTTTCCGTGGCACGGAGGAAACTCGGTATGTAATGGGTGGTCACACATCCACAGACCAACCTTGGCATGCACGGCTTAACCTAAAGATGTTATTATTTAGCCACGAGCTCCTATTGTTCGTACTGTATTAAATGAAACATTGTAAACAGATGAAGTTGTTAATACATTGCTACCTTGGTTGAGCTTATGTCGGTTCTGGAGATTTGACGAGACGAGATTAGAACGTTTAATTTTCTTGACCCTCTATTGATAAAGTGTGATGACGTCATTTCTTCCTATCTCCTCTGTCAACCGTCACGCTATCATTTACTCCTTTAACTTTCATGTCATTCCTCACACAATCCATCCATCGTTTCTTTGGTCTTCCTCTCCCTCTCCATCCATGAACAGTTCCTTGAATTGGTAACCATAGTGACATATGTCGGGTATGTCAGGATTTACTTCGTTAGGCTAGTACATCATGTGGGCGGACCATGGGTTTCGTGCCATGAAAACACACTGGGTGCGATACACTGTTTCTAGCAAACTAACGAATTACTTGAGATTACAACTCAACATAATAACACGGGGCACAATAAATCGGGTACAGTTCCAAGACGTCTCAACTCCGCCGCGAACTCACACTCAATGTCGTCATCTCCTCGAGCTGGACATCAGGGCTCTGTACAAGCAGGCAGTGTTGTCTGTAGACTTGTAAGTAAGTCGCTTGATGGCACCACTGTACACTAGCGCGCTTTCCAATTCATTTTATGTCCGTACTATTGACCGGATCCGACACATAAATGTAGGTTTATAAATAAAAATATTCTTTTATTATTATACAAAAACAATGTTTTGAATGCACATTTATTTATGTAGATAACGGCAATAAAAATGCATTGATCAAAATAATATTGACTGCGTTACGAAGTGTAACTGTTACATAATTAATTGAACCCGGAACCAATTAATTGCTTAACTATCGCATTCAGTTAACAATGTCTGCGATATTAATCCGTAAAATCAATTAGCGTAACAACACTAAGATAATGGATTATGTCAGTTAAAGTGTAAGACAATGGAAATCGTTAATCCATTAAAGATTGCTGATTAAAGTATTAGTAGGTGCTAATAATGGTGGAAGGTGTGAGTCATATAAATAAGATATTATGTTATGTATTCTATGTTACGGTTAAAAACCGAAGTAAAGTTACACCTAGTTCTAGCCGGCTATACCTAGGTGCGGCATTTGGAGGTTGGAGGTTTGATGCAACCAATTTGGATGTGGCCAGGCAGGCGCATTACTTTTTGTAATTTATTTAATCACCACTGCTCTCAAAACGGTGAAGGAAAACATCGTGAGGAAACCGGCATGTCACCAAAAATTTGAAGACATGTGAAATCTACCAATCCGCACTGGGCCCGCGTGGTGGATTATAGTATAGCCCATTCCCTTTCATAGAGAGGAGACCTGTGTCCCAGCAGTGGGAACATTATAGGCTGATTATGCTCGACTCAGTACAAAAAGTTTTGTGTTACGAATTTAAAAACGAGAGCATTGATAAACTTTGTTACAACAACAAGACTTTTTAATGTTTTTAAGTGATATCCTTTACAACTGTTAAACTTATCTACTGACTATATCGCTATCTGTCCATTTAAACATACAACACGATTGTAATCTTGTTCTTAATTGCCATTTCCTTCCCTGAAATACTTAGTGAAAAATTGTAGATAATTATCTTGATTATAGGCCTTTTAACCCAAAGTGACAATAATGTAAAAACTAATATTTATATCGATAGATGTGCCCTCTGCCTGTTATCGTAATGGTGTAAGTGTTTACACTGTCACTGAAAAAAATGACGCTCTCACTCATCCTGCGAACGATAGATACGATTTTCTTTATGAGTGAGCGAGACAATGCCATTCAAATGTCATTGTCAACAAAACGAAAAGGTGGCCATTTTTTGACGTCGTGGAGTGAATATAACCAGTTAAATATTCGGGATCAAAAAATGGGTATGTAAAAAAGACTCATGAGATTTTATGATATTCATAGTGAATATAAACATGTCGGATCCGGTCACTAGTACGGACATAAAATGAATCGCAAGTGCGCTGGTGGTGACGTCACGCGACCTACTTACAAGTCTACCCACACCACAGCGTGGCTTCTACAGAGCCCTGATGTTTACAGCTCGAGGCGAGGAGGACAGTCAGAGTCGGATCGCGGTGGAGTTGAAACGTCTTGGAACTGTACCCGATTCATTGTGCCCCGTGTTATTGTGTTAAATTATAATTTCAAGTAATTTGTTAGTTTAATAGAAATAGTGTATCGTACCCAGTGTATTTTTTTTGCACGAAAGCCATCGTCTGCCCACATGATGTACAAGCCTAACGGAATAAATCCTGACATATCCGACTAACATATAATTATGTGGCTCATTTTCTATTGAATTTGGTATTATCTTCGTTTCTGTTTACAGTAGAAGAAGTCTACTCACAATAATTAAAAGAATATCTAAATCACTTTATCTACGAAAACAAAAATAAGGAAAAACATCGAAAATAGTTAAAAATACATGTGAATATTACTCAACTGGATATTACTGCATTCAAACATACCTACATACGAGTACATATCAGAAATCGGAACAGTAGTTATCTGTATAATTTCCTTCTACCGGTGATCAAACATAGGTATTTTAATATCGATTAGATCCATATCTCTAGTTATTCCATGTTGTATCGATCTAAAGAGCCCCGATCTAGTGTTGCGTTAGTATTATAATTCGATAAGAGCTAATCAAACTATGGAGTATCAATAGAAATGACAATTCAGAAAAGAAATACTGAAGTAGATAAAGCTTGATGACTGAAAATCGTCGAGATAAAGACTTGAGAAATCTGTAGCCATCAATTTATAGGAGTGTGTTATAATAGAAATACTTACCAAAATATTTCAAAGATAGCACTTGCGACGACTTTGACTTAGCATTGGATTGGAAACACAATTCCAAGAATCAATAATCTGACATTGTGATGTAATTTATTGTATGAACAAAGATGGATTTAATGTATATGGTAGTCACCATCATGGGGAGCTCGTGGCTTAATAATAAAAGCCGCTCGGGTCGATCTTTAGGTTAAGCCGTGCTTGCCTAGGTTGATCTGCGGATGGGTGACCGCCTATTACATACCAAGTTTCCTCCGTGCCTCGGAAAGCACGTTAACCCGTTGGTCCCGGCTGTCATCTGTACATCTTTGACAGTCGTTACAGGTAGTCAGTGGCCAAAAAAGTGTGACAATCAGTCTTACCAAGGGGTATCGTATTACCTAGTACTAACTGGGTTGTGGAGGTCGGATAGGCAGTCGCTCCTTGTACTGGTATTCAGCTGCATCCGGTTAGACTGGAAGCCGACCCCAAAATAGTTGGGAATAGGCTAGGCAGATGATGGTAATCACAATAATCCTCATCACTTCAGCCCAGAATCACCCGCTGCTTAGTATAGGCCTCCGCTTTCTTCAGCCATACTTCCAGGTTTTGTCCCTCATCCAGTTGTTTCAGCCGAAAGTTATTCAGCCACTGTTGGGTATAGCCTCCCTCAAGCGTCGCCACATCGATCAGTCCTGTGTCCCCTACATTCAGCGGATTCCAGCGACCTTCAGCACATCACCGGTTCATGTAGTAGGAGCACTATTCATGCTGCGCCTCCCAGTAAACGGTCACCTCTCAATGTCTTTTCGCCCCCATCAGTCATTGTTTCTGCGAACATGGATGAAATAAGTTACGACACAGTAAAACAGACTTTAATGCGCGATTCAGACCTTGCAAGAATCCTTGCTATACGGGAATCACTTTTAATAATTAAAATTGTAATGTCGTCGCACCAAAACGGCCTCGTTACAATTTTAAATACCGATTGATATTTCGATAAATGTCTACAAAAACGGTCTGATTTCTCGAACACATAAAGAAGTGACTAAAAGCCGCTAACCCCAGCTTAGTCCATTATCTAGCGGTAAACTTCAAAGGTTTGGCAATAATCTATATTATTATACATTCGGCCGGCTACTGTGGCACGTCGGTTCTTCAGAAGTGTCATTATCAAAAGCGGCGCGCTTTGATCTGATATCAGCGTCACACACATATTTGCCACTACGCAGATATTGTTTTGTGAAGGAGGTGCTATGATAGTGTACGTAATTTCCAGAAGGATGTGAATGGCGAAGGGAAAGTGGGTGATAAGATTATTTTAGTACGCGTTGAGGGGCTGATATTGTTTGGCCTGAATGGAAATGGTAATTTCGCAGCTCACAAACTTAAATCGAACAGTCTACATGACTGTTCGATTTAAATTTGTGAGCTGCCATCTTTAACTGCTGCTGCTGCTGCTGCTGTTAACTTTTTTCTATTTTTGTTCCGTCCTGTTGAATTTATAGTCTATTGTTTATTTTTTTGTAATTTTGTATGATGCACGTCATGTCCCTGCGACAAATAAATATTTTTTCTTTCTTTTCTTTCTTTTTGAATTCGAACTTTTAATCTACACAACTTCGAGAAATCGGTCTTTATTTCATTATTGTGTGGTTAGTGCCTAACCTGGTGTCAGAGTTTTTATGCCGCCCATGGACCTCTGACTTGGCTTTACAGGCCGTCGAGAAATATATCTCAGACATGCTGGTTTTCTCACGATGATTTGCTTCCCCGAAGCAAGTACAATACCACAACAATACAGACATGAATCCGAAAAATCAGAGGCGCGTTCGAACTCGAGACCTATGACTTGGTAGTCCGACGGTCATACCACTAGACTATCACTGCCGAAAAATCGGTGAGGTCTTGAGAAATCGGCGGAAACTGGGGACATTATTATTGATCAACACTGCGAAAGTCCAAGTCTGATTTAACCAATAACATCCCAGAAGATGGATTAATAGATAAAGGGCGAGAATCGACATCACAAGTGCGCGTTTGAAATGACTTTGTCCTATTGTGTACTCCAGCAGTACACAAAACGATGATGACAGGAACGAAAGCGATTAAGAAAGATACGGTAAAAGCCATAACCAGCTCAGAATATTCAATTTATTGATTAGTAGGAAGGTATTCTTTTTAACATTGAGATCCACCTTCATGAAAACGTGTGCTCATCAAGTTGGTAGACCACGAAGAAAGGGTCAAAATATTGGTAATTTTGTAGTAGTCTACCAGACTCCCATTCAGTAGTGATTTCTCCTTGATCCAACAACAATCAGTGACGCAAAAATTAACGCGCTTCATCACGCTTATAGTCAATGATTCACAATATCGTAATTTTACGATAAAAAAATTCTAACGACAGATACTGTTCGAATTAAAACTAGGTAATGATTGTTTTGATTTTGTTCATTTTTTATCGATCTATTGTCTTCTATAATATAGTAGTTGAAATGTAGTGTTAAAATAGCAGCCGTGTGACATGTCTATTATGACAGTTTTATCGAAACGTCTATCAACGATATCGGGAGGCGGTCCAAGTTATGAAGGGAGCCAGAGAGCGTAAGTAGAGCATAAACGCCACGCTGTTCAGCGATGGCGGCATAAACAGTAGATACGACAATCAGTGCTTTGCAAATAGTTTTCGAACTGATGAAACTGGACTAACTGAAGAGAGATTGATTGCTGATGTTTTTTCATGAATACAATAAGCCACCAGTAGCGAAGGTTCAATTTTGGTAAGAGGTAAGCCGGAGTACATATCTTTAATGTGATTATATTATTTGTCTACAGAATACTGACTGTGCCATTTTTCAAAGGGAAGCCGGTAGGAATCGGGTTCTATGGAACCTTCGCCACTGTAAGCCACTGTCTCTCAATATATTTCCTACTGTTCTCAAGGTTCATTGCGCATTATTTCTACATCATCTTCATCATCAACTTATAAACAACAGTCCTTTCCAGAATTAAAGCTTCTTCAATCGCGAGCAAATTAAATAGATCCTCCTTAACAACACCATCTTGCTTAATGTTCAGCCTATTTCCACCTAAACTTAATTATACTGTCACTTACGGGATATCTTCCGTGATTGTTCATTATTTTGAGCTCCCGATATTTCGACGCTGTTGCAAGCGCCATGATCGCGGGTTGACTGGAGAATGCGGGAAGATGGTATAAGTTATGTTGTAAACCGTGAAAGCTTAAAAACAGTATTTCCACCTACTTCAGAGCAAAAGCGGACCCCTATTTTCCTTTTCATTTTAAGCTAGGATAGTGTGGTGTATCTTGCCTGTAAGTGTCAAGCTCATGTCGCCATCTCCGTCTTTGTCCATCTTGTAAGTGCTTATTTCCGCGTTACATTTGTCGCTTTAATGTCGTATTGTGTGCATCGGAATGCGCCCAGCAATGAAGAACATGGATGAAAAAAATCTGCATGTAGTGGAGATGAGAATAAGTGGATGTGTGAAGGGACAATAATGAATAAAGCAAGCAATGTTAGAGGAAGTTTGAAAGTTGCGCCAGTTACAGAAAATTTGAAAGGTAATCTTTGAGTAAATGATAGCGTGACAAGGGAGAATGGAATAAAATAAACGTGTTTCGTCGACCCCAAGTAACATGGTCAGGAAGATGATGTCGCTTCAGCCTGTAACTTGCTCCACACCGGCTCATAGCAGCGGTTAATGTGTCAGCGCTGTAACATAATGGAACCTCGGCTGTAATCAGCGTATTAAAGTCAGGAGTGCTTTTCAGTACGCTATCAGTTGCTGTAAAGGTGTGTGCAGGTTTATTTCATATTTTAGTATAAATCATGTAAAATAGTTAAAAGTTTGAAAGAATATTTTTTCTGTGACAAAAACCAGTTGCCTTGTGCTTATTTGATTTGGTTGTGATCGTGGTTTAAAGAAACCCTTGGCAACTTGCAAGCAAGAAGAAGCATTTTGGCAGCTTTAAAATGGTAGATTTTAGTTGATTATAGAAAATGGGTGATGTTTTCTTTGCAGATAATTCAGTTCATGTCGATTCTGGTAACATATCAAATATAATCAAATTACTATACCATCGTTCAGCAACAAATTGATAACCAGTAGAACTGTAAAATTAGATTTTACTAAAACTTTGTTTTTCTGTTCTATATCGCGTTTTCAACAATTTCTTTTTAGTATTAGTTTTATTAGTGTTAGTTTTGCTGTAGTGTGTAGTAGTATTTTGATCGGTACCACACGAATCACTCGATAGAACTCTTGCTTGTTTTTTATCATAAATCAGGGAATGTGTAAACTTCCTAACACTTTTGAAGTTAACCGCTCACTACCGAAGTGGGCACTCGGTACCTAATGTGTCAATTATAATTGGCGTTATCATGGCTAATGCATTTCATGATGTTTTAACGATGGATTAGCTTGTTTCAGAGATTACGCCGTGACTCAGCTGTAATAAACCAGCGAGCTTTTTAGCTGTGATAGAAAAATTGCTGTGACTTTCATTACAATTTTTTATTGAGATACCAAGTGGATACTCATAGCATCGAACAGAGAGCCGTCTCAGATGGTATGGTCATGTGATAGTGACGTGAAGAGATGAGGAACATGTAATGAAGAAAGCACTGCAACTACCCGAACATAAGACAGGTAGAGGACGACCTCCGGCTACGTGGTGGACTAGCATGACTAAGCTCCTATTGGAGGAAGAACTGCCCGACCCGACAACCCAGGACAGACTGTCCTGGCGCCAGATAATCAGGAGAGCTGACCCCATCTAAAGTGAGATAGCGCTAGGAAGAAAAAGAAGAGACCCAATACCGATACTGATGTCCCTGACCAGTCCTGATGTTTTCACTTATCTACCTTAGTTATTAAACAGGTTTCATTTTAAGTCTTGAAGGACGTTGTTTGGTTTCCTCTACTTAAGGCTAATTGACATCGTTGGGTAAAGTTCAGGAACGAGAGATGCGAATTTCTCTCTGCCAACTTTGAATGTTAAACAATTACCGGTTCCTGGTTACTGAAGATTTTGTGATGATCATTTACTGAAATAGCTTGTCCTTCGCCTTTTGCATTAGGCTATCCCAGCCACCTTTAAAGCGCAGGCCACACCGCCAGAGCGAGGCGGACGAGGCATCGTTTCACCTCTTTCCTTACTTTGGTTCGCACGTCACACCGCGAACTACGAAAGAGCCGAAACTAAGCATGAAAAGAGCCTCACCGGCCTCGCTCGCTTACTCGCTAGCTGGCGGTGCAGCGGTGTGGCCTTGATCCACTTAGCTGGAAGTTGTCCCACCCTGTGCTTGCCGATACACGGTCTTCACTCCAGGACTCGTTTTTTCTTCTCATTATAGCTTGTGTAATTGCACAGATTGGGAAAGACCTCTCGAAAAGCTACAGCAGTGAAATACAAGAATCTTAGTTGATTTATATTTCTCTGGAAGAAGTCATTGTTCACTATTGTATTATGATTATTTCAATAATTAATTTATTACGAGTGGAAACTTACAAAGGTAAGTGCATCGGCAATACTCAAAGAAACATAATTAGATCCTGTAAACATAATATATATTCTCAACACTTTATGACTCGTGAATCATGAATGGATCACTTAAACAGTCCACTTGTATACAACACTAGGCATTGTTTTCAGGAGCTACTTACTATAACTTCGTGTCAGATTTCAAAACTTACGATTGCGCCTTCCGCTAATTCGTGACAGATCGCGTTTGAACACCAAACCTGACAAAGTAAACCGGTAAGTTGATTGACTTAGGAGTTTTTGAAGTACTTTACTTCAACGTAAACAGCAGCGAGGAGGAGTTCAGCTGGATAATAACAGCCACTCGGGTCAATCATCAGGTTTAGCCACGCTTGCCTAGGTTGGTCTGTGGATGCCTCGGAAAGCACGTTAAGTCGTTGGTCCCGGCTGTCATTTGTAGATCTTTGACAGTCTTTGCAGCTAGTCATGAGCCCGAAAGTCTGAGAAACAGTCTTAACAAGGAGTATCGTATTACCCAGTACTAACTGGGTTGTGGAGATCAGGCAGTCACTCCATGTAAAATACTGTTATTCAGCTGCATCCGGTGAGCCTGGAAGCCGACCCCAAGATAGTTGGGAAAAGGCTGGGCAGATGATGAAGCACAGCAGTGGTGACTCAGAGGTAACCCGCGTTTTTTACCCTAGGAATAAGATGGCCACACGGTACATCTATGATACTTCGGAATTGCTGTCTTCAGGAGACAACTTACTATCAGGATGATCGCCCATTCCTGATAATCATCTAGCAAGCAACATTTACAACTCGTAGGTCTTAAACTGGAGCCCAAGACAGACGGGGTCGCGGCAGACCTGAGAGAAGATGGCGGGCCGCCATGAATAGCTTTCTCGTTAATTGGCGAGAAGAGGCGCAACATCGAGAAAAGTGGAAGGTATGGGGGGAGGCCTCCCCACATACCTTCCACTTTTCTTCCAGGAGTGAGACAGTTATGACTAATAAAAAAAGGTCTCAAACCCTACCTTAAAGCTGTATGCTTTAAAACGTATTGAGTAAGAATGGTAATTGACTCAGCCTAAAACAAAAATATATTCAAGTTATTGACGAAAGATTTTTCTCATTCATTTTTGAATGTCCAACAACACTATCATGTCGCACAGTTTACCTACATCTCGGGGTTTGGAAATTTCATTCATAAAGACAAGTCAAAAGTAAATATTTGGTTACGATGTTGAGTAAAAACATGCACCTCGCTCTTCGATATTAAACTTTAGCCGAATATAATTAAGGTTGATTTTATCTTGGGTGTATTGTATTGTAAATACGTCCAAAACACACAGAATGTAGCACGGCCTGACGCCACTTAAGGCCACCCAAGGAGAAGTTTTTGCACGCATCGGATTAGCTTACAGTTTATTTTGAAGCGAGGATCTGCGAAAATAATCACACTTTTTACGACTACCAGAGGTCTGTCTGTCAATAGTATGGTACTGACAAGTCCACTGCATTTTAGGGTCAGAATATTGGGAAATTGTTTGTGCATGAATATTTTCTGCCTTATTGGTGCTACGTCGGGCGCCATCATTATGATGTGCAATAAAGTAAATTAAATAAATATAAAATTTTAAATTTATTTAAAGCATAGAGTATTTGTATCAAAAATGATAGAAGTACCTCCCTAATTTCTTCAGACACAAATCATAAGACGAGAACTTAATTTATGCCCTCTCCTGCTATGCAATTTTGATCTCTTATAAGCTTCTATTACAGGCTACGTAGGTTGATAAGATACGTAGGAAAGTGGTAAAAAGTTCAAATTGAGAAAATCATCTGTGAACGTTCAGGAAGATTGCATATTTTTCGTTCCGCTCCAGAAAATAGTAATTAAAAACATCGACCTTCAAAACTCCTGCTTTCAAATTGTGTTCATTTGTCAAGTACTTACCCCAAAGCAAACCAACATTCACGTCAACACAAAGGCACTTCCACACCACTAGATTAAGAACTGTAACGACACTCGATATCAATGCTTTTGCCACTTCAAAAACGCAATTTCTGCTAAGCATTAACGCTCATAATGTGACGCAATTTCACGCCATTTTGACTTCTATTGTTATGAAACGCTACTTAGTTACACAGACCACACAACGTATGATTTTTTTTAACTATCACCTATTACACGCCTGCAATATTCAGCCTTATTTTAGGAGCAGTATGATTTAATTTTCCGAAAAAAAAATGTTGAGGTCTTTTATACCATGCATTGCACATTTGACGGTTTCGATTTCATTGACAATCGAATGTCAATTGGAACGTATTTTGTATGAATGTGTGGTTATTTGAAGTGTCATCAAATTGTTTGTCGTATCGCAAATGGATCTGACGATGAATACTATTGAATATTATTTTTTTGACGTTTTTCAATGTCGATTCGTACTTAGGGCAGTTGGGTGTAGTAGATGGATAAGTAGGCTTGCCGAAATATTTATTTATTTGTTAAATGTTAATGTTAAATTTTGTTATTTTTTAATAAAAAATGTAATTTGAAATCTGTACGATGCTTATTGTTGAGAGTATTCTAAAAGTAGCAGTAAATGTGCAAAATTACAATAGACTCGCATGAAACTTATTTATTTTATTTATTTATTAACACTTCAAGCACAAAGTGCACGGGCGGACTTAATGCCATAGGCATTTTCTACCAGTCAACCTTTGGGTGATGCAGAGACAGACAGTGGTAGGTGCATAAATTTGCAAAAAAAATAATTTAACACTAAGATAAACTACAAGGATATATAAAATACTATAACTATATATCAAAATACTATACATATATATCAATATAAATATAAGTGAATAGAAATTTACACGGATTTAATGAAATAAAAATACAAACAATGAAGAAAACATTAACGTTGTGACGAAACTGCCAGCAGAAACTTATTACTGTAGCAACGCTTCAAAGTCTTATAAAAGACAATAAAATCATACTAAAAAGTTAAAAACACTACAAGCTAGGCACAAAATAAAGAACAACTTGTTTTTTAAGAATAACAAGAAAATTTTAGTTCAAATTATGGTAAATTTCATTATTTTTGTTCACACAGAATTGATAAACTTTCGGTTAGTTGCTCTGTGTCCTTGCTCACTTTTCTGCTCAAAATTAAGGTCACACATAAAACTGTATTAGCATTACTTAATGTCCGACAAAACTATAATTAATTTCAAAATAAATCCGATACATCAAGCTAAAATCACGATGTCCATGGCAATTTTGAGTTCCATTTAAACAACAATACATTGAAAGTGACAATTGCTTTCGGTACGTGTCAAATAAATGTCCTGCAGTCACCAATTACCAAGATCTTTTGCTGTTTTTATCTCGACTTTCCAATCGATTTTCAACCTTATGCTAGTAAGTTAAGGAAGTGACTTTGGTTTTTGGGGAGGAAGTGTGATTTTGGGAGGATCAAAGTTACAATGTTTGTGTATTGAGGACCCCTGTTTGAACAACAAATTAGTTCCATTATACGCTTATGAGTAGGGAAGTAATGATCTTCAGGGGTGACAAAAAATATGTGCAAGGTCCTTTTAGTAGACCGTATCTTTCATGTTAGTTGATACTTTGAAAAGGACTTATTAATTCCATGCTGAGAAATAGGGTTTTCCTCGTGGCATTTTTGCCCCGAAGAACTGGGCAAAGATACAAAACTTTGCCCAGTATTGTAAAAATTGGTAAAGATAAGAAGGCTCTTAAATGACTTCATGTTTACATAGGATTAGGGACCACCAAAGGAAAAGTGCACAAGTAATAAAACCCCAAATCCAAGTCATTAAGAAATTTTGCATAACACGAACAAAAACTGGCGCATGTAGCCCGAAAAAATACAAAGAAGCGTGCAAGCCGGCTTCTTTTAACAATGTTAAGTAAGAATGAAGAACAATGGTACCTCATAAAGTTCATTTTTTCCCTACAGTAAAGCAATTCGTCCTACTGTTGGATAGCATTGTAAACTTCCGAATTGTAAAGAAATGTTAGTAACAACTATTAGCGGCAATGCACCAAAGGCAAAGTTTTAGAAAATATTTAACTTTGCACCAAGTTTTTGCAAAAAAAGGCTAAAAATTGCGTAAAAACTTTTTTATTACAAGGACCTCAGTAGTGTAGTTTCGCTAGGTGAAATTTTTATTGCGCAAAATGTAAGCTGAGAGAAATTGTGATAAAAACAGCACCAAAATCGGTAATAAAGAAACCGTTATGGTTTTAAAAAGCTATGCATTTCTTTAACGGGAGAAATGTGTTATAGTTTTTTGTTTTAGAAAGTAGTTAAAAAACTTAACGGTAACTACTTAATGAGAGTACGCGAAACTCTCTTTAGGTAGCAGTAAATATTCAGGCAAATGGCAAAATGTAATATTTGTTGTAAGAGGTGGAAGTTGGAACTGATATAAGCTTAAAATTATGACCAGTGTGTCATGGTTTGGTTATGTCATCAACATCATTTCAGCCGAAAGACGTCCACTGCTGGACATAGGCCTCCCCCAAGTGTCGCCACATTGAACGGTCCCGTGCGACTCGCATCCAGTGGATCCCTGCAACCTTCACCAGGTCATCGGTCCACCTAGTGAGAGGCCTTCAACGCAATGTCTTCCGGTTCGCGGTCGCCACTCCAGTACTTTTCGCTCCCATCGGCCATCCATTATGCGAGCAATGTGCCCTGCCCACTGCCACTTAAGTTTGCCTATTCATCGGGCTACGTCGGTAACCTTGGTTCACTTACGGGTGTACTCATTTTTGATTTTGGTTATGTACCTGAAATAAATTAATTGAAATTTGGAATTTTAAGTTTAAAAAGTATTACAGAAATATTTAAAATCTGTGTTTGTAAAATTACATTTTAATCGACGCCAGTATGAGTGCATAATTATCTAAATAAAATTCAGCAAGCTCTTGCATGCATTTGATTGATTAAAAATATATGTCTTGCATTTTTGCCATCACACAAAATATTATGTAAGCAATCAATAATGAATTTTAACAGATCAATAGTTAGGTATCTTCTATGTTTAAAGGATTATTCAGAAATTTACAATACCATGCCCCGAATCTACGAAGCTAATAGTGATAAATGAATGCTCCTAAAAACAGGTGCCCTACCATGACGACTTAAAGCAGGAGTAATTCCAGTGTGGGAAAGAGACAGAGCTATACAGGTCGTCTAGCGCCATCTCTTTCCTAGACATTTCAAACCGCAATATGACTGACAGTAACTTGACACATTTAAAAAGCTAATGCTTCACATGTACTGCAAAATAAGGGCAAAGACACACAAAACTATCAAAGAAATTTCCGCACCAAAATAGTGCTTAAGCATAATCAGCCTATAATGTTCCCACTGCTGGGACACAGGCCTCCTCTCTATGAGAGGGAATGGGCTATAATCCACCACGCGGGCCCAGTGCGGGTTGGTAGATGTCACATGTCCTAAAAATGTTTGGTTCTAGGATATGCCGGTTTCCTCAAGATGTTTTTCTTCACCGTTTTGAGAGCAGTGGTGATGAAATAAATTACAAAAAAAAAATTGTGCAATAAAAATAAATTTCGCCAGCACCATTGTTGTTACAATCATTTAACAATTTCTTTTAATTCTTTAGTTCGGATCCTTTTGGTACAGTTAGTTATTACATGACGGACTTACGGTAAAGGTCGTAGTTTTATTGTTTAACTGTTTGGATACTTTTATAACCAGGCTACTTTCTTTCCGTTAGTCCAATTATGACTCTTTGAAGACGCCGGCAATGTTACCGTTTATGTGTTTACTGAACTAAGTTAAGTGGGTGTTGAGAAATGTTTCGGTGTGTTCATCTTTTATTTTAATATACAGGGTGTAAGGAACACTTTATGAGTTTCTCAGTGATGTAAATTTCTATATTACATAACAAGATAATTAACCATTTTTTGACATGATCTATAATTAATTCTTTTTTGACATGATTATTTTTTACCGACATAAGTAATTATTTTTTTATTTACATGATTAGGGGATTTTTTACTGACATGATTTATCTTTTATTGGCATGATTTATTTTTTTATTTAAATTTTGTTTTCGTTGCTATTGTACCGAATTTTAATCGTATCATTGATTTTGTTTTATTTTTGAACAGTAAACTTTATAAGCCGTGTTGTGTTAGTTTTTAATGAATTTTCAATACAGTGTAAGAATTGTTAATGAAATAAATGAAATTAAATGAACATCGTTACCCAAACTATTACCAAGGTTTCAGAACATAATTCTAGACATTTCTGATTTGAAATTCTGGTGGCTTTAGCATCATTTACTTTATTTATCTCTTACTTTTGAATGATTGTACTTAATTGAATTTCACAGAATGAAATCCTCATCCAGGTCAATCTATGCCCTGTGAATACTTCAAAATTTATTTTCAAACTTTCACATAAACATGTGAAGTAAAAATTAACCTACGGTAGGTTAATTTTTCTCCGAAACCATTTCGTTATTTTAGGTTTCCAAACGTTATTTTGCTATTTTGAGCTCTTAAAATTATAAGATGGCGTTTACTTTAACAAAAATACTTGAAACCCCTTGATTTTCATTGCACCTCCCAATGACGTCACACGTTGGGCTGATTGAGGCTAGGTACTCAATTTCATTTGACAAGTGACAAATTTGAAGTTTCTATTATAAAGCAATAAACGTCAAATTTAGGTGTTTTATTCTTGTACTATACGTGGCAAAGACATCAAACTCTTAAACATCATCTCTGACGTCATTATGAGCAAAAGTTTGAAAAATATTAAAAATTAACTGCAGCTTGGCTTACAAAATATTAAAATTAGTTGCTTAAAGTAACCCAATCTACAAAATAAGAATAAAAAATACCCAAAAAAATATTCCCTACATACCTACCTACCGAATTACTTCACTTCTTGTAAACGCCAAATTAGACTTCGACTTTGTATTTAATCAGCGATAAGGATGTTGTAAAAAATTAAAATGTATCGGATTGACAAAAGCTACCCAATCCATTCTGTTATCCAATCCTGCTGAGAGTCGTAGAAAAACGAAACACTCTGAAAATAACTGCCACTTGGCGTCAAGGGCGTCAGTTTTGAACTACAATAATTATCCAAAGCCAGCCACTGCGTCTTTCTGTAAATACTCTATTTCGTGGGAATTTCGAAAACTTCTAATTTAATTATGTTTTCATCAAAAATAAAAAAAATATATAAAAAAAGACCTCTGTACAGAATATCCACTTTCTAAGTCCAAGGATTTGGTCTAACTGTTGATGAGACGATCAGCGAATGAGTCAAAACGTTTCTTGGACATCAAAATATTATACTGATGTCGAACAGGATTTCAATACATCTCTTTATGGAGACTGTATTTTTAATCATGGCAAAGTAACTAGTTATCAATTTAAATTAAAACATCTAGTTACTAAAATATGTATAGTAACATAATGTTTTTGGAAAAGAAATGCTTTCTAATACGAATAATAATAATTTTGACAAATTCAATGTCATGGGTGTGAAAAGACTGCAAAAAACGGCCATTTTGAAGAGAATACTATAAAAAAGTGCAGTCGTTTTTTGCATTTCTCTTGTCCATTGAAAAGTAATTGCCCAATTTGGCATTAATATCACTTAGGTAAACAACGTTTTCAAAAAAACTGCAAAAAAAAACAAACTGTTAAAACCCTTTGCAACTCTTTCGCCAAATAACCAATTGCCAAAAACCTCAATAAAGACATTAAAAAATAAAACGCCAAAATATACAGTTTAAAAAAAAAAAAACAATAAAACTGTTTTCAAAATATATTTTAAAGCCAAAGGGTTCGCTAAAATCTAGCAAACATTAAAACATGCAATAAAATTGAAAATCGCGTTACCCGTTCGCAATTTCGGCGAAATAAACGTTTACAAGGTCATGCGCGTAACTCGATGAAATTACGACAAACTAATATAATTCTAAGTACAACAACGTGAGGTTCCTTGTCCCAAAAACGCCGTCCACTTGTTTCTAAGTGAACAGTTAAACACGTGAAAAATATTGTACCCTTTTCGTTACCGTAACTAAGTCCGTTTTGTTTAGACGGTTATATTATTGAATAACAGTTAAAAGGGACCGCTATGCGTCAAAGGAAGAGTTGCATTTATTTGGGACGTTACAAACGCCATTGTATCCTTTGACTATTGTCGCTTGCGCGAAACAGTGAGACGTCATAAATTCTGTTTTATGTTAAATGAAAGAGTTGTGCTTTGTCTCATAAAGGGTAATTAGGATGTAAAAGTGAAATTCCGTTTGCATTTAGGCTCATTCGCAACGCCTATTATATGAGTGAGTTTAGAAAGGGTTCTTACTTTCACTGAGAGTTTTATGAAATATTTTGTTTCTGTTCTAGTTTTGAGTTTAGAGTATCGTACAAGTAAATAAACTTGTCTATGTTTGGAGAAACGATACTCTAAAAACCATAATGATAAACACGTGTAAAATCAAGTATCTTGACTTGGCTCACGAGGTTGTCGACATGTGGGATGTGGACTCAGCGATCATTGTGCCGATAGTTGTATCAGCCCATGGCTTAATTGCCAAGAGCCTCGACCAATACCTGAGGAGGCTCTCATTAGGTAGCTGGATCAAGGGCTTGATTCAGAAAGCGGTACTTCTGGACACGGCTCGTATTGTTAGGAGGTTCCTCTCTCTGGAGCCCTGACCGCCGGTAGCTTGGACCCTGTTCCCGATACCGGTGGGCTACAATTTTTTATATTTTTAAATGTTTTTTTCTAAAGAATATTTAAAAATGTAATTAATTTGTATATAAATAAATAAAGGAATAACACGCGTAGACTAATCCAAATAATGTTTACTTAAAACTAAGAACGACTTAAATCCGTTTATAGACACTAACTACGCATTTCCTGAATTACACGCCGACGTAGGTACAATCAAAATTCATAGACACGGATAACGAGTATAGACCAAAACAGCTTTAGCGTACGTGACGTGACAATGCTAAAAGTTTTAAAAGAGAAACAAGGAATTAACACTGACAATGGATTGATCAAGGTCTTACTCTGGTTCTAACTGGCTATGTCTGTGTCAACATTGTATATTTTCATCATCTTCCTAGCCTTTTTTATTGGATTGAATACCTATCTGACCTCCACTAAAAAGTTATTGAGTGACACTACACCCCTTGGTAAGACAGTTCTGTCTAATTGATCTTGATCCAAGTAATACATAAAAATAATATGAAAATGGTTAGGAATGGTACTGAACTCGAAAATCACTGACAATTGAAAATTGGTTTCTAATAAAAATCAAAGAAAAATATCATCATAATTGCTTGATTCATATTTCCTCATGACGGTTCTTCATTCTCAATTTTTGAAGCAAATAAATTAGTAACGACGTAGTACTTTTTCGTAATAAATAAACAAGTCATGAGAAATTAGAATGATAAAGATATGAAAAAACTGACTGTAAAAAAAAGTGACTGTAAAAGATTTGTGTTGTAACACTAAATAGATAACTACATCAAAACAAACAGTGCTAGAAAATATTCCGGATTCCCAAACATTTAGTCATATGAATCTCAATGCTTCTCAACCACTAAAAGCGAAACTTTTTATTCGATTCCAAACAAAGACATAATTCATCTACTGTTTATAAACAAAGGACGAAATAGTTCGTTGAAAGTAAGAACAGTTATTAACTACTATGGAAGTCTGTTCTAATAAAATGCTCCAGTTTTGAAATATTTATTGGTTTCCATAAAATTGTCAACAAAAAAAGCTTCTAACTGTCGCCAAGCGCGCGCTGTGAAACTTGGGAGCAGTTGTATAACGGAGCCTTGAACTAAGAGATGACAACTTACAAATGCCAAGAATAGATTCGTTCTTAGAAATGGAAACCGAAATTTTGACAAACTGCGGTGTGAAATGCAGCGTGGAGGACCCAGACAATGGCGCGGGGAACGTAAGCGTGCCTTCGTGTTTTGACCATTTCAATAAGTATGAAAAAGAATAGGTTACCAAAGTAATTATTGGACGAATAGTTTTTAACTGTAGCCTAGCGGGGAGTTGGGGTGTCACAATGTGAGGATAGATAGGCGTGAACGTGTACAGTTCAGATGTACTGTTTATTTTAAAAGTACATTAGAGGAAGGACACTGGCGGACAATGGATATCCGATTCATATTCACTTTCAAGCGTGAAGTAATTTGGAATTATTTTTGTCCACAAAGACGTCAGTGTCCTTTTGATTAACAGTACCTTACAATACCGCTTGGCTTTGTTGGTTTTACCAAATTACATTTCAGTACAAATTAATTTCACTGCATCAGCTATTCTGTGCTCCAAACACTTGAGAATATAAAACGCTAAACTACTCACGTCAATCGGAAAGTCCAACACATGTTAACACTCAATGTGTAATCCAGTAGCGTACAAGATTTATGTCAAAAATTATCTCCTATCATCGAAAAAACTTTAAAATTCATGAGAACACACGCGAATTAGTAAAAAATGGCAACCACATGTGACAGGTTTGAAATTCGAGCTTTTTGACTTCTGTGTCGAGTTTATCATTCATCTGGGAGTTTAGATTTCGCGGAGAAATTCACCGAAACGGCGCATTTGATGGCTAATCCTCCGGTTTAAATAGGTCGTGAAATCGCTTTGGAGCAAAAAAGGGAATTTTGAGTTATGTGCATTTCTAAGCCACTGTGACTTATAGGTAGGTATTCGCTTCCTCAGAAATGCTTCCATCTTTCGATATTTTTCTTAGTTCTTCTTAAATAAAGTAAAGCACAATTTTATTTAATCTTCTTGTTCTTTTGTTGATGCCCAATTACTGAAGATTGGTTTTCAAATCTGAACTTTGTGCAATAAACGAACAACGAATGAACGAAAAGTTAAGATCTCTCTCTTGGCGTATCGATGACAATTTAAATTGAGTCAGCCCAAAATTTGGCGACGAGTTTGGCACTTTCAGTAGCATCTATCAGCTACTGTGATAAGCAAACAACAGGACAGGTAGGACACGATATCAAGTGTCCCATTGTTTGTGAGGCAACACCATATTTGCACTCCAGGGCAGTCATCTATGGAGCTCCACCTGAACAGACTTTCCTTGCTTCGGCCAACCTGTGTCCGGAGTCTATTTAAAGGCTTCCAGGTCAACCATATCAACTACTGCCGTGTGAAAGCTAAAATTGAAGAGTTCATTGTAGCTTTCGACTGTTTTAACACATTTTGTACTTTTCCCAGTCTTTCTGTTTATTTCTGTTACTTGAAGATGATCTAATCTAAAATTACGACATGTCATATGAGGAAAACCCCAACAAAACTATTGAACATTGATTATTCATCGAATGTTCATTAATTAGTAGTTTACTCTCTTACCAATAGTTGTCATGTTCAAATGTGTCATGTTTTCATTGCTAACACATGTCAATAAGTGTTCAATACTGAATCGCTTTAAAAGTTCTACGAAGAGCTACTCATTAGTAATTACATACTCGAATGACATGTTTAAGCTTGGACATTCATGAATTGATAAATAAATGATTTGTGAAGCGTCTGTTTAAAAGTGACATAACGGTGACACAAGCCTTGGCTTTTAACAACGCCACCTACCGACCGACTGACTAACCTTTCAAACGCAAATATCGATATTGACATTCATTAAATACTGTCTGCCTCGTTGGTATAGTGGTCGCAAGCTTGGTTGCTGAGCAGAAGGTCCTGGGTTTGATTCCCAGGTCAGCCAAAGTGTTATTGGGTTTTCTCATCAAGAATTTCTCAATAGTAGCGGAGTTTGGTTTTGTGCTCGGCAATCGTTTTACCCCCTATTACATGGGACTTAAACATAACGGGTGAAATACTAAATCTGAGGGCCAGGAGTATAATTATTGTCTTTTATGATAAGTACTAGAAATTGTCAAACGCGTGTCGTACGAAACGTGCGGTTATAAAGGATTCTGCCCACTTCACCGTATCATACCATGACAGTGCTAGGAACGTTTCAGGCAAAAAAATATTGTTTGTATTGAAAAGTATGAGACTATGCCCACAAGACCGTTCTGTTACCGACCAACACCGTGCCATGCGCGGCGCGTATCGCACCGACAAAATATTCTCGCCGAAAATTTTATTGTTGACGGTGTTGTAGTCTCATACTTTTCAAAACAAAGCTGGTATGACAAACTAGTATGACCATGAGGAAACAGCGAGCTTTTTTCTGCCTGACACGTTCATAGTACGGTCATGGTATGGTACGGTGTGGTGGACATAGTAGTCCGTGTTATTTTTCTTTCTGTGCCTGATACGTTCATAGTACGATCATGGTATGCTACGGTGTAGTGGGCAGATATCTAAACAAACATTTTACTCCTACCCCTGCTACTTGGTATCAAAAAAGTCCCTCTTCCAAAAATATTGCAACAGTAAACGTAATATCAGGAGGTACTTGTAACATAGATGGAATCACAGTGTCGAGATACGGATAATGAGTCAGTTCACAGCAATTGTAACTCGATCGGTGGGCGGATGGATGGCATCTGGCTGCTTATCAACAGCTCCCGCCCAGCTGACTGTGATGATTAATATCAGTAATCATGTGACATAATTGCCGTAGGGACTTACAATATCTGTGTGTGATGAGTAAGCTAAGAAAATCCGTACTATTAAATAGCTATACCTGCTAGTACTACGGTTCATACCCTATTACGGTTGTCAACGTTAACTTTATTGTCTGTTATACAACGTGTAACAGAATAAACGCAAGACCTCTCGTGTGGTGTCTCAGACCATGAAACTGAACAACTTTTGTTCTATGAATTTTGGAAATTCATAACTTTTTTTTTAGTTTTACCATACATGTGGATCAGCTGATTGCGTCCGTTGCTATAGAAAGTATTTTTTTTTTTTGCGAATTTCAAGAACTCGTAGAACAAAAGATGTTCGGTTTTATGGTCAGAGACACCACACGAGAGGTCTTGCGTTTATTCTGTTACACGTTGTATAATTATGTATAAATGATTGTTAGCTAACCTATCCCTATTATAGTCTAACAATCATCATCAGTATATCTGTAAACTATTAGCACCTGGACGACCGAGCTCTGCTCGGGTAAAAATAGAGAAAACGTCATTACTTCCCAGAATTTGATCCCTATTAGCAACACTATCGAATGGTGTAATAATACAGTGTGTTTTTTTTTTAAACCAATGGGGTCGAATATTAATTTTCCAAAAATTTATTGGTGCAGATTTAGTTTTCATCAAAATCGAGCTCGAGATAGTTTCGGGTATGGCCATCCACGCCTACTTGAAAAATTCACCCTGTATACAAAAATGCTTGCTTATTTTTAATAGCAGTATTAAAAGATTTCAACTTGACCTTAAAATCACACCAATAATAACCCATATCGAGACACAGAAAGAGAAATAGGTATGTGATGAAAACGTGATTTTTTACCCAGAAGGATAAATATAACATCCAGTATAACAGCCTTCTCATAGAGGTCCTCTGTTACAGAAGTGGGAGAACGTTAGAAGCTAATATTATGCTTACGGACAGCCTGCTACTACGCTATTCAGGTTGTTAAAATGCAAATCACTATGGGTAATTAACACCCTCTAATCCGTTCTCTATCTACCTACGTATACCGTATATTACCAGCGATCATAATAAACACCCCCTGGGCATGACGTGGATTATAGTCATCAATTTGTAGTAGATATTGGCGGCTGGGATTATATATTTCATGAACTATTCTGAATTTAGATAATACTGTTGTTTTCTTAACTCTGCAATATTAAGGGTGTAAATAGACTCTTAACATATCCGAAAGGCACTTGTCTTTGTGATCATTTTTTTGTTCTAGACCATACCTGGGAACCTTCTAGTTACGGAGATATTGGGGGTCAAAGTTCCAACTTTTACACATTTTTTTTTAAACGCATGTTTTAATGTAAGATGTTTGTTTACTTTACACACCTCCACGACCCCCGTACTATTCAATCCATCCATCAGCACAATGCTTTGAGTGCTTTCCATCGAGTCCTACCGTAAAACGTGATTTTTCACCCCGAAAAAAAAGTCGATTCCCAGCAATAATTCTTGCGTAAAGTTACTTAGTTCGATGTACAGAATGCTTGGTTGACTGACGGCTATGTGAAGGGTCTGTTTACAAGGGCCTGTATAGCTTCTTGCTTTTGAAAGTGGCGCTGGCGCCTGAAAAATTAGTGGTAATGTGGTTGTCATGCTGTGGGAATTTGATACGGAGGAATGAGGAAAATGTCGTGAGGAAAGTTTTGACTATGAATTTGGGTGGCTATAAGACCAAAGAAACGATGGATGGACTGGACTGTATGTGGGATGATATGGAAACGAGACGACGAGTAGGAATAGAGAAGTATGGAAGAAGATGACAAGCTGCGACGACCTCAAATAAATTGAGATAACGACAGGAGAATTACGTGATGATAAAGCTACTTACTTAAAAATACGAATTTTGAAGAACTCTTCTTCTTCATCAAAAATTAAAAGATAACCAAGGAATTTACGAAGACACTTCAACGTTAACAAAACATCGAACTACGATTCCCAACCCTTAAGTCCAAACGATGGTTTCAAAACAACCACTTGAGTAGCACATAATGATCACTACTTGAGCATGTAACACATGTTAACGTCTCCACATTAAGTTATCAGGACCTCACTTACGATCCTAGATAAAATTCTCTCACTGTGCCACGTTTAGGAACCCTTGGATTTGTATATTTCAGCGGATTTTGCGCTGAACGAGTTTTAAATCATTAAGCTTTTGACGTTTTTCTTTTAGATTCTTCTTCATCATAGGACGACTGTAAACAGTTATTGATAGAATCATTGATATAAATCTATTTTTTTTGCGAATTTACCTACCTAATACAATAAATTTCTTTATTTGGTAATTTCGTATCATCGTACAATATCAAAAACGACTGATTGTAACTAACTAACTTGAAAAGCTTCCAAAACTTTCTGAGGCCCCAGTTAGAGCGCGCGGTGTAAACGCAAAGTAAATAAGTCCGCATTTAAATTAAAAAACACTGGTTTCATATTTAATATTTTCATAATTTTAAGAATTTATTCCTGTCTAAGGATGATACTGATTGTGTTTGTTGCAAACATTTTAACTAAAATGCTATAGGATAATTGTATTTTCGATTCAAAAATCAGGTTAAACTAGGTTTACACCGCGCACTCATGCTAGGACCTCTGATCTATGTTATCGGTTTTGCTTATAAAGATACAGTGTGTTGCACTATTAGAATTGTTTTGTGTACAAAAAGATTATCTTAAAATTCCTTTTGCTTATTCCGCTTTAAGCGCTTTCATCCCCTTCAAAAACATAAGTGCTGTTTTTGCCCGTCTATCTAACATTGCACCCACTTCATTCTGTTACCCTCTTGCGTAACGCAACGATAAAGGAGTAAAAACGTTTCAGGGAAGATTATTTTTTGTCCACAGCGAAGTATTTTTAACACTCAGGGGGAGTGTTAACTATTTTAGTGAATTGCGATAAGTATTGCTAAGTTTGGGAAAGACTAATTATGTGACAGCCATGTTTTTGCGAGGTGTTTGCTATTTTTGAAATATTTTTATCTTTTTAAGAAAGTGGGTTGTGAATTTCACGCGTAGGAATGCTAACAAAAAATTGGTTTTGCCTTATCAAAATCAGCGCAGACATTTTGGTACCCATTTTAACAAGTGGCTAGAGCATTATTTATAAGGCAATACGTTTCCAAATGGATAATTTTGAAGTTTCCGAATCTATCCCCAATGGATCTTACCACAATTTTCGTGAGGTTCGAGATTATTCTGAGCTCCATCAAAACTCAGTCGCCTTAACGTAAGTCGAGCTGATGTGTTGTAGCACTAGTAATTTGTCGACATATCGCATTGTCGCTTGCCTAAAATTCGTGTATTGTCGCAGGTTGCAACTATCATGTGGAGTCTTTTGCAATACGTATCAAACACACGCCCAAAATTCTCATTGGGAGATTTACAACAGCACCTAAACCGACAATACACCAACTATCTGTGATGCTACAAAAGCACCTTTTAAACTTTGTCATCTGTCACTCGAATACGATACAAAATTAACGAAGAGCAATAAAACACCTACGTTAAAGGGTTTTATGACGGAAACCGTTCCACGAATTCGTAAAACTATAAATTTTTAGTTTTTTCTACTCGTAAAACGTCAATCATGTGTACACCCTGTATTATTTTGACAGTTTTTTCTTTGCAAGTGTCAAACTGGAACATGAACGTTTTTGGGAAGTGATAAAGTTCAAAATAATTTTCATGAGCAGCAAATCAATGTGTTATCAAATTAACACCAATTTTAAGCTTCGTGCGTTCATGGTAGCCTTTCCATCGTTACAATAAGGCTCACAATGGATTGTCTTTCCAAAATATATCCATTCTCACCAATAAAAGGGTAGTAACAAAACGTGTTTAAGCAAATCCTAGCTATAAAGTTTTTCGGCTCCTGAAGTAAAAACTTTAGGGAACAAATCGTTCAAAATAACATCGAAGACCCTCAAATCGATTATGTTTACGATAAATACTGAAAGGGTACGGCTGTAAAAACGGTAGGACGAATTTTCAAATAATAAATCCCTTCGTTTATGGCATTTTAGTTCTTAATGTCACATTTTGGAATTGTACACCTTGCACATATTTATATTTGTTGAAATTAACAGCAAGTCACCAACCATAATTATGAAATAAAGCTTTTATTGCTTTTAATTCTACAATGAAGTATTTGTGTAGATATATGAATGTGATTAGTTTAGATTAATTATTTGTTAGAAGTAGGTACGTAGCCAGCCCCCGTAGCTTGACCACCGTAGACAAGGATTTCTTTGACGGAAGAATCGACAAAATGACAGATAGTGCAAAGAAATCTGTCATTGTGTCGACACAATCTGTCATTTTGTCGACACAATCTGTCATTTTGTCGATTCTTCCGTCAAAGAAATCCTTGTCTACGGTGATCATGCTACGGGGGCAGGAGTCTGGATTTGCGTCCTGTTGATGGCAATAGACGCCCTCTATTAATTAGTTTATGACTTACACATAACTGGCGAAATGCGTTTTTTTTTTTGTAATTGGCATTTCGTACCTAGGAGGTTGTCGTCTGCTTAACCGGACTATCCTGTGGTTGCCTTCATTTTTTTTTTGGATGGGTAATCATCAAATGACCCGCCCCCCACTCTGGTCGAAGCGGAAGGGAGTGTCAGACTTGTACTGACTAAAACCCATCCATGTTCTTCTTGCCCTTTGTGTTCCAGGGCCACGGTATCTCTTTCGAACAGTCCCGCAGCCCTTCGAACAGACCCGCAGCCCTATCCTGTGGTTGCCTTGAGTGTTAGGCCTCCAGCCAGGGGTGAAATATCGGTGTACTTCTTTCTTATATCTATAGGTGCTGTACCAATACGTTTGCCAAACCATTTTGGTCAATACAGGCGTGATTATTTGTGTATGTTATCTTAGGTTATGAAATTGAAAACTGAAATCGCGAGGTTGTAGAGGTATTTCAAAAGCACAAAGATAAAATAAATAAGGTTGCGCAAAAACGTTCCAAAGACTACGTGATTCGACATAGCTACAACAAAACACACTATTTTACCTTTTAACGATAAAACAACTGACAATAACATCACTAATTCTCATTAACGATCCGTACGAAAGAATCGCACAATTCTGGGTAGGCTGCACCAAAAAAGTCTTGCACCTAACGTCAATAATTTTTAATGGTTTTCTGATAGTAAACAATGGGTGAAACACGGGTGAACTATTGTCCAGCTTTTGTTTGTATTATTTGTGTTAATGTGTTCGTTAATGGTTTGTCCGTCTGTCTGTTCGTAAATACTGATTTTGTGCTTAATACGAATAATGTCATGGTTGGTGCACCCTGCTGGTAGTGTGTGCGTTGTGATTATGTATGGATGAAGGCTCTAAGGATTTGTTTGGAGTTCGATGGTTGAGAGAATTTGCTGTTATTTCATCCGTTATCTACTTATGTATTAGTATCTCAAAACTGATAATCATACACTGTTTTAAACTTTCACGGTTTACACACCAACACCACGCTTGCACCTGCCGAAATATCGGGAGCTCAAAATAATGAGCAATCACGGAAGATATCCCGTAAGTGACAGTATAAGTTTACTGATATTCATATTTCAATTAAACCATTTTCAGGCACTTTTGAACCGTCAAGAAGTCGGTCAGTTAAACAGAAAATTACAGCTAAAGGCCGCCATTTTCGTTGGTTATTATGAAGGGAACTAAATGATTCAACACAACGATATTTTATAGTCTAAAATAATTTCAATGTAAAACACAAAAACGGTGTTTCTGTAAGACAAGGCAGGTGAAATTCATTTGAGAGTTATTTCATTTGTGCGAATATTACATCAAACTTCGGAACTATTCAGCCTGCAATGAGGTATTTGATTTTACGGGAATATTCTAGAAGAAAATTTCAGAATTTCAAAACATTTTCTATTAACATTAGTGATTTTCAGGTAAGTCTTATGTAGGGTCCTGAAACCTACTTGTATTCGCCTGATTATTGAAAAGAACTACATTTTTAAATCGTTTGGTGTTTCTTGAAGTTTATAAAAAAAAAAAAAAAAAAATGAAAAAGCTTTTAGTAACATCCAATTACAAAAAAAAAAAAAAATGTTACTTCTGCCAAACTGTAAAGCAGTTATATAAGCAAAAAATAAATAAATAAAATAAAAAATGCCTTATCATTATCATTGGCTCGCTTGACGTGGTTCACAATACCGTGCCACGTGTCTCTTCACAAGAAAAAACTAAAAAACGAAAGTTACCAGGAATCGCAAACCTGTATCTGACAATAAAACATTTTGGACATTTTTTTTTGCAAATCTTTGTGTACTGTTTTGTGTTGCCAATAATTGCAGTTAACATTTTATTGGGTGTGGAGAAACCACATACAAAAGCTTTGGAAGAATTGTTTAGATTTTTGTTGTTTTTTAGGAAATAATAAGTGTGCTACGCTCAGTGTGTCAAATCGTTGTGTAGAATGTAGGACGATTATCATTATGTCTCTAAAATAATTTTATTTCCATGTTAAATGAATAATAATATGAATATGAATGAATAATCTTATTTTTTCATTTCCGTTTTCGTGGAGTGTGTGTGTATGTGAGTGTGTAGGGTAGACCCTACACACTCACATACACACGTCGTCGTCGTTTTCTTTTAATTTTACCAATGGAATGTGAGTAATAAACATCTGTCTCAAACATAACCCAAATCAAAAAAATATATATATTTCCCTTTTAATAAGTTATTTGATTTCGCATCTACCTGTCCGCCATCACCAGTAAAATAATAAGTATGGTACTAGGGCACGCATACCTTCTACCTAAAAACTTCAATAAAAACTTGGGCGACAATTTCAAAAACTAGTGAACTATTAAAAAAACTGAACAAGAAGTTCTATTAGCCTGCGCAGACCTTCCGAAAACGTCCGTAAAGATTTGTCATATTTTTGAGTCATTTATATATTCATCTATTATTTTTTGAAAATTGTTTTACAGCCCTGGCGCGTGGATGGAGCACGCCATAGTGTACAGTCGACAACACAAGGTGTTCTATTCTATTATGGTACTCACGGCATTCTAGTCACTCTCTTTCCAGACATAAGGAGTATATTCGTGTAAAGTTATTTGACGTGGTGTCTAAAGCTGTGTTCTGACTCGTGCTTAACGGGCGACAAAGCTGTAAAACAATTGTGTTGTATAATGTCTGCCGATGACATTGAACAATAATGTTATTATATTACTGTTAAAAATATTTTCAAGCAAAAAATATATGTAGGAGAGCAAAGGCAGGAAGCTGTATGACGCATGAGAATTTTGCTACATGATCTCATTATAATGTTTATTGTACTTACCTTGTTTACCCACTGGATGCCATCTAAGGAGATTCATCATCTGTGTAAGTTTACCCCAATATCATTGTTAATTTTGGCCATAAGTCTTACCAGATTTTTTTTAAGTCACCGTAGATATTGCTTCTGTTTTTTATTGACGAAGGAGACTGGTCTCCACGACAGAAAATTCTAGTGTGGAGGCCAGTGATATTCAGCTTGTATAATAAAAATGAACTCTTAAATAAAAACCGTTTTTTTTTTAATTCCTTTTTTAGTGGAAATGAGAGATTTTCTACAAGCCTGCCAATATCAAGCGATACTGGTAAAATATATTACCTAGCTGAAACAAAAGACAGCAACAAAGATCGATTCACCAGTTAGCTGTTTATCCATCGTTCCTTTACTTATTTCTTCAAACGATACATGTAGGTATATAGAGCACTAAGAATCAGATATTTTATAGAATCAGGCGTTATTTTGCGGAAATCCATGACATTTAATGATATGCAAAACGTGCGATGCAGGTTGCAGCACCGCCCTCTCACCCTCAAAAATATGCACATGCATGAATAGCAATAATAATTAGCATGTCATGCACCCAAACCTATACTCGACACATCCAACCATGCATCCACCTGGAACCTATTCGTGGAATTAAAACTACATACAGGGTGTAAACAGACCCTTCACATATCCGTCAACCAAGCATTCTTTTCATCAAACTAAGTTTACGCAAAAATTATTGCTGGGAATCGACTTTTTTTTTTGGGGTGAAAAATCACGTTTTTTGGTAGGACTCGATGGAAAGCACTCAAAGCATTGTGCTGATGGATGGATTGAATAGTACGGGGTTCGTGGAGGTGTGTAAAGTAAAAATCTTACATTAAAAACATGACGTATTTTAAAAAAAACTTGTGAAAAAGTTGGAACTTTGACCCTCAATATCTCCGTAACTAGAAGGTTCCCAGGTACCTATGGTCTAGAACAAAAAAAATATCGCAAAGAAGGGGAGAACACGTGCCGTTCGGATATGTTAAGGGTCTATTTACACCCTTTATTTTGCATAACATTCAATATTAGAGTACTTACTATACAAAAACCATAATATTCCGTAGGTATTGCGGAAACAAAAACAAATGCCAAGCGAAACCTTTATAAGCCCTTAATACCTACCAAAGTCGTATCATAAGAAAGATAGTCAGCTACCGAATTTGCCTCGTGATTCCCATGTATGAGTATGTCGTTATCAGTGGGTAGGTAGGTACAGACTATTTGACTACCATCTCAATATCAAATATTACAGAAGTCAACTATCATAAAAAGGCGGATTTTGGTAGTTACACAGATCGTTGTAAACTTTATTGCCATCTGGCATCATAACCTTGGCAGGGTATGGAGCGTTCGAGAAACCTGTGTTTGTGGATTTCAGATGTGGCTCGATTAAACTTGTGGCCTGACTGTGTTGGGCTCGCAGAAAAGCTCCCAGAGGGCCACCATCTGCCATGATCATTGGTCAGCCTGAAAATCACTAAACAGACTACGAAGCCTGGTTAGCCGCTGCAGGTTTCTACGGCTTAGGTTAGGGGTACTTGGATGAAACAAAGGATGATTATGGAGCTCCATTGCAGCCGTCGTGCTCTCTATGCAACTCGCAACTGTATTTTGAGCGGCATTTCCGAAGCCACTAATAACGCTGTTGAGTTGACAGAATTTTGGTCGAAATTCATTTAAAATTAATTATTAAATTATATTTACCATGGAAATCATCGAAAAGACGACAAAGAAGAATACTTTCAGTCGCAGAAATTCAGTTATTAATGTAAAGATACCATTTTTAGGGTTCCGTACCTCAAAAGGAAAAAACGAAACCCTTGTAGGATCACTCGCGTGTTTGTTTGTCTGTCACAGCCAATTTACTCCGAAATGAGTTGAAATTTGGTACACATAATGTAAGTCGGTGACCCAAAGACGGACGTGTCAGACGTGTGTAACGTAAATTAATGAATTTTAAACACGGGGACCACTTTATGGGGTGTTAAGTTTTGCAAACTATATCGTGTTCCATATCAAATGAAAGGGGTTGTGTGCATTGTGAGCATCTCAAATATATTTTTATAATTTTAAGATGTGAAGTTATTTAAGAAAATAGGAGAAAATTGACCATTCCCCCCTTAACTCCGAAACTACAGGGCCGAAAATTTTTAAAAAATCCTATAGATTACAGGAAAACCCATAAGAAAGCTATAATAAAATAAATCAAAAATTAAAGGAGGCTCGCCTACTACGATGGTACGGAACCCTTCATGCGCGAGTCCGACTCGCACTTGCCCGGTTTTTTTTTACATAGCACTACTGAACGATTTAAATAAAATGACCTCGAAATCAGAGCAATCGTGTTGCAATCTCGAGCTCATGTTTTGTTATTGCAGCTTATCAAATCTAGGCATTATTTTTATCAGTCATCCAGAAATTAAACCAGGTAATCTTTATACCTTCCGATGATGATTCCCAAAAAAACCCACTGCGAATTTCCCACAAGTAATAGCAGCTATAAAAAACGTAGATTAAACGACAGGTATCTGGTAATTCGGTTAATTCCCACGCATAAGAAAAATAACTAGGAGTTGATATTACTAGACAAATATTTGAGATGATAATGATATAATTTTACTGATAAGCCGACGTGTGAATCAGTAGGGCTATGTTCGATGTTTTGTCGCGTAACTCGCATTTACCTACAGTAGTTCTGAGTCTCAAGATGTTTACGTAGATAAAAACGAAGAGTTCTTGCAAAAGTATCCTTCAATTGTTTTCATACCCCATGCTGGAAATCAAAAAACCTTTGGTTTTACCAGAATATATTTATTTTTTTGTAATTTTGCAAATCGTATAAAAGATCTGAACTAACTAACAGATCATTATTTTATCTACTTATGTCTATAAGACCACGGATTTCAAGTAGATCCAATCTGTAAACAAGAAATGTACCAAAGAATAGATTTAAAAGTGTAAGTGCGTACCTAAATTATTTTGTAACTTTTTTTTTTTTACTTGAAAGTAAGCAATTCTAGAATTTATGCCAACCCTACAAACTAAGTCCTTGTCCAAACACACGCAAAGCATTAGCATAACTTGCATAATATTTAATATACATACATTAATATGTACACGGTTCAACATGCTACCGATGACATTCATTTCTTGGGAACCTACCATAGGACACTATCAGTCAAGTGGCTTGACCCTGCAGTGGCGACAAAAAGACGAGAGATTTGGTAATCGTCTGTGAGAATTCGTTCACTGTATTCTCTTCCTGTGCGCTGTTATCCTGTGACTGTGATGTGACTAACAAATTACACATAGGTGGCATACGAAATTGTATATTGTGATTGTATATCTGGTGCAATATTTTGCAATTCTGACAGAATAGATATTACCTGTGTGACTACTGTGAGTAACATTTAATACTGAATTAAACATCCAACAAAGGCTTTATAAATATTGAAGGCGCTTGCAATCGAAATAAACGCTGGAAAAGACCGGAATCCCTACAGCATTCGAAATTACTTGCAAGTTTCAATCACACGTTTCTTTGTTATTCACAGCTACAGCATGTGAAACGAGTGTAAAAGATAAAGAGCCCTCATATCTTTATTATCAAAAAAACGTGTTGGTATTCATTGCCTTATGAGTAAAAGATATCATTTACGATCAACCATGTTGCTATTCTTCTGAGAAAGTGTTTCTGCCATTTGGAGGGATCGAGCCAAATATCTGAATCTCCGACTCGTCTTACCCCTGTAGTTGACTCTAAGATTTATATTCTCAGGGTCTGGCAGGTATATCCCAGACCCAGGAATTCTAGATATTTTTGGGATTTCAGATGCAGATCTAAATAAATTTTTAGATATTTTATAGACAGAAGAAACACGCAATAAGATGTGGATTTTATGGAAATTATGGATCAGACATAGGACTCAGTAACGAAACCAAGCTTGCAAAAGTTTATGCTAAACTACAATTTTGATACATTTATGACCTACTGCAAAAAACAAAACATGGTAATCAATATTATTCTCAAAGTAAACTCATTCTGGTACTCGTGAATATTGGGTTTAAACTTCTATTTTAAGCCACAGCTTTAACATGTTTTTGTTACGTGTTTATTAAATATTGTAATTATCTCTTCATTTATTTTTATACATATTAAATAAATTTTTAAATATTCTAATATAAAACAATATAAAAAAATCATTTAAAAATATAAAAAATAGTGGTCCGCCGGTATCGGGAGCAGGGTCCAAGCTACCGGTGGTTAGGGCTCCAGAGACAGGAACCTCCTCACAATGCGAGCCGTATCGAGGATTACTGCCTCCTGAATCAGGCCCTTGATCCAACCGCCTAAGGAGAGCCTCGAAAGATGGTCGTTGAGGCTCTTGGCTGTAAGGCCACTAATTATCTTATTATTATTAATTATCTCTTCATTATCATTATTAATTTGTTATCGTATGCTTTTCTTAGACATGGCTACCTAATTATCATTATCTTTATTTTTTTCTATTGTGACGGTGTCTTTTTGATATTACCTCATTACGATAATTTACTGTGACGAATTCGTCAATATCAGTGATGATCTTATTTTTATTCTTAAAATTGATTATTTTTTTAGTCAGACCCTTTTCCATTAAGTCTATCTTACTAAAATTCGGAACAACAACACGGCTTAGATCATCGAAATGAGTGTATACTTGAGTTGTTTATTCAAGTATAAAGGAAGGAGCTATTTCCTACCGGGAAATGAATCAGTTCTTAGTACTTTTGATACTGTGATAATATCATGTATCATAGGTAGACATGCTGACTACTGCTATACATATTTGTTACCGTTTTCCTTATGCTTCTATATCATCATCTACACGCCTTGGGTATCCCATTGCCAGAACTAGGTTTCAATTGAATTTGCCAATGCTTTGGTAACAGACAAGAATTTGTGTGTTGCCAAAGTATATAGCAAATGAATAACTAGAGATTTTCATATTAACTTGGACAAAAAAAATAAAATAGGGTACAAAATCGATCTAATGAATCATAGCTTACATTTTCTTAAACATTATTGAGACACAAGACAAAAGAAAAAAAAAAAAGGAGTAAACTAAATCCATCAGATTTCTTGCATGATCATCATCATCATCATGATCATTCTCCTGCCCATAGCCCAACTTATTTGGGGTCAGCGCAGCATGTCATCTTCTTCCATACTTCTCTATTACTCGTCATCTCATCAGATGTCTTGAATGATATTGTTGATTTTTTTTTATTTTTCTACTGATCATCCGATTTTCATGTACCTATCATCCAAAAATCTTTCTTCGCAGATAGTCCGAAATAGATAACATCAATAAAAATTAAGAAACAGGTCACTATCCAAACTAGTGTGGGAAAATGTTACTTCTATATTTACTCAGATAGAGATACATTCACTGCTCCAAGAGATAGTAGTAAAATACTTCTAATCCTTCACCAATATGCTGTCAATCGGGTGTCTTCGTATCTTGTTTATTTTCTACTTGATAATGTCTGAAAGTGTACAAGAGATCACTGAGAAATTGGGTTTGGTAAACACACTGGTGTAAATCTTAAAGAATGACAGATTAAACACTGTTTCAAGCTTTCACGGTTTACACATATACTGTCACTTACGGGATATCTTCCGTGATTGTTCATTATTTTGAGCTCCCGATATTTCGGCGCTGTTGCAAGCGCCATGATCGCGGGTTGACTGGAGAATGCGGGTGGATGGAAAAATAAATTGTTAAGAGCAGACAAATCTATCTACCCTCTTTCTTTGTCTTTTGCTACGCGCACTATTGGAACTCGACACTAAGTCACGGCAAAACACACAACCCGCGATCATGGCGCTTGCAACAGCGCCGAAATATCGGGAGCTCAAAATAATGAACAATCACGGAAGATATCCCGTAAGTGACAATGACAGATTACTTTCGGAATGTGACGGATTGTTGAGGAAGCTTCAGATGATATAAGTAAAGACAGGTTTTGCGCAACTGCTGAGAAGATTGGAAAGGTTTTATTAATTTTGCAACTGTTACATTTAAATTAACGGTACTAAACTAGTGAACTGCATAGATTTTCTTCTTGATTTAATTGAATTCCTCATGGAAAAACTTAATAACAATTTGCCCGAGCCGGGAATCGAACTCAGGACCTCATGCTCAGCAGTCACGATTGCGACCACTATACCAACGAGGCAGCCAGCTAGCAAAAGCTAAGTAGATGAGCAAGTGACTTTGGTTAGCATTTTTTTGGAGCATTCGTGACTGTTATGATGACAAAAACGAACTCTTCCAGACTACTTCTATACTAGTGGTTCCAACCACTTTATCCTTGTCGTTACAACCTCTATGAAGGACCATTATACTATCAAAGAGTGTCAGCATAATGACGGGGCCCCCCTCTAGAGGGCCAAAGCCTGCCGGGGTCGCGGGTCTTATAGAATTACCGTGACCCTGGAACATAAAGGGCTATTGAAGGACACCGTGGATTTTAGTCAGTACAAGTCTGACAGTCCCTCCCGCTCTGCCCTGGGTGGGAGGACTCATTTGATGATTTTACCACGTTAAAAAAAAAAAGGACCATTTACTAAACTTACACAAATAATAGTTTTTCTTCAAATAAGTCACCTATACCAAATTGAGCAACAAAATTGGGGGCGGCTTTCAGCCCATCCAGATACCCGACTATCAGTATTTAAAATCCACTCACTTTATTCAAACAGGGCGTCGATAACCGTTTGATAGAGCGCCTATTACAAAGTATTAAATTGCATTTATACCAAAAAATCAGAACGGTGACGTCAAGGGGGCTTAAACAGATGCGTAGTTATCAGTAATCGATGCGATAGCCACCCGTCGCGTAATGCGTACCGACAGAGTGACACTGTGATAATTAGTGGATATAGGGATAGCGCGTGATATTAATTTTGTATGGATCAGAATGTTGGGCCACAAAAAGAATGAATGAAAGGCATTTGCATGTGGCTGAGATGAGAATGCTAAACGGGGATGAGTGGTGTTACGCGAATGGATAAAATAAGAAATGAGTATATAAGAGGAAGTCTGAAAGTGGCGCCGGTGACTGAAAAGTTGTGTGGTAATCGGTTGTCGTGGTATGGGCATGTGATGCGGAGGAATGAGGAAAATGTTGTGAGGAAAGTTTTGAGTATGAATGTGGATGGGTATATGAGTAGAGGAAGACCAAAGAAACGATGGATGGACTGTGTAAAAAATGATATGGCAAGAAAGGAGGAATCTGATGACGAGTAACTGAGAAGTATGGAAGAAGAAGACATGCTGCGCCGACCCCAAATGAATTGGGATAAGGGCAAGAGAATCATGATGCGTGATCTTAATTTTGTTTTGTTTTTGTTTGCATGACTTTGACCAAGGGACATTCCCAAATCAGCGTACACGTTTCTGATTATAGCATTTTGGGAAGACTCAAATACAGGTACAGTTTGTTTTATTAATATAACTAGCGACCCGCCCTTGCTTCGCACAGCGCCACCTATCGGGTCCAAAACTATATCTAATGTAGCCTATATTTTAAGTTAAGTATCTAGCAGTAGAGCGGCGAAAACTGCGTTCAAATTCACGCAGTAGTTTTGCGTGATGCGCGTACAAACATATAGACAGAAAGACAGTTTGTTTTGGCTTCTGTTGCTCTAATTAAGACCCCCAATGTATATTTTTTTTCAATATCTTCAATGTAGGTACAGACATCGGCCTGTTATAATTTTATTATATGTATAGATTGTACCTCTTTTGGAAAATTGGTACAACATACCACTCATGGAGTTCGGAATCCATAGAAAATAAACAAGTTGTTTTTTAATTTTTAATTTTTTTATGGACCAAGATAAGCGGGAAGTTTAAAAAGCTTAGGGATTCATTAAGCTTAGTAATATGTACCAGAAAATCATCCCTCATTTTGGCAGTTATATTTAATCCCCATGTGGCCATGTCCAATTACATTAGGGCGAACCTATTGCCGTCAATCGGGCACAAATCCAGACTCCGTGGGCCGTGACTACTACAGAAAAATTCCTGATGTATAAATACAACACCTTGCCAAAACTGGGTATGGCCATCAACACTGATTAATTATGGTAATATCAACCTACATGTTTTCACTCAATTTTGTCTATGACAATGGCATTGTGGCTCTCATATCATCAACAAAATATCCAACAAAAATAGTCCAACCTCCTGTGGCCAAGTAAATCGATTCTTTGCAATCTCCAGCAACTTTTTCAACACAAATTGACAATTCCTCCCAAACGGGCCAACCCCTAAAAATTTGCATGCAGAAGCGCCACTTCAAAGGTAACCGTTGATAACTACCTTGCTTTTAGGCTGCTACAAACCTCACACAACTGTCAACCTTATAAACTTCGTCCAAAAGTTCCAAATCAACTGCAGACAAAATGTTAGCTTCTAGCAAACACCAAATTTTCAATGCAAGCGAACTTCAACTCTTGTTTCTGCAACTACAGCTGAAAATCCCATGTTCCTAGTGGGGTGTTGTATCATTATCGTTCCCAACGTTCAGCACAGATTGTTTTATCTCCAAAGCGTAGTTCCCGAGGGGTGGTTTAACACAATTTTGTACCGGTGAATGAGTTTTGGTAGCCGCCAGCCATCTTTTACTTTGAACTATACATATCTACATTGTTACGATACAGTAAATCTTGTTTCAGGTACATGTATATCTACGTTAGTATCTACACTCATATGAAATGTCTGGAGATGGGGACGAAGGAAAAGACCTAACCTACGTCATCAAATTAGCACCAAAAAATCAATTACTCTTCGATATCAACTCTTGCAGTAGGGATCCTGAATATTAGCCAGACCAAAGAGTATCAGAACTAAATGGCTACAAACGCGAGATGGGCAGACGACATTGTTGCCATCGTGGGTAGGTATATCCTGGATGAAGCTTGCACGGGAACAAGAAGCTTGGCCCAAGCCAAGTAAAGAGAGGCCTATCCCCAGCAGTGGGTGAAGTCGGGCTGTGGATGATGAGATACGCGAATTGCCATTCTTTCTTTTTGTTTTGCTTCGACCTATCACTATTCTGTAGAATTTATTTGGTCTTCGGTTTAAGATCTACCCGATCTGTAACTAATTTAGAACAGCTATACAGGGTGTAAACAGACCCTTCACATAGCCGTCAACCAAGCATTCTGTACATCAAACTTTATGCAAAAAATTTTGCTGGGAATCGACTTTTTTTTTGGTGTGAAAAATCACGTTTTAAGGTAGGACTCGATGGAGAGCACTCAAAGCATTGTGCTGATGGATGAATTGAATAGTACGTGGGTCTTGGAGGTGTGTTAAGTAAAAATCTTACATTAAAAACATGTTTTTAAAAAAAACCTTGTGAAAAAGTTGGAACTTTGACCCCCAATATCTCCGTAACTAGAAGGTTCCCAGGTATGGTCTAGAACAAAAAAAAATCGCAAAGACGGGGAGAACACGTGCCTTTCGGCTATGTTAAGGGTCTATTTACACCCTTTATAATAGGTCTGTAACGAATGTAAATCATTTAGTATAGTGATGGGTAATCAATCTGTTCTATTATTACAGGTAGGGCTGAACCAAACTAGTGAACTAGACGGATGTCTAAGTTTTTACGCCTCAATATTTATTAAAATAAACGTAAGATACTATTATCTCCACTAGTTACCAATTTACTACAGTCTGTAAGAATGTACTGTAAAAGGTGTTTGAATATGCACAGCGCCATCTATGGTCATAAGATTGAACTTATTTCTGAGTCGTTATCGATTCATTGATGCAAGTTAACATCACCGTTAATAGATGGCGTCGTGCAAAGTTTAAATAAATCACTAAAGGTGGCGTTGTCAACAGTAAATTGCTCGTCATTAATTTTAAAGGTCAACTTTTAAATGTTAAGTGTTACGGTAAACATATCCTATGTATTGATGATGTATTTTTTTTCTTTTTCTCAGGTTATGATTTGTTTTTCATAATTTTACTTTCCGTGTATCGTGCTTATCAGCCTTTGGTTGAAGATTAATAACAGCACTACCTATGAATAAACATGCACACTTTCTTTGCAAGAAGATATCGATTAGTGTGATTAGTTCGATTAGGATTCAACAGATGTCGGTAAGCCTAGTTTACAATAAAGAACTTAAAAAATATACTAGCATCAATAAACACGTTGTTTCCAATCTCAATCATGGTTTTCAGAGGATAAATAGTATCTTCTCCTTTCATGTTGAAACTGAATAGGGTGATAACGCGTTTTAAAATGTCAAAGTCATAATATTATAGTAGAATTTTCTTGAAAACACTGCCATCTTTGTAATGGTAGCGGTAGTGACAATAGTCTGACCAAGGAGTCAAACCAAGGGATATTGTCGAGGGGTGAAAGGCTATTTGGTTTAAGTGACATTTTTGCAACTTTACAGGAGAGCCATTTAAAGTTTAAAATTTCCGAAAAAAAATCATAACAAAAAAACTTCTTCAGCTATTGGAATGGAGTAAACTTAATTTAAATTAATTTGAAAACGTCGAGGTGTTGATGCTTATATCATATAAAACGGACCTTTAATTAAGAAGATAAATGTCGCTTAATACGAATTGCCCTAAGCCACTATTTTTCAGGGAACGGAAAAAAGATTTAAGTGACTTCATAACTACTATTGGCTACAGGAAAAAGATACTAAGCGACTCTGCAGTATATTTTCAGAATAAGCCCTGTTTGGCTTATTCTGAAAATATACTGCAGAGTCGCTTGAAGTGACGCAGCCCAAAATTAACTGTAGCAAGCTATTTATCTCACCTGCCAATTGAGATTAAATTGACTGACTGGCTAATTCACTTAAGCTGAAAGAACTTAAGCGACACTCCATGTCGTATTTTGTTGACGGACAAATGATTTAAGCGACATCACGACATGTAAACCGTGGAAATCAAAATGATTTAAGTCACATGTTAATAAAAAATAGAAACAATAAAAACGCTTTAACCGATATTGAATCTTTTATCTGAGAAAGGTCTACTGATTTATGTCTCGGTTCTTTAAATCATTGTATAGTTCAAGTACACTAGTAAAAAATTAATGCAAAAACGACGTCAGATAATACACTGCCACTTTGGAAACAACCCAAAAATAGAGTTGTTTGAAGCGCCAAAAAAGTGCCCAGATTTAAATGAATCCGGCATCATTCGACGGAGAAAAATTTGCTGATTCCGAATATGTATATAACTCAATATCGCCCAAGATGTCGCTTAAACCAAATAGCCTTTCACCCCTCGTTGTGTTTCTTAAGAAACTGGGCCAATCTGTTGTAAAACTTGGCTAGGCAGACACTCCAATAACTTATGTTATTCAGCTGCATCGGATTAGACTGGAAGCCAACCCCAACATAGCATTTAGATTCTAGGAATAGTCTTGAACAGTGACTGGTGTGGTTAAAAACAATGTTCTTCAGATCACAAAATTTTAACCCAATTTTTACAGGTCTCAAAACTACTTCATAAGACTGCTTTTGTTGGTCTAGTACTTGACTTACACTCTTGTGGGAATATTTTCTGAAAGCTGCTAAAAAATTCCAAGTCAGTGAAATTTTAACAGAAAACAATGAAGCTACATTTGAGTAGCGTGTCCAGTGATCCGCTATTAATAAAATAATAGTACTTTTATTAGTTCGCGCGGAATGGATCATTACAGTGTCGGCCACGTTATTGGTCTAATTTGGCGTTCGATTCGATTTTATGTGTTTGCTCGTCCCGCCGGCGACCGGGTTTCATTATCCGTACCGAATGCTATAAATTGTTCGGATCCTCTGTGTTCAGAGTGTGATAGTTTGGAAGTGAAAGGTTGTTGGTAATTTTTTTGATGGGTTTTCATGCGATTTTTTGCTTTTTTATTCTGCACGTATAGAGAAATGAGTAATTACCCATCTACACGTAATATTGTCATCAGAAGATCAGCAGGTTCGCTTCTGGGCTGCAGAAGTGCACATCGAAGATATCGTAGCACTATCTCGTCAATATCGGACGTGATTATATTCCCAAAACTGAATTTTCGAAGTCTTTTTAAACTCATACAGCTTGAGTTATACATACATAGTATAGGACAAAGTTGGCAGTGGTTTGCCAAATATTAATTTTGAATCAAAAATAGAGAGAGAAAGTACTAAAATTCTAACTAAATCATAAATTGAGAGTTAAATAATGTTTTTTTTTTCTGCAAATCTTATTTAGCGAGTAATCAAAAAAAAATCTGAAAACCAAATCAGATATAATTCCTTGATACTACCAATCAAACAGTTTCACTACGCACAACCATTGTGAAATTACGCCGATTCGTTTGCACAACTTAATTTATCTGTGTTGTCAGTCAATTTCCGAGGCGAGGCTACTTAATCAGATTCATTACAGAGCGGCTTGTGTCCGCAAACAAACAGGGATCGGTGTTTGCACAGTCGAACCGTAGCGTAGGCTTATTGCGGAATCGATAGGGGCAGTAATTTTGGCCCGGAGTGTACGTGCTAATATTACAGTAGATTAGTTTTGTATGTATGTGTGTGTCTATGATAGTGTTGTGTAGTTTTGTGTGGTAGTATGTATTCGGAAAGAGGTCACAAAGAAAAGAAGATACAGAAATAAATTGTTAATTCTTTTACTATATGTGGTCAGCATTGGCTAACCACCACCAAGATATTGTAATAGTTGTCCTAATGAATCATTATTCTTAATAAAGTTTTAACCGCGTGTGTGTGAGAAGCTCGTGGCGAAATAATAACAGCCGCTCGGGTCGATCTTTAGTTTAAGCCGTGGTTGCCTAGGTTGGTCTGTGGATGGGTGACCACCCATTACATACCGAGTTTCCTCTGTGCCTCGGGAAGTAAGTTAAGCCGTTGGTCCCGGCTGTCATTTGTACATCTTTGACAGCCGTTAGGAAGTCAGTAGCCCAAAAAGTCTGACAACCAGACTTACCAAGGGGTATCGTATTACCAGATTAAGACCTCCACAACCCAGTTAGGGTTGTGGAGGTCTTAATCACATACACACAGTTCATCATCATCTGCCTAGCCTTTTCCTAACTATGTTGGGGTCAACTTCCAATCTAACCGGATGCAGCTGAATACCAGTATTTTACATGGAGCGACTGCCTATCTGACCTCCACAACCCAGTTAGTACTGGGTAATACGATACCCCTTGGTAAGACTGGTTGTCAGACTTTTTGGGCCAATGCCTAAAGGCTGTCAAAGATCTACAAATGACAGCCGGGACCAACGACTTAACGTGCTTTCGGAGGCACGGAGGAAACTCGGTATGTAATGGGTGGTCACCCATCCACAGACCAACCTAGGCTAGCACGGCATTTGGAATAATCAATAACAAAACAATATCAAAAATCCTCACTACAGTGTGAACTGACAATAACTTAACTCATCGGCAATGAAAGTCGTTTGCAGTAGTAAGTGTTTGTAAAGTCCTTTGCGTAGGATGCGGCAAGTAATGCTACACCCACGGATTCCGCTGGGTAACCCTATAGTGACCCCGTGTGAGTTTGACGGTAAAATGTTGTAAAATGAAAGATTTAGTTATAAGGATGAATTTGTTAGAGGTTAGCTGTTGACTCTGGTATTATGAAATTAGAATATTTTTGAAAATCTGTGCGTGTTTTTGGGTTAGGGGGCAACTGGCCTCAGGTCCGCGGCTCACATTACACGGAGTAGGAACAATAGGGGAAAAGTTGGCCGAAATATAATTCATTAATAATGATTTTCCTTAAAACAGTAAAGTAATCATATAGTACGAACAAAGATATATAATAATGTATACATATTTTGATACTTACGTTTTATATCGCACCTTTTTTTTATTTTAATGAAATTAAGTCCCAATGGGTCGATTTAACTACGATACTTTTTTCCCATCTGGCCCACGCATTCGGCCAACTTTTCCACTACTGTTCCTACTCCGTGTAATGTGGGCCGCGGACCAGAGGCCAGTTGCCCCCTAACCCGTGTTTTTCAGGCAGTTCAGGGTCAAAATTAAGTTCAAAGCACTGATAGTATTTTCATGAAAAAATACAGACGCCAGCACATCAAACTACTACAATCTATCAAATTTCTATAGTAGATTTTCAAATTTATCGCTACAGCATTAAGTTCAAGGTTGATTAGGAAAATTTGACAGTTTCGTGTAGCTTGATATGCTGGCGTCTGTACCATAATGAACCATTATTTCTTTTCCAATAGATAAATATCATCTTTTCTATTCTATATTTATTTATGGCAATAATTGTGCCGATGCCGACAATACTGCTAATGTTGAAGTGAAAAACAAAGCTTGTTTAACTAAAAAAAACGAAATAAACGGAGTGGAAGGGACACTAATGCACAAACGAGTATCACATATTCAGTACATTATTTTGAACCCGGACATAGAAACTTTTCATGGGGTTCAAAATGATGTTGTATTGTATAACGGGCTGGTGTCCGCAACTCCACGTCAAAGCGCGTATTTTGCGTGCGGTTCAAAATTATATACTGAGTACGTGGTAACCGTATGAGCTTCGGTATCCACCCTGTATATAAAATGTTAGACACAAAAAAATAACTTTTGATTGATGTAACAGTACTCTAGTATTACACTCGTAGCTCTTGGTGGGTTAGTAGGGGTCTTTCAATCCTTAACTAATATTATAAATGCGAAAGTTTGTTTGTAACCTTTTCACGCCTAAACCACAGAACCGATCATCCTGAAATTTTGCATATACGTTGACAGATGTACAGAAATGGACATAGGGTAACTTTCATCCCGAAAAAGAGTACAGTTCCCGAGGAAAACAACAATAACGTAAGATTGAATTATATTATTACAAGCAGAGTACAACCCGAATTTATTGTTAAAATCTAAATTAACGCGAGCGAAGCCGCGGGCAAAAGCTAGTGACAGATAAGTCAACCATGATTCAAGTTTCCTTCAGAAGTTACCAAAACTCGATCCAGCAATAAGGCAGCTTCATGTTTGTAGCTTTGTAGTTGGAATACTACCTCATAAGCCAAGAAACATAACCTGATTTACCGCTTACTCCCTAAATAGGTACAAACGACCCCTAAGTACCCCATACCTATGTCTCAACCTCTGACTCCCGTTCAACCCTCACCCCTAGGGGCGTGTCACGCAACGGGGGATGTCGGGACGTTCGCGCATGCTCTGTAATCAACCCCCGGGATATCAAAGATGGCTGATACGATTGATGGATGGGACAAGGTTAGCGGGTTATGGTGTGGCGTGTTATAAAAGATTTTTTGTGAGGTCTCATGTTTTTTTTTTTTTTGTAGAATGATAGTGAGTTTGGTCGTGTTTGTTTTTTATTTAATGACTTGCGTAATTAAAAGAAACAACAATAATAACATGTGTCTACTTGATATCGATCAGGTGGCCTTTGTACTGGTAGACAAATTGTTCTTAAAACTATTTAATTTTTATTAATTCGTTAAAAAATGGGCTAGGAGCAAATCCTTTCAATTTAGTAGTCTTGTACACATTAACATATTTGCTTACAAGGTGTAAACGGTGTTCACGAAGCTTACTTCAAATGAAGTAACTCTACGCAACAAAATATTGCTAGGAAACAACTTTTTTGGAATGAAAGTCCCTTTTACTGTAACGCACTCAAAACTTTGATGGATGCATTGAATATTACAGGGGTCGTGGAAGTATTTAAAGTAAATTAATAACATTAAAAACTTGGAAAAAGTTGAAACTTTGACCCCCAATATCTCCCAAGGAAAGGAAGGAAGGTTCCCAGCCCCCGTAGCATGACCACCGTAGACAAGGATTTCTTTAACGCAAGAATGGACAAAATGACAGATAGTGCAAAGAAATCTGTCATTGTGTCGACACGTCGATTCTTCCGTCAAAGAAATCCTTGACTACGGTGGTCATGCTATGGGGGCAGGTATGGTCGGGACAAAAAAATATTGCAATCACGGGGAGAACAGTGCCTTTTGGCTTCGTCGTGGGTATTTTTACTTAAATTTTAATTTTGCATACGGATTAGTGGTTGCAATGTTCTATTATTAGCAGCAGAACTTTTTCCTTAGACGTAATCTTCATTCGCCTTCAGCGATACCAGAGTAATCATTGATTAATTATTAAGGTCCTTGCTTTAACCAAGTCTTTATTTAGAAATTTTCTTCAAAACAAAAGGTAGTTTGAATTCAACTGGAATCCAATCGATAGTGCTAGATCTCACCGTACATAAACAAACCCGAAGAATAGCTTAACTTAAGTGACAGTGGGCAGGGCACATTGCTCGCAGAACGGATGGCCGATGGGGCCGAAAAGTTCTGGAGTGGCGACCGCGAACCGGAAGACGCTGCGTTGGAAGGCCTCCCCCTAGGTGGACCGATGACCTGGTGAAGGTTGCAGGGATCCGCTGGATGCGAGTCGCAGGGGACCGGTCAATGTGGCGACACTTGGGGGAGGCCTATGTCTAGCAGTGGACGTCTTTCGGCTGAAATGATGACGATGAAATAAACTGAACATCATTCAGACTTTTCTAATCTTTGTCTTTTATACATCACATTCCGTCATAAACCAGTTATTACTATATATCCCATTTTTTATGATGTAAAGTCTAAAAAATTTGTTTAATGCCCTGTATAGGATTTCAAGAACGCTTAAATATGCGATGCGCTCTCCGTCATCCCAATGGATGTCAAAGTTTTGAGGGATTAAAATATGATCTATGTCTTGTTTTAGTGAGAAGTCTGTGTGTGTACGCTCAGATGTGTGAACGTGGACGATGAGAAAGGAATAAGGAGCGTAGCAGGTGCCGTACTATTGTTTCTGCCAACCCCCATGGAAAAAAGTCGTGAGTTTATGTGTGTATGTATAGTCTGAATGAATTACATCAAGTTGCTGGCAGAAGAGAATGGAAGAATTTGGAGGTGATTTTATCCAACTGTCGAATTGTAGATGTGTTATTGGGTTCGTCCATCAGGAATTTGTCAGTAGCAGCCTCGGAGTTTGGATTTGTGTCCGGTTGACGGCAATAGGCTCGTCCCCTATTACATGGGCTTTAAACATAACTGGCGAAAAATATGTCAATTTTTGAATCGAAAATACAATTATCCTATAGCATTTTAGTTAAATTTTTTGCAACGAGCACAATCGGTATCATACATAGGTGCGGATAAATTAGTAATAGTAATTAGAGTATTTATAATTATTTTAAAATCGAGGTATTTACGCTCGTTTACACCGCGCGCTCGTGCTAAGTCCTATGGTCATACACGCACGCCGGTGGCGATTACCACATACCTGACCTTTCTAACTTCTAATTAAGTAATAATAAGTACTAGCAAGGGAGTAAATGTAATAAATTTACCAAGAGGTTACAGCAGAGTGATACACGTTGCCAATTTGCCATTAAGATAGCGCCAAGCGCCATTTTTTTCTTATACACGGTTCACCGGTGCCTCTTAAAGTCACGCACACCCATAGCTAACTACATAAAGACCGTAACTAGTAACAGGTTGCTTTGACATTATGTTCGAACAATAAATTTCGATTAAAAAGCCGTTTGACGACTAAGAAATTACATTGCGAGGAAAAAGACGTTTTGGGAGTTTCCAGTTTTTGGCGTTCATTTTCTTTCAGTGTTTTCACAAGTTAAAAGAGGAATTATGGTGCATGGGAACTTTAAAATACCAGACACTTCATAGCAATGTTAGGGAGAACATGTGGTACTATTTTATAAGTCTGTCTTTTGAACTTTTAGGACCTTAAACTTATACTGTCACTTACGGGATATCTTCCGTGATTGTTCATTATTTTGAGCTCCCGATATTTCGGCGCTGTTGCAAGCGCCATGATCGCGGGTTGACTGGAGAATGCGGGTGGATGGAAAATAAATTGCACCCGCGCTGCGTGTCGCGGGTTTGATTCCCGCACCGACAAATATTTGTATAGCCTACAGGTAGTTGTTCCGGGTCTGGCTGTTTGCGTATGTGAGTATAAATAAGAAAAAAAAGAGAGAGAGAGTATTTTTTAAAGAGTATTTTTTTTTATTTTTTTTTTATTTTTATTATTTTAATTGTTGACTAAATTGTAATGTTCTGTTTTTTTTTTTTGTGTTTTTGTGTTTGTAGTGTGGTTGTATTGTGATAAATGGCAATGGGTCCTAATTACCTGAATAAATGAATTATTATTAAATGTTTGAAAACGCAACCACGATACAGGAGAAAATACAAGTGTGGAGCAATGCTCTAAAAAAAAAACATTAATTATTTTGCTGAACGTATTTGTTTGTTTCTGTATATTTTTACGTACTATATTTACTATTTTACTTTGTCATACAGTCATATAAGATTTTAAACTATCATGGTCACTAACTGTATTATTAATACTCGAAACGGGATATTTACCGTGTTTACTGTTTAATAATAATATAGTTAAGTATGTTTATATTAATAATAAAGTCATACAGTTTTCCAATCGTGACACTGCAAAGTACTTCAGATGCAATCGTACTCCCAAAGTTGAGAATCTCAGGCCGAACACAATACATCGACCGGCCGCCCAGTCCGCTGTGACAAAAAAAAAAAGCTTTCCTCTCTGGCCGTCAGACGACGAGTGACTTACCGGCTATTTGTTTTTTTAGGCTGCCCCGCGCACGATAAAATATTTTTTGTGGCAGTAGCTCGGAAGGGATGGGAATTTGTCGATGGATTTTTTGTTCGATAGTGAAAGGGTTGAAGGTATCGATAAAAATCTGTTTTGTTTCACAATTTATTTGATAAACTTGCTTCCCTAAAAAATATATAAATTGTATTAAACTGTGGAACCTACTGTTCTATATTATGTCACAGAACACGCTCAACTTGTTGATGAAATAGATTTTTGTGTGTGTTCGGTGCTGGTGTTTTCTAGCGTTCAGTCAACTGTAAATAATGGTAATAATTTGATATGAGCATTTTTATCTTGGAGCAGTAAGGGTAGTTTCTGTCGTTAAAGTATAACCGCCTGATGTAAGACAATACGAAACATTAAGTTCTTAATAAACAATATATGGCCTGATTAATTCATAACTGTCCTTCTCCAATTCTTGATTCGTGTCCTAAAAATTAGTCGTGCCCAAAATATGCAATTACTCAACATTAATAACGACTCAAACCATCAAACTTTTATTTCCACACAGAACAGCTCGTAGAAACAAATACAATCGATAATAAAACGCGACACCTTGACAGATATCGATATTTCATGAGATTAAAACTGTCGATACACTATCTCGACTTATTCTTTTTTGGACGCACTATGCCATTGTTTGCAGACAAGGACAGAAACACTGGGCCTTTATACGAGTGAAAGAGATGGTGTGTCTCAAAATGAAGGAAGAGAGGAAGAGAATGCTGTTAATTTTCCATTTCATTAGAATACAATGAGAGTTTTTCTTTGTAAATTTCCTTTTTTTGAACTTTGTAATGAGAGCGTAATAGCTATCTTTAGTGGTTTTGAATAAATAATTGACTTCAGCATTGAGGCTGTAATAGGTTGGTAGTGATGTCGGCAATCCTGATGTTTATATTCTTCTTCCTTATCGTCTGGTTAGTGCCTAACCTGGTGTCAGAGTTTTTATACCGTCCATGGGCCTCCGACTTGGCTTTACATGCCGTCGAGAAATATCTCTCAGGCATGCTGGTTTCCTCACGATGTTTTTCTTTACCGAAGCTTGTGATGATTATAAAATACGCACATGAATCCGAAAAATCAGAGGTGCGTGTCTTGGGTTCGAACTTGAGACCTAAGACTTGGCAGTCCGACGGTCACACCACTAAGCTATCACAGCTTGATGTTTATATTGTCGGCTTTGTAAGACGACGTAATAATACACACAAGGACCACCTTCTAAAAAAATCCTCAAGTATGTCTTAGATTAATGTACCGACATATAGTGTTTTGGGTCAAGTTCTGCTAGATTAACAAAAAGATAATATGACGTAGGGAAGATTTGTTCACCTCTTAATAGCTAAAACGCCAAGATATTATGCTAAAAAAAAACTGAAAAACAGATTGGAGTGAGCTTCCAGTCTAACCGGATGTAGCTGAAGCAATATTTTACGTCGAGTGAATGTATGCCTGACTTCCACAACCCAACTAGTACTGGGTAATACGGTACTCCTTGGTAAGACTGGTTGTCAGACTTTTGGGCTACTGACTACCTGTAACGACTGTCAAAGATCTACAAATAACAGCCGGGACCAACGGCTTAACGTGCTTTCCGAGTACGTTATAATGGTCACCCATCCACATACCAACCTAGGCAAGCGTAGCTTAACCTTGAAGATCGTCCTGTGCGGCTGTTATTATTTAGCCACGAGCTCCTCTCTCTCTGATTGGATTAAATGACTTTTGATTTTCTTTAAAGTTCGCTGATAATCTCAATCATACGTAGAATCAGCACCATTAATGATATGAACGGTTATGGTTCAATGATCGCATATCGCTGCTTTTGTATGATAAGTAACACTAAAAGACTCATCGAGTAAAATTTCAATAACACAGCATTTAAAATCCATGAAGTTTAGACCTAGGAGGAGCTCGTGGCTAAATAATAACAGCCGCTCGGGTCGATCTTTAGGTTAAGCCGTGCTAGCCTAGGTCTGTGGATGGGTGACCGCCCATTACATACCGAGTTTCCTCTGTGCCTCGGAAAGCACGGTAAGCCGTTGGTCCCGGCCGTCATTTGTAGATCTTTGACAGTCGTTAGGTAGTCAGTGGCCCAAAAAGTCTGACAACCAGTCTTACCAAGGGGTATGGTATTACCCAGTACTAACTGGGTTGTGGAGGCCAGATAGGCAGTCGCTCCATGTAAAATACTGGTATTCAGCTGCATCCGGTTAGACTGGAAGCCGACCCCAACATAGGAAAAGGCTAGGCAGATGATGATGAAGTTTAGACCTAGGAATCGAATCTCATGCTCGAATAGCTACTACTAAACTAATAAGGCAAGGTTTTATGTCTTGTTACTAAATTCCTATAAACGTTATAGTTTCTGAGGTAGTGGTATAGATTTTTACTAGCATTATAATAGAAGGCCGGCCGGCGTTCGCCATTAAACCTAGCTCGAGAAAATGGTCTGTTTCAATTCATTATATTAGTTCATACGTGGATAGGACTGGGTAGAGTGGCCATGATGTTATAATATATTAGTTCTATATTTATGTTGATTAAACATGGCAAGGTCCAAGTTAACACTACTTCAGTTTAACCCCGCCTCGTTGGTCTAGTGGTCGCAATTGCGACTGCTGAGCTTAAGGTCCTGGATTTGATTCCCATGTCGGGTAAGTGAGATTGCGTTTTTCCATCTGGAATTTCTTTGTGGCAGCCACGGAGTTTGAGTTTATGCCCGGTTGATGGCAATAGGCTCGGCCACTATAACTTTTTTTTTTAACCGTGTCCCACACTAGGAATTTCTCCTGTATCGTGGGTGCGTTTACAAACATTCAAACTCACATGCACAAACAGCCAGACCCGGAACAACTACCTATAGGCCATCCAAATATTTGTTCTGTGTGGAAATCGAACCCGCGACACGCAACGCAGCATGCAATCGCTTAGCCACTACGCCAACCGCGCCGTCAAATTTTAGACATAACTGGCAAAATGAGGGTACTTTTTTTTTTTTTTTTTTAAAACGTTGCCCCACACTAGGAATTTCTCCTGTATCGTGGGTGCGTTTACAAACATTTAAACTCACATACACAAACAGCCAGACCCGGAACAACTACCTGTAGATCATACAAATATTTGTTCCGTGCGGGGATCGAACCCGCGACACGCAGCGCAGCAGCCGATCGCTCAGCCACTGCGCCAACTGTGCCGTCAAAAACTTATACTATTAAATACACCTCTGCCTAACCCTTCCAGGATTTTAGGCGTGTTGTTGAACTGCAGTTTAATGACAGCAAATTGTTATGCCTTCAAATACATTTGAAAAAAAAAACAATCTTATAGATAAAATTTACTAAGATTTGGTCTTTGTAAATTCAAAAAAATATTGACTAGGAAGCTTTGCTGCCATTAGAGCCAATTTAAATTCATTATTTACTGTGAATACTTTGGACAAGGTTGTATATTATTGTACCTTGAGCTTGCAGCATTGACATCCAACGTGGCAATGCTGCCAGCTTTCTGGGCACTTTTCCTGTTGACAGCAATGTGGATGAATTTTTAGACGCCCAGTAGCCCTTTTGATTCTTGTACATATTTTTTTACTATTTTAGATTTGTAGTTTGTTATCTTGAGCTTTATAATATATCAACATGGCGAATACCTGCAAAATTTTCTAAAATTCATCAACAAAAGTAATTAACACTACTCTACTACACACTACTCAGCGCTGAGGTTTTCATAGAGAGTAGTCTCTATGAAAACCTCAGCGCTGCTGGTACATTAGTTTCTCTAGAAGCTTTCGGTTTCTAAGAATGCAGTTTTTCATCATAATATCTTGCAATTCCGTATAAAATATCCCATACATCATGTACCGAAGCGTGGTGCATATACGCAAGCTGCAGCATAGGCGGTCTGCGGCATAAAGGAATGAAACTGGTTTGTAGCCTGAATGCCGACGCAAGTGGAGTCTGCAGTACTGTACTACTGACGGGGAGTGTTGGCCACTGCACGCATTTATTTTAGTTCCTTAGTCGCTTGGTGGTAAGACGAAGATGATTAGATATATTAAATTAGTAAAAAAGCAACAGGTCTGCTGGAACAAACTTAAAAAATAAGGAGTACTTTGTACTTAAATGAAACTATTATTAATAGCCATTTTTGTGTCGCTCTAACGCTGGCGGATTTGCGGTCTTCACTATGAATACGTCTAGCCCAACGGTCATCGGTTTTACTGCTAGTATGGCCGGCCCATTGCCACTTCAGCTTATTTATTCCTGAGCTATGTCTGTCAACAACTCTGGTTCTCTGTCGGATCACCTCATTCCGGATGCGATCCCTCAGAGAGATTTGAAGCATAGCCCGTTCCATAGCTTAGTGAGCGATCTTGAACTTATGGACTAACCGTACCGTGACTGTCCACGTTTCTGCCCCATAAGTCATAACAGGCAAGCCGCACTGGTTGAACAATTAGTCTTTAGGCTCTGTGGAATATGCAACGAGAGGACCCGACGAACCTTCCCAAATGCTGCCCAGCCCAGCTGAATTCTTTTGTTAGCCTCCCTTTCAAAGTTGTTCTTACCAAACTGCAGAGTTTGCTAGCTACAGTGCTGTCTACTGTAATAACAACACTTTTGTATGTTAAGTTCTAAGAAATAGATTCTATACATTACGCAGATTCTTGTAGGTATGTGCACTAACCAGATCTTGAATGGTAACGAAGAATTCATTAGTCCAGTTTCTCTTGTTTCTCAGAGAGCAGCACGCGTAGAATCGTCAAAATGACACACAAAAAAGAAATATGTCATTTTGTCGATTCTTTCGTCGACAAAACCCGTTTCTACGGTGGTCATGCTACGCATGCAGGAGAAGCAGACTTCAAATACTCCTTGTGAGTTTTAGTAACTATGACTCCCGAGAATTGCTTCGCTTCAGTCTTTAAGAAAAAAAAATTATATTTACATTCAACCAAAAATTAAGAAAGAAACACGTGCAGTGGCCAACATCAAACAAACTCACTACATAGATTATTGGGTGCATTCTGTACAAATCATAAAACTTGATTAAAACTTCAAAAGTTATAATGCAATTAGTTTTATGTTGTCGGGCGAGCATCGGTTTCCTATGTTTTGAAAAATATAGAACCAAATTATGTTCCTATACTACTCAAGGGTTTAGGGTAGGCAGAGATCAAAAAATATGTCGAGGATGTTTTAAAAAGCACTTTTAACGCAAAAGTTCAAATTGCGAAAGCTTTTCCAAATAATTTTTTTAATATGGCGTCAAATAAGTATCTTTTGAACATCATCATCTGTCTAGCCTTTTCCCAACTGTGTTAGGGTCGGCTTCCAGTCTAACCGGATGCAGCTGAATACCAGTATTTTACATGGAGCGACTGCCTATCTGACCTCCTCAACCCAGTTAGTACTGGTAATACGATAGCTCTTGGTAAGACTCGTTGTCAGACTTTTTGGGCCACTGACTACCTGTAACGACTGTCAAAGATCTATAAATGACAGCCGGGCCCAACGGCTTAGCGTGCTTTCCGATGCACGGAAGAAACTCGGTATGTAATGGGTGGTCACCCATTCACAGACCAATGCATCCTAGGCAAGCACGGCTTAACCTAAAGATCGATCCGAGCGGCTGTTATTATTTTAGCTATGAGCTCCTCTGTCTTTTGAAGATCTTTACCATAATATAAACAACGGGTTTCGGGCACTTCTTTGTGATAAATCATCTTTGATTAGCGCAGCAAGCCTGTTAGAATTTTCGACCGTGTCCCTTTAATTGTGACAGTTTAATTCTTCTTTTCAGTAGATAAAGAGAGAGATGTCATGAATGAATGTGTCATGGAGAAGCACGACAGTATTGCTTTTTTAGGAGTAACATTGTCTTGGTTCTATAGTAAGGATAACAGTGTAGTTTGAATGTAAACGGTTAAAAATCTGTCACAGCTTATTATTTACGCTTAATTAAAAAAAAACTTTCTCAATCGTGTTCGAATTTTAAAATATTCCGAATGAAAAAATCGCAGTCTTTCACCGCACTTTATCGAATCGAATCGCGAACCGAACGCTCCCGAAACGCGCCGAACGGTCGAAATGTAGCGAGAGTTCGCGTGTCTTTCGGCCGTAACCGTATCTTCGGTAGATAAAAGGGTCTCTTGGACCGTTTTAATTAGGCGGTAGAATGTATCGGGTGCCTGATGGCCCGATAGGGTTACCGTGCAGTATTGGAATTTTGTTGCAATTTTTTTTCTGTTTGTTTATGCTGTGCGTGTCGTTTTTTTGGCAATTAGTGTGAATGTTGTTTTTATAAATGTATTTTATGGGCACTTTTTGAGAAGTTAGATAGTATGATCTTAATGGAAGGGCGAAGTGCTTAAATCAGTTTTGTTGGGCCTTGATTTACCGCGTATCAATGATTTAGTTATAGGTCTTTAGTCATGCACGAGAAACTTGATTTTTAAAACATTTTGTAAATGACCCGTCACGTTTTCTTATTTAAACTTGAATGGTAGTACCAAGTAAACTATAGTAAAAAACCTAGGTTGTTATACCTAGGTAAGGTACCTGTGTCAATGTGCATTACTCTGGAAACTTAATAACCACAAAAGTAAGTACATATTACAACAGCTGACAGTACTCTGAACAAACTTTTTTTTTTTAAATAGGTTAAAAGAAAACAGCAGTCAGATGTCAACCCTGCCGGCTGCAGGGAGGTACGTAACCGCTTGCGATCGGCTGGACAGTGCCGTTCGGCTAATGCGTACCTATACGCGGCTCAATATGACTGAGTAAAGAGTGGACTTCGGGCATTTTTTTTACGATTACTTTTTTGATTTAATGAGGCATGGTTCCACATCAGACTAAAGACCTGCTGTCGACAATTTAGTTAATTAGGTGTTTTATTATTTTATATTTTTGCTCGTGGTCACATAATAATAGCCGCACGGGTCGATCTTCAAGGTTAAGCAACACATACCAAGGTCGGCTCGCGAATGGGGTGCACCCATTATATGCCGAGTTTCTCCTGTGTCTCGGTTAGTCCTGGCTATCAACTGCAAATCACGCTGTTAAAGTTATCCGCGACTTAAGACCATCATCATCATCATCATCATCTGCCTAGCCTTTCCCAACTATGTCAGGGTCGGCTTCCAGTCTAACCGGATGCAACTGAATACCAGTATTTTACATGGAGCGACTGCTGCCACAATCCAGTTAGTACTAGGTAATACGATACCCTTGGTAAGACTGGTTGTCAGACTTTTTGGACCACTGACTACCTAACGAATGTCAAAGATCCACAAATGACAGCCGGGACCAACTGCTTACCGTGCTTTCTGAGGCCATGTAAAATATTGGTATAGCTAGATCTGGTTAGACTGGAAGCCAACTCGAATCGGAAGGAAACTCGGTAAGACTGGTTGTCAGACTTTTTGGGCCACTGACTATCTGTAACGACTGTCAAAGATCTACAAGTGACAGCCGGGACCAACGACTTATCCGCGACTTAAGACCATGATAGAAAAACAAACAACAACTGTCGGGCAACAGCCCACCAGAAACAACACCATTTTACATGGGGATGAAGAACTTCACACCCTGTTCTTCATTATCCTCAAACTGGTGACCCTGGCATGATAACTATTTCACAATCAATTTAGCTTGGCACTAGTTGGCGCCAGAATTCTAAGAAACTCCACTTAGGCTTATTTAACAAATGCGTAAATGTAGATGAGAATCAACATAAAAGATTGAAATGATGTTCTAAAACATGGCATAGGTACTTGATCTATTACTTAGTTAAAAAATAGCATTCTTTCTCAGAAACCAACCTTGATCAATTTATTAGTATCTTATCAGTTAATTATTAAAACAAAAATCAGGAAGTTGTAAACTAAAGTGATTACTTTTTAACATTATGTTTTATTATGACACATTTTTTTCCTGTTGTACTTACCCACCATTTTTTCTGTTTAAATGAGAGTACTTGCAAACTGATATAATTATACTAATTGTTATTATCTCAGAGTTTATTGACATAATATTTTCACACGCGCAAGTAACATGACCAAAATTATCATTGGCTGTCTATGCGCTTATGAGTTTTAGCAATCAAAGTAGATAATCTAAAGTAGCGCCATGTAGCGCTCTAGAGGCAAATTAGGTTCAGATAAAGATTTTAGCGAGAACTACTTGGTACTGAAGTACCAATAAGTGTTTCTTACTTTTACATTCAGTTAATTCCATGAATCAGATAAAAGTAAGGAAAAAAACGTGAGGAAAACAGAGAACAAAAAAAACGAAGATAAATGAGATACACCAACTCCGCATTGGGTGATCGTGCTGGATTATGGCCCGCTCCCCCTGAAGGAGAGGAGGCTTGATTCAGAGCAGTGGAATCTTATAGGCTTTTTTTAGCCTGTAGTGTCCCACAACTAAGGAAATGCCTCCTCCAATTCCTTCCACGAACTTTTTTCTCGCGCCACTTCGAACTAGCCCTCACGGTACGCATCTAGGTACACCACCAGGTCTAGGTGCATCTCGCCACCGCTTTCTGGGCCGGCTGTCCATCTGGGTCGTGGGGCTTTTGGGACGCATTGTGTGGAGACTTTTGCGCAGTGGTCATCATGCATGCGGCCGACGTGACCCGCCCAATCCTATTTCAGCCTAACAGCCTTTTTGCCAACATCCAATACTGATAATGAACTAAAAAAATGATTGAGAATTACAACCAGATGAATCGCCATTGGGCAGTAGTATTTATTCATTTATTCAAACTTCAAAAAAAAAGAAAAAAGAAATGATTTCTTTCTTTATTTCTTTCTTTCATGTACCATAGTGGTACATAGGCAGACTTAATGCTACAAGGCATTCTCTACCACTCAACCTTTGGGTTAAATAAGAAAACGTGATATACAAAGTAAATATTAAAAAAATAACTTCCTGCTTTTTTTGTATTGCAAGAATGAAGCTCTAGTGCTGAGCATTCGTTCGGGCCAACTGAACTAAAACTGAGCCGGGTTGATGACAATAGGCTCGCCCAATATAACACGCTCCACCTAATCCTTCGGAGATTACAGTGTCGATTATTTACGTGTATCTAATATTCTACAAAACTATTCTCAAGTTCGCAGTGTCAGAGGCGGTACCGCCGAGTCCAGTTGCAGGCGGGCGCACCGGACAATACGACCAGTTCCGCAGATCGGCGATAGCGACCAACCAGCGATAGTATTTCGCTATGTGGCCCCAGTTTAAAACAATAAACAGGTAAGCAGTAGAAGTCCCATCATAATTTGATCTGGGTCTTGAGGGGCCATTGTTATTTTAATTGCACGAGAAAAACTAGAAAGTGGTTAGAAATAATCCTAGATAGAAGTAGTAAATTATCTGTTAAAGAAATAACTAGGATTTATATAAAATGTTAGCTGAAAAACTGGAGTCCGACATTTTCATTGTATATTTTGATTTGATGACTCAGAATTCTCTGTAACATTCATACATTTTAAAATGCTTTAGAATTCTCAAACAATATTTTAGTAAAACAATTGTGTTGAAGATGCCTTTGGACTCAAACATGAAAATCATGAACTCACGTGTCATCTTGTTTTATATACCATTAGCTTTTGCCCACGGCTTCGCCCGCGTGGACGTCGAAAAATATCCGACGGGAACGTACCGAACAAACATAGTTTCTTACCTTCACCACCCTTTTTAACCCTTCGGGGGTAGAATTATCAAAAACACTGAAACACGTATAAATTAATTTTCAATCTTCAGCCTAAACACAATATTTAAAGATCCTAACTTCAAAACTAATGGACTTTCATAAAAACTTCCATCCCCTATTTTACCCCTTTAGGGGTGGAATTTCGAAAAATCCTTTCTTAGTGGATACTTACTCTTCACAAAGAACACACCCTCCAAGTTTCATGTGTCTAGAACCAGCGGTTTGGGCTGTGTGTTGATATATCACCCAGTCAGTCAGTCAGTTTACCATTTTATATATACAGATTGCAAAGTTCGTTTTCTGCCCCTGCACTGCCCAACCACCAGTTACCAGCAAACTTTATAATATTGCTAAAATGTCAGACACCTGTTTGCATCTCAGCGAATTTCCTTAACACGAGAGTCGATTTTTTAACAAACTCATTGAACCGATATGTGCAGGTCACAAAATAAATTCCGTACTTACATTTTCAAGTCTCGCTCTCATTCTTAGTTATCGCAATGATGTGTTAGTACATTGGCTTGTGTGCTAATAACATCATACCTGTATTGGAATCACCAAACCGCATAGGCAGTGGTGATAATGGAATGGTTCTTGCGGGGGCAGTTATTGTTTACTTATCGTCATCGTAAACGTTTACTGCTGAACATGTCTCTTCAAAGACCGCTATAATCATTGTTTGTGGTGGGTTTTGAGTCCAATTAACGGTTGGTTTACGGATGTAGACAATGATCGTAGTATTTTTAAGAGTGCAGGACTATGCTGAGACCTATCTTCTAGTATCTCTCGGCCCTCGACTTATGGTATTAGTCGGAGCTATGGGATTTTAGCCCTTAAGACTCCGATACTAACATTTAATTTTCCCTAAACGAAAAGCTCTTCATGAATTCCCTCGCCAAAAATAATATGGTCTATCTTTTAAGCGAAATTCGAGGCATTGAACAGACCAATTCATGATGAAATAGTTTGTGATCGGGTATCCACTGATATCCTTTTGTGTCGTAAAGAGCAGAGGGAGCTACTGATTCTTAAGCCATTGGCAATATGAATGATTCCATAAATAAATCACCGATAACCTGACTGCTCTTCAGGTTTTAAGGCATTGATACCGCTTAGTCATTGATACGTTAAAGGTATGTGGCAATCCTTCTCAGACCCAATCCTTATTGGGTGCAGATGGATTCTTGAGAACTTTAAATACAGAGGTATTCAAGAAACTGCTACCGACCCAACGTTAGCCTCTCAATACAGAAGGTATGTCTCATCAAAAGCAATTGAAATTCCCATAAACAAGCTTTACAACACACAGGTGTCAGAAAGTCAGAAAACCCCATGTGACATCATGTTAATTCATGACTATAGTTACAGCAACTTTCATGGAAGCTCCTCCCACCCGGATTCATACGATACAGAATAATCGTAAATCTAACGCGTGAGACGAATACTGAAACAAATGAGTTGTTTGACGTTTTTATTTGTAAACGAGGAGTGGGAAACCCGTATAGGTAATCTAAACCACTGTGATGTACGTGATGAGAAAGCTTAGTGATAAAACATGAGTTTTTAAAGGACTTGCTTTGATATAGTGTCGTGCAGTTCAGTAAGCTTCGATGGATTCGTTGAACATGGAACCTTGGTACTGATTTTATTTTTTTTTAATCATCAAATCTTTCCGCTCTTGGCGGAGCGGAAGGGAGTGTCAGACTTCTACTAACTAAACCCATCCATGTTCCTTCTTTGCCCTTTGTGTTCCAGGGCCGCGGTATCTCTTTCGAACAGTCCAGCAGCCCTGGCAGGCATTGCCCCTTGCGGACCCCTTCCTTGTTGCTGACATCTCTTTAAGGCGCGCCTGGAACACGAACGCGCCGTCGACACGGCCTATCGTCATAAGACGGCCGGACGGCGAGCTAGCCCATTACTCACCGTCCAGCTTGGTACTGATTGTGATACACATTCTTTTGACATCAGTAGACTTAATAAAATGAGAACTAGGCAAGACTCGTCTTCACCTGAAAGAGAAAATACGGAATTTGCGAAACAGAGGAAACGTTTCAAAGAATTCTAGAATCGTGCAAGATTTTGATAGTAATTTCTTAAAGGATGATATATTTGTAAATGACAGTACAGTTTACCTTAATTAGGAAAGAAGTTAAAGTCTATACCCGTAAAAAAAATTGAATTTTCAATTTATGCTAATAAATACGGATGGCTTTCAGAGTAGGAGAAGACCTGCGAGTAGACGAAGTAATGGGGTGACTATGATTACTAAGAAAGAGATGAAGGTTAACAGAGACGTAGGGAAGACGAAGACAAGCCTCGCTGAATCCAAATAAATCATGATAGGTAAGAAAGAAGACGAAAAAGGAAAAGGCAAGAATATAGTCATGATGATGACTTGTCAAAAAAATGTAAGGCCACAAGTAACAAAACTTTTGTAGCTGTGTGTCGCAAATGTCTCAAGTACTGACCTGAACTGAATACTGCCATTACATTCATGATTCATGCGAGAACATGCACAGAAGCATTGCTCTCTTATACGAATAATTGAATGGAAATGATCTCGCTGACACAGTATTTTTACTTAGTAAACCTTGAAAAATCCACTCGGATCGATCTTTTAGTTAAGCCGTGCTTACCTAGGTTGGTCTGTGGATAGGTGACCACCCATTACATACCGAGTTTCCTCCGTACCTCGGAAAGCACGTTAAGCCGTTGGTCCTAGCTGTCATTTGTAGATCTTTGACAGTCGTTAAAGGTCAGTGGCCCAAGAAGTCTGACAAACAGTCTTACCAAGGGGTGTCGTATTACCCAGTACTAACTGGGTTGTGGAGGTCAGATAGGCAGTCGCTCCATGTAAAATACAGGTACTCACCTGCATCCGGTCAGACTGGAAGCCGACCCTAACATAGTTCGGAAAAGGCTAGGCAGATGATGAAACCTTGAAAAGGCGTTCTTGTTTTGGTGCCTCTCCAATTACTTGTGCTTTGGAAAACCTGAAAGCCGCGGATGTGGTGACTGTAGTTTTTGATCATTTTAAGTCATCTTTGAAAGAAAATATTCTGAAGGAAATGGAACAGTAAATTTCTTTTAATCAAAGGCGAGCAAGTTCTATGATGAAAAAATGCTTCAAATTGACGAAGATGAAAGAAAAGTGTTTTCAAAAACTAACAGTCGGCAAAACAGTAACCACGCGTATGAGGTCACCTTTTACAAAACACAATTTCAATGCGGTGGTCTATTCGGAAATCAAACCACATTACAACTTGTAGTGCATACATAATTCGATGATTCATCATACATTGTAAGTCAAGCTGTCTGTTACGACTTCTTCGAACCAGTTTCCTAACGTCTTTTCTCACGTACGCTTCATCATGCACATGAAACGTACGTTACACACTGGTACTTACACATGTAAGTACCTGTGAGGAAGAACATTGCGAAAAATTTAATCCCGAGGCTTTGGGGATCCCTACATTGATATATTGAGTCGAAGCAATGGTGTTAAATAAGACAGTAACTGCTGTCAATGCCCTTCCTTACTGATGCTTTTAATACATTGCCAACTATGGTACGTTGAATTTTGTCATTTTAGCGATATGATTGTAAGTAGTCAACGTCACTAGCACTAGCTGTCATTTTCATTTCAAAAACTGTTACTGAAGTGTTTCTAACATGATCAAGTCAAAGGCTTCAATGACCAAATAGACAAAACTTGGGTTGCTTTAGATTTTAATCCGCGGAACAAACATCAGTATCTTTGTCATGGAATAGCCTAGAAACTGCTGCAAAATATTTATTAATTTGTGTAGATCGCAGTAAATGCACTTCCTCTTCCTAGCACCGTCCCGTTTTCGGGGTCCCATTGCCGGCTAAGTGGCGGATACTGAGATCACCGTGGAAGCAAATGCAAAAGCATGTAATTGCTCGGTGGAATTAAATCGAGGCAGACCGGAAAACGAACTGTATATTTTATAAGACAAATCTTTATTAAAAATTGTTTTAATAGTTTCTAGATTTCCGTATTGGAAGTAACCTTCCGAGTTCCAATTATTTACATACGTATTTGGGTTTTGGTTGATATTTCGATGGTTGCCGTGTTTATTGTTTTTTGGGACCGCTTGATAGTCGAAATGAAGATCTCTTCATTTTCTCTTCATTTTTTCTACCAAGCTGTCCCATGTTGAGGATTTTCAAAAGTAGAGACTTTTCGGTTTATTAAGAAAAATGTGCAATTGAATCCACAACGTTGAAGTAAAGGGCGATTCCAAGGCATATATATTTGCTAGTTAATCCTCCGAATTTCTGAAGATGTTCATCTTCAGAAAAAAACTACACTACAACTACAAGTAGTGCTATTAGACTAAATTATACAAAGCTTCTACTTTTGAGGTTCTAAAACTACTAAATATCCTTAGGTAAAAAATCATTCAGTTCTACTTTTATAGATATTGCACAGTAGTAACCTTTAACCCCATGTGATACGGATGAAAATGGCGCCAAACCGCTAGGATTTAGCATAAAAGGTTGCCGATGCCACAGAACACCCACGTCGTGTCAAAGTTTAGGTTTTTAGAGCCCATTTGGTACAGTGAGAAAACCCTTGATTTGGTTTCATTAACATAAACATCTGTGGGCCTGATATGTGTACTAGAAGTATACCCGAAAACAGTAAACATCATTCTACCGTCGCGTACAACAGGTGCACTGCACCTACGATCATTAATTTTAAACTCTTCAGTTTAACGTGAAAGGCCTTGAGCGAGTACAGTCACGATCAACAATTATAAATTATCGTTTTTACGCTGTGAAATCGGTACCAATAAAACCTCTATGCTCCAAATGATGCTCTTTGCGATTGATTGAACGCGATGGTGCTTTCACTTCGCATCAAATCGCGAATTAAAATATCTGAGGTACGACATTCGAGTGTCGTAAATTTTTTTTTATTGATTTTGGGGTACCGTTGCTACTGTAAATTTTGTTCATAGAAACTAAACCATCATGATGATGTACGCTATTATTATGTATGTCTTTGTTACATGCCATATATAGTAAGTACAGTTAGACTCAAATAAATCTTCGGCATTTGTCAGCAAACCATTGACTGTTGTCAAACTCATCCTAACTAGACAATTGTTGCACTTATAAAAAGAAAAGTAATCAAAGGTTTACTTGAATTCCATTCTAAAAATATGATTTAAAATGCTTGACAAAAATTTACAAAATTTAGAAGGAAAAGCATTTAAAAAAATATCGAAGCTGCACAACGGAACCCACACTCATCTCGTTTTATTACACACTTTTTTTGTAGTTAGTCGGCTGGCAATTTGCATAAAGTTCCAAGTAGCTGCCTGGTTGACGGTGGTTGGCGGCGCGTCGTAAAACGGACGACCATAAAAGAAACACCTTTTTGCTTATAAAAGATGTCGTTGTTTTGCACTGAATTAATATATGTGATTGTATTATCTTGAACAACAGTTCGTGTAAAGTGGCGTTTTACGCTGTTCGGTTGAAAGTTTTGATGCTCTTTTTACTTTGATCTGTGGTGTTTTTGATGTTGACGTCCATATTTTTTGTGTCATCAAATGTTTTGACATTAATGAAGTAAAGTTTTCTTCATCTCAATTTTTGGGATCGATATTGGACGTAGTTAAGCGAAAAGGATCCAATCCACAACATGGCCAAAAATGACTTTAGTTCACAAACTGATGCTAAATGTTGATACTATAAGCCGCATGTACGTGTGGGTTGGTTCTAAAGTTGATAAAAATGATAACCTTTTGTATTTTGGTTGGATCTTTTTACTGGCTGATAGTTTCGATATTTAAGCATTAGTTTGATGCATTAAAGTAATTTTTGGCCATGTTGTGTATTGGATCCTTTTCGCTTAACTACGTCCTCAGAAGGTTTTCGTCAAACGCCACAATGGCCATCATCAAAATCTATCGATTTGTCTTGCGAGTTATACTTACCTTCTGTCTGTCACGCCTTCAATACTTTATCATCCATCAGTCCAGTCAATGAACGATTATCTTTTATATCTTTATTACTGTCGAAGAAAGAAGTCTATTGTCCAATACAAACAGCTTTTTCAAATAACAGCAATCTTGCAAGACTTACAGTAGTATCGAATAAACTACCCATTAGTGTTGATGTCGAATGGCTACTCAATATAGAAATACATTGGTAATATGCATGTTGTACCAATGAATGGTTGTTAGTAGCTTAATGTGGCAGGTGCTTCAGGTATTTTTGCTTTAGAAAATGCAGTAATAGTAATGTTTGGTTTATGAGTAGCTATAATCTTATTCAACTGACTCCCTCTTTGGTCTAGTGGGTTGCAAGCGCAACTGCTGAGCATGAAGTCCTGGGTTCCGTTCCCTGGTCGGGCAAAGTGTTATTGAGTTTTTCCATCAGGAATTTCTCAGTAGCAGTCACGGCGTCTGGATTTGTGCCCGGTTCATGGCAATGGGCTCGCCCCTTTTACATAAGACTTTAACATAACTGGCGAAATGTGGATAAACGCACGATGGCCAATCAAGCTAAACAAAACCAGTTTATGCGGATCTCTCATTGTATAGAAAATCTATACAAAGCGAGGCCAAGTTATACTGGAAATGTACAGCTCCATGTGCCGCCGTGTGTACTAATAGGTACGCCTTTGCGAACCCTTCGGAGATTACAGGCGTGATGTTATCTTATTGAAGTATATCGTCTTCTTCTTTAAATTAGGTGTAGTATGCTCTCGTTTGACTATTTTTATTGTTTTAGATTAAGGATTCATGGACAAAACTGGATAATGCTTAGCAACTCTTATTCCAGGGAGATTCACGACACCATTTTATTTTTTTTTTAATACGGTGCCTCACATTAGGAATTTCTCCTGTATCGTGGGTGCATTTACAAACATTTAAATTCACATACACAAACAGCCAGACCCGGAACAACTACCTGTAGGCCGTACAAATATTTGTTCCGTGCGGGAATCGAACCCGCGACACGAAGCGCAGCAGTCAATTGCTCAGCCACTGCGCCAACCGTGGCAATCATTATATCTTGGTCTCGATACTAACTCTTGCGCTTATACAACTTGACCGAGAAACCAAAATGACGATCGTTAATTTTATAAAGTTACGTATACAAGTTGATTGTGATGGTATTTCAGTTTTGTAGCCCTCCTACAATTGATCAGGAAATTCCAAAAAGTTTCAAAAAGAAGCATCGTTCGAATCCTGTCATTGAGATGAATGAATTAATCATCATCAAGACAGAAAATCAATTTGATGTACAGTCGCCAGTACATCAAGCTATTACAATCTGAAGCATTAGGTTCAAGGTTCATCATCTGCCTAGCCTTTTCCCAACTATGTTAGGGTCGGCTTCCAGTCTAACCGGATGCAGCTGAATACCAGTATTTTACATGGAGCGACTGCCTATCTGACCTCCACAACCCAGTTAGTACTAGGTAATACGATACCCCTTGGTAAGACTGGTTGTCAGGCTTTTTGGGCCACTGACTACCTATAACGACTGTCAAAGATCTACAAATGACAGCCGGGACCAACGGCTTAACGTGTTTTCTGAGGCACGGAGGAAACTCGGTATGTAATAAATAAAATAAATATTTTTTTTTTTTTTTTTTTCAGACCGCACCGTTCCATGTAGTTAGTACAACACACAACTTAGAAACTAGTGTTAGTACTTACATCTATCAGAAAAAGGAATAATTATTATTTATTAAACGCCACAGGTGGCATGTAGGCGTACCCAATGCCCCAGTATGTGGCTGTCCCACCTGTCCGCTATAGTGCTCAGGATGCTGTTGGGGCTGACGCGTACCCTGCGCATGATGGAGGCGCATCGCTTGCGCATGATGGCGTGAAAGCCATCTATGCCCGCTTCTGCGAACATGCCGGAAGCACTGCAGTAGCGCGGCAACTCCATCAACACCCTGAATGCATTATTGTATTGCACGCGCAGAGCGCTGTATACCCCCTGCGACCCACAGACTGCATGTTTAGAACGACTGACCCACCCATCCACAGACCAACCTAGGCAAGCACGGCTTAACCTAAAGATCGACCCGAGTGGCTGTAATTATTTAGCCACGAGCTCCTCAAAATTTGAAAAATTTTACAGTTTCGGGTAACTTGATGTGCTGACGTCTATGGCTTCCAACTTTTTTTTTTGTTACTGTCAATAATTATTATCTAGAACCTCGTAATGACGTCAGAGCAAATGACATCATACGGCAGCTGGTTACCACAACTTGTTACATTTAACATAAATGGTTATCTGCAAGGCTATCAAACACCAGTACACCGTAGGAATGAATCATTTTTGCAAAAAACGACGTAGAATATTCCAAATTATGTTACGGTTATAATTCCGATTTTGGTATAGGCACGACTGATCGTAACTACCCATATTTTTTTGAATAACTTAGTTTTAACCTCAAGTTCAAGCTAGATTATTTGACCTTGTATTCAGTGATTGATCAAAACAATTTACTCACATACTTTAGCCGTTGGTCCCGGCTGTCATTTATAGATCTTTGACAGTCGTTACAGGCAGTCAGTGGCCCGAAAGTCTGACAACCAGTCTTACCAAGGGGTATCGTACTAACTGGGTTGTGGAGTTCAGATAGGCAGTCGCTCCATGTAAAATACTGGTATTCAGCTGCGCCCGATTAGACTGGAAGCCGACCCCAACATCATAGTTGGGAAAAGCTAACCTTTTCCCAACTATGATGTTGGGCAGATGATGATGATTTCGATCCAATAATTACTTTCATAGAACTTTCTATTAAGAATCTTATTAATAGTACAGTGGTCCCTATGGATCTTGTGACCGATGGGGCCGTTAGGGTAGAAAAATGCACTTTTTTTTTTTCATCTGTTTAGGTGTCTAAAGATCCGGCCGTCTTATGACGACAGGCCGTGTCGACGGCGCGTTCGTTTTCCACGCGCGCCTCAAAGAGATGTCAGCAACGATGTAGGGGTCTGCAAGGGCCGTTGCCTGCCAGGGCTGCGGGACTGTTCGAAAGAGATACCGTGGCCTGGAACACAAAGGGCAAAGAAGGAACATGGATGGGTTTTAGTCAGCACAAGTCTGACACTCCCTTCCGCTCCGCCCATAGTGGGGGGGGGGGGGTCATTTGATGATTTCCCATCCGAAAACAAAAAGAAAAAAAAAAGGTGTCTAAGGAAATAAATATGAAAATGGCAGGCACATTGAATAGACAGACGACTCAAAAGTTTCGAACAAGCGGCACTCTGATTCTATGACTTTGGGAGCACAAGATCATGCCATGGAAATATGTTTTTTTTTTTTTTAATATTAATATTAATATTATATTAATATTTTGAGGCAAGATTTAAATAAATATATTTTTTAATTGAAATAAGTTTAATGAACAGGAATTCAGCCACGTTTTCCAATAAGAGGCGTCATTATAAGGACCCCATATTGTTTTATTAGTACTTGAAATAATTTGATTGACATTTTCTAAGGCCAAACGTGTTTGAATCATTATTTCGACATACCTATGTTTCTATTTTTGATAGGTAACATCCTGTTTTTGATCATTTGTACTGATGGACTGGTTCGTCGGTCTAGTGGTCACCAGCAACACTGCTGAACATGAAAGGCTTGGACTGTTATTGGGTGTTTGTCAGTCGCAGTTTGGAGTTCGTGGCAATAGGCTTACCCCTTATTATTATTTATTTATTTCAGAGAATCTCCATTTAGTTACATTAATATATATCACAAAAACATAAAAACTTAAAATATTAGTGTGTTAGTATCACAAAAATGTACCTAAAAATATGGTAGTATTTTTAGTACCTATATCTAACTCATGCCTATGGCTGTCCTTATCCACTGATTCTGGAAAGGACAGAGAAAACGGGCAGCAATCGCATTTAGAATGCTGTTGCTACTGCTTCGTAGACGTTGCAGCAAGGAGTTTGCTTTCTTGAGCATGATGGCTTGAAAACCATCCGTACGCGCTTCAGCAAACATACCAGACGCGCTGCAGCGCCACGGCAGCCCCAACAGCACCCTAAAAGCGTTATCATACTGTGTGAAGGCTGTGTAGGTTCGCTGTGTATGCTTATTACATGGGATTTGAAATACCTGACCAATTTTAATGTACAAGTTAGATCACACCAATTCAACTTTGATTTGCCAATGGTGAAATTTAATTCGGCCAATTCATTTATGTTTCGATTTATTTCGTCAATTCGGTGTTTTAATGCTATAGGCGTCATTAAACATGTTTTTAAGGTTTGATTTTCATACGTGCTAAAGCTGTTAAAAGGCGTTTTCTAAACATAAATTGTTTTTTTTTTCGGTTTGTTCAAGTTACTTAAGCCAAGCTTAAGTCATGATCAAAGTCGTAAATAACGTTTGACTTCAAACGATAAATTCAAACAGGCTTTTTTCTATCGCTAATTTTATTTGTTGCGCAACTTAATTACTTCGAAGCTCTTTGGAAGAAATATTTCTTATACTTGACATCTTAATTGAAGTTTATTGTGTTACATTAATAAGAATATCACCTGTTGTCGGACTTCGACTTATAATTTCATAAAATTATAGGAATTTAATGTTGCTATGCTGTGTTTTGAAATGTTACCCTATAATTCATTGGTCTTTGGAAACGCAAAGGTCATTATTGCAAATTATTTTGTGGAGAACGAACGCGTCATTACTACGTAGTTATTGATAATTATGGTTTGATTTTGGATTTTGTCTTTATTAACGTATTCATGTTGGTTTGTCATACATTGGGTTTTAAAAGAAGTCTTGACGATTATAACTTGGTTTTGCATTATGTGTAAAATATTATTATATTTTACACATAATGCAAAACCAAGTTATAATCGGTGGAGCTAAATTATTTATTTATTTATTTGAGAAAATACTTACAACATAATAGATAAATTCAAGCTATTGCACAGTAAAAAGAAACATATTTACAATAAGGAATGATAAAATATTAAAAAAATACTTTAAAAAATTGTGGCACACATTGTTAGAATCTGGTATTGACTAGCATATACAAAACATGTGCAATTCTGACAATATACATACGTACGGGTCGAATTGATAGCCTCCTTTTTTTGAGGTCGGTTAATAAGAAGAAAAAATCATCTACTCGTATATGTAAAAACTTGAAACATAAAGTTGTTACATTTGGAATTACTTTTACATGACATAACATCACGCCTGTAATCCCCGAAGGGTTAGGCAGAGGTGTACCTAACAATACACCTACATTTCGTCATTTATGTTTAAGACCCATGTAATAGGGGTCGAGCCTATTGCCACCAACCAGGCACAAATCCAGAGTCCGTGGCTGCTACTGAGAAGTTTCTGATGGACAAACCCAATAACACTTTGTCTGACCTAGGAATGGAACCCAAGACCTCACGCTCAGCAGTCGCGCTTGAGACCACTAGACCAACGAGGCACGAGGCAGTCAAGTCGAGGCATTTGCTCTTATTTCTTTTTAAACTTATTACTGCTTAAAATAATTATTATTTTGTATTCTTCTTTTACCGATGAAAAGTTGCTGGCTTTAAAACACTTACCTAAAACTTAAGATACTTACTCTGAGAAAGATTCTGCTGGCGTGTATTAGAGGGTTGGGGTTAACGCAACCCGTTTGTAGGTTGTACCAGTTTAGAGAACAGTTAACCTGTTGAGACAACTTGAATTTTGTTGAATTTTTTTTTTATTCCTAAATTGTTTTGGAATAAGGTACTTGTAAGTTGAGGTTTTCGGGAAATAAAATGACAAAAACAAATTCTTATCTGTCATCATAATTTATTATTTAATTAATTATTATAAAAATACGAATTTACATACGTATAGTAATTCACTTAATTACATGTGAGCAATAACTAGAAAACTATTTAGTTGAGTCTGCGTTGTTCTAACTAAAGGCTTTATTTCAACATTTTTATAATGCTTTTAATTATTTATTAATTTATAACAGTTCAGTTTCATTAATTTATTATGAAAATTCTTCAACAAATACTATTGTTCGTAATTTAAAATTAACAATCAATCAACTATTTTAAATTAAATCTAACAATGAAATAATTTATTTACATCTTATAAACACTAAATCTTAAATTAAATCACGATTATCAATAAAACTGCTTATTGCCCGACAAAACTAACATTCTCAAAAATTAAACTATGAAATAACTAAATAATAAATAACAGCAGTAATAAGAACCAGTCAATTCTTAATATTTTAAATCTAACTGCTAAATTAACTAAATTACTTAAGAAGTATAATAATTACAAATCAGCACTGATGGATTCAAACAAGAGAAAATCACACAAACAACTGTTTTGTTCGTCGACATCCAACTATAAAACGATAAAATAAAAAATAATCGCCTAAACTATTTTCTTCGATAAACTAAATTTTTAAAATTTGGAGGTAAACAAAACACTGCACAAACAAACCATATGAGATCTTTACGAAAACCAAATCCACGTTGCGAATACGTACAAACATACCTCTAGAAATTTTACAATGTGTATAATCGAAACTTGGACTAATAATACTTCTGATTATAGTTAATCTAAAATTAGGTACACATACAATTTCATATCTTAAATCTCTCTAGAAATGCACCTATACAATCAATTAAGTACCACTGCCCACAGAGATATCGTATTACAAGAACTCTTCCTACAATGTAACTAAACAAAATAAGGCAACACGTCTCTAAAGGCTAAACTTTATTGTAATCTATACTACGCAATCTCATTTGCGTACAGTAACTCTTCACAGACAGCGGCGCTTGTTAATATTTCATCAGCGTCTCATAATATCTTCTATACTGAAGCCTTTCTTTGGGCCAGTCGATGTGCTCGTCCCAGGTTTTGGATTAGTAGGCGGTTGTATCCCAACAATGTTCTTTATTCCACTTGTTATGAAACTTGAACTGCCCTCTTCTGGATCTTTCTGTCCATCCTTACAATTGGTGACGTGAGTAGAAGTACAAGGAGTTGTGTCTTTAGGAGGCGCATGTTTTACTATCAAGTCTTGTGCAACAGTTTGCTGTGGTCCCAATATCGGGTGAGGAACAGGACCGTACGCCATTTGAGGATGAGGCGGTGGCAAAGGTATCCCAAACTTATGATACGATGGCATTCCCATTATAGTCGGTGGCATTCCAACTACGACCTCTCCATTACCTAGCGGGTGCCGAGGCATAGTCAAGTTTGTAGGCTCAGGTGATCGACTCCGATAAACACCTGCGCAAGTTCTCACATTATCTCCAATGTCAGGTGGATGACTTCTCTTTCTGAAGGGGCTCAGGTACATACCAGAAGGCCCAGGATCTTGCGAACTTGCCATTTGACCCATCTTGGATGGATCAGGAGGTACGACTTGGTGAAGATCTCTTCGTATTTGTAGCTGAGGATGTCTTACTTGTTGTTCAGGAACTTCATTATAACGCATCTCTTTTTCTATAATCTCTTCGGAAGTATACCGCCGTTTTTCGTATAGATCTGACGGCATTCGCATATGTTTCTCTTGGTGTTGCGGGCGCATGGTGTACGGACTCGCTCTGTCTTTCTGCTCATTGTGGTGGCAGTGAGTACGTTCTACCGGAGAAGGCGACGTCCGTCTTTGCGGTGGTCTTTCTTCACTTTGCTCTCTTCCAATACTTTCGATCGACGACGATCGGGCTCGTCTAACAGGGGAATGTTCAGGGGACGATAGATCAGGATCTTCATCATCAAATCCAGGTTCAATTGGCGATCCCGGTCTACCAATATCTTCTTCGCCTACATCTAGAACATCACCTGGTGGTACGTCACCAACTGCATGCGTCAACGCATGTCTCCTCAAATCGCAGTTTCTTCTGAATACTTTCCCGCAAGAGTTGCATTCGTAAGGCTTGTGATCGGTGTGGGTGAGCAGATGAGTCTTGAGGTTTGACCGTTGATTGAAGCTTCGGCTGCAAACTGGACATTTGTGAGGTGACTCCTCCATGTGGAGGATCTTGTGTACTGCCAGCGTCCTCGACTGGCAGAATCCTTTCCCACATTCTGTACACTTGAATGGTTTCTCCTTGGAGTGTATGTACCTGGAACAATGAAAGAGAAATTAAATTCCTGTGCTATATTTAGCATCGTATCGGGATTAGAGTGTTCCTCGGGAACGTTTTAATGATTCGCACCATAAAATATCGTGGTTTAATTAAATGTCGGAGTAGAGGCGGAGTGAATTCGAACACAAGTTTCGCTGATAATATGAAACGCGCTTTATTTATGGTACGTAACAATACGTAGGTATCCGAAACGGGTTTTGATTGGATTTGGAGGCGTTCATTCATTAAGAGAGGAACGACCTTTTGTCGTCGACAGTATTTCATTGTCCGCTACTAAAGTGAGTAGATGTCACTTGAGATAATACAATAACTGTACGGGTATTCAATACAATGTAATAGTAAAATTTTAATGTCGGCGACCACTATACTGTTCAGTCGCGCCTTGAACGTGATCCGAGTAACATGAGCCTTTAGTCTCAAGGCGAGCCCGACGACGTCGCATGCGTTCAGAACGTACAGCCTCACCATTTTTTGAAGACCTCCGCTAATTCTTTTCACTTCCCCGTATCTTTAATGAATCGCGAATGTTGGAGGGGAATGGGAAGGTCATGTTGTATTGGTTCCGTTCCACAAGAGTTCCAGTCCAACCGAATCGAATTACGTTAAAAGCATTTTGTGGCCAATCGCTGCGATTAATATTATTAACAGCGGCTATATTGGATTACTAGTGACCATCTGCTTTATGGCTTGTAGGTAGGCGAGCGATGTGAAAATAGTGTTTTATATTCCTCTTAGATGTGTACGAAGCTCAAGTACATTTTATATAGCTATACTTTATTTATGGCGAACGATTCGTCAGACGGGTAAATTTTGAGCATAATTATTAGATTATGCGTCTCTTTTTTAAGGAAATCGATCGCCGACTGGTCGACACTTTGCGTGACCAGAGGGCTGGCTCTTTCTGTGGCCAAAGATTTAGCATTGCCATTCAGCGTGGCAATGCTGCCAGTCTTCTGGGCACGTTTCCAGATGACAGCGATGCGTAGGAGTACTTTAACGCCTAAGTGTCCTATTGTTGTCGTTGTTTAGATGTTTATATTTTCTTACTTTTAGTATTATTTTTATCATTACTTTAGTTGTATTTGTAGTCTGTATACAATGCACATAATATAATTTTTTATTATTAGATTAAGTTACGTGTTTTTAAGTTCAATGAAGACTAACTGATAATGTATGACTGGCTAGATAAATAAAAGAGTTCCAGAATACTGATGGTAATTTTAAATTACACTCTAAACCGTAATATAAAGAAATTATCAGCCATTTTTCTTGCATGACTTTTATAATTGCATTCCAATGATGTTTTTATTTGAGGAAACACACTCAGGCGAGGTCGGTATAAGAATTAATAAAGGAAGTATTGAGAGCTTCGTGTAATCATGTTAATAATACGCTTGCGCTCTGTCCATGTAACTTAATAAAACGGAAAGATGGTAAAAACTTGATTCGTTAAGGTAAGGTAAACTTGAACTTGGAAATTTTATATTGTTATTATAAAATGTAAATATTTGTACATACATGCATAAAGGAATAAGATATTAAGTAGATAGTTTAGAAAAAACTGTTTACACATAGAGTAACATTTGTATTACTTCAAATGAACTGTGACTACTTATGCTATAAGTAGCTCCGATTGAAACAAGTGCACATTTAAAAACAGAAAAAGTACCACTTCATCTCAAGCATTTCTTAGTAATCTTAGTTCATTGACTTGATACCAATCTCAAAAAGAACGCTAAAGAATTTAGACGACTTAGACACGATAGACTTACAAAACAATCCAGCTAGCGACACAAAGTCCGTAGACCAAGTTAATCATGAGAAACTGAACAAAAAACGTAATGAAGATGATTTGAGTCCAGTCCGTTTAATGATGATGACTCCGAAAATTCTTTGGCTTGTCATGCAAAGAATGCGTCGCGGGGACGCTTAGTTACATAAGGTAATAACCGGTTAGACATTATAGGAATAGATGACAGAAAGTCTCATTCAAAAGAAGGTCGTAGTGGTGACTGGGTTACTACTGAAGACATAGATGTTGGTTACGAAGCTGTTGGTGGAACAGATGAAAATGCAAAGATGATTAAAAAGTTAATACAAATCGTTGAGGTAAGTAAAAGAGTGAAGATGTTATTATCATAACATCTTCAACTTTGAAGAACGGCTTTTGAGGAATTACCTATGATATAAATGATATATTCAAATGAATTAACGCAATTGAAAGATAAATGCACAATATGACGACACAAACTAACAATATTCTCTCATTGTAAGTATGAAAGAACATGAATGAATACTATGTAAAATATTGTAGGTTTACACTCGTAAACCCTTTACGTCTTCTAGTGCAATTCTAGCTTTACTGCCTGTTCTTGTAAATGTAAGATATATTATTACCATCCACATTAAGTTGATGATCGATAAATATCTAAATAAATCCATAAAGTTAGCATCTATATCGTAATCGAAATCTTTTATCTCTATGCAGCGGTATCATTTATATGTATTCACTTTCGAGTGGCCGCGGCAGTGAAATATTGTTATGCCCAAAATTTAATTCCGAGTTTATGATAGAAATCGATTCCATCAAATCGATTGAGGCAGTTATCCATAAACATCACGAGAATACAAAAAAAATGACGATGCCTGGTGTGTGAGTATGTTTGTGTGTTGAAGTTTAGCGCGTCAACTTATTGACTAATTTAGATAAAGCAAATAGGATTTGTTTATGAAGAAAAATATGTTTGAACCGAAACAGAAATATTATGGGATTCGCTGAGACGTTAAACAATTCAAATTCTCATAATGCTAACGCAGAACATGCTAAGTTAAAGCTACCATCACAAGAATATTCAACCAACATAACTGAACCGGATTCCGTCATCCTATTGGCTGCAAGGAACACAATAACCTATTTCCTCACAAAATAGCAATACGCTGTAAGTTTGTAACGTTCAATTGTGTTGTATACGGAACTCTAAAAGGAGTAACGACCCACACTGCCAATTACACGGATTGTGCACGCATTTTACTTCGCTCTTGTGTTCGCACATTCGATTCTTAGAAAAGCAAAAAGTCCAGTTTTTATTCTCATACCTAAATGTTACAAGTTACAACAGAAAATATTTTTAGTCTCGACTCTGGGCCCTAGAATTTTATTTTTATGCTGTGTAGTTGATCAATAACAAATTGCAGTAGCAAAGCAAAATTACACTATAGTTTCTGACTTCATCTCGCCCTACATTTATTGATACGCCTGAAGAGATAGTCATGATAAGCTAGACCTTCAACAGAATTGACATAAGCTTTAGGCTACGTGATGGTTCATGCATTATTGACTTTGTCATTATCATTATCACTGATTTTGCTGGTTAGGTTAGAGATCAGCAATATTATTTCTATTGCACTCAATTGTGTGATGCTTTACAAAAATAAATATACTACAACACAATGTTTTGCAAAAAGAGCTTTTAAGATTCCAAAATCCAAACAGAACTGCGCTAAAATTCTAGTTATTGAACATTGATTTAGAAAATTGATCAATCAAAAATCTCATTTGCCGTTTTATTCATTCCAATATTTATGAGAATCGATTTCCGTATATTATAATTAATACTGACCTTACTAAATTTTATTGATGATTTATACGCTATCGAACAATCATGCGTTGCCAAAAACGGATGTTTTAACTTAAAAATCATTCAAGGGCTTGCCCATATCAAGGACTGTAGTTGTAATTACTGTTAAACTTCCTCATAATTGCAGAAATCTCAATTTTGGTAATTAAGGTAACGCCCACACTCAATTCTGTGTTTACTTTGAAGGTTATCAAGCTTCTCCATAGTTATCCAATATTTGATTGGTTATGATAAAATCTTATACTCATTTAAATTTTGGAATCTTGTTAAAATCAAACAGCCATAGTTTCGCAAATGCGATTTCATTGAAATCTTACCACTCTATAACCAGTAACACCTGATAGGTACAAGATATTACATTAGGACACTACATCTCTGCATGGATTACAGGCAAGTCGATACTGTTGCGACAGTTTTTTTTCAAGCAGGTGAGGCAGAATGTCAAGTGAGAACATTAAAAATGTCAACATTACGTGCGCCGCGTCGGCACAACTCAAAGCCTCGCAGGAGTAAAGTGTAAGCTTTTATACCCGTCACAAATTGTGCATAAATAGTTACGGTTTACTTACAAGTGTGGCTGTACCTATAAAGGTAATTAATGGTAATACATTCCACTTATTTTGACACGATTATAAAGTAAATAACATCGAAAAATCGAACGAAAAAGATGATACAAGTTAGCTGGTGGAAGTTATAAAAGCTAAAGATAATACTAAAGATGAAGCTGTAATAGATTCCAAAGAGAAAGCCGTGTTTAAAGAACAAACAAACAAATTCATGAATGAAGAAGGGAAGGGCGCGAACTTGCCATCGCATCGTCACGCAAATATTGTGTAGTGACTGACGGACGGAGAGACCGGTTTTAATGTACACACGGCTAGTCCAAACACCCACGTTGTGTATTAAGATTTTGAAGTATTATTAGATAATGGATGGACCTTCTAAAATTTATGATAGATTTATGTACTGGGTTGGGATGAGGATAAAAATTATAGGATATACAAGCTTAATACTAATCTGTTCGGACAAAATTGCTTTGACATTGCTAGAGGACACGATAATTAATAGTATAGTCAGAGTTTATTAATATATAACTTAAGGGTATCTTCCGAATGTTCTGATTTTATAACATTGAAGTCATCAATAACGAAGCCGGTTATCGATCTGTGTTCAGTTTACGATGAGAAAGAACAGTGTTAAACATAAAAACATGGAACACAACATATAAAAGTTACATCGATAGATGTAGAGAAAAAGTGTTCCAATTAAATAAAAACCTGATATTTTAATATCGAAGCCGAAATTACTTCCAATAAATTTTAAATATCTAATGAACGCGATATCTTCATTTTAAAATGAATCGAGAGCCACGATCGAAATCTTATGATGACGGATTCGGAAACACCAGTCAAACAGCTTTACTAACATCAGAGAGACCGACACCAGATTCAAATTAACAAGGCAATTACCAGGTTACTACGAAAACGTTTGATGCGAACCAACTAAAACTATAAAACACACGATTGCTGGTTAAATGGGTAAACCCCGAAAACAAAACAAAATGGTAGACCAAAGAAAAGTTTAATCTAAACCACCCAAAATTGGTAAATGTCACAATAAACATTCATTCGGAAGTTACAACGACAAAAAATACAGATTAAAATAAAAGAATTGGGACAAACGTAAAGAATACACATAATTTATGACATAAACAAATCTTACCCTCCCAGGCATCTTATAGTACCAGTTCGATCAATTCTGACGTTAAATAAAATATAAGTAACGTCTGTCTCTTCTTATTATGCTCCGAGATAAGGATCGCGATGGACAGTCGCTCAGAACCCCATCAAGACACGGAGCGAAGATTAAAAAACTTTGACTCCAAATTACAGAGAGGACCGAGATCCCGCGCTAATGGGCTACATTAAAAATATTTCCATTACGGTTGCCGGCCGGATAATGTGTTTTGGAACACACTTACAAGAGATGGCGCCGGTGTAGGAAACAGGCAATGTGACTCATGAAACGAACAATAAAACGGTAATAACTTGAATTGATAACAACGACATAACGCTCTCAGAAGTGGCTATTGAATATAAAGCGTCGGTCACTTAAACTAAAATGTCTAAAAATGTTGACGCTCTTTTTTCCGCTGGAAATGTAATTGGTTAGGCCGAGAAACCATTTGCGAGTGCGGAAACAGGTTCTTAAAGTGTTCTCGTTTCGTTTAACAAGCTGCAATGTAAAGCCGATGTGACAGAATTGAGAATACAAACTCAAACAAAATTTTGGGTCACTTTATTTTGGAGCCCATGTTCTTGAAATAATGCTCCTTATCTTTAAATTGAACCGATATTAATGTAGGACTAGTGGCGTTTAAAACTAAGAATATAAAAGAAATATTTCGTCTACCGATCCGGGTCGAAATAGTTTTTTTCCAATTCAATCGTGTTTGAGATTGCCTATCGAACAACGTTCGAGAGGTTGGTAACGGATGCACATAGGGGTATTTTGCTAATCTACGCGGCCAAAATTATTTTATGTTCTTATTCTTTTCTAAAGGATATAACTTAGTAGAAAAAATACTTTTGGTGATTTATAAAGACGCTATATCACTAAATATTCACTATAATAACATTTTTAAGAAGTAAATGTAAAAAAAAAATATCTGTCGAGTTTATTTTTTATTATTATTGGTTTTCTTCCTCGCTCTCTGAAGAATCAACATTGGGTTCCCCAGGCACGAGAAGCGCGATAGTTTCTTGTAAAAAACACTTCATTTTTCTTCTTTTTAAGCTTCTCATGCAACTTATAAGAGGGTCTGATGTCAAAAGCAACCGATTCAAAATATCTCTGTTGCAGTTTTCTCGTGAAAATTTTCGGGCAAAATCCTGGCGATATAATCTAAAATGTTTATTACGCGCTTCTGCGGCCTCTTCTGATAGCTGCCCAATAGGTAATAGCGCGTTTTTTATTATCACTGCACCATGAATTAGAATTTTGTGCATTGTTGGAGTCATTGGGTGCCAAGGGTATAAATCGACATATAAACGGGCAGTATCCAAAGCGTATTTGTCGTATTTTTCCGAATCAATTATATGGCCGCTCGAAATAGTTTCTAGTATGACCTTAAATCTGTATATTAGGTCATAATAAAATTTATGCCTGTTATATCAGATGCCTGACTTGTGTGACCATCATTGGTATTCCCAAAATTTGCCTTTGGCATGTCCACCAATAATCCAGTTTCTTCGCGAAATCTTTTCTGAATTTCGAGTTTTTTTTCGTGTTCCAATTTTTTTTCGTTTTCTGTCTTCCTCTCTCTATACTTCTTTACTGGCAATTTATAAGCCAAATGGAGAATGCTTTCGAATAGACGAATCCGAGCGTGTAAAATTGAGAGTCCAAACTCGATAGCCTCGGGACTTATTTCTCTTTGATTATCAATCTTGTTGAAGTCCTTAGAAGTTGCACCACATATGTAGCATCGACTTGTAGATTTTGTGCCAGTGGCCGCGTTGCAGACCTTGCCATCCACCATTGTCATGACAAAGACATGAGACACCGAGTACTTGTTCCCATTCATGTTAACCTCTGTGGCGCTTAGCGAGCTAGCAGAATTTTTCACGAAGTTGATTTCTTCTTCCGTTATATCTGTATTTTCTTTAGCAAAACGGAATCTTATAGGGCGGCAAAATCATGGAGAAGAAGGTGTTGGGTTTTCCCATACAAGTTTTTCACCTTCACAGCCAGAAACTAATCGTAGAGGCACAAAACTACTTTGAAATATGTTGGCATCAGAGTCTGCATCATTTGTAAACTTTTGTTTGAACTGTGATTGCTGTGAGCCGTCACATCCCCATTTAGAAATTAATTTTAAGCTCTCTCGTTCTTGTTCTTTTAATGTTGTTAGAACATCTTCCAGGAAAATAGATAAACGCCTAACTGTATGGTCAATCAAAGGTTGTAAATCGGTTTCAGCATAGGTACTCGTCACCCTGCATGATTCTGGGGGCGGATAACATTCTTGTTTCGCTTTCTGTAGCTGAGTATAACAAGGAAAGAACTTCTTGTTAGTATTTCTTAGTACTTCGTATTGTCGACGAGTTAGATCGGCTTCGACAAACATCGACAATGCTTGTATTGAAGTAAGTGAGCATGTTTTTCCTCTTTTTGACTTAGAAAAAGCCTTTTTATACTTTGATGCTCGAGTTGGAGTAGTGGTGATCTCTTTAAGTATTTCGGAAGCATCTCTTTTTCCGGATTTCCGCAACTCAACCTGAGCTGCATGAATGATAACATCTTGTGCCACAACAGACCGAATCTCTTCAGTTTTCCTCCTCTTGGTCCTTTCACTCGATTGGTTAAATAACTTACATGGCCGTCCTGGTCGATTTTGTGAAATGGCGGGTATCTCAAACGTTCCTTCAAGCCATGAGTGGTTAATTTTGAGAAAAACGTCCTCCTTCTTATATGCTTTTAGCCATCTTTGCTTAGTTTGTGATTTGAAGTGTGCAAAGTTACGTTTCAGGGTCACAATTTGTTCTTGTGTGTAATCTTCACTAGACAATAGATGGCTTCGGAAGGCATCGAGTTTTTCTTCCAAGTTAGGCAAATCATAGCTCTGCACACGATCAAACATGTATTTACGGGTCACTACTCTTACTCCAGAGGTACCTCGCGAACCTAAAACAAAGAGACATTTTTTTTTGAATTATAAGAATTACTGTATTTTTTTTGTACATTCCTCGAAATAAGTTCAAATGATCAAAACATAACGTATCCGCGCTTATCCACGGCAGTTTTTTTTATTTTTTACTACTCAAAGCTTCAAACTTTCATTTGTATAAGGAATTATAGCAGGATCTAACTTGATAGTATAACAAATAGACGACGAAATAAAATATTTACAATGAAAAATCGACCTAACATGTGGGTACTTTCAAATTATTATATCTTACCTTTGTAATAATGAAATTAACAAAAAAACTTAGTAAAATACAGCATAATTACCTGCTATATCAGGATCCATCACAAACACTTCTTAAGTTTTTGCACTATATTTTATTTTTAACTTAAAAGTTAATGTTTTTGCACGAGCGCCGAGAACAGACACAAACAACAAGTTGAACGATCTAATTCCGACTAAATGTATGACGCGGCTAGTGCAGGTAGCGGAGCGGGGAGGGCGGGTCATTGTTCCCCGGTCTGTCCCCTAGCTCAGGTAGTCATCCTATTCAACATTATCACCAGTTTGTAAATTCCACTTTTGGCCGCGTAGATTAGCAAAATACCCCTATGTGGGATGTAGAGTGACGACCATGATAGACCAGTCCATGCTTTAGGCTTAAGAATTTAAACACCTGCACTTTAATTAATTTCGTTTCTTATTAGTCTTTGAAAACAATCAAATATTTAATTATTAAAAGTTTTCGAATTGAATTATTACAAAGACGAAATACTTAATAACAGACACGTTTCATTTAACCCGTACAATTTCATATTATCTTTTTTAGTTAATATCTAGTTTTAAGAGGTCTTGTCTAAGGTTGTATTGGTTCTTTGCAATGACCAACACCACAGATCGAATCAATTTCTCTCCATCGTTTTTTTTTCTTATTACAAAGTCTGAATGGTAGATAGTGAGCCAACTGGGCACCAGAGTATGTACCTATACTTAGTTATACATTGAGTATTACTTCAGTTAGTTTTATTTATACTATTTTTGGGCATTGCGACTTATGTTACTTGAGAATGTTTATTTTGTGTTTTGTTTTCATATATTCCATCAATCGCTTCATTAGTGGCTCTGTCAAACATGTTATCTACTGTTTTATTTTCTGGATACATTGAAAATGAAGTTTCAGAATGATAATCTTGATTTTTATCACTTGAAAGTTTAAAATATCTTACTACAAAAAAACTGCTATAAATGCAAAAGTATGTGGGTACCTATGGATGAATGTGTGTTACTCTTCCACACAAAAACTGCTGAACGGGTTTGGATTAAATTAGTACACAGATAGTTTATAACCTGGATTAAGAGAAAAAGTATCCCATGTGTTAACATGGGATACTTTTTATCCCGATAGGTACGATCCCGTGGGATAATTACTGTACCCAATGGAGGTGAACACGCAGGCATAAGCTTGTTCAAAATAAGGCGAGAAGCGAATGTGGCTGTGATGTTTATGGACAGACCTGCAACCTTATACTCATGCTTTATAGCCAACTACGAACTTGACACTTGAATGCTGGGACACGGCCATAACCACACAGGTTTTTACACGCTAGAAACGAAAAAGCAAAATGACCACTAAAAACATTTACCTAAACAATTGAAGTTCTGCTAACCACGCGATTAAACATAAAATGGAGTAGTTGACATGCCTGGAGACATAATAAAAAATAATGTATTGCAGTTTAGTGGAAATTCGGTCTACTCGCCTAAGATATATAATATTCCTTAAGCTTCTTCCATAGTTTACAAATAAGTATTCTATCACTTCAATAATACTGAAGATTTTGATAAAAAAATCTAGTTAAAAGTAAAGAGAGCAGGTACAGCGGACGCGCGTTGGAATGCCGCCGGGGTCAACGTCCGATCCCTCCTTACGTACCTCCCGTTCATCTACGCTATCTAAACCTATCACATAGATTGATCGTAAAATGCTTTGCTCATTAACTTTACCAATTATGTATGTAGAAAACAGTAGTTATGACTATCTTTGGGTTTGCAGAAGTTGTTGTAAATAGGTAATCATGGAGTTTAATGATGATTGGTTTCTAGCTGTCAATGTTCATAATTATAGCTGTTAATCTTAAAGTGATCGTAGCAATAAACTGATTTCACTATAATAAGATATTTCACACATCCTCAACACAATATTAATAAAGAACCGAAAAAATGAACAAAACAGTAGAATACAAAATGAGACTTCACACTAATTAAATTAAGTCATATAAAACATAAATATGGCAAAGAAGACAATGCCACCGTATTTATGATAATGAGTGGAGAACTTAATTATGTACGTAGGTGTATTTGCGGAACCCACACAAATGCAGAACGGTAGCGGTTGATAATACATAAATTTATTCAAAGAAACTGTTACATGCCGCACACTGCCACATAAGTAAATCAAACCCGCTTACAAATAGCTTATATTAACATAATCTTGCTATTTGAATAATGAAGTAGCAGATTTTGTTATTCAAAATCGCGTTGCTTTCAGGCAGATGCATCGGAACATAATTTTATTGGCCGTTGTGACTTTTCTATTGGCTTTAACATACCAAGACGCGCGTAGAAACTAAAAGCTTACAGTTTTATGGAAATTATTATTTAGGAACAAACCTTTAGATGATTTTTATGATAAATTTTAGTTTCATCAATATACATAAGTCCCGATGTATTTTGGTACAATGATAGATGAATTCGAAATTGTTGTTAGAATTGAGTATAAATAGTGAATATTTTTACAATATTTCAAGCATTGGCGGTAACATTGATAACATTCATCATATGCCCAAAGTATTATAAATATCTCCCTGCAATATTACAATTTGTCATACTTAAAAGGTTACATACAGCTTTGTTTAGCGTTAAGAGAAAAAAAAGAAAAATATAGATGTAAGTATGTAAGTGTCTGCAAGTAAACGTTAAATAATTCCCCAAACATATTTCTCAGGAGACACTTTTGCTGTATTAAGCAGCATAAAAGGCGTACTTAAGCAACTGTGGTGTCTCGACTCTCGAACCCACGCACTTTTATCTCTTTACAACTAAGCTGGTTTCCTTTAAGACGATTTATTGTTATGCTACTAATATCTCAGCATCAGTAGTAAATGACGCCAACGCTTTACTTTCCAATAATTAACATTTGAATGACAGAAATTGTTTAGTGAGTCCGTGTGAACTTATTCTGTAAGGTACAGCTATATTTCACGTTTAGTATTAAGAAGGATGATAAGAGTCAAAATGACTTTAAAGAAATAATGTTAGATTGCTGGGACGAATCAGAAGTAACAGGAATTAAGTAACATGTTAAAATAAATATAAATATGTCAGACGACAAAATAACAAGTCCTGACCTAGTACCAAAAGAAACAAAAACAACATTTCAAAGAATCATTAAACTAATTAGCAAAAGTGTCGTTTCTAACGCTTAGAAACTTAGAAGTCCAATTAGCATAGACGCTGTCGAGCTAATATTTCCTAAAACAGAACTGTAGGAACCCGTACAGGTAGCAAAATATTTACAAGAAGTATATGACATAATGTTAATGAGACGAGCGTTTTCGCAACTGCTTGAGCGAAATTAGCATTACCATTAGAACGTTTTTTGCATCGCGTTTAAAACAAAATGAGACGTCAATACATTGGATATATCGTTTTGTTTTTAACCGCAATGGAATTATGATAATAAGCTTCTTTTGAATAACAAAACTGAAGTCAGTTTCCAATAGAAAGACGCTTTAGTTTCACAAACAATACTCTGTGGGTTATGGATCTTTTTTCGAAATTTTAATGTTGAAAAAGTAGCAACAATAAATTATTTCGTTGCAATAGCCATCTTTGTATTGTTTTTTACTTTTACGTTTTGACTTCCTTCCTTCGCAGAAATTAATTTACAAAGTTATTTCTGCTGGTGGGATTCTGAATACATAATTGCAGATGAACGTTGAACGGACAACAACCAGTATTATTAAACCTGCTTCTTCCGTTCCTGTAATCTCTAAACCAAATACATTACCGTATGTGGCTTCAAATGCACAATCCGGTTCGTTATCATTACCTTAAGATGTTGCTAAATGTTTTGGCATTCGATTGCATTTTTTATTCAGACTTTTTGCTTTACTTTCTTCAACATTGACTTGAGTAAAAATCTTTACTTCTAATTTAATTTTCGGTTTTATCTTGATAACTAATGTGGCACTGTGTCTTTTCTTTATTTGGGCTATAGATATACTACCAGTAAAATTCAAAAGTATTTCACGCTTGATTTTAGAAGTTCCTTCTAAATCTATTACATTTTGCATTTTGAAACACGCCCTTATTAAATTCAGATTGAGTTTCTTCATCAATACCAAAGTAGTTACGTTAAAGCTTAATTGGTTTCGTGTAGGCGAGATTCTTGGTACTTTCAATCACATCAGCACAATGAGTCGTTAATGTAGTCGCCGGTTCTCCGGTAATGGTCTAGCCGCTACCTACACATGAAAGTCTTTCGTTTCTTTTGTCGCAATGTGGGTAATGTTGCATTGTAGCAAGGTTGTTTTTTAATAGAATGAGCTCGTGCTGGAATTTCTACCAATACTTAATACTTAGTGGTTTTGAAGAGTTTCGGAGGTATCTGGATGTTGGGCATGAATTTATAAATAAACCCAGACTTTGGAACAGTTAATTTATTTTAATTTAAGAAACTCGGGACCAAAAGTAGCATTGAAGATTCTAAAAATATTCTCACACCTAAATTGGAATTTTGAGTGAAGTGGACTTCCAAATCGTCAATCTTCTATCACAAAAACTTAATCGAAAAATAACACAGAGCGTTCCGCAATGCGTGCCAGTGCATCAGTTATTTTTCGTTTGTATACTAAAGAAATTTAGTATTCGTCGCGCGGTCGACGTTATAAAAAGTCAAAACCCCAAAAGTCGGACAGGTACGTGGACAAAAAATAAATGGAAAATACTAATGGAGCGGCGCGGCCAGGTTGGACCGCGACGCTGTGTGGTAAGTAACTTGTAGAGAGGAGTATCGTTTATTTAATTTTTGTATGTACTGAGGAACAAAGTTTACACAAGAGAGTGAATTAAATATTTTAAACTTTACGATAGTAATGATGGTCTTCATAATGAACACTGACAGTTGGACTTCAATTTCAAATAAATATTTGATATAGTATCAATAATAAAACTAATCAAATCGTTTAGATTAGTTGGTAAATATTTTCACAATGATTCACCTTCCAACAATTTATTCTAAGTCATATCTATGGTAAAACTGAGTCGCTGTAGTCGTATAAACCGAGTAATTCAAACTTCTCATGTCGAACTACATAAATATTTTGAACAACCGACCCAGCTACATACAGTGCCGCATCCGGAGCCGGTTTGCCTGCGCGTACGCCGGCCATGCGACGTAATGGGAGCGACGGCTTGCCGCTGCCGCTTCACACACAATTTCACCTCTGAGTGACGCAAACATTCATTGTAAATGCGTACTTCACTTGCACGGTATCAGGTGCATTTTACCTAAAACTGCTAACAGTCTAAAAATTTTCATAGAACCGGAGTGGTTTGGAAGAACTTGAAAATTTTGGTTGAGCTTCGGAGTCAAATTTTGTTCTGCGAGACTTAGGTCTGATTAGAGTTGCTTGTCCTACATTGCCAAACGATTTTCGAAGACATAAAGATAAACGTCATTTGTAGCACTTAATTTATTAAGATAAAAAGAAGAAGAAAAAGCTAAGAGACTTGCACTCAGTCAAGAAAAATAAAAGTTAGAATTGAGTTAACAATCAGACAGAAATGAAGAAAAGCATGAAAGTAAGCTCAAATTCTATGAAGTATTAGAAAGTAAAGTAAGAAAAACGGTTTTATGTTGATAAAATATTTAACATCACTGATATCAAAGCGCATCTTACTTATACTTAAATAATTATGTATTTTTAATTGCGCGTTTTTCTAACTCGATAAGCCTAATTTCCGTGATCCAACCGCATTGTTTTTGTGTATCGATCATGAGATTCGGTTAACAGACGTCTTCTGTCTGCGACAAAAAATTGGCGCCTCATAAGAAAAAAGCTTGATATTTGATATGTCCGAGTATCAAATACCTCCATTATAGTCGCGCTTCAATAGTTCCAAAACTCAATTTTTCATGGTTCGTATATCTTAAGAACCAGATTCTATTCTCGTTTTACGACCTCAAACGATAATTTTTTCAAAAATAGTTTCCAATAATATGTCTAGTAGCAATAACTCGTAATTTGCCGAATTCTTATGATCTTAAATCGATAATCAAACGGCGCATCTCCATTTGATTAAATCCAACTGTAAATTCCAAAACTTGCTATATAGATGACAGTCGTTGAACACAGGTAGGTAATATATTTTTATTGTTTCTAGTCCCGTTCTGTTTATTCATTAAATAGACTGATAAGATTAAAATATCAAACAGATAACGCAGCTATACGTTTCTCGAAATCGTTACGCTTAGAAAGAACTTAAACTGGATCGGGCCGAAGTAGCTTAGGAAGTGAATATTCTTGTTCGGAACGAGTTCCAGTTATCAGATTTATAACACTGGCAGTTGATTCATGATCGTCTCGTCTGGCAATTATACCGGGAGAGGAGATATCATTAATCAAACTATATTGATTGGTCCACTCTATGTACAAACCCAATTAGATTGAATCCTTCAATTTTGTTTGATCCTACATGATTTATTACATGTGGAGGTGCAATTAGGCTATCGGGATGCAGCAGTGTTAATTTTGGTTTCATCGTAAATGCTCTTTTAGTGCTGTGTGTAATTGGCCGTAATCGTCTGTAATCGTTTCGTATCGTAGATGCTTTTATTGGCTGCTTTACATGTGGGAACGATGTAAAGGGATTGGTTTTTCGTCGGTCGGTAATCTGTTATTTTCTTTGTTATAATAAGTATTTTACGTGATGGAAGGCATGTCGTATACTTCAGTTTAAAGAAGGCTTTGTAATTTAATGGGTTCTATTGATTGAATAAATTTCGTTGATTGCAAATAGTTTTTGTTACATTTCTGTTTCGCTTATAATGGCCTGTTCAAATGATGCAGTTTTCATCTAACCAATGCAATGTTAATAATGCGTTATTGCGGGTTGTTTATGTTAAACTAAAAACAGATAAAAAATTGTACCTACCTAAGTAGTTCATATTATCTTTAACAGTAATCAATACTTACCTAAATTCAGTACGGAGGTAATCAAAATAACTGAAGGTATTAACCTACCATATCCACCTAAAATGTGTCGATATCCAAGGCAATTCGATAATACTATGTTCCGAGAAACAGCATTATGCTTTATTACTAACATAAATTACTGAGAACCGATTATTGGATGTAAAGATAATTATAAATACTATTAAAATTGATCAAGATTGACTGCAAGCTAGTAGAAATTAAAGTGGCGTTTAAAGAAAAAGAAAACAAAATTGAATCAAATTTTTGATACAAAAAAAAAAAATAATAATAAATAAATACAGAAGGTTCGGAATTTCCAGTTTCAAGTTATGTAACCATTGAAAATTATGAACCTTCAATAAATTATTCTTTATTTTTTCAAATTAAAAGGTTTGGTAGGTGTCAATCATTATTTACAAAGGTAGAAATAGTTGACTTTTGATAAGATTTTAGTAATTAATCGGTCAGCGCTCTATGTATTTCCGGACTACAAAAGATTTTTATATTATAAATTAAATTAATGAACAGTGTGAATTAATATAAAAGTAAAATAGCAAGAATTAATACTGGACTAAATAGTAATATGGTATTAAAGATTCCTATCGATATGCATTATACTAATCAAGCGTATCAAAATCAAAATCAAATCAAAATCAAAGCATTTATTTCAAATAGGCCAGTTACAGGCACTTTTGAATTGTCGAAACAAAGACAACAATAGCTACAGTCCCAGTCACAAGGCATAAAAACTGTGAAAGTACTGTAGTTGCCCATTCCCTAACGTAGATCTCTATGGAGAAGAACGGGCAAGAAACTCCATGGACACTCTTTTAAATCAGTATACTTTTACAAACTCTTGGTTACTGGTATTAAAAACATCATAATTTACAATAGAATAGGAATTGGTTTAATTAATTTAGTTTCTCGTTTTTGTGTTTATAAAGGATGTACCTAAGCTGGTATTTATTAGAAGAATTTTTATCTAAGATTTTTTTTCTTGTTCAAAATTGTCCTAATTTTTTTCTGTTGCTTTAGTTCAATACAAAGAAAAACGATATTTTTAACTGAATACTAGGTTTAGTTTAAAACCAATAGTAAAAAAATCAAAATAATTTAAAAATCTTTATCGTAATGTAGTAAACTTCTTTATTTACAGCAATCGTTAGGACAACACACAGCACAACCCTAGTACAATCGAATAATTTTTATTACTATTCGAAAACTTTTCAAAATTCGATCACTGCTTTTAATCTCCCATAAAATCGTTCCGTACGTGTCGAGAACAGATTAAAGTTGCTTGCTCCCAGCCACAGGTAATAAATAACGTGATTATTTCGTCTTTTAAACTGGCCACAATATCTAAGACGTTCTTTTTTGAGTGAATTCTACCGAAAAAGAATTCGTTAACGGGATTAAGGTTTTATTCCGAGGCTTTTTTTTAATCTGTGCGCTGCTGCCGTTTCTATAAATTTGAAAAGTGTCTAGTAATTTAGTTAATTTTTTATCGGAATTTTTATTCCCCTAATTTTAATATGCTTGGGTTGATGTTAAGCCTTTCCTTGTGGTAGACGTCAACTGGATTGAATTTTTTTGATTTGATATTTTAGGAGTTTAACTTTCAAGCTATTAGATGTACTATTTCAAAAGCCATAGTTAGTTCAAAAAATTACCTACATGTTAACTAACAAAACAAGAATGTAAAACCTTTCAAACAAAAACAAACACACACCTATCATTCGTCTTCCACAAAACTGACTAAAATAACCGTTTCCATCACAATAATTCATTTCAGGATGCACCATAAACTCCGTATGGGAAGCCATGGGTCTGCATGGGCCATGGTGTGAAGAGGGTTCAACCGCCAAGGACGACCGGTTGTACTGCGACTTTTAGTTTGGTCGCAAACGCAACTACTTTATCCCAACAATCTTGAGGGTGAATCTTCAACCTTTTTTCAGTTCAAAGATAAAGAATTACAAGACAGTGGTAGTAATAAAAGCTTGAATGAATAGAGGGATGTTAATAGATTTTATCCTGTACTGGAAAATAACAATAGTGTGATTCTATTGGACGTCTTTTAGTGTCAATTCACACTATAGTGTCGATTCTATTCAAGTCAAGCAACTTCATCTGCAGTGTAGTGTGAAGTGGACCTTACGAGTGTTCTATTTTTTCAAAGTTTTTTTTTATATTCATGGCTTCTTTCAATGCAGAGTATTGCTAGAAAATCGTTTTATCAAAGGTCTTGGTCTTCGTCTTAGTCGTTCGTCTTTAAATGTACAGTCAGCAATGTTCGCGGTAGACCACTTTTCAACTTTAGAAGTGGTCATCGCCGACTTAGTCAAATGTACCTCATACATAATTTAGTGGCTCCTCAAAAACTTTATGTAAACAACCAGCTTAAGCCCGTGGGTAGCCATGGAAGATAAAATCAAAACTCATTTCCACCATTTTTAATGTCCCCGAGAGCCGTCACGTAGGACTCCGAAGTATTTTTGTGGTTATCTTCGATCGCTTATGATTTGGTAAAAAAAGGATTATAAAATGAAATAAAAAGCCAGAAATGTATGATTAAGGCAGTTGAAAATTATATTTTTGTAAGAAAAAAATGTGTAGTTTTATGGTATAAACACTAAAATATGAAATGAAAAATAACATAACATAACCGATAATCCCCGAAAGTTTAGGCAGAGGTGTAACTAACAAGTACGGCCACATTTCGCCAGTTATTTTTAAATCCCATGTGCGAGCCTATTGCCATCCACAAATCCAAACTCCGTGAAAATTTCCATTATTTTAATTTTCAGTTTGGTTAGGTTTTGCCCGTTAATTATTGTTGGCAGCATTAAAAAGCGTTCACTACCTCGAAGTTGCATATTATTGCAAAATTCACAAACCCTTTATGTACCTATCTATTTACTTAACAGTCGTAAACTTAACTTCATGTCTACGCATGCAATTTTATGCAATAACACAAAGTTGGAAGTTCAAAGAAAAACCTACATTCGTTTGACAAAAGTAAGAAACTACAAATTTATATTTCGCCACGTCCCAACAATACGAAATCAAGTCAAATCCACGTAATCTCCGAATGTAAACCTTACAACAGTTATTTACTGAGAAATTCTTAAAATAAGAAAAAGATCCTTAATCTCTACCTGTTTTTAAATTGGCTTGTGTGTGTCGGGTTACGTTTCAAAGGCATTCCCTATCTATGTGTGAGTGTCCCTGTCCACGGATTTTATCTAAAGTTGACTTCGTCATATGATTAATGGTTAATACAGAAAGGAATACCTTTCCCCAACAACAATGGAATTCAAGTTTGAAATATTTGTAAACTTAATTTTTTTTGGGAGTTGGGACAGTTTTCAAAGGATTAATGGTAGTATTGTATCACAGGATCAGATATTAGCATAATCAATCTATGAAGTCCCCACAGCTGGGACACAGGTCACTTCGTAAGGGAGAGAGTAATCAAAATCCAAAATCCTAAATAAATCCTAGTCCGGTCATAAATCCCTTAAATTCAATAATTATTCATGAAACAAACAAAAAGGAACCTGGTGAAATTTTTAGCAATACCAAAGAACCTTCACTTAAATCCACATTCGCTTCAACTTAATCCGAAGAAGTAAGCCTGACATAAACACAGCACGCACCCATTTCAAAGAAATTGGTCTCCGACGTACATAAAGGTAATTACATTATTCGTATACAAATAGCGGAGGATGCTAATGTAAATACAAATATTCTTGACGAACGTGGGCTTGAGTTTAGAGGCCACATAGTGGATGGCACCGGTATACCCGCTTTGTTTGGACAACGACCGGTCACTGTTTGCACGGGCCTCCACGACAACACTCACAAATATTTCAAGCGAACTCTTGAGCAAGCCTTAAGTGAAGTTATGGAACCGACTTTTTAAAACCTTCCACTACATACCAAAGGCAATTTGAAAACTTACGGCATCGAAAATAATCTACTTAAAGAGAAAAACGTTAATGGAGATATAAATAAAGTTGAAGACGAAAAAAATCTTAATAAGATTAAAGAATTGGTGAAAAAAATGTAGTAACAAGTTTGGCTGTAAATCATTACACCCCGTTCACAGATGGTAGACACAAAACAAGCAATACAGATTGCTACTACAAGCATAATGGCTTTTAAAAACTGGATTAAGTAGCGAAGAAATGCTAAATCGACGATAAGCATAAGTCTTGTCAACCCACGCCTTAACACGCATAAGTTTACTTGACATCTTGTAATAAACTTTATTCTGTTAGTATTAAAGGTTTTTTCTGTTCAAAAAACGATTTGAACTCCAGTTCTGTAGCCATTGAGATAAATCCTCTATTGTTATACGAGAAATATCCATAAAATACTTTTGTTTTATGTGGAGAGCAGCAACGGTTGACGTTAAATGAACATAAAAAATATGGGCAGTGAAAAGTCCATTCCTTTAATATTTCCTCTGGCCGTTTTGTTAGTAAGACTTTCGTATGGACACAAGCGAAGTTGTTTTAACATTACGCGACCATAGCATGTGGTCGTGTACTAAGAATAGGATATGAGGCCACTTAAACAGTAAATGGCAAAACTTAATTAAATGTCAGTCATTATGGTAAATGGTTGGCACTGGATACACCTTAAGCCAGTATTTCATTTGCGGACAGGTGGCGCTACCTGCCACTTGTTTATAGAATTTATAGGCGAATTTTATTTTTATTTTTTTCTTTGGCCGCATTCCAGCCCACCGAAATGTCATAAAATAAGCAATATTCACATAAAAAATAATGAAAAAGGTATTAAGTGTCAAGAATCTCTCAGATCGGATTATAAAATTCCGAAGAGGATTAACACAATGATCTTCAATTTGGTTAAGTTTCATGTCCCAGCAATTTATATGCGTAAGTCGCCATGGGGATTTAACAGAAATGTTTTCGCAATTTTTTGAATATTTAGCGATACAAATATCAAGTTGCAAATGCGTTAGTCTGATAACATCGGTTCCTTGTGAATGTATATTTTAATTTAGTTCGATTACTGCATTCGATTGACAGTTTAGATAGTAGGTTTACTTATCATAAGCCTAAGGAACCCTGAAGACTGACGTTTCGACACCAAGAGACAGGTTTTCGGATTACGAATGGGTTACTTTCCGTTTTTGCGATAGCTAAAGTATGATTAATCGTACTGATTGTATCGCAGGAATGTTAATTGAAAACTGACGTTTTGTGGGGATTATATAAAATGCAGTTTTATTAACTTATATTTTATTAGAATGGTCAAGAATGTGATACTCACTCAAGGATTATATTCTTATGTACCGAAACTTTACGTTTTCACATTACGGTGCACCCTCACCGCGACCGGGTCTATCCATCATCATCATCATTCTCTTGCCCTTATCCCAATTTATTTGGGGTTGGCGCAGCATGTCTTCTTCTTCCATACTCCTCTATTACTCGTCATTTCATCAGACACCTCCTAACTTGCCATATCGTTCTTTACACAGTCCATCCATCGTTTCTTTCGACCGGGACTATCCAAGATTCGGTTTTATACAGAAACAAGTGAATCTGGTGACCTAGAAAAAACCTAGAACCTAGAATGCCGCTTTAGCAGAATCATACTATTATGATTCTCAATTCTTCAATTACGTTACAATTCGTAAAATGGTCACAAAGTGACAATTCACAGTACCTACTGCGTCTGTGGCCATTTTAAAATCTGTTACACCACAAGCAAATGCTCCCGGTGAGGGTGCGCCTTTAGAATGCCAAGATGATGATGTATTTAAATATAAGAGATATTTTTATTAAACCGTTCAAATAACTTAATTATTATGTTGCTTTATGAATCAATGATTATTTCAAAATAATTATAATTTAATAATAGGATCCTATTCTTTATTGATGTGCGTCAACCCATTTGGCATTCCACATAAAAACACTAACATGGACAAAAACACCAAGCAATTGTTTTTATAAAACAAGGTGATATTATAAAACAGTCAATTATGAACACAGAAACAAGAATCCGACAACGTTTTGCCTTTTATTTATCTGAGAATCCGAATCACGCGAATACTAAACTTAATTGGTTGGATATAGCGACAAAAAAGCGTTTTGCAACCTAACACGCAATCCTCCGAAAGAATCATTTAAATAATACGTTTACCTGTCCGAGCCGATTCGACAATAATAGCATCTGAATAATCTAAGACAGATTAAAATGGAATCCGTTAATACAAGTCCGAGGTGAGTCCAGATGTGCGTGGTGTCTAGAGCCAAAGATTCGAAAGTAACTTGCCATGAACGAAATGGTCGGCGAATTTTTTGCGTGACTTATCACCGATCCAATCAAGTAAACTCATGAATTAAATTAACGTAAGAAAGAGGCTCCATAAACATTTTTCGTATCGACATTTCAAATGAGACCGTTTTCCGAAATTTCTTATCGGAAGATCTTTTGGCAAATACTTTTGGAAGATTTTGCAAGCGATCTGTACCGAGATACCACGGGCCCAACGGCAGCGTTTTGACTTATTTCTTTATAAATAAACAACCAAGTTTATTTTCAGCGCCGCAGGTGCACAGGATACGTATAAAATGCGTCCTTAACGTCAAAACGAATCGAGAGTGCAAGAAAAAAAAGTTGTGCAACAGTCTTCAAGAAACTTTCAAAAGGCAATGAGATACTGTGAAATCAACAAGAGGTTTGCCGCGTATCGCGTACCTCGCTAATTATTCTACAGCCAGGTCACGATTCTTTCAAACGCAGTTTTGGTGGCGATGAATCCAGTACAAAGATTAGACTAATTAACATGAGTTCGTTATAAAATGACATTACAAGCCCCAAAACAAAAGCAAATTAACGTACATTAGCAGAAAAACAATATATTGTTTTGTCCACTTCCAAATTAATGTAGGTACTCTATATTTGAACATGAAACAACCTTAAAGAAGATCGTTCTATTTTTATTGCCTTACGTCATTATAGAATTTATGTATTCATCCGATATGAACCTTTAGTGTTATTATGTTAATAGCGTATTTATGTTGATCCCATACAAAAAAACTGTCTTCACAGAAGATACGCTTGAAATTACCGGACATTTACATAAGCAACCATCTGTTTCCGACAAAATGAAAACGAAATGCGTTTATTGTGTCACAGATGAAATTAGGGCCCAAAAATTCGGACATCGCGTGACAATTTTACAATTATGCGGAATCGCCTGAAGCAACGAATTCTGTGTTCAGAATAACAAAGATTCCAATTCCAACGTTCGAACGCTTAGGTATATGATTGGCTCCAGCCAAGATGATAATTTCTAAAGACCTGTAGGCGAATCTCGCGTTGCTGCGATCGAGTCCACCTGCCCCTCTTTGATTTATTATGGATTCAGTATTAATTTGATATCCCTTTTTGTTGTAGCCCCTTGAGCGATCTGAACGAGCGAGAGCTTTACGCGGTCCCCATTATATGTGGTCTCGGTTCAATCATAATTGCATATGAGCCTCGAGATAAAATAATGTTCAATGCAAAAATAATTCTTATGAAGACTTTGGCAAATATTTAATGCATACGGGTATCTCCATTATTGAATGACGATAAAAAGTATGATACCGTTTTGTTGGTTCTTAATAATTATACAGGTAATATTGGTACTACTTATGGCTTTTGGAAAAAGAAAATACGATGACCATTCATGGGGTGTATATCATGTACCGGAGATGGGTTAAAAATACTTAAAGATATTTAATCCAACTAAGATAAGAGATCATCTCTATACCTCTCGTTGTTTCATTAGTTTTATTTTTAATGTCCATTACAGAAACAGAATCTAAAGGGAAGACAGAGAAATACATCAACACGTACACATATTAATGTATCTCTGGAGATAGTTTTCGAACCAGTTTTTAATAAGAAATTGCCTCGCTTGCGGTAGAAAATTAATGATAGCAGATACACGTCTAGTTGCAGTGCACTGAGGAATGTTTCTTGTTAGGCTTGGCGTATACGTGCGGTTAATCGCTGGTTTCTAGTCTTAACGAAATTGTATGTTGTTATGAAATGTTTAAGCAGTAAAGAGTCTGTTCGGTACTTTGGGAGCAAAACAATGGTTATAGCTTTTTGGAACACTAGTACTACGAAGTTTTAATCTGTACTGATAGTGTTTTATTTATGTTTAATCATTTCATTATGATGATGTTTTCGGCCAATAAATAAAGATCAGGGCAATAATGAAAAGAAATCGCAAAAATTTTTAATCAACCGGCTATATTATGTCGTCGATGTAATAATCGGTTGACTCAAGTCTTAACAGAAACTTGCGTGCGTGTGTGCTACGCCTAACACAGTATTTTTATCTCACTCCGGTACTACAGGTTTATGGTGTGAATAGTGTTGTTTATACAGCTATATTTATATAGCAATGTCCATCATTCGATGGGAAACTGACGGTTTTTAATGGCTAAATTTTGATTCGATGCGAACCATAATATTTTGGTATGAAAACGTTTGGGAGAGAATTTCATTAAAGTTTTATTGATTATTATGGTCTTAAGTTCTTTGTTGGTTTTCAATAATGTGGCGATTTTATCTACGATGACCGTCAGGAGGTCATAAGGGCAAAGTGGTCTGAACAGATCATAAAAATGTATGCGTTATAACTTTGTTAATTTAATTATGTAGTAATCTTTATAACTTAATCTTTCTATAATATCAACGGAAATTTATCTTCGTAGTAGTTATAAGTAAATACTTAATGCCATATTTATCTATCATACTGCTAAGTGTTTAGAACTAAAAGTATCCACGTTGCTTCGATAGTTTACGAGTATGTCTAACGTGACAGAGATGCAATCTATGGCCGTTCTCATGGGACAACACATGTTAGGAATTCATATTTTCAAGTATACATGTTTTTCTTGACTTACTAAACGTATTCTTCCACTTCCAGACTCAAATTAAAAATATTCTAATTTAGAGTGGGAAAGGGTCCGATGATGGTTCCTAGAGGAACGCCATTGCGTTATCTACTAAATTTTAATGTAAAATAACTATACATCGTGCCTAAGTATTTCAAACAGGTTGGTCGTAAGGTTGTATAAGCGTAAAAGTACTAAAATATAAGAGATATTTGGTTCACATGGTTCCGAACAACCGAAAATATATATTTCACATGTGATGCTTGTTACCAAAGGACCACGCAGGATTCTTAATTTAAGTAAAAATATTCCGATCATGCTTCGATTCTACCGATCCATTTTCGATAAGACAGAATCATTAAAAGCCATTTTATATTTACGTAAGGCCAGTAAACTTGTTAAATATTCATGAAAAATATACGATACGCTTATTATTTTTGCTTTTATTATTTATTTTTAAATGGAGGTTCGCAGTATTGGACTAAATTGTGTTATCGAGAGGTTTTTGTGTTCAGAAATCGGTAGTTTATTTGAATCGAAATAACATGGATACTTTGACAACATTGTAAGGAACGCGTGGGCTGCACAGGTAGGTACCTAAGTACCTACTGGATTCTGAAGTGAGTAAATATCAATAGAGGTAGCTACTCGACGCCTTTAAAATAAACTAAAAGCTTAACGTGGAAAAATTTTAAGTCCAGTTTTCACACGATAGTACTCGATAGGAGAACTGGCAGATCTGAGCTTACCTTGTAACCACTTAAAAGGTTGAATATTTTAAATCGTGTTTTAATATTCGTACGGCATTTTAGTATATATTTCTTAGAAACTTGCGAATAATATTACGTTCCTGTCGTTGGCTTGCTTCTTTTTCTGCAAAGGTATTAATTACGGCAGTGGGTTTAATGGGATGGTATTATGCATCATATGCACTTCGATTATAAAGGCAATCATAACATAATTATGTACGACAAAAAATATTAACTGCACATTATGAGGAGACGATGATTTCATATTTCCAGCAATATTTATGCAAACATTGTTTTAGTGGGAGGTTTTCCTTTTAAAACCGTATCCGTCTGTGCTATGAAAAACTGTGATGGTAGGCGGTTAAAAAATGTACGTACTGCATTATTGCATATCAATTCAGACTGTTTCAAATATATACCTACTTAACTACAAATATAAAGGGCAGACCACATACTGGAGAAATAAATAATGCTTGTTGTACTAAGGGCTTTAAAGCTTTTCTTTTTATAGATAAGCTAGGTATAAGGGGGGAGGGGGGGGGTAGGTATATGATCTATCTATCTTACTATAGAATATCGTAAACAGACCTACAATTACACATAAATATATCTTTGGATGTAGTCGCCGATCATTCGATTTAAGTGATAAATAATACTGAACATTTTTTGTTCACATCTATTCAATATAGACTAAAAATGATGTACAGAATTATACCAAATAATAATAGTTTTAAATTGCTTCACGAAGGCACAACTAATCCACGCGCTCGTACAGTCAGCAACAGAGTCAAAATAAATCAAAATTATTCCAAAGTATCATTTTTTCACTATAAAACATCACTAAATTTTCTTAATGAGCAAAAACTAATTTGCCGAAACACACTCAAAGGATTTTTATAGCTACGCCAATAAACATAATCAGTAGACGCAATAAAAGTCGAAAACATCTTTATAATGTTGTTCTATAAAAATGTACAGGAAATAAAATATTTGGCATTCTACTTTGTAAGTGGTTTGATTTATTTGCCGATGGTACCGAGTCCTGTACTCTATTATGGCCTGGGCCAATAGAAAAAGATGAATCATCAGAATTTAAACTAATTACGGACGGGTAAGTAAAAAACCTGCTACATAATGTAGCTTGAATTGAGTCAGTTGGTTCGAATCCATCAGAAAATCACAAAGACCATGTTTTTTTTTTAATGGGAACTTGCTTGTGGTCGGTCGGCCAGTAATGTAAGTTTGATTAGAATTGTATGTTTTTGCAAAAGTTTTTAGGCAGAACTAGAAAAAAAAATGCTTCGTTCTTTGAACTTGATTTGTGACTGGATTAGATGAATGTGAAAAAGTAAATTTATAAAAAGGTTTATTATTTAATTAAGATAAACCTAAATACACTAGCATTTTGTTATTTATAGAGAAATATAAAACCTATTATATGGTAGAAATTTGAGAATGTTATGATATGACTTTATTTTGATTTTAATATCAACAGTGGCAGTTATAGGTTGTAATTAGAATCAGAATCAGAATTTATTTGCTATGAAAGTAGGTACAGATTAGGTGTTGTTCATAAATTAATGAGATCGTCTACAGTATACCTACCTAAAAAAAACCGACCTAACCTATTTAATACATATGTAATAATAAAATCGTAAAATTACACTTACAATTACAATTACTTATTTTTGCGGTAACGTATGTTTCAGTCCATGAGATCGTTCGCAAATCATTAAGCCAATTAAATTCAAATAATTATTATCTCAAATATCAAAACTGATTGATTTAATTATTTTCCAAATTCACCACGGATATAAAGTGTAGTTCCTAATAGTTGTAGCACCCAAGAATGTCAAAATCATTAGAAGACGTAACGAAAGAAATCGATATTCAATTTGAATATTAATTCATTCTATCGGAAACTAGTTAATTCGTTATAAAATTGACACGTTTAGAATTAAGAAAATTTAAATAGATTTTGTTTTTTTACTTAGTCGGCTGTTACAGTATGAAGCTCTTTTTAGTTTGGATGGACCACGCAGTATTGTGCAAGTAAAAAATTAAATGATTAAGTAGTCCTTCAACTTAAGTGAAAGGACTACTTAAGACCTTCCTTTTTGTTTTTCTTTCTTATTTTTTTTTTAGACTTTCAGACAACACAGCACAATTTCCTGAAAGTATTTCATGCGCTGTTCATTATTTAATTTTAAGCGCGTAACGTTAAATAATAACAAGTTTCTAAGTTAAGGTCTTTTGAGATTGCTGCCCATAAAACTACATATTATTTGTATTTTTCCACCAAATTATAAGATAGTCAAATTATATTTTACAAGGCCTACTTTAACGGACACAGGAATTACATTAGAAACAAGATATGTTTTCATGATAATATTTTGTGATTAATAGATTGTTAGAAATTATTTATGTAGTTGTTGTGTTTGTTGTTGTTTTATGCTCTTTAACACAATACCTAATGATTCTTCATAGTTTTGTTAACAATCTACTTGAAAGTGGTTTGAAAACTTGATGAAAAGGAAAGGAGTTAGCATCGTAACAAGCTTGTCCTAATTCAATAAAATATGAGTAGATATAGCAACTTGAAATAATTTTTAAACTCCTAAAGAAATGTGAAAAGGCATAGATAGTCAATAAAATTTTGAATAATATAATAATTCATTTAATTTGTAGTCGTAAGCGATAGTGAATTATTGCGTAACACCGTCCATCGCTCATACTGACCGATTTTCTTTTGTTTATAAAAAGAAAGTTTTAATGTTTGCGTTGACATAACTTCAGCTTTTCACTTTGCAATGTAAGAAGTGAATGGGTTTCCGATGGGTTTCTTGACAATGAGAAGAAAAATAGTTATAAAAATAGGGAACAGTAAGATCGCCCTGTTGTACGCCAATAATGGCCCATGAAAAAAAATCTATGACACGTCAGTTATTCCAACGAGCTACTAATTCAAACCCCGAGTTTATCACAATCAGGATTCTAAGAACAATATCTACGATAAAAGCTAATCCTTCAAGTGGCTAGATAAGCACTAAGTATCAGAAATAGGTAGAATTAAATAAATGAACGAACAGTAATTAAAAAAACGTAGTTATGCCTGTTTGAAAACAATTTCATAAAAACGTTATTAAATGGGTTTAATGTATGTACAGTCACGAGCACCAATATGCAAATGCACTATATTTATGTTATGCACTTTCCTAAAATCAAACGCAATTATGGCGTAAATTAACGACTGTAACTTGGAGATAGGATCTTTTTCATAAAAATATGAGTTCCAGAATACTTTGTTTGTAACAACTTGAAATTTTGATCAGGACAGTAGGAGAAACACACTTTCAAAAGTTGTTAAATGTTTACATATTGGTGCTCGTGACTGTACTTGTGAACGAAAATTTTTACTAACATTTACACCATAAGTGATGTATGATTTATCTAATTGAATTCCTTAACCATAAATCCCCAAAAATTTATAAGTTTCATAAAACACCTGAAAGATACATATTCCCTTTAGCGGGTGATTGCGCAAGATTTTTTCCTGAAAAGACTTGTTTACGCTTTCATAAAAAAGTTTTGGGCTATTAAAACAATTGACTGGCTGTAGAAATTTGGATGTTTAGTAGCAAACTCCGATCAGACCCGACACCGTTCAGTTTTTATAACTGGCTATAAAATTACTCGATTCGCTTCATAAGGCGTCGACCCTCACACGAATCGTATGTTTTAATGAGTTATATATTATAGGATTGACGTACAAAATATTCAAATCCGATTACAAGATTCTTTGTAACGAAAAATCTTTGTGTGAGTAACACATAACAGTTTCGATGGAACGATAAAAATTCTTAGACCATCTTAGATTTTGACGTTTTATATGAATTATGTCCTCTGTAAATAATATTAATTATAAGGTCATAAATAAAGATTTTTTTTTCCTACTTCTTTGACGTTGTTTTTGCTTCGAGTTATTTTTTTTCTACAAGTAATCCATTGTTATTACCATAGCAAGCAAAAGATACTCCAATAAAATCCATCAGTCCATCTGTCATGTACTGTTCGAGACAGCGATATATTATTTGCCTGTTATCTCAAAGTTCAATCACGAACGACCACTACTTAGACATAACTCAACAAATGGCATTCGTTTGAACAGTCGTCAGCCAACGTTTTTTCATCATAAGTGTACATGAGCTTGAAAGTATAATCACCTTTTACTTATTAATCAAGATATAAAGATTTCTTAGAAGCCGGAGCTAGCTACGATCGAGAAACTTTATAAATATTCCGATTCTCAGTATTCGGGCGGATACGGCCACAGTCGGCTTAACATCTGCAACTTGAGTTACACCGGCTGCTTGTTACGTGCATACAAATTAACTGTATAACACACTAAGCGCAGTGTTCTAGAAAATTGAAATGTGCAGGAAAGCGGCACTTTGATTATTAACTCAGTAAAAAATAGTAATAATTACAGTAAGTGTATGCACGATGATTTGTAAGAAATAGACCACTTTATCACTTCCTGTATGTAAAAAGCGATTAAAGGATAATTTCAGGACGATGAGTGGTCGCTTTTACGAGTGAACTAATAACATCGTACTACATTTTCTAAATTATGATGATGATAGTGGTAGATAATGAAATGAGTTAGAAAAATATGACGTACCTGTGATCTCTCAAGTGATCCTGTCTTCTGAAAGCTTTCCCGCAAATGTCACAGGAGTAAGGTCTTTCATCGGTGTGGGTCCTTTCGTGGATCAGGAGGTTGTACGACTTGGTGAATTGGCGGTTACAGAATTTGCAAATAAACTGCTTCTTCGGTCTTGAGGCGCGACCTGGCGCTCTCAAAAGCCGCCTGTCCAAATGTGGGTGCATTTGATGTGGACCAGCACCGGGAGGGAAAAGACCTGCCCCAGGAAAAGTAAAGCTGCCCGCAGCGGTTGGTGATGGTCCTGGAGCACCAAGAAATGGCCCGGGAGGACCATAAATGGGCGGTTGTGACGACCCATCAGACATCATGCCTTCCATAGACGATGCTCTGTGGTGTGGGAGTAACATTGCCGCTGCAGCCTCACGCAGTGCAACTTCTTTGCGTTTCTCCACCATCATAGCCATTAAATCAAATGAGTTTCTCTTAGGGAAATTTCCAGACGCTCTGTCTGGAGAACCTTTAGCGGGTTCTGTCCTCTCTCTATCCATCATTCTCTCCCTTTCAATAATTTCTGAGGGTATCAATGCAGGATGCATTTCGTTAGGGTAGATTACTGGGTGCATAGACCGAGTAGGTACAACAGGAACAAAAGCTGAGGTCTCGCGGTGAGATGAGGTAAGTAAGGAACCTGTTGTCATCTGACGGTGGTAAGGTAGGGGTGGTGATTCGAAGTTTCCAGAAGGATTTCTGCCGCTTGAAGAAGGGCGCTGTTGGGCTCTTTCGGCTGAGCTGGCAAGGAACTGGTCATGTCTGGACCTTAGAGGTGCAGCGACTGGCGTTTCATTGACAGGACGAGGTGTAGACGCCCTCGATACTACTGCTCCGGCGTTGTCCGACATCACGGTTTCAAGAACATCTGGAAATAAAATAAAGTTGTAGTCGTGTTTTTTAATGTAAAGGCTATCACATACATCTTCAATTACAACCATTTTTGTTAGTGACATTATTTAAATAAGAAAAACCACACACAACTATGGGAACCAAGGAAACCACCAACAAACAATTTGCCACATTAATAAAAATTCCATTCCCCCTGAAAACATCGTTAATGCTTCGCTTACCATACAAGACAAACATTAATGATAAACACGTCAATTAACAAAATTTTAATATAAACAACGTAGATTCTTATCTCAATCTTTCATTTGATCACAGACGAGATTACAGCTCTTAAATATTATTCCATTTACCGTCCCACGACTGATGAACATTTAGATTTATGGAACGAGAAACATGCTTAATTAAGCAGCACTGCATTGTTTCACAACATTAGCATAAAACATAAATTCTCACCTAACAGATGAATCGAAATCAGATCATTCGTTACCATGCTTCATTTACATATTATTGATTTCAAACTGTTTTATGGATCAGTCCTCCATGGGATGCATTTTGTCATTAAAATCAATGTTAATTAGTGACGCCATATTCAATTAAGTAATGTTGGGTTTTGTGATTCTCGTGTGAATCTCAGACACTTTAAGTGGCACCCCAAGATCTGGTTTCTTTTATAAATAAATTGCAGTAGTGTGATTTCTTGTATTTGCATTCATTCAAACGATTCGCCGCTTCCATATATTAGCAAAGTAAATGCATAAATAAACATCTTTAAATAGGTATAAACCATTACCAATGATACGTGATTTTGAGGAATTTTGTTACCTAAATCTTGCTTTGATTTCATTAAGATCTCCAAAACAAGATTGTTCATTCAATTTATGAAACTGAGCAGACAAAATCGAATTAAAATATAATATCGATCTATATCTCAATATACTTCTAATATTAACATATTCTAAGCTCCGAAACGTTTTGTTCAGATTTTTATTTTTAAAAGAATCTAGTTCTCTCATGCATCATTCATCAATTTATACTTTGTATAAGTTTTAAGCTTCTGGTGATATCAGTAAATGTTAATGAGTACCGGATTTGGTCACAGTATCGACATTAGTGTCATTGCTTGATTTATAATGGACTGTTCTTTGATTTGATTTTACTATAAAATTTAAGTAATTTACTTTAAAATTTATTATTATTGTGCTTAAAATCCCCATGTTGACCTCAGGTAAATGGTGGTTGGAGTCAATAAAATTGCGTCTTATGCTATAAATTATGGTTATAATCAAATTAGCTTAAATGGGTTTTATGTCCCATAGTTTATTTATTTTGGGAGGAATTCTTCAGATACATTTATCATTAATTCTCTTTTCTACCTCAATCAGTTTGAAAATGTGAATCGTAAGAGTGTAGTCTTCTTCTTACATTTGAGAATCAACTTATATCCTAGTTACCATCATCATTCTCCTGCCCTTATCCCAATTTATTTGGGGTCAGCGCAGCATGTCTTCTTCTTCCATACTTCTTTATAATTCCGTCTCAGCAGTCACCTCCTTTCTAGCCATATCATCCTTCACACAGTCCATCCATCGTTTAGTTGATCTTCCTCTACTCTTATAGCCATCTACATTCATACTCAACATTTTCCTCACTCCTCCGCATCCATCCTAGTTACGCCATCAAATAATTGGTTTATTAAATTTTATGTGACGGGTGTCTCAGTTATTTTGTACACTCCCTAAGAATTCTAATCGTTTTGTGTTTCATCCGTAGGTATATTTTATTAGAACGATCACACTATCCAATATTTGTACAGCTTTAATAAAGTCAAATACATTGCTATTCTGAGATTTACGAGCCTTCTATTTCCATTTGTGATGAGCAACATGGTATGACAATAAAACTGTTTAACTCGTGCGCAGCGTGTGTTTTCATAAAGTTTCCGGCGTCTGTCTACTTTATATGCTGTTGTCTAGTAATGGTCGTTTACTTTTTGTTGTTGTTCGGCTGTTTATGTTGAAAGTTACCAGTGCCGTGAAAGTTCTCTTTGTGTCTGTCTCTGTAAGTGTGGGATTTTCATGAGTTTGCGCTTGGTATGGGAAAATCTGTATCCATTCAGGATTTTAAAGTAAGCTCGCGCTTATTGTTGCTGAAGTGCTCTTCACCGGAGTTATCTACTAGTTAGTGTTTTGGTTTCAAATCTTGTTTTCTTTGACTTTACTTAAGTAGATAACTTTGTCGAATCAATGTCTAGAGTATACCTGATAAGTTCCAAAGCAAGCCAGAAGCCAATTTTCGTTTTCTGTCTCCCGAGTTAATTCCGTTGATTAATACAGATATTTTTTAAACACTGTAATTAGTTATTTTATTCTGGGCCAAAATTAATTGGGACCATCAGTTTGAAATCTAAATAAATCTCTTAAACGTTTTATGGTAACTATATACTCAGACTCACCTATCATAAGTATAACTAACTAATAAAATTTGATTGCATACCGGTTATTTTAATCTTATTGTTAAGAATTACGAGTATGCCATACGTAGATGTTATATATAGCCGGATTAAGAATCATGATGCTTCAATCCAACATAATCTTACTCATAAAAACACATTTTATTGCTCTGCCCATCATATTTTTAACATCAGAAAAACCTAGCCGTCATTTATAGCAACTACAAAAGATTAATCTCAAATTCAATTTATTCAACCGAGATCGAAAAAGGTGTACCAAGCCCGCATTTCACTGCTCGCTGCCCGTTCTACCGTAAAAGCCTCTGATTTTGTTGCTATCCTTCTTACACCTACATCCAAGATCTGGTGTCCCTCTCGCACTCGAGCCGCCTGATCGAATTTCTACCATCTTACTTGCACCGAAGCAGTAAAACTACTTTTATCTCTCTTTCGGTTTGAAAATTTAGTGATATGAATATTTATGTGGACAGTGCAGTTAGTAATGGAGGTTGGGATGTAATACTGGTCATTTCAATAACATAAAGCTTTTAAAAGGAATACTTTAAAGCGATCTCCTTGGAAATTTAAATTTCTCGTATTGAGAATACGTGTGTTTACAACTCTGTAGAGATACGGTGCTATCTCTATGTGCGTGATATGTGAAGTCCGTTTGACTGTTGATCTCGTATGTTTCGATACAAAGAAGAAATGTTTAAAGTTTATGTAAGAAATAAGGATAAACTGTACAATTCTTATACATAATATAGATCCTTATTTTATTTTAACTAAAGTCATTTTGGAAAGAACGTTGCTGACCTTAATTTTGCTGTCGAAAATAAGTAATATGTCGGCCGATGAAATGGACCGATTTCATCACACACATCCAATAAAAAAAGTATTTTTGCAAAGAAAAATATATTTTGAAACACAAGCCCGAACGAATCATAAGTGAACCTTATATCTGAATGAAGCATTCGTGCTGGAAGATGCAGAAACAGGATTATAATTTAGAAAAATATACTGCAATAGCAAAGTAAAAACCCTATAGGGTTAGGGGGGGGGGAGGAGGAGGGGTGACATTTTGGATATATCCCTGAGACCTAATTATTACTTACTTATTTTATTTGGCTGGCTCTTTCTTTGGCCAAAGAATTAGCATTGCCATTCAGCGTGGCAATGCTGCCAGTCTTCTGGGCACTTTTCCAGTTGACAGCGATGCGGAGGAGTACTTTGACGCACTCTGAAGTGTCCTTTTGTCGTCGTTTTTTAGTTGTTTATGTTTTCTTACTTTAATACGTTAGAATAAAATTATAAAACTTCTTATTTTGCAATCTTATACTTTATCAACATCGGGATATGCACAGCCTATTATAAATTGCCAGTAAAACTCCTACCCAGGAAGACACTTTAATACTATCTGTATTATCACGGTCTTAAGCATACATTATTTATATTTACGATCATTGAGCGTCTTTTATTACATTCAGCTACTTACATCGTTACTTTGTAATGCAACCTGTTTGACACCAAGTATTGACTTTGCAACATTGTGGATTTGATTGTTTATGACTTCTATGGGCACTTATTATTACTAGAATCTGCATAATTTTAATTTTAGTTATCATAAAATTATTACAGCCGTGTATCGCAGGTGGTCTGACATATTTATTCTTCCAAATATCACTATTGAACGTCATCTTAAAAGCGTTAACGACTTACGGCATTTCATTCAAACTTTCAAGTAATGTTTTTTCGAAATGCCTCAACCGATTTTGATGAAACTTCATACGCATAAGCATGAGAACATTTTCGAAAAGTAGTGTTACAGCTAAATTAGACCGATTTTAGATAGAATAGAAGCATATTTGATATGCATGCTGTGTCTATCGCATCATATTGTACACTTGGTGTGTTTTTTTTTTTAGCTTGTATTATTAGAGTAAAAAGTGTAACAATTGTAGATAGGCCAATAAATAAATAAATAAATAAATATCTTTTTTTTAAAAGAATTTTCGAAAAGATCTCTGTCACCTTTTTAGATTTATGTATCCTGCTTAGGCGTATGAAGTTTCATTAAAATCGATTAGTCATTTAAAAAAAAAAAAAGGACTTGAAAGTTTGTATGAACTGCCGTAAGTCGTTTACGCTCTTAATATTTTTCTCTTTCTATATAGCCATATCATCCATCCCTATTTTAGTCTACCCCTACTTTCTCACATACCCATCCATAGCTCTTCTGCAAATCTTGCAATCCAAGTATAGTTTGCTGTAAGAAAACCCAATTCTGGGTTAAGCTCGCCTTTGTACACAAGCTGTATGTTGTAAATTATGAATATTCCAATTATTAGCACGGCTTGTCTATGTGTGGTGTGCTATACTTTGATTTCTTCCTCTCCTATGAGAGTTAATTTAGGACCCAACACACTTACCAACCCAATGTCTACTTGCTCCAATACAAATTACTTTCGCTAAGACCCTCCTTTATTGTGTCTGCGTTAATGATGTGTCCAAAGAGAAATTGAGTTTACAAGAACCCCGATCATTGAGTAGGGACTGAGATTCAGACAATCACAATGATATAGTAGAGGCGATCATGAAATGCTTGAATAAAACCTATTTCAACTTGGCACGTGAAAGTACATCATTCTCTTGCCCTTGCCCAATTAATTTGGGGTCGGTGCAGCATGTCTTCTTCTTCCATACTTCTCTATTGCTCGTCATCTCATCAGACACCTCCTTTCTTGCCATATCATTCTTTACACAGTCCATCCATCGTTTCTTTGGCCTTCCTCTACTCATATACGCATCCACAGTCATACTCAAAATTTTCCATGAAAGTACAATTCTGTTTTACTTACAAATCCACATATATGATAGATCTTTGAATGGAATTGGTTTATGAAGCTATAAAATCATCATTCTCCTGCCCTAGCAAAAGTTTCATTGTGTGTAAAAACCAATACATAGTTATCATTAATTCGAATAGAAAAAAAAAAATCAGTAAACATGGTAAATATCCCGTTTCTAGTGTTAACGATAATATTAGTTAGTGACCATGATAGTTTAACATCTTGTTCAGCAATGATTGTTAGATTATTATAAGTACTACTAGTTTTTTACGTTTTTCATAGTTTTATATTGTAAATAAGTTAATTTTAAAACCGCGCTATCGCATTAGGGATACACCTGTAATGATAGTGGAAGGGAGGTTTTAATAATAAATAAATAAATAATAGTTGTATCAGCCCATGGCTTAATTGCTAAGAGCCTCGACCAATACCTGAGGAGGCTCTCGTTAGGCAGCTGGATCAAGGGCTTGATTCAGAGAGCGGTACTTCTAGACACGGCTTGTATTGTTAGGAGGTTCCTCTCTCTGGAGCCCTGACCGCCGGTAGCTTGGACCCTGTTCCCGATACCGGTGTAATTTTTATATTTTTAAATGTTTTTAATATTGTTTTTTCTAAGGAATATTTAAAAATGTAAACAATTTGTAAAAATATAAATAAAGGAAATAAATAATAATAAATCATAACATAACAGTACATAGTTAATTTATAAATCAGATTAATACAACCAGAAAAGAAAACACGATTATACAGGGCCAAGAAAAAACATATTTTGGTACTCCTGATGGATTAAATACTCCACAGATTTTGTAAAAGGTACACTTGCCTATGCAAAAATCAAGAAAATATCCTAAAACAATAGAAGTTTTGTAAAACCCAGCAATTATATTGAGTTTTTTCCACGGTTTCATTCGCGTAGAATACAAGTTTCGACAAAATTATTGATCCGTTATGATTGAGTAACAAATAAGAATTCTTTCTTCCATGGGAACTAACGAGAATTGAGGATATGGAGTTTTTATCCTCGATTATGTAAGCTTCTCTATTTTTAATTGGGATTTTGTTAATTATTGGTACTTCTATACTTTTTGGTTGGTCTTTGTCTCCAGTGGTTATTATTGTTTCTCTTTCACGGGCTGGCGTTTTCTCTTTATTTGAGATTGTATAAAGTGTATCATTAACAGTACTAAAAACCGGGGCATTTTTTAGGTTCCCTGAATCTTGTACAATTTAGACATATTTTATATTGTGAATGAGAGTATTAGTGAGAGCAAAAATGTTACGCTCTTAAGCTTTGTAGGAGTTTTTTTTTCTTTTATTTCTTACAGCCTAGAAGAAATTTACAAGGATTCGTCAGAAACCCCGAAATGATGATAAAATTCAGAAGATAATCAAAGCGATAGTTTAAAACGCCCGTTTAAATTATCGCTTCTAATCCGTTTACAAGTTACACTTACTAATTCAACCAGCCAAGGACTCCAACAATTTTGAACTCAACTCTTAGTAGCCTTCAATGAACACGTGTCCAGGCGGCACCTTTCAAGTAATTTCGAACTGACAGTTACGAAAGACGATTAAAATATATTGAAATTTATGGATCTCGATACACGCCTAATAATTAGGCCGGCTCTTCTCATGACACCACTAATTCACACTGAATATTTCATTGCGATCTCTATATTATTCAAGAAGATGAAATCATTAACATTTTAAAATGAATATTCATTTAATTTTAATGTTAACACCGAGTTGAGAAAATTATGAGGTTTTTCAATTAGATGAGCAAATATTGCGTCTTGTTCAAATGATATCAAATAATATTTTCGTTCTTAACGTGCGTCGTGTGACGTGTCCGTCTTTCTGTTTTACAATTACGTATCTACTATCGATGCTTTTCCTTCTTTTCGATCATCTGTATGTATTAATTATTCAATCCCTACTGTCAATATCTCGATAGTGTTACTACTTTAATTTTAGTTGTCGCAAACACTACTCATACTGTTTAGAAATCGATTTTTGTCGACCAGTTGAAACAATATAGGTCCTTTTTTGCACCTCTCAGATTTTATACAACCTCTTTTGTGTCTTAAAACTTCGTTTAAAGTCTAGTTCACCTCTCTAAAAGTTAAATAAAATTTAACATTAAATCCTATTTCTAGATTAGTCGCACTTGGGCTTATCTGAAATCAAGTCGGCATTTCGAGGAAGTTTTTAAAAAAATGGCGCTTAACTGTTGGCTGTTACGCGAAAACAAGTGTTACTTAGTTTGATGCACGATGATAAACTGCAATATCTGATTATCAGTTTAATGAATCTCTTTGATGTTTGCCGATGGTTAATTGCTTTTAGTTTTGTTCATAAATTATTCGAATAACTTGAAATTTACTTAAGGTGAGTTAAAGGAAATGTTTTTGGCGTTTGGAAAGTTGGGGACCCTGTTTTTAATTAGCATTAAACTTCAGATTTAGCTTTTTAGGCGTACTTATAGTTTCTAAATCCAATGGGATCACAATTTCATTATCAGTAGGTTCATCAGTTTTCATATCTCTTCATGAATTCAATTATAATTAAAACACGCAAAATCAAAGTAATGTTACTTAATTGCTTTTCTTACTACAATCTGTAAGTAATACCACCACCAAGAGAAAGCCGTATCTATCATTACCAATCAGAGTTGTAGCCAGCCTTGGTTGAACACCGACTGTTAACCGTTTTCTGTTCTCAGGCCTTGTGTTTCTACTGACACCAGATAATGGTCAATCAAACTACAGTTAATCTTCTTATATATAAAATTCTCGTGTCACAATGTTAGTTACCATACTCCTCCGAAACGGCTTCACCGATTTTTATGAAATTTTATATGCATATTCAGTAGGTCTGAGAATCGGCTACTATCTATTTTTCATACCGCTAGGGTAGGTAGGATAGGTGGTAGGGTAGGGTAGTTAGGTAAGGTAGGTAGCTAGGGTAGGTTAAAAAAGGTGCATTGCAACGCATGCCGGGCACAGTTAGTAGTATATAGTAATTCCCCTTTACCACCACGAAAACAGAAAGATACTTGGAAATTGTTAAGTTTTATTGATGTTGTATTGCGGCATCCATTTTCGGTGTCGCAAGGTTCCGATAAGTATCATTCCCTGATTAGATTACTTCGCTATCTCTTGATGGTTAAGATTAACTACTATTTGCAGAACAATTAAAACCTTCCGACGTTTCTACTGTGTTACCGTTGCGTAATGTTTTCTTACTTCTAGGCTGTGTTGTAGTGGTTTTATGATCGAGAAATGCTTGCTCTTGACAAACAGCTCTGGTATTATCTGTATGTGCAATCGAAATGTGAAATGGATCGTTTAAAATGACTAGTTCTACATTTTCATCGTCAACCTTTTCTTTAAATACTTCAGTTCTTTAAAAATCAATATCATGTCGATTCTAACTCTAGAGTAAATATGTCACATCTCTGGAACCATTAACATTCCTACGCATGCAAGCGTGCCATCACCATCACCAAAGAATTTTATCCTTATGTAATTTGATGTACTGATTTGGACTTGCATATGTCTTAGATAGATTTGATTGGATTTTTTGATTTTTGTTTTTTTTTTTTGGATTGGATTGGATTGGATTTTTTGGTTGGTTGACTTTCGTAAACTGAGTCTCAAAATAATACCTTATAGCAACTAGACTTTGGCGAAACCAAAAATTATTTTTTTTATCATAATTCCTTGCTATTTGTTGAGATATTGTTTTCATCTCAAGTAACTCAAGAGCGTTTTGTGTTTCTAATGAAAAATAATATTTGCATTTTTCCAGACTTGCCTTGTAAATACGTAATCTGCAAAATAATATCTATAATTCTACTATAATTGTAGGTACTTTTATTTAATTCTATAGCGTTTAGAAGAACAGCTCGACTTGTTAGTCGACCTGCATTTCAAATCGTAGTCAAGGCTTACCCATCAGTCGGATCTAAAATGTAATTAGTTTTTATAGCGATTTTTATTATGTTTCATTGATTGGATGTTGTAAATTTCGCTATTATGACCAAAGCCGGTGATCAGAACAGAACCTTTTAATTGATTTTGTGATTATATAAGTTCAAGGCAGCTGCAGCGGAGTCTTAAAACGAAGTTACAGAACGCTAGGGCACGCCACCATAGTGGCGATAAGTCCCCTCTTTGAGGAGTGGCTAGAGAGGCGCCACGGCGCCCTCACCTACCGCCTGACGCAGGTCCTCACCGGACACGGTTGTTTCGGGAGGTTCCTGCACCGGATCGGGCGGGAGGAAACGCCCGGGTGTTTCCATTGTGAGGATCGTCCGGAGGACACGGTGGAACATACCGTGGAGGTCTGCCCCGCTTGGGCGGAGCACCGTCGTGTCCTCGTTGCGGCGATCGGCGGCGGCGATCTCTCGCGTCCGGCCCTGGTTCAAGCCATGGTCCGGAGCGAGAGGGAATGGGAAGCCGTCACCTCCTTCTGCGAAACAGTCATGCTAGTGAAGGAGGTGGCGGGACGTGAGAGGGAAAGAACCTCACGTCCCAGCCGCCGCGGGAGACGCCCTGGGCGTCGGGGGTCACGTGGTGGCTCCCGGCCACCGTAGGCGCGGGCCTGTGGACGGCGAGCTATGGGCTAGCTCGCCGTCCGGCCGTCTTCTGACGACAGGCCGTGTCGATGGCGCGTTCGTGTTCCACGCGCGCCTCAAAGAGATGTCAGCAACGATGTAGGGGTCTGCAAGGACCGATGCCTGCCAGGGCTGCGGGACTGTTCGAAAGAGATACCGTGGCCCTGGAACACAAAGGGCAAAGAAGGAACATGGATGGGTTTTAGTCAGTACAAGTCTGACACTCCCTTCCGCTCCGCCCAGAGTGGGGGGGGTCATTTGATGATTTCCCATCCGAAAAAAAAAAAAAAAAAAAAAAAAAAAGTTACAGAACGCTAACTGTATAATTTCCCCCTCGAAAGTTAGTACGACTGTAAGGACTAACAGAAAACGAAGATGAAAATTTCTTCCTATCTAAGTTTCCATGTGTCCAAGCCTTTAAGTACCGCAATTGCATATGAATAATAACATAAGGAAGTCATTTCAGACGGCAATGTCAGTAATAACTCGAGTCACACACGCTATTTTGACCTGCTCCCCCATTGATATAGGGTTGAAAGTCTCGTGCAAGAACGCTGCACCTGGTTTATTTCAGCGTGTTTCTATACACGTGGAAGTGCCTACAGTAATAACTAATAACAAAATGATTAAAGACGAAAACGTTTAAGAGCATGCAGTGAAAAATTAATAAAAAACTTAAAGATTAATGAATATAGATAGCAGTCAATATGTGTATGTTTAAGCTACAGGAAATGCTTTGAAATTGATAAATAGGTCCGTGGCCGATAGTAAAAGGCTACATATTGCTGCTGCTGTAGTTATTAAAGTCATTGAACTAAAAGTAGGTACCAAAGTAGAAGGGCCAAAAGCCTCTACAATTGGGCACGCGCCAAAACAATAGCCGCTGGCGCACGCAAATCCATTGACGGTAAATCCTTAAAACAATTACAAGATAATTACTGCTAAGCACGGTGGCAGGAAGCATTAAGTAAACACCACTGTAAAATAGAACAATAGAGCAAACCACAAGCCCGTTAGTTCCCAGAATTGTTTTTTAAAGCACATGCGTTGAAAACAATAACATAAGGGGCACGCGATAAAACAGGTAGCGAAGCTCACCCAGCCTACCCAATTTATTCCACATCCGCTGTATTAAATTACAAAAATCGTAAAAAATCCACTCACAAGGCGGTTGGGCGATCAATCGTCCGATCTGTCGAGGTCCAACCCTCCAGTAGTCAGGTAGTCACCCGCAAAGTTTACAAACTGGCGTCCGCATGCGTACAATGGCTGTCCATTGCAATTTTTTGTCACATTTCACAGTCCAACCGCAGTAGGTGGCGTTGAGACAGGTGAATAGGAGATTAGTGGAAGCGAACACAACAATAGACGCACTGTACAGGCCATAAAACAGTTAATAGAGACTGAACGAAAATGTTATTGCCGTAGCGAAACTGTCACTTGGTCACTTTTGGTCTCACACGATAATAATGCACTTTTAGTTTGTTCACTGTAATCCTTGGCAAGGTTCAGGTTTCTTTCACTACACTTTTTTTTCAGTGTGGCATCACCGTGCGTTGAGGCTGCGCGTGCGCATGGCGCGCGACTGGAGGGAGTTGAGCGCGCGTACTACCGTCGGCCGTCGTCAGAGGCAGTAGCGCTCCTGTAGCGTCGCCTCCCCCCTCGCCTCCCGCGTCTTCACCGCCGCCCCACCGAAGCCTCTATACTGTTTTTACTTTGGGAGCGATAAAAAAGGGAAGGATATCGTTGGATTGTTTATTTTTCGTGTTAGTAGCTTATAAGTCGTGTAAATTAACACCGCCCTCGGACTTTGTATCGTGCTTCATGAATTTCGACTGCAGACGCTAATTGATAAATATTTTTAGTACTTATTATGTTTTTTGAAAAACTTTGATTTTATTATTTTTTTCTGAGCAAGTCACTTACTTCTAAGGCTGTTTAATTAACAAAACCAATTTTTGCTACTTTAACAGTTTAAGGAGATAAACTTGCTGGGAAATGCAGGTGTGTAAAACAAAGTCATCTGTCATTTTATTTTAATCTTTATTACAACGAAATCTATTCATACAGTCACATATATTATTTAAAAAATTCTGACTGATACTAATTAAATATTTATTTTCATCTTAAATAAAACATTATAGGTCAATATTACAGGTTAACAGAAAAATATTTTCGTATTTGGCAACATTCACAATAAAATCTGGCACAATTTCTTTGGCATGAATAAATTAATACAATAATTTTGACAAGAATAAATAGTATGTTTCTTTTATTTTCCTGATCCACTTATTTACTGAACACATTACAGTATCTATTAGGTATATCATTTTAAATGGTTGATAAATCTATGAATTACCAATAAACCATAAACTTTTAAGTTTGAACAACGTGCGCTTATAAACTTGCGATAGATTAAACTAAAATAATAATAAATACCATATTTTTTACACTTCTATGTAAACATTCACTAATTTACAATAATAGCTACTCTATAAGCTTTTAACCGACTGTGTTACAATCAAGTCTTTTTATTTATTATTTAAATACATATTATATTGAGCTTTTACTGATTATTTATATACAAGTCATCAACATGGATTTTAATTTTCTCCCTATTATATTTTATCATTTTAATGCACAATTTAAGTCACCTAGTATGGACCACATTCTAAAGGGGATTATACCAATCAATAATTTTATTATATTTATTATTCATTTATAACTATTACATTTATAATATTTAGAATAATATCAAATGATTTATAAATTCTGTAACCCTTCATCAAAATTATCAATATTTACAACAATTGTAAAGAAATTATAATAATACAAGACTTACGTAAAATTATACGAGCTTATTTGTAAATAATTATTCAAAAATTCACAACACTGATAATAATCACCACTTTAACTATAGGGTTACAGATATATACGACGAAATTAATTACATTATAATATTCAATGGGTTGTGCTTTTAGGGTAAATTCTAACTACGGCTTAATATTTACTAACGAATTGGCACATCAATAATGATATCTACTATGTATTTGTTTACCTAATGTATCTACGTTTCACACCTATGTAATAAATATTATGTAACTATTAGTAGGAATATTATTTCATCTTATTTTACCGTCTTAGAATTCATCACCAATATTTTTATATCGTTACGAAATTACGATGTCAGTCGTTACTTCTAAGTTCAATATCTCGTATCGTATGCCGTGTTTCAGTTGATTAAAGATTCAAATTGCTGATATTATCATTTATTATTCATCATTTTATCCCATTCGTCTCCAAGAATGTATACGGGTAGGTATACTGTATTAGGAATATTTTATTGAATTATTTATTTTTCCATTTTAGTCTCATATTCATCAGTCGTAATATCAGGTGTATAAAAAGACATTTTTATATAATGATTTTAGCCATTAACATCATTGATATATTTTATTTTTTTATTTATATTTAGAGTAACATAGATTAAAGCTATGCATTTAATAAATCATGTATCATGTTCGATGCGTCGTTGCCGTGATATCTATTTTAAATATTTTTAGCTTTATCAAAGAAGAACATGCTATTTATAATTAAAATAATACAATACAACATCTGAATCTTATTTTTGAATAATTTTTATAATAATTTGATACTCAATTATAATTTAATAAATTTCATCTGCACGGATTAGGGGTACAAAAGGACGGGACACAATGTCGTTAGTGATGCTCTCTTTAAAACATTTTCGATGAAAATTTTGAAATAAAACGAATAATTTCGAGCACATTATGTGTGCCAGTGAACCCAGATGGCGTGATCAATTCATTTCTCATAGTGCCGTCTGCACGCTAGGCATGTCCGAGCAAAATTCGAAAATTGCCATGTGAAATCTCACAATTAAATGATTGAAGGCGCTAAGTTTTGGTGTCGTTATAGGATAGGTTTTTTTAAATACGTGTAAGCTGTTGTTTCCAATCCCATTCATAGAAAACCATCAGGTTGTAAAAATTGATTGGATCTATTATTTTTGGTGGGATCTCAAATCGTACGATATATTTCTCTTCCTCTGAATTTCTGTTATATTCTCATCATTATGAATTGGCAATACATTTAATTTTAACAACATAACATCACGCCTGTAATCCGCGAAGGGTTGAGCAGAGGTGTACCTTATAGTACACCCATATTTCGGCAGATATATAAGTCCCATGTAATAGGGGGCGAGCCTATTGCCATCAACCGGGCACAAGTCAAGTCACCGTGGCTGCAACTGAGAAATTCCTGATGGAAAACTCCAATAGCACTTTACCCGACCTGGGAATCGAACCCAGGACTGCTCAACAGCTTGCAACTTGCGACCACTAGACCAACGAAGCAAGCAATTTTAAATTTCGTCAACGAGAACAAGTATAAAGTAGGTGGATGGTTAGTATTACGTCTTGCAACATAACTGGCGAAATATGGGCGTAATATTACTTACACCTCTGCCTAACCGGTACACCCCTGCCTAAGCGTTCGGGGATTACAGGCGTGATGTTGTGTGTTATGCCTTTGCAATTATTGAATTTTAAAAGAATTTCAACTGAGCTTGCTGCCATTCATTTCTTTTGACTTTTCGTTATTATTTATGTCATTAAGTTTTCAGAGTCCAGTTTCTGAAGCATAAAAACTTGATTGAATTTGGCATTTCGATATCGAAATTACAATGATTACTTAAGAAAAGTTCAAAATATTAAAGTCGACATTTTATGTAAAGCTTCACATTTAAATTTACGTAACTCTGGAATGTACACACGGCGACATATCAAACTTTACCTTTCCAGTATAACATGGCTTCTCTTTGTGTAGATTTCCCGTACACTCAGAGATCCGCATAAACTGGTTAGTATAAAGGGTGCAACAAGACCTTTAACGAAGCCGAAAGGAACTTGTTTTCCCCGTCATTGCGGTAATTTTTTTGTTCTAGACCATACCTGGGAATCTTCTAGTTACGGAGATATTGGGGGTCAATGTTCCAACTTTTTCACAAGTTTTTTTTTAATACACGTTTTTATTGTGTGATTTTTCCTTTAAACGATTCCACGACCCCCATACTATTTAATCCTTCCATCAGCACAATGTTTTGAGTGCCTTACATTAAGTCCTACCGTAAAACGTGATTTACACCTCAAAAGTTTCCCAGCAATAGTTTGATTAACATAATGTTTGGTGGACGGCATCGTAAAGGGTCTCTTTACACCTTGTAGCTTGATTGGTCGCCGTGTGTTTTTCTTAAAATATAGAAATACTTTGCAGTTTACTTTAATTTACAGTATTACGGCAAATTCATGCTAACTTCATAATTATTGGTAAAAAAAAAACTTCTACTCGTTACCTCCAAAAAGGATGATAATCTTTAATGCCTTGATATGAATGGGATCAAAAACGGTAAGCCAAATAAACATAATAACTCAAAACATGGAATAACAATGAATATATTTAATACAGCTAAAATTATATAAAATCGTATGAATCTTCCGAGGGTAGGGCTCGTCGTCAACCAGCCTTCATCCATCTGTCTATGGAGTACTCCAAAGCTGCCATCCATCTAGGAACACACAAAAATAAATTCTTTAAATTATTCTCCAAGTATCATCATCAGTGGTATCAACTTAAATGGCAGTGGGCCGGGCACTTTGCTCGCAGAACGGATGGCTGATGGGGCCGAAAATTTCTGGAGTGGCTATCGCAAACCGGAAGATGTTGCGTTGGAAGGCCTCTCACTAGGTGGACCGATGACCTGGTGAAGGTTACAGGGATTCGCTGGATGCGAGTCGCACGGGATCGGTCAATGTGGCGACACTTAGTCTAGGCCCATATCCAGCAGTGGACCTCTTTTGGCTGAAATGCTGATCATGATCATCATCAGCATCACCAGCCTACACCTGCCATATCATTATCTGCCCAGCATTTTCCCAATTATGTCGAGGTCGGCAAGGCCAATCTAACCGGAGGCAGCTGAAAACCAGTATTTTACAAGAAGCGACTGGCTATCTGACCTCCACATTTCAGTTTATCCTGGGTTCTACAATATCCCTGGACTTCCGGACCACTGACTACCGTGGCGACTGACATACTTATATTATTATGTTTTAATAGTTCTGTTTTACGTTTTATGTATTCCATTTTCTCTTCTTCTTTTACACACTGTCTACATCTCTTTTTTTTAGTAACTCCTTTCGCAGGTATGCTGGAAGAGATTTCTTTAGAAATAAGCATCACCTTTGTACTATTTTCTGTTCTTTTCTTCTTTTCTGTATTTTAGTGTGTACATAAACTGTTAAATAAATAAATAAATAAATAAATAAATACAAATGACAATTGGGACCAACGGCTTAACGTGCTTTCAGAGGCACGGAGTATACTCAAGACGGTCACCCATCCACAGACCAACCCTGGCAAGCACTGCTTAACCTTGAAGATCGACCTGTGCGGCTGTTATTATTTAGTCACGATCTTTCTTATTAAAATCAAGCACTTTGCACCCTTTGCATTGTTGATCTTACTTCGCGGCGTCCCTATCTGGTTACCCAATCGCGTAGGGGTTTTAAATTAAAGAACGTTGGCACTCTTTCGTTAATCAAATGATCGGCCATCAGATTGGGTCAGACAGGTTGGCATGTGGCTCAGACGTGTTCGATCGGAGGATAATATTTCTTTACAGTGTCATTGCTAATTGCAACGAAACGACTGAGAAGCATGCGTTTGGGGATACAATGAGGATTGAACCAATAGTTGTAAATGTTTTGGAAAGTCTTCTTAGCGTGTCGATGACAATTCGTAACAATTCATTGATGGTATTTGTTGCATGGAATTAACTGAATTTAATTTAAATTGATTGATTGAATTGATGAGCACATATGAAAATGTAACATCTCGCATACTCTGTAACTACCTATGTGAACACATTAACAATCTGATTCTTATTCAAATTGAGTCAGCCCAAAATCTGGCGAAGAGTTTGGCACTTTCAGTGGCGTCCATCACCTCCTGTGATATGCAAATAATAGGACCGGCAGAGCACGATATCCAGTGTCCCATCGTTTGTGGGGCAGCTCCACATTCACACTCCAGGGAAGAGTCATCTATGATCTCCACCTGAACAGGTTTTCCTTGCTTCGGCCAACCTGTGTCCGGTTTCGGAAAGTGATTTATAAAGGATGTAATAAGACCCTTAACGAAGACGAAAGGCATTTGTTCTGCCCATCATTGTGATCATTTTTTTTTTCTATTCAATCCATCCATCGACACAATGCTTTGAGTGCTTTCCATCGAGTCCTACCCTAAAACGTGATTTTTCACCCAAAAAAAAAGTCGATTCCCAGCTATAATTTTTGTGTAAAGTTACTTAGTTTGATGTAAAGAATGCTTGGTTGACGGCTATGTGAAGGGTCTCTTTACACCCTGTATATAAACAAATAAAATTGAAATATCTGCTTGTAACATCAACATAACAGCTTTTTACTGAATGCATTTGAAAGATGTATGGTACTTATAACAAAAATACATTTATTTAAATTTTTGTCAATCTGTATTTGTCCCGGCTAATCTCCAAAACGGCTGGGCTTATTTTGTCGGAACTTTTACTGGCAGATAGCTGATGTTGTAAGGAGTAACTATGGCTACTTTTATTTTGGAATAAGAATTAGGGTTCCGTGGAAAAAAAATAAAACCCTTGAAATTGTTAACAAATTCCGATTAACAGCTAGTAGAGAAATATGGAAGAAAAGACACACTGCGCCTAACCCAAATAAATTGAGATACGGTCAGGAGGATGGTGATGAGTATTATGATATTTTAGAGAGTATTCTTCATACTCTAAAGAAATACCTATTGTAAAGGACCGGTATCTACATAAATACCGTCCTTCACAGTATTTCTTTATATACAATGTTTTTCACTAATTCGGAAGCGGGCACTAAAACAACCAGGCCAGTTGGAGAGCTTACACGTGAGCAAGCCATATAAAACTGGCCGTGGCAGAAACAGTCTTGCCGCAAATCAACTCCAGAAAATTTCAGAGTTTGTCCCTGTGACTTACCTTGATTGGGAACTGCAATCTTTTAAATTCAAACGATAGGTCATTTGGTATCAATGGTATACGCAGCACGAAGACTGTTTCTCCTCTGGCAGATCCAGTTAGTGTTTTGGCCTCAATAGCATTGAAAATTAAATTAGGGGTCTCCTCAACACAATTCCCTAAACACAATTAAAACTCTTACTGGAACGAAAGACGGTGACCGTTGTGGAAGACGGTGTTCCAGTTGATCACAATACAAAAAGGTAAATTAATAATTGAGGCCTTTTTTATGATGATGTAGTCATTCCCAATTTAGTTAACAGAAAGGATTATAGACTGGAACGAGTTAACGATCAGTGTAATGCCTAAGGCCAAACCTAACGAAGCTTTATGAAACCTCATCCTTTGTTTTTATCGATTAAAAAAAACGATACGATTGTTATAATTTGACTTTGTTATTGTTTTGTTCTAGATTCAGAATGCCTATCACGTAAAAAAAAAACTCGAAATTCCAGGAGTTAGTAGGTAGGTAATACCACAACGTACCAAGGTATAGATAAGAGAAGCTTGTGGCTAATTAACAGCCGCTCGGGTCGATCTTTAGGTTAAGCCGTGCTTGCGTAGGTTGGTCAGTGGATGGGTGACCGCCCATTACATACCGAGCTTCCTCCGTGCCTCGGAAAGCTCGTTAAGCCGTTGATCCCTGCTGTCATTTGTAGATCTTTGACAGTTGCTAGGTAGTCACTGGCCCAAAAAGTCTGACAACCAGTCTTACCAATGGGTATCGTATTACCCAGTACTAACTGGATTGTGGAGATCAGATAGGCAGTCGCTCCATGTAAAATACTGGTATTCAGCTGCTGGTAAGACTGGAAGCCGACCCCAAAATAGTTGGGAAAAGGCTAGGCAGATGATGATGACCAAGATATACATAGATGACAATATTTAATATTAAGAGACGAACCACTGGCTACCTATTGATGACCGAACAGCAGACAATTTTAAAGGTGGATGTTGAATAAGATTCCTTGTAATTAAAATCCTTTGAAAGCGAAGAAACGGGACCGGTCAATGTGGCGACTCTTGGGGGAGGCCTATGTCCAGCAGTGGACGTCTTTCGGCTGAAATGATGATGATGATGATGATGAACACGAAGAAATATGCATCCAGAATTTCAAAGTACATGATCCAATACGTTTTTATCCAAGGGGATTCTTCTTCTTTCTTTATCGTGTGGTTAGTGCCTAACCTGGTGTCAGAGTTTTATGCCGCCCATGGGCCTCTGACTTGGCTTTACATGCTGTCGAGAAATATCTCTCAGGCATGCTGGTTTCCTCACGATGTTTTCCTTCACCGAAGCAAGTGATAATTATACAATACGCACATGTATCCGAAAATCAGAGGTGCGTGTCTTGGGTTCGAACTCGACTTGTCAGTCCGACGGTCACACCACTAGACTATCCCTGCTATCCAGCAGCTATCTGCTGCTATCTGCTGGGATTCTATTCTAGGTAGGTAAGAAATGTTCTTTCTTTCTTGCGTAGAATTTGATACTCACCGTTTCCTATCCATTTCGGATTCAGTGTGGAAGTAGAAGTGTCTCTGCTTGGGCTCTGTGGGCATCACCTCGAAGGCGTACTTCTTGCCGCCAGGCGCGCATGTCTGTATTCTGTAGCCGTGTAAGCAGGCCATACCTTTGGAAAAAAAACAACAGATTTAAATAATAAGAGTAAATAGAGCAGCTTTGTTGGAGTCGTCTGAAAGGAGACTCTTAGTAACGGCCCGGAGTAAATCCTTGTTGCCTTAATTAATGCTAATGGTTCGCTCCCTTAGATCTCCGAAACGGCTAGACCGATTTTGACGGGACTTTTACTGGCAGATAGCTGATATTACAAGTTGAACTAGGCTACTTTTATTTTAGAAAAGTAATTAGTGCAAAAAAATGAAAACCCTTGAAATTGTTAACAAAATCCGATTCAAACGGCTACTCTCCGAAACGGCTGGATCGATTTTGACGGGACTTTTACTGGCAGAGAGCTGATGTCATAAGGACACTACAAAAGCTACTTTTATTTTAGAATGAGAATTAGGGTCCCGTGCAAAAAAAATAAAACCCTTGAAATTGGTAACAAAATTCGATTAAAAAAGGGAAGATAATTTTTTTTTTATATAATAATAATTTCACTCGAACGAAGGTCGCGGACAACAGTTAGTCTCGAATAAAATTTGTGAATAAATTCCTAATAGTCAAGACGTACCTTCATTTTATCCCGATTACCCCACTGTTATCGATAGAAAAGAATTATGCGTTATTGCACACCAACATTGTTACACAGCTATTTTCCAAATTGCTAATTATTCTATGAGCACAACGGTGGTTCAACTGTTCAAATTAGCTGAAGCTTCTAGTCATGAGCTAGTAATGAGGCGTGGCAGACTTGACTGAACAATTAGCTTTGTTGCACAAGCCACCGCTAATCATGATGTCAATTTAGTGAAACCGATGAACTTACCAAAAGCATTCTTGCTATTTCCATCATTGTAGAAGTAGAGGCAAGCGTCTTTAAGTACGCAGTACCGCTTGGCCCAGGACTTCCACTTGGAACCAAGCTTCATGAGGTACCCGAAGCAGTCAGGCCTAGGGATCGATGATGGTGGCAGCTTCATGTTCCTCATGGTCACCTCTAACCAGCCATCCCGCTGGAAAAACAAAAGATCTCATTAAACATTGTCAATGACGTGTAAGGAGTTTTATATAATGTGACCAAATATGATAGATAGGTATTTGTTATTGTTGTTCCTACTTCGATCTGCCTGCTAAGTTCGATACCGAGCCCTTTTTTTCTTGCTGACAATAAAAGACATTTTCATGTGTAGTCCAAAATTTACAATAAACTTAAATGCAGGTACAACAGATTAAAGAAAGACGCAAAATATTATTATTTTTTAAACTACTTTTTACAAATTATGGTGGGCTTCCAATTACAATTTCCTTTTCTGTATCTCCGGATGTTATGAAAGCATGACGGTACTTTTATCGCACTTTATCAAAAAAGGGCTAAGTAGTAATTATCTTATGATTGCCAACTTCTACCACTTCCAAAAGTTCGTTGACAGAAGATGAAGACAGTGGTAAAAGATAAAATTGAGTTCGGCGCCATCTATTAAACGAATAAAGAACTACTATGAACTGAAGTTGCTCAAAGTCATAACGATTTACATGTACAATCTTACAAAATATGATGCTTTTATGTTACAAAATCTATATTTCATAAAACTGAATTATAAAACCACAAAATATTAACACAAACCTGGTTGCTAGCGTCAATAGCATGTGCCAGCACTGCACGCCATCTAGCGGCCGCCTCAGAAGTGTCAGCGGCCAGTTGTAACCGCACGCCTCCACCACGATGTAATCGAAACGCGTGGGGCTTGTCCGCGTCATCTTCAGTCAGTTGATAGTTCACAAGCATAAGAGCTCCCACAGGATGAATGCTCTGTAACGTAGTACAAGTTAAAGTCAATAGATGGCAGTATTAGAAGATTTTGTAGGATTAGCTAAAGCTTGGTTTATAGAGGGTCGCAATTAAATAAGGTTCCATCACCACTAAAGAGTTTATAAAATAGCTAGGACATAGAATCAAATCATGTATCTATAGCTAAAACTCTTTTGAATAGAAGAGAAACAAAATAACGCTGAATTGGCAAGGCAAAGCTATCGGGCAATCGTTAATATAATTAGAAAGTACTTGAACTACACTGACTTGAATGACAAGGGTCATTCAATCGTATATTCTTTGCAAGATCACTTATAGAGTAAAACAAAAGAAAGCAATCAATGAGGAGCCTATCAACTTATATTTCCAATAAACTGAGATGGAAGGTAAGAAGAAGTGAAATAGGTACTTACAGAATCTGTCTTATAATAGTACAAGCAATTGTCTCTCTTGAGGACGAACCACCGTCGGGTCCAGCGCGAGGGGTGGTGGGGTCTGACGGGGGCTGCTCGCCAGAGATACCCTGAATATAACGCTGCGGGTCCGCCTTCGTGAGCTAACGAGGCTACCACTTCGCATGTTCGGGCCACCTGAAGACAAATAAATTATTAGAAATGAAGGATCTTTCAATACTGATCAACTATGCCGTGGTTTACTATCAAATGATAACAGACTCTGGTCAAAACATGAATTGATTTCTATCTATACCAAATATAAATAAAATTGAAGTGCCTGTTTGTAATTTTGTCTGTCTGTTTGTTCCGGTTAATCTCCAAAACCGATTTTGACGGGATTTTTACTGGCAGATAGCTGATCTTATAAGGAGTAACTTAGGCTTTTATTTTGGAAAAATATGTATTAGGGTCCCGTGCCAAAAAAATGTAAACACTTGAAATTGTTCACAAAATCTGATTCATAAAGAGAAGTAATATTTTATAATCATTTCACGTGGGGGGCACAACTAGTCCATTAATATAATTTATAGGATGATTGAAAAGTTACTCAATTTTCTGAGACGTTACTAAGTTTATCTGTCCCAATGGATTACCAATGTTTACTTTAGTGACTGTAACATCAGTATTTGGTTCCATGCGAAGTACCTAATTGAGTAAATCCAAAACATAACAATAACTGATGTAGGTATCTGCAACCTAAAATCTTTAGAGTGGGCAGTAAAGATGAAATATTTAGGATCGTGAATATAAATCTGAATGTTACATATACATCTAAATGAGAACACAAAAATGGGTCGATGTGGTATGGTTAGATTGATTTGGTTGATGTTACAGATGTTATAAAGCAAAGTTTATAACACCGTGATAAATAACCAAATAAACATCTGTTTAACACACTAATCGAGTATTTACCCATTCATAAATAAATGCAGCTCTCGATCAGAATATATCTTTCTTTACCAAACCCAAAGACGCAGATTTCACCGATAAAACAAACAAAATTTACGTAGTATCAAAACTTTTAGTTAAACTTACCTCTAATTCAAGTATTTCTGAACCAGAATGCGCAATCTTTACCACTTCTGAGTGTGTCTTATCTAAGACATTGATTCCTGCAAATAAATTGATGAACATTATGCATTGCAATAAATCAATCAAGAGCATATAGTGGGTCATAAATTTTCCAATTGAGACGAAAATGCAAGCAGGATTCAGATTCTCAAGCATTGGGTCTTAAATCAAACTGTTTAAAAGTAATAAACGTTTTCAGATACATAAACACAATTCATTGAAAGCACAACCGTCTTAGATTTTAAAAATTTTCGAGTTTACAAACATGTTCAAAAATTTTGACTTCTGCTGGCATTAAAATTTCTCACTGTTTTATATAATAACTTCAAAGGCTGTTTAATAGCTGCGTCAAGAATTCTTTTCATTCGTTTTTAAGAACTCTCTAATTCAGTTCCAGTAATGTTCTTCTTGAAATATATTACCATTAACAGCTATGACAATGTCTCCGACTTCTAAACCAGATGTTTCGGCAGGCGTATCGGGTTCGATCGCTGACACCACTACTGGCTTGCTTCCGTGGATTCGAAAACCAAACTCTTCATTGCCACGTCTTACTACCACTGTTTTGTCACTCTCTGTAATAAAAAAATTAATTGCTTCATTTACTTTGACGTCAACATTCTTTCTTTCTTTATTCTTTATTGCACACAAAAAAAATTACATACAAATTGCAACAATATAGCTTATGTACAATGGCGAGCTTAACCCAGAATTGGGTTTTCTTACAGCAAACCAAATTTTTACTGTGAGATTTGCAGAAAAGGACTTAAGTGCATTAACACATTGCAACAATCTTACACGATCAGTTCTTTAAAATTATTTGAAGTGCATTAATATAAGAGGGCAAGATTTGCCCACCTGTCATTGTTATCGTCAGTTTGATTCCGGATGCTTCTTCATATTTTGCGGAAACATCAAAAGCTTTATCAAAAACACTTCAAAGCCGCATACAGCAAAAACGTTTTACCATTAAATTAGTTCACAAATATTAGCAATATTCAATAGTAAGACGAAATAATAAACCAATAATCACTTAACAATAGACTCATAGGTTTGCGATACCGTGTATTTTCTTTGCGTCATTCCTGGCCTAATATTTATTTTCTTATCTAAATAGTACAATGATGTCGGCCTAGAGACGTCAATAAACTCGCCCGAGGAGATCTGGCCATGACACAGATACGTACTCTAGATGGTAAGTGCGTATCCGACCAAATATTTGCAGAAAAACTTTCGCTTCTGGCTAATGCCCAGAAAAATCAACCGGTAAAGCTTCATTCATACAATGCATTAGAGAATGCAATTAACATTCCTCGATCCGGATATGAAATTGTTGACACATTTAGCACCAAAATGTTATTGGATTGCGTATGGTGAATAAAAAGCGTGAAATTTTAAGTGAATCCGTTGCTAAGAAGGTGTGAGTAATACAACTAATTCAGTTAATAGATAGATGTTTTAATTATTTTTATTACGAAACCACATTAGCACACACAAGCATCAACAATATTGCAATCGGTCTAGAAAATATTAGGAGCAAATTATTAAAATCATTGTATTAATTTTAATAGTGTCAAATAAAATTTCTTTTTACCACATGGTTCTGGAGCCACAAGTCTGCTAATTTGACTTTGTCGACACCATAACATCAGCATCAATTTGAGAATTTCCTCCAGTTTCTGTCTAACACTCCCCTTGGAATTTAACATGTCTTTGACTAAAACATAAAATAAAAGAAACGTAAAATGAAAAGAAAGTTTCGACTTCATCCAATGTATTAAACCGTTCACGAAAAACTTTACTCACATGAGTGTCCCATTCTTCAAGAAAAACTCCGACAGTTCAAATCGAAACTCCGAACTACACTCTTGAACTTTTGAACCGGCGTATGTCACTTTTAACTGTACGCATGGGTTGCATGAAAATTACGTCATTATCTGACGTCTAGACGAGTTTTGCTAAGTAAAATCAATACGAACTAAACATTTGCCGAACGTCAGACGTAAAAATATCATCTGCCCGCAGTAGCGTGTCGTCAACAACTGAATACTGACGTTCAAATACGCTACGAGAATTAATTTTAGTCCGCAACAGTTCGGTCACTTTTGATTCTGAAACGATTCTGTACCTTTCACTGATTGAAACTAAAATTGATCGCGTGACTCATCGAAACCATTAAAATTCATTACTTTCATGTCAAGGTCTCCAAAATTATCGAAAGTTACACGCACATTTATTATGACGACATTGGCAACCAATTTTTTTTTCTGTGCCAATGGCATAGATGAACTAAAGAATTCAGGGGACATTCTTAAAATAATAGGTGATGCTATTTTAAATGAGAGAGTACTAGGAATAGTTTGACACGTCACGCTTCCGAAGTGGACTGGTTATCCATTCGTTATAAATAGTGACGCAATACGGTACCTGTTTTATAATAGCTATCGTGGAATGAAGGGTATTATACAGACGGTAAACGCGATCATGAAACTTGCTTTATGGTGTTCTTACTGATCAGCGCCGATAAAATACGAGATATCTCGTTTATTGGCTATTACTATATTATGAGGTAGTTTTCAGTTTTCCAACAAAATAGACTAAAAGAAAGTATTTACTAGAAATTTCAAATAATGATGTTTTTATTTTGTCTTGCACAGCGTGAAATACACAGTTTGTTATAGTATTGAATCTTTGTCTAATTTGCAGCATTTATAATTTCAGATCATCAACTATTGCTGTATGTGGCTTTTACCTATTTTTATAAAACGAAGTGGAGCATTTTGATACAATTACGCGAGAACTATTATTTATCAGTTATGTTTTTTTGTTGTCGTTTATACATCATCATTGCTGTAAGAGAGTATAATCTCTGTTTGACATTGTTCAAAGAAAATGGGGTTAAATTTAAAAGCATTTATGGGAGTATAATTATTTGTCATTTTGCCAAAAATCTTACCAAAACTGTTGTCTGCTTGGCGCCGATTCAGCTCTATGCAGGCACGTCGGTGCACCAGTCTATGCGTTAGCGCCACGTATCTCTTGTTGAACTCTGATTCAGACTCTGTTGGATCTTCCTGTTCGCCGTCAGATCCACTGTCTAGTAAATCTGTTGACGAGGGAGTATTCGTTTTTAGCGTCATAACAAATATATGGGATGTTTATATATCAGTTTGAGGATTTACTAGTACATTTATCATCTTGACATTATGATTGGGTTTTTAATTATTTTAGCTAGCTTGTTCAATTGTAAGAAAACTAATTGTATTTGGGGCGTTAATTTTAATTTCATGCCATGACCTTGACCGTATAATTATTTCTTATAACACACATAATATCATGCCTCAAATCACCGAAAGGCTAGGCATGATTGTACCATAGCACACCCATATTTCAGCTGTCATAAGGACATAAGTCCAATTCCGGACTACTACTGACAAATTCCTAATGTAAAAAGCCAATAAAAATTCCCCGAACACTGTTTTAAACTTTCACGGTGTACAACTAAACATATACTGTCACTTAGCAGCATACCGTAGCAGCCTGCATCGTAATAAGGACTCCACAAAACCTGGTGATACTGTGTGTTTTGCCGTGACGTAGTGTCGAATTCCATTAGTGCGCGTAGCAAAAGACAAAGAAAGAGGGTAGATAGATTTGTCTGCTCTTAATCATTTATTTTCCATCCACCCGCATTCTCCAGTCAACCCGCGATCATGGCGCTTGCAACAGCGTAGAAATATCGGGAGTTCAAAATAATGAACAATCACGGAAGATATCCCGCAAGTGACATTATAAGTTTAACATTTCCCCGACCCGGAAATCGAAATGAAGACCTCATGCTCAGCAGCAGCGCTTACGACCATTAGACCAATGGGGTAGTCTTTTTCTTTATATTTGCGATTAAAATCATCAAAAGAAAGACAATTTTGATCATTTTAATCGATAATAAACTCCTGACCATTAGCAGTGCTACTGTTTATAATTAATTAGTATTCTAAGCATATGGCGACCGTTTGCGCTTAACACTAGTATATGATTTCGTGACGGTTACAGAGGAGAATGGAAGAAAAAACGTGTTGTGCCGACCCCAAGTAACATAGGACAAGGGCAGGCAGATGGTGATGACATCTAACAAATCAAAGATGTGAAAATCGAAGGTGTGTGGTGTCAAAAATACAGGGTGTAAACAGACCCTTCACATAGCCGTCAACCAAGCATTCTGTACATCAAACTAAGTCACTTTACGCAAAAATTATTGCTGGGAATCGACTTTTTTTTCGGGGTGAAAAATCACGTTTTTCGGTAGGACTCGATGGAAAGCACTCAAAGCATTGTGCTGATGGATTAAAAAAAAACTTGTGAAAAAGTTGGAACTTTGACCCCCAATATCTCCGTAACTAGAAGGTTCCCAGGTATGGTCTAGAACAAAAAAAATATCGCAAAGACGGGGAGGACAAGTGCCTTTCGAATATGTTAAGGGTCTATTTACACCCTTTATGATTGCGTGACGGTTGACAGAGGAGAATGGAAGAAAAAAACGTGTTGCGCCGACTACAAGTAACATGGGACAAGGGCAGGCAGATGGTGATGACATCTAACAAATCAACTAAGGTAGGTTGTCAAAAATATACAGGGTGCACAGTGCATCGTTTGCCAAATTGAACGGGCCGAAAGGAGAGGTCATTTGCCTTTGTGTTTTTAGGGCCAATACTCATCCTTGGCCCCACAGACTTTTGAATGTCAATTTGTTTACATTTATTTTGAAAAATCACAAAATTCGACATTTAAACTTAAAGTTTATTTTTATTTTTTTCAAAAACTTTGTGAGGTAGAAAAAAAAAACTAGATGTTATCTGCGACCAAGTTTGAATGCGATGGAACCAGAAAACAGTAGACTACTTCAACATTTGAATTAAATTTGGCGGATTTACTAATATTCCTTTTTCAATTTACGTTTATATGCAAATGTCCTCTTCGTTCGCCCCGTTCAATTTAGCAAACAATGTACCAAATACCCTGTATTTTACCTAGAAATAAAATTGACCCATGACAGACTAATAATATAGTACAAATTTCTTTGCAGTATCATCTTGATCACAGATTGATGTAATCGGTATTTCAAGTCTCCTATTTTTTTCAAATGAAGTCATCGAGCTCAATTTTTGTTTTTATCCTATGATTAGGTGATTTGGGCTGCTCTAAATAATCTTTGTTGACGACAACTATTTTACACCTATTACGTAATACCTAGTCATGCAGAAACATGTTTTTGCTTGCTTTGTCTTGTATATTACTAGCTGTGCGTTGCAATGCACCTTTTTTAACCTGCCCTACCTACCTACCCTACCTTACCTAACTACCCTACCCTACCACCTACCCTACCTACCCTAGCGGTATGAAAAATAGAAAGTAGCCGATTCTCAGACCTACTGAATATGCATATAAAATTTCATAAAAATCGGTCAAGCCGTTTCGGAGGAGTATGGTAACTAACATTGTGACACGAGAATTTTACATATATGATTTACGAGAACCTTTAAACTCCGCTATAAAATAAACTCTGCCTAATAAACCAAGCACCTAAATTTACAGTTTTTTATACAAATATAACAGTACTTTTGTGCGGTTATTTGTGCCATTTGGTATTGCCTTACCTGTATTTTTTCAGTTTCATGCAAAATCAGATATACAGACGCCAGGCCATCAAGCTACCCGGAATTGTCAAATTTTTCCAATCAACCTTGAACCTAATGCTTTAGCGATAAAGTTGAAAATCTATTAAAGACTTTTGACAGATTATAGTAGCTTGATGAGCTTGTGTCGGTACTTCACCGATTGGCTGTGCCGTACCGTGCCGAATCAGACCGACCTGCAATTGTGAGTAACACGCCTAGGAAATCGTGCGTAAACTGCTGTGATTGGTCGAAAGAATTATTAACAGCCAATCATATCACTTGATTTGCTTTGACGAAATAATATCGTTGAAAACTGAATGAAAGTGTATTAGTGTCATCAAAAGTGCCTATATAAGTTTTCGAAAGCAAGAAGTTAGTTTTTACGTATTTATATTGTACCCTATCACAATGTTTTCTTATTTAACCCAAAGTTTGACTGGTAGAGAATGCCTTGTGGCATTAAGTCCGCCAAGGTACTATTATAACATGAAGTTTAAATAAATAAAGTGTTTTAAAACAATAGTCAATCTTTACCTGGTGGAATCCTAGTCCAGTGGTCATTGTTTTCTGACAGCATGATCCAGTTTCCGCACCACCAGGGGGCGGCATAAATTCCTTTTTCGTCACGACCTCCTTCAGCGCCTTCAGAGCTTCCAGAACATTCTTCGTGTTCTGTCGAATTATGAAGTTGTTTTAATGGCAAGATACATAACAGATGTATCTGTGCGCGCATGTTTATGTGTGTGTGTGTGTGCGCGCGCCCGGCTGACCGCCTAGATGTAATTAAACAGTGTGCTAACAGCAGCCCGTAGTTTCACTTGCCTCCCGCATCATACCTAACAGCAACATACTTATATAGGGCTTTTGATTCGGAATCAGGTCGAGAATAAAATGTTAACACGAAGTTGAAGTTGGGAATTTGTGTGCGATGCATAACAGTAGCTCACATAAAATGGCCTTAATTGATATTGGTATAGAAAAAATGTAAATTATATACAGAGCTGTGCAAACGTAAGGCGCTTGTATCATAGTCGGAAGTGCGACGGTGGTAAAGATTTGTACAATTTTCCGTGGCAAATGTATTAAAAAAACAATACAGCGGCATTAGTTCCGATTATGACCACGCGCCAAAAAATCCATGTAAGCTGTAGTTCCTACTTAAAAAAAAGGAGGAAGTTCTATGTTCGACTGTATTTATTTTTTTATGTATGTTCACCGATTCCCAAATTTTTTATTTTATTTTATCTGTTTTTTTTACTGGGAGCTGACCCCAACATAGTTGTGGAAAAGGCTAGGCAGATGATGATGGTGATTTTATCGGTTTAATTTCGTTGAAAAATAAACAAACCTTAAATACATTTTTCTTGTGGATATTATTAATTTGTCTGTCGAAATTCACATCAACATAGATTTGAGTCCGCTTTATTAGTAAACGTAACTCATGAAATCAGGTATACAAAAATAACATCTCAGGATTAAAAAAAATTGAACTCACCATCAGGATCCACGCTTGCACTGGATCCGCCAAGTTTATCCAGACTGTTGCCAGCAGACCTTGCTATGCGAGTATCCTGAGGTTTTTCACTTGTCGCATATTCTTCCTTACCTCTTTCTTCAGACTAACCGTAAAAAAAACAATATTTTATAAAAAAGTTGCAAAAGAAGAAGAAATATTATCTATTCCAATTTCAAATAAATTCTTCAGAAGAAACCTTTTTTTCGTAACTAAATGTTTTTAATTTTTTTATATGACGTCTCTTTTAACCAAAGACAGTCAAATATTTACGAGCGATAATTCTTTATTTAAATCATTTTTATTTTGACAAATGAAAATTTATTGATTTTCTTGCAGAAATGCTGCATTTAGTTTGTTAAATGAAAATGTTAGTCTTAAAATATTTAAGTGCAGTTCTTGTTTTGTGTGCAAATATGAAAATAAATGTCTGTTTTTCTGAAAATGAAGAGGGATTAGGATTCGATGATATTTTCAGTTCAACGTCGTCGACAGATTCGACATCTACAGAATCTGAGCAAACTTTCGATTCAACTTTTGTAGTACCTGGTGATAACTGGTTAGTAAAAGCGTTACAAGATATTGCTTACTTCTTGCGGAACCATAAGTTCAATGAATGGGACCGACGAAAGTATACAACGAAACCTAAAAATATTTCAATTGGGTTTTATACATCATTTCCTCATCCAAGTCTTGAGTCTCTCCACTGGAAAGTCTATAAGAACTGCTACAAAGACTTTTACCAATGCATTAAATATTTATATAGTGTGACTGACACGGCGCCTTTTACTAGAAATGATGATATTGTGACAACATTAAATAAAAAGGAAAACATTAGTAAAAGTTCGATTGCTGAGTTAGACAATGACTGCAAGAAAGCTCTTTTGTATGCTGATAAAACTGGCCTTCCGTTTGATGATCCGATAGAAAAGTTTCAATGGCGAACATCTGCGTCTTATTTCATGTGTTGGTACACGATGTTAGGATTCCCTGCCTTGTCATTGCTAGGGGATTCTTGTGATAACTTTGCCAATTGCTTGGACCCAAAATTTGGATATCGAAACCACGACCCTCGTTCCGATGATAAATTTTCTTTTGCTTGTGCGTTATACAGCTTTTGTCCGGACCCGTGCTGTCCCTTGAAACATGTGGAAAAAGTCTCGCAGTGTCATGACCATAAAAGAAATCCCTGTTTTATTGAAAACGCTCGAAGTTCGGATGCAAAGTACCGGCAATGTCGATTCAATCGGCAAGATAATCAAAATTTAGAAGGCATTATTGCAAATAAATGGAATATTTCATGTCATTGCAAAGAAAAAGGGTTTGAATGGAGATCTCAGTTTGGAATGTGTGTAGATGTAAACGAATGTACAACGGATCAACACAGTTGTCATAGTTTAACCGAGAATTGTTTAAATCTACCTGGAACGTTCAAATGCATTTGTAAATGGGGCTATGCATACGATGTTGTCAAAAAAATATGTGCTAGAAAAGATATTCTTTCTAACTCAAACTCGAAAAAAACCGACAGCGAAGTAGGTTTTCTAGATAATTTAAAATGTGTTTTTGAGTATGTGGGATTTTGAATAGTCGATTTTACCTTTGCTCGAACGTCCTGCCTGTTTCGATAGTAGTGCCGTGATTTATCCTCAGATCGATATCGTTTATCTAATTTCTTGTATAATCGAGCTCCACTTGCGTGTTTCTTGTTTGTTGCGCAAGATGGAGAATCGGCAAAACCAGCGGGTGCTGGTACTATGTCTGGTGTTGCATCGGCATAAGATTCCTTAAAATGATATTGTACGTTGTTAGTTGTATTGTAATATATGTAAATTATTTATATAAAACAAAAAGTCTTTGAATATTGGGTAGTGGTAGTTCAGCTTATGATTGTAGTTGAAAAATACTTTGGGATTATTATTGGGAGTATTTTGTTTTCATAAAATAAACTTTTAATGCACTTACATCGGTATGAGACGTCCTCGAAGCCACGCTGTCATGTTCATGGGTTGCAGTTACGATATGGACTTCCTTGCCACAGTGCAAGCAATGCGCTTTAGATTCGCCGTCAGCCCCAACCAAGCTGTGCTCCGTTTGCTCTGAATAAAATACTGAATCTGATCCTGGTGATACGGAGCGCAGAGATTCTGCTGACGCGGCTTTTGCGAACTTTCCGTCTGAAGTAATGTGTGGTTTTTGTAAGCAAGGATCGCAAAATATGAACATTGTTTCTTTATTTTTAACGTGCTTCTGATTTCTCCAACGCGAGATTCCAGTATGCGAATTTTCGTACAAAAACACTCACAATGACAATTTTATTCCACTGATAAAAGATATCTGGCGTTAGGAAAATCAGCCCTGACTATAATATTTACCTTTATCTTGTTTCCGATTATGCCTAGGTGACGTGGTAGGACTTTTTATGTATCGAAGAGGAGTCAGTCTGGATCCAGCGCTGGTGAGAGTTCTCGTAGTTTCTATATCTTCTGCTTCCAAAGAACTTAGGTGGGGGACCGTTGGAATCGATTGCTTTCTTCTTGGTAAACTACCGGGTAGTGATATGCTTTCGTTCGAGCCACTTTTTCGTCGCGGCCTGAAAAAAAGCCCGTTTAGTTATTGTGTTTTTTTTTGTGTGTGTGTTTTGGTGTGTTTTCAATAAAAGAGAAAAACAACATACCTGTACACCGTGTGATTATTTGCTGTGGTAGGAGATTTAGCATTATTTGAATTATTCGCAGTTTTTCTTCGTGGGCTATCGCGTAAGCGCCTATGTTTTCTTGGAGATATGTTACCGTTACTTGTGCCTGTAAATAAGGAAATTAATGTTAATAAAATGAACGTAAACACGGTTTCATGTTATTAAACGTAAATGTAAATTATGCAGTAATACCTTCTTTCCTATATTGTTCACTCGAGTCATCAGATGTCGGAATATTCAGGTGTAATTTCATGTTAGATCCCATAGCTTCCCTTCTATCATAATGAGTTGCTCTGTAGCTATGGTTGCTACCATCAACAGTTTTACTCTGTGTTGGACTTTTTGGTTTTAACTTTGTCCTTTTAACATATCTTTCTCTTTCAGCCGGGCGTTTTGATTCCGAATCTTTTTCTTTTGATATCTTTTCTTTGATCGATTTTTCTATATCAACTGCCTCTCTTGGCGAAGACTGAACGCTTTTTGTTTTCTCTGCAAAATGAGTTTTCTTCTTCCTAATTTCAGGTGCTTTTTCATCCTGAGGGGATTTGACGTTGGAGGGCTTGAAGATACTGCGCTCGGACTTTTGGCTTATGCTGTCTGGATCTTTGGTCTTTTTACCCCAATCGTCTTGTGAAGTAGAAACAGAATCGTCGTAAGACTTGGAAAATTCTAAAGTGAAAGCTTTCTTTATTCTCCGTTTCTCATCTGCTAACCAAGACTTCGGTCGTCTGGTTGTTGACTTATATCTTTGTGAATGCTTGTAAGTTAATCCACCATCATCATCATCTTCAACGGGGCTTTCATAATATCCTGATGACGAATAGTGAACACTCCGTTCGTCATCTGATAGAGAACCCTGCAATGAAATCAAAAGAATATGTAGTCATAGAGTCGTAAAATCCAAAAAAACAACATTTTTTAATCGTTCATATTACCATCATCTTTGGTACTAGTTGTTCCTTTTCATGAATAGTAGCAGTAGTTTTATCCTCTTTTTCTTTACTTTCACTGCGCTCCGGCAGTTCTGGTATCTTTTCAGTGGGTGTTTTATCGTCGTTAGCTTCAGTAACATTAGGATTTGATCCGCCTATACTATAACTTCCACTTGAACTACTCTTTCCACTAATTGTGCCACGCATAGTCTAGAATAAAACAAGAAAAAAATTACGTTCGACATTTTGTATTTTAATACACATAACAAATAATATATTTTAATAAATTATGCAGCTAATGAACTTACCTTGCTTACTTTTGGTATATCGTTTTTAAATTTATTATCAGTCTTTTCTCTCTTGATGTGTTCAATGGTCGGAGTGATATCGGCTTTGACTTCAATTTTTTCCATAGAAACTCTAGGTAACCTATCAGGCAAGGGCAATGGTGGCGATGCAAGGTCTGGGACAATAAAGTCATCATTGATTTCTAATGGCGGGGAAAAACTTGGTACGATCAAATCTTCAGCGATATTTTCTGTGCGAGTTGAAGAATAGAGACTTGAAGCACTTTCGAAAGACGACCCGTCTTGTGTTTTGTTATTTTCTGGATCTATAAGCAAAATGGATTTATAAGAAACTAGCGAGTAACTTCTAACCCCATGATTGTAATACTTACTTTGGTTTTGAATCTTACTATTACTTTTTTTGGAGCTGTCTGAATTTGCTGTTACATAATCTTCAGTTGTTGTTGTGCTTTCTGATACATCAGTGGTATTAATTTTTCCTGAATCAGTTCTTGCTAAGCTGGTTTCACTGCTAGCAGCTTTGGCTAGTGGTGGCTCAGCTGGACTTTCTACTATCTGATTAGGAATCGTTCCATTCGGTTCTTTTTGTTGTGCTTTTTTCTGTAAATCTCTTCTTCTAGAAGGACTTAATGCTCTTTCTCGTTTTTTATTTATGAAACTTGGAGTTCTTTTGAATGGAACATCAGCCAAGTCTAGGCTTGGGTGGGTAATAGCAATGGCAGGTGTGTGGCTTACTTTCGGAGGTGCTATTGGGGAAATAGATTTCGATATTGTGGGTTGTTTTGTGATGGGCAGTGAAATGTTTGGAACTACTGCCGGTGGAGATAATGACGCTCGTGCCTGAGAGCTTGAACTCGATGTGTCAAGTTTATTTCTTGGCGAAGTCGGTGACTGACTCTGTTAGAAAAAGAAACATCAGTTTAAAAAGAAACGCCAGTGAAAACATTTTATAAATGAATGTTGTTGTTGATTTATACCTGTGAAGCATCAAATTCTTCATCCAAAGCGTCTGTATCTAAAGACGATCGTTGCTGATGCTGCAATAGAAGGAGTTGTTTTCTTCTCGATGTCGGAGTAAGCAAAGCTAATGCTCCAGGTGAAGCAGCCAATGAACTAAGATCTGATGAGCTACAAAAAATAATTCATTAGTTTTGTTTATTGATGAAAATTCAAAATTACCAAAATAATAGAATGTATCATAATTTACCTTATCACAGTCCCATTTTCGGTACCCGAATCAACTTGCAAGACAGTCGCTTGTGACTCATTCCACAAGCCATCGGAATGGTCCCTAAAGATAATAAAAAGATTTTTAATATCGTTGTTTAAACTGAATAAATAAGGTGCCCTGTAAACAATTAGCTTATATACATACATACCTGCTTTGATCAACTGTTAGAGATTCATTCGAAGCACATGGTGATACTTTATCCAAAGGCGTTAGAATAGTAGTAACAGTGTTTAAAGTAACAGCTCGTTTAACTTTTGGTTCCACATCTGCTTCAATTGTAACTGGCTCTGGAGATCCTGGACTCGATCGAGCCGTACTGTAAGAAATTATAAAATGTTATAGTACAAAACGTGTTACTAGTTTCAGTGGGAGGTTAGGTATTTATTTTTTCTTGATTCAGATTCAAGGGTGAATTGAATTAATGACATTTGGGTGTTTGTGAAAAACTGGCAAACGGAAAAATGCTTTTACTATAGCTACATTTCAAGATGCTTTGCTAATATTTGCTAACCAAACGGTTTATAAGCTAATTGTGATGCGTGCATACCTGCTCTCAGGAATTTCGTCCTTGTCAACTATTATTTCTGTCTTTTCTTCAAAACTTACGCTTCGATTTCTAAATGGTTCATGCTTGTAACTAATGTATTTTTCATGAAAATCTTCATATGGTGCATTCCCATCTGAAGAACTATGGAAAGAAATATGGATGAGCGCTGATAGAAGCATAGCGTTCAAATCTGAAGCCCCAAAACTAATGGCTTTTGAATGTTTGAAAAAAGAAGAATAATTATGTTGTTATAAGACCAAATCGCTCAGAAAAAATGCCAGTCGGTGGATGTTTTGTGCAATGGGCCTAAGTCCTATGTGTTTAAAAATAATCTAGTTACAAAATAAAAGTAACAATACATTTTCTTTACCTGAAAGATCCATCTGGTTCAAATCCAAAGATACCTTCGTCTTTTATGGGAGTTTGACTGTAATTTTGACCAATATACTGCGTGTACAGAGCTTCCCTCTCGCGGTCTTCCCTCGTCATATTTTCTTGACTTGTGGACATAACTATGGGAGCATCTTTTATACCGTCCCCGCTGCTTTGCAGTTCAGTTTTTCTTCTGAAAGGATATATTTCAGATTTAATGGGATTTAAATGGTTTTCATAATCGATGTCCGATTAAATTATTTGTACTGGGAAAGTTGCATTCAGTCACTAGCAGCTTTATTAATGGTGCTAGTAGTAGTTCAGATGGAACACTAAAATGCCATGGACGTGGAAGAAAATTGCTTATAAGATAGTTATTGTCTTATATGAACAAGGCAAAGTTGTACATGAGAATTAGGGGTGTTGTCATTGTAATTTTACTCACACGTCTAGAAGAATTTCACCCTCAGACAAAGTTTTCTGCAACATTCTTCGGTTTTTCCTTCGAAGCGTCGTAAATGGAATAGCTTCATCATCAGGTCTTGGCTCAAAATCAATTATAATTTCCTTTTCATTCTTTTCGCTATCATCAGTTGTGGTTGCCGAAGTTTCAGTAGAAGGTTCAGATTGGAATGTTGAAGTTTTCGAAAATGGTGGGTGCGAAGAATTTATCGTTTTTTGGGAAGTATCACTTGTACTCTTAGAGAGAATAGACCTCAGCGATTTGTCGCTTTTACTTTGCTTAGCAATCTCTTGCTGCAGAAATTCTAAATTCCTGCGATTTAACGCCATGCTTTTTTCAATGTTTTCTATATCGTCATCTATAGTGTCATCTCGGTCACTTTCATGGATAAATTGAAAGTTTTGTTGGAAGTATTCTTGAGCTTGCCTCTGCAAAGCGCTTAGTTCTGATGATTTGTCAATTTGGGATGAAGAAGCTACAGACTTTACTGATGATGATGTGACATCGTCCGAGTCTCCTCGTTGCAGTGGAGATGATGGCATCATCATAGCTGTTGGAGATCGAGGGGATCGTGGTGGTTCCTCTGACTGGGTTCTGTGTAGTTTATCGTGGTCACTATTGATGAAACTGCAAGTGTAAACAAAAAGTTTAATATACTTAATCGTATTAGTTGCAATGTTAAATGTAAGTTACAATGCATGTTGTAAGCTTTTTTTTTTTACCTTTCCACTGTGGTGGCGATGTCACTTGGTGAATCCCGACCAGCTAATCGATCACCTCCTACTTCAGAGAATGACTTTGTAAGTCTTCTAACCCCAACAGTATATCCATTTGTTTGTACACCAGCTGCCACCATTTTAACCTGAAGTTCAACATTATTATTATTAAAAAAATTATCAGTAAAGTAACCAACGTAGTAGGGAGAAGCTAACAGTTGTTGACTTTCCCATTTTTATTGTTAAAGTTTGTTGAAAATTGAATAAACTTACCCTTTTAATAGTTCGAGGGCTCAAAGATAAGTAATTGGGTGGCAACGGTTTTCTACCTAAACAAACTTCTGTCTGTGTTGCTTGAGTTCTCATTACTCCTTTCTTTATTGAATCTGTAAACAAAAATATGTGTATTTTAATTTTATGATTAATAGTTTTATTTATTTATTTATGTACACACAAAATACTGTATGTCATCTATCTTTATTTATTTATAAATAAAGGTTACCAACGGCTTTTGTATACAAAATATATTTAAAAAAATAAGCATTAATTGGTCTTGGGCTTATACAGTTGTCAATTACAGGTTAACCAACATTCTGAAATACCAGTGTTAACGTAAGAATAGAAAAAAAATGTACTAAAAATTAAGCGGTAATAGACTGTAACATGGGAAGTAATGAACTTATTCTTAAAATAATATAAAATTACAAAAACAACAAAATTACAATTTTGCGAAGGTTAAAACAAAAGACTCTTATAAATTGTAACGAAAATAAGATGAAAAACAAAACTAAAATAATAATTAAGTATGAACATGTCATAATCATCATCATTGTGTTCAGTACAATTTCAGCTGAAAGACTAAGTATGAATACAGCTGAATACGGGCCTCCCCCAAATATCGCTAAATCGACCGATCTTATGGTTCTCGCATCGTGCAGATTCCCGTGACCTTGCCATCGGTCAGGTCTGTGAATGCATGTTGAATATTTCTGTTTGATTCAATTCCTTTTGACAAGGTGGATTTATTCGCGTGAAGGTTGAATATTATCCTATGGGGACGTACTAACGCGATGAAAAGTATCCTTTGTTCTACTCCAAGTTATAGTCTACCTATGTTATTTTTATCTGAATCCGTTTAGCCGTCAAGGCGTGAAAAGGTTATTGAGTAACTTTGGCATTTTTAACATTGGTACGGATTTACGGAAAATACGGATTATAAAAAATATCTTAAAAAAAATATCTTGCTTACCTATTACTACTACCTTCGGCTGCTCTGTCTGCGCTGGCCTTTGTATGGGGGGTGGAGGGTGGGAGAGGTGCGGTGTTATCGGCGGGGGATAGTGGATAGGCGCTGGCGCAGTTTGTGTCATGAACTGCGGGTATGGCGGGAACGGTTGGAACATCACAGGCAGCGTTGAGTAGGGCTTTGGTTCTGGCTGTAAAATGAAAATAATAATTATTTTGTTGGTGTCTTTGGAAAAGTCAGCAGTTTCGTGAAAATAATGATTGTTGATTGCTGTGGGGCGAAATGTTTCTATACTGTCTATTTGAATGTATTTTATATTTTATTTTATATTTTATTTTATTTATTTTTGACATCATTGAGACATAGGATTATCATCTGCCTATCCCTTTCCAAACTATGTTGGGGTCGGCTTTCAGTCTAACCGGATGCCGCTGAATAGCAGTATCTTACATGGACTTCCTATCTAACCTCCACAACCCAGTTAGTACTGGGTAATACGATACCCTCGGTAAGACTGGTTGTCAGACTTTTGAGCCACTGACTACTTGTAACGACTGTCAAAGATCTACAAATGACAGTCGGGACCAACGGCTTCAATGTGTTTTCCGAGGCACGAAGGAAACTCGGTATGTAAACGATGGTCACCCATCCACGGATCAACCCAAGCAAGTGCGGCTTAACCTATTTATCGTACCTTGACTATTCGTCCATCGATGAGCCTCTCGCAGTCTCTTCGGAAGCGGGTGCCACTGACCGCAGCCGGCATCACTGTATCGTCGAACGTGGTCAGAGTGTGAGATCGTGCGAAAGATACATGTTTTGTTCTGAAAGAGATGCAAATTATCAATGTATTTTTGCAAATTTTTTTATATACCGAAGTTCGTAATGAGGTATTTTAGTCTTAATGTAGATGGTTATAAAATTGAATTTATTTTGAAATGGAAAGTGAGTATTTTTGAGGAAAATGACTGATAAATCATAAGAGTGTTTTGTTAATCTTTTCACTAAGGTATTGAACAAATAGTTAAACATTCTTGGTCCCTACTACGCTTTTCATAATTTGAATGTAATTTTAGAATAATGGTATTTCGTTGTACTCTCTTCATTTTGTTTTTCATTTAAAACATCATCATAAATCTTCATATAAAAGAAAAAGTAACATATGTCATGTTGTGTGTAACAACTCAACCAGACATCTTTCTTAGTAATATCGTTTCAGGCATAAATATGATAAAGAGGTTACTAATAAAAATAGCTTTTGTCGTAATGAATGGATCTAAATTTATCATTACTTTTCATTCATTACAAATCAGAATCAGGCTGAGTGAATAAGACGAAAAAACTCAAGATAAATCCATAGATTGAACTTGAGATAAAATCTCAACTGACATATACAGGCAGGCTAACAGCTGCAATATTTACCTAGGTATGTTATCAGACCACACTTCAATACATTGGATGCATCTGAGCGAACATTCGGCTTTCAACACGAACGCCGCACACAGGATGTATATCAGATTTAGGAGATACATCAGCCAAATCAATTTCCGTTATGATTTAAACAGCGAAAATATTTTTGAAGGAGTCAAAATCTCCAGCAACACGATTTTCAGTAGGTAAAGATTATTATTCTTAGTCTAGGGATATCTCACAATAGACGATATTGTATCAGAAATAGATTCACAAAAGTGATACATACCAATCAAGAAGCCTTCTAGATATCTCCTCAATTTGTCTGATATTTTTCTAAAAATACTACAGAATTGAGCAATTTATTGTCAGCAATTTTGCGTCTGAATGAGAATTTTTTTTCAATATTGGCAATTCCGTTTCTATTTATGAGGACAAAGATCTAAGCCTTAATAATGCTGATGTGTGTTTACTAGAAATAAAATGATGAAGTTCTAAAGGTCGCTTTCGACCTAACGAGGAGAATGCACTACCTATGGTGGTGAGTCGATGAAGGTTAAAGAAGTTGGTCGAGTAGGGACTCGACAAACTTCTTCTGTTTGTCGATGACAGTCTAAATTGAGTCGGCCCAAAATTTGGCGACGTGTTTGGCACTTTCAGTAGCGTCCATCAACTCCCGTGATGTGCAAACATCAGGACGGGCAGGCCACGATTAAGTGTCCCATCGTTGTGGACATAATTACCCTCCAGGGCAGAGTAATCTATGATTTTAAACCTGAATAGATTGAATTAAACTCGACAAACTCATTTTTGTGTGCCCTTAGTATATCCGTAGGTACACACGGCGACACATTTCGCGCGGCGCTTTTCATTTCCAGTATAACATGGTCTCGCTTTGTATAGATTTACCGTACAATGAGAGATCCGCATAAACTGGTTTTAAATACTGGTTAATACTGGTTTTACTGGTTTTTTGGTGGTTGGTTTGAATAGCTTGATTGGTCTCCGTGTGTACAAAATGTCAATAAAATCAAGAAGCTTATGATGTTCTATGTTCATTAGTTTGACCCCATCTTATTTTATACACGGTGGAAAGTATACGAAAATGGACTTAGGAGACTATCCATAATTTTTTGTGAAATTTTGATCCCCATTCACAGATTTTCAAAAAAAAAAATACAGTTAGCAAGAAAATTGCCATTTACATGATTCTTATGGGAAAAGATTATTGCGATTTCTGACTTTTTTAGTAACCCAACCTGGTTTGGTCACAAAGAAGTTTTTGATCAGTATTTGAAACAGGATCGATTGGCATCAATAAAATGTTTTGTGTAAAATGTTCATTTTCTTGCTAATAACTGCACCTACATTTTTTTTTAAATCTGTGACTGGGGATTAAAATTTCACGAAAAATTATGGATAGTTTTTTAAAGTCTATTTTGTTGTAGCTGCAACGGTTAAGGTAGTTCCCCTTACTGCCTTGCTGAAAGTTTCCACCCTGTATAATCCGTTATACAAAAAGGGCATAATTATTTATAAGCAGAGATGAGATAGAATCGTATGTAGGCAGTGATATTAATAGTACAATTAATACTATTATTACCTGTGGGGTGGAATCGTGAGAGGGGGTGGCGGGGGCGGCGGCGGTATAGGCGTGTGGGCGGGGCATCTGAAAATATCATCAAAAGGAAACTTTATGGAAATATTAATAAAACTTATAATTAAGTGACAGCCGTCGATAAAATAGCTGCTTTTATCATAATTGCCTAAGCTTTATTTTGAGCCGTGAGGATTCTATTATAGGGTTGTCTTTAAACGATCGCTTTTTGTGTCACCCCGTATAAAAAGGCTTTGAATTATTTGGCCTGCCAAACTGCCGCCATTTTATTTAATTTCCAAAATGGCTGCTTCGCATTATATCTATATTTTTTATTATGATTTTATATTTGAAGGTAGGTTGGTTGAACATAAAATATAATATTCTATCTATATAATTGTAGCTTAATTAAACAAAAAACAGTACCGTAAAAAAACCGGCCAAGTGCGAGTCGTAAAGTAACTGTGACATACGGACGGACGGACGGACAGACAGACAGACAGACAGACAGACAGAGAGACAGACATGACGAATCTATAAGGGTTCCATTTTTTGACATGTGGCTACGGAACTCAAAAAAATTTAAATCTCACAGAAATCGTAAAGCGGTTCACAGAACACATCTACCTATAGATGTGTTCTGTGGACCGCTTTACGATTTTATAAAAAAAAGATTAAGGATTAAATTTTTTTTTTTCATCAAAATGCGTACGGGGTGTCTATAGATAGGTCGTTAAAAATGACATTGAGGTTCCTAAAACCATTTTTTCTCAAAGTCAATCGTTTGGAAGACTTGCAAAGTGGTAAAATGTGTGTCCCCACTTCTAACTTCTAAAGTAAGAGGAGGAAAATTCTGAAAAAATGTAGGATTTTAGAACGTAAAAAAACTTTCAATAAAAATTGGTTTGAATAAGATTTGATATTTTGAGATATGGGACTTTGTCATCAAACTGCAGCAGTAACTTTGTTTTTCATACTATGAAAAACAAATTTAGTTTTGCTGTTGAATGTAATACAATACCTTCAAATAATTTTTATTATGTTGTTTGGTGCTACGGTACCCTGAGTACGACTCGCACTTGGCCGGTTTTTATTCTATAATATACCTGGGAACCTTCTATTGTTCCTTGGGGGTCAAAATTCCAACCTTTTCATGTTTTTTTTTTAATACATGTTTTTAATGTTATAACTTTACTTTAAATACTTCCTCGACCCCCGTACTTTTCAATGCATCCATCAACACAATTTTTTACACCTTGTATAATAATTAGTAGGTACTCCTAATTTTTCTCCGCATTCAATCAACTAACTCTTCAACATTAATAACCTAAGTGCCGCAGCAACACCACAGCACCCAATTTGGCCCCCATTCCCGGGTATAACCCTCAATTTATAAACCCGCTGGGTTTTATCCCATCCTTATCCATTACGGTCCATGACAGTGTTTCGGCTTACCGCATCCGTGGTAATTACCTCATATTAACTCACACGAGTGTCATTAGTTCGCACGAGCCTGAAAGCCTACAGAAAATGGACCATTCTAGAAATTGCATTATGTTGTATGTGACAACGATGATTTATGACACTATTAATCTGTTATGGACATCTGGTGTAGTGCGTGCTGCGTCTGGTATATCTTCATTGTATGTTCCGGTCGTTCTTTTAGTGTGGTTAGTGCCTAAACTGGTGTCTGAGTTTTTAGGCCGCCCATGGGCCTCTGACTTGGCTTTACATGCCGTCGAGAAATATCTCTCAGGCTCAGGTTTGGTTTCCTTACGATGTTTTTCTTCACCGAAGCAAGTGATAATTATACAAAACGAACATGAACCGGAAAAAAAAGGAAAAAAAAAAAAAAAAAAAATTAAAGGAAAAAAGAAGAGAAATGAAAGGTGCGTGTCTTGGTTTGAACTCGAGACCTATGACTTGGCAGTCCGACGGTCACACCACTAGACTATTACTGCTTGGTAGATGTTCCGGTGACATCGATATAAAGTCAATTTATGTGTTGTTCGTCATTTGATTTTCGTCTATTTGATTTTTCTGAAATAATATTTCCTAAAATAAGGTATAGGAATAGAAATCAAAAGGTTATTTTTTCTAAAGTCATATCACCTCCTGCACATACCTAAAACGAGGATTTTAAAATGTCTTTTATCAACGTATACAAATGTGTACGTTCAAAATCAAAATATTTTATTTCCCATATTTTTTTATTTTATTTTTTTATTTGCCTCGATGGGCACTTATAAAACGTCGACAAAAAGGTGCACGGTTCGGGTTGGTCGTTTCCTATGGAGAAGAACCGGCAAGAAACTCCATGGTTACTCTCGTTGAACTACAATAATTATCCCTAAAATGTATTTCTATTGAATAATTGGGTCATCAATATATTCATTAGTATAATTTCATATTCAGAGCAATTAATTTCGCATGTATTATAAGATAATTGGATTTTATAGTGGTTCATTAACTTCATGTAATTTCGTCAAATTCTGCATAATTTATGTTTGGTTCATCCCATAGAGATTTAATATAATCAATTAGTTTCATTCACCTCTAATCATTTATTTTTAACCCCCGACGCAAAAAGAGTAATGTGTGTGTGTGTGTGCCTGTCTCTGGCACCGTAGCTCTTAAACGAGTGAACCGATTTGGATGCATTTTTTTTATTTGAAAGTTAGTTTCTTGGCGATGGTTCTTAGATACGTTTTGTTCAAAATCGGTGCAGCCTTTTATTAGATATGGGGGATGAAAGTGGGTATGAAAAAACGAATATTTTCAAATATACCCAAGTGGGGTATCAAATGCTTTCGTTTGATACCCCACTTGCATGATGTGTATATTAAAATAAGACATGTTTTATGAAAATCGGTGTAGCCATTTACTAAATTTTAAACTCATCAGAAGCATAACGGTGTCATTTGAGAGGACACTTGCCTCTCTAAGTTTGCCTAAAATTCTCCAATCACGGGGATCAGGTTGAGGTTTGTTATAAGTGCCGTATATATTTTCATATGCATTCAGTAAAACTTTATAAGCTTAGTTAACATAATGATACTATAACATTGCTGTACAATACACCCCAGAAAGACGAGGCTTAAAAAAAAAGGTTGCTGGTGGAATACATAACCTCCTCTTTTTTTAGAAGTTGGTTAAAAATTCAACGAAACGCTGGCGTGGCTTGGTTGCATACCAACACGCAATCTCGCTGCGCAAGTCACAAGAAAAAAAATCAAGTGCGAATAAAATAGAAATGTTTTATTTACACTCTTTAATAAAAAAAATATCACAATTCCTTGAGCAGTCTAGGTCGTCCTAAAGATCTTTTCAAAAGAAAAATACTGAAGGAAAAAAAACGAAATTGAACAAAAACAACGTCGTCAAAGGAACATTACATTGCGTTGGTATCTCAAGGCGAAACATTTTCTAAGAAAATAATATTTTTATCTTGAGGGATATCGAACCTTCTAAGGCAATTTCAAGGTTTAATTTGCACCCTTTTAATTAAAAAGAACTAGAATTTTCCTCTGAAACTATAATAATATTTTAGTATCGCAAGAAAAACTTATGACTATAACATAATTAAAATTACAACTTTATAAGAGCTTCAGGGAAATGTCCTAACTGGGTAAGACGACTTTGGTTAACGTTTCTAGATAATTAATTTTAAAAAAATCTCAACACACTTCTAAAGCTTCTATAATAATATAATTCGAATCATGATTCGAAAGGCACGTGGCGCCATCTATTATCATAAGAACATTATTATTATTTATAACATGGCCTCGCTTTGTATAGATTTCCCTTACAATGATAGATCGTTATAAACTGGTTATGTATAGCTTGATTGGTCGTCGTGCGTACTATCGTGTAAAGTTACTGTGTTCTTAACTGTACTTCGGAACTAGGTTCCGCCCGCAGCTGTGCCCGCGGAAATTCATTTTTTTGACACAATATCTTAATAAATTATTGAGAATGTGTTATTCTGATCTATAAACCGTGTGTGTTATTTTATATATTTATCCTTGTAGTTTATCTTAGTATTAATTAAAATTATTTCCAGATATACACCTACCACTGCTTGTCTCTGCATCACCCAAAGGTTGACTGGTAGAAGATGCCAATGGCATTAAGTGCGTCTCTGTACTTTGGTGCTTGAAGTGTTAAATAAATAAATAATAAAGCAATTAAATTACTCTAGTATTTTTTCGTAAAAGAGTAACAAGCATCCATCCATACATCCATCCATACATCCATCCATACATCCATCCATACATCCATCCATACATCCGTCCATACATCCATCCATACATCCATCCATACATCCATACATCCATCCATACATCCATCCATCCATACATCCATCCATACATCCATACATCCATCCATACATCCATCCATACATCCATCCATACATCCATCCATACATCCATCCATACATCCATCCATAAATCCATCTTCTGAAATTTTCGAATTTTTCAAGATTTTAATACTTACGGAATTATAGAAGGTGGTCGAGGTAACGAGCCTCCTCGACTTACTGACGCGATTTGGTCCACATTATAATTTTGGGGCCAACCCGCGTTATCTTCTATTACCGATCTGAAACATAAATAATGGAATTTATTGAATTTGTATCAATTTGCCCTCTATATTTGGTAGAAGAAAGTTTAACGGTGACAAAGAAGAAAGAATGAAAAAATATTTATTTATCGCAGTACAACGTATAACAAATATTATAAAAACAAACTTAGAACGGAACAAAACAAAAGTAACACAATTTTTTATGTCGATTCCTGTAGATTATTTAATGATTCAATTTGATTTGGTAACACGGTACTATTTTCATGGTCCAAATATGGGGCCTCTTCATCTGCCTAGCTCCCAACTATGCTGGGGTCGGCTTCCAGTAAAATACTGGTAAAATACTGGTATCCAACCGGATGCAGCTGAATACCAGTATTTTACATAGAACGACTGCCTATCTGACGTCCACAACCCAGTTAATACTGGGTAATAAGATACCTCTTGGTAAGACTGGTTGTCAGACTTTCGGGCCACTAACTACCTGTAACGACTGTCAAAGATCTACAAGTGACAGCCGGGACCAACGGCTTAACGTGCTTTCTGTAGCACGGAGGAAACTCTGTATGTAATGGGCGGTCACCCACACGGACCAACCTAGGCAAGCGCAGTTTAACCTTAAAACTGAAAAAATAGAAAAACAAACACAAAACAACAACAACATAAAATATTTGCTTAATTTCAGTACTTGAAGTCCTTAGACAAATTGTATTTGAAGTAAAAATACTTTCACTATAGAAGATAAAAGTGCTGATAAAATAAGAAGCTTTTATTTTACAACACACGTAGTAGAACCTACGTACTAAGAAGGTCGGAATTAACAAGTCAATTGTTACAAGATTTCAACCTTGAAGATCGAAGGTCTTAAGAGCTCCTACTTATGTAAATTGCGAAAAAATACTGAAGAGCTGGAACAAAAAATTAAGCAAAAAGCCATTTTCTCGGTGCCTGCCTTGAATTACATTATAATATGGTTATATGTCGCGTGCATTTAGAGAATTCTTCTGAAATTCTGATGATGGACCGTCTAGGACTTCAGAACTTATTGAAACTAACTTGTGTGGCTGTCACGCCGAAAAATGGTATAAAATCATTTTAGCCAACAGATTCAGATAAAGGAACAAAAAAAAAACGATTTAACTGACTGCCTCGTCGATCTTATGGCCTATATGTTTTTTCCACGTATCTTATTCTAATTCTACAATGTTTTTGAAATACACGCAATCCTCTCCGGGTTTGTCTGTGTTCTGGTGAGTCGGTGTTACATGCATATTCGTAAGACTAAGACGCATTATGAGTATAAAAACGCTTAAGTTTGTACTTGCAACTTCTTCGTTAGGTCTTGTGTGTGATTTCTAGGTCGAGCATAGTGCTTAGCAGGGATATAATACACACATCATACAATGGAAGCTTGTAATTAGAAACAACAAATTTCCTGACTTATGCATGATATTAAAAAAAAAAAAAAACATTTTAATTCGAGCATCACTGACTCGTAAAAGAAATAATTACACACACACAGTCACATTATATACACAACACAACATTACTAATTCAATTCAATTTAATTTACAATTTATTTTTTATTTTTTCCTTTTTATTTTTTTTTATTTAAATTCAATAAAACAAAGCCAGTTAGATTGTTTTTTTTTTTAAGACTGTTACTAGCCTGTAAGCTTTCTTGAAAATTAAATAAATAATAGAAATAGGGTGTGGAGTTGTTCATCGCCCGTTGAAAAGTGAAGACGCCCTGACCAGACGGATTTTTAGTCTAATAGGCTGTTGCCCAATAGTTGTTGTTGGTCTTCTATACGTTCTTATCTCGCAGAGAACGTGATGTACGAATTTTAATCTTAGTTCTTCATAAGCGTCACAGAGGGCGCTCTAAAACTTTTTGTATGTTTTATCTATGGTGCTACTGTGTTAATGCTTCTGTGACTGTTACGGAGTGTAGAAGTGCCCTGTTGTTGGCAAAACGGTCACCTCGCCTGAATCTGGGTGTAGTGAAGGTACAACTCTGCTATATCCTTAGTCGATTGCAGGCATGGCATTTGGTTAAATAAAACTGTAATTTAAAATACAATCTTCTAATATGACACAAGCGTCAAATTGTCGCCTATGATTTCCATTGCATGTTGTGTAGCTAGTTGTTTCAATGTTTTTGGTCCTCAAAAATAATTTCATGATTTTGTGATGATGGTCTACTAGACCGTCTTCTAGCGGATTACACGCTGTAGGCACTTAGATTCTTGATACTTGCAGGAAATAACAAAAATCTAAAAAACTCCAAAAGAAAAACAACCGATTTGTATATCTAAAGACAGATTGTACAAAAGCATTAATCATTCTTTACTTTTATCTTTTAACTTCTGAATTAAATATAAAACCTTTCTACGGAACACAAAGCTTTAAATCAGTAATATTCCACCCTTTCTTGTAAGATTTATTGCCAAACTAAATAGGGTGAAATAAATTGATGGGTGTAGTTACTAACTGTATTTAAGTACTTATTTTGGACACACCAGCCGCCTGGAAAGGGTTTTAATTATAAGTCTATATGACATTTTTATAAGTCTATTCGACATTTTTATAAGTCAATATAATATAAGTCTATACGACACTGCGCTCCAGAACGCAAATTGCCGACGTAGCTTATAAAGCTGCCAGACTAAAATAGGACTGGGCAGTCCATGTCTGACGGATACCGGCACAGCTGAGGAATGGGGGGAGGCCTTGCTCAGGAGTTGGGACAATGCGGGCTAAAAAAAAATGACATTTTTAGGCTCCATGTTTTGTGATAAGTAACCTAAATAAAATAGGCGAAAGAATCTGTTTCGAAACTTTTCAATAGCACACCATCGCGAGAAGTGGAAGGAATGGGGGGAGGCCTTGCTCAGGAGTTGGGACAATGCGGGCTAAAAAAAAACGACAGTTTTAGGCTCCATGTTTTGTGATAAGTACCTAAATAAAATAGGCGAAAGAATCTGTTTCGAAACTTTTCAATAAGTGTTGCTTATAGATGCTTTGTGTCGCAAATTCACAATCCACGAAAGTTTTGTCACAGTTATTTATGATAACGAAGTTTGTATGAAGATATTATGTCAATTGTCTAGTCATCTTACTAAGAGGTACCTACTATAATAGTCAGAAAGTTAGTTGCTCCATGTAATATACTTGTTAATTGTTGCATGCAGAATATTAATATAGGTACTAGATGCTGATGAACTTCACACTTCACTATGTTATACTGGTTATAAAGGACAGCTGCAAACTGACAGGCCCTTATTTTGAATAATTTTCCACCAGAATTTTTCTCAAATGATCGCGAATAACTTTTTCTTAATCGTTTTTTCAGTACTCCTTAACGTAACTATTCCTTTATTTAAATGTAAAATTAAATTTGCTGTACGCCGCACTCCATTTATGTAAATAATACGGCTAAAATAAAACCATCAATCGGTGTTGAAATACTGTAACGAACGACGCGTGAAATCAGGTGTTCACTTCCTGCCTACCTACAGAGTTCATTGAACTCGTCGTCGCGCTTGCCATTCGTACGTGCTTTTAGTCACGGTAACGATACATTGCGTATGAGGAAATAAAATATTTTTTTATTGGATTCTCATAATGTTCCTACCGTAAACGTACCCGTCATCTTAGTACTATAATTATACTGAATTCATCCCATCAGTCTGCGAAGGGCTGTCCATTCTACACCCTGCATACAATAAATACAAAAAAAGGATGGTATCATATAAAACTGAAGCATAATCCAGTTTAATTTCATTGTCTGTTTGAGAATTCCTCAGAAATTGTTAAAAATGTTTTGTCTTGTGATTGTCTTTACGCTTTTCATATGACCCACAAAATTTAATTCCTTGGATGTCAGTAGGTCGAAATCTCAAAAATAAATATTTATTTTTCCTAAAGTAAGTTTCAGTAGCTTTCTCTGGTCGCAAGTTGCGAAAGGCGTCGGTTTAAGCCTAAAAATAGAAGGATCAATATTTTAGTTTTTGCTTGCTCGAAAATTTTCTTGCTCGTTTGGAACCCATTAAAATTTCAGCGCTTAATGAAAGATCTGGAATGTTCTCTTAGAAAGACGTTAAAAATGTAGGGTGGGGATTGGGGGTCATTGGTTCACGGTTTCAATCTCATTTGCCGTTTGGAAATTATTGTTTTAATACCTACGTATATCATTTTATTTATTATAGAGGTCTTGCAACAAAATGATTAAATAGAAAAAAAATAACCCAGTCATAAATAAGCTCGATTATTTTTCCTGCCAATCCAAGGTTTTTCTTTTCTGTGGTCCAACGTTCCCCACTTTGGACCACAGACAAAGAAAGTATATGATATATATTTATAATAATATTTTATGAAAATTATACGGTGGGTAGCTGCTTTAAACGTAAATCTATGCTGCGTGAAGGTTCTCTCATATTAATAAAAAAATGTGTTAAATAAAAGCAACGTAATGACATTAGCAAGTCTCTCCGTTGAACATTGCGTCAAACCGTCCTGCGTTGAGATAGATAAGCATGTAATTGTGTGAGTGTACAGAACCCCAAACTATCAAAACATTCCCTTATTTGAATCAATAATGGAAGATGTCCTGGTGAAACTTGCAGCCAGTAATAAATTTGCAATTATTTGTGGTGATTTCAATATCAATATTACAGTTCTAGGAATAACAGTACTGACTGTGGCCACTCCATCCGGGTGAAGTCTTCATCCTCAGGCATCCAGGTGTAGCGTTTGGGGTCAGGTTGGCTGCACACAGACCGTGGTCGTCTGCGGAAGTATGAGCACTCCAGATCGGCGTCGTATGCACAAAGCTCGGGTGGTGCCGGAGTTGGTTGGCCGAACCTGGTGGACACAGAAACATCTTTAACTGAGTACTGAGGAAAAGCACCCACAGCCACTACCAATAAGTATGGCCAGCGCCCATACAGTAGCAAAACAGACATGCGTGAATTCTCAGAAACTAATCGTGTTTAAAAGAGTTGCAATTAGCGTGCAAGAGATAATATTGTGGTGTTTGAAATCAGGCTAAGGTGTAATGTTCCCATTGCTGGGATACAATCCTTCTCTCTGTAAGGAGTGGGCTGTAATCCACCACGCATGCCCAGTGCGGATGTAGTCGCGTTTTCACGTATGCTATTTTCAGCTCTATGGGATTTGTTATTTAGTTCATTTTCGATTTTGCTTCTCTGTGGTCGCTGACCGTTAGATGGTCGCGATCATTTTAACTTACCTGGGATACCTCTGTATTGGTGCATAATCGGTGTTGAGATTCTCATCTGAGGGCACACGCCTCCTGACACACACGGATAGAAATGATGCTCTGCTGAAACAAAATAGTCACTTTTAGAATAAGCCCTGTTTATGGTAGACGGGACACAGCAATTTTTAACCGACTTCCAAAAGGAGGAGGTTATCAATTCGCCTGATTTTTTTTTTGTCACCGACTTCTGGAACTAAAGTTATTTTTCACTTTTTTGTGTTTTTGAAGTCGGTTTTATTTTTTGCAATTTTTTTTTTATTTTTCCATTTTTAGTTGTAATATCCTAAACAATTAATATTTGCTATGCATTTTTGTCTTAATAGGGACAAAAAACAAAATTGGTTTGAGTCAATCCCACGACAGATTATTCGGCGAATAGATTTATTATTCATTGATAAGTGATGTTTATTAACCGACTTCAAAAAAGGAGGAGAGGTTCTCGATTCGTCGGAATCTTTTTTATGTATGTTCACCGATTACTAGAAGACGCCTGAACCGATTTGGAAAATATTATTTTTGTTTGAAAGAATATACTTCCAATTTGGTGCCATAGAAATATTGTCATGATCTGATAATGGACTTTAGAGATATGGAACGGAACTCTTCAATAATAGACAGCAAAAAATCTGTCGTGATTGCTGCAATCGCTTGGATGTTTATTGTTTACACATCATAACATAAAATCCTGTATGCTCTGAGAGGTTATGCGGATGTGTACAGTACTCGTAGATTTCGACAATTAAGTATGTTAAGTTAAATTTCATTGAGGATAAGCCTATTACCATGAAATGTATTGTTAACAACATAAAATAAATGCATAGCAAATATTTGTACAGGATTTTACAACTAAAAATGGTAAAAGAAAAAACTTTTCTGCAAAAAATAAAACCGACTTCAAAAATACAAAAAAAAGTGAAAAGTACCTTCAGCAAAAATAGCTTCAGAAGTCGGTGACAAAAAAACTATATCAAACAAAAGTCACCGACTTCTGAAGCTATTTTTGCTGAAGTTATTTTTCCCTTTTTTGTGTTTTTGAAGTTGGTTCTTTGCGATTATGTTTTTACAAACACTTACAAGTCGCCCTTTTTTTAACGATGTTTCGTATCTGACTACTCTGCGAAGAAACAGCCTACTAATCTTATCTAAAATATCATAACTGCGAAAGTTCGTGAGGATGGATGGATGTTTATCTTTAACACTAGAAACAGGATATTTACCGTGTTTACTGATTGTTTTGAGTTCTCGATATTTCGGCGCTGTTGCAAGCACCATGATCACGGATAAACTGAGGTTATTGCGGGTGGGTGTTTATGAGCAGACAAATCGGTCTACCCTCTTTCTTGTTCGTTTTGAACAAGGAAGAGGGAAGGAGGGATTGGATGGGTGTTAGTTACTCTTTCACGCAAAAACGACAGAACGGATTTTTGGAAATTTGGCCTATAGGTTTATTACCTGGATTAACACATAGGATACTTTTTATCCCGGTAGTACTATCCCGTGGGACAATTACCGAACTTCACGCGGGCAAAGCCGCGGACATAAGCTAGTAAAGAATAATTCTGGTAACAAATTCGACTGTCATTCTTATATTATAGCGGTTAGTTCTTAAAATCTAAAAAAAAAACAGATATAATTGTTTTAAAAATGTTTCAATCAAGATTGGAAAACAAAAATCACTTCTTCCTTTGAACAATATTGAGACATACCCTACATCAAGTAACTTTAATAAAATATTGCTCGTTCAAGTTTAACCATCCAAAATGTAGGACATCATGAATAAAACAGAAATAAACCTTAATTCGTTAAGGATTTTTGTTGTTTAATTGCCCAGAAAGGCGGCTAACTTACTGAAAGTAGAAACAACATTGCTTTAAATAACCGTTTATTATTTTCTTTGAGAAACACGGCGACAAATGGACTGTAATATTAAAAATACTCGGAATTTTTTTCTGGAATGTCAAAATTATTGTTTCGCTACTAGGCCGTTTCTCGCGTATTCATCATCATCATCATCACCACTTTAGTCAAAAGACGCCCAACGCTGGACATTGGGTGTCTCCCTTAAGTCACCGTCTATGAGATACAGGGTAGTTTTCTAAGGAACTATCACTTGATCACATACCTGGTGATCTGTTAGATTTCCCTTAAGATATGTACCTGAAAACCAGATCTTTCAATGCGTTTATACAACGATGGGTTGTTTAAAAAACCGGCCAAGTGCGAGTTGGACTCACGCACAAGGGTTCCGTATAAACTTGTAGGTATTTTATAATTAAACTACGTGGTTACGGTTTTTTTTTCCTTTACATGTGCTGTAAGACATTGTTCTTGCCAAATTTCATAATTCTAGGTCAACGGAAAGTACCCTATAGCTTTGGATTCCCTTGTAAAATCGCAAAATATGCGACATAGACGGTCACATCTTTTGATCACGTTGATTTACAATTATTTTTCCACTGCTTGCATATTAATTTTAGTTTGATACCTGCACGCGTTCCTGAGAAAAAGGGTCTTGACAGACGGACAGACAGACAGACGGACAACAAAGTGATCCTATAATGATTAAGGGTTCCGTTTTCGCCGACTGAGGTACGGAACCATAAAAAAACAATTTTTTTTTTTAAAGTTTCGGAAGTCGCACAATACTTTCAACACAGATTGAATGGTTTTAACCAATGCCACTAGAATGGTTAAAAACTTACATTCTTGGATATATTTTAAGGAGGTTTCTACCAGGTAAGGAGTGAACAACAAAACACACCATCTGACTTACGACTAAAAGCAGCTTAACAAAATAGATAGGCCAGAAAAAGAAAAGCCAGCAAAAATATAAAAGTGCCCGTTGACCTCCACTTGAGCCCAATACGATTACAAGGGTGCAGAATAATAAAATGCTCAATTTGTTACCTCTGCCTCTTCTAAAAGGAGGTCATTTATCGTCCAAATCAACTTAGTGCGCCAATACTCGAGTCTCGAGTTATAGGCACGCCATCTTTGTTTTCTGTTAATGACCCTAATTGTTTGAAAAATATTAGATATTTTTATTTGTCTGTAATTAATATGAAGAGGAAAAGTTGAATGGAATAATGTTTTATTGATATCAGATCATCTCATTATTATCGGTTCATCATCATCAACATTTCAGCCGAAAGACGTCCACTGCTGGACATAAGCCTCCACCAAACGGGGGGTTATGCCATCATCGCCACGCTTGGCAGGCTGGTTGGCGATCGCAGTACGGTTGTTAAAAAAGCACAGAGAACGCTGCTGCCCATTCTCTGGTAAGTCCCTTAGTCGCCTCTTACGACACCCATGGGAAGATATGGGATAGAGCTATTCTTTACGTCCGACACCATACAGTATATCGGTTACTGAAATAGTAAATCAGCTTGTAATAATCACTCTGAAGTAACTAGTATGTAGTACCTACTTACAATTAGTGACATACTCTATAAATAAAATCAGATATTTTTGTTTACAAGATTTGTTTATTTAGGATTAGCTTTGCCCGCGGCTTCGCTCGCGTTAATTTAGAATTTGACAATCAATCGGGTTGTAGTCTGCTTGTCATAATATAATTCAATCATGATTCGAAAGACATGTGGCGCCATCTATTATCATAAGAACGTTATTTATTTATTTATGTACACACAAAATACTATGTATACTGTGTATGTGTACTGTGTATGTATGTGTTATTGTTGTATTCCTCGGGAACAGTACTTTTTTTCAGGATGAATGGTACTCTATCTCCGTTTCTGTACATTAGCTGACAATATGCAAAATTTCGAGATGATCGGTTCAGAGGTTTAGGCGTGAAAAGGTAGCAAACAAACTTACTTTCGCATTTATTATAGTAAGTTAGTAACGAGTTACATTACAATTTATCTTCTACAGGATTAAAAATGGTACATAATTCATGATCCTGTAATTGCAAGTAAGCACAGCCACAACATTATCGAGAACACATGCTATGAATAAATAATTTAATAAAAATTAGGAAGATATATTTTTATGGGCACAGAGGGATAAGTATTTTTATTAACACAAACTTTTCCTCAGGGGAATAATATTTATATTAAGTTGTACAAAATGGGTCAAGTTTTCTCATATCTTATGCGTGGCGGGTTTCCGGCTAAACAACTCAGCTGGGACTCGACCAAACAAGAGGAAACATAGATTTTATAAGCAGAAGTTAAGTAGAGAAAATAGCTTTGAGACGGAAATATAAAAGAATTATGGATATGTATAGTCAAAGATCGATATGTAGCCCCTTTGCGGAGTGACAGGTTTATGTATCCTAGGTTTGACGAACGCCTCTGGCAAACCCAAAAATAAATTCCAATTTCTGCTTTTGACTGATGTATTTTTAGGCTAACCTAGAAGAAGTACCTTACTTTTTACAAATTAGCTGTAAGCGCAGTTTGTTGAAATTGCTGCCGGCGCTGACTTTGGAAAAAAAAGCGGAAAACGGTGTTAGCAATTTAGCACACGGATAGATAAATTAATAAAAAGAAGAAAAACTTAGGATACAAGAGCGAACGAAGCGACATCAAGACTTGGGCCACCCCGACTCGATCAGGTTAGATCAGAGGTTCGAAGGGGATGGCGGGGTCTAACGAGCGAGCGAAGTGAGTGAACTTACCACTACACCCAACTTAACCCTTCGTGTTAGGTTACTTTAAACCCTGAAAAGAGAAATAGAAGCCCTGCACAGCGGGGCTTCGTCGACTACGTCTTATCGCAGAATATTGATATTTACCTAGAACTTTAGGTCAAGTTAACTTACTGGCCAAACTCCGCACATACCCCGGAGTATCTACTGACACAGGCAAACCGGAATGAACTCATTTTTTAATTCTCAACGTAGAATTTGTCGAGGGTTATTTAATGCTTTGAGTCCAAGAAAAATCCAAATGCAAACGAAGCCAGGCAATAATACTCCACAAGTAATCCGGCATTTCGTAAGCCAGTTTGATTGGGTAAAAGCGCTCTGCAGGTTCCCAGTGATTGTTTAGAATCTGATCTGGATTTCTTTCGGTAAAGCTTTTTACATTGCTTTTAATTAGGTTTAGATTTCTATGTCTTTGAAATCAGTCATGTGTTCCCCTGCAAATTTTTATTGCTACACCAATCCATTCACAGAGAGGTGGACTGTGACCCAAGACAGGGATTAGTATTGGCTTATTATGTTTGACTTTATTTTCCGTATTAATATTGCAAAACAATATTTATTCATTCGATAAACAGATGAGTGTAGGTCGATATTAGTCGGGATCTCGACTAACAGCTAGGGGACTTCCCAATGACTTTGATTAGAATCGCCATTATTAAAAATAATCATCTCCATAGTTTACTTTTAAATTATGTCATAAAATGATTAAATTTCAAAGTGTTATATCTAGCTTTACCAACACAGCCTTAACAGATGTTGCAGATAAGGGATACAAAATTGGCCTGTAAAGTTTTCGGCCTAAATTACACAACTAGAGAGATTTAGAGGCCACAGATAGCTTAGAACTGTGTCAAGTCCGATTTTAAAAAAATGGTAGCTTCCCACTAAAATTCAAATTGCAACTTAAAATTGAATAAACCCACCAAGCGATTACCTACAATAAGCCCTCTCGTAGGAGCTCCAAGGTTTTAACGATTATATTCATTGTAGTTTCGAGTACCTACATTTTTTTTTGCTATTGCCGTTTCATACGACATTTCGGGATAATACGAGTACATTGATCAATAGATGAGTAAATTGAACCAAGAAACACGAAAGATTTCAATCGTTGGAAACGTATAGTATTCTCCCACGCACTTATACTGAAAATCGTATACAGAGTGATTGGTGATTGGGAACATTCCTTGAAATGAGTGATACTAGACCTAATTTGCGACATATCGATGAATACGGGACATATAAGCTGCCCCATCACTACGTATTGTTCGCGCATAGTACTGATAACGTGTCGTAGCTGGGTCCGTACGATGCGCCAGCGCTTACCCACTCTCACCGTGTATAGGTTAGCGCGCGGGGGGCGCGGTAGCCCGAACGCCGCTGGTGGCTTACCTAAGCTACCGCTTGCGCCGGTCGCACTTATGCTGAGCGCGTAGTTAAGTATTTGCTACTACCCCCTCATTTTATAAATGAAACTATCGCAATAATTTCATATGATAATTATGTTAAAAGTTTAATTAGTAAATGCCTCATGTTGTGATAAGTTTGTAACCATTATTATTTTATACTTGTAAAGGTGCTTCTAGCCTGTAAAAGTGTTTGTTATTAGTATTACTGTTGCTTTTTTTTTAAGTTCACAGCTTTGTATATTTTATGTTAATAAAGAATTTTTAAAAACAAAACAAAATGCGGAGTATACAGGATTTAAACAGACCCTTTACATAGCCGTCAACCAAGCATTCTGTACATCAAACTAAGTAACTTTACGCAAAAATTATTGCTGGGAATCGACTTTTTTTTTTTGGGGTGAAAAATCACGTTTTACGGTAGGACTCGATGGAAAGCACTCAAAGCATTGTGCTGATGGATGGGTCGAATAGTACGGGGGTCGTGGAGGTGTGTAAAGTAAAAATCTTACATTAAAAACATGTATTTAAAAAAAACTTGTGAAAAAGTTGGAACTTTGACCCCCAATATCTCCGTAACTAGAAGATTCCCAGGTATGGTCTAGAACAAAAAACTGCCTTTCGGATATGTTAAGGGTCTATTTACACCCTTTATGGGGTCACTCTTATCGTGTGGACACTTCTTTGCGCGGCTTAAGAACGGTGACTTCTAATGATTTCAATCTTTTTCCAGGGTAACGAAATCAAATATCACCCACAAAAAAAGTCAGGTCCTATGAAACAATTCCACTATTCACAGGATAGTTTCAACATTGCCGTTTTCCACATTAAAATAAACGTACATCACTTCCGCCCCATATCGCATTCACACATATTGAATTGCTGAAAGGTTAACATTTACACGTCTGTTAAAATAACCTTTCTATAAAATAAATTCAGTTACAATCATGTTCACCGGTGTTAAGAAGGATTTAGTGGTATTTTTATCGCAAAAAAAAACAATTGGATAGATTGGTTTTATAGAGTACACAGTGAATTGGATGTGTAAGTATAGCATGAGAAAATGGAAAGCTAGTGGAGTAGTCTGAAAGCTAGCGGAGTACTCCGTAAGCTAGCGGAGTAGTCCGTAAGCTAGCGGAGTAGTCCGTAAGCTAGCGGAGTAGTCCGTAAGCTAGCGGAGTAGTCCGTAAGCTAGCGGAGTAGTCCGTAAGCTAGCGGAGTAGTCCGTAAGCTAGCGGAGTAGTCCGTAAGCTAGCGGAGTAGTCCGTAAGCTAGCGGAGTAGTCCGTAAGCTAGCGGAGTAGTCCGTAAGCTAGCGGAGTAGTCCGTAAGCTAGCGGAGTAGTCCGTAAGCTAGCGGAGTAGTCCGTAAGCTAGCGGAGTACTCCGAAAGCTAGCGGAGTAGTCCGAAAGCTAGCGGAGTAGTCCGAAAGCTAGCGGAGTAGTCCGAAAGCTAGCGGAGTAGTCCGAAAGCTAGCGGAGTAGTCCGAAAGCTAGCGGAGTAGTCCGAAAGCTAGCGGAGTAGTCCGAAAGCTAGCGGAGTAGTCCGAAAGCTAGCGGAGTAGTCCGAAAGCTAGCGGAGTAGTCCGAAAGCTAGCGGAGTAGTCCGAAAGCTAGCGGAGTAGTCCGAAAGCTAGCGGAGTAGTCCGAAAGCTAGCGGAGTAGTCCGAAAGCTAGCGGAGTAGTCCGAAAGCTAGCGGAGTAGTCCGAAAGCTAGCGGAGTAGTCCGAAAGCTAGCGGAGTAGTCCGAAAGCTAGCGGAGTAGTCCGAAAGCTAGCGGAGTAGTCCGAAAGCTAGCGGAGTAGTCCGAAAGCTAGCGGAGTAGTCCGAAAGCTAGCGGAGTAGTCCGAAAGCTAGCGGAGTAGTCCGAAAGCTAGCGGAGTAGTCCGAAAGCTAGCGGAGTAGTCCGAAAGCTAGCGGAGTAGTCCGAAAGCTAGCGGAGTAGTCCGAAAGCTAGCGGAGTAGTCCGAAAGCTAGCGGAGTAGTCCGAAAGCTAGCGGAGTAGTCCGAAAGCTAGCGGAGTAGTCCGAAAGCTAGCGGAGTAGTCCGAAAGCTAGCTGATAGTTTTAGTGGCTGCTAACCAACCTTTGTTCTTTCATATCCATCCTTGCATGTAAACATTCATTCACCCATGAATCCATATGACAACAATATGTCAAATCCTTGCTCCCTATTATTTTTTCTACATAAAGAACTGCCGGGTTCCGCATTCCCATTGTTAACGACTGTATCTGTTCTGTGCATATTTCTCGTATAATAGAATATCTTTATAAAAAGCTTGTGTCATATTTCCGGGAATAGCTGTTCGTTTTGACGGAATGGAAAATATTTCAGTATAATTTATTTCTATGGGCCCTTATAGCTAGAGCTTGTTTTAGCTTTTTTGGGAATATTTCTTAACCATGTGTTTCCTTTAGGAACAGTCGTTTCATTGATCTTGTACAAGCAGGTGGGGGGAGAAATCTTTACTCGGTATTTATTTTTCAAAAGCTTTTGTGTTTAAAATCATACAGTACAGTGAAATGTATTTTAATATGGGTATGTTAGTTTAAACCAATGTGGCCAATACCACATCAGTTGAAAATAAATCGAATATGTGGTATGTTAGCCCTTACCTATTGGCTCTGGAACATGGACTCTCGATATGGTACTGGGAGAGGCATCCGAGAAATCGATCCTTCTTGGACTTCTCCAGTTCCAGCAGATCCAGTTGTTTGTTGTTGATGCAGTACTGCTCCCGGAACTCCTAGGACAAGGAAAAAGAAATGATTGAATTACCATATTGCACTACTATTTCACTTCCATGTTTTGAAAATTCTTTGATTTGGAAAACAGTTTTTACTTTAAAACTATACAGGGTGGCCGATTTTGATGAAAACTAAAAATGCATCACTGAATTAAAAAAAAAATCAAGCACTGATATCGAACACGCTGCTTTTGGAAAAAAAGCACAGGCACTGTATTATTACACGATTCGATAGTGTTGCTAATAAGGATTAAATTCTGGGAAGTAATGACGTACTATAAACGAATACCTTTTAAATTATCTTATTTAGTTTTGTTTGAAACAAACTCAGTCCTTATAAGCAACGACAAAAACTTGAACTACTGCGTCAAAGGCACAAATGTACGTAACTGTAACACTGTAACGTTATTTGGAAATATATTTTTTTAGAAGATTGCAACTTTGTAAAACATTGATTGAACTAGCTTTTGCCCACGGCTTCACTCGCGTTAATTTAGAATTCAACAACAACTGACAATCAATTCGGGCTGTACTCTGCTTGTAATAATAAAATTCAATCATGATTCCAAAGACACGTGGCGCCATCTATTATCCTAAGAACGTTATTGTTGTTTTCCTCGGGAACAGTAGTTTTTTTGGGATGAAAGGTGTATGCCCTAAGCCTGACTCCGTTTCTGTACACCTGGCAACGTATTTACAAAAATTCAGGATGATCGGTTCAGTGGTTTAGGCGTGAAAAGGTAACAAACAAACAAGCAAATTTACTTTTGCATTTATAGTATTAGTTAGGATTACGATTACAGCCAGTTTTACTTTCTCATTTGAAATATCACCTCGCCAGTCCACTGCTGAAATCAATTCATTTTTTTCCTACTGCAGCAACTTTTCAAAAGGGTTTCTTTATTTTTTTTTCTGTAATTATCTTAGGAAAAACCAAGGCAAAAATTAAAAAAATTCTGGCCGATTTACACGAAATTAGGTACTAAAAACTTGTAAAACAAAATCTCAATAGGAGACAATATTTTGCTTGGAGGGTGTATCCTAAAGTTTTTAGGAAAAAGTAGTTAACAGAGTAAATTACTAAAAAGCGCCCAGCGTATTAATTTCAGCTGAGTCGAGCAAAAAACTAGATGATCCCATTCTGTACGAGTGCTTTTTAAGCAAATATCCTACTTAATGGAAGTTCTGGGCCAAGTATGAAGTTTTAATACCCGGTTTACTTGTGGATAAAGTAGTTTGCCTTTCGCTTAGGTTTGGAACAAAATAGCACTGTTAAATTGATGTTAAGATATGCATATATAATACAGGGTGTATGAGACAGCCCTCCGTATACTGACAAGCTGCATTCAGCTTCTTATTTTGAATCATACTCCACCGGAATTCTTCTCTGGAAAATTTTCATTTTTTTATCATTTTTCAGTTAACAGAGAAAAAGACTTGCTGCGCCGACCCCAAATGAATTGGGATAAGGGCAAGAGAATGATGATATGATGACTCGCATTGCTCAAATTTATAACTCAGAATTCTCTGAAGTCGATTTATTTAACTGTAATAAACCGACATTCAAGAAACGTATACTGGAAACTATAAACGTAGATAAATGACAAGCAACCAATCTTTTTCTTCTTCTACTATCTTTTATTATTCCACCTTTTTTTTTTGTTTTATATTTTTCAAAATTGTGATCTAAGTTTAAATTTATGTAATTTAATTTTGTATAATATCTGGAATTAGTCCGTTCGCATTTATACAAATATCCCAGTTATACAGGGAACCTATAATTGGCCATATTATCTGTAACACGCATATTTTGTAAAATATTTTATGGATCGCTGTTGGTTACCTAAATAAATAAAATAAAAAAATAAAAATTATATAGTTTTTTCAGTTACTTTTTTTTCTGTTATTTCAATGTAAAATTACGTTCTCTATGTAGCACTCCATTTATGCAAATAATACGGCTAAAAAACAAACGTGGTTCACAAACGATAGGCCATTATTTTAATACCATGTCTGTGTGTTCTGTTGTTTGCTCATTACAAGAACTGGCTTTAAAAAACGGTAATTTATAAAGAATACAATATGAACGTGGAAGTTTCGTTGCGTAAATTTCGGCAGGTGTGCTGATATGCTGGTTTATAGCTATGAGTTTGACGCCTTGAGTAGGTGGATGCTATGTTCTTGAGAAAAAGGTCTTGACACACAGACAAACAGACGGACAACAAAGTGGTCCTATAAGGGTGGGTTCCTTTTGCCTTTTGAGGTACGGTACGCAAAAAAACGAACCAACAAGAAATAAGCGCTTAGGTACCAAAAATAATTTTGTTTATTCAAAGCTTAATTCTCAATTTTCTTCTAACAATATTGATTCTATAATCATCATAACTGAAATTGGGAACAGAAAGTTCTACGCCCACCATTACAACGTGAAAGAATCTTCATCCCAAAAACAAAGAAGTGCGCGTGGGCAGAAGCCTGCTCTTATACTAATTAATTTGAGCTAAGTAGTGGGTACAGAAACTTCCAAGTGTTGTGTAATAGGATTGCTGTGTTCCACTTGACATTTAAGGTGATAAACCTTTTAAATTTTGAATCAAAGTTCTATGATTTGGCTTTATGTTTTTTTAACCAATAATTAATTCATCATCTGCCTAGCCTTTTCCCAACTATGTTCAGTCTAACCGGATGCAGCTGAATACCAGTATTTTACATGCATCGACTGCCTATCTGACCTCCACAGCCCAGGAAGTACTGGGTAATACGATACCCCATGGTAAGACTGGTTGTCAGACTTTCAGGTCACTTAATACCTGTAATGACTGTTAAAGATCCACAAATGACAGACGAGAACAACGGCTTAACGTGCTTTCCGAGGCACGGAGGAAACTCTGTATGTAATGGGCGGTCACCTATCTACGAACCAACCTAGGCGATCGCGGCTTAACGTTTAGATCGACCCGAGTGGCGGTTATTATTTAGCCACGAGCTCCTCCATATAATAATCAATAATTAATTAATCCTGTTAAATGTGAAATAAAAAGTTACATTCAAAATCACTTTTACAATATTTTCTCGGCGTGTTTTCCTATATCAAAACTTGTGAAACACTGTTTTAAGCTTTCACGGTTTACAACTAAACTTATACTGTCACTTACGGGATATCTTCCGTGATTGTTCATTATTTTAAGCTCCCGATATTTCGGCGCTGAACAATCACGGAAGATATCCCGTAAGTGACAGTAAAAGTTTAAAAATTGTGAAGTTCTTTATCTTACGTCCAGTCCATATTATAAATGTGGATGGGTATATGAGAAGAGGAAGACCAAAGAAACGATGGATGGACTGTGTGAAGGATGATAGGACAAGAAAGGAGGTATCTGATGAGATGACGAGTGATAGAGAAGTATGGAAGAAGTAGACATGCTGCGCAGACCCCAAATGAATTGGGTTAAGGGCAAGAGAATATAATAATAATAATATCTTTATAATTATTCTCCTATTAACTTGTCTGTTATAGCACATCGAGCTACTAAGAGCTTTAAAAGAGACTGTGACATAAGTATGAGACGATGCACTACCACCACCATTGTATATTATTTATAAATAGTGGGAGTTTCAAAATACTACTTAGTAGTAGTGAAAATTGCTTTAAAAGTTGCTACTAGCATAATATAAGCTAGACTGGGTACTACTGTAAAATCTATTAAAATAATTGCTCACCTGCTTAGAGTACATGGTAGTCTTACTGGCTGGCCGTTCGTCGCTGGCCCTCTGCCACTTTCTCCCCGCGTTCTCATCCTCTGACTCGTAGCCTTTGGCCGAATGTGCTATGTCCGCCTGAAACAAATAAAAATGTTATTATTTTGGAAGTCTGCCCAGGTCTCTGAAGCGAAAGCTAATGGACATGTGTATTCTCCCCATCTTGACCTACGATGCACAGACTTGGTCTTTGACTAAAACACAAAAGTCCAAACTCAAGGTTTGCCAACGTGCTATGGAGCGCAGTATCTTAGGAGGTGTAAAATTAGTCTGTTCTTGTTTAATCAGATCGTGTTCGAAACACTGTTGACGTGGCTCAAAAGGCTGCCGACTTAAACGGGACTGGGCAGGACATGTCTGTCGCATGCCAAACGAACTGTGGGCCCGTAAAGCTCAGGATTGGTGCCCAGTGACACGGGGTCGCGGCAGACCACGAAGGAGATGGCGGGACGAACTGGATGTCTTCTTTGAGAATTGGAAAGAAGTAGCACAGAATCGTGACCGTTGGAAGGAACGGAGGGAGCCATTTGCCCAGCAGTGGGACTATATGGGCTAGCTATATATTAAATTATTTCTTTGGAAAAGATGTCCACTTTCATAATGTTAGATATACGTTAGAATGGCAGCAAAAGAAAATTTTAATTAAGATCTTGTTACAAAAACTAAAACGATGGTGTGCTTCTTCTCGCGAATTCGCGAGAAAGCCGCCATCTTCTCTTCTACCGCGACCCCATCTAGCTGTTTCAAGGCTAGCTATTTCATGAAAACAACATAATGGGTGAATTTATTCTGGAAGCTTTGTGTTTAATACCGACATAGAACAGAAATGTTATGCAAAAATTTGAAATGATCAAGTACCCCAATCAGCAATGCGACCTTGAAGTCAATGCGTCTAAAGAAACGAAACCCAAGTTAATCAAATTCATTAAATCAGCTTCTAAAGCAAGATATTTTCCATGACCAAGTTCCTACACAACTTTTCAATCACAGCTTGTACCACTAAACAACTGACAGCAGAAACCAATCACAGAGCAAAGTTTTATCGGTCTTCTCACAAACGAACTGAATTTCAACAAATTGCAGGCTCAGACTAGCACAACTTCAGACATTTGCATCGCCGATACCATCTATTGGTTCAAGTTTAATTGCAACCAAGTTTCACTGACTGATCCAACACTTTCTTTTGAGATGGATTTCTGAGATCTCTTTGTTTCTGATCATTGAAAAAGTTTTTGTAGTGAAGATCTCATTTGGATTTGTATTTATTAATTTACTGTATTGTTTTAGTATTTTTTTAGTTTTTAGGATTACTTTCATTAATTGACTGCCTCGTTGGTCTAGTGGTCGTAAGCGCGACTGTGGAGAGTGAGATCCTTTTTTAAAATCATCAAATGAGTCCTCCTACCCAGGGCAGAGCGGGAGGGACTGCCAGACTTGTACTGACTAAAATCCACGGTGTCCTTCAATAGCCCTTTATGTTCCAGGGTCACGGTAATTCTATAAGTCCCGCGACCCCGGCAGGCTTTGGCCCTCTAGAGGGGGCCCCGTCAGGCTTTGGCCCTCTAGAGGGGGCCCCGTCAGGCTTTGGCCCTCTAGAGGGGGCCCCGTCAGGCTTTGGCCCTCTAGAGGGGGCCCCGTCAGGCTTTGGCCCTCTAGAGGGGGCCCCGTCATTATGCTGACACTCTTTGAAGCGTGAGGTCCTTTCTGGGTTTGATTCCCGGATCGGGCAAAATATCATTGGGTTTTCCCTTCAGGAAATTCTCAGCAGCAGCCACGAATTTTGGATTTGTGCCCGGTTGATGGCAATAGGCTCGCCCCTGACTTAAACATATCTGGCGAAATGTGGGTGTCTTATTAGGGACACCTTTGCTAAACCCTTCTGGGATTGCAGGCGTGATATTGTGTAATTTTTAAGTCTATGTATAATAAGAGTAGATTGCTTCTTTTCAAAAATAATAACAAAAAACCTACGGAGCGCCAAAAATAAGGTTCTCAATCAGATTAATAACTGATGTTTAAACAAAAAAAAATCTAAACCTTACATTTCACTGAGCACAGCGTCTATAATGTCTTGTAAATTAAATCACTGAATCGAATCCAAGATGGCTGCTAAGGAGATTAGTCGGAATAAAAACCCGTTAAAATTAAATATTGGAAATGGAGTCTGCGCCAATGTTGCCATCGCATTTTTTGTTTTGTGTTATATTTGTTCCTTTGCTTGCTCCAAAAGAAGTCTGACAACCAGTCTTACCAAGGGATATCGTATTACCCAGTACTAACTGGGTTGTGGAGGTCAGATAGGCAGTCGCTCCATGTAAAATATTGGTATTCAGCTGCATCCGGTTAGACTGGAAGCCGACCCCAACATAGTTGGGAAAAGGCTAGGCAGATGATGATATACTGGAACAAAATTCAGTTCAATTTAGTGAACGATGATATAAAAGACATACATATGATGATGCTTGCTCCAAAAGAAGGAATACCTGGCGGAACCGAACCTTAAATTCGAAGAAACTTGTATATCTCTACACAAGCACTGGGCCTGCGTGGTGTCCTGTATCCCAGCGGTGGGAACATTATAGGCTGATTATGCTAGCTGTAGGTTCTTCAAGTGGTCTTCGGTACGAAAGCCGAGGAGATGAGCTACACACGACTACAACAACAACATTACATCCAACATTATATCCATTACAAATCTACAAACCGACAAACACAACAAATCGATGAATTGCATTGAGTCTAATATAATATGTATGGAAGTATGCAAGTTTCATCAATATACAGGGTGAAAAAACGTCCTTTACGAAGCCTAAAGGCACCTGGGAAACTTGTAGTTTCGGAGATATTGCAGGTCGAAGTTCAAATTTTTTCGCATACATTTTCATCGTCATCATCATCATTTATGATGTTTTGTTTTGTTCCTTTGCTTCAAATACGTCCCTGACCCCTGTACGATTTAATGCATCCATCAACACAATGCTTTGAGTACTACCTCAAACCGTGATTTTTCACACCAAAAATCTTTTCCCAGCAATAATTTTTGCGCAGTTGCACTTAGTTTGATGACACAGAATGCTTGGTTATCGGCTTCGCGAAGGGTCCATTTACAACCTGTATTGAACGACCTCTTAGACCCACTAATATTTAACGACTCGAAACGCTACTACCGACTTCTCATCATCTGCTAGCCTTTTCCCAACTATATTAGAATCGGCTTCCAGTCTAACCAGATGCAACTGAATACCAGTATTTTACATGGAGCGATTGCCTGTCTAACCTCCACAACCCAGTTAGTACTAGGTAATACGATACCCCTTGGTAAGACTGGTTGTCAGACTTTTTGGGCCACTGACTACTTGTAACGACTGTCAAAGGTCTACAAATGACAGCCGGGACCAACGGCTTAACGTGCTTTCCGAGGCACGGAGGAAACTCGGTATGTAATGGTTGGTCACCCATCCACAGACCAACCTAGGCAAGCACGGCTTAACATTAAGATCGATCCGAGCGGCTACTATTATTTAGCCACGAGCTCCTCTCTCTACTATCGACTTCTGAAAGAGATAAATGAAACAAAATAACAATTAGCGAACTTCTTGAACAAACCTTTTTCGAGTTATAAACACAGTCTATTAGAAATAGCAGTAAATAACTATTATAACTTCAAGAGCGCTGCTGACAGACAATGGAGCTCCTATAATGAGACTCAAACGACTTTACCAGAGTTTGCATAGGCCTGCGACATCGCTTCAGGCTAACTGTCTTTGTTTTTCAGTGCAATGGCATTTCATTTTCATAATTTATTTATTCTGGTACTGGTAGATGGCATTCTCAGTGTTATTATGAGGGTTACTGTCTAGTTTTGCATAACTGAGTCAGAAAGTCGTAATAAAGAAACTTCAGATGTGTTCAATGGCACCATCACGTCATCTTGAAGCCAATGAAATGGTAGTAGTAACAAAATGGTGATTTTAATTTTTTCAATGTCGGTTTTCGGAAACCGGAATTGTTGATTTTTTTGTGCAGCCAGTCCTTCTTCAGGTATTGGTTAAGTTTTTAAATATTCTTCAGCATTTTAATTGTAGGTTCTTACTGGTATAAGCTGTCCCATTCATTGATTTTATTGTACACTCATAAATGTTCTGTGGCTAAACATTTAGTTCATCTTATTCTTATGTAAGTTCAGATGTGTTCAATGGCACCGTCACATCTTGTAGCCAATGAAATGGTAGTAGTAACAAAATGGTGATTTTAATTTTTTCAATGTCGGTTTTCGGAAACCGGAATTGTTGGATTTTTTATGCAGCCAGTCCTTCTTCAGGTACTGGTTAAATTTTTAAATATACTTCAACATTTTAATTATACCTACTCGTATAAGCTGTCCTATTCACTGATTTTATTGTACACTCATAAATATACTGTGGCTAATCATTTAGTTCATCTTATTCTTATGTAAGTTGAGATGTGTTCAATGGCACCGTCACATCTTGTAGCCAATGTAATGGTAGTAGTAACAAAATGGTGATTTTAATTTTTTCAATGTCGGTTTTCGGAAACCGGAATTGTTGATTTTCTTATGCAGCCAGTCCTTCTTCAGGTATTGGTTAAATTTTTAAATATATTTCAACATTTTAATTATACCTACTCGTATAAGCTGTCCTATTCATTGATTTTATTGTACACTCATAAATATACTGTGGCTAAACATTTAGTCCATCTTATTCTTATGTAAGTTCAGATGTGTTCAATGGCACCGTCACATCTTGTAGCCAATGAAATGGTAGTAGTAACAAAATGGTGATTTTAATTTTTTCAATGTCGGTTTTCGGAAACCGGAATTGTTGATTTTTTGTGCAGCCAGTCCTTCTTCAGGTATTGGTTAAGTTTTTAAATATACTTCAACATTTTAATTATACCTACTCGTATAAGCTGTCCTATTCACTTGATTATACACTTATAAATATACTGTGGCTAAACATTTAGTTCATCTTATTCGCCGTCTTCTTAAGGACAGCGTTCTTGTTTATGTATGGAAGCCTCTGGACTGTACTCTTGTTGGTTATTAAATAAAGTTTTGCTTTTTCTGCTTCCCTCAATAAGTCACCGTCTAGTGATCGCAGGTTTTTTTATTAAGTAATGTCTATTACAAGAAGATTCTTCAATTCAAATAGTAATTATTATTAATAATAATAATAACTCTGCAATATGAGGGATCATAGGTAATTTACATCGAAACTTCTGCAAAATAAACACGTAGGTACATAAGGGAACTTGGAATAAATAGCTACTTTGAATAATGTAGGCATCGGTGTTACTAATTCAAGTTCTGAACTAACTACAAACAGCAATATATTCAGCGCCTAGAATTTCATGGAACCTGCCTACACCTATTTTCTCAAATACTTATCCGACTAGCAGGTGTTAATATTCCAAAGTGATATTTTCAGGATAGTTTCTATTACCTACCAATTAACGAGACGACAATTTTGCGCGGATTACCTGATATAATTTTCCTAGCGAGTCTATCTCCAAGGAAAAGTAAGTACCTACACACATATTATTGTACCAACAAGATCACGATTATTAAGAAATATTTATGAACAATGACCTACATAAAATTTCCTCGACTATCTTTGCAAATTCCGAATTCATGACATATTTTAATTTACTACTAATACTAATAGTATTAGTATTAATAGTAATGTTAGTGACCATGATAGTTTAAAATCTTATATTTTAATTTTTTTAATTTTTCACAGTATGGTTTCTGAATGTCGCCATATTGAATTTTGATTACTGTTAGTGACATTTCAAAACATACGTTGACAATCAACTTGACCGCCGCTTTTCTAGGCTCTTATTTTGTTTGCAATTTAATTTCACCTATGGACCACAAATACATGCCACTGATGCTACAACTTGAATCCATTGAGCAATTACCTTCAAACATAGCTTGGAGATCTGCCTATCGCCCTACACATCTTTTTTTTCTATTCGTCTCCAAAGTAATCAGTACAAAAGACGCAAACAAAACTAATTGGAGCACAAAATGAAACAACTACCTACTGGCTCTGAAATTCCCTGATTGTAATTGCTTGAGTGTTTTATTGCCCATATTGATTACCAAGCAATATTAGTAGGGCAATAAAAGTAAATACAGTTACACCAGAAAAGGCATGCGCTTCGGTAAACTTCGTGTTTCTGAATGAACATGAATGTTGCGTCACAGAACAACCCCTCATAAACGCAAAGTTTTTAATTTTTGTCGTGCCGAGCTCTGTTGTTTATTCTCATGTCATTACTCGCATGTATTATGTTTTCTCTCTGTCAAGTTACCTATTTCGGTCGCAGATCGTCATCTGTCACTTAAAAAATAACAGAATTGTTAATCTATACTTTTGTTCTAATGAAAATACAAAATTGACAAATATTTCCATGGGTTTAATATCTCTGCAAGGTAGTCTTCAGTACTATGTTCTGATCCATAGAAATTATTCATCGGTAATATTTTTTAAATCAGCTGTTCCATACAATCATTTTGTTTTGTTTTAGCGTCGGTGTTCCTTTCACCCTGTATATTAGATTCCATCATCGAGCATTCGTATTTCCGAAGTCTGACTTTGATTTCCGAAGCGCAAAATTTTTCTTGGAAATCTGTACATCACTTGTTAGATTCGCGATTATTGAATGTATAGAGTGTGAATGTATGTGAAGAGAACTAAGTACAATCATGCATAGTGCATGAAACTATGGTACTGAGAATAAAAACTTAAGTATTTGATTTTCATGGTCATAATATCCAAAAGACAAAAGACTGCTGAACACAGACCCATAAAACCATGAACTTCACATCGAAACAAAATACATTTTAGTTATCTTCATATGCAAATGATCTCATTAAAGTTGCTGGAAGAAACTAGATAGCCATGACACAAAACCGCCAAAAGTTGAGAGATTTGGAAGAGACCTATACTCAGCATAAGGTGGCCAAAGGTTGGAGAAGAAGATATGAAAATGTCATAAGTCTATATACAACCTTAGTTTTAGTATATGCGAAACCTGAAACACGTGTCTAGTATTTTTATGTAAAGAATCTATGTACAAAATTTCAAAACTGTATCATGAAAAATCACAAAGTTATAAGCTTTTTCTGATACCTGAGACCGCGCAAAAACGTGTTCACCACGCAGCGCGCCGACGCGCGCGCCTCCAGCGTCGTCTTGAGCTCATTGATAATAATAATTAGCAGTAGGTACCTAAATTATTGCGATAGGTACTTAATGGTGCCCAACTTGTAACTTTTTTAAATATTTTTGGGACAAAATATAACATGGTTTAAAAATGATTAGAATCGATTCAGTTACTTATTCTGAACTAATTATATTCAGGTTGCGCATATACTAAAAATAGTGTTGTATATCTGATGAGTTCTTTTACCCCAAAAGCATTCGCTTAGAAATTTTATCCAGTACCGGACTAATTATAACTACAACCGTCTGGCATTGAGAGTTCCCGATAGTAATAACGAGAGAGAGTGTTTTATTGCCCATATACCAATATTAATCGAGCAATAAAAGTGAATACGTCACTGTTAAGGCTAGCTAGACGGCAGATAAGGAATACAGCTTCGCCTGAAAGACGTCATAAACCTGCAGAATCTGAAACATTTTCTTATCCTTAGTAGACTGGGAACGTCATGAGGTATACGCAGTTTCAATTATTGTCGTTCTATCGTCGCCACCCGGTATATGTTTCCATGTCCATTAAGATCCATGTCGGACTGTAGCTGTGTAGGCAAGATTTTTTATACTAGCTTATGACCGCGGCTTCGCCCACGTGAAGTTCGGTCACAGTCCCACGAGATCATCTACTGGGATATAAAGTATCCTAAATGTTAATCTAGGTTATAAACTATCTACGTGCCAAATTTCATCCAAATCCGTTCAGTAGTTTTTGCGTGAAAGAGTAACAAACATCCATTCATCCTCACAAACTTTTACATTTATAATATTATTATACAGGGTGTAACAGAAAGGGTATAGTCATATGAAAGGATATGCTGCAGACCAACAAGTGAACAACTTCCTCCATGGGTCCAATATCGTAAATGCGAAAAAATTATCAGCTGTCCCATACTAAATTTCAATACCTACTCGACCCAAATGTATGGGACAGCTGATAATTTTTTCGCATTCAGCATCTGTATCAATTTAAATGAGGCAGAACTCCGTAGATTTAATACCGTAATCATGTCCATTTCGCCTTGAGACGAAAATTGCCGTTTCTTGTTAATCTTTTGAAAGATGTACCTACTGACGGATAATTAAGGAAAAGATGAAATAACAAAAACCTTGGATATTCGGCCGTTTGTTTTATTATGTTTAGATAATAGGATGTTAATTACTAAAACTTGCGTAACGGTAATTCGTTATATTAGAAGATAAACCACTATATAATGTATTTATATAAAATATATGTATATTGTTTTTTTCTAGTGGTTTATCAATTTATAGTGACAGTATAAGTTAAGTTATAAACCGTAGAAGCGTGTTTATATATTATTCGAAACTAAGTTTACCACACGGAATATTGTTTCAAATTATGAAAAATATGGAAATTACATCACAGTCAATTACACATCTACATCGCGTACTTTAGAAGACTAACACGATCACACAGTCAGATACAAAAACCTACTTAATTTTTTTATATAATTATGTATAAATACAGTAACAAAAACTGGTACAACTTTTCTACGAGACAATACTACTGAAGTATTTCAAACTGATTGGAAATTGAATTTCCATCAGATTTTAATGGAATACTTATCTGTGGAACTGAAATTGAATATTAATTTATAGGTTCTGAACTGAAATAAATGAGCTAGTATTGTGAAAAATGCTGAATTTGATAATTAAAACTAAGATATGAGTTTTAATTTACTATTTCAGCAAATTCCTTATTAAGTTCGTTTTATCTTTTTTTCAGCCTCTGTTGCTAACTAACCAATTTAGGCAGTTATTACGAACTAACAACAAAAATACACACAAAAATTAACAAAAATGTTATTAGTATGTATATTTAGGTTAACGTATTTATCTATGGGTCTTAGTTACCTGAAATAAATGGATACATTTTTAAATATTCCTTAAAATAAAAACAATATAAAATAAATTATATTTAAGTTAAAGTATTTATCTATGGGTCTTTGTTACCTGAAATAAATGGATTATTATTATTCCTTTATTTATTTCTATACAAATCTAATACATTTTTAAATATTCCTTAAAATAAAAACAATATAAAATACATTTAAAATATAAAAATTGTAGCCCACCGGTATCGGGAACAGGGTAAAATACCAGCGGTCAGGGCTCCAGAGAGAGCAACCTCCTAACAATACGAGCCGTGTCCAAGAGTACCGCTTTCTGAATCAAGCCCTTGATCCAGCTGCCTGCCTTTAGTATTATTATAGTGATTTAGACATCCGAACTAATTTAGAAAATATAGTGGCTTCTTATTAACTTAAGATTTTTTAAATTTTTTAATTCCCAGTTGTGTTTAGGTGGCAGTGCCAATAGAATTGTCTTTAATATCGAGTTCCTTATTTACAAAACTGCGTTCGTATCAAAATATTTAAAAAAAAAAACGAATTACCGATGCAGCAGTCGCATACAGTTTTGAAATAACGGCCAAGGAGTTCCAACTATTTTAAAACTTCAAACTTTTGTAACATTCTTGGAAATTTCAAACAAGAGAATGCTTTCAGCTGTATTCTGTCGATGCTTAAGATATTTTGTTAGTCTAGTGCATTTATTTGGCTACTAATTAATATTATGCAATTTCTTCAGAGAAAAATCTAATTTTCTTTAAAAGTGTGCTCACGCTATTATCAATACAAAATGAATAATATTTTTGCATAAAGAAAGCGCTGAAGCAAAAAAATAAAAAAGAAACGCAAAAAAAATAAAGCGAAGCAAACCGCGGAAACACGCACAACGCGGGTTGCCATCCGCGTTAATTAAAAAAAAAAAAATTAAATCGAAGCCTTTTAAGCAATTAAAAATTGTAATTGAGAACCAATAAAGTATATCAGAATGATTAATAAACGCATAGTGTGTAAAAAGTAACTAAATAGTAAAAAAAAAGGATACTGCTACAGATAACTGGAAACACACATGTTTTTATTTTATTAACTTTTTCCGTTCATATAACGGAAAAAGTTAATAAAAATAAAAACATTAACACGAACATAGAACCTCTTTCTTTTTGGAAGTGGTATGAAAGGCTTTTAAAACAAACAATACGTGTTTCACCGACAACACTTTTTCAACAAACAAGACTTTATGTTTTATCATTTCTCTTTGTTATGAAAAATAAACCTTAAAAAATTTACACTATACATGCAGTATATTTTTAAAGTTTTTAGTAGCGCAGACGGCTTCCAAAAATAATTATTTAGTTACTTATATTAACAGAATTCATTTATTAATTTCCAACTAAACTTTAACCTTACACGACTAACAAAAATATCGTAAATAGAACCTTAAAACTATCATAGAAAGTTGCATCGTTGCGTTGTTCTATATATTTTAGATTTTTCAGATCCAGTTGAAAACCAGCGTCGGGCACTAGTTGTCCGGCATTTTGCTGAACTGGGCTTATTTGGCGCAGACGTGAGGCACACAGTGTCACACTATTTTATTTTTCTGTTTGGATTTAATTTTTTTGTTTTTTATTTGTTATTTTTTATACTGTGTGCACTTGTGGCATGTGTCAAATAAATGTATTTTCTTTCTTTACCGCAGAATGTCTGATTTTGACAGGCCTCCAAACAGTTTTTGTTTATTTCTATGATGCCATAGATCTTTCTGCCATCTTCTAGCGGCTAAATCAACAGCCATTTCATGATAATCAGTCTGGTCTCAGTCAAGGTCTAACTCGGTAACCTGGCGCTTTCCGCTTTCGCGGGCTACCTGGCGCTTTCCCCTTTCGCGGGCTACCTGGCGCTTTCCCCTTTCGCGGGCTACCTGGCGCTTTCCCCTTTCGCGGGCTACCTGGCGCTTTCCCCTTTCGCGGGCTACCTGGCGCTTTCCCCTTTCGCGGGCTACCTGGCGCTTTCCCCTTTCGCGGGCTACCTGGCGCTTTCCCCTTTCGCGGGCTACCTGGCGCTTTCCCCTTTCGCGGGCTACCTGGCGCTTTCCCCTTTCGCGGGCTACCTGGCGCTTTCCCCTTTCGCGGGCTACCTGGCGCTTTCCCCTTTAATCTAGTTGAATATCTATCAGCTAATTTTACTTCATCATCCTCACATCAGCTTCTATTCGTCAACTACTGGATGTAGGCTCCAGCCATCTTGCACACTGTCGACGATAAATTTTCAAATAATATCGATTATGTTTTACAAAAACGGAAAAAACGTTATACATTATAACATTACTAAAACAATTAAAAACATCGTTAAACAATCTTTTATTCGGGAAACAATTTAAATTTAGAACTAAAAGATAAATACCATTCATGACAAAATATAACAAACAATTTCAATCTATTTCATTGCTTGCATGACAAAGTTTGCATGCACTTGTCTAATATTATTTTAACGTGGCCAGGTGCAATAATTATGCAAGTTTTGATTGGGCCAGACGTGTTAGAAATGTTAGTTAGGCAGTTGCAAGTTTGCCCTGGTGACCAATGCGGTTTACCTGGAGACTAATTGGGGTTAAATTGTTTAGGAACTGCCGTTACGTGAATATCCTTGTGGATGGCAAAAAGACAGCCCTTAAAAGTAACTATTAAATTGGCGGAGTTTTTTAAAATATTTGCAAAAGTAAATTATTTTTTTATGGACAAAAACAGCAATCACATTCTCCTCACAGATTCTTCTAAAGGTGAAGATTGACTTGTAACATTTTGGTGTAATGTATCGCGTTCGTGTAACAGAAACCAAAGACTGACTTCGCGGCGAGCGCCGCGTGGTGCACTCGACTGTCGGTTTTTTCGCGAATCCCTTTGAGTGCTATGGATGGAGCACACTTGAGCCAAGAGTTCGAAAGATACATTACAAACACACGTTACAAGTCAGTCTGTGTCGCCGTATTGTAACAAGATCGCCTCGAATGATACATGCAAACAAACGGTGCAAGTCAGTGTCCACCTTTATGAGTTCAACAACCTACTTCAAATGTTTCTCCGACTACAGATCCACTATAGAATGTAAACGGTACAAATAAGAGGTGTACTGCAACAGTTTCAAGTCAAAGTTAAAACGTTGCAAAAGCGCAATAGCGCGTTAAAAGGCTTCTACCGTTGCGCTTAGAAACGGTTTCATAGACACATATGTGGGCCATGCAGACTTGCAGAGTCGTTAGCGATGTTGGCGCCTCTTTCATTGAGTTGAGTGCCAACTTGCTATTCAATAGTCGCTTATGGATAGTTCGATAGTTTTGGATTAGGCAGGGCCGTCTTTAACCAATTGGATGCACTGAGCACTTGAAAATAAAAGGCCTCTTGTAGGATGCAACCACATGCCCGAAATCATACTCAAACATTAATTATTAAGCATTAAATTATCAGTCACATAACGTCAATTCCATGACTATTAAAACACTTTGTGCCTCTAAAAAAACACCCTTTATAAGTAATTATTGACTTACGCTGAAAAGCTATTTATAAGAATGTAGTCTGCAAAATCGAGCGAAGCAAGTTTAGTATTCTGCCTGAGATAATTTAAGTTTTATTTTGACAGTTACTAGCTATGATAGACAGGAACTTGGGGGGGGGGTAAGACGCATCCCTGGGGGCGACTATGCAGAGATCTCCCCTGAGCCTCGCTGTGCAAATGTGCACGGCAGCACGTGGCGGTTGTTGGCAATGGCTCGTCTATATAGGATTTTAACAAAACTGGCGAAATTATGAAAAACCTTTATGCCCGACTTAGGAATCGAACCACTAGACCAACGAGGTAGTCAATAAATTGTACTATATAGTCGACCATGTTTTATCTATCAAATTCTTAATACATCTATATGATGAATCACGAAGAGGCAGTCAATAAATTATAATATAGTGGACCTATTTTATTTATCAACTTCTTAATACATCTATATGATGAATTACAAAGAGGCAGTCAATAAATTATTCTATAGTGGACTATGTTTTATCTACCAAATTCTTAATACATCTAATTATGATGAATTACAAAGAGGCAGTCAATTAATTATACTATAGTGGACCATGTTTTATCTATCAAATTCTTAATATATCTATATGATGAATTACAAAGAGGCAGTCAATAAATTATTCTATAGTGGACCATGTTTTATCTATCGAATTCTTAATACATCTATAATATGATGAATTACAAAGAGGCAGTCAATAGATTATACTACAGTGGACCTATTTTATCTATCAAATATTTTTTCTATATCTATTTTATCTTAATACATCTATAATAATATGATGAATTACAAAGCAATTTTGTTGGAATCATTGCAATATTTTCCTCTGTCGTTCTACAAGAGATCTTTTAGTTCTTGTTCAGTGACTCCAACGATTTATTTCTATTATATCGAAAACGTTTTGATTAATATGTCGCAAAATTCGTATAATATTTTTCATGGATCACATGAATAGAACCATATTTATTTTGTAAGACGAAATATATCTATATCAAATAGAGCAAGCAAAAATGTCATGAATATTTCATTAGTTATTGAGGAGAACTTGGAAAAAAGAATTTTCATGTGAAGAAACTTAGAAAGTGCGTAAGGGTTATTTATTAATGTTTGTTTTTTATTATTATTTTTAGAAAATGTGTCTTTTCTCAGTATCTAGTATAATATGGTTGTGATTAGGGCTAATTTTGAATCAGATAAGTAAATCGTGCACGCCTTTGCCAATCGCGCTCTGGGCGGTGCGGAAGGGAGTGTCAGACTTGTACTAACTAAAACCCATCCATGTTCCTTCTTTGCCCTTTGTGTTCCAGGGCCGCCGCCAATCGCCGCTACGAGCATACGGCGGTGCTCCGACCTCCACTGTGTGCTCCACCGTGTCCTCCGGACGATCCTCGCAATGGAAACACTCGGGCGTTGCCTCCCGATTCGGTGCAGGAACCTCCCGAAACTACTGTGTCCGGTGAGGACCTGCTTATCGTGCACGCCTGACTTATGATAGCAGAAGGAATACAATAAGGTTTTGGTCAGCTGGAGTCCATCATAACGCTCCAATTATTTTCCCCAGTTATTTTCCCCAGTTATTCATTAAAAAATCCCTACGAAGAAATAGGTGAATAGAATAGAATATACTTTCATCATCATCATTTCAGCCAAAAGACGTCCACTGCTGGACATAGGCCTCCCCCAAGTGTCGCCATATTGACCGGTCCCGTGCGACTCGCATCCAACCTTCACCAGGTCATCGGTCCACCTAGTGGGAGGCCTTTCAACGCAACGTCTTCCGGTTCGCGGTCGCCACTCCAGAACTTTTCGGCCCCATCGGCCATCCGTTCTGCGAGCAATGTGCCCTGCCCACTGCCACTTAAGTTTGGCTATGAATATACTTTATTGTGCACGAAAATTGAAACACAACTACAATGGCCCTGTTATCGGTGAATGGAGGTCTTCTTTGTGAATAACATCATAACTATGAACACGATTTACTTTCTACCAACTGTTCAAAACGCCGGTAATAGCCCACGGCTAGTTTCATTGTGTTTATATAAAGAGTTAATCGCTCATTAGTACATAGAACAAAGAAAGTACATGCAACTATTAAATCCCATGGTAAAATGAGAAGGGAGGATCAATCTCCAGGTTAAGCGACGCTTCCCTAGGTTGGTCTGTGGATGGGTGACCACCCATTACATAACGAGTTTCCTCCATACCTCCGTCCCGGCTGTATTTTGTTGATTTTTGTCAGTCGTAAGAGGTAGTCAGTGGCCCGAAAGTCTGACAACCAGTCTTACCAAGGGGTATCTTATTACCCAGTACTAACTGGGTTTTGCAGGTCAGATAGGCAGTCGCTCCTACTGGTATTAGAAGTGGGTTTTTTTGCAGAAAGTATTTTATTTTACCCTTTTTAGTTGTAGTATCTCACACATATTATTGTCATGAATTAATTTTTACATTGTAACTTAAAGTAATTAAGGGATCATCATGTCATCAGCATAGCCCAAGAACAAAAAAAAAAAGTGTTAAAGAAAAAAAACCAAATTACTGAATTTTGAAGTCGGTTGAAACAACAATTGTCAAAAAATTCTGATAAAGACAAAATCCACAAGTAATCTGCTCATCTTGGGCATCCATTCCTACAAACTAAGTTACCTACGAAATTCAGCTGACCTGGTGACAAATTACGCTAACATCATCATCATCTGCCTAGCCTTTTCCCAACTGTGTTGGGGTCGGCTTCGAGTTTAACCGGATGCAGCTGAATACCAATATTTTACACAGGAGCGACTGCCTATCTGACCTCCACAACACAGTTAGTACTGGGTAATACGATACCCCATGGTAAGACTGGTTGTCAGACTTTTTGGGCCACTGACTTCCTAACGACTGTCAAAGATCTACTAATGTCACCCAGGACCAACGGCTTAACGTGCTTTCCGAGACACGGAGGAAACTCGGTATGTAATAGGTGGTCACCCATCCACAGACCAGCCTAGGCAAGCACGGCTTAACCTAAAGATCGACCCGAGCGCCTGTTATTATTTACACTAACATTTAGTTAAAATAACGTTATCCACGCTTCAAATAAATGCACCTCAGTTAGGGCATTTACCTGACGTCCTAAAATAAAGGGGTGTCTCTTTATGATCCAGACGGAATTTCATTACAAGAAAATCGCGTTTTAAACGAGTTTTGGTAATGAGATGATAAAGAAAACACGACTGATTAAATTGGGCGAACAAAATTGTTCTAGAAAGTTAAATGTCACGCCTTTTTTCGTGTCTTTATGTAAGATGCGAGAAGTTTTAAGTGGATTTACGGAATCTGTTCGTGCAATCCTTTGATTTGATGATGAGGCCTTCTCTAAACTGTTTCAGAGGAGTTATACGCACTTCGTCCTATTTGCACTTCGTCCCGCGTTCAAAAATCATCCCATTCGCAGTTGGTCCCGTTCGCAGTTCGTTCCGTTCGCAGTTCGTCCCGATCGCAGTTCGTCCCGATCGCAGTTCGTCCCGTTCGCAGTTCGTCCCGTTCGCAGTTCGTCCCGTTCGCAGTTCTTCCCGTTCGCAGTTCGTCCCGTTCGCAGTTCGTCCCGTTCGCAGTTCGTCCCGTTCGCAGTTCGTCCCGTTCGCAGTTCGTCCCGTTCGCAGTTCGTCCCGTTCGCAGTTCGTCCCGTTCGCAGTTCGTCCCGTTCGCAGTTCGTCCCGTTCGCAGTTCGTCCCGTTCGCAGTTCGTCCCGTTCGCAGTTCGTCCCGTTCGCAGTTCGTCCCGTTCGCAGTTCGTCCCGTTCGCAGTTCGTCCCGTTCGCAGTTCGTCCCGTTCGCAGTTCGTCCCGTTCGCAGTTCGTCCCGTTCGCAGTTCGTCCCGTTCGCAGTTCGTCCCGTTCGCAGTTCGTCCCGTTCGCAGTTCGTCCCGTTCGCAGTTCGTCCCGTTCGCAGTTCGTCCCGTTCGCAGTTCGTCCCGTTCGCAGTTCGTCCCGTTCGCAGTTCGTCCCGTTCGCAGTTCGTCCCGTTCGCAGTTCGTCCCGTTCGCAGTTCATCCCGTTCGCAGTTCGTCCCGTTCGCAGTTCGTCCCGTTCGCAGTTCGTCCCGTTCGCAGTTCGTCCCGATCGCAGTTCGTCCCGATCGCAGTTCGTCCCGTTCGCAGTTCGTCCCGATCGCAGTTCGTCCCGTTCGCAGTTCGTCCCGTTCGCAGTTCGTCCCGTTCGCAGTTCGTCCCGTTCGCAGTTCGTCCCGTTCGCAGTTCGTCCCGATCGCAGTTCGTCCCGATCGCAGTTCGTCCCGATCGCAGTTCGTCCCGATCGCAGTTCGTCCCGATCGCAGTTCGTCCCGATCGCAGTTCGTCCCGATCGCAGTTCGTCCCGATCGCAGTTCGTCCCGATCGCAGTTCGTCCCGATCGCAGTTCGTCCCGATCGCAGTTCGTCCCGATCGCAGTTCGTCCCGATCGCAGTTCGTCCCGATCGCAGTTCGTCCCGATCGCAGTTCGTCCCGATCGCAGTTCGTCCCGATCGCAGTTCGTCCCGATCGCAGTTCGTCCCGATCGCAGTTCGTCCCGATCGCAGTTCGTCCCGATCGCAGTTCGTCCCGATCGCAGTTCGTCCCGATCGCAGTTCGTCCCGATCGCAGTTCGTCCCGATCGCAGTTCGTCCCGATCGCAGTTCGTCCCGATCGCAGTTCGTCCCGATCGCAGTTCGTCCCGATCGCAGTTCGTCCCGATCGCAGTTCGTCCCGATCGCAGTTCGTCCCGTTCGCAGTTCGTCCCGTTCGCAGTTCGTCCCGTTCGCAGTTCGTCCCGTTCGCAGTTCGTCCCGTTCGCAGTTCGTCCCGTTCGCAGTTCGTCCCGTTCGCAGTTCGTCCCGTTCGCAGTTCGTCCCGTTCGCAGTTCGTCCCGTTCGCAGTTCGTCCCGTTCGCAGTTCGTCCCGTTCGCAGTTCGTCCCGTTCGCAGTTCGTCCCGTTCGCAGTTCGTCCCGTTCGCAGTTCGTCCCGTTCGCAGTTCGTCCCGTTCGCAGTTCGTCCCGTTCGCAGTTCGTCCCGTTCGCAGTTCGTCCCGTTCGCAGTTCGTCCCGTTCGCAGTTCGTCCCGTTCGCAGTTCGTCCCGTTCGCAGTTCGTCCCGTTCGCAGTTCGTCCCGTTCGCAGTTCGTCCCGTTCGCAGTTCGTCCCGTTCGCAGTTCGTCCCGTTCGCAGTTCGTCCCGTTCGCAGTTCGTCCCGTTCGCAGTTCGTCCCGTTCGCAGTTCGTCCCGTTCGCAGTTCGTCCCGTTCGCAGTTCGTCCCGTTCGCAGTTCGTCCCGTTCGCAGTTCGTCCCGTTCGCAGTTCGTCCCGTTCGCAGTTCGTCCCGTTCGCAGTTCGTCCCGTTCGCAGTTCGTCCCGTTCGCAGTTCGTCCCGTTCGCAGTTCGTCCCGTTCGCAGTTCGTCCCGTTCGCAGTTCGTCCCGTTCGCAGTTCGTCCCGTTCGCAGTTCGTCCCGTTCGCAGTTCGTCCCGTTCGCAGTTCGTCCCGTTCGCAGTTCGTCCCGTTCGCAGTTCGTCCCGTTCGCAGTTCGTCCCGTTCGCAGTTCGTCCCGTTCGCAGTTCGTCCCGTTCGCAGTTCGTCCCGTTCGCAGTTCGTCCCGTTCGCAGTTCGTCCCGTTCGCAGTTCGTCCCGTTCGCAGTTCGTCCCGTTCGCAGTTCGTCCCGTTCGCAGTTCGTCCCGTTCGCAGTTCGTCCCGTTCGCAGTTCGTCCCGTTCGCAGTTCGTCCCGTTCGCAGTTCGTCCCGTTCGCAGTTCGTCCCGTTCGCAGTTCGTCCCGTTCGCAGTTCGTCCCGTTCGCAGTTCGTCCCGTTCGCAGTTCGTCCCGTTCGCAGTTCGTCCCGTTCGCAGTTCGTCCCGTTCGCAGTTCGTCCCGTTCGCAGTTCGTCCCGTTCGCAGTTCGTCCCGTTCGCAGTTCGTCCCGTTCGCAGTTCGTCCCGTTCGCAGTTCGTCCCGTTCGCAGTTCGTCCCGTTCGCAGTTCGTCCCGTTCGCAGTTCGTCCTGTTCGCAGTTGTTTTGTTTAACTGATAAGTACTATTTTCTGGTGGTTGTTTGTTTACGTAAAACAATTTTTGTAAGAAGACTAACTATGCTCGACGACGAAATTATTATAAACATTTCGTTGGTCCGCGTGAAATTATTATAAAACATTACTTCCCTGTTTGAATCGGTATTTTGATAACAATTCCAAGCGTTTTAATTTTTTGCACGGATCCCTATTCCTTATAAAAGTAGCCAAGTTACTCCTTATAACATCAGCTATATGCCAGTAAAACTTACGTCAAAATCTGTCTAGCCGTTTCAGAGATTAGCCGGAACAAACAGACAGACAGACAGACAATTTTTTTTTAATATAAGTACTGTACAAATACTTTCATATGCATTCAGTAAAAAGCTATTATTTTGAAATTACAAACAGACAGCTCAATTTTATTTAATTGAATAGATTAGCGGCGATTCTCACAACAGCAAGAAGGCAAAGAAATTAGTTTAACCCTACTAATTCTAATTTGAATTCTAGCTTCGTTGTAATGCTGTTGATTATGGTCTTGTGTTTGGACGGTCGTTAGGGAATTTAGTCTAGACGAGCTTGTCTGTTGACAATTTTCATAACTCTCTCTGCATCTTCGACCATACTGTCAACTGAGTCTCCAAATAACTTTCTCATTTCCTCCTTAGTACTATCATCAATGGCACAAGCTATGCTGGTGGATTGAGCAGATAGGAATGCCTTTAGTTGTTTTACATTGATTGTGGCCCCTTCGATCTTTGCGCGATAGCGGTCTAGAGTTTGGCTCCTTGGATCCAAGAATGCTTCAAGGGCATTAGCGGCAACAACTAGATCTGCATACTGAGCGGATCGGAAACATTGAAGATGAGGCATAAATAAGTGAATGTATATGATTTCATCTTTAGAATATCCTGATTTCTCTCTAGTAGTTCATCAATCTCTTTCTTTTCATTCATGAATTTGATGACCTGTGCTGAGAGGGGCTTCATGAAGATGACACTTCCTCCTGTCGCTATGACCCTTTGCAGTTAACATTTTATATGGTTTTTGATTGCTGATGTTCGGATGTCGCTATATTCGCTTTTGATTACGTTGTATACTGCCTTTCTTAAAGTTGGTCTAGAAACAGCAAGATTGTTCACTCGGGTTCCGCCCGATTGCAGATCCATTTGGATGCTCGTCTCAGTGGCTTGCTGAATAGATGAAAGAAATGCGTTGTATCGTTTAAGAATCCATTGGCGGAACTCTTGCTTGTTTGCTACAGGCCGTAAGACGTACGCTCCATACACTGCATGGAAGGCTAACGTTCCATGGGGAATCGGAACCTTATCCTCTTTAAGTTTGTTGTATTGATCCTGGAAGATAGTTGGGATGCAGCTCTGGTCATCCATCATAAAGACAAGATGCTCCTCAGCCCCTTCCCTTACTACGTTGGTAAGGTCAACGTCGGTGAGGTATTTAATGCAGCAGATGTAATAGGTCGTCAGGATCCTAGTGATCTCGTCAGCAGCTTCTCCAGTATCTGTCCCATACAGAGACTTGATTTTTTCTACAGGGTTCCTGTTTCCATTGTAAAAGGATAGAACTACACCTGCTGCAACCGACTTGTTGACTGGGAGATAAAGAGGCCTCTTTGCTTCCAAGGTGAATGGAAGTTCCAGAAGGCTCCCTTTATGATCTCGGACAAAATTGGCAAGTAATGGGATCTTTTCACAAGTGATACCTGAAAATCCTGAATCAGAGAAATGCTTAACTTGGTCTTCGGTAATAAAAGCCACGCGATCTTGAAGATTGAATATAAATGTTGAGTTTGCGGTGATTTTCGCTCCATTCAAATCGGCTGTCACTTTACTACTATAATTATATAGTGATTTATTAATTATATATTAATAATATTCTTGGTATTTTTTATTACTTTTGACTATTCCAAATTTGTAATTCTATAAACAACGTAAATTCATTTACTATTTCACTATCGGCGTAAATAATAATTTAAATATTAATAAAACAAATTACCATCTAATGAAAAGTGGCGCATTAAAACTCCAGCAATTTTTTTGTCACTATTTATATTTCCCCAACCATCAAAATCCTCTTTAGCTACCAGGACAACACTACTTAGTGTGTGAAGATAACGAAACTAATATTAAGCTAAGAGACTCAGACAAACTTGATAATCAAGTAGTCGGCGACTTGACAAACTGCACTTGTTGTTAGACCAACTTCTTACTTAGTAATAATGATAATTTTCTCCGTGTTCACACGTAAGAGATTTGGAACTTGCTAATTACAAGTTTGGATACTGTTGATTTACTTTTTACTACACTTTGTTGTCAATCTCTCTGTCTGTCAAGACCTGTTTTCTCAGGAACGCGTCGAGGTATTAACTTGAACTTAAAACACACACATTTTAGCACTTTGTAAGTGTCTATCTTTCAAACGATTGACTTTGAGAAAAAATGTTTTTAGGAACCTCAATGTCATTTTTAAAGACCTATCTATAGACACGTTTAGATTTGACGAAAAAAATGAAAACTGTTTTTTTTTTTTAATCTTTTTTTTTTTTATAAAGTTCGTAAAACGTCTATTTATCTATCAAGTTTCAACTGTGTAGTCCTAATAGTTTCGAAATAAAGTGTGACATACAGACGGGCAGACAGACAGACAAAACGAATCTATAACCATTCCGGTTCCGTTTTTTGGCCATTTGGCTACGAAACCCTAAAAAACCAAAGTAAAGAGGATCAGAAAATTACATTCGGAGGAAGAATGTTCTAGAACCAGACATTCAAAAAGATGTGACATCCACCACCAACCCGTACTAGGTTCGCGTGGTGGATTACGACCCTCTCTCTCTCACAGTGAGGATTTTTAAGTCCCAGCAGGGGGAACTTAAAATGGAAAGTAAATGTATGTATAATGAGATGCAGCCATCAGGGTGCAGCTATTATTAACTCCAAGTAAACCATCACAAAGACGAATCTCTACTAAGCCAAAAATAAAGATAACTGGGGAAGCAACAATATTGTTCAAAATCATCAAAATCAAAGCATTTATTTCAAGTAGGCCAGTTCCAGGCACTTTTGAATTGTCGAAACAAAGACAACAATTGATGATTGAACAACCAATCGAATAACGATACCATTAATCGAGCTTTTGAAAAACATTACGGTAAAACGAGAAAGATCGTTCAAAATCTCGATTAATAGTGTCTACTGTTGATAAAACAGCTCAGATTTTATCTTCCAAGAAGACCCGATTGTAGAGTACAACAAAAGGTACTATTTAACAATTACTTATTCTAACAGGTATAATAGGAACTGCGGCTAGACTCAAGCTATGATCTCATTTAGATTGTGTCGTTTTTCTTTAGAATTTATTCGGTATTTTTATTTTGTTTTAGTCCTAAGGGGATAATTTGCGTTAACATAACATCACGCCTATAATCCCCGAAGGGTTAGGCAGAGGCGTATCTTCACCCAGATTTCGCCAGTTATGTTTGTGTCCCATGTAATAGGGGGCGAGCCTATTGTCGGGTTGCTACTGAGAAATTCCTGATGAAAAAACCCAATAACACTTAACTCGATCCGGGAATCGAACCCAGGACTTCATGGTCAGCAGTCGCGCTTGCGACTACTAGACCAACGAGGCAGTCAAATAAGAGGAGATATTAATTTGCATTAGTTCCTCGTAATTAACAAAAATAGAAGAATAAGACTAGCAGCAGTTATTTTGTATCGGACTGTCAAATATCCTATTGTGTTGCGGCGGCGCAACGCCTCATAATAACACCAGCGAGTATCTGCAGCCAACAGTTGCTATAATATTTTAGTAGGCGCACACTGTTACGTCAACAGCCTTTTTTATCGTGGTAAAATCATCAAATGAGTCCTCCCACCCAGGGCAGAGCGGGAGGGACTGTCAGACTTGTACTGACTAAAATCCACGGTGTCCTTCAATAGCCCTTTATGTTCCAGGGTCACGGTAATTCTATAAGTCCCGCGACCATTCTATAAATCCCGCGACCTACGTCAACAGCCTACAGACATAATATCTTGCCATGTCATTCTACCGACGACATTCGCACTGTACGCAACCTTTTTTTATTAAACTAGTAACCATTGTAATTTGGACTTTAATTAGCCCCAGTGTATAATCAAAATATAAGGTCTAACTATTCATACACGAAATATTTTCAGAGAATCATATAAGATAGATAATAAACATAAAAAGATAAAGATAGATATTAGATAATTATCATCACATTAAATCTTGCCTGTAATTCGCGAAGGGTTAAACACCCCCATTTTGCCAGTTATGTTTAAGTCCCATGTATTAAGGGGTGGGCGAGCCTATTGCCATCAACCGGGCACAAATTCAGAGTTCGTGGCTGCAGCTGGGAAAATCCTGATAAAATACCCAATAACATTTTGCCCGACCTGGGAATTAAACCGAGGACTTCATACTCAGCAGTAGCGCTTGAGACCATAACTGCCTCGTTAGTCCAGCTAACGAGGCAGTTATAGCACCTGCGCCACAAAATGACAATCGCCACAAAATGACAATCGCCAATAACAAAAGAACTGGAGCTTTAGTGAAAAGCGTCACTACAGTCAGTATTGTCGATACAAAATTACTGCTGCAATCAATCTGTTCAAAAGATGCTCCTTTGTAGGTAAAAAATATACAGGCACATTATAATTTAACGACAACGTTTCACCAATGTTACTTCACTAGGCTACGTAAAGTTGGTCATTTAGCCTATCATAATCAGAAATAATAATCATAACTTAGTTATTTGCTGTGCTGTGGGCCACCATAGCACAGCATCATGCTGAGTGGTTATCATTCTGCTTGTCGCTGTTACGATGCACGTGCAAGCTGTCACGCTGTCATTTCTAACCTTAAAAACTAGTATTTAAAAAGAGTTGGGAAAAAAAATTGGAACTATGACTTCAAATATCTCCGTAACTAGAAGGTTCCCGGTACGGTCCAGAACAAAAAAAAATATCGCAATGACGGGGAGAACTAGTGCCTTTCGGCTTCGTTGAGGGTCTTTTTACACCCTTTATATAGATTTTACTTTTTTGTCATTTTGTATGCAGGTCATGTCCCTGCGATAAATAAATACCTTCAACAGAAATCGATCTCGTAGCGTTAATTTCACTATAAATAGAAATGTCAACTATCTAGTATAGTGATGCTGTGTTTTCCCGGTGAAATTATGATTTCTGCGGCTGTAGACGTCGCAGTCAAGACATTTCCAGCCAGTAGTTGCAAATTAAATTGAAACCGCAATAGTGATTTCGTTCACTGCTAGTTTTCACCTTGTCGATTTTATATCATAAGCTAGCACTTCGCCCTTGACTTCGTCTGCAAAAATTGTGATAGCTCGGCTAATACGCATGATATAAATATAGTTTATAACCTTTAGCACCCACTAAAAAGGCAGCTTTCTAGTAATGAAAAAAAATAAGAATTGGATTGTTTCGTTTACCCCCTACATACAAATCTGCAAACTTACAAACAAATTTTACCTTTTTATAATATTAGAATACACTATTTTCTACGTTTTGATAAAATTTCCGTTTCTCATCTATCTACCGCTAACTCTTTTATAACATTTTTGGTATTAAATTGACCGACTTTTTTTGTAGCCAAAATTAATTAACATTTTACCACCAAACAATAGAAAAGTATCCCCAAAATAAGAGCAAAGATTTTGATCAGAAAGTAAACATAAAGCTTGCTTCTATTAATTGGAACATTTTTGCGTACCAATTAAAAGATCGATTTTTTATAGACCTATTCCTTTTTATAGAGCAATAAAGTCTGCTTTAACCCTGGTCGTATCTTTTACAGTTCACTGCGTATAATATAAGATAAAACACAGAGACAATTTGTTAATTGTGTCTTCGTGGATCAGTCCATTTTATGTGTCCCTATAGGATCACTTAAATTGGACTGATCCAGTTGAATGGTAAATTTTCATTCAATTTCATCTGATGTAGACCATTTTATAATATTAATTAATTAACAGGATCAGATATGTGAAGTTAACCACCTAATTTGATGCTTGTCTCCTTTTAACTGAATTAATTTAATAGGAGCTCTTATGAACACCTCGTGTTTTGTGGTTAAAGCAATGTGTATATTATAAGGTCTATTTTTTCATACACCAAATATTTTAAGAGTAACTTCTATAAGTCGTTAGGTAGCCATAGCAACGAAAAATAAAAATTATCTGAGTGTTTTTGTTTTTACGAAATTATAATAATTCTAAAAAATTTTGAAACTTTTTGCATGTGTTTTTGTTTTTACGAGATTATTATAATTCTAAAAATTTTTGAAACTTTTTGCATAAAACCTTTACTCCATATTCTAACAATGCCAGTAGGTAAATACGACGTAGTAAACTAGCGTAATGGATGTTGAAAAATAAGTAGCCAGTATTTATTTTCTGGGTCAAGTAGTTTTAAATTATTAATTTTTATAAAAAAATACTCAGAAAAAAAAAATCAGTTGAAATAGCTTCGTTATAGCCGTTAATACTTTTTGCGAAAGAAAGATTTTTTTTTTTCTGTTCAAATCCCATGACACGTCACTGCGTGCTGATAAACATTTTTATTTTTTGCCTCTAAAGGCCGGTTCCCGATAAATCATTCACGTTTTGGTAACAGCCACTCCAATATAATCCTTTTAAACCGTATAAATGGCGAAGAGTTTTACGTACCTGAGTTGAAACCGATACGCCCGGGCTCGCACCGCCACCTGCAATAAAGAAAAAAATATTTTGAAATTGATGGAACATAAATTTTCAGCAGATTCTTGCTCGCAGAACGGATGGCTGATGGGACCGAAAAGTTCTGGAGTGGCGACCGCGAACTGGACGACGTTGCGTTGGAAGGCCTCCCACTACGTGGACCGATGACCTGGTGAAGGTTGCGGGGATCCGCTGGATGCGAGACGCACGGGACCGGTCAACGTGGCGACACTTGGGGGAGGCCTATGTCCAGCAGTGGACGTTTTTCGGCTGAAATGATGATGATGACATTTTCAGTGTTTTTTTAAGCCAAGTCTAGGATTTCTCGCGTAATATCTGCTGGTTACTAAAAGGCTTTTAGAATATAATATTTTACAAAATTATCTGTCGGGTCTTTTGATCAATTTTTCAGGATTGGAGAGTATATTAATTCCATAAAGTTACCATAAGAAACGTAAATTTACCATACATTTACGTTTCGTGTCCCTGTCTGCAACAAGCTTTACTTAAATATTTTATTTTTTACATTTTAGGAAAGCTTACAGACTAATAACTAGAACGAAAAATATGCCTAAATTGCTAATAACAAGCCTCCATAGATAAACTTATACTGTCACTTACGGGATATCTTCCGTGATTATTAAATATTTTGATGTGTGTGTGGATGAAAAATAAACCCGCATTCTCCAGTCATCCCGCGATCATGGCGCTCGCAACTCGTCGAATTATCGGGAGCTCAAAATAATTAACAATCATGAAATATATCCCGTAAGTGACAGTATAAGTTTAGTTGTAAACCGTGGGAGCTTAAAGAAGCAGCTCCTGTTCAAAAAATGTTTTTTTTTTGTCGATTTCTGTATGGAACATTACTCTAGTAAAAATATTAATATGCGTAAAAGCCCAAAATGCATTAACGTCACCATTAAACAGATTAATTTCAAACTGCATTATAATAATGTATATCGGACAGAAAGTGAGGAACAATATTATATCGTACGCGCTGAAACCATTAGCAGTCCCTTTTTAAATTAATTGCTTGTGATAGCGAGAGTAACGAGGTCAGCTTGCTGTATGTTGTATATAATTATATGCATATACTGCCTCGTTAGTCGCAGGTCGATTCCCAGGTCGGGCAAAGCCACGGAGTCTGGATCCGTGCCCGGTTGATGGCAGTAGGATCGCCCGCTCTTACATGGGACATGGGTATTAAACATAACTGCGAAATGTGGGTGTTCTATTAGGTACACCTCTGCCTAACCCTACGGGGATTACAGGCGTGATGGTATGTTATGTTATTATAAAGCTGAAGAGTTTGTTTGTTTAGTTGAACGCGTTAATCTCAGGAACTACTGGTTCGATTTGAAAAAATATTTTAGTGTTTGTTAGCTCATTTATCGAGGAAGGTTATCTATCTATACATATAAAATTCAAAGTCCTGACTGACTGACTGACTGACTGACTGACTGACTGACTGACTGACTGACTGACTTATATATCAACGCACAGCCCAAACCACTGGTCCTAGAGACATGAAATTTGGACAGTGTACTCTTTGTAAAGAGTAGGTATCCACTAAGAAAGGGTTTTTCGAAATTCCACCCCTAAGAGGGTGAAATGGGGTGTTGAATTTTCTATGTAACTTTTTATTCTCTGAGTCGATTGACTTGAAATTGTGTCTACATATACTTCAGTTAAAATCATGAGATACGTGTATCACAGTTTTTCCAAAATCATCCCCCAATTTAAAATTCAATGTCCTGACTGGCTGACTGATACATCAACGCACAGCCCAAACCACTGGTCCTAGAAACATGAAATTTGAACAGTGTACTCTTTGTAAAGAGTAGGTATCCACTCAGAAAGGGTTATTCGAAATTTCACCCCTAAGAGGGTGAAATGGGGTGTTGAATTTTCTATGAAACTTTTTATTCTCTGAGTCGATTGACTTGAAATTGTGTCTACATATACTTCAGTTAAAATGATGAGATACGTGTATCACAGTTTTTCCAAAATCATCCCCCAATTTAAAATTCAATGTCCTGACTGGCTGACTGATATATCAACGCACAGCCCAAACCGCTGGTTCTAGAGACATGAAATTTGGAGAATGTACTCTTTGTGGAGAGTAGGTATCCACTAAGAAAGGGTTTTTGAAATTCCACCCCTAAGAGGGTGAAATGGGGTGTTGAATTTTCTGTGAAACTCTCTCGGGGTCGATTGACTTGAAAATGTGTCTACATATACTACAGTTAAAATGATGAGATACGTGTATCACAAAATCATCCCCCAATTTAAAATTCCATGTCCTGACTGGCTGACTGATATACCAACGCACAGCCCAAACCGCGGGTCCCAGAGATATGAAAATTGGATGGTGTATTCTTTGTGAAGAGTTAGTATCAGTTTTTCGAAATTCCTACCCCTTAGAGGGTGAAACGGGGTGTTGAATTTTCTGTGAAACTTTTTACTCTCGGGATCGATTGACTTGAAAATTTGTTTACATACTCTTCAGATAAAATCCAGTAAATCCGATGTCCAATCTCAAACCAAGGTGTCAATATTTCACGTATCTAATTTAATTGATATAACTTTATAATAATAATTGCAAGTTATAAGCAAGTACATGTAAATCTATGTATGTATTATAGATAGATACATAGATTACTTATTATTCCAGAAGTAAGATCCCGTGGGCAATTCCGTAACTCCACGCGGGCGAAGCCGCGGGCATAAGCTAGTAGACTATAAAATTTCACGCGGACGAAGGTCGCGGGCAACAGCTAGTGTTATAATATATGCATGTTTATCTTTAGGCCTAATTCAATGACCAGTAGCCCACATTAACTCTGGATCGACAAAGCTGGAACTGAAGGTGAGAGGCCTTTGCCCCGCATTGAGATGATGTAGGCTAGCAGTAACAGTATCATTTATGTATTTTTTTTATCTTGTTTAAAAATATGACCAGCAATACGGCATTGACAGCCCTTTATATCCTCACAGCTGGCTTCATGTGTGCGAAAGAGAGCGTAGGTATATTTACCACGCAGCCAAGTACGGGTTGGTCACGATAATAATTTGAACTAGCTTATACCCGCGGCTTTGCCCGCGTGGAAATGTCCCACGGGATCGTACTACCGGGATTAAAAGTACCTTATGTTTTAATCCAGATTATAAATTAACTCTGTGCCAAATTTCATTCAAATCCGATCAGTAGTTTTTGCGTGAAAGAGTAACATACATCTATTCATCCATCCATCCTTACAAACTTTTGCATTGATAATATTACTAGCTTTTGCCCGCGGCTTCGCTCGCGTTACTTTAGAATTTGACAATCAATTCGGGCTGTACTCTGCTTGTAGTAATATAATTCAATCATGATTCAAAAGACACGTGGCGCCATCTATTATCATAAGAACGTTATTGTTGTTTTCCTCGGAAACAGTACTTTTTTTCCGAATGACAGGTACCCTACGTCCGTTTCCGTACACCTGACAACATAGATGCAAAATTTCAGGATGATCGGATCAGTGGTTTAGGCGTATAAAGGTAACAAACTTACTTTCGCATTTATAATAGTTTTAGATATAGTAGGATTATAAACAGACCAAAAGTTGACAATTCCCTGAAAATTTAGGAGAAAACTTCAAAGTGTCAACGGCACACGGCAGTTTCAACAGACCATTCATTTTAGCGAAAACGATCACCAAAGAGCGGCAGGTGCAGGTGCTTTTAGTTCGCGAACGTTTCCAATAACTTTGAGAAAATATTGACCATGCCAGGCCTAGGTTTACTCTCTTAAGTTTGTATGCTCTAGGAAATCCAATATTTTCTTTAGAAACTAAATAACTTGGATAAATAATAATAATAATATTGGACTTAGAACAGAGACGGTTAGTATTGATGGTCTTATATCCCCTTTTTTTTGTTGTTTGCTTTTTAATGTTTTGTTATGACTAGTTGACATGATTTTACTGCTTCGTTGGTCGTGTGGTCGCAAGCGCGACTGCTGAGCGTAATGTCCTGGGTTCAATTCCAGGGTCGGGTAAAGTGTTATTGGGTTTTTCCATCATGAATCTCTTAGTAGCAGCCATGGAGTCTGGATTTGTGGCCGGGACTTAAAACATAAGTGGCGAAATGTGGGTGTAGCTACACCTCTGCCTAATCCTTCGGCGATTACAGGCGTGATGTTATGTGGTTGACATGATCAAAACTCGCCAAGATACTGACGGGAGTCAATTTGTGTTGTTGTCTTTTATGTTTTTTTTTTATCGCTGCTGTTACGTACCTTTGTGACGGCTCAGGACTTAGGTTAGAAAAAAATAATTGACTGATAACTGGTAGGGCATTGAGGTTTATTTGAAAACTTATGAAATTTATTTATTTATTATTATTTATTTTATAACAGGTTTGTTATTTCGTTTTACAGTGCCAATTACCCTATTATTTGCCTAGATCAATTTAAATTTCTTAAATCTGAAAAAAATATTAAAATGGCTTAACGTTATTTCAAAAAGATGTTCCTTCGTATCGACTAGAAGTTAGGTTATGAACTTCTTTTGAATTGGTTAAGGGGACTACAATTTCAACTTCTTACTTTGCTATTACATAATTTCACAAACATATTTACATCGTTCGACATTATGAGATATTTACATCAAATAAATCTCAAGAGAAGTATTCAATTTCTGCAAATGGAGTTCCAATCTAAAATCCGTTTCTGGAATGCACATAAAAAGATCGTCAAAGCAAATGCAAATATGGGTATGAAAAACTACGTTTTAGTCGCTCTTTGCATATTTGCTGTAGTAAAAGTTAAAGAAACAAAAAGCTTCTTTAATAACCTTCTGATTTATTCAGTGTTTTCTTTATCCCTGTTATTTATTTTGTTTGAGTGCTAGAGTAAGATGATACTATAACTTGGCTTGACACGCTGCCGCGTGTCTAGATCCATATTAATTAAAACGAAATGCCGATGAATTTCGATAATAACTTTCATCCCCTGTCTAAGCCCTTCAAGGGAAGAATCATCAAGTTCACTTTAATCCATCACAGCAATGATAATAGTGGTGATAAGGATAATGATGCCATCTAGCCAAATCCGGCCACAGAGACTCCGTTCGATGGTCTTTCTAGAGAGGTTGTCGAGAGCTTTTGTGTGTTGCTCTTTCATGACAGTGACAAACATCTCCAACTTAAACTCCTCCATGTAAAATACTGGTATTCATCGGCTAGACTGGATCCGGTTAGACTGGAAGCCGACCCCAACATAGTTGGGAAAAGGCTAGGCAGATGATGATGTATGATGTGTGTATACGGCGGGAGCTAATCTAAGCTTTTTCTTTTTGGCTTTTTACGATAGCCATTATAATTGTTAATGAATATTTATTTTTAATGTAATTTTACTGTTTATGTTGTTTAATTTTGTTTTAGCATCGTATTGGACTTGGTCTGTAATGTTGCTATGGTTGGTGGTAAATAAATAAAAATAAATAAATAAAATAAAGTCACAATTAAACATAGATTACAGCAACACGTGTATTCTTTATAGTCTAGTCTACCTATCACAGCCACCAAACCTAAACTGGTGACCCAAGAGTCTATCGCCCCGTTATCAAGATGAACGTGGATAACGTCTGGTGGCATGCGTCTGGTCTTACCGAACGCGCGAAAGTTCCTAGTGCAGAGAATCCACCTCTTATTTTGTCTCTATTCGCTTTGACATTGAACTGTATGTATCGGTGGGCAGTGACGAAGTCCAAGAACCCTTCATACATGACCAAGCGTTGTCTACTCATCAGGACTTTGTAAACGGACTATTATTCACCTCTTATCTGGTCTGGTTGAGACACTTTATAATGTTAGATTAGAATAGATTGTGGATAGACTTATAACCATTGCTCCGTAATGTTTGATAAACTGTGTATAAATCTGGCTGTATGTATGGTAAAGTAAAGCATTGTATTTTAGGGTCTGCGTATCAAAAACTCAAAAGGGTCGGCGCCCTGTTGTCCGCATGTCAGTTACACCCTAGTGACCTCGAATCCTCAATTAAACCAAGTTAGGAAATAAGGTTCTAATGTTGAGTTGTGTGGGGTTTTGCATGACGTTGTTTGGTTAGAACTTTCGTTATTATGAAAAAGGAGTCTGAATGTTGAAACCTTTTTGCTAATCAAGGCTTTTTAGTTTGCGGTGATATGATTGTATAGTTTTAAAGGGAGCATAGAATTGATGGATATTATGTGCCAACATGAAGCAACTGCCTATCTGACCTCCACAGACCAATTAGTACTGGGTAATACGATACCCCTTGGTAAGACAAGTTGTCATACTTTTTAGGCCACGAATAACCGTAACGACTGTCAAAGATCTATAAATGGCATCCGAGACCAATGGCTTAACGTGCTTTCCGAGGCATGTAGTAAACTCGGTACGTGGTTACCCATCCATGGACCAACCTAGGCAAGTGCGGCTTTACCTGAAGATCGACCCGAGCGGTTGTCATTATTTAGCCACGAGCTCCTCTCAAATTGTCTTCAGCTAAAGTTTATAATTTACTGAACAGTGACTTTAGCCAACCCTTTCCTAAAGCAGACAACACGTACACACGGCGACACATACAGCTATACATATCCAGTGTTACATGGCCTCGCTTTCTATTGGATTCCCGTACAATGAGAGATTAGCTTAATATGGTTTTAATGGTGGTCTTTACAGCCTTTTGCTCCGTTTTCACTAAAAGCACGTCGTTGAATTTTAAACGCAAGGATCAGAGCTTTAGATTTGAAATTACAATAGTGTTGTGTCGGTTAGTGTTAGTGAAAACGAACATTAGTTCAGACAAGTTCAAATCCCTAGTCGCAGTGTTTTGTGTTTGGGTTGTAAGCTGAACTAGCTTCTTAACGTAGGTAGAAAGTTGGATACTCTCAGGGAATTATCTTGTGATCGTACACACGGCAATTCATCCAGCTATACATATACAGTATGACCTGACCTTAAAGCTAGGCCACCTGCAGCTATGCCCACGTATACAACATTATTTTAAGTATATGCGAAACCTGAATATAGTTTGTTCAGAATAAGTAACTGAATCGATTCCAATCATTTTTAAACCATGTTATTTTAAAAAATCTACAAGTTGGACACCGAGCGACACTAAGTACCTATCGCAATCATTTAGGTACCTACTGCCAAATTATTATTATCAATGAGCTCAAGACGACGCTGGAGGCGCGCGAGCGGGCGCGCTGCTTGGAGACCATGTTTTTGAGCGGACAACCAGGTAACAGAACAAGCGTATAACTTTGTGATTTTTCATGATACAGTTTTGAAATTTTGTACATAGAATCTTTACATAAAAATACTAGACACGTGTTTCAGGTTTTGCATAATATACTAAAACTAATGTCGTATAGTCGTGTTTCATTTAATTGTGCTTCTGTGTGCTGTGCTGTGTCTTTTGTGTGCACATGAATGGGTTATCTTTCTATCTATATTCCCTACAATTTCGTCAATGGTGTTCTGACAAGTCCGCTTTGTGCTCGGAGTTTTTCGGTCAAAGTTGGATACTGCTAGCCTTTTGAGAGCACATGATAGAGCAGCACACCAAAGCTCTCGGCAACCTCCCTAGAAAGCTATCGCATGCAGTCGCTGTGGCCGAAATCGGCTAGATGGCATCATCATCATCATCATCATCATCATCAATCTGACCTCGCTTTGTATGAACTTCCTGTAGAACGAGAGATCAGCGCATACTGGTATTATATCAAACTCAAACTCAAAGCATTTATTTCAATTAGACCATCACAGGCACTTTTGAATGTCAAAAAAACATCATTCATTTTATTTTACAAAGTGGAGACGACAATACGACAATTTTGGCCAAGGTTTTTGAAGGAGCGAGTTGGCAACATGTGTTTAACGTTTATACCGATGCAGGATTCGTTAACCTGTTGGTGGTAGCCTATTATCTACACTATGTAGAAAATGCTAAAAAGGAAAAATAACGTCCTGTGAATAAACTGCATACAAAATTCAATCAAAAATATCCAGTAAATTTTGATTGAATTTTTGTATGCAGACTGGGAACGTCATGAGTTACATACAGTTTAACTTATTGTCGCATTGTCGTCTCCACCCTGTATAAAACTGTTGTGTAATTTTGAAAAATTCATAGATGGTTGAGTATCAAGTCCCCAATGACTCATTATGCTACAGAAATAATAAGCTTTTTTTTTTTTTTTAACGTGGTAGAATCATCAAATGAGTCCTCCCACCCAGGGCAGAGCGGGAGGGACTGTCAGACTTGTACTGACTAAAATCCACGGTGTCCTTCAGTAGCCCTTTATGTTCCAGGGTCACGGTAATTCTATGAGTCCCGCGACCCCGGCAGGCTTTGGCCCTCTAGAGGGGGGCCCCGTCATTATGCTGACACTCTTTGAGGCGCGCGTGGAACACAACGCGCCGTCGACCCGGGCATGGTCCATGGTCGGACAGCGAGTCGCCCATTACTCGCCGCCCGCATGCCCGCGCCTACGGTGGCCGGAGATCGTCTGCCGACGTCCGGCGCCGTGGGCGTCTACCACTGCGGCTGGTGTGGAGGGAGGACGCTGTCCTCTCCCTCACGCGGCCCGCCTCCTCCTTCGCGAGCATGACTGCTTCGCAGAAGGAGGCGACCGCTTCCCACTCCGTCTCGCCCCGCAGCATGGCCTCGACCAATGCCGGGCGCGAGAGGTCTCCGCCTATCGCCGCCGTGAGGACACAGCGGTGCTCTGCCCAAGCGGGGCAGTCCTGCACCGTATGCTCCACCGTGTCCTCCGGGCGGTCCTCGCAGTGGTGACACCCAGGAAATAATACGCTTCGTAAATTTTTGCGTTCTGAGACCTTGCATACACTACATAGTTAGATATCCATATATAACCCTCTGCACGTCCCGGAGGATTCACATAGTTGTTCTTATTTGAATGTGAATTAAACTGGAAAATGTTAGAAGGTATTGAAAGATGAGCATGAGGTCCTGGGTTCGATTCCGGGATTGGGCAAAGTGTTTTGAGTTTTTCTATCAAGAATTTCCCAATAGCAGCCATGGGGTCTGGAGTTATGCCTGGTTGATGGCAATAGGCTCGCCCCGTATTACATGAGACTTAAACAGCGAAATGTGGGTGTACTATTAGATACACTGCTGCCTAACCCTTCGAGGATTACAGGCGTGATGTTATGTTATGTAATGTTATGGAAAGATAATGGTCAAGTATTTTATTTTCTTCTATCTTCATCTTTGTTATTACGAGTAAATGTGTGTGAGTGTGTGTGTATTGTAATACACACATTCACTACACACTACACTATAGGTATACTTCTGTCTCACTCTACGTGGAATGGCGATGTTTATTTAGTATTGAATATTCTTACTCCCTTCAAATACACTCTAACTAAAATCAAAAAGTTCAAACACAGTAAAGAGTGTAAATAGACCCTTAAAGAAGCCGAAAGGCACTTATTCTCCCCTTCATTCCTTCTAGTTACGGAGATATTGGAGGTCAAAGTTCCAACTTTTTTAGAAGATTCTTTTTTAAAAACTAGTTTTTAAGGTTATTACTTTGACTAACTGCATCCATCAGTACAATGTTTTGAGTGCTTTAAATTGAGTTTTACCGTTAAACGTGATTTTTCATTCCAAAAAAAGTGGTTTCCCAGCAATCATTTTTCGTAGGGTTACTTAGTTTGACGTACAGAATGCTTGGTTGACGGTTTCGTGAAGAGGGTCCGTTTACACCCTGTACAATCCTCGCCTAACCCCGACGACGAAACAAAATAAAAATCCAATCTCAATCGCTTTACAAAACGATAAAACTAAATAAAACCCGTGTACTATTTACTTTTAAAAATCGCTACCGTGCAATTCCCCTCTTTTATACCTCCGATGTACGTAAAGTCACGTACACTGGGCCCAAGTATTTGGTTTACAGTTTATATGTGTGGGTGAAGTCATAGTTATGCACACAAACACAAAATAAAACGAGCGAGCTCAGTTTTTATTAGTGTGCGTGTGGCACATCAATTACCATATACCAATATTCATCATTCACTTATGATGCTGAAGGAGATATATTATTTTGCATGATGTTAATATAGCAATCCTGGCACAATGGCTATCGTCTTTGGTCACTGAATGAGAAGTCGTAAGTTCAAATCATGCATGCAATAGTATTTATTTTTCTTTTTGTATTCATTATTTTGTTAAAACATTACTTAAAGTAGAATTTATAACAATTCCAACGTTTGAGACAAACATTGAACTCTCAGGCTATTTGATTTTGACTGTTTAGACAACAACTACCGACAATTTAAAAATATTGTTTTCAAACACCTTCATTTATAAAAAATGAGCATTCTTAGTTGTCAATCTACGAGTATTTGCATGACTGAGTTTATTGATTACTACTCTTGAGCATGTGTGTGGTTTTATTTCTCTGGATCCAACCATGCAACATTTATCAATGTTCAAAGAGGTGGAAATCGTTGTTTTGGATGAGCAAAACGTATCTAAATTATGTGAAATTGTGAGTGTAAATGTGGTGCTGCCTAACAAACGATGGGACACTTTATATCGTGTCCTGCCTGTTCTGTTGTTTGCTCCTGTGAAATGCATCACAGGACGCTACTGAAAGAGCCAAACTCGTCGCCAAATTTTGGGCTGACTCAATTTGAATTGTTATCGATTAGCGTATCGATGAGATGAAGAGAAATTACAAGGCGCTTAATGATATCGGTGAGTAACAGTTAGATATTACGTTGATATTATACCTACTTCACTTTAACTAACTCCTCTATTCTCTTTATTCCTAGTAAACATTGAAAGGGATGTTTACTAGGAATAAATAATTAATGTAACTTAAGTGCAAAACCTACCATAGTTATAATAATATATTATCATAACTGAATTATTATAGTTTCTTTTTTTTAATTTGTAATCGTATGATGATTATGATAAAATTAGCTTGGTCTAAAATTAGCTTGATCTAGCCTTTAGACAGATTAAAGAAAAGCCTTTGAATAACGTAAATAAAAATAGATTATAATGTTTGCTAATGTCAGTGTTTATCTTATATTTATGTATTGTATTATTATAAGTAATATTAATTAGGTATATATAAGTATATTGAATAAACATAGTGTATATATAGTATAAAAATATAGTGTTTATTTATTATAATATTAGCTATTATTATAAGTATTATAAATACTGTTTTTATCCACAGGGGAGAACCGTGCAGTTATGGGTCCGCCGATATGCGTATTTTGGAGACGTAGAACATCTTAGGCCAAAACCAAAGGCAAATTCATCGACTCGACACTACGACATCGTGGCAAGGAACAAGGCTGATCCCTTCTTGTCCACCCGCATAAAAGTGTGATTACAAACTGTGAGATCTCATGAGCAGAAGGTTACAAGGAGTAATAGAAAACGAAGGATTGCCGACTCATTATTAGTCGAATTTATTTTAATTAGTAGACGAATATGAATCTTATTTTTATGCAAATAATGTTCATATTTGTTAAGCAAATTAGAACAAATACAAAACTTAGTAATAAGTAGGTAGGTATAAAACGTTTTTTTTTAAAACCACAACTCGTAAATTATTGAAAGTATGGTGAAGTGATGTTATTGTTATGCGATTAGAAGTTGTCATAATTTCTTACTATCTAACATGTTGATTCACTTCACCTCTAATTTTACTTTGATTCAATTTATATACCTACCTACTTTGACAAATTATTTACGTCAATCCTTACCAATAAAAAACTTTGTATTTGTCAAAAAAACAGGTAAACAACAGTGTATTAAATCATTGTATCGGCCACACAAGTTTTTTTTTCTAACATATAGCCCCCACCAAATTGAACCTTAAAACAACCAATATAAGAAAGGAACATATTGGAATAAACGAGACGGATAATTTGCTAATGACCCAAGCGATAAGCTAAGCAAACAATAGCAATGTTTATCTAATAAAAAAATCAAATTATTTCATTGGTTATATTTAGTTACTTTTTATTTTTTGCTTGAGTAATTTTATTGGCCACAAAATAAATTTATTAAAAAACAAAAAGTAAAAAGTAGCAAAAATAATTCCTCAGTTGGGTTCGAACTCGCGTCGTCGAGGTTAGATCACTAGCTAACGCAAGCGCTTACACCAATCGGCTATGGTTACCATGTTAAGTTTGTATAAAATGTTGGGCTTTATTGTAAACTCGTTTATATTATTTTTACTAGATTACCCGACAAGCGTAAAGATAAAAAAAATAAACCCCGTGTAGGGTACAATATGTTTACTCACACAATAATAATGAGCGGCTGTATGAATATTACCGGCTCGTACAGCAAGTCAAGTTAATTTAATTTTGTGTTTGTGTGCATAACTATGACTTCACTCACACATATAAACTGTAAACCAAATACTTGGGCCCAGTGTACATGCAGTCGTGGCATATAGTTCATCTGCACTCAAGCAGCTAGTTTCTTCACAAACTGTAGGAACCACAGCTAACCGCTAAAACTAATTATGCCAGAACGTGTACATGTTGGGTATATTATTTTAGTGTGCCCTAGTTTAGAATTATTTGGTGAGGTTTTGAAGAGGGGAAATGTTTCGATATTTTATGAAAAAACCGGCCAAGTGCGTGTCAGGCCACGTACAATGTAGGGTTCCGTAGTTGCTCATCAAAAAATGCGGATTTGCGTCCGAACGATGATTTTTAGGCATTTTTTTTCTAGGCCTCCCACTAGGTGGACCGATGACCTTGTAAAGGTTGCAGGGATCCGCTGGATGCGAGACGCACGGGACCGGTCAATGTGGCGACGCTTGGGGGAGGCCTATGTCCAGCAGTGGACGTCTTTCGGCTGAAATGATGATGATAATGATGATGATTTTTATTGTTATAATAAAAAACAAACTTACATTTGCAGTTGAAAAACCTGTGCTCCAAAGAATCGCTTAATCGAAAAATTATTTTAAGAAACTCGCAATATTTTTAAAGACCCATCCAACGACATTGTTGTGTGTCGTGTTCTATAGGGTACGCGAGAAAAATCCCCACTTTACGTGTAGGTACAGAAGATACCCTAAAAATATTTTTCGAGATTTTATTTTACCTCTTTGTTGTTGTAACTAATCTGATATTCATGCCAAATTACAGCTTTCTAGTGCTAAGAGTCTCTGAGCTAAGCTGCGGGCAGACAGATGGACATGGCTAAACTTTACGGGTTCCTTTCCTTGTTGACTACGGAACCCTAGACTAGATACTGCAAGATACTTCAGTACATTATTAAAGAACTACGAGTATTAACTCTTTGGTGACATAATCTGTGGAGTTTCGAGAATCTACACAAAGCAGGCGCAAAATAAACGGGAAAATAGACAAAAGGTGTGTGGAATATTTTAAATGATCTGTCATTTATGTGAAAAACAAATGTAAAATTTCAGCTCAATCGGAAACCGAAAAGTGTGTCAAATTTAACTTGCAAGATTTGATTATAGATTATAGTAAATAAAAGCTGTTTTATTTTTTACAAAAAAAAGAAAACACTACAGTTATAAAACTTTAGTATTGTTTAACCTAAAGCATAAAACAAACAAGGTTTGTGTTCTGATTTAAAGAATAAAACAAAATTTCAATAAATCATAAAGATATTACGAGTCCGGTGTCCGGAGCCGCGTCCGAGGTCCGGAGCCGCGTCCGAGGTCCGGAGCCGCGTCCGGTGTCCAGAGCCGCGTCCGCAAATGTACATACATATCGGTTTGATCTGTAGTGTTGAAGTACAAATGGACTTACTACTAGGTAAACGGCACAGATTTAATTTGGAAAACACAGAAGACCTGCGCCGGTTGCATGCGCCGGTCAGGCGTTTGGATATCCAGACTTGTTCTTGTTCGCTGTTCAAACGCCGGTCAACGCTGAACTGTGAATGCTCGCGCCGCCGCCGGTCTCGCTCTGAAATAGGCCTAAGGGAAAACAGTAATGATGGTCCATGTTGCATGCTAACAATAAACTGCAATGACTAATAATCATGTCCGCCATGCTTTGTCATGATTCTGTTTTCCCATTTACCGTTTATAGTACTTACTGATTATTGGAATTTTATTGTCGTGTTGGATTGAGCTCATTAGTTTCATGATAATTACGATAATTAGGGGCACATACACCGTGTTCTTAGTTACTTAATACTAAAACTAACACCTACTATCTATGAACCACACATAGGATGAGAAGTTACCGCTATTAAGTTTACACCATTTAGATTTTCTAAGCGCTACAATGAATATGATGTGAAGTTTTCCTTATTTATTGAAAACATGTGATTTTGTGTTTATTTTTTGTTTTTCTAAGACTTATAATCAGTGGAAAGCAAAAGCAAGGATATTTTTTTTAAATTCTAATTGGGCTTACTCTTGACCTCAATCTAGTCCGAAGGACATGATGAGGTCGACGATGGAACAAGCTAACCCAAAAGAAGCCTATTAACTCGCGACTTAAATAGATTGGGGTCATATGAACTTGGGAACACCGACGCAGGCAGGGAATTATCATATATCTAAACTCCAGCATTTATATGTCGAAGTATACAGTAGCTGTTAACTATTACATTACTGCTAAAAGCCAGTGCAGTTCGCCGCAAATCGGATTAACGAGTTGCCGAGGGTAAGTGGCTCGGAGTTGGTACTAAGACTATTCGTTAACCATCTGTCAGATTATCAGGCCCAATGTTTTTATCTTAACTTATTGGAGTATTCATAAGTGCCCATAACTTTGTAAGTAGTTGGTGGTTTTCGTGGTCCAATTGGAAAAATAGATAAATAAATAGAACACTATTTGTTTATTTATTTATGTACACACAAAATACTTAACAAGACATTACATTAAGATAGAAGAGCACAAAGGTACTGCTTATTTCATGAGAAATCTCTTCCAGCAGACCTGCGAGAGGAAAGTAGGATTGGAGATGTAGACATAGTCTGTAGAAAAGACAAAACAGGAAAATTGAAATCGGAAATTAAAACAAAATTATACCTATATAAAATAAACATACATACAAATATTCTATTTATTATGTACACCATATGAATTGCAAGTATGACAAAAGTAGGCATTTTACATAGTATTAATAATTATGAGTCTGAAAACTCACTTGTTCACTTGTTTTGCATGCATTATTTGGCTAGCATTTGTTTTGACATGGGACTGAATTACGTCATGGGGTCTATGAAACTATTGAACCACATTCTGCATATCCCACTGAGAAATACCAGTTCGATATTTACGTACACCTAAATAAATGACTGGATCACTGGACTGGACCAAACACTAAACGTAAAACATAAAGCAATACAAAGTAATAGTCACCGCGGGTATACTTTTTAATAAACAACTCGAAAACTTATTTGCATAATACCTCTCCGAGGTCTTCCGAAAATGTATTCCTTGTTTCCAATTAAATGCCCTCATTTATATTCAATAGGTTGATATTTTTCGTAAAGCTCCGTATTCATTGCGAAACAAATTGAGGAACACACTAGTTTAGCAACATGTTTGACAAACATGTTGCGTTGTCAGCAACATGTTTAACGTAGAATGTTGCAGTGTTCCGGACAAAAAAAATAAACGTTTTGCGTGTATCACAATCTAAGTTAAACTTCTTCTAAAAGATATGTAAAAACAAACAAAAAAACAAAGTGTAAAAACGAATTGTTTTTACACTTTGTTGCGTCAACTGTTTGCGAATGAACAAGAAGCTTTACACAGCGTTTGTATAAATATCATTGTAATTGTAATTTAATACTTCGTGACTGGAATTTGTATTTCATTGTTATACGTGGCGTACGGTTACTATGCGATGGAAAATTTATTTTTACAGAAAATGTGTTTCAAAAAAGTATTTATCTTAATTTCACGAGAATAGGGAAAATTTTATAAAATATTCCTTAATGCCATATTTACAGAATTTATCAAGTCGGAAAGTTCATCGGCATCTGAAATACGCTTCTGGTGCTTAGTGGGAAATGCTCTCGGCATATTTTACGTTTTTGCAACTGCTCTTCATTGCCTCCTTGGGCTTTTTCTTTGCATTTTCTGTTTACGCATTCCATGATAATTATAATTTATTTTTGTTATATCTTCTTTTGGTTTCGAGGGATAAACCTCATGTCACATAGTGTGAAAGCATGGGAGAAAGTAATAGAGAAAAGATTGCGAGAGGAGAGTGAGATTACCCAAAATCAATTTGGGTTTATGGCCAGGTCGAGGAACAATGGACGCCACTTTTGCACTCCGCCAATTGTGTGAGAAGTACAGACGTGAACAAGAACTTGCACATGGTGTTCATTGATTTAGAGAAAGCGTACGATAGGGTACCTCAGGATGTATCGTGGTGGGCCTTGAAAGAGAAAGGTATACCTGGGAAATATGTATAGTTAATTCGTGCTATGTACAGTCAATCTTGTACTTACGGTCCGGTCAGCTGCTGGCAACACCGACGAGTTCAGTGTGGCTGTAGGCTTGCATCAAGGGTCGGCTTTGAGTACGTACCTCTTCATGTCTATTATGGATGCTTCGACATCGGACATGCAGGAATGGGCACCCTGGTGCATGCTGTTTGCCGACGACATTGTTCTTGTCGTTAAAGATGGACCTGAGATCCAGAGCAGATTGGAGAAATGGCAACAGAAGCTGGTGAATGTTGACTTGAAAATCAGCATAACTAAAACTGGGTGCGTTTTTAAACATTTAAACTTACCTAAACAAACTGCCATTCAATCCTTTTCTTTGATTCCAGAATCGAATACTCGCTATTTCTATAAATTTCTTAATTACTTTTATAAAAACTCTTTGTAAATATTTTTAATTTCCATGACCAAATCCCCAACATCAAAAATTTACATGATGCCTGTCTTCCATAACCATGAGAATGCATTGGGCAAGAGGTCCAGACTCCTTACTCCAGTGCGCCACTCAGGAGCTAATGTTATACCTTGTAGTAGAGGTACATGATGATTGACTAGGCCATATTGTGAAATGTTCTGTGTTAATTCCTTCTCATTTTTTAGGCTTTTTTAGGTTTCTACTAACGACCCGTCCACTAGAATCTCTGTTTACGTTTTTCTTTAAGACAGACCTTCTAACTTTGTACCTTGTGACCCCTGTTCGCACCTCATCGTACATGGACTTTAACAAAGTCATCAGTTCTAAAATTGGGGTGGCTAATAAAAAGTTGAGTTTGATGCCGCTCTCCCTAATTTTTTCGACAATAGTCTGAATGCTGACTATGATATTTTTGGTGACCAACATTATCATTTTCCTCTTTTCTCAAACAGGTTAAAACGGTCATCAAAACACCTGACAATTCGTCAGAAAATATCAATATCAATGAAACCCTCAGATGCCATATCGATTATTCTTTTCATTGGTGCCCCAGCTTCTAGAGATATAATTTTCGTGATTTTTATAATTTTGTTTATCTCTTCATCCCTTTTCTTACTTTGGTCTACATCCATTGAGTTTGTTGATGCCATTTGAGTTAAGAAAGATCAATGAAACCCTCAGATGCCATATCGATTATTCTTTTCATTGGTGCCCCAGCTTCTGCAGATATAATTTTCGTGATTTTTATAATTTTGTTTATCTCTTCATCCTTTTTCTTACTTTGGTGTCCATCCATTGAGTTTGTTGATGCCATTTGAGTTAAGAAAGCGTTATTATTCAAATACTATCTGTTCTTGCTGTCTGTCATACCAAACGGAACTCCAACGTTTTCCGGGTAACTATATCAGAGGTTTCTTCTAACGCTATTTTAAAAGTTAGTTTCAAAAGCGGTTATCGGTAGTATGGTTTCCGGAACCTGACTCCTGACTTGCCCAAAGGATTAGGTTGGTACCTATATTCTATTCATCATCATCATCATCAAATCAGCCAAAAGACATCCACTGCTGGCTATATTCTTTTGTCGGAACGAAATATTACAGGTTCATTGTCCAGGCTCCAGTGGGAATGGTCCATAAGTCCAGTTATGTTTTTATCCTTATGATGTGTCCTGCCAAGTCCGCATTAAATATGAGAATTTCTTCTTACGTCCACAGTATCAGATGGCTTAGAAATTGTACGGGCGAACATACCACATACGGTCTGTGGACTGATATGGAAGTCAACTTATACTGTCACTTACGGGATTTCTTCCGTGATTGTTCATTATTTTGAGCTATATTTCGGCGCTGTTGCAAGCGCCATAATCGCGGGTTGACAGAGAGGGGGGGGGGGTTGAGAGGGGGTAGATAGATTTGTCTGCTCTTAACAATTTATTTTCCATCCACCCGCATTCTCCAGTCAACCCGCGACCGAAACAACACCGAAATACGCCTAAATCCTACATCGCGCAACTTACTCGCGACTTAACTATATAGAAGAACCCGACGACTGTCGGGCAGTAGCCCACCAGACGTAACACCCGTCGGAGGATCCTCGCTTTTCTATGGGGGATGAAGAACTTTGCACCCTGTTCTTCATACCCCCAAATACATTTGTTTCAGACCTTATTTGTACTCTTAAGCTGTTCGTACACCCCAAACATTTACAAAGTAACAGCTATCCACGCTTGTAAAGCACAAAGGGGTTTCATTATTGGTAAGACGTGTTTTTCATTCTAAAATACGTTTGCCCCCAAGTTTATTGACCACCACTCTGGGTATTAAAACTATTGTAGCGGGCAGTTCTGTGGATTTTACGATGGAACATAAACATTGCTGCTCGTCAGTTTGTGTTACACTTGATAATTTCCTTTTCCTTCATTTCACGATCAAAAACCTAACACATTTTTAGGTTTTAAAAGGGCGGCCTGATTGAGACTTTTTTCGATGACAAACAAAAAAAAAAAACAAAAAAAAATTAATGAAACAACGAAAAAAAAATTAATGAACCAACGAAAAAAAAAAAGAATATACTCAATAGTATATTTCTTTCATCAAAACTTAACAAAGAGGTAACCTTTGTAAGAACTACTGATCCAATTCCGAAAATTCTACATTATTCCCGAGTGGCTGTAAATTTAAAATTTTCCCGTGGGGGATAATTTCTGACCATGACGGGAGCGAAACCGCGGACAAAAGCTAATTGCGGATATTTAAGTACATAAAGGGTGTAAATAAACCCTTAACATATCCGAAAGACACTTGTTCTCCCCGTCTTTGCGATTATTTTTTTGTTCGAGACCATACCTGGGAACCTTCTAGTTACGGAGATATTGGGGGTCAAAGTTCAACTTTTTCACAAGTTTTTTTTTAATACATGTTTATAATGTAAGATTTTTACTTTACACACTTCCACGACCCCCGTACTATCCAATCCATCCATCAGCACAATGCTTTGAGTGCTTTCCATCGAGTCCTACCGTAAAACGTCATTTTACACCCCAAAACGTCATTTTACACCCCAAAAGTAGATTCCCAGCAATAATTTTTTTGATGTACAGAATGCTTGGTTGACGGTTATGTGAAGGGTCTGTTTACACCCTGTATAGTTTCTGATAAAGCTTTCCTTATTTATTTTACACCGTGCACTCAAGTCGCACTTGCGATGCCGGGAACCCACCGGGAGGGTCCACTACTCCACTTGCAATATGTATGGTGGCACATGTGCTCTATGAAACGGGGGTGGACTCGAATGTGTTAATGATTTAAGCACACACATGCACAGAGGCGGAATTAATGCCAAAGACTGGCTACTTACTTTGCCGGCTGATTTTTTTTTTTTTTTTTTTTAACGAATGACGACGATGACGACGTCGACGATGACGACGACAACGACAACGTTTTTGACGAACGATTAGGTATTATTATATTTTTGTTCCAATATAAAAGAACGAATATTTACCGTCTTTCCTACTCAATAAAATAAACTAGTACTTTAAAAGCTGTCTAGTCAAACATTTTGGAACATTCATCAGTAAACAAATTGCTAGATTCACGTCTCAGACGATGGTACAGACTATTTGTCTGCATTTCAGATAGATTGGAATCCAGATCAACTAACGATGTCACGAAAGATAGATTTTATAGAAATCGGGCTTTAGTCCAAATTGCTAGCTGATCTTGCACAATGTGCAATGAATATATTTTGTTCTATTGTTTGGAAAATTGAATCGTATGTTTTTGTGGTTTCTGTCTTCATACTTTACTTTGTTGGTAGGTATATGCTAGGATTTGTTGGAAATCTTCATTTTTTTTTATTTCAAGCTGGTTAAAATTAGGACATGCTAAAACTAGTTTTCACACTGACTTGTTCATTTTCATCCATCGAGTGGTCTACACGAACTTGGAGTCTTGGAGACATGTCCTCAATGGTCGTAACCGTCAGAATGGAGGAAACACAGAAGCAACATTTTCGGAAAAACTCCAACTAATCAAACATTTCTTAACGAACACCAAACGCATTATAAAACTATTCTCCCGAACGAAGCTTATAAATACCCTAATAATTCGGCTAGCAGTCTTTTTAAACGGTTAGATTACCCGTAAAAACACAAAACCTCGAACGATTTAGAATCGGATCTAAAGCCTTCCAAACTTCCTTTGCTCGAAAATCCAGTTCATTCAAAGATAATCCAATTGAATTTAAGTTCCAAGCAAACTGTAGGTGTTGCCAAATTAGCTGCCAATACTTGATTCCGGTTGTTAAAAAGTCCTTGAACTTTTAGCTACAAATACTTAATCGGGAGAAAGCCATTTTAAGTTAATTCGACTGAGATTTGAGGGGATTTCTTAATTTGTATCATCTAATTTTTGATACTATCAAGTACCACTGCAGAAACCAATACGTATCCGTATGTCCTGGATAAGACCCGGTTTTTACCAAAGCCTGTTGTGGTCTCAAGTGGAGCGGTACAGAAACGAGATGAGTAAGGGTCGACCAATCACAAACAAGAACAGACACGCGATGTTGATTTCAACCAATGGTGTTGGTCAATTCCTACACATCTCTTCTTCTCTCGTCTCTGCTTTGATGGAAACTAGACCTTTTATTCTGATTTTGGTTTCTGATTTTGTTATATTTGTACCGATCTACTTCCTTACATCATTTTCCTGCCCTTGTCCCATTCTACTTGGGGTCGGCGCAAGACGTTTTTTTCTTCCACTCAACCCTGTCAGACGTCACGGCATCATTTACTCCTTTCTCTTTTATATCATTCCTCATACAAACCACCTCCTTATGGCTCCAATCTACTTCTTTACGGCTCCAATCTACTTCTTTACGGCTCCAATCTACTTCTTTACGGCTCCAATCTACTTCTTTACGGCTCCAATCTACTTCTCTACGGCTCCAATCAACTTCTCTACGGCAGCAGTCAGAAGCATCCCATCATTTCCTTTCTCATGAGGGAAATCTCAAATCAAAGCAACTACGTCGCGACATAGCAGAAACTATAAAAACGTTCCGCCTCGCACGGATCTAGTTAAATTGCCCCCACCTTCAGCTCTGACTTGTAATATCCGGGAGCACGTCATTTCGATAGCTTGGATGAACGTTTGATATCTCTTCCTGAACTCGACTGCATTTGACTTGATCAATTTAGTTTTAGTTTGAATTCGGGATTAGTTGCGAATTAATCGAGCGATGAGTTCGGTAATAACCTCCGCTTTGAGAAGATAGATGCTTTTAGATGCAGGACATGTGAAATGGGTAATCTTCTTAGCGTGTCGATGGCAAAAATATCAAAGTAAGTTTGCCCGAAAATAAAACTACGCGAACTCCAATCATTGATATAGTTTCAGGTGATAAGTGTAAATGAAAGCTAGTAGGTACCCTTGCACAGGGTAGTTGCAAGTTTACTCGACAAGTAAGTAACAGTTTAATGGCACAATTACAAGAAAATAAGAGCACGAAATAAAAAGAAGGAGTAGACAAATAAAATCAGTGAGAAAGATAAATTATACACTAGCATCTAACGTGGAAAATAAATTAGCTAAAAAAAATTTGTGCAAGCGCGTTGGTGATCGAGAGACTCAAGCTAGTGACACTGTCGGTTCTTGCAATAATGCTTAGAAAGTCAGTTTGCTTGTCCGTCCGCATGCAAATTTGTTTATAAAACAAACATTTTCCCAAACACTTAAAACTAAACTATAGTTATTACATTTTTACACACAATTACCTCATAATAATCTACACATACGCCACATAGTCATATAATCATGAGGTGCACAGATAACAGGGCCATGTGGCACAAGATGGAATACTAATTATAAGGAAAAGTTACGAAAGATAAGTATCTTTCGTAACTTTATCTATCTACTATCAGTCTGGATGGATTAACATTAGTCTTAAAGTAGACAAAGATTGATTTCAAAGGCGTGGGAGGCCCTTGTCTAGCAGAAAACATTGCAGGCTGACAAAAAAAAATGAAGTTAAACCAAATAGTGAAACATGGAGTTGGACAGCCAGAAACAATATAATAAAAAATTAAATTTAAAATTTAAAAAACCCCCATCGTAACAAAGAAAAGCGAACAATTATTTGAAAAGTCAATCAAATGGCTGAACTGATTTTGATAATACAAGTCTAATTGTAATATACACATCATTCGCTTTCATTTGATACCCCACTTGGGTATATTTGAAAATATTTGATTTTTCGTACCCATTTTCATCCCTAGTAAATGGCTGCACCCATTTTGATAAAACGTATCTAAGAATCATCGCCAAAAAACTAGCTTTCAAATAAAAGAAACTGCATTCAAATCGGTTCACTTGTTTAAGAGCTACGGTGCCAGAGACAGACACACACACATTGCGGACAAACTTATAACACCCCTCTTTTTGCGTCGGGGGTTAAAAATTGCTCAACATAATTAACGTTAAGTGAGTAACCTTACAATATTAGATGTGGAAAAACAAATACAAAGTTCAAAGTTACTACACTGAGCAACATTACCTTTTTACTACATTTTTACTTTCTATCGTAAAAGAAAGCAATAAAATGTAAATATAACAAATTGTAATGATGAAAGTTTGGTCTTACAAATGTTACCATTATTTTATTCTTACACAAATCGCCTGGGATAAGTGCCGCTTGAAACTTTCTATGTTTTTTATCATAAGAATATATTTCTCTATGAAGTTGTTATTGTGAAATAATGGATTTACTATTTAAAAGGTGAGGAGCTTTATACAAGTCAAGATAGTAAAGTTATGATGGACAAAATTCTTAAGTCAAAGAATAATGTAAGATCATAATTAACTAGCTGGTGCCCGCGACTTCGTCTGCGCAGGATTAGTACTTCGAATAGCTTATTTTCTTCTCTTAGGTCCGTCCTATCTATCTTTATACGAAAATTCGTCAAAATTGGTTCTGCGGTTTAGTCGTGAATGCGTAACAGACAGACAGAGTTACTTTGAGAGACCCTTAATTGTTCTGTATTGTGTAATGTATGTAAATTGAAATGTAGTATTGTTGATGATGATCTCACTAATTGATTTATATGGTTCACTATTTTGGCGATAATGGCTTACACATAAAATAAACGCAAAAAGCCCGCGGCGGCGTCGTCCTCGTGGTCTTGGATAATTGTCCCACGGGAACAAACTATCGGGATAAAAAGTAGCCTATGTGTTAATCCAGGTTATAAAGAAAAAAAAAATCTAAAATAAAAAAATATACAAAAAAAAAAAAAAAAAAAGAATAAAAAAAACCAAATTAAAAAAAAACCAAACCCAAAAAAAAAACCAAATTTCATCCAAATCCGTTCATAGTTTTTGCGTGAAACAGTAACAAACATCCATCCATACATCTATACTCACAAACTTACGCATTTATAATTTTAGTAGGATAGAATTGTGACTAGTCAGCGATCAAAATTATTTGTATCTCTTTTCTTCTTCTTAAGATTTCGTACTTTTCTTGAGAGAGAAAATAAGTGCTTTAAAGCCGATGTAGAGATTAAAACAATCCCTTTGATCAGTCAGCAGTTCTATAGTCTGTTCTGCCGTGCCATATTGACTGCCAAAACAACATTGAAATGTCTAAACCGCAAATCGAACCCGTTTAGAAATCACTACCTGAATTTGTGTCAAAAGCACACTGGAAAGGACTTCTGTGAAATTGTTTATTGCTTGATCGAAATAGGTTTCGAAACTTCTCAATTGAAATTCACGTTTAATGGTTACTACAATTTCTAGAAAATTTTCGAAGTTTGGCTGACGTTTGATCATGTTTTTAAGAGGGATCAAATAAAAAAGTCATAGATTATTTATTTCGCGTGTTTTTTTTAACAATTGAGATCTTCTTCTGGCCTTGTCCCATCTTTATTTGGGGTTGGCTCTCCTAATCATTATTCTCCAAAAATGTTTTTATGTTAATCTTTGTTTATTGTGTTTCTTGTACCTGTACCTGTACTAAGTATTTCTTAACTACAGACATCCATGAAGTTGGGGTCCTCCGCGCTATTTCGGTCCTCCGCGCTGTTTCGGTCCTCCGCGCTGTTTCGGTCCTCCGCGCTGTTTCGGTCCTCCGCGCTGTTTCGGTCCTCCGCGCTGTTTCGGTCCTCCGCGCTGTTTCGGTCCTGACTTGTATTCAAGCACTTTCCTGGTCATGTGATCTACCGATTGTGATGTTAAATCTATTCATTTTATTCTTTCAACATTAATAAATAAATCTATACAAATATACTAATATATTATTATATTATTAATATTATAAACCTGAAGAGTTTGCTTGTTTGGTTGAACGCGCTAATCTCAGGAACTACCGGTTCGATTTGAAAAATTCATTTAGTGTTGGATAGCCCATTTATCGAGGAAGGTTATAGGCTATAAAATTTCACGCGGATAAACGTTACAATGAACAGGAATGATTAAATCTAATACACGGGTAAACATCTGTGAGAAACTGGTGCCCAAAATAGGTATACAATACCTGTGTCACGGGTCACCATGCCCCCCAAGACTAACTAATTTAGATTATTAACTAACAACTCATACGTGATGATTTTACTTAAATACTAGGTACAGAATGTTGTAACATAAAAAATAAAGTTACCATTGAGATCTAGTCGAAGTTTGGTAAAGAACATGAATAAGTGCTTAGTGTTGCATTATGTGCTAGTTGACACACTCTTAGCAAATCAACGTACGGTTTCCTATTGCAATCACCACACTGACGCTTACCGCAGTATGCATGAATAAGTTCAACCTACACTTTGCACTAAGCATGTACCATGCGGAATTCCGTTACCTTTCAGCGAATACTGCCATCACAATAGGGATGTTTCCTGAAAAAAATCTAATAATGTTTTTTCACGAAAACTAAAAATGAAGACGATACAGTGCGTCGAAAACTCGTGTGACATTCTTACTTGTAAGTTAAGTGTACTGACTTTTTACCGAAAAGTGACGTCACAGGCCCCCACTCATGATCTTTGATGCGTTTTATCATCGTGAATTTTTATTGATTTGATAAAACAAAAAATACGTATCCAATATTTTTCGATAATCTAACGGACGGAATAACTAGAATCATATTTTTTTTACACAGGAAACATCCCTATTGTTGACTCAAAAAGAGATGAAACTGTGAACGATTGTGATTCGTTTAAGTTCTTGCATAGTTTTCGCTTTCCACGCAATATCCTGCAGACTATATTGACTGTGGCTTTATATGAAAATTCTGCCATCCACTCGTGTTTCCGTATTTACCGAAGCAGAATATGCATATAGAAGAATACATTTGCAGCAAGTACAGAATACATTTGCAGCAAGTACAGAATACATTTAGTAGCATTAATACCACATAACTTAATATGAATTGTTAGACTGTGCCCTTATGCAAGCAATCTTCGTGCAAATACGCCATTTTGTCGCGATATTTTTTTTTTTTTGGCAAACTGGAAGACGCCCTCAGCGCGACTACGTATTCGGGTTCGCCAATGGTCGCGACGATCGTGCATTCGCACGAAGATCGTTTTCTATTACGATAAGGGTTCATAAAAACAAGCAAGAGCATATCAGAACATCACGACTTTAATTCCCGAAGGGTTAGGCAGAGGACCAAATAGTACAGTACAACCTTTCGCCAGTTATGTTTAGGTTCCATGTAATTGGGGCCATTCATTCCCAGTCGCCCCCGCGGGGATTGCCACCGGAGGCAAATGGGAATAAAAATTCCCAGTCGCCACCGGCGGTGACTGGGAAGACCTTGCCCCCACTTCAGTTTCACTGTACATTGCTTTCTCCAACGTAGAGAATAAAAGGATGAGGCAACTTATCCTAAACCTGCCTCTAATCTTTAAAAAAAATAGAAAATACTGAATGAACCATTATATATAATTATAAATCACAGAAAGAATCGCAACAAATAGTGTCGTAAAGTTAAGACTACAAAATAGTTCATAATATGGAAAGGTCTAAAATTACAAAAGAAGTAGACACATAATTAATACATAAATACAATTGCCGATGATGCCACCTAGGAAGAATAAATAAAATGGCGGCATTGGTAAAAATGCACTTTTTCTTTCTGTAAATGCACTCCCACGTCTCCGAGTCATTTTTCTTTTTTCTTTTTAAGCAATTGTTCCATGCCGTCTTTTTATATATATACTAGGTCACTTTGACCGGAACTAGAAGATGCGCCTTGTTCTGACATGATTTAAGATAACACTCACAGATATAGATAGCCTTAGATAACGCAAGCGTCACGATCTGTATGAAAACCAAGCATGCCATTTTTTGACTACCTACTATGACGTGACAACTGTCACAAGCACTATTTAGTGATGGGAAAACCAAATTGATTCAAAGACGCAGCCGAGTGCGGCGCCAGTCTCTACACGTAAAATATTCGATTGAAACACTTTATATAAAACCAATTTGTTCTAGCGTTAATCATCAATTAGATAGATGCAGGTTTGTAATAAATTTCCTTAATATTTTATTCTTCACAAGAAACAAATCAATGTATAGCGAAACTGAAGTGGGGGCAATGACTTCCCAGTCACCACCGGTGGCGACTGGGAATTTTTATTCCCATTCGCCTCCGGTGGCAATCCCCGCGGAGGCGACTGGGAATGAATGATTGGGGCGACCCTAATGCCTAAAATCCAGACTATGTGGCTACTACTGAGAGATTATTGATGGAAAATAACACTTTGTCCGGCCTGAGAATCGAACCTAGAATCTCAGTACACCTAAATTTCACCAGTTATGTTTAGGTTCCATGTAATAGGGGTGACCCTAATGCCTAAAATCCAGACTACGTGGCTACTACTGAGAGATTAATTGATGGAAAAACCGAAACACTTTGTCCGGCCTGAGAATCGAACCCAAAATCTCATGCTCAGCTCCCGCGCTTTCTACCACCAGACCATCGAGCTAGTTGCAACAAGCAAGAGATACTACCATAATGTAAAGTTCTAAATATTTTAACTTTGCAGCAGTCAGTATTCCACGCTAAAGCATTAGAAATACCAAGCTTACAAAATCTATCATAAACTTTGTATTTATTGGTGCACATAACTTGAAGTTATTTGCTGACTAGAATATTAAATTACCCAACTACCCTTCAAGAAATTTTGTTCAGCATTACGGGATTGGTTATTGCAGGAATGTTTTTATTCAATTCACGAGTTTTTTGTAGAATGCCCCTGTAAATTATTTTCTCTTGATCTGGCATCCAAATATAGGCATAAGTAATAATTTAAGTCAATGGTTGTTGTATTATGTTGAATTTATTGTTTGATTTTATAACATGGTATAAAAGAAGTGTGTGCAGTATAATAATTGAAATTATGTTTTATTTTAAAATTAATGGAATTTAACTTAATAAGTGAATTGAAAGTAATGTAATGTAACTGTGAATGTTAATAATGATAATTGTAATATCATGTAATTATAAATTGATTTTGCAAACCGTTAAAATGGTGAGACATGTAATATGCAATATTATGAACACCTCTGTAAACATACATACTGTGTTTCTGATATTTATCTTTAGACAAGAACAGTGTAAGTTGGTGGTGGCGATGAAGAAGTTCTTAGGTCAAAATATGCTGTAGAAGCTAACACACAACCCGTAACATAAAGTAGAATACTCCGTTTAGGTGCAAATAGAAAAATGTAGAGATCAAACAACAAATTATAATGACCTGAATTATATATTAGAGGAAGTTTAAAAGTTGCACCAGTTACAGAAAAGTTGAAACATGTGATGAGGAGGGACGAATCGCATGTGACTAAAAGAGTGATGAATATAAACGTTGATGGATGGAGAGGGAGAGGAAGACCAAAGAAACGATGGATGGATTGTGTGAGGAATGATATGAAAGTTAAAGGAGTAAATGATAGCGTGACGGTTGACAGGGGAGATTAGAAGAATAAAACGTGTTGCGCCGACCCCAAGTGACTTGGGACAAGGGCAGGAAAATGATGATGAACAAATTATAATGACCACTCACATCCATCATCATCATTCTCCTGATCAATCCAAATTTATTTGGTGACCTCAACTAAAATTGGGATAAGTAGTATGTCTTCTTCTTTCGTACTTCTTTCGTACTTCTTTATTAAGGATGATTTCCACCAAAACGGCTCCCATCGGATTTGAAAGGATACAAACGGATGCGGCTATAGCCTATCGCATCCGGATGTTAACGCATCGGCTCCGTACCGGCTCAGGCGCAAAACGTCTCTTTCGCAAAATGTCTACTGGTAGATGACTAGTATTAAAATGTCTCTTTCTCAAAATGTCGCTTTCTCATAATGTCACTTTCGCAGAATGACTCCTTCTCAATAGGTCGCTTTCTCACAATGCCTCTTTCGCGGAATATCTCTTTCGCAAAATGTCGCGATAATAACTTAGAAAGATTTTAATTTAGCCAGGTTTAAAAAAGGTTGGTTTTGCGCCTGAGCCTCCGTACCATCGCTTGCGAACGTATCCGTTTCTGCGCCTATTCTTAAAGTTTCATTCCTACCGTGTTGGCGTGTTCTAAATTTTGAAAGTGATTGTAGTTAACGTAGTATTGTTGTCTATTGCATTAGAAATAGAAAATAATCATAAAACACAGAAAAGAAAAAGAAAAAATTGGATTAATGATTTATCACAAGCGACGACAGCCGAAAGGATCCGATCAGATACGATGACAGGCGAACGGACTCGATCGCGCGTCGCAGCATAATTTCGGCTACGATCACGTATCGCTTTCAAGCTGCTGTGCTCGACTTGGTAATATAGACTTTAAATCCTGTGTACACGATTTATTATTATCGTTGGGACCCGTTTGGTGGAAATCATCCTTTACTCGTCATCTCAGCAGTCACTTCTTTTCTAGCCTACAGCCAATAGACAACCATTTTTTTTTTTCTTCTAGCGAACAGACTACCGTTTTTTTGGTCTTCCAGTATTCTTACAGCTATCATATTCGAAACTTTTCCTCATTTCTCCGCACCACTCACATCCAACAGTCATAAAAAACCTTTCCAATCATAAAACTCAATAAACATCAACTGTTCCCTACAATTGACGAAAATTCCATTCGGTTTGGCCCCAGTGCTCGGAAATAATGTCCAATTAGAGTGGCAACCGCTTCTGTCTTTTCACACGCTCGAACATCGAACGGCTGAACACATTTGGTTAATCGAATTTTCGATGCATCACCGATGATTCGGGATAACGGAATTAATTGCTAAACTGTTTCGCCTCATCTGGTGGCGTATTAAGTACCTTTGTGTTTGACTTGTTCTCGTGTTTGGTTTCTGTGATTAATGATTTGATTTGGGTACTGGATGATTTAGTTCTTTTACCTCTTTTCTTCGACATGTACGTGGTTTATTTGTAGGATCAGGGTTTCGTCTAGTCTGTGTTTTAATATCAGTCAAATTTACTAACCATTGCACTAATTGTTGCTCTGTGTATATTTATTAAATTTTTCGGCTTCGTCTTAAGCAGCTTGTTTTTAGTAGGTAACTTTCATAAAAGCTTACACTTGTTCAGATTATTATTTGTACACAAATTTTGTTAGTCGAATTCGTTTCGAGCTGGCAAGTATGTTGCCGTAGGGATCAGTGTGCAGGACTGGGATGTTTGTTTTCCAAAGTATAAACTATAGTATACGATTGTATCCCATTGCCGAGGATCTAGTCTTATTTGTGTAGAGTAAACAGATACTCTTTCAAACACTGTTTTAAGCTTTCACGGTTTACAACTAAACTTATACTGTCACTTACGGGATATCAAAAAACACAAAAAATTTCAGGACACCGTGGATTTTAGTCATTACAAGTCTGACAGTCCCTCCCGCTCTGCCCTGGGTTGAAGGATTCATTTGATGATTTTACCACGTTAAAAAAAAAAAAAAAATCGAGAGTTTTGAGTTTTGTTGTCAAAAGTGACAGCCGGCATCGTAATAATGACTCCACAAAACCTGGTGATACCGTGAGTGTGTTTTGCCGTGACTTAGTGTCGGGTTCCAGTAGTGCGCATAGCAAAAGTCAAAGAAAGAGGGTAAATAGATTTGTCTGCTCTTAACAATTTATTTTCCATCCACCCGCATTCTCCAGTCAATCCGCGATCATTGCAACAGCGCCGAAATATCGGGAGCTCAAAATAATGAACAATCACGGAAGATATTCCGTAAGTGACAGTATATAAGTTTGGATACTCTTTCTTTCTAATTGCATATGTATTTAGTTCGAAACGAAACTACAAATGTTTACTTTCAATCCTATCTATCCTTCAAAGAACACTCCGATGACGTATGAACATCTAAAAGGGGACAGGTTGAACGTGGTTAGCGTGTAATGGAACGGAAATGTCGCAATATCCGAGAGCAGGCTGACGCGATTTCAGGACGACTGCACCCGTAATGCATTTCCGATTTGTGTAATGCTGTGATTAGGGATGATGAATGTGCTGAACGCGTTGCTAGTTGAAGCATCTGTATCTAGTTACAAATTGGAATCAGATTGGTTAGGAAATTAATGTAAATTGATTTTATTAAATGTTTAATGTTTAATTAAATGTTTAATGTTAAATATTAAACTTAATTTTAAGTAATAAAATTTTGTTACCGGTTGCTGCATAAAACTTGCCCAATTGTAACCTAAATGGAAGAAGTCACTGGCTCCTGAAATACAGGTATTATAACCTAGCTCTGGAGCCAGGGTCTCAAATTTTTCTGTACCCTGTTTTTATGGCAATAAAAGAATTTATTTATTTTATTTTTTATTTATTACATTAGGTTCTACGATTATAAAAATACTTGGCGAATTGACACGAACGATGGAACCTTTTAAAATGTATTTATACAAAATGAATGGAAGAACACACATTTTTAATCATGAAACAATGGTAATTATTACGTAAAATACGTAAGCATAGCTATGAAAAATATGGTCACTGAAAACATCGGCATCAAAGGAAATTTAATGTTAAATAATGGGTTTTATTAGATAAGGTTCCACGATTATAAAAATACGATCATGTTAACCATCAAAAAGTATTTAAATGAAATGAATAGAAGAACACACATTTTAAACATGAAACAATGTTAATTATTACGTAAAGTACGCAAGCAGTGGATGCGAAAACTATGGACACTATAAACATTGGAATCAAAATAAATGGATCTCTGTTTATTGCTTGCATTAATTTACGGTCTTAACCCCATTTTTCCGAACAAAATTACCATAAAAGGAAGCATGGACAAACTTGGACAATTTATCATCCGCTACATTTATACAAAAAACTGCATGGCCCTGACCGCTCCACTCTAACCATTAATTCTTGCCATGCTTCTTAACTAGTCCCCAAAAACTCACAACATAACACTCGATTATTATTTTGCTTTGAAATTATTTTCCCATTTAGAGCAAAGAATTCTATCCCCACTTCATCTAACTACGTCACAGTTCAAGATCAAACCGCTTCAAGCGCTAAAGCACTCTCCCTGACGCGATAAAGCGCTCTCTCCGAAGCGATAAGTCGCTCTTCTGTATCGAGCCTCACATTGACCTTGCCCGTTCTACTTTATCGTTTAGCTCATCCATCATCATCAGTATGCAAATTAGGGAAGTGGGTCGTTTGATTATCATTTTGAAGTCTCTCTTCTTGTTTTAGTTACTGAGCAGAGGGTAAGTTTAACAATATTAGTGGTAGGAGTTACGTATGCTAAATTGTTAGTAATTTTCTTTATTTATATTTTTACAAATTGTTTACATTTTTAAATATTCCTTAGAAAAAACAATATAAAAATATAAAAAATTGTAGCCCACCGGTATCGGGAACAGTGTCCAAGCTACCGGCGGTCAGGGCTCCAGAGAGAGGAAACTCCTAACAATACGAGCCGTGTCTAGAAGTACCGCTCTCTGAATCAAGCCCTTGGTCTAGCTGCCTAACGAGAGCCTACTCAGGTATTGGTCGAGGCTCTTGGCAATTAAGCCATGGGCTGATACAACTATTGTAATTATAGTTAAGTTTAGCGATATTAAAATTATTCTCAATTCTCAATTCTTTATTGCGTACCATAATGTATGTAGTTAGTAGGGAAATAAATATATTAGTCACAATTATGGATCCTGTCGGGCACAGCATACATAAGTAGGAGAAGGGTGGAACAACGCTGGCTGTTTATTGTGATATTTTTTAAAAAGTGAATTAAGTTAATTCAGAATTGAATTGAAGAGTTAATAATTATTGTTTTATCAATTATATACATTTACTTAATTAGTAACATTGAAAACCATTTACTTTTTAAAATTTTAATTTTATTTATTAAAACTTTATGCACAAGTAAACAAAACTGCACAAAGGTGGACTTAATGCCATAGGCATTTTCTACCAGCCTACCTTAGGGTGATGCAGAGACAATATACAGTAGGTGCAATAAAAGAAAAAAAGACTTAGAAAATATTTATAACTAAAACATATCAGAATAAATACTTATATACATACATATAATAAACTTTATAAAGTTAAGAGAGATAAATAAGAAAAACTGCAACAACTATCAATATTTCACTCAGTTTTCGGTATTTTACATTATTATTTTCGTGACAAAATACGCACGGTCCGGTCATACTCTATCGTGCACTGCCATTCTCTAGACAGAAAAATATACTAAACCACTATTGATGCTGGTAGTTTTATGATATTTTTAATAGTCACAGAAAAATATCATAAACTACCAGATAACTACAATTTAAAGGCAACTTCTGCATCGTTCGATATTTTCAATTCAAACTTCCGCAAACTAAACGCTGAAAGTTTCAGACTCCCATGATCTTCACTCCTGCATTAAAACAAACATACTAAAAAACAGAAAATTAAATTTCACGCTAGCCGCCAGGTGGCAGTAATCACAGTACATATGAGTGCTCGAAGCGCTCACCGGAGCGAATAAAAAAATAACGACTCCCATTTTATATGCACCCATTGTTAAAACGTCCAATAGCGTTTTGTAAAATGCTGGAATATACAGCTTTCTCGATAAAATAGGAGACTCTAATTTTGATACAGTTGTAAAAACACCATGAAATGTGAATCTCTAAACAACCCAAAAAAATAAGGTCCCTATCATCATCATTCTTCTGCCCTCATCATCAACATCATCATCATTTCAGCCGAAAGACGTCCACTGCTGGACATAGGCCTCCCACAAGTATCGCCACATTGACCGGTCCCGAGCGATTCGCATCCAGCGGATCCCTGCAACCTTCACCAGGCCATCGGTCAACCTAGTGGGAGGCCTTCCAACGCAGCGTCTTCCGGTTCGCGGTCGTCACTCTAGAACTTTTCGGCCCCATCGGCCATCCGTTCTGCGAGCAATGTGCCCTCATCCCAATTTATTTGGGGTCGGGACATCATCATTATTTTATACATCTCTTTTACTCGTCATCTCACCAGTCACATCCTTTCTAGTCTATAAGGTACCTACAGTATCACTTATTATATTATTAATACTCAAAACAGGATATTTACCATGTTTACTGTTTTTTATGAGTTCCCGATATTTCGGCGCTGTTGCAAGCACCATGATCACGGATAAACTGAAGTTATTGCGGGTTGGTGTTTATGAGCAGACAAATCGGTCTACCCTCTTTCTTGTTGTACTCACCCGCAATAACTTCAGTTTATCCGTGATCATGGTACTTGCAACAGCGCCGAAATATCGGGAACTCATAAAAAACAGTAAACATGGTAAATATCCCGTTTCGAGTTTTAATAATAAAGTTAGTGACCATGATAGTTTAAAATCTTAAATCACTTATTATAATCACTTATTTTTACCCGATTGCCATGAACAAAAAGGAAGGTAATTGTTTTGTCAGGGGTGAACAAATTCAAAATTACTTAATATTTGGCAATAATATCCTGATTTTGGCCAATCAGGATATTATGTCAAATATTAAGTATATAATTAAAATTTGCATCAAGAGCATAGTTTTAATCCCTTGTAAAGATTCACTTGTTCCACGTATAATTAATATTTTGGTACATTTAAAATGAAATGTTATTAAAATTAAATTAACTTGTGAATATTGTGAGTAATCGGAAACGCGCGGTAGAGTATTCGGTAAATGTTTCGTTCACGTCCCATTATAAATTTATTGGAGGCAATCGTGGTTTCCCATTCGGAAGATACGAACACCGCTTCGTTAAATATATGGATACTTTTTTTGTGTATTTATTGTTTATTCATAAAACTGAAGTATGCTATGGAAACCCTACTATGGTAAATTTACCGAAGCGAAGAAAATATTTAGAAAGAAAATTGAGTATTGGCTGTATTTATAGCAATGTTGTACTATTTGTTAAATTATAGGGGTATAGTGAGGCACAGGGTGTAAAGTTCCTCAATACTCCATAGAAAAGGGACGATCCTCCGACTTGACGGGTGTTGTATGTTCCGCAATGCAAGGCTGCTTTTGCACCAAAGATTTGCTAAGCTGCATCAAGATGGTGATGGTGTAGAATATCAACTGATAAAATAATTTATTTTATATCTAAATTCAACACAACAGCTCTAGAAAAGAGTTCTATGGTGCTTAACCGAGGGAATATTCGCTGTGCTTTTATGTTAAATACAGGGTTTGAGGGATAGCCCTCCACAAACTGATTGTGTGAATTCAGTATATCATACCAAGATGACCGGTACAAGAAATTATGTCAAGAATGTTATGGGAATCCAATAAATTTGATATGTTTTATTTCTTCATACTCAATGTATCGTTACCGTAGCAAAACGCACGTAGTGAACGGCAAGCGCGACGACGAGTTCGATGAACTCTGTAGCTAGGCAGGAAGTGAACACGCATCGTTCATTAGAGTATTTCAACATCCATTGTTGATGTTTTTATTTTAGACGTATTAATTACATAAATGGAGTGCTGTGAACAGGGAATGAATTTTACATTGAAATTAAGGAATAGGTAACTGAAAAAAAAAGTCCGGTGAAAAATTCCGGTGTGAATGCTCCCTGTCCGTTTGTGGCATTCATTCCCAGTCGCCCCCGCGGGGATTGCCACCGGCAAATGGGAATAAAAAATCCCAGTCGCCACCGGTGGTGACTGGGAAGTCATTGCCCCCACTTCAGTTTCGCTATACATTGATTTGTTTCTTGTGAAGAATAAAATAATAAGGAAATTTATTACAAACCTGCATCTATCTAATTGATGATTAACGCTAGAACAAATTGGTTTTATATAAAGTGTTTCAATCGAATATTTTACGTGTAGAGAGGGCTGTCCCCTACACCCTGTATAAAAAAAGTTTGAACTTTACCCTTTTTAGTTGTGGTATCTCACACAACTCCTTGTCATGTGTCAATTTTACTTTGTAACTAGAAGTTATTAGCACATCGTCCACTTAGATGAAGAAGAAAAAATGCATATTTATAGGGAACTAGCAGTTCGCTAGCGACTTCGTCCGCAAAAATTGTGATAGCTCGGCTAATATGCATGATATAAATATAATTTATAGCCTATAGCACTCACGAATAATGTAGCTTTCTACCAGTGAAACAATTTCTAAAATTAAACTTCTAGACTGACGGCTAATGATTTTCATTACTCGCTCTGCATCCTCTATATGCTAGAGGATGCAGGCATCAACGGAATCTCCAAACAACTCCTTCATCTTAGATCGAGTCTCATCCTCCAGAGAACAACTAAGACTGGTTGATTGTGCAGAAAGAAAGGCCTTAATCTGTTTAATACTGATGGTTGCTCCTTCAGTCTTAGCTCTATATCTATCAAGAGTCTTGTTCTTGGGTTCAAGATGCTCCTCAATAGCATTTGCAGTTACAATGAGATCTGCATATTGGGCAGACTTGAAGCATTGAATGTTAGGTTTAAAAAGATGTATGTAAATAAGATCTTCACGGTTGTATCCCTCTTTCATGATGTCTTCTTCTAATTGTTTCTTTTCCGTCATAAAATCTATAACTTGAGAAGGCAGAGGCTTAAAAAAGATTATACTACAGAGTAGTAAAGTAGTCATTTCTGACAATGCTGTCAGCATTTTAATATGATTTTTAACTGCAGATGTTCTAATGTCTGGATAGCTACTCTTAATTATAGCAAAAACAGCTTTCCTTAAAGTTGGTCTCGACACTGCAAGATTGTTAACTCGAGTCCCCCCGTCTGAACGTCTGGAAAAACATTAACTTCTGTTGTTTGCTGGATCGAGGATAAGAAAGCATTATACCGTTTTAGAATCCATTGCCGAAACTCTCGCTTATTAGCAACTGGACGGCGGAGTACGTATGCTCCGTAAACTGCATGAAATGCAATAGTACCTGGGAGAATAGGTGTTTTACCCTCTTTTAATTTGAGATACCTCTCTTGAAGGGCTGTTGGAACACAGGTCTGATCGTCCATCATGAAAGCAATATGCTCATCAAAACCATCCTTGACAACTTGATTCAAGTTGACATCAGTCAGATATTTTATACAGCTCATGTAATAAGTTACCAAGATCCTGCTTATCTCATCAGCTGCATCCCTGTATCAGTCCCGTATAGAGACATAACTTTTTCAATCGGGTCTCTCATACCATTATAAATTGGTTCATTACTTCCGGAGATTACCCCCTACATACAAACAAATTTTACCTCTTTATAATATTAGTATAGATAACTCATAAAGTACCAAATCAAAGTCGATACAATTTATATGGGACCACCGCGCAATTTTCTCCTACCAAATGAAAAAAACATAATTTAAATCGGACTAGTAATCACGGAGAAATCGGTGAATATTCATCAAAAAAAGTGATGCTTGTGCAATTCATAAAAAACCTTATTTTTTAGAAGTCGGTTAAAAAACCTTACCACTGAAATAAATTTTGCTCAAACACCATAATAAATCTGAAAGATCCTTATCCTACAGCCAAATCAACGTGGTTTATCCCGTGTGGACGCGAATCCGGAATTTCCGACTTTCTCCCAACTCCCGCTTTCTGACAGAATTCTTAATTCAAATATGTAAATATATCACCTTGACAACGACGCGACGAAGGTATAGTGATAATATTTCAAAGGTATTTTATTATGTATGAGCTCTCTCAGAAGTTTGAATTGAATCAGTTAGTTTTGGGATATAATGGTTTACCTGAGATTTTGATCAAATAGAACCATTCTCTTTTAATAAAATCTCAAGTTAATGGCTTCCTGAAAGATTTCGTGCGTAATCATCGATATTGTTTATCAAAAAAAGATAAATTGCGGAATCTAAAACGATTATCCTTGTCGTTTCCTGCACTTCTTTTTTTTTCGTGGTAAAATCATCAAATGTATCCTCCCACCCAGGGTAGAGCGGGAGGGACTGTCAGACTCTATAAGTCCCGCGACCCCGGCAGGCTTTGGCCCTCTAGAGGGGGGCCCCGTCATTATACTGACACTCTTTGAGGCGCGCGTGGAACACAACGCGCCGTCGACCCGGGCATGGTCCATGGTCGGACAGCGAGTCGGCCATTACTCGCCGCCCGCATGCCCGCGCCTACGGTGGCCGGAGATCGTCTGCCGACGTCCGGCGCCGTGGGCGTCGACTACCGCGGCTGGGGTGTCGTTTCCTGCACTTTCGTTCGTTTTCGATAAGCAAAATTAATTTTCATACATTTTGACCACAATTTCCCCACATAAAAACCCATTTTTTTTCCTCATTTGATAATTTCCGGTCCGAAAATAAAAAAAAATTAGAGAAGGAGAATCATATTTTGTAAGTAACATATAATATGCATTACGTATAAAGTAATGAAAAGTGTATAGTAGTAGTAAGTAAGAAATAACCAAGATTCATGAATGAAAGAAGAAGGGACTTTAAATAAAAAACCGACATGAAAGAGATTGAATCCAGTAATTTCTACGATTTTGCATCTCAAAAGGAAGAATGAAAAAATCCAATGAAATGAAATGTACGAAAGATTTAATCTTCTCAGTGTGCGTTTGTGTGTGCCCTATAAATATTTATGAGACGATAACGGGAGCGATATCGGAAAATACTAAATTTTTCGACTTGGAATGAAAACGATTCCTGAACAGGGTAATGTAGTATTGAAATTGTGAAGTTATTGATGAGCTGGTCACAATTACCATTAACACTAGAAACGGGATATTTACCATGTTTACTGATTGATTTGAGTTCCCGATATTTCGGCGCTGTTGCAAGCACCATGATCACGGATAAACTGAAGTTAAACTGTAGTCAATCAGTAAACATGGTAAACATCCCGTTTCTAGTGTTAATGCATCAGATTTTACAGTAATTTTCAAATCATTTATATCTTTTGCTCAAAATAGTTACAGCACTGATAACAGTATTTGTGTCACTTGTTTAATTTAGTACTTTACAATATTCTCTTACCTTTGTATCGATTTTTTGTGAATGTGTGGACATTGTAGGCTTTGTAGATTCCCAGCTGCTTGTTAACTTTTGTTAACTTTTTATTTTGTTCTACATTTTTTGTGTAGTAAGCAACGACTTATTGTCGGGCCTACGCTGTCCCCCCATACTTAAGTACAGATGCTGTATCCATAATACTGTAACACCAAATGATTTGAGAAGAGTAACCATGGAGTTTCTTGCCGGTTCTTCTCCATAGGAAACGACCAACCCGAACCGTGCACCTTTTTGTCGACGTTTTATAAGTGCCCATCGAGGCCTATGTGAAATAAAATATTTTAATTTTGATTTTTGATTTTGAATGATAATGTTAGTGACCATGATGGTTTAAAATCTTGGTCTCAGTTCTCCATAAGTCTTTTCTATCTTTGTTTACAAGGGTTATAGCTTTACATTTTTGAGACTGTGATAATGGCGCCTCGTTGGTCTAGTGGTCGCAAGCGCGACTGCTGAGCAAGAGGTCCTGGATTCGATTCCCGGGTAGGGCAAAGTGTTATTGGGTTTTTCATCAGGAATTTCTCCGTAGTAGCCACGATGTCTGGATTTGTGATGGCAATAGGCTCGCCCCCTATTACATGGGACTTAAACATAACTGGCGAATTGTGGGTGTACTAATGGGTACACCTCTGCCTCTTCGAGGATTACAGGCGTGATGTTATGTTTGTTATTATTTAAAGCCAGAAGCCGATGAAATAAATACCACTGTAGTAAAAAAAGAACATATTGTTGACATATACAGGGTGTAAACAGACCCTTCACATAGCCGTTAATCAAGAATTCTGTAAATCAAACTAAGTAACTTTACACAAAAATTATTGCTGAGAATCGACTTTTATTTTGGGGTGAAAAATCACGTTTTACGGTAAGCCTCGATGGAATGCACTCAAACCATTGTGCTGATGGGGTCGTGGAGTTGTGTAAAGTAAAAATCTTACATTAAAAACATGTATTTAAAAAAAAACTTGTGAAAAATTTGGAACTTTGACCCCCAATATCTCCATAACTAGAAGGTTCCCAGGTATGGTCTAGAACAAACAAAATATTGCAAAGACGGGGAGGACAACTGCCTTTCGGATATGTTAAGGGTCTATTTACACCCTTCATAGCTGGCTGCTCAGAAATCTCACATGTCCTCATCAGGATTCGGTTACAAGATTGAACCTTTTGATCTGTTATCGAAATGTTAATTTCTCGTATTTATTATCGTTTAATTAACCTGTTGACATAGTTATGTTTATCTTGAGGTACATAACAAAATTATGTAGGTACATAACAAAATTATGTAGGTACATAACAAAATTATGTAGGTACATAACTATTAACTATATATTGTGGTTTGCCAGTTAATATTTGCTTGGTTGGCTGTTGATAATTACTTAACACTTCATAATTAGTAGTTTCCCCGCATTAATTGGTGTCGTATTTACATTAACTGTTTGAACTGAAATTGAATATGGTGTGTGCTGAAATAACGTACATATCAACCACACCCTACATAGTTGTATTATTTAATATAAAAATCACTGAATTGAAAAGCTTCATGTGCTCTAAAGCCTTCAAAATCCCACCATATCTCCTTTACATTAAGGGACTTCCAGACGTACTGTCCAGTACCATCCGCCCTTTTTCTTAGATTACTCTTACTAAACGCTTCTCCTGCAGATTTATTAGCGCACTTCGTAAGTCTGAAACTCCGCCAGCGTCTGTATGTGCAAAGTAAGGCAAAGCAAAGAGTGTAAGGCTTCGAAGCAAGACTAAACAAGCATTTTCTGGGCACGCTTGTTCCTTAGTAGACCCCTCCGTTTTCACTGCGGTTCAAATCTTGACTTTTTCTGGTTCAATACTTTCATTAAATTATATCACGTTAGCATTGCCATTCAACGTGGCAATGCTGTCAGTCTTCTGGGCACTTTTCCGGATGACAGCGATGCGGAGGAGTACTTTGACGCCTAAGTGCCCTATTGTCGTCATTGTAATATATATTTAGGTACTTACTTTCAGTCTTAATTTTTATTAACATGAACTATAATGTAGATTTTAAAATAGTACCTATAGAACATTAGTTTTAGTATATGCGAAACCCGAAACACGTGTCTAGTATTTTTATGTAAAGAATCTATGTACAAAATTACAAAACTGTATCATGAAAAATCACAAAGCTAATGCTTGTTCGGTTACCTATTTGTCCCTACTAAAACACGGTCACAGCGGGCGCCGCCAGCGCCTTCTGCGTCGACTGACGCTCATTGATATAATTTGGCAATAAGTACCTAACCGTACGGTAATTGTATTGTAATTAACAGGTGATAACATTTTCCATCACACTCGCCGTATGATTGCGGATAGGTACTTAGTGTCGCTCGGTGTCCAACTTGCAACCTTTTTAAATATTTTTGGGACAAAATATAACATGTTTTCAAAAATATTGGAATCGATTCAGTTACTTATTCTAAACAAACTATATTCAGGTTTCGCATATACTAAAAATAATGTTGCATAAACAAAAACAATACATAACTCATATCGTTCATTAATCCGATTCGTGAAGTATATATGGAAAACGCAGTAAATAAAAGTGTTTTCCTCTGTTTACGGTCAATAAAGCTGTTGGAACCGGCGGCGTCGCTTGATTTCCAGCGCCGATGCACATTGCAAGGGATTGAAGTAAATGTGAGTGAAATTTTGAATAAAAGCAGATCTCATAAATACAACTGAACGCGCTACACGCGCGCGCGCGGTCAGCATATTGCAAACTGCGTTCAATAACTGTCGAGCTTCGAAATTGCTATGGAATATTGACACTGCACCCTTTTTTTTCGGATAGGAAATCATCAAATGACCCCCCTTGCTCTGGACGGAGCGGAAGGGAGTGACAGACTTTTACTGACTAAAACCCATCTATATTCCTTCTTTGCCCATGTTCCTTCTTTGCCCATGTTCCTTCTTTGCCCATGTTCCTTCTTTGCCCATGTTCCTTCTTTGCCCATGTTCCTTCTTTGCCCATGTTCCTTCTTTGCCCATGTTTCTTCTTTGCCCATGTTCCTTCTTTGCCCATGATCCTTCTTTGCCCTGACACTGCACCCTTGAATAGCGTTAATCTGTAGTAAAAATCAGTATTAATTGTGCCATAATTATCTACCTACAGCGCAACAGAAGCAGCTGCATAAAAATAGTAAAGCATAGCGTAAGCATAATTAGCTTTTAATGTTCCCACTGCTGGGACACAGGCCTCCTCTCTCAGGATCATTCTCTGGCCCTTATCCCAACTTATTTAGGGTCGGCGCAGCATGTCTTCTTCTTCCATACTTCTCTATTACTTGTCATCTCAGGGCAACTCTCTATGAAATAGTATAATGGGTGTATAAATGCCCTTAATAAAGCCGAAAGGTACTTGTTCGCCCCATCATTGCGATATTTTTTTTCGTACTAAAACATTCCTAGGAGCCTTCTGTTTACGGAGAAAATGGGGGTGGAAGGTCCAAATTTTACTCAGGTTTTTTTTAATACAAAATTTTAGTGTTTTAACTTTACTTTAAATACCTGCTAGACCCGTATACTATTCAATGAAACCATCAGTACAGTGTTTAGAGTGCGTTATATTGAGTCCTAGAGAAAATCGTGATTTTTTGTCTCAAAAAAAAGACGTTTCCCAGCAATAATTTTTGCGTAGTTACTTAGTTTGATGAACAGAATGCTTGGTTGACAGCTTCGTGACGGGCCCGTTTACAGCTTAGTGTAATAAAAATAGTGTAAGTTATGAATATTGTAATGTTATTTCGATAACAATAAACTTGATGGCTTTTACGACTTGAGAAAACATCGACATATCTCTTACAACTTTTCGGAATCATTTTCTTTAAGTGATGGTAAAACAGAAACTATAAAAGCGACTTGAATTCATAATGTTTATGTTTAAAAGCCGAATTTAAAGAATTCATCAGATTTCACGGATTATTATGAGCCTGATGAGTCCCACTGCAGTGCAAAGGCCTCCCTTCCGTCTTTCCATTTATCTCTGTCTTCGGCTATTAGGGCCCAATCCTTTTGACAAGAGTCCAGCTCGTCACGCCATCTCCTTCTGGGCCTACCGCGTCGCCGGGTTCTGTTGTTGGGAACCTAATCTGTTGCCACTTTGGCCCACTTTCGTTGCGACATGCGTGGCCAGCCCAGTTCCATTTTAACTTGGCGGCTGTGTTGCAAACGTCTGCGATTTGGTGCTTGAAGTATATTGTACAGTTTACGGTCAGAAATGTTGACTCCTAGTATACTTCGTTCCATTTCACGGATACCTACTGAAAATGATTAAATACTTTTATACTATCCAATAGTTTTATAATCGACGCTCTTTGCAGAAAAATCTCGTTGAGTAAATACAAAAAGATATTACTTCAGGTGCAATTTCCTTGTTCATTTTTATCTCGGTACATTTCGCAGAACTGACATAACAACAGCTTTTCCGCATTCTCTTTCAGAATATAAGATAATGTCACGTCGCCGTCGTTATAAAAGATGGAATTATTCCGTATTTGTATCAGTTATCACACTTATATGAAGACCAGCTTTTGTAGGCAGCTTCGTAGAGGTCGAATTACTCAACGGAAACGAACCTACTATTGAGATTTAAACACCTTCCGTCAATCCGGCCCGGCCGGCCTTTCGTCCGGCTTTTTTTAATTTCGGGGGAAACCTTCAAAAGGCGTCCGGTTTTTGGGGTTGACCGGGGAGGTGGGATTTTTGTTTTTATATTGATGTAAAAAATATTTATGCTGTCTTGGCTTCCGTACGTTTTTTCATGGGTGACCACTGAAAACCAGCACTGAGCTGTGGGCCCCCCATAGCACACTGTGGGCCCCCCAAAGCACACTGTGGGCCCCCCATAGCACAGCATCATGCTGAGTGGTAACCTGCTTGTCGCAGTCACGACGTGCAAGCTGTTAACTTTTTTCTATTTTTGTTCCGTCCTGTTGAATTTATAGTTTATTGTTTATTTTTTTGTAATTTTGCATTGTTTATTTTTTTGTAATTTTGCATTGTTTATTTTTTTGTAATTTTGCATGATGCACGTCATATCCCTGCGACAAATAAATATTTTTTCTTTCATTCTATTTTTGCCTCACTAAAACCGGGTGGTTTGTACAGCGGTGGAGAGGATGCACCTCGCATATGAAACTTTTAACCAGCTTGGAGTCTCGAGACGGCTGAAAAAGAAGAGAATGCACAAATACATTCTCTTCTTTTTCAGCCTTATATTTTTTTGTTTTTAATATTTTTTGTTAAATTAAATAATTCTGTATCTCCCAACGGTTTAATGTCCTCAACCCATCTTTAATTTTAAATCGTGTGTTGATTGAATAACTTTAACTCTGGTAAGGGTGTTATTTTTGGGCGATGGGTCCGGAGGCGGTAGGCGTGCGCGTCGAGCAGCTGATCTCGTCAACATTTATTATCTTTATTTCTTCTTTATTTACCAATTTTTTCTGACATGAAATGACACTTTGTATCAGATCAATACGTTGTGCGGTTTTTCTTTCTTAATCGTTATTTTTTTTGCATTCTGGTATTTCTGCTTTGATGTGTTTATAAAAACTGCTATTGTAAAAACGTTAGTATGGTTCCAAGCTTCGGGTATAATTTTTAACTATTAAAATTTAAGTAAATTAGGTAAATCAGATCTAAAGACGTTTGTTTGACGTCAGTGTTGCCAAGTTATTATATGCACTTTTATCATTAGGCAAATACTGTGCAAGTGCTGTACACTGGCTATAAGTGACGGATTCACTGTACCTCAAATTGTTTGTGATTTTTGTTTATGAATGTTTTAGTGAGTAAATCGTCGCCATTTAAATATAATGTAGTTTTATACACAGGCCCCGTTTTCTTAGAAATAAAAACCGAATTGATTCTCTGAAAAAAAGAATATTATATTAAACAATGCTTTGGATAAATGCTTTATATTATGTAAGATTGCTTATGTGAGATGCACCTAATTACAAATCTTACCAGAAAGGTGAAACAACATTTAAAACTATTATTTCACAAATTCCTTTGTCTGAACACAGATAACAAACCCTCCAACGGCTCCGACCTGTGTGTCATCTTTCCATAGATATCTTTACTACCACAGCTTATACATGAAACGACATTAAGTGAATGCGCGACAAATTCAAATTAAATTAATTCTCATTAAACAAAAATAAAAAAAATGTCCTATGTCCAAACGAAGGTTCTACTTCGGGTTTGAGATGTCTTTATTTTCCATAAAAAAATTCACTAACATGAGAAATATTTAACTAGTTTAAAAACATTATTGATTGAACGTACAGTTCTAACAAAAAAAAAAAATACAAAATATTCTAAAAGTCAAAAGTAATCGGTAATAATTTAACACAGCTAAAATGAAAACATACACGGAACACGCGCAACTAGATGTGGTATGTAATGTACTAAGGTGCGCTCGCTTTAAACATAATTAATTTTAAGCGTTTCTTAACTACTGACAAGGATTTTGCATTTTTGATTTTGTCATTTTACTTGTGTAACTAACCGTCGAAATAACCGCTGAACATTAGGCGACCCCCAAATAACACGGGCAAAGTCAGGAAGATGATGCATCCCTACGGCTTTCGCTCTGAGTACCTACATACCATCTCTATAAAGAGAAAGTTATAAAACCAACGTTTCAAATTTTATGAACAACTTACATCTAACTGAGCGAAGGAAACTTTCATCAACTCATGAACTATAAACACAAGTTTCCGCAGTGTATTTCCGTCGAAAAATATGAAAAAGTCCTTTAATAAACGTTATACGGTATATTAAATTTAATATCAACTTGAATTCAGAGATTTATAACGTTTTGAGCACACTTTGATGTCGTTCTCCAAAATGGTTATCATTTTATGAATATTGGTGCTCAACATAAAAATTTTATATCGAAAAAGAAACGTTTTTACAAAACAGTAGATTTCGATTTTTGATAAGCGCTAGGAATATTTTATAGTTTTGGGGGTTTTGTTGCTTTTATTAAATTTTCGGTGTTCCCAAGTTCATATGGCCCTAATCTATTTAAGTCGCGAGTTAATAGGCTTCTTTTGGGTTAGCTCGTTCCATCGTCGACCTCATCTCTGTCGTCGGGACTAGATTGAGGTCAAGAGTAAGCAAATATAGTATAAAAAATGTATAAATGTCATTAAAATTGTATTTTATTTTTAATTTTTGTTTGTTTCCTCGGTACAAACCGAAAAAAAAGACTATCAATGAAAATCTGCTCTTTGTATTGACATTAAAATGACTATAGACGTGTTTTGTTTGATTAATAATACAGCTATGTTAACATTTAATCTATTAAGCATGAACTCATTAATTACGCCGCTTGAACTGACTAAACAAATTACAGTTTAAACTCAAATTGCTAATTGATTGGTAAATCTCAAATTCATTGAATTAAGTATTGAGCCACAACTATAGAACTATAGAATATTTTGCACCAAATTAATGACTAAACATTGAATTATTGTAATAGGTCATAACTTGATGCGGAGAATGAGAGACATGCAGTGAGGAAAGGTAGGAGTATCAAAATGTAGATCACTATAAGAGTTAGATAGGTACCAACCCATAGATGTGGAGAGACCTTCAAACGGACGATGATTGGATTGTATTACTCGATGCAAAGGCGAGCGAAACGATCTCGGGACTTTGGACACCCCGACTCGGACGGGTTAGGATCGAAGGGGATGGCGGGGTACAGTGAGCGAGCGAAGCGAGTGAACCAAGACCCCGCCATCCTCTTCGTGTTAGGTTACTTTAACAGTGGCGTGCCTAGGGGCCAACAATATAAACCTTGACATCATGAAGAGTAGTAGGTTATAAAGGCAAGCCAAGATTTTAGGTTTGTATGAGTACCGCCACTAAGTATGAATAATTCTATTGTGGCTAGAAAGAATATTTCTGATAAGAGATGTGTAGAAGAAGCTATTCATATGCTGCACTGACCACACAAAAATTGGAAGAAGAGAAATAGAAATAAGAATCAAGTGATTAAGCCTATCTGATTACATTGAAAAGGCGCTCAATTTAAATATTTAGCAGTATTGTATTTTGTAATAATAAGTGATAAGACTATAATAATTATGAAATCGATACACTGGAAACAATCATATTTTAAGAAGCAAATAAATTATGACATTTAAACGACCTATTAAGACGTAACGATACTCAATCATAAAAATATACCAAAAACACAATTTGCCATAAACGTTTATGAGTAATGCTACTAGGTACTTGTATCACACTGCTGTATTCTGATTGGACGATAAAAATCCAATTGTGTTGAGTCGAAGCAGAGGTGTATTACTAAAAACATCACTTTTTATTGCACATCGTAAAAAAATGTCTCCACTTTATAGTTCAACCAGATTTTGTTTCAAGATATTGGAATTTTTGAATGAGTTTTATTCTGCAGAAACTATAAGAATCATATTTTTATTATCACTGATAATGACCGCCTCGTTGGTTGTCACAAGCGCGACTGCTGGGCATAAGGTCCTGGGTTTAATTCCCGAGTCGGGCAAAGTATTATTGGGGTTTTCCATCTGGAATATCTCAGCAGCAGCCACGGAGTCTGGATTTGTGCACGCTTCATGGCAATAGGCTCGCCCTCTATTACACACAGCGCACACAGAAACGAAAACGATTTCAGCTGTAAATTTTTTTTCCTGTTGTATTCTAAATGTTTGTTATGCGTTCTATGTTTATTTTATTTTAATTTATGATAAACTAACTAAATAAATGACTAATTAAAAACTTTTAAAAAACCTAAAATAAACTAACAACAAACTATAAAAGGACATCAAAAAACTCCTCCTCAACGCTGTCAGCTGGTAATGTACCCAAGAGACTGGCGGCGTTGCCACGTTGTATGGCAACACTTAGCCTCTGGCCAAAGTAAAAGCCAGCCCTTGGATTTTACTTTGCACATCCAATGTGCCGAGTTCAGTCAAGGGTTTGGCCATGACCGAAGTGGGCACCAGGGATAGATCCCATTATTTTATTTTCTAATTTTGTATGCACGTCATGTCCCTGCGACAAATAAATATTTTTTCTTTTTTTCTATTTCGGTTTCACTAATAACAGATTAAATACCTACGTCCTAATGATTCCGCTTGATATGAGACAAGTCTGTTTTATTTAAAAACGAAACGTTATTGGTTCCGCCCTTGCGTTCTATAAAAAAGGCTTCGTTCCGGAAATGTAATATGTAAAATTACATTTTACTTCGAAAGTCTTTGAATTTTTTCCACTCCATGGCCGCTTTTAAAACATGAGGTTGTGTTTGTTTGCTATCCATACATTTATACATGTTTGTACATATGTATATTTGCTCGTATGTGTATCGAACAATAGAATTGCTGGAGGATAAAAGCCTGTTACGTAAGGCTTTTAAAATGTGGTTTGCATACGGAGGGTTGGCTTCGTATTTCTTGTCTCTATTTTTATTTTATTTTTGTTACGGCGATTAAAAATGTTTGGGCATTTAACGATGTTTTTCAACCCTGAATTATATCTATTACGGTTGCATTATTTAACTAGCTTATGCCCACGGCTACGCCCGCGTGAAGTTCTATAATTGTCCCACGGGATCATACTACCGGGATAATAAATATCCTATGTGTTAATCCAGGTTATGAACATTGGTTATCTTTTTTCAAAATTTTAATCCAGCCATCCTTAGAAACTTTCGCCTTTAAAATATTAATAGTAGGAAGTAGGACTTTAGAAAAAAGCGAGAATTTCCGAAAACATAATCGGTTTATTTTCTTAGTGGATGAAGTTTACATAAATGTATAGTGTAAAACATAAGCAACAGCTTAAATGTATACAGCGTAAATGCCAAGGCGTTTGACGTGACCTGAATTTTCAAGACAGCGAAAATCAAATGTATTTTCACAACGAAACTTATGTGCAAAGTATAAAATCCACCCAAGAGAATATTCTATAATATAAATTTTCGATGTAACTTAGAAAAATATGGCAACACACTCAAAGTGGCTTCTCATCTTTACGTTATATTAGTCTATGTTTAAACTTCCTAATATATTTCCACTTAAGTGCACACTGTGCATAATGGAAACATGCCTAGGAAGAAATAAATCCATGCGCAAACACTTCCCATCATTTGCTTCGAAGTGGATACCCAATGGGCCGAAAGGAGATGTGTAGAAAAATGCTTTTATTATTCTGTATTTACGAGTGCTAGCAGTGCCCCGCGGTTTCACCCGCCGCTTCTGACTTGTTTTTTTTTTTGCTCGGCTACTATTGGTCGTAGCGTGGTGTTATATAGCCTATAGCCTTCCTCGATAAATGGACTATCCAACATAAGAGATTTTTTTAATTCGAACCAGTAGTTCCTGAGATTCGCGTGTTCAAGCAAACAAACAAACTCTTCAGCTTTTTAATATTCGTATAGATATTCTTGACAAAGCAATTTTAAATGCACACAAACACAGATACCTGTTTGGATTGAGATATATTATATTAACAGATTTATCTAAAAAAGACATTAATAAAAGAGAAAACACAATTTTGAAGCTAAATAATGTGCTTAGTACCTAAATATTTGGTAACTTTTGTTATGCACTCCTTGCCTTCACCATAGATACCCCGACACTTAAACTTACACGCTATCATCTGTTTACGTGATTTTATTTTGTGCAAGTCAAGGTTCGATCAATTGATAGGAATAAATTGCGGACGCGGAAACCAAATTCTGGCAGAAAATGTACTACCGTATCTGTCCGCACTAGTAAACAAATAAACATCATACATTCGTCAAGTGAGTTCGTTTGATTCACAATAAAAGGATTCTATGCTACGAGAACATTACGGTATCCTGTGCTTAAATCATAAAAAAGTATAATTTTTCAAGTAGGAGATCTATACTTAAACTAAACATTTAAAAACGAAAAAAAGAAAATACATTTTTTTGGCGCATGCCACAAGCGCACACAATATAAAACAAAAATAATACAAAAAAAACAGAAAAAAGAATAACTTAAAACTAAACAAAAAAATGTAGGTAGCACTGTGTGCCTTATAGCTGCGCCAAATAGGATCAGTTCAGCAAAATGCCGGGCAACTAGTGCCTGACGCTGGTTTTCAACTGGACCTGGATTAGAGAGGTCACGGATGTATAATTGAGAGTAAAAGCTTCCCAAACACTATATATTACAGTTTCACTCTGCTTGTGTTAGTTTCTTTAACAGTTAGAGCAGAAAAATAAGCGATAAAAACTACAACAGCGATACATAACCGTGAAGCAATAAAAATCGATCCTTTCTCGAATTCTCGCCCAATGGTCCGAAAAGTTGTTTTGTAGAAAAAAAACTCGGAATTTCCTTAGAGTTTAAACGGCTGGAGCAGAACTATTCATATTTTTCATGGTTTTATTTTCTCATTAGCGAGGGATTGGTTCACCCAATTGGCACCTCGTTTATACGCCTGAAAGTCGGTTCAGTTCGAACCAATTTCAATAGAGTAATGGCAGCTGACAGGTTCGATTTGTTTGAAACTTGCAGGTACGGATTTTATAAATGGCTGTTTGCTGTTTGGTGTACGGATAATCTGGAATGAAAGGCTGGAGAACTCAATTTATTTGAGGAGTTCATTCAATCATAGAAGCAGAAAAAATAATGATTCGAATAAACGAAATGGTTACTCAAATTAATAGTAGGTTATTACTAGTTAATAGTTAATAGTGAGGGGCTAACTAATAACAGCTATACGGGTCGATCTTCATGTTAAGCCGCGCTTGCCTAGGTCGGTCCAAGATGGGTGACCACCCTTTACATACCAAGTTTTCTCCGCGGCTCGGAAAGCTTGTTAAGCCGTTCATCCCGGCCGGCATTTGTAGATCTATGACAGTTGTTACAGGTAGTCAGTGGTTCGAAAGTCTGACAACCTGTCTTACAAAGGGGTACGGTAGTACCCAGTACTAACTGGGTTAGATAGACTGTCGCTCCATGTAAAATACTGGTATTCAGCTGCATCAGGTTAGACTGGATGCCTACTAAGGCTAGGCAGATGATGAACCAACCTAGGTAATAGTGAGATCCGTATAACGTCACAAAAAAAACGTAACAAGAACTATCTTAATGAACAGCGATAGCACCAATACTATGTTATCTCATAAATCTATCTTTATCACAGGGTACTTTTCCAGACAAACTAAAAACATCAGTTGTAAAACCGATTTATAAAAAAGGGGATAAAACAGAACCTAACAACTATAGGCCGATCGCCCTCATACCTACACTAGCCAAAATTATTGAAAAAGTTATGTTTAAACGGTTAACATCTTTCCTTAATAAATTCAATATACTCAAATCCGAACAACATGGTTTTCAGAAAGGAAAATCTACTACACTAGCCGCCTTTAAACTAATAAAAAAGGTGTCAGAAAATGTTGATAAAGGTATTAACACCTGCGCAGCGTTCTTCGACATGAGCAAAGCGTTCGATTTTGTCGATCATGATATTTTGCTACAAAAAGCCTATGCATACGGTATTCGCGGTATAGCACATAAATGGTTACAAAGCTACCTCACAAATAGGCAACAATATGTAGAAATCAACAATGTGAATTACGAGAGTATAGAATTAGCTTATAAATCGAAACTCGCATATAACAGAGTCGGAGTCCCACAAGGTAGTATTTTAGGCCCACTTCTATTCCTACTCTACATCAACGATTTGCCTAACGTGACAAATCATCACTGTACCCTTTTTGCAGATGATATATCGTTAGTCATTCCACAAAAATCTAATACTACATTTGATGAATACAATAAAGAAGTTAACGAAGCTGTTCAAAGCATTATCAAATGGCTAAAGTGCAATAATTTAAAAGTTAATATAGACAAGACTAGAATAATTCAATTTTACAATAGAAAACAATGTAATTACAAATTAACTATCTCATACGATAACAACAATATAGCTCAATCCGATAGTATAGTCTTCCTTGGGATGTCATTAGATAGTCAGATCTCATGGAAGTTACACATAAATAAAATCTGTAACAAAATAAACAGGTATGTTTACGCTCTTTGGCGTCTTACACGTATATCCAGCCAAAAAACTGCTTTACAAGCCTATCATGGATATGTAGCCGCCAACCTACGATATGGTATTCTATTATGGGGTGGCTCAGTAGAATTTAATAGAGTATTCTTGGCTCAAAAACAGTGCATTCGCGCACTTTGTAACGTTGATTCTTTAACTTCATGCAAACCATTGTTCCAAAAGCTAAATCTTCTAACAGCACCGTCCATATATATATTTGAGTCTTGTATTTTCATCAAAACACATCAGTACCTATACAAATCCTTTGGTGACTATTGTAATTTTAACACCCGGTATCCTAATAGCTTTCCCTTGCCAAACATAAAAACTGATCTTTATAGAAGAAACTCTTACCCCATGTCAATTAAGTTATTTAACAAATTACCTAGTGAACTGAAAGACCTACCCATTACTATATTCCGGAAAAAATTGTACGCCTGGTTAGTCAATAAATGTTTTTACACGACCCAGGAATACCTTAGTTATAAGAATAGAAAATTATTGTAAAACCTCGCTATATTCCTATTCTAGTGCAATAATACCTAGTTAAATTATTATCCAACGAAAATAAAAAGAGTATAAATGTATAGTTATGTCATCCATTCCGTTTTATTGTTATTATTTTATATTAAAAGGCTTTATTTTATGTTTCGTATACCAGAAATGGTTATTATGAGGATCCTTAATGTTATATTGTGTAATGTAACATTTATTTATTTACCATCTATGTTGACCCATATTATGCGAATAAATTATTTGATTTGATTTGATTTGATTTGATTTCCTAAATAAACTTTACTCATAATAAACAATTATTCATAATGCCAATTAAACACTATGGCAGAACAATCACGATCCCATAGTCAACCCACTTCAATCGCCCTTCATCATCTCACTGTTCAAATGTAAATGAATCCACTATTATAATGTAAATATTAATAATTGTTCCCGAAATAGTTCCCTCTTCGATTTCAGTTGGTTTTGTATTGTTTTCAAGCAAATACTTGGGAATAACTGTTGTCTTTTCTATTTCAGTGTTTCCTAGATGTTTTTTAAGCAGAACGATTTGTAGGATGAAACGATAAATATAATTTATTGGGTTATCTAATATTACAAGTATCTACAGCTGCTCCATACATTATTGGTCGCGTAACTCGAAAAAGTGTAGGCGGTGATTTTTTGTCGCATATTTTTTTAGGAGCGTTAACGTCTTAAATATGGCATTTCATACCAACTTTAAAGTGATTTTTTTTAGAAATGATTGAACCGATTTTAATGAAACTTCGTACGCATAAGCAGGATACATAAGTCTCAAAACTTGACAGAGAGTATTTTATTTTTGGTTTCAATATTTTATGTTGCATGAGCTTGAATTTTCCAACGCTGAAAATTACTCACAGGTGTTTCAAAATCAAATAAAGAAGCCTTCCTACTATTAAAGGCACCAAGCCTTTGCCTAAGACCCAGCGATCCGTGTGAGCCACAAAATACTCAGAATGTCGAGAAATATGAAATGTTCAAAACATCAACGAACCGCAGTATTTTTCATGAAATTTATTTCGAATCAAAAGCTTGAAAGAATTATTTTGTTCTTGGCTTGTTGGTTAGTGCTATTATTGATTTTCTTTCGATGGCTAGAATTCCTCTTTTGTATTTTTTATATGGCTTTTATTATTTTGATGCAATAAAACCAATTCATGGTGAACCAATAAAATAAAATAAATTAAATATGTGCCATTACGAATCTATAGAATAAACTATTCCTAATCTATCAAATTTTTCAAACTGCCGAATGTCTTTGTCACATTTTTTTATAATAATCATTTTTCCTGATTGATGATTGACAGGGCGAAATGGAAAGGTATGGCGGGAGATCATTGCCCAGCAGTGGGTCATTACCGACGAATAATACTAAAACTATCGAACCAGGACCAAAAATCAGACTACGATAAAACTATGGCGCTTTCGGATTGGCACTATACATAGGCACTAATGGCATAGACAAAATCATTCAAAAATGGAACAGAATAATAATACCATCATCTGTCTAACTATGTTGGGGTCGGCTTCCAGTCTAACCGGATGCAGCTGAATACCAGTATTTTACATGGAGCGACTTCTATCTGACCTCCACAACCCAGTTAGTACTGGGTAACAGAATAATAAAATAATTTATTTAAAATGACAAGTTATTAATCGGAACTTTTAATGAGACGGTGAAACCGGCCCTAATTAAGCTTAGGGCCGGTTTCATCATATATGATTACGATTTTTGACGCCATGTTTTTTCGTATTCTTATATAAACGTATTTCTTTCATCTGACCATCCAATATCCTTTTCATATAAGTAAATTATGTTTTGGCGAATTTTGTGAGGACGGCTCAAGATGGATCTTTTCAATATTTCTCATAAAGCGTAATAATGTGTTGGTCCTATACAAGTTTCTGTATTGAATAACATGATCCTAAGCAAATTTTTAGAATAACATGTCTTGGGTCCTGGTGAATGACTGTACTGAACATAAAACCGATATTTATGTGCCTCTTTCCAAGTGGAAAATGGGGGAAGTACCTATAGAGGAAACATTAACGTAATAAACGTCAACAGTATTTAAAAATAGGGTTAAAAGCGTCGTAAACATGTATTGTTAGTTGGTTTTTGGGGAAATTGTTTGTCGTATAAGATTTTAAACTATCATGGTCACTAACATTATTATTAATACTAGAACGAAATAATATCGGGAACTCATAGAAAACAGTAAACATGGTAAATATCCCGTTTCTAGTATTAATAATATTGTTTGTCTTGTTTTTAACCGGCTTCCTTCAAAAAGGAGGAGGTTCTCAATTTAGTCGTATTTTTTTTTAATGTTTGTTACCTCATAACTCCGTCATTTGTAAACCGATTTGAAAAATTCTTTTTTTATGTTACGGATATATTTCCTAATTGGTCCCATAGAAATATCATAAAAATCGGTTCTGTAATTTGGTTTTTTCCTCAAGTTAATGATAACGCGACGTCGCGTAAAGTGGCCTGTTATGCTAAGGCCATTCACGCGGCTTCGCGTAATGGGGTACCTCACAATTATGTACGACGAATTTCTTTTTTAAAACTTCTTGTTATAATGTAAAAATTATTTCATGACAAGAATTTGTGTGATCTACAACTAAAAAGGGACAGTTTATAAAAAAAATAAAAAACTTTCTGCGGAAAAAACCGACTTCCAAAAGAACACTAAAAATCTCTAAAATAACTTGACTTTCGAAAGTCGGTGATTTTGTTTGTTTCATTGACTTTTTGCCACCGACTTCCGAAAGTCAAGCTATTTTAGACTTTTAGAGTTTTCGCAGAAAGTTTTTTATTTTTTTTATAAGCTGTCGCGTCTTGATCGCGGGATGATTCATTCCGCGATCATGGCGCTTGCAACAGCGTCCAAATATCGGGAGCCCATAATAATTGAAAATTACGGAAGATATCCCTTAATTGACAGTGTAAGTTTAATTGAAATCTGACTTGTACTTAAATACTGGATGTCCTTACGAGAAAAAAAGGCATAAAAACTTTCTTTTTGAGATAACATAAAAATTTGTTTGGATATTGTTGTCCAAACAAATATTTAAAAAAAAAAAAACATTTTTTTTCAAAAATTTGTTTGGAAAACAAATATCATTGTTCTGTATAAGTAAGCCTTACTCTACACTTCCATTTCATAGACCACCCACTAAGGTATATTTTTCTTATCCACTCTCGACAACCCACATAAAACCATCACATAGTTTGCAGCCGTTTACGATCAATCGATTTCCGAAAATGGCGATTACGAGCTGATAGTAGATATCTACTATTCGAAACGATGCGTGCTCAGTAGAGATCTTGTAATAAAACCCTAAGGGAACATTAAGGAACCAATCTTGAATTATGTTGGGCGAGAGGAAATATGAAATAGGATTTATGGGAAACATTTCTCAAATGTAACAGTCCTCCGGTTTCTGAGTCTCTGATTGGTAAATCGGCTGTCAACTTCAGGTGTGATTGGTTGGCGGAAATAGCAACAGCCAATTGAATTACTTGTCATGAGATTTGATCACAGATTATTTGTAGACTTCCTGAAACTTAAGGCATGAATTTGAAAGTCGCAAAATTTTGAACCACAACAGCCAAATATAAATGTAAAAAAAAAACTGTAAATAAATAAAATTGAAGTTTCTGTTTTTAATATCAAAATAACAGCTTTTTAATGAATGCATATGAAAGTATGTACGGTACTTATAATATATAATTTTTTTTTTTTTGTCGACCTGTCTGTCTGTTTTGGCTAATCTCCGAAACGGCTAGACCGATTTTGGCGTGACTTTTACTGACAGATAGCTGATGTTATAAGGAGTAACTAGGCTACTTTTATTTTAGAAAAAGGATTAGGGTTCCGTGCAATAAAATAAAACCCTTGAAATTGTTAGCGAAATCCTAATCAAATACATACGAGTAAGTAATATTTATATAATAATTTCACGCGGACGAAGGTAATAGCCAGTTTTAACATAATTTCACAAAAGAATTTTGTAACAATATATTTAGTAGGCTTCAAGTGAACGACTTGAGCCCGTTAAAGTCACAAATGACGTGCAAAACCCACCGTTTCAGAATATTTTTCTTCTCCCAAAAGTTAATGGGCAACCAACTCCAAAAGACGGCATACCAGCAACATGCCATCCATAAATCATAAGTACCAAACGGTAATTGATTTGGAAACTTTAAGGTACTTTGGTACCAATAAACTAAAAGTGTCGTTCGAGCCGCCATCTTAGTTTTAAACAGCTTTACTGTATACATTTAGAAGTTCGCTTTGAGTACGGTGTCCCCAATCGTGTTTGAAGTGGGACTGTCCCGTATCTGTCACTGGTAACTTTTCTTTTATTGAGTTTCTTTTTATTGATGCCTATTTCAGTTGGAGTGAGATTTCTTTTCTACTTGTTATGTTACAAAGTTCGTCCTTTACTGACGAGTTTGTTCACATTTACATGAGTGCTCGGTATTTTTCCTTGTCATGTAATTTGTGACTTTGAATATTTGTCAGTCATGCAGAGAATGGCTGTGACGTTTCAGTTTCCGCTCATTGGTCAGACTTTGTTAGGAATTTACCCAAAAGATCTGAGTTAGCATGACTTTGGTCACTTAAAATTGACCGAATGGCTGTTAAAAATGTTTGTCCTTGCTTGAATAATTATAAGTATTAAATTTCTTAAAAAAAATTAGCTACCCATGAAACACAAACAAAAATTGACTCTTTTTCCACTGGATTTAGCATCGTCATCTACCGCTAGAGGATTTTTTGTAAAATTATAAACACACAAAACATGGTGTTCCTACATCATGATCACCAGTACACACAGCGCTAATTAGTTGCTTAACTTTGCTAAAACGCTGAGCTAATTTTCACACTGGCAGAAATTATAAACGGAAACATACACAAATGGACCCTTATTTACTTAAAAATACGGCATTTTGAAAATAAATAATTTGATTTTGACTTTAATGAGATGGTCAGTGGTATTTGTTTTGAAAATGTTCTTTGAAATGGGACTTAAGGGAATTTTCTGCGTAGCATAATATTATACATGAAGCGACTGCGGTCTGGCTTCCTAAACCTATTTACTGGATTGTGAAAAATGAAGTTACTGGCATTTTTATTTCTTATAATACAAGGTGGCGCCAAAAATACGACAATAATTGAAAAAAACTGGCAATACTAGTCATAGAAATATTATTAAACTATCAAAAATCCTTAAATCGAAATTCAAAAAAGTTTATAAATGTTGGTACACTAATCTATAGTAAGAGCGGCAACAGCGCAGTGTCATAATAATATAGTGACGTGATCTTTTGGCGCCATTATTATCAATGCTCAAAAAATAGAATTAAATCAAATCACAGATTATTTATTAATCAAATTGGAGGTAGTGGTGGGTGAAAGGTGAGGTTTGAATAATTCCCGATAATAGTGGAAGGAAGTTTATTTTAAACACTCGCAAAGTTCACATGAAAAATACCAGAAGAGATAGGTAGAATTATGAAAAGAATGAAAACTCACAAGCGTGGAGGTTTTATACAGGATTTAAATATATATGAAAAAGTTTGTCCATGTTTGGTTGTTTGAATGTACCTGATAAAATAAATAAATATAGTAGGTCACTACAAAATTAGTAACTCTTCACGGCGCTTGAGCTCGACGAAACAGCGCTCACGGTTATGGCGCGTAGCCGGGGCACATTGACGAGCCCGGAGATGGTGGGTGTGTCTCTTGAACTTTGGCCCAACGTCTGGTCAGCATTGGTGACTTATTTTATGACGTATTTTCGTTATTTTCCATATATTCAATTCAGGGTCCTGTTTTATGAAGTCCAGTATCGGTATTTTTTTTCTTCTTATCATTGTATATTATTGAAAATTATTTTTTGTTGAGTTCAATTTAAGCCATGTGTTTTTTTTTTTTTTCAAAGATAGGATAGTTCACGTCACAAGAAGAAATCTTGTGACGTGAGGTCTGGTGACGTCGCTGGCCACAGCGTTGGTCCATAACGACCAATCCACTGCTGTCCGACAAACGCTCTCATGCAGATATCACTGAATGAGCTAGTGCTCCGTCTAATTCGTACCACATCTGCCTGTGCACATCTAGCAAAGCTCGTCCGTGTACTCGGAAACGGGTCCATTGAGGTCTTCCAAAAACTATAATAATAATAAATTTAATTGTTAGGAGGTTCCTCTCTCTGGAGCCCTGACCGCCGGTAGCTTGGACCCTGTTCCCGATACCGGCGGACCACTATTTTTAAATATTTTTAAATGTTTTTTTATATTGTTTTATATTAGAATATTTAAAAATGTATGTAATTTGTGTTAAAATAAATAAAGGAAATAAATTTAATTTTTTAAACTAGGTAAACCTGTATCTTAGAGACAGTGACTTTTCAACATTTTAATTGCCAAAAATAAAAACCGGAATTATGGTATTCCTATGTAAGCCAATCCACACATTGGCAGCAAATCTGTACTGGTGCGAAGTGTCCCATGCTAGATGCGTGTTCACGCAGCTCCAGTACCGAAGATTCGTTGCTTCCAAACCATTCCTTGTGAATGTACTTTCGTCAGTCCACATCACCGACAGGAAGTCAGGGTTCTCTGAATATTTTGTTTCTATCCACCGACAGTAAAAGTATGGAAGAAGAAGACATGCTGCGCCGAGATAGGGGCAGTAGAATGACGATGATGCACAAGAAAAAGTAAAACTAACAAAATGTGTGTGTGTGTGTCTTTAATGTGTAAAAGACGCGACCAATTTACAAAAAGTCTTTAATGTGTAAAAGACGCGACCAATTTACAAAAATATATCTAAGATTTTAAACAGCCATGGTCACTAATATTGTTATTAATACTAGAAACAGGATATTTACCATGTTTACTGTTTTCTATGAGTTCCCGATATTAACGAACAAGAAAGAGGGTAGACCGATTTGTCTGCTCATAAACACCCACCCGCAATAACTTCAGTTTATCCGTGATCGTGGTGCTTGCAACAGCGCCGAAATATCGGGACCTCATAGAAAACAGTAAACATGGTAAATATCCCGTTTCTAGTATTAATGATGAAAATATATCTTTCTCATTTATTGTGCATCGATATTTTAAAACCACGCCATATCTTACTTGATGTTTAAATATTTACCATGAGGTCAATGGTCAATTAGGTCAATTATTTCAAAAGACTCACATGCATGACGCAACCAACCGGTTACGTAAGTAGCTTCAAAACCAAGAGACTCCTACGTGTCCTATCACTAGAACATACTAAGCTAATTAGTTTCGAACTTCACTAATTGCTCGATTAATTTTCACAGGACGCTCATAACTCGTGTGCTGCTGATGGGTTGGTTGCACAAACTTATACAGATGTAGTTAGTCATTATACATCTATACTTAGAACAAGACAGTGGGGCTTTTGGCTAATTAATAATAATAATTTTTCTCAAGAGCCCTGACCACCGGTAGTTCGGACCCTGTTCCCGATGCTGGTGGGCTACTATTTTTTATATTTTTAAATGTTTTTTATTACTTTTTATAGAAATATTTAAAAATGAAAATTATTATGTAAAGAAAATAAATAAAGGAAAAATAATTTGTCTTCGATGAAAGATAAAAGACTTTCTTCTAAAATAGGGGAAGGGGGGAGGTGCAAGGAACTTTCTTTTTTTTAATTTTGCTTTGTCCACACAAATTCAAGTGACGGGTTCGGAGGTGTTGGGCGTGCATGGCGGCGAGCCGCTGATCACGTTAGCATTTTGTCTTCAGTTCTTAAATTTTCTCATCCATTGCAAATTTTGTATCGTTTTGATTTTATTTGATAGGTTGACAATATCTGTCTGCCACTGCCTGGATATTTTTTTTAATCTTTTTCCAACATTATTTTGGGGAACTCTTTTTAGGACAGGAGTGGAATTTTGAATGAATTAAGACCAAGATCCCCAAAATTTTGACTGTCACAATCAAGATACCGCTATGAAGCGTACAATTTAATTAAATATTCTGATTAAATTTCTAACAAGTAGAAATAATAATTATTCGTCAGTGTCCGAATCCACCGATGTAGCACTGCGTTTTGATAGCAACCGATGTCGCTGTCTAGTCGAGTTCGCCCGAACCTCACCCGACCCGCGCTAAAGGCCAAATGAACAGCGCGTCTCGCTACGGGCCCGACCCGACACTCGGCCGACCCGAGCCCGCTTTCCGTGTGATTTTTGCTTAAAGGATATCAAACCAAATAAAATCATTGACAAAATACCCGCACAAAAACAGACATCGGTCTACTTTCTCGCATTTACCTAAATACCTAACTACCTCTACTTAATCTTAATCTCGACGACAAACATAGTAAACATTTGGTACCAAAGAGCTTTTGCTTTTAATACGTTTTCCGGGAAAGCTTTTATTTTTCTGTAGGTTGAGTTAGAATATAAATAATGAAGATCCCAAGGCAACGGAAATAGGGATGTTTCCTGTGTAAAAAAATAAGATTCTATTAAGTCCGTCAGTTAGATTATCGAAAAATATTGGATACGTATTTTTTGTTTTATCAAATCAATAAAAATTGACGAAGATAAAACGCATCAAAGATCATGAGTGGGGGCATGTGACGTCACTTTTCGGTAAAAAGTCAGTACACTTTACTTACAAGTATGACGCCACACGAGTTTTCTACGCACTGTTTCGTCTTCATTTTTAGTTTTTGTGAAAAAAGAAAAAAATACGTGTCCAATATTTTTTGGAAATCTATCTGACGGACTAATTTGATTTTTTCAGGAAACATCCCTATTGTAAATTTCTTAGGATAGTGGTTCTGACAGGCATTGGTAGATAAGAAATGAACGAGAAGCATGTGATTTATTATTTAAAAGAGATTTTGTACCAGCCTCATTATCATCATCCACAGCCCGACTTCTTTAAAGAACGGCATGACTGGTATCAGTTTTGTCTGATACCAATATATGGACTTTTTTATCATTGAGTTGATCCCAACCTGTTTACCACTGTGGACAGGGCCAAGATCACTTGAAGATGGGTGTTGGCCCACTCCACCGCACCCCGCCTCCCCTCCAAGATGATCGCGTCTTGGGCGTTGGTGCAGCGTCTTATCAGACATTGTCTTACAGAGTGATGGGTTCTATGACAAAGAACTGTGCTTATATGAGACACACGGTCCACAGTCGAATCTGACAGGATTAAAAGGCGTTGGAATAGGAACAAACTGTACACCTTTAACCCCGCTCTCTTCAGTAGCCCCTCTTGCCGATGCTGCATATCCTCCCCTGCCGCGCTCATATCCGGTCTATATAACATCAATGAGCCCCTCAGTTGAGACACAGCTCCTAGAATCTTTTCTCTGATCTTGAGGATTATGGTATCCAAGTCGGCAGAGAGCTCTCCAACCAGCCTCACCAACGGATGAAGCAGATTAAAACACGAAAACGTATTCAGAAGAGACTGTCTTACATGGTCGCTGTTCCAGGATACTGCTGACTGTGTGCTGATGATATTAGGTGACAATTCAGGCTCCAACTGCTTGAATGAGGCCATCATCTCCTTTTGGGCACACACAGTCTCTTCAACCCCGTTACCTAGTAATATCCAGCTTGAACATGGTTCAAGCTGGATATTACTAAGGTACTTCACCTACTGCTGGTCATTGGCCTCGACCATATACCATAATCGGGCTGTTACCACTAGGCCAGCACTGTAACATCAATGAAAATCAGCCAGCTTACCGACCTATACTGACTCTTCAACCGATGACAAATAAATTAAACTTTATTTCAAAGAAAACGCAAGCTTTTTAAAATGCAAAGAAGAAATTTAACATGTCTTGAACGCTATTTAGTTTCTTGACCCAGTTTCGATGTTATTTTATCACTAAGTAACTATATTAATTAACTGCTTAGCGGGAGTTTGGAGATCGTACTTTAGACTGTACTGTAGAAGCAAATAAAAGGCGTTTTAGTTATTAAATTCAGGTATTTATTTAGTTTGAACTTTTTGTTATTCTTCAAATTATGAAATTAGAGAATGTCCCCTTATAAGGTTTTTTTGAAATTCAAATTTTCTTACGTTTTTTGCAATTTAGTAAGTTTCAGGCTATATGTGAAACAAAATATGATTAGCGACCGTAACACGTATCATTTCAGCCGAAAGACGTCCACTGCTGGACATAGGCCTCCCCCAAGTGTCGCCACATTGACCGGTCCCGTGCGTCTCGCATCCAGCGGATCCCTGCAACCTTTACAAGGTCATCGGTCCACCTAGTGGGAGGCCTTCCAACGCAGCGTCTTCCGGTTCGCGGTCGCCACTCCAGAACTTTTCGGCCCCATCGGCCATCCGTTCTGCGAGCAATGTGCCCTGCCCACTGCCACTTAAGTTTGGCTATTCTTCGGGCTACGTCGGTAACCTTGGTTCTCTTGCGGATCTCCTCATTTCTGATTTGATCACGCAAGGAAACTCCGAGCATAGCCCTCTCCATTGCCCTTTGGGTGACTTTCAGCCTTCTGATGAGGCCCATTGTGAGCGACCACGTTTCGGTCCCGTATGTAATCACTGGCAACACACACTGGTCATAGACTTTCGTCTTGAGACACTGCGGTAAGTTGGACGAGAAGATACCACGCAGCTTCCCGAACGCTGCCCAGCCGAGTCGGATTCGACGATTGACCTCTTTCTCGAAGTTAGACCTACCTAACTGGACCGTTTGTCCCAGGTAGACATAATCGTCTACAACTTCGAGTGTAGAGTCTCCGATCTTGATAGGAGTGGGTGTTACATGGGCATTCAACATGACTTTGGTTTTGTCCATGTTCATTTTAAGACCCACTCTTTCGGAAGCTCTACTGAGGTCATCGAGCATTGTACTGAGGTCCTCCATGGTCTCAGCCATGACCACTATATCGTCGGCAAACCGAAGGTGAGAGATATACTCGCCATTGACGTTGATGCCTAGCCCTCTCCAGTCCAGAACCTTGAAGACATCCTCCAGTGCAGCGGTGAACAGTTTCGGAGATATGACGTCTCCCTGTCTCACACCTCGCTGCAGAAGGATAGGTTCCGAGGTCTGGTCCTGAAGTCGGACTGACATGGTGGCGTTTTTGTACAAACTCTTCAGCACCTCGATGTACCGATAGTCGATTTGGCACCGTTGGAGAGACTGCAGTACAGCCCAAGTCTCGATCGAATCGAAGGCTTTCTCGTAGTCCACAAACGCCAAGCAGAGAGGCAGGTTATACTCTTCGGTCTTCTGTATAACCTGGCGCAGCGTATGTATGTGGTCTACGGTGCTAAAGCCTTTTCGGAATCCGGCTTGTTCGGGAGGCTGAAAATCGTCAAACCTGCGCGCGAGACGATTCGTGATGACCCTTGAAAACAGCTTGTAGACATGGCTTAGAAGTGAGATGGGCCTATAGTTCTTCAGCCGGGCATTGTCGCCCTTTTTGAAGAAGAGTACCACCACACCCCTGCACCATGCCTGCGGCGTTTTCCCCTCGAGTATGACGGAATTAAACAGCTTCTGAAGGGCCTTAAGTATCGGTTTTCCACCTGCCTTCAGGAGTTCGGCCGTAATTCCGTCATCACCCGGCGCCTTGTTGTTTTTAAGCTGTTTTAGAGCCATCCTAATCTCGTACAGGCTGACATCCGGAATGTCTTCGGTATAGTGTCGGGTCAGTCTAGCTCTTGGGTCGTTAGCTAGATTTGCAACGGGTTTGCTAGTTGAAGTGTACAACTGCCCATAAAAACTCTCGATCTCCCTCAGCAGCTCCGGTTTGGCGGATACGATCCTGCCATCATCGGTCTTCAGTTTCGTGAGCTGGCTCTGCCCAATAGCCAGATCTCTTGAAAATACCTTGGAGCCTTTATTCCGCTCAATAGCGTCTTTAATACGCTCGGTATTAAAGCGGCGGAGGTCGCGTTTCAAGGATTTAGAGATCCGTCTATTGAGCTGCCGGTATTTCCACGCCTCGTCTGAAGACTGCCGGATCATCTCGCGCCGCTCCTTCATGAGCTCGAGAGTATGATCAGAGAGTCTTTTGTTCTTCTGTGCACGACGTGTCTTGAAGAACTTAGACCCAGTCGTATGGACAGTTTCTACGAACCCATCGTTGCATTCGTCCACTGAGCTTCCTACTACACGTATGTAGTTACAGAATTATAATCATTAAACTCATCAATGCAACCCTCTAGTTCATATAATCCCATTGAATGACATTTTCATGAAATAGTCATTAACTATGAATGTAACAGTCAATTCTTAAATACTCGAGGTCTCTACAGTACTTTATCTTATTTTACAAAAATAGCTTGCCACATTTCCAGCATAATTCACGAATCTAGACGTCCCATTTTACCTTAAGACTAGATTTTTCACCTGGCAAAGTTTTTGGGCCTGAAATGAACGCGACTACGTAGTAATAAATGAGATTGCGGGCGCCAACTCATACATAATTTATCACATAAAACTCATATTGTGCTGTGTTCCATTTTAGTTGTCCAGTTAGTCGTGAGCCTGAAGAATTCTTTTATTTAATTAATTAGATTGTAACAAAGAACTAAGCCAAAATTCAGGAATGAATTCCTTTTGTGACCTTTTTACATTTAAGAGCTTTTGGTTCTTCATGTTTCTCGCCTTTAATTCTGAACCGCTTAGTAATTTAGTGTTGACATAGCGTTGTCGAAAGATATCTAATCATGGATTAAGGAGCAGAAAAATTACAGGGCACATTAAATTAAAGGATTTGTAATTATTCGTTAAAATCGAAAGCACAGCGTTTTAAAATAAATAACATAGCAAAACCAACCGTAACTAAAACAAATAAAAAACAAAAGATAACATCCTAATACTCGTAGTACACCCAAATTTCGCCAGTCATGTTTAAGTTCCATGTAATAGGGGGCGAGCCTATTGCCATCAACCAGGCACAAACCCAGACTCCGTGGCTGCTACTCAGAAACTCCTGATGGGAAAAACCCAATAACACTTTACCCGACCCGGGAATCGAACCCAGGACCTCATGCTCAACAGTCCCGCTTGCGACTACTAGACCAACGAAGCAGTAACAAAACTAAAGTATCAATAAAACCGATTTTGAGTCGCACAAACCAAAAATTCACTCATTTCTCATGCACATTGCACGTTTATTCATCCCCAGCACATTCGACATGCCTCTACTAAAACAATTTCACCGAATCAGCACTGTAGAAGCTGTTTGAACTGTGAGGGCATCAATCATGGCGCTTGCCATTCGTGGGACACCCTGAACCATCCGTCATCGTGACAGCTAGAATTGTGCATAGGTATTACGTATTTTAGTTTTAGGCCACGTTGTGCGGAAATACTGGTTCGAATTCTTGTTTTTTTTTTTTATTTGAATAAAATTGTTTAACAGTTTTTGTACGTTTTTTGCGCAAATAGTTAATATTGATTCACAGGACCGGTCAATGTGGCGGCACTTGGGGGAGGCCTATATCCAGCAGTGGACGTCTTTCGGCTGAAATGATGATGATGATGATGCCCGGTCTTGTGCGTATCACATCCAGCGGATCCCTGCAACCTTCACCAGGTCAGCGGTCCACCTAGGAGGCCTTCCAACGTAACATCTTCCGGTTCGTGGTTGGCAGTCCAGAACTTTTTGGCCCCATCGGCCATCCATTCTGCGAGCAATGTGCCCTGCCCACTGCCACCTAAGTTTGGCAATTCTTCGGGCTACGTCAGCCATAAGGCTTATGAAAGTTTAAAATTTTGGATTTCGAGCTACATTACATTGAAGGAAACACCTTAATTAGAGTTTAAATAGTTCTATACTTATTCAACTCTAATGATTTTCTCGGTAATCTTATTCAGCATGAAAACTTGATACCTGAGGCCCTACTAACACGAGCGCGCGGAGTAATCGAAAATACTACTAGTATTTTAGTTAAATTGTTTGCAACAAGCTAGTACAAGCAAGTGGCTAAATAATAACAGCCGCTCGGGTCGATCTTTAGGTTAAGCCGTGCTTGTCTAGGTTGATCTGTGGATGGGTGACCGCCCATTACATACCAAGTGTCCTCCGTGCCTCGGAAAGCACGTTAAGCCGTTGGTCCCGCCTGTCATTTGTAGATCTTTGTCAGTCATTAGGTAGTCAGTGGCCCAAAAAGTCTGACAACCAGTCTTACGAAGGGGTATCGTATTACCCAGTACTAACTGGGTTGTGGAGGTCAGATAGGCAGTCCATGTAGAATACTGGTATTCAGCTGCATCCGGTTAGACTGGAAGCCGACCCCAAAATAGTTGGGAAAAGGCTTGGCAGATGATTATGTTTGCATCGAGCACAATCAGATTAAACCATAGATATGAATAAACACATAACTTTTTTGAAAATATTGTAAGTGAAACGAGTATTTATAATTTTAAAATCGACGTATTTATGTTTTGTTTTCACCGCACGCTCGTGCTAAGGCTTTTGAGTCGGTAGGAGGCATGATGATAGACCACTAGACCTTACAAACAGAACCTGTCATAGACATCATGTTCTGTTGCTAAAAAGATGTGGAGTAGGTTTAATATTGTCTAATCAGCATGTCTTTTGCTACAGAATAATAATAGTTTGGTTTAAGCACTACATGGGTACCTAGTTATCTTCTTCTCATACCCTCATTTCAGCATAAATTATGCGAGAGTTAGCTCATGCCAAGGTAAATAGATTAGCCTGTCAGCAAGGTAGTGAGACTGCCTGTCCAGCCTGCGCCGGGCGTAATTAACTATCGCCGTCACTCATGAACACTTCTTTATAGGGTATGTTGCAACAATTTTAAGGACCGTTTCTTTTTTCTTTTTTTAGCCTATACGTTCCGTAATAGTTGTCTTTTTTATTTAGTAGGAAAGTTTTTTAACCTAAGCTACCTACCTTACTTAACTATCCTACCCTACCACCTAGGGTATGTGCTACCCTAGCGGTATGAAAAATAGATAGTAGCCGATTCCCAGACCTAATAAAAAAAAAAATTTAAAAAAAATTGGTCAAGCGGTTTCGGAGGAGTATGGTAACTAACATTGTGACACGAGAATTTTATATGATAAGATATACGGTCCCGTTAAAATAGATGGACAAATTTTAACACAGCGTTACTGAACGTGAGTTACTCAGTAAGATGATACCCGATTCAGAATAGCGGTGACTATCCATTACAATCTGAACAAATGTCTTATGAACCAGTGTTCGTGTTTAAGAAAAATGAAATGAACGTGAAACGACAATAAATATAATCGTTAAAACTGGGAAGACAGGAGAGTGCGGAATGTAATCAATTGATTGACGGGATTAAGACCAACCTGCGAGCAATTATTACTTTTTAGCCACGAGCCCCCTCCACCCCCCTCGTTCTAACATAACTGTGGTGTGATGTAAGGGTCAAAAACCAGTTTCGTTTCGTAAAGTTTTCTCAATAAGTTTTAACAAAACCACACACTATCAAGTCGGTAGCCAAACAATGAAATTATATCGATAAAAGACGTTCAATCTTTCGATTTTCTGGATCACGTTTCACAGCAGCTGAGTTTCAATTCAGCGCTATGTTGTTTAGCCAAGTAAATTGAATGAAAGAAAAATGTATGGTTTGGTCCAGAAAGATGTTGTTTGGTCCAAGTTGTGAGAAATTACCGACCTTTGTGGTATTTATGACTTGATAAAATATCGATATTTAGGTAAAGATAAACAACATAATGTTCTTTACCTTTACGTTACCTTTAGATTTGACTTGGGATTAATAATTTGTATGTTTTAAGGTAAAGAACATATTGTAAGTATATATTATTAGGCGGCACCAAATGTGCTGTGTTGTGTAGTTAGGTTGATGATGGTTAAGAATGGCGGTCGAGCGATTGGCCGCGGCTGCTGTTACTGGTGTTGCCAGTCAGTTTACGTTTGGATACACATACGGCGTCAACACATAACGTAACATTATGGTGCACCCTCACCGCGAGCATTCGCCTGTAATGTAACAGTCCAAGATTCGATTTTGTATGGAAACAAGTGAATCTGAACTGCTATACATTACAGGCGAATGCTCCCGGTGAGGGAGCACCTTTACAGAGAGCAGGGATGTACCTAAAAGTACACTCACATTTCACCAGCTATGTGTAAGTCTCCTTTATTAAGAAAATAATGGGTGTAAAAGACCCTTTAATGGAGCCGAAAGGCACTTGTTCTCCCCGTCATTATGAAATTTTTTTTTACCATACCTGGGAAGCTTCTAGTTAGGAAAATATTGGAGGTCATAGTTTCAACTTTTTCAAATGCAAGTTTTTTTTTTTTTATGTTATGTTTTCATAATTTTACTTTAAAACCCTCCATGACCCCTTGTAGCGAAATAGAAGTCCTGGGTCTGCTACTTGTGAAACACTTATAATTTATATAATTAACCCTTAATCTGGCAAGGGGAAAAATTATTGAAATATTGATTTCTGTATATATTTTTTGTATCGTTAGATGTTCCTAAAACCAGGAAAAATAATTAAAAAAATCTAGTATATCTAGATTTTTAGAAAATGCATGTCCAGTATACTGGACATTGCCAAGTTCGCCAGAAAGTAAAGGAAAAAGTCGATGTACAGTATAATGGACATTGCTGAATTAAGGGTTGAGTTTTTTTATTTTTACGAGATCTTTTTTTATGCAAATATGGAATTTAATGTATAATGCGTGATGAGTCTTGGCTTACAAAGCCAGCCTAGATTCAGCCAGAAGCACAAAAACGTCCTGGGGCCTCAACTTCACGGAGCGATCTCTTTGTCCCGAAGATTTTTTCTTGTTGGGAATGTTGGAAGGCAAGAGGCTGGTCAAGAGCTCGCGTTCCAGGATGACGTGGACCTGTCATGTAGATGTTCTGTTGATCTCTGACGAATCCATGGACGAAATTTGAGAGAAGTGGGGGGAGGATCGGATACAGGCCTAACACTATCTCAGAACCTCTGTTAGCAAGTTCATCAGCGGCGTAACTAGGGATTCACTGGAGGTTGGTATCAAACCGGATCAGGTTTGATACCAAGATACAGTCGAGGAAAAGGTTTTAGGATTAGCTTGTTGTAAATTTCTTTGGTATCTAGAGCTTTGGGCATGGTTATGCTCTCAGATAGGATTTGAATGCTTTGGTCCTAGTGCCGTATTCTTAATGGTCTAACGGCTGTTGCAGTTACTGTCAGGGCGACGCTTTTGCATTGGAAGATCAAAATCTGTATGCCTAAAGGTAGACCGTGTTTCAAAGATACTGTTGAGGTCAAGAGAGTGTACGTCAGCCCTTAAATTGCGTTTGTGTTTGAACCGTCTGAGTAGGTACGTTCTCCGTTGACTCTTGACTGATTCCTTTCATCCTTTGTTTTTATATGGTAGTTTTGATTGTAAATAAATTGTTTCGGTATCCGATCACACCAAGCAGCAATGGGTGGTTGAAACTCTATCGGCTGGTTCAGGATGCTGGTATAGTTTTGGCCCCATAGGTCTAGATGCATAAAGCCTGATAGCAGCTAACGCTGCTTTCTGCTGTAAGTTTGGCCAAAAAGTGTTATTCAAAGTGCTATATCCATTGCTGCAGTTGGCGTGGTAGTTATGTAGCCATTAATTCCAAAGTAAACCGGGTTTTTGGAATCGATAAAGTTGATAACGATGGTTACAAGTTCCACCACTCGTCCACTCGAGCTCATTTATGATTAATTTTGAGGCGTGTAAAGTTTTTTTGGAAAACCTGTCAAAAATATTATTGTTAGGTATCAAGAAATGAATAGAAACATACATATTGCGGACATTATTTCATAATATCATATCAATAATTGTTCTCTATGTCGTTGGCAATGTCCAGTATACTGGACATCGCTAAACCATGCTAAGTTATTACGAACCTGGCAATGGGAAGTATACTGGACACGCTACTTTTACATAGAATAACGTAAAATCTATGAGTTGTATAATGATTGTAGTCTATGTGTACGTAATTGTATATATTCTAGAATATATAGTGAAAAAATAATTTTCTATTTTAGAACAAAAAAACCAGATAAATCGAGACTTACCGAGAGCGGTCGCGGCGCCCTCGTCCTTCCTGACATTGCGGCAACGACTGACTGGCCGAGAGCACGTGCTCATTGACAGTTATTTTTTATTTATTATATTAGGGATAAAACCAAACTATTCTATATAAAAAAACTTTTACATTGTTACAAAAAAACGCTACAGATTTTTTCAAAGTCGATGTCCAGTATACTTCCCAATGTCGAATTAAGGGTTAAAAAAAAAAAACAGTATTCAATAAAAAGTATGATAAGGTATGAAAAAAATCTAGTCGTGAAAATTAATTTTGTGTAAATAATAGGAGTACCTAATAGGAGTGACTTTGGCCAATTCGCGATTGCAATATTGCTTTTGGTGGAAAAGAATCCTAATCTTAAGGTACAGATATCTAAAGAGACTTAAATTAAACATAATTTCATTGGATAGTAATAAAATACAATTTCAGTACCTCCTTCCAGGTGAAAATGCTAAACTAGTCGCCAAATTTTGGGCCGATTCAATCCGAATTGAGGTCGACACGCTAAGAAAAAGAAGATTCGCGGTTTATGATTCAGGGTACTCCCTGGCTCACTCTCCTGGCCTGGTGTCACTCCGTGTAATGGCAATCAAACTTCACGCTCGGTGTGGCCATTCTTGAGGGTTAGGGAAAGGGCCAAAATTAGAAAGACGGCCTTATCAACTGGTTTTAAACAGAGAATTCGTAAACATACGTCAGAAAACAGGAAAAAATATTGTCGAGGCTATTTGTCTTCGCTTAAATAGTTGTTCACAACTGGAACCTTCTTATGGTTGCAGAACGCACGCACATATTAACTTGATAGGGTGTAAGGGACAGGCCTCCGCAGACTGATAGAGTGAATTTAATGTATCATACTAAGATGACCGGTATAAGAAATTATTTCAGGAACGTTATGGGAATCCAATAAAAAATTGATTTATTTCCTCATACGCAATGTACCGTTGGCGAAATGCTCGTAGCGAACGGCAAGCGTGACGACGAGTCCGATGAACGCTGTAGCAAGGCAGGAAGTGAACAGCTGATTTCACGCGCCATTCGTTAGAGTATTTCAACACCCATTGTTGGTTCTTTGATTTTTGCTGTATTATTGGAGTGCTGCGTATAGAGAATGTAATTTTACATTGAAATAAAGGAATAGTAAATGATTTTCTATCATTCTATCCAAAAAAAATTCTAATCATGCTGCTCGAGGATAATTTCACGACTCACAATTTCCGTCGATAAAATCACATTTTTTTCAATTGCTATTCAAATTTGAAAATTACAGTTAAAAAAACCACAGAAGGCTTTAATCTACCAATGAATCAAAAAGGTTCAAAGCATACAGACTTAAATGCAGGGAAACACTGCACCCTGTACTTTTCAATGCAATGATGGATCCAATTAGACCTTGTATAGAAACAAATACATGTCTGATATGTCAGGATTTATTCCGTTAGGCTCGTACATCATGTGGGCAGACGATGGGTTTCGTACAATGAAAATACACTGGGTGCGATACACTGTTTCTATTAAACTAACAAATTACTTGCCGCGATCAGAGATTGAATGTCGCCCTCGCCTCGAGCGGAACATCAGGGCTCTGTAGAAGCACACTGTGGTGTGGGTAGACTTATAAGTTGATCGCGTGATGTCACCATCAGCGCACTTGCGATTCATTTTATATTCACACTATCGACCGGATCCTACATACATATAATAAACAACATAGATAAAAAAACAACATCATTTTATATTATCTAAATAATCGACCTGACTATATAAAACTATAAACCACAGAACATTAAAAGTAAGGCTTATTATAAGTGTTTATGGACGATATAGATAAAGCAAATGTGCCAGGTTTTAAGCCGCAATAACACCTTTATTAGACTATAAAATAAATAACCAGCAAATAAAAAAAACGTAAGGGGACATATAGACGCATTAAGTCATCACTGAAAATAATGGTTTTTCTACTCTTCCGCTATACTTTTCTGATTAATTTTGTTGCGGGCTCCAAGACCGACACAAACAGACAGTTAGATTGTTTCTCTGGGACTTCGTCGAGCTACATTGTCTCGGCGCTTTTCTGGTCATCGCCACTGTTGATTCTGGCTTTCAGGAGTAACAGTGGTTTGGGAATAGTGTGTCGGGCTTGTCTCAAATTAAAAAAAAACGCCATCAATACTTTTTTTTTTATCGTGGTAAAATCATCAAATGAGCTGCCCTGGGTGGGTTCTCCCACCCAGGGCAGCTCATTTGACGATTTTACCTTTTAGAGCCCTAACCCTTTTAGAGCGGGAGGGACTGTCAGACTTGTACTGACTAAAATCCACGGTGTCCTTCAATAGCCCTTTATGTTCCAGGGTCACGGTAGTTCTAAAGTCCCGCGACCTCGGTAGGCTTTGGCCCTCTAGAGGGGGGCCCTGTCATTATGCTGACACTCTTTGAGGCGCGCGTGGAACACAACGCGCCGTCGACCCGGGCATGGTCCATGGTCGGACAGCGAGTCGCCCATTACTCGCCGCCCGCATGCCCGCGCCTACGGAGGCCGGAGATCATCTGCCGACGTCCGGCGCCGTGACGCCATCAATACTTTTAACGATTATGAAAGAGTTATTACCACGATACTCTTTTTGACTAGCTGGTAAAATTAAAGGCCTAAGAGACAAAATTACAATGCCATAACTATTAGTATACAACTTACTGTCCTAGCATTAAGGTTGCATTCTCAATACCCCCAAGAACCAATACACAACACACCGCTTGTTCAATACACAATACACCGCTTGTTCAATACACAACACATTGATTCCCTCAATCTATCAAAGTCCGAGCGATGTAGCGAACCTGAACACATAACCTCATAATTGCCAACCTAAGTTCATAAGCTGCGTCGTTCATCACGTTTGATCTAGACAGATTCCAGCTCATGATGCTATATCTTGATCTACGATACGTCACGGTACATGGCTTTCGATACTGTGAAGGAAGAGGTCATCTTAATGGTGAGTGCGGTACGATCGATCTAGGTGGCTGCAGTGTGAAATTGGTTTTGTTTTATCTAAACCGAACTGTGTGACTGGTGAGCCTCATGCTCACTAGTCGCACAGTTTGGTTCTGGAGTCGATTCCTAGGTCCGGCAAAGTGGTATTGGGTTTTCGTAGTAGGAATTTCGGATCGTTTTTATACATTTGGGATGCGCAAAAGACCCTTCATTTTTTCTTGTACAAATTACTTATTATTTGAAACAATTTCAAGAAGTTACAGGCTTAGAAAAAAGATACTATTAGATATAATTTATTAATAATACATTTAATTGACATTGACTTTGTATTGTATGAATTCAGATTAAACTAAAAAACTAATTATATTTGTACACCAATTCATTGGCAGGACATAGAGCTCGACTAAAATGTATACATACGACCTTTACTGTAATACCTGTGTTCACAAATAAAGATTGATTGAAAAAAAATATCAATCTTTGCTAAATTAGCCTCAAATTTTGTACTATTTTATTACTTTTGACGTAATTTTGACAGCAGGTGTTGCTATTTTCGGTAGTTGAAATAATGTTTTTTGTACTTCTCCGCTATTCTTTTCTGATTAATTTCGTTGCGGGATCCAAGATAGTTAAATTGTTTCTCTGGGACTTCGTTGAGCTTTATTGCGCCGGCGCCTCTCTGGTGGTCGCCACTGTTCTGGCTTTCAGGAGTTGCAGTAGTTTGGGAATGGTGTGGCGGGTTTTTCCCAAAAAATATTACAGTAGACAATAAAGAACTAGATCGAAAACTTAGTGGACTTGCAATCATTCCACCAATCTCTGTTCGGTTTGGTTTGTAAAACTGGGAGCATTGCCACGCGACAACGATATTATATACTTAGCATTCACGTGGATAAAAAGTTTAACGTAAAAAATGGTCACTTTTCCCTTTATTCATTGTGATCACTGTTTGTGATCTTAACCTGGATCGAATCAATTAATTTCTTTCTTCTTCTATATATATAAAATGGTAAACTGACTGACTGACTGACTGACTGGGTGATATATCAACACAGCCCAAACCGCTGGTCCTAGAGACATGAAACTTGGAGGGTGTGTTCTTTGTGAAGAGTAAGTATCTACTAAGAAAGAATTTTTGGGAATTCCACCCCAAAAGGGGTGAAATAGGGGATGGAAGTTTATATGAAAGTCCGTCAGTTTTGAAGTTAGGATCTTCAAATTTTGTGTTTAAATTGACGATTGAAAACTTATTTATACGTGTCTCAGCGTTTTTGACAATTCTTCCCCCGAAGGGTTAAAAAGGGGGATGAAGGTAAGTAATAGGATATTTTTAAGACATCCACGCGGGCGAAGCCGCGGGCAAAAGCTAGTAATCTATAAACTTAGTTTATTCGAGAATTCGCAAAATTTTAATAATTTTGATGACAAGACCCGACTATTATGTGGCCAGAAGGAAGTTTCTTCATGGGGAATGTTGCAACAACTCGCCTAATATCCTGAAAACTGCTGAATCGGTTTCATTTAGATAGCGTGCTTCACCCTAGGCAGCATCATCGCTTCATATCAGGCGAGTTACGATGAAACGCAAGAAGATTCATAATGATGAGTCGCCCCTAACTTCTTACTTAAAACCGTTACAATGTACTTCTTTTGCAAGGTAGTTGAACTTTCCTCAAAACGGGTTGAGTGTACGTAGATTTATCTAGCAGTTTTATAAAGTAGAATGAACTTAACACCCACACTAAAGTGACCTTTGCATTTAACCGCTTTATTTCAGGTTAGTTTAAAAGTCTTAACATAAAGTAAAATTAATGAGATTATTTTAACATAATTGTGTAGTTTAAATTAAAATAGTGTAATCAAGGTTTTCAAATTGGTTTTGTAAAGTTATTTTTTTGTTTGAAAAGTATTTAGTGGGGCTAATTACATATAAAAAGATATAAGCTCGTACTGCAAAATATCATTATATTTCATTACCCCAAAACTGTTAACTTTTGTGATTATAATTTAATCAAATTAATAAGAATCAGTCTTCATGTTTGTGTTTATATTATAACTGCAAAATATTTCATCTGACGCTACATTACGATGGTTAGGAATTGCAGTAATTCGCGAGAATTCATAACAACTAAATATTAATTTAACAGCCGTAAGAACAACGAGCGATAGAGCGCAGCATACTGAATGTAAAAATAACTGACCGGAGGAACACCACACTGCGCTCCAGAACGCAAATTGCCGACGTAGCTTATAAAGCTGCCAGGCTAAAATGGGACTGGGCAGGCCATGTCTGCCGGATGCCGGCCGGCACAGCTGTGGGCCCGATTATCGCAAGACTGGAGCCCTGAAACAGCTAGACGGGGTCGCGGTAGACCAAAGAGAAGATGGCGGGACGTCTTGGATGGCTTCCTCGCGAATTGGCGAGAAGAAGCACACCATCGTGAGAAGTGGAAGAAATGGGGGGAGGCCTTTGCTCAGGAGTGGGACAATGCGGGCTAACTAAAAAAAAAGAACATACCTTTAAACTTTTTTTCAGCAAACTGCAACTACTGCAATTATACCTACATTTCCCCCAGACGTACACGCAGTGAAATACTACAATTGCACGTAAAACTATACGAACCCTATTCATTTCAAATAATAAAAGGAATTTCATGAAACTGCGTTTTTAACATAACAACAGAAGTAAAGTTAAAATACACAAAATAAAGGCGTGATTCCATTAGGCAAGTGTTGCATGCTAGTATGACGTCACATTTGCGTCAAGTTGCTTGCATTGGTAATATGTTTTCAAGAGTGTGCAAATTGCCTGCAGGTTTTACTTGCATACAAGTGGAAATGTTCAACAATTGATATATATAATAGGACACGTCACTCGTTCGCAATTCGAAACGTGCAACTAACCTTTGCGCGTTCAATTTGCATGTCGATTGAACTGTCACTCGACACCTAAAAAACTTACAAGTTCAAACTACGTCATACAAGCTGTCGCTTGTATGCAGGTTTGTTCAAGTTGTATGCAATTTGCAACTTGCATACAAGTAACTTGCATACAAGTAACTTGCATACAAGTAACTTGCATACAAGTAACTTGCATACAAGTAACTTGCATACAAGTAACTTGCATACAAGTAACTTGCCTAATGGAATCGCACCTAAAAGCCGAGTAAAAGTTTGAAATATTGGTGTAACGGAGAGCCTTTTTTACATGAGTTTTCAGCCTTTACTTTCAAAGACTTTTTTCAGTCGACACTTTGTTCAAAGAGGCAGTGTTACTTCGTGCCCAATAGCAGTGCCTTGACATTGAGTTTGCAAGTTTTGGATAGGGCACTTCGGATTGAGAGCACTTGAGAGATCTGTTCAAAATTGAGTGGAGGGAAGAATAGATTACCGTTTTGTATAGAGGAACGCAAGTGCGGGCTGTAATTATGTGTCAATATTTTGATTATTATATTTAAGTATGTGTCAATATTTTGATTATTATATTTAAGTATGCGTCAATATTTTGATTATTATATTTAAGTATGCGTCAATATTTTGATTTAAAAATAAAAATCAGAAGTTCACCCCTTAAGGGGTAAGAGTCTTTTGTTTTTTAGACGGACGACCTTACTAGTGTGACTCCTACTACTACATAATCTTTGTAAACTTTTTCTCTATACCTTTCTTTATCCTATAATTCACTACTTCATATTCAAACTACCGCATCCATTCCTCTATCATTCATAAAAACACGACATGTAGCCCAGGGCTGTACACTGAGAGTCCTTTGCAGGGGTTTTTTTAAAGCATATGTTCTACAATCGTGGCTTTTTACATTTCTTTTTTATTTACAGTTGAATGAACCCCTGTTCCTATTGCCTTGTTTTTTTCTGTGTGACGTCATTTGTGGAAATAGTGTAGGGAAAATGGTTTACTTGCACTTGCAGCCGTTTTCATGGGTGAGTGGTTGAAAGGGTTACCCAAATCCAAAGTGTTGCCTTTTCTTTTCTTCTGATGCCTTACCTGTAACAAGAAATAGAAGAATTTTAGGAATGGAATATTTAGTTACGAGAAATATCAATAGTCAAATTATCCAGTGTATCAATACAGATGAAAATATAGTACGGAGCTATCTAAAGCTCAGATAATAAAATTTTAGCCGAACGTTAATGTATTTTCAATTCGCAACAACAATTTCATCGCAGCAACTGCTACACCCAACCAAGCCCACAATACAAAAAGTAATCACAGTATTCCGCAGCAAGAACCGGCAACGTTAAAAGGAAATACTCGAAGAAATCTCAGTACACTTTCTTGGGTCGCAACAAACTTGCACACCATCTGGATACGTGACCCCGCATAATATTGTTACGGCATGGCAGTATGCCAAGGCAAGCCCGTTGGACATCTCGTTGTAGTAATGCAAGCTATAGCAGTTGTCCCCAGGGAACAGCGAGATGAAAAGTAGGGTTGTGCTTTATGTAACAATTTGTTGGTGAGAGCAGAAAATGAGGTACAATTTGCAGGGATAACAAATGTTGGGAATGATGGACCTAATGATGTTATTTCTAGAGTTGAATTGGAATCATAACATTAAAGTAGAAGTGCACGCTAGAACAGATATCCTTTGAGAAATTGCGATGTCATTTATCGAGGTATTAAATGATAGCAATGATGAACATAATGATAGCAATGATGAACATAATGCAAACAATGATGAACATAATGCAACCAATGTGGAACATAGTGAAATTGTAAACAATGTTATTTCAGGAGTTAAAGGAGTTATTTTTGTGTCAGAATTTAAGTAAGTGTACGTGTAAATGAAGTTGGAGTGCAAACTACAGCAGATGTCCTTTGGGACCACCGAGATGAAATGTAGACGGAGGTAAAATGAGACGTGATTTGCTGAAATAATAAATGACGGCAACGATGTAGATACGGACAAAATATGCTATTTCAAGCGATAGTACCTAGTTTTCAAAAATACAATTCGTGGTTGAAGAAATTAGATTATTTATAGGAATAGGAAATTTTGGAATTGACGTTAGGTTATGAAAACGATGAAGATAATATTCCTAACTGATTGAAGGACCTCAATGCGGAATCAATGCATTTGGCAAATAACTTAAAGTTAATTAATTCCAAACTGACCATTTTGCATCTCAAATGCCTCTTCTAATAGCATGAATCTAAATAAGGACTACAAAAGTAATAACAAAAATGAATAAACGTTTCGAATTTTTTTACTCATTATGGTTCCTAAAAATAAAATAAATGCTGTAAATAATGGGTGTAATGCGTATAATAATTCCGTAAAATAAAAGGTTCGCATAGGTATTACCTTTTTGTGTGTAATACAACAGAAAAATATTAATATTCATAGTGTGTCTACAAATAGCCTTCTACGTAAATAACTTAACGTGAGCACATATTAATTAACTTTATTTTTGTGAGAATCAGTTACAGACTTGGTGACATTATCTTTATTTTCTTTCTTTTGCCTGGATTCGGGGACTCATTAGTTAGGTCACGATAGCACAAATAAATTTCGCAAGATAAGATTTTTATCCATTTAAAGAAATTTCTAAGGGAACCTAGGTAGAAAATAAATCAAGAGTCTGATACTTTTATAAGTGAGACACATAAGGTAACTGATGATCAACCAAAAAATATTGAACAGAATCTCCGAAGGGTCAGGCAGAGGTGTACCAATAGTTCACCCACATTTGGCCCATGTAATAGGGGGCAAGCCTATTGCCATCAACCGGCCACAAATCCAGACTACGTAGCTGATAGTAAGAAATTCCTGATGGAATAATCCATTATCAATTTGCCCGACCCGGGTATCGAACCCTGGCCCGCATGCTCAGCAGTCGCGCTTGCGACCACTAGACCAACGAGGCACAATCATGTAAGTGTTACATAAAGCTTAAAGCTAAGAACAATCATGGACCTTTTAGAGCACGAGTTATTAAAATTAGCGAATATTAAAATTAAAATTAAAAAAACAAAAACAAAAACATCATCATCATCATCTGCCTAGCCTTTTCCCAACTATGTTGGGGTCGGCTTCCAGTCTAACCGGATGCAGCTGAACACCAGTATTTAACATGGAGCGACTGCCTATCTGACCTCCACAACCCAGTTAGTACTATTAAAATGAGTGAATTTTAAAAGTAGTGAATTTTAAAAGTAGTGAATATTACAAGTAGTGAATATAGGTTTAACTAGTCATCATATTGGAATAACTTCGTTCGGGTTAATTCAATGCGAGGCTGGTGGTCCGTCGGGTTTCGCAAGAGTCACCTACTACATGGACTGGATCAACGAACGTCTTTTGCAACATGACCATATTGTTTAAAAGTAGTGAATATTAAAAGTAGTGAATATTAAAAGTAGTGAATATTAAAAGTAGTGAATATTAAAATTAAAATTATAGAACAAAAACAACACTCAAATTTTAATCTCAAACGATGGAAACAATCTTCTAAACCCCGATTACCGTGTTCAACACGGGAAATGTATAAAGCATTACCTACCTGAGGCAGCAAGAGGATTATATGTTAGGAATAACACGTGCTTCGTACCTGCAGTTATAGGTAGCTAGGCTCTCGCGCCGACACGTGTAACGATCCGAGCTTTCTTTATGGTCTCCTTAGAGCATTTATATGTGCGATTCTGTACAGAATAAGGACTTTATGCGCTGGGCAGTTGCTGAACTTGAAGTAACCTGGGGGGTTACCATGACGTCTTAAAGCAGGAGTAATTCCAGTGTGAGAAAGAGACAGAGCTATACAGGTCATCTAGCGCCATCTCTTTCCCACACTGAAATTCATCATCATCTGCCTAGCCTTTTCCCAACTATATTGGGGTCGGCTTCCAGTCTAACCGGATGCAGCTGAATACCAGTATTTTACATGGAGCGACTGCCTATCTGACCTCCACAACCCAGTTAGTACTGGGTAGTACGATACCCCTTGGTAAGACTGGTTGTCAGACTTTTTTTGGCCACTGACTACCTAACGACTGTCAAAGATCTTCAAATGACAGCCGGGACCAACGGCTTAACGTGCTTTCCGAAGCACGGAGGAAACTCGGTATGTAATGGGTGGTCACCCATCCACGGACCAACCTAGGCAAGCACGGCTTAACCTAAAGATCGACCCGAGCGGCTGTTATTATTTAGCCACGAGCTCCTGAAATATTTAATTTCTCCTATTTTCCCACACTGAAATTACTCCTGCTTTATCACGTCATGATAGGCCACCTGTTCTTAGGGTGGATTTGTCAAAAATTGCTTACAATGTGTCTCATCATCATCATTAGCATTTTCGTGCTCTTGTCCCATGTTGACGGCATGACGGCTTGGTTGGCACAGTCACTGAGCGATTGACTGCTTTGCTTCGTGTCGCGTGTTCAATTCTCCCATTTAACAAATATTTGTGTATAATATATGGCCTACGGGTAGTTGTTCCGGGTCTGGCTGTTTGTGTATGTGAGTTTAAATGTTTTTTTATTTTATTTGGTTTATTACAAAATGGACCTGCTCTTGACCTCGATCTCGCCTGATGGAAAGCGATAGATGAGGTCTATGATGGGACGAGCGTGCCCAAAAGATGCCTGTTCACTCTTGCTTTGTAAACGCAACCACAATACAGCTGAAATTCCTAGCATGGGGCAACGTTTATAAAAAAACTAGCTTTTGCCCGCGGCTTCGCCCGCGTGGGTGTCGAAATATATCCGACGGGAACGTTCCGAACAAACATAGTTACTTACTTTCATCCCCCTTTTTAACCCTTCGGGGGTAGAATTATTAAAAAAACTGAGACACGTATAAATTAATTTTTAATCGTCAGCTTAAACAGAAAATTTGAAGATCCTAATTTCAGAACCGACGGACTTTCATATAAACTTCCATCCCCTATTTCACCCCTTTAGGGGTGGAATTCTCAAAAATCCTTTCTTAGTGGATATTTACTCTTCACAAAGAACACACCCTCCAAGTTACTCGTCTCTAGGATCAGCGGTTTAGGCTGAGTGTTGATATATCACTCAGTCAGTCAGTCAGTTTACCATTTTATATATATAGATAAGAAACATTGTATGTAACATTCCGTGTCCCCGGTGAAAAGAAGAAAATAATCTCGTTTGAAAAGTGAAACATTGGCTGTTGATCCAATCATATTAGAAAAGGACCAGGAAGACGCAAATATCGTCTTTATGAATAATATTTTCGTTTCGTTAAATTATACAACGTGTAACATAATAAACGCAAGACCTCCCGTGTGGTCCCTCGCACTATGAAACTAAACATCTTTTGTTCTACGAGTTCCTGAAATTCGCAAAAAAAAAAATACTTTGTATAGGAATTGACGCAATCAGCTGATCCACATGTATGGTAAAACTAAAAAAAAAGTTATGAATTTCCAAAGGTCATAGAACAAAAGTTGTTCAGTTTCATGGTCTGAGACTCCACACGAGAGTTCTTGCGTTTATTATGTTACACCTTGTATAATTCTGTCAAACTCGAAAGCATCAAAATTGTATTCAATATTTTCCTCAGTAAAAACATAACATTTAATCTTGGGAGAAAAATGGAATAACTTAACAAAAAAATAATAATAGAAGAAAATGTAAGGTTTAGCCTAAACAAGTTAAGTATTGTAATGTCAGGAGAAAACCCAAAATTTCTAAATACAACAAAGGGACAGACCCTACGCTTAGAAAATTATAATCTCAAATGTTTAACAAAAGAATGCCTTATTACTCTTTTAAAAAGAAAAGCTTAAAATGTAGGCATCAGGGAAAGGTTACGAAATGTGAAATGTGAATTAGCAGACGCTAAGCATGACTTAAGTTTGTCACAATAGAATTTAAGGTTAGAATTTTATGAAAAGACTTTGTTCTTTATAATTTACTAGCGACCCGCCCCGGCTTTGCACGGATGCAATATATACATATAAACCTTCCTCTTGAATCACTCTATCTATTTAAAAAAACCGCATCAAAATCCGTTTCGTAGTTTTAAAGATCTAAGCATACATAGGGACAGACAGCGGGAAGCGACTTTGTTTTATTCTATGTAGTGATAGTGATGTGTGAGATAAAAGGATTAAGAAGGGGGGGGGGGGGGGGGGTTAGGATTTATTTTCATCTGCCTAGCCTTTTCCCAACTATGTTGGGGTCGGCTTTTAGTCTAACCGGATGCAGCTGAATACCGGTATTTTACATGGAGCGACTGCCTATCTGACCTCCACAGCCCAGTTAGTACTGGGTAATACAATACCCCTTGGTAAGACTCGTTGGCAACTTGGATTTTCGCGCCACTACTACTTAACGACTGTCAAACATATAAAATTGACAGCCGGGACGGCTTAACGTGCTTTTCAAGACACGTAGGATACTCGATATGTAATGGGTGGTCACCCATCCACGGAACAACCTAGACAACCGCGGCTTAACGTGAAGATTGACCCGAGTGTCTGTTATTATTTAGCCACGAGCTTCTCAGAGAGAATAAATTATGTCTGGTTTAAAAGTTTAAAAGGACGAATATTTTTAAGCGTAGCGAGAAGTAAAAATTTGCATGTACAGACATAGAGCTTAAATTTCTTTAAAAGATTTTCAACTTTACTACTAAAGTATTAGTGAAGAAATTTGCGAGATTTGTAGCAATAATAGAAATATTTTCTGATACAACTTGTTATTTTATTATAACCAAAAGCAACGGATCAAAACACACAGATTATTAATTAGCAAAAAACGTTGGCAGCGCCACCCGCAACAAAATACAAACTGAATTGGTTGGGTTCCATTATATTCTAACAATAATTGTTAGAATTAATTATTAGGTTCCAGGTTCAAGGAGCTCGTGGCTAAACAATAACAGCCACTCGGGTAGATCTTTAGGTTCAGCCGTGCTTGCCTAGGTTGGTCTGTGGATGGGTGACCACCCATTACATACCGAATTTTCTCCGTGCCTCGGAAAGCACGTTAAGCCGTTGGTCCCGGCTGTCATTTGTAGATCTTTGACAGTCGTTATAGGTAGTCAGTGGCCCAAAAAGTCTGACAACCAGTCTTACCAAGGGGTATCGTATTACCCAGTACTAACTGGGCTGTGGAGGTCAGATAGGCAGTCGCTCCATTTAAAATACTGGTATTCAGCTGCATCCGGTTAGACTGGAAGCCGACCCTAACATAGTTGGGAAAAGGCTATGCCGATGATGATGATGAATTAGGTTCAATTTTTGATTGGGAAATTTGAAAGTTTCGGGTAGCTTGATGAGCTAGCGTCTATACCAACTAGAGAAAATGGAATACGACTTATTTCAGCCCTCATCCACAAGGCAGAAACAGAAAATAACAAAAAAAAAAACTAAAAATAATGTAAAACATCAAACGACGCAATATGCTTTCATCGTCACTTTGTCCTGTAAAAAGTAACATGAAAAACAAAAAAATACAATAAGACTTAAACGATTTAATTTTCCCTGAGTTTTCTCGTTATCGTTCTGAATTTCATATCGTTGAAAGTAAACATCTTATGAGATAATTGAAAATTTTCGTCTTCAGAAATAGAAATTCTCAGTAAATAAAATCTATTTTTCGAAAATCCCCGAAACAGACAGTTATTAATAAAGATACAAGAATAAACACTTAAAGTTAAGGGTATATACTAAGAGATTTCTGTGAAAAATAAAACAAAAAAATTCTGGACCAATAAAAATTTCAATGTTTCTCAAACATTTCTGAACAGTATCACTAGAAAAAATCCCAATATTTTTAAAGTCAATTTTTCTATTTCTTTAAAAGTAAATTGGATAGGCTCCCAGAGAATCGTCTTCGGCCATAACATTTCATAGGTCCTGGTTGTAAATATATAATCTGAATGCAATAACGAGAAAAAAAGGAAAGTTAGGAAAGTAAATGAATATTTTGTGTCAAAGGGTTTCACATTTTCTATAAAAGGTGGACTATAATGGGTAATGAGGCGTTATATCGGGTCAGCCCTGAATATGTAATGTGAGGGGCAACAAAAAATACAGGTGAATAGTATTCCACTACGTTACTGCTTAAGGTTATGTGTAACAATATTTTACTCCAAGAAGGAAACCAGCATACCTGAGAGATATTTCTCGACGGCATGTAAAGCCAAGTCAGAGGCCCATGGGCGGCATAAGAACTCTGACACCAGGTTAGGCACTAACTACACGATAAAGAAGAGACTCCGCATCGTGAAATGAGAACCTACCAAGATAAAATTAAAATTGTAAAGAAGTACTTTTTTAGACTGCCTCGTTGGTCTAGTGGTCGCAAGCGGGACTGCTGAGCATGAGGCCCTGGGTTCGATTCCCAGGTAAGGCAAAGTATTATTGTGTTTTTCCATGAGGAGTTTCTTAGTAGCTGCCACGGAGTCTGCATTTGTACCCGGTTGATGGCAATAGGCTCGCCCCCTATTACATGGGACTTAAACATAACTGGCGAATTGTGGGTGTACTAATGGGAATACCTCTGCCTCTTCGAGGATTACAGGCTTATGTTTTTTATTATTTAAAGCCAGAGGCTGATGAAGTTAATACCATTGTTTTGTAATTTGCGAGTCACACGTTTTTATTTTTAAAAGAACATAACGTTGACATATTTAGCTGGCTGCTCAGAAATCTGTTTTTCTACAAAAATGTTTAACACTTTTTATGTTTTGTATTTTTTTTAATAGCCTTGAAAGTCCCACGGTAGGCAAAGAGTTTCCTATATCCTTCTAGGTATTCTTCTCCTGCGCCAACTCGGAACCAGCCTTCGTGATGCATGTACAGGTTGTCTCGCCACGTCTTGCTTGGCACCGTCCATCCTCAGGCACCCATTGCGTTGAAACCTTCTCCCAGCGGTCGCTATGCATGCGACTCACGTGAAAGTTCATTTGCATTTGGGCCTGGCAGTGTTTTCGCCTGCGTCTGTAATTCCTGGTTTTGAGCGCAGTATAGTGTTCAGTATTCTGTTTTGTAAGTTTAAAATTCATTTCATAATGTGACATAAATCCTATAGTTACAATATCAAGCATCTTATCACCGTATTTGCTTATTCAAAAAGATACTTCAATAAGTTACTTACTTCATTTTTTTATTTTATGTTTCCGAGCGTTGATACAGCCTCTTTTAAATAATATTGAATCTAATCTTTTACCGGATCACATAAGTGGCAGATGGCCACAAACAGTAGTGAATGTGTTGAGATAGTATTGTCTTTGCACAAGATGCGCCGGGTTGCTTCAAGGTGATTTAAATTGTTTAGACATTGGTAACAAGTTGTGTTATATAGATCCCAGAACACGCCAGGGACGCGAGGTGCGCGCACGACCTTTATTCGCCACTACTTCTAGTCGTACAAAAGCCGTGGCTTTTTTTTTTCGGAAGGGATGTCATCAAATGGCCCCTCTCGCTCGGAAGGGAGCGTATGCGGCACTGTTGGCAGCTTTGTTTTGTTGATACTTTACTTTACGAGTAATTATTGCCCTTTTTTATTGTTTACATCGCTAGGCTTAAAATGTACCAAATAATCTCATTGTGTATCTATGGAGAACGTGGTTGATTTCATATCATTATCATTTTGTAATTCTTAATGTGTAATTATTAATGTGTAACTGTTTGTTTCCCGAATAAATAAATAAATTGATGAGACGCACAATAGCAGTTGGTACAAACTCTGATGAAATCTGTGTAACACGATTTTCAGATTTTACTATTATTTTTTGTTAGTCAAATCCATGTAGAATATATTCAGTAAAGGGGTTCTCCTAAAAGGTCATGTTTACACGTCAGTAACGATGAACCCTCAAAATTGCCAGCCACTATTCGTAAAGTTTCCTTATCCTCCTCATCACATTTTCATATGATCATCAACCCTAAAAGAACATCAGCTGGGTCATAATTCTGTGCGTTATAATGAAAAAGAAGCACCACCCTTTACATGCATTATAGTGGAAGAGATAAATATATGCGGTCACAATTTATGAAGGGATAAGACACAGAAAAATTGTCATTGCGAGTGATGAGGAAGCGTAAGTCATGGGTAAAGAATCTACGATATCCATTCCTGAATTTTATGAAGAAAAATGCTCTCATTTTGGTATTGGCGTACGATACTGTTTTTGGGTATGCGTATACCGGGTGTAAACAGACCCTTCACGAAGCCGTCAACCAAGCATTCTGTACATCAAATTAAGTAAATCCACGCAAAAATTTTGCTGGGAAACGCCATTTTTTGGGGTGTTAAATCACCTTTTACGGTAGGACTCGATGGAAAGCACTCTAAGCATTGTGCTGACGGATGGATTGAATAATAGGGGGGTTGTGTACGATGTTTATGTTATGTGCATTTATACAGGGTGTAAACAGACCCTTCACATAGCCGTCAACCAAGCATTCTGTGCATCAAACTAAGTAACTTTACGCAAAAATTATTGCTGGGAATCGACTTTTTTTTTGGGGTGAAAAATCACGCTTTACGGTAGAACTCGATGGAAAGCACTCAAAGCATTGTGCTGATGGATGGATTGAATAGTACGGGGGTCGTGGAAGTGTTTAAAGTAAAAATCTAACATTAAAAACATGTATTAAAAAAAAAGTGAAAAAGTTGGAACTTGGACCCCCAATATCTCCGTAACTAGAAGGTTCCCAGGTATGGTCTAGAACAAAAAAAAATGATCGCAAAGACTGGGAGAACAAGTGCCTTCCGGTTTCGTTAAGGGTATATTTACACCCTTTATAAAAGGTTGAGAACCAGTGGCTTTGGTTTTAGTTGGTGATTTGGATAGAATTGTTTTATAAAAGGTTTTCCCAATGGACATCAACCATATTACCAAATTGAAACTCTGCGAAAAAATGCTGTAGGTTAACTTTTTATGGTGCTGATAAAATTATCAAAACTTTCTCCAATATTAATAATATGTCGGATTTTGTCAGGATTTTTCTGTTAGGCTCGTACATCATGTGGGCAGACGGTGAGTTTCGTGCAATGAAAATACACTAGGTGCGATACACTGTTTATAATAAACTAACAAATTACTTGAAATTACAATTTAACACAATTACACGGGGCACAATGAATCGGGTACAGTTCCAAGACGTCTCAACTCCTTTGCGATCAGACATTCAATGTCCTCCTCGCATCCGAGCTGTAACATCAGGGCTCTGTAGAAGCCACGCTGTGGTGGGGGTAGACTTGTAAGTAGGTCGCGTAACATCACCACCAGCGGACTTGCGATTCATTTTATGTCCGTACTAATGACCCGTTCCGATTTTTAGGGATATTGGTACTACTTAATGGCTTTTTATTAGTCTGATAACAACATAAATCTGGAAAGTCAAAAATAATGACTTTAACCTTTTCACTACGAAAATATAATTATTTAAGTCCATCCAAAGTTTTACTAGGTCATTTAATTAAAATATATTTAATTATTCTACCCTAAATAATCATAACGTTACCATTTTCCTATCCTGCCTGCTATTTTCCCCGAGAGGGTAGTTTAATTATTTTACGTTAAAATGAAATAATAACACACGTTTACCTACACTTTATTGCGCTACGGGAAATTAATTTAAATAACATTTTAGCTGCTCATATTTTATTTGTATGCTTTCAGTTTCTTTATGAGCGCGTAGAATTTTAACATAATATCAAAAATATAATAAAAAAATATTTGCACTTAAGTTGGAGTACCAATTTTTTGACCTGAGTTTTAATTTGAAAATCCATTTTTATTAATTTTATCGTTCCATGAAAATAATAACTATAAAGTTTTTTTTTAAAGAAGCTATTTTTAAATAAAAATCGCTTCTTCTGGACGGACTTGGGGGAAGCTTTTGCCCAGCAGTGGACCAGAATATTGGCTAAATATATAAATAATATACATAAATGTAGCTAATTAACATATATACATATAGAAAAAAGGATTTATTTTTGTAGGACAACTTCAACAAGATCAAAGTTCATTTAAATAATGTTAATAAAGGTTTTTATTAACATTATTTAAATAAAAGCAACAAACAAATACACAATATTATTTAAATATCTCAAGAACCAATAAGAAGCATACCATAACGAAATGGATCATCCTAACCCAAATCTTTTCAGGTTTAACCAAAGCGATATTTTAATGTTCAAGATATAAATATCTTCGATCGAAAAGATAATCCTTAGCTTTTTGAAACCTGATCAATTCTCTGATCACCTATACCTGGTTTTAAAAGTCGTATCGATCAGTAAAGCAGCTGTGGTAAACAAAAACTTATAATTAATTTATCATGCATGCCTAAATAACATAATGTAATCAATTTTTCATTTTAATCAATTTATTGACACACACAAGGTAGGAAACATACAAACAAGTGACAACAGTGATAGTTAAAAGAGTGCATAGGTGGAAGTAGCCCCGGGCCCCAAACTAGGCATAGCCTGTATCTTGGTGGCGTGTGAATGCAAATTGAGACTGCGAACGATCTCTTTGCTCTTTGGGCAACTCAACCTGCACCTTGAGGGATTATCCAATACTACAGATAAACAGCACCGTCGATGTGGCAGAGTTCTAGTCGAAGCTTATCCAACACAAATAAAAGAATCATCGGCATAATGAAAAAGAAGAATTACTTAATAATAATCATCATCGTCATTCTCCTGCCCTTATCTCAATTTATTTGGGGTCGCAGCATGTCTTCTTCTTCCATACTTCTCTATTACTTTTCATCTCACTAGGCAACTCCTTTCTTGCCATATCATCCTTCACACAGTCCATCCATTGCCTATTTGGTCTTCCTCTACTCTTATTCATAATCAAAACTTTCCTCAAGACATTTTCCGCATCAAATCAACCAAGCCAACCGATTACCAAATTTTCAGACTTCCGCTTATGTACTCATTTCATATTTTATTACTGAATAAAATAAAATAAACTGAATTTAGGAAAACTAAAAAACCTATGTAAGCATTGATTGTACCGAAAAAAGCATTGGCACTCTCTCTCAAAACACCATTTGCATAGACAAATACGACAATATTGTATTCAGCAAGCAGCTGGTATTCAATTTCCATCTTTCCTAAAATGTGCTGTAAATCGTCAATTTTGATGGCTGCCAAAATTTGTATTCCGTTGTTTTCTCGTGACTCAAACCGAGCAAAGACCCACTGTCAATGTAGCATATTTGCCATTCACGGAACGTCCGTGTTTACTGACGGACCCAATTGGGTCACAGCTATAACAATGGCTTAAATGGATGGTGCAGTCCACGCACAGTCTGCCCTTGCTACTCGTATTTTATTTTGGATCACCATTAAATCTTTGGATGACACATTTTATTTCATACTCTTTTCAATTTACAATGGCTTTTCCATTTTCTTTTATGTGCGAATCCAGTACATTGATTTTTAAAGTGTAATTTTTTATATTGTCAATAAACTGGTATCTCTTATGGTAACCTTATCCACTGTTTTATACAACATGTTCCTTCACAAATGAGTATAACTGAGAAGCTTCTTTTTAACAGACTCCTTTCTTAACGATAGCATATTTTCTCCTCATTAATCATTCTAGGCATCATTACCATATTTTCCTACCCTTGGGCGGCAAAAGTTGTTAGTTTATTTATTACCTTCTTCAACATCTATGAAGCTAACCATAAGTACAAGAAAATTTATCTTTTACTTTACACTTTTGTTTTACAATTTTCTCAGCATCAGCAGTTCTTATATTGCCGGCTATTATTCACAAATTGTCTAGTTCGTAAGTCATCCCAAGATTGACCTTTTTCCATAACAGTATTTCATCCATATAAAAGCCAGCTTAGTACTTTTTAGTTACAGACTAATGAATGTAGTTTATTGAATGAAATTTACGAGTTTCTTCTGTCCTAGCTATAATGATTAAAATTAGACGCTGACTTCATCGCCAAAAATATATATTACTCAAAAATCTACAATTCGTTGAATGGATGAAATTATATTAATCAAAATTCAATAAATGCGTCAAAGTGATTAACTGTCATTCTTCAAGGATTAATCATAAAATTACGTGCAGGACTCAACAGGAAACTTCAGGAAACTTTAAATCATTTCAATAAATTCGGCTTTCATGATTACTTCCTTTGAACCGCGAATTTCATTACGAGATACAGTATTTTTTTCTCAAATAATGTCTTTTTTTTCAAAGTTCAGTAGCTTTTTCCGGACCTTCCATATTTACTTTGTCCATTTGAATATTAAAATGCTAATACCCAAAAGGTACCTACTTTATTTTTATTGGCCTCCTACAAAATCTCGACTTGCAAAAACTTTTGCACCCGCTGTTTACCCGACTGTTAACGGCACTTGCGTCCCCAGTTATACCTTATCATTTCAACTTTGCTGTAGGACACTTTTTGTTTGTCACGAATCTTAGGCAGATTGAGCAATGGCCAAGGTAAATTGAATTGTATGCTGGAACTGTAAGAGTTCAATTTAGTTTTATTGTTTACGTGAATCATTCGGAAGTAAATGCTATCGGAAAATAGTCTGAGTTTGTTATATTATGATGGGTTGTTTGAGAGCGTGTTTGTCTTCGGTTGATCGGTTTACGTCTCGATTTATGAGCAATTATAAAGGAAAATAATGCGTTTTTGTTTTATATGCGACTGATTCACGTAGAAATCTAAAATTGCCTTGACCTATTTGACCTTTTTTTTTTTTTTTAACATGGTTAAGTCACCAAATGAATCCTCCCACCCAGAACCTATTTTGAGATTAAGACCAAAAAAATGGTTTTCACAAAACATATCACGACCCCAAATGTGTCAGGTAAGTTTTTCGACATATCTTCGAAGTACCAAGTAACCTTGATAAATCCTCGTTGATGAGGGGGTGTTCCAGAGGTTTTAACGCAGACTGATAAGCTGTGTTTGTTACTGAGAATCTGACACAACACTCTAAAGTGAAGATACTCCAACCCCTTTACATTCATCGTCAAAAATCCATCGACAAACGACGGCAGCAAAAGGCAATTAATGAAACCCTAGAACAGAATTCTCAAAAGAGGAAATTTTTTCAAAGCATTTTTCCAGCCATTCCAAGACGTACGTCTTTTAGGCGTACGACTTTCGAACGTAATGAAAGGCCGTGGATGTCGTTCGCACGGAGAATGGCCCCAGAATTTAGGATCTATAGAAATGTAAATACTTCAAAACTTCGAAGGTGTCATTCCATTCCGAACTTTAGCATTGAAATACGAAGGAATGCTTTAAAAAGTTCTTAAGTGTTTTCGGGATTTCTTGCTTCCGAGGAGCTAACTATATTTTGTTTTTACCTGTCACGTAGTATTTTGTATTCCAAAATCAGTGATTTTAACGAATTCATTTGCTCATTTTCAAAAAATAGGACTCTTCGGCACTTCTCGAAACGGTCTAATAGAAAAATATTTTTTTTGTATTTTGTCATTTTTCGTTATCGTCCTCACCAAGACTTAACGTTTGCCTTACCACTGCCATCTATTCCAAAGACCCAAAATGCCCTATCAAGGGACAAAGAAACGCATGGCTGCCTCCAATTACGAAGGCAGAAATTCCTGAGGCCTGGGATAAAAGCATCGTCACGCAAGATATTATCAATAAAGCCATCACACACGATGTCATCACAAAATTGAATTAATTTTCGCCAAAGGTTTAACACACACTGAGCCATATTAAATTTTACGAAACAATGTGATATTAATGAATATGCAAACAAGTTTTCTAAGGGGTTTGTTTTCATAAAATTTCGGTTCAAATATTAATGGGTTTGGGTCCTGCTGCTTGTGTGACGGGTTTTGTGATGTTATGGAGGTATTATTTGATTTTGTTTTTTTTTTTTTTTCAGTTGAAGTACCTTTTCTTGTTTATTCTTTTCTTACAATAGTCCTACATGTCCTACGTTCTAAAATTGTCAAAATCCCAATCTCGGCAAGGGGGGCCAGGATTCCATAGCACAGGGTATCCTAGTTTGGATTCCTGACTCCCACAAACCTTTGTACCTCCAATATTTGGAACACCTCTATGTTGAAACTGTACTTTGTGGGAGAAAATAAATATTTATTATTAAATAAATAAATCTTTATTATTATCCTTTCCTTTATTTATTTTTACACATATTAAATACATTTTTAAATATTCTAATATAAAACAATATAAAAAAAACATTTAAAAATATAAAAAATAGTGGACCGCCGGTATCGGGAGCAGGGTCCAAGCTACCGGTGGTTAGACCATTATATTAGTTATTATCCTTTATTTTTATCTTTACAAATTAATTACATTTTTTAATATTCCTTAGAAAAAAAACAATACAAGAGACATTTAAAAATATAAAAAAAATTGTAGCCCACCGGTATCGGGAACAGAGTCCAAGCTACCAGCGGTCAGGGCTCCAGAGAGAGGAACCTCCTAACAATACGAGCCGTGTCCAGGAGTAACGCTTTGCGGCCATCGCATGCGCTGCACACTCCTGCCGGGAGCTAGGACCCTATCAGAGGCCGGTGGGTCTCGAGGTCCTAAACCGTCCGGCGGCCGGCGTCCTCCCCGTCGACGAACAGGTGGTGGCGTCGTCGGCGGAGAGAAGTACTCGTCGCTCGATCTCGACGCAACTGCCACGGCCGGTGTCACAGCACTCACAACGGTGCTGGATTCTGGTGGCGACGATGGCGAGGCGGAGCTGAGCGAAGGGTCCAGAGGCGATAGGCGTGCGCGTCTTGCTGCTGCTCTGGTCAACATTTTCTTGATTTCATTTTTATTTGTCCAATCTTACGTAGGTATGACATACGTCATTCTTGATCATATTTTTTCCTTTCGTGTTTATTGTTATAAAATGGCTTCATTTTACTATTTTTATAGTAATAAATGGAGAAATTATAATATATAAAAAGGGAGATCAGGTTCCAGACTGTTTAAAAATAATTATTTAACGAAAATTATAGAATTAAATTACAAGACGTCTAGTGTTACCCAATGCTAATCTTTATTATTTCCTTTATTTATTTAAATACAAATTAATTACATTTTTAAATATTCCTTAAAATAAAAAAAACAATAAAAAAAAAATTTAAAAATATAAAAATTGTAGCCCACCGGTATCGGGAACAGGGTCCAAGCTCAGGTCAGGGCTCCAGAGAGAGGAACCTCCTAACAATACGAGCCGTGTCCAGAAGTACCGATTTCTAATCTTTATTATTATTATTATATTTCCTTTATTAATTTCTATACAAATAAATTACATTTTTAAATATTCCTTAAAAACAATATAAAAACATTTAAAAATATAAAAAAATGTAGCCCACCGGTATCGGGAACAGGGTCCAAGCTACCGGCGGTCAGGGCTCCAGAGAGAGAAACCTCCTAACAATACGAGCCGTGTCCAGAAGTACCGCTTTCTGAATCAAGCCCTTGATCCAGCTGCCTAACGAGAGCCTCCTCAGATATTGGTCGAGGCTCTTGGCAATTAAGCCATGGGCTGATACATATATTATATTATTATTTATTGTTCTGGTATCTATCGTTGCTGTTTGCCTCTTCAAGTTTCGTTGGTACTTCTTCTTCGTCGTGTCGATAATTCCCTTTATTGGTACTAGTTTCAGCCTTTAAATGACGTTGCATATCTTTTGGTTGATATCAATGCAAGTGACATCAATACCTGTCTTGGCATCAATGCCTGTCTTGGCATCATTGACATTTTTTATTTTAATTGGTTCCAAAAGTAAATATAATATCCATTAAGGTACTAACAAATAAAAATCATCATTCAATAATGATGATTTTTATTTGTTACCTTAGTTGGGTGCTTCTGTTTTGTCTGCAGTAAATTCATCTTCTAAGATAGGATGACTAAATTGTTTGCTAGCACTAATTCCAACATAATGCTGCTAAACAGATGGCCACCCCATAAATGTGGATAGTAAGAGCATTTACTTAGTAACTAATGACCTCATTGTACGACAACAATGTCCTTCGTGTTACAACAATGGACGATTAACAATCGTTTAACCATTATTCAAGGTGGCAGTGTCCATGTTTCGGTATTATAATTATAAAGTGGGGTCAAAAGAGATGAAAAGGAGAAGAGGTCTCTTTGTTTAAATATTCGTTCGTTTGTACAGTTTAAAATCGTTTTTTGCCATTGACGTTCCGTTTTTTCTATTATAATATTATCACTACATAGTATAAAACAAAGTCGCTTCCCGCTGTCTGTCTGTCCCTATGTGTGCTTAGATCTTTAAAACTACGCAACGGATTTTGATGCGGTTTTTTTTAATAGATAGAGTGATTCAAGAGGAAGGTTTATATGTATATTTGGCGGGTCGCTAGTTTATAGTAAAATAAACATTCCAAATGATTTATTTACACAAATACCAAATTATTACACAAATACCAAATTATTACACAAATACCAAATTATTACACAAATACCAAATTATTACACAAATACCAAATTATTACACAAATACCAAATTATTACACAAATACCAAATTATTACACAAATACCAAATTATTACACAATTTCACCGCAAAAGCTAAAGCTAACATATTGAATTAGAGAACTGTAATAGTAGCAAGATGACCTATTTTCAATCTTTAGAAACTTGAGCGCAACGAATATTAGCAACTGATTCACTTCATCTTTTTAAACTGGCTGGAATCGTAAAAAATAACAAAATGGAAGAAACTGAAGGAAATCAAATGGAAGAATAAAATAAGAAAGAAAACTGGATAACAGAATAACTTGCTGGAATTTATTTTAATACGACAATTTAAATGTTCACGGCATTTTAAGCCCAAAATAACAATTTAATTGAGGCATAAAAAACTGTTTGTTTTGATTAGTAGGTATCAATACAGGGTGTTTGGTTAAACGTGGGCAATACTTAAAGGGAGTGAAGTCTCATAAATATGAACAACTCTTACTATGGGGCTAACTATGAAATATGATTTAAAAAATCTGCTGTTGCCTACATTTTTTCGAGTTACGCGCCCAATAAACAGCAGCTGATATTTTTTTCGCGATTTCATGGTCGGTCCCATAGTAAAAGTTGCTTATTTTCATGAGTACTACACGCCCCAAAAGTATTGACCACGTTTAAAAAAACACCCTGTATAGAAATGCACAGCGACTGTAGTCATACAAGTCGCATTTAGTAGGCCTTCCAAAAATATTTGTTGAGTTAGGTTCTTTAACATGACGTCACGTGAGTGACGCACATGGTGTATGTACCACCGCAAGTCTACATTTTTTTGTATTATTCTCGTATATTGATATCTTTTAGTGTTATTTATATCAGGCTTCTGTTCATTATCATCATCAGCCTATCTTCTTAGCGTGTCGATGGCAATTCAGCCTATAACAATCCATCATAAGCAGAGAGGTTTATGTCTTGCAATGGATTGCTTCTCGGCAAGGAGGTTGCAATAGCAGGCAGCTGTATTATCATCATCTGTCTAGCCTTTTCCCAACTATATGGGGGTCGTCATCCAATCTTACCGGATGCAGCTGAATACCAGTATTTTACATGGAGCGACTGCCTATCCGACCCCCACAACCCAGTCAGTCCTGGGTAATACGATACCTTGGTAAGACTGGTTGCCAGACTAACGGGCCACTGAAATCTACAAATGACAGCTGGGACCAACAGCTTAACGTGCTTTCTGAGGTACGGAGGAAACTCGATATTTAATGGCCTAATTAACCTGAAGATCGACCCGAGCGGTTGTTATTATTTAGCCACGAGCTAGCAGATAGCTGGATTATACAGCTGCTAATCAGACTGCTGTTCAGAATTGTCAGTTGTTAATGCTGTATTTGCCTTGTAATACCAACTTTTCAATCCGAAAATCAAATAAACTAAACTACTAATTTTAGTCGCAAACAGAATATTTCAATAGAGATGAGGTTGTTTATTGAATGGCAGATGCGACATCAAGCTGGAAACTAATTCGATTACACCCAAGACCGGATTAAGAAAGTTTCTAATGTTTATTTACAGAGCTTAGAGTTTCGCGGTCATAGATTTGGTGCCGTCCTTAGGCAATTCTCACTAATCTTCTTAAAATTTGAGAGACGATAAAAAGTAATTTATATTGAATTTAATGCTACGGTAAAAAAGAAAAAGTACCTAAATGTTCTCATAATGTAATTTTCGGAACAGCCAACCAATGTTTTGTGTGTACATAAGTAAATAAATAAATAAATAAATTATATTAATTGTCATTTCCCCTAACCTTTGTTGAATATAACTAATGATAATGTTTTTTTACCGAGCACGGCAAAGAAAAAATGAAAGAGATTTTAGTAGTCTGTAAAATTTTTATGTTCCACCTTAGTGCCATGTAATAAATGACATACAGGGTGTTTGGTTCATCGTTTTCCGTATTGAACGGGCTGAAAGAAGGGGTAAATTGTACCTTTACAACTCCAATAACTGATCCTTGGCCCCACGGATTGTAATTTTGAAAAATTGCTAAATTCAACATTCAAACTTTTTTTTGAAGATATTATTGTTGCCGCTAAATTTAATTTAAATGTTTTTCTACTTACTTTCAGTTACGATTGTTTTAAAAAAAATAGAAATAAAGGAGATCGGGCGGAAGCGGTTCCAAGTAGCGTCGGTGGACTAGACCTATATTTTCTTGAAGCTGATGTCAAGAGCATCATTTTTTGTTATGGCGTCAAAAAAATTCCTCTATGGAGAAAAAAGTTATTGATCATTTAAAATGAACTATGTAATCAACGATGGCATTAATTACAAACAGCGTCGGTGATTAAGACATACATCATTTTATAGCTTGTTAAAAGAGGGTATTTCTTTGTTAAGAACATAAGCAATTCGGCGCCGGGAGAAAAAAGTTAAACGCCATAATGCACAATTAGTGAAAACAAAATCTCCTAATTCAAGAGATACAAGGAGCGTCGGTGATTCAGACACATATCATTTTAAAGCTTGTAAGAAGAAGGTTATTCTTTGTTAAGAACAAAAGCAATTCGGCGCCGGGAGAAAAAAGTTAGAGACAATTATGTTTAATACAGATAATAAAATCTTCTAATTAAAGAGATGCAAGGAGCGTAGGTGATTCAGACTTACATCATTTTATAGCTTGTTAAAAGAGGGTATTTCTTTGTTAAGAACATAAGCAATTCGGCGCCGGGAGTAAAAAGTTAAACGCCATAATGCACAATTAGTGAAAACAAAATCTCCTAATTCAAGAGATACAAGGAGCGTCGGTGATTATTACTGTACGTGCGTTACCGGTAAATGAACCGTTGCGCACATAATAATGTCTTTATTATGGACTTTGGGCTGGGCACGTCATCAAGAAGAAGTAAGTGCCATCCTGTGCATTTCCTCGACTCTATTGCATATAGTTAATAGTCGAATCATTTCTTCAAGGCCCCTTAGGTTGTGCGGACAACTATCTTGTAAGATTACTCTCAAGCAGCTCTAAGGTGTTTGCTGTGTCAAGGATTTGGTAAATGGTTCGCTTTCATCATATGACAACTATTGCGACCAACTGTGAACTTCAGCATACGATGAAACATGTCTGCTTACTCCTTTAAGGATTAAAGTCGTGAAGATTTTGTCTCCAGGATTTAGCAAACAGATCGTTTTCAACTCATAATAACTAATGCGACCAACTGTGAACTTCGGCAAACGATGAAACTTGTCTGCTTACCCCTCTAAGGATTATGTTCGTGAAGGTTACGCTTATGTTCGTGAAGGTTACGCTTATGTTTATCAGTGATGAAGTGTTGAAGGCTTCATACTACCTATACTACCTTGTATTGCTTTTTTTAATAAAAATGAAGAATTTGATTTACTAAAAGTACTATTTATACCCTTTTTTTTGAGCGATTTCCATGAGCTTTGGTAATTGAAAAGCATCAAACACAACAAGTGTTTTGAGTCTCCTAGAATCAACATAGCTTCTTGGTCCAGAGTCTATAGAAGCTTGCCCGTTCTCCTTTAAAACTCAATTTCAAGTTTAAATGTCGAATTTTGCATTTAAATAATTAAATAAATCTTCGGGGCCAAGGATAAGTTACTGGGGCTGAAGAGACAGCAAATGACCGCTTCTTTGGGCTCATTCAATTTGGCAAACGGTGAACCAAACACCCTGTATTTAGTAATGACGAGTGACTCCCGAGTATGCGTCAACCGAAAAAAATTTTACTTGCACTTTTTTGTTATACTTTTCAACAAAATTTTTTGGTATAATATAACTCGATTCGACAATCGTTGAGAATAGTAATTAAAACTTGCAATAGTTTACGGCTGATTTTGTGATCCCGGTTTTATTCACAGTAATTGTATACCATGAAAAATCTGACTTATAACCATAAAGAACAATAATAAATTATACACATACCATACGCGACCGGGTATGTAAATGCTAACTGCTACATCCAGTTTGCATACATTTGTGATAGTATATGGAAATGAACGTGTAACAATCCGAATTTGTAACACGTTCCTGTACGATGATAAAGTTTAACAAGTAAATATTAACGGATCATTTAAAATACCAATGTTTTACAGTTCTCAATTAGATAAATTTAAATTTTGCAAGGAATTTTTCTGCTGAGCTGAAAAATGTGTCGCTCAAGTAGGCTCACTTTAAGACTTCAGTTCATCAACTTTTCCTTTTCTCGACTATGTTGGCGTTTACTGCCAATCTAACAAGATTAAGCTTAATTTAAATATTAGGGGTCAAAGTATAAAATTGCAGATTTGTATGGACGATTTCGTGAAAAAGTGATATTTTCATACTTACATTTGTTTTCTCTTGGAAATTTCTTAACCGATTATGTCTGATGCAATTGCAAACTATAGAGTAAAAAAGCTGAGCTACACTGCGTATCTTAAATTCTCAAAACACAGCCTTGGACAAAAATATACCTACTTGAAGTAGTGAAACCTACGGCACTTTGAAACAGCTGTTTTGACACACTACCCGATATGAGGTAAAATGCAACTACTAGTACGGTTTTCAAACTCTAAAAGGTACGTAATTTAACAATTAATCCAATAAAAATGGAATTAGGAAAAATACACAAAAAAAAAATGAAAAAAAAAATGTGAGAAAAAAACGGCAATTTCATAGTTATAGACCTATTATTTTACATGGTGAGACTGACTATCTGACCTCCACATCCCAGTTATGGGGTAACGCAAAACACGTTGCTTTAGTTTACGACTTCAATTCCCAGTACATAAAAAAACGAAAACACAGCTCAAGGCGAAAAACAGTCGGTTACCAAGGAATTCTTAAGATTAAGATGTGAGCACAGCCATCGCTCGTTCAAAGAAAAAAGCAATTTATCAATCGGGATTTGAACGTGACGGAAAGCGTTTTATTTCACACGCGACGATCACGGCACGGTGTTCTCAAAGAGAAGTGTTCCATTTGCACTGACAATGGAAAAGTGTTTACAATTGCATGGTCGTTATTGCAAATTGGTCTTTGTGTGAGTTATAACGAGGTTCTGTTCTGTATGTTCACGTATGTTCTATTTTTGTTTGTTGGTACTTTTTGCTTGTTTACAGGCTAATAAGCAGATTATTTCTGTCTTTTAATGATTTCTGCCTAAAATTGAATAATTATACGAACTTACCTGGAAGTGAAGTTCGATGGTAATTATATTTGTAGTTGTATTGTGCTTAAATATTTCATGCACCATTCGATTTTCTTTAATTTGTTTGTAGTAGCTTCGATATTGTTGACTCCATTTTCGTTATCCCATTCAAATCAATATAATACGGCAATTTATAAACTAAAAAAAAATCTGATAAGGTTACGCCGTTACCTGACATGAAATCCGAATGTAGATAGTTTACAGAGGCAGGGGGCAGCACGATAAGGTTGCGCTTGGAGTTAGGCTTTTATCTTTTAAACTTACGTGTGACGTCACCGACTAAAGCCGAGACTACAAGTGGTTTTTGTATCATCAAGGACAATACAACAACAAGTATAATTTTTTAACCAAATAGATAAATCTGATCAATGTATTTTTTTTTAAATATCAAAGCGTATTTAGTTACTTTAAGTCACTTACTAAAACATACATAAATATAAATCATAAACAATTTTAGGTATAGTGAATTTGTCACTTATACAAGTGCTCATTACTCGCAGAATAATAAAAGGGCTAGTAAGATATCATTACAGAATGTGTGTTATACAATAATAAGGTATTTAAAAATGGTCTTTGTACAATAAGCCAGTGGGGAATATAGAATTATTTAACAAAACAAAATGTATAAATTAAAAACAAGATAACTAAAAAACAAAAAAAAAAAAATTGTATTTATTAATTTTGAAACGTAGGCTTTTATGAATTCCCGTAAAGATAATCGATAAGCAAAGTTTTATCGGTTCCTATATATCGGCTTTTCGTGATAATTTAACAGCATAAATATGACGATCAAAATGTTTGGTTTGTGAATTGAGAAATAAATTATTAAACGCCACGTTTTAAAAAGGAACATTTACCCAAAATAGAGCAGCCTACTGTGTACTTATTTAATGTACTGTTATTTACCGACATACTCACAAAATTACACCATTTAGTATTTATACCGATGTTAATTGGAAAAGTATAATTAAAACTGGTATATTTCAAATTAAAAATGTTTGCAAAAATGTTCGCAAATCATATTTTCATCAACATACAACCTCACAGTGACCTGCAAAATTGCAAAAAACTTAAGAAAATGAGAATTTCACGGGCTACCGTGGCGCTGCCACCTTAAAACCGTCCAAATGTTTTCGCCATTTCTTGCCAGGGTGCGATTTTTACGTCTCGTCCCCGTGACATGTAAAAAAGATTTATCAGTGGCAAATACAGGGTGGAGACGACAATGCGACAATAAATTAAACTATATGTAACTCATGACGTTCCCAGTCTGCATACACAAATTCAATCGAAAAGTACTGGATATTTTCGATTGAATTTTGTATGCAGTTTATTCACAGGACGTTATTTTTCATTTTTAGCATTTTCTACATAGTGTAGATAATAGGCTACCACCAACAGGTTAACGAATCCCGCATCGGTATAAACGTTAAACACATGTTGCCAACTCGCTACTTCAAAAACCTTGGCCAAAATTGTCGTATTGTCGTCTCCACCTTGTATATAGGTAAATCCCTTCCACTGTCAACACTCACGCTTCTTACATAAAGCCGATATTGTCGCATTCAGAATTTAACAAACCTATTTGGGAATGTTAAATAAGAGAACGTGTACGCACGACGGCCAATCAAGCTATACAAATCAGTTTATGCGGATCTCTCTTTGTATAGGAAATCTATACAAAACGAGGCCAAGATATACTGGAAATGTACAGCTTCATGTGCCGCCGTGTGCACATTACAACTCTTCCGTGAAAATCTAGAATGAAATGTAAGATAGTAAGTAACTGTTTATTTTTTTTCGTTACATCGCTTTGTATCAAAAGCGTGTGTGTGTTTGTGTTTGTGTGTGTGTGTGTTGTTGTTGTTTGCTCAAGTATTTCTTGTATTTACGATATTGTTTTCTCTTTAGTACCTTAACAGTTTCTCCTGAGTGTAAAACAGGCAATTTATAAGACAAAGACTGTATCTGTTAACCAGCTGTTCACAAGGCGGTGCAGGATAGTTTGCGGTGTTGTTACAACATTCCACTGTTTATAAAGTTAAATTCAAATAAATTCTGTTTGGAAATTTCGTATGGCCTCAACATACTGCAAAAATTTTGACATTATTGAAAATATTTTTATTTTATTTTTTTAGTTTATGTATTCCAAGGACATGCCACTTATTCGTTTGACATTATTGATAATATTTTTAATTTTCTATTACTTTCACTATGTTGACATTTTTTCATTAATTTTTAATTTTATTTTATATAATTCCAATGATAATATGCCACTTATTTTAAATTTATAATAATTGTAAACCAACTATTTGCATGCCCATGTGACGGCAAAATGTGGAGAATCTTATTATAAGATAACATCTATGTACCTATTACCCATGTTTGCAAAGAAATAAATGATTTAATGATTTAATTTAATTGTGCAGATCGACGCCATATGAAGGTACACTTAGATTGCCAAAGCGAGATAACGTTTTTCCAGCAAGCTAGCTAAACTACACAATAAATTCACTTATATAGACAATGATTTACTAATATTCAAAGGTTAACATGTGTATCAACGGACCCTTCACAAAGCCGTCAACCAAGTATTCTGTACATCAAACTTAGTAACTCTACGCAACAATTATTGCTGGAAAACGACTTTTTTTGGTGTGAAAAATCACGTTTTACGATAGGACTCAATGTAACACTCAAAATATTGTGCTGATGGATGCATTGAATAAATATTATAAGGGGTAAAATTATAACAATAAAAACATGTATTTATAAAATAACTCGTGAAAAAGTTTGAACTTTAACTCCCAATAACTCCGTAACTAGAAGGTTTCCAGGTATAGTCTAGAATAAAAAAAAATATCACAATGATGAGGAGAACAAGTGCCTTTCAGCTTCGTTAAGGTAGACTTTTACACCTATTATGATTCGCCACCGCCAGAATTGCAGCATCAGCAGAGCGTAGCATTTTTATTTATATTTTATATGATTATTTTTTTTTATTGATTTTGCCACTGATTTGATTTTCATGACACTGTATTTCTGATTTGGTGACATTGTATTTATTTTTATATTGTGATTTGTATTTATTTGTTTCGTAACTTGTGATTTTAATATGGGAGAACCTGAAATAAATAGATTTTATTTATTTATTAGGAAAACTTTAAATAAACGGGCAATTATTTTAGCTCTAAGATTATTCGTGATTCATGTTGATGCTAACAGTACCGTATGAAAACACACGTCTAGATGCCAATCTGGACTGAGACAACCTAAGTTATCAGATAACAATCTGTTTGCCTTTGATCAACTAAAATCAACGCGGCAAGACAATAGACCAAACTGCCTAGTACATGTTACAATGTTATGTCCATATGTCTGTATTGTATTGCAGGAGCTACACTGCTATCAACTTCACATCTTGTTCGATCTGCGGATATGGAGCATATCCTCATTGTCATCGCTGTCAGTTCATAAAATAGACGGAAGACATCCTGTTTAATTTAGAACTAGCTAAGCTCGCGACCTTCGTCTGCGTGAAATTATTATAAAAATATTATAAAAATATTATAAAAATATTATAAAAATATTATAAAAATATTATAAAAATATTATAAAAATATTATAAAAATAATAATTTGGATCATGTTAACAATTGTAAGGGTTATGTTTTTCACGGAACCCTAATCCTTTTTCAAAAATAAAACTGTTAAGTTATTCCTTATAATATTAGCTATCTGCCAAAATAAGTCTTGTAAAAATCGGCCCGGCCGTTTCGTAGTTTAGCCGGAACAAACAGACAGACATAGACAAAAATGAAAAATATGTTTTTTTTTGTTGTAAGTACAGTATATAGTTTTTTTTTTTTTTATCCTTGTAAAATCATCAAATGAGTCCTCCCACCCAGGGCAGAGCGGGAGGGACTGTCAGACTTGTACTGACTAAAATCCACGGTGTCCTTTAATAGCCCTTTATGTTCCAGGGTCACGGTAATTCTATAAGTCCCGCGACCACCGTATATAGTTTCATATGCATTCAGTAAAAATCTGTTATTTTGAAACGACAAACAGACACTTCTATTTTATTTATTTGAATTTGATTTACTCTGACACTGACAAGACGGCTTACTCTGAAGGTAGGTATTTCATCGAGATTCTAAACGTTCCTATTTTACATATTTTCTTTATGGTACTGTAATATACTGAATGGGCCTCTTTACGCAAGGTTTAAGGTACAACGAGCTATGTTATTTTTTGGCAGATTACGGAATCAGTTTTTCTGTAATCAGTTATTCTTTTAAGTGATTGACTGCTGCGCTGCGTGTCGCGGGTTCGTTTCCCGCGACACGCAGCGACTTAACAAACATTTATAAGGCCTACAGGTAGTTGTTCCGGGTCTGGTTGTTTGTGTATGTGAGTTTAAATGTTTTAAAATATATATACCAAAAACAATTTTTTTTCGGAACAGTGAAGTCCACCCACCATTTTCCATTATAAAATTTATCAAGAAACCACAAAAAGATACTACTAAAAATCTACCTACAGAAAACAGCTTATTACAAAACAATGAACAAATAGCCTCGAATTTCTCCCTCTTCCAGAATTTCCATAACTGCATGAAGTAGATAAAATATGCATAAGACACCCTGAATATTGTATTGTTTCTTATTAAATTTCACGTCTTGGCTCTACGATTCGGGACAAGTTAAGAATTTCAAAATTTCAAGCCGCTTGTTCAGATATTTTTACATATTTTTTTTTCTTTTGCGCATCACTTAACGAAGGTAAAGAATACGAAATGTTTTACAAAGAACTTATATAAAAGGAATTTGTTTTAACACTTCACTGAGTAATATAAAAGTAAGAAAAGTAAGTGAAGCGTCTGTTAAAGTTACGCAAATTATTTTTTAGGAGTCTGTTGCCGATGGCCCTTTGGGGTAGCTATATTATTTTCTATAAGAACGGCTCCAGTTTTCGACATGTTTGATCAAAGCATGTTTCAATATTTCCAGTCTTCAGGCAGAAACATTTTCTTAATACTTAATTAAATGACACACACATGTGCGCACACACGCACATGGCATTATTAAACATTAGAATACTTTTTATGTTTATTATTTTAATATCATTTTTATATTTTGAAAAAAAGTAATTCTGAATTACCTACTTAACAAAATGCCTTGTTAGTTAACAAATTAATATGTGTTTTAATTTTAAGCTAATGCACCCGAGCCCTAAGATACATCCGCAGCCTAGTTTGGGGACCTCTATTTTCTATGCTAAAATATAACTTGTTACTATATTAATAGCGCTAAGTTAGATTATAATATTTAAGAGTAATAATGGCTTTATTTTATTCATAATACAATAGGTAAAAATAATCTGGCTGAATAAAAAACTGGTAAAAATTGCGTCAAAGGAGATTCAACTTTCACTATTCTAGACTAAATTCCTTTTAGATAACACGCACATGGAAATGTCACCCACATAACTACTGCAGAAAAGTCTGCCTTAGCATAATCAGCCTATAATGTTCCCACTGCTGGGACACACGGCCTCTATGAGAGGGAATGGGCTATAATCCACCACGCGGGCCCAGTGCGGGTTGGTAGATGTTACATGTCTTCTAATTTTAGGTTCTAGGACATGCCGGTTTTCTCACGATGTTTTCCTTAACCGTTTTTGACTTACTATTCGTAAGTCGGGGCTACCACCACCACTGGGCCACCGCTGCTCTCCCTTGATTAATTCTATACAACATTATTTTTAGTATAATTATACGAAACTTGAATATAATTTGTTCAGAATAAGTAACTGAATCAATTCCAATCATTTTTAAAACATGTTATATTTTGTCCCAAAAATATTTTAAAAAGGCTACAAGTTGGACACCGAGCGACACTAAGTACTTATCGCAATCATTTAGGTACTTACTGCCAAATTATTATTATCAATGAACTCAAGACGACGCAGGAGGCGCGCGCGCTGCGGCACCGCGTGGTGGCCACGTTTTTGTGCGGACAAGCAGGTAAGAACAACAAGAAGAAGCTTATAACTTTGAGATTTTTATGATACAGTTTTGAAATTTTGTACATAAGATTCTTTGCATAATAATACTAGACACCTGTATCAGGTTTCGGAAATACTAAAACTAATGTTGTATATTTTCGTACTAAAACCACGGAAAGGCTAAGCTTCCCCGTGAAGATTGAAACAGAACACTATCCCAGTAAAGGGAACTACTAACTTTGAAAAGTAAGCAGTCACTTTGTTTGGCCGCTTCCACCAACTTTATATGCTCAATACAGCTGAGGGAAAATGTTTTTCTATAAATATATGAGAAATAATATGCGGAGGTTATTGCTGGATTTGTGGTAGCGGTGTGTTTATAGGCTAACCTTATTATAGCTACTGAATAAAGATAAAACTACAATATATTTACTCGTTTTATTTATTCGTATAATCTACTTTAAATAAATTATTATGTAATTAGGATACACAACAAGTATTTCATCTAATGAGTTTTTAATTACACAAAGTAGGTAAATATTATTAAATGAATGAATTAAATTTTCACATGTATCCTGGTTTTCTAATGCCAACAATAATATCAACAGAATGCTGTTGCCTTTCCTACAATATTAATAAATGTTCTTCTCTACATCTACGACAAACGTAGGTTATAATTTTAGATATATGCAAAATGTTATTAAATATAATGTCATCATCATCTGCCTAGCCTTTTCCCAAATATATTGGGGTCGGCTTCCAGTCTAACCGGATGCAGCTGAATACCAGTATTTTACATGGAGCGACTGCCTATCTGACCTCCACAACCCAGTTAGTACTGGGTAATACGATACCCCTTGGTAAGACTGGTAGTCAGACTTTTTGGGCCACCGACTACCTGTAACGACTGTCAAAGATCTTCAAATGACAGCCGGGACCAAGGGCTTAACGTGCTTTCCGAGGCACGGAGGAAACTCGGTATGTAATGGACGGTCACCCATCCGCAGACCAACCTAGGCAAGCACGGCTTAACCTAAAGATCGACCCGAGCGGCTGTTATTGTTTAGCCACGAGCTCCTCCTCCTTATTAAATATAATGTATTAATTAATAAATAATTTAAATCCTTTATTTATTTTATTTACATATTATTTATATTTAGGATGATATTTTAATAACAGAAGAGCGGCTTGATCGATATCTTACGTTATTCTTTGGTCTTATTGAGCATTATTATAAATGTGGCGAGAGGAGAGACACCAGTATTCGAATAACAAAATTATTTGTTTTGTTACGGTTGATTTGTTGTCATACATTACATAACATCACGCCAGTAATCCCCGAAGGGATAGGCAGAGGTGTACCTAATAATACACCCATATTGCACCAGTTATATTAAGTATAGGGGGCGAGACAATTGCCATCAACCGGGCGCAAATACAGACTCCGTGGCTGCTGAGAAATTCCTGATGGAAAAACTCAATAACACTTTTCCCAACCTGGGAATCGAACCCAGGACCTTATGCTCAGCAGTCGCGCTTGCGACCGCTAGACCAACAGGCAATCAACCAGTCCTCTCATTACAACTGTACATAAGTCACTGTCTAGATTCTAGAAGGATCTTGTATAGGTTCTATTGTCATCGATGTTCTGCGCCTATCTTGACCCCGATTGCGTTTTGTATTGATCGTCGAATTTCGTCACTAAACCGACTTACAAGCGTGTGTGCTATGCTTATGTCGTTACATTCTATGTGTGGGCAATTGTTGTGTCATCAATTCATCACCTCCACCTGTTACTTGATGTAGCTTGGTGACTCCAACCATATTTATGTCTTTGATGGAACCTTATTTCCATCTTATTCAAGAAACACCATTTACTTGTACATGCGTCATTTTGCTTTTTAATAATTATGAAGTTAAGGTTCGTGATTATACACCGTAACTTTTTAGTCGTCTTACAACGGCAGCCCACTTCATGTATCCAATGACTACTAAATATTCATAAAAAAAAGGTATTTATGACATTTGAATAATTTAAAAATAAAAATATTATTCGTTATTATGATACACGACGTAGTTAAAACACCCTGTTGCGAGCGATGATCTACTCGACTCGTGCGCTGGGTAGGTATGTCCCACCGTTTGAAACGCATACATTTATTAACAGGATTTCATATTTCGAATGTATTATTTATTTTTCTTTGTGTACCTATTATCTTAATTAATGGTAAAAAAAAATCACGCCTAGAGATGTATTTTATATCGGATACATTGAGTGGACCACCTTTGTAAGACGACTAAAAAGTCACGGTGTATTATCATCGCATTTCGTAAGTAAGTCATTTAAAAAAAAATCTTTTATAAACACCTTGTTAAGCTATGACGAAGCGCGCGAGCAGTGCCCTCTAACTATGTAATTGGTAAGTTTCGTTGTTGTGTCGCGCCGCTAGCACGGATTGCATTGTTGAATCGAAACATATAAAATAAATTAGATTACTGCTGTAAAAGTGTCTAATTTACCCATACCCTTCAGGTTATGGGCCCAGGAACAGTCAGTGAGTGAAAAACAGGACATATTAGTGAACAATTGCAGTGATTTGAACCAAAACAGTTCATCGTAATTAAAAGTTATAAACGCGTGTAGTTAAGTGAAGGTCAATTAGTGTAACGCGGACTTTCAAGTTACGTTCGCCGTCGCCGTTTGTTTACTAAACTTTTGTCACGAAGATTTTTATTCATTGCTATTGTTTTGATTTTGGACTTACGAACAAACCTATTATCAGTGGCTAAGATGACAGATCGCGGGTTCGAGGTTCACTTTAGGAAGAATGATGCGATTGTGATTGATGACAATGATAAAATTCATATGCGTGCAGAAAGAGTTGGAAATCTGTACCATGTTCGAATGAGTAAAAATTCTGTTAATAATATTGAAGCAGTTAAGAATTCAATAGACATGTGGCACCAACGACTCGGACATCTCAACGAACGCGATTTGAAAACTATGGCGAACAATAGTTTAGTACACGGGCTAACATTTAAGGATGGCGAAAAGTTGTCCCAATGTGAGATTTGTATTAGTGAAAAACAAACATGCACGCCTTTTTCCAAAGAAAGGAGAAGATAGTACCACCGAATTACTAGAAATAGTGCATAGTGATGTTTGTGGCCCCATGAATCATCAGTCGTATGGCGGTAAGAAATATTTTGTTACTTTCATTGATGATAAATCTAGATGGTGTGAAATCTACTTCATTGCGAGTAAAAGTGACGTCTTAAGCGTGTTCAAAACTTATAAAGCCTATGCAGAGAATTTAACTGGGAAGAAAATAAAGAATCTTCAGTCTGTTATCTGAAGAAGGCTGGAATTAGAAGAAGATTGACGGCGCCATATACACCTCAACAGAATGGTATTGCCGAAAGAAAGAACAGGACATTGTTCGAAATGGCACGATGTATGATGCATCAAGCCGGAAGTCCTCCTTCATTTTGGGCTGAAGCGGTAAATACTGCTAATTATATAAGAAACCGGTGTCCAACAACAGCCTTAAATGGTCAAATACCTTTTACACTGTGGAGAGGAAAGAAACCTACAGTTATATATATGCATGTGTTTGGCTCGAAGGCTTATTATAAAGATAAGGGAAAACCGAAAAGAAAGTTTGAGTCACGTTCGCAGCTAGGAATATTTGTGGGCTATGATATTCAATCTAAAGCATACAGGATACATGATCCTGCAACAAGAAAGATTATTGTTACTCGTGACGTGAAGTTCATGAATGAGACAGCATTTAGGCATGAATATAAAGAAATACTTGATGACGAAGAAGATACTGATGAAGAAGAAGTGAGAATAGAATTGAATGCGTCTAATGAGAACAATAAAAGAAAGGAAGATAACTGTAAGATATTAAAAGCCAACAAAAATGTTGCTAGATCAAGAAGATCACTTGAAATAATTCATGAACCAGAGGAAGAGGAGGACCTCGCCTAGCTCGTACTAGAAGAAACAGTTAGGAAGTGCATTTGAAATGAAAGATGTGGGGAAAATATCTACTTGTTTAGGAATTGAATTTAGTCGTGATGATGAAAATAGAGTGTACTTAAGTCAAAAATCATATATTGATAAAGTGTTGGAACGCTTTGGTATGAGTGAGTGTAAACCTGCTATCACGCCTATAGATGTGAATGTAAAATTAGTGAAGCCTGAGTGTATTAGTAATGATGTAATAGAACAATATCCGTATCAGTGTTTGATTGGCGCCTTAATGCACTTGGCAGTGTCAACCAGACCGGATATCGCGTACGCCGTTAACTTTTTAAGTCAATTCAATACAAAGATATTTGCGAGGTACATCAGATTACGGGCTAGTGTATGAAAGAACCGGCTTGCCCCTTTTTGGTGTGGTTGATGCAGACTGGGCAGGGAATGCGGTAGATCGAAGGTCCTATTCTGGCTTCGCATTTATTTTTGCAGGTGCACCAGTCAGCTGGGAAGCACGAAAGCAACGGACCATTGCTTTATCCAGCACCGAAGCCGAATACATGGCTATATCCGAATGTACTAAAGAGGCCATGTATTTACGTGATGTTTTGAATACCATTGAGGTTAAGTGTGAGTGTGTGATACTATTCAACGATAACCAGGGTGCGATTAAACTTGCCCAAAGTAAGAACTACCATTCACGAACGAAACACATTGATGTACGGCACCACTTTATTCGCGATAAGTGCGAACAAGGTGTAATTGATCTTAGATATTTGTGTACTGATCGAATGCCTGCTGATGTTTTGACTAAAGGTTTGAGTGGAACAAAACATCATGAATGTCTGCATAATTTAGGTATGATGGTTGAATGTATGTAAATTTCGAAGATCTGCTCCCGACTTCGAGGGGAGGTGTTAAGCTATGACGAAGCGCGCGAGCAGTGCCCTCTAACTATGTAATTGGTAAGTTTCGTTGTTGTGTCGCGCCGCTAGCACGGATTGCATTGTTGAATCGAAACATATAAAATAAATTAGATTACAGCTGTAAAAGAGTCTAATTTACCCATACCCTTCACAACTTTTCGTGGCAACAAAATTAATCTTCTTACCATTATGCGGCACCCCGTAAACATTACATGGCGACGAGAAACTGATTTAACGAGAACCCAAAGGCAGGGATGACAACCTACTAGGCATAATCATTAATTAAATATTTTATATACATTGTCCGTTATGTACGGTTTTTAATTAAGCTTACCCTCTTAGATAAAGGCCTTTAAGGGACATAATTACCGAATAATTTAATGAATGTCCTTGCTTAAGTCTTTGGAAGGATACTTTGTAGGTGTTTTCTTTAATAAATTAGGGTATAAAGAAAATAACCGTAATCATTTTGAAACTATATAACTATTATTATTTCAATATTGAAATATTAATAAATTAATAAACTTATAACAGCCGCTCGGGTCGATCTTTTGGTTAAGCCGTGCTTGCCATGGTTGGTTTGTGGATGGGATTGAACCCGTTACATACCGAGTTCAGTCCTACCAAGGGGTATCCTATTACCCAGTACTAACCGAGTTGTGGAGGTCAGATAGGCAATCTCTTCATATAAAATATTGGTATTTAGCTGAATTCGGTTGGCCTGGAAGCCGACCTCAACAGAGTTGGGAAAAAGCTAGGCAGATGACTTATGGAATATCTTCCGTGATTATCCATTATTCTGACCTTCCGATAGGGTAGCTAAGACATTCCGCGATCATGGCGCTTGTGAGCGTGGAAATATCGGGGGCTCATAATAATGGATAATCACGGAAGATATCCCGTTAGTGACAGTTTTAATTTAGTTATAAACCGTGAAAGATTAAAACACTGTTTAATAAATTTTTCGGATTTGTCAGGATTTCCGTTGGGCTCTTACATCATGTGGGCAGGTGATAGGTTTTGTACTATGAAAACATACTGGGTGCGAGACACTAGTTCTAGCAAAACTAACGAATTACTTGAGATTACAACTTAACACAGTAACACGGGGCACAATGAATCGGGTACAGTTCCAAGACGTCTCAAATCCACCGCGATCAGACATTGACTGTCGTCCTCGCCTCGAGCTGTAAACATCAGGGCTCTGCAGAAGCACGCTGTGTGTGAGTAGACTGGTAAACAGGTCGCGTGATGTCACCACTGGCGCGCTTGCGATTCGTTTTATGTCCGTACTAATGACCGGATCGGACAACCTATTTTAAACAATATGCTGGACGTCGGTTTACCTCGGATTTTTATTTACTGGAAGATATAAGACCCTATTGTTAATCACTTTGCTACTCAAAATAATTAAAAAGTACCTACTCTTATCTCTTATAAAACATGTAGAAACGTGGTGTTTTTGTTATAACGCAATACCCTTTTTCCAGTAAATCTTTTAGTTTGGGTCTCAGCAATTAAAAGCCACATAAATTCGTTTTCAATAAAACTCTGATAATCCAATTAAACCTTTTAGAGTAATTAATGGGTGCAAGACTATTTCAATTTAAAAGTTAATTACGTGCGACCAATAACTTTGCAGTTCAAGTGTGAAAAACGCGGCAGCTTTTGTGAAAATTGAAATTGTTTTAATTGGTTGGTTGGGTTGATTTTTTTTGTTTTTTTTGGGAGAATTACTTTTTAGCGATTCCTATGTGATGATATTTGTATTTTTGTACAGATTAAAAAAGGTACGTTTTCTAATTTTTATTTTTTTTGAAAATTTGCCATTTTCACACTTTTTTTACACTTTTCCAAAATCTGTAAATGCAGATCGAAGATGCTCAAAAGTTTGATTACAAATCAGTCTAGTAAGATCGTTTTGTTTTAACTACAACGATTAAAGTCCCTGCTCTTACTGCCCCAACCCGCAGATGCAACAGCAGAGGTGTACCTAACAAGTACACCGATATTTCGACAGTTATGTTTAAATCCCATGTAATAGGGGGCGAGCCTATTGCCATCAGTCGGGCACAAATACGAGGCAGTCCTGTATACACAGTCCAATTTAATAAATAAACATCAAACACAAAATAAGATAACAATCATAGCAAAGATTTCATTTACAACGATTTGTATCATAAAGGGTGTAAATAGACCCTTAACATATCCGAAAGGCACTTTTTTCCCCGTCTTTGCGATCATTTTTTTGTTCTAGACCATACCTGCCCCCGTAGCATGACGACCGTAGACAAGGATTACTTTGACGGAAGAATCGATAAAATGACAGATAGTGCAAAGAAATCTGTCATTGTGTCGACACAATCTGTCATTTTGTCGATTCTTCCGTCAAAGAAATCCTTGTCTACGGTGGTCATGCTACGGGGGCTGGGAACCTTCTAGTTACGGAGATATTGGGGGTCAAAGTTCCAACTTTTTCACAAGTTTTTTTTTAAATACATGTTTTTACTTTAAACACCTCCACGACCCCCGTAGGTACTATTCAATCCATCCATCAGCACAATGCTTTGAGTGCTTTCCATCGAGTCCTACCGTAAAACGTGATTTTTCACCCCAAAAAAAGAAATCTATTCCCAGCAATAATTTTTGCGTGAAGTTACTTAGTTTCATGTACAGAATGCTTGGTTGACGGCTGTGTTAAGGGTCTGTTTACACCCTGTATAAATGCACATAACATGAACATGAACATCGTACACAATGAATACTAACAATGTCAGAAACATATAACATTACATTTGAGTCAACCTCCGTTTGTGGCTACCCAGCACAATTGACTCCTTGATTGTAATAACACGATACAACAATGCAATGGCTTTCAAATTACAGTTGCATAGTGGCCGAAACTGTATTCTAACATGCAGTACATTTGCAACAAACAGAGAAACTGCTGGTCCAAGTAAATCTAGCGAGCAAGGCTTTGTCAGGTCTCCTGTGAATGTTGTATGTTGTTTTGTGTACTATGTATGCCTTTTGAGTAGGTTTGTCCTACGACCCAACGTTGGATTATAAGCTTTGTAATTCAGATATTGCTTTAAGTATTTTATCCATGTTGGGATGATGTTCCTTTAAAAAGTTGAAGGGACGAATCGCACATGATTAAAAGAGTGATGAATATAAGTGTTGATGGATGGAAAGGGAGACGAAGACCAAGGAAACAATGGCAGGATTGTGTGAGGAATGATGTGAAAAAAAAGATGTAAGTGATTTCGTGTCGAAAAAAAAAACGTGTTGCACCGAACTCAAGTAATATGGAACAAGGGCAGGGAGATGATGATTAATGATGATGATTCCTTTCAAAACTCTTAATGAGAAATCAATTATACTGAATCTTAATGAAAAAAAACAATTTTTCTTTAAAATGATTCCATTGCTTTATTCGACTGACATAAATTATTGATTTGTTGATATCTAAATGTCAAAAAAAGTAAGTTAAGTATATTTTTTTTAACTCAGTTGGACAACCAACAAGATTAGTCTATTTATCAAGTTCTGGTAAGTTGTGAATTTAACTGCAATTAATATAGCAGCCGCTAATTCCTTCAAAACAACAACGCAAGCAGAAAAATAATTTTCGTACCTCGCAAACATTCATCCATCATAATCGTGGTAAACAAAATCATCACTTATCCTCGAGACAGTTAGCTGCCAGGTCCCCATCAACAAGCAGCGTGAACATACGAAGTACGACCCCATTGTGATGTCATTCATACGAAATTTGAATTTTATGAGCGTGTTTTGTTATTTCGAGTCAAATGTTTCTGGTTTATTAAAATACAGAATACGGAATCTCCATGTTTTTTGAGCGTTCGTGTGTTCTGAATTGTAAACGTGTGGTGTTTTATTAAATGCGTTGACACGTATGAAAACCGTGGGTGTTACTGCAAAATATGAATTCGGAATTTCATAAACATACAAACAATATCCCTGTTGAATTTATAAATTGTCTAGTATCTAAGATTTTAAACTATCAGGGTCACTAACACACACACCCACCCGCAATAACCTCAGTTTATCCGTGATCATGGTGCTTGCAACAGCGCCGAAATATCGGGAACTCAAAGAAAACAGTAAACATGGTTAATATCCCGTTTCTAGTGATAATGATAATATCTAGTATCTTTTTGTTTCGGACAGCAGACCTTTCAGTACATCTACTTTATCGTGTGGTTAGTGCCTAAAGTGGTGTCAGTTTTTATGACGCCAATGGACCTCTGACTTGGCTTTACATGCCGTCAAGAAATATCTCTCAGCAGGCAGGCTAGTTTCTTCACGATGTTTTCCTTCACCGAATCAAGTGATAATACAATAGGCACGTGAATCGGAAAAATCATTGGTGCGTGCCTTGGGTTCGAACTCGAGACCTATATGAAGGGTACAGTCAAAGAACGGTATGTCCTAATGAATCGATTATGAGAAAAAAGCAAATTAAAGTATTGAAGTTCCCAGTTCTTTTCGCTTTGGGCATAGATAAAAACGTATTTTTAGCGACGACGTCTGTTGAGTATTTGTAAAAACTAGTGATTGGGAATGCAATTACCATAGATATAGATTGGTTACCAGTATATTAACAATTTAAAAAAAAAATGTGACATTCACTGTTCTTTCCCTACATAAAATATGTAATCCGACGGTAAAATGACTAGGCTATCGCTGCTTACCACACCACGCACACAGGCTTAGCTCACCTTTGATGATTCTGTATCAGTTATTTTATCTAAGATTATTTATGAAAAGAGCAAAAACTCATTCTATTCTACTCTGCGTCACTCTGAGATGCTATATCAATGACTTTACGCAAGCCAATATTCAATCACAATTAGTGACGTAACAGAGCAATCTACGACAAAAAATAAACCAAACGTTACGAGAAAAACCAAAATAATTTGCGGCATACATAATTATTTACAAATTGTACAATGACAGAGAAAAACTACGCACAGGAAAAGAATGAAGAAGATTGGTACAAAAGACGTGAGGCGAAGTAACATCTACTAATTACTATGGAAACTGATTCACGCGATGATCTCGAGCGCATTGTGCTTGTAAGCATGATATGCTTGGATGAAATCACGGAAAGTACACTGATTTTGTAGAAAGTTTTTTTCGTGTTCATCCTAGTGCTATATAAAAATAAGGTTGAAATACGATTGGGCAATAAGTTTCAATATTGCCACAAAAGTAATAAACAGGGCATATAATACGCCTGATGCTGGATCTGTATATCTAATAGATGTCCACTTTTTTCGTGGTAGAAATGTAACCAACTTGAACATTTTTAGAGAGAATATACTAATTTTTAGTTATTTGTAAGAGCAACTTCCCATAAACCAACGGCTCATATTACCACGAAAAGCAAAAAGTTATTTTTTATTTTTTTATTTAATCAAACTATTGGGATAAAACCTAACCTAACCTAACCTGGGTTTCATCCCTCTTTGGATTGTAATCATGACAAATTGAAATAACCAGATTTTACAAGCAACGTTCTGACATTAAATTTCACCAACAAAACGTGACATGTCTACTCGCGTTCTCACTTTATTCAAATTCTTGCTTTACAATAACACAGCCAATAATATTGACTTACATATAAATATTGTACAACCCATGGGAATGTTACAGTGATACAATAAAGTTAATTGTAAGATCTGTCTTTTCACCTGTGACAAACAATAAATAAATGAATTATGAATTACGACCATATTCCGTAAAAAATACCATGTATAATGTATATTTACATTTGTTGGGTGCGATTCCCCACATGGGAATCACTCATCATTTTAAAACCTCCTCATTTGATTGAAAGATGTAAATCAAACATAAACCTGTGCTATCTCACTCACCACATTTGAAAATCGAACATAAAACGAAGATAAACTCAAACCAAGTTTAACTTGAAGACGTGTTGGCATTTATGGCGTGTTTACCCCCTAAAGGGGGTGTATTTTATACATTTATGAAACGTCACACTCTTTTCCTTTGGAACGTGAGGGGAAGTAGAAATGATTTGGCACAGTGTCGGTCGCGCAGGCACGTCGGGCTTAAATAAGTTAGGCAGGTACTGTACCCTCGTGTTTGGTTATGATTATGAATTGGAGCTGGTATCAATGTTGAATTTATTATTAATGTAGGATTTTTTAGTAATGTAGGATTTTTTATGAATGTAGGATTTTTATTAATGTAGGATTTTTTATTAATGTAGCATTTTATTTTTGTTGGGAATTTTAGTGAACGTGGTAGAAGAAATACAGTGGATTTGAGTCCGTGAGAGCTCGATCTGTTTGTCTCTTCTCCCCAGACCAAGGGTAACCACTGGCGACCGCAAAGTCTTTTAGTTTTTTTTTAAACACCTATCTAAGGATTCTTGGGTTTTTGAGACGAAACTAATGATACCTCAAGCGTCGAATCCATCCAGCCATTTGGAACATACGAGGTAATAATGAGAAAGGAGATCGGGCAATCTTCTATAGACTCTGGTCCAAGAAGCTTTGTTGATTCTAGGATACACAAAACACTTGTTGTGTTTGATGCTTTTCAATTACCAAAGCTCATGGAAATCGCTTAAAAAAAAAGGGTATAAATAGTACTTTTAGTAAATCGAATTCTTCATTTTTATTAAAAAAGCAATACAAGATAGTTTAAGTAGTATGAAGCCCTCAACACTTCATCACTGATAAACATAAGCGTAACCTTCACGACCATAATCCTTAGAGGGGCAAGCAGACAAGTTTCATCGTTTGCCGAAGTTCACAGTTGGTTGCATTAGTTATTATGAGTTGAAAACGATCAGTTTGCTAAGTCCTGGAGACAATCTTCACGACTATAATCCTTAGAGGGGTAAGCAGACATGTTTCATCGTATACCGAAGTTGGTCGCATTAGTTATTATGAGTTGAAAACGATCTGTTTGCTAAATCCTGGAGACAAAATCTTCACGACTTTAATCCTTAAAGGAGTAAGCAGACATGTTTCATCGTATGCTGAAGTTCACAGTTGGTCGCAGTAGTTGTCATGTGATGAAAGCGACCCTTTACCAAATCCTTGACACAAAAACCTTAGAGCTGCTTGAGAGTAATCTTACAGGACAGTTGTCCGCACAACCTAAGGAGCCTTAAACAAATGATTCGACTATTAACTATATGCAATAGAGTCGAGGAAATGCACAGGATGGCACTACTTCTTCTTGATGACGTGCCTAGACCAAAGTCCATAATATAGACATTATTATGTGCGCAATGGTACATTTACCGGTAACGCACGTACAGTAATAATCACCGACGCTCCTTATATCTCTTGAATTATCTTCTAATTCAAGAGATCTTGAATTAGAAGATTTTGTTTTCACTAATTGTGCATTATGGCGTTTAACTTTTTTTGTCCCGGCGCTGATTTGCTTATATTCTTAACAAAGAATAACCCTCTTCTAACAAGCTTTGAAATGATGTGTGTCTGAATCACCGACGCTCCTTGTATGTCTTGAATTAGGAGATTTTGTTATATGTATTATACATAATGGTCTATAACTTTTTTCTCCCGGCGGTGATTTGCTTATGTTCTTAACAAAGAATAACCCTCTTCTAACAAGCTTTAAAATGATGTGTGTCTTAATCACCGACGCTCCTTGTATCTCTTGAATTAGAAGATTTTGTTTTCACTAATTGTGCATTATGGCGTTTAACTTTTTTCTCCCGGCGCTGATTTGCTTATATTCTTAACAAAGAATAACCCTCTTCTAACAAGCTTTGAAATGATGTGCGTCTGAATCTCCGACGCTCCTTGTATCTCTTGAATTAGGAGATTTTGTTATCTGTATTATACATAATGGTCTATAACTTTTTTCTCCCGGCGGTGATTTGCTTATGTTCTTAACAAAGAATAACCCTCTTCTAACAAGCTTTAAAATGATGTGTGTCTGAATCACCGACGCTCCTTGTATCTCTTGAATTAGAAGATTTTGTTTTCACTAATTGTGCATTATGGCGTTTAACTTTTTTCTCCCGGCGCTGATTTGCTTATATTCTTAACAAAGAATAACCCTCTTCTAACAAGCTTTAAAATGATGTGTGTCTGAATCACCGACGCTCCTTGTATCTCTTGAATTAGGAGATTTTGTTATCTGTATCATACATAATGGTCTATAACTTTTTTCTCCCGGCGGCGATTTGCTTATGTTCTTAACAAAGAATAACCTTCTTCTAATAAGCTTTAAAATGATATGTGTCTGAATCACCGACGCTCCTTGTATTTCTTTAATTAGAAGATTTTGTTTTCACTAATTGTGCATTATGGCGTTTAACTTTTTTCTCCCGGCGCTGATTTGCTTATATTCTTAACAAAGAATAACCCTCTTCTAACAAGCTTTAAAATGATGTGTGTCTGAATCACCGACGCTCCTTGTATCTCTTGAATTAGGAGATTTTGTTATCTGTATCATACATAATGGTCTATAACTTTTTTCTCCCGGCGGCGATTTGCTTATGTTCTTAACAAAGAATAACCTTCTTCTAATAAGCTTTAAAATGATATGTGTCTGAATCACCGACGCTCCTTGTATTTCTTTAATTAGAAGATTTTGTTTTCACTAATTGTGCATTATGGCGTTTAACTTTTTTCTCCCGGCGCCGATTTGCTTATGTTGTTAACAAAGAATAACTGTCTTCTAACAACCTTTAAAATGATGTATGTCTTAATCACCGACGGTGTTTGTAATTAATGCCATCGTTGATTACATAGTTCATTTTAAATGATCAATAACTTTTTTCCCCATAGAGGAATTTTTTTGACGCCATAACAAAAAATGATGCTCTTGACATCAGCTTCAAGAAAATATAGGTCTAGTTCACCGACGCTACTTGGACCGCTTCGGCCCGATCTCCTTTACAAAGAAACATACAAGATACGCGCGAAAAACATAACCCTTCCTTGGCAGTCGGGTAAAAAAAGACAAAAAAGAAACAACATCATTACCCTGTAACAGTGTTGGCGTAAAATACGTCATCGGGACAGAGAAATAGCTCAATCGCCAACGAGATTCCAAACTGGATAAATGGCAATTCTGGAGACAATTTATCTTCGGATAGCGTTGTATGGTTATTCTAGAACAATGTCATTTAATTGGTTCGTCTTTTTGAAATGATTTTATTTATTGATTTCAATTTTGAAAGGAGGATTCTTTTTGAGGTTGAATAGTTGATCGGGAATGGGAGAATGACATGATGACGAAGTGTTTGATGTACAATGATTATAACGGTTTTCAGGTTTGTAATAATTTCTGAGACCATTATTTTCATTACCTTTATTTATTTTAAATATTCCTATACAAAGTAATATTAAAAATATATATATAAAAAAATAGGAGCTCACCCGCATCGGGAACAGGGTCCGAGCTACCGGTGGTAAGGGCTCTTGAGAGAGGAACCTCCTAATAATGCGCCCCGTGTCCAGAAGTAGTGGATAATCAAGCCCTTATTTTCATCATTATTAATTGATCTCAATAACGGTGTGATAAGCAGGTGCTAGCAGACAAAAATATGAATCAAAATAAAAAAATAACAGGTCCCAAGCGAAAAGTCTATTCACTCGTAGTAACAGTACATTAAAAGTCCAAAGTAGCTATAACTTCAAAAATAAAATAAACTCAGGTATTTATCCTAACTAATATTATAAATGCGAAAGTAAGTTTGTTTGTTTGTTACCTTTTCACGCCTAAACCGCTGAACCGATCATCCTGAAATTTTTCATATATTTTTTTTTTTAATTTTATAAGAAATTTAAGATAAAATAAAACATAAAGAAATACAAATATTTCCAAACCATAGGGAATTTACTTAAGAAATTAAAACATAAAATTTGGCTCAGACTCCTTCCCAAGTTAATGGGAATTGAGTATTGGACGCCACTCCATTCTAGAAACTAGAGTTATAGTCACAAAATTAAATAGAATTCATACCGTTTTTGTGATGTTGATATCTAGCTTCCTCTGGGTGGATCTTTCTAGGATTCGCTTTTAACCAGTTATCGCGTTTCGGTTGTGGACTTAAACTGGTCGTATCTAGCAGTTGCTGACTTTTCCGAATTCCTAAGAGCAACCGCCATTTCTGGCGTCACCAATGAATACGGAAAACCGTTTCTTACGTTTCCAGAATACTTAATGGTATGTCTATCGGACATGATTACGATTTGAAATTACAATGAAAACACACATAAAGAAGAAGGATCCAAATTCACCCACGTCCTACAGCGACAAGAAGTATCTCAAAAAAAAGATAAAAATGTATATAAAAAGATGGCATATTTCCAAACTCCATCCTTACAGTCCAACATACAAAAAATTGCTATGAAAATTCGTTCAGGGGAATATCGACAATGAATGTACTACTATACTACATGATTATTATTTGAGAAATACTTGGCTATCTTGACTTGACTCCAATTATTCAATTATCCATCATCGAACAACAAAGGTTTTTTTCACTTATTCGACCACCGAACATCGAACTAATGAGAATTATAACTTGATTGTTTGATCATTGGCATTGTTGAATAGAATAGAGTAGACTAAGTTCGAGTAGGGTAGACTATGATAAATTCCACATAATAATCGATATGGTAATCCCATTTTCAATACTGTTATTGTTTTTTTTTTCTTTTGGTTCGTTAAAGGTTTAGTGTTAGCCAACTATCCTGACTTGTGATAAAGCTCTATTGACCGTAGAAGGTATTTTTAAGAGGAACCTTTTACTTTATATTTGTAAGATGTTAAGATTTTTTTAAATAATAATGCATATTCTAATAATTTTATTTGTAGAACATAGGTAAACAAAAGAATCAGACGTCAATATTAATAAAATGAGCACTATGTCTTACCGTCAATGGCGTTAAAATATTCTAATTATAATTTCTGAATAATTGCTAAAAAATAATAGGTTATAATAATAGTTACCATAAAAGAGTAACCATGGAGTTTCTTGCCGGTTCTTCTCCATAGGAAACGACCAACCCGAACCGTGCACCATTTTTCTGTCCTTCTTTTTGTCGACGTTTTATAAGTGCCCATCGAGGCCTATGTGAAATAAAATATTTTGATTTTGATTTTGATAGTAGGTTTTCATATTTTTCATTATGTAGTTGTTAATAATAATAAATGACCTAGTTTGTTGACCTATCGTGAAGGGTTTGAAAATAATGTCCTCATAAGGTGCTGGATCCAATCACGACACGTTCGAAGAAGAGAGTACTTTACCTATACGCTTTACAACACCGAACTTCAAGGGAGAAATGCAATATTTGAATATTGTTGTTCATGCATACATGGGCGCAGGACACTGGGAGTATGCGCCCATATTATGACGATCATATATTACTTAGGTTGAATGAGAAATAATCCAGAACCTATGAACCATCCGGCACAATTCTTAAATAGTGTATTAAGAGATATGGAAATTGAATAAAAGTTATGTAAAATATTTTATATGCGCCCGACCCAGTTCTAGATAATGGTAATATCACGCTGTATGGGGATCGACTTATCGTTTCTTACATGACTGTTGTTGCCAATAAGCCTGACATTGTGGTGACAGATCGATTGGAGCGTAGCGCAATGATTGTTGACATAACGGTCCCGCTGAGTTGCTGGTTGATCTGAGGAGGTTCTAGGTTGGCAGTTGGATCAAGGGCTTGATTCAAAAACCAGAACTTCTGGACACAGCACGTATTGTTAGGAGGTTCCTCTCTCAAGAGTCCAAACAACCGGTAGCTCTAATCCTGTTCCCGAAACTGGTGGGCTACTTTTTTTATATTTTAATGTTTTTTTTATGTGGGTGTACTATTAGGTACATCTCTGCCTAACCCTTCGGGGATTACAGGCGTGGTGTTATGTTATGTTTAGTTTTTTATATAGTTTATAGATTCCTATATAATTATCCGAATATTCAAAAATGTTAACGATATCTGATATGATGAAAAAAAAAAAACAGTATCTATAGTTGTAACATAGTCTACCCTACTCTATCTTAGTCTACTCTATTCTATTTAACAATGCTAATGATCAAACAATCAAGTTATAATTCTCACTAGATCGATGTTCGGCGGACGAATAAGTGAATAAAACGTCTGGTGCTCGATGATGGAACTCAATAATTGAAGTCAAGTCAAGATAGCCAAGTATTTCTCAATATTGTAGTACATTCATTATAGAAATTACTGCCCCTGAACTAATTTTCTTAGCAATTTTTTTTAATGTTAGACTGTAAGGATGGAGTTTGGAAGTATGCCATCTTTTTATACATATTTTTATCAATTTTTTGAGATACTTCTCGTTGCTGTAGGACGTGGGTTAATTTTGTATGAACCGTGCTCCTTCTTCTTTAAATTATACCAGTTCAGAAATTTATCTCATACAGAAGGAATTACAATTTAGTATAAACAATTTGGACTCGAAACTTTGGATCCGGCAATGGTAAATTGGTCATGAATTGCAACTTTCCCAATTTCAAAAAATATAATAAAATATATAAAATATAATAAATAAATATAAAAAAATATAATTAAAAAAAAATATCAACAAAGCGTTGAACGGTGGAGTTAAGCTCCGTTTATGGTGGTACTAAACTAGCACTATACAGGATTAATCCTGTAGATTCCCCTAGTAGTGCAGATGCAACATTGAATTTATACCGGTATTAAAGTTTTTCAAAGTATCCGTCATAGTCACAGAAAGAGAGAAAAAAAATCGGAACCAATTTTTACAAGATTACTGAGTACCTCTCTAGTTTCGTCCCGTCTTGCTTTTACTGAAAAGGGAATTCTGTGACTCTGAAGGAGTACTTTAGTTAATTCAATTTCTGAACAAAATCTCTGTAAAGAAAAGGGATCCTGTGAGTAACCCCAGTTATTGTATCGTGGTGCCATAGTGCGGGATATCGCGAAACTGGAGACTTATTAGGATTTGAATGTTCTGTTTCCTGCGGTAGAACCGACGCTGACCTTTTTCTCGGTGTCTCTACTACGACTTTTGCCCTAGGCATCTGAACTCACCATCATTTCAGCCAAAAGACGTCCACTGCTGGATATAGGCCTCCCCCAAGTGTCGCCACATTAACCGGTCCCGTGCGACTCGCATCCAGCGGATCCTTGCAACCTTCACCAGGTCATCGGTCCACCTAGTGGGAGGCCTTCCAACGCAACGTCTTCCGGTTCGCGGTCGCCACTCCAGAACTTTTCAGCCCCATCGGCTATCCGTTCTGCGAGCAATGTGCCCTACCCACTGCCGCTTAAGTTTGGTTATTCTTCGGGCTACGTCGGTAACCTTGGTTCTCTGGCGGATTTCCACATTTCTGAACTCACAAGCGACGCCAATTGAATGTTTATTCGTTCGAACCACAAACTGGCATCCCTACAATAAAAGGGTACTATTAAAGCTATATATAATTCAGAATGAAGGGGTAACTTCTCGAGAAGACCGTATATAATAACTCTATCAATCGGATCCTCTGGATTGTACCCTAACAGCTGAAAGAAAATTGAATTCATTTAAGTATATTGTATGTTTTTATTTTTTTCCTGATGGGAAATCATCAAATGACCCCCCCCACTCTGGGCGGAGCGGAAGGGAGTGTCAGACTTGTACTGACTAAAACCCATCCATGTTCCTTCTTTGCTCTTTGTGTTCCAGAGCCACGGTGTCTCTTTCGAACAGTCCCGCAGCCCTGGCAGAAGTATTGTATGTCTTGAATAACGATTTTTCTATTACATGTTATTTAAATTTTGCTAGAGACGGGTCGAGACAAAGATTGTCTTCAGGACGTGTATAAAAAAGAGTTTTAAAGAGGTCTTTAGATCGTACAAAGTTATAAAGTACATGATCGTCGACTTTATGTCTATCCATCACCGCTTGAGAAAGAAGTGGGCAGTATAATGCGTTTGACATAATAACTTGAGAAAGTACTGTAGTTACACCTTTAAATATTCACGAACAAAATACACAATGCAGTATGCTAGGTATTGTGTACGTTGTGTCAAATAAATGACCTATCTGATAGCCTTTGAAATAACAAGATTAGACAATTAGACGTCATGGCATCAAACGTGGCCATAATTTATATGACTTGGAGATTGAGTGCGAACGCTAGATAGCAAATTAATAGGCGGTGGTCAGATCCTCAAGAGAAGTTCTGTACTCCTCCATATGATCGAAGTTTGCCAAATCGTGTCTACCAAGTTTTGTTACTATACGTTGTCACTATATATACGTTGTCAGGTGTACAGAAACGGACATAGATTAACTTTCATCCCGAAAAAAGTACTATTCCAGACGAAAACAACAATAACGTTCTAATGATAATAGATGGCGCCACGTGACTTTCGAATCATGATTGAATTCTATTATTACAAGCAGAGTATAACCCGAATTTATTGTCAAATTCTTAATTAAGGCGAGCGAAGCCGCGGGCAATTGCTAGTTATTTATGAACAAAATAACAGTTTAAGATTTTGTATTAACATCTTCAAATTATTCTTAACAAAGATATCGTTACTTGTATAACGATTCGCAAAAGTTTTTCCATTGTGAAATTCCTCTGCCGATCAAAAATGATAAAACTTTTCTGGAGTAATTAAAAGACAAACAACAGAACTCGAGAACTTTGTTAATTTATTAAACGGGCCCTTAGCTTCGAATGGAGATTTTGTTAAAAAGGCACCGGTTGGTTATTTACCGGTTCTGCTGATTTATATTATAATAAATATAGAAAAAATAGTTATTATAAAAATAGAAGATATCAAATAATAATATTTATTATTATTTGGATAATTTTTATTATTATTTAGATATTGTTTATTATTATTTGGATAATTTTTATTATTATTTGGATAATTTTTATTAATTTAGATAATTTTTATTATTATTTGGATCTTGTCCTTTATTTATTCCTATACAAACAAATTACATTTTTAAATATTCCTTAAAAAAACAGTATAAAAAACATTTAAAAATATAAAAAATTGTAGCCCACCGGTATCGGGAACAGGGTCCAAGCTACCGGCGGTCAGGGTTCCAGAGAGAGGAACCTCCTAACAATACGAGCCGTGTCCAGAAGTACCGCTTTCTGAATCAAGCCCTTGATCCAGCTGCCTAACGAGAGCCTCCTCGGGTATTGGTCGAGGCTCTTGGCAATTAAGCCATGGGCTGATACAACTATCGGCACAATGATCGCTGAGTCCACATCCCACATGGATGATATTTATTATTATTTAAATAGTATTTATTAATATTTGATATCTTCTATTTTTGTGCTTAATATACCTAGTAGACTTGTTAAATTAATTTATTAGTATATCATTTTCTCTATTATTTCATAATTTCATTGATACTGACATTATTTGTTAGATTTTGCTTACCAAAACTCAAGCAGAATGTATCCGGCTCACTATATTTAATCACAACTTCATTGTACAATACCTACATTCTATGCAAACAAATGATTTAGAATGATAGCAAGAACTCAGCAACTGCTGAGGTATAAGTCACCGGTCATAAGTCATAAATTAATACACCGTTGTTTAGTCTATTTAGAATCTTCGTGTAGCCAACGCAATGTTAATAATTACAGGGTAAATATTTACAGGGTTAATAGAACTGTCACCCTAAAAACAAAACTACAAAAAAGCCTAGAACTGTCGTGTTCATTTATACTATTTTGACAAAACTATTACTGAACAACAATAAAAATGTAACAGGATCTTGTCACCAACTCGCCATTTATCTTTTCATCTCTCAACATTTTAGGTCTGAAAAAATTCTGTTGGTACCCATCTCCTTAGAGGTTCGACGTAATTCATTTTCTTCAGTTGACACCCGCAATTTTGTAGGATGATAAACAGCTCATACAATCTACGTTTTTTTTTTATATTTTATGAATAATTTTGAGGTTCTGTCACTAGCCAAAATTGGATTTTTCATGGTCACAGCTATAAATTTCACAGGCGCCACGTAATTTTTTGATAGCAAATTTACTTTTTTGTAATGAAATAAATTAATTTTAAACCGGTTGCTTGGTTTTGCTTCGGAATGGAAATATACTTGGCTTAAAAAAAAGCTTATATATTTTCTTTTAGATAAATTGACTGGGTAGCCTTCAAAATGGAGTAACAAAAATTACGAAAATACTATTGGCTACAATGACAATGATTTTGAAATTACGAAAACTCCATTCGTTGTAGAAATTCGACCGGCTTTGAAAGCAATTGCCACTACGCCCTCTGTATACAAGGTGTAAACGGATCCTTCACGAAGTCCTCAACCAAGCATTCTGTACATCAAACTAGTAATACTGTGCAAAAATTTTCCTGGGAAACGACTTTTTTTTGGTGTGAAAAATCATGTTTTACGGTATCGCTCAATGTATTGCACTAAAAACATTGTCCTGATGAATGCATTGAATAAATAGTACGGGGGTCGTGGAGGTTACATATAGTAAAGTTATAACTACGTATAACATTAAATATTTGTTTTTATTTTTAATTTGGAACTTTGACCCCAATATCTCCATAACTAGAAGGTTCTCAGGTAAGTTCTAAAACAATAAAAAAAGAACGCAATGACGGTGAGAACAAGTGCCTTTCGGCTTCGTTAAGCGTACTATTACACCCATTATTATTTGTATCAAACAATGACTTGACACTGACAAAGAAAAAAAAAATCGGTTGTCTCTAAAGTCGGTTTACTGACGATAGTTGAACGTGACAACGTCATAAGAAAATACTGATGGAATCATTACCTTTATCGCCGCAATTATCGTTGCTATAAACAATTGACACCACATTCACTTTACACTGCACTTCATACTTGACGAAAACATGTAAATGTATTATTGTATAGCAGCTGTCCACGCGGACGCATCGCTCACTCAAGTAGGAGAGAGACAGATGTCGAACGCTGCCGAACGCGGAGGCCGATTGTGCCTCTTTGTCGCTCGTTCCGCGCTCTCGCTTGCACTTCAAGCCTTAAATGGAACGCCTCAGAGCGAGGTAACGCCGCATGAGTCATGTTTTTTCGTGCGTGCAGCCGTCTCCATCGAATTATAAGACGTTATCACGTCAAAAAAATTGAACTTCATACTTGCTATTGCTAAAGACACTCCATTCCGTTTTGTACGCGATATTTTACCTTTTAATAATTCAGTAAGAATTTCTCATCTTAAAACAATTAAGTTGAATAATTCTCAAAACCGCAAACAAGACCCAACGCAAATTGAAACGAGGTAACAAATCTAATTATTTTTACCGTTAAGAAAGACCTGCTTAATTAAAATCTGTCTCAAATAACTGAAGGTGGCATAAAACATTTTCTTCACGAAATTAAGTGTTAGCTCTGAATTATATTCAAGCTTAATTGAAAACAATAACTTCTGTAAGTGGAGTTTGGTTGAAAAGATGTTTTGAGAGATAAAATTACAAACAAAGTTAATGCGATTTATTATGTTAAAAGGTGCTTAGACTACATTTTTTCTGGATACATTTCTAAAAAAACTGAATAATATAATATTCTTAGAGACCAGAATCGAAATAGAGAGTAATGTTTCCTACAATTTGTCTTTAATCAACAACTAGCACATTAGTAAATAATAAATACATCAGAATTATATAACACAACCCGGACCAAAATTATTACCTCCCCTGGCACCTCTCAGTTGCCTAATAACCGAAACCAAAGAGAACCAAAAACCACAGAGCATCATCCAAAGAGGCCGTGTACAACGCGCCATGCCTTTTTATACCCTTCTACTCAGACCGGGTAGGTTGGAAAGGGAATTATCTAAGAATATAATTTAATAAAACTCAAAACACAAAAAAAGAACAAGCAGCTATAAACACAACCACCATACTCAGTAAGGTATTGGGAGACACTGTGTTTGTTAACCGTACACCGAGCATACAAGAGACCACACCAGACACACAACAAACATCACACACAGTAGACTTACAGCAGTCATCCGTCACACAATGTTCATCTACCTCACACACACCAAATACACAAAGTCATCCGACAACCACACAAAGCACAACTAGAACACGAAGATGAAATGAATATCTTTTTTCCTGCGGGACGCAGGGCGGGATATTTATTAAACCGACGCAAGGTCGAGTATCGGAAAACCGAAAAAGAAAGTCATAATATATTAAAATATTCGGCACAACACATCAACTTGACCACATGGTTTACTACTGAATTTAGTCATCATAAACAACTGTCTCCTTCTATATTATGGCGACGTTGGAACCAGAGTGATCTAGGGTGCAACAGTATGTAAGTATACCTCATTACTTAGATCAGGGATCAGTGTAGCATGGCCTTCACTTTGCAGATCGCACCGATTATGTAATGACATGTTGTGATCCCTCAAGAAAGAAAGCACTGAAGAGCATCAGTGTGGCATGGAGGAATTATGATTTTTCTATGCCATTGTGTGCCTCAGTATTTTTCAAAATGTCACTTAGATCACTGTGGTTCCAACGTCGTCATAATATGATCTTTGGATGGATCAGTAGCTGAGCAGAAACATCCGCCACTATTTGTTTAATTCCCTCTTTATATAGCTACTAGCGATTTACATCAACTTGTCGTATAAAATGAGATAGGACCAAGTCTAAGGAAAAACGTGCCTTAGAGCTTATAAAGGCAGTAGGTAAGCAAAATCTCAGAGTCAAGAGAAACTCTCATATAACGTCTAGCAATATTTTATGTAGTAACTTTCCGATATTATATGGGTTAGCTGTACTCCGTACGTTCAGAAAAGTAAACGCAATATGGCTCCGAGCGAAAACAATATTGCTACCCTCAATAGTTTACCTTCCTTAAAAAAAAACCTGCGCATGTTAAGGCGGCAGAAGCATATCGGTTTCATTCATTTAGTATAGATAGATACATATTTTTACGTCGTGTCGTGGTCGTTCGTCGTGGCGACACGACACAACGAAATGTATGAAACCGATATGCTTTTGGCGCGTCACGACACGCCACGACAAGTAAGTATGTGTCCACCTTAACAGAAACTACCAACGGGCGCTATTTAATTTATGCGATAAAATTTTGTCATTTCCTACATTTAAGAGCTTGCATTCTGAAAATGGGAAACTTCATGCACTGACAGCTGTTGATCCAGTGGTCGCAAGCTGGACTAATGAGCATGACGGCCTGGGTTCGATTCCCAGGTCGGGCAAATTGTTATTGGGTTTTGCCATTAGGAATTTCTTAGTCGCAGTCACGGAGTTTGGATTTCTGCCCTGTTGATGGTAATAGGCTGGCCCCCTATTACAAAAGACTTAAATATAACTGGCGAAATTTGGTTGTACTATTTTAGATTTTCCATAGAAACAGAAATATCCAAGTATCTTTTTAAAAAAAAAAACATTTCGAAAAGTTCTCTGTCAAGTTTTTAGCCTTAAGTATCCTGCTTATGCGTACGAAGTATCATTAAAATCTGTTCAGTAATTTCGAAAAAAAATCACTTGAAAGTTTGTATGAAATGCCGTAAGACGTTAACGTTCTTAACAAAACAAGGACATCTTTGGCAGCTTTTTGCAACATTACACTTACGGAATCCTAGGAAACTTCAATTTCAACTATTTCCGCTTCATCAAAATTGTATTAAGAAAAATTTTCTTTTGTTAACTTCCCTGTAGAAAAAACTTAATTGGTATAAACGATCCGGGTCTCCTGAAAACCGAGATAAGTCCGTTCTCTGTCGCATAATATAAATCTCTGTCTATTCGACATTTTTTGCCCGTACAATGACATGTCGCTTGGCTGGGGTCTCATTGAGCAATTTTAAATTATATAGCTGTGAACACAAGGTTGGAAGTCAGTTTATGGGCCTCTCTCTGACAATCCTACTAATGTATTTTTGCGGTACGTACGTTTGGAGATTGCTGAAAACGTGATAGTACTTTTCATTGTATTTAGTATGTTGTGTCGTATAGGTTATCACTTGTTTTGAATTACTGATATCAATAATTATGTTCGAACAAAAGACACGCACCTCTGATTTTTTGGAATCATGTACGCGCGTATTGTATACTTAACTAGCGACCAGCCCCGGCTTTGCACGGGTGCAATATATACATATAAACCTTCCTCTTGAATCACTCTATCTATTAAAAAAACCGCATCAAAATCCCTTGCGTAGTTTTAAAGATCTAAGCATACATAGGGACAGACAAACAGCGGGAAGCGACTTTGTTTTATACTATGTAGTGATAATCGCTTGCTTCGGTGAAGGAAAACATCGTGAGATAACCATGCATGCCTGAGAGATATTTCTCGACGGCATGTAAAGCCAAGTCAGAGGCACATGGGTGGCACACAAACTCCGACACCAGGTTAGGCACTAACCACACGATAAAGAAAAGGAAGAAGAAGATGATTATCTTATATATAAAATTCTCGTGTCACAATGTTAGTTACCATACTCCTCCGAAACGGCTTGACCGATTTTTATGAAATTTTATATGCATATTCAGTAGGTCTGAGAATCGGCTACTATCTGTTTATCATACCGCTAGGGTAGGTAGGGTAGGTGGTAGGGTAGGTGGTAGGGTAGGTAGCTAGGGTAGGTTAAAAAAGGTGCATTGCAACGCATGCCGGGCACAGCTAGTGTAATATAATAGTATGAATACAAATTGTTAATAAAATGTGTAAATAATTAAATGCACCAATTATTTTTCACTGATTACAAAAGAAACTCTTTGAAATAATGTTGGTAGCTAGCTTAAAACCCATTAGAACAAGGTGGCGCCATATCTTACAACGATAATAAAGTACCATCGTTTTATTCTCGTTTTAGGCCGAAGATTTATGTTTAATTATAATTAGAAAATGGAGATTACATCTATCTTTAAGCTTTTAGTATTTTATGGGGTAAGAGCTAGCTCACGGCTTACCTAAAAGGTTCATTAATAACAAATAACAGCTTATATAAGACGCTTTATTATGGTATGGTTATTATGTATGTACATTGTATACAAGCTGCAAATAGAAATAATTTTTAGTTTTTTCCTAATCTGCTCTGTCCCACTCTTGGGCGTAGGCCTCCCTCCACTACTTCCACTTCTCGCGAACCGGTGGCGCGTCCTAATTCCAGTTCAGACGGAACTTGTCTAGTTCGTCCCGCCATCTCCTTCGTGGCCTGCCGAGAGCCCGCCTCACTGTGTCAGGGCACCAGTTTCCTGCTATTTTGGTCCACAGTTTGTCCGGCATGCGGCAGACATGACCTGCCCAGTCCCATTTGAGTTGGGACTAAAATAATATTAAAAAATTAAGACTAAAAGTAAGTACCTACATCGACGACAATAGGACGCTTAGGCGTCAATGTACTCCTCCGCATCGCTGTCATCAGGGAACGTGCTCAGAGGACTGGCAGCATTACCACATTGAATGACAATGCTAATTCTTTGGATAAAGAAAGAGCCAGTTCTCTGGTTATGCGAAGTCTCAACCAGTTGGCGAGACATATCCGTGACCCGTTTTGACCCTTCGTGTCGCTTTTGTATGCTAATTATTTTCATCTGATGAAAACGGATTCAATATATTTTATTATTTGTACTGACTAATGAAAACCTGAAATAACAGCTGACCATTATACTGGTAGCTAACATAATATTCATTCAATATCAAAATCACAAACCGCTGAAAATGCAATACACCAATCTTATCAAGCACAGCCTGAATCAACATGACATAGCAAAATATCACTTGATTACGAAATATTCCAACAATATTAGCTCTGAGTTGGAACAAAAATTAATTAGCCACAAACGAACGGAAAATCGCATTAAAAATTCCGTTCGTAATTTAGACGGCAACTCGTCTGCGTCCTCTGGGGAATACTATACAGCATGTATCAGAAAAGTGTGGTCATATAGGGTGTGGTACTATAGTACCATTCGACGTGATTAGTCGAATGTCAAAATTGACTTATTAATTGTCTATGGCACGACCGCGGCTGCTAAACAGCTGTGCTCTCTAAACTTACTAATAAAAGTGTTGTATATGGTGTTCTAGTTTTTTTTTATCGTGTCGTTAGTGTCTAACATGGTGTCGAGAGTTTTTATGCCGCCCATGGGTCTGTGACGTTCGAACACTGGTCCATGTAAACGAATTTCACAGCCGATGCACGATGTGTACTACGAGTGGAAACTTGTATTTGTGAACGGAGTACAAAGCGGAGGGCTTTAGGTCTTAGGAGGCCATCCATATTTTTTTTTAAGTTTGAGATCTTCCACATGGAAAAAGTTTGTTGCAATTTCTGACTTTTTTACTCAAACCTGGGTTGCTGCAATAGAAGTTTTTGGTCAGTATTCAACATTAAACAGGATCGATTGGCATCAATTAAAAAAAATGTATTAAGTGGCCATTTACTTGCTAACTACATTTTTTTTTTAAATTTATGAATGGGGATCGAAATTTCACGGAAAATTGTAGATAGTCTCTTAAAACAAATTTTTGTGTAGCTTCCCCTAACTGTCCCGCTAAAAGTTTTCACCCTGTATACCACACCCTTTAATATAACCACACCTTTCTGGAACACAATGTATAAAATTGCGTAAAAAATGGTTCACATCCGATAGATATAGCTGGTGTGTCCACAGCCTACACGGAATGGAAAAACGCCGATTCAATTTTATGAAACGTCAGCAGCAAAAGACGGGGAAATTGTGATGTCGATTTTAGATTGTCGACGATGCGGCGGTTTGCAGATTTTATGTGATATGTCGGTAATATTGGATTTTGTTTAAACAGTAGATTTTTTCTGACAAATGGCTTGAAAGTAAAAAGGTTCTTGAACAAGTAGGTCGACCATATGACATGAGTAGAAATATTTTCTTCTGTACTCAAATATGTATTTGAATGAGCTCGTGCCTTAACAGTAACAGCCGCTCGGGTCGATCTTCATGTTAAGCCGCGCTTGCCTAGGTTGGTCCGTGGATAGGTGACCACTCATTACATACCAAGTTTCCTCCGTGCCTCGGAAAGCATGTTAAGCCGTTGGCCCCGGCTATCAATTGTAAATCTTTGTCAGTCGTTAAGTAGTCAGCGGCCCGAACGTCTGGCAACCAGTCTTACCAATGGGTATCGTATTAGCCAGTACCAACTGGGTTGTGGAGGTCAGATAGGCAGTTGGTTCATTTAAAATACTGGTATTCAGCTGCATCCAGTTAGACTGGAAGCCGACCCCAACATAGTTGGGAACAGGCTAAGATGATGACTCAAATATGTATTTACAATAGTACCTATTCTTGTTCAATACTACTTATTGACTCTAAAGTAATTAATATTCTAATAAACAGTTTATTATGCCATCGTAAAAAATGATCTCAATTTTCTTTGTCCCGTAGTGTTTCGCTTAAACGTTAAACTTTAGAAGGTATGCCTCGTGCAAAATACTACTGTTTACGCACATTCTGTGGTCAGACTGGAAGCCGGCTCTAACCTACTATGAAACTACGCCGGTAGTAAAAGTTGCGAAAGTATGCAATACCTCACCGGCAGGGTCGCACCCTTCGATATACATGTGCGTAGGTACCTAACGATGGACGGTTTGTCTCTGTCCGCCATTTTACTTTAGCCGGACTATGCTGGACCGTTTAATAAAATAATAGGTATAGTAAGGCCTATCGATCATTAATAATTAGAACTATTTTATATTAAAGGGCCGTTGGTCTCGTTGTATGAACGCATAGGAGTCAAAATCGAGTATTGAAACAAAATTAGGCATTGGTGTCAATACAAATTGTAGTACCTATTTATAAAGGGTGTGAAAAGACCCTTAACGGAGCTTCGAGGCACGTGTTTCTGACCCACAGTGGCCACAGACAATATTATTTTGTTTTTTGTTAATTAATTAATTAACAAACAAAACTATTAATACTAACGGGATATTTACCATGTTTACTGTTTGTTATGAGTTCCCGATATTTCGGCGCTGTTGCAAGCACCATAATCACGGATAAACTGAAGTTATTGCGGGTGGGTGTTTATGAGCAGACAAATCGGTCTACCCTCTTTCTTGTTCGTTTTTTGCACTCAGTACCGCTACCACTATCACTCGCAACTCGATTCTGCTCCCGACACACGAAACTCACTGTGTCCGCTCGCGAACTTTTTTCGGCACTTTTCCGCTTTTTACACAGCTGGACCACTGGATTCCAGGCAGGCAGGCATAACTTCAGTTTATCCGTGATCATGGTGCTTGCAACAGCGCCGAAATATCGGGAACTCATAACAAACAGTAAACATGGTAAATATCCCGTTAGTATTAATAGTAATGTTAGTGACCATGATAGTTTAAAATCTTATATAACACACAAAAGTTATATTTAATACATAAAATTAAATATAAAATATTATTTAATGTAATAATATTAATATTCTTACATTTTATATAAATATTATTTAATGTAATAATATTAATATTCTTACATTTTATATACTTACTTACTTAATATTATTACTCACTTATTTACTGTTTTTTTCACTGATTGTGTCATTCTTTAGAGCAACAAAATAGATTTAGTTATTTCTTGTCTTTATTTTTCAATTTTGTTTTCACGTAATTTTGTTTTTTTTAGCCTATATTATTACTCTTTGTAATATTATAAAACTTGAAATACTTGCAAGTGCTGTGCCCACCTGTAAGTGACATATTCACCCTTGATTTTAAGTTTAATTGTTACATTACCCCAAAAATGTATTAGTGAATGAGTCGTTGGAGTGCCATAATTAAATAAATAAACGTGTTCTTCCCGTCATTGCAATTTTATTTTGGTCTGAACCATAAATAAAATAAAATTAGTTTATTTCAAGCAACAAGACTCATATACAAACAGATACATAAATACAGACAGGATAACAAGCACAGACAAAAACGAACACTCACAAGGTAAAAATATGTCTGCTACAGCATTGCCGGATATAAGGGCAATCCAGTCTGTTGGCGATCATCGCCAGAACGGTGTTGGCGCTACCCCGCACTCTGCGCACCAGAGCCGCGCACCGCTTGCGCACCAGAGACGTGAACCGCTTGCGCACCAGAGACGCGCACCGTCTTGCGCACCAGAGACGCGCACCGTCTTGCGCACCAGAGACGCGCACCGTCTTGCGCACCAGAGACGCGCACCGTCTTGCGCACCAGAGACGCGCACCGTCTTGCACCGCTTGCCCGAGGTAGAGGGATGTACAATAAGCTCTAAAGTACATACCTGACATTTCCACACGTTTAAAAAAAAAGGTTGGTTGGCGGCTTCGTGAAGGGTACGTTTACACCTTGTATTTTAATGGTTTTTAATAGCTTCATTTTAATATACCGATTTTTGAGTTTTCTTAAAGAAAAGGGTTAAAAATTCTATACTTAATTCCACCCGACTTCAAGTCGAGCACATGTACAGAAACTTGTATGTCGTTTTATCAGTACAATAGCATTATTAGAGGTAACTTTTACTAAACACAACTGTAACTTGTGTTACCAGACTTAACTTCATGCACCTGGTCTGTTATCTGCTCCCAAATGACTAGAGTTCAGTTTGCAGTTCTGAAAGTTTTCGCATTTGTTTCGCATTGTTAGTTTGCGAAAATAAAAAGGGTATGTGAATGAAATGACAACAAGCTTATTGTGCACGGTCCTCTCTCTTTAACAGCGTTTATACAGAAAGTGGGCAAGGTCGCAAATAGCTGTCAAATATTTCGCTGTTTTGATTAATTTGGCAATATTACTGTATGTGTTCCCGCCTTCGCCGCCTGGCAACACAGGCGTCGGGGCATGTGCGTAAACAGTATGGAAATAAGAAATATGGCCAACTAGTGAACTAAAATATTGATTATTTAGTATAGTAACACCGAATATTTAGTTTTAGCCTTTTTATACCTAAAACGGTTATAACATCAAATTCAATGTTTTAATTGCAATTCATTATTAATATTCTAGTTCACTAGATATCCATATTTCTTATTTCCATACAGTAATATTGCCAAATTAATTAACACAGGTAAATATTTGACAGCTATTTGCGAAGTTGCCAACTTTTTGGATGAACGCTCTTAATACAAGATTAACAGGAAAATGTAGCGAGTAGGTTTCCAGTAAAGAATGAAGAATGATAGAGAAACTACGTAAAATACGTGGGTCCTCTCGGTTATCTTACAACTTGATATGAAGTACGTTTACTTCATATCAAGTAGTAAGATTACCACATTGTAATATTGTTTTTAATAAACTAAAGAATTACAGTGAAATTAAAGAGAGGAAATGACAATGTTAGATGACAATAAACTATTAATAACACAATGTAGATGAAAGGTGTATAGAAACTCACAACACTACTATTAGAAATACAAAAGTTTGTGAGCATGGATAGATGTTTGTCACTCTTTCACGCAGGAACTACTGAACAGATTTTAATGAAACTTTGCAGGAATATTTCTTTTATATCAGAACAACAAAATACAGGCTGTAATAATATAAGTCTATGCTATAATTTACAAAAATAAATCACGCAGGCCAAGTCGCAGGCGGAAGCTAGTAAGAAATATAAAACCGTCATGAAAATTGATATCCAATAATACACTTGCCATAAAAGTTCTTAGACCAATTTTGGAACAATTATACAAAATATTTCTAGCAATAAAACAACAAACTAAGAAAATACAAGATTCCTTAGTAATCTAAACACTAAATACGATTAAAATCCTAACACAACGAAAATGCCCACATTCTTGATACCCACCACGACCCTTCATAGAATCCCAAACCCAATAACAATATCTCATTATTGAATATTTGAACACTGCCAGTCTTCTTGTCATAATCCCCTAGTTTCCTCACCTACTCGAGTGATGAGGTATTCTATTGTTACCCAGGAATCTATACATAGACGGAGCTTCGTTACCTACACATTATGATATTATTAGACAATAGAACCCTACTGTTACCATAGACAATAGGTAGGGTATTGAACATCTACAGTATTAGTAACTGTTACATACACTCTGATCGTTATTACACTAGTTTTGTAATTAATCTTGATATTGAATTTTGGAACTTAGTTATTAGATAGATTTAGAACTAAAGATAGTCTGTCTTAGCTCTAAGATTTAAATCGGAAGAGTGCTCTCATCCTACGCAGTCCGCACTCAAAAGTGTCAATACTGAAAAGAAAATCAAACAAGTTATACACTCACATCTCTTGAATTAGTAAGATTTTCAGTATGATTGAACGAGATCGAAACAGATGGAGTCGACCGAGATCGGTCTGATCGAATCACAAATAAATATATCTGCTAGAGAACCAAGGTTACCGACGTAGCCCGAAGAATTGCCAAACTTAAGTATCAGTGGGCAGGGTACATTGCTCGCAGAACGGATGGCCGATGGGGCGAAAAATTCTGGAGTGGGGACCGCGAACCGGAAGACGTTGCGCTGGAAGGCCTCCAATCTAAGTGGACCGATGACCTGGTGAAGGTTGCGGGGATCCGCTGGATGCGAGTCGCACGGGACCAGTCTATGTGGTGACACTTGGGGCAGGCCTATGCCCAGCAGTGGACGTCTTTCGGCTGAAATGATAATGATGATTAACGAAATAAAATTATTTTAGTGTCATCATCAACAGAAATGTAACCATTTTTGACTAAGTCGGGTGAATCTAAGGATTCAAATCTTTGTCTATGTTCAGTTACCTGGTATGGACCGAATCGTATTTTTATATTAAATAGCATGTACCAAACGATGTTTCTAATAAATTTCATCAAAATCGGTTCAATAATTTAGATATTAAAACCCCGATACAAACAAAGAGTCTCGCTTTTAGACTGTTTTATAAAATTTGCAGGGTGGATAAAATTGTTAGGCGCTACAACGAAATTAGTTCAACATTATTCATTTAAATAAAGACCCACTATTAAAGGGAATCCTCAGACAGAAAAATAGTCCCAAGACAAATAAAAAGTCAAATTAAAAACGTATTAGAATTCCAACAGTCCCCATTTCAATAAATAACATTGTCGTCGACATCTCCGCTCTGAAACACTCAAACCGCGTTAAATTCTCATTAGATTGATCAATTCACTTAAATTGTTTCCAATGCCTTGTAAGTGAAATCCTAACAATTTAATCAAACAGGGTCACAGGTTTAATTACATTCGCGATTATCCCGTCGATTCTCCCATAAATGGTTCGTGGTTTTAAGGGATCTTACCTATTTTCGTAGATTAATTAGTCGAAATATCAATTTATTTTACACGCAAACATATTTTGGGGTCGTGTTGAGCTTCAGACGCTGAAGTAATTATGTGTTAACTCAAGTAAATTCAATAGCAGGGTACGTCACGCTCGGAAATTGTCGTTTTCACGTGCCGAAGTTAAACGAACGTGATGATTCGTAATTCAAATGCAAATGTAACTAAACAGAACGTTGATGCGTTTATAAAATTCTGAGATCCCGCCTATGATCGACCTTCAACCATCTGCTTACCGAATAAAAAAAACCTTAGGAAATCTTAATACAAGAATAAACATATTGCGAATGGCTTGCCTTATGAAATTAAGTCAAGTCTAACTTTTATGAAAAAATGTTTCAATTCTTTTTAAAATTAAGTTAAAAACATTTTGTTTTAAAACGTGTCTGGCGGTGGTTTTCTACCACACAAAGTGTCTGGCAGTCAAGGAGGCAAATCATCATAGCCTAGCCCTTATGGTAATACGTACGTAGGTCTGGCGGTCACGTGATCAGCCTCTATAATGCATACGATATCAAAAGTATTATTAAAAATACTAACAGAAATGGAGGCTCGCTTTTAAACGAAATAAAACACAAAAACTAGGGCTTTCCACAAGTATTTTCAAAACTTACGATAAAACTCACGGTAAAATATAGCTATCCTATGAAAAGACTAGCCAACTAATAGCAGATTAAGCCTAACTTAACTTTGGGAATCAAGTAGTCGTTTTGAACGTGAAATCAGTTTACCCAAACGGGGCCATTTTGATCTCTTACTCCGATTGCTTTTAATTGAAAAACTTCGCCAAGGGTCCTTCACATTGCAAAGGCGAAGTTTAGAAACGCAACTAACTGGGAGCTGGGAAAAGACGTATTTGAATGAAACGGTGGGACCCCAGCTTTACATAATCTTGGAGGTGAATGAATGAGATCTTTGTATGATATTTTTGTTAAGTTGTACTCGTAAATAGGGTATGTGTTGTTTGTTTATTTTTGCAGAGTAAAGCTTGGTTTTGTGTTAATAAAATGTCGTTGTAGCGGAAAAAGCTGCAATTTTCTGGTGTGGAGTTGGGAAAGTGCCATGGCAACCTTTGTTAATTGGGTTTTTTTTTTTTTTATCATGGTAGGATCATCAAATGAGTTCTCCCACCCAGGGCAGAGTGGGAGGGACTGTCAGACTTGTACTGACTAAAATCCACGGTGTCCTTCAATAGCCCTTTATGTTCCAGGGTCACGGTAATTTCTCAGTGTAGTGCTATTACTGACTTGACTAATTTTCGTCTAGTTTTCTAAAATATCATTTAAAAATAACACAACACATACATAACATCACGCCTGTAATCCCCGAAGGGTTAGGCAGGGTGTACCCAATAGTACACCTGCATTTCGCCAGTTATGTTTATGTCCCATGTAGTAAGGGTTGAGCCTATTGCCATCGATCCAGACTCCGTGGCTGCTACTGACAAATTCCTGATCGAAAAACTCAATAAAACTTTGTCTGATCCGGGAATTGAACCCAGGACCTCATGCTTAACAGTCCCGCTAGCGACCACTAGAACAATGACGCAGTCAGGTATTTTATTTAAACTTTTGTCAAATTATAACTGTTAAACGAAAAATAAAATGTTTTAAAATTTGAGCAGATGAGTCACAATTTTGAATGAAGAGTTGACCAAGATTAACGGTAACTAGAAATATTTTAGTTATTGACTATGTTATTATGACCGCTATAGCATCTCACGGTGACGTAATACTAGTAACAAACACAAACTGCTATCCACAGAATCTTAAGCCTAAGTAACTAAGTACTTTAATACACCAAACTTCTATTTAATCCTGAAACCAACTTGATACTTCACTAAACACTTTACAATTACCTGTAACTCAGTTTACCATCGCCTTAGTACATACAAACTTTAAATTGGTAATTTACAGTCTGATACTTGGTCTGTTTAGGTAATTTTAGAAGTTACCAACATATAAGGGGTGCTACCACATTTATTCCGGTCGGCACATTTGATTCGGCTACGTTTTGTCATCTAAAAAACTGTCATGACACAAAAATACTAGGATATCAAATAGTGCAGTTTTTTGCCGAACATATCGACAGTGTATATTTAAAATGCCGTAAGAACTATTGAGGGCGCTGTAGTGTCATGTAGCATTTGTAACGTTCAGCTTAGCGCTGAAGTTAAAAATCAATCAGCACGCTTAATGTTCCAAAAGGCACTTCAAGTTTTCACTGTCGATATAATATAACGACAGTGAAAACTTTAAGTGCCTTTCTTAGATATTATCTACATTATACCTATTCTATTTTACCTCCCGACCTGTGCCGAATAATGCCGAACCGAACTGGAACCGAACATGTGTGTAACACCCTATAGTTGCTTGGGAAGTAAATTTTCGGATTAATATTTACTAGATTCACTTTAAATTGGATAAGTTAGGAAGTAAAGTGGTTTAGTTAAAATATGAGTCCCTACTATTTATATTGAATGTAGATAGTTGAACTAGAGAGTTTATTTGGGAGTGTTACGCTCATCATTGGGGGGGTTTTGCCATAATCGCCACGCTTGGCAGGCGGGTTGGCGATCGCAGTATGGTTGTTATACAGTCACAGAGAACGCTGCTGCCCATTCTCTGGTAAGTCCCTTAGTCGCCTCTTACGACACCCACGGGAAGATACGGGATGGTGCTATTCTTTACGTCCGACACCACACGGTACATTTGAGAGTCATAATATGTAATTATACTGTGTAAAGATGATTAAAATGCTAGTAATGTAAATCGCCGAACGATGTACGTACCTCTGCATTCCTTCATAAATTATTACGTTATATTCTTGAAATAGCGCTGTTTCACTTTTCAGCCTTTTCCGTGGGTACCTTGGTATTTTCAAACACCAAAGGAGTTGCATTAAATAATGAACATTTACGTAAAAACAATTTTTTTTAATATAACTTGCCTTGTTAGTTCAATCAATCAATCAATAGTCTTTATTTGTAAACATAGGTTTCAACGGTGTGCAAGATGTGTACTGTGTGCTGTGTTTGTGTGTGTGTGCTGTGTGTGACTGTGTGTGTGTGTGCTGTGTGTTTGTGTGTGTGTGGGTGGGTGATGTGTTTATGTGTATGAGTTAGTTGGTTAGTATTTATTGGTCAAATCTTGCAACTTAATTTCAAGCCAGTTGAGCTGAAATCTAGCACCAATGGCTCTGGTGACAATACATTATAAAGCCAGACATAACTTGATCCTGCAGCCAGGATCGCCTCCTCACGAGAGAACTCCTCAATGATTAAAAGCACGAACACGAAACTTTGCATACGCGTTCCATGTTGATAGAAAAACCCGATTTTTTAATTTTCATTGAATGATAGCTGGTTTTTGAAGTTGAATTTATTTTATAACTAGCTTATGCCAGCGGCTTCGCTCGCATGGAGTTCGATAATTTTCCCACGGGATCATACTACTGGGATAAAAAGTATCTTGTGTTAATTCAGATTATAAACTATATGTGTGCTAAATTACATCTAAATCCGTTTTGTAGTTTTGCGTGAAAGAGTAACAACCATACATCTACAGGGTGTAAAAAGACCCTTCACCTAGTCGTCAACCAAGCATTCTGTACATCAAACTAATAACTTTACGCAAAAATTATTGCTGGGAATCGACATTTTTTTTGGGCTGAAAAATTACGTTTTACGGTAGGACTCGATGGAAAGCACTCAAAGCATTGTGCTGGTGGATGGATTGAATAGTAGGGGGGTAGAGGGGTCCTGGAGGTGTGTAAAGCGTAAAAATCTTACATTAAAAACATATTATTATATTTTAAAAAAACTTGTGAAAAGTTAGTACTTTGACCCCCAATATCTCCGTAACTAGAAGGTTCCCAGGTATGGTCTAGAACAAAAAAAATATCGCAAAGACGGGGAGAACAAGTGCCTTTCAGATATGTTAAGGGTCTATTTACACCCTTTATACATTCCGAAATCCGTGCATCCTCACAAACTTTCGCATTTATAATATTTGTAAGAAGTAAGATATATCCGCTTATACAAGGTGGAGACGACAATACGACAATTTTGGCCAAGGTTTTTGAAGTAGCGAGTTGGCAACATGTGTTTAACGTTTATACCGATGCAGGATTCGTTAACCTGTTGGTGGTAGCCTATTGTCTACACTATGTAGAAAATGCAAAAAATTAAAAATAACGTCCTGTGAATAAACTGCATACAAAATTCAATCGAAAATATCCAGTAATTTTTGATTGAATTTTTGTATGCAGACTGGGAACGTCATGAGGTACATACAGTTTAATTTATTGTCGCATTGTCGTCTCCACCCTGTATTACCTCTACTTGCTAATTATCATAAGTCTCACTCATTTCCCCGAAACTTTAAATAATTCTCAAAACTCGGAGGTTTCGTTCTCCAAGCTCTTTTACACGGCATACATAATAAGTTCGTACTTGGGCCTGGCGCTTAATTCAGAATTCCTTTTGAACATAGCTCATAATGTCATTTTCCTTTGCAGCTTATGAAAATTTACTGGCTAATTAAACAAGGTAGAAAGTTCTATTATTAATTTTATGGGTACCTACCAGTAGCGAAGGGTCAATTTTTGTAAGAGGTAAGCCGGAGTCCATATTTTTACTGTATGGAATATTATTGGCTATAGAATACTGACTGCGCCATTTTTCAAAGGGAAGCCGGTAGGAATCGGGTTGTATGGAACCTTCGCCACTGGTACCTACACTGGTTAGGTAGGTTAAGTAAAGTTAAACATATACAATGTGTAACATAAAAAACGCTAGACCTCTCGTGTGGTGTCTCAGACCACGAAACTGAACAACTTTTGTTCTATGACTTTTGGAAATTCATAACTTTTTTTTTAGTTTTACCATACATGTGGATCAGCTGATTGCGTTAGTTCCTATAGAAAGTTTTTTTTTTTGCGAATTTCAAGAACTCGTAGAACAAAAGATCTTTAGTTTCATGGCGAGAGACTACACGGGAGGTCTTGCGTTTATTATGTTACACGTTGTATATGTATGCATTTTTTTTTTCTTTTTTTTCATACGTTGCCCCACACTAGGAATTTCTCCTGTATCGTGGGTGCGTTTACAAACATTTAAACTCACATACACAAACAGCCAGACCCGGAACAACTATCTGTAGGCCATACAAATATTTGTTCCGTGCGGGGATCGAACCCGCGACACGCAACGCAGCAGTCAATCGCTCAGCCTGCCGCCAACCGTGCCGTCAATTGAAACACGACATTCATCATTCTGTGAGCAGTAGCAGTCATGTGGTGGCGGCCCTGCCTTACGAACAGTAGGTCGTGTAGTGAAACACACGTAGGTTGGTTAAACACTGATGTATTTACGGACAACCCTCACATACAATTATAATCTTATATTGACCTACCGTCAACTACTTAATATACTACATCTCTTCCCTTCTTAGAAAATATTGAAAGATATTATTTATAATTTTAGTACTAACTATAACTAACATGTATGTTGTTTACAGAACGTTTAACTACAGCTAACTAATTATCAATTACATTATACGTTTCTGTAAAGGTACTTTTGGTTGCACAGAACGTAGATGTTGAGGGATCAGGCAACTTGGTGATAGTCAGTTTGCAGTTGTCAATCTCTGTCATGGTGTAGTTCCTTCCTGATGTTTGATTTATCCAATTAATGAACTCCCGGAACCGAGAACGCTCTTTTGGACATATCGGAAGGGTGAACGTGGGAGCCTTTTTGGGAGAAAAGATTTCTTTGACCTCTGCCAATGCTTGATGTATGGTCTCTTTAAGGGGAATGGGATCATCGACGATCTCAGGGTCTTCTTGTGACCTGATCTCCTCCTCCTCGTCCAGATTTAAGTCAACCTTAGCGTCTGGCACTCCATACTCAAACTCGGTTTCATCTTTGCTCTCAACTAGGCTCTTGGCCCAATCTAGAGCTTCATTGGCCTTCCCCGATATTGCTCCAATGATATTCCCCATTTCACCCGTGGCCTCTTCAGATGATGCAGCGATAAACTCTGAAGATTGTGGGTCCGAATCCAGGCAGGCGCATTACTTTGTGTAATATAAATTTCCTGTCACTTACGGGATATCTTCCGTGATTGTTCATTATTTTTTTTTTAAACCGTGAAAGCTTGAAACAGTGTTTAATATAAATTTCATCACCACTGCTCCCAAAAACGGTGAAAGAAATCATCATGAGGAAACCGGCATGTCCTAGAACCAAAAAAATGGAAGAGATGTGACACGAACCAGCACTGGGCCCGCGTGGTGGATTATCGCCCATTCCTTCTCATAGAGAGGAGGCCGTGAGTCCCAGCAGTGGGAACATTAGTGGCTGATTATGCTATGCTGCATTATTCTCCTGCCCCCTTATCCCAATTTATTTGGGATCAGCTCAGCATGTCTCCTTCTTCCACACTTATCTAAATTAAAATTAAAAAACTAACTAAACTGTATTATTATTTTTTCCCCTAGGTACTTACAAACGGCTTTTTTAACTCGAAAAAGCTAACCAAAAAGTTTTTTTATTTACCAACCTCAGAAAACGTTTCGTCTCTGATTCCCAATTTGCAGCATGTCAAGTATTTACTTGGGATTGGGTGTTTGTTTGGACGCTGGCCTAGAATCCGTAAGATTTGTAAACAAGCAAATAAAAAGGAGAAATAATCAAAGGAATCTATAGGTACTATGGGAGTTTATTACTTTTTTTCGCCTATCTGGGTATCAGCCTTTTGCTAACGAAATACTGGTTGTTTTCTTCTAAAAAAACAAAAAAAAAACTCACGACATCCACAGGAAAAAATAAAAGGAAAATTCGTAGAATGACAAAATTTTCATAAACCCGAAAGCTGTTTTTTTATTTACAATTAATTTCCATTCTTTTAAAAGCAGAACTCGCTCACCAAAACCAAATAAATCTACATTTTATAATTATACACCATCGTCCATCAGTCCGTAAAAATCTAAAAAAAAGAAAATAATTGTTCGAATTTCTACCTCCACATTTTATCCCTAAAAATATGAATAGGTATTGAGCATTAATGGACCATAAGAGGAAATACGACCATTACTCTGTAACACAATAAAAGGTATATACCAACAAAACGTAGACCTTAATTATACAGGTTACGGGTTTGCGTTTTTCAGCTTTTGTAATGGATTCGAACTTATTAATTGTTCGTTGAAATTTCGACAATGGTTGTGGGTGGTTTTATTTTGGCAAAAAGCTCTTTGCACGTGGGTGTAAAACAGGCTGTATTTATTACAAAAGAAAAAGAATTTGAGACGTCAAGAGATGTAATATCAGATAAAAAATTGACTCATTATTAAAAATCGAGCCTGACTCCTACACTTTATGTTCTGAGCATTCATCAACTTTATAGGCTTACAGAGAAACTTGCAGTTATTTCTATCGAATATGTGTGATAAACAGGTTTTACATAATTTGTGTTAGGTATAATTTTTCTCCGTACATTTCAAACCACTCCTTTAAGCACGAGACTGTCCTCTAAAAGCAATATTTATCATTTTAATTCACACATTCATTTTGCTGCATAAGTGCAAAAAACTCTAATTTTACTGCAACTACAGAAGTTACTTATTCACTATCAAATTGAGTTTTACAGGCTGTTGTTAAATCGTCGCTATAAAGGCTACTACAACAGTCAGGGAGCTAACACAGTCGACAAGAACAAAGTACCATCGCACCCTGTATTTGCAATATGGCCGCCACAATAATTTACAGGGATTTGTTTTAGCCCTGTAGCCGTCGACTGTACGATATAGCTAGACTGAATAAACGTATGTGCAAATACGCAAGTAAGTTGGTTACATAACGACACACTAGGGGCAGATCCATCGATTTGCAAGGGTTACCATACTTTCCTGTTTGACACTTAGACGGCACTGTTATAAAAACAGAACTGTACACTCTTTGAAAACAAATGCCCGTTTTTACCAATGGACACCGAAATGAAGGCTTAAGTATTATTGCACTGATGGAGTTTCAACTAGCGGCGTTGTGTCAAGCCCTGAAAATCCGAGTGGGATTTCTTTTATGTCGCTTAATAAAAACATAAATTAATTCACTGACATTCACTTTCAAACAAGTAATGCAAGCATTCCTCATAGGTAAGGTATAACTGTTACTGTAAGCCTATGTCATCCCACTGCTGGGCAAAGGCCTCCCCATGACCTTCTAATCTTTCGATCGAGGACCAATATGGACCACTGGTCGTTGGTTTGGCCAACTCGTCCCGCTACCTCCTGCGAGGGCTACCGCGTCGCCTTCTGGCTGTATCAGGGCTCCACAACGTACAATGCCGACGACCTGTCGGCCAAAATGACAATTGGTAATTTTGGCCGTCGGCATACGGCAGACATGGCCAGCCCAGCCCCACTTCAGCTTAGCGAATTTTTCAGTAATTTGTGTTTTGGAGCGCAGTGCGGTGTTGTACGTGGTCGGTTGGTATAACGCCTAGGATACTGCGCTCCATTGCACGTTGGCAAACCTTGAGCTTGAAGATATAACTGACGTGATAAAAAAATGGTTATGAGGCAAGCTTCTTTGTGTTTCTCACGATTAAATACCGTTTTGGTAAAATTATACCCAAAACTCGTAGCAAGCACCCTAATGACCGCATGGCCATCATTAAGCAAAAACCGAAATGTAGGTCACTCTAAATTTAAAAAAAATACAAAATTATTTTTAATCCTTTCAACATAGCTACGTATAGTTACTAATGTCACTGACGGGAATTAATTGCGTCCTTGCTCGTTAACGATAAGGGAAAGTTGGTACCTTTTGGTACCACTTTGCTCCATTATGGTGGGAAACTAAGCACGTTATGTTCTTCAGTGCCGTCTAGTGTCACGAGCAGTTTGCTCTGTGTACCTCGTTGAGAGTTTAAAGATCTAAGGAGTATTGCTGTGCCTTAACAGGGTTTGTGACTGTACTCAGCTGTAAGCAGGCAAGCAAATTCTGCTAATATTAAAAATGTGGAAGTTCCTATATTTGAATGTTTGTTACTTAATCAAAAATGACTGAACGGATTTGGATGAAATTGACTGCCTCTTTGGGCGAATAGTCGCAAGCGCGATTGCTGAGTATGAGGTTCCTGGGTTCGATTCCCGGGTCGGGCTGGTTGAGTTTTTATATCAGGAATTTTCTCAGTAGCAGCCACGGAGTCTGGCTTTGTGCCCGGTTGATGGCAATAGGTTCGCCCCATATTACATGAGACTTAAATATAACTACCTGGCGAAATGTGGGCGTACTATTAGGTACACCTCTGCCTAAGCCTTTGAGGATTACAGGCGATGTTTTGTCATGTGATCGATTGAATGGAGCACACGATGCGACTAACTAACGTGTTATTTATTAGTTTGTGATTGGTTCCATCCTGTTCGGAACACAACATTGAACTACTAGAACTGTGATTGTGTACCTACTGCATTGGTTATTTGATTTTGTATTTTGTTACTGGTTCATTTTGAGTAGCATCGTGCACCATAGATGCCTGTTATAAAACCGATGCTAGCCCTGGATTCTTGAAACTTAGTACAAAGGTTCTAAAAATAAACTGTACTGGCTTTAGAATTGTAGGTGATTCCTAAGAACACTAAGGTAGACTTCTGTTCTTGACATAAATGCAATTTCCTTGCTGTCGATCAGTTACAGTGCTGGCCATAAATAAAGTAGCAGCCCGTTGCAAGTTTAATTTAAAATCTCAAACAGAAAATTTACATTTGTATTTTGTTGCATTTTTTTCTTTCTTTCTGAATTGAAAACCAATTTTAGGGACCGCAACTGTCTTGGGAAAAATTTGGACTGATAAAACTTTATTGCTGATAAAAAACAAAGAATACTGTTTTTCTGAAATAAAATAATTTTGGTACAATGGACGGTCTTATCGCCCACGGCTATCTGTTCAGAAAATCTTTATAGACGGACATGTAAGAGACAAGAAAGAAATGATCTTGTTCAAAAAGTAAAAAAAAATGGTTTGATGTTTTTAGTGGTTGATAAAAATAATTGATTGACATTGAAATGAAGGGGCTCGTGGCTAAATAATTACAGCCACACGGGTCCATTTTCAAGGTTAAGCAGTGCTAGCCGAGGTCGGTCCGTGGATTACTGACTATCATTACATACTACTCAGTATGTGCCTCGGAAAGCACGATAAGCCGTTGGTCCGCTGGTTGTCAGAAGCCCGATAGTCTGTATCATATTACCCAGTACTAACAGGGTTGTGGGGGTCATATAGGTAGTCGCTCCTTAAAATACTACTAGTATTCAGCTGCATCTAGTTACACTGAAGGCCGACCCCAACAGAGTTGGGAAAAGGTTAAGCAGATAATGACATGTTACAAATTATGTTAGTTACACGTGTTTCTCTTAAGTAAATAAAAATTAGATCGCTTTGTTTTAATTTTCTCAGCCAAAAACGGCAACACAATGAAAACTAATGAAGGTCACTAAAGAAATAACTAGGCCCATTATTTAGCGTTGAAAACGGCGTCGCGGCCTAAATCCTAGGACCGAAGATTAATAACACGACACAGAAAACAGAATAAATAATTCAGAAGGATAACAACAAATAAATACGGTGAACAACTCTTTAACTATGATCGTCAAAGCGAACGATTATTTAGTAACAACATCCTTGCTCTATTGAAAACTTTAGAATACTTTTTATTTTCATTATTGTACTATCATTTTATATTATTTTTTGTAAAAGGTAATCCACAATTACCGACTTACCAAAACGCCTTGTTAACAAAAAAATCACATCAACATGTTTTAATTTGTGTGTTTTAATTTTAAGTTAACGCAACTCTGGCCCCCAAGATACAGGCGCAGCCTAGTTTGGGGACCTCTGTTTATTACCATGTTAAATTTCAATTTGTTACGATTATATCATAGTAGCTCTAAGTAAGATTAAGAAAATGTTGTAACAATGGCTTAATAAAATTTTATTATTTTATTATTTTATTCTTTATTTAAATATTGACACGGACATTCATTTTCTTATTTTCTTATCTGTACAATGTCCTTAGAAGAAAATTTCCATTTACATAATCTATTAGATCAGCAATAAATATTTATTGGTTAACGAAATTACTGTTGTGACATTTTCTTCGTTAATACGACGATAATTTGGGACGAATTAAAGGCAATTTATATACTGATTTGTTTTTGTACCAATATTCCTTGGTTTGGCTATCAATCAAACATGGACCACTACAAGATGAGAAAAAAATAACCGAATTCTAAGTAACATAATTTTGGAACAATGGGCGTTTTTATACGTGGCTGGTTTAAATGAACTGCAGTGTAAATCAGAGGTAACTTGGCAAACCTGTCAAATACAGCGAATGCAATTCTTTTACCGCTTTTCAAATGTACCTAATGGTAGGCAAGTTCTGCCCTGGGATCTGGAGGCGGCTGCCATACACCGCGTCTATGAGTGGCGCGTGGAGGCGCAGCGCCGGGGCGAATCCCTGCTGCCTCGACAAGTCGAGGCGCGGCGGGAAGAGCTCCGGCGCGATCTCAGGGCAGTATGGAGGGAACGACTGTCGCAACCGAGGTCCGGGCACGCCGCAATCGCGGCGGTAAGACCCCTCTTTGAGGAGTGGCTGGATAGGCGTCACGGCGTCCTGACCTACCGCGTGACACAGGTCCTCACCGGACACGGAAGTTTTGGGAGGTACCTGTGTCATATGGGGAAGGAGGAAACGCCTGGGTGTCACCACTGCGAGGACCGCCCGGAGGACACGGTGGAGCATACGGTGCAGGACTGCCCCGCTTGGGCAGAGCACCGCCGTGTCCTCACGGCGGCGATAGGCGGAGACCTCTCGCGCCCGGCATTGGTCGAAGCCATGCTGCGGGGCGAGACGGAGTGGGAAGCGGTCGCCTCCTTCTGCGAAGCAGTCATGCTCGCGAAGGAGAAGGCGGGCCGCGTGAGGGAGAGGACAGCGTCCTCCCTCCACACCAGCCGCAGTGGTAGACGCCCACGGCGCCGGACGTCGGCAGACGATCTCCGGCCACCGTAGACGCGGGCATGCGGGCGGCGAGTAATGGGCGACTCGCTGTCCGACCATGGACCATCATGCCCGGGTCGACGGCGCACTGTGTTCCACGCGCGCCTCAAAGAGTGTCAGTATAATGACGGGGCCCCCCTCTAGAGGGCCAAAGCCTGCCGGGGTCGCGGGACTCATAGAATTACCGTGACCCTGGAACATAAAGGGCTACTGAAGGACACCGTGGATTTTAGTCAGTACAAGTCTGACAGTCATCCCGCTCTGCCCTGGGTGGGAGGACTCATTTGATGATTTTACAACGTTAAAAAAAAAAAAAAAAAAAGGTAGGCAAGTTCTATATTTGAGACTTAAATAAGGAATTTGGTGGTTGTATGGTGACGTTTAAACCAATGCTTGGGCAATGTAATATTAGAAAGTAAATTATAGATCACAGCTATTAAAAGCATGTTACTTTTTCAACAATCCCTTAATTTATTCACACCATTTAACTTGCTTATCGGAAACGGTACAACTTTGGCGATAATAGCCAAACTTTCCCGCCTACAAAATATGAGCCAATATGGGCCAACTTGGGCCACATTTAGATCATCGTTCACCGTCCTTCTCACATAGAAGCCTATTATAGTGGTTGCGAATAGTGCGCTGGACGTAATTTGTTGACGGTAGAGTGCCAACGTATAAAGGCAGGGTAATATCCCAAATTACCATAATTTGAGGTCAGGTAAATTGCAATGGCATAGTCAAATAGCCCATTTGCTATGTCCGCGAGTGTAATAGAGAATTCCATGGGACAAAGAAAATGGCTTTCGATAAGGCGTGTAAATAAAATTAGGTATGTTAAGTAGATACTACGGATTTCTTAACACCTTAGGTTTTCCTATACACTAATGTTTGGGTTCCGGCACGTACGATCGATTCGGCAATATAATTATGTTGAATTTTAAGCACCTAGTAGACACTCTTATTCGGCTTTCGTTGCCGACCGGCATATTGCGGCCGGCTTTTATCTTTAATTCAAGCTAAACCGAACGGCTTCTTCTAAAACCTATCTTTTGAAACTCTGGGGTCGTGGGGTCCGAGTTCTCATAAATAATAATAATTCATTTATTCAGGTAATTAGGACCCATTGCCATTTATCACAATACAACCTCACTACAAACACAAAAACACAAAATAAAAACAGAACATGACAATTTAGTCAACAATTAAAATAATAAAATCAAATAAATTACAATACAATTAGAAATATAAATACAAATAGAATTGATAATTAAAAAATTCACTTGCTTAACTTAATTAATTAAAATTAAAATCAAAAATTAAAATTAAAATTCAAAACATTAAAGCGCAAAACACAAAAAAGATAAATAAAACAACAATAATTACAATTTTCTAGTCGGCACTGGAACAGCAACATGCCTGCCACAACAATGCCGGATATAAGGCATAGCTCATAGGCTCATAGCCTGTTTAAGGAAATTTCGAAACGCCTAGTTGACGGTTCCCGTGACCCAAGGGCTGGCTTTTACTTTGGCCGGAGGCTAAGTATTGCCTTACAACGTGGCAACGCCGCCGGTCTCTTGGGCACATTACCAGCTGACAGCGTTGAGGAGGAGTTTTTTGATGCCTTTTTATAGTTTGTTGTTAGTTTATTTATTTTAGGTTATTTAATAGTTTTTAATTAATAATGTATTTAGTTAAAACCACCATCCTTCCACATAAGTGTATTCGATTCTACCGTTCGGCAGTTGTGTCGGATCATGAGGACCGGAAAATGGGTGCAAGAATATTTTCAGTGTTCTCCTAATCCTAATCCTAACTAATATCATAAATGCGAAAGTTAAAAGCAGCTTGTTTGTTACCTTTTCACGCCTAAACTACAGAACCGATCAATCTGAAATTTTGAATATACGTTGTCAGGTGTACAGAAACGGACATAGGGTACCTTTCATCCCGAAATAAAGTACTGTTCCCGAGGAAAACAACAATAACGTTCTTATGATAATAGATAGCGCCACGTGTCTTTCGAATCATGATTGAATTATATCATTACAAGCACAGTACAACTTGAATTGATTATCAAATTCTAAATTAACGCGAGCAAAGCCGCGGGCTACAGCTAGTTTAATATAAAGCACTGTTTTTTGGTAAGAAGTAAACTAATTCACATAAAAAATATAATACACATGGTGACGATATACAAAATTCTTATAAAAGCTTTCGGTATCCGAATATTTTGCAGAAAAGGAAACATTTTATACACAAATACACTTTTAAATACCCCAACCTCATAAATTTTACGAAGAGCAGCAATTATTTCCTCTCATAAAAACGAATTAATTTCAGAATGGTATTCCTTTCTTGTTGGTTTACCAGCACTCGAATTAATTAAAAAAGCTAAAATTAGTAGCTATCTTGTATGCAACAGTATATTGCTGGAAACGGTATCCCAACAGCAACAATGTTTGCAGAATAGAATGGTGGTCCAATCTCATTTTATTGCGACATCATAAATTATACACGTATGTTTGTAGTTTGCAGGCATACGCAGACCTTGAATGGGGCCTTGTTGGGCCATACAAAGGCCAGGTGGACTCGTGTCAGTCCAGTACATTGTGCTTGTAGTCTATTCATGTGCAGTCTCTGGTTTTCCAGTCGGAAGTTTATGGGAACAATGAGCGTTAGATGAAATTCCTATTGGAACTCGATGTGTTGTGAATATAATTGTGTCAACGTTTATGACTTTGTTGAAGTTTGATGCCGCATTATTTATGGCAATTCTTAGGTTTGTATACAGGGTGTAAATGGACCCTTTGCGAAGCCGTCAACCAAGCATTATATCCATCAAAAAAAGTAACTTTACGCAAAAAATATTGCTGGGAAACGACTTTTTATTGAAATTGGCTTTTTATATAGAATATATTTAGCGTATAGCCTGCCCTACGTGTGGGGTGCACTGACTCGTCGCGTGCCGTTGTCGAGCCTTCACTGGTTGCAGGGGTTGACAACAAATAAGTTTTCTATAAATTACTTTTTTGAAAAAAAACCGTTTTGATGGTTCCGGCTTGAGCTTTTTATGTAGGCTGAGTTTTTAGCTTGAAAAGGATGCATACCTTTGAAATAGGTGTAATTAATTTAAGTCACATATCTCTACTGTGTTAAAAGAAGATTTTGTATTGCAAATTCATACTAAACAATGGTTTGAATAACAAAGTTAGAACGCAACATAAATTACTAGAAAATGTCGGACACGCCGTGGGTAAGGCCTACCCATGGATCTTACAACACTGACAAAAAAAAAAAAAAACAAAAACAAAAAAAACTTGTGAACTTGGAACTTTGACCCCTAATATCTCCGTAACTAGAAGGTTCCCAGGTATGGTTAAGAACAAAAAAATGATCGCAATGACGGGGAGAATAAGTGCCTTTCGGCTTCGTCAAGGGTCTTCTTAAACCCTTTATTTGAGTAGATATGAAGAATAGGTAAGATTTTGAGGCAAAAGGGTCAGTATGTTGTCTTGGGGGCGGAAAGTGTTTATCTTTATCGATTCCAATAAAGTTAGGATTTGGTCAGATATCTTAAGAGCGGGGTTCTTTTGAAGACACTTTTATTATTGATGAAGTAGATATGGTAAGGTTTTTGTTATGAGTTTGGCATGATAGCGTTTAATTAAATGTTATCCAAATGGATGAGTAAATACAAATTACAAAAAACATATACGCGCGAAATTTCCAAGTTTAATGGGATGTTGGATTTATACACTGTTTTAAGCTTTCACGGTTTTTTAAATAATTTACAATCACGGAAGATATCCCGTAAGTGACAGTATAAGTTTTGTTGGATTTATGTCTCTTTAGTATTTTGGAAATATTTATATCAATTTTATAGGTTATTTAATGTATTGATTAATTTTAAAAACGAAAAAAGTGTAGGTTATTTAATGTAAATATTGATTAATTTTAAAAACGAAAAAAGTATTTTTGTTCTAATCAGCAAGTACGTAAACCTACACGAAAACTTTTTTCGGGCCTGTAACCGATTTCATTGCTGTACGAATTCAATTTACATATTCAGTTTCATTTATTTAAAAGATAATATAAACAAATAAAATCAACTAAGTGAAAAGTTAAACTTAGAGAGAGTTAATTAACTTACCTTGGTATTCTAATTCCCTGGATAAATAATTTATTTACACAAGCGAAGTTTATTCAAATACTTCAAAGTTTGTCCAATATACACTAAAATATTCTACCGAAAACACGAACAGCTTACTCAATACAAAGTTTTTGAATATTTAACACTATATTAAAACTACAAAACACCAACTATATTTACATTGGGTTAATTCTGAGAAAAGTAGAAAAAAAACATTTTATAATACACACATAACGGTTTTATTAAATCACTGTTCCATATTTGAAAATATGAAATTCGTTGAACTCGCGTTCTGATTTCAAATCGTCCCGGGACGACAGGTCGGTACCGCGGTCGCCGAGCGACTAACGTTGTCATCTCCCGACACTACAATGGTCGAGAACTGCCTACTGTTGCAATATAGATACAAACGTTGCAACGGGAAACGGGAACTGGGTTGCTTCAAATTAGTGGGAATTGTGAAAGGAAAAACCGTTTCCCTTGGAAAGAAAATTGCGATTCATAAACTGAGCGTTATCTAGCTGTAATCAGGTTAGCGTGGGCGTTTTTTACACATGCGTTCGCAAAACGCTTCTGAAATTAAATTGTTGAATTTTAGGTGGTTTTGGATGTAATAATTTGCTGTTTTGTGAGTCAAATCTTCTGCTTCTGTGTTTGATTGTTTAGAATGAATAGATATTGTATTGATTTTTATCGTATTTTATCAGAACAACAAAGAGTGTTAGTTGCAATATTTTTTACCTTTAAAATAACTCAGTTTTACCTCAAAAGAAACGGCTTAACAAAACCGAAGTCTTAATTAAAAATTAGGCACTCTCTCTGGTATTTGAGGTTTTATACCGCCCATGGGCCTCTGACTTGGCTTTACATGCCGTCGAGAATTATTACTCAGGCATGCTGTTTTCCTCACTATGTTTTTCTTCAACGAAGCAAGTGAAAATTATATAATACGCTAATGAATACGAAAGATCATAGGTGCGTGTATTGGGTTCGAACTTGAGACCTACGACTTGCCAGTCCGACGGTCACACCACTAGGCTATTAATTAGATACTTATTTATTTGAATTGATTTGACAAGACGAAGAGTTCCGATTGGATTTATGGGCATCTTCGGAGACAATAGACCGGTCGCCGGAACAAAATGATCAACGACGTTCTTGAACAAAGGACTGCAATTTTAGAATAGACCCTTTTCATTCCGCGTTGCGACGTAGAGTAATTCCACTCGGGATTTTAATGACTTAAATGGGCATTGTTTTTGAGCGGTTCATCGAGATGACGTCATTTGTTACTTGAAGTGATTAATTACCTCAAATAAATCTTAAAGGGATCTTTGGACTGATGGATTTTAAATTTTAAGTATCTTGAACACTCCGATAATTATTTGTTGTAAATAATGCTACGGAATGGAAGGAGAAAGGGGAGGCCTTTGCCCAGCAGTGGGGCACTCAAACAGGCAAACAAAAAAAAAAAAATGCTACTGATTGTCTTGCAATGATTTTGGGCTTTAGAAGAATGTTCTCGAATGGTTTTTTATTGGGAAAAGTCTTTTGTAGTTTTAATATTGCTTAACCTTTTTGAATGTAGATATTTCTTGACTTAAAAATGTTTCCAATTTAAATACCGAATAATTGCGTGTACATTACACATAGCAATTTTAACGGTGATCCACAAACTAGGCGTCTGTCTTTATCTTGGGGATCAGAACTTATTAAGAACGTTTCTATTTCTAAGCTTTTATTTTTCTCCGAAAAAGTATATTTGAGTCATTGTAACAATAAGAAGTAGTACATGCCCGTTGAATTACACACAGTATATAAGCCTATATACAACATTATTTTTAGTATATGCGAAACCTGAATATAGTTTGTTTAGAATAAGTAATTTTTAAACCATGTTATGTTTTGTCCCAAAAAATATTTAAAAAGGTTACATGTTGGACACCAAGCGACACTAAGTACCTATCGCAATAACTCATGTACCTACTGCCAAATTATTATTATCAAATTGCTCAAAACGACGCAGAAGGCGCGCGCGCGGCGTCGCCGTGTGGTGACCACGTTTTTGTGTGGACAACCAGGTATTAGAACAAGGTTATAACTTTGTGATTTTTCATGATACAGTTTTGAAATTTTGTACATAGATTCTTTACATAAAAATACTAGACACATGTTCAGGTTTAGCATATACCAAAACTAATGTTGTTTAGAAGTAACAGTGTGTAAGCCTTATTTGATTTATTTAGAAGGCTTTCCACAGCTGGCTGGCGTAAAGGTACCTAACAACGCCATCTTCGAATTATCCACCCACATTTTAAATGGAATCACAGATTAATAAGACGTGGGAAAAAGGGATGTTGAAGGTTACATAGTTCCAACAAAAAGCAGTAGGTGGCGCCACCTACAGACATTTAGAATACCTCGACCAGCTTCGGAGAACGTGAGGGTTTTCTCACAATAATATTATATTTTTCTTCAACATTTGACGCTGGGGATAAATTGAGTACATATGTTAGGAAATGTCGGGGCACGCTTCAGATTTAACTCGATATAACACAAGCGCAAAATACATAAATAAGCGAACAACCACTGTTTGCAGCTAGCTATATAAGGTTGTCCCTCCAATCATTTGTGTAGATTTTGCTAAGAATTTTAGATCATAGAATATAGCGCTCATACAATCGAGGCTTTATTCTATCAAACTTTTATTTTTAGGTGGCTGAAGTTAGAAGACGTCCGAAAGCGGCGCCGGTGACTGAAAAATTAAACTTATACTGTCACTTACGGGATATCTTCCGTGATTGTTCACAACAACAACAACACAACAACAACAACAACACAACAACAACAACGACAACAACAACACAACAAAAACAACAACAACAATCACGGAAGATATCCCGTAAGTGATAGTGAGTGTCCCTTAAAACAGTGTTTGACTGAAAAATTGTGTGATAATCGTGTAGGAGTGCTGACACATCGTTTTGTATTCATGGTACGTGCAGCGCCCGGCGACAACTAGTTCGCCCGTAACCACCGTAAACTATAGACGCGCTTCCAACCTGATTAGCTACTCATTTGTAATATTACGTAACAAGTTTAATAAGTAAAGTAACTATCGAGTTCCGCAGTCTTTCATTTCTCTCCGTACACACACAACCCAAAGACTATATACAGGCACACAAAAATCGGTTATCGTGGTATGGACATGTGATTCGGAGGAATGAGGAAAATGTAGTGCGGAGAATGTTGAGTAGATAGAAGTAGTAGATAGCTATAACATAAGAGGAAGATGGACTGTGTGAAAGATGATATGGCTAGAAAGGAGGTGACTGCTGAGATGACGAGTAATAAAGAAGTATGGAAGCAGAAGACATGATGTGCTGCCCCCAAATAAATTGGGATAAGGACACTAGAATGCTGATAAGTTGATATGTCAAAAATGTGGGAAAATTAGTGGTTTAGTTTTGTTCGATATATTTATTTATTTATTTAAACTTCATGTACAAGAGTGGTACATAGGCGGACTTAATGCCACAAGGCATTCTCTACCAGCCAACCTTTGGGTCAAATAGGACAGCATTGTGATAGAGTACAAAAAAAAATAATAAGAAAAATACCATTTTGTTAACATAAAAATACACATATTGACAGTATAATGAAATTAACTAATATATATATTATAATACATACAAATAGTCCAAAATACGAGAAACCTTATAATAATTTACTATGACTACTAATATCTAGATTGTGAGCAATTTAGTCTGATTTTAAATAGTAGGTACACATAATATACTACTCGTATATTCATAATATAATTCATTTTGTATTAAAACTTTCATTACTTTCATTATTGCAGCACTATGCTGAGATACCTTTTGGCCTCGTACAGGACCAATTTAATTTGTTTTATCTTTTTCTTATGTTTACTTTTTATATAATTTTTGTTTTATTGTGCATTCAACTTTTTTTTTTATTTGTCCTGTGTGAATCTAATAAATACTTTTTCTTTTTTTTCTTCATTAATTGAAGTGTGTGTGAGTGACACACACTTTATCGTGGTAAAATCATCAAATGAGTCCTCCCACCCAGGGCAGAGTGGGAGGGACTGTCAGATTTGTACTGACTAAAATCCACGGTGTCCTTCAGTAGCCCTTTATGTTCCAGGGTCACGGTAATTCTATGAGTCCCGCGACCCCGGCAGGCTTTGGCCCTCTAGAGGGGGGCCCCGTCATTATGCTGACACTCTTTGAGGCGCGCGTGGAACACAACGCGCCGTCGACCCGGGCATGGTCCATGGTCGGACAGCGAGTCGCCCATTACTCGCCGCCCGCATGCCCGCGCCTACGGTGGCCGGAGATCGTCTGCCGACGTCCGGCGCCGTGGGCGTCTACCACTGCGGCTGGTGTGGAGGGAGGACGCTGTCCTCTCCCTCACGCGGCCCGCCTCCTCCTTCGCGAGCATGACTGCTTCGCAGAAGGAGGCGACCGCTTCCCACTCCGTCTCGCCCCGCAGCATGGCCTCGACCAATGCCGGGCGCGAGAGGTCTCCGCCTATCGCCGCCGTGAGGACACGGCGGTGCCCTGCCCAAGCGGGGCAGTCCTGCACCGTATGCTCCACCGTGTCCTCCGGGCGGTCCTCGCAGTGGTGACACCCAGGCGTTTCCTCCTTCCCCATCAGACACAGGTACCTCCCGAAGCTTCCGTGTCCGGTGAGGACACCGTGGTCAGGACGCCGTGACGCCTATCCAGCCACTCCTCAAAGAGGGGTCTTACCGCCGCGATTGCGGCGTGCCCGGACCTCGGTTGCGACAGTCGTTCCCTCCATACTGCCCTGAGATCGCGCCGGAGCTCTTCCCGCTGCGCCTCGACTTGTCGAGGCAGCAGCGATTCGCCCCGGCGCTGCGCCTCCACGCGCCACTCATAGACGCGCTGGAGGGCAGTTGCCTCCAGATCCCAGGGCAGCAATCCGGCAAGGAGGTTGGCCGATTCGCCGGCGATTGTGCGGTATCCTCGGATCATCCGGATAGCCATGACCCTCTGGCATGCGACCAGCCTCAGTGGTCGCGTCCGAATGCTCAGGGCCCACACGGGGGCCCCGTAGAGGGCCATGGACCGCACGACACCGGCGTACAGCCTCCGGCAGGAGGCGTTTGGCCCGCTGAGATTGGGCAGGAGTCGCCTGAGGGCGGCTGCTGCCCGGTTCAGCTTTGGGGCCAAACGCAGGAAATGCTCCTTGAAGTTCCACCGGCTGTCGAGGACGAGTCCCAGGTACTTCATCGTCCTCCCGACGCCGATGCGAACCCCTCCCACCGTTATGTGGGACTCAGACCGTGGCGCGTTCAGACGGCCATGAAAACACATGGCCTCTGTTTTGTGCAGCGCCACTTCGAGTCCCAACTGCCGGATCCTTCCAACGACTGTCGCAACCGCTTGCGTCGCCAGGTCGGCCGCCGCCTGGTGCGACTCTCCCTCCGCCAGGACTAGCGTGTCGTCGGCGTAACATATTACGCCGGCGCCGTCAGGGAGGTCGCCGCGCAGCACCCAGTCGTAACCGATGTTCCACAGGAGCGGCCCCAAGACCGATCCCTGCGGAACACCGCACGACATCTCTCGCCGGTTCCATTCTCCCCGGTGACCGGGGTAGATGACGGCTCTGTCCGTCAGGTAGTCCTCGACCGTGCGACGGAGGTAGGTCGGCACCCGGTGATACCGGAGTGCCTCCCCGATGCAACTCCAGGGCAGGGTGTTAAAGGCATTGGTGATGTCCAAAGACACCGCCAAGACGACCCTGCCCCGGGATACCGCAGCCCCCGTCGTGAGGGCTCTCACGCGCATGATGGCGTCCACCGTCGAGCGCCCCCTGCGGAAGCCAAACTGGCTCTCCGCAAGGTCCGGACCCATCCGATTCAGGTGCCCGACGAGGCGGTCTGCAATGACTCTTTCAAAGAGCTTGCCCACCTCGTCGAGCAGCACGATGGGCCGGAATGCGGACGGAGAGTCCGCAGGGCGCCCGGGCTTCTGGATGAGGACCAGTTTCCCCGTCTTCCAATGAAGCGGGAACCGGCCCCTCTCCAAGCACGCGCTAAAGAGCCCCCCCAGTCGAGGCCCGAGAGTCCCCGAGGCCAGGACCCAGGCTTTCCCTGGCAGGCCGTCGGGTCCTGGGGCGGTATTTTTGGCTTTGAGCCGCTGTACCGCCACTCTCAGGTCTACCTCGGTCACCTCTGGAGCGTCGTAGACGTCGTCGTCGCTGTGGTCCGCGTTTGCGCCAGCTTCGCCGCCAGGCACCGTCGAAGGCGGGGCCATAGGCGGGGGTGTACCTGTCTCCCCTCGCGATGGGAACAGGGCGCTCACCACGTCCTCCACGAACTGAGGCCGGAGACTCTGCGTCAACGGGGGAGCCCAGGGGCGGAACTTTTCTCGCACCCACTTATAGGGGCGGCCCCATGGGTCCCCGTCCAGAGTCCCCAGCATCTCCTTGCGGGCCAATTCCTTGGCCCGCCAGATCTCGTCGCGGAGGACGGTCTTCGCTGCCCTGTAGCCCTCGTACAGCTCCGCCTCTACAGTCGCCGCATCCGGAGGTCGGGTGCGGCGCCTGCGGAACCTGGAGTACCGGCGTCGCGCGGCAACGCACGCCTCGCGCAGCGCTGCTAGCTCGCGCGACCACCAGTATAGTGACACACACTTCAATTAATGAAGAAAAAAAAAAAAAAAAAAAAAAAAGATTTTAAAGAAAAGATTTTAATTACAATGTAAGTAAAAAGCTAAATTAACGACAGTGGTCGTTAATTTAGCTTTTTACTTACATTGTAATTGTATGTTCATTGATTACAATCTTCTTTTCTTTAAACTTGTGTCACTTACGGGATATCTTCCGGGATATTTTCCATCCACCCGTATTCTCCAGTCAACCTGCGATCATGGCGCTTGCAACAGCGCCGAAATATCGGGAGCTCAAAATAATGAACAATCACGGAAGATACGGGATATCTTCCGTGATTGTTCATTATTTTGTTAAGTGACAGTATAAGTTTAGTTGTAAACCGTGAAAGCTTGAAACAGTGTTTTCTTTTCTTTATCGTGTGGTTAGTGCCTAACCTGGTGTCAGAGTGTTATGCCGCCCATGGACCTCTGAATTGGCTTTACATGCCGTCAAGAAATATCTCTCAGGCATGCTGATTTGGTTCCCTCTCGATGTTTTCCTTCACCGAAGCAAGTGATAATTATATAACACGCACATGAATTCGAAAAATCCGAGGTGCGTGTTGTGGGTTCGTACTCGAGACCTATGAAGGAATAATTAAATAATTTATTTTCTCTCTATTTATTTTTTTCATTGACTTGGAATCTGGAATAAATACAATTGTATCCCAGATTGTAAAGGTTGATAAACACGTGTATAAGTAGACTGTAAACCCGTGTTTGACAATCCAACCGTTATGAACTGCACGCCGCACCAATAAGCAATGCACGGGCTATGAATATGAGTACGTACACAAAGTAGTAGAAACTTTTAATGAAGCCGCTACTTCAAAGGCTAACACGCTAGTGAAACAATTTCCCGGAGGAAATATTCATATAAGGTGTCCGGTTTTCTAATTGTGTAACTTGGTTGCCTTCGCAATTGATCATTTTAAACGAGACTGATTTTGTAATGGATGTAAAAGTACCCGTAACGAAGCCGAAAGGTACTTGTTTTTCCCGTCATTGCGATATTTTTTTTGTTCTAGACCATACCTGGGAACCTTCTCAGAGTCAAAGTGGGGGTCAAAGTTCCAACTTTTTCACAAGTTTTTTTTTAAATACCTACTAGTCTTCAACTCCGTCCTGTTCTCTGGGAGAACTCCAGAAGCGTGGAGAAGGAGCGTGGTCGTTCTTTTCTTTAAAAAGGGAAACAAGACCCTATTAAAGAATTACAGACCCATTTCGCTCCTTAGCCACGTGTATAAGCTGTTCTCAAGAGTCATCACGAATCGTCTAGCGCGAAGACTCGATGACTTCCAGCCACCGGAACAGGCCGGGTTTCGAGGAGGATACAGCACCATAGACCACATCCACACAGTGCGGCAGATCATACAGAAGTCCGAAGAGTATAATCGCCCGCTGTGTCTTGCATTTGTGGACTATGAGAAAGCTTTTGATTCTGTCGAGACCTGGTCGGTTCTGGAGTCTCTGCAGCGATGCCAAGTCGACTGGCGATACATCCAAGTGTTGAGAAGTCTTTATGAGAACGCCACAATGACCGTCCAAAGTCAAAACCAGCAAACGGAGCATATCCCATTGCGTCGGGGGGTGAGGCAAGGAGACGTTATTTCCCCGAAATTGTTCACCAACGCACTGGAGGATGTGTTCAAGACGCTAAAATGGGAAGGACGTGGCATAAACATCAACGGCGAGTACATCTCACACTTGAGATTTGCAGATGACATCGTCATACTGGCTGAATCGCTGCACGACTTGCAGCAGATGCTGGATGGCCTAGTTGATTCTTCAATACGCATTGGTCTCAGGGTGAACTTGGACAAAACCCAGGTTATGTTCAACGAACACGTCACCCCGGGACCTGTTGTTGTCAATGGCGGTCCTCTCGAGGTTGTTCGAGAATATGTTTACCTCGGGCAAACTCTGCAGTTTGGTAAGAACAACTTTGAGAGGGAGGCTAACAGAAGAATCCAGCTGGGCTGGGCAGCATTTGGGAAGCTTCGCCGGGTCTTCTCGTCGCGTATTCCACAGAGCCTAAAGACTAAGGTCTTCAACCAGTGCGTCCTGCCTGTTATGACTTACGGAGCCGAAACGTGGACACTCACAGTACGACTGGTCCATAAATTTAAAGTCGCTCAGCGAGCTATGGAAAGGGCTATGCTTGGAGTCTCTCTGAGGGATCGCATCCGAAACGATGTGATCCGACAGAAAACCAGAGTTGTCGACATAGCTCACAGAATAAGTAAGCTGAAGTGGCAATGGGCCGGTCATATTAGCCGCAGAACCGATGACCGTTGGGGTAGACGTGTTCTTGAGTGGAGACCGCGAATCGGCAAACGTAAGGTGGGACGCCCTCAGGCTCGGTGGAGTGACGATCTTCGCAGGGTGGCTGGTAGCAACTGGATGAGAGTCGCTGAAAATCGAGTTGAATGGCGTGCGATTGAGGAGGCCTATGTCCAGCAGTGGACTGCTATAGGCTGATGATGATGATGATGACTAGTTTTTAAGTGAAGTTTTTAATGTTTTAACTTTACATTAAATACCTATATTTAATTAAATATATTATACCACACGACCACCGTACTATACAATGCATCCATCAGCATAATGTTTTGTGTGCGTTACATTGAGTCCTGTAGTATAACGTGATTATTCAAACCCAAAAAAAAGTTTCCCAGCAATAACTTTTGCGTATGGTTTCTTAATTTGATGTACAGAAAGAATGCTTGGTTGACGGCTTTGTGAAACCTTGAATATTGATGAGAAGATGGACAGCCTATGAAAATACTGGTAGGTACTCAGCTGCAACCGGATCTGACAAGAAGGTGGTGATGAATTTATAGGAGAAAGAGTTTATGAACAAAAAAAAACTATTAAAACATTCATACAGGCATAGCTATTGCGATTGTAATAAGTATGTTTTTTATAATATTTATAATTTATTACACAATGTATTCTTTCAATTACAATATCTATTTTAAGATCTCTCAGGAATTGTTTTATAAGTAACAATAAAGTGTAAGGTCCCATATTTATTCAAGGTCAAGCTGCTGTGCGTGCCTTGATAATATAGACTTTAAATACTGTGTACACGATTTAATATTATTTAAAGATTGTAAAATCCGTTCCGTTCCGATACGATGCGAGCCGTTTGGCGGAAATCATCCTAAAAAAAATAAAAAAAAATAAAAAAACTATAAATACTATAAATTGGTTCTCATGGTGGAAAGTAGTGTTATCAACTTGCTACCAGCGATTCAATAAATCATATTTTCTTTGTTGTCGTTATTGCTCGGACTCTTTGAACGGAAGTGAATTTTATAAAGAAACTCCGTATTTTAAATAATAATGTGATGAAGGTTCCATAGCCTACATTTAAAACATATTCTTGCATTTCTTAACAAACATTAACCCTGCCAGCTCCCACGAAAATTCTGCACCAAAATGAAAACTCTTTCCTTAATTATAAGTACGTTTCAAGTAGGCACGTCCCAATTCAGGCTAAAATTTCAAAAGACCGAGCCTCGAGATATTCATATGCAAAAATATATCAGAATGTTGCTGAATTCAAGATTGCCATGACATAATACCGTGAGATTCGTACTGCATATTTTCAGACACCATTGTTTTATTATGAATAAGGGCTACCTGATGAATACATGAATAGTTACTCAGTTAAAAACCGCACATGTTAGGGAATTTTAAAGTTTCAGCTATTTTAGCTGGTGGTGCGGAAAATGGGGAGTGTTGGACAGTATAACAGGGTTGAAACTTTTGTATATTGGCTTCGCTGGTCACATACTATCGGGGCATAAACTAATTTGGTAATAGGTTTTGTTGATTTTTGCGAAAGTGTTACCTCTTTGGTGGCCAATTAGAAGATTATGTTTGCAGATTTAAGTTTTTATTTTCAACTGACTTATTACACTGATATGGTACTATTAATATTATCCTATTTAACCTACGGTTGTCTGATAGTTACTGGCTTGTAGCATTAAGACGGCCTGTGTATGTTACCACTACTGTACATGAAGTGTATATAAATATAATTATGTAAGAGATCATTGTTTTCAATCTATTTAAAAAATTGTATGTTTCAACAATCAATTAATAATGATTAGTTAATCAAATAACTCGGCTTTTAAACTTGCATGAAATTCTTAACAATAGGTACAGCAACATAGCTAAATTGTTCTTAAAACTAAAATTTACCTGTGTACGTCAAATCTATGTTAAATCAGACATTGGTTAGATATTCGGGAACAAAAACGGATTAACTCTTCAAAAATTTGTATAAATTCGATTTTGACGGAACTAACTTAATCCCGCCTAGTTAGTTGTATGTATGTACATTTTACCTGTTTTTGCCATTTTTTCAAACAGCACGTTTATCCAAAAAATTGGTTAGGTACTAAGGACCGATTTTTAAATAGTCACTTTTCTTTTACATGACATCACGCCTGTAATATGTAACTTTGTTTTTAATTAACATACTATGAAAAACAAATTTAGTTTTGCTGTTGAATGTAATACAATACAACATAATTATTATGAATGAGCCTTCAAAATTTTATTTATTATATTGTTTGGTGCCATGGAAGCCTGTGTGCGTGTGAGTACGACTCGCACTTGGCCGGTTTTTTTATTCTATACGTGTAATTGCTTGAAGTTAAAACTGACAAAAGAATTTTGCATTCTTTGGCGGTTCTTACTACGTTTAAATTCTTGTCTATTGCATAAAAATGTTTTCATGAGAAATTACTTGAACTCAAGTAATTACTATAACTTGACTATAGATACGGGTGTTAGTCAGGATGGTCCTGTTGTTAAACATTATTTTGTTTTGTGTCTTAATCCGTGGAAATTATGTTGAAAAAACAAAATGGCGGTGTTAGTTCCAGAAATGGCCACATGCCAAAAAATAATAACACACTCTACATTTACCTTCACATAGTATAAAACAAAGTCGCTCCCATTGTCTGTACGCTTAGATTTTTAAACTACGCAACAGATTTTAATGCAGTTTTCAGCAATAGATAGATTGATTCAAGAGGAAAGTTTATATGTATATTGCACTCGTGCAAAGCCGGGGCGGGTCGCTAATTGTTAATAAAAATGACCCATATTGTGTTAAAAAAGCAAATGAAATCGAAATATAAATAAAATATATTCTGCAAACATTGTTACATCTGCCTCAATGAATGAAATATGCACAAAATGACATTCAATTCAATTTATATTCAAATAGGAAGGATTTTCATTTTAATCTGTTACAGTATTTGTCACTGGCGATTAACAAAAGCTTCTGTGATTTGTAGTGTACGCATATTATGTGGTGTACATTATGTATTGGTATTTATTAATATTGTTTCTTCTTATTTACAAAGAATTAAGTTAACAGAACTATGTTAAAGAGTTGCCTAGTGTAGACACTGTGGTGATAAGTATTGTAAGGTCCCGTAGTAGTTGGTACCTTACACTTGTAGCTTTAAGTGAGAAGTGGTAAGTCAGTACTTGGAGTTAGGCGAGTTGATGTAAACACACACAGATTTGGTAACACTAAAGGTTTATTAGAGTACCGATCACAACAAAGTAAAAGTGGGTTGGATGCTAATCCGCGGTGTTCGCGTAAGTATGTAATTCGTCAACTAACTCAAAATCATATTAAACATTGTTTTAAATACCAAAGAGAAAAGTAGGTTGCTGCGTTTGCAGCCTGACGGAATGTACGTAAACCGTACAAGTATAATGGGTATGTATTAGTATATAGGGTGGTGGTGGTAGGTAGGTGTAGGTCATAGTAAAATTAAAGCCCTCTTCCTCTCTCCTACCTTGCTGTGCCCTTACAGGGTCCATATTTATGTACCTAGCTTTAAGCCCTTTGTAACATCTTTTTTACAATATGGAATGCAAAATAAATGAATATGAATATACTTTTTATTGACATTTAACATTTACGTACTTCCTTAGATTTTATTGTTGAGATTGTAGAAATAGTTTACTGATTTATTAATTGTTTTGACATTCCTGTAATTTTTAATTTTATAATTGGCATTGACCTCTATATTTTATATTCTGACATTTATCATTTCTTAAATTTTATTGTTGACATTTTGAGAATATTTATTGATCAACTTGCTTTGTCATTCTTGTTTTTATAATTTTAATTGATAATGGTATTTGTTGCACGTAATGAACTGAATTTTATTTAAATTGATGATAATATTTGTACGCCAAATGACAAAACATAGTGCACATGTTAACATAGGTAGTTACAGAGTATGCGAGATGTTAAAAAAAAAAACAAAAAAAAAAAACAAAACAACAACTCACATAACATCTCTTAATAAACATTCTGATTCTGATTGTGCTGCTTCTGCTTCTTGCTATATCTGTCTTTAAAAGAGTAGCTATCACATAATCGCAAGGGAAAGTAGCTATCGATTAATGTATAAATTCTGTCATTCTGTTTAGGATTATTAAGAGTAAAGGAGATCGGGCAAGCTTCAATAGACTTTGGTCCAAGAAGCTTTGTTGATTCTTGGACTCTCAAATCACTTGTTGTGTTTGATGCTTTTCAATTACCAAAGCTCATGGAAATCGCTTAAAAAAAAACGCTATAAAAAGTACTTTTAGTAAATCGAATTCTTCATTTTATTAAAAAGCCATACAAGGTAGATTATTATGTACAAGCCATATTTATCAGTATGGGCAGTATGAAGCCCTCATCACTTCATAACCGTAACCTTCACGACTATAATCCTTAGAGGGTAAGCACATGCTTCATCGTTTGCCAAAGATCACAGTTGGTTGCATTAGTTATTATGAGTTGAAAACGATCTGTTTGCTAAGTCCTGAAGACAAAATCTTCACGACTATATCCTTAGAGGGGTAAGCAGACATGCTTCATCGTTTGCCAAAGTTCACAGTAGTTATTATGAGTTGAAAACGATCTGTTTGCTAAGTCCTACAGACAAAATCTTCACGACTATATCCTTAGAGGGGTAAGCAGACATGCTTCATCGTTTGCCACAGTTCACCGTCGGTCGCATTCGTTATAATGAGTTGAAAACAATCTGTTTGCCAAGTCCTGGAGACAAAATCTTCACGACTATATCCTTAGAGTGGTAAGCAGACATGCTTCATCGTTTGCCAAAGTTCACAGTTGGTCGCATTCGTTATAATGAGTTGACAACAATCTGTTTGCTAAGTCCTGGAGACAAAATCTTCACGAATATAATCCTTAGAGGGGTAAGCAGACATGCTTCATCGTTTGCCAAAGTTCACCGTCGGTCGCATTCGTTATAATGAGTTGAAAACAATCTGTTTGCCAAGTCCTGGAGACAAAATCTTCACGACTATAATCCTTAGAGGGGTAAGCAGACATGCTTCATCGTTTGCCAAAGTTCACCGTCGGTCGCATTGGTTATAATGAGTTGAAAACGATTTGTTTGCCAAGTCCTGGAGACAAAATCTTCACGACTATATCCTTAGAGTGATAAGCAGACATGCTTCATCGTTTGCCACAGTTCACCGTCGGTCGCATTCGTTATAATGAGTTGAAAACAATCTGTTTGCTAAGTCCTGGAGACAAAATCTTCACGAATATAATCCTTAGAGGGGTAAGCAGACATGCTTTATCGTTTGCCAAAGTTCACAGTTGGTCGCATTAGTTGTTATATGATAAAAGCGAACCGTTTACTAAATCTTGACACAGCAAACACCTTAAAACTACTTGAGAGTACAGTCTTACAGGACAGTTGTACGCACAACCCAAGGGGCCGTTGTTTAAACAAATGATTCGGCTATTAACTATTTGCAATAGAGTCGAGGAAATGCGCAGGAAGGCGTACTTCTTCTTGATGACGTGCCCAGCCCAAAAACCATAATACAGACATTACATGTGCGCAACAGCCTATGGTTCGTTTTCCGGCAACGCAAGTACAGTAATAATGGCAAATGGCATCTCGTCCCCGAGCATCGCGATTGATTACTGTGTAACTTAAATAAGTCTTTGCGCGCACGTGACGAGATTGAATGCGACCTCTGAGGAACCAAATATGGTTTTCTCTTATCCCGTAACGTGCTAAGTTAGGGGGTACTTCATTTTCCCTATAAACTTCTATAAAGTATGTCCCTCCTCTAACATGCTCACTGTAGTAGCTCCGAGCCAGTTTGATTTGGTACGTACCAAGAGCAAACAAAATAAGGTCTTCTTGTGTTAAAATGGGGAATTCTGCCAAAGAAGGATCGTCGGATGTAATGCTCGTAAAAGTTACGCGCTGCCTATTTAAGTTATTATCCGAAACATATTCGGATAATAGGTTTGGCATGTTCATTCGCTCATTAATTATTTCAGAGAACTGCTGAGCATATGGACTGTTTTCCACAGATGGATGAAACGCATTTATTAACGCAGCAGCTATGCGGTAATTGGAAAACATGTTTACCAAGGTAATATTAAAATATTCATGCCTCAGAAGCTTGTAGTCTCGCTTAAATCGACCGTTCACCGCTTCTACCACCCAGCGACACAAAGTGACCTTTCGTGATTTGTTGGCTTGAATGGTGGATAGCTGGTCTTGACCACGAACGCGGGATTCGGGTACCGCTGTTTGATACCCGAAACCGTGTAAATCTGGAAGGCAATCCCTAAAGCCTCTATCTAAAATAAACATGTCACCTTCGCGGAAATACCAGTTAATGAGCCCCTCCTCATCATGCAACAACTCTTGTAAAATGCTGGCATCAGATTTGGTCGCAGGATAAGGGCCAGTAACATCCAATATGTACCCATCTGTGCAAACCAGTACCATGGGTTTTAATAGGTTTCGGAACTTATGCGGGCTGTATGTATTTCTTTGGAATCTGAAGTTAGAACTTTTTTGAATGTACTGGTACGTACCATCTGCAATGACCATCGCTATTTTGTCTTCTTCCGAAGCATCTGGGTTTCCAAACAGTGCCTCAGGAAGGATGAGATTTCGCTCAATAATCATACGTCTGTCGATGTGATCGTAACCTAGGTGCATGGGCACGAAATCTGCTATCAAACACTCTCTGGCTTGCTTTAGACACCTCTCAACACTTCTCCTACTCATTCCAAATAAAGTCGATAATCGATCATCGGAGTCCCCGCTTCTGAGTTTAGCCAAAAAAATACCGAGCACTTTTTTGGGTTCAGAACTGAATCTTCCCAATGAAGGGGTTTGGCTTAAAATCGAATTGAACTGGTCGTGGGTGCATCCTGTCCAGTAATGTAGCTCATCAGAATGCATGGCTTCAAGGTTTTCAAAATCTAAGTGCGCCAAGTTATGTATAGCTTTTTTAAAAATATTAACTATATCTAATATGAATGCACCAGAAAAATCATGTAGTCTATTTGGTGCATTAAAAACCTCATCCCAGCTATTGGTTTGTAAATGTTCACTGCAAACTCTTGCACACGGAGGCACGTAGTAACTGTGTCTAATCAAAAAAATTGCCTTCAACTTTTCGGAAATTCTCCGTCGCGACATCATTCGGCACCCATGAAATATACACGAGTTTGAAGTATTTGGAGCTCTCGACAACTCGGAAATATTTAACGACTGCAGTGGCTGCAAGGGATTCGCCTGTGGATTTTCTACGGGAATTGGCTCTTCCGGCATTTCAGCATCATTTGGTTCAAATGGTTGTGATGGTCCCGGCACAGGATATAAGTTCTCATAGCGTTGAGCCCTTTGTGCTCTTAACCAACACGGGCGGCAAATGAATTCATAATGGTTGAATTCAATCTGAAAATGAACAATCCTCGCATTTAATATATGCTTACATGTTGTGTTTAGGCTCTCCCTCTGTTACAATAAAACCTTAATACAACCTTCCGGGGAATACAGGTGGTCAATATCTGACTGATTCTACCCAACCATATTTGCGGTCGTTGCTTATGTGACCTTCATAAACCCAGTTAATGGGTAATATGATAAAAAGTGATGTCAGATTTTCAGGCTTCTGACTGTAACAACTGAAAAACAGCCGACACCAATGGTTTAACATGCTTTCCAAGGCACGGAGGGTTCTCGATATGTAATGGATAGTCACCCACCTATGGTCCCACCTTGAGAAGCGTATCTTTTCCTTTGATCGACCCGTGTGGTTGTTATTATCAACCGCAGGATTTTAATCGAATCATAAACTAAGTTACCAACCTGCATTGGATAAATTGTTTCGCGAATAAATACTGCCACACCCGGATGAGTAGCGAAGAGTTCTCGACTTACGGTGTATCGTTCTCTGCGCAGAACTGATCTGTCGCAAACAAGGCACACCATACCAGCCAGAGGTTCCATAATCAGAGTGCAGTATCGGGAGTCCGTTAGAAAGCCAAAGTAGTCGTCAGAGCAGCAAATCAAAGTCAAAGAGCAAGTCAAAGATCAGGATAAAGAAAATCAGCAACAGCGAACGCACAAGCAAACAACTATTGTGTCAAAATATGACAAACCATTTTGCTTTTATTTATAGCCAATAATGGCCTGTCCACGGGACCACTTGGGGTAGGCCTATGTCCAGCAGTGGAAGTTTTTCGGCTGAAATGACGATGATGATGAATGGCCTGAAACTTTAATCCATGTCCATATTTTTGTTTATAAAAAAAGCACACACACAACACGATAGAATGATGTAAGTTAGTCACGATTTCCTCAATCACGGAGGCTCCTTGTATCTCTATCACTTCTAGATTTTTTGACAGTAATCATACATAATATAATTATTATTTATATAATGGTCTATAACTTTTTTCTCCCGGCGTTGATTTGCTTATGTTCTTAACAAAGAATAACCTTCTTCTTACAAGCTTTAAAATGATATGTGTCTGAATCACCGACGCTCCTTGTATCTCTTGAATTAGGAGATTTTGTTTTCACTAATTGTGCATTATGGCGTTTAACTTTTTTCTCCCGGCGCCGAATTGCTTATGTTCTTATCAAAGAATAACCCTCTTTTAACAAGCTATAAAACGATGTAAGTCTAATTCACCGACGCTCCTTGCATCTCTTGTATTAGAATATTTTGTTATCTGTATTATACATAATGGTCTATAACTTTTTTCTCCCGGCGCCGAATTGCTTATGTTCTTAACAAGGAATAACCCTCTTCTTACAAGCTTTAAAATGATATGTGTCTGAATCACCGACGCTCCTTGTATCTCTTGAATTAGGAGATTTTGTTTTCACTAATTGTGCATTATGGCGTTTAACTTTTTTCTCCCGGCGCCGAATTGCTTATGTTCTTAACAAAGAATAACCCTCTTTTAACAAGCTATAAAACGATGTAAGTCTAATTCACCGACGCTCCTTGCATCTCTTGAATTAGAATATTTTGTTATCTGTATTATACATAATGGTCTATAACTTTTTTCTCCCGGCGCCGAATTGCTTATGTTCTTAACAAGGAATAACCCTCTTCTTACAAGCTTTAAAATGATATGTGTCTGAATCACCGACGCTCCTTGTATCTCTTGAATTAGGAGATTTTGTTTTCACTAATTGTGCATTATGGCGTTTAACTTTTTTCTCCCGGCGCCGAATTGCTTATGTTCTTATCAAAGAATAACCCTCTTTTAACAAGCTATAAAACGATGTAAGTCTAATTCACCGACGCTCCTTGCATCTCTTGTATTAGAATATTTTGTTATCTGTATTATACATAATGGTCTATAACTTTTTTCTCCCGGCGCCGAATTGCTTATGTTCTTAACAAGGAATAACCCTCTTCTTACAAGCTTTAAAATGATATGTGTCTGAATCACCGACGCTCCTTGTATCTCTTGAATTAGGAGATTTTGTTTTCACTAATTGTGCATTATGGCGTTTAACTTTTTTCTCCCGGCGCCGAATTGCTTATGTTCTTATCAAAGAATAACCCTCTTTTAACAAGCTATAAAACGATGTAAGTCTAATTCACCGACGCTCCTTGCATCTCTTGTATTAGAATATTTTGTTATCTGTATTATACATAATGGTCTATAACTTTTTTCTCCCGGCGCCGAATTGCTTATGTTCTTAACAAGGAATAACCCTCTTCTTACAAGCTTTAAAATGATATGTGTCTGAATCACCGACGCTCCTTGTATCTCTTGAATTAGAAGATTTTGTTATTTGTATTATACATAATGGTCTATAACTTTTTTCTCCCGGCGCTGATTTGCTTATGTTCTTAACAAAGAATAACCGCCTTCTAACAAGCTTTAAAATGATGTATGTCTTAATCACCGACGCTGTTTGTAATTAATGCCATCGTTGATTACATAGTTCATTTTAAATGATCAATAACTTTTTTCTCCATAGAGGAATTTTTTTGACGCCATAACAAAAAATGATGCTCTTGACATCAGCTTCAAGAAAATATAGGTCTAGTTCACCGACGCTACTTGGACCGCTTCCGCCCGATCTCCTTATAAATATTAAGTTGTTTTTTTTTCAAAAATCTATTTTCTTGTAAAGGAACCGGGGTCCCTCCGTGAATCGGAAAGCAGGTTTTGCCATTGGTCCCCATCGTCATTTGTAGATCTTTGACAATCGTTACAGGTAGTCAGTACCCGTAAGTGGGACAGCCAGTCTTACCAAGGAGTATCGTTTTACTCAGTATTAACTGGGTTGTGGAGGTCAGACAGGCAGTCGCTTCATGTAAAATACTGGTATTCAGCTGCATCCGTTCAGACTGGAAGCCGACCCCATCATAGTTGGGAAAAGGCTAGGCAGATGATGATAATCAATAAGGTCAGTGTATGTTCCTAGGTAAATATTATCACAGCCGGCAATTTCGTACCCCGCATGAAGTGCTCATAAAGTTTTCTACCGCTATAATATTTATAAAACTTTCCGGCGCTGTGTCATATATTCTTCTTTATATGGAAAATTATGGACGCAGCTGGACCATGGCAAAAGCTTGCACTTATAATCAACAGCGTAATCAGCTTATAAAGTTCCGACTATTGAGGCATAGGCTTCCTCTCCGCGTTGAGGAGTGAGCTGTGGGCCATAATCCAGCACATGAACCCAGTTGGTGTATGTCACATTTCTGAGGTTTTTGGTTCTTGGATATGCTGGTGTCCTAACGATGCTTTCTCTACCGTTTTGAGAGCAGTGGTGGTGAAATAAATTACACATTGTCAAGTAACAATTAAGGCCCGCATATCGAAAGCCTGGAGCCCTATGACAGCTAGACGGTGTCGCGGCAGACCGAGGAAAAGATGGCGGGATTCTCGTTAATTGGCGAGAAGAGGCGCAACATCGCGAAAAGTGGAAGAAATGGAGTGAGACCCACGAATAATCTTAAATCAACAGGCAGAAGAACAAGTAATGATTGCCTCTCATTATGGGACTTGACGACAACTCAGGACATCCTTCTAATAATAAACGTCAAACCACAGATGATAATGATGATAGATTGACTTCAAGAACTAAACCTAATTCTCCTACACAGCATGGACACAGTACACGTATAATTGCGTTACCCGTGCTTATAATACAGGAGTAAAACATTAACTCGATACACGGAGTTGACGTGGCCGTCCCAACTTTTAATGATGAGGGTCGAACCGAGAATAATTTTGAGACATGCTTCGTTGTTGATTCGGGGAGTGGTTGAAGATAAGAACTTTTAGCGGTTGAGTGTAAAGTCGGGAGTTGCTGAAACTTTAATTATAAAGGAAGGATTGTTTTCTGGGATACCTTGCTTTGTGTGTCGTGTTGTAATGTTTTTGTGGAAATTTGAATAGGTTTGTGCCACAAAAATTGTCAAACGTATTTTTGCTTTATACTCAGCATTGAACACGAAACAAAAATCGATGGATGGAATGTGTGAAGGATACTATGATAAGAAAAGAGTTTTGTGATGAGATGACGAGTAATAGAGAAGTATGGAAGAAGAAGACTTGCGGCGCCGACCCCAAATGAATTGGGATAAAGCCAAGATAATGATAATGTGATGACTCAACATCAAACAAAACAATATATTAAAAATGTAAGGGACACCCACTATAGCATGTTTAGGTCCAAAAACCAGGCGGTAATCTTGTGTCGTAGCCGGTGAATCATTCATTTGTGTGTATCTCGTAAATTATGCTTAACTAGCTGTCGCCCGCGACCTTCGTCCCCGTGAAATTTTATAGCCTATAACCTTCCTCGATAAATAGGCTATCCAACACTAAAAGAATTTTTCAAATCGAACCAGTAGTTCCTGAGATTAGCGCGTTCAACCAAACAAACAAACTCTTCAGCTTTATAATATTAATATTTATATAAGTATAGATAAGCAATGAGTCGTTACAAAGTCAGACATTGAATTCTACATAATTATTATCAAAATAATTACCCATCTGTATGATAACGCTACTTTTCATGCCTTGAACCAAACGAAATTTTAACAAAATTATGATGAATATCTAAAACAATTTATTCAGTCACGAATTTGTCCAAAACTTTCGCTTTCTGTATTCACACTCCTATTTCCAAATGAATTCACATTTATCAAATTTTCGATTTTTTGTATTATGATCAATTTTTTTGCTTTCATACAGCATTAGTTTTAGTATAATAATATGCGAAACCTGAAACATGTGTCTAGTATTTTTATGTAAAGAATCTATGTACAAAATTTCAAAACTGTATCATGAAAAATCACAAAGTTATAAGCTTTTTCTGTCACCTGGCTGTCCGCACAAAAATGTGGTCACCATGCGGCGGCGCCGCGCGCTCGCCTCCAACGTCGTCTTGATCTCATTGATAATAATAATTTGGCAGTAGGTACCTAAATGATTGCGATAGGTACTTACTGTCGCTGGGTTTCCAACTTGAAACCTTTTTTAAATATTTTTGGGACAAAATGTAACATGGTTTAAAAAATATTGGAATCGATTCAGTTACTTATTATGTACAAATTATATTCAGGTTTCGCATATACTAAAAATGTTGTATATTATTTTAGCTGTTTTTGCTTGCTTTCTTGCTACAGCTGCGACTGCTGAAGCAACCGTCCCATTTTCAAATTAAGTGAGTTTGATTGCGACAAGCACATCCTAAACCACGTTCAAGAGCTTTTAGTGTTAATATTTCATAGCAATTATGACTGAAAGCAATTGAGCGTAGTAGTGGGTACCTACATAATATATTTTATAAGACACTAGCTTCTGCCCGCGGCTTCGCCCACGTGGAGTTCGGGAACTGCCCACGGAATCTTACTTCTGGGATAATAAGTAATCTATGTATGTATAGTACATACATAGATTTACGTGTACTTGCTATTGCAAATATTTGTTCATAGTAATATCAATTAAATTACATAATATGTGAAATATCTTGGTTTGAGATTGGACACCGGGACACCAAACAAATGATTTATTAGGAATCTATTTATAGACATAATACTTTGACATAATATTTAATATCAATGTCCCGTATCGCGAGCCAACGCGAAAATCGGTGGAATAAACTATATTCACAGACACGTCAACAACAAATTTGAATTCCCAAAAATCCTTTCTTAGTGGATACTTACTCTTCACAAAGAACACACCCTCCAAGTTTCATGTCTCTAGGACCATCGGTTTGGGCTGTGCGTTGATATATCACCCAGTCAGTCAGTCAGTCAGTCAGTTTACCATTTTATATAAAGAAAAAAGAAGATTAAAGATTAATGATAAAATCATCTTTATCTATCAAACTTGAACGCGTAAACAAAGTTTCGTGGCCATGCTACTAACCGCTGAAGAGTTCTCTCTTGAGGAGACGATCCTGGCTGCAGGATTAAGGAATGTTTGTCATAAAAATGTATTGTCACCAGAACCAAAGGTTTGTGCAAAATTTCAGCTCAATCGGTTGTACGAAATTGAGTTGCATTTCACCCGAACAAACATAGTATCTTCACCCCCCTTTTTAACCCTTCGGGGGTAGAATTATCAAAAACGCCGAGACACGTATAAATTAATTTTCAATCGTCAGCCTTATCACAAAATTTGAAGATCCTAACTTCAAAACTGACACACTTTCATACAAACTTCCATCCCCTATTTTACCCCTTTAGGGGTGAAATTCCCAAAAATTCTTTCTTAGTGGATACTTACTCTTCACAAACAATTCACCGTCCAAATTTCATGTCTCTAGGATAAGTGGTTTGGGCTGGGGGTTGATATATCAGTCAGCCAGTCAGGACGTTTAATTTTAAATTGGGGGATGATTTAGGAAAAACTGTGATACACGTGTCTCATAATTTTAACTGAAGAGTAATTACACAAATTTTCAAGTCAATCGACTCAGGGAATAAAAAGTTTCACAGAAAATTAAACACCCCATTTCACCCTCTTAGGGGTGGAATTTCGAAAAACCCTTTCTTAGTGGATACTTACTTGTCACAAAGTGTACACTGTCCAAATTTCATGTTTCTAGGACCAGCGGTTTGGGCTGTGCGTTGATATATAAGTCAGTCAGTCAGTCAGTCAGTCAGGACTTTGAATTTTATATGTATAGATTTTTGAAGCTGACTGTACATCAGACGTATTTAACGTCAGATTTTCAAGGTCGAGCGAGTTGACAACAAAAAATATAGGTAAAATCGGAAGATGTCAACTCGCGCGCTTGCCCGAGTTTCACACTACAACGAATAAGTCTTGAAATGTACTGATCGTGTTCAGTTTAATTGAGGAAATAGCCACAAACACAATTCGCAACTATTACATTTGAAATTTCATTGACCTATCAACTGTGTAGGGATTCGTGCCTGATTGATGGCAATATGCTCGCTCCCACATAGGAGGTATATGAGTAGCTGGAGAAATATTTCTATGCATCTCTACCTACCTCTTCGATGTGAAAAGGCGTGTTGTTTGTTTTGCTAACATGTACCTAGTTAGAGAAGAAATCAGTTCTATCGAACGAAACAAGTGATTGGTCGTGTCCATCCTAATGAGCTCGTTAGTAGAACATGTTCAATTTAATGTTGGCTTTGACCACTAAGAGTACAAACATGTCAAATTGCTAGAGGGTAGTTTCCTGTTGCAGGGGTGGTTCAGAAAACCCTGTACATTTTAGTTTGAGGTCAATCGATACTGATGTCGTAAAATCTGATTGGCTGCACCCAGTTAATTTGTTCAACCAATAACTTACAGTTACACATTACATTTAGTGCTGACAGATTTGAAAAGACAGTTTTTTTTTATTGAAATAGAATTATATGTATTTCAAGCACTGTAGCCAGGGACACTCGCACCATCAAGACGAATCTAACGACTCGTAATTTATCCAAATCCGTTCTCCCGTTTAGGAGTTACGAGGGAACAAAGAAACGGACAATCGCACATACATACATACATAAAGGAAAACAAAAAAATAAAAAATAAATAAAACACCCTGTAAATACACCCTTAACATATCCGAAAGGTATTTGTTCTCCCCGTCTTTGCGATTATTTTTTTGTCTAGACCTTCTAGTTACGGAGATATTGGGGGTCAAAATTCCAACTTTCTCCCAAGTTTTTTTTTAAATAAGTACATGTTTTTCATGTAAGATTTTTGCTTTACACACCTCCACGAGCCCCGTACTATTCAATCCGTCCTACCGTAAAACGTGATTTTTCAAGCCAAAAAAAAGTCGATTCCCAGCAATAATTTTTGCGTAAAGTTACTTAGATTGATGTACATAATGCTTAGTTGACGGCTGTGTGAAGGGTCTGTTTACACCCTGTACTTACATACAGGTCAAACACATAACCCTCCTTTTGGGCTTCGCCACAGTCGGGTAAAAAGGAATAAGTAAGTATGGTGACTCGTGGCGTCCCGCATATGTATGAACACAGTCAAAGGTCCATGTTCGTATTATGTCCATTTGGTCATACACTCACGCCCGTTGCCAGTTCTACGAACCTGCATAGCATAGCAAAATCAGCCTATAATGTTCCCACTGCTGGGACATAGGCCTCTTCTCTAAGGGAGAGAATGGATTACAGGAAGCGCTACGCACCTGCCGTTCCTTTAATTCAGAATCGATACACAATATAAGTGCTTTTAGAGTCTCTCTCGCAAATCTAATAGCAACAAATATTTTATTCATGTGTCGCATTAACGGTCGATACATCTAAACGGTCCTCGATAGATTACAAACGCAATGTAGTTTACGTCGCGAGTGATATATGGGAACCGTTTCCCTTCTAAAAGCGATATAGGTACACTACTCTACCAAGATAAGTGCTTAAGTGGGTATTATTTCGTACGTTTTGATTGTGTATTGTGAATTTTGTTACCTTAATGTTTTGCGTGTAAACTTTATAGAAATGCAGTGTTCAGGCATTGCTATTTAAAAAACATAACATGGCGCCTATAATCATCGAAGGGTAAGGCAGAGCTGCACTTAATAGTACACCCACATTTCTCCAGTTATGTTTAAGTCCCATGTAATAGGTGCGAGCCTATTGGCATCAACCGGGCACAAATCCAGACTCCGTGCCTGCTACTCAGAAATTCCTGATGGGAAAACCTAATAACACCACTGCCCAGCCCGGGAATCGAACCCAGGACCTCGTGCTCAACGGTCGTGCTTGCGACCACCAGACCAACGAGGCAGTCAACGTAGTCATATTTTAAAGTTAGTTTTAAATTAAATTAAATCTAAGGTCTACCGATTTGGGCTGCGGGCCTGTTCGAAAGAGATACCGTGGCCCTGGAACACAAAGGGCAAAGAAGGAACATGGATGGGTTTTAGTCAGTACAAGTCAGACGCTCCCTTCCGCTCCGCCCAGAGTGGGCGGGGGGGGTCATTTGATGATTTCCCATCCGAAAAAAAAAATCTACCGATTTTTTTAAACATCTATGTCCTAAACTATTCATAAGTTTTGATGTTTATATTTTTATAGTAAGGTACAATAAAATGAAACTATTTCGTATTTGTAACAATATCAAACTGTTTCGTATTGATAAACAAAAAAACCAGTTTTTTATTTTTTTTAAAGGGATTTTGTCCAACAGTGAAATGATGCTAACTGTAACGGTAGTTTTTAGAACAGTGGATACAAAACCACTCACACCTTTTTTTTTTTTTATCGTGGTAAAATCATCAAATGAGTCCTCCCATCCAGGGCAGAGCGGGAGGGACTGTCAGACTTGTACTGACTAAAATCCACGGTGTCCTTCAGTAGCCCTTTATGTTCCAGGGTCACTGTAATTGTAACTGTGATTTTTTATTTTGTATTTTTATAATTTTTTTTTATTATGTGTGCTTGATGAACTGACGTCAAATAAACTTTATTCTTTCTTTTCTTTTCTTTCTTTCTTTCTTTAATTCTATAAGTCCCACAACCCCGGTAGGCTACCACTCACACCTCAAGTAGAAAAACAGCTATATTTTGTTAATTAGTTGAGCCCCGCGACCTTAGTCAGCGTGAAATAATTATAAAAATATTACTTCCGTATTTGAATCGGATTTTGTTAACAATTTCAATGGTTTTATTTTTTTTGCACGGAACCCCAATTTTTTTTTTTTTAATAATAGAAGTCTAGTTACTCCTTATAACATCAGCTAAATGCCACTAAAAGTCCCGTCAAAATCAGTTCAGCCGTTTCGAAGATTAGCCGGAACAAACAGACAGACAGGAAAAAAAATTAAAAATCCTGTTTTTGTTATAAGTTTACTTTCATAATTATGCATTAAGTAAGAAGCATTTATTTTGAAATTATAAATAGACACTTAAATTTTATTTATTTTAATAGATTATTCTTATATCCGTAAAACTTAAGATAAAATCCTCACCACTGAAATTCACACATTTTTATCAGACGCTCATCCAAACTTGGACATTGTTCTAACTCTCGAAATAACAAAGTTTCTTCAAAACTTCACAATGTTCATCATGATAATGCAGTATTATTATCAGATACATTTTTTCTCGAAGTTTCGACGGATAATTAAAGTTTCCAAAAGTAAAACATCTAGATTGGATGCAGGGCTTTTGGGACTATATCTTTTTTACCTGGAAGTCAATTTTGTTCGAAGTCGTTTGTCTTGGTCATCATCTGCCTAGCCTTTTCCCAACTATGTTGGGGTCGGCTTCCAGTCTAACCGGATGCAGCTGGATACCAGTATTTTACATGGAGTGACTGCCTATCTGACCATAACCAAGTAAGGACTGGGTAATACGATACCCCTTGGTAAGACTGGTTGTCAGACTTTTTGGGCCACTGACTACCTAACGACTGTCAAAGATCTACAAATGACACCCGGGAACAACAGCTTAAAGTGCTTTCCAAAGCACGGAGAAAACTCGGTATGTAATGGGTGGTCACCCATCCACAGACCAACCTAGGCAAGCACGGCTTAACCTAAAGATCGACCCGAGCGGCTGTTATTATTTAGCCACGAGCTCCTCCTTGGTATGGACAGGTAATGAGGAGGGATGAAACGCATGTGACTAAAAGAGTGATGGACATGAATGTTGATGGATAGAGGGGGAGAGGAAGGCCAAAGAAAAGATGGATGGATTGTGTGAAGACTGATATGAAAGAGAAAGGAGTAAATGATGCCGTGACGTCTGACAGGGGAGAATGGAAGAAGAAAACGTGTTGCGCCGACCCCATGTAGAATGGGACAAGGGCAGGACGATGATGAGTAAATTTTTTTCGAGTGTATTTTGTGTTTTTTCGCCAACGAAATTGAACGCGATTAGCTTATCTAAACCACGTATTGAACTTTTTTTTTGTTAGCCTGTTTGAGTGTCCCACTGCTGGGCAAAGCCCTCCCCTTTCTCCTACCAAACCTCTCTGACCTGTGCGATATCTGGCCATGTTCGCCCCGCAAACGAGATCAGATCGTCACACCACCTTCCCCGCGGTCTACCTCGACGGCGATTTCCTCCGTATTGAACTTAGTTAAGAATTTTACAAGCTTAGGGTACGCCTTAATAAACTTCAACGTAATATGAGCTACGGATTTACAGAAAGCAGAAACACGGTATATCACGTTACCACAATGTTGGTTAAGACAAACGTGTATAAATTTATTTATACGTAAAACGCTGAAGGCTGTCGGGTATCTGACACGAACATAATAACGAGAAATCATATTAAAGCGCAGATTGACTACGTACGGTATTCAGCTTAGCTTTTGAATTTTGTACGCTAACTAGATACACTGAGCTTCTGAAATACGTTGATTTGCATTAATTATAACAACGATATAAGGAACTTATTTGCCATGTCAGTTTCTAAGGAAGGTTTAGCTTGTATTTAAGTTTAGCTTTCCGTTAACATTTTCATGTTGTACGTATTAAGTCTACGGGGTGTAAACAGACCCTTCATGAAGCCGTCAACCAAGCATTCTGTACATTAAACTAAGTACAACGCAAAAATTATTGCTGAGAAATGACTTTTTTTTGGGGTGAAAAAACACGTTTCGACTCGATGGAACGCACTCAAAGCATTGTGCTGGTGGATGGATTGAATAGTACGGGGGTCGTGGAGGTGTTTAAAGTAAAAATCTTACATTAAAAACATGTATTTAAAAAAAACTTGTGAAAAAGTTGGAACTTTGACCCATAACTAGAAGGTTCCCAGGTATGGTCTTGAAGAAAAAAATGATTGCAAAGACGAGGAGAACAAGTGCCTTTCGGCTTCGTTAATTTTAATTTACACCCTTTATACGAATATTATGAAGAGGTAAAATGTGTTTGTATGTAGCGAGAAATCTATGGAACTACTGATCCGATTCCGAAAATTCTTTCACTAATGGGAAACTACAATATTCCGGAGTGTCATAGGCTAATTTAAAACGTTCCCGTGGGTTAATTTCCGTACATAAGGGAGCGAAGCCGCGAGAAAAAGCTAGTATTGAATATTCATTTCTTCACAATATTCACTTCACTTTGTTAATTCTCACTTCCAGTAAATTAATTAAATATTCGACCATAATTGGTCCAATTCATAATGTCGATGAAACGTTTTATTTTTATGAGAAAAACTCCTTTATTCCTATCGTGTTTAACATACATTCTAACACAATCCGAAGTATTTTGAACGGTATTCCGTATGCAATGCTTCATAAATTGTTGAAAAATTCTGCTTCTGAACAACGTAAATAACGCAATGAATTGCCGAAATTACTAGCATTTCTTCTGTCAGAGTTGTTACCAAAATTACTTGAGTTCTTGTACAGTAGCAGTCAGTGCAATTACTAAAATGTCGAGGCCAACCACTTCTGGTTAGGTGCTGTAAATGTGTCGATAGTAAGATGTGTTAACGCCTAGCATGTGTCACCAACAGCTCACGCACACACGCGTACGACACCGACTACATCAGCCGCGAGCGACGATGTCGCAGCACTCGCCCACAAATCGTCGAAACCGCCTTACGCATACCTACATATTTATTTTGTATTTTTTTCTTCGTAAACCAATGCTAAAAATCAAGTTCGCATCATTCTTCCACCCCGTCATTGTATACGTGAAGCTCAGGACAATCTACAAGGGGTACTACCAAAGCATTTGAATAACCACTGGGACTTTTATATGTGCACCATCATCCGGCTTGGCTTTTTCCAACTACGCTGGGGTCCCAGTCTAAGTATAGAAATCTTTTAAAAATAGAAAAAAAATGATTGCTCATCGGCATCAGGATCAAGGTCCAAGCTGCCGGTGGTCAGGGCTCCAGATAGAGGAACTTCCTCACTATGCGGGCTGTGGCCAGGAGTACTGCATTCTGAATCAAGCCCTTGACCCAGCCGCGCAATGAGAGGCTCATAAACTGTTATAACTCCATTAACCGTAACGACTATCGGTACAATGATTTTAGAGTCCAGATCCCACATGTTGACAACCTCGTGTGCTAAATAAGATATTTGATTTTTTATGAATTTCTTTTATATCTTTTCTATTATGACTAACGGGATATTTACCATGTTTACTGTTTGTTATGAGTTCCCGATCTTGGTTTGTTCTTTTATATCATTGTTCACTAAATTGAACTGAATTTTGTTCCAGTATATCATCATCTGCATAGCCTTTTCCCAACTATAGTATTGTGGTCGGCTTCCAGTCTAACCGGATGCAGCTGAATACCAGTAGTTTACATGGTACGACTGCCTTTCTGACCTCCACAACACAGTTAGTACTGGGTAATACACCCCTTGGTAATACTGGTTGTCAGACTTTCGGGCTACTGCCGACTGTCGAAGATCTACAACTGACAGCCGGGACCAACGTGCTGAACGTGCTTTCCGAGGCACGGAGGATACTCGATATGTGATGAATGGTCACCCTTTCACGGAACAACCTAAGCCGTGTGGCTGTTATTATTTAGCCACGAGCTCCTCTTTTCTACGTGCATAAGTATTATATTATTGTATTATATTATATTATTAGCCTTTAATATTAAGTTTCAATAATAAGTTTCAATAATAAGTTTCAATAATATGTTTCAATAATAAGTTTCAATAATAAGTTTCAATAATAATTAGTTTTAATTTTTTTAGTTAATGATTAAAAGTCGGTTTTTATTTTAAACCAAGGATAACAAGTAAAATATTTTTTTTTAATTTTAGTTAATACAACACACAAATAAAGAGTTTTTGTTTTTATTTAGTACGTTAATAAATAAAAATACACCTTCTGGACTGTAATAGAATATTCTCGATAAAATAACTTTTTACAAATTCAACATTGTGGTCCGGATGAAAAATTCAACTTTTTACAAATTCAACATTTTGGGATTCAACATTTTGCGAATTCAACATTTTGCGAATTCATCATTTTGCAAATTCAACATTTTGGGATTCAACATTTTGCGAATTCAACATTTTGCAAATTCAACATTGTAGTCCAGAATGTTAATATCGTATTATTAAGCTACACGATCGAAGGAAATAAAGTATTAATTAATATTTAAGAGCTTCTTGAACGAAAACTGCGTTAACCCAACATTTTAGAAATTCAAAACTGCTTTAATTAAAAACTGCAGCGAAACAAACCAGATGGAAGGTAGCTTGCCGTTAATTCATACTGTTTTAATCTAATAATTACTTACTCCTTGTGCCTAAGCGGCTTTGCCAACTTCTGAAGTCAGTTGGATTTCATTCATTTATCATTCTACGTTTTCGTATCAAAACGACTTATTTAATTTTTTCTTTAGACGGCGAAATCTCTTGGGTATTTGCTTTTCTATCATCTTTACGGGTTTTATTGAAAATGCGATAAGTAAGATGTTTAAGTACTTAATAGATTAATTTTGTATTCTTTTTGGAATTTAAATGATGTCTCTTTATTTTTTCTCTTATTATTTACATTTTTAAATATTAAAAAAGTATAGAAATCTTTTAAAAATAGAAAAAAAAATATGGCTCATCAGCATCAGGATCAAGGTCCAAGCTGCCGGTGGTCAGGGCTCCAGATAGAGGAACTTCCTCACTATGCGGGCTGTGGCCAGGAGTACTGCATTCTGAATCAAGCCCTTGACCCAGCCGCGCAATGAGAGGCTCATAAACTGTTATAACTCCATTAACCGTAACGACTATCGGTACAATGATTGCATAGTCCAGGTCCCACATGTTGACAACCTCGTGTGCTAAATTAAGATATTTGATTTTTATGAATTTCTTTTATATCATTGTTCACTAAATTGAACTGAATTTTGTTCCAGTATATCATCATCTGTCTAGCCTTTTCCCAACTATATTGTGGTCGGCTTCCAGTCTAACGCGATGCAGCTGAATACCAGTATTTTACATGGAGCGACTGCCTATCTGACCTCCACAACCCAGTTAGTACTGGGTAATACGATACCCCTTGCTAAGACTGGTTGTCAGACTTTTTGGGCCACTGACTACCTAACGACTGTCAAAGATCTACAAATGACAGCCGGGACCAACGGCTTAACGTGTTTTCCAGGACACGGAGGAAACTCGGTATGTAATGGGTGGTCACCCATCCACAGACCAACCTAGGCAAGCACGGCTTAACCTAAAGATAGACCCGAGCGGCTGGTATTATTTAGCCACGAGCTCCTCCATTTTTCTCCAATTTTGTTCCAGTATAGTGACATTATAAATGCCGTGTGAAAATAAATTCGAAGTACTTCCCAATTAATGTTCAGGATGTAAATAAAAGTGCCTGTAAACGATTTTGAACATTCATCTTAATTACAATCGTAATCGTTTCGAAGATCGTTTCAATAAAATTAACTTCACTTAATAAAGTCGAACTTCATTGAACACTTAATTATAACTTTCTGGAGAAGGGGCGAAAAAAGAAATCATTTTACCTATAGGTTTTATTACTTTTTTAGGCAAAAATAAACTGAAAAAGTAATGAATACTTTAACTTTACCTAAAATTTTTCGAACTAGTTATGAACTTTTAATAAAAATGTTACTAAAATAGAAACTCATTATGAGGTGGAAATAATAATAATATAATAATAATATACTTTATTGATACAATTCCTTACAATATGCTTACTATATATCTAGCTAAAGTTAAAAATATTTAAAGGCGCACAGAAGTTGAAACCCTGAATCCTAAACTAGGAATACCTGTGTCTTAGGAGAATGGGGCCGATTTGTTATTAACCTTGAAAAGTAAAAACATCTAGAATTAGATGAAAAAGCTGTGACGTTAAAATCATCAATGTAACTATTAAAGCCTGTCATAATTGTCACAGAATGCTATGTTTACAAATTCTGCCACCGTGCGTAGCACAGATTTTAATTCGCCCGTACACAAAACATAACGTAACATCACGCCTGTAATCCCCAAAGGTTTCGGCAGAGGTGTATTTATAATACACTCACATTTCCAGCCAGTCCCATGTATTAGGGGGTGAGCCTATTGCCATTAACTGGGTGCAAATCCAGACTCCGTGGCTGCTACTGAGAAATTCCTGATGGAAAAACCCAATAACACTTCCTGGAAATCGAACCCAGGACCTCATGCTCAGCAGTCGCGCTTGCGACTACTAGACCAACGAATAATAATAAAATCAGAGTTTAAAAATATATAATATTATATATAATATAATTAATATTAATAAATATTTTTATATTTTTAAATGTTTTATATTGTTTTTTCTAAGGAATATTTAAAAATGTAATTAATTTGTATAGAAATAAATAAAGGAAATAAATCAGAGTTTCAAAATTATGACGTGGTCTACCATGCTCAATGCTTTATTAAGCAGCAAGCTACTACATTATTCACTTACAAAACTTAAATTACCTGCTAAACCCTCAAAACGGTGTAAACTTGACGACTCGCTCGAGGCATGTAAGTCTTCGGGCCCTTGGGATGATCTAATATTAATATTATTTACTTGCCACATAGGACATAAAAGGTGTAACAAGGCCCATAACGAAGCCGAAAGGCATTTATTCTCCCCGTCATTGCGATCATTTTTTTGTTCTAGACCATACCATACGAAAAAGTGAAAGTGTTATTGGGTTTTTCCTTCAGGTGTTTCTCGGTAGCAGCCATGGAGTCTAGGATTTGTGCCCGGTCGATGGTAATAGGCTCGCCCCCTATTACATGCGACTTTATCTTAGCTGGCGAAATGCGGTTGTACTATTAGGTACACCTCTGCCTAAACCTTGGGGGATAACAGGTGTGATGTTATGTTGTGTAATTGAAATTGACAGACACTTTAAATGTTAGTTTATCATGAATGCAGATAATTGCCCTGACACAAGGACCCTAACTGTTATACCTTTCGGTAACCGCATCATCATCTGCCTAGCCTTTTCCCAACTACGTTGTGGTCGGCTTCTAGTCTACCCGGATGCAGCTGAATACCAGTATTTTACATGGAGCGACAGCCTATCTGACCTCCACAACCCAGTTAGTACTGGGTAATACGATACCCCTTGCTAAGACTGGCTGTCAGATGTTTTAGGCCACTGACTACCTAACGACTGTCAAAGATCTACAAAGGACAGCCGGGACCAACGGCTTAAGGTTTTTTCCGGGACACGGTGGAAACTCGGTATGTAATGGGTGGTCACCCATTCACAGACCAACCTAGGCCTAACCTAACCTTTCGGTAACCTCATAGTGCTCTTAAAACGAATATCAGTCCAACAAAGATAACAACTACTAGCAATAAAAAACTAACCTACGATACCGAATCGAAATCCATATTGTACCAACCGTATCGTATCGTATAGTGGATACGTAATCGCTTCAGCCCTATCTGTCAGACAACCGCGATATAAGAAAAATCTTGGGTATGTAGGTCAACCAGCGTATGAGGAACGAACCCGAGATAAACCCTTGCGAGTAGGAGAGCCAGATAGTGGGGAAGAAGTCGGGATTGCAAACACAAATAATGATAGTACTGTATAATCAAAACTTTATTATAATAAAATCCACCTAATATTTTTTGAATAACTATTTGACGGCACAAACGTCAGTCGATCATCACGCTTACTGACTGCTTGTTGACTTTTTGACTCGATAATTATAAGCAAGATCTGGACAAGGATAATTGAGGCTCATGGCCAAAATAAACTTGGCCTAACGCTGCCCTCTCGATTTTTTTTCAATGCAATGTCTTCACAAACGTAACTCAACAGCACCCGCTATCCTGTCAATGTTAATCAACCACCAAAACAAGAAGACATGCTGTACGTTATATTACTTTGATTCCATCTAACAATGAAACGTGGCTACCCTATAGTGACGTACAAGTAACAAGGCGAGCACGGCGTCGTATGACGATTCTCATCACGTTCAAACTATAGAATATAAATTGTTTTGCTTCGTAACAGTATCAGTGTCGAAGCGGGAGAATTTTTAGCGTCTGTGTATTTAATGCCAGGACAATTATTATATTTATCTCGAAGAGGAGGGAGGAGGGGGAACTCGTGGCTAAAGAAAACAGCCTTTCGGGTCGATCTTCAGGTTAAACCGTGCTTGCCTAGGTTGGTCCGTGGATGAGTGACCACCCATTACACACCGAGTTTTGTCCGCGCTTCGGAAAGCACGCTAACCCGTGTTCCTGGCTGGCAATTGTGGATCTTTGACAGTTGTTAGGTAGCCCAAAAGTCTGACAACTAGTCTTACCAAGGGGTATCGTTATTACCCAGTACTAACTGCGTTGTGAAGGTCAGATAGGCAGTCGCTACATGTAATGTAACGGGACGATAACATTGAAGATTTTTTTTTAATACAACGTTTTCACTACCACCTTATTGGTTCCCAGCGATTGAACATCTCCAATTTTTGTGTACTTACAGCCTCAGAGTTTCTTAGTGAAGTATATCAGGTGGCCTAATTCCAAAAAAATGTGTACTAAAGTAACATTACTGTCAGTAGCACCCAAGAAGCGAACCTTCAGGATAGTTTCCACCCTTTTCTGTTTCCTAAACGGTTCCCGTACTACTAAACACATGTGCGTCTTTCGAGCACGTTCGCAAGCAATCGTGGCCCGATAGGTCAGGAATAAATTACCAGTTCCTTTTTTCCTTGTGTATAGGGTTCCGTACCAAAAGGGTACTAACGAGAGCGTATTATCTAGCCTAACTTGTCTGATCGTCCCTCCGTGTACCGCCACAGGGCTGTTATTTTTTTAATCGGAATAGGTAATAGAAAAGGAAGTCTATACCCAGCGGTGGTTGTTTCCAGGATGAAATGATGATGATCAAGCAGTCAGTAAAAATTTTGAATACGAATTACTATGGCCTTTATCATGGCAAATAATGAAAAAATGGCCAAGTGCGAGTTGGACTCGCGCACTGAGGGTTCCGCATAAACTTGTAGGTATTTTTTTATTAAACTACATATGTACGGTTTTCAGTTTTTTTCTTTACATGTGCTGTAAGAAATTTCTTGTTGCCTTTCAAGATTCTAGGTCAACGAGAAGTACCCTGTAGGTTTTGATTCCCTTGTTAAATCGCAAAACATGCGACATAAACGGTCATATCTTTTGAACGCGTTGACTTCTAAGTTGTTGATGATGATTTTTTCATTGCACCAAGGGGTAACAGACCTGAGTATCAAAAGTAAAAGGGTCTTGACAGACGGGTTGACAGACAGACAGACAACTAAGTGATCCTATCAGGGTTCCGTTTTTGCCGACTGAGAAAGAAAAAAGGAAAGTTATGAAACATTTTTTTTTTTTTTTTAAACGTGGCCCCACTCTAGGAATTTCTCCTGGTGCGTTTTACAAACATTTAAACTCACATACACAAACAGCCAGACCCGGAACAACTACCTGTAGATCATACAAATATTTGTTCCGTGCTGGGATCAAACCCGCGACACGCAGCGCAGCAGCCGATCGCTCAGCCACTGCGCCAACCGTGCCGTCAACATTAGGAGCTACAGAACCCTCAGTTCGCGACCCCGTCTCAAACTTGAACGGGTTTTGTTTACTTTTCCTTCCGAGAAAGAAACAAAATAAATTGTCTAGAACTTTCTTCTTCATTAAATAGAGAAGTGTTTGAACAATGTTAATGAGTCGATGATGTTTTGAATTTTGTTTCGGTTTCAAAGAAAATTGCTGAGAAATGCTTTTGGGAATGATGGACGTTCATTGGAAGATTTATTAATTTACTTTATTATTTTAACTGGAGATTCCCGACGTTCAATTCGTTTTCCTGTTTCTATGTTTTTAGCTTGGAATTTAGTCGTGGGTTTGTCTTAAGGTGTCGATTTTGTATGGAAATAAGTGAATCTGAACTGTTACATTACAGGCGAATGCTCCCGGTGAGGGAGCACCATTAAATCACGCCGAACCGTGGCGTACTCTGTTTTTTGTCAAGTGCAACCTAAACTGGCTTTATGATTCAAAGAGAGCATTGGTTTTAAGTGGCAAAGGGTAGTGAGGCTTGTGATTATGTTTATTAGAAATTCGTTTCATTTTTTTTTTTAATTTATTGAAAGAATCTTAACTTATGAACTGTGCCCCACAAAACCGTTTTCACGGTTTGTGGACACCCTATTGGTTACTTAACAATAAAAGTAGTGTACTATAGGGGTCTACCTGAGTTGTGTGTGAGTAGTATGTGTAGTTTACAAATAAAAGGCTTTTAAAGCAGTTAATTGAGATAATTATTGAAATACAATTGTTTCACTTTGACGGACGCCTAGCTGTCTCTTTTTTCTTATTTTTCTAATTACAAAATAGTATTGATCTCCGTTCCTTTATAATGCGCCAGTCACTTCTCAGATAACCATAGACGTACTATCCAAGACAAAGACCCAAGGAAGCATTAGAAGCTCATAGCATATTTATTGGCGCAGCAAGCAATTATTTTCTCCTACAAAACCAATATTTTCCCACCCCACGCCACTTATTTCAAAGAAAAGCGTTCTCCTGTTCAATCTCCTTGAAATGTAGCACTACTTCAAATAAGAATAGATAACGAATCTTGATTGTGCAAATGCAGTCGCGACGAAGTGGAGGAACGAAACGGCATAGATGTCTTTTGTTGACACTTAAAGTACAGTGTCTTTTTAAAGCATTTTCTAGCACAGCTTAAAGGAATTGCGATGTTAACTAGTTTTCTTACGACTTGAGAGGAGCAATTTGCTTCTGTTTTGTTACAGTACTGGCCTTGTTTTTTTTTTCTTTTCGTGTTTTGTTTTTTAAATCAGAATCTGTAACTTTGCAGTTGAAATTCCATCTGTTTCATGAACTCTTCTATTTTTGAATATTTAAACACGAAACATTTATTTTTGTGTTCAATGGGAATTGATCCCTTGTCTCATACAGAGCACTTACATGTGCGTGTGTGTGTCATGTTAACTTATAATAATGTAGATTGCCATATTTTGAAAATAATTTGTCTGAAAGAAAGACAAGAAAAAGTATTTAATAGACTCACACAGGCCAAAACAAAAATTATATAAAAAGTAAACATAACAAAAAGATAAAACAAATTAAATTGGTCCTGTACGACGCCAAAGGGTTCCTATCTCAGCATGGTGCTGCAACATTAAAAAAAAAGTCTCAGCGCTGGTATTTTGATAGGGCCCAAAGTCTGGAGCTTAACAGAATAAATTGTCACTTTTATACGATAACATTGCAATGTTCCGTCTTATTACTAAACTAACCGGCTGAGATAGAAGGTGAAGGCACGGTTGGCGCAGTGGCTGAGCGATTGACTGCTGCACTTCGTGTCGCGGGTTCGATTCCCGCACGGAACAAATATTTGTATGGACTACAGGTAGTTGTTCCGGGTCTGGCTGTTTGTGTATGTGTGCTTAAATGTTTGTAAACGCACCCACGATACAGGAGAAATTCCTAGTGTGAGGCAACGTTTTATAAAAAAAAACAAGTGTTTTAGTTTTCTTTACCTCCGTGATCGATACTGCGTTAAACTTTCTCAACTTTGTGTTTACCTGAAACAAAATAAAACAACATTAAAAGTTAGCTTTCACTGCAATAATAACACTACGACTGACCGCGGAACATACGGGGTGAATTTTTGTGACAAGATGTAGGTAATCTAAGAAGAAGTAGTAGTAGTTCAAACTGATATGGTCACTAACATTATCATTAAGAGCTTGTTCAGACACGGCGGGAACCGCGCGATTTCAGAATCGCATGGAAATCGCGCGATTTCAGAATCGCATGGAAATCGCGAGGGTCTTAAAGCTTGTTCAGACACGGCGGGAACCGCGCGATTTCAGAATCGCATGGAAATCGCGAGAGTCTTATTTGTATGAGTTATTAAGTAATCGTTCAGACATAACCACGCGGTTAATCAAGCCGCGACATGCGGGAACCGCGCGGTTCCCGCATGTCTGAACTAGCCCTAACACTAGAATCGGAAAATTTATCATGTTTACTGTTTGTTTTGAGAATACTAAGATTCGGTTTCTGGTTAAAGTAGAAAGTATAGTGGATTTGTAGACTTTACAATAAAATAAATAAATTTATATTTTTCGCTTGTAAAACAACCGAGTCGGTGTCACAACTTAAACAATCTGCAAACACAAAAGTATTAATCAACAAAAGAAAACGACCCATTGCCGACCTTACAGTTTACAAAAGCAAAGTCCATTCTGCAACAATAATAAAGAATTTTAAAATATCACAAACGAAGTATACACCGTCACAAAATGCAGAGATTTCAAGTTTCACAGCATAATAGAACAGTCCAGAAGGACGGCTGGACGCAACGAGTGACACAGAGGCACGCCCACATAGACACCTACGTATAGCGATCTCGTTTACTTGCCAGTCACGAGTACGCTTGCATTTCATGTACTGAAGCGTGACTATATCTTCACCTGAATAGCCCGCCTTTTCTTATTTACGTTGGGATCTGCTTCCAGTCAGACTGAATGCAACAAAATCGCAGTATTTTACATGGAGCTTGACCTCCAGAGCCAATTCACTGAGTGAGACGTTATGCTTTGGTAAGAATGGATGTCAGACTTAAGGACAAGTCTACCCTTTACAACTTCCAAAGATGTACAAATGACAGCCGAGGCCACCGGCTTTAACATGCTTTCCGAGCCGCGAGGGATCTCGTTTTGAAACGAATAGTCACCCACTCATGGACCAAGCGTTGCTTAGACTTATCCTGAGTCCCCCTCGAAATTAAAGCGCATTTGTATGCGTGTGTTTTAACTTGTTGCATCGAACAGTCCTTCTGACTTTTATCTATTCTGTGTCAAAGCTTCATAGGCGACCCAGTGAGCGTGTGAAATCGTTAAACCGCCCTAGATATGGCAGAAGGCACTCAAAAGTGGCAATTCGGGTCCCGACCGTATAGATCCTTAAATCCCTGTGGATATGTTGATGCGCAAGTTTGTTTTCACTTTGTTGTAATAATTTTGTTAGGTTTGTTAGTACAAGTTGTGTTGTGCTTGCTGCTTTTTAAATATGGAAAATCTAGATGGGATTTTTCATTTTTAATTGTTGGTGTTTTTAGTTAAGTTAGTTTCTTTCTTGTAGAAAAGTTACAAAACATTACACATAATATAACATCAAGCCTGTAATCCCCGAAGGGTTAGGCAGAGGTGTACCTAATATTACACCCACATTTCGCCAGTTATGTCTAAGTTCCATGTAATAGGGAACATCAATCATAGGGAACATCATCAACCGGGCGCAAATCCAACAAAAATTGTTTTTAAAACTTCTTTTACCCATATATATTCCGGAATTAAAAACAAGAAATGAGTTTTCAAACCAGCATTCAGACAATTCCGACCTATTGCCACTTTAATTCCACCATTTCCCGTTCACATGAAATTATCAAGCGCTTCAGCACTCAGTATCCTTCAGTAACAGCTGCATTTATCGCAGTCAACAAGTTAGGAACAAAATAGTGAAAATGGCTCAAGTTTCGACTCAAGTGGACAGTCAATATACTCTGCCATCGTATTCAAAAATGTATGTACTTTACAGGAGCTTCCGAATTGAACTTTGTTTGGATTACCGTAGCGTCTGTTTTCCTTTGTATGGAAGTGTTAAACGTAGTCGCATTTTGTGTTTTCTGTTGATTAAACTCTGGAGGATTTGAATGGTCTCATTTACGAACATATTATTTTATAATGAAGGGACTGAATTGCAACTGTTTGCAGTTTGAGATCTGTGTTTTTTTTTAAAAAAAACCTTGCCCCTCATTACGAATTTCTCCTGTATCGTGGGTGCGTTTACAAACATTTAAACTCACATACACAAACAGCTAGACCAGGAACAATTACCTGTAGGCCATACAAATATTTGTTCCGTGCGAGAATCGAACCCGCGACACGAAGCGCATCTGTGTTTTTTTTTTTTTAAATCGTTGCCCCACCCTAGTAATTTCTCCTGTATCGCGTGGGTGCGTTTACAAACATTTAAACTCACATACACAAACAGCTAGACCAGGAACAATTACCTGTAGGCCATACAAATATTTGTCCCGTGCGAGAATCGAACCCGCGACACGAAGCACATCTGTGTTGTACCTGCTGAGTGATTTTTTTCCTTAAATTTTTTAGTGACAACAATGCAGTGTATATAACGTCTAGATTCGGTCGGTAAATTAAGTCAAAGGTGATCTATTTTTATACCCCAGTGGGCTGCTCCAAACATTAATGTTTGAATAGGGATGATTCCTGTGTAAAAAAAATATGATTCTATTTAGTCCATCAGTTAGTTTATCGAAAAATATTGGATACGTATTTTTTGTTTTATCAAATCAATAAAAATTGACGAAGATAAAACGCATCAAAGATCATGAGTGCACTTTACTTACAAGTATGACGTCACACGAGTTTTCGACGCACTGTATCGTCTTTATTTTTAGTTTTCGTGAAAAAAGAAAAAATACGTGTCCAATATTTTTTGGAAATCTATCTGACGGACTAATTAGATTTTTTCAGGAAACATCCCTATTATTGGATTAGAAGTAGCTAATTTTTTTTGCGATGTCATGGTTCCCATAGTACGGCGAGCTATGGGCTAGCTCGCCGTCTGGCCGTCTTTTGACGACAGGCGTGTCGACGGCGCGTGTTCCACGCGCGCCTCAAAGAGATGTCAGCAACGATGTAGGGGTCTGCAAGAGCCGATGCCTGCCAGGGCTGCGGGACTGTTCGAAAGAGATACCGTGGCCCTGGAACACAAAGGGCAAAGAAGAAACATGGATGGGTTTTAGACAGTACAAGTCTGACACTCCCTTCCGCTCCGCCCAGAGTGGGGGGGGTCATTTGACGATTTCCCTCCCATCCGAAAAAAAAATTTAAAAAAAATTGTTCCCATAGTTAAAGTTATTCATAATGATAAGTACTTACCTTTTTAAAATATATAATAAAAGTCATTTCCATTCAACCAGTATAATTTATTACAAAGAAAATATAAATTATTATTTGTAAAATAGCTATTATTATACCTTTATAACAATACCTATTTGACAAATAATACTGTTGTAATTAATTCCTCGCAAACATCCCTTTGTTTGTTACATTTATCTCAAAATTAAAGGTCTGTGAAAAACATAACGGTTGAAGAGATACGACACAATTTGCCATTGAACATTGCGAACAAAATGCTTAAAACAAAGAACACAAATTATTGGCATTATTTTCCCTGCGTGAGGTTTTAATTAAATGTCAATTATGATGGACTCACCTCGCTCAACTTTGTACTCAACTTTTATATCGACTGATTGAGCGAACGATCTAAATAAGACATATTATTTATTTCTAGGAATATGTTTGTGACTAGCCCCCGTAGCATGACCACCGTAGACAAGGATTTCTTTGACGGAAGAATCGACAAAATGACAGATTGTGTCGACAAAATGTATTCCGATCCATACAGAACAACATCTCTGCATCGAGCTTCAGAATGGAAGACATTTTTATTACAGACGTAGTCCATAAACGCTGTGCTTGCAAATTGAAATTACAAATTGTTAAAAAAAAACTAGTCCTAAGAGCTTCCTATGTTTTCAAACCAATCTTAATCAATGAGCTCGTATTGAAGCATTAAGATTCAGTTAAACAAAGCGGACCAGAATGCGGACTACCTATGAACACCGGACTTTGACAGATATAACAACACGCCTGTAATCCCTGAAAGGTTAAGCAAAGGTTGTACCTAACAACCAAACACAAATCCAGTCACCGTGACTGCTAATGAGAAATTCCTGATGGAAACACTCAATAACACTTTGACCGACCTGGGAATGGAACCCAGGACTTCATGCTCAGCAGTTGCGCTTGCGACCACTGGACCAACGAGGCAGTCAATTTCACAGATATTTCAGTACATTATCTAACACAGTTTGGTTTTCACTATCCAATCCACACCTCACCTTTAGCGAGAGCAAAAAGGAATTGAAAATACACTTTTTTTGCAGCAGAAAAAACGTTTAAAAGTCATAAACCGAATGACATAATTCGCTCACTACTATTTTAAACACATACCCATTCTCACCTCAAGCCGCCAGTATCTTTTGTCAGCCGCTTTCAAGAACCATCCCACATAAAAAGATTTAAATTCGGAATGCAACACGAATAGAAAATGGCGTGTAGTGAACACGGAATGGTGCGGTAAGTGCACGAGGTGAAAATCAGGAGTATATCCCGCTCCGAATGTTACATGTTCAGCTGTGTGGATAAATGGAGAATGTAGTTTGGGTATATTATGTTATGGAGCAGGTTTTATGCATTTGTTGTGATTTAGAGAGCAGAGAGCAAGATTTTCTAAGCTGAAGATACTAGCTTAGGTTACCTCCTTTGAATATGGCTGTGTTCTGCTGTATGAATAAAAGTACCTTTCAAGTATAAAGGGTGTAAATAGACCCTTAACAAAGCCGAAACGCACTTGTTCTCCTCGTCTTTACGATCATTTTTTTGTTCTAGACCATACCTGGGAACCTTCTAGTTACGGAGATATTGGGTGTCAAAGTTCCAACTTTTTCAATTTTTTTTTTAAATACATGTTTTTAATGTAAGATTTTTACTTTAAACACCTCAACGACCCCCGTACTATGCAATCCATCTATCCATAGAGTCCTACCGTAAAACGACATTTTTCACCCCAAAAAAAAAGTCGTTTCCCAGCAATATTTTTTTTGTAAAGTTGGTTGGCGCCTTCGTGAAGGGTCTATTTACACCCTGTATATCATCCTTCACACAGTCCATCTATCGTTCTTTTGTCGTTCGTTTGGTCTTTTTCTACTCTTATAGCCATCCACGTTCATACTCAACATTTTCTTCGCTAAATTTTCCTCATTTCTCCACATCACGTGTCCATACCACGATACCCGATTACCACTCAACTTATCATCTGCCAGTTGTAATCATCTTAAATCGATCAGCACTCCAACAACGAAATTCCCATCATCCCAAAACGATATTCCCATCATCCCAAAACGATATTGATATCTACAACTTTACATAAAACACTTCAGTTTATGATCTCCCATAATTTTCGATCGGAATAAATAATAGGCCTGTTATATGACATAAAGGGTGTATGAGGCCGTTTGCCGGCTGTCCCTAAATCCGGGGTTGACCGCATCCGTGGACGTTCTCTGGTCCTGTGGTTTGGTGCCGCACTGCGTAATTATGTGTGCCTACCGTCAAATTTGAAATTTCATGTACTTTGTTATTAATTTGGAAGTAATGAGGGTAGTTGACGGGAATATTTTCTAGTTAGAATTTCGTAGTTTTGAGCGAGAATTTTAGATTTGAACACAGTGTAAATCAGGAACAAAAATGATTTTTTTTGCAGATAGTGTTTTGGGATGTTTCTCGCTTAGAGATTCTCGTTTTTTTTAATTATTAGTCTATTCTGTGTCACCACTGGGCCAAAACCCCCACCGATGGCTTTCCAGTTTTCTTTATGTTTTGCCTAGAGACAGAGAGAGAGAGGGAAAACTATATTTTTTTTGAAATTATTTTTTTTTTATATTTCTAACATATTTCATCTACCTACTTTAGTTTTACCCACTAATGAGAGAAACGTGTAGCGTAAACTTTGACGTCTTATGATAGACGATGTAGAGTAGTCGATGGAGAGAGTGAGCCCGGGCTCAATTACATTAAGAGGGGTCAATTAAAGTTTAGATAAACTGTGAAGATACTATAAAATGAATGTTGATGGCTACAAGAGTAGAGGAAGACCAAAAAACGATGGATCGACTGTGTGAAGGATGATATGGCTAGAAAAGAGATGTCTGATGTAATGACGAGAAATAGAGAAATATTTATGGAAGAAGAAGACATGATGCGGCTACCCCAAATAAATTTTGATAAGGGCAGGAGAATGATGATGATGATGGCTCTGTGAAGATATTTAACAGCATTTTACAAACTTTTTGTTAAGAGTAACTAACATTACTATTAATACTAACGGGATATTTACCATGTTTACTGTTTGTTATGAGTTCCCGATATTTCGGCGCTGTTGCAAGTACCATGATCACGGATAAACTGAAGTTAACAAACAGTAAACATGGTAAATATCCCGTTAGTATTAATAGTAATGTTAGTGACCATGATAGTTTAAAATCTAAGTAGTAACTAAATGTAAATTAATAAAAAAAATAAAAAAATAAACGTAAATTCAAAGTCTAAAATAAAATTACAGTTTAATTGCAGACAAAAGTCTGTTTGATAATAAATCTCAGTGTCTTATGTACTCGTAAGTATTCCTCTTTTTATTTCCTGTTTCAACGTAAACCCATTCACGAACCGAATATAAAGCAGTTCCCGGAAATAATTCACGAACACGTGCAAGATTCTAGGTACCAATTAATGGGAACTTCTTTCAACTTTTGAAGAAAAGAAAAGGGTACGAAATGTTCGTCGTATTTCGAGTAACGTACAATCAACCACGCGTAGAAGTAACAGTTTTCCTTTGACTGCGCTTTTATTTTGAAGCAGTAACGGTAGCTTTCGAAGTCTAAATGTTACTGCCAACGTGCATTTGACCGTACCAGCCTTTATGTAAGTGCCCACCGAAAATACCTTCTGGACCAAATTGTTGTTCGGAACTGGTGTAACGATGTTACTATATCTGTCCCTTACTAACTTATTCAAACCGTCTCACTCCCTCGTTCTAGTTACAAAATTTGAATTCGTCATACTGACACGGTTTGAACTTTATAGTTAGATTAATTTTAGAATTCAATTGAAGATGAACTGGAGTAAACTAAATTTCGAATAAAGGGTGTTGAATGGAAATGTTAACATAATGTATGCTTCGTTTTGTATGCTTTGTAGCTTTCACTATTTAATTTATCGTCTGTCAAAAGAATATATTTTGCAACTGCCCTTACAGTTTCTGTTTTTGACGAACGGAACCTGTTAGCAATTATAGTGTAGTAAGATATTCACACTTAGTTATAGCTTCCATTGAAGAATTAGAAAAAAACAATAACCGCTTCTAATAATGAAACTATGGTCGTATTTTTAAAATAAAAGACATAAATTCTGACAGCAGTCGCCTTTTCGATACGGAAATATTGGTGTAGACAGTAGTAGCAGCCACGGAGCTGGTGGAATTGTGCCCAGTTGATGGCAATAGGGTCGCCCCCTCTTAAATGGGATTTAAACATAACTAGTGACTATGGTTTCACTATAAAACGGCATCTGATCTGCAGTAATATTCTGAAAATATCGATTCTCACTCAAGAGACTACAAAATCGAATGAATTGATCTCAATAACTTTAATTGTTTTTTGTTGTTGTCCTATTTGAGTGTCCCACTGCTGGGTAAAAGCCTTCCCTTTCTCCTTCCAAACCTCTCAGTGGGACACTTAAACTTTTAATTCCCTCGACTGTTTTTGAATACTTTTTGAAATTGTATTACAATATTTGCCTCTTGTTATTAACTCTGGCTTGATGGCTTTTATACTTTATGTTTAAGGTAAAACCAAATTGGATAACATATTGTATTTTGTTCGTGCTTGATTAAGATTGTATTTGGTAAGATATTCGTTACACGTGCGTAGTACTAAACAAACCCACACAATTGATCAACTCAGTACTAATAACGCTAAAGTGATATTTTCTATTTGCTAGTTCTCATTACTAATCCACATTCAGTTTAGCTAGTCAGTAAACTAGTGTGAAATTTTATATTTGCAACTCTACGTGCCATAGAACAGAAAATAACTCATTTTTAAAATAGATTTTAACAATATAAAATAACTAGCTTATACCCGCGGCTTCGCCCACTTGGAGTTACGTAATTGTGCCACGGAGCCATAGTACCGGATAAAAAGTATTCCATGTGTTAATCAAGGCTATAAACTATCTGTGTGCCAAATTTCATCCAAATCCGGTCAGTAGTTTATGCGTGAAAGAGTAACAAACATCCATCCTTGCTCACAAACTTTCGCATTTTATAATATTAGTAGGAAGTAGGATTATTAAAGTACCGTAATTAAATCATTACTTAACCCAACACAATGTTAAAACCAATAATAATATTTTCTACGGCGAACCATGTTCGTAGCCAATATGCGTAGCACTTTCGTAGCCAATGTGCGTAGCACCCTCGTAGCCAATATGCGTAGCACTCTCGTAACGAATATGCTTAGCACATTCGTAGCCAATATGCGGAGCACTCTCGTAGTCAATAAATGCTTAGCACTTTCGTAGCCAATATGCGTAGCACTTTCGTAGCCAATATGCATAGCACTTGCGTAGCCTACGCGCGTAGCACATGTAGCAAAACCACTCGTAAGACTAAGTAATGGCGTAGAACAGAGATTATAGCTACAAACTAATGAACGAATAGGTAGGAATTGCATTGACACGGAAATTACATTGTTAAGTTTACTTGAAGTTTATTTTAGCAGTGTCTTGCCAAAGTCACATCATGTGCCTAGCCTTTTCCCAACTATGCTGGGGTCGACTTCCAGTCTAACCGGATGCAACTGAATACCAGTATTTGGAGCGACTGCCTATCTGGCATCCACGACCCAGTTAGTACTGGGTAATACGAAACTCCTTGGTAAGACTGGTTGCCAAAGTTTCGGGCCACGACTACTTAACGACTATCAAAGATATACAATTGACAGCCGGAACAACGCCTTAACGTGCTTTCCGAGGCACGGTGGAAACTCGGTATGTAATGAGTGGTCACCCATCCACGGATCAACCTAGGCAAGCGCGGCTTAACCCCAAGATCGACCCGAGCGGCTGTTATTATTTAGCCACGAGTTCCTCCTTTGTCCAAGTCACAAGCTATTAAATTTGAGATTGTAACTTCTTTTCAATTAACAAAGAAGACTGAAACAGAAAAATAATGGTTCATGATTGAAATTAAAAATTCCATTTAGGGTAGTTGTTTTTTTTTATAAAATAATCTATAGAAATAGTATAAAATTTGTAAGTTTGAATGTAGAGAATAATCGTCGGAACTAATGATCCAGTTCTAAAAATTCTTTCACTGGCAGATAGCTACATTATTCGTGGGTGCTATATAAAAATAAAAGCTAAAAAAAGCGAGCGATAAATGCTATAGTAATAATATTTTATCATGCATAGTAGCCGAGCTATGAATATTTTTGTGGATGATGTCGCGGGCGAAGTGCTAGTAATATATTATAATAAAGTTTTAAAGGAAAAACAAGATGGTATTTAGTGTTCACAGGACGATAATTTAAAATCCTTCCCACAACACTAATTTTACTAAAACTTTTTATATCCTAGCAGTAAATAGCACATGCTGCGACCTCTTTTCGATTTTATAGACCAAAACTCCTAGACAAGTTTTAGTATCTTCAATTTCCAATATATTAGATTACTGTTGAGCAATATAACAAAAATACCCTTCGGTTCAAACAAAGTTATGAGTATGAAACAAGAATTTATTTTAAAAAGTATATTTTTCAAAGAAACTGTGAGAAAATACGAGTTTATATTTTCCAAAGAATTTAATGCTCAAGGGTCTTCAGGAGTTACTGTTGCGTATGAAACTTCATATGCACCCGTAAAAGTATAGCGTGTATTTTAATGATGTGAAGCGATGATGCGGCCAACTTGCAGTCACATAATTATTAATTCCAAGAACCATTTTTTTTTTTAACTTTGCCCCACACTAGGAATTTCTCCTGTATCCGTGGGTACGTTAACAAACATTTAAACTCACATACACAAACAGCCAGACCCGGAACAACGACCTGCAGCTCATACAAATATTCGTTCCGTGCGGGGATCGAACCCGCGACACACAGCGCAGCAGCCAATCGCTCAGCCACTGCGCCAACCGTGCCGTCAAAATAATATTATTAAATAAACCATTCATTGCTTTATCTGTGTGTCGTAATGCATTTTAATTAATTTATTAATATTGTCTATCAATCTGTGTTTTTAATTTTTTCTGTTGTATATTGTAATGTGATTTTTTTTATTGATGAACTTAGTTTTATATTGTTTTAGGTATTAGGTAGTTTTAATAATATATAAAGGGTGTAAATAGACCCTTAACATAGCCGAAAGGCACGTGTTCTCCCCGTCTTTGCGATCATTTTTTTGTTCTAGACCATACCTGGGAACCTTATAGCTACGGAGATATTGGGGGACCAAAGTTCCAACTTTTTCACAATTTTTTTTTAAGTACATGTTTTTAATGTGAGATTTTCACTTTACACACCTCCATGACCCCTGGACTATTCAATCCATCCATCAGTACAATGTTTTGAGTGCTTTCCATCGAGTCCTACCGTAACACGTGATTTTTCATCCCAAAAAAAAAAGTCGATTCCCAGCAATAATTTTTGCGTAAAGTTACTTAGTTTGATGTACAGAATGCTTGGTTGACGGCTGTGTGAAGGGTCTGTTTACACCCTGTATTTCAATAAATAAATAAAATAGCGATGCAATAGAGGTCAATTTATTATTTTCCTACTTGATTATTTTTTTTAAAACAACTAAATAAACTCAAATTATTTGTTTAATTTGTCATTATTATTACTTTTACTATAGTTGATTGAGAAGGAATTATTCAAATAGTATGTAATAAGCTATAGAAAATTAAAAAAAGAAAGGGCAAGGGATAGGCAGAGGTGTACGTAATAGTACAACCACATTTCGCCAGTTGTTTAAGTCCCATGTAATAGGGGCGAGCCAATTGCCATTAACCGAGCACAGGTCCAGATTCCGTGGCTGCGACTGAGAAATACTTGATGGATAAACCCAATAAAATTTTACCCGACCTGGGAATCGAACCCAGATCCTCATACTCAGCAGTCGCGCTTGCAACCACTAAACCAATGAGGCAGTCAAATCTTTCCAAACATAGTATTAAACCAAATTAATTCAACTTTATATCGCATTAATTGCGTTTGGTAACCTATCCCTTTATATCATCATAACTTCCATCTAATCCTCAAGAACACACACATAAACACTTATTCTTTGACCTTCCTATATTATGTTACGGTCAAAACTGTTAATCGGTTAAAAGCGGTGTTGACTAGTCGCAGTCATTAGTGGAGAGATTTTGAAGAAACTACCTTCAGCACTGGGTGGCCAATGGTTGAAGAAGAAGAAGAAGACATAAACATTATAAAATAAAACGCTTTTTCTTTTCGGTAGAAATTCTTCATTAAAAAAATAAAAGAATCCACACGCCTTTGCACAATTCATCATTAAAACTAGATGGACTATCATGCCGATTAACTTCACTTAAATATTGTAAAAAATAATCGTGTTATGATGTTCCAAACTTGCGTCCAAATGTTAGATAAATAATCTATAGACTATGGTTTAAATGACTTTACAGTCTTTGAAATAGAGTTTAGAGTCGTTTAATAAAAAATATTTTTGGCAACGATTGTTGCCAAGAGCAAAGTTCGAGTTTTGGTTTTGGAAACGATCGTTGCTAGAAGCAAATGAGCAAATGAAAATCAATTTTTTGGGGAAGCCTTAATTAGAAGTATTTGGACCACCCACAACGGTAAACTATTAGTTTGAAAAGCTCACACATAAATCCTACCAACCTTGTAAGTGTCTAAGGAAATGGTTATTTTTTTTTAAATATGTAGTTTAAGCCGGTGGTCAAAATATTATAAAAAATTTGCAGTCAAAACTACTTTTGACTAACAGTTTGATTCACAGTTTGGACTGTGACATATAAATACATTTAACCCCCGACCTGACCTCTGTATTACTTGGGGTCCGATTAAATAGGGTCCAATCAGGTAACCGACACATATTCGCTGTGGGATCTTATAATTGTATTATTCGTATAGCTGATATGTGGTGTCGGAATATTCGGTTTAATGAGTTATTGGGTTGGAGGAAATAAAGGGTGTAATAAGACCCTTAACGAAGCCGAAAGACAGGTCTCCCCGTCATTGCGATGTTTTTTTTGTTCGACCACACCTTACCTTCAAGTTACGGAGATATTGGGGGTTCAAGTTCCAACTTTTTCACAAGTTTTTTTTTAACTACATGTTTTTAATGTAAGAACTTTACTTTAAACACCTTCACGACCCCCGTACTATTCAATCCATCCATCAGCACAATGTTTTAAGTGCGTTACAATGAGTCCTACCCTGAAACGTGATTGGTCACCCCAAAAAAAAGCCGTTTCTCAGCAATAATTTTTGCGTAAAGTTACTTAGTTTGTTGTACATAATGCTTGGTTGACGGTTTCGTGAAGGGTCCGTTTGCACGTAGCGGCGATTGGCGGTGGCGATCTCTCGCGTCCGGCCCTGGTTAAAGCCATGGTCCGGAGCGAGAGGGAATGGGAAGCCGTCACCTCCTTCTGCGAAGCAGTCATGCTAGTGAAGGAGGTGGCGGGACGTGAGAGGGAAAGAACCTCACGTCCCAGCCGCCATGGGAGACGCCCTGGGCGTCGGGGGTCACGTGGTGGCTCCCGGCCACCGTAGGCGCGGGCCTGTGGACGGCGACTTATGGGCTAGCTCGCCGTCCGGCCGGCTTATGACGACAGGCCGTGTCGACGGCGCGTTCGTGTTCCATGCGTGCCTCAAAGAGATGTCAGCAACCATATAGGGGTCCGCATGGGCCGATGCCTACCAGGGCTGCGGGACTGTTCGAAAGAGGTACCGTGGCCCTGGAACACAAAGGGCAAAGAAGGAACATGGATGGGTTTTAGTCAGTAGAAGTCTGACACTCCCTTCCGCTCCGCCCAGAGCGGGGGAGGGGCATTTAATGATTACCCATCCAAAAAAAAAAGGGTGTTATTATAATGTTTGTCTTTTGTTTATAGTTAAATAGAAATTTAACTGAGTGTATGTAAAAAGAAAATAAATACCTGTTATTTTAGGGTTTCTGTAAAATATTACCCGATTTACGTGTTATTAGATTTTCTCTAAATACGTAGTTCTTTTTTAAATTATGTTAAACTCTATCATATTTAACTGTTTGTTTGGTTTAAAGTATGTTTATCTAGTAATAAGGATATAACTACATTCCATTTTCCATACAAACAAAGCATAATAACACATAACCTAATTGGTATATCACTTACTAATTACATCGTCACGAACTAATATATGAACGTATATACATCACATTGTGTTTCGCAAATGTATCTATTATTATACTACAAAGGAGCTTCACGCAGTTGGATATCTGACTGAACGGAATATCGGATACAATTCACGTGTATAACGGTGTATATAAATTGCTTGAAGATATTGGTATGTCGCAATTTAAATTATTTTGGCAAAACAAACAGACATGAATTGTACAGAAACGGCGTAAGGTGAAGGCGCGGCGCAGGCGTAATGCAGGCGTGGAATTTATAACGAAAAGAAAGAACGGCGTGCCTGCGCCGCGCTGCTTGAGTATAATTCACGACACGTCGCTTACATACATTTTGTATGAAAACGTTTTGAAGCAGCATCATGCCTGCGCCGCGCCTTCACCTTACGCCGTTTCTGTGTAATTCGCGCCTTAGATGCAGTGAAGACATCTATTTATTTGGTTAAGCAACAATTGTTTGCACAATATATTTATAAAACAATATTTATTGCTACATTTATAAGTGCAACAAATTATTACAGGCTAACACCACATGCACTATTTGCAGACATACAGGGTGTAAACAGACCCTTCAGGAAGCCGTCAACCAAGCATTCCGTACATCAAACTAAGTAACTATACGCAAAAATTATTGCTGGGAAACGACATTAATTATTACATTGAGATAATATCCAATAATAGTGATTATTCACTATAAACTTGTGAAGGTAAAGAAGTTTTGGTCATGAATGTCCTTTGTTATCCTTCAATGCGTCGATAGATGGCGGTTAATTGTTGTTTAAAGGATGATTTCCACCAAACGGCTCGCATCGCATCGGATCGGATTTCACAATCTTTGAACGATATTAAATCGTGTACACAGTTTTTAAAGTCTATATTACCAAGCCGCGCACAGCAGCTTGACCGCGGGAGTCTTCCGCGACACGCGATCTTAGCTAAAAGTATGTTGCGACGCGCGATTTGCTCCGTCAGCCTGTCACCGTATCCGATCGTATCCTTTCGGATGTCAACACGGTAGGAATGAAACTATTTGACTAGGCGCAGAAACGGATACGTTCACAATCGACGGTACGAAGCCGATCGTTTTGGGTCGTTATCCTGCCGGACGCGATCGGCTGTCGCGGCATCCGTTCATATCCTTACCGATCCGACGTTTGGTGGAAATCATCCTTAAAAGACTTAAATAGATTGACATTTATCAGGCGATTTGTGGTCAAACGCAAGCTATTTAGTGTTAAAAAAAAAGAACTTCAGCCGGATCACTGAAATCTATCTTTGCGGGTTCACCTCTGCGGTTTGCGGTTATTGTTGGTTTTGGAACTGTACCTGCATTATTACGTACCACTCATATCATTGTATGTGTCGTGTGCAGAAAGAATAAAAATTTCTTCACTAATTTAGTCTCTCTTTCGAGTTATCATCTTTGACAAATAGTACACATCATGAATTAAAAATTATTCCCTGTTTTCATTTATTACAAATGTTAATTAATAGTCAGACTGCACGTTTTGCTTTGAATACTAAGCTAGCCTTATTAATTCATGAGTTAGTACCTAACTATTCAAGATTCTTTCTTATTCCGCATTATTTCTTATGCAATGGAGGACAAACCCTCTAGAACTAATTAAAATATTGTTATTCTTTTCAGTTTTATTAATTCTTTCGAAGTCAACTCAATTTCAAACTGGCTGAGCAAAAAAAAACTCAGTTTCTCAAATTGAAACTTTTTATCAATACCGAAAACATTACTACAAATAGAAAACAAACCTGACATCTACCTTAACAAAAGGAGAATACCCAAAAAGGCTGTGCCAACATTTTTCAAAAAAAGAATATGTCCAACGAGCATCGCGAGACCATTCTCTGGGCATCGGCATCAGACAGATCAATGAATCGTGACGTCAGCAGTCTGGCAAACGTTGAACATCACTACGGATATCGTGGATCGTAGAAGCAAGGGGGATGGAGCAAGCAAGTTAGTATGCTCAAAATATGCATACAATTGCTAAATAGTTTGAGTATTCAAATAATTAACCGACTCCGCTCATTGATGCAGCAAGTAGGTCATCAGGTGCGCAGGTGATAGGGCATGCGGTGCAAGATGGAAGGTGGGCCATTGTCTGTGGGGAGACGCCGCATAAGCACTTGAGGTCTGAGCCGACCATGAACCCCCATCTGCAAAGTTTGTCTTAGCGACGGTTGCCTTGGGTTCGAAGTCTGTTTAGAGATTTCGTGCTTTGCGGAGCCGTGGACGGAGGGATCTTGAAGACCGACCCTTGCAAATGTTATCATTTAGCCACGAGCTCCTCTTTTAGCCATAGTTGTCCCCAGGTCGCACTGCTATATGCCAGGCAAGTTACACCAGCGTAAAATAAAAATTTCTTTAAACAATTGACTTATTCGTGTTGTTTCTATACTCCTGGTACTTTTCACAGTTATACGGACAGACGTGACGTGCTCCGTATGAAGAATCAAAGTGAATTGTAGAATCTCTTTTGTTGGCAGCGAAAGAAATTTATTTACTGTTTTCTTTTTTGTAGACACTTGTAATGAGGTGACGAATTGAGGAATGTTTGTCGTACGGAAGTACGTGTTTTTCAGAACTTTTCATAGACTTGACGAGTATATAACCTTTAAAAGACTTCGCCGTTTAGAACCAATGTTTATTTTTATTTGTGTAACCAACACAAAAATAAATTTAAAAAATCGAGTCAGAACAAAAACGAGATAAGAAAAAACACTTCGATGAATTAGTACTATAATCATAATCAGACTTGATCAATCAAATACATATATATCGTTTAAAAAAAAAACTCCACGTAACGAACTCAGAATGCCTTTGATTTGTCCATCTCGAGTTGGACACTAGTCGTGGAAAAACACTGTTTTAAACTTACACGGTTTACAACTAAACTTATACTGTTGAGCTCCCGATATTTCGGCGCTGTTGCAAGCGCCATGATCGCGGGTTGACTGGAGCATGCGGATGGTGAATATCGGGAGCTCAAAATAATGAACAATCACGGAAAATATTTCGTAAGTGACAGTATAAGTTTAGTCGTGAAAACCCGAATCAAAAATGCGAGTTAAACCTTTTAACATTGACCCCTTCACTTGTATACATTACTTACTTAAAGTTAAATAATAATGAACGCCTTCATACACTTTTTTACAGTTTAATCAATGTTTTAAAAACTGCAGTAGAATGTATCTTATGTCGTGATCTTGGTATGAAATATTCTGGACATGAAATATAAATAAATTGAATCAGCTGCTTTTCATCTGGCGCGAATTACACCTAAGAGGATTCTCGCAAGGCGTGCGGAAGCGTTATGTGAAGAGGATTTAGCTTTGTTTCCCAAAATATTAAAGCAGAAGGTTCAAAGATTCCGTAATACAAGGTGGAGACGAAAATACGACAATTTTGGCCAAGGTTTTTGAAGTAGCGAGTTGGCAACATGTGTTTAACGTTTACACCGATGCGGGATTCGTTAACCTGTTGGTGGTAGCCTATTATCTACACTGTGTAGAAAATGCTAAAAATGAAAAATAACGTCCTGTGAATAAACTGCATACAAAATTCAATCGAAAATATCCAGTAATTTTCGATTGAATTTTTGTATGCAGACTGGGAACGTCATGAGTTACATACAGTTTAATTTATTGTCGCATTGTCGTCTCCACCCTGTATATACTGTTTTGGGCCCCAGAAAATCTGAACATAAAACAACACATAAAGAACAGCAAAAAAAAAAATAGAAAATGCCTATGGCATTAATTATTTGTTTTTTACTAACATAGGATAATTTCATACTAGAACACTAAAATATGGATCAATTGATCTAAATAAAAAATAATAATTTGAATAAAGTCCACCTCTGTACTCTGTGCTTAAACTTTTAAATAAAATAACAAACAGTATTTATTTGTTCAAGACTTAACCTATTTACAATTATTGTACCTCAAATTAGACCATAACTTAGTGACAAGATACAAGCCAAGTGCAACTGGGCTTAAACTAGGAGGACTCCTGTGCTACAAGCACCAGTTACTTCCGTCACCACCGTAATCGAGCTACCATTACAAGTGTGGTGCTGTGCAAATGTAAGTATTACAACATTATTAATTTGTAAATTGCCATCGTGCGTGAGTTTGCGTGTGTGTATGGGCATAAATATGTGTGTGAGTGTGGTGTGTTTGTGTGTGAGTGTGGTGTGTTTGTGTGTGTGTGTGTAGGTGTTTGCGTGTATGAATGGGACGGAGTGAAAATAAATAAATGAACAGATTGATTAGTAGTGTCCGTTCCAAAATCCTATTTGGTCTCAAATAGCACAACCAGCCGTATTTTCTTCAAAGGTTCTGTTAGTTTTTCTGTGGAGTTGTAAGTGTTGATACGTGTGACACTTCTGCTTTTTTTCTGCTTTGTGACCCAGAGTAGTGTGAAATTGTATGAAATCCTAAATAGCTTTACATATAAAGTGATATCACTATTTCGCGGAAGTATCAGTTCTTCTTTGAAGGTGTAATATGAAATCCTCTTTGGAGTATGACTCAACTCAACAGGGAAAACATATTTTCTGCGGTTCAAAATCGTAATATTATCTTTTCCTTGAAATAAAAAAAAAATAAAACGAAAAAAAAACTGGTAACTGCCTCTCGAGAATTCATTTGTTTTTACATGTTCTTATTTTGATTTTAAAAGTTTCTTTAATAAGTGGGTATTGCGTAAAATCATAGATAAAACATGCAATATTTTTAAAAGAACAATTCAAAATCGTATTTGCGACATTTTGAAACTTTAAATTTAAAAGGTTATTACTTCTATGATTTAGGTAATATTGTGATCAAAGACCTACCTAAGGATGTAAAAATATAATGGTGCTCCCTCACCGCGAGCATTCGCCTGTAATGTAACAGTCCAAGATTCGATTTTGTATCGAAACAAGTGAATCTGAACTGTTACTTTACAGGCGAATGCTCGCGGTGAGGGAGCACCTTTACACAAAGTCTGTCCCCATGTAAGCAAGATTTTGACTTCAAACTCTAAACCCGAACTAATTAGGTACTTCGTAGGTACCAACTACCAATATCAATTTAAAGTTGTTCCTGCAATGTACACATATGTACACACTACCTTCGTGCACAGCGACGCACAGTGTGTAATTTCGCCTCGAAAGCGGACATCCTCTTTTTATATCGGATTCCGATGGATATAACTGTTATACAGTATAATATGAAACACCAGTTTAAATATATTCCTTAATTTTAAAGTTACAATAGTTTTTTTGAAAGGTCAATGAACTTTGTCAAAAACTTTTTTGTAGATATTTCCCAAAATAACAAACGCTCACCTTATTTAAAATTAACCATGAATTGAAAATTGTATATATAATGTCGTGTATAAATTACAAGTCTTTACTTTCCCTGGAATGCGAGTTAAAAATTATTTTCTAAATATTAGAAAATAAATTATATAAAATTTTCTATAAGACATTAGCATTTTTTTTTACCAACGAAATACACTCTAGTTATGTAGCTTCTTATAGTAAAAAAATGGAACATTTTACGTACAGGACTTCAGAGCTATAACGTTTCTAAGTTTTTCATCAATTTCTATGGAAATAGGGTTGTCAAGAATGAGTTTACTTAATTATGTTATTTAGGTACAATTAAGTAAACTCATGGAAAAATGTATGAAAAATCACACAATATCTATTAGAAATATTTTTTTAAATATTGAACCTCCTCAAGATAAATTTTGAGTTTTTGAAAGAAAAGGGAGAAATAAACTGGACTTATTTGGTATATAGACATAAACAAAAAAAGTTGAAATGAGAGTTTACGGGTTATCTTCAATAAATCTGAAATAATGAGGATTTCGTCTGAAGTCAGCTCCACTTCTTCAAATTCGAAATTAGAATCCGGTGAGTAATAACGCACATTGTCCATTGTCACTTCCAACAGAGAAAGAACTTTTGGGGGCAAAGGTTTTTTCGGTTTGCGTCTTTTATTGTGGGATATAGTTGATAAATATGGATCAGATGATTCAAGTCCTCGGTGAAATAAGTCTGTTATAGTTGTTTTTTGATCCAGCTTGCGTGTGTGATGCTCACGATCATTACTTCAGTGATGTTCGTTAAAAAAATATAACGAACATCACTGAAGTAAACCATAGACTTGAGTGACAACCCTAACTTAAAATTTTAAAATTTAATATCTCCGAAGTCCTATGCTTAAAGCGTCTAGTTTTTTTTGTCGAAGTAATGGTTACATCAACTAATAATTTGGCATTTAAAAAAAATGCTAATATTGCAGGACATGTCAGAAAAAAAATATAAACTAAATAACAGAAAAAATATATTTTCGCCCAAACCAGACGAGATTTTTTAACTTTTTTCATATAAATAGGTGCCTAAAATATGTTTGAATCATAACCAAAAAACATCCAATGGAAAAAATGATTAAATACGGAAATAAAATGTTTCTATGATTTCTATGGCCTTTTCTCGATTTTCAAAATTTTTCGACAACTATGATAGATAACGACACCGGAGTTTTACTAGGAGATTTGTTCGATTAATACCTTTCTAAATAGCATATAAAACGAGGATGTCCGCTTTTGAGGCGAAATTATACACTGTGCGACGTTTTTAGACCTTTATAATTACAAGGTGGAGACGACAATACGACAATTTTGGCTAAGGTTTTTAAAGTAGCGAGTTGGTAACATGTGTTTAACGTTTATACCGATGCGGGATTCGTTAACCTGTTGGTGTTAGCCTATTATCTACACTATGTAGAAAATGCTAAAAATGAAAAATAACGTCCTGTGAATAAACTGCATACAAAATTCAATCGAAAATATCCAGTAATTTTCGATTGATATTTTGTATGCAGACTGGGAACGTCTTGAGTTACATACAGTTTAATTTATTGTCGCATTGTCGTCTCCACCCTGTATAAGTTAGACGTAAACCTTTATAATTATACGAGTAAGTTGACGTTTACGTCTTATTCTCGCAGTCGTACCGTTAAGACTCGGTTGCTCGATAGAATAAATATACGCTACCTTCGTGCATCGTGCGTGACCTATTTTTCATCATTCTATTAGCATCTGACAGATTACATACATAACATCACGCCTGTAATTCCCGATGGATTAGGCAGAGGTGTACCTAATAGTACACCAACATTTCGCCAGTTATGTTAAAGTCCCATGAAATAGGGAACGAACCAATTGCCAACTACCGGGCACAGATCCAGACTCCGTGGCTGCTACCGAGAAATTCCTGATGGAAAAACCCAATAACACTTTGTCCGACCCGGGAACCGAACTCAGGACCTATTGCTCAGCAGTTGCACTTGCGATCACTAGACCAACGAGGCAGCTGTTCTTTTATTATTTTCAATATTTTTTTTTTCTTCTAAGTCCTGAAATTCTGCAAGCACCAACTCACAATTCGCAACACATTATAGGTTTAACCCTACGGAAATATTCTCTATGGCAATAAAGGTCAGGGTTAATGTTCCACACTGGACGTTTAAGTGTTGTTCCCGAAACGGTGCGACTGACAACCCAGAATTTATGTATGCAGTGTCTTTGTTTTACAGAGCCGTCTGCTGTCCTAAATTCTAACTCAGTTGAATATGGATGAAATTTCTGGACGTTTCTTGTGACTTTATTAATGTTTATTCGTGAAATCTGCGGCTGCAAGAAGCTGACAGTTGCCAGAATTTAATTATTATCAATTTATTAGCTGAAAACGGGATCTGTATGGTTTCCAGTGCAGTTATAAAATAAAATAAATAAATAATAATAATAAATCTTTATTCTGAATCCCAGTAGGTTAAATACAATAAGAATCTAAAACTAACAATGTTGGTAAAATAATGTATGATGCCTGTACTAGGATATCACAGGCTGTAGGAACTCAAACAGTATTCTATATGTAGGACAGTAGAATTTTTTTGTTTAATATTTATTTTAATTTTTTTAGTTGTTTATATTTTCTTACTTTTAGCCTAATTTTTATCATTAGTTTAGTTATATTTGTAGTCTGTATATAATGTAAATAGTTTGATAATACTTAAACCATATTAATATTACATAATGACTAACTTATTTTGATTAACTATGTAATGGTACTATGGTATGGAATAAAGAATGGTATTATAGATATAGAAATTATATAGAGACTTAACTAGAGAGAATTATGTAGATACTCATCATGTTAAGGGTCTTTCGGAACGAGATCCGAGAGAGAGAGATGTTTTTTTTTCAAGCGATTGCTAATAGAATAGGACAAAATTCACGACTGAAATGGAACGTTATAAGCAAATCTAAACTGCGTTCAAGGGTTGCCAGTGTAATGCCTTTAACACCCTGCCCTGGAGTTGCATCAGGGAGGCACTCCGGTATCACCGGGTGCCGACCTGCCTCCGTCGCACAGTCGAGGACTACCTGACGGACAGAGCCGTCATCTACCCCGGTCACCAGGGAGAATGGAACCGGCGAGAGATGTCGTGCGGTGTTCCACAGGGATCGGTCTTGGGGCCGCTCCTGTGGAACATCGGTTACGACTGGGTGCTGCGCGGTGACCTCCCTGACGGCGTCGGCGTAATATGTTACGCCGACGACACGCTCGTCCTGGCGGAGGGAGAGTCGCACCAGGCGGCGGCTGACCTGGCGACGCAAGCGGTTGCGACAGTCGTTGGAAGGATCCGGCAGTTGGGACTCGAAGTGGCGCTGCACAAAACAGAGGCCATGTGTTTTCATGGCCGTCTGAACGCGCCACGGTCTGAGTCCCACATAACGGTGGGAGGGGTTCGCATCGGCGTCGGGAGAACGATGAAGTACCTGGGACTCGTCCTCGACAGCCGGTGGAACTTCAAGGAGCATTTCCTGCGTTTGGCCCCAAAGCTGAACCCAATCTCAGCGGGCCAAACGCCTCCTGCCGGAGGCTGTACGCCGGTGTCGTGCGGTCCATGGCCCTCTACGGGGCCCCCGTGTGGGCCCTGAGCATTCGGACGCGACCACTGAAGCTGGTCGCATGCCAGAGGGTCATGGCTATCCGGATGATCCGAGGATACCGTACGATCGCTGGCGAATCGGCCAACCTCCTTGCCGGATTGCTGCCCTGGGATCTGGAGGCGACTGCCCTCCAGCGCCTCTGAGTGGCGCGTGGAGGCGCAGCGCCGGGGCGAATCCCTGCTACCTCGACAAGTCGAGGCGCGGCGGGAAGAGCTCCGGCGCGATCTCAGGGCAGTATGGAGGGAACGACTGTCGCAACCGAGGTCCGGGCACGCCGCAATCGCGGCGGTAAGACCCCTCTTTGAGGAGTGGCTGGATAGGCGTCACGGCGTCCTGACCTACCGCGTGACGCAGGTCCTCACCGGACACGGAAGTTTCGGGAGGTACCTGTGTCATATGGGGAAGGAGGAAACGCCTGGGTGTCACCACTGCGAGGACCGCCCGGAGGACACGGTGGAGCATACGGTGCAGGACTGCTCCGCTTGGGCAGAGCACCGCCGTGTCCTCACGGCGGCGATAGGCGGAGCCCTCTCGCGCCCGGCATTGGTCGAGGCCATGCTGCGGGGCGAGACGGAGTGGGAAGCGGTTGCCTCCTTCTGCGAAGCAGTCATGCTCGCGAAGGAGGAGGCAGGCCGCGTGAGGGAGAGGACAGCGTCCTCCCTCCACACCAGCCGCAGTGGTAGACGCCCACGGCGCCGGACGTCGGCAGACGATCTCCGGCCACCGTAGGCGCGGGCATGCGGGCGGCAAGTAATGGGCGACTCGCTGTCCGACCATGGACCATGCCCGGGTCGACGGCGCGTTGTGTTCCACGCGCGTGTTAGAAAATGGATGTAAGTCTACATGTATATATGTATTAATATCCACAGATTATCAAGCTTTGAGTGTCAGAATGGTTACTTGTTATTTACCGTGTCTTAAGTATCTCTAAAAGGTGTGTAGGGAAAAGGGTTTTTATCAAGAAAAGCACAGAGAGACAAGACTATTCATTTATTTCGGTTAGGCTTGTCAGATATTTATAGGCAACGTCAATTACCTATCAAGCTATGTCCATTCGCAAACCTAGGTCTTCGTGGAGAAGAATGGACAAGAAACTCCACGGTAACATCTTTTAAAATATTATACCAGGACAACGTTACTAACAAGTTATATTAATTTATCAGTGTATTTAAACAATAAGCAATATAAGCCAAATTATTATAACACATATTTCTAGCACATAGTTATCAGTAATATTCATAGTATAATAGTATAATATCAAATAACTTACATAAACGTTGTAATCCAAATGGGTTCCAGCTTTACACATTTGGTATCTCCATTACTATGTCACTTTCAAACGTAATACTATACACATAGCACACACAATATAACACTCAGGGTATGTCTTAACCCTTACAGCACTTACAGCATAAAGCCCCCGAATTGGCGGTAACATCTATTTTTATACCCGTCAAATCATAATCATAATCATACTCTTCAAAGATGGCCGCCATAATAAACCAATGGCAAATGGTCATACGTTATATCTAAATAACTAATAACGTAGATAATAATTAACAAATCCTGTGTAAGGGAACTATTTTAAAACGTCATTACATAATTTAGCAATCTAGTATGTATTTATTTGTAATATTTATGTTTAATCGGATAAAATATGAACATCAACTGATAGTTCAGAGAATTGATTAAAACAACTAGATATATTGAAATTGCAAGATAAGATCTAGGAAACATTATAATATCATTTAATTATTACCAATTGATTTATTAGCAATATAAAGTAAATAAACATTTAACTAGATTATTCAAATATCACAACTATCTTTCGTTTTGAAACCAAGCCTTTTAAGCCACAATGGAAACTAATTCTATAAAGTTCATCGGGCTATAAAATATCTTTGGGAAAATGTAATTAGGTTTATTTGAAATTAGAACCTTTCTGTTCTCAAGATATTATTTTACGATGATAATTAACTTACAATATTCTTGAAATGCAACGTCGCCATACGTCAATGTCATTTCACATTTGACAGCCGACGTTGCTACATTATATTGTTATTAATTTGGTCGGATATTCTCATAAATATAAGGCTATGCCATCACGGCCAGACTGACAAGTACTTCGTCCTCGAAGTACAAGATAATCATCATTACAGAAAAACAATAGTGTGACCAAAACTTAATTTTCGTTACATAATCATATTGATACAATCACATTACAGTATGTGTCGAAACCCGCCGCAAGCGAATATAGTCAAGACAAAGCTCATCGTACAATAATCCATTCATTATTACACATAATGTACATAATTACATTTTATACTATCTTCCTTCATTTTCATTTATAATATATATTTTTTTTTTTTACAATCATATTTAAACACTGTTTCAAGCTTTCACGGTTTACACATATACTGTCACTTACCACGGAACGGAACGGAAGATATCCCGTAAGTGACAGTATATCATTATATTTATAATGAAATTAGAATTACACATTATACAACATTATCTTCTGCATTAACGTTTTGTTCAACCCAATTACTAGGCCATAGACGGAGGTTTTTCTTTGGCAACTGTACTATTTCTCAAATTTCCAACACACTTTAATGAAAACCTCTCATTTTCTAATAAAAACCTCATTGTCTCATAGGGTATTTTAATTTTTGCATTTGACTATGTCTCTGACTATGTCTCTGACTATGTCTCTGACTATGTCTCTGACTATGTCTCTGACTATGTCTCTGACTATGTCTCTGACTATGTCTCTGACTATGTCTCTGACTATGTCTCTGACTATGTCTCTGACTATGTCTCTGACTATGTCTCTGACTATGTCTCTGACTATGTCTCTGACTATGTCTCTGACTATGTCTCTGACTATGTCTCTGACTATGTCTCTGACTATGTCTCTGACTATGTCTCTGACTATGTCTCTGACTATGTCTCTGACTATGTCTCTGACTATGTCTCTGACTATGTCTCTGACTATGTCTCTGACTATGTCTCTGATTATGTCTCCGACTATGTATCTGAATATGTCTCTGACTATAGATTTGACCAAGGCTTTGACTTTTATTATACAATGTACCTGGATTGTAATTAATAGTATTTTTAACTGTAGAATCAAACAACATTTCATTTACATAATCAAAAACTTATCGCTCGGTCAATCTGACTATATTATTGCAAATAACTTAGTTTATCATTGTTATACAATGTCGTAAAAAAGGATTTTTATTATTTTAACAAGTATAGTTCAATAGTCATGTATGTCTTTTTTTTTTTAAGAAATCAGTCTTAAGTCATTTGTATTATAGTCCCTGACCTTCACATGTTAGGGCTCTCACCTGCTGTACATGAGATCCAGACTAACACCAGCATCAGTGACCGTCCAGCAGTAAGTAATATGTCTCTGACCTTTGCATGTTAGGGCTCTCACCTGCTGTACATGAGATCCAGACTAACACCCAGCGCCAGGACTGTCCAGCAGTAAGTCATGTCATATGTCAATAGTCATAGGTTTATAAACCCAAGTTTACCCACATGATTAATTCAAGTACTAAAATACTCATTCAGTTTTACAATTTATCTGGTTTAACATTAGATAGAAATTATCCAATACAAGTAACTTTTATATTATTCTCCAACTCATTGTCGTGAGTATCAAGCGTCGTACTACATAATGTATATACTATTATCCAGAAAACCATTATTGGCATTGTTTTTTTTTTAAACCATTTATAAGATAAGCTTCAATAAAATAGTCAAAAACCAATTTTAGATATTTAACAATCTTCAATTTCATCATCTCATTAATGTAATTAAAGAATTCAAATATTTTTTATGCAAGTACTAGGCATCAAAAGTTTTTCACTGAAGTTTTAACTTTTAAATCAAATCGTTTATTGCTATATCCATAATGTACACTTACAGGCGGTAAATACAAAAAAATATAAACAGCAATTTTATTTATTTATTTTTTTTAATATGTAGAGAGGAAGAATACTTTTTTACTTTCCAGCTTGAATTATTTTATATCCTATTAAGTATTTTATATTTCCATTCATTTACTTATTCTTTTAATATTTTATATGCAAGTCTATCTATTCATTTCTTATTTATTATATTTAAAATTGCTTATTTGATTACTTGTAGTTTATATATTAGCGTTATAAAATTATACTCAAGGTGTTATAGTTGTAATTTATTTTTGTTTAGCTTTGCTAATTATGTATTATTATTGAATTTATCCGTTAGATATTGCAGAGTTAACTCTGCATTTTAGCCTCTTTGCTGAAAGCTCAATGCGATATTCTTTTTTTTGTTTTTTTTTTTTAGATTATCAACTTTATATTCATAAATAAAAAATATTTTAGAGGTTTGAAACCAGTGGATTAAGGTTGGATTTTTTTCACCTTCCCGGTTACCCTTTTCCAAAATTTGAAGAAATTTACGTTTGGGAACAATTCTTCTACTATATTAATTCAGCGAAACAACCCTACGCGGCTACAATTGCGGAGTTGATTACGTGTTCTGCTCAACAGATACATACAATCGTAGAATCTTAAAAATGGGTCTACGTGATATAATACCGAATATATTTTAATTACCTTTTGTTAATTCAGACTAGTCATAAAAACTGCGGTAACATAGATTTTATTTTTTCTGTTTACAATTCCAAGACGACATAATAAAATAGTTGTTAAGAGTTAAACCTAATTTTTTTTGGAACAATCATTTTAAGCAATCCCTGTTTAATACCGTTCATTTATGAAAGACTATTTCGAGAAGCTTCTCATATAAAACCTCTTATTTTAACTCCCAATTTCATTATTTATATAATTCTATATAGTGCACAAAAAAGAAATATTCTACATTTTTTTTTTTATTTTTGGTCATTTCAGTTTTGTTTTATTCATTTTAGTTTTAATTTTAAATAGATTATTTCATTATTTTTTTTTTTTATAAAAGTGGTGTGCTGCCCCTTATTTTAAAATTTAGCTCCACACTTTTCATGAACTGGACAATAGCTTTTTTTTTTAAATAAAATAAGTATTGCTTTAATTTATTTATAAATATACTGGTTTTATTTTGGTTTCTTAAGTCTTGTGGTAATTTGTTATACATTTTTATTGACATGGAATATGGACTGGATGAGTTTGATTTAAGGCGGGAGAGTGGCAAATTTCAGTTTTTATGGCGCATTGTGTTTAAGTTGATAATTAACCGTAGTTTCCTCTAGGATTTTTCATTTTTAACTTTTTAAATAATTTTAAAGCAGAGCCTCTAAAGGCCTTACCGACATTAGCTATTTCGTACTGCTGCTCCATTTAATCCATGACATGGCTTCGAAACTTATCCCAGCAACTTTTCAGTTCCGTTGTCAAAGTCACAGCACGAAGTTATCGTCCTTGTTGAATCGAGCTGGCGACCCGCAGACACACAGGTCAACAGTCCAGGTGTCACAGGTTTCAGTAACACACCAATTAGCTCCAACGTTGATCATGGAAATATCAAAATGAAGACCATTAGAAATCATTAGTAAGCCAGAGCACGATCCCACTTCTGATGTTAGAAAATGGATGTAAGTCTACATGTATATATGTATTAATATCCACAGATTATCAAGCTTTGAGTGTCAGAATGGTTACTTGTTATTTACCGTGTCTTAAGTATCTCTAAAAGGTGTGTAGGGAAAAGGGTTTTTATCAAGAAAAGCACAGAGAGACAAGACTATTCATTTATTTCGGTTAGGCTTGTCAGATATTTATAGGCAACGTCAATTACCTATCAAGCTATGTCCATTCGCAAACCTAGGTCTTCGTGGAGAAGAATGGACAAGAAACTCCACGGTAACATCTTTTAAAATATTATACCAGGACAACGTTACTAACAAGTTATATTAATTTATCAGTGTATTTAAACAATAAGCAATATAAGCCAAATTATTATAACACATATTTCTAGCACATAGTTATCAGTAATATTCATAGTATAATAGTATAATATCAAATAACTTACATAAACGTTGTAATCCAAATGGGTTCCAGCTTTACACATTTGGTATCTCCATTACTATGTCACTTTCAAACGTAATACTATACACATAGCACACACAATATAACACTCAGGGTATGTCTTAACCCTTACAGCACTTACAGCATAAAGCCCCCGAATTGGCGGTAACATCTATTTTTATACCCGTCAAATCATAATCATAATCATACTCTTCAAAGATGGCCGCCATAATAAACCAATGGCAAATGGTCATACGTTATATCTAAATAACTAATAACGTAGATAATAATTAACAAATCCTGTGTAAGGGAACTATTTTAAAACGTCATTACATAATTTAGCAATCTAGTATGTATTTATTTGTAATATTTATGTTTAATCGGATAAAATATGAACATCAACTGATAGTTCAGAGAATTGATTAAAACAACTAGATATATTGAAATTGCAAGATAAGATCTAGGAAACATTATAATATCATTTAATTATTACCAATTGATTTATTAGCAATATAAAGTAAATAAACATTTAACTAGATTATTCAAATATCACAACTATCTTTCGTTTTGAAACCAAGCCTTTTAAGCCACAATGGAAACTAATTCTATAAAGTTCATCGGGCTATAAAATATCTTTGGGAAAATGTAATTAGGTTTATTTGAAATTAGAACCTTTCTGTTCTCAAGATATTATTTTACGATGATAATTAACTTACAATATTCTTGAAATGCAACGTCGCCATACGTCAATGTCATTTCACATTTGACAGCCGACGTTGCTACATTATATTGTTATTAATTTGGTCGGATATTCTCATAAATATAAGGCTATGCCATCACGCGCCTCAAAGAGTGTCAGCATAATGACGGGGCCCCCCTCTAGAGGGCCAAAGCCTGCCGGGGTCGCGGGACTCATAGAATTACCGTGACCCTGGAACATAAAGGGCTACTGAAGGACACCGTGGATTTTAGTCAGTACAAGTCTGACAGTCCCTCCCGCTCTGCCCTGGGTGGGAGGACTCATTTGATGATTTTACCACGTTAAAAAAAAAAAAAAAAAAAAAGGGTTGCCAGTGTTACTAAATATTGATACTGCTTGCTTGTTCTTGAACGCGAATTTGATGTTGGTCGCGTTCAGGTTTTTTTTGGCTTCGTCTTTCTTCTTTGGTGTCGATGGTACGACTTGTTTTAATTTCTTGGGCCCAGTATGTGGCCACATTAATCGCGGCGTCTGTGGCGTCTTTTAAGTCCTCTAAGGGGGGGACAAACAGAAAAGACGTAAGACGAGGACGCGTTTTTCATTCCCGCTTCTCGTCCGCGCCCTGTCTTTTCTGTTTATTTTGTGTCGCGACGCTTCTATACATTTTGTATGAAAGTTTATTGAAGGGCCGCCGCGTCTGCGACGCGTCCTCGTCTTACGTCTTTTCTGTTTGTCCCGCCCCTAAAGTGAACACTGTGACACTTCGGACACTCGTTTTTTTTTCAAATAAATAGCAGTCGTTAAAGGTATCAACATTAATAATAAACTTATACTGTCACTTACGGGATATCTTCCGTGATTGTTCATTATTTTGAGCTCCCGATATAATTAACAATCACGGAAGTTATCCCGTAAGTGACAGTATAAGTTTAGTTGTAAACTGTGAAAGCTTAAAACAGTGATTAATAATAAAAATACAAAAGCAATAAGACTCTTATAAAGTCCTAATAAAAAAAGACGTTTACACGTTGATTCGATTGAAACAATTGTCGCCAAAGTACGTCAACGCTAAGCGATCACATTACAAGTTGTTGTGACAAATGTAACTTCTGAGGAAACTTTCTATTCTAACAAAAGGCAAATTCCTGATGCGGAAAGACACCCTTTCTGTCCGCTCTTATCTCTTTTCTGCACTTAACGATTTAACAAAGAAAGTTTTTCAACTTTCTGCTTTGAATCAATTGAAACGAGTTCGGATTTGAATGAATTTTTTTTTAGTAATTGATTGTCTGAATAAAGATGCCTTATTTCTACCTAGAGGAAAACCTTTTAAGTTCTTTTTATGGAAGGTAAAAAGCTCAAAGGGATGGAAAGATTCGATTACTTTTATTTATCTTTGTGGCCCTTTGTTGGTTAAAGTAGGGTAGTTTGAATAATAATGGGGACGCTTTGTGGGTTATAAGAACAGGTATCAGTTTTTTGTCGATTTTTTTTTTCACAGAAATAATATATGAAAAGATAATATGAAGAAAGCACAGCATTTAGTCTAAAAAAATATGTATTTCGATTTTGAACCGCAGCAACTATGCCTTCCCTCTATATTTATTTCTGAATTTTATATTATACTTTCAAAAGAACTGATGCTTCCTACAATAGTGACTTTAAATTTATATGTAAAGTTATTTAGGATTTCACACAATTTCACACTACTCTGAGTCATAAAGCAGGAAATATCAGAAGTACCACAACTATCAACAATCAAAACCACCAAAAAAACATGCAGAACCCTTGAAAAAAGTACGGCTGGTTGTGCTATTTTAGTCCCTAATTCCATTGTGGGACGGACACTACTAAACAATTTGTTTCACTCTGTTCATTTATTTATTTTCACTCAGTCCCATTCATACACGCAAACACCTACACACACACACACTCATAAACACACCACACTCACACACACACATTTATCTCACTTTCTCTTACTATATTTATATGACTTTCTCTTATTATATTTTGTTCGGAGTCCCAAAACAGCTTATATTCCCGAATCTTTGAATCTTCTGGTTTCATATTTTGTGAACAAAGCTAAATCCTCTCCACATAACACCTCACCGCGCCTTGTGAGATTCCTCTTAAGAATAATTCGCGCCTAATGAAAATCAGTTTATTCAGTGTATTTATATTTCATGTATGAACAACATGGAAGAGGCAAAAGGATTATGTGAGGATCGTAGCAGGTGGCGTTCTGTGGTTTCTGTCTACCCCCATGGGAAAAAGGCGTGAGTTTAGGTATCTTTCATGTTTAGAATGTTTCATACCGCCATCATGGCATTAGGTATGTACTCGTATATACTAATTCCAAAAGTATCAACCTATTTCTTCATCCCAATTTTTTTTTTTAAATATTTAGTTAACATAGTTCTTAAGAATAATTTGTAATTATAATACCTAGGAACTTACTTAAATAAGAAATATTATTAAGAAATAATGTATGGTAAAAAAAATATTCTTTAATATTTTTGTTTTAATATTTGTACGCCGTTGTAGGCAAAACAGCGATCTCTTTATCTTTATATTTACTTACATCTTTTACACCTATGTTTAACAAATAAAAACTTTGACTTTGACTTTAGTGTGTCGATGACAATTCAAATTGAGTCAACCCAAAATATGGCGACGAGTTTGGCACTTTCAGTAGCGTTCATCAGCTCCTGTGATGTAGAAGCAGCAGGACAGACAGGACACGATATCGCCATAGTTTACCTCTTTTATAAAAGTTGCTTAAATTTAAGAACAAGCTTAAGCACCAAAAAGTTTTAAGTTTAAGGTTCTACTCGCAGTTCTCTTTCGGGTTTGCCCGTTTCGTTACCATCTCAAAGGACTTATGTATTTTTGTGTACAAAAACGTACTATAACCACGTCATTACAAGTTTTTACAAAAACAAAAAAAAACAAGAAATAAAAAATATTTTCTGCAAAGGACATTCAATAATTCACTTTGATTCTTCATTACGAAGCACGTCACGATAGCCATACAACTGTGCAGGGAACTACTTAATAAAGAAACTCTTAAAAACAAAATACGTACATTAAAAAACAAATGAATTACCTTGAGGAAGTTCTCTTTTATAAGGTACTTACATTTTATATTCAAACCGCAGCATAAATGAGGTCATTATTAAAATATTAAGCAATATGCTGTTCTCGAGTATCTTGAGCTCCCTCAACTTATAAATTCACATCTATTTTAAGAGGATACTGCAGTCTTTCGAGGTCTCTAATCGATGAAAATCTGATAAAACGTCTGGGTTCCATGGAGGCGAATGATATATCCACCATTCACCTGTTACGTTTAAGCCCTATGTCTATTTTTTTATTATATAAAAAATAGTCACATCACGCCTGTAATCGCCGAAGGGTTAGGCAGAGGTTGTAACAGACCCACCGTAGTCCCGGCCATACCACTGGCAGTACGGTAGGCCCCTGACCATACCTCTGCTAATACGGCAGGTAGACCCACCGTACTCCTGGCCACTCCCCTATTGGTACGGTGGGTGGACCCACTATACTCCTACATAACCCTGGTTGTACATAAACACTGGTCGTGGTATTTTTTTTTTGAAACTATACCACAAACTAAATTGTCAAAAAATACATCTTTCCGTTTAATCCCAGTTTTCAGACCGGCTTTATCGCCATTGGCAAGCTACATGAAATTGTCTTGTTAATGATACAGAGTGTTTGTTAAAACGTGGGCAATACTTTAAGGGAGTGAAGTACTCATAAATATGAGCAACTCTTACTATGGGGCTAACTATGAAATATGATTGAAAAAATCTGCTGCTGCCTACATTTGTTCGAGTTACGCGACCAATAATGTGTGGAGCAGCTGATATTTTTTTTCGCGATTTCATGGTCGGTCCCATAGTAAAATTTTGCTTATTTTCATGAGTACTTCACGCCCCTAAAGTATTGTCCACGTTTAAAAAAACACCCTGTATAACCCAGCACAAAGTACTAGGCTAGCATTAGTTCAAGGAGGTGTGTATTAATAATTCTGCCAGCCTCGTACAATGTTTAGTACTAGTAAACTAGGCTAGCATTAATTAAAGATGTCTGAGCATTGATTAAAGATCTGTCACAATGATATTGTGTCCTGCGTGTCCTGTTGACAGGAACTGATGGACGGACGATACTGAAGGCGCCAAACTAGTGGCTCACTTCTGGGCCCACAATTTAGATTGCCATCGACACGCTAAGAAGAATACAATGATATTTTTTGTAATAGGCTTGGAACTAGAAGATGATATGGGTCAACCCTTGCTTATTACAACTGCTATACTTCGGTAGGTCACGTTCACCTAAGACGCGTCCTACGTGTTATTGCACTGCATCACCTTAAGAACAGAAGTTGCCAAAGTTTAATAAGGCGCAGTTTCCCATGACAAAATTCATGAAAAAGGTCTTTACCGCGCTTTAAATCTAGATTATGTCTGTAAATTCTTTAAATATAACATTCCGGTCGACGTATGTTCGTAATTGTTCTCCTACGGAACGGTTTTAATGATTTTGTGTACTTATAGGGTCACCTGGATGGTTCTTAACTACAGTTGGAACCGGTAGGTGACCAACGGAAGAAATCCACGTGAATGATATCGTGAGGGAAGAGCTTCTGTACTCATAGACATAACATCATCACGCCTGTAATCTCCAAAGGGTTAGGCAGAGGTGTACCTAATAATACACCCACATTTCGCCAGTTATGTTTAAGTCCCATGTAATAGGGGGCGATCCTATTGCCATCAACCTGGATGCACAAATCCAGACTCCGTGGCTGCCACTGAGAAATTCCTGATGGAGAAACCCAATACCACTTATAGAATCCGTTCAAATGCCGTGAATATTTGCCAGCATCAGAATTTCGTGCCATGTGTAGCTTTTTCATAAAACCATGCCCAAAATCCTAAGGTTTCCAAAAGCCCTGCTATCATCATCATCATCATCAATCATTTTATTGTCAGGCAACTGAGGCCCATATATAAAAATACACGAAATAATCTAATGAAATAATAAACCAATACATATAAAAAACCTTATTTAGCTAAAACTAGACACGAATCGTTGACGGCGTCGTGTTTTGCTGCGTGGTGTCGCGTAACCGTCCTCGGAATCGTCGGTATAAGACACCTTTCGGCCAAAAGTCCTCTTTCAAGAAGGTCTGCAGATGGTCCAGCTATTCAACAATATTCTATATACTCCATTCGTAATAACTAACAGTCTTGAATCCCGAAGAGAAACGAAAGGAATTTATATCGACAATACATCATGCCAAGAGATCCCGCCCTGTATATTATCATGAAATATGGAAGAGAAAACTCGAATAGAATGCCATAATGTGGGTATTTCTGTATGGAACAATGACCATGAATGCTAAATACTTCTTGTGTGTTATAGAAAGTATACATATGCAGGGTGTAAACAGACCCTTCACATAGCCGTCAACCAAGCATTCTGTACATCAAACTTAGTAATTTTACGCAAAAATTATTGCTGGGAATCGACTTTTTTTTTTGTGAAATATCACGTTTTACGGTAGGACTCGATGGAAAGCACTCAAAGTATTGTGCTGATGGATGGATTGAATAGTACGGGGGTCGTGGAGATGTGTAAAGTAAAAATCTTACATTAAAAACATGTATTTAAAAAAAAACTTGTGAAAAACTTGGAACTTTGATCCCCAATATACATATATATACTCCGTAACTAGAAGGTTCCCAGGTATGGTCTAGCAAAAAAATGATCGGAAATACGGGGAGAACAAGTGCCTTTCGGCTATGTTAAGAGTACCCTTTATGTATAGTCTCAAGATGAATGATGTAACCAAGATTTTGTAACAATATTTTGATTTAAAAGAGTGTCCATGGAGTTTCTTGCCCATTCTTCTCCATAGAGATCTACGCATTTTAACGTGCAACTACAGTACTTTCTCAAGTTATTATGCCTTGTGACTGTGACTGTAGCTTTGCTTTTTTTTTTGTTTTTTTGACATTCAAAAGTGCCTGTGATGGTCTAATTGAATAAATGCTTTGAGTTTGAGTAATGTCTTTTTAAAATCGTTTCCATGTTTATCAGGTTTGGAAACCGTAGGTAAGGTTTTTTATTGGGTGGATGCTGCATGCATCGTCGTTTTTTATTTCCTTTTAGTACACTACTTGAGCTATAGGTAGCAATAGGGAAGTAAGCCTTTTTTAAATCACATAGAAACTATTTATCACAAATAGAAACAAAAGAAAACATATTTATTTGTCGCAAAACGTGCATACAAAACAACAACAAACAGACGCAAAAAACATTCATAGTATAACAAATATAATGTCTAAACATGAAAAGACGCACAGCTTATTCTGAATGCGCTCCAAATGAATCACATGGTGTGTATTTAATCCAGACATAAATGTAATGCGACATGTGTTTCAATATCTTAGTTTCTGCCGCTTCGTTGACTTCGCGAGGACACCATTATTATGGCGACGTGTTAAATGATTCGGCTCCAAGGACGCCTTGAATGAGAAATATCCTCTATGTCGGTTAAAAAGGGGACCATACCTTACGCCCTTTAATGAACGACTAAACAATATTACCTTATGTAAGAAAAGAATATTGAACAGAGTATTAAATAAACCAACATGGCCTGTGTTCTATTGCAATCCCCGCTTTATCTAGGCCCATAGCCTCAAAAAACGACGTCCCTGAGGCGACACTAACACCGCAATCTTAGACCCAAAATATATCTTTCCCAGCGAACGAAGCCAAGATAAATAAACCAAGTGACAGTTTGTCATTATTTAAAAGTTTTCTTATCTTTGTTAAAGCCGTGAAATAGACTGAAAAGTTTATTGTTTTCAGTCTAGACCAGATTTAGATCCCTATTTAGATGACAGTTAAATGGAAACTGGGTAATCTTAGCAGCTGAGTTGGTTTATTGTTTGTTATTTTGCTGTGAAAGTATTTTTAGTTGAAATGAAGCTGTTTATTGCCCAAAATTAAATTAATATTGTGTAATTTACAATCCCTTTTGATTAAGTTATTAGAGAAGGAAGCATATTGTTTAAAGAAATAAAATTAAAATAGCCGTTATTTCCTTACTGACGAGTACTTAGTTTGATGTTCAGAATGCTTGGTTGACGGCTTCGTCTGTTTACACCTTGTAATAGCATTTATCAGCTACCAGGTCAGGCTGTCTTACGACATTAGCTCCATATATTGCCATACTATTAACTTTAAGTTAAATAGATGTGTCAACAAAACATTGATTTATTTAGAATCTTTTGAGAGCCTGCTTTTGGATTTTAGACAGCCTTTTGAACCTGCAAAAAGGGAATGAGTGAAAATCTGTCTGTGTATTCAAACGTTCTTCCCGCGTTTTTCCGAAACAGCCAGTGTCATAGATATCGATGCGATATAGACGTTAAGAGCTATATTATATTTATCGACGTATGAGTTTATGAACGCAGACAAAAAGCAATAAAAGTTGATATATATATCGACGGTGAAAAATTTTAATACCGCAAAGAACATGAAGCGTCTGTTGGATTTTCAGCTTACGGTACTGAAGCTGACGTTCCAAATTTAATAGTGCGCTCAATGTCTTACAACATTTCAAATTTGTATCGTCTATATGCGTGGTTGTAATTCAACACGACGCACCATCTTGCTAATGTTCTACATTATTTCAATGAATACTTTGGGGTAATAATAAGATATGAAAGTAGTATTTAAATTGATGACAATAAATCTCCTGTAGGCATTTAAATTTCCTGTAGTCATTGTTGTCTACTGTTAATACTCGTACACATAAAAAATACATGAGTTTTTCACGATATTATTCTTCTATAGAAGTGGTACGTATTAATCTATATAAATATTATAAATATGTAAAATTTGTTTGTAAGTTTGTTTGAAAGGGGTAATCTCCGGAACTAATGATCCCATCCTAAAAATTCTTTCACTGGCAGAAAGCTACATTATTCGTGGGTGCTATAAGCTATAAATTATATTCATAAATATATATTAGCCGAGCATTACCTTTCCTCTCAATTATAATTTATCATGTACATATGTATGTATATTTTTTATTAGTTTATACATCTTAGCAGTATGTAAGTACCTATTTGTATAAGTATATATTAATATTTATTTATATTTGTATTTATATATAATATTTTAGGTTAAGTTAGGTAAGACACATAAAAACCTTATTCTCTTCCGTTTCTACACAGTGCTGTCTACGTTTCTTTTTTTCACTTCTCCTTTTGCGGGTCTGCTGGCAGAAATTTCTTAGGAAATAAGCAGTACCTATGTACTCATGTATTATAATGTTATTTCCTGTGTTGTATATATTGTGTACATAAATAGTAAAATAAATAAATAAATGTTTGCGATCGAAGTCGCGGGCGAAGAGCTAGTAGTAATAATGTATGTTTAATATATATTTAATAAATGCGAAGGGAATAAAGGAAAACAAGATCAGTTGAGAAAAAGGACCACCATAGATAAATATGTCGGATGGTCAGGATTTATTCCGTTAGGCTCGGACATCATGTGGACCGAGGATGGGTTTCGTATAATGAAAACACACGGGGTACTTTGTTTTTATTCGTTAAGCTAACAAAGTAACAAATTACTTGAATTTACAACTTAACACAATTACACTGGGCATAATGAATCGGGAACAGCTCTGAGACGTCATAACTCCGCTGCAATCAGACCATGCATCCTCGCTGCGAGTTCAAACATCACGACTCTGTAAAAGCTGTAGGTGCGGATAGACTGGTAAGAAGGTGGCGTGATGTTACCACTGACGCGCTTGCGTTTTATTTTATAACCGTATTCCGTACTAATGACCGGACCCGACAAAATATATTATTTATACACGGTGTAAACGGACCCTTCACGAAGCCGTTAACCAAGCATTCTGTACATCAAACTAAGTAACTTTACGCAAAAATGATTGCTGGGAAATGTTTTTTTTGTTGGGTGTAAAATCACGTTTTACGGTAAAACTTAATGTAATGCACTCGAAACAAAAAAAAAGCAAAAAGCCATAAGGCAAAAAAAAAGAAAAAAGCAAACAAAAAGCAAAAAGTTGGAACTTTGACCTCCAATATCTCCGTAACTAGAAGGTTCCCAGGTATGGTCTAGAACAAAAAAAATATCGCAAAGACGGGGAAAACAAATGCCTTTCGGCTTTATTAAGGGTCTTGTAACAGCCTGTATAAACTACATAACAATAAGCAAATCACAAACCAAACTAAATTAAGAAGTTCTTGTATCATAAAGTCGTTTTGAAACTTAATACTGACTTTTTATTCCTCATTTCCATTTCAACCAACATTTTCTTTCAAAAATATTCTCTCTTCATGTTATTTTTACGAAAAAGATGATAAAAGTCTATATAAATATGCAGGCTTGTAATTCAGAGACACGTACGCTTTAAAAGCGCCATTACGCGTCATCTTGCTAATGTTCACCATTATTCTGCATGTCTTTTTATTTCTTCTTATGTCGGCTGTAATCATAAGGAATGACTTTTATGTTCCACGTGGAAAGATTTTTAACATTTTGCGGTAAAAGGCTCATTTTTAGGAATGTATATTGGTGTGTGGTAGGCCAATAAACGTTAAGAGGTCTCAGAGGAAAATTACTTTTCATTTTTAACCGATTTCTAAAAAAGGAGGAGGTTATGTATTCCACCAGCATCTTTTTTTCATTTATGTTCTCCGATTTCTCTGTGATTAATGGTCAAATTTTCGTGATTCGGTTTTCATTTATATAAATTTAGTTAACTTTACTTGAGTAGTGTGAGAGTGACCTTCTATAATATGTATTTTTCTTAAATAACGCGTGCTCTTAAATAACGTGTTCTATACAATTAATGAGTTTTTTGACTTATAAACCCATTTGTAATGGTTAAGTAGCTTTTGTTCCTATTTTATTAATTTGTTATGTTTTTTTTTTTCTAATTTTATTACATTTTCTTAAATTTTTAACTAATACTAGTACCTAAACCAAGGGTACATTGTGTCAGGTATTTTAATTTTAAGTTTGCATGCTGAAGGAAGTCAGCAAAATGTGTGAAACCTTTTATTTTATAACACCATCATGTACCATATTTCATGCAAAATAAAGAATCTTGAATCTTGAATATTATTCGTATATGTTGATGACATGATGAAACCATAATAACTTCTCGTTACAAGGTAAAATATAGATAGTTGAGATATCCTACACAAATTCTTGTCACATATAAGACAAGAATTTGATTTGTGTAGGATATCTCAACTATCAAAGGGTAAAAAAAAAAATTTGGTCGAAATTGGAAGTCTGTTAATTTTTTTTTGCAAAATTGTTTTTTAAACTGGAAGCTTATTTTTTTTTTGTTTAATTCTTTAAGCACACGAATGTACAGAGGCGGACTTAATGCTCCTTTATATTAGTAAGGTACTTCAATTGACTTTAAAATACAGCATGATAAACAGAACATTCGAATACAAGTATGGTGAATTTATTACAGCACAGTCACTACACTTATCACACAAGGCTTTTATAAATAATTTTAGTTTCTATTTCATGAAAACTTTACTTTGTTCTAGTGACTCTGAGAAGGACAGACTTACAGGATACTTTTAACACTGCTATCTTTATCTCCAATGGCTTATATTGGACCATTTTCTTTTAACTAGATAAAATATACCACATTTATTTGTTGAATTCGGTCATTAGTTGGAATGAATTGCAAGCGCGCCAGTGGTAACATCACGCGACCTACTTACCAGTCTACCCACACCACTGCATGCTTCTACAGAGTCGTGATGTTTTATGCTCGTGGCGAGCACGACATTCAGTGTCTGATTGCAACGGAGTTGAGACGTCCCGGAACTGTACCCGATTCATTGTACCCCGTGTAAACATTATAATTTCAAGTAATTTGTTAGTTTAAATTAATTTCATTTAACAGTGTATCGCACCCAGTGTGCTTACATTGCAACAAACCAGTCTTCTGCCCGTGATTTACGAGCCTAACGGAATAAATCCTAACAATCCGACATACTACAAAGTCCAAAAGACAAATTTGAGCCAAAATATTTGGTTTATTTGGATTTTTTGTGTATCTAGTACGCTTAGAAAAGGGTCAGGACCGTAACTAAACCCCTTTATGTATAGAACCTCAATTCATACATATTGTTTGGTGAACAGTTTCCTTTTATTTTCATTACAATGTAAGGTTTTAGCATAAAAAGGATATTGTATGCGATCTCAACTGACATTTAATTGCCAGCCTTTAAAATCAGTAAAAAGGACAGAATTACATTTATATCATTTTTTCATTTATTTTTCTTTCTTTCTTTTATTTTCCATAGTGTCCCTCCGCTCGGGGGTATCGGAAGGGAACCCATAAAAGTATACCCGTGTTGTTAAACTTATACTGTCACTTACGGGATATCTTCCGTGATTGTTCATTATTTTGAGCTCCCGATATTCAATCACGGAAGATATCCCGTAAGTGACAGTATAAGTTTAGTTGTAAACCGTGAATGCTTAAAACAGTACCCGTGTTGTTATTTCAATAAATTCATCAGTAGCCTTGTACCTCCCATAGCTGGGCAAAGGTCTCCCTCCCCCACATCCATCCAGGCACTCTTCTCCTGCGGCACCTCGTGATTCGCGTCCAGATCATCTCGCCACCTCTTTCTTGGTCGAAATCCACTTTTAAGTCTTTAATTATAAAAAAAAAAAAAAAAAAAAATTAAAAAAAAAAATTTAGGGATGCATTTCATCTAGCAGCACGGAATCGAACTTTTCCATGCGCCTGTCTTTTTTTATCGCTCGGAACCGTAATTTGCTTAAGCGAGAAACAGAGCGTGCTGGCGACCGCACCATCGATGATGCCTCGATTGCATTCCCTCTCTGCTTGACTGGCAAACAACGCACTGTATAAACCGCTGTGTTTAGAAGCATGAAACATTCACTAGAGTTCTTTTTACGATCTAAGTGAGCATAAGGAAGTATTTTTTTAAATTTATTTATTTTTCATTTATTTGCGTTGCACAGCAAAATTTTGTGTAAGATACCTAAAAAATCTAATTCGTACAATCTTAAAATATACATGAAAACCAAACAATTACATTCGCAAATTCATCCCCTAAAGGGTGTAAATGGGGGACGAAAGTTTGTAAAGAATGCATCATTGTTACTGTTGGTAAAAGCCATCAGAAACATGACTTGTTGTCTAATGAATTACGTCGTTTAGCCTACAGCTAGAAAGTTCAAAGTTCACAATATTTTAATCCACCAAAACCCAGGTAAACGTATTACTAGGGAATAAGTTCGCCTTTTCAATTCATAACAAGTATCAACATTATATTTACTCGATACTATCTTCAAAAACGCATTTTCTTTTTAAATGACTGAAGGAAATCATTTTTCCAAAAGTCAATATTAAGTTGCTAATGTTCATTACATATTGTATATAGGTGCTGTAATTGCTATTTTGGGGGGTTTTTTCATTGCTATCCTTTATTTACAGAATGTATTTTTAAATCCGTATTTATTCAATTCAATTTTTCAATTAAGAGGTTTTGATATTATGAACTCGACTAATTATGTCAATTTATAACAAGCCATAACTGTATGTGCCAATGATGGAGGTGAAATGGAGGTGGAGGCGAAGTCGAGAAGTAGGAAATGACTAAAGAATATCAGTGTTAGCCTACATTGAAGCTGAGCTAGTAGAACGATCCATTACATGGTTATCTCAGGCTTTAACATAAAGCCTTTGTCGTACCTATGTCACCAACAATAATCGCAGGTTTCCCATCTCTTATATAAAAGGGCCCTTATACCATTCAAAGAAGCCAGCTGAAATCGACAGGCGGCAAAGCGAATCGGAGTCTTTGTAATATTTCACGACAAAAAAAAAGTTTTTTTCCTTTATTTATGGCCTGACCACGAAAATAAAGTGTTCGAATATTTCGAATCGAAAGGTTTCCCAAAAGTTATGGTGATTGGGTTTTACATAAGTTATTTCCCATCTTTTTAGGATGGTGTAAGTTGGATTTGTGTTTAAAGTTTTTCAAGACATCTTGATTATGAAGTTTCGTCCTTTTCTTACCTGATTTGTAACTAGGGAAGGCGATATATTTAAATCAATAACGAGAATGTTTTTTTTTTTTAATTATGTCGTTTCTCATGTCATGCGGATGAATGAGGAAAATGTTGAGTAAGAACGTAGATAGCTATATGAGTAAAAGATGACTAAAAAAACGATGAATGGGCTGATGAAGGACGATATGGCTGGAAAGATGACTGCCGAGATGACGAGAAGTATGGAAGAAGAAGACATGCTGCGCCTGCCACAAATAAACTGGAATAAGGGCAGGAGAATGCTGATGATTTCTCAAGTAACAGCAAGTAATAGTATCACTTGTAGTTATCATTTTTCGCTAACACTATTTCAGACTGCCATAGCAATTGAAAAAGTCTTGTGTAAGTAATATTTATGGGCCTCGTTGAAATCTCCCACAGCACCTATCAATCAATGAAGTGACTCTGTCATACTTCCGCTGCATCCAACCTGCATGTAGCATTTTTCCAAAATATGATATAGACATAATTATTTCCGAGCATTACTTATCTTTATAAAACCAACAGCCCTATTTACATTACCAAATAAACTGCATACCCCAACATGTTGCTCTGCCTGACCTCCAAACCATTCGGCATGAAGCTATTCAGTCCACCGGTCACACTGCAACCGCGGCATGTATTAGGTTCACACAGGCATCCCATCAAAACCGCATGACGTCACTGTGCCTGCCTTGCTAGTTTAGATTCAGCGTAGATTGGACTGTTACAGCAAAGTTACCTTTTTTTGCAATTTGCAATAATTATTTCATGAAAAAGTCATTCAATCGGGTTAAATGAACTAGAGAGTTGTATTGATGAATTTAATGATTATAATCCTGTAACTACATACGTGTTACTTGCGCAACTCATAGTTCATCAACATACAACCTGACAATGACCTGCAAATTGAGAGAAACTTAAAAAAATTGAATTTCGCGGGCTACCCCGTCGCTTCCACCTTAAGGTGCTCTTTTCCGGGCGGCGAGTAATGGGCGACTCGCTGTCCGACGATGGACCATGCCCGGGTCGACGGCGCGTTGTGTTCCACGCGCGCCTCAAAGAGTGTAAGCATAATGACGGGGCCCCCCTCTAGAGGGCCAAAGCCTGCCGGGGTCGCGGGACTTATAGAATTACCGTGACCCTGGATCATAAAGGGCTATTGAAGGATACCGTGGATTTTAGTCAGTACAAGTCTGACAGTCCCTCCCGCTCTGCCCTGGGTGGGAGGACTCATTTGATGATGTTACCACGATAAAAAAAAAAGGTGCTCTTATCAGTTCAGATTTGAGCATTACATTAGTGAGTGAGAAGATCCGAACATTAAACATGTTTCTGTACAAAATCTAACCTTGGATCGTTACATTACAGACATGGGGAGTGTGTCCGGAAGCGTCTATTTCGTCATAATGTTCAAAATCCAATCTTAGCTTGTTACATTACAGGCAAATGCTCAGTTAAAGGAGCGCCTTTTGCTAGTTTAGATAACGCCTGTCAAAGATGTACAGATGACAGCCAGGACCAACGGCTTAACGTGCTTTCCGAGGAGTAAACTCCAGAATGTTATGGGTGGTCACCTATCTACGGACCTGCCTAGGCAAGCTTAACCTAAAGATCTACCCGAGCGGCTGTTATTATTTAGCCACGAGCTCCTCACAAATACGCTATTATATCAAAAAATATCTGTTCTACTTCCAAGTAACAAAAAAACATTAGCTGAAACACAAACAATTTCCAAATTACAAATGAACAGACTTAAGTTAAGAAGACTACTTTAGAAAGTTGTTCTGTTTGTTTGTTTCAAACAAAAATACTTTTCACGCTCCTGGCCCAAATTAGCTGAGTTAATTTACCTTTTGACCTCTAAGACTGATTAAATCGTGAAGATCCAGTGTTTGTTTTGCGTTGCCTTTCCTTGCTCGCTTTTTTAACCGCCTTCTCAAAAGGAGAAGGTTCTATGTCCGTATGTATGTTATTTTTTTACTTATTAACAGCCGTAACTCCGTTGTTTGTGAACCGATTTTAATGAAAAACTTTTCGAGTGACAGTTCTATGACAGATAGAGGTCATTAACGTTCCTATTCTTATTTTCAACGCGTTATACTTATTGATTTCGAAGTATTTTGAAAATCACAGTCTGTATCTATCGATACACGAGAAATTGTTAAATCAAGTGCGTTTACGTATCCGAAAAAACGAATACCTACATTCAATACATTTACAGTTTCAGTGTAATTATTTATTCCAAATAGGTTTCCAATAGCATTCTACGAATAGTAAAGGGAAACAACGCAATTTCAATCAGTAATTTAATTAAAAACCCGAATTAATCCGAAGCCTCAATACCTACCAATAATTATACCCTCTCTACTTACCACTTATTACATACACATCAACTTATTAAACACTATTAATTAATCAAATTAACATTGCATCGCTGGAAAATTAACTCAAAAAAAAAACCCAAAAAACTCAAAATTAAATTTTTAGTTAAACGGACAATAATGTTAATGTAGCGGCACTTGGGGGAGGCCTTTGTCCAGCAGTGGACGTCTTTCGGCTGAAATGATGATGATGATGATGATGATGATGAAACGAACTAAATGGAAGTTATGCCCAAATGTAAAATTTTATCACAAATCAAAATACGTTTTCGATTCGCTTTGATTACCATGCAAATTGCATTTTGTTGAACTAATCTGTTATTATAATAGTTTCATTTATTATGTAGTTATTTTAAAGGAGTTTACAGGCTTTGAAACTTACTGAGCTACATAAATTTCAGTTTGAAATAGACGTAATAGTAATACCTTATCCAATTTACTGAAACAATGTTTGCGTAATGTGTGTGTTTGTGTATGTTTTTTGGTGTGTGTGTTTGAGTGTGTGTTGGTATATGTGTTTGAATGTGTGTATGACTTGTGTGTATGCCGTGTGTTTTGTGTGTGTGTGTTAAAATTAAACGTTTTGTTTTATTTAGGTAAGATTAGTACGTAGATTTATTAGTAAGCAAGCAGTGATAGCCTAGTGGTGTGACCGTCGGACTAACAAGTCATAGGTCTCAAGTTCGAACCCAAGACACTCACCTCTGATTTTTCAGATTCATATGCGTATTGTTGAATTATCACTTGCTTCGGTGAAGGATAACATTGTGAGGAAACGAGCATACCTGAGAGATATTTCTCGACGGCATGTAAAGCCAAGTCAGGCCCATCGGCGGCATAAAAACTCTGACACCAGGTTAGGCATTAACCACACGATGACGAAGAAGTACGCAGAAACTCATCATCATCAACAAATTATCACAGTTCAACGCAAAATAATGTACAACATCGCCTGTACCATTGCTTTCAACCAAATAGGCAGGGCATAGTGATAAAATGAGAAACATACCATAACAAACAGCACGACGATCGATCAAGCTATACAAAACCAAATTAAACTGATCTCTAATCGTACGGAAAGCTAATACAAAGCGAGGTTTTGTTATTCTGGATATGTATAACTTGATGTGTGGCCGTGTGTGCGTTACCCGCAAGGTTAGGCGGAGATGAACCTATAGCACACCACACTTGGGCACTTACGAGTATGTTAAAGTCCTATGTATGACAGCATAATGGCAATACGTTTGCTCCAGACTCAGGGTTTCTACTGGAAAAATTACAAGTGGATACGCCCTGGACAGCAGAGGAATGAGACAATGTAGTGAAGAAAATGTTAAGTATAAATGTAAGAGTAGAGGAAGACCAAAGAAGCGATGGATGGACTGTGTGAAGGATGATATGGCTAGAAAGGAGGTGACTGCTGAGATGACGAAGTAATAGAGAAGTATGGAAGAAGAAGACATGCTGCGCCGACCACAAATAAGCTGGGATAAGAGCAGGGGAATGATGATACGCCCTGGGCAGTCAGCATCGATGTCCGGCCACAGTATAATTCATTTTATTTTCAAATAATTCACGGTTATACGATGGTATTAAGATCTCTGCTATAAAAACATTAACCCTCCTTTTGTGTCAGTCGGGGAAAAACTAAGTTATTTTCGTTTCTAATTTACGAAAAAAAAATTGTGTGAAAAAATGAAAGCACTTTTCATTGCTGAAATGGGCCGTTAATAGATGAGGAAGATGAAGATTAATGTAACCAGTAAAAGCTGTTTATTGTTGTTCTATAAAAGTCTTTATGCCGTTTTGCCGTGAATTTATATCGAGTTCTCGTAGTGCGCATAGCAAAAGACTAAGAAATAGGGTAGACAGATTTGTCTGCACCTAATAATTAATTTACCATCCAGCCGCATTCTGCAGTCATCCCATGATCATGGCACTTGCAGCAGCGTTGCAATATCGGGAGCTCACAATAATTGAAAAACACGGAATACATCCCGTAAATGACAGTGTTAGTTTAGTTATAAACCGAGGAATCTTAAAATAGTGTTAGTACGGGCATTAGTCATTAGTACGGACATAAAATGAGTCGCAAGCGCGCCAGTGGTGGCGTCACGCTGCCTATTTACCAGTCTACCCACAACACAGCGTGTTTCTACAGAGCCCTGATGTACAGCTCGAGGCGAGGACGACAGTCAATGTCTGATCGCGGAGGAGTTAAGACGTCTTGGAACTGTACTTGATTCATTGTGCCCCGTCTTATTGTTTTAAGTTGTAATTTCAAGTAAGGAGATCGGGCAATCTTCTATAGACTCTGGTCCAAGAAGCTTTGTTGATTCTAGGATACACAAAACACTTGTTGTGTTTGATGCTTTTCAATTACCAAAGCTCATAGAAATCGCTTGAAAAAAAAGGGTATAAATAGTACTTTTAGTAAATCGAATTCTTCATTTTTATTAAAAAAGCAATACAAGGTAGTATAGGTAGTATGAAGCCCTCAACACTTCATCACTGATAAACATAAGCGTAACCTTCACGACCATAATCCTTAGAGGGGCAAGCAGACAAGTTTCATCGTTTGCCGAAGTTCGTCGCATTAGTTATTATGAGTTGAAAACGATCTGTTTGCTAAATCCTGGAGACAAAATCTTCACGACTTTAATCCTTAAAGGAGTAAGCAGACATGTTTCATCGGATGCTGAAGTTCACAGTTGGTCGCAGTAGTTGTCATGTGATGAAAGCGACCCTTTACCAAATCCTTGATACAGCAAAAACCTTAGAGCTGCTTGAGAGTAATCTTACAGGACAGTTGTCCGCACAACCTAAGGGGCCTTAAACAAATGATTCGACTATTAACTATATGCAATAGAGTCGAGGAAATGCACAGGATGGCACTACTTCTTCTTGATGACGTGCCTAGACCAAAGTCCATAATAAAGACATTATTATGTGCGCAATGGTACATTTACCGGTAACGCACGTACAGTAATAATCACCGACGCTCCTTATATCTATTGAATTAGAAGATTTTGTTTTCACTAATTGTGCATTATGGCATTTAATTTTTTTTGTCCCGGCGCTGATTTGCTTATATTCTTAACAAAGAATAACCCTCTTCTAACAAGCTTTAAAATGATGTGTGTCTGAATCACCGACGCTCCTTGTATCTCTTGAATTAGAAGATTTTGTTTCACTAATTGTGCATTATGGCGTTTAACTTTTTTCTCCCGGCGCTGATTTGCTTATATTCTTAACAAAGAATAACCCTCTTCTAACAAGCTTTAAAATGATGTGTGTCTGAATCACCGACGCTCTTTGTATCTCTTGAATTAGAAGATTTTGTTTTCACTAATTGTGCATTATGGCGTTTAACTTTTTTCTCCCGGCGCTGATTTGCTTATATTCTTAACAAAGAATAACCCTCTTCTAACAAGCTTTAAAATGATGTGCGTCTGAATCTCCGACGCTCCTTGTATCTCTTGAATTAGGAGATTTTGTTATCTGTATTATACATAATGGTCTATAACTTTTTTCTTCCGGCGGTGATTTGCTTATGTTCTTAACAAAGAATAACCCTCTTCTAACAAGCTTTAAAATGATATGTGTCTGAATCACCGACGCTCCTTGTATCTATTGAATTAGAAGATTTTGTTTTCACTAATTGTGCATTATGGCGTTTAACTTTTTTCTCCCGGCGCTGATTTGCTTATATTCTTAACAAAGAATAACCCTCTTCTAACAAGCTTTAAAATGATGTGCGTCTGAATCACCGACACTCCTTGTATCTCTTGAATTAGGAGATTTTGTTATCTGTATTATACATAATGGTCTATAACTTTTTTCTCCCGGCGGTGATTTGCTTATGTTCTTAACAAAGAATTACCCTCTTCTAACAAGCTTTAAAATGATATGTGTCTGAATCACTGAGGCTCCTTGTATCTCTTGAATTAGAAGATTTTGTTTTCACTAATTGTGCATTATGGCGTTTAACTTTTTTCTCCCTGCGCCGATTTGCTTATGTTCTTAACAAAGAAATACCCTATTTTAACAAGCTATAAAATGATGTAAGTCTGAATCACCGACGCTCCTTGTATCTCTTGAATTAGAAGATTTTGTTTTCACTAATTGTGCATTATGGCGTTTAACTTTTTTCTCCCGGCGCTGAATTGCTTATATTCTTAACAAAGAATAACCCTCTTCTAACAAGCTTTATAATGATGTGTGTCTGAATCACCGACGCTCCTTGTATCTCTTGAGTTAGAAGATTTTGTTATCTGTATTATACATAATGGTCTATAACTTTTTTCTCCCGGCGGCGATTTGCTTATGTTCTTAACAAAGAATAACCTTCTTCTAATAAGCTTTAAAATGATATGTGTCTGAATCACCGACGCTCCTTGTATCTCTTTAATTAGAAGATTTTGTTTTCACTAATTGTGCATTATGGCGTTTAACTTTTTCTCCCGGCGCCGATTTGCTTATGTTCTTAACAAAGAATAACTGTCTTCTAACAACCTTTAAAATGATGTATGTCTTAATCACCGACGGTGTTTGTAATTAATGCCATCGTTGATTATATAGTTCATTTTAAATGATCAATAACTTTTTTCTCCATAGAGGAATTTTTTTGACGCCATAACAAAAAATGATGCTCTTGACATCAGCTTAAAGAAAATATAAGTCTAGTTCACCGACGCTACTTGGACCGCTTCGGCCCGATCTCCTTTGTTAATTTAATAGAAACAATGTATCGCACCCAGTGTATTTTTGTTGCACGAAACCCATCGTCTGCCCACATGACGCACGAGTCTAACGGAATGAATCCTGACATATCCGACATACATATTATTTGGCTTATTATTTACTATATTTAAATCATCCCTTCTCAAAAAAACTGTAAGAAATGAGCTTATACAAGGTGTAAGCTGACCCTTCACGAAGCCGTCAACCAAGCATTCTGTACAAAAAACTAAGTAACTCTATGCAAAAGTAATTGCTGGGAAACAACTTTTTTTTGAAAATTCACGGTTTACGGTAGGACACAATGCTGCAATACAATGTAACGTACTCAAAACATTGTGCTGATAGATGCATTGAATACTACAGGGACAATGGAGGTATTTAAACTAAAGTAATTACATTTAAAACATTGTATTGTAGGGATGAGCAAAACAAAAAAATAAAATTATTGTATTGATGGGGAGAACAAGTATCTTTAAGCTTCGTTAAGGGTCTTTTCATGCCAAGTAATTAAATGAACCTCGTCGAAGTAGTAGTCTATAAGCTACCAAAATGCTTGTTGTATTTCGATAGCTCGTTGGAGAAATACGAATCGCTTCGAAAGCCTGTTGCTTGTCTAGTCCGTCTGTTGTGTATTACAATAAAATATTATCCCTTTAATAACTCACAATCAGTTTCAAATACCGTTAATTACCGGTTCTAATACTAAAACACCAACGACCGATCTAATTTAAACCCATAAAACAAATTAACATCTTAAAACAAACATCAAAGTATCATTACAATGTCGACTCCACAGTAATAATCTACACTTTGACATGATCTACTTAATGAAGTCTCCACATAAACTTGACGTATGAAACGACTTAAAATCTCCTAAGTATGCTCGCTGAAACACCAGTGTTTTATCACGCACCATAAAAGGGGCTTAAGGCAACGTCTGAGGGCCTCTTTAGACTCATTGTTGATCTGACGGCATCAATTTGGAGATCAACGTTTAGTTCAACAAATGAATTTTGGTAATTTTCTCGAGTAATTCTCGTTTATGTTCTGTAGATTTTAAACTAAGGCAAGTGGCTCATTCTGTGGGATTTATAAAAAACCGTATTTTCTATGTACTCTTTAAAATTTGTTGTGTTTTGAAGACTTCAGCAATCCCGTTTAAAGCGGTTATGCGGTGCTAACAGACAACAAATACCCAACCATATCCAAATCGAAACTTCGGACTCCGGGTTTAAATAGTCTCACCTTCTAATTACTAAAATCTAGGATTATAGAATTTAAGCATGTCAAACTAAAGGACGACCGCTTTAATGAGTCCTCGCGAAGGTATCAATTTAAATGGAATATTCAGAAGGTTCATCACGTATTGGTTTAAAAAGCATCGTAATGGTAATACGATACCCCTTGGTTAGACTGGTTGTCAGACTTTCGGACCACTGACTACTTGTAACGACTGTCAAAGATGTTCTAATGACAGCCTGGACCAACGGCTTGACGTGCTTTCAGAGGTACGGAGGAAACACGGTATATAATGGGCAGTCACCCATCCACGGAAAAACCTAGGCAAGGTGGGTTTAACCTAAAGATCGACACGAGCGGCTGTTATTAATTGGCCACGGGCTCCTTTTTGTTAGATAATTTACGCAAGTATCTGTTAAATATTGCAAATCGCAAAACTTATACAGTAATTTACGGGACATCTTCCGTGATTGTTCATTATTTTGATATCCCGTAAGTGACAGTATAAGTTTAGTTGTAAACCGTGAAAGCTTAAAACAGTGATTGGAAATCGCGTTACGGAACTCAAATGGAGTTGGGCAGGTCGCGGGACTCATAGAATTACCGTGACCTTGGAACATAAAGGGCTATTGAAGGACACCGTGGATTTTAGTCAGTATAAGTCTGACAGTCCCTCCCGCTCTGCCCTGGATGGGAGGACTCATTTGATGATGTTACAACGGTAAAAAAAAAAAAAAAAAAAATTGAGTTGGGCAGGAGACCTGGCAAGGTGCAATGATGACAGGTGGACTAAGGCTGTCACCGATTGCGTCCAAGAACGGGGAAAGTAAATGTGGATCGTCAGGCGGTGAGATGGGCAGACGATACAGTTGCCATCGGGAGAAAACCCTGGATGAGACTGGCACTGGAACGTGGAGATTGGCAGAAGAAAAGAGAGGCCTATACCAAGCAGTGGGTGATGGTGGATGTTGAAAGAAAGAAACAAAGAAAGAAAGAATAAAGTTTATTTGACGAACGACGTTTTTGTTTTGTTTTTTTGTTCGTTTTTTGTTTTTGTTTGTTTGTTGGAGGATGATGATGACCATTCGGTCTGACCGGACCTTAACAGTCTCTGACTGATCACTATAAACATGATGATTGGACGTTCAGCTGAGCGATTTGATAATCCCATACACGGATTGCTTCCTTTGACGTCGGCCTGAACTAGGTTGCGTTATACTCTTGGGAAATTACAGGGAGCCTAATAGTCGTATATTTTGAGACAGGACTAGAAATTAGGTAGAACAGAATTAGGTACTTCACGAAAAAAAGTCTCTGCCTCGTTGGTGTAGTAGTCGCAAGCGCAACTGCTGAGTATGAGGCCTGGGTTCGATTCCCAGGTCGGGCAAAGTGTTATTGGGCTTTTCGATCAGGAATTTCTTAGTATCAGCCAGGTAGTCTGGATATGTGCCCGGTTGATGGTAATAGGCTCACCTATTTACATGGAACTTGTTTTGAACATACCTGGCAAAAATATGTGGGGGGTTCTATTAGTACACCTGTGCCTAACTTTTCAGAGATTACAGATATGATTTAATGTTGAAGATGACGAATAAAAATATTTACAACATAAAAATTTCAAGACACGGTAATGACTGTAGTCTTATTTAGCTAACGTTACATCTATACTAATATTATAAAGCTGAAGAGTTTGTTTGGCTGAACGCGCTAAACTCAAGAACTACTGCTTCAAATTGAAAAATTATTTTAGTGCTAGATAGCCCATTTATCGAGGAAGGCTATAGGCTATATTATCACGCTAATAACTTAGGTGGGTGAGCAATATTGCTTTATATCCATATTCTTCAGCTCTTTGACAACAGTTTGACAACTGACAACTGTCATGGCATGCATTAGAAAAGAACAGCTATTTTAGACCATTTGTCACCGAAGTAAGTAGCCCGAAGGTGTCAGCGGCCGCCCTGTGAACAGTGGTTTGCAAGTTCGAGCCTCAGCTAATTTATTTTGTTTTTGTATTTATTTAGATTTTTTTAATACTGTAAGCATGGTGCAAGTTCGATCCCCAGCCGCACTCACTTTCACTTTTCGTAAATAGGTATGTTAATTTTTTTTAAACCTTTAAGATTTCCAAATCATTACCAAATAGTGTTATTCATACTTTTAGTTTTTTTTAACCATTCAAACGATGTTTCATTGTAATCGGTGCTCTCTATCATAAGATAGTCTGAGTGTCTCCGGGTATTTTTTTGGTAAAACATCATGCGTGTGTAAATTATAAAACCCATGTGGTTAGATTCAATGCACACATATTGTGCATAACTTAGAGAAGGTTTAAGGTTTCGTTTCATTGTAATCGGTGCTCTCTATCAAAAGATGTATGAATTTAAAGTGTTCAAGAAGAACTTATCATAATTATATATGTAACATGCAACGACATCTTTTGAACCAAAATGGTACTAATGAATAAAATGTGCTCACAAGATAACTTTTAAATCATTACTATTAATACTAACGGTATATTTACCATGTAAAAACTAAAAAACAGAACTCAACTCATAAAAAACAGTAAACATGGTAAATATCCCGTTAGTATTAATAGTAATGTTAGTGACCATGATAGTTTAAAACTTTTAAATCGACTGGCCAGTTTTTTTTTAAGTTACGATAGCAAAAGGTACTCTAGATTAAACTTAACTAGAGTATGACTTCTATCGAAGGTCTGACGAAGGAGACAAAAGGCAATTGCAAGTGGTCCTTAAGAGTTTATAGCATCTATATCGTGTTTGGGCTCACTTTATGCATCTTGATGAGAACTTTAGACCTAGCTGGAGTATGGCTGTCATCGACGGTCTAACGATGGAGACAGAAGGCAGTTGCAAGAGGTCCTCAACAGTTTTACAGCAGCTATATTGTTATTGGGCTCATTTCATGCATCTGGATGAGAATTTTAAACCTAGCTGGAGTAAGACTGACATTGACAGTCTAACGATGGAGACGGAAGGCAGTTGCAACAGGTCCTCAACAGTATACAGCAGCTATATTGTTATTGGGCTCATTTCATGCACCTTGGTGAGAACTTTAGACCTGCCTGGACTATGGGTGTCATCGACAGTCTAACGTTGGAGATGGACGGCAGTTGAAAGAGGTCCTCAACAGTTTACAGCAGCTATAATGTTATGGGCTCATTTCGAACACCTTGATGAGAACTTTAGACCTAGCTGTAGAGTATGACTGTCATAGAAGGTTTGACGATGGACACGGAAGGCAGTCGCAAGAGGTCCTCAACAGTTAACAGCATCTATATCGTGTTTGGGCTCATTTCATGCATATTGATGAGAACTTTAGACCTAGCTGGACTATGACTGTCATCGATGGTCTAACAAAGGAGGCACAAGGCAGCTGCAATAGGCCCTCAACAGTTTACAGCAGCTATATTGTTATTGGGCTCATTTCATGCACCTGGGTGAGAATTTTAGACCTAGCTGGAGTATGACTGTCATCGACAGTCTAACGATGGAGACGGACGGCAGATGAAAGAGGTCCTCAACAGTTTACAGCAGCTATATTGTTATTGGGCTCATTTCAAACACCTTGATGAGAGCTTTAGACCTAGCTGTGGAGTTTGACTGTCATAGAAGGTCTGACGATGGAGACGGAAGGCAGTCGCAAGAGGTCCTCAACAGTTTACAGCATCTATATCGTGTTTGGGCTCATTTCATGCATATTGATGAGAACTTTAGACCTAGCTGGACTATGACTGTTATCGATGGTCTAACGATGGAGACGCAAGGCAGTTCTAAGAGGTCCTCAACGGATTACAGCAGCTATATTGTTATTGGGCTCATTTCATGCACCTTGATGAGAATTTTAGACCTAGCTGGAGTAAGACTGTCATCGACGGTCTAACGATGGAGACGGACGGCAGTTGCAAGAGGTCCTCAACAGTTTACAGCAGCTATATTGTTATTGGGCTCATTTCATGCACCTTGGTGAAAACTTTAGACCTGCCTGGAGTATGACTGGCATCGACAGTCTAACGATGAAAACGTGAGGCTGTCGAGGGAAGCCCTTATTTGAGAAAAACATAAGTAGAATGTTTTAGCGATTAATTAAATTATTTCCGAGAAGTTAAATAGTTACCTACTTGAATCTATACTAATAATATAAAGCTCAAGAGTTTGTTTGTTGGTTTGGTTGAACGTGCTAATTTCAAGAACTACTGGATAGTCTATTTATCGAGGAAGGCTATAGGTTATATAACATCACGCTATAACTAATAGGAGCGGAGCATCAATGAAAAATGTTGCACAAACGGGGAAAATATATTCCGTTTGAAAGCTACCGTTGCGTGCGCTGCGTAAACTGTTAAAGTTACGCAACAATCATGTATGACGGAAATGAAATTTCTTAAAAGTTCTAAAAAAATACGTGATAGCATATGTCTATATTTTAAGGTTGACTCGCATTATTTGTGAAGGTGTTTTTGTGAACATAGTATTAATTTATCCTTATCCAAATAAATACGTTATTCATCTCAAGTATTTAATTTTGAACGAAATTGCTCTTACATCATTTGATTTCAATGAATATCTTAGGAGATATCACAGTTTTAAAATAACTCCGCAGCGAATTAATTATCAGGTACCGCGCGCGCATTTTCATAATGTGGAATGATGGGTGTGATGTGATAGAATTGTACTATAGGTGCCTACGACCCACTCTCTCTAACCCTCTCTCTCTCTTATGTGACGCAGACGAAGTTGCGCGGGTCTGCTAGTCTTATATAAAATTTTCGTGTCACAATGTTAGTAACCATACTCCTCCGAAACGGCTTCACCGATTTTTATGAAATTTTATATGCATATTCAGTAGGTCTGAGAATCGGCTACTATCTATTTTTCATACCGCTAAGGTAGGTAGGGTAGGTGGTAGGGTGGGGTAGTTAGGTAAGGTAGGTAGCTAGGGTAGGTTAAAAAAGGTGCATTGCTACGCATGCCGGGCACAGCTAGTTTTAATCTAAAATATGTTATTACTACACGTGTTTTACCTACCCCAAAATGGAGTTTTCATTACCCAATAAAAATTCATGAAAATAAAGATTTTAATCTACTCATATCTTCCGTCTCAATAATATACGAAGCTTTTTGGAACAATGTTATAGCTAATAAACTCGAAATAATGGTAGAGGATTATGTGGGCTGTAAAAAGTACACGTCTTACAATAATACTCATGTAATAAATGTTCGTTACATAAGTATGTAATAAGTTACGATGGTGTGCAATCGAAATTTTAAAGTAGTAGTGTTTTTCTGAGAGGAGCTCGTGGCTAAATAATAACAGCCACACGGAGGCAATCTTTAGGCTAAGCCGCGCTTGCCTGGGTTGGTCTGTGGATGGGTGACCACCCATTACATACCGTGCTTTCCGAGGCACGGAGGAAACAAGCCGTTGGTCCCGACTGTCGTTTGTAGATCTTTGACAGTCGTTACAGTCCGACAGTGGCCCGAAAGTCTAACAACCAGTCTTACAAAGGGGTATCGTATTACCCAGTACTAACTGGGTTGTGGAGGTCAGACAGGCAGTTGCTCCATGTAAAATACTGGTATTATATTAGAATACATTTCTAACAACGAAACCTGTAGATAACTATTTGAACATAATTTCTTAGCCTAGACCAGTAAATCTCCATAAATATTAAATTACAATATTACTATTCAAATAATACTACAAAGTGTTATAATAAAGCAATTTAAATTTTCAGTAAACAAATTATATATTAACAATACAATGGAAACTGAAACAAATACAGACGTAAACAAATTTTCATCTCAAAATTTCATTTGAGACAGAATTCGAGCTAAGATTTATTTAGCCTATTCAAATTATGATTTAATTTTGAACAACAAGTCTAGAGAATATTATTACAAGAAAACTAACGAGCCAAGTATAAAGAGGTAATTTGTTATTTGATTTGCAGAAATACAGCAATTACTCAATACTAGAATTCCTTTTGTATTGTTGGTAGTATACGAATTAAATCATTAATTTGCTTGAATTTAGTATGGGTAAAAAACGTGAAGAGACATTTAACAACTGTTCTTTAAACCAGATCCCATCTTTTTTTTTTTTTTCGGTTGGGAAATCATCAAATGACCCCCCCATTCTGGGCGGAGCGGAAGGGAGTGTCAGACTTGTACTGACTAAAACCCATCCATGTTCCTTCTTTGCCCTTTGTGTTCCAGGGCCACGGTATCTCTTTCGAACAGTCCCGCAGCCCTGGCAGGCCCACCAGATCCCACCTTAAGACTGCGTTTCCACCAGCGATGAGCGAAGATGCGTAGCGAGCGATGTGTGTGAAACTGACCAATAACATCGCTCCTTTTTAACAGCTTGAGTTAATCTAGCTATGTGATTGGTTAGTTCCACACACATCCCTCGCTACGCATCTTCGCTCATCTCTGGTGGAAACGCAGCCTTAGAAGTGTGCAAATACATATCTGTTAAAATCAAAATGTTTTTTCGTTTTTCTATTAATGTCCCACTGCTTGGGAAAGGCCTCCCCTATATCTCACCAGGTACTTTTTTCGGGCGCCACCTCGAACCAACCATCGCAGCGCGTGTCCAGTTCATCTTGACACCTCTTTCTGGGCCGGCCTCGGCGACGACGTACAGTCATTCCCAAAAAGATGTAAACACGGACAAGAAGTCATTTCAATGTTGACAACCTTTGCTCCGTAACATTGTATCCATGGCATAGGTATAAAGTTTAATGTACAAGAGTGGTACATAAGCGGACTTAATGCCACAAGGTATTCTCTACCAGCTAACCTTTGGGTCAAATAGGACAGCATTGTGATAGAGTACAAGAAAATAAATAAGAAAAGTACCATTTTCCATTTTTTTTCACACGGCCTTAGCTAACACTTTTCTTATCACATGTACTATCACGCTCAAAAGTCCATTAGCATGCTAAGGATTACATTGCTATGAACTGTGCGAGCATGATACAGCAGTGTGTGTGCGTGTGCATGTAAGAGTGATAATAACTGTACGAGCCGGTAATGTTCATACCTAATAGTTTTAAACAGAACGTTATTTTTTTCTACTTACTAACCTATCACAGCTTCAACGTCTATAACAAATAAAAAACCCTAACGAGATTGATACGCACTTCGTAAGAGCTATCATCAAATTAGTTCTGCAGATCAGATGCGCGCAATAATAAAGAAGTTCGATTGGGCTGTCCTTGTATGCCCTATCTACCCTTGTAGGTCGAATAAGGTCATTACAGACGTCCTATTTACGGGCAGATTATGCTCAAGTTCAATAGTTTGATCTGAATTCTTGTTTTATGCTAAATGTTGAATGTGCAGCTGCTAATTCTCGTGGGAATTAAGTTTTGGATTTGAATGTAAATTTTTGGAATGCTAGTTTTATTTGAAGTAAATAACGTAGTGCTAGTGCATGTTAAATATCAATATTTCGATTGATTAACCTGAACTTTGGTATGAATGAAACGACAATGATATCAGATACAGCCATTATGTTTATGGGGCATGCGGTGCTAAACTGTAAGAAATTGTTACACTAACCTTAGATTATGGTAGACTAGTGTAAGCCCGCGGCTTCGCTCGCGTTAATTTAGAATTCGACAATCAATTCGGATTGTACTTTGCTTGTAGTTACATAATTCAATCATGATTCTAAAGACACGTGGCGCCATCTATCATCATAACAACGTTATTGTTGTTTTCCTCGGGAACAGCACTTTTTTCGGGATAAAAGGTACCGTATGTCCGTTTCTGTACACTTGACAATGTATATGAAAAATTTCAGGATGATCGGTTCAGAGGTTTAGGCGTGAAAAGGAAACAAACAAACAAACAAACAAACAAACTTACTTTCCGATTTATAATATTAGTAAGGAAGTAAGGACATTTGCTTTAAATATTTACAGTGTAAACAGTGGTTGGTTGGCCAATAAAGGAAAAATAAAAGAGAGATAAGAAATATGTATTTTTGCAATTTTCGGAAGATTTTTTAACGTCTTTTACCTCACCTTTTTTTGTTTTTTTGGATTGGAATCATCAAATGACCCCCCCCCACTCTGGGAGGAGCGGAAGGGAGTGTCAGAGTTGTACTGACTAGGACCTCTTGAAAGTAACAAATCAGTAAAGGGTCATGCGGTAAGTAATGAGACTAGTTTGCCTGTTAACAAAAGGCAAAATTTAGGGTATGCTTGTGTTTCAAGATAATAACGTCCCATTCTTGAAAGCCGAAAACAGAATACCTGCCGATTAATTTCGACCAATACAAGAAGTACCACTACCCAAATCACATTTCTGATGTTCCTTGATTTCGTGGGGTGAGGACCTGGTGATCTGTAATACAGGTTTATACCTAAAATAGACACCAGCTCCGCACATACACTTGACTGAAATTGCTTTTATTGTATTTTATTTCATTTTTATCGTTTAAGTCTTGTTTTTGTGTGAGAAATAAATATATTATTATTATTATTTAACACGGACATCATCATCATCATCATTCTCCAGCCCTTATCCCAATTTATTTGGAGTCGGCGCAGAATGTTCTTCTTCTTCCGTACTTCTCCATTACTCGTCGTCTTAGCAGTCACCTCCTTTCTTGCCATGTCATCCTTCACACAGTCCATCCATTGTTTCTTTGGTCTTCCTCAACTCTTGTACTCATCCACATTCATGAATGTGAATGAGTATAAGAATCATAATGTCGTCGGGTGAGCATGCTCACCTCACGGCATTAAGATGTCTTAACGCGGACGTTGGCTCCAAAACGCGACAACAAGTTTCCATTCCACCAAACGTTTTTCCAGCAGTATGGAAACCCTGGGTGGGTACCCAGGTCCCGATGTGTCCTAAATCATGTTGAGTTAGTGTCCTCCAAGGAGTACCGGGTACTTTACACTCTCTCATAAAATAGGAGTTTTGGAGTGAACAGTTGTCACCACAGGTCCCTAGTGGAGTTGAGTTGTGACTGTATTTTATTAGTTTTGTGTTTATTTTAAAGGGTTGTTTGCAAGTGTTGAGTATTCTATGTGATAATAGTGACGGAATAAATGAATTACAAGCTTCTTTTTTCTCTTTATCGTGGGGTTGGTGCCTAAACTGGTGTCAGAGTTTTTATGCCGCCCATGGCACTATGACTTTACATACTGATACTGTTAGCCTCTCTCAATGACTTCCAAATTCTTTGATCCAGGGTCAATGTGGACCACTGGTCGTCAGTTTTGTCCAGCTCGTCCCGCCATCTCCTGCGAGGTCTACTGCGTCGCCTTCTAGCTGTGGCAGGGCTTCACATCATGTTTATTTTGGCCCACAGCTGTCTGCCGCATGCCCGACGAGCTGTGATCACTTTACATGCTGTCAAAAAATATCTCTCAGGCATGCTGGCTTCCTCACGTTTTCGTTCACTAAACCAAGTGATCCTTATAAAATAAGCACATGAATGCGAAAAATCAGAGGTCTTGGGTTCGAAGTCGAGACCTATGACTTGGCAGTCCGATGGTTACACCACTAGGCTATCACTGCTATCAAGCTAGTATTCTCTATAGCCTAGGATTTGTAGAAAAAGTAAACCACTTTCATTCAATTAAGGTACTGGATTAAGGACTGGGATGTCACCAAAAACGATCACCATCAAGCCTTTTGCCAATTACGTTGTGGTCCGCTTCCAGTCAAGGAATATGTCGGCGCCTCACATATGCGTGGATAACCGCGAGGAGGGCGCGGGGCTCGGGGTACCGAACCCGGCTGCGCTAGCGCCGCAGCGCGCCCTACCACACACTGAGCTCACAGACGCCAGCCACTACGGGCATTTCTTTGTACGGTCTTCACATATTGATTAATGTTAATTGTGGTATTACACCTTTTTATACAGTCCACTAGTTTCTATTATAAAGTCCCAACCGAGTCTATTCACTGGTTGTAGCTGAATACCAGTATTTTACATGGAGCGATTGCCTATCTTACCTCCACAACCTAATTAGTTCTGGGTAATACGGTACCCAATGGAGCGTAGTATCCTTGGAGTTAAACTTACAGATCGTATAAGGAACTCGATACTGCGTTCCAAAACTCAAATTGCCGATGTGGGTCACACGGCTGCCAAGCTTAAATGGAACTGGGCTGGCCACATCTGTCGCATGCCGGAGGTGCTATGGGCTAAAATAATAACACAATGGGTCCCAAACAGCAGGAAACGGCAACGCGGCAGGCCCAAAAGGAGATGGCGGGACGAACTCGACATTTTTCAAAAAAATTGGCAAATAACAGCACTGGATAGGGATAAGTGGAAAGAGGGAAGGGAGGCCTTTGCCCTGCAGTGGGACACAAATGGCTGATAATAATAATAAATAAACTTAGTTAATTATTCAGTAACGTATACCTAAAATTAATCATAAATAACGTGAACTCAAATACGTCACACAAACTAAAACTAATGAGTATACAATCAGTCATCACATTTTGAGCCTAAATCAACACAAGCATTATGTATATAAATGTTGAGAACAAATATGTAGGTCGTAGTAAGGTTGAAATATTTTCGAAAATATATACAAGACCACAGATTATAATTGGTCAGAAGGCTCATTCGGTATCTATTAGGGCAGTGTATTAAGCAAAAATGCAAGATACCAATTTTAAAAGGATCAAAATCATAGGTCTCTTTAATTTCAAGAATAAGAGGCACGTTTCAAAGACTACCAATAAGAGGCCAACAATATACTATCAGGAACAAGGTAAGCCTTTTTATCGGCATCTAGATTTGAACCCAGTTGATGACAATGGGCTCGCATTTAGCAGTTACGTTTGAATCGCCAAGAACATAACTGCTAAATGTAAATGTGATATTTTCAGAACGTAGGTTTAGTAGATATGATAGCTGAGATGGGCGATTTATAGTCACAGCGGAGAGGCGACAGTTTTGCAGATATTCCATTTCGCCTGCTAAAGCAATGTAACCCTTTTAGCGTTCCAATAAGACTTGAACTTCTGTAACTTGCTACTTAGTGGTAAGCTTACGTCGTTAAAGTTTTAACCGTCACTATTTGGAAAGTCATGCCGATAGGGACAAACTTCAAACAAGTTATATTGACTTTAAAAGGTAGTATTTACTTAAGTTACCTACGGTTCAAGTTGACAGATTTACTTTGCTAACCCGGGATATCCCCGGGAAATTACTGTTTGAACTCTGTGAATAAGTAATAAGTACTTAAAATTTCCATAGCTTGCGTAAGGTATTATATTAAATAAATAAATAAAAATATTATCGATAGAAACGCAATATCGGTTATCCACGATAGGTTTAGCCCACAAATACCTACAATAACCTGAGATTGGCGACATGGTTCTGGTGAAGGAGGATGGTCTTCCACCCGCTAGATGGCTATATGGGGTTATTACAAATAAGCATCCAGGTTTAGACAAAATTACGACGCTTATCCATATGGAGGCCGGCAAACTTTTTAAAATTAGCAAGCTTATGGTTATCCCGACAACAAACACATGATGTATATAGTTGACACATGGAGCGATTTGACTGAACATTACGATTGTTCTGATGTTGTTTTATGATGATATTACCTAGGTAGTAATATTAAAATGAGGGTAATTATTGTTACTTTAAATTAAACATGGCGCCCTATTTTTTTTCCGTTTTGATACTTATACATATTTTTATTATTATTTTAGATCCTTTTGTTGTTTGTAAATAATGTATATACTGAATTCGATAGTTTACCTTAGTTTTGTGCACTTTCAGTGAAAATAAACAGCAATTTTAATTTAAAGGACGCTCTCTAAAAATAAAACATAACGTTCAGAGTTCGCTAAAACATTCTGGGCGCCCATGAGTTAAAACGTCAGATTTTAGATCAGCCCTGAATCGTGATAAAATGACGTCCTAGCGTGGAAAATATTCTCTACAAATACGCTGAACATATTTGTTTTTTCGCCAAGCAACTGAACTCAATTTGAACCACTGGGTGTATGTACAACTTCCAAAAACAATCATCAAGGAAATTAGTTAGGCACAACTAAGCTTCAACGAACCGCTCAGTAATTTGACCTGAATTCTCGTAGGGAACATCGCACAAGTACGTAGGTACATAGCCGGACTCCCGCACTATAACCTCCTTATACCCTTTGTCCCCCAAAAGCACGTTAAACCAGTTAATCCTAACGGCCCCAATTTTCATCGGCTTCCCTACTTTCCGGGATTCAGATCTGATTCTCGTGGGATGCTGGCATTCCCGAATTTTCGATGCTGACTGTCAGTAACTTGTAATTAGAAAGGGGTACCGTTTGGCTTAACGAAGGTGAAATAACGATTAGTGTTGTGGAAAATTGAACTGTTAAAATTTACAGGGTATGCTTTGAAACTTGACTGTTTAGTTAGTTAAACATCATTAAGGTTACATGATTGTGGAGTATCGATTTTTAGTCCTGTCTAGGTATGTCAAAAGGGCTTTAAAAAATTGCGTCATTATCTGCCTAGCCTTTTCCCAAATAATATATAAGGTCCCATTAAAATAGATGGACTAACTTTCAGAACTGTCACTTACGGGATATCTTCCGTGATTGTTCATTATTTTGAGCTCCCGATATTTCGGCGCTGTTGCAAGCGCCATGATCACGGATAAACTGAAGTTAAAAAAAATTTCATTCGAGAGGATGGCTTCAAATTGTCAAGTACGTGGAATCCAGTTTTGAGTAAGCTCAAAAGTAGCAGCCGGTTTCGTAATAAGGACTCCATAAAACCTGGTGATATTGTGAGTGTGTTTTGCCGTGACTTAGTGTCGAGTTCCAATAGTGCGCGTAGCAAAAGACAAAGAAAGAGGGTAGATAGATTTGTCTGCTCTTAACAATTTATTTTTCCATCCACCCGCATTCTCCAGTCAACTCGCGATCATGGCGCTTGCAACAGCGCCGAAATATCGGGAGCTCAAAATAATGAACAATCACGGAAGATATCCCGTAAGTGACAGTATAGTTGTAAACCGTGAAAGCTTGAAACAGTGTTTAACTTTCAGAAATTATTCAAACCACCGAAATAAGGACAATGGTAAAAAAATATAAGAAAAACGCATTAGATACTTACAAGAAAAAAAATCTGCTAACAAATACACTAAAAATGTTGGTTACCCAATGCCTAAACACATCCATGTCTTTGTTATGTCATAATTCTGATACTACGAAATATGCGAGTGCAAGTACCCATAATAGATGTGTTTATTTTAGAGTGCCGGCAATTTATTATTTTAAGTCAAAATAAAATCACTTTAATCAGAGTTTTGTTGTTTTTGTTTAGCTTTGGTTAGACGTACACTGTACGTACCGTACTGTACGTACACTGTGTTAAAATTAGTACATCTATTTTAATGGGACCTTACATTGTGTCGGCTACTGGATGTAGCTAATAAGACTAGTATTTTAGGACCGACCTCTACACCCCAGTTAGTTACTGGACAATACGATACCTCTTGCCAAGACTGGTTACCAGACTTTCGGGCTTACTACCCGCAACGACTGTCAAAGATCACCATAATTGTGTAAACAATCCAAAATGAACATCAATGTATACACAAAGATACCCTACATGTAAAGTAACCCGTCCAACGTGCTACTTATTGGTAAATAGGTCAATTAGCTAGTAACAGGACACTTTCAGTAAGGGGCGGTAATGTGATTGACCTGCGCTTACCAATACCGGGGGGGAACGTTTCAGCCTAGCGTATTTTGTCCCGCATATAAGCTCGTACCGGATAGCGCGTGTACAAGCGCGCCACATTATGCGCTTCAAAAAATCGAACGCGCGTATTCCACAGTTTTTGCTTGCTTAAAATGACAGCTGTCAGCAAAAGTGACAATTTATCTCGCGATACTCAATACTCAATTCTTTATTGCATTCCACAATGTAGGCTTAGGTGGTAGACATTTTTTAAAAGAAACAATCGAGAAGGGTCCTCGATTGTCGGGCACAGTTAAAGAAAGATAATAATTATTATTACTATTAATACTAATAACGGGATATTTACCATGTTTACTGTTTTCTATGAGTTCCCGATATTTCGGCGCTGTTGCAAGCACCATGATCACGGATAAATAAACACACATGACAAACATGACATGGTAAATATCCCGTTACTAGTATTAATAGTAATGTTAGTGACCATGATAGTTTAAAATAATTATTATTGTTGTTATTTTTTTTTTTTTTATTCGCTTGTACGAGCTTATATGCGTGTCAATGATTGTACGAGTACCACATGAGGCAAAAGGCGCGTGTATACGAAAATACGCTTATCTGAAACCGCCCTTATAGTACGTATTAAGTTATTTATTTTTATGCGTATGGGGTGTCAAAAACATTTTTGTTATGCCTACACTTATAAGGAAAATGTTCTACATTTTGTTTTTGTTCTGTCATCTTACCTACTTTCAAAGAATTGGACTGGCAAACAATCAAAGTTAGCACGAACATGGTAGCGATATGTGCTGTCAAAAATATGCATAATTATGGAAAAGCTTTCTTAGAGTTATCGAATTAGCGTTTAATCTGCATAATATTTTGCGCAGGACCAAAATTAAAATCCAGGTCGAACATTCCCTAATGTTTTTGGTACCGAATATTCTCCTACATAAATACGAAGACACCTTCTTAGCGTGTCAATGGCAAATTTTCGAAATATATTTGGCCCAAAATTCAGCTATGCAAACTCCGCCCGCTGATGCAGTCAAAAGAACGTCAAGTGCGCCGATATCAGGGCATGCAGCGCAAGATTGCAGGTGGGCCATTGTCTGTGGAGACACCCTGCATATAAACTTGAAATCTCAGCCGTCCACAAACCCCCATCTGAAGAGATTAACTTTGCTACGGCCGACTTGGGTTCGGAGTCTATTCAGAGATTTCCAAGTCGGCCACCACTGAATTAAATGAACACAGTATGAAACGATGCGGATCAATACTAAAACAATTGACTACCGTTTGTTGTTTATAACCCCGAAATGTGGTTTTGTGGTTATTGCAATCTGAACAAGCTACAACGCTATTTAATTGAATAGATTTACTGTGGAAACACGCAATGCCAACCTAATTAAATAAACATGCAATTAGTTCGAATTTGGTTTGTATAAATCTGTTAATACACTTGGAGTGTATTAACAGATTTATACGAACCAAATTAGTTTTAATTTACTCTGTTTAACAGAGTAAATAGAAACAGAGTTACACTTACTACTTGTAAATGTACTTATCCTACACACAATAGTTTTAATTGTGTCCATCACTGACTCGGATCGATTTTGAACTAAACAAGGCAAGGTCTTGTTTAGTTCAAAATAAAGCCGTTCAAAGATTTTATGGAAGGTATAGCTTGCAATAATATTAAGACTGCCATTGTACCCATAAATAAGATAACATATTGTTAAAGACTGCCTGCCTCGTTGGTCTAGTGGTCGCAATAGCGACTGCTGAGCATGAAGTCCTGGGTTCGATTCCCGCGTCGGGATAATCGTTATTGGGTTTTTCCATCAGGAATTTCTTAGCCACGGAGTCTGGATTTGTGGCCGGTTGATGGCAATGGCTCGCCCCTTATTACATGGGACTTAAACATAATTGGCGAAATGTGGGTGTACTATTAGGTACACCTTTGCCTAACCCTTTGGGATTACAGGCGTGATATTATGTATTTTGTTAAAGGTCATTTTTTTTAGTATAAAACATAGTACACTCTGTCCATACATATAAATCGGCGATTATTCAATGCATCCATCGACTTCACTTTTTATTTACCTATTCATATTTTGAATATTTATCTTTGCTACCGTACTCGTCATCCCACACAGTGTCCACAGATTCTCGTGAAACTATAAACTAAAAAAAAGTTAGAACCATAACGAATACAACACACGGTTTTAAATTCCACTCCCTATCTTTAATATTTAGACAGCTCGTTCGAAACGCGGAATTTACAAATACGTAAATGGAAAATCTAAAACCAACAAAAAAAGCATAGGAACATTGCAAACATAGATACAAAAATGCAAAACATGGACAGCAATCCTGCCGGTCTAATTTAAATAAAACAAATAATAAAAACCCTGTTCCAACAAGACTTGGAACAAGACGAACTCATTTCACGGTTTTTAATTTTCTGAACCCAAACTTAATTACACTCCGTTGCGTCCCAACACATTGCTTGCTCACTAACGCCATCTAGTAGATTTTGTTTGAACTTTTTAGGAAGATTGTTTTTCAGACTAAGGTCAGGCCACCTCTGTCCGTGGCCGTCGTAAAAGGCTACCTTTTGATGTTGTAATTACAGTAAATACAAAGTTCTCTTGTGGACGTTTCTAAATTGCATGTTTTCCTCTTCTATGATTAAACACTAGCTTCTGCCCGCGACTTATATATATCTGACGGGAACGTACCGAACAAACATAGTTACTTACCTTCATCCCCCTTTTTAACCCTTCGGGGGTAGAATTATCAAAAACGCTGATACACGTATAAATTAATTTTCAATCGTCAGCTTAAACACAAGACGGACTTTCATATAAACTTCCATCCCCTATTTTACCATCTTAGGGGTGGAATTCCCAAAAATCCTTTCTTAGTGGATACTTACTCTTCACAAAGAACTCACCCTCCAAGTTACATGTCTCTAGGACTAGCGGTTTGGGCTGTGTTTTGATATATCACCCAGTCAGTCAGTCAGTCAGTCAGTTAACCATTTTATAAATATAGATTCATGGTTGCATACTAGACAGGATTTAAAAAAAATACCCACATCTTGGCTAATTAACCTTACATATCGGGTCCAAAACCATCCTATCTTTCAAGCTGGAACTAACCTTACACATTCACCAAATTTCATTGAAAGTGGTTGGGTGGTTTCGGACAATAACGAATACGAATATTGTGACGGGTGATTTTTTTATATAAAAATACTAGCTGTTGCCCGCGCCCTTCGTCCGCGTTGAAATGAGCGGCGTGAAACATAACTACTTTACGACCTAATCTCATTCGTACCAAGCACACATTAAAAAAAAATTCATAAAAATCGGTCGAGCCGTTTCGGAGGTGTGCGACCACAAACACCGTGACATGTTTAAATAAAAGATATAACTTTACAAACATCTATCAGTTTCATGCAAAAATCTTAGAATACCTATATATATATATATTTATATATATAGAATTTCCATTGTTTTTAAAACAAAGTTAATGTTTCGATGAAATTAATAATATATTATTATATTATTTTTTTATTATAATTATTATATTCAGTAATTGAATTTTACACAGAATTGCTCTTCAATATTGTGCACTGTGCTGAGGTAATTCTCGATATTTCGTTAAAGCGTTGTCAACGTTAATTTAATTATATCAGAGAATTTTATTAATAGATGCGGCTTACTTTAATGGCGTAGATTTTAACAATGATTTATTTTAAAATGGCTAAATGGACGAAAAAGAGGTAACCTTAACACAATTAATGCAGCCCCGGATCTAGGAGGGGGCAAGCCGCATCGATCGATCTCAGACATATCTTGTCCTATCCTAATTAAAATATGTCCAACACGTCCATGTATTTTAAATATATAGGCTTAACAGAGAAAGAGCAGCGCTTGACCGGTCGTTGTGGCGTTCTTTGGAGGAGGCCTATGTCCATCAGTGAGCGTGTTATGGCTGAAATGTGATGATAAAGGTAAAAACATTGTCAGGCTGGAGCGGCATATTTCAGTTTTTGCCCCCCCCCCCCCCCTCGAAATAATTCAGGATCCGGGGCTGAATTAATGTCTACCCGAGGCAAAAATAGGTTTAAATTTTTCACAAATTGTTATAACATTTTTCTTCATAGACAACGATCGAATAGAATGACTACCTTCGTCTCAACACTTTTCAAACTGATTGACAATAAAATTACATGTTTTTTACGCTAGAGGTGCCTCATTGACGGGATTCGGCGACCTGTCTCAGCGGAAATTACCATCAGCGCGGGAGATACAGTGCACTAGTGTGTGCGCAGATACAGGTGCTCTCTAACAAATATGTATAAAATAATTTAGGAGTGTAACAAACATACAGCGCCATCTAATGTTACTTATCCAAAGCACAATGATGAACGGATCAATAACATAGGAGACAGCAAGTATATTATAGACAAGTGACGCCATCTACAATCTTCGTGTGTAAGAATTCGTAACTACAGCTACAGAGGACCACACAACGAAATTATGCACTCATTTAAACCGAAAACGCTTTATAAGCAGAGCTGTCTTCGAACAAATTGTCATTCACTAGCTAGAGGTTCTGAGCGCGGTAGCCACGCAGACAGCTCTGATTCTTAGTGTACCTAGTTCCTACTTAGATAGCCTAGTAGTCTCCAGGAACTAGACAGCTAGGGGAGGTCTGAAAGGCGATAGCCACGTAGGATTTCATCCCTCCACTTAGGGTTGCAGCCTGATATATAAATTATTGTAACTGTTGTAGAAGAGTATAATAAGCAAGTTGCCAATAAAATATCACCAAGTCAATGGGGCTTTAATTCCACCAACAGCAATCCTACAGGAGCTTTTAATACCTGTTTTTGGCTTCACGCCTTCTAAGAAATAACTGTCCCATTTGATTAAAACCTACTAGAACATTCCACGCAATCTCAACACAGTCAATTCACGTGATTACTTGCAAGCCACGAACAACTAATAAACAAAAACAGGATCCGAAAGGCGGCCGCAAAAGTTAGTGAGAACTTCAGTCGTAAACCGCAAGAACTTGAAATATAGCACTTACGTATTTTGTAGGTAGACATGGTTCTTGACTGATAGATCTTGGTACTGGAGGAATCCAGTAATGTTTTCTGACAATTTGGTCTGTTTTTGTAGTGGGAAATAAAATAATTAGTTTGTTTGCTTCATCCTTGAGAGCGGAGGAGGAGCTCGTGGCTAAATAATAGCCATTCGGATCAATCTTCAGGTTAAGCCGCGCTTGCCTAGGTTGGTCGAAGGATGGGTGACCACTCATTGCATACCGAGTCTCCTCCGTGCCTCGTTAAGCCATTGGTCATGGCTGTCATTTGAAGATCGTTGACAGTCGTTATAGGTAGTTAGTGGCCCGAAAGTCTGACAACCAGTCTTACCAAGGGGTATCTTATTACCCAGTACTAACTGGGTTGTGGAAGTCAGATAGGCTCTATGCAAAATACTGTTCTTCAGCTGCATCCGGTTAGACTGGAAGACGACCCCAACATAGTTGGGAAAAGGCTACGCAGATGATGATGCTTCATCTTTTGAGAATCAAGTTTTGATTGAATAGGTTGCTTGAGAGCTTTTAGGCAAGCTGGCAGCAGCGTTTCCGAGCGCATCGTCCCTTACCACAACATACGTAAATAATTGAATGATTTTTTTGCGATTCTATCAAAAATGATAGAAAATAAAATCTTTCATGAAATCCATTCGCTATTTGAGGCATGAGAACGTAAAACTCGCTTTGATGTGAAGGGTTTTTGTGTTGATGTACATTGTACACACGTTGATAGGCGCAAGTACTAAAAATAAGAATTCACGAATCGGATTTTGTGCCGACATTTTTATTGAAAATCAAACTAGTTTAAATACGTCATAGTCAGGCTGTTTTAGTATGTAGCGACACCACAGCGGGTTCTAATATTAATTGAAGTGTCCAGAGTTGACCTATGCGCTCGATAGATGGCGTTGACGTCGAGTTAGATCTCGCTATACCTCCGTAAGTATAAGTAGTCTAGGACATTTTTTTTTATTAAACCCTTTTAATATAAGTTTTTTAAAAAACTTATTTAAAAATAACAATTCTAGTAGATTTAGAGGCCAAAAGAACAAAAGTAGTATATTTTAAATAAAAAATAGAATTATGATCTTCTCTTTTGCTTCAGTGTCCAGATTAATTCTGGGTCTTTTAGGATCTGTCACTTCGTTTTCATTACTGTTAGCATCAACTGTTCGTTTCCTGCTTCCAGTGGCCGAAGAGGGTCCAGCATCAACTTCCATTGTTAGTTTCTTGATAATGTATCGTCGATATATTATAAAGCTGAAGAGTTTGTTTGGTTGAACGCGCTAATCTCAGGAACTGCTGGTTCGAATTGAAAAAATATTTTTGTGTTGGATAGTTCATTTATCGAGGAAGGCTACAGGCTATATAACATCACGCTACAACTCTTAGGAGCCGCGCAGCGTGTGACACCGCGGGGATCAGCTAGTGTATCGATAAGATGAGTCTGTTTATACGTGTTTTTTATGCAGCTAACACAGCAGTTAATGGTCCCAATGTTAAAGCCATAGCGGATCTCCTTTCAGGTTTGTAGGTGCCACCTAACTCCTTCTAACAACACATGGTGTGCAGGAGTTAGACCATATTGAGCAACATCTACATAATCAGTTATTCCACCTTTCTTTCCCACTGATATTCTCGAAACTCCTACTCTTATCTCGTCATAGCTCATTTTAAAAGCAGATGGAATATTAAACAAAGGATTGGCAATACCATACCAATGTTTGTTATCGGTTCTATTTGAGAGAGTGTAAGTTAGACCTAATTCAGTGGCCTTGTTTCTCATTATGTCTGTTACTTTCTTATAAGTAGTATTATAGTTTCTTCCTGCACTTGTTACTGTTGCTGTCAAACTTAGACTTGGGTGAGTAGTCATTCTGTAATTGACTACTTCCCTCAATATATTGTGGCCACCTTGCAAGATACTCATTATTTGATGGCTTACAGTTATATTACTCATCTCCAAACAAAGTTCTAGTTTGGTATACAAAGCTAGAGCGCTTTCTACAATGTACTTTAGGAAAGTAGCCAATTACAGAATAAGTAAAGTAAAAAAGTTTTACACAGGCCGTGGCTTGAATCCTGAACCTTGAGGATACTATCAAACATCCTCCAGTTGCTTCCATGTAAGATGCTATAATTTTACTTTGATAAATAACGTCTTGGACTTCGGCAATAATAAGTTAACCTTAAGCGATCGAGTTAGGACAATAAATGACGCAGACATAATTTATTATTATTGCACTTTACACCGACTTTTGTTTTTACTCCAGTTCAATTTATCTTCATCTTTCATAATATAGTTTTCCTATTAAGACCATTGTGAATTAAATTGATATTTTTTCACTTTCAATATTATGAGCATGTACCGACTTTAAAAAAAAAACATATTCAGAGTGAACTGACTGTTCTGAAATATGGACGCCAAACCTTAAAATTATAAAATCAGTCATATTTTAAGGTATCCGGCTCGAAGGACCAATTTATTTACTTTATGTTTCGAAGCAACTGTTTAGTAAAAATAATCTTTGTTATTTGGAATTAAGCTAAATTCTGCTTTGGGATTAAAGTTGCCATTTATTAGCAGACACCAAATTAATTAATGTCTGACCCTGGAATTACGAACATTTCTAGCCTTCCATGAACTGGACGAACGAACGAACGACGACAAACGTAGACTCCAGACAAATTAATTTCCCTACCCCTATTTAAGGAATTTCTACAGTGAAAACCAACAAATACAGTTCTTAACAAAATTGTTAACACAAGTACAAGCTATTTCACAAGTACAAGCTAGTCCTAAGCTGTGCATAGTCTAAGTAAAAAATACATCAAGTCCAATAAAATTGATTAAGTCTGGTGAAAAAACCTGTTTTGACTCCATAGATACATCCTGCCATGTGGGTTCTGATTGTTCTGATTAGAAGCGTATTATATATATTAGTGTTCATCGGACTATGTGTCCTTTTCAGCTGCCTTTATCAGCATCATCATTTCACCCGAAAGACGTCCACTGCTGGACATAGGCCTCCCCCAAGCCTCGCCACATTGACCGGTCCCGTGCGATTAGCATCCAACGGATCCCTGAAACCTTCACCAGGTTGCAACTTTGTGCTGCTTTAGATACTCAAAAATATTTTCTTTCTAATGTGCGCAGCAGTAGCGAAGGGTCAATTTTTGTAAGAGGTAAGCCGGAGTAGATATTTTATTTTATTTTTTATTTAACAATTTATGTATACACTAAATACAGAAAAGAAAACAGGAACAGAAAATAGTACAAAGGTGATGCTTATTTCTAAAGAAATCTCTATATCTTTTTATGAGATTTTATTATTTTTCTATAAAATTCTGTCTGCGCCAGTTTTCAAAGGGAAGCCGGTAGGAATCGACTTGTATGAAACCTTCGCCACTGGTGCGCAGTCTTAATTTCTACTTTAAACTATGATATATTTTCTACTTGTATAGTCGAGACCACTCGTCAGACGTATCTCTCTATATTAATATTAGATTTAAGAGTCGCTGACCGCAAAAGTGCGATGCACTAGAAATAACATTAGGGTTCTGAGTTATTTTAGACGTTGAGAAGGGTTTGCATACTTTAAGGGTTAAAGTATAACATACGAGTATGTTCTGTCAAATATTACGTGCTTTTACCTTTAAATTTAAGATACCTAAAATGATTAATACCCGTTTTGACTCAAACGATATCTAAAAAATAAATGAAAATGTTATTGTACTGTTAGAATTTCAACTCTTGCAAATGAAAACTTAACAATTCGTTTTCATTTTAGCATTAATGTAGGTGTTCCCTTGTCTTAGTGAAAACTCAATCTCTGGTTGACAGCTATAAACAACTGTCAATGCAATAAAAGACATTAGGTTTTAGCATTGACTTTTATGAGAGCACTAGCAGCTGTGACCTGCGGTTTCTCATTTTAGCTTTGCTCGGCTCTTAAGAGTCGCAGAGCAACGTGATGTTAAATACATTATAACCTGACTCTTGGACTATCACAATAATGTAAAAATGTTAACGTTTATTTTTCAAATCCGACTGGTAGGTCCAGAGATTAGCGCGATCAAAAAAAACAAACTCTTGACCTATATTACTTACTATATTTCCAAGGTTTTAAAAACTGCGTCTTCTTAAAATTTACGTCAATATACGTAGCAGGTAGCACCTACTATGTTCTTGACTAAAATTATCTCGTGATTTACCTGAAACAAAAACACAACACTAATTAGATATGATAATTAAAACAACTATAAGCTAATCTTCAATACTCAAACTCCCAAGTCATATTCACAATATAAAAGGTACTGTAACGTCCAGAATTTCGATGGATAAAGATACTGTAGTATCTTTATTTTATTAAAAACTTGAAGAGACTAACTATTGTTATAACATGGACTTCACTGTTTCATTTCTTAGATAAAAGTGACATCGCATAGAAAAGGACCATATCTTTTCCACAAAATTATTCTTAAATTCAAATTATTTTCAGTTACCGTGTGTGGAAGGCTTATCAATAAATAATCAGCCTGTATAATTCATGGTTAGTTGGAAGGTATACATCCTTACAGTACATCCGTAGAAAACAACCATAACTTTTCCACAAAATTATTGTTAAATTTTAATTAGTTTGAGTTACCGTATGCGGCTTATCAATAATCAGCCTGTATAATTTAACGTGGGTTGGAAGATATACATCCTAACACACAAGTTCTATCGCCGAATTCCGGATATTTGCATTTCCCTGCATACGATCATCATCATCATCATCATCATCATCATTTCAGCCGAAAGACGTCCACTGCTGGACATAGGCTGCATACGATGGGGCCTATTAATATGTCAGTAACATTCCACCAATACAAACGCTTGTTTTCAACACTTGAACACATTATAGGTCCTTTATAATATCGCTTTAGTCCTAATATAAACTCGTTCATTACTAACAAACGCCAAGTCAAAGCACATCAACAATAATTTAAAAATAAAAACACGTTTAAAAAGCAAAACTGAAAGCGAAACGGACGAAGCGTAAAACAAATTACTATGTGGAAATTGTAATAACTTTTATTTTTTTATTTTTACACACACTGGAAAAAGGTCGAATTGTTTGTGAGTTGACCCTTTTTTGTTATCCAGCTAATCCAGGAAAAAATACGTTTGTAACCCTGAATCATCGCCTGAAATCCTTTTGGTAGCTATTGAGATGGATGGGCAAAGGCGACTGTGTGAAATAAAACATAAAGTCGAAAGCCCTCTGATATATTTAATGGCTTCGGTATAAACTAGAAATAAGGTTTATATCTTCGGAAACTGGCCGATAGACTTTTCTGGCTAATATTTATTATATCATAAAAATCCTTGGGTTGTGTGGTCTGTTTGTTTAGTGGGAATGAAGTAGTTTAGAAGAAAAAGTATTTTATTCTAGCTTATGCCGTCGGCTTCGCTCGCGTGGAGTACGGCAATTGTCCCACGGGATCATACTACCGGGATAAAAAGTTTCCTATGTGTCAATCGAGGTTATAAACTATCTATGTTCCAAATTTCATCCAAATCTGTTCGGTAGTTTTTGCGTTAAAGATTAACAGACATCCATCCACCCATCGTCACAAACTTTCGCATGTATAATATTATTAGAACCTAAACTCAATTAAATCGAAATTGTTTGCTTTGGCTCGATATTGCTTATTTAAAGCCATTGTTAGTAGTAGATGATTATGCCATATGCTAGATTTGATGAAAAAATTGTGTGAACAATCAACCCAAAGTAATTAATTGCTTAAACCGTTACACAAGCCAGCCACAATGAAAAAGCCTTGACCAAACACTTTTCCAGAACAAAAATCGATAACAAGCCCGACCACTCAGAAATGAACCGAGCGAAATTTGTAACAGGCGTGCAAAAAGACCATCGCTATACGTAGGCACATAAAAGGTTCCAGCTGACCGCGTTAAGTACCTAAATCCGAGCGTCTGATAGGCCCAACGTATCGCCATCTGTGGCAACCGATCCCTTTCAAGGAGACTATGAGGATATCTTAAATCCTTTAATGTTCGATATCATTTGGGAAAATCCGTGGAAAAGCGCCGAATAATACAGACGTCGGTACTTCTTACGGAAAATTAAGCTTCTGATCTCTAATGTTGTGGGAGAATAAGATTGTATTAAGCCAAAAAGCCAGAAACTATATGGAATGTATTAGGCACCTGCCTATTACATAAACTTTATGATCCTTAGATTTAGCAGAAGAAGCCATTTGATGTCTCTATCAGAAATGTTTGTAAGGGCGTATCATATAGGAGACCCTTTCGCGCCCGGCATTGGTCGAGGCCATGCTGCGGGGCGAGACGGAGTGGGAAGCGGTCGCCTCCTTCTGCGAAGCAGTCATGCTCGCGAAGGAGGAGGCGGGCCGCGTGAGGGAGAGGACAGCGTCCTCCCTCCACCCCAGCCGCAGTGGTAGATGCCCACGGCGCCGGACGTCGGCAGACGATCTCCGGCCACCGTAGGCGCGGGCATGCGGGCGGCGAGTAATGGGCGACTCGCTGTCCGACCATGGACCATGCCCGGGTCGACGGCGCGTTGTGTTCCACGCGCGCCTCAAAGAGTGTCAGCATAATGACGGGGCCCCCCTCTAGAGGGCCAAAGCCTGCCGGGGTCGCGGGACTCATAGACTTACCGTGACCCTGGAACATAAAGGGCTATTGAAGGACACCTGGGATTTTAGTCAGTACAAGTCTGACAGTCCCTCCCGCTCTGCCCTGGGTGGGAGGACTCATTTGATGATTTTACCACGCATATACCCGATGTAATAGGTTGGTTTCAATTGTGGCACATTTTGCCATCAATAGTATCGGCTTTGATTATTGGACGTACGCACGTTGTAAATTGGACCCTGATATGAAAACAAACCGCATTATATGAAGGAAAAATCAAAGACTTCTATGTGTCTTACTAGCTGATGCCCACGGCTTCACTCGCGTGGGGTTTGAAATTGTCCCAAGGGATCGACCGGAATAAAAAGTCTTATGTGTTAATCCGTAATATAAACTATCTGTGAACAAAATTTACCCAAATCCTTTTTGCATGAAAGAGTAAGAAACATCCATACATAAAAAAACTATAGTTCAGGACGGACCAACAAAATATGAAATACTATCGTGCCAGCGACACAAAGATGAAGAATCTATGTACGTCGTCGTCGCGATTCTGTTTACAGAATGCCCCGCTCCAACGCATTGATTTTACAGTGTTCATAAAGGGTGTAAATATACCCTTAACATAAACGAAAGGCTAGAAACTTCTCCCCGTCTTTGCGATCATTCTTTTGTTCTAGACCATACCTGGGAACCTTCTAGTTACGGAAATATTGGGGGTCAAAGTTCCGACTTTTTCACAAGTTTTTTTTAAATACATGTTTTTAATGTAAGATTTTTACACACCTCCACGACCCCCGTACTATTCAATCCATCCATCAGCACAATGCCTTGAGTGCTTTCCATCGAGTCCTACCGTAAAACGTGATTTTTCAACCCAAAAAAAAAAGTCGATTCCCAGCAATATTTTTTGCGTAAAGTTACTTAGTTTGATGTACAGAATGCTTGGTTGACAGTTATGTGAAAGGTCTGTTTACACCCAGTATTTTGCTTACATTTGATGATAATCGCAACACGTAATAGAACACGACACATCTGTTTCGTATCATTTCGAAAAAGACAAAAAACAATCGTATTTCTTGCCAATTTAGTGCAAAAATCGTCAGGAAGCCGAAAGCGAAAATTCCAAGACGAGAAACATTTAACGAGGGGAAATCACGACGTTGCCTAAACAAACACAGCTATGTAAATAAATCCTAGGTATTGGCATTTAATCTAGGTCAAACCGATATTTGGGAATTCGCAGCTCGGTTGATATTTGGACCGTTCAGAGTATACAAATTGGGGATTATTTGTTCATTTCACAGAGCACGGAAACGCTTCGGTGGCCGGCCACCACCAGATGCGGCATTATCAACATATCATCGTCGTACCTAGCCTTTTCTCAATTATGTTGCCCAGTACAACCAGATGCAGCTGAATAGCAGTACTTTATAAGGACCGACTGCCTGCCTGAACTCCACAACCCAGTTAGTACAAGGCCATAAGGTACCCCTTGGTAGGACTGACTGTCAGACTTTCAGGCCATTGATTAATTGTAACTGTCAAAGATCTACAAATTACAGCCGGTACCAACAGTTTAACAGGCACTCCGAGGCATGGAGGAAATTCGGTATAATCAACATATTGAAGAAAATCAATGCATGATATCATCGTTTACTTGACGTCACTAGTAACCGCTTTGAAGGCGGTCCGTGAAATGATGTGCGCTTAACGCACTTTGAGTCCCACGAGTTTTATAAACCGGCTGTACTAATAAAATCATCTTCTCTACGCTATCGGCGAACCGATTTCCTAATCTGTGTTTGTGTCTATTTGGATGCTATTCTGTTGTATTTTATATGTGCTATCCGCTGCAAAGTTTTGAATTTGGAACTATTTTAGTTCTTGTTTTTATTTTTTATTTTGTGATTTAAATAAAACAGAGATATGGCATTTATTGAAGTGTCAATAAAGGCGAATTTGGTTAAACTGGTGGTAGTTGCACTTGGGAAAGTCGTTTTTGTTATTTAGCCGTGATAAGGATAAATGGTCATGGCCCTGACGATTAGCCGTTTTAATGCACCATCGTGATGAAAGGATTGGTCAGCTAGAGTCCTGATCACAATAAAGGGTTAAATGTTTTTGAACGCGAAACGCCCTTTGTTTTTTTTCCATTCCTCGCACTCATTATTAAAACACTATAAAACACAAAAAAGTCAGTCACAGTTGACAAATGCGGCGCAGTCGCGGGCGAGGCCTGGGGCACCACGCATACAAGGCGCACACAAAGGCGCAGTCAGTGCGTTGTGTTGCCGGGGCGGCGTTAAAAATAAATTTGCATCGTAAAATATATTTTTGATTTATACTGGCTTACTACGTTTTCAATTCTGAATATGCCGATTGAAAGTCTGGCCTTTGTGGAAATATTATGTCAAATCAAACGCATTCAAATATTTACGAGCCAAACAAAAATGTTTACACAGCACTGCCGAGTGCAAATTACTCTTTGATCACATGCTTTGAGTAGGCGATTTTACGATATTTTCAGAAAAAAATTAAATATAGTTCGCGAGTGCATTCAGAAAAAGCTGGCAGTTTGGTCACAACGTTAATGTTTTCTTCATTGTTTGTCTTTTTATTTTAGTATATCCATGTAAAAGTCTATTTACATACATATATTGATATACATTTATAGTATTTTGATAGAAAGTTACAGTATTGTTTGTCTCTGCATCACCCAAAGGTTGACTGGTAGAAAATGCCTATGACATTAAGTCCGCCTTTGTACTTTGTGCTTGAAGTGTTAAATAAATAAATAAATAACATATTTTATTAACTCAATTGTATGTTAACTTGTTTCGTACAAATACACAATCAAAATGTATCATGTAGGTACAATTTACACGTACCATTTCAACTAAGTTAGACACATAGCTCACGTCCAGATGCCCTAGGTTCCATAACTCTCAAACTGCTCAGTTGAGAGCAGACATTTCTCAAATAAGAACAAACTTCGGCTTGAAGAAACAAAGGATATGGTATGGAAGTTTGTATTGAAGGGAATCAATTGGACTAAACTGTGAACAGTGTAGAAAGTTGGCAACATCTTTGAACATTGTGAAAGCTGAATATTGATAAGTTGAACTCATTTCTTACATTTGCATGCATTGAGGAGCTAAAGCATAACAGCCGCTCGGCTCAATCTTCAGGTTAAGTCGCGCTTTCCTAGATTGGTCTCTGGATGGGTGACCAACCATTACATACCAAGTTGCCTCCGGGCCTCGGAAATTACGTTAAGCCGTTGGTCCCGGCTGTCATTTGACCCGAAAGACGGATAACCAGTCTTACCAAGTGGTATCGTATTACCTAGTACTAACTGGGCTGTAGAGGTCAGCTGCATCCGATTAGAATGGAAATGGACCCCAACATAGTTGGATAAAGGCTAGGCAGATGATGAAACTCATTTCTTACACACCCCGTTTTCTGTCTCAATAAATTTTATATCAGAACTCAAACTCAAAGCATTTATTTCAATTAGACCATCACAGGTACTTTTGAATGTCAAAAAAAAAAGCGATGCTACAGTCACAAGGCATACTAACTTGAGAAAGTACTGAGGTGCAGAGGGCCTAGCACTAACACGTGAATTAGACGTCACGTAAATGCGAACGAAATTTTTAATTGAAAGTACTCGTATCGCCCACACAATGTATTAAGTTCAAAGTACTTAATACAAATCAGTTTAAGAAAACATTAAAAAAAATATTGATTTACGATGATGAAGCCTACTATAATGTTAATGAATTTTTAAATGATAATAATCTCTCTTAAATTATACTAATTGAATCTATTTTATTTATTTTAATCGCATGACTATTTAATTTTTTTTAAATTTAATATTAATTGTTTTTTTGATTATTATTCTTTGTATTGATTGTATATAAATTTTTTTAATGTATGGTTTTTCGACCTAATTTGTACACCAACCATGGTCAAACATGTTGAGCCAAAGAGTATATTGTAATACCTATAATAAGCATCATACCATGTATATTATCTACACATGTTTTTGCAAATAAATGAATTGAATTGAATTGAATTAAAAAAAGACTTTATGCACGTATGTATGTATGGGTGAAAAAATATAATTGTGCTTGCCGCCCTTGCATAATTACCCTTGCTTTAGACACCAAAATGCTAAAAGGATGAAGTAAGGGAACCCAATCCATTTGTCCTTATTGGCCTTGTTTTATTCTGCCTCCTGCTGATATTCTTCCTACTCCTCCACTATTATTTTCTGATTTATTTCGTTGCGGAATCCAAGACAGTTAAATTGTTTCTCTGGGATTTCGTCGAGCTCCACTGTCTCAGCGTTTTTCTGGTGGTCGCCACAGTTGATTCCGCCAACTCCTGAAAGCCAGGAGTTACAGTGGTTTGGAAATAGTGTGGTAGGCTTGTCCTAATAAAAAAATAAATAAATAGGAACCCAATGCTGGGCTAAGCTCGCAATTGTAAATAAGCTTTAATATCAATGCAATGCATGTGACTAGCTGTTGCCCGCGACCTTCGTCCGCGTGAAATTTTATAGCTTATAACCTTCCTCGATAAATGGGCTATCCAACATTAAATAATTTTTCCAAATTGAACCAGTAGTTCCTGAGATTAGCGCGTTCAACCAAACAAACAAACTCTTCAGCTTTATAATATTATTATATAAGTATGGATGTCATTAGTATAGTTGTATTTGCGTTTGAAAAATCGATTGAATTTACAATACACTTACTTATACGTAAAAATGTTTCGGAATAGATTAGTTATTTAACTGCCAGGCTTTCACGGATATCCGAACGTTATCCATGAAATATATCGTCACGTGCCGGCTTCACACAGTTGGTGGCAGTTGAAAAAACCCGGCATCCGGTTTCGTGGACTCGGGGCCGGTGAAAAAACCGGGCGTCCGGTTTCAAGTGTTGCGGCCACTTCGTTTTAACGATTGACAGTGATGAAGAGGTTTGGGAAACGAGGGCTGTTGGTGTTCATTTTGGACGTTTAGTGAAGATGAACTACCAGCACTTACTAGAAAAACTATATATGTGTAATAACTGCTAAATATATTTGTCGGATCCGGTCGTTAGTATGGACATAAAATGAATCGCAAGTACGCCGATGGCGTCATCACACGACCTACTTACAAGTCTACTCACACCACAGCGTGCTTCTACAGAGCCCTGATGTCCAGCTCGAGGACAACATTCGATGTCTGATCACGGTGGAGTTGAGACGTCTTGGGACTGTACCCGATTCATTGTGCCCCGTGTTATTATGTGAAGTTGTAATCTCAAGTAATTCATTAGCTTTGCTAGAAACAGTGTATCGCACCCAGTGTGTTTTCATTGCACGAAACCCATCGTCTGCCCACATGATGTACGAGCATAATGGAATAAATCCTGACATATCCGACATATAGTTATTATATAGTTTTTTTTAAGTCGGAAAACAGGACTAGTGCACCAGTTTCACATTCATAATATATTTTTTTAGACGGTTCGAAAACATAGTTACCAATAAGGTTGCTATAATATTTACGCCGCTTGAGGTTCGATTTGATTTTACAGATAAAGTATTTTTGGGCGCCAAATTCTTTTGAACATGAAGAATTGGGTGGTGAGCGAAGGTGAGCAGTTATTCCCAAGCACGTTTCGCTACAACATTATTGTGAAATCATTAAGTTCTAAAAGAATTAGGTAGGTATCATTTGTGCCATTTTCATGTAAGTACTGCATGAACAAGATTATTGCTAAGGATGTTATAACGTTAGAAATTCCCTTACTGGTTAAGATTAATTATTTTACTCCAACAATATTACTTTGCTACAATTTATATACGAAACGACGAGAAAGGGTGTATAATTCCACATGCATTTATCACGGCGTAGCGCATAGCACGCTACGCGGTTACGGTGCTACGGTGCTACAGTGGCACTACGGTGCTACGATTGGTGGCAATTAATAACGCTACGACCGTCTGGACACTGAAGCATTTGACGTTACACGTTGTGGGTTTACATCACGTTATGTTTAAATAATCGATTGTAAGGTGAAGTAATTAGTATGCTTGTTAAAATTAATTAATGATTATGCAACAATAATACAAAAGTTCAAACATTGAGACTCTCTCTCATTTTTCAATATTTCAAACGTACATATTACATGTAATATGTACGTTTTTTCACCGGTGACCACTGAAAACCAGCTCTGTGGTTTGGGCCCCCCATAGCATACTGTCACGACGTGCAAGCTGTCAACTTTCTTTTGTTCCGTCCTGTTGGCGCAGCCGTGAGGCACACAGCACATGTATTTTCTCTTTTCTTTTTAATTTTTTAGTTTGTTATTTATTTTTTATTTTGTATCTTTTTTATTCTGTGTGCTCGATGAACTGACGTCAAATAAACTTTATTCTATATTTCTTTCTTTCTGTTGTATTTATAAATTTTAGCTTGTATGTTTATTGTTTATTTTAATTTTTTGTCATTTTGTATGCACGTCATGTCCCTGCAAAAAATAAATAGATTTTCTTTCTCTTTCTTTCCTAGGATTTTCAAGTATTATATTGCAATTAAATCAATCGGCTTGTGAACTTCTTACGATCACCAATATCCAATAATTCTTTAACAGCATGGTAACTAAAATTCTAATAACGATTTAAACACTAATTTGCATCAAACAGAAGTTCCAATTAGTTAACCACAAAACATTGAAACGCAACAACTAATGGGAATTCAATTTCACTGCAAATTACCAGCAATGTTTACTTTCTAATTAATCGTTTGTTTCGTCGAACAATGCCAATTATCTATTAATTACGGGACTGCGATAGCCGCAATGCATGAACCATATTTTCATACTAGCTGTTGCCCGCGACTTTCCTCTGCGCGTACTTATTATAAAAATATTATAACTACCCTATTTGAATCGGGTTTTGTTATTTATTTTTCAATTTCTACAGGAAGATAGCTGATGTTATGTTTTAGAAGAAAGATTAGGGTTCCGTGCAAAAAAACCCTAATCTTTCTTCTAAAACATAACATCAGCTATCTTCCTGTAGACGTTTTGTCAAAATCAGTCCACCAGTTTCGAAGATTAATCTAATCTTTCAGACAGACAAAAATTCAAAAAGTTATAATTACCGTACTTTCTTAAGCATTAAGTAAAAAGCTGTTATTTTGAAATTAAAAGTAGACACTTCAATTTAATTTATTTGTATAGATACCAATGCTTTTAATTAAAGTATAATTCAAGGTATATTTTTGTCAAAAGGTTTGCCAATCCTGGCGTATAAAATAGAATATAACTTTACTCGGTGCTATCTTTTGGTTTTGCTTCAATTTCTCGACATACAAAGTCGTATATGACGTCAGTGTTGCAACTTGCACTGTATTTACTGCTAACTTTATTGTCATAATAAAGAAATAGAATTACGATGGAGGACATTAAAAGTTAGACAAAGATGTCTCATAGTTACGGTTAACAACATATTAAATTTACTGCAACATTGAACCTTATGATTAACAATACACTCTTAGAATATATATGTAATGTCGGAACGGGTCATTAGTACGGACATAAAATGGATCGCAAGTCCGCTGGTGGTGATGTCACGCGACCTACTTACATGTCTACCCCACCACAGCGTGGTTTCTACAGATCCCTGATGTTACAGCTCGGAGGCGAAGAGCACATTGAAGGTCTGATCGCGAAGGAGTTGAGACGTCTTGGAACTGTACCCGATTAATTGTGCCCCGTGTAATTGTGTTAAATTGTAATGTCAAGTAATTTGTTCGTTTATTATAAACAGTGTATCGCACCTAGTGTATTTTCATTGCACGAAACCCATCGTCTGCCCACATGATGTACGAGCATAATGGAATAAATCCTGACATATCCGACATATATATACTCTTATAAGGTATTATGGCAAAATCAACAACAGATAAGTGTGATTTTTGTAACAATTCCGTTGATGGTGTTTATCACATATAGACAGAGTGTGTCCGTAACGAAGAATTTAGCTAAACAAATTTAGTTTTAGTATATGCGAAACCTGAAACACGTGTCTATTTTTATGTAAAGAATCTAGGTACAAAATTTCAAAACTGTATCATGAAAAATCACAAAGTTATAAGCTTGTTCTGTCACCTGGCTGTCCGCACAAAAACGTGGTCACCACGCGGCGCGCCCGCGCGCTCGCCTCCAGCGTCGTCATGAGCTCATTGATATTTGGCCGTAGGTTCCTAAATGATGGCGATAGGTACTTAGGATTTCAAGTTGGATACCGAGCGACACTAATGTCGCTCGGTATCCAACTTGAAATCCTTTTTAAATATTTTTGAGACAAAATAAAAAATGGTTTAAAAAATATTGGAATCAATTCAGTTACTTATTCTGAACAAACTATATTCAGGTTTCGCATATACTAAAAATAATGTTGTAGATTAGATTGCAGGCTTAGAGAAAAAGGTTACTGCAACAGTGTTCTGGCTGCGCCACTTTCTGGCGCAGCCAAAGCACTGTACAGACTAACTATGCTAAGATTTAGTTGATTTACATTGTATTGTTTTTTTAAATTTGTAAAGCCTACCAGGGCGGCATAATCGTATATGCGACAAAGCCCTTTTTCTAAAATAAAAAGAAAATCTTAGTAGCTACCATCATATTCATTATAAATATTTTTATATTACTTAGGTTTAGCTGACGTTTTTCGGGCAATCGTTCTTAAAACCGACAGTCGTTTTGAAACGAACTTCTGGGCGAACATTCTTCAATCAATCGTTCTTTCGACCAACAGCTCATCAGTCACTCAGGTGAACGTTCTTTGGACAAGAGAACTTTGGGCAATCGTGACTTACTCACATTAAATACATAGACAGCCAACATGAAAAGGACACTATTACTTCATTGTAATTCTTCAAAGTGTTTCTTTGCGTCAAACGAAATGTAAATTTCGCTTTTCCGTTACATCAAACTGAAATGTAAATTTTTAAACTTTTACTTAGTTATATATTGTGTGGTTTCTTACTCGATGATCAGGACTCAAGACTATGTTCACATTTAAGTTGTATTATCAACATAATCATGTCATTTTTACCATTGCTTGCTTATACAGTGTTTCTGATTCTGTCAAGATTTAATTTGTCTTTGTTTGCCCAAAGACAAATTAAATCTATTATATAGGTGTGATTGCTAAAATAAGCCAATACCAGTTCTGTGGGGACTTGTTCGGCGTATTAAATAAAAAAACCGCATCCAAATCGGTTCACCCGTTTAAGAGCTACAGTGTCACAGACAGACACATAGCGGTCAAACTTATAACACCCCTCTTTTTGCGTCGGGGGTGGTTAACAAATGAAGATGTCCGACCCATTCCCACACATTAGGTACTATCATTTCCATCGCAATGTGATTTCCGATTTCATTCATACAGAAACCTGTGCCCAAGTCCAATTTCAAATAACAATACACATTGTTCAAAATATCTTTTCTAACAACTCATTAGCCGTTTCTGTTAAAAATAATCAATCAAAACTCTAAGACACCCGATTGTGTCATTTACACTTCCAATCATAAATTAATTTTCTCCGCCTCAATCTAAGAAATTACAAGAAAATGAAAAAATATATAACAGGCAATGGAGAACCCACTTGTGTACATACAAAAGAAATAAAAGGCGATTTCCCTGAAATTCCTACCCGACAATGTTTCAGTTTCTTTTATTATTCGTCAACAAGAGCGTAATTGTTTTTCATGCTGTTGAAAATTCTTGCAGTAGGAGGAAATAAAGTGGAATGGTGATCAGGTCTCAGAAGATGGAAGCAATATTGCTGAGATTATATTTGAATGTGCTGCTTTCATTGTGAAAAGGAAATACAAGAAAATATTATGTCAAGCTGGCGTTAAGCCTATTTTACTACCAAGATCTATCCGTAAAAATCATGCAGTTAAGGTTTAATTAAACCGGCGCGCGAACCGTCTGCGGATATTGGATACTGAGGAATACTTTGCCGTCACGGGACGCCCGGCTGGTGTAAAACATCTATGTTAATATTAGAATAGGCTATTTGAAAACATCGAAAAAAAAATAAGTCTGTCAGTTAGATCACCAAAAAATGTTGGACACGTATTTTTTCTTTTGTCATATAATCAAAAAATGACGACGATACAGCGCATCAAAGTTCAAGTGAGGGGGCTTGTGACGCCACTGGACAGTAAAAAGTAACAGAAGTTGTGACGTCACGCGAGATTTCAACGCGCTGTTTCGTGATAATCTAACTGACGCACTAAATAGATTTTTTCAGTCTAATAACCCTATTCATAATTAATAAAAAAAACCTTTAACGAAATATGGAGTAAACAGAATACATTTTACTTTAAAGTATTTTGTTCTATCGATATCTATCGATCAAATCTGCATATGACCTTACTGCATCACTAATTGAGTAGCGTGGAACTTTCGAAAACGGAATATATGTGGATCAAGAATTGTCCCAAATCAAACTTTACTCTAATAAGAAAAGGTTGATTTTACGAGGCATCGCGGAGGCATCACGCCATGACAGCGTCATGCCATCCCTCGTCACGGCATACGAGTAGGTTTTACTGCTTAGGCGCTCACATAGATGTTTCACACACGTACAAAAAGTACGTAAGTCACGGTCCAGAGGGAGAAGGAGAATATCCGACCTGCAGGCAGTCAAACCGCGGGCATAAACGAGTATAATATAAATTCTATATTTGAAATCTAACGTTCAATTACATAAGCTCAAATCTAGCAAAGTGAAGACACTGAGCGGTCCAGAAGAGGAGTTCCAAACTTCGTGAATGTAAATGTTCCCCATGCACTTTAGTTTGGACTAATATATTAAAGTAAGTACGTGTGAACTAACCAGAGTGGTTACATAAATACTGGGATTGCAGCTGACCAAATTATATTGACTTAGAGTCTAAAACTGCTGTATTAGATTCTGGGGTGATTTTGTGTTGGCTATGGTCCTAGACGGTAGCAATTGTTTTTGAAGTTTCTGCATTTCTACATCAATTGTATCCTGTTGAAGGTTTTATATGTGCAAAAGCTTATCTGAATTCGATACATATTTGTTTTTTTTTTATTTCCCTTACAATTATCAACACACAGCCACACACATACACACACCCACACATACACACACACCCACACACACCCACACATACACACATGCGCACACACTGGTGAACGCTCGCGAGTGTGCATACATAAACTTAAAAATAGTGTAATAAATTTAGGCAAATACATTTTTTATAGTTAAGCTAATTTAATGTAAACTAGTTAAGGGAGTTTGGCTTCTCCTGGCACAGGTGTTTTCACACTTAAAAGGAGAAGTCAACCTCAATATAAAACTGATTCTGTTATCGAATAAAACATTTTTTCATTTTCATTTTCAATTATTTATTTGTTACATAAAGCACACAAATCTGCAGTGGCGGACTTAACGCCAAAGGTGATGAGGTACCAGAGATGATGTAACATGTGCTGAAATACAAGGTGGAAGAGACATTGACGCACAAACGATTACCACGTGTTCAGTACATCATTCCGGACGGGGACAAAAAAAAAAAATCCGGCGAAAAATTCCGGTGGAATATGATTCAAAATAAAGAGCTGAATGCACCCTGTTAGTTTGTGGGGGGGCTGTCCTTAACGCCCTGTATATCTAATATATCTATTTCCATCCAACAATCTATTTAACAAGAACTGTCTGTGACGACACTCAATTGACTGGAACTTGTAATAAAAGTAGGGTAACTATTTATAGCCTCGACAGGGTGCTATAAAATAGCTCTTAGCTTAATAACTACAAACTGTCGGAGTTACTAAGTTGCCTTCGGGTTTCTGACAAAGAAACTTAGAAGTAACTCAAAGGCATCACCATATTTTGTTGACGTCAAAAGTTGAACGTGTTTTAGAACTAAATTTTCACAACGTTCTATTGTTAAGTTTCTGCTAGTTGTTTTAAAGTTTGGAATGATGGGTAGTGACGTAGCAGTAATACAGGGTGGAAAAAATTTCTCGGGGTTTACCCCAAAAATAGGCCACCGCACTAACCTGACAACCCGGTGCTGTATGTATTAACTGACCTAGAAGATAATGAGTGATAAATGTATTATATAGCCGCATAGCCCATATTGTGTGAGTACTATGTAATAGAAAGCTGTCATTCGCGGGAAACCTACGTCTTTTCTTGACTTGAATGTGCCCTGGCGGTTAGGAGTGTGTCATGCTCACTCAAATGTCTCGCTGATGGTGGCGCGTGTGTCGGATCATTTAGTTCCCTTCAAAATGGTTGAGTTGAATGGTGCTGATACATGCGTCATGTTCGTGAACGGGCGCTGTCAGTTGTGACTGGTCATCTCTTGGTTGCCACGGCTTATTTGAATTGATTTTCTTTTTTTTTTAATTGTTTACTATGGACACTTTTAACGTACACATCTTGCTACATCGTTCTCACATAATCTACCATCTCAACATGAATAATGTTACCAAGAGTTTGTAAAAGTATTCTGATTTAAAAGAGTGTCCATGGAGTTTCTTGCCCGTTCTTCTCCATAGAGATCTACGTTAGGGAATGGGCAACTACAGTACTTTCACAGTTTTTATGCCTTGTGACTGGGACTGTAGCTATGTTTGTCTTTGTTTCGACAATTCAAAAGTGCCTGTAACTGGCCTATTTGAAATAAATGCTTTGATTTTGATTTGATTTTGATTGAAATTTGAAAGACGGGCAGACTTGATTTTTCTCTTCTAGTAAAGATTTATTTTAATTTGTAATGCATTCTCACTCTACATTCTCTACTAATATTATAAAACAGCTTTTGCCCGAGGCTTCGCTCGCGTTAATTTAAAATATGACAATCAATTCGAGTTGTACTCTGCTTGTAATAATGTAATTCAACCATGATTCGAAAGACACGTGGTGTTCTAATAGATGTAGAACGTTATTGTTGTTTTCCTCGGGAACAGTACTTTTTTTCGGGATGAAAGGTACCCTATGTCCGTTTCTGTACACCTGACAACGTAGATGCATGAGGATGATCGGATCAGTTCATTGATTCAGATCGGTTTAGGCGTTTAAAGGTAACAAACTTAATTTCGCATTTATAATATTAGTTAGGATAGGATGCGAAAGTTTGTGAGGATGTCTATTTATTTGTTACTCTTTTACGCAAAAACTACTTACCAGATTTGGATGAAATATGGCGCTCAGATAGTTTATAACTTGGATTAACACATACAATACTTTTTACCCCGGTAGTACGTTCCAATTCTTGGGGCAATTACCGAACGCCACGCAGGCGAAGCCGCGTGTTTAAGTTGTGGAATAAATGACCAGGTAAAATATACACAGGTACATAACTTACGCGCCAACGCAACGTGCGCATTGTTTTTACTTCGACCACGGTAAAATCAATGTTACAAGTTTGACCCTGTGAAAACCCTTTTTTATTAGTGACGTCTAAACAAAAGTTTCAACAATAGACTTCCATATACAAACTTCTAAAACCTACAAAAATATGAAGCCAAATAAAAGCTTTTAAAATTCGTGGCAAGTCAATCGTAACGGAAATAAAGCGACGTTTGACTGCGGACAAGCCTGTAGAGATACGCTTTTAAGAGTAAAAATGAACGTTGCTTTTTTAGAAAAACAAAAAGCAGAATCTTGTTTCTAAATTTGCGTTTTTAAAATTGGAAATGGTGTCAAGACGGTGACGTGGTGAGCATCTTTGATGTGCATCGTCATATTCAAACACAGAACGTATTTCCTAGATGCGAAAGTGGCTCAACTATTCATATTTAAGCACTACGTGCTATTTCGTCGAATTCAATTCTATACAAAAGAATTTTCAACGCCTCATCACTCTCGTCTTTCACTTTGAGATAAAATCTCAGAAAACTGACCAGACTATAATTTACTCTTGGAGACCAAAAGCGAAATAGAAAGTTAGGTCCCTTACAAATTGTTTTTAATCAACAACAAGTACATAAGTAAATAAAAGTACGTAAGAATTATAAAACATGACCCGAATAAAAATTACAACCTCCTAGCACCAGTCAGTTGCCTACCCCCAAAACCAAAGAGAACCAAAAAGCACAGAGCATCATTTTAAGAGGCCGTTCACAACGCGCCATGCCTTTTTATACCCTTCCACTCGAACCGGGTAGGGTAGAAAGGAAAATACCTAAGAGTACAATATTTAATGTGATGTTATTGAACGTTTTCGTCGAAATCATTAATGGTCGTTTTAAAATACTGTTTCGTATTTACCATTCACAATGGTCCGCTTCACAGAAATTATCACGCAGTACAACGGGTGTGTACCGAAGATACCAATTAAAATTGGGTTGAATAGCTGTTTGTCAAAATTCTAGGGTATACTGTGGAATAATTACTGAGAATTTTATGTACAATATAATGACCGCTGGGATTAAAACGAAAAGTTTCATAATTATTGGCGAATTCAGGCTTATTTGCCATACAGAGCAAACACGCTGTAATTAAAAACTCTGAAAACCTGAAAATAGGTTGATGTAAAACATTAAGAACAATTTTTACTATGGTACCAATCAATACTAATATTATAAAGCTGAAGAGTCTGTTTGGTTGAACGCGTTAATCTCAGGAACTACTGTTTCGGATTGTAAAATTCTAACGTTGGATAGCCCATTTACTGAGTAAGGTTTTAAGCTATATAACATCACGCTACGACGAACAGGAGCGGAGCATCAATAAAAAATATTGCAAAAACGGGAAAAATTGTATTTTGATAATACACGGATGAAGGTCACGGGCTACAGCAAGTCCCTAATATAATTCGAACACTGATTTTACATTACCTAAGTAGTTTAGAACACACTAACGCACTTTTACGTTTATAATAATATTTTCAGTGAGTACGCCATGAAAAAACACTAAGAAACGACGCACTTAAATCAGAGTGCCTTTAGTAGTTCTAGTTATTACTTATTACCTAAGTCAGGACAAAAAAGCTCGGACTACTTATGCGGTAACTCAAGCATGAAAGCTCTAGGCAGAGGTGTACCTCTACCTACCAGTAGCGAAGAGTCAATTTTTGTAATAGGTAAGCCGGAGTACATTTCTTTAATCTGATTATATTATTTCTCTATAGAATACTGACTGTGCCATTTTTCAAAGGGAATCCGGTAGGAATCGAGTTGTATGGAATTTTCGCCACTGCTACCTACCTATAGTACACATACATGTTGCCAGTTATGAAGTCCCATATAGTTGGTGGTGAACCCATTGCCATCAATCGGGCACAGTCCCGTAACTCAGACGTTTTCACAGATTTTTTTCAGATGGGAAAACTTAATACCAATTATCCAGACTTGGAAATCGAAGACCACGAGGTCTTGTGTTTGGATACGCAGGACCTTTAAATAGTAAGAATCAATAAGTAAAAGGTTACAATGACCCACTATGTTTCTTCGAACTTGAGACCTATGACTTGGCCGTCGACGGTCACACCACTAGGCTATCCCTGGCGTATCTCAGCGTATTACACGACACGCACCTCTGATTTTTCTGATTTATACGCGTATTGTATAATTATCACTTGCTTCGGTGAGAGATAACGTGAGGAAACCAGTATTCCCGAGAGACATATCTCGACGGCACGTAAAGCTACGTCAGAGGCCCACGGGTGGCATAAAAACTCTGACACCAGGTTAGTCACACGAAAAAGAAGCATAAAGACCAATGTAATAGGGAGTTCCTATTGCCATAAGCCGGGCACAGTCCCTAAACTCCGAGGTTTTACTGAGATTATACTGATGGAAATACCTAATCTTCTTCTTCGTTATATATAAAATTCTCGTGTCACAATGTTAGTTACCATACTCCTCCGAAACGGCTTGACCGATTTTTATGAAATTTTATATGCATTTTCAGTAGGTCTGAGAATCGGCTACTATATATTTTTCATACCGCTAGGGTAGGTAGGGTAGGGTAGTTAGGTAAGGTAGGTAGCTAGGGTAGGTAGGTAGGGTAGATTAATAAAGGTGCATTGAAACACGTGCCGGGCACAGCTAGTAATCAATAAATAAAAAATTACAATGATCTACTGTTACTTTCTCCTATTGGTTTTAAAGATTTAGGTTAAAAACTGTTACACAGGCAATAAAATTCAAAAAATCAACAGAGAATGAAGGAACAAAGAGCACTAAAAATAATGAAAAAGCAACCCACTCTCTTAAAAGGAAACACGATTACCAATTCGGTACTCCAAGTAATTTATCTAGATTTTTTTAGCTCCGCCTTGTCGTAAAAGAGCGTATAAAATTTTCGACCAAGCACCCTCCGGTATGCTAATAATTTCAATGACAGGCTTTGCCAGGGGCATTATCAGCTTGTCGCTTTTATGTAGATTCGTAGCGGAAAGGCGTTGGCGGTTAACTGTTATGTTCAGAAGGGTATTTATTATATCTTGATGGTGGAATTAGGAACGAAACTGTCGAAGCCTTTCTTTAAACATCTTTTAGGAAGTTGGACTTTAAACATTGCTAAGCGGAAATCTATTATGTCTCGGCTGCTGAAACACAACCCTCCTCTATACAGGGTGTTACAGAAAGGGTATAGTCATATGAAAGGATATGCTGCAGACCCTCAAACTGGACAACTTACTCCATAGGTCCAATATCGTCAATGCGAAAAAATTATCAGCTGTCCCATATATATATATTCTAGTTGTTATAAATATTTTCTAGTCTTTTTTTTCTGCTGTTGCACCTACTGTATATTATCTCTGCATCACCCTAAGGTAGACTGGTAGAAGATGCCTATGGCATTAAGTCCGCCTTTATGCAGAAATGCTTGTGCAGAAATTTTAATAAATAAATAAATAAATATTGGTTCGAGTAGGTATTGAAAGTTAGTATGGGACAGCTGATAATTTTTCGGTATGTAATGAGTGGTCACCCATCCACGGACCAACCTAGATAAGCGCGGTTTAACCTAGAGATCGACTCGTAAGACTGTTATTATTTAGCCACGAGCTACATGCATACGGTAATCGATAAACGTATTGCTACATATTTTGAAAGTGTCAAGCTAAAAACAGGTTTTCCTGGCATCAGCCACACGTGTAGGACACACCCACAATACACGAGGCAAGGTTTGTTTTTTAATCAATGTTTTTTCGTCCCGTTGAAGCTTTCACTATAAAGGGTGTAAAATAGACCCTTAACGAAGCCGAAAGGCTTGCTCTCCCCGTCTTTGCGATCATTTTTTTGTTCTAGACCATACCTGGGAACCTTCTAATTACGAAGATATTGGGGGTCAATGTTCCAACTTTTTCACAAGTTTTTTTTTAATGCATGTTTTTAATGTACTTTAAACACCTCCACGACCCCCGTACTATCCAAACCATCCATCATCACAATGCTTTGAGTGCGTCCCATCGAGTCCTACCGTAAAACGTGATTTTACAACCCAAAAAAAAGTCGTTTCCTAGCAATGAAGTTACTTAGTTTGAAGTACAGAATGCTTGGTTGAGGACTTCGTGAAGGGTCTGTTTATACCCTGTATTTATTTTTCTCAGAAATTGTGCAAGAGTTCACTACCGTTATATGACACTGATTCTTGGAAACCAGAAATAGAAATGAAACCTACGAAAGGTTATACCAAGAGTTTCATGGAAATTTTCAAAGTAATTTTCCGAATAAAGACTTAGTTTTCCTTACAGATTTCCAAGAATTTCGCTCTAAGTTAAATTGCATTCTTTCTGAGAACGACTTCTTATAAAGGTATTCTCGTTTTTATTATAGTAACCAGTTTTGAATACCTACACTGTTACGTACCACTGGGCCAGGTGATTCGGAATTGGTTAAAGATTTAATTTTTTATAATTTTTTTCCTCCGTTTCTCGGGAAGCACGCTGAGCCCAAGGTGCCGGTTGTCATTTGTAGATTTTGTCAGTCGTTACAGGTAGTCAATGGCTCAAAAGTCCGAAAGATATTTTAATCACGCGTACGGCAAGGAAAATGGCGAGTATATTCTTTTGCACAAAAAAATCTTTAGAAACGTGTTCCCAATTAAATCTGTGCATAAAATTGAAATAAAATCCTAACTCGTGAGCTCCAAACCCTTTGACGTTATACACACAAGGTCGAAACGTAATTAGAACTGTTGCCATGGCAACCAGGTAGAACTGTCAGCTCGTTACAAGTGCAAAATCAAAATCAATCAAAATCAAAGCATTTATTTCAAATAGGCCAGTTACAGGCACTTTTGAATTGTCGAAACAAAGACAACAATAGCTACAGTCCCAGTCACAAGGCACAAAAACTGTGAAAGTACTGTAGTTGCCCATTCCCTAACGTAGATCTCTATGGAGAAGAACGTGCAGCCTGACTAGCCATTGTATTTGTTTGTCTGTATGTCGCGAGTTTTGTTTGTCTTTCGTGTGTATTCTTTGTATTTTGATGGCCGATTGGTGGATGCTGATTGGTTCTTTAAGCACATTAGTGGAGGAGTGAGTTTGGAGGTCAGATAGGCAGTCGCTCCATGTAGAATAAATGTATTGAGCTGTATCCGGTTAGATAGGAAGCCGAAATTTCGCGGGCTACCCTGGTGCTTCCACCTTAAGTAAAGCAGAAGAGTTTCATGCGCTACGTTAAACGTTTGTATACTGGGTGTTTTTTTAAACATGGGCAATACTTTAGGCGCGTGTAGTACTCATGAAAATAAGCAACTTTTACTATGGGACCGACCATGAAATCGCGAAAAAAATATCAGCTGGTCCACACATTATTGGTCGCGTAACTCGAAAAAATGTAGGCAACAGCAGATTTTTTAAATCATATTTCGTAGTTAGCCCCATAGTAAGAGTTGCTCATATTTATGAGTACTTCACTCCCTTAAAGTATTGCCCACGTTTAACCAAACACCCTGTATAATTGCCTTAGCAAGGCAAATGTCTCCTCCACACTACCTTTTGTGTTACTAATCCGTCGGATCAACTAAATCTGTTAACAAGTCGCCTGTCAGTAAATGATTTGTTGTTGATATTCTGGTCAACCAATCATAGCCACAGTTAACAAGTGATTTGATAGGAGATTACCCACCCGGTCAGATTAATCATGAATTATGACACACTACAGACACTTATCTACCAAGGGGTATCGTTTTACCCAGTACTAACTGGGTTGTGGGGTCGGATAGGCAGTCTCTCCACGTAAAATGTATTGGGCTGCGAAAATGGTTAGGCAGATGATGATGTGTATTCCTTCATATTTATGTATGTCGGATATGTCAGGATTTATTCCGTTAGGCTCGTACATCATGTGGGCAGACGATGGGTTTCGTGCTATGAAAACACTTGGTGCGATACACTGTTTCTAGCAAACTAACAATTACCTGAGATTACAACTTAACACAATAACACGGGGCACAACGAATCGGGTACAGTTCCAAGACGTCTTTACTCCGCCGCGATCAGACATTGACTGTCGCCATAGCCTCGAGCTGAACATCAGGGCTCTGTAGAAGCACGCTGTGGTGTGGGTAGATTTGTAGGTAGGTCGCGTGATGTCACCAACAGAGTACGTGCGATTCATTTTATATCCGTACTAGCGACCGGATTCGACATGTATGTAAGTTACAAACACACTAACACTTAAAAAAACAAAACTTTTAAATAAGTTAATGCGACCTGAGGAATCACTGTACAGTGGTTCCTCACCAACTATCCTGTGAGAAAACAATGACACATATTCAAAGATGATAGTTGCACAAATATTTTTTTAAAAATGTTTGTGCTTCAAAAGATATCTCTTTTTGTCTGGACCATGGAGATTAAAGTCTGAAATGGTGTTTTAAGAAAAGAACCACACAGGTTTGAGTGACTCTATCGAAACTGATGGCTAGTGGTGAGCTACCTTATCCTAATCCTAACTAATAGTATTTCCTAATCCTTACTTCCTAACTAATATTATTAATGCGAAAGTAAGTTTGTTTATTTGTTACCTTTTCACGCCTAAACCACCTCACCGATCATCGTGAAATTTTGCATATACGTTGTCAGGTATACAGAAACGGACATAGGGTACCTTTCGTCCCGAAAAAAAGTACTGTTCCCGAGGAAAACAACAATAACGTTCTTATGATAATAGATAGCGCCACGTGTCTTTCGAATCTATATTAATATAGAAACTAGTAGTGTGTTATGAGTTTAATTATTGTCAAATTCTAAATTAACGCGAGCGAAGCCGAGGGCAAAAGCTATTAACAAATACTGAGACAAAACTAATGACCAGTTCAAAACGTACGTAAAAAGTAGGTGTCTATTGGCACACATCATCATCTGCCTAGCCTTTTCCCAACTATATTGGGGTCGGCTTCCAGTCTAACCGGATGCAGCTGAATACCAGTATTTTACATGGAGCGACTGCCTATCGGACCTCCACAACCCAGTTAGTACTGGGTAATACGATACCCCTTGGTAAGACTGGTTGTCAGACTTTTTGGGCCACTGACTGCTTAACGTCTGTCAAAGATCTACAAATAACAGCCGGGACCAACGGCCTAACGTGCTTTCCGAGGCACGGGGCAACTACAGTACTTTCACAGTTTTTATGCCTTGTGACTGGGACTGTAGCTATAATTGTCTTTGTTTCGACAATTCAAAAGTGCCTGTAACTGGCCTATTTGAAATAAATGCTTTGATTTTGATTTTGATTTTGATTTTGACGGAGGAAACTCGGTATGTAATCGGCGGTCACCCATCCATAGACCAACCTAGGCAAGCACAGCTTAACCTAAAGATCGACCCGAGCGGCTGTTATTATTTAGCCACGAGCTCTATTGGCACACATACAGCTACACAATACCACCTTGCACCTAACGAGTGGAAATAACAGTAAGAATGAAACGGTTCATAAATACAAACAGGCAGCAACCAACTGTAACGAAGCTATTTCTTTAAATGACCTCATACAAGTTGGAAAAACTACGCCATGTTTTTCCCATTCATTGTTAGTGAAATAATAAACACGTTATGTTACGGGTCGTACCATTCGTAAGTGAAATGCAAAAGATGCGTTCTTTCTATAAGAGATCCCAGGATTTTTAAACAAACACAATCCAACAAACAAACAAAAAAACAAGCAAACAAACAAAAAAAAAAAAAAAAACAAACTAAACTGTCCGTCTGTCTGTGTGTAACTGTGTGTTTGAATAACCTCTTGTTAATCCTTAGGATTGACAAGAGTTTATTTTTGTCATCTAACAAAGATCCTGGGATCTATGTTATGATTTAACTAACAATAATAACATAACATCACGCCTGTAATCCCCGGAGGGTTAGGCCCGGGAATCGAAACCAGGACCTCATGCTCAGCAGTCGCGCTTGCGGCGTTCAAACTTCCCAGCAACACGCCGGTGTGTTAAGTAGATCTCTGATTTGGAAATCTAATCTAAAAAAAAGGTGCGCGTCCTTGGTGCGCAGGGTGTGTGAGCCAGCTCCAACGCTGTCCTGGCAATGATTGCTGGTCACAACAGTGCCTCATGTAGAGGCATTGTTGTGACCGGCGTGTTGTTAAGGTATATTAGCTATTGTCCTACTAATTTGACATTCAATCGAATCTTTCACATTTTGTAATTAATGTTTTAATTATATGATAATTTATTTTGACATTTTAATTTATTCTGATTCGGTTATGTATTTTATTTTTGACTTTTTAATTTAATTCAATAACGTTTCTTTTTTTTGTAATGTAATTCTGATATTTAGGTTTTAGCTATAATTATGTGTTTGTGTTTGTATTTTCGTCTATTTTTGGTTTTATATGGGTCTTGGACCTGAAATAAATGGAATTATTATTATTATAAAACCTCTAAAATAAAAAATACCATATGTTAAACAGCTGCACTTGCATCCACAAGATCAATAAGATAAGAGATATTGACATAAGGCTACGTCTACATGAACGCACTCAACGCGTACAGTCACTTTCCTAAATTTAAAAGCAATTTTCGCGTGTAATAACGATAATAACTTGGAGATAGGATCTTTTTCATAAAATATGAGTTACATAATACTATATACGTAACAACATGAAATTTTAATCAGAGCAGTAGTAAAAGTTGCTAAGTGTTTACATATTCGGGCACGCCGCAATCGCGGCGGTAAGACCCCTCTTTGAGGAGTGGCTGGATAGGCGTCACGGCGTCCTGACCTACCGCATGACGCAGGTCCTCACCGGACACGGAAGCTTCGGGAGGTACCTGTGTCTGATGGGGAAGGAGGAAACGCCTGGGTGTCACCACTGCGAGGAGAACACGTTGGAGCATACGGTGCAGGACTGCCCCGCTTGGGCAGGGCACCGCAGTGTCCTCACGGCGGCGATAGGCGGAGACCTCTCGCGCCCGGCATTGGTCGAGGCCATGCTGCGGGGCGAGACGGAGTGGGAAGCGGTCGCCTCCTTCTGCGAAGCAGTCATGCTCGCGAAGGAGGAGGCGGGCCGCGTGAGGGAGAGGACAGCGTCCGCCCTCCACCCCAGCCGCAGTGGTAGACGCCCACGGTGCCGGACGTCGGCAGACGATCTCCGGCCACCGTAGGCGCGGGCTTGCGGGCGGCGAGTAATGGGCGACTCGCTGTCCGACCATGGACCATGCCCGGGTCGACGGCGCGTTGTGTTCCACGCGCGCATTTCAGCATTATGACGGGGCCCCCCTCTAGAGGGAGAAAGCCTGCCGGGGTCGCGGGACTTATAGAATTACCGTGACCCTGGATCATAAAGGGCTATTGAAGGACACCGTGGATTTTAGTCAGTACAATTCTGACAGTTCCTCCCACTCTGCCCTGGGTGGGAGGACTCATTTGATGATTTTAACACGATAAAAAAAAAAAAAATAGTGTTTACATATTGGTGCTCGTGACTGTACAGAGCATAGTCATTGCACATAAAAGCGCCATACATTGAACTTGATCCGATATAGCCTGTCCCTTACTGCCCTGTCCCACCTAGGCTCTAAGCCTTTGTCGTTAGGTCATAAGTTACTTTGCCATAGCTGGAGCTATCAGTATCCAAGACACTCACAAGATTAAAGAAACCAGAGAACAATCTCCTCGGTTGATCTACAAGATCATCATCAGCCTACACCAGTCCACTGCTGGCCTCCAAACCTCTCTCTTCTCTGGTCCTCTGCTTCTTCAAACACATACAACTTAATGATTCTCGGTAACTCCCATCCAGTTGCTACAAGCGAAGATCGTCGAGCCTGAGGGCATCCCACGTTACGCTTGCTGATTTGCGGTCTCTACTCAAGAACACGTCTACCCCAACGGTCATCGGTTCTACGGCTAATATGGCCGGCCCATTGCCACTTCAGTTTACTTATTCCTACGACTGACGAGATGCCATTCACAATACAAGAATAATACATTGATCACAGTCCGCTGCTCGCAGTTCAGTAAACACCACCTTATCTACCTTACCTTCTAACCAATTCAAAGTCATAACCACACTACGTGATGTCAATCAATCTTAGCTCCAGCCGCACGTCTCCCTACGTACATTGGATTAACTGACATAGTCTGGATACGGAAACTAGGTTACCTAAGTGTTATCAGATTTAGATTTACCTCAGTTCGTCATATTACAAGTTTACTACCATAATATTGATTGGAGGTTATATAAAAGACTTTCAAGAGTTTTGGTGTACATATCATAACATCACGCCAGGCAGAGGTGTACCTAATAGTAAACCCACATTTCGCCAGTTATGTTTAAGTCCCAAGTAATAGGGGGCGAGCCTAATTTCATCAACCGGGCACAAATCCAGACTCCGTGGTTGCTACTGAAAAATTCCTGATGGAAAAACTCAATAGCACTTTGCCCGACCCGGGGATCGAACCCAGGACCTCATGCTCAGCAGTCGCATTTGCGACCACTAGACCAAGAGGCAACGTGGCAATTTTGGTGCACTTAATGAATATTACAGTTAGATGCTTTTAAACTACCTCCACGATGCAGATTACAGGGTCAAATTCTGGGCAATCAGCTCACTGGCAGGTACGCTGCAAGCACACTGGGGGGGGGGGGGGGGGGTTAAAGATCTTTCCGACACTCAATGTGAATGCTGTGCTGCCGACCAGACCATGGCTATCTTGGCGGATGTCTTATGTGTACACCTGCACATAAGAGGACGCCGAGATTAACGTACTGACCTTCTGGGTCCAATAAATTTTTGAGAACTTACTATCGATCAGTGGCGAAGGTTCCATAGAACTCGATTCCTACCGGCTTCCCTTTCAAAAATTGCAGTCAGTACTATAGACAAATAATAATCAAACAAACAATTTTTTTTGTTTTTTTCGTCATGGGTATCGTTTTCATGGTTTTCGGGGTCACTGATAACGTATATAAGATCAAAATAAACATAGAAAAAAAATTGAAAAAAAAATTAATTCTGGTGGTTTTTCTTCGGCTTCCCCTGACTCAATTTTCACCCTTCGCCACTGCTATCGATACGAAAGAAGAAAGAAAGAAATAAAAAATATTTATTTGTCCCGGGGGAGGGGGGGGTTGTTGCTGTTAAGTCAACAACAACAACAACCAACCCCGGGTTGTTGTTGTTAAGAAGAAGAAGCTTGTTATCTTTTTTTTTTACCGCGACTTACCTATTCATCTGCATAGGAATAATCAGAAGGATTTTGTAGGAAGGTTAATTCGGATAATTCCTTCGGTCAAAACGGTTATGAACCCGAACCAATTTGCGCCAACCGCAGGTTAGTGTACATCCCTAAATAATTCAATTGTATCCCAACACTTATCTGAACCATAAATTCATTGAAATAATTCAGACCCAGCCCATAAGCCGCTTATAAATTAAATTTTCACGCACAAAATAATTAAATGTTTTACACTGGCATAGCCTAAATTCCACAAATATATCCTCGCATCGCCATTAAACCGATACCGCAAGGGTTGTCTAATGAAGCCCTCTGAAGGCATTATATTGCAGACTGGGGTAATAATGTTTCCCACACACGTTTGGAAAAAACCGCACATTTGTATACGGTTTTCATTTCAGAGATTGGCCAAAATATAAATTGATGTGAGCATAATGTTATCTGTTTTTACGTGGGTAATTTCGATGTTCAACATAGCTACATGAATATTTTATAAGCACTTGGTTTATAATGAAGTGTGTCTTTACTATCTTTACTACAAATTAGGCGCTAAACAAAGCGACATACTATCAGTGTTAAGATGACGGAAAAGACAAAAATGTATGGGATTGATGATTTCAATCCCATACATTTTCCATCCATCAACATCATCATCTGCCTAGCTTTTTCTCAACTATGTTGGGGTTGACTTCCAGTCTAACCGGATGAGAGCAGCCGTGGCCTAGTGACTTATTCCGACTTACGAAGAGTAAGTCGTGGTATCGAACCCAGGCAGGCGCATTAATTTGTGTAATTTACTTCATCACCACTGCTCTCAAAAACGGTGAAGGAAAACATCGTGAGGAAACCGGCATGTCCTAGAACCAAAAATTCGAAGACATGTGACATCTACCAACCCGTACTGGGCCCGCGTGGTGGATTATAGCCCATTGCCTCTCATAGAGAGGAGGCCGTGTCTTCCAGCACTGGGAACATTATAGGCTGATTATGCTAACCGGATGCAGCTGGATGCCAGTATTTTACATGGAACGACTGCCTATCTGACCTCCATAACCCAGTTAGTACGGATAATGCGAAACCCCTTGACAAGACTGGCTGTCATGCTTTCGGGCCACTGACTTCCTGTAACGACTGTCTAAGATCTACAAATGACAGCCGGGACCAAGGGCTTAACGTGCTTTCCGACGCACAGAGGAAACCTGGTATGTAATGGGTGGTCACCCATCCACAGATCCATCTAGGCAAGCGCGGCTTAACCTAAAGATTGATCCGAGCGGCTGTTATTATTTAGCCACGAGCTCTTCCTTAGTTACCGGATTGGAATAAATATTATGTGAATCCTGTCAAAAACACGAAACGCCTTGAAAGTGATCACCAGTGGCGAAGCCTTCATAACTTTTTGGATATTTCTGCATACAGACAAAATCAATATTCCACCAGGAGTCAGGACATTACATACCCAGCATTGTTATTTTTTTTTTAATACAGATAATACAGGAGCAGGGGGATGTGAAATTAATGACGTAATAATTTCCGGTTCGTCAACCACCCTTGGCTCTGCGAGAATGGTCGCCGGACCATGGCAGGAATGATGACGTCAGAGGCTTTAAAAAAAGTTGAGTCATTGTTCCCTATTGGCTTTAATGAGATTACTCCAGTTTTTTAGCAGAGTTAGTAATTCACGAGCTTATTTTTAGAAGCTTTCAGGTGTGCTTTGTTTTGAGTAAAAAGTTTTTTTTTGCCTTTTTGCAAGTGTGGTAGATAGGTGTGTGGATAGAAAGCTGTTTAGCAACTTTTTCTCAATTCTTGTATATACATAACATCACGCCTGTAATCGGGCGCAAATCCAGGCTCAATGAAAGAAATTCCTGATGGAAAAACCCAATAATATTTTGCCCGACCTGGAAATCGAACCCCAGGACCTCATGCTCAGCAGTCGCGCTTGCGACCACCAGACCAACGAGGCAGTCGTTTGTACAAATTTTATATTTTACTGTTCCCTTGCCAATAGGACCGAGCAAACAGAACAATAAACAGAGCAATAATGGTGTTTCTGATGTTATTAAGATACAAACCAATTCAGATAAATCTTATCTACACCAATTATAAATGCATCTGACCGAAATTTGGTGAAATAATTTGGGAATTTGGTGGTGGATTAATTAAAATGAATGGAGAATTTCGGGCAAATCATAATTTGACCGAAATTTGGCACACGAATGGACTTTTTATCCAGTTAGTTCGTTGTCATGGGATAGTTTCTTTCCTTGGGGTAAGCCGCAGGCAAAAGCTACTTTGCTGTACAGATTATTCTCAAAACATAAAACTAAAACACCATCATCATTGTCTTGCCCATATCCCATTTAATTTGGGGTAGGCGCAGCATGTCTTCTTCTTCCATACTTCTCTATTACTCGTCATCTCATCAGACACCTCCTTCCTTGCCATATCATTCTTTACACCGTTCATCCATCGTTTCTTTGGTCTTCCTCTACTCATATACCTATCCACATTCATACTCAAAACTTTCCTAACATTTTCCTCATTCCTCCGCATCGCATGCCTATACCACGACAACCGATTACCACACAACTTTTCAGTCACCGGCGCCATTTTCAGACTTCCTCTTATATACTCATTTCTTATTTTAGAACTATCACACCATAAAAAGAATAAAGGGTGTAAATAGACCCTTAACACAAACGAAAGGCACTTGTTCTCCCCATCTTCGCGATCATTTTTTGTTCTAGACCATACTTGGGAACCTTACGGATAAATATTGGGGGTCAAAGTTCCAACTTTTTCATAAGTTTTTTTTAAAATACATGTTTTTAATGTAAGATTTTTAACTTTACACACCTCCACGACCCCCGTACTATTCAATCCATCCATCAGCACAATGCTTTGAGTGCTTTCCATCGAGTCCTACCTTAAAACGTGATTTTTCACCCCAAAAAAAAGTAGATTCCCAGCAATAATTTTTGCGTAAAGTTACTTAGTGTGATGTACAGAATGCTTGGTTGACGGATATGTGAAGGGTCTATTTACACCCTGTATAATTTTGATTATTCCCACTCTACTTTTCTTCTAAAACAAACGTTGCCATCACCTTATCACGCTCGGGAGTACACGTGCGTGAAGATGAACACGAGAAGAACACGAGCGTGAACAATAGAATTTTAATAAACGTATCGACGTTTCTTACTCTTCGTTTCCTTTACGGGAGCAAAGTATAAAATGCTATATCTACCGTCTTTTATCAATAAATAAAGTTGTTTACACATGAAATGCGAGCAAAAGGAGAATCAAGGGAGTTATCACTGAATCGCTCGTAAAGTTCAGACTTGGTGGAACCCAAACGTGATTTCAATATTCAATTGTTACTTGTTCACTTTAAAACGATATAGGCGTAACCAATGATATTATAAAGAAAGATACGATACGTTCATACTGAGCGGCGTTCAAATATCGTTGGGTTTTACGAATGCGAGATTATACGGAACGTATGATACAGAAAGATAGCTATTGCGCTTGAAGTACTTAAATTACGACAATTGTCTGAATTTGTCTGCAACAATTCGCGAGCGCTAGTGCGGTATCTATCTTTTTATTTATAATACTATTGGGCGTAACAACGAAACGTAACGTAGATAAGTCGATTTTAGAATAGAAAATACAATTTTATTACCCTACAGCATTTTAGTTAAATTGTTTGCAATAAGCACAATTAGTAACAGGCGCAGATATGAATATGTCATTCTTAAAATGATGAAAATATATTCTGTGAAGCAGGTATGTTTAATTTTATAAATCGGCGTATTTACGTTACGTTTATACCGAGCGCACGTGCTATCTAGGGCCTCAGCTGACATCAGATTACTTTAAAGTTCTTTTTTTAATAATTTAAAACTTCAAAAAGCGACACAACTTGTTAAAACTCATGCTGCGGAAATTTCAAAGTCCTCTCTCGGAACCCAAAATTTTTAACTTTTTAAATCCACTGTGTGAAGCTTCCTGAAAAAGAAACTTTGTCTTTTGCAAAGCACTGGCTTACTTGCGATGCACGGAGCCGAGAAATGTGAAAGAAAAAACGACATTAATTGTAATCGCTTAAGACAATAATTACAGAACGTAAAATAAAAATATGAAATTTAATTTACTTGGTCCTGTGTATGAAGTCAAAAGAACTGTCTCAGCATGGTTCTGTGACGGTCAACTGTGACAGAAGAAATGAGAGGCTTATTATTACCCAGCAGTGGGTGAAAGAATTATGAAACTTTTTTATTTAAACAGACAAGCTTTTATAAAAGTAACGTTAAGCTATGTAAATTGAACGCGTTTACAAAGTTAAGCGTCGGTGCTAACAACCATTGAGGAGTTCTCTCGTGAGGAGACGACCCTGGCTGCAGGATCAAGTCATGTCTGTCATAAAAATGTAATGTCACCAGAACCAACGGTGTGTGCAAAATTACAGCTCCATCGGTTGGGGAGAACTGGTTTGAAATTCTGTTGCTAGATTTGACTACTTAATAAAAACAAGGTAACTTAAATAACTAACAATAACAAAGCAAGTAAACGCTTATAAAAATAAAATGACGAAAGCACTTTCGTCACTTTTGCACCTTCTATAACAACTGTTGAGTCCAGCGATTCTATAATGAAGCCTTTCATCTTAATGCGCATATAATTCAAATGTGCTATATGAGAAGATAATTTATATGAGACCCTGAAACCTAATATATTTATATAATGCTCATATACTCCCCTTCCGTATCAGAATTGATCTCATTATTTAGGGAGCATTCCTGTGATGTTCTTTATACGACAAGGAGTGAAAATAACACATTTCCTTGCAGAGTTTATGATATAAAGGAGATTTTCTTTGTCTGTGTCCGTATTGGATGTCGGTCTTAGACATTTCCTTATCTTCTAAAGGTGGAAGTGATTTCGTTATGATGTAGAATTTAAGAAACCAGTTTATTGATTTTTGTTTATTTGTCGGATCCGGTCGTTAGTACGGACATTTAAAATGAATGGAAATCGCTCCTGTGTGCAGTGGTGACATCACGTGACCTACTTACGCGTCACAACGCAACGTGCTTGTACAGAGCCCTGATGTCCAGCTCGAGGCGAGGGCGACAGTCAATGTCTGATCGCGGTGGAGTTGAGACGTCTTGGAACTGTGCCCCGTGTTATTGTGTTAAGTTGCTCTAGTAATTCGTAAGTTTTGCTAGAAACAGTGTATCGCACCCAGTGTGTTTTCATAGCACGAAACCCATCGTCTGCCCACATGATGTACGAGCCTAACGGGATAAATCCTGACATATCCGACATGTTAATATTGTAGAAAATATCTACAATACTACTACTATACTATTGTAGTTGTATTGTAATTGTGTAATGTGGGTGTACTATTGGGTACACCACTGCCTAACTCTTCGAGGATTACAGGCGTGATGATTACGTTATGAGCCATTCAACAATCCTAATACCGTTAAACAACACTATTTAACACCCCCAATCAAAAGCTCATTCATACAGCTCACCAAAACATTTTATTCCGCAACGTTTTTTTCCCGCATCAATATATAACGTGGATTTTCACGTCATTGTGCTCGTTGATACCTTTAAAGTCAACCGACTGCTCAAATAAAAACCTATGCATGACTGTAAATGGGCCCTTTATTTTTTCATCTTCTTTTATTTGTGGCTGTTACAAAGAGCCCACTGATTTATAAGGACAGCGCTTTTTCATTTGCGTTACATCACTTTGTCCTTAAATTAAATTGCTGACGTAGGGTACATCAAGATGTTTAGAAGAGTCACTCTGAGTTTCATTTTGGTTGATTGTTTACTTAAGCAGCGTGATGTTTTTTCCCGTGAGGGCCTTTTTATATCCGTAGGTAGGTGTCAAGTTGCGAAATTCCATTGCAGTTGATGAAAACAATCCCAAAAACGTTCAGCTTCTTTTTTTTTTTTTTTAAATTATACCGTGCCCAATACTAGAAATTTCTCCTGTATCGTGGGTGCTTTTACAAAAATTTAAACTCATATACAAAAACAGCCAATCCCGGAACAATTATCTGTAGACCATTCAAATATTTGTTCCGTGCGGGGACCGAACCCGCGATACGCAGCGCAGCAGTCAATCGCTCAGCCAGTGTGCCAACCGTGCCATAGATTTTTTGTTACATTTTCTTAGTATCTCAATGAATTAAAACCACATGCACAACATATTTGTGGTTAACCACAGTGAATATAGGGCAGTAGGTAGCCATTAATTGTGTTCGCACCATCTAGGTAATCTAGAATGTACCTATGTTTGTAGTAGCAAATAGTCAGAATGTAGTTAAGGGCTTTATTGAACAACTACTTAACTACTATTATGGACTTGATTTCCGCACCAAAACATTGTAGCGGCAAAAGTACAATAATTTAGGACAAAAAGTACTACAGCGCCATCTATTACACAAAATAATAATAAAAATATTTTTTTTACATTGTTTTTTTTCTAAGGAATATTTAAAAATGTAATTAATTTGTGTAGAAATAAATAAAGGAAAATAATTATATATTTTTAAATGTCTTTTATATATATATTTTTTTTAAGAAATATTTAAAAATGTAAATAACATGTAAGAGAATGAATAAAGGAAATAATAATACGTTTAGTTCAGATAAAATTCAGAACAATAGTAAATCTATACATATAAAATTCAAAGTCCTGACTGACTGACTGACTGACTTATATATCAACGCACAGCCCAAACCGCGGGTCCCAGAGATATGAAAATTGGAGGGTGTATTCTTTGTGAAGAGTTAGTATCAGTTTTTCGAAATTCCTACCCCTTAGAGGGTGAAATGGGGAATGAATTGAATTGAATTTCAGTGGCGTGCAGTAGGTTTCCTCAGAGGTTAGGCTAGCCGGAGGGCACCTCTGAGGAAACCTAAACCTAACCAAAAAAAAATGATGTAAAAATTTGAAAAAAAAAACATTGAAAATAAGCCTGTAAAAATAAAAGTTATAAATACCAAGAACTCACCACGTTATTCAAGGTTCTGAAGGTTCAAATCACGATTTTCTGACGATGCAAACTAGTTTCAATACGTGATTTACCAAATGTATTTAACTTTAAACATGCCTCTAGATGTTATTCTATTGATATGTCATGCTTTTTTGACGAGTAATGAAAATTATCCAAATCAATATATCCCTCACTCCACTTACTGGAAGTATTAAACAAAATGCACGGAAAACAATACAATTTATTTGTGTGTTAACACCCACACAGCCAGCTAAATGTTGCATAATTTTGAGGATTGAAATGACGAGTACGAGGTGAATTATTATATTTTTGGATTAATTCTCGCAATTGGTATACCTTTAGACACCACTTGAATCTTATCATTAAACGATAATTGCGAAAACTTATTGTTTTTAACTTCTAACAAACACATTATCACTACACACTTCTTCAGAAAATCATCTTTAAGTGTAAATGTACTTAACAAATAATATTTACATTAATGTACGTATCAAAACCAATTACTTATAAGTTATAACTTAGTAAGATATAAAAACATTCAAGATCGCATATAAATTGCTTGTCACATGAAACAAATAAACAATATGGCTACTCAAGAAAAAAATATTTCGCAATCTGTTTTAAAAAAACACTACCAAATAAAATGCATCATTGTCATACCGTGATCCTTTATAAAGGCGCATAACAAAATTTTGCCGGATAATAATACTGACAGACGACAGTAACGGTGGTGTTGTCATTACTTAATTTCCAAACACCCCAAAAATCAGAGCGAAAAATAAAATTCATGTAGTTTTTAATTATTTTTATAGGGGGTTTTTGCAAATCTTACAAATACAATTTATCATTTTTGTGGAAGGTCTAAATTCGACAATTAGACCATGTTTTTTTAATTGTATCTAGTAGTCATTAAGGAAACTATCATGTGTCTTTGTTTCTCGAATTCCCCGCAGTTCGGGGAAATGTCCTCAAATTGGGAACACTGCTCTAATGTCATAATCATTCATAAATCTATTTCGCGATTAGCCAATCATAGCACGTTGTGATCGTCTACAGTGGACGGAGTTTACGCCCATAATCTATACATGTGTGCCGTTCATGGCGTTCATACACACAAAAATATGCAACAGTGTGCGTAAGTTTTTGAATGAGATGTAGGCACGATCACTTCGTGCCTAACAGAATTGACAATTGATAGCCACGAACTTACGTGTAAGTTTGAGTTACGTTACCGTTCGCGACAAGTTGCTATAAGTGTTCTAACAGGAGTTTTAACTTTTTTTTTAATATTTTGTTTATTTTATTACATAGTTAAAATAAATGCACTTAGCGTTGTTGGTAGGAATGGTAGGGTAGGCTTTGCCTAATTGCCTCTATGGACGGCACGCCCCTGTTGAATTTTCTGTGAAACTTTTTACTCTCGGGGCCGATTGACTTGAAAATTTGTTTACATACTCTTCAGATAAAATCCAGTAAATCCGATATCCAATCTCAAACCAAGGTATCAATATTTCACGTATCTAATTTAATTGATATAGCTTTATATTAATAATTGCAAGTTATAAGCAAGTACATGTAAAACTATGTATGTATTATAGATAGATACATAGATTACTTATTATTCCAGAAGTAAGATCCCGTGGGCAATTCCCTAACTCCACGCGGGCGAAGCCGCGGGCATAAGCTAGTTAAATATAAAAGAGTCGAATTAAAAAAAAAAAAAAAAATAATTTAAAAAAAAAAATATGAAGAACTAACACAAAATCGTAAATCGTGCAATTAAAGTTTTCCCTGACTTAAGACTATACAGACAAACTCGACAACAACTGTCGGGCAGTAGTCACCAGACACAACACCAGTCTGGTAGGAAGATCCTCCCTTTTTAATACGGGTTGAAGAACTTTACACCCTCTTCTTCGTACCCCTTTTTTTTCGTATGGGAAATCATCAAATGACCCCCCCCCCGCACTCCGGGCGGAGCGGAAGGGAGTGTCAGACTTGTACTGATTAAAACCCGTCCATGTTCCTTCTTTGCCCTTTGTGTTCCAGGGCCACGGTATCTCTTTCGAACAGTCCCGCAGCCCTGGCATCGGCCCATGCGGACCCCTACGTGGTTGCTGACATCTCTTTCTTCGTACCCCTAAAACATTACATATACTCAAACGGATTTTTAAGCTACTAAGCTTAAAAATCCGGCATTAGCCGCGGCCCAATCTTAGATGTCTTCCTTTTTTAGAAACAAGGCCTCAAATACGTTTCTGGCTTTAAATCTCATGTGACTTGTCGTTATTGGTTGACCGGAATAACACAACCGTACATACAGGGTGTAAGCAGACCCTTCACGCAGCCGTCAACCAAGCATTCTGTACATCAAACTAAGTAACTAAGCAAAAACTATTGCTGGGAAACGCCTTTTTTTTTTGGGGTGAAAAATCGCGTTTTACGGTAGGACTCGATGAAACGCACTCAAAGCATTGTGCTGATGGATGGATTGAATAGTACGGGGGTCGTGGAGGTGTTAAAATATTACATTAAAAACATGTATTTTAAAAAAAACTTGTCAAAAAGTTGGAACTTTGACCCCCAATATCTCCGTAACTAGAAGGTTCGCAGGTATGGTCTAGAACAAAAAAAATATCGCACAGACGGGGAGAATAAGTGCCTTTCGGCTTCGTTAAGGGTCTATCTACATCTTTTAGATACGTATAAGTTTTCATGGACAAGAAATTAAATTGTAAAGGCTTTCAAAAACCAAGGGGTCGGGCCATTTAATTCCAATATCTCCCCTCTTTGACTAATAGGCAATTAAGGTCCCATTTCTCGCGACTTTTGAACGATAATTTATGGGAGTTTCAGACCTTTAAAAGAAAATGTCGGTGCCTATTTATGTAATAGAACAGAAATGAGTTTACATTGAAGTCGTTCTCTAAGGAGCAATTTCCTCATAATACGAATTTTCGTAGGACGCAGATGTTGATTCAAGAAACAGGGATGTCCCACTTTAAGTAATAAGTAGCAATTTCGGCAGACTGCTTTACTTGAAATTGAAATTAAGCTTCTTCTTGAAAGGCCTTGCTTTTTGTATTTTATTATTCGGCACGGCTATCACTAAAATATGTTGAATGTTATTATGTAATAATTATTTTTGTTGCTGGTCTTGTACCTTTCGCATGCCTAATGGTAAAATGTGGTTGAACTTTGCTAATTGTTTTTTACACCATGTACTGTACCCATATTTGCGAAGTAAATAATCTTATCTTATCTTATCTTAACTAACGTGAAATTATAAACTGGATGTCTGGCCGTGACTTAACCGAAAGCGTCTGTCGCGCGACTACGCGATCGTTAATGAATTATGATTTACAAACATGACTTAATTAATAGCGCGAGAACGTAAACGAGCACGGCAACGAGCAACGTTCACGTTCGGTTATGAGTCCCCCAATGCACAACATAACATAACATCACGCCTGTAATCCCCGAAGGGTTAGGCAGAGGTGTACTTAATAGTACAACCACATTTCATCAGTTACGTTTAAGTACCATGTAATAGGGGCGAGCCTATTGTCATCAACCGGGCACAAGTCCAGACTCCGTGGTTGCTACTGCGAAATATTCGATAGAAAAACCCAATAACACTTTGCCTGACCCGGAAATCCTCCAGTGCGCTTGTTAAATAAATAAATCTATCTAAGTATACAACATTAGTTTTAGTATATGCGAAACCTGAAACACGTGTGTAGTATTTTTATGTAAAGAATCTATGTCCAAAATTTCAAAGCTGTATCATGAAAAATCACAAAGTTATAAGCTTGTTCTGTTTCCTGGCTGTCCGCACAAAAACGTGGTCACCATGGGCGCAGCCGCGCGCGCACCTCCAGCGTCGTCTTGAGCTCACTGATAATAATAATTTGGCAGTAGGTACCTAAATGATAGCGATAGGTACTTAGTGTCGCTCGGTGTCCAACTTGTAGCCTTTATCAAATATTTTTGCGACAAAATATAACATGGTTTAAAAATTATTGGAATCGATTCAGTTACTTATTCTGAACAAACTATATTCAGGTTTCGCATATACTAAAAATAAAATTGTATATCACCAAAAATGTTTTCAATGATAATAATTCATCTTCAAGCATTTTACGATATGAAAAATTACTTACTTATATTCGATTATTACCTTTAGAAAAAATGACGAGGTAGCTAAGCTATAGATATCTTTACTCTCAACATTAAAGAGCGCTAGAAGGACGAGCTTGATCAAAGAGGGCTCTAGGTAGAGTGTCCTCTTGTTCTTGTGTTCGGTGACACGCTGAAGAGACGATTTCGCCCCACTTTCGATAGATTTCGCTGTGATTCTAGATTGATGCCTGCTTAGTATACACCGTGACATTTTAGTCGTCTTAAAAAAGTGGTCCACTCAATGTACCCCAAAAATAGCTCTAGGCGCGATTTTTTTTACCTACCATAATAGGTACAAAGAAAAATAAATAATACATTAGAATAAAATTATGAAACTTCCTGTTAATGATGTTTACGTGTCAAACGGGAGAACATACCTACCCAGCGCTCGACTCCAGTAGATCATCGCTCGCAACAGGGTGTTTTATCTACGTCATGCGTCGTAATACTGAATAATATTTTTAATTTTTAAATTATTAAAATCTCATAAATACCATTTTTTTTATGAATGTTTAGTAGTCATTGGATACATGAAGTGGGCTGCCTTTGTAAGACGACTAAAAAGTCACGGTGTATTATGGAAACATTTTCAATTACCACCCAGTGTTCTATTTATATCTACTTGTATCATTACATAACATCACGCCTGTAATCCCCGACGGATTGGGCAGAGGTGTACCTAATAGTACACCCACATTTTGCCAGTTATGTTTAAGTCCCATGTAATAGGGCGAGCCTATTGCCATCAACCGGGTTGCTTCCTAATGGATAAACCCAATAACACTTTGCTCGTCCCGGGAATTACTTTGCTCGTCCCGGGAATCGACCCCAGGACCTCATTCTCACTAGCAATATTATGAAGAGGTAACGTTTGTATGTTTGGATGTAGAAGGTAACCTCTGAAACTACTCATTCGATTTCAACAATCTTTCACTGGTGGATAGATTAGAGAACAGCTGAAGTAATGGGCGACTCGCTGTCCGACCATGGACCATGCCCGGGTCGACGGCGCGTTGTGTTCCACGCGCGCCTCAAAGAGTGTCAGCATAAAGACGGGGCCCCCCTCTAGAGGGCCAAAGCCTGCCGGGGTCGCGGGACTCATAGAATTACCGTAACCCTGGAACATAAAGGGCTACTGAAGGACACCGTGGATTTTAGTCAGTACAAGTCTGACAGTCCCTCCCGCTCTGCCCTGGGTGGGAGGACTCATTTGATGATTTTACCAAGTTAAAAAAAAGGTAAAAGCTATTCACACATAATGCGCTCAACCTTTCCTGAACTTGTGTGTTATGTCCGCAACCCAATAATTGGACATATTGTTTACAAAAAAAAATTCAATAAATACTCTGAAAACACATCAGTTTTTAGAATTTTTGTTAGTCTAAGTACACTACGCAAATGGCGGTCCGTACACGATAGCACAAGCTAGTTATTAAGTGAGTTAGTAAGTCGCGTCGTGTATCTACCTACCTATGCACTGCCATGGAAATACTAATGTCAGAATAGAAATTACTGGTTACTTTGGAGTAGTGTCATGGACGAACGGGCAAAGATTCGATAATACCAAAACTGACCTTTCACGTGTTATCAAATTCCTAACAATTATTATCATCATCATTCACAGCCTGAATACAGGGTGTAAACAGACCCTTCACATAGCCGTCAACCAAGCATTCTATACATCAAACTAAGTAACTTTACGCAAAAATTATTGCTGGGAATCGACTTTTTTTTTTTGGTGTGAAAAATCACGTGATACGGTATGATTCGATGGAAAGCACTCAAAGCATTGTGCTGATGGCTGGATTGAATAGTACGGGGGTCGTGGAGGTGTGTAAAGTAAAAATTTTACATTTAAAACATGTATTGAAAAAAAAACTTGTGAAAAAGTTGGAACTTTGACCCCCAATATCTCCGTAACTAGAAGGTTCCCTATGGTCTAGAACAAAAAAATGATCGCAAAGACGGGGAGAACAAGTGCCTTTCGTTTATGTTAAGGGTCTATTTACACCCTTTATACCCACTGCTGAAAATAGGCCTCTCTATTGTTGTGCCAATCTCTTAGTTCCTTTTTTTTCCGACGAATAAAATGCATATCATATACCACACCTTCTGGGGGGCAGTGAAGTTCCCGCTTTTATTTTCTTGACCCCCTCGATCACCGCATTGCTTGACGTTCGCGACCCCTCAACGGTGGTCCTCCTCGTTGCTAAGCCAACCTCATTCAGGTTTTTTCCCCGATGGCAACTATTTCCTCCTGACAATATATTTTTTTTTTTATAGCCTACATTTTGTCCCACTGCTGGGGAAAGGCCTCCCCCCTCTCCCTCCAAACCTCTCTGTTCTCTGCAATTTCTGGCCACGTTTACCCTGCGAACATGACCAGATCGTCATACCAACTCCGCCGCGGTCGACCTCGTCGGCGCTGCCCACCCTCAGGCATCCAATATTAACAAAAAATATATTTTTTTTTTATTTTTTATTTTTTTTTTTACCTGAGGAGGCTCTCGTTAGGCAGCTGGATCAAGGGCTTGATTCACAAAGCGGTACTCCTGGACACGGGTCGCATTGTGAGGAGGTTCCTGTCTCTGGAGCCCTAACCACCCCGGTAGCTTAGACTCTGCTCCCGATACCGGCGGACCACTATTTTTTATATTTTTAAATGTTTTTTTTATATTAGAATATTTAAAAATGTATTTAATATGTGTAAAAATAAATAAAGGAAATAATTTTATTGCCCATTAAATACGAAAAACATCAGTGTATTTGTTTCATGGTTCTGAAATCTTTGCAAAATACTCGTAGAGGTTTATTTTACAAACATCACCAGAAGGGAAGTGATCTCTCAAATTAATCGCGATACAATCGTTCATATCTTTCTTGCCTGTAGGTTTATCTTTTTTCTTTCATTCATCTTTTGTTTGTGTTTCATAGACGATTTTCGGAAATTGCCTGAAGCTTCTGCTTGTAAATAAACTTGTGAGAATAAATTTAAAAGAATCGATGACAGTTTTTTGTTTGTCAATTGGCTGTAAGATGTGTAAGGGACGAGCTCGTGGCCAAATAATAACATCCGCTCGGGTCGATCTTTAGGTTAGGTTAGGTTAAACGTGCTTGCCTAGGTTGGTCTGTGGATGGGTGACCACCCATTACATACCGAGTTTCCTCCGTGCCTCGGAAAGCACGTTAAGCCGTTGGTCCCGGCTGTCATTTGTAGATCTTTGACAGTCGTTATAGGTAGTCAGTGGCCCTTAAAGTCTAACAACCAGTCTTACCAAGGGGTATCGTATTACCTAGTACTACCTGGGTGTTGGAGGTCAGATAGGCAGCCGCTCCATGTAAAATATTGGTATTCAGCTGCATCCGGTTAGACTGGAAGCCGATATATGATAGCCGATAGTTGGGAAAAGGCTAGGCAGATGATGAATTAGCTGAAAGATGTTTTACAAGTTGTTAATGAAGGTTAAGATGGACGGAGTCTGGATTAGTGCCCGGTTGATGGCAATAGGCTGGCCCCTATCATATGGGACTTAAACATAACTGGCGAAATGTGGGTGTACTATTGGGTACACCTCTGCCTTACCCTGCCGGGAACACAGCGTGATGTTATGTTTATGTTCACTACAAACATCATCTTCCTAGCCTTTTCCTAACTGTGTTGGAGTCTGCTTCCAGTCTAACCGGATGCAGCTGAATACCCGTATTTTACATGGAGCGACTGCCTATCTGACCTCCACAACCCAGTTGGTAATACGATACCCCTTGGTAAGACTGGTTGTCAGACTTTTTGAGCCACTGACTACCTGTTACAACTGTCAAAGATCTACAAACGACAGCCGGGACCAACGTTTACCGTGCTTTCCGAGGCACGGAGGAAACTCGGTATGTAATGGGTGGTCACCAGTCCACAGACCAACCTAGGCAAGCATGGCTTAACCTAAAGATCGATCTGAGCGGCTGTTATCATTTAGCCACGAGCTCCTCTCTTTATGTTCACTACAAACAATGGTCAGAAAGATAGGAAATGTCAAATACATCCATTGAAACGGAACGTAAATCGTTGCTCAATTACGGCAGCAAAATGGATGGAAATAATTTGTGCCGCGTTTTGACAAGTTCCGCTCAGCTTCCGTAGTACTGTGACGCGATTTGTTATTTCATCAACGTTCTTCCTGTGTAGACAATGTTATTTTACGTGCCTATAGCTAGGAATGTACTTCAGATATTTCCATTGAACAGACGGATTAGATCGGATAGTCAGATTCGATAGTCTATTCCAATAGTTTGATCCGATAGTCTGATTCGATCATCTGTCAGACTGATCCGATAGTTTGATGTCATACTCTGATTCGATCATCTGTCAGACTGATCCGATAGTTTGATGTCATACTCTGATCCGATAGTCTGATTTGACTCGTATGTTATGCTGCTTTTATGTTATGTTGCATAGCACCACGCCTGTAATCCCCGAAGGGTTAGGCAGAGGGGCGTCACGTCATCTGCAGCAATATTGATAGTGGCTTAACGTTTGTCGCTAAGAGCACCGAGACACATCGACGGGCTAATAAGATCTCACGACAAACATATCAGTTCACGACCTAATTTTCGAAAGAAAAGGCAGTGTCTTATTTCAGATATCCCATCATAATAAGAGGCGAGGATATTAACTAACCATTAATCAAGCACAAATCCAATTTCAAAAATAGGTTTTAGAGTAATTTATTAAAGAACAATTGTTCTTTATTTTATCCCAAATGATTTTTGTAATCTTTTTTAGATTGCCAGATTTCCGAGAACTTCTAAAGTTATAAAATAAATTAAAAACATTGGGCTTTAATGCTCTAATGAGTTTTCGATAGTTCGGTACAAAATAAATGTAATCATTAACAAGAAAGATTACAGAAACGATATTTACCCTATTTACTGATTGTTTTGAGTTCCCGATATTTCGGCGCTTTGTGTGTGTTTCGGTGTGTGTGTGTGAGTGTTAACGATAGTGTTAGTGACCGTGTGACAGTGTGAGTGTGATAGTTAAAAAACTTATAAAATAAATGTATTTTCCAAAGTCTAGTTTCAAACTGACAAAATTGAGATTGTAAAGTTGAGCTATACTAATTGAGTAAAAAATATACAGCCAAACGCTCCGCAAGAAAAACAAAATGGTTTTAAAATGTAGAATGTTTTTGGTTTAGTTAGTTTGAGTCTTAATTTAATCTTTTTGTTTTTGTAAAGATTTAGTTTGTAATTATTTATTTAAGGTTGTTGTTCTAGTTTGTAAATTATGTAGGTGAATAACAAAATTAAAATTATATTATTATGAATGTAAATAGAAACGTGCTTATTTCAGGCCTCAGTTGGCCAGATGTTTACCAATACATGTATGGATTAATAAGAAGTTACAATTTTGATAAGTCTAATCTACAAAAACTGCTTCCATTTCAATACAGAATGGATAAAATAAGGAATGAGTATATTAGAGGAAGTTTGAAAGTTGCGCCAGTTACAGAAAAGTTGAAAGGGAATCGACAGTCTTGGTATGGACATGTGATGAGGAGGGACGAATCGGATGGGAATAAAAGAGTGAAGAATATAAATGTTGATGGATGGAGGAAGACCAAGAAAACGATGGATGGATTGTGTGAGGAATTATATGAAGGAAAAAGATGTACATGATTGCGTGATGGTTGACAGGGGGAATGGGAGACCTGCGACCATTTTTGTTTCGGTAAATTTAAAACTCAAATGGGATTGGGCAGGTCACGTGAACCACGTGCATAACGACCGCTGGGCCAAGATCTTAACACGGTGGGTGCCTGAGGGTGGACGGCGCCGCCGAGGCCCTCCTAGGAAGAGATGGCGTGTTGATCTAGATGCGCATCACGAAGGCTGGTTCGAGGTGGCGCAGGAGAAAAGGTCTTGGAAGGATATGGGTGAAGCCTTTGGTCCCGTTGCTGAATGGGACATACAAGGCTATTAAAAAAAAAACTCATCATGATTCCTATTAAAATTAGTACATGCCACTTTACTTGACAAAATAAAGCTTACTTAACACCAAAAAGTAACACATGTGTTTACTAAAACCACACGCTAAAGGTCACGCACCAAAAATATCCAAACAAAAATTTTAAAACAAGCCAGAATATTAATGCGTTGCTCACTCTTGTTTGACAAACTTAATTACAAACACAACAAAGTTACGGTACGGTGTGACAGCAGCCGAGGCCTCTATAATCAAATTACAAGGCCCGTCATCACGTTATGTAGGCGAGAAATTACTTCTAGAGTATAATGTTTGCAAAGTTAGCCGGGTTTCTAATTAGTGGGGTTCGTGAATTATGTTAAAATTGACATGATTTTCAACCATTTTTGGGATAGTGCGGTTTTAACTCTGAGTTATGTAGGAGGACGCCAGCACATCAAAGTACTACAATCTGTCAAATTTCTGTAATAGATTTCAACTTTATCGCTAAATCATTAGGCTCAAGATTGAATGGGAAAATTTGACAATTCCGGCTCAATAGCTTGATGTACTGGCAACATTATAACGTACGGCGGCGCTTAGAATGCGGTCAGACGGCCTAGTAAGCCGCTTGGCAGCGAATTGAGAGGACTTGGCGACGAAGTGGGGGATCTGTGTCTTGACTTGAGATGGTAAATTGTAGACTGGTTTCATAAAACATCACGCCTGTAATCTTCGAAGGGTTTAGTCAGAGGTGTGCCTTATACAGGGTGTAACCAGATCCTTCACATAGCCGTCAACCAAGCATTCTGTACATCAAACTAAGTAACTTTACTCAAAAATAATTGCTGGGAATCGATTTTTTTTCTGGGTGAAAAATCACGTTTTAAGGTAGGACTTGATGGGAACCACTCAAAGCATTGTGCTGATGGATGGATTGAATAGTACGGGGGTCGTGGAGGTGTGTAAAGTAAAAATCTTGCATTAAAAACTTGTGTTTAAAAAAAAACTTTTGAAAAAGTTGGAACTTTGACCCCCAATATCTCCGTAACTAGAAGGTTCCCAGGTATGGTCGACAACAAAAAAATGATCGCTAAGACGAGGAGAACAAGTGCCATTCGGATGTGTTAAGGGTCTATTTACATCCTTTAGTACACCCATATAATTTTCTTCAGTGCCGGGAACCCACCTGGTGGGGTCACTCAAATCGCACTTGCGATGCCTGGAACCCACCTGGAGGGTCCACTACTACACTCGCAACATGTTTATTTATTTAATTAAACTTTATGCACAAGTAAAAACTGTACAAATGCCTTGGGCATTTTCTACCAGTCTACTTTATGGTGAGGCAGAGACAATACACAGTTGGTGCAATAACTGAAAAATATATGGTGTAATATGTGTGGTGGGATGGCACAATTTGTGCTCTATGGAACAGGGGTGGACTCGAATTTTTTAAAGTCCCGTGTAATAGGGGGTGATTCTACCTAATCAGGTTAGCTTCAGTAATTTGAGAGGCACCAGAAGAATAAGTGTCGTCCTAATGTTGCTGTATCTTCAATTTGCGATAGCACAATTTGCTATCGTGTCTTATTAACAGCAAAGATACTCGACTACTAGTTACAATAGAAAAAAAAAGAATATTTTTTTTTATTTCAGCCCGGACTCCATAGGGTTAGTAACAATTTTACTTAACTTCTAGTGTAAGTAGGTTACAGACAGAGATGAAAATATACAATTAAAATTCAGCGTGGAGCCGCATCCACCTCCATCCTCCTCATCAGGGAATCCCATCGATCTGCAAATACACTGAGAAAACTGTTGGTGCTTCCGCGAACACGAGTCATCAGGGATGCACATCTAGTTATAATAATGAAAATCAATATTTTTTAATTTTATACCTGTTTTCAATTTTTTCAATGTTTTCAATTTATTCTTTTTATTTTATTCTTTTAATTTTATTTTCTTATCAATTTAGGGTCAATATTAATATTAATCATAATGTAATCAGTTATAATTTAATCAGTAATCACATGCCAATGATTTTTTTTATTCTATTTTGTTATGTTGTATACAGCTTTGAATGTAATGATAATTTTTCTTTATTATTGTTTTAAATTACTTATTCATTGCATGAAGAGTTCTAATTTCAATAATTTATAAATATGTTATGTAAAGCCTTTTCTGTGCATGTGGTGTTAACCTTTAATTAATTGTTGCACTTGTAAATGTTACTCTAGTCATTAAATCAGAAATGTATTAGTGTAAGCAATTGTTGGTTAACCTAAATAAATAAAATAAATATTATTATCTGCAAACACCCTGACGCACTACAACGCCACGGCAGCCGTAGCAGTACTCTCAGTGCATTATTATATAGAACGCGTAGGTCGCTGTATGTCCACCGAGTGAAGTTGACCCACAGGCTGCATGTGTAGAAGGACGACAGTAAGCTTTGAAAAGCGTTACTTTATCTGGCCTCGTACAACGTGCAACAAACAATTAAAGGTTATAAAACAGAACGTGACAATCCTCCCCTTGAAGTATTGCAGACGTAATAGTTATGTCATTGTGTTCTGCTGCGATAATTGCTTCTTCCCCTCCAATGTGGGCCATTCGCGTAGTTTCATTAATTAAAGGAATACGCTGCCATATACAACTTGTAACGAATGTTGAGCATCTTGTTTGACATTTCAGCGTGTGCAGATAGTGTTCAATAAACAAATCGACTATTCGTTTTTTTTTTTCGTATGTTTGATTGTTCTTCTAGTTTTTTTTTATTTATTTTTTTGGCTTTTGTTTATCATCAACTATCTTACTTCTTACTATTAATACTAACGGGATATTTACCATGTTTACTGTTTGTTATGAGTTCCCGATATTTCGGCGCTGTTGCAAGCACCATGATCACGGATAAACTGAAGTTATTGCGGGTGGGTGTTTATGAGCAGACAAATCGGTCTACCCTCTTTTTTGTTCGTTTTTTGCACTCGGTACCGCTACCACTGTCACTCGCAACTCAATTCTGCTCCCGACACACGAAACTCACTGTGTCCGCTCGCGAACTTTTTTTGGCACTTTTCCGCTTTTTACACAGCTGGACCACTGGATTCCACACAGTAAACATGGTAAATATCCCGTTAGTATTAATAGTAATGTTAGTGACCATGATAGTTTAAAATCTTATATCTTACTTCTTACTACTATTATGAAATGCGAAAGTTTATGAGAATGGATGGAAGTACGAGTATCTATGTTTGTTACTCTATCTTGCACAAACTACTTACAGATTTGGATGAAAGTTGGCACAAGTACAGTTTATAACCATAGGATACTTTGATCCCGGTAGTACGATCCCGTGGGACAATTACCAAACTCCAAGCGGGCGAAGCCGCGGGTATAAGCTACGGGCTAACGGGTATCATACATACATCACCTTTAGAATTTTCTTCGCTTAATCTTATCTGCAGCTTCTTCTCCAAAGAGCACTTCAATCAAATACCTAATCTCGTGCAAAATCTTTCATGAGATTATTAGCTTTGCTAATAACCAAAGCCATCAATCAAGCTGCAAATCTGCAATCAATTACACTTAATTGACGATACAAAACGGTATCCTAACCGAATTAACTGCCTCTAAATTATATTAACGATGGCCGCCAAATGCTTCGTTGACTTTCACCAAAAACAGATTGAAGTTAAATTAATGGAAACAAAAGTTGTTTTGCTTTCTGTAACTGTTATATTCGTGTTTGGCGCGTTTGCTGTTGATGTCAATTGAATGACCGCCATCTTTTTTTTCGTAATTTTCTTTTGACGCAGTTATTTGGTTGTTTTAGATTTTTTGAGGGAAAATTCAGCAGTTTATTTATGTTCTTTGTTTAATTTAAGGAAGTCATCAAAGCCTCATTTATGTGTTCCCATAATAATACAATTTATTAAAAACTAGCTGTTTCCCGCGACATTCATTCACGTGAAATTATTTTAAAAAATATGACTTCCCTTTTTGAATAGAATTTTGTTAAAAATTTCAAGGGTTTTCATTTTTTGCACGGAACCCTAACTCTTATTCTAAAATAAAACTATCCTTTGTTAGACCTTATAACATCAACTATCTGCCAGTAACAGTCTCGTCAAAAACGGTCCAGCAGTTTTGGAGATTAGCCGGAACAAACAGACAGACAGATCGACAGACCGACAGACAAAAATAGAAAAAATGTGTTTTTGTTTATATGGTGCCTAGTAATTAGTGACCGATACATTATACTCATGATAACAAACAACATTCCCAAAGAAACATTTTTTTATGTCTACTCGTTCACTTTTATCCCAATAACACATAAGCCGTATGAAATTCCCGCTCGCGCTCCTGTGACCTATCAGCTGTTAGCCGCGTGACGCCGTTCTGCCCGTTCTAGCCCGTCGTGTCGTGGCACCTGAAAATTTTATCGAGGGATCGACAATCATAACTGATTCTTCTACACACAAAACCACTATCATACGAACATTGATTTATTTCAGAAAAGAAGCCAGCAATTGATAAAGCAGGCATCAGATGTACTGAGGCGTAATAGCAGTAATTAATTTTTACCAATAACATTATGCCCTAGATGGCTTCAGCAGACGATTATTTAGAAATTTCATTCCCTCGAACAAGAGAAACATAAAAACGTACCAGCTGCTCATTGCGCGTAAGTCGTAAAGTGAGCTGAGTGAAAGGTTTACTATTGTATCCACTAACAGAGAAAAATGGGACTAGTATCTTCGACAACATACAGCAGTAAAAAAAATCTTATTTTTTCTGAACCGCAAATAATGAATAACCATACCATAGCAGTATGTGAGATCACTGAATATCGAGTAAGCCATGACGTGAAATAAAATATCGAGTTGACATGACACGACGGTAAAATTTTCAGTGAAGTGTTAAGTGATTTTGACTTTAACCATGTCCCGTGCAATTATTACTACCCGCACCTTGAGCTAGTTCGTGCTTTAATTGCCTATTCAAACTTAAAATCAAAGCATTTATTTCAATTAGCCCGTTACAGGCACTATTTCATGGCAAAAACAAAAAATCAAGCTACAGTCCCAGTCACAAGGCATAACTGTAAAATTACTGTAGTGAAAGTAGTTGCTCATTCCAAGATGAAGACCTCTTGGAGAAGAATGGGCAAGAAACTGCATGGACCTCTAGATGACCAGTCCCCACTGACGGCGAACATGACGCATGGATCAACACCATTTAGCTCAACCATTTTAAAGGGAACTTTAACGAAACAAGAGCATTAAAGCAAGAGAGCATTTAAGTGAGCATTCTCTCAGCCGCCAGGACACATTCGAATCAATTAAAGATGTAGATAGCCAGTAAATGTTAGTTTTATATTACACACATGTGCTAATTAGATAATACTAATAGATTGCATCTATGCAATAAAAAAGTAGTAGTACAATTTTCTGCAGTTTCCACAATAATTTCACAAGCAAATCAATTAGTTTGCCCCTATGGTTGTGAAGCAGGAACAGCATTGAGCCAAGCATTTTTATCGTCAATGTAATCCCCCAAATAATAATACGACTGCCTACATGCTATCAAACGGGTATGGCACGGTTCCAGGTAAGCCTAATTCCCAAAAGCCTTCTATCCATCTTGACTAGCCTGAGAAATTGCACTATTTACATCCAAAAACGTTTTTTGACCCCATCACGCAACATAAGTGTCCGAGGGAACAGCATATATCAAAGGAAAGCTTATGTAAAAAAACAATACAACTACGTAAAGAGCATAAAACATCTCGCCCCGACGGTTTCATTCAGTACTACAATGCTAAAGCTCCCAAAGCACACGAACAACTCTATTTTTGGCACAAAATATTTCGTCTCAAGAAATTCACGAACGAACTACAACCACAGAATAAATAATTACAGAAGGTCGATTCCATACATCAAGAGAAAACACGCACACATAGACGGGTTACACGTACAGCGAGTGCACCTGCACTCGTGGACATGCGTCGAAGGTACGTATGTCAGTGTGTGTCTGTTTTCTAGGCGCGCGCACACATAGATGCTTACGTACTTGTATGGAGCTCCGCCTTAACTAGTGAAAATCGTTTTCGAAGCGTTTCGTATTTTTGAAACAATTTTTAACAGAGTTGACTTACATAAGCTTTATGGTAGCTCATGTCCATTCGATACATTTTTTTTCTTTTTTATCATCGTTATCGCTGATGAACTGCCCCGTTTCGTAGTCACTATCACAAATTTTGCGGACAAAGTCGCGGGCGAAGTGCTAGCCGCTAATAGAATATATCACTTTGTCTAGGCATTCTGGCCTTCTGTGCCTATCTACTCTGTGCTACAACGCTGCAAATATCTCGTGGAATGGAAATTCTAATTCTAGCTGTCTCAAACAAAACAAGAAAACAGATGAAAATGTCTGAATAAGTTAATTAATCAGTAGAAACGTTTTTAGTACTGTCTTGGGAACCGTTTCCAACGTTTCTGTGGATTTTCGACATGAAATATGTATTATATGAAGTAGGTACGCATAATTGCTTCGGCAGGAAACATTTCGTATCGAATACGGAATTGGTTTCGATCAAATGGTCGGTTGTTTGTCGTTTCCAATTGTAAGGAGGCGTAATGATTGATTTATTTTCCAGTGTTCGCATTTCATCGTTTGTAATTTATACAAAAGTTTGAATCATATTGCAACAATACGTAGATACTTTATGACTTTTGACTTTCGATCTCAAAAAGTAATAAATCATATTCAGCATTAAACTGCAAAACAGATGACTCAGAAAAAGGCCAAGATTATAAGGCCGACAATTATAAACGTTACCTAGCACGTATTTGGCTAAGTGCGATTCTGTTCACTCTTCTTCTTAGCGTGTCGATGGCAATCTAAATTGTGTCTGAAATAAGCCACTAGTTTGGGCCTTCAGTAGCGTCCATCAGTTTTTGTAATGAACAAGTAAAAGGGTAACAGGACACGCATGACACAATATTAAGTCCCACATTGTTTGTGGAACAGCACCACAATTATACTCCAGGGCAGAGTCATCAATGAATCTCCACCTGAGCTGGTTTGCCTTGCTGCTACCAACCTGGGTCCGGGTCTATTCTGTTCACTGTCACACACACATTATTTTCTTAACTTTGTATAGATTATTTTTTACCGATTGTTTGTGAATGTGTGAACATTGTAGGCTTTGTGGATTCCCAGCTGCTTGTTAACTTTATATTTTGTTTTACATCTTTTGTGTAGTAAGCAACGACTTATTGTCGGGCCTACGCTGTCCCCCCCATACTTAAGTACAAATGCTGTAACCATAATGATATTGTAATACAAAATGATTTGAAAAGAGTAACCATGGAGTTTCTTGCCGGTTCTTCTCCATAGGAAACGACCAACCCGAACCGTGCACCTTTTCGTCGACGTTTTATAAGTGCCCATCGAGGCCTATGTGAAATAAAATATTGTGATTTTTATTTTAACACAACTGTTAAACAATAAAATAGAGATCCTTCAAATCTTATTCTTGTACTCATAGTTTATAATCAAGCACGGCGCTTAATAACGTCTACACATCTAGGTTTAAGACTTGACAAATACACACAAACCAACATTTGGGATAAACTATCAGACCTGTTTCTACAACGTAGATATTTACTACTAGCACACTTAGTAAATTGGTTGACAAACAGACCAAAACATGATATACGAGTATGTAGTTACAGAACTCAAGGCCGTCTCATGTTTGCAGATATTAGTGTAATAGAATACCTTGAGGTCTATACTTCTTCATCATATTTCTTTCACAGATAATGTTATCCATCACAATAACCTTTTAGTTACTGACTGCCTCGTTGGTGGAGTGGTCGCAAGCGCGACTGTGAGTAAGGTCCTGGGTTCGATTCCCGGGTCGGTCAAACTGTTATTGGGTTTTTATATCAGGAATTTCTCAATGGCAGCCACGGAGTCTGGATTTGTGCCCGGTTGATGGCAATAGGCTCGCCCCTTATTACATGGGACTTAAACATAACTGGCGACATGTGGGTGTACACCTCTGCCTAACCCTTCGAGGATTACACGCGTGTTGTTATGTTTTGTTATCCTTTTAGCTACGAAACTGCTGGGTTGGTTGGTTCGATCTTCTAACCAGACAAACTGTAATAAAGTTTATCATTCAGAAAGGGGAATGCCCATCAGCCATATAAAAAAATACCTGAAATGAACAACAATGAAATATACGCCAAATGTTACTACAAATCGTTGGTAACCCATTCCAATTTCAATAATTATCAAAAACTAGGTAGAAGCAAGTTACAAACCTTTTCTGTGACTGCTACTGAGAAATTCCTGATGGAAAAACCCAATAACATCTTGCCCTGCTTGGGAATCGAACCCAAAACCTCATGCTCAGCAGTCGCGCTTATGATCACCAGACCAACGAGGCAGACCATCTTGTTTCTCAGCTTGAATAAGGGTCTCTTAGAAGAAAACATTTTGTTTTAAACGACACATAACACACACACACGCACACAACACACACACAACAAACACACATACTCACACGCCCACACACACACTCATATTCACACACACACAACAAACACACATACTCACACGCCCACACACACACTCATATTCACACACACACACACACATCACACACACACAACAAACACACACACTCTCACACACACACCCCCACTCACAGACACACACATCGCACACACACATCACACACACACACATTTCATTGTTGATAATCCACACTAAACATAAACATTTTCTTTTTCCTTAATAAAGCCCAATAAATAATAAAGCAATACACAAAATATAACAACAATAACGGCCATACTTAAGAAAAGAAAGCACGATTATAAGAAAAATAAGATTCTCTGGATTTCCCATAAAAACTATGGCTGGTAATAAAAGTTAACGTCTTGAAGTTTACGGGTAGGAGGAAACGAAATAAAATCAAGTAGCCGGCAAGGTCAGTCGGACCCTTCATTATTATGGGACAACTGGAGCAAGTTGGCCGGGGACGTGACTTTCAAAACAGGGGCGTAATGTTGTTTTACACCCCTCGTATGTGGAAAAACATGTGGTTATTTGGGAAGCGTCGCCAATAGAGGTCATGAAAAAAAAAATCAGTTGTTTGGTTTGTTAAAGGATATTTTGCAGGCTTCGTTATTGACTAAGTACCTATAACTGTATATTATTATGTGGGTGAGTTTGTGTGTTTAATTATGAGAATTATGAGCCTTACTCTCGTTTACGCAAAGCTTTTTTTTATTTCGATCCAGGTAGTAAGTCGTCGTCGTCACCGGGGCACGCCCAAGAAACGCAATTGTGACGATTTGGAGTCTATCCCGACTAATTGGCCACGGAAAGCAAAATACCGGGAGAGATGGAAAGTGCAGGAATAGGGGAGGCCTTAGCCCAGCAGTGGGACAGAATAGGCTAATTAAAAAAGGAACTGTAGTAGGCTTCGTTACTGGCTAAGTACATATAACTGAAAATATTATGTGTAATAATGTGTAGATGTGCTAGTAATATTATGATATTTACCCCCATGTATTGAAAGACTTTTTTCATTTAACCGGTTGTCTAGTTATTTGATTGGTTATTGATATTTTGGACAACCAATCACGTCAGAGTGGTTGTTCATAATAACAATAACATGTTAATCAACATGAAATTTGATGCGTAGTTTTAAACATAATAAATATTTATTCAGGCTATCAGTGGATTAAAGTGCAATTGTATTTTCACGCTGTTCTAACACCACTATAACACTTTATGTAGTACGTATTAGAACTAACTAGCGACCCGCCCCGGTTTCGCACGGGTGCAATATATATATATTATATAAACCTTCCTCTTGAATCACTCTACCTATTACTGAAAACCGCATCAATATCCGTTGCGTAGTTTTAAAGAAAATGTTGTGTTTGAATGTGCTATAAGAGTAGAGGATGACCAAAGAAGCGATGGATGGACTGTGGGAAGGATGACATGGCTAGAAAGGAGGTGACTATTGAGATGACGAGTAATAGAGAAATATGGAAGAAGAAGACATGCTGCGCCGACCCCAAAATAAATTGGTACACGGGCAGGGCAATGATCGATGTGATTTTTTGCAAAGAGATAAGCTTCTTATTATCGCGGAATAAACCCACTCAGGGGTATAGCTGCGAGTAGTATCCATATCTATCTATACTATCCATACTTCCATACTAATATTATAAATGCGAAAGTAAGTTTGTTTGTTACCTTTTCACGCCTAAACTACTGAACCAATCATCCTGAAATTTTGCATATACGTTGTCAGGTGTACGAAGCGGACATAGGGTACCTTTCATCCCGAAAAAAAATACTGTTTCCGGGAAAAACAACAATAACGTTCTTATGATAATAGATGGCGCCACGTGTCTTTGGAAACATGATTGAATTATATTATCCCGAATTGATTGTGAAATACTAAATTAAAGCGAGCGAAGCCACGGTCAAAAGCTAGTAATGGTATAAAATAATGCGTAGGCTGCAAGGTAAACCTGACCTTCTATGATTAAAACAACTGAAGCGAGTACACTGTTTTAAGCTTTCACGGTTTACAACTAAACTTATACTGTCACTTACGGGATTTCTTCCGTGATTGTTCATTATTTTGAGCTCCCGATATTCCATCCACCCGCATTCTCCAGTCAACCCGCGATCATGGCGCTTGCAACAGCGCCGAAATATCGGGAGCTGTAGTGTATAGTAGAGAGCAGCGGTGGCCCAGTGGTGGCGGCTCCGACTTACAAACAGTAAGTCGTGGGTTCGAACCCAGGCAGGCGCATTACTTTGTGTAATTTATTTCATCACCATTGCTCTCAAAAACGGTGAAGGAAAACATCGTGAGGAAACCGGCATGTCTTAGAACCAAAAATTCGAAGACATGTGACATCTACCAACCCGCACTGGGCCCGCGTGGTGGATTATAGCCCATTCCCTCTCATAGAGAGGAGGCCGTGTGTCCCAGCAGTGGGAACATTATAGGCTGATTATGCTAAGTGACAGTATAAGTTTTGGAGCGAGTACATCAGAAAAGTGACTTTCAAAACAGGCGTGTAAAACATTAATTTGCATGTCATCATCTGCCAACCCTTTTCTACCTATCTAGGTCATGTAGCCAGACGTAGCGGAATATTATAATTTCATAAAACATTGGGTCGGGTAGTAAAATTCAGGCTATTTAGGGAAAATATACAAGGACGTCTGGACTTAAAAATATTTTTCGTGATCAGGTTTTTTAAATTGAAGGTGAAAAAATGTTAAAAATGGGCAGTTGGAAAAACAGCAAGTCAATTGGGACAAGTCCAAATGAGATGGTCTAATAAAATTGCAACGAATTGACTGGCTCGTTCATCTAGTGGTCACAAGGGCGACTGGTGAGCTTGGAGTCTTGGGTTCGAATCTCCATCAGAAATGTCTCAGCAGTAGGCACTGAGTCGATTTTCGCCCGGAGGAATAAAATGGGCTTCCTAATAAATGGGACTTAAACACAACTTGCGTAATGTGGTGTTACTCAAATTACACCCACACACACATGCACCTCTTCTAAGCCTACGGGGAAAATAGGGGGACATGTTATATATGTCGGGTATGTCAGGATTTACTCCGTTTGGTTCTTCATGTGGGCAGACGATAGGGTTCGTCCTAAGAAAACACACTGGGTGCGATACACTGTTTCTAGCAAACTAACGAATTACTTGAGATTACAACTCAACACAATAACACAGGGCACAATGAATCGGGTACAGATCCAAGACGTCTCATCTCCGCCGCGATCCGACACTTAATGTCGTTCTCCCTCGAGTTGGACATCAGGGCTCCGTGTGTTGGTAGACTGGTTAGTAAGTCGTGTGATGTCACCACTGCACACTGTGGCGCGCATTCCAATTATTTTTTGTCCGTACTAATGACCTGATCCGACATATATTTTTTCGAAACTATAACAATGAAACTTATAAACATCGTAACTAGGCCAAAGTAATCATGCAAGTAGAACTGTGGCAAACCAATGCCTTTGATCTTGTTCCACAGAGCACAGAAATGCATTCCATTTAACAAATTGCATCAGACACGTAAGCTTTGTATTTCTAAGGCTTGGTACATTTTCTAAGACTCCAGCGTTCTGTGTTTCACAAACAATCATCTTGGATCGTGTAACACAGCCTACTGAACCTCGCCCTCTTTGGTTTACCAACAATTTGCTCTAGCTTAGTAAGCTGTTCTTCCGCCCATGTATTTCTAAGGATAGGTACATTTTCTTAGAGTACAGCGTTCTGTGTTTCACAAACATCGTCTAGGATCGTGTGTCACAGGCTACGGAAACGCGTCCTCTTTAGTTTACTTACAATTTGCACTATAAACGTATGTAAGTTTCTTTGCAGTCTTGCATTTCTAAGGCTAAATACATTTTCTTTTGCATTTCTGCTCTCTGTGTACCACAAACTAGTGAAACACATGAAATAATGTTTTTTTTTATTTTTTTTTTGACCATTTTTTTATGGATTTTTTATTTCTAGTGAAAGATCACGTTACCAGAGCAGAGGCCCTAGCACGAGAGTACGATGTAAACGTAACGTACATACGCCGATTTTTGAATCGACAATACAATAGGGATGTTTCCTGTGTAAAAAAAAAATATTATATTTAGTCCGTCAGTTAGATTATCGAAAAATATTGGATACGTATTTTTTGTTTTATCAAATCAATAAAAATTGACGAAGATAAAACGCATCAAAGATCATGAGTGCCTGTGACGTCACTTTTCGGTAAAAAGTCAGTACACTTTACTTACAAGTATGACGTCACACGAGTTTTCAACGCACTGTATCGGCTTCATTTTTAGTTTTCGTGAAAAAGGAAAAAATACGTGTTCAATATTTTTTGGAAATCTATCTGACATACTCGTACTCGTACATCCCTATTATCCTATAGCAATAAAGTTAATTTGCAACAAGCACAATCAGTAACATACGTAGATATTTATGTCTTTAGTTTTCAGCAACAGATTGAGTGATTCAAGAGAATGGTTTATATGTATATTGCACCCGTGCGAAGCCGGGGCGGGTCGCTAGTATTCTTATAATGATTAAAATAGTAAGAGTGAGACGAGTATTCTTAATTTAAAAAAATCAACGTAGACGTCAATGATATTATAAAGAAAGATACGCTACGTTCATATTGACCGGCGTTCAAATATCGTAGCGTTGTTACGACTGCGATAGATAATACGGAACGTATGATACAAAAAGAGATAGCTATTGCGCTTTAAGTAATTAAATTACGACAATTGTCTGAATTTGTCTGCAACAATTTGCGCGCGCTAGTGCGATATCTACCTCTTTTTATTTGTAATATCAGTGATTTACGTTATGTTTGTGGCCTCAGCTGTGTGTTGGTACACTGTATGTTGGTTTGGTACACAATATATTCAGTTTAGTTATTTACCTACTGTTTTCTTAGTTTACTTCTTTTTGTGCCGCAGACTACAGAAATTAATTTTATTTGGTTAATCTAAAAGCGTGTAATGAAGCTCTGTGAAAGATGCCTAAGAAAGATTCACTCAAACTCATTTGTATGGTTAGAATTTTTTTCTTGAACTGTTATTTTACTCAAATGGGCTGTTTTCTTTCGCTAATACTTTCATATTTCTACTGCTGTTACTGTTCATATACTAAACTAGCACTTCGCTTGCGACTTCGTCCGCAAAAATTATGATAGCTCGGCTAATATGCATCATATAAATATAATTTATAGCCTATAGCACTCACGAATAATGTAGCTTTCTACCAGTGAAATAATTTTTAAAATTGGTTCATTACTTCCGGAGATTACCCCCTACATACAAACAAATTTTACATCTTTATAATATTAGTATAGAAGTATAGATATACCACGCAGACCTATAGATAGTGCTAGCACCCTTAGGATTAGCGTTGTACAGACGCCCGCACATCAAAATACTACAATCTGTCAAATTTCTTTAATATATTTTTAACCTTATCGCTAAAGCATAAGGTTCAAGGTTGATTGGGAATATTTGACAGTTTCGGGTAGCTTGATATGCTGGCGTCTGTGCCTATGTATGTTTTTCTTTCATCGCCAGATTCGCCGTCAACATGGCGCCAACGCTTAGCCATTGAAGTGACGTTGAGCTATTAAACGGAAGAATGACAAGACTAACGGTACGTTCACACGGAGCCACGTTTTGCCGAATCTTATTTTCATCGGATCTGGAAATACCGAATGTTGTATTCACACAGCACATTGCATTGCCGTATCCGACGGCCAAATAACAAATAACCGAATCTACCCCTGCGTCCCGGGTCGACGGCGCGTTGTGTTCCACGCGCGCCTCAAAGAGTGTCAGCATTATGACGGGGCCCCCCTCTAGAGGGCCAAAGCCTGCCGGGGTCGCGGGACTTATAGAATTACCGTGACCCTGGATCATAAAGGGCTATTGAAGGACACCGTGGATTTTAGTCAGTAGGTACAAGTCTGACAGTCCCTCCCACTCTGCCCTGGGTGGGAGGACTCATTTCATGATTTTACCACGACAAAAAAAAAAAAAACTACCCCTGCGTGTATCGTATGAAATATGCATGTATTGAATGCGCTATACCACTGCACCTGATCTTACATTTTGCAGTACGGCCGGATCGGTTTGTAGTCACAAAATCGGATGTCAACTTCAGCAGGATTCGGTTTTTTTGCCGTGTCTTGAAACTGAATGCATGTGTGAACTCATTCATTGAAATACTGTTGCCACTAAACCGAATCCTGCAAAAAACCGATTCGGTAGAGAAACACTCGACGCCGTGTGAACGTACCGTTATTAGTTCAGTACTAACTACTCAGTTGCAAATATTGAAGTGTACAGTACTACAAGACATAAATATTAATAGGCGATGAAGCTCGAAAAGGCACTACATTCATGTAAAAATACTCGTAATAATTATAATCATCTATAGTGAGGCGGTTCCTCTCTCTGGAGCCCTGACCACCGGCAGCCTGGACCTTGTTCCTGATGCCGATGGGCCATCAATTTTTTATATTTTTAAATGTTTTGTTAACTTTTGTTTTTGAAAATGTAATGTAATAAGAGAAAGAATTAATAAAGGATATAATCATCTGTCTTTTACGATGGCGCGACGAGCTAGACAAGATCAGCGATCAGAGGTCTACATTGGTCCTGGATCGGAACAACTGTAAGTCATGGGGTAAAGCCGCTGCCCAGCAGTGGGATTACGCAAACTAACAGTATCAGTATCATCATCTGCTTAGCTTTATTCCCAACTACATAATGTAAGCGCCAGCTTCCAGTCTGACTGGATGCTGCTGAATATAAATATTTACATGGAGTGACTGCCTATCTGACGTACACAACCCAGTTACTTGATGTAAGATTCGCCTGTTTCTTTCACCACACATACACAGTCACATAAATGGTCACCCATCCACAGACCGACCTCGGCAAGTATTGCTCAACCGATTGCGATTCAACCGTACCACTACGTAACCTCGAGCTCCTCAACTTAATATCTCCACGAAACTCCTCCAAATAATATTCGCCAACGTATGTTTATCTCACGACGACCGTCCACTGCACTGACGTTGAGCGACACATCTCGACGTGTTTTGACACGTGTATACAAACGTCACAGGTAATTTGAAACCGTGAATAATACTCCATTTTCCGTGCTAAAATATCGAGATGAATTTATTTTGTTAGTAAGTGAAACGGATGCAAATGTTTAGATAGCGCCTATACCATTTTTTGCACTGTTCAAAATACTTTTGTAAATCTTATCATTTCTTGTCAAGCTTCTTAGTAACCAGAAATAGTTATCCTACTGCAGATACGTTTCTAAGATTATTTTGCACCGACATGTTACTTCATCATACACCTTAATACCTCTATTATACTTCCGAAATAATATTCGCCAACGTCTGTTTGTTTATGATATGACGACCGTCCACCACAATGATGTTGAGCGACACATCTCGACGTGTTTTGACACTTGTGCATAAACGTCACAGGTAATCGTATGTCACACACCATTCTCCATGCTAAAATATATACAACGTGTAACAGAATAAACGCAAGACCTCTCGTGTAGTGTCTCAGACCATGAAACTGAACAAGTTTTGTTCTATAACTTTTGGAAATTCATAACTTTTTTTTTAGTGTTACCATACATGTGGATCAGCTGATTGCGTCCGTTCCTATAGAAAGTATTTTTTTTTGTGAATTTCCAGAACTCGTAGAACAAAAGATGTTTAGTTTCATGGTGCGAAAGACCACAGAGGTCTTGCGTTTATTCTGTTACACGTTGTATAATGCGCTATGCGCTAAGCGCGTCAAAGTACATAATACACAAACACAACACAACAAGTTACTTAAGAACTACTCTAACCAATTTTCATCCACTCTCGCGAAACAAAATCACTTAATAATTGCTTAGCTGTCACTTAGGACCGATATTATTTTGGCCAGTTGCGAACTCAGCACCTGTCAACGAAGAACCACAGACAAAATATTTGATTGTACTTACTGCTTCTATGGCTGTCAATTTACTTGAAAAGCTTCGTTGACACATTTTGATTTATTTCTCAATAAATGTCCGTGAAGTTTTTTTGAAGTGAGTATGAAGACATCCTGAGACATCTTTTTTGAGTGAAAATCTTAGAAAAAATAATCAATATTGTTGGTTATTGTGCCTATTTCTGTCTGTCTGTCTACCGACAACGAATCTGTGCAAAAAGGGATGGAAAACGACGGCTCGGTTGGCGCAGTGGCTGAGCAATTGACTGCCGCGCTGCGTGTCGCGGGTTCGATTCCCGCACGGAACAAATATAAAATTATATTAATTCCTTATTATTATTATTTGTTAAATGTTTGTAAATGCACCCACGATACAGGAGAAATTATCAGTGTGGGGCAATAAAAAAAAAAACGGGACGTGTCAGAATTCTTCTTTTAATGTGCCACCACTGTTTCTGTTCAGTTCAATGGTGAATACCTCATGGGCTTAAATCCACCTCTGTACATTTGTGTGCTTATATTTTCAAATAAATAATCACGCCTTGTAATCCCTGAAGGGTTAGGCAGAGGTATATCTACCAAGTACACCCACATTTCGCCAGTTATGTTTAAGTCCCATGAAATAGGGGGCGAGCCTGTTACCAAACACTGTTTCAAGCTTTCACGGTTTACAACTATACTGTCACTTACGGGATATCTTCCGTGATTGTTCATTATTTTGAGCTCCCGATATTTTGGCGCTGTTGCAAGCGCCATGAACGCGGGTTGACTGGAGAATGCGGGTGGATGGAAAAATAAATTGTTAAGAGCAGACAAATCTATCTACCCTCTTTCTTTGTCTTTTGCTACGCACACTATTGGAACTCGACACTAAGTCACGGCAAAACACACTCACAATATCACCAGGTTTTGTGGAGTCCTTATTACGAAACCGGCTGCTACTTTTGAGCTTACTCAAAACTGGATTCCACGTACTTGACACTTGGCACTTAGTGTCGAGTTCCAATAGTGCGCGTAGCAAAAGACAAAGAGAGAGGGTAGATAGATTTGTCTGCTCTTAACAATTTATTTTTCCATCCACCCGCATTCTCCAGTCAACCCGCGTTCATGGCGCTTGCAACAGCGCCGAAATATCGGGAGCTCAAAATAATAAACAATCACGGAAGATATCCCGTAAGTGACAGTGAGCCTGTTACCATCAACCGGCGTCTACCTACTACCTACATACTACCCACCTACTATCTACCTACTACCTACCTAAGAACCTTCTCCTGACAGTAACAAACAGTACAAAAAAAGAATTAGCGAAATCGGTCCAGCCGTTCACGCGTGATGGCGTGACCAAAGGAAATAGAGATTCATTTTTATATATATGTATAGATAGAGAAGTAGGTAACATTTTAATGTCATCGGGCAATTTCTTATAAATCAGTGATGCCATACAAATAATACTTTTATTGAGTTAAAGGCCTAAACCCAATAACAAAAAACAGAAACTATTTACTTTTAAAAGCCCCAAAGCTTTGTTCCACTAATCTTTCAATTACTCAGCTGGTTTTACATGGATTGTGTGAATCTTGTCAGTGGAAACGTAGACCCTTGTCCGGGAGTGTCCGGACCTCCAGGGTATTTCATCCAAGCTGCCAATCCGACGTCCCTTTTAATTTTACAAATGTTGACCCGATCAAATAATAGTGGACGAAAATATTTCCTTTTTCATCTTCGAGGATTGGGGAAGATGGCTGACGGCTTGTCCTTTAACTGTGTGGGAAATAGAAGGGACTTTAATATTGGTTTTGTGCTGTAGCCTGAATAGGTATGTACCAGTAGCGAAGGGTCAATTTTTAAGAGGTAAGCCGGAGTACAAACCTTTAATGCGATTTAATTAATTGTCTATGGAATACTGATTGTGCCCGTTTTCAATGGGAAGCCAGTAGGAATCGAGTTGTATGGAACCTTCGCCACTGGTAAGTATGCAGCCTTAAATTCGATAGCTTTTAAGAAAACTAGCTTCGGCCCCTGACTTCGTCCGCGTCTCAGACTCGTATCTATAAACAAGTCCATTTCATACCGAGTTTCCTCCGTGCCTCGGAAAGCACGTTAAGCCGTAGGTCCCGACCGTCATTTGTAGGTCTTTGACAGTCGTTACAGGTAGTCTTAACGTGCTTTTTGAGGCACGGAAGAAACTTAGTATGTAATGATGGTCACCCATCCACAGACCGACCTTGTCAAGCGTGGCTTAACCTTGAAGATTGACCCGTGCGGCTGTTATCATTTAGCCTCGAGGTTCTTTTTATTAATCGAATATCTGGAAGGTAATTGAATGGGTATGTATTTAAATATATAAAATATACAAAAGCTCTAATAATGCTAAAGAAGGTGTATTTTACATTCAACCACGCTTTCATAAGCGTGTGGCTTTCAGCGTGGGATGTATTTAATTTTAAATAAGCATTTCATTTTCAATACTGAAATTCATATTCATTTTACAATTTGAGTAAATACTTACTGACTCGGATTATAATAGATCTTTGACAGTCGTTACAGATAGTCAGTGGCTCAACAAGTCTGACAACCACTCTTACCAAGGGGTATCGTATTACCTAGTGCTAACTGGGTTGTGGAGGTCAGACAGGCAGTCGCTCCATGTAAAATATGGGTAGTCAGCTGCATCCGGTTAGACTGGAAGCCGACCCCAAATAATAGTTGGTAAAAGGCAGATGCTGATGATGATCAATACTGACTCGGATTGGCTTAACATTTTTCTCTCAGTGTCTAGTCAAAAACAAATTGTCATAGCGTCAGCCACATGTAATTTAACCCCACAATACAAGAGGCAACGTTTTTTTTTATCAATATTTTTTCGTCCCGTTGAAGCTTTCACAATATTCTTCCTTTTCAGAAATTGTGCAACACCCGTTATATTATAACGGGTGTTAAACACCATAAACGAAGTTGTGAAGCACCTGTACTTCCCGTCATCGCGATTTTTTTTTGTTCCGGACCATACCTCACTTGCGAACCTTCTACAGAGATATTGAAGGTCAAAGTTCCAACTTTTTCACACTTTTCTTGTGTGAAAATGAGTTGTTTATGTTTAGTTTTAAACATAACTAGAGAGTCTAAAAACCCGACCGAAATAATAAAAGATAACACATATTTTCTAAAATATCCAGCTTAGCGTTTTCGCTTAACACAAAATCCTCATTATGTGTGAACTTATAATGCGAAGGCACGCTTATAATACTAGCATATTATTATAAGCATATATTATGCATAATAATATGCTCGTACCTGTTCTTGTTTTCTTTAGGACGGTGTTTTGCTGTAGGTGTAGAAATAATATGCTGATGAAATGTGCTGTGCTGCTTTATTTTTGATACCTATAAAGGTTGTAAATAGATCCTTAACATAGCCAAAAGGCACTTGTTCTCCCCGTCTTTGCGATCATTTTTTGTTCTAGACCATACCTGGCAACCTTCTAGTTACGGAGATATTGGGAATCAAAGTTCTAACTTTTTCACAAGTTTTTTTTTTTTAACATGTTTTTAATGTAAGATTTTTACTTTACACACCTCCACGACCCCCGTACTATTCAATCCATCCATCAGCACAATGCTTTGAGTGCTTTCAATCGAGTCTTACCGTAAAACGCGATTTTTCACCCCAAAAAAAAAAGTCGATTCCCAGCAATAATTTTTGCGTAAAGTTACTTAGTTTGATGTACAGAATGCTTGGGTGACGGCTATGTGGTTCTGTTTACACCCTGTATGTAGGTTTTATTGGTGGTGGTGTTACGAGAATGGATAAAATAAGAAATGAGTACATAAGAGGAAGTCTGAAAGTGGCGCCAGTGACTGAAAAGTTGTGTGATAATCGGTAGTCGTGGTATAGACATGCGATGCGGAGGAAAGAGGAAAATGTCGTGAGGAAAGTTTTGAGTATGAATGTGGATGGGTATATGAGTAGAGGAAGACCAAAGAAACGATAGATGGGCTGTGTATAGAATGATATAGCAAGGAAGGTGTCTGGTGAGATGACGAGTAATAGAGAAGTATGGAAGAAGAAGACATGCTGCGCCGACCCCAAATGAATTGGGATAAGGGCAAGAGAATGTTGATGATGATGTGGGTTTTATTTGGGAATGAAGATTTTAGAACATAACATTACGCCTGTGATCCCCGGAGGGCCAATCAGAAGTGTACACCCACTTTTCGCCAGTTATGTTTAAGTACCGTATAACAGTGGACGAGGCTATTGCTAAAATTCTTAACAATTTAGCTATTGGCATTTTTTGGCTAAAACCTTGGTACATAGGACATGGCATGAACATAGGACAACTAAGTATTCGTAGAATGAACAACTTTCCAAACGCATCTTTATCGTACGTATAAATTCACCACAGAGATTCAGCGCACTAATAACAAAACAAAATATCGCACATACGCTTAAAACTGCCGAATTTCTACTTAAAAGCAACGCAACTAAACTCCAAAATCAAATGAGCTTCACAAACTACAAATCTCTAACAGCAATTTACTCTAACTACCAACAAAACATGAAACAGCAACATCCATCAGCAACAACAGAAAGAAACAAAAGAAAAACGTCGAACTTATTCACAATTTGTAAAACAAATCGAAACTGGAACAGAGAATGTGTGGGAGCGACTTTTGAGGGTTCCGTACCCGAAGGGTAACCAACGGGACCCTATTACTAAGCCTCTGCTGTTTGTCCGTCCATTCGTGTGTCTGTCAGCGGGCTGTATCTCATGATCCGTAATAGAAATTTTCACAGAACGTGTATTTCTGTTGCCGCTATAACAACAAATAATAAAAACAAATTAAAAAATTAAAGGGGGCTCCCCTCCTACGATGGTACGGAACCCTTCATGCCCGATTCCGACTCGCACTTGGCCGGTTTTTTACATCCATTTCGCTGAAACATCGGTCCTAATGCAAGTCAAGTGCGTTCATTTACACGGGAAAATCCTTAATCATGGCAGTTCTACCGTACTCTAATAAATGGCCGAGAGTGTATCGAGGATTCGTGGCATTGACACACAATGGTGAGGGTAGGAGGGAATGAGTATGTGCGTGTATCATTCTGAAAGTCAAGGGTTTCCTGAAGTATCTGTTAATATACAGGGTGGAAACTTTCAGCGGGGCAGTAAGGGGAACTACCTGCTTAGTATCTTGAAAAGAGTAACCGTGGAGTTTCTTGCCGGTTCTTCTCCATAGGAAACGACCAACCCGAACCGTGCACCTTTTTGTCGATAAAATATTTTTATTTAGATTTTTGATTTCTTTAAGTTATTCATAGATATTTATGTATAGATATCTATGACAGATAGGTACGTACCTTATACCTATGTTGTTAAATATGATTTTGCATGCTATTATTATGCCGGAATGTGTCTTGCTCCATAGCATTTTAATAACATTCTGTATATACCACATTTTATGCAAATATAAATAAAAAATAAATATACCTACTTTTATACTTACCTCAACCGAAGCAGCTTCACGAAAATGGTCTTACTATTAATTAATTTTCGTGAAATTTTGATAACCGATCACGGTATTTCAAAAAAAATTATAGTTTAAGTTTTTAAACTGACAAGGTCACTAACATTATCATTAACACTAAAAACGGGATATTTACCAAGTTGACTATTAGTGTTTCCCAGATTTTTGTGATTTCTGACTGTTTTAGTACTCCAACCTGGGTCCCATAGAAGTTTTTGATCAGTATTAGAAACAGGATCGATTGGCATCAATTAAATGTTTTGTGTAAAATGGCCATTTTCTTACTAATTGTATTTTTTTTTTAAATCTGTGGAAGGGGTAAAATTGTACGAAAAATTATGGATAGTCTCCAAAGACCATTTTCGTATAGCTGCAACGGTTAAGGTAGTTCACCTTACTGCCCCGCTAAAAGTTTTCAAGTTTCCTGTACACAAGCGACCCACCCTCTGCTTCGCATTGTTTTTATGATGAGATTTTTTATTATGTTATGTAAGTTTAATAACAACGTTGTAGAAATAAACCAGATATACATGAAAACTGACTTCAATTTAAAATATAAAGGGTGTTTTAAGAGGCGGAGAACTTTAAATTGAAACTGAACACAGAAAAATGGTTTTAATATTAATGAAACGGCTTTATGTGACTCATAATTAAAGCCATTTATGTTTGAATGTGATTTCGGGTATGTGGCCACCGCGGCTAGCGTAATCTGGAGGACCAATTTGCACATATTCTACGCAGTAAATCAGGCTGTAGTTTGGCAATAATGCGTTGAATGTTGACTTCTAATTGCTCAATTGTTTCTGATTAATCGGCGGAGACATACGACTTTACATATCCCCAGAGAAAATAATCTAAAAAGGTGGGACACCGTCAGGCTCGGTGGAGTGACGATCTTCGCAGGGTGGCTGGTAGCAACTGGATGAGAGTTGCTGAAAATCGAGTTGAATGGCGTGCGATTGAGGAGGCCTATGTCCAGCAGTGGACTGCTATAGGCTGATGATGAGAGAAAATAATCAAGCGGCGTCAAATCGGACGGACGAGGTTAATAGGATAATTTCGTGAAATTAATCATTCGTCAAAGGACAAATGAAAAAATGAAGATAGTCAGATTGTTAAAGTCTACAGTGAGCGGTATTGGGACATTATCACTGACTTTTCTTGCCTAAGTTGTTGCAGACTTGTGGTTTTGAACACGACGATGCCTCAAGCTACACAGGTCGCGATGCGATTAATTTACTCAAAGAAACCAGCCGCGGTGACCACGTGCCCGAAATCATATTCTAACAAAAATGGCATAAAATTATTATTAATCAAATAAAGCCAATTTCATGGATATTAAACACATTATTGTGTAAATCATATCACAGTAATCAATATTGTAATCAAGTATAGTGTAGTGTGTAGTGTGTGTGTGTAGTATGTAGTGTTTATTGTATTGTATTGTATTGCATTGTGTTGTATTGTTGTTGTTGTTTGTTATATTGTAATCATTATTGTGTATATCGGGAGCTCAAAATAATGAACAATCACGGAAGATATTCCGTAAGTGACAATATAAGTTTCAATTATTATGTGTTTTATTTGAATTCAAGTTCTCCAGCTACTTCTTTTTACATAAACCTAAACCTAAATGTATGTGAGTCTTTCGGTAAACATGTTGAAAGTTTGTTTAAGTGGGTCCATTCAGAGATTCTCTGAAAAGAAAATCACGTACATTCCTTCTTGTTCGTTTCCTGGAGACGACCTTTTAGGTTTTCCAGTCTTTAAATACCTCGTACTGACTAAAAATACGTTTAAAACGACGAAAGAATCTTTAAAATTTACGAATACTTAGGTTTAGAAAAGTATATTCAAAATCTGATTCATATTATATTAAAAAGTCTCAGTGAAACCTTTTTTCTGTCGATATATTGGGTATTTACATATTCCTTTACCAATCTTATTAATATTACCTTTCATTTCAAACACATGAATTAATTCTAAACCATAGAATTGAAAAGGAATTCAATAAGCTACTTAACTTTTCCCTCATAGACGCTAATAATCTATTCAATACTGACTTATTACTGAAATATCAAAAAAAGATCTGAATACATAACCAAATTAGGGTCTTATTCAGAGTCATATTATGCGTGTAAGCCACAAGTTTCCCTTAAGAACGTAACACAAAAAAGTTTTCTTGTATTTTGTTTTTGTTTGCTCTTTGAAAATGGAATTAAGGAAACCTAACAAGTCCTTGTAGGTAGGCATTGTGTGAAGGGGTTCCGTAACCAAATGTACCGTAAATAAATAATCTTAAAAGAAAACTACATCTTTCGCAAATAACTTGTTCGCAAACTTGTGCAGCCGTTCAGAAAAAATAATCATAGTTTATTTATGTATAAATTTAACAAACAAAATGAGTTGGCACACTCTGAAGCTAACTTATTCAGGGTTAATTCATACATTTTAATCAAAGTATGAATATTATTATGAGTATTAATCCAAGGCTTCATTTTAATCAGAAGTTGTAATCAAAATGCTGGATCTGATTTTATTTTAAAACAAAAATATGCAATCGGAAAATATTATGAGAGCTATTTATAAATATCGTTCTAGGTATGAAAAAAAAACAGTTATTTGTAGAATCAGTCAATTGTAGAATCGGTCAATTATAGAATCAGTCAATTTTAGAATCGGTCATTTGTAGAATCAGTCATTTATAGAATTGTACATTTCAAGGATTAGTCATTCCTAGATTAAACCGATTTGACGTTACGTTTTTTTTCTTTAATAATATAACGAAAGCCTAAAAGCAAAGGCTCCTGTAAATAGGTCGCGAGCTTATGTCATGAGGTCTGATGTTCGGCCATTTTGAACTTGGGTCGCTAAGTCCATCGCCATTTTTATACCCAAGAGGTACTCAACTCAAAGAAAAATGTTTGTAAAAGTAATTAATAAGGTTTAACTCAGACGTGGGACGTTTAAATAAGGTTGTGTTCTGACTTAGGACTAATAAAAACGAGTTACTGTTCCCTTTTTGAAAATTAACTTAGTCGTATTTTGTTGGGGTCTTTGGTATTTTAAGTGGTTGTTGAATCTTTTCGTAATTATTTAATTTTGTAATCAACATCTTTGTTTGAGATTTTAATTACACTAAAAGGAGACTGTTGAAGCTGATTAAATTGTCTGTTGACTGCCTCGTTGGTCGAGTGGTTGCAAGCGCGACTGCTGAGCATGAGGTCCTGGGTTCGATTCCCGGGTCGGGCAAACTGTCATTGGGTTTTCCATCAAAACCCAATCTCAGTATCAACCACGGAGTGTGGATTTGTGCCCAGTTGATGACAATAGGCTCGCCCTATATTACATGGGACTTATACATACGTGACGAAATGTGGGTGTACTATTAGGTACACCTCTGCCTAACCCTACGAGAATTACAGGAGGAATGTTATGTAAATTATCTGTCGGAGTCCGGTCTCCGGAGACCCGTCCGCAATATGTCCGGTTTACCCGAACCTTTGTTTAGAAACAAGAACAAGTTTTGGGCCATCCGTAGACACGCTACGAAGCGCCTACAATGTTGCTACGACTGCTACGCCATCGTAGCAAAACATGGTTTGCTACGATTTATCTGTTGGCAACACATACTTAGGTACTATATTAAAAACAGATTTTGAAACTTCTTCTTTTTTATTAGAAGGATTTCACTAGTTCAGACGCATAGACAGAACGAAAAAGATATTAAAAACCGACGAAGTGTGAGTTGGACTCCCGCATGAAAAGTTCCGTACCATCGTAGTAGCGGAGCCCCCTTCCTTTAATATTTAATTTATTTTCATTATTTGTTCTTATAACGGCAATAGAATACACATTCTATGAAAATTTCAACTGTCTACCAATTATGGATCATGATATACAGCCCGCTGACAGACGGATGTATGGACGGACGGACAGCTGTGACTTATTAATAGGGTCCCGTTTGGTTACCCTTCGGATACGGAACCCTAGATATAAAGGTACTGAAATACTTTATATTGATAGTCAATGAGGAATTTTATGGGTAAGTTAAAGTTTATAACCAATAAAATTGGATTGCGCCAAGCTATAAGAATGGGTACTGTTCTGTAGGTATAGTAGTATAGACATCTCGTTGGCGTAATTTAAATGCTAATAAAAAACATTAATGAAGATAAAACTTATACTGCCACTTACGGGATATCTTCCGTGGTTGTTCATTATTCTGAGCTCCCGATATTGCCATTATTATTATTTGTTTTTTTTTTGTTATTGTATTTTTTTGTCTGCTCTAAACAATTTATTTCCCATCCACCCGCATCCTCCAGTCAATCCGCGATCATGGCGCTTGCAACAGCGCCGAAATATCGGGAGCTCAAAATAATTAACAATCACGGAAGATATCCCGTAAGTGACAGTATAAGTTCATGCAAAATTTCAGGATGATCGGTTCAGTGGTTTAGGCGTGAAAAGGTAACAAGCAAACAAATAAACGTGTGATTGTTCATTATTTTGAGCTCCCGATATTTCGGCGCTGTTGCAAGCACCATGATCGCGGGTTGACTGGAGAATGCGGGTGGATGAAAAACAACAACATGAACAATCACGTAAGATATCCCGTAAGTGACAGTATTAGTTTAGTTGTAAACCCTTAAATGCTTAAAACAGTTTTTGCATGAACGTTGTCAGATCTATAGAAACGGACATAGGGTACCTTTCATCCCGAAAAATACTGTTCCCGAGGAAAAAAACAATAACGTTCTTATGATAATAGACGGCGCTATGTCTTTCGAATCATGATTGAATTATATTATTACAAGCAGAGTACAACCTGAATTGATTGTCAAATTAACGCGAGCGAAGTCACTTGCAAAAGCTTGTAAGTACAATATAAATTAAAGCAAGCATTCAGGATTCAATGACAATACCTCCTTAGTCGGGAACCTCACAATTTCAAGGTGAAGCATTCCAAGTCAACACTTTAAGGTTATTACGAAACCTCTTAAGGAGGGACGAAAGTAAATTTCGGTGTACTAATGAAATAAGAACAGTGTGAGAAAGAGGGCAAATTTTAACGTGAGACAGAAAGAGACAAAACATCGTATTGTGAGGATTGAAGCTAGAAAGATGGGCACAAAATAAATAGGTACAGAAGATCAGCTCCATACATAATCATCATCTGCATGGCGTTTTCCCAACTATGTTAGGGTTGACTTCCAGTCTAACCGGATGGACCTGAATACCAGTATTTTACATGGAGCGACTGCCTATCTGACCCCTTCAACCCGTTTAGTACCGAGTAATACGATACCTCTTGGTAGGACTAGTTGTTTGACTTGCTAGCCACTGACGTTGGAAGATCTGCAAGTGGCAGCCGGGACAAACGGCTTAACGAGCGAGGCATGGACGAAACTCGGTTTGTAATTGATGATCACCCATCCGCGCACCGACCTTTTCAAGAACTGGTTAATCTTGAAGATAACTGATAGATAACCATGTGACTATTATTATTAAACCAAAAGCTCTTCAAATCAGGCGCATGTACACGTGACACGTACAAACAGTAATCTCGACCATTTAAAACAAATGACAGTCGCAAATGCGTTTGTACGCGCTGTACGTGAAGCGTGTCTATTTGTACGTGCGTTTTAGCTAGTTATTTGGACCCAACCGATTAGAACACATGTGACATATATACCAATTTGCACTGGGCCAGCATGGTGGATTACAGCCCACTCCCCCTCATAGACAAAATTCCCAGCAGTGGAAACATTAAGGTTGATTATCCTGTGAACCCAACCTTCTGTATCTTCCTCTTTTGTGGTTTAAGGCTATTGGTATCGGAGAGGAGACCACAATCTAAACGAGATCTTGGCTGCAAGTAAATAGGGTGTTTATGTGGGATAAACCTTTGAGAGGGTTTCGTTAGAATGATAAGGGATTATCTCAGGTGTGGGCACAGTTTGCGGTTGGTGAGTAATAATAGCTTACTAAAATAGCATATTGAAATATTGAACCAGAAACTCTGTCGCTTTAGATAGGATCAAAATAGCATAGCCAAAGAGGAGCGAAAATACTGCCAATTAATATTGAATGTTTTATTTTAAAGCTCTGACGTGAAGCTAAAAGAGACTGGGAGCCGAAAAATATCGGAGGGAATACAGGATGGAAATTTTTCAACATTTTTTATATTTTTTTAAATCAGCTGTTCTATACGTTTTGACGTGTAGATATTGCACTTCTGTAGGAAATATAAGTTTTTTTTTACCAATGATTTCTTTTCTGCGAGACGCACGGGACCGGTCAATGTGGCGACACTTGGGGGAGGCCTATGTCCAGCAGTGGACGTCTTTCGGCTGAAATGATGATGATGATGATGATGATGATTTCTGTTCGAAATGATGTACTGAAAACGGGGAAACTGTTTGAATATTTGTCTAAGACAATGATATCTGCGTTGACACAGTACATATACATGTTTGTTGTGCACCTAGAAGCTTTTTATGGCACGTGGCTAATAATTATCGAAAATAACGCTGCCATCTTGTTTTTTTAAATTTACTTCATAAATGTTCACTCCCTCCTGACTTTGTCAACGTCATTCGAAGGACTTTAAGTGTACAATTCATGGTGGCACTGCTTGTCAAGAAAAAAGGCACAGATATGTCAAACTTGGTACATTTATTTTAGTTCTGTGTTTTCCCGCCTGAACAGATAAGTTGGTGGGACTATATCTACAGTAATATTATAAAGAGGAAAGATTTGTATTTTTGTGTATTTGTAACGAATAAACTCAAAAACTACTAGACCGATTCCAAAAATTCTTTCACCATTAGAATGCTACATTATCCCTGAGTAACATAGGCATATTTATTACTAGAAAAAAATAGGGGGGAGGGGAATTAGGGGAAAATGTAGGCATTGATGGTATGTGCCTCGGAATGACTTTTACAGCTCACATTTTGTGCGACGGAATAAACACGGACATCTGCATTAGGCCAATATAAGTTTAAGCTCACTAATAATACAAGAACAGATGTTTACACATTCACATGATATTTTAGTATGTCAAGCTGGTGGCCAGCAAATAATGTAATAAAATAGTTTTACCTACTTTAACACACACTTCCTTTAAAAAACTACATTTCTATAGTTGTTGTCGTTATTGCTTTATACACTGTGACTTTCTAGTCGTCTTACAACGGCAGCCCACTTCATGTATCCAATGACTACTAAACATTCATTAAAAAAAATGGTAGTTTGAGATTTTAATAATTTAAAAATAAAAATGTTACTCAGGATTTTATTTTTTTTTCTTTTGTGCTTGAAATATTAACACTTCAAGCACAAAAGTACAGAGGCGGACTTGCGGCCAGTATTATGACACATGACGTAGATAAAACGCCCTGTTGCGAGCGATGAACTACTGGAGTCGAGCGCTGGGTAGGTATGTTCTCCAGTGTGACACATAAACATCATTAACAGGAAGTTTCGTAATTTTATTCTAATGTATTGTTTATATTTCTTTGTACCTATTATGGCAGGTAAAAAAAAAATCGCACCTAGAGCTATTTTATGTCGGGTAAATTGAGTGGAACACTTTTGTAAGACGACTAAAAAGTCACGGTGTATACAAAGACATACAAAGACCATCTGTCAAGAATGAAACCACATGACGTTTCACTAGTTCTACAAGAAAATTAGAGTCACAATCATTGATATAACAATTTCATAAATGTGCTCATACGTCCCAAGTTGACCTAGAACAACCGTGGGGCAACCTTGTCAGAAACACGATACTGGAACAGAGCCAAGTAGGTGATTACTTAGGTATAACTGTATGTCGAATTATCAAGTCATATTTGGTCGAAAGATTCTGTTTGACTGGTAGATTAAAGGATTTTGGAATAAGGTACGAAGGTCGTGGAGGTATTTAAAGTAAAGCTGTTATAACATTAAAAAAACTTGTGAAAAAGTTGGGACTTTGACCCCCCAATGTAACTAGAAGGTTCCCATGGTATGGTTTAGAACAAAAAAAACGGTCGCAATGACGGAGAAAGCAAGTGCCTTTCGTCTTCGTTTAGGGTATTTTTAACAACAACAAGTGACAACAGTGATAGTTAAAAGAGTGCATAGGTGGAAGTAGCCCCAAAGGCATAGCCTGTATCTTGGTGGCCCAGTATAGACAGAAAAGGTAGATTGAGTTATTGACTGTTCAGCGTGACACAGCACAGCAAAACACAAGTAGCAAGTAATTAAAACATTCAAAAATCAAATAATAACAATCAATAAAAAGAAAATATAAAAAAATAACAAAATTAAATCAAAGTAAAGCCCAACATGCGTAATTAATAAATAAAATCGTAATTAATATGTTTACAAGTGGTTGGTTTGAATGTTTTAACTACTAACCACTACTACTATTTAGTTTTTAATTGTTTTATTTTAATTTTTTTTCAAACTGTTTATTTTGTTGTGTTAATTGTAATTAATTGAGCAATTAGCTGCGCATAAATTAGTACAAGCGGTGCTTTTCTATAAGTGATGAGGCGCTTAGATTTAAGTTTGCAATGTATAAATTATAATGTAACAGTGTACTCATTGTTGAGAAGCCTAATAAATAAATAAATAAAAAACAGTAAACGTAGCGTTAGGGCATACAACCATTATAGTTTATAAGCATTATAATTTTCATTATTCATTACAAGCTTGTACCTCCTTCCACTTCTGTCATGGGCTACTATGGACCAATCCTTATCGAAGGAGTCGAACTCATCCCGCCATCTCCATCTGGGCCTTCCGCGATGTTGCTTGCCATTTAAATGAACCCATTTGGGTCGTAAGTTCGGCCCATTGTTCGTCTAACATGCGACAGATGTGTCCCGCCCAATGCCTTTTCAGCGTGACAGCTTCCCGAGTGACATCACTTGTTTTTGTGATCGGACAGACGGATTGTTGTATTCTTAAACCGATCTGTAAGTTATGCTCATAATAAAGTATAACATTACGCCTCTAGTCCGCGAAGGGTTAGGCAGAGGTACTTAATAATACACACATTTCGCCAGTTATATTTAAGGTCGATGTAATAGGGGGTGAGCCTATTGCCATCAACCGGGCATAAATCCAGACTCCGTGGCTGCTACTGTGAAATTGCAGTGGTTTCAATTGAATTGGTAATCGAACCCAGGACCTCTTACTCGTCACTCACGCTTGCGATCACTAGACCAGTCGTGCTAATAATAATTACTGAAAATATTGCATTCTCCTTACTAAGCCCGATCTTGCTCGTAAAATACTTTGATCTAAACTCGGACCAGATGTTGCTTAACAGCACTAATTCACAGAACACAACTGCCGCCTTACCCTTACACCACAGCTTGTGGAAACCCTTACAAATCATAACTGGACTTAATTCTGTAAAATACGGATGGTTTTGATAACCAGTCATGAATAGTAGGCATAACCCCCCTCCCCCCAGCCCCGTTATGGAAGGAGGGAAATCATCATTAGTCCAATGGGGAAAAGAGATGACGCTATGAGTTGCGAATGGTTTCATCTCTTTTTATACTTGAACAAGTTCAATTTGACATTTTTGTACACAGCCGCCTAGCCGGTTGAAAATACTGGGAAAACCAACGTGTCATCATGTCATCAAAGCATCTGTTGCAATATTCACGCTAGCAATGAACAAATCGCACATCCTCCAAAAAACTGTCATAACACAAAAATAGCAGTTTTGAGATAAACGCATTTAAAGTTATTTGTGTTCTTAACGATGCTTTGCGTCAAAAACTTTCGCTTGTGCCATTCGGCGACTCATTCTTGTAAACTTATGGCGGTTTTTTTTTCAATTATAGAGCAATGACAATTGAAGTCAAGTAGGGTATCTAACAATTTACATATTTTTATGTTATGACAGTTTTTTAGAGGACGTGCGAAATATGTACGTGAAAGCTCATCAAACAATCTATATATTTTTATTAATATGCAATTTAGTTTTATTGCCAATCAGGACGAAAAATGAAGAAAATGTCGCGAGGAAAGTTTTGAGTATGAATGTGGGTGGCTATAAAAATAGAGGAAGAATAAAGAAACAATGGATGGATTGTGTGAAGGAGAATATGGCTAGAAAGGAGGTGTCTGATGAGATGACGAGTAATAGAGAAGTATGGAAGAAGAAGACATGCTGTGCCGACCCTAAATGAATTGGGAGAGGCAAGAGAATGATGATGCCAATCAGGACGAATATTTATGTTAGTGCAGTAAGTTGTTAAAAAACTGTCAAAAACACAATACAATACAACAAACACAATACAACAACAAACACAATACAACACAATACTACAATACTGTTCCTTGGAAGTCCCAAACAAAAATTAAGTGCGGTTCTATTTACACATAACTAGCAAACAAATCTGTTGTTTTAGAAAAACACAACATGACAAGCCATCGTGTGGTTTTCTCAAGTATTTTGTACTTAACTCAACCAATCAAAACCTTAAATGGAAACCACTTATCTTGAAACAGAATAATATCCTTGAATTTAATTTTCAGTTAGTGTCATTTTAAGAGATTGATATGACTATGTCATAAGAATTCGTTTTATCACGGAACCCTCAAAGAATAAGCAAAGGTTTTATTTCTTCCTAATAAAACATAAAATATATGCCCCTATAACTGCCGAGGGGTAAGCACAGATGTGTTATCGTAAACCCAAAGTACAATTCTGCAGCTGACGGTATTAGATCCCAATCTGTGAGGGGCCTATCGCTTTATCGGGCACGATTCCAAATCTCAGCTATGGCCGATAAAATCAAACCGGGATTTTTGTGACAGGACGTCCCAATTACAATTTTCCGCCATCTTAGAAATGTAGACTTTGAGAAACGTTTTCTTTAGGTCACAAATAGCTTAGGCCATCTGAAAAAGCGGCGACCTCAATATACATTGCCTGCTTTGGTTCAAAATGAGTTGAAGAATTTATGGTTGATCAAATGGATAATGGCCCACTCCCTCACACAGAGAGGAGGCCTGTGCCCAAGCACTATCATCATTTCAGCCGAAAGACGTCAACTGCTGGACATAGGCCTCCCCCAAGTGTCGCCACATTGACCGGTCCCGTGCGTCTCGCATCCAGCGGATCCCTGCAACCTTTACCAGGTCATCGGTCCACCTAGTGGGAGGCTTTCCAACGCAACGTCTTCCGTTTCGCAGTCGCCACTCCAGAACTTTCCGGCCCCATCGGCCATCCGTTCTGCGAGCAATGTGGTATGTATAGACTGATAGGGCTAAATCATCAAACAGCTGAACTAATTTTCAGTCGATTATGGCGCAAACTAAAAGTGGCGCATGTTACAGAAAACTTGAAAGGAAGGCGTTTGTCTTGGTATGGACATGTAATGAGGAGGGATGAAACGCATGTGACTAAAAGAGTGATGGACATGAATATTGATGGATGGAGAGGGAGAGGAAGGCCAAAGAAAAGATGGATGGATTGTGTGAAGACTGATATGAAAGAGAAAGGAGTAAACAATGCCGTGACGTCTGACAGGGAAGAATGGAAGAAAAAAACGTGTTGCGCCGACCCCAAATAGAATGGGACAAGGCCAGGAAGATTTTATGGCGCAAACTGAAATATGCCGACGATCAACTAACTTTTAACGGCGTAAATAATTTTCTTTACGGTCTTTTCTCGCCATTGCCAAAAGATCCGCCAAAGGAGCTTTAACGCACGAAATCATACAACAGTAACATCGATATTATACAGATTATACTACCTACATATTCAACCTACTCTCAGCAAAATAACTTTTTGCACCAAAAGCCGAAGGGGAGTAAAAATTCTTGTGGCGGAGCATTCTTCAGATCTTTTCAAGGCTGAATACACGTGGCTCTTGAATCGTGAGAACCCGCCTTGTGTGCATAGTCGGGTAAACTAACTCTGAAATTGTTTTTCCGTTTGCTTAGGGAAGAGAAAATAATTCTAAAGTTGTTTTAGATTGCGCATTTTTGATGAAGTCACTCGATGGAGATTTTTTTTGGTTCATTCTGTGTTATTGTTTAAGGAGCTCGTGGCTAAATAATAACATCCGCTTGGGTCGATCTTCAGGTTAAGCCGCGCTTGTCTAGGTTGGTTTGTGGATAGGTGACCACCCATTACATAACGAGTTTGTTCCATACCTCGGAAAGCACGTTAAGCCGCTGGTCCCAGCTGCCATTTGTAGATCTTTGACAGTCGTTACAGGCAGTCAGTGGCCTGAAAGTCTGACAACCAGTCTTACCAAGGGTATCGTATTACCCAGTACTAACTGGGTTGTGGAGGTCAGATAGGTAGTCGCTCCTTGTAAAATACTGGTATTCCGCTGCATCCGGTTAGACTGAAAGCCGACCTCAACGTATTTGGGAGAAGACTAGGCAGATGATGATGATGATTCTGTGTTTTTGTTAACCTACACATAATATGATGATTAGGTTGCTGTAATGCAACCATGCATGCAAGCATATTGAGCTGCTGAATCTTCAGGATGCGAGAAACGCAGAATTTACTTAGCGATGTTTGGGGGAGGCGTATGTCCAGCAGTGGACTTTATTTGGCTGATATGATAATGATGATTAAAGCGCAGGCCACACCGCCAGCTGGCGGGCGGGCGAGCGACGCGAACGACGCCCTTTTCATACTTTGTTCGTATCTTTCGATAGTTCGCGGTGTGAACCAAAGTATGAAAAGAGGTGAAACGACGCGTCGTTCGCGTCGCTCGTCCGCCCGCCAGCTGGCGGTGTGGCCTGCGCTAAATGCAATTCAAAAATATTGTAACTTTGTAAGTATTTTAAGTCTGACGGGCAGCAAAATGTCGCGTTCGGAAGTGAGATTTTAATCGTAAATCGTGAAAGAGAGATCTACAAAATTGTTTACAATTTAAATAAAACTTTACAAAGTGAGAAAGCAGTTAGCTGAAAGGAAAGCGCGACTCTTCGCTTACCGCCGCCGCGCGCCGCATCGAATTGCATTAGATTTACAAATACAAACGATCATGCTATATACATAGCAATTTTCATAATACATACATCGTTTGTTCGTGGCAGAATAAATCTATGTGCTTAGGAAACCTAACATCTTTTGTGATTCTACCATTTGCAATCACCTCTCCCGGTAGACGAAATGGATTTTATAGAAACAGTGGTGCAGACGGATAGATCATCATTTGCCTAGCCTTTTCCCAAACTATGTTGACGTCGACTTCCAGTCTAACCGTTCAGTCTAACGGTTAGGTTTGGTCGTTTCCCTTGGAGAAGAATCGGCAGGAAACTCCATGGTTACTTTTAAAATTATTTGGTTTTACAATGTTATTATGTTATGTTGTGTGTTAAAAATGTGTGTCTTGTGTGTATGTTATGTTACGTTATGTGTATGTTATGTTACGTTATGTGTTGTTGTGTTATGTGTTGTGTGTGTGTGTGTGTGTGTTGTGTTGTCTGGTATCCCGCGGCATCCGGTTAGACTGGAAGCCGACCCCTACATAGTATAGTTGTTGTGTTGTGTAGTTGGGAAAGGCTAGGCTGACGGTGACAATATTATTATGTAACAGCGTTAGTGCTTAAGTATAGGAGGACAGCGTAGGCCCGACGATAAGTCGTTGCTTACACCCGTACATACATCATACATCCTCAGAAACTTTCACGTAAAAATAGTACGATAAGATAAACCAATGTACGCGTAGAGATCTCATATTCAGAAACAGCCAATACCCTCTTCCTCGGACCAAAAGAAAACAAATGAAAGTCACCACCCTTTTCACACCCACCCCATCCCATCTGTGCCAACAAAGAGAAATTAAAGGAGAACCTGGTTAAAGATTGGTCTCCATGTTTACCAAAGTCCAGAGTAAACGGATACGAGGCTTTGTATTTTGCCTGAGGCACAAAGGACGTCCCCGGTACCAAGAAAATCACATCGAAGTAATATTTCATTTCCAAGAATAGGGACGATATCTAGACTTTTTGCTGAATGTATTTTATGATACCTTTCAGTTTCATTTATTTATTTATTAACAATTTATATATATTTTTTTTAAACTATATTACTTATTATTTATTTACATTATATACAGACTACAAATAGAACTAAACTAATGATAAAATAAGACTAAAAGTAAGAAAATATAAACATCTAAAAAACGACGACAATAGGACACTTAGGCGTCAAAGTACTCCTCCGCAATTTATATTGTGTTGAACATTACATCTATACTTCTATACTAATATTATAAAGCTGAATAATTTGTTTGGTTGAACGCGCTAATCTCAGGAACTGCTGGTTCGAATTGAAAAAATATTTTTGTGTTGGATAGTCCATTTATCGAGGAAGGCTATATAACATTACGCTATGACCCTTAGGGGCTGAGCAGCGGGTGACACCGCGGGGATCAGCTAGTATTAAATAAAATTATCACATGCAGAAACAACATTTAAAAGCCTATTAAAATGAGTGAAATTTCCAGTTCAAGAGTGAATTCATTTAAAATATGTCAACAAATAAATAAAATGTCAAATTAATAGCAGGTATAATGTCAAAATATTCAGAGAACAACTTCGTCTCGGTCCTAGATGAGCATAGTGCTAAAGTCAAAAAATAATTTCAATTAAAGCTTGTTCACTGCTATTATATTAAGTGACTATTTGTATCATTTGACATAAATTCTGATACTGAGTAAAAGCATTTTTCCAACAATATGGCCAAAACCAAGCTTATTTTCCCTAACAAGGAATCACCCACAACACAGAAGCAAGGAAAGCTTAATAGCAATCTATTTTCAAAGCTAATTTTAATATACGGTCAGCTTTATCGAAGCAAAACCGCAGGGAAGCCGCGGCCTTATAATTAATTCTGTAAATAATGCCTTGAACGGCAATCCGCCAGCTGTCACTATCGGCAACATAGACACGAACAAAAGCCTTGCTTTAACGCGCGAATTGACGCGCGATGAAGTGGTGTCAGGCAGGGTCCTAATATCAGCGACGTTGCTCGTTTGTACGCTATCTTCGTGTTCATATGAATGTCATAAGTTTTTTTGAAAATCCAGAAGGCCAGGAATTCTGTCGGCGCGACGCGATCGTGTTCGCTGATTCAATTACACGCAGTAATCGGTTCAGTTAGGAAATGGTAATGTACGTTTTGCTGCTTCAAAATTCTAAAATTTCGTGTGTAATATTCACATAACATAATCACTCCTGTAATCCCCGAAGTATTAGGCAGAAGTGTACCTAATAGTACGAACACAATAGGGGGCGAGCCTATTGCCAGCAGCCGGGCACAAATCTAGACTCCGTGGCTGCTACTGAAAAAATCTTAATGAAAAAACTCAATAACACTTTGCCCGACCCGGGAATCGAACCCAGCACCTCCTGCTCAGCAGTAGCGCTTATGACCACTAGACCAACGAGGCAGTCTAGTATAATTAACTTTTACTCTTCTATCTTTTATTCTTTTAACTATCTTGAACTTCCAGATAAAAAAAGATAAAGCTGAAACAAAATTACCGTTGCCAAATTAAAATGAACTTAATCTACCAAACAGATTAGGTCGACATACGTTAGGCACCCGGTACTTGGCGTGTTGCCCGTTCTACATAAGATTATACACGTTGCCAGGTAAAGTTAACCTTAGCCTAAAATATTCGGCCTGAGCACTCACCAGCGAGCCCATTTCGAACGGTTTTATGAGCAAAAGGGACAGCAGGCTGGCAATGTTTGAAGAAAGACCGATGAGAATATCCGTCGTGAAAACAAAACAGGCTGCCTAGAATATACGAGTATTACATAACCGACCTATCTTGAAACGCGAAATTTGGAACTGTTCTAAGTTTGAAATGTACTGAATTTGACAGGTGGATGACGTGTTTCGCGCCCATTTCTCATGGGGATAGGCCGAAACCAACCGCTACGATGCTCACGTACTCTTTTCGCCTCGTCCACGTGTATACATCAAACTCAAAGCATGTATTCCAATAAGACGGTTACAGGCACTTTTGAATGTAAAAAAACGAAGCTACAGTCACAGTCTCAAGGCATATCTTGTGAAAATACTGTAGTTGCCCAGTTCCAAAGCGTAGATCACTATGGAGAAGAATAGACAAGAAACATGAACAAAACATCTGGTCATACACGCACGCCGATTGCGAGTACTACGCTCCTGACCTTTCTGAAAAACCTCACCAATAAGGACAGTGTATATCCTATAGGGCCATGCCTAGTATGCCCGGTTGATGGTAATAGGCTCGCCCCCTATTACATGGGAGTTAAACATAACTGGCGAAATGTGGATGTACTACTAGGTACACCTCTGCTAACCCTCCGAAAATCACAGGCGTGATGCTATGTTATGTTATTATTTAGCTGTTTCTAGTACTCTTTGCTAAAAACAGTACAAGAACTCGAAAATATTGAACAATCACGGAAGATATCCCGTAAGTGACAGTATAAGTTTAGTACAAGAACTGTTTCGTCGAAACCACAACACTAAACCGAAACAGTTGCAGTTGCGTCTTGTAGGCTTCATTTATACGAAACCGTGGCGTATAAATGAAGCCTACAAGAAGTCGGTTACAAATGCAGAAATCATGTCAGAATTTAAAAGATAACATCCGAAAAAAAAAAAAAGTTCTATAAAAAGGAAATTAAAAACATTACCTCTTTGCTGTCGCGCAGTCGGGTCTGAAATATGTGAAACGCATTAGCATTGTGCTCATATCTAAGTACTTTTTTATTTTTTCACGTCGGCAAAGGAAAGAAAACCAAGCTGAATAAGTGGCGCGCAAATTAGTGCTTCGTACGCTCTGAATATTATTGTTATATCCTAGGAGATACTCGACCTTTAGATACTCAATTTATGGAAGTGCCTCCTTAGTTCTCTTACCTTTCGATTGTGTGATTGTGTGCGTGTATTGAGTAAGAGTGAATTATGTCAAGAATATTGGCACTAAGCTACCTTATCCGACAACTAGTATAATCAATCACAATCGCGACTGCTGAGCATGAGGTCCTAGGTTCGATTCCCGCTTCGGGCAAATTTTATTTGGTTTTTCCATTAGGAATTTCTCAGTAGCTGGCTGCTACTGAGAAATTCCTAATGGAAAAACCTGTCTGGAGTCGGAGTCTGGATTTGTGACAATAGGCTGGGCGAGCCTATTGTCACAAATCCATATCCTTTTACATGGGACTCAAACATAACTTACTAAAGATGAGTGTTCTATTAGGTTAACCTCTGTCTAATCCTTCGGGGAATACAGGTGTGATGTTATGTTATACTACAAACATACTAGTGCGCAGGAGTTATTCAACTCATTCCTAACGGCTTAACTCCGGCCGTTCAGAACAGCAACTCTACCGCCATTAAAAATCTTCCAATCAAGAGTATAAATAATATCTACTATTTTAAAATAATGCAAAAATACTCTTCTCATAAACTAAAACGACTTAAACACATGGGACTTGGTATAAAAAGTTAAGAGTATAGTAATAATAAAATTATTTGTCAAAGGATGAGGGATGTAACAATATAACAGCGATGCGGAGGAGTACTTTGACGCACTCTGAAGTGTCCTTTTGTCATCGTTTTTTATTTGTTTATGTTTTCTTACTTTAATTCTTTTTTTTTCATTAGATTAGTTCTATTTGTAGTCTGTATATTATGTAAATATTATTTAGTTATAATTAGTTCAACAAAATGACTATAAATTAAAATACTAGACATTTGTCAAAGAAAAATTTTTTGGAACATATTTCATATTTTAATTTTATCTTCCATCTAGAATTTTTATTAGATATTATTTTACTCCGACAACTAATAATAAAACCGCAAAAAGAAGAAAAATTAAATCAAGGACAAGAAGGTTCGTTACGAGCAATCGCTCTTTATTTGCACCGATATTCTTTCTCAAATAGTTTCTATAGGAACCAGACTGTTGCTAGTCTTTGAGGTTACGAGCAACGAATGTCCCATTAATTAGAAACTTGGCTAGAATAAATTGGTGAAGCCTGAGCTTAAAGAACCTGACCGTTAGCCAAGTTTGTAATTTAGTTGATTATTTCAGACTGCTAGACAGCCAATAAAGAAATTGATAGAGTTCGTTTCGAACGTTTTTCCAACGTTCTTTTTTTGAATTTGATTTTTTATCAGTTCCACGAAACATCAAGATGGCGGCTCTTTTTTTTTCTAGCGACGCGACGGTTGAAATTTAGAACAATACAATTTTGGAAACAGAGAATTGTTTTATGACCTGATTATTGGAGTCGTAAATCCGATACATTTTAATCGACCAAACCGATATTTCTGTATTCTGAAAATAATGGATGTCTGACATTCATCATCATCATCGTACATAATATTTATTGGAATCTGAATTTAAACTGTCACTTGTTAAACGCCACACGTTCAAACTTTGATGGATTAACTAGTTCTGCTGAATTTCATTGATGACAACGAATTTGCATTACAAATAAACCGTCACAGAAATTGTAGAATAATACTTTGATATTGCGTTAAATGAATGGACATAATAAAACACTGAACGAAGGAGATGGCGGGACGAGCTGAATATCTTCCTTGTGGATTGGAAAGACAAAGCGCAGAATCGTGACGTATGGAAGAAATGAGGCCTTTGCCTGGCAGTGGGGCACTACGGGCCAACAATAATAATAAAAACTCCGTCATTATTTTTTTTTTCTCCTTTGTTTTTTTTAATGTAAATAAATCTGTAAAGAAAGTGAATTAAGCGAAACCTCCTTCATTAATAAAAAATATTTATAAATGAAAATAATTCCTAAGAAAGCTGAACACTTCGGAATAAACTGGATAGCCATGACACAAAACCGCCAAAAGTGGAGAGATTTGAACTAACACTCAGCATTGGGTGGCCAAAGGTAGGAGAAGAGGGAAGAGCGAAACTGAACACGAAACTCACCCGACTTTAGACTACGTATACTAAACGTCATTATAAATCCTACTTACCTAATAGTATAACCCTGCCAAGTTTAGTAGGTCACACACAAATGCGGGACACTTCATTATGCCGTACATTTCACGTTCCGTTCGTAACATGCAAATTTTGTCGCGCAACCTTACCGAGTCGCATGTGGGAGTAATTCGAATGTGGAACTCGTTACTTTTAAAATACATTAAATAAAATATTCTCTTGAAAGCGGGAAATGGAGACTCATTATGATTTTCATAAACAAAACATTGACTTTGACACTGTTTCGTTAGTGAAAATATTTTTTTTGTAATTTAAAATTAAAAAAAAAGAAAATTTCCTTGTGGAGGTCAGATAGGCATAGGCAGTCGCTCCATGTAAAATATTGGTATTCAACTGCATCCGGTCAGACTGGAAGCCGACCCCAACATAGTTGGGAAAAGGCTTGACAGTGACAGACTTTTATAAGAAGATTAAAGTTTAAGTAAGTAAGTTTTCCATTAGCTATCAAGCTTTTCATCCACAACACATAACCTTCTTTTCGGGCTTCGCTGCAGTCGGGTAAAAGAGATACCAATCAGACTTTTTCCTTATCCCAGAGATCGTCCTAAACTTCTCGTTTAGGTAGGTACTACCCAAGAATATCGTATTACTACCCACTTGAATCAGTATTCACCCCACGCTCAATATAAAGCACGTAAATAGAAGCAGTAAATAAAAACCTTATTCACGAAAATGAAGGATGAACGAGGCACAAAACAGCAGTCCTATTCTGTCATGTTCACTTCGAATCTCACTCAACTGAAAGGTACTCGTACTTAAACGATTCGAAGGCAAATTCATTTGTTTTGAGAATAGGTAAATTAACTCGAATCACACACACATTATTAATAAATAAACCCATTATTGAAATAAAGCTACTTATAGAATAATTTTAACTAAATATTTACAAAAAAACAAGAACGACTAAGAAGACTAATTTATATAAATATTAAAACAACTAACTAAATATAAATGAACTAACTAAACAACAGAACTACTCCTCCACAACGCTGTCATCCGGAAACGTGCCCAGGAACTGGCAGCATTGCCAAGTTGAATTCAAAAATAATTCGTATAATCTCGAATTCCCATCCCCAGAATCCCAGATCATTCGAAAAATTTACGAAAATATTTTAATAAATGACAACACACTAATTTTTTCAGGTACATTTTAAGCAGTAGTCTTATTCTGTACAATCGGTTCCCTTCGAAACTCATTTAACAAACGAATTCGCTTTAGAATCGTTTTATTTCAACTGAAAGGTTTTTGAGCAGAAAACAAACCAGATTTACTTTCATAAACAGGGATTTAATTAAATAGCAAACAGAAAACGACCCAGTGCGTCTTACAACGATGGCGGCGAATCAGTGAGAGAGAGAGAGAGTAAAAAAGAGACAGACAATTTCATTTTTTGACGTTGACATTCGTTTCATCTGTCACTGTCATGTCGTGTGACGTTTACACTACCATCGACTATGAATACCACAGATGAAATAAGGTTTATTTATTTATTATCTTCAACATCAACGATTGTTAAATCGTCTCATACTACAGATTTCGATGACTAAACGAATTTTCAAATGTTTGTTTTTGAGGAAAATACCTCAATATTTCACGAAGATACAAAGTAAAATGCTGACTAGTTTAGAATTACCAAACAGCCTACACTAATCCGGTTTAAACCTAGTATAAGAGTCAGGTTTAACGTTAGTCTGAGACGAAATCGGGTTTAAGTCTTAAAGCTTTTCTTAAAACGCTGCTTTTTAAGAATACCTGTACCTCGTAACTTGCCGCTTTATGTATTATAAGATATCATTGTCTTTATCATGGTTTTGGTTTGCAATTTTTGATCCTATGGTAACAAATAGACGATCTATGATGTCTAGAAATTTATTTATTTAACACTTCAAGCACATAAGTACAGAGGCGGACTTGATGCCATAGGCATTTTCTACCAGTCAACCTTTGGGTGATGCAGGGACAAACAGTGGTAGGTGTATATCTGAAAATAATTTTAAGTATTTTTCTTTTATATTTTCATTCGGAATTCGATTCGGACGGACGGACGAACGGGCAGTGGAGGCTTATTAATAGGGTTCCGTTGGTTACCCACCCTTCGGGAACCCTAAAAATACGGATTACACTTCGTAGTCTCAATCCAACAGAACAAAAACATCCTTCAACCATTTGGCTACCTCCATAAATCTTTCCTATTTAAGATCAAAGAGATTTAGTAGGACATGTGAAAAACAAACCCGAACACAAATCCTCTGCTAGTTTTATCAATAAACTAAGAGTTATCTGGCAAAAGGCGTGGAGCGCTTACGTCACGAAAATGGCGGCAGGGTACAGTCGCGTCGCGAAAGGGATGGCCAACGATATGTGAAGTTGGGTGCGTGTTTTTGTATTATAAAAGGGTAATGTTGATGGTATGTGGTTTGACGAAAAATGCGATACAATTTCGTAAAATATGAGAAAATGTAGTTGACAAAATTTTTTTTGTAGATAAAATTCTTCTTCCCTAGAGCAGCAAATATGAAAAAAACGTAAAAAAGAGGTTGCATACACAAAAAAGATCATTTCACCCATATTTTTTTTTTACTTGTCTACAACATTCCCACTGCTGGGCCTCAAGAGAGGCAGAAGACCGTAATCTATTACGCGAGTGCGGGTTGGTCATTTTATCTTCGAAAAATATTCATAGACTGCCTCGTTGATCTAGTGATCGCAAGCGCGAATGCTGAGCATGAGGTCCTGGGTTCGATTCCCAGGTCGGGTAAAGTGTAATAGGATTTTCACATCAGGAATTTTTCAGATCAGCCACGGAGCCTGATTTTGTGCCCAGTTGATGGCAATAGGCTCGCCCCCGATAACCTGGGACTTAAACTGGCGAAATGTGGGTGTACCACTAGGTACCCTCTGCGTAACCCTTCGGAGATTACAGACATGAAGTTATACATATTTCAGGAATGAAGCAGAAAATTCGCCATGTATTCATCATCATCATTATCATTTCAGCCAATAGACGTCCACTGCTGGACATAGGTCTCCCCAAGTGTCGCCTCATTGACCGGTCCCGTGCGACTCGCATCCAGCGCATCCCCGCAACCTTCACCAGGTCATCGGTCAACCTAGTGGGAGGCCTTCCAACGCAACGTATACGTGTATTGTATTAGTTTCAAAGAAACTGCTCTTACATTTAACCCCATAAAAATCTATGGGGTCACAGCGGTCGGACAGAAAAACGCAGCTACGCTCCGCCACCCCGCTGCTCTGGCTAGCTGCCATTTTCACCCCATCGCGCTTTTAATGCATCAAAAAGAAAAAAAAAGTGTATTAAAACTATGAAGCTTTCACAAGTCAATCATTTTCAGTAGTTAAGTAGCACTATATTGTATTGAAAGGCTTTAGCTGTAGACTACATGCGTACTCAAAATAAATATAACACGACTACTAGATTTTATAAAAAAATTACGTGTAAAAGCGTTTGTGAAAACCTATTTCGAGATTAAGCATGATTTATTAACATAACGTCACGCCTCATCATCCTTGGATGGTTAGGCAGAGGTTTACCTATTGTAGACCGACATTTCTTTAGATACGTTTAAGTCCGTGGGAAGAGAAGCACCTCACGATTTCATCAGTCATTTCATTTCGATTTCGATTCATTTTCCAGGAACGTTTAGTAAATATTTCCATTTAGGACCATCGATTTTTGGAGTACCCCCCTGCAACAAATTTGAAAATCGCTTGCTATTTTCCAATTTGTATGGAAACTTAAAAAAAATATATTTCGTAAACTGTGAATTTCCGCAACTTGAAAATTTGTAAAAAGCTTTCTATTTATGAGTACTATCTACAAAAAAAATAATAACTTCCAAATCAATGGTCCATAATGGAAAGTTTATACCTTTGAAGTTTCTGATGGAAAAGCCTAACAGTACTTTACCCGACCTGGGAAACGAACCCAGGACCTCACGTTCAGCAGTAGCTCTTGCTACTACTAGACCAACGAGATGAACTCAAGTCTCGAAATTATTTAATAATACAAACAATAAATTGATTCAGTTATGACAACCCGTTTTATTGCTTTCTCCAAATAAACCTGATTTATAGCTATATTCTAATAAAAAGGGACGAAACTGAATTACATTCATACATCATAAATTTTCATATATGTATGTGATCCCTAAAGAATAGGCTGAGACTACTTTTTCTAGGGCTTTCATGAGGGGACAGATAATATTACATTTATAAAACGGTAAAATTTATTAGTATTTTAAGTGCTCCTTGCTAAAATAGGCGAATATTTATACAGGGTGAAAACAAACCCTTCACGAAGCCGTCAACCAAGCACTGTACATCAAACTAAGTAACTTTACGCAAAAATTATTGCTGGGAAACGAGTTTTTTTTTGGGGTGAAAAATCACGTTTTACGGTAAGACTCGATGGAACGCAATCAAAGCATTGTGCTGATGGATTGAATAGTACGGGGATCGTTGAGGTGTTTAAAGTAAAAATCTTACATTAAAAACACGTATTTAAAATAAATTGTAAATAAGTTGCAACTTTGACCCCCAATATCTCCGTAACTTGAAGGTTCCCAGATATGGACTACAACAAAAAAAATATCGCAAAAACGGGGAGAACAAGTGCCTTTCGGCTTCGTTAAGGGTCTATTTACACCCTTTATTCCTACATAATATGTACAATTGTACATCCATAAACTCACCCCGATTTCCCATGAGGTTTAGCAGAAACTATTGACTGGCTTCGCACGGCACGCATTTCCACAGCATTAATTCTACTTTCATGTCTATTTTGGCACACCCAACATTCTCGTCCATACATGAGTGTGAGCTTTTTTGGGCATCGACTGGTTGGTCACAACCGCATAATACAGTATTCACTCTCCTTATCAAATCTACATCAGTCTTTCGATATCTTGTACATTTGTGACATACTCCCCAAAGATACAAACTCATTCACTTGCTCCACACATATCTATACTAATATTATAAATTGGTAAAATTTGTTTGTATGTAAGGTGTAATCTCCATAAATAAAGAACCAATTTTAAAAAAATATTTCACTTGCAAAGCTACATTATCGTGGGAGCTATAGGCTATAAATTATATTTATATCATGCGTATTAGCCGAGCTATAAAACTTTTCGCGGACGAAGTCGCGGGCGAAGTGCTAGTCATTTATATTCACATAACACACATGTACATCACCCCTTTCAAACACCATACCTTTGTCTTGTTCACATTCATCCCTTTCAAGACGAAAATTATATTTACAAAATGGTGAATCAAATCAAGCCTAAAGAAATACCTAGGTGTTCCCGTAAGTTATTTCAAAGGTCTAACAATAATAATATCCACTGGAAAAACAACACCCTTTATTTTTTAACTGCCTAAATATTAACCTAAAATATCAAAATGACTTGGTTATTTTAGTGAATAATTAGGGACGGCCAAACAACATTTGTTTGAAATACAGCCAGCCTTTTTAACGAATTTTGCTGTGACCTAATTTTTGCGCTTGGGTGTATTCTTTAAGAGGGGACAGGGCCTGCGAGGATTTTGAAAAATAGGTATTTGAAGAAACTATTGCCGTTGCGCTGCGTCAAGCCTACCCCCGTAGAGTGCGATAGAAACAGCTGCAGCTCAGACCGATTATACCACAAACATTTTCGATTTCGAGATCGGCGTTTCGTATTCCCCTTTTTTCTCCTCGAAAACTGAGCCGATTCAATTATTATAGGCAGTAATTTTTTTTTGAAAGACTATGTCTCGAGTATGTCCTATTAATTTCTTTTATGTTAAAAACTTTTCGAATTTGTCTGGTAATCCTCTAATCAGGGTCGTAAAAATGGGGCATTTCTTTACTCATTAGGTGCTGAATAAAAGTAAATAACAGGAACGTGCTTACAGTAGCCCTAGATTTTATGAAAAAAAAAAATGATTTCTCTAGAGGCATTATTCAGGTAGAAAAACGGGGAATACATTTGTGTAGATAATCACAACCCCTGTTCCCTCTTAAGTAAACCAAAAGCAGACAGTAAAGATTGGAGTTGAAGTCTAAAATCGCAGAAATTGCTGAGAAAGGACCAATATTAACCTCAAACCACCATCCATTAAACTATCTCAAGAAAAATCACCCTCAATATCCCATTACATTCCCCCCGTAAGCCCCGCTATTGGGGGCTCTCTAAAGGTCACATTTCGTGGGAAAGATTTGATAAAATATCGAATCTTTCAATTTATATTTCCCATCTATCGAGGCGAAGTTCGCAAACGGGCATCGTTTAGAGGACAAGAATATTATGATTCCACGGATTTTTTTTCTATGGAATGCCAATGGAATGTGCGATAAAGGATTTTTTGTCCGTAATATGTTGTGGTACTATCGCGGTACCTTTAAGGATGTATATTATGATGATGTTATGCGATGATATTCTTTTGTTAAGTGCGAAATAGAAAAATAGTTCGTCGAAAATCCAGAAGTGCAAAACTGAAAGTGACCAAAGGCTTGCAAATGCTTGTTTAATGTTTTGCATCAATTTAAAGGGTTTAAATACACCCTTAACGAAGCTGAAAGACACCGGTTCTTCCCATCATTGCGATATTTTTTTTTGTTCTGGACCATATCTGGGAACCTTCTAGTTACGCAGTTATTGGGGGTCAAAGTTCCAATTTTTTCAGAAGTTTTTAAGTTTTAACTTTATTTAAATACGTCCATGACCCGTTTACTATTTAACGCACCCATCAGCATACTGTTTTGAGTGCGTTACATTGAGTTTTACCGTAAAATGTGATTTTTCACCCCAAGGCTTCGTTGTCACTAGTACCATTAACCAGAGAAACCAGAACTACTGATTGTTTTTTTTTATCACTAGTTCCATTTTTAAAGGGTCAGAAAATAATGGAACTAATGTTGAATTTGTTATCGCTAGTTCCATTTTTAAAAGAATATGAAAATAATGGAACTAATGTTGAATTTGATATCACTAGTTCCACAATATTATTTTAGAGTCTTGTCCCAACAATAACTTTTTCGTAGGGTTACTTAGTTTGATGTACAGAATGCTTGGTGACACCTTGTAAGTGAGAAAAATCATAAGCCACCAGTTGGTCCCAGTACGGGTCGGTGGATGTGAAAGGTTTTCATAGTCTTTGCAAAAGATAAAATTTTGTTAGAACAAAGGGACTTTTATAATAAATATATAACACGTTGAACTATACTAATTTAGGTACGCGAAATAATAAGACTAGAGATCATTAAAACAGCTATTTCAGTCCTGAAAATTTCATTTATAACACGAAATTGCCTTTGTTAGCCATTTTAGTATACAAAGTCATAATTATAACAGTTACAAACGTTGTTATACGGTCCTAATTCTCGTCTATCTCTTAACATTTGTATTTAATGTACCTAGAGAACATTATTGCAATTTAATTGTGGTATTGATTAGAACTTAAGTATTAATTAAGCTCCATAGGTAGGTTAGGACCAGTACCTAAATGGATGGCAAAATTGTATAATGCTGAATAATATATAAATAAATATAATAATATATAAATAATAATATATAAATATAAAAATAAAATAAAAAAAAAACGGAAAATATAATAATTTGATTAAGTAATCAAATAACAACTACAACATTACCGAACAGATACATCTTAACTACCGAGCCTCCAAGCATAAACCTTACAAATAAACTACCAAACACACTTCACCAACAGTTTCCACCCCATAACAGAAAATCACCAACAAGATACAAACAAATGACGTCACAGATGCGTGAATTCAGTCGTCATAATTCTGACAAGTCATTTAGAGAGAGCCATTACCGCTCAGATACATGGTTTTCGCTTTCTGCAGCGCCCCGAAATTTTAATACAGCTCTTTTTAGGTGTCATTTGCTGAATAAGCTTTATTTTAACTGTTATATAATGTTTTGTACAATTATAGAGGCATAACAGTTTTTTTTTTTTTTTGTATTGAAGTATCACGTTTAACGGTAGGACTCGATGAAAAGCACTCAAAGCATTGTGCTGACAGATGGATTTAATAGTACGGGGGTCGTGGAGGTGTGTAAAGTAAAAATCTTACATTAAATACTGTATGTAAAAAAGAACTTGTGAAAAAGTTGGAACTTTGACCCCCAATATCTCCGTAACTAGAAGGTTCCCAGGTATGGTCTAGAACAAAAAAATGATAGCAAAGACGGGGAGAACAAGTGCCTTTCGGATATGTTAAGGGCACACCCTTTATATAAGGGTTTTTATTCCATTTAGCAGTAAACCAAAACCGATGGGGCCTTCCGGTTGACCTAGATTCATGAAATTTGGCAAGACGCTGCAACGTGTTACATGTGCTGTAACACCAGGTGTTACAGCACAAGTACAGGAAAAAATACGAATAAGTTAATTTGTAAAAATCTAATCAGAGAGTGAGAAATGACAGATTTACATAATTATCTCAATATTATTTTAGATTTCTCAATATTGTTTTTGTGCGTATTTTGATATAAAATAGTTAATAGGCTTCTTTTGGGTTAGCTCGTTCCATCGTCGACCTCATCTCTGTTCTCAGGACTACATTGAGGTCAAGAGTAAGCCCATTCAGTAAAAAAAAAAAAACAAAACCACTACCTAATTCCTGACTATGGAACCCTTCACTGTGTGTGTTCCGACACGCACTTTTCGGGTTTTTATACCCAACAAACTTAGTGTCAAAACGGTACCTACAAAATCCATACATCACACGCACCCCTCCAAAAAGGTGAGCATAGAAACAAATGAATCACAAAAGTAAAAAAGAGTGGGAGCATATTTTACCCAAATAAATATTGGGGATTCCTTAACACTGAGGGCAAGTCCTTATTGAAGAACTTTCTTGGACGCGAACCAAGTCCCTCTTTGTGAAGTTTATTAGTTAATTGCTTATAAAAAATTGATTTACGCTTTGCCAAGTTTCAGAAATCATTATTGTGGAGGAATAATCGAATCATTGTTATTATTGTAATGAAGTTCAATGGGGTTATTGTAATGTAAACTTTTGGCACATTTTGGCTTCTATTGTGGTTGCCGTGTATTTGGTTTGGTTGCTCTCTGTCCTTGATTGAGGTCAAAGGGTTGGCCTTGGTTGAGGACATGCGGTTGATGGCACGTTTAATGCGTTTTTCTTCCATACATCATCATTCTCTTGCCCTTATCCCAATTCATTTGGGGTCGGCGCAGCATGTCTTCTTCTTCCATACTTCTCTATTACTCGTCATATCATCAGACACCTCCTTTCTTGCCATATCATTCTTCACACAGTCCATCCATCGTTTCTTTGGTCTTCCTCTACTCATATACCCATCCACATTCATACACAAAACTTTCCTCACGACATTTTCCTCATTCCTTCTCATCACATGCCCATACCACGACAACCGATTACCACACAACTTTTTAGGGCGCCACTTTCAGACTTCCTCGTATTTACACATTTCTTATTTTATCCAATCGCGTAACACCACACATCCCCCTTAGCATATGTTTTTCTTTCATTATGATGAGATAAAAAAGATGGTATATAAAAGTAAATGGGTGGAAGTATTGTATTTTTTATAACTACAGCAACGGTTTTCCAATATTATTTTGGTGTCATTTACATACACGTATAAAGAAAATATTGAAAAACGAAAGCTGCAAGCTATCCTGAAAAAAAATCAATGCAATTGTATTTTTGTAACGCCACTGTCGAAAAACCTAGGTTCCATTTGATTTTTTGCAAAACATAAGCGAAGTGAAATCTCTATTCCCAAAATCTAATAAAATCCTTTGTAATTTAATCAATGATTAGTAAGTTGAGTCCCTACCTAACGCACACAGAAGTAAACTTGAAGCCTACTACAATATGTATTGAGTTGAGATCTATTCAGCACTTTGTATACACAGCAAGACTCAGGCGTGTGCAGATTTGTGCAAAGCTACGTACAGAATTGTATACAAATTCCAGAAATGTAATACATTGCTGGGTGTGTACTGAATTATATAGCAGTGCAAGCTTTTAGGGCTTTAAGAAGGATCAGTGGAAAGTGTTCTACTTTCAATTGTTTTAATGTCTTATCTAAAGACAATGTTCTAGTACTGTTTGTGCTGGTGTTGAAGGTGAAATAACAAAAGATTCCAGACGGTTTAAACGTGGAACTTGCATGCATTTTCCTAGATAGTAGTCTTTCGTAGTTCGTGAACGATGAACAAGTAGGAGCCGTATCTTCGCACTGTACTAAAAGAAACGTTTCCGAACGCTGACTTGTAATCGGTCTATTAGGTCAAATAGCTCTTTTCGTACTCGTACAGTCACTGATTGTTTGACAGAGATCGTATTAATTTGCTCCGTGGTCCATGGACCGCGCTGTGCTCGCTCTATGGAAATGCTGACCGAGAGCGAAGACCGAATAGAGCTGTTAGAACTAATAGAATGAACTAGTTCACTGTCCGAAATGAACTAGTACGGAGCGATTTTAAAAATGACCGAGCAGGCACAAGACTACTAGATAGTCTATCTGTTCAGGTCAGGGATGAACTGGCTCGAAATCGCGTAGATAATAATAAAACAACGATACGGTGTGAACTTAATAGGATTTTTAATTAACAAATAAAAAATTACATCCAGAGGGTCATTAACGGTGTGCAAATCTTAACACCGCGATTCAGGAATAGCCGGTAAATGTAAATCGCCATCTATTGGTAAAAGATTGGAACTAATTCTAACACTATCTTTGCAGTTATAAGCCTGCTCTTCAAACCAAATGTCGTATTTTACGGATAATCGGGACTTTTATACGAGTTAATTTAGTTTTTCACACTCGTTTGGTAAGAGTTCGTGGTTAGCTAATAACAGCCGCTCGAGTCGATTTTTAGGTAAAGCCGCACTTGCCTAGGTTGATCCATGGATGGGTGACCATCCATTACGAACCGAGTTTCCCCCGTGCATCGGAAAGCACGCTACGTCATTGTTAGATCTTCGACAGTAATTGTTACAGGTAGTCAGTGGCCCGAAAGTCTGACAATCAGTTTTACCAAGGGGTATCGTATTACCCAGTACTAACAGGGCTGTGGAGGTCAGATAGGCAGTCGCTCCATGTAAAATACTAGTATTCAGCCGCATCCGACATCCGACGTTAGACTGGAAGTCTGGATGACAAACTCGTTCGGTAAATGCGATTCCGAGCAGTTAATGCCTATACATAGTCGGTTTTCATTCGCCTCGATCTGATCGACACTTATTCGGCATCTGCCGTCGCTGAATTATGTTCGAGTTGATTCGGCATAACTCAAGCTAAGCCGAACGACTTTTCCCTAAATAGATTCATATAATAATTTAATGTTTCGCCCAGCTGTTCCGAACTATAAAAACCGGCCAAGTGCGAGTTGGACTCCCCCCCGAGGGTTCCGTATTTTATGGTTTTCAATTTGTTTTTCTTTACATGTGCTGTAATACATTGCTTTTTGCCAAATTTCATGGTTCTAGGTATTGCCTAGAACCATGAAATTTGAGAGGTACCTTCCGTTTTTGCCCACTGAGTTACGGAACTCTAAAAAATACCCCAGTAAGTGCAGAAAACGCTGAAATATATCTCCGGTATTAAAAAGATTGTTCTCTTTCCAAACGCGGTTCAAAACAAATGCAAGCTACATTTGAGTGTGTTTTCATGGCCGTCTGAACGCGCCACGGTCTGAGTCCCACATAACGGTGGGAGGGGTTCGCATCGGCGTCGGGAGAACGATGAAGTACCTGGGACTCGTCCTCGACAGCCGGTGGAACTTCAAGGAGCATTTCCTGCGTTTGGCCCCAAAGCTGAACCGGGCAGCAGCCGCCCTCAGGCGACTCCTCCCAATCTCAGCGGGCCAAACGCCTCCTGCCGGAGGCTGTACGCCGGTGTCGTGCGGTCCATGGCCCTCTACGGGGCCCCCGTGTGGGCCCTGAGCATTCGGACGCGACCACTGAAGCTGGTCGCATGCCAGAGGGTCATGGCTATCCGGATGATCCGAGGATACCGTACGATCGCTGGCGAATCGGCCAACCTCCTTGCCGGATTGCTGCCCTGGGATCTGGAGGCGACTGCCCTCCAGCGCCTCTATGAGTGGCGCGTGGAGGCGCAGCGCCGGGGCGAATCCCTGCTACCTCGACAAGTCGAGGCGCGGCGGGAAGAGCTCCGGCGCGATCTCAGGGCAGTATGGAGGGAACGACTGTCGCAACCGAGGTCCGGGCACGCCGCAATCGCGGCGGTAAGACCCCTCTTTGAGGAGTGGCTGGATAGGCGTCACGGCGTCCTGACCTACCGCGTGACGCAGGTCCTCACCGGACACGGAAGTTTCGGGAGGTACCTGTGTCATATGGGGAAGGAGGAAACGCCTGGGTGTCACCACTGCGAGGACCGCCCGGAGGACACGGTGGAGCATACGGTGCAGGACTGCTCCGCTTGGGCAGAGCACCGCCGTGTCCTCACGGCGGCGATAGGCGGAGCCCTCTCGCGCCCGGCATTGGTCGAGGCCATGCTGCGGGGCGAGACGGAGTGGGAAGCGGTCGCCTCCTTCTGCGAAGCAGTCATGCTCGCGAAGGAGGAGGCGGGCCGCGTGAGGGAGAGGACAGCGTCCTCCCTCCACACCAGCCGCAGTGGTAGACGCCCACGGCGCCGGACGTCGGCAGACGATCTCCGGCCACCGTAGGCGCGGGCATGCGGGCGGCGAGTAATGGGCGCCTCGCTGTCCGACCATGGACCATGCCCGGGTCGACGGCGCGTTGTGTTCCACGCGCGCCTCAAAGAGTGTCAGCATAATGACGGAGCCCCCCTCTAGAGGGCCAAAGCCTGCCGGGGTCGCGGGACTCATAGAATTACCGTGACCCTGGAACATAAAGGGCTACTGAAGGACACCGTGGATTTTAGTCAGTACAAGTCTGACAGTCCCTCCCGCTCTGCCCTGGGTGGGAGGACTCATTTGATGATTTTACCACGTTAAAAAAAAAAAAAGCTACATTTGAGCCTCATCAATTCTAGATTGACCATGAGCCAATTTGCAGTTGACGCTAAAATGTGCACATAATTACTTAACACGGTCTCCCATGTTCCCCAATTAGTCAATCAGCATAATGCTGCGTAGCCACTCTGTCCGACCATGTCTCTGACTGCATTATGCATTCGCAAATATTCCCTCAAACTCGGCAGCCATCGACATTTGCATATGTCTTCAAACATGGTAAGTAGAAAGTTCGATCCTGGAACTTTGGCTGTAAGGTAGTTTAATCGCTTTTCAAACATTACAAGTTTGTGAATCCGGGGATATGTGTTTTCGCGGTTTGGATCATCATCATCAATTTACTGTTACTATCGGACCATTTTAAATATTTATTAGTCTTCGTGGCATTATCATAGCTTGTTTCTCATCATAACATCACACCTGAAATCCCCAAAGGGCTAAGCAGAGGCGTACCTAACAGTAGCGAAGGGTCAATTTTTGTAACAGGTAAGCTGGAGTACATATCTTTAATGTGATTATATTATTTGTCTATAGAATACTGACTGTGCCATTTTTCAAAGTTAAGCCGGTAGGAATCGAGTTCTATGGAACCTTCGCCACTGGTACCTAATAGTACACCAACATTTCGTCAGTTATGTTTAAGTCCCACGTAATAGGGGGCTAGCCTATTGCCATCCACCGGGCACAAATCCAAACTTCGTGACTGCAACTAAGAAACTCCTGATGGAACAATTCAATAACACTATGCCCGACCTGGAATTCGAACACAGGATTTCATGCCCGCGAGCGCGGACTGCTCAGCATGAGGTCCTGTCCAATACACCAACGATGCAGTCAACTTGTTTGTCAACTATGTTGGTTTCAGCTTCCAGTCTAACGGAATCATGCTTAACACCAGTATTTTCCATGGAACGACTGTCTATCTGACCTCCACAAGTCTCCCACATCCACAACCCAGATATTAGGTAACACCTTTGGGTAAGACTTAACGTCAGACTTTCGGGCTCATCCATAAGAGCAGCCAGGACCAACGGCTTAACGTGCTCTTCGAAGCACAGACGGAGGAGTCACCAAGAAAAACGATACGCCTTGGTACGACATCACTAGCTACTTAACCATGAAACTCACATTATGATAAAAACATAAGAAAGTCTGCAAGGCTGCGGATCTGAACCAGGTATGCGCCAGGTGTACTTAAGTTTCGTGTCCCGTAGAGGCTCTTTTGATGCATGCATATAAAAAATGTAGCCTCAAAGGCAGGTGGAGACATTCGACGGAAAATCTGACATGGAAGGCAGAGGACAGTGTGTTGTAACCTGGGGCAAATATATACAGGGTGGAGACGACAATGCGACAATAAATTAAACTGTATGTAACTCATGACGTTCCCAGTCTGCATACTAAAATTCAATCGAAAATTACTGGATATTTTCGATTGAATTTTGTATGCAGTTTATTCACAGGACGTTATTTTTAATTTTTAGCATTTTCTACATAGTGTAGATAATAGGCTACCACCAACAGGTTTACGAATCCCGCATCGGTATAACGTTAAACACATGTTGCCAACTCGCTACTTCAAAAACCTTGGCCAAAATTGTCGTATTGTCGTCTCCACCTTGTATAGAGAGATATATATACAGAGTGGTTGGTGCATCATTTACCATCTCTTCAGCCCCAATAACTCATCCTTGGCCCAACAGATCTTTTAATTTCATTTTTCTTCATGTTTATTTGAAACATCTCAAAATTCGACATTTAATGAGACAAAGTGACGTCACTTTAAAATCTCCTTACGTTTTCATTTCTAGAAATATTTTAATGATTTTTTTTTCACATTTTTGTTTCTCCTTATTTCAATTATTAAACTTAATATAAGAAAAAAGAACCATCGAAATCGGTTCACATTTGGCGAAGATATCGCTGAACATACAAACAAAAAAAAAAAAAACAGTCGATTTGATAACCTCCTCTTTTTGGAAGTCGGTTAAAAATAATATGGAGTCTTCTCTATACTATAAATCACTCCTTGACAATCCATTACTCCTCTTTACGAACGGAGCGGCACAATAAATAATGCCAGAGGATTTAAAAACTGCATTAACGCCAGTAATGAGCGCCTGCTATCTTTTAACCTAGTTTTAAAACTAGGATCGTATCTTACGTCTTGTTAAACTTCCATTGTAAAAGAATGATTGATTTTCCAACCGTTCCATTATATGTGCTGGAATTTGAACATTTCTGATGCAATGTTTTCTAGATAGTAACATGACGTTTCTGGAACGTAAGCAATAGGGATGTTTCCTGAAAAAATCTAATAAGTCCGTCAGATAGATTTCCAAAAAATATTGGACACGTATTTTTTCTTGTTTCACGAAAACTAAAAATTAAGACGATACAGTGCGTCGAAAACTCGTGTGACGTCATACTTGTAAGTAAAGTGTACTGACTTCTTCCGAAAAGTGACGTCACAGGCCCCCCCACTCATGATCTTTAATGCGTTTTATCTTCGTCAATTTTTATTGATTTGATAAAACAAAAAAGACGAATTCAATATTTTTCGATAATCTAACTGACGGACTAAATAGAATCATATTTTTACACAGGAAACACTATTGAAGAGAGATTTGAGTGGAACATTTGTACTATAAAGAATTTTCTCTAATAGACGTCATTCTTTTTCTATGGGATAGGCTCATTATGCAATACCACAAAGAACTAAAGTATAATCTAGAAACCATCATCATCTGCCTAGCCTTTTCCTTTTCTGTTGGGCTCGGCTTCCAGTCTATCCGGATGCAGTTGAATACTAGTATTTTACATGAAGCGACTGCCTATCTGACCTCCACAACCCAATTAGTATTGGGTAATATGATACCCCTTGGTAAGACTAGTTGTCAGACTATCGGACTGGATACCTAAAACGACTGTCAAATATCTTCAAATGTCAGCCGGGACCAACGGCTTAATGTGCTTTTCGATGGAAACTCGGTGTGTAATGGGTGGTCACCCATCTACGGACCCGAGGCAAGCGCGGCTTAACCTGAAGATCGACGCGAGCGGCTGTTATTATTTAGCCACGAGCTTCTTCGTTGTAAAAAATGCACAATATAGTACTGTGGTCGCGGGACTCATAGAGGTCGCGGGACTCATAGAATTACCGTGACCCTGGAACATAAAGGGCTACTGAAGGACACCGTGGATTTTAGTCAGTACAAGTCTGACAGTCCCTCCCGCTCTGCCCTGGGTGGGAGGACTCATTTGATGATTTTACCACGTTAAAAAAAAAAAAAAAAAAAAAAAAAGTCTTCAGTCAAATCATAATGCGAAATCTTTTCGCGTCAGCGATTTAATTTGGTTGATCAACCGGCTTAACCAATCACTTAAGTTAACAAAAGATTAGAGTAATGATAATCCTCCTCACCGTTTTTGGTCATGGCGGCTAATCTCGCCGGAGGCTAACTATCGAGAAATATTACAGTACACAAGTGTGTGCAACTCAGGTGCACCCTCCACTCTCTCATTCTCAAAGTCTGACGGCAATCTAAATTGATATAGGCTTCTAGAAACTAGAAACTTCAGGTAAGTAAACACCTACACTGAAAAATGGCAAAATGTCCTAGGATACTCAATACTCAATTCTGTATTGTATTCCACAATGTAGGCTTAGGTGGTAGACATTTTTTTAAAAGAAACAATCGTGGACCCTGTCGGGCACAGCAAAAGAAAGATAACAATATGTGGAGATGAGGACTTATCATAAGTATCTTATAATCTAACTTATTCTAAAAACATTTATGTTTAAGCTATATTTTTCATGGATTTATCATTTAAATATTCGTTGACACCGTAGTAACATTTGCTTAGGATGCTGAGCAATAGACGCAAAGTGTGTCTAAAGCGCATTTGTACCTACGTACGAGTATGTAGGTGGGTGATCAATATTCATCATCTTCCTGCCCTTGTCCCATGTTATTTGGGGTCGGCCCAACACGTTTTTTTCTTCCAATCTCGTCTGTCAACCGTCACGCTATCATTTACTCCTTTAACTTCCACCCATCGTTTCTTTGGCCTTTCTCTCCCCCTCCATTCATCAACGTTTATATTCATCACTCTTTTAGTCACATGCGATTCGTCCCTCCTCATCACATGTTCATACCAAAACAGTCGATTCGCTTTCAACTTTTCTGTAACTGGCGCAAATTTTAAACTTCCTCTAATATACTCGTTCCTTACCTTATCCATTCTTGTCACACCACACATCCACCTCAACATTCTCATCTCCGCTACATGCAATCTTCTTTCATCCATGTTCTTCACAGCCCAGCATTCCGATCCATACAGTAAGACAGGTCTAATCACGGATTTGTATATTTTCCTCTTTAACTTGAGGAGCCTCCGTGGGTCACAAGTTGTGCCAGTGACCTGGGTGATCAATATTATATTTATAAATATACGTTAAGATTATGCGATTACGATTCGTAAGTACCATTACATCCTCTGCTAATCCCTCAAAGGGAAACTCCTTGAAGGTAAATACTCCTACTTACTATGAGCTACCTATGAGCAATGTATGTATAATACCTACATGAGATATCCCGCATTATCACACAACTTGGTGTATGTGAAACCTACTAGGAAAACATAATTAACAATTCAAATTAAAGTACCTACTTTATTTGAATTGTTAATTATGTTTTCCTTTGGTGTGTGTTCATGTTTAGCAATCACTACCTAGTGATTTCTAAACATGAACACACACCAAAACTACAAACACACATTCAACTCTAAAACAGTTTACATTAGGCGTAAATTAGAACGGCCCATTAGCACAACCCTTTCAACACCCAAAAATAGGCAACATATAAATGGAAAAATAAAAGCCTCTGAAAAAATAATGCGGGCCTTTTGTACCAAATGATTTGCATTGGATATTTGACAAATACCTGGTGTAGTTTCCCTTTTAAATCCAACAATAAAGCTGTCCTGAATATTAAAGGAGGCAAGGGCTCTGGTACCCTGAAAATCCCAAAGGACATCGCTGAAAAAATCCTCTGCTATACACATTCAAGGCTGCTCCCCACCAGAGAATTACATAACGTTATTTAGGTAGTTTAATAATGAAAACAGTTGGTTCTGCGAAACTGGGTCAACCCTGATTAGGTGATTGTTAATTTGGTAAAGTTTAAATATGACATGACTTTTGTTTTGGATACCTCATTGTGCTGTGGGTAAACAATCAGCAGTTGAACAAATGATTCGTCGATTTCATCTTGCCGCAGCAAATTAATATTCTGATAGCAGCGAGAAGAAATTTCAAAGCGCTTATCAGTAACAAACTGCAGCTATTGATTACCACGTGGTCTTCTGACATTTCAGCTGAAATTCAATAGATTTTCACGGCCGACGTAGTTTAATAAAGTCAAACCATGCTGCATAACTTTCATTTTCACTTACATCGAACGTTCCGATGACGTTGCACATGCCCGAAAGCTGTAACGCTTGCATAACCGACAATCGAATATCGTCCTTAAGGAAGTGCCGTTTGCGCATGAAATTCCTGAAAAGCTCACCTGATCTCAATTCGAAAGGCATGATCAAGCGTGAAAATCGCCCCTCCCGTGCAGCTGCCCCGGTCACAGACTCGTCCCGCCACCCCTCAACATTGCACGCCAACTAATGCATCGCACACACTCACACACTCTCAACACACGTGAAACACCACTAGTTTCGTCGTAAACAGCACAATAGCGTAGGTTAGTTGTCAAAGGGGGATATCATTACGCACGGTATTTTCCCGTGTCGTGAAAAAACGTTTTTCGGACGGGAGACGCGACGCGGCGAACGCGGCGAACGCGAGGTCAGATCTGCCGCTTTACCGCGGCGCGCGCCGACAGCACCCCCCGTTACCATGACTACAGTCCCGGGCGATATCTGCCCCGGTCCTCTTTTGCGAACAAAAACAAAAATAGCAAATTAATTGCGTAATCGTGTGCCGTGAACATTTTTGCTAAGGTTAATTAGTACATCAAAGGGGTGCAAGTTAAATATGGGAGCTGGCGATCACCCATGACGAGGTACGTTCTCGGTTTTACGTTCGCTTCACCTTTTAGGGCGTTTTGAACAACAAAATTAGCTTTGACTTTTATGAAAATTATTCTGAAATTCATGCGTTATTTTGGTTTAAATATTCAAAATAAAATTCCACGTCATACCGATTTTCCTTTCTGCCCACAATAAAATTGACAAAAGCATAGAGATGACTTACTGAAAAATTATGTAATTGGGACGCCGAGATTGGGACATTTCACAGTGCTTGGAGCCAGATAAATTGGAGTGCAACCAATATTCATTTATTTACCAAATAGAATGGGTTTCGGAAACGATTTTTCCGATGGCTTTCATTGCATTTTTTGGGCCTTAAGCCTATACAGATTGGGATTGGCAAACAACACCAGATTTAATCAATATGCCTTTCATAACGACCTAAGTTTTTCCTCTGAATTTTATTGCACTTCGCCCTTGTATTGAATTGGTTTTGTATTCTGAAAAGTACGTAAAGCATCTTTTACGATCTTCGCTGGAGTAAGCCTGTAAAGCTCCTTGCCTTTTATGTACGGGACACGGTTATGCATGAAACTTTTGGGATCCGTTTCGATTTGTTACGTTAATAATTCTTTTTGAATGAAATACTTACATAATGCCGAAGTAGTAGCTTTACTTTGTAGGTAATCTAATAAGTAAAAAGGTTTTATTTTTTAGTTAGCCCGTATTGTCCCACTCCTGAGCAAAGGCCTCCCCCTGTTCATTCCACTTCTCACGATGGTGTGCTTCTTCTCGCCAATTCGCGAGGAAGCCATCCAAGACGTCCCGCCATCTTCTCTTTGCTCTACCGCGACCCCGTCTAGCTGTTGCCGACGTAGCTTATAAAGCTGTCAGGCTAAAATGGGTCTGGGCAGACCATGTCTGCCGGATGCCGGCACAGCTGTGGGCCCGAATATCGCAAGACTGGAGCCCTGAAACTTAATTGTATAAAATACTGATACTGTTAGCCTGCGTCATCCCACTGCTGGGCAAAACCCTCTCCCCATGACTTCCAGTTGTTTCGATCCAGGGCTAATGTGGACCACTGGTCGTTGGTTTTGTCCAGCTCGTCTCGCTATCTCCACGAGTTCTGCCGCCTTCTGTATAAGATTAGCAAACCAAACATAATCAACGATGCATGGACTGTGTGAAACATGAAAATGACTAAAAAAAGGACTGGCTATTGAGACGACGTTTAATACCTTTAAATTGGGATAATGACTAGAAAATAATTATAACATTATAGTACTTTTGGATACCTAAAATATTTCAGAGCAAATTATACCGGGAATAACAGTTATGGGTTCTACCCTACCTTTATATGATTGTACGTTCTGGTGAACTTATCCAGAAAGTAAGTAAGGTTTGATTTATCTCATAACTAACTAGGTTTAATTGGGTGCTAATTAAACAGGCTTCTTTTTAATGGCATTATTCGCCTCCAAAAAATTATGTTGACTTCTAAATTACTAAGTCAGCCACAATTAACGAGCATCTAAATAATACTATCCTAGCCACTAGTTATCGTCTATGTAAACCACTCTAAATACAACTCAGCATGATGGATATTTTTTAGCATCTAAATTTGTAACATGCATTCTAACAGTAAACTTCTAAAATACTATTAAATGACATCAAAAAATATATTTATTTAGCTTCTAATTTTTTAACTCAGTACGTTTAAAATGTAATTCATCCCATATTAATTGATCGTCAAAATTTTGCTAAAAATGTCATCAAATAGTATATTGGCCGGTTCACTAATGTTTTACCTAAACTTATTTCACAAATTTTTAGTTTACAACCAACGTTTCATTTACTATTTATTTCACAAACAACGTATTCCGCAGATGTTTCATTTTACAAACAATCACTTTACACGCATTCCTTTGGCCAACGGTTCGCTTTACAAATGTTGATATTTAATCATTTATAAATTTTTCGTTTAATAAATATTTTGATTCTTTTGGCAAAATCACGTTTCACCTAAATATCACTTTATAATAAATATTCTAAACCAGTCACAAAGTATTAAGCTATTTTTTTGGGTAGTCTCGTAAGTTTTTAGTGCAGAAATTCACCTAAAGTCCAAGGTAAATAATATCAATATTTTGTAACAGGCGTAGTCGACGTAGCCCCGCTGCGCGGGGCTCCTATTTCTGTTTGTAGGGTTTAAAGTAACCTAACCTAACCTAAAGTCGGGGTGCCCCAAGTCCCGAACTCGCTTCGCTCGCTCTTGATTCCTAAGTATTTGTTGTTCCGTTAATTAAAATTACCGTTGTGCCTATTTAATGAGTTGAATTTTTATGAGTTAAACGTTTTTATTTCAAACGTTTTACGAGATGACATGTTGGCTGTCGTTCCGCGTACTCGCGCCAAATCATGCAGTGGCTATTTTCACGATAAAAGAATATGATGTATTATTTTACATGCTAACTTATAATAAATGATGCTTTCTGTAGAAGCTTGAATTATATTTTTTTGAGGATATTGTGTTGAAGTTGTAAAACGTAAAATGGTGATGAGATGTAAAATCCGTGGCCGAGTTAGTAAATTAGGTGGCAATGTATAAATAAGAAGGACAGTCACAATAATTGATGATCTTTACTTGATGCTTTCTATAGAATATTTAGATGGCGTTGTAAAAAAGACGAATTAGTTTATTAGAGGCTATGTCATTTTCCCGTTGCTTAGTTATAAAATTAGAAGTTTAATCACGTGGCCAATAAATAATTTTGTGGTTAGACTTATAATTTCCCGGTTTAATTTATTCTTTCTACACACTGTGTCTTCGTTTCTTGCCTATCTATTCTGTCCGAGCCCCCGTAGCATGACAACCGTAGACAAGGATTTCTTTGACGGAAGAATCGACAAAATGACAGATTGTGTCGACACAATGACAGATTTCTTTGCACTATCTGTCATTTTATCGATTCTTCCGTCAAAGAAATCCTTGTCTACGGTGGTCATGCTACGAGGGCAGGTCCGCTGGAAGAGATTTCTAAATGAAATAAACAGTACCTTTGTGCTTTTATCTGTACGGTATTTCCTGTTTAAGTATGTCTTTGTGTGTACATAAATAAATAATAATAACCTGTCTTGAAAAATCCAGATAATATCATCTGTGAGGCAGAACCTTGGGATTTTAGTTGAAAATAATTTAATCTTATAATAAATGCCTACAATTACAGTAGGTAGAAGTAAATCAAGAAGCAGTTCAGACATGAATCATAAATTCAAAGGCATTACTTTTTCTTCACATTCAACGCTACCTCACTGAAAGCATTTTCCCTGTGATATTTTCATCAAAGCGGATCAATCGGATTCCGAGATATTCAAGCTTCGGGCCAAATGAAAAATGGACCCTCAACGCACAATAGGAAATGGACTGTATGGCTATAAGATTTGACCCTAAAAATATCTGCAGCCCATTTCGACCTTAATAGACCGTTGGAATACCTACGGCAAAGCCCGACGTATTGATATTCCGTTTTATTAGATATCTTTAGGCTTTCTACTGCTTGCTTAGGGAGAATTGCTTCTCTGGGCGAAAGAAGGTAGTCTGGGAGACATACATAAAGTATGCCTACAATATTCATTTCTTTGTCTGTTCGATGTGTGAAATCATGATAAATTATTGATTAATAACTTGGAAAGAGGACAAAATCAAAATCAAAATATTTCTTTTCAAATCATTTGGTATTACAATATTATCATGGTTACCAGTAGCGAAGGGTCAATTTTTGTAAAAGGTAAGCTGGAGTACATATATTATCTTTAATGTGATTATTTTATTTGTTTATAGAATACTGACTGTGCCACTTTTCAAAGCGAAGCCGGTAGGAATCGAGTTCTATGGAACCTTCGCCACTGATGGTTACAGCATTTGTACTTAAGTATGGGGGGACAGAGTAGGCCCGACAATAAGTCGTTACTTACTACACAAAAGATGTAAGACAAGATAAAAAGTTAACAAGCAGCGGGGAATGTACAAAGCCTACAGACAGATCAAAGACGTAAATTGTTAGATTCGTACTTCCATGTCAATAGATGTTTACGTTTCTGTTTCGTCGACAATGATATTTTAATAGTATTGTCTCGCTCACTTTTTTATTATTAGCCGGATATGTCCCACTGTCCACTGGGAGAGGAAGGCCAAACAGAAGATGGATGGATTGTGAGAGGAATGATATGAAAGAGAAAGGAGTAAATGATGCCGTGACGTCTGACAGGGGAGAATGGAAGAAGAAAACGTGTTGCGCCATCCCAAGTAGAAGGGCAGTAAGATGATGATGATGTACTGTTGGGCTAAGGCCGCCCCTAATACGCCCAACACATCAACCTACTACAGTCTGTCAAATATCTTAAGTAGATTTTCAACTTTATGCCTACAGCATTAAGTTCAAGGTTGACTGGCCAAAGACAGTTTCGGGTAGCTTGATTTGCTGGCGTCTGTACATTTGTCTGTGCTTAACAATTCTTGCCTTCTATACTGTCACTTACGGGATATCTTCCGTGATTGTTCATTATTTTGAGCTCCCGATATTTCGGCGCTGTTGCAAGCGCCATGATCGCGGGTTGACTGGAGAAAATAATGAACAATCACGGAAGATATCCCGTAAGTGACAGTATATTTGTAAACCGTGAAAGCTTGAAACAGTGTTCTTGCCTTCTCTCCATCATAAAGGCACCCAGCCATCATGTTGTACTGTACTTCACTGAAAAAGGCATGACACGTGTTTTTGCAACAAGCGCGGCAGCGTGCTTGTATGCCCAAATTCAGGACCGCGGACAAAGCAAAATGAGTAGATTGCAACGATCGTAGCGGGTCGAATTCTGTTGTTTTTGCTTAAAGAAAAAACTAGCCAAGTGCGAGTTGATCACGCACACCGAGTATTCCGTACCACCGTACAATATTTAACACTAAAAACACCGATAAAAACACGTTCACTTGTGATGGACGGACGTGCGAGCGGGCGCATGGACAGACAGCAGAGCCTTAGTAATAGGGTCCTGTAGTCACCGTGAGTTCGTGTAAGTTTTTTCCATGACAAACCAATTAAATTACTGCTATGCTTTAATCAACTCTTTATATGACCCTTTAACGTGCAAATTTCAGCAACAATTTTGTTAATACCTTAACAACCCGTTTATAAACATAACTGTCACATCGTCCTCCAGATACACATCTGGCCAAAAGCACCGGCAACCTACCTCACCTTTTATAATGCATTTAATGAAGATAATATTAGGGTGTTAGTCTGCTATTGTTACCTCTTTTGTGGGATGCTGTAGGACTGTGAATACTGTGATAACTAGAGCCCAGCGGGACACGTCCCTATGTGCGAAATTAAGGACGATGAAACGCTGTAATATGTGTGAAATGTTGATAAATGAAAGTTTAAATATAGAATTGTAGTGATGGGATCGTTCGTAAATTTTTTTTTGGGCAAAAAAGATTAACTTTTTTAATCGTAGTGATGTCTGGATCTAAAACTATACAGTATGTATATTGAGCTGTCAGCTAGAGGAATTTCGAACGAGTCGTTCGAAATTCCTCTAGCTGAACTTTAAGATACATAGGGTCAACGACCCTATGTATCTTAAAGCATAGTACAAAAATAAATGTGTAAACTTACCTTTGTACACACTACAATTTAAAATAGATAATCCCCGATATTTGTTCTCTGTAACCGAGTAATTCAAAAACACCTGCAGCATTTAGGTCTGTATGCAACGACTCGTATTTCAAGGCCATGCCGAGCCTTCATAATCCTCATTCTATTCTTCCATCCAATCCCGTTCATCAAATCGGTACACAATCCCAAATAATATATTCTAACTCGCCAACAAACTTCGGAAACGATTCCCGATTCCTTTCGGAGTTAATCAGAAGCACAGTCACTTTACCCAGTACCCATCATAATCAACTTCAATATTAATATAGAAATGTTCGTTTGTCTTGTAAACAAGGTTTCCGAGTTTCACCAGTCTTCTCTGAAGTCATTTTCCGCGGAACTCCGGAATTACTTAGAAAGTTTACAACTTTATTAATTAGACACTTCTTCTGTACAGTGAGGGTTTGCCTTTATGAATGTGGAGATAATCAAAGGTGTGTAGAAGTTTTGGCAAAATGTTATTCCGCTCGGGGTAAATAATTTAACGAATTTTCATTTAGATAAGCGGGACTGTTCGAAAGAGATACCGTGGCCCTGGAACACAAAGGGCAAAGAAGGAACATGGATGGGTTTTAGTCAGTATAAGTCTGACACTCCCTTCCGCTCCACCCAGAGTGGGGGGGGGTCATTTGATGATTTCCCATCGGAAGAAAAAAAAAACTCCTTTGTTACTCAGTCCATTCAAAATCTACTTATTAAACTGTTAAACAGGATATGCTACACCTTCTCTCTTCTTCTTCGTCAACCTTTGGCCACCCAATGCTGAGTGCTGGTCTCTTCCAAATCTCTCCACTTTTGGCGGTTTTGTGCCATGGCTATCCATTTTCTTCCGGCCACTTTAATGAGATCGTCTGTCCCCTAGTCGGCTGTCTTCCCATATTCCTCCGTCCCATCTCCAGCACTTTCTTCCCCATCTTCCATCCAGTCTACGGCATATATTGCCCGTCGTGCACAACCAATTGCCCCAGGACTTGAATGAGGCAAACGACAGAGCTGTACATGTCGCTACGTACTGGTCGGACAAAATCTGGAGCATCGATTCGAGAACAAGAACTGTTAAAGTCACTGACAGCCAACATACCGCCAAATCTGCCTCAATTTTACACAAGATTTCCTCCATAAGGCTTATACATATGACGAAGGTTAACCCTAAGAATGGATGGATTTACTCATCTCCTAAAGGATTAGGATGAGATTTCCCATAGGACGACTTCTCTTAAAAGGGATCCTATTTATTTAAACGTCAATGTAAGCTTCGCTTCAGAAGGTCACACTTGAATTCATAAGACGACACTACATAAAAATAATGTCAATTTCAAATGATTACCTTGGCCGTGCGTTCGACTAATGATCGTAAGAAAGACTAAATGCCACTAGATATTCTCTACCAGTCAGTTTGTTATACATAACATAACATCACGCCTGTAATCCCCGAAGGGTGAGGCAGAGGTGTACCTAATAGTACACCCAAATTTCGCCAGTTATGTTTAAGTCCCACCGTGGCTGCTACTGATAAATTCCTGATGGAAAAACCCAATAAAAATTGGTTCGACCCGGGAATCGAACCTAGGACCTCATGCTCAGCAGTAGCGATTGCGACCACTAGACCAACGATGCCAATAGGTACTTTAAAAGAGAAATCGTGACGTCACGAGACATGTTTTTCTTCCTAGTCTGCTCTGTCCCACGCCTGGGCGAAGGCCTCCCTCCGCTCCTTCCACTTCTCGCGAACCCACGTGTCCTCCTTCCAGTTCAGACGCAACTTGTCCAGTTCGTCTCGCCATCTCCTTCGTGGCCTGCCGCGACCCCACCTCACTGTATCAGGGCACCAGTTTCCTGCTATTTGGCCCACTGTTTGTACGGCATGTGGTAGACATGACCTGCCCAATCCCATACGAGTTGGGCAGCCTTTTGAGCCACGTCAGCCATATTTGTCTATGCCAGGGCTGTGGGACTGTTCAAAAGAGATACCGTGGCCCTGGAACACAATGGGCAAAGAAGGAACATGGATGGGTTTTAGTCAGTACAAGTCTGACACTCCCTTCCGCTCCGCCCAGGGGGGGGGTCATTTGATGATTTCCCACCAGGAAAAAAAAAAGCTATAATTATTTGTCTTGGAGCGCATTATTGTGTTTCGAACAAGATCCGTTAATTTAACACCTAGAATACTGCGCTCCATTGCTCGTTGGCCTTGAGTTGAACTTCTGGATGTTAGTCAAAGACCAAGTCTGTGCACCATAAGTTAAGACGGGGAGAATAAACATGTCCACAAGACATTATTTTGGCACAATCATTTCCCCAAAGCGACACGGGTATACGAATCTCCTAATAAAATGTATTTCAGTAACCGCCAAGACATGTCAGGTATCGGAAACTTGCGCAGCATTTAAGGAGGATCGGATTTATGACACAATCAATTTACACGGACGATATTTAAGTTCCTGTGGACCCCGAACGGGCCACACTGGTTGGGAATTTCAAACGGAGCAAGCCGGTGTAAGCCTTTAGTAATTTTGCCGTCTGATGTGTTTTATAGAAAACCGATATTTATAAATGTGGCCGCCTCGACGCTCTTCTGTCTACGCACGCTTGCTACTGAGAGTAAAAGGGTTTTTCTTTTTATCCTTAAGGTAACATAATATAACATCACGCCTGTAATTCCCATATCTAATAGTACACCCACGACACCCACATTTCACCAGTTACGTCTAAGTCCTATATAATAGGGGGCGAGCCTATTGCCATCAACCGGGCGCAAATCCAGACCCCTTGGCTGCTCTTGGGAAACTCCTGATGGAAATGCCCAATAATACTTTGCCCAACCCGGGAATCTAATCCAGTGCCTCATGCTCAGCAGTCGTGCTTAACCACACCAGAGACTGTGGAAGAAAATAGCAAAATCATCGATAGATTTTCTGATACTGTCTATAAATCTTTTGATATCGATTAGGATAATCCTTTAGAAAATCTTAAATCCAATTTTAGTGAAGCTAAAATAGTATGTTCATTTCGCGTAATAGAGATTTAAATCTTCTTACTATCTTATCTTACTAATATTATAAATGCGAAAGATTGAGAGGATTGATGGATGGATGGATGGATGGATGGATGGATGGATGGATGTTTGTTACTCTTTCACGCTAAAACTACTGAACGCAATTAGATTAAATTTGGCACATAGATAGTTTATAACCTGGATTAACATAAACGATACTTTTTATCTTTAACTCTAGTAGTTATGATCCGTGGGACAGTTACCGAACACCACGCAGGCGAAGCCGCGGGTATAAGCTGGTATAAGTATAAAGTAAACTTTTACCATTTTCCTATTTCAATTTCGACACAAAACTTTTACCGAAAAAATCCAAAATGGCATGACTGAAACAAAGCTCGGCTTTTAACTAAAAATGGCGGTGCGGTATACTGCAGTCCCCTACTAACTTCAGTCCAAATAAACGATGGCCGCGGATAGCTACGCTAATAAAATTGCTTTACACTGGCGGCACTAGAAAAATGGATGTCATACATAAAGGGTGTAAATAGACCCTTAACATAACCGAAAGGCACTTGTTCTACCCATCTTTGTGATCATTTTTTTTTTCTAGACCATACTTTGGAACCTTCTAGTTACGGAGATATTGGGTTCCAACTTTTTCACAAGTTTTTTTTTTAAATACATGTTTTTAATGTAAGATTTTTATTTGACACACCTCCACGACCCCCGTACTATACAATCCATCCATCAGCACAATGCTTTGAGTGCTTTCCATCGAGTCCTATGCCTGCCAGGGCTGCGGGACTGTTCGAAAGAGATACCGTGGCCCTGGAACACAAAGGGCAGAGAAAGAACATTTATGGGTTTTAGTCAGTACAAGTCTGACACTCCCTTCCGCTCCGCCCAGAGTGGCAAGGGTCATTTGATGATTTCCCACTCGAAAAAAATAAAAAAGGCGACGAAGATTAAGACGTGTGAACTTGTACAGACGGCGCACATCAAGCTACCCGAAACTGTAAAATTTTCCCAATCAATCTTAAACCTAATGCTTTAGCGGTAAAGTTGAAAATCTATTAAAGATATTTGACAGATTGTACAAGTTTAACTGCTAGAGCTTTCTATTGCAAATTGTCCAAACGGATGTCTATTTTAGTAGTAACGAGATTAATTATATTAGAGCCTCCACGAGTATGGTCTTAGTACTACTTACCTACATACCATAGAAACACTAGCTTTCAACTTGCTGCTTAGCTCAAGCAAACAAAATAAAAAAAAAATGCTTACCTTTGATTTATAAAATACTGGGTATCCATATTCCTGTCCTCAAGTGTACTGTACGCAAACGGAAGAGTCATCTGAAAGTTAGTTAATTCAAGGTTTCTAGTTTGATAGAATTTCGCCGACTTAAACAAAAGGTTCAAAGGGTTCATTATACTTAATAAGATTTTAAAATAAAACTAGAATTTTACTCACCTGAGTACGCACGACGGCCAATCAAGCAGCCCCGGCCGGGGCCCGTGCCCTGGGCGGCAAATTCAAACTTTGCGATTACTAACGGGCAGTATAGCACAATAATAAAATAAACAATTAATTATTCTCAGCGGGGCGAGTAGGTATAGATCGCGAAAGAGCAGCGCTTGACCGGTCGTTGTGGCGTTCTTTGGAGGAGGCCTATGTCCATCAGTGAGCGTGTTATGGCTGAAATGATGATGATAAAGGTAAAAATATTGCCAGGCGGGGGCGGCATTTTTAATTTTTTGCCCCGCCTCGAAATAATTCACGATCCGAGGCTGCAATCAAGCTATACAAAACTAGTTTATGCGGATCTCTCGTTGTACTGGATTTTATACAAAGCGAGGCCATGTTATACTGGAAATGTACAGCTTGATGTGCCGCCGTGTGTACATAGCCTTAATAAAATTAAAAACGTTATTATTTTTCTGACTGGAAAAGCACACAGTGGGAGAACCGCAATTTGTGACGTAAGACAATATAATTCAGCTATATTTATTACAATAAAATAACGATCTTAATGTGTGCCAATATAGCCCCTTTTCCCTTACACCATATATTATATTTTTACCACCATATTTTCCCATGCACGGCGATTTTTAGGAAGCATCTATCTTCATACATTATTTATACTGATTTCCGCCAACGACTAAGTATAGAAAGGAGCGGAAAGGTTAATTACAATTAAAGCTTTACTTGCATAAATGTCACTGCCTTTATCCCAACTTTATTATAATTTTAGTATACAGGCTGGCGCCGACAATAAATTAAAACACTGCTAATACTAGTTAATAGGAACAAACAAACTAAATAGCATAAAACTACAAAACCATTTATAAATATTGGTATACTAACCTTAAGAATAATTTTCACTGATTCGCGCCTGGAAATAAAGTACTATAAGGAACGAATTTGGCAAAGGTTTTTGAAGTAGCAAGTTTTAGTTTGTGTTTAGTGTTTATGCCGATATGGGGATCATTAACCTGTCAGTGCTAGCCAATTAATCAACATCATGTAGAAAATTCTGAAAATAGAAAATAATGTCCTGTGACTAAACTACTGAATATATTCGAATGAATTTTTGTATGCAGACTGGAAACGTTATGAAGTATACGCAGTTAATTTATTGTCGTGTTGTCGGCGCCACCCTGTATTGGCTGAGATATTCCGCAATAACATACCGTACTGTTATTAATATTAAACGTTACAGACGGCAACAGACTTATTATCGCGATTAAACACACATGTCACCCATAACGTTACGCAACTAGCCAGGTGACGTCGCTGAAGCGTGCTCATTTGGCATTCGCCTCTCATGATGTTACGCTTCGTCATTTGGCCGGTTCTTCTTCTCGTGTCGACGACTTAAGTAGCAACCTGTACAGCTCAGTCTTTTGCGTCATTTTAGTCGTGGAGTATGTACAAAGGACATTGATGATCATGATGATGCCATCTAGCTGATGTCGGCCACAGCAACTGCATTCGATGGCTTTCTACGGTGATAGTCTTTCATGTGCTGTCAAATGGAAAACAGCAAATGGAGTCAGTGCTGCAGATGCGGCATGATTTGCCGGGGGGCCGCATCACATGATAAATCACACTTCGTTTGAGATAGGTCGATTATACCCCATTTGGCCATATTGGAATGGTCTACTTACGTAAACGGTTCATAAACTTCCTTATTGGCCTGCAGTTTAGCGTTCAGAAAACGTTGTATTGCACGGCCTTTGGTTTACAATCACCAACATTAATAAACCGTAGTTTTAAAACTCCTCATGGATCCAGGTGGATATGTCTCAGTTGTAGTGACATTTGTCTTGCCACAATCAAGCATTAAACATCTACGATTGTTTAAGAACAAGATTATTAATAGTCCTGAGGCTACGTTTGAAACAATTTTCTCTGAGGAAAGATTCCATGTTACAAAACTTCACATCCCATCCCAATATGTGTAGAACCAGTAAACAACGAACGCGAAAGCGTATACGAGCACACAAATCCTTTAACTTTTCAAATATTTGATGGATTTAAACTTTAAAGGAATTCCCTTTAAAATGTAAGCTGTTCGCAGGATTAGTTTCATGCTTAGCTTGGTGCAAGAGCTTGTAGTTAAGTGCTTCTCGAAACTTGTAAATCCACAGTAATGTTGATTTAAGTCTGGCCATCCATGCAGATAACTAAGTACCTAGTTACCTACCTACCTTGATGGGTATATGTTTATTTTACGAATAAAATTGGTTCGCCTTTCCTATGGGTATATTTGCTTTCAATTAGTAGTCATACCTGAAATAATATTCCCATTTTATTGATTTTAAACTGAAAAAGGTTTTTCTTCTGGGACGTTGAGGGATAGTTTAGTGGTTGGGGACTGTCAGTATTTTATATTCTGGGTTTAAACAACTTATAATAATAATAATAATTAATAATAATAATTCCATTTATTTCAGGACCAAGACCCATATAAAAACCAAAAATAGACAAAAACACAAACACATAAATTATAGCTAAAAACAGAATTACATTACAATAAAAAGAAACCCAAGAAAACCAAGTTTTTTTTTATAAAAAGTCTGGCCTTTTAATTTACAACTACGAACTTGCAAGCTCTTTTGTTTGTCAAACCTCATTTTTATTTTCACCAATACCATAAATTCAGAGGCAAAATGACAGATAGTGCAAAGATATCTGTCATTGTGTCGACACAATCTGTCATTTTGTCGATTCTTCCGTCAAAGAAATACTTGTCTACGGTGGTCATGCTACGGGGGCTGGTCGAAGTCAAGACCTATGACTTGGCAGTCCGACGGTCACATTACTAGACTATCACTGCTATCTGCACCCCAATTGTGCAACTCACTTTTGATCAAAATCTAAAGGACTTTGAAGGATCGGAATTTCCTTCTAACGCTCTAGAACGTAATACCCTACTATCACAATAAATATTTGTCGTTTTACGTGTGTTACGCAATGATCTAACTGAACTTTAGGAGCTCAGTATAAGGCGTTTTCAACCAGACTATAACAAATTTTCAGAATACAAAACTCCAACAGCCAGACGAAATGAACAGCCACAAACACACGATGTAATTGAGCGTAGCCTTAACTATCGATCTACCCTCGCTTGTCTAGGGTCGTCAGTATTCAAAAAACGTTCGCCCGACGCAGCGGTCCACAGAACGCCCACATTTATCGAATTGTAGGCTTAATTGACTTCATAGCTGTGATTACTAATAGCTGAGATAAAGGTTCTATTGGTACGATAAATTGTGTCTGCTTATTTGGTCTTGCAAACGCTACTCTTTTAGGTTCGATTTCCGAGTCGGGCATAGCATCCTCATCTGCCTAGCCTTTTCTCAACTACGTTGGGTTCGGCTTCCAGTCTTACCAGATGCAGCTGAATACCAGTATTTTACATGGAGCGACTATCTGACCTCCACAACCTAGTTAGTACTGGGTACTACGATACCCCTTGGTAAGACTGGTTGTCAGACTTTCAGGCCACTGACCTGTAAAAACTGTCAAAGATCGCCGGGACCAACGATTTAACGTGCTTTCTGGGGCACGGAGGAAACTCAGTATGTAATGGGCGGTTACCAATCCATGGACAACCTTAAGCAAGCGCAGTTTAACCTAATGATTGACCCGATCGGCTATTATTATTTAGCCAGCTCCAAAGTCCGGTCGGTTTGCTCCTGGTTCTATTGAAAGCCCGTTTGGATATTAATATCGAGAAACCTTATTTTCTTTTGTATTCCATTCATGTGAGAAAATAATAAAATAACACAAACGCAGCTGATACAAAAAAGCTTATTGGATTTTCTCTTCACTCTTCTTCTGATTTTCTCTCTCTTTTCGTGTTCAAAACTATGGAAACGCTGTGGGCGAATAAAACTCAACTGTCACTTACGGGATATCTTCCGTGATTGTTCATTATTTTGAGCTCCCGATATTTCGGCGCTGTTGCAAGCGCCATGATCGCGGGTTGACTGGAGAATGCGGGTGGATGGAAAAATAAATTGTTAAGAGCAGACAAATCTATCTACCCTCTTTCCATCCACCCGCATTCTCCAGTCAACCCGCGATCATGGCGCTTGCAACAGCGCCGAAATATCGGGAGCTCAAAATAATGAACAATCACGGAAGATATCCCGTAAGTGACAGTATAGTTGTAAACCGTGAAAGCTTGAAACAGTGTTTGAATAAAACTCATCTCACCTCCCACTTAAATATACTTTATGACTATGTTGTAGATATAAAACTGTAATGTAAGCAAAAAGGCACTGTTAAATGTTAGGTATTTGCCTACAAATTTTCGGTTAGCAAAAGCGTTTGAAATATTTTTGCTATAACAATTTTGGTAGGCGCCGAAAACGTTTTAGTTTTTTAATGTCACTTTTTTACACATTCACGATACGTGTAGTCGTCTATTCTACGTTATTTAGTATTTTATAGGTAGCTGGTTCTATAATTTTAATGAAATGAGATGTGTAGTCGTACTGTTAAGTATTTTTCTTGCAAAGGGAAGGGATTTACCGTTTTTCTATCTTATATCATTTACCATTTTTTTTTTCTTTTTTTTTCATATGGCAAATCATCAAATGACGGGGGTCATTGATCGATGACGGAGCCCACTCTGGGCGGAGCGGAAGGGAGTGTCAGACTTCTACTGACTAAAACCCATCCATGTTCCTTCTTTGCCCTTTGTGTTCCAGGGCGACGGTGTCTCTTTCGAACAGTCCCGCAGCCCTGGCAGGCATCGGCCCTTGCAGTCGACACGGCCTGTCGTTATAAGACGGCCGGACGGCGAGCTAGCCCATAGCTCGCCGTCCACAGGGCCGCGCCTACGGTGCCCGGGAGCCACCACGTGACCCCCGACGCCCAGGGCGTCTCCCGCGGCCGCTGAGACGTGAGGTTCTTTCCCTCAGATCATTTACCTAGCTTCAAACTTTACGATATAGGTACCTAACACAAAGAAAAGTCCCAACATCTATTCTAAAAAGAATTCTGCTTTCCGTTTTTTTTTTAAATAATAACCTCATTGTTCATGGGCTTTTTTTTGGCCAAAGAATCAGCATTGCCAATCAAAGTGGCAATGTTGCCAGCTTTCTGGGCACTTTTCCTGTTGACAGAAATGTGAAATTTCTTGGCGCCCTGTAATTCTTTTTCCAGTTTCGTACTTGTACACATTTTTATAATTATAGTTTGTTAAGAATGTCATCATCATCATCATCATCATATGCTCAGCCTTTTTCCAATTATGTTCGTGTCGGCTTCCAGTTAATCGAATGCAGCTGAATACCAATAAATAATCAAAATAATGTACCTACTCGTACGCACGACGGCCAATCAAGCTATACAAAACCAGTTTATGCGGTTCTCTCATTGTATAGGATATCTACACAAAGCGAGGCCAAGTTATACTGGAAATGTATAGCTTCATATGCCGCCGTGTATACATTCGCAAAATAAAACTCGATTTCTACATTTTAAATTTCGAATTCTCGTATTTATGCCCGATCTTTTTAATTTTCAATCGATAGGTAGGTACTCCTCTCAAAGACAAATTCAAATTATATCCTGCCCTATTCAAATTTTATTGTAAAGCACAAACAACTTTCATGTGACAAAGACCTGGCACCTCAAGACCTCAAGTATGTCTCTCTTCAAGATCGTTTTCAAACAAAATAATGCGGAAACAGACAGCGGGATGCCGGATAGCGGAATTCTTTGCGTCTTTGCGACGTATTGTCCAAGTGCACAAAGAGTCAAAGATACTCATTATAAGTATAACAATACAAGGTACTTGTTTCTGTTCTGTAATTTATTTGAGATGTGTGAGAGAGAGGTAGCGATCATTATCGTGTTTTGTCGCTTCTGAAGTATTGTGACAAATCTTGTTTGGTTTTAGTCGTTATCTGGATTATACTTGGTCTTTTTTGCTTTTGTAAGTATATTGATACTTTTTCCTTGAGGAGCTTATGGCTAAATAATAACAAAAGCTCGGGTCGATCTTTAGGTTAAGCCGTGCTTGCCTAGGCTGGTCTGTGGATGGGTGTCCACCCATTACATACCGTGTTTCCTCCGTGCCTCGTAAAAGCACGTTAAGCCGTTGGTCCCAGGTCATTTGTAGATCTTTGACAGTCGTGAGGTAGTCAGTGGCCCAAAAAGTCTGGCAACCAGTCTTACCAAGGGGGGAGGGGGAGTCTTTTGTTAGGTTACAAACAAAAGTAATCGGATGGACCTTTGAGTAAAAGTGTTTTATCTTATCCCATTGAATTTAAAAGTTGAGATTTCACGGTTTTCTTTTCATTTAATTTATCATGTTTGTTAGACAGATTTGATCCATATGATTGACACTATCGACTGATGTCTTAAAAGTACAGGATGTTTTCCGAATTTTAGTTGGGTCGATTCCCGAGAGTGGCGAGCGAATTTTCGAAAATCTTTGAATGCAGATTTATTTCTTTTTATAAATAAAGGAATGTTTCCTTTCAGTAAAATTTTCTATCTCCAGTATTTAGAGTAATTTCCCTCCAGGTGGCGTTGAAAAATTCCACCCTGTATACTATTGATCATTGATGTGTAGTGCACTGTGCACTTACGCAGTGCTGACAATCTCAGTGCTCTTCCGTCTTTCTATTACCTTACACATCCGTTTGTGAAGAGCGGTCATTACGGTGATAATTTATTTCCTCCTAGCTGCCGTGCTCATTATAGCGGGCTTTAACCCTTATTTACAATACAAGTTTAGTTGTAAACGTTAATGAGCTGATACATTATTAAATAGTAGCTGTGTTTTGCTGAATCTCTCATCGGTTACCTTTTCAACAAGGCGGGTCTTTACCTTCCTAGACGAAGATAGCTTTTTTTTTCTGGGGGAAGCCTTCACAACGCCACCGGTCTATGGGGATAAGACCGGGGAGTGTGGGGTTTTTACCGCATTAAAAGCACCCCGGTGGTCACCATCCGCACATGAGAGGAGGACCGTTTCCTCTTAAAAGACCTGTCCGGAGCCCCCTCTGTGCAACACCTGTTAAGGCACATCCCTGGGGCGACTATACAGAGATATCCCCTAGACGAAGGTACCTACTAATAGGGATGTTTCCTGTGTAAAAAAAATATGATTCTATTTAGTCCGTCAGTTAGATTATCGAAAAATATTGGATCCGTATTTTTTTATCTTCGTCATTTTTTATTGATTTGATAAAACAATATCAAATCAATAAAAATTGACGAAGATAAACGCATCAAAGATCATGAGTGGGGTGTCAGTTTGCTGTTGTTTCAGCCTGTGACGTCAGTTTTCGGTAAAAAGTCAGTACACTTTACTTACAAGTATGACGTCACACGAGTTTTCGACGGACTGTATCGTCTTCATTTTTAGTTTTCGTGAAAAAAGAAACAATACGTGTCCAATATCTTTTGGAAATCTATCTGACGGATTAATTAGATTACTACTAAACATTCATAAAAAAAAATGGTAATTTAATAATTTAGAAATAAAAATATTATTCAGTATTATGTATGACGCTTGACGTAGATAAAACACCCTGTTGCGAGCGATGACCTACTGGAGACGAGCGCTGAATAGGTATGTTCTCCCGTTTGACACGTAAACATCATTAACAGGACGTTTCATTTTTTTTATTCTAATGTATTATTTATTTTTCATTTTACCTCTTAAGGTAGATAAAAAAAAAATCGCGCCTAGAGCTATTTTTTGGCGGGTAACTTGAGTGGACCACTTCTGTAAGACGACTAAAAAGTCAATATGTAATCAGTTTTATTCCCTACTTTGTTACCTACTGTAATGACTCAAATAACCTACGTGCGTTGCGTGTAAATCATGAAGTGAATCATTAATTCAATTCATTTTTTACTGACTCATTCGCTTTAAAGTCTGCTGCGCAAATTATGCGAATTAAGTGATAATTTTATTGTGATATTGTTGTCATATTAAATATATTAGAATATTCTTCCAGACTGGAAGGTCAGGTATTCGCAACTGGCGTGCGTATATGACCAGACGTATGAACGTGGACGAAGCGAGAGGAGTACCTACAGTTGATGCATGAGTGAGGAGCAGAGTATGGCGACGATTATGGCATGCCCGCACCTCCGTATGTATGTATGTATTCCAGACTGAAAGTTTATTTTATAAACGTACCTTCGCACCCGCCTACCTCTAGTTTGATCTGGAGAGGTGTCAAAAATAAGAATTATCTCACTCGTCCACAATTTGTTTTCTTTTCTGATTAATTTCGTGATGGGTTCCAAGCCAACATACATCAACAAGACAGTATAGTCACTTCTCCGGGACACGTCAAGTTTCATGGTCTCGGCGCTTTTCTTTTGGTCGCCACTGTTGATTCTTGCCCAGCCCCGGATCTAGGGAGGGCAAGCCGGGGCCCGTGCCCCGGGCGGCAAATTTAGAGGGCGGTAAATTCAAGCTTGGTAGACGAATACACTACTCAGCATTATCGCAACTTTGCCATTGCTAACGGGCACTATATTAAAATAATAAAAAATTAATTAATTAGTCTTCGCGGGGTGCGTAAGCGTAAGATCGCGATTTTTCGCGCGGCGGCCGGTGGAGTGTCAGTGTCAGACCATATGGGTGAATATCAAATCAGCAAATTTTACGTGTCCACGTTGAGAATTGAGGTGTAAAATGATAGGATGTTTCTGATTTTTTTTTTGTAGTGAACTACGTAACTTGGTTCAATTAGGGCCACATTTTTTTTTATAAGTGTATATAAATCATCAGGGAAAAAAAAATCGCCTTCAAATTCAAGTTTGGTGGCTTGTCCCAGTTCCATTTTTTGATGTAATTGAGTTCACCAAAGTAACAATTTGAGGTACAATAAAAAATAAACACTTTTGTTAGTATATGCATTAGTCAAATTATCTAAAAACAATTAAACCATTTCATAAAATCTTATTTAAAAGCACAGGACACTCGATCAAAGTTTGTCCAAGCAAAAATCAAAAAATTTCTTGCACTTTTTCAACTTACTACAACATGAAGTTTCGTGCGTGTGCGATCAACCGCGTTATTTATTTCGCATCTGTCAATCGTGCCATTAGTGTCAGGTGTGTGATTAGTGCAGTGATTACCCTCCAAAAACATAAGTGCTTGCCTTGGGCGGAACAGGGGACAAGAATTGTTCAATTTTTGATGGGTCGATTTACTGTTGATTTTAAAGTGTTATAATAGTAAGCTACATGCTATAGCTAATGATTTGGGTGACCCATAAATCAATGACATTAATTTAATTTTAACTTAAAACGCTTATTTTTTAAGATTTTTTTTATGTCTTGTCCTATCCTAATTAAAATATATGTCCAACACGTCAATGTATTTTAAAAATATAGGCTTAACAGAGAAAGAGCAGCGCTTGACCGGTCGTTGTGGCGTTCTTTGGAGGAGGCCTATGTCCATCAGTGGGCGTGTTATGGCTGAAATGATGATAAAGGTAAAAATATTGTCAGGCGGGGGCGGCATTTTTCAGTTTTTGCCCTGCCTCGAAATAATTCAAGATCCGGGGCTGTTCTTGCCTTATAGTTCTAGCTGCAATAATTGTCACGGTTAAGAATATCTTTATAATAATGATATTAAAGACCGCAGAGTTAGTACCCATCTTGGATATTAATTTAGGGTGATACCAATAACGCCAGTCATCATTTCATAAGCTTTTCCTACATTTTTATTACCATAACTAGCTGTGGCCCGCGACCTTTGTCCGGGTGATATTATTATAAAAATACTACTTCCCTATTTGAATCGAGTTTTGTTAACAATTTCATAAAGCTAATTTCATTTTAGAAAAAAAAGCTTAAGTTACTCCTTATAACATCAGCTATCAGCCAGTGAAAGTCTCGTCAAAATCGGTCCAGCCATTTCGGAGATAAGCTGGAACAAACACACAGACAAAAAATATTAAAAATGTTTTTTTTTTTGTTCAAAGTACCTACCGTATAATACTTTCATATCATCATCTGCCTAGCCGTTTCCCACCTATATTGGGGTCGGCTTCCAGTCTAACCGGGTGCAGCTGAATACAAGTATTTTACATGGAGCGACTGCCTATCTGACCTCCACAACCCAGTTAGTACTGGGTAATACGATATCCCTTGGTAAGACTGGTTGTCAGACTTATAATACTTTCATATGCGTTCAGTAAAATCTGTTATGTTGAAATTACAAACAAACACTTCGATTATTTTTATTTGTGTAGATTCTAAATGGAGGAGGGGGAGGGGGGGTGGTTCTACCTAACCAGATGCTTTGGGAAATTAAAAATCTATAATAAATTAATTTTTAAATTATTTACATTATATACAGACTACAAATATAACTAAACTAATGGTAAAAATAAGGCTAAAAGTAAGAAAATATAAACAACTAAAAAACGACGACAATAGGACACTTAGACGTCAAAGTACTCCTCCGCATTGCTATCATCTGGAAACGTGCCCAAACGTTTTTTAGTTGTGTATATTTTCTTACTTTTAGCCTTATTTTTATCATTAGTTTAGTTATATTTGTAGTCTGTATATTATGAAATTAAAATAACATTATGTTAGCATGTTTAAGTTTCACCAATATCATGATAGAAAACTTTTTTACTTACACAGATAGGTAAAAACTCATTAAGACTTTTGCTTAGTTCGCAAAACAAGAATAGAACTGACCTTTACGCCATTATGCGACTTTTGCTTTCAAACTGATTTCAGTTTAATCGAGATCGCGTTTTGTAAGATTTTTATGGAAAGTCCTGACAAGCAAATTGAATTAAAAGTAATGAGACTCCAGTCAATTACAGTCGTTTTTTCGTCTTGATTTTATAATATGACTAGCTTTTACCAACGGTTTCGCCTGCGTGATGTTTGGAAAATATCCCTCGGCAACATCTGGGATAAAAAGTATCCTAAGTCAGGTCACCTGTGAGTCAAACATCGTCATAATCCGTCCTACGGCGTCCTCTAAGGCGTGTAGAGGTGACAGTCAGGCAGACCGACAAAAGACATACTTAGTTATCGCATTAATAATATTGGTATATGGAAGTATGGATAGATTAAGTTTTGGTAAGAGGAATGAAGTTACCTTTACATACCAAGTTACCAAATTATTAACAAGGTATAGCGTATTTTCAGCACGTGTAAGCTCGTTTTTACAAGCGCGTGTTGGTACGACGTATCATCATCATCATCATTTCAGCCAAAAGACGTCCACTGCTGGACATAGGCCTCCCCCAAGTGTCGCCACATTGACCGGTCCCGTGCGACTCGCATCCAGCGGATCCCTGCCACCTTCACCAGGTCATCGGTCCACCTAGTGGGAGGCCTTCCAACACAACGTCTTCCGGTTCGATACGAAGTATACGAGCACTTTTTACCACACGCGCGTAAGCCGATACGAGACTATTTTTTTATTTTTTATTAGCCTGTACTGTCCCACTGCTGGGCAAAGGCCTCCCCCAATTCCCTCCATGTGCTCTTTTCCCGTGCCTCTTCGGGAAAAGAGAAATGACCGATGGGCAAAAGTCTCCCACGATGGTTGCCGAAAGACGAACGGCGCCGCCGAGCGAAGCCGGCCCAAAAAGAGGTGGCGAGTCGAGTTGGACGCGTACGAGCTTATACGCGCAGAAAAATACGCTAGTGTGAAACCGCTCTGAGGCCCTTTCTACCGAGTTACAAGAATATTACTGGACATAGGCCTCCCCAAAGTGTCGCCACATTGACGGGTCCCGTGCGACTCGCGTCCAGCGGATCCCTGCAACGTTCACCAGGTTATCGGTCCATTCATACTTCTTTACTAATCTATACTAATATTATAAAGAGGTAAAATTTGTTTGTCTGTCCCTACATACTAACAAATTTTACCTCTCTCAGGTTGATTAGCCCCTGCTAATCTCCAGAACAAATGATACAATTTAAAAAAAAATGTTTCTGGCAGAACGCTACATTATTCGTAGGTGCTATAGGCTATAAATGGTATTTATATCATGCATATAAGCCGAGCTATCACAATTTTTGCGGACGAAGTCGCGGGTTTGGTGCTAGTAAATATTATAAAGATATAAAATGTTGTAAGTTTGGATGTAGGGGTAATCTTCGGACCTACTGATCCGATTCCAAAAATTCTTTCGCTAATCGGAAGCTACATTATCCCCCAGTGTCATAGGCTATATTTAAAACATTCCCGTGGGATATCTTTCGACCATAACGCGAGCGAAACTGCGAAAATAAGCCACTGCAGTATGAATACAAAAGTAACTCTGTCTGTTACCTGTTCGAGTCATACGGATAAACAGAATTTGATGAAATTGGACGTGCTGGTAGACTACCTTGATTAGTAGGTACATAGGATTTTTTACTTTTTATCATAAACGTCCCAACAAAAACAACAACACATCACAACACAACAACACACAACATTCAACAACCCGGATAAAGAGTAATAAATCCTATGTACATAATCCTTTGCAAAATTTCCGAACAGCCGAAGCCGCGGCCAAAAGCCTAGTCGTAAATAGATCTCATCAGTCTTAACAATAATTAAAACCTACCTATCCATGTTTATCCTTTAATTAGGCACATACCTAATTAAGTTCTTCCAAACTCCAAACCTAAGACCTCTAAAACACGTACTAGGTTCAATGAACGCCTAATTATCAGCCTCAAATTTCATAATTACCAAGAAATTCCTAAAATCCTTCCTACGTGTCTTGAGACCGCAAAATGGCGGATATATTCTGGTACCCAGCTATAGGTAGGTATAGTAAAGATGTCTCACAGTGTGAAAGGAATTTTCCAATTTACTAGTGGCCAATTTACAGGTGACTCAGGTACCCATGCTGATAGTAGTTTTGGGTAAGAGTTTCCCAGATTCCAAGGTTTCGAAGGTATTAAGGGTTCAGAGAAACAGGCCTTGATAAAAATGTTTGTCATGTTTTCTCTTGGGTTAAAGGCTTTTTTGCAACTCAAGGCTTTTTCCTTATTTCTATGGCAATCGGCTCGCACACCGTTATACATAATAATATGATACTTAAACTTAACTCGATGAAATACAGGATAGCTTAGGCAAATACCATCTGAGATGTAAGTACACGTACAGTCAGTTGTCATGGCAGATTTATTCCCTTGGCCTGCCGGGGCCGCGGGACTGTTCGGAAGAGATACCGCGGCCCTGGAACACAAAGGGCTAAAAGGAACATGGATGGGTTTTAGTCAGTACAAGTCTGACACTCCCTTCCGCTCCGCCCAGAGCGGGAATCCGAAAAAAAAAATGGTGTACGCGCCAAAGTAGCCCGCGACATTCTCCTACGTTTTTTGTCATAGTCACTCAAAGGGATTAAATGAACTTAGAGAGTTGTATTCATGAATTTAACGATTATAACTCAGGCCATATTCGTTACGGGCATCATCATTCTCTTGCCCTTATCCCAATTCATTTGGGGTCGGCGCAGCATGTCTTCTTCTTCCATACTTCTCTATTACTCCTCATCTCATCAGACACCTCCTTTCTTGCCTTATCATTCTTTACACAGTCCATCCGGTTAACACGGTCCATCGTTACGGTCAATATTCGTTACGGTCGCGAATCATATTTTAACCAACATACAACCTGACACTGACTAGGAAATTGCAAAATATGTAAAATAATTTGAATTTCGCGGGCTGCCCCGGCGCTTCCATCTTAATGTTTTACTTAATTTAGTCCTTAGTATTATGCAAGCTGTATTATGTAATGCTGGCACCTCACTTGGCGTATTTGTCGCGATATTGGATCAAAACAAAACGTTTTTTATGCCTATTGCCATATAGTTCACTTTGTTTTAATGATAGAAGGCGAATATTTGACCAGATCTGCCAAGTGTAGTGCCACCATAAGGTACTGTATGGTGTCGGGCGTAAAGAATAGCACTACCCCATATCGGGAAGATATGGGGTAGTGCTATTCTTTACGCCCGCGTGCCGTAACAGCGACCAAGGGACTTACCAGAGAATGGGCAGCAGCATTCTCTGTGCTTTTTTTTTACAACCGTACTGCGATCCCCAACCCGCCTGCCAAGCGTGGCGATTATGACAAAACCTCCCTTAGGTGGAGCGTCCAGCAGTGGACGTCTTTCGGCTGAAATGATGATGATGATTATGCAAGCTTGCATTATCGTCGAACCTACCTCCAATAGAAATCGCATATCCAATGCTAAGGTGGATAAGGAGACAGAATGCAGAGGAGGGTTAAGGTAGCACCCAATTAATATAATAACACGATATCAAACCATCCTTTATCAATGACATGTAATACTACAGGACCCACTTATTAGTTTCCCCCAGGGATATCCCTTACAGCTTCTAGGGTCCTTAATATTTGTCCATCTTCACTAATGGATTTAACGAGATTACGTCGACGAGGTCCTGGGACCATTAAGCTCGGTCTGACGACGAATATGAATATATAAGATAATGTTCGAGCTCCCATTAGAAGCTAGTCTTAGATAGTCAACTGACTATCCAAATTAACTGAATCCCGGAACCCGGATAGCTATCCGAGGTGCTGTAGAATATGAGACATGACAACATAGTGTCGACCTCATTCTAATATGGTGTTCGTCATATTGTCTATGGTGCGGAAAAACCCTTTTGATTCCGTAAAGTTATTAAAAAACTTGAAATTAATGTTCTAAAGAAAATATCATTTAATTTGCTTTAATTTTCCGGTTTTTTTCAGCTATATCACTTTTAGATAACTCCACCTAAATTGCAAAAAATCGTTGGTTGGCCAAATTTTGACTTACCCTATATTAGAATTAGGTCGACGTAATTCTTAATGTCTTCAGTAACTTAAATTCCTTTTCGCCATTCTTCTTTATTCCCTTTTTTGGTTTTGTATTAAATACTTTTTCTTTCATTATTTTCTTTTGGTAATTAAATATTTTTTGTTGTGTGTGATGGCCCAGTTATAATGGCCGGACGATGACACCAGCGTAGACTATTTTTCTACAGGACATTTTTTTAGTTAACTTAGGTCTGAGCGCTTATTCATTTGGCTACCATCTTGCTGAGATTTTAAGGTCTTCGCTTATTACACACACTCGACACCAACTCCACTCCGACTCGACTCACAGTAAAGCATTGAAATGTGATCTTTATACCGTGTTACTTACGATGTAATTTCCAACATTTACTTGAAAAGTGTACGACGCGTGGACCACGCTTGGTGCATTGTTATATTTTATGGTCCTTCATCAGCTAGGGCAACTGTTCAGGCGTGAATGGTACAGATATGTTTTGATTACTTCTTTTTTTTTGGGTCATCAACCGCAGGTAGCGTAGTTCATCCCTTTTAAGGCTAAAACTACCGGAAGAAGCGGAACTAGTCCAAGTTATAAATAAACATCAAAAGAAAAATGAGGGTTGCACCACAATATCGCAAACTGGACTCAAACAAAAGACTGTGTGACGATCATAAATTACCATTTCACTGTAGTACCGAGTTTTGTCTCAATGGTACTTAACACTTGAATTGAATAAGTTCTTTGTCGTTGTAGTGGCACTTTTTGTGAATAGGCGGTGCTTATTTTATGGTACTTGTAATTCGCAGTCTGGCTTGAAGGATTGGACTTTGGTTTTGACCACAACTTTGAATGAAAAGCTTTAGTTTAAAAAAAAAAGAGAGTGTGGAAAATAAAAGGAATAAAATAGACCAATAAAAGATGGATGCATTGTTTAACAGCTGTGGGGACGTGTGCTGTAACGAAATTCGATAAAATAAGGAATGAGTACATAAGAGGAAGTCAGAAAGTGGCGCCGGTGACTGAAAAGTTGTGTGGTAATCGGTTATCGTGGTATGGACATGTGATGCGGAGGAATGAGGAAAATGTAGTGAGGCGAATGCTGAGTATGAATTTAGATGGTTATAAAAGTAGAGGAAGACCAAAGAAGTGATGGATGGACTGTGTGAAAGATGATATGGCTAGAAAGGAGGTGACTGCTGAAATGACGAGTAATAGAGAAGAATGGAAGAAGAAGACGTGCTGCGCCAACCATGGAGTTTCTTGCCGGTTCTTCTCCATAGGAAACGACCAACCCGAACCGTGCACCTTTTTGTCGACGTTTTATAAGTGCCCATCGAGGCCTATGTGAACTAAAATATTTTGATTTTGATTTTTTGACCCCAAATAGATTGGGTTTAATGCAGGAATGATGTTGATGATTTGGAAAAAAAATTATACATACTGGCGCGAGTACTGACGCTAGCACTACCAGCTCTTTTTCTCAAAAAGAAAGTACATATTAATATCATCATCTGCCTAGCCTTTTCCCAACTATGTTAGGGTCGGCTTCCAGTCTAACCGGATGCAGCTGAATACCAGTATTTTACATGAAGCGACTGCCTACCTGACAGGGGCGTGCCGTCCATAGAGGCAGTTAGACCTAGCCTAGCCTACCAACAACGCCAAATGCATTTATTTTAATTAGGTAATAAAATAATACAAAACATTAAAAAAAAGTTAAAACTCCTGTTAGAACACTTATAGCAACTTGTCGCGAACGGTAACGTAACTCAAACTCACAAGTAAGTTCGTAATTGTCAATTCTGAGGCTTGGTCACGTGCAGTCTAAAACTCATTCAATATTTTACGCACACTGTTGCATATTTTTGTGTGTATGAACGCCACGAACGGCACACATGTATAGATTATGGGCGTGAACTCCGTTCACTGTAGACGATCACCACGTGCTATGATTGGCTAATCGCGAAATAGATTTATGAATGATTATGACATTAGAGCAGTGTTCCAAATTTGAGGACATTTCCCCGAATTGCGGGGAATTCGAGAAACAGAGACAGACATGATAGTTTCGTTACTGACTACTAGATACAATTAAAAAAACATGGTGGTATTAACCTTCCAAAAAATGATAAATTGTATTTGTAAGAATTGCAAAAGCCCTATAAAAATAATTAAAAACTACATGAATTTTATTTTTCGCTTTGATTTTTGGGGTGTTTGGAAAATAAGTAATGACAACACCACCGTTACTGTCGTCTGTCAGTATTATTATCCGGCAAAATTTTGTTATGCGCCTTTCTATAGGATCACGGTATGACAATGATGCATTTTATTTGGTTGTGTTTTTTTTTAACAAAACGAAATACTTTTTTCTTGAGTAGCCATATTGTTTATTTGTTTCATGTGACAAGCAATTTATATGCGATCTTGAATGTTTTTATATCTTACTAAGTTATAAAAACATTCAAGATCGTACAAGTTATTGGTTTTGAAACGTACATTAATGTAAATATTATTTGTTAAGTACATTTACACTTAAAGATGGTTTTCTGTTGTGAAGTGTGTGGTGATAATGTGTTTGTTAGAAGTTAAAAACAACAAGTTTTTGCAATTATCGTTTAATGATAAGATTCAAGTGGTGTCTAAAGGTATACCAATTACGAGAATTAATCCAAAAATATGATAATTCACCTCGTACTTTCATTTCAATCCTCAAAATTATGCAACCTTTAGCTGGCTGTGTGGATGTTAACACACAAATAAATTGTATTGTTTTCCGTACATTTTGTTTAATACTTCCAGTAAGTGGAGTGAGGGATATATTGATTTGCATAATTTTCATTACTCGTCAAAAAAGCATGACATATCAATAGAATAACATCTACAGGCATGCTTAAAGTTAAATACATTTGGTAAATCACCATGCATCGTCAGAAAATCGTGAATTGAACCTTCAGAACCTTGAATAACGTGGTGGGTTGTTGTATTTATAACTTTTATTTTTACAGGCTTATTTTCAATGTTTTTCTTTTTTTCAAACTTTTATATCATTTTTTTTGCCGGAGGGCTAGCCTAACCTCTGAGGAAAACCTATGCACGCCACTGCTACCTGACCTCCACAACCCAGTTAGTACTAGGTAATACGATACCCCTTGGTAACACTGGTTGTCAGACTTTTTGGGCCACTGACTACCTATAACGACTGTCAAAGATCTACAAATGACAGCCGGGACCAACGGCTTAACGTGCTTTCCGAGGCACGGAGGAAACCCATCCACAGACCAACCTAGGCAAGCACGGCTTAACCTAAAGATCGACCCGAGCGGCTGTTATTATTTAGCCACGAGCTCCTTCGTTGTAAAAAAATGCACAATATAGTACTGTGGAATGAAAAGTCCAGAAGTTTTTCAAATGTTCCATATGTTCTCCCACAAGCCTAGTTATAAATCTAGGACCACAAGATGTGAAAAGAAAGAAAGAATAAAGTTCATCAAGCACACATAATGAAAAAGATAAAAAATTAAAAATTAAAAAAAAAAAAAAAAAATAGAAAATAGGTACATGTGCTGTGTGCCTCACGGCTGTGCCAAAAAGTAGGTGAAGTTTGGTACTACTTTTATTCCAATTTTCAATAGATGGCGACAAAATTCTAAACATATTTTGTCTCTAAAACTTTATGAGATATCATTTCTTTTACAGCCCGCCACTTAACGTCAGTACATTTTATTAGCTCATATTTCTAGTTTGTCCCTGAACGTACGAACTGTGGGCCTTAAATCTTTAGTCGCCATCTTCACTTAGGTCCCTTGGGCCCAACCCAGTCTTGTCTTACAGCTATAAGACTTTTGTTCAGAAAATACGTTTTGGAGATAAATATTAGTTTCAAATAAGTAAATATTTTGGATTATGTGTGCGACAGAATAAATACGTGCCTCTGTGAATACGTTTTTCATAATGTCACCGTAAAATTGTAAACACCATTAGATTATAATCTATCTCGCGAAATTGTAATCTGTCGAAAGATTGTGAACCGTAACATATACTGTTTACAATTTAACGCATTACTTTTCGGTAGATTATAATCTATCCAAGTGAAACCGTCAAATTGTGAAATGGCAAGCGACGGACGCACCACGCGTGCTGATTGGTTGAACGTCGTGTGTCCCGCGCCGCCATAATAATATTTGTTTCAAATTCAAAATCATTCATTTGCTAATATGGATAATTACAGAAAGTTGTTAACTTGTTTGTTGTCGAATGTAAACTAACAGTGTTCTTAACAATGTTCACAATCTTTCGGCGGTTTACAATCTTGCTGGATAGATTATAATCTAACGGTTTTTACAATTTTACGGTGACTTATTTTATACAGTCTATAAGCATTGTCAGAAGCCCAACTAACTACACTAACTGAGAGGTACTTCTCAGTACCGGCTTGTTGTACCCAGTAACGGAGTAGCGGAGGTGAGATTATCAGTTGCTGTATGTAAATTACTGGTATTCAGCTCAGATCTCCACAACCAGTTAGTACTGGGTAATACGATACCCCTTGGTAAGACTGGTTATCAGACTTTTGGGCCACTGACAACCTGTAAGGACTGCCAAAGATCTACAAATGACAGCCAGGACCAACCGCTTACCGAGGCACGGACGAAAGAAACGCAAGCGACCTTATCCAAAACACAACTCATGGAGACAGAAAACACATACATAATCCATTCTAATGCGACTCTTTAGTTTAAGGCTACACCACACAAAACAGTCAGACATTATCATCGTGTATATGCTACTTTATCTGCGTCATTCACAAAATATCCTTATACGAACACATTTTCAGTTCGTGCATAGTTTACGTGAAGCTTAAAGCACTTTGCGAATGTTATAGTTACTATTCGGCCTGTAATCCTTGGAGTGGGGCCATGAAATATACGTGTAGTAACTAGTAATAGATAATAAAATAAAAAAATAAATAAAATAAAATTTATTCAAACATTTCTTACAGTTTTTCTTAAATAGTCACTCAGTCAGTCAGTTTTTTTTTTCTTTGTTTTTCTTGTTCTTTTTTTTTCTTTTATGAAAAAGATATAATCATCATAGTATAATAGATGGGTGTCCTGCCTGTCCTATTGCTTGCACATCTCAGGAGCTGATGGACTCTATTGAAAGTGCCAAGGTTGTCGCCAAATTTTGGGCCGACTCAATTTAAATTGTCATCGACACGCCAAGCAGTACGAGTATAATTAGATCTTATTATGTTAACATTGGATATTTATAGCTCAATTACGACTGATTAAAATAAAAGCAGGTTTACATGAGTGATCAAAAATGTAGATTACACCAATAATATTAATATGAAAAAGCAAAAAAAAATAAATACCAAGTAGAGTGTTACCAATTATACATGTGTTTACTTCAGTATTGCTGCTTTTAAATTTTGTTAACTTTATAAATATCACTAGTCGTGACTGTCCCTTTTTCTGCTTATTGCCGAAAAAATTGATACCTATTGACATTAGATTGACTAAGGCGAAGTTAGTAATAAACCAATCATTCGAGAAAAGATTATTTTACGAGTTACGACGTCCAACGTCACTAAGTTAGTTAGTGACACTAACAAACTGCCGTGATGGATGACTAAGGGTAAATCCTTTTTACGCAGAATCCCATACAAAACTGTAGCTAAAGCCAAGTTAATTTCGCAGTAACCAACAATGTCCGCTACGTCATTTGTAAACGTCATGCGAACATGAATGAACCAACCAGGATCTTAGCGTAACGTTTACGGAAACCCACTATTGAATACTGCGTAGTTCTTTACGGCTTTACGAGTAGTATGGCTGAATTCATTCATCAATACTGGCCATTGATGATTTTCTCTATCAGTGGCGAAGGGTCAGTTTTTGTAAGAGGTAAGCCGGAGTACATATCTTTACTGTATAGAATATTATTGGCTTTAGAACACTGACTGTGCTATTTTTCAAAGGGAAGCCGGTAGGAATCCGGTTGTATGGAACCTTCGCCACTGTTCTCTATACTTTATTGAGTGTCAGTGCCATTATGTAACTGTAAATGTCCCAAAACAGTAAAAGTGAAGACGCAACAGTATATGTCAACAAGCAAAAATTTTGATCATTATCATCTACAGCCCGAACTCATCCACTGCTGGGTATAGACCTCACTTTTCTCAATTTCCACGGTTCACGGTTCTCCACAATTTTGATAGTGTACCGTAAAAGCCACAATTTGTGTGAATGTTAAGGTTAACGCCTCAACGCCTGTGTTTGTTCAAAAAGCGAGAGAGACTACTTGATTGTCGCTTTGTAATGGACTGGATGTGTGTCTAAATCATGAACAATCAGCTAAAGCCACTCCAGTGCCTGTTTATCTGTGTGTCTGATTTGTGCAGACGATTTCCAATAAATTACTTTAATACATACGGAAAAATATGTGCGTGCGTATGAAACTGGTTTAATGTGGTCCGTCTGAACAAATCTTCATCCTTCCTTACTACTCCTTCGTGTGGCTGGCTAATAGGTGCAGCCCAAAATTTGGGCAACTACAGCACTTTCACAGTTTTTATGCCTTGTGACTGGGACTGTAGCTACATTTCATTGTGTTCTTTGTTTCAACAATTCAAAAGTGCCTGTAACTAGCCTACATGAAATAAATGCTTTGATTTTGATTTTTATTTCCTACACTAAACGCTATTTAATAAATCGCTTTCCATGATCCATCACTTGTATTCCATAATATAAAACATTACGTTAATAGCTTTGTTGTTGTGATTACTTTGAGTAGATAAGTCCCCAATAAAAAGACACGACTTTTAGAGAGCTCACCTATATAGGTAATAGTGCGTGAAGATTCTCATCTTAATTTTCACAGTAATTGCTAAAACTAATCCGTACTGTAATGGATTGACTGTTTTTGTTTTTGCAACAAAGCCTTTTATATTAATTACTAGCTGTGCCCCGCGACCTTCGTCCGCGTGAACTTGTTAACAATTTCAAGGATTTTTTTTTTGCACGGAATGCTAATCCTTTCTCTAAAATAAAATTAGCCTAACTTAATCCTTAGAATATCAGCTATCTGCCAGTAAAAGTCCGGTCAAAATCGTTCCAGCTGTTTCGGAGATTAGCCAGAACGAACAGACAGACAAAAGAAAAAAAAAACGTTTTTTTTTTTTATAAGTGCCGTGTATACTTTCATGTGCATTTAGTAAAAAGCTGTTATTTTGAAACTACAAACAGATGCTTTAATTTTATTTATTTGTATGGATAAATTGCGCTTATTTATTTTATAAACATTAACACAGAAGATAGGTTCGGTAGGTACTACTGAGTAGGTACGAACAAATGATGCAAATGCAAAAATTACTATCAGACAACAACTTACTGTATTCATCATCCCTTGATGATGAATACAGTAAGTTGTTGTCTGAACTACCTTTAGTTCATTCACGTCTGACGAGTCCCCATGACTTTTACATCGAGCTGGGCCCTGATAAGTCCTGATTTCATTCGTAGGTAAATTAGAGGATTCATAGTGGTATCCACATCCGAATCATATTCATCAAAATATCTTTACCCAGATATCTTCAGATCAAGATATCTTTCTTTCAAAAATTCGCAGACACAACGTCATAGTCCAGTTACCAACCCGCACTGGGCCCTTGTATCAGGGGTTACTATAACGTTTTACAGCAGGATTAATTTCAGTGTGGGAAAGAGACAGAGCTTTACAGGTCGTGTAGCGCCATCTCTTTCCCTCACTGGAATTACTCCTGTTTTAAGTCGTTATGGTTGGCCACCAGGCCGGAGTCCCAGCAGTGGAAGCACTAAGGTCTGATGATTATACTGGTTGGAAGAGACCCCGACGTACAAACACTTAAAATCAGCTGTTTCCTACAAAAGTGCAATACCTACTGACTGACCCGAAATGTATGAAACAGCTAATTTTTTTTCGCGATTTCAGAATTGGTCCGATAATGAAAGTTGTTCAGTTTCATGGTCCGAGTTACCACCTAAGAGGTTTTGGGTTAATTTATTAACACCTTGTATATAAAACAGCTGTTTTTTTTAAATTACCGATGAAAAAATTATATAATGGTTCAGAATGATGTTCTGAGTACGTAGGAAGAGTTTGTGCGTCGGTGTGCCTTCCACCCTGTATACTCACATTTTTCGTCAACGTTCCCGCTAACTTTCTGGCCCCACCACTGCCACCACGATACAAATCTCTTTGGGAGTTTCTATTAATTTGTGCGCAGATAGGTATGTGCCACCTATTGTGAGTACGTGTATGTAGTTTTAGACGGTTGAAAATCCATAAACAAAGATTAACGGTTTCCATTTAGGTAGGTACGCTGTACTACTAGAAACGGGATATTTACCATGCATGTTTACTGTTTTCTATGAGTACCCGATATTTCGGCGCAGTTGCAAGCACCATGATGTTAGTGACCATGATAGTTTAAAATCTTATAACGCTGTACTTCACCTAGGTAGAGGGAGAGGAAGACCAAGAAAACGATGGATGAATTGTGTGAGAAATGATATAAAAGGAATAGGAGTAAATGATAGCGTGACGGTTGACAGAGGAGAATGAAAGAAATTTTTACTTTTAACGTACACATCTTGCTACATCGTTCTCACATAATGTACCATATCAACATGAATAATGTAACCAAGAGTTTGTAAAAGTATTCTGATTTAAAAGAGTGTCCATGGAGTTTCTTGCCCGTTCTTCTCCATAGAGATCTACGTTAGGGAATGGGCAACTACAGTACTTTCACAGTTTTTATGCCTTGTGACTGGGACTGTAGCTATTTTTGTCTTTGTTTCGACAATTCAAAAGTGCCTGTAACTGGCTTATTTGAAAAAAATGCTTTGATTTTGATTGATTTTGATTTGAAATAAACGTGTTGCGCCGACCAGAATAACATGGGACAAGGGCAGGAAGATGACCTACTTACTTCACCTAGGTCCATCGATAGGACTACTCACTATACAACAGTAGCGAAGGGTCAATTTTTGTAAAGGTGCTCCCTCACCGGGAGCATTCGCCTGTAATGTAACAAATGCAAGATTCGATTTTCAGCGTTACGTTCACTTGTTTCTGTACAAAATCGAAACTTGAATTGTTACATTACAGGCAAATGCTCCCGGTGAGGGAGCGCCTTAAGAGGTAAGCCGCAGTACGTATATCTTTAATGAGAATTTTATTATTTGTCTATAAGGTCTCTTTTCATACACGAAATATTTAAGAGTAACTTCTATAAATCGTAGTCGCCATAGCAACGAAAAAAAAATCATCTGGGGGTTTGATTTTTACGAAATTATTATAATTTTAAAAATTTTTGAGACTTTTTGCATAAAACCTTTACTCCCATATTTTAACAATGACAGTAGGTAAATACGACGTAGTAAACTAGCGTAATGGATGTTTAAAAATAAGGAGCTAGTACCTATTTATTTTGTGGGTCAAGTAATTTTAAATTATTTATTTTTCATTTATTCATAATATACTCAGATAAAAAAAAATCCCTTGAAATGGCTTCGTTATAGCCGTTAGATTACCTGTAAATATTTCGTGTATGAATAGTTAGACCTTATAGAATACCTACTGACTGTGACATTTGTCAAAGTGAATCCGGTAGAAATTGAGTTGTATGAAACCTTCGCCACTGCTATACAACAACAAATAGACTTTGATTTAGAATTCATAGGAGGGAGAAACTGGAGACAGAAGACTTAGGGTGAAACTGGATCCATTAAACAATTAGTATAGGTAGGTACCTAATAGGCTGATAAACATGGCCTTAATTATCTAACGAAACAGACCGAAAATATCGCACCTTCGATAATGCCGTACTCGGACCCTTGAGGTTCAGAAAAAAGAGATGAATTGCTTGCGTAGGCGTAGGTACATGATATATCACCATTACACAATACACTCAACAATTTCAATCGAGAAAATATGAAGGGGAAACTTCCAAGAAATTCTCATCTGACCTCCCGTCAAGGAATTTGTGAATGAAGGGTGCGAAACCAAGATGGCCGACGGCGACGGGCCAGGTACGGTTCTTTCATAGTACTTTTACGTCCGACGGCAGCAACCCAATTACCACCTTATTTTTATCAAAGTAAAGATCAATGTTATTTGACAGATTTGTCACTAGTAGCTACCGAAAAGCAACCTTATTTTAACGGAGTTAAAGATCATTATCATTTTGACAGAGATGCCCAATCAGAAGTAAACGTAGTGTAGTGTGAAAGAACAGTAAATACTTTTACAATAGTACGAATTCATAGCATCTCGCAATGAGTTTTTTTATATGACATCTTTGTTATTCAGTGATCCGAATATTTTGCCGGTAAAAAGAATAATGGGCTTTTCGTCTACGAGGACGGTCGCGCAACCAAGTTTTGAATTTAGAGAAAAAAAATAAAGAATACAGAGGATGCGCCTTTGTCTATGAAAGTAAAACGAGAGAAATGTTTTTTTTTTGAGACTTCATATTAATATGTGTGAAATTCAAATTTTTAATACATCATAGTCATAGGTATTTAATAATTTGCATAATTGCCTTGAAATCTCAAACGATGATAGTAATTAACCCTTTTAAAAATACGTGGCAACTGGCAACCAGACCATTCCTAAGTGAAATAGGTATTTGCGAAAAATGTTGTTGTTTGTCTAGAAAGATTTTCATGTCAAATGAAACACATGTGAAAATAGTTAGGGATTCTTACATATCTATGCGTAATTACGTGATATTCACAACAATAATGATTAATGAATCACTCTGTTCCACAAATGTTCATGTCGCCGATGGGTTTGTAGGTACGCAAAAATACCTAAAAAAAAATGACAAACAAAGATAATAAGTGTCTTCGTTCATCCCCTGGTGGACTACTGCCGATTAAATTCATACCATCGTGTTAAAATCCCTGAATAAATTTCCAGGAATCTTTCTGTGTTCTCTACAAAATACATATTTATAACTTAGGCGTGTAATTACCAAAACCAGCCGCTTGTTTTGCTCAAATAAATACCTAGCTCGGTACACATTGTAAATAACCAATTAAATAAGGAAAATTACTAAACAGAGCTTGTTGCCACAAGGTACACATACATATAATTTTAAATGAATTATACCAAGGTTTATCAAGGTTATACAGAACCGGCAATCCTTTTTTTTTAATAACCGGCGAAAAATTTCAACTCTGCGGGGTCTATACAATATTATGGTAAATGTTTGTATTATGATGACTACGATACGGTGTCCGTATCTATAAATATACCTATCTACTTATCAAACTCGATGAAACATTAATTTTAACTCGTTAGTGTAGTCCAGTCGTCACTATGAGTGTAAAATGCCATTCACCCGTAAGCCTAATTGTCTATTTTAATTTCCATAATTCGCGACCACAAAGCGGTGTACAGTAATTTGGGTAGCCTTGACAAGTTCATTACTACTATACTTACAGCACTGGCCGACCGATGACAGTATTAATGAGATAATGTTACCATTTGTCTCTATAAGGGTTGAAGTTTTGGAGCAGTACCCACGGAACTCTTAATAAAGTGGAAAACTTTAACGATTACTTCGTTTAAATGGCGAATATTCTCTCTAATATCTTATGACACGTTTCTTTAGTCAGGAAGAGGTAAAAATAAAGTGTAAAAGGTGCACGCAGAAAAAATGAAGTATCAGCTGCTTGCGTGATCTTGCACCCGGTGCGTGTCGTAAGACCCGACAAAATACAAACTTGTAATGCAAAACAGACTGCCTTATACATTAATTAAGCTTACAACTTCCATAATTTTATCTAGCTAATTGGTTTTACATGTAGCACTGGACTAGGAGTCCAGAATACATTATAACATTGGTAACGTTATTGGCATTATAGTTGACTAAATCCACTGTTAATAGAAACGGCAGCCTCCAGGCTTTAATTATGTTGTTATTTTAAACAACTAATTAAAATAATATCTCATAATTTATTTCAAATACAAGGTTTTCAGTCTGATTTATAACCTAATCAGAGTAAAAAGCCGAACGAAAATATAAAAATGAATTCTAAATTAATAAAGTTTATAAAAATCGGGCTAACATTTATAACAACGCAAATATATATACCTACGTTAGCTTGTTATTTATCTACTTTACTCAGTAGCTTTACAAAAGTAAATACGTCATAAATCCCATTAGAGAACCAATAATTGCGTTTCAAGTAGAAGAACCCAAGGGTTGCCTTTTTTTGTGAAACAATTTTGAGTGGGTGTAGAAGCTCTTTGTTTACACACTTGAAAGATAAGAGCCATTTTCTAAGAGGGACGAGTCGTTTGTGATTGAAGTGGTATTCTGTGTTGATTTGTCACTTGCGGATAGAAAAATATTTTTTTACTTTCTATAATAATTAGGTTCTTGTTTTATTAAACGACCTTTTCTGTTTAAAGTGCGCACTAATGCTCAAAATGTGATCTATTTTTGGCTCTTCATAAATAAATAAAAACAGAAGGGCTGCTTGCTTAGGCAAGTTAACTATTTAGCTATTAATAGAGGTAATGGAGATAATATGTTGACTTTAATAGTAAGAAAATGACAAAAACAAAGCACTCTGTAGTATTCGCTAACAAAGAAGACAAGCGACGATGGGAGAGAGATTTCCGCAAATGAACAAGGCCCAACTACTTGCAATAGGAAGCACAAGAAGCTAAGTCTAAACTTCAAAAACTCCGCTCAATTCATAGAGGACAGAGGTATTATGCATCACACAGCTGTTTTTGTTTTTCAACCCCACTTGTCTGGCTACACGTGCTACTGACTTTTTTTTACAGCCGTCTCTCCTTAATGAACCGTATGCTCGGAAACGGCCGCCAGGACGCCCTAGCCAGGATATCCTGTTTAAAAAATAAAAGAGCTACTCTCACACCTTTGCAATAGGACATGGGGCTGAAATAAAAGGCGACTTTCACTATTAACACCAAGGAGTAAGGTTGAAAATAGAATTAAGGCTTCTAAAGGGTTTGAATGCCGAGCAAAACGTCAGTGTACAGTGTGTGTGTGTGTGAGCAGCCGCTCCCAAATTGCCATCGCTTTGTGCAAACTATGCGTTTTGAAGTTATACTTGAACTTTTATTTTTCATTTGGTAGTGAAAAGCTATTATTTTTAATTAGGAGTTATTTCCTTTTGTTGGCTCCTTAATTATTTTGCATGCATTTTCGTTTGATGTTCTCTTACATTCAACAACTTGTAATACAGTAAACAAAATAATTTGAAAAAAATATATAAATTATTAATTTATTTGTTTTATACCTACCAACAGCCGAACATACTAAATCACTAAATCAAACCTAATAACTAATTAACTAGGTATAGGTAACATAATTAATCGTATTAAGTACATAACAACATAAATCTATTTTACATAGGTAATGTCTAAAAAACAAAACAAGTCGTTACAAAAAACATCGAAAGCAACATTACAACATTACGTATTAAGAAATACATTAAAACAGTTTATTAGAAAACCCTGTAGGTACCCATTTTGAACTTTCCGCGATTGATTTTTGGTGCAAAACGGAAGAACCCCGTGGTAATGTTCTTAAATCTAATCTCCATACATCTTCCGAGCGAGACAATCTTCCCAAACACAGTCTATCCCACCTTATCCGTATAATGCTTTCGTCTGTCTAGTCAATGACGCTCTCTCGCTCGCACACTCATTCTTGCCAATATTCTCTTCTCTGTCACTTCGAGTCGAGAAAACGTTCGCGTTCGGTTTTCGTTCGTTCATCAGTCAGTTTGCGCCGGCAGCCGAAGGCGGGAGTGTCAAACTGCGCATGCGTGATAACTTCGACGATTGTCAAAATTCGAACGAACGTAAATAAACAAGTGAGAAATTAATTTGTGCCAAAACCGTACGTTATTGTATTAAAAAGATATTTACATAGACTTATTGAAAGTGACATTTTGTTGTGAGATATTGTGCAACGAATTTGCGAGTGAGTATTCCTTTTGTTTTTTTTCGCATGCCTGTTTGGTCCGGCAGCCGGCACTGATTTTATCCAGTAGGAATTGTATAAATTCTTACTTTTGATTAAGATCTGCATCAGTGAAGTAGGTACTACACGGATGATAATCGTGGGATGTTATTGTTTCATTACTTTTATCCATATTGAGATCCGCATTGCGAGACAAGACGCGGAACCGGCAACTTAGTTTGTAGGTAACTAAAATTGACAAGGTTTACGTGCCTACTTATAGAATGGAACTAGATAATATAAGATATCCCTAAGCACCAAGTACAACAAAGTTTTCGATATTAAATTACCTAGTCATCATTTTTTATACAGTTAGCTTCCATTCGCAACCTTTCCGCCAAATTTCGTCAAGTTTTAATGATATAAAGTGTTTAATTAACTTGTGCGTAATGTAAACCTACCTATTAACTTTCCAATGTGTACTTGACGCCTCTCGGTCTTCGTTTGTTTTCTATTTCGTCTGTGAGTAATTAATACATACCTGTGACGGCCCGCAGAGGTCATTGACCTATCCCATGGTACCTAAACATTACGAGTAAGTAGATGCAAAATGAATGCATTTTTTATTATCAGTCAATGATGGCAATTTTATTGCCCCGATAACCTGACGATAAACCGAGAATTTTTGGTCCTTCCAAAAATATAAAACCCGGCCGATTTCAATTTTCAATTTCGATTTAATGGTTTTAAGATTAGGCGGCTGCACCAATACTTATACCTACGCATCTTCGCGATTTTTTTTATGACTCTTCCTTTGCAACATTACTATTAATTGTCTGCCGACCTTTGCAACTGAAAGTAGGTTGATAGGTAGCTACTCTTATTTCCAGCCAGCATCATCCCACAACTGAGCAAAGGCCTCTATGACTTCCAGTCCAGTTCTTTTGATCCAGGGCTAATGTGGACCGCTAGTCGTTGATTTTGGTCAGTTCGTCCCACCATCTACGAGGTTAGCCTCGACTCCCAGCCTACGTAATTGTGATGCATTAATAGGATTAGGTACTTATGATGTAAGTAGGTACCTACAGTGAGTTCCTCCTGATTGACACCTTATTACCTACCTACGTGATTCACCTGCATGTAGTCACCTCCATCTTCTGCTAATCTTCGCTGATTCAATCGCGTGCTTGAAGGAAATAACGCGAAATAACTAAGTGTGACTACACGGCTCAACTAACGTTTACCGGTGTAAAAATTAGTCTCATACTCTCATGAGCTCCTAGTAACTGAATGGGTACCTGAGTCATTACGTGTTCCTAAAGATTTATTCGAAAATTAATGACCGTATCACGGCGGTGCTAAATGTTGCCGTGTGGTAAGGTCTTTAGAGTAAAATACAGCTGTCACGGTTTACATTTTTGGAGGGACAGATGTTAACTTTACTGCACTTTGGAACGGTTATAATACGATACGAATACAGTGACTTTGTAATTAGGTAGGGCCGGGGCGACCCAATCACCATTAACAGGACAAATTGCTAGTTCAAAATTGCATGGCAGTAAAGCTAAACGGATTAAGAAGCTACAGGAATAGGTATAGCATAGATTGGTCCAGCGGCTGAACACGAATACTAGGTTCCTACCTACCTATATGACACGGCAATGCGACAGACGACCGTTTGGCTTTCTTCGTTTTGTCTGAACTAGGAATGAAACAGGCGTCTTTCCGAGTATAGATTCAAAGAACAGTGATGTGCTAAATAGGTTGGCGAATCTAGCCAGCTAGACCTTTTTCTAGCCAACTGTCATTAGTACGCACGACGACCAATCAAGCTATACACAACCAGTTTATGCGGATCTCTCACGATACGCAAAATCTACACAAAGCGAGGCATTGTTTTACTGGAAATGTGTAGCTTGATGTGTCGCTGTGTGTACCTACCTATTCGTCGATATGAAGGTACTTACTAATTCAGTAGGTACTTACCTATTTGGATTGGGATTGGCACTCGTATTGTGAATCATAAGAATTTCACGAACTGTCAATGATAACAAGAACATAATATCGTAAAACTATTTTTAAACACGCTCATCATTAACACAGGAATATTATTGACTAACCAACTTTTAGCAGATAGGTCCAATCGATGAAAATGAAAATTCATCACTTCATTATTTCATCTCTAAATTTATTGCGAACATCTCCCTAAATGTACCTATGACTATTAAAAATTATGTTTAGACGCCAGTAGCGAATGCTCAATTTTTGTAAGAGGTAAGCCGGAATAGGTAATCTTTAATGTGATTATATTATTTGTCTATAGAATATCTACTGACTGCGCCATTTTTCAAAGGGAATCCGGTAGGAATCGAGTTCTATGGAACCTTCGCCACCGATAGACGCCTTAAGCAACACATCTAGCTACTACTGTCAAATTTCTTTAATGGATTTTCAACCTTATCGCCATTAAAGCATTAGGTTCAAGATTGATTGGGTAAATTTGACGGTTTCGGATAGCTTGATGTGCTGGCGTCTGTACATAAGGTATCCTTCCTACCTTCCTTCCTTAGAAGTGTAAGTAACTCTTATAAGGACTAAGATCTCATCATCAATATCTTCCTGCCCTTGTCCCATTCTACTTAGGGTCGGCGCAACACGTTTTCTTCTTCCATTCTCCCCTGTCAGACGTCACGGCATCATGTACTCCTTTCTCTTTCATATCATTCCTCACACAATATAGGTATCCATCTTTTGTTTAGGACTGTAGGGTCTGTAGGTACAGTCGCCAGCACATCAAACTGTCAGATTGTCTCATTCGATTTTCAACTTAATCGACATCATTTTATGGTTTAAAATCATTTGAAGAAATTTGACAGTTCGTGGTAACATGATGTCCTGGCGACTGTACTAAAGACCTCATTTTCTCCCAACCTCATTCAAAGACATCTTCATTACAGCCAAGCAGCCCTACTCATTCCAAATCTAGACTTCTAGGTAAGCAACAGTCGTTGGTTCCGCCTCGGCTCATTACTGAAATCGCATTGGTTTATTGAACCGCTGCCAAAGATAGAACACAGCTGATGAGAAAACAATTTATTTGTTTTATTTCGTAGGCCGAACCGAACATACCTACCTACTTAAAGACCTTTATTTACATAAAGAAGTAGCTCGTGGCTAAATAATAACCGCCGCTCGGGTCGATCTTTAGGTTAAGCCGTGCTTGCCTAGGTTGGTCTGTGGGTGGGTGTCCGCCCATTATATACCGAGTTTCCTCCGTGCCTCGGAAAGCACGTTAAGCCGTTGGTCCTGGCTGTCATTTGTAGATCTTTGACAGTCGTTAGGTAGTCAGTGGCCCAAACAGTCTGACAACCAATCTTACCAAGGGGTATCGTATTACCTAGTACTAACTGGGTTGTGGAGGTCAGATAGGCAGTCATGTAAAATACTGGTATTCAGCTGTATCCGGTTAGACTGGAAGCCGACCCCAATATAGTTGGGAAAAGGCTAGGCAGATGATTTGCATAAAGAAGTAGAATTAGGTAGGTAATGTTGTATGCCTGTAAAGTTTTAATCAATAAGGTGTTAGTAAGTGACGTAGAATAGGAGGTACTCGCAACCGGGCGTGTCCGACTAATCAATCCATGCAAAACCAAATTAAGCTGATCTCTCATTGTACGGGAAATCTATACAAAGCGAGGCCATGTTATACTGGAAATTATAGCTTCATATGTCGCCGTGTGTACGTATGATCAGATGTACGCACGACGGCCAATCAAGTTATACAAAACCAGTTTATGCAGATCTCTCATTGTCATCATCATCATCATCATCATTTCAGCCAAAAGACGTCCACTGCTGGACATAGGCCTCCCCCAAGTGTCGCCACATTGACCGGTCCCGTGCGTCTCGCATCCAGCGGATCCCTGCAACCTTTACAAGGTCATCGGTCCACCTAGTGGGAGGCCTTCCAACGCAACGTCTTCCGGTTCGCGGTCGCCACTCCAGAACTTTTCGGCCCCATCGGCCATCCGTTCTGCGAGCAATGTGCCCTGCCCACTGCCACTTAAGTTTGGCTATTCTTCGGGCAACGTCGGTAACCTTGGTTCTCTTGCGGATCTCCTCATTTCTGATTTGATCACGCAACGAAACACCGAGCATAGCCCTCTCCATTGCCCTTTGGGTGACTTTAAGCCTTCTGATGAGGCCCATTGTGAGCGACCACGTTTCGGTCCCGTATGTAATCACTGGCAACACACACTGGTCATAGACTTTCGTCTTGAGACACTGCGGTAAGTTGGACGAGAAGATACCACGCAACTTCCCGAACGCTGCCCAGCCGAGTCGGATTCGACGATTGACCTCTTTCTCGAAGTTGGACCTACCTAACTGGACCGTTTGTCCCAGGTAGACATAATCGTCTACAACTTCGAGTGTAGAGTCTCCGATCTTGATAGGAGTGGGTGTTACATGGGCATTCAACATGACTTTGGTTTTGTCCATGTTCATTTTAAGACCTACTCTTTCGGAAGCTCTACTGAGGTCATCGAGCATTGTACTGAGGTCCTCCATGGTCTCAGCCATGACCACTATATCGTCGGCAAACCGAAGGTGAGAGATGTACTCGCCATTGACGTTGATGCCTAGCCCTCTCCAGTCCAGAACCTTGAAGACATCCTCCAGTGCAGCGGTGAACAGTTTCGGAGATATGACGTCTCCCTGTCTCACACCTCGCTGCAGAAGGATAGGTTCCGAGGTCTGGTCCTGAAGTCGGACTGAAATGGTGGCGTTTTTGTACAAACTCTTCAGCACCTCGATGTACCGATAGTCGATTTAGCACCGTTGGAGAGACTGCAGTACAGCCCAAGTTTCTCATTGTACGGGAAATCTATACAAAGCAAGGCCAAGTTATACTGGAAATGTACAGCTTCATGTGCCGCCGTGTGTATAAACGTGGAAATAGCAACAGGAATATAATAATATGTGGGTATAAAAGCAGGTGACTTTCTGTAGTTTCTGCTCGACCCCGTGGCAAAAGGCGTAAGTTTATGTAGGTACTTGTTAGTGACGTCATTATATGGGGTGTATTTTTCGTACTTCATGTTTTCATTAGCGTTTAAGTTTAAAAAAATTCTCGAGTTATTGTAAGCTGGCCCGAAATAAATAACAAAAACCATTTCAGATTTTAAACTATCATGGTCACTGACAATTATTTCCTTTACTCATTCTCTTACATATTATTTACATTTTTAAATATTTCTTAGTAAAAAACATAAAAAATCATTTAAAAATAGTGGTCCGCCGGTATCGGGAGCAGGGTCCTAGGTACCGGTGGTTAGGGCTCCAGAGACAGGAACCTCTCACAATGCGAGCCGTATCGAGGAGTACTGCCTTCTGAATCAGTCCCTTGATCCAACCGCCTAAGGAGAGCCTCGAAAGATGGTCGTCGAGGTTCCCGGTTTATCCGTGATCATGGTGCTTGCAACAGCGCCGAAATATCGGCAACTCAAAGAAAACAGTAAACATGGAAAATATCCCGTTTCTAGTGTTAATAAAAACCATTTCCTTTTGTAGCCAATTTTCGGATAAAATTGGGTGCATAAAAAGTTAGCGAAACTAACAGAGCGTTCCAATTAGGTTCTTACATTTAAAAAATAGTTCGTTTAGTGCCAAATGGCTAAATTAATTTTTGTGAAAGTACCTCATATTGTAAAATTGGCGTTATGTTAACAATATTCTTCTCCAAATTAAAATCCACCACAAAATTAATTTTGCAATGTAACATCCTTCCTTATGAGGCAACAACCGGCCGTAGGGTGACCACGCCACATGATAATAATTAAAGTTTGTGCCTAACAAAACTGTTAAAGCAGGTAAACGAGCCTCGGTACTCGACGAGCCATCCAGATAAGCTAAACAGTTACTTCCTGTATGTTAGAGTGGCCATACCTACTAATTATGAGGGACTGTCTAACATTACTTTTTATTACGATGTCACGAATAAAAATTATGTTGAGTCCCGTTTCGTTTTGTTTTCGGTATTTTTATGATCAAAAGACTTCCGGAAGATATAGAATTTTAATGTTATAATTTAAAGAGTCCGTTGCAAACTAAACAAATCATAGTTATTAAATTACACAATGTGTATAAAATACGTAAACTTTAAACAAATACCGAATACGTAACTACGGGAAGTTAGTTATGCGTTCAGCTTTGCGGACAGCAACCAGTATGCAAATTTTAAACTCGGATTTCCTGTCATTGAATTTTGACCTCTGCCCCACAGACAAACCTAATATTAAAATACTGCAGTTTTCCTTAGTTATTTAAGTGTATGTGAAGATATTGGATAAAGTAAGTTATCGCCTGCCTTTGACATTCCGTTCCGTGACATCGGCTATAAAGACCCCTATGGAAATATATATGTTTAACATGTCTTATCGTCGACTGCCTCAATTTGCCAATTCACCTCACGCGACTGCCTTACGACTTATAAAGATGTCTATGACATGACGTGCGACAATCACCATGTCTAGCCAAATTAGCCTGAGGAAGTTATTTTTATTTTGGAGCCTGAATAAATTTTATTTTATTGCCTACCAGTGTTAGCGTGAGAACAAATTTTTCGGAATAATTTGTTTTTTAACTGACACAAACCTGAACAAACCTGAACAAAACTCGTAATATTGAAATCAACGTTGGTTTATGAGGATATAGCATGAAAATAAAGTCCAGGTGCTAATTAATACTACGTGGTCTTCCTTATTTACATTGAAAGTACTTTAAAAGTCAGGCCCAAGACCCAATCCGAGTGCAAATGGGTACCGTGGTTTTAAACGCGATCCTTTTAATCGTCAACAGAATATAACTCATTGAAATCTTCAATGAGTTATGAGTTAATAAGGTATATCCTATCTATGTATATCATCGATGCATTCTGCCTTCCGGGCGGACTAATCCCAACTTCGCGGGTCAAGCTGGTGTTAATAGCGTAGTGGCGTTGACTCGAGTCTCGGCCTCGACCCTGCGACTCTCAAACGCAGTATTTTTAGTTTCCATTGCATACCTAACAAAACGTGAGTCGTGACTCTGTAGGCATTTGTTTTTATTGTGTGCGGAAATTTTACGTGTTAACGGCCTAAAGTTAAGTAGTTGGCGATTACGGCTATGATATATTGAGTGTAATAAAAGATAGGAATTTCTTGTAGTAGGAGTTATAATCTTGCTGGATTGTAGACAGCAATATCGTCAGGCATGATGTAAGGGTCTGCGTCGCAATAATTGAAGAAAAAAGTAGATACATATTCATGCATTATCATCATCTTCCTGCCCTTGTCCCAAGTTACTTGGGGTGTGCGACACACGTTTTTTTCTTCCATTCTCCCCTGTCAACCGTCGCGCAATCATTTACGCCTTTTTCCTTCATATCATTACTCACACCATCAATCCATTAATTATAACCTACCTATTTTCGAGAAATAGTAAGTGGCAAAAGTGAGAAGTAATTTTAAAGATTGTTTAATCCTCCTTTTGTGGACTATTTAATTTCAAAACAGAAAACTGCCCTGAAAGTAAGTCCCTAACACAAACAAAAATATTACAGGAACAGACATCTTATTAAACAAACAAAAATATTCGCATAACATAAAGACCCGAATCGTACTGCTTTCATTTTGTACTTACTAAAACGTATTTCCGCTGTAAGACGGCGGATCAAAGAACTTGAGTGCAAACAAGAAGACATTCTCGTATCGCTTGTAAGTCGTATGTATGTCATTTGTTTCGTCTGCGACGGTCCTTAGTTTCTTGCTTATATATTGGCAGTATCTGTGGAGCGATATAAATTCGCCTGGCTTTATTTTACGCACTATTTCGCTAATTTTAGCAATATATTTGAAATTAGAATAACATGCAGCAGAAGAAATTTCACACCAAAACAAAGGCTGCTTGGTTAACCACTTCGTGAGTCCTTCGTTTACATCCTGCTGTAGAAATTCCGCTTCTATTTTTATGACAAAACATCATGTCAAGCAATGTAATGTATATTACTAGCTGGAGTACCTAGTTTTCAAACGTAAAAGTGGATATTCCTTATCTAGTGCGAAGTGTGCGAACCAACCGTGGCATTGACCCTTTCATCGGTTGAACACATGGTTAACTGTATTCTCTCTTTCATTTCACAAACAAAATTCAATCAATAACATGGAGGTGACTTCTCATTTTATCGCCCGGAAATGTCCACATTTGACCAGAGAAGTCTATGATAAACAGATCGATATGGAGGCTGGACGGAGACTGGTCTTAATGTGTCAATGTTGCTATCTTCCTCACAGAAACGTGCTTTACATAAATACAAAAAAAATTAAGAGTCCGTGCATTCACAGAACTTGAAGAAAATCGAACTTTAATGACCTCAAAAATTACTTCACTATATCAAGAGGCTCGGATCTGCAGTGTTAAATGTCCGACTGCAGGGCTTCTAAGTTCTATTCCTAAGATATAATTATGATACAGTTAACTTCCGTACAGGTAGATGCTCCTCTAGATACAGTCATTGATTTTACTCTTACGAAACCCACAGGAAGCGATGAGAACATAAATATTAAAAGTAGGCACTAAGTACTTACAAATGCATTATGCTCTATGCTCTATCAGTGATCTGTGAATCAATTACGAATGGGCGTTGTTCCTGTTCATGCCTTACATTTAATATCTCAGAACGATCGAGTGGTAAGGTATTTTTCAATTACTGCACATACGGGAAAATATTTTATTTAATTATCCGAGTACCTACGTGTAAGACTTGAGGTTATTAATTCGCTAGCTTATGTTTAGTATTATTACTAAGGTACCAAGTAATAAAGATAAGATGCAATTTTGTTGTAATTACGACTGGACTTGGACTTCGTGTGAGGTATAATATTCGCTATATTCATTCACGGAATGTAAGAAGGGAGTTCTAATTAGTTTCTTATCGTCTCACTTCAGTGGCTTTCAAGAAATTATGTTCACCAAGTTTTTTGCCTTATCGATTCTTAAATGTCTGCCTACCCAACCATGCAGTATAATCGTGAAGACCTACATACAGCGCTTGTGCCTTAAAAATACATTTTATAATATTTAGGGCTCAGGTTACACAAAAAAACATGACTCGATACACATACATCAACTTCCTTATTTAACTTTTTTAAACAAAAAATGTCAACCTACTCCACAGTCACTAAATACGGCTTAAAAAAGAAATAAACAGGTTTATTTTTAAATTTACCCCAGCGTGCGGTCAGCTGCGCCAGCGTAAGGGTTGCCTTCCGACAGCACCGTTTCCGCTGTTAAAACTAACTGAATTGTAATTTAAAAGTTCTTAAAATAACTGAAAACTTACAAATAAAAATATACTTTCATGCCATTTGAATAAGGTTTAAAATCCTTTCACGTGATTACAGCTTAGTCCGTCTAGTATTTAGCAAGTAGGTCGGTCGGAAACATTAATTTTATTAGCTTGAGTCATCATATCTATCAAAACTAAGTGGTTTTTGTATTGATACAACCGTATTTGGTCAGTATTCGGTTTAGTCGCAACGGTCTCCCGTTTTTATGGTTATTAAATATGGTTACCCTAATGAATTGATTTGCTTTGTTTGCGACGGACTCGGTAAAAAAATATTATTTTATTAGACAGAGATTTTGACACTGAGTATGATAATTATTTTAAGGCGCTTCCTTTTTTGGAGGTAAGCAGTAGGCTCAGAATCGTTTTATAAAAACTAGATAAACCTACCTAGTATTTTTCATTGCTCTTCGACAACTTTTGAGATTATTATTTTTTAAGTCCGCTCTAGTAGTTTTTCTTATGTCTGTTCAAATCAAATCATTTATTTCTTTGCAAACATGGGTAATAGGGGCATAGATATTCTTTTATAATGATGTTCTCCACATTTTGCCATCTTATGGGCATGCAAATAGCTTGTTTACAATTATAAATTTAAAATTAGTGGCATGTTGTGTGACTGTATATAATTTTTTTCGTTTTTATCTGAACTTGGTAGGTACTTATGTTAATTGTGAAAATTTAAATGCACCTCACATCACATGGTCATCCAAAAGGTACTTAGTTAATTATAAATTAAAATTATGTTAAGAGCCATATACCTAGGAGCCTAAACAATGGACTTAGAATGCTAAATATATTATTTCCATATTCATTTTTATCGTCTCACATATGAATAAACATCTAATATACTAATAATTTGACATGAATATTGAAAGAATTTAATTTTAGCCATCACTTCCCCTTAAACCTTTTTCTTCTAAAAACATCTAACAGCTGTTCGATTGTGTTCCCGAATCTTCTCGAAGTTCCCCATTCCTTTGTCCTTTTGATTCTTTGACACATTCGCATTCAGAAGTTTGTTGTTTACATACCTACCTACTTGCTTGATTCACGAACAATAAAATATTTCACAGCCCGCATTGCCTTTGTTTTGATAACTTTTTATTTATATGCGATAGTTGAGCATTTTGTCTTTAGTTTATGGAGAATAAGTCGCTACGGTAGCCCGCGAAATTAAAATTTTATCGCGAACCATATTTTGTTCTACAGTAACACTGGCCGGAAAACTGAAAAAAAAAACGTAAAAAATTTGAATTTCGCGGGCTGCCCCGGCGGCGGCGCTTCCATCTAGCTTTGCTTAGTGGATTCAATATTTCGAACGTTCTGTCAAACTTGTTCTTTGCCAGGCTGCATTGGTGTTTCTGAAGAACCTTCGTTTACCTATCTTTGTACCCATAGAATAAGAGCAATATTGTAAAAGAGCTTTGTAATAATTTTGGTGTACCAACGGCGACACATCAAGCTATACATTTCCAGTATAACATGGCCTCGCTTTGTATAGATTTCTCGTACAATGACAGATCAGCTTAATTTGGTTTTTCCGAGATTGATTGGTCGTCATGTGTACAATAAAGTATATTCTATCTATCTACCTACGTCCAGGAGACCGCACGTCAGTAGTGTAACAACCAGTATAAGCTGGCCTCTTATTCTATTGAAACTCTTTAGTACGCTAGACCAGCACGAGGTCAAAGTGCTACCACCGACGCGTGGTCGCCATTACCTATTATACCTACCTATTAACTTTCTGTTTTATTATAGTTAGAGTTGTGACACATTCGTCATTGCGTTTTAATGCATAATTTATTCTTTGTGTTGTTTTATAAATTCTTTATTTTTAGTTAGGTATAGTATTAATATCAGATAGGCAGTCGCTCCTGTCGCTCCATGTAAAATACTGGTATTCAACTGCATCCGGTTAGATTGGAGGCTGACCCAAATGTCCCCAATATAGTTAGGAAAAGGAAAATAAATTGGGATTAGGGCAGTAGGAAGATGATGATGATATCCTAATCACAGCTCAAGCGTAAATCGGCAGTTTTTAAAACGTGACCTAATTCAAGATCGGTTTTATCGATATAAAAGAACCAAACGACCTATCTGCTTAATCCTCTTCCATGAATGAATTTTGGTTGCAATAAGTTGATTTAAGTAGGTTAGGTATCAATATTTTTTCCTCACTCAATAATTTCATTTAAAATCGAAAATGAATACAGAAAAACGTATTCAACCGTAGCGTCTCAAATCTCGATACCAATTTGGCTATTCCGCAAATATTTGATGAAATTGTTGATCTATTCTGCAATTTTTACTATTTTTTACTTCCGCCTTCAAATCTTAGCTGTTCTATTCTGCAATTTTTTGATTAACGCTACAAATCTTATCTGGCTATTCTGTTGTTTTTTTTATTCCTGTTTTCAATTTTCAGTCGGTTTATCTTGATAGGTACTTGCCTTCAAATCTGTGTTGTATTTTGCAAACTCCTTCAAATCCATTCTGAATTTTTTTATTCCCGCTTTTAGCTTACTGGGTCTATGATGCGGTCTCGATACCATAAACAAAAAAAAAAAAAAACAAAAAAAAAAACCAGTCTAATTCTGTAACATGGCATGTGAAACACGAAGTAGATCAAACATTGTATTTCCCATACATATTTGGTAACGTGGGAGTGGCGAGGTGCTAATGATAACAAGGATGAGGTTCGTACTGACCCTTCTACTACGCCCAAACTTATGAATGGGCTTGAGGTTGGGACCTGTTTTGAGTATATTTGGGAGGACACCGGAATTTTTTGAATGGATCGTGCGTATTTTTGGAGAAGTAATAAGTTTTGTTCCTTTTTTTCTTTCGATTTAAACAGCAATATTTTGGGATTTGTTTAAGAAAAAAAGTAATTGTACGTTTTTGTGACAAATTAGGTGAACCACAGAGTTTTGGTTAACTAAATTATGTTGCCATACCAATAAAAAAATCGGTTGTCTGTAAAGTCGGTTTACTGACGATAGTTGAACGTGACAACGTCATAAGAAAATACTGATGGAATGGTTGCATTTTTCAAAAAATGAATGTACGTTGAGCAATTGTTTTATGGAACGCCTCAGAGCGAGGTAACGCCGCATACGTCATGTTTTTTCGTGCGTGCAACCGGGTCCATCGAATTATAAGACGTTGTCACGTCAAAAATGATAATTCTTAGTGTCGCTCTCGCTTGGCCTTAATCATGGTCCTATCTTCTACAGCTTCTACTATACAGGGTGGAAGGGAGACCGACGCTAAAACGGTTACCACGTATTCAGTACATCATTCTGAATCACATAGAAATTCATCATAATTTAATAAAATACGTACGCACGACGGACGGCCAATCAAGCAGTTACAAAACCAGTTTATGCGGAGCTCTCATTGTATTGGAAATCTATACAAAGCGAGGCCAAGTTATACTGGAAATTTACAGCTTCATGTGCTGCCGTGTTTACCTACGTAATTTAAAATCAAATCAGCTGTTCCGTTTTGTCCGTGTAGGTATTGTAGTTTAGTAAGAAACAGCTGTTTTTTTTTAAATTACTGACGAAAAATTTTATATGTGGGAGGGTTTAGAATGATGTAGACACGGCGGCATTTGAAGCTGTACATTTCCAGTATAACTTGGCCTCGCTTTGTATAGATATCGTATACAATGAGAGATCCGCATAAACTGGTTTTTATAGCTTGATTGGCCGTCGCGCGTTGTGTACTGAATAGGCGTGGTAACCGTTTGACATCGGTGTGTCCCTTCTACCCTGTATAAATCTTAAGACATTTTAATTTAGATTCAGACGATCTAAAAATTTACAAAAGGAACACCATGACATCGGAGGATAAAATTCTTCGTCTTACAAACGTTACGTACTATTACAAATTCCACTGAAAATGTAAAAGAATAGTTACGAGTTACAACGTCAGAGTTCATTGTAAAACATTTTAGTTTTATTTTATTATCAACTATCTGAAGACAAGAGAAGTGGTTATAAAACGTAGCAATGAAAACTACTAGCAAAGGTATCTTTTTATTAGGAACCGCTGGGTGATATTATTTCACTAGTTTTTGCTCGCAGCTTCGCTCGCGTGGAAGAAATAATCACACGGGAACGTCCTACTATGCTAAAAAGAATCCATTATGATGGTCTATTCATATGCCAATTAGGCGTGACAAACAGACAACTCATCTTCATCATCATCATTTCAGCCGAAAGACGTCCACTGCTGGACATAGGCCTCCCCCAAATGTCGCCACATACAGACAACTCACTTGCACAATTTTAATATTAGTTAGGAAGGATTAGGATACGCTTACAGATACGTATTGTACAGACGCCAGCACATCAAACTACCCCACACTTTCAAATTTGCTCAATCAACGTTGAACCTAATGCTATAGCGATAAAGTTGAAAATCTATTAAAGAAATTTAACAGATTTTTGTAGCTTGATGTACTACCGAGTTCACTGACGAACGACTAGTTTTCAACCTTATTACTTGGGGCATAAGGATGAAAAGGGGCAGACCGTCTACTCGGTACCTTACATACAACTATTTTCTGCCGACGACACCCAATGGGACACGTGGGAATTGTAAACAATAAATGGTCAAACCATTCCCAATTTGACTAATTAATTAAGTAAATCCATCCTAATTTATATAAACTCCTAATAAACACCTTTGCCAAATTAGGTTAAAATCACTTATTTAGTCTACACTACAGTTCATTCTTTATAATAATCTTTCTAATTTTGTCTGGTTTTTTAGTCTCTGGGCCTCAATTTTTTTTTTTTAGAGCTTTGGACTTTTAGATAAGTAATTAAGTAATTATTTAAAACTAGATTAATATTATAAATTGTACAACTTTTTTATGCATGCGGAGTTTACCTATAAGTGATTGTTGCACTGTTGCAATTACAATTTTTGCATTTTACTTTTAGCATAAAACCTGTGTAAACAATTGTTGGTGAACCTTTAGTATAAATAAATAAATAAAAAAAATAAAAAATACTTTATACTTATCATATTTAATACTGTGGACTGCCTCGTTGGTCGAGTGGTCGCCAGCGCGACTGCTGAGCAAGAGGTCCTGTTTTCGATTTCCGGGTCGGCCAAAGTGTTATTGAGTTTTACGTCAGTAATTTCTCAGTAGCAGCCACGTAGTCTGGATTTGTGCCCGGTTGGTGGCAATAGGCTCGCCCCCTATTACACTGGACTTAAGCATAACAGGCGAAATGTGGGTGTACTATTAGGTACACCTCTGCCTAACGCTTCGGGGATTACAGGCGTGATAAATAAATAAATAATAATAACCATAACTTATTATTATTTATTTCAACTTCATGTACAATAGTGGTACATAGGCGGACTTAATGCCACAAGGCATGTGTGAAACGCAAGGCAAGGCAAGTTGCGGCAAGATGTGTGTGTGTGTGTGATGTGTGTGTGTGTGATGTGTGTATGCGTTTGTGTGTGTGTATGTGTGTGTGTGTGTTGTTATGTTATTAATACTTTCTATAGAGCAATTTAAATAGAATTCCCCATGACAATATTAGGCAGTGTCACGTTTCTTCCTAGTCTCCACTTCGTCTTTGTAAAGTACTTTAGCCTTAGAACGCTGCCAGGCAAGTCTACGAGACCAAATGAATATAATACCTATAAGTATAGCTATTAAGGTCTCATACACTTAAATTGTAAAGTTAATACCAAACCAGACGAGGTCAAAACGGTGAGATTGCAACCGCTCTCCCCCAGTTAAGTTTGGCTCCCTAAATTGGAAGCTTACAAAATGCCAGACGGTAATGTCAAAAATTAGGGGTTTTGAGAGTCTATTTAACGTTTCGGGCCTTGAGTACTTATTTCTGCCAGCCTCAGAGGCTGAACTACGAGATGCCATAATAAAAAAAAAAAAAAAAAATACCTACTTATTTCTAAACGCTGACACAAGGCCCTAATATTGCGTAGGTAACTACTTGGGTATGTGGTCAGGTTTTTCTGGCCAGCACGTCAGTTTTTATAAGTATAATAATTAGGGTTCCAAATTTAAACGCTGTTTTTATAGTTGATACACTTTTTTATTTTTAATATTTCGTTGATAGCTTTTTGTTTGTAACTTTTGTTTTTGCTTGTCCATTCTCTCAGACTTTTTATTTGTTTTTTAGGGTTCCTTACCACAAAAGGAAAAAACGGAACTCCTTATAGGATCACTCGCGTGTCTGTCTGTCCGTCTGTCACAGCCAATTTACTCCGAAACTACTGGATCGATTGAGTTTAAATTTGGCACACATAGGCATGTCAGTCGGTGACCCAAAGACGGAGTGTGACGTAAATTAATGAATTTTAAACATGGGGACCACTTTGGGGGGTAAATTAGAAAATGAAAAAAAAAAAAGATTTGCAAACTAAAAATACAAAAAATAGTTCTTTGCTTACAGATTTCAGGAAAACCTATAAGAAAGCTTTAACAACAAATTAAAAAAAAATTAAAGTGGGCACGCCTACTCTGGTACGGAACCCATCATGGGCGAGTCCGACTCGCACTTGACCGGTTTTTTTTTTTGTAAAGTCTTGCTATAAAACCTCATCACCATGCTAAAATATTTGCCGGAATTCTGAATCTGAAGTAACTTAGACCGCTCAGTTACTTAAAATCTTAGATTTTGTAATTGTAATTAACTACTCAGTATTCTTATAAATCTTTGGAGTAGAAATTAAAATAATAGAAGTCTTCTAATTACTTTTCGGGAGATAAATCTCTTTGGATTAAAATCTGGTGAGATTTATTCCAAAATATTCTTAATTATTTCCTGAGGAAGTATAAAAAGACAGAATACAGTGGACTATCATTTCGGTATCTTTAAAGAGTTTATTGAGGAAACCGATCATTAAGGTAGGTGTCGACTTAATAACCTGTCACCGGTCATTGCAAAGTCTTAGAGCTTGTTCAGACACGGCGGGACCCGCGCGATTTCAGAATCGCATGGAAATCGCGAGTGTCTTATTTGTATGAGTTATTAAGTAATCGTTCAGACATAACCGCGCGGTAAATCAAGCCGCGACGTATGTCTGAACACAGTCTTAAAGTCGAAATTACAACACGTTTTTATACAGGGTGTTTTTTTAAACGTTAGCAATACTTTAGGGGCGTGTAGTATTCATGAAAATAAACAACTTTTACTATGGGAGCGACCATGAAATCGTGAAAAAAATATCAGGTGCTCCACACATTATTGGTCGCGTAACTCGAAAAAATATAGGCAACAGCAGATTTTTTAAATCATATTTCATAGTTAGCCCCATAGTAAGAGGTGCTCATATTTATGAGTACTTCACTCCCTTAAAGTATTGCCCACGTTTTACCAAACACCCTGTATTGTTGCTGCATTCATTGACAACATTTACGCCTGGCTTATCCGGTAGAACAAAAAAGCTTGTTGCCATAACTGGTAGATTTTTTTTAAATGATCAAAAGAAAATACTAAAAGACAGCAGCCCTTCTTTTAATAGTCTGAAAGAAGGACTGCCTCGTTGGTCTAGTGGTGACAAGCACGACTGCTGAACATGAGGTCCTGGGTTCGATTCCCGGGTCGGGCAAAGTGTTATTGGGTTTTTGCAGCAGAATATCTCAGAATTAGCGCCCAGTTGATGGCAATAGGCTCGCCCCCTATTAAATGGGACTCAAACATAACTGGCGAAATGTGGGTGTACTATTAGGTACAACTCTGCCTAACTCTTCGGGAATTACAGGCGTGATGTTATGTGTAAAAGAAAGAACGAACTATAAATGTTTAATTTTGGAAAAAGGTTAGACCAAATTGAGATCAGATGTTCGCAATATTCTTCGTTACGGTTACAGCCCAAGAATGTAATTTTGGTAAACATATTGGCGGTACGCTCGGCCCATCTTTAGCAGTAATTTTCAGGTCACCTTTATCTAACCTTTCTGGAATCACAGACGATTTAGTTATTTTAATATACAGGGTGTAATCAGACCTTTCACACAGCCGTCAACCAAGCATTCTGTACATCAAACAAAGTAACTTTGCGCAAAAATTATTGCTGTGAATCGACTTTTTTTTTAGGGTGAAAAATCACGTGATGCGGTAGGACTCGAAGGAAAGCACTCAAAGCATTGTGCTGATGGATGGATTGAATAGTACGGGGGTCGTGGAGATGCGTAAAGTAAAAATCTTACATTAAAAACATGTATTTAAAAAAAAGCTTGTGAAAAAGTTGGAACTTTGACCCCCAATATCTCCGTAACTAGAAGGTTCCCAGGTATGGTCTAGAACAAAAAAAATATCGCAAAGACGGGGAGAACAAATGCCTTTCGGATATGTTAAGGGTCTATTTACACCCTTTAGACATACCGTTGGGGATAGTGCAAATCCGCGGAAGTAGCATTTGATAATTCCGCGTATCTGACAATTAATGTAGCCAATTTCAATTACGCATTGTCGTAGCGACTAAATTAATGCATTTAATAGATTTCTATTGTTAACAATAAATAGAACACATGAATTGTTACTATTCATATAAAAATGAGGTCAAAAATCGTTGAAATAAAAAATAAATAAAACTTATAACCTGCCACTGTAAGCCTAAACGTAGTGCAGATAGGTACGCGCATTTTACGTATGGTAGATTCGCGGATTTGCATTTTTTATTTATTTAACACTTCAAGCACAAAAGTACAGAGGCGGACTTAACGCCATAGGCATTTTCTACCATTCAACTTCTGGGTGATGCAGAGACAAACAGCGGTAGGTGTATATCTGAAAATAATTTACTATTAAATTAATTTATTACTTATTTCTTTTTTTATTTAATTTACTATCCCCGACGATACACTTCATTAATTACTTGCGACATTTTAGCAGGCTAAGCATCTGCTGACTTGGGCATACATTACTCAGTGAACTCAGAATTCATAAATTTTAATTCAGTTCTAATGTGTCTCACATTACTGCCAATGACTCATACAAAAAATGTTTATTTCATAACATCTTGTATGTTACATGTCGTGACTTGTTCAGACAAGTCGTGAACTTGACTTATCTCAAACATTTGTCCCGTCTATTAGATTGTATGGATTGTAGTAATTACTTTAATTAACCGTTGACAAAAGTGTGAAGTGATATTAATGATGGAGATGATGAAGCGTGTGAATATGTGATGTGAAGTTGTGACATGTTTGTAAATTGTGTCGTTAATCGTTTTAATTCAAGGGATTGTGTTACTTCATTCATCATCATCTGCCTAGCCTTTTCCCAACTATGTTGGGGTCGGCTTCCAGTCTAACCGGATGCAGCTGAATACCAGTATTTTACATGGAGCGACTGCCTATCTGCCCTCCACAACCCAGTAGTGGGTAATACGATACCCTTTGGTAAGACTGGTTGTCAGACTTTTTGGTCCACTGACTACCTGTAACGACTGTCAAAGATCTACAAATGTCAGCCGGGACCAACGGCTTAACGTGCTTTCCGAGGCACGGAGGAAACGGTATGTAATGGGTGGTCACCCACCCACAGACCAACCTAGGCAAGCACGGCTTAACCTAAAGATCGATCCGAGCGGAATGGCTGTTATTATTTAGCCATGAGCTCCTGTGGATTGTGTTACTTCATTCATTGATGGAAATTTTACGAACCCAGGCATGAGAAAGACAATAAGAAACGTGATGTTAATAAAGGACATCGATTTGATCTGAAAAAAAACAAAGACTTGCGAAGTCCTAATCGGGTATCCGGAGCTAAATTTGACAAGGCCGATGACTTGAGTTCTTGACCCGACCAACTAGAATTTAATAAAAATAGTTTGGATGAGCTTTGGCAACTTTACAATTGGGATTTCCTTGTACAGACACCAGCAAATAAAGCTACTACAATCTGTCTTTCTTTAATAGATTTTAAAGTTTATAGCTAAAGCATAAGGTTCAAGGTTGATTGGGAAAATTAGGCAGTTTCGGCTAGATGATGTGCTGTCGTCTGTACCAAAGAATCCATTAAGCAATACGCAGCCCTATAAATTGTTGCTCTACTTTATCTAAGGCATCGTCTCTGGGCATTAAACGACCCATTTCCCAGCTCTAAAGAACCGCTCGCAAGTTAAGATAAGCACTTGTCACATTCTGTAGCTTAATAGTTGTCCATAAAGCCATGGAAATATTACTTACATTGATTTAAAGTCAGAAGTCGTTGACAGCTAAGAATCTCGTTTATTTAATGTGTCCAGTTTCGGAATTATTCGAACCAATTACTTGTTTTGTACGTGTTTAATCTTATTCCGAGGAAGTCACTGATTAACAGGTTTTTTCTTTATGAGTGGTCGCCTCTGAATCACTTTACTTACTGAACTTAAAATAAACTAATTTGGGCTCTGTTTGTTTATTGATTTTTGGTCTAATGCTACCAGTGTATATGCCAGACTGGTTTAGTGTTTTTAGTTTTATCAGATAAATGAATTAATTAAACTTTCTTCTTATATAATACGAGGCCTTGAACTTGTTTGTGTCACGAATCGTGAAATGGCTCGGAAAATTATTCTGTTATTTGAAAACTTATTTTCTCTTACAAATTGGTCATAACAAGTATAACAACCGAGGATTTTGTTGTAATCAGTACTGTTGTTGTTTTCGTTCACTTCAATGCTATTATTACGGTTATAATCTGTTGATTCATTGCGAATCCGAGCAAAATCGGTGCATGCAAATGTGACCCTTATTAGATGACGTTAGAAATGCTAATAAATGATCAACCTGTCCTCTTTTCTGTACGATATTTGTACCTACTAAGTACTAACAGCTAATAGCGTGAAATCAGAGGATCCATTAATCACCCTCAGTTCGAACCTAGACTTAAGCTTGTTTTCTAAAACACATGTACATAATTTAGAATTAGATTTATCACCTGTGAAAGGAAGGGAATCGCGTGGAAGCCCACTCGTTAGTAATATTCTAAAAGTGCGTAATACTCTGAGAACTGGAACGCCAGCTGCTATATTAGGCATAAATTACAGACGTAAACCCAATCACCGTGTAGATTGACATCGATTTGTCTCTGGTTACCACGCAAGGGCAATAGACAACGAAATTCTCCTTTTTCTTTAGCTTCCGCGAAAATAATTCGTCACTGACACATTTCGGAATTCGATTTTGGGATGTTTGAAATATTCTCAGTTATAAATATAAATATATTATCTATATTTGTAAATATAAATGATAAAATAAAATCAATAATATTTCTTTTACAGATCACCATCATTGACACTGTGTAGCCGTTTCATTCTGTACTCAGACTACAATTCTCATTGAAATTGATATTAAACGTATTGAACTGTAATTTACTGCATCCGTATATCCAACGGTTTCTTTTTTCGAAGCCGATAATTTTAAGATCGAGTAAACGGTTTTATGTTCATAAAGAATTGAACAAAAATATGGACTGCTTACACGTAATGACCCCTTGTGGAGTCTTCAACGGATATCCTTTACATATATTCAAGTGTTTTAGAGAAAATAAAAAAGCGACCAATGCTAATATCGGCTACCGTTTACGCGTTTCTTTCTTCGTGTTTTGCCCCAAAGGTGTTTGCGTGCCGAAAATTATTTGGAGAAATATTAAGAGAAGAGTAAGATTTTATGATAATGAGGCGATTTGTTATGTAAATTGTACCTTGATGCTCGTTTTCGTGGAAGCAGTGGATCGGAATTAAGGTAAATGGTTTGGAGTGTGCTGTCCAAATTTAAAATCGGAAGTCTGCAAAACGCAGGAAGCAAAAGAAGTGTGGATAGCTACCGGTGTTGCTTCCTCCTTGTTAAATTTGGAATGTGAAACACTTCAACTTCACTTAGAGGGCAGGCAAATTTCAATTTGCGATACATATTATAAAACTTTTTTGCAGAATCATATTTTGAGCCGATCCCCGAAGCCTACTTAGCAACGAAACACATTTCGACTTCAACTCCAGAACTTATTGAAACAAACTACGAAATCAATATTCAAACAAAACAGGCCTCGTTATTAAAGGCATCAGAATTTGAAGGCTCTTTTTTGCTCTCAATGACTACCTTGGGAGCTCAGCCGCTGGCGGGTTAACCGCTGGTCAAATCACCGTTGATGATGAATGATTACTGAGATTTCATTTAATGATGGACTCGGACACCGGCTTCCAACTGACAGCATAAAAAGACAGCCTCAAATTGTCCGAACGGTTTTTTACACACTTTGTACTTTGTAATGAAATGTGTAATATTTCTTTGTAGAAGATGATGGATGGTCCTATTACAATATATTGAAGGTACGCTTTAGTTTTGATCGGTTCAATTTAGTAAATAGGTGGATGCTACTAGATTGATTGATTTTTGGGGTCTCGTAGACGCAACGCAATATTGTATTAAATATTTTTGGCATAAAGGCAATGTTGTATTAAATATTCGATATTTTGAACACATCTTTTGATGTAACCATCTTTTTCTCCCCAAAATTTGATATTTTCTTTAAAGTTAATCAGATTCTCAGAAGCACCTCGATCGTTTTATCCCTTTTCAAGAAAACTTCTCATTTGTGTAATCCAGATTCGAACCATATTTCACTGAACACCAAAACCCGTTCCGTCCAAAATCCTTTAATAACTTATTCAGTAACTTTATACCCTACACAAACCTGATGGTGTACCATATCAAATTCATATTCAAGACAAGTCGTAGGTAATCCTAAACTCGTAATAAGGAAGAAAACTGATTATAGATTCCTTGCTTCTCTCCTTAGGTAAGCTTATGCAAATAAAATGATACCAGGAGGTGTATTCGGAATATGGTTGCCGATATTAAAGTTGGGTTTGTGGATCAACTTTATGAAGCAGTCTTGTCAGGTATCAAGTTGTGTGAACTTCGGAGTAATTGAGAATCTTGTTGGTTATTTTCAATGTTGGTTTCGGTACGTTTTACATGTTTTTAAGATCTGTTTGGAATGGGGATCCCGTCTATGTAAATTAGTCGGCACAAGAGTGTACTGTTCTCGTTGCTTGCTAATCGGCTTACCGACCTTGATATTTTCTTGGCAAATTGGAGGCTGGCATATGCTCTAATTATTCTGTTCCTAAAAATTCTTTATATCTTCAAGTCCTGGTCTCAAAAGTGAAGACCATTCTTAACGGGCTTTCAGAGGCACGGCGACAACATTCCATATTTTTTAAAAACCTATAAGGTAGTTTTACAAAAAAGCTTGTCCCTTATAAACACATCGTTTAAATTATGTAAATGCACCATATTTATGTTAATTCAGTTCTTCTCGATCATCAAGGTGTACCCGAACATGATCCCGACATTGTGTGTGATTAGGACTCTCATTGTTCAATACCGAATTGTATTGTTTGATGTTTCATCCTCCATCATATTTTGATTATGCATGACTGATGAAAAAACAATAGGGTATATCTCAGCACTTTGTATGATGAAATGTCTTTTTGTTTGTCTGTTCGTTAATACTTTTTGATTATTGGGTCATGTTTGATTTATTCACCGGATGTTGGAATAAATGTTGTTATTAAGGGACGCTGACCCAGGTCTTAAAAGTCCTTGGTAAAGGTCGGGTCGGGTAGTTAGAGGCCCGAAGGACTGACAATCATACTCTCTCTGGGTGTTTCTACCCAACGGCCCAGATCGGTCGCAAGTCCCAAGGACCCGCTGTTAGATTGACAGCGGGAAACCTGCTTAGGGCTCACAGTAGGTATTCACCTCCCTGTCTACACCCAACACCGGATACACATCCCCGAGCTCAAGGGAGGGTCCTATTTGGGAACTGTCTGCTTGAGGAGTTCACGTGTAACGTGTCTCCTCGGGACCAAGGTAACAGCTTTAGTCCTCCCCTCTAGTAACTGGGTTGTGGAGGTCAGATAGGCAATCACTGCATGTAAAATACTGGTGTTCAGCTGCATCCTGTTAGACTGGAAGCAAACGCAAACATAGTTGGGAAAGGGCCAAGCATATGGTGAAGTTCCATGTGAGTTTGGGAGGACACTGACCGAGGTCTTAAATGTCCTTGGGAAAGGTCGGGTCGCGCACTCATGAGCATGATACCTATCTTAGAATGTGCAAGAATGTCTTTGTATTTGCATATACATAAGTAGTTGCTTCTCATAGTCACGTTAACTAGAAATAGGTCGTTGGTCCATACTTATTAGATTTTTATTTAGATGCGAGTCGGCTAGACTTGTCTTAATTACCGCATTGTCTGCATTGTCTGTGTGTCTATTTGCTTTGTATTGTTTAAAAGTTTCTGTTTAGCTGATATTATTTAGTCTAGTACATAGTTCACTGAGGGTATGCTACTTTTCAACCTTATGCCCTGAGTAATAAGGATGAAAAGTGGTCGTCAGTAAACTCGGTAGTACAGACGCCAGCACATCAAGTTACCCGTAACTGTCAAGTTATCCCAATCAACCTTGAACCTAATGCTTTTGCGATAAAGTTGAAAATCTATTAAAGGAATTTGACAGATTGTTGTAGCCTTATGTGTCTGTCTGTACATTATATTGCTTCAGGATGTTATGTCTAATCATTTGACAAAAGACGAACGAGAGTGTCTCCGAAATTATTCTCTCTCTCGCTCTAAACACATAGCCGTTTTTTTACCATCAAATGACAAAGCTTCCTCCTTTAAATTAAAGCGAACGATGTTAAATAGGACTATAAAACTAATAGCGCTAATTCAGCTCTTAAATCCATAATTTATAAATCCAAAAAGTATTAAATCACTTTTCGAGTTAGGAACGCGGCCGTGGGCGAATGAATGGTGCGCAGGATTTGGTTGACTGATCTGTCACTGGACAAGTTATGATGTAACATTATGTTGGGAACTAGACAGGTTATGTGAGGCATTTCTACATAACCGTCTATTTCTTGTTTTACTGCAGATTTATTGCAATACGGCTGTTAATGTTATGTTATTTCGCAAAATAGTGTTATGTGTTCCAGGTATTGCGCAGAAATGACGTCTTTAACCTTAAGTGTAAGAACTAAAATCTTGTTTTGCATTGTTTAAATTTTGGAGCGAAAACTATAATCCCCTTAATAGGTAATGCTTGACTCAGTTCTTCGTTTAGAAGCCTATTACTATAAAAGGTCGGCGTGCCAAGCCGAATGAAATTAATTCCGAAATCTAATTTGGTTGGGAACTCTTAAGACAAATGAAATTACCGGCTGATATCGTCGAACCGCAAAACCACTTAACGATCTGTCAAAAAGATTCGCGATCCGACATGAATGAGGGCGATTGTCAAAAAACTTATCCAAATTCAAAATCAGGTCCATTGTACGTATAGTCGCCATTCACTGGTTCTCATCAAAAACTTGCAACACAGCAGACAGGTGTGTTCCCGTCGTGCCCCTTTTTTTTTCAACGTCCGTTCCCGTATGAAGCTCCTCGAACAAAGGCGTCACTACAACAAAAAACAACAGAGCAATTGCGATCTTAACTTTCGAAGTTTAAAGTTGAAATTCTTCTGAAACCAACCTTGAAGCTGTACAAGAGTTACAATGAATGGATCGTTTCCCTTACAATGCGCTGCAACGGTTAAAATTTCGTGGTCAACGGAAAATCTGATTTAAACCAACCAAGTAAGATCTAAATTAAGTTGCGTAATGTAAGAGTATCGCGTATCCTCCATAATTGTGTTATTTTTAATTTATTTTGGGATTCTCCAAATCAGGGCCCTTATTTCGGTTATTGTTATTCAAGGGGTTAATCAAATCGTATGAAATGCCCCTGTTAGGCTACTATTATTATTTTTAAGTAACGGGTCGACAACCTTAACATTTCCATTAAAAAAAATAGGGCAATAGAGGTTGGTGAAAAATAGACTTTAGTTGATACAGGTTAAGACGCTTTCGTCACAATAATATGGTCGAAGAACTACGAATCTAGAATACACTGCAAGCAATAGAAAGCGTGTCATCTCAAACCACTGTATGCAATAGTGTGAATAATAACAGTAACAAAAGAACGAAGATTATCAACAGCACAGCGATCTCAAGATTTCCAACGATTCGTGTTTTCACGGCGAAATCCGTTAACGATATCAATTTCTATGCTTCACACACGGTAATTAATTAGTATCTTCCGCGTGATTGGAAGATTCTCACGATTCAAGGTAAAAGCCGCTTTGTTAGATCCAGTACTTGACATATTAATTTATTTTGATACAAACGTAGATACACATACTCCAACAGAAGCAGATAATGATGGAACATCATACAATACCATGTTCAATAATTGAGTTCGGAACGCTTGTTTAATAACCAAACATACAGCTAACGTTATGTCTGGTATATTTTGATCGAACAATATTTGGACTTGATGAAATCTTTAATGATGTACCGGATGAGAAAGTTAATTAGGCTGAATTTCCTAAGAAAATTTCCAATTATGAACTGTTGAGGCAATCACCTGCCGAATTGACAGACAAGGCTACTTCATTAACTATTGGAAAGATGAGAGTCTTAAACAAGTTTTTGAAATAATCGTCTCCACTAAATTATTTTCGAGCTCTAACTTTAGTATCAAATACAAATTGTAGAGAGCATTGAATTATGAAACTATCATGAACGTGGGATGATCATTCGGCATTTGCATTAGTTATGCGAACAAAAAAGAAAGGATATGAAGCCTCGTGGCCGAAAGATGAATATCGCATGAGTCAAATAAAAACCAGTCATTGATTCACAAAAGTAAAATGTAACTGCTTTAAGATAATAAAAAATAAGTGATGTTATGACACTTACTGGAAATGTAGATGGACTGGGAATGTATAAGTCTTCGGGCCTTCCTATTATAAAACGTATAAACAATCTCGCAGCCAGTCCAATGTTTACGATCGCGCCAAGAGATTGACGATGTCTACCTACTTACAACACTTCTCCACATCTATATTTTCCTAGTACCTAAGGCGGATAATTAGTTATCCACCGTCTCGGACATGTAGAAGCTAAGAGCAAAAACGTATGATTTTTTTGTGCGTCTGACTGTTAAAAATTAAGTGTAGTTTCGTATATGAAATATGGCCAATTATATTCAAATGCTAATGAATGCTTTAGACGTACATTTTAATTGAAAATGCGATATACGGTTTGCAATATTTTGAGATGTTGTATTTTGTTTAAGTTTTACCTCGGGTCTCCAGGGATGAATCTTAGATTAAGCAAATAAGTGTGTTCCGTATAATCAAAATTTGGGCCGCTTTGAGGAAATTCCCTTTTGGTTCGAACAAATATCACACCGTTATAAATCATGCCTTTGGATGTGCCCGGGTACCTCTTGATGGTGCCACTTCCTCTAGTATTGTTCTTGAAAGGGTTGAGTGTATTTGTTATAAAATATAAGCGTCATTGTCATCTGAAGTGGTTGGTTACCTCATTATTTATAGGCCCTTCAGAACCTTTCCCACAATATATAAATACAAGTGAATGATCAACTGTTGGCTGAACTAGGTACGTCTTCAGACTCGAGGTTAGTTTCATGTAATTCACACAAAGTTATTAACCATTTATCTTGATTCAGCTCTAGTTTTTCTACGATGTGTTGTTGAGATTGTAGCAAAAATATTATTAGTCTTTGTTCTATATTCCCAACGCCTTTATAATTCGCAGGTTTTTCCATAGTTTAATTTATTCGTGTACATCGTACAGTTCATAACCTTTCATACTTTTCACTGTTAATAAGACTTGTTATTCTACAAAATAAACATCTCGAAGTATTTGAAACGATGAAAAATCTGTACAGCATTCAGTCTCACCTGCCCATTAACCCTTTGAATAATTTCTGTGATGCGCTAAACGATTTACGATAGCGTAGCATGCCGAATTGAAAACAAGGCCGTCTTGGAAGACTGGCGTGCTCTGAATAGTATTAATTACGGAATCATTGTGGCCATTTTGCTACGGAACCTCCGTGCCGGCCGTTAACGGTACGGCGTGAACGAAGAGAGGGATTAGAAGCATGCGCCAGAGCAGCTGCCGGCCTGCCGCACGCACGGACTACTTACTTCGTAAAATCGATCAATAAAACCTCTTTTTACAAGTGTCATCGCCTTCGGAACATGGCTCTTGACAATGTGCTCGTGACCATTGCTTAGCAAATTAATCTTTTGCGCATTCGGAAGTCTGTCGGTTAAGTTTTTTAAAAGAATCTTATACGTGCTTCGGGAATTAGTTTTGACGATTGTTGCTTTAGAATTCGGCGGAATTTAGCCTAGTTTTTTGTTGATATTTTCGGAAGATGCGGTTATTGACATAGGCAAGGACTGCGCAGGCGCCTATAAAGGAACTTTGTGGAAAAAACTAAATGACAACAACAAGTAAATTGGTTAGAAAATACAAAAAAAGATGGATGGATTGTGTGAAGAATGATATGAAAGAGAAAGGAGTAAATGATGCCGTGACGTCCGACAGGGGAGAATGGAAGAAGAAAATGTGTTGCGCCGACCCCAAGTAGAATGGGACAAGCGCTGGAAGATGATGATGGTTGGAAAGTACAGCTGTGAAATATCTAATCTTAAATCCTGGGCAGCCTAGGAGAATATAATGACCTTACAGTATCTCATTACTGTAAGGACATATAAATCTTTGTCATAGCCTAGATTGTATATCAGATACTTTCATCCTGAACTCTCGAACCGTATTATTCCAACTTTCTCGACAATCCTTCATGTTTGAAATTCCTGTTACTCGGACAAAAGTATGGCGTTGATGTTTTTGTCTGTGCCAGTTATCTTATGCTCAGTGGCCGGTGGAATGTTCACGGTCCGTGGCTTCTTTCGAAACAGTCTTGGGAGTGCTAGTGCAAATGTTTTTATATGGATATGGTTAAATGGATTTGCGCCGGCGTCGACGTGTTTGATCGTCTGATTCCGATCCAATTTTGCTTACAGCCTTTTTAAATCCGCACCTTGTCTCACAAATGTTTGGAGAAGAAAGTGGAACACCTGTTTGTGAATTTACTAGCTGAGTGTGATTAGCATGTGTGTTCGAAATGAGTCAAGATGTATACTTTTTGGATATCCGTTTCGAATTTTTGTGTGGTTTATCTGGAGATGGACAATAAAGGAGATGTTTCAAATTGGGCCCAGTATGTGTACAGTACCTCGAAAAATCGAGAAAAATCCGTGGAATTCGGGAAAAATACAGATAAATAGCTTAAATGCATACTTTACTTGTAATCATTTCATATTTTTAACAATTATTTTTATCGACTTTCAACATGGCGTCTCACCAATTTAGGTACTCTATGGTTAAAAAACATTGACAGTAAACCATAGATCAATCATTGATCATAGATCGTGAACTGTCTACTGTCACTGCAGTTGCTTTCGTTGTCGATCGTGTTTTAATGTTCGGTTTGTTTGAATTTCTTGAGTTATTTTTAACAATCTCGCTTTAGTTTTTTTTATTTGACTTAAATGACTAACGTCGTGATTCTCTTTTACAATGTAATATGACAGAAATAAACATGTCGAACGTCAATAATCAATCAACATGAGAGCTTACCGCCATGACATTTGTTGTGTGTTGCAATTTCAAGTGTATGTTCTTGTGCTTTACTACCAAACAAAGCCAACTTAAAGTAACTGGATAGTTGAAAATTGTTTTATGTGTGTTTCCCCATTTTTGAGTATAGTGTACAAAGACCTGGCCGGGGCTCCATACAATTTGAAACATCTCCTTTTATCGCAATAGGGATGTTTCCTGTGTAAAAAAAATATGATTCTATTTAGTCCGTCAGTTAGATTATCGAAAAATATTGGATACTTATTTTTTGTTTTATCAAATCAATAAAAAATGACTAAGATAAAACGCATCAAATATTATGAGTGGGGCCCTGTGACGTCACTTTTCGATAAAAAGTCAGGACACTTTACTTGCAAGTATGACGTCACACGAGTTTTCGACGCACTGTATCGTCTTCATTTTCAGTTTTCGTGAAAAAGAAAAAATACGTGTCCAATTTTTTGGAAATCTATCTGACGGACTAATAAGATTTTTTCAGGAAACATCCCTATTCTACCAAACAGTTCTCATTCCGAATTCAAAAGAGTTCGCAATCTTATAACATTGTCTTTTTCGGTTAGTCCTGTCTTCAAGAATGTCAGGTCGTGATAGTGCAGGTGTAGGGGCGTTGCTCCCTTCACGGTGCTCGTGCTCACTTCGGGGGCATTCGGTCGCACCCGTGACTCTCGAATTAAATATGAGCTTGCGATTGGTTGTCATTATCGACGACTCATTCAATATAATTTGGAAGCTCTTTTCAAGTTTCTGAATGAAACATGTGTTTATAAATCGTACGCAGTCAAGGCCGGAGAAAGGTTTACTACTGTCATTCATATTTATGTTCCTAGGTACGTTTCTATTATATTATTTCCGGAATGAAAAGGGATGTTCAACGGAGCATAATCGTAATTCTAAACTCTATTATCCCGAATAGTAAACGCAATTTAGAATAATTTTAGTCATCAATTATTTATGATATGCCAGAATATCTAAGCAAGTGCTTTAACTATTTAATTGAAAATGAAGTGGCTTAGAATTCCCGATCAATGTTGAACCTTAGCGTAATGGTTTTGAAGGCTAATCTATCGCAATTTCCATTGTTCGTCGTTTTCTCACCGTCTCATTATTCTCGTGTATAATTACGCTTCTGTTACTTGAGCTTTTAAGCGAATACCCATTGTATCCTAAGTTTCCGCGGTGTCAGCGGCAGAGATGGTGTAATTTTGTATTTATCGTCCAGTTCTGGCGATTTCATTAGTACTTTGTCATATTTAAACAATGTATGAAGCTCTTATTACTTTTAAACGAAAACGAAGTTGTGGTACTTGTGTTGTATTGTATGTAATCATCATCATCATCAGCCTGTAGAAGTCCACTGCTGGCAAAGACCTCAATCGCACGGCATTCAACTCGATTTTCAGCAACTCTCATCCAGTTGCTACCAGCCACCCTGCGAAGATCGTCACTCCACCGAGCCTGAGGGCGTCCCACCTATTGCATGTAACATTAAGATGAAATTCTGAACCATTGGCAAACCTTTGTGGTTCCGTGGTTATACAGGGCGTGGTTTTAGGGGTGAAATATCGTTTTACGGTAGGACTCGATGGGAAGCACTCAAAGCATTGTGCTGATGGATGGATTGAATAGTACGGGGGTCGTGGAGGTGTGTAAAGTAAAAATCTTACATTAAAAACATGTATTTAAAAAAAAAACTTGTGAAAAAGTTGGAACTTTGACCCCCAATATCTCCGTAACTAGAAGGTTCCCAGGTATGGTCTAGCTAGAACAAAAAAATGATCGCGATGACGGGGAGAACAAGTGCCTTTCGGATATGTTAAGTGTCTATTTACACCCTTTATTCAGAAGATTGAATGATCATTAGAGTTCGTCCTATACCAAAAGGAAACACTCCAAGACTCCTTGGGAACAATACCAAGTTCAAATCTAGATCGAAAAGATTCCAATCCATTATAGGATTATCTTGAAATCTGACCCCAGAATCCCCTGATATTTTCCTCAAACGACTTAAATTAGTTGAACTTCTAAATACCTTTTCGCAGCAACCTTTTCATTGGTTGACATTATCCAACTAGGTCAAGTCTATAATATCACGAATAGTTTACACAATTTATATTATTCCAGACATCTCTAACTTCGCAACAATTTCCAAGCTTTTGAGATTAGTTTTGTTTATCTGTAATTAGCTTTTTGCCCGCAGCTTCGCTCGCGTTACACTGATTTTTTTATGTTGTGTGCCTTGTAGCATGTGTCAAATATACCTATTTCCTTTCTTTTTTCTTTATATTTCGATTGCCGGGTTGTATGGGTTGTCCCAGCAGGAATTTGTCAGTAGCAGCCACGGATTCTGGATTTGCGCCCCGTTGACGGCAATAGGCTCGCCTCCTATTACATTGTATTACAGGTAAACCTCCGCATATCCCCTCGTGGAAAACAGGCGTGATGTTATGCTATTTTATGTTCAAAGCATATGCTGCACTGCACTTGGGATCTCACTTGAACGTAAACAAATTTATACAAACACGACCTAAATATGCATTTCAAACGTCTCAAGAGAATTCTTCAAGCGAAGTATTCTTCTTTGAAGTTTCTATATGCGAGCTTCTCATTACCTTTGCTCGTCTTCGTAATACCTCATACTTATGCATCTCAGCTGCTTATATCCGAACTATATGCTAGATTGGTTCCGTTCCTTTGTTGCGAGAAGTTCTCAAAGTTGAAATGCAGAGTTCTGCACTTCGTTTATTTGCAATTGAGTGCTTTTATCTGGGAGAGTATGTCTTTGTGCTTGCTTCTAGTTTGATACAACTTGATATAACTATACAGGGTGGTAGTAACATCGACGTACAAACAATTACCACGTATTCAGTTCATCATTAAATGTACCCCCCCCATAGAAATTATTCATCGGTAATATTAATTCGCCCTGTGTAAAAATCATGAACAAAAATATATTCACACAGAACTCTTAATCAGTCTAATCTCAAATACAATTTACAATTTAAATTTATACTGTCACTTACGGGATATCTTCCGTGATTGTTCATTATTTTGAGCTCCCGATATTTCGGCGCTTTAGTTGTAAACCGTGAAAGCTTAAAACAGTGTTTGAGTTTACAATTTTGTGTTTAACTGTCTAGTTCATTGTCGTTTAGGTTATGATCAATAAGAACATTTATCATCTAGGAGTTTCTCTTAAGCACAATTCTCAGTACTTCTTCAGACTAACTTAATCCTAGGCGAAAATCAAACGGAAATTAACGAAGAACTTTCAGGCTTGAAGTATCTTCAACTTCAAGTAATTCATATTTCATTACGTTGCCTTTAGTAATAAAGACGTCTGCCTCTGATATACAGGGTGTAAAAGAAAGGGATATATATGCAAGGATATGCTGCAGACCATCAAACTGAATAACTTTCTCCTTGGGTCCATTATCATAAATGGGAAAAAAATATCAGCTGTCCCATACATTTGGGTCGAGTATGTATTGAAATTTTGTAAAGAACAGCTGATCATTTCTTCGTATTTACGATAATGGATGGAGAAAGTTATTCAGTTTGATGGTCTGTAGCATATCCTTTCATATGACTATACCCTTTCTGTTACACCCTGTATATTCTACCACTGAACTGTTAGCCTGCGTCATCCCACTGCTGGGCAAAGGCCTCTCCGAGTTGTTTCCAGTTGTTTCGATCCAGGGCTTATGTGGGCCACTGGTCGTTGGTTTTGTCCACCTCGTCCCGTCTCGCCATCTTCTACGAGTTCTGCCGCGACGCCTTCAGGCTGTGTCAGGGCTCCAGAAAGGTGTATCTAACTGTCACAAAAAAACAAACAATCGTATTCATCTTTATGGCTCTATAGAGTCCTATCAAATGGAAGTTTACGAGTCTGTTTTACCATAACCAATTCACAATCGGTTTGTGTCTATTAAATAAATCTGCAGCTCGAATTAAAAATTAGCTCCGTTCATCATGGCCGTGAGAGCGTGTTTTTTTATCATTTTTTTCAATATTGATATTGATTGCATTTGAAGTAACGGTGTGGTGTTTGTTCTCTCACGGGTATTCAAATTTAGGTACTATAGGTGTTTCTATTCACACTAGAATCTAGACACATAAGGAGAAGTAATCAAATATTTAACTTTTTGAACGCTTTAGCCACATACACGCGACAAGCAAGCGCGTGCCCTGTACGCCAAACGACACAAATATGTGACAAAATGGTAGGTGAAATTGTGGGTTGGCGTGGAGGGCACGCGTGTGCGTTTATGCTCTGGCGTTTAAAAGGTTAACGGTTAAAACAGTGCAGCCTCATAATGAATCCAGGTAGCCTGATGGTACTGCTAAATCAGTAATCACCCAAGCCTCTCCCATCTCACAAGCATTACCAAAACAAACGGTCTCCAGCTTCTATGAATCGGAATCCATCGACCAGTTGGTATAACATAATCGGCCTAAATTGTTTCCACTGCTGGGACACACATACCTCTTATGTATGAGAAGGAGAGGTCTAAAATCCAACACGCTGGTGGCCCAGTGCGGGTTAAAAGATGACACAAGTTTTCGAATTTTTGGTTCTAGGTCATAGAACCAAAAATTCGAAAACTTGTGTCATCGGAAAACATCGTAAGGAAACAACATGCATGTCCTAGTTTTGAATCAGTTGGTATAATTACCACGAATTCAATTATCTAAAAGTTCCCACATAGCACGTAAATGTATTTAAGCGCTCTCGTTCCATTTAGAACACGAGCAACATTAATCAAGAGAGCTTACCGTGCTCCTGAGGGATCTGGTGTTAAGCGCAAATTGATTGGTTATTTATTTGCAGGGGACATGTCGCAAACGGAAATCCGTTTACCTATGAGCATACCTGTAGCTGGGATGTGTTTTAGGAAACATCCGAATGTTTCCTGTTTCCTGTGTATCTAAATGACCTGCAGTGGCGAAGGTTCCAAAGAACTCGATTCCTACCGGCTTCCCTTTGAAAAATGGCACAGTCAGTATTCTATAGACAAATAATATAATCACATTAAAGATTACACTCCGGATTACCTCTTACAAAAATTGACTGTTCGCTACTTATGACCTGAATGAATGGTCTTGGATTCGTTTCTCAAGCTATTGGGTTTTTCAATCAGGAAATTCTCATTATCAGCCACGGAGTCTGGAATTGTGCCCCGTCGATGGCAATAGGCTGGATCCCAATTACAAAGGACTTAACCTTTTGACCGCTAGAGCATAAACGCACGCGCGTGCCATCCACGCTAAGCCACAATTTCACCTACCATTTGGTCACATATTTGTGTCGTTTGGCGTACAGGGCAAACGCTTGCTTGTCACGTATATGTGACTATGGCGGTCAAAAGGTTAAACATAATAATCCCTTTGGGGATTACAGGCGTGATGTATAAGAACGATCTTTCTCTATTCATCTCGCTCTTTACCACCTTGTTTACACCAAAGCCTGACAGGTCTCACACAATTCTTCATGTTTCCATCTTAGCTACGTGCGTCCAAGACATTAAATTTTTATTCAAGTCAGGTTGTCTATAACTTGGCAGCAATTGCACATTGTGTTACAAAAGTACAACAACAGGTGCAATATCGCTTATAATGCAGTCATCAAATCGTGACGTCAAGGTGATCTAACGCAAGCGAAATTCGTAGTAGTTCTTGGTTATTACAAATTCCTAACATCAGATTTATTCTGAACGGTAAATAGCCATTTAGATGTTGTTTCTTGGGAGGAGCTCGTGGCTAAATAATAACAGCCGCTCGGGTCGATCTTTAAGTTAAGCCGTGCTTGCCTAGGTTGGTCTGTGGATGGCTGCCGCCCATTACATACAGAGTTTCCTCCGTGCCTCGGAAAGCACGTTAAGCCGTTGGTCCCGCCTGTCATTTGTAGATCTTTGGCAGTCGTTAGGTAGTCAGTGGCCCAAAAAGTCTGACAACCAGTCTTACCAAGGGGTATCGTGTTACCCAGTACTAACTGGGTTGTGGAGGTCAGATAGGCAGTCGCTCCATGTAGGATACTGGTATTCAGCTGCATCCGGTTAGACTGGAAGCCGTCCCCAACATAGTTGGGAAAAGGCTAGGCAGATGATGAGATGTTGTTTCTTGTGAAACTGGTAAGGAACTTAGTCAAAGTGAAAGTAAAGAACATTAATACACTATACTTCTTGTATGAAATACACAGGATAACATTAATGGTGCTCCCTCACCGTGAGCATTCGCCTGTAATGTAATAGTCCAAGTTTCGATTTTGTATGGAAACAAGTGAATCTGAACTGTTACATTACAGGCGAAGCATTCGCCTGTAATGTAACACACACAGTTAACAGTTCAGATGAGGGAGCACCTTAAATGCGGTCGGAGAAACTTTTGAAAATTAGGTATTTGAAGAAATTATCGCTGTCGCACTGCGAGCGCGATTTCGACATTGGTGCGATAAGGACAACTGCAGATCTGACTGAATAGCCTAAGTAAAAAGTCATAATTCGACTGTTTCCTCCTCCAATATTCAACCAATTTTTTTTTTTTTTCATTCTTATTTGAAACTTTTGAAAATTTGTACACTAGGCCTCTGTTGACAGCGGTCTAAATAGGCAATTTTGAGCATTTTGTAAAGATTCTAGTGCTTATAAAGATTATGTATCATCGAAAAGGAAAACATAGAGACATAGAAGAACTTGATATTTATTTTACTGTAAAAAATCATTGCTTTAAAGTCATAAACCAGAAAGAAAACAGGCGAGAGCATTTGTATGGAGAAAAGATCACCCGCATTTCCGCTTAAAGCAGTAGTTTCTCCTCTGAAATACCAAAATCTAGTCAAATTTCCAACTAATTGACAGCTAAACTATATATCAAACTACACAATTTCTGTATAACGAACTAATTTCCTGCGGTAACTACAAACGATTTTAGCAAAGCCATTACGGCGGCAATTTACTTTGTATTGCACTATTACGAAAGATATACCACTTTCTATCATCTCTGTAATGTTCATTGTATATCGATTATCTATATGAGTTAGAAGTTGAGGGTTATTGGCACAGGATGAGTGGCAGAAAATCCATTGTTCGCTATAAGCTTGGAAGAAGTCTAACATCAGATATCCGATCGTCAGCCATTTTTGCATTATCTTCTGCTTACTACTCTGCGATGACCTGGTTTTTTGCACTCACGTATTAAATTCACCAAGCAGTCTTTCTATAAAAGGTGTAACATGATAAACGCAAAAAATGGACTTTAGGAATTGACGCGATCATCTGTTCAACATGTATTGAAAACTAAAAAGAAGGTTATGAATTTCAAAAAGTCATAGAACAAAATGTTCATGGTCTGAGGTTTTTATTCTGTTACATCCTGTACGGCTGTTGTTTTCTTATTTCGACTTTCTGAATCATCTGTTTTGTGGATAATAGTCTTGTATTCCCTTGCCAATCGTTCTTTATGTAGGTCCATTCTCGTTTCCCCCAATGGCTTAGTTTTGGGCCCAACCTGGCGGTATTAGGTGCTTAGCACTTAGCTCCTGTGTTCATTTATTTCTTGACTTATAGTGTAATCTTTGCCTTTGAGATAGGTATTTTGCTTTCGTTTATCGATTGTTGCCTAACTAGCTATAGTTTTTTGTCTCGATTCAAATAGTGTGTACCAATTAGGGAGATGTGGCATTTCAAGTGTCGTATAAATATCTAAGCGCAGAACTTTAAGTGTTTTAAACGCCATCAATCTCGTAAATACCTTGAGCCTTGAGATAATATCTTTAAGAATGAGTCATTTCTCAACATTATTATGGTCCGTTGCAATAGCATCGGTTGTTATAAAAATACTGACGTTACGCTCATTTTAATTTCTGAACATAAAAGTGTCTAGTCGACAGTTACTGTGCAAATGTCTAGGCTTTTAATTCTTGCTTCCATTTCCATCAACATTGTAATATTGGAGAGAGTATTTACTGTGAATATTTACACTAAGTCCCGTATTACAGCAACGTCACTCAAGACTCAGCATTACTTAAATTGTTTCAACCAATCAAATGGTTTGAATGTAGTTTTAAGTAAAGCCTAAGACGCAAGCTACAGAATTTTTGAATAGCAGATTGTTGCAACTGCTGCTCGCACAACTCATTCAACACATTTTCAATCAGAATCCGTCGGATTTAGAAGAAAATTGTTAATCCGTTGCTGCATATGTTTGAAAATTTGAGTAATGCAATAATTGTGGTTGCCTTGTCTATACAAGCATTGACATCGTTAGTATGTTACGCAATAATTCAGCTGATCTTCTTGATTAACATAACAGAACTAGAGCAATAATATTGACAGTAGAAATGCTGCCTTTATTATTTTTTTCTTATTAATGTCCAGTTTCTCTCCGTATTATTTCAAGCTCCACAACACAACACACGTCCACCAGTAATTAATACTTGCTATCGATTTCACATCACGACCGTAAAGCTTCGCATTCGTAGGACAGATCGTGGATATACTCGTAGTCTTAATATCGAATATCACAGACTGTTTTTATCTTACAAAAACACTGATATGTTTTCACAAGTCCCCATCGTTTATTTTCTTTGTGTTACCAACGTAAACACTCTGTGGTTAGACTAGTTATTTGGCCGTCCGTGTTTTTGTTTCGTTAATCGTTTTTTGTTCGTTTTTCTCTTGGTGTTATTTTTACAGATAATAATGGGAGTTGATTCTAGATCATCTTGCGTTTCGTACAGGTTTTCGTAAATGTCACCAATGATGGTATCGGAAGAAATAGCTTGGTATTTATTGTTTTGGGTATTTCCAATTTAGCGAGGTCTATTTTTATTCTAAAGCTAGTTTTCCTTTTTTATGTATTCTAGTATATTACAATTTGATATCCAACGAAAACCTGAATGTTTGAGCTATCGCAATTCATGCAGTCACAGAAGACGGATGGTCTTTCTTGGCATCGCTGATCATCAATCTGTTATTTTTGGTTGATACAATTTTAGACTTCATCTGCTTTACTAGAAAGTCTGACAACCTGTCTTACCAAGGGGTATCTTATTACCCAGTAATTATGTTGTGGAGGTCAGACAGGCAGTCGCTCAATGTAAAATACTGCATCCGGTCAGACTGGAAGCCGACCCTAACATTTTTGGTAAAGGCCAGGTATGTGGTGATGATATGTTTTAGCAGTTAGCTTTTATTACTGTACAGGTTTATATGGCTTCCAATTTCCGCCTTGATAACGACTTCCATAATGTATTCTATCCCCAAGGGAGGAACCCTCGTCTACAACCTACGATGACATCACAAGTTGATGTCAATTGTATGTAATAATAACTTAATAACGATTATGTACAGCCTGTGAACTTGAATGTTAATTACGCATTGTATCTTGAATAACCCGTTAGGTCGGCAATTAAATAACATTACAACACAACGCTTTGGGATCAAAAACTTAGAAAGACAATGATGATTGTCGGACTAAAATGTTCTCAGAGCTAATTTTTAAAGATAACATGATTAAGATTTGCAGAGATTGTTACATTATTAAAGAACAATCGCTATTTTTAAGCCCAAAGCAAGCAAAAAAAATGGATTCCGTTTCTAGGTGTTCAAGCCTTTATGATAAATTTTTCGCTGCAGCTGCAATTTGGCATCTTGCCAGGTCTAAGAAGTGTAGGGGAGGCGATAGGGTTGTTTCTTAGTATTTAGGATCTGCGATTAGTAATACTGTATTGTCATTAGGAAACAGTTGCTGAACGAAAGTATCTCTTAACCTGCCAGAATCGCTGGCAATTTTGGTAACGACTTTTAAACTGGTAGACAGTGAATATTGGTAGAAAACGAGAATATATATGTTACGGCTAAAAGCCGAAGTAAGGTTACACCTAGTTCTAGCCGGTAAATTTAAATTTGGAGGTTTGATGCAACCAATTTGTATGTAGCGCTCGCCGCCCGCTGCCGCGGCACCGCTCGCTACGCTCGCTCGGCTCGCGCGCGTTTTGTCACAGTTCTAACTTAACCTAATTAAATAGGTCGGTTTGTCCTAGCAATAAAAAGGATACACCTAAGTATAACAAACCGTTACCGGCCGCACCTAGGTATAGCCGGCTAGAACTAGGTGTAACTTTACTTCGGCTTTTAGCCGTAACATATATACTAACACAGGTTTTAACTTTAGGTAACTTTAGAAAGTTTACGGTCACAGTTAAAAATAGAGGAGAAGTCAAAGACTAATTTGCTAGCCATGTACTAGAAAAGAAATGAACAATGTCAAGGAAAGTCGTGCTAATGCGTGTATGTACAATAATTAATTATTCAGACACGTAATTCGTTGTGACAGAGCAAAACAAATTCTACAAAGCCCTGGATTTATTGAAGGACATAAGAACATTGCATGAAATAAAATAATCTAAAGAACAAATACTCATATGAACCCTTTTAACTAAATAAGCTAGTTGAACAGTTCTTCGCTGTTCCATTAAGTCGTTTTTCGTTTTGAATGTTATGGTGGACTTTGGTATTTTACTTCACAAAAACATATCTTTCATTCCGTTTGTATATGCATTTAGTATTTTACTTCACGTTTCTGACATTCCATTTTTATTATATTTAGCCATTTTTTTTTTTTATCGTGGTAAAATCATCAATGAGGGAGGGACTGTCAGACTTGTACTGACTAAAATTCACAGTGTCCTTCAATAGCCCTTTATGTTCCAGAGTCACGGTAATTCTATAAGTCCCGCGACCTTATATTTAGCCTTTAAGAGCTGTTGTTATTTGGTACCTGAATCAATGATTTCATTACTTAACCATTCTTCGTCATCTGCCTATTTTTTCCCAACTATGTTGGATGGACCGGATGAAGCTGAATACCAGTATTTTACATGGAGCGACTGCCTATCTTAACTCCACAACCCAGCTAGTGCGGCATAATACGATACCCCTTGCTAAGACTGGTTGTCAGACTTTCGGGCCACTGACTACATTTACCGACTGTCAAAGTTCTACAAATGACAGCCGAGACCAACGGCTAAATATGCTTTCCGAGGCATGGAGGAAACTCGGTATGTAAAGGGTGGTCACCCCTAGCTCGCCGTCCGGCCGTCTTATGACGACAGGCCGTGTCGCCGGCGCGTTCGTGTTCCACGCGCGCCTCAAAGAGATGTCTGCAACGATGTAGGGGTCTGCAAGGGCCGACGCCTGCCAGGGCTGCGGGACTGTTCGAAAGAGATACCGTGGCCCTGGAACACAAAGGGCAAAGAAGGAACATGGATGGGTTTTAGTCAGTACGTCTGACACTCCCTTCCGCTCCGCCCAGAGTGGTCACCCATAGACAGACCAATCTAGGCAAGCGTGGCTTACCTTGAAGATTGATCAGAGTGGCTGTTGTTATTTAGCCACGAGCTGCTCTCGAGTATTAACCATCCTTCATTGACAGATTTCTGGCGATTGCAGTATCCATACTTCGACCTAAAGGAGCAAGAACTCAGACCCTCTTCCTAAAAGGATCTTCATAATAATTCTATACTTAATATTTAACCCTCGTTCTACATTAAAAGCCACGGGGTTTAGATAGGCAAAAACACTACCGCTATTAATCTTCCCGGCGACTGTTTGCCGTTTGCATAAAATGCAAGCCACGGATGGTTGGGCATAACGTAAATTGTGTTTTGCATCAAGAAAAAGCATACGTCTTTTTTCGCTTAGCTTTAATAGGGCCCGAAAGACAAAAAAAATACGTTTGCGCAAAAAATACAGTTAGGTTTGTAGAAATACAGACAGGATAATATTATTAAAAACTAGTGCTAAAGCTTCTGTCGTTATCCACATTTTAATTTAAAGTATACAAAAATTGTTTCAATCATATCGTATTATCCAGTACTAACTGGGTTGTGGAGGTCAGACAGGCAGTCGCTTGATGTTAAATTCTGAAACGTAATTCGGTACAACTGGAAGCCGACCCCAACATAGTTGGGAAAAGGCTAGGCAGATGATGACTAAAATTGTTTTAATGTTTTAAGAGCAATTTTTGTTACGACTGTTGAAAACCAAATACAATAGTTAAGGCTTTTATAGAAAAACAAACGAAAATGGTAATCCCGCTCACATTACTTCGGACATGCCAATAAAATCTTTGTTCATTCATTGCAAACAAATCGTTTGTTGCAGGAGCACAGAGCCAGGAGCGAAATAATTTACCATCTTCTTTTGAACAAAAATCTAATATAATAATATCCCGCTTGAACCCAACCTATGAGAAGATAAACTTATACTGTCCCTTACGGGATATCTTCCGTGATTGTTCATTATTTTGAGCGCCCGATATTTCGGCGCTATCAAAAAAAAAAAAAACTTTCAAAATAATGAACAATCACGGAAGATATCCCGTAAGTGACAGTATAAGTTTAGTTGTAAACCGTGAAAGCTTAAAACAGTCTATGAGAAGATGTTTCTAACAAACAGAAAATAACACAAACTAATCGAAAAACAACGAAAGAAATTATAATTAATGTTTATCTAGAAAAGGTTATTTCTTTCAACACCTCCACATATACTGTTAATACATACGATGGTAATCCAATTACTTTAATATCACTACATAGTATAAAAAGTCGCTTCCCGCTGTCTGTCCCTATGTATGCTTAGATCTTTAAAACTACGCAACGGATTTTGATGCGGTTTTTTTAATATATAGAGAGATTCAAGAGGAAGGTTTATACAACGTGTAACATAATAAACGCAAGACCTCTCGTGTGGTGTCTCAGACCATGAAACTGAACAATTTTTGTTCTATGATTTTTGGTCATTCATATCTCTTTTTTAGTTTTACCATACATGTGGATCAGCTGATTGCGTCCGTTCCTATAGAAAGTTTTTTTTTTTTGCGAATTTCAAGAACTCGTAGAACAAAAGATGTTTAGTTTCATGGTGCGAGAGACCACACGGGAGGTCTTGTGTTTATTATGTTACACCTTGTATGTATATTATATTGCACCCGTGCGAAGCCGGGGCGGGTCGCTAGTCTGGAGTAAACCGTTTGTTTATCATAGTAATTGTTCCGATTAACCTTTGAATTATTAATACTGCGTCAGTAAATAAATATGTTAATGGCGTCTTTGTCTCATAATAAGGGCATAGTTAATTGTGTGGCGCGCATTATTACTTTTATCAACGACAATATGATACCCGAGTTTATATCCGCAGCGTTTTTTGTCCTGCAAGAAATTGCCTGTAAATCTGCAGTACTTAAATTAGGGCTTCTTTGGTCTTAGAATTTATTTCATCTGCGCACAGTATGTTATGGGTAATATTGTTTCATCTTGCCTATCAATTGCCATTTCAGTATTCACTCTCATTCTAGTCTCACTCTTATCATATTGCTCAGAATCCATTTCACACATCGTCTCTTTGGTCTTCCTCTACGTTTTTGACTTTCAGATTCATGTACATATTGTATAATTTATCACTTGCTACGGTGAAGGAAAACATCGCGAGGAATCAGCATGCCTGAGAGATATTTCTTGACGGCATGTAAAGCCAAGTCAGAGGCCCATGGGCGGCATAAAAACTCTGACACCAGGTTAGGCACTAACCGCTCGATAAAGAAGAAAAATAATCTATTTATATAAAATAGTAAACTGACTGACTGACTGACTGACTGACTGACTGACTGACTGGGTGATATATCAACACAGCCCAAACCGCTGGTCCAAGAGACATGAAACTTGGCGGGTGTGTTCTTTGTGAAAAGAAGGTCTCCACTAAGAAAGGTTTTTTGGGAATTCCACTCCTAAAGGGGTAAAATAGGGGATGGAAGTTTGTATGAAAGTCTGTCAGTTTTTAAGTTAGGATCTTCAAATTTTGTGTTTAGGCTGAAGATTGAAAATTAATTTATTCGTGTCTCAGCGTTTTTGATAATTCTACCCCCGAAGGGTTAAAAAGGAGGGTGAAGGTAAGTAATCGGATATTTACGACATTCACGCGGGCGAAGCCGCGGGCAAAAGCTAGTAATCAGATAAAACGGGGCCAAATGGATTAGTGACATTTTCCCATTTGACAAGAGAAGTGATGTGTTTCGTTCAGAGAAATACTTTAGTTAATGGACATAACATTAGGAAAAAAATCTCGGGATCTTTAACATCATAACGGCAATCGCCTCTTTGAGCAAATAAAAGTAATATTAATATTCCTTTGCAAAACAAAAGTAAATTCTACCTTTGAAGGTCGAGGTTAATTTCGTTTCGACTTTCTTTAGCATTGACTTTGTCATTTAGAGCGAAAAGTCGTATTTTGCTTACGATATCCTCAGGTCTCTGAAGCCCTAATGGCCTTTAAAATTGTTGTTTTATCTTGAGATGGGCATCCATTATAAATACGGCTTTATATTTTTGGCGGATCATTTCGGATGATAGAAATTGGATGAAGAAATAATAATTAAAAAAAAAAAAAAAAACAAAAATCTACTAAAATCTTAATTATATTTGCCATGATTTGACACAATTAGTGATTGAAATTTTAGTAGGAACTCGTGGCTAAATAATAACAGCCGCTAGGGTCGATCTTTTGGTTAAACCGTGCTTGCCTAGGTTGGTCTGTCGATGGGTAACCACCCATTACACACCGAGTTTCCTCCGTGCCTGGGAAAGCACGTTAAGCCGTTGGTCCCGGATGTCATTTGTAGTTCTTTGACAGTCGTGATGTAGTCAGTGGCCCAAAAAGTCTGACAAGCAGTCTTACCAAGGTGTATCGTATTACCCAGTACTAACTGGGTTGTGGAGGTCAGATAGGCAGTCGCTCCATGTAAAATACTGGTATTTAGCTGCATCCGGTTAGACTGGAAGCCGACCCCAACATAGTTGGGAAAAGGCTAGGCAGGTGATGAGTGATTGATATTTTAGTAGTTGGTGACTGTCTTTTAACATAGTCTCTACTCGTCTTTCTATTTAACAAGTCCTGTGGCATTTATAATAATAAATAAATTCATTTATTCAGGTAATTAGGACCCATTGCCATTTATCACAATACAACCACACTACAAACACAAAAAAAAAAAAAAAAAAAACAGAACATTACAATTTAGTCAACAAATAAAATAATAAAATAAAATAAATTACAATACAATTAGAAATATAAATACAAATAGAATTGATAATTATTTACACGAATTGTTGCTGACAATATATTTGAAATTACAATCTGTGCCAGTTACAGTGCGCAGTCAATTTATGTCCAGCAATCTGCTAGCCATTAACATTCCCTGGTATTGATTAAACACTGCACTATCCAGATTCCTTGTTCTGTTTGTCCAAGGGTGATTCAATGATTGCTTTAATATAAACAGCCTTACGCTGTTGTGGCTATGTCTGCATTTCTCTAAAGGATTAGATTCTTGGTCAAGTCAAGAATATTTCTTGATTGTTTCGTTTCTTTTTTAGATACGAAATCAAGCTAAAGGTGCTGTCAAATCGACTGGATCAGGCTCTGGACACCGGACAGATAATGAATTGAAATATTTGTCAAAACCCTGTGTCCCCATCCAGTCCGGAGTCCAGTCGATCGGTTTGTCCACACCTTAAAGAAAGTGCTTGACAACATTAGAATCTTCTTGAAAAAACACATTTTTTTTCAATCATATTCAATTGGATGAAGTAGGCGGCGAGTAATGGGCGACTCGCTGTCCGACCATGGACCATGCCCGGGTCGACGGCGCGTTGTGTTCCACGCGCACCTCAAAGAGTGTCAGCATAATGACGGGGCCCCCCTCTAGAGGGCCAAAGCCTGCCGGGGTCGCGGGACTCATAGAATTACCGTGACCCTGGAACATAAAGGGCTACTGAAGGACACCGTGGATTTTAGTCAGTACAAGTCGGACAGTCCCTCCCGCTCTGCCCTGGGTGGGAGGACTCATTTGATGATTTTACCACGTTAAAAAAAAAAAAAAAAATTGGCTGAAGTAACAGTAGAACTACAGGATGAACAATCACGGAAGATATCCCGTAAGTGACAGTATAAGTTTACAGGATGTTGTAGTCCAGCCGTTTAGTTTTTCTTTACACAAACCATTTGCGCATACAACGGTAACAATGAATTAGATATCATCTTTTTAATTATTCATCGGATTCTTCCTGGAAGCATTAGCAGATGCAACTTTTTCTCTATTAAACCGGAACTAATGCATGCGTTTGTTATCGTTAATCAGAAGGTTATTAGCTCAGATAACTGCTAATTATACGGATGCTAATAATTGGACTAATTAAGTACACGCTTGTATCGTTCGTTATTGCAAGATTAATGTGCTACACTTTGTGTCGGTCGCTTTGTTTGTTGGGACTATTGTTTCATATTTACAGCTCAGTCTTTGTAGATAGTATATTAACTTATATTTTGAGCTTTGCTTCGGACCAAAAATAAATAAGTTTGAATTGGGCTTTTAGTAAGAAGCCGGGCTGTATAGCAGGGTTGATATACTGGTCGCAATACCAAAAAGAAAATGAGGATAGGAACGTAGGCAGGCCAAAATATTCCAAACTCTTTGTCAAATGTAATGTTTCATTAACTGGCAAGGCGTTGTGAGTGAAAGGCCCAAGAATCCACTTTAAAAATCTAGAACGAGGAAGTAATCAAAATAACTCTTCGTGAAGCAAGTTAGTGGGTTGAAGTAAACAGATAAAATTCAGCATTTTTCTCAAAGAAAGCTACACGCTCTTTTTTCTATGGCCTTACTAGAAACATGAATGAGCAGTAACGAGTTAGATCAGATTATAAATCCAACGATAGGGATATCACTGCTCCAATTACGACGGAAAATGTGGTAGAAATAGATTTCTATATCACTTGAAGTCCCATTTCAAGCTTTACCATGAATGAATCAACAAGTTTTTCAACAAAAATAGTAGATTAGCTACTGAGTTTCTTATCAACGCCACAAATAGTAACGGAAATGGGTATCGACGATAAATGAAAGTCAGTAATCTGGATGTCTGCATTATATTGAATTAATTACGATTTATATCGCATACTTACGATAGATGGTCATGTCATAGTCCTTAATGGGATGTGTAAAAGTGTACTCAGTGTATGTGAAACAACAGGTGAGACGAGAAAGAGAAAGAAAGGAGTGAGAGAGAAAGAGGCGGAAAATTCAACATTCAGATTAGGCTCCTTTACATCTAGTAAGATGTTAGCAGTTAACCATCATTTAGTCACGGAGGAACTCATAACAAACAGTCCTGCCAGTCCCCAGAATTTTTACCAACTTCAATAAAATTTCGTAGCAGTTCGGGATGACATAAATCATCGAAATACTCTAGAGGGCGTCGTAATGTTCGCCGAGGGAACAATTTACAACTTATGCCAGAGTAATATCGGGACAAAATTCTTTTTATTTAATGTCAATAGTCATTTCATGTAAGCCGGAAAACGGCGCTGCTCATATGGACTGTCTAACATAGGATACAATTTTAACAGTCACCAAATGGCCAAAGATTTTAGCATACGGTGCAGGACTGCCCCGCTTGGGCAGAGCACCGCCGTGTCCTCACGGCGGCGATAGGCGGAGACCTCTCGCGCCCGGCATTGGTCGAGGCCATGCTGCGGGGCGTGACGGAGTGGGAAGCGGTCGCCTCCTTCTGCGAAGCAGTCATGCTCGCGAAGGAGGAGGCGGGCCGCGTGAGGGAGAGGACAGGGGCCCCCCTCTAGAGGGCCAAAGCCTGCCGGGGTCGCGGGACTCATAGAATTACCGTGACCCTGGAACATAAAGGGCTACTGAAGGACACCGTGGATTTTAGTCAGTACAAGTCTGACAGTCCCTCCCGCTCTGCCCTGGGTGGGAGGACTCATTTGATGATTTTACCAGGTTAAAAAAAAAAAAAATGGCCAAAGATTTCTCCCCATGAGCAAAAGTATGTAGATTCCGAAGGACACAACCAACTTTTATACAAGTGTATAAAACAATGCTGATATTAAAAATACTTCACGTTTCTGTTGAATAACCGCGTTTCATCTGCACGACACTGCCAGGACAAGTTGGAACAATATATTTCAGCTCACATGGAAGTGCAACAAAATGGTTCATTGCCGGCACACGCTTGCTTGTTATAAACTACGGACCTTTGAGTATGAATGAAGTGAGCTTCATAAAGGACTGGGGTAGGCATAATTAGTAGCACTTCAAGAGGAGGGATAGCAGTGTCTTTAGGCAAAGTAATTTTTAGCAATGTAGTCGCTTTGGTGTTTGGTTTTAGCTGGTTACCCGAGAATTAAACTTATACTGTCACTTACGGGATATCTTCCGTGATTGTTAATTATTTTGAGCTCCCGATATTTCGACGCTGGTCATCGTGTGTCTGTGTCGGGAGCTCAAAATAATGAACAATCACGGAAGATATCGCGTAAGTGACAGTATAAAGTTGTAAACCGTGAAAGCTTAAAACAGTGTTACACGAGAATTGTATTGCTTTTGTCATCTCTTAGCTATTACGTTAATACATCATATTTTTCGAAGTTTAACAATTTTTCGCTCATGTAGGTAATCGCTTTTTTTTGCGCATCATATCTTTCTTCACAACCCTGGTCTGCCTTATACTCTAAGAACTTCAAAGTCAGACCTATTGATACATTATACAAGAACTTTTTTCCATCGTCTCCATTATGTGAACGGGCGAGTTTCTCAGGATTAGCTCCATGGCTTTTATTCTGCTCTTTCAATGTGTGTGTAGTGCGTATCGCGATTTTTTTGCCCATATTTTGAGATCACTGATTTCGATGCAGTATTCCGTTGATGGGTATAAAGTTACCTGATTTTATGGTAAAAACTGGCGCCGCCTGGTTGAAGATATTTTAAGCACCACAGCTTTTTTCTCATATTTCCATTACCTTCTTATAAAGCCAGACAAGCAACGCCGTGTCGAAAATATAGGTCTAAATCATATATGGCGTAAAATACGGCGATAAAAAATTATATTACCTATCTTTTCCTTTCTGTAATATTCTTTTATGCTCAATTTACATGCAAAAAGGCATTGGCGCTATAAAGAACCGGTTCAACGATTATAAGTTCCGGTGAATTTCCTGTATTCACATGCGATACTTTAATAACTGAGATTCCAATAATTCTTACGAAGTCAATATTGTATATTGAAATTCTCTCACCAATGTGAGAATTTTGATCTCTGCTTAGAATTTCCGGAAATGCAAAACAAGATCCCGATACGAGAATGATCAATGAATTCCTAAAATAAACGATACAAATCAATATGTGAATGAACTTGTTCAGCCTTCAAACAAAGATTCTCCTTCTTCCTTCCAAACAGGATGCATCTAAGTAGATTAGATAAAAGTATTAAACTGGCTTCTTGGGCTGCGGTTTCTTAAGTATCACTACGAAAATATCGCTCCATTTGTTTATAACGACTATGGACAAAGCGGTTTCGACTTCCTCTCAATAAGTGGATAATGATCTGTTATCGAGTTTTGCTCGAACACCGCAATTGGTAGTTTTTTGTAGCTGGTTGCCTTTCCGTTCTGTTTCATAGTTGGCAAGAAAAATAGAAAATTACATTTTTATAACTGCTATTCCAGTTTTTGCTTCATGGTGTATGGCTAAGTTTTCATTGGTATCGTCAAACTGAGTGATGTTTGAACGAGAATTGATAGTTCTGATTTGAGCATTAATATAAAAAAATAGATCATGTCTATTACTGGAGTTATTGCTTCCTTTTATTATAAATGTATCGCTGTCTTATATGATCAAACTTAATTGTAATCCGACCAGTTCTATTGAGTTATCTTTATCTCAATAATAATATTTGATATAATTACATTAAGCCAATGACTCTTATTCTGATAAAATCTCGAAGGCGTCGAGACATTTAAATCTACAGATCGTTGACCGATGATTGTTTGAATATTTTAAATGCGTTCAATGTCGCCTCTTCATAATGGAGAAATTTTGCATCAGGCTTTTTATTGCAATTCGTAGGACAAAACATCGTCTTGGTTCACAAAAGATTCTTTTAGTCGATCCTTTTTTGTTTTTTCTAAAAGTTTTTTTTTCATCGTTTTATTATCTACGTAGGATGAATGTATTTAGTGACTTGTATTATTCGCTTCATTTTCTCAACCCTGTCGGAATTATTAAGTTCGTAACCTAACAAGGACAATGCTTCATACCAAAAGATTTTCAAAGGTTTCCTGAATTTATTTCTGCCTACCAACAGAACCATTTCGGTCTGTAATGATATTCTAAATGCCGACCCCTTTTTCATTTCTGTTCCAGTCATTACTAATTCTAGTTAATTTCCTTGTGTTTTCCATCTTGTCGAAAGCGGCCTAACGACGAGTCCCTTGTAAGTACTTAAGGGCGCCAACCTAAATAATTTTGGAGGTTTCTGGCATAATTTGGCCATTGTTTTAACTTAAAACCTTCTAAGTGTTCAACTATTTTGTCTTTAAGTATGGGCGGTCCTCAAACAATGTTGACCTCGTCCAGGCTTCTTATATTATGAGGTCTTAAATCCGGAAGATTTGGAGACAACGTGACTGCGTTCCTATTAGGAATTTCTTACTAAATGAGGAGTCCCGGGGCTTCGAGTCACGTTTGCAATTAACGCTATATGAGTTTGCGGATGACAATAGTTTGTAAATAGATGCGTTGCTATACAGGGTGTAAACAGACCCTTCACATAGCCGTCAACCAAGCATTCTGTACATCAAACTAAGTAACTTTACGCAAAAATTATTACTGGGAATCGACTTTTTTTTTGGGGTGGAAAATCACGTTTTAAGGTAAGACTCGATGGAAAGCACTCAAAGCATTGTGCTGCTGGATGGATTGAATAGTATAGGTCGTGGAGGTGTGTAAAGTAAAAATCTTACCTTAAAAACGATGATGATTAAATACATGTATTTAAAAAAAACTTGTGAAAAAGTTGAAACTTTGACCCCCAATATCTCCGTAACTAGAAGGTTCCCAGGTATGGTCTAGAACAAAAAAATTATCGCAGAGACGGGGAGAACAAGTGCCTTTCGGCTATTTAAAGGTCTATTTACACACTTTAGATTCGGTGCTATACATAACTAACCATGTTGATTAGAATATTATTTAAATTGTGGTCTTTTGCTTTGGTTTTATGTAAGTTTTAAACCAATAAGCTAACTTTTGATCTAGGCTTTCAACATCTGTGGCTAGTTAAAGCATGATGTTGATGCTAAATTATTTGGCTAGGCGGTGACTGCTCAGATGACGATTAATAGAAGTATGGAGGAAGAAGATATGTTGCGCCGACCCCAAATAAATTACGATAAGGGCAGGAGAATGATGCTGATGCAAAGCAATTTACTACACATAAAACTGTTTTACATCCGTGACCTCTCTAATCCAGGTCCAGTTGAAAACCAGCGTCAGGCACTAGTTGCCCGGCATTTTGCTGAACTGGTCCTATTTGGCGCAGCTATGAGGCACACAGTGCTACCTACATTTTTTTTTATTTTTGTTTAGTTTTAAGTTTTTCTTTTTTCTGTTTTTTTTTTTTTATTTTTGTATTATTTTTGTTTTTATATTGTGTGCGCTTGTGGCATGTGCCAAATAAATGTATTTTCTTTCTTTCTTTCTTTCTTACTATTGTCAGATATAATCATCTTCGTCAAACCCCTTTGTCTTCGCCACAAGTCGTATCATACTTCACAACGAATCGGTTTAAGCAACGAGGAGAAGCAGGCACTTTGCGCTGATTATATCAAGGCTCCTCATTACATTATCCTCAATTTGGGATACGTCATACGAACATTGTGTGTTCCCATTATTTATTCACAGATTTGCTCGTAAGCGTTTCGGGACACCTCGGGTAACAGATGGCACATCCGAGTTTTTTTGCTTCAAGTGGATTTCTCACGTTATTTTTTGCGGCCTTTATTTTTTTGCGAGGAAGTAGCTTTGTATTTTGATTGTATCGTTAATTACGAGTCAAAAGGCTTTTATTTGTGTTGTCACCTGTACTTTTGTTCGTCTTTAAACTGTTCTATTATCTTGTGTCTATTTTGGGTCCCAAATCTTATTAACGATCATTGTGCGTGCACACAAATGGTATTACCTAATTCCGTCTTAAAATACCTGACCTTGGCCGCTACTCTTTGCATAATGACTAAACTGATTACAATGTCGCCGTTTCATTAATATATTCCGTAATTAATTGACGGATTTGCATAGAAATGGTTTTTGTCATTGTTTTTTTACTCTGTTCCTGTTATTGGCCTCGTTATCTTTTATTTATTGTTCTATTGGCTCTTTCTTTTTTTCTTTTGCAGTGGTATAACCTGTTTTTGTTGATGTAACGCTCGTTTGAGTAGGATTTGCTTTTGTTTCAACTGTTATTATAATGACTCCATGTTTATTGCACTTGAAGTCTAGTTTTTAAGGCCCGTATTAATAAACGTCCCTCAACAACGTACTCAAGTACGTTATCATTTGATACGCCATTATGACGTCATCAGCATCTCAAGATCATTGCTAATTAATAGACACATAAATACAGTATCTCAGTAACTAAGATCAGCTCCTCACCTAGCTGTACTTGATGGCTTGATCTCGTGAACGATGACGTCACATTGACCGAAGTTTTGAATGAGACGTGTCGCATTTCGTTATTGCTATGTCGAAAGATGTAAACTTTTAGATTGAAATACTTTTATTTCATTAAATCTTTAATGAATAGCGCTAATACACGTTATAAAGTTGGTTGCTACCCAAGAAAGCGTTAAATCGTTAAAAAGGTTGTGTATTTATTTCCCAATACGACAAAATTGTTTACTACTTAACTCAGTTATTATAAACAACATAACGCAATGTGTGTGTGTGTGTGTGTAGCACCAGTGTCAAAAAAAAGGAACGCTGCAAACATAAACATCTGTTTGTTTACCAGCTCGAATATCTCGCATTTGTAAAATTGTTTAAAAATGGAAAATAGGAAGGGCTAATAGTTTTAATACTCTGGTTATGATATTTGAAGCCGTAGGTTGTGATAAATGTATTAGGTCACGACAAACAAGCTGAAATATTAATTAATAGTATTAATAGGAACATTTCCTTACGTACTTTATTAATTATATAATCCTATGATTAAAGGGTAACTTAACTACCTAATACGGACGGAATCCGTATTAGGTAGTTAATTACTTACAAAATTACATAACCTGAAATGATGATGTTGCATAAAACCTTAAAGTTAAAAGGACGGCTATGTCCGGGGAAATTGGAAAACCTATGTTATTATATATTACGAATGAGTTTTTGATGAATGTTATTATATACAAACACTGACTCTTGATTAAATCTGAATTGTTTTTTTTAATTTTCTCTAGGTAACTCAAAAAGATTTGAAGCATCCCTTATATAAACTTTTCGTAAACGAAATCGCAAAGGCCACAAAATATCGTCATAGTAGTCTATTTCATAGTAATAATTAATATCACTCAAAATATTTCCAAACTTGATGTTTCGCGCCACGCTAATCACACCTCAAGTCACGGACTATCTGCACTCACGATATAGCATCTCAAGGACCCGCACCCGTTGTGTACTTAAGGATCGAGTTTCGTTTATTAATCAGTCCATCACTCAGTTGATGACGTAAACCTAATCCGCAACTTGAGAACATAAATCAGGATCTCAAGATTCATATCAAGTGCGGTCTCTTGGGCTGAGTAACGTTTAAGTTCTAAACTCTCGACTTCAAACGTTTGCTAATACATCTAAATCTAAACACTACACCCACATTGCTCGAGTGCTGAGTTCTATGACCGTTTAAAATTGAATCGTCCACTTTATAATTTTTTTTAGACATAGTTATTGTAATTTAATTAATTTCGTCAAAGATAAAGAATCTATTTTGTCTGGTTGAGGATCCAACAGTGGAATTCTTTCAGCTGATATTGTGATGATGATTATTTCTGAACTCGCATGTAGACAGAAGATTTTTCTAATTTTAAGTCCTGTGAATTTTCTTGTTTATGTAACAGCGTCCTACGCACATTTCTGGGTCGAAGTTTAAACCCAAAAACAAACAGTTGCTCAACTCCGAACTTAACTTACCTAAAACTTTTATCCTTCGTTAACGCCCAAATGCAACACCGGCTATAAATCGAATTATCTTCATTAACACAATAAGTAGACGCTTCACTAAGCTCACGGATCGTTCTACGAAATCGCTTAAACCGAAAAATCGATTACAGAAAAAACTTCCGATTCTAGGTATCGATCAAATCTAGATCGACACCGGAAAAAAGTTGGACAAAAAATCTAGGTGTTTGTGAATAGCGACTAATAGGGCAATTTTTATTAATAAACCGATTTTGTGAGACCGTTGACTCATTCGACGGCGCCAAACTGCGACTAGTAGATATGGTAATAAGGTATACCACTACTATTTGTTCGCGGCGTCTTTCCGAAACACCGGAACGAGTTATGACGACCACCTCGTTATCTGGGCTTGTTTTTGTTACGTCAGTGGTAGTGGCTGTTACACCGGAAATCGTACCTGTTCATTGGCCGCATCCTTGTTACGACATCTTTGTTTTTTCTGTTTCGTTGTATATTGCTGTCTGTTTATTTTTGATTTAACACTGCATTGTCTGTGTTATTGAATGTAGCATTAATGTATGTCTCTTTTTGTTTCAGATTTTACAAAGTGATGAACCAACGTTAAAACAAAAATGCATCTCCAAATAGTCCTAGCTTTAAGCGCTATTTTACTCTGTGATGCTAAACTGCCGAGGTTTAAGCCGCACGCTCAGCCTAATGAGTTACCAGCGAACCCCTCACACTCACAAGGTCTAGGACAGCTACAAGCTCAATCGAAAACAGAAAAGACTAGTCGAATAGTTGACCAATACCGAGCGCGGCATCGGAGGGAGATATTCGATTCGAAATCGTATGAATCGAGTCTGACATGGGCTCATTCAGAAAGGCTAGACCAGAACGGTGATGTGATCATCCGATGGGTAAATACCGATTCGAGTATAACGTTCAGATTGGAGGCGAAGACTCGTGGTTATGTCGGTTTGGGTTTCAACTCTGCGAGGAATATGAGAGGAGCAGATTTGGTAGTCGCTTGGGTGGACGACAGGAATGGCAACGCGCAAATTTTGGTGAGTTTTATCAAGATTATCTTCAGCTGTTGCCTCTTTCTCACGATACAGGGTGGTCTTGTTTGTAAAACATGGAAATTATATTGCGGTAGCGTGTGAATTAATTAAATCGAAAGAATTTGATTACGACTTAAGATTGTGACGTTTTGTGTTCGAAAATTAATTATTTGTAATTTATTATGCTGTGGAGATTTTAAACATGATAAAGTTTTTGTGAGTGGTTTGAATAACCTATTTGATATAAAGCCTACACTAAAATAATGTTTGTATGGTTATTTTATAAATGAGATCAATAGATGGACGTACTAAAATGGCAACGACCGTGAAAACAAGAGATTTATAAATCTGTAGGATCTTGGCACCTAGCTAACAATTGTGTCTTAATTTCCAATATTAGGTATCCTACTGGAAAGAAGTAGCATCCTATTGGAAAGTAGTATCCTATTGGAAAGAAGTAGCACAGAAGCGTGACCTTTGGAAGGAGTGGAGGGAGGCCCAGCAGTGGGACAGTGGGCAATTTTGATATGTATTTATAGTATTTGTTATATATTTATAGTATTTATATATAGGTACTTATAGCTAATCGTATTATTAATTAAAACTACTTTCAGATACACCTACCACTGTTTGTCTCTGCATCACCCAAAGGTTGACTGGTAGAAAATGCCTATGGCATTAAGTCCGCCTATGTGCTTTTGTGCTTGAAGTGTGAATAAATAAATAAATGTGGGCTAGCTATAATAATAATAATAATAATAAAGTATCCTACTAATATTATAAATGCGAAAGTTTGTGATGGTGGATGGATGGATGTATGTTTGTTACTCTTTCACGCAAAACTACTGAACGAATTTGGATGTTTAGCATATAGATAGCTTATAACCTGTATTAACACATATGATAATTTTTATCTCGGTAGTATGATCCCGTGGGACAATTATCGAACTCCACGCGAGCGAAGCCGCGAGCTTAAGCTAGTGTATCAATAAATATTTCGTATCAGGCTCCAATATACTAGCTCCTAATTAAAATACATCCACGCATGCCATATTCTCAAAAACAAACTCAAAATCTCATTAATTGGGACATAACTTGATTATGTTCTTTAATTTTACAAGACCATCAAGTTCAGTACTAATATTCTTTGCTGTACTTGTTGGGAATATGAGTTCTTTATTAATTTGCAAGCACATATTTTATTAAAAAGTTATAATAATATAATTAACCTACGTTTTGAACCATGTAACTTGACTGATACATGACCTCAGTTTGATTAATGTGTCTGAAAACTTAAGTATTCAAAAACTAAACTCTGCATTAGTATTTTATTTATTTATTTAAACTTCATGTACAATATTGGTACATAGGCGTACTTAATGCCACAAGGGATTCTCTACCAGTCAACCTTTGGGATTGGTTTGGGGTATTTTCTTTTTATTTATTATTGAAGAATTTTATAAGTTACAACTTGTAAGTGAAGTTGTCTATAATTTCATAGCTCTAGCTTTGGTTTCTTAGTTTTTTTATTAATGTGGTATTAGTGTATCATTATAAGTGACTATATAAGTTTTCGAAAGCAAGAAGTTATTTTTTTTATGTATTTATTTTGTACCCTATCACAATGTTTTCTTATTTAACCCAAAGGTTGACTGGTAGAGAATGCTTTGTGGCATTAAGTCCGCCTATGTACCACTATTGTACATGAAGTTTAAATAAATAAATTTCTTTAGTTATGCCTTCTTCTTATATGTTTTAAATATAAAAGAAGTCTTAGGTGTAGATGGCGATGTACGTAATATGGGAAACTGGTCCAAACTAAAATAAGTTTGTCTAACTTTGCCAGAAAAAATCGTTTTTGAAAAGTGTGTTTAACCATAAATTGTTCAATTCGCTTTACAAGATGGAGGAAATCAGTATTAGGAATTTTACATAATATATATGCTAATCAATCAATCAATCTTTATTTGTGAACACAGGTATTACAATAAAGGTCTTATGTTATACATTTCAGTTGAGCTCTATGTCCTACCAATGAAATTTGTGTACAAATATATTAGTTTTATTTAGAGCCCGCGCGCACTAGCGATTTTAAGTTGGCCGATAGTTTGATCAGTCAGAGGATCAGTATAGAGTTATATGTCAGTGTGCGCACTTGAAGATTAATAGTTGTACGACCGAACTATATAATAATAATCTTTTTACGATTGCGACTGAACTATCGGCCAACTTAAATCGCTAGTGCGCGCGGGCTCTTAGAAATAAATCTGAATTCATTCAATACAATTAAGCCAAGTTCGTGTAAGTAGACCGACTGTTGGTCTGGTTTACGCAGTCGTCACACTCAACAACCCAACCGTAGTTGGCCTAGTGTGCGCACTAGCAGCCCAACCCGACTAAACTATCGGCCGATAGAAAGTCTGCCGACTGCGGACTCTTAGAGCCTGCGCGCACTATCGATTTAAGTTGGCCGATAGTTCAGTCGCAATCGTAAAAAGATTATTATTATATAGTTTGATCGTACAATTATTAATCTTCAAGTGGGCACACTGCCATATAACTCTATACTGATCCTCTGACCGATCAAACTATCGGCCAACTTAAAATCGTTAGTGCGCGCAGACCCTAAGAAATGAGCGAGGATGGGTAGCGAGGAATGTGGGTCTAACTAACCAATCACATAGCTAGAATACCTCAAGCTGTGAAAAAGAAGCGATGTTATTGGTTAATTTCACACACCCCGCGCACACACACCTCGCGCACACACACACACAACTCACCGCACATCCCTCGCTACGCATTATCGCTCATCTCGGGTGGAAAATCAGCCTTAGTGTGGTTAAATGAGTGAGTGAGTGAGTGTGTGTACTGTAAGGGAGTGTAGTAAACATGACAATGAAAAACTTGTGCTATGTGTGAGACCAATAAATACTAACACCATCTACCTACTATACTACACCACAGTAGCGAAGAGTCAATTTTTGTAAGAGGTAAGCCGGAGTACATTACTCATCATCTTCCCGCTGCCGCGCTGTTTGTCTGTCCCTATGTATGCTTAGATCTTTAGAACTACGCAATGGAATTTGATGCGGTTTTCAGTAATAGATAGAGTGATTCAAGAGAACGGTGAAACTAAACGTCTTTTGTTCTACGAGTTCTTGAAATCCGCAAAAAAAAAAAATACTTTCTATAGGAATGGACGCAATCAGCTGATCCACCAAGTCATAGAACAAAAGTTGTTCAGTTTCATGGTCTGAGACACCACACGAGAGGTCTTGCGTTTATTATGTTACACGTTGTATATATATATATATTGCACCTGTGCGAAGCCGGGGCGGGTCGCTAGTATCTTTAATGTGATTATATTATTTGACTATAAAATACGGAATGTGCCATTTTTCAAAGTGAATCCGGTAGGAATCGAGTTGTATGGACTCTTCGCCACTGCTACACCATCCACTAGATCCACCCATCATTACTTTAACGTCACGACAACTCAATATGTTACTACGGCACTTAACTAGCAGTATTACAGATATTTTACGTTATGTAACTGTACAGCGGTTGCATGCTGCGGGAAAGAAGCATTTTACTCTGATTTCCGTTTAATGTTTAACGGTATCTTTTGAACGATTTTCAAGCGGTTGTGGTATCGTAATCTCGCGGTTTAAACAAAGCAAACGGTTTGTGAACGTCATTTGTTATAATATCTGCACGCAAATAAAAGATTAGTTCAGGCATAACATAATATCACGCCTGTAATCCCCGAAGGATTAAGAAAAGAAAGAAAGAATAAAGTTTATTTGACGTCAGTTCATCAAGCACACATAATGAAAAAGATAAAAAATAAAAAATTAAATAAGAAAATTAAAACAAAAAAAATAAAAAATAATAGGTAGGTACATGTGCTGTGTGCCTCACGGCTGCGCCAAAAAGGTCCAGATTACGCAGAAGTGCACTTAAAAGTACACCCACATTTGGTCAATTATGTTTTAAGTCCCATGTACTAGCCACGGAGTTCAGACTCTGTGGCTGCAATTGAGAAAAAATCCTGATGGTAAAAACCAATCACATTTCTGGGAATCGAACCTTTACCTTTTTTTTACCTTTTCATTGCACGATGCAGATGCAGAAGCATAGGACATGCTTCGCTGGAGTGAGTGGAACAACGCTGTCTATGCTGGCTGATGATGCTAAACACTTCAGTTCTCAAAAATGACGTTCTTTTCACCATATTTGTATTAAACTGAAACAAAACACAATCATGTTGCTTTTGATAAGTAGAACTTAGATATTTAATATATCTCTTGAGTTATATGAATGCATATTCCAGATACCTAATTTAATTCAAGTCTAAATAGCCGCATAATAAAGATGAAAAAAATAACTTGAATGATTTTTATAAAAACACGCACAGAACCCATAACATTAACCACAGCGTTACTCGAAACCGAAACGCAAACTAGAAACGTTTTTCTGTTGAAACAATGGTTTGCGGTTTTCGATGGACGTGTCAACGGCCTGACTACCAAACCGTGACGGCCACCATCTCCTCATTCCGACCAAACGTGAGATGATTCGCTAATCTAAGCGCTAGGAATTAAGGGGCTGCTGAAAGTTGGAAGAAATTGGAGTACACTGTGATAATTCATTTTTGCAAAAAAAAAAAAACCAATAAGGAAATGTTAACATATACAGGGTGTTTGGTTAAACGTGGGCAAAATCAAAATCAAAATCAAAATATTTTATTTCCCATAGGCCTCGATGGGCACTTATAAAACGTAGACAAAAAGGTGCACGGTTCGGGTTGGTCGTTTCCTATGGAGAAGAACCGGCAAGAAACTCCATGGTTACTCTTTTCAGTAGGGCAGTACTTTAAGGGAATAAAGTACTCATAAATATGATCAACTCTTACTATGGAGCTAACTATGAAATATGACTAAAAAAATCTGCTGTTGCCTACATTTTTTCGAGTTACGCTACCAATAATGTATGGAGCAGCTGATATTTTTTTCGCGATTTCATGGTAGGTCCCTTAGTAAAAGTTACTTCTTTTCATGAGTACTACACGCCCCTAAAGTATTGCCCACGTTTAAAAAACACCCTGTATTATTATGTGTACTGTACATACTAAGTGAAGACTGATATGAAAGAGAAAGGAGTAAACGATGCCGTGACGTCTGACAGGGGAGAATGGAAGAAGAAAACGTGTTGCGCCGACCCCAAGTAGAATGGGACAAGGGCAGGAAGATGATGACTAGTTACACTGTAGAAGCCTATGTTTGGAAACCAGAAAAAAATAATACCTCGCGCTTCACGAAGGCTGGTTCGAGGTGGCGCAGGAGAAGAGTACCTCGAAGAATATGGGGGAGGCCTTTGCCCAGCTGTGGGACATGCAAGTCCATTAAATACGGAACCGTGCAGCTCATTCTATAGGTTTTCCTCTTCTCCTGTAAATCATAGGAACATGACACAACTAACAATCAGAATATATAAGGTCTAACTATTCATACACGAAATATTTTCAGGGAATCATCTAATGGCTATAACGAAGCCATTTCAAGGGATTATTTTTTTTTAGCTGTGTATATTTTTATAAAAAATAAATAATTTAAAATTACTTGACCCACAAAATAAATACTAGCTCCTTATTTTTGAACATCCATTACGCTAGTTTACTACGTCGTATTTACCTACTGTCATTGTTAGAATATGGGAGTAAAGGTTTTATGCAAAAATTCTCAAAAAATTTTAGAATTATAATAATTTCGTAAAAAAAAAACACTCCGATAATTTTTATTTTCGTTGCTATGGCGAATTTACGACTTATAAAAGTTACCCTAAAAATATTTCGTGTATGAAAAGATAGACCTTATATAATTAATCAGAATCTGAGCCTCGATTTGTGTCAGTAGACGGTAAAACGTGACATCTGTTACTTTGTGACTTAATGTTGGTGTATACTACACTTGTACACACGGCAACATATCAAGCTATACATTTCCAGTATAACATGACCTCGCTTAGTATAGATTTCCGTAAAATGAGAGATCCAGTTATACTGGCTTGGTATAGCTTGACTGGTCGGTGTGTGTACAGGTACCCTTCGTCTGCCTTCCTTTTGAGTAAACAGGCGTGATATTAATTAAGCCTCTTTAAAATGATATAACAAAGTAAAAAAATAATCCATTAATTCTGATTTATAAGAGTGTCCATGGAATTTCTCGCCCATTCTTCTCCATAGAGATCTACGCTTTGGAATGGGTAACTACAGTAGTTTCACAGTTATTATACTTTTGACTGGGACTGTAGCTTCATCTATATATATGAAATGGCAAACTGACTGACTGACTGATTGACTGGCTGATATATCAACACACAGCCCAAACCGCTGGTCTTAGAGACATGAAATTTGGAGGATGTGTTCTTTGTGAAGAGTAAGTATCCACTAAGAAAGGATTTTTCAGAATTCCACCCCTAAAGGGGTAAATAGGGGTTGGAAGTTGATATGAAAGTCCGTCAGTTTTGAAGTTAGGATCTTCAAGTTTTGTGTTTAGGCTGACGATTGAAAATTAATTTATATGTGTCTCAGCGTTTTTGATAATTCTACCCACGAAGGGATGAAAAGAAAAAGTAAAAGGGGGATGAAGGTAAGTAATGGGATATTTTTCGACATCCACGCGGGCGAAGCCGCGGGCAAAAGCTAGTTTTATATATGTCTTTGTTTCTACAATTGAAAAGTGCCTGTAACTGGCCTACTTGAAATAAATGCTTCGATTTTTGATTCTTTGCATATATGGTCAACAAGGTCAGGCATACTGGCCCTTAACGTAAACGTGAACGTTTGCGTTAAAGCTTTTAAGCCGTTTCGCAGTCACTTAACGATATTATCCCTGGGAATCAGATTTGCGGGGAAACATTGAATAATTAATACGATACTTATTATAGAAAGTGAGATTGATATCACGAGTTAGAGAATTGGTTTTGATGTTTGAAATATTAATTTAGTCACTGATGAAGGATTATAGATAGGTGAGATCGTAATTTTTATTTACGATTTTATATTTGACGCTTCGTTGGTCAAGTAGTCGCGAGCGCGCTTGCTGAGCATGAGGGCCTGAGGTCGATTCCCGGGTCGGGCAAAGTGTTATTGGATTGCCTATCAAGAATTTCTCAGTAGCTGCCGCGGAGTCTGGATTTGGCCCGGTTGATGGCATTAGGCTCGCGTCCCTTTACATTCGAGTTGAGTTACAATAACTGATGAAACGTGAGTGTACTATTAATTACACCTCTGGCTGGCTGTTTAGGCTTCGAGTTTTTTTTTTCGTGCCAATGGGGTAAGCACTTATCTTAGGAAAATATGTGTTTATCAAATCATACCTAACAATTTACCTTACATTATCAAATTGTTCAGAAGAATTCCGTCTTCTCTCTCGTACAGTTGGCTTCACCATACGTGTGATGAATCTTTCATGCACATGTGTATCGAGCCAAGTTCTTTGCATTGAATACTTTTCCCCATTCAATATTTTGTCGCGACAATGCGTTCTCTAACATAAAAATATGTGTTTATCAAAACATACCTAACAATTTCCCTAACATTACCAAATTGTTCAGAAGAATTCCGTCTTCTCTCTCGTACATTCGGCCTCACCATACGTGTGATGAATCTTTCATGCACATGTGTATCGAGCCAAGTTCTTTGCATTGAATACTTTTCCCCATTCAATATTTTGTCGCGACAATGCGTTCTCTAACATGAATTCGCATACAGATGCACTATTGTAAGTTGAATTTGGATGTTTGTTTCAAATTTCTTTGTGGCTAGTTAGTCATGACACTGTTTCAAGCTTTCACGGTTTACAACTAAACTTATACTGTCACTTACGGGATATCTCGGCGCTCGGCGCTGTTGCAAGCGCCAAAATATCGGGAGCTCAAAATAATGAACAATCACGGAAGATATCCCGTAAGTGACAGTATAAGTTTAGTTAGTCATGCTACTGGACTTTGTTGGTTAGACTTCAACTAAAGAAATATCCTTAAATTGCGTACCATTAAGATTATCATCTTTTGGGCTCAGTATTATCGTCTTTTTAGCAAGTTAAGCCGTTGGTCTCGGCTGCCATTTGAAGATCTGTGACTGTGACTGTAGCTTCGCGTTTTTTTGTTTTTTTTTGACATTAAAAAGTGCCTGTGAAGGTCAAATTGAAATAAATGCTTTGAGTTTGCCTTTGGCTTGCCGTATTGTTGGCCCCTAATTCAATTAATTCAATTCAAATTATTTATTGCAATCCATAATGTACATATACAGGTGGTAAAATACAATTTAGAAGAAACAATTATGGACCCTGTCGGGCACAGCAAAATTAGATAAATAGGTAGGAGAGAGGAAGAGCGCTTTTATCAACGTTCCTGTTTGTACTAAAACAATTAAATTAGGTAGACTGGTTGTTTTTTAATATATTTTTATTGTAATTATGTCATTAATTTATAAAGAAATAAATTATTTTTTTCTAAAATTTAATTTAATTTAGAACTAAATAATATTTACATTATATACAGACTACAAATAGAACTAACCTAATGATAAAAAAGAATTAAAGTAAGAAAACATAAACAAAAAAAAAACTCCATATAATAACTATATATTCTGTCTTTTTATAATTTGTAATATTATGATATTCCAGGCATCCCTAGACATGCCACTGATAACCAGTTACTTGAAAGATAAGTGCTTTTCACATGTTGTGATTAAGGAAAAGCTCCCAATTACTTACATCATTTCTATACAGATACTTTTTCAAAGGGCTTATAAAAGCTATTTCTGAAAATGTTTTTGTGAATCAATCAGACTAATACCTACTTACGTATTTACAGAGGGAGGGACGAGATTGAATCTTATTGTTTGTAAATAATTAATTTAGCTTTATTCCTACTCTATACTCATATTCGGCCTTTCCTTAAATCCGTTTATTATTCCTTTGAATACCAATAAGTATTATTGGCGTACTGTGTGCGGAATGATATGAAAGAGGCAGGAGAAAATGATACCGTGATGTCTGACAGGGGCGAATCGAATAAGAAAATACCCGCGGCTTCGCCCGCGTCGAGTTCGGTAAATTATCCCACGGGATAAAAAAAGTATATAAATTCAGGTTATAAGGTGTTCTGCGAAGACTTTTCTTGTGAGAAATAAAAAATAGTCCCTTCCCCTTTTGTGTCAAATTTTATCCAAATCCGTTCAACCGTTTTTGCGTGAAAAAGGAACAAACATCCAGACATCCTACAATCTTTCGCATTCATGATAGTGGTAAGAAGATTGTGCATGATCTATCTTGTGTTAATAAGAAATTATTGAATTTGTTTACATATTCGGTATCCGGCCGGATAGTGGGTTACTATCCGGTATCCGGCCGGATAGTGGATTACTTTCCGATATCCGGCCGGATAGTGGGTTACTGATGGTCGTGAATCGTGTCATGCGACACGATTCACGACCATCTTAAGGCCACCCCTTAAGTGTCCGTTGACAGTAATTCCTTTACCAAAAAATACAATTGATGTTTTCAAATATCAACCAATGGCTAACCGCAGTAAACTACCATAAGGGCCATTGTTCTTTGTACACGGAGAACAATCATTCCCCTCTTTACCTTTGTTTCAGAAAGGAGCATTTGTATGGAATATCTGTATTAATTACATAAATGTAAGCTTTGTTGACTCGGGTATGCCTATTGTTTTGACATGTAGGAAATATGGCGTCTTTTGATATTATTATTATTTGTATCGCTGTAAATTGTTTTGTTTACGCATTGGGTATGAGAACTTGGATGACTTTAGATGTCTTTAATTAACATTTTGTAGGAATTTGTCATCGACGCGATGGTAAAGACGGTTTTTATTTGCTTATCAATTATAATTTTATTTACATTCTGATTACTACTAATCTTCTACAATAATGTTTTCGAAGTATTTTTGTTTTGACTACGCAAGTTCCTTGTTAACAAAAAAGCAAAGATCATTAAAAAAAGAAAACAACTTTTTTTTCCATTCTTATTACGGAGATCATTAAAATGAGAAATGTTAACATTTCCCTCGGACCCCATTATCAATGAATAATTACCGAGGATTTTCCAAATTTTCCAAAAAAATGATACTTGTGTTGAATATGCGCATTTTATCAGGGGTTCGTTTCAGCTACACAGGCTTCCCTTGGGGGCTTAGGGTAATGTTACGAATGGTTAACCACTCCTGCGTTGAACTCCCCGCTTAGTTAGCCCCTGGTACAGTGAAATACAGAGGTGGATCCGGGAAAATAGCAAAAAAAAAAAATCTTCATAGTTAAGCTTCATTGGGTACTTTTCTGGTGTTCATTACTGCCGATTTTGGTTTTCAGGGGTTACAGTGGTTGGGAATACTTGGACTAGTGTGGCGGGCTTGTTTAGTAAAAACAAATCGATAAGTTGACAATTAACTACACGTGTGCGGTGGCATAAAAATAGGACATAATAAATGAAAAGATACGCCTTTTCCAGTACCAACAATTGTATTTATAAACTTGTGCACATACATATAGAATACAAACTTGGTATTAATATCAGGAGCAAGCTTAATATAATATCTAATAATTTATGTAATTAACAAAGAACATGATTCAATGACGATGAACAGCGTTGGAAGTAAAAATTAAAACATTTGCAAATATTTTCTCACAAGAAAAGTCAGTAGTAAAAAATAAAACATAAAAACGATTTTAAAACTATAAAGTTTATGTCTTACGCAAAAGAATCCTGTGATCACTCGTTTACTAAGAAATTCGCTGAATATTCAACGTGGGACCTGTGATAAAACATTGAATATCTTGATTTTACCGTCGAAAGTCACATAAACAACTTAAAATATTCCCTAGTTATCCTATCAAACAAAACTACATCTACACACTTCCAAAATACTTATTGTAATTCAAAACGAATACTTTTCGATCACTACTACGTACGATCTGTCATCAAACTTGAATTAAAAACACCTAAACAAAAAAAAAACACAAAAATAATTATTCCATTAAAGCGGGCCCAGTTATCGTAATTTTGAGAATTCCATGCTAAATCGATTCCGTGCGCGAATGTACACAAGGATAGTGTCGCACGCATCACAGATTAGTTGTTTTAAACGAAGTACAGTCACGTATTGTGACTCACCTGATTCGTATGAGCGTATAATGCGGCCCCCGTTATTTCTTGAAATGGTTGATAATGATCTAAAGGCGTTAAGTGCACTGTTGTCATATCAATATCAGTGTTTTGGGTGCATTTAAATAACTTGTACGATGTTGATTTCTAAATGTATGTCCGGTGCACCTGGTTGGTAATTGCGTAACACAATTAATATCATTATGCCTTTCATTTTGAAAATTCAACGACATTCATTGCGATTTTTCAGTTATTTGTATTGTCAAACATAGGAATTTAGCAACGGATTAGGCAAATATCCTGTTACACACAACTGTGGAGCTGGGCTGTCAACCCTGCGACCATTGTTCACTGGCTAGTCTAGTACGCACGACGGCAAATCAATTCATGCAAAACCAGTTTATGCGGATCTCTCATTGTATAGAAAATCGATAAAAAGCGAGGTCAAGTTATACTGGAAATGTACAGCTTCATGTACCACCGTGTGTACCTTCTTTAATTAAGAGCTAGGTATGTATAAAAGGTGACAGACCCTCCACGCAGCCAGCAACCAAGCAGTCTACGCAAAAATGAATGCTGGGAAACGACATTTTTTTGGGACGTTCCCATGTATGGTCTAGCTAGAAAAAAAATCGCAATGACGGGGACAACAAGTACTTACCTTTCGGCTTCGTTAAGGGTATTTTTCCACCCATTAGATACTTAAATTTTGAAGTAGTAAAGGGTGTAAATAGACCCTTAACATATCCGAAAGGCACTTGTTCTCCCCGTCTTTGCGATCATTTTTTTGTTCTAGACCATACCTGGGAACCTTCTAGTTACGGAGATATTGGGGGTCAAAGTCCCAACTTCTTCACAAGTAAAAAAAAAAAATTAAATACATGTTTTTAATGTTAGATTTTTACTTTAAACACCTCCACGACCTCCGTACTATTCAATCCATCCACCAGCACAATGCTTTGAATGCGTTCCATCGAGTCCTACGGTAAAACGTGATTTTTCACCCCAAAAAAAAAAGTTTTTGCGTAAAGTTACTTAGTTTGTACAGAATGCTTGGTTGACGGCTATGTGAAGGGTCTGTTTACACCCTGTATTAGGATTACTAGGTAGGTACAACAATAAACTTGAGACGGAAGACAATAGAGCTGGTTTTACAACTTTAATTACAGCTGAAGTTCTTGCCATGGATCCTGGGCTATCAAAACCTGAGGGGTCTTTCTCCCCCCGCCCTAAATATTTAATGAGCCGTCATGGAAGATTATGGGATATTCCGTCTTGATTATTTAATCAAATCCAAGAGGTATCTACTTAATTAATCAGAACAAATTAAACCTTTTTGAAGAGGAGTTAAAGCAACAATTGTTTTGATTTGAAGGTAAACAAATTAATGTTATTACTTTTCTCAGTTAATCAAATTTCTTGAACATTTCCAATCATTATGAATTAATTGGGTACTTAAAATGATAAATCCGAGTTCAGACGATTTGGAAAGATGTATGTTTACCAAAGAACAGATAATGAGGTGGTTTATTTAGCCAGGAAGTCGATACAGTGTGGCGATATAATCACCTGGGTGCGATTCATAAAATGTGTCTGTATGTAGTTTCATAAACTGTACATACCCATATTTTTTATTTTTCTGTTTGTTTGTTACGGCTAATCTCCGAAACGGCTGGACCGATTTTGACGCTACTTTTCTTTCAGAAAAAGGATTAAGGTGAAATAAATCCAGATTCATATGGGAAAGTAATATTTTTATAATCACTTCACGCGGGCGGAGGTCGCGGGCTAAATGACTTTCGTTATGAAACTGATATAGGTACGTATCGTGAAAAAAAACCCACCAAAATGAAAAGGTGACTCAACACTATTAATATAATATACAGGGTGTAAACAGACCTTTCACATACCCGTCAACCAAGCATTCGGTACGTCACACTAAGTAACTTTACGCAAAAATTATTGCTGGGAATCGACTTTCTTTTTTGGGGTGAAAAATCACGTTTTAAGGTAGGACTCGATGAAAAGCACTCAAAGCATTGTGCTGATGGATGGATTGAATAGTACGGGGGTCGTGGAGGTGTGTCAAGTAAAAATCTTACATTAAAAACATGTGTTTTAAAAAAACTTATGAAAAAGTTGGAACTTTGACCCCCAATATCTCCGTAACTGGTAGGTTCCCAGGTATGGTCTAAAACAAAAAAATGATCGCAAAGACGGGGAGAACAAGTGCCTTTCGTTTGTGTTAAGGGTCTATTTACACCCTTTATACATTTTATAGATGTACCTGATATTAAGTTTACTGTATTAGAGACTCAACGATCTCACAGTTAAACTGCGTAAGCAGTTTTGTGGGGCAATGTACCTAGCCTTAAGTAATTGTATTTTAATAAATCATTCATTCATTCATTCATTCAACCACAGTTAGCAATGTCCCCCATTGCGCTGCGCCCAACGCCTTCTTACAGTATAGTGCCTTCCTTATTAGTACAAGGCTTCTCTTAATCTTTATCGTGTGGTTAGTACCTAGCCTGGTGTCGGAGATAATATGCCGCCCATGGACCTCCGACCTGGCATTACATGCCGTCGAGAAGTATCTCTTATGGGTCTACCACACGCACAAGCTTCACCACAGTTCTGCCTGCGCAAGCCGGTTTGTACACGGAACACCGTGCGTGCGGTTGGTAAAAGTTATATCAGTTTCACCAACCGCACGTACGGTGTTCCGTGTACAAACCGGCTTGCGCAGGCAAAACTGTGGTGAAGCTTGTGCGTGTGGTAGGCCCATTAGGCATGCTGGTTTCCTCACGACAGTCAGTTTCTCTTAATAAAGACCCCGAAACGGTTAGTTAGTACCAATAAACCCTATTTATCTTAAACCCACTCGCCCCAAAAAATGTTAAGTACCAATTTAAGTTCCAGAAATGAGTCTTAATTGAACAAAGACTTGTAATTGGTGAATCAGTTTATTTTGCACAATTATAACGTCAAATGTGATATTTTTAAGTGGTGCAATGACAGTTTACTTTGTTTTTTTAATGTAAGTGAATCATCGGGATTTTCGCAATCTGTGTAATTGTTGTGCAATTTGCTGTGGCAAAGGTTAATTAAATATTAAGATTATTAATATCGCCATTTAGTGACACTAATAATCTTAATGCAAAAACAAAAAGAAGTGAATGAACTTAGTAGGTACACCTACTTAGGACTGCCTCGTTGGTCCAGTGCTCGACTGCTGAGCATGAGGTTCTGGGTTCGATTCCCGGGTCGGGCAAAGTGTTATTGGGTTTTTCCATCAGGAATTTCTCAGTAGCGGCCACGGAGTCTGGATTTGAGCCCGGTCGATGGCAATAGGCTCGCCCCCTATTAAATAGGACTTAAACAAAACTGGTACACCTCTGCCTAACCTTTATGGGTCTACAGGCGTGATGTTATGTAACGTATGTATCTAGGAACACTCACTACATCTATATTAGGTGTAAACATTTGTGCATACAAATCTCACAAAGATCCCTTACTGCTTTCAAACCTGCATAAATGTAAAGCACTGCCTTACAGTGGCGAAGGTTCCATAGAACTCGATTCCTACCGGCTTCCCTTTAAAAACACAGTCAAAACAGCACAACAAAACACAAATGTGACAACTGGCATCGAGTTCGAGAGTATTTGTCTATAGAATACTTTCTATAGACAAATAATACAGGGTGTAAACAGACCCTTCACATAGCCGTCAACCAAGCATTCTGTACATCAAACTAAGTATCTTTACGCAAAAATTATTGCTGGGAATCGGACTTTTTTTTGGGATGTAAAATCATGTTTTAAAGTAGGACTCGATGGAAAGCACTCAAAGCATTGTGCTGATGGATGGATTGAATAGTACGGGGGTCGTAAAGATGTGTAAAGTAAAAATCTTACATTAAAAACACTATTTAAAAAAAATCTTGTGAAAAAGTTGCGACTTTGACCCGCAATATCTCCGTAACTAGAAGGTTCTAGACCATACCTTGGTATGGTCTAGAACAAAAAAATTATCGCAAAGACGGGGAGAACAAGTGCCTTTCGGATATGTTAAGGGTCTATTTACACCCTGTATAATCACTTTAAAGATATGTACTCCTTACCGCTTACCTCTTACAAAAATTTACCCTTCGCTACTGCTACCTTATTACCTTATTGAAGTCCCATTAAGCAGGAAGTGTATCCAATCGGTAATCGAACCCTAATACCTGGTTGATCTATTTAATTTCCTTAAAACCCTCCGGGTGTAATCATGAGCCATCAGCCACCCAATTTAATGGGTTACCGAAATTCCTTTAATGCCATTCGTCATAGAAATAAGATTTATTACTCTGTTTAAATATAAGGGGCTTGTTTTATGGTCGTGTTAAGGATAGGGTTGGCATGTGAGTGTTGTTTTCTTTTTTTTAATAAATTAATTTGGAATGCGTTCTTAATCCAATTTTCGTTTTATGTGTAACCAATCTGTGTTCTTAAAGTCAATGAATAACTTTATTTTTTCTTGCTATTCCAACTGTGGTCCAGGGTCCTCGATGTAGCAATCGTTTTAAAATCGTTTAGTATTTTTACGACTTTTAATAGGACTATAGTATGACCACTTTAAGTGTGCAATTCAAGGAGGCGTTGCTTGTGAAGAAAATCTGAATCGATATGTCAAACTTAGTACATTCTTCTTAGCGTTTCGATGGCAAAAAGTTTAAATATGTTTAGCCCAAAACTCAGTCACGCGTCCACCATCATCACCTGCGCTCTTGATGATTTATTTATTTACTTGGTAAATTTATTTTAGTTCTGTGTTTACCGGCCTGAACAGATAAGTTGGTTGAAGTGTATAGTATGACCACTTTAAGTGTGCAATTCAAGGAGGCGTTGCTTGTGAAGAAAATTTGTATCGATTTGTCAAACTTGGTACGTTTATTTTAGTTCTGTGTTTTCCGGGCTGCACAGATAAGTTGGTTTAAGTGTTACATAATATTCTTTTTGATAGCTTACGTCAATCATACAAATTTTTACCTGACTACGGCGAAGTCAAAAGGAAGGGTTATGATTTTAGCAGTCTCTGTATGTATGTAGAACCTATGTTCTTCCGTAGCGCCTAAACTATTCATCCAATTTTGATGAATAATGTGTCAATGTGTCAATCGATTCGTTACTATGGCCCGGGTAATAAAGGCTACATTTTAAGCGACTTCAAAGACAGACTTCGAGAGTCGATTTCGAGATTCTACCTTCGAACTTTACTTTTACTTTCAAATTTAATTAGAGCATGATTTTTCAGTAGTCGGGTTTTTTAGTTGTTGTATACCACACAAATTCTTGATGACTGTTCAACTTTCGATAAGCTGACAGAATGTTAATTTGGCTAGTTCCTAAGCTCTCTGAGGGACCTGTCCAAAGTTACCGATACGCTGTCGATGTGGCCGAGTTCTGGTCTCATTCAATTTGTCGAAATAATTAATGGAATCGGCACGGCGAAGTCAAGTTCACGTCTCCATAAAATTTCCCAGTAAGCTCCATTACAACATAAATAAAACTTTACCTGTTTCAAAAGTCAACGTGGAGCTGGAGATAGAACTAAATCTCGAACTCACAAAATCTCGTTTCAACTTTGCTGTAACACATATTCCGATCTCAGTATCACGTAAAAGCATGTGTGTCTAAGCCAATCACATAATTATGTAGCTAGGTAGGTACAAGACACAGATAGCAGGGACATGCCCGTTTTCACAAATACTAGGGAATACTTAAATTGAATGAATGAATGCCTAAATAATGTTGTCCTGGCGTTGCCACTCGTTAGGCAGGGCGTCACCTGTAAATATAAAAATACATTTTAGTAGTTATCACTTACTAGCAGACCCGCGCAACTTCGTCTAACGTTACATAAGAGAGAGAGAGGGTTAGAGAGAGTGGGTCGTAGGCACCTATAGTACAATTCTAACACGTCACACCCATCATTCCGCATAATGAAAATGCGCGCGCGGTACCTGATCATTATTTTGCTGCGGAGTTATTTTAAAACTGTGATATCTCCTAATAGATATTCATAGAAATCAAATGATGTAAGAGCAATTTCGTTCAAAATTAAATACTTGTGATGAACTATCACTTATTGATGCAATAGTCCACTGATCGCCATACAGTAACAGTACTTACTACCTACCAGTAGCATTGTTAGAATTTCATATCTCGGTGCTGAGCCGAGAGTTGAAGTTCCAACAATGAAATAATTGGGATAGCGATCAGGTAAAAAGTGACAACCCTAAAGTGGGTGATAGACGTACGAACTTAAAGTACGCGGTTTATAAGATCGTGAACTTACTCGGCTCGACGTCGGTGACACACGTGAAGCTTGCTCATACTATATCGCGATGTCGTCGAGAGAAGAAGCTTTGTGTTATTTGGGAATTATATTATACTACATTTTAAAAACTAATAAAAAAAGACGAAATCGACAAGTGTGGGTTAAGCACTGGATTACGAAAAGAGAGCGTTTATCGCATGTGAATTTAGTAAGAGAGTTACGTGAAGAGAAGGAAGATTTATTTTATTTATTTATCGGCTCCCGGCTCGCAGCGCTGCCACACGTACGAGCCGAGGCGAGCTACGAGTAAGATTTCAAACAGGTTGGATCGCCGGCGAACTTGCGCGGCAATTTTAAAGTACGCGTTTTTAAGGTGACACACAGGCGAAAAAGGTCGTCGAGCCACAAGTCCGCGTACTTACTCGCACGTCTATCACCCACTTAAGAAGGTAGTGTCTTCATTCACAGTGATTGAAAAAGTCAAGTTTTCTCAACAAAAGAAAATACATCTGGGAAATCAGTAGGCAGGTTGGTACTTGCGAAATCGTAAAGAATTCAAAGACGAACCTTGGAGGCACTACTTACTTAATAATTAATGTTCTTTGCTAAAAGTTTGCTCGAAAGAAAAGTAAGTTAGTATTTACTTTTTTTGTACAGTTTCTTTTGAATTGGATGGCTTAAGTAATAAGATACTTTTTCAATAAGGGACGAAGCTAAAGTAGATTACCTATCTACTTTTTTACTAAAAATGTCCGCCGAAAAAGATTTTATTTTTGGGACGAAAACATGGTCGTTGGTCTGGTGGTCGCAAGCTCAACTGCTAAGTATGAGGTCCTGGGTTCGATTCCCGGGTCGGGCAAAGAGTTATTGGGTTTTTCTCAGTAGCAGTCTGGCCTGGCCTGCCCCTATTACATGGGACTTAATAACTGGCGAAATGTGGGTGTACTCGTCGGCAGACGATCTCCGGCCACCGTAGGCGCGGGCTTGCGGGCGGCGAGTAATGGGCGACTCGCTGTCCGACCATGGACCATGCCCGGGTCGACGGCGCGTTGTGTCCCACGCGCGCCTCAAAGAGTGTCAGCATTATGACGGGGCCCCCCTCTAGAGGGCCAAAGCCTGCCGGGGTCGCGGGACTTATAGAATTACCGTGACCCTGGATCATAAAGGGCTATTGAAGGACACCGTGGATTTTAGTCAGTACAAGTCTGACAGTTCCTCCCACTCTGCCCTAGGTGGGAGGACTCATTTGATGATATTACCAAGAAAAAAAAAAAAAAAAAAACATGTGGGTGTACTATTAAGTATACCTTTGCCTAACCCTTCGGGGTTTACAGGCGTGATTGTATGTTGTGTGAAAACACGCTGTTTTCTTCTCCTTCACAAAATTACTTTATTTCCGAAAATTATCTATACATATAAAATTCAAAGTCCTGACTGACTGACTGACTGACTGACTGACTGACTGACTGACTTATATATCAACGCACAGCCCAAACCACTGGTCCTAGAGACATGAAATTTGGACAGTGTACTCTTTGTAAAGAGTAGGTATCCACTAAGAAAGGGTTTTTCGAAATTTCACCCCTAAGAGGGTGAAATGGGGTGTTGAATTTTCTATGTAACTTTTTATTCTCTGAGTCGATTGACTTGAAATTGTGCCTACATATACTTCAGTTAAAATGATAAGATACGTGTATCACAGTTTTTCCAAAATCATCCCCCAATTTAAAATTCAATGTCCTGACTGGCTGACTGATACATCAACGCACAGCCCAAACCACTGGTCATAGAGACATGAAATTTGGACAGTGTACTCTTTGTGAAGAGTAAGTATCCACTAAGAAAGGGTTTTTCGAAATTTCACCCCTAAGAGGGTGAAATGGGGTGTTGAATTTTCTATGAAACTTTTTATTCTCCGAGTCGATTGACTTGAAATTGTGTCTACATATACTTCAGTTAAAATAATGAGATACGTATATCACAGTTTTTCCAAAATCATCCCCCAATTTAAAATTCAACGTCCTGACTGGCTGACTGATATATCAACGCACAGCCCAAACCACTGGTCCTAGAGACATGAAATTTGGACAGTGTACTCTTTGTGAAGAGTAGGTATCCACTAAGAAAGGGTTTTTCGAAATTCCACCCCTAAGAGGGTGAAATGGGGTGTTGAATTTTCTATGTAACTTTTTATTCTCTGAGTCGATTGACTTGAAATTGTGTCTACATATATTTCAGTTAAAATGATGAGATACGTGTATCACAGTTTTTCCAAAATCATCCCCCAATTTAAAATTCAATGTCCTGACTGGCTGACTGATATATCAACGCACAGCCCAAACCACTGGTCATAGAGACATGAAATTTGGACAGTGTACTCTTTGTGAAAAGTAGGTATCCACTATGAAAGGGTTTTTCGAAATTTCACCCCTAAGAGGGTGAAATGGGGTGTTGAATTTTCTGTGAAACTCTCTCGGGGTCGATTGACTTGAAAATGTGTCTACATATACTTCAGTTAAAATGATGAGATACGTGTATCACAAAATCATCCCCCAATTTAAAATTCCATGCCCTGACTGGCTGACTGATATACCAACGCACAGCCCAAACCGCGCGGGTCCCAGAGATATGAAAATTGGAGGGAGTATTCTTTGTGAAGAGTTAGTATCAGTTTTTCGAAATTCCTACCCCTTAGAGGGTGAAATGGGGTGTTGAATTTTCTGTGAAACTTTTTACTCTCGGGGTCGATTGACTTGAAAATTTGTTTGCGTACTCTTCAGATAAAATCCAGTAAATCCGATGTCCAATCTCAAACCAAGGTATCAATATTTCATGTATCTAATTTAATTGATATAACTTTATAATAATATAAATTGCAAGTTATAAGCAAGTACATGTAAATCTATTTATGTATTATAGATATATACATAGATTACTTATTATTCCAGAAGTAAGATCCCGTGGGCAATTCCCTAACACCACGCGGGCGAAGCCGCGGGCATAAGCTAGTCAATACTATAATCGAAGAATCGAATATAATATTAACCACGTTATGCGTGTTCAGACATTTACCGCCGAAAACATTTCAAAGCTGGTTGGTCTACATCATCATTCTCTTGCCCTCATCCCAATTTATTTGGGGTCGGCGCACCATGTCTTCTTCTGGTGGGTCTACTACAACCTCAGTTCACCACAACAGTTACAGAAGTAACAGTTTACGCATCGATGTGGGATTCCTTACACCCTGTATAACTAGGGATTCATCTTTGAATCGCTCCAGCATGATAAAATTAAAACATTAAAAAAAAAAAACAAAGCTCGTCAAATATACCATTTTCAAAAACAAATTAGTTACTCAAGAACCGGGACACTCCTACCTAGTGCTTTCCACATAATATTCCAGTTATTACGTCACAAGAATGACGTCAGTTCGCGTTTGCTTACGATCCAAGTTTTATTAAAGGCTGACTCGAGTGCACTTCGGGATATACTCGTAGTGAAGATGAAGTCAAAGGAAATGTCCGCTTCAAGTTCCCGGATTTTCCATTCCGACGTATGAAACTTCGGGAGTGTTCCGCTTTGTTTTATTGGAGCAAGGCTTCCAGATCTAAAAACGAATTTGCATGCCCTTTTGCAATAGATGGCAAGTCATCATCAGCCTAGCCCTTTTCCTAACTATGTTGGTATCAGCTTCCAGTCTAACCTGATGCACCGGAATACCAGTATTTTACATGGAGCGACTGCCTATCTGACCTCCACATTCCAGTTACTGAACAACGGCTGACTGGTTCATGGTTTCAAAATGTAAACAGGGTGTAAGGAACACCGAAATTTGTAAACGGAAATTTAAAAAAAAACAGCTGTGACATACAAAAGTACAATACCTACGCGGTCAATAAGTGTATGGAACGGATTTTTTTTTTAAATTACCTATAAAACGCACTCGGGGTCTACCAGCGAGCCATGGAACGAAGTATACTAGGAGTCAAAATTTCTGACCGTATCCGGAACAGTATACTTTAATCCAAGACCCAAATAGCAGATGTTTGCAACACAGCCGCCAAATTAAAATAGAACTGGGCAGGCCACATCTGCCGCATGTCGCATCAAAATTGGGCCAAATTGGCAACAGATTGGGTTCCGAACAGCAGAACCCGGCGACGAGGTAGGCCCAGAAGAAGATGGCGTGATGAGCTAGACTCTTATCAAAAGGATTGGGCCCAAATAGCCAAAAACAGAGATAAATGGAAAGGAGGCTCATAATAAATAATAATAAAAAACCTATGAAAAACTTCAATGTGCGAGGGTTCAGATTTATGTAGGTACTCCTTCTTATCGTGTCAATGACAATTAAATTGAGTCAGCCCAAAATATGTACTGAATACGTGGTACGCGTTAGTGCGTCGTGGTGTCCTTACCACCCTGTATATTTATCAATAGTAATGCTAATAATAGTTTATCGATTAGGGGCTCCTCTAATAGTACCTATTAGTAGCCTAATGAATTATGAATGAAGCCTATTCTGACCTTTCTGAGATAACTCATAGAGACACAGATCTCTCACAAATACACATTCGTCTTATATTAAATGTTATGTAATACTCATCAGTGTTAATACAATAATCTTATTATCTCAGTTTGAACATAATATTCCTGTTATTCACACTCCGATTACTTCTGTCTGTAAACACTATGTTTTCGAGATCGTAATCCATTCATGTAGTTACACGTGAAGATACGTGATTAAGCGTTTTTCTAAAAGGTATTACCAAGAGGTGCACATGGAAGGTATAAATGGACCTTTCACGAAGCCGTCAAGCATTCTGTACATCAAACTAAGTAACCCTACGCACAAATTATTGCTGGGAAACAACTTTTTTTGGTGTGAAAAATCACGTTTTATGGTAACACTCAATGTAATGCATTCAAAACATTGTGCTGATGTATGCATTGAATAGTAAACACGTAATAGATGTATTTAAAGTACCTAAAGTTTAAAAAGTTGGAACTTTGACCTAATATCTCCGTAACAAGAGGGTTCCCAGGTGTGGTCCAGAATAAAAAAATGATCGCCATGTCGGGGAACAAGTGCCCTTCGTTAAGGGTCATTTTACACCTTTTATTATTCCGATGGATACAATTATAAAAATATGTAGTCTGCGTAATACTGCCAAAATGGCAGACAATCATTCTGAATCAGCAGATGTAATTTTGGTAGATAGGACCAACTTTAAGGACTTTTCGATGTACAATAACTAATCAAGGGAGCTAAAGGTCGTATCAATTGTGATCTGGTTGTGTATTAATATAGATACATTGTATTAATCAATTGTGTATGGATAAAGCCGTAAAGTCAGTCGCTTTACGCCAAAGGTCTCCCTTTACGATACTGTCAGCTGCCAGTCGGCAGGCGTTCACCAATAAAACGAACCTGATACACCATCTATACTAATATTATAAAGATGTAAAGTTTGTAAGTTTGGATGTAGGGGTAATCTTCGGAACTACTGGTCCGATTCTAAAAATTCTTTCACTAATAGGATTCTACATTATCCTCAAGTGTTATCTATACTTAATATTATAAATGCGCAAGTTTGGATGTACGGATGGATGTTTGTTACTCAATCACGCCATAACGGCTCAACGGATCATCATCTGCCTAGCCTTTTCCCAAATATGTTAGGGTCGGCTTCCAGTCCAACCAGATGCAGCTGAATACCAGTATTTCACATAGAGCGACTGCCTATCTAACCTCCACAACCCAGTTAGTACTAGGTAATACGATACCCCTTGGTAAAACTGGTTGTCAGACCTTTTGGGCCACTGACTACCTGTAACGACTGTCAAAGATCTACAAATGACAGCTTACCAACGGCTTAACGTGCTTTCCGAGGCACGGACGAAACTCGGTATGTAATGGGTGGTCACCCATCCACAGACCAACCTAGGCAAGCACGGCTTAACCTAAAGATCGATCCGAGCGGCTGTTATTATTTAGCCACGAGCTCCTCGGCTCAATGGATCTGGATGAAATATGGCACAGAGATAGATATAGATATAGTCTGGAATAGCATATAGGATACTTTTTTCTTCTTACACTTACACGTTAAAATTTCCACGCTTCATAATATAATTATTTCAAACGTCTCATGCATAATTTTCGACTATAAGCCAGCGAAGCGGCGGGGAAGAGCTAATCAAATACATGTTCCACCCCTGCCGCCTTTAAGACGTCCTAAAGGTGACCCGCGCTCCAAAGTGACATTTGAAGATGCTCTTCATCACCCAGGTCACGTTCCTTTCGGTCGAGATACTTAAAATTCCCTTACAGATGCAGCATTCTAAATGAAGGCATGTTACACCTTTGAATACTTTGAATATAGATGTCACACATGTATGTATGTATGTGTTTAGAATATGTTATGGACACTAATTGTTTGGATATTTCTTCTGTTTTTATGGTGTTTTTGGTGTTAGGAGTCAGCGTACGTGTGGTGATGTGTTTGTAATCTGTTAGAAGGGGATTTAAATGGGTTTTGATTAAATTGGTGATTAAATGCACCATGTTTGCGGTATCTGAGGGTCAATTCCAATATTTTTAAGAACTTTTAAATGTATAATTTCAATCGATCCAAAATACATGATATTTCCCTAAAAATATCCCATAGATTTTCGCTAGGTATTGTACAGTCGCCAGCACATCAAGTTACCAGAAACTGTCAAATTTCTCTGAACGATTTTAAACCATAAATTGTTAATGGTTAAGGTCAAAATCGAATGAGAAAATTTGACAGTTTATGGTAACGTGATGCACTGGCGACTGTAGGTTTTTCATAACAGGAGAGCTGCCTTTCTATCTGTTTAGACCGAGGCCAAACGAGCGTAATTTTTTGAGCTGTGTGGTAGAAGTCCGTCGCCGTGTGGCACAAACAGGACTTTAGTATGAAACCGAATGCAGCGTAAATTCCGTGACTCATTTTACGCGACTCTCAGCACAAAAAATTACGCTCGTTTGGCCTCAGCCTTATCCTCATCAGTATCTTAAAGGTGTAGCAGTGAGGTGTAGCAACTGGTGTGGGGCAGTTCTCTAAGGTGTTTTGCATGGTTGACTTAAGTCACATGATCAGAGATTCTTTTGTTGAATTTCTTCATTAACTTCTTAATTGCCATCAGTAGTCTGTAGCTATGTTATGACTCTTCCAGATGCTTGCATTTTCCTTTAACATATACCAGCATGTCTTAATGCCATAGGCATTTTCTACCAGTCAACCTTTGGGTGGTGCAGACATACAGTGGTAGGTGTATATCTGAAAATAATTTTAATTAATACTAAGATTAGCTACAAGGATATATAAAATACTAGCTTTTGTCCGCGGCTTCGCCCGCGTGGATGTCGAAAAATATCCGATAACTTACCTTCATCCCATTTTTTAACCCTTCAGGGGTAGAATTATCCAAAACACTGAGACACGTATTAATTAATTTTCAATCGTCAGCCTAAACACTAAATTTGAAGATCCTAACTTCAAAACTGACGGACTTTCATATAAACTTTCATCCCCTATTTTACCCCTTTAGGGGTGGAATTCCCAAAAATCCTTTCTTAGTGGATATTTACTCTTCACAAAGAACACACGTTCCAAGTGTCATGTCTCTAGGACCAGCGGTTTGGGCTGTGTGTTGATATACCACCAAGTCAGTCAGTCAGTTTACCATTTTATATACAAGGTGTAACGTAATAAACGCAAGACCTCTCGCACCATGAAACTAAACATCTTTTGTTCTACGAGTTTTTGAAATTCGCAAAAAAAAAAAAAACTTTCTATAGGAACGGACGCAATCAGCTGATCCACATGTATGGTAAAACTAAAAAAAAAGTTACGAATTTCCAAAAGTCATAGAACAAAAGTTGTTCAGTTTCATGGTCTGAGACACCACACGAGAGGTCTTGCGTTTATTATGTTACACGTTGTATAAAGACTATAAATATTATAGACTCAATAAACTCTCACCCCCCCCGCCCTCTCAATATACTTATTTCCAGATGCTTGCTTTTTCCTTTACCATATACTAGTATGTCTTCCTAAGTAGGGTCAGTATTGGGAATATTTTGTCTTTCATTATTTACTTATCTGACTTCCATTACGATCAAAAGCATGTCTCTCGTTTCCTTTCGACATATCCATTTCCTGTTTCCTTTTATCCCGAAAACCATTTCTGTTTCTATGCAAACTATGTTAACTTTATCAAAATTTATTCATCTGAAAAAGTCAAATCAGTATTTTTTTTTTTTGCTCAACATTTTCGTTAGTATAAACGTTTTGTATCTTTTATCTGCATACGACATTAACTATAACATCACGCCTGTAATCTCCGAAAGGATGGGCAGAGTTGTAACATAACTGGCGACATGTGGGCGTACTACTAGGTACAACTCTGCCCAGTTGTACCTAGTAGTACGCCCACATGTCGCCAGTTATGTTAAAGTCGCATGTAATAGGGGGCGAGCCTATTGCCATGAACCGGGTACATATCCAGACTCCGTGGCTGCGACTGAGAAATTTCTGATGGAAAAACCCAATAACACTTTGCCCGACCCGGGAATCGAACCCAGGACCTCTTATTCACCACTACACCAACGAGGCAGTCACTTTTATTTAGATTAGCTGTTTAATCTAAAGACTATTTTGTTTATCAACAAAACAGATATTTAGGGTTCCCTACACGTTTTTCGTACGCTGAGTATCTCGGCTAAGCAAAATACCATTAGCTGCTATCCCATTTGTCTTGTGTACCCGAACTAAAATGTCAAAGAGGTTACCATTATGGTAACCTAGTTTCTATCTTTGGAATGGATTCTCTCGCATATGAGTAGGAGTAGGTAAATGGGTTTAAGCAAACTTGCTTCTATGGATCTGCGAATACTTGACGGAATATATCTCAGTAGATTTTTAGATAGAGGTCTTTCTATTTTTAGAAAGAAAGAAAGAAAGAATAAAGTTGATTTGACGTCAGTTCATCACGCACACATAATAAAAAAGATACAAAATAAAAAAATAAATAATTATAAAATTTACTACTAATTAACTAGACACCACTCATTAAAATCACTTAAAAACAAATACGCCATCAATATTCAAACTATACTATCATCAAAGTTAAGTTAAGGATCTGCGAATACTTGACGGAATATATCTCAGTAGACTTTAGTATAGACGTCTATCTATTTTTGTAGATTCTTTAAAAAAATACTAGCCACCAACACTCATTAAAATCACTTAAAAATAAAGACGCCATCAATATTCAAACTATGACCAAAGTTAACCAACCAATCATTAAAAACCAATGAACGGAACCCAACCAGAATCTTAACCAATAAAATTAATGTAAACTAGTCACTAACATTTTTCTTATAATTCAAAGCGTTACGGTAATTATCAAAACAGTATTTAACTCGCGATAAAGAAAGAAGTTTTAACGAAATAGTCCCTTTATCTTTTGTAAACGATCAGTGTACTCTCACCTTTATCTTTTAAGCTTTTTCCCATCTTGAAGTGATAATTAAGCCGATCGACTTTTAAGTGAAGCATGGAAATGTTACTTTTTAGAGTTCCGTAACCAAAGGGTTCCAACGGGACCCTATTACTAAGGCTCCGCTCTCTGTCTGTCCATCTGTCACAGCCTGTGACAGATGATACAGAAATATACATACATCCCTGAGACTCACAGGGCTGTTTCTTTTGTACCGTAAGAGGTGGACAGTTGAAATTTTCACGGAGTGCGTGTTATAGCTCTATAACAATACAAACAAACACACACATACCTACATACAAGCAACGTATTTTTGTCATATTTTTTTTGTACGGTGGTACGGAACCCTGTGTGTTCAAGTCCGACTCGCACTTGGCCGGTTTTATTAAAAGTGTTTTTGTAAACCAACGTAAGCTTCACACTTTCTAGCAAATTAATTACTAATTAGGTAAATTGAACTGTGAGGTGTCTGATTACAGAGATTATTTTATGTTCACACTTTCACACCCACGTTGTTCTTAGGTTGGAGATGATTATTGATTCGTTGACACTTATTTAAGCCAACGAACTAATCGAAATTGGTGTGGCAGTATCCCAATGTGGAGTTTGTGAGCTTATGTACCTACCGTTGCGGTTTTGACGTCAGTGATGTCACCCCAAGCGCAGCCAGCTATGTAATACATAGCTAGCTGCGAAAACTTTTAACTTTTACTCCGAAACGAAATTCGAAATTCGGAATTTCGTTTTTCGCGTTTCTATGTGATCGCTTAGATCTTCTAAACTACAAAAATGTATTTGGTCAGAGAATCTTTTCCGGTAGGTTTACGCGTATTAAATACTAATACTGCGTATTTAACTTAGATAATAGCACAAAAATCTCGATGACATTAGTACACTGCATAGCCACAATAAGTACCTTTGTGCTCGTCTATAATGTCGTCGTCGTCGTGTGTTGTCGTTAATGTTAGTATAAATAAATAAGGGTGGGTCAATTATTAGTTCATTAGAACACACTGATTCTTTTACTTTACTTTCTTACTGTACGTACAGTTAATACAACAATCAAATTCGATAATTCTCTGATATTTCAAAACATAAGTTTAAAATCACAATCAAATCCTTCAATAACATGCACAAAACATTCATTTAATCTCGTCCAAGTCCCCTTCTACTTAGACTCTAAGTCTATGAATATTCTAGAAACCTCTGTTACCTGTCCATTGCTTATTAACTACCTGACATTTACAGTCTATAAATTATTGGACAGATGACCAAAGGCTTTGAAAATCCAATGAGCAATTCTAATCGCTGCCAGTTAAGTATGAAATTCAATGCAGTGTCGCGTTTTCTCAATATTCATTGGTTAGAAGTACTTAGTAGTGATTAAGAATGAGTTAGGTATATCACGACGACATCACTATGCTCTGAGTATGAATGTGGATGGGTATAAGAGTAGAGGAAGACCAAAGAAACGATGGATGGACTGTGTGAAGGATGATAAGGCAAGAAAGGAGATGTCTGATGAGATGACGCGTAATAGAGAAGTATGGAAGAAGAACACATGCTGCGCCGACCCCAAATGAATTGGGATAAGGGCAAGAGAATGATGATCACTAAGGGGATAAAGCAATGATAGCCTAGTGGTGTGTGACCGTCGGACTGCCAAGTCATAAGTCTCGAGTTCGAACCCAAGACACCTCTGATTTTTCGGATTCATGTGCGTTTTGCTTGCTTCGGTAAAGTAAAACATCGTGAGGAAGCCAAACCAGCATGCCTGAGAGATATTTCTCGACGGCATGTAAAGCCAAGTCAGGGCCCCATGCACGGTATAAAAATTGACACCAGGTTAGGCACTAACCACACGAAAAAGAAATAACTATGGGAATTAGAAATGAATGAGGATGAAAATCGTGGAGCCGACCCCAATAAAGGACGATGCCAGGATTTGTATGAACTCTGGTCCCACCCTCCAATAGCTATGTGTAATACATTGTTGGATAGGTATTTTTAAGCTGCACAAAAGTTACTATGGAGCCAAGTTTGAAATCTTAATCCGTTCAGAGTTATGCAGTATTAAACAAGTCAGTTTAACAAAACAATAGTCAATGGAAAAAGGCTATGCAGATGATGATGATTTGAAAACAACAGTGGCATATAGCAATATTTAATGGCTGCTACTGGTTACTAATGATGCAGAATATTAGAACCTTGCGATACGAGTAAACAAAGGTCCTACCATTCACTTCTAGAACCCTAAAAACTAAATCCTTTAACGACACCAGCGCAATTACTTTTGAAACATAAGTTATGGGTACACATGCAGGCGCAAGGTGCAAGCGTACACCTGCAAGTAATGTTTACGCACGAGAGAGGAATTAATGCTGCTTTTAAGAATACTTAGTTGCAGTACTATTATAGACTTAGTAATGTGAACTTTAGACCTAAATGTTTTATGTCAGACGGGTTGCCTCATATGGAGTTATGTCATGAATGTCATGATGTATGGGCGAATGAAAATAAATAATGGTTGGACAAGGAAACATAACTGCGTGTCTTTATGGTTCGGAATTTGACTTTCTCTATTGTACAGAGAATGACAGATGCATATTTTGAGCTTCAAAAAAAAAAATTGTCCCAAATATCAGAAGGTCCTAAATATAGCTATAGAAACTTGAATTAAGGCAGCAAAGCGGTTTCCAATCTTGCTGCCTATCGAAGATAAGACCTAGTACAGACCGCAGCACGTAAGTTGAACCAAAATGGCGATGGCGGTCGTCCGCGCATGTCGAGTCCCGAAAAAAGTCGAAAATATGTTGCTGCGCTTTCAATGTCATAGTTCAACTTATGTGCCGCGATCTGTAACACGTTTTCGGGTCTCAATCGATTTGTCCATAATTGTACCTGCGCGGACGACCACCATTTTGGTTCACCTTACGTGCGGCGATCTGTACAGCTCGTTTTGTTGTAGGAACAAGATCAGCTGTAAAAGATAAAATAATGCCTGCCTTTCCAACCGTGTAATACACTCTTTTGAACAAGCCGCTAGCAGGTATATTGAATTTCCAAACCGATGAATAAGCTTAGAAATCAAAACAGTAACAGGTACTGCGAATTCTTCCCACAAAGATCTAATCGCAACCAGTCATAGATGCAATTCTATCGTATTGCGCAAATCACGGCACGCCAAAATCGCATTCCTACCAGGTAGTTAGCCCATTGATGCACTGTTTAAACCCTGTTGCTTACTACGAAAGGCGAGAATCGAGTGGCATATCGATTTACAATGAGATTTGCGAATGTTCAATTCTACGTTGACATTTTAAATAAGGTTGTCATGTGAATTTTAAACAGGGATGTGGGATTAACTGAATTGATAATCCGCATACTAAAACATTGAAGTCCGCCATTTTAACTTTCGTCTCTGGGAATCTGTTTTACGCTCGCGTCTGCCTAGCCTTTTCTCAACTATGTTGGGGTCGAATTCCAGTCTAACTGGATGCAGCTGAATACCAGTATTTCACATGGAGCAACTGCCTATGACACCTCCACAACCCAGTTAGTACTAGGTATTAAGATACCCTTTGGTAAGACTGGTTGTCAGACCTGTAACGACTCTCAAAGATCTACAAATGACAGCAACGGCCAAAGGCACGGAGGAAACTCGGTATTTTGTAATGAGTGGCCACCCATCCGCGACCCAACCTAGGCAAGCGCGGCTCAAGCCTCAGGCAAAACTTCTCAAAAGATTTAAGTGCTCAGATTTTGTTTCAAAAAGCATTTATTGCCGAAAGGGAAAGCCCAACAAAGATTTGTGCCTAGTACGTTTTCATTAATGGCGCTGTTCTTCAGAAGGTCAGATCCGTTATATCAACAAATTACACATATCTGATAATCTGAGAGGAGCCATAGATATATCGTAAAAACTCTTCAATTCAATTGTCTGCTATAGAAAAACAGCGTCTTTCATTAATGTTTTGTGAATCAAAATTGACAAAAAAGAAATGTCGTTTACTTGCGACAGCTGGGATCTAAGTGAATGATAACAAGTTATACAGATAACTGGCAGCCCTGGGTTGCTCCTATTGTGTTTCGATTCTCATGCGCGAACATCAGGTCGATTCTCAAAACTTATTCTTTTGTGTGAACGTAGAAAGAATTTTAATGCTTCCGTTTGAACTTGGTATAAAATCTCACAATAGAATAGCACTTTATTGCGTAATGCCGACCCATTTGATAGTCAACAATCATTTTCTTGGCTCATTTAAGTTTCTGTTCATGTAACTTGTGTTGTCGTGTTATTCGTATTTGCATTGTAGGACTCGAATGTGTTGTCACAATGTCACATTTACTGTTTGGTAAAAGCACGATTCGGTGAAGCGCAGTGTTTGTTATGCTTTACAAACAACAGCTATTCTAATAAAAATGCTAGTGTTTTAGGCACGTTATTATTCCTTTATTTATTTATATACAAATCAATTGTATTTTTTAAATATTCCTTACAAAAAATAATATAAAAAAAACAATTAAAAACATAGAAAATTGTAGCCCACCGGTATCGGGAACAAGGTCCAAGCTACCGGCGGTCAGGGCCCCAGAGAGAGGAACCTCCTAACAATACGAGCCGTGTCCAGGAGTACCGCTTTCTGAATCAAGCCCTTGATCCAGCTGCCTAACGAGAGCCTCCTCAGGTATTGGTCGAAGCTCTTGGCAATTAAGCCATGGGCTGATATAACTATCGGCACAATGATCGCTGAGAACACATCCCACATGTCGACAACCTCGCGAGCCAAGTCAAGATACTTGATTTAGGCACGTTTATTATTATGCTAGCTCAGTAGAAACAAACACAAGTGCAGTAAAATGTAAAACAGCAGAACGCACATTAAATTCAACCCTGTTTGAATATCATCTGACGCAAACAGGTTATGCAAATGCCTGAGGCACTAGGTTATAATCTGTTACAACAAGAGCGACTGCACCTGCATTGAAAACAGCACCTTTACCATCATCTGCCTAGCCTTTTCCCAACTATATTGGGGTCGGCTTCCAGTGTAACCGGATGCAGCTGAATACCAGTATTTTACTTGGAGCGACTGCCTATCTGACCTCCACAACCCAGTTAGTACTGGGCAATACGATACCCCTGGGTAAGACTGGTTGTCAGACTTTTTTGGGCCACTGACTACCTAACGACTGTCAAAGATCTACAAATGACAGCCGGGACCAACGGCTTAACGTGCTTTCCGAGGCACGGAGGAAACTCGGTATGTAATGGGCGGTCACCCATCCACAGACCAACCTAGGCAAGCACAGCTTAACCTAAAGATCGACCCGAGCGGCTGTTATTATTTAGCCACGAGCTCCTCATTATTTTTTATTATATACGCCGTTGGATTGTCGTGTAAAGGTGCTGTGCTGCTGAAAACAGCACCTTTACACGACTCCAAATTCCCCGATCGTGTTATTACTTCTCTGATTGCCTGACCAAGTAAAAGCGACAATCCAACGGCGTATATAATAAAAATCTCTACAATTAAACACGTTGTATGTGTGTAACGTTTAGCGTACCGTGGGAACGTGCGCCGGAGTCGAATCGACGAATCCATGCAAAATCCTGTTTCGCTCCAACATTCACTACCTGCTGTAAAATAGGATAGCGAGGTTTATGCGATGCTTTTATAGCTATTAAAGTTTTATTTTGTGGCGTAAGTACTCTACTGGGTATGTTATATAGCTTTGGTTGTTCTGGGGTACCTCAAGTCGAGGGGAGTATTTCTGAGTGAGCGTTCAAGTTTGCAATTTGGTTCAACGTCCTTGGCCCAATTTGATGATGGCAAATTTATTTCTTTAAAATTTTTGAAGTACTCTCCAGTTGATGGTTTGAATTATATCAATTTGTGTACAGTGTTGTCTTTCAGTAATACGGTATTTTTTTCTGCTCGGAATTTTGAACTCCTCCTTCGCAAGTTGCCAGTGCGCTATTCTGAAGATAAACGAGCTGCTCTCAAAGATTTTAACAGTTCCACTTTGAGAAGAGTGGGTGGTAGGTACCTACGATTATCGGCATGACTGAGCAAGACAATAAATAGTTAAATACTATTGAAATTTCACTGTCAACGAAACGTATTTGACGCGGGAGAATAAATCTCACGAATAAAATCTTTGACTCTGTAAATCCTTTTCAAATAATCGTGCATTCAACAAAATGTGTCATGGCGTCTCAGTTTGAATGCTGAACTCGTGAACTATCGGATGACTCAGTGCACAATGCAATTGCATAGCTTTATTTACATGAATATTAGTAGGTGGTGTTGTGTCATAACAACTTACTTTAGCTGTATGGAACCTGTTTCCAACATTAGCGATGGTGTTAGCATAAATTGCATTGGAACCAGTAAACAAAGCGTCATTAGTTTCGGAATTAACAAGAAGCTTAGTTGTGACGGCTTAAGTCGCTTTAAGGTGCTTTGGCAACGCTGTTATTCCTGAGGTAATAGATTTTACGTCTCATTGCTTTCTTTCAGGTTTCAGGAGTTGCAGTGGTTTTGGAATAGTGTGGCGGGCTTGTCTTGCTTGCTTTCGCATGTTGAATTATAATAATAATCATCATCTGCCTAGCCTTTTCCAACTATATTGGGGTCGGCTTCCAGTCTAACCATATGCAGCTGAATACCATTATTTTACATGGAGCGACTGCCTATCTAATCTCCACAACCCAGTTAGTACTGGGTAATACTATACCCCTTGGTAAGACTGGTTGTCAGACTTTCGGGCCATTGACTATCTTTAACGGCTGTTAAAGATCTACAAATGACTGCCGGGGACCAACGGCTTAACGTACTTTCCGAGGCCAGAGGAAGCTTGATATGTAATAGGTGGTTACCCATCCACGGGCCAACCTAAGCAAGCGCGGCTTAACCTGAAGATTGACCCGAGCGGCTGTTGTTATTAAACCACAAGCTCCTCCGCATGTTGAATAATTATAATCATAAAAAACTATTTAGTTAGGGGTTGAAGAGAATTGTGGTATTCTAAGCTGACGCAAATGAACTTAGCAATTACAGCTAAAAGTTGAAAATGAAAATTCAACTGTGCGTTACTATTTAATTATTTATTAGTTGTCGCTTCGGGCATAAGACTAGTATGAAGGTTCACGTCGTAATTTCAAATCTTAAAGTTCTAGTGAGGGTTGCTTTAAAAATCATCATCATCATCATTCTCCTGGCTTTATCCCAATTTATCAGTCAGCATGTCTTCTTCTACCATATTTCTCTATTACTCGTCATCAGCTGTCACCTCCTTTCTAGCCATATAATCATTCAAAGTATTCAAACCCGTTAAAATATATTAAGTCCTCCAGGAACCTACAAATGCAAATTTCATCAAGAGTAAAGACTTGATGAAATTTGGATTTGTAGGTTCCTGAAACAGAACATTTTCTTCCCAAAAATTTACAATACTCCACACAGGTGAACCCGCAAACGCAGCTAGTTATTTAGAAGAACGCGAAGTGTCAACAACAGCTTTACGTCCTTACATAAAGCTTAAAACTAGCTCCACTATTTCAGCAAGACTTCGTACATTACGACGGAGAATATTTAAACGTGTTTTATTACCATAGTTCGCAACATTATTTATTCTATACTTATTTTAAACCGCGGTTTTGTTCGCGTTGGTGTCGGAAATTGACCCACGAAATCGAACTATCAGGATAAAAAAGTATCCATTGTCCTAACACAGGTCATGGTCTAACTGTATGCATGCAGGCATAATAATGATAAATTCGAAACTAACTACACAACGAGGAAGCGAACTCGACGCACAAACGATTACCATGATATTCAGTTTAACCCGCCTCATAGAAAATTTTCATCGGTAATTTAAAAAAGATGAGCTGTTCCGTACATATCGACCGTGTAGGTATTGCACTTTTTTAGGAAACAGCAGATTTTTTTTTATAAAGTCTGATGAAAATTTCTATGTTGCGAGGTTCGCCCTGATGTTCAGTACATCAGGGCGAACCTCGCAACATGTGTCCAATGAGAAGCTCATGACCTTCTCCAGGTGCCAAGCTACCTATCTGTCAAATTTCATAACGATAGGCTCAGCAGTTTAGGCGTGAAAAGGCAGACAGATAAACCCACAGACAGTGTTACTTTGAAATGGCTGTATTTTTCGCAAAAACTTTTCGGAATAAATTCTCTAAATGATGTTGAAAACTGCACCAAAATCCAATGTGTTTAGAAGAACTAACCCGTCATACACAATCACAGACCGAAACAAAAAGCTACTTTGTTTTGTATTATACATATATAGTCCTCATAGTTTGAGCTAGGATTCTAGACTCACAATTATTTATGCGATCCTTTGCCTGGTATGCGAATTCTAATGCGAAATACCCAAATATTCTGCGAACTGAATTGCGTATTACGTTTGGAATGTCTGGCTTTATGGCCATTAGATACTTTACGAATACAAATTTTTTGTCTTTAATTTTGATGTATTCTTAATGCTGACTTTCATTTCGTCTATTGACTCGGCATTTAACCTGAATTGAATGGCTTATTTTCTGCACTTGACGATACAGAAATTGCTTTACTTGCCTTCGAAAGGATTAAAATTTGTAGTCTGCGAAGAAGCTTAAAACTCTCCACCAGCAATCAGTGTGACTAGCATTCTGAGCAACTATAGTCATTGAACTTTATTTCTATTTACAGAGTTATTTCAGAAGATTTAATTTAATGTTGAGTAAGATAAGTTGAAACGTTGAAAGGCACTATCACCGGGAGCATTCGCCTGTAATGTAACAGTCACAGGGATAGATATATGTACCTAGATAAAGCAAATATCACGATCAGTATAAAAAACCAAGTCCCATTTTTGACTACCTACTATGTCGTCTATTTAGTTACTATACAAAATAGACAACTTTTTTGTCTTGTCTGTTCTTGAGTTGTAACGTTGTTGTTTTAAATAAATTTACTTGCTGCAACAGGAGCCACGTTAAGCATACAATGCTTAAGCCGGGCACGCGAAGTAGATGCTGTTGCGTTATCTGTATACACCGTGACTTTTTAGTCGTCTTACAACGGCCGCCCACTTTTGCCGATTTTGTACAAAAACAAAAAAAGTTATCGTAACTGTTATATTACAGGCGTATGCTCCCGGTGAGGGGAGCGCCTGGAAAGTAAAAATGGCGGGGAAAAAAATGGCGACCGACAACGCAACGTCTATTCTTTTCTATAACATCAATTACAAATTCCCTTACCACATCAAGCGAGCTTTCACAAAAGGTCAAAGCGATCATTCAAACAAAAAAACGGATAAATTCCTGACATTTGGCATGTGTCCCGTCCCCCTATCATTTCAAGCGAAGCCAGGTGCTTGAACATCAGGCATGGCACGTGTACGCGACATCTGCCGGGCAAAAAAAGAATTAATAATAGTCTGCTATTATATTTACTTACCTTTGTACCTTGAGGCATCTGCTTTTTATCGTATGTGCAATAGAAAGGATGTGTAAAGGCGCTCCCTCACCGGGAGCATTCGCCTGTAATGTAACAAATGCAAGATTCGATTTTGAGCATTAAGTTCACTTGTTTCTGTACAAAATCGAAACTTGGATTGTTACATTACACGCAAATGCTGCCTTTAAGATATGAGATGAGTCTTTGAATGTCGCAAGCTGAATGAGTCGTGGTTGTTTTTTTTTTAAAGGATGAAACCCTTTTTTTTTTTTTTTATCGTGGTAAAATCATCAAATGAGTCCTCCCACCCAGGGCAGAGCGGGAGGGACTGCCAGACTTGTACTGACTAAAATCCACGGTATCCTTCAATAGCCCTTTATGTTCCAAGGTCACGGTAATTCTATAAGTCCCGCGACCAAGGATGAAACCCTAAGGTCGTTTCGATCAGCTGTTGCTGACAAACGGCATTTTTATATACGTAGCCGTTTTTTAATGAAAAGGTGTTCCTTTTATTAGCGCATATCGCTTGCAAATTATCTTACAGTGAATTTAAAACTCTTTTGTGCGAAAAATTTTACTTTAGTTGTTCCCTTTTAAAGTTGAAACGTGGCAGATGCTGTAAACTCGTGCTACACAAAAAAAAACGATCAAATCTGGCATGCGCTGCTGCTATTAATAGACACGAAATAATTGCTATCCCACCTTTGCTTGCTTCCGTAGAGAATGGCTATTTTTGAAAATATATTTTTGTACAAAAAAAAACATTACGACAGATGTTTCTTATTCTTGCGGTGGAGTATGGCAAAGGTGGGGGAGTATACTGCCTTCTGTCTGTAATAGTCAATCTTCGGTGTCCATAGATGGTATACTTTTGTCGTTTGTTTTTGCGAATGGGCCGTAGGCCATTGCGTTGTGAGTGCTGGCCATTGTGTGCATGTGTCTTTTCGAAAGCCTTATTGCCAGCCAGCAACTGGTTTGAGTACGTGTAACCCTAGTATTTATTTAGATTTGGTACAATGGTTCTTCTTTCTTTTTTTATACTTAATAGGCTTGCGTTAGGCCGCAACTCGTATGATGAGACGCGATGATGCGGCCTAGGGTGGAACTATTATAAATGCGATAGGTTAAATGGATGGATGTTTGTTACTCAATCACGCCAGAACGGCTGAACGGATCTTGATGAAATTTGGCACAGAGATAGATTATAGTCTGGAATAGCAAGTAGGCATTTTTTTTTGCCCAAAGATTAAAAAAAATAAGAAAATTTTGATGTGGATCATTAAAATTTTTACGCGCACAAAGTCTCGGGCAAAAGCTAGTTTCTACATAAAGGGTGTAATTACAGAACCCTTAACGAAGCCGAAGGCAGTTGTTCTCCCCGTCATTGCGATCAATTTTTTGTTATATACCATATCTGGGAACCTTCTAGTTACGGAGATATTGTGGGTCAAAGTTCCAACTTTTTCACAAGTTTTTTAAATACATGTTTTTAAGGTTAGATTTTTTTTCCATCAAGGGCACTCGGTCTGTGACTCGGTGCTTAACCTCAATTAGGTCACATATAGGTATAGGTACATTATTAATATTATGCATAGTAACCATGTTTTTTTTTTAATAAAAAGCTGAGTAATGCTTAATAGAATAACTTTTTAACTGCCATAGTTTTAAAAAGTTTGACGTTTCAGTATTTATTACGTACTAACAAAAGCAGTTTAGCTAAACCACGTCCTAAGTTTTCATTAGTTTAATGTTAAAAGTTAAAGCAATTCGGCTGCTGTAATGAATGGCTTCTACCTAAATGGTTCTTTTATTTATTTAATTATAGTCGAACAGCTAATAAGGGCAATAAAAATTTAAATGCGTATACTTAACTCCTGTTACGTCTTAATTGCGAGCTATAAACCTGTTCAAGATCACGATTTTACGTAACAAAAAATTGGGCGGAATTTGAGCTACTTTAAAAAGAGGCAGGATGCTAACTGAATTACCTATTTCCTGTTCATCTATTTAAGAATTATCTTAAATATGTAGATGAGATGTAATTAAATATCTGATATTATCATTAACACTAGAAACGGGATATTTACCATGTTTATTGATTGTTTTGAGTTCCCGATATTTCGGCGCTGTTGCAAGCACCATGATCACGGATAAACTGAAGTTATTGCGGGTGGGTGTTTATGAGCAGACAAATCAGTAAACATGATAAATATTCCGTTTCTAGTGTTAATGACAATGTTAGTGACCATGATAGTTTAAAAATTAATATCTGAAATATTCATGTAACTAGAATATAAATCTGAAGTTTTCGATCAACATGTTATGTATCTTTTCGTTTTTCTTCATTTTGTATCTTGTTGATAAGTCTCCATCTTGATGCATAGGCATGTACCTGTATTTTATTTATTTATTAATACTTTATGCACAAGTAAAAACTGTACAAAGGTGGACTTAATGCTTTGGGCATTTTCTACCAGTCTACCTCTATCTCTGTGATACCTGATGACCCAGTATGCTTAACGATAATAGAATCTTTCGTTAGATATTCTAGAACAATCTAGAATCTAGGGAGTTATTCTGTCAAACTCATCATTAACCAACCCCTTCCTTTGTTCCAGGACTGCTACGGCTCTGAATTTGAAGATCGCGCGATAGCAGACGATGTGAAGAACTATGAGCTGATATCTGGCTATCAGAATGATACGCACACGACTGTCGAGTTCAGGAGACAGCTCGACACCTGTGATAAACAGGACTTCGTTATTGGGGTGAGTGGAATGGATGCAAACTACGAGGAGCTCGTGGCTAAATAACAACAGTCGCTAAGGTCGATCTTCAGGTTAAGCCGCGCTTGCCTGGGTTGGTCCGTGGATGGGTTATCACCCATTACATACCGAGTTTCTTCCGTGCATCGGAAAGCACGTTAAGCCGTTGTTCTCGGCTGTCATTTATAGGTCGTTGACTAATGATTATTATCTTTTACAGGACGAGACAATCCAGATCCTCTGGTCGTTAGGACCAGATGGTTCTGATGGACAGCTGCCAAAGCACGTCAAGAGTGGAGCCAGGCCGCTGAGACTTCTCCAGCCTATGTCGAAGCCTGAATCCATACCGCTTAACCATTGGGACGTTAGACTGACTAATGTGAGTTTTGGCTTTATTCTTATTTACACCGGGCTTTGATGACTGACCTAGTAGCATTTTTTTTAAATATATTAGCCTGTACTGTCCCGCTGCTGGGCAAAGGCCTCCCCCAAATCTTTTCATGTAATCTTTTCCCGCGCCTTTTTGAACCAGCCCTCGCAGTACGCGTCTAAATTGTCTCGCCACCTCTATCTGGGCCGGCCTCGGCGGCGCCGTCCTTCCGGCAACCATCGTGTGGAGACTTGCCCAGCATACCATGATCTTATTCCAGAGTGGGAAAGAGATGGACCTATAGGGGTATGAAGAACAGGGTGTAAAGTTCTTCATCCCCTATAGAAAAGGGAGGATCCTTCGACCAGACGGGTGGGTTGTCTGGTGGGCTACTGCACAACAGTTGTTGTCGGGTTTTTCTTTATAGTCTTAAGTTGCAGAGAACTTTAATATCGCCACTGAGGAATTTAATGGTAGTTTTTCATTTGCGTCATAGATGGCGCTGTAGTACTTTTTGTACTATTTTGCTGTGCTTGCTGTGTTGTTTTGTTTGTTTTGTAGTGCCGCTACAGAGCTATATACGTCTCAACACTCAGGATGTTCCATCTCTTTCACGCTCTGGAATAAAATGAATGCAATACTGCTTTAGGACGTCATGGTAACTCCCCAGGCTGCTGCATAGTCTAATTTTGATATAAGAACTTTTGCTACAATTATTTTCTGCACATTTAGACTTGCGAATCGGCCGACAAAGGATAGAGCCTACCTACCTTTATGTACCTTTTCTATATATATTTTCTTGATGAAATTTTAAAACGCGACAAAGCGTTCGTCTCAAGAGCAGTGAGACTCGTGCTAGCGACGACGATTTTTGATTAGAAGCATAGCATAGCATTTTAGTTAAATTGTTTACAACAAGCATGATCAGTATCATCCATAGATATGAAGAAATTCATAAAATTATGAAAGTATAATATGTGAAATGAGTTTTTTTAATTTTAAAGTCGATCAAAAATCAAATCAAATCAAATCAAATCATTTATTTCTTTGCAAACATGGGTAAAAAAATACATAGATGTTTCATATTTAAAACCAAGTTCTCCACATTTTACCGTCCAATGGGCATGCAAATAGTGTACATACAGTTTCAGTTTAACATACTTAATTCAAAACATAATACAATTTGGAAAAAGAACAAATGTCAAGTATAAAATAAAAAAACAATGATCGAATAATCAATTAATTTGATCGATGTATTTACGTTACGTTTAAGGTCGTGCTAAGGTCTCTGATTTCATGAATATTAACAAAAAAAAGTACTAATCATCAGCTCAATGTGCTGGTTGCCGGCTGGGACGCTCGAAAACCTACTCAGGTTAAAGATGACTCTGCCCTGATATTGTGGTGTTGTTCCACAAACGTTGACTCATACATAATACCGTGTCCTGCGTGTCCTGTTATATGAACGTTTCCGCAACTGTCGAATCAAAACCTACCCTCAATTTTACCAGTGAATCACCGCAGGATAAACCCCTGATTAAATTTAGATTCAGCAATGAGAAAATTAATTTTAAAACAACCATTCTTTGAACCGTTGGTTTAGTGGTGTCAAGCACGGATGCTGAGCACGAGGTCCTGGGTTCGATTCCCGGGTCGAGCAAAGTGTTATTGGGTTATTCCACGGAGTTTACATTTGTGCTCGGCTGATGGCAATAGGCTCGCCCCTTATTACATGGGACTTAAACATAACTGGCGAAATGTGATATTATTTTATGTCATTCTCTCCTTCCAGCTCACAATTCCCCACGTAATGGCAACATTATTCTGGTGCAAGATCTTCAAGGTTCCAGACCTACCCAAGAAGCACCATATTGTAGGATACGAACCTCTCATAGACAGCCGACCAATCAGGAACAATATACCAGTTCAGGAACCGAACAGCATGTCGCCAGTACATCATATCGTTCTGTATGAATGTGCTGAGGATGAAGATAAGCATCTGTGGAATACGTGGGCAGAAGGAGATGGGTACTTTGGACCTAATAGGCCAAGTGCTTGGGCGACCTGTGCTACTCCTCTTGCGGCTTGGGCTATTGGATCTCAAGGTATGTAGAGCGGTTTGTGGCGTATTTTGTAGCGTGTACAAGCTCGTACCGGCTTACGCGCGTACAAGTTCGTACCGGCTTACGCGCGTACAAGCTCGTACCGGCTTACGCACGTACAAGTTCGTACCGGCTTACGCGCGTACAAGCTCGTACCGGCTTACGCGCGTACAAGCTCGTACCGGTTTACGCGCGTACACGCACGTTATTATTGTAACACAGGTACTTTGTGCTTATTTCGGACACCAGTCTCTCACTAATGTTTGCCTTGTATATTAGATTGAGTATATCCTGTTCACTATAACGTTTGTGATGATAAATAAACATATTACATATTTATAACGTGCTCCATAAAATCGAAAGCGCGAACACGTGCTTATTCTCACTTCTACACGCGCGTACATACTCGATACGCGACGAAAATACGCAAATCTGAAACCGCTTTTAGTGAAGATATAACGAGAAACTGTTGTTTTTTTTTTAATAAAATCAAGCCGTTTAGGTACAGTCAGGGAATTTGATTGTTGAGCTGTGTTACATTGTCAGACTATTTCTCAATTACACTTGTTTTGTCTATTTCGTACGACTGGCGAAGAATGATAGTAAATTGGCATTAGCATTACTGGTGTTTTGGGTTGTTGTTGACAAACACTGTTTTAAGCTTTCACGGTTTACAATTAAGCTTATACTGTCACTTACGGGATATCTTCCGTGATTGTTCATTATTTTGACCTCCCGATATTTCGACGCTGTTGCAAGCGCCATGATCGTGGGTTGACTGGAGAATGCGGGTGGATGGAAAATAAATTGTTTAGAGCTGACAAATCTATCTACCCTCTTTCTTTGTCTTTTGCTACGCGCACTACTGGAAGTCGTCACTAAGTCACGGCAAAACACACTCACAGTAAACCAGGTTTTGCGGATTTCTTTTTACGACAATCACGGAAGATATCCCGAAAGTGACAGTATAAGTTTTGTTATTGACAATTTGCTTATCAATGAAGTTTAAAATATAATGTTGTATTTTTTCTTTCTTTTTTTCTATTACTTTATAATGGCAACCTAATTGATTAGGTCTACAAAACATAATGTAAAGTTATATTAGAGAATCCTAAACATCTTTCACTTTAATTTAATTATTATAAGCAAAGATTTCAAGCACCTCGTCAGATCTCTTTGTTTCATCTCAACTTTGTAATGAACACCTTGTCTACTTCGAAATCCTTTACAATAATGAACCCTAAAATCTTCATAAACATCTAATTATGAGGTAAATTAATTGTGTTGATAATTTCAGGTGAATTTCTTCCCGAAAATGTTGGAATACCGCTGGGCGAGAAAGGCGGCGTTTCTTACTACATGCTCGAAGTTCATTATGACAACCAGGAGCTGCATAATGGTGAGTTTGTGTTTTGTTTTGGTGTATGGCACGGGTAACTCCTAGAGGAGAGTATGAGTATGAGTAGAGTGCTATGGCAGAAGAAAGGGGGAGACCTACAGGTATCCCCCTTTCTTCACTAAGTTTCATTTTAGGCTAATTTTTCACTAATTTTAGGATTTTTTTAGTCCCATGAATACACGAATAGACCTAGGAATTTCCACATTTCTTCAGGAGTGCAGTTTGTCCATGTCGATTCTCATGTTGCGTGTGACGACATTGAGTAATGTTGTTTTGTTGGCATATGAATTAGTCATTTGTACCATGAGATTTAAGGTGCTCCCTCACCGGGAGCATTCGCCTGTAATGTAACAGTTCGGATTCACTTGTTTCCATACAAAATAGAATCTTGGACTGTTACATTACAGGCGAATGCTCGCGGTGAGGGGGAGCACCATTATAATTTCGTCGGTAAGAAATAATCGGAAAATATCCAATTCGGTATAGGTACACCTAGGAATGGGTGATCCCGGGCTAAAATGATGATGATAATGATTTGTTTTAAGCTTCCACGATTTACAACTAAACTCATACTGTCACTTACGGGATATCTTCCGTGATTGTTCATTATTTTGAGCTCCCGATATTTCGGTGCGATCATGGCGCTTGCAACAGCGCCGAAATATCGGGAGCCTAAAATACTGAACCACCCACCAAATCATAACAAACGTACAGTTACACAGTATCTATTAACAATGCCTGTACCTAGAATTGAATTATTCAGACGTAATTGTGTATATATGGCTCCACTTATCTTTAACTCTCTACCAAAATTTATCACTGATCTTCCGTACAAAAAATTCTGCAAAGTTCTGAAAAAATGGCTTATTTCACATAGCTTTTATTCCATAGCGGAATTTCTCAAAAAATCTAATTGTCACTCATATCACTACCGAATTGCATTGTAAAGAATTACCTACATTATATGATGTTGTGTTTGTATATTTTAACAATTTTATTACGCTAAGAATTTGTTGTATGTTTAAAATACTTTAATATGTTAACATTATTCGTTTTTAGTATTTAACAGTCTAACTAACCTGTTCTACATAAATAAATACTTTATTTAGTTAGTTACCTACCTAATTTAATATTTGTTTTTAATAATATTTGCATGCTATTTTTATGGCGAAATGTGTTATTGCACTTCATGTCATTTTTACCATCTTTTGTACCACATTTACAGCAAATAAATAATTTTGACTTTGACTTTGACACCCATGTCAGTCACCTTTGTCTGATTCTTTTTTTTTTTTCTTTTTTTTCTTTTTTTTTTTTCTTCATTAACTAACCACCATATTTCTATTCTTAGTGCTCGACAGCTCAGGCATCCGCATCCATTACACATCTGCGCTTCGCCAACATGACGGAGCTCTCCTAGGCGCTGGTGTAGGAGTATCTGCGCTACACGTGATCCCACCCAAGCAGAAGCAGTACAGAACTGTGGGGATTTGTAGCACTGAGTGTACGCAGGAGGTAGGTACCGTTCGTCATTTGTTTAAAGAATGAATTTTTCAGAAAATAGTCATTCCATGGAGGAGCTCGTGGCTAATTAATAAAAACCGAGGAGCAAATAGCAACACTGAAGAAAATATTTTTTTGCCGGTTGCAACCTCTTGATTTTTAACACCTACATCAAACATTATTCTTTCACAGACTTTGCCTGAAGATGGGGTCAATATTGTGTCAGTTTTACTACACGCTCATGGAACGGCGAGAAAGATTTCTCTTAAACATATCAGAGGCACACAGGAACTACCTAGAATTTCCGAGGTAAATAAAAAGGCCAATTGATTTTTTTTTTGCATTTATTAAATTTCACGACATCTATTATGGAAATGGCAAACTATTTCAAATGAATGCGTACATTCCTAGTTTGTAAATTTTATACTAGATGTCGCTATGGCTGTTAGGTCAAGGCTTGATATAATAGTTTTTATAAACAACAATAGATGGCGCTGTACTAAATTATTGTATCTTTTTCAGGAGAATTACTACGATTCACACTACCAACAGTTTCGTATTGTTCCCCGTGGAAGAAAATTCATGAGAGGAGATACTTTGATCACAGAATGTACCTATGACAGTACTTCTAAAGATAAACCTATTTTGGGAGGATATTCTGCTAATCAGGTAACGAAACGGCTCTTAATTGATTCTGTGATTCTTTTTTTTTTTTTTGCTAAGTTTATGAAAGTTTTATTGTACAGTTGCCAGCGCATTTAGTTACCACAGACTGTCATATTTCTCCAAATGATTTTAAACCATAAAATGTTGATGGTGAAGTTCAAAACCGAGTGAGGAAATTTGACAGTGGTAACTTGATGCGCTGGCGACTGTTCTTCGTTTAAATTAATACTTGAACTAATTAGTAAAGATATTTTTGTTGAAAACACGAGCGAAGCGACAATAGAGTATTTTCGCCATTGTTTTTAGTTGCTGAATTAAAAATCCTCTGACAAAAGACCATTTTAATGATTTTTATTGTATTTCTTCCAGGAAATGTGCTTATCGTTCATCTTATACTACCCAAGGACTGAGCTAGCTGGGTGCTACTCCATGACTCCCGTGAAAGAGTTCTTTGAGACGTTTGGAGTCAAAGAGTTCTATGGATTGAACTTCATGCAAGTTGAGAATATCTTCCTGTCTTCTGGGTTAGTAGAAGTTTTTGTCTATTCCATTATTTAAAAATGCAGAAGCTGAATATCTTAAAGAGGTCATGTGTTATCCAGTATGACTGGGTTGTGAAGATCATATGCGCAGTCGCTCCATATACCTACAAGCTTAGTTTTTGAATACACTAAACCTCTTAACTTCAATGCCTCATTGGTCTAGTGGTCGCAAGCGCAACTGATGGGTATGAGGTCCTCGGTTCGATTCCCGGGTCGGGCAAAGTGTTATTGGGTTTTTCCATCCGGAATTTCTCAGTAGCAGCCACGGATTCTGGACTTGTGTCCGGTTGATGGCAATAGGCTGCCCCCTATAACATGGGATTTAAAGGTACACCTCTGCCTAACCCTTCGGGGACTTTTGGCGTGATGTTATGTTATGTATCAGTCAGTAAAGTTAATTTCATAGATAACAAAATCATTTTTCTGTGCATTATTTCAATTTCTCCGCCTCTAAAAAAACACTCTTATACATCTATTATAGCTGTTGGTTCTAAACGAATCTCTCTTCATATTTCAGGAGCTGGGAGAATTTGCCACCGCTTGACGCTTTGTCAGATCCAGAAGCTCAGAAACGCATGATGAACGAAACTGGAGGAGAGCAAGGTGTGCAGGGCGATGACCAAGGAGTCGGCTTGATGAGTAAGTATCAGAATTATAGTATACTGTAGTGGACATAATCTAGTCTATAAAAAGACCACCAGCGAAACCTATGATGCAAATGAAAAACTAAAATCAAAATTCTGCATCGCGATAAGTAATATTCTCCGTGATATTAGAGTTCTCCACGAGTTAGGAGCATAATACAGGGTGTAAGGGACAGCCCTCCACAAACTGATGGGGTGAATTCAGTATATCATACTAAGATGACCGGTACCAAGAAATTATTTCAGGATGATACGGGAATTCAATAAATTTGATTTGTTTTATTTCCTCATACGTAATGTATCGTTTCCGCAGCAAAACGCACGTAGCACACGGCAAGCGCGACGACGAAGTTCGATGAACTCTGTAGCTATGCAGGAAGTGAACAGCTGATTTCACGCGTCGTTCGTTAGAGCATTTCAACATTCATTGTTGGATTTTTTATTTTAGCCGTATTATTTACATAATAGGAGTGCTGCGTACAGGGAATGTAATTTTACATTGAAATAAAGGAATAGAAAGTGAAAAAAAAAAAAAACCGGTGGAATATGATTCAAAATAAGGAGCTGAATGCACCCTGTGAGTTTGTGGAGGGTTGTCCCTTACACTCTGTATAAAAAAACCCGACAAGAATAGGGAAGTTTCCTGTGTAAAAAAATATGATTCTATTTAGTCCGTCAGTTAGATTATCGAAAAATATTGGATACGTATTTTTTGTTTTATCAAATCAATAAATATTGACGAAGATAAAACGCATCAAAGATCATGAGTGGGGGCCTGTGACGTCACTTTTCGGTAAAAAGTCAGTACACTTTACTTACAAGTATGACGTCACACGAGTTTTCGACGCACTGTATCGTCTTCATTTTAAGTTTTCGTGAAAAAAGAAAAAATACGTGTCCAATATTTTTTGGAAATCTAACTGACGGACTAATTAGATTTTTTTTAGGAAATATCCCAATTGTCGGACAGTAGCCTACCAGATAGCACCCGTCTGGTCGGAGGCTCCTCCTGTTTTTTTTTTTATTTTATTATGAGGAGTTTGCACCCTACGTTTTAAAATAATCTACAATACCTCTAACGAAATTCTACAATTTCAGAGGAACTGGTAATTTGGGAACCACCAGAATTTCGCAACAAATCGTTCATGGCTCATTTGAATGAGATGCCTTGGGCTGAACCGTTGCTGACTGAACAAATTGAGAAGACGCTGTACAATGGCATGCATATGACCTTCTGTAAGAAGAGGGATGATACTTGGGGAGTGGTGAGTATTCTATCTCTTTTGTTTGTATAGTTCTGTCTTGTTCATTCATCGACTAACGTATAAGACAAAACACTGAGCTCTATCTCGCGGCAAAGTTTTCAGCAAGGAACTCCATGGCAACTGAATTATAGTAACAAAAACTGCGCGCCATCTACGCGAAACTTATTTGTCAGGGTGCTTCCTGTACTGATTAAATAATAAAAGAAGATGTCTGTCATAAATAAAACATATTTCAAATTTTCTTAAAAGCAAAGCCACCATCGTCCAACTCGTTTCATTTCACGTACAAGCATAAAGGAAATGAAACGAGTGGGACAGTCATTCTAATTTAAACCTTATAACAATGACGTAAAAGTAGCATAACACGTGCGCTCGTGGACTGTATCATCTCGAAGTATCTTTTGTACTATTCTAATAACTATTCCTGTCTCTTTCCAGCCGATGCAAATCCAGAGCTACCCAAACTACACAGAACTGATTTCCAACGAGACTGCCGAAAAGTCCTGCCATTACAAAAGTGTAAGGTTGCCGTCAGTAACCAAAACCTCTGGTTCAGCAACCAGTACATTTAGTTGGACAACCATGGTTGCCTTATGTATAATGTTGGTTGTTGCGCGGTAATACAGGACATGTTTTTAAAAGGGGGGTGAAGATGTGTGGGGAATTGGTTGAAAGACTTTTAAACCGATAGCAGTATTGATGTTGTTTCCAGCATTATAATACAGGGTGTAAGGAACAACCCTCCACAAACTGACAGGGTGCATTCAGCTCCTTATTTTGAATCATATCTCACCGGATTTTTTCTCCGGATTTTTTATTATTTTTTCTTTTACTTATCCTTTATTTCAATGTAAAATTACATTCCCTGTTCGCATCAATCATTTTATGTAAATAATACACCTCCTGCCTAGCTACAGAGTTCATCGAACTCGTCGTCGCGCTTTCCGTTCGCTACGTGCGTTTTGCCGCAGTAACGATACATTGCGTATAAGGAAATAAAACAAACCAAATTTATTGGATTCCAATAAAATTCCTGATTTTTTTTTTGTACCGGTCGTCTTTTTATGATATACTGAATTCACCCCATCACTTTGTGGAGGGCTGTCCCTTACACCCTGTATTTATTTTATGGAAACTACCCTTTCGTAAGATTTTCAAATGCTCAACTATTTAAGTATGTTTCTTCTTCTTCGTTCTTTTTTTTAACTTTGCTGCTACATTCTTAGATTATTACGTAATATTTCTTATTGTTTTTTTCTTAATATAATATTGCCTTACTCTTCAAAACGTTGCCCGATAATAAATTAGTAAAAGGCGGCAATAATGAAAGTGCCTTAAAACTTGATGTGCCTTTATGCAAACTTGTAACCAATTTTAAAGTGGGCTATTTAAAAATGAACGTGGTGTGAGCATCAACCGAATATAAATACCTTTTAAGGGAGGCTGCGAAACTTTTTTTTTTACTTACTAAGAATAAGGGCAGTCAGTTAAACCGTCTATGTAGGTATTCTTCATAGTTTCGGATTTGGCCATCCACGCCCACTTGGAAAATCCACCCTGTATATGACAGACTGACTGATCCGCAAAAATTTACTGTTGATTTTTTTTTGGTAAAGATTTGCAGTTTTATAAAATCTGCGATTTGTTCAAATATTTTCTCACACATCTGAACCCGTAATCAGTCTGAGCCAATGATTTCGTTGTTTTTCGTTTTTTTTATTACTTTTAAAATGTTTTCGACCGACAAATAAAATATTATTATTCAGCTAAATTATGTATCATAATTTGCGAATATATGTACAGTTATTTTTATGTATGTATCTTTAGGGCGTTGAACTGTTTAACGGTTTTATTCTGTAACTTAGGTACTGTGAGTGGATGTTTTTTGTGATTATTGTACTTATGAGTGTTGTTCGAGAATGTACCAAACGGTATGATTTTATTGACGTGACAACGTCTTATAATTCGATGGAGCCGGCTGCACGCACGAAAAAATGAGGCGTTACGTCGCTCTGAGGCGTCCCATAAAACAATTGCTCAACGCACATTCATTTTTTGAAAAATGCAACCATTCCATCAGTATTTTCTTAAGACGTTGTCACGTTCAACTATCGTCAGTAAACCGACTTTACAGACAACCGTTTTTTTTTGGTAATTTTTTGAAGCTTTCTATTGTATTACTCCAGTGAAATAATATTTAAGTAATACGAGGCATTTTACAATCTTAATTTTTATAGTCCTACATCTGTTTCCGAAAGAGAAAACAAAAATGTCGGATTTTGCCAATATATGTTTTTCTGCCTGGTTGGTATAGTGGTCGCAAGCGCGACTGCTGAGCCAGAGGTCCTGGGTTCGATTCCAGGGTCGGGCAAAACGTTATTGGGTTTTTTCATCAGGAATTTCTCAGTGGCAACCACGGCGTCTGGATCTGTGCCCTGTGATGGCAATAGGCTCGCCCCGTATTACATGGGACGTTAACATAACTGGCGAAATGTGGGTGTACTATTACGTACACCTCTGTCTAACCCTTCGGGGATTACAGGCGTGATGTTGAGTATATATTTTTGTTTTGCCACATTTTTCGGCCATACAAGTGTGTCATTGGTGGACTCAAGAAAACTTCATTATACGTAATTTGCTTTACCTAGACAAATGTGATGTTTATGCCTAATCTCATCCAGTTTACTGGTTATGGATAAAAGGTGAAATAATCGCCTATACAACATTAGTTGTAGAATATGTTCTGTTACCTGGTTGTCCGCACAAAATCGTGTCCACCACGCAGCGCGCCCGCGCGCGGATTTCCAACGTCGTCTTGAGCTCATTGATAAACATAATTTGGCAGTTGATACCTAAATTATTGCGATAGGTACTTAATGTCGCTCGGAGTCCAACTTGTAACTTTAAAAAAATATTTTTGGGACGAAATACAACATGGTCTAAAAATTTTTGGAATCGATTCAGTTACTTATTCTGAACAAACTATATTCAGGTTTCGCATATACTAAAAATAATGTTGTTTAATTTACATAATAACTATGTATACTCCTATTATGTACACAAATGTAGCTTATTTAATAAAAATATAGGCATTTGTTGGAGTCCAAGTACCGTTTTGTATGAATCTCTGGTTCCAATGCTGTAAAATGTGCTTGCTTTGTATAAATTCCACCATGATATTATTTTCCTTTAGATAAATGAGGACTTACTGCTCAGTCAGCAATTATTTATTTAAAATAATCCAAATTATGTTACAACAATAATTTTCATTTTTATTGATTGGCAACACTGTTATCGATTCTTACGTATTTGTTTATGCTGTCAGAAATTTAGTAACGTTTTAGGCTGTGCTTACTTAGCTCTGTTAGTGCCTTGATGTCTATACAGTTGAAGCCTTTAAATAATCTAGATTAGGAAGTAAGCAATGACATCATTATTTTATACAATATGAAGTCTGGCAACACCATGAGGTATCTGCCCCACCGCCGGCGACTAGCGATAAGCGAGAATAGCTGGCGATTAAAAACTGTTGTTTTATTGAAAGTGTTCTCGCCCGTGGTATGGTATAAACAGTGAACGATATCTTTTACTGAACTACAATCGCTTGTACAATAGGCATTGTCAAAAAATCTAACCTGTATACAATATTTTTTTAGTTAAAATATAGTACTGAAATATAGTAGTGATGTAGTAATATTTTAAGAAACTAATTTGAATATTTTTGAAATTGAATGGTTAGTTTAATTTAAATTTAATTATTTAACTGATGACGTCATCACTAGAAAAGATACCTTTGCTCATTCAACGATTTAATACATGAGAGACAACCTAATGACAGTTTGTTTTAATAGCATTCAAATGAAGCTAAGAGCTCTTTCAGACACGCGAGAACCGCGCGTTTGCAAATCGTGCGGTTTGGGACCGCAAAAACCGTATTTCACGATATTCCTTCTTGAGACGTCATTGAAGGTCAAATAAAGGTTAATTACATTTATCAAAAATATAAATGAATAGGGAGTATTTTTTCATTTTAAAGAGAAATAAATAAATAGAGACCTTATTCCTCGAAATGGTTCTTAATTAGCACAATTATTGAAAAATGGACAATCCCCATTCTTGAGCGAAAAAACAGACTATATCTAGTCGCTTCCTCATTGGCGGTGGGACAGGTCTCAATAGTAGGTATCATTCGATATTTGAATTAGATATTTTTGTACAATAATTTTATACTTTTATAAAAATATTTTTTTTGAAACGACATCTTCGTTTGAAGGTAAGGTTTTCGAGTCAAATAAAATGAACAATTGATTGCATTTTACTATTACTTTTATTTAAATTCACTCTAATGAGGTTTTAGTTGTAAGAATACGCTTAGTAATTAAGTTTTATTTATTTTAAAAAGTCAATAAAAATGTTTTATTAAATTAAATATCTTGTTTTTTTACACATACTTAATACTAATAATAATAAGAATCATGGCGAGGTAATGAATGCGAATAGGTATCCCTGGTTTCTGGATAGGGATTCACTTTAGTCGTCTTCAAGGCGGTGGTCCACTTATAGTTTTGTGTTTGGGGAAACATGCTATTTTTGTTAACCGTCCCTGTATTTGAATTGGAATTAAAACCAGATGTCTGGTATTGATTAAGATTGGGATTACCAGTGGCATGGTAATTGGGATTAACATTACCATAGGGATAATTACTGGGATTAACATTACCATAGGGATAATTATTGGGATTAACATTACCATTGGGATTAACATTACCATAGGGATAATTATTGTTATTAACATTACCATTGGGATTAACATTACCATAGGCATAATTATTGTTATTAACATTACCATTGGGATTAACATTACCAACGGGATATGCAGAAGAAGGGGGATTACTAGCGGTGTAACTATTCAAATTGGAATTAGTACTGGTATACACATTAGAATTATCATTAAGATTGCCAGTGGGAACAATATGAGAAATGGGATTAACGTTCATAGTGGGATAGACAATACCATCGTTATTCAAATTGGCATTGTTATGAAAATTACGAATAGTATCAGGTTGACTCGACACAGTGGTAGGAGCAAATCTGTTACTAATTACATTTGGTTGAGTGGCGATAACTCCAGGGTTGGGTGTTGAAAATCCATTGTTTCCTTGTCCACTGTTAATATTAGAGGGTATATTGTCCACGAAGGAATTGGGCTTCTGTGGGTATGTCTGTGGTTCCTTCCTGTGTTTGTCATAGGCTTGCCAGTTGATGAACCAGAAGGGCTGCTTGTCTATGGGCAGTTTGCTCAGACGGTCGATCAGGTCCCTGTCGCCATTTGCTTGGATCGGCAGTGTTTCTGTTTCACCGAAACTGGAAAATAATAAAATAAAGTTTATACAATTGAAGCGTTAGGTTCCCAAAAATGGTGAAAATATTTTGCTTGCTTTGATAGGCTTCCATTTTATAGGAACACCGAGGAAGGTACCTCTGTAGGTTCTCAAAATAGATTGTATTGTAATGAAACAGGTTTTATAAGTTCCTTGTCTTTTTGTACAATACCACTAATTGAATGACTTGCATTTAACTAGGTACCTAGGTTTTTAATAATTAGTCATACATAGGACCGGGCATACAGCAGGTACCTACGGTGTGTTTCACGGTATCGCGAAGCTTCTTTCAACATAATCATCATCTGCCTAGCCTTTTAAAAACTATGTCTGGGTCGGGTTCCAGTCTAACCGGATGCAGCTGCATACCAGTATTTTAGATGGAGCGACTGCCTATCTGACCTCAACCCAGTTATAGTACTGGGTACCGATTCCCCTTTGGCAGGACTGGTTGTCAGACTTTTTGGGTAACTGACTACCAACGACTGTCAAAGATCTACAAATGACACCCGGGACCAACGGCTTAGGGCCGATTTTATCATTTCAGTTGAACGCGATCACTTCAAGCTAATCTCAGTTTAGGCATTTAACTGAGTTCAAAAGCCCAAATTGGATTTTACCAACACAAACTGAACTCAGTTATAGCTTGAACTCGTTTAATTTCTGAACGCCCAATTTTTTACAGTTAACGTGGTTAAACGCAATCAAATAACATCTGTCATCGTGTTGTTTGATGTTGTGGAAAGATTTCGTATTTTCGAAGAAATCGACTTTTATTAATAAAATAAAAGCATGAAAAGGGCTCTATCGCTTGCATTTGATGAAACTTACAATGAAAATACTATTCGCCATCGCCGACCAAGATGGATCCGTGAGCGAGAAGAACATCATCGTGACATGGTCCGTCTTTTTATTTTCAACTATGTTGAAATATTTCTCCACCAACTCTATTAAAGTGTGTTTTTGTGGGGTGGAGTGGGGTCTCGTTTCCTTTTTGATGCCATTACACAGTCGCAACACAGAACACATCAGTGGTCACCAGTAGCGCAAAAGTCCAAAAAAAATCGAAAGTATCACCGGTCAGTAATAAAAATATGGTGGGTAATAATGACAGAATCCAAAAATTCCCGAAAAGCGAGGTTAGTATTGTCAGTTAAGAATTAAATTTCAGGAACAAAAGATGATTTCATTATTTTAAACTTCAAATTGATAGTATTAAAGTATAATAAAATTACTCTATACTTTAATTACCAATAATAAATATATTTATACCGATGTAATAATATAATTCAATTTAAAATTATTATAACTTCAAGTTTTGTCTATGGTTATTGCAATTGTTTGCGAGTTTACGTTCTATGTTGAAAGTAAACTTAGTTTTCTTAAACGCGATCAAAATGTGGCCGGTAAAATCAATTTGTCCTTGAACCAAGATCGAACACTTATGGAAACGCGATCGATTTGAACTTAGTTTTATTGAACTCCGTGTAATAGGCAACTGGTAAAATCGGCCCTTAATGTGCTTTCCGAGGCATTGAGGAAACTCGGTATGTATTGGGTGGGCACCCATCCACAGACCAACCTAGGCAAGCACGGCTTAACCTAAAGATCGACCCGAGCGGCTGTTATTATTTAGCCACGAGCTCCTTCTCCTTTTTTCAACATAATCATAATTTATTTATTTTCTCCCACAAATTTTACTTGTACACAGTGTAACATTCAAAAATTTTGAAGATGGGAGACAGAAGCCCATACTAAGTAAAGCCTGTGCTACGGGTCTCCTGGTCCTGGTCAACGTAGAAAAGTCACGCCTGCTATTCACAAGGGCTAGGGTAGTATGGTATCTACTTTCGCCAGTAGGTTAGAAGTCCCGTCAAATAGGGAGCGAGACCATAGTCGCGTTTTTTGGTCGTGGTAATGACTTGTCATTACCAAGAAAAAACGCGAAGACTTCTGCAGAGAAATTAACAAAATGGTATTTTTCTTATTTATTTTTTGTACTCTATCACAATGCTGTCCTATTTGACCCAAAGGTTGACTGGTAGAGAATGCCTTATGGTATTAAGTCCGCCTATGTACCACTCTTGTACACGAAGTTTAAATAAATAAATTTCAATTGGCGTACTCAATAATAATAGGGCCGGCTCGAACCGGGGATTGAACCCAGAACTCGACGCAAAAGAAGTCGCGCGAGCGTCGAATTTACAAAAATTGTTTTGAACGAATGGTTTTAGATTCTTAAATATCGACTTTTCGATAAGGAAAAACAGCAAAATATTGAAAGACAAAATAGAATATTAATATTACCGGTCTGCAAGAGGATCTGGTGTCGTAGTGGTTCTGTTTGGCGTGAGAGGGAAACCAATGGGGCTCAGACCCGCGAAGGAAGGTCGTTGACCCGCCACGATTGATGACGCCACCAAAATCAGGGCTGCTATCTAGAAATTTTAAATTTTAAAAAAAAATAATGCGTCAATTGGTTTTTATCTTATCAGTAGCTTTTGCCCGCGGCTTCGCTCGCGTGGAGTTCGGTAATGTCCCACGGGATCGTACTGCCGGGATAAAAAGTATCCTATGTGTTCTGATATTCTTTATTGCACACAAAAAATATACATACAAATTGCAACAATATAGCTTATGTACAATGGCGTGCTTAACCCAGAATTGGGTTTTCTTACAGCAAACCAAATTTTGACGCATTAACACATTGTGTTATTTAAATTAATTAATGTTATAAACTAAACTAAATACATACAATATATTATACGTAATACATATAGTACATATATAAAAGGTTTAAAATAAAGAGGAAGGAGAAGAAGAACTAATTGTGTGCTAAACATCCAAATCCGGTCATAAGTTTTTGCGTGAAAAGTAACAAATATCCATCCATACATCCATCTATCCATCCTCACAAACTTTCTTATTTATAATATTGTAGGATGTAGGATTTAATACGTTGTAATTTGGCCTGTTTTGGCCAAAGAATGAGCATTGTCAATGTGTATGTGTGTCTAAATTGTAATGTTTTGTTTTTGTGTTTGTAGTGTGATTGTATTGTGATGAATGGAAATGGGTGTAAACTACCTGATTAAATGAAATATTATTTATTTTATTTATTGTCATCCGTGTGGATGAATTTTTTGACGCCCTGTACTTCTTTTGCCACGTGTTTTAACACATAACATAACATAACGTCTGTAACTCTCGAGGGGTTAGACAGAGGTGTACCTAGTATTAACACCAAACCACATATTTTAATTATTAATTTATTTAAGTTTGTTCATCGTATGCTAATTGTGTTAATAAATGACAAAAACTAATAGATTTCATAAAACCTGTCTAAACGTGGTTGTTCAGAATAGTTTTCCTCAACTGTATAAGTTTTATCTAATCTTTAATCGTTTGCGTTGGATCATTAGAATAAAAATTATGGCATCACCAACATAGCTTGAAAGGGTGTAAACAGACCCTTCACATATCCGTCAACCAACCATTCTGTACATCAAACTAAGTAACTTTACGCAAAAATTATTGGTGGGAATCGACTTTTTTTTTGGGGTGAAAAATCACGTTTTACGGTAGGACTCGATGGAAAGCACTCAAAGCATTGTGCTGATGGATGGATTGAATAGTACGGGGGTCGTGGAGGTAAAGTAAAAATCTTACATTAATAACTTGTATTTAAAAAAACTTGTGAAAAAGTTGGAACTTTGACCCCCAATATCTCCGTAACTGGAAGTTTCCCAGGTATGGTCTAGAACAAAAAAAAGATCGCAAAGACGCAGAGAACAAGTGCCTTTCAGATATGTTAAGGGTCTATTTACACCCTTTATGAAACGGACATGAGCTGAATGATTCCACTCTGCCTCATCGATTTGTTCCACCAGTGGAAATCCAGCAAAGTGGACAGTAACTTCTATAAGTCTTACGACTTCTAGAAGTTACTCTTAAGTCGCCATAGCAACGAAAAAAAAAATTATCTGAGTGTTTTTTTTTACGAAATATTCTAACAATGACAGTAGGTAAATACGATGTAGTAAACTAGCGTAATGGATGTTTAAAAATAAGGAGCTAATATTAATTTTGTGGGTTTAAGTAATTTTAAATTATTTATTTTTCATAAAAGTATACTCAGATAAAAAAATAATCCCTTGAAATGGCTTCGTTATAGCCGTTAGATGATTCCCTGAAAATATTTCGTGTATGAATAGTTAAACCTTATATATTGCAGCTGCGTCTTACAAAATATGTTTATAAACAAGTGCTTATCCCAACCGGTTGACCTTTACAAATATAACCTACCTACGTCCTTTGATAACTAATAATAATTATTAATTATCATATTGATAAAAACGCTTTGTTATACCTATTAAGTTTTGACACGATTTTCGCCAACACCAAGTTGTTCAGGTTTATAACAATTAAAGTCATGTTTTTTTCTAATTTTTTTATTAATTACTTACAGTTGGTAGTGGACACACTCACCAATGAAACATGGCTTTAAAAATATGGACTATTGGATATGGTGTTTAAACTTTATTTAACTCCACACAATTTCTCAACATGTCATCATACGACAACATTCCAACTTGTATATGTGACTGAGATCAACAATTTTTTGCTCGAAACGTTATCTTTAATTAAACATCTTATCTTTATAAATGACAACCTATTATAAAAACCCATTGTTAATATTACTAACACAACTTGATCATGATCAACTAACCTTAAAAAATAAATACCATTTAGACTCCACTCTTCAAAATATGATTCTTATTTTAAAATATTAGAATGAACTTACCAAAGTCTTCATTCTTGTTTGTCTTCGTTTAAAAAAAAAACAAAAAACGACCACACTATTCCACGTTTAAAAAGAGACTGGCTATACCATACCGCCAATTCGCATTCGAAAAAAAAACAAAAATTTGATTGAGGAAAACTCAGTCTGTCTTCATATAAGAGCACCTGTGTTGTGTTCACACCGGTTTGTTGTTATACAAACTAGTGTTTATGTTGATTTGATTTACTTTACCGTTCCAACGAGACGGTTACCCACTTTTTGTGTGTTTATTTGGGTGCCATTGCGCAAGTGCGACACAGGCGACACATTTTAAATCATAAAAGTTTATTAATTTTAAATTATGTTCTCCTATAAGTATCTATGCCTGTAGTAACTGGCAGGGCACCTATATTTGGTCATTTCGGAGCAAAACGCATCAGCTTTTTACTCCGAGATAAACAAGAACTCCATTTACATACCTACCCACTGTCACCAAAATTCTAAGCCATACCTAATGTTTTTTTTTAAACCAGTTCTGTGATTTTGATTATTCAATTTATGGACATTCAAGTATTTTCCTGTATCTATCTTTAATAAATTCCTTTTGATTTATAAGTCAATATTTTATCCTCCTTTTATGTCTGTACCAACTATGTATTCAAGACAAAGATTTTTTCGTTAAAAATTTACGAGGCAGTTCGAGTAAGAAAACATCCTTATATTGTGAAGTGCGAATCACGTTTGACCTACTAATATTATTAATAACTGTAAACGATTTTGGTATTGGCAATGAATTTTAAATAACGATTAGCATTCAAAGATTTTTTCAAAGTCAAAGTTTTTATTTGTTAAACATAGGTGTAAAAGATGGGATCTGGGACATTTGCTCGAAAGACATGCGCGAAGGACACTTGCGCGGACCCACTTGCGCGAAAAGACATAATTATGCGCGCATGGACTTTTGCGCGATTAGACTTTTGCGCGAATGGACTTTTGCGCTATTAGACTTTTGCGCGCTTTTGCGCTATTAGACTTTTGCGCGCTTTTGCGCTATTAGACTTGCGCGCTTTTGCCCTATTAGACTTTTGCGCGCATAGACACTTGCGCGAATGGACTTTTGCGCGAACGGACATTTGTGCACATGGACTCTTGCGCGAACGTACTTATGCGCGACTGGCCAGAGGTTGACTCTATAGAGTAAACATAACATCATGATTTTTCTTATTATCACTGAGATTCTAGTTTTTAATACTAATATCCTGGAATCGGTATTTTAGTCAATGTAAACCGACAGCCGTGTTAAAATGGACATTTTTATGGGTATAATAAAATTGAGAATACGAGTATTTTTATTGAAAAATAAAAAAGTTAATAACGACTATGACCTGTATCTTCTTGTGTATCTTCTCCTTTTTTTTTTTTCGTGGTAAAGTCATCAAATGAGTCCTCCCACCCAGGGCAGAGCGGGAGGGACTGTCAGACTTGTACTGACTAAAATCCACGGTGTCCTTCAAATAGCCCTTTATGTTCCAGGGTCACGGTAATTCTATAAGTCCCGTGACCCCGGCAGGCTTTGGCCCTCTAGAGGGGGGCCCCGTCATTACGCTGACACTCTTTGAGGCGCGCGTGGAACACAATGCGCCGTCGACCCGGGCATGGTCCATGGTCGGACAGCGAGTCGCCCATTACTCGCCACCCGCATGCCCGCGCCTACGGTGGCCGGAGATCGTCTGCCGACGTCCGGCGCCGTGGGCGTCTACCACTGCGACTGGGGTGGAGGGAAGACGCTGTCCTCTCCCTCACGCGGCCCGCCTCCTCCTTCGCGAGCATGACTGCTTCGCAGAAGGAGGCGACCGCTTCCCACTCCATCTCGCCCCGCAGCATGACCTCGACCAATGCCGGGCGCGAGAGGTCTCCGCCTATCGCCGCCGTGAGGACACGGCGGTGCTCTGCCAAAGCGGGGCAGTCCTGCACCGTATGCTCCACCGTGTCCTCCGGGCGGTCCTCGCAGTGGTGACACCCAGGCGTTTCCTCCTTCCCCATATGACATAGGTACCTCCCGAAACTTCCGTGTCCGGTGAGGACTTGCGTCACGCGGTAGGTCAGGATGCCGTGACGCCTATCCAGCCACTTCTCAAAGAGGGGCCTTACCGCCGCGATTGCGGCGTGCCCGGTATGACCTCCCCTTGCTGCGATTAATGTTTATTATGACAAACGCATATTGATGTATAGAACATTCTTGTTACTTTGTACAAAAAAGATTAATTAATCGCTTCCGATTTAGAAGAACCTCAGTGTTATGTTTACTCTACAGAGTTAACCATTCGCGCATACGTCCTGTCGCGCATCTGTCTTTGTGCTCAAATGTCCGTTCGCGCATAAGTCTATTCGCGCAAGTGTCTATGCGCCCAAGTGTCTATGGGCGCAGATGTCCAAACGCGCATAAATCCATTCGCGCAAAAGTCTATCGCGCAAAAGTCCATGCGCGCATATGTCTTTTCGCGCAAGTGGGTTCGCGCAAGTGTCCTTCGCGCAAATGTCTTTCGCGCAAGTGTCCTGATACCTAAAAGATGTAAGTAAATATAAAGGGATCGCTATGTTTTACCGACAACGGCGTACAAATATTAAAATTATACTTACTATAAATTATTCTTAAAAACTATGTGAACTAAATATTTTCAGCCGAATTTGTATCTTGAGATGAGCTCTCAACGTCGAATTTTCGTCCCTTTTTTACGATCTTGGCAAAGTTTGTGTTTTGCAAAACGTTTCCTTAAGCAAAAAAACCGGCTTAGTGCGAGTTGGACTCACGCACCCAGGGTTCCGTATAAGTATTTTGTTATTAAACTACATAAATACATATAAGGTGTAAAATCAAGAATCTTTTAATTAAGTAGAGTAAGCTAACTACATACATTATTAATTAAAAACTATTAAATAACCTAAAATAAATAAACTAACATTAATATTGTGGGGTCCGAGTGCTCGTAGGCTACGTTTAAGGAAATTTCGAAACGCCTGGTTGACGCTTCCCGTGACACAAGGGCTGGTTTTTACTTTGGCCAGGGGCGAAGTGTTACTATACAACGTGGCAACGCCGCCAGTCTCTTGGGCACATTACCGGCTGACAGAGTTGAGGAGGAGTTTATTGTTGCGCTTTTATAGTTTGTTGTTAGCATATAAGGTTATCAGGTACCCAATAGATTTTGTTTTCCCTGCAAAATCGCAACAAATGAGATATAAACGGTCATATATTTTTATTGCGTTGACTTACAAGTTTGATTTTTTCACTGCTGTAAGGAGTAGCCGACTTGGGTATTGGATATTGGTTTCAGCTTGATACCTCCACGCATTCCTGAGAAAAAAGTGTCTTGGTAGACGGACAGATGGACAAGAAAGTCATCCTATAACGGTTCCGTTTTCGCCGACTGAGGTACGGAACCTTAAAAACATAAAAAATAGTAAGGATAAAAAACATGCAGTATCTTTATGACACCATATAGGCTGTAAAAAAACCGTGTGCCTTGCAACTACTGATATAATTTTCTCTAATACAAAAACATAAATACATTGACTTCCATGAGACTGAAGGTTCAAATAAAACACGATTTATGTCCTCGTTTAACATGGCGAATTCATCATGATCATCATCATCCACAGCCCGACCGTTTGTTTGCTCAACAAGTTTTATGCAGAGCATAAAACGCGCCCCGGATCTCTGTGCAACTTTAAACCTATACATAGTCTTCTGTAGGAGCTCGTAACGGAATAATAATAGCCGCTCGGGTCCATCTTTAAGTTACACCGTACTTGCCTAGGTTGGTCTGTGAATGGGTGACCACCCATTACTTACCAAGTTTCCCCCGTGCCTCGGATAGCACTTTAAGCCATTGGTCCCGGGTGTCATTTGTAGATTTTTGACAGTCGTTAGGTAGTCAGTGGCCCAAAAAGTCTGACATCCAGTCGTACCAAGGGGTATGGAATTACCCAGTACTAACTGGGTTGTGGAGGTCAGATAAGCAGTCGCTCCATGTAAAACACTGGTATTCAGCTGCATCCGGTTAGACTAGAAGCCGACCGCGACATAGTTAAGAAAAGGTTAGACAGATGATGACAGAGAGACTATTCTTTGTCATTTCTATATTGATTTATTTGCGACGATGACGGCTTTCAGAATTGAACCCTCAACTGAGAAACAAACAAAACATGACGAATACAAAACAGGAAAATTATGAAATGGTTTGATAAGCCTATTTAAATATAATAAAATATACTTAGTCTTAATATAGATCAATCATTCGTTCTATAAAGTCGTGATTTAATAATTCAATCGACAGTTTCGAAACCAACGCGTTTTTAAGCTATCGACTTGAGCACCAAGCTGTTCGCAATTTTTTTTTATGTGCTAAAACTGAATAAATCCACCTGTGCAAGTGGCATTCAGCAATACCATGTCTGAAAACGAGACCAGCGTCATCGCCTCCACAGTTGCAGCGAATTATATTGAATCTAAAGATCCACATAATTGGATACTAATTTTCGCTGCCGAGAAGTTTACATCGATTTTCGTTTTCGTGTTATCTTTAACTACGGTGATATGTGGAGTGACATCATGGTGCAAACTAAAAAAGTTCCGCCATTATAGAAACTATGTGTACCTTAACGTGATTTTCGCGAACGTTTTACTCTATTTTCGCGGCGCCTTATATCGCGTAAAGTGTTTATGTACGTATGGTTAAAAATTTTTTGTTTCTTTTTGTTAATATTTTTTAATATATATATGAAATCTATGGTTGTTAGTATATGTTTTATGTTTATGATATGTCATATTTTTTATTTAGATTTTGTTAAAGTTTTCGATGGGTCTATTCATAGGAGATACTTAAAAAGTAGTATCTTTGCATGGGGTTTTGGTTTTCTAGCAACCAGCTTACAACAAGTCATCAGTCCCTTGGTATAATTTTCAACACTAGCGGAAGCCAAATTTTTCCATTGATAGCAAACTGCTGTTTTTATATTATAAATTTTATTTTCAATTTTTCGTAGTTACAACACGAGAGTACAATCAGCTACTAATATCTGGCGTCGACTGTACATAGCCACTTTGATATTCATATTAAGTGACGTCATTATGCTGTCTCAATATTTTTTGTGTTAATTTTTTATGTATCAGTAAAAAACGTTTCTTATTGATACATTTTTAGACAACTTAAATGCAATCATGTTACCTATTGTTTTGGTCTTTGTAAAAAGTAACCGTGAAATATTGTATGATTTTTATGTAATAAAAAATAATGAACGGTCGGTTCTTAGTTAATTAGGTATTAAAATACCTATAATGATTTTTGATGAAAAATTGGGGTATCCCTCAAAGCGCAACTATTTTTAAGCGCAACCAACTAAGCGCAACTAAATTATTCCTCGAAGCGCAACCATTAGTTGCGCTCACAAATTCGAATTAAAAATATAATATGTTTATTCCTCAAAGCGCAACCATGATGACAAATAGAGAGGGGTATGATGGATACATTATTTTTTTTTCAATCGCGCTTAAAATTAGTTGCGCTTTGAGGAATTCCCCAAAAATTCGAGCAACTTATGTATTTTTTTGTTATTTTGTAATTAATACCTTACCACTTTTTACTTTCCTCTCGCAGGTCTGCTGGCAGAAATTTCTTATGAAATAAGCAGTTCCTTTGTGCTCTTCCATCTTAATGTTAAAAATTTTGGTTCTAATTTATTTTCTTTCATATCATTCCTCAGACAATCCAACCAAAATTACTTCAGAACATCGTTCTGAATACAAAAGAAGAAAAGATTTTAAACTATCATGGTCACTAACTTTATTATTAACTAGCTGTTGCCCGCGACTTCGTTCGCGTGAAAATTTTGGTGTGCATGTGTGAGACTGCCTCGTTGGTCTAGTGGTAGCAAGCGCGACTACTAAGCGTGGGGATCGATTCCCGGGGTCGGGCAAAGTGTTAAAAAAAATATGTTTATTTCAATTACATAAAGCAAGCAGATGCTTTTGTTAGGGGGCGTCCATTAATTACGTGAGCTGATTTTTCTGTGGTGGGATGTCGTGAGATTTGGCTTGACCCCCTCATCTCCCTCTTAATCTCGCGTAGTTTAGTATAAATACGGGAATCTGTGCTTGATTGCGTTGAATTCACTAAAAGAAAATAATTTGTAGAGAAACATGTTTACTCAATTAAACCCAGTGATATCTGCCGTAGTTATTAATTACCAACCAAAAGGCGTAATACAAATTTTCATGGTTTGAACTGCAGACATGACGATTTTCGATACAAACTTCATCCCCTATTTAACTCGCTTAGGGTTTGAATTTCGAAAAGCTCTGAAACACATGGTTTTAATTTTTGACCAGAATGACAACCACCAATTTTTATGGTTTAAACTACAAAAATGATGATTTTCCATACAAAATTTCATCCCCTATTTAACTCCCTTAGGGGTTGAATTTCGAAAAGCACTGAAACACGTGGTTTTTAATTTTTATCCAGAATGGTAACCACCAATTTTTATGGTTTAAACTACAAAAATGGCGATTTTCGATACAAACTTTCATCCCCTATTTAACTCCCTTAGGGGTTGAATTTCGAAAAACACTGAAACACATGGATTTTAATTTTTCCCCATAATGATAAACACCAATTTTCATGGTTTAAAGTACAAAAATGTCAATTTTCTATACAAACTTTCATCCCCTATTTAACTCCCTTAGAGGTTGAATTTGAAAAACACTGAAACACGTGATTTTTAACCAGAATGAAACACCAATTTTCGTGGTTTAAACTACAAAAATGATGATTTTCGATACAAACTTTCATCCCCTATTTAACTCCCTTAGGGGTTGAATTTCCAAAAAACACTGAAATTTTTATGGTTTAAACTACAAAAATGACGATTTTCGATACAAACTTTCATCCCCTATTTAACTCCCTTAGGGGTTGAATTTCCAAAAAACACTGAAACACATGGATTTAAATTTTTGACCTGAATGACAACCACCAATTTTTATGGTTTAAACTACAAAAATGATGATTTTCCATACAAAATTTCATCCCCTATTTAACTCCCTTAGGGGTGGAATTTCAAAAAACACTGAAATTTTTATGGTTTAAACTACAAAAATGACGATTTTCGATACAAACTTTCATCCCCTATTTAACTCCCTTAGTGGTTGAATTTGAAAAACACTGAAACACGTGATTTTTAACCAGAATGAAACACCAATTTTTGTGGTTTAAACTACAAAAATGATGATTTTCGATACAAACTTTCATCCCCTATTTAACACCCTTAGGGGTGGAATTTCGAAAAACACTGAAACACGTCGTTTTTAATTTCTTAACCAGAATTGTAATCAGCAGTTTTCATGGTTTAAACTACAAAAATGACGATTTTCCATACAAACTTTCATCCCCTATTTAACTCCCTTAGGGGTTGAATTTCGAAATATCCTTCCTTATTCCTTGTCTACATTATAAATCAAACCTCTGTGCAAAATTTCAGCTTTCTAGGTCCAAGGGTTTGGGCTGGGCGTTGATGAGTCAGTCAGTCAGTCAGTCAGTCAGTCAGTCAGTCAGTCAGTCAGTCAGTCAGTCAGTCAGGACTTCTCTTTTTATTTATATAGATACTCGAAAACAAACAACAAAACACATGGAAAATAAAACGCACACACACGCATACACACACACGCACGCATACACACACACACACACGCATACACACGTGGTAAATATCCCGTTTCGAGTATTAATAATAAAAGAAGAAAATTTGGTTTATCTATCAACATTGAACTCGTATACAAAGTTTCGTCCGTGCTGTAAGCGTTGAGGAGTTCTCTCGTAAGGAGGTGATCCTGGCTGCAGGATCAAGTCATGTTTGTCATAAAACCGTAGTGTCACCAGAACCAAAAATGTGTGCAAAATTTCAGGTCAATCGGAAACCAACAAGTGCTCGAATGTTTTGCAAAAATGTTTTGAAGCGGACAACTAACATAATTATGTTGGATCCTGACGAGTATGTACTTAAAATTAAACACAAGCGTCTTTGTTAGACGTTGTGCTGACTCTAGAGGCATGGTGTCCGATACGGACCATGGTCCCATGGAACGACAGTAATCGTTCGGGCGTGGTCGCGACACAAACTGGTCTAGAAACTGCTCTGTGTTTCCTTTTAAGTTCAGAGTATTTAGTTAGTACAGTAGTCTTAGTAATTGACTCTGTAACAATGAACTGTGTACAAGTTAAAGGAGCTATTTCTCTAGTTTACCCGTATCCCATTCTGCGCCCACAACTGTTTGACACTATGTATGTCACTTAGTATGTCCTATGTACCAGGATGCGACACATACATACATCCATATGTACGAACAGTGCAAATAAATAAAAGCTTGTAAATAATTGCTGACGTAACTTCCAATGCGATAGCGCTCACGTACGCATATAAAACAAGCTACGCACGCGCATGCGTCACTACTTGACCCGCAGCATAGCCTTATCTCAACTATGTTGGGGTAGGCTTCTTGCAACTGAATATCAGTATCTTATACGGCTGTGAGCTGATTAAGTGACCTCAACCAAGCCTTGCAAATGGAAATTAGATTCTCCCTAAAGCTCAGACCAAATAAAAAAGGTTTAAAAAAAAAAAGTTAAAAAAAACAACCAAGACACAGCGTTGTCAACAGACGTGAAGCCGGTTTTGTCTACATGTGTGCACTTATTGAGCATAGTTTTTAGCGTGGTTTAGTTGTAGTTTACCGTAAATGTGTGCGTGTGAGCGTGTATGCACAGAGCGAGATGAGGACTTACTGTTCAGTCAGCAATTATTTATTTAAAATAATCCAAATAAGCCGCATACGCACTTGAGGTCTGAGCCGTCCATGAACCCCCATCTGCAGAGATTGTCTTTGCTCCGGTCGACTTGGGTTCGAAGTCTGTTTAGAGATTTCTAAGTCGGCCACGGCAACTTGTGTCCAGGTGTAAGATTTTCTGATAGATCGTTGAAATTGTCAGGGGGCTTAAACCGCTCCCACCAGAGATTCGATGATGATTTGTTTGTGATTTGAGATTTTTTTTTGGTTAAAATATAGTACTGAAATATAGTAGTGTTGTAGTAGTATTTTAAGAAACTAATTTGAATATTTTTGAAATTGAATGGTTAGTTTAATTTAAATTTAATTTTAAACTTTAAGGCTGATGACGTCATCACTAGAAAAGATTCCTTTGCTCATTCAACGATTTAATACGTGAGAGACAATCTAATGACAGTTTGTTTTTTAATAGCAATTCAAATGAAGCTAAGAGCTCATTCAGACACGCGAGAACCGCGCGTTTGCAAGTGACGTATTTTTTCATTTTAAGGAGAAATAAATAATTAGAGACCTTATTCCTCGAAATGGTTTTTTAATTAGCACAATTATTGAAAAATGGACAATCCCCATTCTTGAGCGAGAAAACAGACTATATCTAGTCGCTTCCTCATTGGCGGTGGGACAGGTCTTAATAGTATCATTCGATGTTTGATTTCAGGCAGGCCAGGCTTCAGAGTCGCTAAAGTAGACTCATCTTTCATGGGGTACTGTTTGAGATGCTATAATAAAATTCCACAAAGTATTCTGAACTGAATGAAATGAAAACATGCATTAAACGCACACTGTGTAGGCAAGCATATTACAAGTTGGACGATTATATCGTTGAGACAAATGCTTGGCTCAATGCCGGTCCTGCTCCACAAGGACAGGGGCGCTTAAATGGATAGCATTAAATAGTATGTTGGAGCTGCTGAAGATTGTACAACTATCTTTGCATTGTATAAATTCAATCTCTTTGTATTATATAGCCGCATAGCCCATATTGTGTGAGTACTATGTACTAGAAAGCTGTCATTCGCTGGAAACCTACGTCTTTTCTTGACTTGAATGTGCCCTGGCGTTTAGGAGTGTGTCATGCTCACTCAAATGTCTCGCTGATGATGGCGCGTGTGTCGGATCATTTAGTTCCCTTCAAAGTGGTTGAGTTGAATGGTGCTGATTCATGCGTCATGTTCGTGAACGGGCGCTGTCAGTTGTGACTGGTCATCTCTTGGTTGCCACGGCTTATTCGAATTGATTATTTTATTTTTGAATTGTTTTCTATGGACACCTTTAATGTACACATCTTGCTACATCGTTCTCACATAATGTACCATCTCAACATGAACGATGTAACCAAGAGTTTGTAAAAGTATAGAGATCTACGTTAGAGAATGGGCAACTACAGTATTTTCACAGTTTTTATGCCTTGTGACTGGGACTGTAGCTATTGTTGTCTTTGTTTCGACAATTCAAAAGTGCCTGTAACTGGCCTATTTGAAATAAATGCTTTGATTTTGATTTTGATTGATTTAGATATTTTTGTACAATAATTTTATACTTTTATAAAAATATTTTTTTTTGAAACGACATGTATCTTCGTTTGAAGGTAAGGTTTTCGAGTCAAATAAAATGAACAATTGATTGCATTTTACTATTACTTTTATTTAAATTCACTCTAATGAGGTTTTAGTTGTAAGAATACGCTTAGTAATTAAGTTTTATTTATTTAAAAAAGTCAATAAAAATGTTTAATAAATTAAATATCTTGTTTTTTTACACATACTTAATACTAATAATAATAAGAATCATGGCCAGGTAATAAATGCGAGTAGGTATCCCTCTGTGGGTAACTTTCTGGATATCTTTTAAAATTCGTGGGATTTACCTTAGTCGTCTCCAAGTTGGGGATCGACAGATATTTTTGTGTCGTTTGGGGAAACATGCTATTTTTGTTATCCGTCCCTGTATTTGAATTGGAATTAAAACCAGATGTCTGGTATTGATTGGAATTGGGATTACCAGTGGCATGGCTATTGGGATTAACATAACTAGAGGGATAAGTATTGGGATTAACATTACCATAAGGATAATTATTGGTATTAACATAACTAGAGGGATAAGAATTGGAATTAACATTACCAACGGGATATGCATTAGAAGTGGGATTACTAGCGGGGGAAACACTCCAATTGGAATTACGGTTGGGATAAGTATTAGAATTGGAATTACTATTCGGGTAAGTATTCGAACTGGAATTACTACTGGTATACAGATTAGAATTATCATAAACATTGCTAGTGGGAAGAATATGAGAAATGGGATAAACATTCGAAGTGGGATAGACAATACCACCGTTATTCAAATTGGCATTGTTATTAAAATTACGATTGGTATCAGGTTGACTCGACACAGTGGTAGGAGCAAATCTGTCACTAATTACATTTGGTTGAGTGGCGATAACTCCAGGGTTGGGTGTTGAAAATCCATTGTTTCCTTGTCCACTGTTAATATTAGAGGGTATATTGTCCACGAAGGAATTGGGCCTCTGTGGGTATGTCTGTGGTTCCTTCCTGTGTTTGTCATAGGCTTGCCAGTTGATGAACCAGAAGGGCTGCTTGTCTATGGGCAGTTTGCTCAGACGGTCGATCAGGTCCCTGTCGCCATTTGCTTGGATCGGCAGTGTTTCTGTTTCACCGAAACTGTAAAATAATGAAATAAAGTTTATACAATTGAAGCGTCAGGTTCCCAAAAATGGTGAAAATATTTTGCTTGCTTTGATAGGCTTCCATTTTATAGGAACACCGAGGAAGGTACCTCTGTAGGTTCTCAAAATAGATTGTATTGTAATGAAACAGGTTTTATAAGTTTCTTGTTTTTTTGTACAATACCACTAATTGAATGACTTGCATTTAACTAGGTACCTAGGTTTTTTATAATTAGTCATACATAGGACCGGGCATACAGCAGATACCTACGGTGTGTTTCACGGTATCGCGAAGCTTCTTTCAACATAATCATCATCATCTGCCTAGCCTTTTAAAAACTATGTCGGGGTCGGGTTCCAGTCTAACCGGATGCAGCTGCATACCAGTATTTTAGATGGAGCGACTGCCTATCTGACCTCAACCCAGTTATAGTACTGGGTACCGATTCCCCTTTGGCAGGACTGGTTGTCAGACTTTTTGGGTAACTGACTACCAACGACTGTCAAAGATCTACAAATGACACCCGGGACCAACGGCTTAATGTGCTTTCCGAGGCATTGAGAAAACTCGGTATGTATTGGGTGGGCACCCATCCACAGACCAACCTAGGCAAGCACGGCTTAACCTAAAGATCGACCCGAGCGGCTGTTATTATTTAGCCACGAGCTCCTTCTCCTCCTTTTTTCAACATAATCATAATCATAATTTATTTATTTTCTCCCACAAATATTACTTGTACACAGTGTAACATTCAAAACTTTTGAAGATGGGAGACAGAAGCCCATACTAAGTAAAGCCTGTGCTACGGGTCTCCTGGTCCTGGTCAACGTAGAAAAGTCACGCCTGCTATTCACAAGGGCTAGGGTAGTATGGTATCTACTTTCGCCAGTAGGTTAGAAGTCCCGTCAAATAGGGAGCAAGACAATAGTCGCGTTTTTTGGTCGTGGTAATGACTTGTCATTACCAAGAAAAAACGCGAAGACTTCTGCAGAGAAATTAACAAAATGGTATTTTTCTTATTTATTTTTTGTACTCTATCACAATGCTGTCCTATTTGACCCAAAGGTTGACTGGTAGAGAATGCCTTATGGTATTAAGTCCGCCTATGTACCACTCTTGTACACGACGTTTAAATAAATAAATTTCAATTGGCGTACTCAATAATAATAGGGCCGGCTCGAACCGGGGATTGAACCCAGAACTCGACGCAAAAGCAGTCGGGCGAGCGTCGAATTTACAAAAATTGTTTTGAACAAATAGTTTTAGATTCTTAAATATCGACTTTTCGATAAGGAAAAACAGCAAAATATTGAAAGACAAAATAGAATATTAATATTACCGGTCTGCAAGAGGATCTGGTGTCGTAGTGGTTCTGTTTGGCGTGAGAGGGAAACCAATGGGGCTCAGGCCCGCGAAGGAAGGTCGTTGACCCGCCACGATTGATGACGCTACCAAAATCAGGGCTGCTATCTAGAAATTTTAAATTTTAAAAATAAATAATGCGTCAATTGGTTTTTATCTTATCAGTAGCCTTTGCCCGCGGCTTCGCCCGCGTGGAGTTCGGTAATGTCCCACGGGATCGTACTGCCGGGATAAAAAGTATCCTATGTGTTCTGATTATTCTGATTATTCTTTATTGCACACAAAAATATACATACATATAGCTTATGTACAATGGCGAGCTTAACCCAGAATTGCAAACCAAATTTTGACGCATTAACACATTATGTTATTTAAATTAATTAATGTTATAAACTAAACTAAATACATACAATACTATAATATACGTAATACATATAGTACATATATAAAAGGTTTAAAATAAAGAAGAAGGAGAAGAAGAACTAATTGTGTGCTAAACATCCAAATCCGGTCTTAAGTTTTTGCGTGAAAAGTAACAAACATGAAACATCCATCCATACATCCATCTGTCCATCCTCACAAACTTTCGCATTTATAATATTGTAGGATGTAGGATTTAATACGTTGTAATTTGGCCTGTTTTGGCCAAAGAATGAGCATTGTAAATGTGTATGTGTGTCTAAATTGGAATGTGTTGTTTTTGTGTTTGTAGTGTGATTGTATTGTGATGAATGGAAATGGGTGTAAATTACATGATTCAATGAAATATTATTTATTTTATTTATTGTCATCCATGTGGATGAATTTTTTGACGCCCTGTACTTTTTTTGCCACGTGTTTTAACACATAACATAACATAACGTCTGTAACTCTCGAGGGATTAGACAGAGGTGTACCTAGTATTAACACCAAACCACATATTTTAATTATTAATTTATTTAAGTTTGTTCATCGTATGCTAATTTTGTCAATAAATGACAAAAACTAATAGATTTCATAAAACCCGTCTAAACGTGGTTGTTCAGAATAGTTTTCCTAAACTGCATAGTTTTTATCAAATCTTTAATCGTTTGACGTTGGATCATCATCAGAACAAAAACTATGGCATCACCAACATAGCTTGCAGAGGTAGCTATACAGGGTGTAAACAGACCCTTCACATATCCGTCAACCAAGCATTCTGTACATCAAACTAAGTAACTTTACGCAAAAATTATTGCTTCGAATCGACTTTTTTTTTGGGGTGAAAAATCATGTAGGTAGGACTCGACGGAAAGCACTCAAAGCATTGTGCTGATGGATGGATTGAATAGTACGGGGGTCGTGGAGGTAAAGTAAAAATCTTACATTAATAACATGTATTTAAAAAAACTTGTGAAAAAGTTGGAACTTTGACCCCCAATATCTCCGTAACTGGAAGTTTCCCAGGTATGGTCTAGAACAAAAAAAAGATCGCAAAGACGCAGAGAACAAGTGCCTTTCAGATATGTTAAGGGTCTATTTACACCCTTTATGAAACGGACATGAGCTGAATGATTCCACTCTGCCTCATCGATTTGTTCCACCTGTGGAAATCCACCAAAGTGGACAGTAACTTCTGTAAGTCTTACGACTTCTAGAAGTTACTCTTAAGTCGCCATAGCAACGAAAAAAAAAATTACCTGAGTGTTTTTTTTTACGAAATATTCTAACAATGACAGTAGGTAAATACGATGTAGTAAACTAGCGTAATGGATGTTTAAAAATAAGGAGCTAATATTAATTTTGTGGGTTTAAGTAATTTTAAATTATTTATTTTTCATAAAAGTATACTCAGATAAAAAAATAATCCCTTGAAATGGCTTCGTTATAGCCGTTAGATGATTCCCTGAAAATATTTCGTGTATGAATAGTTAAACCTTATATATTGCAGCTGCGTCTTACAAAATATGTTTATAAACAAGTGCTTATCCCAACCGGTTGACCTTTACAAATATAACCTACCTACGTCCTTTGATAACTAATAATAATTATTAATTATCATATTGATAAAAACGCTTTGTTATACCTATTAAGTTTTGACACGATTTTCGCCAACACCAAGTTGTTCAGGTTTATAACAATTAAAATCATGTTTTTTTCTAATTTTTTTATTAATTACTTACATTTTGATTATTCAATTTATGGACATTCAAGTATTTTCCTGTATCTATCTTTAATAAATTCCTTTTGATTTATAAGTCAATATTTTATCCTCCTTATTTTGGACACACTCACCAATGAACCATGGCTTTAAAAAGATGGACTATTGGATATGGTGTTTAAACTTTATTTAACTCCACACAATTTCTCAACATGTCATCATACGACAACATTCAAACTTGTATATGTGACTGAGATCAACAATTTTTTGCTCGAAACGTTATCTTTAATTAAACATCTTAACTTTATAAATGACAACCTATTATAAAACCCATTGTTAATTTTACTAGCACAACTTGATCATGATCAACTAACCTTAAAAAAATAAATACCATCTAGCTCCACTCTTCAAAATATGATTCTTATTTTAAAATATTAGAATGAACTTACCAAAGTCTTCATTCTTGTTTGTCTTCGTTTAAAAAAACAAAAAACGACCACACTATTCCACGTTTAAAAAGAGACTGGCCGCCAATTAGCATTCGAAAAAAAAAAACAAAAATTTGATTGAGGAAAACTCAGTCTGTCTTCATATAAGAGCACCTGTGATGTGTTCACACCGGTTTGTTGTTATACAAACTAGTGTTTATGTTGATTTGATTTACTTTACCGTTCCAACGAGACGGTTACCCACTTTTTGTGTGTTTATTTGGGTGCCCTTGCGCAAGTGCGACACAGGCGACACATTTTAAATCATAAATAAAAGTTTATTAATTTTAAATTATGTTCACCTTTAAGTATCTATGCCTGTAGTAACTGGCAGGGCACCTATATTTGGTCATTTCGGAGCAAAACGCATCAGCTTTTTACTCCGAGATAAACAAGAACTCCATTTACATACCTACCCACCGTCACCAAAATTGTAAGCCATACCTAATGTTTTTTTTTAAACCAGTTCTGTGATTTTGATTATTCAATTTATGGACATTCAAGTATTTTCCTGTATCTATCTTTAATAAATTCCTTTTGATTTATAAGTCAATATTTTATCCTCCTTTTATGTCTGTACCAACTATGTATTCAAGACAAAGATTTTTTCGTTAAAAATTTACGAGGCAGTTCGAGTAAGAAAACATCCTTATATTGTGAAGTGCGAATCACGTTTGACCTACTAATATTATTAATAACTGTAAACGATTTTGGTATTGGCAATGAATTTTAAATAACGATTAGCATTCAAAGATTTTTTCAAAGTCAAAGTTTTTATTTGTTAAACATAGGTGTAAAAGATGGGATCTGGGACATTTGCTCGAAAGACATGCGCGAAGGACACATGTGCGGACCCACTTGCGCGAAAAGACATAATTATGCGCGCATGGACTTTTGCGCGATTAGACTTTTGCGCGAATGGACTTTTGCGCTATTAGACTTTTGCGCGCTTTTGCGCTATTAGACTTTTGCGCGCATAGACACTTGCGCGAATGGACTTTTGCGCGAACGGACATTTGCGCACATGGACTCTTGCGCGAACGTACTTATGCGCGACTGGCCAGAGGTTGACTCTATAGAGTAAACATAACATCATGATTTTTCTTATTATCACTGAGATTCTAGTTTTTAACACTTATATCCTGGAATCGGTATTTTAGTCAATGTAAACCGACAGCCGTGTTAAAATGGACATTTTTATGGGTATAATAAAATTGAGAATACGAGTATTTTTATTGAAAAATAAAAATTAATAACGACCTGTATCTTCTTGTGTATCTTCTCCTCTTTTTTTTTTTGTGGTAAAATCATCAAATGAGTCCTCCCACCCAGGGCAGAGCGGGAGGGACTGTCAGACTTCTACTGACTTAAATCCACGGTGTCCTTCAAATAGCCCTTTATGTTCCAGGGTCACGGTAATTCTATAAGTCCCGTGACCCCGGCAGGCTTTGGCCCTCTAGAAGGGGGCCCCGTCATTATGCTGACACTCTTTGAGGCACGCGTGGAACACAACGCGCCGTCGACCCGGGCATGGTCCATGGTCGGACAGCGAGTCGCCCATTACTCGCCGCCCGCATGCCTGCGCCTACGGTGGCCGGAGATCGTCTGCCGACGTCCGGCGCCGTGGGCGTCTACCACTGCGGCTGTGGTGGAGGGAGGACGCTGTCCTCTCCCTCACGCGGCCCGCCTCCTACTTCGCGAGCATGACTGTTTCGCAGAAGGAGGCGACCGCTTCCCACTCCGTCTCGCCCCGCAGCATGGCCTCGACCAATGCCGGGCGCGAGAGGTCTCCGCCTATCGCCACCGTGAGGACACGGCGGTGCTCTGCCAAAGCGGGGCAGTCCTGCACCGTATGCTCCACCGTGTCCTCCGGGCGGTCCTCGCAGTGGTGACACCCAGGCGTTTCCTCCTTCCCCATATGACATAGGTACCTCCCGAAACTTTCGTGTCCGGGGAGGACCTGCGTCACGCGGTAGGTCAGGACGCCGTGACGCCTATCCAGCCACTTATCAAAGAGGGGCCTTACCGCCGCGATTGCGGCGTGCCCGGTATGACCTCCCCTTGCAGCGATTAATGTTTATTATGACAAACGCATATTGATGTATAGAACATTCTTGTTACTTTGTACAAAAAAGATTAATTAATCGATTCCGATTTAGAAGAACCTCAGTGTTATGTTTACTCTACAGAGTTAACCATTCGCGCATACGTCCTGTCGCGCATCTGTCTTTGTGCTCAAATGTCCGTTCGCGCATAAGTCTATTCGCGCAAGTGTCTATGCGCCCAAGTGTCTATAGGCGCAGATGTCCAAACGCGCATAAATCCATTCGCGCAAAAGTCTATCGCGCAAAAGTCCATGCGCGCATATGTCTTTTCGCGCAAGTGGGTTCGCGCAAGTGTCCTTCGCGCAAATGTCTTTCGCGCAAGTGTCCTGATACCTAAAAGATGTAAGTAAATATAAAGGGATCGCTATGTTTTGCCGACAACGGCGTACAAATATTAAAATTATACTTACTATAAATTATTCTTAAAAACTATGTGAACTAAATATTTTCAGCCGAATTTGTATCTTGAGATGAGCCCTCAACGTCGAATTTTCGTCCCTTTTTTACGATCTTGGCAAAGTTTGTGTTTTGCAAAACATTTCCTTAAGCAAAAAAACCAGCTTAGTGCGAGTTGGACTCACGCACCCAGGGTTCCGTATTAGTATTTTGTTATTAAACTACATAAATACATATAAGGTGTAAAATCAAGAATCTTTTAATTAAGTGGAGTAAGCTAACTACATACATTATTAATTAAAAACTATTAAATAACCTAAAATAAATAAACTAACATTAATATTGTGGGGTCCGAGTGCTCGTAGGCTACGTTTAAGGAAATTTCGAAACGCCTAGTTGACGCTTCCCGTGACACAAGGGCTGGCTTTTACTTTTGCCAGGGGCTAAGTGTTACTATACAACGTGGCAACGCCGCCAGTCTCTTGGGCACATTACCGGCTGACAGAGTTGAGGAGGAGTTTATTGTTGCGCTTTTATAGTTTGTTGTTAGCATATAAGGTTATCAGGTACCTACCCAATAGATTTTGTTTTCCCTGCAAAATCGCAACAAATGAGATATAAACGGTCATATATTTTTATTGCGTTGACTTACAACTTTGATTTTTTCATTGCTCTAAGGAGTAGCAGACTTGGGTATTGGATATTGGTTTCAGCTTGATACCTCCACGCATTCCTGAGAAAAAAGTGTCTTGGTAGACGGACAGATGGACAAGAAAGTCATCCTATAACGGTTCCGTTTTCGCCGACTGAGGTACGGAACCTTAAAAACATAAAAAAATATTAAGGATAAAAAACATGCAGTATCTTTATGACACCACATAGGCTGTAAAAAACCGTGTGCCTTGCAACTACTAATAAAATTTTCTCTAATACAAAAACATAAATACATTAACTTCCATAAGACTGAAGGTTCAAATAAAACACGATTTATGTCCTCGTTTAACATGGTGAATTCATCATGACCATCATCATCCACAGGCCGACCGTTTGTTTGCTCAACAAGTTTTATGCAGAGCATAAAACGCGCCCCGGATCTCTGTGCTACTTTAAACCTATACATAGTCTTCTGTAGGAGCTCGTAACGAAATAATAACAGCCGCTCGGGTCCATCTTTAGGTTAAACCGTACTTGCCTAGGTTGGTCTGTGAATGGGTGACCACCCATTACTTACCGAGTTTCCTCCGTGCCTCGGATAGCACTTTAAGCCGTTGGTCCCGGGTGTCATTTGTAGATCTTTGACAGTCGTTAGGTAGTCAGTGGCCCAAAAAGTCTGGCATCCAGTCTTATCAAGGGGTTTCGAATTACCCAGTACTAACTGAGTTGTGGAGGTCAGATAGCACTCGCTCCATGTAAAACACTGGTATTCAGCTGCATCCGGTTAGACTAGAAGCTGACCTCAACATAGTTAAGAAAAGGCTAGACAGATGATGACAGAGAGACTATTCTTTGTCATTTCTATATTGATTTATTTGCGACGATGACAGCTTTCAGATTGCACCCTTAACTGAGAAACAAACAAAACATGACGAATACAAAACAGGAAAATTATGAAATGGTTTGATAAGCCTATTTAAATATAATAAAAGATACTTAGTCTTAATATAGATCAATCATTCGTTCTATAAAGTCGTGATTTAATAATTCAATCGACAGTTTCGAAACCAACGCCTGTTTTAAGAGCTGGACTTGAGCACCAAGCTATTGGCAATTTTTTTTTTTAAAGTTCTAATAGTGAATAAATCCACCTGTGCAAGTGGCATTCAGCAGTACCATGTCTGAAAACGAGACCAGCGTCATCGCCTCCACAGTGGCAGCGAGTTATATTGAATCTAAAGATCCACATAATTGGATACTAATTTTCGCTGCCGAGAAGTTTACATCGATTTTCGTTTTCGTGCTATCTTTAACTACGGTGATATGTGGAGTGACATCATCTTGCAAACTAAAAAAGTTCCGCCATTATAGAAACTATGTGTACCTTAACGTGATTTTCGAGAATGTTTTACTCTATTTTCGCGGCGCCTTATATCGCGTAAAGTGTTTATGTACGTATGATTAAAATTTTTTTGTTTCTTTTTATTATATTTTTTAATATATTTATGAAATCTATGGTTGTTAGTATATGTTTTATGTTAATGATATGTCATATTTTTTATTTAGATTTTGTTAAAGTTTTCGATGGGTCTATTCATAGGAGATACTTAAAAAGTAGTATCTTTGCATGGGGTTTTGGTTTTCTAGCAACCAGCTTACAACAAGTCATCAGTCCCTTGGTATAATTTTCAACACTAGCGGAAGCCAAATTTTTCCATTGATAGCAAACTGCTGTTTTTATATTATAAATTTTATTTTCAATTTTTCGTAGTTACAACACGAGAGCACAATCAGCTACTAATATCTGGCGTCGACTGTACATAGCCACTTTGATATTCATATTAAGTGACGTCATTATGCTGTCTCAATATTTTTTGTGTTATTTTTTATGTATCAGTAAGAAACACCGTTTCTTATTGATACATTTTTAGACAACTTAAATGCAATCATGTTACCTATTGTTTTGGTCTTTGTAAAAAGTAACCATGAAATATTGTATGATTTTTATGTAGTAAAAAATAATGAACGGTCGGTTCTTATTAATTAGGTATTAAAATACCTATAATGATTTTTGATGAAAAATTGGGGTATCCCTCAAAGCGCAACTATTTTTAAGCGCAACCAACTAAGCGCAACTAAATTATTCCTCGAAGCGCAACCATTAGTTGCGCTCACAAATTCGAATTAAAAATATAATATGTTTATTCCTCAAAGCGCAACCATGATGACAAATAGAGAGGGGTATGATGGATACATTATTTTTTTTTCAATCGCGCTTAAAATTAGTTGCGCTTTGAGGAATTCCCCAAAAATTCGAGCAACTAATGTATTTTTTTGTTATTTTGTAATTAATACCTTACCACTTTTTACTTTCCTCTCGCAGGTCTGCTGGCAGAAATTTCTTATGAAATAAGCAGTTCCTTTGTGCTCTTCCATCTTAATTTTAAGTATTTTGTGTGTACAGACGCCAGCACATCAAGCTACCCGAAACTGTAAAATTTTCCCAATCAACCTTGAACCTAATGCTTTAGCGATAAAGTTGAAAATACTTATGTATTTTCAACTTATGTAGTTTGAGAATAGTGGAAAAGCGGTTACGCGGTTAAGCGGTTTACTAATTAAATCTTATTACTAACTTTAAACTCTGTTTTACTATAATAATATATTGTAAGCCTATGTTAGAAATAAAATTGAATGAGACACTGTTTTTTTTATTATTATTTACAATCTTTTTTGTTTTTTTTTTTTTTTCCTGGTGGGAAATCATCAAATGACCCCCCCCACTCTGGGCGGAGCGGAAGGGAGTGTCAGACTTGTACTGACTAAAACCCATCCATGTTCTTTCTTTGCCCTTTGTGTTCCAGGGCCACGGTATCTCTTTCGAACAGTCCCGCAGCCCTGGATTATTTACAACCTTTATTTATAACTATGTAGGATAGATAGATCGATAGTAATTGATATATAAAACTTCGCTGTATGCCTATACAAGTATACACAATGCCTATACAAGTATATAGTGGACTACATCGACGCAACAACGATTACCACGTGTCCAGAACATCGTTCTGAATACATCATCATCTTCCTGCCCTTGTCCCATTGGGGACAAGGTCGAGTCGGTCAAGGTTTGGGGTCGGCGCAACACGTTTTCTTCTTCCATTCTCCCCTGTCAGACGTCACGGCATCATTTACTCCTTTCTCTTTCATATCATTCCTCAGACAATCCAATTAAAATTACTTCAGAACATCGTTCTGAATACAAAAGAAGAAAAGATTTTAAACTATCATGGTCACTAACTTTATTATTAATACTCGAAAACAAACAACAAAACACATGGAAAATAAAACGCACACACACGCATACACACACACACACGCATACACACACGTGGTAAATATCCCGTTTCGAGTATTAATAATAAAAGAAGAAAATTTGGTTTATCTATCAACATTGAACTCGTATACAAAGTTTCGTCCGTGCTGTAAGCGTTGAGGAGTTCTCTCGTAAGGAGGCGATCCTGGCTGCAGGATCAAGTCATGTTTGTCATAAAAACGTAACACCACCAGAACCAAAGATGTGTGCAAAATTTCAGGTCAATCGGAAACCAACAAGTGCTCGAATGTTTTGCAAAAACGTTTTGAAGCGGACAACTAACATAATTATGTCGGATCCTGACGAGTATGTACTTAAAATTAAACACAAGCGCCTTTGTTAGACGTTGTGCTGACTCTAGAGGCATGGTGTCCGATACGGACCATGGTCCCATGGAACGACAGTAATCGTTCGGGCGTGGTCGCGACACATACTGGTCTAGAAACTGCTCTGTGTTTCCTTTTAAGTTCAGAGTATTTAGTTAGTACAGTAGTCTTAGTAATTGACTCTGTAACAATGAACTGTGTACAAGTTAAAGGAGCTATTTCTCTAGTTTACCCGTATCCTATTCTGCGCCCACAATTGTTTGACACTATGTATGTCACTTAGTATAAATCATAAATCATAAAAATAAATAAAAGCTTGTAAATAATTGCTGACGTAACGTCCAATGCGACAGCGCTCACGTACGCATATAAAACAAGCGACGCACGCGCATGCGTCACTACTTGACCCGCAGCATAGCCTTATCTCAACTATGTTGGGGTAGGCTTCTTGCAACTGAATATCAGTATCTTATACGGCTGTGAGCTGATTAAGTGACCTCAACCAAGCCTTGCAAATGGAAATTAGATTCTCCCTAAAGCTCAGACCAAATAAAAAAGGTTTAAAAAAAAAAGTTAAAAAAAAACAACCAAGACACAGCGTTGTCAACAGACGTGAAGCCGGTTTTGACTACACGTGTGCACTTATTGAGCGTAGTTTTTAGCGTGGTTTAGTTGTAGTTTACCGTAAATGTGTGCGTGTGAGCGTGTATGCACAGAGCGAGATGAGGACTTACTGTTCAGTCAGCAATTATTTATTTAAAATAATCCAAATTATGTTACAACAATAATTTTCATATTTTTATTGATTGGCAACACTGTTATCGATACAAGCTTACGTATATGTCTAAGCTATCAGAAACTTAAGTAACGTTTTAGGCTGTGCTTACTTAGCTCCGTTAGTGCCTTGATATCTGTACAGTTGAAGCCTTTTAGTAATCTAGATTAGGAAGTAAGCAATGACATCATTATTTTATACAAAGTGAAGTCTGGCAACACCATGAGGTATCTGCCCCTGCACCGCCGGCGATTAGCGATAAGCGAGAATAGCTGGCGATTAAAAACTGTTGTTTGCTTGAAAGTGTTCTCGCCTGTGGTATGGTATAAACAGTGAGCGATATCTTTTACTGAATTACAATCGCTTGTACAATAGGCATTGTCCAAAAATCTAACCTGTATATATATTTTTTTAGTCTTCTTCTTAGCGTTTCGATGGCAAAATGTTTAAATATGTTTAGCCCAAAACTCAGCCACGCGTACCCCGCTCACTGATGCAGTAAATAATCATCAAGAGCGCAGGTGATGTATGCGGGGCAAGATGGAAGGTGGGCCATTGTTTGTGGGGAGACGCCGCATACGCACTTGAGGTCTGAGCCGTCCATGAACCCCCATCTGCAGAGATTGTCTTTGCTCCGGTCGACTTGGGTTCGAAGTCTGTTTAGAGATTTCTAAGTCGGCCACGGCAACTTGTGTCCAGGTGTAAGATTTTCTGATAGATCGTTGAAATTGTCAGGGGGCTTAAACCCCTCCCACCAGAGATTCGATGATGATTTGTTTGTGATTTTTTTTTGGTTAAAATATAGTACTGAAATAATATATAATGTGTTGTAGTAGTATTTTATGAAACTAATTTGAATATTTTTGAAATTGAATGGTTAGTTTAATTTAATTTTAAACTTTTAAGACTGATGACGTCATCACTAGAAAAGATTCCTTTGCTCATTCAACGATTTAATACGTGAGAGACAATCTAATGACAGTTTGTTTTTTAATAGCATTCAAATGAAGCTAAGAGCTCATTCAGACACGCGAGAACCGCGCGTTTGCAAATCGTGCGGTTTGGGACCGCAAAAAGCGTATTTCACGATATTCCTTCTTGAGACGTCATTGAAGGTCAAATAACTACATTCATCAAAAATATAAATGAATAGGGAGTATTTTTTCATTTTAAGGAGAAATAAATAATTAGAGACCTTATTCCTCGAAATGGTTTTATAATTAGCACAATTATTGAAAAATGGACAATCCCCATTTTTGAGCGAGAAAACAGACTATATCTAGTCGCTTCCTCATTGGCGGTGGGACAGGTCTTAATAGTATCATTCGATGTTTGATTTCAGGCAGGCCAGGCTTCAGACTCGCTAAAGTAGACTCATCTTCTTTCATGGGGTACTGTTTGAGATGCTATAATAAAATTCCACAAAGTATTCTGAACTGAATGAAATGAAAACATGCATTAAACGCACACTGTGTAGGCAAGCATATTACAAGTTGGACGATTATATCGTTGAGACAAATGCTTGGCTCAATGCCGGTCCTGCTCCACAAGGACAGGGGCGCTTAAATGGATAGCATTAAATAGTATGTTGGAGCTGCTGAAGATTGTACAACTATCTTTGCATTGTATAAATTCAATCTTTTTGTATTATATAGCCGCATAGCCCATATTGTGTGAGTACTATGTACTAGAAAGCTGTCATTCGCTGGAAACCTACGTCTTTTCTTGACTTGAATGTGCCCTGGCGTTTAGGAGTGTGTCCTGCTCACTCAAATGTCTCGCTGATGATGGCGCGTGTGTCGGATCATTTAGTTCCCTTCAAAGTGGTTGAGTTGAATGGTGCTGATACATGCGTCATGTTCGTGAACGGGCGCTGTCAGTTGTGACTGGTCATCTCTTGGTTGCCACGGCTTATTCGAATTGATTATTTTATTTTTGAATTGTTTTCTATGGACACTTTTAACGTACACATCTTGCTACATCGTTCTCACATAATGTACCATCTCAAAATGAATGATGTAACCAAGAGTTTGTAAAAGTATAGAGATCTACGTTAGAGAATGGGCAACTACAGTATTTTCATAGTTTTTATGCCTTGTGACTGGGACTGTAGCTATTGTTGTCTTTGTTTCGACAATTCAAAAGTGCCTGTAACTGGCCTATTTGAAATAAATGCTTTGATTTTGATTTTGATTGATTTAGATATTTTTGTACAATAATTTTATACTTTTATAAAAATATTTTTTTTTGAAACGACATGTATCTTCGTTTGAAGGTAAGGTTTTCGAGTCAAATAAAATGAACAATTGATTGCATTTTACTATTACTTTTATTTAAATTCACTCTAATGAGGTTTTAGTTGTAAGAATACGCTTAGTAATTAAGTTTTATTTATTTAAAAAAGTCAATAAAAATGTTTAATAAATTAAATATCTTGTTTTTTTACACATACTTAATACTAATAATAATAAGAATCATGGCCAGGTAATAAATGCGAGTAGGTATCCCTCTGTGGGTAACTTTCTGGATAGCTTTTAAAATTCGTGGGATTTACCTTAGTCGTCTCCAAGTTGGGGATCGACAGATATTTTTGTGTCGTTTGGGGAAACATGCTATTTTTGTTATCCGTCCCTGTATTTGAATTGGAATTAAAACCAGATGTCTGGTATTGATTGGAATTGGGATTACCAGTGGCATGGCTATTGGGATTAATATAACTAGAGGGATAAGTATTGGGATTAACATTACCATAAGGATAATTATTGGTATTAACATAACTAGAGGGATAAGAATTGGAATTAACATTACCAACGGGATATGCATTAGAAGTGGGATTACTAGCGGGGGAAACACTCCAATTGGAATTACGGTTGGGATAAGTATTAGAATTGGAATTACTATTCGGGTAAGTATTCGAACTGGAATTACTACTGGTATACAGATTAGAATTATCATAAACATTGCTAGTGGGAAGAATATGAGAAATGGGATAAACATTCGAAGTGGGATAGACAATACCACCGTTATTCAAATTGGCATTGTTATTAAAATTACGATTGGTATCAGGTTGACTCGACACAGTGGTAGGAGCAAATCTGTTATTAATTACTTTTGGTTGAGTGGTGATAACTCCAGGGTTGGGTGTTGAAAATCCATTGTTTCCTTGTCCACTGTTAATATTAGAGGGTATATTGTCCACGAAGGAATTGGGCCTCTGTGGGTATGTCTGTGGTTCCTTCCTGTGTTTGTCATAGGCTTGCCAGTTGATGAACCAGAAGGGCTGCTTGTCTATGGGCAGTTTGCTCAGACTGTCGATCAGGTCCCTGTCGCCATTGGCTTCGATCGGCAGTGTTTCTGTTTCACCGAAACTGTAAAATAATGAAATAAAGTTTATACAATTGAAGCGTTAGGTTCCCAAAAATGGTAAAAATATTTTGCTTGCTTTGATAGGCTTCCATTTTATAGGAACACCGAGTAAGGTACCTTTGTAGGTTCTCAAAATAGATTGTATTGTAATGAAACAGGTTTTATAAGCTCTTTGTCTTTTTGTACAATACCACCAATTAAATGACGCATTTAACTAGGTATCTAAGTTTTTAATAATTTGTCATACTTATGTCCCGTCAAATAGGGAGTGAGACTATTGTAATTACCAAGAAAAAACGCGTAGTCTTCTGCAGAGAAATTTCAATTGGCGTACTTAATAACAATAGGGCCGTCACGAACCGGGGATTGAACCCAGAACTCGATGCCAAAACAGTCGCGCGTGCGTCGAATTTACAAAAATTGTTATGAACAAATGGTTTTAGATTCTTAAATTTCGACTTTTCGATAAGGAAAAACAGAAAAATATATTTTTTTTTTGGCGACCTTTGTACTTATACAATACCATTACATTTCACATAGGTACATTGAATTTTAGTAGAAGGCTGTTCTAATAGTTTTATAAATCCTGCCTCCTGAACTAGGGGGACCCTGTGACCTAGGAGTCAGTGTTCTACTGTAACTTCGTGTACAAAATATACCTTTATTTGTGTGTTAATAAACCTACAATGACCTGGTTTGTGGTGTGGTGTGGTGTGGTGTGGTGTGGTGTGGTGTGGTGTGGTATGGTGGTGTGGTGTGGTGTGGTGTGGTGTGGTGTGGTGTGGGGTGAGATATTGAAAGACAAAATAGAATATTAATATTACCGGTCTGCAAGAGGATCTGGTGTCGTAGTGGTTCTGTTTGGCGTGAGAGGGAAACCAATGGGGCTCAGGCCCGCGAAGGAAGGTCGTTGACCCGCCACGATTGATGACGCCACCAAAATCAGGGCTGCTATCTAGAAATTTTAAATTTTAAAAATAAAAAATGCGTCAATTGGTTTTTATCTTATCAGTAGCTTTTGCCCGCGGCTTCGCTCGCGTGGAGTTCGGTAATGTCCCACGGGATCGTACTGCCGGGATAAAAATAATCCTATGTGTTAATCCAGGTTTTAAACTAATTGTGTGCTAAACATTTGGATGTTTAGCACACAATTAGTTTAAAACCGGTCATAAGTTTTTGCGTGAAAAAGTAACAAACATCCATCCATAAACTTTATTCTTTCTTTCTTTCTTTTTTTCTTTCATACATCCATCCATACATCCATCCATACATCCATCCATACATCCATCCATACATACATCCATCCATAGATCCATCCATACATTCATCCATCCATACATCCATCCCTACATCCATCCATACATCCATCCATACATCCATCCATACATTCATCCTCACAAACTTTCGCATTTATAATACTGTAGGATGTAGGATTTAAAACATTGTAATTTGGCCTGTTTTGGCCAAAGAATGAGCATTGTCATCCATGTGGATGAATTTTTTGACGCCACGTACTTCTTTTGCCACATGTTTTAACACATAACATAACATGACATCACGCCTGTAACTCTCGAAGGGTTAGACAGAGGTGTACCTAGTATTAATACCAAACCACATATTTTAATTATTAATTTATTTAAGTTTGTTCATCGTATGCTAATTATGCGCAATAAATGACAAAAACTAATCATTTTTACATTAGTTGTTGTTATAAGTCTTACATCATTTAATAAAACCCGTCTAAACGTGGTTGTTCGGAATAGTTTTCCTCAACTGCATAGTTTTTATCAAATCTTTAATCGTTTGACGTTGGATCATCATCAGAATAAAAACTATGGCATCACCAACATAGCTTGCAGAGGAGCTATATGAAACGGCCATGAGCTGGATGCTTCCACTCTGCCTCATCGATTTGATCCACCAGTGGAAATCCACCAAAGTGCAATGTAAGTATACATTTTTTTATGCCCACTTTGCCCCACTTATCATTAACTAGCGCCGCACCAGCTCAAGTTTTTATTTAAAAACATTAATTTTATGGATAACGTGTTAATATTTTTACCAAGAGTAAAAATATTTTACACAAAAATACACGTGATTATCACTTTATCCCCCCCTCCCCCCAACGTGATTAATCGTGATTTTTTTCTGATCCCTCCTCCCCCGGTTCAAACCTCACGTAATTAAAGGACGACCCCCAACCTTAGTGAGCTATGTGGGACTTGCATGGCACTAAAAAGTCGGTTTGAACAGGCTGGATGCAGCAGTGAACTTAGAAAGGCTAGGTAGGTAGGAATAAAAACAATTGACAATTTTGAACATGGACTCGATAGCAATGATAGACTGGATCGGTTTAATGGACCTATATATGTTAGTAATAGACTTGACGTTGGTCTGGTGGCCAACCATAATGTCTTAAAACAGGAGTACTTCCAGTGTGGAGAGACAGAGCTATACAGGTCGTCTAGCGCCATCTCTTTCCCACACTACGTACGTCATAGTAGCCCCCCAGTTGGCTCGCCGTTTGGACACCCACAGGAAACACAAAAATTAAGGGTTTCCTAGTCTTTTAATACAGAAGAATTGAATACTGTATTTTTTTTTTATTTGTGGCTATAAACTCAGCCTATCACACTCCACCGCTGGACATACGCCTCTCCCAATGCGCCATAACACCCTTTCCTTCGTGACTTCCGCTACGGTCCAATTGGGGCCTAAGTGGGAGCTGCGTATGCCCAGCGGTGGACTGCGATAGGCTGAGTTGAAGATGTTACCAGTCAGGTTTCAATAAATCTTTCGATAATAAGTGCTTTTGTATTATATTGCACCTGCTTCTTACAAAATATGTTTATAAACAAGTGCTTATCCCAACCGGTTGACCTTTACAAATATGACCTACCTACGTCCTTTGATAACTAATAAGAATGATTAATTAGCAATTTAGCATATTGATAAAAACGCATTGCTATACCTATTCAGTTTTGACACGATTTTCGCCAAGACCAAGTTGTTCAGGTTTAGAACAATTAAACTCATGTTTTTTTTCTAATTTTTTTATTAATTGCCTGTAGTAGGTATCTATGAAACATGGCATTAGAAAGAAGCACTATTTTGTGTACAAAAAGGTGTTTAAACTTTATTTAACTCCACACAATTTCTCAACATGTCATCATACAAGTATCTACAAAAAATATCCATAGGTATAAGATTATAATTAATATTTTTCCCAACATTCCAACTTGTATATGTGACTGAGATCAACAATTTTTTGCTCGAAACGTTATCTTTAATTAAACATCTTAACTTTATAAATGACAACCTATTATAAAAACCCATTGTTAATTTTACTAGCACAACTTGATCATGATCAACTAACCTTAAAAAAATAAATACCATCTAGACTCCACTCTTCAAAATATGATTCTTATTTTAAAATATTAGAATTAACTTACCAAAGTCTTCATTCTTGTTTGTCTTCGTTTAAAAAAAAAACAAAAAACGACCACACTATTCCACGTTTAAAAAGAGACTGGCTATACCATACCGCCAATTCGTATTCGAAAAAAAACAAAAACTGAATGAGGAAAACTCAGTCTGTCTACATACAGGGTGGCCGGAACATTGACGTCCAAAAATAAAATTTAGGTCCCTCGTATCGTGGGGTATCCGAATCACCCCATGAATGTTCCGCGACTTTTCATAGTTTTCGAGTCATGAATTTTTTTCTGATTTTTTGAGAATGATCGAACTGACAAAAAAGTACAAGATTTTGTCAAGATTTTTTTTTTGCAATTGAATCTTCATGAGTAGTACTTTTATGTATAAAATAATCAGCTTCGTGACTGTGATTAAAGTTATGAAAAAGATGGTCTAAAATGAAAAAATTACGTTCGGTAAACGGTGACGAGGGGTGCCCCTCTCGCCACCGAGAGTGAGAGAGATAGCAGAGATAGTAAGGCGCGCAACCGAAGCCAACGCAAAACAAGTACCTCAGTCGTGCTCACATTGTGTTTACTGCTATATGCGTGTCGCCATTTTGAATTATGAAGCCTGCTTAGGAACCATGAAGTTACATGTTTAAATTTGTTATTTAAAGTTGAAAATTTAAGTCATAATTTACCGAACGTAATTTTTTAACGATCATTCTCAAAAAATCAGAAAAAAAATCATAACTCGAAAACTGTGAAAAGTCGCAGAACATACATGGGGGTGATTCGGATACCCCACGGTACGAGGGACATAAATTTTATTTTTGGACGTCAATGTTCCGGCCACCCTGTATAGGAGCACCTGTGATGTGTTCACACCGGTTTGTTGTTATACAAACTGGTGTTTATGTTGATTTGATTTACTTTACCGTTCCAACGAGACGTTTACCCACTTTTTGTGTGTTTATTTGGGTGCTCGTGCGCAAGTGCGACACAGGCGGCACAGATTTTACACCATAAAAGTTTATTAATTTTAAATTATGTTCACCTTTAAGTATCTATGCCTGTAGTAACTGGCAGGGCACCTATATTTGGTCATTTCGGAGCAAAACGCATCAGCTTTTTACTCCGAGATAAACAAGAACTCCATTTACATACCTACCCACTGTCACTAAAATTCTAAGCCAAACCTAAATTAGTAATTTTTTTTTGAAACCAGTTCTGTGAATTTGATTATTCAATTTATGGACATTCAAGTATTTTCCTGTACCTATCTTTAATAAATTCCTTTTGATTTATAAGTCAATATTTTATCCTCCTTTTATGTCTGTACCAACGATTTATACAAGACAAAGATTTTTCGTTTCAAAAGTTACGAGGCAGTCCGAGTAAGTTAACATCCTTATATTGTGAAGTGCAAATCACGTTGGACCTACTAATATTATTTAAATATCGATTAGCATTCAAAGATTTGTATCGTGATATGAGCCCTCACCGTATACCTAGGACGTAAATAAAAGTGTTCATACTGAGAAGAATGTGCTCGCACTCTCAGTACGAGCGACGTTGATCTCCCAGAACACTAGTTACACATTATCAACAAAACAGAAACTTAATATTTTTACGCGGAAGCGCGAATTTAACGGTTTATTTAAATTTTGGATAGCATTGGATACCTACCTAGTATGCGAATAGTTAAAAACCGGAATATTTTAAAATTCCAGTGATCATTGCCGTGGAGTGTGGACCGGTCAGATATCTGACAGCGGTCTCAACTCTCAACCATTGTGCATTCCAAGTCTTTCAGAGGTCGCCCTAAAATCAATGCTTGTCAATGGTATTATAAAGAAAGTTACGCTACATTCATTGAATACTGATCGGCGTTCAAATACCATTGCGTTGTTACAACTGCGATAGATAATACGGAACGTATGATACAGAAAGAGATAGCTATTGCGCTTGAAGTACTTAAATTACGACAATTGTCTGAATTTGTCTGCAATAATTTGCGCGCGCTAGTGCGATATCTACCTTCTTTTTATTTATAATCATTGATGCTTGTATATTAGTACACTGCGCTTGTCGTACGCAGTCTCAAGAATATGTCTGCAATCTGTCATAACAGCCAATAGTCCGATCCGATGTTAACTCAAATACACAGAAACTAGTACAATATTTCCTGTTTTGATGGTTAGAGTCCGCTGCAATTCGCCGCCATAATCGAAAATGCACAGGAGGAATACTAAGGCAACTACATATATCTACGTACTACATCAATAAGTTCGTACCAAAAAAACTAGTATAGGTGAAGTACCTATACTAGTTTTTTTGTCTTGAGACTTATCTGGAAAACTGGTTATTATTTCCTGCTTCAATGAAGGGTCATCCATTTTTGTACAAGGGGATTCCTAGCCACCAAGGACGTCACTTTGCACTTAAGCACGCCGTCTTGCCTCACTTCTAAAAACAATAAATCCAGGTGTTTTTCTTTAATGACTTGACGGCCTCTTAATCACTCGAATACTCATAAATAAGACATAATGCTTAACTAAAAAAACACCTATTTCTTATTCCCTTTTGTTACTTTTTTTTTTCGGATGGGAAGTCATCATCATTTCAGCCGAAAGACGTCCACAGCTAGACGTAGGCCTCCCCCAAGTGTCGCCACCATCATTAGGGGGGTTTTGCCATAATCGCCACGCTTGGCAGGCGGGTTGGCGATCGCAGTACGGTTGTTAGAAACCGCAGAGAACGCTGCTGCCCATTCTCTGGTAAGTCCCTTAGTCGCCTCTTACGACACCCACGGGAAGATATGGGATGTCCGACACCATACGGAACATCAAATGAACGCTTATTATGAGGTTCAAGTACGTATGCATTTACCTCTCAGTACAGGTTGATAAATTCTGCTCAACGTGGAAACATCAATGCGTCATGACGTTTATGCCAAGTATTAGTGCTAGAAAAAGCCGCTATCTGACTTAAATCAAGCTGCCAAAGAGATTTAACATAATGTACAGCAGTAGCGAAGGGTCAATTTTTGTAAAAGATAAGCCGGAGTACGCCTCATACGTCATGTTTTTTCGTGCGTGCAGCCGGCTCCATCGAATTATAAGACGTTGTCACGTCAAAAACGGCATGAAATAAATTGTTATCCCATGTTTCGGCAGACCTCGAAGACGATAGCGAGACGAGACAAAAGAAACCAACAACCAGTGGTCCACATTAGCCCTGGATCGAAACAACTGGAATTCTTGCCCAGCAGTGGGATGAGGCAGGCTAACAGTATCAGTATCATGTCTCAGTTGCTGCTTGAAAACAAAATGACATCATTTTCAAGTTCGACACGTTACACTTGAGCAGACTTGCGCTTAGACTACACTGTCGTGCATTGATTTACCATAAATTTATCTTTAACATAAAAGCGTAAGGCTGTTTATATTAAAGCAATCATTGAATCACGCTTGGACAAACAGAACAAGGAATCTGGATAGTGCAGTGTTTAATCAATACCAGGGAATGTTAATGGCTAGCAGATTGCTGGGCATAAATTGACTGCGCACTGTAATTAATACTAACGGGATATTTACCATGTTTACTGTTTTCTATGAGTTCCCAATATTTCGGCGCTGTTGCAAGCACCATGATCACGGATAAACTGAAGTTATTGCGGGTGGGTGTTTATGAGCAGACAAATCGGTCTACCCTCTTTCTTGTTCGTTTTTTGCACTCAGTACCGCTACCACTGTCACTCGCAACTCGATTCTGCTCCCGACACACGAAACTCACTGTGTCCGCTCGCTCGCTTGCGCTTAGACTACACTGTCGTGCGTTGATTTACTATTTTATCTTTAGCATGGAAGCATCATAATCAGCCTATAATGTTCCCACTGCTGGGACACAGACCCACAGAAGCCACAGAAGTGGGCTGTAATCCACCACGCCGGCCCAGTGCGGATTGGTGAATGTCACATTTCTTCGATTTTCGGGTTCTAGTATCCAGTTTCCTTCATCGTTTTGAGGGCATAACATAAACATCACGCCTGTAATCCCCGAAGGGTTAGGCAGAGGTGTACCCAATAGAACACTCATATTTCGCCAGTTCTGTTTTGAGTCCCATGTAATAGGGGCGAGCCTATTGCCATCGACCGGGCACAAATCCAGACTCCGTGGCTGCTACTGAGAAATTTCTTATTTAAAAACCCAATAACACTTTGCCCGACCTGGGAATCGAACCCAGGGCCTCATGCTCAGTCGCGTTTATGACCCCTAGACCAACGAGGCAGTCATTTTGAGAGCATTTGTGATTGTGGGTTTAGTGGTGGTGGTATTAGGTACGCAAAATGAGGAACCTGCTTTGTTTGATTTTAAAACTTTATCATATTCTTGAGAATTCGTAAGTAGTTTCTACATGTAACACAAGGAAAATTTTGAACATAATTATAATGTTACGAAATATGCAAATAAAGATCATTAATTAAAATATAACTTGTTTTACCAGTTATAATCTGTTAGTATTAGCACCAATATTTATTTACTAGAAAGCCTTAGAAAAATCTATCTAGAATTATGGTTTTAAAAGTTCATTTCCTGCTGCACTTTACCCTCCAATGAGTATCCGACTGTCTGCCGCGTTCATTTAAGCGTATGCTACACAAATATTCGGCTTTCATTCGGCATACTTCGTTCGGTATCAGCTATCGCTAATTCACGATCGGATTGGCTTATCAAAACTTGAGCTACGCCGTGCAGATTTTTTACGAACGTATCAACACACATTAGGATTAGGATTATCATTGACACCAATTTTTTATTTTATTTTATTTATTTGGCTCACCAACTATTGATTATTCTGCTTCAAGGATACGAGATACATCCAATAGAGTCACAGACAAGTGTGTCACCCTCTTACAGGTGAGCACATCATGCACTACTTATTTGTCGTTGGGTGCCTACTTAGATCAGATTTATTTAAATCAGATTACTTAAATCAGACGAGTACCTAACTTCTCACCGTAAACAACTATGGTTTTTATTTATTTATTTATATACACACAAAATACTTAATAAGACATTACATTAAGATAGAAGAGCACAAAGGTACTGCTTATACAAAATACATAATACATAAAACAAAAACAAAATAAAAAAAATACATAATAAAATACATAATTCAAATTAAATTAAAATCAAATAGAATTAAAATCAAAATCACAATCAGCATTATCTGCCCAGCCTTTTCCCAACTATGTTAACCCTAACATAGTTGGGAAAAGTAAAAAGTAAAGTAACATAGTAGACCCCTACTTCCAGTCTAACCGGATGCAACTGAATACCAGTATTTTACATGGAGCGACTGCCTATCTGACCTCCACAACCCGGTTAGTACCAGGTAATACCCCTTGGTAAGACTGGTTGACAGGCTTTTTGGGCCACTGACTACTTGTAACGACTGTCAAAGATCTACAAATGACAGCCGGGACCAACGGCTTAACGTGCTTTCCGAGGCACGGAGGAAAGCGCCATTTAGTAGGTGGTCACCCATCCACAGACCAACCTAGGAAAGCACGGTTTAACCTAAAGATCGATCCGAGCGGTTGTTGATATTTAGCTACGAGCTCGGTAGGTTGGTCCGTGGTCACCCATCCACGGCCCAACCTAGGCAAGCACGGCTTAACCTAAAGATTGATCCGAACGGCTGTTATTATTTAGCCACGAGCTCGTCAAATACGTTCCGTAAACGAGTAAATTAGGAGATGAACGTTTGCATTTAACTCCGTCATTTTACCGATAAGAAATGCCATCGCGCACACGGCTTGCATCCAAAATGGCTTTAAGTATTAACAACATACTGTGGTCTCCTACGAGTATCTTAGCCATCTGTTTGCCAAGCAAGGTAATTATGGCAAGGTTCCAAACCTAACAACAGAACATAGCAAAGCGTCTACAAGGAAACTCACAATGATGGATGATGGAGTGGGACCGTAGGTCCACTCCCTCCGGATGTTTTTAGAAAATCCACATGGATCTCCATCTGAGGCGGGGGGCTATGTGGGACTCTAACTGACTAAAAATCCACTGTTGCTACTACCACCATGTGTGGGGGTATATGTACAAGTACATTCGCGCGCACCCCCGACTGGTATCAGCTCACCATTCCCCATCACAAATTACAGCCTATCCAGCGTCCAGCCACCGCAAGTTCTCCAAGAAGGCGCGCAGGAACCATTGAGCACCACCTGTTTGGCCCGTATTCCACCTAACAGTCCTGGTGCACATGCAGGTATTTGCTTCTAGGACATACCGGTTTCCTCAAAATGTTTTGCTTCACCATTTTGGTGGCCCAACCCAATACTCCGGGTAGTTCCCGTGCCACCACCGCTTTTACGATGCTACTGCTCTCCAGAACGTATGCCTGGTGTAAATTAGTAAAATTAAACGAACGATTTTTCAATGAGAGTATTTATTTTAATATTAACTTTGATTCGTAAAATATTTCAATAGTATTGTCCCCTATGACCAAGGGCCTGTTTCACCACATGCGATTAAGTTCCCGTTAACTTACTTGCCAGATAATTTCATACAAATTCTGTTCCATTTTTGAATTCATTCGGTAAGTAGTGGCTATTCGGACATCGTGAAGTAGGTCTTAACTGTATTTTTTTTTAATTCCTGTTATTGCACATTTTTGTCTAATTTAATACGCTTTTACTAGCTTCACCTGTAACTAACTTACTTTGTTAAACCAAAAGCGTAAAGTAAAAAGAAAAAGAAAGAAAGAAAAAAAAGTTAAATTTGACCCACTTCCCTGTTCAAATTTTGCATGTTTAGTTTGGATAACAATACATGGTTAGCTAAGTGACGTCATTCTAAAACCAATATGGCGGAGTCCCAAAGATGGCGGTCTAGTTATTTTTTATGCATTGCCATGATATGGGTATCAAATGAAAGGGTTTTCTGTTTTTTTAGTTTTTTTTCACTATAATATTTTTTTTAATAATGCAAGATTATGAAACGCCGAAGTCAGGCTCTAACACCATTGTCAAGACATTTGAAGATCGCATAAACCATATCTTTAGCATCGAATCCAGTAATACTAGTGCACTCTCGGAGGAGGTCCACTGCATCACTCTTCTCGACTCCTAGTAAAGTTAGTATGGCCATTGCACCATCAGGGTTCAGTTTTCCATCTGGTCCCAAGACTCCTGCTTTATGGAAGAAGCAAAGGGTAACTTTTTCCATGTCTTCGCTATTATTTCCGGAGAACCAGAGTTCTCCGGAAATAATAGCAGGATTTATTTCGATATTTTCTTCTGCCATGCATTCTGTGACGTAGTCGTTAATTTTTTGTGTTAGTTTCAGTATGTCTTTCTTTTCGGCCACCTGCGGCTGTGGGAAGAAAATATTATGATTACATGTTTATTATTTAATTCTAAGGTCTCCGGGGTCGCAGTGGTAGACGCCCACGGCGCCGGACGTCGACAGACGATCTCCGGCCACCGTAGGCGCGGGCATGCGGGCGGCGAGTAATGGGCGACTCGCTGTCTGACCATGGACCATGCCCGGGTCGACGGCGCGTTGTGTTCCACGCGCGCCTCAAAGAGCAGCATAATGACGGGGCCCCGCTCTAGAGGGCCAAAGCCTGCCGGGGTCGCGGGACTTATAGAATTACCGTGACCCTGGATCATAAAGGGCTATTGAAGGACACCGTGGATTTTAGTCAGTACAAGTCGGACAGTCCCTCCCGCTCTGCCCTGGGTGGGATCTCATTTGATGATTTTACCACGATAATTATAAAAAAAAAAAAGGTCTCCGGGGTTATCCTTATGTCAAGAGTTGTTTTGATATCTACTAATGTCGAGACAGGATTAAGAAAGATTAAGAGATCAAATCTTCAATTTATTTTGTAACATGCTTAATTTTTTTTTTTTTTTTTTAATATTTAAACTCCCTCTATTGTCTATACCATGAATAAGACAGTTAAACAACATAACAAGCCTTCCCTAATCGATTCATTTATTGAAATGAATCGATTAAAGAATCTTGGCAATTTTGCATACAGAAGAGTATTTGTCCAAAACTCAGTTACTACACTGTGTTTTGCGGACTGCCCCGTTGGTCTCGTTAGCGCGATTGCTGAGCGTGGGGTCCTGGGTTCTATTCCCGGGTCGGGCAAAAAGTGCTGTTGGGTTTTTCCATAAGAAAATTTCTCAGTAGTAACCCGGAGTTTGGAAGTTGGTGGTATGATACCCCGTGCCTCGGAAAGCACGTTAAGCCGTTGGTCTAGCGCCTGATCTCTCTCCGATCGTGTCGGATTGCCGTCCCATCGGACTATGAGAGTAAAGGAACAGGGCGTGCACCTGTGCCTGCGCACACACTATTGTGCACTATAATATCTCCCGCGCCGATGGCTAATCTCCGCTAATATAAGATTTGCCGCCGTGACCGATAGCGGTCAGGAGGAGTTAGGGAAACTCTGTTTTGATTATTAGCAATGATTTTTTACCCAAGCCGTTTTACCAACAAAAAGCATACCTTTGAGTGCAATTTTCTTAATACATTTCCTGTTATTATTAACGATAGAAACATTGTTAGAGAATTGAAAATAAGTAGCTGGGAATCGTGACCGATAGAAGGGACGGAGGGAGGCCTTTGCCCAGCAGTGCAACAGTGTGGGCTACTAACGATATGAATAAAGTAAGTAATAAGTAAGAATAAATAAAATAGTATACATTAAATACTTACATATGCATTTATCCCACTCGCTGCAAACGCAAAACACATTAGCACTAACAACTGCATTGTATTCGAACTGTACTACTAGTCTAACTTAAACTATGACGAATTCTACTGATAGAGTATAATGCTATCAATTGATATTTATACATTGTTCGGGAAAAACAATTTTTAGATTTGCAACTCCGTGGCATATGGCATGTCTTTATGGCTAAGTGTTTGTTTATAGACTGTGAATAACGATTATGTTTATGAAAACGATATAGATTTGTGTATTTACCTGTATTTACTTGTCTTGTAAATCAATTTCACTATTTATATTGTGTGTACTTAACTGTATCTTTATCATAATCCGAAGGATTTAGATGAAAATTCGACTTCATGATGTTTTATAAAGGACTATGGGTGATTTTGTATGGAGCCCGTCCCGACCCTACAACACTCATAGGATTCATATCGGTATGCTTAAAAGAATCCGGAAAAAGAGTCTAAATGTCTTTCTCAATTGATTTCTAAGTTAGAAGGTAGGTTAAGAATATTACCCCAATGAAGTATAGACATACAAAAACAATAACTTACCTACTAGACGCTTCGAAAGACATTAAGTTGGAGGGGATATTTCTTCCCAATGTCCTTTGCCAGCTCGACGATCTAAATAACACAATGTATAAGTTGAATTCTCAAAACCGCCTATAAGGCGACACTCTGACATTAAAATGAAAATCATTGGGAATTGGGATTGTGCCAACAAATTATCTCGCAGAACGGACAATTTAAAAAAAATCAAAATGATAAGCAGAAATGGGGATATCTACTTTATTTGTACCAAATTCAGTTACTGTCTAGAATTCGGACAAAAACTACTTTTTAGAGGACTTGCTTAAAGACATATCAACCATCATTGCAATATTGTGTTTGTTCAAATTACTGCTTGTAATTGTGTGCAAGGCGTTAAACTCAACATAAAGAAATTCGTTTCAGGACCATGCTGAGATAGGGCCTCATCATCATTTCAGCCGAAAGACGTCCACTGCTGGACATAGGCCTCCCCAAGTGTCGCCACATTGACCGGTCCCGTGCGTCTCGCATCCAGCGGATCCCTCGTTCAGCACCAGTTAAGGTTCATGTAGCGATGTCTAATTTTTATGTGGTTTCTTTCCGTAGAATTTTGTGTTTTTTTTGTTTTGTCCTATGCGTGATGAATAAATACTTTTTTTCTTTATTTTTTCTTTTTTAAAGGTTTTTAAAACAAAGGATTTATATTTTTTTTATGTTTATGTTTCGATTAGCGAATTAAAACTTATCCATCACTCATGACTTTTAGAAAAAATACAGCTTGTTTCTTGCGCCAAATCAAATCCAGAGTCCGTGGCTGCCATTAAGAAATTCCTGATGAATAAACACAAAAACATTTTGCCTTCCCCGGAAATCGAACCCGGGACCTCATGCTCAGCAGTAGCGAACAGAACAAACAGACAAACTTCCCATCTCATATTTATGAAATATCGAATGCAACGTTTTTTCCATCCAAACTAGCGTAGTATATAGCATCATCCATGCCTGTTACCATAAAGTGGAACATTATTTTCTTATCAATAAGATCAGCAATGCACATAAAACTGAACATAATATTGTTCTTTTTAACATATCGTGTCGTTAGTTTGTGACACGTGTATTTGATTTCATGGAATGGATATCGAAGGCTTGGTGAATTTATGAACCTAAGTTATGTCAAGGGCGTTATAGAGCGAGGACTTAGAAAAAAAATCGGACTTAGAAAATTTTTAGTTTTTTTTTCCAAAATTTCCCATTTTTTTGCAGTATCGGGTTAACCTAGACCATAAAAACCATTTACATTCTGAGACGCATGGTCCTCCGACGCACCGTTTCCGAATTATGGGGCTTCTAACACGAAATGAAACCAAAACATTTTTAAATTCGGAATTTTTTCTAAGTCCCAAATTTTTTTTTGTGTTTTCTTTACTGCTCATAGTGCCCCTAAGCGTATACTCCAACTCCTACAAATCCGCCCCTTAGACGACCCACTGACCCTTACCATAACTATTACCGGACATAGATTTTCTCCTCATAAAAATGTTTTCTTCATTATCCGCTAAAAATATCACAAAGATTTTTGCTTTTAACTATGATAGAAATTTGTGAAAGGTTGACCTATGAGTATTATATACCTATCTTGATATTTTTTTATTCAATTCATTATTTAGAAAGCCGTGCGCACATTTTTATATTTGAAAAGAAGATTATTGTCAAGTGGATCTCCGGTCCCAAATTCTCTGTTGTTCTTTACAAACTGTGACCTATCTGTCTCATTCAAGCATTCTGTTTGTGCCTTTTTTCTTTTTTTTTTTTTTCTCGATGTGGAAATCCTCAATGGATGTCCTCCGCCCTGGGGAGAGCGGAGGGGTCTGTCAGACTCGTATGACTAAAACCACACCGGTGTTCCCTCGCACACTTGCGTCGGGGGGCAACGGGATCTGATGCGACTTCCGCTGCCCGCTTGACCTGCGGGCCTCGTCCCGGGGGGGATTCTGTTTGTGCCTAACCCAACAGAAGAAGAAGATCTAACACATAGCTCAATTTATTTCAGAAGATTTTTTTTGTTCTGGACCATACCTGGGAACCTTCTAGTTACGGAGATGTATGGAGGTGAAAGTTCCAAATTTTTCACAAGTTTATTTTTTATGTAATAGCTTTACTTTAAATACCTCTATGACCTTTGTACTAGGCAATGCATCCATTAGCACGTGTGGAGCCATCGTATAACGTGATTTTTCTCCCAAACAAAAAAGTCGTTTCTCAGCAATATATTTTTTAGTAGATTTACTTAGTTTGATGTCCAGAATGCTTGCTTGGTTAACGGCTTCGTGAAGGGTCCGTTTACACCCTGTATGTAAACAGGACACAGGACAAGTTGTTTGCTCATTACAGGAACAGTTCTGGGTCTACTCAATTAATGCCATTGATACGCTAAGAAGAAGAAGTTGCTGGAGAAGAAAATTGGCTGGAGTTCCTGTTCCATCATGTAGGAAAGAGAAATCTCAAAATCGTTATGTTTGTCGGATCCGGTCGTTAGTATAGACATAAAATGGACTGGAAGGCGCGCCTGTGTGCAGTGGTGACATCACGCGACCTACTTACCAGTCACAAGACAGCGTGCTTCTACTGAGCCCTGATGTCCAGTTCGAGGCGAGGGCGACAGACAATGTCTGATCGCAGCGGAGTTGAGACGTCTTGGAACTGTTCCCGATTCATTGTGCCACGTGTTAAGTTGTAATCTCAAATAATTTGTTAGTTTGCTAGAAACAATGTATCGCACCCAGTGTGTTTTCATAGCACGAAACAAATTGTCTGCCCACATGATGTACGAGCCTAACGGAGTAAATCCTGACATATCCGACATATTTATCTTCACATGAAAATAAAACAAAATATTGTTTCCAGTTAACATTTGAAAGACTTATGGAGTGCAGAAATATTAGCCAAATGCTGTTCCACAGTTTATCGCCGCGGTTGACGTTTGAACGTTACGGGCGTTCGTAAGTTTAGTGAGTAATGGTTACTAAGCACGAAAACGATTGTTTAGAAATAGGTTATGTACTTGTACAATTTATTTTTCCAATAAAATTTTAGCTCGCTTTGCTATTGTTCTGGAACTATGAAATGAAATGCATGAGAAATGAATTTGGTTTCGTTTTTCGTGTGCATGGGAAATTGATGGAGATTTTGGGTACATTTGCTGCTTTTATTTGTGATTGACTATAATGTAATTAATTGATTTTAATTAGTAATTGAATTGAATTGAATTTATTATTCCTTTATTTATTTTCTATTTTCTATGATTTATTATTAATGTAACTTATTTGTATGTGTGTTGTTGTATATGTATAATGTAAGATGTTTTTAATATGGGTTATAAACCTGAAATAAATGTTTTTTTTTTTTTATGAGGCATAGGTAATATTTTTCCCACCATATTTTTCAGTTCGAACATTCATAATGTATCAGGTAGGTATTCTTTTGTTGCAAAAACGTTATCTAAAGACTTATCAGTATTGTCTTTAATCAGTCATTAAATATTCAAGGAATATAAAGGTGATTGGTTACTTGGGTATCTCATCAAATTCAAACGTTTCAAAATCTAGTTATATGCAAATTAAAGGTCATATAGCTGTAGTTATTTTTCAAGCTAAAATGTTTTTTTAGTTGTTGGGAGTAATTAGAAAACCATGATTTTAGGATGCAAAAACAAAACGCATTAATGCAAAACAAAACGCATAAAATAGAACCAATTAAATGTATGACGTCGTCAGTGTCGCCATATAATAAACCCAAATCGATGAACACTTTAGTGAAGAAGAAAAAAATCGTTTATTCAAAAAATTGATTTAAATAGACGAATAGACGGCCAAAGCAATTCCACAAGTATTATGTATGTTTTGGAAAGTATCTTTCGTCCAAATATTGTTCATTAAATAAAAATAAAGTAGATTGATTTGATTCGAGAATATTTATGCTCACTTTAAACAACATAATTATAATTTAAATAGCATTGCTTTCACTAAATTAATTTCGTATTGATTCGATGATTTTAATCGATTCGAATCGATTGTTAATCAATATTTGGCAACACAGCTGTCACTTATGTCAAATACAAAAAAATACATTTACGTCAGGATTTTTTTTGTGTTTTATGTTTAAACCTTGCATAATTCGTTCTTTGTGATATGTGTAATGTTTTCTGCATCTATAAATGAAGTGTGAACTCTTATTTTGAGCCACCACGTTGCTATAACATTAAAAAAAGACAACTATAATATTGGCCACAGTTTTTATGACTACTATTTTCTGATCAAACATTGTTTTTAGATCAACACTTCTGATTATGTATGCAATTCTTGCTGGGCGATAGGAATGCATCAGCTGCAACATACCTGTATTGTTTGTGGTACTTCAGTGATTGAGACTGAGAGTCATATCGATCATGCATCAGAGGAGGAAACCCAGATAGTTGCAATAATTGACCAGAGGATACAGCCATGTCAGGTATGTATGACATATTTTTGCTTTCTATGTTTTTTTCTCTATTATTTTCTGGAAGAATGACACACTCAAAGAAAAAGAGACGTTAAGATAGGGAGGATGCTGATTGCTGGTGTTGAATAACTTCACCTAGATGGACCTGTCTATTTTTTATTATTGTTATTAATGGTGATAGTCGGAAAAGAGTCTATACTTACTGGGGCGGGCCATAATTAGAAGTATATTAGCAGATTATAGTGGAATCCGATTTCAAGGCAATAAAAAGTTTATATGCGTCAAAATAAAGTATTGAATTGTTTTAACAGGTTATGAACCAATTTGCGTAACTTGTTGGGAACAACCACAACAAGAACTTCTGTGAAGACACGAAAACCAACGTCGAGCTCAGACAATCACTCTGCCCAACTTAAGAAGAGTACCAGAAGCACCCAGGCACTGCTTATTTAGTGGATGTCGCAACTCTGAATGTTTTCATGTCCCTGACAACATACGTCGACGCGTGGTGATTGAAAATAACTTTATAATATTGTTATCATTAGAATAAAAAGTTATTATAAATACTATGGTTTTATTTTTTTACCTATTCTATTTTAAATTATTCATTATCTTTTATCCTATTGACAACCATCTTGTGGATGGACCATGGACCATCTAGGATGCGGATTCGAATCCCGCAAACGGTACGTTATTACTATTGTAAGTGACGTCATAGCAATTGGATGGCCTAAAATAATTCAAAATCTTATCTATAATTGCCGTTTTCTTATCTCAACTTAGAACACCCTACTTTAAAATCTTACTAGTGCTTAACACAAAAATCCTTCTATAGTAAATAAAGTACAATCTATCCACTTTATCTAATTGAAATGTATGATCTAAAAGGGTCTGCCTTGGTTTACATTAAGTAGGTAGGTACTTCTAAGTATTATTTTTGGTGGTCCATTTTGAGGTTATGTATAAATCAATTTAATATCCCCAACTCTAATGTATATCTTACCATTACATATTTTGTTATACTCTATTGTAGCATTCAAATCCATATAATCATTCTATGAAATGGTAAGCCCGTATGTGATACTGAAAACATGGGTTCATGCCAATCTCCTTTGAAATTTATTATTTACCAATAATAAAAAAAAAAATTGTGCCTCATGGTAGAATATGGCTAATGGACACTTATTTGTTTAAGACCTTTTCTTTGTACCCATATTCTCAAATGAATAAATGATTATGATTATAATGATTATGATTATAACCTATGCCTTTTTGGCTTATCGATTGTCTTTCGGTATTTTAAAACCCGAATCCTCGTTGGACCATCTATTAAACAAACATACTTCTGAAATTCATTAAAGGCTTTGAATAAATAAAACAAGCTTTTGTCTGGCTACTAAGAATCCTATATCACCAGACCGATAAAGCGATGACGTATAAAATTTACTATTGCATTAATGTCGACGTACTTCAACAAAATCAGTTTCTCGAAATCTCGCGTGTTTATGGTTGTAGACCACAAAACGCTGCCATCATTGTTGTGACGAATGCAAAGTAAGCATGACCTTTTAACCTTCAAGTTTACCGTATAATATGACTATATCAGACATTGGACCTGGGGGGTTACTATGACGTCGTAAAGCAGGAGTAATTCCAGTGTGGTAAAGAGACAGAGCTATACAGGTCGTCTAGCGCCATCTCTTTCCCACACTGGAATTACTCCTGCTTTAAGACGTCATGGTAGGCCCCCTGGGGGGTTACTATGACGTCTTAAAGCAGGAGTAATTCCAGTGTGGAAAAGAGACGGAGCTATGCAGGTCGTCTAGCGCCATCTCTTTCCCACACTAGAATTACTCCTGCTTTAAGACGTCATGGTAGGCCCCCTGGGGGGTTACTATGACGTCTTAAAGCAGGAGTAATTCCAGTGTGGGAAAGAGACAGAGCTATACAGGTCGTCTAGCGCCATCGCTTTCCCACACTGGAATTACTCATGCTTTAAAACGTCATGGTAGGCCACCTGCAAACACTATGTTCAGGACACGATAAAACAACGACAACATTTTAATCAATTTTATTTGCACGAATAATTTCTCTGGAAGGTAAATATTTCATTTGGTACTGAAGAAATACTGCTTTACTTAAAATACATCTTTCAATAGACTATACAAAAATAACCGTGATCTGACGTTACTTCCTTCGTTATGACAGTAAAATTAAGGTAGAATACAATAATAATATACTGTGTAGAATTTTGTATGAGAAAATGGTCTTGGCGCCAGAATCTTCTAAGATTTCTTTGCAACACTTTGTTCCAATTTCGACTACTTTTGGGTAGAAATCTGTCCAGAACTCGAAAGCTTTGTAATTAACCGTCGCTGGCGTACTCATTGTAAAATTTGCTCGATCAATGATCAAATACCCGGGCCTCTCTAATTCGTAAGACTGCCAATCTATAATTACTCCTGAATTTGTGGGGTTTGAATACCAGGCGAAATTCGACCACATCCTCATAATGATTTCTGAAATGCTCTTATCTCTGTAATCCCATTTGCTTAGGTCTTCTGGCAATGCTAAATAGGGCATCCCGAAAGTATAGATCAAGTCGAAATTGTGAGGGACGCCTATCCATTCCGGGAGACCTTCATTAGCTATGTCTGAAAAAGGTTTCAGATCGAATCTGTAAAGGAATACTGGAGCGTGCGGACAAATATGTCTGGCCAGCTGATATGTAGTAGCGCCATGTATTTTATCCGTGTAGAAATCTACAAAAAGTTTCCTCAGGACTGTTTCATTTGTAGTATGAGGGATAGGTTTATAGAAGAACGCTACAGCGTCTTGAATATGATGCTGGTTGGTGAAACAAGAGCTGTTGTCTACAGTTATATCAGAGAGGATGATTTCTTCCCTCATAGAATCAAACTCCCTTTGACTGATGCCAGAATCTCCACTTTCATCTTTTTCTAGCAACAAACCGTCTTCCATATTGGTGTATCCTGCTAACAGAGGGACTGGTGAAAAAATTTCATCTTTGAACAACTTGGATGGAAGTTCTGGTAAGAATGGACTGGTTATGTTGCTAAAGCCACCATCCACTATAGGTTTCCATTCAGCTACAGGCCCAGCTATATCTAAGAGTGCTTGATCAGGTACTCTTCTAAGGCAATCAAGGAGTTGGTACGTCGGTTTTCGAAAGCAGCTGAATGCAACTGCAACTTTATCAACTGTAACGACTTCTTTCCCTGCTATGTTCACTGATTCTGATGATAGTGCATTTCCGCTCATTGCTATAGCCTTTTGGAAGAGCCCGGCAGAATATGAGGATATTAGATGGAGGGTAACGCTGACTGCTCCAGCATCGTGGCCAACGATGCAGACGTTTTCAGGGTCTCCTCCGAAGCTCTCGATATTGTTCTTAACCCAGTTCAAAGATGCCACCTGGTCGAGAAGACCAAAGTTGCCCGCAGCTTCGTTGTCGAGGGTTGAGAAGAATCCGAAGATGCCCAACCGGTAGGCTACAGATACGAATATAACCTGGAAGTGGAAAAGGGCAGTTATTATGTATATGATCGCAAAATATTTTAGCACATTTTCATAGCTCATATGGCACCAGAGCGAGTGAGACTTACTTATTCTTTATCTGAGTGAATTTACATGGAATGCATTGCTTATTATAAGATGTAGATATTATTTATTACAATCGATTTAGTTAGGTTAAGGCGCATTTATTGCATTGGGTTATCCTATAATATTGTAGACGTAAGTGGTTTAAAAAAAAATCCTATATATGATTAAACTTTTCTTTTAGTAACATCGATTTGTTCTACTGAAAATTAGAATTTAGTCATACTGAAGCATATTAGTAGTACTTGTTTTATTATTAGAAATTCTCATCAACTGTTTGAATTGATTAATTTCAGACAGCAAAACTACGAAAACAACTTTTGTATTATGTTGAAGTTGATCAAATTGAAAATCTATGTCACCTATTTACACCAATCTTTGCATTTATATCACCTAAGGCTCAAACTTCTTCAACTAGGTCAGTTTCATTTGAAGTAGTAATAAAACAATAGATTACGTGAAAAGTTTCATTACCCTTTGTTTCAGCACCAGTTGGAATGGGTTCACACTGTTAGGGCTGCCTCGCACGAAGTCACCTCCATGGAACCAGACGAGAACTGGATAACCTTCCACTTTGAAATCTGTGAAAGAGAGATTGATTTAAAATAATGATGCACTGGTATTGTTACAGACTGTTTGCCTGCGTCATCTCACTGTTCCGCAAGGGTGTCTGTCCCCCGCCGTGTCCTCACGGCGGCGATAGGCGGAGACCTCTCGCGCCCGGCATTGGTCGAGGCCAAGCTGCGGGGCGAGACGGGGTGGGAAGCGGTCGCCTCCTTCTGCGAAGCAGTCATGCTCGCGAAGTAGGAGGCGGGCCGCGTGAGGGAGAGGACAGCGTCCTCCCTCCACCCCAGCCGCAGTGGTAGACGCCCACGGCGCCGGACGTCGGCAGACGATCTCCGGCCACCGTAGGCGCGGGCATGCGGGCGGCGAGTAATAGGCGACTTGCTGTCCGACCATGGACCATGCCCGGGTCGATGGCGCGTTGTGTTCCACGCGCGCCTCAAAGAGTGTCAGCATAATGACGGGGCCCCCCTCTAGAGGGCCAAAGCCTGCCAGGGTCGCGGGACTTATGGAATTACCGTGACCCTGGATCATAAAGGGCTATTGAAGGACACCGTGGATTTTAGTCAGTACAAGTCTGACAGTCCCTCCCGCTCTGCCCTGGGTGGGAGGACCCGGAGGACTCATTTGATGATTTTACCATGATAAAAAAAAAAAAAAAAAAAAAAAAAAAGAAAAGGGTGTCTGTCCCCGTGAATTCCCATGATCCAGGGCTTACGTACGATACGTTAGCCCTGGGTCATGGGAATTATCGTTCGAAGGGTTTAATAGAATTTCTCTTTATTCGAGTATACATGACTAGTCTCCTCCGCGTCCTCTCTTCCCTCGTTCCGTCCTACAAACAGCAATTTACCACCGGACAAGTTTAGTTTATTCGAATCACTGTGACGTCACGGCGGCCATTTTTCTGATGGTTTGATCAGAATCTCTTTGATGTTCGTTCGTTCGAAATTTTAGTAAAACTTACGACTATGTTAGTAACCACTTATAAAAACAAAACAACACAAGACATAACGGTGGATCACTGCTGCGACAACCGATGAGTGATAGCACAACAGCGACCCACATACGTGGGTCGCTGTTGTGCTATCACTCGTCACACTCATCGTCGTTACACTCATCGGTTGTATACACAGACCAGGCGACTAGCAATCATATGTTGGTGCTGCCCCACACCCTGCGCACCAGGGAAGCGTACCTTTTACGCATTTTTGCGTAAAAACAATCCACATGCGCATCTGCAAACATCCCCGTCGCACTACAGGAGGGGGGAGCCCCACCAGCATCCTAAATGCGTTATTATACTGAACGCGGAGAGCACCGTAAGATCTTTGCGTACACCAGCCCACAAGCTGCACGTGTAAAATGAAGTACAATACGCTTAATGGGAATGGTTTTATCGTTCTTGTCCCGCCACCTTCTATGAGGTCTGCCAAAAAGAGGTACTTGGAGAAAGTGCTTACCCACTCACAGCAACTATTTATTACAAGAGATTTTTTAAGCTTTTTGCTTTGACATTTCGTAACGATGAAGGCGAGGTATTTGCTTCAAAAACATGAGCAACTTCATGGAGTAAGTAGTATTTAATTGATATTTCTTATATCGAATTAATCTTGGTACCCGCTACATAATATCGGTACAAAATGGTATCAAGCTAAGTAATAATTATTGCGTCTGCGATTACAAACCAATTACAGTGTTGCAAAAGTAAAAAACACGTTAAACTAACATTTAACCGTTTCTGATGAGATTAGGAGCTGCGTCGATCAGAAACCCAAATAAAACTTCTAAAATAGCTGAAAATTACTCATTTATTTAAATACTAGCTTATGCCCGCGGCTTCGCCCGCGTGTAGTTAGGGAATTGCCCACGGGATCTTATTTCTGGGATAATAAGTAATCTATGTATATATCTATAATACATACACAGATTTACATGTACTTGCTTATAACTTGCAATTATTAGTTTAAAGTTATATCAATTAAATTAGATACGTGAAATATTGATACCTTGGTTTGAGATTGGACATCGGATTTACTGGATTTTATCTGAAGAGTATGTACACAAATTTTCAAGTCAATCGACCACCAGAATAAAAAGTTTCACAGAAAATTCAACACCCCATTTCACCCTCTTAGGAGTGGAATTTCAAAAAACCCTTTCTTAGTGGATACCTACTCTCCACAAAGAGTACATTCTCCAAATTTCATGTCTCTAGGACCAGCGGTTTGGGCTGTGCGTTGATGTATCAGTCAGCCAGTCAGGACATTGAATTTTAAATTGGGGGATGATTTTGGAAAAACTGTGATTCACGTATCTCATCATTTTAACTGAAGTATATGTAGACACATTTTCAAGTCAATCGACTCAGAGAATAAAAAGTTTCATAGAAAATTCAACACCCCATTTCACCCTCTTAGGGGTGGAATTTCGAAAAAACCTTTCTTAGTGGATGCCTACTCTTCACAAAGAGTATACTGTCCAAATTTCATGTCTCTAGGACCAGTGGTTTGGGCTGTGCGTTGATATATAAGTCAGTCAGTCAGTCAGGACTTTGAATTTTATATGTATAGATAGATTGTCTTTACTTTCATCAAAATTTACACGTGTATTGTAATAACGAAAGTGTAAACAAGCAAAACAAAAACACTTCAGCAGAAACTTCGAGAAATCAAGAAACAATTTCCGCTTTATCCTTCTAAACAAACAATAAATTGCTGAATTCAAAAACTAATAAACAACAAAGCTTCCAAGAATTATTAGTTTACTGTTATTCAGGTCAACAATGAGATTAAGGTTAGGTCAACCTCATGGGGTCTTAGGGGGTCGATTGGCACGGCAAACTTGCATTAATGGCTACTTTACCTACTTAGTCGTAATGACTTTGCCTACCTACTAATTTGTAAGGATGTTAAAGTTGTTTGCTAGCATTGGTTGTTAAAAGTTAATGTCGGTTTTCTATTGACTTTTGAATATTCTTTCAGCCATGTTCAACCTCATTTCTGAAGACTTAGACTTATTCTGTTGCACTTTGGGTGAATTCACAAGAATAGCTACATATATAATTTGCTATGCTAATAGATAACTGTTCAAATTTTAAGTGTGATACAATATCGCATTGGGTCTAGCCTGTAAGGATATTTGTATGTTTGGAATAAATAAATAAAATATGTTTACTGCTGAAAATGTTCACTTGAATAACCCTTTCGATCGGTTAAGATATCATCATCATAATCATCTTCCTGACCTTGTCCCATGTCACTTGGGGTCGGCGCAACACATTTTTGTCTTCCATTTTCCCCTGTCAACCGTCACGCAATCATTTACACCTTTTTCCTTCATATAATTCCTCACACAATCCATCCATCGTTTGTCCAATGTGGATGGGTATAAGAGTAGAGGAAGACCAAAGAAACGATGGATCCACTGTTTGAAGGATAATATAGGCAAGGAAGGAGGTGTCTGATGAGATGACGAGCAATAGAGAAGTAAAATTTCAGGATGATCGGTTCAGTGATTTAGGCGAGAAAAGATCACAAACAAACAAACAAACTTACTTTCGCATTTATAATATTAGTTACGATAGGATTATTCCACGCAGTATATGAATATTACGTTCTCAAACAATTCAAGGCATGACACTTGTCTAACTTAGTTATTCGGGTTTTTTAAATATTTGCGTAGACTAAAATGACACTGCAAATATTTGTACATTGGTGCCACACTTCCAATAACACCAACATTTGTGACCCATAAAGCCTTGCAATGATTCATTGCTAATCTCACAACTTATGACGCAGTGAATAAGTCATTCTGACCATAAACAATAAATTTATTACTCGCAGAGTCACAATAAAAGTTTTAATTACCCTTCCGATAAAACATTACATGGTTTCATACCTACAAATGGTTATTTTTTATAATGAAAATTATGATATACATCTGAGAATATGTACCTATATGAGTAACCCTTGGTCACGACCTGATGGCGGCTAAGGCCTTATGATGGATGACATGCTGCGTGCGACAGCGACTGCGCAGTAAACAAATGAAACAAGTTCTTTAAAGAATACCACGACTAAAGATAGAAATAAAAAAACATTTATTTGCCGCAGAGACATGACGTGCATACAAAATGACAAAAAAAAACTATAAACATACAACGCATTGCAAATATTCGTAAATACAACAGGGGGTTACTATGACGTCATAAAGCAGGAGTAGTTCCAGTGTGGGAAAGAGACAGAGCTATACAGGTCCTCTAGCGCCATCACGGAACAATGAAAGTTGACGGCTTGCACGTGGTGACTGCGACAAGCAGGTTATCACTCAACATGATGCTCTGCTATGGAGGGCCCACAGCACAACGCTGGTTGAACCACATCTATCAGCACGGAATCGCATTTATGCAATTCGCATCATCTTAAGCCGTGGCCGAGGCCTAAAGAAAGTTGTGACTCAGAGAGAAATTATAGTTTTAATGGCGTATACTTAAGTAAAAGATCCATAATGTATGTTACGTTAGTAGCATATTGCATGCACACTTGCAATTTTTATAGTTTTTTTTTCTATTTAAGTGTATAATATGATTAAATAAGTGGAATGTATGGTGCTCGTTGCTAATATAACTGTAACCTATTAAAGTAAATAGACTTGTAAGAATGGGTCTCCACCCATTATTATAAATGGTGTAGAAAAGACTCCTATACGGATAACCGTTTCGGTCCCTGGTCGTGCCACGCTATGTAATCGCGCAGCCGAAAGGCACTTGTTCTCCTAGTCATTGACATATTTTTTTTTCTTTTAGACCATACCTGAGAACCTTCTAGTTACGGAGATATTGGGGGTCAAAGTTCCAACTTAACAAGTTTTTTTGAAATACATGTTTTTAATGTAACATTTTTACTTGACGATCCCCGTACTATTCAATATGCTAAAATCACCATAATTAAGACAAATTACGCATTTACAAGAGCTCTTGTATCAATACAAATTAATAACTGAATCAATTGCAAATGCGAAGGCGAAATTCAATTCAGAAACCAAACAATCAAAGAAAATTAATGAGAGTTGAAGTCCCGTCAAAACGCTTCAGATTAAAATATGCAGAAGCAATTAATCTCAATTGGAAATCGAAATACTAATGACCTACTTTATCAGAGAAATTAAGTACGGGGCGTCGGCAATCTTTGAAGAAAATCAAATCAAAATTATTTGGAAATAACTTAGAAGACATCTTCTGCCTAGCCTTTTCCCAACTATGTTGGGCTCGGCTTCCAGTATAATCGGATGCTTCTGAATACCAGTATATTACATGTAGCGACTGCCTATCTGACCTCCACAGCCCAGTTAGTACCGGGTAATACGATACCCTTTGGTAACATATTGGATTTTTTTTATCCCAGTGCTACGCACTGCCGCGGACATAATTCAAAAATGCAATAGTTTTTAGCAAGGATTCTTAGAAACTTCTTCATAGATTAATTGCATAATTAATGTAAACACCTGAATTTATTCCGATACGCTGATCAGCGTATTGGACTAAGTTCAGGTGTTTTCTAACAGAACTTGCTAACAACTTATGTCTGGCTTAAGGCGCTACCTCGAAAATAAATCGTAGCTCGACTGATCTACTAAGCGAGCGAAAGAGATGCAATTACTTTTGAAACGCAAAAGAAGAGTTGGCTATAATGTGCGTATGCTCGGAATTAAACTACGTATGTGCCAAAACGAATTTACTCCTTTTTTAACAAAATACAAGGAATTAAATTTAAAACTACTTTGAGTAAACTTTGATATGTTAATTAACTATGTTTTAAAGTCATAAGTAAGTCATTGCCTCGATGTCGCAAATAGTAAAAAAATAGATATAACTTTACATTTTTTTTTGTTTTAAGAATAATTCATTGAATCTTGTATTCCTTTTACATAACACTAGACCAAATGGTTAAAAAACATATACCAAAATTTTAAATCCCTCCCACATACTTAACAAGTTACACGAAATAGAAAAAACACATTTTTCTCAATATATCACCTTAAGACAGGTGATAAACAGTTCAAAGGTTTTAATAAATTACCCGTCATTTTTCAAACATGACAGGACCATTTTGCATTTCACTTGTGATAATTTTATACCGTTGCTGTTATGATAGTCATTTGTTTATGAAGGTTATAATAAATTATTTTGAACCTTTTGTAATTTACTGTTTTAATTCCTTGTGAACGTAAATTGTGTATTTTAAATGAACTAGCTTCAACCAGCTACTTCGACCGCATGAAAGACACATTCTATGGCACTCTCTCAGCTTTCCATCTGGGCAGGAATTTTTTTTTCTTGGATTTTGGGTTCTAGGACACCGGTGTTTCACTCACGATGTTTTCCTACGCTATTTTGAGAGCAGTAGTGATGAAATAAATTACACAAAGAAATGCGGCAGGCGCATGCATGCGCACTTACTGCTCGTAAGTCGTGGCCGCCACCACTGGGTCACCGCGGCTGCTCTCAATTTTTCACATTCTAATTTATTATTGTGCCATCAAAACAAAATCTGTTGTTAATTTAAAAGGCTCAGAAAATCCAATCAGAACAAAAATAAATGAAAGGCAGCTGCTTCAACTCCCACTCACGATATTGTAATTAAAAGTCAATAAAGTTAATGATTAATTACCAATACAACGATGACTGAGCTGTTTATGTATTTCACTACGAATACAGTTTCGGTTTAAAAAGTCAATTTTCTTTTTTTCATTGAAGACTAGCTTATGCCCGCGGTTTCGCCCGCGTGGAGTTCGATAATTGTCCCACAGGATCATACTACCGGGATAAAAATATCCTATGTGGTAATCCAGGTTATAGACTATCATGTGTGCTAAATTTCATCCAAATCACGCTTCACGTCACTGTTGACAGCGCTGTTTTTTTATTTGATCTGGGCTTTAGGGAGAATCTAATTTCCATTTGCAAGGCTCGGTTGAGGTCACTTAATCAGCTCGCAGCCGTATAAAATACTGATATTCAGTTGCAAGAAGCCTACCCCAACATAGTTGAGATAAGGCTATGCTGCGGGCCAAGTAGTGACGCATACGCGTGCGTCGCTTGTTTTATGTGCGTACGTGAGCGCTGTCGCATTGGGAGCTACGTCTGCAATTATTTACATGTTTTTATTTAGGCTGCACTGTTCGTATGTATGTACGTAAGTTGTCCGCTTCAAAAATTGCTAAACATTTTTCGAGCACTTGTTGGTTTCCGATTGACCTGAAATTTTGCACACATCTTTGGTTCTGGCGACAATACATTTTTATGCCAGACATGACTTGATCCTGCAGCCAGGATCGCCTCCTTACTTCTCAACGGTTAATAGCATGTACACGAAACTATGTATACGAGCTCAATCTTGATAGATAAACCATTTTTTTTTCTTTTTAATAAATGCTTGCTTGTTTTTTTTTATTAAAAAAAGAATGTGTTTAAAATTAAATTTTTCCATTATCGGTATCGTAAGACGCGTGTCGCTAAAAAGAATCAGCTGTTCCATACATATTGACTGTTTAGGTTACACATTCGTAGGAAACGGCAGATTTTTTTGTAAAATTACCGATGTAAAATTCCCATGTGTTCAGAACGATGTACTGAATACGTGGTAATCGTTGTTGCGTCGATGTCCTTTCCACCGTGTATACTTGTATAGGCAAAACTCAAACTCAAACTCAAAGCATTTATTTCAATAAGACCATCACAGGCACTTTTGAATGTCAAAAAAACAAAAAGAAGCGAAGCTACAGTCACATTCACAAGGCATAATAACTTGAGTAAATACTGTAGTTGCACATTCCAAAGCATAGATCTCTATGGAGAAGAATGGGCAAGAAACTCCATGGACACTCTTTTAAATCAAAATATTGTTACAAAATCTTGGTTACGTCATTCGTGTTGAGGCATATAGCGAAGTTTTAAATATCAATTACTATCGATCTATCCTACATAGTTATAAATTATAAGTGGTAAATAAAAAAATTAAAAAAAAAGTGTTCATTCAATTTTACTTCTAACATAGTTTTACAATATATTATTATAGTAAAACAGACTTTAAAGTTAGTAATAAGATTTACTTAATAAACCGCTGTTTCACTATGAAGACAGAATATAACTTGCATAATTTAACAGGCTTACATCAACACTACTGCGATTATATACACCTATTAATTTATTATGTACACACAAAGAAAACGTTAGAAGAAATAACTTTGTGTACAACAATTATTAAAAAAAATAATCTCGAGAATTTAAAAATTATTTATTTAAGTACAGACGCCAGCACATCAAACTACTTACAATGTGTCAAATTACTTTAATAGATTTTCAACTTTATCGTTAAAGCCTTAGGTTCAAGGTTGAATACGAAAATTTGACAGTTTCGGGTAGCTTGATGTGCTGGCGTCTGTACACACAAAATACTTAACAGGAAGACAAAATACTTAACATTAAGATAGAAGAGCACAAAGGTACTGCTTATTTCATAAGAAATTTCTGCCAGCAGACCTATGAGAGGAAAGTAAAAAGTGGTAAGGTATTAATTACAAACTGACAAAAAAATACATTAGTTGCTCGAATTTTTGGGGTATTCCTCAAAGCGCAACTTTTTTGAGCGCGATTGAAAAAAAAAATATGTATCCATCATACCCCTCTCTATTTTTCATCATGGTTGCGCTTTGAGGAATAAACATATTATATTTTTAATTTGAATTTGTGTACGCAACTAATGGTTAAGCTTCGAGGAATAATTTAGTTGCGCTTAAAACTAGTTGCGCTTTGAGGAATACCCCAATTTTTCATCAATAAAATTTTCAATAGGTATTTTAATACCTAATTATACACCAAGAACCGACCGTTCATTATTTTTTATTACATAAAAATCATATAATATTTCACGGTTACTTTTTACAAAGACCAAAAAAATTGGTAACATGATTGCATTTAAGTTGTCTAAAAATGTATCAATAAGAAACGGTGTAGTGCATTGATAAAAATTGCCGAAAATAGATAAAAAATATTGAGACAGCATAATGACGTCACTTAATATGAATATCAAAGTGGCTATGTACAGTCGACGCCAGATGTTAGTAGCTGATTGTGCTCTCGTGTTGTGACTACGAAAAAGCGAAAATACAATAATAATGTAGAAACAGCAGTTTGCTATCAATGGAAAAATTTGGCTTCCGCTAGTGTTGAAAATTATACCAAGGGACTGATGACTTGTTGTAAGCTGTGTCGTGCTAATAGGATGAAAACAACTTACAATGAAATAAATGGTGGTTGCTACAAAACCAAAACCCCATGCAAAGATACTACTTTTTAAGTATCTCCTATGAATAGGGCCATCGAAAACTTTAACAAAATCTAAATAAAACATATGACATATCACTAACAACCATAAGTTTCTTACATAAATTAAAAAATATAATAAAAAGAAACAATTTTTTTTTAACCATAAATAAACACTATACGCGATATAAGGCGCCGCGAAAATTTTAATTAAATATAGTAAAAAGTTCGCAAAAATCGCGTTAAGGTACACATAGTTTCTATAATGGCGGAACTTTTTTAGTTTGCACCATGATGTCACTCCACATATCACCGTAGTTAAAGATAGCACGAAAACGAAAATCGATGTAAACTTCTCGGCAGCGAAAATTAGTATCCAATTATGTGGATCTTTAGATTCAATATAATTCGCTGCCACTGTGGAGGCGATGACGCTGGTCTCGTTTTCAGACATGGTACTGCTGAATGCCACTTGCACAGATGGATTTATTCACTTTTAGAACTTAAAAAAAAAAATACTAATAGCTTGGTGCTCAAGTCCAGCTCTTAAATCAGGCGTTGGTTTCGAAACTGTCGATTGAATAATTAAATCACGACTTTATAGAACGAATGGATTGATCTATATTAAGACTAAGTATATTTTATTATATTTAATTATGCTTATCAAACCATTTCATAATTTTCCTGTTTTGTATTCGTCATGTTTTGTTTGTTTCTCAGTTGAGGGTGTAATCTGAAAGCTGTCATCGTCGCAAATAAATCAATATAGAAATGACAAAGAGTAGTCTCTCTGTCATCATCTGTCTAGCCTTTTCTTAACTATGTCGAGGTCAGCTTCTAGTCTAACCGGATGCAGCTGAATACCAGTGTTTTACATGGACCGACTGCTTATCTGACCTCCACAACCCAGTTAGTACTGGGTAATTCCATACCCCTTGGTACGACTGGATGTCAGACTTTTTGGACCACTGACTAACTGTAACGGCTGTCAAAGATCTACAAATGAAAGCCGGGACCAACGGCTTAACGTGCTTTCCGAGGCACGGAGGAAACTCAGTATGTAATGGGTGGTCACCTATTCACAGACCAACCTAGGCAAGCACGGCTTAACCTAAAGATCGACCCGAGCGGCTGTTATTATTTCGTTACGAGCTCCTACAGAAGACTATGTATAGGTTTAAAGTTGCACAGAGATCAGTGGCGCGTTCTATGCTCTGGATATAACTTGTTGACTGAGTTCAGCAGTGGGTGATGTCGGGCTGTGGATGATGATGATCATGATGAATTCGCCATGTTAATCGAGGACATAAATCGTGTTTTATTCGAACCTTCAGTCTCATGCAAGTAAATATAAGGTCTATCTTTTCATACACGAAATATTTTAAGAGTAACTTCTAAAAGTCGTTAAGTCGCCATAGCAACGAATAAAAAAATTATCTGAGTGTTTTTTTTACGAAATTATTATAATTCTAATTTTTTTTGAGACTTTTTGCATAATACCTTTACTCCCATATCATAACAATGACAGTAGGTAAATACGACGTAGTAAACTAGCGTAATGGATGTTCAAAAATAATGAGCTATTACTTATTTTGTGGGTCAAGTAATTTTAAATTATTTATTTTTTTATAAAAATATACTCAGATAAAAAAGAAAATCCCGTTATAGCCGTGAAATGATCCCCTGAAAATATTTCGTGTATGAATAGTTAGACCTTATATATTTATGTTTTGGTATTAGGGAAAATCTTATCAGTAGTTGCAAGGCACACGGTTTTTTTACAGCCTATGTGGTGTCATAAAGATACTGCATGTTTTTTATCTTTACTATTTTTTATGTTTTTAAGGTTCCGCGCCTCAGTCGGCAAAAACGGAACCGTTATAGGATGACTTTCTTGTCAATCTGTCCGTCTGTTTGTCCGTCTGCCAAGACACTCTTTCTCAGGAATGCGTGGAGGTATCAAGCTGAAATTAATATCAAATACCCAAGTCTGCTACCCCTTAGAGCAGTGAAAAATCAAACTTGTGAGTCAACGCGATAAAGAGATATGAGCGTTTATGTCGCATGTGTTGCGATTTCGCAAGGGAATCAAAATCTATAGAGTACTTCGCGTTGACCTAGAATCATGAAAGGCAAGAAGCAATGTTTTTCGCATGTAAAGGCAACTGATAACCGTAAATATGTAGTTTAATAACAAAATACTTATATGGAACCCTGGGTGTGCGAGTCCAACTCGCACTAAGCTGGTTTTTCTGCTTAAGGAAATGTTTTGCGAAACACAAACTTTGCCAAGATCGTAAAAAGGGACGAAAATAAATATCTTATGTCGCTATCAAAATATAACATTTTTTGGCAAAAAATGGAGATAATAATAATTCGATCAATCAAAGACAGCTGCTTCAATATACTCGTAACGTAGAAGGTTCCAAAATATTATGGTCATTACAAAAAATATGATCGCAATGACGGGAAGAACAGACACAGCGATCTACGCGTTCAATATAATAATGCACTGAGAGTACTGCTGCGGCCGTGGCGTTGTAACCTACTAAGACTAGAAGTTAAGTAAAATTGTTACTAACCCTATGGACTCCGGTCTGAAATAAAAAATTTCTATTCTATTCTATTCTATATCATTATCTTAGGGTCAATAGAACTCGATTTCATTCGGCTGTAATCGTCAATCATCGGAATCCTAAAAAACACACGAATGCAAAACTCCCTCGTTTTGAAGATGGTCAAAACATCTAATAATAAGTAGGCTTATTTATCTAATATTACATTCGTCACTCTAACGCAACATAGAAACCCGAAGAATTAACACAAATACCAAACAAAAACAGGAAAATTGAACAGGACATGCCGGTTTATTCTCGAAGCTTTCAGCTGTACAGTCACGAGCACCAATATGTAAACACTGAAAAACTTTTAAAAGTGTTTTTCTACCACTGTTCTGATTAAAATTTCATGTTGTTACGAACATAGTATTCTGGAACTCATATTTTTATGAAAAAGATCCTATCTCCAAGTTACAATCGTTATTTCTCACGAAAATTGCTTTTAAATTTAGGAAAGTTAATTATAGGTTAATTATAAATAGGTAATTTAGGACATGTTGGTGCTCGTGACTGTACACTGTTGTGTGTTTGTACTGTTTTGAGAGCAAAATAAAATATATATTTGAACAGCCTTCATTTACTCTTATTATGTCACTGCTTTTTTTCTTTTGCAGGCTGTATTTTATATCCCAAAGCATTGAAAAATGGACCCTCTCAATGTTCTGTGAAAGTGTCGGATATCACTACCATTTCTCAAATAGATTGAGAAATGGTTCAATATAAAACGATACGATAGTAAAAAATACTTTTGGTGTTTTCAGTTATATTTTAACAGTTTTCGTTTACGACTTGCTGTTTTTTTCTAATTCAGAGTTAGTACATAATTTGTACTGTAAGGTTAATTTATTTTTTGTTTTTTGTTCTTTTTTATTTAAAAAAAAAAAAAAAAAACTATTTTGCTGTCTGATGCAGCAAAATTAAAAAAATTAAAAAAAAATCGCGTTCAAAGAATTTTGAATTAAAATAATTTAGAAAAATAATAGATGAACCAACGAGGCATTGGAATGCCTCGTTAGTCTAGTGATCGCAATCGTGTCTGCTGAGCATGAGGTCCTAGGTTTGATTCCCGGGTCGGGCAAATTGTTGTTGGGTTTTTCTATCAGGGATTTCTCAGTAGCAGCCACGGAGTCTGGATTTGTGCCCGTTTGATGGCAATAGGTTCGCCCTCTATTACAAGAGACATAAACATAATTGGCGAAATGGTGGTGTACTATTAGGTACACCTCTGCCTAACCCTTCGGGGATTACAGGCGTGATGTTATGTTAATTGAAGGTTGTTTTTTCATGGTGATGTAATTTCTGTCTTAGTCATGTAAAAGTGTGCCCCATAATTTGAACTATACTTAAGTCTCTGCAAGCCTTTTATTTAAATAAAGTCGTGTACTATAGACCGACCGCTTTAATGAGTCCTCGCGAATGTATCAATTTAAATGGAATATTCTGAAGGTTGATAACGGTGGTTCAATTGGTATCGTAATACCTAGGTGGATTATGGTTATTTTAAAGCAAATAACCTGTGGGATATTGTTACGACTTAGTGGACGCTTAATGTGCCTTTGATGGGGCAAGGCGGAGGACTCATTAAAGCGGTCGGTCTATAGCTGAAGTGGTACATTATAGTACCAACTAAGTCCATCCAACTATATGTATAGCAGTGTGCCAAAATTGCTACTTTACGTATTGATTTGAAAACTACAATTTTAACCCTTAAGTATTGGAAACTATTTCTGTAAATTAAAAGAAGACGTTCTACATTTCTACAAACTGTCTGCCGTCAACTATATTTAGATTTGTTCGTAGTACTATTTAAGGTGCTTTTCGGAAGCCCTATTCAAAAATCCGCGAAAAGCCGCTAAGCTGTAGTGGGCAGTCCCACTACAGCTTAGACTTGGCCAGTCCAGTGACTGCCCACGTCTGCCGCATGCCCAAAGAGCTGTGGGTCGAAATAACCACTTTCTGGAGCCCTGACACAGTCAGAAGGCATCGCAGTCCTCGTAGAAGATGGCGGGACGATCTGGACAAAACCAACGACCAGTGGCCCACATTAGCCCTGGATCGAAACAACTGGAAGTCATGGAGAGAGGCCTTTGCCCAGCAGTTCGCCTAGTCAAATATTTTCATTCCTACCGTATTGACGTGTTCTAATTCTGATCGGATACGACGACAGGCGAACGGGGTCGAGCGAGCGTCGCAGCATACTTTCGGCTACGATCGCGTGTCGTGGAAGACGCCCGCGGTCAAGCTGCTGTGCGCGGCTTGGTAATTATTATTTGTTTAATATTTTTATTTTTTTAAAGAAACGTTTGTCCCACTCTAGGTATTTATCCTGTATCGTGTGTGCGTTTACAAAGATTTAAATTCACAAACACAAACAGCCAGACCCGCGGCATCGAACGGGAATACCGGGAATCGAACCCGCGACACGGAGCGCAGCAGTCAATCGCTCAGACACTGCGCCAACCGAGCCGTCAAGTATACTTTAAATACTGTTTACACGATTTAATAACGTTTAAAGATTGTAAAATCCGTTCCGATTCGATGCGATGTGAGCCGTTTGGTGGAAATCATGCTTTATTCAATCAATCAATCAATCAATCAAAAAACGTTTATTTATCTCCACAAATTATATAGTTATTTAAGATATAGTTGACAGGTAGTAAGCAAAAATTTGTAATTTGTGGGAGATCTGGAGTCTAAACTAAGCCTAGGCCTGTATTTTAGAACTCCAGGCCCCCCATTACATCATAGAGTTATTGTCAACGTGGAAAGCATTGCGAATTTGGTGACGGTGTGTATATGGATGGGTGTGTGTGTGTGTGTGTGTGTGTGTGTGTGTGTGTATTTATATAAGTATGTATATATTTATTACACAATAAGTATTTTTATGAATATATATATAAATATTAATATTATATATCATATATTCGGAAACCTGTCATGGTCGCCTTTGTCGCTGCGAATTGCTGTCATGTTCACCCTCCGAACTGTACCTTAACATGTACAGTATAATGCATCGGTTTACAAAGTCTATTAATAAATTCTATCGATCGACAAATTGAAGGTGCTATGTGACGTCGACAGTTTGACTTGGACACATGTCTTTTCTCATGATCGGCCAAGTTCGAGTTAATATTTGATGCAAGTCGATAGGCGGTTAATGATACACCTTACTAAAGCTATTTTGTGCTTTGTTTAGCCGTTACGCTTTTGTTGGTGAAGTATGGATTTATTTACTTTTTATGCTGATTTTTCAGACGTCAAATATATTTTATTCATGAAATAAAATTGATGTTTCACAGATTTTGTGTAGTAAAGCTGATGTCGACAGTTCAACATTTTTTATCGGTCGGATTTTTATTTGACTATTCAAAACTAAGCCTTTTCCATTTATTGACAAAAGTTGAAAAATTTAAAAAAACTTTTCATTGATACAAAATAAAATAAATATGGACAAAGGTGCTTAATATTAACTTGTTCTATACATTGATTTCGCAGCACGATGCCTACTTTCGCACTATGATAGTGCGAAAGTAGGTATCGTACTTTTTTCTATTTTCAAGTAATCCATACAAAATGCCAACATTTTGAAACCACCATACTTAGCTCGCATAATGCCTTTAACCGCATATTGACAAATATATTCCTTATACGTCATTAATTTTATCGCAGTATGCCTAGTTTCAGTATTTTTATTGGTCGGTATGTGTTTGTGGTCTATAATAATGTAGGTACAGTCAACCCATAATTTATTATATAAGAAGGCATGATTGATTGTTTGATGTGATTTTCTGTTTTTTTTTTTTTTTTGTTTTTTTTTTTTTGTAATATCATCATCATCTGCCTCGCCGTTTCCCAACTATGTTAGGGTCGGTTTCCAGTCTAACAGGATGCTGCTGAATACCAGTATTTAATGGAGCGACTGCCTATCTTACCTCCACAACCCAGTTAGTACTGGGTAATAAGATACCCCTTGGGTCGGTAATAACCAAATTAAAAATATTGTCAATCCATTATGTATCAAGTATTTTTCTACTTAAAAAATAATTTTGGCAATCCCGAGTCATTTATTTCCTTTTTTCAAATGCCTTTTATAATTGATGTTGATTTTTGGAATTGAATGTGATTGATAGGCATAATTTATGGTTTCGTTCTGTAATGCCTTCAAAAAAAGAAACAAGTTGGGTTTCTGGGGCCTCTGAGTTGTTGTTGTTGTTGAGTGTGATATTGTTATCATATCAGCTTGGAATCACCAGTCATCAGTATTGGGAACAGGCCTCCCCTTTGAAGGCCTGTACCCAACACTGATGCCATTTCCCGGTTCTGTGCGTCTCTCATCCAGGTGTTTTCCACGGTTTTGGCAATTTCGTCAACCGACGAACTTTTGAAAGGTGATGGTTTCTTTGGCGTAACCTTGCCCACAACTCGACCAAAGCTTTAGTTGTATGATAGGAATTGCGAAAAAAGCTTATGGTGTGAATCATACTGGTATTCATCAATTTTTGTTTAATAAATAACTTCACGCCTATTTTCCTGAAGGGTCAGGCAAAATTGTACTTTAGTAAACCCACTTTTCGCCAGTTAAGTTAAAGTTAAGTTTTCCTTATGTTGTGTCCTACAGTGGCGAAGGTGCCATGCAACTGGATTCCTACCGGATTACCTTTGAAAAATGGCACAGTCAGTATTCTATAGCCGAATAATATAATCACATTAAAGATATGTACTCCGGCTTACCTTTTACAAAAATTGACCCTTCGCTACTGGTGTCCTATTTATATTATTATCCTCATGACTAGTGCAAGACATATTGGAATTGTAACTTATTATTTCCTTTATTTATTCCTTTACAAATAAACTATATTTTTAAATATTCCTTAAAAAAAAATATAAAAACATTTAAAAATATAAAAAATTGTAGCCCACCGGTATCGGGAACAGGGTACAAGCTACCGGCGGTCAGGGCTCCAGAGGAGTTTTACCCAATAATATTGCCAAATCATATCCAATAAAATTTGTAAGTAGCGTCTCTTTTTTCATTCTTTTTCCAGAAGGTTTTCTAAAGTTTTAGCAACATCTTTCATTTTTTACCCCACTGCCAAGGAAGGGTTATGTTGTAATGTAATGCATAAAAGTAGTGAACATAACTTTAAGAATTTTGAATTATTTAACCAGTCTAGCTGTCGCCATTTTATTTTATTTTCCGTGTGGCCACACATTTAACCTGTATGAATCAATAGCTGATATCAATCCAAACAAAATTTGCATGACGTAATAACTATTGCGAAAATGTTAATTTGAATAATTATTGCTTTGAAATAGTTTTAACAGTGAACTTTGTCACTCACACACAGTCCAGTTCGCCATTTTTTATACCAGCGTAGCGATTTAAAAAAAAAAATCCTTATTTTAAATTATACTTTAATTTTGGGGTATTCCTCAAAGCGCAACTATTTTTAAGCACAACCAACTAACCGCAATTAAATTATTCCTCAAAGCGCAACCATGATGAAAAATAGAGAGGGGTATGATGAATTCATTATTTTCTTTTTTTAATCATGGTTCGCTTTGAGGAATAAACATATTATATAATATTTTTAATTTGAATTTGTGATCGCAACTAATAGTTGCGCTTCGAGGAATAATTTAGTTGCGCTTAGTTGGTTGCGCTTAAAAATAGTTGTGCTTTGAGGAATACCCCTTAATTTTACTGTTACACAAACTACGAGGGCATGATTTACTGGAAGACACATTTATTTTATTTTGTTTTTTTCCTGTTTGTCTTCCTAACTCCTAACTGTAAACATATATCCATCAGCTAACGTTGTTATAAATGAATAAATTAATAGGTTATTATTCACTGTCTAGGAAACTTTTGAATTGAATTTGGAAATAATGTTTGGGATTGGGACAAAGTGAGGTAATGATTTTTGTGTTAAAGAAATTAACATATTTTATTTTAATTTATAATAGAAATTAAATTGATTTATAATTTGGTAAGCCTAGTACTGTAATTATTCAAAAGAAGGTCTTTAGCTAGATGTTTCGATCTCGTTTAAAAGAATTAGAAGGGACATTAATTTGTTTTTTTTTTTTTGAGAATCAACAAAATAATTTAAGTTACGGAAGAGTGGAGTCTTAATAGTGGCATAATTAAACAGTAGCAGCATAATTATATCAGTAGCAGCCAGGGAGTCTGGATTTGTGCCCGTTTGATGGCAATAGGCTCACCCCCTATTACATGGGACTTAAACATAACTGGCGAAATATGGGTGTTCTATTAGGTACACACGGCGGCACATGAAGCTGTACATTTCCAATATAACTTGGCCTCGCTTTGCATAGATTTCCTATATAATGAGATATCCGCGTAAACTGGTTTTGTATAGCTTGATTGGCCGTCGTGCGTTCTCCTCTGCCTAACCCGTCCAGGATTACTAGCGTGATGTTATATTATGTGATATTTTTGTCCCAGTAGTACGATCCCATGGAACAATTACCGATCTACGTGCTTGCGAAGCCGCGGGCTTAAGCTAGTTATTTCTATTCTTGACTTGCGATCTGTTAAGCGATGAGAAATTAAAACATGGAAATTTTTCTTTACCCGCCATATCAACATGGAATAAATTATAGAACAAATATTTCTATTTCTTCCGTTTAAAAATAAAGTCTTGAAGTCACGTAACTAACATTGCTGAGCTCAAATAATCAGCTTCTACAATAATTGTTTGCCCTCCATCGCATGGCAGCGTGGCCATTTTGTATTGGCACCCATGATGCATGCGCAATTAACAATGTAGGCGAAGTTTTCAACACGATATGGTAATATTAATACTTGCAAAAAAAAGTTGACGATCACTGCAGCATATAATGTATACTTTCTTAATATAAGGTCTAACTATTCATACACGAAATATTTTCAGGGAATCATCTAACGGTTATAATGAAGCCATTTCAAGGGATTTTTTTTATCTAAGTATATTTTTATGAAAAATAAATAATTTAAAATTACTTGACCCACAAAATAAATACTAGCTCCTTATTTTTGAACATCCATTACGCTAGTTTACTACGTCGTATTTACCTACTGTCATTGTTATAATATGGGAGTAAAGGTTTTATGCAAATAGTTTCAAAAAAATTTAGAATTATATTGATTTCGTAAAAAAAAAACACTCAGATATTTTTTTTTTCGTTACTACGGTGACTTTACGACTTATAGAAGTTACTCTTAAAATATTTCATGTATTAAAACATAGACCTTATATAATAAAGAGGTAAGTTTGTTTATAGGGGGTAATCTCCGGAAATAATAATCCAATTCTAAAATTCTTTCACTGCCAGAAAGCTACATTATTCGTGGGTGCTATTAATATATAAATTATGTTTATATCATGCATATTAGCTGAGCTATCACAATATTTGCGAAAAAAAAATCCCAGCAATCATATTTGTGTAGGATTCGTGAAGGGTTCGTCTACACCTTGATATGTATTAACATAACACTTTTTTTTAATTATTTTTTTTCTCCTGCCCTTATCCCAACTTATTTGGGATCGGCGCAGCATGTCTTCTTCCATACTTCTCTATTACTCGTCATCTCAGCAGTCACAGTCAGTTTCGCTTCTTTTTTGTTTTTTTTTGACATTCAAAAGTGCCTGTGATGGTCTAATTGAAATAAATGCTTTGAGTTTGAGTTCACCTCCTTTCTAACCAAATCATCCTTCACACAGTCCTTCCATCGTTTCTTTGGTCTTCCTCTACTCTTATAGCCATCCCCAACCAGCAAAAGTTAGTTGTATAGAAGGCCATAGAACGTTTTGTAAAAACTAATCGGTGGTCAGATAAAAGGCGAAAGAAGGTGCGCCTACGAAGAAAGTGGCGCAATTATATCTCCATTCAGTGTTAAAGTACAACTTTAATGGTGTCAGGTATGACAATTTTGACCTATTACAGTTGATGTAACAGTAACGCAATCACTATTCGGTGACATACAAGCCACTACAACACTACTAAAGTGTTTTTCAGTACTGTAAAAGTGTTCAATGACTCCATTGCATCACTAATATTCATCGAATCATTCGTTCAATTTTTACATTCGTTCACGCCGCTGCAGTGTCTCAGTGTTTTAGAAGAGAAATAAAAGATATTACGAAGAGAAAACGAGGATAAATATGGTGGTAAGTAAGTTAGATATTATTTTGTATTATGCATAACACAAATCGAATTATTCGTCTCTTACGGCGAAAATGACGTGCGGCTGTAATTTTACTGATAAACTATGTACGGGTTTACGACAATATTTGAATGCCCCCTTCGAATTAATGCGCTTTTAATAAAATATTACGAATTTTAAGTCGTAAATATACTTCCAGCTTCCTAAACTCTACTATAGTACTCGTCATGATAGATTACAACCACCATTACGTGAAATTAGGGTTCCTTTTGCGCTTGTTTGTTTATTTTGTTCTGTTGTTTGTCCTTATTTCTTATATGTGATGAATACTTTTTATTAAAGTTATAAAAATACCATGTCAGAAAATATGGGTTTATAAATCAGCTGTAGGTACTACGACGTCAGAGTTACTACTTTTTCGTTATAATTTTTATACTCCGAGGCAGTCAATATACCGTTGTTTTTTTCTTTTTCAGTTTAATGTTATGCAAAATGGTTGTCATTATAGATATCGATAAGTTTTTGACACGTGACGATTTCAAGCTACTTGCGGAAGCGGAATGGCCCTGGGAAATTACACACTTCAGTTAACTAAAAACTGTGGTATACTGTGAAACCAAAACTAATCGTACAGTAAGATATCGTAATTTTGAATTTTCTACAAGAAGTGTAACTGTAGGTTTTTTAAAAGGATTTAATTGTTAACTTTATATTGTTACTTTTAATCTGATCTGAATATGATTTTAAAATATTAAAATTCTATTCAATGTAAAGCGTTGACTGGAAGAAACAGTAAATTATGCTGTAGGTTTATTGAAATAATGTTATTGTTAATTTTAGATTGTTATTCTTATTTGATTTTAATGTTGCGTTGAATAGAAGACCCAGTCGATTATTGTGCTGTGTTTAAAGATCAGTTCACATCGAGAAGCGTCGCGTCGCCTATTTTTTTGAACTGACCCTATATCTCCAGTCTTTCTACATAGAACCGAAGCTAAGCTAAATGTACCTACTATCTACCTTTTAATTTGTATCGTTTGAATTTAATGTGTGGTGTGACTGAGACTAATTACGGTGAGAAATTAATAAATACTGTTTTAAAAATTCTTAACAAAGGTTTTTATTTGCATTCATGTGTACCGTATTTTGTACGGAACCATTTTGTATAATTGAGTCTTCAACTTGGTTTTCCCTATAATTACTGATTTGAATGCCTCTTGCTGTTTCCTCATATTGCCTTTTCACTTCTTGTCTATATGTTCTACTGTGTTTGAATCATTTCCAAGCTTCCAAATCCATTTTTCATAATTTATAAAAATATTGGTTGTCGCATACGCTGAATCAAAATGTCAATATTGTTGTAGAAGAGCGATAGAAGTGCCTTTACAAAACTGAATTATCATTTAAAAGCATTGCTAGCCTACCTTTATACACAGTAATAATGTTTTAAAAGAGATAAATCTCCGTTATAGTACTCTTGTGTTATAGAGGGACTATAACAGTTACAAAAAAAAATTCTTCTCTAAAACAGGGTCTTTGTGATAAGTTTATCACTGCAGCTATAACAAACGTTAACAACCCTTTATATGACAATTAAGCTACATAAATGTAATTTGAAACTCAGCTATATCACAAAATCACTCTGTTGTAGACTTTTTGTGTCCACTATAGTACTATGTACTGTAACGACGATCTCAAAACCCTCAATATCACAATATCGTCCTATTCTTGAGTTGTCATCTCTACTATAATGAAAGTCCCATTATAGTTCGTTTCGAACCTTTATTGCGCAAATCAGGCGCATTAGGATAACAGTCAACACTGTTATAAAGTTCTATCGTTGTATGCTAGTCACAATGGAGGTTGTTATAACGCCTGACTATAACAGCTATATAAAGTCGTGAAGTAAACCTCTACATAAATTCTTAATAGGTCGTTTTTGCTGTATAAACTTATAGAGCCAAAATGTTTTGTCAAACGCTTTTACACAACAATCAGTCACCACCAAATCCTCTATACATCGTTCACCCAGCTTTTTTGATATATAAGGTTTGGTTATAGGACAAATTTGTTGGTTGGGTCTCATACTCTCAACATTTTCCTCACAAAACGCTTATATTCACTTGTATTAACATTACACAGACAAAATAACGATGGCAAGTACCCAATGTGGCGAGCAAAACATACAGTAATCGGATTCCGAAATTCAGGTAAGAGATACCCATTTAGGTAATTTTGTAGGATTTTAACCCTTAAAACTATTCCCTTAGAGATGTCTAAAAAGGTTTACAAGCTTGCTTTAAACACAATTGCTTATTTCTTTTTTTAATTTTGGCTGAGAGGCAAGTATCAAGATACAGTGGTCGGAGTAACAAGAAATGTTTGAGGTATGATGGCATGTTGCTGTGAAAATTCTTTGTAACTAGCTCGAATACAATCGAGTTAAATGAAGGTAATTTTATATAATGACTGAAAAAACAGTGTTCGTCAGTGGGGCTGGTTCGTTATGTGGTACTGTTGGACTAGTAGTAGATCTTTTAATGTAATTCAGTGATTACTTGCGTGTCAGTGTTTCTGGGATCATAGTTTTAAACGAATGATGACATGAAACCCTTGTAGTTTAAATGTTCCTCTATACAATTCGTCGTGGTTAGCAGTATAAAATGGGCTGGCGTTCATTTATAATTTTTATTTTCTAAATTACTTTTAAACCTTTTGCCGCATCTGATTCTACTTTTGGTACGTTCGAGCACATTGCCGGAACATTGCTACACTAATGTTTTCATACTTAGTAAGTAATTTGCACAGGTTAAAAATACACCCGTCATTCTGATATCAGGCTGGTGGCTCAATAACTTTTTTAAATAACTAGTTTTAGAAAATGAAATTGCTTTAAATTTTACGCACATTCCTCACATTGCTAGAACATTGCTTTCATGTGTATAGAATCACTGTTTTTTGACGTATACTCGTCATCCTGATATTCACAACATTTCAGCTTAATTAGAAACTTGGGAGTGGGTCAAATTTAACTTCTAAGATTTTAATGCATAGATTTTGTTACAGGTGGAGCTAAAAAAGCGTGTTACAAAGATGTTTAGAGCGTGCCAGGTGCCACCGCGAAGCGACTTGGTCACGGTAATAATATCTGCAGTACTGTATCTTCATGCAAACGGTCGGAACGCGAGTCATACCTACACGCCTCGAGTCTGGTACCCACTTAGTACCCAAGTAGTCACGAATGCGCCGCACTGACGAGCGAACGTTGCGATGGTTTTGTAAGTAGTAAGCGTGCGATTTGTGAATATTTGATTAAAAATAAGAATTTGTTATTTCGTAATTTGTTTATTTTTTAATTGGTAGTATTTCGCTTTTTCCACCGAGTAAAATACCTGGATTAATTAATAAATAAGTGGATAGGGTGAAAAAAGTGACACATAAGTGATTTAGGTACCTACACTCGCGTTAAAAAAAGTCTCTAATTTATAATTATTTTATATCTAAGTACTAATCAAAAGACACAACTTGTATTTTTTATTGAACACTTCTTATTTCATCGACAACCAACTTCATTTTTTTAAATAATAACTACAATATTTACAATCACAAAACTAAAAGAAACTCAACTAAGTAGATGAAATCAAACTACTAATAAGCGCGGCAGCCCTGTCGCTTGCGAACGTACCGCCCGGCTATAGGTGATTATTTCAATGACAGGACCGAGTCACAATACTATATACAATTTATACTGTGACTTGGTGGACCAAAAGTACTCACACGTAGGAAACATGTGACGCGCGCGTCGGTCGCACGCAAGTCGATGGCCGTGTACGGGGGCTTAATAAAAATGTGTTTTCATCTTGTGTTTGCATTTAAAGGGATCGGAATAGACCGAAATAGACACAATCTTCTATTATACACGTTTGACCCCAAAAAACCCAGTTCAATTTGGGCCCTTTTAAACGTAATATCAAAGGTTTAATGAAAAGATTGAGCTCGTAGAATACTTGTAGACCCTCATTATAGGAGGCTTAAGTGATTTTATGACAGGTTAACGAGAAATTCACACGTAATTCGGTTGAGCGTTGAGTTAGGGTTATCTTTCACAAAATGATCATTACGTATATCTTGAGCAGCCACGCGATCTATTAAGCGCAGGCCACACCGTCAGCAGGTGAGTGAGCGAGCAAGTCGAACGAGGCATCGTTTCAGCTCTTTTCACACTTTGTTTCACACCGCGAACTACCGAAAGAGCCGAACGAAGTATGAAAAGAACCTCGCCCGCCTCGCTCGCTCGCTCGCTAGCTGGCGGTGTGGCCGTTGGGCCATTGGGTTTTTTTCAGGAATTTCTCAATAGCAGTCACGGAATGTAAATTTGTGCCCGGTTGATGGCAATAGGCTCGCCCCCTTTCACATGGGACTTAAACATAACTGGCGAAATGTGGGTGTACTATTAGGTACACCCCTGCTTAACCCTTCGGGGATTACAGGCGTTATGTTATGGGATCAGTTTCGAAGCAAATCTAGATTTGAGGTATTAAAAACACCAACATCATGCGAGTTGATTGCTGTACTAGATTTCAGACATGTTCTATCATATTTTAACGAAGGAGAAATGATACCAGCAGTGCTATTCTGAAAGCTTCGTTTGCGAAATCACTTCTGAATCCGCGGTGAAATCTTGGGACATAAACATTTCGTATTCTCAAATTGAGTGAATTCGACACTAGCGCCAGCAAGTGATGACGGAAGTGAGAGGAATTACAACGGGTGAGTATTTTGACGTTTGTCCATAGTATTTCGTATTCTCATACACAATTCGCTCACCGTATCGAAAGTCATCTCGTATCTCACACACGAATTCATCTGTCAAATGAAAAGTTACTATTTCTTGAGTGAAAGTAAGTGTTTTTTAAATATGTATGTGATATATATGCAAAATAAAAAGAACAATTATCTATAATCTATATATTTGTGGTTTTCTTACAAAAAAAAAGTGAAACAGTTAGGATGAACTTATATAACATTATTATGTTAAATAAAGAACATATAGAATATTTCATACAATAACTTGTTCAACGGTTACTGATGTGCCTGGTACCTCCAATACATAGTCATCAATAACCTGAAACAATACATTTTTCATGTCAAAACTTAGTAATAAAAAAAATAAGAGTCAGATGTTGTTGCAGTTAATCTTCTCCTTCTCTCTTCTCCTTTGTGCGTGTGAGTGTATGTACATATATTGATCTCAGCTGTTGTTATAAAATGACAGTAATGAACGAAAGTTAGTGGGCTCTCCGCTCTAGCCGGTTTGAAAACACTGGCCTTTGCGTAGCCACAGTGAAGCAGCATGATGAAGTAAGCTCAAAGACATTTTCATTGAACGGACATCAGATCTTGACAGTGAAATGAAGAAGTATATTTTTATATTACTAATATACAAATCACTCACTGGCATGTTTGTGTAAGTGCCACTAGCCTGTGCCACTGGTGCCAAGATAGAGGGATTTTCCTTTTCCTGTGAAGGTTTCTGTAAAATCATTTTTTTATATTAGGTGTAGAGTCCATAAGTTGTTAGTGAGTTAGTAGCAGAATGAATGAATAACATACATTAATTAAATGGTTCTATTTGTAAGTATGTGTCGCCAGTAGCAAAACCTTCACCAGCCATTAACAGTAGTATGCGCTCTTCTATATTTGAAAGCTCTGGAATGCCACCTTCCACCATTCCCAAGCCTGTGGTGCTTCTAAAAGCGGCGCGTGTAGCGGCTTTCTTTTTTACTGCACTTTTTTTGTCAGACCAATACTACAATGGGAAATACAGAAATAATGATTTTTTCACACTGCATGATGGGCAGACGCACAAATAACATTCGCACAGTGAAATAATTAAGTATACTTTGTTTAGACGTTAACTGAAATGACCAACTCACCTTTATTCATTTTTTTGCCGTCTTTATCGTACCTCCACCTGTTAAATTTTACAGTGATATTATCCCACTCCTTATTAGCCGCCTGCTTGGTGATTTTTGGCAAATCCTTTTGCCAAGCTAGGCTTCCTTTCTAAGAAGTCGATTAGCGTCTCCACTTGACCCGCAGATGGATGGGAAGTACGCTCAGCACTGAAGTAGAGAATTAACAATTAAATATGAATATAACGATACCGGCAGTAACTTACTTACTTCATCAGAAATCGTACTTACTTCATTTTGTTAAACACTTCACAGTAAAATTTCGGGGAAATAAAAATAACAAAGCTTGTTTGTCAACAAAAAAATAATTGAGTGAATGCTTTTTTTTATACGCGGGCTCCCCTAACTCCTTGAGGCAAAGGCGACACTGCGTTCAGTCTAGTTTTTCATTCTCTATCTCAAATAAAACTTCTAAATATTAAAACGTACAAAATAATGCATTTACATTACATTTATGGCTGAAATAAACTATAAACTATTATTTTAGAGCGTTAATTCGGCTAAATTATGTGAGTCGATATAAATCATCACAAGGCACAATTCAGTGCCACCGCCCTACTACCATAGAGCAATGTCACCTGAGTTCTCGAAAGTCACTTCACTTCACTTGGCCTTGATCGTGACATGAGAATACCAAAACTTGTACAGGCGAGATGAGAAGTGAAGTGAGTGTGACTTTCGAGATGATTTGCGAGATGACTTTCGAAGTGAGTCACCGTTTACAGAATAGCACTGCTGCACAATTTCAGTTCTCTGCAATATTTTGACACATTACCTCTAAGCCAAAAATATGCGTGTTTAATGTGTCACAGAATAAATTAAGACATTCGGTGGCATATACTAATTGCGGCGGCATAGGGCTGTCAAATCTGTATTACATATTTGAATAATAATCTACGCATAAATTATTCCCTATTTTGGTACGAAATACGACTGCCGTACCTTTGTGATTTACTTTTTACCTTGTACAGGTTCGTTACTACGAGAAGCTTTAAAAGTATGGTGGATTCATAACTTAATTCATCATCATCTGCCTAGCTTTTCCCCAACTATATTGGGGTCGACTTCCAGTCTAACCGGATGCAGCTGAATACCAGTATTTTACATGGAGCGACTGCCTGACTGACCTCCACAACCCAGTTAGTACTGGGTAATACGATGCCACTTGGTAAGACTGGTTGTCAGACTTTTTAGGCCACTGAATACCTAACGACAGATTCATAACTTAATTATTTTATCCTAAAAAATATTTTCTTGACTCAGGCATGTTAATATTAGTGGCTCTGTTCCAAAATAATAAAATTGTCATCGTTTAAATGTCCTGTATGATGACATTTTAATTTTTGACATTCATATGAACATACTAAGTACTGTCTGATTTAATCTTTGTGGTCATTGAAGAAGAATGGCTGACACATCATGATCAAGAAGGCAAGAATTAAACTTTGGAATTTAGAATAAGAAAAGTTTACAGATAGTTAGGTGTCCGTCAAAGTATAAATCTGTTTTAATATTTTTTATATTTCTTTTATTTATATTTTTACAAATTTTTTACATTTATAAATATTCCTTAGAAAAAACAATATAAAAATAGATGGCCCATCGGCATCAGGAACAAGGTCCAGGCTGCCGGTGATCAGGGCTCCAAAGAGAGGAACCGCCTCACTATACGTGCCGTGTCCAGGAGTACTGCTTTCTGAATCAAGCGCTTGGCCCAGCCGCGCAATGAGAGCCTCCTAAGGTTTTATACATTATTTATATATTTTTTTAAATATTATTATTGTCGTTATTAGTGCCGTACTGTCTCACTCCGGGACAAACACTGGCCATTCCTTCCTCTCGATGCTGTGCTTCTTCTCGTCAATTCGCGAGGAAGCCATCAACTCCCAATGTAATCATAAATTCACATTTCGCCAGTGATATTTAAGTCCCGTGTAATAGGGGGTAAGCCTACTGCCATCAACTGGGCACGTAACCAGACTCCGAGTCCTACTGAGAAATTCCTGATGGCAAATACAACAACTCAGAAGGACACTGCGTACAAAGCACAAAAGCGTTGTATGCGGGCTATGTTTGGGTTGCAAACTACTGACAGTTGCAAACCAATGTTTATACAGCACAGAATTCTAACACTTCCGTCACTTTACATATTAGAAATATCACTATTTGTGAAAAACAATCCTAATTTGTCCTTCTGATTAATAATACAAGTAGAAATAGACGTGAGAAGACTTTGGGTTCAATCGCTCCCCGCAAAAATGGTTTTCTAAGAAAAAGTATAATATGCATGGCTATACAATGAAATGACTATACAATAAAATTTCTAATTCCATTAAGATATTAAATATTAATTCATTCAAAAGAGAACTAAAAAAATTGCTTATTGCTAAGGGATAAGTACTATACTGTTACGGAGTTTTTGAATGACAAATTTTGAATTTAGATAATTAAATATGTGATTTTAGTTTTATTAATTTCATTATTTTAATTATTCCTTTTTGACTATATTTTTGTATTGACTGTAATAATGTATTTGAATTTATTGAATTTTGACTATATGTAACTAATTTTATTATTTCTTAAATTTTAATTTGGAATTAAGTATTAAAAACTATTTTGTACGCCGAATATGGCAAAACATGTTGATCCAATCTTAAACTCGTTTCCATCCATATGTGCATATCTATGTTTCATGTCACACATGTTTATACAATGCAATGCAATAAATGCATCTTTATCTTTAACACTGACCGACCTGGGAATCGAACCCAGGACCTCATGCTCAGAAGTCGCGCTTGCTACCAGTATACCAGCGAGGCTGTTATTTTTCGTTGCAAAAAAATATTTTTCCTTTTACCCTGCGATGGCAAGAAGTGTTCCTTTTATATTTGTTGCATGATGAGTAGTAAAGAGTTATTTGAAGTTTTTAAGAAGGATTTATTTATTTATTTATTTATTTACACTTCAAGCACAAAAGTACAATGGCGGACTTAATGCGGCTCAATTAATTAATTATCACTTTATTACTGACTAGCGTCTTCTTCCGCGTGGAGTTCGAACGGGATCACACTACTAGGATAAAACATATCCTATGTGTTAATCCAGGTAATGTCAATGTAGCCAATGTACTCAATATACCCAACATAAAATAGCCCAAGGCACGTTTTTTTTTTATCTTAATACAAAGAAAAATAAATAATACATTGGACTAAAATTATGAAACGTCCTGTTAAAGATGTTTACGTGTCAAACGGGAGAACATACCTACCCAGCGCTCGAGTCCAGTAGATCAGTAGATCATCGCTAGCAACAGAGTGTTTTAACAACATCATGCGTCATAAATTATGACGCAGTATTATGACTCATAATACTGAATAATATTTTATTTTTAAATTATTAAAATCTCATAATACCATTTTTTTTTTAGTGAATGTTTAGTAGTCATTGGATACATGAAATGGGCTACCGTTGTAAGACGACTAAATAGTCACGGTGTTTACTATCTGTGTTCAAATTTTTATGTAAATCCGTTCAGTAGTTTTTGCCTGAAAGAATAACAAACATCCATCCATTCAACCAACCTCACAAACTTTCGCATTTATAATAGTAGTAGAATATAATGAAACATTAACAATGGTTTCCCACGTTAGCTAGCGGATAAACTAGCTAGTTAGGTTACTAAGTAAAAACAACAAACAGGAAAATAATTATATAAATTTCAAGCATGTCATTAATTAATCTATACGTATAATAAAATCGTAGACTTTCCGTGTCTGTACATTACATTACAGATTTTTGCAAAAAAAAACTGAAAGGTGCGAGAAATAAGTAGGTAATAGAAAGTAAAAAATATATATTTTTTTAATTTTTGTCTATTTGTCGGTTTGCAGGTTTGTCTGTTCGTTTGGGTGCGCATCACGTAAAAACCCCTCATTGTATTCAAAATCGAAATATTACAAATAAGAAGCATTGTTGTGAGTAACATTTAGCGTTTATTTCATCAAAATCAACTAACAGACGCAAGAGATATTAATTTTTGAAATTTATTTAAAAATGTATATCTTTTTTTATCTGTTAGTTGGTTACTAAAGTTAGTAACCTCGTATGCGATTTCTATGTTTAATAATTTACGTAAATAATTTTTAGTCGTAGTGAAGTTGGAATGGCTGAAAATTAACTTTGCTTATTTTTTCCTTTTGTCTATACTCTTTGCACGGAAGTAATAAGTACTGCGTATGTTGATACGTAGTACTTATTACTTCCGTAAAAAAGAAAGAATAAAGTAAGTAAGTAATAGTAAGTATGGCTGTTGAGCAATACTTACTATTACTTACTTACTTTATTCTTACTTGCACTAAAAATTTGGCTCCGAAAGAGAGGTTCAAATAAGCGAATTTGGTCCCTTTATAATAAGGTGACCATGCAATTTAAGTAAAAAGTAGGACATAAATTAACAAATGATTTTCACTTTTCGTTTCCGAGGCAATTCAATTTACAAAAACAATGCAGTAATAAGAGTAAGATATTAGACGGCGGCAGACAGGTATTTCAAAATTCAACCTGACGCTTATTTAGATATCCAAAATTACTATTATTTGTTTTTTTTTTTTTTAATGAAATAATGTAATTTATTTTTTTTGTGAAATGATGCATTAGATAAGATTAGTTCTTAGGTAACAGGTAGTTAAACAATATTTCACAAAATAAAAACGATGTCAAATTCAACCGGCCCATCTATTTTCAAAGTTGAGCGCATAAAGAAAATACTTTCGTTTGAATACTAAAACAGGTGTTTAAAAAAGGCAATGAAAAGAACGATACCTTCTTTTCTGGTTTGCTTTTTTTCTGGTTATTTTGATATCAAAATATCAGTATTTTTCAGTAATGTGTTTTTTGCACATGCTTACTTACGTTTCCATTGTTTGTGTCCATCACGTTTTTCCGATCGGCTGCTTGAGCTCTCAGAGATAAAAGATTTTTTTTTAATTGTAAAGGATATTAACCGTTGGAACCTAGGACAGATCATGAGTTGCATCTATATTTTGCTTTCGTTCAAAAACTTTGACGATGACAAAACAATGCGCGTGAGCGAAGCCGCGGGCACAGCTAGTGATTAAAATATATAGGTTCCTGATCTCGCTGCAATTACATCTAGTATGTCGAAAGAGACACTTGTTTTTATCGACCGCAATTGTTTTGTCAAGCTGTTCACAAAATTTTTCAATATTTTGTGTTCTAACTAAATTATTTTGTTTGTCAAAATCGTGCAAGTGACAACAGCCATGTTTGACAACGATACAAGTGGAAACTGGTCAACAGTGAGTGATGAACACTTTTAAGATGAAATTATTGATCACGAGAAAGAAATGTTAACGTTCAGAAAAATATATTTAATTGAGGATATTATACACTTAATTGTACTCTTGCTGGCTCTCTCTGCATTGCTATACGGCGTGATATCGTGGTACTTCTTAAAAAAGTTCCGCAGTTACAAAAATTATGTGTTTCTCAACGCAATTTTGGCAAACTTTTTGCTTTATTCAACAATCAAAATACAGAACAATTACGAAGAACTCGGATTAAAAACATTATACGAACCCAGTAGCATATGGACATTAAGGATAATTTGTAATCTTTATTTATATTTTTTATTTGCGAAGAATCACTGGTTAGTAGTAATAAGTCACATGTTTTACGTGGACTATGTTAAAGTATTCAATGGGCATATCCGAAGAAAATATTTGAAAAGCAGTCTCTTTGCTTGGGGTTTTGCTTTTTTAACAACCAGCTTGTTTATCTTTCTTTATTTTTGTTGTAGCGTTGGCGACGCCATTTCTAACCAGATTACCGTTGCAAGCCAAACATTACCGTTAATAGCCAACTTTTGTTTTTACGTTGTAATTGTATTTTCACTTTGTCGTAGTTTCAACACGAGTGCACATAAAGCTGCTAACATCCGGCACTGCTTGTATGTAGCCACTTTGATATTTTTATTAAGCGACGTCATATTCTCTGAATCTGTTATAGCTTTAATATCAGATACCATTGGGAACCCCAAAGTGTCAATGAATGTATTTCTCATACAAGTAATAATAAGTAACTTGAACGCATTAATATTACCTGTTTTTTTGTTTGTTGTGAAGTGTAACCGTGAAAATTGGTATGAATTTTATTTAAAAAAAACGGGTCAAACAGCAGTCGGAATCGTTGATTGAAGGAAATAATACAAAACAAAAATAAAACAAAACACCACAAACACACAACAACATAACAAACAAACAAACAAACCTAAAACACAAAAAAACAATAATATAATACAATATCCGCACCGTCGTCGTTTAGTAAAAATATTCGACGTTCATTGTAAAACAAATGTGCCAAAACAACTATCATTGTATTACTGAAACTTGCAAAATAAAATCTAGGTATTCTAAAACACGACGTTGTGTTTTGTGGTACGATGACTTATCATAGAAAATTCTGGGTCTAGCCAGCAGTCTTGCAATCGCCAGCGTTATATGGATTATTACGGTACTCTTATTAACGTTAATTTGTCGATAAAAATAAATAGTGTAAATGTAATGTTTGTTATTTATTATACAGTTTATGGTTTATTATATTATCTTTTTCTTACGTACTAGTGCGGGAATGTAAAGTAAAAGAACTATTGTCATAATTATACACTGCACTAATTTTGGGTGACAATTTTTTTTGGCATTTTCTTTATAGCCTTTTTTTCACGTTAAAAAAGACCTAATAAGTGATTATATTTTACCACAGCTTTATAAAAAAAAATTAGTTATATTTTTCACAATATGGCGTCTGGTTGTCGCCGTATTGAATTTTGATTAAAAGATTAAGACATAAAAGCAGAAAATAGAGATAAATCGAGTAACATAAGAATCGTCAAAATCGGCCTACGCGTTTAGTCTCTAGAGCGCCACCAAGGAACATACTTACATAGGCTGATAAACAAATTACCCTCTTTTGCGTCGTGCAGTCGGGTTAAAGTGACAAATAATAACATTTTTTGCGAAAGATTTTGCATTATGTAAATGTAAAGTGAAATGTTACTTGAGACGAAATCTTTTACTACCGATGGTACAATAAAATGGATGGTTTTCCGCGTAAGTTAGCGGACAATCCAGTTACTTAGTTCCTCTTTGTAATATACAGTAACAGGAAAATAATCATAAACATCCCATACATGTAATGAGATCAGGTATTTTAATCCTGACCGCTCCAATTACATTGAGTGTGTCAGAAGAGACACTTGTTTTTATTGACTGCAAATTGTTTTGTCAAGCGGTTCACCAAATTTTTCAACATTTTGTATTCTAACTAAATTATTTTGTTTGGTAAATAAATCAAATCCGTGCAAGTGACAATAGCCATGTTTGACAACGATACAAGCGGAAACTGGTCAACAGTGAGTGATGAATACTTTCAAGATAATATTGTTGATCACGAGACTCACTCACTGCCACTCAAGATCACCGCGTTGTACACAGCAGCACTTGTTATTCAGAGTATTTTGCAATTAATTGGACTCTTGCTGGCTCTATCTGCATTGCTATACGGCGTGATATCGTGGTTCGTCCTAAAGAAGTTCCGCAATTACAAAAATTATGTGTTTCTCAACGCAATTTTGGCAAACTTTTTGCTTTATTCAACAGAACTTGGTTTTCAAATATTATACGAACCCAGTGACGAATGGAGTCTTAGAATGACTCTTAGAATTATGTACAATATTTATTTATACTTATTATGTGTTAAGAACCACTGGTTGGTAGTAATAAGTCATATGTTTTACGTGGACTTTGTTAAAGTATTCAATGGACATATCCGAAGGAAATATTTGAAAAGCAGTCTCTTTGCTTGGGGTGTTGCTTTTTTAACTGCCGGCTTGTTTATCTTTCTATATTTTTGTTGTTTACCCAAAGTACAAAACATGTATTTTGATCAGGTTATCCCTGAGCACATTGCCCTTGCAAGCCAAACATTACCTTTAATAGCCAACTTTTGTATTTACGTTGTAATTGTATTTTCACTTTGTCGTAGTTTTAACACGAGCACACATACAGCTGCTAACATCCGGCGCCGCTTGTATATAGCCACTTTGATATTTATATTAAGCGACGTCTTATTGTTATCTGATTATGTTATAAGCATATTTATACCCGTTAAAAACAGCTCGTCAACGAGAGTTTTTATAGCAGTAATATTGAATCGGTTAAACCCATTAATATTACCTGTTTTTTTGTTCGTACTCAAGTCTAACCGAGAAAATTGGTATGAATTTTATTTAAGAAAAACGAGCCAAGCACCAGTCGGAATCGCATAGTGAAGGTTATAATACAATACAATGTCGCGACTTCGTATCGTGGAAATCTTCGACGTGCATATAGTAAAAATTCACACAATATGTTTTAGCGTGGTACGATGGCACATCACAAAAATTACTGGGACAATGGGTCCATCTATTTCTATCCATTAATAGCGCAGGATTGCATTGTCAGTTTTCACTACATCATTTATGGTGTACTTCGTAGATTTCGACGACGCGCGACGCGACGTCGCAACGTATCATTATGCGACGGGGTATAGTGTGTGTGCGTGTTTTGGACCTAAGACCGATTGTACGTATACGTTTTTATGCCGTAAAAAACTGCGATTGATTCGCCGTGTCTCTGTCTGTTGCTAGCGTTGTATGGATCACTGCGGACCCTAATCAATGTTAATAAATTGTTATGAAATGCTAAAAGTGCTTTAAAAAAGTTATTTACTAAGTTATTATACAGTACACAGTTTATTATATTAATGTTTTCTTAGGCCATATGCATAAAAGTCATGAAAGCTCATTGTTGTTGTTATTTTAAAGTTTAATTCTGAATAGTATAATTGTTATTTGCAGTTGGTATACATTCCCGTACTAGTGCGGGAATTTAAAGTAAAAGCACAATTGTAATATACTTACACTGCACTAATGAAAGTAAAAGTGTTATAGTTACCATGTGTATATTTAAATGTGTGTGTCCTGGATCTGGTATTTTGGAAAACTAATTATAAAAGTTTTTGGCGTAGGCCTTGCTCGGGGCGATAGAAACAAGCTAACTTATAATAACTGACTACGAATTTTCAAATTAAGTGTGATACAGATTTGATTACTTCTAGAAATACATAAAACCTTACTTTTTGAATTTTGTTAGGTACTAAGACACTAATTGCAAAACCATCATTTGATTTTGTTAGTTTATAATTTTAAAAACGTAACTACCGGTTACGGATTTATTTTGACTTATGTAGGTTTATTGAATTAATAGTTGTATTTTAGGGTAGTGGGTTTTTTATGTGACATCTGTTATGTGTATATTTGTATTTCCGTTTATTGAATTTAAAAGTTATTGTAATGTATCCGTTTGATTTAATAATAAGGATTTATGTTGTCACACCCGTTTGATTTAATAATAAGGATTTATGTTGTCACACCCGTTAGATTTACGTTAAAAAATTTTTACTACTGTTTGTTTTAGAGTAGGGATTTATTTTATATAAATAAATAAATAAAATAAAATATGTAATTTCTAAAACGGTTACTATTTAAAAACTAATTTACCAAGTCGATTAATTTGTTTTGAAAGCGTTATTTAGTAGAGATTTTTTTGAAAACCTAGCGCAATTAATGTTGCCATCGTAATGAAATTACTTATTCGTTACAAAAATATGAATGTCATCGGTTATTTAAAAAGTAAAAGCTAATAAGAAACGAGGTTATTATAAGAAATTCCACGTTGTTTTGTAACTTAACCTATTTTAGGAAATAAATATTTGCATTGTATTAACAACGTCTGAATATTATTTCCTCTATTAATTTACCAAGTCGATTAATTTGTTTTGAAAGCGTTATTGTTGTTAATGTTGCTATCGTAATGAAATTACTTATTCGTTACAAAAATATGAATGTCATCGGTTATTTAAAAAGTAAAAGCTATTAAGAAACGAGGTTATAATAAGAAATTCCACGTTATTTTGTAACTTAACCTATTTTACGAAATAAATATTTTGATTGTATTAACAATGTCTGATTATTATTTCCTTTATTTATATATTTACAAAATAATTCCTTTTTTAAATATTCCTTAGAAAAAACAATATAAAAAACATTTAAAAATATTAATAATAAATTGCATATAGGGCTTGATTCAGAAAGCGGTACTCCTGTACACGGCTCGTATTGTTAGGAGGTTCCTCTCTCTGGAGCTCTGACCGCCGGTAGGTTGGAGCCTGTTCCCGATACCGGCGGACCACTATTTTTTTATTTTTAAATGTTTTTTTATATTAGAATATTTAAAAATGTATTTATAAAGTGTAAAAATAAATAAAGAAAATAATAATTGCATATATTATATTTCTGATTATTATTTCCTTTATTTATTTCTATACAAATCTAATACATTTTTGAATATTCCTTAAAATAAAAACAATGTAAAAAACATATAAAAATATTAAAAATATATTATTATGATTATCAACAAATAATTTAAGAATGACTCACCTGTCACTATTTGGCCATTTGTAATCAACCATTAAGACTCAAACATTTTATGCACCTTAACTTAATAAGGTAACCATGGAACTTTTTTTTTTTAGAAGCCACGAATGTCCCACAGCTGGGAAAGGCGTCCGCCATATCTTTTCTGGTGCTCTTTTCGTGGGCCACCTCGAACTGGCCAGCGCAGTAAACCAGAAGTAAACCTAGTAATAAGTTTCCTAACTGACAACCTTATTTGATTTACAACCGGAAAAATCTAGAATAAATCACATTCCAGCCAATTGTAGGGCAGAATGGCGCTTACCACACGTGGCTTCGAACGAACCCTTATCTGATCGTAGGGGGAACCTCACGGATCCCCAAACTGGGTTAATGAAGGACTTTTTATGCGTTTTTTCGTATATAAAAGTTTTTTAGATGTAAGCAGGTTATATAGAAACGACAAATTTTAGTAGTCAACCGCAATGTTGTAGGTGTCTGAAATGTTTTTGGGGACTGGAACATGTTGAATGCACATATGGATATTTATCTAAACAAATAAATAAATTGAAATGTCTATTTGTAATTTCAATATAACAGATTTTTACTGAATGCACAAATGAAAGTATACGTACAGTGCATGTAACAATTTTTTTTTTTTTTAATTTTTTGTCTGTCTGGGCTGTTCCGGCTTTTACTGACAGATAAAAGTTAAAAGGAGTAACATAAGCTACTTGTATGAAAAAAAAAGGATTAGGGTTCCGTGCAAAAAAAATAAAACCATGAAATTGTTAACAAAGTCCAATTGAAATAGGGATGTCAGTTTTAGTTTTTTTTTTTTAAATATGTTTTTTTTTTTTCCAGGTAATTTTGAATTAACGAACACAAAGAACTGGCCTGAGATTTAAGCAATCAAAGTTACAATTTTAGCCATCAGTATATCAAGTTTTGAAAATATTTGGTTTGATTAAAATTATATTGTAGAAAAGCCCAAAAAAGACGAAGAGACATTATCGCAGGCAGTATAAATGAAATTAATGTTGTGTAAACAATTTTTAAACTTAAAAGTACAACGTAAACAATCAATGAGCAAGTTGGAATCGATCAAATTCTATAGAAGTTGCAACGTCAACCAACGTCAGACTACATATCTAAGTATTTGATTATAGAGCCTACGATAATTATAGTCGAAGAGCTATTCTTAGCTGCCTTTACGTTATCGAAAGGTATTTCAGTAGTCACAATGTCAGTTTCTTTGACACAATTTTAATACAATTCACGGCTAGAAACCAGGGGGATTGGCAGAAACTTTATATATAGAATAACAAATGCTTCATAAGCGAAGCAAAATCAGCCTTTTTGTTTCCACTGTTGGGGCCTTTGCTCTGTCTGAGAGAAGGAGTGCATCGTATCTCTTTAGTTTTTTTTTTTACTTTTGCCTTGTCTACTTTAAAACATAAAGAATGATATGTATATTCCAGTTTTAGGTGGCATGTATTTAGAACTGGAATATAAATCAAGTCAAATCAATAATAAATAATGAATGGTTCACTGCATGTTTGGGCCTAGATAAAACGCATAGACGAAATGCCTTGAAATGGCAATCACTTTCTTTCTACAATGTTTGTCGACAGGATTTACATTATCTTTTCGATAGCTGTCTCTTTGTCTAGTGCTTCATGATTTCTCATTGTATTTTCTTGCTCCGCGAGTAAAGAGCGCGAGAATTATGAGTAATCTACATAAAACTGTGGTCACATTGGTACTTTTCAGACGCCAAATACTACTGTGACTTTATTGCTCCTCGTGTAGTAGGTACCAAGAAAACGGGTCAATAAACCCTCAAGCCACGGCGACGTTTTGAAGCAATGCTCGAATATATCGCGACAGAATAAATGAAACTACTTAGTCTTGCCGACGACGCCAGGGATATTTCAAATGAGCAAAGCTGAACAGACCATTTCCTACTAAGAAAATGGTCTGCGACAACCGTATCGCGAGAACGCAAACGTCGAAATGATCGATGAAATGTAATTTGTCACAGCTTATCCCCTTCTCTAAACATGAGATTGAAGACAGGAATTTGTCGAGAAAACGTTTTATTTTTATTGATGGTAACACTGAAATTTTAATGGAATGCTTAATTTTGGAGGGAATTCAAATGTTTGCTATTAATATTTTTATAGGATTGGAGAGAGAATAAGATTCGTTTTTTAAATAAAATGCGACAGTTTTATAATTTAAAACTGAATTAAAGGACAATGCAATGCCCGTTTGACGACATAGTAATGGAAATGTCGTGAAATGAAAACAAATAGGTAACTGAAACACGAAATTCCTTGGCAATGGGGTTGCATACCTTCTAAATTTTGGCTCAAACATTCATACAATTCACGATAAGTAAACTTAGGCCGGAAGGCAAATATTGTATTCAAATTCTGTTGGGTCTGGTAGACTTTCTATGAGATTAACAAAAAAGTACTTACCATCAGGCACATACACGTTCAAAAAAAGGCAATCCTCCGAATATTCCCTTTTCTTCTTATCTTCCATTTGTGACTCCAGCAGCTTCATAAACAAATCGTCATGTTTCTTCAAAGGGTTCTGTACATCCTCCTTTTTAGGGTCACTTTGCATACAGTCCGGGGCATATATCGTCGCATTTTTCACTCCTTCCCACTGAGGCAAATCCGTATACTCAGGGGGCAGAAACCTTCTGAACTCAATTGGCGGCTGAGCATACGGTATCCCGACGTAGGCCGCTATTCTTTTCGTTCGGAATCTCGTAATATACATTCCCGAAATTGTCCCTTGATTTGCTAAAGTTATTTGGCGCGGTTCCCTTGCCGATAAAACTAATGTCATTTGCAGCAGCAACACTAATAAACGAATCATTTTTTTAAATTTTATTTGCACAACTTATTTTCGAAAAACTGGCAGCACACAATTTGAATTGCATTTCATTTAAAAAAAACGAATTGGCTGTTCGAATTCGTTAACGTGGACGGTCATTTCTATATTTGAGTTTTTTTTTTTAAATAATTGACGGTTATTTTGTCACGTTTTCTGTTTAGTTTCGTTTCGATTTTATTACTGGTGGTGTATAACCGGTATCGGTGGGTGTTCGTGCTCGAAGGTGGTGCGTTACTGTTTCTCGTGCAGACTTCGGCTCGTAAACAGTGGGGTTGTCCGTCGTTATAGCGACGAAGGAACTGCTATTGTGGACTTTGTTTGTTTTAGAATAGGCTTTCACAGTATTTGTTCTTGAATTGTTAGTTATAAGTGGGTCATTTTACCTTTGTAAAATTACAAATCTTGCATTCAAATGGCAGTATCTTCGTCTAATTAGCTACAGTTAGTTAGTAAAATATTAATGTAAGCAAACAAAATTCAATAATTTACTATAAAAGTATCTGAATGCAGAAATCTGCAGTTTAATTTTAATATCAACGACGACATTTCAATCAGTAGAGACCAAAGTCCAGCATATCGTGGTACCTTATGGCTCCACGTCTTTAAGACAAATAATTCTAACAATATAAACAACGAAGACTGACCGAACCTTCTAGAACCACAAATTTTCTTTCATTTCAGTCACTGCCAAGTCTAAATATTTCTTACACCGACAAATAACTAGCGGTAAGCTTGCGACGCGACGGATCGCGTGACGACCAACGGCAGGAGTCATTGCATTTGGCCACCGTCGGCTTGTTTTCGCCTCATCTCCCCCTATGTAGGTCATTGCGACTTAAATATTGATCGATATTAGTATTTGTGTTGTGTTTTATGATTTTTATGCATTGCTTTCTTGATTTTTATGCATTGCTTTCTTGGATCCAGTGTCACATCTTATTGTAAAGTGCAATGATAGTCAAAAACTTTTAGGTACATATGAACACGGAACGGATGTTGTGTAGATAGTTTTTCTCAAACTTCATTCCAAAATGTCCCCATGATTTTTATATTGACACAAGGCTTCTCTTTCAAGCCCTTTTGCATTTCTACAATAATATTCAACAGGAATAATTATTAGATTTTTGGTAGCATATGTTTATGTCAATCCAATACAAACGATAGGAAATTCAAAAATGTAGACATGCCTAAGTCAGTACTGCAGGGTACTGTTTTATTTTTACTTCTACATAAAAGTAAAAATAATACAAAAAGTCTTAGAATATGTGGTTTAAAAATGCATAGTTTCGAAGATATTGATGGTATTCTATAAGTGTATTAGTTTGTACCTATTTAGGTATAACAATTTATGTTAACAAAATGGTATTTTTCTTATTTATTTTTTTGTACTCCATTACAATGCTGTCCTATTTGATCCAAAGGTTGAATGGTAGAGAATGCCTTGTGGCATTAAGTGCGCCTATGTACTACTCTTGTACATGAAGTTTAAATAAATAAATATATAAAAATATTCATTTTCATTGAAACCAATCATTCATAGTTATAGCTAAGAAAATGCGTCGTTGTAATATTTCACGTAAGGGTGTTTTGCATTAATAATCGTGTCTTTTTCGAATTATTTTGTATGAAAAACAAAAAAAAAACTTAATTGAAAAATAATAATTCAAATGCCAGTTGATTTTTTCATAATTATGGTCTCATTCATACGGAGTTACATTCAGAGTTATAAAAAAAAAAACACCTTGTATATTACGATTTTTTATATTATGAAGGTAAAAAGAACCACCGTCGAACCCAATTTTAATTCTCGCCAAAAAAATTTAATGCTAGAGGTCAGAGACCTATGTTCTGGCTTAGGATAACCCGGGTGAATCAGAAGGATTACTGTGGTTTTAAACCAGGGTCTGTAAACCGTAATGATAATGCCTAGTTTAGAGATGTAAACTGGATAATACAAAGTGTAAACGGACTCTTCACGAAGCCGTCAACCAGGTATTCTGAACATCAAACTAAGTAACTCTACTCTACTAAAATGATTGCTGGGGAACAACGTTTTTTTTGGGGTGAAAATCACGTTTTACAATAGGACTCAATGTAACGCACTCAAAACATTGTGCTGATGGATGCAATGAATAGTAAACGGGTCATGAAGGAGTGTCAACTAAAGTTATAACATTAAAAACTTGAACTTGAAAAAAACTTGTGAAAATGTTGAGGCCGAAACCGAACCTTCGGCCCTCGTTCCACTTTCGGCCGAAACCGAAACTTATTTAAACAAATGTAATGGAAAATATTTTTTTTTTTTTTTTTTGGCAAATTTGGTCTAGCGTATTTTTACACATATACAGACATTTAAATCGTGTGTAACAATGGGCCTCATCAGAAGGCTGAAAGTCACCCAAAGGGCAATGGAGAGGGCTATGCTCGAAGTTTCCTAGCGTGATCAAATCAGAAATGAGGAGATCCGCAAGAGAACCAAGGTTACCGACGTAGCCCGAAGAATAGCCAAACTTAAGTGGCAGTGGGCAGGGCACATTGCTCGCAGAACGGATGGCCGATGGGGCCGAAAAGTTCTGGAGTGGCGACCGCGAACCGGAAGACGCTGCGTTGGAAGGCCTCCCACTAGGTGGACCGATGACCTCGTAAAGGTTGCAGGGATCCGCTGGATGCGAGCCGCACGGGACCGGTCAATGTGGCGACACTTGGGGGAGGCCTATGTCCAGCAGTGGACGTCTTTCGGCTGAAATGATGATGATGATGTAATAATTATAAAAAAAACAATAATTAAAATGCCTTTGTGCTTATTTATTTTATTAAGTTATAATTTGTTCTTTGCCTAAAATCCTCGTGCAAGCAATAGATTGACAAAAGTCTTATCGGATGAATGGTATAGCAGCGCCTAAAATAGTAACAAAACATATTTTATGTAAATATTAGATCAACAATTTAAAGCTGAGAACGGTAGCGTTCCCAGCAGGCCATCACGAGTAATGAACTCAACCGAAGTTAGCCGAACGACGCGCGGCAATTAACGAATACCGAGTTTTGGCGGCACTAACTGGCCGAAGCCGAAACTGTGGCCGAAACTGGCCGAAACCGTTCATTGTTTTTAGTTAAAGAAAAGATGTGTTTACGATATACAAAAACCAATCCGCCTAAGTTTATAATAGCAAGCGAAAATTATTCATTTGAAATTAAAAGCGTAAAAATTGCCAATCAATCATATTCATTAATTACTTTTGCGTCAACAAGCATTGATATATTTTTAGTGTGGCACTCAATTAAATGGTATTAATTTGTTTTTTTAATGAAAAATTGAAATTATGTTATTTTACGTTGTCTTTAAGGTGTTATTTTGGTTGAACATCGATGTATCGCAGGATAATTGGAAAAATTGTTTGTGGATTTTTCTATCACAAGAAAAGCCGATAATTGGTAACAATTTCTTCCAAATTAAAATTTTCAGAATGAGTAGATTTTTAATTAGATTTTTCCATAATTGCATTGAAATAGATGGTGAAAACGGGTTGGAGTCGTTCGTTGTTGCCTACTCTTTCTGAGCCCTTTGTAAGTATTAAAAAAGAAAATCTAGCGTTACCTTTTTGCACACGTAGATTGGTCCACTTTAAGGACTTAGTGCGGAAACCGAAATCCTAACATGGAACTTAAACTTTTTTTAAATTTCGATGTTAGGATTTATTTGATTGTTTCAAAATATTCCTATGAACTAGTATTACTAGTGTTTACATTTATTGTCGTATTGTCGTCGCCACCTTGTATATATTTTCCAAAAAAAAAAACAAACACGCACGCTTAAATTAAATTAAACAAGGCTAAAAATAAAATGGCCGGTGCATATAGAAAAAACAAACAAAAATAGAGTTTGAAACGTGTGATGCTATAGTGGTCCCATTTGCATCTAAACTCAAATTTGCATAGATCACTATCGTGCGAGTCCCACATGGCTGTAGGGTTGCCACACTGTCATGGTCGATTTATCGGACATTCCGTTTTCAGGTCACCCTGTATAATTAATAAAAAATAACGTAACAACACGCCTGCAATTCCCGAAGGCTTAGGCAGAGTTGTAACTAATAGTACACCCACATTTCGTCTGTTATGTTAAGTCCCATGTAAAAGAGGGCGAGCCTACAACTGGGCACAAATCCAACCTAGTGGCTACTTCTTAGAAGCTCCTAGTAAAAAATCCAATTACACTTTACAAAAGAAAATGTTTTTATTGCTTTTACTTGTTCTAGTTCACATCTCTTCTTTTAGCAGGACCTGTACCTGTAACAGAATAGCTCGCAGTCACCAAAATCGGCAGCAGGACTGACAGAACAGTCCATCATGAGAGACGTTCTGTAAAGAGAATCTTGTCTGTTGCCTTGTTTTGTTGTCTTGCCCGCGGTGCTTCACAGTCTTTTGTTTTTTTTATAATTCTAAGTAACACTCTGCCCCACTTCTCCCCCTCACGGCAAAATCGTTTCTAAATCAAGTGTGGCCAATCATCATCAGCCCAGCCTTTTCCCAACTATGTTGGGGTCGGCTTCTAGTCTCATCGGATGCAGCTGAATACCAGTATTTTAAATGGAGTGACTGCCTATTTGACCTCCACAACCCAGTAAGTACTGAGTAATACGATACCCCTTGGTAAGACTGGTTGTCATATGGCCACTGACTAGCTGTAACGATTATCAAAGATCTACAAATAAAAGCCGGGACCAATAGTTTAACGTGCTTTCCGAGGCACGGAGGAAACTCGTATGTAATGGGTGGTCACCCATCCACGTACCAACCTTGGCAAGCGCGACTTAACCTGAAGATTGAACCGAGCAGCTGTTATTATTTAGCTACGAGCTGTAAGTGTTGCCAATTAATTGTAAGTATTATGTAGCTACGCAGTTTTTTTCAGGTACCTACGCCACACAAAATGCTCTTTTATGAAAGACTAGCTGTTGCCCGCTAACTTCGTCCGCGTGAAATGTTATAACTTACAGTCTTCTTCAATAAATGGGCTATCCAACACTAAAAGAATTTTTCAAATCGAACCAGTAGTTCCTGAGATTAGCGCGTTCAACCAAACACACAAACTCTTGTATAATATTAGTAAAGATTCTTTGAACATTTTAAATATCAGAATGTCGTGTGTGTGTGTGTGTGATGTATAGGTGGAATAACGTAGTTCCATGGTTATATTCCATGATAAGTAACAAAACTGTATGGTGTACATCTACAATTTGACCCGTTGTTATTACATTACAATGCACCAAAATTTCAGTCCTAATCATAAAAGGAGAAAAGTATAACTACAGCAAATTCGGGTACTTATAACACTATTAGCTTAAATTATATTAGTACAACCACATGGAGTTAGGGTTGCCAAAATTTTTGAATAAATTGGACGTTCTACTTAATGATAACTGGTGAATTCCATGAGGAATAGACTAAAATATAGTTCTGTAAAACTATTTATGAGAGTCGCTAAGCTAAATGTGTTGCCTATCTTTAATTTACATTACTTCATTTCACGCAATCTAAATTTGTACGTATGCATTCCCTAACTTTTTCATCAACTGGCCCACAACATGGTCATCCTACTAACAACGCACGCCGCGGCGAGAAGGGCGTGCTTTCAATATTGTTCAATTTTACTGCGAACGGTCACGTGACCGTAGCCGTACGTTGAACAACATGGGTTCGCGACATTGTCCCTGCGATTATTTCAGTATTTTTATACGGGTATTATGCTGAAACATGAGAAAAATACGAATTGTTTAGCGAAACGTTTGTCCCTGCGAAGCGGATTGCAATCTCACATTTTCATTTAATATGGTTTGTGATTTTTTAAAGTAGGGTTGTAAAGGTCGCCGATATAAATGAAACCTCTTGACAATGCACGCATTGAAACCCTTTGTTGCCCTAGTTACTACCAGTTTTAATACCCGTTAATTTTGATAACCCTTCCTACTACTCCAGTATTAGGTTGTTAGAAGGGAAAAAATAAATAGCCCGTGTTACTACCGTTAGTACTTAAACAAAAAAAATAAAAAAATTGCGCTGATTTTCCCTTTTTTAGAAGTCAATTGTTTTATGTTCGAGTTACTAAGAAAAAAAAAATAGTTTAGAAACAAAATTTGTTTTTTTTTTGTGTAAGTACTAACGGTAGTAACACGGGCTATTTATTTTTTCCCTTCTTACAACCTAATACTGGAGTAGTAGGAAGGGTAATCAAAATTAACGGTATTACAACTGGTAGTAACATTGGTAGTAACTAGGGCAACAAAGGATTGAAACTACGTTCCGTTAATATGAAAACCATTTGGAAAAACCTTATAAGGTGCTATAGCCTATAATGGGCGCGAAAGGCACTGTAGACCATACTTGGGGACCTTCTTGTTACGGAGATATTGGGGTCAAAGTTCCAACTTTACTTTAAATACCTCTATGACCTTTGTACTAGGCAAAGCATTATTTTTAAATACAAGTTTTTAATGTTGTTACTTTAATTTAAATAACTCCACGACGCCCGTACTATTCAATGCATCTATAAGCACATTGTTTTCAGTGCCTAACATTGAGTCCTACTGTAAAACTTGTTTGTTTACCCCAAAAAAAAGTCCTTTACCAGCAATAATTTTTGCGTAGAGTTGCTTAGTTTGATGTACAGAATGCTTGGTTGCCGGTTACGTGAAGGGTCCATTTACACCCTATATACAACATTATTTTTAGTATATGCGAAACCTGAATATAGTTTGTTCAGAATAAGTAACTGAATCGATTCCAATAATTTTTAAACCATGTTATATTTTGTCCCAAAAATATTTTAAAAAAGGTAACAAGTTGGACACCGAACGACACTAAGTACCTATCGCTATCATTTAGGTACCTACTGCCAAATCATTACTATCAATGAGCTCAAGACGACGCTGGAAGCTCGCGCGCGGGAGCGCCGCGTGGTGACCACATTTTTATGGGGACCACCTCCTGGTGGACATTAGTTTTAGTATTTGCATGTCTAGTATTTTTATGTAAAGAATCTATCTACAAAATTTCAAATCTGTATCATGAAAAATCACAAAGTTATAAGCTTGTTCTGTTAGAAAACAGAACAAGCTTATAACTTTGTGATTTTTGTAGATAGATTCTTTACATAAAAATACTAGACATGCAAATACTAAAACTAATGTTGTATACCTACGCAACAAAACAAAATGAGTAAGGAGACTGATCTCTTCCAAATGCCGTGAACTGAAAGAGAACCTCCTAGTTTTGTCCTTCAAAGTACAGGTAATCAAATAACTGCAACCAATTACGTATATTCAGAATTTAAGTCATATACCCCGGAATTATATCGAACTAAAACCGCTTGGAAATTCTCCAATAACGATATAATTTGCTATACCATAGATAAAGAATCCGCAGAAGTGAAAGTCCCTCTCTAAATGCTCCTCAAATGCCAACGCATTTGAGGAGCATTTAGACCCAGACTGTTGAGTCTGGGAGCTTTTAAGAAGCATTCAACGTTACGAAGATGTATCTACCTTGAAAGATACATCATCAGTCATCATCATTGTTTCCGAATCACCTACTTTGGGTATAGGCCTCCCCTTTCTTCAGCCACTTCCCGTATCCATCCCTTTCTCACGTTCTTACTCACAGTACGAAAGATGAACGACGACGAAAGAATACGAAGTAAAACTTACTCTCAGGCCCTGTAAAACGAGTACCTACTCACTAAGCGAGCAAAAAAACTTATCAACTGTGTGCATATGCGGAATGTCATTGTCAATTTTGTGATGATCATTGACAAATTGACTTGGTTTTGTGCGAACACAGGCCGTAATGGACATCGTGAAGTAAGAATCTAGGTCTAATATTGTTTTATGGAGGTCATGGTACCAAATAAAGTACCTAATATTATTATAAGCTTGAAACAAAACATTCCTGCAATAAAATTGTTTTGTTAAACGTCATGGAAGGACCCCTGGTCTGTCAAGCATTCAATCTGCAAATGGCAAGCACTGGTACGTTTTCTAGTCCATTCATTGACATTTTCATCAGAAATTTTTGGAGCAGACGATACACGAGTTTCGTTTCCTTTTGATTTTCTTATTCTATGACAATACTCTTGCCTGCAATCATACAGCTCGCAAAACACCCCTATTATTATCACCGATTACGTTGCCGTTTTACACAAAACTACTTCGGCTATGGCAGAAATGACCTTGTGTTCTGACAGCCTGAGTATTATATTAGTATTGATTAAAATATTTTAAGGGTTGGCAATTCCACGCGATAGCGTATCGTAGGAAAGTTGAAAGTAATAGCCCCGTATTACGATTCGGTTTAGGGAAAAGACCGCACGTCCTTGAAGGTTTGAAGTACCTTAATTATCATGGATTAGGTAGTTTTTGAGCAGCTTATTTTCAAAATGGACTGCGACAGTTCAGTTGATTGATTGAAGAGGTTTTTGTCGTTCGGAAACGGAAATGATTCGAACGTTTTCAAGGTTCGCTGTTTGCCAAGGTTAAATATTACTGCTCGATGTAAATATGCGATAGGTCACTTATGGAAGGTGTGGTACCTAATGGAAAAACCCTCCTTCAAAGCCTTTCAGGAACTTTTCTCCCACCCCATCTCGAACTAGCCCGCATGGTACGCATTCAAGTCATTTCGCCATCTTTTTCTGGGCTGGCCTCGACGGCATTTTGGATCTTCAGGAATCCGTTGCAGCAAAACTCACCACCTCCAGTAGTCCAGTATCTTGGCCACCAGCCACCGTGTTTTTAAACGATGCGCCAGATGACTCGCTTAAGTCCATATTTTGAGCCTGACAGAATTCAGGACAGGACCTCATACTCAGCAGTCGCGCTTGCGACCAGTAGACCAAGGAGGCAGGGTGAAATGAGGGGGTACACAGCTGCCTAACCCATCGGAGATTACAGTCGTGGTATTATATTACGGCTCCGTTGCAGGAGACCTATTATTACAAATGCGAAAGGCTTTTACAAAGACCGATTGCTTTATAAACGTTGCTACGTAACGGATTTTTGCAAACGCAATTTAAGCAAATCAAGCAGCATTTACATTGAGACGGGTCTTCTATCGCAGTTCCTTCGGCGTATTTCTACATCATGCAAAATCTGACCTTCGTTTTGGGGCAGCGAGTGACCGCTAGTTACCAACGATAGGAATGGTTCAAGGGTAAATTTTGTTATTCATGAGTCCATTGGAAGTTTATCTGATTGCCTGAAACGTATAGTTTAAGTCGAACGCTCGTAACAACGGCCTTTGGTGGAAAAATTTACGGAGTGGCGGCCATAGGAATTTATTACACGTTGTTCTTTCTGCGGAACTGCGAACTTTAATTGTGATATTATACAACATTATTTTTAGTATATGCGAAACCTGAATATAGTTTGTTCAGAATAAGTAACTGAATCGATTCCAATAATTTTTAAAGCATGTTATATTTTCTCCCAAAAATATTTAAAAAAGGCTACAAGTTGGACACCGAGCGACACTAAGTACCTATTGCAATTATTTAGATACCTTCTGCCGAATTATTATTATCAATGAGCTCAAGACGTCGCTGGAGGGGCGCGCCGCGTGGTGACGACTTTTTTGTGCGGACAACCAGGTAACAAAACAAGCTTATAACTTTGTGATTTTTCATGATACAGTTTTGAAATTTTGTACATAGATTCTTAACATAAAATACTAGACACGTGTTTCAGGTTTCGCATATACTAAATCTAACCTCTCATGTGTCCCACTGCTGGGCAAAGGCGACCCCTTTATCCTTCCAAACCTCTCTATCTTGTGCTATATCTAACCATGTTCGCCCCTCAAACAAGATCAGATCGTCACACCACCTTCGCCGCGGTCTACCTCCCATGACAAAATTGCTTTAGAAATTTTATCAGTCCATGAATTAGTCAATAACACTAAAATATATATAAACCTAGAAATGAATGAGAGAAATGAAACCTAGAAATGAAGTGAATCATGGGATGCCATGCAGGTAAAAGAGAAGTATGGGAGGAGAAGACTTGCTGCATCGACCCCAACTAAATGGGATGGGATGAGGACAGGGACTGCCTAACCTCATCCCAAAAAAAATTGACACCATCATTGGATGATGTCATTTTTTTTAAGTTTCACCTCTTGGAAGGCATTTTTTTACTTTTATGCCCATCGCCTTAGCGGTTTATAAGGTCTATCTTTTCATACACCAAATATTTTAAGGGTAACTTGTATAAGTCGTAAAGTCGCCAAAGCAACAAAAAAAAAAAATAACTGTGTATTTTTTTTTTTACGAAATTATTATAATTCTAAAAATTTTTGACACTTCTTGCATAAAACCTTTACTCCCATATTCTAACAATGACAGTAGGTAAATACGATGTAGTAAACTAGCGTAATGGATGTTCAAAAATAAGGAGCTAGTATTTATTTTGTGGGTCAAGTAATTTTAAATTATTATTTTTATAAAAATATACTCAGATGAAAACAAAAATTCCTTGAAATGGCTTCGTTATAGCCGTTAGATGATTCCCTGAAAATATTTCGTGTATGAATGGTTAGACCTTATATAATTAAGAACTGTTACTATATTATTACATCGGCTGTCTTGTTGTGTATTAAGAAACTCTGAAAGTTTGCATGTTCATTAATACCGCAGACCGTGTTTTATTAACAGGCTTGGAGCCAGCAAAAAGAGAATAAGATTATATTTAGCAGGTTAAGCAAAACAGCTTTACGGTAAATTTCCCAAATATTCCTCTAGTTTTTTGAGTCATTCAACAATAAACGAATAACTCCGGTAGACCCGAAACCTTTTCAGCCCGTCAAAAATTCATTTCACTGTTTTTCAGCGTTTTGAATAAAAATAAAATGTACCAAATAAAAGATTATCTGTGATCACGCAATGCGAACACGCACAGAGCCGACTTATATACTGCGTACGTATAATACATGCTAATTATTAGAGTTCCGTGGCAAAAACAAAATCCTTATAATTTCGTCATGACCGTCTGCTCGGATGCCACACAGTTATTTTGTGTGCATCGTTTTAAACAATGATGATCCTGACACTCACGAATATCGTAATTATGGGTACCCCATACATGTAACCGAGGATAAAAATAAAATTTAATGCACATCAGCGTTTGGGATATTCTGTGATCCCATATAAAGATTATGGTGTTTGATTGAGGAGCTCGAGGCTAAATAACAGCCGCTCGGGTCGATCTTTAGGTTAAGCCGTGCTTGCCTAGGTTGGTCTGTGGATGGGTGACCGCCCATTACATACCGATTTTCCTCCGTGCCTCGGAAAGCACGTTAAGCCGTTGGTCCCGGCTGTCATTTGTAGATCTTTGACAGTCGTTAGGTAGTCAGTGGCCCAAAAAGTCTGACAACCAGTCTTACCAAGGGGTATCGTATTACCCAGTACTAACTGGGTTGTGAAGGTCAGATAGGGAGTCGCTCCATGTAAAATAGTGGTATTCTGCTGCATCCGGTTAGACTGGAAGCCGACCCCAATATAGTTGGGAAAAGGCTAGGCAGATGATGATATAAAGATTATGGTGTTATTAGGTGACTGCTATTTAAGCCTAGTCCAAGGCCAGTTCTTCAAGACGTAGGTACTATGAAAATCAAAAAATTTTAGCGCAAATATTCATCCGAACTACGAAACCCTTCACTGTGCTTTGTCCGACTCGCACTTAGCCGGTTTTATAGTTTACAGTTGGTACTTGGTTTTCATTAGGGTAATGAACTTTTAACCTTTATTTGTTTGGTATTTAACCAAATATTTTAACGTTGAATTGGGAAAACAAAGCTGCTTTGAGGAAAAATAAAGGTACATATATGTATATAAATCCAGACTCGGTGGCATCATCATCATCATCATTTCAGCCGAAAGACCTCGACTGCTGGACATAGACCTCCCCCAAGTGTCGCCACATTGACCGGTCCCATGTGACTACCATCCAGCGGGTCCCTACAACCTTCACCAGGTTATCGAGCCACGGTAGTGAGAGGCCTTCCAACGCAACGTCTTCCGGTTCGCGGTCGCTACTCCAGAACTTTTCGGCCTCATCGGCCATCCGTTCTGCGAGCAATGTGCCCTGCCAACTGCCACTTAAGTTTGGCACTAGTTTTGCACTCGGTGGCGACTACTGAGAAATTCCTAATAGCAAAACCCAATTAAAATTCCCTATTCTAAATGCGTCACAAAGGCCAATTTCATGTAACTCTCAAAGCACATACTTAAGCTATTAATACATCAAGTAGGTGCTCGTGTAATTAAGCAACTAGGCAGCCTTAGTTCTCAAGTTGTTGGTAGTTACTTGATAGTGTATACTTGAGTAGGTTCCTTGTAAGTACTAAAGTTATTGTTTCTTAGTAAGTTGTGGAGTCAGAAATAGAAACTTAGTTTCTATTCATACCCTGCTATTTACACAGTCTAATTTAGGCAGAAATGAAAGCTCTTACATTTGTGTTTTGCTAACTTCAGTGCAAAGTTAATGAAATCGATCAGTATTTTAGCAAAAACTGTTTTAAGCTTTCACGGTTTACAACTAAACTTATACTGTCACTTACGGGATATCTTCCGTGATTGAGTCGTCGTCGTTTTTTTGTGTCGAGTTCTAGTGCGCGTATCAAAAGACAAAGAAAGAGGGTAGATAGATTTTCTGTTCTTAACAATTTATTTTCCATCCACCCGCATTCTCCAATCAACCCGTGATCATGGCGCTTGCAACAGCGCCGAAATATCGGGAGCTCAAAATAATGAACAATCACGGAAGATATCCCGTAAGTGACAGTATAAGTTTAGTATTTTAGCAGTTCTTCAAAAGATTATTTTGGGGCTAGTTTTAAGTGTTGAAACACATTCTACATTGTTTACACGTACAACTATAGTCAGGCTATACAAGGTGTATTTTTCCCTGTATTACATATTTTATTACATACTATTTTACCCTGTATACAGGGTGTAAGCATACCCTTCACATAGCCGTCACACAAGCATTCTGTACATTAAACTAAGTAACTTTACGCAAAAATTGCTGGAAATCGACTTTTTTTTGGGGTGAAAAATCACGTTTTACGGTAGGACTCTATGGAAAGCACTCAAAGCATTGTGCTGCTGGATGGATTGAATAGTACGGGGGTCGTGGAGGTGCGTAAAGTAAAAATATAACATTAAAAACATGTAATTAAAAAAAAAACTTGTGAAAAAGTTGGAACTTTGACCCCCAATATCTCCGTAACTAGAAGGTTCCCGGGTATGATCTAGAACAAAAAAATGATCACAAAATTGGGGAGAACAACTGCCTTTCGGCTATGTTAAGGGTCTATTTACATCCTGTATAAATTAGGTATTAGACATTATTTATCATTTATACGTCACCTAGTAGTACTTACAAAATTTGTAACATAAAGTGTGAAACGTAATTTACAAATTTCACAGTTCTTAAAGCTCTTTAAATAATCTGGCCCAATTTTGCCTTGTAAACATCATTATTAGTTATCTTCTTACAAACCAACCTTTTTACTCCGCCGGAAGTAATTTACGCTACCTAGAACCTTAATAAAGACGCAAAAAGGTCTATTCTATGGTTTACTTTTAAAATGGCTTAATTTACTCCTTTTGCCTGCGAACTTCTTCTCATTTTGAAGCTAATACAGCGATGTTATCCGTTTACGGAATAAAATTAGAATTTTACTTCTATCTGTGGTTAAGCATAAAATTAGGTCCTTTATCATCTTGAGCTAAAACTAAAACGTCTTTCCTTTCAGACGATTGTCTTTATAAGAGTTTCTATAAATATTTACAAATATACTTACTATACTTTTTTTGCTGTACCATGGTGCGGGTGACACAACAGGATGTAAGGGACAGCCCTCCACAAACTGACGGGGTGAATTCAGTATATCATACTAAGATGGCCGGTACAAGTAATTATTTCAGGACTCCAATAAAGGATGACGGGCAGAAATGTATGGAATTTGGTACCCGCTCCAATAGAAACATGATTGAAAAAAAAAAAAATGAATCCATCATGCCCCTCTCTATTTTTCATCATCGTTGCGCTTTGATGAATAAACATATAATATTTTTAATTTGAGTTTGTGAGCGCACATAATGGTTGAGCTTTGAGGAATAATTTAGTTGCGGTTAGTTGGTTGCGCTTAAAAATAGTTGCGCTTTGAGGTATACCCCACAAAGAGGCAAAGACGACTCATCGACAACTTGCCAGATTTCTCTTCACCTGTGACCCGGATGCGGGTAGCGCAAATATTTGTTTGACCTTCTCAGGTATTTGTTCCGAATTCGAAACTTCGGATGTATGATTAACGTTACTCATGATTCAAGGAATTTAACCACAAAGCACTGTAAGCAAAGGTTATTAGACAAAGGAGTTTCAAAAGGTCAAAACCAAATTGCACTGGGCTTACGTGGTGGATTATGACCCATTTATACAGGGTGTAAACAGACCCTTCACATAGCCGTCAACCAAGCATTCTGTACATCTAAGTAACTTTACGCAAAAATTATTGCTGGGAATCGACTTTTTTTTTAGGGGTGAAAAATCACGTGATACGGTAGGACTCGATGGAAAGCACTCAAAGCATTGAGCTGATGGATGGATTGAATAGTACGGGGGTCGTGGAGGTGTGTAAAGTAAAAATCTTACATTAAAAACATGTATTTAAAAAAAAACTTGTGAAAATGTTGGAACTTTGACGGTTCCCAGGTATGGTGTAGAACAAAAAAATTATATGTTAAGGGTCTATTTACACCCTTTATACAGAGAGGAGGCCTGTGTCCCAGTAGTGGGAACACTATCATTGTTATGCTAATGATATTATGTTTTGCGCTCTTTATAATCTTTTGAGTGTGTCATGCTGATTTTGTCCAAATCCAGATTCCAGGTTTGTCGCTATTATCACTTGTAGCCCTGCTACACACATTGCTGAGGCATCATCCCTTTTGTGCCATGCTTCCTAGGTCTCAGCGAATCACAAGCGGACTGCAAACAACGGATACTTCTTCTTCTTCGTATCGCTGGCACGAATTTTTTTATATTCTGTGAGCCCAGAACTTCACCACTTCCATCGCGTCGTCGGCAGCAGCGCAAAGGTCACTTTGGTTGCAAGCTTTTGGCCTAAGAGGGCAGGATAGGAGAGTAAAATTGCCTAACATGCTAACACTAGCAATGCCTTTCATTTTTTCAATTCAGCAACATTCGTTGCGCTATTGAATATATCGGATCCGGTCATTAGTACGGACATAAAATGAATTGGAAAGCGCGCGAGTGTGCAGTGGTGACATCATGCGACCTACTTAGAAGTCATAACACAGCGTGCTTCTACAGAGCCCTGATGTCTAACTCGAGGCGAGGGCGACAGTCAATGTCTGATCGCGGCGGAGTTGAGACGTCTTGGAACTTGTATCCGATTCATTGTGCCCCGTGTTATTAAGTTGTAATCTCAAGTAATTCGTTAATTTGCTAGAAACAGTGTATCGCGCCCAGTGTGTTTTCATAGCACAAAACCCACATGATGTACAAGCCTAACGGAGTAAATCCTGACATATTCGATGAATTTTTCAAACTTAAGTAGCAACGGATTAGAAGAATCCTTAGTATTGTGTTTTCAAAAAGTGTGTCTGTAAACAAAGCATCAAGAAAACCTTAACTCCCTACCTTTAAGGATAACAAAATTTAAGTAAATTATATTCAGTTCAGTCAGGAAAGTAATTTAAAAGCAGCTCTGGGAAACATTATTCTCACTTTAGCCCTTTCATATTTATGCTTAGGCGTTTTATGGTTATTTATCCGGTCAGGATCAAGATTAACGTGTTTTCACGCCAAAGAATAATAAAAAGGGAAACGATTACGTAAATAGGAAGCTTCTTTTTCTTTTTCAATGTTGTTCTATTAACAGGTAAAACCAAGACGAAACAGGACGTCACGAAAGAGTTTTAATAGCGTTCATTCAAAAAGTTGGCAACGTCGCAAATAGCTGTCAAATATTTACCTGTTTTAATTAATTTAGACCAGACTGGGACTGAGAGTGTTTTAGTGAACTAGAATATTAAAAACGAATTACAATTAAAATACTACATTTGATACCGTTACCGTTTTAGTTGTAAAAAAGACATTTGGAAACTCCACCAGCACTTTGAAGGATCTGTCTGAAGCCACTACTACTGCCGCCGATATGGCTGAGTTCTGGTCTGGTCTGAGAATCATCGACATGATAAAGAATTAACGACTTAACGTGCTTTCCTGCACACAGAGGGCCTTGACATGACAGACAGGTAAAAGTAAAAATAAAAAGTACTTCGGTAACCCAGGTACGCTCCGCGAGATTGTCAGCAACATCAAGGCACTGCTGGCCTTTTTCGGGGAGCTGGGGGGATCGAATAAACCCACCCTGCACGCAAAATACGCTCTTTGGAGATGGAGTTGCGGACACCAGCCCGTTATACAATACAATACAATAGGGTAAGAGTGGTTTACCTACCAATTTACACGTGCAGCTGTGTGTTTTCAACCAGAAGTCTCTAAAAATATAATATTCTATGTGCAACATCATTCTCTTGCTCGTATCCCAATTCATTTGGGGTCGTCGCAGATGTCTTCTTCTTTCATACTTCTCTATAACTCGTCATCTCATCAGACGCCAGTAGCGAAGGGTCATTTTTTGTAAGAGGTAAGCCGGAGTACATATATTTAATGTGATTATATTATTTGTCTATGGAACACTGACTGTTCTATTTTTCAAAGGGAAGCCGGTAGGAATCAAGTTCTATGGAACCTTCGCCACTGTCAGACACCTCCCTTCTTGCCATATCATCCTTTACACAATCCATCCATCATTTCTTTGGTCTTCCTCTACTCTTATACTCGTCCACATTCATACTCAAAACTTTCCAAACGACATTTTTCTCATTCCTCTGCATAACAAGCCCATACCACGACAACCGATTACCACACAACTTTTTTGTCATATAAAGAATGTAAATAGACCCTTAACATAGCCGAAAGGCACTTGTTCTCCCCGTCTTTGCGCTATTTTTTTTTGTTCTACACCCTACCTGGGAACCTTCTAGTAAGGGAGATATTGGGGGTCAAAGTTCTAACGTTGTCACTAGTTTTTTTTTTAAATACATGTTTTTAATGCAAGATTTTTACACACCTCCATAACGCCCGTACTATTCAATCCATCCATCAGCACAAAGCTTTGAGTGCTTTCCATCGAGTCCTACCTTAAAACGTGATTTTTCACCCAAAAAAAAAAAACGATGATTCCCAAAAATAATTTTTGCGTAAAGTTACTTAGTTCGATGTACAGAATGCTTGGTTGACGGCTATGTGAAGGGTCTGTTTACACCCTGTAATAATCCATGTTATTGGTAAAATATTATTTTTCAAATGAGAAATTGGTCCCTGTTTTCTGTCCACAAAAAACATGTTAGAGACACATCAAACATAAAAGAAAACATTTCCTTTAAACAGTTTCCGCAAGATCTATTCAAAGGAAATAGAAAATAGATATTGTTGGCGTGTCTATGAAAAACCGTTTACGTGGACATTAGGGCTGAACTTCCTGAGCTGAACGAATCAAATGATTCAAATAAATTGAATCCTAGGGATAAAGCCGCCATCTTGTCGGCTTGGACAAAGGCATTGATATTAATGGGTTTTCTCCTTTTATTAAAAAGCATTCTGTTACTTTTATTACTTTCATCTTTTATCTAATTTCTCGTAGCTATAGAAAAACCGGCCAAGTGTGAGTAGTACTCACACGCACACAGGGTTCCGTAGCACCTAACAATATAATAAAAATATTTTGAAGGCTCATTCATATGTTGTATTATTACATTTAACAGCAAAACTAAATTTGATTTTCATAGTATGTTAATGAAAAACAAAGTTACTGCTGCAGTTTCATGAAAAAGTCCCATATCTCAAAAACTAAACATCAAATCTTATTCAAACCAAGTTTCTTTGATAGTATTTTTAACGTTCTACAATCTTATATTTTTACAGAATTTTCCTCCTCTTACTTTAGAAATTAGAGGGGACACACACACATTTTACCACTTTGGAAGAGTCTATCTTTGAAACGATTGATTTTAAGAAAAAATGGTTTTAGGAACCTCAATTTAATTTTTAAAGACCTATCTATACATGCATGCGATATATATACATGCATACTATCTATGCATGCACGTATACGTATGATGAAAATGTTTCAGTTCCATGTAATGAGGAGGTTCCTTTTTTTTTTTTTTTTTTTTTTTTTTTGACGTGACAACTTCTTATAATTCGATGGAGCCGGCTGCACGCACGAAAAAACATGACGTATGAGGCGTTACCTCGCTCTGAGGCGTTCCATAAAACAATTGCTCAACGCACATTCATTTTTTGAAAAATGCAACCATTCCATCTGTATTTTCTTATGACGTTGTCACGTTCAACTATCGTCAGTAAACCGACTTTATTTTTATAAAACCTATACGTTCGGGGTGTCTATAGAAAGATTCTTGAAGACACATTCGAAGGATATGACATGGTTAAGGAAGTTAAAGGAAAGTTCTAGACGCACCCGCCGCTAAGAACCTCATAGGAATACTATTAATACTAATAACGGGATATTTACCATGTTTACTGTTTTCTATGAGTTCCCGATATTTCGGCGCTGTTGCAAGCACCATGATCACGAATAAACTGAAGTTATTGCGGGTGGGATTAATAGTAATGTTAGTGACCATGATAGTTTAAAATCTTCTATCTCATAGGAATGTTTACATGATTGTCTATTAGCTTTTTCTACTCATAATATAACATTTTCCATACAGCAAACATGTTGTGTTAGTCAGCGATATTCTGTCTAGACATCTGAACAAACAGATATTCTTCAATAATAGTAGATACTAAACGATTGAAGTTTATCCAAGCGTAAACTCGCGCGCCTCAAAGAGATGTCAGCACACAGGAAGGGGTCCGCAAGCGCCGATGCCTGCCGGAGTTGCGGGACTGTTCGAAAGAGATACCGCGGCCCTGGAACACACAGGGCAAAGAAGGAACATGGATGGGTTTTAGTCAGTAAAAGTCTGACACTCCCTTCCACTCCACCCAAAGCGGAAGGAGTCATTTGATGATTTCCAATCCGAAAAGTAAATAAAAAATAAAGCGTAAATACTCATCCTTTTTTGAAAGTTTAAATTCTTTATAGAGGTTTCCTTTTGTCTGGACACTGAAAACAACACTTGCATGACACGTATCATTAAAATAACACTACAACCAACTTAACTGTGCAGGCGGGAAAACACAGAACTAAAATAAAATGTACCAAGTTTGACATACCGATGCAATTTTTCGCGACAAGCAGCGCCACCGTGAACTGCACACCTAAAGTGGTCATACTTTACATGGAGTAGAAAGTATTGTAGGTCCACTTCTGTCTAACCGTTCACGGGGAAAAGGCGTGATGTTAAATATTTCTATTTTATTTTTGGCCCGTTTAAACTTTCTTTCAATATTATTTTGTTATTGGTTTAGTAGCTTAAACGACTAGTAGTGACCTCTGTTAAAGAGTAAAGTAACTAAACAGTTTCGTTTGAAGGAAACGAGATGGCACTAGCATGCTTGTTTATTCAAACTATGTCTGCGTTGAATAATACCCAGTTAGAGGTACACATAACATGATGCCTGTTTAATAGAACCCAGGGCCTCATGCTCAGCGAAAAATTAATTATATCAATTTATCTGTAAATTGGTTAACATACATAAGTTTCAAAACTAGATGAAGTCGAAAACAAACTTAGAAATTGAAAAAATGTATGTGTGTCTCACACACACATACGGGAGTATGTGTGTGGGAGTATGTGTGTCTCACAAACACATACGGGAGTATGTGTGTGTGAGTCAATTCCAACCATATATTTGTTCCTAGTTGAAATACTGTAGGGTTGATCTAATATGTCTACTACGACACAGGTGTCCTCCAATCGTTTTGTACACCATAAAAACTCTACGCAAAAATTATTGCTGGGAGACGACATTTTTTTTAGGGATGAAAAATCACGTTTTACGGTAGGACTCGATGTGGCGCTCTCAAAACATTGTGCCGATGGATGCATTGAATAGTACCCGTTATGGATGTATTTAAAGTACAGTAATAACGTTAAAAAAATGTGTTTAAAAATTTTGTGAAAAAGTTGGAACTTTGACCGCTAATATAACTAGAAGATTCCCACGCATGGTCTAGCTAGACTCTTGAACAAAAAAATATCGCAATGACGGGGAGAACAAGTGCCTTTCGGCGTCGTTAAGGGAACTTTGGAACTGGAACTTCTTAGGAATTGGAACTCTGCCTTTGGTAGACAACATAATTATGAACTTAAATCAATCAAAAATAAAAACAACAGAATTTAAAATTCTAACAGAAAATTAAATTTATAATTTCTATGGCCGGACGGCGGGTGCGAGCAACTGCGTGTATAGTCAATGCGAGCGACTCAGCTGTCCATGAAACGCCATAGACATTGCCGATGCTTCCTGGGTTTGCCCAAATAGTCGGCATTTTTGCTATCCACTCGTCGGGTAATCGGCCAAAGTCATATTCGGCCCATCACTAATATCGATGCAAAAGTGAGGATTTGTCAAAAAACCAGCGTAAATACTTGTATGAATCAAAAATATACGTCATTGGAATTTCACAATCCTACATTTTCTGAAAGCTTTGTTTTTTACCACGTTATTTCGAAATATATCCTGGAAAGGCCAATTATTTATTATACTCAGGACTTCAATCGAAATGGTAACATGGAGTCAAAAGCATAATAAATTGAAATTCTAAATATGTAATAACGAGAACACATTTCGATTTCACTCTTCAAGAGAAAAAAAATGGAAAAATATTGTTAAGAGCAGAAGCTTTAATACAAAAATTGGAAAATAATTATGTCTATTTTTTCGCAGTAATTTTCCGTCTTTGCTTATTTTTTGCATTATAATTTTCAATATACTTCGATTCAAGACCCAAATCGCAGACGTTTGCAACACAGCCGTCAATTTAAAATGGAACTGGGCAGGCCACATCTGCAGGTTGGGCATCAAAATTGGGCCAATTTGGCAACAGATTGGGTTCCGAAGAACAGAACCCGGCGACGCGGTAGGCCCAGAAGGAGATGGCGTGACGAGCTGGACTCTCGTCAAAAGGATTGGGCCAAATAGCCAAACACAGAGATAAATGGAAAGAGGGAAGGGAGGCCTTTGCCCGGCAGTGGGACACACAAGGCTCACAAAAAAAATTATTCAATGCATTTTTTTTAGTTCGGGAGTGGAATGGAATATTATTATTTCCTTTATTTCTTTTTTTTAAATATTTTTAAATATTTCTATACAAATATATAAAAAATAAAAAAACATTTAAATATATAAAAATAGTAGCCCACCGGCATCGGGAACAGGGTCCGATCTACCAGTGGTCAGGGCTCTTGAGAGAGGAACCTCCTAACGATACGCGTCGTGTCCAGAAGTACTGCTTTCTGAATCAAGCCCTTGATCCAGCTGCCAAGCGAGAGCCTCTTCAGATGTTGCTCGAGGCTATTGGCTATTAAGGAAATAATATTATTATTTATTTATTTATTATTGATGAAGTTTCTCAAGACCTTCAACTCATAACCATAGAATATGAGCTAACGTAAACAGAACCTAGGGTCTACGTAAGTAGACCGTACCTTTATACATTTCAATCAATCAACACACACACATACCCATCACACACACACACACATACCCATCACAACACATATCCATCACACACACACACACACACACACACACACACATATCCATCACACACACTCACACACACTCACCGACAACCACACTCATCACATTTTTTCAATTTGTGATGTCAGTTTTTTCCGTCAGGAATTTCTCAGTAGCAGCCACGGAATCCGGATTTGTGCCCGGTTGGTGGCAATAGGTTCGCCCTCTACTACAAGGGACTTTAACATAACTGGCGAAATGTGGGTGTACTAATGGGTAGACCTCTGCCTAACCCTTCGGGGATTACAGGCGTGATGTTATGTTATGTGATGTAATCTTATAAAATAAACTGAATTTTGAGTAGATCTAATTTTCTTAACACTTCTAATAATTACTTTAAAGTTTTCATATTTAATTTTTTCGAGTTCGGCTGACATTGACTTAAAACATTTTAATCATTTAATCATCATCTGCCTAACCTTTTCCCAACTATGTTAGGGTCGGATGCAGCTAAATACCAGTATTTTACATGGAGCGACTGCCTGTCTGACCTCCACAACCCAGTTAGTAACTACGTAATCCGAAACCCCTTGGTAAGACTGGTTGTCAGACTTTTTACTACCTACCTGTAACGACTGTCAAAGATCTACAAATGACAGCCGGGACCAACGGCTTAAAGTGCTTTCCGAGGCACGGAGGAAACTCGGTATGTAATGGGTGGTCACCCACCCACAGACTAACCTAGACAAGCACGGCTTAACCTAAAGATCGATCCGAGCGGCTGTTATTATTAACCACGAGATCCTCCAAGGTTGCAGGGATCCGCTGGATGCAAGTCGCACGGGACCGGTCAATGTGGCAACACTTGGGGGAGGCCTATGTCCAGAAGTGGACGTCTTCCAGCTGAAATGATGATGATGATGATGATGATGTCCAAAACACAATTATTTAATGTGAGAGAAAATGCGTGACTATTCGAAACAGACAGTCTCTTATAACTCTGTTTGAAACAGGCAAAAGTTATAACACTTTACCCTGTTATAAGCGCAAGGAACGGTGTTAAAGTTAAATATACTTGGTGTGACTAAATGTACACGAAAAGAGCTAATTTTTCATCGGCGTCTGTCGTACTGTAAGCGAGAATGATCTTTATTTTCCAAGAATGACTAAGCTTATAATAGAATTTTCCTTTGTCAGAAAAATAATTTGCTAAGAATGTTTTTTGGCTAAAGAAAATAGTTCGGAAGATCAAAGTCTATGTAAAGCGAGAATTTATTAAGCTGCCAATCAAAATGTCAGCTTACCCATTTTGTTTTTTGTCACAATGACAAGTCTGGAATAAGTTAGAAGATTGGCTCTGAATAAAGTGTAAAAGCGTTTTCACACTGACGATTTACCAACGTGTTTCCAGCGAGGCGATTTCCTTGCGGGCTTTTCGCGGGTGAAGAAGTGAGCTGGTCACAACTACTTGACGAATTCTCCACGATTTTACTGACTACCTCGTTGCGCAAGCGCCACTGCTTCGCATGAGGTCCTGGGTTCGATTCCCAGGTTGGGTAAAGTAGTATTGGGTTTTTCCATCAGGAATTTCTCAGTAGCAGTCACGGAGCCTGGATTTGTGCCCGGTTGATGGCAATAGACTCGCCCCCTATTGCATGAGACTTGAACATAACTGGTGAAATGTTGGTGTACTAATGGGTACACCTCTGCCTAACCCTTCGGGGATTACAGGCGTGATGCTGTGTGTTGTAGTGTACACTCGCTTGTCTCGCTCACAAAACAAACGCGGCAAAAACGTTGCGCATACATGGCGTACATTCTACTCACACGCAACGAAATAACTATTTGAAGAAACACTATTAGCTAAGAAATTTTAATTATTTAAGGGTAGGTAATTAAATGAAACAATGTATTCCGAAAAAATAAAGCAATATGCATTGGGTAGTATTTAAAGGAGCGAAAATAAATTCAAATTAAAGTTAACAAAAATATTGAAAATGGGCTACTGCAGTGGCGTGCCGCTAGGTCAGAATGGAGGCAAGCCCAGTTAGTCAGCTACCGATGTGTTGGGAAATAATTTTATAAATTATAGTTTTTCAATTAATTTCTAGTCTCGATATCATAATACGCTTGCATAATTGACAAAGGCGCCATCTATACGTACGAATCGTGACACCAAAGTAAGTTCGCTACGCTACTGTTTACAATTCAGACGTGCAAAATATTTCATTCAAAATAGCCACTAGATGGCATTTACACTATTGATTTGTTATTTTATTGCCGTACACACTATTTAATTAATTCAATATAGTGTCGATTAAAACTATAATATTTGATAATTATTACATAAATATTAATGATCTCACAAAATCATTATAAATCAATAATAAATAATAGCCACTTTTATTTACTTATTCTATTATTCAGAACAACTCTTTAAGTACCTAAACTCTTCGATAAAATCATTGGGTATTGTATTTTCTTATTTCAAAGAGATATAATATTACGATGATGGTTCTTTATTTGGAAGAACTTTATCAAATAACTACAAAATGATATGCGAAAAGCGACAAAAATACATTGCCGAGAAAAACTATCTTTAGGACTTCTTTAACAGTGAAGTAAAGAGCTAACTCAACGTATTTACATACCTTTTCGACGGTAATATCCGAATTCACATTTTAATAATCAGACCACTATATAACAAACAATTAATCACTTGCAAAATCATAGGTATAAATCACATCGTGCTAATAACTTTCACACAATTACAATAACAAAACAAAACCTAACTTTAAAATATTGTTCTCAAAATTTTCAAAACAGCATTCATTCGTATTAATTGACGCGTGCTACTGGCATTATCAACTCACTTCAGGCCGGTCAACAACGCGGCCGCTGATTTGAGCGAACTTAATACCACAGAAAAGCCGGGCTTCTCGCGGCTTGAGGCTCCCATAGAAATGGTCAAAAATCGTCTCCGAATTTATCAATGAAATTTTAACATTTCTATACAAATATTAAGCCAAATGGCGAAGCCAACGAGTGCGAGAGAGACGGCGCACTTCAACGCTTAGTGTATTGCGTTAGAGCGAGGTCGCAACTGTGGGTGGCATTTACGGCTGGCGTAGGTTTGGTCGTGTCGCTGCATGATGAATGCACGCGAAATTTAAATAGTATTCCGATAATTATGAATGAAACAGATAATATTTGGCAACTTGTGAAATCGCGCGACGGACGACGTTGCGTTCGGCGCTTGGCGCGCGGATTTTAATGTTATTATTATTTTGATATTTATAAATGATTGCTATTATGGGACGTTTTTTTTCTTGTTTATTAATAGGCTGATTGTTAGGCAAGCCATGCTTCTGGGCTTGTATGGAAGGCACGCCACTGCTACTGTGATACTAAGTGAGCGACAAACACTGGGCGAATACAAATATTTACAACAGCGACTGAAAATACAAATTACTTTCGCGGCGTACTTTCTACTCACACGCAGCGTGTCTGTCAAACAATAGCCTTGTTGGATACACACTTCGAAATAGCCAGTGTGATAAGGCCTTAAAGACATTAGAATAAAACCAATGGTTATTTATTTTTCGGTCTATCTACATTCTTACGCTGTTCAACTTATTACCACGAGCCAAGATACAAATCAAGGACAAAATTTTACATAAATAACTTTGAAAATAATCTGGAAATTTATTTGAGACTAGTTGTGCCCCGCGACCTTCGTCCTGGTGATATTATAATAAAAATACTATTTCACTATTTGAATCTGATCTTGCTGATGTTATGAGGAGTAATTCAGGCAAAAAAAATAAAACCCTTATTATTTTAAACATATTAAATACATTTTTAAATATTTCTAATATAAAACAATATTAAAAAAAACATTTAATAATATAAAAAATAGAAGGCCCATCGGCATCAGGAACAAGGTCCAGGCTACCGGTGGTCAGGGCTCCAAAGAGAGGAACCGCCTCACTAAACGTGCCGTGTCCAGGAGTACTGCTTTCTGAATCAAGCCCTTGACCCACATGTCGACAACCTCGTGTGCTAAATCAAGATACTTGATTTTTTATCATTCTCAGCTTTCACGAGATTCTCGTCATGAAAAAAAAAACCCTTATTAATTATTATCACGAAGGCTGGTTCCAGGTGGCGCAGGAGAAGAGTGCCTGGAAGGATGTGAGGGAGGCCTTTGCCCAGCTGTGGGACATACGAGACTATTAAAAAAAAAAAAAAACTAAATCCGATTCAAATAGTGCTAATGTTTTTATAATAATTTCACGCGGATGAACGCGGGGCGACGGATGCGAGTAGCAAGGGACCGGTCAATGTGGCGACAGTTGTGGAGGCCATGTCCAGCAGTGGACGTCTTTCGGCTGAAATGATGATGATGATGAACGCGGGGCACAGCTAGTACTGGATAAAATCTGAATGAAAACAACACGTAGAGAAGATACATCTTTATGAACAAGAAACTAGCTTAGAAGCACGCTAACAGCTTACTATGACACCGTGTTACAAATGTGCGAACGCGACCCGGCGGCCAAAGTCCAACTTACTTTCAAGATATAGAAGAAAATAAATTTCAGCTCGTTTTAATGTCGACTTAACTCAACCCGGGGTTGAAACTTAAATGTTGGATGACGTGGCTTTGAAAACTTTGTATTAGGCGAAGTAAGTAATCATTATGAGTTAAGTTCTTTGAGATTTGATTATGATAAACAGGCCCGGCATGAAGACACGTTTGATGGATAGTGTTACAGACACACCACCACCTTTGAAGAACTTGCGATCCTCAAGGTATTTCCAATAGTTGCTGAATTAGGTATAATATAACATAACAACACACCTGTAATCCCCGAAGGGTTAGGCAGAGGTGTACCTAATAGTACACCCACATTTCACCAGTTATACTTAGGAAGTAGGTTTGTAAAATAGGAATAGTGGTTGTAATTTCCCGGAAAAACTCTTTACAAACGAAGAGCTTTCTTCTAGAAAAAACAGAGTCAAAGAGGTTATCGGTAGGGGAAACAGCAAGTCAGAGTAGATCTTGAAAAATTTTTGCTTGATTTTTCTTTTATCATAATCATCTTCCTGCTCTTGTCCCATGTTACTTGGGGTCGGTGTGACACGTTTTTATCTTCCATTCTCCTCTGTCAACCGTCAAGTTATCATTTACTCCTTTTTCTTTCATATGATTCCTCACACAATCCATCCATCGTTTACTTGGTCTTCCTCTCTCTTTCCATCCATCAACATTTATATTAATCACTCATGACTAAAAGTCACTTGTGATTCGTCCGTCCTCATCACATGCATATACCAAGAAAGTCGATTCCTTTTCAACTTTTCTGTAACTGGCGCAACTTTCAAACTTCGTTTAATATACTTGAATTTTCTTTTTTAATTTGATCTTTTCCCCCTATACATATAGAGGATATGTCAGGATTTATTCCGTTAGGCAGACGATGGGTTTCGTGCTATGCAAACACACTGGGTGCGAAACACTGTTTCTAGCAAAACTAACGAATTACTTGAGATTACAACTGAACACACACGGGGCACAATGAATCGGGTACAAGACGTCTCAACTCCACCGCGATCAGACATTGAATGTCGCCCTCGCCTCGAGCTGAACATCAGGGCCCTGTAGAAGCACGCTGTGGTGTAGACTTGTTAGTAGGTCGCGTGATGTCACCACCAGCGCACTTGCGACTCTTTTTATGTCCATACTAACGATCGGATTGGACATATAAATAGTCCGGAATTCAGATAAAAATGTAGCACAACGGAATGTTACAAAGAAAGAAATAAGTAAAGGAACTATCTGACTCTCTACGCAGACCAAACTTTAAACCTACATTTTCGTACCCGTGAAAAGCTGAAAATAAATCATGTTGGCCATATTCTTACGAAACTTAAATGTAAAATTTGGCAAGTCAGCCTGCCAAGATACACTGTAAAATATATGGCATTGGCGAGAATTTATACTGCATGGTAAAATAACATATAATATTGAACTTTAGCTGTAAGAGGTATGACAGACGATTTGGCTAGGTTCTTGGGAATCTTAAATATTTTTTAGCTGGTCAAATTTAATTAGCACGGCGAGATGGGCAGATGCCATTGATGCTATCGCAATATTAGATACACTATGTAATGCTTTACATGAATAAAATTTTAAACCTTTTTATGAGTTTTCTTCTCCGTTGTACTTTTTTGAAAATATCATGATAGTATGTCGAGTTGCAAATCCGTCAAGTTAAAATCTATCGAGTTGGAAATCACTCTCCAGGGTGAGGTCTGTTCAAGAAGGTCGGTTTGCACAAACAAATAGAGGCGTACAGTTCAGAAGGGCGAGCATTAAGGCTGTGGGTGTTGTATTAAAACCAGCTATTGATACAGGCTTTATACGTGGCTGATATTTTGAAATTAAAGCAAAATGTCGGAAGTGAGGCAGCTCAAGTTTCATACAAAATTATTCAAACGCTGTTCGTTCAAGTCATTGAACAAATTTGTGTAATTGCGTCTCTTAAACCATGTATTAAGATAATATAATATCACACCTGTAATTTTTCCTTAACTCTAAGCGGGCCTTGTGTATAGCTACTTTCTAATTGCTAACTTTCATACCATATAGATCCTAGGAAAAGAAATTAACTGAATCATACTTTTTCATTCAGATCAGGTTCAAAATTACTTACACATCTTATCAGGGTAGCCAGCACGTTTTATTTAAGCTGTAGCTTAACTACTTACCCCACCCTAGACCGCCACGGATAAATCCCTTTGCAAAAATGTGGGTACAACATTAAAAGGCCACGCGACCTTGGGCGGAAAAATACGTGATGTTGCATATTCATTACCAGGATTCCCTGGTTACTCTTTTTTTGAAATAAAAGTCGTAATCCTGTTTTAAGCTTTCACGGTTTACAACTAAACTTATACTGTCACTTACGGGATATCTTCCGTGATTGTTCATTATTTTGAGCTCCCGAACAACAACAACCCGAACAATCACGGAAGATATCCCGTAAGTGACAGTATAAGTTTAAAAGTCGTAATATAAACAAATGTTACTACTACTTTTCCAAGTAAATAACGACAGCTAGTGATTTTTGGTAGTAAAGTTAAGATTGCTAATACTTTTCCACTTTCACGGATAGATTACAGCAGATTGTTACATAAACTTGAAAGAAGATGGATGGATGGATAGATGAATGGATGGATGGATGGATGGAAGATGTATCTCCGGATCACTCTTGTATTTTACGATGGTAGGCAGTGTAATAAGAATATGCAATCGGTTCTATACTTTATAGTTTGTGAGCCTATTGCTATTAACTAGGCATACATTCATAGTTCCGGCTGCTACTGAGAGTAATCTAATGAAAAAAAAAAAATTCAGTCGAATAGATAACCTCCTCTTTTTGGAAGTCGGTTAAAAAGGTTTTAATTTAAAAGTAGCACTTTCCATGTGTGTGTTTGGAGTAAAAAGACGTGTACGATACCTAATTAAAGGCAATGCTGTGTTTCTCACACAGAGACGTTTCGAGGAATGTGTAAGAGCGAACCGCACATAGGGACACTAAAGCCATGGAAGACAGCTTTGCAGTGGATAAGTAGCAGAAGTATGAACTTGGATTATATGAAAGGATTGTAGCAGGTTCTTGCAGGTTTTCTTTAGTTTCTGCCTATCCCTATGGAAAAAAAGCGTGAGTTTATGTCAGTAAATAAAATATTATAGTTAAAAAAAATTAGAAGCACACTTAAGTGTGACGTCATTTAATTTTTATTGCTCGTATTTTTTAGTCACCCTTTCATTTGATATCCATATCACGGGAATGCATAAAAAATAACTAGTCAGCCATCTTTGGAAGGCCGCCATATTAGATTTAGAATGCCGTCACTTAGCTAACCATGCATTGTCATCCAAACTAAACATGTATGCAAAATTTCAGCTCAATCGAAAACCGGAAAGTGGGTCTCATTTAATTTCTAAGATTTTTTTACATAGTAACATTACAGGTGAAGCTAAAAAAATCGTGTTAAAAATACCTAATTAAAGAAACTAAACAAGTAATCCTCCACAAAGTGAACGCCCTAAGCCAACAAGTTACAAATTAATGCATCTTAAAGCATTCCATACACGTTCAGACACTTACACCAAAATTAGTATCTACACGTTTGCCATCTTTGAGAGAGAGGGCATCAATGATCAAAGTCCCGACCCAATTACAGAGCCATTTAGATTCTCTCGCCGTGGACCAAAACGGATGACATTAATTACAATCTCGATCGAAGTAGCATAGAATATTACAGAAGGTCGGATTATATCAAAGCCTATAATGAAGGGGCTTGTGGCTAAATAATAACAGCCACACGGATTGATCTTCAATGATAAGCTACGCTTGACGAGGTCCGAATATGAGAGTCCATATTCTGTACTAATCTATATCTATACTAATATTATAAAGATGTAAAATTTGTTGGTATGTAGGGGGTAATCTCCGGAACTATTGATCCGATTCCGAAAATTCTTTCACTAATGGAAAGCTACGTTATCCCTGAGTGACATAGGCTATATTTATTTCTAGGAAAAGTTAGGGGAGGGGAATTAGGGGAAAATAAATGTCCACTCGTGCGAAGCCGGGACGGGCCGCTAGTAATAATATAAAAGAAAAGGTAAAATTTCTACTGGACCGATTCCGAAAATTCCTTCACTAACATGGAGCTACATGATCCCCGAGTGATATAGTTACATTTAAAACTTTCCCGTGGGATAATTTCCGTACAAAACGGGAGCGAAGCTGCTAGCAAAAGCTAGTCCATTATATTACGATGATGATCAAAGTTCCAGTCTTGGTTCGCAGCTACGACAGATTTTTAAACCTAATGATAATTATAAGATTTTAAACTATCATGGAATAATAAATAAAATGATAATGATGATTATGAAAAAAAATTAAATAATAAAAAATAATGATGATGATGTTGTTAATGATAATTATAATGATGAGTTTCTTTCCCGTGGGAATGGTCTTCAAACAATCATCATTATGATCATCATCATCCACAGCCCGACTTTACCTACTGCTACTGCTGGGGTTAGGGCTCTCTTTGCTTGTGCCAAGCTCCACGTTCTTGTGCCAGCTTTATCCAAGATTTTCCCACAATATGCAATGGCAAAAATGTCGTCTGCCCATCTCGTCTCTTCAAAAAATCATTGATCATCAACTCAGAATTACTTTGTCGGCTGTTTTACGAGTACATTCTAGATTAATCTACGTTCGAGTCTAGAATGTTCCGCTACGTAACTGCGACGAAGGTTCGATTTTTCCTAGTATGTTCCACTATTGAGCTGTAAAAGTCGAACCCGCTTCCACGGGGCCAAATTCCCACACTACTTGTATGAAGCCGACCTTCTGTAGAGAATGTTTCATTATGGAACTGCGTAGAAGGTTCGAAAATGTTCCTAGAATGTTCCACTATTGCGCTGTGTAAGCCGAGCCCGCTTCTATGGCGGGGCCAATTCCTCCCACACTACTTGTATAAAGCCGACCTTCCGTAGAGAATGTTCCACTATGGAACTGCGTAGAAGGTTCGAAAATTTTCCTAGAATGTTCCACTATTGCGCTGTGTAAGGTGTGTTCTGTGGGACTAGTTACGGGGTTAGTTATTTCTATGAATTCCCTGTTAAGACCGTAGCTATTTCTACGAAAATCTTTAATCAAGTTTAGATAGAGAACTTCGATTTTGTAATTGATTTGTTTGTTTACGAATAGATAATTGAAACATTTAAGTGTTGTTTATTTTGTATAGAATGTACTTAATTATTTAAATAGGATTAAATACTTAAAGCTAAATAGAGATTTAAAGTAAATGCTTAGTTCGCCTTACTTAGAGTGAATTTCACTAATCAACCCATTCTAAATCGCGATTAAGAGCTGTCAGTGTAACAATTGCTATAGATTGAAATAAGATTGTAAATAAAGGCAAATAATAATATTACTATTAATACTAATAACGGGATATTTACCATGTTTACTGTTTTCTATGAGTTCCCGATATTTCGGCGCTGTTGCAAGCACCATGATCACGGATAAACTGAACTGATCCGATGGTGCTTGCAACAGCGGCGAAATATCGGGAACTCATAGAAAACAGTAAACATGGTAAATATCCCGTTATTAGTATTAATAGTAATGTTAGTGACAAAGATAGTTTAAAAAAAAAAAAAAAAATAATATTGTTGAAATTATTTAATGAACCTCGTACTTATTCGAAAGAGCAAAAAATCGCAGCAAGAATCGTTGAGATTCGATGAAGAAGGATTTCTTTAATATTTACCACAATTTTCAGCTCCCCTTTTTCCATCTTCAGTGAATCGATTAGTTCAGTATCGAGTCTCGAATAATAACGAGAGAATGAGAAAACTTTTGCATCGAGAGAAGCGGTATTTACTTAGGAAACTTTTTCTTTGTACTGAGACGGAATAAAGCATTTTGAAGTTATAATATAAAATATAAAGTGCTGAAACTAGTAGTAATTTGCTTCTTTATAAATCTGACTGCATCAAAGTTACTTTAATAATTATTGGCCCATCGGCAGCCTGGACCTTGTTCCTGATGCCGATGGGCCATCTATTTTTTAAATGCTTTGTTTACTTTTGTATTTGAAAATATTATTATTTAAAAATGTATTAGATAAGAGAAAGAATGAATACAGGATAAAAATAAAATGAAACAATAATTACTTTAATAAACCTTTGTGGAAACTATATTTTCGAGCCGTTTGGGGTTGAAACTCTGGGGCCGAGGGCTCATAGCCTGTTCAAGGAAATTTCGAAACGCTGGCTTTTAATTTGACCAGAGCTTAAGTGTTGCCATACAACGTGGCAACGCGGCCAGTCTCTTGGGGACATTACTAGCTGACAGCGTTGAGGCAATGCCGCCAGTCTCTTGGGGACATTACCAGCTGAAAGCGTTGAGGAGGAGTTTTTCGATGCCCTTTTATAGTTTGTTGTTAGTTTACTTAATTGTTTATAATTAATAATGTATAATTATTCTCTCACTCTTTTAAATAAGAATCTTTCTACAAAACCTTGGTTACATCATTCATGTTGAGATGGTACAATTTTCTTCTTACTTCAAAGAGGTCAAGAAAATCTAAAGTCGGGAGCAAAATGACACTTAATCAAATTATAATAGATGAGTCATTTAATAAGACAACACGCCTAACATTTAGCAGCTTCTTTTGAGACTTTATAACTGTCGTTACCAAAGGAACTAGTATTAAATCTAGCTCAGTCGAGGTTTCCTCGGAAATTAAACTGAAAATGTAGTTCAAGGCAAACTAAGTTTAGAAGTTTCATAATTGTAGAAGACTAACTTTTGCGCGCGGCTTCGCTCGAGTTAATTTAGTATTTGACAATCAATTCGCATTGTACTCTGCTTGTAAAAATATAATTCAATCATGATTCGAAAGACACGTGGCGCCATCTATTACCATAAGAACGTTATTGTGGTTTTCCTCGGGAACAGTACTTTTTTCAGGATGAAAGGTACCCTATGTCCGTTTCTGTACACCTGACAACGTATATGCAAAATTTCTAGATGATCGGTTCAGTGGTTTAGGCGTGAAAAGGTAACAAACAAACTTACTTTCGCATTTATAATATTAGTAAGGAAGTAAGATTACATTGAATTTTTTTGTTTTTTAATTACTTTGTACATCTTTGATAGCCGTTTTTTTGTCATTGTTGTGAATCGCAAAGAGAGGTTGGATTAACTCTCTCCTTGTGATTCTACAAGACAACGAATATATCACTTAGTATTATCATACTCTTTTGTAAGGATTATTTAACATTCTTTTGTTAAAAAGCCACTGAACAAGATGTTTTTATCTCTATTTATTTTACTTCTTAGTTGTGTTTCTTGTCAAGAATTTTCTTTGACTTCGCTTGCACTTGTAAGTACTCGGTTCCGTACCCGAAGGGTAACCAACGGGACCCTATTACTAAGCGTCCGTTATCCGTCCGTTCGTCTGTCTGTTAGCGGGCTGTATCTCATGATCCGAAATAGGTAGACAGTTGCAATTTCCACAGAATGTGTATTTCTGTTGCCGCTAAAACAACAAAAAAAAAACAAAGGGGGCTCCCTTAATACGATGGTACGGATCAACCCTTTATTCGCGGTTTCCAACTCGCATTTGGCCGATTTTTTTAATGTTTGCGACAAGAAATTTAATGCGTTAACCTTTTCACCGCCACGGATTTCAATAGAAGTTCCAGATTTCCGTACCACCAGCGCCACTTCATCAGAAACTCTTAATTTTTAACTACCTGTCAAACATAAAAGTACTGTATTTAAAGCGTGCAAATGTCATTCATCGATATGACGATACCCTCATCACTACTGTTCACTGTATACTTCGTTATACAATTATAGCTTGGCGCTGGCGAGGCATCGCGTTCTGTGTACGTTGGCGGTGAAAAGGTTAAATAAAGAGTTATGTTTAATTAATATGGTATTTTAATGCCTTGGAAGTAAAGCGATACTGAGCACGAGTTCCTGGGATCGATTCTCAGGTCGGGTCAATTTATTATAGGGTATTTCCATCAAGAATTAAAATCCTCAAGAGCAGCCCAGAGTTTGGATTTGAGCCCATTGGATGGGAATTAGTTCGCCCCTTGTTACAAATATCTAAAACATAACTAGTAAAATGTGAGTGAACACCTCTGCCAAGCCTTCGGAGATAGCAGGCGTGATGTTATGTTTTAAAACGAAATTCCATGTTCAGAAAACTTGGATGTTTTATTACTTTAGTCTTACATCGAGCCTTAGTTGTAAAAAACTTTATAATAGGATTGAAAGTTTTCAAATAAGATTTTAGAAGCTTAAAAATTAAATAACATGCTTTCATCATTATTGGTTTTACGTAAAAGGGTTTCTTTGGAGCAGATATTGTTTGAGCTTAAATTTACTGGAATAATATTAGGCTTTAACCCTTCAATAGGGCATCGGTCTTGTGATGACGAAGTTCATACACATCTTCTATTTTATAGAAGTACTAGCCGTTGCCCGCGGTCTTTGTCCGCGACAAATTATTATTTAAAAAATATTTCTTAACATTTTTAAGGGTTTCAATTTTTTTGCACGAATCCCTAATTCTTTTTCTAAAATAAATGAATGCATAATAATATTTTCATAATAATATTTTTCTAAAGTAAGCTAAGTTACTCCTTATAATATCAGCTATCTGTCAGTGAAAGTCCCGTCAAAATCGGTTCAGCCGTTTCGGAGATTAGTCGGAACAAACAGACAGGCCAGACAAAAATTAAAAAGGAAATGTTTTTTTTTGTTATAAGTACCGTATGTACTTATATGCATTTAGTAGAAAGCTATTATTTTAAAATTACAAACAGACACTTTTATTTATTTGTATAGAGTATTGAATATGTATAGACTAGATATACTGTGTGAACAGTCCATTAAGATATCTTGTGCAAAAAATTTTGACGAGCACAGGTTCCGAAAGTCACTTTATTTACTAATATTTCGTACTAAGTCCTGATAAAATGTTATTACATCTTGCTTTTCTCTTTGCTTAATTCTTTTTATTTTCACACAGGTTAGGTTAGTAGGCCTATATTAAAAAAAATCCCGATGAAAATTCATATTTACGATTTTATTTTACACAGATAGTAAGTGATTTTGTGGGATTTTTATTGAGGTTAAATTGAATGGATGTGTTTTATACGGCGTTTTTATAATTATGAACACAAAAAACGGAACAAAAACCCTAGATCACTTTTAATAAAGTTCTTAATTCCTGAATGACTAAAAATCTGTGTTATTTGGAAATTTAATAAAAAAAAAAAAACAAACCATTTAATTCCACATGCATTCATAAAATGATTACTATGCCTATGTCCAACAGTGGACATATTTCGGCTGAAATGATGATGATGATCGATAGAGATTTAAGTTATTCGCTCACAGGTCTTTGTCTGGTAGTGGACCCACACGGCCTACGTGTGGGTCCCATTCTTCAACGGTAAAGTAGATATTTTTAATTTGTCGAGGTTTTGTTGTTTTTTTCGAAATTTTTGGCTATTTCCTTAGGCAATTTATTCAAAATGCTTGGAAGACCATACGTCCAGACCCATTCAAATAAGTATCATTTAAATAAGTATGTCGGATATGTCAGATTTACTCCGATAGGCTCGTACATCATGTGGGCAGACGATGGGTTTCGTGATATGAAAACACACTGAGTGCGGTACACTGTTTCTAGCAAAACTAACGAATTACTTGAGATTACAACTTAACACAATAACACGGGGCACAATGAATCGGGTACAGTTCCAAAACGTCTCAACTCCGCCGCGATCAGACATCGACTGTCGCCCTCGCCTCGAGCTGAACCTCAGGGCTCTGTAAAAGCACACTGTGGTGTCGGTAGACTTGTAAGTAGATCGAGTGATGTCACCACCGGCGCACTTGCGATTCATTTTATGTTCACATTAATGACCGGATTCAACAAGTATATACTTTTTCCTGAATTCGTGTCAAGGATCACGTTGATAAATTTGTCTTACCGATTTTCCTTTAGTGTATATTTTTGAGTTCCAACTAAAATGTAGGTACGTCCCCTTGTGCCAGTAAATAGTACTGAATCATTTTGATTAACGACTGCAATGTTATCACATACCTTTGTTTTGGATGCAATGTGAATAATAATAATGCGACATTGCAATTTGTTTGGTACTTACACGAATAAATGCGCGTAGGCCAAAGACACAGGAAAATATTACCATATCCACTGCATTTTATTGTTTTTTGGAAGGACCTACATGGTCACGTATTTTACGATTGGCAAAGCAGATTGATATCATTATATTTTTGTAAACGACGACGGCACGGTTGGCGCAGTGGCTGTGCGATTGACAGCTGCGCTTCGTGTCGCGAGTTCGATATCCGCATGGAACAAATATTTGTATGGCCTACAGGTAGTTGTTCCGGGTCTGGCTGTTTGTGTACGTGAGTTTAAATGTTTGTTAACGCACCCACGATACAGGAGAAATTCCTAGTGTGGGTCAAAGTAAAAAAACAAAAAAAAATGTACTGGCTTTTTTCTACGTTTTTGTTAAATCTTCAAGTAAACATGATAGTAACTAGTATCTTTACTTAGAAAGGCCTTTTATGTAAATTTCAAGTTACCTCGATTCTTGCCTAAATATTATTGAACTAGATGAGTGTTAAAATTAAATATTCTGGATTAAAATTAAATAGAGCCCAAAATTTTTCCGGTGAACGAAAACGAAAATTGCATGACTACATTACGAATCTTACTGAATCCTATACTATTCAATGAGCAATATTTGTGTTATAATTATAATATTCTAGTTCACTAGTTAGCTATATATCTTATTTCCATACAGTAATATTGCCAAATTAATTAAAACAGGTAAATATTTGACAGCTATTTACGACGTTGCCAACTTTTTGGATGAACACTCTTAAGCAAGTAATTTTTATGCCAAGAACAATAAATTCACGTTGACTATAATGAACCTCAAGCCAGGCTCTCAAATTCACAATCTGAAGAATTTCAGAGATTCTTATTTAGAGTCTGTCGCTATTCCTCCTGCCCAAAATATAAGGCCTTGGATTTCTTTATTAAAATATTTTGGTCGCCCTCGTACGTATTAAGAGGCCTTACCTTATAAAATACACATTTTTAAAAAGGTTCACTTAGTGTGGAATTTCGGCAACGAAAATTTTGTAGAGCACCTCATAAAATTAGTTCTTATTTAATTTTGGTTTCGGGCGTGTTAAAAATAAACACGTTGTGGTACCTCCAGCGTACACATTACTTACTTCATTTATAGCACTAATATTTTTATCAAGATTATGTAGGTCGACGGCGGCGCCGAGGACGAGTTCCTGGGATTCGATTTCCAGGTCGGGCAAAGTGTTATTGAGGTTTCCCATCAGGAATTACTCAGTAACAGCCACGAAGTTTAGATTCGTGCTCGGTTGATGGCAATAGGTTTGCCCCCTACTACATGGGACATAAACATAACTGGGGAAATGGGCTGCTACTGTGATAACTATTTTGTAATGGGAAAACTCAATAATCGGATATTTCCTTATCTGAGCCTAATCGGGGGTCACGTGGTGGCTCCCGGTCACCGTAGGCGCGGGCCTGTGGACGGCGAGCTATGGGCTAGCTCGCCGTCCGGCCGTCTTATGACGACAGACCATGTCGACGGCGGGTTCGTGTTCCACGCGCGCCTCAAAGAGATATCAGCAACGATGTAGGGGTCTGCAAGGGCCGCTGCCTGCCAGGGCTGCGGGACTGTTCGAAAGAGATACCGTGGCCCTGGAACACAAAGTGCAAAGAAGGAACATGGAAGACTTGTTGACTTGTGACAGAGTGTCAGAACACTCTCTTCCGCTCCGCCCAGAGTGGGGGGGGGGGGGTCATTTGATGATTTCCCATCCAAAAAAAAAAGCCTAATCTGGAAATGTACACCAGGAACTCCTGGTGTCATCAACCTTGTCCACCGTGCAGATCATTTTTATAGACAGTAAACATTACCGAATAAACCTTGTCATCATCTGCCCAGCCTTTTCACAATTATGTTCGGGTCAGCTTCCAGTCTAACTGGATGCAGCTGAAAACGAATATTTTACACCGAGCGACTGCCTATCTGACCTGCACAACCCAGTTAGTACTGGGTAATACGATACCCCTTGGTAAAACTGGTTGTTAGACTTTCGGGCCACTGACTACCTGTAACGTCTCATAAATATCTACAATTGACAGCCGAGACAAACCGCTTAACGTGCTTTCCGAGGCACGGAGGAATCTCGGTATGGACTGGGCAGTCACCCATCCACGCACTAACCTAGGCAAGCGCGGCTTTTTATAAGCGGCTGTTATTAAATTGCCACGAGCACCCAAAAAACCTTATAACTATGAAAAATAATATCGCAAAAAAAAAGGTTCATGAAATTCTTCTTAAAGGAGTCGGCCCATTTCATTTGTGGTCACGACATGTCCTTTGGTCACATCTATAATAGTCCGCCATTTTTTCGCTGTATTATTTGAATAGAGAACGCCGTTTTATTGGTTTACCTGTCATTTTCAGAGGCGTATTTTCGTATTGAAAAAATGTTTGGCATTCCGAATAGTTTGCGAGAAAATGTGTGGTTTTTATTAAGCTGTCGGATCTTTGTGTGACTATTTTAGGAATTTTCTTGGCTTGGCTTTCAAGATATTTTGGTACAGAGGTCATCTTTTGTATAACTCCAAGTGTTTGTCACACGTTTGGGTAAACACTGTTTGCGTGCGTAGTTGTCAACATCATCTCCGCACACAAACCCCCGACGCAAAAAGAGGGGTGTTATAAGTTTGACCGCAATGTGTGTGTGTCTATCCCTGGCACCGTAACTCTTAAACGAGTGATCCGATTTGGATGCAATTTTTTTATTTGAAAGCTAGTTTCTTGGCGATGGTTCTTAAATACGTTTTATCAAAATCGGTGCAGCCATTTACTAGTTATGGGGGATGAAAGTGGGTATGAAAAATCTAATGTTTTCAAATATACTCAATTGGGGTATCAAATGAAAGTGCATGATGTGTATATTACAATTAGACATGTTTTATCAAAATCGGCTCAGCCATTTTATTGACTTTTCAAATGTTTGTTCGCTTTTCTTTGTTGCGATTGGGGTTTTTTAAATTTTAAATTTAATTTTGTTATCTCTATCTGTGGTCAGTACAGCATGTAGTTTTTTTTTTTTTTTTTTTTTTTTTTAACCTGGTAAAATCATCAAATGAGTCCTCCCACCCAGGGCAGAGCGGGAGGGACTGTCAGACTTGTACTGACTAAAATTCACGGTGTCCTTCAGTAGCCCTTTATGTTCCAGGGTCACGGTAATTCTATGAGTCCCGCGACCCCGGCAGGCTTTGGCCCTCTAGAGGGGGGCCCCGTCATTATGCTGACACTCTTTGAGGCGCGCGTGGAACACAACGCGCCGTCGACCCGGGCATGGTCCATGGTCGGACAGCGAGTCGCCCATTACTCGCCGCCCGCATGCCCGCGCCTACGGTGGCCGGAGATCGTCTGCCGACGTCCGGCGCCGTGGGCGTCTACCACTGCGGCTGGTGTGGAGGGAGGACGCTGTCCTCTCCCTCACGCGGCCCGCCTCCTCCTTCGCGAGCATGACTGCTTCGCAGAAGGAGGCGACCGCTTCCCACTCCGTCTCGCCCCGCAGCATGGCCTCGACCAATGCCGGGCGCGAGAGGGCTCCGCCTATCGCCGCCGTGAGGACACGGCGGTGCTCTGCCCAAGCGGAGCAGTCCTGCACCGTATGCTCCACCGTGTCCTCCGGGCGGTCCTCGCAGTGGTGACACCCAGGCGTTTCCTCCTTCCCCATATGACACAGGTACCTCCCGAAACTTCCGTGTCCGGTGAGGACCTGCGTCACGCGGTAGGTCAGGACGCCGTGACGCCTATCCAGCCACTCCTCAAAGAGGGGTCTTACCGCCGCGATTGCGGCGTGCCCGGACCTCGGTTGCGACAGTCGTTCCCTCCATACTGCCCTGAGATCGCGCCGGAGCTCTTCCCGCCGCGCCTCGACTTGTCGAGGTAGCAGGGATTCGCCCCGGCGCTGCGCCTCCACGCGCCACTCATAGAGGCGCTGGAGGGCAGTCGCCTCCAGATCCCAGGGCAGCAATCTGGCAAGGAGGTTGGCCGATTCGCCAGCGATCGTACGGTATCCTCGGATCATCCGGATAGCCATGACCCTCTGGCATGCGACCAGCTTCAGTGGTCGCGTCCGAATGCTCAGGGCCCACACGGGGGCCCCGTAGAGGGCCATGGACCGCACGACACCGGCGTACAGCCTCCAGCAGGAGGCGTTTGGCCCGCTGAGATTGGGCAGGAGTCGCCTGAGGGCGGCTGCTGCCCGGTTCAGCTTTGGGGCCAAACGCAGGAAATGCTCCTTGAAGTTCCACCGGCTGTCGAGGACGAGTCCCAGGTACTTCATCGTTCTCCCGACGCCGATGCGAACCCCTCCCACCGTTATGTGGGACTCAGACCGTGGCGCGTTCAGACGGCCATGAAAACACATGGCCTCTGTTTTGTGCAGCGCCACTTCGAGTCCCAACTGCCGGATCCTTGCAACGACTGTCGCAACCGCTTGCGTCGCCAGGTCAGCCGCCGCCTGGTGCGACTCTCCCTCCGCCAGGACGAGCGTGTCGTCGGCGTAACATATTACGCCGACGCCGTCAGGGAGGTCGCCGCGCAGCACCCAGTCGTAACCGATGTTCCACAGGAGCGGCCCCAAGACCGATCCCTGTGGAACACCGCACGACATCTCTCGCCGGTTCCATTCTCCCTGGTGACCGGGGTAGATGACGGCTCTGTCCGTCAGGTAGTCCTCGACTGTGCGACGGAGGCAGGTCGGCACCCGGTGATACCGGAGTGCCTCCCTGATGCAACTCCAGGGCAGGGTGTTAAAGGCATTGGTGATGTCCAAAGACACCGCCAAGATGACCCTACCCCGGGATACCGCAGCTCCCGTCGTGAGGGCTCTCACGCGCATGATGGCGTCCACCGTCGAGCGCCCCCTGCGGAAGCCAAACTGGCTCTCCGCAAGGTCCGGACCCACCCGATTCAGGTGCCCGACGAGGCGGTCTGCAATGACTCTTTCAAAGAGCTTGCCCACCTCGTCGAGCAGCACGATGGGCCGGAATGCGGACGGAGAGTCCGCAGGGCGCCCGGGCTTCTGGATGAGGACCAGTTTCCCCGTCTTCCAACGAAGCGGGAACCGGCCCCTCTCCAAGCACGCGCTAAAGAGCCCCCCCAGTCGAGGCCCGAGAGTCCCCGAGGCCAGAACCCAGGCTTTCCCTGGCAGGCCGTCGGGTCCTGGGGCGGTGTTTTTGGCTTTGAGCCGTTGTACCGCCACTCTCAGGTCTACCTCGGTCACCTCTGGAGCGTCGTAGACGTCGTCGTCGCTGTGGTCCGCGTTTGCGCCAGCTTCATCGCCAGGCACCGTCGAAGGCCCAGGCACCGTCGAAGGCCCAGGCACCGTCGAAGGCATGTAGTTTTCTCTTTCGTATTTTTAACAGCTGTTGTTTCTCCTGCCCTTATCCCAATTTATTTGTGGTCGGCGCAGCAGGTCTTCTTCGTCCATTGGTACTTTTTTTTTTTTTTTTTTTTGTTTTTTCTCTGTTACGAATCAATATCTGTTTAGCCATCCTTCATACAGTCCATCCATCGTTTCTTTCATCTTCCTCTACTCTTATAGCCATCCATATCTAAACACAAAACTTTCATTCACCGATGCTCCTTTTCCTCTTTTTCCTCCTTTTCCATTTCCTCTTAACCACAAAATGCCCCCTGCTACAATCCTCACATACACGTTCGTGGATGAGGCAAAAGGAGTATATTTATTTATTTATTTAACACTTCAAGCACAAACGTACAGAGGCGGAGTTAATGCCATAGGCATTTTCTACCAGTCAACCTTTGGGTGATGCAGAGACAAACAGTGCCAGGTGTTTATCTGAAATTAATTTTAATTAATACAAGATTAGCTACAAGGATATATAAAATACTATAAATATATATCAAATACTATAAATATATATCAAATACTATAAATATATGTCAAATACTATAAATATATATCAAATACTATAAATATATATCAAATACTATAAATATATGTCAAATACTATAAATATATATCAAATACTATAAATATATATCAAATACTATAAATATGAATAAGTGGGACGCCCTCAGGCTCGGTGGAGTGATGATCTTCGCAGGGTAGCTGGTAGCAACTGGATGAGAGTTGCTGAAAATCGAGTTGAATGGCGTGCGATTCAGGAGGCCTATGTCCAGCAATGGACTGCTATAGGCTGATGATGATGACTATAAAGATATCTAAAAATTTTGAGAAATTTAAATAGACACGAGTACACCACGAGTTTATCACGTCCGCTGTTCCACGTGTATGACAAGTCATACACGTACGTCGTAGTTCCTCTTACTTATTTGTTATTCTACACATTCGCATTACATTACAAACACACATCTGTTTTAGCCGTAATCTCAATATTATTTCGTTATTCCATGCTTTTTTTTTTATCGTGGTAAAATCATCAAATGAGTCCTCCCACCCAGGGCAGAGTGGGAGGGACTGTCAGACTTGTACTGACCAAAATCCACGGTGTCCTTCAATAGCCCTTTATGATCCAGGGTCACGGTAATTCTATAACTCCCGCGACCCCAGCAGGCTTTGGCCCTCTAGAGGGCGGCCCCGTCATAATGCTCACACTCTTTGAGGCGCGCGTGGAACACAACGCGCCGTCGACCCGGGCATGGTCCATGGTCGGACAGCGAGTCGCCCATTACTCGCCGCCCGCATGCCCTTGTTCCATGCCTTTAATAATTTCCTTGATACTGAAATCATTGTAATTCCCCAATTGTCGTTCTGGGGGCCTAAATTGGCCGCTTTTGCAGAATCATTATTTATTTATTTAAAACAGCTTAGCCTATCATTACAGGGTTTACCCCAATGCGACAGTTAAGAACTTAAACTAATGTACTAAACTATACACTTACAATAAAAAAAAAAAAAAAATACAAGATTTAAAAACTAACAACATCATAATAGGATAATAACATGAATTACGTTACAATTCGTAAAACGGTCACAAAGTGACAATTCTACCGTTTTAATAATAATTCCACCATTTTCTTGTGATTCATATTATTATCTTATTATGATTCTGCTAAATAGATTTGGGCATTTTAGGCCCCTGAATCTTATGAAATTATCCTGTGGACACTTTTACAGTATTATTTCGAGGGTACTCTGTCAAGGGAACTCCTGACAGTCAGATTTTAGGGGTTGTGAGAAAAGTGTCTCACGTTATATTATTACAAAAACAGACATAATGTAGTGATACATATATGTCAAGAAGATAATATGTTACTCATCCCACATTTCTTCTTCCTCCAGTTTGATAATGCACGCGCTTCGTCGCAAGCGATCGCAGTTATGTGAAAGTGCACCAAGAAATGACGTAAGAGGAAATTTAAATATGGTTACGACTTCAAAGTCATGCCTCACATCCTACTATTATATTATAAATGCGAAAGTTTGTGAGGATAAATTATGGATGTGTGGATGTATAGATGTTTTAATGTTTGTTACTCTTTCACGCAAAAACTACTGAACAGATTTGGATAAAATTTGGCACACAGATACTTTATAACACAATTGATATTTTTATCTCGGTAGTATGATCCCGTGGGACAATTACCGAAATCCACGCGGGCGAAGTCGCGGGCATAAGCTATTTTTATATACCCAAGATAATGCCTGCTGGCCTAAATTATAATGAAAAAGTTGTTAATTTAAACTTAAATTTTAAAGTTGTAATTAGGTAATATTTCATATTTCTAATAACGAAGGTTGATCCTTGTCAGCCCACAAGTTCATAAATAATTTTAAAATTAAAGTGCACCATGTTTAACATAAATTAAAATATAATTAACGGCCTAACATGTGTCACAAAACATAAAATACTGAAATCAGCAGGGGCGGATCTATTTAAGGGTTTTTTGGGATGCAGCCCAGGGCCCCGTGGATATAAAGGGCCCCCAGTCAACCTTTATAATCAGCTTAATCCTTCAGGACTGGGCCTCATTCCCTAAAATCAAAATCGGTCTCCTATTTTTTTTTAATTTTTTTTTTATTTACGAAACCTAAATCCGCCTAATCTCAGCAGTGGAACTAAGTACACTACAAGTAAAATCACTTCGTAACAATGTTATTGATTGTATTATTCTTACAGGACCAACGGCAGCATGCCATATTTTGGCTCATATTCTCCGCATTCCCTACAGATTCACCTTCCAGTTTAAGCGATTACAGTTTCCAACGAAAATTTCTTTAGCCATTACCATCACAAATCTCAAGGCCAAACATATAGGACTTGATTATAGGGAAGATTGCTTTACTCATGGGCAATTGTATGTTGGTCTCTCCGGTCAGGAAATGCAGAGTTGTGTCCTACACGGGACACAACTAGTGCATTGATAAAACAAGATGGCGGCGTTAGTTCTGATTTTGATCACGCGCCAAACGATCCTTGTATTCTTTTAATTTCACAATGAAAGGTTTACGAATAGACAGACATTCTATACTTCTATACTAATATTATAAAGCTGAAGAGTTTGTTTGTTTGTTTGAACGCGCTAATCTCGGGAACTAATGGTTCGAATTGAAATATTATTCTTTTATTGTTGGATAGTCCATTTATCGAGGAAGGCTATAGGCTATATAACATCACGCTACGATCAAAAGGAGCCGAGCAAAAATAAAACAAGTCAGAAGCGGCGGGTGAAACCGCGGGGCACAGCTAGTATTTATAAAAATTTAAAAATGGAAACAACAATAGATTCAGACGGACCCGACCTTTTTTCGGTCACTTGTGTTACTGGCCGTTACGGTTGAATACCATCCATCATTTGCTTAAATATGTTGCTGCATGGTCCCGCATAATTTACCGAGATTGAAAGTCGGGCAGAGACGGGATACGCATTAATTGCTCACACTTGCCCGCGTAATTGTATTTTGAATAAATGTTTTACATTTCATTTTATGTAAAGTGAAATGTTCATTTTTGCGGAGTATTCAGATGTGGCAGAAACATTATAATGTTCAGAATTTTCTAGAATTCAGACACAATTTAATATTAAAGGAATGATGTAAACTCTAATGAAAATGTCAGTATTTTTGATAGAAGAATAATTTACACTAATAGCTTAGATTTGATCGATGGAACTTACACAAATCGGCTGCAGGTTGGTGCACTTTGACCTTGAGCTGGTCTAGTACCTACGTAGCTTCTATAGAATAACAGGCCAACTTATACAGGGTCGGTAAAAAATCGTGGATAAAACGAAACAGGGCGATAGTGAGGGTTATTTGCAGTAAAAATATCTAAGAGGCAGAATCCTAACTTGATCTCCTTAAAAGTTACAACTACTTGAGTGTTTTTTAAGAAAATTCCAAAATTTTTACTAAATAGGCAATTATAGTAAAATGGGTACCTCTTTTAAAACACAAAATGGTGTTTAGTTGCTTCTAGGAAATGTATCATCACTACAAAAGTGCTTTTATGACAGTGTGTACCATGATTTATGAGTATTGGCAATTTTTTCAATATCTATTAAGTGTCACGAAAAAATATTTGTAACTTCAGAACCGTACTACTAAAAAATTACCCTGATAACCCTAACTGTCGCCCTGTTTCGTTTGATCCACGATTTTTTTTTTTTATTGTTTACTCTGACTAACACTCTCCCGTACCGAAATATTTCTTATTTATGTCTCACAGCTTGAAATATTTCAGACTGAAATTGTAACAATATTTGTAATTAAGCTCACTAATTGTTTGTAACTTTTGTTATTTGTTGTGATACCAGATGTAAGCTATCAAATGTGTAACTTTAAACAGGTGGGGCCCTGGTGACCTGTAATACAGGTGTTACTACCTACCACAGGCACCAGCGATCCACAACCAAAAATCGTTGGCTACTGCTTGTGTCATATTGTTTGTATTTTTTGGCTTGTGGTGAGAAATAAACACTTTTTATTTATTTATTTATTTTATTAATTATCTATTTAATTAACAGGGAATAAATGCTAATGTCATCTTCACAATAATACATAATTTATAACGGTTGTATCTCAGGTGGAACAAATTGCTTTGGAAGAAGTAGACATTGTATTACTTAGATATTAATTAAGAAAAGCAACAGACAACATTATTGAGTGGTGCGACACCACTTTTAGCTAAAGTAAATTCAAATTAAAGTTGTCAAAAATACTATAATACTAAATGGGTGACAAATAGTGGGCGAATACAAATGTATAGTAAAAAAAAAAGTATAGTGGAAAGTGTAGTGGTGGTATGTATAGTAAAAATGTGTAGTATTTGATATATATTTATAGTAATTTATATATACTTATAGCTAATCTTAGTATTAATTAAAACTATTTTCAGATATACACCTACCACTGTTTGTCTCTGCATCACCCAAAGGTTGACTGGTATAAAATGCCTATGGCATTAAGTCCGCCTCTGTACTTTTGTGCTTGAAGTGTTAATAAATAAATAAATAAATGTTTAAAACAGCGATTTGAAAATACAAATTTGAGTTACTAGTTGTTGAATACGATCAGTGTGATAATTCAAGGACTCAGAAAAAATACTACACACAAGCTTATTAACCACTAGATTGTAGATATGGCATAGTCGACGTAAAGTCAGAAGCTCGCGAGGCTTAGCTCAAATTGTCAGAGCCGACCCGAACAAGTGTCGCCGAGGGTACATGGCGAACACAGTTTGCCGATCAGCACTAGTTAAACAGCACAAATTAAACTCGAATATGTGACGGAATTAATTATTTCGAGTCGACTTTGCTGCTCAACACATAACGGCACGGTCGGTGCACTGGCTGGGCGATTGAATGCTGTGCTGCTTGTTGCGGGGGTCGATTCCCACAAGGAGTAAATATTCGTATGGCCGATACAGTTACTTATTCCGGGTCTGGCTGTTTGTGTATCACACCCAAGATACAGAAGAAATTTTAGTGTGGGCCAACGTGTTTTATTAAATAAAGAATAAAGTATGGTGAAACAAAACGGCCTAAAAAAGTATGTAGCATCCCTTTTTTTTCTGGTGGAAGTCATCAAATGACCCCCCCCACTCTGGGTGGAGCGGAAGGGAGTGTCAGACTTGTACTGACTAAAACCCATCCATGTTCCTTCTTTGTCCTTTGTGTTCCAGGGCCACGGTATCTCTTTCGAACAGTCCCGCAGCATGTAGCATCCCTGGAACTAATATTACAGCTAATGGCGATGTCGTTATCTTTGTAATTGTCGTTACGAGTCTACTAGCACTAAAAGTAATAAGTAGTGTGATTAATGTACCGTAGTAACATAGAAAACTAGATTAAATGACACAGAAGGCCTGAATTTTCAGCTTGATAATAAAAATGTCATAATTATAATTATGACGTAAGCATTTTGTGCTTTCGATTCTAAGAAAACCTGTGTACTATCGACCTGAGGGCATAAAATGGCCGCTGTAGCAGAATCATGTTAGGATTATAATATGAACCATGTTAAAATTCTTTAAATGGTCACATACGCAGTAGATATAATGAACTGTCACTTTGTGACCATTTTACGAATTGTAACGTAATAATAGCGGCCATCTTAGGTCTTAAAGGCCGCGAGAATCCAGCGCAGCGATTAGAAGAAATATATTTATTTATAATTGTGAGAAGCACAAGATCTGGCAACATGGCGATGATTGGGAGAGGCCTATGTCCGATAGATGTCTTTTTAGTGACATGATGACGGACCTAATCTATACTAATATTATCAAGACGTTTTTGTTTGTAAGTTTGTATGTAGGCGATAATCTTCAGAACTACTGACCCGATTCCGAAAATTCTTTCAATAACGGGAAGCTAAATTACTACCGAGCGTCATAGGCTTTATTTAAAACGTTTCCGTGGGATAATTTGTGACCATAAGGCGAACGAAGCAAAAGCAAAAGCTAGTAAGGAATATTGTGAACAAAGATTCATATTATCAAACATAGCGCTCCTTAAGAAAGCTTTCAATAAACTAGACAACGTGTAAAATCTGTTTAATCCAACCAATGCATCAGTAGCGAAGGGTCAATTTTTATACGAAGTAAGCCAGAGTACATAATATCTTTAATGTGATTATATTATTTATCTATAGAGTTCGGACTGTGCCATTTTTAAAGGGAATCCGGTAGGAACCTTGTTGTATGAAATCTTCGCCACTGGTAGGCATTAATTTAGTAAGCTCAATTACATCACAGAGGCTCCGCATAGTCTCAGAAAAACATGCTAGGAGCACAGCATAAAAATAGTATATCAGCGAAAATGTTTAAAATTTTTCCAAGCTAAGAAAATTTATTGCTTCAAAGTTATTTTGCTTGCAGCTATTTTAATTAAATCTTTGCCAATGTTTACAGTTACTAAGCATATAGGCCAGGGGAATAAGAAAGTCTTATATTTTAATTTACTTCTTTCAGCGTTTATTTTGAGGGATCGGTTCGTGTTTGTTCTTCATTTTATTTTGGCACTCGGTTCGACGTTGTTTCGTTAAATTTATTTGAATTTAGGGTATACTAGCTGTTGCCTGTGGCTTCGCCCGTGTGAAGTTCGGTAACTGTCCCACGGGATAATACTACCAGGATAAAATTATCCTATATGTTAATCCAAGTTATAAACTATCTATGTGCCAAATTTCATCCAAATTCGTTCAGTGACTTTCGCGTGAAAGAGTAACAAACAAACATCCATCCATTCATCTATCCATCCTTACAAACTTTCGCATTTATAATATTAGTAAGAGTGCCAAATTACATCCAAATCCGTTCAGTTGTTTTCGTGTGAAAGAGTAACAAACAAACATCCATCCATTCATCCATCCACCCATCTATCCATCCTCACAAACTTTCGCATTTATAATAGTAGTAAGATTTTTGTTTGGCAAACGTGTCGGTTTTGTGCAGTTTATTTTATAAATAGGTCAACCTTTTGACCGAAACCAAATAACCTAAAAGAGAAACAAGAGAGAAAAGACATAAGAAATTAAAAAATAAGTCAAAGAAAAATAAAGAAAATATGTTGATTTGGCGCATGCCACAAGTGTAAACAACATTAAACAAAAATAACAATTAATGTGACATTACTATTAATACTAACGGGATATTTACCATGTTTACTGTCCATGTTTTCTGTGTGTATCGGGAACTCATAACAAACAGTAAACATGGTAAATAACCCGTTAGTATTAATAGTAATGTTAGTGACCATGATAGTTTAAAATCTTAATTAATGTGACGTCAGATGGCCTATAACCAGCGGACGATCATGACGCTTCCAACAATACCTTATTTGTCAAATTATGATAACTAGTTTAGAAGTTATGACGGACCAGATGAACATACACATACCGGTCAAGATCATAACCCTCCTTTTTGCTTCGCCGTAGTCGGGAAAAAAAAGAAAATTATTGTGTGTCTCGGCTGCGCCAAATAGGCCCAGTTCAGCAAAATGCCGGACAACTAGTGCCCGACGCTGGTGTTCAACTGGTTCTGAACAGCATTCAAGAGCATCAGGTTTTCTGCAGAAACACGTCGTAGCGTCAGATTTCTGTTACCCTTTGAAACTAACCTACACATTCTTTAACATAGCCCCGTATAAGGGAAACTTCATAAATTAAAATACAAGACTGACCTTCGTGTTACCCAGTATCCAGTGCTAACTAGGTTGTCGAGGTCAGATAGGCAGAAGCTCCATATAAAATAAAATACCTTACCAAACCTCCGGTCGTAGTAAAGAAAAAAAAAAAATTAAGAAATTAAACAAACCTTAATGATGTCAGTCGGAATTAAATAGACATTCCGATCCATACAGTACGACAGTTCTGATCATGGTCTTGTATATTTTTGCTGGCGACAAACGGGAAAAAAGTTCCCGTTTGTTGCCAATGACGCATATAATATGACATAGTTCCCCAAAAAGTACCAGGTTGGCAGGAGCTCAAGTTGGTATGCATTTTAGTAATTCTGGGTGTAGGTACGGTCTTCTAGTAATAAATACCTTCTTGGATTCATGACAGCCTAGTACTATTCGTAAGGTTACTGGCCATAACTAGCACAACTATACTAACACTACTCGATCCCATGCAATGTTTTTGAGTAATATTTAATTATTTTGTTTTTGTAAAATATTACTCAAAAACATTGCATGGGATCGAATGGTGAACGGGTGGTGGGGCGGGTCGGGGGGCTTTTGCTTTTCAACGGGAATACACCGTCGTGACGTTCCCTTTTTTCAGAATTAGTTTTCTTTACATCTTGTAACTAAAATGCCACTTGTACTTACTACTTAGATATTCCTAGATTAGGGTTGACCTTTCCACTCAGAGAGTAAATCAATCAAATGTAGGATCCGAAAGCAAACCTTCGGAGGGTCAAATCACAGTAATTTAAGATGAATGTCAATAATTGAACAGGCTAAGAATGGTTCTTATACAAAATGATGGATGAATATTTTCAAATGAAAGAATTTCCGTGTTGACTCATTCGATGTCCCTTGGGTGCAGTGTAATCGACGAAAAGAGGATTTATTTTTAACCGACTTCTAAAAACGGGGGAGGTTATGTATTCCAGCATCTTATTTTTTTCCCATGTCTATTACTGGTCCGATTTAAGAGATTCTTTTTTCATTTGGTAGACGAATGATAGAAAAATTACGGTCCGGTACGGTAGGAGCCACGTAGTTTGGATTTGTGCCCGGCTGATGGCAACAGGGGTGCGCCTGTTACTTCCGATTGAAACATAACTGCAGGAATGTGGATGCACTGTTAGTTACAGCTTTGCCTAATCCTTCGAGGATTACAAGGCGTGATGTTATGTTATGTGATGTGAATACTATGCAGTCCCGAGTACCATCACACAAGATACACCAACAGATTCTTCTTTTCGCAGGTTTCGCACACAGCTGTCACATTTGACACCGTTATAATTATAGTCACTAGTAGACTTCGCCCGCGACTTCGTCCGCAAAAAATATGATAGCTCGGCTAATATGCATGATATAAATATAATTTATAGTCTATAGCCTAGCACTCAGGAATAATGTAGTTTCCTGACAGTGAAAGAATTGGATTTTTATTTTTTTCTATTCTGTTATGTTATGTTATTTCCGGAGATTACCCACTACATACAAACTTACAAACAAATTTTACCTCTTTATAATAGTAGTAGTAGTTAGTATAACATTACTTATTTTTTACGAGTGGGAAAATGTTCCACTTGCGACAAGAATTACAAATCAATTGACGTAAACTAAATAATTGTTGTTCCAATAAGCAGTTCATACCTGCAATGCAATCATAAAATATAATGATAATTAACATAAAAGTGAGTCACAGTATGATCTACATATTAATGTCATTGATCAGTTTCCACCATAAATATAATTATTCTGCGGCTTTAGTCGCTACTCTATAATTGACCAATTATTTGTTAAGCTACCTCAATGATCACATAAATTGTCGTGGTCAGTACGTGCATAAAATAATAATGTATTGTGACGTGACATCCGTGCCTCATCTGCACCTTAAGGCGCAAACCCACCGCGGCACACGGATAGGCTACGCACGTGTGTTAAGTTTCGCTTTACAAGAAAATGTATGTGATTGTGTCCACTGCAAACCACGGACATGCTATGCATGTAATGACGTCATTAGTACATGCATGACTTGCTCAAATAAGGCACTCACATAGCTCAACGCTGTCAACGCCGTGCACGCTGTGCATGCGGTACACGCTTGACAAGAATATTAACCGACCACTATGCCGCGTTGGGCCACACACGCTTCATTTGTACTAAGTTGTAGGTGTGTAGAGAGTACTGCTGTGGAAAGGCAGACCCACGTTGTCAAACAAATTAATGAATCCACGCAGCTAAAATGCGCCGCGTGCCCGTACACAGCGTGCACCGCGGTGGGTTTACGCCTTTATCCGTAGCATAATTTGCGCCCAGGACGGTCCAGCATAATCATTCCTTATTTGGTAAAGTGCTTTTGTTTCCGTTTTTTTTTTGTGCTAATAAGCACAATGTTCTGACTCTCAACAACGGTATTTTATCAGACAAAGCGTACAGCATAAGTAACAAGATAAGTTGCATTTTGCATCAGCCAAGTCCTTGAGACAATTTTGTAACAATATTTTGATTTTAAAGAGTGTCCATGTAGTTTCTTGTTCATTCTTCTGCATAGAGATCTCGATGGAATGGGCAACAGCAGTACATTCACAAGTTATTGTGTCATGTGACTGTGACTGTAGCTTCGCATTCTTTGTTTTTGACATTCAAAAGTGCCTGAATTGGTCTCATTGAAATAAATGCTTTGAGTTTGAGTTTAACTTTCTTGCAACCGCCACTAAAACTGCGCTTGCACAATCCCTATTTCCTGCCATGCTTGACGACGCTAATGTCAGTTATCTCGTTCTCACTGAGGCACAACTAGATAGACTTGAGCGACTTCAAAATTTTTGCTTAAGATTTATATTTGGCCTGCGCAAATATGATAACATTTCTGAATTTCGTACAAAACTCAAGTGGCCTTCCCGTACGTCTTCACCGGAATTCTCATATCTTGTTTCAGCTCTACAGTTTTCTGTTCAATCCCACAACCTCCTCTTATCTTAAAGAAAGTTTCAAGTTCCTGCATGACACACATACTGCTGACCCGCGCAACTTCGAGACATAAGAGAGCGAGAGCATGATAAAAATACGCGCACGATACTTGATCATTATTTTGCTGCGGAGTTATTTTAAAACTGTGATATCTCCTAAGATATTCATTGAAATCAAATGATGTAAGGGCAACTGTGTTAAAATTATATACTTGTGATATATAACGTATTTAAATGAATAAGGATAAATACCATGTTTATAAAAACACTTTCGAATTACCATTAACACATAAATCTAGACTTTCTGCTGCTGGGAACTTTCAGCAACATTTTCCCTGATCTGGGAATCGATACCAATACCCAATGCTTGGCAGTAGCTTTTTGCTACCGTCAGACCGTCGAGGCAGTTTATTCAATAAATTGTTACAAAAAATGTGCTTTGGCTAGTTTGTAACAGTAGGAAGCATCTGGCCGTTTTCACGTCAATTTCTAGTCGCCTTTGTGATACCGAGGGTACGGAAACGGAAGCCATATTCTTTGTAGGCACACATGGATGCTATACAGTGGATGCAGTAGCCCGAAATGCCAACAAAACATATTATAGGCACCAATACAACGCACATAATAAGTTTATTTTACACACAGAACACGTTTTCATTGCAGGATACAACATACTTTTTTCCCTAGCCTTTTTTTCGTGGCCTGCCGCGACCACACCTCACTGTCTCACGTTTTGTTCTATTTTCAGCCAGTTTGTTCGGTTTTGGAGCACAGTTTTGTGACTACTGCCATGTTATTTTGGGCGCAAATGCAGACTCCGTGGCTGCTACGGAGAAATTCCTGATGGAAAAACCCAATAACACTTTGCACGACCCGCGAATCGAACCCAGGACCTCATGCTCAGCAGTTGCGATATAATAAGTGAGTTATTAGGCAGTAAGTGAGTAATTAGGTCTTTCAAAAATATATTGCGCACAACGTGACTTCCGAGCTACGAAGACGCTTATATTACACATATATTTTGTTCGTAGTAGACGTAGTAGACTACTAGGTAAACATAATCCTAGGATTAAAAATAAAACTTAATAACAAAATCGTGAAACAAATTGAACCGCAAGTTAACAAACACAGATAACCATTGTCACGATATTAATCGATTTACATAATTATGACCCGCAGTAGTTGCCTAGAATCATAGAACAATATGGGAAAATAATTTATGATTAATTCTAAAAACTCGTAGATAAGGCCCCTATTTGTAATACTCATCTTTGAAAAAACAAAAATGCAATGTCATTATTTTTGTGTGTCATCTGGGAAACGGGTCGAAAATCTCCGTTCAGGGCTAAAGATAGCTTCGGTATTATCCTCATATTCGGTTCAAATAGGGAAAATACGTGTTATGCAGAAGAAATATTTGTTGCGCTTGCGTCATATCGGGAAGTAGACGGGTTTTTGTGACGTAAATAAGGCTAGACGCTGGCTATGCAAGATTTCTTTACGCATGACGTATGCTTTTATGAGATTAGTCGAGGAGTCAGACTATGTGAACATAACCTTTTTCATACTACGAAGTCCAATTGCAAAATTCGTCTACCCGTCAACCACGTACTTATTAATATGATGCATTTTGGGAGATGTCTCATATCTCCTGGGTCTATTGGTCGCAGGTACGACTGCAAGGCATGAGGTCCTAGGTTCGATTCCCAGGTCGGGCAAAGTGTTATTTGGTCATCCATCAGGAATTTCTCAGTAGCAGTCAAGGAGTCTGGGTTGATGGCGATAGATGGCCCTATTACATGGGACTTAAACATAACTGGCGGAATGTGGTTGTACTATTAGTTCCATCTCTGCACAACCCTTCGGGAGTTACAGGCGTGATGTTATGTTAATGATATAAAGTCATTTCCTCGAATGCCTCGTTGATTTAGGTTCTAGGTCTAGATCTAGCTGAATATGATGGTTTTTCTATCTCACTGGAATTTATTAGGAGGTTACAAGTGTGGCTTGCGAAATGTGGGTGCACCTACTGAGGCCTTAATGGACTACGATAGATTGATATAGTACTAGGTAAATATAAATATAGAAGGTCCCATTAAAATAGATGGACAAACTTTTAGAAATCATTCAGACCACCAAAATAGGGACAGTGGTAAAAAAAATATTAAAAAAACGCAGTAGATAAGAAAAAAAAATCAGCTAACGAAAATACACTAAAAATATACTGTCACTTACGGGATATCTTCCGTGATTGTTCATTATTTTGAGCTCCCGATATTTCGGCGCTGTTGCAAGCGCCATGATCGCGGGTTGACTGGAGAATGCGGGTGGATGGAAAAATAAATTGTTAAGAGCAGACAAATCTATCTACCCTCTTTCTTTGTCTTTTGCTACGCGCACTATTGGAACTCGACACTAAGTCACGGCAAAACACACTCACAATATCACCAGGTTTTGTGGAGTCTTTGTCGTATTTATTTTTCCATCCACCCGCATTCTCCAGTCAACCCGCGATCATGGCGCTTGCAACAGCGCCGAAATATCGGGAGCTCAAAATAATGAACAATCACGGAAGATATCCCGTAAGTGACAGTATATGTGTAAACCGTGAAAGCTTGAAACAGTGTTTACACTAAAAATGTTGATTACCCAATGAATTTAGATCAAAATAAAATCACTTTTTATCGCTGTGAAAATTTGTCAATCTATTTTAATGGTACCTTATATTTATAGTACTAGGTAATAATGGTGATTGATTGATTGAGTCCCGTGAACATTGCCTAGTCTCCGGATACTGAGATCTTCGGTAGACCGATGCAGTGCCCCTGTGATTTGTCTTTGGGCTATCAAAGCCAATACATTTCCAGTGAACGACAATTCCCTACCTCTGTGTGCTACCATAGGAGCTTCTGAGGGATGATGCCTTGATATTTCTTCGAAGAAAGTTTTATACTATCGTTTCACTGCATTGTTGAATATTCGGCCAATCAAACTTCTACTTGGCTCTGTTCATCTATCCTTTAGACCAAGGCTGCTCAACTTATTTTGAAGGTAGGTCAAAATTTTGATTTTGTGTAAACCGGCGGGCCATCTCTTAAACAGAATTTGCCTAAAGTAACGATATATTTTGATTAAACGAAACTTTCACTTAGCTAGTTGTTTGCTGGATATTGACTTACTGAGAATGGGTTCATAAGGAGAAACATATATGTTTTTCGATACAGGATGATTTTTTTTTGCAATCCTGAATCTTTTTTCAAAAGACTATTGTCAGCTCATCACTTTTGGCAGGCCAATTCCAATGCGTTGGCGAGCCACATCGTGCCCGCGACCCTGGTGTTAAGTGACCTAGCTTTAGATTATCCTAGCTAATTGGTCTAAGTAGGGCTTCCTTTTTTAATCGGAAAAAGACAGTCATTGATACTGGCTGAAACTACATCCATTCACAAATCGGATTACATGAAAGTCAAAGAAAGCTACGTTAAGCCGTTGTTCAGTTGCATTCAAATTCACGAAGTTTCCGAACGAAAATCCCTCTTTAAGAGGAGGACGGAGTGATTGCCTCCTAAATCCTTTATCATTCGTTTAAAATCCTTTGACTTTGCAAAGATTTGAAGGTGGAATTTCAGGATTATATTCAGAAGAATTTCTCTTCGTTATTGTCCGGTTGCAGTCTGGTTTTATATTAATTGGGGAAATGAATTGGCATTTTTAATGTATTAAAAATATTTTTTTATAGTAGGTAGTAGATGCATTATACCAACATCTTGCAAGTACATATTAATATGTTAAAAAAACACTAACACACAAATTAAACAAGGTAACAAGTATTTAAAGATCATCAAGCTTTTTATTTTTCGGATTGGAAATCATCAAATGATCCCCCCGCTCTGGGCGGAGCGGAAGGAAGTGTCAGAATTGTACTGACTAAACTAAAACCCATCCATGTACCTTCTTTGCCCTTTGTGTTCCAAGGCCGCGTTATCTCTTTCGAACAGTCCCGAAACCCGTCATCAGCCCTTGCGCGTGGAACACGAACTCGCCGTCGTTGACACGGCCTGTCGTCATAAGACGACCGGACAGCGAGCTAGCCCATTACTCACCGTCCACAGGCCCGAAGATCGTCTATCTTGCCACAAAGATTACTAACTATTGCATTTGTATTCAAATACCTTCAAACTCCGAGCACAAAAGAACTAATCCAGGGACGTATTATTAATTTAAGTTCAACCATCTTGTCAGGGGGGTTACCATAACGTATTAAAGCAGGAATAATTCCAGTGTGGCAAAGAGACAGAACTGGACGACCTGTATAGCTCTGTCTCTTTCCCTCACTGGAATAACTCCTGCTATAAAACGTCATGGTAGCCCCCTAGGTTTTTATAAGTTATAACTGAGAAGCATTTACCTTTAAAAAATTTGAAGCCAAGATGAATAAACAAAATAGAACCAAGTGAGGGGAACGGTAGATATTAGTAACAAAATATTAACGTCAAGTTTCTTCTCTCGAGTTCCAAAAAAACTTGGCAACTTACTTTCTTCGATAACTGATAAAAAAAAAGATTAACAGTCGGTGTGTATAAAACGATAAATCTTTGTTATTCATGTCTCAAGTAACTTGTTTGTGCCGAAACAAAAATGGGCCTACGGTAGAATTTATTTCGAGGGGCCAGGCCGTTTTGAGGCGATCTTCGATCAGTTTATTGGGTTCTTCAAAGTTTGAGTATGATATATAATTTATTGAAAAGAGATGGTATAACACCTCTCTTTTTGCGTCGTGGGTCAAAAATGGATAGTTTACTAACAAAGTTCTGTATTATTGTTAATTGACTGCCTCATTGGCCTATTAGTCACAAGTGCTACTGCTGAGCATGAGGTCCTGGGTTCGATTCCTAGGTCGGGCAAAGTGTTATTGGGTTTTTCCATCAGGAATTTCTCAGTAGCAGCCACGGAATCTGGATTTGCGCCCGGTTGCTGGTAATAGGCTCGCCCCCTATTACATGGGTCTTAAACATAACTGGCGAAATGTGGGTGTACTATTAGGTACACCTCTGCCAAACCTTGCGGGGATTACAGGCGTGATGTTATGTGTGTTATTGGTAATTAATTTTCATATGGATTAAATTCTACTTGATGCATGCCTTTAGCCCCTGTGATGTGTTGGTTTTCGGCTAATGACTGTGGGGGTTCTTGAGTTAGATCCACGAATAGAACAAAGTGAAGATGCTGCTCATCTCATCAATCACCTCATTTCTGGCCATATCATCATTTTCACAGTCCATCCATTGTTCCTTTGGTCTTCCACTACTCTTATACGCATCCACGTTCTTATTCAAACCTTTCCTCACGACATTTTCCTCATCATATGACCATACCAAGCCAACCGATTACTGCATATAATTCTGCATATAATTTATGAAATATTTCCATACCCTTAAGTATTGACTTCACCACGAAGAACTAAAATGTCAAGGTACAATCTATTGTTCCACAAGAATCCTTTGTAACGCGAATAAATAATTAGAAAAGTTTAGTTTGCGGTAACTCTGTGTGGTTCGGGGCACGAAACTGTTTCATCAAAGTTCAGGAACTTCCAATCTATTGTTAGTGTCGCTTTCACGAGTGTCAACTATCTAAGAAGTTTGTGGAATATATGGGCACAGATAGTACAGATTTTCTTTTCTAGTGTGCATCTTCACTTAAGGTACATAAAGCCCTTTTAAATCCTGCCAGGGCTGAAGGAATGTTCGAAAGAGATACCGTGGCCCTGGAACACAAAGGGCAAAGAAGGAACATGGGTTTTAGTCAGTACAAGTCTGACACTCCCTTCCGCTCCGCCCAGAGTGAGAGGGGTCATTTGATGATTGCCCATACGAAAAAAAAAAAAAAACAAAAAAAAAGCCCTATTATATGCCTACGGATTGGCAATACAATTCACTAGATATAATGAAAAATAGAAAAATCCACCCCTAAGACGACTCACTGACCTAGAAAAGTAATTCCTATGTGCAGATTTTTACGGGGAGGAAGGCACTGCTGCATGCTGCATCCAAGCCTAGATCCGCACTCATATGTGTGATGTATGTGTATAAGGCGGTAGATAAAATAAAACAAAACAAAAATCCTTTTATTTCCTTAAAAACATGCTACAATAATTATTTTGAGTGTATGTAACAATTTTCCTTTAAAACTAAATAAATATAAATAAAGCTGATGCGCAATGTTGCTTGTTTGTTTTTAATATAGTATTATGAAGTATTTTTTTTTCAATTAGCAACTTCATTGTTCAATTAGGAACCCCTCTCAGGTGATGGCCTCTTCCAAGGATTGCCATTTCTCACGGCCTTGGGCTATCTGTTTCCATTGTGGCCCAGCTATTTTCCTAATATCATACACCCATCGCGCATGGGGTCTACCTTTATGACGTTTGCCCGGGGTCCCTGCCATGATGTTACAGTATGTTACAGTACGCGGTAGATGCACATATTTTATTATTAGACGTTTTACCACTCTACCACAATTTCTTCGCCGTAATAGACTTTGTACTGTACGGACGTGTTTCATTGTGCTCCTGCTAGATATCTCTAAGTAGCCTAGATCACCTGGATTAGGCTTGGACTTATCATTGGCGACGAGCTGGTGCATTTCGCATAGTCCTGTTGTATTTCGCGTGTAAATAGTGCAAAAAAAATATCAGTGGGCAAGATCAAGATCGGGCCGTTTGACGTCAGCAAGGACATTTGGAAATCAGCCGTACAACGGTTGGAACAATATTTTATAGCGAACGATATCAAAGAATATAATAATATGTAAAAGTGGCTACGTTAATGACAAATAGTAAAAGAAAGTGATGCTTACGTGTTAATGGTTAACTTGTGTACGCTAGCTCGGCCGGCGAACAAGACTTAACGAACTGGCGGCAGTAATGCAAAATCATTTGCAACCACAAGCGAGTGTTCTCTAGCCGAGCGGTATAAATTTCGACAGGGTATACAGTGCAAGGATGAAACTATAGCGGACTACGTGGCTTAAAAACTATCGAGAACATGTAATTCTGGGGATTTTATAAACAATCTAAGGGTTCACACTTTAAGGGACATGTAAATCAGTTAACAAATGGATCGATGGCAATGTTTGAGTGGCCAGGCCCTGATGCGGAGTCCGACAAGCGTGTAGTCCAAGCGGCGAATGGGTCGGGCACGCACGGCCCGAGGATTATAAGTTTAAATACCGAATCTGTACCCGCGGCAGACCGTTCCAGGCGAGTCCGTAGACTAGTTAAGCGATTCGGTATAGACATAAAGGGTATAAATATATCCTTAACACAAACGAAAGGCACTTGTTCTCCTCGTCTTTGCGATATTTTTTTTGTTCTAGATCATACCTGGGAACCTTCTAGTTACGGAGATATTGGGGGTCAAAGTTCCAACTTTTTCATAAGTTTTTTTTTAAATACCTACATGTTTTTAATGTAAGATTTTTACTTGACACACCTCCACGACCCCCGTACTATTCAATCCATCCATCAGCACAATGCTTTGAGTGCTTTCCATCGAGTCCTACCTTAAAACGTGATTTATAACCTCAAAAAAAAAGTCGATTCCCAGCAATAATTTTTGCGTAAAGTTATTTAGTGTGATGTACAGAATGCTTGGTTGACGGATATGTGAAAGGTCTGTTTACACCCTGTAGATTAAATGTGTTATAGGTACATTTTAGCCTTGATAGAAGTGCCTGCCTATTGAAATTGTTTATTTGTACAGGGTGTAAGGGAAAGCCCTCCACAAACTGATGGGGTGAATTCATTAAAATCGGTTCAGTCATCTCGATAAAAAAAGGTCTTGACAATTTGTGTGAAATGCCGTAAGTCATAAACGCTCCCCCCTCTAGAGGGCCAAAGCCTGCCGGGGTCGCGGGACTTATAGAATTACCGTGACCCTGGAACATAAAGGGCTATTGAAGGACACCGTGGATTTTAGTCAGTACAAGTCTGACAGTCCCTCCCGCTCTGCCCTGGGTGGGAGGACTCATTTGATGATTTTACCACGATAAAAATAAAAAAAAGTCGTAAACGCTCTTAACCAAGATCTACACGTGCAAAACACTCTCAGTAGATTAAGGTTCATTTTCCTACTGAAATAAATTCACACACAATAGAAGGGATTTCATAAAATTCGATAAAACATTCATTCCCTTCCCGCCCAAGGGTTCAAGGTTAAATAATGTCATCTTTTATATTGGATTCGTTTTGTGAACTTTTGGTCCGGTCAGCCTTTGAGATTTCATTTTTGCAGATCTAATATTGTGACCCTGTCTTTATGGACACAGATTTTCTTATTGAGAAGGAGTAATTTGTTCTTCTTAGCGTGTCTATGGCAATCTAAATTGTGTCGACCCAGAACTGAGCCACTAGTTTGGCGCCTTCAGTAGCGTCTATCAGTTCCTGTAATGAACAAACCACACTAATTTATATTTTTTTATCATCATCATCATCATTTCAGCCAAAAGACGTCCACTGCTGGACTAAGGACTCCCCCAAGTGTCGCCACATTGACCGGTCCCGTGCGACTCGCATCCAGCGGATCCCTACAACCTTCACCAGGTCATCGGTCCACCTATTGGGAGGCCTTCCAACGCAACGTCTTCCGGTTCGCGGTCGCACTCCAGAACTTTTCGGCCCCATCGGCCATCCGTTCTGCGAGCAATGTGCCCTGCCCACTGCCACTTAAGTTTGGCTATTTTTCGGGCTACGTCGGTAAACTTGGTACTCTTGCGGATGTCCTCATTTCAGATTTGATCACGCAAGGAAACTCCGAGCATATAGCTCTCTCCATTGCCTTGGGTGACTTCGCCGGTGACTAAGCCTTCTGATGAGGCTCAATGTGAGCGACCACGTTTCGGTCCCGTATGTAATCACTGGCATATATTTTTTTTTTATAATTTATTGATTTTGGGAGCATGGTAATGTTTCCAGGATTACCTCTGTCTTACTGAAAAGAGTAATATAATTATTAAGTATCTATAGCGTTTCGGAACGCAGAATGTCGTGTGGCGTCTGTAGAGCACGCTGTGAATGAGCATATGACGACGACAAAGAAGGTAGCAATAGGCAATCTTTATCACATATCTTAATATCATAAATCTTCATGTTTTTTTATTACAAATTAAGAAATAAAAGAAAAAGAAAGAAAATGTATTTATTAGAGTCGCACAAGATAAATAAAATGACTACAACAAAAAATAAACATATAAATAAGGTGACGGCGACAATACGACAATTTTCAAACAAACTAAATAGCATAAAACTGAACGAAATAGAACACAATGTACAAATATTGGTTTACCTTAGATATTATTGCGAAATTGGCAAAGATTTTTGAAGTAGCGAGTTGGCAACATGCATAAGACTACATTAACGCCTTAGTAAAACCATCAGTCAATCATCGTCGCACTGGCAGGTATAGAGTGGACCAGAACGGCCCAAGATAGGTATAGATGGAAACAGATGGAGGAGGCCTTCATCCAGAGACGGTTGACCACTTAATAGGTTAAGTTTAAAAAATAGAATTGTGCCACATAAGAGAGATAGAGGGTTAGAGAGAGTGGGTCGTATCCTGGACCTATAGTACAATTCTCGCACATCACACCCATCATTCCACGCACAGAAAATGCGCGCGCGGTACCTGATCATTATTTTGCTGCGGAGTAATTTTAAAACTGCGATATCTCCTAAGATATTCATTGAAATCAAATTATGTAAGAGCAATTTCGACCAAATTAAATACTTGTTATAGGGAATAAAGGCTATTTTTAGTTTATTTTATTTAGAACCATCAGTTACATCATGGCTGTCAGAAACAAAAACACAAACGCTAAAATTCGCGTCAGCCAACAATCTCGCAACACCAGCTCACAAATGAAATCTTTTTGTAGACAAAGTTCAAACTATAGTAAAACATTCTATGCAAAACAGTTCTCCAAAGTTAGTTCGAGAGTTCGCAAGGACTTGTTGTTAAAATTTTCATTCAGCAGCTAAAATGGGATGGAAATGTTCAATTACTTTTTACGTTGTGTCACAATTTCTTGTGACAAAGTTTAATGGCCTTTAAGGTGGAAGAAAATTAATTGAATGAAAACGAGAATCACACCTTTATGAAGTTTGGGGGTTCTGAGAAGGGTCAGGTTTGCTGGCTCTTTGGAGAAAATAATGGAGTCGTTAATTTCCCTTTTCTTGTTTTTGTTTTGATTATTTGTTTGAGAGAGCAATGGAGAGGGCTATGCTCGGAGTTTCCTTGCGCGATCAAATCAGAAATCAGGAAATCCGCGAGAGAACCAAGATTACAGACGTAGCCCGAAGAATAGCCAAACTGAAGTGGCAGTGGGCAGGGCACATTGCTCGCAGAACGGATGGCCGATGGGGCCGAAAAGTTCTGGAGTGGCGACCGCGAACCGGAAGGCGTTGCGTTGGAAGGCCTCCTACTAGGTGGACCGATGACCTGGTGAAGCTAGCAGGGATCCGCTGGATGCGAGTCGCACGGGACCGGTCAATGTGGCGACACTTGGGGGAGGCCTATGTCCAACAGTGGACGTCTTTCGGCTGAAATGAAGACGATTTGTTTGAAAGTGTTAACACAGTTAGCTAAAGGTTTGACTTTTCTATAAAACCTACCATCTTCTTTTCGGCTTTGCCGCAGTCGGGTAAAAAGTATTCCCGTACGTTCACAAGCACACAATTTTTATGCATTGGCTCATATCTGTCTGTAACATATACAATACATATACAACATACCTGTCCAATTTTAATTTGGCGAAAGAAATACCACGGCCCTGGAACACAAAGGGCTAAGAAGGAAAATGGATGGGTTTTAGTCTGTACAAGTCTGACACTACCTTCCACTCCGCTCCGTCATTTGATGATTTTCCATCCTCTTAAAAAAAAAAGGTGTAAAAACATAGACGAACTGATTGCATGTATTCTCTGTTTTGTATAAACACGGCCAAAAAATAGTAGTGTCCTTATTCAATATACAATCTCTGAAAACAAATCCAAGCATACAGGAAAACAAATAAAAAATAATAAAGGCCACAGTACCCTGTCCATCCTGTGCAATGTTTAAAAAGTTATCAATTTTCTTCGAAAACGGTATGAGTTTTATGTGACCCCTTGTTATGAAGTATGAATAAGTAAACACTATCATCCGACCCGAGCCTCCAGGGGGTCAACCTTTTTCGACACAATTTATACTTAGTTACATTTTACCCGAAATAGTAAACTGACTGACTGACTGGCTGACTGGGTGATAAATCAACACACAGCCCAAACCGCTGGTCCTAGAGACATGAAACTTGGAGGGTGTGTTCTTTGTAAAGAGAAGGTCTCCACTAAGAAAGGATTTTTGGGAATTCCACCCCTAAAGGGGTAAAATAGGGGATGGAAGTTTGTATGAAAGTCTGTCAGTTTTGAAGTTAGGATCTTCAAATTTTGTATTTAGGCTGAAGATTGAAAATTAATTTATACGTGTCTCGGCGTTTTTTGTAATTCTACCCCCGAAGGGTTAAAAAGGGGGCTGAAGGTAAGTAATCGGATATTTACGACATCCACGCGGGCGAAGCCGCGGGCAAAAGCTAGTTCAGTATAATTTAATTGTATTTTTATTTAATTGTAATGAGAATGTTACTAACATTGTTTATAAGTGTTACTAACTACAATATGAATCATTTGTTTTCGTTATAAATAAATAGTAATAATAAATTATGTATTGTTTGGAGGTTCCTCTCTCTAGTGGAGCCCTGTTCCCGATACCGGTGGGCTACAATTTTTTATACTTTTAAATGTTTTTTTATATTGTTTTTCAAAGGAATATTTAAAAATGTAAATAATTTGTAAAAATATAAATAAAGGAAATAAATAATGTTGTTTTCGACAGATTTTGAGAAATAAGAAGCGGCTTGTGATGCTATATTATTTATTTGTTTATATCTGTAAATAATCTAAACCAATAAATAAAATTGAAGTTTCTGCTTTTAATTTTAAAATAACAGCTTTTTACTGAATGCATATGTAAGTATTTACTTACGGTATTTATATTTTTTGTCTGTCTGTGTGTTTGTTCCGGCTAATCTCGAAACGGCTGGACCGATTTTGACGTTACATTTACGGGCAGATAGCTGATGTTATATGGAGTTACTTAGGCTACTTTTATTTTAGAAAAATAATTAGGGTTCAGTGCAAAAAAAACGTTTGAAATTGTTAACAAAATGCGATTCAAATGAGGAAGTAATATTTTTATAATCATTACTCGCGGCGCGGCCGAAGGTCGAAAATTTCATTGAACAGCGACCAGCCTTTTGGGCACTTCTTCTATTGACAGTAATGCAGATGTTTTTTTTTCAATGTCCAGTGAGTTCCACGCACCCTTTTTGCTTTTGTTTTTCTTTGTTTTTGGAACATTCTAATGTTTATAATACCTTATCTTTATTGAATAGAATTTAGAATCATTTCTGCCTGAAAAGAACCTATATGTTTTGGTACCTATTTGGCCGAAACGCCTAGTTGACGCTTCCCGTGACCCAAGGGCTGGCTTTTACTTTGGCCAGAGGCTAAGTGTTGCCATGCAACGTGGTAACGCCGCCAGTCTCTTGGGCTCATTACCAGCTGACAGCGATAAGGAGTTTTTTGATGCCTTTTTATAGTTTGTTGTTAGTTTATTTATTTTAGGTTATTTAATAGTTTTCTATAAGGGTGTAAATAGACCCTTAACATATCCGAAAGACACTTGTTTACCCCGTCTTTGCGATAATTTTTTTGTTCTAGACCATACTTGGGAACCTTCTAGTTACGAAGATATTGGGGGTCAAAGTTCCAACTTTTTCACAAGTTTTTTTTTTAAATACTAGTTTTTAATGCAATATTTTTAGTTTACACACCTCCACGACCCCCGTACTATTCAATCCATCCATCAGCAATAAACAATACTTTAAGTGCTTTCCATCGAGTCCTACCGTATCACGTGATTTTTCACCCAAAAAAAAGTGTATTGCCAGCAATAATTTTTGCGTAAAGTTACTTAGATAGATGTACAGAATGCTTGGTTGACGGCTATGTGAAGGGTCTGTTTACACCCTGTATAGTTTACTTAATAAATAATAAAGAACCCTGGCGAGATTCCATGTATTTTGGGACCCAGTCTTAGAGGTAGCATTCATTATGGCAACTTATACATACTTGTAAAACGACTAAAGACTAACAAAAAAGCAAATGGAAAGTAAGACGAACAAGTTGGGAGAAAAGAGATAAACGTCTTTATACAAGACAACCTAAAAATCTTATGGTTAAGGTTTTTAACTGTGAATGTCTGCTTATTTATTTAAAATGAATAAAAAAATAATAACGTTTAGGATGAATCATAAAGGAAGATTCGAATAAACTACTCTTAGATAATTCCCTTTCCAACCTACCCGGTCCGAGTAAAAGGGTATAAAAGGCGTGGCGCGTTGTACACGGCCTCTTTGGATGATGCTCTGTGCTTTTTGGTTCTCTTTGGTTTTTGGTAGTAGGCAACTGACAGGTGCCAGTGGAGGTAATAATTTTGGTACGGGTCGTGTTACATTATTCTGATGTACTTATTATTTACTTGTCTTAAGCCAAAACCCGAATTTTTTGCCTGTACCTAATTAATGAATCATAAAACTGCCAGACTGCGTCTAGAGACTATACTGATTACTAACCTAGTAATTAGTTCAATCACTATTAAAACTATGTTGTTACGACTTTGATCTATAAGCGAATTATGGCCAAGTAGAACGATTCTTACTACGCTGAATGAAGATATACTTTTACATAAAATATAACAGCCAGAGCTCACTAGCTATGCATGTACGAGTACAGCTATTGAAAGGCAGGGTTTGTTGATTAAAAAAATGTGTAATGTGACGTAATAAATCTCGTTTATTGTTTTTTTACATGTTTTATTTAAATATTTTTCAACAGTGTTATAGAAAAAAATATTATCTTATTAAAAGATTATCTAAAAAGGAAGCTGGTGCAGCGATATAGCTCTGGTATGGTATATGGGGTCTGCCAGACTGGTGTCTGGCAGACCCCATATACCATAATATGCTCATAACATGAGAGCAACAACCCGCTGTCCGTGTCCCAACAGGACAGTGACAACAGTAGCCTAATACACCACTTCGCCCCTGTAGCCTTCTATCTACTACGATATACGTTTAATAGGACTTGCTTCCTATGTGCATAGATTTAATTCTGGCACGTAAAATAAATGGGTGGTTGCCATGAAATATTGGATAGGTAATAGGTACAGGATGTATTTCTACTGAACTTGGGGAGTGTGTAAAATCAGCAGAACTTCTGTAAGCACTATCCACCATTTCAATATCCACAATTTGCTCTCTGTTCAGAAGGTACAGGGTGTGTACTTTCCTCTGTACTTGTTGTGGGTACAACATTAGGGGAACTCCTCTGAGCGCGTTGAAAAACACTGGAATAGATCATCACAAATCTTACAGTGACAGTAGTGACGGGACTCAATTGATCACCATTGATAACGTTCCTTTATAAGATATACTACGAAATCACCATTGTTTCATTTTTATTACATGATTTTGCCTTGTTAATTGGCGTTTTAATATAAAGTTTACATGCTGTTTATAAATATTGTACATTATAGAATGTATAAAAACGAAGAGAAAGAGCCATTTATAGTAAGAAAACCCTTGAGCAAAAACACATGTCATTAGATTGGAACGTAATCGGAAAAAAAGTTGCGTTTTGTAATTGCACGATTACTTAATTTTGAATAAATTAAAATACTTATAACTTTTGATTCCCGTGTCCTAAAAATTCAATATTTTTTAAATAAATATCTCATATAATTGTAGTTATAATTATTTTATATTTACACTTGCATGGAGCTTCGTTAATTTTTAGATTCTTTGGGTCCACTTTCGCCACCCTTCTTTTTGACCTATTGCAATGCAAAGGAGTAAAATACCAGCTGTTATTAATAGATCTAGAAACTCAACAAACATTTCTACGTATTTTTTTGTTTACGATTCGGTTCGGTAACGTTCGAGCCATCTCGCGTTACTTCGTAACACGTCTTGCTCATCTATGACAATAGGACTCTTATCTACTGAAGAATATGACTCAAATGAAGTGTTTGTAAGTGATTGTGAAATGAAAACAATAAAAATATTGTGAAACCGAGCAGTGTTAACATAACCTGCTTTTCATTATCTAGTAGGTTAAGGTAAAGAGGTTTTTTCTTAGTCCTTCATTTCTTATGTCTACATTATCTATTGAAAAATATGTGTGGAAAATCTATCCTACGTTAAACACTGTTTTAAGCTTTCACGGTTTACAACTAAACTTTTACTGTCACTTACGGAATATCTTCCGTGATTGTTCATTATTTTGAGCTCCCGATATTTCGGCGCTGTTGCAAGCGCCATGATTGCAGGTTGACTGGAGAATGCGGGTGGATGGAAAATAAATTGTTATGAGCATTGTTATTGTTGTGTAGTTTGTTGTGCTTTCTCCAGCCAACCCGCACTGCCCTCAATAACAGCTGCAGCATGCTATGTTCAGTCAGTTGCTACAGCTAATTCAATTGCAATAGACATACGGTTTTTTTTATTTGGACTCGTGGCTTTATAATTATAACAGCCGCACGGGTCGATCTTCGGTGTTCGTTCTTTGGTTGGTACCTAGGCAAACGCGATTTAATCTAAGGTTGCTCCGTGGATGGGTGATCGCCCAATACATACCGAGTTTCCTTCGCGCATTGGAAAGCACGTTGGCCGCGGCTGTCATTTGTAGATCTTAGATAGTCGTTACAGGTATTCAGCCCGATAGTCTGAAAACCAGTCTTACCAAGGGGTATCGTATTAACCAGTACTAACTGGGTTGTGGAGTCAGATAGGAAGTCGCTTCGTGAAAAATACTGGTATTAAGCTGTATCTGGTTTGCTGACATCAACATAGTTGGGAAAAGGCTAGGTAGATGATGATTGTCACTTTTTGTACACGAACCCTGTCAGGGCACTGCAAAGCACAATGCTGTTTTGCTGTTGAGTTAATGAACATTAAATTAACATAATAAATTGAGTCAAAACTTATTAAAACACAATACTGACAATAAATTTCAGAGAAAATATGTCTAGAAGTCGCTATGATTTATTAAAACTTCTATAGTTTAGCATTTTAGTCAAGATTCAGAAAATTCTTTTATTGTTACTTGGAACTATTAATCTTATAAACAGTTTAGTTTTATACATATGCCTTTAATAGGCATATGTATAAAACAACATACAAATATTTGTTCTGTACGGGGATTAAAACCGCGACACACAGCGTAGTAGCCAATCGCCCAGCCACTGCGCCGTCAAACAATATAAATTATAAGTCCAGGTTTTAATTATGACTGACAATAAAGAAATAAAAATATATTGTAACGGCAAATTTCAGCTGCACGCCTTCCTTCTCGATGAATTTGGCCCAACATGTTATTATCCAACCAGCACAAGAATACATTTTACGATCTGATACAGTATTCCCCGAAATATTTAAGGTCAAAACGGGACAGCGACTTAAAATAATCTGGCACATAACCAACTAAACTCAATATAAAACAAGAATTTGCAACAGCGCCGAAATATCGGGAACTCCTAAGAAACAGTAAACATGGTAAATATCCCGTTTCGAGTATTAATACTATAGAATTTTAATCGCTACTCATCCGTTACCACGAATTTCAGATCCATCGGTGTCATTATAACAATATCGTGATATCTGCTGATCTGATAAAAAGTGTGACTTGTAAGAATCCTGTTTGACTCATGCAAATAAAGGGCGAGGATGTGTGGATTCGCGGTTTCAAGTAATGCACCAGTCGTGAGTTTTTTGTGCACTATAGAAGATATTAGACTAGGCAAAATAATTATTTAAAATTATTTTTTCGCAAAATACGGCCCTTCGTGTTTGATTCGTCGTGATTTTTACTATCATATTTTACATCTGCCGCATGTCGCATCGAAATTGGGTCGAAGTAGTAACAGATTGGATTTCGAATAACAGAACCCGGCGACGCGGGAGGCCCAGGAGGAGATAGACTCTTAGCAAAAGGATTGGGCACAAATAGCCAAAGACACAGAAAAATGGAAAGTGGGAAGGGAGGCCCTGCAGTCGGACACATCAGGCTCTTATAAATAATAATGAAAAACGTTAAATATGTTTCCCTAAGCCCTGTAAAATCATAATGGCACGCAATATCAAACTATTACTAAAATAACATCCAGTAAGCCCTGGAAGAAGCAAAAAGGTACTTCCAGCCACAATGTCAGCATAATCGCCCTAATAACACGCACACACGTCCTCTCCGTGAGGGCCAAACCATGATCGGTCCAAAAAAAACTCAACTCGTTAAAATATGGGAAAACCGGTGTATTTTCCTGTTAATGATCCCACTATAGCCTGCTATGTCAGTGACGTATGGTGTACAAAAACCGGTGTAAGATGACGTACACAGCGGTCACCAACCCCCTAGCCTAGTGTAGAAGAACTAAGGATGCAGTTGGATTTCAATAGAGGTGACTAAAACTATCACGACTAGGAAAAAATATTCCACTTTGAGACTGGTTTCATCATAACTGAAGCCTTCGCCAAGTTTTGGTCCACCTTGTGGGACTCCAAAACCTCGCGGCTCCACCGGCCATTATTTAATTCGTTCTGCGAGCACAACATAGGGAAATCGGGGATTATAGACCACACCGACACCCAGTGCAAATGTGGCGCTGCCGAAACCATGTCCCATATGTTGGAGAATCGCCACAATCAGCGTGGACACCTCCCGGGTCAAATTATTTAGCATTTTATATTTTTACCATGAATTCAAAGAGAAGAACACATTTTTTGCTGAAGTCAATATTAAAATTTAACGATAAGTTGGCTTTGCACAGTGTAAAAAGAGATTTTGCCTTACGTTATGTGAAGTCAAACTACGAACAGGCATACGTCATGACAAATACAACCGTAGCAAATTCGCAATAAATGTCGCAGGAAGGTGAAAACAATCAATTAACTATGCTCAATATTAAAGGCCCGCGCAGACTGTCGATTAAAATTCTTCGCCCCAACAATTCTTAATTAATGTCACAGTGATCAAATTAAGGTCTCTTTTGAAGATTGTTCGTGATTGGTACAAAAGGTTTTCTTTTAAGGAAGGAATTTTTAACATTTTGAGCAATTTTGTCTTACGTCTTTCCTTGTATTGTCCACTAAATCTCTTATTTATTAACAATGCTGAAAAACTAACAAATGAAAATTGATAAACACCTACTTTTCTATAATTTTTTTTTCTTTTAAAAACATCTTAAAAAAGTAAAGCTACGTTTTCTATTTTTAACTTACACATTTTTTTTTCCGTCTATTATTGACTTCAATGAAAATTATAATAATCTAAAATCTTCCTCAGCCAACCTCATAGTAATCAGAAGCAATTGTTAAAAGATTTAAATTTTCCCACTAAAGTAATTTTTTGAAGAACAAAGCCCAATTTTCCTACTTTCACGGGAAAAACTGTATCAAAAACCCGCTTGAAATATTCTTCGCTCTGTGGAGATTCCGTAGGTACCTACTACAGGTACACCGAACGTGAGGGTATGAACTAAAGTACTATATATTGAAGTGCGTTTTATGCTCAAACATTCCAGTTCAGACACCCGAGCCATTCAGTTGTGTCATTCAGTTTAATCATACAGGTAAATAGAGTGTTATCAATTTACGTGATTTTAAAAGAAGAGTCTTGAGTTTTGTTTTGGTTTTGTTGTGTTTTTTTTTTTTTTTTAATTTTTAAATATTTAGAACAAACTTTAAATTTAGTCAGCATTAATAAAATGTGAAAAAAAAAAAATTGAAGTAATAGTCGAATAAGGAAGTAAAAAGTTTTGTTAAAACTTTTTTTTTTTTTATTGCTTTTTTATTAAGTAAAAGTGTCCTCTTCAAGAATTTCAAGATTTTATATTGGTGTGCAAAGTGATGTAATCCAGTGATACAATTTGAGTTAGTGTCCTTAAGCAAGTTTAGATATACAATGTTATTATCGCTCGTCGTAACGTCCAACAATACTTGTTACAAATTAAATTATGGCAGTTTTTCACTTTGATACTTTTTGAAAATAATTTTCAAATAATAACTCTGAACAGCGTAAATGGATCAGGATTATGTATATCAAACTAAGTAACATTATTCAAAAATTTTGCTGTGAGACGATTTTTTTTTGTGTGCAAAGTCACTGTTTACGGTAGCGCTCAATGTAAAGCACTCAAAACATTGTGCTGCTGGAATTGAATAGTATAGGAGTCATGGAGGTATTTAAAGTTACAACATTTATAACTTGATTTTTTTAGATCGTGTGGGATAGTTGGATCGTTTGAGCCTTTGTTGTCTCCGTAACTAGAATATTCTATGGTCCAGTACAAAAAAATCGAAATTACGGAAAGAATATGTGCGTTTCGGCTTCTATAAAAGCTTTTTTACACCCATTAGATTACTCGTCTTTATTTGGAACGATACACTTACCAAAAATTACGCGAAGGAAAGTTCAGCCATGCTTTTAAAATGATCTATCTTAGTAGGCATATTAATGCCTACTGGCCGAAAACACATCGCGTAATTTTCAAATAAAATACCCGGCCAAGTGGGAGTCGGATTCGCGCGTCAAGTGTTGCGTACCATTGTAGTAGGGGAGCACTTTAATTATCAATTTATTTTTATTATTTGTTGTTTTAGCGGCAACAGAAATACACATTCTGTGATATTCAACTGTCTACCTAATACGGATCATGAGATACAGCCCGCTGACAGACAGACGGATGGACAGCGGAGGCTTAGTAATAGGGTCCGGCTGGTTACCCTTCGGGTACGAAAAAAAAAGCGCGTAATTTCCGTTGCGTAATTCTCGATAGCAAATTTTTCGTCGCTCATCCCAAAGACCGCTTTCACATTTAGGCGACTTTAGCAGCGCGACAGTCGCGCATCTAACGTCCAAACGGTAAAAAACGTACTTTTTGCTTGCGAATGTGCTTCTGCCACGCTACTGTCGCGCAGCTAACGTCCTAATGTGAAAGCGGCCTTATTTTCGGCAGGGTGTCGCTACGCTAAGGCCAGACTACTAAATACAGTAAGCTGTCAGTTAAAGCATTAGAAAACGGAACTGGGTTTGTATGATGTCTTAAAGCAGAAGTAATACCAGTACAGGAAAGAGACAGAAATATACAGGTCGTCTAGCGCCATCTCTTTCCCACATTGGAACTACTCCTGTTCTAAAAGTGGTAGGCCACTTGAAAGTAAAAGTTCGGGAATCCCAAGACTAGTAAATAATACCACCGCGCATATTTTCCTCAGAGAAAGTAAATAGATTTGTGGCCGGCGCAGCGGTTTAGCGTCTTTCTACAGACAGGGTCATAGGTTCGAATCGTGCACAGAATCTTTACTATAATTCTAGCTGTGCCCCACGACCTTTGTTCGCGTGAAATTATTATTCAAATATTACTTCCCTACTTCAATCGGATTTTTTTTGACAATTTCAAAAGTATTCATTTTTTTTGCACGGAACCATACTTAAACCTTTTTATAAAATAAAATTAGCCTAAGTTACTCCTTATAATATCAGCTAGCTGTCAGTTAAAATCCCGTCTAAATCGGTCCAGCCGTTTCGGAGATTAGCCGTAACAAACTGACTGTCAAAATGTTTAAATAATGTTTTTTTTTTTATTCAATTCAAATTCAAAATCATTTATTTCAATATATTTAAGATCATAAGCACATTTGAAAAAAAATAACAGTTATAAAAATTTAATATTTATAAGTACCATAATTATATACTTGCATAATATATTATTATTATGCATTCAGTAAAAAGATGTTATTTTGAAATTACAAAAAAACACTTAAATTTTATGTATTTGTATAGAGGTGTTGGTGGAAATACATCAAAAGTGTAAAAACCTAAATATAAGTAAATCGTTTGCTCAAGAACAGAACAAACTAATCAGAACAGAACAGAACAGAACACACAACACAACACAACACAACACAACACAACACAACACAACACAAACAGAACACAAACAGAACAGAATAAATAAATCAGAATATCTTTTCTATCTTTTACAGATCACCATGTCAGCCACAGCTCTGTTTCTCATCCTAGCCATCGTCCCCTGCTTCTGCCAGCGTCCATTCTACGCTGGACTCCAACCGATAGGATTCCCAGCTACTCCAGTAGCTTCTGGATTATTCGACAGATTCCAGAATGAGCCTATACCAGCCCAGCTGAATGGCGACAGGAACACTGCAAACCAGCTTGCTTCGTTGCCAGTGGAAAACCAGCCTTTCTTCTTTGCGAATAGAGACCAAATTGCCGCACTCTTGGCTAATCCACCAACTTATCCAGTCAGACCAAGTCCGTTTAATGAGAACGCCAACAGGAACCGGATTTAAGTTTTTTTTTGAGCATTGTCTAAGACTTTTGTTAAACATGTGTTATTTTTAAGTTATTGATGTAATATTTATAAAATTAAAATAATATTATTTTTCTAATTTTTTTTATTTTTTATTTTTTGTTTATTTCTTTTTTTGAAAACAAACGAAAATATTAGGAAACACCTTAATAACAGTAATAAATTTCTGGGCACGTTTCCAGATGACAGCGATGCGGATGAGTACTTTGAGGTTTTAGGTCAGATAAGCGGTAGTGCCATGTAAAATGCTGGTTTTCAGCTGCATACGGTTAGACTGGAAGCCGACCAAAACATAGTTGGGAAAAGGCTAAGCAGATGATGAATAAAGAAATTATGCGACTAGGCTAAAATAATCGCCCGTAGAATAGTTTCTTTGCCAAAGCCTTTATCCTACATGTTTTAATTCGATTGTACGTTGTAAAGTATAGGTACTGCAATGTATTTGTACGGCTCAGAGTAGGTGGTTGCAGTGTAGGTGAGTTGACGATAACCACAGACTTCATTCCTTATGATACCAAGTAGTATGAGCTCTGAGTAGATGTCAGCTCCCAAGAGTAGATCAATCGGGCCTGATACATTGAACTGTGGATCTGCTAGTTTTAAGTTTTCTAAGTAATTAATTATTAGTTAATTGTAAAGGATGCAGTAGGTAAGTTGTTAATGAGTTTCTTCATTATTAGTGCTTTTAAGTGGAATTTGTAGTCTGATTAAATTGACTGGTATTCTAAGGTTCGCTTCTTTGCAATTTCCGTTTAGCGATCCGACACCCGATACAACGTCACTCATTTTCCGTGTCTGTAATCTGAGGCGCTGCGCTGCGTTCTCCGTGATGAGACTTATTTGCGAACCTTGGTCAAGTAGACCTATTGCATAATGACGGGGCCCCCCTCTAGAGGGCCAAAGCCTGCCGGGGTCGCGGGACTTATAGAATTACCGTGACCCTGGAACATAAAGGGCTATTGAAGGACACCGTGGATTTTAGTCAGTACAAGTCTGACAGTCCCTCCCGCTCTGCCCTTGGTGGGAGGACTCATTTGATGTTTTTACCACGATAAAAAAAAAAAGTAGACCTATTGCATTGTGACCTATTGTTGTGTATTGTATTGTTGTTGTATTCCATCTATTGTTTTGACGTTTAGGAGTACAGTTGTCAACAGAACTTCCTTCGCTTCGGTTGTTAAGTTGTTAACCCCATAGGTAGAAGAAGGGGTAGACTGTGAGTTTGTCGTCCTCATGGTGCTGGCTGGTTCAGCTTCAGCTTCGTGTATCATGGTGCGACTTATAACACAATTTGCTAGTCTTCTTAGAAGTGCATTTTTTTTCCCGTGGCAGTATAGACAGTTTCTGCAAATATGCAAGTTGCGAATTGTATGACCGCGTTGACTTGCGTTCATAGCCAAGATTTTTTTGCAATTCATCAACACGTGTTTCGTTTTGCAGATTGGGCATATTTTAGCTGTCTTTTAACGAGTTTTGTGACTTGTCAAAGTGCGATGACCTCGGTTTATTATTGAAATACAAAAATATTGAAATTAGTTGCTTAAAGTGACCCAATCTACAAAATCTATATTTATATAAAAGAAAGTCGTGTTAGTTACACTATTTATAACTCAAGAACGGCTTTACCGATATGGCTGAAAATTGGTGAGGAGGTAGCTTAGAGCCAGGAGACGGACATAGGATACTATTTACTCCGTTCGACAGAAAAAAAAAAACATCAGTCACTATAAAACGTGGTATAACAAAAAAGAATCAGACTTGGAATAACAAAACAATAAAATAGAATAGAACGGCTGAACGGATTTATCTTATTTTGGTCTTGAAATGTTTGTGGAGGTCTAGGGAAGGTTTAATTGGTGAGAAAAATTTCGAATAATTGGTAGGTAGGTGGCAGGTAGGTGGCAGGTAGGTGGTAGGTAGGTGGTAAGTAGGTGGTAGGTAGGTGGTAGGTAGGTGGTAGGTAGGTGGTAGGTAGGTGGTAGGTAGGTGGTAGGTAGGTGGTAGGTAGGTGGTAGGTAGGTGGTAGGTAGGTGGTAGGTAGGTGGTAGGTAGGTGGTAGGTAGGTGGTAGGTAGGTGGTAGGTAGGTGGTAGGTAGGTGGTAGGTAGGTGGTAGGTAGGTGGTAGGTAGGTGGTAGGTAGGTGGTAGGTAGGTGGTAGGTAGGTGGTAGGTAGGTGGTAGGTAGGTGGTAGGTAGGTGGTAGGTAGGTGGTAGTTAGGTGGTAGGTAGGTGGTAGGTAGGTGGTAGGTGGTAGGTAGGTGGTAGGTAGGTGGTAGGTAGGTGGTAGGTAGGTGGTAGGTAGGTGGTAGGTAGGTGGTAGGTAGGTGGTAGGTAGGTGGTAGGTAGGTGGTAGGTAGGTGGTAGGTAGGTGGTAGGTAGGTGGTAGGTAGGTGGTAGGTAGGTGGTAGGTAGGTGGTAGGTAGGTGGTAGGTAGGTGGTAGGTAGGTGGTAGGTAGGTGGTAGGTAGGTGGTAGGTAGGTGGTAGGTAGGTGGTAGGTAGGTGGTAGGTAGGTGGTAGGTAGGTGGTAGGTAGGTGGTAGGTAGGTGGTAGGTAGGTGGTAGGTAGGTGGTAGGTAGGTGGTAGGTAGGTGGTAGGTAGGTGGTAGGTAGGTGGTAGGTAGGTGGTAGGTAGGTGGTAGGTAGGTGGTAGGTAGGTGGTAGGTAGGTGGTAGGTAGGTGGTAGGTAGGTGGTAGGTAGGTGGTAGGTAGGTGGTAGGTAGGTGGTAGGTAGGTGGTAGGTAGGTGGTAGGTAGGTGGTAGGTAGGTGGTAGGTAGGTGGTAGGTAGGTGGTAGTTAGGTTGTAGGTAGGTGGTAGGTAGGTGGTAGGTAGGTGGTAGGTAGGTGGTAGGTAGGTGGTAGGTAGGTGGTAGGTAGTAGGAAAAGGTGCATTGCAACGCATGCCGGGTACAGCTAGTAAAAATTTAAAAGTGGTACCCGAAAAAAACTTTACATACCGAATTGACTATCGCTGTCAATGCGTTTCTACAGCAACTCTCAAAAGGATTGACATGTTTATGCTTTTTGGTCGAAATGTCAATCGAATACAGTATTGAGAATCTCACTTCGTCGAAGATCTCAGGACATGATATCAACGACGGGCAGCAACTAGAGACGCTTTTGCAAACAATAATCGTATCTGAATTTCTGAAGAGCAATCAATCTGTCATAGGTATGCTTATTGGTCATAGTTAATTTTTCGTAACGGTATACATACACCGAGAAAAAAAATTACCGCAGCGAAATGGTTTTGTCTCGATTATACAATAGTTTTATAAACAAATAAAATATTAGAAACAAATACTGGCAGATTTACCATTGTGATAAACAAAACTCGAAAGCGACTACGAACCAATAGTAATACTTCCCGATACCTACGCTCGACGCAAGCCGGAGGCCGAAAAGCCGCGCGGCTGTTGACCCGCGTGCTTTTCAATCAGCTGATAACTTATGAGTTAATTAAACATAATAATAATAAGCTTTGCCCAACAAGTTGTTCAGATTTTGCCCTTCATACTTTTACGGGCTTAGGACCGTCAAAAATACTTTTTAGTTGCAATTTACTGAACTAGAAATTAAACAAAAACAAGTTTTATTATCTAAGAAAAATAATTTTCTGAATTAGATACCTTACAAAGTATTTGAGGCGTATTTCTAAAATTTTAATCAACTTATTTTCAACTATTTTAATTAGCTAAAGTACTTTTAAATATTCACTATTTATAAAAGAACGAGCAGGTACTTACACTTCCCGGTAACGGAGTAATTGTTCGAAGTGCAAGCCACTTCGTTGAATACACAAACGAGACCGTTTTAATTAATTGTCTTTCAATTTTAATAAGGTGTCTCTGTCATTTCTTACGATATCGAAAGCGTCCACTACCGCAGTTATTAACGCGTCGCGAGTTTCGTGTTCCTCACGATACACCAGGCGCTTGAGCTCAGACCACAAGTAAAAGTCTAACGCAGTTAGGTCCGGGCTTCTTGCTGGCCAGGCCACTGGCCCGCTGGGTCCGATCCAGCGCTGGGGAAACATCAAGTGCAGGTGCTCTCGCACGGCGCGGTGATAATGAGCCGGGCACCCGTCATGCTGATAGTACAGGTTTTCCACGGGCGCCGCTAGCGGAACCGTCGTCCAGTAAGTCCGGGATAACGTTGCGTAACATTTCCGGGTGGGTTTCACCTGTTGCACCATAGCAACGTACTCCAAATTGCAATAACTGTTATGTCGATCCATTGCACTGATAACGCGTGCTGCGCGTACGATATTCGCGGGAAAACTAACTAACAAAGTGCGCCGCCACAATAATACAATAGCGAACCGGCGCGCGGCGGCGCGCGGTTTCGTTTGTGATTGTTGCGCGCAGGCTAGTTTATGCCGCATCACTACATGCGAGAACTTATTTTGCTTTGAACATTTATAAATTGGGCTTTACTTTGTCGGCTTCGCGGCTGTGTTTTGTGTTGTTGCGTGCAAACTAGTATAAGCCGTATCACCACGCGCGAGAGCTTATTTTGCTTTGAACATTTACGCATCGCTGTTACCTTTGTCCGGCTGGATCGCGCAATTCGAGTAGTACATACAAGTTATGTCTAGTGTTACTATCGTTTCTCACGTTTTCGAGTTGATGAATATTTTTTTCATTATTCTAAAATAAAAACATCTTTATTTTTTTACTTTTACTCCGTACTTCGAAAGTACTCCTTATGGCAAGTTGTTCTGCCGCGGGAACCAACCATTAAAATTTTTCGGTGTTCAAGCAATTTATTTTTCCTCTAATGCATGAAGAATTAAATTAATGATTTTGTGCGCCTAGCGAGAAAACTAACCTAAATTACTCTATACATGGTGAATTTTTAAGTGAGCGTCGATGACCGAATCCGAAACTATGAGGAATAGCGAAAAATACTCAAAGGAGTCACGAGCTCGATTTTGATGAAAACTAAAACTGAATCATTAGAACACTGTTTTGAGCTTTCAAGGTTTAAAACTAAACTTTACTAAGTTCTAGTACTGTGTGTTTACTTCCCAGAATTTCATCCTTAATAGCGACACTATCGAAAGCTGTACACATGATGATACATTGTGTGATTTTTTTTTTTAAACCAACGGGCTCGATTCCTGGCTATGGAAATTGATTTTCCAAAAATCAAATGATGCAATTTTAGTTTTCATCAAAATCGGGTTCGAAGCTCCTTTGAGTATTTTTCGCTATTCCTCATAGTATCGGATTTGGCCATCCACTTGAAAAATTCACCCTATATAAATATATTTCTTATCTAATGCATTTTTTTACAGTATACTGTGAAAACGAAGTTCTAAGTCAGTGTGTATAAAACTGGCGCACAACACGCGCGCGCGCTTTGGGGAACAATAGTGCTGTAGTGAATTGATAATATCCGTAAATTAGTAAGTAACACTTTGGTCCTTTAACATTCATTCATTTATTTATTTTCAGGCAACTTTGGCCCATAGATAAATACCTTACAGACTAACACATTTATATGTCGTATAAATACAAATCGTGTTAGTAAATAGAAACTTTGTTAGTAGCACTTCACTGCTCTATGTCACTGTGCGTGCATGTGGGACTTGCTCGTGGAACCGTCGGAACACCACTCCAAAAATTAAAAATCCTCTTCCAAGACACAAGAATAGCATAATCAGTTTATAAAGCTCCCAATTGGACACAGACCATCTCTCTGTGACGGAGAGTGGGACGTCATCCACCACGCAGGACCAGTGCGAGTTGGTGGATGTCACGTCATGCCTTCAAATGGCTGGTTTCAAGACATACCCGCTTCCTCACCATGTTTAATTGTCCCGATATGGGTCAAACGCTTCTTTTTCAGAAAATGAACGCTTGTCACGCAGTGATATGAAAAATTCATCATTTGAAGGCCTCAAATGACATGATTAATATTTTAATTAAAACTTTGATCATCATCATTTTGAACTATTTTTTTTTGCTGTATTACTTGAGGACGAAAAACGGATGCGCAATTAAGGGCGCGTACACATAGAACGTCCGTTTTACAGGTCCGTTTAAACGTACATGTTATTAGCGTATGTAGTTGTATGAGTGAGTTCACACAGAATACAGTATTCCGGATCCAGTAAAAAATACCGATCCGACAAAATAAGCAGCAATCCGTTTTACAGGTCCGTTTAAACATATATGTTATTGGCGTATGTAGTTGTATGAGACAGTTCACACACATGACAGTATTCCGGATCCAGTAAAAATTCCCACACAAAACGGAAATATTTGCCTTAAAAAATCTTTGCCTTAAAAATGGATGTATCCAATAACGCCGGGGCTTCCTCGGACGCAGACGACGATAGTACCAATACAACATGACAACGTCCATCCTCGTAGAAAGTAGGCGATACACTGAAGAACGAAAGTACAGTAGCGTCGGATCCTAAAATCGGTCCTGTAAATGCTGTGTGAATATTACCTCCAGTAGGGACGGATCCGTTCAAAAGGATCCTGTAAAATCGGACGTTCTATGTGTACGCGCCCTTACGCTTGTGCAGCAAAACTGAAGCGCGATATCACGATAGTGCAAAAAATGCTTGTGCAGCAGTAGTTTGACACTACGCAAGTGCGACTAATTCATGCGACACTGCTGTCTATACAGGGTGTAAAAATACACTTTACAAATCGTCAACGAAGCATTCTGGACGTCAAACTAAGTAGGATTGCGCATCACTGGGTACACATGGGTACAGCATATTATGGTGAGTCGCAGTACAGTTTTGTCCCACAAGCGTTAATCGCACATCCGTTTGTCGACCTCACAGCTGCACTCCTAGCTGGTATTCCACTTGGACATGCCTCCTCCATTCATCGCGATTCTCGGCAATACTCGCCTAGGTGCTACCAGCCTATTTGTGAAGATGGTGGCTTGAGGGTGTCCTAACCCATGTTCGCCGATTTGCGGTCTCTACTCAAGTACACGTCTCTCTTAACGGTCATCAGTTCTACAGAGTGTAACATAATAATCGCAAGACCTCTCGTGTAGTCTCTCAGACCATGAATCTAAACAGCTTTTGTTCTATGACTTTTGGAAATTCATAACCTTTTTTTTAGTTTTACCATACATGTTGATCAGCGGATCGCGTCAATTCCTATAGAAAATCCAATTTTTTTTTTGCGAATTTCTAGAACTCGTAGAACAAAAGTTGTTCAGCTTCATGGTCCGAGAGACCACACGGGAGGTCTTGCGTTTATTATGTTACACCTTGTATAACCGGCCCACTCGCTTCAATTTGGCTAATTTTAATGGTGTATTCCTGTTGGCCCCTCTGCCATGTCCCACTAGTGGAGCCAACGTGAAAAATCAAAGTTTCGTTGTCCCCACCACCCTGCCCCACTGGTGGGGTCAACGGGAAATACCCTCTAGACTTCTAAAGGATAACGAAGTCAACTGAACTACAATAAAAAAAATCCATTGATAACTTCGAGGAAATCATTTGTACGTCCTTGGATTTATGTATAAAGGACGATTTTCTTCACAAGGGTCTATTAGTTTATGTAAGAGGACAGGTTTTTTTTGTATAATAAAAGCTGGGAAATTATGGGAATCTTATAAAGAACTCACCTTTTTCATGATAATAGGCACATAAAGAATGTCAAATCCCATAGTATTAATAGGCTCTTAGATTTTTAATGCCTACTAAAAACGCCAATTGCAACAAAACATTTTAATTATCAGATTTTTTTTTATCGCTTCACCCATGTCGGCTAAATGTACAATCGTAGATACATTGTGAAACATTGAACAATCATTGTATGACAACTGTTGATAGGAATTGGTTCTTCATAAGACTTGTGAATCATTGAACAATCATTGTATTATAACTGTTGATAGGAATTGGTTCTTCATAATACTTGTGAAACATTGAACAATCATTGTATGACAACTGTTGATAGGAATTGGTTCTTCATAAGACTTGTGAAACATTGAACAATCATTGTATGACAACTGTTGATAGGAATTGGTTCTTCATAAGACTTGTGAAACATTGAACAATCATTGTATTATAACTGTTCATAGGAATTGGTTCTTCATAATACTTGTGAAACATTGAACAATCATTGTATGACAACTGTTGATAGGAATTGGTTCTTCATAAGACTTGTGAAACATTGAACAATCATTGTATTATAACTGTTCATAGGAATTGGTTCTTCATAATACTTGTGAAACATTGAACAATCATTGTATGACAACTGTTGATAGGAATTGGTTCTTCATAAGACTTGTGAAACATTGAACAATCATTGTATTACAACTTTTGATAGGAATTGGTTCTTCATAATACTTGTGAAATATTGAACAATCATTGTATTATAACTGTTGATAGGAATTGGTTCTTTATGAGACTTGTGAAACATTGATCAATCATTGTATTACAACTGTTGATAGGAATTGGTTGTTCATAAGGCTTGTGAAACATTGAACAATCATTGTGTTGATAGGAATTGGTTCTTCATAAGACTTGTGAAACATTGAACAATCATTGTATTATAACTGTTGATAGGAATTGGCTCTTCATTAGACTTGTGAAACATTGAACAATCATTGTTTTAAAACTGTTGATAGGAATTGGCTCTACATTAGACTTGTGAAACATTGAACAATCATTGTATTATAACTGTTGATAGGAATTGGTTCTTTATGAGACTTGTGACACATTGAACAATCATTGTATTACAACTGTTTATAGGAATTGGTTCTTCATAAGAGTTTTGCCAGGTGTTAAGTTGAGCCATATGGGCTTTTTAATATTCTGGCGACATAAATAAAGTATAGAAACATTTTTTTTAGCAGTTCATGACAGAAGTCGAGCGATTAACGCACTTTTGACGTCTCGAATTTTGTAAGTAGGTACTAGGTAGGGTAGGTAGGTGGGTTTAATTTGTTTTATCTTTTTCTTATATTTACTTTTTTATAAAATTTTTGTATTATTGTAATCTCACCCATTTTTTTTTATTTTGTCCTGTGTGAATCTAATAAATACTTTTTCTTTCTTTCTTTTTTCCCGTCTCTAGAAGCTGCTGGCTGAGATTCTATGCTCTTTGATTTCTACTGTAACACTGTCTTTTGATTTGCAGGTCATCATGACAGCGCTAGCCTTAATTTTAATTCTGGCCATTGGTCCTTGCTTCTGCCAACGTCCATTCTTCGCTGGACTTCACAACATCGGTTATCCTGATATAGTTACTCCTAAAACACAGAACCAGCTGCAATCTTCCTCCTATTTGAATAAAAATATTGAACATATAAGAAATATAAATAACTATCCGCAGAAAACTTCTGGGTATAATGAGTACTTCCGGGATACGCCTGTGAGCAAATAAAATGTGACTTTTGATATTATTATGTTTATATTCTATTTTTTTAAACTAAAAAAAAAAAAAAAAAATTTTTTTTTACTCCGCTCGTCAAATAAAACCGGCCAAGTGTGAGTTGAACTCGCGCATGAAGGGTTCCGTTTCATAGTAGTAGGCGAGCCCCCTTTAATTTTTAATTTTATTTTTATTATTTGTTGTTATAGCTTTCTTATAGGTTTTCCTGTAATCTACAGGGTGTAAATAGACCCTTCACATAGCAGTCAACCAAGCATTCTGTACATCAAACTAAGTAACTTCACGCAAAAATTATTGCTGGGAATCGATTTTTTTTTTGAGGTGAAAAATCACGTTTTAAGGTAGGACTCGATGGAAAGCACTCAAAGCATTGTGCTGATGGATGGATTGAATAGTACGGGGTCGTGGAGGTGTGTATAGTAAAAATCTTACATTAAAAACATGTATTTAAAAAAAAAACTTGTGCAAAAGTTGGAACTTTGACCCCCAATATCTCCGTAACTAGAAGGTTCCCAGGTATGGTCTAGAACAAAAAAAATATCGCAAAGACGGGGAGAACAAGTGCCTTTCGTTTATGCTAAGGGTCTACACCCTTTATATAGATTAGCATTTTGGTCGAGCCGAGAAATAACCAACCACTTCACCTTTGTAACAACGACGCGGAAGACAACAAGTGAAGGGAATGAGTAGGACTGATTGGCGACTATTAAATAATTATGCATGCAGTAGTAACTTAATGCAAAGTGACTGTACAAAGTTCCACTCATTATGCTATAGAAAGGAACGTTGATTTCTCGTCGTTGCTGACAGAATGGTGACAACCTTGAGGTTTGTGGCATAAAAAAAAAAAAATATATTTATATATTTATTAATATACAGGGTGGAGCCGACAATAAATTAAACTGCGTATATTTCTATACGTTACCAGTCTACTTACAAAAAATCATTCGAATATATCCAGTAGTTTAGTCACAGGACATTATTTTCTTTTTTCAGAACTTTTTACCGACAGGTTAATGACCCCCGCATCGGTATAAATACTAAGCACATTATGTTGCCAACTCGCTACTTCAAAAACCTTTGCCAAATTCGTTCCTTATAGTTTATTTCCAGGCGCGAATCAGTGCAAATTATACCTAAGGATGGTAAACCAATATAAATGGTGTTGTATTTTGTTAACAGTTTACTTTAGTTTGTTTTATATTTTTTTTTTCATTTCGATGTTAGGATTTATTTGATAGTTTAAAAATATTCCTATGAACTAGTATTAGCAGTGTTTCATTTATTGTCGTATTGTCGCGGCACCCTGTATATGGGTCAAATATTTAATTAAAAAGGCTCAAATCAGCTAAGAATCTGATGATACCGAAACATTGAGATGATCATCTCTATAGATTTTTCCCAATGTTGGGGTCGGCTTCCAACACAACCGGATGTAGCTAAATACCAGTATTTTACATGGACCGACTGTGTATCTGACCTCCACAATCCAGTTGGTACTGGGTAATACGATATTGGTAAGACTGGTTGTCAGAATTTCCAGACACTGACTACCTGTAACGACTGTCGCGGCACCCTGTATATGGGTCAAATATTTAATTAAAAAGGCTCAAATCAGCTAAGAATCTGATGATACCGAAACATTGAGATGATCATCTCTATAGATTTTTCCCAATGTTGGGGTCGGCTTCCAGCACAACCGGATGTAGCTAAATACCAGTATTTTACATGGACCGACTGTGTATCTGACCTCCACAATCCAGTTGGTACTGGGTAATACGATATTGGTAAGACTGGTTGTCAGAATTTCCAGACACTGACTACCTGTAACGACTGTCAAAGATCTACGAATGACAGCCGCAACCAACGGCTAAACGTGCTTTCCGAGGCACGAAAGAAACTCGTTGTGTAATGAGTGGTCATCCATCCACGGACCAACCTAGGCAAGCGCGGCTTAACCTAAAGATCAACCCGAGCTGCTGTTATTATTTAGCCACGAGCTCCTCGAAACTACTACTAAACGGATAATGTAGTGGGCTGCAATATTTCTAATGCTTACAGATCACCGCGAACAGTATATCGTACCCGTGCAGAGTAAAGCCGAGTTGACATACTCAGAGTATGCTCGGACCGAGTTGACTCGGACGCAACCCGTATTTTGGCAACCCATACCAACCTATCCGAGTGCGCTCGGATTACGGGTTTCCACAATACGAGTTGCCTCAGAGTAGGTATCCGAATCAACTCGGTCCGAGCATACTCTGTCGTGTCAACTCGGCTTAAGACTGAGTCACTACTGTAGAATAATCTATTTTCCATCCTCCACATCAGACTTGAATCATTGACAATAATTTACCTTAAAACACAAGTTTTGTGTGAATTACCGAGCCACGCATGTTTGCTCTTGACAACGCGAAAACACACAAAATTGATACAAGCCCAATATTTGTAGATTTCGGGGAACATTACATTACACAGCGATGAATATGGCTACCTTCAGCGTATTTCGTTTAGTCTAGCTAAATATTTGTAGTTCTTGTTTGTGTGTTCACAAATATTGATGAGTACCTATCAGCTGTTTTCTGTGAAAGTTATTATTAATTGATGGTTGATTTGGCTGGTGTAATTTTAGTTTATTTTCTGGTACTGCCTCGTTGGTCTAATCGTCGCAAGCGCAACTTCTGAGCATGAGGTCCTGGGTTTGATTCCCAGATCGGGTAAAGTGTTATTGGGTTTTTCCATCAGGAATTTTTCATTAGCAGCCACGGAGTCAATGTCAATATTTACAGTTCCTAATTTGTTATTAGCCATTCCCCCGTCATTACGATATTTTTTTGTTCTAGACCATACTTGTCTACCTTCTAGTTACGGAGATATTAGGGGTCAAAGTTCCAACTTTTTCACAAGTATATTTTTGTACTAGGTACACGTTTTTAATGTTATAACTTTACTTTAAATACTTCCACGACCCCCGTACTATTAAATGCAGCCATCAGCACAATATTCTGAGTGCGTTACATTGAGTCCTACAGTAAAACATGGTTTATCACCCCAAAAAAAGTCGTTTCCCAGCAATAATTTTTGCGTACAGTTACTTTGATGTACAGAATGCTTGGCTGACGGCTTCGTGAAGGGTCCATTTACACCTTTTATTACTACTAGTATATTATGCGATCAAACAGCAGCCTTATTGCTACTAGAATAAAGTTAAGATCACTTACACTGTAATTTTGTCAGACTTAAAAGTGACTGCGATCAACAAGAACATTATTGCTACAACAATAAAGTTCACTTTGATTTTGACAGTGATGCAAAGCCAGAGATAAAATGACTGCTTTAAGATTGTAGTTGTGGATACGTAAATACAGACTGTTGTCTTGTTTAATGCTAACATTTCTGTGCAAAGAGATTTCTACTTTTGGACCAGTGCAAGAGGGTCTTATTCATCTTGACACGGGTTTCACAGATGTAAATACTGGTATTAAAGCTAATGTCTTAACACAGCTGAATATAATAGAATGAGGATGATCCTACTTTTACTGTGATAGCAACTAAATCAAGTTTTAGACGATGTAAGAAGAAGGAGCTCGTGGTTAATTAACAGCTGCACGGGTCAATCTTCAACGTGAAGCAGCGTCTGCCAAGGTTGGCCCGCGAATGGGTGACCATCAATTAAATACCGAGATTTCCTGGTGCCTCTGAAAGCACGATAGGCCGTTGGTCTAAGCTTCCATTTGTAGATCTTGAACAGTCGTTATAGGTTGTGGCCCTAAAGTCTGGCAACGAATCTTACAAAGGGATATCTTATTACCCAGTACTATCAGGGTTGTGGAGGTCAGACAGGCAGTCGCATTTAAAATACAGGTTTTTAGCTGCATCCCATCAGTCTGGAAGCTGACCCTAACATACTTCGGAAAATTCTAAGCAGATGGTGATCTTAGAAAGATATGGTTAAAATAAAAGATTTATAGAAAAAGACTGGCCAGTTTCCAGTATTATGAATCCATGCCAATCTGTCTGAAGTAAACAATTCTTTTTCATCGTCACCATCACCTTATAACAGTCCACTACTGGACATAGGCCTCCTCAATCGTAAGCCAATCAACTCGATTCTCAGCAACTCTCATCCAGTTGCCACCAGCCACCGTACGAAGACCGTCGCTCAACCGAGCCTCAGGGCGTTCCACCCTACGCTTGCCGATTCGCGGTCTCCACTCAAGAACACGTCTACCCCAGTGGTCATCAGTTCTACGGCTAATATGGGCGGTCCAGTGCCACTTCAGCTTACTTATTCTGTGAGCTATGTCGACAACTCTGGTTCTTTGTCGGATCACCACGTTCAGGATGTGATCCCTCAAAGAGACTCCAAGCATAGCCCGCCAACAACAATTCCTTATAGAAACCGCAAATCGACAAACCTAGCACTTGACAGTCCAATTCCAGAGCATGTAACATTGATACCGCTTGGAGCTCTGCCCAAAACTTTAATAAAGTTACGAGAGCTAGCTTGGGTCATAGAATAAGAATGCATAGAAGCGACACTCTCTTGCTCTTAACGTTTTTTTATTGGTATCTATTTCGGGGCATAAGAAACGTTAAATATACCCACGGTTGTGTAGTCGCTTGAGGCTCACTCCACGTTCTGCGCTTAATCATGAACGTAATTGACAATCATGTCGTACAAGTATGGTTCATTTTAATGATCGGCATTGTGTCTGACATAATTATGTTGGACTGTTTGACAAGACTTTTTATTTTTACCCGACTGCGGCGAAGCCCAAAAGGAGGGTTATTTACAGTTCTTTGTCGTATTCTAGAGTTAATTCGAATATAACGAATAAGCTATCTGTATGCTAAATTTCTTCTAAATCCGTTCTATAGTTTTTACCTGAAAGAGTAACAAACATCCATTCATCCGTCCATCCATCCATCCTCAAAACTTTCGCATTTATAAAATTAGTAGAATAGGTAATTAGTAAGTGGTCGTAGACATCGGGATTTATACATAGATTGGCTTTGATATAGCATCATCTTTGTCGCTCATATCTGTATGAAAGTCTCTTTCCCCAAGTCATCATTATCTGCCTAGCCTTTTTCCAACTATGTTAGGGTCGGCTTCCAGTCTAACCGGATGCAGCTGAATACCCGTATTTTACATGTAGCGACTGCCTATCTGACCTCCACAACGCAGTTAGTACTAGGTAATACGATACCCCTTGGTAAGACTGGTTGTCAGACTTTCGGGCCACTGACTATCTGTAACGACTGTCAAAGATCTACAAATGACAGCCGGGACCAACGGCTTAACGTGCTTTCACTTTCCCCAACTCGATGAGCTATAATTATGAACTGCCAAGTTCCGTGTCGCTTCTACAGATTTCTTATTCTTTGCCCAAGTTCAGGAACGCTCGTTAAGGAGTGTAATATTCGTAAATAACTTGGTTAGTTATGTAGATCACGTCGACATACAAGATCTTTGTAAACTATCAGGAGAATATTAAGGAATTTGGAGATGACAGCTAAGTTACTTACTTGGGGCATAAAAACGCTACACAATAATAAATTGTGTAGCGTATCTAATTTTTCGAATCTGTTATATTCTGAGCTCACTCATTGCATTGGAACAGTTTTGAGTTTTACTTTCTAGTATTTCTAAAGTCTAGGCACTCTTTTTTACTTAATCATTTATGGCATTTCAGAATGAATACTTAGATGGCAACATAATAAAGGGTATAAATAGGCCCTTAACATATCGAAAGATACTTGTTCTCCCCCGTCTTTGCGATCATTTTTTTGTTCCAGACCATAGTTTTTTTTCGAAATACATGTTTTTAATGTAAGATTTTTACTTTACACACCTCCACGACCCCCGTACTATTCAATCCATCCATCAGCACAATGCTTTGAGTGCTTTCCTTCGAGTCCTACCATAAAACGTGATTGTTGACGTTGAAAATTTTTGCGTAAAGTTACTTAGTTTGATGTACAGAATGCTTGGTTGAAGGCTATGTGAAGGGTCTGTTTACACCCTGTATATGTCGGATCCTGATGAGTATGTACATAAAATTAAACACAAGTGCCTTTGTTAGGCGTTGTGCTGACTCTAGAGGTATGGTGTCCGAAACGGACCATAGGCCCATGGAACAACAGTTATCGTTCGGGCGTGGTCGCGACCCATATTGGTCTAGAAACTGCTCTGTGTTTCCTTTTCAGTTCAGAGTATTTAATTAGTACAGTAGTCTTAGTAATTGACTCTGTAACAATGAATTGTGTACAAGTTAAAGGAGCTATTTCTCTAGTTTACCCGTATCCTATTCTGCGCCTTGTTGTTTGACACTATGTATGCCACTTAGTATGTCCTGGCCAGGGCCCTATGTACCAGGGTGCGATATATACAGGGTGTAAACAGATCCTTCACACAGCCGTCAACCAAGCATTCTTTACATCAAACTAAGTAACTTCACGCAAAAATTGTTGCTGGGAATCGACTCTTTTTTTTCGGGGTGAAAAATTACGTTTTGCGGTAGGACTCGATGGAAAGCACTCAAAGCATTGTGCCGATGGATGGATTGAATAGTACGGGGGTCATAGAGGTGTATAAAGTAAAAATCTTAAATTAAAAACATGTATTTAAAAAAAATTTGTGAAAATGTTGGAACTTTGACCCCCAATATCTCCGTAACTAGAAGGTTCCCAGGTATGGTCTAGAACAAAAAAATGATCGCAAAGAGAACAAGTGCCCTTTAGCAATGTTAAGGTTCTGTTTACACCCTTTATAATGAGGTAATTATGGACCCTGTCAGACACAGCAAAATGGTAGCATAGTTTAGCTTAGTTCTTAATCACTATACTACATTGTTGATGGTGCATCATCATCAGCCTACAACAGTCAACTGCTGGACATAGCCATCTTCAATCGCACGCCACTTAAATCCATTTCTCGGAAACTCTAATCCAGTTGCTACCAGCCTGAGACGACGGTGCTTAGTTAACTAGTTTCTTAAACCTTTATTTAAAGCATTAGGGATTCAATTTGCAAAGAAATAAAGCGAGAAAAATGTACTCGGAGTAGAATAAAACCGGGCAACTGCGAGTCGGACTCGCGTATGAAGATTTCCGTTATATCGTAGCCCCTTTAATATTTTTTTTTTTATGTTGCCGACATTTTGTGAATATTTCAACTGTCTATCTATTACGGATCATGAGATACAGCCCGCTGACAGACAGACAGACGGACGAACGGTCGGACAGCGAAGGCTTAGTAATAGGGTCCCGTTGGCTACCCTTCGAGTACGGAACCCTAATAAAAATCCAGATAAAACAACAGACTAAAATATTTATACAGTCCTGTCACCAAAACAAAATTTCCCCCATTTCGGCTCATTTGCACAAGGTCCTACCCTCTGTGTATCTTTTTGTTTGATGTCTCTCCTTATAGTACTGGCTTCGCACTTTTTCTGTCCTCGCAAGATTTAGTTACATTAAAGGGGCGCCATTTCCTTTGTCACTGAGCCATCAATCATTGACCCGAAATGACGTAATGTGGGTCACGAAATTTGAGCTTAACGCGGTCTTTATCGGGGTGCGAGTAGTTATTTATGATAGCAGACATATTTTTCGGATATAGGGTTTACTTAATGTTCAGAAAGTGTCGCATTAGTTAGGTAAACCCTCATGACTGATTATCATGATTGCTAAAGCAGAATTATTTATTTAAATGGCATTAAAACACAAACTACATATTTTAGATATAGTGAATTTGTCACTTATAGAAGTGCACAGCACTCGCAGAATAATAAAAGGGCAAGTGAGATACCATTACAGAATTTAAATAATAAAATAAAAAGATTATTGAACAGTTAAAAATTAAAAATGGGCTGTGTACATTAAGCCGATAGGAAATATAAACATAATCAGCTCATCTGCCGAGCCTTTAAAGTTCAGACTAGCCGCGCAGCGTTTAGGCTGGCTTTCAGTCTAGCCGAATGTAATTTAAGACCAACATTTTATATGAAGCGACTGCTTATCTGACCTCCACAACCTAGTGGTGGCTTCCAACCCTTTGTTATGAAGGACCAACGGCTTAACGTGCTTTTTTTTTTGTAAAAACGTGCCCCACACTAGGATGTTTTCCTGTATCGTGGGTGCGTTTACAAACATTTAAACTCACATACACAAATAGCCAGACCCGGAACAACTACTTGTAGGCCATACAAATATTTGATCTGTGCGGGGATCGAACCCGCGACATGTAGCGCAGCAGCCAATCGCTCAGCCACTGCGCCAACCGTGCCGTCTTTCCAAGACACTCAGAGAACTCGTTATGTAATGAATGGCCACATCTTAATTAAGTTGGCGTATTCTGACCGTCTTTGAGAGTAGACAGAATCTTACATGCGTTGCTGAATCTTTAACAGGCATTTAAGAAGATCATTATAGTTCGAAGTTACTTTGCGGATTTCTGTTAGGCTTTTGAGTTTCAAATGTACACCGTCAAAACAACGGTAAGGGTATGCGCGCACTACGAAAATAAATCGTTCCGACTTTTAAAGTGCGAAATAAAATCGCAAACGACAATAACTCCTACGTGCACTACGATTTATTATAGCCTGCGAAATAGCAGAGTCAAAAGCGGGGCCAAGAGAGTCACTGTGCCAATGCGCGAACCCAGCACCGCTTCATAGGGTATATATACAAAATATACGGTACGATTTCGCATCTGCGAAAATAAATCGCAAATGATTTATTTTCGCAGTGCGCGGATTGTAGTACATTTCTGTTGTTCATAGATTGACGAGTTTTCTTCGCAACGATTTATTTTCGTAGTGCGCGCATTCCCTAAATCTTCTGATTTAACGAGTTCACAGAATACATAATAGTTCAAGTACTTTAAAATAAATAGTTTCCACGCTCGGCGCAAACCTGGCAGACCGAGTTCCTCATGTTGAAATCCGAAGCCATACAGACATTTTTTTTTGAAAATCGCGTTATGGCTCTTTTTTATGTTGGGCCTACTCTTGACCTCAATCTAGTACTGGGGACAGAGCTGAGGTCGACGACGGAATGAGCTAACCCAAAAGAAGCCTATTAAGTCGCGACTTAAATACTCGTAGATTGGGGTCATCTGAACTTGGGAACACCGACGCAGGCAGGGAATTCCACTTCTTGACTGTACGCATCATCATCATCATCTGCCTAGCCTTTTCCCAACTAAGTTGGGGTCGGCTTCCAGTCTAACCGGATGCAGCTGAATACCAGTATTTTACATGAAGCGCCTATCTGATCTCCGCAACTGGCTGTGCGCAAAATAAAACAAAATTTTGTCATTTTGTTGTAAAAACAAATGAGGACTGAATTCATTAGTCTTAATGATGCATCAAACATTAACGTAATTAGCAGCATTATTAACGCGAATTTTACGATTTGGTTAAAAAGGACGCGCCAGAAGAATTAATCGAGTATTATTCTGTTCAGTTGATAATAATTAATCAATTAATTAAGTAGGTATAATTAATGCATCCAGAATATTGTTGGAAGGCGAAACAGATGTTGCAGAATTTTCAATGATAATGAGGGAATCATTTGTCGGATAATCGAAATTTCATTAAGAACGATGCGAATATTAAAGGCCTTTGTTCGTATTGTTGATGTACCCTATTATGCTAGCTGTTAATTAATTTCAGGATGGATATTACTGACGGGACGAACTGGCTCGCTGGTCTAGTGGTCACAATCGCGACAGCTGAGCATGAGGTCCTGGGTTCGATTCCCGGGTTGGGCAAAGTGTTATTGGCTTTTTCTATCAAGAGTTTCTCAGTAGCAGCCATGGAGTCTGGACTTGTGCCCCGTTGTTGGCGATGGGTTAGGCCCCTATTACATGGGACTTAAACATAACCGGCGAAATGTGGGTGTACTATTAGGTACACCTCTGCCTAATACTTCGGGGATTAATTGTTTGTGAATGTGTGGACATTGTAGGCTTTGTAGATTCCCAGCTGCTTGTTAACTTTTTATTTTGTTCTACATTCTTTGTGTAGTAAGCAACGACTTATTTTCGGGCCTACGCTGTCCCCCCATACTTAAGTACAAATGCTGTATCCATAATAATATTGTAACACCAAATGATTTGAAAAGAGTAACCATGGAGTTTCTTGCCGGTTCTTCTCCATAGGAAACGACCAACCCGAACCGTGCACCTTTTTGTCGACGTTTTATAAGTGCCCATCGAGGCCTATGTGAAATAAAATATTTTGATTTTGAATTAAATTAGGGTAAGCCAGTGTCGCCTCCACCCGTTTGATTTCCATCTAAGAAATGGCGACTGAATAAAAAAAAACGGATGTGTACCTTTAAAAGTGTTTAATCAATAAATCAAGCTGGTTAAGCCGCAGGCACACAAAGATTTGCAGGTCTTGGGTTACGGACGTCTGTTGTCACTTCTGCTGGGGTTGGTGCTCCTCTATAGTTGCAGGCGAAATTCCGCTTCTGGCCGGGGATGGAAGTAGGCCGAAGTTCAGTGGTTTACTGTACGGTGACGTCACAGGTAGACAAAACGGCGTGAGCTTCTGTCTTGCTCAGCCCACCAGTGGCGAAGCGTGGAAAAGATCTTCGGTCCGTGGAAAGTTAAAAAATATTAAAGACGGAAGTCGAAGTAGAAGGTATTGTGGTGCAGCTTAGGAGAGGTTTCGGTCCAGCAGTGGTCTGCGATAGGCTTAGTTTATTGGAATGGGTTTATGGACCATTCTCCCTTTGGTGCCTCTCTAATTACTGAAGGTTCCACAGGTTTTATGTATGAGGCTGACGCAGGGACGTGGAGCTTTGCACAAGCAAAGTGAAGTCGGGCTGTGGGTGATGATGATAAGCACATACATACCTGTCATAGTGACATAGGTAGGGACCCTGTAAACCAAAACGCTACGAATAATGTCTTAATTAAAATAAAGTCGCTTTTTGTGCGTTGAATGGCCGCTTACTTCTTTGAATCTGCTTCATGCATTTTAACGTTGATTTTACCATTTAAAGAATTATTCCTCAAAATTTGGATGTACAATCAAGTAATTTTTCACTTAATTTTTTTTTATATTCTTGCGCCATCACATCTTCCAAGCTCATCGTGCTGTGCTGGCGCTACCACTGCGGCTGCAGAGATCCTCAAGCGGCGTAAATATAGAAACCTTTGTGGTAACTATATTTTCGAGCCGTTTGGGGGTCGTGGGGTCCGAGTGCTCATAGCTGTTTAATGAAATTTGGGAACGCCTAGTTGACGCTTCCCGTGACCCAAGGGCTGACTTTTACTTTGGCCAGACGCTAAGTGTTGCCATACAACATGGCGACGCCGCAAGTCACTTGGGCACATTACCAGCTGCCAGCGTTGAGGAGGAGTTTTTTGATGCCCTTTTATAGTTTGTTGTTAGTTTATTTATTTTAGGTTATTTAATATTTTGTAATTAATAACGTGTATAGTTAGTATACTCTACTTAATAAAAATATATATTTTTCACTTAGATATAGCGCAGAAAGTGAGGCGTTTTTATGTGTTGCCACATCAGAAAATTGCTAAAAGTACACGTCTGAAAACTCGCTATAAAACTGCTGCCCATCGCTCTTGAAATAATTGCATTACTTTGTCTGTATGCCACGGTTGGAAAAATGGAAAAAGGATAAGTACAGTCACGAGCACTCATATGTATACAGATACCATAACTCAAAAGCATGTTTTTCGTGGAACAACAACTGTCACTTATTTAATTAAAATACCTGTTCTAAAATAGTTCGTAACAACTTGAAATTGCAATCAATACAGTAGAAGGAAATCAGTTAGTGGATACGGATTGCTGCTCGCGACTGTACACACGTCCCAGTGCATTTTATCAACGCCATACTTTTATACGTCTGGAATAAAAATCCAATACCTCTAACCCAAATAAAAATATGCCAATCCACTCCAAAAGAAATACCATCGCAAAATTTTCATTACGGTACAGCATGTTGCAATAAAAGGAGTCAAGAGCATTTTACGTCTTTTTTCTCTAGATATATTTTTTACGGAAAACTCGCAATTTTACGCTGTATATTGCCTTTTATATTAATGTCAATTCGGGTTTTCTCCTTAAGTCAAACGATAGACATATTTTTCACAAACAGACAGTATTTTTATTGGTTCTTACGTCAATTGAATGGATATGAATGGCTTTTTGATATGACTGAGGCGGTTTGTATGTTTTGGAGAAGTTTCGTTGAACAATTGGTGGATGAGGTATTGGTCGAAAGAGCGAAAACATTCGATCAACTTCCAAAAAAAACAATAAATAGTGCGAAATAATAATAATAATAAATTCCACTTATTTCAGGTCCAAGACCCATATAAAAACCAAAAATAGACGAAAATACAAATACAAACACATAAATGAAAAAAAAACAAATATGTGTATTTATGGGAATAATAAATAAATAAATAAATAAATCGTAGCTAAAACCTAAATATCAGAATTACAATAAATAAGAAACATTAATGAATTAAATTAAAAAGTCGAAAATAACTTACACTTCAACCAACTTATCTATGCAGGTGGGCAAAGACAGAACTAAAATAAATGTACCAAGTTTGACATATCGATGCAAATTTTCTTGACAAGCCACGCCACCGTGAACTGCACACTTAAAGTAGTCATAAAGTTTCGGAAGACAGTGACTACAAAAAGTGAATCATACAACCGAAAGTCGAAGACTTTTTTTTTTTAGATTTTTCCTTTTTTGTTATTGGCCGAAAACGGTTTTAGGGAGCGAAAAATAGAAAAATTTTGCACAAATAAAATTAGAGATTGGAGAATCAGAGAATTTGGAGAATCAGATCTGGACAGGACGTCTGTTGGGTCAGCTAGTATTTAGTAAAATATTCTCCTAGTACTATTTATATATTCATTTATTATAACCTTAACTTGGGCACTGACATAATTGTTGAAATTTCATTATAATTATGTAAATCCATCAAAACACATTCCAATAATTTGCAACAAAAGTATGCAAGTACTCGTAGCTTGCATGCCATTGAACCAGGACATCTACTGATTGATTAACGTTACAATGGCATACCTGATACTTGCATGCTTTTGAGCATGTTACTGGCATGTTTATAACGGTCTTTACGCAAGTAGCTTGCACGCAATTCATATAATCACTAATCAGAAGTAGTTTTCACATAATGGCATGCAAGCTACTTGCACAGTGTTAGTGATCATGCATGATCTAAAGCCACTCATCAGTGTTCGTTGTTCGGTATTTAACACTTAGTATTGTGTGTATTGTGTACTGTTACTAGTTGTTCAGGCGGGTACCCCGTGGCTCATAGCTTGCAAGCGCTCGACGCGGAGATCACGCTGCGCCCGCAGCCACCGTGCGCATTTTCCGGTCAGCCAGCCCAGTGCGCTGCAGCCAGTGCGCCATTCCTGCTGCAGATGAGTGCCCTCTGCCGCGGAGCCTGATACCATCGCAGTCATTTCCAGGTCATCTGTTCAATAGCAATGATAAAACGATGTTAAAAGATAAATCGATAATATTATAACATCGTCGAATAATTAGGCGGAGGTGTACATAAAGTACATCACATTTCACTAGTTATGTCCCATTTAATAAAGAGCGAGCCTTTTGCCATCAAACGACCACAAATCATAACTCCAGGCTACTGAAAAAATCCTGGTGAAAATGCACAATAACACTTTGTCTGACCTAGGAATCGAAGCCAAGACCTCGTGCTCAGCGATAATGCTTGCGACCACTAGACCAACCTACACGAAAATGTTCTTAGGAGACTATCCATAATTTTTCGTGAAATTGTGATACCCATACACAGATTTAAAAAAAATGTAGTTAGAAATAAAATGGCCATTTTACACAAAGCATTTTATTGATGCCCATCGATCCTGTTTTTAATACTGATCAAATACTTCTATGGACCTTTTATGGGTTGAAATACTAAAAAAGCCTGAAATCCTTTTTCGCGTAGCTGCAACGATTAGGTAGTTCTTCTGACTGCCCCGCTGAAAATTTCTATCCTGTATATAACAGCCACCCAGGTCGATCTTCAAGGATAAGCAACGCTTGCCAATGTTAGCACATGGATGAGATTACATACAAAGTTGCCTCTGTGCATCGGCAGTTCAGCATGGACGAAAACACCTCGTTAAGTTGGTCCCGGCTGTCATTTATAGAACTCTGACAGTCACTACGGGTATCAGAAACCCGATAGTCTGATAACCAGTCTTACCTAGGGGTTTTTGGTTGTAGAGGTCAGGTAGGCAATCGCTCCAAGTATAAAAACTGGTAGATTTACAGCTGCATCCAGTAAGACTGGAAGCCGACGCCAACATGGTAATAAGCTGGACAGATGATGATGGTAGTACGAGTAGGTAACCTTAAGCCAAAGGTTCATACCACAAAACTGCGGCCAGGGCAGGAGCGGCAGGCTGGTGCACGAACGGCGTGCAAGCGTGACGTGTTGCAGGCGCGCGGCGTGCCCGTGCAGTGGGGTTGCCGCGTGCTCGTCGTGCGCAAGCACGGCAGCGTGCCCCGAGCATCGTTCCCCGCACGAGAACCGCACCGAGTAGCGCCACGTCGTGTAGTTACTGTGGTCCTCCTCCACCAACCACGATATGCTGCAAATAAAAACTGTAGAGCTTAATGAGCTTATAATGTTCCCACTGCTGGGGCACAGCCCCTCTCTCTATGGCAGGGAGTCTTCCGTCTCTGGACCCAAGTGGGAAGATGTAACTCCATCCTCGTTAAGTGGAACCTCGACGGAATAGCAGCGGGTTGTGGCTGGAGCTGTGTCGCAGCCTGCTTTACCTTTTATCGGGACCGTGAATTTGTCGAAGTTTATGGTCAACAAAATATAAAAAACTGTCATGGTGCGACCGACATATTCTTTGTGTAGAAGACTGCAAGGAAATGTACTCACACGTCCGGCTGGTTGGAGAAGTCTGCGAGCGAATGTGCGACGTCACTGGGCGCGTGCGCTGGGAGGTGGTGTGTGGAGGAGAGTTCGGCGGGTAGGCGCAGACGCAGCGCAAGCAGCGCCGCCACCACCAGTAGCAATGCACCCCCGCGCCCCCGTAAACCGCCCCCGCGCCGCCAAGCAATGACACACGACCGTAAACTCATCGCGTGTACAGATACGCCGCCTGAAACCTACGATTTACAAACTTCATTAAGGTAAGATTGGTCACGCATTGTTACAGTCCCTTCACAGTTTTTTTTTACCTCTGACAGGAGCAAACCATTTTTTTTCTTGAGTTGGATATCCTTAATGGATGTCCTGCAGAGCGGGATCTAATGTGACTTCTGCTGCCTCGGACTGGTGCCACTTGACCTACGAGCCTCGTCCCGTGACCGAGTGATGTGTTTTTGGGTCCAGTGTGATGAAGGGGACAGGAGTAACCCAAAATCAACGTTATTTCTACGTCCATAAAGATGACTGTAATTTTGACAGACTTGACAGTGGCAGCAACCTTATGCTAATAGAGCAGAATTCACTATACAAAATGCACATTGTAAACAATATTCAGAATGTATGGTATAGTGCGTCATCATTCTTTTGGCGCTTGAAAAACATTGACAGGAGTGCGCTGTTAGTAAACATTTGTCAAATTGTCTGTGGACATTGTATGAAAAAACAAGATGGTGGCGGTAGTGCCGCTTATGGCCACGCACCAAAGAATCCACCGCACTCTAGGTTACTCCACGTGGAACCATGGAGATGCTGCATGTCCCAGCCTTCTTCCGCTAATGCCCACCACGCTCAACACACATGAGAAGAAATTATTAACTCGGAAATTGTAGCTAGGTAGTTTTATACTCATGTTTAGAAGTAGCTGTAGTTAGTGGTGCAGTAGCTAACGTGTGATCTTCGCAACTCAGCATCTTCTTAAACACCATAATCCATACTTTAGATGACATAGATGGATCAATAACAAAATTAAAATAAATCTTACTCAATGAAATGCACGTTCCTGGTATTCGGAGTACTATTTCCAGTTGTTCCAGCTTACAGCACAATAGCACACTGACGCAATATGTCTGAGAGTCGTGCACCAATGAAAGTCGGGACTCCTGAGAGGAGCGACGCAGAGGCGGGAGGAGCGGGCGCTCATATGTACGAGTGTAAGTCAAGCATACCGCGGAAGCTTCGCGCTTGCAGATAGCGGCGTCCGGCTGCGTCGTGGCACACCCAGACATGCGCACGCGCAAGTAAGGCCGAGGTTTTGCTGTTTAGGCGACTGCGATTTACTAAAACGAACTCAAATAAACGTACAAGATGAATATTGGGCATCGGCTAACTTTGTACATCCGCAAATTATTGCTTCTCTTAAAAATGACATTGACATTTTTATTTCTTTATGATAAAGTTGAAATCGTGTGTGTTTTTAGGACAAGGTTGTTTTTTTTAAAACGAGTGATAAATGTCAAATAACTTTTGTAATGTACAATACGATTGTTTTCGATGTTTGCCGATGCACAATATTTATTCTGCAGCACTGTATGGCGCTAGCACGCAGAAGGGTCAAGTGAAGTTTATCTACACTAATATTTTATACAGGAAAAATTTCTATTTTTGTATGTTTGTAACGAATAAACCCAAAAACTACTGGACCGATTTCAAGAATTCTTTCACTATTAGAATGCTACATTATTCCATAGTATAATAAGCTATATTTAAAAATAAATGTGGACATTTATTTTGCCGCTAGTTTATTTATATTCAGCAAAATTTTCAAACGTTCGTTCTACGACTAAAGTTGTCCCATTACACGACATCCGGTTCATCGCCATTGCAGAGCGGCCACTTATTTTGTCAAGCTGCTTTCGCGTCGCAGTCGTTTTACAGTGAGGTCGCGGCCTAACAACCGCGGCTATTATTAGTTCGGGCGTTAGTTTAAACAACGCAGCGCTACACCGTGCCGCTGCCGCAAGACTCAATAATCTAGAATGACATCATCACTTAAAGTTGTATGGCAAAATGATATGTAAAATTGATAAGTAGCAAGAATTTCTTTGGGATACACTGGGATGAACTGGGATACATAACTAAAAAGAGTAAAAAAAACTGTTTTCATGCAATATTACGAGGTGGAAGGGACACCGACACATAAAAAAACACACACACACAAAATAAAAAATTCAGTTTTTTTATATATTTTTTTTTAAAACAAAACAATTTCATAAAGAAAAATCAGCTGTTTCCTACAAAAGTGCAATACCTACACGGTCAAAATGTATGGAGTAGCAGATTTTTTATTTTAATAACAGAGCAAAAAATTCTAAGTGTGGGGGGGGGGCTCAGAATGATGTACTGAATACGTGGTAACCGTTTTCGCGTCGGTGTCCCTTCCACCCCGTATAGGACCGTCTTTCAAAAAATCTATACAAAAAAAACAAAATTGAAGTGTCTGTTTGTAACATCAAAATGACAGCTTTTTACTGTATGCGTAATAAAAACATTTTTTTTAATTTTTATGTCTGTCTGTCTGTTTGTTCCGACCACTCTCCGAAACGGCTGAACAGATTTTGACGGGTCTATTACTGGCAGATAGCTGATATTATAAGGTCTAACTTAGGCTACTTTTATTTTAGAAAAATAATTAGGGTTCTGTGCAAAACAAATTAAAACCCTTGAAATTGATAACAAAATCCGATTCAAAAAGGAAGTATTATTTTTATAATTAATAATTTCTCAGCAACGAAGGTCGCGGGCAACAGCTTGTACTAAAATAAAATCATTTCATATTCCGAAACTCTGTGGCAAAAAATGGAATTATGGCATTTGCACTTTTTTGTGTGTATTTTTTGGAGGCAGGTTGTATTTTATGTTGCATGAGGTATTTCTCAGTAGCAAATCAAAGTCTGAATTTGTGCTCAGCAATATGTTCACCCCCTGGTATTTGCAGATAGCTGGCGAAATGTAGGTGTACCGTGGGTACAGCTCCTGTGCCTAGCTCTACGGGGATTGTATGCGTGATATTTTGAGAAGATCAGCACGTTGCGTTGGTTTAATTAACCCTTTGACTTTGTGTCGTTTAGCTGCAATGGACTTGATTGGGAAGCCCTCAATGGATTCTGTTCAATGCAATATTGGTACCGAGAATATCGATACCATGACATTGTGTTGGCAAATAGAAATACGTTATAGGCGCGGGCTTACGCCCCGTTCAAGAACAATAGCGATCTGATTAGCGACGCGACTTGTGTCCGTTGACAATGGTGTACGTGCGTTGGTTTTTCGGCGTCGCAAATCGCATCGAGGCGAGTTGTGGGATGGTTTCATTTGTTTTCTCCGTATTCGCTGTCGCTCATGTGGCGTGTAGTTCGTGGCCAAGCAGAGTATATAGTAGTAGCATAGAGAAACAATAACGGAAACGGAACGGAAAGAAACCAGTTTGATGTAAAAAAATACTTTAATTCGTTTTATTTGGTGTTTTGTCACCTTGTCGTCTTCATTTCTTAAGTTAACATTTACAAGAAGAAGAAGAAGTCTATATACCAAAGTGGTAAAAAAAAAAATTAGTAACTCCTGAGTAGGTGTCTTGAAAAAATCTAAAGAAAAACAAATTTCTCAGTGACAAACACTTAACAAAAACGCCAAGCAGCATTAATTAAACCCATTAATTCATAAATTAAAATAATTTTGTTTTGTCAAACAATTAGAACACTCAAATGCTAAAGTTCATGAAATATTGCCTGAATACAAATTGTGAACGGCCATTAAAGCGAATAGGGCGAATAATTTATTAAATAATTAGCACTGTAAGCAGAAAGGTTTGTTATGAAACGGGTATTACCTAATTAGACTGTTCTTGGGACAATGCGGTAATGGATTCATTGTGAAGTGTGAAACTCGGGAATTCTTTAGTAAATAAATCTGCTTTATTTAAGACCCGCTTGCTCCTGAAAACATCGAAAATATGTAGGGTCGGAGCGGCATAATAACAGCCACTCGGGTGGAACTCCAGGTTAAGCTGCGCTTGCCTGGGTTGGTCCGTGGATGGGTTATCACCCATTACATACCGAGTTTCCTCCGTGCCTCGGAAAGCACGTTAAGCCGTTGATCCCGGCTTTCATTTGTAGATCTTTGACAATTGTTACAAGTAGTCACTGGACCGAAAGTCTGACAACTAGTCTTACCAAGGGGTATTGTATTACCCAGTACTAATCAGGTTGTGGAGGTCAGATTGGCAGCCGCTCCAGGTAAAATACTGGTACTCAGCTGCATCCGGTTAGACTGGAATCCGACCCCAACACAGTTAGGAAAAGGCTAGGCTGATGATCACATTTAGGATCGGAGCATACCAAATGCTTGCGTGGCTGTTTGAAACTCTGTCGAAGATGTTGTACCGGCTCTTATCCAACCTGTCTATTGCAGTTTTCTCTCAGCGAAGCCCCAAACCGTAGATTGTCCCCACAGAGGGTATTCTAGTTTTTTTAAGTTTTTAGCCCCAACCCAGGAAGGCCTAGTACGCTCAAGACACTCACTGGATTGACCAGTTAAATACTCAAATATATTCAAATATTTTATTTCAGATCAAAAATCCATATTATGTTAGTAGCAGTATGACTTAGCCTAATGCAAACGACAGCCTCCTAAGTTGACTTGCAAGATGCCATTCACAAAAAAAAACTGATGTCGACATGTAGGACGTGGACTGAGCAATCATTGTACCGATAGTCGTTACGGTTAATGGACTTATAGCAAACAGCCTCGACCAAAACCTTAGGATGCTCTTATTGCTCGGCTGGATCAAAGGCCAGAAAGACTTACTCCTGGACAAGGCACGGTTAGTGAGGAGGTTCTCTCGGGAGCCTTGACCACCGGCAGTTTGGACCTTGTTCCTGATGCTGATGGGCTGCGTGTCGTGTACCTAGCGAGCGCGCGGCATTTTTTACTTCGAAGTATCTTTAACACTTACTGACTAAAAGATTTTAAACTCTTTAATTATCTCGTTATAGAAAGAAAGAATAAAGTTTATTTGAGGTCAGTTCATCAAACACACATAACAAAAAAGATACAAAAAAAAAAAAAAAATAATAAAAAAAAAAAAATAATAAAAAAAAATGAGAAAATAGGTACGTACATGTGCTGTGTGCTGTGTTATGTGTTTAACGATTGGTGGTGCAAGTGGGTTTCAAGAAATATTGCATTTATTTTGTCAATTCACTCGACTTTAATTTTCTTTTATAAGAAAACTTAATTGTTTTGCTTATCTTGGGCTGACAAAAAAAAAAAAAAAAGTCATGTTTTTTATAATTAATTTATTAGTTTATGCTAAATTTAACTTTAATAACAAATATCGTAGACATAAAAATAATTAGAATAATTTGGTAGGTAGGTATTTACTTAATTTGTCCTAAATATCAGTCTTATTTTAACAAGTAAAGACCGTGATGATTCATAATGTTAATCGATTCCAATAAATAATACTTTTATAACGATTTAACAATTAATGTTGGGACTAATTAACAATTGTGATTAAAAATCCATTTGAGGTAATGATACCAGTAATTACGCAAAATATCTGACATGACACAATTTCAATATCATACTTTAGTTTCTTTTTTAATTTAAATATAATGTGCCGTAATTTTTTTCTCGTTTGTTTTAAATTTCGAAGCAGTCTTACGTTTTTGTTTTTTCTTATTTTTTTTTTTATGTTCTTAGTTTCTTTTTATCTCTGAAAGATGACAGAGTTGGTGTTGCTGGTGTCATCAATAAAACTGTTCTCTTTTTGTGGGTATGTTTGTACGCTGTTCCTGTTTTCTTCTAGAGCCTTCCAGTTGATGAGCCAGAAAGGTTGCTGGTCAATAGGCAACTTGAGAAGCCTCCGAACTAGTTCGATATCACCGAGGGCTTCAATAGGTAGTTTGATTGTAGTTCCAGTGTCGGTTTCCTCTCCGAATCTGCAATTTAAAAAATATTTATTTTAGTTTTTGAAATAGTATGAAGTAATTTTGGTTTTTAAAATCAAATTTAAAATTTTTGACACCTGACAAAAGGACCATTTTTCTTTCCATTTCGTTTGTTTAGTTGCCGTACTCGTAGTACGGTTAGTAAAATTTATGCCGTCGTTTTAAATGAATAATTATGACAAGAAAAAATATTGATTTCATCAATTTCTAAGCAATGACAAGACGACTTGTTCAGTCTTCATTCTCTTGCCCTTATCCCAATTCATTTGGGGTCGGCGCAGTATGTCTTCTTCTATTATTCGTCATCTCATCAGACACGTCCTTTCTTGCCATATCACTCTTCACACAGTCCATCCATCATTTCTTCGGTCAAAAAAAAAAAAAAAATTATTGTGAGAATTTGATAATTACCTGTTTCCCAACTCTGTATCGGAAGAAGCAGCGGTGCTAGGCGGAACATAGGGAAACCCAATGGGCCTGGTGCCTGCATAAGGTGATCTTTGGGCAAGGCAGCTGATAAGTACGGCAGACAATACTATGATGGTCTTCATTGTTGGTGCTGGAAAGAGAGAACAATATTATCAGCTGGGGTTTGCTTGTTAAAAAGAGTGTCCATGGAGTTTCTTGCCCATTCTTCTCCATAGAGATCGCTTTGGAATGTGCAACTACAGTACTTTCTCAAGTTATTATGCCTTACGACTATGACTTTAGCTTCGCTTTCTTTGTTTTTCTGTCATTTAAAAATGCCTGTAATGGTATAATTGAAATAAATGCTTTGAGTTTTAGTTTTTAATGACCGTTTATAAAGAAAAGTTTAGGTATTTATAATGCTAAAAATGCGAGGGCATTTATAGTGTGCGTAGTGTGTAAAGATTTCAGTGAATTATTTTAAGTTGTCAAAAAAGCATTATAGAGTAGCGGTCCTGCACCAGCTTCGCTCGACGACGGATCTTCATACATAGTCTCAACTCCTATTTCAAATTTCTGCTTAGGGATTTTTTCCAAAATCGTTTCTTAGTAGACGCCTACGTCATAATAGCTGCTATGTGTAGGAACACCCGGTGCAGGGTTTGAGCTGTGCGTTGACAATCAATCAGCACAATAATTAATTCAAAACTTTTAAACAAACAAAATGAAAAAAAAACCACAGACATCTTAGGTATTTCCCACACAAACGCATAAAACAATGTTTTACTGATTTCCTATAATTACAATGTTATCACAAGGTCTATTGACCACAGCGCAACCGCACACTGATAACAAACCTGACCTCTATGTAGCCCCGATAACGTAACGATAAGAACCAGTAGTCGCAATTGTTATAAAAACATTATATACAACGGAAACTTGTTTGAAAATTTATAATGTTGTTTAAGTAATTTTGACTATCTCATTGGTTGAGTGGTCGCAAGTGCGACTACTGAGCATGAGGCCCTGGGTTTGATGCCCAGGTTGGGCAAAGTGTTATTTAGTTTTTCCATCAGGAAATTTTTCAGTACCAGCCACGGAGTCTGGATTTGTTCCCGGTTGATGGCAATAGGCTCGCCCCCTTTTACACGGGACTTAAACATAACTGGCGTAATATGGGTCTACTGTTAGGTACACCTCTGCCTAACCCTTCGGGGATTACAGGCGTGATGTTATGTTAATGTTAATGATATAAAGTCATTTCCTCGAATACCTCGTTGATGCATGAATGCATTCTAGGTCTAGATCTAGCTGAATATGATGATTTTTCCATCACATTGGAATTTAATAGAAGGCTGGATTTACTTGTGGCTTGCGAAATGTGGGTGCACTTACTGAGGCACACCTCTGCCTGACCTATCGGGGATTACATGCTTGATAGTCTAGTAATTCTACTAATATTATAAATGCGAAAGTTTGTGAAAGATGTTTGTTACTATTTTCACGCAAAAACGACTAAACGGATTTGGATAAAATTTAGCACACAGATAGTTTATAACCTGGATTATCTCATAAAATATTTTTCATCCCGGTAGTATGATCCCGTGGGACAATTGTCGAACTATGTAGTTATTTTATATAAAGTGTACATTCAGAGTACAAATATTACAAAAGGAGAACCGCTGTCAGACCAAGAGCCAGATGCGCAGACGATCTAAGAACAAAAGATCACGGAGAAGACCTGAACGAGACTCACAGAGATCAGGTAAATATGGCACAAAAGGAATGAGGCGCCTGTACAGCAGAATTAGGCAGCCAATGATTATGATGATGTAGTACGTCTTTCATTTAATAAGTTTAAAAGTTAAACACTGTTTCAAGCTTTCACGGTTTACACATATACTGTCACTTACGGGATATCTTCCGTGATTGTTATTTCCCGCGATCATGGCGCTTGCAACAGCGCCGAAATATCGGGAGCTCAAAATAATGAACAATCACGGAAGATATCCCGTAAGTGACAGTATAGTTTAAAAGTAATGGTGACTTTTAAGGATAACCATAGTTATATTGCCCAAGATACACCACATGTAATAAAAAGAAAAAAAAATCGCTAAATTACCCTCGTCATCATCATCATTTCAGCCGAAAGACGTCCACTGCTGAACATAGGGGTTTTGCCATAATCGCCACGCTTGGCAGGCTGGCTGCCGATCGCAGTACGATTGTTAAAAAAAAACACAGAGAACGCTGCTGCCCATTCTCTGGTAAGTCCCTTAGTCGCCTCTCACGACTCCCAGGGGAAGAAAAAAAAAATTACCGTAGGCTGATAAAATTTTTGTTTTTCCTAAATCATGTAAATATTAATATTAAAATCGGTTCTCCCAAATTAATTAACTAAAGATCTAAATTGGCCCCAAAGTATTGCAGTGAAATGCGTCTTAGCTAAACTATTTAAGTACTTGACCTCTTTGTTACGACAATAAAAGAAATAAAACTATTTAAAATATTGTAGAAACTCACCTTAAATTATTTCTCACTTAGCTCACTTAATCACAGGAACAAAGTTGAACTGATTTTAAATAATTCTAAAAGATATTAATATATTTATTAATACTACCGTGTTCACACAACGAATGTAAACAAACTTATGAATAAAATGTCCACAAACCTTTTTATATATAAACAAAATGGTCTTAACTAATAGCTTTATCGAGTGAAAGAGACAAGATGATTTACACTTATCCGCGTGTGAGAAGGACAGAGATGTTTTACAACCAGTGTGTCGCGATGACGCATAATATTGCACCGTTGGTATTAATTCGACTTGGGTATTTCCAACTTAGAACGCGGTTCGTAAATGGAATTCAGTGACGTATGGATGTTTTGAATTTGGAAAACGGGAGGGATCTCCTCTGGTTTTCTAGAAATAGATCTCTATGAGTCAGTAGTTATTTTTATACAGGGTGTAAACAGACCTTTCACATAGCCATCAACCAAGCATTCTGTACATCAAACTAAATAACTTTACACAAAAATTTTTTGAGGTGAAAAATCACGTGATACGGTAGGATTCGATGGAAAGCACTTAAAGCATTGTGCTGATGGATGGATTGAATAGTACGGGGGTTGTGGAGGTGTTGTAAAGTAAAAATCTTACATTAAAAACATGTATTTTAAAAAAACTTGTGAAAAAGTTGGAACTTTGATCCCCAATATCTCCGTAACTAGAAGGTTCCCAGGTATAGTCTAGAACAAAAAAATGATCGCAAAGACGGGGAGAACAAGTGCCTTTCGGATATGTTAAGAGTCTATTTACACCCTTTATTTTAGGTAAATCTTGACAAGCAGGAATTAAATAAATTGCGTATTTTGATAATTTACATTATAGCTAACCGAAATATAAATCTGTCTTACCAACCGGTACCGTGGTACCGTATTACCCAGTACGGTCAGTGGGTCGTTCTGGGTTGTGGAGGTCAGATAGGCAGTCGCTCCATGTGAAATACTGGTGATCATAATTCCAGTCAATAATAAGACTGGAAGCCGACCGCAATAAAGTTGGAACAAGGCTAAGCAGACGGTGATGATTTATAGCTCACCGACCTTGCTGTTCTATTAATAGATAAACTGGTGTTAATAGTCAACTTTACTATCACATTTGCACTTGCAGGGTTAATGACTTAATATATCTTATTTTTATTGCAATTCGTACGCTTTAATGTACTACCTAGTTGTCTCTTGAGACCAATATCTCTTCAAAGCTTTGTGTTAATTACAATTTCGTTACAGAAAGTTTTTTTGCAGATTTATAAAACTCCAAAGGGGAAAATTATCCATAAATAACAAGTAAACCAGGAAATTATTTATAAAGCTGTTGGAAACAGAAAAAGAAACAGATCTAGAAAAAAAAGAAAGAAAGAAATGAAAAAGAAAATGAGAAAGGAAAAAGAAAAAAGAAAAAAATGAGAAAGGAAAAAGAAAATGAGAAAGGAAAAAGAAAGAAAAGAATAGAAAGAAGGAAAAATAAAGGAAAAGGGGTGGAGGGAGAAAGGAATAGATCTAGTAAAAATGAGATGCGTTTATTTTGCAGGGGTAAGCAGTTTCTTAAGTCAAGAAGATGAGTTGATAACAACAGACTCCATTCCTTCACGTTGACGAAGAAAAATTTTTCCATTATGCGACCAATAAAATGTATATTTGTTCGTTTTAGCAAATGAACGGGCCTCGAGGGATACTTGCCGCTGGGTGCGAGGCAGGTGGTCAGCGATGTAGACTGGTTTGACTTCACCGGGAACACCAATGTGTCCAGTGTTTAGTTTTGCAGACCCTTATTGAAAGTACGGCAGGCATCCAGTACTTGATTCTTCAAGGGGACAGTGGGGAACTCTGCGACTATCGGTCTGTCTGAGCCTTTTTTCTCGGGCAAACGACATACGTCACGTAGTTGCGGTGGGCTATCCGACTGCTTGATGGTCTCACAGGTATTTAATAAAAAAGTCTCTATAAGTAGGAACAGCAGCGTCCAGCATTGGGGTACAATAGGCTAATCAACAAAAAAAAAAAACTATAAATTACGTATTACTTTATACACCTAAAAAAAATTAACTAAACAAAATGTGCGCACGTAAAGAAGCTGAAGATACCCACTCCATATACCTATGCAATTTGTTTTTTTTTTAATAAGCCTATTCTATCCCACTGCTGGGCAAAGGCCTCCCACTCTTTTCTAACTCTCCCAGTGTTTTGCCTTCTCTGGCCAATCAGTCAGGAACGAGTCCAAATCGTCACGCCAGCGTTTCTTGGGCCTGTCTCGGTGACGAAGACCGTTTTCAGGCACCCACTGTGTGACGATTCTGGCCCATCTGTCCTGATCCATCTTGGAAACTTGACCCGCCCAGTGCCATTATAACCTCGCAGATTTAAGGACAATATCGGTGATGCCTGCCTGCCTTGGAGCGTATTGTGGTGTTGTGTATTTGATCAACGATCGAATCGAATCGAAATCTATGATGCTTAAAATGCTACGCTGCATCGCTCTTTGGCAAACTTTGAGTTTGAAAGAAAGAAAGTAAGAAAGAAAAAATATTTATTTGTCGCAGGGACATGACGTGCATCATCGTGTTTGAACTTCTGAGCCTCCGTCGAAGACCATGTCTGGGCACCATAGCTTACGCATAAGTGAGATAGGATTATATGACTGAAAACCCCAACGGTGTCACCATTACCAATTCAATTTCAATTTAATTCATTTTTTTATTTATTCTAGTAACAAGGACTAAAACCAAACAATGTCTAAAATTGCAATTTAACGCAGTATTTCAAATATGTATTAGTCAACTAACCTTGCCTTTTTTAAGTTATTTATAAAATAAGTTATAACTTACAAATGCAGTTCTACTTTTTAAATTTAAATTTAAATTTTTATAACTTTAAGATTGAAAAAAAACTATTTTTTCTTTCTTTATCTTTTACAATTACATAGTAATATTATGATCCAAGCGTCATCGCGTCGAGGGACCGCTATGTCTCTAATAATGAACTATGCTCTTTATAGTTGGGGGTTAAAAACAGTTTTTATTGTTGTTTTTCTTATTCTTATTCTTTATTGCACACAAAATTAAGAGAAATACACACATAATTACAACATATAGCTTATGTACAAAGGCGAGCTTAACCCAGAATTGGTTGGTTTGGTTCTAAATATTATGTCAGGGTTTTTCATAATTTATAATACGGATTGCTGATTGGATTATTACCTATCTTATAAGAAGACACAGGAGACAGATTCTTAATTTTGATGGACATTAATCTTGCTCAGGCAGACAGATTAATATGTTATTATTTTACGTGTTACGTTTGTCGTATAACGTTAACAAAAATGTATTAATAAAAGTTGTTTCAGTTACTTTATGTGTAAAATCGTAACTCCTGTGTCTATAAACAAGTCAAGCTGAATAGTTCAATAAAAGTAATAACTTAAGATACGATTTTTATTCAATGTGGTTAGTAATTGCTTGTAGTTAGAACTGTCAAAAGTTAGAATTCTTAGCTTTGCTTTCTATGACCGTTCTGAATTCTTTCAAATGCTTGTCTATTGCATAAAATGGTTGCATAAGTAATTATTGAAACTCGTTTGTGCTGTGATGTCGCAAGGACCCATATTAAAATTAATAAAAATATTTTATTTTTATTATTTCGTTTATTTATTTTCTTATATACTAATTACATTTTTAAATATTTCTTTAAAAACCATATAAAAAAAAAATAGTGGTCCGCCGGTATCGGGAGCAGGGTCAAAGCTACCGGTGGTTTGGGTTCCAGAGACAGGAACCTCCTCACAATGCGAGCCGTATCGGGGAGTACTGCCTTCTGAATCAGGCCCTTTATCCAACCGCCTAAGGAGAGCCTCCTCAGGTATTGGTCGAGGCTCTTGGCAATTAAGCCATGGGCTGATACGACTATCGGCACGATGATCGCTGAGTCTATTATTATTATGTTTTTAATTACGCAAAAAGGGCTATTAGGTAAATACATAATTAATTAATTAAGCATATAATAGTCATTTATCAATGCAATATTACAATTTTACCTTGTATTTTTCGACGAGGTATGTACAATGATAAAGATTACCGTACAGGAAAAATGCACTATAACTCATTGTCAACAAAACAGTACGTGGCTACTTGGGTTGGGAAAAACCAAAGCCCCGTTTACAAATTCGTAACTCTTCAAAAGAATAACCTCGATATCTATATTCACTAGCGCACCGCAAGTTTCCTAGGACAAATATTATGTAAAGCAGTATTCTTCTAAGAAAAATACTTGTTTTTTTGGCGAAATTTGTTCGGAAATAACAATCTACTAGGTACAAGGTTCATCGGGGTCGGCTTCCAGTTAAACGGATGCAGCTGGCTACCAGCATTTTACATGGAGCGACTGCCTATCTGACCTCCACTTCCTGGTTACTACTGGGTAATACGATACCCTCGGTAAGATTGGTTGACTACGTGTAACGAGTGCCAAAGATCTTCAAATGACTGCGGTACGAACGGCTTAGCGTGCTTTCCGAGGCACGGAGGAAACTCGGTATGTAATGGAGGGTCACTCATCCAGGGACCGACCTTGGCCAGAGCGGCTTAACCTCGAAGGTCGATCCGTGCGGCTGTTATTATTTAGCCACGAGCTCCTCTAATGACCATTTCAATAAATAGATAGAAAATCGTAAAGGCGGGATTCGCCTCTGTGTGGCCAAAGATTTATAGTGTCAACTTCACCAAAGATGTTTTAATTCATGAATTACAAAACGTTAAACTAATCTTGGTCGTTCAGCTCCTTTATACCGGTTTTTATCTAGCTACAATAAGCTGAGCACGCGTACTAACAACTTGGACATATGTTCGAACAGTCTGAATGAATTCAGACGATACATCCTCAGCTCTTGATCGATTTGTTTGTTTATTTCTTTTACAAAATGTTAATTTGTGTATTTGTGTGACTCCATTCAATGTGTTTAATAAATAAATACCACAGTTAACAACAACACAACACAACAACAATAAACACAACAACAAAAAATTAATTTTAATCTATTCTATTCTTTTAATGTTAATTATAATTAATGTAATAATTAAGTCCTAATTTATTTTATTATTTTTGTAGTTTTAATTTATACTTGTTTTTCTATTCCAATTTAATTGCTTTTTTAATTTATTTTTTATTATACTGTAATTTAATCTAACTACTTGATATTTTAAATTCAATGTAAACTTTGTGAACTTTAATTTTGTTATTATCATAATTATATTTCCATTTAAATTTTTATTATTGACTAGCTGTTGCCCGCGACTTCGTTCGCGTGGAAATTTTGTCGTGTATGCGTGTTCGATTCCCGGGTTGGGTAAAGTGTTGTTTGGTTATTCCATCAGGAATTATCAGTAGCAGCTACGGAGTCTGGATTTGTGCCCGATTGATGGCAATAGGCTCGCCCCCTATTACATGAGACTTCGACATAACTGGTGTAATGTGGGTTTACGATTAGGTACACATCTGTGCCTAACCCTTCGGGGATTACAGGCGGGATGTGTGTGAGAACTGAAGGCCTGATCAAAATGTGATAATGTGGGTGATGACTACAAAAGGCGTGTTTTTGGGCGCTGTAATTCTGGGCGGCAGAGGTCTGAACGGCATTGAGGCGACGATATGGCTTAAAAACTGGAACATTATGGTGCCATACGACTTTTTTTTCAAAGTGAACAATCAAACGCCTTGTTGGGCGCTATTTCTTTATTTATTCTAATACCGTTTTGTATACAACATTAAATGAATTGTTTAATGACCGTGTGAGAAGCATGAAGCACCCAAAAGAATGCCTGCCACTTTTAAGGTTTTTCCTTGGAATTTGTTGACCGTCATTGTAAAAGCCAATTTTAAGGGAAATTGCAACTTCTTAAATTGAAATGGCTAGTAATTTGGAATAAAGGGTATGCGGGGAATTAAACCGCTCTCTCCTTTAGCCACTCCTGTAATAATGGTGACTGTTATAATATTACTGCCCAGCTCTGTGATACGAAGCCTGGTTCCATTGCATAGTCTGGGAGTTAACCCCGGGGAGTTGAGAAATTCAACGGGGTAGGCAGTACTATCATCATTAGCCATCACAGGGTCTATGAATGTCGACGCCGACGATCATATCATTTTTTTTTATTTGATTGACACACTCGTTCTTTGGCGACAGCACTACCCCTCACACAACCACCCTTCATTTTTTATATTAACAGATTTGGAAAAACGTGCATGATGTCTTGATGTGGATGTGCGTGCATCCTCTGTAGCCACTGGATGGGAAAATTCTTCGGAAAATAGAATTTTCCCATCTGCACCCGATTCTAGACGACCCACTCCCATTTGCAGCAGCAATTTCGCAAAGACACCTTCTTCGTGGTCGTTGTACAGCTGGACGCACATGTTGCAAGTAAGATGGATCTTTTCGATCCCAGACAACAGTGGCGACGCCTTGAGACATTTATTGAGGCGTTTATTTCATCCGCCGCTGTGCCCCTCTCAATAACTTGCAGTATCTGTCTAAAGTCGCCTGCGAGCAAAACGACAACGCCACCCATCAGCGCCTGGTTGCCGCGAATGTCCTGCAAGCTGCGGTTCAACGCCTCTTATGCACTTTAAACTTGCACTGCTGCAAAAGGACTCTCCGGCCGCTGTAATGTTGCATGTTGAGGTATCTTCACTTGCAAGATTCAGCGCCAATATGAAAACGGAATGTGCAGTCCGGCCACCGATAAAAGTAGCAGCAATGTCCGAGGGAGCCACAGCCACAGCTATGTAACCGCAAGGTTGGCGCAGTGGCTGAGCGAATGGCTGCTGCGCTGCGTGTATCGGGTTCGATTCCATCACGGATCACATTTTTGTATGGCCTACAGGGGCTACAGGTAGCGGTTCCGGGTCTGGCTGTTTGTGAGTTTAACTGTCTGTAAACACACCCACGATACAGGAGAAATTCCAAGTGTGGGCCTGGACTGGGGCAAAGTTAAAAAAAAAACTTTAAAGCTGTATACATATAGCGGTCCTTGAGGAGTTGGGCCAGCAGAAGATTCAGCACAAATGCAATGTGACGGCACAGTTGGCGCAGCGGCTGAGTGATTGACTGCAGTGCTGCGTGTCGCGGGTTCGATTCCCGCACGGAACAAATTTACAACGTCGTTGGTTTTATCTAATTTTTATTTTTTGTTTTTATTTTAAAGTTTTTAGAGATTTTTTTTCGGCCACTGAAAATTGGTCAATTAATATTTGTTAATTTATGATTACCTAACTGTCTTTGAATGGTTAAAAAAAACCAAAAGCATATTAATCTACTTTATAATGATTTGAAAATCATAAAGCATTAGAAAAAAACATTCGATTTGCGAAACCTGGTTTACAGGGAGGTCTGTGAACCGTCAGCCTACCTCGCTTCGCTTCGATGACAAATGGGCTAAAATAGCCGTTCTTTTCTAATGCATTGTTTGACAGTTGCCAGTTGGCAACCAGTTGCGGAATATGGACATAATTATTAGCAAGATAATCTATCTCTGTGCCAAATATCATCTACATCCGTTTAGCCGTTCTGGCGTGATTGAATAACAAACATCCGTCCATCCATCCAAACTTTCGCATTTATAATAGAAGTAAGATACAAAAGTCAGATATGATAAAGATACCTAAATATTTTTCAAGTAACGAATTACGTGTTTTTTTAACAATCAAGACGCATCAGAAATCATACATTACAATCATCCACCCTCCAACAAAGACAACAAAGACGAATTTATTTTTGTGACCTAACAATAATAGACCTAGCCGTAAATAATAGTTGTGCAAAACTAAGAACAACGACACAACAAAATAGTTTCAAATTCATTTCACTAACTGCTATTATTTTTATTGGGAGCGATAGGTCAAATTGAAAACATCGAGTCTGACAGCACCTGTGGACAGCACACAACGACGTTGTCAGTTCAGAACACCATCGAACGGCTAGATTCAAACATGAGGAAAGAGATTTCACCAATGATTTAACTTTATTCATAAGAATTTATTATATTTTACATAAAAAAGAGAAAATAAATAATAATAATCTCTATCAAAAAAAATACAAACAATTACAAAAAGTATAATAATTTTACTGGGATCGAACTTGCGACGTGATGCACGTAAAGCGGTCATGAAACCGTTTCTCTATTTGCTTCGCTGACATATACTTTGAAATAGACGTTATTACGCATATCATGACTGAAACGATAAACAATTGAATAATACTGACATAATGCAGTATTGCTCATCCCCTTCAGCACATAGCGTGATAATATATAGCCTAACATTTGAAGAAGCCTATTACAGACATTTGTGCAAAATTTGAACAGGATCTATGCAGTAGTTTTTGCGCCAGGTCGGAACATCGGACCGGATTTTAACGATTTTATTATTTTATTATATTATATTATATATATTATATGTAGAGATTATACAAGTGCTGTGCACACCTATAAGTGACGAATTCACCGCAAAGCTGTTGAAATATTATACTTAATGTAATGATATAGTGAATAAGTCGTTGGTGTGTAAATAAATAAATAAATAAATTAAGGTTTGAAGGTAGAAAAGGGAGGCTTTTGCCCAGCAGTGGTACAAAACATAGGATACTAAAACAAATGCTTATTAAATACATTTTGTAGGTACTTGATACAACAAAGAGGGCGAGAAAAATTATAGAATTATTTGTTATCCAAAAAAAAATATAATTTTATCAAAAAATTAGATGATTAATGCTAACCATACATTCACAAGGGACTAGGCAACAATAACAACTAATATTACCAGCTATTTTCAACATGCAAGATTTTTTATTTTTTATTTCACAAATAATTTACACAAAACCTTAATTAATTATAAACCTAAACCTTCCTCGTAATCACTCCGCCCATTGGTGAAACCGTATGAAAATCCGTACGGTTTTGTAATTATTATGTAATGATATTTAATTATTTACACTACAAGAACTGTGGGTGGCATCCGGAGGATCATGATTGATTCCTTCCTGCATAGCGATGTCGTGGTCCCTGTGCCTTGGTGATAAAGCCCTTTTTTTAAACCTTTTTACATAAAATTCATGCCATATTACCCGATTACTTTTAACGACAACAAGAAAAACAACTAATATTAGTACATTGAATCGATTTAAAAACATTTGAGTTATAATTAAGGTATCACCATAACTGTTACCCACTATTAAATCTACGAAATAATCAGACAGCATAATGACGTCACTTAATATAAATATCAAAGTGGCTATATACAAGCGACGCCAGGTGTCACTAGCTCTGTGTGCGCTCGTGTTGAAACTGCGACAAAGTGAATATAAAATTATGATGTAAAAACAAGAGTTGACTATCAACGGTAAAATATGACTTCCCTTTAAGATAAAAGGCCATACTACACCATTATACTCATATTTACATGATTTAAAGATACAAATATAAAATAAAAACGCCAATATTAAAGTTGTAATAAGAGCCACTCCCCAAGCAAACAGGCAAGCTTTTAGATACTTCTTGCGGATATGCCCATTGAATACTTTTACAATATCCACATAAAACATATGACACAAAACCAGCAACCAGTGGTTATACACAGATTTTAAGTACATTGATAAATGATAAAAAATAAGTGACCACAGTCCAGGTAAGTCGTTAAATATTTCAAAACTCTGCACTTGAAGCACTGCAACGTTTAAGAAGCTCGCAAAAATTGCGTTGAGAAGCACAAAGTTTTTGAAATTACGAAACTTTTGTAAGATAAACCATGATATCACTCCGTATATCATAGTAGATGAAGATAGCACCAGCACTATTTTGTCCAAAATGTTTTGGATATTTTCGTCTAAATCCAAATTATAATCTATGTCACTTGGTGTATAACTATGTAAGATGGTATCGTTGTGAGACATGGCGAATGTCACTTGCACAGTTTTAACAGACTTATAAAACTCAATATTTTATTTAGTTTAAGTACACACTGTTAAAATATTCATGAACACTTCCAGGCAATAAAAAAACATGTGTTGCGTCTGAAACATTGGATGCAGTTCTAAAATTAATAAAGGACCTATTTTTAAATTTGTTATCAAATTTAGCATATTTTTCCTGTTGTTTGTGCAGTTAGATCGTGCCTTCGTGAAATGTTATGCAAAATATATATATGTCGGAAAGGGTCATTAGTACGGACATAAAATGAATAGCAAGTCCGCTGGTGGTGATGTCACGCGACCTACTTACAAGTCTACCCCCACCACAGCGTGGCTTCTATAGAGCCCTGATGTTACAGTTGCAATGCACCTTTTTTAACCTACCCTAAGGAGGTAGGGTCTATTTTTCATAGTTAGGGTGGGTAGCTACCTACCCACCCTAACTATGAAAAATAGACCGTAGTAGTAGTAGATAGTAGCCGATTCTCAGACCTACTGAATATGCATATAAATTTCATAAAAATCGGTCAAGCCGTTTCGGAGGAGTAAGTTAACTAACATTGTGACACGAGAATTTTATATATATGATTTAGACATTTATTTTTTTACATCGAATTCTGTTGTACAGTATTTTTATTATTAAAAATAAAGCGTAAAACTCAGAATTGGTACCCTGTAATAGCGACACGAGGCTGCGGCAAAACAGGAAGGAAATGGGGCGGGACGGCTTGGATGATGTCTTCCTTAGGAATTACCAAGAAGTGGTGCAGAGCCACCAACTATGGAAATAACGGAGAAAAGCCTTGGTCCAGAGTGAGGCAGTACAGGCTAGCTATATTAATTATTATTTTTCGTTCCTTATGGTACACATTTATTTAAGGTAGGGCTCCAACACAAAAACACGTTACGACGACGCAACGCGCAACGTGCCACGTTGCACAGCACATCGTCGTGACGTAAAATATGGCTGAAAGATATGGATGGATCCAGTATTTTCTTTGTATCTGTTTCTTCTTTATCCGTCTTCTTAATATTAGCAGGAGGAGAACACGTCTAGTGTGGTCCATTTCTCGAAATTAACTGCGGAAATTATACAAATGCGCCACCGTAATTACGACGTCGTTCAACGTGGCACGTTGCGTTGTCGTAACGTGATTATTTACGTTGCTCGACGTGGATTTCCACGTCACGGCACCGTGACGCAACGTGCAACGTCACGTTGCCGTGCGGTGGCACGTTGCGTCGTCGTAACGTGTTTTTGTGTTTGAGCCCGTACGGGTGACCTACTTTTACTATATCCAGGGACGCCAAAGCATTTTCTTCCTCAACAATGCATATGAATTTTCTTAACATTATTTTGGAACATAATAAACGGTGGTGTACAACACACACTTCGATTTCACATGCCCAAGTCGGATAACAAAGGGGTCTTTTATAATACCAAACTCTTTTATACATTAATCCGAATAAAATCTGGTAAGTTTTTCCCTAACTTGATGTGTGGGGTCTGCAAATAATACTAGGACGATACGATCATTCTTTGTTCAGTCTATATCTCTGTGGAATGCGCTTCCCCAGGAAATCAGGATGGCAAAAAATCGCTTATCTTTTAAAATTAAAGTTCGCGAGAACAGAAGAAGCTGGCGTCACGACGTTAATATTTTCCCCATTATTTGTGTTTTTATTTTAGTATAATTATCAATGTAAATGTCTATTTGTATTTATCAAAATTTTGATATATTTATAGTATTTGATATATATTTATAGTATTTAATATATCCTTGTAACTTATCTTAGTATTAATTAAAATTATTTTCAGATATACACCTACCACTGTTTGTCTATGCATCACCCAAAGGTTGACTCGTAGAAAATGCCTATGGCATTAAGTCCGCCTCTGTACGTATGTGCTTGAAGTGTTAAATAAATAAATAAATACTAGACTCCTATCAACATCATCCACGTAGCCACAACAACAAGACAAGTAAGACAAGACAAGTAAGACAAAACAAGTAAGATAAGACAAGTAAGACAAGACAAGTAAGATAAGACAAGTAAGACAAGACAAGTAAGACAAGACAAGTAAGACAAGACAAGTAAGACAAGACAAGTAAGACAAGACAAGTAAGATAAGACAAGTAAGACAAGACAAGTAAGACAAGACAAGTAAGACAAGACAAGTAAGACAAGACAAGTAAGACAAAACAAGTAAGACAAGACAAGTAAGACAAGACAAGTAAGATAAGACAAGTAAGATAAGACAAATAAGACAAGACAAGACAAGACAAGTAAGACAAGACAAGTAAGACAAGACAAGTAAGACAAGACAAGTAAGACAAGACAAGTAACACAAGACAAGTAAGACACAGAAGACAAAACAAGTAAGTTGGGGTCGACTTTCAGTCTATGTAGCTAAATACCAGTATTTTTCATGGAGGGACTGTTTGACTTTCACAACTCAGTTACTGGGTGATACGATACCCCTTGGTAAGACTGGTTGTCAAACTTTGGGGCCACTGACTACCTGTATCGACTGTCAAAGATCTACAAATGATAGCCGGGACCAAAGCGCAACAGCGTAACGTTCTTCTCTAGGCACGGAAGAAACTCGGGATGTAATTAGTGGTCAACCATCCACAGATCAACTTAGGCAGGCACGGCTTAACCTAAAGATCGACCCGAGCAGCTGTTATTATTTAGCCACGAGCTCCTCAGCCACCTTAAAATAATAATCGTTAATAATCTCAAACTAAAATATAACGAATTTCAACTTAATCAATAGAGAATAATCGTGCCTTAAATGAGGAGGGTAGCCTTTGTTATGTGAGACTAAAACGAAGAGACATACCAACATTGAATACCAGATTCTCCACACATTGAAGAGTAGCTTCTGATGGAATATAATTTCATCTCATAGAAGCGCACTACCTAAATACATCAAAACAGATAGATAAATTAGACAGATGTATGGCTTAGGGCCTTATCATACAAGCGGATTGCGAGCGTCCTCAAAGCGGAGCACACGCCGCGCATGCGCAGCGAATTCGTGGCGGATAATGGATCTTCCCAAATTCTTCGATGCTTTCGTTTTCGTCTCCGGCGTCTTCGAAGTAACAAAGCCAAGCAGTGTTTCCTCGTCGGAATCCATTTTGTTACTGAGTGTACGTCGTTAACTCGCTACAAACACGCGACGAAAACGTTGCGTATTTGCCACGCGTCCGCGACGTCCCCGCTGTGCAGCCGTAGCGTGTTCGCGACGCATTCGCTGCGCGCCCGCCCCGCCCCGCGGCTTGATTAACCGCGCGGTTATGTCTGAACGATTACTTAATAACTCATACAAATAAGACTCTCGCGATTTCCATGCGATTCTGAAATCGCGCGGTTCCCGCCGTGTCTGAACAAGCTCTTATTGTCTCGGTAACGTAATAAATAGAGAAACATATTTTGAAATAACAATTATTGTAGCTGAAAATCCTGCAAAACTTTAAAGCAAAAAGCTAGAAATTTGTTGAAATACGAGCATAACAAAAGGGCATTTGTACGAAGATTTCGTTTAATCGTGGGTATTGTTCATTCTGTATTATACCTTTTAGTAGCTTTTAGCGGTAAGCGGTCTGGTCGAACACTTAGACGGCTTAGCTGGATTGGGCAATCGTTTCGTACTGTATATAGCATGATGTATACTACTCTGTTGGGTCCATCGTTCTACCACGTGACACATCGAGATTCTTTTACTATGCAAGTTTAGCTATCTTGCATAATACTCTACTAACTTATATAATATCACGAAACATTTTGTAATAAATTCTACAAATGATGGTGAAAACCACATCAAAATCGGTCCAGGAGTTTAGAGGAACAACGGTCATAAAAAAAACATGAAAAACGACTTTGTTTAGATTTGAATACGTTTTCATCATCCATCTCCTCTAACTTTTTATTAGTAACCAAGTTAGTCATCATCATAACATCACGCCTGTAATCCCTGAAGGGTTAGGCAGAGGCGTACTTAATAGTTCACCTACATTTCGCCAGTTATGTTAAAGTCCCATGTAATAGGGGCCGAGCCTATTGCCATCAACCGGGCACAAATCCAGACTCCGTGGCTGCTACTGAGAAATCTCTGATGGAAAAACCCAATAACAGTTTCCACTTTAACCAAGTGAGTATCCAATGATAACAACCCCTGGCCTCTATATTATTTTCTACCCTTATTTTCGTTCCACAAACAAACAAAAGAGATTGCTTTTCGATCTGGATCGGGTCCAGAAACTGATTTTAATTATTACTCGCCTACGCATATAGGCTTTTATCTAAATAAAATCGATTTTCGTGTCGGTTTGTGTGACCGCGTTGTCTTTCTAAATTGCACAACAGATTTTTTTGCGATTTTCTTATTCCTTTATTTATTTCTATACAAATTAATTATATTTTTATATATTCCTTAGAAAAACAATAAAAAAACATTTAAAAATATAAAAAATTGTACCCCACCAGTATCTGGAACAGGGTCCAAGCTACCGGCAGTCAGGATGTTTCTTTATTATTAAGATATATAGAAAATACATTGATTTAGCACATGCCACAAGTGCGCACAAAGTGCAGCAAAAATAAATAAAACTTAAGTCTTGGTTGCGCTAAATCAGTGCCTGATGCTGGTTTTCAACTGGACCTAATAAAGAGTGTATTACATACAGGGTGTAAACAGACAATTCACATATCCGTCAACCAAGCATTCTGTATATAACACTAAGTAACTTTACGCAAAAATTATTGCTGGGAATCGACTTTGTTTTTTGGGGTTATAAATCACGTTTTAAAGTAGGAATCGATGGAAAGCACTAAAAACATTGTGCTGATGGATGGATTGAATAGTACGGGGGTCGTGGAGGTGTGTAAAGTAAAAATCTTACATTAAAAACATGTATTTAAAAAAAAAACTTATGAAAAAGTTGGAACTTTGACCCCCAATATCTCCGTAACTAGAAGGTTCCCAGGTATTGTCTAGAACAAAAAAATTATCGCAAAGACGGAGAGAACAAATGCCTTTCATTTGTGTTAAGGGTCTATTTACACCCTTTATTTGTATTTCCTTTATTTCTTTTCTATTCATATTGTTTATATTTTTAAATATTTCTATACAAAGTAATATAAAAAAAAAACATTTAAAAATATAAAAAAATAGTAGCCCACCGGCATCGGGAACAGACACACACACCCTTATTATTATTGTACAGGCTGAAATCCCTTGCAGCCGACGATTTCAGCTGAAATCCCTTTCAGATCGACGCATCGATCGATCAATTCCGAACATAAATCAGCTGTTCCGTACATTTTGACCGAGTAGGTTTTGCACTTTTGTAGGAAACAGCTGTTTTTTTTTAAATCTAGCCTGCTTTGTCCCACTTCTGGGCAAAGGCCTCCCCATTCAAATTCAAGAATTTTCAGAGTGATGTACTGAAAACGTGGTCATCGTTTGTTCGTCGATGTCACATCAACCCTGTATATATTATTCCTCCAACACCGAGTGCGACTGCGGCGCTCCGGATCAAACTATGCCCCACCTGCTGGAGTGTCCCAGGTCAAAATCAAAATCAAAATATTTTATTTTACATAGGCCTCGATGGGCACTTATAAAACGTCGATAAAAAGGAGCACTGTTCGGGTTGGTCGTTTCCTATGGAGAAGAACCGACAAGAAACTCCATGGTTACTCTTTTCAAATCAGATTCACTTGTTTCCATGCAAAATCGAATCTTGGACTGTTACATTACAGGCAAATGCTCGCGGTGAGGGAGCACCATAATATCTTACATAATAAAATTATGTACGAATTAAAAATATCAAATTCTTTCATTGACAGATCGAGTGCCAGTGCGGCGCACCGGATCAAACTATGTGCCACCTGCTGGAGTGTCCCAGGTGTCCGTTTACCTGCACTCTTGACGACCTGAATAGCGCCTCTGTCGCTGCAATAAACGTGGCCACCTACTGGGCCTAAACCGTGTAATATGGACGGAACATCGATACGATAAGAAGAAGATTACCAAGAAGAAAGAAGAGAGAAGTACCTTTGTGCTCTTCTATTTTAATGTAATCTCTTATTAACTATTTTGTGTGTACATAAATAAATAAATAAATAAGATTGACAGACATCAGAAGCCGCGCGGCAAAATTTCATGCTATGAAGGGTTTATTACACTGAGCCTAGTAGCATGAAATTCCGCGCAAGATTTTCTTACATCACTACAAATGTGTGCGATAAAGACTGATTTTTCGAAAATTCGTCTCCTTAAAGGGTTAAATAACTTTAGAAAAATACAGTAATTCACAGTTCGTCATTTTTGCCGATGACAAATTCAATCGAGCACGCGGTTTGTAATAACCAAGAAATCTCATATTATGTCAAGTTATAAGAACCGTGTGAAGCAGGGACGATGCGCTAGTATTTCAAATTAATAAAATTATTCGATTCATATTTTAGTCATGATGGTAAATATTTTTGACATTTTATTAAGTACGTTTCAATATGAATAAGATTGTGTTTGTTTTTCTAGCTAAATGAACTGTACTTTTAATATCCAACGCTACATTTGTATGTAAAAGCTTGTTTCTTCCTTTCGGTCGTATTAAGAGGCCGACCTGCTTGATTATTCGGGAACTCGTGAACTACAGTTGATAGTGTCCGAGTATCCCAAAAAACTTATGACTTTTTTTGCAATTAGCAACTCGGAATTGGATTGTATGTTGATCTGAATATTATAATTTAATAATAAATTAGTTTCTTTCACAAATATATAATTCGTAACTGCAAATAAAATGTATCAAAATATAAATTATAATAACAACAATTAATTTCTAGTTATAAACAAAGAGGTACTATTTAAACGAGCACCTAAAAGAATTTCAGGGTTTAAAGTAACCTAAAGGTTACCTCGGGGTGCCACTAGTCCCGAACTCGCTTCGCTCGCTCTCGCTTCGCTCGCTCTCGCTTCCTATGTTCTCCTTGCCACAATGACCGGATAAATAGTTACTTACCTACTTGGTATAATAGTCGCCCATTCAGTGCTATATTAGTCGCCCATTAAATGTTTAATCGCCCGTTTAATAATTTCCCATAAATAGTTACTTACTTGTTTACTTGTAAGTCCTTCACGTACTAAAATAAATATTTGCCCATTCAGTATAATAGTCGCCCATTCAGTATATTAGTCACCCATTCAGTATATTAGTCGCCCATTCAGTATATTAGTCGCCCATTCAGTATATTAGTCACCCATTCAGTATATTAGTCGCCCATTCAGTATATTAGTCGCCCATTCAGTATATTAGTCACCCATTCAGTATATTAGTCGCCCATTCAGTATATTAGTCGCCCATTCAGTATATTATTTTCCCGATTAATAATTTCCGTAAATAAAATGTCTAATCACAACTATTGGATTAGTGACGTTCCCATTTCGAAAGCAAATTGACATCGAACAAGAGAGTATTGGGGAACGCCAAATTTAAACACTTAGTTTCATCCCTGAGGGCAGAGGGATTAAGTACAGAAGTGTCCAAAGAGGGTTTGATGGAAATATCTGATAGTGTGGTTTGATGGGTTTCGGGTAGAAGAAACAATTTAAGTTGGAAAACTTGTAAAAGGCCATTTAAATTCGGAATAATATAGTATTAGCAATTGTATGTGCACATACAGTGTGTAAATGGACCCTTCACGAAGCCGTCAACCAAGCATTATGAACCTTAAATTAAGTAACTTTACGCAAAAATTATTGCTGGGAAACGACTTTTTTTTTTGGAGTGAAAAATCACGTTTTACGGTAGGACTCAATGCAACGTACTTGAAACATTCTGCTGATGGATGAATTGAATAGTACGGGGGTCATAGAGGCGTTTAAAATAAAAAAATACATTAAAAATATGTATTTAAAAAAAAAACTTGTGAAAAAGTAGAACGTAGTAACTTTGACCCCCAATATCTCCGTAACTAGAATGTTCCCAGGTATGGTCTAGAACAAAATAATGATCGCAATGACGGGGAAAACAAGGGCATTTCGGCTTCGTTAAGGATCTTTTTATATCCTTTAGTGTAGTATCGCCTTGTTGTATTATAGAGCACAGTAAAAAAGGTTATTTTTTGTATAAAACCTCCACCCCATATTCATTGAAAACTTGGTTTTGAAAAAGCTACACAACATTGTTTTTAGCAACTCCAAATATTGTTTGAAACAGTATTGCGCAGTTTTTATTACCATAAATAGTTAGATATATTCACTTGCTAGCAAAACTGCAACATACCATGTTGCCGGGAACACGTTGCTGAAACAATGTTGTGTTGTAAACAAACAGTATGTTTTTAATTATTGTGTTGTGTGTAGTTCGTTGCTTATAACGATGGGTCAGCTTTTTAATGTGTCGTGTATCTGGAGTCCTGTTATTCGTTCTTCGAGAGTGCAATAAACAATATTTCTTTCATCAATTTTGTTTTATTTATGAACCAGCTAAAGTGCCGTTGGTATGTAAAAAAATCTTCCATCTTAATATTCGTGATAATCTCTGTAGTCGTTCATACCAGAGACGATAACTTTTCCATTAAATATGTTCTTCATGAGGTGTCTCTGGCAGAAACTCAAAGGAACTTCCACGTATCCTAAAATCCAGAAAAGTTTTATCCAGCATTTACCGAATTTCATCCAGTCAAGCATTTTGTAGAGAAAAAACTAGCTAAAATAAAAATCATGTTTTCTCTTCGGCATGATTTTTAACATATTTTTTTCTGTTCACTTATGTGAAGTCAAACTATAAAAGATATGCGCTTCAATAATCTTCATGTTTCCGGAGGGGAACGAAATTAGCGCCACAAAGGCGAAACTTTTAAGAAATGCACTACCGCATATATTATTATCTTAGTCTACTTAACATTTCGCGTTTGTATGAAGCTTTCGCTCTGTTGGTTTATCTACTCCGGTTGCAGATTGATCATAGGTTTGATATTATGCATAGTTATACAAAACAGGCAAATAATTTCGTGGTTGTAATCTATACGTATAAAATTCAAAGTCCTGATTGACTGACTGGCTGAATGACTGACTGACTGACTGATTGACTGATATATCAACGCACAGCCCAAACTGCTGGTCCTAGAGACATGAAATTTGGAGGGTGTATTCTTTGTCAACATTAGGTACCCACTAAGAAAGGGTTTTTCGAAATTCCACCCATTAGAGGGTTAAATGGGGGCTTGAATTTTCTGTGAAACTTTATATTCTCCGGGTCGATTGAATCAAAAATTGGTGTACACACTCTTCAATTAAAATTATGAGACACGTGTATCAGTTTTTCCAAAATAATCCCCCAAAAGAGCCAAATAGGGCTTCGAAATTCACGTAGACGAGCGGATGGCGCGCAGTGTGGCGCGGGAGAAAATATATGTGAAATCCCGATTTTCGCATTAACGGATATAAATATGCAAAAGTTTGTGAGGATGAATGGAGTGATGGATGTTTGTTACTGTTTGTTACTTGGATGAAATTTAGCACACAGATAGTTTATAATCTGGATTAACATATAGGACACTTTATACCGGTAATATGATCCCGGGATACTTAACGAACTCCACGTGGGCGAAGCCGCGGGCATAAGCTAGTAGCTCTATATGTACCTTTTATTTAATCTCATCATCCTCGTAGAAGATAGCGGGACCAGCTGGTCAAAACTAACGACCAGTGGTCTACCTCTTAGGCCTGGATCAAATAAACTGAAAGTCATAGGGGTGGTTTTTGCCCAGAAGTGGGATGACATAAGCTAGTGGTATCAGTAACACCGCGCGTTCGTATTTTTGAGGCTAAACAAGAACTGCCGAAGCGCATACTTTTTCTGGATGATTTGGTACTATGTACCTACCGGCCGGTTTAGTCTGATCAACAGCTAAAGCTTATTATGGTCCAGATTTTATTCAAATGGGACAGATCTGGGGGTTACTATGACGTCTCAAAGCAGGCGTAATTTCAGTGTGGGAAAGGGATGGCGCTAGACGACCTGTATAGCTCTGTCTCTTTCCCACACTGAAATTATAGGCCACCCTGAGGTAATGCATGCTCAGCTTGAAATATAACTGCATTTTACATTACCATTATCTTCATCACCCCTGCAATTGCTCATGTCTAAGTAGCAACCGTTGTCGAAGGTCTGGTATATATATGTCTTCAACTTGGACATCCCACAGACTGGCCTGTAGTGACTCGGGCAAAACAACGGGCAGGATTCACCGTACATCCTTCTAAGGCTGGTTTTAAAATGATTTATGCAGAATTTTAACGGTGTTTTCTTGAGCTCTAGAAGAAACAATCTGTTATATTTTCGTCTTAGAATAACAATTGTAAATGCATTTTTTTTTTCCGGATGGGAAATCATCAAATAACCCCCCCCCCCACTCTGGGCGGAGTGGAAGGGAATGTCAGACTTGTACTGACTAAAACCCATCCATATTCCTTCTTTGCCCTCTGTGTTCCAGGGCCACGCTTTCGAACAGTCCCGCAGCCCTGGCAGGCATCGGCCCTTGCAGACCCCTACATCGTTGCTGACATCTCTTTCAGGCGCGCGTGGAACACGAACGCGCCGTCGCCACATTATGAATGCATCACTATGAAAACAAAAGGTTAACGAATACAGTTCTAAAATTATGTCACAATATTCGTAACAATTTTTTGACAATAAGTGTATGACATAATATTGCAACAGAGATTTTTGAGGCAAGCGCAGCTTAACCTTAAAGAATGATCCGAGCAGCTGTTATTATTTATTTATTTATTTATTATTTATTTATTAACACTTCAAGCACAAAGTGCACGGGCGGACTTAATGCCATAGGCATTTTCTACCAGTCAACCTTTGGGTGATGCAGAGACAGACAGTGGTAGGTGCATAAATTTGCAAAAAAAATAATTTAACACTAAGATAAACTACATGGATATATAAAATACTATAACTATATATCAAAATACTATACATATATATCAATATAAATATAAGTGAATAGACATTTACACGGATTTAATGAAATAAAAATACAAACAATGAAGAAAACATTAACGTTGTGACGAAACTGCCAGCTTTTTCTGTATGTACTCGCGAACTTTAAATTAAAATGATAAACGATTGGTTGCCATCCTGATTTCCTGGGGAAGCGCATTCCACAGAGAAATAGATTGAACGAAGAATGATCGGTGATGAATTATTTAACCACGAACTCCTCAAAAATCAGCGGTACCATACAAACTTGAATACTTCGACCCATTTTTTTTTTTTAAGAAACTTTGCCCCACCCTAAGAATTTCTCCTGTATCGTGGGTGCTTTTACAAACATTTAAACTCCTCACATAAACAAACAGCCAGACCCAGAACCTGTGGGTCATACAAATATTTGTTCCGTGCGGGAATCGAAATCGAGACACGAAGCGCAGCAGTCAATCGCTCAGCCACTACGCCAATCGTGCCGTCTTGCCGGCTTGTGTAGAAGGTGTCTGATATAAAATAGAATACTTACCAACGCTATGACAAATGCTGTAAACCTTAAAGGCGCATTCATTTACGAACGTACTATAGTTTCTTTCTTTTCATTAAATCCGCACGTCATAGTTGCACTTTTCGCACGTTGCTACACTTAATATTGCTTAAATAAAAATGTGCCAATCGTGCCATCTTGCCGAATTGTGTAGAAGGTGTCTGATATAAAATAGAATACTTACCAACGCTATGACAAATGCTGTAAACCTTAAAGGCGCATTCATTTACGAACGTACTATAGTTTCCTTCTTTTTCATTAAATCCGCACGTCATTTTTCCTTCTTTGTTACACACGTCATAGTTGCACTTTTCGCACGTTGCTACACTTAATATTGCTTAAAAAATGTTAAAATTTAAATTAAATTATCTTCTAAACCTTTTGAACGCTAGAGCATAAAGACATGCGCGTGCCCTCCACGTCAAGCCACAATATCACCCACCACTTTGTCAATCATATTTGTGTCGTTTGGCGTACAGGGGCACGCGCTTGCTTGTCACGTATACAGGATGTAAACAGACGCTTCACGCAGCCGTAAACTAAGCATTCTGTACATCAAATTAAAACTAACTTAACTTGTAACTTTACGCAAAAATTACTGCCGGGAAACGACTTTTTTTTTAAGTGAGAAATCACGTTTTACGGTAGGACTTACATTAACAACATGTTTTTAAAAAAAACTTTTGAAAAAGTTGGAACTTTGACCCCCAATATCTCGGTAACTTGAAGGTTCCCAGGTATGGTCTAGAACAAAAAAGTGATCGCAAAGACGGGGAGAACGAGTGCCTTTCGGCTTCGTTAAAGGTCTATTTACAGTCTTTATGTGACTATGGCGTTAACCGTTGATTTGTCATTAAATTCGTAAAAAATAAGTTAAAAAAATATACTCAGTCAAACAAAAACATAACTATTTATTCAGTCTCTTACGATATTATAAGGACAACTTACGGAGACAGTAGCTATGAATACAGTTTAGTTTTAAATGAGAAAGCACGAGATTCATTGTATTACATTATTTACTTCAGCCACAGGGTCGTGTGTTGCAAAATGTCACATCGCGGCAGGACAATGAGAAAGCCAGGGCGAGCACTGCATTGTCTTTATTAATTCTCCGCTCACTTATATGGTAAACTAGCTTTTTCCCGCGGCTTCACTCGGGTGGAGGTTGGTAATTATGCCATGGGACCGTGAATGAAAAAATGATTCCATGTATTCTTGCCAGAGACTGGGCACCAGCGTTCTCTGTGCTTTTGTAACAACCATACTGTGATCACCAATGATGAGGTTATGGGTATTTTATACAAAATGTTCAACTGTGAAATTGTGAGAAGGTAATTGAGAGATAGACCGTTTTTTTCTGAATGGCATCTCACAGGTCGACCTAGGAGGTTGTCGTCTGCTTAACCGGTTTATCCTGTGGGTGCGTTGAGTAAGGCCTCCAGCCAAGGCAAGAAACTTACAAACTAAGCGACTACACGCTAAGGGCACCCCGTGAGGGGTACGAGCTTCGGCTTAGGGCGTCGCTGCGGGAGGACAGCTAAGGGACAAGCTGGATCTGAATGGTATCATTATTTAGGAGCTGATTTTGAACTACAGGCTCAGCCTCGTGGCTTGAGCAAGGGTCGGGGAGTGCATTGATCGGGATGTCGCGACGGGCTCGACGGCGAGGAAGGAATGACGGCTGTTTGCGTCTGTGCTTCTTGAGCGTGCTAGATCCCATGGAGGAGGTTGATAGTCATCGGGAGTGACAAGGGTATGCTTTGGTCGGCGAGCCTGACTAATAACAGATAGACCGAGTTACCTACTATCGCATTTATCGTTTAGGAGTATGAATTATGTTAGCTATACCTGGTGGAAGGGACATCGACGCACTAATGATTACCACGTATTCAATACATGTTTCTGACCCATCCCACATAAAATTTTCGTTGGCAATTTAAAAATAAAACAGCTTTGCCATACATTTTGACTGTGTAGGTTGTTCCAGTTGTCATTTGTAGATCTTTGACAGTCGTGACAGGTAGTCAGTTGGCCGAAAGTCTGACAACCAACTTAATCGACTGGAAGCCGTCTTGGGGCCGGCTTCACAGGTAGGAAAAGGCTAGGCAGATGATAATGATTGTATTTTTGGTGAAGGAGATAGAAGATCGGTCTTACTTGCGCATATTATGTCCAAATTATTCGTTCAAGAATGTGGCTATCCTAATTTTTACAAGGTTCGGGAAAAATTTTGTGCAAAATGTTTAGTCGGGCCTTGAAATACACTATTGCACATACCCGTTGTTGCTTTAACTGGACTATAGACTTCATAAACACTTTTCCTCATAAATAATTTTAATTTATTTTCCTCAAATGTTACGTTCCTCAAAAGTCATCATCATCATCATGGCTGGTTATTTAAATATTATGTAAATTGTCGATGAATATTTTCTATGTGGGAGCGTTCAAAATGATGTACTGAATACGTGGTAATCGTTTGTGCGTCGATGGGGCTTCCACCTCGTTTATCTAACATAATCCATACTCCTATACTATAAATGCGATAGAAGGTAACTCAGTCTATCTGCCAATTACTTTCACAACTGAACATTTTGGATGGCACACGAAGGACCATGAAGCTTAAAACTTTGTAAGTTTAGATGTTGGGTGTAATCTTCGGAACTACTGATCCGGTTCCAAAAAATCGTTCCCTAATGGGAAGCTACATTATCCTCAAGTGTCATAGGCTATATTTCAAAGGACCCCGTGGGATAATTTCTGCCCATAACGTGAACGAATGTGCGGGTTAGTGAACAATATAAAGAAACCATAATTATACTAATAAGTAATTCAAAACAAGCCTTACAATGCAGCACAAAGAGTACAGGAAACAAATATTCCATTTTTTCTAGTTTACTGTAAGTCAATACAATGCAGTAACTTCACTCAGAATCTTACGTCTTGTAACATTGTGATTAAAATTTAATTACAATTAGGAATTTTACTTCCTTTGCCTATGTTTTATGTTGATTATTTTATGTACATAATATGTATACTTTACGTTTCTGTGAAATAATATGATTTATAGTTAAAAACATGCTTTAGAGTAGCGCCATTTTATTTCTGGTATTCTACTTAGCAAACCCTTGCTTGGGAGTGCATAAAAATATCTATTCCACCATCTTTGGGAGTCCGCCATATTGGATTTAGAATGAAGTCACTTAGCTAACCATGCATTGTCATCCAAACTAAATATGTACCTATGCAAAATTTCAGCTCAATTGGAAACCAGGAAGTGGGTCAAATTTAGATTTTTTTATATAGTTAATGACAGGGAAAGGAAATAAAAACGTATTGAAAAAAACGCCCAGACAACAGAGTAAGGGCTAGTTCAGACATGCGTTCACGAATCGCGCGGTTTGAAACCGCAAAATTGTGATGCTATTCAGACACCGGCGGTTATTATGCGATTTTCGTGCGGGTGATACCACCTAGTGCATTTAGTACTTAGACGTAGTGATTTATTACAATGTCTTTGTTAGTACCTAGAGAGCGTATTAATTAGCTCTGTAGTCCATGGACCGCGCTGTGCTCTATGGAAATGCTGACCGAGAGCGAAGACCGAATAGAGCTATTAGAACTAATAGAATGAACTAGTTCACTGTCCGAAATGAACTACTACGGAGCGATCTTAAAAATGACCGAGCAGGCACAAGACTACTCACAAGCTGTGACGTGCTAACCGCGCGGTATCCGCAACGCAACTGAACGCGAAGTAAAGACTCCATAGTAATAGAAACGCGCGGGAGCAGCACGATGTCTGAACGATTACTTAATAACTCATACAAATAAGACTCGCGCGATTTCCATGCGATTCTGAAATCGCGCGGTTCCCGCCGTGTCTGAAGTAGCTCTAAGAAGCGGCACGCAGCTGGCCAGTGTCAATAAAGCAACCGAAGTGTTTGACATAATTAATTTATTTAAGGAAGAATAAACATAGGTAGGTATACACGCATAGACAATTAAAAAAGATTTCAATGACGTTTTTAAGGTTAACATCGACGGTACAATGAAGAAAATAATATAGAGATCGACATCAGTGGTAACAATTTGAGATTGAGCAAGCCTTTGTGCCGTAGCTGTAAGAATGAATTTCGTATATCACCTGTTCACCAATGATGTAAGGTTGACTATCACATTATTTATATTATACTACACTTACACTACTTATATTATGCAATATAGAACTGCCACTTTATTTTTTACTGTTTCTTTTATAGACGGTCGTAATAACATACAATTTTATCAATTTGAGGCACAACACATAGTATCTGTAAAATAATGTTTTAAAATATATATTTTTGTTAATATATTGGACCATAGGCTGTAGTAGAAATTAAAACGGTTCCGTATGACTGTCAACAGTCAAAATTAAAATCAAAAGACATTTATTCAAATCAGGCTGATTCTCAGCACTTTTTGAAAGTCAAAGTTTCTAAGAGTCAGTCCCCTAAAACGCCCACCCTTCGACACTTCCTAGTGTCATAGCTGGGAAGAAGACGTGGAGGAACAAACTCCCCAGCAACACATCTGTCTCTTGGGTTGGAAGAACCAGATTCTTTACAATAGTGTGTAAGATGACATTAACAAAGAATCACATTCAAAGATCACAATCACATTAAGTTATTGTCAGATGTCAGCTAGCACACACCAATAAAAAAATAAAAAATAAATACTCAAGCATAAATAAAGCCTCCAGGCATAAAGGGCGTGCCCGCTTACACGTGCAATGTAGGGTTTTACAAAATACATAAAGACAGTAACAAAAAACAAAGTCAACATTTTTAATTACAAAGATCTGCAAAACCTTGTATTGACTTGTAAAAGTTGGTTGGTTTAGGTTCGCAGGTTTCTCTTCTGTGATACTTAAAAAAATTGATTCAAGATTTAGGTTACTTAGGCGTTCTGTAAAATATTTTTAATTTCGACAAAACATTTAAATCTACTCAGTAACGGTTTTGCCTGAAATCGACTGTAATTTTGACTGAAACATAGTTTTAGTTCTTTTTGTAAACCTATATATATATTTATAAATTCATTTATTCATGTAATTTACACCCATTGCCGTTTATCACAATATAATCACACTATAAACACAAATAAAACATTACAATTTAGGTTTTTTAGATACAATACGAATATAATTGACTCAAATACAATGACATACAAATAAAATACAATTAAAATTCAACTCAACTCAATTAAAATTTTTGACGCTGGCTGTAGCACGTTCATGTTACATGGGACTTAAAAACAACTGACCAAATGTGGGTTTACTATTGTGTGTACACCTCTGCCTAGCCCTTCGGGGATAACAGGCGTGATATCAAATACATTTAATTATTTACACTACAGGAACTGCTGGGTGGCAATCAGCTGGATCACTATGGATTCTTTCCTGCACGGCGATATCGTGGTCCCTGTGACTAGCTGATAACGTACTTCTATTACACTTATTAGCATAAAATTCATACCATATTTTTCGATTACTTTTAACAACAACAAGAAAAACATCTATTACTAGTATATTTAAACGACCTAAAAATATTTGTATTATTTTAAATTTAATACTATCCAGGAAATTCATATCAATGATAATAATAGATAGCATCATGACGTCACTCAATATAAATATCAAAGTGGCTATATACAAGCGACGCCAGGTGTCACTAACTCTGTGAGTGCTTTTGTTGAAACTTCGACAAAGTGAATATAAAATTATTATGTAAAAACTAGTGTTGGCTATCAACGGTATAATATGACTTGCATAGACTAGGTAACCGTATATCTGGGAAGTTAAAACCAATGCTATTACGTTAATAATTAGAGCTACTCCCCAAGCAAACAGGGAAGCTTTTAAATACTTCTTGCGGATATGCCCATTGAAAACTTGCACAATTTCCACGTAAAACATATGACACAAAACCAACAACCAGTGGATGTACACAGATTTTAGGTAAACTTGTAACAACATTAGTAACCCAATCGACATGTAACCCTTATCAAAATATATCGGATCGAAATATTCTATCAATTCGATAGTCAGCGTAACTGCACTATATAGGATATTCGTAAATATTGCGTTGACAAGCACAAAGTTTTTGAAATTACGAAATTTAATAAAAAAACACCACGATGTCACTCCGTATATGATAGTAGATAAAGACAACACAAACACTATTATGTTAAAACAAAATTCAATCCGACAAAATAAAAGAAAGTACTCAAAATCACTTAGTGTAGAAACATATACGCTGGTATCGTTGTCCTTGTCAGACATGGCGAACACTCACTTGCGCAGCTTTAATGTTCTTCTTATATAAAAATCACGTGTCACTATGTTCGTATACGCTAATCTCCGAAACCCCCCAGCCGATTTCAATGAAATTTTGTGGTGATCTCCAGCTCAAAAGGTAGGATAATTTTGGACCCGATAGCGCCGTGCGAAGCTGGGGCGGGTCGTTAGTAGATTTATAAGATGGAACAGTTTATGATTTAGTTTACACACTGTTGAACTATTTATTAAGGGTTCGAGGTAATGCGCTTCTAAGTAACAAGCACAAGTGTTGCTTCTGAAACGTTCTATACTAATAAAGTAAAATAGTCTATTAAAGTTAGTTGTTAAACCAATAAAGGACATATATTTAATTATTTGAAATAGTTTTTCCTGTTTGTTAAGTCTTGCCTATATTTATTAAAACCATGTTTTATGTTTTGTAAAAATTACAATACATTATTACATATTGACTTTTGCCGTGCAAGTGGGACTACTTAGACATTATAAGATTTTAAACTATCATGGTCACTAACATTACTATTAATACTAACGGGATATTTACCATGTTTACTGTTTGTTATGAGTTCCCAATATTTCGGCGCTGTTGCAAGCACCATGATCACGGATAAACTGAAGTTATTGCGGGTGGGTGTTTATGAGCAGACAAATCGGTCTACCCTCTTTCTTGTTCGTTTTTTGCACTCGGTACCGCTACCACTGTCACTCGCAACTCGATTCTGCTCCCGACACACGAAACTCACTGTGTCCGCTCGCGAACTTAGACCGATTTGTCTGCTCATAAACACCCACCCGCAATAACTTCAGTTTATCCGTGATCATGGTGCTTGCAACAGCGCCGAAATATCGGGAACTCATAACAAACAGTAAACATGGTAAAAATCCCGTTAGTATTAATAGTAATACTTAGACATTATATTATTTAGTAAAAAAATATGTGTAAAGCAGTGAAATATAAACAAAGTAAACGTTTTGAGCGGGGACATCGATAAATTTAGCGACATCAGCTTATTATTATCTCTCTGCTGGGGCACAAGCTTTCACTCTGTGATTAAAGTGTGCCGTAAACCAGCACGCGGACCCGAAGTGAGTTCATGAATGTTACTTCTCTTCGAGTTTTGGTTCATAATGGTTCTAGAACAGTCCAATTTACTCACCATGTTTTCCTTCTCAGATTTGAGCATAGCAGTGATGTATATGTCTAACCTGCACAAAGTAATCTGCCTGCCAGGATTCGAATCAACGAGACTTGAGTTGGAGCCATTACTATCCGGATGGTATTATTCCACTTTGTTCGATTTAATTTAATTTTACTTAACAATCTTTGAAGAAACAGATTACTAAAGCATTAATTTATCTTTATGCTGCCTCGTTGGTCTAGTGGTGGCAAGCACGACTGCCGAGCATGAGATCCTGGGTTCAATTCCCAGATCGTACAAAGTGTCATTGGGTTTTTTCGTCAAGAATTTCTCAATAACAGCCATGGAGTCTGATTTTGCGCCCGATTTATGGCAATATGCTCGCCGTCTTTTACATGGGACTTGAACATTACTGGCGAAATGTAGGTGTACACATGTGCCTAACCCGTCGGGGATAACAGGCGTGATGTTATGTAATTAATATCTTTATAATGGGTATAAAAAGCTCCTTCACGAAGCCGAAAAGCTCGTGTTCTCCCCGTCCTCGCTATATTCTATTTGTTCTGGACCATATCTGGGAACCTTCTAGTTACGAAGGTATTGGAGGTAAAACTTACAACTGATTCACAAGTTTAAAAAAAGACACGTTTTAAACGTTATAAGTTTACTTGAAGGCATGCTGGTTTCCTCACGATTATCGTAGGGAAACCAGCATGCCTGTGAGATATTTCTCGATGGCTTGTAAAGACAAGTCAGAGGCCCATGGGCGGCATAAAACTCTGACACCAGGTTAGGCAGTAACTACTCGAAAAAGAAGAATACTTTACTTTAAATACCTCCATGACCTCTTTACTATACAATGCATCCATCAGCAGCATGTTTTGAGTGCGTTACAATGAATCCTACCATAAACCGTGATTTTTTACGACAAATAAACTAGTTTCCCAGGAATAACTTTTGCAAAGAGTACTTAGTTTGATGTACAGTCACGAGCATCAATATGTAATCACTAAACAACTTTTAAAAGTGTTTTTCTCCTGCTATTCTGATTAAAAATTTCATGTTGTTACGAACATAGTACTCTGAAACTCATATTTTTATTAAAAAGATCCTATCTCCAAGTTACAATCGTTATTTATCGCGAAAATTGCTTTTAAATTTAGGAAAGTGTATACATATTGGTGCTCGTGACTGTATACAGTGCTGGTGTTTCATATTGAAGGGTCCGTTTACAACTTGTATAAAATTCCAGCTTGAGTGTGTTCGTAATTCTTCTCCTAAACAGCTTGACCGAATTGGTTTAAACTTACTTACTGTTCTGGATCATCATCATCATTATTTCAGCCGAAAGACGTCCACTGCTCTGCTACTCTTCTGGATGATTCTTAGCTATAGTTAGTCCCGGTGGCCCTGTTGTTAGGTTCGGAACAACGTCAGTCGGGTCATCATCATCATCATACACAGTCCAACTGATCCCACTGCTGGGTATAGGCCTCTCTTTACTTGTGCCAAGCTCAACGTTAAGTCGGGTCAGCTAAAGTTAAATAAATGTCGAAAAGATGAGGGAGATTACATGGTCGGTTAAGAAATGATGTTTCAAGATAATGGGCCTTCGCGCTGCCGATGATTCTTGCGTGTAGTTATTCGAGATTCGCTCATAATTTATCGATTTCAAGTAATATCGAGTTAACGTTTTCGTTACGTGCAAGCGTTATTCGATCTCAAGTCATTCGGCAGACTTGGTCTATGGTTCTTTGTTTGATTGTCTAATGTAATAGGTAATTAAGGTAATTTTATGGCTGGTAACGTGGTCAACATTGGCCGCTGGTAAGATTGTTTTTATCAATTTAAAGTTTTCAGAATAACGATACTCGTCACATCTGTGAAGTTGCGCTAGATAATTAAATAAGACTGAATACTCATACATTGTGTTGTTGAAAAAAATAACTAGCCGCCAAGGTTTTTTTGTTTTCTAACATGGCAGTGTAAATGAAACAGCTGAAGTATTAGAGATTATTTATGAAAGGAAGAATCGTAGATAAATAGATTTCTCTCTCTCTCTCGCTACAGTTGAAAAAAAACCTCATAAAATTTACTTACTCTTAATTATTATTTACACGACAGGAACCGCCAGATGGCAATCAGATCACTATGGATTCTTTCCTGCATGGCCATACCGTGCTCCATGTCTTGCTGATATCGAACTTCTTTTAAACTTATCTATTTAGATAAAATTCATACCATATTTCCCGATTAAAATTAACAACAATAAAAAAAACTAAAACTGAAAAAATTAGACGTACTGTTCACAGCAAACCCTTCCATTTGATACCCATACCACGGGAATGCATATTAACTAACTATTTTACCATCTTTGAGAGTCCGCCATATTGAATTTAGGTGCTAACCATGCATTGTCATCCAAACTAAGTTTGCACAATTACAGCTCAATTGGAAACAGGGAAGTGGGTGAAAATTAACTTCTACGATTTTTCACATAGTAACAGGTGACGCTAATCAAAGCAAAGTAAAGCAAAGCATGGTAAAAAAACCAGACAACAGGGTAGGGGGCACAAAGCTGGCTAGTGTCAATAAAACAACTGAAGTGCTTAACATAATTAATTTATAAGATTTTAAACTATCATGGTCACTAACATTACTATTAATACTAACGGGATATTTACCATGTTTACTGTTTTCTATGAGTTCCCGATATTTCGGCGCTGTTGCAAGCACCATGATCACGGATACATGGTAAAATTAAATTTACCTATGAGATGGAAAATGAGAGGACAATTTCATTCTTGGACGTGAAAATAGGGGTCCGTACTGACGGTTCTCTAAGCCACTCAGTCTATAGAAAATTGACTCACACGGATCGATATCTACACGCTGATTCTCACCACCATCCCAGACAGCTGAACTCTGTAGTGACTTCACTAAACAACCGCGCATATGATCTATGCGACGAGGAACATTTACGTGCTGAGCTAACACATGTGCAGAGGGTCCTACAGAGAAACGGCTATAAAGTGAAACCCGCGCAACCTAAACCAAAACCTGGTTGTAAGCACCGGAAGTGCGAAGTTGAGAGGCAGCCAGCATTTTTGCCGTACCACAGTGTATAATTTCGCCTCAAAAGCGGACATCCTCGTTTTATATGCTATTTAGAAAGATATTAATCGAAAAAATCTCCTAGTAAAACTCCGGTGTCGTTATCTATATCATAGTTGTCGAGAAATTTTGAAAATCGAGAAAAGTCCATATAAACCATAGAAACATTTTATTTCCGTATTTAATCATTTTTTCCATTGGATGTTTTTTGGTTATGATTCATACATATTTTAGGCACCTATTTACATTAAAAAAGTTAAAAAATCTCGTCTGGTTTGGGCGAAAATATTTTTTTTCTGACATGTCCTGCAATATTAGCATTTTTTTTAAATGCCAAATTATTAGTTGATGTAACTATTACTTCGACAAAAAAAACTAGACGCTTTAAACATAGGACTTCGGAGATATTAAATTTTAAAATTTTAAGTTAGGGTTGTCACTCAAGTCTATGGTTTACTTCAGTGATGTTCGTTATATTTTTTTAAGGTTTTGTGGATGATAGTCAAAGAAAAGATCTCTTAAAACTTCTAAAATATTATGTCTATATCTATATCTTATTTTTATCGTGTAATATAAAAACTTATCATTAGGTTATTTACCTATTTCTTGGATATAAGGGGGTAGATAATGGATAGAATTGATTCGGTGAGTCCAAAAGTTCTTTCTCTGTTGGAAGTGACAATGGAGAATGTGCGTTATTACTCACCGAATTCTAATTTCGAATTTGAAGAAGTGGAGCTGACTTCAGACGAAATCCTCATTATTTCAGATAATGAAGATAACCCGTAAACTCTCATTTCAACTTTTTTTGTTTATACCAAATAAGTCCAGTTTATTTCTCCCTTTTCTTTCAAAAACTCAAAATTTATCTTGAGGAGGTTCAATATTTAAAAAAAGTGTTTCTAATAGATATTGTGTGATTTTTCATACATTTTTTCCATGAGTTTACTTAATTATACCTAAATAACATAATTAAGTAAACTCATGCTTGACAACCCTATTTCCATAGAAATTGATGAAAAACTTAGAAACGTTATAGCTCTGAAGTCCTGTACGTAAAATGTTCCATTTTTTTACTATAAGTAGCTACATAATTAGAGTGTATTTCGTTGGTAAAAAAAAATGCTAATGTCATATAGAAAATTTTATATAATTTATGTTCTAATATTTACAAAATAATTTTTAACTCGCATTCCAGGGAAAGTAAAGACTTGTAATTTATACACGACATTATAAATACAATTTTCAATTCATGGTTAATTTTAAATAAGGTGAGCGTTTGTTATTTTGGGAAATATCTACAAAAAAGATTTTGACAAAGTTCATTGACTTTCAAAAAAACTATTGTAACTTTAAAATTAAGGAATATATTTAAACTGGTGTTTCATATTATACTGTATAACAGTTATATCCATCGGAATCCGCTATAAAAAGAGGATGTCCGCTTTTGAGGCGAAATTACACACTGTGCGTACGTGAGGGGAGTGACAGATAAGGTTGCCAACATTCTTCGGAAATACGCCGTAAAGACTATCTTCACTCCTTTCAAAAAAGTGTCTCAAATGCTGCGTTCGCCGAAGGACAAATTTCCGCTGGAAAAGCCCGGTGTTTATAAAGTAGACTGCAGTTGCGGAAAGTCTTATATCGGTCAGACGAAACGTACGGTAGCTTGTCGAATATCGGAACATATCAGGGCGGTGAAGAACAACGACACCCAAAAATCGGCCATAGCTCAACATCTCCTGGAATCAGGATCGAACCACTGGATTGAGTTACATAACCCTCAGGTCATCTCGTCAGAACGCCACTATATTCCTAGACTGGTTAGAGAAGCTATTGAGATTACCAAATATAGGAACTTCAACCGGGAGGATGGGTTTCAACTGTCGAGAGCCTGGAATCCAGTGGTCCAGCTGTGTAAAAAGCGGAAAAGTGCCGAAAAAAGTTCGCGAGCGGACACAGTGAGTTTCGTGTGTCGGGAGCAGAATCGAGTTGCGAGTGACAGTGGTAGCGGTACTGAGTGCAAAAAACGAACAAGAAAGAGGGTAGACCGATTTGTCTGCTCATAAACACCCACCCGCAATAACTTCAATTTATCCGTGATCATGGTGCTTGCAACAGCGCCGAAATATCGGGAACTCATAGAAAACAGTAAACATGGTAAATATCCCGTTAGTATTAATAGTAATAATTAATTTATTTATGGAAGAAAAAACATAGTAAGAATAATAATCAATTTATTGACACACAAGTTAGGAAACATACAAACAAGTAACTACAGTGATAGTTAAAAGAGTGCATAAGTAGAAGTAGCCCTGGGCCCCCAACTAGGCATAGTATCTTGGTGGCCCAAAATGGGTAGGTATGCACGTTTAGACGTACTCTCGAGACAATTAACACGTTTTTAATAACATTGACAGTACAGTGAAGAATAAGAAGATATAGAGATCGACATCAGCGGTGATAATTTGAGATTGAGCAAGCCTTTGTGTCGTAGCTGTAATGATGAATTTCGTTCACCAGTGATGTCCGGTTGACTTTCACAATACACAACTAATTATATTCAGCAATACAGAACCTTCGCTTTAGTTTTGACCGTTTCTTTTCTAAACGGTCGTTGTCACATCAAAATTTATCAGTTTGAAGTAAACGCGAAAAAATTATCAGCTGTCCCATACATTTGGGTCGAGTAGGTATTGAAATTTAGTACGGGAAAGCTGTTAATTTTTTTCGCATATACGATATTGGACTCATGGAGGAAGTTGTTCAGTTTGATGATCTGCAGCATATCCTTTCATATGACTATACCCTTTCTGTTACACGCTGTATATATATATAAATTCATTTATTCAGGTACTTTACACTCATTGCCATTTATCACAATATAATCACACTATAAACACAAATAAAACATGGCAATTTAGATGAAAATAAAACAAATTACAATACGAATAGAATCGACTCAAAAATAATGACATACAAATAAAATACAATTAAACTCAACTCAATTAAATATTTTGAGGCTGACTGTAGCAAGTTCATATTACTTGGGACTAAAAAACATAACTGGCAAAATGTGGGTGTACTATTTACTATTGTGGGTACAGCTCTGCCTAAACCTTCGGGGTTACAGGAACAGGTGTAATGTGAAATACATTTAATTATTTACACAACACGAACTGCTGGGTGGCAATCAGCTAGATCACTATGGATTTTTTCCTGCACGGCGATATCGTGGTCCCTGTGAAAAGCTGATGACGCACTTCTTTTACACTTATTTGCATAATATTCACGCCATATTTCTCGATTACTTTTAACAACAACAAGAAAAACATCTATTACTACTATATTTAAACGACTCAAAAATATTTGTATTATTTTAAATTTAACACTATGCAGGAAATTCATATCAATGATAATAATAGATAGCATCATGACGTCACTCAATATAAATATCAAAGTGGCTATATACAAGCGACGCCAGATATCACTAGCTCTGTGTGTGCTTCTATTGAAACTGCGACAAAGTGAATATAGAATTATTATGTAAAAACAAGAGTTGACTATTAACGGTAAAATATGGCTTGCCTTATTGAATAAGTCCATTCCAGCAGCAAAAAAGACAAATAAAAACGGTCCCATTAAGGTTGCAATTAGAGCTACTCCCCAAGCAAACAGGCAAGATTTTAGGTACTTCTTGCGGATATGCCCATTAAAAACTTTTACAATATCCACGTAAAATATATGACACAAAACCAACAACCAGTGGATGTACACAGATTTTAGGTAATATTGTATTAAATCAGATATCAATTCCAACCCGAAAAGATCAGGAAACAATGGATAGAAAATATGCATCGATACGTTAATAAGCACAACTACACCGCTTAGGATATACGTAAATATTGCGTTGAGAAGCACAAAGTTTTTGAAATTACGAAATTTAATTAAGAGACACCATGACGTCACTCCGTATATCATAGTAGATAAAGACAACACATACACTATTATGTTAAAACTAAATTCAATACGGGATTCTAAATCCATGTTTTCAAAAAAATGACTTAGTGTAGAAACATGTACGCTGGTATCGTTGTCCTTGTCAGACATGGTGAACACTCACTTGCGCAGCTTTAATGTTCTTCTTATATAAAAATCACGTGTCACTATGTTCGTACACGCTAATCTCCGAAACCCCCCAACCGATTTCAATGAAATTTTGTGGTTGTCTCCAGCTCAAAAGATAGAATAATTTTGGACCCGACAGGTAGCGCCGTGCGAAGCTGGGGCGGTTCGTTAGTAGATTTATAAGACTCAACAGTTTATGATTTATTTTACACACTGTTGAACTATTTATTAAGAGTTCGAGGTAATGCGCTTCTAAGTAACAAGCACAAGTGTTGCTTCTGAAACGTTCTATACTAATAAAGTAAAATAGTCTATTAAAGTTAGTTGTTAAACGAATAAAGGACATATATTATTATTATTATCTATATATTTATTATTTGAAATAGTTTTTCCTGTTTGTTAGGTCTTGCCTATATTTATTAAAACCATGTGTTATGTTTTGTAAAAATCACAATACATTATTACATATTGACTTTTTTTTTTTTTTTAACGTTTTTTTTTTTGGTATAATCATCAAATGAGTCCTCCCACCCAGGGCAGAGCGGGAGGGACTGTCAGACTTGTATTGACTAAAATCTACGGTGTCCTTTAATAGCCCTTTGTGATGACGGGGCCCCCCCGTCATTATGCTGACACTCTTTGAGGCACGCGTGGAACACAACGTGCCGTCGACCCGGGCATGGTCCATGGTCGGACAGCGAGTCGCCCATTACTCGCCACCCGCATGCCCGCGCTTACGGTGGCCGGAGATCGTCTGCCGACGTCCGGCGCCGTGGGCGTCTACCACTGCGGCTGGGGTGGAGGGAGCTCTTCCCGCCGCGCCTCGACTTGTCGAGGCAGCAGGGATTCGCCCCGGCGCTGCGCCTCCACGCGCCACTCATAGACGCGCTGGAGGGCAGTCGCCTCCAGATCCCAGATTACATATTGACTTTTGCCGTGCAAGTGGGACTACTTAGACATTATATTATTTAGTAAAAAAAAAAAAAAATACGTGTACCTAAAGCAGTGAAATATAAACAAAGTAAACATTTTGAGCGGGGACATCGCTAAATTTAGCGACATCAGCATATTAGTATCCCACTACTGGGACACAAGCTTCCACTCTGTTATAGAAAGTGGGTCGTAAACCAGCACGCCGACCCGAAGTGAGTTCATGAATGTTAGTTCTCTTCGAGTTTTGGTTCCCTAATGGTTCTAGAACAGTTCAATTTACTCACCATGTTTTCCTTCTCAGATTTGAGCATAGCAGTGATGTATATATCTAACCTGCACAAAGTAATCTGCCTGCCAGAATTCGAATCAACGAGACGTGAGTTGGAGCCATTACTATCCGGATGGTATTATTCCACTTTGTTCGATTTAATTTAATTTTACTTAACAATCTTTGAAGAAACAGATTACTAAAGCATTAATTTGTCTTTATGCTGCCTCGTTGGTCTAGTGGTGGCAAGCACGACTGCCGAGCATGAGATCCTGGGTTCAATTCCCAGATCGGGCAAAGTGTCATTGGGTTTTTTCGTCAATAATTTCTCAGTAGCAGCCATGGAGTCTGGTTTTGCGCCCGATTGATGGCAATAGGCTCGCCGTCTTTTACATGGGACTTGAACGTTACTGGTGAATGTTGGTGTTCTATTGGTACACATGTGCCTAACCCGTCGGGGAAACAGGCGTGATGTTATGTAATTAATCTCTTTATAATGGGTATAAAAAGCCCCTTCACGAAGCCGAAAAGCTCGTGTTCTCCCCGTCCTCGCGATATTCTATTTGTTCTGGACCATATCTGGGAACCTTCTAGTTACGAAGGTATTGGAGGTAAAACTTACAACTGATTCACAATTTTTAAAAAAAGACACGTTTTTAATGTTATAACTTTACTTGAAGGCATGCTGGTTTCCTCACGATGTTCGTAAAAAAATCAGCATGCCTGAGAGATATTTCTCGATGGCTTGTGAGGCCCATGGGCGGCATAAAAACTCTGACACCAGGTTAGGCAGTAACTACTCGAAAAAGAAGAATACTTTACTTTAAATACCTCCATGACCTCTGTACTATACAATGCATCCATCAGCACCATGTTTTGAGTGCGTTACAATGAATCCTACCATAAACCGTGATTTTTCACGACAAATAAATTAGTTTCCCAGGAATAGCTTTTGTGAAGAGTAACTTTGATGTACAGAATGCTGGTGTTTCATCTTGAAGGGTCCGTTTAGAATTTGTATAAAATTCCAACTCGAGAGGATGCGTTATTCTTTTTCTAAACAGCTTGACCAAATTTGTTTAAACTTAGTTACTCTTCTGGATGATTCTTAGCTATAGTTAGTCCCGGTGGCCCCGTTGTTAGGTTCGGAACAACGTCAGTCGGGTCATCATCATAATCATACACAGCCCAACTGATCCCACTGCTGGGTATAGGTCTCTCTTTGCTTGTGCCAAGCCCCACGTTAAGTCGGGTCAGCTAAAGTTAAATAAATGTCGAAAAGATGAGGGCGATTAGATGGTCGGTCGAGAAATGATGTTTCAAGATAATGGGCCTTCGCGCTGCCGATGATTCTAGCTTGTAGTTATTCGAGATTCGCTCATAATTTATCGATTTCAAGTACTATCGAGTTAACGTTTTAAACGTTCTTTGTTTGATTGTCTAATGTAATAGGTAATTAAGGTAACTTTATGGCTGGTAACGTGGTCAACATTGACCGCTGGTAAGATAGTCTTTATAAATTTAAAGTTATTAGAATAACGATACTCGTCACATCTGTGAAGTTGCGCTAGATAATTAAATAAGACTTTGAATACTCATACATTGTGTTGTTGAAAAAAATAGCCAGCCGCCAAGGTAGAAAACAGGGCAGTGTAAATGAAACAGCTGAAGTATTAGAGATTATTTATGAAAGGAAGAATCGTAGATAAATAGATTTCTCTCTCTCTCGCTACAGTTGAAAGAAAACCTAATAAAATTTTACTAACACTTAATTATTATTTACACAACATGAACCGCCAGATGGCAATCAGCTGGATCACTATGGATTCTTTCCTGCATGGCGATACCGTGGTCCGTGGCGTGCTGATATCGAACTTCTTTTAAACTTATCTATTTAGATAAAATTTATACCATTTTACCCGAATAATTCAACAAAAAAAAAAACTAAAATTGAAAAAATTAGACGTACTGTTCACAGCAAACCCTTCCATTTGATACCCATGCCACGGGAATGCATATTAACTAACTATTTTACCATCTTTGAGAGTCCGCCATATTGGATTTAGGTGCTAACCATGCATTGTCATCCAAACTAAGTTTGCACAATTACAGCTCAATTGGAAACAGGGAAGTGGGTGAAAATTAACTTCTACGATTTTTTACATAGTAACAGGTGACGCTAATCAAAGCAAAGTAAAGCAAAGCATGGTAAAAAAACCAGACAACAGGGTAGGGGGCACAAAGCTGGCTAGTGTCAATAAAACAACTGAAGTGCTTAACATAATTAATTTATTTATGGAAGAAAAAACATAGTAAGAATAATAATCAATTTATTGACACACAAGTTAGGAAACATACAAACAAGTAACTACAGTGATAGTTAAAAGAGTGCATAAGTAGAAGTAGCCCTGGGCCCCCAACTAGGCATAGTATCTTGGTGGCCCAAAATGGGTAGGTATGCACGTTTAGACGTACTCTCGAGACAATTAACACGTTTTTAATAACATTGACAGTACAGTGAAGAATAAGAGGATATAGAGATCGACATCAGCGGTGATAATTTGAGATTGAGCAAGCCTTTGTGTCGTAGCTGTAATGATGAATTTCGTTCACCAGTGATGTCCGGTTGACTTTCACAATACACAACTAATTATATTCAGCAATACAGAACCTTCGCTTTATTTTTGACCGTTTCTTTTCTAAACGGTCGTTGTCACATCAAAATTTATCAATTTGATGTTAATGCGAAAAAATTATCAGCTGTCCCATACATTAATACATTAGTATTAGTAGGTATTGAAATTTAGTACGGGAAAGCTGTTAATTTTTTTCGCATATACGATATTGGACTCATGGTGGAAGTTGTTCAATGTGATAGTCTGCAGCACAATTATCCTTTCATATGACTATACCCTTTCTGTTACACCCTGGATATATATAAATTCATTTATTCAGGTAATTTACACTCATTGCCATTTATCACAATATAATCCCACTATAAACACAAATGAAACATGACAATTTAGATGAAAATAAAACAAATTACAATACGAATAGAATCGACTCAAAAATAATGACATACAAATAAAATACAATTAAACTCAACTCAATTAAAATTTTTGAGGCTGACTGTAGCAAGTTCATGTTACTTGGGACTAAAAAACATAACTGGCAAAATGTGGGTGGACTATTATTGTTGGTACAGCTCTGACTAAACCTTCGGGGATAACAGGCGTGATATCAAATACATTTAAGTATTTACACTACAAGAACTGCTGGGTGGCAATCAGCGGGATCACTATGGATTCTTTCCAGCATGGCGATATCGTGGTCCCTGTGAAAAGCTGATAATGCACTTCTTTTACACTTATTTACATAATATTCACGCCATATTTCTCGATTACTTTTAACAACAACAAGAAAAATATCTATTACTAGTATATTTAAACTACCCAAAAATGTTTGTATTATTCTAAATGTTTTATAAGAGTGATAACTAAAAGGATAACTAAAAGGGTCTGTACCTATGAAAATAATAGATAGCATGACGACGTCACTCAATATAAATATCAAAGTGGCTATATACAAGCGACGCCAGATGTCACTAGCTCTGTGTGCGCTCGTGTTGAAACTGCGACAAAGTGAATATAGAATTTTTATGTAAAAACAAGTGTTGACTATTAACGGTACAATATGACTTGCCTTATAGAGGAAACCTATTTCTGACACATTATAATTTTGACTTATTACAGCACATAAGGTAACTAAAACCGATGCCATTACGTTTGCAATTATTGCTACTCCCCAAGCAAACAGGCAAGATTTTAGGTACTTCCTGCGGATATGCCCATTAAAAACTTTAACAATATCCACGTAAATCATGTGACACAAAACCAACAACCAGTGGATGTACACAGATTTTAGGTAAAATTGTAAAGAATCAGATATCAATTCCAACACGAAAAGATCAGGAAACAGTGGATAGAAAAGATGCATCGATACGTTAATCAGCACAACTACACCGCTTAGGATATACGTAAATATTATGTTGAGAAGCACAAAGTTTTTGAAATTACGAAATTTAACTAAGAGACACCATGACGTCACTCCGTATATCATAGTAGATAAAGACAACACAAACACTATTATGTTAAAACAAAATTCAATACGATATACTAAATGCAAATAGTCTAAAAAATCACTTCGTGTAGAAACATGTACGCTGGTATCGTTGTCCTTGTCAGACATCGCGAACACTCACTTGCGCAGCTTTAATGTTCTTCCTATATAAAAATCACGTGTCAATATGTTCGTACACGCTAATCTCCGAAACCCGCCAACCGATTTCAATGAAATTTTGTGTTTGTCTCCAGCTCAAAAGATAGAATAATTTTGGACCCGACAGGTAGCGCCGTGCGAAGCTGGGGCGGGTCGTTAGTAGATTTATAAGATGGAACAGTTTATGATTTAGTTTACACACTGTTGAACTATTTATTAAGGGTTCGAGGTAATGCGCTTCTAAGTAACAAGCACAAGTGTTGCTTCTGAAACGTTCTATACTAATAAAGTAAAATAGTCTATTAAAGTTAGTTGTTAAACGAATAAAGGACATATATTTAATTATTTGAAATAGTTTTTCCTGTTTGTTAAGTCTTGCCTATATTTATTAAAACCATGTTTAATGTTTTGTAAAAATCACAATACATTATTACATATTGACTTTTGCCGTGCAAGTGGGACTACTTAGACATTATAAGATTTTAAACTATCATGGTCACTAACATTACTATTAATACTAACGGGATATTTACCATGTTTACTGTTTGTTATGAGTTCCCGATATTTCGGCGCTGTTGCAACCACCATGATCACGGATAAACTGAAGTTATTGCGGGTGGGTGTTTATGAGCAGACAAATCGGTCTACCCTCTTTCTTGTTCGTTTTTTGCACTCAGTACCGCTACCACTGTCACTCGCAACTCGATTCTGCTCCCGACACACGAAACTCACTGTGTCCGCTCGCGAACTTAGACCGATTTGTCTGCTCATAAACACCCACCCGCAATAACTTCAGTTTATCCGTGATCATGGTGCTTGCAACAGCGCCGAAATATCGGGAACTCATAACAAACAGTAAACATGGTAAATATCCCGTTAGTATTAATAGTAATACTTAGACATTATATTATTTAGTAAAAAAATATGTGTAAAGCAGTGAAATATAAACAAAGTAAATGTTTTGAGCGGGGACATCGATAAATTTAGCGACATCAGCTTATTATTATCTCTCTGCTGGGACACAAGTTTTCACTCTGTGATTAAAGTGTGCCGTAAACCAGCACGCGGACCCGAAGTGAGTTCATGAATGTTACTTCTCTTCGAGTTTTGGTTCCCTAATGGTTCTAGAACACTCCAATTTGCTCATCATGTTTTCCTTCTCAGATTTGAGCATAGCAGTGATGTAATATCTAACCTGCACAAAGTAATCTGCCTGCCAGGATTCGAATCAACGAGACGTGAGTTGGAGCCATTACTATCCGGATGGTATTATTCCACTTTGTTCGATTTAATTTAATTTTACTTAACAATCTTTGAAGAAACAGATTACTAAAGCATTAATTTATCTTTATGCTGCCTCGTTGGTCTAGTGGTGGCAAGCACGACTGCCGAGCATGAGATCCTGGGTTCAATTCCCAGATCAGGCAAAGTGTCATTGGGTTTTTTCGTCAAGAATTTCTCAGTAGCAGCCATGGAGTCTGGTTTTGCGCCCGATTGATGGCAATAGGCTCGCCGTCTTTTACATGGGACTTGAACATTACTGGGGAATGTTGGTGTTCTATTGGTACACATGTGGCTAACCCGTCGGGGAAACAGGCGTGATGTTATGTAATTAATCTCTTTATAATGGGTATAAAAAGCCCCTTCACGAAGCCGAAAAGCTCGTGTTCTCCCCGTCCTCGCTATATTCTATTTGTTCTGGACCATATCTGGGAACCTTCTAGTTACGAAGGTATTGGAGGTAAAACTTACAACTGATTCACAATTTTTAAAAAAAGACACGTTTTTAATGTTATAACTTTACTTGAAGGCATGCTGGTTTCCTCACGATGTTCGTAAAAAAATCAGCATGCCTGAGAGATATTTCTCGATGGCTTGTGAGGCCCATGGGCGGCATAATAACTCTGACTCCAGGTTAGGCAGTAACTACTCGAAAAAGAAGAATACTTTACTTTAAATACCTCCATGACCTCTGTACTATACAATGCATCCATCAGCACCATGTTTTGAGTGCGTTACAATGAATCCTACCATAAACCGTGATTTTTCACGACAAATAAATTAGTTTCCCAGGAATAGCTTTTGTGAAGAGTAACTTTGATGTACAGAATGCTGGTGTTTCATCTTGAAGGGTCCGTTTAGAATTTGTATAAAATTCCAACTCGAGAGGATTCGTTATTCTTTTTCTAAACAGCTTGACCAAATTTGTTTAAACTTACTTACTCTTCTGGATGATTCTTAGCTATAGTTAGTCCCGGTGGCCCCGTTGTTAGGTTCGGAACAACGTCAGTCGGGTCATCATCATAATCATACACAGCCCAACTGATCCCACTGCTGGGTATAGGCCTCTCTTTGCTTGTGTCAAGCTCCACGTTAAGTCGGGTCAGCTAAAGTTAAATAAATGTCGAAAAGATGAGGGCGATTAGATGGTCGGTCGAGAAATGATGTTTCAAGATAATGGGCCTTCGCGCTGCCGATGATTCTAGCTTGTAGTTATTCGAGATTCGCTCATAATTTATCGATTTCAAGTACTATCGAGTTAACGTTTTAAACGTTCCTTGTTTGATTGTCTAATGTAATAGGTAATTAAGGTAATTTTATGGCTGGTAACGTGGTCAACATTGACCGCTGGTAAGATAGTCTTTATAAATTTAAAGTTATTAGAATAACGATACTCGTCACATCTGTGAAGTTGCGCTAGATAATTAAATAAGACTTTGAATACTCATACATTGTGTTGTTGAAAAAAATAGCCAGCCGCCAAGGTAGAAAACAGGGTAGTGTAAATGAAACAGCTGAAGTATTAGAGATTATTTATGAAAGGAAGAATCGTAGATAAATAGATTTCTCTCTCTCTCGCTACAGTTGAAAGAAAACCTAATAAAATTTTACTAACACTTTATTATTATTTACACGACAGGAACCGCCAGATGGCAATCAGCTGGATCACTATGGATTCTTTCCTGCATGGCGATACCGTGGTCCGTGTCTTGCTGATATCGAACTTCTTTAAAACTTATGTATTTACCTTAATAAAATTCATACCATATTTTCCGATTAATTTAACAACAACAAAAAAAAAACATCTAAACCTGAAAACATTAGACATACTGTTCACAGCAAACCCTTCCATTTGATACCCATGCCACGGGTATGCATATTAACTAACTATTTTACCATCTTTGAGAGTCCGCCATATTGAATTTAGATGCTAACCATGCATTGTCATCCAAACTAAGTTTGCACAATTACAGCTCAATTGGCAACAGGGAAGTGGGTGAAAATTAGCTTCTACGATTTTTCACATAGTAACAGGTGACGCTAATCAAAGCAAAGTAAAGCAAAGCATGGTAAAAAAACCAGACAACAGGGTAGGGGGCACAAAGCTGGCTAGTGTCAATAAAACAACTGAAGTGCTTAACATAATTAATTTATAAGATTTTAAACTATCATGGTCACTAACACTACTATTAATACTAACGGGATATTTACCATGTTTACTGTTTTCTATGAGTTCCCGATATTTCGGCGCTGTTGCAAGCACCATGATCACGGATACATGGTAAAATTAAATTTACCTATGAGATGGAAAATGAGAGGACAATTTCATTCTTGGACGTGAAAATAGGGGTCTGTACTAACGGTTCTCTAAGCCACTCAGTCTATAGAAAATTGACTCACACGGATCGATATCTACATGCTGATTCTCACCACCATCCCAGACAGCTGAACTCTGTAGTGACTTCACTAACCAACCGCGCATATGATCTATGCGACGAGGAACATTTACGTGCTGAGCTAACACATGTGCAGAGGGTCCTACAGAGAAACGGATATAAAGTGAAACCCGCGCAACCTATACCAAAACCTGGTTGTAAGCACCGGAAGTGCGAAGTTGAGAGGCAGCCAGCATTTTTGCCGTACGTGAGGGGAGTGACAGATAAGGTTGCCAACATTCTTCGGAAATACGCCGTAAAGACTATCTTCACTCCTTTCAAAAAAGTGTCTCAAATGCTGCGTTCGCCGAAGGACAAATTTCCGCTGGAAAAGCCCGGTGTTTATAAAGTAGACTGCAGTTGCGGAAAGTCTTATATCGGTCAGACGAAACGTACGGTAGCTTGTCGAATATCGGAACATATCAGGGCGGTGAAGAACAACGACACCCAAAAATCGGCCATAGCTCAACATCTCCTGGAATCAGGATCGAACCACTGGATTGAGTTACATAACCCTCAGGTCATCTCGTCAGAACGCCACTATATTCCTAGACTGGTTAGAGAAGCTATTGAGATTACCAAATATAGGAACTTCAACCGGGAGGATGGGTTTCAACTGTCGAGAGCCTGGAATCCAGTGGTCCAGCTGTGTAAAAAGCGGAAAAGTGCCGAAAAAAGTTCGCGAGCTGACACAGTGAGTTTCGTGTGTCGGGAGCAGAATCGAGTTGCGAGTGACAGTGGTAGCGGTACTGAGTGCAAAAAACGAACAAGAAAGAGGGTAGACCGATTTGTCTGCTCATAAACACCCACCCGCAATAACTTCAATTTATCCGTGATCATGGTGCTTGCAACAGCGCCGAAATATCGGGAACTCATAGAAAACAGTAAACATGGTAAATATCCCGTTAGTATTAATAGTAATAATTAATTTATTTATGGAAGAAAAAACATAGTAAGAATAATAATCAATTTATTGACACACAAGTTAGGAAACATACAAACAAGTAACTACAGTGATAGTTAAAAGAGTGCACAAGTAGAAGTAGCCCTGGGCCCCCAACTAGGCATAGTATCTTGGTGGCCCAAAATGGGTAGGTATGCACGTTTAGACGTACTCTCGAGACAATTAACACGTTTTTAATAACATTGACAGTACAGTGAAGAATAAGAAGATATAGAGATCGACATCAGCGGTGATAAATTGAGATTGAGCAAGCCTTTGTGTCGTAGCTGTTATGATGAATTTCGTTCACCAGTGATGTCCGGTTGACTTTCACAATACACAACTAATTATATTCAGCAATACAGAACCTTCGCTTTAGTTTTGACTGTTTCTTTTCTAAACGGTCGTTGTCACATCAAAATTTATCAGTTTGAAGTAAACGCGAAAAAATTATCAGCTGTCCCATACATTTGGGTCGAGTAGGTATTGAAATTTAGTACGGGAAAGCTGTTAATTTTTTTCGCATATACGATATTGGACTCATGGAGGAAGTTGTTCAGTTTGATGATCTGCAGCATATCCTTTCATATGACTATACCCTTTCTGTTACACGCTGTATATATATACATTCATTTATTCAGGTACTTTACACTCATTGCCATTTATCACAATATAATCACACTATAAACACAAATAAAACATGACAATTTAGATGAAAATAAAACAAATTACAATACGAATAGAATCGACTCAAAAATAATGACATACAGATAAAATACAATTAAACTCAACTCAATTAAATATTTTGAGGCTGACTGTAGCAAGTTCATATTACTTGGGACTAAAAACATAACTGGCAAAATGTGGGTGTACTATTTACTATTGTGGGTACAGCTCTGCCTAAACCTTCGGGGTTACAGGAACAGGTGTAATGTGAAATACATTTAATTATTTACACAACACGAACTGCTGGGTGGCAATCAGCTAGATCACTATGGATTTTTTCCTACACGGCGATATCGTGGTCCCTGTGAAAAGCTGATAACGCACTTCTTTTACACTTATTTGCATAATATTCACGCCATATTTCTCGATTACTTTTAACAACAACAAGAAAAACATCTATTACTACTATATTTAAACGACTCAAAAATATTTGTATTATTTTAAATTTAACACTATGCAGGAAATTCATATCAATGATAATAATAGATAGCATCATGACGTCACTCAATATAAGTATCAAAGTGGCTATATACAAGCGACGCCAGATATCACTAGCTCTGTGTGTGCTTCTATTGAAACTGCGACAAAGTGAATATAGAATTATTATGTAAAAACAAGAGTTGACTATTAACGGTAAAATATGGCTTGCCTTATTGAATAAGTCCATTCCAGCAGCAAAAAAGACAAATAAAAACGGTCCCATTAAGGTTGCAATTAGAGCTACTCCCCAAGCAAACAGGCAAGATTTTAGGTACTTCTTGCGGATATGCCCATTAAAAACTTTTACAATATCCACGTAAAATATATGACACAAAACCAACAACCAGTGGATGTACACAGATTTTAGGTAATATTGTATTAAATCAGATAACAATTCCAACCCGAAAAGATCAGGAAACAATGGATAGAAAATATGCATCGATACGTTAATCAGCACAACTACACCGCTTAGGATATACGTAAAGATTGCGTTGAGAAGCACAAAGTTTTTGAAATTACGAAATTTAATTAAGAGACACCATGACGTCACTCCGTATATCATAGTAGATAAAGACAACACATACACTATTATGTTAAAACTAAATTCAATACGGGATTCTAAATCCATGTTCTCAAAAAAATGACTTAGTGTAGAAACATGTACGCTGGTGTCGTTGTCCTTGTCAGACATGGTGAACACTCACTTGCGCAGCTTTAATGTTCTTCTTATATAAAAATCACGTGTCACTATGTTCGTACACGCTAATCTCCGAAACCCCCCAACCGATTTCAATGAAATTTTGTGGTTGTCTCCAGCTCAAAAGATAGAATAATTTTGGACCCGACAGGTAGCGCCGTGCGAAGCTGGGGCGGGTCGTTAGTAGATTTATAAGACTCAACAGTTTATGATTTATTTTACACACTCTTGAACTATTTATTAAGAGTTCGAGGTAATGCGCTTCTAAGTAACAAGCACAAGTGTTGCTTCTGAAACGTTCTATACTAATAAAGTAAAATAGTCTATTAAAGTTAGTTGTTAGGTGTCCTTTAATAGCCCTTTATGTTGACGGGGCCCCCCCGTCATTATGCTGACACTCTTTGAGGCGCGCGTGGAATACAACGCGCCGTCGACCCGGGCATGGTCCATGGTCGGACAGCGAGTCGCCCATTACTCGCCGCCCGCATGCCCGCGCTTACGGTGGCCGGAGATCGTCTGCCGACGTCCGGCGCCGTGGGCGTCTACCACTGCGGCTGGGGTGGAGGGAGCCCTTACCGCCGCGCCTCGACTTGTCGAGGCAGCAGGGATTCGCCCCGGCGCTGCGCCTCCACGCGCCACTCATAGACGCGCTGGAGGGCAGTCGCCTCCAGATCCCAGATTACATATTGACTTTTGCCGTGCAAGTGGGACTACTTAGACATTATATTATTTAGTAAAAAAAAAAAAAAAATACGTGTAAAGCAGTGAAATATAAACAAAGTAAACATTTTGAGCGGGGACATCGCTAAATTTAGCGACATCAGCATATTAGTATCCCACTACTGGGACACAAGCTTCCACTCTGTTATAGAAAGTGGGTCGTAAACCAGCACGCCGACCCGAAGTGAGTTCATGAATGTTAGTTCTCTTCGAGTTTTGGTTCCCTAATGGTTCTAGAACAGTTCAATTTACTCACCATGTTTTCCTTCTCAGATTTGAGCATAGCAGTGATGTATATATCTAACCTGCACAAAGTAATCTGCCTGCCAGGATTCGAATCAACGAGACGTGAGTTGGAGCCATTACTATCCGGATGGTATTATTCCACTTTGTTCGATTTAATTTAATTTTACTTAACAATCTTTGAAGAAACAGATTACTAAAGCATTAATTTATCTTTATGCTGCCTCGTTGGTCTAGTGGTGGCAAGCACGACTGCCGAGCATGAGATCCTGGGTTCAATTCCCAGATCGGGCAAAGTGTCATTGGGTTTTTTCGTCAAGAATTTCTTAGTAGCAGCCATGGAGTCTAGTTTTGCGCCCGATTGATGGCAATAGGCTCGCCGTCTTTTACATGGGACTTGAACATTACTGGCGAAATGTTGGTGAACTATTGGTACACATGTGCCTAACCCGTCAGGGATAACAGGCGTGATGTTATGTAATTAATCTCTTTATAATGGGTATAAAAAGCTCCTTCACGAAGCCGAAAAGGTCGTGTTCTCCCCGACCTTTCGATATTCTATTTGTTCTGGACCATATCAGGGAACCTTCTAGTTATGAAGGTATTGGAAGTAAAATTTACAACTGATTCACAATTTTTAAAAAGACACGTTTTTAATGTTATAACTTTACTTGAAGGCATGCTGGTTTCCTCACGATGTTCGTAAAAAAAACAGCATGCCTGAGAGATATTTCTCGATGGCTTGTGAGGCCCATGGGCGGCATAAAAACTCTGACACCAGGTTAGGCAGTAACTACTCGAAAAAGAAGAATACTTTAGTTTAAATACCTCCATGACCTCTCTACTATACAATGCATCCATCAGCACCATGTTTTGAGTGCGTTACAATGAATCCTACCATAAACCGTGATTTTTCACGACAAATAAACTAGTTTCCCAGGAATAACTTTTGCAAAGAGTACTTAGTTTGATGTACAGTCACGAGCATCAATATGTAATCACTAAACAACTTTTAAAAGTGTTTTTCTCCTGCTATTCTGATTAAAAATTTCATGTTGTTACGAAAATAGTACTCTGAAACTCATATTTTTATTAAAAAGATCCTATCTCCAAGTTACAATCGTTATTTATCGCGAAAATTGCTTTTAAATTTAGGAAAGTGTTTACATATTGGTGCTCGTGACTGTACACAGTGCTGGTGTTTCATCTTGAAGGGTCCGTTTACAACTTGTATAAAATTCCAGCTTGAGTGTGTTCGTAATTCTTCTCCTAAACAGCTTGACAGAATTTGTTTAAACTTAATTACTGTTCTGGATCATCATCATTTCAGCCGAAAGACGTCCACTGCTCTGCTACTCTTCTGGATGATTCTTAGCTATAGTTAGTCCCGGTAGCCCTGTTGTTAGGTTCAGGACAACGTCAGTAGGGTCATCATCATTATACTCAGCCCAACACAACCCACTGCTGGGTATAGGCCTCTCTATACTTGTGCCAAGCTCGATAGTTATTCGAGATTCGCTCATAATTTACCGATTTCAAGTACTATCGAGTTAATGTTTTCGACCAAGCGTTATTCGATCTCAAGTCATTCGATTTCAAGTATAACCCAAAAATAGGCAGACTTGGTATAGGATACCTTGTTTGATTGTCTTATACGGCTGATAACGTGGTCAATATCGGCCGCTGGTAAGATAGTTTTTATCAATTTAAAGTTATCAGAATAACGATATTTGTCACATCTGTGAAGTTGCGCTAGATAATTAAAAAGGACTTTGAATACTCATACATTGTGTTGTTCGCCAGCCGCCAAGGTAGAAAACAGGGCAGTGTAAATGAAACAGCTGAAGTATTAGAGATTATTTATGAAAGGAAGAATCGTGGATAAATAGATTTCTCTCTCTCTCTCTCGCTACAGTTGAAAAAAACCACATAAAATTTACTTACACTTAATTATTATTTACACAACAGGAACCGCCAGATGGCAATCAGCTGGATCACTATGGATTCTTTCCTGCATGGCGATACCGTGGTCCGTGGCTTACTGATATCGAACTTCTTTTAAACTTATCTATTTAGATAAAATTTATACCATTTTACCCGAATAATTCAAGAAAAAAAAAAACTAAAACTGAAAAAATTAGACGTACCGTTCACAGCAAACCCTTCCATTTGATACCCATGCCACGGGAATGCATATTAACTAACTATTTTACCATCTTTGAGAGTCCGCCATATTGGATTTAGGTGCTAACCATGCATTGTCATCCAAACTAAGTTTGCACAATTACAGCTCAATTGGAAACAGGGAAGTGGGTGAAAATTAACTTCTACGATTTTTTACATAGTAACAGGTGACGCTAATCAAAGCAAAGTAAAGCAAAGCATGGTAAAAAACCAGACAACAGGGTAGGGGGCACAAAGCTGGCTAGTGTCAATAAAACAACTGAAGTGCTTAACATAATTAATTTATTTATGGAAGAAAAAACATAGTAAGAATAATAATCAATTTATTGACACACAAGTTAGGAAACATACAAACAAGTAACTACAGTGATAGTTAAAAGAGTGCATAAGTAGAAGTAGCCCTGGGCCCCCAACTAGGCATAGTATCTTGGTGGCCCAAAATGGGTAGGTATGCACGTTTAGACGTACTCTCGAGACAATTAACACGTTTTTAATAACATTGACAGTACAGTGAAGAATAAGAGGATATAGAGATCGACATCAGCGGTGATAATTTGAGATTGAGCAAGCCTTTGTGTCGTAGCTGTAATGATGAATTTCGTTCACCAGTGATGTCCGGTTGACTTTCACAATACACAACTAATTATATTCAGCAATACAGAACCTTCGCTTTAGTTTTGACCGTTTCTTTTCTAAACGGTCGTTGTCACATCAAAATTTATCAGTTTGAAGTAAACGCGGAAAAATTATCAGCTGTCCCATACATTTGGGTCGAGTAGGTATTGAAATTTAGTACGGGAAAGCTGTTAATTTTTTTCGCATTTACGATATTGGACTCATGGAGGAAGTTGTTCAGTTTGATAGTCTGCAGCACAATTATCCTTTCATATGACTATACCCTTTCTGTTACACTCTGTATACATATAAATTCATGTATTCAGGTAATTTACACTCATTTCCATTTATCACACTATAAACACAAATAAAACATTACAATTTATATGAAAATAAAACAAATTACAATACGAATAGAATTGACTCAAAAATATTGACATACAAATAAAATACAATTAAACTCAACTCAATTAAAATTTTTGAGGCTGACTGTAGCAAGTTCATGTTACTTGGGACTAAAAAACATAACTGGCAAAATGTTGGTGTACTATTATTGTTGGTACAGCTCTGTCTAAACCTTCGGGGATAACAGGCGTGATATCAAATACATTGAAATATTTACACTACAAGAACTGCTGGGTGGCAATCAGCGGGATCACTATGGATTCTTTCCAGCATGGCGATATCGTGGTCCCTGTGAAAAACTGATAACGCACTTCTTTTACACTTATTTACATAATATTCACGCCATATTTCTCGATTACTTTTAACAACAACAAGAAAAACATTTATTACTAGTATATTTAAACGATCCAAAAATATTTGTATTATTACAAATACTTTAAAAGACTGATAACTGATAGGGTAATCTGAATCTATGAAAATAATAGATAGCATAACGACGTCACTCAATATAAATATCAAAGTCGCTATATACAAGCGACGCCAGATGTCACTAGCTCTGTGTGCGCTCGTGTTGCAACCGCGACAAAGCGAATATAGAATTATTATGTAAAAACAAGTGTTGACTATTAACGGTAAAATATGGTTTGCGTTTTTGAGTAAAACCATTCCTGACAAATGATGTTGACTTAATAAAGCATAAAATTCAAATAAAATCGGTGCCATTGCGGTTGCAATTAGAGCGACTCCCCAAGCAAACAGGCAAGATTTTAGGTACTTCTTGCGGATATGCCCATTAAAAACTTTTACAATATCCACGTAAAATATATGACACAAAACCAACAACCAGTGGATGTACACAGATTTTAGGTAAAATTGCATACAATTAATAATTTGTATCAGTAATTCCAACCCGAAAAGATCAGGAAACAATGGATAGAAAATATGCATCGGTATCAGCACAACTGCACCGCATAGGATATTCGTAAATATTGCGTTGAGAAGCACAAAGTTTTTGAAATTACGAAATTTAATTAAAAGACGCCATGACGTCACTCCGTATATCATAGTAGATGAAGACAATACAAACACTATTATGTTTAAACACAATTCAATACGATCTATTAAATGAAAGTACTCAATAAAATCACTTAGTGTAGAAACATGTACGCCGGTATCGTTGTCCTTGTCAGACATGGCGAACACTCACTTGTGCAGCTTTAATGTTCTTCTTATATAAAAATCACGTGTCACTATGTTCGTACACGCTAATCTCCGAAACCTCCCAACCGATTTCAATGAAATTTTGTGGTTGTCTCCAGCTCAAAAGATAGAATAATTTTGGACTCGACAGGTAGCGCCGTGCGAAGCTGGGGCGGGTCGTTAGTAGATTTATAAGATGGAACAGTTTATGATTTAGTTTACACACTGTTGAACTATTTATTAAGGGTTCGAGGTAATGCGCTTCTAAGTAACAAGCACAAGTGTTGCTTCTGAAACGTTCTATACTAATAAAGTAAAATAGTCTATTAAAGTTAGTTGTTAAACCAATAAAGGACATATATTTAATTATTTGAAATAGTTTTTCCTGTTTGTTAAGTCTTGCCTATATTTATTAAAACCATGTTTTATGTTTTGTAAAAATTACAATACATTATTACATATTGACTTTTGCCGTGCAAGTGGGACTACATAGACATTATAAGATTTTAAACTATCATGGTCACTAACATTACTATTAATACTAACGGGATATTTACCATGTTTACTGTTTGTTCTGAGTTCCCGATATTTCGGCGCTGTTGCAAGCACCATGATCACGGATAAACTGAAGTTATTGCGGGTGGGTGTTTATGAGCAGACAAATCGGTCTACCCTCTTTCTTGTTCGTTTTTTGCACTCGGTACCGCTACCACTGTCACTCGCAACTCGATTCTGCTCCCGACACACGAAACTCACTGTGTCCGCTCGCGAACTTAGACCGATTTGTCTGCTCAGTTTATCCCTGATCATGGTGCTTGCAACAGCGCCGAAATATCGGGAACTCATAACAAACAGTAAACATGGTAAATATCCCATTAGTATTAATAGTAATACTTAGACATTATATTATTTAGTAAAAAAATATGTGTAAAGCAGTGAAATATAAACAAAGTAAATGTTTTGAGCGGGGACATCGATAAATTTAGCGACATCAGCTTATTATTATCTCTCTGCTGGGACACAAGTTTTCACTCTGTGATTAAAGTGTGCCGTAAACCAGCACGCGGACCCGAAGTGAGTTCATGAATGTTACTTCTCTTCGAGTTTTGGTTCCCTAATGGTTCTAGAACACTCCAATTTGCTCATCATGTTTTCCTTCTCAGATTTGAGCATAGCAGTGATGTAATATCTAACCTGCACAAAGTAATCTGCCTGCCAGGATTCGAATCAACGAGACGTGAGTTGGAGCCATTACTATCCGGATGGTATTATTCCACTTTGTTCGATTTAATTTAATTTTACTTAACAATCTTTGAAGAAACAGATTACTAAAGCATTCATTTATCTTTATGCTGCCTCGTTGGTCTAGTGGTGGCAAGCACGACTGCCGAGCATGAGATCCTGGGTTCAATTCCCAGATCGGGCAAAGTGTCATTGGGTTTTTTCGTCAAGAATTTCTCAGTAGCAGCCATGGAGTCTGGTTTTGCGCCCGATTGATGGCAATAGGCTCGCCGTCTTTTACATGGGACTTGAACATTACTGGGGAATGTTGGTGTTCTATTGGTACACATGTGCCTAACCCGTCGGGGAAACAGGCGTGATGTTATGTAATTAATCTCTTTATAATGGGTATAAAAAGCCCCTTCACGAAGCCGAAAAGCTCGTGTTCTTCCCGTCCTCGCTATATTCTATTTGTTCTGGACCATATCAGGTAACCTTCTAGTTATGAAGGTATTGGAGGTAAAACTTACAACTGATTCACAAGTTTAAAAAAAGACACGTTTTAAACGTTATAAGTTTACTTGAAGGCATGCTGGTTTCCTCACGATTATCGTAAGGAAACCAGCATGCCTGTGAGATATTTCTCGATGGCTTGTAAAGACAAGTCAGAGGCCCATGGGCGGCATAAAACTCTGACTCCAGGTTAGGCAGTAACTACTCGAAAAAGAAGAATACTTTACTTTAAATACCTCCATGACCTCTCTACTATACAATGCATCCATCAGCACCATGTTTTGAGTGCGTTACAACGAATCCTACCATAAACCGTGATTTTTCACGACAAATAAATTAGTTTCCTAGGAATAGCTTTTGCGAAGAGTTACTTAGTTTGATGTACACAGTGCTGCAGGCCTAGCCAAGTTACAAACATTTCTTATCGAATCTCTTTCTACAATCGTTGACGCCTCGGCGCAAACGATTTGAGAAAACGCTAAGTTGGTAGCCAACTTGACACGACTCAGTCGATCGCTCGTTCTCCAATGTTTGTAGATAAAACCTATACTTTAGTCTATGGTGAGAGTTCCTACCCACGTCAAACTAACGTCAAAGTCACAGTTGTTTACTTTATGCGCGGGCTGAACTTTTGTTTTGAATTGTTAAAAAAGGAATAATTATTTTATGTGATAATAAGTAGACGAAATAAGGAATAAGTTCTTTTTATAATTGGTGTATTATAATATCACAGTGCGGAATGTAATTTTAAACGTATTTAAATGAAAGTTACCGAAATGAAGTGATAACTTTAATAGGATGGAATCTAGATCTCGAGCAAGCCTAGAACAGTTTGCAGCTTTATTGGAATTCATAGAAAGGTACGAAAATCATTAGTTATTTCGTAAATATCTTCCTGTGTTATTCGAAACTCTATCATACTCAGGCACTTGAAAGTTTGAAACACAAACAATGACGTGATACGCGACACAGCGGAATGATATAGACGCCGATTTTTATCGTTAACTCTTGGGTCTCGACGATCGCTAAGTGGTCGCACAAAAACTTCGACATCGTTTCGTTGACGCTTGTCAAAACTGTAACTTGGCTACGATTTATATGGGATGTAGCGATCAAAATTGTAAAAACGATCACATTTCATTCTATCATTTTGAACGATGTAAACTTGTCTACGAATTTTCTATTCGTTTGTTTTGACCACGTGACTTTACGTTGAGATGATGTCATTCCCATACATTTGATTCCTTTTCTATTAGCGTTAACGATTGTAGATTGTCAACTTGGCTAAGCCTGCTGGTGTTTCATCTTGAAGGGTCCGTTTACAACTTGTATAAATTCCGGCTTGAGTGTGTTCGTAATTCTTCTCCTAAACAGCTTGACAGAATTGGTTAAAACTTACTTTACTCTTCTGGATCAAAATCAAAAATCAATTTTTTTTTTTCACATAGGCCTCGATGGGCACTTATAAAACGTCGACAAAAACGTGCACGGTTCGGGTTGGTCGTTTCCTATGGAGAAGAACCGGCAAGAAACTCCATGGTTGCAACTCTATAGTTAGTCCCGGTAGGTGTTAGGTTTAGGACAACGTCAGTCGTGTCATCATCATTATCGTGCACAGACCGACTTCACCCACTGCTGGGTATAGGCCTCTCTTTACTTGTGCCAAGCTCAACGTTAAGTCGGGTCAGCTAAAGTTAAATAAATGTCGAAAAGATGAGGGAGATTACATGGTCGGTCGAGAAATGATGTTTCAAGATAATGGGCCTTCGCGCTGCCGATGATTCTTGCGTGTAGTTATTCGAGATTCGCTCATAATTTATCGATTTTAACTAATATCGAGTTAACGTTTTCGTTACGTGCAAGCGTTATTCGATCTCAAGTCATTCGGCAAACTTGGTGTAGGGTTCCTTGTTTGATTGTCTAATGTAATAGGTAATTAAGGTAATTTTATGGCTGGTAACGTGGTCAACATTGACCGCTGGAAAGATAGTCTTTATAAATTTAAAGTTATTAGAATAACGATACTCGTCACATCTGTGAAGTTGCGCTAGATAATTAAATAAGACTTTGAATACTCATACATTGTGTTGTTGAAAAAAATAGCCAGCCGCCAAGGTAGAAAACAGGGTAGTGTAAATGAAACAGCTGAAGTATTAGAGATTATTTATGAAAGGAAGAATCGTAGATAAATAGATTTCTCTCTCTCTCGCTACAGTTGAAAGAAAACCTAATAAAATTTTACTAACACTTAATTATTATTTACACAACAGGAACCACCAGATGGCAATCAACTGAATCACTATGGATTCTTTCCTGCATGGCGATACCGTGGTCCTTGTCTTGCTGATATCGAACTTCTTTAAAACTTATGTATTTACCATAATAAAACTCATACTATATTTCCCGATTAATTTAACAACAACAAAAAAAAAAAACATCTAAACCTGAAAAAAATAGACGTACTGTTCTCAGCAAACCCTTCCATTTGATACCCATGCCACGGGTATGCATATTAACTAACTATTTTGCCATCTTTGAGAGTCCGCCATATTGGATTTAGGTGCTAACCATGCCTTGTCATCCAAACTAAACATGTTTGCACAATTACAGCTCAATTGGAAACAGGGAAGTGGGTGAAAATTTACTTCTACGATTTTTTACATAATTACTTACACGTGAAGCTACTGAAAGCATGTTAAAAAAACCAGACAACAGCGTAAGAAGCGGCATAAAGCTGGCCAGTGTCAATAAAACAACTGAAGTGCTTAACATAATTAATTTATTTAGGGAAGAAAAAACATAGTAATAATAATAATCAATTTATTGACACACAAGTTAGGAAACATACAAACAAGTAACTACAGTGATAGTTAAAAGAGTGCATAAGTAGAAGTAGCCCTGGGCCCCCAACTAGGCATAGTATCTTGGTGGCCCAAAATGGGTAGGTATGCACGTTTAGACGTACTCTCGAGACAATTAACACGTTTTTAATAACATTGACAGTACAGTGAAGAATAAGAGGATATAGAGATCGACATCAGCGGTGATTATTTGAGATTGAGCAAGCCTTTGTGTCGTAGCTGTAATGATGAATTTTGTTCACCACTGATGTGCGGTTGACTTTCACAATACACTACTAATTATATTCAGCAATACAGAACCTTCGCTTTAGTTTTGACCGTTTCTTTTCTAAACGGTCGTTGTCACATCAAAATTTATCAGTTTGAAGTAAACGCGAAAAAATTATCAGCTGACCCATACATTTGGGTCGAGTAGGTATTGAAATTTAGTACGGGAAAGCTGTTAATTTTTTTCGCATATACGATATTGGACTCATGGAGGAAGTTGTTCAGTTTGATGATCTGCAGCATATCCTTTCATATGACTATACCCTTTCTGTTACACGCTGTATATATATACATTCATTTATTCAGGTACTTTACACTCATTGCCATTTATCACAATATAATCACACTATAAACACAAATAAAACATGACAATTTAGATGAAAATAAAAGAAATTACAATACGAATAGAATCGACTCAAAAATAATGACATACAAATAAAATACAATTAAACTCAACTCAATTAAATATTTTGAGGCTGACTGTAGCAAGTTCATATTACTTGGGACTAAAAAACATAACTGGCAAAATGTGGGTGTACTATTTACTATTGTGGGTACAGCTCTGCCTAAACCTTCGGGGTTACAGGAACAGGTGTAATGTGAAATACATTTAATTATTTACACAACACGAACTGCTGGGTGGCAATCAGCTAGATCACTATGGATTTTTTCCTGCACGGCGATATCGTGGTCCCTGTGAAAAGCTGATAACGCACTTCTTTTACACTTATTTGCATAATATTCACGCCATATTTCTCGATTACTTTTAACAACAACAAGAAAAACATCTATTACTACTATATTTAAACGACTCAAAAATATTTGTATTATTTTAAATTTAACACTATGCAGGAAATTCATATCAATGATAATAATAGATAGCATCATGACGTCACTCAATATAAATATCAAAGTGGCTATATACAAGCGACGCCAGATATCACTAGCTCTGTGTGTGCTTCTATTGAAACTGCGACAAAGTGAATATAGAATTATTATGTAAAAACAAGAGTTGACTATTAACGGTAAAATGTGGCTTGCCTTATTAAATAAGTCCATTCCAGCAGCAAAAAAGACAAATAAAAACGGTCCCATTAAGGTTGCAATTAGAGCTACTCCCCAAGCAAACAGGCAAGATTTTAGGTACTTCTTGCGGATATGCCCATTAAAAACTTTTACAATATCCACGTAAAATATATGACACAAAACCAACAACCAGTGGATGTACACAGATTTTAGGTAATATTGTATTAAATCAGATATCAATTCCAACCCGAAAAGATCAGGAAACAACGGATAGAAAATATGCATCGATACGTTAATCAGCACAACTACACCGCTTAGGATATACGTAAATATTGCGTTGAGAAGCACAAAGTTTTTGAAATTACGAAATTTAATTAAGAGACACCATGACGTCACTCCGTATATCATAGTAGATAAAGACAACACATACACTATTATGTTAAAACGAAATTCAATACGGGATTCTAAATCCATGTTCTCAAAAAAATTACTTAGTGTAGAAACATGTACGCTGGTATCGTTGTCCTTGTCAGACATGGTGAACACTCACTTGCGCAGCTTTAATGTTCTTCTTATATAGAATCACGTGTCACTATGTTCGTACACGCTAATCTCCGAAACCCCCCAACCGATTTCAATGAAATTTTGTGGTTGTCTCCAGCTCAAAAGATAGAATAATTTTGGACCCGACAGGTAGCGCCGTGCGAAGCTGGGGCGGGTCGTTAGTAGATTTATAAGACTCAACAGTTTATGATTTATTTTACACACTGTTGAACTATTTATTAAGAGTTCGAGGTAATGCGCTTCTAAGTAACAAGCACAAGTGTTGCTTCTGAAACGTTCTATACTAATAAAGTAAAATAGTCTATTAAAGTTAGTTGTTAAACGAATAAAGGACATATATTATTATTATTATCTATATATTTATTATTTGAAATAGTTTTTCCTGTTTGTTAGGTCTTGCCTATATTTATTAAAACCATGTGTTATGTTTTGTAAACATCACAATACATTATTACATATTGACTTTTTTTTTTTTTTTAACGTGGTATAATCATCAAATGAGTCCTCCCACCCAGGGCAGAGCGGGAGGGACTGTCAGACTTGTACTGACTAAAATCCACGGTGTCCTTTAATAGCCCTTTATGTTGACGGGGCCCCCCCGTCATTATGCTGACACTCTTTGAGGCGCGCGTGGAACACAACGCGCCGTCGACCCGGGCATGGTCCATGGTCGGACAGCGAGTCGCCCATTACTCGCCACCCGCATGCCCGCGCTTACGGTGGCCGGAGATCGTCTGCCGACGTCCGGCGCCGTGGGCGTCTACTACTGCGGCTGGGGTGGAGGGAGCTCTTCCCGCCGCGCCTCGACTTGTCGAGGCAGCAGGGATTCGCCCCGGCGCTGCGCCTCCACGCGCCACTCATAGACGCGCTGGAGGGCAGTCGCCTCCAGATCCCAGATTACATATTGACTTTTGCCGTGCAAGTGGGACTACTTAGACATTATATAATTTAGTAAAAAAAAAAAAAAAAACGTGTACCTAAAGCAGTGAAATATAAACAAAGTAAACATTTTGAGCGGGGACATCGCTAAATTTAGCGACATCAGCATATTAGTATCCCACTACTGGGACACAAGCTTCCACTCTGTTATAGAAAGTGGGTCGTAAACCAGCACGCCGACCCGAAGTGAGTTCATGAATGTTAGTTCTCTTCGAGTTTTGGTTCCCTAATGGTTCTAGAACAGTTCAATTTACTCACCATGTTTTCCTTCTCAGATTTGAGCATAGCAGTGATGTATATATCTAACCTGCACAAAGTAATCTGCCTGCCAGGATTCGAATCAACGAGACGTGAGTTGGAGCCATTACTATCCGGATGGTATTATTCCACTTTGTTCGATTTAATTTAATTTTACTTAACAATCAATAAATTACTAAAGCATTAATTTATCTTTATGCTGCCTCGTTGGTCTAGTGGTGGCAAGCACGACTGCCGAGCATGAGATCCTGGGTTCAATTCCCAGATCAGGCAAAGTGTCATTGGGTTTTTTCGTCAAGAATTTCTCAGTAGCAGCCATGGAGTCTGGTTTTGCGCCCGATTGATGGCAATAGGCTCGCCGTCTTTTACATGGGATTTGAACATTACTGGGGAATGTTGGTTTTCTATTGGTACACATGTGCCTAAACCGTCGGGGATAACAGGCGTGATGTTATGTAATTAATCTCTTTATAATGGGTATAAAAAGCCCCTTCACGAAGCCGAAAAGGTCGTGTTCTCCCCGACCTTACGATATTCTATTTGTTCTGGACCATATCAGGGAACCTTCTAGTTATGAAGGTATTGGAGGTAAAACTTACAACTGATTCACAATTTTTAAAAAAAGACACGTTTTTAATGTTATAACTTTACTTGAAGGCATGCTGGTTTCCTCACGATGTTCGTAAAAAAATCAGCATGCCTGAGAGATATTTCTCGATGGCTTGTGAGGCCCATGGGCGGCATAAAAACTCTGACACCAGGTTAGGCAGTAACTACTCGAAAAAGAAGAATACTTTACTTTAAATACCTCCATGACCTCTCTACTATACAATGCATCCATCAGCACCATGTTTTGAGTGCGTTACAATGAATCCTACCATAAACCGTGATTTTTCACGACAAATAAATTAGTTTCCCAGGAATAGCTTTTGTGAAGAGTAACTTTGATGTACAGAATGCTGGTGTTCCATCTTGAAGGGTCCGTTTAGAATTTGTATAAAATTCCAACTCGAGAGGATGCGTTATTCTTTTTCTAAACAGCTTGACCAAATTTGTTTAAACTTACTTACTCTTCTGGATGATTCTTAGCTATAGTTAGTCCCGGTGGCCCCGTTGTTAGGTTCGGAACAACGTCAGTCGGGTCATCATCATAATCATACACAGCCCAACTGATCCCACTGCTGGGTATAGGCCTCTCTTTGCTTGTGCCAAGCTCCACGTTAAGTCGGGTCAGCTAAAGTTAAATAAATGTCGAAAAGATGAGGGCGATTAGATGGTCGGTCGAGAAATGATGTTTCAAGATAATGGGCCTTCGCGCTGCCGATGATTCTAGCTTGTAGTTATTCGAGATTCGCTCATAATTTATCGATTTCAAGTACTATCGAGTTAACGTTTTAAACGTTCCTTGTTTGATTGTCTAATGTAATAGGTAATTAAGGTAATTTTATGGCTGGTAACGTGGTCAACATTGACCGCTGGTAAGATAGTCTTTATAAATTAAAGTTATTAGAATAACGATATTCGTCACATCTGTGAAGTTGCGCTAGATAATTAAATAAGACTTTGAATACTCATACTTTGTGTTGTTGAAAAAAATAGCCAGCCGCCAAGGTAGAAAACAGGGTAGTGTAAATGAAACAGCTGAAGTATTAGAGATTATTTATTAAAGGAAGAATCGTAGATAAATAGATTTCTCTCTCTCTCGCTACAGTTGAAAGAAAACCTAATAAAATTTTACTAACACTTAATTATTATTTACACGACAGGAACCGCCAGATGGCAATCAGCTGGATCACTATGGATTCTTTCCTGCATGGCGATACCGTGGTCCGTGTCTTGCTGATATCGAACTTCTTTAAAACTTATGTATTTACCTTAATAAAATTCATACCATATTTTCCGATTAATTTAACAACAACAAAAAAAAACCATCTAAACCTGAAAACATTAGACATACTGTTCTCAGCAAACCCTTCCATTTGATACCCATGCCACGGGTATGCATATTAACTAACTATTTTGCCATCTTTGAGAGTCCGCCATATTGGATTTAGGTGCTAACCATGCCTTGTCATCCAAACTAAGTTTGCACAATTACAGCTCAATTGGAAACAGGGAAGTGGGTGAAAATTTACTTCTACGATTTTTTACATAGTAACAGGTGAAGCTAATCAAAGCAAAGTAAAGCAAAGCATGGTAAAAAAACCAGACAACAGGGTAAGGGGGCACAAAGCTGGCTAGTGTCATAAAACCACTGAAGTGCATAATGAATTTATTTAGGGAAGAAAAAACACAGTAATAATAATAATCAATTTATTGAAACACAAGTTAAGAAACATACAAACAGAGTGACTACAGTGATAGTTAAAAGAGGGCATAGGTAGAGGTAGCCCTGGGCCCCTAACTAGGCATAGCCTGTATCTTGGTGGCCCAAAATGGGTAGGTATACGTTTAGACGTACTCTCGAGACAATTAAAACGTTTTTAAGGTTAACATTGACAGTACAATGAAGAAGAAGAGCATATAGAGATCGACATCAGCGGTGATAATTTGAGATTGAGCAAGCCTTTGTGTCGTAGCTGTAATGATGAATTTCGTTCACCACTGATGTGCGGTTGACTTTCACAATACACTACTGATTATATTCAGCAATACAGAACCTTCGCTTTAGTTTTGACCGTTTCTTTTCTAAACGGTCGTTGTCACATCAAAATTTATCAGTTTGAAGTAAACGCGAAAAAATTATCAGCTGTCGCATACATTTGGGTCGAGTAGGGATTTAAATTTAGTACGGGAAAGCTGTTAATTTTTTTCGCATATACGATATTGGACTCATGGAGGAAGTTGTTCAGTTTGATGATCTGCAGCATATCCTTTCATATGACTATACCCTTTCTGTTACACTCTGTGTATATATAAATTCATTTATTCAGGTAATTTACACTCATTGCCATTTATCACAATATAATCACACTATAAACACAAATAAAACATTACAATTTAGATGAAAATAAAACAAATTACAATACGAATAGAATTGACTCAAAAATAATGACATACAAATAAAATACAATTAAACTCAACTCAATTAAAATTTTTGAGGCTGACTGTAACAAGTTCATGTTACTTGGGACTAAAAAACATAACTGGCAAAATGTGGGTGTACTATTATTGTGGGTACAGCTCTGCCTAATCCTTCGGGGTTACAGGAACAGGCGTAATGTCAAATACATTTAATTATTTACACAACACGAATTACTGGGTGGCAATCAGCTAACTCACTACGTATTCCTTCCTGCACGGCGATTTCGTGGTCCCTGTGACAAGCTGATAACGCACTTCTTTTACACTTATTTACATAATATTCACGCCATATTTCTCGATTACTTTTAACAACAACAAGAAAAATATCTATTACTAGTATATTTAAACGACCCAAAAATGTTTGTATTATTCTAAATACTTTATAAGACTGATAACTCATAGGGTAATCTGATTCTATGAAAATAATAGATAGCATAACGACGTCACTCAATATAAATATCAAAGTGGCTATATACAAGCGACGCCGGATGTCACCAGCTCTGTGTGCGCTCGTGTTGAAACTGCGACAAAGCGAATATAGAATTATTATATAAAAACAAGTGTTGACTATTAACGGTAAAATATGGCTTGCCTTTTCGAGTAAATTCATTCCTGACAAATTATGATTTTGACTTATTACAACACATAAGACAACTAAAAACGGTGCCATTACGGTTGTAATTAGAGCGACTCCCCAAGCAAACAGGCAAGATTTTAGGTACTTCTTGCGGATATGGCCATTAAAAACTTTTACAATATCCACGTAAAATATATGACACAAAACCAACAACCAGTGGATGTACACAGATTTTAGGTAAAATTGTGATATATTAGATATATAATAAAATAATTCCAACCCGACAAAATCAGGAATCTGCAGTTGGAAAAGCTGCTTCGATACGGTAATCAGCACAACTGCACCGCTTAGGATATACGTAAATATTGCGTTGAGAAGCACAAAGTTTTTGAAATTACGAAATTTAATTAAGAGACACCATGACGTCACTCCGTATATCATAGTAGATAAAGACAATACATACACTATTATGTTAAAACAAAATTCAATACGATTTACTAAATCCATGTTCTCAAAAAAATCACTTTGTGTAGAAACATGTACGCTGGTATCGTTGTCCTTGTCAGACATGGCGAACACTCACTTGCGCAGCTTTAATGTTCTTCCTATATAAAAATCACGTGTCAATATGTTCGTACACGCTAATCTCCGAAACCCCCCAACCGATTTCAATGAAATTTTGTGGTGATCTCCAGCTCAAAAGGTAGGATAATTTTGGACCCGATAGCGCCGTGCGAAGCTGGGGCGGGTCGTTAATAGATTTATAAGACGCAACAGTTTATGATTTAGTTTACACACTGTTGAACTATTTATTAAGGGTTCGAGGTAATGCGCTTCTAAATAACAAGCACAAGTGTTGCTTCTGAAACGTTCTACACTAATAAAGTAAAATAGTCTATTAAAGTAAGTTGTCAAGCGAATAAAGGACATATATTTAATTATTTGAAATAGTTTTTCCTGTTTGTTAAGTCTTGCCTATATTAATTAAAACCATGTTTTATGTTTTGTAAAAATCACAATACATTATACATTGACTTTTGCCGTGGAAGTGGGACTACTTAGACATAATATTTAATTATACTGGGAAAAAATGTCGCGTTCGTCAGCACTGTTAACCAGTAGAACGCATCATTCCCAGTAGTTCATTGTGTTAACCACGGGGTATTAACCAGCGGGAACAACCCGGCGTGCCCGATTACACGTGCAATGTAGGGTTATACGAAATAGCAGTAACTTGAACTCACAAATGATAAACTAAGACCATAGTGCAAAGAAAAGAAACTAAAATAAAATGGAATCAGTAATATGTAACAGTAACAAAAAAAAAGTCAAAATTTTTAACTAAAAAGAACAGTAAAACCTAGTATTGACTACTAAAAGTTGGTTGGTTTAGGTTCGCAAGTTTGTCTTTAGTGACACTTTCTTATTGTTATTTTATTTTTTATTTATTTTGCTCATCAACAATAGAATACACTGCTTCAAAGATACGAGATACATCCAATCATAATCAAAATCAAAATATTTTATTTCACATATGCCTCGATAGGCACTTATAAAACGTCGATAAAAAGGTGCACGGTTCGAGTTGGTCGTTTCCTATGGAGAAGAACCGGCACGAAACTTCATGGTTACTCTTTTGGTATTACAATATTATCATGGATACACCATTTGTACTTAAGTATGGGGGGACAGCGTACGCCCGATAATAAGTCGTTGCTTACTACACAAAAAATGTAGAACAAAAAATAAAAAGTTAACAAGTAGCTGGGAATCTACAAAGCCTATAATGTTCACACATTCACAAACAATCGATAAAAAGAATTTTTACAAAGGTAAGAAAATATTGTAAAATACTAAATTAAACAAGTGACACAAATATTGTTATCAGTGCTGTAACTATTCTGAGCAAAAGACGTATAAATGTTTTGAAAACTACTGTAAAAATCTGATTCGAAGAAGAGAAAAAATGAGGTTGAGCATAGTTAGAGACATCCACATATTTGTGCCGTTTTTGAGCTACCAGGGAAGCCAATAGAGTAAAAGACAAGTGTATCAACCTCTTACAGGTAAGCACAACATGGATCATCACTTATTTGTCGTTGGGTGTCTTAAAACTTAAAATCAGATAGTACCTAACTACTCACCGCACACAACTATGGTTTTTAAATATTTAATTAAAATTAAATTATAATCAAATAAAATCACAATCAGCATCAGAATTAAATCAAAATTAATTTATTAAATCATTCAATTAAAACATCACAACAAATTTGAACCTACTCAACTACGGTTTTGTCTGAAACCGACTGTCATTTTGACTGAAACATAATTAAACTTCTTTTTGAGGCTACCACGTATACAGGGTGTTTGGTTAAACGTGGCCAATACTTTAAGGGAGTGAAGTACTCATAAATATGAGCAACTTTTACTATGGGGCTAACTATGAAATATGAATAAAAAATCTGCTGTTGCCTACATTTTTTCGAGTTACGCGACCAATGTGTGGAGCAGCTAATATTTTTTCGCGATTTTATGGTCGGTCCCTTAGTAAAAGTTGCTTATTTTCATGAGTACTACACGCCCCTAAAGTATTGCCCACGTTTAAAAAAACACCCTGTATGTAACATGGGACTTAAAAACATAACTGGTGAATGTGGGTGTAGTACTATTGTGGGTTCAGACACCAGCACAATAAGCTACTACAATCTGTCAAATTTCTTTAAGAGATTTCTACTTTATCGCTCAAGAATTAGGTTCAAGGTTGATTTGGAAAATTTGACAGTTTCGGGTAGCTTGATGTGCTCGCGTCTGTACACTTCCGCCTCACCCTTCGGGGATAGTAGGCGTGATGTCATGTATATTTGCGCGCTTACCCACTCTTGCTACGACCTCTAGTCGTACAAATGCGGGTCAACGGGCGCCTCTTCACAGATTACCCAAAATATATAACCAACATTTTGTTAAAATAGACATATTTACGTTACCTCAAAATGTATTTAAAAAAGAGTTAGTTAATGCACTTAAAACCTAATACTTTAGTATAATATTAAAATAAGCCGTACCTTTCTTCCATACTGTACGTAAGTAAATTAATATTTATAGTAATATGTGGAGACGTTGTTGATTGTACGTTAACCCACTTTATTGTATACTTAGATGTAAGACAAAATGTACAATTGTTTGTTTTCCCTAATAAAATAAAATAAAAATAAAATATTTAATTATTTACACTACAGGAACCGCCGGGTGGCAATCAGCTGGCTCACCACGGATTCCTTCCTGCATGGCGATATCGTGGTCCCTGCGACTAGCTGATAACGCACTTCTTTTAAACTTTTTTACATAATATTCATACCATATTACTCGATTACTTTTAACGATAACAAGAAAAACATCAATTACTAGTATATTTAAAGGACTTAAACATATTTGTATTATTCTATGAGAGTGATTAAAAAATGGGTTATGTGTATCTATGAAAATAATAGATAGCATGAAGACGTCACTCAATATAAATATCAAAGTGGCTATATACAAGCGACGCCAGGTGTCACTAGGTCTGTGTGCGCTCGTGTTGAAACTGCGACAAAGTGAATATACAATTATTATGTAAAAACAAGTGTTGACTATTAACGGTATAATTTGGCTTGCCTTTTTGAGTAAATCTAAAAACAACTGTTCCCGTAGCTCGATAGTTATTTTACAAATAATAACTAAAATTACTGCTATTACAGTTGTAATTAGAGCCACTCCCCAAGCAAATAGGCAAGCTTTTAGATACTTCTTGCGGATATGCCCATTGAATACTTTAACAATATCCGCATAAAACATATGACACAAAACCAGCAACCAGTGGATGTACACAGATTTTAGGTAATATTCTAAAAATGTAAATGAATAAGTCCACAGGAAACTATCATAAAAAGCAACCAGGTTAAAATATGACAATGCGCCATAAGTCAGCTTAACTGCATAGTATAGGATGTTCGTAAAAATTGCGTTGAGAAGCACAAAGTTTTTGAAATTACGAAATTTGATTAAGAGATGCCATGACGTCACTCCGTATATCATAGTTAGTGAAGAAAACACAAACACTATTATGTTTAAACAAGATTCAATACGGGATTCTAAAATCATTTCATCAATCCAATCACTTAAAGTAGAACCATGGACGCTGGTATCGTTGTCCTTGTCAGACATGGCGAACACTCACTTGCAAAGCTTTAATGTTCTTCTTATATAAAAATCACGTGTCACTATGTTCTAATCGTCGCTAATCTCCGAAACCCCCCAAACGATTTCAATAAATTTTGTGAATGTGTGGTTGTTTCCAGCTCAAAAGATAGGATATTTTTGGACCCGAGAGATAGCGCCCGTCGCGGTGCGGGTCGTTAGTACATTTGTAAGACGTAACAGTTTATGATTTAATTTAACTACAGTACTTTCACAGTTTTTTATGCCTTGTGACTGGGACTGTAGCTATTGTTGTTTTTGTTTCGACAATTCAAAAGTGCCTGTAACTGGCCTACTTGAAATAAATGCTGTGATTTTGATTGATTTAGTTAACACACTGTTAAACTATTTATTAAGAGTTCGAGGTAACGCGCTTCTATGTAACAAGCACAAGTGTTGCTTTGAAATTTTCGATACTATTAAAGTTAGTGGTTAAACTAATCAAGGATAAAATCATTTTCCTGTTTGTTAAATTTTGGCTACATTAATTAAAACCATATTTAATGTATGCTGAAAATTAAAATGTAACATTGACTTTTGCCGTGGAACTGGACTTCGTATATATTATCTTTGGTAAAAAATATGTGTTAAGGAGGAGCTCGTGGCTAAATAATAACATCCGCTCGGGTCGATCTTTAGGTTAAGCCGTGCTTGCCTAGGTTGGTCTGTGGATGGGTGACCGCCCATTACATATCGAGTTTTCTGCGTGCCTCGGAAAGCACGTTAAGCCGTTAGTCCCGGGTGTCATTTGTAGATCTTTGACAGTCGCTAGGCAGTCAGTGGCCCAAAAAGTCTGATAACCAGTCTTACCAAGGGTATCGTATTACCCAGTACTAACTGGGTTGTGGAGGCAGTCGCTCCATGTAAATACTGGTATTTAGCTGCATCCGGTTAGACTGGAAGCCGACCCCAATATATTTGGGAAAAGGCTAGGGCAGATGATGTAAAAATATGTGTTAAGCAGTGAAATATAAACAAAGTAAACGTTTTGAGCGGGGACATCGATAACCTTATCGATATCAGCATGTATCCCACAGCTGGGACACAAGCTTCCACTCTGTGAGAAAATATGTGCCGTAAACCAGCCACCAAACTGGGTTCGCGTGGAGTGTGAGTTCATGAATGTTACTTCTCTTAGAGTTTTAATTTTTTCATGGTTCTAGAACATTCCAATTTACTCACCATGGTGTCCTTCTCCGTTTTGTGCATAGCGGTGATGTTAATATCTGAATTACACAAAGTAATCTGCCTGCCAGGAATCGAATCAACGAGATGTGAGTTGGAGCCGTTACCATCCGGATGGTATCATTCCACTTTGATCGATTTAATTTAATTTAATTTATCAATTTTTGAAGAAATAGAATATTAAAACAGTAATTTATCTTCATGCTGCCTCGTTGGTCTAGTGGTCGCAAGCACGACTACCGAGCATCAGGTCCTGGGTTCGATTCCCGTGTCGGGCAAAGTGTAATTGGGTTTTTCCATCAGTTTTTCATTAATTTTCCCAGTAGCAGCCACGGACACTGGAATTGCGCCCGGTTGATGGTAATAAGATCGCCCCCTATTACATGGGACTTAAACATAACTGGCGAAATGTGGGTGTTCAATTGAGTTGTTGAGCTGGATGACTATGTATTATTTCCTGCATGGCGATATCGTGGTCCCTGTGACTAGCTGATAACGCACTTCCTCTAAACTTACTTACATGAAATTCATACCATATTTCCTGATTACTTTTAACAACAACAAAAAATCATCATTAACGCACACTAATACACACACATCACACACACACTCACTCACACAACCCACACACACACATACACCATACACATCAAAGAAATAAATAGTTTGATTTGATTTAATTTGACACACTAACACATCCACACTCAAACACACAACTCACACACACACTCATACACACACTCACTTTCACTAATACATTACTTTAATAGATTTAAAAATCTTTCTAAATTAACAAACGAAAACCAGCAAAGTGCTCTTATCTTTTAAAGGAGTTATTCCGTTATGATCCGCAAAAAAAAAAATCCATAAAATGTGCAACAGTTATTGAAATAAAATAAAAAAACAACAGGAACACTCGACTATTCACCATTGATATCGTAGGTCTGAAGAACTTCACGTAAAGTGTAATTTTTTGGTTTAAAAAAAAATAAAAAGCGTTTATTCGTGGTGACATCCTAATTATTACAAAGCAGTTTGTTGGCAGATGTAGCTCCAATATACAATTTTATCTTATCTTACTAATTACTTAATATTGTAAATCCGAAAGTTTGTGAGGATGGATGGATGTTTGTTACTCTTTCACGCACAAAGTACTAAATGGATTTAGATGAAATTTGGCACAAAAATAGTTTATAACCTGGATTAACAGATAGGATAATTTTTATTAAGGTTACCTTGCTAAAAATTATCATATCCCGTGGGACAGTTACCGAATTTCACGCGGGCAAAGCCGCGGGCATAAGCTAGTATTTTTATTCAACTACTCGTAGGTACTTTTCCGTCAATAACAAGGATAAATTATTAACCGCTTAACATTACCTATGGGTAACTAACCACAAATATTTTACAGTAGCACAAAGGCTGATCAGTACGTAATGATAAAGCGAGGTCGGGACTTGTGGCACCCCGACTCGGAGAGGCTAGGTTCGAAGGGGATGGCGGCACGGTATCCCGTCATCCACTTCGTGTTAGGTTAAAATATTTTAAATTGCGTAATGGCATCTCAATTCACGCCGGTGAAGCCGCGACCATAAGCTAGTATGACTTAAATTTAAACGATGCATCTCCATTTATGACGCATTTTTTTTAAGAAAACGTGTTGCGCCGACCCCAAATAGAATGGGACAAGGGCAGGAAGATGTTGATGAATTTAATTGGCCCTAATGAATACCCATATTTACATAGCGTTAAATACTGCTTGCATAAATATACATTTGCAGTTATTGACCAAAGCGAAAAGGACTAGTAAGTCCTTTTTGTTTGGCAGCTGTCATTTTAATGAAGTTACACTTTATAGACTATAAGTCGCGGTCTGTAATGGATGACGACCGATCCACTGTTCGACCTCAGAAAGTGTAGATTTAATAAAGATAAAAAGAGTTGGTATTTGTATTTGTATTTGTATTGGACTACACTGATGCAATTTTTTGAAATATTCATATTATATTTGAAAAAGTCATGCTATAGCTCAAAGAAGATTTCAATGAATCTAACAAACGTTGCTGAAATTCCTGAATACACTTAGTGGTTAGTTTTACACACAATTTTAATATTTTACGTGGTAATTTCTTTCAAGTGAATGCTGACAAAAGGTTTTCAGTCGCAGGAACATTCTATTTTGATTGATCGACCCTGTGAGTGCTCGAGCGTGCAATTTCAAAATATTTTGAGATCATTAATATGACAATAGACCATCCTTTGGAGCCACTGAACAAATATATACAGAAATACCACTGCATGAATTGATATAACAACTTTTTTTTTCTTTTTTTAAACTTTGCTCGACACTGGGAATTTCTCCTGTATAGTGGGTGCGTTTACAAACATTTAAACTCACAAAAACAGCCAGACCCGGAACAACTACCTGTAGATCATACAAATATTTGTTCCGTGCGGGGATCGAACCCGCAACACGCAGCGCAGCAGCCGATCGCTCAGCCACTGCGCCAACCGTGCCGTCAAATATGTAGAAATGCACAGTATATAAGAGGTGGGAAAAGGTGTCTTTTCTTCTATAAAACCCATGAAGAAACATTTTTTGGTGTTTAGGGCCTTATTGTTTGCTATGCTCCAAATTTCAATATGTTCTAAGTCACTTTGATCAAGCCTACTGTCAGCAGGTCCCGTGATCGTTTTATAAATTTGTCGCATGTGGATTTTCTGCTGCTTATTTATTCTTTCAATGTAACAAAGCCCAAAAAAGATTGTAATACCCATAAATGGGCCGTAATGGAAGGCCTTTGGAATTCAATGATAAACAGGCATTGTGGAGAATATTTTTGGGTTATTTAAGAATGGAAAATCATGGGGCTTTTACTTTATTCAAATTAATGTGAATTGAGTTGTTGTTGAGTTTCATAGATATCAAATGGTTAGGGGTTAGGCTGTCTAAACGTCAGGGATGATATAATTATATTTTCACGCTATCATAATTACAAAAGCAATTTTTTTTTTCTAAAATTTCTTAAATATTTTTTTTTCAGTTCTGCGCTTCTCTTTTCTAGAATAAGAAATTTTTATTTGCTAAAACAATCATAAATTGTTTTTCTAGAAAAAAGAAGCGCAGATTCTGATCTGAGAAAAGTAATTTTTGCCAATTACAAAAGCGTGAAATATGTAAGAGTTGAAAGACATGAGTAGCGATTTGATTCGACTTGACCAATAGGTGCAGTGGTGTTTGACTACTTTCCTGCATAGAAAATAATTCATCATCATCAACCACATCCAGAATTCACCCACTGCTGGCTAAAGGCGTCTTTTTACTTGAGCCACTACGACCTCGAGTCTACGACCTATAATAATCAGGTTCTAACAAAATTTTAATCAAGATTCTTTTTTTCTTCAAATAGGGTTTTTAAATAATTATGTATTTTAATATTGTAAATGTCACAATGTTACAACTAAATCTTTTCTTATAGAAGTAATACTTCACTTAGAAGCAGTAATGATCAACTCTCAGTTAAATTTCCACACTTGTATTTTTATATAGTGGCAATATTTTACGACAAGTTGGCAACACTGCCAGTAATGGCGGACGCAGACTATTTGGCGCCAACAGCCCTAAATAAGTACTGCAAATTGGGGGTATTTGAATACAAAAGAAACCTTATTTCTGAGATTTTGTTTTGTTTGGATTTAAGTACGGGTTTAATCCCTTATTTAATACAAAGGAAATTCTTTTGTGCCCTGTCAAGTGGTTTGTGGAAATCAATACTCGTATATTTCTAGGTTACATTATGTTGAATTGGGGGAAATTCATTTTACTAAAGCTGAATAATAGGTTGGGAAAAATCTGACATGTAATTGATGATCCTTTTTAGGGCAAATATTTTCGCTCCTGTAATACCCGAAGAGTTAGGCTTTTGTACCTGTAGTAGGTATCACCAGATACCTACCGGGATTTCACCAGCTATGTTAAGTTCCATGTACTTCAGGGGGCGAAACTTTTGCCATCAACCGGGTATACATATCCTGACTGAGCTTCTACTGAGAGATTCCTGATGCTAAACCAAAAAAACTTTACTTGACTACTTCTTTAATTCTAAATTAAAATGAAACAGGTTTTGTTTCATTTTAATCTGTTTTGTAATAATTTAGTCTCGATATTGTATTAAATAAGGGAAGAAGCGTCAACCCCAACACAAGTATTTTTAATTACTGGCTGTCTCAACTCATGTATAGTATGTAACTTTTGAAACACAATTAACATTTTATTTTATTTATTTTATTTATTTTATTTATTTTATTTATTTTATTTATTTATTTATTTATTTATTTATTTTATTTATTTTATTTATTTTATTTATTTTGTTTATTTTATTTATTTTATTTATTTTATTTATTTTATTTATTTTATTTATTTTATTTATTTTATTTATTTTATTTATTTTATTTATTTTATTTATTTTATTTATTTTATTTATTTTATTTATTTTATTTATTTTATTTATTTTATTTATTTTATTTATTTTATTTATTTTATTTATTTTATTTATTTTATTTATTTTATTTATTTTATTTATTTTATTTATTTTATTTATTTTATTTATTTTATTTATTTTATTTATTTTATTTATTTTATTTATTTTATTTATTTTATTTATTTTACATTCTTTTGATGTTAGCAGCCCTTTAAAATAAACACAATTAGACTATAAAAATAATAGCTTATTATTTTTAGAGATAACGGATCTAGTTTAGATTGTCGGAGCACAATAGACACCTAAGCCTAGGCTTTGTTCACAGAATTAGTCCATTACCTTAGTTAGCTCGTCTCTGGCTTACAGGAACAAACACAATGCCAGTCAATTTATGGAGCAGCGGCATCTAAATAAAGGCGTGTACACACATCAGTCGCGTCGCTCACTGGTAAGTCGTGGCGGCCGCGGCAGCGTCGTCCTAGCCCGTGTCTACAGTGCGAGCCTATTGCGATTTGTTTTTGTTAAAATGGCGATATACATAAAGAATTTATTTCTCTGTTTTTATTTATTTCTCCATTTTCCAATTTTCTAGGGTACAATCTCAATTCTTCATAGAAAGTTAAAAAAACAGCAATTATGTCTCTGTTTTTATTTATTTCGTACACACCCTCTCTTATGTTCAACACCTCCCATCTTAGAATCGGACTGTGTAGTAAAAATACTAAATCCTCGCCCATGGTTTGCAACAGCTGCAAAACGTCTAAGCGCTCGCTCGTCACTGTGGGCAACGGACGCGCCCGCAGTCGCGGCCGCATTAGGCCCTAGTTGCCGCGCATTCTCTGAGTACGCACCTATAGTCGAGTTGCGATATCTATATAGTGTCGGGGTAGAGCTATATGTATGCTCTTCTTGTTGTTCTTCGTGTCGCTGGCATGACAGGTTTTTTTTTTGTATTTCGTTGGCCCAGAACATCGCCACTTCCACCGTGTCGTCTGTGGCCGCGTAGAAGTCACTTCGGCTGCATGTTTTTGGGCTAAGATGGCAGGATAGGAGGATTTATGTTAAGTTTATACATAATTTTTTAATCATATGAAAGGAATATGATTTAGATCCATTCACAATTAGTGTGAATTCGGAGAAGTAGGTGCTTAAGTCTCAATTTTTTCAAGTAGAGGATATTATTTGTTTTTATTATTAAACTATTTTCTTTATTATTTTCATCATCATCATCATCATCATTTCATTCATTTCGAAAGACGTCCACTGCTGGACATAAGCCCCCCCAAGTGTCGCCACATTGACCGGTCCCGTGCGCCCCTTTATTTTTTTAGTCTTATATAATTGCAAACCAAGTAGTTATATTCTTCTACCTTTGATTAAAGCGGTGTGTTTTCAGCTTTTGTGCTCACAAGATATATATTTTTTTTCATTATAAGTCTATACGTGAGGATTTGTAATTGGCTTTCTAGTGACTATCGTTTCCCTTTTTGTTTGTTTTTATTAGCTGGAAGTCCTCCATGTACGAAAATAAATAATAATATTTTTTATGGGTTCTATAATTATCTACAGATATTCGTAAATAAATAGCCTTTTTTTCGGATGGGTGTCAGACTTTTACTGACTAAAACCCATCCATGTTCCTTCTTTGCCCTTTGTGTTCCAGGGCTACGTCGAACAGTCCCGCAGCCCAACAAAAACCGCTTAATTTTACTTTTAGACACTTTTCAAAAATAGTTTCAATAACTGCCAAAATCCGCAAGAGGATCCGCAGGAGATCCGCAAGAGAACCAAGGTTACCGACGTAGCCCGAAGAATAGCCAAACTTAAGTGGCAGTGGGCAGGGCACATTGCTCGCAGAACGGATGGCCGATGGGGCCGAAAAGTTCTGGAGTGGCGACCGCGAACCGGAAGACGCTGCGTTGGAAGGCCTCCCACTAGGTGGACCGATGACCTTGTAAAGGTTGCAGCGATCCGCTGGATGCGAGACGCACGGGACCGGTCAATGTGGCGACACTTGGGGGAGACCTATGTCCAGCAGTGGACGTCTTTCGGCTGAAATGATGATGATGATGATGATGAACTGCCAAAAGTATTTAAAAGTTATAAATGTACACTCTCAAACAAAAGTATTGCAATAATTCTATTTTTCTTTTTTATACTTAAATGCGATACCAAATGAAGATCATAATTTTCCCTCCACGCGAAAATAAATAGACTTGTTTTTAGACTATAAAGATACTGAGCTCACAAAAATTTAAGAAAGTTTCATCTTATAAAGTAAAATATTTGTATTAATTAAAATCTCATGCCTCAGTCGATTTACTCTGACTGATCAAGATTTCTTTCGCTGAAAGAGATCTTTAGTTTTATCGTCCGCCAAAACATTTTAGTTAGCTTGCTTTTTTTTTATTAAATAAAAGCTTTTATAATTATCATTATTTTCTAGACTTAAATCGCTTAAAAAAACGTTATCATTTTTTCATAGCAGATAAACACAAAGCTTGGCGGGCGCCAAAAATTTTTATCATTGTTAATGTTTTTTTTTTTTGTTATGCAGATTTCTCTCGCATTATTCTTATTTGATTTCAGTTTCCTACATTATACTAATTGTCTTGATTTTCAAAACCAGTGTGGACCAAATGCAATTAATAAAACTACCAGTAACGACTGTCAAGATCAGCAAATGATCAACGGCTTAACGTGCTTTCTAAGAAACGGATGAAACTAGGTTTGTAATGAATGGTCACCCATCCACGAACTGACCTAGGCAAGCGCGGTTTAACCTTGAAGAAGTCATTCTTCAAGGTTGTGCATGCGGCTGTAACTATGTAGCCACGAGCTCCTCAGAATAAAGTCGTCCCACACGTAATATGTATGTTAATATGTGCCTCTAATGCACCCTTAAGGATGATTTCCACCGAACGGCTCGCATGGCATCGAATCGGAAAGGATACGAACGAATGTCGCGACAGCCGATCGCGTCCGCCAGGATATCGACGCATACGATCGGCTCCGAACCGTCGTTAGCGAACGTATCTCTTTCTGCGCCTAATCAAATAGTTTAATTCCTACCGTGTTGACGTGTTCTAATTTTTGTTTTGATCCGATCGGATACGACGACAGGCAAACGGAGTTGTTTGCGCGTCGCAGCATACTTTCGGCCACGATCGCGTGCCGCGGAAGACGCTCGCGGTCACGCTGCTGTGTGCGGCTTGGTAATATAGACTTTAAATGCTGTGTACACGATTTAATATCATTTAATGATTGTAAAATCCGTTCCGATCCGAAGCGATGCAAGCCGTTTGGTGGAAGTCATCCTTTAGATGTTCTCACCAGAGTCCATAAAAGCTTTGTGATTTCATTATAAGTAGTCAGTCGTGATGCGCGAAGTGATATCATAGAATCTCGTATTAAGTGACTTAAAACTTTTTTATGTATGATGAAATAGCTTTGCCCGCGGTTTCGCTCGCGGCTTAATTTACAATTTGACAATCAATTCGGGTTGTACTCTGCTTGTAGGTAATAATATAATTCAATCATGATTTGAAAGTTGAAAGTTCTCTGACAACTTTTTAGATTTATGTATCCTGCTTATGAGTATGAAGTTCCATTTAAATCGGTTCAGTCATTTCGAAAAAAAAAGAACTTGAAAGTTTGTATGAAATGCCGTAAGTCGTTAACGCTCTTAACATGCACGCCGACACTGATCTACAGCTAAAAAAACAAAAAAAAAAAAAAACAAAAAACTTTCAAAAAAGGATTTCACGAACTACCCTAGGCGCTGTCGTGTTATCAGGGTGGACTATTTGTATTTTTACGACGTCCCCTTATTTAAATTAAAGGGAAATTGTGAAATAACATTTTATCATTTTTCCATCTGACACCCTGTCAACTTATCATGTCGCTGTCGTGTCGTATCGGTTATGTCCTACTCGCCAACGGCAGCATTCGCTGCTGACGTAAACACACGTCACTACTCCCGTCCATACACATCACTAACAGCTCTGGCGATGACAGGATTGAAGTTTTTTTTAATAGTTTTACAGAGGTATATCCTAGGTAGGGAAAATTGTTTCTGTGCTTTTTTTTTTTGCGTTTTTTTGTTTTTGTGCTTTATCCTTTGGGAATTTCTCAGTAACATCCACGGAGATTGGATTTGTGCACAGTTGATGGCAATAAGCTCGTCCCCTATCATGGAATTTAAACATAAGTGGCGAAATGTGGGTGTACTATATGGGGTGACTGTTCAAGTTACTGACCTGAATTAGTTAGTGACCGATATTTAACACGTGATTGTACTCATTAAAACAAACAACTTTCCCAAACAAACATTTTTTTATACTCATTCACTTTAATCCCAATAACACAACATCCGCATGAAAATCGCACGCACGCGCCTTTGACCTATCAGCTGTTAGCCGCGTGACGTTCTGTCTCACTACTATCGTACCGTGCAACAGTGGGTAGGCAGAGCACCCGCGCGGCTCGCGATTTCATACGGCTGAAATGTTTCTTTGGGAAAATTGTTTGTTATCATGAGTACAATCACGTGTTTAAGTATCGGTCATTAATTACCAGTCACCCTATATGTGGGTAATGGGTATACCTCTGCCTAACAGTACGGGGATTACATGATGTTATGTACTATATTTTTAAGCACACGCTTTTTTCTGATGAATGTAGACAGAAACCACATAACGCCACCTGCTACGATCCTCACATACTCCTTTCTACTCATCCACGTTCATACATCTGGCCAAACATGCACAACGGGTTGCGAGCATTAAGCGCAGCCCACACCGACAGCTAGCGAGCGAGCCGGGCGAGCATCGTTTCTCCGCTTTTCATACTTCGGTTCGGCACTTTCGATAGTTCGCGGTATGAAAATAGGTGAGACGGTGCTCGCCCGGCTCGCTCGCTCTCTCGCTAGCTGGCGGCGTGGCCTGCGCTTTACCTACCTGATCTCTCTTTCCATCTATTCTGAAGTAGTTTTAAGCGTAACAAATAAAATGGCGGTTGGAGTTGTTCGAAGTATTCTTTTTTCAAAAGTTCAACCCGTGTCATCGTTCGTACAAGTTTCCCGTAGTCACTTATAAAGCAGAAATGAAATAAAAGAGAAGGTCCTTTCTATGCAAAAATATAATCTTCAAAGCCTTTAAAAGGCTGAGAGAAAAATGAGCAACCAACAGAAACTATTCGTTTCATTTACGAGATCCCACGATCACCATTGCTCTGTGTCGGCCCAATCTTTAACGTGCATGTGAAATAGGAATGAGACGCGGTTACATCGCAAGCTGTTTATTTTTTTTTATACCTTGTTGTCACACTCCTGGGCAAAAGCCTCCCCCCCATTCCTTCCACTTCTCTCGACGATGTGCTTCTTCTTATGCAAGAAGTGTTGTCATTCAATATTCAAAAGTACTAGTTTAATTTTCTTATGAGCAGTGGACAATGTTAGTGGAAGTCTTTGACCGTTTACTTCCCCATTGTCAAGGTTTTGTAACAATATTCTGATTTACAATACAATACAATACAATAGTAATTTACTTTCTCTCAAAAAGGTGTAATTTTGGTAATGGTGTTTAGGTTACAGGCAGATTCAAACCTTTGTGAGAGCTGGAGTCTATACTGGCTTCGAGACCTGTATGACAGATCTCCAGGCTCACACCCTTAAAAGAGATTTAAAAGAGTCTCCATGGAGTTTCTTGCCCGTTCTTCTCCATAGAGATTTACGCTTTGTAATGGGCAACTACAGTACTTTCACAGTTTGTATGCCTTGTGACTGAGACTGTAGCTACACTTCATTGTTGTCTTTGTTTCGACAGTTCAAAAATGCCTGTAACTGGCCTACTTGAAATAAATGGTTTGATTTTGTTTTTTTTTTGTCTAAAATGAAGAATAAGAGTATCGGTATAAAGGCGTTCCGAATAAATGCACTTGTACTGCAATATTGCACCAGTAATGATAGCCCTAGTGGTGTGACAGTCGGACTGCCAAGTCATAGGTCTCGAGTTCGAACGCAAGACATGATTCATCTGACTCTCGAGACCTCTGATTTTTTGGATTCACGTGCGTATTGTATAATTATCACTTGCTTGGTTGAAGGAAAACATCGTGAGGAAACCAAACAAGAATGCCTGAGAGATATTTCTCGACGGCATGTAAAGCCAAGTCAGAGGTCCATGGGCGCCATAAAAACTCCAACACCAGATTAGGCACTAACCACACGAAAAAGACAGACTGCAATATTTCACGCAGCTTATCAGTAATATAGCAGTTTCGTGTGACTGTTATGCTATAGGCTCATTTTGCAATAAATTGAACCGATTTAGTTTTCTTATTACGCTGTTTAAACTCCCTCCTCTATAAAAAATAATTCACGTAAAATACACATAATTTCATAAACCCTTATTTTTTCTTGTCCGCTATCAATAGGACCACGCCCCAACGGTACCTTGTTGACACCTGGAATTAATCGCATACAATATTCATACACCTACCAGTTGCCCCGGCAACGTATAAAAAAGGCACTCAGTAGTTGACAGGAGTATTGCTCTGGAGGCTCCTTGCTGAAGCTTAGGCTTTTATATACTGTTGACAGAGTTAGAAATAAGTGGGTTTAGGAAAAGGATTTCGCCATTTAGAATAACTTGTACAGGCTCAAGGGAGGACCGTTATCAATGGTCCAAAAGTTTTTCAGGGTTCCGTAGCTCAAAAGGAAGAATGAACCCTTATGAAGGATCACTTTGATGTCCGTCTGTGTGTCAACACACTGTGCCTTTTTCTCAAGAACGCGTAGAGGTATCAAATTAAAATGTATGTCAAATATCATATGGTCTAAGTGTATGTGGTATGGTTTCTTTCAGCTGTGGAAAAATCAAACTTGTAAATCAATGTGATCAAAATATACAGGGTGTAAACAGACCGTTCACGAAGCCGTCAACCAAGCACTCTGTACATCAAACTAAGTAACTTTACGCATACATTATTGCTGGCAAACGACTTTTTTTTTGGGGTGAAAAATCACATTTTATGATAGGCCTCGATGGAACGCACTCAAAGCATTGTGCTGATGGATGGATTGATTAGTACGGGGTCGTGGAGGTGTTTAAAGAAAAATATTACATTAAAAACATGTATTTAAAAAAAAAAACTTGTGAAAAAGTTAGAACTTTGACCCCAATATCTCCGTAACTAGAAGGTTTCCAGGTATGGTCTAGAACAAATAAAATATCGCAAAGATGGGGAGACCAAGTGCCTTTCGGCTTCGTTAAGGGTCTATTTACACCCTTTTTGAACGTCATATAATTTGCAATTTCACAAGAGAATCAAACCTAAAGGGTACTTGCCGTTGACCTAGAATCATGAAATTTGGCAAGAAGCAATGTTTTAGAACACATGTAAAGAAAAAAAATCTGAAAACTGTTAATATGTAGTTTAAAATCAAAATACCTACAAGTTTGTACGGGACCGGTGCGCGAGTCGAACTCGCACTTGGTCGGTTTTTTAGTAGCCTCTTGAAAAGGTCTTTCCAATAAGGATGTATGTCAACTTACAATTTATTTATAGTTTAGAAAAAAACTTATCTCAAAGGGAATATTTTTGATAAAATTCAAGTATACTTTTTTTTTTTTTATCGTGGTAAAATCATCAAATGACAGTCCCTCCCGCTCTGCCCTGGGTGGGTCCTCCCACCCCCAGACTTGTACTGACTAAAATCCACGGTGTCCTTCAATAGCCCTTTATGTTCTAGGGTCACGGTAATTCTATGAGTCCCGCGACCCCGGCAGGCTTTGGCCCTCTAGAGGGGGGCCCCGTCATTATGCTGTCACTCTTAGAGGCGCGCGTGGAACACAACGCACCGTCGACCCGGGCATGGTCCATGGTCGGACATCGAGTCGCCCATTACTCGCCGCCCGTATGCCCGCGCCTACGGTGGCCGGAGATCGTCTACCGACGTCCGGCGCCGTGGGCGTCTACCACTGCGGCTGGGGTGGAGGGAGGACGCTGTCCTCTTCCTCACGCGGCCCGCCTCCTCCTTCACGAGCATGACTGCTTCGCAGAAGGAGGCGACCGCTTCCCATTCCGTCTCGCCCCGCAGCATGGCCTCAACCAATGCCGGGCGCGAGAGGTCTCCGCCTATCGCTGCCGTGAGGACACGGCGGTGCTCTGCCCAAGCGGGGCAGTCCTGCACCGTATGCTCCACCGTGTCCTCCGGGCGGTCCTCGCAGTGGTGACACCCAGGCGTTTCCTCCTTCCCCATATGACACAGGTACCTCCCGAAACTTCCGTGTCCGGTGAGGACCTGCGTCACGCGGTAGGTCAGGACGCCGTGACGCCTATCCAGCCACTCCTCAAAGAGGGGTCTTACCGCCGCGATTGCGGCGTGCCCGAATTCAAGTATACTTTCGAGTAGTTTGAAAATTCGTCTGTATGTTTTAAAATATGTTGTTTGAAGTTGGTTTCGACGTTAATTGGTGGTTTTTAAAGGTTGTTGTGGAGTCTACACACCTATGCTGGTGGCGACTATTGGTACGCCTTCTAGACTCTTATGCAAATAATTATTAATTTGTCACGCGATGATTTCGTTAATAAGGTGTGTCAAATTAAAATAGCAGCATATTAATAAAAGTGTCACTATGGTCTGATAGAAATAATTTGTACAATTTATTGTAAACGCATTGACTTGAAAGCTTTAGTGAAAACCCTTCCAACACACTGTTTTAATACACCAATCGATAGTATCACTAAAATAAGAATCAAATTCTGGGAAGTAAATTCTGGGAAGTAATGGCATAGCGCAAACTAAAGGAAAGAGCAAATTTTTAACAAAAACCGTTTCCAACGTTATAATTATTTTTCTAACGTTACCTACCTATTGAACCCAACTGATTAACCTTTTCACCGCCAACGTACACAGAACGCGATGCCTCGCCAGCGCCAAGCTATAAATGTTTTTGCCGATTTTAAGACAAATAAGGGCTACTTTTGTGTGGAAAAGTAAAAAACAGGGTATTAGACCGTGTTATATTAAATAATAAAATGAAACGAAGCTTTTAAATGCAGTAGATACTTTTATGTTTTTTTTATAGGTAGTTAAAAATTAAGAGCTTCTAATGAAGTCGTGGGCGCTGGTGGCACGGAAATCTGGAACTTCTATTGAAGTCCGTGGGGGTGAAAAGGTTAATTTGTTTAAAAATACACTGATGCAGTTTCAGTTTTCATCAAAATCAGGCCCGAGTTCGAATGTAATCCACTACCACTTTTAAAATTCACCCAATAGCTGATCTTGAGCTGTTTTTCGACAACTATTGTTATGGCAATATGTGCAGCATGAGAGCATTCTGATCAAAAATTCACTATTCGGGAGTACAGATATCGTACATTGATCGAGTTAAATTTTCAGCCATTTCAAGATATAGCTTCTCGTTTGTAAAGCTGACGCTTTTAACATTCTCGGCAAGGATGAGGAAAAAGATTCGAACAAGATCTCCATTCTAAGATTATAAATCCGAAAGTACTCAGTCTGCCTGTCTGTCTTTCAGATTTTATATTTTCATGGCTGAAAGGACTTCGATTGCATGAATGCTAAGGGAAGGGGGATGTGTGGTGTAACGCGAATGAATAAAATAAAGAATGACTACATAAGAGGAAGTCTGAAAGTGGCGCCTGTGACTGAAAAGTTGTGTGGTGCTTGGTATGGAGATGTGATGCGGAGGAATAACGAAAATGTCGTGAGGAAAGTTTTGAGTATGAATGTAGATGGCGTATAAGAGTAGAGGAAGACCAAAGAAACGATGAATTAACTATGTGACGGATGGTATGGCTAGAAAGGAGGTGACTGCTGAGATGACGATAAATAAAGAAGTATGGAAGAAGAAGACATGCTGCGCCGACCCCAAATATATTGGGATAAGGGCAAAATAATGATGATGATAATGAAAGAACTTCGATGTTTGGCACACAGGTACAGTGTCTTCAGTTCTTCAATAGAGGATGAACTTTGAATCCTGGTAGTACATTCCCATGGTATGATTTCCAACCGCCTCGCAGTAGGCGCCGCGGTTAAAGGTTAGTTCTTCATATTTGCGGCTGATACGTACCAGGTACCCAGTTGATATAAGTTGTCGCTTAATCAAATTATAAGAAACGTATCGAAAGAGTAGCTTATTCCCATTGAGTAATCATACCTCGGAAGCCGATTAAATTGGATATATCGGAGTATCTCAATCGTTGTAATGCCTGTGGCTTAATTCAAATTAATGCAGTACATACCAATATTATATTCATTGGAATTTTGAGATGGGGCAGTAAGTCAAAATAAGGGAACGTCTCCTAACCAATGATCTCAAGAAAAACATTGATTTAATAACATTTACCATAATCTTAAGCTTGCCAAGTATTATTCATGTAAGCTGGCGCAAATAACTCGGGGCCAAGTCAACAAGTTATGATATATTGACCAAATATCTACCATTCTGTTTGCCGATATGGCTTAATTATTTTGGGTCAGCTCCCAAATTCCCAAAGGCAGTGTTTAAGCATGTAGCGCTTAATTAGATATCGATATTAGTGTTGATAGTGATATTTACTTATCGGATATTAATACATATAGACTGGGTAAATAAATGTTATATTTATTGGTGTTTGTGTCATATGTAGTTATAATACTTATATTATAACTAACACGGTTAACAAACACGGTTATATTTTTATACAGGGTGTAAGGGACAGCCCTCCGCAGACTGATAGGGTGAATTCAGTATATCATACTAAGATGACCGGTACAAGAAATTATTTCTGGAACGTTGTGGGAAGCCAATACATTTGTTTTATTTCCTCATACGCAATGTATCGTTACCGTGGCAAAACGCTGGTAGCGAACGGCAAGCGCGACGAAGAGTTCGATGAACTCTATATCTAGGCAGGAAGTGACCAGCTGATTTTACGCGTCGTTAGTTAGAGTATCTCAAAATCCATTGCTGGTTTTTTTTACGTTTAATAGGGGGCGAGCTTATTGCCATCAAATGGGCACAAATTCAGACTTTACTGTCCGTTTAGCTTAAATGCTGAATTTTGCTATGAGATTATGTTAATGATGGTCAATATACTTCCAAACATGTTATGATAGAACAGTAGCAGGTAACATTACCATTTGATAGCACGAAAACAACTTAGGTGGATAAAATAATTGTTTTCTTATTATTCAGTTCGCGTGTTTGTTCTACGTAACATTCATCTTAGCCTGTTTCAGCCTATTTTATTGGTAGATACATTTATTAAAGCAGGTACAAAAACATAAAAATTACAGTGTTGTAAGATTGTAATAATAAAAATCCTTTACCATTGGGTCTAGACAAAACAAAGTAACATTTTATTATAGCCCAAAAAAACTTTTTTTGCAAAAAAAACCGACTTCCACAATAACACTATATGTTTTTTTTCATTGAATTTTGTCAAAAACTCCCGAAAGTAAAATTGTTTTTCACTTTTTTGTTTTTTGCAAATCGTTTTTTTTTGGAAAAAAAACGTTTTTTATTTCACATTTTTTAGTTGTTGTATGTACCACACAAATTCTTGTCGGAAGCAATTTTACATTGTAGCTAGAAGTTATTAAGGGACCATCATGGCGTCAAGATCAACCAAAAAGAAAAAATACGTATTAAAGGAGCTTACTCATTAAATACTCAAGCAAAAAAATAATAAACTTTACATGGAACCACGGCTCGAGCTTCCTCTACCAAATGAAAAAATAATCTCGTAGAGCAGCCCAGTAATCACGGAGTAATCAGTGTACATACATGAAAAACAAAACAAAACGATGCTGGTGGAACCCATAACCTCCTCCTTCTTTAGAAATCGGTTAAAAATCTAACTTGATAAAAATGACAGCTGCAAAAATACATATTTATGCAGTCAGTATTTTACGCTATGTAAAGACGGGTATTAATTAGGGCCAATTACATTAAACTATAAAAAACATAAAACAAACTTGCAATCCAGTATACCTACTCACTGGATGCTTGTTTTGTCCAATCTATTATGTTGCCGTGCCCTAACCGGGTTTCATGTTGGAACTTACTTACTTATATGTAACAACTAAATGTACACATGAATGCAATAAATAGTTTTGAGTTTGAGTTTTGAGTCTTAATAATTTTATCGGCTTAGTTATGTAAGTTAAATCATGTTTTTCAAGAACTATACAGCAATAAGAATGAAGGAATTTTAAAAGATATTCCATTGATATAACGTCCGAAATACTATACAGGGTGTAAACTAACCCTTCACGAAGTCGTGAACCAAGTATTCAGTACATCAGTCTAAGTAACTATACGTAAAAATCGTTGATGCGAATAGACTTTGTTTTGGTGTAAAAAATTACGTTTTACGGTAGGACTCAATGTAATGCACTCAAAACTTTGTGCTGAGGGATGCATTGAATAGTACGGGGGTCGTGGAGCTATTTAAAGTAAACTATAACATTCAAAACTTGTATTTAAAAAAAAACTTGTGAAATTGTTGTAACTTTGACACAATATCTCCGGAACTAGAAGGTTCCCATGTATGGTCTAGAACAAATGATAGCAATGACGGGGAGAACAGGTGCCTTTCGGTTTCGTAAAGGGTACTTTTACACCCGTGGCTAAATAATAACAGCCGCTCGGGTCGATCTTTAGGTTAAGTCGTGCTTGCCTAGGTTGGTCTGAGGATGGGTCAGTGCCTCCGAAAGCACGTTAAGCCGTTGGTCCGGGTGTCATTTGTAGATCTTTGACAGTCGTTAGGTAGTCAGTGGCCAAAAAAGTCTGACAACCAGTCTTACCAAGGGGTATAGTTATTCCCAGTACTAACTGGGTTGTGGAGGTCAGATAGGCAGTCGCTCCATGTAAACTACTGGTATTCAGCTGCATCCGGTTAGACTGGAAGCCGATCCCAACATATTTGGGAAAAGGCTAGGCAGATGATGATGGTACTTATGTCAGAATTGACATAAGTATAATGTCAAAGTTGAAAGGCGTTGTGGATAAACGTAAAGCTTCGAAAGCTATTACCAATATTGTCTGGTCAACTAGCTTTCATTTAATTTTTTTTATATATAGCCTGGACTGGTTGAAAATTGGTAATTTTAATTGATGGTAAACACTTTGTGCGCAAAAAGTCCACTAGGTGGACCGATGACCTGGTAAAGGTTGCAGGGATCCGCTGGATCCGAGACGCACGGGACCGGTCAATGTGGCGACACTTGGGGGAGACCTATGTCCAGCAGTGGACGTCTTTCGGCTGAAATGATGATGATGATAGAAAACGTGAGTGACGATGGGAATCCTTATCGTTATCCCCCATAAGCTACCCCCAGATAACCTTTTGCTACCCTAATAATGAGCTTTTTATGTTTCTGCCGGCACCTATTTCATTAGACCGAAGCCTAGTTGAGCCTTCCAAATACAGTATCTATTTATTAATATTTATGCAGTGAGGAAAATATTTACTAAGATATTTTTAGACACTCGTGTTTCACTAAGGTCGAAGCCACACAGGTACTGCAATGTGCGCTAGGTTGGGATGCATGATACTTGCATGATTAGTATCGATATTTTTCATCGATCTGGATCGATCTGATTCTCCAATATTTCGCTTTGTCCTCTAGAATGCACGGATGTACACAAAATATACTTACTTACTGTTACGTCCTTATTGTTCAGTCTAGGAGTCTCGCCAAAATTCGAAGGATTCCTTTGTATTTTTTTTTAATGGCTACACTGTCCACCGTCACAGCCGCACAGGTAGCACCTAGTTTGGAAGCCACCTTTGTGTGGGACACTATATCTGTACTTTTGCACTCTCACAATGTTGATTTTTTTACAAAAGGTTTTGTTTATTATTTATTTAATCTTTTTGGGTCCTTCTTTTGTATCTTTTTAAATTGTCTGATCATGCAATTTAGGACAATGTGGCACATTGCGATCTCTTTATTCCGATATCAGTATGTTTGTATCGATCCAAAATATCGTAATATCGCACCCTTTTGTATCGATATCGAAAAGTATCGGATCGGATCGTACACCACTATCGCTAGGTGTCATGCTCCTAATGAACCAATGCACTATGGCCATGCATTGGTTAATAAAATTTTACACACTTAGGTACATTTTGGTGCCACACTTCATGATTAATTTGTCACCTAGCCCGAGCTGCGAGCTATCTACCCACCAAGTGTGACACCAAGTATAGCTCCCAGCTGTGTGTATGCGGCCTAATGCATTTTGTAAATACGATCTATCGTCACGATCAATCACCCCGCAACGACTGACAGATAGGGTTTAGAAAAATAAATGTGTGAGCGGAGGTACACCAGTCCTGTATTAGCGGATGAGGAAACTTGAAGAGAACCACGTGTTTGTTTGTTTTTTCTATTTTGTGTTTAGGTTTACATTTTTTTTAAATGTTGTTTGCACTTGTAGCATGTGCCAAATAAACTTGTATTCTTTATTTCTTTCTATAATAAAGGGTGTAAATAGACCCCTAACATACCCGAAAGGCACTTGTTCTCCCCGTCTTTGCGATCAGTTTTTTGTTCCAGACCATACCTGGGAATCTTCAAGTTACGGAGATATTGGGGGTCAAAGTTCCAACTTTTTCACAAGTTTTTTTATTTAAAATACGTGTTTTTAATGTTAGATTTTTAAACACCTCCACGACCCCCGTACTATTCAATCCATCCATCAGCACTATGTTTTGAGTGCTTTCCATCGAGTCCTACCGTAAAACGAGATTTTTCACCCCAAAAAAAAAAGTCGACCCCAGCAATAATTTTTGCGTAAAGTTACTTAGTTTGTTGTACAGAATGCTTGGTTGACGGATATGTGAAGGGTCTGTTTACACCCTGTATAACATAACATCACATCTGTGATCCCCGGAAGGTAAGGCAGAGGTACCTCATAGAACACTCATATTACACCAATTATGTTTAAGGTATGGTTAATAGAGGGCGAGCCCATTGCCACCAACCGGCAACCGGGCACAATTCAAGTCTTCGTGACTGCTTCTGAGACATTCCTAAAGGAAGAACCCTATAACACTTTGCCCGACCTAGAAATCGAACTCAGGACCTTAGCAGTAGCGCTTAACCTTATGTTTATTTTATGACAAACCATGCGCCTTATCAGATATATTAACTGCAAAACTGGCGATCTTCCATACAAACTTTCAGCCCATAATCGTGCTTTTATTACTCACATTTTAAACTAACTCTTCTGAAAGATTTCAAGATTTTAAAGCCAGAATTTAGGATATGCATTACCTGTCAGTGAATTTAATTTTTTTATAAGTAGATGTCCTGTTAAGTGTTTTGTGTGTACATAAATAAATAAATAATCAACGAGATAGCAGAGCACACTAAACGGGTGTATCAGAAAAGTGTGGTCGTGATTACGATGCTGGTTCCATACAGAAAGTTGTTCATTTTCATGGTCTGTTGACTCAGTTTGTGGTAGTCTGACTCATCATCTGCCTAGCTGTTTCCCTGCATTACTACTACTATGCTGGGGTCGGCTTCCAGTCTAACGGAAAGCAGCAGAATACCAGTATTTTACATGGAGCGACTGCCTATCTACTTCCGTTGGTAAGACTGGTTGAAACACTTTCGGCCCACTTACTACTTAACGACTGTCAAAGACCTTCAAATGACAGCCGAGACGAACGGTTTAACGTGTTTTCCGAGGCACGGAGGAAACTCAGTATGTAATGGGTGGTCACCCATCTACGGCCCAACCTAGGCAAGGGCGGCTTAACCTGAAGATCGACCCGAGCGGCTGTTTGTATTTAGCCACAGGCTCCTCTCCACCTTGTGGTAGTCTGACGGATAAAATAAAATAAAAATAGTACAAACGTGTACATAACAACTAGTGTAAATAGAAATATGACAACGACACGTTAGTTGGTTCGTGGTGGATGACAATACAGTCAAATTAGGTCAATGATAGCGACGTTGCCGTTATTATGATTAAGGGTTAGCTTAACAATACGGCAACGTCGCTCTGATTTTGTGTTGTTAGGTAAAAGCTGGAATAAAGGGTTTACAAAAGTACCCTTAACGAAGCCGAAAGGCACTTGTTCTCCCCGTCAGAACGATATTTTTTTTTGTTCTAGACCATACCTGGGAACCTTCTACTTTTTCACAAGTTTTTTTTTAAATACAATTGTTTGATGTTATAACTTTACTTTATATTTATATCTCCACGACCCCCGTACTATTCAAGCCATCCATCAGCACAATGCTTTGAGTGCTTTCCATCGAGTCCTACCGCAAAACGTGATTTTTCACCCCAAAAAAAAAAGTCGATTCCCAGCAAAATTTTCTGCGTAAAGTTACTTAGTTTGATGTACAGAATGCTTGGTTGACGGATATGTGAAGGGTCTGTTTACACCCTGTATGTCAGAGGAATTAAATAATATTACAGTATCAATAATAGTCTTGATTAAATAAAATAAAAGAAGAGATAGTTACAAATCAATTGTTTAAAAATGTTTTATCATCATCCTCCTTTATTATTAATACTCGAAACGGGAAATTAACCATGTTTACTGTTATCTGTGAGTTCCCGATATTTCGGCGCTGTTGCAAGCACCATGATCACGGATAAGCTGAAGTTATTGCGGGTGGGTGTTTAAGAGCAGACAAAACGGTCTACCCTCTTTCTTGTTCGTTTTTGACGTGACAACGTCTTATAATTCGATGGAGCCGGCTGCACGCACGAAAAAATGAGACATAAAACAATTGCTCAACGCACATTCGTTTTTTGAAAAATGCAACCATTCCATCAGTATTTTCTTATGACGTTGTCACGTTCAACTATCGTCAGTAAACCGACTTTACAGACAACCGATTTTTTGCACTCAGTACCGCTACCACTGTCACTCGCAACTCGATAACAAAACGACACATAGAAACAGTACATGGTAAATATCCCGTTTCTAGTGTTCATAATAATGTTAGTGACCATGACAGTTTAAAATCTTATATTACAGTATCAATAAATAGTCTTGATTAGAATAAAATAAACGAAGACAAAGTTACAAATCAATTGTTTAAAAATATTTAATCATCATTCTCCTGCCCCATCGGAATATTCAAATCAGGAACATGAGTGTTTTTGTTTTAAAATATCAACATTGATATATAAATGGAATTTCCAAATTGCACCTTTACAGGGGCCGGAACGGATTCATCAATCCTTTTATCTTTACTGGATAAAAAGTAAAAAAAAACCCAGCTCGTTTTGATAACCCGAATCCAATTAGGGACATTCCCGTAGGCATCAGTTTGAAGGATTCCATTCATGTTGTTTTCATTTGATAAAGTTACTTTACGCCCGTGGATAGGAAGATGCACCTTTTGTACCATGTTGTTTGTACAGTTCTATTATAATATACGTGACAAAAAGCCAATGAAACAAAAAAAGTCACCGAGTGCCGAAAGTAAAGTTATATTAATTTTTTTTTTGTTTTTTTTTTGAAAGTTGGTTTTTTTGGCAAAAAGTTTTTTATTGTAGCTTTTTTAGTTGTAGTACACTACAAAAAATTCTATTCATGAATTAATTTTATATTATAACTAGAAGTTAGTAAGGGATCGTCATGTCATCAACATAGCCCAAGAAGAAAATATACGTATTTAAAGGAAATAAAACTAATGAACCGATTTGGATGAAATTTCTATGGGACCAGTCGGAAAGTATAATATTATCCTTTAACATAGAAAAAAGATTTATCAAATCGGTTTATAAATGACGGAGTTATGAGGTAAAAAAAATTTAAATTTCATTTTTTTTTCTTTTTTTTTAGTATTTTTTGTGTACATAAATAAAAAATAATAATAAATAAATAAAAAATCCAACCAAATTGAGAACCTCCTCCTTTTTTTGAAATCGGTTAAAAATAACTTAAGATCAGCCAGCTAAGCTTAAGTGAAGCCGTAATCCCTTGGCTAAAAATGAAGAACCATCACAATGAATGGCTTGAAAATACAAAATTTTGTTTTAAGTTCCAATTTCAATTTTCCTGTTTTGTCTTTTCTAGGCACTGTGTCTACATTTCTAATCCTACTTTCCTCTCGCAGGTCAGCTGGAAGGGATTTCTCATGAAATAAGCAGTACCATTGTGCTCTTCTATCTTAATGTAATGTCTTGTTAAGTATTTTGTGTGTACATAAATAAATAAATAAAAAAAAATACAAATACAAATCTTATAAATTAAAATTTATAAGATTTGTATGAAAATAAATAAAATAATTTATCAAAAAAAATAAAATGTGATACAAAATACACACTTACGCTTCGCTCGCTGTGCTCTCAGCGTTTTGTCACAATCTAATCTAACATTAACCTTTTTTGGTTGGGGTCATCACATCATATCAGCCTGTAATCACCTCCTGTTTATTTCTAATACTTACCAAAAACATGACGTGACAACGTCTTATAATTCGATGGAGCCGGCTGCACGCACGAAAAAACATGACGTATGAAGCGTTACCTCGCTCTGAGGCGTTCCAAAAACAATTGCTCAACGAACATTCATTTTTTGAAAAATGCAACCATTCCATCAGTATTTTCTTATGACGTTGTCACGTTCAACTATCGTCAGTAAGCCGACTTTATAGACAACCGATTTTTTTTTTAAAGCTTTTTTCTACATCTTTAAATACAAAATTAACAATATCAAAATGCGGGAGTTAAACTTGTGTATTAAACCGTTTCAGAATGTGGGCGTTTCAAACAGAGTTGGTGGAAAATTTTACGCGGTGAAATGATCCGTTGTAAATGGATTCACCTTTAAAGTTTCATATTTTACAGTTATTTTAAAAGGTTAATTTTAACAAGATAATTTGAAGTTTTAAAAGGTCTAAGTTACACTATTTCATTTATCACAGCAGTATTAGCCTAGTGGTGTGACCGTCCCACTGCCAAGACATAGGTCTCAAGCAGAGGCGGCGCAAGGCGTAGGCGACGTGGGCCACCGCCTACGGCCTCGCGGTACGAGGGCCTCGCGCCTCAAAAACCCAATGACAAAATTGGGACCGGACGGGAAATCTCCAAACTGTACATGGCTAAATTTGGCCAATATATATTTTTTGTTGATGCGCACTGTTTTATTTTTTTTTATTTTTCTAACATAGCGACATCCTTCGTTCTTGTACTGACAGAAAGCCATTGTAGTTTCTGATATTTTAAGCTAGATGGCGTTGTTTCGTATAGGATTACTAAAAATGTTTTCTGCGATGCCGCGATGGGATTTCAAGTGAATTATTTGCAGTTTATTTTTTCTGTGGTTGAAGTGAAAGCTGTTGGAGTTTTGTTTCGAAAGTAATATTATGTACCATTTTGTTCCTGAAATTATGGCCTTTCGAATAATACATGTGAATTCCGAGTCGATGCCGATTCCGGGCCTCGCTAAATGTACTTTGCCCACATAAAATTGTGGTCTTGCCCCGCCACTGGTCTCAAGTTCGAACTCAAGACCTTTGAGTTTTCAGATTCACGTGCGTATTGCATCACTTGCTTAGGTGAAGGAAAACATAGTGAGGAAGCCAGCATGTCTGAGAGATATTTCTCGATGGAATGTAAAACTTCTGGCTGTTTGATATACAACATTATTTTTAGCATATGCGAAACCTGAATATAATTTGTTCAGAAAAAGTAACTGAATCGATTCCAATCATTTTTAAACCATGTTATATTTTGTCCCAAAAATATTTTAAAAAAGTTACAAGTTGGACGCCGAGCGACATTAAGTACCTATCGCAATAATTTAGGTACCTACTGCCAAATTATTATTATCAATGAGATCAAGACGACGCTGTAAGAGCGCGCGCAGCTGTGCCGCGTGGTGACCACGTTTTTGTGCGGACAACCAGGAAACAGAACAAGCTAATAACTTTGTGATTTTTCATGATACACATTTTGAAATTTTGTGCATAGATTCTTTACATAAAAGTGCTAAACACGTGTTTCAGGTTTCGCATAATATACTAAAACTAATGTTGTATATCTTATAAGTGGAACATTATGGGGAAATCCGAATCCATAAGAGATAACTGGAAAGTTTCTTAGGTAACATTAGCTAATTTATAAATGAAAACAATTTAGCCAGACTACATTTTTTGGTCAAGTTTGATTTGTTCATAAAAAAGTAATGCCCTTCGAAACTACCCGCTCTTGAAAATGCTTTTTATGTAAAAAAAAATCAAACTTTTTACGATCTTTTTCCTTTTCAATCTTGCAAAAAAAAATCGTTTTGGATAAAGACGTTTTTGATATTGTAGTAATTTCCATCGCCAAATAAAACTTCCTACACTTGCAAGAAGCACTTTACACATCTCACTCTCTCTCAGTTCCCCTAATTACATTCAGCTATGCTTATTATACATTCACACACTGCTCTTCAGCAAAGCGACGACCAAAACTGACAAGGTTAAGTGGTTCTGAGCACTATCGTTCAAGTACTCGCTTGCGTGGAACCGACAACCAATATTTTATGTAAAAGCCACCGGGAGTAGAACATTGAATGACGTGTATATTTGTGATGGAAGAGGGTATTTTAATTGCTTTATTTAGGACTAAGTAGTTGCTGCTAATCTTATTTCTAAAAATTGATTTCAAGAGATTAAAGTCAAAGTCAGAGTAAAACAAACATTAAGTTTGTTTACTTAATGTTTGTTTTACTCTGACTTTGAATTTTTTCTCTCTTTTTTTTTTATTTTTTTAATAATAAATAATAAAATCTTTATTGACAAGTGATTGCTCAAACAACAGTGTATCCCTGGCTTGGCCCTGGCTGATCGTGTTGATAATATAGCCAGCTCTTGTACTAGGAACTCCTAGTACAAGAGCTCTATTATCAACACGATCGGTCTAAAAGGTTAAAATAGGACTGAGTGGGTCACATTTCCATGATGGGTCAGGACAGATTGGCCAGAATCGTCACACAGCGACCCTGAAGACGGTCATCGTTACCGAGGCAAGAAACGCTAGCGTGACGATTTGGACTCGTTCCTGACTGATTTGCCGGAGCAGACCAGTCAGACACCGGGAGAGTTGGAAAGGAATGGAATGGAATGGGAAAGACATTTTCCCAACAGTGGGACAGAATAGGTGTATTAAAAAAAAAATATAACACCAAAAGTCGTCGAAACGTCACAGTTTTGGTTGGATATACACAAAGAAAATGTATCGGTGGAGTCTGGTAGTAAAAATTTTTTTTTTTGTTGGACAGTAAAGGTTAATAAACTTTATTGTCCCACAGCTGGGAAAAGGTCTCCCCATAACCATTCACTTTCGCTCTTTGCAGTTTTCTCCGGCCAATCCCTCATAAACACAAAGTAAATAAATAGTAGGTACCTAAAAAAATATTTTCTGCCAGCATTCCGTTGCTCCGCTCAGAAAATCATTAGGCGGTCGAATGGTATCGTAAGTAGTAAATTTTCAAATTGAGACTTTCTGCGGTCGATTTGCGCGGTGCTAGTAGGTTGAGCAAAATGTTTGACAAAAACATTTAATTTTCCGCAATTGTTGCTCAACTTTTTTCCAATAAATACAGGGCTTACATACAAGCATGACTTTAGTGTATGTATTATCTTAGTCAGTGTTTAAAATCCTAACCAAACCGATTGTTGCAGGAACACTTGATCGTCGCGTTCATACATACCAAATGTAAAAATAATCACGTAAATCGGCTCAGTAGTCACGGAGGAATCGGTGAGCATACGTGAAAAAAAAATGCTGGTAGAAAACATAACCTTCTCCCCTTTTAGAAGTCGGTTAAAAATGATCCCGTACTCTCTGTACAAGCGCACAGGTAAAAAACAGGCGCATCAAAATTGTACGTCACGGCATCATTTACTCCTTTCTCTTTCATATGAAAGAGAACGGAGACGGATGGACTGATATCAGTCTTCACACAAGCCATCCATCTTTTCTTTGGCCTTCCTCTCCCTATCCATCCATCAATATTCATGTCCATCACTCTTTTAGTCATATGCTTTTAGTCCCTCCTCATTACATGTCCATACCAAGACAAACGACATCCTTTCAATTTTTCTGTATTAGACGCCACTTTCAAACTTCCTCTAATAAATGGTGTAAATAGTCCCTTAACATATCCGAAAGGCACTTGTTCTCCCTGTCTTTGCTATCATTTTTTTGTTCTAGACTATACCTGGGAACCTTCTAGTTACGAAGATATTGGGGGTCAAAGTTCCAACTTTTTCACAAGTTTTTTTTAAATACAATCATGTTTTTAATGTAAGATTTTTACTTTACACACCTCCACGATCCCCGTACTATTCAATCCATTCATCAGCACAATGCTTTGAGTGCTTTCCATCGAGTCCTACCGTAAAACGTGATTTTTCACCCCAAAAAAAAAATTCGATTACCAGCAATAATTTTTGCTTAAAATTACTTAGTTTGATGTACAGAATGCTTGGTTGACGGCTATGTGAAGGGTCTGTTTACACCCTGTATACTCATTCCTTACTTTATCCATTCTTGTCACATCACACATCCATCCCATCTCCGCTACATGCAATGAACATGAAATCTAAAGTTTATACTGCATGTGATTACCATGTTAATAGCTCAGTTTACTTCAAATGATTGTCTTGGGAGCTGTCTCTAACTTGGCAATCTGCTGCTGTCATAAGTTCGAGACGTCTGCTCGGAAAGTAGGTTAGGAAGTTTGCGCAAATGTTGGAACCATCTGATAAAATGAGGCTGTTTTGTGGCGTTTGTTGTTTGGTGTTACATTGTTATATTGGCATTGTTATTTTGTGAATTACTGTTTATCATTACCCATCACTCTTCAGTCCTTATCCCGAGTATTTGACGTCGGAGCAGCGTCTCTGCCTCCACACTTCTCCAATAGTCGTCATCTTCTGGCTAACCAAATCTTCTTTCGCACAGTCCATCCATTGTTTTGTTGGTCTTCCCCTATGTTCTATTTTAAGGTTTCGGTTTCCGCACTTAGTCCTTAAAGTGGACCATTGTACGTGAGCCATGGCGTTTGTTATTCCAACCAGTTCACCTCCCTTCAGAAGCAGATCAATCTTCCAAGTCTTATCAGGACGTCCTCAAGGGATTTTGGTGTTCCAAGAGTTACCTTGCGGATCTGGGTGATACCGATGCACTCGAGGAGTACATGCGCTACCGTTTCCTCTGCCTCCATGCTCGCTTCACAGTAGACTGATACTTAGGGTGCGAAACTGGTCTTCCCCTATTATTACTTATTATTCTTGATCGGTGAAAGCACCCTAAAACGTCTCCACTGCAACGTTGCTACCGACCTTTGCCTGTAACAAAATACACGGAGGATGCAAGACGGCAGACGGCCCAGGATTGCCGAAACGCTGGCGTGACAATCTGGACTCGTTCTTACAAGAACGGGTCCAGATTGTTGGGTTTGGGTTGGTCGGAGAAAGCGAAATATAGAAAAGACCATTGCTCAGCAGTGGAACAACATAGGTTAATCAAAAAGTATGTATATTTATAGGTACAAACAAATGAATTTGAAGTGTCTGTTTATAATTTCAATTAAACAGTTTTTTAAAGCACGCATTTAACAAAAAAAAAAAATTTTTATTTTTTCTGTCTGTCTAAGGCTCCGTGCAAAAAAAAAACCCCTTGAAATTGTTAATCCGATTCGAATAGGGAGTCATATTTTTCTAATTTCACGTGGACGAAGGTCACGGTCATTTAATGAAAATGTTGAATGAAAACCTTCAATTTTGTTGCTTAAAATTAAAGTAATTCCTCCCACAACAAAATCACATGAACTGCAAATTTTTAAATGCCACCTAATAAAGTTATACCGAAGGTGCTCCACGAAGCACGGACGAACGAGCGGTTTTTTAATTAGTTGAAAAAGCTCGAGCTTATGTAAAATGTATTTCTTACTTCCCTTGGTTAAAACAACATGCTGTATACACCGGTAATTTTAGCACCTGATAAAATTTTGTTTTTTTTTTTCATGATCGCGGTTTTAGGTAAACTTAAATATTGTTGTATCTAAAATTTGCGGTTTAAAATTGAGTATTTTTGGAGAGTAACTGAACAAATTCGAAACAGAGTTTTAGATGGAAATGGCAAACAAATTATGCCACTGTCGCTTTCCCTGTGACAAAAATAACTTTATTTATACTGGGACAGCCAACTGTCCGAATCGTTTTAAAGTAAATATTCTTATTCGAAAACTCGAACTTTGCGCAAACTTTATACTCTTCTGAGATAAATATTAGAAAGTTGCCAGCGAAATATTCAATTTTTATTCATCGTAGCATTTATCCGTTTGTAGATATAGATAAGTATCTATCCTCATTCTCATGCTGCCTTGAAAGTCATTCTCAAAAATCTAGTCCGTATGTTGCCAATTCCCAAAACCCGATACACTTATAACTTTCTTATATTCCTTGTGACTTGCATCACAATGCAAGGGAGAAGGAGGGATTCGGATGTACAGACGTCAGCACATCAAGCTATCCGAAACTGTCAAATTACCTTGAACCTAATGCTGTAGCCACAGAGTTGAAAATCTATTAAAGAAAGATAGCTTGTAGTAGCTTGATCTGCTGGCGTCTGTACTTATCCCGCGTGAAAGAGCTCTCTCTATTCACACTAGATTTCCATGAAGACGGGGAAATATGCAAGGAGAATTTTATAATATTTTTGTGTTATTGTCCATAAAGAGTTTATTGTTTACACGGCTTCGCTCGCATTATGGTCGTAGATTATCCCACGGAAACGTTTTAAATATAAGGTCTAACTATTCTTACACGAAATATGTTCAGAGAATCATCTAACGGCTATAACAAAGTCAATTCAAGTGATTTTTTTTTAATCTGAGAATCTTTATAAAAAAAATAATTATTTAAAATTACTTGACCCACAAAATAAATACCGGCTAGTTATTTTTGAACATCCATTACGCTAGTTTACTACGTCGTATTTATCTACTGTCATTGTTAGAATATGGGAGTAAAGGTTTTAGGCAAAAAGTCTCAAAAATTTTTAGAATTATAATAATTACTTACGTAAAAACAAAAACACTCAGATATTTTTTTTTCGTTGCTATGGCTACCTAACGACTTATAGAAGTTACTCTTAAAATATTTTGTGTACGAAAAGACAGAGAGAACCTTATATAGCTTATGACACTCGGGTATAATTTGGCTTTCCATTATTGAAAGATTTTCGGAATCGGATCAGGAGTTCCGAACATTACTCCCTACGTACAAACTGACAAACAACGTCTTGTTTATAATATTAGTATAGTAGTGTAGATTAAAATTTCCCTTACAACTGCATGGTATCATTATAAATGTAGGTTTGTGTACCTACTGACACAGTGTGGTTACTGACAACTTCAGCTACCTGGCTGGTCCCCGTGGGGTTGACAGACCACCACCCTCGAAAGAAGTTAATAATCTACAATAAATACCTGTAGCTTGAAAAGTTCGTCTGCTCGACATCGTAATTAACGCAATGACAATTATTTTTGACTTGTCAAAATGCATTCTCATGCATGTGAGGGTGTAACGCAAGTACCCATTAGGTGTCCTATGATGTATGACATTTTGTTATGCAATATCAAAATTGCTGTCTCATACCAAAAGGTTTTGATTGCGATTTGCGGTTAAACTCTTATTATAGCCTCGGATACTAAAATCTTGGCATAAACAGGTAAACTTTGGTAAAACCCAGGACGGTGTCAACGTCATATTAACTGGTTAATCAATTTATTCGAACTTTGGAATGTTTTCAAGATATTTCTTTTTTTTTATTTTTTTTTCTTGCATTTTGTTTTGTTGTTAATTTAACCTGACTACGGCGAAGCAAAAAGGAGGGTTAAGATTTTGACCGGTATGTATGTATGTTCATCTGTTCCATTATAACTTCTGAACTATTTATCATAATTTGACAAATGAGGTATCGTTGAAAGCGTCTTGATTGTCCGCTGGTTGTAGGCTAAGTAATTAATGATGGCGTGTTGGATATCAAATGAAAGCCATGCCAAAAAAAAAAAAAAAATTACAGCAGTAAGGAATCATAAACTTTTAGGGCTAAGTGGCATACCTAAAGTGCTACACGAATCTTTTGGTGTTCGAACGATGTCGGCGCCTCACATATGCGTGGATAACCGCGGGGAGGGCGCGGGGCTCGGGGTACCGAACCCGGCTGCGCGAGCGCCGCTGCGCGCCTTACCACACACTGAGCTCACAGATGTCGGCCACCCCGGGCATTTCATTGTACGGTCTTCACACTTTGCACTATGTTAATTGTGGTATTACACCTATAAACAACATACAGTCCACTAGTTTCATTATAAAGTCCCAACCGAGTCTATTCAAACGAGGTTGTCAGACATTCGCTCAATTACTTTTTGTGTTGTGAAATGTTAAAAAATAAAAATGGCGCAGTTAATTCCTATTTTGGTCACGCACAGAATCGTCCTAGTCCACCACACTGTACTAACTTCCAAAAATAATTCACTTACAGATTCTGTCTACGCTAACTTCTCTTTTTTATTAATTTTGCTCCCGTCTTTCGTTTCATGGACAAGCTTTCATTTGCAGACTGTACTCAACTGTCACTTTGACAGTAATTGACAGTTACGGCCCAACCAAGCGTTTTCTTAAATGAAATCTCCTTTATGTAATCAAACCTCCATAGTGACGTCATTGTGAAACATTTATACATTGTACTAACTGGCTTGTGGCCTCTGGGAGGAGCTCGTGGCTAAATAATAACAGCCGCTCGGGTGTATCTTTAGGTTAAGCCGTGCTTGCCTAGGTTGATCTGTGGATGGGTGACCGCCCAGTACATACCGAGTTTCCTCCGTGCCTCGGAAAGCACGTTAAGCTGTTGGTCTCGGTTGTCATTTGTAGATCTTTGACAGTCGTTAGGTAGTCAGTGGCCCAAAAAGTCTGACAACCAGTCTTACCAAGGGGTATCGTATTACCCAGTGCTAAATGGGTTGTGGAGGTCAGATAGACAGTCACACCATGTAAAATACTGGTATTCAGCTGCATCCGGTTAGACTGGAAGCCGACCTCAATATAGTTGGGAAAAGGCTAGGCAGATGATGACTAACTGGCATGTGAAGGTCAGATATGCAGTCGCTCCATGGTATTCTAGGTTAGACTGGAAGCCGACCCCAACATAGTTGGGAAAAGGCTAGGCAGATGATGACTAACTGGCATGTGAAGGTCAGATATGCAGTCGCTCCATGGTATTCTAGGTTAGACTGGAAGCCGACCCCAACATAGTTGGGAAAAGGCTAGGCAGATGATGACTAACTGGCATGTGAAGGTCAGATATGCAGTCGCTCCATGGTATTCTAGGTTAGACTGGAAGCAGACCCCAACATAGTTGGGAAAAGGCTAGGCAGATGATGACTAACTGGCATGTGAAGGTCAGATATGCAGTCGCTCCATGGTATTCTAGGTTAGACTGGAAGCCGACCCCAACATAGTTGGGAAAAGGCTAGGCAGATGATGACTAACTGGCATGTGAAGGTCAGATATGCAGTCGCTCCATGGTATTCTAGGTTAGACTGGAAGCAGACCCCAACATAGTTGGGAAAAGGCTAGGCAGATGATGACTAACTGGCATGTGAAGGTCAGATATGCAGTCGCTCCATGGTATTCTAGGTTAGACTGGAAGCCGACCCCAACATAGTTGGGAAAAGGCAAGGCAGATAATGATGTATATGTATGAAGCACGCCTGTCGCTATTCAGAAAACAAAAAGTTTTTTTTATTGTGATCTTGGCTCACTTTGGTGTGTGAGGCCAACAGGAAAAATCAAAACCATCATTTCGTTGGCCGGTCTTCTAGTAATCCTACCTACTTGGATTTATGCCCGGCTAGTACTATTTGTAAGGTTACTGGTAATCACTAGCACAACACTGTACTGTCACTACTCGGTCCCATGCTATGTTTTTGAGTAATATTTTATTACTCAAAAATACGGTGGTGCCAACGGAAACAATTTTTAATTATTTTAATTAATTCCCGCTGGCCCCACCAGTGGGGCTACGGGCGGTGGGGCCAACGGGAATACACCCTCACCATAATTCATGTTTTAACTCCTACCTTCCACGTAAGCGTGCTAACGACCTATCTGAAGACGTAATTACGCGTTGTAAATTTTACGCGAACCGTAAATGAATGGTACAGGGTTGTCTAGTCAAAAATCAAGTGGAAATATTACGGAGTTTTGCTTGTTACTTTGGGTTGAGCTGAACGTTGATTTTAATGGAAGTTTCCAAATAATTTCAAACCGATACTTAGTCAATGTATTTTTTTTTAATAAAAAAAAAAAAAAAAAAAAAAAAAAACATTTTATTCAGATAACATGATCCATACAGTGAAATTAAAAAAATAAAATATTAATATAAATATAATAATATATATATGTATATATTTTTTTTATTTTTTTTTATTTATATAATAATATATTTTTTTTTTTATTTATTATTATTATGATTTTTTTTTTTTTTTTTTTATTCATATCTTTTTTAGCTTAGGCACAGATGATAACGAGGAACTCGAACATTAACACACGGTAACGTACTACCAAGATAATAATAAAATACCCTATGTTCTAACTCAGTTCACCAGTCGTATACAAAACAGAAAAAGGCGTGACACCCAAATAAATTCCTTTATAATAAAACTAGTTAGGACCAGAATCGATTTTTCTCAATTTATTAGGGTGGTTGACACACCAGTAACACATCGTTTTTTTTTTGTGAAAATACAGTGACCGTTTCTGTTACTCGTTTAAAAGTTGTATTTAAAAAAAATCTTTACACTGACGCACTAACGAGTTCCCCGAACTCAGTACATTAATCGGAACCAAACCAAAACATTTCTTTACATAGAAATTGAACATCAATATTTAAATATAACTTGCTATTTCCTACAAAACTGCAATACCTACAAGGTGAAAATGTATGGAACAGCTGATTTTTTTAAATAACCGTAAAAAAATTCAATGTGGGAGATTCAGAATGATGTACTGGTGGTCTAAAAAGGTCACTTTAGTAGCATCATAATAGGATACTTAATAATAATTATGAATTACGTTACAATTAGTGAAATGGCCACAAAGTGACAATCCATAATATTAACTGCGTTTGTGACTATAATTTAAATAATTGCAACGTAATTCATATTATTATCTTATTATGATTCTGCTAAAGCTGACTTTTTAACCCCCGTGATCACGTGGACATCGTTTGTGTATATGCATATAATATGATAACGATGTCTAAATGCATGCATTATGCATGTTTTTCATACTTGTCTAAAACAGTCAACAGCTTATTTTATACGCACCGGTTACCCCTTCGACCCATCATATTCCTTAAACGAGTTCGTACCTTCAAACCAAGGAGTATTTTAGTGATCCCCTGGTTGCCCTTGTCCCATATTACTTGGGTTCCGTGGAATACGTTTTTTAGGGTTTCCGATGACAAATAGCAAAAAACGGAACCCTTATAGATTCGACCTGTTCGTCTATCTGTCCATCCGTATTATTATTTATTTATTTATTTAAACTTCATGTACAATAGTGGTACATAGGCGGACTTAATGCCACAAGGCATTCTCTACCAGTCAACCTATGCCTACTACCTACGTATGTCACAGCCATTTTACTCCGAGACTATTGGTTCCATACAGTTGAAATTTTAAGAGTAGGTGGCTTTTGTGAACCGTTACACAAATCATCATCATCATTCTCTTGCTCTTCCCCCATTTATTTGGGGTCGGCGCAGCATGTCTTCTTCTTCCATACTTCTCTATTACTCCTCATTTCATCAGACTCCTCCTACACAAATATGAGGTGAAATTAAAAAAATAATAAAAACAGGGGTGGCCCACCATTCATGTAGATAAGTAAAAAATGTGTGGGGCGTCTATCGAAAGGTCTTTTTTCATTATATTACGGCAGGTTTTTCTTCCATTCTCCCCATTCAGCTATCACGTTATCATTTACTCCTTTTTCTGTCATATTATTTCATACAATCCATGTTTTATTTGGCCTACCTCTACCTTCAAAATCAAATTTTCTTTTGGTAACCCTAAAAGCTTCGCATTAAAATATTCGTTAGGATTTAATTATTCTGTAATTCGAGTTTCTGATTGCTGTTACCATCTTGTTTCGCTTATTTTGGGATCAATCTTCTTAAGTGTTAATTCATTTTTGGTTAGACAAAAAATAATCACTTAGGTGCTAAGGAATCTTCTAATAAATAAAAATAACTCAATTTTTTCTTGCTCTAATGTTTATACCTAACAATATCACGCCATTTTTAGATTAAGAATATCATGTTTAGAGCCAATTCAAACCTAAGCGGTATTCGCTACCGTCTGCGGTAGAGAAATCCGAGTGGGTATGCGGTAATATTACTATTCACACCAAAGCGGATTTCGCTACCGACTGTATGCACTTCTACCCACAGCGGCAGTGAATACCGCTCAGGTCGCTCTAGCCGCGGAACTTGATACTAAATACCTGAGCGAAACCCGCGCAGTGTATACCTCTACCCACAGCGGCAGCGAATACCGCTTAGGTTTGAATAGGCCTTTATTTACTATCAGCCGTGAAGCTATCTTTCTGTAATTCACGAAGGGCTAGACAGAGGTTTACCCACATTTCGCCAGTTATATCTAAGCCCCATGTAATAAGAGGTGCGTCAATTGCCAGCAACTGGGCACAAATCCAGACTCCGTGGCTGCTACTGAGAAATTCCTGACTGAAAAACCCATTAACACTTTTCCCGACCCGGGAATCGAACCCAGGGCCTTATGATCAGCAGTAGTGCTTCCGACCATTAGACCAGCTAGGCTATTAATTCAATGTTGGTATGTTAAGTTAGTCTAATGGTGGTGTTGTTGGTTTTATCTACCCGAGTAGTTTTATAATCGAGATGGATTTATTTTTATCTCATACATTACAAAGTTAGTTGTTTGCGTGACTACGTTACAAAGTTGAACTTTGTTATTTGCCATCTCGTTGTTATTAGCAGATTACGCTCATTTTGATTTAACATTTTAATCATCAAAAACTGTATTTTTATTTACCAATTGTCGCCTGCATTGTTCCTTGACATTGCTCGTTGTTCTGTGTGAAGGATGATATGGCTAGAAAGGAGGTGACTGCTGAGATGACGAGTAATAGAGAATGATGGAAGAAAAAGACATGCTGCGCTGACCCCAAATAAATTGGGACTTTTAAGTACGGAAAAGGACCAGAACATAATTATATATTGAATTTTTTACTTAATTAGTATGTACTTAACGCTTGTGCGTCGTCCTCATGAAGCGAACTCAAATAATTAGCTTTAATCTTTGGGATAATATTTACTAACATTAATTACAAGTAATTTACTAACACAGTGGATCTTATGTTGTCCGAAATAAAGAATTTATTATTATTATTAAGTAAAAACTTGTGCATAATTTGTAATTTTATGGGTGCCAAGCTAATGCCTGAAATAAATGTTTATTACTATTTTTATTTTCAAAGGTGGGTTTTTTTTTTTTTCGGATGGGAAATCATCAAATGACCCCCCCCCCCACACTGGGCGGAGCGGAAGGGAGTGTCAGACTTGTACTGACTAAAACCCATCCATGTTCCTTCTTTGCCCTTTGTGTTCCAGGGCCACGGTATCTCTTTCGAACAGTCCCGCAGCCCTGGCAGGCATCGGCCCTCAGTTGCGTTGTTGAAATCCGCACTTAGTAATAGGGTCTGCCGACACTCTTTAGGTTAAAAAAGCATAAGGAATATTTCAGTGACTAAGGAAACGACCAATATGTCATAATTGCGACTTGACGTAGAAGATTTACGTCTCATAAGTCTGGCTCAGGTAATCCTCTTCCCAGTCGTATCCTACGTCTTTGGCATAAATGGAAATTGATTTTTTTTTATTTCTCATTTTTTTATGTGATATAAAGATTTTTGGTTTCATTTAAGACTAGCGATCCGTTCCCTGTGGATACAATCTTCTGACGTGAAGCCGTTTCAAAACACCAAGATTTCTTTATTATAAAGTTAGTGACCATGAATGATAGTTTAAAATCTTATACCAAGATTTCTGTTCTTTAGATAAGATAAAATATTAATGTATTATTGACGTGACAACGTCTTATAATTCGATGGAGCCGGCTGCACGCACGAAAAAACATGACGTATGAAGCGTTACCTCGCTCTGAGGCGTTCCATAAAACAATTGCTCAACGCACATTCATTTTTTGAATAATGCAACCATTCCATCAGTATTTTCTTATGACGTTGTCACGTTCAATTATCGTCAGTAAAGCCGCAATTATATTTAGCCCACGCCGCGTGTCGCAACGCGTGGGTAAGCTATCGGTTACATACATTTAGTATTGGATTGATTACATTAGTCCCGTCCCGCGTGTCGCAGAGCCTGCTGACGCCACGCAGACCGAGCGATTTCGATCGGCGTGGGGTCGGTGGTGGGGGTTGTGACGCGTCAGCTCAGTCGGGTCTAGTGTAATAACGCGTGGGCACGCGCAGACAGCCGAGTGGCGACGTAGAACGTGGACGTGAAAAATGTCAGACGAATTAATAGAAGTCGTGAGAAAATATGACATTTTGTATAATCAAAAACACAAAGATTATAAAGACCAATTAAAAAGAAATTCGGCGTGGGAGGAAATATCTTTAAAAATAAAACTATTAATATTCCTAATAAATATTCCTTTTTGAGTAGGCTTAACATGAGCAGGAATGCTAGATTTTCTTCAAAATCCGTATCCGAGTCTGAAGAAAACATTGCAGACGTTTACTCCAAAGGCCACCACTGTACTGACTGAGACGATTTTTCGTGAGGCCGCGTGGCGACACGACACGCAAATGTAATAACCCGCCGTTGCGTCAGGCAGCGTGGCGACACGCGGCGTGGGCTAAATATAATTGCGGCTTAAACCGACTTTACAGACAACCGATTTTTTTATCAGAGGACGTCTGGACGTGGCGCCGTTGACTGAAAAGTTGTGTGGTAATCGGTTGTCATGGTAATTTGTTGTTGTCATGTGACGCGGAGGAATGAGGAAAATGTCGTAAGGAAAGTTTTGAGTTTAAATATAAAAAAAAAAAAAAATAAAAAAAAAAAAATCATTTATTGGTAAAACAAGTTTAGATGTAAACAATTTTTGTGATTGGACCCTCCTTTTAGGCAATAAGTGCCTGTATTAGGACAGTCCGCTCTTTCATAGCAGGACGTGTCACAGAAATATCTAAAACATGTGAGTTCTGCACTAAAACTACTTATTATAAGACTAACTAAATTAAATCAAATGTGTGTGTATGTATGAGTGGGTGTAAGTGTGAGGGTGAGTATATGTGTGTGGAAGTGAAGCCTGTAGGTGAGACTGAGAGTACATGAGTGTGAGGGTGTGTGTGTGTCAAGGTTTCAAAAGGGTTTCAATATCATTGTAGGTAAGTGTTTGTATCCATTCCATTATTATTTTTTTACTATCGTAGTAGTTTTTAGGATAAATGTAGATGTATTTATTGATTTTATTATATAACGCAGCAGATCGTTTTTCAAATTGCATACTGGCAAACAGAGTCTTTGTCCTAGGGATATTTAATATCATATCTTTCCTTCTTTTTGTCAGTAAGCCAGCATCATAAGAAAGGGACTTATGTTTTTTTAATATCATTTGTGTTATATATAGTTTCCTGACTGAGAGCAAGTTACTGAGTCGATATAGGTCTTCAGTAGGATATCTTTTTTTTTTGAAGTACATGCATTTGATAAGAGCGCGTTGTGCCCTTTCCAGAGCTAGAAATTTTGTTTTGGCTGCGCCACCCCAGACAGGTATGCAATAGGAAAGTACTGATTGGACTAGCGCAACATAAATCCTCTTAAGGAAATCAGCTTTTTGATGTTCTAAACCTTCATTCTTGGGAACGACGTTTCTGAGTGTTCTAAACATCCAGCTTAATTTCCTGACTCTATTGGCAACTTGCTCAATGTGTGGGTACCATGATAGTCTCTGGTCCACGATTACACCAAGATACTTAACATGAGGTACTTTGTTGATTGTTGAGCAGCCACAACTATTGCGATTACTGCTATTGCAAGTATGAATTTTAACATTAAATTCTTGCCCTGGTTGTGTACGCTGGCAGACACTGAAACAAATGTAATTTGTTTTTGTGATGTTTAGTGTAAGCAAATTAATTGTTAACCACTTGGCGATTTTAGTCAAGCCTGTCTCCGTACTAAGTTTAGCGTTCTGCCAAGTATCACCAGTGAAGACTACAGCCGTATCATCCGCGTAAGAGAAGACTCGTGCGTTTACAGCATTTATGTTACAGAGTTCATTTACGTAGATAAGAAACAATGTGGGTCCTAATACGCTCCCTTGGGGTACGCCATATGACGTGTTTGCGTCTTCACTAGTGTACTGACCCACTCTCACCCTCTGCTTCCTGTTCTCGAGATAATCCTTGAAAAGGCTAAGAGGCACTCCGCGAACCCCGATACATTCCAGCTTTCTCACAAGGATTGGGACAGAGACGGTGTCAAAGGCTTTTTTTAGGTCTATGAATGCAGTTATACATTTTTTACCTTTGTCAAGCTGTTGGGTTATATGAGCACTTAGAGCAGTAACTGCATCTTCGGTCGAAATCCCTCGCCGAAAGCCAAACTGTGACTCAGATAGCACGTTGAAATCATTTAGGTAAGTTAATAGCCTTATATTAATAAGTTTTTCTATTATTTTTGATATAGAGGGTAATACAGATATGGGCCTGAAGTTGGAGACATCGTCTCTGTCCCCACCCTTGTAGACTGGCGTAATGATCGCCAGCTTTAAGGAGGTCGGGAAGATGCCTTCACCAAAGCAAAGATTAGCAAGATGTGTAATTATGGGAACAACCTCCTTTCCTATATATTTTAAGAATGCAGTAGAAACATTATCCCAACCAGCCGCACTGTCAGATTTAAGACTCATTAGGATATGATTCACTTCATCAATATCAGTATCTAGCATTACGAAGGAGTTTGGTTGAGTTCTTTGTAAACAGTGTTGGTCGTTTTGATCATAGTTTACACTTGGCTGGATTTTTTGAGCAAGGCACTTACCAACGTTCGCGAAGTATTCGTTAATATAGTTAACTGATTCTGAAGGAGTCGATTTAATATCAAGTAAGTCAGTATTGCAATTGTTCGGTTTATTTGTGAAAGTTATAGCTTTAATGTTCTTCCAAAGTAATTTATTGTTACCAACTGATTTTGTAATTAATTCTCTTTCATAATTTCGTTTAAGTTTTTTGATAAGATTGTTACAGTGATTTCTATATCTAATATATGTTATTTTTAATATGTCGTTGTATGGATCTCTTTTATTATCTTTTTGTAGCTTATTTCGATTTTTAATACAACGCAAAATTCCTGGGGTTATCCAAGGTTTTATAATGCGCTTACTGTTAGGAATTTTAGTAAAACTAGTATTTTTATTGATGGACTCCGTTAGTTTGTTAATTAGTAGGTTAGTTAGAGTTTCAGGATCGTTACAAAAAAGCAGATCGGCTAGGTTGCTTTCCTGCACGTACTTAAGTGCTTGCTCAAAGTCCACAGTGGATTTAGTTTTGTTTGCTATTGGGGTATTTTTTAATTTTGATAGGGATAGAAGTGTGGTGTAATGATCAGTAATACTAGTGTGTAAGATAGCGATGGATGCTGAGATTTTTTGTTTATTTATTTTCAACATAAAGTGGTCTAAGCAGTTTTCATTTCTGGTTGGTAAAGTATGGCCAGGTAATATTCCGTACAGGGATAGAGTGTCAAGGTAAGTAGTTCTGTTTCTGTGTTCATAGGAAGATTCTAAATCTTTAGGTCTAATGTTTATATTAATGTCTCCCGCTATAATAATGTTTTTATGATTTTGTAGAGTATCTAGATGGGAACTTAAGGAATTGATAAAAGTCTCAGTGTTCCCGTTTGAAGGGGATCTATAAATGCATAATACAATATTATTCAATATATCCAGCTGCAAGCAAGATGCCTGAGATAGTTTTATTTCCGTAACTTTAGATTTTAGATTATTTTTTATATAGACAACTACCCCATCGTTTTGGTTCAAATGGTGGGAAGTATTATAGCACGTGTAATTATTGAGATGAGGGATAATTTTGCCAGAGGTTAGTCGACATTCAGTTAATATAATAACATCGGTTTCGAACTTAAAATTCGAAAGAGTGAGTATGAAATCGTCAAAGTTACAAGAAATACTCCTTATATTTTGAGCGACAACAATAAAGTCATTTCTTTTTATATTTATGTGTTTAGCTAACTCAGAACAGTCGCATCCAATACTGCGCGCGATTTCAATGGTATCTATCTCATTAAGGGTTTGTAGTGAGTCACCCATTAAATACATTTATCGTTAGAAAATACGTGCCCTCAAGTAGTGTAATAGTTAATATAAAAGTATTGTGGTTATTCTTAGTTTTGTAAAGAATTTGAAACCGTCTTTTTATAGTGTATGTAAGTGTGGAATGAATGTAATTGGTATGTTTTTGACTGGGTATTAGTAGGTGAATGTGTGTTGTGCGTGTAAGTAAGTAATTAGCGTAATTAATATGTACGCAGAATAAGTTTGTAGTTACTAATAGACAAGCTAAATAAGTATAGAAGTAAAATGTTTGTGAGTGGTTATTATTTTTATGATATAAAGAAAAAGTGTATCCACAAACTAAGAGAAATGTTCGAAAAATTAAGACTACATGGTAACAAAACAGAGGTGATCTTAGCAAATCATTTAAAGCAGGCAAATAAATCAAAAAACAGAAAAACATGATATCTTCTCGTAGTAACCAATTATTACTTATTAGGAAATCGATACAAATTAGTCACTTACTGACTTTCAGCTGGTGAATCTGTTGCTCATTTCTAACAGTAATGGTCGGCGAGTATTCGTCTTTCTTTAATAAAACTTTCCCATAAGCGGTCCAGCAAAATTTAAATTCACCAGATTTGGTTAAGTCCCGAGCAAGGAAATGCAAGCGGGAACCCTTTGGAGTAAGATGTTCAGAGAGGAAGATTGGATTATCTTCGTGCGATTTGAATCCTAGATGTTTACAGCATAACTTGGATTTATATTTAGTAATAAATGCCTTACTCATTTTCATAATCTCTGACTTAATTAGAGTCGAGCCAGTTTCAACAATTATTGGCGTGTTGATTATCTCACTGCTCTTCGCACGTGTTCTATATATATCTTTTATATCGTATTTTGTCAGAGTGCAGTCTATATTTTTAGCAAGAGACAAAGCCATTTCAACCAGGTTTTCTTTGGTTTCGCTTGCTCCTCTAGGCACATTCTTTATTACAAAATTGGTCTTTTGATTGCTGGTTTGCATCATTTCAAGTTTCTCCTCAAAGAGTTTGATGCAATTTTTGTCCTCTTTAGCCTGGCTTTCCAGTTGCTGAATTTTCTTTCTAAGATCTTCATTTTGGGCAGTAAGATAAGTAATTGAGCTCTCAATTTTGTTATTTGATTTCTGAATTTCGTTTAGAGTGGTAGTAATGCGCTGAGTCTCCTGTTCATGTTTTTCGGAGAAGAGTCCCAGCATCTTTCTAATCTCTTCCTTGAACTCCCCTAGTTGCTTATCAAGGGAGTCTTCCATTTCGTGTCGGCCTCTCTTCGTCCGGAGGAACACATAGTTTGGGGGTGTATGTTGCTCTGACAGAGTAATATCCGGTTCCGATAGCGACTTGTTCATTGTTGACTCCATAATTATTAAAACGCCAGGAATAAAAACGTAATAATTAGCGCAGCTTAATGAGTGGGCGGGGCAGCCGCGGTGCTATCGGCCGTATATTCAAGTCGTGGTCGTGTGTAGTAAGCGTCGTTGGCGTGCGGCGATAGTGATGAGGTCACGCGGCCAGGCAGCGCGGGAGCAGGATGGCAATTATGAGGTGCCTCCTTTTTACTCGCGGGTCGCGGGTGCGCGGGCGCACCTCCGTTGTGCAGAGGATCGGTGTAAGCGAGATTGACAATTAGACAGTCAGAAATATGCACTAAGTTCGGTTAACGGTTCTTTTTATTTTTGCGGAGCAAAGAGTGACACGTCTGTTCTTGATGATAGATTGGACGAAAGAGGATAGCTATAAGAGTAGAGGAAGTCCAAAGAAACCATGGATGGACTGTGTGAAGGATGATATAGTTAGAAAGGAGATGACTGCTGAGATGACGAGTAATAGAGAAGTATTGAAGAAGAAGAGATGCTGCGCCGACCCCAAATAAATTTGGATAAGGTCAGGAGAATGATGATTAACTTAATAGACCTTTCAGAATAAATTCACTAAATAATGGTGAATTCGAACCCGGGACCTCAGTCTCAGCAGCAGCGTTTGTGACCGCTAGACAAACATGAAAAAATAATAATGAGAGATTTGTTCTACTAGTCACAAAAATTTTGATTAAGCAAACTAAATGATACACGAACAGTGAATACAAAATTGTGCACTAAATCTGTGTAAATATATTTAGCTCACGTAGTGTAAAACTAAAACTTTTATAGCTTACACTGTTTTGATTGCTTTCGTAATACTTTAGTCTCATAATGAAAACGAAACAGGTCAATCAAAACTTTTTAAAACAGATGTCATTTTGTTTCACGAGTCGACATAGCGGGAATCGACATTGTGGGAACCGACATAGCGGGAATCAACATAGCGGGAATCGACATGCAGGGAATGATTCCCATCAGCTTACCTACATAAACTAGCGAGCCGCCCCTTCTTCGCACGGTTTCGACAAACAATACATACGAAGGAGATGTAGGAGGATATTTACATTGCGGTGCGGCTCGTGGCTAAATAATAACAGCCGCACGGTTACAAGGTTAAGCAACGCATGCCTAGGTTGGTTCGTGGATGGGTGACCATCTACTAAATATTGAGTTCCCTTCGTGTCTCGGAAAGCTCGTTAAGCCTTTGGTCCGGGCTGTCATTTGTAGATCTTTGTCAGTCGTTACGGGTAGTCAGTGGCCCGAAAATCTAACAACCGACCTAGGGGTCGTGTTTCCAAGTTACCAGATTTTGGAGGTTGGATAGACTTGGTATTCATCAGCATCTGGTTAGACTGGAAACCGACTCCAATATACCTAGTTGGAAAAAGACTAGGCTATGGTGCAGCACGTCTACATGTGCCTCCGTCACAGATATATGTAGATAGCAGTGGCGAAGGTTCCATAGAACCCGATTCCTACCGGCTTCTCTTTGAAAAATGGCACAGTCAGTATTCTATAGCCAATAATATTCTATACAGTAAAGATATGTACTCCGGCTTACCTCTTACAAAAATTGACCCTTCGCTACTGGTAGATAGATATACTTAGATAACGCAAGTATCACGGTCCGTATGAAAATCAAGCGTGCCATTTGACTACCTATTATAACGTCATAGCACTATTTAGTTACTATCCAAACAAATTACTATAAAAATGGACTACGTTTTTGTTCAGAATTAAGTTGTGAAGTTGTTGTTTTAAACAAATTTGCTTGCTGCGACAGTACCCATGTTAAGCGTAAAATGCTTAAGCCGGGCACGCGAAGTTGGTGCTCTTGCGATATCCAGGCATATCTACAGGGTGTAAACAGACCCTTCACATATCCGTCAACCAAGCATTCTGTACATCACACTAAGTAACTTTACGCAAAAATTATTGCTGGGAATCTTTTTTTTTTGAGGTTATAAATCTCGTTTTAAAATAGGACTCAATGGAAAGCACTCAAAGCATTGTGCTGATGGATGGATTGAATAGTACGGGGGTCGTGGAGGTGTGTAAAATTGTACATTAAAAACATGTATTTAAAAAAACAACTTATGAAAAAGTTGGAACTTTGACCCCCAATATCTCCGTAACTAGAAGGTTCCCAGGTAAGGTCTAGAACAAAAAAATGATAGCAAAGACGGGGAGAACAAGTGCCTTTCGATTGTGTTAAGGGTCTATTTACACCCTTTACAGCTGTGGCCTCAGTCTTTATCCTGTAAATTCCATCAACAGCTTTAAGCTCTGCCACTTTTAATAATTTCAAATTAAACCACGGCAGCAAATGACCATGAGACAAAACTATCCCCAATCTACCCACTACACGAATGCTACTACATATATAAGCGTTATTTGTGTTACTGGGTACACCCACACCGTTGAGCAAATCCACGAAATTAGAACTTACTTCGTTTCACAATGCAAACTAACATAATCTCTTCGAGCGTGAGTTGGTCTAATCTGAAACCATAGAGAAGGAAATTTAAGGATGTGTAAATGTAGAACAGTGCACAGTGGTAGAATTTTATTTTCATATTTTTATACTACACTAGCTTTTGCCCGGGGCTTCGCCCGCATGGATGACGAAAAATATCCGATTACTTACCTTCATCCCATTTTTGAACCCTTCAGGGGTACAATTATTAAAAACGCTGAGACACGTATTTAATTTTCAATCGTCAGCCTAAATACTAAATTTGAAGATCCTAACTTCAAAACTGACGGACTTTCATATAAACTTTCATCCCCTATTTTACCCCTTTAGGGGTGGAATTCCCAAAAATCCTTTCTTAGTGGATAATTACTCTTCACAAAGAACACACCCTCCAAGTTTCATGTCTCTAGGACCAGCGGTTTGGGCTGTGTGTTGATATATCACCCAGTCATTCAGTCAGTCAGTCGGTCAGTTTACCATTTTATAAATATAGATACAAATGTAGTTTGGCCGCGACTCGCCTGAAGTGAAGCAATGATGCGGCCTAGCGTGGAGCATGCTTGCCTAGAATAAACCGCTTCACTCGAGCTTTGAATAGATCCAGATTATAATGAGAAGCTGGCAGTGAATTCCATATCGATGCTATAAAAAGTTGTTAATTTCAGACAAGGTATTGTCCATGGTCGCGGGACTCATAGAATTACCGTGACCCTGGAACATAAAGGGCTACTGAAGGACACCGTGGATTTTAGTCAGTACAAGTCTGACAGTCCCTCCCGCTCTGCCTTGGGTGGGAGGACTTATTTGATGATAATACCAGGTTAAAAAAAAAAAAACAAAGGTATTGTCCATATTCTTGCGGAGCTCGTGGTTAAGTAATTGTAGTTCGCTTACTGAGTCTATCCGACGATGAGTGTCCATCCATTACATGTCCTCTGCGTTTTGAGTAGCGGGACCCGACCCCAATTTAAAAAAAAAGGAATTAAAAAACCCGACTAAAAAACCAGAGAAGAAAGACGCAAGCACATTTTAAATTAAATAAAAGTGGGGCAACAAAGAAACGGACATACATACTTAAAGGTCAAACACATAACCCTTCTTTTGGACTTCGCCGCAGTTGTGTAAAAAGGCTAGGCAGATGATGATGATGTCCATATTCTGTTAGTTATAAATAAATAAAGAATAATAAAATTAATTACTTAATTCAACATTAACCCCGTATATATTCTACTCAAGCCTTAAACGGTGTAGGTGGCAGCCTTAAGGGAGCAGCGGTGGCCCAATGGTGGCGGCCCCGACTTACAAACAGTAAGTCGTGGGTTCGAACCCAGGCAGGTGCATTACTTTGTGTAATTTATTACATCACCACTGCTCTCAAAAACGGTGAAGGAAAACATCGTGAGGAAACCGGCATGTCTTAGAACCCAAAATTCGAAGACATGTGACATCTACCAACCCGCACTGGACCCGCGTGGTGGATTATAGCCAATTCCCTCTCATAGAGAGGAGGCCTGTGTCCCAGCAGTGGGAACATTATAAGTTGATTATGCTTAGCCGTTCAGGAAGAAATATCTCCTTCATTTCTAGGATCCGTGGCATAATCTCTTGTATAAAGAAGATAACATTACAAGCCAAGTCTTATGAAATTACTGTAAGTAACTTCACACATCAGAAGGTATTAACTTTAATTGATTAAGCAGTACACCTATGAAATGTACGATACGGTATGGTAAACATGAGGATTTTCCCAAAAGAAACTCTGTGGGAATATTTTGTGATTCGGTTTGTTTCTCGATTCTAAGGTTGTTTACGTGAGTCAAAGTTTGAATAAGCTCAGTTTTAAGCTTGGATGAGTATTGTAAACTTGGTATTATTGTAAGACTTCCTGAATCTAAAGTTAACTTGAACTGAATATATTAATGATAACTTGCTATTTAGAAAACACGTTAAAAACTTCGTTGTCATTTTTTATAGTGAGAAATAATTATTTTTTGCATTGTTTCATGAATTGTTTAATTTAATGAACATTAAATATATGAAACTGGTGAAAATAACTTAGGATTAGACTTTTAAGCTAAAAAGAGAAGAAACATTTTCAAAAGCAATCACAAAGAAAAGCAATTATTTCAAAAAACCTTTAAAAAAAAAACATTGCCGCACACAAGGAACTTCTCCGGTATCGTGGGTGCATTTACAAATATTTAAACTCATGCAAATATTCGTTCCGTGCGGGGATCGAACGCGCGACACGCAGCGCAGCAACCAATCGCTTAGTCACTGGGCCAACCGTGCTGTCTAATCTTACAGGCATTTTTCGAAAAAACTCGACCTGTCAAAATCAAATAGATTCACTTAATACATTATTTACATTCAACCTAGAAATACATTGAGTTTTCGGGTAATCAACAAGCGGTAGGTCGACTCTTCACGTGCTGTCTAAGCTGGCTTATTTTTGAGGAAAAAATCAGCAGTGGCATTCAAGGTGGCAATGCTTCCTGCCAGTCTTTTAGGCAATTTTCCAGATGACAGCGATGCCGATAAAGTTGATGCCCAAAGAGCACACCGTCCTTTTAAAAAAAATATTTGCATACGATACTTAAATTTTAACACTTTTGTGTTAATAAATAACCCCAATTATGAATACAACGTGAATAAGAAAAAGTGTGTATTAAAAAAATTGGTACATAACCATAAAACTAAACAATATTCTCCATGGGACCAACTTTGTGATTGTTCAGTCTGATGTCATCTCTAATCCCTTTAATATGAACGCACTTTTCTGTGACACGCTGTAAACATAAAAAAATACATAACCTATATACATTTACATACAAGATTGATACTACAAACAGCTATCTCCAGTTCCTCCAGTTCGCAATTTGTCACAGAGGTACACATGAAAGCAACTATAACTCACGCTATCCGTCGATGTTCTATTGTAAACAGTAGTGTTGCACCTGTAGTAAAACTATCGATACTCGGTAGGTATTGTGGCTTCAAAAAATAAATGAAAAGTATTGATAGGGTCTTATCGACACATTCCCACAGACGTGAATTATTTATCATCATCATCATCATCATCATTTCAGCCGAAAGACGTCCACTGCTGGACATAGGCCTCCCCCAAGTGTCGCCACATTGACCGGTCCCGTGCGTCTCGCATCCAGCGGATCCGCGGATGCGAATTATTTATGAGCTACATTTAATTAGATGTTGATATTAATATTATACCCATTCTTTTAATATCTATAGTAGCAATAAACTAATCACACTTAATAATTTTCTTTTTAGCGTGTCGAAGGCAAAAAGCAATAATTATATTTAATTGAGTTGTGCCCAAAATTCAGCTATAACAATACCGAGCAATTCCATTAAGGTCCTCACATGTGCATTGTGGAGTGACGCCATAATACGCGTCGGATATTTGGGCTTTCACTGACCTTTCACTTGCTGAGATTGTCTTTGTAGCGGCTGACTACCAGTAAGGATACGTTTTACCAAGGTTTTACAAGTCGGTTACAGCAAATTGGAAAATTGTGTCCAGAAAGGCTTGCATGAAAAGAGTTACTTACATTCCAGCCTTCTGTGACGTAGGTACAGCGTGCTGTGGGCAATCCATTAGCTAATCTTTTCACTACAAAGGCCAAAATGTGTGTAATGACTATGAACAGTATTCGGTTTCGGTTCAGTTCGGTTCGGTTCGGTAATGAAACAGTAAAACTACTATCTATAATTTATTGTCGATAGTATTTTTCTAATAGACAAAATATCGATAACAGAACTATCGAAAATCGTGAAACACTAATAAGTATCAACTATGTTTGCTTAGTTTACAAGCTGTTAATTATATTGTATCAGCTACTATAACCGTGTAGGGCTTGTGGCTTTTTGACTACCACATCGTTTGAAGGATTAGTGAGGTTAAACAACGGTGCTGGCGCAAATGGTTTAATCGTTGTTTACTTATTAGAAGGAAAGGTTAACTTCGTACTGACACTCTTAGCGTACCAGAGCTGGGTAAATGCCTCTCCCCATGTCATTTGTTTTTTTTTTGTGTTTGAGCTAAAGTCGTAATGGCTGAAAGTGGCGCCGTTGACTGAAAAATTGTGTGGTAATCGGTTGTCGAGGTATGGGCATGTGATGCGGAGGAATGAGGAAAAAATGTCGTGAGGACATTTTTGAGGTGACTGATGAGATGACGAGTAATAGAGAAGTATGGAAGAAGAAGACTTGCTGCGCAGACCCCAAATGAATTGGGATAAGGGCAAGAGAATGTTGATGGACTAATGTCATTACTGGAAGTTCGTTATATCTCGCTCGTCTAGCCATCTTCTACGAAGTATGACGTCACGCCAGGTGTCAGGGCTCTTCGTATCTTTCAAAATTCGACATAAAGTACGTCTAGGTCGCGGTTTTAAATCCAGATAGGCATGCATTTGAATCCATTTATTTCATCACCGCTGCTCTCAAACGGTGCAGATAATATCGGAGCGGTTTCCTTCCGATATTTTTTAAGCCTAACTTGATTATCATTCAAAAAAACCTTTCGTACATTTGAAACTCCATCCAGTATTGTACGCTTCACCAAAGTGGTACCATCGACTAGGCTTCCCTACTAGAATTTTTTTTACTAAAAACAGTCATGAGCTCGTGGCTAAATAATAACAGCCGCTCGGATCGATCTTTAGGTTAATCCGTGCTTACCTAGGTTGGTCTGTGGATGGGTCTCGGAAAGCATGTTAAGCCGTTGGTCCCGGCTGTCATTTGTAGATCTTTGACAGTCGTTACAGGTAGTCAGTGGCCCAAAAACAACAACCAGTCTTACCAAGGGGTATCGTGATACCTAGTACTAACTGGACTGTGGAGGTCAGATAGGCAGTCGCTCCATGTAAAATACTGGTATTCAGCTGCACACAGTATGGAAGCCGACCCTAACATAGTTGGGAAAAGGCTTGGCAGATGATGAGTCATGAAATACCTATGTATCATAGCAATAATTTAATTATATTGAACACCTGAGCGATTATAAAAGGCTGAGCAAAAACAAGCAAATCATTTTACTTACACTGACACAATTGCCTTCATTTATGTTTGGGAAAAACCAACCGCTAACTAGCATAAAATACTAATAAATGTTCCGTATGGTGTCGGACGTAAAAGAATAGCACCATCCCATATCTTCCCGTGGGTGTCGTAAGAGGCGACTAAGGGACTTACCAGAGAATGGGCAGCAGCGTTCTCTGCGGTATCTAACAACCGTACTGCGATCGCCAACCCGCCTGCCAAGCGTGGCGATTATGGCAAAACCCCCCCAATGATGAGCGCAACCAAGAAATGGCCCCTAGTACCCGGCAGCCCGTCTACCCTCGACTATGGTAGCGGTCGAGGTTACGGCGTGGCAAGGGGTGCGAAGAATCTCCGGACGGGATCAGGCTGCCTATACCGACGACTTGACCTGGCAACATACAACACGCGTACACTCCGGAACGACGAGAAGATAACGGAACTCGAAGAGGAATTGAGCAGGCTGCGATGGAGTATTGTGGGATTATCTGAAGTCCGAAGAGAGGGGAGGATACGATAATCCTGAAATCCGGCAACCTGCTCTATTTCCGAGAGGGTGACCGGCAGTCCCAGGGTGGTGTTGGGTTTATCGTCCACAAGTCCCTCGTGAATAACGTGGTGAAGATCGAGAGTGTGTCGACCAGGGTGGCGTACCTTATACTCAGAATATCCTCAAGATATTCGCTGAAGGTCATACAGGTCTACGCCCCGACCTCGGCACACCCCGACGACGAAGTGGAGACCATGTATGAGGATATTTCTAAAGCCCTGCATGGTTTCAAAACTCACTTCACCGTTGTCATGGGGGACTTCAACGCGAAACTGGGCAAACGAGACGGGGATGAGCTGCAGGTGGGGCAATTTGGGGTTGGACGTCGGAACCACCGGGGTCACCAACTGGCTAGTTTTATGGAGAAGGAGGGCCTCTATATGATGAACTCCTTCTTCAGAAAGCGTGAGCACAGGAAGTGGACCTGGCAGAGTCCCGATGGTGCAACTAAAAATGAGATTGACTTCATCATGTCAACCAAGAAGCAAATGTTCAATGATGTCTCTGTGATCAATTCGGTGAAAACCGGGAGCGATCACCGCATGGTAAGAGGCACATTGAACATCAATATAAAGCTTGAAAGGTCTCGACTGATGAAGTCTACGCTCCGTCCAGCACAAATCCAGATCCAAAACCCCGAGAGCTTTCAGCTTGAACTCCAGAATCGTTTCGAGTGCCTAGGAAGCTCAGTGGACGAATGCAACGATGGGTTCGTGGAAACTGTCCATACGACTGGGTCTAAGTTCTTCAAGACACGTCGTGCACAGAAGAACAAAAGACTCTCTGATCATACTCTCGAGCTCATGAAGGAGCGGCGCGAGATGATCCTGCAGTCTTCAGACGAGGCGTGGAAGTACCGGCAGCTCAATAGACGGATCTCTAAATCCTTGAAACGCGACCTCCGCCGCTTTAATACCGAGCGTATTAAAGACGCTATTGAGCGGAATAAAGGCTCCAAGGTTTTTTCAAGAGATCTGGCTATTGGGCAGAGCCAGCTCACGAAACTGAAGACCGACGATGGCAGGATCGTATCCGCCAAACCGGAGCTGCTGAGGGAGATCGAGAGTTTTTATGGGCAGTTGTACACTTCAACCAGTAAACCCGTTGCAAATCTAGCTAACGACCCAAGAGCTAGACTGACCCGACACTATACCGAAGACATTCCGGATGTCAGCCTGTACGAGATTAGGATGGCTCTGAAACAGCTTAAAAACAACAAGGCACCGGGTGAGGACGGAATTACGGCCGAACTCCTGAAGGCAGGTGGAAAACCGGTACTTAAGACCCTTCAGAAGCTGTTTGATTCCGTCATACTCGAGGGGAAAACGCCGCAGGCATGGTGCAGGGGTGTGGTGGTACTCTTCTTCAAAAAGGGCGACAATGCCCGGCTGAAGAACTATAGGCCCATCTCACTCCTAAGCCATGTCTACAAGCTGTTTTCAAGAGTCATCACGAATCGTCTCGCGCGCAGGTTTGACGATTTTCAGCCTCCCGAACAAGCCGGATTCCGAAAAGGCTTTAGCACCGTAGACCACATACATACGCTGCGCCAGGTTATACAGAAGACCGAAGAGTATAACCTGCCTCTCTGCTTGGCGTTTGTGGACTACGAGAAAGCCTTCGATTCGATCGAGACTTGGGCTGTACTGCAGTCTCTCCAACGGTGCCAAATCGACTATCGGTACATCGAGGTGCTGAAGAGTTTGTACAAAAACGCCACCATGTCAGTCCGACTTCAGGACCAGACCTCGGAACCTATCCTTCTGCAGCGAGGTGTAAGACAGGGAGACGTCATATCTCCGAAACTGTTCACCGCTGCACTGGAGGATGTCTTCAAGGTTCTGGACTGGAGAGGGCTAGGCATCAACGTCAATGGCGAGTACATCTCTCACCTTCGGTTTGCCGACGATATAGTGGTCATGGCTGAGACCATGGAGGACCTCAGTACAATGCTCGATGACCTCAGTAGAGCTTCCGAAAGAGTGGGTCTTAAAATGAACATGGACAAAACCAAAGTCATGTTGAATGCCCATGTAACACCCACTCCTATCAAGATCGGAGACTCTACACTCGAAGTTGTAGACGATTATGTCTACCTGGGACAAACGGTCCAGTTAGGTAGGTCTAACTTCGAGAAAGAGGTCAATCGTCGAATCCGACTCGGCTGGGCAGCGTTCGGGAAGTTGCGTGGTATCTTCTCGTCCAACTTACCGCAGTGTCTCAAGACGAAAGTCTATGACCAGTGTGTGTTGCCAGTGATTACATACGGGACCGAAACGTGGTCGCTCACAATGGGCCTCATCAGAAGGCTGAAAGTCACCCAAAGGGCAATGGAGAGGGCTATGCTCGGAGTTTCCTTGCGTGATCAAATCAGAAATGAGGAGATCCGCAAGAGAACCAGAGTTACCGACGTAGCCCGAAGAATAGCCAAACTTAAGTGGCAGTGGGCAGGGCACATTGCTCGCAGAACGGATGGCCGATGGGGCCGAAAAGTTCTGGAGTGGCGACCGCGAACCGGAAGACGCTGCGTTGGAAGGCCTCCCACTAGGTGGACCGATGACCTCGTAAAGGTTGCAGGGATCCGCTGGATGCGAGACGCACGGGACCGGTCAATGTGGCGACACTTGGGGGAGGCCTATGTCCAGCAGTGGACGTCTTTCGGCTGAAATGATGATGATGAACTGGTCATAAAATGAATGATAGTTTGATTAAAAAAATCATGTTAGAGTAGTGTTGTGGTTTATGGATGATCCCATACTCATTTTTTACTAGCTTTGGCCTGCAACTTCGTTTGCGTCTCGAAAATAAATTGTGTTAAAGTAGGGACCTTTAACACCCTTTATTTATTAAAATTTGTTTGTTCTGGACTATAGGTACCTAAGAAACAAACAACAAACAAACAAACAAACAAACAAACAAACAAACAAACAAAACAAACAAACAAACAAAACATACCAACAGACACAAACAAACGTATCAGTAAACATAGTAAATATCCCGTTTCTAGTGTTAATGGTAATGTTACTGACCATGATATTTTAAACCTTTTAAAACTGAGAACTTACTAGTTATGGAGATGTTGGGGTCAAAGTTCCTACTTTTTCACAAGTTTCATTAATAAATACAAGTTTTTAATGCTAGAACTTTACTTTAAATAAATCATAAATCCATATTTATCTCAACATCAGAAGTAACAGGTACTGGTAAATGCACAATCTTAAATAGAGAAAGGTGTCTGAAGTAGGTAGGTATGTCCTGAGGTACAGATCACCTCTCCGGCTCAGCTCTCTATTTTATTTACAGAAAAAATTAGGAAATTTAAAATTAATAGGTAAACAAGTGCTTAAAATTAATAATTTGAAATTTAACTTTAAACAAAAAATACGAAATTGACATAAAAAATGTTCCAGTAGTTTGCTACTGGAATATTATGTATGAAATACTTATAGCTCAAAAGTTGTACTACAGTAAAAACATACCGAACAAAAAAAAAGAAATTTATATAAATTATGCTTGCAAGCATAATGAAATGACCCCTTGTCTAATGATAACCCTAACTAACGATAACGATAACCCTTCCGTCTGCTTGTATATCCTAGGGCACTTGGTAATAATGCAGATTTCGCGCAGTAATTTTTATTTTTATCGGGTGAATAGTTTCAGAGTAGCATTCGACTTTCAAACTTGCAAACGGTACCGCTTAATACAAATAGATATATATATTATACCTTATTTTAGACAAATTCAAAATTCAAAATTCAAATTCAAATTCATTTATTTGCGTAAATAAGGTACAGAAGGTTGGTAAAATGTACAGACTTGTCCTCTTATTCTGCCTTTAATTTCGGAGTGCAAATATAAAATAAGTTCATATACTATTTTATTTAAATTAATATAATAATACTTTTCCAAAACTAACGCTTTTGTAAAGATGTATTTATAAGTTTGGGATGGGATATTATTTTTTAATTTGAGTAATGAATCATTATTTTATTTTTGTTTCGAGAACAAGCAGCGAGACCGAATTTGAAGAAATGGCACAAAAGAATGTGTGTGCGGTTTTTAATGAACTCTTTGTGGTTAACGAACTTTGTTGATTCTTAAGAAAAATGTGGTTTTCATTTACAACAGCGTCATTTGGAAATATTTACTTAAAAATAAAACAGTGGATTCATAGAAAACTGAAAAAAACAAGATCAAAATGTTTGGAATAGCTTTTTTTTTAAATTAGCCACCATAAATTTTCAACTCGGTATTCTAAAATAGTGAAAGCACTGAATTCATGGTAAAATTTATCACGTCGACGTCTCTGTTGTGCATACACCGTGACTTTTTAGTCGTCTTACAACGGCAGCCCACTTCATGTACCCAATGACTACTAAACATTCCTAATAAAAATGGTATTTATGAGATTTTAATAATTTAAAAATAAAAATATTATTCAGCTTTTGTAAGACGACTAAAAAGTCACGGTGTATAACGTTGGGGTCGGCTTCCAGTCTAACCGTAAGCAGCTGAATTTCAATACTTTACATAGAGCAACTACCTAGCCTGCATAACCCAATTACAAAACATAACATCACGCCTGTTATTCCCGAAGGGTAAGGCAGAGGTTAGTGGTCGCAAGCGCGGCTGCTGAGCATGAGGTCCTGGTTTCGATTGCCATGTCGGGTAAAGTGTTATTGGGTTTTTCCATCAAGAATTCTAGCAGTCACGAAGTCTGGATTTGTGCCCGGTTGATGGCAGGGATGTTGTGGAGCTCCGTAACCGTAACCGAAACTAACCGAAACTATCGGATATCCGAAATAAAAATATATCCGTAACCGTAACCGTATCCTTTTCACAAGTTTCGGATAGTTACATACCTATTTGACTGATTATAATATACCAAATGATAACCTAGATACCAATATTTAAAACCAAATTATTACATACTATTTGTGTTTATATTTTACTTCAATCTAATATCCGTAACCGAAACTATCCGAAACTAACGGATAATCCGAAATAATAACATATCCGTAACCGTATCCGAAACCGATATAATTTTATTCCTATATCCATATCCGTATCTAGATCCGAAATATTATTTCCATAACATATCTGGTTGATGGCAATAGGCTCGCCCCCTATTACATGGGACTTAAACATAACTGGCGAATGTCTGTGGGTGTACTATTAACCCAATTATGATGGGAAATATACTTACGAAAAATAATTCATTGGAAATACACAAATAACGTAAAACGTAAACGTTTTCCAATAAAATAACCTTTAATTAATCAATGAACCGTGATTTGCAGAATAGTGGGTTTTACCCAATTATTGTATTAAATTAATTTACGACTTTCCTTGTTTAGTTACGTTTATAGATTAGCAATTAGTGACTAGTGAATTATCCTAACATACTACTTGAGTGCAGTGTAGCTACTTTATGTTCGGTCAGACTTAGGTCAGACATATCTCAGCTCTTCTATGGGGGGCACAAAATGACGTGCTGGCTATGAACTTGGGAAAGTCCGTCGTCTAAACAAATAGGCCCGAGTTGGCATCGCGTGTTGGTTTTGTGCGCTTCTTACTTATACTGACAGGGCGAGGAGCAGCTCACTCCTCCTCTTTACCAGAGACGGGGATTGTCGATGGCCTGTGGACGATGAGTAATAGGCTAGCTCGCCGTCCGGCCGTCTTATGACGACAGGCCGTGTCGACGTCGCGTTCGTGTTCCACGCGCGCCTCAAAGAGATGTCAGCAACGATGAAGGGGTCTGCAAGGGCCGATGCCTGCCAGGGCGGCGGGACTGTTCGAAAGAGATACCGCGGCCCTGGAACACAAAGAGCAAAGGAACATGGAGGGGTTTTAGTCAGTACAAGTCTGATACTCTTACTCCTTAGATAGAAGATACCCTTTCTTCGAGACCCTTGTACCTTTAAATCAGACGGTTATGAGTGAGTTCTAAAAATAACTTAAGTTACCGTATTTGAATGTATCACAGTTAATTAACCACGGAATAACCGATACCTACTGCCATTTAACCGCAAAGGAAAACGTCATATCCCGAGAATTTTAATAATTATTTATTAGTTATTGTATTATGTAACATTAATACTAAATTTTAAAATAACTAATAAGCAAAATTATATTAAAATTCTTGAATTGTTTTGTCATATTTATGTGGAATATTATTACTATGGAAATAACATGAGGTCGATGACGTATTTTAATATCTTCTCCCGTGGTAGGTAAATAAATGATTCACGGTTTAATGAACTAAATATTAATTATAGTAAAGCTATCGATTTATAATAATCATAATGAATTCAAATATTCAAGTAATTTACACTTATCGCCATTTATCACAGTATAATCACACTACAAACACAAATATGTAACATTACAATGTGGAAAAAAAAAAAAAAGGTTAGACCTGCTGTCGTGTATGGATCAGCATGTTGGGCCAAAAGGATCGAACGAAAGGCAATTGTACGAGTATGTGGTTGAGATGAGAATGCTAAGGGGAATGTGTGGTGTAACGCGAATGGGGAAAGTAAGAAATGAATACATTAATGGAAGTCTGTATTTTAGATTGTGTGTAGTATAGTTAATAAAGTAAATTATAATAATATACTGTAAATTAATGCACATATGTATATCCCCTACTGTTCTGTAAATCTCGCAATCGAAATTATATTATTATTGCACCATGAAACTAAACATCTTTTGTTCTACGAGTTCTTGAAATTCGCAAAAAAAAGTTATGAATTTCCAAAAGTCATAGAACAAAAGTTGTTCAGTTTCATGGTCTGAGACACCACACGAGAGGTCTTGCGTTTATTATGTTACACGTTGTATTATATAAAAACAGTCAGTTAGGTAAACATGTCATTACAATTTTAGATAAATAAACACATTTATACTTAAACACATTTTTACTATAAATAAAATCATAAATGTATAATTGGCAAGTAGTAGTAATCAAACAAAACGTTTGGCAACATTTTTCACAAAATCCGTCCACGTAAACCAGTAATTGGCTCAAGGATTTAAAATTCCAACAACTGCATTCAATATGTAACAAATATTACCATACACACCCTGAGAACAAAAGTGACCTAACACGAAATTTGCGTTTTGTGCGAATAACAAAATTTTGTCCTTGTTTTGTTCGTGTTCGCGGAAATGAAAGAGACGAAATGTTTTTGTTAGTCCTTTTCTAGCACGATATCGTCACTTTTTGATTAACTAGACGATGACTTGTTTTTCGACGTAGTTTTGGGTATTTAACTCAATTGGTCGAAATTTTGAGTTCGGTCACTTTCGTTCTGGCTGTGACATTCCAGATATTTCCATTCGAGGCTGCGGTTCTCCGGAAACCCCGAATCTCAAACAATTGAATATGTTGCATAAAATTCAATTTAAAAGTTCAAACAGCCTGAAAAACCAATTAAAATATCTGTTTAAAGGGGTGAAAGACCTTTGTTGATCTCGGCAAGGTTTGGGTGAAATCAATGGGTTGTAATTACATTGGGCTGGGTCCGTTCATGGATGGCTGTCCATCCGTATTGTTTCGACTTCCTTAATTGTGGTGGGCAAATGTTTAGAAACCAATACAATTACTAGATCTTTTCAAATCTACTAAATAAAGAACTAATTCCCGAGAAAAAAATACTTTAACCTTTTCACCGCCAACGTACACAGAACGCGATGCCTCGCCAGCGCCAAGCTATAATTGTACAACGAAGTATACAGTAAACAGTAGTGATGAGGGTAACGTCATTTCGATGAATGAGATTTACACGCTTTAAATACAGTACTTTTATGTTTGATAGGTAGTTAAAAATTAAGAGTTTCTGATGAAGTCGTGGCGCTGGTGGCACGGAAATCTGAAACTTCTATTGAAGTCCGTGGCGGTGAAAAGGTTAAAACCGGCTTCGATACTGGGCTTCTTTCATCATCAGCCTACAGCAGTCCACTGTTGGACAAAGGCCTCTTCAATCGCACGCCATTTAACTCGATTCTTGGCCACTTACATCCAGTTGACTTCATGGCCTCACTGAGACAAACACTCATAGTTTTTCTATATTACTCATCATTATCTTGCCCTTATCCCAATTCATTTAGGGTCAGCGCAGCATGTCTTCTTCTTATACTTCTCTATTACTCGTCTTCTCATCAGACACCTCCTTTCTTGTCATGTCATTCTTTACACAGTTCATCCATCGTTTCTTTGGTCTTCCTCTACTCATTATATTATACCCATTCACATTCATACTCAAAATATTAATCATCAAAATAAACATAAATAATGATGCTCTTTGGTGTGAATTCAGACAAACTTAAATCCAAAGGTCTTTCACAAGTGGTAATTAATTGTAGACGGCGAGTTATGGGCTAGCTCGCCGTCCGGCCGTCTTATAACGACAGGCCGTGTCGACGGCGCGTTCGCGTTCCACGCGCGCCTCAAAGAGATGTCAGCAACGATGTAGGGGTCTGTAAGGGCCGATGCCTGCTAGGGCTGCGGGACTGTTCGAAAGACATACCGTGGCCCTGGATCACAAAGGGCAAAGAAGGAACATGGATGGGTTTTAGTCAGAACAAGTCTGACATTCCCTTCCGCTCCGCCCAGAGTGGGGGGGGGGGTCATTTGATGATTTCACATCCGAAAAAAAAAAAAAGAAGTGGGAATTAATACCATTCCAAGCGTTTCAGCTTTCAGCGTAGTTCTACAGGATTGACAGGGTATTTCGGTAACTTATATCAATCCAATATGTTTTTATTTGTCCATCATCGTAATTGCTGACAGATTGTCACTATGTAGACGTTAAGCTCAGCGCCGAAAGTTCAAAATCCAGCAGCCCCCAATTACTCTTACGACAATTCAAAGCATGATGGCAGGAAATGTTTGTCTGAACGGACTATGTTCTGAATCTCATCTCGTATTAGAAGTAATTTCGATTCAGTACAAAAAGAGCTATCCAACGATATACTACGGCAAGCTATTGGAGGGGGATACCAATAATGACATCATCAAAAACAAAAACAAAACAAAAAAAAACAAAAACAAAAAACTTCCTCCACCACTGCAGCACTGCTGTTTTTGAATGGACGCGGGACGGTCGGATTGGTCACCGAGGTTCGCTCGTTAGTACGATTATTAAATATAATTTCGCCTAATACCCGCGGTAATTTTTAGTTGTAGTTTCTTTTTAACGAGGTACCTACTCTCTAAATTATGTAGTCGATGATTTTGGTGCACGGTGAGTTTATGTTGGCACCAACTTCATCATCATCTGCCTAGCCTTTTCCCAACTATATTGGGATCGGCTACCAGTCTAACCGGATGCAGCTGAATACCAGTATTTTACATGGGGCGACTGCCTATCTGACCTCCAAAACCCAGTTAGTACTAGGTAATACGATACCCCTTGGTAAGATTGGTTGTCTGACTTTTTGGGCCACTGACTACCTGTAACGACTGTCAAAGATCTACAAATGACAGCCGGTACCAACGGCTTAACGTGCTTTCCGAGGCACGGAGAAAAGTCGGTATGTAATGGGCGGTCACCCATCCACAGACTAACCTAGGCAAGCACGGCTTAACGTAAAGATCGACCCGAGCGGCTGTTATTATTTAGCCACGAGCTCCTCCATGTTGGCACCAACTTAAAATGGATAAAATGTACGTGTACTATTGAATAAATAAATAAAAAATAAATGAATCTATATGTAATGTGAGTATCAAAGTAAAAGTACCTTTATACTTTCTAATTACAAGAGTTATTTTGCCAAGAGTATCATTAAACATACTGACGTGAAAGTGTGTGGGTTTCTTTAATGTTGATTGACTTTCTGAAGCAAATGGCTGCCGTAAAGTTGCAAATTAACTTGTCGTTTATTATGGTACGACGTTTGGGAGCGTTTTTGGTTATTGAGGAAACGAATAACTGCAAAATGACAAGTCCTAGGACTGTTCATTATGCATATTAGAGGTATAAATGTATCAGATTTAATATATTTGATGAATTAGAAGCAAACAAACTTCTAGGTCATCACAACTTCAAAGTTTCTCCGTGAAACTGCAAAGTTAAGAAAAGTAGTGCACGAAAAGATTTTTATCTCAGGAATTAATTCAGTCGTAAGATCCGCTGGTTCGAGTAAAACCGCGGATAATAGCCAGTAATAACAATAACTTACAAAAGAACATTCCCGTTCTAGTTTAAAAGTAGGTTTTCTTGTACTTGCCAAGGATGTAGCTGCAAGGAAAGAACGGAGTTTCGTTAAACTTGTTTCGCAAATTTGCAATGCATTGACGAATTTGCGAAATAAGTTCTACGAAACTCCGATCTTTGAAAAAATGCCGTCGAAGTCTCAACCCGAAAAATATAAAGGGTGTAAATAGATCCTTAACATATCTGAAAGGCACTTGTTCTCCCTGTCTTTGCGATATTTTTTTTGTTCTAGACCATACCTGGGAACCTTCTAGTTACGGAGATATTTACTTTATTTTATTATACGTTTTCACAAGCTTTTTTTTAAATACGTCATGTTTTTAATGTAAGATTTTTACTTTACACACCTCCATGACCCCCGCACTATTCAATCCATCCATCAGCACAATGCTTTGAGTGCTATCCATCGAGCCCTACCGTATCACGTGATTTTTCACCCCAAAAAAAAAGTTGATTCCCAGCAATAATTTTTGCGTAAAGTTACTTAGTTTGATGTACAGAATGCTTGGTTAACGGCTATGTGAAGGGTCTGTTTACACCCTGTATAGGTTATTTGAAAAAAAAAATTATTATACGATGAAATAAATGATGATTGAAATCCAAAATGTCAGAGGATCGAGACAGTAAGTCGGTCGTGAGATATGTGTGGAAGGAGACGGCATGACGTCAATTGTTTCTTTACCAGTAACAATATTTGTTTGAATGACAAAATATTCATTCACTGTTTCAAGCTTTCACGGTTTACAACTAAACTGTCACTTACGGGATATCTTCCGTGATTATTCATTATTTTGAGCTCCCGATAAACAACAAACAACAACAACAAAAACAACAAACAACAGCACCGAAATATCGGGAGCTCAAAATAATGAACAATCACGGAAGATATCCCGTAAGTGACAGTTTAAAATATTCATTTGTTAACAGTTAAAAAATCAACATGCATAGAATGACTATTCCTGAACCCAACGTTGTTTCTTGATGAATGTAAGATATATATGGTCGCGGGACTTATAGAATTACCGTGACCCTGGAACATAAAGGGCTATTGAAGGACACCGTGGATTTTAGTCAGTACAAGTCTGACAGTCCCTCCCGCTCTGCCCTGGGTGGGTGGACTCATTTGATGATTTTACCACGATAAAAAAAAAAAAGAAAAAAAATGTAAGATATATAGGTATCTATATTCTTGATTTTGTGTAAACATATCATCATCTCATCATCATCTGCCTAGCCTTTTCCCAACTATGTTGGGGTTGGCTTCCAGTCTAACCGGATGCAGCTGAATACCAGTATTTTACACGGAGCGACTGCCCATCTGACCTCCACAACACAGTTAGTACTGGGTACAACTGTGTTGTACCCAACAACAACCACAAAAAAACAATAATCACAAAAAAAAATACAGGTCAACAATAATCACAAAAAATAAATACAGTTGCAAATAAAGAAACTATTTTTCGAAATGTGTGGGTCTGTTTTTTGGTGAGATCATGCAATCAACTTCTTGTTGTGTTCTCAGAGGTGAGGAGTTCAAAGTCGCCGTGTCGACGGCGCGTTCATGTTCCACTCGCGCCTCAAAGAGATGTCAGCAAAATGGAAGTTGTCCGCAAGGGCCGATGCCTGCTGGGGCTGTGAGACTGTTCGAAAAAGATCCCACCCGCAGCACGCACCGCAGACCGCAGCTCTGGAAGCCTGGAACACAAAGGGCTAAGAAGGAACATGGGTGGGTTTTAGTCAATACAAGTCTGACACTCCCTTCCACTCCGCACAGAGCGGCACCCCTCCCGCTCTGGGCGATTTGATGATTTCTCAAACAAACAAAAAAAAAGAAAAGGAGTTCAAAGTTAAAAAAGTTTTTTTTTATAAGTAGGTACCTACGTTTAAAGTAAAGTAATTATTGTTCTTATTGTTTTTCTTTTTTACAGTCAAATTAAACTTATAAAATCCAATTGAAGTAAAAGTAAGTAGTTCTAACAAAAAAAACTTCTTATAAAAGTCTATTTCAACCGGTCGTCAAGATCTAATTTATTTTCAAAATTTTCTTTTACTTGCACGTGCCAGTGCGAAAATAATAACATTTCAAAGGACATTGTAAAAAATGGCCTATGCATCAACACGTATGAAACCTTTACAATAATTACTAGTTCTTTTTATAATTTACATTACAATTATTACAATAGAACGAACACTTCATCATTTCCAAAACATTTTAAAAAGTAATTCACTTCCTTCTGTCTTATTCCCCGGTGTGGGTGCCATTATTTTTTTGAATAAAATTGAATAAACGAGCAACATCGACGCTGACAGTCGATGAATTGACAGATGACACTTTGACATTTGATAGTAATGACAGAATGACAGTCTCGTCATTTTGTCACTCGCTATTATTGTTATTCTATTGGCCTAATGATAACCTCAAATACCGAAAGTGTTTTAGATTTTTTTACGATTCTCAGAAGTGTCTGTGTTTAATATCTACTTTCAATCGAATTAATGCATTATTTAGAACACAGAAAGTAAATTCACGTCTCTGTTGGTTCTTAGGCGAACGATGTATGGACGCCGAACAATGTCCTTTGTTTTTTCATCGTAGAATGCTATAGCGATATAACATAACATCACGCCTGCAATCCCCGAGGGGTTAAGCAGAGGTGTACCTGATGGTACCCACATTTCACCAGTTATGTTTAAGTCACAAGTAATAGGAGGCGAGCCTATTGCCATCCCCCGAAATATTCCTGATGAAAAAACCCAATAACACTTTGCCCAACCTGGGAATCGAACCCAGGAACAGCTCCAGCAGGCTCGGCAGTCGCGCTTGCGACCACCAGACCAACGAGGCAGGAATAATGTAAATCAGGAAATTTTAGTAAGTACTTGTTTTTGGATTTTTCCCATTTTTATTATGAGGAGGATTTTACTGCTTGCTTCGATTAGTTCAAAAAGTGACATTAATAATCGTTAAAAAAAAAGGAAAGGCGCTACTGAAAAAAAAAAACCTCTTTGGGATGAAAATCGGGAACGCACTTTGTATGAAAAGGCCTTATTAGTTCGGTTGAAATTTAGCACAATTACTTCTAAGAAAACAATAACGATCGTTATGCTACATTTTCCAAGACTCACTCTTAAAAGGGTGGGGGAATTAAAGTTCATGTGCAAAGTAAGAAATCTGCGCAGAAGTCGCGGGCGGGGTGCCCCAGTACTAAAAAGTTATAACGCTCATACGTACAGATGAAGTAGATAAAACAGGTGAAGAATTCATACAAAAAGTTATCTTAAAAAATATATTTATTTTACAAATAATAGTAAATGCAAAAAATTGGCCTAAATAATTGCAATAATCATAATTTATAACACTGGAACGCAAAATATGTGAACGTGTAATAAAAATAAATTATTCAATGACTCAAACCGAAACAAAAATAATGTTCCAAATTCTAAAACTACACTTTTAAAAGTCACTCCAAATAAGTAAGTCGCTTGAAACTTTCAAAAAACACTTCCAAATTTAATAATACTGTTTTTTTTTCAGACGATTCTAACTAAACCAGTTTCACTTTCAACCAAATTCAAATTTCGATTCACATTCATACGTCAGTCAAGAATCGAATACGAAATTCGTGTATCCAAATCGATCCATGCTTTCATTCTGTACAATAGACTTCCTTCTTTTATCTGGAACCGATGAAACTGTTAGGTCTCTGAGGGTAGACCTGTGGGTTGCGTCTTAAGGCATCGTACTGCCTCCAGTTCAGGTACCAGAAAGGTTGGTTGTTCACGGGAAGTGCGTCCAAACGATTGATGAGATTCCTGTCACCCCTAGCGTCGATAGGGTATTCTTCATCTTCTCCAAACCTATTTGATATTAGGTCTGCTTCCACTGCGGGGTATCCAATAGGGCTCAGGCCAGCGTAGAAAGGCCTTTGAGCCTTCACAACAGCGGCAAAGACTGCGAGTGCAAGAATGATTTTGTAGGTAGACATTTTCTGTAAACAATGAAATCAAGAATTAATACAATGATTATTGTTGCTGATGCAGGATTGTTGGCCTATAAACGAGCTTGTTATTTTCAAACCGGTTGAGAGCACGATGCTTATTAGAGCGCAAATTATAGTCGTAGAATGCAATCTTCTTTAGAGAATCCTGTTTAGAATCGAACATGATACAGTAGACAAGTATGGCAAAAAACGTTCAAGTTTTATAACTAGGTATGTGAATAAAAAAGGTTTTAAAGCTATTCGACTTCTATTGTTTGATTTTTTACAGGCCACTAATTGAGGAAAAGATGCTGTTTATTAAATAAACATTTTTAATCCACCTAATTAGTGTCATAATTGTGTGGTATTTTTATTAAATAAATAATGGATTATTTTAAAATCTGGTTAGGATTTGTTATAATATTTACAATTTTAACAGAATTATTTTCTAGCTCAACCATTTACTTTTGTAAGTTAACTAGATTAATGTTCTCTTTATTTTAGAAAGTACAAAAACAAAAGAGAATAACAATTCACTTTTTTAAAAAAGTTCGAAATAATTGGCTCGCACTTTTTGGTTTTACACAAGTTATTTATTATGTTTAAGTGAAATAAAATTCTTAATTTGAATTTCAATAAGTCATAATAAAAAAAACAAATAAAAAAATAAATACCTTTGTTATAATTTACACGCACAACAAACAACTAAAGCAAGGTGAATGTACCAATGATTGGTCACGGTCGCTCTCGGTTCTCGATTCGAACTGTGACTCGATACAACTGAACACTGTATAAATATGAACTCGCCAGTTATCGGGACCATCGCGGGGCACAGACTTTATAAAACAAATAGACTGGCCAGCAACTTTTGAAATTAGAAACAGTATGGCGGTGATATTGTTTTAATTTTTGAAAGGAATGAGTTTGTTTTATAAATTTATATTAATTTTACAATGAAATGATTTTGGATTTTATGATATTGTATTGCATTTTATGATGAAATATTAAAGTTGTTTGTAATTCAATTGAAAACAAAGTAATTATTATGAACAAGTTTATTAAGTGTGATGATGTTCTTTTAAGCAAATTATGGAATGAGTGTTGAAGTCTGACCGCATTAAAATAATTACATTTATTTATAATTACTTTACCCAAATAAATATTGATGGATGGAGAGGGAGAGCAAGACCAAAGAAATGATGGACGAATTGTGTGAATAGGATAAGAAAAAAGAATAAATGATAGCGTGACAGTTGACAGGAGAAAATAAAAGAAAAAAAATAGTGTTGCACCGACTCCAAGTCACATGGGACAAGGGTAGGAAGATGATAAATTCCTGTTCTCAAGAAGCTCGTTTAAAAATATTAAAAAAACAATCAAATATTTACACAGAACACCTCTAAACATTATAAAGTGCGCGTAAAAACCCCGACGAGCTACTTTGGATTCGTCTCACTGCCTGCTGACGTCACAGATCAAGTTCGCGTAAGTCAATCAGCAACCAAACAAGGTAGACCCCGATTGACTCACTTAATCACTGTTCTGACGACCAATTTTGTTGAAATGGAGAGGGGAGCGGTAGGTTAAGTTAATTTGGTCTTTAAACGTATGGGTTTTGAGTCATTTGTGATGTAATAAGAGTCTTTTTTGCAAGTCACCACGTATCAAACACACCCTCAGCTATAGTAGTGGGTTTTTTCGATGATATAACTTATGTTTGGTAATACAGAAGCTGTTAGTTCAGTCACCTAAGCTGTGCAGACATTTTTTTTGTTTCTTTATTTATTTAGATAATTAGCGGTTGCCTACTGACCTAGTTATGTCTTTGGGAAAACCCAAATAGTAAAATTTAATGATGCTAAATCAAAACTTACCATCACGCCTGTCTTCTACGATGGGATAGGCGGAGACGTTTTTAGAGTTGTGTTTAATGACCATGTAATAGGGGGGAGCCCTTTGCCATCAATCGGGCTCAAGTGGTGTGTGTTGTGTTTTGTCTTATTTTATTTATTTTTCTAATTTTTTTTTTGTGTATTGTACCTACCTCATGCTATAATATGATCCAAATGATGATTGAAATAAATTGAATTGAAATTTCTGGCGTGAAAACCCAATATAATTTTGCCCGAACCGGGAATCCAAACCAGGACCTCGTGTTCAACAGTTGCGCATGCGACGATGAGACCAACGAGGCATTTATTATGATTCTGAAATGATGTAAGAAATTGAGAATATGTAAATTACAACGGCTCGGGTTTTCCCGGATCTAAATTGAAGAGACTTTTTAGAAACACAGTCACTGTCAGACACTGTTTTAAGCTTTCACGGTTTACAACTAAACTTATACTGTCACTTATGGGATATTTTCCGTGATTGTTCATTATTTAAAACATTATCGTTTTTTTTTTTCTTTCATTTTTTTTTTCTGTGTTTTGTTTAGTTTGTTATTTATTTATTTTTTTAAATAATGAACAATCACAGAAGATATCCCGTAAGTGACAGTATAAGTACAGTCACTGTCAGTCAAAAATCCCTATCCTTATAGTTATCTCTAGGTAAGTAGACCGAATCTCGACTGTTTTGTTACAGCAGGTCAAGTTCTATAGTACCTGTAGTTATAGGTCAGTAGCAAGGGGATAAGGTCGAAATTCGGATGGCAGTCGCTCCTTATGAAATACTGATTGCAGTCGCTTTTATTTAGACTGAAAGTCGTCTTCAAACATAGTCAGGATAGATTTTTTCAGATGATGAACGTTTATTTATTCATACTTTGAATAAAATGACAATAGTACATTAATATTTGTCAAACAAATTTTCAATATTGACACATTTGTACAGCGTTGTCTATTCAATTCATTTCTTTTTTTTTCAATCATCAATTGGATCATATTAAAGCAAATAATAATGTAAGAAAAATAAATAAAATAAGACAGAAATGTTGTTGTGTTGTTGTGTTAAATAGTACAATAAACATAACATCACGCATGCAATCCCCGAAAGGTTAGGCAGACGTGTACCTACACCCACATTTCACCAGTTATTTTTAAGTCCCATGTAATAGGGGGCGACCCTATTGTAATCAACCGAGCGCAAATCTAGACTCCGTGGCTGCTATTCAGAAATTTCTAATGAAAAAACCCAATAACACAGTTCCCAACCTGGGAATCGAACCTAGGACCTCATGCTCAGCAGTACAAGAACCTATGAAATAATCTTGCAAAATTTTCGAATTGTGGACTGAAACCTTTCCGGGGCCAAGTTAAATAGGCCCTAAAGAAACCTATATTGGAACAGTCATGTCCTAGTACTCCAGTAGGTAAATCCGTTGAAAAATGCTACTAGTCCATACATTTGAATGGGGTTTTTCCGAGGTTAGTAATAAGGTCATTCGACTCATCCATCAATAGAATTGTGTTATAAAAAAGATTGCATCTCATGTTAGCATGACTCATGGATTGCCATTTGAATGTCATTTGTCATTATTTATTATACCTCGTAATTGGTTAACCAGTTTTGACAGCGAATTTTAGTCCACTGAAACTTTCCTACGTTTTTTTTTGTGAATGACATCTCGCTGGTCGACCTAGTAGGAGGTTGTCGTCTGCTTAAACAGAATATCTTATGGGTGCCTTGAGTGTAAGGCCTCCAGCTTGGGGCAAAACACTTAAAAACTAAGCGACTACACGCAAAGGGCACCCTCTGTGAGGTACGAGCCTCGGCTTAGGGCGCAGCTAGGGTAGGACAGCTAGGAACAGGCTGAATCGGATCTTTACTAAGGTTAAAACTGTCATATACCTCGACAAATAGACTCAGTCAAACACGCCCAAATATGATTGCTATTTCACACATACATATCTTCCGCCGGAAAAATGTTAGCAGTCTTCGGGAAAAATGGGCTGTCAATTGTTGGTCTTTGACAGCTGTTACAGGTAGTCAGTGCCCGAAAATCTGACAACCAGGCTTACAAAGGGTAACCTAGTACTAACTGGGTTATGGAGGTCAGACAGGCAGTCGCTTCATGTAAAATACTGGTATTCAGCTACATCTGGTTAGACTGGAAGCCGACCCCAACATAGTTGGGAAAAGGGTAGGCAGATGATGATGATGATGTTATCGCTGATTGAAAGTCACTTTTACAAAGCACTCGTGACGATTTATGAAGACGAAGTGACATTCAACTTTAGGGTGATAAAGGAAAAAGGAGTTCGACTATATTAGTAAATACGAATTGTATGTTCCTATACGGAAGAGCTACTTTTTATGGTTGGTGTTGTTGGTTATATGGCAAATTCTAAAAATAAAATTACTTTACTATTTGATTTCACCAGTATCATAGTTTGGTGTTCATGAATGTTGATGGATGGAGAGGGAGAGGAAGGCCAAATAAAAGATGGATGGATTGTGTGAAGGGTGGATCCAGGGGGGGGGAAGGGGTCACGGGGTCATGACCCCCCCCCCCCCTGGACTGGGAAAAATTAAAGTGTATTGAAAAGCTTCGTTTGATACGCGTGGGGATTTTTAAATGCAGTTCTCGGCTCCATAACAAGTTTCCCCCCTTATATCAAAATGTACAATTGACGTACAGGTAGCAACAAAACACTTTCTTCTTAATTTGAATTATTATTGTAATCGAATTCGAGCCTGTCATGACTAGATCGCAACTATGTGACCTCCCGTTGACATCAAAGCTGGATCCGTTCTTGCCCCAAATAGAACAAATGGGACAAGGGCAAGAAGACGATGATGATCATAGTTTGGTGTACTTCCAAACATGATGCTGGTGAAACCCTACAGTAATTTTTTTTTTTTGGATTTCCTGTGTATCCAATTGCTTCATCCAACCTTATTGCCTATAGTTGTATCAAGCCAGCACCAGGATATAGGTATCTATACCTACCCATATTGGCCATGAAAATAATGATAACTCTGCCGCTGTTATTGGAAAAATAATAATTATTAATAAAAGGGCAAACAGGACATCGCGTGTTACGATAATAATAAATAAATTATGGTTAATAAAAGAAGAATATAAACACAGCTGCAGTCTCGGAACTGCGTTTTAAAATAATTAAATCAACATCGTTTATTTCCTACTGGTTTATCTCTTGCACATGTTATTTACATTTTACATAGTTGTTCACAATAATACATATATTATAATATTCATGACATCACGCCTGTTCTATTCGTAAGGGTAGCCAGAGGTGTACCACGGTAGGTACACCCACATTTCAGCCAGACTACGGGCTGTGTCTGAGAAATACATGGAAATACCCCATACAGGGTGGGATCCCACATCGACGCGCAAACGATTACCACGTATAGAGAAAATCATTCTGAACCCTCTAACATTTTTTTTTTTTTAAACAGCTGTTTCCCATAAAAGTACAATAATTACACGGTCAAGTCAGTTCAGTTTGATGGATGGTCAAAATTGGGCTGACCCAATTTGTATTGTCATCGACACGCTAAGAAGAAGATCTTTAACTGTTATCGGGGGTCAAAATCACCCCTGTGGTACATATTTCTCGTTGTAACTCTGCAGTATAACTACATACACTCTCGTGCGTTTACGGAATCTCATTACGTCGTGATAAGCGGTGGGTGACGGATTTGCGTTGTCGCGTCGGTCTAATATTACTGCAATTGGAGTTACGTACACTGCTGGGGTCAAAAGTCGCCCCCGACACCAAAAATTGACATATTTTTGAATAGTCACTGTTTTTTTTTTTTAAGAATAACTGATTAGCAGACAGAGTTTCTATCGCATCACTAGTATGAAACAAAGTCACTTCCTGCTGTCTGCCCCTATGTATGCTTAGATCTTTAAAACTACGCAACGGATTTTAATGCAGTTTTCAGCAATATATAGAGTGATTCAAGACGAAGGTTTAAATGTATATATTGCACCCACGCGAAGCCGGAAAGGGTCGCTAGTAAAGAATAAGAATAAAAATAAATCGCTAGTTCATAATATACCACGGAGAACGGCGGCTGGACATTTTTCACCTTTATGTATTGAGCAATAAGGCTGAAAATTGGTAAACCTGTCATTGTCCGTTATGGTACATATGATACGGCTAAAAGCCGAAGTACGGTTACACCTAGTTCTAGCCGTCGAAACCTAGGTACGGCCGGTAACAGTTGTGTATCCTTTTTATTGCTAGGACACACCGACCAAATGGATTAGGTTAGGTTAGATAGAACTGTGACCAAACGCGCGCGAGCCGAGCGAGCGCAGTGAGCGATGCCGCGGCAGCGGCCGGCGCCGGCGCTACATCTAAGTTTAACTGGCTGCACCTAGTTGTACCCGGCTAAAACTAGATGTAACCGCACTTCGGCTATTAGCCGTTACACATACATTTTATAGGAAGATTTAATATATTATATTATGTATCCGATTGAAACACGAATGAAGATCGTGCAAGGTCATCTCTTATCTGCTACAGACGCAAGAAGTGCAAAGTTCTGTTTATTAATTTTATATTATTTTATATAGATAGCAATAAATTACCCCAAAGGTTGGGATTTAGATTTTACTCTTAAACTTTCCAAGCTATTGAGAATAATTGTTGTTAATTGGGTATAACCCGACTTCGTGTAATTGCCTAAGGATAAAGTCCGGCTGTGGCGAGTTTTATGAACTTTAAAAAAATACGTAGTTATTAAGATCATCTGCATCATCATCATCTCAACTATGTTAGGGTCGGCTTCCAGTCTAACCGGATGCAGCTGAATACCAGTATTTTACATGGAGCGACTGCCTATCTAACCTCCACAACCCAGTTAGTACTAGGTAATACGCCCTTGATAAGACTGGTTGTCAGACTTTTTGTACCACTATAACGAATGTCAAAGATCTACAAATGACAGCCGGGACCAACGGCTTAACGTGCTTTTCGAGGCACGGAAGAAATTCGGTATGCAATGGGTGTTCACCCATCCACAGACCAACCTAGGCAAGCACGCTTAATCTAAAGATTGATCCGAGTGGCTGTTATTATTTAGCCACGAGCTCCTCACGTAGTTATTAACATATAACCAACATTATGTAGCATTAAAAATAACTGCAATTCATTAATAACTTTAGTCAAAAAAACATTGTATACCTGCACGAATATTGTGGGGGGCTATCAATTTTTTTGGACGAGGCTCTTAGGTATCGGTTCGCCGTTTAATCTGTTACTACTTAGACGCGTCATTTTGCGTTATTTTACTTAAATTGAATTTAAATTGTTGACATTTTAATTTAATCCTATGTTTTTTTTTATTTCTTTGTAAGTCATTGTTTTGTTGCCGACTCGGCTGGGCAGCGTTCGGGAAGTTGCGTGGTATCTTCTCGTCCAACTTACCGCAGTGTCTCAAGACGAAAGTCTATGACCAGTGTGTGTTGCCAGTGATTACATACGGGACCGAAACGTGGTCGCTCACAATGGGCCTCATCAGAAGGATTAAAGTCACCCAAAGGGCAATGGAGAGGGCTATGCTCGGTGTTTCGTTGCGTGATCAAATCAGAAATGAGGAGATCCGCAAGAGAACCAAGGTTACCGACGTTGCCCGAAGAATAGCCAAACTTAAGTGGCAGTGGGCAGGGCACATTGCTCGCAGAACGGATGGCCGATGGGGCCGAAAAGTTCTGGAGTGGCGACCGCGAACCGGAAGACGCTGCGTTGGAAGGCCTCCCACTAGGTGGACCGATGACCTTGTAAAGGTTGCAGGGATCCGCTGGATGCGAGACGCATGGGACCGGTCAATGTGGCGACACTTGGGGGAGGCCTATGTCCAGCAGTGGACGTCTTTTGGCTGAAATGATGATGATGATGAAGTCATTGTTTTAATTTGTTTTTAACGATTTTTATAATTATTGTAATAGTTGTCTTAGTGCGACTAATTTTGTACGCCATGATTGGCAAAACATGTAGCTACCTCTCATTATTTTTAAGACCTGTATAATTCTGCACTCATGTTTTACAAAATAAATATCTTGTATCTTTTTGATTATACATACTGTTGCAATAATCGGTCCGTTTACCTGACAAAAGCTGTGTTCGTGGACTTTGTTTTTATTAGTGAACTTGTAGGTAGAATATTAAACACTAGAAAATCTGCCTCAGTGGTCTAGTGGTCGTAATGGCGGCTTCTAAGGATGAGGTCCTGGTCCCAACTCCCGGGTCGGGCAAAGTGTGATGGGGTTTTGTTTTCAGGAATTTCTCAATAGCAGCCACTGAGTCTGGATTTGTGCCCGGTTCATGGCAATAGGGTCGCCCCCTATTACATGGGACTTAAGCATAACTGAAATGAGGGTGTACTTACTATAAGGTACACCTCTGCCTAACCTAAAATCTCTAGCTTTGCTATATTTTGTAAATGGCTATCAATGAAAGTTATTTTTCGAAAGGCTAAGGAAATTGAACTTCCTAATTAGCGTCAAAATTAATTAGGTACTGATACTTTTTTGTTTAGCTGCCTTTTAGTGATTATGATAACATGAAGACCGCCATGTAATAAAATTGTAACAGGCCGATGTGTGTATATTGAAGACTAGCTTTTGCCCGCGGCTTCGATCGCGTGGATGTCGAAAAATATCCCACCCGAACAAACATAGTTACTTACCTTCAACCCCCTTTTTAACCCTTCTGGGGTAGAATAATTAAAAAAGCTGAGACACGTATAAATTAATTTTCAATCGTCAGCCTAAACACAAAATTTGAAGATGTTAACTTCAAAACTGACGGACTTTTATGTAAACTTCCATCCCCTATTTTACCCCTTTAGGGGTGAAATTCCCAAAAATCCTTTCTTAGTGGATACTTACTCTTTACAAAGAACACACCCTCCAAGTTTCATGTCTCTAGGACTTGCGGTTTGGGCTGTGTGTTGATATATCACCCAGTCAGTCAGTCAGTCAGTTTACCATTTTATATATTTAGATATTGAATAAATTAATAAATTGGGGGTCTTTATTAGAGCAACAGAAGCCAAAACAACAGTTTTTAGAATTTTTGTCTGTCTTTCTGTCTGTATGTTTGTACGCGCACCACGCAACAACTACTGCATGGATTTGAACGCAGTTTTCGCCGCTCTACTGCTAGATGCTTAACTTAAAATATAGTCTACATTAGATATAGTTTTGGACCCGATAGGTGGCGCTGTGCGAAGCAAGGGCGGGTCACTAGTTAAAAATAAGTACCATAATAAACAAACGAATGTCGTGTATCCACAGAATGGGGAAGACCGTTGAAAGCTAATTGTAGATGGCGCGACCATAGCCAGGTCTCAATCTGGCCAATGAGGTCGAGCTATTTTGAAATGTAAAATGACATTACCAGATTTTCAACCTTCGGCTTGGAACAAGCGATGCTAGCGCCATTAGTTCCACAGTTGCCATCCCCATTGCTGAATGCGTAAAACATTGAAAGCCATCTGTATCGTTTTGTCAGTGTTATATCACTCTTTATATCCATATGTTTTTATGAAATATATTTCAATAAATAAAACCGGCCTTTTCTCCTGCAATATAAATCTTTCTACGCGTGACTCAATAAATAACGTACACGGCCTTTTCTTTCTATTAGACAACCTTTTCCGTACATCATAAATTTCATGTTAAAGCCACCTGGCGATCTGCCAGGGTCCAATTTCCAACTGCGCCTGTTACAATGTTCACTTTGTCTTGATTCAGACACCTATAAAAGTTATTGATTATCTTGTCACAGTTTTGTTTTTTTTAAATCTGTCTGTAGTGAATCGATACAATCGACTAGATTTGAGTCTATGGTTTTGATGATATATTCTGTCGCATCTAGTTAAGCATTGCGCGGGAAAGTGTGATGTGGTCGAGAGTCCTGGATCAAGAGGTGTGAGAAACTCAAACTCAAATTTAGAACATTTTATTTCAATTAGACTATTGCAAGCACTTTTGAATGTCAAAAAAAAACGAACCTACAGTCACAGTCACAAGGCATAATAACTTGTGACAGGGGTAGATGTCTATGGAGAAGAATGGGCAAGAAACTCCATGGACACTCTTCTACACTCTGTAGAGACACGAAGACAAGAAATTAATTATAAGACGCGATGTTTAACAAGCGAGCCGTTATCCTATCGTCTATGGCGGGCTTAAGGAACCTGTGGTGTAGATGCTTCTAAATCCATCAGTTGAGGCTCTGCGATGTCTGTGAGTAAATGAATGTAGAATGTAAGTAGGAGGTTAATAAACAGCTATCGTATACTATTATGTTTCTCAAAGTTTACAACTATTTGTTGTTGTTTGTAACTAACTTTTAATTGCAATTTGATATGCTTGCACTGAGTTTAAAATATGATAATCTATTTTGCGTTTTAAATGACCTCTAGACTTAATTTTTATTTTGAAAAAATACTGCCAAAAGTAAACTAGCTTTGCATTCTCAAAACATGATAGTTTTTCCTCATTACTATTTTTTAAATCTGGGTTGTGGAGTTCAGATCGGCAGTCGCTCCATGTTAAATACTGGTATTCCTCCGTTAAGACTAGAAGCCGACCTCAACATAGTTAGGAAAAGGCTCGGCAGATGATGACTGTGTTTTAACTCGCAAGAAAATGTTAACGTAATTTTGACCTTCTTTATCTTTACATAGTATCAAACAAAGTCGCTCCCGCTGTTTGTATGGTTAGATCTTTTAAACTACGCAATTGATCTTAAAGCAGTTTTCAACAATAGAATCATAAATCATAAAATCAAAGCATTTATTTCAAGTAGGCCAGTTACAGGCACTTTTGAATTGTCGAAACAAAGACAACAATGAAAAGTAGCTACAGTCCCAGTCACAAGGTAGACAGAGTGATTCAAGAGGAAGGTTTATATGTATATGTTTATTTATACTAATAATACTATAAAGAGGTAAAATTTGTTTGTATGTAGGGGGTAATCTCCGGAAGTAATGAACCAATTTTAAAAATTGTTTCACTGGTAGAAAGCTACATTATTCGTGAGTGCTATAGACTATAAATTATAAAGATATCACGCAAATTAGCCGAGCTATCAAAATTTTCGCGGATGAAGTCGCGGGCGAAGTGCTAGTTAGATAATAAACATACGCGTAAGCATAATTATGCGAAGCCGGGGCAGTTCGCTAGTTAGTCATAAAATTAAGTTTAGTATGCCAAACAAATACACAAAATACCAAGTTTAAGGAAGAACAAGGAATCCCCTTAGCCGGTTAAGAACATACTTAGGTACTGCAGTTATCGGAATTGGGACCGAATCAAAACGTGATACAAAGATTATGTCGATGTTGTTTTCAAAACTGGGTTTTACCAATCATAAACAATTATTTTTAGCTTCTGCGTATCGTTATTTTTGCTTTCGTTATCCTGTACCTATTTTTTTTGTTTTGTTGGTCTTTGGCTAATGACTTAGTGGTCTTAATATTGTCTTAGGTAAGCCTAATACTCTGGTCTTCTGAGAAACCTAAATAACTAGACATTATGTTGAAATCTCAGACCAATAAAAAAGGAAAACGGCGCGCCATGAACATCAAAAGTGAAGCCACAAAAACCGTGCTCTTGCTAGTAATACACGCTCACGCACACACCTACACTAAAACCATGCTCATCGCTCCTACGAACTACGTACGTAGCGATGAGCTTACTACGTACGTAGCGATGAGCATGGTTTTTGGTCTAAGATTGAAATAAACAGATTTAATATCCTTTGTATCCGTCGTTCACTTGTATTTTTGCAGTTCTAGAAAAGGAAAAATATTTTTGCAAAAAAAACCGACTTAACCTAACCGACATAACCGAAAAAAACACAAAAAATTGTAAACGAATTTACTTTCGGAATTTGGTGGCATTAATGTAAATAAAACAAACAAAGTCACCACAATTTTTTTATTTTTATTTTACCTTATTTAGTTGAGGTATCCTACGCAAATCCTTGTGATATACAAGATTGACTTTGTAACCAGAAGTTATTATGATACCATCATATCATCAAGAAGAGAAGAAAAAATACACATTATAGAAGATAAGTCATAAACTACCCAAGTTATGTTAATAAATTTTATATGGGACCACCGCGCAAGTTTCTTCTACAAAATACAAAAAAACGAAAATCGGGCTAGTAATCACAGATAAATCGGTGAGAAAACACGAAAAAAAAGATGATGGTGGAATACAATAACCTCCTCCTTTTTTTAAAGTCGGTTAAAATTGGCTCGGAATGAATGTTTTTAGGTTAAAGATTTTTCAACAACAGCCGTCTCTCTCTATATCGACGTCTCTTTCATTTTACTTACTTTAAACACTTTTAGACGCGTATGCAAACACCAAATACAGAAAATAAAAAGACCCTTTTACACACAGTCTTGACACCCTCTTTATTTGAGTACCTTGGGGGCAAAACAATTTGACTTGCCGCGCGGTCAGAGCGAAAGTGACCTAACTCAAAATTACGGCAAATTAAGTTACATATCTAAAACTACTCCTAATAATATGGGCTATCGTCTATAGTGACTCAATAAGTGACGATATCGTGCCAGAAAAGAACAAACAAAAACATTTCGTCTCTTTCATTTCCTCGAACACCAACTAAATCACGAACACAATTTTGTTATTTCCAACAAAACGCAAATTTCGTGTTAGGTCACTTTTGTTCTCAGAGTGCGGCCCTTAAACCCACGTCATTAAGGCGAGACGATATTTCTCCATCCTTTGTTGATTTTCCGTCAAAGAAAGACTTTGGCAATGTTTTCAGCATCGTCGCGTACTTTGTGTTATAAGTAGTTGGGTGGCACGTGAAAAACTATTTTTGAGGTGTCGAAAGAAATTGTGTTTACAAAATTAAACCTTTTGATGTAGTTCTGTTGTTTTAAGACGTTGTTTATTTATTTATATTTCAAGTGCCTTGTACACAGGTTCATTGATGTTTTAAAAGAAAGAAAGAAAGAAGAAATGTTTGGGAGAACGTGTAGTTGAAGTGGTTTCGGCATTGACGAGAAAGTTAAAAAAAGAACGAAAGATGCTGGTGGAATTCATAACCTCCTTCTTTTTAAGAAGTCGTTTAAAAAGTCATCTTGGTCAAAGAGGATCTAGATTGAGACCTGGAGAAGGAATTTATTATCTCTATCTGACATCATGATAATTACATTCACTCTTATTATCATGTATATCGGATCCGATTATTGGTACGGACATAAAATGAATCGCAAGTACGCCAGTAGTGACATCACGCGACCTTCTTGCAAGTCTACCCACACCACAGCGTGCTTCTACAGAGCCGTGATGTTTACAGCTCGAGGCGAGGACGACATTCAATGTCTGATCGCAGCGAAGTTGAGACGTCCCGGAACTTTGCCCGATTCATTGTGCCTCGTGTTATTGTGTTAAATTGTAATTTCAAGTAATTTGTTAGTTTAAAGAAACAGTTAATCGCACCCAGTGTATTTTTATTGCACGAAACCCATCTTCTGCCTGCTTACGGAATAAATCCTAACTATCCGACATGCACATAATAAGACTACAAATAGAACTTAAATAATAATGAAAATTAAGACTAAAATTGTGACAAGATTAAACAAGACGAACTTGTAACTTGGACTGCCTCATTGGTCTAGTAGTCGTAATCACGAATGCTGAGCATGAGGTCCTGGGTTCGATTCCCGGGTCGAGCAAAATTGTTGTTCTGTTTTTGCATCAGGAAATTCTCTGTAGCAGCCACGGAGTTAGGGTTTGTGCCCGGTTGATGGCAAGAAGCTCGCTTAAACGTAACTTGCGAAATTAAGTGTACTATTAGGTACACCTCTGCCTAACCATTCTGAGATTACAGGCGTGATATAGTTATGAACTTGTAATAAACGTGGAGCGATATATCTAATGCACGATCAGACAAAATGCATGCAAGGGCAGGTCGTAAAACGTGCTTCAGTCAGACTGTTATTAGCCTTACATGTGTGGCCATGAGAACAGCGGGTTAGCCGGTTATTGAAATAGAAATGGCCGGTTACTATCCATAGCAACATCTCTTGAATTCTAATCCAACAGAAGATATTTTTGCGGATGGATGGACGAATATTTTATTGGTATGTCAGGAGTACTGTGAGAGGAATTTATGAAAGTGTTGTTAACCTTCTTTTATTTATGTTTTCACTTTAAATGTTGCTTTAATTTGTTATTTTGTATATTTTAATGTGTCATAATTGTCTCTTTTATTTTTATAATTTGAATTACTGTAATTGCTAATTGCTGGTTCTTAACACAACCGTTGTAATTAAATAAATAAATAATAATCTTTATCTATTAGGCAAGCTGATTCCATATTTTTCTCACTAGACTGGCTCGTTGGACTAGCCCCCGTAGCATGACCACCGTAGACAAGGATTTCTTTGACGGAAGAATCGACAAAATGACAGATAGTGCAAAGAAATCTGTCATTGTGTCGACACAATCTGTCATTTTGTCGACTCTTCCGTCAAAGAAATCCTTGTCTACGGTGGTCATGCTACGGGGGCAGGAGTCGCTAGCGCTAATGCTGAGCTTGAGGGAGTAGCTTCGATTTTCATGTTGATAAATTTTTATCGGGTTTTTCCATCAGATTATTTTCAGTAAGAATCATGGAGTCTGATGAGCCTATTGACCGGGCACGAAGCCCTGTTGATGGCAATAGGCTTAGCTTTAATAGGCTTAGGCTTACTAACAGGTACGATCTGCTTAACCCTTCGGGGACTACAGGCGTGATGATGTTGTGTTAACATCATGTAGTGTTAAATTATTGGATATATCGTTAAAAATGCAGCAGAATCCCATAAATCAATTTGTCGTCGATTTAAAAGCCCCATCGTAACGGACAGTTCAGCACCGCGATATTAAACGGATATTGCATGCGGTTACTGCATTCGAATCCGACTTGTGACCACGAAACGTAACTTATTGCGCTAGATCACTCCGTGGTTGACTGTACCTGACCTGCATGTTTGTGGTCTCTATTAAACATAGCGAGGTACAGCTTAATTGATGACAAATCATTGTTCTAGAGTTAGTAGGTGTTAACCACATTGTATCTTAATAACCAGTAAGTTGTGGTCATCAGATATGCAGTCACTCCATGTAAAACACTGGTATTCAGCTGCATTCGGTTAGACTGGAAGTCGACACCAACATAGTAGAGAAAAAGGCTAGGCAGATGATGATGGGAGTTAACCGGGTGCTATGTGCAACCCAGTATATTAGTAAATTAGTAAATATTAGTAAATTAGTAAATATTAGTAAAGTAGTAAATTTAGTAAATATTAGTAAAGGAGATCGGGCCGAAGCGGTCCAAGTAGCGTCGGTGAATTAGACCTATATTTTCTTGAAGCTGATATCAAGAGCATCATTTTTTGTTATGACGTCAAAAAAATTCCTCTATGGGGAAAAAAGTTATTGATCATTTAAAATAAACTATGTAATCAACGATGGCATTAATTACAAACACCGTCGGTGATTAAGACATACATCATTTTAAAGGTTGTTAGAAGACAGTTATTCTTTGTTAACAACATAAGCAAATCGGCGCCGGGAGAAAAAAGTTAAACGCCATAATGCACAATTAGTGAAAACGAAATCTTCTAATTAAAGAGATACAAGGAGCGTCGGTGATTCAGACACATATCATTTTAAAGCTTATTAGAAGAAGGTTATTCTTTGTTAAGAACATAAGCAAATCGCCGCCGGGAGAAAAAAGTTATAGACCATTATGTATGATACAGATAACAAAATCTTCTAACTCAAGAGATACAAGGAGCGTCGGTGATTCAGACACATATCATTTTAAAGCTTGTTAGAAGAGGGTAATTCTTTGTTAGAAACATAAGCAAATCACCGCCGGGAGAAAAAAGTTATAGACCATTATGTATAATACAGATAACAAAATCTCCTAATTCAAGAGAAACAAGGAGCGTCGGTGATACAGACGCACATCATTTTAAAGCTTGTTAGAAGAGGGTTATTCTTTGTTAAGAATATAAGCAAATCAGCGCCGGGAGAAAAAAGTTAAACGCCATAATGCACAATTAGTGAAAACAAAATCTTCTAATTCAAGAGATACAAGGAGCTACGGTGATTCAGACACACATCATTTTAAAGCTTGTTAGAAGAGGGTTATTCTTTGTTAAGAACATATGCAAATCACCGCCGGGAGAAAAAAGTTATAGACCATTTTGTATAATACAGATAACAAAATCTCCTAATTCAAGAGATACAAGGAGCGTCGGAGATTCAGACGCACATCATTTTAAAGCTTGTTAGAAGAGGGTTATTCTTTGTTAAGAATATAAGCAAATCAGCGCCGGGAGAAAAAAGTTAAACGCCATAATGCACAATTAGTGAAAACAAAATCTTCTAATTCAAGAGATACAAGGAGCGTCAGTGATTCAGACACATATCATTTTAAAGCTTGTTAGAAGAGGGTAATTCTTTGTTAAGAACATAAGCAAATCACCGCCGGGAGAAAAAAGTTATAGACCATTATGTATAATACAGATAACAAAATCTCCTAATTCAAGAGATACAAGGAGCGTCGGTGATACAGACGCACATCATTTTAAAGCTTGTTAGAAGAGGGTTATTCTTTGTTAAGAATATAAGCAAATCAGCGCCGGGAGAAAAAAGTTAAACGCCATAATGCACAATTAGTGAAAACAAAATCTTCTAATTCAAGAGATACAAGGAGCGTCGGTGATTCAGACACACATCATTTTAAAGCTTGTTAGAAGAGGGTTATTCTTTGTTAAGAATATAAGCAAATCAGCGCCGGGAGAAAAAAGTTAAACGCCATAATGCACAATTAGTGAAAACAAAATCTTCTAATTCAAGAGATACAAGGAGCGTCGGTGATTCAGACACACATCATTTCAAAGCTTATTAGAAGAGGGTTATTCTTTGTTAAGAATATAAGCAAATCAGCGCCGGGACAAAAAAAAGTTAAACGCCATTATGCACAATTAGTGAAAACAAAATCTTCTAATTCAAGATCTCTTGAATTAGAAGATAATTCAAGAGATATAAGGAGCGTCGGTGATTATTACTGTACGTGCGTTACCGGTAAATGTACCATTGCGCACATAATAATGTCTATATTATGGACTTTGGTCTAGGCACGTCATCAAGAAGAAGTAGTGCCATCCTGTGCATTTCCTCGACTCTATTGCATATAGTTAATAGTCGAATCATTTGTTTAAGGCCCCTTAGGTTGTGCGGACAACTGTCCTGTAAGATTACTCTCAAGCAGCTCTAAGGTTTTTGTGTCAAGGATTTGGTAAAGGGTCGTTTTCATCACATGACAACTACTGCGACCAACTGTGAACTTCAGCATACGATGAAACATGTCTGCTTACTCCTTTAAGGATTAAAGTCGTGAAGATTTTGTCTCCAGGATTTAGCAAACAGATCGTTTTCAACTCATAATAACTAATGCGACCAACTTCGGTATACGATGAAACATGTCTGCTTACCCCTCTAAGGATTATAGTCGTGAAGATTGTCTCCAGGACTTAGCAAACAGATCGTTTTCAACTCATAATAACTAAAGCAACCAACTGTGAACTTCGGCAAACGATGAAACTTGTCTGCTTGCCCCTCTAAGGATTATGGTCGTGAAGGTTACGCTTATGTTTATCAGTGATGAAGTGTTGAGGGCTTCATACTACTTAAACTACCTTGTATTGCTTTTTTAATAAAAATGAAGAATTCGATTTACTAAAAGTACTATTTATACCCTTTTTTTTTAAGCGATTTCCATGAGCTTTGGTAATTGAAAAGCATCAAACACAACAAGTGTTTTGTGTATCCTAGAATCAACAAAGCTTCTTGGACCAGAGTCTATAGAAGATTGCCCGATCTCCTTAGTAAAAATTAGGAAATATAAGTACTTAAATTAGTAAAATTAGTAATTAGTATATAAGCATTTGTTAAAAAGTAAAACAAGAGAAAATTAAGTGTCGCACTTGTAAACATTTCTCTTTATTGTTTGTTTCGTTCCCTCAGACAAATCGTGAAAACGGTTTTGTGGGAGGGTTGTGTGGGGCATAGTTCTTAAGTTAAGATTTTATAAACCTTGTCTTGATAAATAAATAAATAATAATAAGCAGTAGCAGGAGTGAGTCAGTAGAGTACAGCCCACTCCTCGAGGGATGTATCTTTATAACAGGGCACTTGATAACATAACCATTTGAATGGCTTGATAAGCCAGTCAGAATGGGCGGATCTGTTTGAGATCAAATCAAATCAATCAATCAAAGCATTTATTTCAAATAGGCCAGTTACAGGCACTTTTGAATTGTCGAAACAAATAAAAAACGCTTAATTTAACTTTTAGACACTTTTCAAAAATAGTGTCAAAAATTGACAAAAGTATTTAAAAGTTATAAATGTACAGTCTCAAACAAAAGTATTGCAATATTTCTATTTTTCTTTTTTTATACTTTATGCGATACCAAATGAAGATCATAATTTTCTAACAAATCTTATTCTTTACCTGTATTTCATAATATTCCGTAAACATGTTTGTTTTGTTAGGAAGTCCTGACTTACACGAATTTACCAATGATTAGCATACACGCCCTAACCAAATGGATCCTTACCAATTTGATTAGTGCGTGAATGTTTATCATGGTGACTGGACAGTTGCTACAAATTGTTTATATTCCGCCATTACACACGCAGCTTGTCTTTGAGGTTTTCTTAGAGCGCAACCATTTTTAAGCGCAACCAACTAAGCGCAACTAAATTATTCCTCGTAGCGCAACCATTAGTAAAAATAGAGAGATATCATTAATGAATCCCCCCACTCTATTTTTCATCATGGTTGCGCTTTGAGAAATCTTATATATAAAATTCTCGTGTCACAATGTTAGTTACCATACTCCTCCGAAACGGCTTGACCGATTTTTATGAAATTTTATATGCATAATCAGTAGGTCTGAGAATTGGCTACTATCTATTTTTCATACCGCTAGCGAAGGTAGTTTAGGTGGTAGGGTAGGGTAGTTAGGTAAGGTAGCTAGGGTAGGTAGGTGGGTTAAAAAAGGTGCATTGCAACGCATGCCGGGCACAGCTAGTAAACATATAATATTGTTAATTTGAATTTGTGAGCGCAACTAATGGTTGCGCTACGAGGATTATATAGTTGCGCTTAGTTGGTTGCGCTTAAAATGGTTGCGCTCTGAGGAATACCCCAAATTATCATCTTGATCTTAAATTCATTACCCATGATAATTTACCGTTACGATTCTGCGTAAATCCTTTGGTGTGATCGTAAAATGTACCTGAACTATTAAAGTTTATTTTCTTAACAATAACCGTGTTGTAAATCTTACCTCAAACGATGGTCTTAAAACAGATTGTTTATTAGAAAACGTAAAGACCTTTGATGGGAAATATCATTTTGATGTAGTGGTTCCAACTCTGGTTCAAATGGAATCGGATGCTTCACTTCCAGTTTATTGGAGAAATGAATTCAACCAAAAATAACAGCTCCCTAAAAATCCAAAATGTTATATGAGAAACAATAAAAACTTTTTATTATTTATTAATTTTCTTTTATTTATTTTCATACAAATCTTATAAATTTTTAAATATTTCTTAAAATAAAAACAATGTAAAAAACTTTTAAAATATAAAAAAATTTAGCCCACTGGTATTGAGAACAGGGTCCAAGCTACCGGCGGTCAGGGCTCCAGAGAGAGGAACCTCCTAACAATACCAGCCGTGTCCAGGAGTACCGCTTTCTGAATCAATCCCTTGATCCAGCTGCCTAACAAGAGCCTCCTCAGGTATTGGTAGAGGCTCTTGGCAATTAAGCCATGGGCTGATACAACTATCGGCACAATGACCGCTGAGTCCACTCCCACATGTCGACAACCTCGTGAGCCAAGTCAAGATACTTGATTATTATTTATTATTATTAATTAAGATATCCAGTCTTCTGGAAGACTAACCTTCGAGGTTACGATAATAAATGTTATAATAACACCATCACCTTCAACATTGGGAGGAGCTCGTGGCTAAATAATAACTGCCACTCGGGTCGACTTGCCTAGGTTGGTCCGTGGACGGGTGACCACCCATTACATACCGAGTTTCCACCGTGCCTCGGAAAGCATGCTAAGCCGTTGGTCCCGGCTGTCATTTGTAGATCTTTGACAGTCGTTACAGGTAGTCAGTGGCCCGAAAGTCTGACATCCAGTCTTACCAAGGGGTATGGTATTACCCAGTACAAACTGGGTTGTGGTGGTCAGATAGGCAGTCGCTCCATGTAAAAAACTGGTATTTAGCTGCATCCGATAAGACTGGAAGCCGACACCAACATAGTTGGGAAAAGGCTAGGCAGATGATGATGACGAATAGAAAGTCTACATGGTATTCACATTTACAAAAAAATAAATAGTGCTTCTAACTTCATATAGAGGGTGTTTGGTTAAACGTGGGCAATACTTTAGGGGCGTGTAGTACTCATGAAAATAAGCAACTTATACTATTGGACCAACCATGAAATCGCGAAAAAAATATCAGCTGCTCCACACATTATTGGTCGCGTCCCTCGAAAAAATGTAGGCAACAGCAGATTTTAAATCATATTTCATAGTTAGCCCCATAGTAAGAGTGGCTCATATTTATGAGTACTTCACTCCCTTAAAGTATTACCGACGTTTAAGCAAACACCCTGTATAAAACAAAATCAACTTTCTTTTGAGTCATGCTTCCCTGGTCAGAACGACTCTCATCGAGGTCTTCCCCACAGTCTTATGTAGGTCTTCCAAAGGCTGTAATAGTCTGTCAACGCTCCCTATACCATCTCTCGTATTTATAGTCATTGTCATTTTCTCCTTGGACAAAATACACGATGTTATTTTAACCAATTTCAGTCAGAATACATCAAGTTTCATTAGATTAATTATAATGCGGTCCGCGTTAAGAGACATTAATTAGTTTTGGGCCTACGGGGTTGCGACCCATGTGACAAGCACATTTAAATTCACAACGAACGGCTTGATTTAACAAAGTTTTAAATTTATTAAAATTGTGACCACTTAAATAATTATTTTGTTCACATCTGCTGTGCCTTTATTTTTGAAATTAAATAATGATTGATGGCGTTTTTGATTCGGGGTTGTACCGTAGCGAATCGGTAACATCTGTACTTATGAAGCTCCGTATTTTTTGTCGTACGGCTGCAAATAAATCAACTATCATATTGTCTTTTGTGGTTTTTTACTAGTTTCTGCCCCCGGCTTTACCCAAACTAACCCAAGTCTATCCGTGTTGTAAACATTCAAATCCGTTCAGCCATTAGGTGTGAAGAGGTAACAGACAGGCAAACAGAGTCACATTCAGATAATAATTATTCTATAAAATATACCTATTTCAAGTTTTTACCAAACTAAACGGTTTGCAATTTTTTTTCACATCATTCTTTATCTGCTGAACCTTTACCCAACTATTTTAGGGTCGGCTTCCAGTCTAACGGGATGCAGCTGAATACCAGTATTTTCCATAAAGCGACTGCCTATCTGACCTCCACAATCCAGTTAGTACTGGGTAATGCGATACACCTTTTTTTTTTTTTTTCGGGTGGTAATTCATCAAATGACCCCCCCCCCCCCACTCTGGGCGGAGCGGAAGGGAGTGTCAGACTTGTACTGACTAAAACCCATCCATGTTCCTTCTTTGCCCTTTGTGCTCCAGGGCCACGGTATCTCTTTCGAACAGTCCCGCAGCCCTGGCAGGCATCGGCCCTTGCAGACCCCTACATCGTTGCTGACATCTCTTTGAGGCGCGCGTGGAACACGAACGCACCGTCGACACGGCCTGTCGTCATAAGACGGCCGTTGGCGAGCTAGCCCATAGCTGACAAAGATCTACAATTTGAAAGTCGGAACCAAAGGCCATCGATATGCCTCGTTCACTACCTAGTAGTAACTTGTCAGAATTACTAATATAACCAACTCTGCTAGAAATTGAACTGCCCTCTTCAAAGTAACATTGAATTAAGTTCTATGCGGTACGGAATTGAGATGAAACTAATCTTGAACTGTGATATTACGAGTAAGTTGTCTACCCGATTCCAACTTCGAAGATTTGAATGTTAGAAGCGATTGACCGTGGTATGAATTATAGTTATGCAGATAGGTACAGTTGCTGTATTTGTCAATATTGTTGTTTAGACTAATCAACAGTTTAAAATACATCATTAATGTGTCAGCAAGCCGCGTGTCCAGACAGGATTTCTCATCGACAAAAAAATATGAAGTTACGCTTTAAATAAAAATTTATATTTTATTTTAGGTACCATATAACCCATATTATAAACATCTATAAATCATGTACATACGTTTTTGTTGACAAACTAACATGGTCACTTACAAAAAATCACTCAATGATAGATACAAAATCACAGACAAATCATCATCAACACAAACATTATAAATTACACATTACAACAACACACACAGACACATACTCCCACTCGCACACACACACACGATACAAAACTTTACATTTACATCAGATTTCATCCACTACTTCCCGTTTTGGGGGTATGAGTTTATTTTGCCCTGTTCTGTTCTTTCTTAATATCGTATGGCAACGTTGAGGGTACTTTCGACTCTTCGAGTGAAATCAAAAAGAAAAATTCCATTTATAATGAGTTAGTTCAACGTCTGCATAGTACGTTAATCATTTTCCAAAATCCTTAACTTTTTAAACACTGTTTTAAACTTTCACGTTTTAAAACTAAGCATACGATAGTATAATCACGGAAGATATCCCGAAGTTGTCACTTACGGCATATCTTCCGTGATTTTTCATACTCAACCCAACCAACCCACGATTATGGCGCTTGCAACAGCGTCGAAATTTCAGGAGCTCAAAATGATGAACGATCACGGATTATGTCCCGTAAGTGACAGTATAAGTTCTTAAGCTTTTTATTGTAATTTATTTGTAATACATTTATTTTTGTACACTATGAGGCATATTTAGTCCATCTCCTTTCCACAAATCTTTCTTTGATGCTCACCTTAGTAGATATATATGGTACTCTTGTGCCAATTTCATGCTTTTAGACCCCGTTGCAAACATAAACTAAACAGTATTAAAAGTGTGAAGTTTCTATTCGGTTCGTTTACTTATACCTACTTATAGTTATGAAACTTTTAACTTAGCTATTGTTGAAAAAAAAAAACATGCATTTAAGAACTGATATTTTAATTTAACATTAACACAATGTATGATGACGAAGCGATGACATAGATGTTGATGTTGATGTTGTTATTGTCGTTGATGATGTTGTTGTGTTGTTGTTGTTGTTGTTGATGATGTTGTTGTTGTGTTGTTGTTGTTGTTGTACATCTTTATGTAATTACACAAAAATAACTTAAGCATGGTTATTTCTCTACATCACTCTCTCCTGGAGAACGGAAGTCGATACTGGGATGAGTTGTCAACAGCATGTCGTGCTTGCCGGGCCAGTGGATGATTCTAGTGAGTCTGAACACGTTACCGCATTGCTCACGGTGAGTCGGAACTGTCTGCGGTGATGTGACCACTGCGTTATACTCCAGTGGGTCGGACGTGGTACCGCGATGAAGCAGACAACCAGGAGAGGATTTCGAGCTCTTTTTGTTGACCAGTCGAAAGTGCGGTATACTGTCCTAAGGTCGCTGAGGCATGTGCTTCCAATGCATGCTGATTGTCAGGAACACGTGTTGAAGCCATAACTGGATGCTGCATCCACTGGTTGTGTGACTCACTGCGAAAGCTTGAGGAAGTGATTTTGATGATGATGACGTCACGTTGCTCGAAGTTCGGGGTCACCAGTTTAGAGGTATTAGGAACAAGCTGTTAAGGTCTGCCAGACGAGTGTTGTGTCTGGTGGACCACTGCCCAGCGTTTGAGAAGATAAGATGGGCTGTCGCAGCGCCCGCTCGATTACATGCGTGATGTTGCTATGAAAGTAAACGTAGGCGCGCCAGGACGCTGTCGCGTAGCGCCGCATTCTTCACGACACCCCGGCGGTCAATCCCTGCCGAGTAAGACCCCCAGCTGGGCGAGGCCCGGCAAGCGACCTGCAACAGAGGTGCCGACTACGACGCACCGACAGTGGGTATGTGACTACCGTGCACCTCGCTTCCAGAGCTAGCCGATCACGGTTCGGACTAAGGACCCGACGTGTGTGTGTGAGCTGTTTAACACCGCTCCGTGTCTTTGTTAGTCGCAAGCCCGCGCCGCGCTCCTACGCGGGACTTTAGGCGCCTGTGGAGAGATGCATGTGTAGTTTGGCTGCGCGACGTACCTATATTAACTTAGAACACGCCACGCAGCTGGGATGCGAGTAACATGTGGAGTCGAATTGTTCAGGTAAGCCGCGTGTTGCCAGATGCAGCATACCCGGTCGTCAATTTCAGTGGTTTGTCGTCTACTAGCAGGTCGCGGGGCAGAGGCTTCGCGTCGGTGTGTTGTGTGCTTTACGTGAGGCAAAGCAGATGCGTCGGTACGCGCGTCCATTGCCATTGCGAGGCACCGAGGCATGCGGACATCCAGTCCCGAGATGTGTCATGAAGACACGGACGATGGTCCAGCTATGTCGCTACAGATTATGTACATATGTGGTAGCAATTTAATTTGATTTCACAACAACATTATTTCGTGGCAGTACCCAGGGGTTTTCTTAGTTCAAATGCCAGTACTGAAATACAGATGACCGTACATACCTAGATGAGTATTATCTAACATAATAGTATAGTAATCTACAACTTTAAGTAAGGTACAGACAACAACAAATTATAAAACACTAGTGATCTGAACCTGCTTCGCACTGGTGCAATAACGACATCATGTCAAAATTTCAAAGTAATCTATAATTAAATTAAATATATTAAATACAAAAATTAAATTAAAACTTATTCTGTCACTTACGGGATATATATCTATCTATCTATATATGTTGTCTTTATAACAACATAAACTAACACGATAAACAACAACATATAACATGATAAATGATAATTTTACTGACGATAGCTCACATAGTAAATCAATCAAACTGCTGATGTTCTGGAATGGGAATGAATCTTTCAGGCATGATGATATTGTCACTCCTTTGACTGGCTAATAACGACCTTTTATTTAATTTACTTAAGTAAAATTCATACCACAATTGCCGATTTTTCTTAACGATGATGAAGAAAATATCCAATACTAGTGTATTAAAGTAATAGAGGAATAAATATAGAAATATGTATATTTTTGAATCAGGAATTCCAAATAGGAAATAATCTGACAAAAATAAAACGTCACTCAATAAAAATATCAGAGTGGCTATATACAAGCGACGCCGGATGTTAGCAGTTGTATGTGTGCTCCTGTGGTAACTACGACAAAGTGAATATAGAATTACAATGTATAGTAAACAATTTACAATTAAAGGGAAAATTTTACTAGAATCCAACAGTATAAACATTATCACAAAATGTAGTTTTATGTCATAGTCTATGTAAAGTTTTAACAGATAGAAACATAATTGGGATGTTATGAGAGCTACACCCCAGGCAACGACACAACTTTTTAAGTACCTCCTTTGGATATGCCCGTCGAAAACTTTTACAAAGTCTGTATAAAAAATATGACATATGACTACCAACCAATGGTTCCTCACTGTTCCTAAGTATAATAACATGTTTAATCTAAATGACATAGGTAAGGAAAGACTCGCTCCTGTATAACTTACGATTGATTCCAGTGAGTCGCCTAAGAAAATTGCCAAAATGGCATTAAGATACACGAAATTTCTGTAAGCTTGAAATTTCTTCAGTAAGCACCATGATGTGACTCCGTATATTAACGCAGCTGCTGTCAGCACCAGAAATATGTGGTGGAAGTAGAATCGAACGGAAAAATAATATTTTTCCAAATTATCCTCAGACACTGTAGATCCATGAACACTGGTATCGTTATCAGACATGGTGGACGTTATTTTTAGCTTGGATTGATTCACTTTTGGTTAACAAAGTTCGAAAGCAATTTATTTAACAGCTTGTCCTTACACACTGCTCGGTCAAAATGAAATAGGCGTTTCTTCTAAAACAGGAGATGGAGATGGAAAAGGATGATGGGCAAAAATGTATGGAACCCGCTCCATCAGAAATAATTTTCATATGACGAGGAAGGTATTTTTATGTATAATGATAGGTACTTTAGCGCTTTTGTTTTGTTATCGGTTTTGAGTTATTTTGAATCCTAATATTTATTGACTGTGTTCTATTAATTGTTCACTAAATAATGGTTTTGCGAGGAACCATGCCATCAAATATAAGGTTTTGATGACAATTATCATCGCCACCATCACCTCCAGGTCATGCTATTTATTTTAATATAAAGAAAACACATTTTATAACAATAAATGACATTTATTGTACCAGTATGTTAAATCGAACCTCGTTTTCCCAGAAGGTCTTGGGCGGGAGTAAGGAATAATAACCGGGTCGAAACCCGTGTAGAAAATCTTTTTCAAGAATAAACTAATAGATAACAAATTAATGTATCTACGTAGGTGACATTGTTTTACATTAATTATCATCTATTATAACATCGTTCAAAAACATTTCAGGCGCAGTAAAACCCACGTGTCCAGATTATCCTAAATACAATATCATTTATAATATATTATGTGTGCACAAGTGCCTACAGTACGTTGTCCTGTCAAACACATGCAGTAGTGTTGGACGGTATCATCTTCCATCGTGTGGTGATTTTTAACCAATATAATTATAACAATATTACATTCTTGACCTCACGTGACGTGATAGGATACGTCCATGTAAAAGCCATGCATCTTCATTTATGCCATACTGTCAAGTCGAGTGAGCACCGTCTTGTCCTCATAGCGGTGATTGGCAGCGGCGACCTCTCGCGTCTGGCCCTGGTTCAAGCCATGGTCCGGAGCGAGAGGGAATGGGTAGCCGTCACCTCCTTCTGCGAAGTAGTCATGCTAGCAAAGGAGGTGGCGGGGCATGAGAGGGAAAGAACCTCACGTCATATAAGTTATAACCCATCCCAAAAAAAAAAAGTTTGGTACCAAAACGCCCATCATTCTTTTACAAAACTAATGAAACAAATAGTCATGTTTTATCATTACTTCATTAGGTACACTTTAATTAATAATTTACCTCAATATTATTTTTGTGAATGCCATATCGCACTTGTTAATTAATAAGCTACTCGTAGATCTAAAAATACCATAATGAAGTATAATTGTATGTAACTGTACTAACATGTAGGTTTGTATGTTCTGAAGTTAAATTTAACACTTTTTCTTGTTTTAATTTTCTTTTGTATGTGGACACAGATTGTATGTAGACTTTGTAGGTAGGTGGTTAACTCAAAAACTATCCATAATAACCAAAAAATATGGAAATGAGAATCATCGAAACTGGTCAACGTGATAAACAAAAAGGTTCCAATGAATTGACGACCTCCTCCTTTTTTTGGAAATGGGTTAAAATGAAATTAAAAGTCATTAGTTTTGGTGACCTTACGTTAAGGCGTACTCGCTTAAGGTTTCGTGGTAAGAATTCGTAAGGTAAACACCAGTCAGATAAGAAGAACGACAAAACACCTTAAAGACCTTAGGTAGGTACTGGGCTTAGTCCGGGTTACACTATCGTGTCCTTCCGATCGGAAATAAAAACCAAAACTGAGTCATAATAATGTGCAATCAGGGCCGCTCAAGTTAACGACAGAGTGGTGAGGCGGTGCATCAAAGAAAAACCCTTTACATTAGGCGTGATCGAGGTCAAGAGCAGGCCAATTTTGTAATAAAAAAAATTATAAAAGTAAAAAGTCTACAGATATGCATTTCCAACCTCAAAATTCGGCTACTGAAAAAAAAAAACAGTATCTAAATATTTCGGTAACCCTTATTTAACGGTATGACTTCATACGAAAATTAAAAGGAACCTTAAGTTTTGGGTAATTCAGTCCCTGGAATCATTTCCATTGTCAGTCGTCGTATTTGAAGAAAAACTATAGTAAGGTGTGCTTCAAACTTGTTCGGTCAGCATAATACGACACAATTCGCCTTCGCCGCCCGGCCGAGTCATGTCAACCCGAACGCCTCCTTTAATGATTTGTTTTTTCGGGATTATTCTGTAAAATCTGCATCAAATGTCATCCATAACTCGACTATAACGTAACTGTGGTAACTACAGTTAATATTACCGCTATAACGGTAACTGAGCACAAAAACTGTCACAGCTGAACAAAAACTTGTTATTGTTAAGAGCTTCTTTGGCATGGCATCAAAAATATACAAGATACCTATTGACATTCTGAGCACTAAGGAACTTCCAGTATTTAAAAATAAACTGCGTAAATTTTAATTGAGAAAGCATACCCGATCCAAGATTTCTTGAACATCATTGATTGAATGCTTGACCATGTATTCATTTTACTGTATATTATTGATATTTTGACATTCATAGAAACCAAATTTGACATGTAAAATAATTTTAAATGTAATGCCACTACATAATTATTGTATGCCGTATGTATTGTTTAGACCTGTAACTAACATAATTATGCCCACAATAAAATATTTTGAATTTGAATTTGTTACGACTGACAAAGATCTACAATTTGACAGTCGGAACCAATGGCTTCGATATGCCTCGTTCACTAGCTAGTAGTAACTTGCCACAATTACTAATCTAACCAACTCTGCTAGAAATTGAACTGCCCTCTTCAAAGTAACATTGAATTAAGTTCTCTCTATGCGGTACGGAATTGAGATGAAACTAATCTTGAACTGTGATATTACGAGTAAGTTGTCTACCCGATTCCAACTTCGAAGATTTGAATGTTAGAAGCGATTGACCGTGGTATGAATTATAGTTATGCAGATAGGTCCAGTTGCTGTATTTGTCAATATTGTTGTTTAGGCTAATCAACAGTTTAAAATACATCATAAATGTGTCAGCAAACCGTGTGTAGAGACAGGATTTCTCATCGACAAAAAATTATGAAGTTACGCTTTAAATAATAATTTAAATATTATTTCAGGTACCACATTACCCATATTAAAAACATCTTTAACATACGTTTTTAAACTGACATGGTCACTAACAAAAAATCATTCAATAATAGATACAAAATCACAGACAAATCATCATCAACACAAACATTATAAATTACACATTACAACACACACAGACACACACTTCCACTCGCACACACACACGATACCAAACTTTACATTTACATCAGATTTCATCCCCTACTGAACCCGTTTAAGGGGGCATTTTAAGTTACGGTATGAGTTTATTTTGCCCTGTTCTGTTCTTTCTTCAGTGAATGAATGAATTCAGGGTAATAAATACCATTCATCACTGACGGATAGATTGCAAACATAACTAAACAGTTTCTATTCGGTTCATTTACTTATACATATCTGAAACGAGGGTCAAACGCAGTATAGTTATGAAACTTTTAACTTAGCTTTTGATGAAAAAAAAACATGCATTTAAGAACTGATATTTTAATTTAACATTAACACAATGTTTGATGACGAAGCGATGACATAGATGTTGATGTTGATGTTGTTGTTGTTGATGATGATGATGTTATTGTGTTGTTGTTGTTGTACATATTTATGTAATTACACAAAAATAACTTAAGCATGGTTATTTCTCTACATCACCCTCTCCTGGAGAACGAAAGTCGATACTGGGATGAGTTGTCAACACGTATTGTTCACGGTGAGTCGGAACTGTCTGCGGTGATGCGACCACTGCGTTATACTCCAGTAGGTCGGACGTGGTACAGCACCGCGATGAAGCTGCCTGCTGGCGTCACCCAGAAGAGGATTTCGAGCCCTTTTTGTTGACCAGTCGAAAGTGCGGTATGCTGTCCTAAGGTCGCTGATAAGGCTGAGGGTGATGACCAGGAATGTGCTTCGAATGCATATTGATTATCAGGAACACGTGTTGAAGCCATAACTGGATGCTGCATCTACTGGTTGTGTGATTCGCTGCTCGAAAGCTTGAGGAAGTGATTTTGATGATGATGACGTCATGTTGCTCGAAGTTCGGGGTCACCAGTTTAGAGGTATTAGGAACAGGCTGTTAAGGTCCGCCAGACGAGTGTTGTGTCTGGTGGACCACTGCCCAGCGTTTGAGAAGATAAGATGGGCTGTCGCAGCGCCCGCTCGATTGCATGCGTGATGTTGCTATGAAAGTAACTGTAGGCGCGCCACGACGCTGTCGCGCAGCGCCGCGTTCTTCACGACACCCCGGCGGTCAATCCCTGCCGAGTAAGACCCCAGCTGGGCGAGGCCCGGCAAGTGACCTGCAACAGAGGTGCCGACTACGACGCACCGACAGTGGGTATGTGACTACCGTGCACCTCGCTTCCAGAGCTAGCCGATCACGGTTCGGACTAAGGAGCCGACGTGTGTGTGTGAGCTGTTTAACACCTCTCCGTGTCTTTGTTAGTCGCAAGCCCGCGCCGCGCTCCTACGCGTGACTTTAGGCGCCTGTGGAGAGATGCATGTGTGGTTTGGCTGCGCGACATGCCTATTTTAACTTAGAACACGCCACGCAGCGGGGATGCGAGTAACATGTGGAGTCGAATTGTTCAGGTAAGCTGCGTTTAGCCAGGTAAACCTTACCAGGGCCTCAATTTTGCTGGGATGGGGTCGTCGTCCAGTACCAGTACCAACACTTGCGTCGGGGTGGCTCGCAGTGCGGGCACAATATGCTTGACGTGAGGCAAAGAAAATGCGTCGGCATGTGCGAACATTCCTATTACGCGACACCGAATGCAGTCGTCCAGGCTGTCAATCCCGAAATCTCTCCGGATGATATCGTGCCTAACGTAGAGAGGAGCACAGAGAGGATGACCTAGTTATATCGCTACAAATATGTACGTGGTAACAATTTGTTTAGACAACAACATTATTTCGTGACGGTACCTGGGACATTCCTAGGGGTTTCCTTAGTTCAAAGTGTTAGTACTGAGATACAGATGACCATACATATCTAGATATACTACATATTTACAACATAACATATCATGGCATGGACAACAATAAATTATAAGACCCTAGTGACCTGCTCCTGCTCCGCACGGGTGCAATGGCGACATCATGACAAAACTTCGAGATTTCTGTGCTTTAACTAATAATATTTTAAATACGAAATCCTTAAAAAAAAACATCACATTTATAAATGCTCTAAATAATAGTGAAAACCATACAATAAACTCATATTTTTTACTAAAGAAGATAACATTTAATTAATCAGTCAAACTACTGCTCAGGAATGGGAATATATCTTTCAGGCATGATGATATTGTCCCTCCTTTGACTGGCTAATAACGACCTTTTATTCAATTTATTCACATAATATTTATACCACAATTGCCGATTACTTTTAACAATGACGAAGAAAACATTCAATACTAGTGCATTAAAGTAATAGAGAAATATAATAAGTATAATCTTAACTACAGGTAAATCAACAGATACTAACCTATTTATAAAATACGCAGACACCAATAAAACGTCGCTCAATAGAAATACCAAAGTGGCTATATACAAGCGACGTCGGATGTTAGCAGCTGTATGTGTGCTCGTGATGAAACTACGACAAAGTGAATATACAATTACAATGTAAAATACACAATTTAGAATTAAAGGCACAATGGTACTTGATCGGAGGAGTATATACAGTATCGAAAAAGGTATTTCTATTTTATAGTCTATGCAAAGTTTTAACAGATAGAAACATATTTGGGATGTTATAAAAGCCACACCCCAAGCAAAGAGACAACTCTTTAGAAATCTTCTATGACTATGCCCGTTGAAAATTTTAACAAAGTCCACATAAAACATGTGACATATGACTATCAGCCAGTGAATTTTCACTGCGAATAAGTACATCATTATTTGGTATACATTCATGGAATAAAGGTCATTCTTACAATAAAAATAGAAAATTTGAAATGAAAACATTAAGAAATTTGCCAAAATGGCATTAAGATAGACGAAATTTCTATAAGTCCGAAACTTTGTAATTAAACACCATGATGTGACTCCGAATATAAACGTAGCCAGTGTCAATACCAGCATTATGTGGCGTAAGTAGTTTCTAATGGAGTGATAATAATACTCCCAATTATCTTCAGACGCTGTGGATCCATGAACACTGGTACCGTTATCAGACATGGCGGATGTTACTTTTATTTTGGATTGACTCACTTTTATTTATCAACGTTCGAAAGTCGTTTTGTTATTAGACTGTATTTAAGCACTGTAACGTCCAAAAAATAGGTGTTTCTTCTACAACAGTCGCTGTAATTATAATTTTCACAAAATTTTGAAACTAATTAACACACTATGTTTTATCATTACTTCATTAGGTACACTATTATTCATTATTATTTTTCTGATTGTCATATCGTACGTGATAATTATAATTAATAAGCTAGATCTAAAATACCATAATGAAGTCTAAATGTAACTGTAGTTCCGAAGTTAAGTTAACTCTTGTTTTAATTTTCTGTGTGTTTATTTTTTTTAAGATCATCACTAATCATCAACAAACACGATGTACATTAATCGCATATCCATGGAATCATCAAAACTAGTCAACAAGATAAACAAAAAGATTTCAATGAAATGATGAATCCTTTTTTGAGAGGTATAAAATAAATTAGCATTTGCTATGAACATATTTCTTTTCTTTCATATTTTCATTTTCATGTTTTTTGTTTTTAGTTGCCTGTACTGTCCCACTGCTGGCCAAAAGTTTCTCCCAATTCCTTCCATGTTGTGTTCTATTCTCGTGCCTCCTTGAATCAGCCTTCGCGGTACGCGTCCAGATCGTCTCGCCACCCCTTTCTGGGCCGGCTTCGGTGGCGCCGACCGTCTTCCGGCCACCATCGACATAGACTAGGCCGATGTATAACGCAGCTAAGAGTATTTAGCTTATCGAATTAGCTTCGGATATCAGGACAAGCTTTACATAGATTTAGTAAAGCATAAACCTTTTACCCGAGTTTTCCGTGCTTGAGTCAGAAGTCATTAATTAATTTAGGTGTCCTTAGTAATAATAATTGTGTATTTATAAAAAAAATGGCATATTTACAATAAAATATTTTAAGAATTAAAATAGAGCACAGTTGCTTATTTGTCTGAACTCGGTTGAATATGTGTTTCAGGCTACAAGGTGCATGAATACCTTAAAATAAATAAATTAACATAAAATGAAAAGTAAAGTACTAAAATTAAAACTTACAAAAAATAAAATACAGCGTGTTAGAAGTTCATTTGCAGACAACAAGTAGATCTTCTGACTGTGCATAAAAAATAGTAAAAACAGGCTTAAGGTTTCGTGGTAAGGTAGAATAATTTTCATTGTCAGTGATCGCATTTGAAGAAAAAATTAAGTAAGGCGTGCTTCAAACTTATTCGGTGAGCATAATACGACACGATTCGCTTTCGCCGCCGGCTGAGTCATGTCAACCCGAACGCCCCTTTAACGATGTTTTTTTTCGGGATTATTCTGTAAAATCTGCATCAAATGTCATCCATAATTCGAGTATAACATAACTGTGGCAACTACAGTTAATATTACTGCTATAACGGTAACTGAGCACAAAAACTGTCACAGCTACAAAAACTTGTTATTGTTAAGAGCGTTAACGTCTTACGGCATTAAATACAAACTTTCAAGTTATTTTTTTTCGAAATGACTGAACTGATTTTAATGAAACTTCGTACCCATAAGCAGGATACATAAGTCTAAAAACTTGACAAAGAACATTTTCGAAAAATAGTGTTACAGCAAAATTAGTCCGATTTTACATTTTCCATAGAAATTTCCAATTATCTTTTTCTTAAAAAGACATTTCGAAAAGTTCTCTGTCAAGTTTTTAGACTTATGTATCCTGCTTATGCGTACGAATTTTCATTAAAATCGGTTCAGTCATTTCGAAAAAAAAATCACTTGAAAGTTTGTATGAAATGCCGTAAGATGTTAACGATCTTAACTGAATAAGCCTATAGGCTTTTAGGCCTATTTGATGCAAAGTTGTGACAGTACCTATATAGCCTACAGCTAAGCCTTTCATTTTATTATGACGCCTAATTTTGTTACCAACAGACTAACAGCAATACAAGCTTGTAATAGGGTTACAAATAGGACGCTATTGTATACGCTCCCTCTTCAGGACTGAAACTAAATTACGTTTCAGCGCTAATTCACTATAGTTTTGAATGGCTTCATTTATTAAAGGCTGTTTGTGTTTGGAGAAACTGGTGTTCAGTTTGTGTCTACTGTCTTTAAGAGTAAATGAATATAGGTATAAACCTCCTTGCCCGGATTTTCGAAAGAGTTTGGAGGTTAGTTTGGAAATGAGGAAAAAAAAATGTTTTAAAGATTTAAATATTTGATTGCAAGGTTTTTTTTTGTTATTTATTGATAAAATAATCATATTATTATTATTATACGCTACAGAGGCACGTATCTAACATCTCAGTATGGGGGTGTACTCTCTCGAAATACAGGGTGTAAACAGACCCTTCACATATCCGTGAACCAAGCATTCTGTACATCAAACTAAGTAACTTGACGCAAAAATTATTGCTGGGAATCGACTTTTTGTTTTGGTGTGAAAAGTCACGTTTTAAGGTAGGACTCGATGGGAAGCACTCAAAGCATTATGCTGATGGATGGATTGAATAGTACGGGGATCGTGGAGGTGTGTAAAGTAAAAATCTTACATTAAAAACATGTATTTAAAAAAAAACTTGTGAAAAAATTGGAACTTTGACCCCCAATATCTCCGTAACTATAAGGTTCCCAGGTATGGTCTAGAACAAAAAAAATATCGCAAAGAAGGGGAGAACAAGTGCCTTTCGGTTATGTTAAGGGTCTATTTACACCCTTTATAGACGCCCAGCACGCATAGCATGACCACCGTAGAAACGGGTTTTGTCGACGGACGAATCGACAAAATGACAGAGCAACCAAAGAAATCTGTCATTTTGTCGATTCGTCCATGCTACGCGTGCAAGATGTCAAGTTATGTTCTAAGAATAATATGACCCAAGACATCTACCAACTCCGTCTCAACGATAGGAGGCCTCGTATCCCAGCTGAGGACATACAATAGGCTCATTATTCTATACAGAAACAACTGGCATGGTCCGTGGTGTCTCCCACCAACCGTGCACTGCGGCATCGTTGTACCTCTTGGTACATCGTGTCTTTTGTCTTACTAACTTTGAGTCGGATTTCCGCGTCTCCTCTCTCCACATTTTGTTGTTTATTTTGACACTAGCTCTTGTCTGCGACTTTGTTCGCGTGGAAATTTTGACGTGTATGTGTGAGAAAAAAAAAGATACCCTATTCCCTTTCTCAGGATATTATTCGTTGTCGTTTTAGTCGTTTCCTATGGAGAAGAACGGGCAAGAAACTCCATGGCTAGGATACTGCGCTCCATGGAGTTTATGGCAGTGGTGGCAGTGGTGGCAGTGGTATGAACCACTGCTGGGCAAAAGCTTTTACCAATGACTTCCAAATCCTTCATGGCCAGCCCAGTCCCACTTTAGCTTAGCGGCTTATTGAGCAACGTCAGTAGTTTGTTTTGGAGCGCAGTGTGATGTTGCGTATATCATCATCTGCTTAGCCTTTTCCGAACTATGTAGGGGACGGCTTACAGTCTAACCAGATGCAGCTGAATACCAGTATTTTACATGGACCTATCTGACCTCCACAACCCAGTTAGTACTGGGTAATACGATACCTCTTGGTAAGAGTGGTTGTCAGACTTTTTGGGCCACTGGCTTTGATGATGTTGATGTGGCGTACGTGGTCATTTCGTTTGACACCTAGGATACTGCGCTCCATTCATTGCACGTTGGCAAACCTCCATAGGTACTCTTTTTAATTTTTTTGCTTTTACAATTTTATGATGTGGTAATCGTACAGAGTGGGTATCTCTTACGTTTATGTTTAGTAAATAAAACAAAAATAATTTAGACGTCTATTTATTTCAAAAAAATATTATACACAGTGTGGATACTATCGTATAGTTAGAACATTTTTTCTCGCTTATATCCTAAAATTGGTACAAATCTTTGGAATATATCTTATTTATACAAAAGCGAGCTAACAATAACATATTATTATTTACATTTTACACATATTTTACACATAATAATTAATCTAGTTTTTATAACATCCTTGTATCATTTTAATGAAGATAAATAATTTATGTTCTTTGGTCTGTTAAAACCTAATATCGTATAATTTACAATTGAAATGTTTTTCTTACAATATGTTTACTTAAACTAACATCTTTTAAAAGAATAAAACTTCGTTTTGCACAGTAACAAGAATTTGTGTGAGAAACTAAATACGTGAGATATGCATGTTTCAGCAAAAATAATTAGAGGAGGTTCTAATTGAGTAATACTTCGTTGAATAGCTCAAACTCAAAAGTTCAAAACTCTAAGCATTTATTTCAATTAGACCATTACAGGAACTTTTGAATTGAAAAAAACAAAACATACTAACTTGTGAAAGTAGTCAAGTATGTAAGTAAGTGTCTAAACACACTATGCCGAAGTTACGCGACCGAAGTTCAGTACAACAGCCTGCAATGCTATTTGAATTACTGACGACACACTATGCCGAAATTACGCCGCGTCATAGCGTACAGACTAACTTCGGTCGGGCGTTAGTTCAGCGGCAACTTATTCTGTGAGCACACTACGCGATCGAAATTCGGTTCGATTACCGACGAAGATCCGGGAGCAGCTTTGTTTTGCGTCTGTCTGTCTAATTGTAGATAACACGACACGACGCCACGACAGCGCTCGAGACACTGAATACACACACAAAGTTGCGGAACTGAATTTCTGCAGCGCAAGTTCGACACTTATGGTGTCATATCAGCCGAATACGTCGAAATATAAAATTAGCCGCCGAACTTCGGTCGCGTAACTTCGGCATAGTGTGTTTAGACACTAATGGGCGAGAAACTCCACGGACACTCTTTTAAATCAACATATTGTGCTGGTTTTTTTTTTTAATTGAATCCGAATGCGAATGCTGAGGCAGAAGTTTACCTATATTACACCTCTACATTTCCCATGAATACCGTTCTAAATTGCTATTAGTAGGTCGTGGCTAAATAATAACAGCCGCACGGGTTGATCTTTAGGTTAAGCCGTGCTTGCCTAGGTTGGTTTGTGTAGGGGTGACCGCCCATTACATACCGAGTTTCCTCCGTGGCTCGGAAAGCGCGTTAAGCCATTGATCCCAGCTGTCATTTGTAGATCTTTGACAATCGTTACAGGTAATCAGTGGCCCGAAAAGTCTGACAACCAGTCTTACCAAGGTGTATCGTATTACCCAGTACTAACTGGGTTGTGGAGGTCAGATAGGCAGTCGCTCCATGTAAAATACTGGTATTCAGCTGCATCCGGTTGGACTGGAAGCCGACCCCAACATAGTTGGGCAAAGGCTAGGCAGATGATGAATGTTCTAAATTGCGAAATAAAGCTTATTTAAGTTGAGGCTTTGAACTAACTGCTAACGTTCATTACAGTATACTGAAAAAGACGCCGTATCTAAGTGACTATTAAAGGTTATATTCCATCGATTGCATTAAACTGTAGGTGGCTTAACCGCCTTAGTGTGGGCACAATTGAGAGTGCAGTTAGCTCTAAGCTGGAGTTACGAACCTACTGGATAACTAGGATTTAGCTTTAAGATAATAATAGTTATTCTTGTAACCATAAAGGATGATTTCCACCAAACGGCTCGCATCGCACCGGATCGAAACGAATTTTACAATCTTTAAACGATATTAAATCGTGTTAACAGTACTTAAAGTCTATATTACCGAGCCGCGCACAGCAGCTTTACACGCGATCGTCGCCGAAAGTATGCTACGACACGCGATCGGCTCCATTCGCCTGTCTTCGTATACGATCGGATGAACTGAAACTATTTGACTAGTCGCAGAAACGGATATGTTCGAAAGTGACGGTACGGAGCTGATCGTATGCGTCGACATCCTGCCGGAAGCGATCTGCAGTCAGCGCATCCGTTCGTATCCTTTCCGATCCGATGCGATGCAAGCCGTTTGGTGGAAATCATCCTTTATATTCACTATAGAGGAGATTAAGGTTTCTTCTTCAGAATGATAGCAGACTCAAAGCATTTATTTCAATTAGTCCATTACAGGCACTTTTTAATGTCAGAAAAACAAAGAAAGCGAAGCTATAGTCACAGACACAAGGCATAATAACTTGTGAAGGTACTACAGTTTCCCAATCCAAGGCGTAGGTATCTTAGTAGCTCAAGTTTTAAAATAAATTTCAAGGTCCAACACTTGCATCTATAAATTAGTCAAAGCGATTACTTATGTAAAAGTAATAACTTGAAATACGATTTGTATTATGTAGTTTAGTAATTGCTTGAAGTTAGAACTGTCAAAAGTTAGAATTCTTAGCTTTGCTTTCTTTGGTGGTTCTTACTTTGTTTAAATTCTTGTCTATTTGAATAAAAATGGTTGCATAAAAACTAATTACTTAAACTCAAGTAATAACTTTAACATGACTATTGAAACCAGGGTTAGGTTTGGAAATCACTTTTTTTAAAGCATCGCGCATCGTCTCTAAGATTTTTTTTAGTTTTTATTCATGATTTACATTTCCATATTAAACACACTGCGCTCCAAAACACAAAGTACTGATGTTGCTCAAAAAGCCGCTAAACTGAAGTGGAGTTGGACTGGCCACGTTAGCCGCATGCCCAATGAGCTGTGGGCCAAAATAACCACTTTCTGGAGCCCTGACACAGCCAGAAGGTGTCACGGCAGACCTCGTAGAAGACGGCGGGACGAGCTGAATAAAACCAACGACCAGTGGCCCACATTAGCACTGGATCGAAACAACTGGAAGTCATGGGAGAGGCTTTTGCCCAGCAGTGGGATGACGCAGGTTAACAGTATCGATATCAGTATTTACTTAACCTACTTGACAAATCAATATTAATTAAATATTTCTCACACAAATGCCGCTCTTATGATGAATGCATTCGCGACTACATTGTACAGGCGGATTTTAAAAATCCGTTAAAATTAATAAGTTTGCTAACAATCAACAATTAAATACATAAATTAGACATAAAACATAAAAATACACATTCTTTGAATTACATTTATAATATTTGGTAACTGTCATTAATGTTTCATCGTCTCTTTATTAAGTGGCAAAGAAAAAATAAAGCGATTCTGTAATACTGGGCATATACCGACTTCAGCTCATCAAGCTACACAAAACTATCAAATTTTCCCAATCAATCTTGAACCTTATGCTTTAGCGATAAATTTCAAAATCTATTAAAGAAATTTGACTGTTTGTAGTAGCTTATGTGCTTGCGTCTGTACTTGCGCTTCAATTAAGACTAGTTAAAAGCTTATAAAACACGCTCTTTTCCAATCAATACAAAAATACAGATATTCACATCTTGCTAAATGCACAAAAGTACGTCAAACACAAAATATGTACGAAAACCGTAACCGTATTTAGAACCTTGTCACATAAAACGTAGCAAGTGGTGGCTTCGAAACTGTGACGCGAAATTCAATGAGTTTAATGTGACAAAGTTCCATGTTTTTGTCAAGTAACCGTTCGCATTACATGCTTTAAATTCTGCAGACAAAATGGGCATCGAAATCTAAACATACAATAAAAAAAGAAAATTATTTGGTCATAAATTTGGGGGCAATGACAAGAGTGCACGACGACAAACGAAGGTGCGATTAATGTTTGTGTGACAAAACTAAACTGCAACTCCACATAGCTTGTTCGAATGCACACAAGTGCGACAAAGTTAAGCTCGACTTCATGCTATTGCGACAAACTGAAGTTCGACTTCACGCTAGTGCGATAATTATTGCTTGTGCCACAATATAGCGAATAACGCTCACGCGACACTGTTACCTGTGTTATAAGCAGTCAACAAAGCATTCTGTACCCATGTGTACCCAGCACATTGTAGTTTGCCGTATGAGTAGTAGAAAATGACTTTTATTTGATGTTGGTAACTCGTCCGTGACGTGTACAGAAAGAAAAACTATAGTTTTAATGGATATTTCAAGTTACTACTGCGAGCGTTGACCCAAAATAAAATTCTCTTGCTTATTTAAATTGTTCGTTATCATTCTAGCTTACCTTATACATAGATACATTTACCGCACATTAAGTAAGCTATTAAGGGAATCACTTACATCGCCTCAGTCGTATACAAAAGGTCCATTAAGGATTCAGTGGAGAAGCAATGTGTTGCCCTTAAAGAGGTTATACACACCCCGGAATAGGTAGGTTTTTTGTCGCTTGTTTATCTATCGCATGTATGGGGAATTCTTGTTTTGGTATACAGAGTGTAAACAGACCCTTCACATAGCCGTCAACCAAGCATTCTGTACATCAAACTAAGTAACTTTACGCAAACATTATTGATGGGAATCGACTTTTTTTTTTTGGGGGGGAAAATCACGTTTTACGGTAGGACTCGATGGAAAGCACTCAAAGTATTGTGCTGATGGATGGATTGAATAGTACAGGGGTCGTGGAGGTGTGTAAAGTAAAAATCTTACATTAAAAACGAGTATTTAAAAAAAGACTTGTGAAAAAGTTGGAAGTTTGACCTCCAATATCTCCGTAACCAGAAGGTTCCCAGGTATGGTCTAGAACAAAAACTGATTGCAAAGACGGGGAGAACAAGTGCCTTTCGGATATGTTAAGGGTCCATTTACACCCTTTTGAAGAAAATAAATTCTGATTTTGTAAAATACAAGGTGTAAACGGTCCCTTCACGAAGCCATCTACTAAGCATTCTGTACATCAGACTAAGTAACTCTAGGCAAAATTATTGCTGGGAAACGACTTTTTTTTTTGGGGTGATGAATCACGTGTTACGGTAGGACTAGGACTACTACTTAGGACTCAATGTAACGCACTCAAAACGTTGTGCTGATGAATGAATGCAGTGAATAATACGGGGGTCGTGAAGGTATTTAAAGTAAAGTTATAAAATTAAAAACTTGTTAAAAAAATACTTTTGAAAAAGTTGGAACTTTGACCCCTCATATCTCCGTAACTAGAAGGTTCCCAGGTATGATCTAGAACAAAAAAATGATTGCCATGATGGGGTGAAGTGCCTTTCGGCTTCGTAAAGGTTATTTTTACACCCATTATACAATAATTCAATGTTTTATACGAATTGGCAATCAATTTCGCATAATATATTAAAAGCAAGGTAAAACGTATATGTTACACTTCAACCAACTTATCTGTGCAGGCGGGAAAATACAGAACTAAAATAAATGTACCAAGTTTGACATATCGATGCAAATTTTCTTGACAAGCAGCGCCACCTTGAACTTTACATTTAAAGTGGTCATACTATACACAATCATTGTTGACGTGGCAACGCTTGTTGAAACATGTAATCTTAAAACTATTCCTTAATAAATCCTATAATTCGTTAAACAGCAAAACATTAAAACAAAATGAAGCAAAACTTACAACAGAGAAAGTTCACAGATTAAAAATTAAAAAAAAAAATTCATTGTCTTTTGTACCGCGATTCGATATTCTTACATCCCTATCTAGTGATGCATTTTTCGTCCAAATCCCCAGTAAGGAAATCGTTGGTGTCCCGAACTGTCATAATGGTGACCCCATCAGCGCTGTTCCTTGATATGATGTTGCTCTTCTTCTTAGTACTTCCGTAGTCGTAGTTGGATATCACCACGCTCTCTGTCGGGTTCCTGAAAAAGTTGATAGAACAATCACCGTTGAAGTTACAGGATCTGTCGCAGGAGAAACTAAGTTAGAAATGGCTTAGGTTTGAAAAAACCTAACAAAAAAAGAAAAAAAATTTTTTTTTCTTTTTTTGCTTTATTTATTTTATTATAAGACAGTTAGTCCCTCATTGCATTCGAACAAGGAGCAACAAGATTGACAAAAAAAATCCGTAAAGGCAATCATTTAACAGAATTATCAAAAAAAATACAAAAAAAATAGTGCAAAAAAATTTGAAAAAGTAGTGTTATCAAAATAGTGACTTTTTATTACGTAATTGAAGGACTTACATTACTTATCGAATAATTAAATGTAAATATTTCCAAAAAATAGACAAAATTACATAAAATAAACAAAATAACTAAAATATAAGTCTATAGAACGTTATAAGATTTTAAACTATCATGGTCACTAACATTACTATTAATACTTATCATGGTGCTTGCAACAGCGCCGAAATATCGGGAACTCATAAAAAACAGTAAACATGGTAAATATCCCGTTAGTATTAATAGTACTATAGAACGTTGCCATTATTTAATTGTTTGGAATCGACGTATAAATGAAACTCTGAAGTGTTTATTGAACATGAACATGAAGCAGATTCTAGATCTAACGCAATAAGCTTCAATAGTTAATGGCACTATAACCTATCGGCAGTAAAACTTGGACACTAAACATCAGTAGCGAAGGGTCAATTTTTGTAAGAGGTAAGCTGGATTACATATCTTCAATGTAATTATATTATTTGTCTATAAAAAAAATGTCTATAAAGCAGTGATATTCTAGTGGTGTGACCGTCGGACTGACAATTCATAGGTCTTGAGTTCGAACCCAAGACACGCACCACTGATTTTCGAATACACGTGTGTATTATAAAGGGTGTAAATAGACTCTTAAAATAACCGAAAGGCACTTGTGCTCCCCGTCTTTGCGATCGTTTTTTTTTGTTCTAGACCATACCTGGGAACCTTCTAGTTACAGAGATATTGGGGGTCAAAGTTCCAACTTTTTCACAAGTTTTTTTTTTAATACATGTTTTTAATGTAATATTTTTACTTTACACACCTCCACCACCCCCGTACTATTCAATCCATCTATCAGCACAATGCTTTGAGTGCGTTCCATCGAGTCCTACCTTAAAGCGTGATTTTTCACCCCAAAAAAAAAAGTCGATTCACAGCAATAATTTTTGCGTAAAGTTACTTAGCTTGATGTACAGAATGCTTGGTTGACGGGTATGTGAAGGGTCTGTTTACACCCTCACTTACTCACCCACCTACCCCCAAAAAAACTTGTGCAAAAGTTGGAATTTTGACCCCTAATATCTCCGTAACTAGAAGGTACCCAGGTATATAATAAATTTGATTTGTTTTATTTCCTCATACGCAATGTATCGTCACCATGGCAAAACGCACGTAGCGAACGGCAAGCGCGACGATGAGTTAGATGAACTCTGTAGCTAAGCAGGAAGTGAATAGCTGATTTCACGTGTCGTAGATTACTTCAACATCCATTATTGGATTTTTGATTTTAGCCGTATTATTTACATAAATGGAGAGCTGCGTACAGGGAATGTAATTTTACATTTAAATAAAGGAGTAGTAACTGAAAAAAAAAAACCGGAGAAAAATTCCGGTGGAATATAATTCAAAATCAGGAGCTGATTGCAATCGGTCAGTTTGTGGAGGGCTGTCCCTTACACCCTGTATATAATGTAACGTAACTTTACTTAAATTGAATTTTCAATATATTTTTGCATGCAACAAGACTATTATTCAAAAAAATATTAAATCACTGTGTCTTTTCGAACAAATAATTCAATCCTCACCGTACCGTACCGTATTACCTTACCGTATAGTTTTGAATATTATTCTTTAAGTGTACTTACTATACGAAGAGAACTAAAACGCCTTTTGTTAGTCGAATAACAGTTTACGACTAAACTATTGCAAACTATCGCATCGACAATGATAGATACTCGAATATCGGTTTTCATGTAATTGGACCACTTCGCATACTACAAACCCACTGCCATTTCAGCACATAAAGGGAATAGATTCTAGTGGTTCTCTGCAAACTGCAATATAGTCATCATTCGGTTTTATGCCGACAATCAAATGGATTCCGTTTTACAGTTCCCACCATACGTACATTCGATATTGTGTGTATATTCCATGTATACAGGGTGTATTTTTAAAAAAGAAAGCGCAGATACCTTAGAAAAAGTTTTGCTGTTTGTGAAATTCTTATTATTCTTCGTACTAATACAAAGGGTAAAAAAATATAAAAATACTTTTTTTGTTTACGTGCAAAATGTCATTACATCTATACATATAAAATTCAAAGTCCTGACTGACTGACTGACTGACTGACTGACTGACTGACTGACTGACTTATATATCAACGCACAGCCCGAACCACTGGTTCTAGAGACATGAAATTTGGACAGTGTACTCTTTGTAAAGAGTAGGTATCCACTAAGAAAGGGTTTTTCGAAATTCCACCACTAAGAGGGTGAAATGGGGTGTTGAATTTTCTATGAAACTTTTTATTCTCTGAGTCGATTGACTTGAAATTGTGTCTACATATACTTCAGTTAAAATGATGAGATACGTGTATCACAGTTTTTCCAAAATCATCCCCCAATTTAAAATGTAATGTCCTGACTGGCTGACTGATACATCAACGCACAGCCCAAACCACTGGTCTTAGAGACATGAAATTTGGACAGTGTACTCTGTGTGAAGAGTAGGTATCCACTAAGAAAGGGTTTTTCGAAATTCCACCCCTAAGAGGGTGAAATGGGGTGTTGAATTTTCTATGAAACTTTTTATTCTATGAGTCGATTGACTTGAAATTGTATCTACATATACTTCAGTTAAAATGATGAGATACGTGTATCACAGTTTTTCCAAAATCATCCCCCAATTTAAAATTCAATGTCCTGACTGGCTGACTGATATATCAACGCATAGCCCAAACCACTGATCCTAGAGACATGAAATTTGGACAGTGTACTCTTTGTCAAGAGTAGGTATCCACTAAGAAAGGCTTTTTCGAAATTTCACCCCTAAGAGGGTGAATTGGGGTGTTGAATTTTCTATGAAACTTTTTATTCTCTGAGTCGATGACTTGAAATTGTGTCTTCATATATTTCAGTTAAAATGATGAGATACGTGTATCACAGTTTTTCCAAAATCATTCCCCAATTTAAAATTCAATGTCCTGACTGGCTGACTGATATATCAACGCACAGCCCAAACCGCTGGTTCTAGAGACATGAAATTTGGACAGTGTACTCTTTGTGAAGAGTAGGTATCCACTAAGAAAGGCTTTTTCGAAATTTCACCCCTAAGAGGGTGAAATGGGGTGTTGAATTTTTTATGAAACTTTTTATTCTCTGAGTCGATGACTTGAAATTGTGTCTTCATATACTTCAGTTAAAATGAAGAGATACGTGTATCACAGTTTTTCCAAAATCATCCTCCAATTTAAAATTCCATGTCCTGACTGGCTGACTGATATATCAACGCACAGCCCAAACCTCTGGTTCTAGAGACATGCAATTTGGAGAATGTACTCTTTGTGGAGATTAGGTATCCACTAAGAAAGGGTTTTTGAAATTCCACCCCTAAGAGGGTGAAATGGGGTGTTGAATTTTCTGTGAAACTCTCTCGGGGTCAATTGACTTGAAAATGTGTCTACATATACTTCAGTTAAAATGATGAGATACGCGTATCACAAAATCATCCCCCAATTTAAAATTCCATGTCCTGACTGGCTGAATGATATACCAACGTACAGCCCAAACCGCGGCTCCCAGAGATATGAAAATTGGAGGGTGTATTCTTTGTGAAGAGTTAGTATCAGTTTTTCGAAATTCCTACCCCTTAGAGGGTGAAATGGGGTGTTGAATTTTCTGTGAAACTTTTTACTCTCGGGGTCGATTGACTTGAAAATTTGTTTACATACTCTTCAGATAAAATCCAGTAAATCCGATGTCCAATCTCAAACCAAGGTATCAATATTTCACGTATCTAATTTAATTGATATATAAGTCAGTCAGTCAGTCAGTCAGTCAGTCAGTCAGTCAGTCAGTCAGGACTTTGAATTTTATATGTATAGATAACTTTATACTTTATAATAATAATTGCAAGTTATAAGCAAGTACATGTAAATCTATGTATGTATTATAGATAGATATAGATTACTTATTATTCCAGAAGTAAGATCCCGTGGGCAATTCCCTAACTCCACGCGGGCGAAGCCGCGGGCATAAGCTAGTCAACGTATATTTTATCAATTTACTTGTACTACACAGAGTGTGTACTCTTATAGGGGGATACAGGTAATCTTTTTTTTCTGTAAACAGTTCCATTTTCATGACAAACTAAGCACGAATTTCAAAAATAAAACTGAAATTGGTCAAGTATAAGAGAGTAGTAGAAGAAAGGATTTATTAGAAATTAGATTTTTGAGCAGGTCGTACGATGGATTTTAATGAAAAACCGAAAAATTCGCCACAATGAGTACTGAAATAAATTACGTTTTGAAAAAGGATACCTCATCATTAATTTTACTGCCGAAAGCAATTCTTTTATTTGCGTTTTATAATTTTAGAGAAATCAAGAAACAAAATTGAGAATATTTATTCTTTCGTAACAAAATCTGCATCCTTGGGTATATAAAATAGGAGTTCATATATTTTTCATTTTTAAGTTTTTCTTAGTAAAGTTAAAGCATTTTGAATTGTATGATGTATGAAAATGATCGGGAACGTGAAAGCTACAAAATAAGCGAAACTAGTTTTGTTTTAGAAACCTAGAAGGCATTGTGTTATATGTATCAATTGAATTTAGTGCTATTGTAAGAGAGAGAAAAAATCTACACAAAGTTACGTCTACAGTTTTGGAGCGATCGTTTCACAAAAAAAAACAGTTCCTTGATAATCAAAATATCTAATCTACAATTCCACATGGCCCACCTGACCCAGTGACGAAAATTTAAAGAACTTAAGGCCTGAAAAAAGTGATATTCTATGAGCAAAAAAAAAAAGTAGTAGTAGTTGTAGACTTATACTGTCACTTACGGGATATCTTCCGTGATTGTTCATTATTTTGAGCTCCCGATATTACCCGCGATCATGGCGCTTGCAACAGCGCCGAAATATCGGTAGCTCAAAATAATGAACAATCACGGAAGAAATCCCGTAAGTGACAGTATAAGTTTAGTTGTAAACCGTGAAAGCTTAAAACAGTGTTAGTAGTCGTAGTTTTTATAAAAATGATGGAAAATGAAATAGTCCACAATGTATAGGATTGACTTAAGGATCCGAAAAGCTTATTTCGATCCTGGTGATCGCAAACACACAACACACAAGCACCGACCGTTGAGTGTTGTGTATTTGGGACCGGAACGCGCCCTCGGGCCTCGTGCCAGCTGCCAGTCTTCGGTTTCCGAACAAATGATTGGTATAAAGCGATGATAGTGGATTCGTGCCAACGTTCGCCTTGGTAAGGACGGGAGATATTGGCGTCACTTTTCACAGTGGTTTCATTAGTTCGTCTTTCATCCACCAGGCCAGATAAGTCTGTGAAATTTACTATAGACCGACCGCTTTAATGAGTCCTCGCGAGAATATTCTGAAGGTTGATCACGTTTTGATTCAATTAGTATCGTAACACCTACGTGCATTATGGTTATTTTAAAGAAAATAACCAGTGGGATATTGTTACGACTTTGTGGACGCGTAATGTGCCTTTGATGGGGCAAGGCGGAGGACTCATTAAAGCGGTCGGTCTATAACTACCACCTACTATCTACTTCCTACCTACATCCAAAATAACAAAAACCCTTGTTAACCCAACCTGTTACAGCGATGTCGATGTGTACTCCTGAATGAGGTCTCGCAGACCGCTGTCCTGGACAGGCGGGAGCTGCAGGTCGGATGAAGGGTCCCTCGGCGGCAGCACAGGTAGCGGTTGAAGTGGGACCTGAAGACTCCACTCACGCAGTACAGGGCGACTGGATTCACGCAAGAGTTCAGGAAACTGTGAACAAACATGTTTTGTCAGTGTGTGTTTTGATTTTTTCGGAAAGCACTTAAAACCGTTTGTCACGGCTGTCTTTTGGAAATTTTTAGAGTTGTTATGAGTACTGATCATCTGCCTAGCCTTTTCCCAACTATGTTGTGGTCAGCTTTCAGTCTAACCGCATGCAGCTGAATACCATTACTTTACGTGCAGCGACTGCCTATCTGACCTCCACAACCCAGTTAGTACTGGGTAATTCTGGGTACCGTTTGGTAAGACTGGTTGGCAGACTTTCGAGCCACTGACTACCTTTAACGAATGTCAATGATCTATAAATGATGGGCGACACCAATGGTGGTCACTGGTCAACGGACCAACCTAGGCAAGCGCGGCTTAGCCTAAAGATCGACCCGAGCGGTTGTTTTTTAGCCACGAGCTCCTCAGTCGTTATGAGTGGTTAAAAGACCAAATATCTAAACCAGTCTTACCAAGTGTTACCATGACCACGCAACTCGGTTGTTGAGGTCTGATATGCAATCTCTCCACCTAAAATGCTGGCATTCAGCTGCATTGGGTAAGACTCAAAACTGAATTCAACATAGTTGGAAAATACCAGTTTATAGCCGATAATATGCTGTTGTTTCTTCACTCGGGTGATATTAAATTCAATAATCTTTTATCGCTCATGCTCAAAAGCATAATTACAAAATCACAATCACAGCCGCAGCGTGTCAAATAGAATTTAATATCTTCCAAAATAAAGCTCAAATTACGTCAGTATTCCCCACGACCATTGGCGTCAGCAAGACGGAATGTGATATAATTCAGACAGATTGTTTGACCTGTCCCATAAATAACACCAGACTTTCATACATCAAGGGTCCTTGCGCACCTAATCTTCACTTAAAGCGACAAAGTCAGGCTGGGTCACAAAGGCTTTGTCTAGTTGACTGTACTCGAGTGAAGACGTGGTAAATATTCTAGTTTGCTCACTTTTGTTGACATTAATGTCCTTCTTACTCTTACTTGTGTATACTGAGGCACAAAATAGAATGGCCTTTTCTTGAGAAATCAGCTGCTATGGTTTAAACTTAGATTGTAAATCCTAGCATGAACGCGACGTATATATCGACTTTTTTTTTGGGGTGAATAATCACGTTTTACGGTAGTATTCGATGGAAAGCACTCAAAGCATTGTGCTGAAGGGTGGATTGAATAGTAAGGGGGTCGTGGAGGTGTGCAAAGTAAAAATCTTACATTAAAAACATGTATTAAAAAAAAACATGTAAAAATGTTGGAACTTTGACCCCCAATATCTCCGTAACTAGAAGGTTCCCAGGTATGGTCTAGAACAAAAAAAATATCGCAAAGACGGGAAAAACAAATTGCTTTTCGGATATGTTAAGGGTCTATTTACACCCTGTATGTGACTCTTAATAATTAGCTGTTTCAGCTGAAACTTGAGATCGTATCATTGTTATCTTCCCACCCTTGTTTCCATTATAATATCTTATCATTAAAACCAATTTGTTTCAGGGAAACAATCGTTTAATTTGACGAAAGCCGAACTTCTAATTGGACTTAATTTACTTTCGAAATTAACTTTACAAGATCGTCGTCAATTTTGAACTTTCACCATAAATAATTAAAACTAATTAAGCCGTTTCAGCGACTTTATTTCAAAATTGTAAGGAGTCCTACACTTTCGTTCGGGTTATTGGTTGGGGTATTCCTCAAAGCGCAACTATTTTTAAGCGCAACCAACTAAGCGCAACTAAATTATTCCTCGAAGCAATTTAGTAAAAAGAAGAATTGAAAAAAAATAATGAATCCATCATACCCCTCTCTATTTTTCGTCATGGTTGCGCTTTGAGGAATAAACATTAAATATTTTTAATTTGAATTTTTCTGCGCAACTAATGGTTGCGCTTCGAGGAATAATTTAGTTGCGCTTAGTTAGTTGCGCTTAAAAATAGTTGCGCTTTGAGGAATACCTCTATTGGTTGACCAACGGGACCGACTTAAGGCAGTTATTACACAATATATTCGACTTTCATTCAGCTCGATGCATCCATCCATCCATCGCTATCCAGGTCGGCTTGGCACAATTCGAGCTAAACTTAGTGGCTTTTTCCAAACGTCATAGTAAACATATAGGATACTAGCACTTAACCCGCGACTTCATCCGCAAAAATTGTGATAGCTCGACTAATATGCATGATATAAATAATTTATAGTGAGCACCCACGAATAATGTAGATTTCTGCCAGTGAAGAAATTTTTAGCATTGGATCATTAGTTCCGAAGATTACACCCTACATACAATCTTGCAAACAAATTTTACATCCTAATAATATTATAGTACTAGCGACCCGCCTGGCTTCGCACGGATGCAATATACATTTAAAACTTCCTCTTAAATCACTTATCTATTTCTGCATTCAAATCCATTGCGTAGTTTAAAAGATCTGAGCGTACAAACAGCGGGAGCGGCTTTGTTTTATACTATGGATAGATAGATGTATCGCAATCCGGCTTTCGGCTTGGTCAGTATTCTGTATGCAGTACAGCACCCCTAAAGGTCATTTTAAATTAGTTTATTTTCCATCTGAAAAGGTGACAGAAATCGTGTCTAGAATAGAAACAAGCAAATTAATTTTGATAATATTTCACCAATTTTAATTGGGTTCGATGCCCCACATCAAAATTCTACAGCCGTTCTCCCAGTAGTACTGTTAGTAAAATGTTAGTTAAAATTGATGCTAGCTCACGTACCTGAGGCAGAAGCCGAGTATCCTTAAGGCGTGTATCCAATCGTTGTAATCAGCCTGCGCTGTTGGTGACAAGTGAAACCACAGCTCGAACGCGTGGTACGGCAAGAAGCAAATGAAGAACACTGAAACAAACAATGATATTTTACTGACGTCTTTGTAATTGTGTGGTGAATCTTACCAAGGGGTGCCGTATTACCCAGTACTAACCGGGAGGTCAGATAGGCAATCGGTCCATGTAAAATACCGCTGTATCTGGTAAGACTAGAAGCCGACCCCGATAAAGTTGGGAAAGGCTAGGTGGATGAGATGACCATGATGTAATTGCCTTTTGGTCAAGGTTGGGACAATAATTCCCACGAGATCAAAACTCAGTATAAAATAATAAGCTGTTCGGTAGCTTGTTTCAATCTATTTTTTTAAATTATCCATTATGGATATCAGTTAAAAATATCACCCGGAGTATGCCTTTTGGTCGTTTTATGACACACAGATGACAAATATCGATGTGGTAAAGCAATTGCGAAGTTGACGCTTCCCGTGACCCAAGAGCTGGGTTTTACTTTGGCCAGAGGCTAAGTGTTGCCATACAACGTGGCAACGCCGCCAGTCTCTTGGGCACATTACCAGCTGACAGCGTTAAGGAGGAGTTTTTTGATGCCCTTTTATAGTTTGTTGTTAGTTTTATTATTTTAGGTTATTTAATAGTTTTTAATTAATTATGTATTTAGTTAGTTTAATGCTTAATAAATTTATTACGAAGTCGACTACTTCGAATATAATCTTTTCTAAATTTTTTCAGATGTTCTTTAATTAAAGTTTAGTGTTCATTCTGTCGAGCTATATAAAATTGAAACTCGAAGGTTTATTAAGATTCTTGAGTTGATTGATGAGTTCATCGGCAGCTGAACGGTATAACATTCTTTCAAGTTGTCTATAGAAGCTCACGAACTTAATGAGAAAGTCATGAGATTTAGTTAGTTTCTACTCGTGTTGTGGCTAAATAATAATAACAGCTAGGGTCCGTCTTCAGTGGATGGGTGACCATTCATTACAATACATACCGAGTTTCCTCCGTGCCTCGGAGAGCATGGCACGTTAAGCCGTTGGTTCCGGCTGTCATTTATAGATCTTTGACAATCGTTAAGGTAATCAGTGGCCCTAAGTCTGAGAACCAGTCGTACACACAGCGTCGTAACCCCCTCAAACTTTAAAACGTTAAAGCTTGAGGGGTTAGCATTTGACGCACACACACTGACGCTGTGTCCCAAGGGGTATTATCCAGTATTAACTGGATTGTGGAGATAGGCAGTCATCATTCAGCTGCATTCGGTTAGACTGGAAGCCGACCCCAACATAGTTGGGAAAAGGCTTGGCAGTTGATGATGATTTGAAGTCAAGTTTTAACTATTTTCGTAGATAATTATGTTACTCTGTATGTATAGTTCTTACTAGTTGTAGAAATGATACCAAGAGCAACCCTGAAGAGTTTATGCATGCTGGTTATCTCCTTATACGAAGGCAATAAATTTATACCTCGGCGTAAAGAGATTACCTGCTCCCAAAGACTTGAAAATTTAAACTGGAAACCACTTGAAACTTGCAAGCGAGTTCTGGCTCTGTTACTATGTTAATTTTAAATCAGTCAGTAACAAGTTCCTAATAGTAAATATGGAAATAGATTGCCTTGTCATTAGTTTCCAGTATCCCAGAGTTTGAAGCCGAATGGGCTATGATTTTGAGATTAAAAGGGATAGGATGGAGGATTTTTTTTTTTTTTTTTTTCATTTTTTAAAGGGTGAAAAATATCCTTAACGAAGCCGAAAGGCACTGGTTTTCCCCGTCATTGGGATCTCTTTTTTGAACTGGACCATGCCTGGGAACCTTCTAGTTACGGAGATATCCGAGGCCAAAATTACGCATTTTTCACAAGTTTTTTTTAAATACTAGTTTTTAAGGTAATTACTTTAATTACCTCTAAGACCCGTTTATTATTCAAAGCATCCATCAGCACAATAAATTAAGTGTGCTACATTAATTTTTACCGAAAAATGTGATTTGAAAAGTCGTTTCCTAGCAATAAATTTTGAGCTGGGTTACCTAGTTTGATGTACAGAATGCTTGGTTGACGGCTTCGTGAAGGGTCTATTTACACCCTGTATCTTTAAATAGTTTAAAACAAAGTCGTATTTCGAGTCTGTCTGCGTCTGAGTGAAATTGTTAACTATGCTTTGAATTTTCGTTCGGAATGGCAAATTCGGGGACAGATCCTCATAGATATTTATTAGGTAGTATTTGTTTGGAGGTGTCTGTGTCCTTGTCCGTAGCAGTTTGACTGGTCCTTTAGGCCTATTTCAGAGCAAGACCGGCGCCGCCGCGCCGGTAGCGAGCGTTTCGATATCCATAGACTTGTAAGCGTTGCAAGCGTTCTTTCTCTGTTCAACGTGCATCGGTCATTAAAATAGCACGTAACAAAGCGCCCGACCGGCGCCGGTTTCGCTCTGAAATAGACCTAAGAGAATTTTCTCTGAAAGGTTTATGGTTTTAAGAAATTGTTATTTTACTTAAAAATTGTACAATAATTTCGTTGGTCTGACAAGTCGTGCGTAGATCGCGTCCATACAAAGCAGGGACGGGACACTTGTTAATACTAATTCATTTTTAATCACTTTTATCGACGTTAGAATATTAATTGCTTTATAGATTTTCTCGACTATGAGTGACGACGTATGAGTGAGTATGAGCCAAGAATAGATGGAATGGCAATGGAATAGTCCACTGCCAAGATGAGACGGTATACAATGAATTACAGAATGTTAAACTAAGGTAGACTGTATGTTAGAAAATGTACAAGGAGTTAGTCCGCCATTTTACGTTTTTTGTGAAGTAAGCAACGACTTATTGGCGGGCCTACTCTGTCCCCCCATGCTTAAGTACTAATGCTATACTAATAATATTGTAAAACCACACCACCATACAATTTCACCATATAATTTTAAAAGAGTAATCATGGAGTTTCTTACCGGTTCATCTCCATAGGAAACGACCAACCCGAACCGTGCACCTTTTCTCGACGTTTTGTAAGTGAAATATAATATTTAGATTTTTGATTTTGTACGGCTTTTTAAAATGTGTTTTTAAACATAAATAACATTAGGCAAAAGAAAATATCGAATCCAAAAACGAGACACTGTCACATCTTTTTTGCCGTTCCTCGCAATTCCATTGTATCAGGTAAAATAATATTCAATAAGATCAACATAAAATAAACGGAGTGTCCATATCGAGCCAATAAATTTACCCATCGACAATTCTGGCTCATTGCCAAGTTTTATTATCCGGCTAAGCTATCCGATTTTCCTAATCGTATACATTCTGGTTTCTGTATAGTCAATTCCACGTCAGCTTTAAGACTGTTTTACTGGATAGATGGCTGAAATTCTCTTTGTGCTAATTTTATATGCAACGTTGTAGACTTTAGTAGGCGCTGGTCATCTCTAAGACGCCACGTCCTTTTTCTTTGAACGTTTTAACGTACACGTCTTTCCATATCGTCTTCCCATACGGGGAGTAACATAATAAACGCAAGACCTCTCGTGTGGTATCTCAGACCACGATAGTGAACAACTTTTGTTCAATGAGTTTTGGAAATTCATAACTTTTTTTTTAGTTTTACCATACAAATGTTAAACAGATCATTGCGTCAGTTCCAATAGAAGGTCCAATTTCTTTTTGCGAATTTCAAGACCTCTTAGAACAAAAATTGTTCAGTTTCATGGTCTGAGAGACCACACGGGAAGTCTTGCGTTTATTATGTTACATCCTGTATACAGGGTGGTGATTAAGTTACCTGTGTCCTTTAAGGAGGTGAGTCCGCCCGTCGTACTAAACAACTATCTCAAAGAAACTCACATCCACATAGTTTGTTTACTGTTTTATGAGAATTTGCTTTTGCTGTATCTATAGTTGCAACTCCAACGTTGCAAAGAAGATTTTGTAAATCATTTTCATACAGGGTGTAAACAGACCCTTCACATAGCCGTCAACCAAACATTCTGTACATCAAACTAAGTAACTTTACACAAAAATTATTGCTGGGAATCGACTTTTTTTTTTGGGGTGAAAAATCACGTTTTAAGGTAGGACTCGATGGAAAGCTCTCAAAGCATTGTGCTGATGAATGGATTAAATAGTACGGGGGTCGTGGAGGTGTGTAAAGTAAAAATCTTACATTAAAACACGTATTTAAAAAAAAAAACTTGTGAAAAAGTTGGAACTTCGACCCCCAATATCTCCGTAACTAGAAGGTTCCCAGGTATGGTCTAGAACAAAAAAATTATCACAAAGACGGGGAGAACAAGTGCCTTTCGGATATGTTAAGGGTCTATTTACACTCTTTATAAAAGGGTGTCCATTGAGTTTCGTGCCCTTTCTTCTCCAAAGAGAAACATGCTTTGGAATGGGCTACAATCCTTTGATAGTTATAATGCCTAAAGGACCTAGCTGCCTCGTTGGTCTAATGGTCGCAATCGCGACTGCTGAACATGAGGTCCCGGGTTCGATTCCCGGGTCGGGAAAATTGTTATTGGGCTTTTCCATCAGGAATTTCTCACTAGCAGCCACGGAGTCTCTATTCCTGCCGGTTGATGGCAATAGGCTCGCCCCCTATTACTTGGACTTTAAACATAACTGGCGAAATGTGGGTGTACTATTAGGTACACCTCGGCCTAACCCTTCGGAGATTACAGGCGTTATATTATGGCTTGCAAAGGGACTGTAGCTTTATCTTTTTCTCCAAAAATGTTTTTTTTACAATTCCAAAATGTCTGTAAATGGTCTATTTGAAATGCTTAGGCCTTGATTCGGATGCACAAACACAAATTCTGAATTTACATGTATTTGCGAAGGCTTGGTAATATGCTATTGATGTCTTTAGAACGTGTTGGAGCTAATCTGGGATTTCAATATGTTATATTCTCTTTAAGCTAAATTGGTGGGACATAGAATTTAGTTCATTACTGAAATTCGAAAGCAAAAGGGTTTTTGGAATTAAAACCATTTTGTTAGACACAATTAATTCTTGTTAGTGGTTCTAATATGTCTGAGACCTATAAGAGAATCATCATCTGCCTAACCTTTTCCCAACTATGTTTGGTTGGCTTCCAATCTTACCGGATGCAGCTGAATACCAGTATCTTCCATAGAGCTACTGCCTATTACAACCCAGTTAGTACTGGGTAATACTAGTGGCGTGCAGTAGGTTTCCTCAGAGGTTAGGCTAGCCGGAGGGCACCTCTGAGGAAACCTAAACCTAACCAAAAAAAAATGATGTAAAAATTTGAAAAAAAAAAACATTGAAAATAAGCCTGTAAAAAAAAAAGTTATAAATACAAGAACTCACCACGTTATTCAAGGTTCTGAAGGTTCAAATCACGATTTTCTGACGATGCAAACTAGTTTCAATACGTGATTTACCGAATGTATTTAACTTTAAACATGCCTCTAGATGTTATTCTATTGATATGTCATGCTTTTTTGACGAGTAATGAAAATTATCCAAATCAATATATCCCTCACTCCACTTACTGGAAGTATTAAACAAAATGCACGGAAAACAATACAATTTATTTGTGTGTTAACACCCACACAGCCAGCTAAATGTTGCATAATTTTGAGGATTGAAATGACGAGTACGAGTATTATATTTTTGGATTAATTCTCGCAATTGGTATACCTTTAGACACCACTTGAATCTTATCATTAAACGATAATTGCGAAAACTTATTGTTTTTAACTTCTAACAAACACATTATCACTACACACTTCACAACAGAAAATCATCTTTAAGTGTAAATGTACTTAACAAATAATATTTACATTAATGTACGTATCAAAACCAATTACTTATAAGTTATAACTTAGTAAGATATAAAAACATTCAAGATCGCATATAAATTGCTTGTCACATGAAACAAATCTATACTAATATTATAAAGCTGAAGAGTTTGTTTGTTTGTTTGGTTGAACGCGCTAAACTCAGGAACTACTGCTTCAAATTGAAAAATTCTTTTAGTGCTAGATAGCCCATTTATCGAGGAAGGCTATAGGCTATATTATCACGCTAATAACTTAGGTGGGTGAGCAATATTGCATTATGTCCATATTCTTCAGCTCTTTGACAACGGTTTGACAACTGACAACTGTCATGGCATGCATTAGAAAAGAACAGCTATTTTAGACCATTTGTCACCCGAAGTAAGTAGCCCGAAGGTGTCAGCGGCCGCCCTGTGAACAGTGGTTTGCAAGTTCGAGCCTCAGCTAATTTATTTTGTTTTTGTATTTATTTCGATTTTTTTAATGCTGGAAGCATGGTGCAAGTTCGATCCCCAGCCGCACTCACTTTCACTTTTTGTAAATAAGTATGTTGATTTTTTTAAACCTTTAAGATTTCCAAATCATTACCAAATACACACACACAATACACACTTAACACACACACACACACTAATACACACTTTTAGTTTTTTTTAACCATTCAAACGATGTTTCATTGTAATCGGTGCTCTCTATCAAAAGTTCGTCTGAGTGTCTCCGGGTATTTTTTTGGTAAAACATCATGCGTGTTTAAATTATAAAACCCATGTGGTTAGATTCAATGCACACATATTGTGCATAACTTAGAGAAGGTTTAAGGTTTCGTTTCATTGTAATCGGTGCTCTCACGGTGCTCTCTATCAAAAGATGTATGAATTTAAAGTGTTCAAGAAGAACTTATCATAATTATATATGTAACATGCATATACAGTATGCACATATAGTAACACAATGTGTTAATGCACTTAAGTTTATCCTTTACTGCAAATCTCACTGTCAAAATTTGGTTTGCTGTAAGAAAACCCAATTCTGGGTTAAGCTCGCCATTGTACATAAGCTATATTGTTGCAATTTATATGTATATTTTGTTTTTGTGTGCAATAAAGAATAAAGAAATGCAACGACATCTTTTGAACCAAAATGGTACTAATGAATAAAATGTGCTCACAAGATAACTTTTAAATCGACTGGCCAGTTTTTTTTTTTAATTACGATAGCAAAAGGTACTCTATATTAAACTTAACTAGAGTATGACTTCTATCGAAAGTCTGACAAAGGAGACAAAAGGCAATTGCAAGTGGTCCTCAAGAATTTACAGCATCTATATCGTGTTTGGGCTCACTTTATGCATCTTGATGAGAACTTTAGACCTAGCTGGAGTATGGCTGTCATAGACGGTCTAACAATGGAGACGGACGGCAGTTGCAAGAGGTCCTCAACAGTTTACAGCAGCTATATTGTTATTGGGCTCATTTCAAACACCTCGATGAGAACTTTAGACCTAGCTGTGGATTATGACTGTCATAGAAGGTTTGATGATGGAGACGGAAGGCAGTCGCAAGAGGTCCTCAACAGTTAACAGCATCTATATCGTGTTTGGGCTCATTTCATGCACCTTGGTGAGAACTTTAGACCTGCCTGGACTATGAGTGTCATCGACAGTCTAACGTTGGAGACGGACGGCAATTGAAAGAGGTCCTCAACAGTTTACAGCAGCTACATTGTTATGGGCTCATTTCGAACACCTTGATGAGAACTTCAGACCTAGCTGTAGGGTATGACTGTCATAGAAGGTTTGACAATGGAGACGGAAGGCAGTCGCAAGAGGTCCTCAACAGTTAGCAGCATCTATATCGTGTTTGGGCTCATCTCATGCATATTGATGAGAACTTTAGACCTAGCTGGACTGTGACTGTCATCGATGGTCTAACAAAAGAGAAACAAGGCAGTTGCAATAAGCCCTCAACAGTTTACTGCAGCTATATTGTTATTGGGCTCATTTCATGCACTTGGGTGCGAATTTTAGACCTAGCTGGAGTATGACTGTCATCGACAGTCTAACGATGGAGACGGACGGCAGATGAAAGAGGTCCTCAACAGTTTACAGCAGCTACATTGTTATTGGGCTCATTTCAAACACCTTGATGAGAGCTTTAGACCTAGCTGTGGAGTTTGACTGTCATAGAAGGTCTGACAATGGAGACGGAAGGCAGTCGCAAGAAGTCCTCAACAGTTTACAGCATCTATATCGTGTTTGGACTCATTTCATGCATATTGATGAGAACTTTAGACCTAGCTGGACTATTACTGTTATCGATGGTCTAACGATGGAGACGCAAGGCAGTTCTAAGAGGTCCTCAACGGATTACAGCAGCTATATTGTTATTGGGCTCATTTCATGCACCTTGATGAGAATTTTAGACCTAGCTGTGGAGTTTGACTGTCATAGAAGGTCTGACGATGGAGACGGAAGGCAGTCGCAAGAGGTCCTCAACAGTTTACAGCATCTATATCGTGTTTGGGCTCATTTCATGCATATTGATGAGAACTTTAGACCTAGCTGGGCTATGACTGTTATCGATGGTCTAACGTTGGAGACGGACGGCAGTTGCAAGAGGTCCTCAACAGTTTACAGCAGCTATATTGTTATTGGGCTCATTTCAAACACCTCGATGAGAACTTTAGACCTAGCTGTGGAGTATGACTGTCATAGAAGGTCTGTCGATGGAGACGAAAGGCAGTCCCAAGAGGTCCTCAACATTATACAGCAGCTATATTGTTATTGGGCTCATTTCATGCACCTTGGTGAGAACTTTAGACCTGCCTGGAGTATGACTGTCATAGAAGGTCTGTCGATGGAGACGAAAGGCAGCCCCAAGAGGTCCTCAACATTATACAGCAGCTATATTGTTATTGGGCTCATTTCATGCACCTTGGTGAGAACTTTAGACCTACCTGGAGTATGACTGTCATCGACAGTCTAACGATAGAAGATAACGAGAAAAACATAACATAGTAGAATATTTTAGCAATTAATTCAATTATTTCCGAGAAGTTTAATAGTTACCTACTTGAATCTATGCTAATAATATAAAGGTCAAGAGTTTGTTTGTTGGTTTGGTTGAACGCGCTAATTTCAGGAACTACTGGATAGCCTATTTATCGAGGAAGGCTATAGGTTATATAACATCACGCTATAACTAATAGGAGCGGAGCATCAATGAAAAATGTTGCACAAACGGGGAAAATATATTCCTTTTGAAAGCTACCGTTGCGTGCGCTGCGTAAACGGTTAAAGTTACGCAACAATCATGTATGACGGAAATGTTCCTCTTAAAAGTTCTAAAAAAATACTTGATAGCATATTATGTCTATATTTTAAGGTTGACTCGCATTATTTGCGAAAGTGTTTGTGTGAACATGGTATTTATCCTTATCCAAATAAATACGTTATTCATCTCAAGTATTTAATTTTGAACGAAATTGCTCTTACATCATTTGATTTCAATGAATATCTTAGGAGATATCACAGTTTTAAAAGAACTCCGCAGCGAATTAATTATCAGGTACCGTGCGCGCATTTTCTTAATGTGGAGTGATGGGTGTGATGTGCTAGAATTGTACTATAGGTGCCTATGACCCACTCTCTCTAACCCTCTCTCTCTCTTATGTGACGCAGACGAAGTTGCGCGGGTCTGCTAGTAAACAATATGGCTACTCAAGAAAAAAATATTTCGCAATCTGTTTTAAAAAAAACACTACCAAATAAAATGCATCATTGTCATACCGTGATCCTTTATAAAGGCGCATAACAAAATTTTGCCGGATAATAATACTGACAGACGACAGTAACGGTGGTGTTGTCATTACTTAATTTCCAAACACCCCAAAAATCAGAGCGAAAAATAAAATTCATGTAGTTTTTAATTATTTTTATAGGGGTTTTTGCAAATCTTACAAATACAATTTATCATTTTTGTGGAAGGTCTAAATTCGACAATAAGACCATGTTTTTTTAATTGTATCTAGTAGTCATTAAGGAAACTATCATGTCTGTCTTTGTTTCTCGAATTCCCCGCAGTTCGGGGAAATGTCCTCAAATTGGGAACACTGCGTAATACGATACCTCTTGGTAAGACTGGTTGTCAGACTTTCGGGCCACTGACAGCCGGGACCAAAGGCTTAACGTGCTTGCCGAGGCACGGAGGAAACTCGGTATGTAATGGGCGGTCACCCATTCACGGACCAACCTAGGCAAGCGCGGCTTAACCAGAAGATCAACCCAACCGGCTGTTATAATTTAGCCACGAGCTCCTCAGACCCATTAGAGAATACAATTAATAAACGACTATTTAAAATTCATTCTACTGAGTGAATGAATGAATTTTGAATAGTCGATACTATTCAAAATTCATTTGAAGCGAATTGAGTGAAGATATTTGTTATGAATTTATGAACGCCGCTGGCCACAGATAAAACAGCTGATCCGACGATTATTCGAAATCAAATAAACGATAAAATATTCAGATTTTAAAATCGAATTATAAATCGCGTCAGGTGGTTTTGAGTGATTGAAAATTGATTGATGACAAAGAACGAATCAATTTGGAGGTTCAAAAGTTTAAAAACGATTATTTAAACCAAATAAAGGTGGACTAAAAATTAATTGCTGAAGTTGTAGGTTTGAATCAAGTTTTTCATTCTAAATTTAGTCTTGCTAACACTGTCTAGGGTTCAAACTAAGTGAGTAGGGAAAACTAATTGTACAAATCACGACTGTTATTTTTCGCCAGATATAATACAGGGTGTAAACAGAACCTTCACATAGCCGTCAACCGAGCATTCTGTACATCAAACTAAGTAACCTTATGCAAAAACGATTGCTGGGAATTGACTTTTTTTTTTTGGGGCGAAAAATCACGTTTTACGGTAGAACTCGATAGAAAGCACTCAAAGCATTGTGCTGATGGATGGATTGACTAGTACGGGGGTCGTGGAGGTGTGTAAAGTAAAAATCTTACATTAAAAACTTGTACCTATTTAAAAAAAAACCTGTGAAAAAGTTGGAACTTTGACCCCCAATATCTCCGTAACTATAAGGTTCCCAGGTATGGTCTAGAACAAAAAAACGCAAAGACGGGAGAACAAGTGCCTTTCGTAAAGGGTCTATTTACACCCTTTATGACATAACCTTTTTTGATGAGATGACGAGTAATAGAGAAAGAAGTGTGGAAGAAGAAGACATGCTGCGCCGACCCCAAATGAATTGGGATAAGGGCAAGAGAATGATGATGACCGTAATTATGATTATGACATAGCTATAATACAGAAAATTGATGTAGAGCATCAATTAGCTTAAGGTGGTAGCGCCAAGGTAGCCCGCGAAATTCAATTCTGTTATGTTTTTTTTGCAATTTATAGATCAGCGTCAGCTTTTATGTTGATTATTGAAATATGATTCGCGACCGCGCCGTAACAAATAAGGCCTTACTCAGTTATAATTACTTACTTACTAATTACGACAACACGACCTTCTAAGTTCCTTTAATCACAAATAATTATGTAAATACGTACGTATTATTGCCGCGAATCATATTTTGTTCAACATACAATCTGACACTGACAGAGAAAATACAAAAAAAACGTAAGAAAATTTTAATTTCGCGGGCTTCCCCCTTAACTATTAATTTATCTAATGATTCAGTTAATTAAATAGACACGTTAACCTCTACACTGTTCAAACTATAAATATAGAACTGTATTTACTTTCGGAGAGATTTCGAAATCTTAGAACATAATTTCATAAAGTTAAGTGTTTCAACCTCATAATTTACTTTCAACTGTTTGTTTGAGTTTGCTGGATTGTTTCATGTATTAGTATAACAGCTCATCATAATATCTGGTATTTATTCGAATGATCATGAGATATTTATGGGTAATTGATTGAGATAGCGTTTATATACCACTAGCTGTTGCCCGCGACTTCGTTCGCAAGATTGACCAAGTTTCATACAAACTTTCAATCCTCGTTTTAACCAGTAAGAGGATGAATTTTCAAAAATTCTTTCATTTTGTGATTGTACAATTATAATCATTAAAATCATCAACATACAACCCTCTCAGTTAATTTAATCCCATTTAATGACTATTTCATGCTAAAGTCATTCAATGGGATTATAAAGGGTGTAAATAGACCCTTAACATATCCGAAAGGCACTTGTTCTCCCCGTCTTTGCGATCATTTTTTTTCTTATACCTGGGAGTTAGCTAGTACGTTACCTAGTTACGGAGATATTGGGGGTCAAAGTTCCAACTTCTTCACAAGTTTATTTATACGAGTAAATACATGTTTTTAATGTAAGAATTTTGCTTTACACACCTTCACGACCCTCGTACTTTTTAATCCATCAATCATCACAATGCTTTGAGTGCTTTCCATCGAGCCCTACCGTAAAACGTGATTTTTCACCCCCAAAAAAAAAAAACGATTCCCAGCAATAATTTTTGGGTAAAGTTACTTAGTTTGATGTACAGAATGCTTGGTTGACGGCTATGTGAAGGTTCTGTATGCTTAGTGCGAGTTTTTTTTACGTATCGAGCGCGTTAACGTTTACGCAAATTAGTATGGCGCTGGGTATCCGCCACCTAGCGGCACGAATTGTCGCTTACCCAGCGCCATACTAATTTGCGTAAACGTTACGCGGTCGATACGTAAAAAAAACTCGCACTAAGCATACTGGTTACACCCTGTATGAACTTAAAGGGTTGTATTGATGAGTTTAATGACTATAACTCTGTAAAGCCATATTTGTTACGGTCCCGAATCATATCTTAATCAACATAAATAAATTCCGCGGGCTACACTGGCGCTTCCATCAGTCTTAAGGCTTGTATTTTACAATATTGTCTTACATTTGTATAGATTCTTTTTATCGATTATTTGTGAATGTGTGGACATTGTAGGCTTTGTAGATTCCCAGCTGCTTGTTAACTTTTGTTAACTTTTTATTTTGTTCTACATTCTTTGTGTAGTAAGCAACGACTTATTGTCGGGCCTACGCTGTCCCCCCATACTTAAGTACAAATGCTGTATCCATAATAATATTGTAACACCAAATGATTTGAAAAGAGTAACCATGGAGTTTCTTGCCGGTTCTTCTCCATAGGAAACGACCAACCCGAACCGTGCACCTTTTTGTCGACGTTTTATAAGTGCCCATCGAGGCCTATGTGAAATAAAATATTTGGATTTTGATGGCTTTTTTTTGTTTTGATTTTTTTGGTTGGCGGGATTACTTGTTGTAGAAAAGGTTTCAAGGCCTATGAAGTCTAGCCAACAATTTTAAAATTACACTTACCAATAACGAACACCAACACCATACATGCGACAGACTTCCTAGCCTGCGCCTGCGCCTCCCCTTGCCCCCCGTGCAGCGCCCCGGGCATCTCTCTAGTACTGGCCAGCAACCGCTGCGCCATCAGTGAATAGAAGAAAGCAATCACTAGAAGAGGCAGGGCGTAGTATACCACTGACTTCGTTAGGGTCATCCATCTGAAACAAATGTGTGGATTTAGAAAGAGGTAATTATAAAGTTTTGGTAGAATTTGGATTGTTATCGTTTTTAGAAATAATGTTATTTTTATTACAGTCGTTAGGTAGTCAGTGGCCCAAAAAGTCTGACAACCAGTCTTACCAAGGGGTATCGTATTACCCAGTACTAACTGGGTTGTGGAGGTCTGATAGGCAGTCGCTCCATGTAAAATACTGGTATTCAGCTGCATCCGGTTAGACTGGAAGCCGACCCCAATATAGTTGGGAAAAGGCTAGGCAGATGATGAAGATGTTATTGTAGCCATGTCCCAAATTTTATGAACATTTTACCTTCCTGCAAAGCAGCTTGCGACACTTTTTGTAAGTAAAAAATGCTGTCACCGAACCTACTGGCTACGTTCGATAGAAAATAAATCTCATGCCCTACCTAATCTTAAAAAAAACTGCATCCAATAACCAGTACATTCACCCCTGAAATATTTTTTCTTGTCTGTTTGAGTTATAATATAGTCGGCCTCATAATTGCTATACCTCTTTTGACAACAATTTCTACCAAGTTCAAAACTAACAAACTGTCACATAGACAGAACAGTTAAGGTTCTTAAAATTTAACTTTATTAAAATAACAGCAGCTGTCAGAATGTAAATAATTAAGCCGATAATTTTATGAAGTCTTCCTATGTTTTTTATAGCTTAATTTAATTGCCCCCATTATTTAAATAGCGTAAAATACTGACTGCATAAATAAACATTTAAATTATATATCGATAATGACCAAAGCTACTCTTTACTTTGGCAGCTGTCATTTTAATTACGTTAGATTTTATGAACTTAAGACATCGGTGTTTTATGACGTGCAAGTGACATTTAACCTTAAACTGGTAAAACAATTACAAGGTCGACTATACCATTGTGTGTGGTATCCATATTAATTCAGTATCATCGGAGAAGCCTCACCGATATATCAGTGTCAAGAACACACTCGTAATTGGCATTATAATTAATGTGGTGTCCCCTAATCAAGCGCACAGATATGGAGGTCGGCTGTTATTGCGGTTGGGAAATCCGTATTAAACAACCATGGTTAATTGGTATCATTATATTAATGGGCTAGTGCGCGGATTGGCTATTAATAGTAAAATAGTAGCTATAAAAATAATACATTGCATTACTATCTGTTTGTTATGTTAATTGATTAAGTTATGACACATAAATTTAAAACATTCATGAAACGGGGAAAAAGTCACTATAATGGAATGTAGTACGTACACATGGCACCACATCAAGTTATACATTTCAAGTATAAGATGGTCTTGCTTTGTATAGATTTTCCGTACAATGAGAGATCCGCCTATACTGGTTTTGTATAGCTTGATTGGTCATCATGCGTACTAGTGAAACTTTAAGAATTATTACTGCTTGACCAATATGGAAGTTTTCATAAAAATAAGAGAATTTTGATTGCGTAAGCTATGTGTAAGTTTAGTGAGTTACATGAGAGTAGGACCCAGACTACGTCACGACATTGAAAACAAAAAAACTATTCTTGATAATCCCTTGTTTAGTAGCTTCCTGGATAGGAGTGAAACCACTCAACGCTTAGTTTGTTTATTATTTATTCGGCTAACAAACGTATTTCTTTGTATGGAACTGGAACCAATTAAAGGCCTATTCAAACCTAAGCGGTATTCGCTACCGTCTGCGGTAGAGAAAATCGAGTGGGCATGCGGTAATATTACTGTTTACATCAAAGCGGATTTCGCTACGCTGCGCGAAACTTGATACTAAGTACCTGAGCGAAACCCGCGCGGTATGTACCCTTACCCACAGTGGCAGCGAATACCGTTCAGGTTGCTCTAGCCGCGGAACTTGATACTAAATACCTGAGCGAAACCCGCGCAGTATGTACCTCTACCCACAGCTGCAGCGAATGCCGCTCAGGTCGCTCTAGCCGCGGAACTTGACACTAAATACATGAGCGAAACCCGCGCGGTATGTACCTCTATCCACAGCGGCAGCGAATACCGCTTAGGTTTGAATAGGCCTTTAAGAATGAAGAATCTTGGATTCATTTGAGGTTTTTATATCTGAATAAAAATAGATGGTGGCTTGGCTCTTTTTTCACATAAATAAATCCAATATACATTTATTTACATAATTCACTGCATATTCTCTAAAGAATCAAATGCTTTTGTAGGCTATTCTGAATTGTATTATTGAAACTAATGTGATTTTCCGAAAAGGTCGTCTGGGGTACGGATCTGTTTACTCGAAGTAGCAAAACGGGAAATTTAATTTATCTCTTTGTCCACTCCCCCTAATACGGTTTATATTCGAATAACAAATTACTGAACAACAACATGCTCGATAGTTTTATACAGCTGATATTTTGATTATGCAAACTATGCCCTATAACTTGTGACTCTGAACACTTTTTCAGTTTGTTCAGCACCTTAACGTAATGGGTGTAAAAATACCCTTAACGAAGCCAAAAGGCACTTGTCAAATGCTGCGCTGCAAACCCATCATTGTATTTTTTTTTTGATCGACACCATACCGCCTAGTTACGGAGATATTGGGAGTCAAAGTTTTAACTTTTTCACAGGTTTTTTTTAAAAGCACATTTTTAATGTTATAACTTTACTTTATTTATATACCTCCACTACCCCCGTACTATTCAATGTATCCAATAGCACAATATTTTGAGTGCGTTACATTGAGTCATAGCGTAAGACGTGATTTTTCACCCAAAAAAAAAAGTCGTTTCCCAGCAATGACTTTGGCGTACCTACAGTCATTCAGTTTGATGTACAGAATGCTTGTTTGACGGCTTCGTGAAGGGTTATTACCTAAAACCTGAAAAGGGGTCATCGTACCTATCACAACGACAACATCACGAGAACAATGTTCAGGTAAAGTTGTTCCCAAAGGACCAACAACGGAATCGAGTAAGGAAAAACAGCTGTGTGGAGATAACCGAACATAAATCTAAAAACCAGTTGATTCTTGCTTGATTAATATGACCCCATTTCCACGTTTTTTGATTATTAAATATACCTTATAGGTATAAAGGTGAGTACCTATTGTTTCGTTTACAATACCTATGTTCAGCATTAAATATTTACGACGAGCCTTTATAAAATATGTACGCTATATACCTAGTATGAAACTCTTAGTCTTGGGCCTACCCGCAAATATATGTCTAAGATCTTAGGCATATATTTGCGACCATATGAATTGGGTAGGTATGTACCCAATTCTCAGCCTGCTGGGACAATGAAATGCCACAAATCCAGATATAGAATCTAAGTTAGTGCTTATATTGGAATGTCTAAGCAGGAGACTTGTGTTTGAAACTTGTGTTTAGTATAAAGTGGCTCGTGCCTACACAAATTCCAGGTAAAGATGGTTTTCTTTGGGGAATTTGGCTCGTGCACAAAGTGATGGCCTGAAACACAGGTTTAAATAAACCTAGATCAGGCAGGTCGCTGACATCTGAATTGGACTATTATAACTTGCAACTATTAAATATATTTTAGTTATAGTTTACTTATAAGTACTAATTATTATTGTATGAGAAATAATACTACTGCGCCTAAATGTACACCTTTTTGTAATACTTAAAAAAAAAAAAAATATATATAATAATAAACAAATTATTCTTATTAGTACTATTAGTAAGTAGTGACTAAGTAAAGTCGACCTCTAAGCTGCTAAACTTAACTAAGCTTTTAAAGCAATTACCAGTAAACTGAAACTTCCCGAAACTTGTAACTATCTAGCTATCGCATAGACCTTGTCTGTTTAAGACGTGCAAATACCAAAAAATCTCTTAGCCTCACGCTTGTTTGTTATTTATAATAAATTTGCTGTAGCTACTGTTCTTGCTCTCTTTGCCAATGGGTAAGGCGGTTTTCACACGACACACCGCTTGCCCGCGCCGTCGGGCGGTGAAGCGGATCTCACGTCGCATTGGCTTGTATTAAATTCAATGATCTCTAACACACGTATACCGCCCGACCGCGCGGACGAGCGGCACTCACCGCCTCTCCGCGTGGCGTACCGCCCGACTGCGCTGATGAGCGGCGTCGTGTGAGAATCGGCATAAGGTAGCCATACACGCTAGGGTGTAAGCTTGTACGGTTTTGTAACAAACACGCTTCGATATACCTGTGCAGGCAAACCTGTCAGGTACACCCTAGCGTGTATAGCTACCTTTTTTTTTTCGGATAGGAAATCATCAAATGACCCCCCCCACTCTGGGCGGAGCGGAAGGGAGTGTCAGACTTGTACTTACTAAAACCCATCCATATTCCTTCTTTGCCCTTTGTGTTCCAGAGCCACGGTATCTCTTTCGAACAGTCCCGCAGCATGTATAGCTACCTTAAGGGTGCAACCAGAAAACGAACAACATCGATCGACAAAATTATAAGGCATCAAATGTATGAGATGCAGATTGCGTAGGTATACTTTCCGGCGACACCGACAGTTGAGATCGATCGACTGCGGTTTGGCTGTGGCTTATTTGAATAGCTATTTTAGGAGACTAATATTGTCCATGGCTTTTGAGATCAGAAATTATCCGACCGTTACATACTTTTGGGATAAGTAATTTTAACCTAGCCCATGTCTAGCTGTGTGCCCACAGATATACGTACTAGATATACCTAGATAACGCTAGTAGCACGATCCGTATGAAAACCAAGCGTGCCTTTTTTACTACTATGACGTTATTTAGGACTATTTAGTAACTATACGAACAAATTACTATGCAAAATAGATGCTGTTTTTGTTCTTTAAATGTCTAATATTAAGTTCATGAGTTAGCAGTTGAAATTAGCTTGCAGCGACAGTAGCCGTCGGGCACGCGGAGTGGGTGCTCTTACGTTATCTAGGTATATAATTATTTATATCTGTGTGTGGGCCTTTATCAAAAATCGATCAGCTGTAAAAACATGAGCAAACGGATATACAAAATGATTTTCGCATTTATAATTTTAATATGCTTGTGGTCAAGCTGTGATACTTCCGCCCAGAGCGGGGGGGGCTCATTTGATGATGTCCCATCAAAAAAAAAAAGAAGCTGTGATACCATGTTTTCATGTTAAAAAGACGGTGAATGCCCAGAATGCACCGGACGGACGAAACCAATAGTCATCACTCATGAAGGCTATTCTAAAATGAACTAATAATAATATTCTAAAATGAAAGCAGAGTTACTGTTATCACAAAATAGCTCCGCTGACACTTGGCATTTTCATTTCGACAGTCATCCGGACTGACATATGAGGCTGAATAACTTATGACCTGTGCTTCGTTCATCGAATTTTGACTCGCAGTTGTGTTGTTCATTTTGCATACTAGAAGCAAATTAAATTCAGGTCACAATTTTTATAAAATGTTACAGATAAACACGCCTGAAATCGTTGGACGGTTGGGTAGAAGTGCATTTATCTAATATACCCACATTTTGCAAGTATGTGGAAGACCCATATTATAGGGAGCCAGCCTTTTGCCATCAGTTGGCATCTAGGCTCCTAAATTTTTACCTAAGGTATATATGTGTATCACAAAACATGTGCTGTAATTTGAATTAACTCGATAAGGCAGTATTTTCGTTAAATGAAATACCTAACTCATATCAAAATCAGAACCCTAAATTTATAATATCAACAACTTAATTGAGCCTCCAAAATATTGATAATATAGCAGAATATATTATTATCGTGATATTCGACAGATCATGACAACCTAGCAACTGCTAATTATATCATAATCTATTATTATGATGTAATTAAACTAGAAAGTGTAATTAGCGGCAACCTAAATAAATATCTGAGTGTCGATCACTCAATATCGAGTATCGACATCCATCAGGCACGTCACTAGTTCTACGAGAATTTGATCAAAAATTAGTACTGTGAAACTGACTTTTGTTTATAGATTGCAATAAGAGCTTATTGCCATCGACTAGGCAAGAATTCAGACTCTGTGGCTTCTACTGAGAAATGCTTAATGGAAAAACCCAATAACAAATTGCTCGACCCGGGACCGAACCCATGTTCAGCAGTCGCGATTGCGACCACTTGACCAACGAGGCAAGGCCTAGTTTAAAAAAATGTTAGTGAAATTATGGACATTCGAACAATGACTGAAATAAGCCTTTTTCAATAATTTATGCTCTAAAATAAATTCAATTTCACGTCGAAATTAAAGTTGTTGATGACATTAGCATTGAGCTCGCATGCCGAAAGTAATTGCGTGAATAGTTTTAACAGGCGTCTGAAATGCCGCGGTCAAAACCATTTGTATAAACACTGCATAATATCTGCATTAAAATTCCATTAAAACACACTTTCGACAGAAGAGTAGGGCTATGGTGGTGCAATGGTTATGGCCTCGAGGTATGACTTGTCATGGGTTCAAATTTGGGCAGGCGAATATTACCTATAGACAGCATTTTTAAGAGGTAAGAAAGCGTCAAATTTCCCTTGTTATTTTTTTTGGAATAATAATTATAATTTTTTAAATTTATTTTTTCTCTTTAATTTTTTACTTTATGGACCTCTCTTTAGCCAAACAGATCAGCTGGAGCCTGAAAAATCTCCACTTAAGACAGTCTTATAATCTAGATTCTAAAGTTCAAATTACTTTGAATATACTACACATCCAGGTGGTAAAGGTGGTGCCATTAGGCCGCAGTTGCATTGTCACGGTGCTTGACAACAAGGCCGCCGTGCAGCAAAGATTAGCGCCGCTTTCCTTATGAACGTCACACAAACCAAAAACAAACAAACTCACAAAAAAAAACAGTCATAACATATAGAAAATAAAGTTCAAATTACTTTGAATATTCTTCCCATCCAGGCGGAAAAGGTGTGCAGTATACAATGGTGACATTGGGCCGTAGTTGCATCGTCACGGTGCTTGACAACAAGGCTGCCGGCGCAGCAAAGATTAGCGCCGCCGCCCATATGAACGTCGCACAAACCAGTGGGAGTTTGCGAAGCTGCAACAAATTAGTTAGTCAAACTCTAGTAGTCTAAGAGCTATTAAACTATGGTCTAACTAGTTGGTAGTTACACGTGTGTTTGTTCACACTTTGTAGGTAAGATTGTGTAGGTACTTGAGACGTGACGTTTAATTTTAGTTAGGATTTATTAGCTGTGTTGTGGAGACAAAGTATGATAAATGTTTAGCTTGTAGAGACATCGAAATATCACTTTAACTATGGCTTTTGTTTATTGTTCTAAAGATTAAGCTCAAAAATGTTTGTTTCATAGCAACTGGATGAATTAAATGACATTTATATTTTGACAGGAACTCGAGTTTCTGAATCGCAATGTTTCCCTACATTCTGGCGATTAAGTCTTCTGTGTGCGTTAAAAGTGTGCCGGGAGATTTGACTTGTCACACTGTACAATTTTCCTTAAGGTATTTCGGCAGGGTAGCGAGCGAAATTCAAATTTCCGTGTTTTTTTTTTTCAATTTGCAGATTAGCCAACTTGTGTGATGATTCGCGGTAGTAACAACTATGGCTCTTCAGTTATAATCGTTAAAATTATCAAAACAACCCCATTAAGTTCATTTAATCCGATTAAATGAAAAGAGTAACCATGGAGTTTCTTGCCGGTTCTTCTCCATAGGAAACGACCAACCCGAACCGTGCACCTTTTTGTCGACGTTTTATAAGTGCCCATCGAGGCCTATGTGAAATAAAATATTTTGATTTTGATTTTGAAAAAAAAAAATTACTTTTGGAATCGTCGTTTTAATGATTGTACCTACATACGTGTTACGGTTGCGAATCATAATTATTTTGTTCAACATACAGCCAAACACTGACCTGCAAATTAAAAAAAAACCTTTTAATTTCGCGGGCTACCTTGGCGCTTCCTTCTTAAAGAGAATAATTTCAATTCGTTAAAATAAATATGGCTATCATCAGAATCACTCCCTTTACACTTAGGGCGCTCCCTCACCGGGAGCATTCGCCTGTAATGTAACAAATGCAAGATTCGATTTTAAGCATTCCGTTCACTTGTTTCTGTACAAAATCGAAACTTGGATTGTTACATTACAAGCGAATGCTCCCGGTGTGGGAGCGCCTTTATGGGTTACTAAATCGAAACCTATTGTGTGTGTATTAGATATCTTTCCAGGGAAAAATCTTTATTTAATTCTTGTAGTCTTTCCGTGAATTATTTGATTAAACTCGAACGGAGTGTTTACTTTTCTCATATTTTCTTGGATTTTAAAATTATTACGTTAACAGTTTCTTTAAGTCTCTAGGCGTCTTAGGATAATCATGATAGACTAATTTATCAGCTCTAGTCAGAATATTGTTAGCAAAAACAAGTAAGATTTAAAAAGCAACAAAATGACAACGTAGGATAAGTAGTAAAATGTTGTCTGTCCAATTAATCAAGTCCCTGTCATCTTATAAGCTAAGCAAGATGTCTCTGAAGACTTACTTTACTGTTTCTTATCTTCTCGACAGAAAGGACATGAAAATAAACAAATCTTCGTTAGTTCTTGTTAACATCTAATATAGAATCGACAGTGCAACGTTTTTGCACAAATTCTATATTAGAAACATTATACAACTCATCGGCTTTATACAGCCTACTGATGAAGCATATAAAACTACACATTTAAAAAATGTACACACTCTTACAAGACCTCTCGTAGAACTTTACCAAATAAAATAAAATAAATAAATCTTGGTCAATTTTATAACACTGAATTTCCAAAAGCTGTTCAACTCATCCTGGAAAAAGACATCAATTTCTCTGAAAACCGATCCTTCAAGTTCAAATCGGTTAAAATTCACCTTCCGCTGTATCGATAAAACAAAGTTGGGTATAAAAATCCAATTTCCTCACCTGGAGCCTTCTAAAAGGATTTACAATCGCGCAGTACCGCTCAGCTGATAAAGCTGTCAATGTGAAGACTGATACCCCGATGCTGACGTCCTTGCCAGCTTCAGAGATACGACATATTACCTCCCCCCATGGCCATGATTCCAGTGTGTAGATTATTGAGACGAATGGCACGCATATCAGGATCACTAGCAGATCTGCTAGGGCAAGCGAGAATATGTACCTGGGGACGAAATTGTTATACATTAATATTGAAAGGTGGCTGAGACAGACTTGGGAGGAGTTCCAGGACAAATAATAACAGACGCTCGGGTCGATCTTCAGGTTAAGCCGGACTTGCCTACTGACCACCCATTTCATGTAGAGTTTCCTCCGTGCCTAGGAAAGCACGTAAAGCCCTTGGTCCCAGCTGTCATTTCTAGATCTTTGATAGTCTTTAAGTAGTCCGTGGCCTGAAAGTCTGACCAAGGGGTATCGTATTACCCAGTACCTATCTGAGCTCCACAACCCAGTTAGGGTTGTGGAGCTCAGATAGGCAGTCGATCCATGTAGAATTAATACTGATATTAAGCTGCATTCGGTTAAACTGGAAGCCAACCCGAACATAGTTGGAAAAATGCTAGAGATGATGAAGGCTGAGATAGACTGGATGACGGAGGACAGGATCTAGCAGTAGATTGCAAATGGCTAAGTTGATTGATTGATTAACCGTGTCAGACAGTAAAAGACCTTCACACGACACTGTACTGTTTTTACAGTAAAATATTCCGATCATACGTCATTGTTGTCAAAAAATGCTCGACATTACTGACATGTGTTCCCTAAGATATAGGCACAGTTATATATGCTGCTGATTAAAGTCGTTTTAAAGTGGGCTTAATTTTTATTTAAAAGACATTTGCATTTCAATATATCTAGATTTTCACCCGACTGTTTTTATAGTGGACCTACCTCAATAAGCCAGAGGTGTACCCCTCTATGGCATTTCATAGAAAGCTTCGGGTCCCGATTCCCGATTGATATTTCTTACTGTTTTTATTCACATGATATAAACATAAATAGTTTTATTTTGAGGAGCTCGTGGCTAAATAATAACAGCCGCTCGAGTCGATCTTTAGGTTAAGAAGTGCTTGCCTAGGTTGGTCTGTGGATGGGTGACCACCTATTACATACCAAGTTTGAAAGACTGGAAGCCGACTCTAACATATTTGGGAAAAGGCTAGGCAGATGATGATGATAAACATAAATAGTATATATATATTAGTAGCAGTTAACATAATTCTTGTATGTACATTCGTAAATTTAAGATACGGAAGAGTGGAGTATCCTAATACAGGCATTTACTACCTAATAAGGACACTTCTACCATTAGCTATGTAGTACAAACCCTGTCAAAGAAAAATAAACTATTTGTATTTGTATGATTTTTTAATTCCCCAACAGCTTGTTTAATCAAATTCACAATTGATTGACCGCGAAACCAATGCATTTATATAACAATCAATAGCTATTATAAATGATTCAACGGGCAGGAAACTTTTAAATATCCAATAGTTTGTAAAATAAGGATAAATGCTGGTAGTTGAACACACGTATGGGAAAACGGAAGACTTATGGATCGTTATAGGATGGTATCGGTATCGGTATCGGATGCTTGCTTGTTAAGTTGCATGAAATATGCAAGCGACATAGCAGCTAAATAATTGGTGTCAGTATGGCTAATAACACGTTATTGTGTCATGAATTGGCTGAAACTGAATCCTGAAATTACTTTGAGTTAGACAGGATATTATTAATTACCTTCACAATGATACTACATTATTTTAAATTGTATTTACATCCATTATTATGAAAGTCTATTGTCCCACTAGAGGGGATAGGCTTCCTTTCATTCTTTCGACTTTTCGGCGTCTAGTGCTATTGTAGTACATTCATGATATCAAGGGTACTCATCTCGAAGCCGAAAGGCATTTTTTCTCCCAATCATTGCGGTATTTTTTTTACTCTGGACCATATCTGGGAACCTTCTAGTATCGGAGATATCGGCGGTCAAAGTTGTAATTTTTTCACAACTTAAAAAAAAAAAACAAGTTTTTAATGTACTTTACTTTATAAACCTAGCTTTTTTTTAAATATGCCTAAATGGGCCTACTCTTGACCTCAATCTAGTCCTGAGGACAAAGATGAGGTCGAAGATGAACCAAGCTAACCCAAAAGAAGCCTATTATAGCTGTACTAAAACGTAATTTTTCACACCAAAAAATTCGTTTCTCAACCAATTTTTTTCGTAGAGCTATTTGTGTACTGAGTGTTTGATACACTGAACGCTTGGTTGACGGCTTAGTGAAGGGTCCGTTTACACCTCGTATTGTGGCGCTTTAATAAAATATATTTAATCACCAATCAAAAAACCACAAATCTCAACATCTTTATCATGTTTCTTTAAACTAAATAGTCTAGCAGGACTATTTATCATCATCATCATCATCATTTCAGCCGAAAGACGTCCACTGCTGGACATAGGCCTCCCCCAAGTGTCGCCACATTGACCGGTCCCGTGCGTCTCGCATCCAGCGGATTCCTGCACCTTTACCAGCTCATCGGTCCGCCTAGTGGGAGGCCTTCCAACGCAGCGTCTTCCGGTTCGCGGTCGCCACAGGACTGGCAACATTTTCAAAGCCTTCAAAAGTAACAAAAGGGTGACATCACTTAATTAAAAGCGAATATGCAAATTCTGAACAAAATGGGATGACACAGGGAAGAGTTTCACTCTTCAAAGTTTCCAATGATCGGGCAAGAGTTACGATCGCTAATATCACATTCGATAGGGGAAACATTATAACGAATGGGAGTCATAAGGGACACGAGGGAATTTGGCTAGTTATAGAACAAGCTCGTTAGGTAAGAAAAGTTGGGTGAATCGAATGAAAATGCAGCAAATGGAGAAAAATGCGGAAAGACAATCGATGGGATCAGCGTTGACCACGTTTATATCAACTGAATAGCAGATATTTTACCGACCGGACAATAAACTTGTGCTTGCAACGTTTTGGCGACTAGAGCATGGGTCTTCTTTCAGTTGCAAATCGTCAACTAGGCGGAGTCAGTTCGGGTTGGTAGATGGCACATGCAGTGGTGTGCCTAGGGGCCAACAATACGGTGACCCCATAAGACCAGCAGACTGTTCAGCAACCCTAACATCATGAAGAGTAGCAGGTTTTAAGGGCAAGCCAAGTTTCTAGACTTGTTTGGAAGTATCACCCAATGGCGTGTCTAGGGTCAATAATACGGCAAGCCCATAAGGCCATCAGACTATTCAGAAACCCTAACATCATGAGGAGTTATAGGGGCAAGTCAAGCTTGTAGGCTTGTATGAAAGTCTTCGAATGTTTGGTTCTAGGACTAGCCGGTTTCATTATCCTAGAACTTTTGAGAGCAGTGAAGTTAAATAAAGTACAGGAAGTATGAAAAGTTGTAAATACTTACGTATTCGGCGCATTTCTCATGCCCCTGTGCCTGACATACACGATGACCAGGGTTCCATTGCCAAGCACCCCTACTATGAAGATGATGGCAAACAGGACTGGCACGAGGTAAGTCTCCAGACGTTCCTCGTAGGGGGTGTAGTCACTCTCAGTCTGATTGTCACTTGGGGTATATATCAGGACCGAGGCGTTTGGCTGTGTGGTGAACATTGTCGATCTGGGAAAGAAGAAAAAGGAATGGTTAGGTTTTAAATCGAAAATTTGGAGATCTATCGATTAGCTGAGACCTTTGTCCTGAAGTACCTGCATATTCAGCTGATATTGTAGCCACTGCTGGGACAAGGCCACCTCCCATTGAGAGAGAATGGGCTGTAATGCACTACGGCAACAAAATCAAAATATTCTAGGTTGGGTGCCCTTGGTTGTTATTTTGTGAGATCGAAAAGCAGTAGCATCCTCGAAGATTTTGCCTAAAGCCTATTCTGTAGTCTTGTAAATAAAGTTGAGTTCCGCATTTTCAATAAAAGCAATGAATATGTATAAAGTTGTAACGGAAACTGAATATTAAAACAGTAAAAAAAACGCATAATAATATTGGTTTACATTTTTTTAACTGAATCGCAAACGTAGGATATACAAGGTGTAAAGGGACCCTTCAAGAAGCCATCAACCAAGCATTCTGTACATCAAACTAAGTAACTCTTAGCAAAAATTATTGCTGGGAAACGACATTTTTTTAGGTTGAAATGTCACGTTTTACAGTAGGACTTAATTTAACGCACTCAAAACATTGTGCTGATGATTGCAATGAGTAGTACGGGGGTTGTGTAGGTATTTAAAGTTACAAAATTAAAAACATGTATTTATAAAAAAAACCTGTGAAAAAGTTGATACTTTGACCCCCAATAACTCCGTTACTAGCAGGTTACCAGATATGATCCAGAACAAAAAAAATATCGCAATCACGGGAAAAACAAGTGCCTTTTGGATTTGTTATGGGTACTTTTACAGCCATTATGTACTACGTGATTAGCAACAATTAGTCACCACATCGGTATATATTAGTCTTGCCTTTAATGATTATCCTTAATGCCATAATTCTAAGTTAAATGCGAAGTTTTGGTATGGTTGCGTGTAATGATTAACAAGTTTCATAAGTTAGTACCTACTGAATTAGCTTCTATGGTGCTTGTTTCCACACACATCAGGGTTTTTTCCAACCTCAATAAAATAGTTAGGTACTATTAGTAATTTGCTATAAAATACCCAATTAAGTTAGTAGTTAATTTAACAGTCAACAACGACAAAGAAAATATAAAAATCGGTTTATATTAACCATACCAAAACTTCGCATTTAACTTAGAATTATGGCATTTAGAAATTATAAACCGATGTTTATAATTTCTTTGTTTTCTTCGACTTATAAATGATGAGTATTATATTTTTTTTCTGTTCATTATTTAAAACACAGATGTTTGAATCAAGATAGCTTCATCATTTTTAAACAGTGTTACTGCTGATCTTTGATATTCAGTTAAGCCAAACCCGACTAGGTAAGTGGCCTTTAAAGGATACTTTCAACCCTTATTTTACTTTCATATCTATTTTCTTCAAACTTAGTATCGTTGAGACTCAACTTTAAAAGGTTTAATAAGGTCTTTCCTCAAGTACATCAGCATAGTACAATTTACATTGTGTGCAGGTTCCAAATCCTACTGGAAATTCAAATTTGACCCAGAAAGCTCATAGTTCATGCAGATTTAGGAACCACTTACGGACGTACGTTGGTCTAAAAAAGAACTACCGTCTTTGACAAAACGTATTGGCAATTTGGCATGTAAATGGTAGTAGAGTTCAGTTCAATTACAAAGTGTGCAATGCCTGAACGTACATACAGGTAGGTATTGATACAAGAAGAAGGACATGGTAAAGCGATTTGTTACGCAAAATTCAGATTTTACTACAGTAATATCTTGTCAATACGTACTGTTACTAAGTATAAATAACCTTTTAGTGACGTATTTAAATCAGTCAAGTAAAAATAAAAGGAAATAGTCAAATTTATTATAAATACGACTGTGATAATAATTATGACGTTATTTAAGTGGTTCACTCGATAAAGCTCTCCTAAGCGCTGAACAATAGTCACAATATTATATTGCGACCACATTGGTACCATATATTTAGATATTCTGGTTTAGGTTTGTGTAATATTTGCTCTTGGGAAACATAGACACAAGATACATTTGTATGACAGTAAAATGAAACGTGAATTCATAGTAGAAACGAACGCAGAACCGCAAGCCGCTAAAGCTGAAACTTTAATTAAACTAAAAATACCAACGTCAAAACATGAAGTGTCTAGACAAAATATCATTGTGCATTTAAATTGAGTCACAGAGCTTGTTATGCGGCACCACATACAGAGTCGGGCCGAGGTAGGAGCCTTGTGGCACAACTAACATATTGCCGTAGCGTAGTACTATTGTTTACGTAAATCAGTTTAACAAACGCTGTGGATTCATTATACAAGCTCCTACAGTGTATTCTCGAAGCAAAAATGAGAGTTTTCATTCGAAAATGAAAACTATGTGAAAGCGACTCTATTCAAATGCTAGGGGAAAGATTTTAATGAGAATAAGTAGCTGAACTTTAGTGAAAAGGCTCGCAGGTAACGTAAGCGAACTGGACGGGTTGTTTTTATGGAAAAATAAGTGAAGGGTAAGTAAAGTTTTCATCAAGTCGACAGAGTTTTCACTTTTAAAACTAAGTTGAGCTAAAAATAAATGAACGTTTGCGATAGTTCGTAATATTGCAGTTTTGAAGCAAAAATGGCTTTAAAACTGAGCTATTACTCTTACAGAAACTATTTTGAATGTTTGCCAAGGTGTTAATGTATTTCGGCGGCATAAAGACATTAGCGAGAAAACACAAGATTATTATCTACTGGTAGGCAAGTAACACAAAAATAAAACTGGCCAGTCTTGTGCGAGTCAGATTCGCGCATGAAGGGTTCCGTACCATCGTAGTAGCGGAGTCCTTCTTAATGTATAATTAATTTTTATTATTTGTTGTAATAGCGGCAACAGAAATAGACATTCTGTGAAAATTTCAACTGTCTACCTATTGCGGATCACGAGATACAGCCCGCTGACAAACAGACGGACGGACAGCGGAGGATTAGCAATAGGGTCCCGTTGGTTACCCTTTGGGTACGGAACCCTAAAAAGTAAGTAGAAACTTAGTAGTGTAGTAAACAATGTATTTATAAATGTAATCAGAAACGTCTATTTAACCAACACTTAGTAGTATTTTAACTTCTTTAGAACTTTAAGCAACGTGTTCCAATATACCCCAATGTTTTCAAATTTCATCAACTAAGGCCAAGTTCAAATACATGACCGCACGTAACAAGGCTTGCTCATCCATCAAACATGAGTTGAACTCCAACCCACGCTCCAACGCCCACGATCCGAATATCAAAGGAATAATAAATATCGCCAAAAAACATGAAAACGTGAAGTTCCGCCTTCTGAATGACATGCCAATAGTATTGAGGTAGGCTTTAGATGATTTTAGAGCGGAAACGCGCGTTTGGAGGGCGTTAGGTTACGTGACAACTTCGATCATCATTCTAATGTGTACCACACTAAAAATGACAATGCTTTCCATTTAGACGGGCCAACAAAATCCATTGCTTTGTCATCATCTGCCTAGCCTTTTCCCAACTATATTGGGGTCGGCTTCCAGTCTAACCGGATGCAGCTGAATACCAGTATTTTACATGGAGCGACTGCCTATCTGACTTCCACAACCCAGTTAATACTGGGTAATACGGTACCCCTTGGTAAGACTGGTTGTCAGACTTTTTGGGCCACTGACTACCTGTAACGACTGTCAAAGATCTACAAATGACAGCCGGAACCAACGGCTTAACGTGCTTTCTGAGGCACGGAGGAAACACGGTATGTAATGGGCGGGCACCCATCCACAGATCAACCTAGGCAAGCACGGCTTAACCTAAAGATCGACCCGAGCGGTTGTTATTATTTAGCCACGAGCTCCTCCTTTGCTCTGCTTTACTTTGTATGAATGTTATATTCGATTATTCGATAACAAACTAAATATTTATACTTTAAATAATATGAAAGGATTATAATAAAATAAATAAAATAAAATAGATAAAACTTAATATAGTGAATGTTAAAGTATCCTTAACAAAGCCAAAAAGCACTTGTTCTCGACCATACCTATATGTATTGGGGGTCAAAGTTCCAACTTCTTCACATGTTTTTTTTTTTTTAATACAAGCTTTTAATACAGTCCACGACTATTCAATGCATCAATTAGCACAATGTTTTGAGTGCGTTACATTGAGTCCTACCGAAAAACGTGATTTTTCACCCCCAAAAAAAGCCGTTTCCAAGCAATGTTTTTTGCGAAGATTACTTAGTTTGATACACTTGGTTGACGGCTTCGTGAAGGGCCCCGTTACGCCCTATATTATGGGGTGATACATACTTGTTAAAAAAAAAGTGGAATCACGGTGACCCGAAAATGTCGTGAAACAAGCTGTACTCAACATCTTTTGTAGAAAATCTTTTGGTAGGTAAATTCGATTCAAAGCAAATTCATTTCCATTTCCCACAATGCTTAAGTGCCTATGCATTATAAATGTGCCTTTTAAGTTCTTACATATTTGAGTCGCCAGTAAGTACAACAAGAATATAACAAAGAATAAAATAATTCTTGACAAAGGGAATATTTCTTATTATTCTTTTTGAACTGTGGTCAGTCACTACTGTCATGATCCTACACATGACATTAATATAATATTTAACTTTAACGATACTTAGTTTCATGCTAAAAAGACATGAAGCCGCAATTAATAACCTTTTAAGGTCTTTCGCAAAAGAAAAAAAACCGTTTAAACTACATATTTACGGTTTCCTGATTTTTTTTTATGGTGCTGTAAGACATTGCTTCTTGGCAAATTTCATGAGTCTAGCTCAACAAGAAGTACCCCATAGGTTTTGATTCCCTTGTGAAATCGCAAAATATGCAACATAAACAGTCATATCTTTTGATTGCGTTGGATTACATGTTTGATTTTTTCACTACTCCAAGAAGTAGCAGACTTGAGTACTTTACATTACTCAGTTTGACACCTCCAGGCGTTCCTGAGAAAAAGGGTCTTGACAGACCGACTGACGGACAACAAAGTGATCCTATATTAGAGTTCGACTGAGATACGGAACCATAAAACTCAAACGCGATGCTTTTTTTTTTTTAACGTGGTAAAATCATCAAATGAGTCCTCCCACCCAGGGCAGAGCGGGAGGGACTGTCAGACTTGTACTGACTAAAATCCACGGTGTCCTTCAGTAGTCCTTTATGTTCCAGGAGTCGTTTTGTCCTTGCAGTACGAAGGCGTCTACAAGGCGAGTCTTTTAATACCTACCCGCCATTTGAAGCCCGAATGACGTCATATCAGTAATCCTACCTGTATTTTAACCAAAGCATCCCCGACCTTCACAAGTTTGAAAAGCGCAGGCATCAGATTGCAACTAGAACATTACGGGCAGATAAATTATCAGGCTTCACTCCTAACCGCGTGGTTTATTTGGGGCCTTTAATTAAAATGTGATGTGAAATAGTTAATTATTGATTACTGTTGTAGAAATGTGAGCAGCCTTTTGTAAATTCAGTGAAAGAGAAATAGTGTTTAAAACGAAATGAAAATAGCCTTTGTTTACCGAACGCAGGATATACAACGTGTAACATAATAAACGCAAGACCTCCCGTGTGGTCTCTCGCACCATGAAACTAAACATCTTTTGTTCTACGAGTTCTTGAAATTCGCAAAAGAAAAAAATAATAATTTAGGAACGGACGCAATCAGCTGATCCACATGTATGGTAAAACTAAAAAAAAGTTATGAATTTCCAAAAGTCATAGAACAAAAGTTGTTCAGTTTCATGGTCTGAGACACCACACGAGAGGTATTGCGTTTATTTTGTTACACGTTGTATACAAGATACTAACAACATAAGCATAAGCATGATCAGCCTACAATGTTCCCACAGCTGGGACACAGGCCTCCTCTCTATGAGAGGGAATGGGCTATAATCCACCACGCGGGCTCAGTGCGGGTTGGTAGATGTCACATTTCTTCAAATTTTTGGTTTTAGGACATGCCGGTTTCCTCACGATGTTTTCCTTCACCGTTTTGAGAGCAGTGGTGATGAAATAAATTATACAAAGAAATGCAACAAAAGATATTAATAGTACTATAACCTAACAAATACCTACACCATTCTTTTTCTTATTTAGAACAAATTTTTACTAAGTACTACTTGAAATTACTATAGAATGTGAATGCTGCGCTTCGTGTCGCGGGCAGGGGATATTTGTATGGCCTACAGGTGTGGCTGTTGAATTTAAATGTTTGTAAATGCACCCACGATACAGGAAAAATTCCTAGTGTGGGGAAAAGTACAAAAAAAAAAAAGTCCCTGATTTCAGTGTGCCTATTGGCTAAGGCCTCCTTAAGCTGTTTTCTCTGCAGTCTATCATTCGCTACTCTTTTTCAGTTAAGTCCCGCTGTAAGTTTAATCTCATCAAGGTCAACATAGTTTATAAACAAGTTTGTGTTTTTGTTTTTAAAAGAAACAATAATTCGTATTTCATATTATCAAAAATGTTTGAATGTAGTTCGATCTTTTACTTTTCGGTTTGTACTTATTTTCTCATGTTAAATTTTTCAAAACAATAATTATGTTGCGCTGATTAATTATTACCTACTCAATTGAAATAATAGTAAATATTAACATGTACTTTTGCTGGTGGGCGAGGTTAGCGTCAGGTTTCCAAATTGACCGAGGCCAACGATAGCTGTGTTAGGCAAACAAATTAAATGACATGTACTTAGTCTTCATAAAATTCGTAATTTTATGAGACAAGCTGTATCCCTTGATACCTGAAATTGTGACACTTATTGCAGCTCATTCATTTTACTTAGTAATTTTGGCCGTAAAGTAATGAAGAAAAACTGTATGATGTAGGTAAAGACAGTTATCTTTTCTCCAATTGCTGCGTTCAATAATATTTTAGAGAATATAATTATATATATTTTTTTTATTTCTTAAATATTAATAGCGGGTTTTTATCCACATGGATACGTCAACCCCATTGTACCTTATCACTACTATTACACCACTAAAATTAAGATATAATAACAGTATTCTTGTAATCCTTATTATTTAGCAGATTTAGCTATTCATTGATTAAGCTGTTGTACTAGACCACACAATTTTTTTGCAACATTTGATTTAGGATTCGCTAAAATAGTGAAAATAAGCCCAAGATCTAAAATATTCAAACCAAACTCCCTAATCAATGAATCTCTTTCATTTTTGTTCTTAACACACTCCATCAGCAAATAGAGACTATAAAATATGGCTTTTGCCCACGGCTTCGTCCGCGTGGATATCGGAAAATATTCTACGAGAACGTTTAGCACACTATTCACCAGTAGAGCATGACCTGAGTCTAGTCATAGTGCCGATGGAGAATTAGTGTCCATTTTTTTTTAATCATTTAAATAAAAAGAAACAAAAACGTGAAAAATCATTATAACATCTCTAGAAATGAAAAAGTAATGAGACTTTAAAGTTGCGCTTGAAATGAGGCAAAGTGACGTCACTTTACGTTGGTTATTCTTGAATGTGTGGCTAACGAAACAAATCCAAGAGAAGGTAGATATATAGACACTTAGAAAGTCAAAAATCCTTTTAATTTAGCACTAAAATAAGACGGATTTAAAGAAAAAACGTCCATTACTTGTGTATTTGTCATTTTTTTATTTTATTTTTTTATTCGACTTAATTCTTGACTTAGCTCGTGGCTAAATAATAACAGCCGCTCGGGTCGATCTTTAGATTAAGCTGTGCTTGCCTAGGTTGGTCTGTGGATGGCTGACCGCCCATTACATACCGAGTTTCATCCGTGCCTCGGAAAGCACGTTAAGCCGTTAGTCCCGGCTGTCATTTGTAGATCTTTGACAGTCGTTAGGTAGTCAGTGGCCCAAAAAAAAATTCTGACAACCAGTCTTACCAAGGGGTATCGTATTAACCAGTACTGAATGGGTTGTGGAGGTCAGATAGGCAGTAGCTCCATGTAAAATACTGGTATACAGCAGCATCCGGTTAGTCTGGAAGCCGACCCCAATATAGTTGGGAAAAGGCTAGGCAGATGAGAACTTGTTCATTTTTGTTGAAATTTGCAGGTATTTGTGAGGGTTAAGCATTTTCTTAAAAATTGCATCATAATGTACATAGTTCTTTACAATTTGAAATATGACCCTTCTGTTCCGCTAGAACCTGAAGTCGATTAAATCGATCATGCAAATTGTTTGGTTCTTATAAGCTTGACAATGCACCATACGCTGAACGTTGCTTAATATATTCCTTGATATTTAAGTTACTAGTTTACTTTATGTAAGTATTCTGAAAATGTTGTTTGAAACTGCTGACAAAATTCGACGACAAATTGAGAAAGGCTTCTGATGACGTGATATTTATTTAAGCAATGTTCGTTCAGCCGGGAAGCAAGATAACCAATCTTACCGAGAGGTATCGTGTAGGCCAGTGCCTGGATTGTTGACGTCTGCATCTGTTGCTGACAAAATTCGACGACAGATTGAGAAAGGCTTCTAATATTGACGTGATATTTATGTGAGCAGTTCGTTCAGCCCGAAAGCAAGACAACCGGTCTTACCAAGAGGTATCGTGTTAACCAGTTCTCGGGTTGTTGAGGTCTGCATCTGTTAAGACTGGAAGACGACCCCAATATGGTTGGAAATGGGTAGACAGGTGTTTTTTTTTACTGCCTCGTTGGTCTAGTGGTCGCAATCGCGACTGGTGAGCATGAGGTCCTGGGTTCGATTCCCGGGTTGAACAATTTGTTCAACCCCGTTATTGGGTTTTTAATGTCTCAGTAGCAACCACGGAGTCTAGATTTGTGCCCGGTTGCTGGCAATAAGCTCGCCCCCTATAAGGTACACCTCTACCTAACCCTTCGGGGATTACAAGCGTGATGTTATGTTAATGTTATGTAATACATTTTAGTCAAAAAACAAAAGCACTTTCTTTAAAACTGATTAAAACGAAAAAAGTCCAGTAGTAGCAACATGTGATTCATTACAGCTGCCGGCCGTCACTTGTAACATGTTGTTGAAATGGAATTAAATTAATTTACGTACATCCACTAACTAAACAGACAGACAGACTCTAATTAATGTATTTGTTTAAGTAAGATACTGGTTTACAGAGGTTTGGAAGGAGAAAGGGGAGGCCTATGCCCAACAGTGGGACACATTACAAGACTTTTGAGATAGAAGCTGTTATATAATAAATTGTTTTTTGACATGATGTTGTTTATGGCTCATTTTACCTCACTTATGTTGTTACCGTTTTTATCAAAAGCAAGTAATTAAGAAGTAAATATCTTTATTACGTGCTCCGAAAAGACGTTATCAGAAATTGAAAACCTGTTTTTTTAGATAAAAACGAGTGAAATATTTATGAATACAATTGATTAAAAACGAATAAGTTTTAAACTCATTTTGCAAACCTAACTTATAAAATCTGTTGATTAGATAATATTAACACCACGGCATGATTAAGAGAATGAAAAGACAAGAGAGAACTTTTCTTTAAATTTTTATGAAACTTATAATTATATTTTTTTTAATAGCCTGTCCTGCCCCCACTGCTGGGCAAAGGCCTCCCCCAATTCCTTCCAAATTATGAATTATATAAATTTATATAATTTATATAATTCATAATTAAATATTGAGAGATCTATGAACTCTTCTAAGTAATCCACAGCACCTTCTAAAAGCTAACAATATTGTGTGTGAATGTGAACTGTAATTCTAGACTGGAAATCATTATACCATTATTTTACATCCCGACTATGAGTTTTACTATTACCTAGCTGACCCGCGCAACTTCGTCTTCGTACGGAAATTTCCCCGTTTTTGCAACATTTATCATTGATGATCCGCTCCTAATGGCTTGTTATAGACTATTAACGTTCCTCGATAAATGGGCTTTCCAACACTAAGCGAATTTTTCACTTCGAACCAGTAGTTCCTAAGATTAGCGCGTTCAACCATACAAACTCATCAGCTTTATAATATTAGAATAGATTCCCAAAAACATTAATACTATAAAAGCACCAACACCGTCTTATCACCCTGATAACATAACCTCGATAACTCACTGACCAAACAAATACATATAAAAATCACACGTCCCCTCAGATTATTTCATATAGCTGTCGTAAAATCTTGTTATGGGAGGACGAGCAAAAACATTTATGTATTCCCAACCTAATGACGCAACACAGGGATCATTATTTCGCTTGCTAAGCTGAGCTTATTATGACGAAATCTCTTCTTAATCGTCCATTGTAATGGTGGAGGCGGCTCGTGATTATTTAGTATCGGGTATTCAAGGGGTCTAAATATAAACAGATTACGTAACTTGAGGGGTGAAAAGGTTAGGTAAGTTTTGTACGGTGTTATTTTTGTTGCAAATATTTTTGAAGTGTCACGTGTACATCACAACATTCATTGGGTCGTGGGGCTTTTGGGACCGGGACCGCGGTCCCGGATTCCACATTTAAAAACAATAATTATTTTTGAGTAGTATCTTGGGACCACAACAAATAAGAAGTTAAAGTACAGTAAACAAAAAAGCTGAAGCTGAAGCTGATTATCAGTACCGGACTGATAATTCAAGTAATTCTAAATAATATTATACAAAATAATGGATAATATTATTTAGTAGCACTTATCAAAGAATAGTTGTAGTTATAAAATAAAATAACAATATCATGTACCTATATGAGAAGAAAGAGAGAAGTATGAAGTTCTCTCTCCCACACATCTATTGCGCAGTCGCTTCTTTTTCTTTATCAGGTTTAATTAAAATAAGCTTTATAATAAATTCAATCATACGCTTGCTAATTACCAAGTATAAATGTTTTTTTTAAACTTTCGCGATTTGTATATGTTACCGGAAATGTATGAAATCTAGGAATTGTGTACAATTTAAATATATGTAATTCCGAACCTACTTAGGAAATGTATACAATAATGTTTCAAAGATTAAAAGAAATATTTTACGTTTTATAAAAATACTTTTATTAGTATAACTTCTAAATCTTTTGGTTGACCGTACTTTCCTAAGACATTACTTTGTTTATTTTATTTGTGGTCCCAAAATACTACTCAAAACGAATTATTGCATTTATAGGTGGAATCCGGGACCGTGGTCCCGGTCCCAAAAGCCCCACGACCCCATTCATTTGCCGAATTCTAATAGCCAATATTATTGTGTAGTTATAGTATTCGCGAAATTATATTATGTATTCATCATCTGCGTAGCCTTTTCCCAAACATGTTGGAGTCGGCTTCCAGTCTACCCGGATGCAGCTGAATACCAGTATTTTACATGAAGCTACTGCCTATCTGATCTCCACAACCCAGCTAACTTTTTGGGCCAGTAACGACCTGTAACGACTGTCAAAGCTCTACAATTGACAGCCGGGACCAACGGCTTAACGTGCTTTCTGAGGCACGGAGTAAACTCCGTATGTAATGGATGGTCACCCATCAACAGACCAACCTAGGCAAGCACGGCTTAACCCAAACATCACTCCGAACGGCTGTTATTATTTAGCCACACCACAGATAATAATAGATATACCTAGAAAACGCAAGACTTCGCGTGCCTGGCACAAGCATTAAATGCTTAACGTGGCTGCTGTCGCTGCAAGTTAATTTATTTAAAACAACAACGTTACAACTCAAGAACTTAATTCTAGACATTTCAAGCACTAAACCTTAGTCTAATTTGTATAGCAACATGTTTGCATAGTTACTATATAGTGCTTATGACGTCATAGTAGGTAGTCAAAAAATGACATGCTTATTTTTCATACGTGAAAAAGTAGCCTAAGTTACTCTTTATAACATCAGCTATCTGCCAATAAAATCTTCCGTCAAAATCGGTCCAGCCGTTTCGGAGATTAGTAGAAACAAACAGACAGACATACAAAAATTTTATACTATTATATTTTTGTTATAAGTACAAACTTAATTACATACTTTCATATAAATTCAGTAAAAAGCTTTTATTTTGAAATTACAAAGACAGACAGCACTTTTATTTAGTTTTTTTAGATTGGTCACAAATTATTCTACATTTACCTACTAATATATTGTATTGAATAGGCACAGTCGATCACTATCGACTAGGAAGAAACACGAGTTTTCCTTAACTTGAAGATAAGTATTGACTGTTTTCTATTATCGTGAAAATAAAGTTAGCTTCGAGAATACTGTGGCACAGAATACTAAATTAGTTCAAATTGTTGGCTGAGGAAAAGCTTTAACAAATTAATTCAAGCTTATAGTCATCTAAAGAAAGAAAAAGAAAGAAAGAATAAGTATTTATTAGACACAAAAAGGACAAAACAAAGAAAAAAATTTTTTTTTTGTTTTTTGGTGTGACGATCTGATCTTGTTTGCGGGACGAACATGGCCAGATATCGCACAGGTCCGAGAGGTTTGGAAGGAGAAAGGGGAGGCCTTTGCCCAGCAGTGGGACACACAAAGAGGTTAAAAAAAAAATTGTTAATAAAAAAAAACAATGGTCATCTCATAATAATCACATGGAAACTGAGCATTTTCCTGGCATGAAAAGTTTATCATTTCACAACAGTGTAGCTTTCAATCAGTGAAAGGATATTTGTGATCGTTTTATTATCATCATCATCTTCCTGGACAAATAAAATTCATTCATTCAGGGTGTAAACAGACCCTTCACATATCCGTCAACCAAGCATTCTGTACATCAAACTAAGTAACTTTACGCAACAATTATTGCTGGGAATCGACTTTTTTTTGGGGTGAAAAATCACGTTTTACGATAGGACTCGATGGAAAGCACTCAAAGCATTGTGCTGATGGATGTATTGAATGGTACGGGAGTCGTGGAGGTGTATAAAGTAAAAATCTTACATTAAAAACATGTATTTAAAAAAAACTTGTAAAAAAGTTGGAACTTTGACCCCCAATATTTCCGTAACTGGAAGGTTCCCAGGTATGGTCTAGAACAAAAAAATGATCGCAAAGACGGGGAGAACAAGTACCTTTCGGGTGTGGGTCTATTTACACCCTTTATTTGTGTATACAACAACATGTATCAGATATCTTATCATATTAAGCCTTTTCCCAACTATGTTGGGGTCGGCTTCCAGTCTAACCAGATGCAGCAGAATACCAGTATTTTACATGGAGCGACTGCCTATCTGATCCACAACCCAGTTTTAGTACTGGGTAATACGAAACCCTTGCTAAGACTGTGAGTGGCATTGGCTACCAGTAACGACTGTCAAAGATCTACAGGACCAACGGCTTAACGTGCTTTCCGAGACACGGAGGAAACTCGGTATGTAATGGTTTGTCACCCATCCACGGCGCAACCCAGGCAAGCGCCGACCCAAGCGGCTGTTATTATTCAGCCACGAGCTCCGTGATCTCTTATGGGTTTTTTGAATAGAGTATTAAACTGAAACTTCAATACGTATTCGACGGTTTGGCGCATGTAGAAAATTTTGTTAGATAGTCCCATACCCTTAACATATTTATTTATTACTAGCTGACCCGCGCAACTTCGTCTGCGTTTAGATTTTTCCGCGTTTTTGCAATCTTTTTCATAAATGCTCCGCTCTTATTGGTTGTAGCGTGATGTTATATAGCCTACAGCCTTCCGCGATAAATGGGCTTCCCAACACAAAAATAATTTTTCAATTCGAACCAGCAGTTCCTGAGATTAGCGCGTTCAACCAAACAAACTCTTCAGCTTTATAATAGTATAATATAAGTATAGATTATATTTAGTACAGCATAAGCCATTTAAACTAAATTAAGTAATCCTTTTACTCGGTCTTCTCACAGACATTCTAACATTATCGTCTTCCATTCATCAGCAAACAAATCCAATCCAAGGTTGGTCTCCACGAGCGCGTTGAGCATCGTAAGCATACGCGGAATAGGAGAGGTGGATCGAGCTACAGTGCGACATGAAATGGGACAATATACAATTTATGCTTTCTGGAGCGATTATAGTGATATCGATAATAATGATAATGATATGACTACACATTTCTGATAAACGTAGTAGAAGGGCGGGTAGATTGAAAAATCACCCGATCTACAGGGTGTAAGGGACAGCCCTCCGACTGACAGGGTGCATTCAGCACCTTATTTTGAATCATATTCCACCGGATATTTTCTACGCAATTTTAATTTATTTTTTCAGTTACTGTTCCTTTTTTTCAATGTAAAATTACATTCCCTGTACGCAGCACTCCATTTATGTAAATAAGTCGGCTAAAATAATACGGAAAATACGGATAAAAAATCCAGCAATGGATGTTGAAATAATCTAACGATCGACCCGTAAAATTTGCTGTTCGCTTCCTGCCTAGCTAAGGAGTTCATCAAACCCGCCGTCGCGCTTGCCGTTTGTATGAGGAAATAAAACAAATGAAATTTATTGGATTCCCATAACATTCCTGAAATAATTTCTTGTACCGGTCATCTTAGTATGAAATACTGAATTCACCCCATCAGTTTGTGGAGCGATGTCCCGTACACCCTGTATATAGCAGCCTACATTATAAAATTTTATACAGCTTACCGCCAGTCTGGATATTGCGTGTTATAGGTACTAAAAGCATGTAATATATAGGACTTAAAACTGTTATTGTTTCAGGCTGTTGTTCTCCTTTATCGTTTACAATTGGGTAAAGTGATAAAATCTAATTGTTTCCTTTCGCACGACCCGCGACCCTTTAACCATTACTTATACAGAATTTTAATATACAGGATTACGTTTGCGAGATTTAATTGAAACCATAATGGAAGCTGTTTTCAGAAATGGGGTATGACAATTCTTTCGATTGATCTTTGAAAATGTACCATACAAGAAGGAAAACTGTTCATTTAAACCTTTGCGAGCAATTCAGGAATCTAATAGAGAATTGAATTCATATTATTCAATCTAAATGGTGCCTTTGCATCTTTGTGTTAGTCCATTATTACGTAGGCGTTCGTCAACACACTTAGCAACGTGAAGTTTAAAATACGACCCTAAAATAGAGTGTACGCTACGTAGTTTCTATAACCGAAACTGTTATGTCTTTGTCAACTTAGCGTATCATTTCTACCTACGCAGCGTGAACGCGACGTCAACGCTAGACAATTGCTTTCGCACAGAACCTATGTACCTACCTCACCTAACATCGCAAGTTTGCACGCTGGCTGTTTGAGTGAAGTTAAAGTCGCATTATTCCGTACATATTGTATTTCATTCTACGCGTGTAGCCTGTGGGCTCATTATACACTGACTAAAGTCATACAGCGCCCTTCGAGTCCAATATAATAAAGCGTTTAGGGTGCTGATGAGGTTGCCGCGTTTTTGTAGTGGTTCAGGAATGTTTGCAGGAGCCCACGTAGATTGCTTTTACGCAGTAATGCCTAAGAGATGCGCATCCTTGGTACGCAGGGTGCAGGGCAGCACCAACAGCATCCTAAAAATGATCTCAGGCCGACTGGATTGCGCGATCTTAAGGTGATATATTGAAAAAAATGTGGTTTTTCTATTTCGTATAACTTGTTAAGTATGTGGAATAGGGATTCAACATTTTGGTATATGTTTTTTGACTCTTTGGTCTAGTATACTTAAATAAGGAATACACGATTCAATGAACTTTTCTCGATACAAAAAAAATGCAAAGTTATATCTATTTTTTTACTTTTTTCGACATCACGGCGTAACGCTTAAGAATTATTCAATGGGATTTACTTTAAAACATAGAGAATTATTATATCAAAGTTTACTCATTGTAGTTTTAAATTTAATTCATTTTTTATGTTAAAAAAGGAGTAAATTCGTTTTGGCACGTACGTCGTTTTATTCCGAGCGCACGCACAATATAGCCATCTCTTTTTTTGCGTTTCAAAAGTAATTGCATCACTTTCGCTCGCTTACAAGATCAGTCGCCCGGTGGGCTTCATTGACGTCAAACCTATGACATTTTTTTGCAGATCGGTGCTATCGAATTTTCGTGATTTTAATAATTGTTTATACATTAAAAGTTAGTAGATTGTGTTAATTAGTGTTAAATAGGTATATAAAGACTATTCTTGTGATTGAACAGTACCTATAACGTATCGTTTTTCTATTTGTGACTAGTTTTTAATGGGAAAAAATATGAAACCAAAACTAAATAAAGTACAACGTTTAGAGCACAGAGCGACTGAGGGTGAGGGCTCAGAAAATGAGAAAGATTAAAAAGTAAGTATATAGTTATGTACAATAATTATTAGTTTCTATTTATATAATTGTTTATATTATGAAAAAGGCTAAAATGTACTTATATTTCATTTTAGGTTAGAAATATGTCAACAATACATTGATGTATATAATACGTCAAGATTACAGCGTGTGACAGACAATGATCACAAAAGGAATGGAGTCGCATTTGAATTGCGAAAAGAGGTGAGTTTTTAATCGATTTTTTTTTTGATCTTTATTGAGGTAAACTTGAAGGAAATGTGAGTCCTCTTATTTTATTTACTATGTACTATGAACTTTCCAGTATAGAGCTAGGCATAAATAGCATTTTTCCAAGTTGACTTATACTTTTTGTTTCAGGAGTCCAAAACTGCCGACATTAGTGGCCACAGAGTTGTTGATGTAAATTACTTTTTTACTGAATTGCTTAAATTATCGAGTCACCAATCACTGTTTCAATACGGCCTTACAACCATTAAATTAGAATCAGAAAAAGTTTCTGGCCTTTTTTTTTTTTTTAACTTGGTAATGTCATCAAATGAGTCCTCCCACTCAGGGCAGAGCGGGAGGGACTGTCAGACTTGTACTGACTAGAATCCACGGTGTCCTTCAGTAGCCCTTTATGTTCCAGGGTCACGGTAATTCTATGAGTCCCGCGACCTCGGCAGGCTTTGGCCCTCTAGAGGGTCCCCGTCATTATGCTGACACTCTTTGAGGCGCGCGTGGAACACAACGCGCCGTCGACCCGGGCATGGTCCATGGTCGGACAGCGAGTCGCCCATTACTCGCCGCCCGCATGCCCGCGCCTACGGTGGCCGGAGATCGTCTGCCAACGTCCGGCGCCGTGGGCGTCTACCACTGCGGCTGGGGTGGAGGGAGGACGCTGTCCTCTCCCTCACGCGGCCCGCCTCCTCCTTCGCGAGCATGTGCTTCGCAGAAGGAGGCGACTGCTTCCCACTCCGTCTCGCCCCGCAGCATGGCCTCGACCAATGCCGGGCGCGAGAGGTCTCCGCCTATCGCCGCCGTGAGGACACGGCGGTGCTCTGCCCAAGCGGGGCAGTCCTGCACCGTATGCTCCACCGTGTCCTCCGGGCGGTCCTCGCAGTGGTGACACCCAGGCGTTTCCTCCTTCCCCATATGACACAGGTACCTCCCGAAACTTCCGTGTCCGGTGAGGGCCTGCGTCACGCGGTAGGTCAGGACGCCGTGACCCCTATCCAGCCACTCCTCAAAGAGGGGTCTTACCGCCGCGATTGCGGCGTGCCCGGACCTCGGTTGCGACAGTCGTCTCCTCCATACTGCCCTGAGATCGCGCCGGAGCTCTTCCCGCCGCGCCTCGACTTGTCGAGGCAGCAGGGATTCGCCCCGGCGCTGCGCCTCCGCGCGCCCCTCATAGACGCGCTGGAGGGCAGTCGCCTCCAGATTCCAGGGCAGAAGTTTCTGGCCTTACACACATTTTCTTGTACATTATGTAAAACAAAGTTTAAAGTACAGAACTCAAAATAAAATGGTGGTGGCCGGGATGGTGGCAGCTGGTTGTGGTAACGCTCAACTGAAACAGTTTTCGGCTGCTGTCGATTTACCATCCGTGTCGGAATACAAATACAAAATCTTGCAAGATGAAATATGTGACGAATGGGAAGTGACGGCATGGGAAGAAATGAGGAAAGTGGGGGAACAGGGGAAAGAAGCGGCAGTGAAAGAAGGAAAGCTACTAAAGATGGCATACCAATAATAGATGTAATCTTAGATGGTTGCTGGGCTAAACATTCATACAGAACTAATTATTCTGCACTATCTGGCGCTGCGACAATTATAGGTAGACGATTTCGTCAAGTTCTTTTCATGGCAGTCAAAAACAAATACTGTTGTATTTGTGCTAGAGCGGTAAAACGAAATGAGGAAGTAAAACACCATGAGTGTTTTAAAAATCTTAGCGGATCTTCAACAGCTATGGAATCCACTATTAGCGCCGACAGTAAACAGTCCATAGAAATGCATGGCGTTATCTTTGGAAGATACATAGCTGATGGAGACAGTATCTCTTACGCAAAAATACTTGACACTTGACACTCGACCATATACCTAAATCACGGTCGAAAAGATTGGTTGCAAAAATCACAAATTCGCACCTTCGATGCAACAAAGTCACAAATAGCCTAAACTGCAAAATCGAGATAAGTTTGCCAAATTGTCTCTGAACCATGCCTACATTTGGGGCACAAAGATATCCCCGAAAGTATCTCAAAGTTCTACTTGATGACGCAGGTGCCTTTGTGATTATTGGCGGTTTTTACTCGGGTTTTGGGCCGACAGAGTTACATTTGACAATGCCCCCGTGCCCACGAGAGTTTGACGTGCTTTGGAGCTACAGCCAAACAAATGTATTTATGGCCATTTTTATTCTCACTTATTGGAGCGACAAAAACGTATCTATTTTTAAGACATAAAACTAAATCATTCCTGGTGCAAAAAAGTCACAATTCAGGACATTTGATTTCAACAAGCATGTCATCAGCAATCCTTTCCGGCGTTGCCCCTAAAAACGGGTACTTATCGTCAATGAAAAGACCACATTTTTGTATATTTACCTGTACTAAATTAGACAGTTGCTCAATAGCAGCTTTTTCATATTTCGCCCCTTGGCTTATAGTTGCCACATCGTCGATATTTGCCTTATACAACATGTTTTTCACCATATTAGCACAACTATTCGTTTTTATCCTTTTTACCACCGTCCCGTAATTAGACGCTGTTAAAAGATTTCTACGTAATTCTAGCCACTCTCCACTTTCACTCTGTAGTATTGTCCTCTCCTGCATCTCTTAGCGTTCTTCATCGGATTTTTCTAAATTTTTCAAAAACGTTAATTTTGTGAGGTTATATGTATCAGAATCCACATCGGGTCTGTCGGCATTTTCGCCATTATTAAAATCTATTTTCTTAGAAACCAATTTACGTTTTTTTTTTTCTTTTTTAACGTTTGGTTGTACGTTCTTGTATTTTCTACTTGTTCTTCATATTTCTTGACTTTTCTAAAGGGCTCGTATTGTGAATAGTTTTGTGGACGGTAGTCAATATTTTCCCGGAGTTAAATGATACTACTGCCCCTGTTCATCTTGCCTAATAAGACCGTTTAAGAGCGTAGTTAACTCTTTTGCCGCCAACTAATTTGGCAACTACTCCATTAAAATTCTCTACAATGTTGCTGTCTACATTTTCAATTAAGCTCCGTGAATGTGATGCAACATTGCAGATTAAATATTTCATCTGATGCCAGAGACGTGTAAGTTTGTTAATAAGATTGGCATCTTTATATGTTGTGCACTAAAACCATACTTGGGGATTAGATTATACCAGTGAAAGAATCATCAAAATCGGTTCAGTAGTTTACGAGAAAATTGCTAACATATTTTATCTACATCTATCTATACATATAAAATTCAAAGTCCTGACTGACTGACTGACTGACTGACTGACTTATATATCAACGCACAGCCCAAACCACTGGTCCTAGAGACATGAAATTTGGACAGTGTACTCTTTGTGAAGAGTAGGTATCCACTAAGAAACGGTTTTTTTTTTAATTCCACCCCTAATAGGGTGAAATGGGGGGTTGAACTATCTATGAAACTTTTTATTCTCTGAATCGATTGACTTGAAAATGTGTCTACATATACTTCAGTTAAAATGATGAGATATGTGTATCACAGTTTTTCCAAAATCATCCCCCAATTTAAAATTCAATGTCCTGACTGGCTGACTGATACATCAACGCACAGCCCAAACCACTGGTCCTAGAGACATGAAATTTGGACAGTGTACTCTTTGTGAAGAGTAGGTAAATACTAAGAAAGGGTTTTTCTAAATTCCTATCCCTTAGAGGGTGAAATGGGGTGTTGAATTATCTGTGAAACTTTTTACTCTCGGGGTCAATTGACTTGAAAATTTGTGTACATACTCTTTAGATAAAATCCAGTAAATCCGATGTCCAATCTCGAACCAAGGTATCAATATTTCACGTATCTAATTTAATTGATATAACTTTAAACAAATATTTGCAAGTTATAAGCAAGTACATGTAAATATATGTATGTACTATACATACATAGATTACTTATTATCCCAGAAGTAAGATTCCGTGACCAATTCCCGAACTCCACGCGTTCGAAGCTGCGGGCAGAAGCTAGTAATACATATAAATAGACGAGTTTTTTAAAGTAGGTTAAATATAGAAAAATTGAAACAATATATTTATTATTTAATAAAAAATATTCATAGTAAATAAATATTTGTTATATGCCTTCATTACCTAATGAATTTTTATTACATGGTGTACTTAATAAAAAAAAATGTTGAAAATTAAATATTTGTATTATTTTTCTACTCCATCCCTCCTATGTGCTAATATTTCAAATAATCCAAGAAGTGCGTACTCTGTTTTCCCGAATGCCACCGCGTACACTGCATTCGCCGCTCCCCTCGCGGGGGGCTAAGCCACGCCCATCGAGCTACGATTTATTTTCGAGGTAGCGCCCTGCAAGATTTCTGCTGGACCTGCAGCATAATAACGATGTGCCATGGTTTATCTCGTTATTATTTCATTAGGTATTTGTTCATTAATATTATTTGTATTAATTATTTTTGTATAATTAAGTTTATTAACATATATTATGTAGATATAGTCAAATTGTTACTAACACTATGAGTTATGTGACTTGAATAAATAATTTAATTATTATGGAGTTCTGTTAGTGTCCCCTAACTCAAGAAAATAGTGTATCTATTTGTGACGTTTTCTTGTTTTTTTTATTATTAATTATCCTACTCTGTCCCACTGCTGGGCAAAGGACTACCCGATTCCTTTCCAACTCTCTCGGTGATTTACCTTCTCTGGCCAATCAATCAGTCAGGAACGAATCCAAATCATCACGTTTTTTGTTAGCTTGTTAACTACGTTTTTTTACCACAAATTGAAATGCCATACAATAAATAAAAATAAATGTACGTAGTCATAGGAGACCTTGCAAGTCTTGATTAATAAATCAAGCCAATCGATTCGCAATCGGATATGTCGGGCGGTGACAAATTAAATTGAATCCAATGTCACCCATTATTGAAAGCCTGTTACTTTGTGTAAATTGTATTAAACGTTGCGTTGTGAAAAGCTGATAATTTCACATTCGAATTGGGTTGGGTTTTTTCACGTTTCGTTTGTTATGGGAGCCGCTGAAAGCCCTGAAATCAGTGACGTGACCTTTGATTCAGTAAATTTAATTGGATTACTGGAAACGTAGTCTTTTGAGTTGTGCTGTGTGAAAGGAAAAACTAATTGGATTGTATGATTGGGTTGTACCATAAAGGCTGAATTCCTTTCAAGGTCGGTGGAGATCAGGTTCCGTGCTTCAACTGAATGGGGTTTTAAACGATGTTTCGAGAAGTTTAGTTTTTTTGATGATGCTTTTCTATTTAATACTTTTAAGTTCTCCTGCAGGTTACGACGCCTACATTAATTTTATTCGTTATCCCTTTTTGAAGATTTATTGAAATCTTTATAATCTGTTAACTTTACTCTTTGCTAATTATGGGATTAGCAAAGACGAAGAAAAGTTTTGCCAAACTTAAATCTTGTTAAATGTAATATATTATACTAAGCTAACATACATTAACGACTTAATAACTCCGCATAGATACAGAAACAACTTTCCTGCATGACAACCAATCCAGAAGCAAGCAGACACGACGTCAAACACACAAACGAATCGTTTAAGCCAATTGACATATACAATGAAACCACAAAACTGTCAATTCAACTCGATTCACAATAGATTTATTCACGTAAACAGGGTGATGTCAAAAACAGAAATATTACGTACATTGACCATTGTACTGACGCAGATACAGGCTGTTACGAACGAGTGGACATGTCCAAAACATTATGACAGTCTGGGGAAAGCTGATATGCGGATTGTACTCGTTGTACATTTGTCATAATTATTGGGTCGTTCACATTGTGACGGGATGGTGAAAAAGATAATGTGTTGTGTCAGAGACGGAGGATTGTTTTCTATTTTAACTGAAGGCTTTTGTGCTGCCAGTAAAGTTTTGAACGTCAAAAAAACTAGTTAACTGATTTAACTCTATACTGTCACTTACGGGATATTTAATGAACAATCACGGAAGATATCCCGTAAGTGACAGTATAGTTGTAAACCGTGAAAGCTTGAAACAGTGTTTGATTTAACTCTAATGCTTGAATGAATCCTACTAACTTTAATTCCTGGCTTTACTCCTACAAGGATTAAAATCCAATTAGACATAAGATTTTAACTTCAGAATTAATTTTGGCGAATCGGGCCAGTGTTAAAACGAGATGTAGCCCACAAAATCATGAGGCATTAGCAAGACCATTAACAAATGAACAGTCACTTTCAGGATTATATCATTCCAACGGATTCTGAAATTCATTTCTGTAAATTAAACCACACTTCATAACAGTAGCAATAACATTTCTGGGCCAAAATTCGCGCTATTAGAAGTATCTAAAGCAGTTATAACCTAATTTTACTTGTAATTTCTGCAGACAATGCCTAATGCCATTACCAGTTAAATTGTTCCAGTACATATAAATGAGAAGTCTCAGTAACTTGTGTAATTGCTACCGTAATTCTTAGTTAGCACAAGTTGTTCCGTACTATGACCTTGTTACAGCTTCTGGAGATTCTCGGTGTTTATTTATTGTTAGAACTTTCGAGTTTCTGTTATTTGAGAAGATAACTTGTTAAATAGAGGCTAATTTGTAATAACAATATTGTTTTATGTTAGTCAAGCGGTTGCAGATGGTGGGTAAGAGGAAACGCCTCCTCTCATTTGCCGATGGTGACCACCGGGGTGGTTTTGGTGCGGTAAAAATACGACTCTCTCCGGTCTTATCCCCAAAGATTGGTCGCCTTCTTTTAAGGTGTCCCCCCAAAAACAAAAAAAAAGGTAGGTGGTAATGAGGTTTTCAATATTAGTCTAGTTTTCACTAACACTAAGCAGCTTCTAACTGAATGCCTAAATTGATTATGCATGCATTGAAACACCATTAGAAAGTTTTTAACTCATGTATGTGTCGTCGTCGGGGTTTCTCCAAGAAGAATCACCAAAACAAACTCAGAGGACTTTTAAAGAACTACTTTAAAATATGACTTTAAATTGAACTTTGAATGAGATTAGCAAAATAGCATCTGAAGTTCTCTTTTAGATAATAGAACAGATTTGACTGGACTTCTCCAATCAATACATCGATCTAATCAATATTTGCGTAACTCAACAAGCACCAATAAATGAGTAATCATTAAATTAGAAAATAATTAAAATTTAATTTTTATCCGTAAATTACCGCTTTGGGCCCTATCAGATTACCAGCGCTGTGACATATTTTTTAATGTTACAGCACTATGCTGAGATAGGGGGGCCTTTTGAACCCGTAGGACCTTTTTCATTTAATGTAGTATATCTTGAGTCGTTTTTTGCTTTTTTTCTAATGTTTACTTTCTAAATAAAAATTAAAAAAAAAAAGCTTTTAAAATAATTTTGTTTTATTGTTAATTTAATCATTTTGTTTTGTCCTGTGCGAGACAAATAAATACTTTTTCTTTCTTTTTTTCTTTAAATAACCAAGCATTCTATCGCGTTCGGTTTCAGAGCACATTAAAATTATATTATTCCTCTTTACAACTGTAAAATATGTGTTTCATGATAGATGTCTCTTTTAATGAATAATGACCCTCTCCGCACGTCTTTCATTAAGAAATATTTTAATGTTCACGTCATGACTAGCACATAACATATTTTCAGGGCCTAGGATAGAAACAAAACGGCTTCAGAAGTGATTAATTTTCTCTTTAGTTCTGAAACTAAACCTACGCCTACACATTACGAAGATTACTTCCAAATCCAATTCTCTTTTTGTTACAAATAATGTTCATAGCTACTTTTTTTCTTTTTAATTTCTGAATATTCCTAAGGGCATATACTAGCCTCCTTCTGCGAAGCAGTCATGCTCGCGAAGGAGGAGGCGGGCCGCGTGAGGGAGAGGACAGCGTACTCCCTCCACCCCAGCCGCAGTGGTAGACGCCCACGGCGCCGGACGTCGGCAGACGATCTCCGGCCACCGTAGGCGCAGGCATGCGGGCGGCGAGTAATCGGAGACTCGCTGTCCGACCATGGACCATGCCCGGGTCGACGGCGCGTTGTGTTCCACGCGCGCCTCAAAGAGTGTCAGCATAATGACGGGGCCCCCCTCTAGAGGGCCAAAGCCTGCGGGACTCATAGAATTACCGTGACCCTGGAACATAAAGGGCTACTGAAGGACACCGTGGATTTTAGTCAAGTGGTGTTAGTACAAGTCTGACAGTCCCTCCTGCTCTGCCCTGGGTTAGGACTCATTTGATGATTTTACAAAGTTAAAAAAAAAAAAAAGGGCATATACTAGTCGTAATCGATTCCAAAGCGTTTCATCATACTTTTTTACGCGACTAAGGAGGGTAATGTGTTTATCAGCCTATAAAGGGTGTAAAGATACCCTTAACGAAGCCGAAAGGTTCTCGAACTGGTTCTCCCCATCATTGCGATCATTTGAAGATCTTAATAAAAAGTTGATGAAACTATACATAAAGGATGTAAAAAGACCCTTAACGAAACCGAAAGGCAAGTGTTGTCCCTGTCATTCCGCTATTTTTTTTTGTTCTAGATCATACCTGGGAACCTTCTAGTTACGGATATATTAGGGGTCAAAGTTCCAACTCTTTCACAAGTTTTTTTTTTAAATACATGTTTTTAATGTAAGATGTTTACTTTAAATATCCCGACGACCCCTGTTCTATTCAATCCATCCATCAGCATAATGCTTTGAGTGCCTTACATCGAGTCTTACCGTAAAACGTGATTTTCCACCTCAAAAAAAAAGTCGTTGTAAAGTTACTTAGTTTAATGTACAGAATGCTTGGTTGACGGCTTCGTGAAGGGTTTGTTTACACCTTGTATATGTCCCTATATTTTGTTCTTTTCCATCCTATGCTGGCATGCATCTTCTCACTCTCTCTCTCTCTTGAGATTTTCTTTTCTCTCTATCATCACTCTTTGTCTTTATTTCTGTCCCCACGCCCCAAGCAAAAATCCCAGCCCTTGTTAAAAAGTTTATATCATAATATTAGATAACACCTAATAAGGTCTTTAAACATTTTCTTTATTATTTATGAAGTCTTATGTATAATGGGTATTAAAATTAATAACGTAACAACGAAGTTTACGCCCTCGTAAAATTCAGAGGGCCGTAAAGAGTAATATGAAATCTTTTTCGGTGATAAAACATTATTTCGATTCGGTCCATTTCGTTTACATGCTACTCGTACCATTTTTATCTGTAATGGATTTCATGCACAATATTTTATTTTTATACGGGTTTACCCAAATAAATTTTTGGATGTCTACCTCAGGTGGTTGTGGATTTGTGTTTTATGGCTTATTTTTAGATGTTTCTATTATATCAGCTTTATATATGTCGGATCCGGTCATTAGTACAGACATAAAATGAATCGCAAGCGCGCCGGTGGTGACATCACGAGACCTGTTTACCAGTCTACCCACACCACAGCGTGCTTATACAGAGCCCTGATGTTTACAGGAAGCGAGGACGACAGTCAATGTCTGATCGCGGAGAAGTAGAGACGTCTTGGAACTGTACCCGACTCATTGTGCCACGTGTTTATTATAAATAGTGTATCGCACCTAGTGTGTTTTCATAGCACGAAAGCCATCGTCTGCCCACATGATGTATGAGCATCACGGAGTAAATCCTGACATATCCGACATATATGTATTATGGTGTACATAAAACTTTGTCTAATCATATTAGAAGACTATTACTAACTAGTATATTTTGTTTGCAGATCATTTGCTTCCCAGGAGTAGCTATGTACTCAGTGAGCAATTTGTGTTCTTAGATTTAATTAAGTTCCAAGTCTACTCAATAAGAGCTTCTCGATCAATACATTTTCCCCTTAAATTAGTTTTCAACAAAATATTTAGAAGAAAACTGACTGCTACCTATATGCAGATGCTATTGTAATGTAAGTTTACAAAAGACAATTTTGTCTTATTTGCATCTTGCAATCATACCAAGCACTGTAATTAAAAACATCTAAAATTTCTTTTGTACAACCAAATAACGACCCTATACCGCTAGTCATTAAACCATTCCTCCCCAGATAATTTACCGGGACAGAACGACAAAACAAACGAGATGCACTAACTTTACTCATAGCATAAGGTCCATGTACTACCGCATAAGAGGAAGCGACTAGCGATCAACTATTTTATTGCTCAAGAAAAGTTTATTATGTGGGTTTAGTGTCAATAAAAGATATACGTATCTATGTAATAGTTACAAAGAAAGAATACTCTCTATCTGGATCTAATCATAGTTCCAGTGAATCGGTTTCTTATATATGCAAGCTTTCTCCACCCTATGCCACATCATCGCTTCACACGGCCAAACGCTAGCCTACTTAGTGTAAAAAATTAAATATAAACAGGCTGTCACAACGGGCGATCTTATAGATAAAAGCAATATTTTCGTGACAACCTTTGTATAGATAATTGATCGCTAACTGTTCTCATGGCCGGAGAGAACTCTCTCTCTACTAGTTCGTCACAACAACAAAAAATCCCGCTCAGCAATGTTCGCTCGGAAAACAGAATGCTCGCCAAGAGACTCGTTTGAACATAGTACTCGGTAATAGGCGTACCAGCTTGTGACTGAACCCGAGAAGTTGCACTCGCTCTGTAGCTAACCAACAAAAGTATCCGAACCACTTGCAGCTAGTTTCTAGTTGCTATCTCAACTTTCTTGTTGCTAATCGCCATCAGTGGGACCGGCTCCTCACTCACAACCTAAGAGCGGCCATCACAAATGCAGTGTAATGAAGTGTTACAGTGCATTCTTTTGGCAGCTGAACAACGAAGTTTTTTCGTAACCAGAGCTAAGGATAGATTTATGTTTCATTCATTTAGCTGGGAGCCACTGAAAAAATTTTGTATTTTCTGTTTCGGTACTGAGCCTCGGGTGAGCGATAAGTGGGTGGATGAAACAATCTGTCTGTAGATTGGGATTACAAAAGCTTTAGTATAAATAGTTCGTTTTGTTTCTTTCATACGACTTGAAATAATTAAAAAAATGTTTATCTTTTTGGTGAGAAAGTCAAGGTGCAGTTTTCAAGTGCAGAAAATGAAGTGGTGTCCTATTATTCAGCTATTTTTTATAAATTTTATAATGCGATTTAGTTCTAAAAATATGGCTGAAATGGGGCCTATAGAAGACTTTTCCACATAGCATTATCAATAACCTCAAATATTTTCACGACTGAAAAAATCGAAAGTAGCAAAACCACCTATTACTACAATAGCGATGTGATTTGGTATCTTTATTCGGGCAAAAAATATATACATTTGTTTATTCGTTCAATCAGAAACCAAATGAATACACGCAGGAAATGTCGAAGAATTCTATGAAAATCTTTGAAATAAATATTGCTATTCCATCAGATAAAATTCGCGTCAAAGATTGCAGAGACATTTTCCAATTTAAAGGAATGTCAGAGGAAGCCATCAATTTCCTAATACTACCTCGCACTTGGTACGGTATAATATTTTCATAAAATATCGCATTAGAATATTGAATCGTTGGCGATATGCTGATATTTCAGGTTAACGTAGACCGAATAATTTTCGGATATATATATACGCTTACCTGTTTAAGGCCTCAAATATTTTCCCACAGCTCGGCAAAGGCTTCTCCTATCCCACATTAATAGTCCCACAGCTCGGCAAAGGCTTCTCCTATCTCCTATCTCTAATCGTTATGCCAGCGTTTCCTGGGCCGACCTCAGTACGACCCTCGTCTACAGGCACCCACTGTGTGACTATTTATTTTCATCCATCAATCCAAGCCAAGTCTTTGACCGAAGCTGTTAAAGGTTTTTATTGATAAAACATACTTGGTACATTTTAACAGAGTTTTCGATCTTTTTTCCAACACATGGAATGGTGAAAATGAAATCAGTTTGGTGTAATAACATTTTTATTTGTGGATTGGTAGGTACATTTTGAGATCACCCAGTACTAAGTGGGTTGTTGAGGTCAAGTTTAGTAGGCTCAAATGTAAAATTCTGGTATTCAATTACATCTGGTTGGGCTGGAAGTCAACTCGAGCATAATGAGGAAAGTCTGGGCTGACGATGATGGTACATATTGGTTTAAAACCTGCTGACTAACATTTTTGGTTCATTTCTTTTCACTACGTCAGGAGATATTATCGTGTTACTCGAGTTTCCGCAAGAGAAGCTTATCAGCGCACGAGTTAAAATAAATGATTCTGCATAAAATGTAGCCGGCACAAGATTTAACGACGTCGTAGGATATTCGATAATCTCTTCTGATTAATGACAAAGGAACTTGCTATGTTGTTTTATATAGGGTGACTGGTAATTAGTGACCGATACTTAAACACGTGATTGTACTCATGATAACAAACAACTTTCCCAAAGAAACACTTTTTGACGTGACAACGTCTTATAATTCGATGGAGCCGGCTGCACGCACGAAAAAATGAGGCGTTACCTCGCTCTGAGGCGTTCCATAAAACAATTGCTCAACGCACATTCATTTTTTCAAAAATGCAACCATTCCATCAGTATTTTCTTAAGACGTTGTCACGTTCAACTACCGTCAGTAAACCGACTTTACAGACAACCGATTTTTATACTCATTTACTTTTATCCCAATAACACTAAAGAAGTATGAAATTCGCACGCGCGCCTGTGACCTATCAGCTGTTAGCCGCGTGACGCTCACAATTTCATACGGCGGCGGTTCTTTTTTTCTTATTTAATTAAATATTAACCTCAAAAATCTCATACAATTCCAATCATTTACACCCGTTTCTATAGTCAAATTAAAGTAATTACTTGAGTTTCAGTATTTACTTATGCATCCATTTTTATGCAATAGACAAGAATTTTAACGAAGTAAGAACCGTCAAAGAAAGCTAAGCTAAGAATTTTAAATTTTGACAGTTCTAACTTCAAGCAATAACTAAACTACAGAATTAGAATCGTATTTTAAGCTATAACTTTTACTCAAGTATTTATTTTGACTTGTTTAAAGATTTGTTAGACTCTATAGACTGACCGCTTTAATGAGTCCTCACGAAAGTATCAATTTAAATGGAATATTCTGAAGGTTTGGTTTTACTTTTCAGTTGTTTTTTACGTATTGGTTCAATTATTTATTTTGTGTGCATGTAGAGTTTACCTGTTAGTGATTGTTACACTCTATTCTGATTTGTTGCTGCTGTTCCATTTGCTTATACCAGTGTAAACAATTGTTGGTGAACCAAATAAATAAATAAAATTAGTATTCTCATTCTTATTCTTTATTGCACACAAAAATAATAGAAATACACACATAATTACAACGTATAGCGTATGCACAAAGGCGAGCTTAACACAGAATTGGGTTTTTTTACAGCAAACCTTACTTGGATTGCAAGTAAGGTTCGTAACCGTATTTTTGTTATTTGCTTTAAAATAACCATAATCCACGTACCTACGTGGATTATGGTTATTTTAAAGCAAATAACCTGTGGGTTATTGTTAGGACTTTGTGGACGCTTAATGTGCCTTTGATGGGGCAATGCGGAGGACTCATTTAAACGGTCGATCTATAGTTACGAGATAATGAAAATCAATTACGGTACGGTTGGCGCAGTGGCTGAGCGATCGGCTGCTACAAATATTTGTATGATCTACAGGTAGTTGTTCCGGGTCTGGCTGTTTGTGTATGTGAGTTTAAATGTTTGTAAACGCACCCACGATACAGGAGAAATTCCTAGTGTGGGGCAAAGTTTAAAAAAAAAAAAAAAAAAAATATTGTTCTCAGGTCACAGTCTAACAACAATTTCATACAAAAGTTCCAGTTACGCTCAGTTGAAGAACTGCACTCCTTAAACGAAAGATATTGCAGACAAAGACGCTGAAGGTAAGATGGGAGAACAATACGCCACAACATGTGTGTATGTAGCTTCCAATTCTATATCAAAACACTGCTTTGTGTTGTCATTTGCAGTAAGTATCCGCAAAATAATTTCTGGTTGTTATTTAATAATTGTACAGGATACGTTTGGAAGATGAGCAAACTTTTAATCTCGTTGAAATTATTTCTTTTATTTTTAGGGATTTAATACAGATACACATTATGAGGGATGAAGAACTTTACACCCTGTTCTTCATACCCCTAAATATGCCTTAGAAACTAGCAAGCATAGATAAACATATTCCAATCAAATTGAAAGAGAAAGGAATGTCACCAATTTTCTGAATTTTCTTTGCAAAAAATATATTTCTCATGAGCATTCTGAAAATTCACAATTTTCCTATCCCTTTTCTATTGAAAAGAAGCAAAATTGGCAGAACCAATTCCAGTGCAAAGATTACCCTGAGCTTCTCCGCTCAAAAGGTGATAACAGAATGTTCTATCAAATATGTAAGATAGAATTCGTTTGAATTCCAATGCATTTTCATACAAAAGGCCGTCAATATTTGATGAAGATTCAGACTGTAGCTTCCAATTGCAGGAATACTGCCATTCAAAACGCGTTATATTTTCTGCAAAGATTCTTCATAAAGGACAAAGGGGGACTCCCTTCGGGCACGCCGCAATCGCGGCGGTAAGACCCCTCTTTGAGGAGTGGCTGGATAGGCGTCACGGCGTCCTGACCTACCGCATGACGCAGGTCCTCACCGGACACGGAAGCTTCGGGAGGTACCTGTGTCTGATGGGGAAGGAGGAAACGCCTGGGTGTCACCACTGCGAGGACCGCCCGGAGGACACGGTGGAGCATACGGTGCAGGACTGCCCCGCTTGGGCAGGGCACCGCCGTGTCCTCACGGCGGCGATAGGCGGAGACCTCTCGCGCCCGGCATTGGTCGAGGCCATGCTGCGGGGCGAGACGGAGTGGGAAGCGGTCGCCTCCTTCTGCGAAGCAGTCATGCTCGCGAAGGAGGAGGCGGGCCGCGTGAGGGAGAGGACAGCGTCCTCCCTCCACCCCAGCCGCAGTGGTAGACGCCCACGGCGCCGGACGTCGGCAGACGATCTCCGGCCACCGTAGGCGCGGGCTTGCGGGCGGCGAGTAATGGGCGACTCGCTGTCCGACCATGGACCATGCCCGGGTCGACGGCGCGTTGTGTTCCACGCGCGCCTCAAAGAGTGTCAGCATTATGACGGGGCCCCCCTCTAGAGGGCGAAAGCCTGCCGGGGTCGCGGGACTTATAGAATTACCGTGACCCTGGATCATAAAGGGCTATTGAAGGACACCGTGGATTTTAGTCAGTACAAGTCTGACAGTTCCTCCCACTCTGCCCTGGGTGGGAGGACTCATTTGATGATTTTACCACGATAAAAAAAAAAAAAAAAAAAAAAAAAAAGTCCCCTTTTCATATTTTGATGAACAGGGAATTATTTATGTAATTCCATGTCCTGTAATGGGTGTTAAAGTAAAGGCGTTTCGCAGCAACAATTTTTGCGTAGAGTGTTTTTTATTTTATTTTATACTATTCGGGAAACTTACAGCTAATATAAACAATGTTCTTAAACAATAAGAATTCCAAGGCCATTTACAAATTTCCACAGATAAACACTTGAAACAAAAAAGACAAAAAAAGGAGTTAGGTACAAAATTCTATAACATAAAGGGTGTAAATAGACCCTTATTATATCCGAAAGGCACTTGTTTTCCCCGTGTTTGCGACCATTTTTTTGTTCTAGACCATACCTGGGAACCTTCTAGTTACGGAGATATTGGGGGTCAAAGTTCCAACTTTTTCACAAGTTTTTTTTTAAATACATGTTTTTAATGTAAGATTTTTACTTTACACACTTCCACGACCCGCGTACTATTCAGTCCATCCATCAGTACAATGCTTTGAGTGCCCTCCATCGAGTCCTACCGTATAAAGTGACATTTCACTCCAAAAAAAAGGCGATTCCCAGCAATAATTTTTGCGTAAAGTTACTTAGTTGGATGTACAGAATGCTTGGTTGACGGATATGTGAAGGGTCCGTTTACACCTTATATTAGGTATACATAAGGAGGAGCTCGTGGCCGTGCTTGCTTAGGTTGGTCCTTGGATGGGTGATCACCCATACATACCGAGTTTCCTCCGTGCCTCGGAAAGCACGCTAAGCCGTTGGTCCCGGCTGGCATGTCAAATCTTTGACAGTCGTTACAGGTAGTCAGTGGCCCGAACATCTGACAACTAGTCTTACCAAGGGGTAGCGTATTACCTAGTACTAACTAGGTTATGGAGGTCAGATAGGCAGTCGCTCCATATAAAATACTGGTATTCAGCTGCATCCGGTGTAGTTGGGAAAAGGCTAGGCAGATGATGATATTAGGTATACATAATAAAGGTACCTACGGATGTATGGTATTACATCAATGCATTGGACTATGAGTAAGCAAACTATATTCGATTTCCAATATATTTCCTTGTATTGCTCACAGCTTTAGATTGCTATTTGTGGACTGTAGTTTGTGTACAGTGTCCAAGCGTCTTGTGTATGGACTAACCGTAAGTAAATATCAACGGTTCCTGGAGCATCATCGGGGTTGTATAGTCGTAGTCTTAATTACTTTACTACCCTAAGGTTAAATGTCATTTGCACATCGTTAAACGACTAAATTGATTATAAAATGTCGCCCATGCGCATGTGACCGCCCGTAATTTTCTGAATATTCATGAAAAAATGTCGAAAATAAACTTCAAAAGGGGGGGTCTATCTATAACATTTTTCATTACACTTAAAATAGTTTTTATAAAATAAATACACAATTTTTTACCGAAAAAATGACTTCAATTCCGTCTTTTTTTTCGTAGTTGATAATTTTTAGTAAAAATGTTAATTAACCTGTTAAAATAACTCATAAGCTTTTGGAAATAATAAACAGAATCCAAATCGACCCATAAACTTCGGAGATGTGTCAAAAAATAGAAAGCAAATCTACAAACTTTACTTAAAAAATTAAAAATTGAATAACATGAAAAATGTTATAGATAGACTCCCCCCTTTTGAAGTTTTTTTTCGACATTTTTTCATGACAAATTCAGAATATTACGGGCGGTCACATGCGCATGGGCGACATTGTATAGTTTCAATTCTAGTGTACACGCAACCCGCCCTTGCTTCGCACAGCGCCACCTATCGGGTCCAAAACTATATCTCATGTAGCCTATATTTTAAGTTAAGCATCTAGCAGTAGAGCGTTGAAAACTGCGTGCAAATCCATGAAGTAGTTTTGTCGCTATGCGCGTACAAACATACAGACAGAAAGACAGACAGACAAAAAAACTAAAATCTGTTGTTTTGGATTTTGTTGCTCTAATAAAGATCCCCCATATAATTTGTTTTTTCAATATCTTCTATGTACAGACATTTTTACAATTTTATTATATGTATAGATATATAAAGTCTAACTATTCATACACGAAATATTTTCAGGGAATCATCTAACGGCTATAACGAAGCCATTTCAAGGGATTGTTTTTTTTTTATCTGAGTATATTTTTATAAAAATAAATAATTTAAAACTACTTGACCCACAAAATAAATACTAGCTCCTTATTTTTGAACATCCATTACGCTAGTTTACTACGTCGTATTTATCTACTGTCATTGTAAGAATATGGGAGTAAAGGTTTTATGCAAAAAGTCTCAAAAAATTTTTGAATTATAATAATTTTGTAAAAAAAGCGACACTCATTTTTTTTTTCCTTGCTACTGTGACTTTACGACTTAAAGAAGTTACCCTTAAAATATTTCGTGTATGAAAAGATAGACCTTATAATACTAGGGGATGTTGTCGTAAGTGGCATAACATTGATGACATGACGTCAATTATAAGTACATGAAAATAAAAAGTTCATTTAAAAGTATCTTGTTTGTGCATCGCTGACTATAGGACACTGGGCATGAAAAAACCTGAGTAATTTTTATTTCCTTGCAAGGCCCATATTATAACAATGTGCAGGGCAAGCCAACTTGACAGTAATAGTAACGGCGTATATGGTTCAAAATTGTTTAACACTTCATTCACATCACATTCGTCAATTTGAGACCTTCTAGGTCAAATATGTTTTTTTCAAATTAGAAGTAATTAATTTGTTTTATTATATTCTCGTACGCCATACAAAAAACTACACAAACTTCGTACTTGTGTATGAATAAGTAGCTAAGTGTGGAATTAACAATGCGCTTTGAAACACGAATAAAACACAAGTTTACTTCACAACGAACACAGAAAACACGCAAATATCGTCATAATGTCTCTTGACACATGAATCAAATTCGCACAAAACTACATAAAAAAACATTTTTTCATTGAAAGTGAAATGTATTCACGAGTATTATAGTACTTTTTATAAATAGAGTTTGTTTATTCATGAGCTCGGGATGAGTTAAAACTCACAGCGAATGAGAAACAAAAGAACCGAACAGTCTTACCAAGGGGTATCGTATTACCCAGTGCTAACTGGGTTGTGGAGGTCAGATAGACATTCGCACCATGTAAAATACTGATATTCAGCTGCATCCGGTTAGACTGGAAGCCGACCCCAACATAGTTGGGAAAAGGCTAGGCAGATGATGATGACATTCCGAGCTCTAAAGTAACCCACTAAAACCAAATGTCAACCCTGCACTTCAATATTCAGCAAATACATTTTCAATGTAAATGCTTCATTCCAAGAAACTTTCATGTGTGTTTATTAAATCCGTAAATCTAGTTAGTTCGAGGATGGGATGGGATGTAACAAGGAATTTGGAGTAATAGGCTTTGAGAGATTCAGTTAACACGACTTGCGGAATTTGATTCATTATCCGAAATGAATTTCGATTGTTTGAGAAAGGCATTTCGGTTTTTGATGAGAAGGAATTATTCTTATTGAATGAGGAGATGTAATATTATTCATCTCTGATGTGGACAGTGCATAGTTTGGTTTATAAAATCTTTATGTAGTAGCAGTCACTTGTCTTTTGTATATCTTTGATAGTCGTTACTGGTAGTCACTGACCCAAAAGTCTGACTACTAGTCTTACAAAGGGGTAACGTATTACCCAGTACTAACTGGGTTGTTGAGGTCAGATAGGTAGAAAGTCGCTCCATGTAAAATACTGGTATTCAGCTGCCTCCGCTAGGACTAGAAGCCGGCCCCAACATAGCCGGCCGGGCAGATGATGATGTATTAGCCACGGAGTCTAAATTTGTGGCCCGTTGATGGCAATATGCTCGCCCCCTATTACATGGGACATGGTTGTGCCACTAAGGACACCTCTTATCAACCCTTCGGGAATTATAATTATTATTTATTTATTTCAGAGAATCTCCATATAAGTTACATTATTATCTACCACAAAACAAAAAACATTAAAAAATAAAATATTAGTGTATTAGTAACACAAAAATGTACCTAAAAATATGTTAGTATTTTAGTATCTATAGCTAACTGATACCTATGGCTATCCTTATCCACAGATTCTGGATAGGACAGTCAAAACGGACAGCAATCGCATTTAGAATGCTGTTGCTACTGCTTCGTAGATGCAGCAAGGAGTTTGCTTTCTTGCGCATGATGGCTTGAAAACCATCCGTACGCGGTTCAGCAAACATACCAGACGCACTGCAGCTCCAACAGCATCCTAAAAGCGTTACATTACAGACGTGATGTTATGTTAAGTGTTAAATCTAGTATCATCAAACTCTAAAAATAAACGTACAAGTTCAAAAAAGTAATTGAAAAAGTTCACTCCTGGAAAGGCCGTTAAAATGAGAGCGGAAACCGAATAATTTCCGCTTGTAATTTTCGGGGATTTAAGCAGACGTATTTTTAGGTTAATCTGAAATGGTACAGACATAATTTATTGAGCGCAGAGTACCACAACCAGCCAGACATAAATATACATACACCGTGACTTTTTAGTCGTCTTACAACGGCAGCCCACTTCATGTATCCAATGACTACTAAACATTCATAAAAAGAAAATATATTTATACTGTCACATAAGGGATATCTTCCGTGATTGTTCATTATTTTGAGCTCCCGATATTTCGGCGCTGTTGCATGTTTCACATCTGCTGGGCGTCTCGTGAACTTTTTTTTACTCCGCAATAACTTTAGTACTCGCTTATAAATAAGGGGATTACGTAATCTAGATAAGACTTCCAGGATGCAAGAAATCGAAGTATTCAAGTAAAAACATGAAAAAAGTCTTGCTTGTACACTTTATCATTTTTAATTAAGAAAACTGCTCCAGCGTTCTTAACAGGCAACGCTAAGCAACTTTAAACTTATTTGTTATAAGTTTAAAGTTGCTTATCTTCAGGATTTCTCTAACCGTGTTAATTAATTTTTGTTAAAATAAAAAAGAAGACAAAAAGTATCATAGCTTCTGTTACTGACATTTTTGCAATACCCGTGTATTTTAAATAGAATAGAATTTTATTTTGCAAAGTAAAAAGAAAATCTTTTACCATAGATAATTCATCATTCATAATCTCCTGTCCTTATCCCAATTCATTTGGGGTCGGCGCAGCATGTCTTCTTCTTCCATACTTCTCAATTACTCGTCATCTCAGCAGTCGCCTCCTTTCTAGCCATATCATCCTTCACATAGTCCACCCATCTTTTTCTATAGATAATATGTAAATCCAGGGTGTAAGCAGACCCTTCACATAGCCGTCAACCAAGCATTCTGTACATCAAACTAAGTAACTTTACGCAAAAATTATTGCTGGGAAGCGACTTTTTTTTTTGGGGTGAAAAATCACGTTTTACGGTAGGACTCGATGGAAAGCACTGAAAGCATTGTGCCGATGGATGGATTGAATAGTACGCGGGTCGTGGAGGTGTGTAAAAAAAAGTCTAACATTAAAAACATGTATTTAAAAAAAAACTTGTGACAAAGTTGGAACTTTGACCCCCAATATCTCCGTAACTAGAAGGTTCCCAGGTATGGTCTAGAACAAAAAAAATATCGCAAAGACGGGGAGAGCAAGTGGCTTTCGAATACGTTAAGGGTCTATTTACATCCTTTATAATCACCGGGTAGGTTATGTAAAAGATAGTAATAAATGAATACTTAGTAACGTCATTCCCGTTTATACAAAAACTTTTTAAGACCTAAATGAGCTCCTTAAAAAAGCAAGCCTTGACTGTCAAAGCTCATCCAAGAGACGAAATTTCAACGGTGCAGTATTTTTTAGACCTTCAAGTTCCGTACAGTGTAAGCGGCCGTCTTTCAAAGATTCCCACAAGAATTCGAGCTTCTGTTAGACATTTTGATTCCAAAGTGTTCCTTTGAAACACATGCCAAGAGATAATCTTAGCCAATCTCAAGTGTCATTAAGATTTTCAAATGCAGTACGAATTACGATAAAGAAAATCCGTTCTAGAAATTAAATTAATCTTAAAACACGTTGTAAATGTAGATTTTCATGAATTATGCTTCCTATATTTAAAGTGCACAAAGTGTAATGAGGGTTTTAGATGCCAGCTTATGCTTTAGAAGTCATCATCATCATTCTTCTTGCCTGCCCTAAGTCCGCCGGTCACACTACTAGGCTATCTCTGCTTTAATCTCAATGGTGACATGTGGTGTTACCTACATCAAATATGGCTGAAGGAATTTCATAAGAGTGTCATCATCATCATTTTAGCCGAAAGACGTCCACTACTGGACATAGGCCTCCCTCAAGTGTCGCCACATTGACCGGTCCCGTGCGACTCACATCCAGCGGATCCCTGTCAGAACGTACGCATAAGAATACGATAATAGTGTCTATTCTTGAAATTAGTGTTAGTTCAAAAGTCATTGTGTTTTGTCATTTCAATAATAGAATATTAAATATACTATACATTATTGCTTTTCACATAATGTAATTACAATGAGGAGTACAAGGAAAAATAAATATATTGTTGTTTACCATTAGCAAAGTACCTACTTACGCAAATAAGTCCATTATTTTGGAAATACCGATATTAAATAAGAGCATGTTATTAAATTATTACACACATATGTTATTTCCTAGAACAAAATGTTTGTCAAATTAACGTAACATCACATTATACTGCAGTGTGTTGCTAGCAGACTGGACTGCTTGTGTGTGAACCGCTGCTGCAAGCTTTCTACAACAGTGTTGAGCAATGAGAATCCCTGCTACAAAGCAGGGATTCTCATAAATCTATAAGGGAGTGTTAGGTTAAGTGTGTAGGTTAAGTTTACAAACATAGTTGTTAGGAAATATTGTTACTAACATTGTGAGTCATGTTACTTTGTAGATTAAATATAAATAAATAAATAATAATATAGGATGTTAACGGATGCTTCACGAAGACGTCACCAAGCATTCTGGACGTCAAACCAAGTAACTCTACGCAAAAAATATGGCTGGGAAACGCCTTTTTTGGAGTGAAAAATTAACGGTAGTACTCAACGTAACGCACTCAAAACACTGTGCTGTACCTATTTCGACGCTGCAGCTGTTGCAAGAGCCATGAAAAAAAAAACAGCCGGTCATATCGGGAGCTCAAAATAATGAACAATCACGGAAGATATCCCGTAAGTGACAGTATAAGTTTAGTTGTAAACCGTGAAAGCTTAAAACAGTGTTCGTTAAGGATATTTTTACAATATCATGAAACCTCTGTAACAAGAAGGTATCGGTAGAGGTGCATAATTAGTAAGTACAGTCAGGTTTACCAGCTGAATGAGAGTCACCGAATACCAAGCTGATTGGCGTGGATATATTAAATACATATATTTGAGAATGATAATAAAGTAGAGAATACGCATAAAAACTATTTTTTTTTCCTTGAGTTCAAATAATATAATCAGACATTACTCAGTTAAAAACATAATTTATTAAAATTTACTATAATTAAGTATTTACAATTTCGTCCTTATTTTTTAACTCAAATTCTACTACCTACCTGTACCTACCTACGTATGAAGAATTAACTACTAAGTAACATAACCTAAAGTCAGTTTTCACAAACACTAAGCGGCATCTAAATAATGCCTAAATAAATATTATTGTTTTGTTTCCATATCATTCTTGACGCTAAGCTTTGAAAATCACACAGCTTGCTTTTATTCAGGCACTACATATAAGTCAAAAGTCCGCACTCGGGGTCTGTCAGCGAGCAATGGAGCGTAGTATCCTTGGAGTTAAACTTACAGATCGTATAAGGAACTCGATACTGCGTTCCAAAACTCAAATTGCTGATGTGGGTCACACGGCTGCCAAGCTTAAATGGAACTGGGCTGGCCACATCTGTCGCATGCCGGAGGTGCTATGGGCTAAAATAATAACACAATGGGTCCCAAACAGCAGGAAACGGCAACGCGGCAGGCCCAGAAGGAGATGGCGGGACGAACTCGACATTTTTCAAAAAAATTGGCAAATAACAGCACTGGATAGGGATAAGTGGAAAGAGGGAAGGGAGGCCTTTGCCCTGCAGTGGGACACAAATGGCTGATAATAATACATATAAGTAGTCAAATTGATTTAACTATAATACAAGTCAATGTCAACTTGTATCAAAAATCGCAATTATAAACGATAGCTATCGTTACCCATACGAACTGTCGCTCAATATCATACCAAACCAGTATCATAATACACAAGTCCTGTACTGTGTATATGCGTGAGACATGATATTTAGCGGCAGTCATTGCAAATTTTTGGTACAAGTTCACATTCTCTGGTTTTGCTAACTTAAAACGATTCTATATAGAATAACTGGGCATAAAATATTTACAAATGTCACAGCACGCATCACAACAGTTAGCGTCAAACTGAATAAGGCAAACTTACCAATTTCCCGGTAAATACATATATATATATATATATATATTGCAGTTTTATAACTTGTATAAACGTTAAAGGAATGTAGTACACTGAATACCTACAGTTTTACTAACACTAGCGGACTTTGAATTCAGTTTTAATCTTATAGGGACTGACAATACTCGAGTTAATTTAAACGAGTCATGCTATGGGATCCACACTGAAGTGACGAATAAAAGATCAGCGGGTTATATAAGGTGTAAACAGACCCTTCACGAAACCGTCAACCAAGCATTCTTAACATCAAACTATGGTAACTCTATCCAAAAATTATTGCTGGGAAACGACTTTTTTTGGAGTGAAAAATCACATTTTACGGTAAAACTCATGTAACGTATTCAAACATTTTTGCTGATGGATGTATTGAATACTAAACGGGTCATGGAGGTATTTAAAGTAAAGTTATAACCTTTAAAAGTACTATTTAAAAAAGAACTTGTGTAAAAGTTGGAACTTTGACCTCCAATATCTCCGCAACTAGAAGGTTCCCATGTATGGTCTAAAACAAAAAAAATACGCAATGACGGGAAGAACAAGTGCCTTTCGGTTTGGTTAAGGGTCTATTTACACCCTTTACAATGAAATAGGTACTCGCAAAACAAAATTTATGGAGACGATACTTTTTTGTTAGCTACTTTTGAGTCCTTGAAGTGGTTCATATACAGAGTGTAGTATAGTAATCCCCTTAAAGATTACTAACAAATGTAAAGTCAGCATGTATAACACGAATTGTCACTAAGGTGCATGAAATCACTGCCTCTTGGCGTTAACATAACATGAATCTGTTTTGTCTGTTGAAATTGGCACTAAGTAGTGGGAATCCGGATCCATCTGTATCACAGTCTTAGGAGAGCCATCTTGGCTTCGTCGGCTTGGCGGAAGGTCGTAGAGAGGAATATCATCTAGATCATCATTGTCAGTGTCTGCGCCAGAATGCCTAAACCTTTTTGGACTCGCAACGGTATCGTATTCGCTTTCGTTACACAGGTCACGTTCAGGGCCAGAATGTCTAAATCTCATTGAATTTGGAACGGTATCATACATTTCCTGGTCAGGCTCAGGACCAGAATGTCTATATCTGATTGGACTAGGAACGGTATCATATTCGGTCTCAGAATCACTTTCGTCCTCATTTTTGTCACTTTCAACAGTATTTACTTCAATTCGTACGTCTGTGCTTTCGTCAGGTTTTGTTTTATTTTCGGATTCGGCTGCTGCTTCATTCTTAGTTTCTTGTTTGCTCTCATCTTTGATTTCCAATTTAGTGTCATTTTCAGTTTCCGATTTGATTTCTTTTGTAGTTGGCGTTTTTAAGTTCAATTGAAGTTTTTCTAGTTTGAAAAATGGTGAGTTAAACTTCCTCACAGGTTTCTCTTCGTCTTTATTTTCTTTTTCAGATTCTTTTACATCTTCACTTTTCATTCCAAAAGGCTCATCTTTTTTTTCAAACTTTAAGAGTTCGTTTAGATCCCTGAAACTTGCAGAATCACTTTTCTGCACCTTTCTCAATACTTCTTTACATATTGCGTCCATTTGTCCTTTAGCAATTACCGGTACTATCGGTCCTAGAGGTTTCTTGGCAAAAACTACTTTAGTATTAACATCTTCGAGACGGGTGGGTGTTGTTGGGTCACTAGGTCTGGGTTCACTTATTTCAATGACGCCACTGTTCACAGTTAATGTGCTTCCATTGTTTTTATTTTCTGCATCGTAATTAACATTGTACAGTGGTGTAACTCCTGTTGACTCTTGTCTGACATACTGTTTATTGTTGACATTTATGCCGAATATCGATTTTCTTTTCAAAGCCAAATACAATGCCACCGATAAAAGAACTATTGCTATGAACATCAATAGCATTGTAAACCCAATAAGATAAACTGAGTATTTTGGCAATTTTACGATATTCAAATCTCTTGATATTCCATTATTAACAGGAGGATCATCCCGACCTACGTGCATAGCTAAACCTGAAATTGAAGAAACAGAATATATGTTATTAAACCATTTCAATGGTGTTTCCCCATTATATTGTTATACGGAGCATAATTATTGTGATGATATAGGGAAAAAGAGACTGTTTGTGTAATTATTTCTGGTACCTAAAACTTTCAATTTTAGATGATCAATATTATAGGATTCTTTAAGTACTTTTAGTATTACAATTGAATTGATGATGACACCGTTGCTGTGAGCATTATTGTATTAAAGTAAGTAATAAAAACTTATAATCGATTCAGCTCTTTCTGAAATCTTTTTTAAATTCAATTTCAAAATAACTATTTTAGACAGTTTAAAATTACGGTACATACGTTTGTGAGAGACTGGTGTCTGCACTAAGAATAGGTACATGTAAAGCATATAACCAAGATTAATGTGATTCCTTATACAGGGTGGCGACGACAAAACGACAATAAATTAAACTTTGTACACCTCATGGCGTTCCTAGTTTCCCAGTAGTTTAGTCGAAATGACATAATTTTTCACTTTTAGTATTTTCTACATAATATAGATTAAAAGACTAGCACTGGCTGGTTAATAAACCCCTGCATCGGTATAAACACGAAACATAAATGTTGCTGCTACCACAAAAACCTTTGCCAAATTCGTTCTTTCAATTTTATTTTCAGATGCGAATTAGTGCAAATTTTATTTAAGGTTAGTTAAAGAATATTTATAAATAGTGTTCTATTTCGTTAACAATATATTATGCTATTTAGTTTACGTGTCAAACGGGAGAACATAATGCTACCCAGAGTAGCAAGAGCTCGAGTCCAGTAGATCATCGCTCGCAACAGGGTGTTTTAACTACGTCATACGTCATAATACTAAATAATATTTTTATTTATAAATTATTAAAATCTCATAAATACCATTTTTTTTGTAATGAATGTATAGTAGTCATTGGATACATGAAGTGGGCTGCCGTTGTAAGACGACTAAAAAGTCATGGTGTATATTGTTTACAGTATATACACAGGGAGTAATAAAAAAAAAACTTACTTCTTGGAACTTCAGGAATCGTACCATTAGGAATAATATTAATAGCCCTAGAGCTTTCAACAGTTAGTACACTTATTACCAAAAATATAATATAATTCAACTCCATTTTACTGAATAACGTGTAAGTCCGAGCATATTAGCGAAATACTGAGCTTGAATATTCCTCTAGTGACTCCATTAAGGAAAACCTATTTGGTGACAATAATAACTCCGTAAAATAGGAAACTTTAAACTTTATTCAGTAGGTATAAGGTGGAAAATGCCTTATTTTAGTAATTAAATATATCATTACATGGTTTACTAGTGAGTGTGGCAGTCACATAGTTTATTAAACTATTTGTGTTGATAATTATGTTTGTTTCGTGTTGTTTGATTTGCTACTAAATTGAACTATTGTTTGATGGCTGGTGGGACCGTATTTAGCTCATTGTTTACCAGCTTTTCAGCAGTTTTTCATTCTTTATTTTTGTTTATTCTTGCATAGGTTTGTGAAGTATATCTTCATTATTACCTTTTCCATTACTTCACAAATAGTATTCCACAGGTAATCGAAAGTAATGAGTTCAACAATATAAGGCATTTCTATTGATTTTTTCTAAATCATTACCTATGAGTGGTATGGTATAAGCCTATCTCTTGAATGACTCTATCTATTAAAAAAAACCGCATCAAAATCCGTTGCATAGTTTTAAAGATCTAAGCATACATAGGGACAGGCAGCGGGAAGCGACTTAGTTTTATACTCTGTAGTGATATTTTACCATTATGTTTGTTAGTCTGTGGGCCACAATCATCACCATTTGCCTAGCCTTTTCCCAACTATATTGGGGTCGGCTTTCAATCTAACCGGATGCAGCGGAATACCAGTATTTTACATGGAGCGACTGCTATCTGACCTCCACAACCTAGTCGATGGGCCACAGTTGCCTGATTCATTTATATCAACCAACATGCAAAGCTTTCATTAACAAAAAAAAATATTTAACTCAATTTTATCACAAATTATACAAATACTTAACTAATTATCTTTAATAACAAGATGTGGATTCAAATTATATTAATGGAGATCTATGATATACCACGTGCCTTCGCTACACACAGAGAATATCTAATAGAGTAATTTCCTGCGTAATTAGTGGTTTCAACCGCTCTCAAACTTGTGGAATCGTAGAGGAATGTATTAAATTATTTAGAGACGTCATAATAGGGATGTTTCCTGTGTAAAAAATATGATTCTATTTAGTCCGTCAGTTAGATTATCGAAAAATATTGGATACGTATTTTTTAAAGAATATACGAAATCATTATTTTAACTACCCTTAAATTAAATAATAATGCACTTTGTTTTTCCGGATGGGAAATCATCAAATGACCCCCCACTCTAGGCGGAGCGGAAGTGAGTGTCAGACTTGTACTGACTAAAACCCATCCATGTACCTTCTTTGCCCTTTGTGTTCCAGGGCCACGGTATCTCTTTCGAACAGTCCCGCAGCCCTGGCAGGCATCGGCCCATGCGGACCCCTACGTGGTTGATGACATCTCTTTGAGGCGCGCGTGGAACACGAACGCGCCGTCGACACGGCCAAATAATAATGCTTGAGGTATAGGATTGAAAAATAATACAACAATTAGTATGAGTTTTGTTTAGAAAAACCGAGTTACCAGGCTACAAGCTAAGTACAAGTTTCATTATTAATTAACGTTTTACCAAAATTATGCTAATATCAGAATTACCGTCTACTTGGCTTAAGCACAATTAATACAAAGCTTTTGTAACAACAACTTGTTAAAACTTCTGCTTTGCGTGGCTAACAAACGTTTTTATTTTTAATGAAAAACTTTTCCTATTTAATGTGTTAAACTATGTAAAGCTGAGGTTTTTAATTTGGAAGTAAGAGCGCTTTGAACGATCTCGCGCCATCGAGTTTCAAAAAGACGAAGAGTACAGTATGACCACTTTAAGTGTGCAGTTCAGGGTGGCTCTTCTTGTCAAGAAAAAAAGCATCGATATGTCAAACTTGGTACATTTATTTTAGTTCTGTGTTGTACCGCCTGCACAGATAACTTGGTTGAAGTGCTATTTGTCTGAGTGTAAATAGAGGAGGACCGGTCTAAAGGTCCCCGGAAACCACTAGATACAAGAAGCACAGGGCCCATCAACGTGGCGACGCTTGAGTGAGCATTACATTTCTCAAATACAAAAAAATTGGTCACGTCAGCCGTATGCGCGATGACCGCTGGGCAAAAGTCTCCACACGATGGTTGCCGGAAGACGGATGGTGCCGCCGAGGCCGGCCCAGAAATAGGTTGCGAGACGATCTGGACGCGTACCGCTGGTTCGAGGAGGCACGGGAAAAGAGCACATGGAAAGAATTGGGGGAGGCCTTTGCCCAGCAGTGGGACAGTACAGGCAACTAAAACAAAAAAAAAATTGCTCATGGCGACGGCTTTGGCCGCGTTGAAATCGGAAATTATCCCAAGGTAACTTAGTAGCGGGATAAAAAAGTATTCTATATGTAAATCCAGGTGTTACACTATCTGTGTGCCGAATGTCATCCAAATCTGTCCTGTAGTTTTTGCGTAAAAGAGTAACAAACATACATACGTCCGTCGTCACAAACTTTCACATTTAAATAGTACTAGCTGATGTCCGTGACATAGTTCGCGTGGAAATTTTGATGCGTATGTGTGAGAAAATAAAAGCACGTGAGCTATTCCAGGCTACAATCTATCTCTGTGCCAAACTTCATGCAGATTCTGTCACAGTAAATGGCATACAAAGTGGCGATGGCTTTCGGCATGATTCGGTTTCCGAAATAATGATGTCGATGATGGTACGCACGGCGACCAATCAAGTTATACGTAACCAGTTTATGCGGATCTGTCATTGTACGGGACATCTATGCAGAGTGAGGCCATGTTATACTATACAAGGTGTAAACAGACCCTTCACGAAGCCATCAACCAAACATTCTGTACATCAAACTAAGTAACTCTACGCAAACATTATTGTTGGGAATTTTTGTTTTTGGGGTTAAAAATCACGTTTTACGGTAAAACTCAATGTAACGCACTCAAAACATTGTGCTTATGAATGCATAAACTTTGACCTCAAATATCTCCGTAACTTAATGGTATTTATTAACACTTCAAGCACAAAGTGCACGGGCGGACTTAATGCCATAGGCATTTTCTACCAGTCAACCTTTGGGTGATGCAGAGACAGACAGTGGTAGGTGCATAAATTTGCAAAAAAATGTATGTAATGTATGGTCCAGAACAAAAAAGTGATCACAATGACGAGGGGTCAAGTGCCTTTCGGCTTCGTTAAGGGTCTTTTTACACCCTTTATAGCAATTGTATAGCATATAGTACCTATAATGTATAGCTTGCTAACATGTTTTCTCGAATCAACAGAAATTATTACAATAAACATTCAAAGCTCGACGCTAAAGAACTATGTATTAGCCAGTCAGAAATACAGAAGCGGCGCTGACAATATTTTAATGGGAATTGTTATCAGTAACGAACATGAACATAACATAACGCCTGTAAACCCCGAAGTGCTAGGCAGAGATGTCCACATTTGACCCGTAATATTGGGTAATAGAGAGTGAACCTATTGCAAGTTATCATCATTTCAGCCGAAAGACGTCCACTGCTGAACATAGGCCTCCCCCAAGTGTCGCCATGGAGCGGTCCTGTGCGTTTATTGCTAATAAACGGGCACAAATCCAAATTCGATGGCTGCTGCAGAGAATTTCGTGATAGAAAAACGCAATACCATTTTGCCCGACCTCTTCCATAAATCGTCAATTCAATGCTTGAATCGCTTACTTATCTTTCATATTTTGCACGAGTGGGCACTTAAAAGTTCTTGACATATCTTAGTTTCTTTATAAAGCCTTTCATTTAGCTAGGCTTTTAAAGGCCTGAATAAATCTGTAGTAACCTTTTAAGTACCTACCTACGTTATATCCATAGGAATACATATATTGGCAAATTGTATAAGGTCAAGTTTGCCCCTACCCTGTCCCGAACCGGACTGTTAGGCACTAAAATCGCGTCAGGTCGCAAATAATTGCACCGTACTGTAGGTATTGATTTTGCGAATGTTGAGGCACAAAAATCGCGTCAAGTCGCAAATAATTGCACTGTACAGTAGGTAATGATTTTTCGAATGTTGTGTGTTGTGTGTGGTGTTATGTGTTGTGTTGTTGTTGTTGATGTTGTTGTTGTTGTTGTTGCTCTTGTTGTTGTGTTGTTGTTGTTGGTAGGATATACATACCAATAGTGTGAAATTACGTCTGCAGCTTCGAAAGAATTATGCTGTGTGGTGCTCGAAAAACAAAGAACAAAACGTACTTTTGTTTTGTAGCGTTGTATGTGCCACTGCTAGGCAAAGGCCTGCCCCATATCCTCCCAGGTACGCTTCTCCTGCGCCACCTCGAACCAGCCTTCGTGATGCGCGTCCAGATCATCTGACCACGTCTTTCTAGGCCGGCCTCAGCGGCGCGTCCATCCTGAGGTACCCATCGTGTTGAGATCTTTGCGTATTAGTTTTTAGCATTTGAAAAATACAATCGGTACACTTTTAAAGTAAATGAAATATACTCATCATCATCTGCCTAGCCTTTTCCCAACTATGTTAGGGTCGGCTTCCAGTCTAACCGGATGCAGCTGAATACCAGTATTTTACATGGAGCGACTGCCTATCTGACCTCCACAACCCAGTTAGTACTAGGTAATACTATACCCCTTGGTAAGACTGGTTATCAGACTTTTTGGGCCACTGACCACCTATAACGACTGTCAAAGATCTACAAATGACAGCCGGGACCAGCGGCTTAACATGCTTTCCGAGGCACGGAGGAAACTCGGTGTATAATGGGTGGTCACCCATCCACAGACCAACCTAGGCAAGCACGGCTTAACCTAAAGATCGACCCGAGCGGCTGTTATTATTTAGCAACGAGCTCCTCAAAGTAAATAAAATATACTATACCCATGTATTTTAGCGCTGTAGGTCTAACAGAACCCTAAATATTAGCCCTAAACCTGTGGAATTAAATTTTATTCGTCCAAATATATCTGACCTATTCAGTCTACCCCTTGCTGTCCCCCTTCACCGATGGAGCCTTAAAAACAAATCAAATTGATCTTCCAAAAAACCAAGGGAGAAACCCGCAACAAATCGAGCACATTCGTTAATTCCAAAATTTCCCAAAGCCACGAAAACCAATATTTCACGGACCCTTTGCTTGTCAATTTTATTACTTTTCATTATCGTGAAAAGGCGGCAAAAACACGGCTTATTGAACAACACTGTATGTAAGGACAGCAGCAGATATATTAGGGTACTGTTGCCTGTCAAGCTTATTAGACTGGCAGATTGACGTATTTCATTTGCTTGTAAATTTTCGAAGCTTTCTTGTCGAAACAAATCGACGGTGATTTCCAGCACGCGTAGCATGACCATCGTAGAAACGGATCAAGAAAAGAAATCTGCCATTTTGTCGATTCTTCCGTCGCAAAATCCGTTTTTCATACAAATATAAAGCAAAATTGTGCTAAATCCTAATGCTTCGTTGTTTTGGTCTGGCTAGCAGAATTTTAGTTTTCACGACTTGACAAAACATTGTGGATTCAATGAAGGTAAAATGCTTCTCTTCTTCTTCGTCGTTTCATCAATGCTGAGAATCGCTCCGTCATGGTATGACACGTAACCAAGATAACCGAAGAGGGCTCCTGGCATAATGGGTGTTCTTAATATAATCATCGCCAATTGCCCTATTTTACCTTACACGAAAGAAAAGCTCCGTCGTACTTATTCTTCGCACAGGACTACTCTTAATACACCTAATCTTTTACGAGGAGAATTAAATGTAGCGTCAGAAATTGCCACTCAATGAATCGTAAGTAGATTAAATGATTTATCTCCATCTTATACCTCATTTTCTCTTAAGCCCGCCATACGTCTTCGTATACCTATTGATATCTTGCCAATTCTGTTAGGAAAACGTTTTTGTTGAATTTATATTTATGTTTTATACAAATGTTGGTTGAGTTTCTGTTTACTTTCAAATGACATTTAGTAGGCATGCTTCCCTATTTATTAATTTATTTAAACTTCATCAGCAGTGGTGAATTTAATGCCACAAGGCATTCTCTACCAGTCAGCCATCCTATAGGTTACAAATATTTAAAAGGTGGAGGGGACACCGACGCTAAAACGGTTACCACGTATTCGATACATCATACTGACCCCACCCTCTACATAGAAAGATATTTTTCGTCGGAATGAAATGAAGAATGATGTACAGAATATACGTGGTAACCGTTTTAGCGTCGGTGTCTCTTCCATTCAGTATTTTTATACTGGATGGAAGAGACACCGACGCTAAATAACCATTTTGGTATCTACCATTTTGTCCTTATCACATGGGACTTGGCGACACTTGATGGAGGCCTATGTCCACTATGCCCAGCAGTGGACGTCTTTCGGCTGAAATGATGATGATGACATGGGACTTGAACTGTGTGGCTGCTATTGAATAATTCCTGATGGAAAAACCCAATAAACCTTAGCCCGACTTTGTTTACGTTCTGCAGATGACGCGTTTGCGACCATTAAGTGTTCTCAATATTATTAAAGTCATGCATGAAGTATAAAGGGTGTAAATAGACCCGTAACATATCCGAAAGGTACTTGTTCTCTCCGTCTTTGCGATCATATTTTTGTTCTAGACCATACCTGAGAACCTTCTAGTTACGGAGATATTGGGGGTCAAAGTTCCAACTTTTTCACAAGTTTTTTTTTGTTTTTAATGTAAGATTTTTACTTTACACACCTCCACGACCCCCGTACTATTCAATCCATCCATCAGTACAATGCTTTGGGTGCTTTCCATCGATTCCTACCGTATCACGTGATTTTTCACCCCAAAAAAAAAGTCGATTCCCAGCAATAATTTTTGTTATTTAGGTTGATGTACAGAATCCTTGGCGCAAAAAATTAAGATTAGATTTAAATTGTGATTTGGGGTCGAAAAGCTCGGGTCATGAGGCCCGAGTGCGCATCTCCTTTTAAGAAAATTTTCGCGTGACCAGAGGGCTGGTTCTTTCTTTGGCCAAAGAATTAGCATTGCCATTCAATGTAGCAATGCTACCAGTCTTCTCGAACGTTCCCGGATGACTGCGATGCGAAGGAGTAGATACTTTGACTTTGACGCAGAAGTGTTCTATTTGTCGTCGTTGTATACTTACATGTTACCTACTTACTTTTAGTCTATTTTTTTATTATTATTTAAGATCTAATTGTGATTTGGGTATATTCACTAAGAAACAGGACCGTCTAATATCTTAGGCTGTAAGATATTTTTATCGCACTTGAAACGAAACTTTCTCTCAAATGTTACGCCTTTTTTTCTTTCGTAATCGAGAAGGCCGTACCTAACACTGTAATGTTGGTACTTCAGTTCTAGCTTTGAATAAATTACTAGTCGTTGTATAAAAAGGCACACGCAACAAACACTATTACTCTTTTTAGAGAGTTTTATAGCGGGCTATTCTGAAAATATTAAGTTCACTGTGCTCATGTATTGTGAATATAAAGTTACCGAAATAAAAATTACTACCCAAAAATACATTGTATATAGGGTGCCCTCCACAGACGGATGGGTTGAATACAGTTTAACATACTAAGATGATCGGTACAAATAACTACTTCAGGAATATTATGGCAATCCAATAAATTTGATTTGTTTTATTACCTCATACGCAATGTATCGTTACCGTGGCAGAACGCACGTAGCGAACGGCAAGCGCGACGGCGAGTTCGATGAACTCTGTAGCTAGGTAGGAAGTTAACAGCTGATTTTCCGCGTCGTTCGTTAAAGTATTGTTGGTTTTTTGATTTTACCCGTATTATTTACATAAATGGAGTGCTGCGTACAGGAAATGTAATTTTACATTGAAATATAAAGGAATAGTAACTGATAAAATAATGTGTTTGTGGAGGGCTGTCCCTTACACCCTGTAATATACATAATTTCAAGAAAACACAGCGAAAAGTGCTGATGGCTGATGGCTGAACGGCCACAACTAACCAGTTGTAGGTTCGAATCTAGATAGGTACTTTTTTGATCACCACTGCATCTCTCAAAACGTTAAAAGAAAACATCGTGAGGAAACCGGAATGCCCTGGAAGCAAAAAAATCGACAGTTGTTGTCTACGAACTTGCAGTGGGCCCACGTATTGGATTATGGCCCACTCTTTTGTCGTAGAGAGGAGGGTTGTGGCCCAGCAGAGCGAAAACTGCAGGTTAATTACTAAGCGGATTCAGTATGATTTCAAACCGCTTTACGACCTTTATCAAACGTTATAGTAACAGAGCTTGTTGTGAAGGAGCTCTTTGAGAAGTGGGTCTACCACCATATATGTTTTTACCGCTAAGAAGCGTTGCTGTGTTGTGGTTGGAAGGGTTTGACTGCCGGAGTCTTACAGCCATCGGGATCCCTCAGTAAAAAGGTCTCGTCGCATTTAATATTATTTATTTACTTAAATTAAAACGGTTGGAAACCAACGCGGCGTAAGATCCGCTCCACCGCCCGACTGTACCGACAAGAGGTGTCGTATGAGAATCGCCTTTCATTAATGAAGGACACAGTTAAAGAAAAACATAAATAAGATCATAATACCATCATTATTCCTTCTCAAAATACTTCTTCTTTGCGTGTCGATGACAATTTAAATTGAGGCAGCCCAAAATTAGGCGACGAGTGTGGCACTTTCAGTAGCGTCCATCAGCTCCTGTGATGTGAGAGCAACAGGACAGGCAGGACAGGACCCACTTCTGACATGTCAATAAAACAAAACCCATTAAAGCAGAAAATTTCAATATTGAAAAAGGAATCCTATTTCTAAAGTAAATATTTATTTTTAGAACTTCTTTTGCTGGTAGATTACAGTTATACAACCAACCGCCACTATCCTACAAGTAGCAGGTCTAGGTCAATAGAACCCGCATAGATCGGAATCAATCCGATACAACTACTTTTAACCAAAGAATAAATAAATACAGAAGGACAGCTCCACAGGCAGGTAGTCGCGCCTTTTAAAATACTGGTATTCAGCTGCATTCGGTTAGACAGGAAGCCGTTTCCAACATAGTTGGGAAAAGACTAGGCAGATGATGATGATGGTGACAATGGCAGCTCCATGCAACTGGCGAAACCAGGTGCACGCACACATGGATGTAGAATATGTGGATGCTTACGTATCATAATCAGCTCACAACCTTCTCACTGCTGGGTCACAGGCCTTATCTCTGAGAGACCCAGTTGACAGTCTTGGTAAGTGGATGCCACATGCCTTCTAATTATTGGTTCTAGATCATGCTAGTTTCCTCACAATGGTTCCTTCACCGTTTTGAGAGCAGCGGTGGTGAAATTAAATAGACAAAGGGGAGACTAACGATATGTAAGTCGGGGCTGCTGCTACTAGGTATCAAATATACGTAGGTACGGCGAACAAACGAATGCTAGTTGTGAGATCTCTTGCACTCGCTGTACGTGAAGTGTGACTGTGTGTGCCTGTGTGTCGTATTCGTTCGTCATTATAATTAAATAGAGTTGATCTTCTGTGCCTATTTATTCTGTGGTTATACTTCGCATCGTTCGTTCGTTGCAGCAACTGCATAAGGTTAAGAAGATATATATCTATGTAGTGTGCTTGGGGATATTGTCAAAGGAAAATTTTATAATACGCATCAACCGTTTTTCTTATCTTGTTGGTTACTTTAGTTCCAAAGAAACTTAGTTTATTTTAAGAGACTATGCAAGGCATCGATGATGCAAGTCGGGATTTTATATGGAAAATATTGCCATGTATTTGCTACTACTTTGAATTTAAAACATCTGCGCGACGAAAAAGTTGTTGATCAAGTTTGTTAAACTTTATAAGTCACTTTTACAAAGTCATTGAGTAATATGGAGTCTTTTATTGGACTACATTTGGAACCTTTATTTATTTATTTATTTAACACTTCAAGCACAAACGTACAGAGGCGGACTTAATGCCATAGGCATTTTCTAACAGTCAACCTTTGGGTGATGCAGAGACAAGCAGTGGTTGGTGTATATCTGAAAATAATTTTAATTAATACTAAGATTAGCTACAAGGATATATAAAATACTATAAATATATATTAAATACTATAAAGTATTTATTAAATTTACTTTATTAAGTTTCGAGTTGGTTAGCTTACAGCACGCGTAGCATAACCACCGTAGAAACGAGTTATGCCGTCGGAAGAATCGACAAAATCACAGATCAACAAAAGAAATCTGTGATTTTGTCGATTCTTCCGTAGACAAAACCCGTTTCTACGGTGGTCATGATACGGGTGCAGGAATCTGATACCATTAAAATTCATGTCACACAAATTCTGTTCCATTTATGTAGTTTTTCCACTGCTTAGTTTTACGGCATAGCCTTCATGGCAAAAGAATTTTTATGTAAAATCTCGCAATCCAAGTAAGGTTTGCTGTAAGAAAACCCAATTCTGGGTTAAGCTCGCCTTTGTACATAAGCTATATGTTGTAATTATGTATTTTTTCTTATTTTTTGTGTGCAATAAAGAATTAAGAATTAAGAATTTTTCTGATTATGATCCGACTATCCCCGCCCACCTGTGACCATTGACCCATTGCCTCCCCAAAGCTAAGCCACTGATTTCAAATCCATCTATAACAAAATGAGCTCAAAGAACCAATAACAAGTTTTTAATGAGCAAACGCCTTGAGTTGCGATTCCAATAAACTTTGTAATCTACTTGTAAGAAAAGTTAAATGCGATAGCGGAGATCCTTTAACTACATTGATCTTGCTAGAACTAATCTAAGATAAAGTTCTACAGAATTTAGCTCGAGTTTCTAAATTAAATACCTACTGTACTCCGAAGTGTGGGTACCAAAGGAGTATTACAGTATTATGCAACTGATTTGGAGAGGTCAGAAAGGAAGTCGCTCCAAATAAAATACTAGTATTCAGCTGCATCTGGTCAGAATGGAAGCCGACCTCAACATAGTTAGGACAATGGTATGCAGATGATGTGTTCGAAGTTGAATTCGTATTAAAGAAAGTTAAATAAAAGAATCTTCACAACACACTTTTCAAAAGTAATGAACTTGATGAATGTAGAATTAAATTTACCCCTGCAGGCGTAGGATGATCCCCGTAGAAACGGGTTTTGTCGACGGAAGAATCGACAAAATGACAGATCAGGTGGTCATGCTACTCGTGCAGGTAAGCCTCTCTGGTGTAAGTACCCTATACGGCGGAGCTTGGTCAGAATATGGTTCCGCAGGAAATTAATCAACAAAATACCTATAATATCAACGTTGGTACCTCACAACCTACGACGCGGGCCATGTTAGAATATCTGTTCGCTACCGTAAAGAGATTACCTAACAAGCCAGGTTAGAACGGAGTCTGATTTCCCAGGGTGCGCTTGCCGTACTACCCCAAATGTATCTACCTACCCACATACCCGCAAGTCTCAAGTATATAGGAACCTACCTTGTATTTGATATGATAAGTGCTTGATGCACCTGACTTGCCGCTTTCTAGCGTATTTTTGGATTGAAACTACAACTTACTTATATTACTTTGAAAACTTAATAGGTAATGGGTGTAAATATACCCTTAACGAAGCCGAAAGGTACTTGTTCTCCTCGTCATTGCGATCATTTTTTTTGTTCTAGACCATACCTGGGAACCTTCTAGTTACGGAGATATTGGGAGTCAGATTCAACTTTTTCACAAGTTTTTTTAAATACAAGTTTAACTTTACTTTAAATACCTCCACGACCTCCCTACTATTCAATACATCCATCAGCAGTGTTTTGAGTGGGTTACATTGAGCCCTACCGTAAAGCGTGATTTTTGTCCCCAAAAAAAGTCGTTTCCTAGCAATAATTTTTGCATCGAGTCACTTAGTTTTATGTACAGAATGTTTGGTTGACGGCTTTGTGAAGACTCCGTTTACACCCTGTATACAAAAAATAAATTATAAATGGCAGGTAGGAACTACAAGAACACCACCTGCTACGATCCTTAAGGACTCCTTTTGCTTTGTCTACGTTCATACATAATTATTATGGACATAGTCACGCACACCGCATTTTTTTAAACTTTTAGATTTTTGTGACTGCTTTGGTGGTCTAGTGGCCACAAGCACGTCTGCTGAGCATAAGATCCTGGGTTCGATTCCCAGGTCGGGCAAAGTGTTATTTGATTTTTCCACCAGGAATTTCACAGTAGCAGCCATGCTATCTGGATTTGTGCCTGATTAATGGCAATGGGCTCGCCCCCTATTACATGGGACTTCAATATAACTGGTGTTAAGTAAGAGGCGCACCTAATAAATCTCCAATATTAGGTATACCTCTGACTAACCCTACGGCGATTACAGGCGTGATGTTATGTTAATGTTGGATTTTGGTGGCGTTTAGCCGCGCGTTCGTGGTTAGCCCACCGATGCCATCAACTAGGCATCTGACATAACAAAGGTGGGGTCGTGACTAGAATTATATTCTACAAATGTCTAGCTCAGGTCGCAATAGTAGTTGCGTTAACGATACGTTCGTGAGATATCCACCGCGTTTTACGCTCAAGTCGGTCCGACCATCTGACTCGACGATATATCTTTTAACGATTCCAATGATGTTATCTTTTGTCCGTTCGGAAAGATGGATTCTCTGTTTAGCATTTGTGTTAAAAAATAATTTATCTGGTTTTTATTGGCGTTTATATGTTTTATATTGTTTATTATTTTATAAGTATGGGGAGCTCATAACAGTCATAACATACTGACGTAAATCCAAGCTACTACACAGTTAAAAGAAACATATTTGCAATAAGGAAAGATAATAATAATTATATTTCGGTATTAAATGAAGTACTTAAAAATTACAAGAAAAGGTGATCTTTCGTCCATCCTCTCACAGAAACTCAAACATCCACGACATACAAACGTCTGACCCATTTCGAGACAAATATATCGCACTCCGGTGGCGATCTCAGTAGAGCATTTAGCATTGGCAGGGCGCAAACCAAAGGGGAGTCCTAACTCCCCCTTGTTTTGCGCAATAACACAACAGTCATTTGAAACTCGCGCGCACGCGCCTTTGACCTATCAGCTGTTAGCCGCATGACACGGTTCTGTCTTATTACTATCGTACCGTGCAACAGTGGGTAGGCAGAGCACTCGGGCGGCTCGTAAGCCCGCTGCTTTAGTTTTATTGCGATAAATAGAATGAGTACAAACAAAATTTTCTTTAGGAAATTTTTTTATTATCATGAGTACAATCACGTGTTTAAGTATCTGTCACTAATTACCAGTCACCCTATAGATATTCCGTACGACATGATCAAACAAAAACTAGATAAATATTACTTAAGTAATTATTTAAACACCCACTCGAATCTTGTTCATTCCACAAATAACCCTTAATTAACCTTTTTCTTTCAAAAATAATTGTACATACAACAGTCTCACCCACACAAAAATGGCCACCCTGTATAAATAATGCCTCTATTATTATACCATACTGTACTGTAATAATATTACCCAAACCACAGAGTAAGGATAACCAGAAAACCAACTAGGCCCTTTTTAAGATTTATACGCCATATATACGCAAAATGTCAGATACGCGTTTTGTCACTCGACAGACTTCATCGCAAAATGTCAAATTCGCAAATTGTCAAAAACTCTTAATGACAAACACGCAAAACGTCATAAACGCTGAATGACAGATACTCAAAATGAACGACGCTCGAGACGAGGATTTAAAACACCATCTCTGATTTCCGTCAGTTTAATCGTCCGCTTATCATAAAAAACTGTTTGAAGCTTCCATGGTTTACTAAACTATAAACTAAACTTATATTGTCACTTACGGGATGTCTTCCGTGATTGTTCATTATTTTGAGCTTCCAATATTTCATTTTTTTTCCCCGATTTTTTTCAGGTATTACTGGGCAATGCGATACCCCTTGGTAAGACTTGTTGTCAGACTTTCGGGCCACTGACTTTCTGTAACGACTGTCAAAGATCAAGAAAACACAGCCGGGACCAACGGCTTAACGTGCTTTCCGAGGCACGGAGGAAACTCTCGGTATGGAATCCGCGGACCAACCTAGGTAAGCGAGCTCCTCTGCCCTACGAGATCAAACGGGCAGTCACTCTCTTTAAATACTGGCAGCCCGTTAGACTGAAAGCCGGCAGAGGCAGATGGTGAAACTGTTACCTGAAACATGCTAATAAATTCCTGTAAACGCTTTGCATGTGTGTGTGCGTAGACTCCAACCATTTGTGCCGACTTAAAATACTGTATGTCAATGCTAATATTATGTCTGCTGAACCCATACGTAGGCTAAAATTATAAAACAATTATACATAAATAGGTCGGTACTTGAATGAATGTTTGAATAAGACAAAAGGCTTTGAGGAATTTTCTTTTGTGTGTCAAAAATAATAGACAGTGTTCAAATTTTTTTAGGTGAAAGTGACCTTTGTGTTAAACTTTTTAGAGTAATCATAATGTGCGAGTGTGTAAAGGATTCGAATGATTGTGTAATAAATACATAATTATTACCGTATCTATAATTATTGTAAGTGTAACAAATATCTCTGATTAGTGGAATACACAAATCAACATACTATAATTATAGAATAATAGGTAGTCATTGCTATATGGACGAAACAACTCATACAATGCGACGAGCATCCCATCACATAGAGAGATTTGTATTTCAAGGTAATATTATGTGGGTCGATCCCGGCGCCGGCAGCACTAGATTATAGATTTTCTAATAACTAAGTTATAATTCGCTATTACTTAGGAGTTTCTAAAAATTATAATGCATTTGATAAGGAGATGGCCAAAATATGATTTTGTTTTATCGAAATCACATTATCGTCACGCACGTGCTAGCTAAAACAGAATAATAGGCACTGTTGTATGAACGAGTCAACTCATTCATGCAACAGAGATCCCATCTCTCTCTATTCTCTAATGAGAATTGTGTTTCAAGGTATTATGTGGGCCGATCCCGGCGGCACTGCAATGCCGGGCCGACCCGCGACGGGAGTGGAGCGAGCCCCGAACATCCCGTCAGCTTACAAAAATCAGATTAATATACTGGTCCCTCAGTGAGGGAACTTTCAGATATTAAGCTGAAAAGAACAGATACTACACTTTGATCTTAGCCAAAAGGCCGAGAAGCGATAACGTGCTAAACTAAAACCGGGGTAGTCATTCGCTCGCGGAGAATCTTAACACCGCGATTCAGAAACGTGACGTCAGCGCACAGCGCCATCTACCGATCAGTGGAGCTACTCAATATCAAGTGGGTGACGCACATGAACACTGATATAAAAATAAACATTATTGATAGTCTGTAGTATCTTCGCGAGCTGAATTGTAATTTATTCTGAGTAAACAATGAAACAGTGCGAATTTTATTTTGAATTTCGTTGCCGAATAAAAAAACGTATTTATGCCAAAAACATCAAAATTTCTCCCATATTCCTAAATAATTGAAATAGTTTTGACTGTATAAGAAACTGATTTAATTGAATAGTAATAAAAAATACAAAGATTCACACAAATAGGTAAATGACCTGTAAACAAATTGATTTAGAACAGCAAAAACAAGATAAATAACTTTAAAAGTAGTAGAAATAAAAGATTCTGTAGATATTATAACCACAAAAGAGAGCGAAGTAGAACTTTTTATTTCATAGCCATTAAAAGCTTCAGAGAAGATACTCGCTTAACACACGTTTGACGGTTTGAACCAAATCGCGATAACTTCCATTGTGTATTCAATTGAGGGTTTGACAGAAACGGACCTATTGTAAGAAACGTGGGGTGACACAAGGTACAAAAAAAATACAATGTGGTGCCCTTTTAAATCTTCAAGGCCAGTAACTATTGAAATAAAGTTTTATAGATTTTGGAAGTAATGATTCCCATTGAGGTAAAGGAAGAATTTCGCCTCGTCCACGTTCATACACGCACGTCGATTGCGAGTACCGCTGACTTTTTTGAAGAACATCAATAAGATGCTGAAGTAATGAAGAAATAAATAGTGTGAAATACGGCTGCAAATCTGCGATCCTTACATGTTTTCGAAAAAGCTAGGCAGAAGATGAATCGTTCTGTTCTGCCTAGCTTTCTTAGCTCTTTATCGCAAATCTTGTATCTGATAATAATGAGGAAATTTATTAGCGGAGCTAAAGATTTGTGAGAGCAGGTTGTAAAGGCACTGGACTTTTTGTGGTTAAATAAGAATATGGTGAAGACGTATTTTTTATCGCTAACTGACAGTTTCTGAATTATCTCTTATTTAAGCATTAAAGAACTAAGGCAAGTGGCCTTGGAATCTCCGGAACACATTTAGTTCGTCTTCATTCGTATGTATACTCTCAAAAGATAGATCTGGGGACTGCATTTATGCTTTTGACCGAGGGTCAAAAGCATAAATGCAGTCCCCAGATTTCATGGCCACTTGCCTTTGTTCTTTCGAAGGAATCACCTGAAGTACAACCAAAGCCACTGATGCACGACCACTTTTCACCGTTATGTCCTGAGCAATAAGGGTCGAAAAGTGGTATACTGCCAGTGTCTTCGGTAGTAGCTATACTACTAAAGTAGTATTTGACTGATTTTCAACTTCAAATATACACAATAATTATATCAAGGCGACATCCATCTGCTTTAAAACAAATCGGTTCCTAACATACACTTAGCACCTGTAGCAAATTCTGTTCTAACTATAATGCCGAACTAACCATTTGTGTCCGAGTCACTCTGAAACATTGTTCCGTACCTAGAATACCTGAAAAACAATTACGGACTCAGGATATTCCATTAATGCTACCATCATCTCTTCAAACAAGCGCTTTTCTAAATTCTTAGACTGTTCCAAGTTTTAATAAAATGTTCTTGGTGAAATAATTAAATTGAAATCTGCAATCTGGGAATGAAACGTAACGATATTGTTGGGCTTTCATTGTGATGTCTGTTGAAATTACTGTTCAAGTACTTAGGTTTTAAAGTCTGCTAGGTAAGAAATTACATTAATTTTATTATTTTCTAAACAATATCCACAGACTTACAAAGCCGTGTCTGACCTTTACGCATTAGTAGACTTTATTTTTTCAGAAACGCTGGATAAATTGTGTGAAGATGATATGGATAGAAACGGAATGATTCATGGAATGAAGTCTAACAGCAAAGTATCGAAGAAGAAGATATTCTGAGCCAACCTCAAATAAATTGGGATGAGGGCGGAAGAATGATGAATGATGAATTTTCAGAAGATCTGTTAAAGTAGAATCAAAAGAAAAGAAACAGCAACGTGTAGTTCTGTAGATCTTATTGCGCTCGAATGACGTTGAAATGAAGCGTTGCTGGTAAAACATATTTTGTGCAATTTTCGTCCTCAAAACGGATTGAAAACATAGATGGCAGCATTATTCTTTTCTTTTTTTCCCAATTAATTTAGGGTCGGTGCAGCTATCTTCTTCATCTTCTATACTTCTCTATTAGTCGTCATTTCATGATTCAACGCCATTCTATTTCACACAATCCCTCCATCGATTCTCTGGTCTTCCCCTACACTTATAGCATCCAAACTCATACTCAAAACTTTCCTCACGACATTTTCCTCGTTGCTTTGCGTCACATGCCAATCAGTAGCGAAGGATTAATTTTTGTAAGAGGTAAGCCGGAGTACATATCTCTCAAGTGATTATATTATTTGTCTGTAGAATACTGATTGTGCCATTTTTCAAAGGGAAGCCGGTAGAAATCGAGTTGTATGGAACCTTCGTCACTGGTATACCATGACAATCGTTAACCACTTAACTTTTCATTTACTGCTGCCACTTTCAGACTTCCTCGTTTTTTATCGAATTTGTTTGAACACACGCCAAAAGATCCTTGTACAGCCCACTCATGATTGGCACACAATACAAAGTTTTTTACCATTTGAACTGCTCCATTTCAGCGTGACACAGTTGCGGCATTTTGAATTGGCGTACAACGTGATATGTTACGTGTTTCGTATAACAAAAGTTTCAGCTTTATTAAACCCGTTTTTCAATGAAAACTTTTCTATCCGTGCGTTTTGAATGTCACGCGCCGTGACAACCAGTCGATTTGTGACTCGGCATTTTTGATTCGGTATTGTTAACTTTGTATTTGCTTATAGTGTTCGTTACCTACCTCACGAATTTTGTTTTACTTCCTTATTGTATTAATTTATTTTATAATCTTTAATCCATTTACGTATGTACAGACGTCAGCACATCAAGCTACCCGAAACTGTAAAATTTTCCCAATCAACCTTGAACCTAATGACACAACGATAAAGTTGAAAGTCTATTAAAGAAATTTGACAGATTGTAGTAGCTTGTGCTAGTCTGTACATAACGAGATAAGTGAAACACTTTGAAACCCGTTTCCGTTCCGTTCAATAGTTTTGCATGAATATTATGGCTCTTTTGGAAACTCCCAGTGTAAGGCTGCGCTTTGAAAACCACAGTGAACTTGTACTTAGTTCACGGCTAGTGTAGTGTTAGTAAAAACGAGAATTCTACCAAAGATTATACAGGGTGGAAGGGATATCGACTCGAAAACGGTTACCACGTATTCAGTACATCATTCTGAGTCCCCCTCTCCCCACATAGAAATTAAAAAAAAAATCAGCTGTTTCCTACACGGTCAAAATGTATGCAACAGCTGTTTTTTTGAAAAACCGATGAAAAATATCCATGTGCTCAGAATTATGTACTGAATACGTGATAACTGTTTTCGCATTCGGTGTTTGGTGCATCGTTTGCCAAATTGAACGGGCCGAAAGAAAGGGTTAATTTACTTATCCTTGGCCCCACCGATATTTTAATTTCCACGTTTAATATTTATAAAAAAAAATCGCAATTTTCTTCAGCAGAGACTGCAAGAATAAATAATTTTCTCTTTTCATTTCAAGAGTTCACTTGAAATCTATCGGTCGAGAGTTTTCGCGCGCTTAGAGTATCAAATCTCAAAGCTCAAACCCGCACAAGGGGCGAACTTTAAAGAACTCAAACATAAAACAAGATGGTACGTTAATTGCTTTTTTTATACACGGTGTAAAGAAAATATCGCGACCCAAACTTTGACCAAGTATTCTAGACGGTCTACATAACAATATAACGTCACACCTATAATCCCCGAAGGGTTAGGCAGAGGTGTACCTAATAATAGTGATACTCTAGCGGTGTGACCGCCGGACTGCCAAGTCATAGGTCTCGAGTTCGAACCCAAGACACGCACCTCTGATTTTCGGATACATGTGCGTATTGTATAATTATCACTTGCTTCGGTGAAGGAAAACATCGTGAGGAAACCAGCATGCCTGAGAGATATTTCTCGACGGCATGTAAAGCCAAGTCAGAGGCCCATGGGCGGCATAAAAACACAGACGCCAGGTTACAACCACAATTCGCCAGTTATGTTTTTAAGTAAAATAGGGGGCGAGCCTATAACCATCAACCGAGCATTTCAGACTCCGTGGCTGTTACTGAGAAATTCCTGATGGAAAAACCCAATAATGATTTAGCTGACTGGTTTTATTTAGTGAAATTTATTGTATTACTACTGCTCTCAAAAGGGTAAAAGAAAACACCATGATGAAATCATCATCATCATCATTTCAGCCGAAAGACGTCCACTGCTGGACATAGGCCTCCCCCAAGTGTCGCACACACCACTTTGACTGGTCCCGTGCGACTCGCATCCAGCGGATCCCTGCAACCTTCACCAGGTCATCGGTCCACCTAGTGGAAGGCCTTCGATGAAATCATCTTGTCTTAAAACCAAAAATTCAAAGGCGTCGTCATCGACAAACTCGCACTGGACCCACCCGGTGCATAATGGGCCGTTCCTTACCCCAGACAAAACCGGGTGTCGCAGCAGTGCAGGCTGATTAGACTCAGCCCCGGATCTTGATTTATTTCGAGGCGGAGCAAAAACTGAAACATGCCGCCCCCGCCTGACAATATTTTCACCTCTATGATCATCATCATCATCATTTCAGCCATAACACGCTCACTGATGGACATAGGCCTCCTACAAAGAACGCCACAACGACCGGTCAAGCGCTGCTCTTTCTCTGTTAAAACTATATTTTTAAAAAACATTTACGTGTTGGACATATATTTTAATTAGGATAGGACAAGACATGGTCGGAGACTGGTATTGCACCGGCCGCCGAGTGAGAAATCGCGATCTATGCTTACGCGCGCCACGGAGAATAATTAATTGTTTATTTTATTATTTTACTATACTGCCCGTTAGTAATCGCAAAGTTGCGATAATGCTGAGAGTGTATTCGTCTACCAAGCTTGAATTTGCCGCCCTCTAAATTTGCCGCCCGGGGCACGGGCCCCGGCTTGCCCCCCCCTAGATCCGGGGATGATTAGACTACAGTGATAAATAAGTATTCATATCTTACTACTATACAGGCTATAAACAGACCCTTCACATACCCGTCAACCAAGCATTCTGTACAATGTACATCAAACTAAGTAACTTTACGCAAAAATTATTGCTGGGAATCGACTTTGACCCCCAATATCTCCGTAACTAGAAGGTTCCCAGGTATGGTCTAGAACAAAAAAATGATCGCAAAGACGGGGAGAACAAGTGCCTTTCGAATATGTTAAGGATCTATTTACACCCTTCATTATACATATAGTTGGGAACTCCACATTCAAAAGGTGAGCAAAGTCTTGTAAAGTTTGACGTATCTATGGATGTTTGTTAATCTTTTTCGCAAAAATATCCTAACAGATTTGGATAAGCACAGCTTTTTATCCCGGTAGTACGATCCCGTGGGACAATTCCCGAACTCCACGCGGGCGAAGCCGCGGGCATCAGCCTGCTAGTGATGTAAGACCGCTTTCACATTTAGGCGACTTTAGCAGCGCGACAGTCGTGCGCCTAACGTCCAAACGGTAAAAAACGTACTTTTTGTTTGCAAATGTGCTTCTGCCGCGCTACTGTCGCGCAGCTAACGTCCTAATGTGAAAGCGGCCTAAGAGTTGTCATATAGGTACACAAAGACCAATGCACGGAAAATATCAACCAATTAGTTTATTCATTGACCTTTATTTAAAACAGTTTTAAGGTTTCTTTTTAATCGGGAAGTTTCAACTTCAAGTATAGATAATATGGTATAGGATAGGAGGATAGCTGGTAGATTTTGTACAGCTTCCCAAGACTTTGTGGCAAAGTTTGACGCGCGCTACTTTAATTATGTTTAAAGAACTAATCAATATGAAGGGTGCATAGTACTGTTCGAAAGAGATACAGCGGCCCTGAACACAAAGGGCAAAGAAGGAACATGGATGGGTTTTAGTCAGTAGAAGTCTGACACTCCCTTCCACTCCGCTCAGAGTGGGAGGGGTCATTTGATGATATCCCATCGTACGTATATGATCAAATCGATGAATGTGGACGAGGCGAAAGGATCGAAGGAAAGCATAGGTAGCAGGTGACGTTCTGTGGTTTCTTCCTACCCCCATGGGAAAAAGGCGTGAGTTTATATGTGTAACTAAACAATACATTAGCAAAAAAAAAAAAAACTACAATTTCAGACGTATGATGTCGTTTCGATAAGCAATGAATTAAAAAAAACAATGCAAGCCATTTTATAGAAAAACAATATGGCCTGTAACCTGTAATATCACCATTGCAAATGCACGATGAAAAAAATCTTTCATTTAAGACCTGATAATTCAATTTTCATGCTACACATAGCATCACGCTTATAATTCCACGAAAGGCTACGCAGAGGTGTACCTAAATAGTACACCCACATTTCGTCAGTAATTCCCATGTGGGGGCGAGAGTATTGCCAACCACCGGGCACAGAACTCCTCGGCTGCTACTAAAAAAACCTGATGGAAAAACCCAATAACACTTTGCCCGACCTGTGAATCGAACTCCCCTACCGCAGGCTCAGATGTAGCGTTTGCGACCATTAGACTAACGAAGCAGTCAACTTTCAAACACTGTTTTACGCTTTCAGGGTTTACAACTAAACTAATACTACAAGTCAACCTGCGATCATGGCACTTGTAACAGGGAGCTCAAAATAATGAACAGTCACGGAAGATATCCCGTAAGTGACAGTATAAGTTCAGTTAAATTTTCTTTTAAGTAAGGCTGTATACAGAAAGAAAGCTGGAAACTTATAAGCGCTTGACAGCGCTGGTAAACCGCGCAGGAAAATATATGAACGTTTTATTGAAATCATCGTCCGATGAGTCCGACATTTTGCTTGGTCTGCTTCAACCTGCTTCCTTTGTGTAGAACGGACCAGCGCTGTCAAGCGCCGGTAAGCGCTTATAAGTTTCCAGCTTTCTTTCTGTATACAGCATAAGACCTGTATAATCCAATTTTCATTTCTATTTACTAACAATAAAACCTTTGTACAAACAGAAGCTGAATTTTATTGTTTTATTCATCAGGTACCAACGTGCCTGGTCCTGTAATAAAATATGAAGCATCTTTAGTTTCCAGTTGCAGGCTACGGTACTATAAAGGCAGCCTTTTGTTTCTTCCTCGAGTTTTTGCTTTGCTTGCAAGGCTTTTGAAAAAGTAAGTTTTTAAAGTCTTTTTTTGGTGAGAGAGGCGTATGAGATTAAATTGTTTGGTTTCCAGAATTAGTATTTGTATTTTCCTGTAACATGTATTTGTATTTTCTTTTAACAGCACTGGATGGAGGGATAAGTGGAAAGAGGGAAGGGAGGCCTTTGCCCTGCAGTGGGACACAAATGGCTGATAATAATTTTCTTGTAAATGTTGACGTCGAAAAGTGCTTTTTTATTGGCATAATTGAAATAAATGGTTTGTCTTTGACTTTAAAAAGGTCTCGTTGTTAATAATTTTTTATGAGCCTGTTGTGTCCTACTGCAGGGCAAACGCCTCCCTTCATTTTCTCCATTCTTCTCTCTCTAGAGCTATTTCAGCCTAATCCTTTAAGTAGCAGTCCAGCTCATCCTGGCATCTGCTTCTGGGCCGGCCGCATCGCTGATTGCTGTTGTTCGGAACCCAATCCTCGCCCAATTCTGATGCGACATACGGCGTATAATATGGCCAGCCCAGTTCCATACAAATGGCATAATAGGGAATATGCAAGTATTACAAGCCTTTTGTTTTTAAATGTATATTTTTAGACCATAAGAACAATATGGTACACTTGTTTAATTTTCTAATACATCGCTTATTTTTCAATTTATCATTTTATGTAGCATGTTTCTGGGGAAACGGAACGCAAACTCATTGCTCATTGTCCTCGATAACACCGGTAGTGACGTCAATAGCTATGTGTCAAGGAAACACTTAATTTGAAAAATACTTAAAATTTCACTACGATTTGATACAATCCCCGATGATAATATTGTAAATGCAATTTTTGCTTGAATAAAGCACTGTAAACAATTTATTAGTAAAATTAATTAATTTCATGTAAACAAGGCAGATTGAGGTAATTGTATTGTATAACGGGCTGGTGTCCGCAACTCCACGTCAAAGCGCGTATTTTGCGTGAAATACAATTACCTCAATCTGCCTTGTTTACATTGAGGTAAATGACGTCACATGGCATGACATAAATGGCCGCAACTGTCACTGACGTTTGAACTGTTGAAGAAAATTGTAGATGTTTAAGTTTTTTTTCGAGCAGTAAGTAGTAGTTGAACTTAACTTTTGATACTTTTCTTGGGCTGATACCACCTCCAAATAAAACCACTAATTCATAACAGTCAATTTTTAGATATATATAAATGTAAACAAAAAAACCGCAGAATTGGTAAAATAAGATGGAGGAGTGTAATAATATAAAGTGCTACTTACCGAAAAAAATGACTGATACTTAAAAGACTACCAGTTTACTAACAAAAGATAACGAGCCAAAATCTAGTAATGGATCATAATAAAAACTTGCGAATTCAATGGAGAGTATTTATGGTCATAAATCATTCCACTGGCATCGTAAAAGTAAGAAAAAACCGACCAAGTGCGAGTCGGGCTCGCAAACGAAGGGTTCGAAGTAGTCATAGGTCTCGAGTTCGAACCCAAGACATGCACCTCTGATTTTTTCAGAATCATGTGCGTATTGTATAATATCACATGCTTCGGTGAAGGTAAACATCGTGAGGAAACCAGTGCCTGCCAGACTGATGGACTTAATGGCTGGTTAGTCATTAAAAACACACGAAAAAAAAAAACGAAGGGTTTTGTACCACCGTACAGTATAATCGAGCAAAAATGCCCAAAAACCTCCGTTTCTTGTATAGGTATCCCTTTACATTTACATTATTCGTTGTTTTAACGGCTATTATTTTCTGAGAAAGAAAATTTCAAGTACCTATCTCTGTAACCGTTCAAAAGATACAGCCCTGTAATTGATGGACAAACAGATGCGCAGACATCGGAGCAATAGGGTCTCGTTGGCACCCTTTGGGTACCGAACCCTAAAAATATGACTGATATCATTAATTCAGAACAGAATTCGCCCACAGCCAAAACCGAGGCGACAGACCAATACACATTTTATCGAAATGGAAATAATTCCGTTTCGTATTTATTTTTTCAATGCAAATGGCGAAAATTTCCATACATATGAGCATAAAGATAAATAAGCAATACAATCGGGAACGATTCGTTTTGATGTTTCTATTTGAAAATGTTTTGCTTTCTTCGATATGAAAGGAGAAACGTCTAACATTGAAAGTTTCCAATCAAATAATACTTGGCGCCAAAGACGAGTTGTCCTCTATAATTTATTCCTCGGTTTGTTTGTTAAACTGAGGAATAAATTATAGAGGACGACTATGGGAAAAGAGCTTCCATTCAAGGTCTACGATCAAAATATTTCCATTCAATAAGTTTTACTACACATTCGGTTACTTCGATACACAGTATAAGTATCGTGACAAAATAATCATCTGTTCCATACAAAATGTAATCTGTAATCATCTGTTCCATACAAAAATGCAATTCCTACACTGTGAAATGTTTGTTTGATTTTTTTTAATAAAAGGCGAGTAATGTTAATATCCATGTTCTGATTACACGGTAAATGTTTATATGACGAAGCCCCTTTTATCGTTTAGGTAGGTACAAACTATTTGATAATGGATTTTTCTTTTTACAAACAAGACATAACATTTTAATAGAAATCTTGACCTTGGGTCTCCAACATTGACGTCAAAACCAAATATCGCCAAAGTAGTCGATATAAAATCCATTAAATTTATAGTAACGATAGTAACTTTGATGTTTCTGTTATTATGATAGCTCCTAATATATACACTGTGACTTTTTGGTCGTCTTACAAAAGTGGTCCACACAATGTACCCGACATAAAATAGCTCTAGGTGCGTTTTTTTTTACCTACCATAATAGATACAAAGAAAAATAAATAATACATTAGAATAAAATTATGAAACATCCTGTTAATGATGTTTACCTGTCAAACGGGAGAACATACCTACCCAGCGCTTGAGTCAGTAGGACCATCGCTCGCAACAGGGTGTTTCAACTAAGTCATAATACTGAATAATATTTTTATTATTAAATTAGGTATGAAAATTTCATAAATGCCTATTTTTTTTTATGAATGTTTAGTAGTCATTGAATACATGAAGTGGGCTGCCGTTGTAAGACGACTAAAAAGTCACGGTGTATGACAACGTGTAAATCGACTCAGCGTAGTGTTGTGAAGGTAATAATTATATAGGTCTCCCAGCATACAAATAATTCACAGAAAAGACTAAATTAATACGGAAGGAGGCTGCCCGCCCCAGCGACGCCCTAAGTCGAGGCTCGTACCCCACAGGGGGTGCCATTAGCGTACAGTCGTGTAGTTTATAAGTTTTTTGCCGCGGGCTGGAAGTCTTACACTCACCCACAGGATAGTCCGGTTATGCAGAAACCAGCCTCATGGTTGACCTGAGAGATACCATTAAGAAAAAAAAAAGAAAACTATAGTCTTTTCCACTTGTCTTCTTAAATTCTACAGTACAACAAGTGAGACTCTCTTACTTAATAGCTAGAAAGGCTCACTCCACTCATCCTTGACAGTAGCAAGAACGAGATCGTAGCCATTGCACGGGCGTCCACGGTGTAAGATCCTCTGCCAAGTCATTCGGAGAAAACAGGCGTTATGTTTTTGGATCGATTCACAGCTACTTTCATCTCCTATCCAAGTCGGCTCATCTGCCTAGCCTTTTCCCAACCTTAGTGGGGTCGGCTTCCAGTCAAACCAGATGCACCTGAATACCAGTATTTTATATGGAGCAACTGCCTATCTGACCTCCACAACCCAGTTAGTACGGGTGAATACGATACTCCTTGGTAAGACTGTTTGTTAGACTTTCGAAGTTTTTGGCCACCTGTAACGACTGTCAAAAATGTACAAATGACAGACGAGATCAACGGTTTAACGTGCTTTCCGATGCACGGAGGAGACTCGGTATGTAACGGATGGTCACCCATCCACAGACCGACCTTGGCAAGCGCAGCTGAAACCTTGAAGATCGCCCCGTCTGGATATTATTATTTAGCCACGAGCTCCTCCATGTTCCTTTCCAAATTCTCTGATTATCCCAAATGCCTAAAGACCTATTGTCAAAATAGGCTTTTAAGAAACTTTTCTGGAAAAAGTCACAAAGCGCCGTTTTCCAAGTCTCTTATGTTTGACTTGTCTTCTAACGAGTTGGACAATAATTGCCCCTTTCATCCACAGCGTCTGCTTCAGAATCCTTATTGTAATTTTATGCTAAGCTGGCTGCCAAATATTCGCCTTTTTTCTCTGAATTTCAACCCTTTACCAAGTTGGAATCTTTATAAAACAGTATTTCGTCCAAGAGATACAGACATCGTTTTTGTTAAGAAAACAAAACAAAATTTAGAATGGATTATTATTGTAATCATCGAAATCATAATATACAGAGTGGAAGGGACACCAACGCAGAAACGGTTACCACGTATTCAGTACATCATTCTGAGACCCTCACATAGAAATTTCATGGGTTACTAAAAAAATACAGCTGTTTCCTACAATATTGCAATACCTACACGATCAAAATGTATGGAACAACTGTTTTTTTTTATTTCATTTCTGTATGTAATTTTAGTAGGTTATTTCCAGGCTTTTATTTAATAGATATATTAAGTAATCGATATTATTAATCGGTTTTTATTAGAAGGAAAAAGCTACCAAAATAAAAGGGCCATATTTTTTCGATGTTTCATGTTTGACAGATAAGAAACTATGTTGGTCCATCATTGTTTTTTTCCTTTTTATTTTGCGGTACAGTGAGATTTATTCTTGTTATGATAAGGTATATGTTAGAGGTAAAATATTTGTGAACGCAGTGGCGTGCCTAGAGGCCAACAATACGGCAAGCCCATAAGGCAAGCACAGACTGTTCAGAAATCCTAACATCATGAAGAGTAGTAGGTTATAAAGGAAAGCCAAGCTTGTAGGCTTGTATCAAAGTACCGCAACTATGTGAAAGGATTTTAAGTGCCACGCAGTAGTCAAGGACAATAAAAATATAAATTTGATAATATTTTGATCTGCATAATGACATTTGCAAACTATTTGTTCCAGACAATTACTGTCATGGCGGGAAACACCGCTTAGTGGCTGTTCCAACTTGCCGTACTGGTCCACACTCCAAGTCACCTATTACTCGGACAGTAGCCGCTGTTAACGCTCTCCTGCACTCAAACACAGATCTTGATATGTTTGCGAATGAATGAAGGTGATACTGTCAGAATGTTTGAATTTTTGTGCGCAGAATGCATGACTGTGTTAAATAAATTATTTGTTTAAATAGTGTAATTGACTTCGGCCGTTCTATTTAAATAAATAAAATAATAAATTCGACGAGTATCATAAATAAGTATTTAAATGTAGGGAACAAAACCTATTCATGAATAAACAAATGAAATACGGTCTACACACACACACGCAACACAATTTTGCCCACAAATGACTGTTACCACATTTAGCACTTTATTTAATTATCTTCCTTCCTCATTAGATCCTAACAAATTACAGTTAACGAGGAAAATTAGTTTAAATTTCACATGTTTAGTCGTTTTAATGCATTTAATCAAACTTGCACAAAGGGCACCGTGGATTTTAGTCAGTACAAGTCTGGTAGTCCCTCCCGCTCTGCCCTGGGTGGGAGGGCTCATTTGATGATTTTACCAAGATAAAAAAAAAAGGCTATAGGCGAGCCATGTTAGTCATGTCGAAAAACTGAGTCCGTAGTTAATTAAAAATTCCGAGGTAGGACTAAAGTCCAGCCCACAAAAAGAATATTGCTAAAGAATCAGAAGTCGGGTAGTTTCAGCCAATCAGATTAGTATCATCTCTATAACACAAATTACAAAATGGTATTGTACCATTAACTAGGTATAATAGGGATGTTTCCTGTGTAAAAAAAATATGATTATATTTAGTCCGTCAGTTAAATTATCGAAAAATATTGGAAACGTATTTTTTGTTTTATGAAATCAATAAAAATTGACGAAGATAACACGCATTAAAGATCCTGAGTGGGGGCCTGTGACGTCACTTTTTGGTAAAAAGTCAGTACACTTTACTTACAAGTATGACGTCACACGAGTTTTCGACGCACAGTATCGTCTTCATTTTTAGTTTTCGTGAAAAAAGAAAAACATGTGTCCAATATTTTTTGGAAATCTATCTGACGGACTAATTAGATTTTTTCAGGAAACATCCCTATTATGCAGTTTATGCACTCTCCTGTAAAATTGCTATTTTTAACTTATGTAGTTTTAGAACTTCAACTACGAAATTAAAGTTGTGGAAAAGTTTGAATTTAGGCTAGGCTACTAGGCTTCCAGATATGGTCTTGAACTAAAAAAAAAACGCAATGACGGGGAGAACAAGTGCCTTTTGGCTTCGTAAGTATCTTTTTACACCCATTATTTTATTTTTCCGCTACTTTTAGACTACGCCTGCTCTGAACATAAAATAGAACTACAAATGGCGTGCGTCAATCAGGTACTTGAAACAGTTGATGTCTGATAGAATATTGACCACTTGGTATTTATTGTCGTAAGGATAAGGCGCAGACCACACCGCCAGCTAGTGAGTGAGCGAGCGAGCTGGCGGGCGAAGCGAGGCGATGGAAACTATACACTGTGATTTTTTAGTCGTCTTACAACGGCAGCCCACTTCATGTATCCAATGACTACTAAGCATTAATTTTAAAAAATAATTAATTAAGAGATTTGAATAATAGAAATAATCGCACCTAGAGGTATTTTATGTCGGATGCATTGAGTGGACCACTTTTGTAAGACGACTAAAAGTCATGGTGTATAAACTACGCGAAGATATGGCGATCTAAACTACGTGGGTTCACGCCGAAAACTACGTACGTACGGACGGGCGAGCGAGGGGGCGGGCGAACGAATAGCATCGCTGGCATAGTCTGATATTTCGTTCGATTTAAAGTTATATTCTGAGTGATTCTTGAATGTGTTCAATTTATTGTGTACGTCGAAAGTAATTTTCCTTCTTCCTTTCGAACCGTATACTGATCCGGGGATGGGTTACAATTAATTTTGTGGTACAGAGATAAGCCATGTTTCCGCTACAACTGTGATTGGTTGGAGGAAATAACTACCGCCGTCAACCAATCATAGCCAATCTACAAGTTCTACAACTGACTTCAAACTCGACGGTAGAACCTATGGGATTAAGTTCCAGGAATTGGGCGACATGGATAATTGGACATCACGTATGATGTTCTACTAAGAATAATAATATGTCATAACAATTTTACGAGGAAACTTGTAAGTATCCCTATTATATGGGCCTTAAATATAGCTGACGAAATATGGGTATACTGTAAGAATCTTTGCCTAATCCTTCGGGAGTGACAGCTGTGCTATTATATATTTTTTTTTAGTTATCCCGTATTGTCCCACTCCAGAGCAAAGGCCTCCCCCCATTCCTTCCACTTCTCACGATGGTGTGCTCCGCGCCAATTCGCGATGAAGCCACCCAAGACGTCCCGCCATCTTCTCTTCGGTCTACCGCGACCCCGTCTGGCTGTTCCAGGCCTCCAGTCTTGCGATATTCGAGCCCACAGCTGTGCCGGCCATCATCCGGCAGATATGGCCTGCCCAGTCCCATTATATTATTTATTTATTATTTAAAATTATGTAAATAACACCTTAACAGCTGTAACGCCAAGGCGATGTTACTACCACCAAGATACAGATAAGTCTAACTTACATTTGGTAACAAAAATACTATTAAAAGCACAATTAGAATAAATATTAAAAAAAAAACAATAATAATGCCTGCCAAAACCAGTAATAATACAGATGGAACCTAATCCCGTTCCGACATTTAATTTGAAGTACTTCCTTGATTGTATGAATGTTAAACGACAATATTAAGAGAAACCCCGTAATCTTCAGTCGATTTACCGAAAAAATTACGTCCAAATTGCGAAATTTACTCTGAATCCGCTATTCGTTAGGAGTGAAAAAATGTTCACGGCTCCTGTACCTCAATTCTTTTTGTTTATTACTCCTGCCGTAACATCTACACAGACCTTTCTGAAAATGTTTTTGAGAATTAATGTCCGCCATTTTTACGTAACTTGCTTACATGATGCATAATTTAGTACCTGGGCGACCGAGCTCTGCTCGGGTGAAAATAGACAAGACGAATTTCCCCAGATATGAGACCTCATCATCATCATTAGCCTACAACCGTCAACTGCTGGACATAGGCGCCACTTAACTCTTTTCTCGGCAACTCTCATCCAGTTGCTGCCAGTCACCCTAGGAAGATCAACGCTCCACCGAGCCTGAGAGCTAATGCTAGGTCGATTTCACGCCCCCGTAAACACCTATATTGCAGCTTCCATTGAAATCGTTGAAGCCGTTTTCGAGGACGTGATTACAAACATTGCTCATTTAATAGTATAGAATTATTGATGATTTATATTAGGTACTTGCGTCAGCGAAGATACGGGGCCCGTCCGTAGCTCAAAACTTGAAAGTGGATTCACACTACTAGTATTCTTTGCAAAGCAACTGTGTCAGTTTTTCTTCTGCATAGCGTTCGTGTAAGCCCCTTGAGGGATCAGTTATTTGAATAGATCTTTTGTGTCGTTTGTAACAGAGTCGCAACTATCATGCTCCCTAATGTAAACTGCCAAGGTAATATTGAAAATAGTATCGTTTCTACGATTTTCTAGAAACGTTGCAGTCGTTTTATGCTTGTTTCAGAAACAAGCACTTCGCCTGCGACTTGGTCTGTAAAAATTGTGATAGATCGGCTCGTAAAAATTGTGATAGATCTACTAATATCCGTGATATAAATATAATTTATAGCCTATAGCACCCACGAATAATGTAGCTTTTTAGCCGGTGAAAAATTTTTTGGAAATGGATCATTAGTTCCGGAGATTACCTCCTAAATACAAACTTACAAACAATTACCTCTTTATGATATTAATATAGCTGATATATGGTAACTGAACCACTTTATCCATGGGACCAAAAGAAAATCGCCAGAATATGTATCAGCTGTCTGTACAAATCTTGAATAATAACTCGAGTGTATCGGACAGCTGATGTTAGAAGTATGGAAAAAGTGGTTTGGTTTTGGCCACATATTTCTGACAGACACTATAAAGGGTGGAAGGGACACCGACGCAAGAACGGTTACCACGCACCTCGCACCGACGCAAGAACGGTTACCACGCACCCCGCACCGACGCAAGAACGGTTACCACGCACCCCGCACCGACGCAAGAACGGTTACCACGCACCCCGCACCGACGCAAGAACGGTTACCACGCACCCCGCATCGACGCAAGAACGGTTACCACGCACCCCGTATTGGTATGGTTATAATTATGGTGGTGATGATTTATTACAGTCAAATGCATTACTATCTGTGGTTTAGGTAGAAGCAAAAGACCAAAAAAAAATACTTAATACATCGTTCTTAATACAACAAAGAGAAAAAAATAATGCGCCTATCGCTAACTTAAAAACGTGTAAGTAACTAGTGTACAAAATATTGTATTACATATAGACCTAACGAGAAAAGTAATATAAATAAATGTAAGCTGGCCTAATGGCATCCCAAGTTGTACAAGAAAGGCCGAAAAGCATTAGCGAGATGTGAAAGCCGATATTATTATGAAAGTCAACAACTTGACCAACAAACATGCTAAATATAGAAAAAAAGGACGAAAAGTACACGAAACATGGAGAGGAAACGGAAATCGGATCCGGACAATGTATTGATAAGATCGTATGAAAAATGTTGGCCTATTTTTTTCGATGTTATCCGTCTATCAAGGGGTATCGAGTGTTAGTAGAAAACTGGATGGTGGAGGTCAGATAGACAGTCGGTTCATATATCACAGTATAATTTTACAGACTTCACTTAGGCGCCATCTCCACGAGCGAGAGAATCGCGGCCATATTATCGTCGTGCCACGTATTTCTATGCACTCTCTTAAGGGCCGTCTATCGCGGCGATATTCTCGTATAGGGGCCGTCTCCACCAGCGAGAGAATCGCGGCGATATTATCGTCATGCCACGTATTTGCCGAGATTCTCTCGCTCGTGGAGACGACCCCTTAAAAATACGTGGCACGACGATAATATCGCCGCGATTCTCTCGCTCATGGAGACGGCGCCTAAGTGAAGTCGGTAAAATTCTACTGTGTTACTTGAACCGACTGTCTATCTGACCTCCACCACCCATTTTTCTACTAACACTCAATACCCCTTGATAGACGAATAACATCGAAAAAAATAGGCCAACATTTTTCATGGACACGGCGCCTAAGGGGCCGTCTCCACGAGCGAGAGAATCGCGGCGATATTATCGTCGTGTCACGTATAATTCTATACACTCTTTTAAGGGCCGTCTCCATGAGCGAGAGAATCGCGGCGATATTCTCGTATAGAAATACGAGGCACGACGATAATATCGCCGCGATTCTCTCGCTCGTGGAGACGGCCCCTTATGGACATATTTTAATTTTATTTCACTGGAAACTGATGAGAATGAAATGAGGAGCTCGTGGCTAAATAATAACAGCCGCTCGGGTCAATCTTTAGGTTAAGCTGTGCTTGCCTAGGTTGGTCTGTGGATGGGTAACCACCCATCACATACCGAGTTTCCTCCGTGCCTCGCAAAGCACGTTAAGCCGTTGGTCCCTGGTGTCATTTCTAGATCTTTGACAGTCGTTAGGTAGTCAATGGCCCAAAAAGTCTGACAATCAGTCTTAACAAGGAATATCGTATTACCCAGTGCTAACTGGGTTGTGGAGGTCAGATATAAAGATAGGTCTCTAAAGAAGTCAAGAGTAGAAGCTAGTCATAGCATTTTGCCTTCAAAACGCTGAATGCCGAAACAACCTCAAGGTAAGTAGTTCGATAGATTACCTGGAATGACCTGCACATATCAAAGGATATATCTTGGAAAACACCGTAAATTCACATCGCATATGAAATATCACGCAAAGAGCGATTTATCGGCGATTTAAGTTACAAATGTTGACGATATTTATGCTTGTTATTCCTATTACTAGACGGCAGATATGGCTACAAAAGCAAACGGTTGAATTGTCAACTCTCAGCTCAGTACCGAGAATTGAAATTCCAACAGTACAATACTACAGGGTGTAAACGAACCCTTCACGAAGCCGTCAACCAAGCATTATGTACGTCAAACTAAGTAACTTTCTGCAAAAATTATTGCTGGGAAACGACTTTGTTTGGGGTGAAATATCATGTTTTACGGTAGGACTCAATGTAACGCACTCAAAACATTGTGCTTGATGTTGTTGATGGATGGATTAAATAGTACGGGGGTCGTGGAGGTGTTTAAAATAAAAATCTTACATTAAAAACACGTATTAAAAAAAAACGCGTAAAAATCGGTTGTCTGTAAAGTCGGTTTACTGACGATAGTTGAACGTGACAACGTCATAAGAAAATACTGATGGAATGGTTGCATTTTTCAAAAAATGAATGTGCGTTGAGCAATTGTTTTATGGAACGCCTCAGAGCGAGGTAACGCCTCATACGTCATGTTTTTTCGTGCGTGCAGACGGCTCCATCGAATTATAAGACGTTGTCACGTCAAAAGTTGGAACTTTGACCCCCAATATCTCCGTAACTAGAAGGTTCCCAGGTCTAGAACAAAAAAATGATCACAATGGTGGGTAGAACAAGTGCCTTTTGGCTTCGTTAAGCGTCTTTTTACACCCTTTAGGCCCGTCTATTTAGGCCTATAGTCATTCATGGCTTTAACTAGACAAAACAAGTGAATGTGAACTTGTACCAAAAACTCGTAATTGTAAACTATATTTATCGCTACCCACACTAACTGTCGCTAATTATCATGACGAATGCGTATCATAATACACAGCTCCTGTATTATGATTATGAAACGCGTGAAATTTATTATCGTTTACAATTTCGCCTCTGCACTACCTCGTTGGTCCAGTGGTCGTATACGCAACTACTGAACATGAGGTCCAGGGTTCGATTCCCAGGTCGTGCAAAGTGTTATTGGGTTTTTCCATAAGGAATTTCTCAGTAGCAGCCACGGAGTCTGGATTTGCGCCCAGTTGATGGCAATAGGCTCGCCATCGATTACATAGGATTTAATTATAACTGGCGAAATGTGGGTGTACTATTAGGTAGAACTCTGCCTAACCCTGCGGGGATTGCAGGCGTGATGTTATGTTATGTCCACATTCATTTGTTTTGTCAGAAAATAGACCCGAGGCTAATAAATCCGGAATACTTATAGAAGAAAAAAACTTCTGACATTCAATGAACATGACAAAAAGCTATTGTAAACTCATCTATTGTTCCAGTTTCAGCAAACTTAAATTAGGTTACCTACATAAAAGATTCGCCTCAACTGTTAATAATAAACCGGCCAAGTGCGAGTCGGACTCGTGCATGAAGGGGTCCGTATCACGTAGGCCGTAAAGGCTTTTTTAAATTTATTTTTATTATTTGTTGTTATAGCTTTCTTATAGGTTTTCCTGTAATCTGGCAAAGAATAATTTTTTGTATTTTCTTCAAAATTTTCGGCCCTGTAGTTTCAGTGTTAAGGGAGGGAATGGTAATTTTTCCCCTATTTTCTTAAGTAACTTCGTAACTATTTATCTCACAATTATAAAAAAGACATCTGAAATGCTCACAATGAACCCTTTCCTTTGATTTGTAACACGATATAGTCTGCAAAACTGTTTTTTTTCATTTTCTAATTTACGCCGCAAAAGTGGCCCCCATGTTTAAAATTCATTAATTTACGTTACACGTACGTCTTTGGGTCACCGACTTCCATATGTGTACTAAATTTCAACTCATTTGGTACAGTAGTTTCGGAGTAAATTGGCTGTGACAAACGGATAGACACAGACACGCGAGTGATCCTGTAAGGGTTCCGTTTTTTTCTTTTGAGTTACGGAACCCTAAAAATGTAATAAATGACCTAATATTTGTAACAAACTCAAACACGTCTAACATAATTTGTTTGAGTTATTAAAATAATTATCTAACTTAATCGAAATAATAAACATGGGATAAAATTGATGTTACTTGTTTCTTTCCAAACATTAATGGGATGGAAATATTAAAACGCGCGAAGAATATTGATGGCTGCCGGAAATATGCCGTCTGAGGAAATATGAATATCATTTAAATGATTACGAAAGTAAAAATTAGCGTCATTTTCTTAGAAATTTACTTTAATGTATAGATAGTATTTTCATGCTGTGTTGGATGATTAACTAATGATACTGATACTGTTAGCCTGTGTCATCCCACTGCTGTGCAAAGGCCTCTCTCCATGACTTCCAAGTTCTTCGATCCAGGGCCAATGTGGACCACTGGTCGTTAGTTTTGTCTAGCTCGTCCCGCCATCTCCTGCGAGGTCTACCGCGTCGCCTTCTGGCTGTGTCAGGGCTCCACATCGTGGTTATTTTGGCCCACAGCTCGTCGGGCATGCGGCAGACATGGCCAGCCCAGTCCCACTTTAGCTTGGCGGCTTTTTGAGCAAGGTCAGTAACTTGTGTTTTGGACTTTTGAACGTTTGTCAAAGACTAACTTAATTTTGCCTAATTTAAATAAAACAGACGTTCTTACGGTCTAAAGTTCAGAAAAGATTGCCCATGAATAAATTAGAAACAGTCGATGAAGAAACCACTTTCATAATTTGTTCAATATTGTAGACTTTTACAGCCAGGAGAAAAATCAACTAAAAACTAAAAGTTGTGTACTCTTTTAGTTTTTAGTAGCCAGGAGAAAAATCAACTAAAAACTAAAAGTTGTGTACTCTTTTAGTTTTTAGTTGATTTTTCTCCTGGCTGTAGGAGTTACAAAAAATTACTATAGAGCAATTTTATTGCAATAACTGAATCTGTGTACGAAGCCCAAATCTGGCATGCAGCCATGAAGCAACGCAACGAACTTTCAAAAACCAATCCATTCAGCCATTTTATATTTGATGCTATAAATCAATCGGAAGATCCGCAAGACAGAAACGAAATTGACTTCCATCAATACGATAACATAATGGTGGTAAATAAATAATATTTGAACTCTGTGAGAGACTTCCAATGCAAGTTCTTAGTCAACAGTGAGAAACAAGATACGGATTTTATTGACTAGGATCTACGGGGTGGAAGGGACACCGACGCTAAAACGGTTACCACGTATTCAGTACATATCGCTCTGAGGTTATTGAAAAAAAAACAGCTGTTTCCTACAAAAGTGTAATACCTACCTACAAGGTTAAAATGTACGGAACAGCTGATTTTTTTTAATAGATACTGTAGATTTTGGTGACAATGAAGCTGTAATAAAAATAAATGAAATAAAAAAGACCTTAATACTAATACTTATTTCCCTAATACTTTACAATCCTATATTTTTTTTAACAGGTTTATTAAGGGGTCTTCCATCTCTGGATGAAGGTCTCCTCCATCTGTTTCCATCTGTACCTATCTTGGGCCGTTCTGGTCCACTCTATATCTATGTCACTGCGACGATATCGTCGATGAAGCTGTAGTAAGGGATAAAAATAGCTAGACATGCAGTACTTTCAAGGTTGTACCTATTAATTTAACTGTGCAAACTGTTTAACAGAATAGACCTTGAATATGCAATAAAAATGAAAAGGCGCCTGTATTTCGCACATCCCCGCTTGATTGCTCTGCGAAAATTATGTTGAATGACACAACAGTTGGTACTGAGGCCGGAAATTCTATTAAACGCGATAATTGGCATACAAAAGCTGGTCCCTATTGCGTTTTAACTCTTATTCATGAAGAATTAGTTCATCCAAATCTTATGAGAATAGCAGTAGATGTACAGGAAAGTAAACATGGTGCCAATAAAACAAGAAGAGGAAGTATTCTCCTTGAGTTTTGATACAAAATGATCAACAGATATCCCTGTAATTTTATTTTCAAATGTTATGCGAAAGATAGATAGTAATTTCTGCAGACGTATAAGAAAAGAAGAAAGATACGAGTAATTATTGAATTTCTAAGACTCGACTAGGAACTTAAAAATGTACCTACCATTTATTATATTTTTCACGAATAGATTGTTCAATAGAACTACCGATAAAGCAAGCAAGAAGATAATAAGAAAATTCTAGAATAACAAGCAAAACAATAGATAATTATTATTCAACGCTAACAAACTCTATAACTTCACTTTAAAGTTTCTTGTTTGTAATGGAAAATAAATACAGGGCAGTCTGCTCCAATACCGGAATCAATTTTTATTTTAACGACAATATTAAATGCGATAGAATCAGAACAAATTGAGTAATAAATTCAAGAGCTGTTTAAAACGAACTTGCCGTAAATAGAGCTTAGTTTAAAGATCACGAAACGATAAATCTTGGACATAAAATGCTTGTTTGAGGTGCCACTTTATTTGCTTTGGCTGTTAAAGATTACACTCCAACGATGGTTTTATTAATTGACCGGTAATATCGTCTTAGAGTAGTTGGATATTGTTTTGTTAAACTGAACGTCTAAACCAACGTAACTTATTTGTTCTGCCAAATTACTTTCACTCAGTGTGTTCACCTTGTCTTTAGGCTTGTAATCCAAGACTACTATATCTTTTTCAGCATCGACTTACTTGTTTTTATCCTCTATTTCTTGAATAAGGAAGAGATTATTCTCCGGAGCATTCGTTTTAATACCAACAATTACTGTAGGTTTTACTATGGGTTCCATTTTATTACGCTCTTTGACAAACATAACTAGCAGAGTACGTGCGTGACCTACTTGACAAATAGTTCGTGCGTTTATTGATAGGTGGCGCTGTACGCTGACGTCACTTTTCTGAATCGCGGTGTTAAGATTCTCCGCGAGCGAATGACTACCCCGGTTTTAGTTTGGCACGTTATCGCTTCTCGGCCTTTTGGCTAAGATCAAAGTGTAGTATCTGTTCTTTTCAGCTTAATATCTGAAAGTTCCCTCACTGAGGGACCAGTATATTAATCTGATTTTTGTAAGCTGACGGGATGTTCGGGGCTCGCTCCACTCCCGTCGCGGGTCGGCCCGGCATTGCAGTGCCGCCGGGATCGGCCCACATAATACCTTGAGACAAGTCTCTCTAGATAGAGATGGGATGCTTGTTGCATGTATGAGTTGACTCTCCTCACACACTGTTGCATGAATGAGAGTCAACTCATACATGCAACAGTGCCTATTATTCTGTTGTTGCTAGCACGTGCGTGACGATTATCTAAAACTTCCGCTTAACGATAATGTGAATTCGATAAAACACAATCATACTTTGGTCACCTTATCAAATGCAATATAAGTTTTTTAGATTTCGAGAAACTCTTAAATAATAGCGAATAATTACGTAGTTGTTAGAAAATGTATAATTTACATGATTACTACTTGACCGGCTTTAGAGGAGCTCGTGGCTAAATAATATCAGCCGCTATGGACAGACGGACAGACAGACATGACGAACCTATAATGGGTTCCGTTTTTTGCCATTCGGCTCAGAACTAAAAAGGGTAAAAATAATGTTGGTTGAGGTAGATTTTTTTGCATTTTTTTAGCGTTTTTTGTGGTTTTGCGTCCGCCTCTTCAATATTACTCAAATTAATGTAGTATGTATTATGAGATTTTCGAAATAAAACGGGGCAAGCAAACTTTACTTCTTATATTTTATTTTTCAATATTTTTACCACGTAACCAACGTAACGTCTTTTCAATCGTCATTTGTCTTTTTTCACTCTGTGTTGTCACCCCATCATCTTAGATTCCCGTATTCAATTAGTGTTGCCACATAACTATCCTTATATTCCCACATTAATTATGCGGAAAAAGATTGTATTCAAGACAATATGCGTAATTTGTTATTTATAATCAAAAATACGTACCAATAACGAGAATGCCTAAAGATATCGAAGATTTATTTTATTGTCAATCAATGTTCAGTGAAAATGTTTACATAACACATCGAGTTTTACGAGTAACGTCAAATCGATTCCGGTAATAATTCATTCGATGAAATTGCTCTCACCAGCCGAGTGTGGTGTATATCACGCACAATGACGTACATATTTGAAGAGACTTGGAACCGAAATAAGGATTCAGTCAGCCGCGAGTCGGTGAAAAAGTGTAATTTAATGAGGTTTATTCTAAACATTTGCACGTCATAGTAGGTGGCAAATAAAGGATGTAAATAGACCCTTAACATAGCCGAAAGGCACTTGTTCTCCCCATTTTTGCGATATTTTTTTTCTTCAAGATCATACTTGAGAACCTTCTAGTTAAGAAGATATTGGTGGTCAAAGTTCCAACTTTTTCACAAGTTTTTTTTTAAATACATGTTTTTAATGCAAGATTTTTACTTTAAACACCTCCACGACCTCCGTAATATTCAATCCATCCATCAGCACAATGCTTTCAGTGCGTTCCATCGATCCCTACCGTAAAACGTGATTTTTCAAAAAAAAAAGTCGTTTCGCAGCAATAATTTTTGCGTAAAGTTACTTAGTTTGATGTACAGAATGCTTGGTTGACGACTTCGTGAAGGTTCTGTTTACACCCTGTATGTCTGAAGTCTGAACCAAATTTTATCTTTCATGCACTTTTTATTATTTTATGTAAACACATGTTTGAGCAAAAAAATTTAACTTAGTTTATCATATGGAATATTTTTTTGAATAACTACCATTTCACATTCCTGAAACACAGGTTTAAATAAACCTAGATCGGGCAGTTCGCTAACTAACATCTGAATTGAACTACCATTACTTGCAACTGTTGAATCTATTTTAGTTATAGTTTACTTATAAGTAATAATTATACCATTTTATGAGAAATAATACTACTGCGCCTAAATGTACACTTTATTATTCTTATTCTATTCTACATTCTCTAGACAAAATGCCTAAAGTCTAGAATATCTTTCATCTACAACTCACCTCTACGTATTATTTCGAAACGCAAATATGATTTTAAGCGAAATTGCTGCAGAAGCAAAGCCGGCTCAACTGTTACGACAAACCTCAGCGATAATACAATGAAAACGTCCGCAGATGGCGACACTGTCGCCTGTTATCGTTGTACTAGAATTATATAGAAACTCGTCGCTTCGGTCGGTCAGTGCGATTCGCATAGAACATCATTATTACAATCTAGTTTTACTACGCCAAGAATAAAGGTACGGGTTCGTAGACGAACGCACACAGCAGCAGCAGACGATGTGTCGCTCCGACACTACTGGTTCCTATGCTACTGGTTGGGTTCGGAATCATAACTGCAACGACATGACCCTACGACGTGTCGCTCTGACATGTCGCAATCTAACGTCGTCTGCTGCTGTTGTGTGCAATCGGCTACGTACTTTCCGAATCGCGTCCCTAAACAACGTCTTACTTTACTGTTTAATGTTTAAGGTCAATAATTCAAGTAATTGCTCTAAATCTTTTATCTGTAGTGGCACTACAAAAAGTACTTCAGCAACATAGTACAAAAATTACTACAGCGCCATCTATGACACAAATGAAGAGCTAACGTTAAAATTCTAAATCGCGACGATAAAGTTATACGCGACTTAATAATATGTATATGGAAACACCCGACAGCAACCGTCGGGCAGTAGCCCACCAGACAACGCCCGTCTGGTCAGAGGAACCTTTCTTTTCTATGGGGGATAAAGAACTATAAACCTTGTTCTTCATACCGCAATATACAGGGTGTTTTTTTAAACGTGGGCAATACTTTAGGGGCATGTAGTACTCATGAAAATAAGCAACTTTTACTAAGGGACCTACCATGAAATCGTGAAAAAAATATATCACTGCTCCATACATTATTGGTCGTGTAACTCGAAAAAATGTAGGCAATAGCAGATTTTTAAATCATATTTCATAGTTAGCCCCATAGTAAGAGTAGCTCATATTTATGAGTACTTCACTCCCTTAAAGCATTGCCCACGTTTAACCAAACACCCAGTATTTAACATTTGTCCTAAAAGTCTAAACTCCAGAAATAACACGGAATTCTTACACATTTTCTAACTTCAATTTTCTCCTAAAACCTATAACATCACTCACTAGTCACTGCCAACACTTCTTTGAACGACATAAATATTTAACCACCGGTTTTAACAGGTGGTCATTTTCAATTAGAACGATCGATATACCAGTTTAGAGTAAACGGTTGAGGTTGTATGAATTTTTAATCCACTCTTCAGTTTCAATATTGATGGATTCTCTTATATATCCTAACTAATATTATAAATGTGAAAGTAAGTTTGTTTGTTTCCTTTTCACGCCTAAACCACTGAAACGATCATCCTGGAATTTTGCATAAACGTTTTTAGGTTTACAGAGATGGACATAGGGTACCTTTCATCCCGAAAAAAAGTACTTTTTCCGAGGAAAACAATAATGACGTTCTTATGATAGATAATAGATGGCGCCACGTGTCTTTTGAATCATGATTGAATTATATTATTAAAGAAACTTTAGTAGTGTGTTAAGAGTTTAATTGACAAATTCTAAATTAACGAGAGCGAAGCCGCGGGCAAAAGCTAGTCTTCTATAGTTCTTTCAACAGTTTATCGAATCGGAAAGTCATCAATCAAGCTCTCTGTGAATTGATCCATGGAGGTTCGTATCTAACAATGTTCCTTTCTATCCATCCATTGTACCAGGGCGTCATAAGTCAGTGGGAAGTTATAGCCTAGCCTAAAAGCGGCGACCCGTCGCTCTGTGGTTACTAGCACTCAGGCATGACAGGCGTAGACTTTGAACTAAACGTGTGGCACTTGAGTTGAGGGTTTCATGCTTCTGACGTGTACAAAGGAGTTAGGTAAGAACAATTTTGTGAACAAGTCTTTGTCCTGCAGTTATTTGGAGTAAAGGAAAAGTTTACTTCAAATATTGCGTCGAAAATCTGTTGCATGCAGTGAAGGTGTCAGAAAAGTGATTCCACAAAGTAAATATTTAATGTACAAGCCGTAAACAGACCCTTCACGAAGCATTCTGTACAACAAACTAAGTAACTTTACGCAAAAATTATTGATGGGATCAGACTTTTCTTGGGGTGAAAAATTACGTAGTTTTACGGTAGGACTCAATGTAACGCACTCAAAACATTGTGCTGATGGATGGATTGAATAGTACGGGGGTCGTGGAGGTGTGTAAAGTAAAAATCTGACATTAAAAACATGTATTTAAAAAAAAACTTGTGAAAAAGTTGGAACTTTGACCCCCAATATCTCCGTAACTAGAAGGTTCCCAGGTATGGCCTAGAACAAAAAGAATGGTCGCAATGACGACGGGGAGAACAAGTGCCTTTAGGCTTCGTTAAGGTTACTTTTACACCCATTATTAATAAGCTACTGAAACTTCTGTAAATCCAGTAGAAATCCATTGTCGGAATAAAAGACACTTTGAAAATGATCTCCACATGTCAGGCCCCTCTGAATTGTTAAACATAGGAAACATCTCTCGTTCAAGGATAAAGCTTATAAAATATTTATCACTTCAAATAACAGGAAGTGTAAACATATCGTAGTTTACCTTTTTTCAGTAGTTTGTTTGCCGGAAAGCGCGATTTATCTTCCAAAAATTTTGTACAACTCTTTTTCGAAGTCCCTTTCAAAATAATGTTGACAGCTTACCCTGTAACAAAGAAAAAACGTTATTAAACACTGTTGCATAGTGAGGGATGATATGGGAAGTATGGTATAATAATATACTTCGCCTGGGATTCTCTTCCCATGACAGCTGGGTCACGTGATTGGCCCAAGAATACGTCATCAGTTGCGACGCTGTCGATGTGTTGCCACGTTGTGTGATTGAATTACCCGATCAAAATGCATTTTTTAACTTAACAAAGCAATTTTGAACTAATAATTCAATATTTAAATTAATTTAAAACTAAATAGATCAATCACACGAGTTACTAAATCGTTAAGCTAGTTAGTAATTTATTTTATTTTCATTCACCAAATGAGAGTCCCTAAATTTACTGGAAAGGACAATCAATGGTAACACTTATCGTGAAGTAGTCTTGGGCCATCGTGGGAAGAGAATACCAGGGGAAGTATATTATTATACCATAATGGGAAGGAAGGGATGACTAGACAAGTAGTAGAGAAGTATGGAAACCGAGAACATGCTGCGTTGACCCTAAATAAATTGAGTTCAAGGCAGGAGAAATATGATATGTTTACAAGATGTAAACGGACCATTCACGAAGCCGTCAACCAAGCATTCTGAACATCAAACTAAGTAGCTCTACGCGAAAATTATTGCTGGGAAACGAGTTTTGTTTGAAACTTGTTTTACGGTAGGACACAATGTTACGCACTCAAAACATTGTGCTGATGGATGCATTGAATAGTACTGGGGTCGTGGAGGTATTTAAAATAATTACATTAAAAACCGGTTTTTAGTAAAATACTTCTTTTACCTTCAATATCTCCATAACTAGAAAGATACCAGGTAAGGTCTAGAACAAAAAAAATATCGCAAAGACGGGAAGAACAAGTGCCTTTCGGTTGCAACGTAAAAATACATTCAATTGTAACTATTACAATGTAACAATCATCATAATCACTACATAGTATAAAACAAAGTTGCTTTCATTTGTCTGTCCCTATGTATGCTTAGATCTTTAAAACTACGCAACGGATTTTGATGCGGTTTTCAGTAATAGATAGGGTGATTCAAGAGGAAGGTTTATATATATTGCACCCGTGCAAAGCCGGGGCGGATCGCTAGTCAAATTATAAAGTTGTAAAACCATTCAAGGTTTCGGCTAAAATCTAAGGAATTTTGTCGCGTTCAAGTCGCGTTAGTGCGCGTTAAAGCGTCATAATTTTGCTTTACTGCCTTGACAGACCACTAACCCCGGGCTTCAGAAAGCCATTTCAATTCAATCAATAAAATTGATATTGCGGTCAACCGATAACCATAGCAAACACATTGTGATTTATTTGTCAGTTTTTCGGAAACTGGAATTAAGGAGGAGCTAGCGGCTAAATAATGTTAAGCCGTGCTTGTCGAGGTTGGTCCGTGGATAGGCGACCATCACTACATACTGAATTTCCTCCGTGCCTCGGAAAGCACGTTAAGCCGTTGGTCCCGGCTGTCATTTGTAGATCTTTGACAGTCGTTTCGAGGGAATGAGGGAACTCCTAAACGGTTAATAGCGCGAACACTTAACTTTGTGTTAGCGTTCAATTTTGATACATAAAGATGATTTCTATTATGCCCTCATCCTTCAACTAGGATGTTTCATAGCACGAATGTTTCATCGATACTAATTTAAAAAAAAAAAATCATATGCAAATACCAAGTGAAATCTTATAAGTGTTCTATAAGTGTAATACAGGCCGAAAACCTTTGGAAACCGTAGTCATTTTACTTAATAATCATGACTCGCCAAAAAAATATACCTATTCGTTTAAATGTTTTTGCGGTCTTCAGGCGTCTGCCATCAATGATGTATTAATTAACATAAACAAGAGCCGTCTGACCTCAACAACCCTTGTAAGGATTTCAATAAATCTTATGTCATTGTCAAAATATCGTATTCAAATTGTAGTACAGCTTCATGTGTTGTAATTGCTACACTCATTTGGATGGTGCATTACGAATTATGTCTGATTTAATATAATATGGATCCTTAGAAGGATTGTCTCATAAATTCTGTGTTTTAATGAGTGCTGGTTTCTGAGAAATGTTATACAATAAGTATACCTACACAGCTATTGAATAAACTGCATAGAGCTATTTTATACTGGGATGCCTCTTAAGGATCGGTTCAAAGTAACGAAGTTTATAAGGACTCCTGCGCTCCGGCTCCTAATATAAAGGATCGTAAAGCGAATACGCGTTTATTTATCGACGTCTAAAAAAGGAAGAGGTTATGTTTTCCACCAGCATTTTTTTTTTCATGTATGTACATTGATTTCTCTGTGATTTCTGGTGCGATTTTCGTGATTCTTTTTTCATTTGGTAGAGGAAGTTTGCACGGTGATCCCATATACATTTTATTAACTTAAGTGGGGTATTTTATGAGTTATCTTCTATAATACGTATTTTTTCTTCATTGTCTATGTTGACGACGTGATGGATCATAATAACTTCTCTTTACAGACAAAATTTATAAAGGGTGTAACAAGATGGTCGCGGGACTCATAGAATTACCGTGACCCTGGAACATAAAGGGCTATTGAAGGACACCGTGGATTTTAGTCAGTACAAGTCTGACAGTCCCTCCCGCTCTGCCCTGGGTGGGAGGACTCATTTGATGATTTTACCACGTTAAAAAAAAAAAAAAAAAAAAAATGGGTGTAACAAGACCCTTAACGAAGCTGAAAGGAACTTGTTCTCTCCGTCATTGCGATTATTTTTTTTGTTCTAGATCATACCTTGGAATCTTTTAGTTACGAAGATATTGGGTCTAAGTTCCAACATTTTGAAAAGTTTTTTTTATGTTATAACTTTACTTTAAACACCTCCACGACCCCCTTACTATTCAATCCATCCAACAGCTCAATAATTTGAGTGCGTTACATTGAGTCCTACCGTAAAACGTGATTTTTCACCCCAAAAAAAAGTCGTTTCCCAGCAATATTTTTAGCGTAGAGTTACTTAGTTTGATGTACATAATGCTTGGTTCACGGCTTCGTGAAGTGTATGTTTCCACCCGGTACAGGACAATAATTTGTGTAGGATATCTAAAATGGGTATTGTCTGTTAAAAATGTAAAATGCTGAAGTAGAGTGTAAATTGAAATCAGTGAGAACAACATACTAACTCCACTTGAACATGAACACCCAGCGCTGAAACGTGGCGCGTTTCGTACACGGTAGGTAAATAAATATTCCAGAAAACGTATAATGATTAAAGAAAACATCATCATCATCTGCCTAGCCTTTTCCCAACTATATTTGGGTCGGCTTCCAGTCTAACCGGATGCAGCTGAATACCAGTATTTTACATGGAGCGACTGCCTCTCTGACCTCCACAACCCAGTTAGTACTGGTTATTACGAAACCCCTTGGTAATACTGGTTTTCAGTCCTTTTGGGCCACTGACTACCTAACGACTGTCAAAGATCTACAAATGACAACCGGGACCAACGGCTTAACGTGCTTTCCGAGGCACGGAGGAAACTCGGTATGTAATGGGCGGTCACCCACCCACAGACCAACCTAGGCAAGCACGGCTTAACCTAAAGATCGACCCGAGCGGCTGTTATTATTTAGCCACGAGCTCCTCGATTAAGGAAAACATACTGTATTTAAAAAAAAACCTAGAACTCTTTATGATCCTATACTAATATTTATCTTTACCGTAATACTATTTGAGCAAAGAAGATTATAGTCTCGTTTAATTTTTTCATGTGATAGGAGTTCTTGATACATAATTCAATTCTTATTCGCTAAGGATATTACATGGGTAGAAAAACATATAATATTTTATCTTTTATTAAAATTTATATATAGAAGATCGTTTATTATTTTGACGATATTTAGATACCTGAAATTGACTCAATAAGAGGGATTATTGAAACAAGACTGAATTTTGAGAATTATGAAGGCCTGACGCGTCTCACGTACTTTATAAAATTGAACTTTTAACAGCCCGCCTTTTACGTATTCTGTAAATAGACTAAAAGTCATAAATAACTAATCAAGAAGTTACTAACTACATAGTTTTGGATAATCATCAAGGTAGAAAGTCATTAAATCATAAATCATATTTATTTCTGTAAATTGGTTTACAAAACTCTTTTACAAGTCACCATGTTTTCTTTTAAAACTAGATGGGGCCGGTGTTTCGTACCTGACTACTCTGAGAAGAAACATCCGAAACAAACTCAGAGGTCACCGTCTCTTTTAAAGTCCAGACATTGCTCAAGTCATATGAGGACCATGTAGATTAATGTCTGAGATGGTCTTATTAGAGGTAGTCTGTTTACCGAACGCCCCTGTACATTTGTTTCAGCTCAAACTGTATTTGAACAACTGAATACTATCTATACTAATATTATAATGAGGTAAAATTTGTTTGTATGTAGGGGGTAATCTCCGGAAGTAATGAACCAATTTTAAAAATTGTTTCACTGGTAGAAAGCTACATTATTCGTGAGAGCTATAGGCTATAAATTATATTTATATCATGCATATTAGCCGAGCTATCACAATTTTTGCGGACGAAGTCGCAAGCGAAGTGCTAGTCATAAATAAAGTGCTATCTGACCTCCACAACCAAACTAGGCAATACTAGTAATATATTCAAATTAACCTGAGCCAAATTAATTGGGAGAAAGCCAAGAGAATTATGATATTCTCCTCGCTATGTATAATTTCCTGCAACTTCTCCCATGTCGAAGTCCGAAATTGACCCATGGAAACCAAGAAACCATACGGACCGGGATACAAAGGATTCTACGTCCTAACTCAGCTCACGGTCTACCTGCGTCCCAAGCGAAATCCACGTATGTACTTCCCCAGTAGTCATGTGCATTTGGAGCTTTAAAATGCGAAAAGGTAACAGCGACAGGTACACAGAGCCACTAAGGCATCCAGACTGAGGCACACACATCCACATAAAGACGTAAAGTTTGTAAAAGGATGTGGGAAGTAAACTCCGAAACCACACATCTGGTTACAAAAATTTCTCCACCAATGGGAAGCTTTACATTATCCTTAAGTGTCATAGGCTATATTTTACGTCCGATTTCTAGTCTTAGCGTTTTTAATAGGGCATTTGAATTATCATTCCAATTATAATTAATCAATTAAATAATATATTATCATCACAATTTTAACTAATTTAATTTGTATTTTAATTTAATTTGTATTTTAATTTAATATGTATTTTAATTTAATTTGTATTTTTATTTGTATTTTTATCTCAATTCCAACCGTTAATAATTCATCATGACATTACTATGTAATTTTTGATTTGATTGACTGTATTCTGATATTAATAATAGCACGATTGTTTAATTGTATGTATTCCTAATTTTAAATTTTATTAAATTATGTATTGAGAGCATGTATACTCGATAATGTGTAAGCTGTGGTTACCTGTAATTGAGTGTGCGTTACAAGACCAGGTAGTTTGTAAAAGTTTTCATTTTATATTAAGATTAATTGTAATGTGACTCGTTGGTAATCCAAATTAAGTAAATAAATGTCTCCAGAACAACCCAGTTTGGACCCTTGTTACAAATTAGGTCTAGTTTCACCCATTTCAAGGAACGCACCCAATTACCAAACATCCTGTATAACTGAGTGCCTAGGATGTCTCTTCAACGCGGACGAATTGGCGAGCAGAAGCTAGTTTGTAATATTAGTGCAGAATGTAGATATTCGTGTGACAATCAAGACCCACGCTTTAACGTGCTCTCCGAGGCGTGATGAGGTCACGATGTATTAAAATGCTCATCCACCCATGAACAACCAAGATCGATCTTTTCGACTGTTCGCAAGCCAAGGGACCTTGAACCTTACCTCTATAGATAATAGCCTTTTATTGTAGGTAGATGATTTTTCCTTTTGTCGGCACGAGACATACAGAATGAAAGAAATTAGCTAGCGATGAAAAAATCGTCGATGAAACCTCCCTGTCCTGGAAACTAAACTTCGAAAACTTGTGGCATCCACCGTGGCCCATACCTTATGGCCCATGATTAAAATACGGTCTACTCTCACTCATAAAGAGGAGTTCGTTGCCGAGAGGGTAGATTTTACTCCAATTTTATATTATCTCGATGAAGCACCAAGACGATGCAGATGTGGAACTACATCGCTGATTTTCTTTTCTGTCCCCTGTGTCTTAAAATCTGCAGTCAAAGTGACATCTGCCACTGACGACGCCGTGAAAGTGTCGAAGAATTAGGCCACAAAGATTTAACAATACCGTCGATACAAAGAAGAAGAAGGCGATTCTGGTCGGAAAAATGTAAAAATGTAATGTAGATAATCGACACCAAGAACAAGAAGAAGAACGAGCAATGGAGAAGCGGCTAATAGTCCAAGATGCAATTAAAGAAAACTTTCAGCATCGCCTATTTAAAAGTACCAGGGTGGTATAATTAGCAGTAGGTAAATGGTACGGCAAGATTTATGTTCCTAACCAGCTCCGCTTACTCGTATCACAAACCCGTAAATAGAAGCAATCAGCAACCATATTTATTTTATGACCAGCGTCACGCGAACAAGCCAGTTAATATAAACAGATTGTAAACGTTTACATTTGAACGTAACGCCTTTATTGTGTACACTGTATTTATTATGTCATAAAATGTTTTAATAGTAAGGCACCAAATGCAATCTTAGAAATTTTAAAAGTGAAGAAAATATCTTACTAGTAGAGTCCGACCGAAGTTCGATTTCTGGCAGAAGCCGAAGGTTCAATAACGCTAAGAAATTCTGGCAGTGGGACAAAATAGTTTGAAAAAAAAACTTGGTACTTGGTGTCATGAGAATATCATACTAATGTTTTTAATAATTGTCGTTTCGTCTGTGTAGGAGACGAAAAATCTGTAATAACGTTCTTTTTTTTTTTTGTTTACGGATGGCAAATAATCAAATGACCCCCCCACTCTGGGCGGAGTGGAAGGGAGTGTCAGACTTGTACTGACTAAAACCCATCCATGTTCCTTCTTTGCCTTTTGGGTTCCAGGGCCACGGTATCTCTTTCGAACAGTCCCGCAGCCCGAACAGTCCCGCAGCACCGAACAGTCCCGCAGCCCAAACAGTCCCGCAGCCCGAACAGTCCCGCAGCCCTGTAATAACGTCTTATTTCATACAAAAAAGAAAACCATTAAGCAGGTAATCGTGTGTTTGGCGAACAAAAACGAAATGAAAAGGAATTACTTACTGATGTGTTTGGCAAGATTCAATAACATAAACGTAGCTTATAAATGTTTGTATTGCCTATTCGCCAGGCTCATAAGTAAACGGTTATCCTTTGAGGAAAATCTACCCGATTCAAAGCAAAATCATTTAGTCATTTTCGGATTCAAACGCACAGCCTAAATTACTGAATCTTCAGCGGCATGCAATTCGGCATAAGAGACCATACATAATACTATACCATACCATACATCATCATCTGCCTAGCCAGTTCCCAACTACATAATAAAGGGTGTAAATAGATCCTTAACATATTCGAAAGGCACTTGTTCTCCCCGTCTTTGCGATCATTTTTTTGTTCTAGACCATACCTGGAAACCGGTATAGTTACGGAGATATTGGGGGTCAAAGTCGATAGAGGAGTCAAAACACCGGGAGAGTTGGAAAGGAATGGGGGAGGCATTTGCCCAGCAGTGGCACAGAATAGGCTAAATAAAAAATAAAAAAAAGACTGCTATCTTTAAAAACAGTATAAAGACTAACGTCTGGTTACTGAAGTATTCTTACCTTAGTTACCGCGAAAACAAATGCTCCTAATATAAGGAACTAATGACGGAATTATCTCAAGAGACGGCTCGACCCTTTGTGATAGTAACAATATTTCTGTGACCACTAATCCATCCGTCACGCCACAGTAGACGTATTTGTATTAACATACAGTATTTCAACTAGGAACAAATGGTCGAAATCGAATGCAAAAAAGTCATATATTTTTTTTGTTTTTTGTCTTGTACTATTTTTGTTTTATATTGTGTGCATTTGGTCTTTTTTTCTCTTTTTTTTTACTTGCTAGTTAGTTGTGGCTGCCGCATCGCAGCAACAAACAAAATGTTTAGTTGATGTCCCTCATTCCAACTATGTTGGGGTCGGCTTCCAGTCTAACCGGATTCAGCTGAATACCAGTATTTTACGTGGAGCGACTGCTTATATTATAGTTAGTTTACTGGTTAGTTATTTTTATACTGTGACCACTAATCCGTTCATCACGCGTGCTTATTACGGCAATATCTTTGTCCATATATTGAGGCTGTTATTAGGAGATTCTCCTTATATTATCCTTTGTTATTTCCTATCCTATTAGGTACTTCAAGGGTATGGATTTTTCCTATTAATGTTATAAATCGTCACAGAAATATTTCCTATAGATTTCATACATAATTATGTGACAGATAGTTTTATAGAAAATTACGAATGTCGTACATTCTAATTTTTATTTTTTTTCAAATTTTTTTTAGTCCTTACATCTTTTATTGTTATTTAGTTTTTTTGTATACAATTTTTTTTAATTTAAGAGCTGATGAGATGTGCTATTGGGAAACTTTCTACGTCATGTCGATGATGATTCCCATGTTCAACTTAAATGAGTTGCGCCCAGAACAGTACTAGCGGAGACTTCGGGCATGTCCCCAAAATATCAGCTTTTTACGGAATGCTTATGAAAATATATACGCGCTTGTAACAAAAACACATTATTTCCATTTTTGTCTGTCTGTACTTTTGTTCCGGCTAATCTCCGAAACAGATGGACCGATTTTGACAAGACTTTTACTGTTTGAAAATGGATTTCCTAATTCTTTTCAAAATCCTATTTAAATAGAGAAGTAATATTTTTATAATAATTTCACGCGGACGAAGATCGCGGGCAACAGCTAGTAAAACAGAACTACGTACAAATTCCTCTCAATTGAATACACCACTACCATCATTGATTGATGAAGGAAACTGTTCCTTGCACATCGATACGAAGGCTTATTTTCCCATAAATCACACCAACACATCTATCACGATCCCAGCATGATTAAATGTACACACTGTCTATGTACAAATATGTATGTATTTGGTATGGAATTCATACTATCCGTGCAATTCGTCGCCGACCTGTTTATGAATAGGTCGTAACATTAAACCCCATGGGTACTATTATGGTATGGGACGAAATGGGAATGGTCGAAACGGGTCGTATGCTAATGGCGAAAACGTTTATAAAACGATTTTTTTCAGCTTGTTAGGCCTAAGCGGGGGAATTTACCAAAAATGCTATGTGGCTTTTTTGAGCCAACCTGAAACCTAAAAAGGGAGTCTTTGTTTAGGGACGGGGGGAGGGAGGAGGGTCTTCTAATAAGACATTAGAGAATTGAATTTTATGAGAAACTAGCGACTCGCCCCGGCTTCGCAAGAGTGCAATTTAGATATTAACATCCTCCTCTTAAATCACTCTATTTATTGCTGAAAACTGCATTAAAATCCGTTGCGTCGTTTAAAAGATACTATGCGAACAAACAGCGGGCGCGACTTTGTTTTGTACTATGTAAAGATGTTGTTAAAAAAACTTAAAAAATGCAATGAAAAAGTAAAGGTTTGCTAAAGTAAAATTGCTACCAAGCTGTGAGCAAGAGACGTGTCGAGCAAGACGAGATCCTTACTAATGCAAGTGCATATACGAAGTTTTACCAATGCAAGTCACCAGTGGCGAAGGCTCCATACAACCCGATTCCTACCGGGTTCCCTTTGAAAAATGGCACAGTCAGTATTTTATACACAAATAATATAGTCACATTAAAGATATGTACTTCGGCTTACCTCTTACAAAAATTGACCCTTCGCTACTGCAAGTCATAGATTTTCCGACAGAAAACAGGCGGTAGGAAATTAAAAAAAAAAACCCAAATTTCTCTTTACCTATTTGTATTAAGACCCTATACAACTTTTAAGTAACTTACAACTTCTGTTGTACCTAACACAATACCGGGCTAATGGCGGGTACACATTGGTGAAACGTAACATGTAATGTAACACACGCTGAAACAAAGCCTGCTGTTGGGCTACATTTCATGTTGCATTGCATAAGTCTGGACGGCTCATTCATGTTACATTCCACCAGTGTGTACCCGGCATAATACCGGGCAAAGAATCATGGAATAACAAATCAAAAACTATTCATCGCAAGCGACAGCGTCATCTGCCTAGCCTTTTCCCAACTATGTTAGAGTCGGTTTCCAGTCTAACCGAATGCAGCTGAATACCAGTATTTTACCTGGAGTGACTGCCTATATGACCTCCACAACCCATTTAGTACTGGGTAATACGATGCCCCTTGGTAAGACTGGTTGTCAGACTTTTTGGGCCACTGACTACCTAATAAGATTTTAAACTATCATGGTCACTAACATTACTATTAATACTAACGGGATATTTACCATGTTTACTGTTTTTTATGAGTTCCCGATATTTCGGCGCTGTTGCAAGCACCATGATCACGGATAAACGGAACGGAACGGATCCAAATGACTGTCAAAGAGCTACCAATGACATCCGGGACCAACGTGCTTTCCGAGGCACGGAGGAAACTCGGTATGTATCGGGTGGTCACCGGCTGAACCTTAATATCGACCCTAGCGGCTGTTATTATTTAGCCACGAGCTCCCCAAGCGACGGCACTATCGATAAAACCGATTTCATCAACCAACACGGCCAAAGTTGGTATAAACATTTACAATTACCATTCCACCTGCACACCCGATAGAACCCTCTAGCCGCTTGAAGCACTGTGAAGCGATGGAGCAGCTTATCTGGCTGGGACCACACAGCATACATTAGTACTCAAACTTCTGGCAACTTCGACAAATTGTAGTCAACTCCAACGGGTAGCGACAACTCAGTTTCCGCTTCCTATACAATATTCATTGGATGTATACAGGGTGTTCTGATGTGATAATAGTTGGGTTATTCTAATTAGTTTGGAGACTCCGTTATAGTTTTGTCGGGTTTTTGGCTGTTAATGAATAATGGATGTTAAACCGCGTAACTTAATGTAAATATAGAAGCGTATTGAAGTGACTGCCTCGTTGGTCTATTGGTCGAAAGCGCGACTACTAAGCATGAGGTCCTGAGTTCGATTCTCGGGTCGGGCAAAGTGCTATTGGGTTTTTCCATAAGGAATTTTGCAGTAGCAGCCACGGAGTCTTGATTCGTGTCCGGTGACTTGGCACTTAAAAATATAACTGGCAAAATGTGGGTGTAAGTTGTTAAGTACATCTCTGCCTAACCCTTCGGCGATTACAGTCGTGATGTAGTATTGAAGAGATGCGCAAAAACAATTTGTTTGGAAGGACAGAAAATGCTAATTGGTTACAGAAAAGTAAAAGTCAGCGCCTAATGCTTTATAGAGTAGAAAACAAATTATTTCTCCGTCTTCAAACAGGTCAATTTTATTCATAAAATCATACTTGTCGGATATGTCAGGATTTATTCCTATAGGCTCGTACATCATGTGGGCAGACGATGGGTTTCGTGCTATGACAACACACTGTGTGCGATACACTGTTTCTAGCAAAACTAACGAATTACTTGAGATTACAACTTAACACAATAACACGGGGCACAATGAATCAGGTACAGTTTGAAGACGTCTCAACTCCGCCGCGATCAGACATTGACTGTCGCCCTCGCCTCGAGCTGAACATCAGGACTCTGCAGAAGCACGCTGTGGTGTAGACTTGTAAATAGATCACGTGATGTCACCACCGGCGTACTTGCAAATCATTTTATGTCCATACTAACGACCGGATCCGACATACTCATTATCATTTTGAAAAAAATACTTTGGAAAACATGTAAATTGATACTTTATCCTCCAGCAGACTAGATTATCACAACACTCCATATAAAAAGCAATTTGCAACTTACGTCAGTTCTCATTGATCGTGTAGGTTAACAAATAGGACGCGATGGATGTTAGCTCTTTGCCTATTCACCTTACTAACCTATTTACCCTCTAAAGTAGTGGGTATACTGTTTTAATGTATGGGGAATCTTCACTTAGATGTGTTTACGGTGACGTCATGGGTGACGTCATTAAATCGGTAAGGGGATGCATTAAGAAGGTTTCAATGCTTTCACTATATGAGTGACGCATGACATAGATATTTAGTGCCGCATGATTATTTTTGAGCCTGAATTACTGTGTTAGGATGCAATAAAGCCCTTATTGGTAAACAAATGAAATTGGTTGTCTGGGCAAATAATCATGACATAACATTACGCCTGTAAACCGCGAAGGGTAAGGCAGAGGTGTACCTAATAGTACACCCATATTTCGCCAGTTGTTTTAAGTCCTATGTAATTGGGGGCGAGCCTATTGCCATCAACCGGGCACAAATCCAGACTCCGTGGCTTCCACTGGGGCATTGAAAAACCCAATAACAATTTGCCCGACCTGGGAATCGAACCCAGGCCCTCATGCTCAGCAGTCGTGCTTGCGACCATTAGACCGACGAGTCTGTCAGTTTTATGACTACCTAATGATATAAGATTTTAAACAGTAAACATGGTAAATATCCCGTTACCTAATGATGTATAATGATAAAATAGATAGCTAGATCATCATCATCATTCATTCTGTTGCCCTTATTCCAATTCATTTGGGGTCGGCGCAGCATGTCTTCTTCTTCCATACTTCTCTATTACTCGTCATCTCATCAGACACCTGATGAGACATATACGAAAAATATAATTTTCATTAAACAAATAACAATATTTCCCAGAAATTCTATTTACAATATAACAGGAAAATAGAGAAAAGACAGACAGCTATAGACCGACCGCTTTAATGAGTCCTCGCGAAAGTATAAATTTAAATGGAAAATTCTAAAGGTTGATCACTTATTGGTTCAATTAGTATCGTAATACCTACGTGGATTATGGTTATTTTAAAGCAAATAACCTGTGGGATATTGTTAGGACTTTGTGGACGCTTAATGTGCCTTTGCTCGGGCAAGGCGGAGGACTCATTAACGCGGTCGGTCTATAGTAATACCGCAAAGTACCTATCTAATCAAATCTGACCTAAAAAACTGTTGATTATTATATTTCATGCGGCTTGAATTTCCGTTGATGCGAAATAATCCCTTGCCTCGTCGCTTTGCCCGCAAAATATTGAGTTTTCGGGGAAAATTGATAACTAATAGGTAATAAGGTAAAATTTGTTGGTATCAAATTAAATGGTTTTGGTTTGTATTTCGAGAAACATCCTAGTGGTTAGCAGAATCAAATTCGCTGTGAATTAGGTTAGGCTGATTTAAGTTGTTTAGTACATTGTATAGTGCATGCATCATCAGCTTAGCCTCTTCCCTACTATGTTAGGGTCGGCTTCCAGTCTAACCGTATGCAGCTGAATTAGAATTTTGCATGGAGCGACTGCCTATCTGACTTCCACAAAGCAGTTAGAACTGGGTTAAAGGATACCCCTTGTTAAGACTGGTTGTCAGACTATCGGGAAACTTCTTCTTTATCGTGTGGTTAGTGCCTAACCTGATGTCAGAGTTTTTATGCCGCCCATGGGCCTCTGACTTGGCATTACATGCCGTCGAGAAATATCTCTCAGGCATGTTGGTTTTCTCACGATGTTTTCCTTCACCGAAGCTTAGTGTCGAGTTCCAGTAGTGCGCGTAGCAAAAGACAAAGAAAGAGGGTAGATAGATTTGTCTGCTCTTAACAGCCGCATTGTCCAGTCAACCTACGATCATGGCGCTTGCAACAGCGCCGACATATCGGGAGCTCAAAATAATGAACAATCACGGAAGATATCCCGTAAGTGACAGTATAAGTTCAAGTGATAATTATACAATACGCACATGAGTTTGAAAAATCAGAGGTGGCGTGGCTTGGGTTCGAACTTGAGACCTATGACTTTGCAGTTCGACGGTCACAACACCAGGCTATCACTGTTTATAATCGGGCCACTGACTACCCGTAACGACTGTCAAAGATCTGCAAAAGACAGCCGGGACCAACGGCTTAATGTTCTTTCCGAGGCACGGAGGAAACTCTGTATGCAATGGATCCTTACTCATCCACGGACTCACCTCGACAAGAGCGGCTTAACCTCCGGGCTTCCGGCTGTTATTATTTAGCCACGAGCGCCTTCTAGTACATTGTATTTTGCATGAGATTTAATAGTTTCCCGACTTCGTTCGTGGTTCGACTGTGAATAAAAGAGTGATTAAACACTGTTTTAAGCTTTCACGGTTTACAAATAAACTTATACTGTCACTTACGGGATATCAACAATCACGGAAGATATCCCGTAAGTGACAGTATAAGAAGACTGATTAATATGAATGTTGATGGATGGAGAGGGAGAGAATGGCCAAAGAAAATATGGATGGGTTGTATGAGGTGATTGAATGACATGAAACCGAAAGGAACGACAGATACCGTGACGGCTGACAAGGAAGAATGGAAGAAAAAAACGCGTTGCGCCGAACGCAAGTGATGGGACAAGGGCAAGCAGATGGTGAGTTTTCCGACTTCGTATTGCGAACAGCATCAATGATAATGACATAATATATATATTTTTTTTTTTTTTCGGAATGGATATCATCAAATGACCCCCCCCCCACTCTGGGCGGAGCGGAAGGGAGTGTCAGACTTGTACTGACTAAAACCCATCCATGTTCCTTCTTTGCCCTTTGTGTTCCAGGGCCACGGTATCTCTTTCGAACAGTCCCGCAGCCCTGGAACACATGGCATATACTTTAAACTAATAGTAATATAGTGTAAAAATACCCTCAACGAAGCCGTTTTTGTTCTAGATCATACTTAACAACCATCTAGTTACGGAGATTTTGGAGGTCAAACGAAGTTTAAAAAAAAAACAAGTTTATTTTACTTTAAATAACTCCGCGACCATCCAGTGCATCCATCAGAACACTGAACAGTGTTTTGAGTGCTGTATATTGAGTCCTATCGTAAAACATTATTTTTCATCCCAAAAAAGTCTTTTCTCAGCAATCATTATTGCGTAGAGTTACTTAGTTTGAAGTACAGAATGATTGATTGCCGGTTTCGTGAAGGAACTGTTAAAACTTTGTATTAAAAGGTGTATTAGACAGTCGCTTTAGCTTTTTGCTCAGCACCCATCAATATTTCAACGTTTTCTCAATGACATAATATTCTCTCCGTTAATGGGGCATCGCCGACTAGGAAATCATAACAGTAACCGCCCTAATGGTAAGCAAACACGCTGTTAGGTCTCTTGGTGGTCGTGCCATCTATGTATGTATAAGCGACAGTACCAGACAGTTCTATTTACTTTTAACACCTATTTACTTCAGTTTTTCCTCGAAAAGCCTAACAAGCATTATGAAATGCCAAACAGTTTTGTTCAATCGAGTCGAATCTATTAATCTTTTTAAGAAATGTAAACAGATTAATAGATAAAAATTTTGCAGATATATGTATACACCTAGCATGGTTTGTCTCTGCATCACCCAAAGGTTGACTGGTGGAAAATGGTCCGCCTCGGTACTTTGTGCTTGAAGTGTTAAATCTATATATATAAAAATGAATCCCTATTTCTCTAGGTCACGCCATCACGCGTGAACAGCTGGACCGATTTCATTAATTTTTTTTTGTTGTGGTTGTTACTGTCAGGAGAAGGTTCTTAGATGGGTAGTAGGTAGTTAGTAGGTAGGTAGTAGGTAGGTAGTGGGTAGGTAGTGGGTAAGTAGTGGGTAGGTAGTGGGTAGGTAGTAGGTAGTGCATTGCAACGCATGTCGGGTACAGCTAGTAAATAAATAAATAGATTCAATTTTAATGGTTGAGTACCTACTTGTATTAGAGCTTTTTATTTAAGATGGAGATCTTTAGACTCCTAAAAAAACGAATAAATTGACCCATGACATTACGGAATGAATGAAACTAATGCCTTTTTTACGACCTATCACTATGCGACACATAAGGGAATATAAAGGGTGTAAATAGACCCTTAACATAACCGAAAAGCATGTGCCTGTCGGTTATGTTCTCCCTGTCTTTGCGATCATTTTATTGTTCTAGACCATACCTGGGAACCTCCTAGTTACGGAGATATTGGAGGTCAAAGTTCCAACTTTTTCACAAGTTTTTTTTTTAAGTTTATGTTTTTAATGTAAGATTTTTACTTTACACACCTCCACGATCCTCGTACTATTCAATCCATCCATCAGCACAATGCTTCGAATGCTTTCCATCGAGTCCTACCTTAAAACGTGATTTTTCACCCCAAAAAAAAAAGTCGATTCCCAGCAATAATTTTTGCGTAAAGTTACTTAGTTTGATGTACAGAATGCATGGTGGACGCTATGTGAAGGGTCTATTTACACCCTGTATGCATGTTAAGGGGTATGACGAACAGGTTGTAAAGTTCTTCATCCTTCATAGAAAAAGGAGGATCCGCTAATCAAAAGAGTGTTATGTCTAGTGGGCTACTGCCAGACAGTTGTTGTCAGGTTTTTCGATTTATGTTCTGAGCTCGCGAACAACTCTAATATCGCGATTAAGGATTTTGATTTTAGTTCTGTAATTGCGGCATATATGACGCTATAGTACTTTTTCCAGTAAGCCGCTACACCTGAATAAAAGCCAACTATTGGATACATTCCAACCGCGTCATTCCGACCTCGTCGTCAAGGTCTGTCGCGACGTCCCTGCTTACTCCGCCGACCCGACTCTTGTTCGAGCCAGCCCACGATGCTGAACCAGTTGTTTCAAATCAGCCCCTAAATAATGATCTCACTCGCATCCAGCCTGTCCCTTTGCTACCATTCCCAGCGATGTCCTAAGCCGAGGCTCGTACCGCACATGGGGTGACCTTTACGCGCTGCCGCTTAGTCTATAAGTTTTTTGCCCCTGACTGGATGCCTTACACTCAAGGCACTCACAGGATAGTCCGGTTAGGTTGGATTTTTTTTTTAATGGCATCTCGCAGGTCAACCAATGAGGTAAGCCTCTGTGCCTCATTGGGTGACCTGCGAGATGCCATTAAAAAAAAAATCCAACCGTGCAATAATATTTAGATACATTATGTATAGAGTGTCCATGGAGTTTCTTGCCCGTTCTTCTCCATAGAGAACTACGTTAGGGAATGGGCAACTACAGTACTTTCACAGTTTTTATGCCTTGTGACTGGGACTGTAGCTATTGTTGTCTTTGTTTCGAGAATTCAAAAGTGCCTGTAACTGGCCTATTTGAAATAAATGCTATGATTTTGATTTATTTTACATTCCTTAGTATTAGTTCTTAGGAGGACCTCGTGGCTAAATAATAACAGCCGCTCGGGTCGATCTTTAGGTTAAGCCGTGCTTGTCTTGGTTGGTCTGTGGATGAGTGACCGCCCATTACATACCGAGTTTCCTCCGTGCCTCGGAAAGCTCGTTAAGCCGTTGGTCCCGGCTGTCATTTGTAGACCTTTGACAGTCGTTAGGTAGTCAATGGCCCAAAAAGTCTGACAACCAGTCTTACCAAGGGGTATCGTATTACCCAGTACTAACCGGGTTGTGGAGGTCAGATAGGCAGTCGCTCCATGTGAAATACTTGGTATTCAGCTGCATTCGGTTAGACTGAAAGCCGACCCCAATATAGTTGGGAAAAGGCTAGGCAGATGACATTCCTTAATATCACTGAAAATAGGCATTACTTCGAATAAATATTTAAAAAGGTCATCAACCATCTATAGGAATGGACTTTTTTTTCATTAATAATCAACAGCCTACATAATTAATTATAGTAGCCTACTATAAAACGAAATGTCGACCTAAGTAATCGGTGTCAAAAGCTTTATCATTACTGAATGAAATAAAATTCATCCATTAGGCTTCACTTAATTTAATTCGACATCACTATTCATGCTTTTTATAACAACTAAAAGCATTAAAAAAATCAACAATAAGACATGATAAATTATCACACTGACTTTGACAAACTATCGGGCAAATATACTTCAAGATAAGATTATTAAAGTAATTTGTTTTGGTGTCACAGTCTCAACTCTAAATATTTGAAGTCTAGATATTAGTGGTCGCGGGTCTCATAGAATTACCGTGACCCTGGAACATAAAGGGCTATTGAAGGACACCGTGGATTTTAGTCAGTACAAGTCTGACAGTCCCTCCCGCTCTGCCCTGGGTGGGAGGACTCATTTGATGATTCTACCACGTTAAAAAAAAAAAAAGTCTAGATATTAGTTTGCACTTTGGTTTTGAAACTGATTAAGGGCGAATTTATGCTTCGCTTCGAGCATGTGTGCTTATTGAATTATTTTTGAAAATGCCTGCACCACTAGTGCGATCATCAGCATCATTCTCCAGCAATTATCCCAATTTATTACGCTAAGAATTTGTTGTGAATTGCATTGTAAAGAATTACCTACATTATAAATGATGTTGTGTTTGTATATTTTAATAATTTTATTACGTTAAGAATCTGTTGTATGTTAAAAATACTTTAATATGTTAACATTATTCGTTTTTAATATTTAACAGTCTAACTAACCTGTTATAAATAAATAAATACTTTATTTAGTTACCTACCTAATTTAATATTAGTGTTTAATAATATTTGCATGCTATTTTATGGCGAAATGTGTCATTGCATTTCATGTCATTTTTGCCATCTTTTGTACCACATTTACAGCAAATAAATAATTTTTACTACGACTTTGACTTATTTGGGGTTGGCGTAGCATGTCTTCTTCTTCCATACTTCTCTATTACTCGTCATCTCAGCAGTCGACTTCTTTATAGCCATATTCACACAGTCCATCCACTAGAGCGGTCGGTAATTTGGAAAATGTAAGTTAAATTATTTTCTGGTATAAGTTTCTTCAAAAAAATATTCATAGCTCTTTCATCCGTTACGTACAAAATATTTCAATGGTCGTAAACAGCAAGATATCAAAGAAACATTTACGGATCTTACGGATTACGAGGTGTAATAAAATATACACATCGTAAAGTAATTGGACATCACTATAAAAATATCGGTCAACTGAAATGGAACACCCTTGAATGTTCGATTTCTTGAAGGATGATTCACTGTTGTCCTAAATCTTACTGACAATAAATTCATGGAAATGTTTCCATAGTATTTTGTTTCAGATGAATCTATTGTTGATACATAATGGTGTAGATCAGCATTGTCTGCTGAATAAAATCTTAAATTCATTCTCTGACATTAATTTATTTTAATGTAGGTACAGTTTGAATCGCTAGGGGCTTGAAAATTTGTTTCTTAAAAAACGGAAATGCGGATCGTTTTTTAAAGATCATCATTTAATTTTATTTAATTTTCATTTCATTTTCATTTCATTTTTCATTTCATTTTTCATTTTATTTTTCGTTTCATTTCATTTTTCATTTCATTTTTCATTTCATATTTCATTTCATTTTTCATTTCATTTTTCATTTCATTTTTCATTTCATTTTTCATTTCATTTTTCATTTCATTTTTCATTTCATTTTTCATTTCATTTTTCATTTCATTTTTCATTTCTTTTTTCATTTCATTTTTCATTTCATTTATTCAATAACAATTATATTGTCTTTGAATGTTACATTAAAAAAATCCCCTATTTTAGTTTAGTAGCGGAAGACCGTTTGCGTGTACACCCGTATTTTTTTTGGCAATTATTAGAAATCTCATTGAATACACTAAACTTATTACTGTTATTTAAAATTAAAAAAATCGTAACGAATTCTAGATCCTACTGAAGTTACAATAAATGTTTGTGTGGTAAAAATGAAACACAACAGAAAAAACTGGGGCAGACCATAAACATTTAAACCATAAAAAAGAACATAGAAGCCTGTTAAATGAAATAAACCTTCCAAGCTCCACCAGACTACAACAATGCTCTACTCGTAAAACCTAAATTAAACTTTACTAAAGCTAGACTTAAGAAAGCAATCTGGTATTTAGAGAACATTTTAATTCTGTTCAACGTTGAGGAAGAATCACCCACTTTTGTTTCGCAAAGAAAGGGAAGAAGAATCGGGAATCTTTGTCATGTCTCGGAAGAGATCACTCGCAAATTAAACGCTCGGATACCACTTTATTTTTTCGAGAAAATGCAAAGGAATTTACGAGAATTATTGGCTCTGAAACTACCAGCAGTAAACTGATCTTTACTGTACTTAATCTTAATTGAGAATACGATTGGATTATCACAGATGATAAATTATGCAGAAGTCATCATCTGCCAAGCCTCTTCTCAAGTACGTAGGGATCGGCATTTAATGTAACCGGATGCGGCTGGATACCAGTATTTTACATAGAGCGATTGCCTATGTGACCTCCTCAACCCAGTTAGTGCTGGGTAATACGAAACCCTTTGGTAAGACTGGTTGTCTGACTTTTTGTGCCACTGACTACCTGTAACGACTGTCAAAGATCTACAAATGACAGCCGGGACGAACAGGTTAACGAGCTTTCCGAGGCACGGAGGAAACTCGGTATGTTATGGAACCTATCCACAGACCAACCTAGGCAAGCACGGCTTAAGGGGCCGTCTCCACGAGCGAGAGAATCGCGGCGATATTATCGTCGTGTCACGTATTTCTATACGAGAATATCGCCGCGATTCTCTCGCTCATGGAGACGGCCCTTAAGAGAGTGTATAGAAATACGTGACACGACGATAATATCGCCGCGATTCTCTCGCTCGTGAAGACGGCCCCTAACCTAAAGATCGACCCGGGTGGCTGTTATTATTTAGCCACGAGCTCCTCAAATTATGCAGAACTAATGAATAGTATAACGTTAAAAGTCGTAAAGTCGCAGGCAGTACACACTGAGATGACAGACAATAAAGATTTATGGAGGAATAAGACAGTATGCGCCGACCCCAAACATTTTGAAGAAGGCAGGTCTTATTATTAATACTAATAACGGGATATTTACCATGTTTACTGTTTTTAAGAGTTCCCGGATCCGTGATCATGGTGCTTGCAACAGCGCCGAAATATCCGGGATCTCATAGAAAACAGTAAACATGGTAAATATCCCGTTATTAGTATTAATAATAATGTTAGTGACCATGATAGTTTAAAATCTTATTAGGCAGGTCTTTTTTCTTTATCGTGTAGTTAGTGCCCAACCTGGTTTCAGTGTTTTTATGCCGCCCATGGGCCTCTCACTTGGCTTTACATACTGTCAAGAAATATCTCTCAGTCATGCTGGTTTCCTCACGATGTTTTCCTTCACCGAAGCAAGTGATAATTTATATGTATACAATACGCACATGAACCTGAAGTCAAAGGTGCGTGTCTTAGGTTTGAACTCGAGACCTATGGCTTGGCAGAAGACAGGTAAATCAGAAGGTATTCTCAGCATGCGTCATTTTAATCATCAGACGCATTAAGTTGGACAAGAACCTGACACACATACATAATAGTTCGCTTATTTCCCAAGGGACTAGGTAGAAATTACAGGACGCCACCTGCTACGATCCTTAAACACTCCTTATGATTAATACATCTGGTCATTCACGCACGACTCACTTCACTTATAAACACGTGTGTCTGTGTGTGTAAATAATTTTTTTTTTCAAACACTGTTTTAAGCTTTCACGGCTTTAAAATAAAATTATACTGACAGTTACGTTAAAATACTCGACGTACGACACTTACACACACACTCACTTGTATCTTACGTCACTTTCGTTGTAATATCGGGAGCTCAAAGTTATGAACAATCACGGAAGATATCCCGTAAGTGACAGCACATGATTTTTTTTTCTTTCTCTATTCTGAACATTATCATCAATAAGGTCAGTGTATGTAAAAATTAACATATTATTATGTTAGTTAAAGTTATACAGATCACAGATGATGAAAATAGTTAAGATAATTTTTAAACATGCATCTTAGTGGATAGTGACTTCCATTTCCATAGAAAAATCAATTACTCAAGTCTGAACGAACACAAAAACATAGGAAAGAAACGAACGTATGGCGGTCTTCACATTGGCACTAAACCCAAACTATTTTTAAACAACGATAAACATTTTTTACTACAAATCCGACATCGGATCATGCAGAATAAAAACATCAAGTAACTTGACATGAACTGCAAGTAATAAACAGTAATTACTCCTAAATGTTCCCGGAAATAGTCAACGTTAAACACAATGACGCGAAAGCGACAATAAAATGAAATCGTCTGGTCAGTACCAATACGATACGTATAGATACCGGATGCCGAACGCCGACGCCGTGGAACGCCTCGCTCACGTCCTCAGGCGAAGCGATTTGCGACAAGCGACACGTGAAGCTTGCGTCACTTGTTTTCCTGCGTCGTGATGAGACGTGGCAATGTGGCATAATCTAAGCAATTTCTTTCTTTACTTCTTTCCTCCGGAGGAGCTCGTGGCTAAATAATAACAGCCGCTCGGGTCGATTAAGCCTTAGCTTTAGGTTAAGCCGTGCTTGCCTACGTTGGCCCGTGGATCCACCACATACGGAGACTCCTCTGTGCTTCGGAGAGCACGCTAAGCTATTGGTTCAGTTGTTACAGATAGTCAGTGGCCCGAAAGTCTAACAACCAGCCTAACCAAGGTATATCGTATTACCCAATACTAACTGGGTTGTGGAGGTCAGATAGGCAGTCGCTCCGTGTAAAATACTGGTATTCAGTTGCATCCGGTTAGACTGGAAGCCAAACCCAACAGAGTTGGGAAAAGACTACGCAGATGATGGCTTCCATTTCTTCGGATTTTTCAACCTTCTTACGATTTCTTAGTGTTACTACTACATATTATAAATGTGAAAGATTGTGTGGATGGATAGACGTATGGATGGATGAATGGATGGATGTTATTCCTTCACGCAAAAATTTCAGAACGAATTTGGATGAAACTATAAATATAATTGATATAAACATATAAACTGGATCAATACTTAGAATACTTTATGTCCAGGTAGGACGTTCCTGTAGGACACTGACCGAATTCCACGCGGCGGGGGAAGTCGCGGACAAAAGCTAGTGGTTCATGAATTACACGGGTGGAGCTGACATGAGGGCTAAAACTTCTGCATAATCGGAGGTTGAGGTCGTTCCGTTTCAACCCTAGTATACATAGATACCCATGCCAATACAAAGTAGGGGTTCAGAGAGCATGGTAACCCATCAGTGCCGCCAGTCGTACAAATTACTTTGTCACTCGAATCGTGTCGAAAAACCCTGAAACTCTGACAATTGGTCTTTGGGTTTCGGTACTAGTATTTTATTGTGGCTATTGCGACTAATAGACAACAATTGTTTCTTATATCGTTCTTTCTAGAGCACCCAAATGACATGGCCGGAATTTGTACAGAGCTGTGCCCTTACAAAAAATATTCATGTACATTGACATACAGTACGTCATATTAAAGCTTACAGGTGTGTATGATGTATTCATAATAGTTTCAAGTTTTATGATCATAGAAGAAGCGTGACATACTTTAAATAGGATACAAAAAAGTGCCTAAACATTTTGAATAGTAATAATCATAAATTCCGAGAAGAAACAATACGAAAAATGCTATTAATTAACTATGTATCAATGGATATAAAGGCCGTTCCTTCACTAGCCGACACGACATTTCAAACCGATGTCAGTAAATCTGTGAAGATCTAATTCTATGAAAATAATCAATTCAGATTAACAAAAGAAATCTGTCATTTTGTCGATTCTTCCATCGATTTTTACGGTGGTCATGCTACGTGTGCTGGAATTCGACCTCTCCTGGGTTCGATTCCCAGGTCGAGAGTTTCAAAGGGGTCAAAGTTTTTGGACATTGTGGTAATTGAGGTCATAAGAATAACCTCAGCAGTAGCACTAGCCACTAGACCAAAACACAGTCGTAGTAATTTAATCAAAATTTGAACATTAAATTGGTTCCATATTTATCATACTGCTGATATTTTGTACAGGCTTACTAAGATTAAGATATTTTAGAGCAAGAATCGAACCAATAAAGAAAACCAACAAACATAATCGCCATTCAATGTCCCACAATTCTTCTAATTCCGTCCCAACCGAAGTGTACTCTTCAGTGTAATTGAAGAAGATTGTGAAAACAGTATTCAACTCTTCAAATAGGACTGATTCTAGTTAAGTAGCTACTCCACTGTATTTCTAATCTACTGGTATTTGACCCAGTTCCGCTTTTTTCTCCCGACCATTTAATTTTATTGTAAAACTCGACGTTACTGAGACTGACTGAGACCTACGGAGGACTTCATGTGGTTTAGTGATCTAATTATGTAAGATCCTGGAGTCCTGGGTTTTACCTAGTAATGAAATATTGTGAATATTTGGTTTACTTTTTAAGAATTAACTAGTAACTACGTAAAAAATCTTAGGAGTTAAATTTGACCCACTTCCCGGTTTCCGATTGAGCTGATATTTTGCATATATCTTTTGTTTGGATGACAATGCATGGTTAGCTAAGTGGCGTCATTCTAAATCCAATATGGCGGACTCCCAAAGATGGCGGACTAGTTATTTTTGTGAATTTCCAAGATATGTGTATCAAATGAAAGGGTTTGCACAGAAAAATACAAGAAATAAAATAACGTCAGTCTAAAGTGTGTTTTTTTAAACTATTACTTATTTTATTAATCAAAATCAAGTCCGCGGCGTTTTGCCAGCTAATTTAATTTAACCTTGTGAGCATGTAGAGAAAAAGTAAAAGACATACCAGGTTTTGAGCCAGTATAACTTGTGCGGATTTTTTTATTAATTGGGTAGGTAATTAGAGTACTTGAAAACTTTCATCACCAATGAAAGCCTAGGTAAATGGCAATCGCTTTCAAGGCATTTCGTATTTCTACAATGGCTTTCAACAGGATAGACTTATTCTTTTAAGTGATGACTTGTGCTTCTAACAAGTCATCACTTTGTTCAGGCCCTCTGAAGTTTCATATAGACTAAGAAATCAATAAACTGTCATTACACACCATAATTGTTGATACTAAATATGCTTTAATCTGTTTCACAAAGTTAAATATTTACCCAAAACATCAACGAACCTAAGAAACAGTCTTAATTAACTGCTTCATTTTCCTTTACATAAAACCAGAAAGTAACATTTCAACGCAACACCGTTCTGGTAATAGGTTCGATAAATCATTCACGCCAATCAATCGAGCCGAGGTTATCAATCGACGTATCAATCTATCAATCGCATGTGCTTTCGCTTTTACCCAATGTGTATCCTTACTAATAAAAATGCGAAAGTAAGTTTGTTTGTTACCTTTTCACGCCTAAACCACTAAACCGATTATATTGAAATTTTATATTTACGTTATAAGGTGTACATAAACGGACATAGGGTACCTTTCATTCCGAAAAAAAGAACTGTTCCCGAGGAAAACAACAATAACTTTCTTATGATAGTAGATGGCGCCACGTGTGCTTCAAATCAAAATTTAATTATTACGACCCAAATTGATTGTCAAATTCTAAATTAACGCGAGAGAAACCGCGGGCAAAAGCTAGTGTAGAATACAACTACGAAGCATAGAAATAGATGAATCGAACGCAACACGTTTTTTTCTTCCATTCTCCGCTGTCAATCGCTGCACTTACTCCACAAAAGTCACCCTCACTCATAATGTACACTGCTCATCAGAATCGCACTACAAGTCTAACACTTCACACCAGATACTCACTCACACACATGACTCCACAACTTCTGCAAGATTTTTGTTTTTTTGTTGTTTTTATTACTTCCTCTTATATTTTTGTTGTCTATATTGTTTACCTTCTACTGTGCTTTAATTTTGTTATGCATATTGTTTAACTTCTTCTCGCACGCGGAATCTCTGTACAAGCTAATTCTAGCCTGGAAGGGGCCTGGTGACCTGTAACACAGGTTTTTCCCAAAAACCTACATCAGGCACCAGTGTCTCACAAAGGTTGAATACAGCTGAGACTTTTTTGTACACATTAACTTTAAGTCAGCTTTGTGAAGAGAGAATAAATGATAAATTATAATTATAATCGTCACGATATCGTATACACCTTTTTCCTTCATATCACTGCTCCATGCCCGATCACGAGCGCACGGTGTGAATCGATTTTTTAATCGAAAATACAATTATCCTATAATACCATTTTAGTTAAATTGTTTGCACACACATCCATAATATGAATAAATGCTTAGAATTGTGAAAATACTATATTTGAAACGAGTATTTTTAGTTTAAAAATCGACGTATTTACGTAACGTTTACGCTGCGTGCTCGCGCTACGGCCTCTGAGGGTTTTTTAAGTGGGAATGATAGAGAGAAAATGAGGACCTCAAGGAAATTTATCATTACCATGCTGTAATTCAATAATTATCTACTTATTTTTTAGTCACTGAGCATGAGCAGCATAAGGTCCTATGTTGTTGTGCTCGGTTGATAGCAATTGGCTCGCCTCTTTTAGATGGGACTTCAAAAATATAACAGGTGAAACCTCTGCCTAACTCTTAATAGGAGACTACAGGCATGATGTAATGAAATGACTTTTTTTTCTTAGTTTGTAGTGAATATAACCGTAGAAGTTTTTTTTTGACATGTCGCGGAATATGAAATCTAACAGAAATTAGAAAATTTTATCAAAATATGAAAATGTCTCACCTATTCTAAGTGCGTTTAATATTAGACTAAATAAGTACCTACTATCTGTTGTTCGATGTACGGAGACTACATTAAGTACCTAAGTGGTGTACTCAACAACTTACCAACTAATACAACGAAATGGCTCAGATAGACAGATCGGACACTTTCATCTTGAAATCTAATCTGCCGCCGAGGTTGCTAGATCTATCACTGATTTCAATCGGACAAAAGGATGGTAGCGTCCGTAATCTCGGCTTTCCCACACTCCTACTATATTCTACAAATCTATCTAGGAACTGTAGACTGACCTATCTGTGAGTTTCAGTGCAATTCTATTGCAAATTGAGTACAATACTGCGATTTAAATAATGTGCTTCGGCAATCGTCGTCTTGCTTCGGAAGTACGAACGTGCGATGATCATAATCATAACTTCAACTGCTGAAACTGTCGTTTATTGGAAAAACGAAAAACAACAGAATGATATACTATAATTATTTTCTTTATTTATATTTTTACAAATTGTTTACATTTTTAAATATTCCTTAGAAAAAAACAATATAAAAAACATTTAAAAATTTAAAAAAATGTAGCCCACCGGTATCGGGAACAGGGTCCAAGCTACTGGCGGTCAGGACTCCAGAGAGAGGAACCTCCTAACAATACGAGCCGTGTCCAGAAGTACCGCTCTCTGAATCAAGCCCTTGATCCAGCTGCCTAACGAGAGCTATAATTGACGAAGATTCACAAAATGGGTCGATTGGTTGGTCGTACTATTTCGGTAGTACGAACATTATTGCCGAGGCGCATAACTTGAATAGTCTTACTATAAGTAGGTTCACTACTATTGGATATCATTTTCGGATAATATGACGCATAGACTAGCCAGTCTAAGTCTATGACGAATTGAGAAGTATATTTCTAGTGAGTAATATATTGGGGTTCCCGATATAGGCAGTAGATACATCATAATTTATCGTGGCAATGAAAGCGAAGCCTACTGATTTATATAACCCAGAACTTTTTGAATCTTAAGCAAATACAGCCACAGTCCATTTACTTATCGGACTTAAACATACTACTATACATAAAAACAAATACATAGCCTTGAAGAGAGAGAGCAAGGGAAAATTGAGTCTAACATTAATTGTTTGTAATAATATATTTTCAAAAACGGATTACTAATAAGACAAAAATCCCAGTAAAATCGTGTCGTATCGTAAAATCTCATAAAAGGATTTGAAAACCATGTCAAGAAAACAAAAAGTTGAACAAAAATATTTCTAAGCTAAAAGATTTTCAGTTTATTATTTACTATAACATACAGGGCAGAAACGGTATTTTTTTAATAAGAACAAGATGTAAAACGGACTCTTTACGAAGCCCTCAACCAAGCTTTCTGTACATCAAACTAAGTAACTACGCAAAAAATATTGCTGGGAAACGATTTTTTTTGGGCGTTAAAAATCACTTGTTAAGTAGGACTCAATGTAACGCACTTGAAACACTGTGCTGATGGATGCATTGAATAGTACGGGGGTCGTGGAGGAATTTAAAGTGAAGTTATAACAAAAAAAAACTTGTAAAAAAAAAAATTAAACTTTGACCCCCAATATCTCCGTAACTAGAAGGTATGGTCTAGAACAAAAAAATATCGCAATGAAGGGAAGAAAAAGTGCCTTTCGGCTTCGTTAAGGGTAGTTTTACACCCAACATTTCAGTAACAAGACATCATGTCCGAATAGTAGGTAAGCTAACAGTAGTAAAGTTAAAAGAACGTAATATTAAAAATATTAATGTTGGAATCGATATTTTTTTGCCCAAAAGTTATACAAAAAGGTTAAAAATATTCGTAAAGATTGTCCCATCATCATCTGCCTAGCCATTTCCCAACTATATTGGGGTCGGCTTCCAGTCTAACCGGATGCAGCTGAATACCAGTATATTACATGGAGCGACTGCCTATCTGTCCTCCACAACCTAGTTAGTACTAGGTAATACTATACCCCTTGGTAAGACTGGTTGTCAGACTTTTTGGGCCCCTGACTACCTGTAACGACTGTCAAAGATCTACAAATGACAGCCGCGACCAACGGCTTAACGTGCTTTCCGAGGCACGGAGGAAACTCGGTATGTAAGCAACCTAGGCAAGCACGGCTTAACCTAAAGATCGACCCGAGCGGCTGTTATTATTTAGCCACGAGCTCCTCTCATTCGTAAAGATTGTCCCATGACTGAAAAAAAAAAAACTAATCGTTATGACCTGTAACATATTCCATAAGAAATCATAAATCGCTCTCTTTAGCTAGAACACAAATAGAATCGCGCCAAGATTTATCCAACAGTTTACTCAAGTTTTGAAACTAATAGTTATAGTTCTGCGGACACAATATTGGATTCCCAAACTATTGAAACTCAAACTTGGGACCAAACAAATAATGAAATGATACTCCATTTATTTCATTTCTTGGATCATTGTGTTCGATAAAATACACAGAAACATTAGGATTGTTACACACAATCCTGTTCGGATATACTAGAATATTTCGAAGGATAAATCATTCTCCTGCCCTTATCCCATTTATTCGACGGTCGACGCAGCATATTTCCTTCATGTATAATTACTTTTCTATTTCTCGTCATCTCAGCAGTCACCTCCTTTCTAGCCATATCATCCTTCACACAGTCCATCCATAGTTTCTTTGGTCTTCCTCTACTCTTACTATCATTAATCAAATCAAATCAAAGCATTTATTTCAAATAGGCCAGTTACAGGCACTTTTGAATTGTCGAAACAAAGACAACAATAGCTACAGTTCCAGTCACAAAGCATAAAAACTGTGAAAGTACTGTAGTTGCCCATTCCCTAACGTAGATCTCTATGGAGAAGAACGGGCAAGAAACTCCATGGACACTTTTTTAAATCAGAATACTTTCACAAACTCTTGGTTACATCATTCATGTTGAGATGGTACATTATGTGAGAACGATGTAGCAAGATGTGTACGTTAAAAGTGTCCATAGAAAACAATTCATAAATAAAACAATCAATTCAAATAAGCCGTGGCAACCAAGAGATGACCAGTCACAACTGACAGCGCCCGTTCACGAACATGACGCATGTATCAGCACCATTTAACTCAACCATTTTGAAGGGAACTAAATGATCCGACACACGCGCCACCATCAGCGAGACATTTGAGTGAGCATGACACGCTCCTAACCGCCAGGGCACATTCACATTCATACTCAAAATTTTCCTCACACAAGGGATAAATGTACGGGATAAAAGCGCTTGGCTTAGCTCGAATTGTACCGAGCCGACATGAACATGATTCAGCGATGGTAAATGCCGAACGGTTACCGATCGGGACTAGTGGAATATCGGGTCGGCGTTGTTGGTCAACAAATGCTGCACAATCCAGTCGAATGTGCCGATCCGAAGAAGCGTGTAGCACCCCTTACTGAAGTTTTGGCATAGGTACTTTGTTGAATGAGTCTGAATATAGACCAAATTGACCGAAAGTAATAAATCTATGGTATCGTAAACCTTGGAAAATATATCTGTCTTTATCTTTCATATATCTATCGTTGATACAAATAGTATGTCTATCGTTGTCTTGCCATACGTTATCGTCTCATTCATATTATGACACGTAGGCATTTTTATAGTTTTATTGGTTGTGTCAGTTTGCGGTTATTGTCATCTTTATTGGGCAAAGAATGTTATCTGACAAATATAATTTATTATTATAGCCTCGTAAGAGTTATGTGAGCAGACTGTGTTAGTGGTACAGTTGGATGTAATGCGTAAATCTCGTGGTCATCAAAACGGGACGATTTTTGAAGATTTATTCTAGCGATTTTTGTTTTTGTTAAATAAATTTTCAATCTAAGAGTAGGGAGACTATCAGAGGAAACTAATGACCATAGCATAGCTGGCCCCGAAGATACAGGCTCAGCCTAGTTTGGGGACCTCTGTTTACTAATTACCATGTTAAATTTCAATTTGTTACGATTATATCATAGTAGCTCTAAGTTAGATTAAGAAAATGTTTGTAACAATGGCTTAATACATTTATTCTTTTTCTTATAGTTACATAAAAAACCTAAAAATCCTTTTACTTGAAACTGTGAAACTTAACACTCCGAATTTTTAACGGTAACATCACAAGCACTATGTAGCTTTTACGTCATTATACCTAAGAATCTTAGGATTGGACTGCTTCTCCTTAACGCAGGTTATCATAACGTAGCTAGAAGGGCAGGTCGTGCTCACCCAAAATGTCATAGAAAATGTGATAACCAGCAACCAGTTGGTTCTTTCGACTTGATTAAAATTTTGATCGCGCTGTCCGTTATGTCATAAGTAGGCATATTAAAACATCTCTGATTTCAGTAATTTGTTTGAAATATTTTGAAAAGAGGAAACTAATTCATCCACAAATCTCGGCTTACCGCAGTCATTAATAAACTTACATTACTGAAGATGGGCGTATTTTATTTGGCTTCTTATCGAGTTATTTCCTGAATCATTTAATCAAATGAAGCACCGACAGAACCTTGTCAATAAATCTTTTCCTGCTTCATTATTTCTTTTAAGAATTATCGCCAAACCAAGAGCGAAAACTATATGATAAATAAATTCTATCATGATATTTGTTTTCCCCGAAAGGTTAGTTTTGCTTAGTGATGTACGATTTTCCCCGCTAAGTGAAGTTCCATGTTAAACGAACGAGCTTATTACAATCAACTGGCCACAAATCCAGACTCAGACTCGGATGCTACCGATAAAGTCCATTAAAACATTTCGGAATATAAATATCTGTATAATCACTATGCATGAAACGACTCCTACAGTACTTCGGACACGTGGTAAGGAGGGGAGCCTGATAGCTTGGAGAAGCTTATTGTGGCTGGTAACGTGGAAGGAAAAAGGAGCCGTAGAAGATCACCAACCCGATGGACAGATGTGGTAAAGGAAGTCTGTCGAGGGAATTTCCAGGCATCTGTCTGCATGGCCGAAAACCGTCAAGCATGGAGAGCGTTGGTGGAAAAAGCAACGACCTCATGTGGTCACGACCCTCAGTCATGAGGAAACGAGGAAGAAGAAGATAATCACTATATGTGGGACTTAAGCCTCACCAATTTCATGACATTTTAGTCAATCCCCGGCCAAAAAAAGACATGTAACTATCTCACTTATTGCGATTCTATTCGGTGGCGTTTAGTGTCATCATCTCATCTTCCTGCACTTGTCCCATGTTAGTTCGGGTCGGTGCAACACGTGCTTTTCTTCCATTCTCCCTCTGTCAATCGTTTTCCATCATATCACTCCTCACACTCGCTGGCAACAAGGGGCCGTCTCCACGAGCGAGAGAATCGCGGCGATATTATCGTCGTACCACGTATTTCTATACGAGAATTCTCTCGCTCATGGAGACGGCCCTTAAGAGAGTGTATAGAAATACGTGGCACGACGATGATATCGCCGCGATTCTCTCGCTCGTGGAGACGGCCCCTTAGTGTACTATTTCAAAAAATCACGACAAATTGACTGCCAAAATATGCGCGAGAACGTGTTTTATTTTGAAATCACCATTGAGTCTCCAGTGACTTCTCTGCGTGTAGATATACCTAGCAAAAGAATCATACATTACTATAGTCCCAAATATGCTTAAGAACGTCTTATGATTAGTCTGCTGTGTAAAATTCTTTAGATTAGACTCTAAAGAATCTCAAAAAGTCTAACAACCAGTCTTACCAATGGGTATCGTATTACCTAGTACTAACTGGGTTGTGGAGGTCAGATAGGCAGTCGCCCCATGAAAATACGGGTATTCAGCTGCATCCAGTTAGACTGTAAGCCGACCCTAACATAGTTGAGAAAAGGCTAGGATGAACGTAATTCCCCCAGAGCTGTCGACATTTGTAACGACAAGTGATCCAGAGTCCGTATCAAAATTCGCCGTGATTACCAGGCAGATTATGACCGTCACATGACATCATAGACACAAACAAGAATGCAATTACTTCCACTACAATACGATAATTATTATTATGGTGAGTTTTGACTATAACTATAAAACATGTCTATGTTTAGCCAGCAAACGTGTCAAGAAGACTAAGCAATAGCTATGTTAGTTTTATGCTTCGCCTAGGTATGGGTCCTAATTTTATGGGATACTTTGTGTCCCATAAATTATTTTATTTTGGTACCGAATAAAATGAGACAGGTGATTTATTTATTCTTGTCTGAATACTTCGTTAATGAGATAGCCTAGTGGTGTGACCGTCGGACTTTCAAGTCATAGGTCTCAAGTTTAAACCCAAGACATGCGCGTTTGTGTTCCACGCGCGCGTCAAGGAGATGTCAGCAACGATGTAGGGGTCTGCAAGGGCCGAACCCTGCCAGGGCTGCGGGACTGTTCGAAAGAGATACCGTGGCCCTGGAACACAAAGGGCAAAGAAGGAACATGGATGGGTTTTAGTCAGTACAAGTCTGACACTCCCTTCCGCTCCGCCCAGAGTGGGAGGGGGGGGGTCTTTTGATGATTTCCCATCCGAAAAAAAAAAGACATGCACCTCTGAGATTTCGGATTCTTGTGCGTATTGTATAATTATCACTTGGAAAAGATCGTGAGAAAACCAGCGTGCCTGAGAGATATTTATCGACGGCATGTAAAGCCAAGTCGGCGGCCCGTGAGTGGCATAAAAACTCTGACACCAGCTAACCACGAACCACAAGATAAATAATTAGACAGGTAACAGAGAACCTCTCAGCGAGGGAATTTCCTTGAGGAAAAAGCCAAACAATGCTTTCCGACCCGGGGGTTGAATCTAGGACCCCACATAGAACGATCACGTTCCCGATAGGGCTATCATATTACCCAGTACTAACTGGGTTGTGGAGGGCAGATAGGCAGTCGCCCCATGTAAAATACTGGTATTCAGCTGCATTCGGTTAGACTGGAAGCCGACCCCAACACAGTTGGGAAAAGACTAGGCAGATGATGATGTGGCGACACTTAGGGGAGGCCTATCTCCAGCAGTGGACGTCTTTTGGCTGAAATGATGATGATTTTATTTATTTATTTATTTATTTATTAAAATCTCCCTTACACTACCATTACAGGTGAATCCCTAATGCGATAGCGCGGTGTTAAAATTAACGTATTTAATAATTATACAATCATAGCTTATATACTAAATTCCCTAACTACAAAAACAATATTTAAATTATAAAAATATAACAGAGCAGTGCAACTGCAAACACAAATAAACAACAACAAATAACAGTAATTTTGCGAATTCACTCAAATAGCAAGTAAATACATCGATCTTGCAATGAAGATCGTTAATAACCCGAATTGCGCGGGTAACTGGTGTTTTAGCAAGAAGGTTGGTCCTCGCAACCGGCACAGCCAGCAGCGGCGGGCGGCGCCGCCTCCACACATAGCGGTCTGGTACACATAAACTCAGGCGCTGCAGCACTCCTGGGTTATGCTCAATGCCACGAAGTAACCTAACCAAATAGGAAACTAGCGTGAAATCCCTTCGCACCCCCAGTTGGTTGTACCCGACCATACCGAGCACAAAGAGAGTGGGGTACATCAACGGGTAGAACGGGTATACCCCATATAGCTTTTTGTACAAGTGGCGCGTGAACTTGTTCTGTACGCGTTCTAGCATCACCAAGTACTTGGCCTCATGTGGAGCCCATATGACAGCACTATGTTCCAGATGACTCCTGACTAGTGCGTCATACAGGACCCTGACTGAAGCGATGTTAGTGAAGTGCCGTGTCTGCCTAAGTACAGATGATGATAATGATGATGATGATTATTTTTTTTATGTAAGACCACTCATAGTTTAACTCGGTAAGGTTGCATTACTGTTCAACCGTTGCTATTATACTCAACCAATCAAATTACAGCAGCGGTCTCCAAACTTTACTATAGTTTACCGGTTTATACTTGTAATGGGGTAAAACCGTAGAAGTTTCAAGTACTAGTTACGACCTATCGGAACTTTATGTAGGGCACCACAAACATTGTCAGGGCGTAATGTTTATCCTGCTAAAGTTCTCGTCCCGGAACATTCTAGTTACTGATAGCTGATTTTAGTCACAGTTCCGCTAGACCTGTATTTTCGGTCGGTGTATGTGAAAGTAAAGTATACTGTTGTAATTTATAAATAATAAAGGGTGTAAATTGACCCTTAATTAACGAAGCCGAAAGGCACTTGTTCTCCCTGTCTTTGCGATATAACTGGGAACCGGATTACGGAGACATTTGGGGTCAAAGTTCCAACTTTTTCATAAGTTTTTTTTAATACATGTTTTTAATGTAAGAATTATTTTAATTTAAACACCTCCACGACCCCCATACTATTCAATCCATCCATCAGCACAACTCTTTGAGTTCTTTCCATAGAGTCCTTCCGTAAAACGTGATTTTTCACCCCAAAAAAAGTCGTTTCCCAGCAGTAATTTTTGCGTAAAGTTACTCAGTTTGATGTACAGAATGCTTGGTTGACGGCTTCGCGAAGGGTCTGTTTACACCCTGTATACTGGCTTATGCCACGGTTTCGCCCAGAGTTCGGTAATTGTCCCACGAGATCGTACTACCGGGATAAAACAATCCAGTGTTATAGGTAATCCACATTCACATGAATCGTGTTAAAGCACTTGAACATTTTATTCAGCAATGAAAAAGTTAGCAGGTACAATTGAAGGGTACAGGCAAAAAACAGGGTATGCCCTAATGAATCGATTATGAGAAAAAAGCAAATTAAAGTTTAGAAGTTCCCAGTTCCTTTCGCTTTGGGCATAGATAAAAACGTATTTTTAGCGACGTCTGTTGAGTATTTGTAGAAACTAGTGATTGGGACTGCAATTACCATAGACATAGATTGGTTACCAGTACATTATTTTTTTTTTTTAAATCTGACAATCCCTGTTCTTTGTCTTCCCTTCAATTTAAAAATGAACAAGAACAATACTTTTGTAAGTGAATGACTTTGTCTTCTACAAAACTAATGCAAGAACTTTCGGGAATCTGAGAATTTAAACATTCAAAAGCAATGGAACTACGTTACATGCTCGTGTAAAATTCTAAAATTGGAAAATACTTTCAATGTTAAAAAGCTTTTTGTGAATGGAATTCGAGTGGTCCATAAAAATGTATCGTACGTATGTACTCGTAGTTGCTTGAGCGTGCCAGTCGACTTACCTCATATTCATACTGAATACTATTTAAAAATCCCGATATAACGAATAAAGGGGGAAGTATTTTGTGTTTTGTCAAAATAGACATACAAAACGAATGAAGATTATAATTCGTCAGAAACTGTTTCATTATAAAAAGTAGAAATATTTTCATCAGACAACAGTCGAAGCTTATCACAGGACTGTCCACTGACTGAGAAAAGCATCAATATCACATTTGCTTAATCTTTAGACTATAAGGGCCAAAATGCCAAGATTCATCCCCATAATTTTTTCCCCGAATTTTCCCAAAAGTAGCAGACATTACCAAAACAAGGACACCATTCTAATGTTCTAAAGAAAATACCGTACTGAGTTATAAATAACGAGAACATAATTCACGAGACATGCTTATTACCGCGTCTCGCGGTCTTTAATTTCAAGTCTCGCCGTGTGACGTATGTACCTAGTTTATCCAGTATGTTCATACGCTGATTATACTCGTGTTTGCGTTTAGGGAAGGAGATACGAGCTTGTCCCAATTCATTTGGGGTCGGTGCAGCATTTCTTCTTCTTCCATACTTCTCTATTACTCGTCATCTCATCAGACACCTTCTTTCATGCCATATCATTCTTCAAACAGTCCATCCATCGTTTCTTTGATCTTCCTCTACTTTTATACCCATCCACAGTCATACTCAAAACTTTCCTCACGACATTTTCCTCATTCCTCCGCATCACATGCCCATACCACGACAATCGATTACCACACAACTTTTCAGTCACCGGCGCCACTTTCATAGAGTTTTCATTCCTCCCGTGCCCAAATGCCAACAGAAACCGCGTGGACACAGATTGTTGGTTGTACCGTCTGCACACGTACTGAGAAGCAGGCACAAAATCGGCCCGAGTGGAGACGTCATGTGCAACATCTTTGAAGAGAGAAGAAGGTCGCAGTTAGATTTAAAACGTGATGACCTTAAAGCTAGACAACCTTCAGCTATACCCTACTATAAACTTATACTGTCACTTAGGGGATATCTTCCAATAAAAAACGGAACGGACGGACGGTTTTATCAATCACGGAAGATATCCCGTAAGTGACAGTATTAAGCCCCGTATTCATGGTAAACATTTGTTTAGCAACAGTTGATCAACGTTGTTGATGAACGGCAAGAATGCTTCTGGAAACTTTGTTTAAATCAATATGGGTTGTCCACACACGCCAGTCTGCGTTAAAATGTTGCCTGCATAATTTTGTCGTTGCTCCACACTACCGCCATGTTTATAAACAGTTGTAAACACGTCCACACTCGTCAACATTTGTTGATAAACTGATGTTTTCGCTCGCCGGGCGTCAACTCTGCAACATGGCGTGATCAACTCCGCAACACAAGTGTTGCCCGCAATATGTTGACATCAACTCGGCAACATGTTTATGCAACCATGTTGCTAAACAAATGTTTACCATGAATACGAGGCTGTTTAGTTGTAAACCGTGACAGCTTAAAACAGTGTTTTATGCCCTACTATGTCGTCAATGATGTTCTGACATGTCCTCGGTTGTGTTCGGAGTTTTTCGGCCATAGTTGGATATGCTAGCCACTTGAAAGCATATGAAAGAGCAGCACACCATAGCTCTCGACTACCACCGTAAAAAGCCATCGGATGTCGCTGTGGCCGAAATCGGCTAGACGGCATCCGAAAACGACTGCAAGCGATGTCGCCAACTAGGTAAACGTTTTTCTGCGGTCTGTAGAAAGCGATTGGCTTTGCCATTGTGGTTTGTGATTGCGAACGCTTTTCGTCATTTTGAAGGATAGCACCTCGTGTATCCTCGTTGTGTAGAAATTCTTACACCATGTGTCAATTTGGAATAAAAAAATTAAAAGCACAACCATTTCATTTTCTAAACATAATAAATATCAATATCTACAAGTTTTTAAAATGTCATGGTAACTAGCATTATCATTGACACTAGAAACCAAACTACCAAACCAAACAACACGACAACACACCAACACGAACCAAATATCTTTATCAAGTAAGTACTTGTAAGTGGTAATTATTTTTTATTTGACAAATGTGTGCTGCTGTCCCGCTGAAGTAGGTAATAAATTATCTACGTTAGGCCGTGTCGTTAGTTTATTATTAAAATAATAATCATAATAAGTGGCCACTATACTTTATTAAGGCCTAAAGAATAAAGAAACTATGTTCAAGATTAGACGATATTTTATTATTTGAGATCATTTGTTGCGATAAGAAAGGTCTATTCATCACCCTACATTTTGTACCTACAATAAATATTATTATTTTTATTTCAATGGCGTGAGTGTATGGTATGAGATATAGATATACAGGGTGTAAACAGACCCTTCACATATCCGTCAACCAAGCATTCTGTACATCAAACTAAGTAACTTTACGCAAAAATAATTGCTGGGAAACGACTTTTTTTTTAGGGTGAAAAATCACGTGTTACGAAAGGACTCGATGAAAAGCACTCAAAGCATTGTGCTGATGGATGGATTAAATAGTACGGGGGTCGTGGAGGTGTGTAAAGTAAAAATCTTACATTAAAAACATGTATTAAAAAAAAAAACTTATGAAAAAGTTGGAACTTTGACCCCCAATATCTCCGTAACTAGTAGGTTCCCAGGTATGGTCTAGAACAAAAAAATGATCGCAAAGACGGGGAAAACAAGTGCTTTTCTTTTATGTTAAGGGTCTATTTACACCCTTTATCTAGATACCGCAAGTATCACGATCCGTATGAAAACCAAGCGTGCCGTTTTTTGACCAACTAATAATTATGACGTCATAAGCATTATTTAGTTACTATACAAACAAGTTACTATGCAGAATAGACTACGTTTTTGTTCTTTAAATGTCTAGAATTAAGTTCTTAAGCTTGTAACGTTGTTGTTTAAAACAAATTAGCTTGTTACGGCAGTAGCCACGTTAACCATAAAATGCTTAAGCCGGGCACGCGAAGTAGGTGAAGCAAAATGAGTATGTAAGGATCGTTGCAGGTGGCTGTTCTGTAGCTTCTTATGCCGGGTACACATTGGTGAAACGTAACATGTAATGTAACACACGCTGAAACAAATTCGCCTGTTGTTGGGTTACATTTCATGTTGCATTGCGTAAATCTGGACGGCTCATTCATGTTACATTTCACGTTACGTTACACCAATGTGTACCCGGCATAACCCCCATGGGAAATGGCGTGAGCATATGTATACAACGTGTAACATAATAAACGCAAGACCTAGTGTGGTGTCTCAGACCATGAAACTGAACAACTTTTGTTCTATGACTTTTGGAAATTCATAACTTTTTTTTTAGTTTTACCATGCATGTGAATCAGCTGATTGCGTCAGTTCCTATAGAAAGTATTTTTTTTTTTTGTGAATTTTTAGAACTCGTAGAACAAAAGATGTTTAGTTTCATGGTGCGAGAGACCACACGGGAGGTCTTGCGTTTATTAAGTTACACGTTGTATATATAAAATACCTGTCCACTATAAAGCCTTTTCCAGTTTTATAGCACATCCCTGAGTCCCACTCTCAATTAGAAAAAACCAATGGCACTCGGGCAAAAGTGATCTTTTCGCACGAATGAGAGCAGCTGCTGAATAAACCTTGAAGGCTTGAAATAGTGAACAATAGGCAATCATGACAACTAAGCCAATTGTAGGATTGTGGAACTAGAAAGTCGACATTCATTAGCGATATCTGCTTGATGAATGAATCTTTCAAGGAGCGGTATGGTTTTCATAGAATGCTTATGGCACATTTGTTACGGACCTGACTAAGGTTTCCTAAGGGCATGGGTTTGAACCCAGGCAGGTATCTTGTGTAGTTAATTTAATTACTACTGCTCTCAAAACGATGCAGCTTCGTCAGGAAATTAGCATGTCATACAACCAAACATTCTAAGACATGGCGTGTAATCCACCAACCCGGATTTTTGTCACTCACCATCATTATTGGATAGTCACTTCTAGATAACAGAAGGTATAATAGTTATTACAGCGGTAAAAAAATATTTGAATTTTATAATAGGGATGTTGCTGTGTAAAAAAATATGATTCTATTTAGTCCGTCAGTCAGTCATCCAAAGTCCAAAGTTGTCAGTCAGTCATGCATACGTATTTTTTGTTTTATCAAATCAATAAAAATTTACGAAGATCACACAGGCCCCCACTCACGATCTTTGATACGTTTTAACGCATCAAAGATCGTGAGTGGGGGCCTGTGACATTACTTTTCGGTAAAAAGTATACTGAAGTATGACGTCACACGAGTTTTCGACGCACTTTATCGTCTTCATTTTTACTTTTCGTGAAAAAAAAAATACGTGTCCAATATTTTTTGGAAATCTATCTGACGGACTAATTAGATTCAGGAAAAATCCCTATTGTCTGGTAGGATATTCAGAGGCATTAAACCAATTAACCATTCATGATCAATTTGGGTTACATTCTAGGCTAACCGCTTATACAATATTCAACAAATAATACCGTTGAAACCTAAAATAAAACGTCAAAATACTTAAATAAGTTTCATAGTTTTACGGTCCCCTGAAAGAATATGCCAACCTTTACAGTGATAATACCTAAATTCAAACATTTTTTTTTCTGCCCAATTTTGTTTTCCCTTCTTTTTTTAGTTGGTTTAAAGTTAGTGTACTGAACCGTATCTAATATTGCAAATGGTATTTAAAATAAATTTCAATAAATCAGTGTTTAACGAACATTGACGGCGGCGGCGGCGGTCGGTTTTGTTTCATCTTAATAGAATCGGGAAAGGGTTCCGTACATCTATTTTTGGTTCTTCGAGCCGGCGAAAGCTTGTAAACTTTGCCCAATAATTAAACCGATTAAATACCAATTAATGCCAAAACGGTTTGCAGACCCCTCCAATCGTTTTTAGAATTATAGAAATAGAATAAATTAACTTGAAAGTTTGACCCATTTCCCAACAAAATGTCATTACCAATAATAGACAGAACGATTCGCTCGATTATTGTATTCGGTTATGAAAACCGTCTATATGAGATGAGTGGATTTATTACAGTAATTCACACAATATTGTTTTACATACGTCAAAACATAAGCTAATTCGAGACACGGAAACATTAAAACAGTCTGTGAATGAGAGTATTTTTATCTGTCGGTCCGGATGTTAGTGTTTAGCTACGAAACGGCTGGACTGATTCAAAATAATCTTTAAAGGTATACACAAGTACCTATAACAATATAATTTTATTGGGCTGGATGTGAAGCGACACTTTTAAATTGAACTAATTTTGTTTTTTTTTACCATAATAATTCTGGCCAATTATGGTCAGATGTCGTAATATTTGAAATATGAGACGAGAATAATGCGATTTAAAACAATGCGTGTTTGTTTACGTCAAACTACAAAAATTTTGCTAAACGACTATTAGATCATTCTGCTAATGAATTTATTTTTATCTGTTTGTCCGGATGTCAGTGTTATTTTACGAAACTGTTGGGCCGATTAAAAGACCTTTTCATGGGTTTTTAATTGGTGTTAAAATTTTATTTTATTGCTCAGAAACATGTAATAGAACCAAACCCCATTTGAAACATTAAATTCTTGCTCACAAAGTCATAATAAATTGTGACAGAGTTTCCCACATTTAGATGAAGTTACCATACTTATACCATCTTTTTATAGCTATTAGATGAACGCTCTGCGTCAAGCAAGTGTTATATTAATTGGCGCTACGGGACCTTTTGTGCGTGAGTCCGACTCGTGCTTGACCGGTCTTTGTTCTTTGATATTATTTTCTGTAAACATTAACCCAAAGCCATACAAAATCCGACAAAAAGTTTAATCTTTTACGTTACGCGTGTCCAATGACGCATTCTGATTCGTCGACCGGCGATCGAACAGGAGTAATGACGTTGATTGATATCAGTTTCTCGATTAGGATCCGTTGGTTCCGCCCTAAGGGAAATTAAAAAGATTGGACTTGTTGGTTCAGTGAGTGAGAGGAATCTGTACTGGGGTTGTAGACTGGGACTGTAGCAGATCTATTGAAAAGGTGCATGTATCGAAAAGGTGTGGTCATATTTAAGGAGAGGAGGTGAACCTAGACATTATCAAACTGTCTGTGATCATACACTTGGGTCGAGAGGTATACAGGGTGGAGACGACAATGCGACAATAAATTAAACTGTATGTCATGTAACTCATGAAGTTCCCAGTCTGCATACAAAAATTCAATCGAAAATTACTGGATATTTTCGATTGAATTTTGTATGCAGTTTATTCACAGGACGTTATTTTTAATTTTTAGCATTTTCTGCATAGTGTAGATAATAGGCTACCACCAACAGGTTAACGAATCCCGCATCGGTATAAACGTTAAACACATGTTGCCAACTCGCTACTTCAAAAACCTTGGCCAAAATTGTCGTATTGTCGTCTCCACTTTGTAGAAGTTTTGTATGAGACAGCTGATTATTTTATCGCGATTACGATGATGGTACCATGAAGAAATATAACGAAAAAAATAAGAAGAAAAAGAGCGTAGACAGATTTGTCTGCACCTAAAAATTTATTTACCATCCACCCGCATTCCCCCCGTGATCCGCGATCATGGCGCTTGCAACAGCGTCGAAATATCCCTTCGTTGTGACTAGTACCAAACAGTTCCATGATGGAACTACTGATTGTTTTTTTTATCACTAGTTCCATTTTAAACGATTCAGAAAATAATGGAACTAATGTTGAATTTGTTATCATTAGTTCCATTTTTAAAAGAATATGAAAATAATGGCACTAATGTTGAATTTGTTATCATTAGTTCCATTTTTAAAAGAATATGAAAATAATGGAACTAATGTTGAATTTGATATCACTAGTTTCATATTATCAGAATAATTGAAAATCACGTAAGATATCCCGTAAATGACAGTGTAACTTTAGTTATAAACCGTGACAGCTTAAAACAGAATTTATAAAGAAATATATTCAGTTTGATGGTGTTTACCACAGCTTTTTAGTACACGTTGTATAACGCCACATACCAAAGATATTTACATTCGGGGTGGATGGGACACCGACGCGAAAACGATTCGTATTCAGTACATCATTCTGAGCGGGCCACATAGAAATTTTAAATCGGTTATTAAAAAAAAAACAGCTGTTCCATACATTTTGACCGTTTAGGTATCGCACTTTAGGACATACTTACGGAAAACAAAATCTATTTGCATTTTCCAACTGGTTAGTATCGTTCATCGACCATAAAGTAATGTGACAAACTTGAAAATTATGCCATTTTGCTCTATGGCCTCACTGAAGGATCACATAATTTCTATCACGTCTTTTCTGATGTTTCTCTATTTGCTACATACGAACTTCGCGTCATATCTGACGTCATGCAAAATCCTGCATCGCACAATCCGTGAGATTGGAATTTTACAGCAAAACGATTCTAACCATCGGACTACTGCCCAACAGATATGACACTCATTTGGTCGGCAGACTCTCGCTTTGCAATTGAGGATGAGGATCCCTCCAGCCGATACTACTAAGGTCACAACGATTTGATAAAAAGTAAGTGTTTCAACCACCAAACCACCGCACTACTGCCCAACAGATATGACACTCATTTGGTCGGCAGATTCTCGCTTTGCAATTGAGAATATAATAATATAAATAAGGAACTGTCCACCCAATTCTTTTAAAGACTCAACGATTTGGTGAAAAGTAAAACTGAAGTTATTTGGAAGAGACCGTACACTCAGCATTGGGAGTCCAAAGGTTGAAGAAGAAGAAGAAGCGTTTTAAGTAAAAATAACTATAAAGTAACCTCTCATTCATCACCATCTTCATCTGCCTATCCTTTTCCCAACTATATTAGGGTCCGCTTCCAGTCTAACCGGATGCAGCTGAATACCAGTATTATACATGGAGCGACTGCCTATCTGACCTCCACAATCCAGTTAGTACTAGGTAATACGATACCCCTTGGTAAGACTTGTTGTCAGACTTTTTAAGCCACTGACTACCTGTAACGACTGTCAAAGATCTAAAAATGACATCCGGGACCAACGGCTTAACGTGCTTTCCAAGGCACGGAGGAAACTCGGTGTGTAATGGGTGGTCACCCATCCACAGAACAACCTAGGCAAGCACGGCTTAACCTAAAGATCGATCCGAGCGGCTGTTATTATTTAGCCACGAGCTCCTAAAAAGTAACCTCTCATTATTCATACATTATTCCGTTCCGTAAGGCTTCCTTAAAGTTTTTTTTTTTTCTGTTATCTATTTTTGTCATGGTTATGTTATTGAACTGTTCGTGACAGATTTTGTGAAAAAAAAAATTGTTTCTTCCGCGTGTTAAGTATTTGTATCGTTTATTTCCTCAAAATAAAGTTTTAAATCTGTGTGGGACGTAAATAAATGCCACGTGTTTCTTCTTAAAGTAATTTCAGGTGGGCTGAAACGTTTTTTCTTTTGTTGTTATCACAAACATTTCTACGAATGTTTCAATGAGCGTTTATACATAACAAGTTGCCCGTGGATTCGTCCACGTGGGAGAATAATAAAATTATCAGAAGGGGGATGCTAAGCTAAAATGGGACTGGACTGGCCACGTTTGCTGTGGGCCAAATTAGCCACTTTCGGAGCCCTGACACAGACAAGGCGTCACGGCAGACCTCGTAGAAGATAACGGGAGGAGCTGAACAAAACTAACGGCTAGTGGTCCACATTAGCCCTGAATTGAAACAACTGGAAGTCATGGCGAGAGGCCTTTGTCCAGCAGTAGGGTGATACAGGCTAACATATCAGTCATCATCATCTGCCTAGCCTTTTCCCAACTATATTGGGGTCGGCTTCCAGGCTAACCGGATGCAGCTGAACACCAGTATTTTACATGGAGCGACTGCCTATCTGACCTCCACAACCCAGTTAGTACTGGGTAATACGATACTCCTTGGTAAGAATGGTTGTCAGACTTTTTGGGCCACTGACTACCTGTAACGACTGTCAAAGATCTACAAATGGCAATATAACAGTAAGGGGGCGTATTAACAGTATTAAAATTGTCATGATGTATCTGTGCAAAGAGGTTCCAGAGAAAGTTACTTTCATTTTGATAATTAGTATGACGTAGGTAAAAAATAAATGTTAAACAATTGTTTGATTTATTAGAAGGTCCAAATCTAGTTAAAATCGCTTCAAACTTCACTTAAAAGACCACAAACAAAATGAAAGCGAAATCATTAGTCAACTTTTTCGAATTCACCTTTCAATGTTGCGAAATATAGCTCGACATACTATGGTAGTGGACGGCTTAGATTGATCAATACTGTGTCCGATTGGAAACACCGAAATGCTCTCTCCAAACCCATCATTTCCCTAGCCTTTGCCTACCTTCATTAAAGAAACATCGACCTAATTTCCCTAGAGGAGTAATTATAGATACTAGGTAATCAACATACTGCTAATGTCGTGTTGATCCCCGATGGGTTAAGCAGGGGTGAAGGTACTGTGTGAACTCAAAATTGATGATGATGGCGTTAATTCTCCTAGGAGGGGAAAGTTGAACGGTATCAGTAGCGAAGGGTCAATTTTTGTAAGAGGTAAGCCCGAGTACATATCTTTAATGGCATTACCACATTTGACTTTGATTATATTATTTGTCTATAGAATATTGAGTTGCTAGTTGGTAATAATAATGGAAAAAAAAAAAAAATCGAAATTTCGAATTTCATAGCTAAAAAAAGTCTGTGTTAATTACGTTGTAAGTCTTCGTAGAAATACTATAGGTACGCTGTGGCAGCGGTTGCCACTTGTCTATGACCACAGATACCCAGAAATTAGCACATGAAAGTGTGAAAAATGGCCCTTTGATTATACATCATTATCTAGCCTTTTTCCAACTGTGTTGGGGTCGGCTTCCAGTCGAACCCGATGCAGCTGAATATCAGTATTTTACATGAAACGACCGCCAATCTGAACTCCAAAACCTAGTTAGTACTGGGTAATACGAAACCCATTAGTAAGACTGGTTGTCAGACTTGCGGGCCACCTGTAACGACTGCCAAAGAACTACAATTGGCAGCCGGGACCAACGGCTTACCGTGCTTTCCGAAGCACGGAGGAAACTCGGTATGTGGTGGTCACCCACCCATCTGCGAACCAACCGTCCTTTGATTGAACATGACTTGGAAATTAGAACGGATCTGTGCATAGTTCAGAATATGAGCGATCAATATCTAGATCATACAGGTAGTCATTATGCCGTGAGTTATAGCATCTGGATCAACTATAAACGTAACCAGACGCAGCTGATTTTCACGAGATTAATATCAGAGAACGACCACCAATCTCTTCAGTATATTTGTAACTAGTTACCAGGAAACTATAATTAGGCAGGTACTTCTACAAGGAAGTAAGATGAATGTTTCTCTTAAATTATAAATATTTACTACGAGAAATAACAACTGATTATTTTTGCCTCGGTTACATGTGAAACCGACCCCTCGCATTCTTGGAAAAATACGGCAGGTTCCGGGTTGAATGGAAAACAAGAAACGAACGTTTGGTAAGTGTGGGTACTTATGTAGGTATTTTTAGCTTTACGAGAGTTTTAAATCACTGCGGAAAGAAAAAAAACGTTGCGGTTTCATGACCGACTCAAAAATGGAATGACAATGGGATGGAACGCTCAGTTAGGTTTTTTTTTTTAAACCTGTAGTGATGTCCTTCGCGAATTTTACAAATATTTTTATAACGGACAGGAATTTCCGATTTTCAAACTTTTAACGCGAACTGAGAAAATATCTAAATATCTGTTTACCTAGTACATATTTGTTTAGGTAAAACTGTGCCCTGTTTTTGCTGGAAACATTTATGCCGGCGATGAACTGAGTTGATTGATTTATGGAGACAGAATTTAGCAAATACGCCTCCATCGTACCAGTTTTGCTGAAACGTAAAATCTAAATAAATTATAATCTGAAACACAAATAACTAACTAGGGAAAATTCATCAAAGCTTTACATAGCTTAGTCTGGTGTCTACCTATAAACCGTAATGCCTGATCTGCTATAGTCAGATTTGCCATATGCCTTACACGTAATCAAATCTCTCATTTGAAAGATAGAATACGATAGTGGGAATAGCTGTTTAGTCATTGATCATCAATTTTACAAAAATCAACTATAATCTGTACTAATATTATAAAGAGGTAAAATTTTGTAAGTTTGTATGTAGGGGTTAATCTCTGGAACTAATGATCCAATTCTAAAAATTATTTCACTATCAGAAAGCTATATTTATTCGTGGGTGCTATAGGCTATTATATTTATATCATGCATATTAGCCGAGCTATCACAAGTTTTGCGGACGAAGTCGCGGGCGAAGTGCTAGTCATTTATGAATTTTTTGAGTGAATTGACTTTTTCATTGCATTCTTGCGGGTTGGTTAGTTCAGAAACATTAAATAAGATCGCTTTGTAGTAGAAATTAAAAGGAATATTTTAACGAATTACAAAGCTATTGAGCGCACAAATGTCAGTGTATGTAGATGAGGAATTTAGTACTTAAATTGCCCTAGACCTTTTCTTTCAGTCAATTATTAGGTGGTAAGTATTTATTATATGAAAAGCAAGTCAGCGTGCCCGGGAGATTTTCTCGACGGCATGTAAAGCCAAGTGACACCAGGTTAAGCACTAACCACACAAAAAGAAAGAAGTACCTATTAAAATGAGAACATTTCTTACGTTAGTTCAAACTGTGTTAAAACATTTCTACAAAAAATACTTTTCCAAGTGCGTTCCACTGAACGCTGGAATCTCAATACAAAGTAGGCCAAGTGCAAGGCTCCCCATCTCAAAGAGCGAAAAGAAAAAGATGTTTTCTCAAACGTCTTATTTTAAATACTTCGGTAGTAAGCAGTGTTGTGTAGTTGTGAGTATGAAATGTGGATGGGTATATAAGTATAGGAAGACCAAAGAAACGATGGATGGACTGTGTAAATAATGATATCGCAAGGAATGAGGTGTCTGATGAGATGGCGAGTAATACAGAAGTATGGAAGAAGAAGACATGCTGCGCCGACCCCAAATGAATTGGGATAAGGGCAAGAGAATGACTATGATGATGATGAGTACGCACTTTACCTATTTGCTATTTATTCCGCATCTGTTTCCTCGCTTCATCATATTTATTGATATTTTTTAGTTGTAAAAAAGAAATGTGGATATGTTTGTGGTACATACATTGCTATGAATTTATCTTCGGGTAAGGTGATTTTGATTTGAAATAAATTGAGAACTTACTGTGTATTTATAAATAAAAAATAATAATAATAATCATTGAATTCAGCATTCATTTGTTTTTTTTTTTCATTTTAATTTTTTCATTTGTGTTCGTATTTTTTTTTGTGAATAGTGTAAAAGCAACGTGTGATAATCAAATGTTTCGTTTTTTATTCTTTATGTGGTGATGTTGTATTATTTATTAAATAATTTAAAAATATGTATGTCTTTTGGTATGGGCTATGTGGTACCTGAAATATATTTTTACAGAATTACTGAATAACAACAACAACTTTTGGTGAACCTTAATTATACAAATAAATATTTAAATGTTTAGGGAGATAGATAGGCCTATTTCCCTTGTTTAACGAAATATGATGACGCAGATTTGAACAAGTTACCAAAACCCAAAGATAAAATTACAAATTCCCAAATCCTGTCAAATTAATTATTCTAACAATTAATTTTAAGTCCTTTCTGACTTTGTTACTTACCGAAAGTCACGTCAATTACGAAGCATTAAAATTTTCCGAACCGCCGGCTCCGTGATGTCGTCCGCATCATAAATCATCTAAAGCTAACAAACTTTCCGCACTTCAACCAAAATAGCAATTAAAGTACTTTCAATTAATATTCAGTTACGAGATCAAAGATTTAAATAAATTTTAATACAGTTTCATTGTATTTTGGGATAGTTTTTTTTTTAAACTGCACTCACTGAACAACACGTACGCACAATCACTATTTTCATTTTAAATTCAGAACAAAAAATCAACAACTTTTTTTTATCTTTAGAATAAGACACTGGAATATTTTATTCCAAATTTAATTTTCAAAAACATTCGACGCTTTCAAAAAAGTAGCGAAGACACGCTGCGTTCAAAGTTGCGAACATTCTGACGCGACGGTATGGAGGCGGCCACGCGGGCGAGTCTCACAGAATAGACTGGAGTTAGCAACTCGTTCTCGGCACAAAATGGGACTAATGCGCATGGTTCGGAGCTAAGATAATCCGGGGTAAAAAACGAAGAAAAACCATGAAGGCTTTCACCGTGAATGCATCTTTTCTATTGTGCCAGTGCATTAACCGAGCCGGTTGATTAGCCGCGCGCTGTTGCCAGCTGAAAAAAAAGTTTTCAAAAATTCCTTTGCCTATAATAAATCTGCTCGTCGTTCGGAGGTTAGGTAAATGTTTAAATGTTCTTTCGTTGAATGAGATGACGGTAATGACCGTTGCAAACTATCTTGGAACATTTAACACGTTTCAAAGTGATGGATCACATCATTAGTGTACGAATGTAATCGAACTGTCAAATTGAAGTGTTAAAGTTTAAATATGAATCGAAAGAAAAATGTTGCCCATATTTTGTTTGATTTTTCACCAAATATTTTTCAGTTTTCTAAAGAGTATGAAAGGACAGCTGTTTGTGAATGAATTGATATTTATTGAATAAGAGTGACTGAACTCGGTATGGTACAATATTTATTAAAGTTGAGATCGTTTTTCGATAGTCTCAGTTTTACAGCGATTGTATAGTTTACAATAATGAAATACTTGATAAGATTTTTTTAGTTCAATCATGAAGACTTTTTTCAGCCATGAAAAAAGTCTTCATGATTGAACTATTTACATGCATACATATTTTCGCTTTTTTATTGCACTTTTAGGGCTACGCCTCATCTAGCAGCGCTCAGCAGCTCTGTTCTCACTCTAGAAAAAGAGGATTCTGAGCGACAGAAAAGAATAAATGCTATTCCGTGTTGATAGATGAGGCGCAACCCCTAAATTCCGTAGTAACCTAAGATAGATTATGTAGACTTATTATTTTAAGACCTTAAAGTTCGTCAAACGTGGGAATAAGTTAATATAATATTGATCAATAAATTAACGTATGTACACAATTTACATCATTATTATTCCAATGTATTTTCACACAGCTGTTGTTTTTTGTTTAGGGCGCTAAACGAATTAAATATGAATCAGTTGATTGGCTGTCTCGTTAATCCAATTGTCAATGTTCGGGTGAAGGCATGGGTTCGATTCCCAGACCGGCCAATGTGTTATTGGGATTTTCCATAATAAAAATTATACAGCTGCAGCCCGCAGTTTTACATGGAACTTAAACGTAGGCGAAATGTGAGTGTACATACAAAAAATTCAGCTGTTCATACATTTGGGTCGAGTGGGTATGGAAGTTTTGTACTGGAGAGCAAATTTTTTCGCGATTTCGATGGTGGTTCCATGGAGAAAGTTGTTCACTTTGATGGTCTGCATCACATCCTGAAATATGACCACACCGTTCTGGTGCACGCTGTATTATACGGGGTGTAGGGGACGCCGACGCGAAAACAGTTACCACGTATTCAGTATATCATTCTGACACCCCCCCCCCTCCCCATATAGAATTTTTTCATGAGTTATTAAAAAAAATCTGCTGTAAAAAATAACAGCTGTTCCGTACATCTTGACCATGTTTCCTACATGGTCAAAATATACGGAACACCTTTTTTTTTACAGCAGAGTTTTGAAAAACACAAACAACACAACGACAAACGATTAATACGACGAACGACGATACGATACGATTACGACAAACGACGACGATACGACGACGACGATTTACGATTTTTTTTTTTTTCTTACGATTTTTTTGTCGATTTATGACAAATTTTTCTCTGTGAGGGCTCAGAATGATATACTGGATCCGTAGTAACCGTTTTCGCGTCGGTGTCCCTTCCACCCCGTGGATACACCTGAGCCCTACCCGTTTTGTAAAACAGGCGTTTGATCTTTGATGTCATCATCATCATCATCTGCCTAGCCTTTCCCAACTATGTTAGGGTCGGCTTCCAGTCTAACCGGATGCAGCTGAATACCAGTATTTTACATGGAGCGACTGCCTATCTGACCTCCACAACCCAGTTAGTACTAGGTAATACGATACCCCTTGGTGAGACTGGTTGTCAGACTTTTTGGACCATTGACTACCTATAACGACTGTCAAAGATCTACAAATGACAGCCGGGACCAACGGCTTAACGTGATCTTTGATGTCAATATCAGTAGAGATTCCAAAGAAGTTTTTCTTCTTTTGTTTGAGTTGTTGACATTATGGCCAATCTTTTCTTGAAAACTAACAGTGGGTAGAAAAGTAAAGGAAACTTTTCAAATAAAAGTACCTAGATTATTAGTACAGTCATACGTAATTATGTATACAGTTTCCTAAATTTCAAAGCAATTTTCGCGAGAAATTGAGAAATTGGAGAGAAATTGTAACTTGGATTTGTAACTTGGAGATACCTAGGATCTTTATCATAAAATATGAGTTAACAGCAGTTAAATGTGAGTTAATAGCAGAACAGTAGGAGAAAAAACACTTCTAAAAGTTGTTAAGTGTTTACATATTTATGCTCGTGACTGTACCAACCTACATAAAAACTTTCAATAACCTCTTCTATTTCCCACAGGCGATGGAATACTTAGAAAAAATCTATTGAAAATTTAAATTACGATTTTAATATCAGATTTTATTTGGAACTAAGGTGAAATTTCTTCTGACCTGGGTATTTTTAAATTATAGTTCGAAATCGGAGCACAAATCGGAGTTATCTGATTCTAGAATTTCTCTTTGTGGCAGAAAAATATGTCTTTAGAAGTTATTCGTTCAATAACAACCTCTTGGTATATACTTACGACGTGTAACAAGACCATTAACAAGGCCGAAGCCGAAAAGCACTTGTTCCCCCCGTCATTGCGATCATTTTTTTTGTTTTAGACCATATCTAGGAACCTTCTAGTTACGGAGATATTGGGGATCAAAGTTCCAACTTTTTGATAAGTTTTTTTTTTTTAAATACATGTTTTTAATGTAAGAACTTTACTTTAAACAACTCCATGACCCCCGTGCTGTTCAATCCATCCATCAGTACAATGTTTTGACTGCGTTTCATCGAGTCCTATCGTAAACTGTGATTTTTCACTAAAAAAATAAGTCGTTTCCCAGCAATAATTTTTGCGTAAAGTTATTTAGTTTGATGTACATAATGCTTGTTTGACGGCTTCGTGAAGGGGGTCCGTTTACACCCTGTATTAGTCCAGTCCGCTCTGGACCCGCATGGTGGATTACGGGCTACGGCGTACTCTCCCTCTCACAGCGAACGTAAGGGTTTGCACCTCATCTATCAGCACGGAATCGCATTTTTTCATGTTCTATCCTTTTCTGAGAGTGCTGCCGAGCACATCGTTGATGCATCAAAATCCGCCAAGTGAAGGGTTTCGTACCATCGTAGTAGGGGAGCCCCCTTTAATTTTTAATTTTTGTTTTGTTATTCATGTTATAGCGGCAATTGGACTGCTGGGCAATGGCCTCCCCTTTCTCCTTCCAAACCTTCTTCTGAATTTTGTGCGATTTCTGGCCACATTTGCTCCGCGAACATGATCGCCACACCACCATCGTTGATCTCGACGGCGATGTCCTGTCTCAGGCGTCCAGTGAGTGATGATCTTTGCCCAGCCCGTTTCCACTTCAGCCTGGCTGCTTAAACTCCAACATCAGCTACTTGCCTGCCTCGTTGGTGGCGCGACTGCTGAACATGAGGTCCTAGGTTCGATTCCCAGATCGGGCGAATTGTTATTGGGTTTTTTTATTAGCAATTTCTCAAATACAGCCACGGAGTTTGGATTTGTGCCCGATTGATATCAATAGGCTCGCGTAATATAACAAATAAGTTGACTGCATCGTTGGTTCACAAGTGCGGACTGCTGAGCATGAGGTCTTGAGTTCGATTAATAGGTCAGGCATAGTGTTATTGGGTAGATGGCAACATAACTGACAAAATGATGGTGTACTACAAGGTACACCTCTGCCTAAGCCTTCGTGGTTTTAAGGCGTGATGCTATCATCTACTTGAGTTATGGAGTCCAGGGTGGTGTTTCTAACGCGTATTGTATGTAAATAGCCTAGCAGCCTTGATGGTATGGATCGCTAGACTTATTATGGCGTTATCCGACACGCGTTTGTTGACAAAACTCCGACACTCATTATTCCATCGACAACAATCGAAAATGTAACCAATGCTTGTGAGAATAAATCACAATTCACGTGCTCAACTAGGCCTGCCAAAAAACAGTTGATTCACAGACTCTGATATACTGAAAGTTATTTACATTATCGACAATTGGACAACCCTCCCACTTCCCTTTTCAGAGTTGTTTAAACAAGAGTGTGATTTAAACAAAAAAAAAATTAGGTAAATTTGCAACGTTATTTTTCAGAAGAAAAATAACGTTGCAAATTGCTGTCAAATATTTCGCTGTTTTGATGGGGTATTCCTCAAAGCGCAACTATTTTTAAGCGCAACTAAATTATTCCTCGAAGCGCAACTACCAGTTGCGCTTCCAAATTCAAATTAAAAATATTATATGTTAATTCCTCAAAGCGCAACCATGATGAAAAATAGAGAGCAAGCATCAAGCTACTACAATCTGTCTAATTTATTTAATAGATTTTCAACTTTATCGCTAACGCAGTAGGTTCAAAGTTGATTGGGACAATTTGACAGTTTCGGGTAGCTTGATGTGCTGGCGTCTGTACTGATTCCTTATCTTATCCATTCGTGTTACACCACATATCCTCCTATGCATTATCAATTGCTTTTCATTCCTACCTTTTGTGGCCCAATATTCTGATTCATATAAGACAGCAGGTCTAACCATCTATATATATATAAAAATGAATCTCTATTTCCCTTGGTCACGGCATCACGCATGAACGGCTGGACCGATTTCGCTAATTCTTTTTTTGTTCCGTTTCTTACTGTCAGGAGAAGGTTCTTAGGTGGGTGGTAGGTAGGTGGTAGGTGGGTGGTAGGTAGGTGGTAGGTAGGCAGTAGGTAGGCAGTAGGTAGGCAGTAGGTAGGCAGTAGGTAGGCAGTAGGTAGGCAGTAGGTAGGCATAGGTAGGCAGTAGGTAGGCAGTAGGTAGGCAGTAGGTAGGCAGTAGGTAGGTAGTAGGAAAAGGTGCATTGGTGCATGCCGGGTACAGCAAGTGGTTTTATAAATCTTCCCCTTGAGTTTAAGGGGTATGCCCCACATTGTAAACCTTGCATAATGTGAATCACAGAGCTAACGAAAAGCATTTTCTTTCTTAAATCATTTTCTGTGAGTAGTTTTTGATAAACAGACTCCTGCGCTCGCCCAAGAACGGAAGACATGATCTATAAGCCGAAAAAACCACGATAAATGAATATTGAAACTCAAACTAATACCTAATTTAATTTTCGGAATCTTTTCCTCATATTTTCGTATAATCTTTCAAAATCACTTGAGGCTAAAATACTGATCGCTAAGGCACAAAATAAAGTAGCATCCAATTTATTTTGAAGCTTAACTGTACGAGGTCATTGTTCACAGGATCATGTATTTATTGGGAATCTAAGATACTCTACACACAGAACGCGAAGACACGCGACGGCGACGCGAAGCGTTTTTAAGAGCAGTCTGAAACGGTTGAGAGAATCGTTTAGATTTTATTTTGTATTTTATGTGTCTTGATTTGTTTACGTAAAATCCACGGAAGCTTGCCACGTCGCGCTTTGAAACAAAAAAAAACAAACGCCGTTATGCTTTTGTTTGTTTTGGGTTTCAAACCGCAACATTCGCAAAATGGTACCCCGCCTCTTTTATTTATTTCTCAATTATTTTACCAGAAGCAACAGCATAAAAAAAAAACTGGTGATTTTGACAGACTTGTCCGCGGAACAGCAACTTTATTACTACGTTACTGAAGATCGATTTTATTTTGATAGTAATGCAGAATCGAAGACTTCTTCGAAGAATTAAATTAAATAAACTGTGAAAGAGCAAAACCATTTGATTGCTGAAAGGTTCATTTACTGAGCAATCGATATAATTAGTATTATTTGTTGTTTAAAGTGTGTTATTAAGGGCCTGTTTCACCACCAGCGATTAAGTTCCCGTCAACTTACTTGACAGATAATTTCATACGAATTCTGTACCATTTTTAGGGTTCCGTATCCGAAAGGGGGGCTGTATCTCATGACCCGTATAGGTAGACGGTTGAAATTTAACAGAATGTGTATTTCTTTTGCCGCTATAACAACAAATAATAAAAATAAATTAAAAATTAAAGATGGCTCCTACATACTACGGTGGTACGGAACCCTTCATCCGACTCCGACTCGCACTTGGCCGGTTTTTTTTTTTAATTTAGTCTGTAATTAGTGACTATTCAGACATCAAGAAATAGGCCCTTAATGTCGTATTTTATGATCCATTGTTGGTTGAAAAAATTGCTTATATTCTATTCTACAGCGGTTTGTGTGCGGAGTTCTTTTGGAGAAAAATATTCTTTCCTATAAGTCAAGAATATCCGTTTTAAGATACTTGCTTACTTCCATGTTTAAGCTATGAGATTTTTTTTCCATTATTTTGCCTCTGGGTAGGTTTACCTATCTATCTACTTATTCGGAAATAAAGCTGATGAATTAATGAAAAATTCATGAAAGTGTAGGTACTATAAAGATGTTCCTTAGTAAATGAAAACGCTGCCTATTTATTCCGAATGTTTATAGGTAGATACCAAAATACGTTTTTTATCATATTTCATCATACATACTGAAATTATGTCTATGATTAAACACTGTTTTAAGCTTTCACGATTTACAACTAAACTTATACGTCACTTACGGGATATCTTCCGTGATCATGGCGCTTGCAACAGCGCCGAAATATCGGGAGCTCAAAATAATGAACAATCACGGAAGATATCCCGTTAGTGACAGTATAAGTTTATGTCTATGATTTTAAAGTAGGTACTTCGTAGTTTTACTTGGTACAAATTCTCATAACAACAGCATTCTCTAGTTAATTTATTAATTTGAAAATTATAAACTAAAAGTAAAAAAAAAAAGTAAAGTTGAGAAAACGTTGCATTAAAAAAAAAAGAAAAACGTAATGTCGACACATAATTATGCTCTAAAGCTCATGGAGTTCGTAGCTAAATAATAACAGCCGCTCGGGTCGATCTTTAGGTTAAGCCGTGCTTGCCTAGGTTGGTCTGTGGATGGGTAACTGCCCATTACATATCGAGTTTTCTCCGTGCCTCGGAAAGCACGTAAAGCCGTTTATCCCGGCTGTCATTTGTAGATCTTTGACAGTCAGTGGCCTTAAAAGTCTGACAACCAGTCTTACAGGTTACGGGTTATGGGGGTCAGATAGGCAGTCGCTCCATGTAAAATATTGTTATTCAGCTGCATCCGGTTAGACTGGAAGCCGACTCCAATATAGTTGAGAAAAGGCTAGGCAAATACCAGTATTTTACATGGAGCTACTGCCTATCTGAACTCCACACCACAGTTAGTACTGGGTAATACGATACCCCTTGGTAAGACTGGTAAAATAAAAATTTCCTTACGTCCATCTTATATTTAAAAATCTCGTGTCACGGTGTTTGTGGTCGCACTCCTCCGAAACGGCTCGACCGAGTTTTATGAAATTTTTTATATATATTTAGTAGGTATGTGAATAGGTCGTAAAGTATATTTAACAACGCTAAATGATTAGGGGGTAGGTAGGTAGGGTAAAAAAGGTGCATTGCAACGCAAACCGGGCACAGCTAGAAAAAACTAAAAATAACTAGAGCCTACTCATGATAGAGTACCTGATTCACAGGCAAAACAAATGAATCATGGCCAGCGATAGCACTAAAAACTATGAAAAACACTCAGTCAATAGTTTTTCGCAGAGTTTATAACAGGAAGCCACTCCTGTACATTTCACCGAGGATTATCTACTTTATGCATTATGCAGGTAGATAAGTTCGCTACTGTAGATTATGGGCCTGACACTGACATAGATACCTATAACGGCTAATGGGGGGTATTAAGTATCGATAAGGACATTGGATTTTCTTTTCAGCCGTTTTCTGAATGCCTTTTGGGTTTTCATGAAACGGTAGACAGTTACCTTTACTGCCGCATCGGTCGGGTGGTTGTAAGCGCCGACTGGGTCCTGGGTTCGATAGCGGTAACGGTACCTTTACTGCCGCATCGGTCGAATGGTTGTAAGCGCCGACTGCTGAGCATGAGGTCCTGAGTTCGATTCCCGGGTCGGGCAAAGTGTTATACCTCTGCCTAACCTCTCGGGGATTACAAGCGCGATGTTATGGTAGACAGTAGCCTCACGTTTCATTGTTAATAGGTTAGTCCAAGCATAATCAACCAATAAACCCCACTGTTGGGAGACAGGGCTCCTCTATAAGAAAGGAAGTGGGCCGTTATCTATCACTTCCCCCGAGTTGGTAACCGGTATAAGAAATTATTTCAAGAACGTTATGGGAATTCAATAAATTTGATTTGTTTTATTTCCTCCGCAGTAGCGAACGGCAAGTGCGATGACGAGTTCGATGAACTCTGTAGCTAGGCAGGAAGTGGACAGCTGATTTCACGCGTCGTTCGTTAGAGTAATTCAACATCCATTGTTGATTTTAGCCGTATTATTAACATAAATGGATTGCTGCGTACAGAAAATATAATTTTACATTGAAATAAATAAAGGAATACTTACTGAAAAAAATAACATATTCCTGAGAAAATTCCGGTGTAATATGATTCAAAATAAGGATCTAAATGCACCCCATCAGTCTGCAGAGAGCTGTCCCTTACACCCTGTATAGCACATGGTCTGAAAAATAGGTAGGAGGTAAAATCAAAACCGCCTCCCGTATCCCGCTCTGTCCCAGTAACCTCTGAAAGGTCGTCGATCCGAGCAAAATTACTTACTAATATCTAATCAAAAGTGCTTTACTCGTGTGCCAACGTGCATGTAGATAATCTAATTTAAATGCTAGCACGTTTCCTCTAAGCGGTATACTGTACATAAAGCTTTCAACAACACGAGCACACTAATTGATCTACCTCAAAATTCTGAGTAATCCGATGTGTCGTCTGAAAACAGCCTAAACCATTCGCCGTGACTGCCACGTACAGATTAGTACGGTGACTTCGATATGTTATGTCTATGTCGCTATAGTGAGGGTTTTATTACGTATGGTCATAGCAATAGCAAGAAAAAGGTTAATGAGAGAAACTAAAGGTAATGCAGTACAATGTACTCAAATATTTTATCTTATTTTCCTGTGTTGTCCACTGTGTGTAAACTACTACTATTTATGGTACTTGTTCGTTTATCTCTTACATCCGAGCTCACTCCGCCCTTTTTTTACTAGCTTTTATTATATACGCAAGTTAATTGCGATATTTTTGTTTGTATATTTAGGTCAAATCTTGCAACTGAATTTTAAAACAGTTATCCTCAACCCATTAAGCTGAAATTTTGGGTACACGTTTAGTTTGGATAACAATGCATAGTTAGCTAAGTGACGTCATTCTAAATCAAATATAGAGGACTCCCACAGATAGCGGACTTGTAATTTTTATGCATACCCATGTTATGTGTTTCAATTAAAAGGGATTAGTGAAAAGAATATAAAAATAAACAAATGATGTCACACCTATATTTAAAAGCTTGTTTTAAAAATGTTTTATTACTTCAAGCTTGTTAACCCTCGACGCAAAAAGGGGGGTGTTATAAGTTTAACCGCAATGTGTGTGAGTGTCTCTCTCTGGCACCGTAGCTCTTAAACGAGTGAACCGATTTGGGTGCAGTTTTTTTATTTGAAAGCTAGTTTCTTGGCGATGCTTTTTAGATGTTTTATCAAAATCGGTGCAGCCATTTATTAGATAATTATGGAGGATGAAAGTGGGTATGAGAAATCGAATATTTTCAAATATACCCAACTGGGGTATCAAATGAAAGGGCTTGATGTCTATATTACAATTAGACATGTTTTATCAAAACTGGCTCGGCCACTTTATTGACTTTTCGCTTTTCTATGTTGCGATGGGGGTATTTTAAATTTATTTTTTTATTACGTCAAGCTTGTTTTCAATACAGTTTCATACAGCACTTTCATAGCACCAAGAATGATAGACGAATCTGTTAATACTATTCCAGTGCCGAAAATACATGTAGAACTGTAGATACTTATTAAAAGTAATAAAAAACACGAAATTGTGACATTATTACATGAATCAATACAGGGTGTAAGGGACAGCCCTCCACAAACTGACAGGGTGCATTCAGCTCCTTATTTTAAATAATATTCCACCGTAAATTTTCTCCGGGATTTTTTTTTTTTAGGGATTGTTCCTTTATTTTAATATAAAATTACATTCCCTGTACGCAGCCCTCCGTTTATATAAATAATACGGTTAAAATCAAAAATCTAACAATGGATGTTGAAATACTCTAAAACTCAAACGACGCATGAAATCAGCTATTCAGTTCCTGCCTAGCTACAGAGTTCATCGAAGTCGTCGTCGCGCTTGCCGTTTGCTACATGCGTTTTGCCACGGTAACGATACATTGCGTATGAGGAAATAAAACATATCAAATTTATTGGATTCCCATAACATTCCTGAAATAATTTCTTGTACCGGTCATCTCAGTATGATATACTGAATTCACCCCATCAGTTTGTGGAGGCCTGTCCCTTACACCCTGTATGCTATGGCCTTTATGTGTGTAAACAAAGTGCTTCAAACATGGAGAAGGTTGAAGTGAATCTCTCAAGGTTTTGAATCTTTCTGGACAGAATGGATGGATGATTTGTAATGTAAAAAGCTTATTAAAATGAAGTATGAGAAAAGTTGTACCCGTATAATTTAATTTCAAATTCCACGCTTGCACTTACTGTAATGGATAAAAGTTCTGTCCAAGCCTCGATTGTTGCCATGTAGAACGTAACTTTGAAAACCTTCTGCTTCTGCCGGCGGCTTCACCTGCGTGGAGTTTGGTAATTGTCTCACGGGAATGTTTCTACCTGGATAAAAAGCATCTTAGGTTACTGACTATATGTGTGCCAAATTTCATTCTAATCCGTTCAGTAGTTTTTGCGTGAAGAAGTAACATCCATCCTTCCATATATCCTCACAAACTTTCAAATTTATATACTATAATAACAGTACATAACTTAGTAGGATAACATGACATAAAGTGACCAATCATTTCATAACAATTTTTTATTTTGTTCGTAATAGGTATCTTCCTAAATCCAAACAAAGCCACTGAATAAATAATAGTACTACAAAGCTTATAAGTACATAAACAATGCCTTCTTAATATTTTGAAACAAACACTGAAACCTTAGACCCGAACTGCGTAAACACACCATTCTAGCAAGACCCGAAGGAATTTAAAGGATTCATAAGTTTGATAATTTTTCAGATCAACCAAGGTAAATAATGCAATGAATAGCTATTATTGTATAATCAAAATAAATAGCTTTGGGATTGTGAGTGCGCTACACAATCACCTCGCTGATCTTTTGCAATCTCGTTCTCACTAAAACGCTTTTCATGTCTTGTAGAAATAAGAGAAAAACTAAACGTAACTTTTCTTCAAGCGAAAAGAAAACAGACTACGTGTCTTCGGCATAGTTTAAAGCACTGAATCCTTCTAGCTCGCTTTAATTGTGCAAGCTGACTTAAAACTCCCAGTAATCTTAGCTGTTAAATCTTCCGAAATTTGTCTTGCCGTTAATGTTTCCAGCGCTTTATGCGATTTATTACTGTGCTGAGATTTTATTAACGCTGCAATACATGCAATTCTACAGAATAGAATAGAAGAATAATTATAGTTGATTGCAGATCAAATTGAAACATAGCTGTTTTACAATATTTCTAATACGGGTTGCAGGTCTTAACTGTATGTGTATTTTAGCAACTCATGTAAAATACCTAAGCATTGTCTTAGAAGCACCTTTCAAACGGGCACGCCGCAATCGCGGCGGTAAGACCCCTCTTTGAGGAGTGGCTGGATAGGCGTCACGGCGTCCTGACCTACCGCATGACGCAGGTCCTCACCGGACACGGAAGTTTCGGGAGGTACCTGTGTCTGATGGGAAAGGAGGAAACGCCTGGGTGTCACCACTGCGAGGACCGCCCGGAGGACACGGTGGAGCATACGGTGTCGGACTGCCCCGCTTGGGCAGAGCACAACCGTGTCCTCACGGCGGCGATAGGCGGATGCCATGCTGCGGGGCGAAACGGAGTGGAAAGCGGTCGCCTCCTTCTGCGAAGCAGTCATGCTCGCGAAGGAGGAGGCGGGCCGCGTGAGGGAGAGGACAGCGTCCTCCCTCCACCCCAGCCGCAGTTATAGACGCCCACGGCGCCGGACGTCGGCAGACGATCTTCGGCCACCGTAGGCGCGGGCATGCGGGCGGCGAGTAATGGGCGACTCGCTGTCCGACCATGGACCATGTCCGGGTCGACGGCGCGTTGTGTTCCACGCGCGCCTCAAAGAGTGTCAGCATAATGACAAGGCCCCCCTCTAGAGGGCCAAAGCCTGCCGGGGTCGCGGGACCTATAGAATTATCGTGACCCTGGATCATAAAGGGCTATTGAAGGACACCGTGGATTTTAGTCAGTACAAGTCTGACAGTCCCTCCCGCTCTGCCCTGGGTGGGAGGACTCATTTGATGATTTTACCACGATAGAAAAAAAAGCACCTTTCAAAGCTTATTTTCTTTTTTAGTTACTCCAATGCAAAACGAAACGCTGGCGTGACGATTTGGACTAGTTTCTGACTAATTGGCAAGAGAAGGAAAAACACCGGGCGAGTTGGAAAGGATGGGGCCTTTGCCCAGCAGTGGGAAAGAAACAACTAATTTAAAAAAAATGCTTCCATCCATACATAAAAAGATAAAGTTTGTAAGGTTGGTTAAATATGTAGAGATAATCTCCGCGACAACTCATCCGATTTCAAATAAACTGTCTTTGATAGAAAGCTAACCTCAGACTAAACCCCACGGGAATTACAGGCGTGATGTTATGTTCTATAAATATCAATCAATAGTCTGACAACGTTTATTGCTATGCGTACTTATAATAACTATGACATGTAATAAATCAATATCTGCATGCGTGGTATGCACTTCTAATATACCACATATATTTCTTGGTTGCGTGCTGATTCATCGAAGTGTTAAGCGGGGCAATCTTGTCGATAGCACGCACACATATCGTAGACCATTGGAGTGCAATAGTATAGGCCTAGTGTGCACCAATATAAAATATATACACACACACACTACCTACTCAAATTCAAAATGTACTCAAATAGTATTTCCATTAGAGCAGTGTCAGACTAGCGTATTTTTTTGCGCTTATAAGTTCGTATCGTCTTATACATTTACACGCGCGTCACATTTTACGCTTCAAAAACCAAAACCGAACACGCGCTTATTCCAGCGTGTTCGCGCGGGGTGAGAGAGCGCGCGCGTCTCTCGCGGCTCGCGTTTATACGGGCTTATAAGCGCGTCAACGCTCTTATGAGTTGCGCGTGTAAAAGGCGCGTCTACACGCGCTTGCAAAAACGGGCTTATAGGCGCCGAAAGTACGCTAATCTATAAGTATTTTGGACTGCCCAGATATTTTCGACCACAAACGATGCACGGGCTCATAACACAGTGAGATTACGATTGGAATCATCAGTGATAACAAGATAATATCTGACAAACCATTGAAATAAATCAGAGCTTCGTTTTGTGGTTGTCGAGCGGTGCTCATCGAGATCGCCTTTCCGAGCGGTGTACCACCACAAAATCCGCTTCACCGCTTCCGCTCGACAGCGCGGCCAACCGGTATCGTGTGAGAATCACCTTTGAGCTCGGAAAGTAATATTGAAATGGTTCGTTGACACTTCTCGTGACTTAAGGGCTGAGTTTTACCTTAGCCTAAGCATTGTGATACAAGATCGCAATGACGCCAGTCTTTTGGGCACATTGCCATTCGACAGCAACGACGTGGAGACCATTTCCAAAGCTATATTTTAGTTTGTTGTTTGGTAGAGTTAAGTTGGAATATTTATGTTTTAATTAATGTGCCAGCGAGCAATGGAGCGCAGCATAATAGATGTTAAGCGGACAGATCGCGTAAGAAACACTACCATACGCTCCATTACTCAAATAACAGATGTTGGAGAAAAAACAGCCAAGCTGAAGTGGGAGTGGGCTGGCCACGTAGCACGAATACGCCCGGAGAGATGGGCAACGATCATCACCCACTGGACGCTTGTCGGAGGAAATCGCCGTCGAGGTTGGCCGCAGCGAAGGTGGTGTAACGATCTGATCTCGTTTGCGGGGCGAACATGGCCAGATATTGCACAGGACATAGAGGTTTAGAAGGAGAAAGGGGAGGGCTTTGTCCAGCAGTGGGACACAAAAAGAGGCTAACAAAAAAAAAAAATTGTGTTAGTTGTTTGTGTGTTAAAAAAATAACATAACATCACGCCTGTAATCCCCGAAGGATTAGGCGTATCTAATAGTCAGTACACTCACATTCCGGCAGTTATTTTCAGAATCGGAACTTTATTAGAACTGCAGCTGCTACAGCTATTTACGCAAAAAAAAAAAAAAAAATCTCTTTTAAATACCATGCAAAAGGGAGCAAGCCTATTGCCATCAATTGGGCACAAATAATGTTTCCGTGCATACTGAAAAATGCCTGATGGAAAAACCGAATGAAACAGCCTGGCCTGGGAATCGAATCCATCTCACAAATTCAATATTTTCCCATCACCTCCTACTCTAAATAGATTACACAAACCAATCTCTATCGCCATACGTAATCAGTCGATCCCTAATGATTATAGCACATATCGAATCGTCGCTGCTGATGCTCTTATCAAACGACAGCGTAATGAATGCACGAGTGTTTACATACGTGTGGGTGAAACTGGATTTATACGGATACTGTATTTAATCAGCAAACGTTTTGTAGGCTATTTTCTTGTGCTAATGGGAAAGCTTCTAGTACTACCTAAGAATAGATCAGATTGTTTTTTTTTTTAACTTTCTGTGTCGACCAAAATAGAAAAAAAAACCGGCCAAGTGCGAGTCGGACTTGCGCATGGAGGGTTCCGTACCATCGTAGTAGGGAAACCCCTTTTATTTATTTTTATTATGTTTTTATAGCGGCAACAAAAATACACATTCTGTGAGAATTTCAACTGTCTACCTATAACGGATCATGAGATACAGCCCGCTGACAGACAGACAGGCGGTCGGACGGAAAGCGGAGGCTTAGTAATAGGGTCCCGTTGGTTACCCTTGGATATGAAACCCTGAAAAATACGGGAAGCTACACAACACAACGTATGGATACGATTCAAGCCGTGTTCTAACCCAAGTGATCGTCGGGTGAACACGCGTCGCATCGCCGTCGTCGCGTTGAATTTGTTCAAACGCGTAGCCGGCGCCTTCCAAATTCAAAAACAAAAGAGTGGCATGACTGGTGTCAAGAGGCACACGCGCGCGTCATTTGTTTTCGCGTAAGTACCGATGCATCGCAAGCCACATCACGGTTACTCGTTGCTTGTTCTTTCATTTGTTTTTAAATGTGAAACATCTATACGCGCGTCTGGGGGCAGTAAAATCTACTCGAATGCCGTGACGAAAGATGGCATGACGCTGTCATGGCGTGATGCCTCCTCTATGCCACGTAAAATCAACCTTTTCCCATTAGAATTAAGTTGTGTGTTGTGAGTAAATAAAAGTCAAATGAAAGTCTCTTTTATTATAATAATATCTTATAAAATAATAAAAACAAATAGATTTTATTAACGTTATAATTATTTCTTTACCTTACTCCATATTTCGTTACAGGTTTTTTTATTAATTATGCATTCTTATATTACCATAGATGTTTCATATCTGACGGGCGTCCCGGGACGGCCAATTTTACCCATTTGTTCAGTAGTTGCTTGAGCACCTAGCTAGTGATCAAGAAGTTGGTTAGAACGCAGTTTCAAACACATTGTGAAGCAACCCTTCTCTGCTGTTATGCATTTAGAGCCTAGCCACATGGTGAGTTGCTACGACGCCCACGGCTTGCGGTTTTCCAATCAGTTCGTTGAATCATACACACAATCAATCATACGATGTACAAACAATCTGCTGGTATACTGCATAAAGACTGTTCTCCAACTATGTTGGGGTTGGCTGTCAGTCTAACCGGATGCAGCTGAATAGCAGTATTGTACATGGAGCAACTGCCTATCTGACTACCACAACCCGGATAGTCCTAGGTAAGGTTGGTTGTCAGACTTTCGGGCCACTGACTAGTACTGACTACTGTAACGACTGTCAAAGATCTACAAATGACAGCCGTAACCAACAGCTTAACGTACTTTCCGAGGCACGGAGAAAACTCGGTATGTAATGGGTGGTCACCCATCCACGGACCAACCTAGGTAAGCGCAGCTTAACCTGAAGCTCGACCCGAGCTGCTGTTATTATTTAGTCACGAGCTCCACTCATGAACACTAGAGAACATTTAAATAAAATCCAGAAACATTTAGCAATTACTTAAATTAGCGCAAATTTAAATTAGTGAATTATTAGAAAAATATTGCAGTTACTACTAGACGATATACTGTGGTTAGGTCACCTATTATTCACTAAAATCAAAATCAAAATCAAAGCATTTATTTCAAATAGGCCAGTTACAGACACTTTTGAACTGTCGAAACAAAGACAACAATAGCTACAGTCCCAGTCACAAGGCATAAAAACTGTGAAAGTACTGTAGTTGCCCATTCCCTAACGTAGATCTCTATGGAGAAGAACGGGCAAGAAACTCCATGGACACTCTTTTAAATCAGAATAATTTTACAAACTCTTGGTTACATCATTCATGTTGAGATGGTACATTATGTGATAATGCTAATGCTAAGCTAGTACCCTTATAGGGTCCATATTTATGTACCTACTCGTAGCTTAGTAACATATTTTTTTAAATATGGAATGCAAAACAAATGAATATGAATATGCTTGAAAATTTACAGGTCCAAACTTAAAGTCCCATAAATATTAGTTTAACGTTGATTTTGTATCACAGCGGTCTTTATTCTCATTTCAAAAAGCTACTAATACGTCTTTACAAATCACAATAGTCATTACACTAGTAGCAATAAAGTTGACGTTGGGTTGCTATCGCAGGTAAACAAGGCAACTGTGAAATGACTGGATAAGTGTCACAAAAGGTCTTAACTCGCCTACTCATAAAGGAATGGTGAATATGTGCTGATAATGTTAATTAAAATAATAATTATGTCCTTTACCCTCTAAAATAAATAATTTCCGGAGCTGAAAATAACTGAACATTTTCTTCCCAAGTTTACGCACAAGTACCTCCTATTAAATAAATTCTCCTAATTCAGCTCTGGATTGGGAAAGGGCTCATTTTAAAATGGTCATTCAAAGTAAGTTCTTGTCGTTTCAGTTTCATTTAGAACTACGGTTATTTGCTGAAACGAAGTACCGTTTCACAAGGAAGTTTATATACTTAATTTTAGAGAACGACAGAAGTTTTTTTGTACGAGTTGGTTTTAGTGGCTACATTTTCGCACGGGGCTCCTATTTCTGTTTGCAGGGTTTAAAGTAACCTAACCTAAAGTCGGGGTGCCCCAAGTCCCGAGATTTGCGAAAATGTGGCCGTAAAATAATACAATTTATCTCTCGTTTAGAATCAATTTATCTCTCGTTTAGAATCCTACGAAAGATTATAAATTTCCTAGAAAATTGATAAATTGGCGGTTCTTCTTATTTTCCGGTGATATATACAACATTAGTTTTAGTATATGCCAAACCTGAAACACGTGTCTAGTATTTTTATGTAAAGAATCTATATACAAAATTTCAAAACTGTATCATGATGAAAAATCACAAAGTGTTAAGCTTGTTCTGTTACCTGGTTGTCCGCGCAAAAACGTGGTCACCACGCAGCGGGTCCACGCGCCCGCGCGCGGCCCTCCAGCGTCGTCTTGAACTCATTGATAATTATTATTTGGCAGTAGGTACCTAAATGATTGCGATAGGTACTTAATGTCGCTCGGTGTCCAACTTGTAACTTTTTTTAAATATTTTTGTGATAAAATATAACATGGTTTAAAAATGATTGGAATCGATTCAGTTACTTATTCTGAACAAACTATATTCAGGTTTCGCATGTACTAAAAATAATTTTGTATATGCGAGATTACACTTACCCTTCCAAAGTTAGTTTAAACCAGTTCAACCCTAACAGACGAGGATCGCTTTGAGGTTGACCGCAAACCTGAACAAGCGAAGCAAGGGAACGTAATTAGGCGATTTCGCAGTTAATGGTACCTATAGAACTTTCTTCTTAGTTGTTAATGGGTAAATAAGCATTTTTGGACTCTTGAAATATGTTCCAGAAGTTAAGCTAAGTAATTTTAAAATATATTTTTTTAAACTTGTTCGTTGGTAGGCCGCATTACTTGGGAATGGCTTTAATGAATTGGTTATTTCCTTTTATTTTAGGTATTTTCTTTTAATTTCTGTAATAATTCTATTAAGGTTCCCAAGGAAAAAATGGGAAATTGGTAATTCGAAAAGAACTGGTGTGCTGTTTTTAAAATCTCAATGTTTTGATTCATTTGTACCTGAGGCAGGTCGTTAGTTGTGAATAAAAGCTGTCGCTTTTATTCTGATTCTGATAAGGAAGGATGAAGAAAGCAAGCAAGCAAGGAATTTATTTAAAACATCATCATCATTTTCTTGCACCTATCCCACTGTAAAAAAAAAAACAATCAAAATTTCAATAAATTGCTGCGCTGACCAAAATTAAAAAAGAAATGAAACATAAATAAATTATTTTAATTTCAAACGCATTCTGTCAAAGGAGTTTCTTTCACTTTAGTATTTCTGCACACGTAGCATGACCACAGTAGAAACGGGTTTTGTCGACGGAAGAATCGACAAAATGACAGATTTATTTTTTTGATCTGTCATTTTGTCGATGTTTCTACCAGTGGTCATGGTATGCGTGCTGGTTGACTGCAATTCAAACTTCATATGTTCTATTCGAAAAAACCCTTTATATTGCTTCCTAGAGATAATAGACGCTCTTGCGTCGGACGTCCAGCAAAAAGCTCCCTGCCTATTTATACGCAACGAGATTAAACAAGCAAGAAATTCTCAAATACCCCATTTATAGCTTCAACCATCCGCTATTTATGAATCAGGGTTCCTCAAGACGGACTCGAGCCACTACATCAAACAATACAGAACATAAACCCACTTAACTTGAGGGCCCGTATAATTTGCGTTCAATTACAAGAGTCTGTTGGTGATAACGACTAATTGCCGTGACGTCATTGTTATTACGCAGTTGTAGAGTGTAGAGTACTTGTGGACCATTGTTTGTAGCTGTCAATATGCTATTGATTGGGGGTTTTTTCGAGAGCTTTTTTTAACTTAAATTCAGTGTTTATCAGGACAGACACTTGGTAATGACATTAATAATGTTTTTTTTGTGTTCTATGTACATAGTCATCATCATCACTTGCCTAGTCGTTTCGGGGCGGCTTTCAGTCTAATCGGATCCAGGCGAATACCAGTATTATATATCTGACCTCAACAATCCAGTAAGTACTGTGTAACGACTGTCAAAGATCTACAATTGACAGCCGGGACGAACAGCTCAACGAGCATTCCGAGGCACGAAGGAAACTCGGTTTGTATCAGATGGTCACCCATCTACGGACCAAACTAGGCAAGCGCGGCTTAACCTGAAGATCGACCCGAGCGTCTGTTATGAGTTAGACATGAGCTCCTCACCAGTTATGTTCCAGTAATCTTTCATTCATCATGAAAGAAAGTTATTTAAATGAACTGCCGCCGCCGCTGCTGCAGCCGTATCCAGTCCCTTAGGGAAATCAGTGATTCGCAATGATAGGATGTTATTAGAGCACTGCTATATAAATTTCGATGGATGAAGAGGGAGAGGAATATTAAAGAAAATATTGATGGTTTAAGTGAGCTATGATATAAAAGAGAAAAGAATTCAATGATAGTGTGTGAGAATACGACGTAGCCCGAAGAATTGCCAAACTTAAGTGGCAGTGGGCAGGGCACATTGCTCGGAGAACGGATGGCCGATGGGCCGAAAAGTTCTGGAGTGGCGACCGCGAACCGAAAGACGTTGCGTTGGAAGGTCTCCCACTAGGTGGACCGATGCCCTGGTAAAGGTCGCGGGGATCCGCTGGATGCGTGTCGCACGGCACCGGTCAATGTGGCGACAATTGGGGGAGGCCTATGTCTAGCAGTGGACGTGTTTCGGCTGAAATTATGGTGATAATGACGAATAAACATGTTGTGACTTGCGCCGATCCCAAGTATCACGGGACAAGAGCAGGAATATTATAATTAGAGCACATACCAACCCACTAAAAAGCACTAATGGGTGTAAAAAGGACCCTTAACGAGGCCGAAAGGCACTTGTTCTCTCCGTCATTGCGATATTTTTTAGGGTTCCGTAGCCGAATGGCAAAATACGGAATCATTATAGATTCGCCATGTCTGTCTGTCCGTCCGTATGTCACAGCCACTTTTTTCCGAAACTACATATTAGGACTACAGAGTTGAAACTTGATAGGTTTATTCTATGAACCGCTTTACGATTTTTACACAAAAATATCAAAGATTAAGGGGAATAATAAGATAAAAGGGAATCCCATTCATGGTACTACAAAAAAATTGTTTTTATCAAACCTATACGTGCGGGCTGTTTATAGATAGGTCTTTAAAAATGACATTCAGGTTCCTAATACTATTTTTTCTCAAAGTCAATCGTTTGAAAGATAGACACTTCCAAAGTGGTAAAATGTGTCTAATCATCTAATTTCTAAAGTAAGAGAAAGAAATTTCTGAAAAAATGTAGGATTGTAGAAAGTATAAAAACTTCAACGAAAATTGGTTTGAATAAGATTTGATGTTTAGTTTTTGAGATATTATTATGGGACTTTTTCATCAAACTGCAGCAGTAACTTTGTTTTTCATTAACATACTATGAAAAACAAATTAGTTTTGCTGTTGAATGTAATACTTCAAAATATTTTAATTATATTGTTTGGTGCTACGGAACCCTGTGTGCGTGTGAGTACGACTCACACTTGGCAGGTTTTTTGTTTAGGACCATACCTAGAAACCTAGTCACGGAAATATTAGAGGTCAAACTTCCAAATTTTCCATGGACCAAGAATTCTCGGAAGTTCTACTCGTTTAAAATAAATCTACGTAAGTTGGCTTTATTTTAGTTAGATAGCGATGTTAGTGGTATACTCGTTTCCCGCTTGAGCGTGTTCGTAATCAAAGTGTTTGCATGTAAGCGACAACTTTCCTTAACTAACTTATTAGAGCGAAATACCACTTTCTTAATGTTGTTAAGACATTACTTATGGGTAGATAAGTTATTCATGTTTATAATCAAGATGAGGAAGTTACAGAAGGTGTATGTAGGTTGCGACGCTGGAGCTTACTTATTTAAAAAAAAAAACATAAAAAGTGTCGGATCCGGTCATTGGTACGGACATAAACTGAATCGCAAGCGCGCCAGTGGTGACGTCACAAGACCTACTTACAAGTCTACCCACACCCACAGCGCGTTTCTACAGAGTCGTGATGTTTTGAGCTCGCAGCGAGGAGGATATTCAGTGTCTAATCGCAACGGATTAGATATATTTATTTATATGTTATAACTTAATGCCTTGGGCATTTTCTACCAGTCTACCTTAATGACAGAAAAAAAATACTAGAAAATATTTAGAACTAAAATATAAGAATAAATACACAAACATACATACATAAAAGCAAATATATAAAGGTAAGAGAGATAAACAAGAAAAACTCGTACAACTTATTTCTGAAACGAATCTGCCAACTTCTTGTGTATGTGTTCTCGAGCTTTCACTTTGAATGTGAACCGACTGGTCTCCAAAGGAAGATCGCCTGGACAAAGAAAGAAGATTTAATAAAACAAGAGCGGTGAAAATAGAGTAAAATATATTTTCATATTTTTTTATTTTACAACATGAAACATTTAATTAATGAAAATTATTATTCACTATTTTAGATCTATTTGTAGTCTGTATAAAATGTACATAATAAAGATAGCGGTTTTAGATGTACATAAGGTGTTCACATAGAAAAAAAAAAACTTAAGTCAATGAAAATAAAATAAAAAAATATTAGTTTGTACTCATTTAAATTTTATGTTGCATATTTCGCCACTTTTGTTGCATATTTCGAGCATTTATGATGCATATTTCGACGGTTTTAAGTTGCATATATCCCGGGTTCTAGTAATGACTAAATTATAAACTATCTACTAAAGTTGCTACACATACAATAGGTACACAATAACTTCACATGACAATACAATCGCCTATCTATTTGGCAAGCGTGGTAATTAGGACAACAGCCGAGGCGGTCGTTAGAAACCCATGTTCTATAGTTAAAGTTTATGGTCTAATATTATTATGACATAAATTACACTAAGCATGGTTAAGACTACTTCGAGGTACGGCATGGCAGAAAATAAAGTCCCATTATGTCAACCGAAACAGCTTATTATTTATGTGGGAAGGTTAGCAAATAAAATTGGCATTCAACTCAAACTATGTAGATTTTTTATATGAAACTTTAAAACAGTAATTAAAAAAACCGGCCAAGTGCGAGTCGGACTCCCGCATGAAGGGTTCCGTACCAACGTAGTAGGGGAACCCCCTTTAATTTCTAATTTATTTTTATTATTTGCTGTTGTAGCAGTAACAGAAATACACATTCTGTGAAAATTTCAAATGTCTACGGAAGTACAGCGGAGGCTTAGTAATAGGGTTCCGTTGGTTACCCTTGGACATGAAACCCTTAAAAAATACGGGAAACTGATACACAACGTATGGATACGATTCAAGCCGTGTCTACACTTATACCCTTTTCCTGGAAAAAACGAAATATACCCGATCGAATCGAGCGATCCTGACATTCGAATTAGATCTCATTATATTGGACCTACGTTTCACAAATAAATAATTTGAATTTGAATTCAGTAAAAGTTAAAGAAAACGTATTCGTTTTTGCGAAATGCATAGTTTACTAACGCCACTGAACAGCAGATAGGTACACAAAATATATACGTATTTTTAACTTATATATTTATCTATTCTGTTCCCAGTCTTTACAGCTCGTAAAAGAGAAAAGTAAGTACTCATAAAAACTAGAGAGTTCCTTTTTACCCGCAGTTATTTACCAACAAGAAATAACCCGTCGTTTTCTGATCTACGTTTGAATAAAAGAAAACCTACCTTTCATGAAAGTTAGTAAAGTCGACTGAAAGACGTGATTTGTTAGATATGATTGATGATATTTTATGCTGGAACTTTTCAACCTGACATTGATTTGTAGGATTTCTTTCAAAGTAGCATTGCCCTGAACTTATTAAGAAATAACTGGCCTGGCCTGTTTCTAAAATGCACTTAAATACCTACTTTGAAAGTCAAGATAAGTATTGCCTTTCTAACTATTAATTAGTGTGCGACAGAAGCACGATTTTCAACCGAAAAGGAAACCGTAACCGAGTACTCGGCATTTCAAGAGTGTCCATGGAGTTTCTTGCCCATTCTTCTCCATAGAGATCTACGCTTTGGAATGTGCAACTACAGTACTTTCTCAAGTTATTATGCCTTGTGACTGTGACTGTAGGTTCGCGTTTTTTTGTTTTTTTTGACATTCAAAAGTGCCTGTGAAGGTCTAATTGAAATAAATACTTTGAGTTGAGTTCTCATAATTTCAGCCGACCCCAAAAACGAAACTTAATCTGCCAAAAATTTAAAAGTATTTCTCAATTTTTTTTTAATAAATTGTAATCAGAGCATTGAAAAATCATTATTATGCTCCTTCTTTAAGTTGCTTATAAATACATCGCTTTTTTTATCATTCTAGTCTACGTATTATTAAAAAAAAATGTACCGAAAAGCGAGTTCCGTTGAAGCACCGACCGAAACCAGTATTTTTTTTCCGAAACTGTCCGAAGCCGTACCCGAAACCGAAACTTCGGTCAGATGCTTCTAAAAATCTAATAATTCAACATCTAAGATTTCTAAGTGATATCGGATTACATAAAGTTCAGATTTTTAAGAAAAGTTCAATGTGAAAAATCGAATTCGTCTCTGAACTTTCGTTTAAAATTCACATCGTAAGTTGTATAGCGAAGTTCTCACGAGTACCAATACTTGAACCCGAATCAAATTTATTTAGGGTCTACAACCGGTCACAGTTAACTCAAGCTTTGACATTTCAAGGTATGGCAGAAAGGGTAAGGAGTAAGTATTGAATCAAAATAAGGCTATTTCAGTGAATCGGGTTTAATTTGCATCACAAACGATTTTCCTATGCAAGGGACCGTTTGAGTTTCACTTGAAGTTACTTTGATTTAGTATGTTTATTAAGAGTTAGGAGTTTGTTGTTATAGAAATTAAAGTTAGTGAAACTGTAGCATCACTATTCTGAGTAGTACCTTCTTTGTCGTCAGCCATTATGAATCTTGGTCCTTTGTCGCATAAACTCAAACCACTTAGACGGTTTTACTACAAAGTTCATACCTAGACGGTTCTGAGATAAAAGTTTTTATGTACGCTTTTGAAATGCTGCTAGTCCTCGAAACTCTATCTTAAACTTAAAGTATTTATTTCAATTAAACGGTGTATTCCCGTTGACCCCACTGGCATGCCCCACTGGTGGGGCCAACGGGAAAAATCAAATTTGCTAGTTGGCTCCACAACCCTGCCCCGCCACTTTTGAATTTTCAAGGAGGCCGTCGGTCAGAATGATGAAGCTATTTGCTTATTCCATTGCGTATTAAATAAGTTTCTTCAGATAATAGTTTTTTTTACGTGTCAGATTGCCGTCCCACTGGATGAGAGTCAGGGAAGAGAGAGTGCATTTGTGTCAGCACACACTTGTAATATTTCCTGAGCCGATGGCTAATATCCGCTGAGATTGGTTGCCGTGACTGACAACGGACAGGACAATTTTTTTTAAATAGGTTCCTTTATTATATTTATTCCAAACTAGCTGTTGCCCGCGACTTCGTTCTCGTGGAAAAATATACATAAAATAGATAAAATAAATAATAATAATCTCTATCAAAAAAAATACAACCAACTACAAAAAGTATAATTTTACTGGGGATCGAACTTGCGACGTGATGCACGTAAAGCGGTCATGAAACCGTTTCTCTATTTGCTCCACTGACATATACTTTGAAATAGACGTTATTACGCATATCATGGCTGAAACGATAAACAATTGAATAATACTAACATAATGCAATATTGCTCATCCCCTTAAGCAAGTAGCGTGATAATATATAGCCTAACATTTGAAGAAACCTATTACAGACATTTGTGCAAAATTTGAACAGGATCTATGCAGTAGTTTTTGCGCCAAGTCGGAACATCGGACCGGATTTTAACGATTTTATTATATGTAGAGAAGAGAAGAGAAGAGATAGAGAAGAAGAGAAAACAAGTTACATTGTTAATGTTAAAATTTACATGTAGATATTTATTTATTTGTAATAATCAAGGAAACTTAGTTAGAAGAGCGAGCGAGCTAGGAAATTTTAGCATCCAGGATAAATAAGATTTTCTTTTTTACCAATAAAAATCAATGTCTGTTTTCAGTTCCCAGGTATGGTCTACACCAAAAAAATGATCGCAGAGACGGGGAGAACAAGTGCCTTTCGGTTATGTTAAGGGTCTATTTACACCCTATATAAAGAAACTAAAACATGCACCAAAGCCCAAATTAAATAACAGTGAAGCCACTTTCAACTGACAATTTGTCGAAGAAAATTCGATAAGGAGACAATAAATTGCATGAAAGAAACACATGTTGCATACTGATGCGATACTTCCCGTACACAGAATAAATCGCGAGTTACATATTGTTATTTCAAAAATACGAAAGACCAAAGCTGAATTTCATGCCAATGCCAAAAAAATGTATTCTCCAGAAAAATTTTAGCACTCCTGATTTTCACTACATAATTATCAGGAAATCAATCACATCTAAAAACCTGAATGTATGTTATTGAATGGAACCTCCAAAATGAAGATTACAACTGATGGAGATTATACCTATTACTAAATTTTATGATTCAGACTGCGTTCTTCACCGTTGACGCGAAAAAAACCTTTCTCTTTGAGTCACTTGCGCAAGTACGGACTCATGTATATGGCCTGTTCATGCAGGGTCCCCTGGCACACTGAAGTATTTTACAATGTCCATATAACCAGTTTAAACTTCAAGCTGTTAAAGCCACAAACAAATAAACATCACGACAACTATAACAATTTCCATTTACGAGACCCAGTTTCAGCCAGCATTTCGACTCATAAAATAAAAATAAAATTACAAGTAATCTCTGAAGTGCGTGACAACCTGTTGTACAATGGGCTCAGTCGCCTTGGATCGTAAGGAACAACCACCAAGTTATCAAGAACCCTCCATCAACAACCAAGTAAAAGAAAGAAGAGGTCTGATTAACTTGGACCAGGTAAATTAGCCATCAAAGTTATGGTACGCCTGTTAAGGAGTTAAACTGAATAGATAACGGGAAATGTGTTGGCTTTGTTTAATTGTGGATTTCGTTTTATTTTTCGACGAAGAATTTATTTGGAAGGGACAGATACTGAACCAAGATTATTTTGTGGCAGACTGTTTCTGGACATAAATCTTGGTTAAAGGTCGCAAGTCTAAATAAATAATTAAGATTCTTTTAGCTATAACTTACGATTACTAGCTAAGGTTACCTATTTAACTTACAAAATAATAGAGCTTGAAATAGGTACTTAACTATTAATTTGCTTTTAATGCGCTAATAAGCTTGAAAGCGCATTTACAATTTAAATTTATCCCAATACTAGACTACAAAGATCGTCCCTATATCCGTCCAAATCCCCGATGTTCGAAACCCTCACAAACATGAAAACCACAAATTCTGAAACGAAGAAAACAAAAAAAAAACATGGAGTATCCACATATCTCTAACGCAAACTACTTCAGACAATATAAGCTCCTAAAGCGCAGCTCCACAGATTTCTTGTCATTAGTCGAGTCGACAGTCATAGATTCAGTCATGGCATTTTTATTTGCGACGTCGTTTTATCTGTTCTCAATTCTGTTTTATTCAATATCACATTGCCTTTCTATTGGAGGAACTGAAGGTTTGTCTTTTGTTTCATTAGCTGCAATCTTTTGTTCTTTTATGATCTCATGTTTCATTTGATGAGTCTTCTCATTAGTGTATAGGATATTGCTATTTGTTGTTGGTTTTAATTGTGAATATGAATTGATTTTTCTTTCGTTTCGTGTTCAACTATTCAGTATCGATGTTTCTGTCTTTGTCTATTTGTTCTGGTCAGATTTCGATGGGCCCTCAGGTATACCATGACTGAGTTTAGGATATCAGATACTTTTTATGCGGGTAGTATGTTCCCATGCTATACGGGGTGGACAGGACATCGACGCAGTTCTCGGTTCCATACATTTTTACCATGTAGGTATTGCACTTTTGCAGGAACTGAACAGAAATTTTTCATCAGTAATTTAAAAAAAAAACAGCTATTGTTTTTGTTTTTAATTACCGATGAAAAATTTCTGTGAGGGTACAGTATGATTGAGTAACCGTTTCTGCGTCGATGTATTCCACCCTGTATATCCGACCATCACGGGAGATGCCGCGGGTAAAAACTAGTAACATTTAAATGACAATTTGTTAGATTGGAAATTAGATATTCACCCAAATCAAATTGAAATTGCGTTGATCATGCTTAAATTGCTTAGATCCCTAAATAGCTACACTTCAAAGAGACCTTGGCAACATTTTGTTTTATTCGAAGCTTTTGACAAAGTAATTCAACCCTGTTTGGGTCCCAACCGATTAATGGTTTGCTTTGCTTTAAATTCAAGGGCCTGAATTAAGATAATAAGAACATCCATTAGGATTATTATGACTACAGTAATTTGTTGGATTTAGTGGATCATCATTTAATGAAAGTTTATTATTGTCTTTGTTTCAGAATCCCCCGCTGGTTGGAGTTATGGAACTCACACTGGATTTGGAGGTAACAATTCTTGTTGATATTTACTTATAAATGCTGTTGTCTAGTTCGTCCCGCCATCTCCTTCATGGTCTGCCGCGACTCCGCCTCACTGTGTCAGGGCACCAGTTTCCGGCAATTTTGGCCCACAGTTTATCCAGCATGAGGCAGCCATGTCCTGCCCAGTTAGAACTAGACAGGATCCGTCATAACTGGAAGGAGGACGCCCGGGTTCGCGAGAAATGGAAGTAGACCAAAGGCTTAACGTACTTTCCGGGACACGGAGGAAGCTCGGTATGTAATGGATGGTCACCCATCCAGAGAACAACCCTGGCAAATGCTGCTTAACTTTGAAGATTGACCTGTGCGGCTGTTATTGTTTAACCATGAACTCCTCGACTTAAACGCGACTGATCAAATATGATCCCACTATAGTACTATAGGTACACTAGTTTTCAAGCCTTGATCAAAGATGTGTTGTTTTTTCATGAATGTTGTCTAATCCTCAAATTTGTTGTATTGAAAGAGACATTTAGATCAATTCCCATTGATTTGAAATTAATACATTTATTTTTTCATATTTGTACGCTTCCCGGCAAAACATAGAGAAACTATCCAAGTATATTGTAACATCTCACAAACCGTACATCTACCTATGTTTACAAATCAAAGTGTCTTATTCTTATTTCTTATTCTTATTCCCAGTATCTGTTAATGACTTTTTATTTTTGTAGAATCCAGAACAGCTGCTCCAAATTTTGGTGAAATTTGCAACAGGTTTAACTTTCTTCGCAATCGAAAGGTTTGTCCAAAACATTTTAATCTGTTTTCTTTAACCGTTTCTCCCTTACATTGTGCACCTTCTCACCAATTTATAAGCAAGCCTTTAATGAAGATAGCATTACATTATATTAGTTTTATTTTAGTTGATAGTTTAGTTAGTTTAGTTGGTTTTATTTTAGAGCTTTTAGTTCTTAGATCTTTAAGTTAAGCTTGCTTGCCTAGGTTGGTCTGTGGATGGGTGACCGCCCATTACATACCGAGTCTCCTCCGTGCCTCGGAAAGCACGTTAAGCCGTTGGTCCTGGCTATTATTTGTAGATCTTTGACAGTCGTTACAGGTAGTCAGTGGCCCAAAAAGTCTGACAACCAGTCTTACCAAGGGGTATCGTATTACCTAGTACTAACTGGGTTGTGGAGGTCAGATAGGCAGTCGCTCCATGTAAAATACTGGTATTCAGGTGCATCCGGTTAGACTGGAAGCCGACCCCAATATAGTTGGGAAAAGGCTAGGCAGATGATATTTTAGTTGATAGTGTAATCATAAATGTAGGTACTTTTAATTCATTGCTTCCAATCAAAAACATACTTGCTTCGGTTCCTATACAAGGTGTAAACGGACTCTTCACATAGCCGTCAACCATGCATTCTGCAAATCAAACTAAGGAACTTTACGCAAAAATAATTGCTGGGAAATGACTTTTTTTTTTGGGGTGAAAAATCACGTTTTACGGTAGGACTCAATGTAACGCAATCAAAACGTTGTGGCGATAGATGCATTAAATAGTAAGGGGGTCGCGGAGTTATTTAAATTGAAGTTAAATTAATAAATAAAATAAAATAGAAAAAATAAAAAACTTTTATTTCTTGCAGAACAATAGAATTAATAAGAATAACATGCATGCAATCATAAATTCGTTACTAATTTATTAAGTTGGTATTTATTTATTTTTTAAATGTTGTTAGATTATTTTGAACAAAATTGTTAAAATTGAAGTTATAACAATTAAAACTAGTAAATTAAAGAAAAAAAAAATTAAAAATGTTGGATCTTTGACCACTAATATCTCCGTAACTAGAAGGTTCCCAGCTAGAACACAAAAATGATCGCAATGACGTAGAGGACAAGTGCCTTTCGGCTTCGTTAAGGGTAGTTTCACTCCCATTATTACGAGGCTTTTATGAACCCACTTACCTACTACGATCGATCTTAAAAATTTCATAACAATAGTGACTCTGCATAAAATGTGAGTTACCTCACACTAAAGTCGTGGGTTATTAGGTCACTCTCATGAATTTACTACCAAGGCTATGTTACAAAAAAAATATATGTAATGTGTGAATATCCTGATGCTCTTACCAGTGGCGTAGCTAGCATGGGTGGCACCCGTCAGGTTCGGAATAATCCGGTGCGGATATTGTAGGTGTCACCCCAAAAATCAATCAAAAATTAAAATAAAAAAATAAAGTAACAAATCAAGGTAACGTTCAAGATTGAAAAGGAACGGTACATCTAATGTCACCTGCACCTTCCTACATCGAAAAGACTATAGTGGCGGTTATACAATCTTCCAAAGTTTTACGAAATTTTATAGGTAGCACTACTAATCTTCACGGTCGGGTGTCACCCACTTAGGGGTGACACCCGGTGCTGGCCGCCCCCGCCGCCCCCCCCTATCTATGCCACTGGCTCTTACATCACCAGCGATAATTCCTTGAATCTCAATAATCAAGGTCATTCAGTCAAAAATAGAAATAGATAAGATAAAGTCCCTTCAATATCTCCAACTTGAGTAATGGAGCACTGGACGCCTGTCGGAGGAAATTGCCGTCGAGGTAGACCGCGGCGAAGGTGTGTGACGATCTGATCTTGGTTGCGGGGCGAACAAGACCAGGTGGCCTACCACGACGTCTTCAGGCAGGAGTAATTCCACTGTGGGAAAGAGATGGCGCTAGACAACCTGTATAGCTGTGTCTCTTTCCCACAGTGGGATTACTCCTGCTTTAAGACGTCATAGTGACCCCCCTGATATTGCACAGGACAGGGAAGTTTGGAAGGAGAAAGGGGAGGCTTTTGCCCAGCAGTGGGACCCTCAAATAGGCCAACAAAAAAAAAAAGTCTCTTCAGAGTCCTCTACCCAACAGCAACTTCTCTGTAACGAAAATCAAAATCAATCAAAATCAAAATATTTTATTTCACATACGCCTCGATGGGCACTTATAAAACGTCGACAAAAAGGTGCACGGCAGTGGCGAAGGGTGAAATATTCAGAGAAGTAAGCCGGAGCAAAAAAAAATGCTTAGCTCGGCTGGAAAATATTAAAATGTTTGAAAAAACCATCGCGTCTTTTATAATTTATTGTCATATCTGTGCGAGCACGACCCAACTGTATTACGTGTTTTTTATTTTCAAAACTTAACCTTGAAAAGCATGTTGACACCGTTATTTTGCTAGGTAAACAAGAACTAGCTTTTCGCGGCCGTGATGAAGGCCCTAATTCCGATAACCGCGGTAACTATATCGAAACTTTACTATATCTGAGCAAGCAGGTACGAAACAATAATGGATTCGCATTTAGAATTATGTTCTTCAGTTCAGAACCCCGTGTTTTATGGTCTCTCTAGTGAGTAGTGACATTCAAAATGATTTCATACATAGTATTGCATCAGTTTTACGCGACCACATTAGACTTGAAATAAATAAAGCTCAATTTCTGTCTGTAATGATTGACGAAACTCCCGATGTCAGTCATTGGGAGCAATTAACTGTAATTAGGTATTTAACTGAAACTAGAAGAAGAACGATTCCTTGGTTTTTACGATGTTAGCGGAAGTCGAACTGTTGAAGTTCTATCTAATCAGTTGTTAGAAATACTTGAATCATTGTATGCCTACAATGTTACTGGTCAAGTATTTCATCGCCATCCTACTGATCTCCTACTTTGCAAATCTACTTACTCTAAAGTAGTAATTTAAACTTACCGCAAATACCTAATAACAACGTACGTCTACGTAACTGATTTCACTACACACAACAACAACACATGAACACAAATAAAGAACTATTATACTTATCACTATTTTATACCAAGAAATAAATTATAATAGGTGAAACTAGCTAATGGATTCAAATATAAATTCAATAACAAAACATGTATTCATGCATTACGTCAAATGGTATGTCAACACAAAATGTCATCAAGCATTGAACGAATCCCGAGTCAATACGAAATTCAACGACCGACAACGATATTTCTCCATCTCGCTCACGCGCACGCATTTTCTATTACTGTCTCTATCAAGTAACTCGGTTTGTACCGGCTTACTTGTGACCGAATATCGCGGATTGGCTACATTCTTTAAGTGACGTCATAACGTGTATTTTGTATAGAAGTTTGAACTGCCAAAAAGCCGATCGCTCCTGCGGCTTATTTTATAGCAATATGTTGTTGGAGAGAAAATTTTATTGATTTATGTCCAATAATGTAGGCGTTTTGTGATGTTTCTCTACTTTTAAATGTACTAATTGTGTCATTTTTCAATTACGGTTGAGAGAGTGGTTGTGTTCCAAATATCTGAAGGGAAGCCGGTGGGAATGGGCTTATATGGACGCTTCGTCACTGGTGCACGGTTCGGGTTGGTCTTTTCCTATGGAGAAGAACCGGCAAGAAACTCCATGGTTACTCTTTTCAAAGCATTTGGTATTACAATATTATTATGGATACAGCATTTGGGACAGCGTAGGCCCGACAATAAGTCGTTGCTTACTACACAAAAAATGTAGAAAAAAATAAAAAGTTAACAAGCAGCTGGGAATCTACAAAGCCTACAATGTTCACCCATTCACAAACAATCGATAAAAAGAATCTATACAACGAAAATAAAATTATCATAGTGATTTTGACGAAGATGCAAAACGAAGCATATCACTGCAATACGACCGTAGTTGTCCATTCCAAAGCGTAGATCTCTATGGAGAAGATCGGACAGGGAAACTTCTAACCGCTTATAATCTTCTTCACAGTGGATATGCCTGTTCTGCTTAGGAATCGACCCAGCGTGTTTTGGGCAGTCAACAACGTCGACATCTTCAACAACGCCTGTATCGACTACGACCGGGTCGACTACGAATACTCAGGCTAGTACGACCCCTGCGACTACAACTGAAGCCCCAGAATAATAATAATGGATACGTCTGGTGCCTTGACCGCCGGTAGCTTGGACCCTGTTCCCGATTCCGGTGGGCTACAATTTTTTATATTTTTAAATGTCTTTTTTTTTTTCTAAGGTATATTTAAAAATGTAATTAATTTGTACAGATAAAAATAAAGGAAATAATAATGGATACGTTTCTAAGTTTATGTGTTTGTATAAGAATTGTGGTTTTATCGTCTGTGGTAGTGTATGTAAGTGTATTCAGTTTATGTTATTTTTTATATTTTAAATGTGTTATAAAATTGTCTATTTTATTTTTATAATTTTAGTTACTGTAATTGGTTGTAAACATAACCGTTGTAATTAAATAAATAATAATGTTCTTGTGGTTGGAACTGAGCTCTTATTATAAAGGATTGACGGCACGGTTGCGCAGTGGCTGAGCGATTGACTGTTGCGCTTCGTGTCGCGGGTTCGATTCCCGCACGGAACAAATCTACAGGTAGTTGTTCCGGGTCTGGCTGTTTGTGTATGTGAATTTAAATGCTTGTTAACGCACCCACGATACAGGAGAAATTCCTAGTGCGAGCAATGTTTTGTTAAAAAAAAAAAAAACAATTATTTGTGTTAATTTTTCATTATAAAGTATATTCTTTTGTCTTTAAACTTTTTATTAAAATGCATTGACATTATACATAACCGAAATTTATAAATGGTACCTAATATCGATGTTATGTCACTTGATTTATTTACTTTTTCCCGTAAACTAAGTCTGTTTATGACAGAATAGGTCTGACCAAACTACAACAAAAAGGTACATCCCATGTTTTAGGAAGTTTTAATCTGAATAATAAATATAATCTTCAATGATGGATACCAAATAACAATCAGTCTACCAGTCTTACCAAGGGGTATCGTATTACCTAGTACTAACTGGGTTGTGGAGGTCAGATAGGCAGTCGCTCCATGTAAAATACTGGTATTCAGCTGCATCCGGTTAGACTGGAATATAGTTGGGAAAAGGCTAGGCAGATGATGATGGATACCAAATAACTCTTGGCAAAAAATTAAGATTAGAAGCATAATAATATACAAGATGTAAAAGAACCCTTCACGAAGCCGTCAACCAAGCATTTTGTAGATCAAACAAAGTAACGCTTCGCATTTGTTTTTTGTTTGGCAAATCAACTTTTAAGGTAAATCTCAATGTTACTCAATCTGAACATAGTGCTGATGGATGCATTGAATAAAATAAGGGTAATAGAGGTAAAGTAACAACATTAAAAACTTGTATTTAAAAAAAACAACTTGTGAAAATGTTGAAACTTTGTCCCCAATATCTCCATAACTAGAAGGTTCCCAGATATGGTCTAGGTTCTAGAACAAATAAAATATCGCAATGACGGGGAGAAAAGATGCATTTCGGCTTCGTTAAGACTAGTTTTACACCCACTGTGTATGTTTGTGTTGCGCTGAAAGGCAAGACTATTAATTTATTTCGGTTAGGCATGTCAGTTAAATGTATTGCTACTCCTCCAGAGTCGGACCCTGACGCCTTTGATAACCTGAAGCATTACCAGGCTACTAATTTATCATATGCTGGCTAATATCTTATAGGTATGGTAACGTCAATTACCTGTCAAGCTACGTCTATTCGCAAACCTAGGTCTTCGTGGAGAAGAATGGATAACAAGCTCCACGGTAACATCTTTTAAAGTATTATGCCAGGACAATTATACGTTGTCCTGGACCATTCTCAAGCTATAGCAATTAATCAGTGTAAATAAACAATAAGCATTATAAGCCGTATTATAAAACATATTTCTAGCACATAGTTACCAGTAATATTCATAGTATAATATCAAATAACCTACATAAACATTGTAGAACCTTAGGGTAATGCAAATAGGTTCCAGCTTTACACATTAAGGTATCTCCATTACTATGTCACTGTGAAACGACGACGATGACATCGACGACGACGACGACGTGTGTCCTTTGGCATTTAATAAAACAGACGACGCCGTTTGTTTAATGACGAATCACACAATCTGCCATCGAGATTGACCACTTCCTACAATGCTTTAGTATGTGGTCTAGCGCCGAAACTCTAAGCGCACACTATCCGAACAAATTCCACTAACCATGCCTTTACTATCCATCTATCCAGAAAATAACGGGTGTAACAAGTTAATTATCTTGTTAAGTCAGCCGTAAGGACCCGTCAGTAGGCTTGATACTCATGGGTAAGCACCGACAGGAGAGCCTGATCACGGCCATTTTATTGACAGCGTCATCGCTACCCGCCCGCGAAATTCCTTTGACAACTCGTTAATATGTATCACGTTAGCACGTGGGAGGAATATGGCTTTTGTTAGAATTCGAGAACGTTCTTTTTAATACAGGGTGTAAGGGAAACTGACAGGGTGCATTCAGCTTCTTATTTTGAATCATATTCAACTGGAATTTTTGTCCGGAAAACTGTTTTCAGTTACTATTCCTTTATTTCAGCGTAAAATGACATTCCCTGTAAGCAGCACTCCATTTATGTTAATAACACGGCTAAAATCAAAAATCCAACTATGGATGTTGAAAATACTCTAACGAACGACGCGTGAAATCAATTGTTCACTTCCTGCCTAGCTACAGAGGTCATCGAACTCATCGTCGCGCTTGCCCTTCGCTACGTGTTTTTCCACGTTAACGATACATTGCGTATGAGGAAATAAAACAAATCAAATTTATTGTTCAATTTTTTACGTAATTTTGGCATAGTGTGTCATCAGTAATTCAAATAGCATTGCAGGCGTATATTGTGCTGAACTTCGGTCGCGAAAAAGAGCAGTTCCTACTTTTTAATCCGGAAAAGCAATATTCTCGTAGTATTGAATGAAAGACTGAGATTAGAAATAAGCTGTCCGCGCATAGTGCTCTTATTCGATGACATGGCTATTGTGTGTGTTCGACGCAGTGGCTTCTAATCTATCAGCAATATGATTCACGAGAACTAGTTTTGCTTGGCTGGTTCGCTCTTAATTTACAGAAGCTAAAAACCATATGCCCGATGGAATTTGCCATTGAAAAAAAACGAAGAACTTCCATACAAACTATGACTGTTAATTGTAAAATAACTTTCAAAGTACTTTAGGTACACTTGGAGTTATCTCGGTATGATGCGATGGAAATATATGTGATGCGAAGGAATGGCGAAAATGCTGTGAGGAAAGTTATATGAGAAGAGAATGACCTAACCAACGGATGGATGGACTTTGTGAAGGATGATAATTGTGGCTAGAAAGGAGGTGACTGCTGAGACGATGAGTTATTGGAAAAGTCTAGAAAATGCAGACAAGCTGTAGCGAGCCCTTAAAATGCAGGATAATGACAGGAGAAGGATGAAGTCAAGTCAAGCCTTACCAATGGTTATCTTATTACCCAGTACTAACTGGGTTGTGGGGGTCAGATAGGCAGTCGCTCCATATAAAATACTGGTATTCAACTGCATCCGTTTGGCAGCCGACTCCAACATAGTTGGGAAAAGGCTAAGTAGATGAAGATGAAGGTCGCTGCCACTAACAAGTCTGCCAAATAAAAGTGATCTTTATTCACATTCCAATAAAGTTTTTGTTGGGTTGCTGCTAACGTAGAAAGGACTGTATGTCATCTTCGCTTCAAACAAAAGCCTTTGTTCCCTGTAGCCAAAGTCCAATTTCCCTCAGCAGATCTCAGCTGCAACTTTAGTATCCTATTGTACTATTATCAGATACTCTATTGTGCACAATCGCCCAAGCAGACTGTAATCTATTGGCGTCGTCATCCGAGAAACTAATTTTGATTAGCACATTCCCATCTTGATGCATAGACAATGTATGAAAGCCTTTTGTTTATGACCGATAAAGTAGACTTTAATTCAAATTGTTTTGTGCTGCTGAGCGATGAAATTGGTTTAGGATTACCATTATCTTTCTATATATACTTATAAAATTCAAAGTCCTGACTGACTGACTGACTGATATATCAACGCACAGCCCAAACCGCAGGGCCTAGAGACATGAAACTTGGAAGGTGTATTCTTTGTGAAGAGAAGGTTTCCACTAAGAAAGGATTTTTGGGAATTCTACCCCTAAAAGGATAAAATAGGGGATGGAAGTTTGTATGAAAGTCTGTCAGTTTTGAAGTTAGGATCTTCAAATTTTGAATTTAGTCTGACGATTGAAAATTAATTTATACGTGTCTCGGCGTTTTTGATAATTCTACCCCCGAAGGGTTAAAAAGGGGGATGAAGGAAAGTAATCGAATATTTACGACATCGACGCGGGCGAAGCCGCGGGCAAAAGCTAGTGCACTAATAGAATAGAATAGAATAGAAAAAAAATATTTCAGACCGGAGTCCATAGAGTTAGTAACAATTTTACTTAACTTTTAGTGTTAGTAGGTTACAGACACATACAATTAAAATTCAGCGTGGAGCTGCATCCACCTCCGCAGCATCGGGGAATCCCATCGATCTGCAAATACACTGAGAATACCGTTGGTGCTGCCGCGAACACGAGTCATCAAAGATGCACTTCTATTTCTAATAATGGCGGGAAAACCATCAATTTTATTGTCTGCAAACATCCCCGACGCACTACAACGCCATGGCAGCCGTAGCAGTACTGTCAGTGCATTATTATATTGAACGCGTAGGTCGCTGTATGACCGCTTATTGCGCTCATGTTTAAGATGACTCTTAAAGAATAAAGTTTCGTCTTCTTTTCTTCTACTGGCAGAACTGCTTATTTAGAAGAAGAATATAATTATTCTTGTGTAGCATGTCTTGGTATAATTCTAGACTGTCAGAAGGTGAAGCTTGACTGATTTTCTAGATTTGGTTGTCTTGATTTTTTAATGTCTTAATGATATTTCATGGTATGTCATGTAGGCCATGTCTGCCGGATGACTGCACAGCTGTGGGCTCGAATATCGCAAGACACAGCTTGACGGGGTCGCAGCAGACCGAGGAGAGGATGGCGAGACGTCTTGGACGGCTTCCTCGCGAATTAGCGAGAAGAAGCACACCATCGCGAGAAGTGGAAGGAAGGAATGGGGCAGGCCTTTGCTCAGAAGTAGGACAAAATTGGCTAACTAAAAAAAATAAATTTGTGCAATAGATGTTAGGAGGAATGCATCCGGTTTTCAGAGAGGGGTGACCCGTTTTAATTCAAATTCAAAATCATATAATTCAATCCATTATTGATCATATGATGCGTACATTTAAAACAAAAAAATTACAATTATAATCAATTACATAATATAAATTAAAATTAAAACATATTATAAAAATGTATAAAATATAAATATATATGTATATACATTTTTTTTTTTTTTTGTGTAGGTCGATTGACAGTAACTGCCTCGTTGGTCTAGTGGACGCAAGCGCGGCTGATGAACATGAGGTCCTGGGTTCAATTCCCGGGTATGGCAAAGTGTTATTGAGTTTTTCCATCAGGGATTTCATTATTAAGTAGCAGCTACGTAGTCTGAATTTGTGCCCGGGTGATGGTAATAGGGTAGCTCCCATCACATGGACTTAAACATAACTGGCGAAATATTGGTGTACTTCAGATACACCTATACCTAACCCTTCGGGAATTATAAGGCGTTATGTTATTGTTATGTGTGATTTTTTGCGATGTACCTAATGTATTCACATTTTCCACGCGCGCCTCAAAGAGATGTCAGCAACGATGTAGGGGTCTGCAAGGGCCGATGCCTGCCAGGGCTGCGGGACTGTTCGAAAGAGATACCGTGGCCCTGGAACACAAATGGCAAAGAAGGAACATGGATGGGTTTTAGTCAGTACAAGTCTGACACTCCCTTCCGCTCTGCCCAGATTGGGGGGGGGGGTCATTTGATGATCTCCAATCCGAAAAAAAAAAAAAAAAGTATTCACATTTGAATTCGCATTTCGTAAATTTTGATTTACAGCAAACGTTGGATACAAATTGTAAAAAAAGCAATTTAAAATAAAACACTGTCTCTTCAATAACCAGCAAAATAACTTTATACTTTCTAACACCTAAATCTGTTTGTAGTTTGAGGGATTTTTATTAAAATAAAACTGGAAGCAAACGCCAGCCGTAGTTTTATTTAATTTAACTTCTCGGTACGTTTGTCGCGGACCGAGTGTTTGAACTGAAACAACTTCGACAGAAGTCACTTTTAAAATATATTTTCTGCCCTATTATTCGGAGATTACTGCGTTGAATTATTGTATTAATAAGGATTTCCGTACGAAGTTTTAGGCCTATGTCCAGCAGTGGACGTCTTTCGGCTGAAATGATGACGATGATGATGTACGAATTTTTGTGTGATGTCTTTTTTAGGGTTCCGTACCGCAGTCGGCAAAAACGAAACGTTTTTAGGATAACTTTGTTGGCGTCTGTCTGTCCGTCTGTCAAGACCCTTTTTCTTAGGGACGCGTATAGATATCAAGCTGAGCTGATAAGGAAAAAAGGGAAGCAAAACCTATAGGGTACTTCCCGTTGACCTTGAATCATGAAACTTGGAAAAAATAAAAACCGTAAATATGTAGTTTAAAACAAAATACCTACAAGTTTCGTCCGACTCGCACTTGGCCGGTTTTTACTCACTATATCTTTATTTTTTCTCTTCATAAAGGTTCACATAGTTGTAATAAATATTATAGTAAGAATATTTTTTTGCAAAACGCATAATATAATTATGTTCCTTTGTGAGAGACTGGCGTTCATACTAGGATACGTGTGACGGATCCCCAGGCTCTCACCTCGAATTAAATGTAGTTTAATACAATACAATAACAATAGCTAATGTGAATATTCAGACAAAGAATTTATTGCAGAAGGGAAAAAAGCAGACAATTTAATACATACTTCATCACAATTTTTTATTTTTTTTTTTGTTTCTCTAGGACTCGTCTACTCCCGAAACTAAACCTGAAAATATAAAGTTTTTACGACAAAAGCTACACACTTAACTATATACATAGCAATGTCGTGTAGACCAAAAAACTGATACACAGGGTTTTATGGTACACTAGCAGATGCCCGCGACTTCAACCGCGTGAAGTTCGGTAACTGTCCCACGCGATCATACTACCGGGATAAAAAGTATGTTATATGTTAATCCTGGTTATAAACTATCTATGTGCCAAATTTCATCCAAATTCGTTCGCTAGTTTTTACGTGAAAGAGTAACAAACATCCATAGATCCTCAAAAACGCATCTTTACATAGTATAATACAAAGTCGCTCCCGCTGTCTGTACCCTTAGATCTTTTAAACTACGCAACGGATTTTAATACAGTTTTCAGCAATAGATAGAGTGATTCAAGAGGAAGGTTTATACAGGGTGTAAACAGACCCTTCACATATCCGTCAACCAAGCATTCTGTACATCAAACTAAGTAACTTTACGCAAAAATTATTGCTGGGAATCGACTTTTTTTTTGGGGTGAAAAATAACGTTTTACGGTAGGACTCGATAGAAAGCACTTAAAGCAGTGTGTTGATGGATGTATTGATTAGTACGGGGGTCGTGGAGGTGTGTAAAGATTTTACATTAAAAACATGTATTTAAAAAAAAAACTTGTGAAAAAGTTGGAACTTTGACGCCCAATATCTACGTAAATAGACGGTTCCCAGGTATGGTCTAGAACAAAAAAATATCGCAAAGACCGGGAGAATAAGTGCCATTCGGATATGTTAAGGGTCTATTAACACCCTTTATGTATGTATTCATCTACATTGCACCCGTGCGAAGCCGGGGTGGGTCGCCAGTTTCATATATAAAAAAAAGGTAAAGTAAACACACAAAAAAGGGTGAAGTCACATAGGATAGTTCCAAGGACATTGTTTACATTGCCCCTATTTCCAAGCTATCAAAATTTGTTTTGTTTCCTTATTTATTTTTTCTCTTTAGCTCCTTCTGACGAAAACTTTTGATGTAATAAATGTCGCTCCGTAGAAACTTTGTTCGCACAGCCAAAACTTTTGACAGGACATGACGCGTTTCGTGTTCAGAATTTTAAAGTGGTTCTTATTTCTTGTTTTCTGCCTCGGAGATTAAATTAAGGGATTTTGTTGGTTGCCAGGTAAATTGAAACTCAGGTAATCATGTCTTGATCTTTTGAAACGTGGGTAGGCGGTATAAGTTTTGAAACATGGACCGAATTTAATACCTACCCACTTACCTACAGTACCCACTGGTTCCTAGGGATCAATAAAACACGGCTATTTATTTATTTAAGCTGTTCATACGCGACTTCTGAGCATGAGGTTGGGTTTTTCCATCAAAAATTTCTCAGTATGGTTGATGGTAATAGGCTCGTCCCCTATTACATGGCACTTAAACTAAACCTAATTGGCGAAATGTGGATGTATTATTAGGTAGACCTCTGTCTACCGTTCGATGATAACAGGCTCGATGGTATGTTATGATAAACTGTTCAATCACAAAAAAGGTGCAAAACCAGAGTTAACTCTTTAGACATTCTTTGTTAGTCAAACAAAAAAAAAAAAACTCTTTCGAGAGATTCTTTTATTTTATTTTTATTACATGGGAGGTGCCTGCAGGGTGGTGATTATTAATTGTTATTATAAAAGTAGCTTTTTTTTTTAATTAGCCCGTATTGTCCCACGCCTAAGCAAAGGCCTTCCCCCATTCTTTCCACTTCTCACGATGGTGTGCTTGTTCTCGCCAATTCGCGAGGAAGCCATCCAAGACGTCCCGCCATCTTCTCTTCGATCTGCCGCGACACCGTCTAGCTGTCTCAGGGTAATAGTACTAGGGCTTAATGTAGCTATGAGAGTAAATTGTCTCATTTTTAACAAAAGTGTAATCTGGAGAGTGCCGATTGTGTGTACTATAGTGGTAAAAGATCAGTCAACTAGACCGCGTTGCCGAGTGCTAGCTGTCCAGGCGTTTTGAATCACAGAACGAATTATAAGAGGAGGCCTCCTGTCATGCTCTAGGGAGGGTCGCAGTGGCGAAGGTTCCATAGAACCCGATTCCTGCGGCTTCCCTTTGAAAAATGGCACAGTCAGTATTCTATAGCCAATAATATTCTATACAGTAAAGATATGTACTCCGGCTTACCTCTTACAAAAATTGACCCTTCGCTACTGGAGGGTAGGGTAGGTTCAATGAAAAGAAAAAACTAGCAATTCAATATTATATTAGACACTGTTTACTGCTACAATTTCGCAAAACATTTTCTGTTATTCCGAAAAAATTATAAGGTTTTCATAAGCACTTCCAATTCATCGACCATTTAGTGTGAAAAAGATCCGTGACCAGATCTACCATGTTTCTTTGCAGGCACTATCTGAAAATTAAATTGAAAATATTTGAGCTTCAGAATGTGTAATGGTGCTCCCTCACCGCGAGCATTCGCCTGTAATGTAACAGTCCAAGATTCGATTTTGCATGGAAACAAGTGAATCTGAACTGTTACATTACAGGCGAATGCTCCCGGTGAGGGAGCACCTTAAAGGTAAAGGCTTTAGATTATATAGTCCTCCTGACCTTAGCGGAGATTAGCCTTCGAGCGTGGGAATATTAGCACTGCTCGGGATTAGAATCGCCTCAAATCGAGCCGGTCGGAATTATTCATACTACAATGTAGGTAGACATCTAGGTAACTACAGTTTTGAGCCGATTGGGGTCGATAAGCTCGGGCTGGAGAGCGAGTCTCCTTTTTAAGGTGATCTCTGGCCAACTGGTCGATACTTCGCGTAACCAGAGGGCCGGCTCTTTTTTTAGCCAAAGAATTAGCATTGGCATTCAACGTGGCAATGCTGTCAGTCTTCAGGGTACGTGCCCGGATGACAGCGATGCGGAGAAGTACTTTGACGCCTAATTGTCCTCTTGTCGTCGATGTATATAAATGTAAGTATGGTTTCAGTCTTAATTTAGTCCCTTTTTTTGTGTGTTCTGTAGTCATATTTCGTTTGTATATTTATTTAAGATGGTCTCTAAGTATAAGCTACGACAAGCTGATACAAGCGAGTGATCTGCTGCAGTGCTTAAAAGTGCGCTATAATTATTATAGAACTGCAAGAAAGTTTTGAGTATAAATGTGGATCGCTATAAGATTTGTGAAAGACCTAAGAAACGAAGGATGGACTGTGTGAAAGATGATATAGCTTGAAAGGAAGTGAATCATGAGATGACGATCAATAGAGAAGAAAGCATACTGCGGTGACCCCATATGGGATAAGGACAAGAAAATAGTGAGAAACCAACCTCGGTTAGACTACTTTTCGATCTTCCAGGACCAAAAGCTGTAGGTAAATCGACGTTTCGGACACGGCTCGGATCAGGCCATTCGAAGTCGCCGCCATCAGTGCCGTAACTCTCGCCGGGGTAGAAGGTCGTGGCGTATTCCTCGACCCTCGCACTGTTACCTCTGGGCTTCTTATGGTGATTAGCTGAAACTAAAAAAAAGGGATTAATTCCTCATTGGTTACGCCTAAAAAGTTACGTAAACCGCGTGGGGCGCATGACACCCCGATCACATCAATAAAATAAGAAATGACGATTATGCTCGATATTTGGTCACAAAGGGCACGTGTTTTTATGAAGCTAACAGGAACTAGCTCCTAGATAGAACTCAAAATTCAGAAAAAGAAATTCTAGACCTTCCAAGATGCGCAGGGGTGTGTAACACCCCAGCCGATCAATCAAATGTTAATTTAAAAAAAAGTGGTAATTCCTTGTAGGTTTACAATGTTTAATAAGACTGATGCTATAATCTCCGAAGGGTTAGGCAGAGGTGCCCTGGGATCTGGAGGCGAGTGCCCTCCAACGCGTCTATGAGTGGCGCGTGGAGGCGCAGCGCCGGGGCGAATCCCTGCTGCCTCGACAAGTCGAGGCGCGGCGGGAAGAACTCCGGCGCGATCTCAGGGCAGTATGGAGGGAACGACTGTCGCAACCGAGGTCCGGGCACGCCGCAATCGCGGCGGTAAGACCCCTCTTTGAGGAGTGGCTGGATAGGCGTCACGGCGTCCTGACCTACCGCATGACGCAGGTCCTCATCGGACACGGAAGTTTCGGGAGGTACCTGTGTCTGCTTGGGTGTCACCACTCGAGGACCGCCCGGAGGACACGGTGAAGCATACGGTGCGGGACAGCCCCGCTTGGGCAGAGCACCACCGTGTCCTCACGGCGGCGACAGGCGGAGACCTCTCGCGCCCGGCATTGGTCGAGGCCATGCTGCGAGGCGAGACGGAGTGGGCAGCGGTCGCCTCCTTCTGCGAAGCAGTCATGGTCGCGAAGGAGGAGGCGAGCCGCGTGAGGGAGAGGACAGCGTCCTCCCTCCACCCCAGCCGCAGTGGTAGACGCCCACGGCGCCGGACGTCGGCAGACGATCTCCGGCCACCGTAGGCGCGGGCATGCGGGCGGCGAGTAATGGGCGACTCGCTGTCCGACCATGGACCATGCCCGGGTCGACGGCGCGTTGTGTTCCACGCGCGCCTCAAAGAGTGTCAGCATAATGACGGGGCCCCCCTCTAGAGGGTCAAAGCCTGCCGGGGTCGCGGGACTTATAGAATTACCGTGACCCTGGATCATAAAGGGCTATTGAAGGACACCGTGGATTTTAGTCAGTACAAGTCTGACAGTCCCTCCCGCTCTGCCCTGGGTGGGAGGACTCATTTGATGATTTTACCAAGATAAAAAAAAAAAAAGTGTTAGGCAGAAGTGTATCTAAAAATGTATATCACATTTTACCAGTTATGTTTAAGTCCCACGTAATAGGGGGCGAGCCTATTGCCATCAACCGGGCACAATACTGTTCGTAAGCTATACCCATAACTAGCACAACTGTACTAACACTACTCGATCCCATGCAATACGGTGGGGACAACGGAAACAATTTTTAATTATTTTAATCAATGGGAATACACCCGTGGCTGCTATTGAGAAATTCGTGATGGGAAAACCCAATAACACTTTGCCCGACCTGGGAATCGAACCGCGACCACTAAACCAAGGAGACAGTCTTACAAAACTTATTTGTAAAACAAATGCTTGGTCCGTTCAACATTTTCATCAAAATGCGAGAACGTGGCCATTGCCTTAAAAAAGTTTGACAATATTGGCATCCTAACGTTGTGTTCGGGACTCTTTGGTGACCGTTTTTCCCTCTAGAGTTTCCCTTGTTTGTCTTTTATTGGAGTTTATATTTAGAGTCCTATTTCGAGGACAAGAGGTTGTTCCCTAACGTGTTGTTTTGTAATAAACGTGCAACAAGTAGGTGTAGAGGAAAAATGCCAACAAATATTTATTTATTATTCCTTAACACACACATTTGTTTTTACAGGTAAGACCCAAGCTAACAAAGAAGTCATAAAAAAAGAAAAAAAAAATGTGTTTCTTTCTTCTTTTTTTTAAGTAGACCTTTTTTTGTTACTTCTCCTTTGATTCCTTGGCCAGAATAAGGTTTGCCTATGTGCCTAGAATTCCTAGAAGATCATTTAATTACGTGCGGCTTATACATAGCTGGCTTATATATAAGGTACAACTCTGCCTAAGCTTAAGAGGGATTACAGGCGCGATATTATATTAAGTAGGATTATGTTAATCTAGAACGGTGACTACTTATTATTAAAATAAGTCATCCTACTAATATTATAAATGCCAAAGTTTCACGATGGATGGATGGATGGATGTTTGTTACTCTTTCACGCAAAAACTACTGAACGGATTTGGATGAAATTTTTCATACAGATAGTTTATAACCTGGATTGACACAAAATACTTTTTATCCGGGTAGTATGATCACGTGGGACAACTATCGAATTTTCCGTATGCGAAGCCGCCGACATAAGCTAGTCAGTACATAAAATAGGAAAGCCACAGGTGAGCCTGAAAAATAGAACACAGCAATGTTGCTAGTTTGCAAAAATATGCAGTTTGTTGTGAATGGGATTGTTACTTGCTGGAATATTTTTTCACAAAAGCATGCATGTTTTTAAGGTATAAAAATTGTTAAAATATATATAAAAACTTTACAAAACGTTTTTTAATCTTCTTGAATGAATCAATTTTACGTTGACAAGATTTTTTTAAGGAACATCAACATAGGCTATGAAAAAAAACCAAACTACTGAACCGATTTTGATGAAATTTTGATGGGACCAATTGGAGAAATTTCTCAGTAACAGCCACGAATTCTGGATTTGTAACCGGTTTATGGTAATAATTAGGTTCACCCCCTATTACATGGGACCTTAAAACATAACTGGCGAAATGTGGGTGTAGCCCGGTGTACTATTAGGTACACCTCTGCTTAAGCCTTCTGGGATACAGGCGTGATGTAAAGTTGTATTTACACAAAAGGAGTGTGAATTCTTCTTTGTAGCATTTTCTTTTAACCTTGATGATTATTAAAGCAATTTCACGACACCACAAATAGTAAATACAATTACAAGTCGGGTCTTAATAATCTGGCCAAGAACAAACGGGACACAAAGACTGAAATATACAGCGAATTAATCACGTAAGTAGTTAGTAGTGCTTCCTCAGGGATTATACTGGGTATATTATTATGCCAGGAGTGTATTGTAGTGTAACAATAGGATGTAACTTGAACAATAACTAAGGGAATAGGAAGTGTATTAATGTGGAACACGTTGGAGATTCAGACACTGCTGATGCGTATTTGTTCGTTTGCATTTGAGGTTTCTTCCCATCCCATCTACGTGCAAGTTACTCAGAGAGCTGTGGAATGAGCCATGTTGGGGATCCCCCTCTATGACTAGGTAAAAACCACCGAAATTCAAAGATAAACGGGACTTACGGATGTAGCAAAAGCTATAACAAAAACAAAGTTAAAGTGGCAGCCATATCCGAAGACTGAACCAGCACTTTTTCCCCCATCTTCCAAGATGGGGGAAAAAGTGCTGGAATGGAGACCACGAACGAGACGGAGGAAAACGGGAAGACAACCGACTAGGTGGACAGACGATCTCATTAAAGTGGCCGGAAGAAACTGGACAGCCATGACACAAAACCGCCAAAAGTGGAGAGATTTGGAAGAGACCTACCCGCAGCTTTGGGTGGCCAAAGATTGAAGAAGATATCTAAGAGAGAGACGATGTCAGCTTTCGGCCAAACTTCGGACACGGACATTTCCATTTAAATACTTACATACCGAAGTATCTATCATTGTGAGGTGTCCGTAAACTCCTAGATCCTTGACCAGCAACTACATTTTTTTAAATAAGACCTTATTTTCGTTATCATTAAAAACTAAAACTTTTGAGCTAAGTGTGTCTAAAAGTTTCTACAAAACTTCAATTAAACTTTAAGTTCTTGTGAATCCATTTGAGAAAATAGTGTTACCATTTTCCGGAAAAATAACAAGGTTTGTGGTAAGTACTTAGCTAGATTATTATTATGGGATTGTTTATGGTGGGTTATTCCATTACCTACCCACATTGTCTGACTTTAAAACATTTGTTTGTTTTTCGCCCGAAATTAGTTCATTTAGTTTTAGCGAATTTTTGGATAATGTAGACTTTATATACCTACCACGTTTGCCAGTAAACGTGTACCATTAATGTGCAAACGTTTACTACCTTTTACAAGGCTAATTGCGCAGTTGTTATTAGCACGAATGTGGTCTAAATTATTGTCACATGTGTGCTTGTGTCATGTTATGTTTCGAAAAACACACATTTGTTTAAACATGTCTGAAAAGTTCATTGTGGACGTAACTATTATACTACTTAAGTGGCAGTGGGCAGGCCACATCGCTCGCACAACGGATGACCGGTGAGGCCGAAAACTTTGGAGTGGCGACCGCGAAGGCCTCCCACTAGGTGGACCGATGACCTGGTGAAGGTTGTCCGCTGAATGCGAGACGCACGGGAACGGTCAATGTGGTGACATTTGGGGGAGGATTATGTCCAGCAGTGGACGTCTTTCGGCTGAAATGATGATGTATCTATAATAGACTTTTATGCAAGAATGTGAGAAAAACTTCGTACAACAGCATTTGAAACTCAACTCAGTAAGTTTCTCAAGGGACATTAAATCTTAATAAAAGCGGTTTCCCAAAACGGCTGCAAATATCATGCAAAAGGAACAATAAAGTGAATTTCAACGACAAAGATAAAGCGAAGACATTTTACATGTGAGTAAACCACAGATAATAACTTACTCGTAAAGTCAGATATTAACCTAAGAGTTGTGGCAAAGATTACTCCAGAAGGTTAGGTAGCCTTCTGACCAAAGATGCAAACAATGTTCAGATTTCTACAACTTTAAAAACCGGCCAAGTATGAGTCGGACTCGTGCATGAAGAGTTCCTTGCCATCGTAGTAGAGGAGCCCCCTTTAATTTTTAATTTACTTTTATTATTTTTTGTTATTGCTGCAACAGAAATACACATTCTGTGAAAATTTCAACTGTCTACCTATTGCGGATCATGAGATACAGCCCGCTGACAGATAGATGGACGGACGGACAGCGTAGGTTTAGTAATACGGTCCCGTTGGTAACCCTTCGTATACGGAACCCTAAAAATTATGCTGTATAGTTCTGTTCAAACTTTATGACGGCTCGGAAGTTAGCTGCGAGTGACTGTCTGCGCAGGTATAATGGTTTAAAGTTACTGAACATCTAACGCGAAGCTGCGCAGACAACAATTTTAGGTAAAAGTGGGGCGCAGAGGACCGATCGTCTTGACTGAATAATGCGTAGACTGGCAGTCTGCATCATATCTACGCGGCAAAGTATAGTCTTCTATCTTTGAATTTTGCCCTATTTTTATGGGTGCGTTCTCACTCGTTGTATAGAATAGGGATGTTTCCTGAAAAAATCTAATTAGTCCGTCAGATAGATTTCCAAAAAATATTGGACACGAATTTTTTCTTTTTTCACGAAAACTAAAAATGAAGACGATACAGTGCGTCAAAAACTCGTGTGACGTCATACTTCAGTACACTTTTTACCGACAAGTGACGTCACAGGCCCTCACTCATGATCTTTGATGCGTTTTATCTTCGTCATTTTTATTGATTTGATAAAACAAAAAATACGTATCCAATATTTTTTGATAATCTAACTGACGGACTAAATAGAATCATATTTTTTTTACCTTCTGTACTATTCTGTGGTTGTACGCATCAAGTGTGTCGTTGTGCTGTTGAATATTCACAAGTGGTGTCCTTGTTATCTTGGTAAGAGAAATGATCCGTCACATCAGATTGTATTATCACACACCGGGGTGGAAGTTATCAGGTTGAACTTGGATAATTTTCCTTAATTTTGCAGGCTCTTGGCATAAACATCATCATCTGCCTAGCCTTTTCCCAACTATGTTGGGGTCGGCTTCCAGTCTAACCAGATGCAGCTGAATGTCAGCATTTTACACAAACCAACAGCCAAACTTAAGTGGCAGTGGGCAGGGCACATTGCTCGCAGAACGGATGGCCGATAGGGCCGAAAAGTTCTGGAGTGGCGACCGCGAACCGGAGGACGTTGCATTGGTAGGACTCCCACTAGGTGGACCGATGACCTGGTGAAGGTTGCAGGGATCCGCTGGATGCGAGTCGCATGGGACCGGTCAATGTGGAGACACTTGGGGGAGGCCTATGTCCAGCAGTGGGACGTCTTTTGGCTGAAATGATGATGATGATGATGATGAACAGCCTACTGACAGACCTTCACAACCCAATTTACTGGGTAAAACGATATCTTTTGGTAAGACTGGTGGTCAGGCTTTCGTGTTTCTTAGTACCAGTAACTCTCGACTCGAGTGTTAAAGATCTACATAAAACAATCGCGGCAAGAAGAGAATGGATGATCACCCATCCACGGACTAACCAAGGCAAGCGGGGCTTAACCTTCGATCGACCCGTACGGCTGTTATTATTTCAGTCAGGTACCACAAACAGCTTTGCCAAATTCCTATTGGCAGGGCGCAAATCTGCAGAAAATCCTCAAATCTAACCTAAAAAGCAATCAACGATACTTTTTAGACTTGAAGTACCTAACCCCAAAAAATAGGTCCACTCCATAGAAAGGCAGTGACCTTTGTAATTGTCGTCATTATGACCGCGGCTTTGATGTGAAGGGTCGGAATTAGGATCCTTTGAATATTATGTTATCTGTCATGCCAGACACGATGGGTTGGCCAATAGCGGGCTCATGAGTCGCAATCAAACACTCTTTTTGCCCGGCTATGTATAGACCGACCGCTTTTATGAGTCCTCGCGAAGGTATCAATTTAAATGGAATATTCTGAAGGTTGAATACGTATTGGTTCAATTATTATCGTAATACCTACGTGCATTATGGTTATTTTAAAGCAAAAAACCTGTGGGATATTGTTAGGACTTTGTAGACGTTTATTGTGCCTTTGCTGGGGCAAGGCAGAGGACTCATTAAAGCGGTCGGTCTATAGCTTTTGTGTGGCTTTTCCCAACGATTCTGGGGTCGACTTTCAGTCTGACTGGATGATGTTAACAGTATTTAATATGAAGCGACTGCTAACCTGACCTTCATAATCCAGTTATCGCATTAACGATACGTACCCCTTGATAAGACTGGCAGTCAGACTTACGGTCCCCTGACTACCGGTAACGATTGTTTTCGGTTTAAGAAAGGCAGATGGGAGCAACTGCTTTCTCTTTCCTTTTTTTTTTTTTTTACTGTTTTCTTTTTTGTTTTTTTTTTTATTTTTGTATTATTTTTGTTTTTATATTGTGTGCGCTTGTGGCATGTGCCAAATAAATGTATTTTCTTTCTTTCTTTCTTTCTTTACGTGCTTTCCGGGGCTCGGTGAGGTCTCGGTATGCAATTGATGGTCTGCTATCCACTGATTGACCTCGGTCAGCGTTGCTTTACCTTGAAGATCGACATGTGCGATTGCGTGCAATTATTATGGGTTAGTGGACGTCTTTCGGCTGAAATGATGATGATGATGATGATGATGAGGGGGCAACTGGCCTCTGGTTATACAGCCGAGTCGCACGGGACCGGTCAATGTGGCGACACTTGGGGGAGGTGTATGTCCAGCAGAGGACGTCTTTTGGCTGAAATGATGATGATGATGATGATTATACAGCCGTGAGCTACTTAAAAATTCAACTGGAGTAAAATTAAAACTCAATAAACTTGCGTCAACAACAATTAATGTTAATTAATTTACTGGTCTGTAATCTCATTTATAATTGTTTTTATTTATAGATGAAAATGAAAACAGCTGTCATTTGTTCTGTTTCCAAAATGTTGGATTTCGAGAGAATTTTTGCCAATACAAATACTTGTTCATTATTTATTCGAGGACTGTTAATTAGTGGATAATCAAAGGCTCTTAATCACCACTTAGAGGCTTTATACAAAACAGAATAACAGAAAAAGTACTTTTTGTAAATATTTATCTCATTATTTAAACTGGTGTCCCCTTGTTTCGCAGACAGAAATCTCATAGAATTTCGTTTCGCCGAAAATGTTTCATATAATATTTGGTTCTTGTATTTTTATCTCCAATATTATTGTTTTAACGACTATTTACTTGAATGAAACATATTTCACAGAAATACAATTCAATGAATTTTTATAACCACTTTTTTTTATTTAACAAACTTATCAAACTGACATCAAATTGCAACGGGTCATCATCTGCCTAGCCTTTTCCCAACTATGTTAGGGTAGGCTTCCAGTCTAACATCTGAATACCAGTATTCAGCTGAATACCAGTATTCTACATGGAGCGACTGCCTATCTGACCTCCACAACCCAGTTAGTACTAGGTAATACGACACCCCTTGTAAAAACTGGTTGTCAGACTTTTTGGGCCACTGACGACCTGTAACGACTGTCAAGGATCTACAAATGACAGCCGGGACCAACGGCTTAACGTGCTTTTCGAGGCACGGAGGAAACTCGGTATGTAATGGGTGGTAACCCATCTACAGACCAACCTAGGCAAGCACGGCTTAACCTAAAGATCGATCCGAGCGGCTGTTATTATATAGCCACGAGTCCCAGAAATTCCACAACGGGTGTAATATTCCTTAAAATTAGCTCCTTCCGACTCATATACAGGGTATAAATGGACCCTTCACGAAGCCGTTGACTAAGCATTATATAGTATATCAAACTAAGTAACCCTATGCAAAAAATATTGCTGAGAAACGACTATGTTTTTGGGATGAAAAATCACGTTTTAAGTTAAAACTCAATGTAGCACACTCAAAACATTGTCATTCATTGAATAGTAAACGGGTCATAGAGGTAATTAAAATAAAGTTATTAGCTTAAAAAAAAAAAAAATCTTTGACCTCCAATACCTCCGTAACTAGAAGGATCCTAGGGTATGGTATGGTTGAAAATAACAAAGATTACACTTACTTAACAATAGCACCATATTTTTCTGAAATCACAATGTAATTACGAAGAAATATTAATTAAAAGCAACTTACCTGAAACCACAGCAAACGAAAATAATACAATTGGCTTCATTTTGTAGGTACTGAGATTTTCATAGAATGTTATTTGAAAAAACGTTCGTGCTTTATTTGGGCAAAAGATTCCATAACCGTGCTCACAAACATGCTGCATGTTGCATGCCTGCTTGTATGCAAATAAGCACGTAGCATGCAAACGAGCATCCTTGTTTACATGCTTCATACTGGGACCACTTAAAAACACTTTTTTCAAAAATTAGGGAATTAAAACAGTCATATAATGAATGTTCGGAAACATAATACTTCGAACAAATGTTATTTCGGCTAAGTGTAACTTCGGTAAAAAGTTTTTTGACCAAATGAAACGTCGAAGTAACGAAAAAAATCGAATTGATAATAGTTCAACAGAAAATAGATAGATAATAGTTGAAAAGTTTTAGGTGAAATGAAATGTAATAACGAAGAAATACTAGTTAAAAGCGACTTACCTGAAACCACAGCAAACGCCAATAATACAACGAACAAAACAAAAATAGTACGCTTCATTTTGTAGGTACTGGAATTTTCACAGAATGTTACTTGTAGAAATGTTCGTGCTTTATATATGCAAAAGATTCCATAATCTTCTAGTAATGGCACAATTATTTCTGATAAGACGCTCGTTCAAAATGTTTAAGTAATTATTGTGTGTTCATCTTTATCATAATTTGTCTGTAAAATAATACTGGACATAAATACCACAGAATACAGACCAGAGAAGAATATCACGAAAGAAAGAAGGCCTATTCTTGGCAGAGGATGGAATAAGGCTGCAGTGGACGATAATGATGATCATAAAATATCACCTGTAGGAAAATTAAATGAATGAATATAAAGGGTGTAAATAGACCCTTAACATAACCAAAAGGCACTTACTTATTCTCTCCATCTTTGCGATAATTTTTTTTTGTTCTAGACCATTCCTGGGAACCTTCTAGTTACGGAGATATTGGGGGTCAACGTTCCAACTTTTTCACAAGTTTTATTTTAAATACATGTTTTTAATGTAAGATTTTTACTTAACACACCCCACGACCCCCTACTATTCAATCCATCCATCAACACAATGCTTTGAGTGCTTTCCATCGAGTCTTACCGTAAAACGTGATTTTTCACCCCAAAAAAAAAGTCAATTCCCAACAATAATTTTTGCATAAAGTTACTTAGTTTGATGTACAGAATGCTTGGTTGACGGCTATGTGAAGGGTCTGTTTACACCAGCATTCATAGAAGATGAAACATTTAAAAAATGTTATTCTGGCTATGGAGTACTTTATCCCATATTCCTAAGTACTAAATACCAAAATATTGAAAACGTTGATGAAATGAAATGAGTGAGCCGAATTATTTGGAGAAACGTACATTTCTCAAAATCAAAATAATTTAGTTTGCTTATACATGGGCACTTATAAAACGTCGAGAAAAGATGTAAGGTTCGGAATTGAGCTAGAGATTGGTCGTTTCTTATGGAGAATGATTTGGTTGTACAATATTATTATGTTACAGCATTAATACCTAAGTATAGGGGACGGCGTAGGCCCGACAGTAAGTCCTTGCTTACTACATAAAAAACTTAAAACCAGATATTAGGTTAACAAAAGTTAACACGCGTCTAGGAATAGGCCTACACAGTTCACACATTCCCAAACAATCGTTAAAAAAGATTCTATCCAAATGTAAGAAAATATTATAAAAATAAAAAATCTGTGCTGTTACTATTCTGAACTTTCTAATGGTGCAACACGGAGGCACAGCAAATAACCTGCGTTTTCTGCAGCGACAGTAATTTTCTGGGATAAAGAACAAAGCGGCAAAGCTCGCCCATGATTCAGTACTCAATGCCAACGTGCGTTCAGTACAGTTTGTTTTTTTTAATGGCATCCACATGCAGCTAAGGGCTCGTTCAGACACTCGGGAACCGTGCGATTGCCATGTCCATATCTGAACCAAGACGATTGTTTGTTCCGAACGTCATTTGTTCCGATTTTTGCTTCACGCCAAAAGATGTGCCTACGACATACTTTTCTTCTTAAAACAATAACAGCGTCTTCTTTGCAGAGGCTTGACGGTGTTTAGAGATTTACTGTCATCTTGACAAGGTAAGGACCTCATTTATCATCGGCTTAAGGGCCCATTGTTTGAGCAGCTTCCACACACACATGCATTTCCCTTACGTCCCAAGATGAACGTCCCTTAGACCGCAATGTATCATAAATCTTGGCGGCTGAAGCCTTAATACCGCAAAACATCAGAGAGGTTTCAAATATTCTGGCAATGCAACATTTATTTGCCGTTATTATGTTGGGTTATTTTCTAGAAAACATAAGCAAGCGGGATTATTAACTGTAACGATTCATTATTAAAAACGTAATATTATGTAATTACTCAAATGGCATACAACAACGCATCCCTGGCAATGACATTCAAAACATTCATGTACCTTACATGGAAAGAGATAAAGATTGACATCTTTAATTCATATTTACCCAAATCGGATCAGTGCTTGATGAGCTTCTATCGGACATCAAAGGTAAAAAGTGCAAGTTTTACGTTGTATGTAACCATATTTTTCAGCGTTTTCAATAAAATATAATCATTTGTTTATCTATACTTCATTTTTTTTTTATACATCGTTATTTATTTAATTAATGATGCGATATGATAATCACTGTGTTTTCAACATTTCTAATTAAAATTATGTTAATTAGGTGTTTCTAGTTAAGTTAATAACTTTTGTAGGTTAATTCCATCGACTGTTTCAGAAGCAAAAACTATTTATTTGGGTTTGGCAGTGCTTCACGCCAAGCTCATAAATACGTATTCATAAAGTTATTCTTTGTACAAAAACTGGTATTTAGCGGCATCCGCTTGTATTGCAAGCCAATACCAGCCTTGGGAATAGGCTATAATGGGTATAAGGTTGCTTGGCGGCACTTCTGCCGCCAAGCAACCTTATACTTAGACTTGAAGGGATGTTAACGTTATTATCTACAGTTATTATGAGACCAGCCTTGTCTTTAGAAAACGCGCCTTCATAGCTGCGGTGTCTCTGTTCTTTAAGCAGGTCTGGTGAGCTCTCCACAAAAAGTGTACCAATCAAAACTGTGCAAGTGACGTTCGCCATGTCTGATAACGATACCAGTGAATACGATGCTGCTGAGAGTGATCATATTTGGGAAATATTGGCAGATCAAGTGTCTATATCTGTTGATATCGTGCTTATGCTGACACTAGCTACGTTGACATACGGAGTGACATCATGGTACCTCTTAAAAAAGTTTCGTAGCTACAGAAACTTTGTGATACTCAACACAATATTGTCAAATTTTTTACTTTGTTCAATGTATTCGAACAAAACTCACTATATTTATATAGAAACATGGTTAGAAGATTATATGTTCTATGTATTGGTATATTTTACTACAGCAAGGCACCACTGGTTGTTAGTTATAAGTCACATGTTTTACATAGACTTAGTAAAAGTTTTCAAAGCAAATATCAACAGGAAATATTTTAAAAGTAGTGTCTTTGCTTGGGGCGTTACTTTTATAAATACGATAATTTTTACTTTTGCTGATATTAATTCTTTTGGGCCAAGTTTTTATTTCTTTGTAGTTTTTATTTTGATACCTTTGTTAATAAACTGTATTTTCTACATTGTAATTGTATTTTCAGTTTGTCATAGTTTCAACACAGGCGCACATACAGCTGTTAACATCTGGCGTCGCTTGTACATAGCCACTTTGATATTTATATTGTGCGACGTCACATTGGTGTTCACTTATGTCCTTGATATAATAGCGCCATATCTCATACCAAAAACAACAATTCTAACATCATTTTTTGTATTTTTTACTACAGTATTGTTGGACGTATTCTTGGTCGTTCTTAAGAGTAATCGACGATTATGGTATGAATTTTATGTAAATAAATTAAATCGAAGGGCAGCACGAATAAGGAATCACGATGTCATCATCATGCCTGAAAAATATATACGTAAACCTGACCAAGTTGAGGAAGAGTAGAGTAAGTTTGAGAGCGGTAGGTGTTTGATAAATACGGGGTGGAAAGGGTGTCCCTATCATTCCGAACCCCCACCACATAGAACTTTTTCATCGATATTTTTTTTAATCTGCAGTTTCTTAAAAAAGTGCAATGACTACACGATCAAAATGTATGGAACAGCAGATTTTTTTTTTAAATTTATTACTACTTATGAAATATTTCTAGGTGGGTGGGGGGGTCGGAACGATGTACTAAATACATGGTCAATGATTCCACCCTGTACATTAAGCTATAACTCTTATTAATTATTTTATAATTTCCTTTATTTATTAATAAAATATTCTTTAAAATAAAAACAATATTAAAATATTAAAAATTGTAGCTCACCAGTATCGGGAACAGGATCCAAGCTACGGCGGTCAGGGGTTCAGAGAGAACCTCCTAACAATACGCGCCGTGTCTAGGAGTATCGCTTTCTTTATTATTATTTTAAGTTTGTTTATAATTAAATTAAGTAAATATAATAATATATAAAATAATTTAATTTCATTTAAATACTGGTATTCAGCTGCATATTGTTAGACTGGAAGCCGACCCTAACATAGTTATAACATAATTTTCTTTTTCCTTTGTGGGGTAGACATAGCAACAACATCATATTTGTGGGCTCTACATCAAATAATTATTTAAAATAGTTATTCTTAATTATTAATGAAATAAACAAGTTCATTTTACATTAAGCCCCCCCACACTTGCTATCTATTGTTATCAAGTCTGAAACACCTGCGCCTGGGTCACTGTCACTGCACATCACCATGGACACTAAACTTGCTGCCAGCCTGGAGGACATCCAACAGTTGTTTGGTTCCCGAATGCAGGAATACGAAGCAAAACTGCAGCAGGCTTCCTCTAACATCACACCAGCTTCGCCTGACATTGCATCCATCGCACTTGAGTTCTCCGAGTTTAAGCTGTTTGTCTGTCAAGCACTCTCTGCATTAAAATCTCAAATTGAGCTGCTCGCTGCTGGGTATGATAGGCATGAAACTGCCATGCGTAGAAAGGTCCTGCTGTTCCATGGTGTACCAGAGCAGAATAATGAAAATTTACTTGTTGTGGTCACGAACATATTAACCAACCAAGTTAAATTGCCTGAAGTTGATAGGGACAAGAATATTATCCATGTTTGTCACAGACTCGGATACTCTAAGCAGAAGGCCCGTCCCATACTAGTACGATTCTTCAAAATGGAGCACCGGCAGATTGTATGGGACAGCAAGAAATCTCTCAAGGGTACTGGAATCACCATCTCCGAGTTCTTGACTCAAGCTAGGCATCGTGTGTTTGCGTCCGCTCGTAAGCATTTCGGCATGCCAAACTGCTGGTCCATGGAGGGCAAGATTGTTATTATCTGCCCAGACAAATCTCGCCGCAAGATCGAAACAGCAAGCGAACTTCACGATCTGATTGCCAAATTCCCGTCCACTGGAGCCAACACCGAGGATTCTGTACAGTCGAATGAACCTGGGTCTCCAAGTATCGCAACGACGGATACACCGGCCAAGAGATCGAGAAAGACGCGTCTGCGCAAGTAACTCGGCGTCTCTGTTGATACTGTTGTGCAGTCTATTTACTTCACCGCTTCGCAACTTGGCCGCTTTGTACGAACACAATCATTTTGTTTCTTGTGCCGGTGGTTAAATAAGTAATTTTATTCGGTTCACCGTTAAACTTTTTTCACTTTTATATAAATTTTTAGCCGGTACTTTTGATTGATGTTATTGTGACTGTGACAGTCGGAACTCGGGATGTTAGCGATGTCAGATATTAGCTGTCAGTGTCATTGTTCGGTTCCGTCTGTCATCCGTTACGTTTCATTCTACGTACAATTCGATCATACATCGATTGTTGAATAACTCTTTTTAACTTACTTTTTCGTTTTCTTGTATTAACATTCAACAAATAGTGTTCCTTATAAATATTTTTTTGTAAAATTTCTGCCAATAAACCTGCAAGTTGGGGTGGTTTTCTTTTTTATAGGAAAACCTTTAATTTGTGTTTTTTTTCTGTTTATTAGGATATATTTAAAATAATTATATTTATATTTTAGTTAGGTATATTGTTATTTATTATATTTTTATAAATTATGGATGATATAGCTGATCTTAACGACAGCTTTTTCTCATGCTCTTCCTCTGCTAGTTTTGTTAGTGTGGACAGTGACTCTTCCTCACCACTTACCTTACACGATAAAATTTCTTCTCTTTTCTCCAATGACCCTAAGAATCTACATATAGCACACATCAATGCTCAGAGTGTTCCTGGTCACTATTCTGATCTTCTGGCATCCTTTAGCAGTGCTCACCTGGACGCCCTATTGATTTCGGAATCTTTTTTTAAGCCTTCTCTCCTTTCTACCCAATATCCTTTGCCTGGCTTCGTCTTGATCCGCAATGATAGGACTGGCAAGGGTGGAGGAGGTGTTGCTATATACTTGCGTGCTGATTTACCCTACAGGGTGGTCAGCTCATCTCCTTCACTATATTCTGGATCGGCTGAATACTTGTTTTTAGAAATTTCTTTTCACCACACTAAAGTTTTGCTTGCTGTGCTCTATAGTCCTAATCTAAATATTGACTACTTCGATGCCCTTGATTCCACTCTTAGTGATCTTTGTCCGATGTACGATCACGTTATTTTAATGGGTAATTTTAATACTTGCTTGATTAAAAACGACGCTCGCTCTCTCAAACTCCTCTCCGTCTTGTCTTCCTTTAATCTTCAAGTTTTGCCTCTGTCTGCAACTCACTATTTTCCTAATTGTTCACCGTCTTTTCCTGATCTTATGATTGTTTTTCTCCTAATAACGTTAAATACCATGGTCAACTTACTGCTACTTTCTCCTACAATGATCTCATTTATCTGTCGTATCGTATCCGTGTTCCTAAGCGCAAGCCCCAGCTATTATATCTCCGTAATTAAAAAGGCATAGATCTGGAGGCATTGCAGCGTGATGCCAACAATCTCGACTGGTCCCCTCTGGTCGAGTCGGAAAGTATCGAGGAGAAGGTGAGTTATTTTAACACTTTAGTTCTCGACTTGTTTGACCAGCACGCACCCATCCGACGTGTCAAAGTGAGACATAGCCCTGCACCATGGATTACCACACAAATAAAAGAGCTTATGGTACGTAGGGATAGAGCTAAGAGTAGATATAAGCGCAGACCTTCAGAGCTGAATCTCTCTTATTACAAATCGCTGCGTAATCGCTGCAGTCATCTGTGTCAAGATGCCAAGAGACGCTATTTCCACGACCAACTCAACAACCGTAGTTCTTCCGATGTTTGGAAATTTCTGAAGTCTGTAGGCATAGGCAAATCAGTTTCCAACCAATGCAAGGATGTGAATCTCAACGATCTAAACAAAAATTTCTCTTTCCTTCCCTTTTCTCTCGATTCTTCTGTCAAACCTGTGACCCTGGAAAGCCTTTCCAGATTGCCGGTGCCGCAATGTTCTCCTTTTAACCTTAGCGATATTTCTGAGGATGACGTCAAGAAATCTGTCCTTGCGATTACATCTTCTGCAGTCGGTAACGATAAGTTGTGTTCACGAATGGTTACTCTAATCCTTCCCTCTTTACTTCCTGTTCTTACTTACATCTTTAATCACTCTTTTTCCTGTTGCTATTTTCCTTCAGTTTGGAAGCAGGCCCACATCATACCTTTACCTAAAACTAACAATCCATCCTCGCTATCCCACTTTAGACCTATTTCTATTCTCCCATTTCTTTCTAAAGTTTTTGAGCACTTAGTCCATAAACAATTAACATTTTTCTTGACGTCAAACTCTTTAATATCCCCTTTCCAATCTGGTTTCCGCTCTGGTCATAGCACTGTCACTGCACTTTTGAAAGTAACTGACGACATCCGCTGGGCAATGGAGAGTAGATCACTTACCGTTCTTGTATTGCTTGACTTCAGTAGTGCCTTCAACTCAGTGGATTTCGACATTTTGCTAGGTATCCTCCAATCTTTAAATTTCTCTTCTTCTGCGTTAGCCTGGTTCAATTCTTATCTTCGGGGACGCTCTCAGTGTGTTCGCCTTGATGAGACTTTCTCTGATTGGTGTAGCCTTACCGAGGGTGTTCCTCAGGGTAGCGTTCTCTCTCCTCTTCTTTTTTCAATTTTCATAAACATGGTTACCAGTGTAATCTCTTCCAATTTCCATCTTTATGCAGATGACTTGCAGCTCTACCGGCATTTTGTTGTAGCTGATGCTGATTCCGCCATTGTTGCTATGAATCATGACCTGGCTTGTATCAGCGCCTGGGCAAAGTCATTTGGATTGCAAATTAACCCAACTAAATCTCAGGCCATGATCATAGGCAGCCGATTTGTTCGTAGTGCGGCCGTTGTTGCATCTTTGATGCCGTTGTACCTCGATGGTGTTCGCATCGATTATACAGATACCGCCAAAGATCTAGGTGTAACTATTGATTCCTATCTGTCGTGGCGAGCTCAAGTCAATGAGGTAAGCCGTAAGGTACACTTCTCACTTCATTCGCTGAAATGCCTTCAGAGTCTCCTGCCTTTGAAGACTAAAATTTCTTTGGCTCAAACACTTATTCAGCCGATAATAGATTATGCCGATGCCTGCTACCTTGATGCTACTGAGGAGCTATTAAATAAGCTTGAGCGCTTGCAAAATTTATGTATTCGCTTTATTTTTGGTTTCCGTAAATATGACCACGTTTCTCTCCTTCGCAAAGAACTCAAGTGGCTCCCTATCCGCCTTCGCAGGAACACTAGGATCCTATGTCTCCTCTTCAATATCCTGCACAACCCGTCCTATCCTTCTTACCTGCGTGAGTGTTTTTCTTATTCCCGCCCTACTGACGCGCCGTGTAGATCGCACCTTAGATCCCTTCTTAAATCCCATCCTCATAAATCCAGTTACTACTCATACTCCTTCTCCGTCCATGCTGTAAGGTTGTGGAACTCACTTCCGCCTAGCATTCGTGATTTGAAGACCATATCTTTATTCAAATCCAGAGTGAAAGAGCATTACCTTTCCTCTCAATTATAATTTATTATGTACATATGTATGTATTTATTTTGATTAGTTTATACATCTTAGCAGTATGTAAGTACCTATTTGTATAAGTATATATTAATATTTATTTATATTTGTATTTATATATAATATTTTAGGTTAAGTTAGTTAAGACACATAAACACCTTATTCTCTTCCGTTTCTACACAGTGCTGTCTACATTTATTTTTTTCACTTCTCCTTTTACGGGTCTGCTGGCAGAAATTTCTTAGGAAATAAGCAGTACCTATGTACTCATGTATTATATTGTTATTTTCTTTGTTGTATATATTGTGTACATAAATAGTAAAATAAATAAAAATAAATAAATAGTTGGGAAAAGGCTCGGCAAATGATGATATAAATAATTTAAATTGTACCATTTGTTTTTTTTTTGGTGACTACGTACTATCGCAATACACTTCTGCCTAACGATTTCAGAGCGGAATATTAGTCGCAACTGCCATAAAATCAAATATGTGCATATTATAAAAATAATAAGGGCCTGTTTCACCATCTACGATTAAGTGCCCGTTAGTTTACTTATCAGATAATTTGAAACAAATTCCATTTCTGAATTTATTCGATGAGTAGTGACTATTCGGACATCGTGAAGCAGGCCCTAAGTAAAGTTTGTATTACTAAACAACTTTATATTACCTCATACTATTGAACTAAGAAAATATCCGTAATCATTTAAAAAGATAACATAGACCAAATCATTAATTTTGAAAACCGGACAAGTTCAGGCGAGACTCGCTCTGAAATACGGAATACTATGGGGTGAATTCAGTGTACCATACTAAGATGATCGGTACAAGAAATGATTTCAGAAATGTTAAGGGAATCCAATTTCCTCATACGCAATGTATCGTTACCGTGGCAAAACGTAGTAAAAGTAGCGAATGGCAGGCGCGACGACGATTTCAATGAACTCCGTAGCTAGGCAGGAAGTGAACAGCTGATTTCACACGTCGTTCGTTAGAGTATTTCAACATCCATTATTGGTTTTTTGATTTTAGCCGTATTATTTACATAAATTGAGTGCTGCGTACAGGGAATGTAATTTTACACTGAAATAAAGGAATAGTAACTGAAAAAATGATAAAAAAAAAACCGGAGAAAAATTCCGGTGGATTATGATTCAAAATAAGGAGCTGAATGCACCCTGTCAGTTTGTGGAGGGCTGTCCCTTACACCCTGTAAGTATAATATTTATTTATTACTACCGACGTGCCCCGGCTTCGCACGCATGCAATTTGTTCTTGAAAAAGTACATTTTTTATGTCAAAATTTTCCTTCATACAAACCTTATACTAAAAAATTTGTAACTCAACAAAAAAAAATTGCAAAATTGGTCGAACTGTCGATAATAGTTTCGTATGGAGAAGAATGGGCAAGACATTCCATCGTTAGGTACCCGTTTAAACTTTTCAATTTTGTAAACTTACAAACAGGAATTTTAAAACTAGACAAGGTGTAAACGGACTCTTCAGGAAGCCGGCACACAAGCACCGACTTTTGGAAATTCATAACTTTTTTTTAGTTTTACCATACATGTGGATCAGCTGATTGTGTCAGTTCCTATAGAAAGTGTGGGACCTGTGTAAACACGCGCCACACGCCAACCTGCAAGCATCAACGACCGCACGCGAGGAGCGCGCGGCGCACACTGAGCAAGGTACGGCGGCGGCGGCCGGCGGCCTGCAGCGCCTCTGGCAATGGAATGCGACCGCCCGGTCGGACAGCAGGCGCGCGCGCCGCACGACGTGCTCGCATCAAAGATAATGACAAACTACTCCAAGGAACATATATACTCTAGGAGAAGAATGTCAACTACGTACAAATAAAATGGCACGGTTTTGGCGCCTCCTGGTGGGTGCCCCCGAAAACTTGCGAAAGCGGGAAATTCAAAATCGGATTTCTTTGAGATATTTATTTTAGTCCTGCCCACAAAAACAGAACTGGGAAACTGTGAAAATGTTAGTGTGCAATTTCACTGATCACAATTTTCCAGCTCCGCTTTGTGGTCAAGCAGCCATATTGTTTAAATTAACTTATACGGTGAATAGGAAACAAATCTTACCAGTAGAAAACTATGAATTTTGACAAAAATCACAAGTTTGTGGTTTATTTGTAAAAGTCAAAGCTTCTCACTAGTATTTTTATAATAAAACAGTAGTTTGTCTTATAAGTCAGAAGTACTTTATTAACATTACACAATAGTTATTGCATTAATAATAACATCAACATGCACCCGTGCCGGTAGCCATTTTTCTTGTGAAGTGGTGTGGGGATGCCAGGTACAATTAACAAAAACTTACTAACCTAATTTTGTAAAATAAATAAATTTTAAAAATAAATAGCCTCTGGCCGATCCAATGCAGTAAATTAAATTAATTATTTATTTATTGGCTTGATTGGTAACCCTTTTGTTTTTTTATAGTTCCAACCTACGCTAAACCAGCGTATTTCTATTATATTCTGCATTAATTACATTTATATTTATTCAATTTTAATAATATTAACATTGAATAAATTATCCGAAATATTATATTGGGTAATTTATTGATTAATAATTTAAACAAGAATGTCGCTAAAACTACCAAATGGTAGCTTTTTAATATTTTCCTTGAAAACGTCATTATTAGAGACCGAAGTTTTTAGGTCTCGCATAATAAAAGAGAACCTGGCAACACAGTTCTAGCCCCCGTAGGCATTCCAAGGTTTACCCAATACCCTAGCGGGGACGCAGCAAGCGGTAACGGGGCTTCGCCCCCTTGCCGCGGAGGCCATACCTTGGCCCGTCAAAACGGGACCCGTCGTTGCATTATGGCACGTGCGTCTGGGTGTGTGTGATTGCTATGAGAATTTTCGTAGGCGCGCCACAGCGCTGTAGGCACAGCGCTGATTTCTTCACGGCGCCTCGGCGGTCTGTCCCCGCCAGGTGAGACCCCCAGTTACCCAGGGGAGGCCCGGCGGGGGACGACCAGCGACAGAGGGGCCGACTCCGATGCACCTACGAAGGATGAATGGCTCTCGTCCGCCCCGCTTCCAGAGCTAGCCGGTCGCGGTCCGGACTAAGAGGCCGTTGTGAGTGTAAGGGCGGTATTGTATTGTGTGACACCGCCTAGTGTCTGCGTAGGTTGCGAGCCGGCGGCGCGCCCCTTGCACGTGAGTCTACGTGAGTGTAGAAAGGGTGCATGTGTGGTTTAGCTACGCGCGACGCACCTATATTAACTTAGAATACGTCGCGCAGCTGGATGCGTGTTTGAAATGTTGAGTCTTATTGTGCAGGTAAGCTGCGTGTAGCCTGGTACAGCTTACCCGGGCGTCAAATCCGGTGGGGTGGGGTCATCGTCCGCTACCAGGTCGCGGGGGAGGGGGCGCCTCGCGTCAGGGGGGCGCGCTTGCCAGGGCGCAATGTGCTTGACGTGGGGCCAAGCGGATGCGTCGGCACGCGCGAACATTCCCGTCGTCGGCGCCGGATGAAAGCGTCCAGGCTCTCGATCCCGAGATCCCGCTGAATGACGTCGTTCCTCACGTGCCGTGGGGCGGCGACAATGGTCCGCAACGCAAAGTTCTGTTGCGTGCGGAGTAGCTTCTTGTGGCCCTCGCACGCGAGGACGAACCATGCAGGGGCGGCGTACGTCAATATCGAGCGTATATAGGTTTTATACACGCCCAACTTGACGCGCGCCGGTAGCCGGGACGAGAGCACTGGGTGGAGCAGGTTGCAGGCGACCTTGACCCGCGCCGCGACCTGGCGGACATGAGGACCCATGGTGAGCCGACGGTCGATGGTGACGCCCAGGTACTTTACCCGGGGCGACCACGCGACGTCGGCGCCTTGTAGCGTCAGGGGTGGTGGGAGGGGCGCTGATCCGACGACCATCGCCTGCGTCTTACCCACGTTAACTGACAGCCGCCACTTCGACAGCCAGTCAGGCAGCAGGTTTAGCGCGCGCTGCATCTTCACCGCCGCGTACTTTGCGTTGAGCGAGGTGGTAATGTACGCGGCGTCGTCGGCGTACAGCGCGAGCATCGCCTCTGGCTTCGTGGGGATGTCGTCCGTGTAACGTGAGTAACACGCTGGCGACACGCAGCTGCCCTGCGGCACGCCTGCCAGCACCGGGCGGGCGCTAGACAGCGCGCCCTCGACCACCACGCGGAAACTCCGATCTGTAAGGAAAGACTGGACCACCTTGACAACGCGGCGAGGCGCGTCGGACGTGGCCAGCTTAAATATAAGGCCGTCGTGCCACACGCGGTCGAAGGCCTTCTCCATGTCGAGGAGTACTGCCACCGCGTACTCCTTCTTGTTCATGGCCTGCGCCAGGTGGTGCAGTACCCTCGACAGCTGAAGCGTCGTGCTGTGCTCCGACCTAAACCCGAATTGTTCAGGCCGCGGCGAGATGTGCGGCTGGTGATGTCGCAACAGGAGCATTTCGAACACCTTGGAGATGGTGGGCAGCAGGGTGATGGGCCGGTAGCTCTCTGGCTTCAAGATGTTTTTCCCCGCCTTGGGCAGCATGATGACGCGCCCCTCCTTCCACGAGGAAGGAAACGTCCCAGTGCGCAGTATCGCCGTAAACAGGCGCGCCAGTGCCATTTTTATGACAGACATTCCTTAATCCAGCATCCAGGATCGTCTCCCCAAGAGAGAACTCTTCAACGGTTAGTAGCACGGTCACGAAACTTTGTTTACGCGTTCAAGTTTGATAGATAAAGATGATTTTTAACCGACTTCCTAAAGGAGGAGTATTTTTTTTTTTGTGTGTTTGTGCAACGATTTTTTCGCCAATTGTGAACCGATTTTGATGATTCTTTTTTTGTTTGGACAAATGTAATTCCGCGGTGGTCCTGTTTAAATTTGGTGAAGATCTGATGCTGATCTTCGGAGATATCAATGGAACTCTTCAATATTAGACAGCAAATCTGTCGTGATTGCTGCAATCGCTTGGATTTTTAAACACCATAACATAACATCACGCCTGTATGCTTTGAGGGGGTACGCAGATGTGTACCAGTGCACCCACATTTTGATAATTAGGTATGCTAAGTTCCATTTTATAAGTTCCATTTTATTGGGGACTAGCTGTGCCCGCGGCTTCGCTCACGTGAGCGCGTATTCTTTTGGCATTATTAGTGAACATTACATGGGAACGTGAAGTCGTAGTATATTCATAATATCCTCTACAAAATAATCCATTTTAATATTATTAATGCGAAAGTAACTCTGTTTGTTTGTTACGTTTTCATGACTAAACAGCTGATTGGATCGTAATGAAAGGCAAGGAGATAGATTATATTCTGAGGAATGATATAGGTTATCGTATTTTTCTCACACATATTCATCAAAATTTCCACGCGAACGAAGTCGCGGGCAAAAGCCAGTTTAATTATAAAGTTCTGTTAAAAGAGCAGACAATAGTTTCAGGGACTCAAATAAAAGAGGTAAATTGAAAGGTGACGTTGATCGCTGACTTCAAAGGTTCTACTCTAATTTTAATGGTCTAAACTGCCAACACTTGCTATAAACTTATTATTTGTTTTGAGTTTTCGATATTTCGGCACTATTATAATCGCTATGATCTTGTATGAACTGAAGTTATTACAGATTGGTTATTATAAAATATACAGGGTGTAAACAGACCCTTCCCGAAGCTGTCAACCAAGCATTAATTACATCAAACTAAGTAAGAAAGAAGACAAAAAAAATTATTGCTGGGAAACGACATAATATATTTTTGGGTGAAAATAAAAAATAAAAAAAAACACGTTTTACAGTAGGACTCACTGTAACGCACTCAAACCATTGTGCTGATTGGATGGATTGAATAATACAGGGGTGTTTAAAGTAAACATTTTACATTAAAAACATGTAAATAAAAAAAAGTTGGAACTTTGACCCCCAATATGTCCGTAACTAGAAGGTTCCCAGGTATGATCTAGAACAAAAAAAAAGTCGCAATGACGGGGAGAACAACTGCGTTTCGGCTTCGTTAAGGGTCTTGTTACACCCTTTATGGTAAATAACCCGTTTTTAGTGCTAATCATTACAACAAGAACAATTTCCCGAAAATCTCGTCATTATTGTCCCCCATACTCGTCCCTTTCAAGAGTATATTCCACAACAAAAGTTCCCAAAAAACGGGTTTATTCGCTCAACCCCACGAAGGCGATCAAACATTATTTTTGTTACCGTCCTACTACATAGTAAGGGCTGACTCATACTTGAGTAGTCCACAACGCAACGCATAAATCATCCTTCATATCCGACTATCTGTTCATATTGTATGAACCACACTACCACTACCAATACCAACCACTACAATCAAATTGCACTGCTAATTTTTGTATTGAAATGCATTGCGCTGCGGCCCGCCGCACTTGTTATGTGATCATCATCATCGGCCTAGCTTTTCCCTAACTTTTTATCTTTGGGTCGTCTTCCAGTCTCACCGGATGCAGTTGATTACCATTATTTTATATGAAGCGACTGCCTATATGATTTCCACTGCCCAGTTACTGAATTATACCCATTGGTAAGATTGATAGTCAGACTTACCGCCCGCGGCTGTGATGTGCGCTTGACTTTACACTCACACTCAAAGTATTTGTTAACGACCGCACTGTTTAACCATCGTTAGTTTCTGTGTAATGTGACTGACATAAATCTAGGTTCAAGTGTAATGCAAACACTGAACTGTAGTCAGTGTCTCGTAAATTGGGTGCTGTAGTTTTCCTACGAAACTTATGATCGTCAGAACTCGAACGAACCATTTTATTTCATAGACTGAAGAAAATTACTTGGCAAGGTACATATGAACGTGTTAGAAAGTAGATGGAAGACTACGTGAATATGTTTTAATATCCACTTAAAGAGGAAATGCGGCGGAGAAGCTTTTGAAAATTAGGTATTTGAAGGTACTATCGCTGTCGCACTGCGAGCGCGATTTCGACATTGGTGCGATAAGGACAACTGCAGACCCGACTGAATAGCCTAAGTAAAAAGTCATAATTCGAGGTTTGGCTCTCGACTGTTTCCTCCTCCAATATTCGACCAATTTAAAAGATATTTCATAAACAGAAGGGTATATCCTGTGTTCCTATGTTTTTCTTTTTTCTTCTTCTATCTATACTTATAATAAATCTGTAGAGAGGTCAATTCTGTACATGAAATATATTTCCAAAATAACTACCAGGGGGTGATTAGGGATCGATACTGATGCCAAAAATGCAATCAGTAAAATTTTTGTCTGTCTGTCTGTCTGTCTGTCTGTCTGTCTGTCTGTATAACCGTTATAGAAACAAAAACTACTCGACGGATTTTAACGAAACTTGGCACAATTACTTTTCATACTCCTGAGTTGGTTATAGTATACTTTTCATCACGCTACAATCAATAGGAGCAGAGCAGTGAAGGGAAAACGGGAGAAGTTACTCCATTTTTTAAGCTTCCGTCGCGTGTGCAACCTTAATGGTTAAAGCTACACAGAAATCATGTATGACGGAAATGTTCTCCTTAAAATTATATAAAAAATATCCCACGACAGCATATGTCTATCTTTTATGGTTGACTCACAATATCACGTGTAACTCCCGATAGCTTAGCAGTTCGAAGCTTTCTGATTATATTTGTCTAGGGGTAAAATGGGATGGAAGTTTATATGAAAGTCCGTCAGTTTTGAAGTTAGGATATTCAAATTTTGTGTTTAGGCTGACAATTAAAAATTAATTTATACGTGTCTCAGCGGATGAAGGTAAGTAACTATGTTTGTTCGGGTGGGATATTTTTTGATATCCATGCGGGCGAAGCCGCTGGCAGAAGCTAGTACTTATAATAAATCTGTAGAGAGGTCAATTCTGTACATGAAATATATTTCCAAAATAACTATCAGGGGGTGATTAGGGATCGACACTGATGCCAAAAATGCAATCAGTAAAATTTTTGTCTGTCTGTCTGTCTGTCTGTCTGTCTGTCTGTCTGTCTGTCTGTATAACCGTTATAGAAACAAAAACTACTCGACGGATTTTAACGAAACTTGGTACAATTATTTTTCATACTCCTGAGTTGGTTATAGTATACTTTTCATCACGCTACAATCAATAGGAGCAGAGCAGTGAAGGGAAATGTTGTTAAAACGGGAGAAGTTACTCCATTTTTTAAACATCCGTCGCGTGTGCAACCTTAATGGTTAAAGCTACACAGAAATCATGTATGACGGAAATGTTCTCCTTAAAATTATATAAAAAATATCCCACGACAGCATATGTCTATCTTTTATGGTTGACTCACAATATCACGTGTAACTCCCGATAGCTTAGCAGTTCGAAGCTTTCTGATTATATTTGTCTACTCTTACGTTTATAACACTCTCAGTCATCCCTAATTAAAAAAGTTAACATTATTAACTATTCCATAAAAAAGAATTATAGAAATCGGTATAGAAACACCAAAGTTATACATGAAATACGCTAATAATAAGCCATCGCGCGTGAATACTGAATCATGCTATAAGGATTATTTTTGTATAAGGTCCGAGAATCGGTCGCCGCGCTCGACGCGTCTCGCGGCCGAAGGTATGAAAAGGCGAGGCGTCCAATGCCACCTAAAAAACGATTATCTTTATCTCGAAATTCGAGAGAAGCTAAGAGAATGAGAAATAGGCGTTCTCAAGAATCGGCAGAGGAAAGAGCACATCGGTTAAACTCTATGAGAATTAGTGCCTCGACTTCTCGAGCCAATGAAAGCTCTCCCGAGAGAGAGATGCGATTAGCAGCTGACAGAGCGAGACGAGCTTCATCACGGGCGTCTCAAAGCTCTTCTCAACGAGAGCTAAGGCATACCATTGACCGAAAACCACATGTGTTGCTTCACAACGAGAATTGCGACTCAAAGCTGACCGCGAACGGCATACATTATCTCGCGAGTCCGAAACCTACACTGAGAGGGAATTACGTCTCACAGCTGATCGCGAACGGCATGTACTATCCCGTGAGTCCGAAACCTTCACTGAGAGTATTATATAAAATGGTAAACTGACTGACTGACTGGGTGATATATATACACAGCCCAAACCGCTGGTCCTAGAGATATGAAACTTGGAGGGTGTGTTCTTTGTGAAGAGTAGGTATCCACTAAGAAAGGGTTTTTGGGAATTCCACCCCTAAAGGGGTAAAATAGGGGATGGAAGTTTATATGTAAGTCTGTCAGTTTTGAAGTAAGGATCTTCAAATTTTGTGTTTAGGCTGACGATTGAAAATTAACTTATACGTGTCTCGGCATTTTTGATAATTCTACCCCCGTAGGGTTAAAAAGAGGGGTTAAGGTAAGTGATGGGATATTTACGACATCCACGCGGGCGAAGCCGCGGGCAAAAGCTAGTCATTAATAGTTGTCAAATTTGTACACTAGGCCTCTGTTGACAGCGGTTTAAATAGGCAATTTTGAGCATTTTGTAAAAGTTCTAGTGCTTATAAAGATTATGTATCATCAAAAAAGAAAACAAGAAGAAATTTGAAATATATTTTACTGTAAAAAATCATTGCTTTAAAGTCATAAACCAGAAAGATAATAGGCGAGAGCGTTTGTATGGAGAAAAGACCACTCGCATTTCCTCATAACTATCAAGCTTTGAGTGTCAATGGTTACTCGTTATTAATTTACTGTGTCTGAAAGTTTCTCTAATAAGGTGTGTAGGGAAAGGGGTTTAAATAAAGAAAAGCACAGAAAGACAAGACTATTCATTTATTGCAATTAGGCTTGTAAGCTATTTATAGGTAACGATAATTACCTATCAAGCTACATCCATTCGCAAACCTAGGTCTTCGTAGAGAAGAATGGACAAGAAACTCCACGGTAACATCTTTTGAAGTATTATTTCAGGACAATTTTACGTTGTACTGGACCATTCTCAAGTTATTGGAATTTATCAGTGCAGAGCAGTGTAAATAAACAATTAGCAATATGCTATTTATAACATAATTTCTATCACATAGATATCAGTAATATTCATAGTATAATATCAAATAAGTTACATTTACTTTGTAGAACATTTAGGGTAATTATTATTATTTATTTATTTCAATCAGCTTTGGATCATACAATCAAAATCAAATTTAAAAAAAATATATAATAGATAAACAAAATTAAATTAAAATAATCTCTTAAAATTATTCAGTACGGGAACCATGCAGCAATGGTTCACGTACCGACAGTCGAAACGCTCACCAAAACCATTCAGGATACTGTTGCGGCTGCTGCATGGCCCGCACGCACCCTACGCACTAGGGTGTAGGGATGTGCACACGCATGATTGTGTGGAAACAATCCAAAAGCGCCTCGGCAAACATCCGCGACGCGCTACAGAATTGAGGCAGCCCCAAGAGCACCCTGAACGCGTACTTGTATTGGACACGTAGAGCGCTGTTCAATTCTGATCAGTTCGTCTGACACTTACGCTTGCTGCAGTTTTTGCCATGGCAGATCATAGCAAACCAAGTCAAATGCCTTCCACAAGTCGAAGAAGCAAGCAAGTGTACTTCTATCAGTTTATACTTGACAGTCTGTTTTAATCACAATATTTCTGTAGTGACCGGCATTGAAACCAAGTTTGGTTTCAATGCCGGTCACTACAGAAATACTTGAATTTACATGATAACCAGTTGGTTATCATGTAAATTCAAGTATTTATCCAACTGAATGTTAAGCAAACTGTCAAGTACTTTCGAAATAACAGTGGCCAATGAAATGGGCCAATATTTGTGAAATATTGCTTAAACGTTGTCAGGTGTACAAAAATGGACACAGGATACCTTTTATCCCAAAAAAAAGTACGTTTCCCGAGGAAAACAACAATATCGTTCTTATGATAATAGATGGCGCCACGTGTCTTTCAGATCATGATTTAATTATTACAAGCAGGGTTAATATTATTTTTTGCATTACTGGAAAAATGTGCTTGTACTAAAAATACCTACGCCTCTACGAAAGCCTTTCAAGATATCGATATTTTAAAGCACAAAACATGATAAAAAAAGACACAGTTACACATTTTGCAGTTCCGGCTTTTGCATAAAAATCATAATAATTTACACCCTAAAATTCACGCCAGTAATAAACCTACGCTCATTGACTTCGCTCATACAGACTGAAAATTGGGGTTCGTTTACAACAAGCAGTCGTTAGTACGAGTTTAAATATTTAGTTACCAGTGCCGCGGCGCAACGTGTAAATAGTCTCTTTAAAGGCTAACTGATTAATCAGGTTGATCATCATCTGCCTAGCATTTTCCCATTTATATTGGGGTCCACTTCTAGTCTTACCGGATTCAGCTGAATACCAATATACAACATTAGTTTTAGTAAATGCGAAACCTGAAACACGTGTCTATTATTTTTATGTAAAGAATCTATGTACAAAATTTCAAAACTGTGGCATGAAAAATCACAAAATTATAGGCTTGTTCTGTTACCTGGCTGTCCGCACAAAAACGTGGTAACCACGCGGCGCGCCCACGCGTTCGCCCCCAGCACCGCCTTGAGCTCATTGATAATAATAATTTGGCAGTAGGTACCTAAATGATTGCGATTATCAGTCAAACATACTTTTTGGGTGTAAAACACCCCTAATAAAGCCGAAAAGCACTTGTTCACCCCATCATTGCGATATTTTTTTGTTCTAGACCATACCTGTGAACCTTCTAGTTAAAGATAGCTTCTTCTTCTAGGAGATATTGGGGTCAAAATTCTAACTTTTTCACAAGTTTATTTTTATTCAAGTTTTTACTTTAATAACTTTACTTTAATTACCTCTATGACCCTGTACTATTCAATGCACCCATCAGCACCAGCATAATGTTATGAGTAGGCTACATTGAGTTTTACCGAAAAAGTGATTTTTCACCCCAAAAAAAAGGCGTTTACTAGCAAACATTTTTGGGTAGAGTTACTTAGTTTGATATACAGGATGCTTGGTTGACGGGTTCGTGACGGATCCGTTTACACTTTGTATAATTCAACAATAAGCTGACATACATAGCTCTCTTCTCTTCTTCTCTTCTGGCTTTTAGTGCTAATTATTACTCTGTTGCCAAGCAATCTAATCATTTGGAATTTCTATTTTGCATGATGTAATTATTGTTTCGTTTATTTAATTATTGCTAATCGATATTTTGTATAATTATTTGTTATTAATGTGAAGTAATTATTTATTACCTATGTAGTGGCACTCATTATCATATTCTCTTTTGTTAATATGCGGATAATGTAGTGGGCTGTAATATTGCTAATATATTGTATTATCTTTTCTCTGTTCCAACACATATTGTAGCTGTTTATTGTCACTGAATAAAAAAAATAAAAAAAATACATATTTCAGTATGTACCTATACGAGGGAGACATTTACTTGTAGGTACTAAAGACTTACAGGTACCTACACACATAACCACGGGCTTGTATACGGCCTTGCGGGAGTGTGAGCGTCCCTAATGAAATGTCGTAGCATAGCAACGGGGCTGTAAAAACAGTAAAACTCCGTAAATTACAACGTAAATACGATTCGGGGATTACGCCTACGTTACAAGGATTGTAGTAAATCCGAGAAAAATGGTCGTTTAGACAATGTGAGATGAATACGGTTTTTGGAATAGCTTTAAATAAATGTGATCAGGATTGTCTCAAAAGATTGTAAATTCAAAACTTCTAATTCTAATATACAACAAATAATAAGTTCATCAAAATCTACACTAATACTATAGAGGATTTGTATGTGTATTTGTAACGAATAAACTCAAAAACTATTAGACCGATTTAAAAAATTCTTTCACCATTAGTATGCTACAACATCCCTGAATAACATAGGCTATATTTATTACTAGAAAAACTTAGGGGGGGAATTAGGGGAAAATAAATGTCGAAGCCGGGACGGGTCATTAGTAATAATTTATAAATGCGAAAGTTTGTGAGGATGGATAAATGGATGTTTGTTACTCTTTCAAGCAAATCTACTGAACGGAATTGGATGAAATAATTGAAACCACACAGATAGTTGATAACCTGGATAGACCTGGATATATAGGATACTTTTTATCCCGTGGGACAATTATCGAACCCCACGCGGGCGAAGCCGCGGGCATAAGCTAGTATATCATAATTATAGTTTTCGCGTGGGTTCGATTTCCGGGTTGGACAAAGTGTTATTGGGTTTTTCATCAGGAATTTGTCAGTAGCAGCCACGGAGTCTGGATCTATGCCCGGTTGAGGGCAATAGGCTCGCCCCCTATTAAATGGGACATTAACATAACTGGCGAAATGTGGGTGTACTATTTAGGTTCACCTCTGCCTAGCCTTTCGGGGATTACAGGCGTTATGTAATCATTTTCCTGCCCTTGTCCCATGTCACTTGGGGTCGGCGCAACACGTTTTTTTCTTCCAATCTCCTCTGTCAACCGTCACGCTATCATTTACTCCTTTAACTTTCATATCATTCCTCACACAATCCATCCATCATTTCTTTGGTCTTCCTCTCCCTCTCCATCCATCAACGTTTATATTCATCACTCTTTTAGTCACATGCGATTCGTTCCTCCTCATCACATGTCCATACCAAGACAGTCGATTCCCTTTCAACTTTTCTGTAACTGGCGCAACTTTTAAACTTCCTCTAATATACTCGTTCCTTACCTTATCCGTTCTTGTCACACCACACATCCACCTCAACATTCAGGCGTTATGTTATATTAAATGTAATTAAACAGAAATAGATGTGTGACCCTACATAATTAACTGAGATTAACAAAATTAACGCGATATCAATGCACAGGGGAACACACACGCCAAGCCTGCTTAACTGTAACACGTGTTAAAATGTTTACTGTTTCCATCATAACATCACGCCTGTAATCGTCAAAGAGTCATGCAGAGGTGTACATACCTATAGTTAGGGTTACCATCACTTAAGCTGACGATGCCGGACAAAAACTTTAAAATTCAGGTGATATCAAGTATTTTCCCGGACACCCCGAAAACAAAAATACAAAGAAACAACATCGTGAAACTTACGATACGGTGATAGTGAGTGCGTGAATCCAAACAAGTAAGGCGCGGGGCGCCATCTGTTATCATAAGAACGTTATTGTTGTTTTCCTCGGGAAACGTACTTTTTTTCGGGATGTAAGATACCCTATGTCCATTTTTGTACACCTGACATCGTCTAAGCAATATTTCACCATGATCGGTTCAGTGGTTTAGGGGTGAAAAGGTAACAAACAAACAAACAAACATTCTCTTTTTTCATTTCTTTTTTTTCTTTCTTTTTTTATACTAGTAAGGATGAAGTAGAAGTAAGAATTGACCTTTCAAAAAGAAATATGCAGTAATTTATCAACTTAAATTGATGAAAGTTTTTGAAGTAGCAAATTGGACGTAAGCGAAGCGGGCCTGAAATTTTTTGCATTCTGGTACTTAGATAAAAATATGGTTCAGACGGTGGTGCAATGAGAGTATCACAAAAAAAGTGCAGTATGAAATCGCTTACCCTCTAGAACGCCTAAATATGCCGTACGCCTTGCACATACGGTTTTGGCGCGCCGGGCCTAGATTCCCCTGACATAAAAATGTGGCCGGGTTTTAACCGGACACTTTTTAAAAACCCGCCCAGAAGGACCCCGTACGCCCTCCAAACTAGGACGAATCCGGGGAAACCCGGACGGATGGCAACCCTACTTAAAGTAAACTTACATTTCCATTTATGTCTAAGTCCCATTTAATATGGGCCGATCCAAAAACCGCGTTCACAAATCCTAATTTCGGGTTGGAATCCACTACGCAGGCCCAGTGCGGGTTGGTAGATGTCACACGTCCTCGATTTTTTGGTACAGACACTTCACTATTTTTTCTTACACCGTTTTGGGAGTAGTGGTTGTTAAATAGGTTACATATTAATATAGTGCCCGTCCACCAACCCGTACTGGACCGGTAAGGCAGGGTGGCTCACTCCCTCATACAGGGAGGAGCCCTCTGTCCCAGCAGTGGGAACAATCAGGATTTGAAACTAACCCATAACTCAAAGTTGTCGTCACCGCTGCTCGAAAACAAAGTATTGCTGACAAAATGAAACGTGATCCTGTTAATTTAGTGCTTGATTGAACGGAGTACAAATAGAAAGAGCTGGCAATCAGTTTGCAGACAAACTGCACCTAATTCAGTAAACATCACAGAATTAAAATGTATAGAAGCGACAGCCTGCCTCGTGCAAACAATAATGCAAAGCAAGGGGTCTTCGGTTCGATACGAAGTCGGGCAGTATCATAGGTTTTTCCAAATACATGCTCACTTTTAACCGTGGTATTTTTAAGTCGAGAATGAATATTTTATTACCTTTTCTTTTATCTTTTAGTGAAGTGTCATCATTGACGACAGTATCGATTCCATCAGGTGATACAGAGGTCAAACGCGAGCTGATATATACGTACATACATATGTACATACCTTCATACAAATACATAAAATTGAAGTGTCCGTTTGTAATTTCAAAATAACAGCTTTTTACTGAACGCATATGAAAATACTTATCTATACAATTCCATGTAAAAGAAGACGAGCCTATTGCCATCAACTGGGCATAAATCTACAGAAATTCTTGGTGGAATAACCTAATAACACTACCCGACCTGGGAGTCAAAACTAGGACCTCAGCAGTAATGCTGGCGACCGCTAGACCAGCAAGGCATTTATTAATCATCTAGATTGGATTTTGATACGTGACAAGGTATAAGCTTTATTAGAAAAAACTGGGGTAAACTCTTTTTTTTCTTTTTTTTTTCTTTTTAAAAAAAAAAAAAAAACATTGCCCCACTCTAGGAATTTCTCCTGTATCGTGGGTGCGTTTACAAACATTTAAACTCACAGACACAAACAGCCAGACCCGGAACAACTACCTGTAGATCATACAAATATTTGTTCCGTGCGGGGATCGAACCCGCGACACGCAGCGCAGCAGCCGATCGCTCAGCCACTGCGCCAACCGTGCCGTCAACTAAAATAAAACTATATCAGGACCCTTATCACGAATTTCATGTCAAACACGCAATGATGCGTAAAGGTAAGCCGGGATCAACTAAGATTTGAGGTCTGATCTCCGACGCGTGACCCTATTGAGAGCCACCGAACACGTCACAATTGTCGAGTTAGATGAAAATAGATTCGAAGATATTATCGAGAATTCCGATGAAAATGTGGGGGTGATTGGTGTACTATTAATACTGTTGCGAACTTTCGAAATATAAGAAGCGTGAGATGTTAAGCTTTTGGATTTTGCAAGCATCTGAAGAATACGATACATAACATTTAGAAAACAAGCAGTCGTATTTACCTACAAATTACTAAAGTTAAATTACCGGTAGACTGAAGATCTTCTCAAACCAATCCAATAAATATATTTGTTGGATCCGGTCGTTAGTACAGACATAAAATGAATCGCAAGCACGCCAGTGGTGACATCACGCGACCTACTTACAAGTGTACCCACACCTACAGCGCGCTTCTACAGTCGCAAGGTTGTGAGCTCACAGCGAGGACGACATTGAGTGTCTAATCGCAGAGGAGTTGAGAAGTCCCGGAAATGTACCCGATTCATTGCGCCCCGTGCTGAAATGTTCATTTTTATTTGGAAAATTGTTTTTGTGGACTTTAATGCTTAATAAAAATATAATATTTACTTTAAATGATTGTGTTGTTTTGTTCTGAAATAAAATTTATTATTATTCTTTATTATTTAAAGTATCCTATTACATAGGTAACATACATTTTTTGTTGTTCTATGAAAAACGTTGGCCCACTCTAGGAATTTAAACATACATTTTAACCCATAAACACAAACAGGCTATACAAATATTGATTCCGTGCGGGGAACCCGTGACATGCAGTGCAGCAACCAATCGCTCAGCCACTGCACCAACCGTGCCATATGGTATCCTATTTAAAGATATGCGTTTTACACTTGGGCCTGTTAACATTTCTGAATTGCCAATCGAATCCTAAGAACCGTGTATTAGCGCAACGCTAATACAGTATGACAGTGGCGAAGGTTCCATACAACTCAATTCCTACCGGATTCCCTTTGAAAAATGGCACAGTTAGTAAATATAGTGTAGTCTACAAACAAATAATATAATCACATTAAAGAAATGTACTCCAGCTTACCTTTTACAAAAATTGACTCTTCGCTACTGCAGTATGACCACTTTAAGTGTGCAGTTCATGGTAGCGTTGCTTGTCAAGAAAATTTGCATGGATATGTCAAACTTGGTACATTTATTTGAGTTCTCTGTTTTCCAGCCTACACAGATAAACACTGTTTCAAGCTTTCACGGTTTACAACTAAACTGTCACTTACGGGATATCTTCCGTGATTGTTCATTATTTTGAGCTCCCAATAAGTTGGTTGAAATGTAGATCGAAAATGTTGGAACTGACGTAAGTTATCAAAATGCTAATGGCAATCCTATTGAAGATCGTTATAGAAAACGATTGCCATTTGCTAAGCCCTCTGGAACTTACTATCTAAGCTAGACGTTAACAGTATTACAACTTCAGACAGCATGGTGTGACAGTGGGACTGTCAAGTCACAGGTATCGAGTTCGAAACCATAACCTCTGATTTTTCGGATTCATTTGCGTATTGTATAATTATCACTTGCTTCGTTGAAGGAAAACATCGTGAGGAAACCAAACCAGCATACCTAAAAGATATTTCTGACGGCATGTAAAGGCCTCTGACTGGATTTTAAGGGTGGCATAAAAATTCTGGCATAAACTAACTATACGAAAAAGAAAGGCCACTAACTTCAGAAACACAGATTTCCTCAAAGACCAAAACAATAAGTGGTTAACAAAACAAAGCGTCTCTAAGTACTGTTTTTAGTCGATTAGGCAAACCTTATATTGTACTTTATGACGACCACCAAAATCCTTTTAGCCGAATTGTCTCACTGATCCCTATTTATTGCTCTAAACGGTTCCTTAGTTACATAATGTACGTACATATGCGCTAAGATGAAGAAGATAATGGTAGCTGGAGGAAAATGATACATCATCTGCCAGCCTTTTCCGATTTCTGGGGATCGGCTTCCAGTCGAGACGTGACGTGAGGAAACCGACCGATCACATTGATTGAGATCTACATCACGTCGCTCGTCTCTCCTGTTATTGGCCGAATCTTGCACATCTCGTCTCATACAATGTACAGAAATTGCGAATATCTGTAGTTACGTTGTTGCAACAAGCACGTCGTCGGTCACCAGCTAGCTAGAGCCGGGCGAGCATCGTTTCACCGTTTCACACCGCGAACTACAGAAATAATCTACGTCAGCGATACAAACGATTCGAACGAAATATCCGACGATGTCAGCGATGCCATTCGTTTACTTCGATATACTTACATATACTACTTATATATACTTCGGTTCACACCCCGAACTACAGAGCTAAGCTACGCTACAGCACTGTAGTTCCGGGTGTGAACCGAAATATAATAGAGGTGAAACGATGCTCGCTCGCCCGTCCGTCCATAGTTTTCGGTGTGAACCCACATATGTACTTTAGCTTTCCAAAGCTTCTCTTAGTTTATAGTTTCAGCGGAGGCCACACCGCCAGCTCACTCGCTCGCTCGCGGTGTAGCCTGTGCTTTAAGCACGTTTTGAACCGCAGAAATAACACAAAATTTACCTCAATCATGAGATTTTATAGCTTCAACAGTTACATAAAAACTTGTTAGAAGGAAGTTTCGCTTGCATCTGGATAATCTTGAAGTTATGTCTGATAATGCCTGCATAAGCACCCGTTCTTGACTTGTAACCTGTGTCACTGGTTTAGCGAGAGTTAGAGTTGTAATTTACATATCTGTGCAGATTTTAATGGGCTGTGATGTAAGGTTTTATTTTCTACGTGACTCGTTTCCAATTTTTTTGGTCCGCTTTTTATGTAGTTGTCTTTATTAATTGTTTAGTGGGTCATCCCAGAATTGCCAGCATTATTAAACAGCGAGTGAACGCACTATGGTTGGTATCCTACTAAGTGGAAAAATCCTCGCGCACTTTTTTGACGTCACGGCTGAGGATTGTATCAGCATTCGACGCAGACATTAGTGTATGAACTGTAATTGTGTAAATTTATACTTAAAACTGTACTGATACAGTCCTTTATTCAGTGACATCAAACTAACGACCCTCTACTGATTTGCACGGGTGAATTATACTGATGGGGCGTCAAGTGGTCAAGACATTTCTGTGCTGTAACGGGTGTAAAAAGACCCTTAACGAAGCCGAAAGGCACTTGTTCTCCCCGTCATCGTGTTTTTTTTTTGTTCTAGATCATTACAGGGAACTAGAACTTCTAGTTAAGGAGATATTGGGGGTCGAAGTTCTAACTTTTTCACAAGTTTTTTTATATGATTAATGACTTTACTTTACACATATCCGGCGACCCCCTAATATTGAATGTATTCAGCAGCACAATGTTTTAAGTGCTACAGTACAACGTTATTTTTCACACAAAAAAAATAATGGCTGCGCATTTCCTTAGTTTGATGCACAAAATGCTTGGTTGACGGCTTCGTGAAGGGTTCGTTTACACCCTGTATGTAAGTTAATTATGAATACTTAAGCCTTTCGCAATAAATTATTATCTAAATGATGAACCCTAGCTTGTACCAACAAACTAACACCGTCACGCTAAACCCTTCATTATTTCGACAATTACAAGCACGAAAATCAAACCTTATTAAATAATCTTCGAAACTTGCAAACTACAGACAAAGGGTAGTTAATCACGCGTGTAGAAACTAAAACAATACCACGTAAGTTAAGTAAAGTTACACAAATAGTATACAATGGTCCAACTTTCACGTATTGACTGAATGATTGATTCTGTGGTATTGCACGTGGAAAGTTCCCAAGTTTCGAAGCCTCGGTAACTGTTTTCATGAAAATACAAGCGATTTCTGATGTTCGGTTTAAATTATAGCTTGCATAGTATATGGTGTGTGTGTGACTAAATAATAACAGCCGGACCGCACGGGTCGATTTTCAGATGAAGCTGCGCTTTCCAAGGTCGGTCCATCCTTCTGCGAAGCAGTCATGCTTGTGAAGGAGGTGGCGGGACGTGAGATGGAAAGAGCCTCACGTCCCAGCCGCCGCGGGAGACGCCCTGGGCGTCGGGGCACGTGGTGGCCTCCGGCCACCGTAGTCGCGGGCCTGTGGACGGCAAGTTATGGGCTAGCTCGCCGTCTTGTGACGACAGGCCGTATCGACGGCGCGTTCGTGTTCCACGCGCGCCTCAAAGAGATGTCAGCAACCACGTAGGGGTCCGCATGGGCCGATGCCTGCCAGGGCTGCGGGACTGTTCCACAGAGATACCGTGGCCCTGGAACACAAAGAGTAAAGAAGGAACATGGATGGGTTTTAGTCAGTACAAGTCTGACACTCCCTTCCTCTCCGCCCAGAGTGGGGAAAAAAGGTCGGTCCATAGAGATCTACCCTAAGGAATGGGCATCAACAGTACTTTCACAGTTTTTATGCCTTGTGACTGGGACTGTAGCTACATGTCATTGTTGTCTTTGTTTCGACAGATCAAAAATGCCTGTAACTGGCCTACTTGAAATAAATGCTTTGCTTTTGACAGCTCTGTTTTTTTTTTTAACCTACCGATCTTTCTTTTTCGTTTGGTTACTGCCTGAACTGGTGTCAGAGTTTTTATGTCGCCCATGGGCCCCTGACTTGCCTCTCTAATAAATTACCGATGAAGTTTCTATGTGGACTGGCTCAGAATGATGTAGGTACAGAATCCGTGGTAAAGCCTTCGAGCTTGTATAGTTGTATCACCTGTAGGCTGTAGATATCATCATCATTAGTTTCGCCTGTTCCCAAATACAAGGTGTAACATAATAAGCGCAAGACCTCCCGTGTGGTCTCTCGCACCATGAAACTAAACATCTTTTGTTCTACGAGTTCTTGAAATTCGCAAAAAAAAAAAAAAGTTTCTATAGGAACTGACGCAATCAGCTGATCCACATGTATGGTAAAACTAAAAAAAAGTTATGAATTTCCAAAAGTCATTGAACAAAAGTTGTTCAGTTTCATGGTCTGAGACACCACACGAGAGGTCTTGCGTTTATTATGTTACACGTTGTATATTGGAGCATGCTTCCGATCTAAACGGATGCAGTGGATTATCAGTATTTTAACACGGATCGACTGTCTATCTAACCTCCACAAACTTAGGTACCATCTACCACTATTTCTACATAAATCTCCATTTATTTGATTTATAACCTCGGCTAGTAAATTCATTTAAATTTTAATTCATAACGTTATTGCAGGTCTTTTGTCTTATTAACCCGGGATTAAAATGAACATGAAAATGAAACAATAAATCATAGTTTATAATTTATATTGAGAATTTATAATTTTCGACTTTATTTCAACCACAATTGGTGTTGATAGGTTCAGTAGGCAGTTATCTTTTCATTAGAGTAAGACGCAAGCTTAACCTTTCGTTAGGATTTTGTAAATCATTTTATACAACATTAGTTTTAGTACATGCGAAACCTGAAACACGTGTTTAGTATTTTCATGTAAAGAATCGATGTACAAAATTTCAAAACTGTATCATGAAAAATCACAAAGTTATAAGCTTGTTCTGTTACCTAGTTGTCCGCACAAAAACGTGGTCACCACGCTGCGCGCCCGCGGCCGCGCCTCCAACGTCGTCTTGAGCTAATTGATAATAATAATTTGGCAGTAGGTACCTAAATGATAGCGGTAGGTACTTAGTGTCGCTCGGTGTCCAACTTGTAGCCTTTTTTAAATATTTTTGGGACAAAATATAACATGGTTCAAAAATTATTGGAATCGATTCAGTTACTTATTCTGAACAAACTATATTCAGGTTTCGCATATACTAAAAATAATGTTGTATAATAAAATGAGACTGCGATAAATTCGATTTAAGTTAAGCTTTAGAAATTTATTTACAAGTTTAAAATTAACTTAACACAGGCATATTAATTACTTACACCCGTATACATAGTCAAGTTAAAATAATTACTTATTTATTTATTTTAATGTGTTTGGGTGGTTCACAGACAACCATACAAAAATGTATAGTGAGGCAATCAACGACAAGCAACAAAATTAGCAATAAACTATTGTTGCACAAACTAATAACTAAGCATAATATCAATAACTAAGCATAATGTAATAACAAAGAATAGGAATAAATTTAATATTAAATTAAATACCTGCACAACCAGGCGCGCAGGCGTAACCACTATACTAACCACACAGATTTTAGAAAGGCGGTATTAATTGTCGCTAAGTTGCTTGCAAACAAAAAGCAAACAAAAAGCAAACAAACATGCAAACATTTATATGCAATAGACAAGAATTTAAACGAAGTAAGAACCGTCAAAGAAATAAGCTAAGAATTATAACTTTTGACAGTTCTAACTTCAAGCAATTACTAAAATGCAGAATCAAAATTGTATGATAAGAATTACTTTTACCCAAGTAATTACTTTGACTGGTTTGCAGACATGGATGTTAGTATTCATAAGAAAAGATAAAAGTAATCAAACCAATTTGAGACAAATAGAAAAGCTATAGGCTAAGCGTCCAAAATGGCCGCTTTGGCAGAATCATAATAGGATAACAATATGAAACACGTTAAAATTCTTAAAATGGTCATAGGCGCAAATAATATTACGAATTGTCACTTTACGACAATTTTACGAATTGAAACGTAATTCATATTATTAAAATATTATGATTCTGCTAGCGGCCATTTTAAACCACAGGGGGTTTAAAATGGCCGCTCGAAATTACTTTGTAATTGATTTACTTTTAAAAATATAATAATAAAACAGCCTACGCGTTCGTAGTTGTTCTACATAATTCGGTAAAACACGCCAAACATCGATTATTAGCTATTAATTATTAATATTGATACATTTCCCGATTAAAGTTAGGTATTAGTTTAATCAATCAAAATAAAAATACTATTCGTTAGCACGCAGAGTCCTAAAAACACAAGTACGATATTAAAATTGAAATAACTGAATTCCTGTAGAAAGGTCAGTTTACACATAATTATATAAACAAGTTTTACTATGATATCAAAAATCAGAAAGTTTTACGCGAACATTAAGGTGGAAGCGCCCTGGTAGCCGCAAAATTCAAATTTAACTCAATTCAATAACTATTTCATGAAAAGTCACTCAATGGGGTTAAATGAAGAGGGTTGTATTGGTGATTTTAATGATTATAAACACTGTTTTAAGCTTTCACGGTTTACAACTGAACTTATACTCTCACTTACGGGATATCTAAACAACACAAACAACAACACAACAAACAACACCAACGAACAATCACGGAAGATATCCCGTAAGTGGCAGTATAAGTTTAATGATTATAATTCTGTAACTACATACGTGCTACTTGCACAAATCATATTTTCATTAACATACAACCTGACACTGATATGCAAATTGCAAAATAAAACGTAAGAATTTTTTTTTTTTTTGTTTTTTTTTTTTATGGAATAGCAGATTCTATTTTTTTTTTTTCGCGAAACGATTTCGGCCTTTCTATGCATACTTAATTTTGGCAGATGAGTTTCTATTTAAAAAAAAACATTTTCCTACAACAAGATCTCTAACTCCCATATTACAGAACTTCACTTCGAGTATAGACTCGAGCATTATTTAAAACTAGTTTCATCCAATCAAATGGCTTGATTTTAATTTGAATGTTTGTGTATTAAGTGATGTTCTATAATAAGGGTCTAAGAAAGGATTCCACCAATGAAGTTGAGTCTGTAATCTGAGTGAGAATGAGTCAAGATTAGCACGTCTAAATGACAATGACGGCTGCAGCTCAGACCGATTATATCACAAACATTTTGACGAGATTGACGTTGCATATTCCCCTTTTTTCTCCTCGAAAACTGAGCCGGTTCAATTATTTTTGACATTTAAATAAGAAAAAGTATTTTTAGGTGCCTACCAATTTCTTTTAAGTTAAAAACATTTCGAATTTGTCTAGTAGTCCGCTAATCACGGCCGTAAAAATTGGGCATTTTTTGTCAATTTTGGAGGGTCATATTTTCTTTACTTATTAGTTGCTTGAAAAAAAGGAAATGTCAGGGACGTGAGTACCGTGTGTAGTAGACCTTGATTTTATGAAAATAAAAATAATTGCTCTAGAGGCATTATTCGGGAAGAAAAAGTGAAATAGGAAACGTCGATTTCGTTAAAATTTGTATGGAGAACCGCAGCCCATGTACATTGTACATACCACGTACTTACACTGCACTTACACTGCGTCGGCCTCGGCGAAATTCAACCAAAAACCTTCACACAACGTTCATATTCTTTAAGATATTTTGCAGTATGATTTTGGGAACACATTGCAGTATCAAACTCCTTGGTATTTAACCGTATGAACATTGGGTTAATGACGTGCGATTCCAACTTCTTACTATAATATTTATCGTGTAGAACAGCATCGTGTGAACCAGTGGCGAAGGTTCGATAGAACTCGATTCCTACCGGCGTCCCTTTGAAAAATGGCACAGTCAGTATTCTACAGACAAATAATATAATCACATTAAAGATATGTACTCCAGCTTACCTCTTACAAAAATTGACCCTTCGCTACTGGTGTGAACACTGTTTAGTATAACATTCAACTGTTTCAAACTAGCTCTTCGGATAGTTACATTTTTTCTTACAAACCATACAAATAAAGCTCGGTTCTTCAGTGGTTACTGGAGCCTTAGTAGTGGTGGTCGGCGCCGGTGTTGTAGTAGTGGTCGTAGGCTTCGGCTTCCAGTATATAAAGTGGCCGCCATGATACGGATGCGGAGTAAAGGCGTGGTCGTCTTCGATCCAAGCGTCGGGGCTAAAGGAGTATGGGTCGTCTTCCAGATAGATTAGGGATCCAGCATCTGTTAATGAAAATAAACGAGGTTATGTGGGTCAGCTGTGGTGTACTGTAAAATTCATTCTATTGAGAGGCTTGTTATTGACGGAACGTGTTTTCTTTAAAAAAAAATGGCCGGACCCTGTTTTAGCACAGGGCGATGGCGATATGTCAAAACATCATTGTTCTGTGCCATTATGTTAGTTAAATATTAATTAATCATACAGAAATCGTGCGAAATATACTCTCTAAATTATGGTAAAAGCCGCATCACACTTCGTTGTATTGTTTAAAAGATCTGAAGCGGTTCTATTTTGCATCAAATCTGTGATTCTAATCTGGTAGCTCTCATAAACTCATATTTTAAATGTGGAAGTGAGTTTATTTGTTTGTCATGCCTTTCTGCCTTAACGGCTGGACGGATTTTGATGAAATTTGAAATACGGATAGACTATGACCTAAGTCGGGACATTGAATATCTTTTCTCCAGGTCGGATGTTCCTGTGGGATAATTTCCGACCTAGTAAAATTCAGTCAATATTCAATCAAAATAAACAATTTAATAAAATCGTCATAATAAATCCACAAGCACCCACGTCGTAATGGCGTGACTCGGCACAATCGAGACATTATACAAATCGTTTTTCGCACCACAGTGTAATAACCAGCACTAGCGTTACAAAACAGTTTCCTAGTACAAATTAAAGGGAACATGTTCAACATTGCGTGAGAACTAAAGAGGGCTTACCCTCGTCACTCCGGCGTGGGGAACAGTAGAGGGGGCAGATTTTGTAACAGAAGAAAATCGGCTTTTCTGAAACAAAAAAGAAAATACTTATTTACTGATTCTTTTTATTCTGGCTGTTTTGCACGAGTATGAACTAAATACAAGAGATTCGAATGGCGCAATTACATTTGATCGTTAGCCCGTATACGGGTGGTCGAATGACTTTTTTTTTTTTTTTAACTTGGTAAAATCATCAAATGAGTCCTCCCACCCAGGGCAGAGCGGGAGGGACTGTCAGACTTGTACTGACTAAAATCCACGGTGTCCTTCGGTAGCCCTTTATGTTCCAGGGTCACTTTACTCGAATTTGGGCACCCGATGCATTTATTACACTGTCATCGCAAAAGTACCTGCACCTGTACCCGAAACGATAAAGCCAGACGAGTCCGACGACGAACGTACTAAAACTCGGTTATTTACACTTGGTCGTTTGTCCGAATTCGATTGCCTATGGAATTCGGGCAAACGACCAAGTGTAATTGCGCCATAAAAAATTATAGTTGACAGTCATAACGATGTTTAAGTTATAGAAAGGCAAATGTAATAATTCAGTGAAATTCCAAGACAAGACGTCATGGGGATACAATTTTTTTTAAATTTTGATTACCGTATTTCTGTTATCATTAACACTAAAAAGGGGATATTTACTATGTTTGTTTTGTTTGTTAGTGACTATGTCAGTTTAAAAACTTATACCGTAGAAATTACGAAAAAAAAATCTTGTTTTTTTTTTTTAATTCTTTTTATAACGTGTTTAGATATTGACACATTGAGGCTTAATTCATTTCCTTTATTGACTTCAATTCAATACATACTTTGTATATTTTTTTTAATTTTTGAAAAAAAATTACAAAAACCTTTAAAAATATAAGAAATAGTAGCCCCCGCTGGGCTACTATTTTTTAGGAATAGGATCCAAGCTACCGGTGGGCAGGGCTCCAGAAAGAGGAACCTCCTATCAATACGAGCCATGTCCATAAGTACCGCTTTCATGATCAAGTCCTTAATCAAGCTGCCTAACGAGAGCCTCCTCACATATTGGTCGAGGCTCTTGGCAATGAAGCCATTGGCTGTCACAACTATCGGCACAACGAGCGTCGCGTCCACATCCCACGGGTCGACAACTTCGCGAGCCAAGTCAATACACTTGATTTGCGTATCTTTTTCAGCTTTCACGAGGTTCATGACTTAAATAAATTGTCAAGTTTTGGAAAGTACACATTACGATATTGAAATGGTCTAAAATTAACAGAATAAGTCTGAAAATTAAAAGGTCAGACGAAGGGTTCACAGCTAAGTAGAAAATATCAATTTTCAAGTTTATTGTAGTATAAATAGTTAAACAAAACACTAATTAATTCATGGTTCCAACAATCACGAACAAACAACAAGTTTTAATACTTAAATCTTAGAATGTATCTTGATCAATTCAAAGTTTTTGAAATAATCATCCAGTGTAAATTTTTGATTGCCACATTTTCAAGTAATTATTTTTAATGAAGACTTCTATAGAAGTTTCTTAGAATTTTTAAGCTACACCTAATAGATAGATTTATAATTATTATAATTACTGAAGGATTGACAAAGTCTTGTATACAGGGTGGAGACGACAATGCGACAATAAATCAAACTGTATGTAACTCATGACGTTCCCAGTCTGCATACAAAAATTCAATCGAAAATTACTGGATATTTTCGATTGAATTTTGTTTGTAGTTTATTCACAGGACGTTATTTTTCATTTTTAGCATTTTCTACATAGTGTAGATAATAGGCTACCACCAACAGATTAACGAATCCCGCATCGGTATAAACGTTAAACACATGTTGCCAACTCGCTACTTCAAAAACCTTGGCCAAAATTGTGTTCTTTAAGAAACTTTTAACTATTAAAAGACCGACATCATAAAATAATAAAATTTATTTTTTTATCACAGCGAAAATTATTTGAATATTGGTTGGGTCCAATTTTCAAATAATTTTCGCTGAGATAAAAAATAGAAAAAGAAAATTGAAAATATCTAAGATGATGTCGTAAGTGACACATCACGCGACGTCGTGTGAAGCGGTCTGTTATGCCATGGCTGTTCCCGCGACGTCGCGTGATGGTGCAACTATGTACGAGCCATAAAATAGCGGCCGAAGCTTATTGGGTTCTGGTATTTAGTCACTAGGGAAGATATTCAACGGTTTTTTTGTACCCTATTCCGAAACTATTTCATGAAAAAGTCATTGAATGGGGTTAAATGAACTTAGAGGGTTGTATTGATGATTGTAATGATTATAATTCTGTAACTACAAACGTGTAACTGGCGCAAATCATTTTTTCATCAACATACAGCCTGACACTCACCTGCTAATCGGAAAAAACGTAAGAAAATTTCAATTTCGCGGGCTTTCCTGACGTTTCCACCAAAAAAAAAAAAACAAAAAATAAACAAAAAAAAAGAACAAAAAAAAGAACAAAAAAAAACAAAAAAAAAAAAATATCAAAATATGGTAATAGTATGTTAGTATGGTGGTAGTATGGGATGGTTGGTGGTGATGGTGGTGGTTGGTGGTATGGTGTGGTATGGTGGTGGTGGTGTGGTATATGGTTTTATATTTAATTATTATTATTTTTTTGTCATTAAAATTATCCAATTACCTGTTAAATGAAAAAACGGATCACTGCACACGACATTAAAAAGCACAGAGTAAAATAAAAAATACTTAAACATTTCTAATGCTGAACACAAATATAAGTAGTACCTTTCACTGCGAGTTAGCCACAAGTTTTCTTCAAAACTCAATGCGTTCTTTATATGAACTCGGTGAAACTGGTTGATTACGTGTCCAGATGGAAATTGTAGGCAGTGTTTTAGAAGTTATGTTAGAAGTAAGATTCATAATAATAACAGCTTTTTGAACCCTGTTTCCGATACCGGTGGGCTACAATTTTTTTATATTTTAAATGTTTTTTATATTGTTTTTTCTAAGGAATATTTAAAAATGTAAATAATTTGTAAAAATATAAATAAAGGAAATAATAGCTTAGTATAGTATGTTACATTGTATACATAACATCACGCCTGTAATCCCCAAAGGGTTAGGCAGACCAGCCAACGAGACAGTAGTGTGTACCTACACTCAAAATGATTATCTACCGAATCACGGGCAAAAAACGTCATAATATAAAATAAAATAAATACACAACAATACTGTAAAATAAATACCTAGTATATTTATGGAACTACTAAAGGATTCATTTCTTTCTTTAATAAATAACTGAAAAATGGTGCAGAAATGTCAAAAATTGTCGCGTATCGCTATTATTTTTTATTACGAAATACAGGGTGTGCCGGTCAGTCCTCCGCAGACTGATGGGGTGCATTCAAAACTAAAAAACTAATAGCAATCAGTACATTTAAATGGCTTTCAAGAGCTGTCAGTCAATGTTCCAAAGCAATAATGACAGCAACTCTTGAACGCGGTTAAGATATTGTGCTGATCGCGTTCATTTTCATGGGTCAAAATTCGCCCTAAGTTTCACATTCAAAAAGCGAGTCTCGATTAACTTGTCCAACGTGTTCTTGACACCTTATTTAAAAACATGAAACGCACAGAAGAAAATACAACGCTTTTGTGCCAAAATCACAAACGTACACACTCCTGATTTTCTCTGAAACTTTACTCAAAAAATCCAGTACAATCCGGATTGAAATAACAACACTCTGTATAATGGAGAGAACAAAGCTACGCCGTAGACAGCTTGTGTACGTACATTGTACAGTAGAGTGTAGCCTTTTTGGAAAATTGCGCTTTTATTTTCTTTTATATAAGGCCTATTTTTTCATACACGAAATTTTTTAAGAGTAACTTCTATAAGTCGTAAAGTCGCCTTAACAACGAAAAAAAAAATTATCTGAGTGTTTTTGTTTTTACGAAATTATTATTGTTCTAAAATTTCTTGAGACTTTTTGCTTAAAACCTTTACTCCCTATTCCAACAATGACAGTAGTAAATACGACGTAGTAAACTAGCGTAAAAAAAATAAAAAAATAATAACTTTTATTTCGGACAAGCAGCATCCATAGAGGGTTAGTAAAATAAAACTTTTAAACTATGTTAATTACACCTTATTTCGATACGAGCTTGTTGTTGGATGTTGAAAAATAAGGACCCAGTATTTATTTTGTGGGTCAAGTAATTTTCAATTATTTATTTTTTATAAAAATATACTTAGATACATTTTTTTTTCCCTTGAAATGGCTTCGCTATAGCCGTTAGATGATTCTCTGAAAATATTTCGTGTATGAATAGTTAGACCTTATACACCTCGTTGTCATTTCAATAGTACTTGCTTACATGAAATTTTTGGTACAAATTTCTTGTTATGATCAATATAACCCTGAGCCTGTCAAGTATCTAATCTATCTATCTATATATATAAAAGCGAAAGGTCACTCACTCACCCATCCATTGACCAACCTAGGCAACCGCGGCTGTCATTATTAACCTACGAGGTCCTCTTAGCTAGTTACTCAAATATGTATTTTAATAAGCAATGTAGTTTTGAATATTCACTTTTAATTTTTTTCTATCTCATGAGATACAGCCCGCTGACAGACAGACGGACGGACGTAGAGCGGAGGCTTAGTAACAGGGTCCCGTTAGTTACCCTTCGGGTACAGACTCTAAAAAGATAAAGTATATTATCCAGAACTTAAAAACAAAAGTATGGGGAATATAAGATTTACAGCATAAACATAGAATAGAAAAAAACACAAAAACAAACACACACAAAACATAAATCAACACAAACACACAAACAAAAAAAAAACACAGTTCAAACGACATATTTAAATTCTATCACCTACTTTGTAGTTCTGTACAAGTTTCTAAGACTCAAGTTTCTAAGATTAAGTAAATAGGTTGTTACGTCACTAGCGCGATGAGTATACATCCTGAATACTAAAACACATTGATGATCACCGCATAAAACTATCAAACTGGTCATACAAGTAAAAAGCAAATCAAAGAGCATTACCTCTCCTCTATACTGTAATATTCTGGATATATATTACTAGCACTTCACCCGCGACTTCGTCCGCGAAAACTGTGATAGCTCGGCTAATATGCATGATATCTTTATAATTTATAGCCTATAGCACTCACGAATAATGTAGCTTTCTACCAGTGAAACAATTTTTAAAATTGGTTCATTACTTCCGGAGATTACCTACATACAAACAAATTTTACCTCTTTATAATATTAGTATAGATAAGTATATATTTACAGGACTAGTATTTATTTTATATGTGTATATTTGTATGTATGTTAATTTTTATAGGTATAATTTTATTTTAAGTTCCAATTTCAATTTTCCTGTTTTGTCTTTTCTACACACTGTGTCTACATCTCTCATCCTACTTTCCTCTCGCGGGTCTGCTGGAAGAGATTTCTCATGAAATAAGCAGTACCTTTTTGCTCTTCTATCTTAATGTAATGTCTTGTTAAGTGTTTTGTGTGTGCATAAATAAATACATGAAATGAACTTTGTGATACAACTAAGAAATACCGAATATTGACTGAGTCGTTGGTCTAGTTGCCGCAAGCGCGACTACTGAGCATTAGGCCTGGGTTCGATTCCCAGGTCGGGTATTGTTATTGGGTTTTTCCATTAGGAATTTCTCAGTAGCAGCCACGGAGTCTGGATTTGTGCACGGTTGATGGCAATAGGCTTGCCCGTTATTTATGGGACTTAAACATAACTGTGGCGAAATGTGGATGTGCTATTAGGTATACCCCTGCCTAACCATTCGGGGATTACAGGCGTGATGTTATGTTATACCGAAGATGATGTTTTTAATTTAAAAAAATATGTAGTCCTATGAAAACCTATGATTCTGTAACCATAGTAACAGGTAGATCAAAAAAACCTACGTTAGTCGATAGAAATTTATCATTGACCTCGCGGTTGTAAGCGCGACTGTTAAACGTGGGGTCATAATAATATGTTCGATTACCAGGTCGGACATTTTGTTTCTTAAGTTATTAACACAAATGAAGATCATTTTCTCCTTTTAAAACTAAACGACCAGAATGAACTGTGAAGAGAGATTTCATATCAATTGTTTTCCTTGACGGTCATAAAGATTCGTTCCTCCAGGTCACCTGACGCTATCATCTTGCCCACTGAAGCGATCCAGATTTATTCCTACCATCATTACTCTTTGTTATCACAGCGACGTGGTAGTATTCTTATGAAAAAATACTTTCATCAGAAGAATGAATATGGGGTTTTAACTAAACATTTTGTAAACAGAGTTGAAGATTGAAACATCGGTTCTAAAAACCTATCTACAGTGGAGTTAATACATAAACGCTGCATAGTTAAGAAATGATTAACGTCGGTTAAACAATTTATTTTTTAAAAACCGGCCAAGTGCGAGTCGGACACGAAGAGTTCCATACCAACGTACAATAATAAACACTACATATTTTTAAGATCGAGCAAGAATCGTAGAAAAAAAACACGATTCTTGTATTTTATTTTTATAATTTGTCACTATAGCGGTCATAGTAACACACACTCTGTGAAAATGTTAAATGTCTAACAGTGGCGAAGGTTCCATAGAACTCGATTCCTACCGGCTTCCCTTTGAAAATTGGCACAGTCAGTATTCTACAGACAAATAATTTAATCACATCTTACTTCTTACAAAAAATTGACCCTTCGCTACTGATGTCTACCTATTACCGTTTAAAGCCAAAGCTAAACATCTAAAGCTCGTTGGGTCACGGTATCATCAAATTCACGGGAAACACCTGGATAAGTGACGCATAGAACCGGGAAGTGTAGCAGAAAAAGGGGGGCCTGTACCCAACATTGGGTGATTGCGGGCTGATATGATAATAATAATGATGATTACGGTTTAAAAGATAAAACCTTGTGACAGACAAACATTCAGCGGAGCCTTAGTAATGGGGTACCGTTGGCACTCTTTGGTTACGGAACCCTAAAAAGTATAATTTGGGAAATAATAAAAATAAAAAGCGAACTATCTTTGCCAGTAGACTTTATAGAAGATCGGAATATCTAAGCAGGTTGATTGATTGAGGTTACCTTCAGAACAGTCTACGATGAAATATAAAGAATTTCATCAAAAGGAATTTGAGTCCCGTTCGATAGAACCACAATTTATCACGTTGTTGATTTGTTAGTGATGTTGCGAACTACAAAATAGATCACTACTGGGCCTAGCACGAACATGCGGATAAAAATTAACGTAAATTCGGTTAATTTTATGTTGTTTCATTTAAAATATGTATATAACATATACACACAACACACGCACGGACACACATACTCGTATACACATGCATAAAAATTAAAAAAAAAAAAATTGTCCATCATACCCCTCACTATTTTTCATCATGGTTGCGCTTTTTAATATTTTTAATTTGAATTTGTGAGCGCAACTAATGGTTGCGCTTCGAGGAATAATTTAGTTGCGCTTAGTTGGTTGCGCTATAAAATAGTTGCGCTTTGAGGAAAACCCCAAATACCGAACCTCGAATATTCTAGACCCCCTGTCTCAGCATTTTACGTAAAAAGGAAAATGTATATTTTAAAACCATAGTGTCGATGTTTTGCGTTTTAATACTTGGGATTTCTCTATGTAAGAGTATTTTAACGAAATTTTATTGCAAAAGCGATTGTCTTGTCATACCTTCTTCACACGGTACTCATGATTTTACATTCATACATACTGATTTAGTTGCCTTTCTCGGTAATATTTCTAGTTTCTTAAATGTAGAACGTGTAGACGCCAGCACAACAAGCTACTTCAATCTGTCAAATTTGTTTAATAGATTTTCAACTTTATCGCTAAAGCATTAGGTTTAAGGTTGATTGGGAAAATTTGACAGTTTCTAGTACTTTGGGATTGATTGCTTTGATGACAGAAATGTTTGTAATTTTACTAAATCTTGTAACGTCGACAGCATACGTTGAATAAATTGTTTTGTCAGCTGATTTCATAATCGGCTGTCAAAACATTGTATTCATATCGTATCAGTAGGTATAAATGAAAAAAAAATAGTTATTAAAGAAACTAAAAACCCAACTGCGTTACAAAAACTGAATAGTTGGAAACAGGTGATACCCATTCCATTTTTATATTCAAATGGGTGCCGCTTGCTTCCAACCTATCGCCAGCAACCGGGCACAATTCCAGACTCCGTGGCTGCTACTGAGAAATTCCCGATGAAAAACCCAATAACACTTTGCCCGACCTGGGCATCGAACTCAGGACCTCATGCTCAACAGTCGCGCTTGCGACCACTAAGCTAACGAGGCAGCTAAGAAATATGTACTTATAGCACCAATTTTGTACCCCAAACTAACATACACACTCGAAATCTTTATTTTCTTCATCGCAAAGTCAAATACTCTCACATACTTGAGACAAGATAATATAGCAAAACATTTTGTAAGTCTACACTTAAGATATTCTTTCATATCAAACCGATATGTTACTAACACCACATTTATATTTTTGTTGCTTTACTTAAGGCAAAGTTATTCTAAAAGCCAATATTTGTATTACAAAATAATACAAATATTTTCTGAATGCGAACTGTGCAATTATTTTTCGTAAATACATAACACAGGCTGAGTTTATTGATATCTTAAATACATAAATGTTATTAAGTACACAAAGACTTTCAGGCTTTTATGGAAGTAAATAACTTTAAACTTGACGTAAATAATAACACACAAATCCTAATACATAAAAGAAAGAAAATTTCACATAAAATGCAATTCACAAAGGGTAGTATTTAAACGAGCGAAAATAAATTCAAATTAAAGGTGTCACAAATATTGAAAATGGGCTACTGAAATACTAAGTGAGCGACAAACATTGGGCGAATTCAAATGTGTAAAACAGCGACTTGAAAATACAAATTTGAGTTACTAGTTGTTCAATACGACTCTGAAAAAAACCTAAAACAAGGTTATTCACCACTAGATTGTAGATAAGGCGTACTGCCGTCCTTACGAAAAGTGCAATAACTCAAGTTATGCACCAAATTGAGATAAGTACATATTCGGAATTAGCAGAACGAGATCTATATATTCTTTTTAGACACTTTTTACGTATCTATGACGTAGCCGGTTTTAATACTAAGTCTAACTGCAATATCTAGGTCGATGCTTTATGATTTACATATCAAGACCGAAATAACTATAGATAGGAATAACTTACTTACGCTATTTAGTAATTTTACTAACTATATCTGCAATAAGTATAGTTACTATATTTATAATTAGCATAGTTCGTCATTTGGAATATTCATTGACTAGTTATAAGTGCAATATGTTTGAGTTATTGCAGATATGATACGGATCCTTATTTTCGGTATTAAATAATGTGCTAATTATTTGTGCAATAAGTACAGTTATTGCATTTATAACTACCATATTTCGTTTCTTGTGATTCTCATTTACTAGTTATAAGTACAATAAGCTTGAGTTATTGCAGTTATCTTAAGGGACCTTATTAATAATTATGGGATGAATACTAAAATTGATTTAGTAAGTTGATATATTGCATTTATTTGTAGGAAGATTAAACGAATACAGTATACCTACGCGAAATAAATTGCAATAAATTCACTATTTATTGCGTTTATAACTAGCACCAGGAGGTGAGGGGGGTACGAGGGGAGTAAAATATATCGTGCAAACGTCAGTCGCGGCGCTCGCTTACATCGAGTCGGACGAACACACGCACGTGCGACCAGTTTGGGCGGTAAGTACCTAACGTATTTAATATTACAATAATATTATGTTTACATATCACGGATATTAATACGCTATGATGTTATTAGCCAGTGTTACTTTATTTAGTTATTAATAGACACACACACATTGTTTTAATTACCTAATTATTCGCTGACTAACAAAATATATTATATTATTTTGCTTCAAAAAGAATAATATAGACACATATAGGTAACTAAAAACTTGCTATTAGAAGTAATCTCTGTAATGTACTTAAATGTTGATATAACTTTGAAGAGAGATGCCACACGGCCGTTGACCACGCTCCATCGTTTTATACTCCATTTGATTGGCAATGCAAAATGCGCGCCGCGCGCCGGGCGCGGCGGAGTGTAGTTAGTTAGGTACGCACCGACGACGACACGACGTTCGCGTAGGTAACTAGCTCGTGGCGCTTCTACCGGTTAATTGCATTTTGCGATTATTACGTTATCACTTCCTTTTTTTTTAAGAGATACAATACTGTGCAAGCTTTTGATGAATAGTATTTTGTAAGATAAATCACCGGTCCAACGGATTAAAACGATTAATATGTAAGCGTTTATAATAGAACTTCGTAGCGTCACCGCTCAGGCGTCACAGCGCACCAGCAACACTCGTGTGCCATCTCTCTTTAGACTTCAAGTCACTCGGATTCAATCTCAGGTAGGTACTACAATTATGAGGATGTGTCGTCTCAGCATAAAATTCGAAACATGGAACCCAGAGTCTATCTAAAAGACATCATGGCAGTCAGAGCCGAAAGAGGAGCATTTACCATAAAGCAAAGAGCTACCCACGTGTCTGATTGGAAAGAACTAGATTTTCTACAAGTCAAAATAATTAAAAACAAATGCTTTCCTAATTTTGCAAACAAAAATTCATCGAGAGGAATAACAAAAGAACGAAAAGATAGAATAATAGCAGACTTAGTACCTTTGATGCCTGAAACCAGAAGAGGCTTTTGGTTAAACTTACCTGAAACGTCCCGAGCTTCGAACCTAGACTAAAAATATTTAATTAGTTATAATTATAAGTTACACTGATAAAAACATTGATCTCAAATTGTGCCTTAAAATAAAAAAACTAGATTACATTTTTTTAAGTTTTTTTTTAATATTAACGATTGTGTACTTTAACTACTATTAAGATTCATTTTGACAAATGAATAAATTTTTGAAATGTTTGTTATTTAATTGTAGTAACCGTTGAATTTTAAATGGTGGCTAATAGACCAGAATTAATAAGTAAAATAGCGAAGTGATTCCCATTGTGATTGTACTGTTTTAGTCAGAAATAAAAAAGATTTAATATGATAAATTATTTTTTTATTCATTAAATTATAACCGATTTCACATTATTTTAAAAACACAACTGAACGCAGATATTATGAGTAGACTTGACTTTACCGAAAACAGTTTCATGCTAAATCGGTAAGAGGTAAAATACTCGTATCTCTGTTTATTCATAGGTATTTGACATAAAAGTGTAACATCTCTGTTTTTGTAATAGTAACAAGTTAAGACTTTGGCGTTTTAAACTTGTCTTTTACTAATGAAAACCGCAATAAATAAGAAACTTAATGCACATTTGGTTAGGAAGCAGTTAAAAAAAAAAATGAATTGCTAGTCAAAAATGCATCATGTTGGTTTCCTAACCATTAGTGCAATAAATAGGTTACTTGTTGCGGTTATGACTAGTAAACATTATTTCTACATAGTAATAATACTTACCATTATTGTATTTATTGGTTTTTATATAGGGAATACATGCAGGAACAAACATTAAGTACCACATAATATTCTCTACATTGTTATATATCATGTAGTGAACGTTTCAATCCGATACCATGTATAGTGATGGAGATACAATCAAAACTAAAATAAAATCTTTTCCCGCGTTTTTCTCGAAATCAGGTTTGACCTAGTTATTGCACTTTTCGTAGGGACGGCAGCGTAGTCGACGTAGCCCCGCTACGCGGGGCTCCTATTTGTTTGCAGGATTTAAAGCAACCTAACACGAAGGGGATTCCGGGGTCTTAGTTTGCCCACTTCGCTCGCTCACTGGACCCAGCCATCCCCTTCAAACCTATCCTGTTCGAGTCGGGGTGCCACAAATCTCTCTCAGACTTCGCTCGCTCTTGCTTCCTATATTCTCCTTGCCGCAATACCGCATAAATAGTTACTTATTTGGAACAATAGTCGCCCATTCAGTATATTGGTCGCCAATTAAATTTTTATTCGTCCGATTAATAATTTCCCATTTAAAAATAGCAGACTTATTTGTTTTTTTTTTTTAGTAGCCTGCACGGTCCCACTGCTGGGCAAAGGCGAATTCCTATTTAGGTTGAATAATGAAAAATTAAATTATTACGGCATGGTTGGCGCAGTGGCTAAGCGATTGGCTGCTGTGCTGCGTGTCGCGAGTTCGATTCCAATATTTGTATGGCCTACAGGTAGTTGTTCCGGGTCTGGCTGTTTGTCTATGTGAGTTTAAATATCTGTGAAAGCAAGGGGTGGCAAGGTTTTTACATTATTATTATTTATGTTACAGTCAAAACTCTTAATCCGTCAAAACCACTTTTGACTGGTGTCAGTCAAAATCCTTATTGTGTTAAAATCCGTTTTCTCCATTTAAAATATGTCGTTTCAGAACATTGTAATTATATAGTCCTAGAATTATTACAACATAATGTTTCGTAAAGGGTCACAAAAAAAGCCTAACAGCCTAATAAGTTTCTAAGTAAATGTTAGTTATTGTTAAAATAGTTTTCACCGGTCCAAAGTAGTTTTGACTGATTAACAGTTTTGACTGTGATATATACAGGGTGTAAACAGACCCTTCACATAGCCGTCAACCAAGCATTCTGTACATCAAACTAAGTAACTTTACGCAAAAATTATTGCAGAGAATTGACATTCAAAACATGTATTTAAAAAAAAACTTGTGACAAAGTTGGAACTTTGACCCCCAATATCTCCGTAACTAGAAGGTTCCCAGGTATGGTCTAGAACGAAAAAATGATCCCAAAGACGGGGAGAAAAAGTGCCCTTCGGCTAAGTTAAGGGTCTATTTACACACTTTATGTATAGGGTGACTGGTAATTAGTGACCGATACTTAAAACACGTGATTGTACTCATGTTAACAAACAATTTTTCCAAAGAAACTTTTTTTATACTCGTTCACTTTTATCTCAATAACACAACAGCCGTGTTGTGTGTTAGTGTTTTGAAGAATGAAGAAGAGCATCCCCTTAAACACTCAAGCCCCAAACAACTCCATTACAACCTTTCGCGTAGAAAACGATTTCCGACAAAAGGGTTGAACGTTATCTGGTAAACGTCAGTTATTCTACGAGTATTCTGACCCTCAATACACTCAACAAAGCAGTCACGTGAAATGGCTAAGAAAATTACTGTGGTAGACTGTGCGCACAAAAGAGTTCAAAAAAGATATACAGACTTTAGACAAAAGTCTTTTTTTTTTCGGATGGGAAATCATCAAATGACCCCCCCCCCCCACTCTGGGCGGAGCGGAAGGGAGTGTCAGACTTGTACTGACTAAAACCCATCCATGTTCCTTCTTTGCCCTTTGTGTTCCAGGGCCACGGTATCTCTTTCGAACAGTCCCGCAGCCCTGGTAGACAGAAGTTTTGGGTTCGTTCGATCAACACATTATTTTGTGTAATTGTAATTTATTTCATCGCCACTGCTCTCAAAACGGTGAAGAAAACATCGTGAGGGGACCGGCATGTACTAGAACCAAAAATTCGAAGACACGTGACATCTACCGACCCGCACTGGGCCCGCGTGGTGGATTACAGTCCACTCCCTCGCATAGAGAGGAGGCCTGTGTCCCAGCAGTGGGAACAGGCTGATTAAGCTATGCTGTAGACAGAATAGAGAGGCAACTTTCCCGCGGGTACTTTTGAAAGCGGTCGTGTTCTAATCTGTCAAAAATTATGTGGGAATAAAATTCTTAAGCGTCCCCGCCTGCGTGTTGGAAATTATCCCAATGGATCATACTACCATGTTTGTGGATAAACACCCAAATAATGGTCTACCTGTGTCCAGTCAAAATCCGGAAACCCGGTACGGCGTGAAAAGGTAGCAGTCATTGAGATTTATATTCGCATTTATAATATTAACTAGCTTTTGCCCGCGGCTTCGCTCGCCTTTGAATTTGACAATCAATTCGGGTGTACTCTGCTTGTAATTCAATCACGATTCAAAAGACACCTGGTGCCATCTATTATCATAAAAACGTTATTGTTGTTTTCCTCGGAAACAGTACTTTTTTAGGGATGAAAGGTGCACTATGTCCGTTTCTGTACACCTGACAACGTATATGCAAAATATCAGGATGATCGATTCAGTAGTTTAGGAGTGAAAAGGTGACAAACAAACAAGACAGAGTTACTTTCACATTTACATATTAAGAATAATTAGGATATGGATTTAACAAAAATCTTGTCTGAAGTATGCGCTTATCCTTACATTTTAGATACATCGAGCTGCTTTGAGCGAAGACCTAATCTTTGGAGCTTCCGGAGAATAAAGGTGTATTTAAAATCGGTCTGAGTTTTCAGTCGCCTTTTGTATTGGGGGCTTTTGACTTGACCTTTTACCTTTGGATGTTGTATCAAGTTTTATAACGAGCTTGACGTTCCGAGTGCTTTGATTTAGTAAAATACTGCACATGTCAAATCTTTTCAAGAAAAATAGGGACATATTATCGCGATTCCACAATAATTAATGTAAGATTTAAGCAACAGATAAGAGTAAAAGGGACGCCCTAGAGACAAACACGCTGACCTTATTGGCGATGTTTTTCAGAAATGCCTCGTGTGTACTCTCGCGCGTGTAACAGTATGACCAAATAAAGGTCAAGCCGTAATTTCTGCGGACCCCCATGGGTATAAGATGTAGCTTTATGTATGTGTCTACACGTGTACTTGTCTATTCTTAGGACTGCCCACTCCACTTCGACAATTTGCAAGGGTATTTTTAAGACATCGACTTGATACCAGGGTCCCTGCATTCGTAGGTGGTACAATACTCAAAAAAAAACTCAAAGCATTTATTTCAATTAGACCACCACAGGCACTTTTGAATGTCAAAAAAAAAACGAAAAAAAAAGAGAAACTACAGTCACAGTCACTAGGCATAATATCTTGAGAAAGTACTGTAGTTGCACATTCCAAAGCGTAGATCTCTATGGAGAAGAATGGGCAAGAAACTCCATGGACACTGTTATATCCTCTGATAAACATATTTCAAATTAACTCCACCCTAACCGTTCACAACCCAACTCCAAGAAATCTTTTCCTAACCCACCATAAATAAAATAAAATGAAGTTATATTGACTAAAATCCAAGTAAACTACCTGTATGAGGGCCTCCCCTACCCATAAATCCGTTTTATCCCTCTTCTGAGGCTGTCCACGCTTCGGAGGAGGTAGGAGGGCGAAGGAAGGATATGTTCCAACGTGTGCACGATTACCTGTCAACTTACAGCCTACTTACTCTTAACTTGTTTTTAGTATCAGGCTTATACCGATATACAATTATACAAGCTTTTGGCGGCGGCTTCGCTTGCCATAAAAAGATTTTAGTAAAGTATTTAAAATGATAAACAAGTATAATATTTATTTAAACCGTTAGGTGTCACTGTACTTGCTTAGGTCACACGAGAAGGAGTTTTCTTTCGTATGGAATGTAGATATGGAGGAGCTCGCAGCTAAATAATAACAGCCGCTCGGGTCGATCTTCAGGTTAAGCCGCGCTTGCCTAGGTTGGTCCGTGGATAGGTGACCACCTATTACATAAAAAGTTTTCTCCGTGTCTCGGAAAGCACGTTAAGCTGTCGGCCAAAGCTGTCATTTGTAGATCTTTGACAGTCGTTATAGTAGTGACCCGAAAGTCTGACAACCAGTCTTACCAAGGGGTATCGTATTACCCAGTAGGTACTAACTGGGTTGTGGAGGTCAGATAGGCAGTCGCTCCATTTAAAATACTGGTATTCAGTTGTATCCGATAAGACTTATAGCCGACCCCAGCATAGTTGTGAAAAGGATAGAAAGATAATGATGGAACGTAGATATGATTTTCAGTAATAGTGAGCGAAACAGTTTTATTCAGATGTCATTGTCAACGAAACGGATATTTTGTCAATTTTTTGACATGGTAAGGCGAATAAAACGGTTAGAATGTTTGATGAAGAAAATAACAGACAAAAAAAATGCGTTTACGCATCTCATTGGTTTATGTCAAGATGACACTAAGAAGTCATGGTGAGAAAGTAATTATTATAGAGTTCCTTTAGTTATTGCGAAAAGGACTATAGTTTTAAATAGAAAACAGGAGAATCCAATCGCAATTGGATTTTAAAAGCTACTTTGTTCGCACTTAATATGAAATACCATAATATTTAGACTGCCTCGTTGGTCTAGTAGTAGTCGCAAGCGCGACTGCTGAGCATGAGATCTTGGGTTCGATTCCCTTGTCGGCTAAGCTAAGTGTTATTGGGTTTTTAGAAACAGGAATTTCTCAGTAGTAACCACGGAGTCTGGATTTGTTCCCAGTTGATGGCAATAGGCTTGCCCCTATTACACTGGCAAAATGTGGGTGTACTAATGGGTACACCTCCGCCAAATCCTTCGGGGATTACGGGTGTGGTGTTATGTTATGTTATATTTAATATCATTCCAGTCTAAGATGAGGTCGTTGAATATACTCGTAGGTCGTGTACAACATTAGTTTTAGTATATGCGAAACCTGAAACACGTGTCTAGTATTTTTATGTAAAGAATCTACGTACGAAATTTCAAAAATCACAAAGTTATAAGCTTGTTCTGTTACCTACTTGTCCGCACAAAAACGTGGTCAAAGCGCAGCGCGCCCGCGCGCGCGCCTCCAGCGTCGTCTTGAGCTAATTTATAATAATAATTTGGCAGTAGGTACCTAAATGATTGCGATAGGTACTTAGTGTCGCTCGGTGTCCAACTTTTAACTTTTTATAAATATTTTTGGAACAAAATATAACATGGTTTAAAAATTATTGGAACCGATTCAGTTACTTATTCTGAACAAACTATATTCAGGTTTCGCATATACTAAAAATAATGTTGCATATGTGTGTAGATACATACTAGATAAGTAGCTGGAAGGTGGCGGGTAATCGCGCAGATAGCGACACTCATCCTTCCTGTCTTGACGAGCCCTTATCTCAGCCATCTTTTAAACGGTGTCATTTTGTTTAACCTACATACAAACTTGCTCGTATAGATAAGATTCACAGGGGAAAAACCGGTCCGAATCTGGAAAAAAAAACGACGAAACGGGTTTTGTCGACGGAAGAATCGAAAAAATGACAGATCAACAAAAGGAATCTGTCATTTTGTCGATCCTTCCATCGACAAAACCCGCTTCTACGGTGGTCATGCTACGCGTGCAGGTGGCTTAAACTCAAACTCAAAGCATTTATTTCAATTACACCATTACAGGAAGTGAAAGTAAAGTATTTGCCCATTCCAAAGCGTAGATCTCTATGGAGAAGAATGGGCAAGAAAATCCATGGACGCTCTTTTTTAAATCAAAATGACTCAATTCAGTGCGAAATAGCGATGGAGCTAGGCGTTCTATAATGGGTGTAGAAAGACCCAAGGTACTTGTTCCCCCCGCCATTGCGTTTTTTGACATTGGAGGTCAAAGGTCCAACTTTTTCACAAGTTTTTTTTTTAACTTATTTTTAATGTTATAAGTTTACTTTAAATACCTCCATGCCCCCTGTATTCTTATACATCCATCAGTGCAATGTTTTGAGTGCGTAACATTGAGTTCTACACGGTAAAACATGATTTCATGATTTCTCACCCAAAAAAAGTCACTTACCAGCAATAATTTTTGCTTAGTTATTTATTTATTTATTTAACACTTCAAGCACAAAGTACAGAGGCGGACTTAATGCCATAGGCATTTTCTACCAGTCAACCTTTGGGTGATGCAGAGACAAGCAGTGGTAGGTGTATAAATCTGCAAAAAAAAAAAAATATTACTAAGATAAACTACAAGGATATATTAAATACTAGTTACTTAGTTTGATGTACAGAAAGATTGGCTGACGGCTTCGTGAAGGGTCTTTTTGGTCCTCGTATTGTGTACTGCAACAAGATGCATTACCTACATCAAGTAGCTACATTGTACCCTCGACAAAAGCAAGTTATCGAAGCAAGAAGCTTAAGGATACGACACGAAAAATATCAATATGTTATAACTCAGTCGCTTGGATGCATCGCAACGGAAACACGTTTTAAAAACATATTTATGTTAAGGTGGGAATACACTGCGAGGGGGAAGCGATGCGAGGCTATTATGTTTATTGAACCGCGAATATGAAAGCGATTGTGTATATTTTTTTATTAAGCATCCAGGAAGATTTTCGCATATCAAGATGTATGGCGATCACTTTCAACCCACTGCACACTGAAAGGAAGTCACACGCGCCCCAATTGCGTTATCGCATTCCGAAAGGTTTTCACCGAAAGATCACAAAAAAAATCGGTTGTCTGTAAAGTCGGTTTACTGACGATAGTTGAACGTGACAACGTCATAAGAAAATATTGATGGATGGTTGCATTTTTGAAAAGAAAATTTTAATTTTATTTGTTTCATAAATATTTTGTATGGATATTGAGAAGGAGGCAAATGGAAATCACAATTGAATTGATCAAGTTACATTATTTGTACGCATAAATACAATTAAGTCATTTTTTTTTTTTTTTACAATGTACGTATTTTTTACAAGTATGAATGTGCGTTGAGCAATTGTTTTATGGAACGCCTCAGAGCGAGGTAACGCCGCATACGTCATGTTTTTTCGTGCGTGCAGCCGGCTCCATCGAATTATAAGAAGTCACGTCAAAAATGGTGTTTAAGCTCTCAAACAACACAAATAAGTAACACATTCTCTAATTTATTAAAGTACTGTTAAAAACCTGTCCTACTAATAATATAAATGCGAATGTGAATATGCATGTATGTCAGGATGTCTGTATGTTTGTTACTCTTTCACGCAAAAACTACAGACCAGATTCGGATGAAATTTGGCACACAGATATTTTATAACCTGTATTAATACATAGGATACTTTTTATCTCGGTAGTACGATCCATTGGGACAATTACTGAACTCCCCGCGGACATAAGCCAGTTATCAAATAAAAGCAAGCCAAAAAACATCGTCCGTAATCAAATGATACGCAATCTTGGTTCGATGAAATCTTTTGCGCAATTTTAATACCTGACAAATCGTTTGTAGTCTAAGTAATATTCGTCACATCTTATTTCACTTTCAATCTTTTTATTAAAACTAAAAAGATTGAAAGTGAAATCAGATGTGAATTCCATTCAACAACGACAGGCTACTCAATCAAATGGAGAGTCCGCAATATTTGTACCTACCCACCCTCCATTGATTAAACAATGCATTCGCATGATGAATCACCACCCAGAACTCAGGGTATGATAACGGCATAATTACACTTAGGTACTCCCGTAATCAGTAAAGTCAATAGACTTGAAATTGAACTGGAAACCGATTAGCATAATCATCCTATAATGTTCCCAGTGCTGGTGTCCCAGCAGTGGGAACATTCTCACTATGAAAGGGAATGGGCTATGAGACACCACGCAGGCCCAGTCTTCCAATTTTTGGTTCTAGGATATGGCGCCGGTACCCTCACGCTATTTTCCTACACCGTTTTGAGAGCAGTGGTGATGAAATAAATTACAAAAAGTGATGCGATTACCTGGGTTCGAACTCATGACTTACTGCTCGTAATTCGGGGCCGACACTACTGGGCAACCGCTGCTCTTACCGGAATCCGATTACCTAGTTTAAATTGTCTTAAAAATCGAGTTTTGTCGTTCACCCGCATTTGCATATGAAAAGCGCAGGCCACACCGCCAGCTGGCGGGCGGGCGAGCGAGGCGAACGAGGCATCGTTTCACCTGTTTTCATACTTTGGTTCACACCGCGAACTATCGACGAAGCCGAACGAAGTATGAAAAAGGCCTCGTTCGCCTCGCTCGCCCGCCCGCCAGCTGGCGGTGTGGCCTGCGCTTAATTCGGGCTAACTACTAACTAATTAATGTTCAAAAGTCTTCAAATTTGTTTGTCTGCTTTCGTCACCCTATTCCATAACTCGATTTTAACTTGTGTAATATTTTGCTCAGTGTAAATAACGTGGCAGGTGTTCGAATCTGTGGAACGGCATTCTTACGAGTTATATTTCATCACCACTGCTCTCAAAACGGTACAGGAAGATACCTTGAAGCAATCGGCACGAAAAATATGCCAAAATCATGTAAAATCCACCTAATCCTCCCTAAACCTGCGTGGTGGTGTACAGCGCGCTTGCTCTCGCAGGGGGCAAGCCTGGGTCCCAGCAATGGACACATCGTTGGCTGATTATGCATGTTGCTCCCAAATAACGACCAACTGAAAAATAAATGTAACTTAATTCGCCAAGTGGTCTGTCTTAATTATTTCGAAGTAGTCAAGTGCTTTCTATGATCAAGCAAATTAACACGAAAAAAGGAAAATTACTAAAGATTAATTAAAAATTCTCAGTGTGAACGGCTGGTTCTTTCGCTGTTAAAAGCTTCTTGTCATGATCAATAAAAGTCGAGTGGCGTTTGAGGAAAGATTTTTAATTTGACTTTTGGGTGTAAATTAACTAACAAAAAAAACCGGCCAACTGCGAGTCGTACTCGCACACGAAGGATTCCGTACCATAGTAGTAGGGGAACCCCCTTAAATTATTAATTTATTTTTTGTTGTTATAGAGGCAACAAAAATACACATTCTGTGAAAATGTTAACTGTCTACCTATTACGGATCATGAGATACGGCCCGCTGACAGACGGATGGACGGACAGCGGAGGCTTAGGGTGCCGTTAGTTACCCTTCGGGTGCGGAACCCTAAAAACACTTATTTCGAAGTAAGAATAGTAATTATTTTCCCACGGGATGAGCGCATTCACAAAGTAGAAAATCTGACAACAATTCTTACTGAGGAGTTACTTAATAACAATGTTATGAAGGGAATCGCTCCATGAAAAAAAAAATGTAGTCAGCTACATCCAGCTAGACTGAAAGTCAAGCTGGCTGTAAGGTACCTATAGTTAGGACAAAACTTGGGTGAGTCATTCACAAATGATTCAGCTGCATATCGTTAGATATTAAGCCGACTACAACAATTATGTTGACAGGAAAAGACTGGGCAGATGATGTAGGATTATGGGCCTGTGATGAGGAGGATACAACACATGTGGCTAAAAGAGTGATGAATATAAATGTTGATGGATATAGAGGGAGAGGAAGACCAAAAAAAAGATGGATGCATAGTGGATGGATTAAATTTGTACGCTTCAACGCAAGACATAGATAGACTCGCTATATTATATTTATTTGTAACACCTCTGTACAACCTATGTCTACAAATAAAGATTTCATTTTCATTTTACAACGCCCCTCCGCGCAGCCAGCGCACCGACACAAAATCCTCATCGTCACCTCCGCCTGACCGTGCAGACGAGCACCAGTCGTACCGTATGCACCATTGACCTGTACCATCAATGGTGCAGAGGAGACTAATTCAGGGTCGTCTGTGAATCGCCTTAAATACCTACAGACACGTGTGGGAAGCCGCGGGCAGAATAAGTTTGTCTTAATTAGGTATAATGTAATAATCCGACATGCTGTTTTACGTCTTTCCTATTACAATCTTCGGGAGGTAAAAGTTTTACAAGGTTTCGACTTTGTTTATATTATTTTGTTCATCATTACAGATGTTCTATAGGGTACTCCCCTTCTTCTCCTAAAATTGTTTGTCCGAAAATCATTATCCATTAACACGTTTGCCATAACCCCATAATATTCAAAAATTCGAAATTTTGTTTTACATTATTATCTTTACTTCTAAAACTATTTTGTCATAATATCGAGGTCTATAATAATTGAATCATCCTAATTTTGCAATAAATAAAATCATATTATGTCCTAAGTATTGTATTATATTATAATGTGTATTATTACCGCAAGGCATGGGTAATCAGCAATGCATGTGATATTATGCGATATTGTATGATATTAAGTTCGGGTAAGTTCTCATTCGGACAAATGATGATTAGGACAAAAAACATTATGGCACTTTAGATTACGGATAAAAAAGTTAGGGAACACAATAGTGAACCGTTCCATAGATATATATACGTTTACTAGCATTGACTCCTATTAAACAGATAGGTATATCCCTACCTCAAATTATCTGGTTCACTAACATATTCCATAAATATATATTTTAAAGGTAGCCTGGAATTCGTCTAGCTCCAATAAAAATGGAAATTACCCAGCAAACTTTAACTAGTTTCTTATCATTTTAAGAACAGTACCGTACCTAATAGTAGATTTACAAAACGAGAGCTCCATTACAAAATAACATCAGCCTGTAATCCCCGGATGGTCAGGCAGAGGAGTACCTAATAGTACACCCACATTTCGCCAGTTATGTTTAAGTGCCATGTAATAGGGGCGATCCTATTGCCATCAACCGGACACAAATCCGTATTCCGTGGCTGCTATTGAGAAATTACTGATGGAAAACCCAATAACATTTTGCCCGACCTGGGATTCGAACTCACGACCTAATGCTTAATAGTAGCGCGTGTAGCCACTAGATCAACAAGGCAGTCATTACTACAAGGAACCTCATTATATAGAACGAAGGCAATCACACTTATGATCCGTTTTAATTAAGAACGAACATGACTTCTTATAATTACTGGCATTCGGATATACAGGGTGTAAACAGACCCTTCACATAGCCGTCAACCAAGCATTCTGTACATCAAACTAGTAACTTTACGCAAAAATTATTGCTGGGAATCGACTTTTTCTTTTGGGGTGAAAAATCACATGATACGGTAGGAGTCGATGGAAAGCACTCAAAGCATTGTGCTGATGGATGGATTTAATAGTACGGGGGTCGTGGTGTGTAAAGTAAAAATCTTATATTAAAAACATGTATTAAAAAAAAACTTGTGAAAAAGTTGGAACTTTGACCCCCAATATCTCCGTAACTAGATGGTTCCCAGGTATGGTCTAGAACAAAAAAAGTCCGGTGTCCGGAGTCAAGTACCTAGTTTGTCCGTACCGGTTTGACGGAATTTGTATAACCACGACTAGTAGGTCGTGGTTGTCTTGTTAAATTTAGTAGTTTACAATATTTTCTTACCTAACAAAGGTAGATTCTTTATTACCGATTGTTTGTGAATGTGTTAACGTTGTAGGCTTTGTAGATTCCCGGCTACTAGTTAACTTTTTATTTTGTTTTACACCTTTTGTGTAGTAAGCAACGACTTATTGTCGGGCCTACGCTGTCCCCCCATACTTAATTACAAATGCTGTAATATTGTAATACCAAATGATTTGAAAAGAGTAACCATGGAGTTTCTTTATTTTCCATCCACCCGCATTCTCCAGTCAATCCGCGATCAGTCGAAATATCGGGATCTCAAAATTATGAACAATCACGGAAGCTATCCCGTAAGTGATAGTAAAAGTTAAGTGATAATTACACAATACGCACATGAAGCCGAAAAATCGGGGGTACCTATGACTTGGCAGTCGGTATAGCAGCGTTTAAAAAATGCGATTCCGTGCCGCTAGGTGAAGCATAACCTTTAGCCATTGTAGGTATAAGTAACGGGTCTGTAGAATCCCAAAAGCCTGTCAATTGGGTCTAGTGAGCCTCAGAATATCCCTTTAATACAGTAATAGGGTTGTAGAGGTAGAGGTCAGAAGACAATAGCTCCACGTAAATTATTGAGAAGATTCAGCCGTTTCTACTTACCCTTACCCTTTCCTAACTTAGTTGGGCAAAGGGTAAGGCCAAAGATTAGCACAATTTAAAAGGACCGAAAAACAGTGTGACGTCACATCTGAGGGTCTAAAGGGTGTAAGTAGACCCTTAACAAATCCGAAAGGCACTTGTTCTCCCCGTCTTTGCGATCATTTTTTTGTTCTAGACCATACCTGGGAACCTTCTAGTTACGGAGATATTGGGGGTCAAAGTTCCAACTATTTCACAAGTTTTTTTTAAAAAACATGTTTTTAATGTAAGATTTTTACTTTACACACCTCCACGACCCCGTACTATTCAATCCATCCATCAGCACAATGCTTTGAGTGCTTTCCATCGAGTCCTACCTTAAAACGTGATTTTTCACCCCAATAAAAAAAGTCGATTCCCAGCAATAATTTTTGCGTAAAGCTACTTAGTTTAATGTACAGAATGCTTGGTTGACGGCTATGTGAAGGGTCTGTTTACACCCTGTATTAAATCGCTGAAAATGCTTAGTCATTAAACTGTCCTCTTATTAATGTTCGGGTTTCCCACGAAAACTTATTATATGCTGACAGCTAATACTCTATAGAAAAGGCCCTTTTGTTTCCCAAGTGAAAAAGGCTCCTTGAGTGTACAACCAGGAATACGGACCATTAGACTTTATAATACAGGGTAAACACACCTATACTGCTATCGTTATAAGAACGAGAATAGCTTGTGGAAAGTTTCATCATTATCAAACTGTGTCGAAGACTGTTCCTGACTTCAAAAGATACGCGCTAAATAGGCTATAATTGCGGTATTTGAAGTTTGATAAAAGTCTAAAGATTTTTGTTGAGTAGAAGATATTAAAAGTGCATTAATGACTCTGCCCTGCAGTGTAAATGTGTTGCTGTTCTACAAACGATGGGGCACTTAATATCGTCCTGCGTGTCCTGTTGTTTGTTCACTTCAGGATCTGATGGACGCTACCGAAAGCGAAAAACTAGTAGCTCAGTTCTGGGCTGACACAATTTAGATTGCCATGGACACGCTAAGAAGAAGAAAGTGCATTTAGAGAGTTCCACAACCAAAAATATTCCAATTTAAAACTTGAATTTTCCCGCTTTTGCAGAGAACCTGTTTCTCAGCAGTGGGAAGGTTTTGTGTTTTCGGCTAATTTATATTCAAAATGGAAAAAGGAAATGGGCGGGCCATATATGCCGTAGACTGGATGGAAGATGGGGGAAAAAAATTCTGGAGTGGAAACCAGATTTTCTTCCCCCATCTTTCATTTAGATACACAGTTTATTAGCAGTCAAAATCAAAATTGTATAGGATTGTATATTGTATGAATGTATATTATATAGGATTTTATAGGTATGTATATATATTTATGTAGTATATGTATTACGTATATTATATTGTATGTATTTAGTTTAGTTTATAACATTCATTAATTTAAGTAACACAATGTGTTAATGCACTTAAGTATATTCTTTTCTGCAAATCTCGCAGTCAAAATTTGGTTTGCTGTAAGAAAACCCAATTCTGGGTTAAGCTCGCCATTGTACACAAGCTATATTGTTGCAATTTGTATGTATATTTTTTGTGTGCAATAAAGAATAAAGAAAGAAAATTCAAAAATCATCTATTCGAATAACACTGTTAATCAACACGTTTGAACGTCTAAAGTTACAATACCAGTCCCCAAAATGCTTCAATCTGGGAAAAGTGCCGCCACCTAACAAAATGTCTGATTAAGCGGAACTAAGTGTGAATAACAAAAAAATAAAAAGAACGAAAAAAGGCCCAGGAAATTCAATTCATCGACAGGACAGCTATCATCTATCAACGTGCCAGAAATTTCTATAAAAGTCATGGAAAAAATTCCACAGGATCTTGAGTAATGTAGTGTCGTAATGTGCTCAGTCATTGACAAATCCCCAAGAGTGTTTTCATAATAAAACGGTATCTGATAAAGAAAAGCGAATGAATCTTTGTTTTTGAATTTTCCAGGTATGTTGGGTAGGTAGAGGAGGTCGTGGCTCAATAATAACAGCCGCTGGGGTCGATAGATTGGTCCTTAGATGGGTGACCACATAGACCTTCCCCCAAGTGTCGCCACATTGACCACCTTCTGGGCTCTCCCTACCAATAATTTATATAGTTTACAAAAAAGTCACGTCCGTGAATGTTCAAAAATTAAAAAAAAAAAAAAAAAAGAAAAAAAACAACAAAATTAAATAATGAAAAATCACGGAAGATATCCCGTAAGTGACAGTATAAGTTTAGTTGTAAACCGTGAAAGCTTAAAACAGTGTTGGTCACTTCCCTGTTCCCAAAAATATTACCGACGAAATTCCCAAGCCATTTTACTGGATCATCCAAAATGGCTTTTCTCCTAAGTGGTGCACGGTTTGATTAATGCTGCTGGACCCATGTACCCCAATTTTCTTACATCACGATATTGACCAAGATCAGTGTGTCCTTTCGCACCCCAAATACCCTTATTTATCTCTATCCAAATGGTTGGATTGACGCATTTAAGAAGGGCAATCTGTGTTTTTATAAATGTCCAAAAAATGTGTCTCTTATTGAAAATCCTTCGGGGTTCCGTACCCGAAGGATAACCAACGGGACCCTATTATTAAGCCTCCATTTTCCGTCCGTCTGTCTGTCAGCGGGCAGTATCTCATGATCCGTAATAGGTAAACATATGAAATTTTCACAGAATGTGTATTTCTGTTGCCGCTATAACAAAAAATAATAAAAATAAATTAAAAAATAAAGGGGCTCCCCTACTACGATGGTACGGAACCCTCATGCTTGAGTTCGACTCGCACTTGGCCAGTTTTTGATTTTCAGGCTGTTAGACTGTGTTCTAATATAAGCGAACTGCGAACGTTACGCGAATATGCATTTATTTGAAATAGAGGGCGCACTAACGCGTTCGGCTTCACTAAACAAGCTGAACTCATAATATTCCGTATCTACACGACGATATAAATTAGGACATAGATTCAACTCGAGGCATCTTTTTGAAGTTATACGAAACTGACAGAAACATTTGTTTACCTAAAAGTTAAAATTAGATCAGAAAATTTAACAGCTAAAAATAAAGATTTACCAATTAAACATCATCTTTTGTACAATTTTTTTTTGTACTTTATAACGATAATAAATTCCATTTCTGTTTGTTCTTCTAACAAAGGTGTCATAAATGCATCGTGTGTAATAACTATTATTGCTTGTTGTTAATAGGTGGTAGGTGGCGCCATCTGCCACAGCAGAGATTAACTACAGTACGGACATGTTGGGTTTACATGTAGGTAAAACGTGATACTGTGTGATACGTCGAACGTGAAATATTTCGCCAATCAATCCATTAATGACTCTGAATGTTTCATGAAAGAATTTGCCATTATTGGAATCGCAATTTCCGAAGAGTTCATTAATGAAAGACTACATTCTTTCATTAATTAACTCTGTACATAATAATGTAGCTTCAACAGTACTTTACTATGTATGTTTAGCTCTAAAAAAAGAAGAAATAAATATTTTTCCGATATGTCAGGATTTATTCCGTTGGCTCGTACATCATGTGGGCAGAAGATGGGTTTCGTGCTATTAAAACACACTAGGTGCGATACACTGTTTGTAACAAACTAACAAATTACGTGACATTACAATTTAAAACAATAACACGGGGCACAATGAATCGGGTACAGTTTCAAGACGTCTCAACTCCTCCGCGATCAGACATTGACTGTCCTCCTCGCCTCGAGCTGTAAACATCAGTTCTCTGTAGAAGCCACGCTGTGGTGAGGATAGACTTATAAGTAGGTCGCGTGACGTCACCACCAGCGGACTTGCGATTCATTTTATGTCCGTACTAATGACCGGATCCGACATATTTTATTAAATCTGAATATCGAAACGCAAGTATTTGCAAAATCTAAACGCAGTGTAGGAGACGGTGGCAATGAATTTACAATATTCTCCAGTACATGGCATTTCTGTAATACGTTTTGCTCGTTAGCAGGATTTTTAAAAGTAAACTATGAATTCGACCAGTAGCCTTTGCCCAGCAGTGGGATGACAGAGGCTAACTGTCACAGTGATTAAACTGTCACGAGACTTTATGCAACCTCGTTTTTTTAAGAGTAGCATTCTGCTGTTATACTGTGATTGTTCAATTAAATACTAATTTTAATAAGATTTTATAGTAATAACAATCCTCCTGTCTGTTTACAGTCACGGCCGCCAATCGCGCACGCCATCGGCGCGGGAGATACTATAGTAAACAAGTGTATGCGCAGGCACAGATGCACTCTCTGTTCCTTTACGCTCATAGTCTGATGGGTCGGCAATCCTACACGACCGGAGAGTGTCAGGCGCAGGACCAGCGGCTTAAAATGATTTCCGAGGCACGGAGGTCTCATAACGTCAACTTTCAAACTCTGGGCTGCTACTGAGATATTCTTAATGGAAAAACCGAATAACATTTTTTGCCCGACCCGGGAATCGAACCCAGGACCCCCTGCTCAACAGTCACGCTTGCGACCACAAGTTTACAAAGTGTACAAAGTCAGTCCACGATCCTACATATTGTGCCTTATCTTGAGTGGTTTCTTAACTGGATAAGGACTAGCTTCTTCCAAAGTTCGATTGAATCGGTCTTGAACATTAAGACAGAGGAACATTAAAAGGTAGGTCAATCTACTTGGTCTTTTACTTTAATTTGACCAAGTAAGAAAACAAAAAAATACGATCAACAAAAGTTTTGATGTGTCAAATTCAATCAACCGACTTGTATCTTAGTACATTGCTGGAAATAGATCTCCTCCAAGTTGGTTCTCTCACACACGACTCTCCGTCTTTAGGCACTTGTACGAATGTGCGGTGTAAACGTAACGTATACGGCAACTATTTAAAAAAAACGGGTTTAGAACGATGATCATATGCGGTTATAACCAGTAGGCTCACCGTTGACGGACCGTATCGGCACTGGCCAAATATTCTCGCCGACAATAATGCCATGCACGGAGCGTCAACAATTATTGTTGACGCTCCGTGCATGGCAAGTGACGGTGTTGGTCGGTGACAGAACGATCTGGGCATAATCCTTTGCAACACAAAGAATATTTTTTGCCTCCCGTTCCCAGCATGGTCATGGCATGATACGGTATAGTATACAAACTATTTTAACGTAAAAAATAATTAATTGATGGCACTAATTGTACTAGTCGCAAAAAAATAAAAAACGCTTTAGGATTTTCGATTAAAAAATTTACATATTTACGTTACATGCTTTATAGTGCATCTGGGGCAACTTAGTAATAAGAAAATGAGAGTAATTTGGTTAAGGAATTCTAGCGTTGAGTAGTTGGATTATCAGATGGAAAAATGACAATTGATTTTGACATGCAAAGTATTAACAACATTCAGGAGTTGTAAAAAAGCAAAATATTTTCGCTTCAAATAATGGCATCTCTCAGCCGCCATGTTTTTTTTTATGTCACTTACCTACCTAGAAACACTGGGTCTATCAAAACAAACAGTTTGGAAAGCACGAACGTCTAGAAAAGCATTCATCATCATCATCAGCCTACAGGATCTTCAACCGCACGTCACTCAACTCGATTCTCAGCAACTCTCATCCAGTGGCTACCAGCCACCATGCAAAAAAAAACCCTGAAAAAGCATTTCTAGGGGTTTAAATAAAGTTGTACAGACGCCACATCAAGCAATTACAATCTGTCAAATTTCTTTAATAGATTTTCAACTTTATCGCCTAAAGCATGAGGTTCAAGGTTGATTGAGAAAATTTTACAGTTTCGGGTAGCTTGTGTTGGCGTCTGTACTTATTATCTGATACTAAAGTCCCAAATGTTAAATGGTCCGACAGTGGATAGGAGCTCGTGGCTAAATAATAACAGCCGCTTGAATCGATCATTTGGTTAAGCCGTGCTTGCCTAGGTTGGTCTGTGGATGGGCGATCACCCATTACATACCGAGTTTCCTTCGTGCCTCGGAAAGCACGTTAAGCCGTTGGTCCCGGCTGTCATTTGTAGATCTTTGACAGTTCTTACAGGTAGTCAGTGGCCCAAAAAGTCTAACAACCAGTCTTACCAAGGGGTATCGTATTACCTAGTACTAACTGGGTTGTGGAGGTCAGATAGGCAGACGCTCCATGTTAAATACGGGTATTCAGCTGCATCCGGTTAGACTGGAAGCCGACCCCAACATAGTTGGGAAAAGGCTAGGCAGATGATGGTCCGAAAGTGAATAGGTATCAAGTAAGGTATCTACTAAGACACATTTTTTTCTCGCATTATTTAAAATTTTCTTACCCCTCAGCTGAAAAATCTTACTACTATTATAAATGCGAAAGTTTGGATGGATGGATGTTTGTTACTCAATCACGCCAAAACTAATGAACGGATTTGGATGAAATTTGGAACACAAATAGGTTGTAACCTGGATTAACACATAGGATACTTTTTATCCCGGTAGTGTAATCCCGTGGGACAATTATCGAACTTCTCGCGGGCGAAGCCGCGGACATAAACTAGTAGGTACATAAAGATTACTTCGAAATGACATTGTCATGGACGAAGGAAGGCATCTTAACGAGATTTTTCCCAACTTTTCAATTTCATCTCAGTGATTGAAAAGTGATTTCGTAAAACGACTTATTATTTCGAGATTATTACTCGGGAAATTTGGGACTTTATTTTGGGGTTTTTTATCCTTAGTCTTGACATTTACATTAATCAAGGAAGACACTCCATAATTTTGTTGGTCAAATTTTCTCAAAGTATGAAATATACGAGTACAGTCACGAACACACTTTCCACTTTCCTAAATCTAAAAGCAATATCGCGAGAAATAACGATTGTTACTTGGAGATAGGATCTTTTTCATAAAATATGAGTTCCAGAATACTGTGTTCGTAAGAAATGATATTTTAATCAGAACAGTAGGAGAAAAACACTTTTATAATTTGTTAAATGTTTACATATTGGTGCTCGTGACTGTACATGTAAGAAATAATTTTCTAAGTAGACAAAATTTAGAATATATATATCTGAATAAATAAAGAAGAATAATAAATCAGGAAGAAACTGACCAAGACCTATAAAACTAGAGATTTTAGTTGTCTTTGTTTAAAACGTGTTTATTGATCAAATTACTTACTACTATCACTTCGCGCGCGACTTCGTCCGCATAAATTGTGACAGCTCGGCTAATTTGCATGATATAAATATAATTATTAGCTTATGTTACTTTCTGATAATTAAGCTTTCTATTGGGGAAAAATGGTTAAAATCGGACCTGTAGTTTCGAAGCTTTTTCGGTACAAACAAACAAAAAAATCTTTCCTCTTTAGAATATTAGTAGATATAGATTTGATTATAGACCGGGTTTTTATTAATGGTGGGTTATTTTTTAAAATGAATTATACATAAAAATCTCCTTACTAATAGGATCCATGTTTCCCGAAAGGGGCCATTTCTGCTCACCCTAATACTTAATTTCATCCCTAATCGATTCCATCGACCATAAAAGTCAGCAAAAATTTTAAAGGACCAAGGGATAAGAGGATCCCTAAAAAGTCCCATCTACAACTTTTGAATTCATCACCCTAAAACAAAGGACTTACTTACGCATACAATTATAGACTTCAAAGAGCTTTCTGGTTCAACAATTTGTGACTAAAGTCTAGATTCTTTTAGTCATCCAAAAGTTCTACTTATTCAGTCGTTTAGGTACAAACGTTTGATGATAAAGAAGCCTTGAAACCGAATAAATAAGCCGTAGAAGATTACATTTTGTTTGAGTTTAGCGAAACAAAATTGGGGGCGAAATTATTCCGACCATTTGCAAACCAAAATTATAATCCCGCGCAAATTGCTCTAGATTGCTATCTTAGAAGATGGAGTACTGCTTCACGTAGTTTTTTGGTGTAGCAGTCACAACTGCTGCTGGTTGGCTGCACAAGTGGACTTGAGGGGGGGGAAGGATCGTCACTATAAAATCACTTCAGCAACATAGTACAAAAATTAGAACAGCGCCATCTATGCCACAAAAAAAGAACTAACATCAAATTCCAAAATGGATACATGCGGCTTACGATCATATAGACAAAAACTGTCGGGCAGTAGCCCACCGAAACCCATCTGGTCGGAGAATCCTCCCTGTTCTATGGGTGATGAAGAACTTGACACTCTATTCTTCATAGACCGAGGTCCGTTGCGCCATTTTTCTGCTTTTTGTAGGACTATTTGAATTATTGATTTTGGATTTTGAGGTCAGACATGTCGGTAAAACTATAAAAAAAATTCTCAGTCTCAGTCTGGAAACTTGGTTTGTTCCCGGGATCCCGGGAACAAATCGAGTTACGAGTGTTACGTGGGACTCAAACATAACTGGCGAAGTATGAGTGCACTTACTGTTAAGTATCTACACCTAACCTTTTAAGGATTACAGACGTGATGCCTGTCTGTTACCTTATCAAGCCTTAACGGCTGAACTGTTTTTTATAAAATTTGCAACAGGTGATAGAGCATAACCAGGTTCGTAAATAGAATTATTTTTATCTCGGTAGTTCGATCAGGTAGGATAATTTTCGACTTCGACGTAGACGAAGCCGCAAGCGCAAGCAAATGCTAATGATATCTAAACAAATAAATAAAATTGAAGTGTCTGTTTGTAATATCAAAATAACAGCATTTTACTGAGTGCATATGAAAATATATACGGCACTTATAACAAAGACCCTTTTTTTTCAGTTTTTGTCTGTCTGTCTGTCTGTTTGTTCCGGCGTACGTCCGAAACGGCTGGACCGATTTTGACAGAACTTTTACTGGCAGATAGGTGATGTTATAAGGTCTAACATAGGCTACTTTTATGTAAGAAAAATAATTAGGGTTCCTTGCAAAAAAAATAAAAACCTTGAAATTGGTAACAAAATTCGATTCAAAAAGGGAAGTAATTTTTTTTTTATAATATCACACGAACGAAGGTCGCGGGCAACAGCTAGTATATGAATAAAGCTAATGATTTAATTAGAGAGGAAAACAGTACATACCATCCACAACAATTCACCCCTCTATTATGCCATGTTATATAACTTTGCGAAGATGCGATTTGCGGCAAGCGACACGCGTGTTCATCACTAAAGCCCGATTTACATTGGTCAAGTTTTTAGCGTAGTAGATAAGTACAGTGAGTGAAGACAGTGGTGTAAACCGATCGGACAGCAGCGAAAAGTAAACAGTCACTGCACTCACCACTGTACTTGTAGCCGCTACTCGCCACTATCCTTACTCGCTGTACTTACCTCCTCCGCTGAACACTTCATTTCTGCCAAGCCTTTTCCTAACTATGTTGGGGTCGGCTTCCAGTATAACTGGATGCAGCTGAATATCAGTATTTTACATGGAGCGACTGCCTATTTGACCCCCACAACCCAGATAGTACTGGGTAATACGATCTAACGATACCCCTTGGTAAGACTGGTTGTCAGACTTTCAGGCCACTGACTATTCGTAACGACTGTCAAAGGTCTATAAATGACAGCCGAGACCAACGGCTTGACGTGCTTTCCGAGGCAGGGAGGAAACTCGGTATGTAATGGGTGGTCACCCTTCCGCGGATCAAGCTAGGCAAACGTGGCTTAACCCGAAGATCGACCCGAGTGGCTGTTATTATTTAAAGGGGGTGGCCCCTTCCCCCTCTCCAAACTTCACGTTATTAAAAGACGACCCCCAAGCGGATGACGATTATGTTCCCATAGTTTCAACTATCGAAGCCATATTTGAATGTCTTTGGTACCGTGTTATTAGTAGCTTCGTAATTTCTTAACTTTGATTGACAGCCCTTGCGTAACTATGTCAATCAAGTATCAATAGTACTGTTAACCCTCACATAGTAAACCCTCAGGCCTAATTAATCAGAATGAGGGGTGCGTATCTCTTAGTAATTAATTGCCAGCCGCATATTCATGAATCGTTTGATGATCTTGATTTGAAATTATGAGGCTAATTGCTAGATAATTGGCTCCGTTGAGGGCGTTTGTCTTGCCCTGTCTGGGGTATTATTCTATCGTTATCTAATGTTTGCTCTTTAGGGCAGGCCTTAATTGTATTTAGGGGTAGGAGTGATTTTAACCTTACCTACCCCAGGGCATGGAGGATGTGACAACAGGATTGACATACAAACTGAAGGGTGAGACCAGTACCTACGTTCAATGACTTAAGTATGAGAATTTTCTTATTCGAGAAGTCATCATCATTTCAGCCAAAAGACGTCCGCTGCTGGACATAGGCCTTCCCCACGGCTCGCCACATTGATCGATCGCGTGCGACTCGCATGCAGCGGATGCCTGCAACCTTCACCAGGTCATCGGTCCACCTAGTGGGAGGCCTTCCAACGCAACATCTTCCGGTTTGCGGTCGCCACTCCAGAACTATTCGAGGAGTGTTTGATTAAAAATAAGGTATGAAGTTTATGGAAGTTGAGGAAATGGTCCATTATCATCTAATTGGAATTACACCCACACAGCAAAGAATTAGGTCTTCATGTGCTGCGTTTTGTCCATCCTGTATGCCGTGCGATGGTTAAACGACGAAGCCGGCAATATCGCCATGTAGGCAAGCGTTTTCATTACGATACAAGGAAACAATTCATGTTGTATTTTACCTTAATTTATTCATGAAAAATCTGCCGTCTGACCCTCGTATCAGGTTTCTACAGGATGGACATACACTTTTCGGTAGCTAATTAAGCTATGTTTATTAGACACTGTTTTGAGTTTTCAGACATCATTATATATACTAATTATAAACAAGTATTTATTTGTAAGTTTGTATGTAGGAAGTAGGATTATTCATGGGTGATTATTTATAGACTATATATTATATTTATATCATGCACAATAACCGAGCTATCACAATTTTTGCGGACGAAGTCGCAGGCGAAGTGCTAGTTGATTATTAAATGTCACTTTTTCAAGGCCTTTTTGTGGGAAATAGAACAAAAAATTCAGATAGGTAAGTCATGGTGTCATCAGTACACAATATCAGGCACTACCCAAACAACAGCACGAAACCCTTATTTCCAAGGCAAGTTCCAAGGTTGGGGTTCAATTCCACCCCAAGTATTTGCTTGGGGCACATTGGGCACTTAATTAGGACGTGCTAGTATTATTTGTTGCAAATCATTTGATTTATTTGAACGTAGCACACACCAATACAGACACGAAACACACCATAAGACATTTAAATTAAAAAAATTGTTTTAGTAAGGCGTTATTTTAAGTAATATAATTTCCTTGCTTTTAGGGAAAATAAGATGAGAATGTAATTATTTTTTCAGGAGTTTTTATTAATTTAATCACTCAGTAAAATGTTTATTTATCAGCATACCTGCGGAGGCGAAGTTTTTTGAACTTATTATTATTTCATCACTCTAATAATCAAATTACGGTTCCAAACCTACAGCCCTGTGACAGACGGATGGACAGATATCGAAGCCTTAGTAATAGGATCCCGTTGGCACCCATTAGATACGGAACTCTAACAATCGATAAAAGAAGTGTGACTTCAGTACACCCGCTGTCGCTAACTTTTCGAACGTGTCGATTCGAAGCGAAATTGAAAATTGAATTTACATTATTCCCTCGGAAGAAACTCGATAAGTATTTTATTCCGAAAGCCTTTTGCTCATAACAAGTGACAAATTCACACGAACTCGTTATCTTAGTTCAATATTCAGGTGACTGAATTCAAGCTGATTTTTATCTGTTTTAGATATTTTTAGGATTTAGAATAGAATATTACTTATTGTAGCTGTCAGTGATTAAGCTCGTGGCTAAATAATAACAGCCACTCGTATTGATCTTCAGGTTAAGCCACGCTTGCCTAGGTTGGTCCGTGGATGGGTGACATTTACATACCGAGTTTTCTCCGTGCCTCGGAACGTTAAGCCGTTGGTGCCGGCTGTCATTTGTAAATCTTTGACAGTCGTTACGGATAGTCAGTGGCCCCAAAAGTCTGACAACCAGTCTTACCAAGGAGTATCGTATCACCCAGTACTAAGTGGGTTGTGGAGGTCAGATAGGCAGTCGCTCCATGTATTATACTGGTATTCAGCTGCATCCGATAGGACTAGAAGCCGACCCCAACATAGTTGGAAAAAGGCTAGGCAGATGATGTAGCTGTCAGTGATTAACAATAAACTTTTTTTTTTAATGAAAAGAAGATAATTATCACTTGCTTCGGCGAAGGAAAACATCGTGAGGAAACCAGCATGCCTCGAGATATATCTCGACGGCATGTAAAGCCAAGTCAGAGGTCCATGGGCGGCATGAAAACTCTCACATCAGGTTAGACACTAACCGCACGAAATAGATAGATATTTCAGCTCAATCGGTTGGGGGAACTGGTAAGAAATTTTGTAACCAATACTAACTAACTAGGCAAGTCAAATAAAAGCTTATATAATAAAAATGACCCCACGGGAGCTACAGTTTCCCATTATAATAAAGCAACCGACGAAAAAGAATAGATTCTTTTTCGTTTTTGTTTGCGACCTAATTGGCTGATAGGAACGTTTTGCGCTGACGGATGCGCTCATTGAGTTATCAATTTCATCAAAACCATGTTCTGAACAACCGCATTGAATATGTTATGAATTGACTTTTATATCAACTAATCAGAAAGCAAGTTTTCAACCGTCTAAAATAGACTAGGTTTTCCGTAAAAATACTAAGATTTTCGCAAAAAGTATCCAGCAACATAATACTGTCAATATTTTGAACTATTAAAGTGTTACCACACCAATCAATCGATCGTCAATCGACGCCGTCGATCGATGCGAGAATGGATAAGTCGATGTCAATCGACAGTTACTACTACACCAATTGATCGATCGTCGTCATTTCTCCCATCGATCGATTGGTGATCGGCGATCGATCGATTGGTGTGGTCACACCCTATGTGACTTTTCACTAGAACTTTTTCTAAAGATTTAATTCAAGTCACTAGTGAGGTTACGGCCTCCAGGCAAGCAAGCCTAGCCTTCCTACACTATCGTGAACCACATCATTATTATAACGAGGTGAGAAATTTGTCAAACAAAAGCCTTAATGCTGGCACTTCACTTGGCGTATATGCGCGTTATTGATCTATACAAAATGTTCTTTATGCCTGTCGCGATAAAGTTCACTTTGTGTTAATGATACAAGCCCAATATTTGTCCAGATGTGCCGAGTGTGGTGCCACCATAACAATGAACATTTGCACACCATTAGTAAACACACTGTGTATCCTCTTAAATCATGGCCACATAACAAAACATGCTTCATTGGTCTAGTGGTCTCAAGTAATTCTGCTGAACATGAGGTCTAATGATCTCAAGCAATTCTGCTGTACATGAGGTGTTGTAACCTGTATTCGATTTCCATGTCGGCCCATTTTATTGGGGTTTTCCATAAGGAATCAGTAGCAGCCAGGGAGCCTAGATCTGTGCGACTGTGCCCGGTTGATGGCAATAGGCTCGCTCTTTATTACATAGGACTTAGATAGAACTGGCGAGATGTGGGTCTACTATTAGATGGACATCTGCGTAACTCTTCGGGGTTGTCGGTTCCTTAAAAAGAAGAGCATAGAAGTATTAGTGTACCCACACATATTTCATGTGCAACGACGAGTACGACGTCCTCTTAGACTTCTCCAGTCAGTCCGAGGAATTTTAGACCATTGTTAGAAATAAGCCCTTCAATGTTGCACAATAATTATTTAGCACGTAAGTATTTTGGTTAAGCGGTATGCTTAATCCTGTCAATATCGCACGAAACTGTAAAAGTAGAATTACAAGACAAAGATAGAACATGCAATTTTCTGCACCACTGCACCTACTATGTTTTGTCTCTGCATCACCATAAGGTAGACTGGTAGAAAATGCCCAAGGTATCATCATCATCGTCTTCCTGCCCTTGTCCCATTCTACTTGGGGTCGGCGCAGCACATTTTCTTCTTCCATTCTCCCCTGTCAGACGTCACGGCATCATTTACTCCTTTCACTTTCATGTCAGTCTTCACACAATGCATCCATCTTTTCTTTGGCCTTCCTCTTTCTTGCCATCCATCAACATTCATGTCCATCACTTTTTTCTTCACATGCGTTTCAATACTAGAATACGGCCACCCCATCTCATCCCGTGGGTGTCGTTGAAGGCGATTAAAGGAACTTACAACCCAGTGCAGACTAACAAGCACATTGTGTCAAAAGTGGTGACGGGTAAACCACCAACAAAAGCATTCCCAAGGAGGGTTAGTGACAGGGAGGCGGCCGACCATAAAACCTAAGCTAAAACCTTTATGCAAAATGTTGAGAGAAAAGAAAACACTGTTATAATATTTTTTTTTTTTTTGCTTTATGCCAAGCACGTGTTAGACTTGACTGTCTTCTATTTTTTGTTCAGTTGAACAGACCTACCCAAAACTCTGCCAAATGAGCCAAATTGAGAAACCATTAAAAGAATTACACTTAAAACAAAAACTTTCCACTTTGCAAACTAAGAAAAAACTCTTAATGTTCTGTACCTAAACGAAGATGCTATAAATCACATTTGATTTTGGCGAAAATCACGTACTTATCTGAGCTAAAAAGTTTCTAACAAGTTTTTACATTTCAATTAAAATGTTACAAGAGTTTACTGGTATTTGGGCTGTAACACACGCTGGGAAAATTCACTCAATTTTCAATAACAAATGCCATTGCCATCACCTGACGAAAAACCCAATAACACTTTGCCCGACCTGTTAATCGAACCCAAGTCCTCACGCTCAGCAGTAGCGCTTGCAATCACTAGACCAACGAGGCAGTCCAAACAATTTCAAAACGAACTGTTAAGAAAATATGGATTCATTGAACTCATACCAGAGATTTAGATATGATAATTATATTGTCTTAGGTGATTAAATAAGAAGGGTTTATAAAGATCTTCCTAAATTGAGCTTCATAGCACTGTTATCTTCAGAACTCTGTTATTTTACAAGCAAACACAAAAACGAAAAAACAGCACTATGTCAACACAGCCATATTCGCGATATTGACAAAAGAGACATCTGTCCTTTGAGTCTAGAACTAAAACGAACAGATGCATACGATAATTTACGCTAGATGGCGTTATTGGTAGGTTTGATTGTGCTTTTGAACTTGATTAAGTGTTAGTTAATTATATACTGGTCCTCTTAATAATGCGAATGCCTATTTGATACACTTAGCCCCAATAAACTGTGTAAACGGAATAGGCACCATTTTAATATTTACAACAAGCTCCCGTCATTCAAGCCTAAAAAAAATGCGCGCGCTCTGGTCACTTGAAGAAGTGACAAAACGCTTGGGGATATCCTGAAAAACTGTTCTAGTTGGGCACTCAAATTGAAGTTTGTGACGGCCTGTTATTTTTTTCCAATTTTATTTTGATACTTGAACTTTTAATATTTTAAGTATATTTTTGTAGTTTGGACAGAAATAAGTAAATGTAAGGTAAGTAAGCTGTAATGATGGCAATACACTTGGCAGACCTGGGCAAATATTCGCTTTCTACCATTATGACAAAGTGAACATTATCTCAAAAAGCATAAAGAACATTTTGTTTTGATTCAATATCGCGAAAATTTTGACAAATACGCCATGTGAGGTTCCAGCATAATTATAGTATCTTCGTCGCGTGTTTTTTTTAATGCTATGTCCATGAACTGATGTTGTAGGTAGTGCATATTTGTGTATGTTTTATTAATTATGTTGGAGGAGCCATCCAATCGAGCACGAAAATCTCGATTAATTTCCAACGCGTTTCGGAGCTTTTAGGCTTCAGTACGAACACGAAGCACTCCAGCTCGGATTATTTTATACATTGCAGCGTTAATCTGGCTCAACTAGTATTTCAGTTTGAAAATTACTGGAATTTTTAATGTTTTCCAATCCCGATGAGTTTTCAACTAATGGATGATTTTTTCCGTTATGCGTCCAGGTTTTGGATGTAAGTTTTAAAACAAAATAATAGATGGATTTAAAAATAACCTGCTAGTAATAGGACCAAACTGAAAAGTTTGTTTTTTTTGCGTGTGTTAGTTATTTCTTTGTTTGAATGAGCTAATTCTAGCCCTTATTATTCAATCCTTTTTTTTTTGCTATGCGTTGTATGTTTATTGTTATTTTTTTGTCATTTTGTATGCACGTCAATTCTTATATATATATATATTTTCTATCTTTAAATCCGACTATTATTCGAGTATTTGGTGGTATTTTGATATGTCTTCAAGCTTTATGTACGCAGCTTTTGATATTAATTGCGAGAACCAATATAAATGTTGTTTTATGTACAGTATACAGGGTGTAAACAGACCCTTCACATACCCGTCAACCAAGCATTCTGTACATCAATTTAAGCAACTTTACGCAAAATTTATTGCTGGGAATCGACTTTTTTTTTGGGGTGAAAAATCACGTTTTAAGGCAGGACTCGATGGAAAGCACTCAAAGCATTGTGCTGATGGATGGATTGAATAGTACGGAGGTCGTGGAGGTGTGCAAAGTAAAAATCTTACATAAAAACATGTATTTAAAAAAAACCTGTGAAAAAGTTGGAACTTTGATCCCCAATATCTCTGTAACTAGAATGTTACCAGGTATGGTCTAGAACAAAAAAATGATCGCGAAGACGGGGAGAACAAGTGCCTTTCGGTTATGTTAAGGGTCTATTAACACCCTTTATAACACTCCCTACGTAGGCGTGGTTTTCATTTTCATAAATGAACACATTATTTAAAAGGTAGGCACAATGATTGTGCCTACCTAATAATAGGAATTATTCCTACTATCCCTAAAATCATAAAAACGAGATCTTTTAGGGCGATATCTTGAATAAACTCTCGAGATTATTTTCAATATTTGGTTGTAACGAAACTACGAAATGATACTTACTGTTAAACAAAACATAATCCTTCCTTCCGGCATTCGGGTAAAAAATGTAAGTAACTCGTTGTGCCAATCAAACTGTAATAAAACAAAAACTGAACTACCTATATTTTTCAGAATATCAATAGCTGTTACGACAAACAACTAAAACCCATTATTTCATAACACTACGCCATTTTATTTAAAAGCATTTCCTGATACTCCCGGCAGATGGCGTGTCATGTCGTGTCTGACAGGTGAAGCTTTTTCGTCGTCGAAACTACGCAGTACGTTGCAAAAAGCAAAATCTATTCTGGCTCGTTTTTAAACTGTCTGGATCCTTCTAATTGGTCCGTTTTTAAACAACGCCATAGACAGGCTTTCTGTGAAGGACATTAAACTATAATGGCACGGTTTCTGAAATAAAAATCGACGCGTCGATAAAATTAAACGCAAGTCATTTGTGCTTTGAATCTACTACTTGCTTAGTTGTAAAAAATAAATAAAGTTATTTCATTCATTTCACAGCTGTGAGCCCGAAAATAGCAAGGCTGGAGCACTGAGACAGCTAGACGGGGTCGAGGCAGAGCGAGGAGGAGATGGCGGGACGTCTTGGATGGCTACCTCGCGAATTGCACACCATCGTGAGAAGTGGAACGAACGGGGGGAACCATTTGCTCAGGAGTGGGACATACGAGCTAACTAAAAAAAAAAAAACATTCGTCTTTTAGCATTGCTTATAAATATTATTTTTCTGGTTGTTTCAGTTTCAACGCCTGCTTTAAGATACCCAGTGCGCTTCGCTCGCTCTTTTGAATAGTTTTTTACGATATCTTGAATAATGGTAATTATGAGTTGTGACATTATACCTACTTACTTACTGACTTGATGATCTCCAGAAAGGTCAAGTGCGTAGTACTGGCAACCGGTGTACATGTATGACCATATGTATGAACTTCGACAAGGTTAAAAGATTATCTAAGGATCATGTGAGGCTTTCTGTAGTTTCTGACTACCATGGGATAGAGGCGTGAGTTTACGTTTTGTGTTTATACTTTGTAACCGATGTGAAGAACTCGTGACTAAATAATAACAGCCGCACGGGTCGATATACAAGATTAAGTAGCTTGCCAAGGTCGGCCTGTGGATGGGTGACCACCCACTACATACCGAGTTTCCTCCGTGCTGCGGAAAGCACTTTAAGCCGTTGGTCCCGGCTGTCATTTGTAGATCTATGACAGTCGTAACAGGTTGTAAGTGGCCCGAAAGTCTGATCACCAGTCTTAAAGAGGGGTATCCTGTTGCCCAATACTAACTTGGTTGTAGAGATCAGATTGGCAGTCATCATCATCATCATCATTTCAGCCGAAAGACTTCCACTGCTAGACATAGGCCTCCCCCAAGTGTCGCCACATTGACCGGTCCCGTGCGACTCGCACCCAGCGAATCCCTGCAACCTTTACCAGGTCATCGGTCCACCTAGTGGGAGTCACTCCATATAAAATACTGGTATTCAGCTGCATCCGGTTAGACTGGAAGCCGACTCCAACATAGTTGGGAAAAGGCTGGTCAGATGAAGACTTAGAAACTGATATCATCAAATAATCAGTTTCAAGACTAAACTCATGTCCCAAGCAAACTAAACAAGACAAACACGGCAACTATGATGCTGTATCTGGCAGAATGAGGGATCACCGGAGTCACGTACGCAATCTTACTGATTGATGCGTCGTCTGCGCTGCGATTATGTCGGGAATGCCTTGTGATCTGTGTGTCCTTGCTCAGGTGCATATGTTGAAGTGGGCTCGAGGATATGTCGAGGTTTTTGTGGAGAAAAATAGGAGGTTGTAAGTGTACTGTATAACTGGGACTATTTTATAGTCTTTCAAGTCCTTATGGTACCATTATCTATACTCTTAATATTATAAAGAGGTAACATTTATTTGTAAGTTTGTATGTATGGGGTTATCTCTGGAACTAAAGATCCAATTCTAAAAATTCTTTCACTGGCAGAAAGTTACATTATTCGCGGGTGCTATAAATTATGTTTACATCATGCATATTGGCCGAGCTATCACAATTTTTGCGGATGAAGTCAAGGGTGAAGTGCTAGTACCCGATAATAGGGCATGGCATATTCTACATTTTTAGAGGTTCTTTGTGTCGCGAGTTTTTCACTTTTTTCTCAATTTATTTGGGGTCGGCGCAGCATGTCTTCTTCTTCCTTGCTTCTCTATTACTCGTCATCTCAGCAGTCACCTCCTTTCTAGCCACATCATCCTTCACACAGTCCATCCATCTTCTTTGGTCTTCCTCTACTCTTATAGCCATATCTATATTTAATTTATACTCAACATTTTCCTCATTCCTCCGAATCACATGTCCATACCACGATAGCCAACGAACAACGACTTCAACTTCAGTGTTAATGAGTACATTAATGTGCTGTCCAAAGCACGGTTTGATTTTAATGAACCAAGCTTGGAAAATTTTAAAGCCGTCAATACTGAGCTATTATGTAGTCCCAAAAAAAAAACAGAACAAAATCGCCCCGAGTGGAGACGTCGTGTGCATCGGCAACGCCTTCGAAGAGAGAAGAAGGTCGCAGCTAGGCTTAAAGCGTGATAACCTTAAAACTAGGCCACCTGCAGCTATACCCTACAATTTCGTCAATGGTTTTCTGACATGTCCGCTTTGTGCTCGGAGTCTTTCGGCCAAAGTTGGGTATGCTAGCCACTTGAGAGCACATGATAGAGCAGCACACCAAAGCTCTCGACAACCTCCCTAGAAAGCCATCGCATGCAGTCGCGGTGGCCGCAATCGGCTAGATGGCATCATCATCATCATGTAGTCCCACATTCATAATACTACCCTTCCATAAACACCTCTTTGTTCTGTCCAGTTCTGTCACAAATCGTAGCCATTTTAAAATATGGTGGGGTGCTTGTCAAAGGCTCTCATGTCTTGTACAGTTATTTTCACTACAACTATTATGAATATTAAACCCACGTTTTCAGCGAAAATTTTAATTTACATTTTCGTGGAACCCTCACTGTGTGTTTTTCGTGGAAATGTATCGTCATTATTTCCAAAATGGCTTATACTGCCCTCATTTCAGTTATAATTATCAAGCATTCAACGTTTATGCAGTTCATGTTACGTAATTGAAATAGTCCCTTTTAAACTTTCAACATGGACCACCTACGCATCGGATTCATATCCTATTACAGTTCTCTGCGTTCAATTTTCAAGCGTATCTCTGAACGATAGAGTGTATTTTCCTTCGTTGTTCAGAAATTGATTGCATCTAGCTACGTGGACATTTTGTAATGAAATTCTTTAAGTTCATTTCACGGTATGTTTGTGATTGTATTAAATTCCGCTAAGATAAAAACAATTAGCGCAATTAACTGCAAATAACTCATATGTACATTCTTGTCCCTTTCAAAGAATTCAAAAGAAACACGGGAGGAAGTTTTTTTCTTAGCAATTTAATTAGGTTCTTCTACGTTTTTAGGATTCCGTAGCCGAATTGCAAAAACGGAAACCTTATAGATTCGTCATGTCTATCTGTCCAGCCGTATGTCACAGACACTTTATTCCGAAACTATCAGGACTACACAGTTGAAACTCGGTTGGTAGATGTATTCTGTGCAACGCTTTACGATTTTATAAAAAAAAAGAAAGATTATGATTATTTATTTATTATTTCTGTTCTATGTATTGCAAGACCCCTCCCCATACAAAGAACAGAAAAAAATGTCATCAAACCTATACGTGCCGGGTGTCTATAGATAGGTCATTAAAAATTTGGTTTGAATAAGATTTGATGTTTATTTTTTGAAATATGGGACTTTTTCATAAAACTGCAGCAGTAACCTTGTATTCATTAACATTCTATGAAAATCAAATTTAGTTTTGCTGTTGAATGTACAACATATGAATGAGCCTTCAAAATATTTTTATTATTTTGTTTGGTGCTACGGAACCCTGTGTGCGTGTGAGTACGACTCGCACTTGGCCGGTTTTTTATTTCTGTCTGGTCTTAACCGTTGGCAAGATAAAAGAAAAGCTTTGTTTGTTAGGGAGCTAAAACTTCTCTATTCATATAAGACTACCTTTGTGTTGCCTGGCTTATTAGGTAACAAAAAGAACAATGCTACTAAACCTCTATATTTTATTTAGCATACATGACATCACGCTTGTAATCCCCGAAGGGTTTGGCAGAGGTGTACCTAATAGTACACCCACATTTGGCCAGTTTTGTTTAAGGGGACGAGCCTATTGCCATCAACCGGGCACAGATCCAGACTCCGTGGCTGCTACTGAGAAATTCCTGATGGAAAAACCTAATAACAATTTGCCTGACCCGGGAATCGAACCGAGGATCTAATGCTCAGCAGTCGCGACATGCGTATTGCAACCACTAGACCAACGGGGCAGTCACCGAAATGTAACCGATAAAAATCCAATAGGCTGGTAATTTTACGGCGAAGTCCGCGGTGTCCACAGTCTAGCCCAGCCAGGAGACCGCACCTTTACACATCACAATGCATGCAATGTTTAGATGCGAGCACATCAATCTACCCGAAACTGTAAATTTTTTCCAATCAACCTTGAACCAACACTTTAGCGATAAAGTTGAAAAAAAAAGAAAGAAAGAAAAAAGAAAAAGAAAAGAGAGAAAAAAAGGAAGAAACAAAGAAAGAAAATGAAAAAGAAAGAAAGAAAGAAAAAAAGAAAAGAAAAAAAGCAAAAAGACGAGTGAAAAAAGAAAGAAAACAGAAAAATGAAAAGTAAAAAGGCAAAAAAAATGAAGAAAAAAGAAAGAAACAAAGAAAGAAAATGAAAAAGAAAGAAAGAAAGAAAAGAAAAAAGACGAGTGAAAAAAAGAAAAAAAGAAAGAAAGAAAACAGAAAAAATAAAAAGGCAAAAAAAAGGAAGAAAAAAGAAAGAAACAAAGAAAGAAAATGAAAAAGAAAGAAAGAAAGAAAAGAAAAAAGACGAGTGAAAAAAAGAAAAAAAGAAAGAAAGAAAACAGAAAAATGAAAAAGTAAAAAGGCAAAAAAAAGGAAGAAAAAAAGAAAGAAAAATGAAAAAGAAAAGAAAAAAAAAGAAACAGAAAAGAAGAAAAAACAAAAGGAAGTTTTTAAAGAAATTTGACAGATTGTAATAGCTGGATGTGCTGTGGCGTCTGTATTTAACTCCGTTTTTTTTTCGTAGCTGGTCAAATCACTCATCCGCTGATCGGCGTAGCTGCTACGCCGTCGTAGCACATTACATCATCAGCTACGAGAATTCGTAGCGGTCTAAGTAATCACAACATTGTTTTTACAAAAAGGTTAGATCATTTTTGTATGATCTGATATTAAGAGGAGACAGGGCCTGCGAGAATTTCAAAAGTAGGTATTTGAAGAAAGTATTTCCGTCGCGTTGCGTCAAGCCTGCCCCCGTAGAGTGAGATAGGGACAGCTGCTACTCAGACCGATTATATCACAAAAATGTTGACGAGATCGACATTTCGTATTCCCCTTTTTTCTCCACGAAAACTGAGCTGATTCAATTATTTTTGACATTAAAATTTTATGAAAAAGTATGTCCAGTTTCCTATGAATTTCTTTCATGTTAATAACTTTTAGATTTGTCTGGAACTCCTCTAATCACGGTTGAAAGTTGGTATTTTTTAATCAACCACAAACTGGTAACGAAAATAAACTTTAAGCATTTTTAATATATACTTAATCACGTGAAAGAACATTAATGCCCATTTTTATAAATATTTATAACTAAATGTAAACGGACATCAGTTGCCAATGTCTATAACATAAATAAAAATTCCTGCCGCCATTGTAAATTCTTTGTTCCAAAAGAACGAAAAAAAAACTATAAAGCTTGAAAATACGTATACAGGAGAGGCCTTTGCAACATACACTACTGGACAGTGTATACAGGGTGTAAACAGACCCTTCACATATCCGTCAACCAAGCATTCTGTACATCAAACTAAGTAACTTTACTCAAAAATTATTGCTGGGAATCAACTTTTTTTTTTGGGGTGAAAAATCCCGTTCTATGGTAGGACTCGATGGAAAGCACTCAAAGCATTGTGCTGATGGATGGATTGAATAGAACGGGGGTCGTGGAGGTGTGTAAAGTAAAAATATTACATTAAAAACATGAATTTATTTAATAAAAAACTTGTAAAAAAATTGGAACTTTGACCCCCAATATCTCAGTAACTGGAATTTTCCCAGGTATGGTCTAGAACAAAAAAATGATCGCAAAGACGCGGAGAACAAGTGCCTTTCGAATATGTTAAGGGTCTATTTACAGCCTTTATAGTAAGTCAACAGTATCAGTAACAGTAAAGTTATACCAAAATGTCGGGTCCACATTGAGGTGCAAAACCTCTTTCGGTCCGTATCACATCAAACCGAGACACCCCTAGAGCTTAGTCCGTCGTCCCAACATTATCTCTCCGTCACATTTCAGCGAACGATATGGACGTTGATTTGGTTTAAAGGCAGAATGTTTGGGACTTAATTCAAATGCACACACCCCATTTAAACTGCTCTTTCGACAAGGCCTTACGTTCACGCTTGACAAAGTTATAGAATAGAGTAGAATAGAAAATTTTTATTTGAGACCGGAGTCCATAGGGTTAGTAACAATTTCACTTAACTTCTAGTGTTAGTAGGTTACAGACACATACAATTATAATTCAGCGTGAAGCTGCATCCACCTCCGCAGCATCGGGGAATCCCATCGATCAGCAAATATACTGAGAATACTGTTGGTGCCGCCGCGAACATATATAAAGGACATCGATGTGTAGGAAAATGTCATGAGGATAGTTTGAATTTAAGTATGGCTGCAGATGGCTATAAGAGGAGGCGAAGACCTAAGAAACGATGGATGGACTGTGTGAAAGACGATAGGTCTGAGTGCACTACGTGACGTCGTCAAATGTACTCATGTGTGCCCAGTGTTGCGCAATGTTACTTAGTTTGAGATCTAGAATTCTTCCCTGACGGCTTGTAAAGTGTCCTTTTACACCCTGTATAGACAGCAGTGTCGGTTGTCGCATAAGCGTTAGTCGCACTTGCGTAGTGTCGAACTACTGTCGCACAAGCAATTGCGGCTCGCGGTCTAGTGGACGGTGAGTAAATGGGTTAGCTCGCCGTCCGGCCGTCATGTGACGACAGGCCGTGTAGACGCCGCGTTCGTGTTCGCGCGCCTCAAAGAGATGTCAGCAACCAGGAAGGGGTTCGCAAGGGCCGATGCCTGCCGGGCCTGCGGGACTGTTCGAAAGAGATATCGTGGCCCTGGAACACAAAGGCAAAGTAGGACCATGGATGGGTTTTAGTCAGTACAAGTCTGACACGCCCTTCCGCTCCGCCCAAAGCAGGAAGGATCATTTGATGATTACCCATCCTAAAAAAAGCAATTCTGGCACTAGTGTGAAGTTGAGCATCAGTTTGTCGCATTAGCGGGATGTCGAGCTTCAGTTTGTCGCACTTGCGTGCATTCGAACTAAAGTGATTCGCAGTACAGTTTTGTCGCACAAGCGTTAATCGCACATCCGTTTATCGACCTCACGTAGAACACTCGATAGGTATGGCTAGAAAGGAGAAATGAAGTGATTCGTGAGATGACGACTAATACAGAAATATGGAAGAACACATGCTGCGCGGCTGCGTTGACTTTAAATTAACTGCGATAAGGCAGGGAAGTCATGATGGATGTGCAGGGGGGTTACTATGACGCCTTCCACGACTATGACGCGGGAAAGAGACAGAGCTATACATGTCGTCTAGCGCCATCTCTTTCCTGCACGGGAATAACTCCTGCTTTAAGACGTCATGGTAGGCCATCAGGTGGAGGTGGTGGAGGAGCTCGTGGCTAAAAAATAGTAGCCGCTCGGATCGATCTTTAGGTTAAGCCGTGCTTGCCTAGGTTGGTCTGTGGATGGGTGACCACCCATTACATAGCGAGTTTCCTCCGTGCCTCGGAAAGCACGTTAAGCCGTTGGTCCTGGCTGTCATCTGAGATCTTTGACAGTCGTTTCAGTGGCCCAAAAAGTCTGACAACCAGTCTTAACAAGGGGTATCGTATTACCTAGTACTAACTGGGTTGTGGAGATCAGACAGGCAGTCGCCTAATGTAAAATACTGGTATTCAGCTGCATCCGGTTAGACTGGAAGCCGACCCTAACATAGTTGGGAAAAGGCTAGGCAGATGATGATGGATGGTAGGTATGTCATGTATGTTTTATGAACATGAGATTCTCCGATTTCCAGGTTGGGGAAAGAGTCAATAGGTTTTTCTATTAAGGATTTTCACAACACATCTAGATTTGTACCTGGTTGATGGCAATGGGCTCGCACCTAATTACTTTCTGGGACATGCAAATTATAACTGGCATAATGCGGGTGTCCTAAATGTTTATGGATGGATTGTGTGAGGAATGATATGAAAGAGACAGGAGTAAATGATGCCGTGACGTCTGACAGGGGAGAATGGAAGAAGAAAACGTGTTGCGCCGACCCCAAGTAGAATGGGACAAGGGCAGGAAGATAACGATAAATGCGTGTCTGCTACAAGGGTACACCGCTACCTAACACTTCGGTTGATGACTGGTCCTGGTTTCGATTCCCGAGTCGGGCAAAGTGATATTGAGTTTTACCATCAGGAATTTCTCAGTAGTAGCGACGGAGTCTGGGTCTGTGCCAGGTTGATGGCAATAGGCTCGCCCCCTATTACGTGAGACTTTAACATAACTAAATGTGGGTGTACTAGTAGGTAAACCTCTGCCAAACCCTTCGGGGATTACAAGCGTGATGTTATGTGTACGTCTGCACTCTTCACTTTAATTTTGTCCCATAATTCCGTTGGTTCATGTGCTTACACATCAATATCACTCACCGCATGCCATATACGTACATTCAGTTACACGTACACATACATATAGTTACACATAGGTAGAACCTACAAATCTATAGCAGCTAGAGGTACCTGCAACACCTAAGGGTGCGTCCACATCTGGCAAATGTGCCGCGAATGTGTAGCTCGCGAGCCGTTTGCGAGCTGCCCGCGAGCTGCGCGCGTGCGGTAACAGCCTATATTTGGTGCGCCGCTCTAGTGCAACCCTAGCAAGGCTCGAGTGGGGCGCGCGCTGCACGCGCGCCCCACTCGTGCGCACATACGCGTGAACTTGAGCCTCAGTTGTGAATTTGCTTGAATTTGTGAGGAGCATCGCGACCGGCACGCGCGCACCTCCTGCGCGTAGAAAGCGCGCGAGCGGCGCGCGGACGGCGCAGGGGCTGCGTACGAACATAAAATGCACGCGCGCAGTTCGTAAACGGCTCGCGAGCTGCACATTTGCGGCACATTCGCCAGATGAGGACGCACCCTAAGACGTACAGTCCTATTGAAATACGAGAATACTGCGTCTTACGTCCGTTGCTCCAATTTGACGCAAGACGTTCATCAATGTTCTTAGTTGTGCTACACACTCAATCGGACGGCACGTTATACAACATTATTTTTAGTATATGCGAAACCTGAATATAGTTTGTTCAGAATAAGTAACAGAATCGATTCCAATAATTTTTAAACCATGTTATATTTTAAACACTACTTTAAGCTTTTAAAAATAATTACTTCCCTATTTGAATGGGATTTTGGCAACAATTTCAATGGTTTTATTTTTTGTTGAACGGATCCATAATCCTTTTTTTACAATAAAAGTAGCTTAGTCAAAATCAATCCACCCGTTTCGGAGAATAGCCGAAACAAACAGACAGACAGACAGACAAAATATGTTTTTTTTGTTATAAGTACCGAATATACTTTCAAATGCACAGAGTAAAAAGCTATTATTTTGAAATTACAAACAGACAATTATTTATATTTATTTATATTTGTATATATTTACAGTCTGCGTATCCCACAGCAGGGCTAAGGCCTCCCCCTTACATACATCACTTGTATATTCAACTTTGCTGGCCGACTGAGCCGAATTATACCGAGGTAGGTGTGTAACAGTCCTTAGGCTGAGGTTGCCGTGGACGTTAGCTATGGCTTTGCTTAATCAAAGCTTGGAGAGGTTTCCTGTAAGATAACATCCACAATACTTATAGTTGTTACGTTTCTCGAACGTTTCAATTATTGCAATTTACACCTTATACCGATGCCATTAGGGATACATGCTCGTGTTCACAGACTATATTATAGCCTACCTATAAGCCTAGCCTAGATTTTAAACTATCACTAACATTACTATTAATACTAACAGGATATTTACCATGTTTACTGTTTGCTATGAGTTCCCGATATTACAGCGCCGAAATACTAACTGACTATTAATACTAACGGGATATTTACCATGTTTACTGTTTGTTATGAGTTCCCGATATTTCGGCGCTGTAATATCGGGAACTCATAACAAACAGTAAACATGGTAAATATCCCTTTAGTATTAATAGTAAAGCCTAGCCTAGGTCTGAAACGGGAGGTAGAACTTGAAAAGGTCACAACCTGAGTGCATTTCTAGTTAAAATAGTAGGTACACCCACATTTCGCCAGTTATGTTTGAGTTCCATGTAATAGGGGGAGGCAATTGCCATCAACTGGGCACATATTCTCTCCATGGCTGCTAGTGACAAAATTCCTGATGGAAAAACACAATAATACTTTGCCCGACCCGGGAATTGAACCCAGGGCCTCATGCTCAGCAGTCGTGCTTGCGATCACTCGACCAACGAGTCATCAAGGCTTCGTGGCTGCTACGGATATATTCCCGATGGAAAAACCCAATAACAATTTTCCCGACCCCAGAATCGAATCCAGGACCTCGGAAGTCGCGCTTGCGACCATTCGATCAACGAAGGAGTCGAGTGTATTCGACAAGTTCTCAACTTCAAATTCAATTCATTAACCAGCACTCGTAGCATAACCACCGTAGAAACAAGTTTTGTCGACGAAAGCATCGACAAAATGACAGATCATCGAAAGACACCTTTTTTCTTTTTTTTTTTTAATACTTATTGGGTTTACTCTTGACCTCAATCTAATCAACAGCTGTCATTTTGTCGATTCTTCTGTTGACAAAACCACTTTCTACGGTTGTCATGCCATGCGTGCAGATGTACCTTTGTCCCTTTTCTTCTCCAACCATTTTATGACCCCACTAACATATTTGTAAAGAAAATGCCGACGCCGCGCGCCGATGCCTGCTAGGACTGCGGGACTGTTGGAAAGAGATACCGTGGCCCTGGAACACAGAAGACAAAGAAGGAACATGGATGGGTTTTAGTCAGTACAAGTCTGACACTCCCTTCCGCTCCGCCCAGAGTGGGGGGGGGGTCAATTGACGACTTCCCAAAAAAAAAAAAAGGCATACAAACATACACAAATCTCTTTGCTCGTTTCGTCCCATTCATGCCTTAGTGTATCGATGAAATCGTATAAAAGGGACAGCTTTTATCTCACATTCGAAAATGATAGTCCAATTCTTTTGTCAGTCCTGCAGGTTTCATTATTCCATGCTATGAGGGCGTCGTCGTCGACATACAGTTCGGATTTCGCATTGAATTTTTCACTTTACAAAAATGTCAGCGATTTTATTCTTGGCGGAGTCTCGGAAAATGGTTTTAAGGCTTTTTTATTTTACCAACAGAGTGACAGTGAATAATCGGAAAGTTTTGCTGTGTTCAGATCACAAAGAAAACACTTTATTTTTTGTTTTATTCGTATTCTATTAAGTGTGTTTTTTGAAAACTTTCCGTCGCTGGGATTTGTCTAAAAACGATACACAAAAGACAAAAAACCGGCCAAGTGCGAGTTGGACACGCTCACCGAGGGTTCCGTAAAAGATTGTTGGTTTATTTTTATTAAACTACATATGTACGGTTTTGAGATTTTTCTCTTTACATGTGCAAGTGCATGTGGCAAGAAGCAATGTCTAACACATTGCTTCTTGCCAACTTCATGATTCTAGGTCAACGGGAAGTACCCTACATGTTTTGATTCCTTTGTGAAATCACAAAATATGCGACATAAACGGTCATATCTTTAGATCGCGTTGACTTATAAGTTTGATTTTTTCACTGCTTCAAAGGGTAGCAGATTTGAGTATCTGATATTAATTTCAGCTTGATACCTCCACGCGTTTCTGAGAAAAGGGGTCTTGACAGACGGATACACCGACAGACGGACAACAAACTGATCCTACGGTATTACATTTACAATTACATTACTAATACTTTAAAGTTGAACTTAAATTACTACTTTTTTCTAGGTACGAGTATCGACAAAAGAGTTTAAGAAACACAAATGACGGTATGTAACACCTAAGAATCAATCTTTAGTAACTTCTGGCGCAACACATTTAAACAAGAACTGATGACTTTTGCGATGAAATCATTAAATAATTGTAGAACTCGCAAATATGCAGGAACGTATTTTATTAATAACGTTTACACAGAACATCAAGACGGGCGAGAGAGAAAAAAGTGTTGCCAAAAAAGAAGAAAAAAAAAAAAAAAAAAATTATTAATTATATTTATTTTTATTTGTTGCGTTCTCATTTATTAACAAAAACCACAATTTAAATCCACCATAACTAAGAAATCTCTTTCACAACTTGCATTAGACTGCAATCAACAAATAACTAGAAAACGCTCTCAGTACAGCCTGCAAAGTTTCGAAACCTCACTAATACATCTCGTAACGAGTATGAAGTTCTGGGCTATGAAGAGTGGATTCTAGGAAGACCGTCTAACTTTTAATAGGTATTTCCTGCAAGGTAATATGACGAGCTCTCTAAGAAGATTGCCGCTACTGAGAATCGTGAACATTGAGCTTATTAATTGGTAGGAAGCTTTGAAGGAAAACTTTTTGGTTTCTTATGTTGGTAGTACTTTAAATAAGCTGATATTACACCTACTTCGATTGATCGATTGGTTGGTTTGGTTTATAATAGAGCAAATTAAATTATACAACATAAGTTTTAGTATATGCGAAACCTGAAACACGTGTCTACTATTTTTATGTAAAGAATCTATGTACAAAATTTCAAAACTGTATCATGAAAAATCACAAAGTTATAAGCTTGTTCTGTTACCTAGTTGTCCTCACAAAAACGTGGTCACCACGCAGCGCGCGCCTCAAGCGTCGTCTTGAGCTCATTGATAATAATAATTTGGCAGTAGGTACTTAAATTATTGCGATAGGTACTTAAAGCGCTCGGTGTCCAACTTTTAACTTTTTTAAATATTTTTGGGAAAAAATGTAGCATGGTTTAAAAAATATTGGAATCGATTCAGTTACTAATTCTGAAAAAACTATATTCAGGTTTCGCATATACTAAAAATAATGTTGTATATAAGCCAAATTATACAAATGTTTTATGCATAAACAAGGTGTAAACAGACCCTTCACGAAGCCGTCAACCAAGCATTCTATATATCAAACTGAGTAACTCCACGCAAAATTATTGCAGGTACAAGATTTTCTTTTCGTTCGATAATACGGTAGGACTCAATGTAACGTTATCAAAATATTGTGCTGATGGATGTATTGAATAGTAAACGGGTCATGGAGGTATCTATCTTCTATCTATACTTATAATAAATCTGTAGAGAGGTCAATTCTGTACATGAAATATATTTACAAAATAACTATCAGGGGGTGATTAGGGATCGATACTGATGCCAAAAATGCAATCAGTAAAATTTTTGTCTGTCTGTCTGTCTGTCTGTATAACCGTTATAGAAACAAAAACTACTCGACGGATTTTAACGAAACTTGGTACAATTATATTTCATACTCCTGAGTAGGTTATAGTATACTTTTCATCACGCTACAATCAATAGGAGCAGAGCAGTGAAGGGAAATGTTGGGAAAACGGGAGAAGTTACTCCATTTTTTAAGCTTCCGTCGCGTGTGCAACCTTAATGGTTAAAGCTACACAGAAATCATGTATGACGGAAATGTTCTCCTTAAAATTATATAAAAAATATCCCAGGACAGCATATGTCTATCTTTTATGGTTGACTCACAATATCACGTGTAACTCCCGATAGCTTAGCAGTTCGAAGCTTTCTGATTATATTTGTCTACTCTTACGTTGATAACACTCTCAGTCATCCCTGACTGGGTGATATCAACACACAGCTCAAACCGCTGGTCTTAGAGACATGAAACTTGGAGGGTGTGTTCTTTGTGAAGAATAAGTATCCACTAAGAAAGGATTTTTGGCAATTCCACCCATAAAGGGGTAAAATAGGGGATGGAAGTTTATATGAAAGTCCGTCAGTTTTGAAGTTAGGATATTCAAATTTTGTGTTTAGGCTGACAATTGAAAATTAATTTAAACGAAGGTAAGTAACTATGTTTGTTCGGGTGGGATATTTTTCGACATCCACGCGGGCGAAGCCGCTGGCAGAAGCTAGTTTAAAGTAAAGTTATAACCTTAAAAACTAGAATTAAAAAAAAACTTCTGATAAAGTTGGAACTTTGACCCCGAACATCTCCGTAACTAGAAGGTTCCCAGTTAAGATCCCAAATTTTGGAAATTACATTTTGAACCTCACTCAAGTGACCGCATACAATTCGACTTCATAACGATACACTTTATTTACGTCTATATGTTACGACTAAAAGCCAAAGTAAGGTTGCACCTAGTTCTAGCCGGCTGTACTTAGGTGCGGTTATGTATCCTTTTTATTGCTGGGACACTCTGACCAAATGGATTAGGTTAGGTTAGGTTAAAACTGTGACCAAACGCGCGCGAGCCGAGCGAGCGCAGCGAGCGGTTCCGCGGCAGCGGCCGGCGAGCTACTACCAAATTGGTTGCATTTTCTAACCGAAGATAAGTAGGACACGTCTAAGTTTAACCGGCTGCACCTAATTGTACCCGGCTAAAACTAGGTGTAGCCGCACTTCGGTTATTAGCCGTAACATATACATCTCTTAAGTTAAGCAGCATTTATGAATGAACCCCTTAATCATCGCAAACTCATATCCGACCGCCTCGCTGTGGATCGAGATACTAATTCTTAGTGATATTTCGAGGAGACCTATTTGCACGTTGACCTTTTACCTTATGAAACAGATTTCATGCTAATCGACAGTGTGGAGATGTGTAGGTGTTTGTATAAACAACACACTTCTATAAGGTGGGGACGACAATATCTAAAAAATCTTTCTAATCTTAATCGAAGGCTCCAGTGTAATTAGCTTACAGACCATGGAGTCCTCGTTAAAAGTTGTGCCATGGTGGCAGTATTCACTGAACATAGTTATGGATGTGTTTCAGAAAACTCAATTACCGTGTTGAGAAAGCTCGGAAACAATGTGTGTGTCGGAAACACGGAGACTCATCAAGCTATACATATCCAGTATAACCTGACCTCGCTTTGTATCAGGTTTCCGTACAATGAGAGATCAGCTTAATTTGGTTTTTATAACTTGATTGGTCGTCGTGCGTACTAGCTTTTACCTTCGGTTTCGATTGCATAGAGGTTGGAAATTATCCCACAGGATCATGCTAAAATAAAAAGTAACCTTTGTCCTAACCTAGGCCATAGTTTATCCGTGTGGCAAACATCGAATTCCAAATCCAGACAGAGAGATAAAGTAATTAGGGTGCTATGGTTGATGTGGTATAATTGAAAATATAAATTAATAAAATATAATAATTAATACACAATTACACATAAATAAAAAATTTCATAACCTCATGGTATTACTAATTATTATAATTAATATGATTAATTAAAATAACTACATAACCTAATACTAGTAATATTATCGAAAATAGTTATGTTTGTTTAACAAACTTGCAATCCAGTATACCTACTCACTGGATGCTTGTTTTGTCCAATCTATTATGTTGCCGTGCCCTAACCGGGTTTCATGTTGGAACTTACTTATATTATTATGTAACAACTAAATGTACACATGAATGCAATAAAGAGTTTAAGTTTGAGTTTCCACAGATTGGTTGCATAACTAAGGTTAGTTCCCCCCAACTCCAACGCTAACTTTTAATTTGTTTGTGGTTTTTTATACCGTAATTTCGCAGCCTTGTTGGTTCTGTGGTTTGAGGCCCCGGATTTGGTGTTTCCATCTGGCAATACTAAGAAGCCGTCTAGTTTTGTGGCCCCTGACAAGCTCATCCATCATGACACGTTACTATCGAAATGTGTGTGAAAGAAGGCTGGCGAGAGTCCATGTATTTTGGGACCCACTCTTAGAGGTAGCATTCATTATGGCAACTTATACATAGTTGTAAAACGACTAAAGACTAACAGAAAAGCAAATGGAAAGTAAGACGAACAAGTTGGGAGAAAAGAGATATACGTCTTTATAAAAGATAACCTAAAAATCTTACGATTAAGGTTTTTTACTGTGAATGTCTGCTTATTTATTTAAAATGAATCAAAAAATAATAATGTTTAGGATGAATCATAAAGGAAGATTCGAATAAACTAATCTTAGATAATTCCCTTTCCAACCTACCCGGTCCGAGTAGAAGTTAAAAGGCGTGGCGCGTTGTACGCGGCCTCTTTGGATGATGCTCTGTGCTTTTTGGTTCTCTTTGGTTTTTGGTAGTAGGCAACTGACAATTGACAGGTGCCAGGGGAGGTAATAATTTTGGTTCGGGGCGTGTTATATTATTCTGATGTACTATTATTTACTTATGTGTTAGTTGTTGATTAAAGACAAATTGTAAGAAACATAACTTTCTATTTCGCTTCTGGTCAGTGTTAGAACACTACTGTATTTCCCCCGCAGTTTTAGTTTTGACGGTATGTCGTGTGTGTTGCTTCTCGTCTTAAGCCAAAACCCGAACTTTTACTTCATTGCCTGTACCTAATTGATGAATCATAAGACTGCCAGACTGCGGCTAGAAACTATACTGATAACTAACCCAGTAATTAGTTCAATCACTATTGAAACTATGTTGTTACGACTTTGATCTATAAGCGAATTATGGTCAAGTAAAACGATTCTTACTACGCTGAGAGAAGATAAACTTTTACATAAATTATAACAGCCAGAGCTCACTAGCTATGTACGAGTACAGCTATTGAAAAGCAGAGTTTGTTGAATAAAAAATGTGTAATGTGACGTAATAAATCTCGTTTATTGGTTTTTTTTAAATGGTTTTTATTTTATATTTTTCAATAGTATTATAGACAAAAATGTTATCGTATTATAAGATTATCTAAAAAGGAAGCTGGTGCAGCGATATAGCTCTGGTGTCTGGCATAGCCCATATACCATAATATGCTCATGACATGAGAGCAACAACCCACTGTCCGTGTCCCAACAGGACAGTGGCAATAATACCCTAATACACCACTTCGCCCCTGTAGTCTTCTATCTACTGCGATATATGTATAATAGGACTTGCTTCCTATGTGCCTAGATTTAATTCTGGCACGTAAAATAAATGGGTGGTTGCCATCAAATAATCCTTGTAGAGGTGTCTCATCCCTGCATACTTCTATTGCATACATTCCGGCGGCTCTTAAGTGTTCCCCTACATAAGATTTTGCTTGTCTTATTTGGTAAGTACCAAGAGCAATAAGCTCTAGTTCATTTATTGTCAACTCAGGGAACTGTATATTAGCATAATTAATATTTTGGAACATGCTATGTCGCATATTAAAATTGTTTTGTGCGACAACTTGAGCCAGTTCATTTTCTGCAAATATTTTATCGTGAATGATTTCAATTATATTTTGAACATTCGTTCGTTCCCTAAACTGAATTGCAAAATGATTCAATAAGGCAGCGGCAATCGAAAAATCTTGCATAATATGAGGACAACTTGTGTTAAAATAATCGGCTCGGAATATTTTAAAATCTCTACTGAACCTTCCATTGACAGCTTCAACAACCCATCTGTTCATAGTTACACATCTCGAGATATTGGCTTGGAGGGTAGACAGTTGCCTTTCTCCTGTCGAAATAGTTTCGGGCATATGCACCAATAAACCTTTGGCTATCATGTCATCGGCACAGTCCCTAAATCCACGGTCTAAAATAAAAACGTCATCCTCCCTAAACAATTCTGTAAAAGCACCACGTTCTGCAAGAAGATCCTTCATTATCGAGGCGTCATTTGTGGTAGCTGGATATGGGCCCACTGTCTCTATGATATACCCGTCGCAACAAACTATTAAAAACGGTTTTACCAAATTACGGTATTTATGCAGGGAATAGGTTTCTTTTTGGAATAAATAATTGCTGCTCTTCTGTGTGTATAAATACGTCCCATCAGCTATGGCAATTAAACGTCTTTGCTCGATTGGAGCTTCTGGATTTCCGAAAAGGTGCTCAGCTAGAAATGAATTTCTGGCAACAAATTCCTCTCTTGATTTATGCGCCCAGCCCAGATGTCTAGGCACATAATCTTGCAAAAGAATTTCACGTGCCTTATTCATGTAATCTTCGAGTGTCCTCCTCGGAATTTGAAAAAGTGCTGATATCCTCTCATCGCTGTCTCCGGTCCGCATTTTACACAGTAGTGCACTTAAGCCGCTTTTCATTTTGCGGTTGTTCAAACGTGGTACTGCAACCAATATTTCATTATATTCAGATTTTGTTCGTCCAAACCAATACTTAAACAGATGATCATCAATATTTTCAGGATTTTGAAAGTCTAATTTTGTATCATCAGCTAACAAATACACAATTTCTTCTATATGGGCAGCACTAAACGCAGAAATTGCATTTTCAGCTGCGTACAACTCGTGAAATAAGTTGGTTGATAAATGAAAATTGCAAATTCTGGCATTTGTCGGTATATAAAAATTAAAATCCTTTATAATATGTTTTCTTAAAATATCCGGCACACGTCGCTTTTCGCTATCATTGCACTCCAAAAACAAGCAACGACGTGCTGTGTCAGCTGCTCTTCTTAATGTGGGCAACACAATTTGTTGACTGTTAGATGTTCTTTCTGCTGGATGTCCAGAGGTCGACGGATCAACCTCTTCAACTTCTTCATCTTGGTTGATTGGTACAGAAGGTACAGGATGTACTTCTTCTGAACTTGAGGAGTGTGAAAAATCAGCCGAACTTCTGTGAGCACTATCCACCATTTCAACATCCACAATTTGCTCTCCCTGTTCAGAAGGTACAGGGTGTGTACTTTCCTCTGTACTTATTGTGGGTACAATATTAGGAGAACTCCTCTGAGCGCTATCTACAATTCTTTGTGCTCTCAAATAGCATGGTACACACACTTCATCATTAGGTGTTAACTGAAACAATACCAGTAAAAAGTTGTCAAAAACACAAAACAACAAAAAAATGTAAATAGTGTTCATCATAAGCTCATTGTCATACTAACCAGGCGGGGCCTGATCCATCCTGAAATAATGTTTCCCACTTGAGTTTCTCTTTCAGACATCTCTGTTCTTAGCACCACCCTGCGTCTGATTCTCAAAATCGATCGCCCACATCCAATACAGATGTTACGATGGCCAAGTTGTTGTCGGGTTTCGTTTTCAAGGTCGCCGCTTATCAGCTCCCAACATGAGTGACAAATATAGTCGTCTTCGGTTATCTGTAAATCATTAATTATTTTAAAATAAACAAATTCACCTTTAGTGTAGTAAATATAAAATATAAAGTGTTCCAGGTGTAAGTAATAAAAGTGCCTAACTCGCGGGTCTCCAGGTCCCCACCCAAAAGAAAAACGGAACTGTGGATGAAAGAGAATGTGACCTCTCAAACCTGTGAAGGGGTTTTCCCCTTATAATATGTCAAGAGAAAATGCGACAGCCAACCATGTTCTATTTTGATATCTGAATGACCTCAGTAACATACACTACTACTACTGCTACCTCGGCCAGTCTTTTACAGCTTACTGATTTAGTCAGATAAAGTATAGAGCAACAGTAACAATGAGCCTAATATAAGATTACAACAGTATGTATGTATTTGTATACATATAAAAGCTGAACGAATCTCAGTTTGTTGTTTAGATAGATTTCTTAAATAAGTTCTTGACTCATGATTTAAATAAATGATTTTTACGAATATACTTACATCGCGTGGATACACCCATCTCTGCACTTTTTGAAACATCTGAGCACCTTCATCAGAGAGACGATGCCTCCGTAAGCGCGCAAGTCGTAAATAGCAATTAACGCAACGCATGTTATTGGTTAAAATCAAAATCAAAAGCAACTCGTTGTCCAAAGAAGAATGCGGTAGTCCAAGTCAAGGTGCAGTATCGTCAGTTCAGGAAGTAAAGGCCAAGTCGTAGAGAATCCACAAATTCGCAATGATAAACATAAAATCCCACGCCAAAATACAAACGTATCGGACGATGGAATAAAAGTGTTTTTCAACCTTTTTCATGACACGACCCCCATAGTAAGAAAACATATTTGGCGACAACCGACCCTTCGCTTTTTTTCGTGTATTCACAATTTATTAGTGCATACGTGTAACCAAGGCAGATGCCGTTGCGACAAGCAGAAAAATCTCACACTTTGATTATGTTTGGCAAACAAGAGGTCGAAAAGCTCAAAAGTATACCTCTCTCTTTCAATACCATTCAACGCAGGATAAGTGATATTTATGTGGAAAAATAAAAGAAAGTTACTTTTAACTTTTTTTCAGTAGAGCTTCCGAAAGAGTGGGTCTTAAAATGAATATGGACAAAACCAAAGTCATGTTGAATGCCCATGTAACACCCACTCCTATTAAGATCGGAGACTCTACACTCGAAGTTGTAGACGATTATGTCTACCTGGGACAAATGATCCAGTTAGGTAGGTCTAACTTCGAAAAAGAGGTCAATCGTCGAATCCGACTCGGCTGGGCAGCGTTCGGGAAGTTGCGTGGTATCTTCTCGTCCAACTTACCGCAGTGTCTCAAGATGAAAGTCTATGACCAGTGTGTGTTGCCAGTGATTACATACGGGACTGAAACGTAGAAGGCTTAAAGTCACCCAAAGGGCAATGAAGAGGGCTATGCTCGGAGTTTCCTTGCGTGATCAAATCAGAAATGAGGACATCCGCAAGAGAACCAAGGTTACCGACGTAGCCCGAAGAATAGCCAAACTTAAGTGGCAGTGGGCAGGGCACATTGCTCGCAGAACGGATGGCCGATGGTGCCGAAAAGTTCTGGAGTGGCGACCGCGAACCGGAAGACGTTGCGTTGGAAGGCCTCCCACTAGGTGGACCGATGACCTGGTGAAGGTTGCAGGGATCCGCTGGATGTGAGTCGCACGGGACCGGTCAATGTGGCGACACTTGAGGGAGGCCTATGTCCAGCATTGGACGTCTTCCGGCTGAAATGATGATGATACAGGGTTGGCGACCCCCCAGGGGGTCGCGACCCACACGTTGAAAAACACTGGAATAGATCATCACAGATCTTACAGTGACAGTAGTGACGGGACTCAACCGATCACCGTTGATAACGTTTCTTTATAAGATATACTACGAAATCACCATAGTTTCATTTTTATTACATGATTTTGCCTTGTTAATTGGCGTGTTAATATCAAGTTTACATGTTGTTTATAAATATTATACATTATAGAATGTATAAAAACGAAGAGAAAGAGCCATGTATAGTAAGAAAACCCTTGAGCAAAAACACATGTCATTGGATTGGAACGTAATTGGAAAAAAAGTTGCGTTTTGTAATTGCACGATTACTTAATTTTGAGTAAATTAAAATATTTATAACTTTTGATTCCCGTGTCCTAAAAATTCAATATTTTTTAAATAAATATCTCATAAAATTGTAGTTACAATTATTTTATACTTACACTTGCATGGAGCTTCGTTAATTTTTAAATTCTTTGGGTCCACTTTCGCCACCCTTCTTTACACATATTTGCTCTCCCACCGGGATGTACCGGGAGGCGTGATGCTGGGTACTGTCACCGACATTGCTTAGCAAAGTTCAAAAGCGAGTCCACTCGTCTGCGTGGTCGAGCGGTGTATAGTTCAGTTCAAACTTTATGGCGGTTCTGAAGTTAGCTGCGAGAGGCGGTCTGCGCAGGTATAACGGTTCAAACTTCATGTTGGTTCGGAACATCTGACGTAAAGCTGCGCAGAACACAATTTTAGGTATCAGCGGGACGCAGCGGACGCTTCGTCTTGACTGTATAATGCGCAGACCGTCACTCGCAGCTTACTTCCGAGCCGCCATAAAGTTTGAAAAGAACTATTCGTGTGTGTTAGGCATCCATGGACTTAAGATTTTAAACTATCATGGTCACTAACATTATTATTAATACTAGAAACGGGAGTTAGCGGCGGTTAGCGGTCGGGAGCTGAGTTTATCCGTGATCATGGTGCTTGCAACAGCGCCGAAATATCGGGAACTCATAGAAAACAGTAAACATGGTAAATGTCCCGTTTCTAACGTTTCTAGTATTAATAATAAATAATCCATGGACTAAACTTAAACTGTCACTTATAGGGAATATATCTTCAGTGTTTGTCAATCACGGAAGATATCCCGTAAGTGACAGTATACGTTTAGTTGTAAACCGTGAAAGCTTAAAACAGTGTTTAATCCATGGACTTCACAAGTCAATGCGACGTGAGATGCGGTTTGCCGCCCGACTGCGCAGTAAAGCGATGTCGTGGCAGAATCGCCCAACAATTACTTCGTGCTCCATACTGTACAGACGCTAGCACATCAAGCTACCCGAAACTGTCAATTTTTCCTAATCAACCTTCAACCTAAAGCTTTAGCGATAAAGTTGAAAATTTATTAAAGAAATTTGATAGATTGTAGTAGCTTCATGTGCTGGTGTCTGTAAATCATCATCATCATCATTTCAACCGAAAGACGTCCACTGCTGGACATAGGCCTCTGTAAGTACATACCTAAATTTCACGTACCTACCCAAAATGTCCCGTCATGAGTCATTATTCCCGTCATTCATGCCATTGTCAATAGTTTTAAGCCATCCCTGAATCATTTCCGAGTACAGCTGTGATACAATTACCCATTCTCGCTAGTTATCTGCAGATAACTACAAGCATTGGCGAAGGTTCCATAGAACTCGATTCCTGCCGGCTTCCCTTTGAAAATTGGCACAGTCAGTATTCTACAGACAAATAATTTAATCACATTAAAGTATATACTCCGGCTTACCTCTTCCAAAAATTGACCCTTCGCTACTGTTGCCTACCACGTTGACACTAATCGGATGACGGTTTAGCACTTATGTATATCTACCTACCTATATGACCGTATCTACGCCAACATGCTAAAGCTAGCATTAAGCTTACCGTCTCAATCGGCTACTCCCTGACTAAGTGATCTGTGGCTTAACTTAACAGTATATACTAGTATAGCGGTTTAGGTATATTAGAAAATAGTCCTTCATTTTGCAGTAGCCCTGGTTCGCTACGACAATATTTCCAAGTAATAGTTACTTTTATGCAAGCCCTTTATTGGCTTGCATAAAAGTAAAATTATCTAATGGTAGAGCTCTGTTGTGGAAATTGTCTACACCAGTAGCAAAGGGTCAATTTTTGTAAGAGGTAAGCCGGAGTAGATATCTTTAATGTGATTTTAATATTTGTCTATAAAATACTGACTGTGCCAGTTTTCAAAAGGAAGCCGGCAGGAATCGAGTTGTATGGACCCTTCGCCACTGGTCTACACATATTTTAAAAATTAGATAATTATTTTTACAGCTGTGGACCTGAATATTGCAAGACTGGAGCCCTGAAACAGCTAGACCGGGTCGCTGTAGACCGGAGAGAAAATGGCGGGACGTCTTGGATGGCTTCCTCGCGAATTGGCGAGAAGAAGCACACCATCGTGAGAAGTGGAAGGAATGGGGGGAGGCCTTTGCTCAGAAGTGGGACAATACATCCCACTTCTGAGCTAAATAAAAAAATAAAAAAAGAAGAAAATTATCTGCTTTTCTTGTCTTCTGTTGAAATAGGCAGTTACTTCTGGAATTCTATCTAAATCTATTGAGGGTAATATTGAAAAATATTTAAAAAAAATATTTAAAATGTGCATTACTGTCATATTCTCATTTTTGTAAATATTTATTAAAAACCGGAACCTACGGAGTCAAAGATATTTTTGCAAATTATTAAAGGTATGTACCTACTTACCTACCACCAGTTCAAAGTGATCAACAACAAGCACGCGGTGTAAACGTACCATAAATAAATATGTCGATTAAAAATTAAAAATACTCCTTTCGCATAATTTAATAATTATTTTCATAATTTCAATAATTTATCCATCCAAGGATGATACTGATTTTATTATTAATACTCGAAACGGGATATTTACCATGTTTACTGTTTTTTATGAGTTCCCGACATTAGAAAAAAAAATATATATATATTATTTTAATTAAATAAAAAAAAACTAATAGCACTACTAATACTAGCTTTAAATTTTTTTTTTTTTTTTTATTAAATATCCCGTTTCGAGTATTAATAATAAAGTTAGTGACCATGATAGTTTAACATCTTATATGATACTGATTGTGCATTTTGTTAAAAATAAACAATTATTGTATTTCCGATTAAAAAAACGACGTAATTACGTTTTGTTTACACCGCGTGCTCGTGCTAGCGCCTCTGTCGCTGAATATGTGTCCTATTATTCTGTGACAGGCGGCATAATGGCATTTTGAAGTGCAAAAGCCGATCATTCAAATTTCGACAGAATATTGCCGATAATATGGCATAATATAGGTAAGCATAGCTAAATCTGCCTACAATATTCCCATGGATGAGACTCGGCCTCCGCTGGGAGTGTAAAAATCCACCACGCGAGCTTATTATGCAAGTCATTTTATTTATTCAATAACAATTTACATTGTGTCTGAATGAGTTACATAAAAAAAAAGGTAAAGAAACAAAAAAAAACAATTCGATTAATATGTAGATACGTTAGTATCTTATTCGCATAAAATGTGGTACATAATGTTACAAAATGTTTTAGTGATGGACACTTTCCGCCACAATAATAGCATGCAAATTTAAAAAAAAAACACTGGTTTGATTTTTTACATTACAAATGAACACCATAGGTGACTAACATAAATATTACAATTATATTTAGTTTGAATTTTACTTGGAATTTTAGTTCAAAGAAATGCCAATAAAATTTTCACACATTGTTTTTTTCGCCGTTTTCGAGCAAGTTATACAATGATTCGCTAAAGTAAAGTGCCTAAGTTGCTGACAGGGTTCAATGTTTTAACCATTAACATACAATTTGCAAAGGGAGCCTTTAGGTCTCTGCTCAGATACTTCATATTATACATAGGTCAGCATAATCAATGTCATATAAAGGGTGTAAATAGACCCTTAACGAAGCCGAAAGGCACGTGATCTCCCCTTCTTTGCGATATTTTTTTTGGTCTAGACCATACCTGGGAACCTTCTAGTTACGGAGATATCCCCAATATCTCTCTGTCAAAGTTCCAACTTTTTCAAAAGTTAAAAAAAAAATATATAATTGTTTTTAATGTTAGATTTTTACTTTAAACACCTCCACGACCCCCGTACTATTCAGCTCATCCATCAGCACAATGCTTTGAGTGCGTTCCATCGAGACCTACCGTGAAACGTTATTTTTCACCCCAAAATAAAAGTCGTTTCCCAGCAATAATTTTCGCGTAAAGTTACTTATTTTGATGTATAGAATGCTTAGTTGACAACTTCGTGAAGGGTCTGTTTACACCCTGTATCTTCGATTTATCAATTTTAGAACATGGCCTCCTCGAGTTATTTTCCATCACCGCAAATACAAAGTTGAAGCTGATTAAAAAAAAACAGGGAAAGAACAAAGACTACCTTGCCTGCCTGTACTTTTACTTACAAAGATCCTAGCACGAACGCACTTCGCAAACATGAACGTTACGAATTCTTTATGCGAAAATCCAGTGTATTTGGGTTTATACTTTTGAAAAAAAAGAAAAGTTATTTGGCTCATGACTACATTTTTATATTTTTGCGACAAAAAATGTACAAACTACGTGATAAAAACTCTTTTTATACTTTTTTTATTTATGAGGTTTTTCTATGAAGAATATGTCACCCCGATGATTGCATACAATTAAATTACATATGAAATATTTTACTTGTTATAAAACTCTCTACTTAATTTAACAAATAAATACCAATTATTTACATTATATACAGACTACAAATAGTAGTTCTATTTGATAAAAAATAACTAATGATAAAAATAAGACTAAAAGAAAGAAAATATAAATAATTACATACAATATGTACCTATACTAAACTAGTCAATAAAAAAAATAAAAAAAATAATTTTAAACTTACGAGTAGATACTTTAATGCTAAATTCGTTATTGATGCTACGTTTTTGCTAAGCTCACAGAATCGACTACAGGCTCCTCTACGGCCAGGAATACCCACTTAAATTATGTCAATTACGGAACCCCGTGATGTAGGAGTATCTTGATCAACCGACCTCGTTGGGAATATCGTTAGTTAGAAGCTCGCGTTTTAAAGTGGCTTTCTACGTTAAATCGAATTATATGGCCCTATGACGACGGTGGTAGTATTTATGAATTTTACAATGTTTTTTTTTTTACTTGTTTGTTTATACAGGATGGAAGGGAAATTGACGCGAAAATGGTTACCACATAATTCAGTACATCATTGTGAGATTTTTTTTTTAAAAGAAACAGCTGTTTCCTAAAAAAGTGGACTACCTACCAGTGGCGAAGGTTCCATACAACTCGATTCCTGCTGGCTTCCCTTTGAAAAATGGCACAGTCAGTATTCTATTGACAAATAATATAATCACATTAAAGATGTGTACTCCGGCTTACCTCTTACAAAAATTGACCCTTGGCTACTGTTGCCTACACGGTAAAACTGTATGGAACAACAGATTTTTTTTTAAATTGCCGATGAAAAATTTCTGTGCTCACAATAATGTATGTGGTAACCGTTTTCGGGTCGGTGTCCCTTCCACCCTGTATACCTTTTTTTTTTTTTTTTCGGCTGGTAAATCATCAAATGACCCCCCCCCCCCCACTGGGCGGAGTGGAAGGGAGTGTCAGACTTGTACTGACTAAAACCCATCCATGTTCCTTCTTTGCCCTTTGTGTTCCAGGGCCACGGTATCTCTTTCGAACAGTCCCGCAGCCCTTACAGTCCCGCAGCCCTGGCAGTCCCGCAGCCCTGGCAGTCCCGCAGCCCTGGCAGTCCCGCAGCCCTGGCAGTGTATACGTTTCTTGTATGCTATTCCAGCGGTTTAATTACGTACCACACTCAGAATCTCAATGCTTATTAATTTTGATAATTCAACATGCATTGCGTTTTTTAAGTAGCCCAGCACTAAGCAGACCTGAGTGCGGGGTCCTGGGTTTCAAACCAGAATCAAGCTGTATTGAGTTATTCCTTCAGAAATTGCTTAGTATTGCAGACTTAGGGAAGCTCGATGCAATAGTCCTCCGTTCACCAAATCTATACTAATATTATAAAGAGGTATTTGTTTGTAAGTTTGTATGGAGGGGGTAAACTCCGGAACCAATGATCCAATTCTAAAAATAATTTCACTGGCAGAAAGCTACATTATTCAGTCTATAACATAGATGCGACACGTGTTTTAGTCTATAACATATATTTATATTGTGTATATTAGCAAAGCTATCACAATTTTTGCGGAGGAAGTCGCGGGCGAAGTGCTAGTCGCTAAATAAGTGCATGCTAATCACGAAAACCTTTATCTAATGTTTTATTCCACACTCTAATTTCGTTTTCTTGTCATTTCTTCTCGAGTAACGCTTTACAACATTTCGATTTGACAATATCTTTTACCACAAGTCCTCCAAACAACACAAAGGACGAAACAATTCTTCACTTAGCAACACAAAGTTTCAATAAAGGACACTACCCGTCTACCAGTCCAAACTCGTCTCGCAAATATTGAGCATAGTTTCGGAAACGACACCCGCCCGAACAAGCAAGTGCACACGGTCGGCATCCACTCCAGTTTCCATTGTGTAACCTGCCCCTGCATCTTGCAACTTGCATGCACACACAATGAGAACTCTCCTTTATTTTGAGACGATAGAACCCGACTTTGAAGGGGATTATCGGAAATCTCATACACCACCACAAGGCGGCAGGCAGGAGACTATGTACACGGTGTACACTACATGGATAGGTGTACATCTGTTAGTAGTTGATACATACGGCCGTCGACAGCTCGTTTCCCGGTAGTACATAAACCTGAGTATTGATTTTTACATTTTACATAGATGCCTATGTATTTACATTCGAGTATGAACTGTCCGTAAAACGATGAGCCCGAAACTGTTTCATTTTTCAGCTCCGTTAATGGAACTGAAACAGCCACTGTCTATATTTCAGTTTTTGTTCGGATGAAATCTCCTATTACGGTTGTCGGGGCTTTAAGCCGAGAATGTTACCGGAATTTGCTTTATTAAAACTATCATTGTTCCTACATTCACGTTTTATCCGGCCGTTCACGATCTCTTTGTTGTTATCTCTTTGTTTACCTTACGAATCCTGTAGCACAATATGTAGGTCATGTCAGGTGTAGTTACAGCTTAGGAACTAAGACGTTTACGCGTATATCCTACCAAATCCGAGAGACAATGGACTGCAGGACATTGATTACGCGTTAGACGTATCTATTGTTTTGTTTACATTCGAGCCGATCCGTAGCTTAATTAAGCGGCGTCGGCACCTTGAGACGAGGCATGTAGCTCCACCTGAGCGGCAGATGCGTCGCAGCTGCCGGCCGGGCTAGTCCTCTCGCCCCGCGCCCACCCGCGGCCCTCCGCCCCCCGACCCCCGCCTCCCGCGGTCCGCGCAATCGCGGCTAACAGTTTTATTTCCCCGAATAAACTTTATCAAACAAAGCGAGCGTGCCCCGCGCGCCCTGCATCTGCTCGCCCAGCTGTTCCCGCTGCAGCTGACCTTGCCGTCTCGCTCTAACGCACGCTCCGCCCCGCCGCTAGACAAGGATAGCAAGTATCGTTGTAATCGTGGGCCCTTCAATTCCCAGTGCATAGCTCATTCGCAGTTTGTGTTCCGTTGCCGTCGGGCAAACCGATAATGCTGAACAAACGTAAGCGAGAGGATACGTCCGCCGGCGACTCGGACGCGGACGGTGACAACCGCGACCGGCGCGCTAAGAAGCCACGTGTACCTAAACGCTCGCACAGTGAACCGCTGAGGAACGAGTCGGTGCCAGCTGAGAAACGCGAGGCGCTTAGGCGTTTGTTTGGAAGAATTCGCGCCGTCGACTTGGAGCAAAACCAGCAGCCGAACCCCGAGGAGGAGCAGTTCGATGACTTCCTGACTGAGGAGGACGAGGCTGCTCTTGTGGAGGAAGTGCCGGCTGACATGGATCCGGAACAACTTGGATTCTTAGTGTGCGCTCAGGAAACTCTGCGCTTCTTGAACGGGCTCGGCATCACGTACCAGAACCCGGTGTTCAACCATCTCCGCCTGCGCCTGCTGCAGGGGATCAGCGAGATCGGGGTTGCCTGAGTATTGCTGGGCCCTGAGCCCACCCGCAACTAAACTCTGATCTCTTCGTTTCGGACCACTTCGTTTCGGACCACTATTCCTCGTGTGTTTCTTTAACCTTGTGACCCCCGTGACGTTTCTTATCCGGAGTTGTATTCTATCTTCTTGTTCGGGAAATGGCCAAAGCCAGTCAAAATAAAAACACTATACATATTGTGTGTGGCGTTTCAAAGCAACAGGTGTCCCGCTTGGGAATTCTAGTCACTATACATCTAGTCTTTTATGTTAAGAAAATTTTAATCTATGAATGTCTAACGATTGAAATAAATCGTCATATATAAAATTGGTGTTTAATTATTTGTATCCTTTAAAGTTCGTTTGTTCTAAAGCGACAACCGCTAAGTTATTTAAATCTTTAAAATTAGAATCAAATTCAATTTGACAACAAGAATTGGCTGACTAAAACATTACAAAAGAGGCTGCTTTAAAAAAAAAACCTAGTTCAATACAAGTTTTGTTTATTTATGACATTTCTTTGTTCTATTTTCAAAATGAGCGAATTTTTCTTTTCTTTTTACGCGATTCCTTTGTTTCATACCTAACCAAAGATAAAACTATCTGAGCTCACTTTGGTTTCAGAAATTCATTTCACACACACACTCGTAATATAAAGCCAAGCATTCATTTAATGAATAGTTGCTTAGCAGCAGAGCGAATCACACGAACGCTTCACATTTTATGAAATTCACCGCCGTTGAAATACTAGCTGTATTTAATTCTCTTTGCTTCCAATTAAAAAAGTCCTTTTAAAACTGACAGCTTATTTTTATAAAAAGGTGAATAAAGACTTTTTGTGTTAAATAAAATAATAATACTTAGTAAGATAAAACTTTTACAAAAAAAAAAATAACTTGTTTGTAGCTCCTTTTACCCGTCTGCGCGACAGAAAAGACAGGGTTATTATTAATTGGGTCACCCCCCAACATAGGAGCTTAATAATGCAGCTTATAGAAATTCAAGGGTGCACGGTAGCACCTGCTTGACCCACCAATCATAGCCAGTAACGGTTGAGTATACCGAAGTTCAATAAACTTCAATTTGATAGATTAGAAGACAGCCAGAGGCTGCACGTAGTGATATGTAAGTATATACAGATGAGTGAGTATCTAGTGGAGCTTAATCAAATCAATCAAATCATTTATTTAACGGATCATAAAATCCAATTTGTTAGTAATACATCCACATCTTAAACACTAGTTTTAGTACATACAAGGTGTAAACAGACCTTTCACATAGCCGTCAACAAAGCATTATGTAGATCAAAGTACGTAACTTTACGCAATAATTATTGCTGGGAATCGACTTTTTTTTTTGGGGTGGAAAATCACGTTTTACAGTGGGACTCGATGGAAAGCACTCAAAGCATTGTGCTGATGGATGGATTGAATAGTACTGGGGTCGTGGAAGTGTGTAAAGTATAAATCTAACATTAAAAACATGTATTTAAAATATCTAATATCTCCGTAACTAGAAGGTTCCCAGGTATGGTCTAGAACAAAAAAATGATCACAAAGACGGAGAAAACAAGTGCCTTTCGGCTATGTTAAGAGTCTATTTAGACCCTTCATATTTGGAAAACTTTAGTAATAATTAAAGCTAGCATCTAGTATCTATTATTAGCTTAATTCTATTAGGATTACACATTCTTTCGAAATAAGATTTTAAACTATCATGGTCACTAACATTACTATTAATACTAACGGGATATTTACCATGTTTACTGTTTGTTATGAGTTCCCGGATATTTCGGTATTCCGGGTTTCGGGTTTTCGCGTTTCCGGTGTTTTCGGTATTTCGGTATTTCTTTCGAAATACTATTATCTAGCCCAGAGTAAGGATGAAACCAACAATAATCGTTGACAGAACTCGTTACCTTATCACAATGTTGTCCTATTTAACCTACTGATAGGGTATGCTTTGTGGTATAAAAAATAATAATAAAGCTTTACTTAATTCCGTACATGTAACAATGACTTAAAAACTAAAAAAAAAGAAAATAAAGTAAAACAAAGTTTCAAAGTTAGAAGTTTTTTTTTTTCTTTATGCATTGTAAAATATTAATTTATTTGTACGGGCCCCCTTCGGGTAAGAACCTCAGCCAAGGAATGCCAGTAATCTTTGTTTCTGACTGAGTTTAGCCAGCTTTGACCTGCCATCTCTAATATCTCGTCCACCCATCTAGCGGTAGGCCTGCCTCTGCTTCTAGTGCCTCGTGGACCAGTCCATTTTAGCACTTTCGCCGTCCATCTATCGTTTTTAAGCCTGGCCACGTGGCCTGCGCACTTCGTGGTATAAATACAATATTAATATTATTAGAAGAGGTCTCTTCAGTCTTAATTAATGGAAATTAGGAATACACACACAGTGTATATCAGACACATACCACAATACCATTCTGTTAACATAGCTCAAGTTAATATTTGTTGTTGTGGCACTGTACTTGTGTTTTTGTGAATGGACATAATTGTGTTATTTGAGTGAACTGTATTCTGTTACTGAAATAAGATTTGATTATTTCTAGTGCTTTACCTAAAATTCCGTATATTTCTAGTTCACGTAGTAGTACTTGCTCGTTATTACTGACAGAAATGACTGCTTTTAATAGGCAATATTTTTAAGTGTCTCATTGTGTTACTAAAATGGGCAACAGTATATTGTGATACTGTGTTGAGCAATAAAAAAAACCGGGTGTCAACTGAAAATGCTTTAAAATTACAAACATAACATAACAACACGCCTGTAATCCCCGAAGGCTTAGGCAGAGATGTAGTCATTAACCCACATTTCGCCAGTAATGTTTAAGTCCCATGTAATAGGGGGCGAGCCTATTGCCATCAACCGGGCACAAATCCTGACTTCGTGGCTGCTAATGAGAAATTCCTGATGGAAAAACCAACACTTTGCCCGACCTGGGAATCGAACCCAAGACCTCATGCTCAGTAGTCGCGCTTGCGACCAGTAGAGCAACGTTGCAGTCAGGCACTTTAAAATTAATTGGCTTTTGCATAACATAATCAGCCTATAATGTTCCCACCGCTGGGACACAGGACTCCTCTCTATGAGAGGGAATGGGCCATAAACCACCACGCGGGCCCAGTGCTTAAATTGGCATTATTCTATCAAAACTGACAGCAGTATTTTCATATCTACTGATGTAAATAGTTTTCAGAACCCGAATTAACTAACATTTAAAGCACTAAAATCTACTAACATTCAAAGCAAATAATCATAAAATCCTCAAAACTTCAGCCCAATTTCAGACCATAGTTAGACCAAAAAACATACATAGGAGAAGGTAACTAAACCCAGGCATAATGCTTCAACCGGCCGTATAAGCCTCAAATTAGTCAGAGTATTGAGCTAGGCAACGTTTGCAGACGAATTAAATCTGTTGAAGTGAAACAATGGAGGTCGGAAAGATTATGTTGGGTATGGTCTGTTATTTGTTGATTATGAGTTGTGGGTATGTGTGTTATTGTAAAATTATTATGTCGTATCATTAGTCGTGTTTATCATCAGAAATGAAGACGTTCGCAAGAGAATCAAGGTTACCGACGTAGCCCGAAGAATTGCCAAACTTAAGTGGCAGTGGGCAGGGCACATTGCTCGCAGAACGGATTGCCGATGGGGCCGAAAAGTTTTGGAGTGGCGACCGCGAACCGGAAGACATGGCAATGCTGCCAGTCTTCTGGGCACGTTTCTGAATGACAGCGATGTGGAGGAGTACTTTGGCTCCTATCTTCCTATTACTTTTTTACTTTATACTTATATTTAAGTAGTTTTATTTTGTGTAATTTAGCCCTTTTTAAAAAAATATTTAGTTTGAATAATGTCAGTTCTTTTTGTCTTAAATCATCATCATTAGCCTCCCCAAGTGTCGCCTCATTGACCGGTCCCGTGCGACTCGCATCCAGCGAATCCCTGCAACCTTCACCAGGTCATCGGTCCAACTAGTTTGAGGCTTTCCAACGCAACACTTTGCCACTTGTCTTACATAATTACATATAAAATACTGACAAAATAAAACTTAATTTATCGTTAAAGATGCTACCGATATTTAACAACTTCAGAAAGTGCCATTATGAGTATAATTCCCATCTACCTCAGTTCCTGGAAAATTTTCCGGGACGTCGAGCAAATCCTGGCTGGTTACCTAGCAACTAGGAGATTAAGCTCGGTTCTCCGAAGAGAACATCGATCTCTGCTTTTTTACGTTATTTTGAGTTTGAAATCAGCTTTGACGAGACAGATTAGTGTAGCATTTAGTATGCTGTGTTCATCTAAATGTTGCAGGATTTGCAGCGTTGTTTTTTGTTTTCGTTGGTAGCAATCGCGACTGCTGAGCATGTGGTCCGGGGTTCGATTCCCGGCTCGGGCTAATTGATATCGGGTTTTTCCATCAGGAAATTCTCAGTAGAAGTCACGGAGTCTGGATTTGTGTCCGGTTTATGGCAATAGGCTCGCCCCCTATTAAAAGGGACTTAAACATAACTCACAAAATGTGTGTGTACTATTAGGCACACCTCTGCCTTACCCTTCAGGGATTACAGGCGTGATGTTATGTTATGTTCTTTTGTGAGATTTGAGTGTGTTAAGTTGCAGAAGTACTTTTGCCTACCATATCCGGGTCGGCTTCCAGTCTAACCGGATGCAGCTGAATGCCAGACCTATATCTCTTGGCTAGACCTGTTATCAGACTCTTAGGCTTCTGACAACCCGTATATGTATTAAATTATTGGTGAATGAAATAAATAAAATACGATTTTACAAAGCCACTCTGTTGCCAAGTATAGAACCATCTAATGGAAAATAACAAGCTAAAATAGATATCATATTTTACTGTTCCCACTTAAAAGATAAATAGAACCTAGAAATTTCCAAAGGAATAAATACGAAGGTCGGGTATCACCACCCAGTTTTACGTAGGAAGATGGTATTAAAATAAGGGCTACGTCGCACTTACGATTTACTTTAGTTGGGAGTGAATTTCAAATAGGTACTGTACTTTTCGCGCAAACTGACTGCCTCGTTGGTCTAGTGGCCGCAAGCGCGACTGCTGAGCAAGAGATCCTGGGTTCGATTCCCAATTCGGGAAAAGTGATATTGGGTTTTTTCATCATGAATTTCTCAGTAGTTATGTGTTGCAGCAAAATCGTCCTTATTGAAACTAAAATTTTGGATGCCACTGGAACCGTATCAAAATGAACTGAATTATGATAACAAGCATCATTTCATCTGCGTATCCTTTTCCCAACTATGTTGGGGTCGGCTTCCGGTCTAACCAGATACACCTGAATACCAGTATTTTACAAGGAGCGACTGCCTATCTGACCTCCACAACCCAGTTAGTATTGTGTACTACGATACCCCTTGGTAAGACTAAGTAGTTACTGTTGTCAGACTTTCGGCCCGCCTATAACGACTGTCAAAGATCTACAAATGAGAGCCGGGAACAGCGTCTTATCGTGCTTTCCGAGGCACGGAGAAAACTAGGTGTTATTTTTTTGCCACTCCCCGGATAATTATAAACATAACACACACATAATTCATAACACATACACACCAACACTCATACACACCCACACACACTATACACACACACCCACACACACACATATTATTAATTTCTCTTTATTTTTTTACGCAAAGGTTGACTGGTAGAAAATGCCTTGTGGCATTAAGTCCGCCTATGTACCACTCTTGTACATGAAGTTTAAATAAATAAATAATTTTAGAAGCCAATGACAATTATGTCTGCTGCCAAGGTGACAGCGACTAACGCGTTTAAAAATCGCAAGTATGGCAGAATCCTTAGCAGTAAGAAATAACAAAGCATCGCTACCAATCGAAGGCAGCAGTTGTAGGGATTTTTCCGATACTTATCGGTTGCTTAACAACACGCCTACGTTTTTATTCCGTTTGAAAGCAAGAAAACATAGACTCTGTTATGAGTCTGTTAAAGTGTGCTTTGAAATGGTATATGTTTGTGTAGGAGTAAAGCCTACCTACACTACACAAAAGAGTAGGTTAATATTAAAACTGCAATTATTTATAATAGCCCTCCTCCTTTCTTATTTTTGTTATGCCCGACAGGGCCCACAACGATCCAAAACGAATGTATATATCCTAATGTATGTACCTACCACCTAAGTTCACATTGTGGAATGCAATAAAGTATTGAGTATTGAGTACTTATGTGTGTAAATTTTAGGGATGTTATATGTTTTAGATATACACCGTGACTTTTTAGTCGTCTTACAACGGCAGCCCATTTCATGTATCCAATGACTACTAAACATTCATAAAAAAAAATTGGTATTTATGAGATTTTAATAATTTAAAAATAAAAATATTATTCAGTATTATGACGCTTGACGTTGTTAAAACACCCTGTTGCGAACGATAATCTACTGGACTCGAGCGCAGGTTAGGTATGTTCTCCCGTTTGACACGTAAACATCTTTAACAGGATGTTTCATAATTTTACTCAAATGTATTATTTATTTTTCTTTGTACTAAGGAAGGTAAAAAAAAAAATTGCGCCTTGAGCTATTATATGTTGGGTACATTGAGTGGACCAAAGTAAGTCGACTAAAAAGTCACGGTGTATATATAATTTCTTTGGCTACATAATAACAGCCGCATCATAATAATAGGTCGGTCTATGGATGGGTGACCATCGTAACATACCTGGTTTCCTCCGTGCCTCTAAAAGCACGTTAAGCCGTTGGTCCCGGCTGTCATTTATAGATCTTTGACAGTCGTTACAGGTAGTCAGTGACTCGAAAGTCTGACAATCAGTCTTTCCAAGGAGTACCGGTGGTTTCCAGGGGTCACCCAGTACTAACTGGATTGTGGAGGTCAGATAGGTAGCCGCTCCATGTAAAATACTGGTATTCAGGTACATCTGGTAAGACTGGAAGCCGGGACCAATATAGTTGGGAAAAGGCCAGGCAAATGATGATCTACGTGATGTTCTTTGTCAGAAGTCATCATTGTGTTAGTCCAGCAGCCCCCAATCATGTGACTTAAAAATAAGCGGCGAAATGTGGGTGTACTGTTTATGGTACACCCCTGTCTACTCCTTCGGGAGTTCAGGCGTTAAGTTAGGTAGTCCTGCAGTCCATTTATTTGTGATATAGACTGTTTGGGATTGGTTTTGTACTGGATGCAGCCAGGAACTTCTTCAATGAATCCTTCTATTACTGATTTAACAACGAATGTATTAAATTAAAAAAGAAAACGAATATTGTACAATTTGTCTGCCTAACGTATGTGACCTAGGGGTACCGAGAGAATATAATATATTCGTTGTTAAATCAGTAATAAAAGGATTCATTGAGGAAGTCCCTGGCTGCATTCAATACAAAACCAATCCCAAACATAGACTATAGGTTGTAATTACCATCAAATAACGTGCACTTGATACGTTCGTAGGTTTTTTGTACGTCGTCTTATCTCGGGGTTTACTCAAACACCTTTTTATTAGTTCACAATAGATACTACGCGCCCTTCAGTTGCACAAAGCCCCCTTTCTTCATTCCCTTGTACCTCTTTCTGCTTTCGAACCTCTGGATCCTTTACGACTTTATTTCACTGCTCTGCAACCAAATCTTGACCGTTACATCTTCGCCGAAGCAGACCTCGCCGGCGGTGTTCTCTTTCAGCTGTCCCTATGTCCAGTGAGTGTTAACAAAGGAAGCCTTTGCGTGACTTCTCCAGGCCAATGTGGGGGTACACTGTTCATCTTGTTCCTGCTCCAGCAACAACAACAACATTTTAACATAAATTGATATACATAAACAGGTACCTACATACCCGCCAAGCCCTATAAGCCCTACCTAATGTTATTTTTCTCCTATGAGTTTAGCTTGACATAATTATAATTCAATTTTATAATATCGATGGCCGCACCTATTAACCCGCCGCTATTTTATTGCCGTTTTTATTTTTGGCCGCATAATATGGATTTTTGATCTGAAATAAAATATTTGAATTTGAATTGAATTAAATTGAATTAATTATAAGCAGGAGCTCAAAATCTATTTAAACAATTTTCCGGGGATCATGGAATTTTCCGTACTTTAATACAATTATTTTGCTTTTTAACCGACTTCCAAAAAAAGGAGACTATCAAGTCTGAATTTTTTTTTGTGTGTTTGTTCAATGATATCTTCGCCAATTGTGAACCGATTTTGATGTTTTTTTTTTATTTGGAAGAATATTATTCTGCGGTGGTCCCATTTAAATTTGGTGAAGATCTGATGCTGATCTTCGGAGATTTGCAATGGAACTCTTCAATAATAGACAGCAAATCTGCGTACAAAATAATTATAAAGGAAAATAATCTTTTTTGCAAAAAATAAGACCGACTTCAAAAACACAGAAAAGTGAAAAATTACTTTAGCTTCAGAAGTCGGTGACAAAAAAATGAAATAAAACAAACAAAAGTCACCGACTTCAGATGAAATGTAAATAGATATTTTAAACAATAACAAAACATTTTCATCCTTACGTCACATAGAAAACAGTACAATTATCGACACACATCCTACCGACAGTTGATAGTAATGGGCATGACAGGAACCCGCCCATTCCCGTGAAAAACAAACCGGGAGTGAAATTGAAACGAACAGATTTCTGAGAATCAAAGAAGTAAATGGGTTACCGGCGGACTGTAATGGACAGTACATAAAGCTCGGAAAATATACCTGTTATATATGTACAGCCAAACAAACAGAGAAGTGCCAATATTGTTTTTTTTTTAAATTGTGTATTGTAGTAACTTTCAAAATTAATGTAGGTGTATAAAAGATTGACTCGGCTTAACTGGCTCGTTGGTCGAGTGCTCGCTAGCATGACTGCTGAGCATGAGGCCCTGGGTTCAATTCCCGGGTCGGCAAAGTGTTTTTCAGTTTTTCCATCAGGAATTTTGTCACTAGCAGCCATGGAGAGAATATGTGCCCAGTTGATGGCGATAGGCTCGCCCCCTATTACATGGTACTTAAACATAACTAGCGAAATGTGGGTATACTGTAGTTGGGTACACTTTTGCCTAACCTTTCGGGGATTACATCGTGGTGTTATTTTATGTATAAAAAGATACCCTATATTCAGCAGTGGCTGGAACAAGGCTGCCAAAGATGATGATGATGTATACGTGCACACTTGGATGTATCCATATCTGTGTCTACGTAGAAGTAAGTTTAAATCAAAAAGATTTGAAAGAGTTAAAGAGCAGACATTGAGAATATGTTCAAGCAAAAAAAATTATTGCCAACAATTTTTAACAAGCCGAATGACACTCGTCAGACCGTCTTGTTAGAAAGTAATGGCAAAAGTAGATAACGTTTTTTCGTCTTGTCTTGCGTATAGATTTAGTAATCTGAACCTTCCAGAAAAAAGGCTTGAAAACACAGCACTGTTTAAAAATAGGAAGATACAAGTTTCAAATAGGTAAGCCACCCGTATACCAATCTCTTTGTTCGACGGTACGTCAGTATATCTCTGTGACAGTACCTGTAATTCTATTTGACAGTTGGGCGAGCTTTATTCAAAGTCACTCGAGAGCTACGCTCGGAGTTTCTTGGAACATTCAGAACGCCGATTGAATATTCGGAATGGTTCTCCGAATTGCCGCTTTGATAAGCTGACAAAGGGTTGCTAGCAGTTACATTATTTTTTTTGGAAGCCTCTAAAATAGAGAAAGCCGGTCATGTAAGTGGAATGAAAATCTGAGCTTATTCCGGACGGATTTAAATCAATCAAACAACCTGATGTCGCGGACCACTCAGCACGCTTAGCATGCCTTCCATAGAAACGAGTTTTGTCGACGGAAGAAACGACACAACGACAAAAGAAATCTGCCATTTTGTCGATTCTTCCGTCGAAAAAACCCGTTTTTAAGGTTGTTATGCTACGCATGCTGGGCATAGACGTTTCCTGAACTGCGTCAAAACACAGGGGAAAACACAAACCTAGGCAAACGCGGCTTAACTTGAAGATCGACCCTGTTGCTACCCGCTGTTATTATTTAGCCACGAGCTCCTCCTATCCTTTTAGGAGTAAACAAAGGATAAAAAATACTGACTCATTTTAGCAGCTTCTAATCATAAAATATCACATTGTAGCAGAGTATTTAAATAGTCCGGCTTTCCTCCACTGCGGAAATACGGATGTCAATCTGCTTTCAACTTTTTACATTGTCAGTGCTCACGGTGTTCATCGTGAGATAAAATAGCATTGATATTTATATTCTGCGACCGGACGTCAAAATGGCAGCAGTATCCCGAGTAGCAACAATTTAATCTGTTACATTGTATCCACACTTTTAAACGTGAAAACAGATAGTTTTATACAATGATTTATAAACTATAGATACGTTGCCCGCGCTCTGCAGTGGCAACATGAATGTAAGGTAATTACCGGAGTTCCATTTAGTCGCGTACCAACCAGTGCCGCCGCAGCTGTATGTGACATTAAAATAACTTGAATTTAACGTGTGAATAACTTCCTCAAATACTTAACAAAAAAATGCCGTCCTGTGTTTTCAAGAAATGTAAAAAATATACTGCAGCTGTGAAATATAAAAAAAGTATAATTTCGTGGGTAAGTATCAAGAAACAAGTATTTTATTTAAATTTTTTTCGATGCCTTTAATAGCGACTGGCACCTGGGGTAAGTCACGTGCCATAGGCGCTCGGCCAGTGAGCATGCACCACAGAATGGCAACGTAATTAAAGAAATATATTTATCTCTCTCTAACAACAGGAATTCCGTAGATGACATTTAATTTTCTTTCTCTTTCTTCGTGCGTCTAAGTAGCTATCTAGTTACCGGTAGTATTTACGCTGTTTTCGAGCGCCATGTTGTTCATGCATGATGCGTTTATTTATATTACATCATTGGTTTTATATATCTGTTTAAATCGGTTTACTACTAAAATCAATTTTAATCAAACTTAGCTTGTTAGCCTCGCTTGGGGTCTGGATTTGTGCCCGGTTGATGGCAATACGCTCGCTCCCTATTACATGGGAATTAAACTTAACTTGCTAAAAGTAAATCTTTTTTTTTGGGACAAGCCAACTCCTGAAAGCCAGAATCAACAGTGCCGACGACCAGAATAGCGCCGAGAAAATGAAGCTCCATGAAGTCCCAAATAAACAATTTAACTGTCTTGGATCCCGCAGCGAAAGAAGAAGGGGCATATATCCATACAAAATGAATCTCTAAAAAATGATAGAAATGGGTATAAAAAGATGTCATACTTCCAAACTCCATCCTTACAGTCTAACATTTCAAAAAAATTGCTGTGAGAATTCGTTCAGGAGCACTAATATCTACAATGAATATAATAATATTACAATTTTGAGAAATACTTAGATATCTTCACTTTACTTCAATTATTGAGTTCCATCATCGAACAACTGAGTTTTTTTTCTCATTTGTTCGACCACCGAACATCGAACTAGTTCTTCTATCATAATCATGTTAGAGATCAAAATAGAAGTCTACAATAAAAACAAAAGACTACTGACATACATCCATCAAAGCCATGTGCAACCAGTACTTGTAAAGCGAAGGATACACAAACGAAAAACTCTCCCCAAACTGACGGAACGCAGTCGAAATAAAGCTCAGTTACAAAAACAAACACGCTGAAAGCAAACGAAAACATTCGACTGACCTTTTAAATTGATTCTGAACATACCTTATCTGTGTACGAGTATTTAGTGTAGCCTCAGCCGTTTTCCTAGAACTCCAGGGGGAATTTTCCAATAGCTAGCGGGAGAGGTTTAGTTGCCTAGCAACGAAAATTGAACTTCGTACAGGAGGCCAATAGCGATAATTATATTTCTAGTTTTATATATCTGGCTGGAGCAGTAGAGGGTTTGTTTCATACAATTAGTTCAACAGGGTTTGCAGTTCGGTATTTAGTTTATTGATAAAAGAGGATTTCATTTTGCTGGGATTGTACATTTTGATTGGATTGGATTTTTGTAGCGATCCGATTTTTATTGAAATGTTTTTACAATTTCACATGGATTGTTAACAAACTGAAACTATAAGAAAATACATGTATTCTGAATTTTATGCTATAAAACATTAAATTGACAATTATTTCCTTTATTTATATTTTTACAAATTATTTACATTTTTAAATATTCCTTAGAAAAACAATATAAAAACATTTAAAAATATAAAAAAATGTAGCCCACCGGTATCGGAAACAGGGTTCAAGCTGAAAAAAATGAAAAATTGAAAAAAAAAAAAATTTTCAAATTGACAATTATTATTAATTTGATATCTTAGATCTATTTATGTTTTTAAGTGGTGTTGTACAGCACCTTCTTATATATTAATATTGTGTATGTAGATATAAAAAATGCAGTTATATAATACTGTGATAAGTAAATAAATGAGTATTAACTTTGCTTACATTAACTTACGGACTAAGAGTATACAATAATAGAAAAAACAATTATGCTTTAAGAGTATTATATATTATTAAATTATCTCAATTCCATTATATTTGGTGTCGTTACAGATCTTAGGATTGCACTAACAATAACTATACATTTATCATAATTATAAATAGAAAATAAATATTTTTTATTCTAATATAAAATTGCAGGGGTATGGAACATAAAAAAAAATGTAAATCATAATAAATTAAATTAATAAATAAATATTTTTGTTGAAAATAAACTATAACCAGTCCCATGTTTCACAATACTGAAAACTTGAAAAGTTTCGTTTCACAAAAGAGCGCTTGTATGAAAGTTTTCTTTGTTTGGAAAGAGGGGCTAGACACACTGGCATTGTATTTTTGACAACTATGAAACAAGTAATATTCAATTAAAAGTATCAAAAAAACCGACTACAAATTGTATTATTATGTACCTATATACAACGTGTAACATAATAAACGCAAGACCTCTCGTGTGGTGTCTCAGACCATGAAACTGAACAACTTTTGTTCTATGACTTTTGGAAATTCATAACTTTTTTTTTAGTTTTACCATACATGTGGATCAGCTGATTGCGTCAGTTCCTATAGAAAGTATTTTATTTTTTTTGCGATTTTCAAGAACTCGTAGAACAAAAGATGTTTAGTTTCATGTTGCGAGAGACCACACGGGAGGTCTTGCGTTTATTATGTTACACGTTGTATATGATCTCCTTTTAATTTCCGTTAGTCGTTGTAAGAATACGAATCGTCACTTACACTTGTATCTTTAGTCAAGTAAAATTAATTACTTAGGCAACCATTTTTATGCAATAGACAAGAATTTGAACGAAGTAAGAACCGAAGAAAGCAAAGCTAAGAATTCTAACTTTTGACAGTTCCAACTTCAAGCAATTATTAAACCATAGAATTAAAATCGTATCTTAAGTAATTACTTTTACTCAAGTGATCACTTTGACTAGTTTAAAGATACGGATGTATGTGTGAAAATTGATTGTGCTACGGATGTATGTGTGAAAATTTAAAAGTTTTCAAAAAAAGTGAAAAGAATTTTTCTAAACGTGTGCAATCTATAAATATTATTATAAACTACTATTTGACTAATAAATAAATTACTATAACTTTCATCGTCCGTTCCGTCGCCCTTGTCAAGTCCTACAGAATAGAACTTTTATATCGTATATCACAGCCTCTATAAGCATACTCTAGGAGCAGCCTATTAATTTCCTCTTCAGTCATAGATTCAGTATAACCTTCTTTGTTCGCAAGTTCCTTTCGTATTGCTTTGTGTAGCTCGTGGGCGACCATCTTGTCAGGCTTAGGTAGGACTTGACCTTTACGTGCGACGCTGTCTGGCTCCGGGATCATTCTGAAATCAAAGAGAGGGGACGTTTCAGTTAAAGTCGATACCTGAAGAATCGTACCCCAAATCGATACGATTATCGGTACGATTTGTTAATAAAAGGTACAAATGACCAAGTTTTAAGTTTGTTACTACAGATAAAAAGGTCCATTCAGACATAGTTTATGATCGATTTTTCTGAAATTAGTGGTTAAGTTAATTTAAATATAATGAATCACTATAAAAAGGACGAAATAGCACTGATAGCCAAGTGTTGATAGGTCTCGAGTTCGAACCCAAGATACGCACCTCTGATTTTTTGGCGTATTCATGTGCGTATTCCACAATTATCACTTGCTTCGGTGAAGGAAAACATCGTGAAGAAACCAGCATGCCTAAGAGATATTTCTTGACGGCATGTAAAGTTAAGTCCGAGGCCCATGGACGGCATAAAAACTCAGACATCAGGTTTTTAACCACACGAAAAAGAAAGAAGGACGAAATATAAGGAATGGATGGTTTGTGTATACTGAAGAATCTTCTCACTATATGCATAAGGCATTTCCCACCCCTTCTTAAAGTTAGGTCTGACTGGTAGGTACGGAAAACTTGCGGACTGCCTGCGGACACCGGACGGTGGGTTTACGCAGACATTTTACAGACAGAGACAGCTGTCCGGACCCGCATCCGCAACCTCTCCGTAAATAAGCTTTATAAAAGTTAAAAGACGTCACAAAAATTTAATTCTATAACTAAAATCCTTGGAACTAAATATCACTACCTCGCAACACACTTTATTCCCTAAGTGCACACACATAGATTCTACTTTACTTTATACCGTAGTCGATAGAAAACTTCCCGTTCGTGGTGCCTCTTAGTTTAATGCAATTACAGTAGATTCCACGCAGAGGGAAGGTAAGTAAAGTCTGTTCAAATATTTGTTTCTAGTGGTTTCCACTTAAAAGACTGCTTGTTTAATATTAATTTGAACTATCATTTTAACTTTCATCATCAACTGTTTAGCTTTTTTCCAATGTTTTGCGTCGTCTTCCAGTCTAACTGAATGCAGCTGGAAACCAGTACATTACTAGGAGGGACTGCCTATGTGACTTATACAACCCAGTTCGTACTGGGTAATGTAATACTTCAAGGAGGCCAATAGCGATAATATCAGCTTCATAGTAGTGCACATAAAGTCGATTTTAGAATGACAGAGTAGTATTACGACTGAAAAAGTCATTAAAAATTTTGAAGTTGTTGCGTAAATCGATAACTCCATGTTGACATGTTTGGAAACTAAATTGCGAACACTGTATAGAAAGTACCAAGTCTAGGTTAATAATTAGATAATCTAAGAAATACAAGTACTGGTAAGTAAAGTGGCTTTTGTAAAGGCGTGTTTTGTAAGTGATGTCGTTTGTAATATGCTTTGTAAGGGAGTGTTTACTGTTCCTTGCGTTTGTGAGGTGAGACAGTGAGTCTTTCACCCACATCATTTCCCATTGGGGGGACGAATCAACACCAAGACCATCACCTTCATATTACAATGCCTATATACTCCTACAGTTACTCATCATCATCATCTGCCAAGCCTTTTCTCAACTATGTTCGGTTCGGCTTCCAGTCCAACCGGATGCAGCTGAATACCAGTATTTTACACCGAGCGACTGCCTATCTGACCTCCACAACCCAGTTAGTACTGGGTTATGGAGACCATTGGTAAGACTGGTTGTCAGACTTTCGGGCCACTGACTACTACGGACAAATGACAGCCGGGACCAACGGCAACGGAGGAAATTCGGTATGTAATGAGTGGTTACCAATCCACAGATCGACCCGAGCGGCTGTTATTATTTAGCCACGAGCCTACCTACTAAGATCGTCCTTCATATTACAATGCCTCCATACTCCTATAGTTATTGTAGCGATTAAATGAATGACATAATGGTTTCATGTACGATCAAAAACAGATACACTGAAATCTGGAAAAAACCGTCACATTTTATTGAAGCCATTTTTTGCACAAAAGCAACATATTATGTATTTTTCTTAGGACCTAACATATCATAACATCACGCCTGTAATCCCAGAAGGGTTAAGCAAAGATGTACCTATTAGTACGGGTGTAAAACATAACTGGCGAGATGTGGGTACATTTAGCCAGTTATGTTTAACTCCCATATAATAGGGGACGAGCCTATTGCCATCAACCGGGCACAAATTAAGACTCCGTGGCTATTACTGAGAAATTACTTATGGAAAAACCCAATAACACTTTGCCCGATCTGGGAATCGAACCCGTTTGCGACCACTTGACTAACCAGGCAGTCTTTAGAAGGACCTCTTCCTGAATATTAAACCACTAGTTTAGAATAGTGGTCTTATTCAGACTTAACAACACAATACATTTTAAAACTGTAAATTAATTCGATTTGCTTTGCTTTTGAGATTGTCAAAAGGTTAATTGAGTATTTTATCGAAGTCCACTCTCCAACCATTCATGAGAACAAAGAGCTGCACTTATAAACAGATAAAATAAAATGTTTGTTTACGTCGTATTATTTCACAGATAAATTGCAATTTTATTAACCCTTAATTGATCGCGTTGGGTGTTACACACCTCAGCGCATCCTTAAAAGTTTCGATTTTATTAAATTCTGAATTTTGAGCGCTGACGTTCCCGTTAGCTTTAAAAAAACACGTGTCCTTTATGATCAAGTATCGAGCATGATCGTGATGTTGCGTGTATTTCGTATTTGATTTATATGATCGGGGTGTCACGCACCCCACGTGACCGTTTACGTAACTTTTTAGGCGCGACCAATAAGGGTTAATACAAGTTGTTTTCCGCTACGGTACTTCATTTGCACGTAAATAACTCCGTAAAAAATCTTCTTTAATCAGCAACCCGCAGTCCTGGAAAGGGGTCATAATTATCCTCTTATAGTGGCTGTGAAACGAGGTTCTGTCAGGCTCCTGGTACAAGCAGTTCTTAGAATATGTAACGGGAGACGCCAGAATTTCTATAAAATTCAGAGGCTGAAAAATATATATACAGGGTGTAAACAGACCCTTCACATAGCCGTCAACCAAGCGTTCTGTACATCAAACTAAGTAACTTTACGCAAAAAATATTGCTGGGAATCGACTTTTTTTTGGAGGGAAAAATCTCGTTTTACGGTAGGACTCGATGGAAAGCACTCAAAGCATTGTGCTGATGGGTGCATTGAATAGTACGTGGGTCGTGGAGGTGTGTAAAGTAAACATTTTACATTAAAAACATGTATTTTTAAAAAAACTTGTGAAAAAGTTGAAACTTTGACCCCCAATATCTCCGTAACTAGAAGGTATGGTCTAGAACAAAAAAAATATCGCAAAGACGGGCAGAACAAGTGCCTTTGGGAGAAGTTAAGGGTCTATTTACACCCTTTAGAGCGTGAATGTGAATAAGTGCCAATTAGATATGCCTTTATAAAAAACCGTGATTAAGTAGGTACTTCCATATTTCGTCAAGTTTCCGAATGTATTTTGTTACAAAAAATTGCTATTTATTACAAACTAACTATTTCGTCATTATAATATTACTGGCCTATTTGAATTAGACCTTGATAAAAATTTCAAGGGTTTTATTTTTATTGCACCGAACTGGTATATATAAAACGAAAGTAGCCTTAGTTTACTCCTTATAATATGAGCTATCTGCCCATAAAAGTTCCGTAAAAATAGGAGTTTTTTTATAATAGTACCTACCGTATATACTTTCATAATAATTAACATTCACTAAAAAGCTGTTATTTTGACATTAAAACAGACTCATCAATTTATTTATTTTTATAGAGTATAGATATAGACTATATGCCACACAGAACGAAAACTTCAGTTTAATGGAGATACGTCGTATTTGGATGACGTGTCTCCCACATACCAGGCACACATAACACTACGAAGGTAACCGCCTGTCGCTTGCAGTGACGGCGACGGTTTCCTCCGTCCTACTCGCTATGCGGTCGAGTTTGTCTCCCTATCCACGTACAGGTTTACTTTGTTTGGATTTTAACCACAGAGAGAACGGTAAACCTACGTGTAGAGGATATTTTGGAAATCCTACGATCTAGGCGCCTTTGATAACATTGGTAGCTAGAAATATACAGAAATGGATTTTAAGGTCGTATATTTTAACGTGGTCGGCTGAGACTGGTCATCTCCCGTTTGGTAACTTTCCCGGTTCACCAACTAAACAAAAGACGTGCAAAACAAGTGAAAAAAAGGTTTCGTGACTATTTTAATCTTCATAGATTCCAGTTTCGTCAACCATTTTCATTTGTATTTTCAATTGTTTTTTTTCCTCTAGATTGTTCTCACTATACTCGCAAGTATTTGAGAAAAAATAATAATGTGTAGCTCAGGACTTTTAATACTTAACATGATTTAAAAGTATGGGTATGGAGTTCCTCAAGGAATAATTTTTTGCGCTAGCTTCAACTTTCTATCTGACTGGCTCCTTGAGCATTAATTGTGCCTGTAACTGATTTAATTAAAATAAATGCTTTGAGTTTGAGTTTATAAAAATTATCGGGGGTAAGTTGGAGTTAAGTAGGTACTAATAGACGTCAGTAGCACGTGATCATCATTCTCTCGCCCTTATCCCAATTCATTTGGGGCCGGCACAGCATGTGCCACGTGACCATCATTATGGTGTATTTTGTTAGTAGTAGAAGTGGAATTGTAATGTACATTATGTTTAACTACGGTTTTAGTGGTAACGAAAGCCTTTTTTTTTTTCTTTTCGGATGGGAAATCATCAAATGACCCCCAATGTTAAGTTTAAGGATGTGTGCGACTGTACCTATGTACTATGTTTGTCATAACCTTTGACCTTTGTATTTGACACATCTTAAACGCCTTGATCAATTTGTAGTGCAACCTTTTGTGGGTTTGCATTCAATTCCTAGCATTAAAAAAATGACATAATATCTGAGAAACAAAGGGCTGCGCTAGACTACACCTTGTTATGTACACTTACGTCACGTGATCTACCATTTGCTTAACAGAAAAAAAAGTCGATCGATCCTGGGAATATGACCGCTGTACTGTAGACCCTATAATTTACAATGCCGTGCCAATCATGGTGGACAGCAAAGACTGTTCGTTCACAGGAAGAATTAGTACTTATTAAGGCGATTGCGACTGTTACTACGGTGTTACAACCTTTTACAATAACATAACATCACGCCTGTAATATTAATCCTCGCAAGGTTAGGCTAAGGTATGAAATGCATCTGACTAAAAATGGACATGAATGTTGATGGATGGAGAAGGAGAGGAGGGCCAAAGAAAAGATGGATGGATTGTGTGAGGAATGAAATGAAAGAGAAACGAGTAAATGTTGCCGTGACGACTGACAGGGGATAATGGAAGAAGAAAACGTGTTGTCAAACCGGATGCAGCTGAATACTAGTATTTTACATGGAGCGACTGCCTATCTGATCTACCCAACCCATTTAGTACTACGGTAATAAGATACCCCTTGGTAAGCCTTCTTGTCAGACTTTCGTTCCACTGACTACCTGTAACGACTGTCAAAGACCTACAAATGCCAGCCGGGACCAACGGCGTAACGTACTTCTGTCCGAGGCTTGGAACCCATCAACGGACCAACCTAGGCAAGCGCAGCTTAGCCTTAAGATCGACCCAAGCGGTTGTTATTATGTAGCCACGAGCTCATCCCAAATCTAAATAATGTTATAAGGAAATAGTAGTAGGTAATACTATACCCCTTGGTAAGCCTGGTTGTCAGGCTTTCGGGCCACTGACTACCTGTAACGACTGTCAAAGATCTATAAATGAGTATGTCTGTACTATATTGACAGGATAACGTCGTGTGATCGTCGTGTTATTTCCACCTACTCAAGAGTTGACACATTTCTTATCTTTAGATACGTTAATGCCCTGATGCATTGTGAATGTGATTAACATTGTGAGACGATTGATAGCACGTATCGATCTATTCTCGCCTTCGCAAGCTGATTAGAGCATGCTCGGGTGATAATTGATGGATATTGGTGATCAAACACCTTTAATTGAATTTACCTGGACTTTGTGGAACGGATGTCGTGAGTGACACAAACTTTAATCATGGATTCAAGACGTTAATATTTAAGACCCAGATTTTTGTATGATTCAGGGCTGGTTTGAATCGGATTTTGTTAACAATTTCAATGGTTTAATTTTTTTGCACCCAACCCTAATCCTATTTTGCAAACAAAAACCTAAGTTACTCCTTATATTATCAGCTATGTGCCAGTAAAAGTCCGTCAAAATCAGCAAAGCCGTTTCGGAGATTAGCAGGAACAAACGGACAGACAAAAAAAAAACTTGTAAGTACCATCATATATACTCAGTAAAAAGCTGTTATTTTGACATTACAAACAGACACTTTAATTTTAATTATTTGGATAGATTTATTTCACACAAAACTTAGCAGGACAGCATAACGTCGTAATGGTTGTCAGCAGCATATTCGAATCAATATTGCTATAAACACACACACACTCAGACTATACAGCATTGGAATTTACTCATCTCTCTTTCAAAATGCAGACCATAAACAGTATGATTCGAGGAATAAATACATTCCTGTCAACTGAGCTACGTAAACATGAGCGATCAAGTGTGTATTTACTCTTGCCTCGCTGTACTTTTGCATCAAAAGATAATTTTTCGCTCATGACTGAACGCATACTGCCGGCAATGGAGAAATGTTCAAAATTCATATTTGTACTTTCACAATAAACACGACAGTTTCGAAATTGAACTATACACACTTTTACTCAAAGCAGAAATTCGCACAACGATTAATTTCGACATAAATGAGCACTGAAATGAGGATATGACATCGGTAATAAGCGCACTTGTTATAACAGGAATTCCAATAATTCACAAAGGGAAGAACGTTGAAAAGTAGTGTAGAAACAACGCTCTTTTGACGCGGAATAATTTGGTCGATCAAGCTTGTATGAAAGCAGGGAAACCTGTTAACAAAAACATATGTTGTTGAATGACTCACTTGTCGTCACAGCTGGGGGTTCCGAAGAAAAAAAGAGCACCTTGCCTCCGGCGCCCCTCGCCGATATCTTGCGCAAACCTTACGATTACACCTTTAAATTTACAAGAAAAAACACACGCCACACGGAGCTTTCAATCGTAGCCGAACTGTCGACAAAATGCCGGGGAAAGACCGTCAGAGTCATTCAAGACCACCTTTTTTTTTTTCAAAAAGCCGGGGATCCTTCTGCATTACAATATCGACCTTGCTCAACGATGTTAAGGTTAGTTTTTGAGCGGGTTGTTTTATTTAGGGGTGCATCTGGTTGCCGGCTGGCTCCATTTGTGTGATTTACCCCGGCATGTGGCGAGCGCGTCGGATTCGCTCTAAACTGGAATGAAGCGTACTCGAGCTTCAAAAATGAATGATATCGCAACGAATATCACAAAAGAGATTGGGATTTTTTTTTCGAGTTTATCTGGATTTCCTGTTGCTAGTGCAGCTTTAATGTATTGGTTGGCTAATTAGAGGAATTGAATGGCAGTGCATTTTCTATGCTCTTATGTTTCATAGCCAATATTGTGCTTGGGTTTTTTAGTAGTCATTCATTTTCTACTGGATCAAGTAATAATTAATTACCACTTACAATAATATGTAATTGTCTAACGCCAAGTTTCATCATCTGCTTGACTTAGCCTTTTTCCAACTATGTTGGGGTTTGGCTTCCAGTCTAACCGGATGCAGCTGAATACCAGTATTTTACATGGATCGACTGCCTATCTGACCTCCACAACCCAGTTAGTCCAGAAAAAAAAATGAATGAAAATCAACATAAAAATTAGCAAAACAAATCGTCAAACGTTAACGACCATGACTGAATTTTCGTCAGCGCGATTTGCATCAATCCCAACACTTTTATTTTGTCACGTCCATGATTTCGTTCCAGAAACTCGGTATAAGTTCCCATAAAAGTTGATATTACAAAAACTCACCCTTTTTTACTAACACCACGCCATCATTCCAAAAACGAATACATTTAAAAACAAACCGTTAAAACAAGAACCCAATAAAAAGCGTTTAAAAATGGAACGGTCCAATAGTCACGAACGGCGGATAAAAATATCAACAAGGACACGTGGCTAGACCGTGCATGGAAGGATTCTGTCAATCGTACAGTCCTTGCTTTTATTTTACCCCTGAAAAATGCAAACCAACAGCAACTTTATCACAAAGAGAACAGAGATCACAGTCGTCTTGACAGGCTTGTCGTCAGTGGAAGCAGCTCAACACCAACCTTATAGTTACGACAGTAAAGTTCATTGTGATTTTGACAGCGGTGCCAAGTAACGCGTAGAATGCGAAATGAGAAAGGACTAGTAACTAAAGGGTTTGCATAACAAGCCCATAGACCCGTGGCTGACTATTGTTGTAACCCCTATTTATATAAAAACGAGTTCTAATATTTTATAGAGCATTGTTTAGAGCAGGGTTAAATCCTGTACTCCATTAATGCGTTTTTATTCATAGAAATGTATTCAGAATGAAAATCACAAGGGGGTGCTATAGCCCAGGTGGCACGCGCCAAGTCCTTTTTGATGCTAATATTACTAGGACTGCCCACCGGGCAGTCCTTTTTGCTATTAGTGGTGTATTAATATGCAATTCAGTGTCCACTGAATTGCATATTTTTAGTAAGTACGATGAAAAACTGGTTAGTGTTTTAGATAATTAGGTAAGTAGTTTAATATTAAAAAAAAACATAAACTAGCACAAAACTTTTAATTCTATATTTATTCCGTTATTTGAATCCAAAGTGTCACATGTCGCGAACAAGACCGGGCCAAAAACACATCCTTGTGGTACTCTGATTAATTTCGGTTTCTAAGATTTACTTTAAGTCAAATGGAATTCTAGAACTTTTGTAAGATACACCTACGATTAATCATTCGTGTCAATAATTCAGGTCAGGGTTTGATAATATAATAATTCTTCCATAAACGTCAATTTCATTCATTCATTTGTTTTCCTCAATTCTCTTTGAAATCGAATCTGTTACTAATCTAACATTTTATCCTTATTGCATTAGTTAGCTTCTTAATGAATGATCCCGGCTTTTCGTCAGAAGCAGACGCCCGCATCAAATCAAAGATCATCAAACACCCGCATCGTTTTCTAGCAACTCCCCTTCAGTTAACCATTTTAATTAGCTCCACTTAAATTTGATCTAACCACAAGCAACAATACAGAAACAGTGAAGGAAAATATCGTAACGAAAGCGGCATGTCCTAGAACTGTAGCAGTACTACAAAAAGTACTACAGCAACAGAGTACAAAAAGTAGGTACTACTACTACATCTTGTAAAGTTCTTCGTCCTCCATAGAAAAGGGAGAATCTTCCGACCAGACGGATGCTGTCTGGTGGGCAACTGCCCGACAGTTGTCGGATTTTTCTATATACGAGTACACAGTCTTAAGTCGCGGATAACTTTAACTGCGTGATTTAGAATTTTGATATTAGTTTTTCATTTGTGTGATAGATGGCGCTGTAGTACGTTTTGTAGTACCGAGTTGCCGTAGTACTCGAAGACATGCGACATCGACTGGTTCGTGGCGGATAAAGGTCCATTATTCATAGAGAGGACTGTGGACTACAGAGTACATTGTATTTATACCTGTGGACGGAATAGGCTAACTAATTAGCTCTGGTAAATCTTGAAGAAAGAACAAAAAAACCATTATTTCATTTTGCTAGTGGATTTACGTCATTAACTTACAAATTAGCATATCCGTTAGTGTCCAATTATGTTTATCAATTCTGTCTCCTCGGCTAATGGCTGTGGTAATGCTTAATTATATTTAAGTTTATGTTTAAGATTTTAAATAATGGCTTCATCTCTATTTAACAATGCTATCAACTCCATTGTATTCTTATTTCATCCTTGTTTGTTTTTGCCATTGTATTTCAATCTTTACCAACAGCCCGACGTAATATTACAAGTAGTTACACTGAAATTAAACCATCGATTAAGATTTCGGGAACATTTTAATCAATTTTGTAATATTTTTGATGCAATCAAACGTGCACTCCCGATATACGAGATGCACACGGACTTTTCACGAAGCCGTCAACTAAGCATTTTGTACATCAAACTAAGTAACTCTACGCAAAATTATAGCTGGGAAACGACTTTTTTTTTAGTGAAAAATCACGTTTTGCGGTAGGACAATGTAACGCACTCAGAACATAGTGCTTAAATAATATTCATAGCATTCATTAGAATGCTTTGAATATTATAGGGGCCATGGAGGTGTTTAAAGTCAAATTATGATTAAAAAAAAAAATTTAAACCTTTGAAATACTTCCAATATCTCCGTAACCAGAAGGTTCCCAGTTATGGTCCAGCACAAAAAATGATCGCAATGATGGGAAAACAAGTGCCTTTTGGCTTCGTAAAGGGTATTTTTACACCCATTAAAATTATTGAAGTATTCCAATATATCGCCGGTGTCGTGCGGTCCATGGCCCTCTACGGGGCCCCCGTGTGGGCCCTGAGCATTCGGACGCGACCACTGAGGCTGGTCGCATGCCAGAGGGTCATGGCTATCCGGATGATCCGAGGATACCGCACAATCGCCGGCGAATCGGCCAACCTCCTTGCCGGATTGCTGCCCTGGGATCTGGAGGCAACTGCCCTCCAGCGCGTCTATGAGTGGCGCGTGGAGGCGCAGCGGGAAGAGCTCCGGCGCGATCTCAGGGCAGTATGGAGGGAACGACTGTCGCAACCGAGGTCCGGGCACGCCGCAATCGCGGCGGTAAGACCCCTCTTTGAGGAGTGGCTGGATAGGCGTCACGGCGTCCTGACCTACCGCATGACGCAGGTCCTCACCGGACACGGAAGCTTCGGGAGGTACCTGTGTCTGATGGGGAAGGAGGAAACGCCTGGGTGTCACCACTGCGAGGACCGCCCGGAGGACACGGTGGAGCATACGGTGCAGGACTGCCCCGCTTGGGCAGGGCACCGCCGTGTCCTCACGGCGGCGATAGGCGGAGACCTCTCGCGCCCGGCATTGGTCGAGGCCATGCTGCGGGGCGAGACGGAGTGGGAAGCGGTCGCCTCCTTCTGCGAAGCAGTCATGCTCGCGAAGGAGGAGGCGGGCCGCGTGAGGGAGAGGACAGCGTCCTCCCTCCACCCCAGCCGCAGTGGTAGACGCCCACGGCGCCGGACGTCGGCAGACGATCTCCGGCCACCGTAGGCGCGGGCTTGCGGGCGGCGAGTAATGGGCGACTCGCTGTCCGACCATGGACCATGCCCGGGTCGACGGCGCGTTGTGTTCCACGCGCGCCTCAAAGAGTGTCAGCATTATGACCCCCCTCTAGAGGGCGAAAGCCTGCCGGGGTCGCGGGACTTATAGAATTACCGTGACCCTGGATCATAAAGGGCTATTGAAGGACACCGTGGATTTTAGTCAGTACAAGTCTGACAGTTCCTCCCACTCTGCCCTGGGTGGGAGGACTCATTTGATGATTTTACCACGATAAAAAAAAAAAAAAAAAAAAGTATTCCAATATATTACTGTAATACATCCGAAAATGGGGCCGATATCTTCAAGCATTATTTAGCACCTACTTTGGCATTTATTATTGAAGTAACGCCATAGATTTAGCAAAACATCCGCAGACTGAAACCGAGATCTATAAACGTTCCTTAGCACCTATTTTAGCTTGGTGTAATTCGAGTCACTGTAGCACAAATACTGCCAAACTCACGTGAAGTTAGAGAAGAGAACTTGTCTTGGCTAAGTCAAAGTAAGTACCAACGACATAAGTAACGTAGTTTTTTGTATAGCCTAAATTGAAAATTCTCTTGAGATCCATTCTATTCATCATCATCATCATCATCATTTCAGCCGAAAGACACCACTGCTGGACATAGGCCATTCTATTCATAAAATAGCGAAAAGGATAAAGATGCCAGCGAATGTGTATTGTGTATACTTTCCAAAATAATATATTTGTCGGATCTGGTCGTTAGTATGGACATAAAATGAATCGCAAGTGCGCGGGTTGTGACGTCACGCCACCTACTTACAAGTCTAGCTACACCACAGCGTGCTTCTACAGAGCCCCGATGTTCAACTCGAGGCGAGGGCGACATTCAATGTCTGATCGTGTCGGAGTTGAGACTTCTTGGAACTGTACCCGATTCATTGTACCCCGTGTTATTGTGTCAAGTTGTTATCTCAAGTAATTTGTTAGTTTGTTAGAAACAGTGTATCGCTCCCAGTGTGTTTTCATAGCACGAAACCCATCTTCTGCCCACATAATGTATGAGCCTAACGGAATAAATCCTGACATATCCGACAAATTGATTCCTCTATCAATAAGCTGACACTAAAATGTGACCGTGTTATTAAATAAAGTAAAGCAGTAAAGCAGAATAACCACTATATTAATGTTTTGTCTACTTATAGATTTTTAGTAGTTCAAATTGTGTTATTGCATTTAAACTATCGGAAACTGTTTCGTACTGAACTGGATTCCGACGAAAAGATTATAATTACAAATTACAAATACAAATAAAAAAAACAAATTAATTACAAATTATAATCGTTCTAGCGACCCGCCCCGGCTTCGCACAAACCTTCCTCTTGAATCACTCTATCTATTACTGAAAACCTCATCAAAATCCGTTGCGTAGTTTTAAAGATCTAAGCATACATAGGGACAGACAGACAGCGGGAAGCGACATTGTTTTATACTATGTAGTGACAGTGATAAGTAAGAGACACTGCCTCGTTGGTCTAGTGGTCGCAAGCGACTGCTGAGTATATATGAGGTCCTGGGTTCGATTACCGGGTTGGGCAGAGTGTTATTTCGTTTTCCCATCAAGAATTTCTCAGTAGCAGCCACGGAGTCTGGATTTGTGATGATGGCAATAGGCTCGCCCCCCATTACGTGGAATTGTGGGTGAACCTACTTGTTAGGTACCCACATTCCTTCGGGGATTACAAGGCGTGATTTTATGTTATGTCATCATCATCATCTGCCTAGCCTTTTCCCAACTATGTTGGGGTCGGCTCCAGTCTAACCGAATGCAGCTGAATACCAGTATTTTACATGGAGCGACTGCCTATCTGACCTCCACAACCCAGTTAGTACTAGATATTACGATACCCCTTGGTAAGACTGGTTGTCAGACTTTTTTTGGGCCACTGACTACCTGTAACGACTGTCAAAGATCTACAAATGACACCCGGGACCAACGCCTTAACGTGCTTTCCGAGTCACGGAGGAAATCCGGTATGTTACGATGGTCACCCATCCACAGACCGACCTAGGCAAGCGCGGCTTAACCTTGAAAATCGATCCGAGCTGTTGTTATTATTTAGCCACGAGCTCCTCTATGTTATTTAAGTAAGAAATTTTAATGTCGGTGGTCTATACAGAGGTCGAAAAAAAAAATTAAAATTAATAAAGATAATAATAAGATCATTGTGCCGATAGTTGTATCAGCCCATGGCTTAATTGCCAAGAGCCTCGACCAATACCTGAGGAGGCTCTCGTTAGGCAGCTGGATCAAGGGCTTGATTCAGAAAGCGGTACTTCTGGACACGGCTCGTATTGTTAGGAGGTTCCTCTCTCTGGAGTCCTGACCTGAGTAGCTTGGATCCTGCGGTGGGCTACAATTTTTTATATTTTTAAATGTTTTTTATATTGTTTTTTCTAAGGAATATTTAAAAATGTAAATAAAGGAAACTAAATAAATAATAATAATGTTCAAGTCACAAGGTTTTGTGAACAAAGACAGACAAAGACAGTAGCCATTAAGAAATGTTAGAATTATCATTTTCCAAAGAATGATAATTTAATAATATTGATTTAAGTCAACAATGCAATCTGTTTAGTAACAGAACCTAATCTCAGTACAATTGAAAATAAGTTATTCAACACCGTAAAACAATGAAATATAATAAACTTCTTATCACAAAACATAATAAAATATTTACAATATTGATATAATGAATATCACACAATAATAAGCCGTAAACCATGTACAAACGTTCCAAAATAGCTTGAACTCAAACCACAATAAACTAGTTTCCCAAAATAAAATAACATGAGGAAATAAACGTAATGAAGAAACAAATTATAATTTGGCATTTAGTGCTGTGCGGCCTTGGAGTAAGGACGATATTGGCGTGAGCTGTTCCGATAAGGTGTGAACTGTAGTTGTGCGGTGTGCATGACAATCGCAGCACGTTGAGTGAGGCACACGTTTACAAACTGAGACAAAAGACAGTCGCGTACGCATGTCCGACGAAGAAAAGTCGTGACAGAAACAAGTGAATAGTAACGTGAAAATCAATGGTGTAATATGCGAACAATTTTAAAGGAAAATAAAATTGTGCTAGTGTTTTGGATTACATAAATGTGAGATTTTTTTACTGTATTATAGAAAAATGTCAACGTAGTCAGTTTCGGAGTCATGTTCTAGCCTTTCCTTGTGTACGTTTTCATCGTTTCGCCGTTTTGCTAAACACTCGTATGACTGTCGGTATGTTTATAACAATATCAGGAACTAATTTACAAAATATTGTGTCAATTTTCACTTCCTCCGGTCGTTATACGTTGAGACTACGTTCGGTAAATCTATACTAATCTATACTAATATTATAAAGAGGTAAAATTTGTTTGTATGTAGGGGGTAATCTCCGGAACTAATGATCCAATTCTAAAAATTCTTTCACTGGCAGAAAGCTACATTATTCGTAAGTGCTACAGGCTATAAATTATTTTTATATCATGCAAATTAGCCGAGCTATCACAATTTTCGCGGACGAAGTCGTGGGCGGAATGCTAGTCTATACTAATATTATAAAGAGGTAAAATTTGTTTGTATGTAAGGGGTAATCTCCGGAACTAATGATCCAATTAAAAAAAATCTTTCACTGGCAGACAGCGACATTATTCGTGGGTGCTATAGACTATAAATTATATTTATATCATGTGTATTAGCCGAGCAAAAAAAAATTCGCGGACGAAGTCGCGGGCGAAGTGCTAGTTTTCTTATATATTAAAAAGAAATATTATGCCACATTGGCACATTGCTCGCAGAACGCATGGCCGATGGGGCCAAAAAGTTCTGGCGACAGCGAACCGGAAGGCGTTGCGTTGGAAGGCCTCCCACTAGGTGGACCGATGACCTTGTAAAGGTTGCAGGGATCCGCTGGATGCGAGTCGCACGGGTCCCGTCAATATGGCGACACTTGGGGGAGGTTTATGTCCAGCAGTGGACGTCTTTCGGCTGAAATGATGATGATGATGCCTCATTGAGTGTAATCTTTTTAGTGTTATATTTAATACATCATCATCATTCTCCAGCCAATATATTCGGGGTCGGCGCTGCATGTCTTCTTCTTCCATTCTTCTCTATTACTCGTCGTCATTATTTAGTACAATATAACCTTTATATAAATAGGCTTTGTATTTCATTAACTAATATTATAAATGGGGAACTTGATTTTTATGTTTGTTACACTTTCACTCTAAAACGGCTGAGCAGATTTGCATAAAATTTTACAGTAAGATGGACATATGGGCACATACTTATAAAGATTTTGTGTAAAAATAGAACTATGAACTATTTACACAAGCGAAAGCTGAAAAATTGAAAGGAAGTCGTTTGTTTTGGTTTGGACATGTAATGAGAAGGGATGAAACGCATGTGACTAAAAGACTGATGGACATGAATGTTGATGGATGGAGAGGGAGAGGGAGGCCAAAGAAAAGATGGATGGATTGTGTGAGGAATGATATGAAAGAGAAAGGAGTAAATTATGCCGTGACGTCTGACAGGGGAGAATGGAAGAAGGTTTTCTTCGTGTTGCGCAGACCCCAAGTAGAATTGGACAAAGGCAGGAAGATTATGAAGCCCGTGCGGAATTTAGGTCGTTCACAAATTTATTTTATAATTTGTAATCATTGTAGATCAGGAAATAACACGCTATTTACTGGTCATTAGCTTTTAACACTACACCGGCCGGTCACCACTACTGTAAAGAAATCGGAACAATAATACACACTGATAAGTCTGGCAACGATACAAATTGTTATTCAATACGAAACGTGAGTTATAACACACTAGAGACAGCAATTTTGCCTATCGTAGACAGAACATGACAAAAGTTAGATATACACGCTGGAAGGGACACCGATGCAAAACGCTTACCAGGCATTCAGTACATCATTCTGACCTGATTCTGAAAAATTAAGGGGGTGGGGCCCCCCATAGAATTTTTTAATCAGTAATTTTGAAAAAAAACAGCCGTTCCATACATTTGAACGCGTAGGTACTGCTATTTCTTACCAAACAGCATTTTTTTTATTTACCGATAAAAAAATGATTAAACATCGTAAAGTGGTTTACAGAATACATCTACCTACCAAGTTTCAACTGTGTAGTCCTAATAGTTTCGGAATAAAGTGGATGTTACATACAGACGGACAGACAGACAGACATGATGATTCTATAAGGGTTCTGTTTTTGCCATTCGGCTCATCATTTTCCTGCACTTCTCCCATTCTATTTGGGGTCGGCGCAACACGTTTTATTCTTCCATCCAGACGTCACGGCATCATTTACTCCTTTCTCTTTCATATCAGTCTTCACAAAATCCATCCATCTTTTCTTTGGCTTCTTCTCCCTCTCCATCCATCAACGGAACGTTAAAAATCGGCGTATTTACGTTACGGTTAAACCGAGCGCTCGTGCCGCGCTAGGGCCTCTGACTGGTCGAAAAAGGTTGACAACCCTGTGTCTACACACAGCCTAATAAGTAGTAGTACAAACTGATTGAGTTTCAAGTCACATCTTGTAACAGTGCTATACTCATGGACTATGTCTTGATTTCTTGAATAAGACTGGTCATTTATCGCGCTGGGACGTTAGACAATTGCTATGTACTATCCATTATGTAATATAACACTACGCCTATTTACGTTGCGGGGGCAGGTAGAGATGTATACTATAGACCAGGGTTCGAAGTCATGATTATCTATTTTTATATTTATTTACAATCCCTGTCGTGTTTAAGCAAAAAACAGAATGTCGATTACGTTTAGAGTTAGTTTCATTTGTTACAATTTTACTATAATGGGTGTAAAAGTACTTAACGAAGCCGAAACGCACTTGTTCCTACTGTCATTGCGATATTTTTTTGTTCTAGACGGTACTCGAAACCTTCTAGTTACGGAGTTATTGGGAGTCATGGTTCAGACTTTTTTAAACACAAATTTTATTTAAATACCTTCACGACTCAATGCATCTATCAGCACAATGCAGCAATTTTTTGAGTGCGTTACATGTAGTCCTACTGTAAAACGTTATTTCTCAGCCCAAAAAGAAACTCACTGTTATTATTTAGCCGCTCTTCCAGTTTCCTCCTTTCCTATCCAGGCATAAATCCAGAATCCAGACTCATAATGAGAATTTTCAGTTGGATAAAACCTCTAACACTTTGTCCGATTCAGTGATCGATCGGACACGTACCAGCACACGCGTACAGCAGCGTAGCAGTCACGTTTCAACCACTAGACTGGCAATCATATACAGGGTGAAAGGGACACCGACGATAAAACGTTTACCACGTATTCAGTACAATCATCGTTCTGAACCCCCAGCCGCAAAGAAATTTTTAGTTTAAAAAAAAAAACAGCTGTCTCCTACAAAATTGCAGTACCTACGCTGTATAACACATAAATGTACAAAATGTATGGAATAGCAGATTTTTTTTAAATTACTACCGATGAAAAATTTTTTCCAGCCTGTATATTATGCAGTGCTATAATGGGTGAAAAAAGATACTTAACGTTGCCGAAAGACACTTGGTTTTTCTAGTCATTACGATCTTTTTTTGTACTGAATTATACCTTGGAGCCGTCTGGTTACGGAAATAATGAAGATCAAAGTTCAAATGTAACGTTTTCTCACACCAAAAAATTAATTCGCTTCCCAGCATTGAATTATATTGTGTCACGAGTTAGTTCAATGTTTCCCAGAGGTTATTTTTTTAGTTAACATCCGGTTAGACTGGAAGCCGTCCATATTTGAGAAAAAGCTAGCCTCATGATGATGATGATTTCGATGCATAGAATACGTAGAAGACGGGTTTTTGATGGGTCATTTAAACACCCTGTATTTTGCCTAACTTAGTCGACCATGTCAATACTAGTATTCAGCTGCATCCGGTTAGACTGGAAATCGGCCCGAACATAGTTGGGAAAAGGCTAGGCAGATGATGATGATGATATTGCCTAACTTAGCTACAAACTTTTCTTTATGTAGTACAGCCATGTTCTCAATACCTACGCAGACTTATCGATATCACACAGTCTCTCTTCCTCTCCATCCGTTTCCATTCCAACTACCGTTGTTAACATCTCCTGGGATTTCCATAAGTCCCCAGCTTTATTTGTCAGCGATCTTTAGCTAACGTACCGACCAGTAGCGAAGGGTCAATTTTTGTAAGAGGTAAGCCGGAGTACATATATTTAATGTGATTATATTGTTTGTCTATAGAACTGACCATTTTTCAAAGGGAAGCCAGGAGGAATCGGGTTGTATGGAACCTTCGCCACTGGTAGCGACTATATGGGGTGGTAGGGAAACGGGTGCGAAAACGGTTACCACGTATTCAGTAGATCATTCTAAGCCCTCCTACATATAAATTGTTAATTGGTTATTAAAAAAAATCAGCTGTTCCATACAATTTAACCGTGTAGGTATTGCACTTTTGTAGGTAACAGCTGATTAAAAAAAAAATAACCGAAGAATATACACTGTTTTAAGCTTTCACGGTTTACAACTAAACTTATACTGTCACTTACGGGATATAAAAAAATAAAAATAAAAAAAAAAAAAACAAAAAAAAAATAATAATAAAAAACAAAAAAAAATAAACAATCACGGAAGATATCCCGTAAGTGACAGTATAAGTTTAACCGATGAAAAATTTCTATGTGGATACGTGGTAATCGTTTTCGCGTTCGGTGCCCCTTCCACCCTGTACGTGATGCATAGTTTTCTTTACCGTTGATGGTTGGAGCTATCAATTAATAGATAAGACCGATTGCATATTAAAGCAATAACCGATCTGCGTGATATGACAGTAGTTATCGCTTTTAATATGCAATGGAGTAATTTTATAAGCGACTTTAGAAACATTTTAGTCGCTGATGTTTTATTTCTTAATTGATTTGATTTGATATAATTGCTTTCTCTATCTATACATCAATACAAATAAATAAAATTGAAGTGTCTATTTATAATTTCAAAACAACCGCTTTTTAATGAATGCATTTAAAAGTACATATTATTTATACGGAACATAACAAAAAAAAAATATTTTTTTTAAATTTTTGTTCGTCTATCTGTTTGTTACAGTTAATCTCCGAAACGGTTGGACCGATTTTGACGTGACTTTTACTAGCTGACTTTAATTTAAGAAAAAGATTAAAACCCATGATATGATTATAAAAATCCGATATAAATAGGGAAGTAATTTTTTATAATAATTAATAAACGCGAAGAAGGTCGCAGGCAACAGCTAGTTTAACAATAATAAATCTTAAATTCATTTCTTCGATGATACTTTACAGGGTCAAAACTCGTCATGAGGTAAAATTGCTATCATAAACGTAAACAAAAGTGGACTCCAAAGTGTATAAAAGTATTTTAAACTATCATGGTCATAACATTACTATTAATCATAGATTATTATCATAGAAAACAGTAAACATGGTAAATATCCCGTTATTAGTATAAATAGTAATGTATAAAATTCAAATTCAAATTCATTTATTCATCAAATATAAGCTAACAGTTTACACCAAATCGCTTATATCTATTCTAATACTACAAAATTACATCAATCATTTTAATTAAAACTTCTTAAAATATACATTAACAAACGGAGTAACATAAAATTTGTAAACAAAAAACAACCTTACATAGACAACAACAATTACAATTAACAACTATTTCTTCATATTTAAATAAATATGCACATGTTTAGCGATTGTCCATTGAGAGTCAAAAAATAAATCTAAAAGTAGTTTATTATCGAGAAGGAATCTAGTCAGGCAAATAGGAGCACTCTAATAGCGACTACAGCTAAGCTGTGCGGACTGCCGTTGCCATGGAAACATTGGCAGAGCACACTCTCTAAGGATAATCCCTTTCCTTGGATACAACGTCCAGAGGATGTCGAGTAGAAACTCTTTGCTAATTAAAAAGTCGTTCGCGACAAAAACTGTGAAAGACTCGGGCGTCGTAAAAGATAAGAAGTGAAATATTATTTTTTCACGAATAGTCTGCGATGTGAGATTTTATTCAGACACAAAGAACTGTGTACCTAGTGTTTATGGAAAAAAAAAAATGCATTTCACATATAACTCACTAGCCTACAGTGGCGAAGGTTCCACACAACTCGATTCCTACCGGCTTCCCTTTGAAAAATGGCACAGTCAGTATTCTGTAGACAAATAAAATAATCTCATTAAAGATATGTACTCCGGCTTACCTCTTACAAAATTGTCCCTTCGCTACTGCTAGCTTATGCCTGCAGCTTCGCCCGCGTGAAGTTCGGTAACGGTCCCTAGGGTTCATTCTACCGGGATAAAAAGTATCCTATATGTTAATTAGGGTTATAAACTATCTGTGTGCCAAATTTCATCCACATCCGTTCAGTAGTTTTCGCGTGAAAGAGTAACAAACATCCATCCATCCATTTATCCTCTCAAACTTAATTTATAATAAAAATAACTCTTAACTGTCTGGGTAGTAATTTCTGAAAAGTCCTTATTCCAGAAATAACAAGCATTATGTTAATTTGCATGAACTTTTCAGGCGTACTATTTAGTTATTTTGCGATCCATTTCACATGAATTCCTCTTGAAAATTCGTAATTTAACAGAAACAGCAATGTGAAAATTAATCCCCTTTAAACGACTACCTGGAACTCGGGATACATAAACACAACAATTTTATTCCCATTTCCAATAACCCGTTACATAATGAAATCGCACGCACACCCAGCCTCGCTACATACAAAAACCGTAATACATTATGTACAGGCGAACACAGACACGAGCTATGTCATCGCCAAAATCAATAACCACGGGGCTTCATTAAAATATCATTTTATCAAGCAAAATGAAACCGAATTAATTGATGCGTAATTATTTTCAGGAGTGATCGCGACTGTATCAATGTGGTCCTACTCGAGTGTGGATATACCTGGACCTCACGTCAGCAGAACTGAGAGAGTGAAGATCTATCTGTCAGAATGCATTGTGTGCTTCTGCATAGTGTTTTTCATCCTCTGTGTAGGATTACTTTTATACTTATTCTTCCATCTATATAGCACTGTGACGACTGCTGGAAAACTTGCCGGCACACTCGCGGAGAGTTGAAGTTTCTACTCAGTATTATGATGAAGACTGAGAATCTAGTGTTTGTGAACAAGATTTATGTGATTATTTAGTTTGTAAGGTAGATGAAAGAGAACTTTGTGTTGGGGGAATTTGACTGCTAGCCAGTATGATGAGACTATAAAATGTTGGAGGATAGATTCGTGTTGATAAAAATAAAATCGTTGGATGGGTACAACCGGCAGGACCAAAAATGTGTAACTAAGTAAGTTTTATAGTTTATTAGTATGTACTATAAAGAAGTATAGCCACCAAAGTGTAATCGAATGAATTGATTTGAAAAAGAAAGGATCATGGATGAATTAAATCGAAAAGACCAACAAAAAGTATGTTGCAAAACATAAAGGGTGTAAATAGACCCTTAACACATCCGAAAGGCACTGTTGTTCTTCCTGTCTTTGCGACCATTTTTTTGTTCTAGACCATACCCGGGAACCTTCTAGTTACGGGGATATTGGGGGTCAAAGTTCCAACTTTTTCACAAGTTTTTATTAAATACATGTTTTTAATGTAAGATTTTTACTTTACACACCTCCACGACCCCCGTACTATTCAATCCATCCATCAGCACAATGGTTTGAGTGCTTTCCATCGAGTCCTACCGTAAAACGTGATTTTTCACCCCAAAAAAAAAAGTCGATTCGCAGCAATAATTTTTGCGTAAAGTTACTTAGTCTGATGTACAGAATGCTTGTATAAAACTGAGAAAACTAGAAAATAGGTCACAGCAGCCAAGCCAAGTTCTTCAAGCCAAGTTTACGATGTTATCAAGGTAACATGGCCAGTCTTTATCGCCCATCTTTGCATTGATGCCAGATTATCCGTTTTCTGAAGAAGGCGGCAGGCCTTGGCAGCGGTGGTTTCAGAAGTATTACTCTTTACACAATGGTCCATCTCAGACACGCCGTATCTATAGACTTGCTGAAGTAACACAAGGTCTGAATTTGACGGACAATGTCTTTTGTGTAATTCCAAAAAAAGAACGTCAATTCGTGTACGACGCATGTTTTGCTGACGGATCAGTATATTCCTATAGATGTTTTACATGTGATAAACAGCATTTACACTTTGGAAAAATTTAACCTTTGTGAAAGATTAACCTTCCGTACTAATCAGTTTGTTAGTTTGTTGTAATATGGGTAATACCTCATGCATTCCCGTTTTAAAGGATTTGTTTTGTTTAGTTTGTGGTCCTATAGATATTTAAATGCAAATAACTTCTGTAGTTAAACAAAATCTGTACTTAATCAAATATTATATGAAAGTGCCTTTGCAGCAATGGTCCTCAATAAGAGCTATACAGTCAATAAATAACCTCACCCCTAAATTCAATACACTAAGGTTCTTAATACCAAATTTTCAATTAAAAAACGTATCTCACAAAATTGGCTAAACTACCACCCACTAGATTAATACGAGTAGGTTCCGTTTGTGGTACCGTGTGATTGGTTGACAGCTTTGTGGTTGGGTGTCAATGAGACCGCAGCACAGCATTAATGTCGCTTTGACCACTATTTTGTTGTACCACAATTATGTGGTCGCTGTTTTTCTGATGAATTCGCGTTTGCAGTGGGTGTAGGCATTTTATTTCTGTTATACATTAAGTGCCGTTTGGGCCTAAATGACGATTATGATGCCATCTAACTGATTTCGGCCACAGCGACTGCATTCGATGGCTTTCTAGGGAGGTTGTCGAGAGCTTTGGTGTGCTGCTCTTTCACGTGCTCTCAAGTGGCTAGCATAATTATCCAACTTTAGCCGAAAAACTCCGAGCACAAAGCGGACATGTCAGAACACACGTCACGATATTGTAGGGTATAGCTGTACGGCCTAAATATGTAACTACTGGAAGTGATCTGTGGATCTTAGAGCCCTCGTCCACCACGACTTTTTACAGCGATGCAGACGCAAAACGGCCGCGATAAAACTGTGACGCTGTTGCAGGCTGTGTACTACTAAATTCACTGACGGTCTGCAACTTTTCATCCTTATGCTGTATGTTTTAAGGTTGGTCATTGATCTACCGTCAGTGATCTCGGTAGTACCTTCGCCCACGTAACGACGATTGAACGTAATGCTGTCGCGTTTCAGTCGCGTGTTTACATCGCTTCTGTCGAGCGTTAGAAATGCAATAACAGCGATGTTGTCTCGCGTTTATCGCTACAAACGTCGCCGTGGACAAAGGCCCTTTAATTGTTATGAAAACTAGCAATATTGTGTCGTGTCTTCTTATTATTGAAATTATGAGAATTTTGAATCACGTTCGCGCATGTTCTTATAGTCAAAATACCTAATCATTGAAATAATATGATTGATTTCTGAATGTATATTCTGTCGTTTGTACTTTTGTAAATACTGTTCTCCCAGATAGCATTGTTCTCGAATTAAGTAAATATAGTACTTATGTGTTAGTATATAGAAGCTATTCCAAAGTAACTTTGGCTGTTATATACTTACGTTGTAAATAAATTCAATAAACGATTATTGTGTTGTTTTTTTTTGCTTTTTTTATTTCATGTCAGTCCGGAAACATTTCGTAGGTACTTAAGTAAAGTAGGAAATCATAACAGTGTTGACGTCATAATTCTCTTGACCTCATCCCAATTCATTTGGGGTCGGCGCAGCATGTCTTCTTCTTCATACTTCTCTATTACTCGTCATCTCATCAGACACCTCATTTCTTGCCATAACATTCTTTACACAGTCCATCCATCGTTTCTTTGGTCTTCCTCTACTCATATACCCATCCACATTCATACTCAAAACTTTCTTCACAAGATTTTCCTCATTCCTCATAAGCATAACAGTGTTGACACGGTTCTCAAGTTATCAAACAAAGTATCGTAGTACAGTACTAACTGGGTTGTGGAGGTCAGATAGGCAGTCGCTCCATGTAAAATACTGGTATTCAGCTGCATCCGGTTAGACTGGAAGCCGGTCCCAACATAGTTGGGACAAGGCTGGGCAGATTATGACCTGAAATGCAACTGAATTTCAGGTAACCTTTTCTGGCCAGGAGGTAATACTTGTCTCGTAAAGCAATAATAAAATATATAAATATATTGGGTGGCTTATAAACGCGAAATATTTTTTGATTTAACAAAGTATAACATAACATCACGCCTGTAATCCACGAAGGGTTAGGCAGAGATGTACCTAATAGTATACCTCCCCTCATTTCGCCACTTTATTTTAGTCCTGGGTAATAGGGGCGAGCCTATTGCCATCAACCGGGCACAATTCTGAACCCCGTCGGAACGTGGGAACTGAGACTGCTACTGAGAAATTCCTGATGAAAAAACCTAATATAATAACACTTTGCCCGACCCGGGATATGAACCCAGGACCTCATGCTCAGCAGTCCCGGTTGCGACCGCTAGACCAACGAGGTTAACAAAGAATACTTAAAAGAATTACGCCTTTTTAGATTCAAATAAGCCAATTTAAGTCAATAATAATTAAACTGAAAGCTAATTCCCCTAATGTAATTGTTCAAGAGCTGTCAGTCAGAGTCAATATTCCACTGAAATTATGACACTGAACTCGGTTTAAATGTGCATGTGATCGAGTTCAGTTTAATTTGTGAAATTCGACCTACAGATTCGAGGCGATGCGAGGCGCACGGGACCGGTCAATGTGGCGACTCTTGGGGGAGGCCTATGTCCAGCAGTGGACGTCTTTTGGGTGAAATGATGATGATGACCTACAGATTACATAATAGTTCATCTTTAGGAGAAACTCATACAGATACACCCAGTACATAAAATCATTACAAAATCATGTAAATACTCTTTACAAACATAAAATATCATCAACGAGCTGTTGCCCGCGACTTCGTTCGCGTCGAAATTTTGATGAGGAAGAGTGAGAAAAAAAGAATCCAATGTGCTAGACTATACTCTATCCCTGTGTCAAATTTCATCCAGATTCGTTCAGCCGTTCTGGCGGGATTGGGTAACAAACATCCCTCCATATTTTCGCATTTACGTATAATCTTATATATAAAATTCTTGTCTCATACATCTTGTGCCATACTCCTCCGAAACTTCTTGACCGATTTTTATGAATTTTTTTATGCATATTCAGTAGGTCTGAGAATCGGCTACTATCTACTTTTCATACCCTAAGTGATAAGGGCGCGAGCGAAGCCGCGGGCAAAAGCTAGTATTAGTATAGATATAGATTATATACGTCACCCATACATTGAAACGAGCGCGTAAGCGTAAAACTGTAACATTATATTCAGCAGTAGGTAAATTCTAGGAAATTACTTAATTGCTTAACAAATTGACTACCAACTAAAATTGCTCGTACACAAGGCGGCACATGAAGTTGTAATTTCCAGTATAACTTGGCCTCGCTTTGTACAGATTTCGTATACAATGAGAGATCCGCATAAACTGGTTTTGTGAAGCTTGATTGGCCGTCGTGCGTACCTATTTCCAAATCGCAAAGTTGTCATACATGACAAGTTGTACGAAATAGCATATTGACAGTGCATCAATTTGTTCAACAATTTACTTCCCTAGCTGTGCCTTCGTGTTACGTGTCGTCTATGTGGCCATGAAGATCAGAGTCACGTCTATAGAAAAAACAAAAGAATTTCGCAAGATGGCCGTGAACTAAGACACATTCTTGGTATGCGGTTGACATAAGTATTGGAATTTAGGAATAGCCTTCAGAATTTTAGCTGTCTGACTTACTTTATTTACTTTGAATTGGATATAATAATAATTATAATAATAGGCAGCTGGATCAAGGGCTTGATTCAGAAAGCAGTACTTCTGGACACGGCTCGTATTGTTAGGAGGTTCCTCTCTCTGGAGCCCTAACCACCGGTAGCTTGGACCCTGTTCCCGATACCGGTGGGCTACAATTTTTTATATTTTTAAATGTTTTTTATATTATTTTTTCAAAGGAATATTTAAAAATGTAATTTATTTGTATAGGAATAAATAAAGGACATAATAACATTTATTTTAGGTAACAAAGACCCATAACATATATACCTTATAGACTATCATACATATTTTATAAAAACAAGAAAATATAAACTATTGCACACGAAGTGACGGCGTCGTGTTGCGCTGCGTGGTGTCGCGTAGCGCTGCGTGGTGTCGCGTAGCCTTCCGCGGAAACGGGCTGTACTCATACTGTACGGTCAGCAACCGCACATTGTACCTTAGCCTAGTTTAAATACTTGCAAATTTTGTTAATTTATAAAAATGTTATATCGTCACGTATGTAAGTATGTCAGTCTTCGGTTTTATATCGAGCTCGCGCGACATCCAACATTTTGTAATTTTTGTAACATTTTCTATTATTTTGCTTATAACATTATTTTAGTGCAATTTCGTATTAAATACCTTTTTGAACATTAACATTTATTTTATTAACATTCAACATTAAGTGTAAAGGCTCATGCCCTTACATACCAAAAAGTATGAATTCGATCAATTTTGGTTTAGTTAATTACGTCAAACTAATATTTCAAACGTGATTTATTATTATTATAGCTAGCCCACATTGTCCCACAGCTGAGCAAAGGCCTCCCTCCACTCCTTCCAAAAAAAAAACTTTCTAATTTCCAGCGAAATGAGACTATACGTCCAAAAAAGTATCTAAGAATTATCGAAATCGGTTCATATTTGGCGATGATATCCCTGGAACAAAAACCAAGTCCAATTATTCAAGCATTTATTTATTTATTTAAACTTGTACAAGAGTGCTACATAGCATTGTACCACTAAAAGCAAGCAATAAGCATTGTAAGCATTGTATTCAGTCTGGCAGAACTTTATTGAAAACCAGAATTTGACCAGTTATAAATGCATAAGTCCCCATGCCAATACATCAATCATTCTGAAATGATGTACTGAATACGTAGTAAACGTTTTGGCGTCGGTGTCCCTTCCACACTGTATAATGCCTGCCAAATTGTAGTTAAATGCTTTTGATACAAAACAACGCAACTATGTATCTACGCAGTGTATCACACGGGCAATGCTGAGTCGCATCGCAATGACGCCGCTACTACGTCCCAGGGTTTTAAAAACGCTTCGATAGGTATTTTTATTCTTCTCGAAGCGATGAATGAGATTGGACCTGGACAGCGCTGTCGTTTGCCACATTCAAGTCCTGGAGGAGCAGGAGAGAAAGTGTGGCATATCCTGTGTTGGGGATCGAAACTCGCATTGTAAAAAACCTCCGATATTAAATAAAAACCAATACTGCGCTGCCCTTCGTTGCCGCTCGGGGGCTTCGTCGTACCGCAGCCAGCTTGTGCAACAAATCGCACGCGTTCCATCGCCGCACGCCGATTCAACGCACTGTGTGGCATGTCGTTAAATTGCAGTCATTGCAGAGCCACTACCGTAATCATTTCTGTTTTCGAGAGGGCAAGTCAAGGTGACAATAATAATAACTCATGGTACAAAATCGCTTGACTATTCCATCTACCTGCCGTTAACGCCTCTGCAGTTCTCAGATCTCAGGAGATGAATTGTAAGGCACTCAGAATGCAGACAATTTTGATAGACTACGGTCACGTGAACTATTTAAGGGGATGGTGTATTGCGAATGGTATTTCTGCGTTGTTTAAGTACAAGTTTACGATGGACTCACATTGTTTGAACCTTAGGCATTAGAACGAGCGCGCGGTGTAGCCGTAAATAAGAACGATTTTTGAACCAAAACTACAACAGCTATCTTATTGCATTTTGGTTCGACAAGCACAATAAGTATCACCCATAGATATGAAAGAATTCTTAAAATGAAAAGTCGTTCGTACGTAACGTAAATAACGTTTAACACCGCGGTTATGCTAGTGCCTCTTAACTTGGATAATCAAGTGCAGTCAAGGCTAATCTAATTCTATTATTATTTTGATCACATAATAGATAGGTTATTTAACGCAAAGTATTGCGTGCTTCGTATGTCTTAATGGTCTTGAGTAAGGTCAGTATTCAATACTAACGTCTCCTAATGCCCCGTTTACGATTTAATGCGATGCGACTAGCATCCAGTGACACGCGCGTGTGTGACTTTTTTCTCAGTTCAGCGCGCCACTACTAATTTTCATACAATATCTATAAGCGCAGTGACAACGCCACTATCGCGACACGCGCACGTCATTTTTGAATAGTGAAGTAACACGCTCATATTTTTTTTATTGAACCTAAACAGAATCAATGGAGATCAACTTGACATTGGACTGTTTATTGATGATTGATATTTCTGAATACATCGCGTAACTGAGTCTTGCGACAAAACACTCTTTCCTGAAGCGTTACAGAAGCGCGCCTAATGCGCCACGGTTGGGTCGCAAGCCGCGTCTTTGCGGTGACTTGTGGTATACTCTTAGCAATTTCTCTTTCAATTGTTTTCTTCGAAGTTGCTATCGCAAGACGCGTATCGCTTGAACGCGTATGTCGTGGCCAAGCGTAAGTTGGTAAACATTTTGTATCTAAGATATATTAAATTGTTCTTATACATCATGTCATGCCTTCTTGTTCTGCAGCAATTATTTGGTTTAGATTGACGTAATTGAGTAAGGTAAACGTTTTTAAATTAAACAAACTTACGTACAGAAATAGATGTGAATGTACATTTTTTCTTAAACTACGAGTCATTTTTATAAAACCTACGTGAGCAAAGAAAAAGGCAAAGAAACTACTCATGGAAAATACCTCAATTTTTTTTAATTCTGCATGTCATCATATAAACTGCTTTAAACTAAAAAATACTAGTATGTATTTGCTTATTATTTTTTAGGAGCTCGTGGCTAAATAATAACAGCCGCTCGGGTCGATCTTTAGGTTAAGCCGTGCTAGCCTAGGTTGGTCTGTGGATGGGTGACCACCCATTACATACCGAGTTTCCTCCGTGCCTCGGAAAGCACGTTAAGCCGTTGGTCCCGGCTGTCATTTGTAAATCTTTGACAGTCGTTAGGTAGTCAGTTGCCCAAAAAGTCTGACAACCAGTCTTACCAAGGGGTATCGTATTACCCAGTACTAACTGGGTTGTGAAGGTCAGATAGGCAGTCGCTCCATGTAAAATACTGGTATTCAGCTGCATCCGGTTAGACTGGAAGCCGACCCCATCATAGTTGGGAAAAGGCTAGGCAGATGATGATGATGTATTTGCTTACGCCTTAATAATAAATCAAACACACCTCTTTGTCTTCATCATTTGTGACATATTTACTCTACAAGCCACATCTTTTGATACATAATTTCTCTTTTGTACATAAATCGCACCCTGTTATCAACAAGATGAGAGAAAATAGGTGACATAGCAAAAATATTTAGTTTTTGGGTGACGTAAATCTGTTGATAACATGATACATTTGATAAAATGTTTTGCTTATTTTTTTTACGTTTAGTAATAATTATTTTTATTTTCTGCTTACGCTGTGACATACATCAGATTGCAGTGTATGCATAAAAACTTTCTGGTGTTGAAATTGCACTCAAATCATTGATGTTTTAGCAAGCTTGCTTTCAAAAAATGACGAAAATTTGCAGACCATTAAACATCCTTAATTCGTTTTACTTCGGTATAAAAACATAGCACTAGACTTACTTATGAGGATGGTAAAAAAAAATATTTAATGGATATCAAAGGGAAGATTAGTCGGAACAAGACTGTAATATGACCCAGACCTACCAATCAGGCACACAGTTTCAACAATCATAATTTTAGTCGTTTCATTCACCAAACCACATTCACCAAAATTAAAGCAATACCGAAACTTCGTAATTATGCAAAGCCTCACTTCTGTTATTTCACAAATCTATTATTCCACATCAGCCACCATTTTCCGAGTGACATGAGCATCGATAACGCTTCAACGATTCAAAGTGACGTCAAAACAACACGTCAATTCTGACTCCACATGAGACTTATTGGCGACTTTACTGGCCATAGCAGTGACAAATAAAATACTGACATTATAAAGAGGTAAAGTACGGTTGAAGGGGTAGTTTTCGGAATTATTGTTCCGATTCCGAAAATTCTTTCATTAATCGGAAGCTACATTATCCCCGAGTGCCATTATAAAGAGGTAAAGTACGGATGTAGGTGTAGTCTTCAGAAGTATTGTTCCGATGCCGAAAATTCTTTTATTAATCGGAAGCTACATTATCCCCGAGTATCATAAGCTATATTTAAAACGTTCCCGTGGGATAATTCGACCATAACGCGAGCGAAACCGCGGGCAAAAGCTAGCGACCAATAAAAGTAAGGCCCAGTAAAGTTAGTGAAAATCCAGAAGTATCAGAAGTTACGCAATCCAGTGGCTGGATTCCAAGTTTGAAACATTGGGACAACTCTATACGGAACTTCGGTATTATAGTATCTTAGATGGATTGAAAATCCATGTTGCTTGCGTAACACTGGAAATTGAATAAGATGGCCGTTCGGAACAGTAATGACATTACCGTCCATTTTTAATAAATTTGCATTTTAGTTATTAATCTCGAGTTCGAACCCAAGGCACGCAAATCTGATTTTTCGGAATCATGTGCGTATTGTATAATTATCACTTGCTTCGGTAAAGGAAAACATTGTGAGGTTTACTCATGCCTGAGATATATTTGTTGACGTCATGTGAAGTCAAATCAGAAGCCAGTGGGTAGCATAAAAAAATTCTGACACCAGGTTAGGCACTAACCATCACACAATAAAGAAAGAATAAATTTTCGCCATCGCTCCCTTTTACGTTACCAAAACTACATTCGATTTTATCATGTCTTATTTTTCTCCTTACTTGCAATTAGAAACTCGGGGAATGTGGTTTTAAAAGTCACAAAACTCGCAAAAGTAAATATCTGATCAAAATATGCTCTCACTTTTGCAAATGGTTTTTTTGACACTTTCATATTTCAGAAGGAGATGGATGTAAAATCGTTCAAGCCATAGGGTGCTTACATTTAAGAATAATAGAATACATATTTTTTTCTCCCGGCCAAACATCTTCATTTATTTAACAACTATTTGCGGTGTCTGATTTAAGTACACACTAAATACAGAAAAGAAGAAAGAAACAGAAACAAATAATAGTTACTAGACTAGGTACAAAAGTGATGTTTATTTTTGAAAAAATCTCTTCCAGCGTACCTGCGAAAGGAGATGCTAAAAAAACAGATGTAGATATCTTTCCCACAACTGCAAAATTACTGCCTACTGTTAAGATATTATGATCGCTTCATAATTATACGATCTGATAACGTAATAATAACCTTATTTATAAGCTCAGAGTAATCTACATTACTTATCTATGATCCAAATCCGCATTAAAGGCAACTTCAAATTAATAGCTGATTATGCTATCAAGATTAAAACGAATGCAATTAAGGATCTACTTTCGAAGGGGGAGAATGGAAGAAAGAAACGTGTTGCGCCGAACCCAAGTAACATGGGACTGGGGCCGGAAAATGATTATGATGGATTGGATAAAGTACTACCTAGTATGTCCTGTGATCGCAAGCGCTAATGCTGAGCATAATCTACAGGGTGTTTGGTTAATCGTGGGCAATAGTTTAAGGGAATGAAGCCCCATAGTAAAAGTTGCTTATTTTCATGAGTACTACACGCCCCTAAAGTATTACCCACGTTTAAAAAAACACCCTGTATATTTATAAAATAGTAAACTGACTGACTGACTGACTGATTGGGTGATATATCAACACACAGCCCAAACCGCTGGTCCTAGAAAGTTGGGTGTGTTCTTTGTGAAAAGAAAGTCTCCACTAAGAAAGGATTTTTGGGAATTCCACACCAAAAGGGGTAAAATAGGGGATGGAAGTTTGTATGAAAGTCTGTCAGTTTTGAAGTTAGAATGCTCAAATTTTGTGTATAGGCTGACGATTGAAAATTAATTTATACGTGTCCCGGCGTTTTTGATAATTTTACCCCCGAAGGGTTAAACAGGGGGGTGAAGGTAAGTAATCGGATATTTACGACATCCACGCGGGCGAAGCCGCGGGCAAAAGCCAGTATGTATACGTCCAACGTAATAGTTATACCTCTGCCAAACCTTTTGGCAATAGCAGACATGAGTGCGAATTTTATGAGTTTGTATGTATGGCCTCCGCATACATACAAACTCATCCGTAATCTCCGGAGCCACGGCTCCTGTCATAAATCACTATTTTAAAGGCACATTATACCAGAAGGACAAATAAGCAATTTTTTATTCGAGTACCACGCGGGCGAAGCCGCGCACAGAAGCCAGAAAGTAATATTATAAAGCGGTAAAGTTTGTAAGTTTGTATGTAGGGGTAAACTTCGGAATTACTGATCCGATTTCAAGAAATTTTTCACTAATGTGAAGTTACATACACATACATGGGGGTTACATTATCCCCGAGTGTCATAAACTATGTTTAAAGGTGTTCTTGTGTGTGTGGGATAACTTCTTTTTCTTTTTTTTTTACTATAACGCGAGCATAGCCTAAGGCAGTCTTAATTATAGATAGATAGTATGAACACGTGCTTTTACTGCCCAAGTACTTAAAGATGTAGTACACACACAGCTAAATGATAGTCATCTTGATTTGCGGTTTGCGGTCTGCCAAGGCAATTAGCATTCCATTACTGACAAAATGACTTATGTCGATATATGTATGTAGGTAAATACATATCAATTTACGATATTATGTAGGTAAATACATGTTATGATATTGAGTTGTATAAGATGATAATAATAGGTTATTTGCAGTATCCTGTGAAGAAACTGGAGATTACACATCTGTGAATGTTCATTGCTGCAACTACAAACTACAACATTGGGAGGTTTACTCAAAATCATCATCTGCTAAACATATTCTTTATCTCTCTGTCTGGGGTCGTTCCTTCATGTCTGAGGATCGTGGTCAGCGTCAGAGTTGCATCTGGAGCGGATGATCTGCCTCCACCGGTTTCTGTCCAGCGCGTCTCTTACGACCGTGTAAAATTTGGATGCCGAGTCTTTAATTTGGTCGGTCCATCTTGTTGGTGAACGACCACGCGATCTTTTGCCTTCGGTGTTCCCAACCACAATCAGTTTTTCCAAACTTTCGTCGCCTCTGCGCACTGTGTGACCGAAGTATGAAAGAATACGTTGTCGGCATAAAGTGGACAAGCGAGTTTTTATTTGGAGCTGGGTCAGGATCGATGCATATTCTTTATAGACATTAAACTTATACTGTCACTTACGGGATATCTTCCGATATTGTTCATTATTTTGAGCTCCTGATATTTCGACGCTGCACGCGAAATACACAGCGCAGCGTCGAAGTTTAGTTGTAAACCGTGAAAGCTTAAAACAGTGTTTTATAGACATTGTTGAAAGATGTGATAAAGGTGTGATGTGTGGTATAGGTGTGTGTGTGTGTGATGTGTTTGTTCTTTAAAGAAAGATTGATAAACGTACGTTGCAAACCGAACATAACATAGTTAAGAGCAGAGGAGGAGGGAGGTTTGGTGAGGTCAGGAGTAAGCCCATTTAATATTAAAAAAAAAGTTGGGAAAAGGCTAGACTACAATCATAAACGTGCGTTTTTGCTGGGACACTGGCACTCTATGTTTCGTCACCTCAGGCCTCGGGGGTCCACATGGGCCGATGCCTGCCAGGGCTGCGGGACTGTTCGAAAGAGATACCGTGGCCCTGGAACACAAAGGGCATAGAAGGAACATGGATGGGTTTTAGTCAGTACAAGTCTGACACTCCCTTCCGCTCCGCCCAGAGTGGGGGGGGTCATTTGATGATTACAATTACAATTCTGCTAAAAACAAAAGACAATCAAGGTACTTGACGAAAACGGAGTGAAACCGCCTACGGGTAAACCTTATTTCGGTCATCATCTGCGTAGCCTTTTCGCAACTTTGATGGGGTTGGCTTCCAGTCTAACCGGATGCAGCTGGATACCAGTTACCAGTACGATTTTACATGGAACGACTGCCTATCTGACCTCCACAACCCAGTTAGTACTGGATACTACGATATCCCTTGGTAAGACTAAGGCTGGTTGTCAGACTTTCGGGCCACTGACTACCTGTAACGACTGTCAAAGATCTAGAAATGACAGCCGAGACCAACGGCTTAACGTGCTTTCCGAAGCACGAAGGAAACTCGGTATATAAAGGGTGGCCACCCATCCACGGACCAACCTAGGCAAGCACGACTTAACCTAAAGATCGACCCGAGCGCCTGTTATTACTTAGCCACGAGCTCCTAGTTAAAGCATATTTCGGTATAAGACGGAAATAGCAAACACGGTTTAGCAGCCGACAGCCGTGGAATGAATCGGTGGAACTGACAGGCGGGCTCCGTAATTAAGGTTTGTGGACACTGACAACTAGGATGCTACAATGTGGCACAGTGTAACAAATACAGGTGGCCTAAAATGGCCGCTTTAGTAGAATCGTAATAGGATAATAATATGAATTACGTTACAATTCGTAAAATGGTCACAAGAAAAGAAAAAAAGAAAGAAAAGAAAGAAAGAATAAAGTTTATTTGACGTCAGTTCATCAAGCATACATAATTATAAAAAATACAAAATAAAAAATCACAGTTTTAAAAAAATTAAAAAAATGAGAAAATAGGTACATGTGCTGTGTGCCTCACGGCTGCGCCAAAAAGGTCCATTTCAGCATTCATGCCAGACAGGTGATGCTGTCTGGCAAGAAGAAGAAGATAATTCATAATATTAACTGCGTCAGTGACCATTTTAATATCCTATCATATTATAATTCTGCCAAAGCGGGCATTTTAGGCCCCCTGGTTTTAGATGAAAGTGTCTATGTATAACTTTGCCGCAGTGATTTTTCTGCTACACGGTCTTGTACAATGTAACAGAAAAGTTACACTGCGTCTTTACTCAGATTCTAAAGCGGAACCTAAATTATTTTATTTACCATCAAGCCTTGGAATTTGTCGATATTTAATTTGGCGATTCACTTTTCTCTTCTGAATTTATTTATAGCTGCCTCGTACGACTTTTTGAATAAAGGGTCAAATAAATTGCCTAGCGACTTTGAGGATAAAAGGCTCCGATAAAAAATGTACAAACAAAAATTATATAAAAAATTAGCTAGCGGCACTTTTACATATGAACGGGTATTGAAATCTAAACACTAGAAAACGAAAAAGATATGGTTTTTTTTTTACTCAATCTTTCGAGTATCTACACTACCTGCGGTCGTTGACCCCGTAAATATTTTCATCAACTTATTGAAACTGCTCCTGTACAATTCTATACGGGCAGAAATGTTAATTAGCTAGCGACACTTTTAGATGTGAACGGGTATTGATACATAAACACAGGAAAACGAAAAAAAATGGTTTTCATACTTAATATTTCATGAATCTTCACTACCTGCGGTCGTTGACCCCGTAAATATTTTCAAGAAATTATTCAAACTGACCCTGTACAAATCTGTAATGGCCGAAATGTTAGCAAATAAAATTATTATCTTGTAGGAACTAACCGGGAACTTAAATTAAAAGATAAAATGTTCTTGTTTTACATATTAAGATAATCGTTGACAATAATAAATATAGTACGGCGTGCGGTCAACGACTCGGCCTAGAGGAAATGATAAGGTCTGGTACAGACACTGATTAATGACGCTGTGACGTAGCAACCAAGATTGTCGGTTTGTTTGCGTACACACGGCTAAATAGTTAAGCAAGGTAGGTAGTTGGCTACATTATTTTTTGGTCAAACTAAGGTGCTCGTTCTACCCTACGTTGCTCAGAATTGGTCGCCCACCGAGTCGCAGAGGTTCCGACTTGGGGTTTGCCAACGAGCAATGAATCGCAGCATTCTGGTTGTAAAACACACAGAACGAGGTGGCGAGATGACCTGGACGTGCACTGCGATGGCTGGTTCGAGGTGGCGCACGAGGGCAGAACCTGGAAAGATATGGGGGGGCCTTTGCTCAGCAGTGAATTGGGATGTACAAATTAGTAATGACGTATCCTCTCTAATTGGCCAATTAGGTACAGCGTATAATAGTCCAATTTAAATCATTTTCCGAAGTAGGTACGTGCATACCCAACAAACATTTGACAAGTCGCCACAACGTGCCGATTTCTACATTTGGTTCCATAAGCTGGTCGTAAATACGTCGCCATCACGTTGGCTTCACCGAGAATAGGCCCATTTTATACGAATCAGTGTCTTAAAAGAGTAACGTAACCGTCGTATAAACCACTTTTTGGTCAAATAGTGGTTGTGTAGTAGTCGCAAAACCCACGTTTTCGTCGAGTAATGATGTTTATTACCGCTGCTTTGCGGCATTTTGTTGCAAATAGGTAGCGTAGTATTATTTTTAAACAGGATTTTGTGATAAAATGGTGAGATAAATGCCGTAAATTATTATGCCTGCATGACTTCAGTATTTTATTTCTGTCAGAGGTGAGTACAAAAATTATGATTTTGAAACTCATTGGGCCCATTTAATCTATTGGGAAATTAATTCTATCGGGTAATATGAGCTAATAATGACAATTTAATTAACGCGCCATGCAAATTCTTTAAATTAAGTGAATTAATCAAGTATATTTTTAGTAAACGTGCTAACAGTCACCTCTATACGACTTAGAGTTAAAGATACAACCATATTACAACATCAAAACGACTAATTATTCTGTGCACATACTTTTTGTTCAATATTGTCAGCCATATTAACTGAAATAGGGTTCCTTTGTAGTGTTTAAAAAACAGTTTGACCTACTTTTCCTGGTTTGAAGACTGTTTATTTTTTTATATTTGTTTCATGTGTCAGTAAAATACGTTCATTCATTCAATCATATTAAAAACTAATGTCAAAAGCTGCTTTTTTTAAGTTGAAGTAATTGAAGTTTCTTTACGTACCTAATTAAAATGGTGATTTATTTATAGGTGGCCTCGGATCTAATAAAAATTGATTTGTGATATAATGGACATCGATAAGTTTTTAACCAAATCTGATTTCATCACACTTGCACGTTGGTGTTTGAGATGGCCCTGGATATCTACTCACTTTATACGTTCAGATCGTTGTTTTGGTTGCGGATTTATGATAACAAACAACAAAAACAAACCTGCACATTTTGTAGTGTCAGAGGAAAATATTAAACATATGATAAATTATTATGATTTTCTCTGGTGCCCATGCTGCACCTTTTTTGTCATATACGATGATTATCCGGAGGATGAATGTGAATATTGTAATTAGAACAGATTATTTTCAAAACAACTGATCATCTATACCTACCTACTTACATTTGACAATATATATTTCAAAGAGGAGTGTTTGTGAATTTCTATATAATTGAGATCAATCCTAACTAACTATGCTGACTATGCATTACCCACTACACCAATTTTATTTTAAAAACACTCGTATTAACATATTCTTAATAGCTTTGATCCAAAGACAATGTAAACTAAGTAAAATAATTTCTTTGTTACTACTATTGTTTATTTTGAATGATAAAACTGTGATTGTAAAGATACGTTTATTAATAATAAATATGACAAAAATCTTGGATTTTTTTTAAATTTTATTTACACCTTTACTTCAAAGTATGAATAAGTGGTACAAAATAAATATTTGAGCCACATTCTGCAGTGACTAAGTTGCACTTTATGTCAGTTATATTAAATGTAACTTCTAATCTTCATCGAAATCAATTCTTTTGTATTCATAAAATCTTGTACGGAACCAACTTCAGTTTGTACATTATTGTCGTTACGTGTAGAAATATTCGTTATAACACAACATGACAAGAGAAGCGCAGTATAGTTCTTTTTCACTTTCCTTTTAAAAGCACCATTTTTTTTTACATTTGCCCAGGTTTTTTTATTCATTTTGAGTAAAAGAAGCGAAACTTGATGGTTATTTTTTTGCAGTTTGTAAGCACTATAATAGAACACTCAGTAATTTAACGGTAGTATAAAAGTTATAAAATTGGCTTAAAACCGTATAAGGGTGCAATTTATCACTCTTAAATGGTCGTCACTTAAAGGTGGTTCTCGCGATTCTAATACGATTAATGGTGGGATAAAAGTCATATAGACGTCACTAAGGTCACGACACTGGTTTTACCACTAAATGACGCCGTTTCTACATAAAACTGTATAATAGTCATAAAAATAGTCGTATAGAAGTTAATACGATTTCTATATGACTGTAATATACGACTAAAAGTTATATAAGTATAAGATGCTCTAAGTCGTATTACACGCTAAATTACTTCAATGCGATGTTTACAACACTTTGAGTAGCATATTTTTTATTTATACGACTGAAATGTTTGTTGGGTAGTAACTGCGAATTTGGGTTTCGCGAACTGGCGAGTGTGTTAACTAAGTATAGAATGAGTTTGCTTGCAAAGAAGAACTTTACTGATGAGTTTTCAGTTCGGCTATCAAAAATTTTGCAACTCACGGGAATTAAACTCAAATAGACTCCATGAACTAACAAGTAACTGACTCCTCGTGGTGAGGAAAGTTTTGACTATGAATGTGGATGGCATAAGGGAATCGACTATCTTGGTATGGACCAGTGATGAGGTGGGACGAATCGCATGTGACTAAAAGAGTGATGATTATAAATGTTGATGGATGGAGAGGGAGAGGAAGACTAAAGAAACAATAGATGGACTGTGTGAAGGATGATATGGCAAGAAAGGAGGTGTCTGATGAGATGACGAGTAATAGAGAAGTATGGAGTAAGAACAACAACATTCATTTATTTACTAGAAGACAAGCTTAGCTTAGCTTTATAAGAAGATATGCTGCTCCGACCCCAAATAAACTGGGATTAGGGCAGGAGTATTATGACGAATGTTGATGACACTCCGTGAACTAACAATAGTAACGATTTGCTATTAAAATAATTTTAATTTAGGATTGGCGCAGTTACTATTTAACGTCAAACAAGGATGTCGATTAGAATACATTCGTTTTCTTTCTAGATAAAGGGTGTAAAATAACCCTTAACGAAGCCGAAAGGCAGTTTAGTTTAGTTTTTTTTTTTTTTTTTAATTTTGTCATTACGATCATGTTTTTTGTTCTAGACCATACCTGGAAACCTTCTAGTTATGGAGATATTGGGGGTCAAAATTCCAAATTTTTCACAAGTTTTAAATACATGTTTTAATGTAAGATATTTACTTTACACACCTCCACGACCCCCGTACTATTCAATCCATCCATCAGCACAAGGCTTTGAGTGCTTTCCATCGAGTCCTACCGTAAAATGTGATTTTTCACCCCAAAAAAAAAAGTCCATTCCCAGCAATAATTTTTGCGTAAAGTTACTTAGTTTGATGTACAGAATGCTTGGTTGAAGGGTCTGTTTACACCCTGTATAATATATACTGATATATATAAAGTATCTGATACTCATGTAACGAATTCATGCACTTTTGAACCACCAAGACACAAATATACCCATGATTGCGGTCCTGCCGCTGTCCACACCGAAGTTACTTTTCATGGAGCAATATTTGCAAGTGTTAGTGACAAAAACGGATCACAAAAAGTTATAGCGAAGCCGCAAAGGTTACTTAGTCATCATTCTCTTGCCCTTATCCCAATTCATTTGGGGTAGGCGCAGCATGTCTTCTTCTTCCATACTTCTCTATTACTCGTCATCTCATCTGACACCTCCTTTCTTGCCATATAATTCTTTACACAGTTCATCCATCGTTTCTTTGGTCTTCCTCTACTCATATACCTATCGACATTCATACTCAAAAGTTTCCTCACAACATTTTCCTCATTCCTCCGCATCACATGACCAATCATGTTATAAAATGGTAGCTTCAGTATTGATGCACCACTAAAGACATAAACCAGATAATCGATTCGTAACAAACCACTTTACTTTTCGCAAATCCGCCAACAAATTAGGACCACACAGACGAATCAACGACTCTATTTAGGAATCGACACACTCAGCTACTATCGCCGACGACATGCTATTTGTTGGTCGGATAGTGGCCACCGATTCTGTCAGCGGCTGTCTCCGACCTCCGCCCGTCGCGCGACAGCCTGCCAGTAAACCGGGGACACGTCGGAAATATCGCAGGTTGTTTGTAGAGACCTATTTTTTGAGGTTATATTTTGGAGTAGGCATTCTTTAATAAGTAAGCTGCGTATATCTGCACGTAGATGGAGTTTTATGGCAGTTGGTTGTGAAAAGTTTATCGTAGCAATTTTTATGTACTTCGCTTAAAAAAACGTATGCAATTCTAAGCTACTTTGAAATGGAACTCTCCTTGTTTGTTCTTGCGATGAAAAATCAACATACTTAGTACCAAATCTATGAATGGACCAATTATTATATTCATTAGTTTATCCCAAGAAATCATTCACACCTAGTTATTAAAATATTCTTTATTAGTCGGATTGGCTCCCAGTCTAATCGGACGCAGCTGATTACCAGTATTTAACATGGAACGATTGCCTATCTGACCTCCACAACCCAGTTAGTACTGGGTATACGATACCCCTTGCTATGACTGGTTGTCAGAGCAAGCTTCATAAGTTTAAAGTTCGGGCCACTGACTACCCGTATCGACTGTCAAAGATCTACAAATGACAGCCGGGACCAACGGCTTAACGTGCTTTCCGAGGCACGGAGGAAACTCGATATGTCATGGATAGTCACACATCCACGGACCGACCTAGGCAAGTGCGGCTTAACCTTGAAGATCGACCCGTGTGGCTGTTATTATTTAGCCACGAGCTCCTCTTAAAATATCTCAGTATTCTATTTGATGGACCCTAAGAGCAACCTTATGGATGGGCCCGCAAGGGAAAAGAAACAGAGGCAGACCACTAACACGGTGGGGGGACGAGATTATAAGAACAGCCAGCTCAATAGCAAGACACAGAGACATATGGGCAGCTTTGAAGGAGGCCCTTACCCAAACTGGGGTCCTTGCAAAAGAAGATAACTAACAAAACTAACCACGACATGGGGTTACATGTGGGTTACAAGAAACCATGGTATAATAATATACTTGGCCAGGTATTCTCTTCCCGTGGCAGCTGGGTCACGTGATTGGCCCAAGAATACGTCATCAGTTGCGATGCTGCCGATGTGTTGCCACGGCGTGTGATTGAATTACCCGAGCAAATAGCATTTTTTAACTTAACAAAGCAATTATGAACTAATAATTCAATATTTCAATTAATTTTAAACTAAATAAATGAATCACAAGAGTTACTTAATAGTTAAGCTAGTTAGTAATTTATTTTAATTTCATTCACTAAATCAGAGTCCCTAAATTTACTGAAAAGGACCATCAATGGTAACACTTATCGTGACGTAATCTTGGGCCATCGTGGGAAGAGAATACCAGGCGAAGTTTATTATTATACCGGTACCATGCAAGAAACTAACCCACTAACACATTCCTACTCGAAATTAAGTTAATATTGTAAAACAACCAAGGAATAAACAGGCTTTTTTTTATTTTATTTTATTTATTCCATTCAAAATAAGACACGATAATATTCAGACAGTTGCAGTGAAATCGTTGAAGTACGGACTTGTACTAACTATGGCAAGTTACACAAAGCAGTAACATCTACTTAGCTCGTAGTTCGAGCAAGTTCGCTGTAACTCTCTCTTCGTTTTAATTATTTTCCTTTGAGAGAATTTAACTAGGGATTTTCCTTATTATATTAAAACGTTTGATGAATAAAAAATGTGAAATTACTAAAATCAAAGAGATTTTAGTAATTTCACATTTGTGAACGACTACGGGTGTATTCCCGCTGACCCCACTGCCAAGGTGGTATATATTTTAATAATTCTGGGTATAGGTACCGCCTTTTAGTAATAAACACCATCTTGAATTCATGCCAGCCTAGTACTGTTCGTAAGGTTCGCTCACAACTAGCACAACTGTACTAACACTACTCGATCCCATGCAATGTTTTTGAGTAATATTAATTACTCAAAAATATGGTGGGGACAACGGGAACAATTTTTAATTATTTTAATCAATTCCCGCTGGCCCAACCAGTGGGGCCTCGGGCGGTGGGGCCAACGGGAATACACCGAGCTACATAGTCGTAGTAGTAGAATTAATTTGCAGATGGGAAACATCGACTTTAGTGCCTTTGTCTGTAGGATGCATAAAAGGAGAACTCAGAAGTAACTTCTGGATTTTTATAAAAAACAGTCAGACTCAGGTTGTCGAATGGTTTCTTAGGTCAAAAGGTGGTGGTGGTGGTGGTGGTGGTTGAAACCAGTTAAAATCTTTCCTAAAAAGGCTAGTTTCATTATTGAACGTTTAATTGACTTGACCCGACCTTTGATGCAAATAAAATCGGAATATTATATTATTTATTCATAATTTCTCTTATCTATTACATTTTTAAATATTTTAAAAACAAATGTACTTTTACAAAACTTTTTAAAGTATAAAAAACAGATGGCCCATCGGCATCAGGAACTAGGTCCAGGCTGCCGGTGGTCAGGGCTCCAGAGAGAGGAACCGCCTCACTATGCGTGCCGTGTCCATATTAATAGATATTATATTCGAATTGAAAGCGACGATACGTTTCAACAAAAATTGTAGGGAATTCTTTCACGAAAATGTCTCAAACATACAGCCAGCTGTCCAAACAATGACGTTTATATTTTAAACCTGCCGAAAAATAGTTTGACTACAAACAAGGCAACCAAACAATTGTTTAAAATACCCAATAAACCACAAGGTTCAACACGTTCAGTCTGGAGGTCAAATAACAAAAAAAAAAAAACAGATTTTATCGAATCGTTCACTCAAACTCGTTCGTTCTCAAAATTTTCCTCGAAATCCTAACAGCCGACGTTCGACGTAGTTCTAAAAGCTTGCAAACTCTAATATGGAAACTTTTCGACCATGTCAGTAACTGGAATAGCGGAGGCTGAAGCTAGTTATTTTAGCCAGTTCGGAACTTTACCTGGATGTCGTAGTGTAGAGGAAATTACCAGACTGTTATGTGCACCAGAGGCCCTGGCACGAGCGCGCGGTGTAAACGTACACCGTGCAATAACACACACAAACACACATGATAACACACCCACACACACAAAACCACACAACAGAGACACATACATACAAAATCACATACACACACACGCAACACTTTTAATACACACACAAAGTAGTAAGTAGTAGGGTATAGTAGTAGTGTGTGTGGGAGGAGTGTGTTTGTGAGTAGTGTGTGTGTAGTAAGTAGTGTAGTAGTAGTATTTTTTCACATATAATATTTTCATAATAATTTAAGAATTTATTCATATCTATGGATGATACTGATTGTGCTTGCTGCAAACAATTTAACTAAAATGCTTTAAGATAATTGTATATTCGATTCAAAAATCGACGTATTTGCCTTATGTAACGTTTGCACCGCGCGCTCGTGCTAGGCCTAAGGTAATATGGCACTGTAACTTATACGGTGCACGTGCAACTACAAATTTAGCTGTATGTGTTTGTTTGGCTGTGACATGTGTTGCGAATAAAAGTTGAGCTAAAAACTAATTCAAAATGCCAGAATGTACTAGAATGCCTTGTTTTTGCAATAACTGTCCAAACCAACTATTATTTGCTGGCCGAGATCGGTGAGGCGCTTGTGGCTCAATAATAACAGCCGCTTGGATCGATGGTTAGGTTAAGCCCTGCTTGCCTAGGTTGGTCCGTAGATGGGAAAACACGTTCAGCCGTTGGTCCCGACTGTCACTTGTAGATCTTAGACAGTCGTTACGGGTAATCAGGGGCCCGAAAGTCTGACTACCAGTCTTACCAAGGGGTATCATATTACATATAGTATAAACATATATTGACCATAATTACAATTATCTGACACTAATTCTGTTTTATATATTAAATTCCTGTTCTGACATTTAATTAATCATTACCTAATGAACTTATCGCTATTATTATATTTTATTGACTTTATAACTATTGACATTTTTAACAAATCTATTGTAAAAGTGACTGTTATGAATTTTGTCCACTTTGTCATATCATTAATTATGTTCGTTAAATTAATTAGTTTACTAAATTAATCTTGTAAGCGTTTTGGATGTATATCTGTTAGCTTGTAAGATCAAATAAATAAATAAATAAATAAATTACCCTGTACTAACTGGGTTGTAGAGGTCAGATAGGCAGTCGCTCCATGTAAAATACTGGTATTCAGCTGCATCCGTTTAAACTGGAAACCGACTCCAACATAGTCCAATGTAGTCCAAAGGCTTGGCAAACGATGATCCTACTACAAACTAAACTAACTACCAAGTTATAAAGAAAAGAGTGCACAAAAATCTCTCTCAAATGGCAAACAGTAGGAGAATACACCGTGACTTTTTAGTCGTCTTACAACGGCAGCCCACTTCATGTATCCAATGACTACTAAACATTTATTAAAAAAAATGGTATTTATGAGATTTTAATAATTTAAAAATAAAAATATATTTTTTTTTTTTATTCCGAAATGGGCCCGCTCTTGACCTCGATCACGCCTGATGGAAAGCGATAGATGAGGTCTATGATGGGACGAGCGTGCAGTTTAGTCAGTATTATGACGCATGACGTAGATAAAACACCCTGTTGCGAGCGATCTACTGGAGTCGAGCGCTGGGCAGGTATGTTCTCCCGTTTGACACGTAAACATCATTAACAGGAAGTTTCATAATTTTATTCTAATGTATTATTTATTTTTCTTTGTACCTATTATGGTGGGTAAAAAAAGAAATCGCGCCTAGAGCTATTTTATGTCGGGTACATTGAGTGGACCACTTTTGCAAGACGACTAAAAGTCACGGTGTATACCCGATGTATCTCTGAATACAAAGTAATAATCCAAACGTCATCCTGGAAAGACCTTCCTGTTGGAATTGCAACGTATATTTAATCAAAAGGAAAAGGGGAAGCCAAGGAAGTAAAGCCAGTCTTGCAATGTGAGGACAGTAAAATAAAAAGGCAAAGATTGTTCGAAAGAAGAAAAGCAACGTCGGACGTAGTACTTGTAAACAGGGCTTGGAAACGTTATTCAAAATAACGTTTTTAAAACGTTTTGAACAGTTCTTTGTAGATCATTTTGTTCGGAACGAAAACGAAATGAGAACGTTTATTCCGCAGAGTAAAAACAGGTTTATTCCGCAAGGTGTAGCCGCGCACGGCGGCCCGCGACAAGCATGAACTTTTTGACGTGACAACGTCTTATAATTCGATGGAGCCGGCTGGACGCACGAAAAAACATGACGTATGCGGCGTTACCTCGCTCTGAGGCGTTCCATACAACAATTGCTCAACGCACATTCATTTTTTGAAAAATGCAACAATTCCATCAGTATTTTCTTATGACGTTGTCACGTTCAACTATCGTCAGTAAACCGACTTTACAGACAACCGATTTTTAGTTAAATCGGGTACCGTATGTATGGAATAGAATGGAAAAAAACGGTTTAAAACGTTTTATTAACCAAGAACGATTTAAATGTTGTTGTTCGTCAAAAACGTTTTTTTATAACGTTCCGTTGGAACGTTACCGAAACAAATCGTTTCTTAGGTATTTAAGACGATACCGTTTCGAAAAATATACCGGTATCCGCGCCCTGCTTGTAAACATGCTTTCGGAGTAAATTACAGGAATTTGTTATTTACTCTGTGCAGTCGTGAAGATGCTGATTAAAAAATGATCTTTGGAATGTCTTTGAGATGTGTTTTGCTTTGAATTTGAATTTTGTTTAAGTCAAAGAAAATGAACTTAAACTACTACTATCCGTCTGACTATGTTAAATTGTTAAAGTTACGCTACGCTCCTAGTCTACGGTAACATTATGCAACACCTAAACGAATGTATACAAATGAAATAAATAAAATCGAATTTAAATTACAAAAATACACTGTTTCTAATTTTAAAATAACAAACTTTTATACTTACACACTTTTACTTTACCTTTTTTTCTTTTGTCGGTCTGTTTTTTAATCTCAGCTAATCTCGGAAATGGCTGGACCGATTTTGCTGGCAGATAGATAGCTGTGTTATAAAGTGTAACTTAAGTTTTTATTTCGCCTGAAATTGATAACAAAATTTGATTCAAATAGGGATATTGTTATAATAATTTCTCGTGGTCGAAGATCGCGAAAAGCGTATGAATGCTATATATACTGAATGCCTAAATATGCACAAATCTCGCTAAATCCGTGTTGGATTTAGCGAGATTTGTGCATATCTAAATATTATTAGCATTAGCTAACACTGAGCCATATCTACTGAATGCCTAAATATGCACAAATCTCGCTAAATCCAACACGGATTTAGCGAGATTTGTGAACAATAAATAAATGTTATAGAATATAAGTTTTTTACATTAAGTGCTTGAAGAAATATTACGTGCTACTAGCAACCATGAATCGCATCCGAGAGCTATAACTTAGCCTAAAACGCTGGGTCTTAAAGCATGAAACTTTTTCACAATAGCTCCTTAGTAACACAATAAAAGTATGCAGGAGGAAGGATTTCTGAAAATGAATTCCCTAAAGGCATTACATACTTGTATAGAAGTTTGTCATTTTTGTCGTTGGGAAATGCCATCGGGCCCTCATCTTGTGTGATAGCAAAATACTTAGGATGTCCAAAATCGATTGAAACATCACAAAACACACTTAAATAAAAATAAACAGCTCATCCTATCGTATATTATTACTTACAAACAAACCAAAATCAACTGTTAAACGCCTTATTAAATCTGCTTCAATATTACAGACCCTCAATTTGCTATTAAATTATATCAGGCGCTCGAATCTCCGCGGTATCGTTCGGCAATGTTAATGGCGAATTTGCTTCGACAAACTGCACTAATTAATGATATTTTGATTGGTAATCTGTAGTTATATTTACTTTAGATCATGATTAAAGATAATATAATATACAGGGTGTAAACAGACCCTTCACATAGCCGTCAACCAAGCATTCTGTACATCAAACTAAGTAACTTAACGCAAAAATTATTGCTGGGAAACGACTTTTTTTTTTTGTGAAAAATCACGTTTTACGGTAGGACTCGATGGAAAGCACTCAAAACATTGTGCTGATGGATGGATTGAATAGCACGCGGGGGTCTTGGAGGTGTGTAAAGTAAAAATCTTACATTAAAAACATGTATTTAAAAAAAAACTTGTGAAAAAGTTGGAACTTTGATGAAGGTATGGTCTAGAACAAAAAAATAAAGCAAAGACGGGGAGGAAAACTGCCTTTCGGATATGTTAAGGGTTTATTTACACCCTTTATAATCTGGCCAAACGAGATATCCTCAATCCATCCTAAACAGATTGGAGTCCCTCTGCAAGACATGCTCTATCTCCTGTCCTTGGCCACTGCAGTTCGTATCCAGGCGGCGGCAGGATCCATTAGGTCCATATACATATTTAGGTATTTACGTCCTTGAAGATACAGGAGATATAGGACCTCGTGGCTAAATAATAACAGCCGCTCGGGTCGATCTTAAGGTTAAGCCGCGCTTGCCTAGGCTGATCCCTGTATGGGTGACCGCCCATTACATTTATTTATTTATACATACCGAGTTTCCTCCCTGCCTCGGAAAGCACGTTAAGCCGTTGGTCCCGGCTGTCATTTGTAGATCGTTGACAGTCGTTACAGGTAGTCAGTGGCCCGAAAGTCTGACATCCAGTCTTACCAAGGGGTATTGTATTACCCAGGACTAACTGGGTTGTGGAGGTTAGATAGGCAGTCGTTCCATGTAAAATACTGGTATTCAGCTGCATCCGGTTAGACTGGAAGCCGACCCTAATATAGTTGGGAAAAGGCTGGGCAGATGATGATGATGACATCCTTGTAGAATGTAGATACAGTTGTAGTCTCCTTCTACAAAATAAATATGTCAAGTTCCTAGAAATACTCAATGCAAGTCTATCTCTTAATCATCTACAGAAAACATCTCAATGTCATCACGTACTACCAGTTTTGTGATGTTGAGACGGGAAGCAATGACATTGTGTTTATGAACTACAGCAAATCCAGTGAAATCATCAATTGTTCTGCCAACCACGAAGCATCAATCATCAACGAGGCATTTTGACGACACACTAAACGTGTTTACTACAAAAACTGTGCCGGAAAAAATATAGAAAACCTCGACACGACAGCCGAATATACAAATTATTTTCCAATAGCATATTTTTCTACACAAAAAAAAAAAATAACGAAAAAAAATAAAAGTTTGTTAAACCCTGTTACGTAAAACGAAACGTCACGTGTCCCGTTGGTCTTTTTTTGCGATCTGCCCGATCGTTCACCCTACCCACAGTGCAGATTGACACGACAGAAATAGTTCTGCGTGCACAGTGGGACAAACTGACAAATGAACAATAAAGTAATCAGTAGGCGACAGAAACATGGTACTATTGTTATTTAGTTAGAGTTACTCTGTGAAGGCTTGGCCTCGACTAATCATTGTATTTATCATAAATAAGGTTTCACAAAGTAATTAATATTAATAGTTACTCGTGATCTTGTAACAATGAAGACGACAACGTGACAACTACATTATTTAACTGATTAAAGGTTAAATCGGTTTTTTATCGCTTAATTTCTAGGTCTTTATTAAAAACGGCATTGGCCACGTGGTGCATGAAAAAAAAGATAGAAAGAAAAACGCATGGCTAATTTCCACATTCAAAAAGAGAACTGAGTTCCAAAAACTAGAATAAAGTATGACAAACTAGTTCACACAAGCGTTTAATTCAGCCTGATCTTTTATTAGTAGATTACAAACACTCATTATACGTCAACTACAGCCTGACGAGTGACGGCTTCACACACCTTTGGACATAAGTCTTTCTTTGTCTGTGTGTCCACATTTTAGTGCCAGCCAGCCTTATCCAGTTTTTTTCCGCAAAAATTGGTAAAAATATCCTCCGCCCATCTCGCCACGCCTTTTCTCCCAGTCCTTGGCAAACACTCAGTGCAACATACTATGGAGAACTCGGATCCCCAAAACACGTACCGTCGACCTCATCTCTGTTCTTTTTTTTCGGATGAGAAATCATCTAATGACCCCTTCCGCTCTGTGCGGAGCGGGAGGGAGTGTCAGACTTGTACTGACTAAAACCCATCCATGTTCCTTCTTAGCCTTTTGTGTTTCAGAGCCGCGGTATCTCTTTCGAACAGTCCCGCAGCCCCGGCAGGCATCGGCCCTTGCGGAACGTTTCCGATTTGCTGACATCTATTTGAGGTGCGCGTGGAACACGAACGCGCCGTCGACACGGCCTGTCGTCATGTGAGTCCCATTTAATATGTAAAAAAATTGTTCTGTGGGTGAGGACGGTGACCATGTGGTTTTAACTAGTCAGTAGAATTTCTTCGTCAGAATAAGCCAAAGAGTCCATGAACACCACACCATATGCACCAGTCTTAGTAAAAAGTTTCCAAGTTCCTTCCAACAGCTAGACGCTATCCAGCCATATTAGTAAATCTTGTCATATGCGGAAAGGTATCCTTTTGTCTCGAAAGGACAATGAATATTTAATAGCCTGAAACTTAGATTTACATTATGTTAAACATCACGTCGGAACCTATAAAATTGATTTATGATCGATCGGCACTGATGATAACGAACAATGAAGTGTTATTCAATGTTAGGCATGATTTGTAGTCGCCTAGACCTCCTGATACGTTAGTCATAAAAGTTTTATATGTATTCTAAAAGTAAATAATCGTGGAACTTTCCTATCCCAACCCGTCGTTGGGATTGACGTGTATGTAGTGGAATCCTGCCCAAACATAGTTGGAAAATGGGTAAGGCAGATGATGATGATGATGATGCGACCGCGAGTGTGTCTGACCGTGAGTCCATTCAAAACCTGAATCCGCTTTTGTAGAGACCAGTCAGATCAGTTTGCCTCGCCTTTACCCAAACTATGATGGGATCGACTTCCGGTGCGAGAGTGCAGCAGAGTACCAGTGCTTTACATGGAGCGACTGCCTATCTGACCTCCACGACCCAGTTAGTCGGGTCGTGGAAGTCCGATAGGCAGTTACCCAATGGTAATACGATAACCCTTGGTAAGACTGGTTGTCTGAATTTCGGACCACTGAGACTACCTGTAACGACTGACAAAGATCTACAAATGACAGTCGGGACCAACGATTTGACATGATTTCCAAGGCACGAAGAAAACTCAGTATGTAATGATGGTCACCCATCCACGGACCAACCTTGGCAAGCACTGCTTAACCTTGAAGATCGACCCGTGCGGCTGTTATTATTTAGCCAGGAGCCCTCGGTCTTGTAGAGTAATCCGTTCAAGCATATCTCATTATCTCTGAACCTGTCTGGCAATCTCTTTCAAAAGCTCTGTGTAATCTTCTTACTACTATTATAAATGGGAAAGTTTCTGAGGATGGATGGATGTTTGTTACTCTTACACGCAAAAACTACTGAACGGATTTGGATGAAATTTGGGACACGCATAGTTTGTAACCTGGCTTAACACATAGGATACTTTCTATCCCGGTAGTTTGATCCCGTGAGGAATTTAAACGAACTCCACGCGGGTGAAGCTGCGGGCATAAGCTAGTTCTATATAATATTAGTTTTAGTATATGCGAAACCTGAAACACGTGTCTAGTATTTTTATGTAAAGAACCTATATACAAAATTTCAAAACTGTATCATGAAAAATCACAAAGTTATAAGCTTGTTCTGTTACTTGGTTGTCCGCACAAAAACGTGGTCAAAACGCGGCGCCGCCGCGCCCGCCTCCGGCATCGTCTTGAGCTCATTGATAATAATAATTGGCAGTAGGTACCTAAATGATTGCGATAGGTACTTAGTGTCGCTTTTTAATAAAAAAAATAATTTTGGAACAAAATATAACATGGTTTAAAAATTATTCAAATCGATTCAGTTACTTATTCTGAACAAACTATATTCAGGTTGTTAGTATATCTAAAAATAATGTTGTATTATAATAGTAATGTGTCTATTAACCTTGATAAAATAATGTGTGACATCATCATTTGGCCCACTTTCCCTAAACTATGAGAACTATATTTTTAAACTATATAATTTTGGCGTATTGACAATCTTATGAATTGACTAAGTATCTACAAATCTGTACTTTTGCCAAGAGGAAAAGACTATTAAAATAAAGCTTCGTTATTTTATCAAGAGTTGATGTTTCTTTAGTGAATGAGTCTGTTTCTATTTTGGTTTTTCTTTTTGAGCACTTAGATTTAATTTACAAACTGAGCAGTCAATATTGAATATTGTTGGTTTTTTCTATTTGTTTCTGTCTCTTAACCTAAGATAAAGGGTGTAAATAGACCCTTAACATATCCGAAAGGCTCTTGATCTCCCCGTCTTTGCGATCATTTTTTTGTTCGAGACCACACCTGGGAACCTTCTAGTCGCGGAGATATTGGGGGTCAAACTTCCAACTTTTTCATAAGTTTTATTTTAAATACATGTTTTTAAAGTATGATTTTTACTTTCCGCACCTCCACGACCCCCGAACTATTCAATCCATCCATCAGCACAATGCTTTGAGTGCTTTCCAGTTTGATGTACATAATGCTTGGTTGACGGCTATGTGAAGGGTCTGTTTACACCCTGTATATTTATTTCATACATACTTTCAAAACACGTTGTAATAATAAGTAAGTATTTTTTCCTGATGAGGCTCTCGTTAGGCAGCTGGATCAAGGGCTTGATTCAGAAAGCGGTACTCCTGGACACGGCTCGTGTTGTTCCTCTCTCTTGAGCCTAGCTTGGACCCTGATCCCGATACCGGTGGGCTACAATTTTTTTACATTTTAAATGTTTTTTATATTGTTTTTTGTAAGGAATATTTAAAAATATAATTGATTTGTACAAAAATAAATAAAGGAAATAGTAAGTATTTTAAACTTATACTGTCACTTACGGGATATCTTCCGTGATTGTTCATTATTTTGAGCTCCCGATATTTCAATCACGGAAGATATCCTGTAAGTGACAGTATAAGTTTAGTTGTAAACCGTGAAAGCTTAAAACTGTGTTTAAGTATTTTAATACACGAGTACCACAAATAATACTGGCATTGCTTGTTAATTGTTTTCTAACTGCTCTGAGTAAGTTTTTTTACTCAAGTAATCACTTTGACTTGTTTATTGATACGGGTGTTACAGCTAGACCACCCTCAGCTATAACTTACGTTGTTATCAATGGTGTTCTGACATGTCCGCTTTGTGCTCGGAGTTTTTCGGCCAAAGTTGGATATGCAAGCCACTTGAGAGCAAATGAAAGAGCAGCACACGAATGCAGTCGCTGTGGCCGTAATGACATCATCATCATTACAGGTACTGATAACCACCAAACCATAAAAACCAGCACCACAACTAATGAAACCATAAAATACGGAACAAATTAACTTTTTGAGCCTAATTTTACTCACTATAAAATGAATGAATTTACAATTAGTGCACCTATCAGATAACTATTAAGTCTTAATGTGCTAAAAATAAATTTAAAAATCATTACTTATGGAGTACTAAACATTTAACTACAATCAGGTAATTCGGCACAGTCAGTTCCAGACACGAAGCAAGTCTGAGTTAAAGATGGGATGACCTTAACATTTTCTAGTCTAATTGTGGACTAAGAGCTGGCGTCTAGGGCTGTCTAACACGACAAAGTATTTAAATAGGATATAAATATCCTAAATTAGATGCAAACCGTGTCCGTAACTCCACGTCCAGGCGTGTATTTTGCGTGAAGGTGGGAAATTTATTCGACTCACCCTACAGTGTGCACTGTACTTTGAGCAGAGAACAGCGAAACTTTGAAAAATATGGGAATACTACAGGATTTTAAACGGCAGATCAACAGACGACTTTGATAGAAGCCACCACCAATATTTACCTACCCCGAGCTATTTAACTAACCGAGCTATATTGGATGGCGGTGTAAACCACACCTGTGCATTTTACTACGCTACGGATGACTGCGCTTTATCGACCAAATAAAAACATATGTATGTAACACACATGGACTGGTTTAATCTTTCTGAAAATAATGAGTAATGAGAGCCGTTGGTCCTGGCTGTCATTTGTAGATCTTTGACAGTCGTTACGGGTAGTCAGTGGCCCAAAAAGTGTGACTACGAGTCTTACCAGAGTTGTGGAGGTCAGATAGGCAGTCGCTCCATGTAAAATACGGGTATTCAGCTGTATCCAGTTAGACTGGAAGCCGACCAGAACAGAGTTGGGAAAAGGTTAGGCAGATGCTGCATGAGTTATGAAAATAAACAAAGGTTTTCCTAACATTGTCTGAAAATATCTAGAATTTGATATATTAAAATAAAAAAGAAACATTGGCATACTTAAGTTCGTTTTAACACACACTAAGTGGCATGTAGGTAAATGTAATACATAATTGCTTGTTGGATTTTCAAGTCTCGGTGCTAAACCTAGAGTTAAAAATCCTTCAGGGGCTTTATTTTTCGTTCGCCGAGTGTCAGAGAAAACGGAGATTAGTGTTGATTCAGATTATGTGCTTACTTACCACAGGAGAAGACATTCTGCGCCGCCACAAATAAACTGGGACAAGGCCAGTAGAATGATGATGTTGCTTACTTACTACAGCGACAGTTAAAACTTCTTTGTCAACAATGATCAAGTTTTAAACTAATACTGTCACTTACGGGATATCTTCCGTGATTTTTCATTATTTTGAGCTCCCGATACGGAAGATATCCCGTAAGTGACAGTATAAGTTTAGTTGTAAACCGTGAAAGCTTAAAACAGTGATCGAGTTTTAAATTAATCATCATCATCATTTCAGCCGAATGACGTCCACTGCTGGACATAGGCTTCCCCCAAGTGTCGCCACATTGACCGGTCCCGTGCGACTCGCATCCAGCGGATCCCAACGAGGCCTTCCAACGCAACGTCTTCCGGTTCGCGGTCGCCACTCCAGAACTTTTAGGCCCCATCGGCCATCCATAAATTAATAATCTTAAAAAAGTTTTTGCTAAAAATCCAGTAAACTATGTGATAAATATTATTCAATCTCAGAACAAAAAAGATATTTCGCAATCCGCGAATACTAAAATTGAACATACTGGTAAATCAGTTAGGTCAGCTCAACTCAAAATATTGACAAATGCCAAACCTACTGCCAACCCTAGCGTTACTTCAGATTTATGGCAGCCGTCGCACGCGCGCTATTCCTACCTCCTCGGCAGACAATGCGGCTTCATTTCATCAAATCGTTCGAACCTACTCAATAGCTTGGTGATTTGGTGACGGAACTAACCAATTTAGTTATTGGTTATTGAATTTGAGCTGAGTTTGGGTTGTTTAAGCTTCACCTTATGTAGTATAGTAACAATTTTAATTGTCCGGAGATAAATATTGGGACTTTCTTCAACGACATCACATAACATCACGCATTTAATCCCCGAAGGGTTAGGCAGAGGTCTCCCTAATAGTAAAGCCACATTACGCCAGTTATCTGTTTAAGTCCCATGTAATTGGGGGCCAGTCTATTGCCATCAACCGGGCACAAATCCAGACTCCGTGGCTGCTACTGAGAAATTCCCGATGCAAAAACCCAATAACACATTGCCCGACCTGGGAATCGAACCCAGGACCTCATGATTAGCAGTCGCACTTGCGACCACTGGACCAGTGAGGCAATCTTCTTTCGGACCTGAAATAGATGAAATTTATGTATTATTGTTAATTTAATTTAATACTAACATTAGGCTAAGTCATACTGCTACTAACATAATGTGGATTTTTGATCTGAAATAAAATATTTTAATTGATTTATAAATGCGAAATTTTGTGAGGATGGACGGATGGATGGATGTTACTCTACTCTTTCACGCAAAAACGGCTAAACCGATACACAGATACAAACAGATAGTATAATACTTTTTATTCCGGTAATACGATCCCATGGGAGAATTACCGGACCGAACTCGAAGCCGCGGCCATTTAATGATTTTCCAAGCTAGTTTTAGCGAACTGTTTGAGAAACTGTAAAAAAACTCAACCATCTATAATGTATAGTAGGGACCAGAGCGTGATAGTACATACCTACCTAATAAATATAATCGTAGCAAAGTTTTCAAAGGGAAGCCGGTAGGAATCGAGTTGTATGGAACCTTCGCCACTGCTAATCATTCTTAATTTCCAGAAGCGATAAGGAAAAAGTTATTAATTCCACGTCACCGTTCAAGAAGTCCCGACAGTCAATAGATTGTGGATACCTATGACCTTTTTACTCAAGAGTCAGTTGGTAGGTACCTACCTCGGATAAGAAGGTCGTATTCATTGGAAATATTGGAGTAGGTAGAATAAAAAACAAGCAAATAGTCACAAGCTTAACAGCTTCGTCGTTTCTTTGACATTTTTCCTCAATTACGTCTCTTAATCTTAATTTAGATCAGGGTAAGCTGAAGAAGAATTTATTATTAAGACAATAAAATAGATTTCACATTTACTGGTATTGAGTTTTTCTACAGAGAATTTCACGGTGGCAGCAGAGTTTGTATTTTTTCCCGGTTGATGGGAATAGGGTCGGCCCTCATTACATCGGACTTTAATATGGTAGCCGGCGAAATATCATCATCATTATTTCAGCCAAAAGACGTCCACTGCTGAACATAGGCCTCCCCAAGTGGCGAAATATCGGTGTGCTGTATTCCGGGGATGATAGACGTGATGTCATTTATAATCAAATAATATGTTATGTGTCCATTTTATTTAAACTTAAACACGTCATTAACAATACCTGTGTTTAAAACTGTACGAGTAGCTTTCAAAGTCAGGGTAAGCGATGCGGACTGCTCGAAAGAGATACCGCGGCCCTGGAACACAAAGGACAAAGAAGGAACATGGATGGGTTTTAGTCAGTAGAAGTCTGACACTCCCTTCCGCTCCGCCCAGAGTGGGGGGGTCATTTGATGATTTCCCATCCAATCATCAAAAAAAAAAAAAGGGTAAGCGATGCCCCCGGAATTGAACTTAATGGCATTGTAGGAACTTATGCAAAGAATGCCATTCGTTCTACTAAATTAATGCATAAACAAAATTAATCACTTCATAATTTCACGTCATTTACGACATTTGACAATGTACACTTCCAAAAACAGAACTGAAAACCGAATAAGACTCTTTGTTTGTTTATTTAGAGTTATTGCCTTAGGTTACTGAAATAGTTTCTAATTCCTTGCTCCATTAGGTCGCTTTTAGGGCAACTGACCATTTTAAACACACGATTGGTCAGCTCGGTTCAGCTATTTGCAAACTATGGAGACCTTGGCCTGAAAACAAAATGGCACCCGATTATTGTCACACATTTTAACGCTACAATTATAGTGAAATGGATGATAATCGACGCGCTGTTTGATAAAAAAGTAATAAAGCTCCTTTGCTCGTTTGTTTTGACTGATACTAGGTGACGTAATTTTTTTTTATAAAAGCTTTGAACCACACTAGGATTTTCTTCTGTATCGTGGGTGCGTTTACAAACATTTAAACTAACATAAACAAACAACCAGACCCAGAACAACTGTCTGTAAGCCATACAAATATTTGTTCAGTTCGGGGATCGAACCCGCGACATGCAGCGCAGCAGTCAATGGCTCAGCCACTGCGCCAACCGTGCCGTGCCGTGACCGTACCGTGACCGTGCCGTCGTCGAATATTATTACGCTGTTGGATTCACATTCCGAGGCACCAGCACGAGCGCGGTGTGAACGTACCTTAAATACGTCGATTTTTTTATCGAAAATACATCCTATCGTATAGCATGCTGGTTAAATTTTTTGCGACAACCACAATTACTATGACCCATAGATAAATGAATAAAATGGATAAATTCTTCAAAACAAGTAAATTTTATAGGTGAAGAAAATTGAAATAATTTTAACATATTTACGTCATGTCATAAATGGGCCATAATCCACCACGCGGGCCCAGTGCGGGTTGGTAGATGTCACATGTCTTCAAATTTTCGGTTTTAGGACGACCCGGTTTCCACACGACGTTTCCCTTTCACCTTATTAAGAGCATTGGTGAGGAAATAAATGGCACAAAGTAATGCGCCTGCCTGGGTTCGAACCCACGACCCTAAAACTTGTAAGTCGGAGCTGATACCAGTGGACCACCACTGCTCACTTATTTACAACACAACAGGCAAAATATTTGTATGAAATGAGATTTCTCTTTGAGAATTAGAGGCAAGATACTGTAAAATTTTATTTTCAACCGACTTTTAGAAAAAGGAGGAGGTTATTTATGTATTCTGCCAGCATTTTTGTTCAATGTTACCTTTGGACATTGCCTCAGCACTCGACCTGGCTCACGCGCGGCCCTTTTAAAGGAATGATTTGGTTGCATCTTACACGCATAGGACACAAAGATTTTGTATAATAGTGTGTGTTAAGAAAAAGAAATATACACCGTGACTTTTTAGTCGTCTTACAACGGCAGCCCACTTCATGTATCCAATGACTACTAAACAATCATAAAAAAATGGTATTTATGAGATTTTAATAATTTAAAAATAAAAATATTATTCAGTATTATGACGCATGTCGTAGATAAAATACCCTGTTGCGAGCGATCATCTACTAGAGTCGAACTCTGGGTAGGTATCTTCTCCCGTTTGACACGTAAACATAATTAACAGGAAGTTTCATAATTTTATTCTAATGTATTATTTATTTTTCTTTGTACCTATTATGATAGGTTAAAAAAAATCGCGCCTAGAGCTATTTTATGTTGGGTACATTGAGTGGACCACTTTTGTAAGACGACTAAAAAGTCACGGTGCATAAGCAGTAATATATTGTAAATAAATCAGATTTGAATTTTATGTTCTTGTCTCATTACACCTCACTGTGACCAAGACATCTTTAGCCATCTCTGATCAGTCTCGTGAGTCTGCGGGTAACTGGTGTGTGTACGTTCCCGAACCTGAAAATCCTGTCTACAATCCGTCTGTAACCTTAGGTCGCGATGACATCCTGAACTTATTAAATATTTATTTGTCACATACTAGGTGTATGATAGGTTAGGGCAGTAGGGCTTATAGGGCTTAGGGTCGTAGGGACTGTTAGGCTTGTAGGTCTTTGTAGGTTCCTTTAACTTATTATATATTTTCATGTACCGTCACACCCTTGACAGTATTGCGGCCTTACGTGACCTTTGTTGTGTTCATCAATTTCTCCCTGATTATTGGTCAGATTTGCGCGACTTTTTTTTTATTTGGTAGAGGTATCTCGCGCGGAGGTCCAATATCTATTTTTTTTTAATTAAAGGAGATCGGGCCGAGCGGTCCAAGTAGCGTCGGTGAACTAGACCTATATTTTCTTGAAGCTGATGTCAAGACCATCATTTTTTGTTATGGCGTCAAAAAAATTCCTCTATGGAGAAAAAAGTTATTGATCATTTAGAATGAACTATGTAATCAACGATGGCATTAATTACAAACACCGTCGGTGATTAAGACATACATCATTTTAAAGGTTGTTAGAAGACAGTTATTATTTGTTAAGAACATAAGCAAATCGGCGCCGGGAGAAAAAAGTTATACGCCATAATGCACAATTAGTGAAAACAAAATCTTCTAATTAAAGAGATACAAGGAGCGTCGGTGATTCAGACACATATCATTTTAAAGCTTATTAGAAGAAGGTTATTCTTTGTTAAGAACATAAGCAAATCGCCGCCGGGAGAAAAAAGTTATAGACCATTATGTATAATACAGATAACAAAATCTTCTAACTCAAGAGATACAAGGAGCGTCGGTGATTCAGACACACATCATTTTAAAGCTTGTTAGAAGAGGGTTATTCTTTGTTAAGAATATAAGCAAATCAGCGCCGGGAGAAAAAAGTTAAACGCCATAATGCACAATTAGTGAAAACAAAATCTTCTAATTCAAGAGATACAAGGAGCGTCTGTGATTCAGACTTACATTATTTTATAGCTTGTTAAAATAGGGTATTTCTTTGTTAAGAACATAAGCAAACCGGCGCCGGGAGAAAAAAGTTAAACGCCATAATGCACAATTAGTGAAAACAAAATCTTCTAATTCAAGAGATACAAGGAGCGTCGGTGATTCAGACACATATCATTTTAAAGCTTGTTAGAAGAGGGTTATTCTTTATTAAGAACATAAGCAAATCACCGCCGGGAGAAAAAAGTTATAGACCATTATGTATAATACAGATAACAAAATCTCCTAATTCAAGAGATACAAGGAGCGTCGGAGATTCAGACGCACATCATTTTAAAGCTTGTTAGAAGAGGGTTATTCTTTGTTAAGAATATAAGCAAATCAGCGCCGGGAGAAAAAAGTTAAACGCCATAATGCACAATTAGTGAAAACAAAATCTTCTAATTCAAGAGATACAAGGAGCGTCAGTGATTCAGACACATAACATTTTAAAGCTTGTTAGAAGAGGGTTATTCTTTGTTAAGAATATAAGCAAATCAGCGCCGGGAGAAAAAAGTTAAACGCCATAATGCACAATTAGTGAAAACAAAATCTTCTAATTCAAGAGATACGAGGAGCGTCGGTGATTCAGACACATATCATTTTAAAGCTTGTTAGAAGAGGGTTATTCTTTATTAAGAACATAAGCAAATCACCGCCGGGAGAAAAAAGTTATAGACCATTATGTATAATACAGATAACAAAATCTCCTAATTCAAGAGATACAAGGAGCGTCGGAGATTCAGACGCACATCATTTTAAAGCTTGTTAGAAGAGGGTTATTCTTTGTTAAGAATATAAGCAAATCAGCGCCGGGACAAAAAAAGTTAAACGCCATAATGCACAATTAGTGAAAACAAAATCTTCTAATTCAAGAGATATAAGGAGCGTCGGTGATTATTACTGTACGTGCATTACCGATAAATGTACCATTGCGCACATAATAATGTCTTTATTATGGACTTTGGTCTAGGCACGTCATCAAGAAGAAGTAGTGCCATCCTGTGCATTTCCTCGACTCTATTGCATATAGTTAATAGTCGAATCATTTGTTTAAGGCCCCTTAGGTTGTGCGGACAACTGTCCTGTAAGATTACTCTCAAGCAGCTCTAAGGTTTTTGCTGTGTCAAGGATTTGGTAAAGGGTCGCTTTCATCACATGACAACTACTGCGACCAACTGTGAACTTCAGCATACGATGAAACATGTCTGCTTACTCCTTTAAGGATTAAAGTCGTGGAGATTTTGTCTCCAGGATTTAGCAAACAGATCGTTTTCAACTCATAATAACTAATGCGACCAACTTCGGTATACGATGAAACACGTCTGCTTACCCCTCTAAGGATTATAGTCGTGAAGATTGTCTCCAGGACTTAGCAAACAGATCGTTTTCAACTCATAATAACTAATGCAACCAACTGTGAACTTCGGCAAACGATGAAACTTGTCTGCTTGCCCCTCTGAGGATTATGGTCGTGAAGGTTACGCTTATGTTTATCAGTGATGAAGTGTTGAGGGCTTCATACTACCTATACTACCTTGTATTGCTTTTTTAATAAAAATGAAGAATTCGATTTACTAAAAGTACTATTTATACCCTTTTTTTTTAAGCGATTTCCATGAGCTTTGGTAATTGAAAAGCATCAAACACAACAAGTGTTTTGTGTATCCTAGAATCAACAAAGCTTCTTGGACCAGAGTCTATAGAAGATTGCCCGATCTCCTTTGCCAGGCTAGAGTGTATGAGTTATGTTGTATAAACTCTGCGTCTGTGTTGATGGCATGATGATATCATAATCAGAACAGAATTTCTGGGGGATATCTTAACTAAAAAGGGGTAACATAATAAACTTCCTGCAAAAAAAAAAAAAATCCAAAAACACAAAATTCATTCATTACATTACACATTACTTTTAAAAAGTACAAAATAACTTTACTTGCAAAACTCGGTGGCAAAAAAGTCAATGAAACAAACAAACTCACCGACTTCCAAAAGTAAAGTTATTTTTAATTTTTTTTTTGTAGGTTATTTCTTTTTGCACAAAAGTTTATTTGCATTTTATTCTCATTCTTCAAATTCTCTTCACCCACCTATTTGTTTGCTATTGTCTCTCAAGTCTTAGGTTCGTGATTGGGCAGGTAGAAGCGTATTTGTATTCTATACCGATCCTGTCATGCCAGATGACTTTAAAGTAATTCATTACTTCATTAGCATTCTCCTACACACGCAGGGGAGGAGGGGGGTGGCAGTTCTCATGAATATGGTCAACTTTCACTATGAGAAAGACTCCGAAATAGCGGAAAAAGTTTATTGATTTCATTAGTAACTTTTGTGTTATAGGATAAACAGGGTGTAAACAGACTCTTCACGAAGCCATCAACCAAGCATTCTGTACATCAAACTAAGTAATGCAAAAATCATTGCTGGGAAACGACTTTTTTTTTGGGGTGAAAAATCACGTTTTACGGTAGAACTCGATGGTACACACTCAAGGCTTTGTACTGTAGGATGGATTGAATAGTAAGAGGGTCGTGGAGGTGTTTAAAGTAAAAATCTCATCTCATCATTAAAAACATGTGTTTTAAAAAAACTTGTGAAAAAGTTGGAACTTTAACCCCCAATATCTCCGTAACTAGAAGGTTCCCAGGTATGGTCTAGAACAAAAAAATGATCGTAAGAACGGGGAAAACAAGTTCCTTTAGGAGAACAAGTACCTTTCGGCTTCGTTAAGGGTCTATTTACACCCTTTATGTACCTAAGAAGACTTGCTGCACCGACCCCAAATAAACTGAGTTATGGGCAAGAGAATGAGGATGAGTAGCCGAAGTGTCAATTATTATTCTGTCCTAGGTACATTTCTGTTTATGTTTTCATCGTTACCTCATAAGAAATCAATGGATGCTATAACTTCACCTTTACTACCATTTGAGTTTTCTTTTATTTTTTCCTTGAACCAAACCAGTTCAATACCTACAATATTCTTTCTCTAATAACTTTACCGAGACAAATCACCACGGTTTAACATTCAGCAATCTTACACAAAATCATAAAACATTACAAAACAGATTTTAACTAGACGCACTCAATAAATTCCATCGTAGGTATTCAAGACGGCAGTCGATCGCGTAGCGCCAATTATACGATCAGCGTTATCATTTCATCATAATCATTATCAATGAAATTGCGCGGGCGCATATATTTTGTCCGTAGAATGCACGCCTTCGTCTTGTAGTTGTGCTCCAGCCGTCGCGACAGCCGCACGTCTTTCGCGCGCTCCCGGTTCTTGGAAAACGTGGTTCGAACGCGTGTTACAATCATGGTGAGTGTTCTCTTATAACATCGCGTGCAATTCCCATTATGGTGGTCGTGACTTATCAATTTTACAACTGTAAAACCTTGATACTAATTTATTTTTTACGGCTGAAACTAACGGCCCACGTGTCGAATGGAAACATAGAAATACTACTAATCATGTTAATTTTTCACGGTAACATTTTATGGAGCATTTATTGAAAACAAACAGCTGAACTTAACACTTATCTATATGGTTTTTGGCTTCAAATTCTAACTAGAAAATAGATCAAACAAATTCGTATGTTCTTATCAAAAGTGTAGAATTGCATCGCTTTTCGTGTAAGTAGAACATTATGCAATTCTTAGTAATCACATCACACAAATAAAACATTGTGTAAGTTAACGCAGACGTCATGTGCAAAAACACTGACTATCAAGCAAATAGACTTGAGTACATATGTACAGTATTATATACTCGAAAAAACAGGTATTACTGAAGGTAAAAAGTGCGGAATAATACAGCACGAGGTCAGGATTACTCATTCACTTGTAAGTTTAAAATTTCCTTACCTACGTATATATAAACAACAACATAGCCAGAACCGTTCGTTCAAGAAACGATGGATGGACTGTGTGAAGGATGATATGGCTAGAAAGGAGGTGACTGCTGAGATGACGAGTAATAGAGAAGTATGGAAGAAGGAGACATGCTGCGCCGACCCCAAATAAGATGGGGTAAGGGCAGGAGAACGATTATAGCCAGGACCGTTCACAGAAGTTGTCGAAAATAGTCCTGTGTTATAGAGAACTTTAGAAATGTGTGTAATGACAATTTCACACATTTCCAAAGTTCGTTCAGTACTTTTCAGTACACAAGTCAATGACCGCAGATTTGGCATTTGCCCATATTTGTATAGACTTACCAAGATATTATTTCTAGGTGGCTAGCCACTAGCCACGTTAATGTTTCATTAAAATCTGTGAGTAAGGTTGTAAGAAAAAAACGGGGAGATCATTAAAAGCTATAACCAATTATTTTCAATTTACTACTGAAGTTAGCGTGTAGTTCTTAAACAACAATTATCATCGTCATCGTCAATCACCTGGCAACAAAAAATATTGACCGAAACAACACAATCAGGACAAGTTGATATAAGTCCTTAGTGTCGCATTGACTTATTCTCAGAAAGGCTCCATCTTATACATTTAGTGTTAATTTTCATTAATAATTATCATGATTACTACTAACTTTTTAATTATCTTGATAATAACAAAAAAAGCAAACATAAAACAATAATTTATCAGCTTCAACTAAGTACCGAAACGCGAATTACCGCTTCCGCGCGTATGCAAACGCGTTAATTTCATCACTAATCAAAAAACTGCTTTATTTTTGGTAAAACATTAGTAATAAAAATGTCTTCCTTTACATCATCATCATCATCATTTCAGCCGAAAGACGTCGCCACATTGACCGGTCCCCTGCCTTCACATAATATTTTAATAATCAAATTATGACTTACATGTGTAAGTCAAAAAAAAAAAATTCGAGTGCTACGCAATTGAGTCACTGGAATCACCGACTGATAGGCAGGCTTTCTTAACCTTACCTATCCAAAGACTTACTGTAATGTTATTATACAGGGTGTTTGGTTAAACATGGGCAATACTTTAAGGGAATTAAGTACCCATAAATATGAGCAACTTTTTATATGGGGCTAACTATGAAATATGATTTAAAAAATCTGCTATTGGCTACATTTTTTCGAGTTACACGACCAATAATGTGTGAAACAGCTGATATTTTTTTCGCGATTTCATGGTCGGTCCTGTAGTAAAAATTGCTTATTTTCATGAGTACTACATGCCCCTAAAGTATTGCCCACGTTTAAAAAACCACCCTGTATAATATAATATAATAATAAATACAAAAAGTCATGCTTCGCAATCATACACACCCTCTCACACTACACGCACACCTCCATCACACACAAAGAGAAGACTGGTTACACACCCACAATGTTACCTTTTTAAAATAACATTGTAGTCTTTTTATTTATTTTTTCAAAATTTTCTTTTAAAAGTTTAATAACATATGTATATTCCGTCATTCGTATTTGGGATCAATGCAATATCATAATAAAAATACTTAATTTGTAACCATTGAAATATTAAAAAACCCTATCAATGTTTGTAACACAGGGGGATGGGCGTTGAGGTCTGAAATACAGTTCATGCCTAGTTCGGCCCCAAATGCTAATAATTTTGCGTACTTTAAGTTTAGATTAAGCACTTCTCTTGTACAAAATGTACTGTGGATAAACATTATCATTTATCATTCATTTATTAAAAACTAGCAGTATAATCATCACAATTCAATTAATCAATTCATTAAACTGCACCTTTATAAAACTTTATGTGAATGGATAATTATTGGCTATTGCCAGGGCTACACTGATGTTTGAACAACCACCTGTTAATAAAGATTTTATTATTTGATTTATTTATTTTATATACATATTGTTTACATTTTTAAATATTTCTATACATCATAACCTTTTCCAAACTATATTGGGGTCGGCTTCCAGTCTAACCGGATGCAGCTGAATACCAGTATTTTACATGGAGCGACTGCCTATCTGACCTCCACCAACCCAGTTAGTACTCGGTAATACGATACCCCTTGGTAAGACTGGTTGTCAGACTTTTGGACCACTGACTACCTGTAACGACTGTCAAAGATCTACAAATGACAGCCGGGACCAACGGCTTAACGTGCTTTCCGAGGCACGGAGGAAACTCGGTATGTAATGGGCGGTCACCCATCCACAGACCAACCTAGGCAAACACGGCTTAATCTAAAGATCGACCCGAGCGGCTGTTATTATTTAGCCACGAGCTCCAAAATATTATTAAATAGCTATAAAATATTTCTATACAAAGTAATATAAAAAAAAACATCATAAATTTTCTTTTTTTTTAAATATTTTATTATTTATTCATTATAACTTCACACGTACTCAGAGCGCCAGTAACAGAAAAGTTGAAAGGGAATCGACTGTCTTGGTATGGGCATGAAATGAGGAGGGACGAATCGCATGTGACTAAAAGAGTGATGAATATAAATGTTAATGGATCGAGGGGGAGAGGAAGACCAAAGAAAAGATAGATGGATTGTGTGAGGAATGATATGAGGGAAAAAGGAGTAAATGATAGACAGGGAAGACTGGAATGGACCCAAAATAACGTGACAAGGGCAGGAAGATTATGATGACGTACTCAGAGTGCTAATTTCAACTGTTTTGCAATGCTTATCAATTCGTTCGTTTACTATTCAACCTTAGCATAGTTTTATTATTGTCATGTTTACCTTCTTTACAATCAGTGCGTTTGTTAACAATATTGTGGTAGTTAATTAAAACTGTGAACTACTATTTAGTGCTTTCTTGATATCTACCTAATGTCGATATCTGACAGCGTTGAGGAGGAGTTTTTTGATGCCCTTTTATAGTTTGTTGTTAGTTTTCTTATTTTAGGTTATTTAATAGTTTTTAATTAATTATGTATTTAGTTATTTTAATGCTTAATAAAAACTTCATTCATGTCGATATCTTTATTTCGACGAAAACCTAGTTCATAGAAAACTCCTCGTTGGTCTAGGTTCCCAGGTTGGGCAAAGTGTTATTGGGCTTTACCTTCAGGAATTTCTCAGTTCAAGCCACGTAGTCTGAATATGTGCCCGGTTGATGGCAATAGGCTCGCCCCATTAGATGATAATTCGTTGTCAAGGAATTCTGCAAAGTACATAGTACTATTCAAAACGTACTTAGCCAACTGTTAACATTGAGATAACATTAGTTATCAGTTCCTATCACAAACATCATAAATATAATAAAGATTATGTTTCTGCACATTAAGATATTCAAGCTGAATGTGAAAAATATAATTTATTTATTTAGACACGTGCCAATGAAGTACCATTCGAGTGTAACTTTGTTTATTTATTACTAGCACTTCGCCCGCGACTTCGTCCGCAAAAATTGTGATAGCTCGGCTAATCCGCATGATATAAATATAATTTATAGCCTATAGCACGCATAACTAATGCAGCTTTCTGCAAGTGAAAGATTTTTTAGAATTGGATCATTAGTTCCAGAGATTACCCCCTACATACATTACAAACTTACAAACAAATTTTACCTCGTTATTATATTGGTATAGATAATTTTATTACATCAGACCTTTATAACTTGTTTTTATTATTTAACAGACGGTAATACAAGTTTTCACAAAATCAACCTTTAGTTTTTGCTTATACTTTACAATTATAATATGTTCTCTTTTGTGTTCCCTAACATTTTTAGCCATAATCTAAAGCAATGCCATAATTTTTTTAGTCCTAATCATCATTTGTCTGAATGATAACTTATCCGAAATTAATCACATGCCACAAAATTGAAATCCCAAAATTCAGTATGTCCTAAATCCGTTTGTCTTAAATATTAACTATGTGACGCGCGCTCGCTAGGCGCGCATTTTACATTACATACACACCCACTTTCTGTCACAAATATTGTCGTCGCTCCGCCCGGCCGGTCTTCGGCCTACGCTCCTCATGCTAGCTAGCAAGACTTTTAGGATAATTTTTAGGAAAATTGCTAATGCATTGCGGTAATAATACACATATAATAAATACAATACTTAGGACATATGACTTTATTTCATGCAAAATTAGGAGATTCAATTATTATAGTACTCGATATTATGAAAAAATAGTTTTAGAAGTAAAGATAATTATGTAAAACAAAATTTAAAATTTTTGAACATTATGGTTGGAACTGAAATTTACTGAAGTTTATAGCAAACGTCTTATGGAGAATGATTTTCGGACAAACAATTTTAGGAAAAGAAAGGGAATACCGTATGTCATAGTTATAGGTTATTGAGGGATGTTTCTGTCTTTCCGATTAAAAATCAACAAAACATCAAATAAATAAAAAAAAATCCGTCATGGTTAGTAATCAAATATTAATGACACGATAAATGATAATTATTATTTCTTTTCAATAGCAAACTCTCCTAAAAGAAATATAATAGGATTCAAAGTAATAATAATCATTGATTTTTTTCTTGACTACCTCGTTGGTCTAGTGGTCCCAAGCGCTGCTGCTGAGTGTGAGGTCCTGAGTTCGATTCCCGGGTCGGGCAAAAGTGTTATTGGGTTTTTTCATCAGGAATTTCAGCCACGGAACCTGTTGATGGTAATAGATTCGCCCCCTTTTACATGGAACTGAAACACAACTAGGGAAATGTGGTACCATAAAATACACCGCTGCCTAACCCTTCGGGGATTACAGGCGTGATATTATATATGGATGTATGCATAATACAGGGTGTAAACAGACCCTTCACATAGCCGTCAACCAAGCATTCTGTACATCAAACAAAGTAACTTTACGCAAAAATTATTGCTGGGAATCGACTTTTTTTTTAGGGTGAAAAATCACGCGATACGGTAGAACTCGATGGAAAGCACTCAAAGCATTGTGCTGATGGATGGATTGAATATTACGGGGATCGTGGAGATGCGTAAAGTAAAAATCTAACATTAAAAACATGTATTTAAAAAAAAACTGTGAAAAAATTAGAACTTTGAACCCCAATATCTCCTTAACTAGAAGGTTCCCAGGTATGGTCTAGAACAAAAAAATGATCGCAAAGACGGGGAGAACAAGTGCTTTTCGGATATGTTAAGAGTCTATTTACACCCTTTATATCAAAGAAAATAATTATTTTGATAATTACGAACTCTGAAAAGAAATCACAACTTGTTTAGGACATTATTTACTAGGAGGACATCTCTAAGACGACAGATCGAAACAGTCTCAGAGGTCACTGTCTCTTCGAAAGCCCAGACAGCTTTGTCAGACCACATGAGGACCATACAGATCTGTCTGAGATGATTGTTTGAAGGGACATACAGATTTCATAGGACATGTCAGTAAATACACGCATTCATCATTAGTTTTTTTTTTTTGTCCCACACTGAGTATTTCTCCTGTATCGTAGGAAACAAACATTTAAACTCACAAACACAAACAGCCAGACCCGGAACAACTACCTGTAGATCATACAAATATTTGTTCCGTGCGGAGATCGAACCCGCGACACGCAGCGCAGCAGTCAATCGCTCAGCCACTGCGCCAACCATGCCGTCAAAGTTGTGATAATAATGTTTAGATAAAACTGGATGGCAAATATAATAGCAGATAAAAAACTTAAAATTACTAATATTAAAGAAAACTATAGCTATGAACATCTAATCTCACCTGCTAACATTATGATTACAAAAAAAGATTAAAGATATCAATCGATATTGGACCTTAGAACGCTTTCATACGAAATTACTTTGTTATTTTTCTAATAACTGACTGAGTCGTTGGTGTAGTGGTCGGTAGCGTGACTGCAGTACACGAGATCTTTAGTTCAATTCCCGGGTCGTGCAAATTGTTATTGGGTTTTTCTATCAGGAATTTCTCATTTGTGCCCGGTTGATGGCAATAGGCTCGCCCCCTATTACATGGAACTTAAGCATAACTGCGAAATGTGGGTGTACACCAGTGGCGAAGGTTCCATACAACTCGATTCCTACCGGAATGCCTTTGAAAATTGGCACAGTCAGTATTCTATACACAAATACTACTCACATTTAAGATATGTACTCCGGCTTACCTTTTACAAAAATTGACCCTTCGCTACTGGGGTGTACTATTAGGTACACCTCTGTTTATCCCGTCAGGGATTGCAAGAGGGATGTTATTGTTTTCAAATAACCAATACGAAGCCTTTGAGGAAAACCACGCTTATCTGAGGAACAAACCGTAAACTAGGATTTATTCTCCAGAAATTTGTATAGACTGGAGGAAAGTATAAACATTTTCCCGTTAAAGATAAAGAAAAATATGCTTTATGAACTTTACATCTGTTGCCATAAGTTGCTGTTTTTGCTTGACACAGGCATAACTTACAAATAAACAAATATTTGTAAGTTTTAGCCTGTGTCTAAAAAAAGGTATTAACAGTACTTTGACGTCTAACAGTGCGACTGCTCATATTAATATACTACATAAACACACACAACACTACATAACACAAACACACACACACACACCCACTACATAATACACTACACACTACACACACACACACAATACACTAACATAACACAAAACATAATATTATTTATGCCTCAGAACATTCCTTATTTAGTTTCTGGTGCGTACCGTAATCAGGCTTGAAACAAAGAAAAACCAAGTCGTAACTATCCATTAATACATACACATTACCGAACACAATATCTCCGTACCTCAGACTGTTTATTACCGTCAATATATCAGTATCAATTCATATATTATACGTGATATATGGGAGCATAGTACGGCACAAACTGTCATCATCAGTCATCATATATATTATCATATAATACGACGCTGCAACCGACCTCCGGTGACACCTGAGCATCTCGGAACATTATTTGTTTAATCGATTACGATATTGGCCTTGAGTTGTTACACTGATGCTTGTACTAAATTGATCGGAAGTAATCGCCATGAAGTTTGCAACATTCTGAGACCGTACACCAGCTTAAAGGCTCGTTCATACCGTCACGGATTAATTATGGACACGGCTCCGGACTATGGACTCTGGCGGATAATGTACTGAAATTAAGGGTGTTAAAGATACTGAAAGGCACTAGTTCTCACCGTCATTGCGATATTTTTGTTGTTCTGGAACCTTCTAGTTACGGACCCCCAATAGGGGGTCAAAGTTCCAGTTTTTTTTTTAGAAATGTTTTTAATGTTATAACTTTACTTTAAATACCTCCATGACCCCTGTACTATTCAATGCAAATGCATGAGTCTTGCTGTAAAATGTGATTTTCCACCCCAGAAAAACGTAATTTCCCAGCAACAATTTTGTCGTAGTTACTTAGTTTGATGTACAGAATGCTTAGTTGACGGCTTCGTGAAGGGACCTGTACACCTTGTTTATCTGTTAGTGTCCGATTTCCGCAGCAAGTCCGCAATTTTATATGATTTAATCTATTCGATCCCTATTAATTGGACACCCAATTAAAATATTAACGCTTTTAATGACTTAGTTTTATTTCTGGTTGCCGTTTAAATGGCAAACCCATTGAAACCCAAATACCCCTCGGAAAGTAAGTAGTTAAAGGTTTGCCACGTCCAAAATGATCATGACTGGGTTGAAGAGGTAATTGATTCACCTTCACTAAGCTGTGCACACATTTCGTAAGGATTTTTAAAAAACTCCGTCGATGACCCCATGTACGGCTTACCAAAATGGCCCCTGACAAATCAATCGACTCGGACTCTGTGGGATGTGCTAGATTCCATCCATGCTATAAAGTGGTGGCGTTCCCAATGTTGTCACTTTCACGGGTTTAAAGCCTCCGCAAGTGAGAACGGGGCACCCAGTCTTTTTTGTGGCTTATACGGGTAACGGCTCCAAAAGGCACGCGTTTGCTACGTTCCTTTTTCCATTTTGTTACTTTTTTCCCACACCGTGATTTTTCGTGTAGCGCAGTTCCGTTTTACTCATATTTTCCGTCACAGTGAATATTTAATTTTACTTTGTACCTGTTACGTCAATTTTGTTCTTTTTGTATGTGACGGTTGGTAAAATTTTAATTAAAATGAAGAACAAGTCACGATTTTTACTACATTATAGCAGCATCAGTCATAGTTCATCATAGCTTCCAATAGTGTTCCGAGAAGCCTTGAATTTCAAGGCATTACGATTTTTTATAGTTCTGCAAAAAAATACCAGAAACTCCAAAACCTGTTCTAGAATCTCAGCTTAGGTTAGTAATAATGACCATAAAAAGCAATAATTACTGACTGAAATAAGTAATAAATAATAAAAAACTGATCTTTATTGTTCATCGATCCACAGTCATCATTGTCGATGAGTTGAGTAGAAACAAAAGACGAGTAATATTGAAAAAAAAATAACCTCAGTTCATCGTTAAGGAAACCATTTATTTTGAACATTGAAATAAAGGCTATTGTACACTAAATGACTAAATGATGCGCACCACGACTTATCGGAAAAAAAATGACAATATACGCCGAGGCAATCACGATACATTACGAAAGGAGTAAACGATGCCGTGACGTCTGACAGGGGAGAATGGAAGAAGAAAACGTGTTGCGCCGACCCTAAGTAGAATGGGACAAGGGCAGGAAGATGCTGATGAATCACGATTTATCACTCAATACAATCATTCTGGACTACAATGTTGAATATGACGTGAAAGCACGTGTAATTCCAGTGTGGGAAAGAGACAGAGCTATACAATTCGTCTAGTGCCATCTCTGTCCCACACTGGAATTACTCCTGCTTAAGACGTCATGGCAGGCCACCAGCTCAACCTATAACAGTTCACAACACCTGGTCTTCCGTCTTCTGCATCGAGCCATTTTGAGGGGCATCTCACACTTGCACGCGTTATCCACTCTAGGACTCTAAAAATACAAACTCAAACTATTTATATCAAACAGACCAGTTACAGGTACTCTTGAATGTTTAAAAACAAACAGATGAAGCTACAGTCCAGCTATAAGGTATAATAACTGTGAATGGACTGTAGTTTTACTGTTACTTATTGTGGCATAATAAATAGCTACACCATAGATTTTTTTTTTTCGGAGCTGATTTAATCAAATGACCCCTCCTGCTCTGGACGGAGTGGAAGGGAGTGTCAGACTTGTACTGACTAAAACCCATCCATGTTCCTTCTTTGCCCTTTGTGTTCCAGGGCCACGGTATCTCTTTCGAACAGTCCCGCAGCCCACAACATACCTAGTACGTAAAACATCGTTTTCGTACTTGTAATGTATGTAAACTAGTATATTCTTATACAGGGTGTAAGGGACAGCCCTCCACAAACTGATGGGGTGAATTCAGTATATCATACTGAGATGACCGGTACAAGAAATTATTTCAGGAATGTTATGGGAATCCAATAAATTTGTTTTGTTTTATTTTCTCATACGCAATGTATCGTTACCGTGGCAAAACGCACGTAGCGAACGGCAAGCGCGACGACGAGTTCGATGAACTCTGTAGCTAGGCAGGAAGTGAACAGCTGATTTCACGCGTCGTTCGTTAGATTATTTCAACATCCATTGTTGGATTTTTTTATTTTAGCCGTATTATTTACATAAATGGAGTGATGCGTACAGGGACTGTAATTTTACATTGAAGTAAAGGAATAGTAACTGAAAAAAAAATTAAAAAGAAATTAATTCCGGAGAAAATTTCCGGTAGAATATGATTCAAAATGAGGAGCTGAAGTTTGAGGAGGGCTGTCCCTTACACCCTGTATTGCTTGTTATGTTTAAACTCGTTATTTGCTTCATGTCTTACTGTGTTCTATTCTCTCTTCTTCTTTTACACACTGTGTCTACATCTCTTTTTATCTACCCTCCTTTCGCAAGTATGCTGGAAGAGATTTCTTTAGAAATAAGCATCACCTTTGTACCTATTTTTCTGCTCCTTTCTTCTTTTGTTTTTAGTTTTTACATAAACTGTTAAATAAATAAAACATAGGGTTAACTAATTTAAAAGCTTGCGAATTGAAAGAAGTAACGCAGAATCGTGACCGTTGGAAGGAATGGCGCTGGGCCTTTGCCCAGCAGTGGGACAGTACGAGCTAGTAAATAAATAAAAATAATGTTGCAGCCCACTACATTAAAGCGTAGATCTCCATTGAGCAGACGCAAGTAGTGAGCATCGTCTAGTGAACTCGTGTACATCAGCCTTTATTGTTTGATACCACTTACACCAGTTTAGCTACGCTTACCGCTCATTTAGTGTAACAAAATGTAAGCAAAAAATATCGACAGTTGAATTTCGAATAACTAATGATATCGAAAATGTAGTTCGTGCATGACTTGGACATTCTTGAGTGAAGACCACGTATTGGATGATAAGAATAAATTTATTAAACCATTGTTACAAGCATTTTCTCAACCTAACTTAGCGCTATGAATAATCGTAACAAGTAACATTTTAATATATTTAGAAAACAGAGGTTCCCAAACTAGCCAGCGCCTGTGTCTTGGGGGCCAGGATGGAAATGGAAGGTCGGATGTTCTCGGGCTAGCTGGAGCGGCGATCTACTCAGGGTTAATGGATGAATGTTGCCGTGAACCGAACTGTTGAAGATGTACACTCTTAACAGAATAATATTAGTTTGTAAGTTTGTATGTAAGGGGGTAATCTTCAAGCCGCCGCGGGAGACGCCCTGGGCGTCGGGGGTCTCGTGGTGGCTCCCGGCCACCGTAGGCGCGGGCCTGTGGACGGCGAACGGCGCCGTCCGGCCGTCTTATGACGACAGGCCGCGCGCCTCAAAGAGATGTCAGCAACGATGTAGGGGTCGGCAAGAGCCCATGCCTGCCAGGGCTGCGGGACTGTTCGAAACAGATACCGCGGCCCTGAAACACAAAGGGCAAAGAAGGAACATGGATGGGTTTTAGTCAGTGCAAGTCTGGCATTCCCTTCCGCTCCGCCCAGTGGGGGGGGGGGGGGTCAGTTGATGATTTCCCATCCGAAAAAACAAAGAAAGGGGTAATCTTCGCAACTAATGATCCGATTTCAAAAATTCTTTCACTAACGGAAAGCTACATTATCCCCGAGTGCTATAGGCTACATTTAAAACGTCCACGTGGGTTCATTTCCGTACATAAAGGGAGCGAAGCCGCGAGCAAAAACTAGTGTAGGTACCTCTGCCTGTCACTCCGAGTTATAGACGTGATGTTATCGTTTTGTAAGGATCACGTTCTAACAATTTCACAGACGATTAGCTCCGAGCGTAGTCAGATAATTCAGTGCAGTGTCGTTAAAGATAGCTTCTAAAATACATGCGGTAGACAGTAAGCTATATTTAAAACAATTGAACGCTAAGGAAAGGAATCTGTCGCGTCGCCTACTGACTGTCTGCTATTCCTATTTGTAACGCATTATCAGTAGTTAGGAGCTCGTGGCTAAATAATAATAGCTACTCGGGGTCGACCTTCCTTAGATTGGTCTGTGGATGGGTGACCACCCATTACATACAGGGTTTCCTCCATGCCTCGAAAATATGATCAGCTGTCCCATGCAAAATTTCAATATCTTCCCGACTTAAATATATGGGACAGCTGATATTTTTTTCGCATTTACGATATTGTCCAATATCGTAAATGCGATGCGAATGCCAAGGAGAAAGTTGTTCAGATTCATGGTCTGCAGCATATGCTTTCATATGACTATACCCTTTCTGTTACACCCTTTAAATACTAATCCATTGAAATTATGTTATACAATGTGTAAATGGACCCTTCACGAAGCCAACCAATAATTCTGTACATCAAACTAAGTAACTCTACGCAAAAATAATAGCTAGAAAACGATTTTTTTATTTGTGCGATAAGTCACGATTTATTTAGTAGGACTCAATCTAACGCACTCAAAACACTGTGCTGATGGATGCATTGCAAAGTACGGGGGTCGTGGAGCTATTTAAAGTAAAGTTACAACATTAAAAAGATGTATATAAAAAAACTTGTGAAAAAGTTGGAACTTTGACCCTCAATATTCAATATTTCCGTAACTAGACTTTTACACTCATTATAGTTTTGCAGTGTTTTTATGTACGTATGTGTTTACATACTAAGTGATTTTGTTCATGTATATGTCACCGGAAAATAACAAGAACCGCCAATTTATAAATTTTCTAGAAAATTTATAAACTTTCGTAGGATTCTAAACGAGAGATAAATTGTATTATTTTACGGCCACATTTTCGCACGGGGCTCCTATTTCTGTTTGCAGGGTTTAAAGTAACCTAACCTAACCTAAAGTCGGGGTGCCCCAAGTCCCGAGATTTGCGAAAATCGGGCCGTAAAATAATACAATTTATCTCTCGTTTAGAATCCTACGAAAATTTATAAATTTCCTAGAAAATTTATAAATTGGCGGTTCTTGTTATTTTCCGGTGATATATAATAAAGTATCCACCTAACGAATATTTTGATTACAGCAACATGACTTGAGTCTTGACCCCTGTGCGATCTTTCATTTAAACGTTTGTTCGGAGGCCTGCGTTCGGTAATAAACGTTTAAGAGCTTAATGATTTTGATGAGGTCTCTCATCAATGATATTGGTCAATTAATTGAATAGGCAGTTTGAAGACTAAAACAGTGATCAATGCTGTATTGGACCTTCATCCTGATTGCGTAACACGGTAACTAACCAAAGCGATTCTCGCGCAAACAATCGATCGTCGCGTTCATTTTATTCAGCGAACCCGAACGCGTATTAACAGACAGAGGGCGCCACACGGTTTTAAGAAGAAAAAAATAGTGACGTTATGAAAGCGGCGATCGCGTACTCGGACGTTTGATTGCTTTGGTAAGGACAAGGCGTCATAATCACAAACGCTTTCAATTTGACAATACTCCAAAATCCATTGACTAGCCCGTCTGCTTGACAGCTACATCGACGCAATGTCTATGGATTGGTCTAAAATGAAACCGATTGTTATTCTGCATGTGACAGCGGTTGCAACAGCATTAGATTATGTCCAAATGATTGTACTGGCTTCAAGTTTATAGAACCAATGAACCCATCCGTGTTTTGTACAACATTAGTTTTAGTTGCGAAACCTGAAACACGTGTCTAGTATTTTTATGTAAAAATCTATGTACAAAATTTCAAAACTGTATCATGAAACATCGCAAAGTTATAAGCTTGTTCTGTTACCTAGTTGTCCGCACAAAAATATGATCACCACGAGGCACGGCCGCGCGCGCGCCTCTAGCGTCTTCTTGAGCTCATTGATAATAATAATTTGGCAGTAGGTACCTAAATGATTGCGATAGATACTAAGTGTCGCTCGGTGTCAAACTTGTAGCCTTTTTTAAATATTTACAAAATATTACACGGTTTAAAAATTATTGGAATCGATTCAGTTACTTATTCCGAACAAACTATATTCAGATTTCGCATATATATACTAAAAATAATGTTGTATACTTTTAAACTAATTAAATTACGTAACGCAACTACTGAACTTTCAGAAATTGTAAGTGCTAAATCATACTAATAAATTAATCAAGATGTAAACAGGCCCCTCACAAAGCCGTCAACCAAACATTCTGTACGCAAAAATTATTGCTGGGAAACGACTTTTTTATTGAGGTGAAAAAATTACGCGCGGTTTACGGTAAAACTCAATGAAACGCACTCGAAACATTGTGCATTGAATAGTAAACGGGTCATGGAGGTATTTAAAGTAAAGTTATAACCTCAAAAACTTGTATTAAAAAAAACTTGTGAAAAAGTTGGAACTTTGACCTCCAATATCTCCGTAACTACATAGAAGGTCAAGAACAAAAAAAATATCGTAATGACATAGAGAACAAATGCCTTTCGGCTTCGTTAAGGGTCTATTTACACGCTTTACAAATGAGAGAATAACTAACCACCAACCAGAAAGGACAAAGGATACTTTTTATCCCAGTAGTTACTTCGCGTGATTCGACAAACGCGGGCGAAGCCGCCGACAAAAACTAGTCCCGTTATCAGTAAGATTAGCCTGCATAACCGACAGGTAACTACCTATGTACGCTATTAAGTACTTATCTATCAACAAGTAACATTTAATTAAAAGTAGTATGTACCTATAATATAATTTGTTATCTCCTTTTAATTTCCTTCATTTTGATACCCTACTCGACAGGTTTGAAAAAAAATTATTAACGACTTACAATTTAGCGCCAAAAATCCGCCATTTTGTTTTTTTTTTAAACAATGAATTAAGAATTTATGTTGAATTAATTAGAGTATCCATGTAAAAGATACGACATGTTGTAATTTTGATATCAAGTATATGATAAACAGAAGACAGTGTTCTACTTTACGTAATTACAGTTACATTTATGCAAACGTGTTATAAAGGTATATCTGCATACGTGGTCAAATTTATTTATTCTAATCATATATACAGGTAACGGTTCGGTAATGCGCAACAACACACACTATACTATGACTGAGTGCCATCTATACTAATATTATAAAGAGGAAAGATTTTTTTGTTTATTTGTTTGTACCGAATAGGCTCCGAAACTACTGGACCGATTTGAACCGAATTTTCGCCAATAGAAAACTAAATTATCAGGTAGTAACATAGGCTACAATTTATTTTTAAAAAAAATAGAGATCCTTAAGAAAATTGCAATAATGTAACCCAAAGTAGCAAAATTTTGCCTATAAAATTCATTATTTGGCTTGCGCTGAGAAAACCATTGATGATACTTAAAAATTTTGTACTACATAATTAAAGTACTCATTATTACCTACAAATAATAGGATATAAGAATATTATGTTTATGTGGTCCGGCCGTCTTATGACGACAGGCCGTGTCGACGGCGCGTTCGTGTTCCACGCGCGCCTCAAAGAGATGTCAGCAACAAGCAAGGGCCGAAGTCTGCTGGGGTTGCGGGACTGTTCGAAAGATATACCGCGGCCTTGGAACAAAAAGGGCAAAGAAGCACCAACAGCCGGGCATAGTGTCCTCTGATTTGTCTTCAACTCGGACAAAATTGTCACTTGGTTTTTCCATTAAGAAATTACTCAGTAGCAACCAGGAAAAATATGTCCGTTTTTCTTCCATTTTGTGTCGATCGCGACACATTTGTGTACATAAGTGTTAAATAAACTATACAGGGTGTAAACAGACCCTTCACATAGCCGTCAACCAAGCATTCTGTACATCAAACCAAGTAATTTTACGCAAAAATTATTGCTGGCAATCGACTTTTTTTTTGGGGTGAAAAATCACGTTTTACGGTAGGACTCGATGGAAAGCACTCAAAGCATTGTGCTAATGGATGGATTGTATAGTACGGGGGTTGTGGAGGTGTGTAAAGTAAAAATCTTACATTAAAAACATGTATTTAAAAAAAAACTTGTGAAGAAGTTGGAACTTTGACCCCCAACATCTCCGTAACTAGAAGGTTTCCAGGTATGGTCTAGAACAAAAAAAATATCGCAAAGACGGGGAGAACAAGTGCCTTTCGGCTGTGTTAAGGGTCTCTTTACACCCTTTATTCACTAAGATTAAACGGGTATGCCTTCAGACTGTTATAGCTCTTAGAATCTGCAAACACTGATCACAGATACTTAGAAATACGTACGATGTCTTCTTTTCTTTTTGTTTCATCTTGTGTCTATTAATTTGTAACGTAACACCTGTAATCCCCCACCCACATTTTACCAGGTTCAAGTTCCATGTAATAGGGGGTGAGCCTATTGCCATCAACCGGGCTCAAATCCAGGCTTCGCGGTTGTTACTGACAAAAAAAACACCCCCAACAACATTTTAGCCGACCTGGGAATCGAACCCAGGACCTCATGCTAAGCAGTCGCGCTGCCGACCACTAGACCAATGAAGCTGTCAAAATTAAGTCATGTTGTGTATACACATAAAGTGTTAAATAAACTACATATTAACTAAGATTGAACGGGTAAGCTCTATATAAGGTCCTAGAATCTGCCTTCCAATCTCATGCATCGTATTTCTTAGCTCGCTCGTCGTTAAACCTGTCGATGCAATAATGCACATCAGGGAGGATGTAGGGGGACCCCCCCACCCTCTCCCCTTTCTTCGTATGACGTCATCTACCTACGTTGCCTAGCAACCGGATGGGATGTCAAAGCCATTCCTTTGACGGTGTATACCTCTAAGCTGGGACGTTGCTTATGGGTAGATTTTGTAATAAAATAGAAGCTTGGAAAATAATATGATCACGTTGCGAAGTCTAACATTGGGCCTTTATTAAATTATAAGACTATTATCTTTTCTGTGCATTTTGTCCTTATACATACAATTTTTTTTATAGATTACTTTTTTTTATAGGGTGTTCAACCTCTATTATTGAAGCTAGCTTAATTCTGAGAAAAACGATCGTAAGATTGTAATACATTAATAAACTCAAAGCAATGAAAAAAAAAATGTAGATGATGTGGTGTGATGTGTGTGTATGTGCGTGTGGGTATGTGCGTGTGTGTATGTATTTGTGTATGTGTGTATGTAATGTATGTGTATACGTGTTGTAAATGTAATGTAATGTCTTATTAAGTATTATGTGTGTACATAAATAAATAAATAAAATAAATAACAAATAATAAAGCATTTATTTCAATTAGACCATCACAAGCATTTTTGAATGTCAAAAAAAACAAAATAGAAGCGAAGCTACAGTCACAGTCACAAGGCATAATAAATTGAGAAAGTACTGTAGTTGCACATTCCAAAGCGAAGATCTCTATGGAGAAGACTGGGCAAGAAACTCCATGGACACTCTAATGAATAGGTACTTAGGTAATAATGAATGCTCTCTGAAGCTACACGACAAAAAATCCAAATTTTTGAGGCAGACATTATCACACCGGTTATCCCCTAAAGGTTAGGAAGAGATGTGCCTGAATAGCAAACCCAAACATTACGTAAGAAAACACATCATCATCATCATTTCAGCCAAAAGACGTCCACTGCTGGACATAGGCCTCCCCCAAGTGTCGCCACATTAACCGGTCCCGTGCGACTCGCATCCAGCGGATCCCTGCAACCTTCACCAGGTCATCAGTCCACCTAGTGGGAGGCCTTTCAACGCAAAGTCTTCTGGTTCGCGGTCGCCACTCCAGAACTTTTCGGCCCTATCGGCCATCCGTTCTGCGAGCAATGTGCCCTGCCCACTGCCACTTAAGTTTGGCTATTCTTCGGGTCACGTCGGTAACCTTGGTTCTCTTGCGGATGTCCACATTAAGAAAATACATACCTTCTCCAATTCAGCATTAAAGATACCAACCACTTCTCAAGTGTTGACGCAGCAACGTATATCCATACAACAACATCGTCAACAGTATACCGTTCATTCCTCGAATATAGCCGACATAAACCGTAGATCAAATCCAAGATATTCCCCGTTCAATTCTCATACAGACGGGCAAACAAACAAGCTGTAGGTATATCTCCTGTACATATGTATCGTCCTCCAATTACACAGTTCACTTTGTAACGTCTTCCGAGATCATTACATACGTACGTAGACATATATGTACATAGACATCTGATGGTTATGTATGTTGTGCGCCTGAAAGCGTCTTATGCAATGGACAGGTCTCTTTGTTGGAATCATGATCAATGAAGACAGCCATAACCACAGAATTAGCGATATTGTATACAGGGTGGAAGGGACACCGACGCGAAAACGGTTACCACGTATTCAGTACATCATTCTGAGCCACCAGTGGCGAAGGTTCCATACAACCCGATTCCTATCGGCTTCCCTTTGAAAACGGGCACAATCAGTATTCCATACACAAATAATTCCCAAATCTGTAGAATATGACATTATAAATTTATAAACATTCATTTCCCTACTCTGTGGACGTAAATATGGTCCATATGAATTAATTTCGTTTTCTTCATAGACTTATTTTTGACTTTTTAATTTAATTCTGTTATGTTTCTAATTTAACGTAATGTAGTTCTGATATTTAGGTTTTTGGCTATAATTTATGTTTTTATTTTCGTCTCTTTTTGGTCTCGGACCTGAGATACATGAAATTATTAATGATTGATTATTTATTATTGATTGAATTATTGATGATTTTTTGATTGAATTTATTTATTTACTTATTATTGTTAATTTAATTTAATACTAACATTAGGCTAAGTCATACTGATACTAACATAATATGGATTTTTGATCTGAAATAATTTTTTTGAATTTGAATGAAATAATAAAATAAAATTAAAGACATGTACTCCGGCGTACCTCTTAAAACAAAGTTACCCTTCGCTACTGCCCCCCACATCTAAATTTTTCATCGGTTAATAAAAAAAAAAAACAACTGTTCCATACATTTTGACCGTGTAGGTATTGCACTTTTGTAAGAAACAAAAAAAATGAGTATTAAAAAAAAATGTTTCTTTGGGAAAGTTGTTTGTTATCATGAGTATAATCACGTGTTTAAGTATCGGTCGCTAATTACCAGTCACCCTATATGAATGTTACTGTTAAAATGTTAATAATTAATGTTTACTTGGTTACTAACAAGAAGTACTCGGTATGTAATGGGTGGTCATCCATCCACAGACCAATCTAGGCAAGCACGGCTTAACCTAAAGATCGACCCGAGCGGCTGTTATTATTTAGCCACGAGATCCTCAATCAGACAAAGTGTAGAAAAAAATCTTGCAGTCATCATATTGGACCTTTTTGTTACACTGGTATTAAACGATTACAATTTTTTACTCCATGTGATTTCATTACTCCGTTTAAGAGTCCCCTTACAAAGTGCAAGATCGATGCATCTTACCTAGCTCGACTGACCCAGTTACTATACTAGCTTACTATACTTGTCACTCGACTTCCAACCGGTCGTTAATGCTACTTCTGGTGGAAATCGATGTTAAATTGTATCGACTGAGATGAGGTTTAATAATGTTGCAACATTTTCTATTTTGTAGCGTAAATGTTGAACGATTTTCATAATTTGTATTTTTCCTTTTGGGCTAAGAATATTAGGATCTATTGTGATAAAGTCTTATTGTTGTAATTGTATCAAAACCAATGTTACCAGAGAGCAAAAAAAAAATTAAAAATATAACAAATTAAGTTTGTCTGGATGAGTCGCATATTTTTGCTATGCGTCATGTTCAGAGCAAATGAATATATTTTCATGCTTTTCATATTTTCTTATTTCGTTTATTCATTTTATACACATTTTTTTATATTTTTACATATTTCTTAAAAAAACCAAGAATTCTTTTTTTAAATATCAGGAAGGCAGTTGACACAACTGATAGTTGCCTGTATCCTTCTATTTGTTTTAAATAATCATGTTTATCTGTGGTATTCTATTTAAAACCACAATTTACATACTCAAAAAATATTTACGCCGTAAAGACGCATATCTCTTTGCCGGGATTTAAAAAAAAAACAGACACCGCCGACTATAATCATTGAACCCATTTGAACTTAGTATAAGTATAAAAAAAAAAAAAAAAATCCACGCGTGTGAAATACATTGCATGTTGAACCTAATCGTAGTGTGATAAGAACCAATTTCGAGAAAGTGTTTTGAAAAAATTTAGAGGTCACTTTGCATTTCTTTTGGCCCGCTGCGGTAACAAAAATACTAAACTTGGCCCTCCATAAAATTATGTTGGACAACCCTGGTCTAAACCCATTAACAAGTTCACCGACATATTTGACACAGATTCAGAACGCGGGAACAGTGTCACGTTCATTCATTCAATTTCTTTGGATCGCAATCAATCGGCCTTCTTATTGTAGACTCTCTACAGTCTTCTCCGTAGAAATGACAATGAAACCGGGGAAATTACATCCGGATTTGAAGTCTTGGAAACAGCTAATGTCTTCTTAACTAGAGACAATAATTGTCTATGTCTGTGGCATTCTTAGTGTCTAAACACACTATGCCGAAGTTACGCGACCGAAGTTCAGTCCGTCCGACAGCGCTCGAGACACTGAATACACACACAAAGTTGCGGAACTGAATTTCTCCCGCGTAAGTTCGGCACTTATGGTGTGTCATAACAGCCGAATACATCGGAACGTAAAATCAGCTGCCGAACCTCGGTCGCGTAACTTCGGCATAGTGTGTTTAGACACTTAACTTTGACAGTTTATGGTGCGAAGACTACAGTCACGAGCACCAATATGCATACACTTTCTTAAATTTAAAAGCAATTTTCGCAAGAAATGACGATTTAACTTGGAGAAAAGATTCTATCTTTTTCATAAAATATGAGTTCCAGAATACTATGTTCGTAACAACATGAAATTTTAATCAGAACAGTAGTCGGAGAAAAACACTTTTCAAAGTTGTTAAGTGTTTACACATTGTTGCTCGTGACTGTACATATTCCATGATGATTTCACTTTATCTTAGTATTTAGATTAACAAAAGAAGTTACTGTAGCGTTATATTGTTCTCGGCTTTAAAATGCTAATGCCTACCTACATAATGGGTGTAAGCCGAAAGGTACTTGTTCTCCCCTTCATTGCGATATTTTTTTGTCCTAGACTGTACCTGGGAACCTTCTAGTTACAGAGTTATTGGGGTTCAAAGTTCCAACTTTTTCACAAGTTTTTATTTAAATTTCAAGTTTTTGTGTGATAACATTACTTTAAAAACCTCCCCCGTACTATTCAATGCATCCATCAGTACAATGCATTGCATTGAGTCCTACCGTAAGTCGTGGTTTTTCACCCCAAGAAAAAAGTCGTTTCCTAGCAATCATATCTATCGTATCTAATAATATATATTCTACTCTTACATAGATGCTATTTATATTTATAGAACTGCAATCTAGTATTCCAACCAATACATCTTAACGATCGAACCAGCATTATAACACAACGAAATCAATATCCAATTAGAGCTAATAATAAACAATAATTGCAAAGGAAAATCAAGCGGCCAGTATTAAAAATTTTGTTGCATAATAAAATGGCTGCCCACCTGTACCTTCAAACTGCAACGCACTGGATTTAATAATGAACTTAATTACGGATAATTGAACCGGACTTTAATTATAGAAATGGTGGACCAGCGTAGTTTTGCGAGTTTATTCCAACATTTCCAATATGTACTCGAAATAAAGGCTTCAGGGAAAATGAATTAAAAAAAACAAACCTGATATTACGTGCGTTTCGTAAATTGAAACGTTTTATTGAACAAAGCTTGGTGCTGCCATCGACAGTTTTTGGCGAATCATTACGCTTCCACTGACCTCGTTTAAACAAAATATTGGAAAATGAAAATCAGTACCAGGGTTAAGCCTGGGTTTTGTGTTACAAATGGAAAATGAAATATGCTTTAATTATGTACCTGGAAACAGCCACGCCCCGCGGCTACGCGTATACAGTTTTCCATTTGCGAGGATTCAAAAGAGTGCCTAACTACTAGTTCATTTACTTCTGTTAGATTACTTTGTTTATAAAACTGTCTTTTTATTACACTGAGGGAAAATACGGCTAAATAATAATAGCCGCTCAGATCGATCTTTAGGTTAAGCCGTGCTTGCCTAGGTTGGTCTGTGGATGGGTGACCACCCGTTGCATACCGAATCTCCTCCGTGTCTCGGAAAGCACGTCAAGCCGTTATTCCCGGCTGTTATTTGTAGATCTTTGACAGTCGTTACAGGTAGTGGCTCAAAAAGTCTGACAACCAGTCTAACCAAGAGGTATCGTTTTACCTAGTACTAACTGGGTTGTGGAGGTCAGATGGGCAGTCGGTCCATGTAAAATACGGGTATTCAGCTGCATCCGGTTAGACTGGAAGCCGACCCCAATATAGTTGGGAAAAGGCTAGGCAGATGATGATTATGAGGAAGTTGGCAAATGCATTAAAACAAAGACTTAAGTTAACATAATAACAACATCACGCCTAAAATCCTCTAAGGGTTAGGTGGAGGTGTTCCCATTAGTACACCCACATTTCTTCCATCTAACTCTTGTTATTTAAAACCCCTACCTACCTACCTACCTGCTGATCACCCCCTAACAAGGGTAAGTGTCACAGTGGCAGGTAAAGTCCCATGTAGTTGGGGGCGATCCTATTAATTGCCATCAACTGAGAATTCAGACTCCGTGGCTGCTACTGAAATATTCCTGATGGAAAAACCCAATAACGCTTTGGCCGGCCTGGGAATCGAACCCAGGACCTCATGCTCAGCAGTCGCGCGTGCGACCATAGACCAACGATTACTTAGTTAAGTTCTTTATAGAAAAGTAGGCTTATAGGAATTGTTACTGAATTGTGTCAAGTCTCAGTGACAAAGAGATATTTGATAAACATTTTATCAAAGTTTCGTCGTCATTTTGACACAATCATGGTTTGAGTTCCATGGAGCGTATGTCTTTTGTTTCAGGTTCGATAGGGCACAGTGACCAAATATGTTGTTTGGGTTTAGTTATGTACGAGTACAAAATATACCTACCTATACACCGTGACTTTTTAGTCGTCTTACAACGGCAGCCCACTTCATGTATCCAATGACTAAACATTCATTAAAAAAAAATAGTTATTTATGAGATTTTTATAATTAAAAAATAAAAATATTATTTAGTAATAAGACGCATGACGTAGTTAAAACATCCTGTTGCGAGCGATGATCTACAGGACTCGGTCGCTGGGTAGGTATAGTCTCACGTTTGACACGTAAACATGATTAACAGGATGTTTCATAATTTTATTTTAATGCATTATTTATTTTTCTGTGTACCTTTTAAGGTAGGTAAGAAAAAAATCGTGCCTAGAGCTATTTTATGTCGGGTACATTGAGTGGACCATCTTTGTAAGACGACTAAAAAGTCACGGTGTATTATTATTGTATTATTATTTATTACGTAGTAGGTAAGTACATAAGAAAATTGAAAAAATAAAACCTTTTGTTAAAACTTACACACACGACGACGACGGCATACACACTTACGTTACTCACATGTTTCAAAATGTGGTGCCAACGATTAATTAAATATTTTATGTTTTAGTTACAAATATTTTCTATTCTTTTTTTCTGTTAGTGCTCCTACTGTGTATTGTCTCTGTATCACCCTAAGGTAGACTGGTAGGAAATTCCCAAGGCATTAGGTCCGGCTTTATAAAGTTTTTTACTTGTGCAGTAGCTTGTAAGTTTTAATAAATACATAATTCGTGATTTTAGGGTTCCGTACCCGAAGGGTAACCAACGGAACCCTAAAAGCTAAGCCTCCGCTGTCCGTCCGTCTGTCCATATATCTGTCAGCGGGCTGTGTATCTCGTGATCCGCAATAGGTAGATAGTTGAAATTTTCACAGAAAATGTAGTACTGTTGCCGCTATAACAACAAATAAAAATAAATTAAAGGGCGCTCCCCTAATACGATGGTACGGTACGCTTCATGCGCGAGTCCGATTCGCACTTGGCCGATTTTTTGTTAATTAGTATCAAAATGAGAGCGAGGTCCGATCGTCCATCCATTCGGTTTTCCACAAAGTTCATAAGTTCTATAAAATCATTCAATAAAAAATGCACAATCTAAAAAAATGCCACTTTGCACATTCATTGTTTTGTCATTTACTGCAGTAATATTCGCTGGACTCCAGTTGCGGTATTAACTTACGTCATTCAAAATTCTTACTTACCTATAAGCCGTAAAACGGAATGCACACGAAACTAATATTGGCCATAAGTAAGACAAAGTCACTACGCTTGAATGGTCAGAAGTTTTATATTATAAACCGTCCAGTGGCGAAGGTTCCATAGAACTCGATTCCTTCCGGCCATCCCTTTGAAAAATGGCCCAGTCAGTATTCTATAGACAAATAATATAATCGCATTAAAGATATGTACTCCAGCTTACCTCTTACAAAAATTGACCTTTCGCTACTGAAACCTTCTGATAAAATGATATAAGAATGTGCGGCCCACAGCGATACTTCGCATTTTCCTATGTGGCCCTTCACCAGAAAAGTGTGACGACCACTGGTTTATAAGATTTGTTTTATGATTTCGTTTGGTATTTGGTATACAGCTGCACCCGGTAAGACTGGACGTCGGTCCGAACATAGTTGGGATAAGGCTAGGCAGATGATAATTTCTTTATTATAGGCGATAACGAACACAATTTTAAGATTCGTTCAATCCGTATTTACCATAAAAGTTATTAATGTCATATTTAATACTGTTATCTTAAATTATAAAAAAATAATAAAAAGTAGAAAAAAAAAAAACTATTTTTTTTTAATTTCTAATTTTAATGCTCATTATACTACTTATTACTGCATGTACTGCTACTAATCTTGGAATGCGGTGCTTTTATACGGTTTGCAAAATAATGGTGGGTGATACACAATGTTAAAAAAGAAAATAAAAAACCCGACTGAAAAGCAAAAACAAGCACATTTTTGGAAGCAGACGGAACCCACTGAAATATAAAATTACTAAAACATGTCCTGCCTGCTTCAAAATGCGCTCAGTTGGGTTTTTTATTTTCTTTTCTCATATTGTATTTCATAAAAATACTTTTTAATTTCCAGATTTTGATTTTAATACGAGAGTTTACTGCGAGAGGTTTCAGAGACACTTTAACTTCTGGTTTTTTTTTCACTTTTATTTGACTTATCATTTCGATTATAAATCCTAAATGCGCATTCGAAGTAAAAAATAATATGAGAAATCTAAAGATGATTTTCAAATATCTATTCAATGCGCCACGTAATAGGAGTACCTATATTTCGACGACTTTATTTTTTTTTTCACTTTTTTTTTATTTGTCTGGTTGTCGCCATATTAAAATTTGATTACTGTCATGTATTTAGTGACACTCGCAAGAGTAAGACATTTACCACTTTTTTTTTGTCGTTAAATAAGACTGCCCTACCGGGTCCATAAAAATTGTACCTTATCTTTAAGCCCATTGTAAGATCTTCACACATTATGGAATGCAAATAAAGATATGACTACGACATGATTATGCGAATGACATTAGGCACAACTTTTCCATTTCCCCTTTGCCGTAGTGCGTAGCAGTGGCGAAGGTTCCCTACAACTCGATTCCTACCGGATTCCCTTTGAAAAATGACACATTCGGTATTCTATAGACAAATAAAGTATCGCATTAAAGATATGTACTTCGGCTTACCTCTTACAAAAATTGACCCTTCGCTACTGGTGCGTAATGGGTATTCTGACCTTATCTCCGTAGTGCTATATTATAGTGTCTTTGACCTGTATCAGGTAGACATATAGATACGGGTACTTACTGCCTAGACGACCGAGCTTAACCAGTACCGAGTGTCGCAGATAAAATTCCGCTCAATCGATTTTCTGTGCTCTTAGTTAATACTCCTCTAAGAAAAAATAAAACATTAAAGCTAGACACGAAGTTTATCATGTCTGTCATATCTGATTTAAAAGAGTGTCCATGGAGTTTCTTGCCCGTTCTTCTCCATAGAGATCTACGTTAGGGAATGAGCAACTACAGTACTTTCACAGTTTTTATGCCTTGTGACTGGGACTGTAGCTATTGTTGTCTTTGTTTCGACAATTCAAAAGTGCCTGTAACTGGCCTATTTGAAATAAATGCTATGATTTTGATTTTATCATCATCATCTGCCTAGCCTTTTCCCAACTATGTTGGGGTCGGCTTCCTGTCTAACCAGATGCAGCTGAATACCAGTATTTTACATGGAGCGACTGCCTAACTAACCTCCACAACCCAATTAGTACTGGGTAATACGATACCCCTTGGTAAGACTGGTTGCCAGACTTGAAAACATGAAGTTTATATGAGTATTATATCCTTTTTTCTTTGTACTATTATGCTTGTATTCCTGGCTGAGGTAAACAGAGATGCACCTAGCCTGCAGTATACTACTTATAAATCCCATGTCATTTTTCTGTGACGCAACACATACAATTTTAAATGCATGATGGTTTTTAGTAGGGAAAGTTCTACTTTGCGTAATGACATGTATTGCAACAGAAATAAGGAATGATGCATTTTTTTACAAATATTTTAAAATTCAAATACCGATGATCAAATCATCATCTGCCTAGCTTTCAACTATGTTGAGGTCAGCTTCCAGTCTAACCGGATGCAGCTGAATACTAGTATTACGTATAATTGTAATTTCCATCTTATATCTAATTTCATTAAACCGGTCTAACTATACTTAACATTTAAAGTAAATATCGATAGGGTTCCTCATTAATGTCGATAATATTTCTCAAGACGGGCACATCCCTATCCGAAAGCTCCAAAGCATCTGAACAACGACATGGCTGTATCGATTACTCACACAACTAAGTACATACATAAGGAAGCTCATATGTCATCGGAATTGTGCTGGAACTGTACTTAATGGCCTTTAACTATAACACTCTGTCATCTTCGGTCTAGCCTTTTCTCAAGTATGTTGGGGTCGGCTTCCAGTCTAACCGGATGCAGCTGAGTGCCAGTATTTTACATGGACCGACTGCCCGGTTGTCAGACTTTCGGGCCACTGACCACCTGTGACCACGGTATGTAAAGGGCGGTCACCAATCCACGGACCAACCTAGGCACGTGCGGCTAAACCTTAAGGTCGACCCGAGTGTTATTATTTAGCCACGAGCTTCTCGACACAATACAATTACTATTCAAATGTAATTGTCTACCAAGCAGAAATGCAATATTTTTGTCGCGGACGGGATCTGATCTAATGACATAATTCTTTGGTGTGAAATAATAACACCACAGTATAAATATATACAGTATTGTGACTCGGCCCTGTCCTTGAAATAATTACCTACAGCCGGGCGGTACGTTCGCAAGCGACAGGGCTGCCGCGCCTATAGTATTTTAATTTCATCTACTTAGTTGAGTTTCTTTTTAGTTTTGTGATTGTAAATATTATATATTTTTTATTTGAAAAAATGAAGATAGTTGTGAATGAAATAAGAAGTGTTCAATAAGAAATACAAGTTGTGTCTTTTGATTAGTAGATTTAATAAAAATTATAAATTCGAGACTTTTTAACGCGAGCGTAGGTAACGATGGATGGATTGTGTGAGGAATGACATGAAAGTGAAAGGAGTACATGATAGCGTGACGGTTGACAGAGGAGATTGGAAGAAAAAAACGTGTTGCGCCGACCCCAAGTGACATGGGACAAGTGAGAAAATGATGATGAGGTAGGTACCTAAATCACTTGTGTGTCACTTTTTCACCCTATCCACTTATTTATTAATTAATCCAGGTATTTTACTCGGTGGAAAAGGGAAATACCTACCTATTAAAGAATAAACAAATTACGAAATAACAAATTCTTATTTCAATCAAATATTCACAAATCGCACGCTTACTGCTTACAAAACCATCACAACGTTCGTTCGTCAGTGCGGCGCATTCGTGACTTCTTGGGTACCAAGTGGGTACTAGACTCGAGGCGTGTAGGTATGGCTCGCGTTCCAACCGTTTGTATGAAGATACAGTACTGTAGATATTATTACCGAGTTAACACTGTCACTGTGTTACCATTTAAATAGAAAAAAAGGGAATACTTATAGTGAATACTTATAGTGAATTATCTATACATATAATAAAATCGTAGACTTTCCGTGTCTGTACATTACATATTTTTACAAAAAAATCACTGGAAGGTGCTAGAAATAAGTAGTAGAAAGTAAAAAAATATTTTTTTAAATTTTTGGCTGTTTGTCGGTTTGTCGGTTTGTCTGTTCGTTTGTGCGCGCATCACGTAAAAAGACCTCATTGTATTCAAAATCGAAATATTACAAAATAAGAAGCATTGTTCTGGGTATTATTTAGCGTTTATTTCATCAAAATCGACCAACAGACGCAAAAGATATTAATATTCAAAATTTAGTTGGTAACCTCATGCGCGATTTCTATGATAAAAATAATTTACGTAAATAGATTTTAGTTTCGCCAATTGTGAACCGATTTTGATGATTCTTTTTTTGTTTGGAAGAATATTATTCGCGATGATGCCATTTTTTATTTGGTGAAGATCTGATGGTGATCTTCGGAGATATCAATGGAACTCTTCAATAATAGACAGCAAATCTGTCGTGATTGCTGCAATCGCTTGGATGTTTATTGTTTACACAACACCATAACATAATATCACGCCTGTATGCTCTGAGGGGCTACGCAGATGTGTACAGTGCACCCACATTTTGATAATTAGGTATGCCCAGTTCCATTTTGTTGGGGATAAGCCTATTACCATGACATGTATTGTTAACGGTTATCTAATGTTTCACCAAAACTCCTTTGACAATTTTTAACCGACTTCAAAAAAGGAGGAGGTTCTACGTTCGACTTTAAGTATTTTTAATGTACACCGATTTCTCCGCTAATCGTCGACCGATTTTGAAAATACTTTTTTTATTCGAAGTGTATACTCCTCAGGTGGTCCCATTGTCATCAAGTCAGAATCTGATGATGGGGTCCCAGGAAAATTAAGGGCAACCCTCAAATTTTATGGGCATTGATTGATACAGTATACTTCCCATGTGGTCCCGTGGTCATCAGGTCAGGATCTGATGTTGGGATCCTGGAGAAATCAAGGGAATTTTCTAAATTGTATAGGCATAATACTCGCATGCATTATGCCTGGTAATCATCATTGTGTGTAAGTTCAGCGATACCTTTGCCAATAGAGAACCTATTTCAATGATTTATTTATTATTTGGAAGAATATTATTCGGCGGCGCTGGCCCCGTTTAAATTTGGTGAAGATCTGATGCTGATCTTCGGAGATATAGGTACAATTGAACTCAACAAAATTAGGCAGCAAATCTGCCGTGATTGCTGCAATCGCTTAGATGTTTATTGTTTACACAATATCCTAACATAACGCCTGTATGCTCCGAGGGTGTACACAGATGTGTGCAGTATAACCAGATTTGTTTATTTTTGTTGACAATATAAAATAAATGCATAGCAAATATTAATTGTATAGGATATTACAACTATAAATGGAAAAATAAAAAACTTTTTTGCAAAAAATAAAACCGCCTTCAAAAACACAAAAAAGTGAAAATTTGCACTAAATATTTGGTACTGAAAGAGAGATTTAATTATGAGAAATCTATCTAAATATATGAAAGCGAAAGGTCGAAAACCGCTTGACGTATAAAGATGAAATTTGGCAGGCAGGTAGTTTATAGTTAGTAGACGTCCGCTAAGAATGCATTTTACGACATGGCCGGATTAAGGAGGTCTAAGGGCTCGCGCAAGTTTGTATGAAAGTCCTTCATTTTGTGTGCTATAAACTTGAAATTTGGCAGGGAGGTAGTTAATAGTTAGTAGACGTTCGCTAAGAACGGATTTTGCAACAGGGCCGGATTAAGGAGATCTAAGGGCTCTCGCAAGTGTGTATGAAAGTCCGTCATTTTTTGTGCTACATACTTGAAATTTGGCAGGGAAGTACTTTATAGTTAGTAGACGTTCGCTTAGAACGGATTTTGCGACAGCGCCGGGTTAAGGAGGACTAAGGGCTCTCGCAAGTTTGGATGAAAGTCCTTAACTTTTTGTGCTCCAAACTTGATATTTGGCAGTGAGGTAGTTTATAGTTAGTAGACGTTCGCTAAGAACGGATTTTGCGACAGGGCCGAATTAAAGAGGTCTAAGGGCTCGCAAAAAGTCATTTAATGTTGTATACAGAACGGTATTAGAATAAAAAGCACTAAACAAGGTTCACTTTGAAAAAAAGTTGTATAGTGCCAAAATACACCGATTTTTGAAGCCATATCGTCGCCTCAACGCCATTTAATTTTGTTTCGGACCTCTGCCGCCCAGAATTACAGCACCCAAAAGGACGCCTTTTATAGTCATCAGTACCGTCATCACCTTTTGATCTGGCAGTCAGTTCTCACACATAACATAACGTCACGCCTTAAAGCCCCGAAGGTTTGGGTAGACGTGTACCTAATCGTACACACACATTTCGCCAGTTATATTGAAGTCCCATGTAGTAGGGGGTGAGCCTATTGCCATCAACCGGGCACAAATCCAGATTCGCGCCAAATATCACCCAATCTCATGTTGATAAATCTCACGTGAGATTAGGATGGAGATGAGGGGGTCAAGCCAAATCTCACGACATCCCACCAGGGGTGGAGGGGGGTCGAAAAATCGCCTCACGTAATTAATGGATGCCCCCTAAAACAAGCAACTCCTTGCTTAAAAGGTGATCTTCCAAATCATGTGTGTGATAACTTTATGTAATTGAAATAAACCTTTTTTTTTTAACACTGCCCGACCCGGGAATCGGTCCCCACGCTTAGTAATCGCGCTTGCGACCACTAGACCAACGTGGCAGTCTCACACATGCACACCAAAATTTCCACGCGAACGAAGTCGCGGGCAACAGCTAGTATTTAAATAACAATGGACCCAATGTCACTTTGCCGATGAATGGCTTTGACGTCACTGCACGACCATTGTGGGGTAAAGACCGTGAAATTATTGTAAAATGGCTCCTGCACTTGTTTGTACTTATTTGGCATAATAAATATAGGTAGGTACATAAACGATTAATTTAGTAAATAGTACGACAAGGTACATACATGAAAAATAATATACAGGGTGTAAAGAGACCCTTCACGAAGCCGTCAACCAAGCCTTCTACATCAAACTAAGTTACTTTACGCAAAAATTATTGTTGGGAAAGGACTTTATTTTTGGGGGTGAAAAATCACTTTTTATGGTAGGATTCAATGTAACGCACTCAAAACATTGTGCTGATGGATAGACTGAGTACTACGGGGGTCGTGTCGTGGAGGTGTTTAAAGTAAAAATCTTGCATTAAAAACATGTATTTAAAATAAAAGTTGGGAAGACGTTGTAACTTTGACCCCCAATATCTCCGTAACTAGAAGGTTTCCAGGTATGATCCAAAACAAAAAACATGATCGTAATGATGGGGAAAACAAGTGCCTTTCGGCTTCGTTAAGGGTTTTTTTACTCCCTATAACTAGAAAGAAAACGAATGTATTTTGATCGACATCCATGTTTGACGTTAAATTAAAATAGACTCTGACAGCGCCAATCCTAAATTAAAATTATTTTAATAGCAAATCGGTCTATTGTTAGTTCACGGAGTGTCATCATCATTCGTCATAATAAATTAATAATTAATAATAAATTAATAATTCCTGCCCTTATCCCAGTTTACTTGGGGTCGGCGCAGCATATCTATACTAATATTATAAAGATGTAAAATTTGTTTGTATGTAGGGGGTAATCTCCGCAATTAATGAACCAATTTTAAAAATTGTTTCACTGGTAGAAAGCTGCATTATTCGTGAGTGCTATAGGCTATAAATTATATTTATATCATGCATATTAGCCGAGCTATCACAATTTTTGCGGCGAAGTCGCAAGCGAAGTGCTAGTCTTCTTATAAAGCCAAGCTAAGCTTGTCTTCTTGTAAATAAATGAATGTTGTTGATCTTATTCCATATTTCTCGCATCAGACACCCCCTATCTTGCCATATCATCCTTCACACAGTCCATCTATTGTTTCTTTGGTCTACCTCTCCCTCTCCATCCATCAACATTTATAATCATCACTCTTCTAGTCACTTGCGATTCTTCCCACCTCATCACGTGTCCATACCAAGACAGTCGATTCTCTTATGCCATCCACATTCATACACAAAACTTTCCTCAGCACCAGGAGTCAGTTATTTGTTAGTTCATGGAGTCTATTTGAGTTTAATTCCCGTGAGTTGCAAAAATTTTTGATAGCCGAACTGAAAACTCATCAGCAAAGTTGTTCTTTGCAAGCAAACTCATTGTAAAGGGTGTAAATAGACCCTTCACAAAGCCGAAAGACACTTGTTCTCCCCGTCTTTGCGATCATTTTTTTGTTCTAGATCATACCTGGGAACCTTCTAGTTACGGAGATATTGGGGATCAAAGTTCCAACTTTTTTTTAAATACGTTTTTTTAATGTAAGATTTTTACTTTAAACACCTCCACGACCCCCGTTCTATTCAATCCATCCATCAGCACAATGCTTTGAGTGCGTTCCATCGAGTCCTACCGTAAAACATGATTTTTCATCCCAAAAAAAAAAGTCGTTTCCCAGCAATAATTTTTTGCGTAAAGCTACTTAGTTTGATGTACAGAATGCTTGGTTGACGGCTCCGTGAAGGGTCTGTTTACACACTGTATACTTACACCCATATTCCAGAACGCCGACTTAGTCCATTTTTGAACTTAAGTCGACATTTGTTGTCATGGCAACAGGTGAGGAACGCCCACCACGGTATCAGCAACACCCACTCAATGATGTTCAAAAGGTGAGGACAGACTAGCTAGAGCTTGCATTTGCAACAAGACATCGAGCCGCTTGACACTTTGTTAAAACTTGATTTGCTAAGAAACAAGCAACTTGTGTAAAATTTCATCGAGCAAAAACACGAGCGCGGGCAAATCGTGCAACATGGAAAGAGGTGCGTGGACTTAGGGGTCGCGCTGGTCGTTACTTCTCCTAATTCGCTCAGTGTTTTTTTTTTTTAATATTAAATTAAATTGCAGCACACGCGACTTGCAAATCCAACATATCAACGAAGAGTACCTAAATGCCACACAGTAAGAACAGTCACTAAAGAACCCCACCGGCTTACTCCTTTTGCTTCGTTCACGTTCATACATCTGGTCATACACGCACGCAGGTCGCGAGCACTGCCACCTGACCTTTTTTAAGAACAATACCAATAATTTTTGTTCTTCTAAGGTGTTCTCTTTCGGGTTTTGTTAGTCGCCTTTTACTCGTCCTCTCAACAAGACCATCATCCAAACATATTCTTTTAATTTTTTGTCTCTACATCTCCTTTTCAACCGCAACCTTGCAGTATTATATCATTCCTCAATTTACCAACCAATGTTACAATACGTTTAATTGCTCAGATGAGTACTCACCTTAATCTACCTCCAAAACATGCAGTCCATTTCAAACCCAAAATAAGTATTTTGCATGAAGGTTGCAAGCTGCTTTGTATGCTAAAAATGTTACATTAAAATACGTCACAATGCTAGAGAAGTCTTAAATCGTTGTTCTACCGAATGCTCTTGGTTGACATCATTTGTCAAAGAACTTAAACGGATTTACTTGAAAATAAATATTTATTTTTTCGTGGTTCATTTCTAAGATTTTCACTTAAAATAATGGCATCAAGAATTTTCTTTTCGGATGGTGAAAACTCCTTCAAAATACGACGTTGCCGGACAGCTCATCAGCGACAAAATGTGCTGTGGGCTCGCCTAACCCAAGAGTATAACTCAGTATTTAACTAGCGCGTAAGTACCAAATAACATGTATGCTGTTTTAATACCTGGTCTATGTTTGATGATCGTAATGAAAGGCAATCTTTTCTTTTTATAGAGAACCGAATCTCAGTTATAAAGGTGCTGGTCCAATATTAAGGCTAAGAAAAAGACCACCCTTAATTTAGAAAAAAAAGAAAGAATGAGGACTGGGGGTGGACCCTATCCTGGCCCCGCGTCCTCAGATCTCGAAGGAGTGAAAGATGCGCTGCCGGCCTCCACCGATTTGAAATCGAGGTTCGCAATGGACTGTGACACTATGCCAAGTGAAACTCCTGCTGACGGTACACCGAATTATATTGTATTAACGAATATATGAATAGATTATTAAAAATATTTACTTTCTTTTTTCAGTTCTGGAATTTCGTCCGGTAGACGTGGTACCGGTACCGGTGGCTCAAGGGCCACCTGAAAATAACTCGACTGACTTAGCGTCAGCAAACTCGCAGTTTATTGGTAGGGTTGATCAAATGATTTTCAGTTCATCTCTACACGTTACAGTACATCAGAAAGTTAAATTATCTGTGTATGGCACCAATACTCTATTTGTATTCATTCGAAGCATTTTATTTTTTATATTCTCATTAGTGTTTTTTGAAGGTGCTTGTACTTAGCAAATTAATACTAATATATGTCCGCGCCCAAGTTATAATAAAGTAGGTACGGGCGAAAAATTTAAAACGGAGTGAGAAACGAGAGGAGGAGTTACATCTGCTGAAAATGGAGAAGCAGAAGTGGTGGTGAAGGCAGCAGAAGAAGCGTACCAAAAGGCAAAACTCGAACGTTTGAGTGCCGCCCAACTACTTCGATTCAGTGAGGTTACAAGGCACGAGGCCGAAAAAATAAATTAAATTATTATCATACAAGCCAACTGGTTTTTATTTTATTTAAAAGTAGTATCACGTATAAAAAATATCTAAATTACACATTTATAGACATAAAAAAACAAAGGACATTTTTCATTTTCATTCACGTAGGACTACGTAAGACTGGATCCAATCTCTAGGTTAGTAAAACCCAACAACACTGCATGCATGGGGATCGAACCCATAACCTCACACCGTGCAATTGCTTATGACTAGTTGACCAACGAGAGAGCAAAAATATAAATATGAACATCACACAATTATAAACATACTAGCCGTTGCCCGCGACCTTCTTCCGCGATTATTATATTTAAAAATAAACCCGTTTCCGCAACATTTTTTAATGCTCCGCTCCTATTCCTCAACAAAAGGGTTATCCAACACTAAAAGATTTTTTCCATTGGCTCCAGTAGTTCCTGAGATTAGAAGGTTCCGGTCGTCCAGAGTTGAGGGAAGCATTCAGTTGGACGATGGACCGAGTAGCCTTGAATTTCTTTGGATTCGTTATCGCTTATTCTCTCATCATTACTCTGCAGAATGAGTTTGTGCGGATGACATGGTTGTGGTCATATCCGATATGGTTTCATATCGGTCCTTCTCTTCCTCCGTTTAGCAGTAGCAAGCCGCCTGCTACTCATGTTTAGCTTACACCTGTCCTTTCCCGTATCATATGAAAACAAACCTAAAATAAGCCGGCTAAACCACTAAACGCAACGGCGAATAAGAATTCGATTTTATTATTGCAATATAACAGAAACTGGCCACAACAGCGGCTGACGAGCGCTACATCCAAGTTGGTTGCATCAAATTTGTATTTTTTTCTTTTTCCTTCTATTTACAATCTGTATACTACTGCGATAGTACCGCAAAGGCAATGGGATTATCCGTATTACTACAGGTAGAAGGATTGGTAGTAACACGGGTAAGTCACCCTACTATCGCTTTATTGGCTACTATTTTATGCCTGCGGCTTCGCCCACGTGGAGTTCGGGCATTGCCCACGGGATCTTACTTCTGGGATAATAAGTAATCTATGTACTATACCAGACTATAATATATCTCTGTACCAAGTTTCATCCAGATCTGTTCAGCCGTTCTGGCGATTGAGTAACAAACATCTATCCATCCAAACTTTCGCATTTATAATAGTTATGTAAGATTTATGTGTAAGCTTTTACTTTTAAAGTTGAATAGGTAATAAATAATAGTTAGTGTAAGTATTTCATTTTATTTGAGCAATACAGACTCGCGTTTTTCTTACATGTACTTACTTATAACTTGTTCATTGTAATATCAATTACATTACATATGTGAAATATTGATAACTTGGTTTGAGATTGGACACCGGTGGCGACAATCGAATGATTCATTAGGAATCTATATAGACATAATACTTTTAATATCAATGTCGCGTATCACGAGTCAATATGGCGACACTTGGGGGAGGCCTATGTCCAGCAGTGGACGTCTTTCGGCTGAAATGATGATGATGATGATGTTGTATCACGAGCCAACGCGAAAATCGGGTTTTCACATATATTTACACACACGACTACCTCAGAAATATTCTACCTACTTACTAATAGGTAAATGCGCCCTGCACGCCCTGCGTAACACTGCGCGCCATGGGCCGTCTACGTGAGTTTCGAAGCCCTATTTGACTCTTGATGATGTTTTTAAGTATAGATAGATGATGAGAGCGACTTTGTGGTATCGTAGGTATAAACAAAACAACATGAGTATGGGCAAGCTCGCTCATAAGCACCATTCGCACCATTTTGTCTGATATTCAAAATGGTTCGTTAGTTTTCTCATGCTTTAGAAATATCACGTGAATTAAGCTTGTATTCATCTTTTATGTGTACGGTACTCCATATTACGACTATTTGTCACTAATATAATTATTTACGCGATCTTGATTACTAATTCATACAATCCCACGATAATGAACACATACCGATACCAATACCTACCGATTTGAAAAAGAAACCGTGCTTAATATATATTTACCACGGATATTTGCAAGTGCTTGCAATATTAATAATCATTTATTAATAATCCCGACTACATACTAGCTGGCTTCGAAATTAAAGGCGACGGAAAATAGTTTTTATCAACAAGGGCCGTCCACGGGCTGTAGGTCAAAATTTCCAGAACGAAAACGTTGGAACCAAAAACGAACCGCGTTTTCTTTTACAGTAGCTTCTCTATTTTATTTTATATCAGCCCTCTATGTCCTACTGCTGGGCAAAGACCTCTCGCATGGCTTTCCAATTTTTGTACGGTTTCCTTCTGAAATCGAAAGTGTCTTTGGAACTGTATATTGATGTCACATTCTAACGAGTTGTCGGCATCGGGTCACGATAAATAATTGTATGGCATATCGTATCCTACATAACCGACATACTCCTCAAAATTCATCTTGCTTTGGCTATAACAAGAAAACAATTTTACACAAGTCGATTCACTTGGATTTCAGTAGGTACATATGTCACCCACAAGATAGATTTCAAGGATCTTCTGGCGCGGGCAAACATCGGAACTAACGCAGCCATCTCTTTCTTTTCTCAATATTTTTTACAAAACAATTAACAAAAGGTTTACCAACAGCGCCCCCCTGTCAGCTTCATTCGAGCGCCAAAAGATTCTTGTACCACAAAACCCTTGAAAAGTGGGCGTATATGTCAAATTATAAACAAACTGTAGCTGTCAATATGACTTATGGGGTGAAAAGTAGGCGTGTCTAGTCCGACTTAAGTTCAATCCACGACTTAAACTACGGGTGTTACACCCATATTCCAGAACGCCGACTTAGTCCATTTTTGAACTTAAGTCGACATTTGTTGTCATGGCAACAGGTGAGGAACGCCCACCACGGTATCAGCAACACCCACTCAATGATGTTCAAAAGGTGAGGACAGACTAGCTAGAGCTTGCATTTGCAACAAGACATCGAGCCGCTTGACACTTTGTTAAAACTTGATTTGCTAAGAAACAAGCAACTTGTGTAAAATTTCATCGAGCAAAAACACGAGCGCGGGCAAATCGTGCAACATGGAAAGAGGTGCGTGGACTTAGGGGTCGCGCTGGTCGTTACTTCTCCTAATTCGCTCAGTGTTTTTTTTTTTTAATATTAAATTAAATTGCAGCACACGCGACTTGCAAATCCAACATATCAACGAAGAGTACCTAAATGCCACACAGTAAGAACAGTCACTAAAGAACCCCACCGGCTTACTCCTTTTGCTTCGTTCACGTTCATACATCTGGTCATACACGCACGCAGGTCGCGAGCACTGCCACCTGACCTTTTTTAAGAACAATACCAATAATTTTTGTTCTTCTAAGGTGTTCTCTTTCGGGTTTTGTTAGTCGCCTTTTACTCGTCCTCTCAACAAGACCATCATCCAAACATATTCTTTTAATTTTTTGTCTCTACATCTCCTTTTCAACCGCAACCTTGCAGTATTATATCATTCCTCAATTTACCAACCAATGTTACAATACGTTTAATTGCTCAGATGAGTACTCACCTTAATCTACCTCCAAAACATGCAGTCCATTTCAAACCCAAAATAAGTATTTTGCATGAAGGTTGCAAGCTGCTTTGTATGCTAAAAATGTTACATTAAAATACGTCACAATGCTAGAGAAGTCTTAAATCGTTGTTCTACCGAATGCTCTTGGTTGACATCATTTGTCAAAGAACTTAAACGGATTTACTTGAAAATAAATATTTATTTTTTCGTGGTTCATTTCTAAGATTTTCACTTAAAATAATGGCATCAAGAATTTTCTTTTCGGATGGTGAAAACTCCTTCAAAATACGACGTTGCCGGACAGCTCATCAGCGACAAAATGTGCTGTGGGCTCGCCTAACCCAAGAGTATAACTCAGTATTTAACTAGCGCGTAAGTACCAAATAACATGTATGCTGTTTTAATACCTGGTCTATGTTTGATGATCGTAATGAAAGGCAATCTTTTCTTTTTATAGAGAACCGAATCTCAGTTATAAAGGTGCTGGTCCAATATTAAGGCTAAGAAAAAGACCACCCTTAATTTAGAAAAAAAAGAAAGAATGAGGACTGGGGGTGGACCCTATCCTGGCCCCGCGTCCTCAGATCTCGAAGGAGTGAAAGATGCGCTGCCGGCCTCCACCGATTTGAAATCGAGGTTCGCAATGGACTGTGACACTATGCCAAGTGAAACTCCTGCTGACGGTACACCGAATTATATTGTATTAACGAATATATGAATAGATTATTAAAAATATTTACTTTCTTTTTTCAGTTCTGGAATTTCGTCCGGTAGACGTGGTACCGGTACCGGTGGCTCAAGGGCCACCTGAAAATAACTCGACTGACTTAGCGTCAGCAAACTCGCAGTTTATTGGTAGGGTTGATCAAATGATTTTCAGTTCATCTCTACACGTTACAGTACATCAGAAAGTTAAATTATCTGTGTATGGCACCAATACTCTATTTGTATTCATTCGAAGCATTTTATTTTTTATATTCTCATTAGTGTTTTTTGAAGGTGCTTGTACTTAGCAAATTAATACTAATATATGTCCGCGCCCAAGTTATAATAAAGTAGGTACGGGCGAAAAATTTAAAACGGAGTGAGAAACGAGAGGAGGAGTTACATCTGCTGAAAATGGAGAAGCAGAAGTGGTGGTGAAGGCAGCAGAAGAAGCGTACCAAAAGGCAAAACTCGAACGTTTGAGTGCCGCCCAACTACTTCGATTCAGTGAGGTTACAAGGCACGAGGCCGAAAAAATAAATTAAATTATTATCATACAAGCCAACTGGTTTTTATTTTATTTAAAAGTAGTATCACGTATAAAAAATATCTAAATTACACATTTATAGACATAAAAAAACAAAGGACATTTTTCATTTTCATTCACGTAGGACTACGTAAGACTGGATCCAATCTCTAGGTTAGTAAAACCCAACAACACTGCATGCATGGGGATCGAACCCATAACCTCACACCGTGCAATTGCTTATGACTAGTTGACCAACGAGAGAGCAAAAATATAAATATGAACATCACACAATTATAAACATACTAGCCGTTGCCCGCGACCTTCTTCCGCGATTATTATATTTAAAAATAAACCCGTTTCCGCAACATTTTTTAATGCTCCGCTCCTATTCCTCAACAAAAGGGTTATCCAACACTAAAAGATTTTTTCCATTGGCTCCAGTAGTTCCTGAGATTAGAAGGTTCCGGTCGTCCAGAGTTGAGGGAAGCATTCAGTTGGACGATGGACCGAGTAGCCTTGAATTTCTTTGGATTCGTTATCGCTTATTCTCTCATCATTACTCTGCAGAATGAGTTTGTGCGGATGACATGGTTGTGGTCATATCCGATATGGTTTCATATCGGTCCTTCTCTTCCTCCGTTTAGCAGTAGCAAGCCGCCTGCTACTCATGTTTAGCTTACACCTGTCCTTTCCCGTATCATATGAAAACAAACCTAAAATAAGCCGGCTAAACCACTAAACGCAACGGCGAATAAGAATTCGATTTTATTATTGCAATATAACAGAAACTGGCCACAACAGCGGCTGACGAGCGCTACATCCAAGTTGGTTGCATCAAATTTGTATTTTTTTCTTTTTCCTTCTATTTACAATCTGTATACTACTGCGATAGTACCGCAAAGGCAATGGGATTATCCGTATTACTACAGGTAGAAGGATTGGTAGTAACACGGGTAAGTCACCCTACTATCGCTTTATTGGCTACTATTTTATGCCTGCGGCTTCGCCCACGTGGAGTTCGGGCATTGCCCACGGGATCTTACTTCTGGGATAATAAGTAATCTATGTACTATACCAGACTATAATATATCTCTGTACCAAGTTTCATCCAGATCTGTTCAGCCGTTCTGGCGATTGAGTAACAAACATCTATCCATCCAAACTTTCGCATTTATAATAGTTATGTAAGATTTATGTGTAAGCTTTTACTTTTAAAGTTGAATAGGTAATAAATAATAGTTAGTGTAAGTATTTCATTTTATTTGAGCAATACAGACTCGCGTTTTTCTTACATGTACTTACTTATAACTTGTTCATTGTAATATCAATTACATTACATATGTGAAATATTGATAACTTGGTTTGAGATTGGACACCGGTGGCGACAATCGAATGATTCATTAGGAATCTATATAGACATAATACTTTTAATATCAATGTCGCGTATCACGAGTCAATATGGCGACACTTGGGGGAGGCCTATGTCCAGCAGTGGACGTCTTTCGGCTGAAATGATGATGATGATGATGTTGTATCACGAGCCAACGCGAAAATCGGGTTTTCACATATATTTACACACACGACTACCTCAGAAATATTCTACCTACTTACTAATAGGTAAATGCGCCCTGCACGCCCTGCGTAACACTGCGCGCCATGGGCCGTCTACGTGAGTTTCGAAGCCCTATTTGACTCTTGATGATGTTTTTAAGTATAGATAGATGATGAGAGCGACTTTGTGGTATCGTAGGTATAAACAAAACAACATGAGTATGGGCAAGCTCGCTCATAAGCACCATTCGCACCATTTTGTCTGATATTCAAAATGGTTCGTTAGTTTTCTCATGCTTTAGAAATATCACGTGAATTAAGCTTGTATTCATCTTTTATGTGTACGGTACTCCATATTACGACTATTTGTCACTAATATAATTATTTACGCGATCTTGATTACTAATTCATACAATCCCACGATAATGAACACATACCGATACCAATACCTACCGATTTGAAAAAGAAACCGTGCTTAATATATATTTACCACGGATATTTGCAAGTGCTTGCAATATTAATAATCATTTATTAATAATCCCGACTACATACTAGCTGGCTTCGAAATTAAAGGCGACGGAAAATAGTTTTTATCAACAAGGGCCGTCCACGGGCTGTAGGTCAAAATTTCCAGAACGAAAACGTTGGAACCAAAAACGAACCGCGTTTTCTTTTACAGTAGCTTCTCTATTTTATTTTATATCAGCCCTCTATGTCCTACTGCTGGGCAAAGACCTCTCGCATGGCTTTCCAATTTTTGTACGGTTTCCTTCTGAAATCGAAAGTGTCTTTGGAACTGTATATTGATGTCACATTCTAACGAGTTGTCGGCATCGGGTCACGATAAATAATTGTATGGCATATCGTATCCTACATAACCGACATACTCCTCAAAATTCATCTTGCTTTGGCTATAACAAGAAAACAATTTTACACAAGTCGATTCACTTGGATTTCAGTAGGTACATATGTCACCCACAAGATAGATTTCAAGGATCTTCTGGCGCGGGCAAACATCGGAACTAACGCAGCCATCTCTTTCTTTTCTCAATATTTTTTACAAAACAATTAACAAAAGGTTTACCAACAGCGCCCCCCTGTCAGCTTCATTCGAGCGCCAAAAGATTCTTGTACCACAAAACCCTTGAAAAGTGGGCGTATATGTCAAATTATAAACAAACTGTAGCTGTCAATATGACTTATGGGGTGAAAAGTAGGCGTGTCTAGTCCGACTTAAGTTCAATCCACGACTTAAACTACGGGTGTTAGTTAACACACTCGCCAGATCGCGAAACCCAAATTCGCAGTTACTATGCACGTACCTACTTCGGAAAATGATTTAAATTGGACTATTATACGCTGTGCCTAATTGGCCAATTAGAGAGGATACGTCATTACTAATTTGTACATCCCAATTCCCAAAATGTAGCGGAAGGTGATAATTTTATCTGAATTCAGAAGGAAGGACAAAGTTTCACCTGTAAATGAACTTTGATGGAGTTTTTTATTTTATGTTATGTCCAAAAACAAGTTGGCGATTCAAAATGTGTCTGTTCAATATGTTATATTTTTAAGGAGTAATAAATAAAGCCATTATTAAAAAAAATATTGAAAGTTCTGTTTTCATTGACACACTAGCTGTTGCCCGCGACCTTCGTTCGCGTAAAATTATTACAAAAATTTTACTTCCCAATTTGAATCGGATTTTGTTAACATTTTCTAGGGATTTTTTTACTCTAATTCTTATAATAAAATTGTTGATTTAGTTACTCCACAACATCAGCTATCTGCCAGTAAAAGTCCCATCAAAATCGGTCCAGCCGTTTCGGAGATTAGCCGGAACAAACCGACAGACAAAAATTGACCAGGTTGGCATGGCCAGAGGTCGCACAGGATAGTGCTTTGGAAGGAGGAAGGGTGGATACACCTTTGCCCTGCAGTGGGACACGACATTGAATAGCAAATCATCACATAATCCAGAAATTTTCCTCAGTTGTTCATCGATTAGTTTTCGTAGATTAAAACTTTTTTCTAACAATACAGGGTGTAAACAGACCCTTCACATAGCCGTCAACTATGCATTCTGTACATCAAACTAAGTAACTTTACGCAAAAATTATTGCTGGGAATCGACCTTTTTTTGGGGTGAAAAATCACGTTTTAAGGTAGGAGTCGATGGAAAGCACTCAACGCATTGTGCTGATGGATGGATTCAATAGTACGGGGGTCGTGTAGGTGTGTAAAGTAAAAATCTTACATTAAAAAATGTATTTAAAAAAAAAAACATATGAAAAAGTTGGATTTTTGACCCTCAATATATCCGTAACTAGAAGGTTCCCAGGTATGATCTAGAACAAAAAAATGATCGCAAAGACGGGGAGAACAAGTGCCTTTCGGATATGTTAAGGGTCTATCTACACCCTTTATGAGTCTAGTGTAGTCTCCGTCACAGCTGTCAAGCTGTCTTCCCCATCACTAGGTCCTATAGTGTCGGATATAGGGATCTACCGTTACCCAGAAAGGGAATCGGAATGTCTATATCATCGCACAGCCGTCGGAAAGGATCGAGTTTGCGTATTTGGTCCTGTGCTGTGGGATTAGTATTGCTGACACGTTGTGTAGAGACCTTTAGTAGACTGGGCTGATATGACATTACTATTATAAAGTTTTGTTATACGTATATAATTTGTGTTCCATATTATAAGACTATAGCTATGTCCGCGGTTTCGCTATCGTGACCGCGCATCCTTTTGACATTTTCAAAGCTTATAAACGAAAGCAAAATATAGATGCAACTCATGCCCCCGTAGCATGACCACTGTAGACAAGGATTTCTTTGACGGTAGAAGCGACAAAATGACAGATAGTGCAAAGAAATCTGTCATTGTGTCGACACAATCTGTCATTTTGTCGATTCTTCCATCAAAGAAATCCTTGTCTACGGTGGCCACTACGGTGATACGGGGGCAGATGTATCCTGGGTCCCAACGGTTAATATCATTATACATTTTCAAAAGTGAGAATATGCAAAAAACACTGAAAATTACTGTAAACGCTTGAATTTAATGTACTTTAGTCACAGAACTAGAAACACTATGTGCTTCGATAATTATTATTAGATATTCCACATCGATCAAGAATTTGTCACTAAAGTGTCATGCACCTAATGACACTCACAAAGTTCTGTAATACGAGCTTTGGAATCTTACAAAATTCGAAAATCTGATTAAAACCCAAAGAAAGGCTTACCCAACTAAAGACAATGAAATCGGCTGAACTCAAAGCATGGTAAATATTTAAAAAATCGGTTGTCTGTTAAGTCGGTTTACTGACGATAGTTGAACGTGACAACGTCATAAGAAAATACTGATGGAATGGTTACATTTTTCAAAAAATGAATGTGCGTTGAGCAATTGTTTTAATTATAAGACGTTGTCACGTCAAAAGCTTTGTTTTCGGATATACGATAATTTGAAAACCTACTAAATACCTAAAAAAACTCCAATGGCGACACAGATGGAAAACAGTCTCACAGTATACAACAATAAGCTGAAATGAAATGGAACACTACCGAACCTGCTTATCTTGCAGTGCGGCAGACTAAGGAAATGGCATCCACCAGTGTTCGTAAATAGGAAATGGACCGCAGACACACTTTCACAAATTGCATGTTGTTTGTATGCTGTGGTTTAAGAGGGAACAGGGCCTGCGAAGTAGGTAGGTAGGTAGGTATTTGAAGAAACTATTGCCGTCCCGCCACGTCAAGCCTGCTGCCGTAGAGTGCGATAGGGACAGCTACAGCTCAGGCCGATTTTATCACAAAATTTTTAACGAAATTGACGTTTCGTATTCCCTGATTTTCTCCTCGAAAAATGAGCCGATTCAATTATTTTTGACAATAAAATTTTAAGAAAGAGTATAACAAGGTTTCTATCAATTTCTTTTATGTTAAAAACTTTTCGAACTTGACTAGTAGTCCTTTAATCACGGCCGTAAAAATGGTTTATTCCGAACCTGACCCGAAATCCTAACCCGGTCGCGGGTTAGGTTAGGAAATTGAAAAAAAAAATATATATATTTGTTCCGAACGTAACCCTCTTCCTAACCTGACCCGATGTCTCATTTCTATCATAACCCGAATTGCGATATGGTAGGTTTCCTTCTCCTGTTTCTCAGAGTAAAAGGTATTGAATTAATAATTAATATTGAATTGATAACGTATTGTAAATATTAAACTCTGATTTGACACAGAGGTACCTTTTATTCTGAGAGGCATTCTTCATCATCATCGTCATTATTCAGGGGAAAAAAGGTGAATACATTTTAATGGAGAATTGCAGCCCATGTTCCCTCTTAAAGCGAAAGAAAGGACAAAAATGTAGTCAGAATGGTACAGGAAATCAAAAACTGTGTCAGTGGAATAAGGTGTTGCAAATCAAAGTTGTTAGTTAATTCATTTAATTTATTTATTTGACACAATGATGCATAACTTTGTTAAAAATAATGTTAGTAATCAAACATTTAAAGATCGCACATCGATCATTAGTTTTGTTACTAAATTAAATGAACAGTCCATGACACCAAATTAAAATATAAATAAATTAGAAGAGTAAATACGAACACAAATAAGATTTTAATGTTGGTGAGCCAACACTCCCACTGCTGGACAAAAGCTTACCCCAACGAAGGCATTGAGTTCTAACCATTCTAGACCATAATCGAGAAGAGACTCAAAAGAAAACTATGTGATAAAACAAAAACATATTTATACAGACCGGAAACCTTTTAAACCGTGAAAAAATACGTACATTCATTAACATGTGTACAGTCAGCCACAAAAATCGTTAAGCAGGTCCGTTAAAAGTTTATGGTGAACAAATTCTTAACCAAACATGTAGATCATGTTTTTTTTAAGAAATTTTTCGTAAAACCATTTTCTTAAGGAGGTTGCTAATTTATTACTGTTTTTATTTTTGTTAGATGACTTTCATAACAATCTGTCCTGCTAAAATTCGTGACCATTATTAAGATCGGGGGAATAATCTTCTCAATGTTTACAAGATTTTCACTTCTTGCGAAAGTCAGCAAAATTATTAATACCAAAAGGAATTAGCCATTTTGTTTTTGTTTTGTGTGTACCTATCGACTTGTGTGGCCGACTGCACATTCCCTCATTAAAATAATGTAGTAAGTATACAAATTACGTAATCCGTTATCTGTTGATAACATCGCTCTTATCACAGTGGAGGCAAAGTGACAACTGTGTTATAATTATGAAATTATCATACTGAGGCATTTAACTGTCGGAAACATGCGATTTACTAAACATACAACACTTAATTACGAAGTATTTACAAAACTAATTACACAAGAAAAAAACAGTTTTTTTTCGCAAAAATGTAAGCACCAAAACACTTGCAAAATTCCAAAACTTGATTGTTACTTTTAGAATAGATTTAATACTAAATAATGAGTGTAAAAGTACCCTTAGCGAAGCCGAAAGGCACTTGTTCTTCCCATCATTGCGATCGTTTTTGTTCTAGACCATACCTGGAAACCTAGTTACGGAGATATTGGGCGTCAAAGTTCCAACTTTTTCAATGTGATGATGTGTGCTTTACTTTAAATACACTACTTTAGTAGAAAATCATTTCAAATCTTGCGTAAAAGTAGGATAAAGGTTTTCAAGATACTACGAGTATAATAGGTACCACTGTATCTGTTTTGACCTCCTTGCAGTATTACTCTGTTCTAATTTTATAAGACATCGATTCATTTTCTTTCTGCCAACTTTAACCACACCTTATTCCTTTAAAATGATGATAAAAACATACGCGAATTTTCATATTTATTTTATAGTCTGTATTTGTACCTGTCTGAAGGCAATAGACTCGCCCACTACTACTACAAGGGACTTAAACAAAACTGGCGAAATGTGGGTGTACTATTTAGGTACACCTCTAGGGATTACAGGCGTGATTTTACGTTATTTTATCGATGGAAAGCACAACGCAACTTATTCCTGAAACAGTGTTAGTAGATACGCGAATTTTATCCAAAATACAAATACATTAAAAGTTAAATACAACATTAGGCTTCGTTAGGTACGGTTTTTCCTTATTTTGCTCTGCAATTTTCCGAAGCGAGTAAAAGTCGAGCATCCGAATCTTATTTTACCTCATAAGCTAAGATTAGTTCGGTAGATTCAATTTTAATATAGACTGGCAGCTTGAAAATTATGGTACTCAGTGCGAGTAATCCCACCGTGTTTTTCTTTTTGTATTGGGATGTAGGTACCTACATTGAAACAGGATAATATTTTTTAATCGTGGCGTGTCTTTTTCACATAAAACTGATTTATTCAAACTTTTTGTTTCTGTGCGCGTCTTAATGAGAAAACCAACAAAGATAGACTTTTTTTTACCAAATACACACACATTTATACAACACATTACACACACACAACACACATTATTTTTGAGAATAGCCACGTTGTCCCTCTGTTGAGATAAGTTTAATTTGAGTAAAAAAAATATGAATTTATTTGTAACTAAAAGCGTTTCACTTTTTGTTTTAAGTGTACTTGACCAACCTAGAGGTCAAGGTTTTAAAACAGATGTCATTTGTTTTGCGAATCGACATAGCGGGAATCGACAAAGACGGAATGATTTATTTTTTAATATGCACCCAACCCACAAAAGGTGTTGAAAGAATACAGTTACATTTAAGTTCATTAACGAGCCCATCGTCATTATTTTTCATAATATAGGACCATTGTGCATAGAAAACTATTTAAACAACCGGTCCTAACCATCATCTGCCTAGCCTTTTCCCAACTATGTTAGGGTCGGCTTTTAGTCTAACGGGACAAGTATTTTACATGGAGCGATTGTCTATTTGACCTCCACAAGCCTGTTAGTACTGTGTAACAGTGGCGAAGGTTCCATACAACTCGATTCCTACCGGCTTCCCTTTGAAAACTGGCACAGTCAGTATTTTACAGACAAATAATAAAATCACGTTAAAGATTATGTACTCCGGCTTACCTCATACAAAACTTGACCCTTCGCTACTGCTGTGTAATACGATACTTCTGGTAAGACTGGTTGTCAGACTTTTTGGGCCACTCAGCCGGGACACTCAACCACTACGTGTATCCATCGGGTTAGACTGGAAGCCGACCCCAACATAGTTGGGAAAAAGCCAGGCAGATGATGATACCGGCTAAAGTAGACTTTGAGGACAGTAAACGCACTCTCGTTCCTTTCGAGAATTCCATGTATTTTTGGCCCGTGGCTATACCTATTCAGAACTAACGCAGCCATTTTGTTTTTCCCCTTGGTAAGACTGGTTGTCAGACTTTTGGGCCACTGACTACCTGTAACGACTGTCAAAGAACTTTAAATGATAGCCGGGTTCAACGGCTTAACGTGCTTTCCGAGGCATCCATTGTCCAACCTAGGCAAGCGCGGCTTAACCTGAAGATTGACCCGAGCGGCTATAATTACTTAGCCAAGAGCTCCTCTCCAAACAAACCGTCCCAGCCATCGTATACATACATATAAACAACACTGGATTGAAGTATTTAGTCTAAGTACCAACCATAACTCACTTTACTCTAAGTAGGGTAAGAATTTAATTAATAGACAACCACTAGAGCATAGAGCTTACATAGACAAGCTAGAAGCGAGACCACGACCACAGAGTCTTACAAACACTCCTCTTACTATAATACTAAAAACTATTTCACTTCAAAGGAATTAGAACTCTCTCTTAGTAGTACTAAAGTATAAATTAGAAGGAGTCTGAATAAATCAGTGCCTTTAATTTGTACTGAAGAATTTCCACATTTTCACAGAGGCAACAATTTTTCAGCTTTGAAGCGGTAAGTCGGGATACCCCTGAGATTCTTTCAACTTGATTGCACTTAGTATACATTGCTTCGGTTTATTGCGACTGTAATGGAATGCTACGGTATACCCATCGAGAGTTTTTAGTTACAATTTCAATTTTTGTTCCTTATGAAAAGTAAACAGGTACTAATTTTGCATGACAAAATGATTGCCACAGTTTTGCCACCGTATTTTTAAATATCGTCTGTTAAGTGAAACGACTCTGCGTCTATTTTGTGCTTGTTAAAAGCATTCGATTTAAATATTATGTAGACGTCAAAAATGATACGTATACGACGAAGACTTAAGAAGGTGATAAATATCTTTCAAATATTTCACTGTTTTGATAAATAAATCAATACGAACGTGAATTTTTTAACGCCCTGTAATTCTTTGCACATTTTGATACTTGTATTGAAGGCTCTCCCGCACTCAACGCGGAAGCCTATGTTTAGCTCAAAATATGGATTTTTTACAAGCCCTAACAGGTACATAAAAACTATGTACAGATTAAAACCTCATCTGTACATAGTTTTATTAATATTTTAGATGTATTTGTAGTTTGTAAATATTACTGAATGAAATTATGTAATGTAAATGTGTGTTGTGTATTGTGAATTATGTGTGTTATTGTATGTGTGTGTGTCTCTCTGTGTTAGTCTACAATATTGATTATCAACCAATACTGGATATTTAGTTATAGTTGTAAAAAAAGCACTTGGGAACCTTTCAAATGCTTTTTCAAAAACTGCTTCAACACCTAACCCATTTGTATTATTGCAATTCAAAATTAATATTTTAGTGTTACATAGAGAGACGTTACATAATTTCATTCAGTTATTGATTTAACAAAACAGAGAAATATTTGTAAGTTACTTGCGACGTTGCCAACTTTCAGCATCTGCCTCTTTTCGACCAAAGACCACGATACCACCATTGGTCTACTGTTACTACAATAGACCAATAATGAGACTCATTGATTTTCTCGACGACTCGACGCGACGGCTTGTAAGATGATCGATTCCATCTGTTACGCAATCATTATACCTACTACCTACATAGCGTTGCCTTCCGTAAAATACGTTTACTGATTGTTAATTACAAGGACAATCCAGCATTACCAAATACAGTAAAGATCTGTATCTACATAACATCAAGCCTGTAATCCCCGAAAGGTTAGGCAGAGGTGTACCTAATAGTACACCCACATTTCGCCAGTTATGATTTTAAGTCCCGTATAATAGGGGGCGAGCCTATTGCCATCAACTGGGATATCCAGACTCCATGGCTGCTACTGAGAAATTCGTGATGGAATTTCTGTATAAAGGGTGTAAATAGACCCTTAACACAAACGAAAGGCACTTGTTTTCCCCGTCTTTGCGATCAATTTTTTGTTCTAGACTATACCTGGGAACCTTCTAGTTACGGAGATTTTGGGGGTCAAAGTTCCAACTTTTTCATAAGTTTTGTTTTTAAATACATGTTTTTAATGTAAGATTTTTACTTTACACACCTCCACGACCCCCGTACTATTCAATCCATCCATCAGCACAATGCTTTGACTGCTTTCCATTGAGTCCTACCTTAAAACGTGATTTATAACCCCAAAAAAAAAGTCGATGCCCAGCAATAATTTTCGCGTAAAGTTACTTAGTGTGATGTACAGAATGCTTGGTTGACGGATATGTGAAGGGTCTGTTTACACCCTGTATATTAAATCTTATTTCAATAGTCTACGCAAAACCTTTATCTGCCGATCCATCTCGCGACCTATCCATTGGTCGTTCCGAGAAGTGTCATCGCCAGCCCGCCAGGATATGTCCTGGTGTAGATTCATTTTAAGCTAAAACTACTGATTGGCAGATCGATAGGACAGGCCTTAAAGCCGTCTTTAGTTAAGCACATGATTGATGTCATACGTGAAGTAATACCTAGATTAATATTAACACTAGAAACGGGATATTTACCATGTTTACTGTTTTCTTTAAGTTCCCGATATTTCAGCGTGTTTGTCTCACGAACTGTAGAGGCTCGTGGCTTTATTATAATTGCAGCCGCACGCGCCGATCTTTAAAGTTAAGCACCACTTGCCGAGGTCTGTCCGTAGATGAGTGACTATCCACTATATACCCAGACCTATCCGTGCCCGTGCCGTCCATTAAACTGGAAGCCGACCCCAACATAGTTGCGAAGACTAGGCAGGAAGGCAGGCCGTTGGTCCCGTGTAGACCTTTAACAGTCGTTACAGGTAGGCAGCGGCCCGAAAGTCGACGGCACGGTTGGCGCAGTGGCTGAGCGATCGGCTGCTGCGCTGCGTGTCGCGGGTTCGATCCCCGCACGGATCAAATATTTGTATGATCTATCAGTTAGTTCTTAGTAGTTCTATCTGGCTGTTTGTGTATGTGAGTTTCAATGTTTTAAACGCACCCACGATACAGGAGAAATTCCTAGTGTGGGGCAACGAATTTGTAATAAAAAAAAAAAAAAACAGTCTGACAACGACAGTCTTACCAAGGGGTAACAGTTGTGGAGGTCAGACAGGGAGTCGCTCCATTTAAAATAAATGTATTCAGCTGCATCCGGTAAGACTGGAAGCCGACCTCAACATACTTTGGAAAAGATTAGATAGATGTGTATTCCGTACTAACAAATGCACGCATATACGCGATAGATGCTGTCTCATTTGTGTGCGTCTGAAATGACTCTGAAGCATCAGTTCCCAGCCTCTTCCCGACTATTTTGGGATCGACAACTGAACTGAACACCAACTATGTAAATGTATTCTTTGAATAGTAGGAATGTGAATAATTTATTCAATATGTGGTCATCTTGAAAATATTATTCAGATTCCTACTATTCGAACTACAAAATCATTAACAACTACATATTCTCAGCGCGCCTGTATCCAAGGGCTTTCACTGGCAGTTCGCCAGATCATTAGTGACATATTTACAAATATTATGGAGTAGTTATTAGCCTGTGCTAATATTGTGTGTTGGTTTGTGGGAGGTAAACTCTAAAACTACTGTACCGAATTTAGAATTTGTTAAATCTACACTAACAGCCGCACTAGTCCTTCGCCCACGGTTCTTTGTGGCGATGCTGTCGTGCGTTTCAATAACGCGGTTCTGCATCCCTGTTATCACAAGTTCGTCGCATATGCAACGAGAGGTAAAAGCGATACAAACAAAACAAATATTAATATTTTATATTCTTCTTCTTTATCATGTGTTTAGTGCCTAACCTGGTGTCAGAGTTTTTATGCCGCCCATGGGCCTCTGACTTGGCTTTACATGCCGTCATGAAATATCTCTCAGGCATGCTGGTTTCCTCACGTTGGTTTCCTTCACCGAAGCAAGAGATAATTATACAATACGCACATGAATCCGAAAAATCAGAGGAAAATAGATCATTTTATAATTATACAAATTATATCGATGTCAATTTAATTTACCATAAAGCTTATTTCCGATAAATGTTATTATTATTTTAAACGACATCTCAGAATGTGACAGTAAATATGTTCACAACAAAACTTTGCATTAAGGTATTAAAATCCACAATACTTTTGTCTTCCGAAACAGTCAGCTCTTTATCGCCAATAACTACCTCAAAAACAACAATTAAAATCATTTTTGTTTTGCAATAAATCATAGTATTGTTGCATTCTTATCAAATAAAGAGTCATATCAAACTGATTACAACATCGTTTTTAACAACCCGGACTACTGCGTGGACGTACTACGGAGTGCACTGAAGGTCGATCACTTTACAACCTTATTTTTAAGGGCATAAGGGTGAAAACTGGTGAACAGTATGTGATCTCTCTAGTACAAACTCGTGATGGTGTGATATGCATTATTTGATTGCTGATTATCAGCCTAATTATTTCGTGGATTTTAATATCTAATCTACATTGTAGTTTGCGTATGATCACACCTTCTTTTTGCATGTTTCTAATATCAGTGCCCATTGGCCCAGAGCATAAAGACTCACCTCTCATACACGAGGTTGTAGGTTCAAGTCTGGGCAAGTACCTACCACTAGAGTGTCAGCATAATGTGGGGTCCCCCTCTAGAGGATCAAAGCCTGCCGGGGTCGCGGGACTCATAGAATTACCGTGACCCTGGAACATAAAGGGCTACTAAAGGACATCGTGGATTTTAGTCAGTACAAGTCTGCCAGTCCCTCCCGCTCTGCCCTGGGTGGGAGGACTCATTTGATGATTTTACCAAAAGTTCCTACCACTGTGATTTTTTCACTTCATATGTACTTTCTAAGTTATGTTGACAAAATGGTATTTTACTTAATTTATTTTTTTGTACTCTATCATGATGCGGTTCTATTTAACCCAAAGGTTGACTGGTAGAAAATAGTTTGTGGCTTTAAGTTCGCCTATGTACATACCTCTCCTGTACATGAAGTTTAAAACAATAAATAAATTGTTCGGTTCGTATTGATAATTACTGACGGTTCTTATCTTAGACCGGCCATCACACTTTCGGGGCTGGAAACCAGCTGTAAATCTTTTAATTACTTTCAATTAGGTATTTACTTTATTATTTCGATATGTACTTAAAGACTAAAGAACAAGATTTTCGATATCTTTAGTAAATGCCCAATCTACGATTGCTATCGTTCGTTTGATTACTGCTGCCGAAAAATGTAGTATTTAAGCTGATATAATACAATTTATTATTCTACTTATCTTGGAAGGTTAATGAAGAAATTAAAGCACCAATAAATAACGATATAATAATAACAATACCAAAAACGTTGCCCCGTATTGGTGTCCTAAAACCATTCACTCGCAAAATGCGTCGTACAAGATAAAGTTTTTTCTATTCCCGATTCTCACTCCATTAAAATCAACGTTCGGAATTCGAATTTCAGGGAGATATTCAAACGGTCACCTTTTCTTATCAGAACAAATTAATTAACACGATACTACATAATGTAATTACTTTAGATACAACAAACATAATAAAGCCGATAACAGAACTACACAGTAAGTAACTCGTTACTCATTCCTGTTTCTCACAAAATTATCTACACTTGGCCACGACTCGAGACATTGCACAAAAAAGACAACCGACGTTCATTGAACTCCGGAATATCGTAACTTTAGTTAATTGTGAAGGATGCCTTCACGCAATCTACCTGAGGTTCTCAGAAACTTATTAACTCCCGACACTACAGTGCAGGGTAAAAAATTGAACCACAGTGTAGCAGAAGGATCGTTATTATCGGTATAAAAGGCAGCCGCGTGCCGTCGTCGCATAAACCAAAAAAAAAAGTACAGTCACGAGCAGTAATATGTACACGTAGCAACTTTTAAAGGTACTATTTTGAAATAAGTGTTAACACAAAGTGGCAATTTGTAATCCAGGAGGAAATCATTTTTGAATTTTGCAGAGTGTACCAAAAAAAGTGTTGTTGTGTTTGTGTGTGTAAATAAAGCGTATCCAGAAAGGTGTGGACATATTTCAGGGTGTGATTCAGACCATCATCGAAATCACGAAAAAAAAACAGCTGTCCCATACATTTAGGTCGAGTATTCATTGAAGTATTGTACTGGACAGCTGATTTTTTTCTTTGTAATGAAAACAATGAGACTATACCCACTAGACCGCGTGCCATGCCCGAAGCGTCAAAAATTGTTGGCAAAAATATTTTGCCGGCGCCGATACGCTACGTGCATGGCACGCGACGGTATTTGTCGATGACGGAACGGTCGAGAGTGGGCATAGTCTTATACTTCTCAATGCAAAGAATATTCTTTTTGTTACCTGATACGTTCATAGCGCGGTTATGGTACGGTACAATGTAGTGGAGAGGATCCTTAAGCGTGTATGTAACTCGTGACCAAGGGGATAGTCTGTATTGTAGTGCTTTCTTCGAAACACGTCTTCCATAGAAATAGAAAACTGAAGTCGTCTGTCTCCGTTTTTTACAAACGGTCAACAAATAAAATGTATGAAAGAGGAGGAAGTCATAATGAACTATTCCTGTCAATACTAAGTGGACGTCGCTGCTCTATTTTTGTTACGTCTTCAAAGATTTTAAATATCGTCGCAAAAGTCAAGGTTCTTGGACGCTATTCGTATGATTTTGTTAGACGTAAAGTGTAAAGTAGTTATTGAGGACGGGTAATATGTATCCAGTTTATGTATATGTAACCATTTTTTATAGCCGTGTTCTGGGAAGAGTTGTGGCAGAGCATTTTCGTCTAAAAGACAAGAAGTGGTAAAACATTTTCGCCAATAAAATACTAAAAATATAACATTTACGTACATAACAAAAAACCACGTGGATTAGAGCCACGTGGAGTTACAAAATCGATGAAATATTATTGAATTCCTACGTATGTTTTAGATATGTAGGAATTTGAATATGTAATCTTAGCAGGTGGCATTATGTCATTTTTGCACCTATGGTAAAAAGGCGTGAATTTATGCATGTAAAACGATAAATACCCTACTTTCCTAAGAAACGAACTTAATATTGCAGAACATATTCTTGTTGAATTTTATTAATGTAGCTGTGATTTCAAATTTGGCACACATGGTAGACCACCACCTTAGTTAGTACATACTTAGGATGCTTTGTAGGGTCCCGTACCGGAAGGGTAACCAACGGGACTCTATTACTAAGCCTGCGTCCGTCCTTGCGTCTGTCTGTCTGTCAGCGGGCTGTATCTCATGATATGTGGACCTAGACAGCTGAAATTTTCACTGTGTTCAATGTGTATTTCTCATGCCGCTATAACAACAAATAAAAAAAATAAAGGAGAATGAAAGAAAATACATTTATTTGGTACAGGCAAAAAAAAAAAATAACCAAATAAAAAGTTAAAACTAAACAAAAAAAATAAAAGTGTGACACTGTGTGCCTCACGGCTGCGCCAAATAGGCCCAGTTGTGCAAAATGCCGGACAAATAGTGCCCGACGCTGGTTTTCAACTGGACCTGAATTAGTGAGGTCACGAGTGTGAATCAGTTTTATATTTTGTGTCAATGGTGATGGTGAATAGGTACTTAAATATGAGAAATAGATCTGTATATAAAAAATAAAATAAACAAACAATAAAATAAACAAACAATAAAATAAACTAGAGTGACTAAACGAAAGTGTTAAAAATATATAAGAAAACAGATAGATAAATGGGACGGACCCATGATAAAAGAACCTGTTTCGCACGATGACTTTTAAAGGGGGCTCCCCTTCTATGATGGTACGGAACCCTCAATGCGCTTGTCTGACTCGCACTTGGCCGGTTTTTTATCCCGGTATCTTGTACTGTCCCGTGGGATAATTTCTAGTCTCCACGCAGGAGAAACCGCGGGCAAGTGCTAGTTTGGTTACAAGACCGTTAAATAGTCTGAAGTCGGTATGAATAATAGAACTGAGCTCAATGAGAGCTATTTGAACAATTTCCTTTGTATGGATCTTAAAATAACAGAGGGTCGAATGTGGGCCGATACACATGTGGGACAATTGCTTCAATTGCATAACAACGGAGCATATAATCTATATTATTGTTTATTTTTTATTTACAACAGAGACTTCGATGCTCTCAGGATAATCACGGTTTACGTTAGTACTCAAAACATTGTGCTGATGGATGCATTGAACAACTGGTACAGGGTACATAGAGGTATTTAATATAAAGTTATGACATTCAAAATTTGCTTTAAAAAAAACTTGTGAAAATAGTTGTAACATTGTCCTCCAATTTCTCCACCGTAGACAAGGATTTCTTTGACGGAAGAATCGACAAAATGACAGATAGTGCAAAAAAATCTGTCATTGTGTCGACACTATCTGTCATTTTGTCGATTCTTCCGTCAAAGAAATCCTTGTCTATGGCGGTCATGCTACGGGGGCAGGTATGTTCCAGTTCAAAAAGATTATCGCAATGACGGGGAGGACTAGTGCCTTTCGGCTTCATTAAGGGTCTTCTTACACCCATTATATTCGTGGTGGTGTTTTGGGGTGGTCCTTCGTGGTGGTATACATCAGCTAACCCCTTGTTATTGCATGTGTTACCAGCTTCTATTGACATATTATAATTAATTGCTGTACTTAGTCGATCGATATGATTGGATCTTATCATAATTATGACGGTTATTTAAAAAAGAAAAAAATTAGCATTGCCATTCAGCGTGGCAATGCTACCAGTCTTCTGGGCACGTTTCCAGATGACAGCGATGCGGAGGAGTACTTTGACGCCTAAGTGTCCTATTGTCGTCGTTTTTTAGTTGCTTATATTTTCTTACTTTTAGCCTTATTTTTATCATTAGTTTAGTTCTATTTGTAGGCTGTATATAATGTAAATAAGTTATTTAAAATACAACTACAAATTTAACTTACTAGAAATATGTTAAACAATGGGATTGTGGGCACAAGTGTCCTGGAATTTTTTTAAAAGCTGTTTTAAACAATGGATCGTCTCAAACATTAATTGAATTGTCTTTATGTTGAAACAGTTAACAAAAGTGTTACTCTATTTGTCTATTGGAACTTAAACGTCATAGAAATTCACACAAGTTAAATATGGAAGGTGTAAAAGAGTATGCTTAGATGGTTTGGTCATGTGGAGAGGGTGAGTGAAACGCGACTAACAAAAGTTCTGTTTTTTGCCATTTGCTTACGGAACCCTAAAAAGTGTTTTAGCATTTTCGGTCTACGCGTGTTTAATTTGTTTATTTATGTATCCATAATTCTCGGTACAGTAGGTACCTAAAACCCCATTTTTTGCAGTTTGTCTTCTCTTCTGCTCTTTCACTTACCTAAGTGACAGTACATACCTAGGTACTGCTAAGCATCGATAAATAAACACGTACATTTAGGGGCCGTCTCCACGAGCGAGAGAATCGCGGCGATATTATCGTCGTGCCACGTATTTCTATACGAGAATATCGCCGCGATTCTCTCGCTCATGGAGACGGCCCTTAAGAGAGTGTATAGAATTATACGTGACACGACGATAATATCGCCGCGATTCTCTCGCTCGTGGAGACGGCCCCTTAGAGGAAAGAAATCGGCAGATTTCTGCAAAATATGTTAAACGTAATACGTGAGACGTCTAATATCTATACCAATCTATACCAATAAAAAACAATTGCCGTATGTATGAATATGGCAGATTTTATTTTTAAATCTGATTTGTCAGGACAATATACGGACGATAGTATGAAAGAACGTTTTGATTTATTTTTTGATTGGCACGCTTCTCTTTTTCTGCATTAGTAAAAGCTGGGGAGTATCGCTAGTAATTTTTATGATATCTTTTGTAAAGTGCGCCATCACTGTGCATCTGATTGAGCAAATAAACACACGATCCCAACACAAGGCCGTTTGACAAGTGAAACGTTCAACGCGACGCGAATTCATAAATGGAATGTTTTCATACTGACACTTGTTTTTTTTATTGTCTTTTTTAATGGCATCGGCGTGCACGTCATTCGTTCTGTTATGTATGGCCTTAAATAAGTTATTAATCAGCTGTGATAGTCTAGTGGTGTGACCATCGGACTGCCAAGTCATAGGTCTCGAGTTCGAACCCATTGACATGATTTTTCAGATTCCTGTAGGTAAAACCAAACCAGCATACCTGAGAGATATTTCTCGACGGCATGAAAAGTCAAGGCAGAGGTCCACGGGCGGCATAATAACTCTGACACCTGGTTAGGTACTAACCACACGAAAAAGGAGTTATTAATAGTCATTTTGAAAGAAAACAAATATGGAAAAACATTTTGGTGTACATACAATTATTTGACTGGGGTACCATTCAACATAAATTATACTACATATATCCCCATAACCCATCACGAGATATAGCATCACGCCTGTAACCTTCGAAGTTTTAAGCAGAGGCGTAGCTGTAGTACCTACACCCACATTTTACGACTAAAGAAGAAGGATCAAAATTCACCCACGTCCTACAGCGACAAGAAGTATCTCAAAAAAAAGATAAAAATGTATATTAAAAGATGGCATATTTCCAAACTCCATCCTTACAGTCTAACATATAAAAAAATTGCTATGAAAATTCGTTCAGGGGAATATCGACAATGAATGTACTACTATACTACATGATTATTATTTGAGAAATACTTGGCTATCTTGACTTGACTCCAATTATTCAATTATCCATCATCGAACAACAAAGGTTTTTTTCACTTATTCGACCACCGAACATCGAACTAGTGAGAATTATAACTTGATTGTTTGATCATTGGCATTGTTGAATAGAATAGAGTAGACTAAGTTAGAGTAGGGTAGACTGTGATAAATTCCACATAATAATCGATATGGTAATCCATTTTTAATACTGTTATTGTTTTTTTTTTCTTTTGGTTCGTTAAAAGTTTAGTGTTAGCCAACTATCCTGACTTGTGATAAAGCTCTATTGACCGTAGAAGGTATTTTTAAGAGGAACCTATTACTTTATAATTGTAAGATGTTTAGATTTTTTTAAATAATAATGCTTAATCTAATAATTTTATTTGTAGAACATAGGTCAACAAAAGAACAGACGTCAATATTAATAAAATGAGCGCTATGTCTTACCGTCAATGGCGTTCAAATATTCTAATTATAATTTCTGAATAATTGCTAAAAAATAATAGGTTATAATAATAGTGAAAAATATGAAAACCTACTATAATAATAGTAGGTTTTCATATTTTTCATTATGTAGTTGTTAATAATCATAAATGACCTGGTTTGTTGACCTATCATGAAGGGTTTGAAAATAAAGTCCTCATAAGGTGCTGGATCCAATCACGACACGTTCGAAGAAGAGAGTACTTTACTTATACGCTTTACAACACCGAACTTGAAGGGAGAAATGCAATAATTGAATATTGTTGTTCATGCACACATGGGCGCAGGACACTGGGAGTATGCGTTCATATTGTGACGATCATATATTACTTAGGTTGGATGAGAAATAATCCAGAACCTATGAACCATCCGGCACAATTCTTAAATAGTGTATTAAGAGATATGGAAATTGAATAAAAGTTGGAGCGTAGCGCAATGATTGTTGACATAACGGTCCCGCTGAGTTGCTGGTTGATCTGAGGAGGTTCTAGGTTGGCAGTTGGATCAAGGGCTTGATTCAAAAAGCAGAACTTCTGGACACAGCACGTATTGTTAGGAGGTTCTTCTCTCAAGAGTCCTAACAACCGGTAGCGGTAGCTGTTCGGTGGTCGAATAAGTGAAAAAAACCTCTGGTGCTCGATGATGGAACTCAATAATTGAAGTCAAGTCAAGATAGCCAAGTATTTCTCAATATTGTAGTACATTCATTGTAGATATTACTGCCCCTGAACTAATTTTCTTAGCAATTTTTTTTAATGTTAGACTGTAAGGATGGAGTTTGGAAGTATGCCATCTTTTTTTACATATTTTTATCATTTTTTTGAGATACTTCTCGTTGCTGTAGGACGTGGGTTAATTTTGTATGAACCGTGCTCCTTCTTCTTTAGAGACCTATACACGGGGGCAAGCCTATTGACATCAACCGCGCACAAATCGAGAATCCGAGCCTAATAATCACCATAGATTTAGACGAAGCGAACATTCTGTAACTCTTTACGTTATACGAATACGTACTATGAAGCGGAGGTCTTTGTACAATTGGAGAGCTTCGAGATAAACTGACCAATTATATGATAAAGATCATGAACGTCGGTTGTTTAGAGTCACGACAACATGTTCTTTTACTAAAACGTTGGGAATGCCAACCAATGATTGAGTGATACAGCTTTTTGTTATCTCAGCGGCTCTTTAAAAGCAATTTAGATCATAGGTACATGGTTCAAACAGTCATAAATGACGTTTCGGCGCAATAACTTGCTACATAAGACCTTTCAGGCGCTTGGCCATAGTGGTGACCATAATCCGCCAGGGAGGGAGAAGGATGGACATTAAAAAATCTGTTCATAAGTACAAACATAACATAATATCTGAAAGAAAAAGTATTTATTAGTCGCGCACAGGCAAAAACAAAAAAAAAAATTAAGTTAACAATAAAACAAATGGCTTAATTGCCAAGAGCCTCGATCAATACCTGAGGAGGCTCTCGTTAGGCAGCTGGATCAAGGGCTTGATTCAGAAAGCGGCACTTCTGGACACGACTCGTATTGTTAGGAGGTAGCTTGGAGCCTGTTCCCGATACCGGTGGGCTACAGTTTTTTATATTTTTAAATGTTTTTAATTTTTTTTTTTCTAAGGAAATTTTAATAATGTTATTAATTTGTATAGAAATAAATAAAGTAAACAAAAATTATTTAAAAAAGTAAACATAAGAAAAAGATAAAAACAAACGAAATGGGTCCTGTGCGAGGCCAAAAGGCCTCTATCTCAGCATGGTCACATTTAAAAAAAGGTCACAGTTATCTGTCATATCTGTACATCAAAAACTCAAAACTACGAAAAACAAAGTACAAAATAATGAAATCATTCAGCCCGCCATTCACTCGTTCATTCTGTTCACTCCGTGCGGGCTAATGCGCGAGGCTAACTAGCGAGTATAGCCGTATATAGGTACAATCACGGACATAATCCCTGAAGGGCTCAATTTCAATTAGAGCGGAACCACGATATCCACTTTTCGCGTCAACATGGCGCGGTAAAAGTAAAACTAACTGCACATTTCGGATAATGTCTGCATACACCTATTAGAAATGCATAGGCTTATTCAGTAGGTAATAATGAGGTCCTGGGTTCGATTCCTGGGTCGGGCAAAGTGTTATTGGGTTTATCCATCAGGAACCTTTCAGAAGCCGCCTCGGAGTCTGGATTTGTGCTGGTGGCAATAGACTCACCCCTGTTACATGGGACTGGCGCAATGTGGGTGTAGCTGCTATTAGGTGTACCTAATTACCTAGTGGTGCAATACTTTGGTACTTTGAGTTTGTCCTTAAAATGATTTTTATTTTAGGTTCTAGGTTCACACGAGGAACTCGTGGCTAAATAATAACAGCCGGCCGAACCGATCTTCAAGTTTAAGCCGCGCTAGCCGTGGTTGGTCTGTGAATGGATGACCATCTATTACATACCAAGTTTCCTCCGTCCCTCGGATAGCACTTTAAGCCGTTGGTCCTGGCTGTCATTTGTAGATCTTTGACAGTCGTTACAGGTAGTCAGAGGCCCGAAAGTCTGACAGTCTTTCCATAGGGTATCGTATTACCCAGTAATAACTGGGTTGTGGAGTTCAGATAGGCAGTCGCTAATATTCAGCTGCACCCGGCTAGACTGAAAGCCGATCCCAACACAGTTGGGAATAGGCTAGGCAGATGATGACCTACCTAGGTTCACACGATACCCGGTGCCCATGATCAAGTATCTAACAATCCACCTGAATTATAAAAAGCATATTTGTTTTTGAAAAAAAAATCACCTTACACATCACGCTTATCTACTATTTGTCACCCAATTTGTAACGCAGCAAAAAGTAATTAGTTTATCGAATCGGCTCGGGTATCAGGCTGTGCGTATAGATTTTGTAAAAAAAGGATTTTTGGCGGGATTTCCCCTGGCTGACCGGGCGGCGGCCATTGCGTGCGTGCAATTTCCGTTTCATAAATGTTACGGAATACCTACATAAATGCAATATTGAAGTGGTATGCAATGACCGTAGTTAATCATGATTATGTGAGTGCAATTTTTAGCTTCAAAGGATTGTTGTTGATAGATGGAGAGGAAGGGGAAAAAATGGATGGATTGTGAGAGAAATGATATGAAAGCAAAAGGAGTAATAGAATGGAAGTAATAGGTGTAGGACAAGGGCAGGATGATGGCGGTGGTGAGAAAATCATAAAGAAAGAAAGAATGAAAGCAAATACATTTATTTCGCCACAAGATTCCGAAAATTCTTGCACTGACGGAAAGCTACATTAGCCCCGACTGTTATAGGCTACATTTAGATTTACGTTGCCGTGGGTTTATTTCCGTACATAACGGGAGAAAAGCTAGTTTAATGTATTTACTTAAAATTCGTACCATAGTTCCCGATTACTCTTAACAACGACGACAAATACATTCAGTGCTATTGCACTCGAGAAAAATACCAATGATTCTAGAAACATGACTATTTTTCTGTGCTCGCTAAATGTCAAAATTTTTACAAAATCAGACAATAATATTAAGTTGCTGGATATAAATATCAAAGTGGCTATAAACAAGCGGCGCCATTTGTTAGTACCTGTATGTGCACTCGTTTTTGAACTACGACTAAGTGAATATACAATTCTTATGTAAACTAAAAAGTTAACCATCAAAGGTAAAATAACACTTGCCATAGAGACGATAAGGGACATATGAAATTCTGTCATTTTGTCTATCATACCTGTTTTAATGAGTTCAAAATAAAATACAAACATAAAAATTATAGTTGTTATGAAAGGTACACCCCATGCGAAGAAACTAGTCTTTGTATATTTCTTTTGGAAATTCACATGGTAAACTTCAACGATATCTGCGTAACACATATAGAAAATTACCACTAGCCAATGTTTATATACTGTTTTAAAAAGTAAAATGAAATGGAGACATGTTATAACAAGCCACTTAAAAGAAAACTCATCATTAATTAATCCACTGATCACAATAGAGTATTCGATGGAGAATACGGATAATGTTAACACATTTGCTAGAATTGCATTGAGAAACACATAGTTTTTGAAATCGCGGAACTTTTTCACAAAACACCATGATGTCACTCCGTATATCAAGGTAGCCAATGTTAGGACAAGCACGATGTGGTGAATAGTTAAGAAAAGAGTAAATGCTGATTTGAAGTCATCGCTATGATTCTCTCTGAGATTGGTATCAGACATGGTAGTATCATAGGGTCCAACAAAATTTAAAATCACTTTTCATTAATTTTATTCGAACTTAGTGAGGATAAATGTTTAGCTACGGTCACTATTACATGTTTTTCCTCTGAGCATACAGTGCTTATGAGTAAATGCTAATTGTACCTAACTATTATATTTAAACTATCCTGTTTGTCACGCTTTATCGGTTGATTCTGGGAATTGTCTGTCGACTTTGTTAAATTCAAAATTAATAAACGTAATAACTCGTAGACTTACATTTTTGTTATATGTCAATACAAACGTTTAAAGTTAAAGGGGAAAATATACAAGACCGTGATTAGACCTGTCGTTCTGTATAGATCAGCATGCTGGGCTGTGAAGATGGATGAACGATTGCATGTAGAGGAAATGAGAATTTTAAGATCAATGTGTGGAGTGACAATAATGGACATAGTGAGGAATGAGTATATTAGAGGAAGTTTGAAAGTTGCGCCAGTAACAGAGAAGTTGAAAGGGAATCATCTGTCTAGGCATGGACATGACATGTGATGAGGAGGAATAGAACACATGTCACGAAAAGAGTGATGAATATAAATGTTGATGGATGGAAAGGGAGAGGAAAACCAAAGAAAAGAAGAATAGATTGTGAGAGCAATGATATGAAAGGGAAAGGAGTAAAATTAAATGATGCCGTGACGTCTGATAGGACAGAATGGAAAAATAAATCGTGTTGCGCCGACCCCAAGTAGAATGGGACAAGGGCAGGAAGTTGATGATCTTAGTGCAAATGTTTTTTTTTCTCTAATTAGTTCGTTTTCACCTTGCTACTGCCATTAAATAAAGTCCAAAGTGCAACTATTTTTCTAATTGGTGTTCCTCAGGGAATCCCACTCTCGCTTGTTTTGTTTTGTACATTTCAAGTACCTACCATCTCCACCTACAGGCGCCTCTGGCATAAGATGTCATAATGATTATTGTCATCTTTTTAAATAGCTTATTCGCGAAACGTCCTTCTACTGTCTGCTGTATTATTATTTTACCGGCACACCACTCAATAATCATTTCCGTCGATCTATCAATTTGTCCACGGCCAATAAAACTGTTCGAAGAATCCTAAAAAACGTACTAGCTACTGAAAATATCATAAAATTTAAGGTAAATAAAGCTTGCGAACGGATGTATTATGTAGAGAGGATTCACTGCGGGTCAGGTAGGAGTTTTATTGCGTTCGTGACCACGCAACCGGCAATGTATGTCGCATAACTATAATGCACCACACTTTGCACTATTTTATTTTATTTAGTAGCCTGTACTGTCCCACTGCTGGGCAAAGGCCTCCCCCAATTCCTTCCATGTGCTCTTTTCCCGTGCCTCCTCGAACCAGCCTTTGCGGTTCACTATTAATGGGTTTATATTTAGCTTGATCGACGACAGCTGCGTTTGCTGAATTATAAACTCGTCTGAATTGTAGCTTGTCGATTTTTTACTACGTCGGAACAAATTTCACTACCGAAATTTTCGGCTTTTTTTATCGATATCTCAATAATGATGAACAATAGGTGAAACATGTAAAAGACCTTAATTGACGACGTTGGAACCAGAGTGATCTAAGTTGGCCGACTGACTGTTGTGCTCTAGATCACTCTGGTTCCATGTTCAATGTCGTCAATTGTACATCGTAAAAAAAGCAACAAAAAGTATTGCATTTAGCAGCACTTTTTTTTCATTTATTCAGTACTGTATTTCCGTATCTCAATTGAGAACCGAGTTATTGTGAAAAAACTGAATTAAATCCTTTTTTCAAGATGGCGAAAAAAATGCACATAGGAAATCTTGGTCAACAATTTGAAGTTAAGCTTTTTTAGACCCCCCCCCCCCCCACGTAATATCCAAAATTTAGCCTCCTCAGTTCACATGCATTTCTAACCCGTTTTTTCCGACGTAATGACTGGACTATCGGTAGTAGCAACGCCCTACAAATCAGAACCACGCGTGCGTCAATAAAACGCACACAAAAATATATCTACAGCGAAACAAACACAGTCGCGGCTCAAACTAGAATTCAGACACGCTACTGTTACATAGGTAGGCCTCGCCGTTAGTTAGTGGATGACTTATGTACTTACACATAATTATAATCCATACTAACATTATAAATGCGAATTTAACAAGCTTGTCACTGCTTATCACTGCTTGTCTGCCGCTGGCAGAAATCTAATGAATCCTAACTTAATAATAAATGCGTAAGTTTATTTGTTACCTTTTAACGCCTAAACCACTGTACCGATCATCCTGAAATTTTGCATATAGGTACACAGAAACAGACATAGAGTACCTTGCATCCCGAAAAAAAAGTACTTTACCCGAGGAAAACAATATTAACGTTCTTATGATAATACATGACGCCACGTGTCTTTCGAATCATGATTGAATTATATTATTACAAGCAGAGTACTACCCGATTGATTGTCAAATGTAATTTAGAGAAATTGACGCGAGCGAAGCCGCGGGCAAAGCTTGTCAATAATAATTTCATCCAATCCTTAAGTATGTAGATTCTGGACACAGAAAATAACCAAAAACTAGATCATCAAGAAGAAAACGCTATAAAAGTCCAATTAAAAAAAAATGAATTCCAAGGCAGGGGAACGCGCCGTCAGGCCGAGGTAGACGAAAAAATGACTTTGTTTTTGTTGTTGGCAAATGATTACGGCCTTTTGTCCTTTGTCCAGCTTAGTTGCTCACATGAAGAGTACTTGCTTGAAAAAGGACTAAGCACACGTTTCATTTTTTTTTTAAATTGCAAGAGTAAAGATAGATTTCTTTTTAATTTGTTGAACGGAGGCTCTGTAAAAAGATTCGTGGAAATATTCAGAAATCTGACCTTTTATATGGGAACTTGTGCAGAATAAGTGTATTAAAAATATCATAATTGGACATATCTGCTTCGCTGGTCTAGTGATCACAAGAGCGACTGCCGAGCATGAGGTCCTGGGCTCGATTCCCAGGTCGGGCAAAATGTTATTAGGTTTTTCCATCAAGAATTTCTCAGTAGCAGCCACGGAGACTGGATTTGTGCCTGGTTGATGGCAATAAGGTCGCCCCCTATTACATGGGACTGAAACATAACTGACGAAATGTGGGTGTACCGATAGGTACACCTCTGTCTAACCCTTCGGGGATTACAGGCGTAAGGATGATGATATATATGGACATATCTAAATAGTAGCAAACTGATGATAGTAGCAACTGATACACTCGCTACTTTTTCTCACGGTGGTCGGCAGTAACTACAGCATGCCACCTGCTACATTCAGGACTAATTAAAGTCCTTGTAGAAAAAATAAACTAACAATATTGGCTTCCGTATCCGCGTCATATCTTAATATTGCCATTCTTCGCTTTCCAGAAAGTTCTACTAACAGCAGTGCTGACGGTCGCAGCGTTGTCTTCGGGCAGCGTGGTGAAGGCGCCAGGAGAGACCTTCGAACTCCTCATTTTGCACAACAATGACATGCACGCGAGATTCGAACAGACGTCCCAGCTGAGTGGAACCTGCACAACCGCCGACCGGGAGGCTGGCAAGTGCTACGGTGGCTTCCCGAGAGTTGCTCATGTGTAAGTATGCATGTAATACAAACTAAATCCGTCCATAATCCTTTGTCAACTGTCACGCTACCATTTATTCCTTTTTCATTCATATCATTCGCCACAGATGTAAAATACTGGTATTCAGCTGCATCCGGTTAGACTGGAAGCCGACCCCAATATAGTTGAGAAAAGGCTAGGCAGATGATGATGATCATTCGCCACACAATCCGTCCATCGTTTCCTCGGTCTTCCTCTTCTTCTCCATCCATCAACATTTGTATTCTTAGCTCTTTTAGTCACATGCGATTCCTTGTTACAGGAATAAATACGTACCATTTGATACATTTAAGTTTTTTGTCCATAGCCATACCCAAAGCCTATCAATGTTGTGACTTGTAATTGTAACTCTCTCAATTTCAGTGTAAAGGAAGCTCGTAAAGCCGCTCACTCTGGTCAGGGCCCTCCGGTCCTGTACCTCAACGCTGGAGACACTTACACCGGCACAGCATGGTTCACCATATACAAATGGAAGATCGCAGCAGAGTTCGTCAACGCCCTGCAACCAGATGCTGTTGTGAGTAACAAAAAAAAATGAAAAAAAAAAAAAAAAACTTTCTACCGGTTTTTCTGTCCATCAATGTCATCATCGCGATTTTTCGTCCGTCAATTATTCGTGCTGTAAGCGTCCCATCGGCTTTATGTGAAACGTTGTTTTTCATCAAAGTTTCGATATTCATTATATTTATATGCTTCTGTTTTTCGTCAAAATCAGAGGTCAGTGTGCATTAAAATTGTGGTGTGGCTATCAAAGTGTTATAATTATAAGAAGATTGCAGTGTTGCTGTTCGTCTGAGGTACTTGAACCTCATCAGCAACAAAACCACGGAACCTCTGTCTATGCACCTGTGTCTTGTAGAGGTATCAATTGCTTATTGCCAAAAAAACACCTCCGGAAAGTATTACCACATCTATCTACATTAAATCTACTGCCAAATTACACTGCTGTGTAATTTAGTGTAGATAGCAGAGATACCGGTGGCGAAGGTTCCATACAACTCGATTCCTACTGGTTTCCCTTTGAAAAATGGCGCAGTCAGTTTCTATAGACAAATAATTTAATTAGATTAAAGATATGTACACCGTCTTACCTCTTACAAAAATTGACCCTTCGCTACTGGAAGATAACTAATGAAATTACAGGTACAGAACTTATCGCCTTTGTCTGTATGTGAAGAACGTTTTCATAAACATTTTATGTGAGACTGAAATCACCACAAACCACCAAAATGTTGTTGAAGAAAAAAAAAAAAAATATTAAAAGGTAAAGCAAAATTGGTATTAATAAGGCACACTACACAAAGGCACAGCCGTACTCATAATTCGTACATATCAGTTGCCAGATGATAGTACCAATACCGAATCAGCATCGGTAGTAGCAATACCGAATTTGAACACAGTTTTTAATGGAACTTGAATGAATTCGCAATTTAAAATGCAAAACCAGTCACTTTTTGCTTTTACGTCAACCATGGTTTATTTAGTGCTTGAATGATGTCAGGAGGACGCTATAGATAAACAATTGTAATATTGTCTATGGATATTGTAATAAAAAAACAAAATGGCGGTGGATCACACGCCAAAGAATCATACTGCACTGTACGTAGAGATGACGTCATTCAGTGGCAGTGTAAATCTTCATATAGTTAGTTTTAGAAGCCTTTTAAAAGGCTTACTGCTCGGAAAATAATTGAGAACTAGTCAATCGACATGAAAAAAGGGACGAGAATATTCTTTACTAGAGTCAATAAAACCTAATTTGAATAAAATGACAGCAGCCAAACTAAAGGGACTAATAGCTTTGGTCATATCGAAATAAATAATTACAAATGCATATTTATGCAGTCAGTATTTTACGCTATGAAATATGAGTATTCGTAAGGGCCGATTAAATTAAACTATAAAAACATAGTCTTAATAAAATCATCGGCTTAATTGTTTACATCTTAAGCGGTGATTTTAATTATGTTAAATTTTAAGAACTAAAACGAACATTTTTGGTAACATACAAATACATGGAAATTGTTGCTTATGGAATAAAATGTTGAGCTCGCAAAAAGAAAAATACAAACTGTTTGTATTGTCATGTCAATCGCAGTTGTCTGCATTTTATTATCATACCAAACCATTCACATTTTTCACAAGTCAACACATTGTAAATTATCAAAAGGTATTTTTGTATAGGAATTTAGGACAAAGAAGTGGTATCAAATTGTTGAATTTAAAAGAAATTGATCTCCATGACATCAAAAATCTCAATTTTTGTATTTTGTTCTCAAGTAAGTAATTTCGTTATGAACTTTTAATTACTTATCACTGTAACTTGATTTAAGTACTAACTTATTTTGTTTTCAAGTGCTTTAGAATTGAATTCACTGCAATGAAAATACTTGTAAGATTTCATACATTCAAGTCAATATCATATCAAATTGAATTAATGAAATCTAATAAGATTTTTCTGAATTCAAAAATGATATAAGTAGTTTATCAATAAAAGGAAAAAGGAAGGAAGATGATACGTTAATCATAGGTAACAGAAACAAAATTTAAAAACGAATACTTGAACCAGATCATGAAACACTATTGTAAGTATTTTCTTAATCCCGATCAAGTCACTAATACTTACTAATATGGAACAGGAATAATGGAACAGAATTTTTTACTAAACGTTCTCTGCACTAACCAAAATTGTAATAATTTTGGGGATGGTGATTTTAGGGGTCTATTTGTATATCTAAGTTTCATAACACTGCTTTGGTGATGGTAATTTGGTGTTGGAATGAGTAAAGTATATACGAGTACATTTAACACCCCTTATCTCAAACTCTAACATTTCTACAATATGACCTAACCTAACCTAACTAAAAAGGCTTTTATGAAATTATGAACCTACTACGGGCAATTAACTGTTAATATTAATTTCGACATGTATTTTAACCTTTCAGTCACTTGGAAACAACGAAGTCGACAAGGAAACTTTGGAGATTTCACCTTTCCTGGAAAACATAGAAACCTATATTCTAGCCAGCAACGTAATTATAAAATCAGCTGAAGGAAAAGCCAATATAAAAAAATCCATCGTATTTGACATACAAGGTGTAAAAGTAGGTGTTGTGGGCTACCTAACACCCGAAAACAGTATATTGGATAGCTTCGGCCACGTTGAATATATCGATGAAGTTTTAGCCATTACAGAAGAAGTAGAAAAACTGCAAGCTTCAAAAGTCAACATAATAATCGCCATCGGACATTCAACTCTTAATAAAGAGCAGGACATAGCGAAAGAAGTCGCTGGTATCGATATGGTTATCGCCGGTAATAGAAATACATTCAACTGGAATGACGACACAGCTTCAGATGTACATCAGCCCATAGTTGTGACTCAGAAATCAGGAAAACAAGTACCAATAATTTCATCAACGGCCTATAACAAATACCTTGGTAGTGTTAAAGCCAAGTTCGATAAAAATGGAGACATTTTGGAGTACAGCGTCGATCCTGTTCTACTTGATTCGTCAGTCCCTCAAGATTTAACGTCACTGGCGTTACTTAAATCTTATACTCCAGATACCACTGCAAGAAACGCTGAAGTCATTGGAAATACCTCTGTCGTATTGGATGGCGAATCTTGCCATCTAGAAGAATGCAACTTGGGGAATTTAGTCGCTGACGCCATTACGTATTGTTATGCCACAAGTTATGAGGGTAGAGAATGGACAGATGCCTCTATAGCTATCATCGATTCCGGCAGCGTCATTATGGGCCAATCATTTGCACCATCCAATCGACCTGCCAACATAACTAGAGGGGACTTACTTTCTGTTTTACGTTTAGAAACAGATCTAGTGGCAGTATCTATGAACGGATTAATGCTCAAAAGAATTCTAGAAAACTCCGTCAGGGCCTACGAGATTGAAAGTTCTCGGGGAACATTCCTACAGTTTTCTGGTATACGAGCAGTATATGACTTGACACGAGAACCTGGATCTAGGTTAGTAAGCGCCGTCGCTCGTTGCTGGAACTGCTACGTTCCCGGATTTTATGAAATCGATGATAGTGGGAACTACAAAGTATTGATGCCTGCGGAATTGATTCAGGAACATATCTCATACTCTTTCTTGTCTAATGCTCCACAAGTTGAGCTTGAATATGATGCGGTGACCTGCACGGAAGAATTCATCAAATTGAGAAGTCCATTATACCCAGAAGTGGCTGGACGCATAGTTTTTCGTAGCGACGCTAGTTCTGCCGTACTAAGTTCCTCTCTAATCCTTGTTGCTCTAATATCTTTTGCTTTGACATAACTAATTCATTTTAAATGAGTCGTTGCATGTACATTAATGGATATTCTCAGATATTCATGTTTCTTTTTTAATAAACATACATTTTCAAAACTTGTGTATATATTCATTTCACCCACAGAAAACGTAAAAGTAAGTCATGATAAATCAAAGTGTGAAATTCAATAGAAGAATGTCCTTTTTGCTAGAAGATATCAAAATTCTGAGTCGTAAGTATTCTGAAAAAGCATGACTTTTATGTGGATGATACATCAATTTGCAGATTTGAAACTAGCATATCCCTCATGCACCATGACAAATTAAAAATATTGATTCAAGAATGCACGCTGTGATAATAAATTAGCTATAATTTTATCTGGTTTAGCTTTACCTGCAACTAAGCAAAGCCTATCGCATGTAATTTATTAGAAATATCAGAATGAAAAGATAAGTATTACTGAACGTGTTTGTGAATGTCATTGTTACTAATGCGCGATTCGATATTTACAAGACCCATAATAACTAATACGAAAAATAATAGATATATGACAAACTTAAACATAATTTAAGTAGACCTACTATATTCATGAACAGTCAAGAGCACATTAGTGGTAACACTAATGCTACGGAAATCACGCCTCCGCTACGAGATAAATGCGCTGTCAATGGCAAATTGTGATACGAATGTGTGCGATGATTTTGGCAGTTCCATTAGCGTCCATCAGCTCCTGTGCAAACATCAGGACAAGAGTACGACACGTTATCCAGACAGTGTCCCATCGTTTGTGGAATAACACCATAATTACACAGGGGCAGACTCATCTACGAATCTCCATCTCCACCTTACATACACCGGAACAGGTTTTCCTGGCTGCAGTCTACCTGTGTCCAGAGTCCATTTAAAGAGTTCCGGGTCAGCCATGGCAATACGTGTGTAACCTCTAATGTGCGATTGACTGTACCGACTTTGCCACGCATTACTGCTTTCTGTTTGCCACCACAACAAATTAAATGCGAGAAACACGATTGGTGCTCGAATATAGTGGATGGTCAGAAATGATTAATGCTGCGATTCATCAGTAAGAGGGTTAAACCCGTTTTAACTATACTGGGCGATACCTAAATGGATGTCTAACTAAAAGAGCGCTTTTGAATTTTTGAATCATGTTTAGGCAGTTAGTAAGGTGTCACGGCATTATTGTTACTTGTGCTAACCAATTTTAATTTATTGATTACTTCATGGACAAGATTCATTTCGTAATGTCAACATCCATGGAATCTTAATTCGAATCCCGAAAATAATGTTGATGAAAGTACAATGATGCACTGTTTTTGTGGCCAGTGTTTATTGTATCTTGTTGCTAACAGTTGCAAACATGACAACTTTTTAGAAAATCGGAAACCCTGCTCTAGCCTGTCTTATTAGGGTCTAAATGTTGTGAATTACTAAAAATGGTTTAACTTGCATACGTGTGTTGTGTTGTCTGTATGTTTGCATGATTGTTACCCGTTAACTATGTACTGCATTTAATCATTCTTTGTTTCAGTCCCTGGGAAATCACGATTTCGATAACGGCGTATCAGGACTCACTCCATTTATTAGAAATCTTACATGCCCCGTTCTGGCTGCCAATCTTATTCTTGCAGAAGAGCCAGATTTGGAAGCCGAGTCCAATTTAATGAAGTCGGTTGTCTTTGACATCAATGACATACAAGTTGGTGTCATAGGATACCTCACACCTGACACTAAATTTGTAGCTATAGGAAATAATGTCGAATATATAGAAGAGGTCACAGCTATACGACAAGAAGCAGCTATCCTGAAAAGTCAAGGAGTGCAAATACTCATAGCTCTTGGTCACTCAGGTTTTTTAAAGGATTTAGAAATTGCCAGAGAAGTAGAAGACATCGATCTTGTAATAGGAGCTCATACGAATACCTTTTTGTGGAACGGGGGTAGACCCGATATGGAAGATCCTGAAGGACCTTATCCAACTATAGCTGAACAAGAATCTGGCAGATTGGTTCCTGTAGTGCAAGCCTACGCATACACAAAATATCTTGGAAAATTACACATTACATTCAATTCTGACGGTGAAATTATCAGCTCTAATGGTAATCCCATACTTTTGGATGTAACGATACCACAGGACAGCAAGGTTTTAAAACTTGTAAACTACTACCACGACAAGGTCCTTGAAATTACTGAAGAGGTTATAGGCAATAGTTCGGTGTTTGTAGATGGTCAAACTTGTCGAGTAAAGGAATGTAATATGGGAAATTTTATAACAGATGCGATGATATATAAGTACGCTTCTACTTATAGAGGTCACGGTTGGACAGACGCTCCTATAGCTATTATTCACAGTGGTGGGATAAGATCTTCATTTAGTCAACGAGATCTGCCGAGCAACATCACAAAAGGAGATCTTTTACGAGTAATGCCGTTTGACGGTGTCATAGTTAAAGTAGCAATAAATGGGCATGCTATATTGAAAATGCTGGAATATTCTGTACGAACGTATAATCCATTGTATCCAACCGGTCAATTTTTACAAATGTCGGGAATGAGAGTAAAATACGACTTAAGTCAACCTCCTAAACAAAGGGTCTCGCAGGTATCCCTGCGATGTGGCAGATGCTTGTATCCCGAATATTTTGCCCTAAATAAAACAAAAGAATACAACATATTGATGCCTGTATTTTTGGCGAATGGAGGCGACGGTATCTTCATGAGGGATGACTTACCAATGACTCATATAAATATAGATGAAATTCAAAGCACAGAGGCTTATATAAAAAGTCACAGTCCTCTATATCCTGGCGTGGAAGGACGTATCATATTCCATAATATCACACATAGTTAATATTAGTGAAATGTATTTATGAGTGTTGTGTGTTTCAATGAGTTTGGAGGGTCAGGGCTTCTTCAATGATGGATTTATTTTTGGTTTGATGAAGTTGATGCGTTTATTTGGAGTTTAGATCAATTTACAGGTTGAGAAATAATATACTTTAACAGTTTTAGATGGTGCACCGACTACCATACTTTTTCTACTCGTTCGAATGAATGAAATGTTCCTTTTAAATCTTCAGCGACGACCAATCGGCGTGCGCCGCTCCTGTTCATTCCTCTAGCGCCGAGCCTCCGTTACTCGACGCTAGATGGTGCCAGGTGACGCGACTTTTCGATAATAGATGGCGTTAACATATGCCCCCGGCCTTGGAAGCCCTTGCTTCCAACGAAGTACCGCTGGCGTTGACGGATGATTTATTGTGGATCCGTCTTCTCCTTATCTTCTTGTGGTAGCAAAGGACATATTTTGGCGAATGCCCTTCGCACCGTCCCGGTCGCTGTTTTAATATCGGCGACTCGTGCCAGGCCATCTTTCCCAGGAAAGGTGTGTAAGATTCTTCCTAAGCGCCACTTCAGAGGTGGAAGGTTATCCTCTTTGATGAGGACCAGAGTGTTAGGTACCAAGTCTTCATTATTTTTCTTCCACTTTGTTCTGGTCTGAAGCTCCGCTATATATTCCTTCGACCATCGCTGCCAGAACTGCTGCCGCATCTGCTCCACGCGATCGTAACGGGACAGGCGATGTGAGGCTGTGGTCGTCAGGTCTGGGCTGGCTTGTGCGGTGAGCGGTCGGCCAATCAGAAATAGAGAAGGGCTGAGAGGAAGAAGGTCAGTTGGGTCTGTGGACAGTGGATACATAGGTCGAGAGTTTAGGACGGCCTCAATTTGAGTTAATATCGTGCTGAACTCTTCATAAGTTAAATTCGCGTTGCCAACAACCCGACGAATGTGATACTTGCAAGACCTTACTCCTGCCTCCCACAATCCCCCAAAATGCGGTGAATATGGTGGTATGAAATTAAATTTTATATTATCATTAGCCAAAATCTCCATAATATTGTCACAATTGTTCTTTAGAAATTGTTTAAATTCATTCATTGCCCCAACAAAATTCTTACCATTGTCTGAGAATATTTCTGCAGGTTTACCCCGTCGAGACACAAACCGGTTTAGAGCTAATATGTAAGCATCGGTTGTTAAATTAGTAACTAATTCTAAGTGAACTGCATGCGTTGAGAAACATACAAATAAACAAATATAGCATTTCTCCAGTTTGGCGCCCTTTCCTCTACGGTTCAAAATAAACATGGGTCCTGCATAGTCTACACCGCACCTCATAAACAGATATCCTGGTTCTAGCCTTTCTACAGGTAAGTTACCCATTTGAACTGAAACAGTTTTACCCCTAATACGTGTACATGTCACACATGTATGTACAACATTTCTAGCCAGATTGCGACCTCTGAGGGGCCACCAATTTTCGCGTATACTAGCTAACAGTGACTGAGGACCTGCATGAAGCTGACGCTTATGCTCATATTGAAATAACAAACGTGTGAAGGTATGTTTACTACACAATAGGATGGGGTGCTTTTTATTGTATGAGAAACTTAGCGAGTTATCCAATCTACCCCCAACTCTAATAATATTATTATTATCAACAAATATAGTAAGACCAGAAACATTAGTGAAACTCAAGCGAAGCGAATTTATAATTTTTGTGTACAACTTTGCACCTAATAATGCCCCACATAATTCCAAACGCGGTATAGTTATTGGTTTGACAGGCGCGACCTTCGACTTGGGGCATACATAGCAAGGCTATGGATACATTGCTATTGTCATCCGAGTACATACGCACATAAGCACAGGCGCCGTACGCATTTTGAGAGGCGTCAGTAAATATGTGCAATTCTATATATTGCATCTTGCTATTTATAACCTGACGTGGTATACATAATTTACCCAAGTAGTCAAGAGTGTCAACGAATTTTTGCCAATTAATTAAAATATCATGAGGCACCGGATCATCCCATCCAATTTTGTACGTCCATAATTTCTGTAGTAATATTTTTGCAAGTATTATAATAGGCGCTAATAAACCTAACGGATCGTAAACTTGTGAGATTGCCGATAACATAATGCGCTTAGTAACGTGACTCCCGGTTAATTCAAGTTTAGTCGTATAATGTAACTCATCTGTATTCGCGAACCAACCTAAACCTAAAGTTTTACTTTGACAGGATTCGCCTAGAGATAAATTCTTTGACGCGTTTAAAGTTGACAAATCGAAATTGAATAACCATTTTCGTAAACAGAAACAACCCGATTGTAATACCGTAGAAACTTTATTACAGATGTCTAATAATTCCCTTTTATCATCACAACCCGTTATTAAATCATCTACGTAAAAATCTTTGTAAATAATATTAGCGATGTCATTATCAGTGCATTCCGACGCCAGCTGTTGCAAACATCGCATACTTAGGTATGGCGCGGACGCCGTACCATAGGTAACTGTGTTAAGCCGGTACACACCGAGCGCATCTGACGGGTTTTCTCTCCATAAAATTAATTGTAAATATTGTTGATCGGGTTGAATTAATATTTGTCTGTACATTTTTTCGACATCTGCACAGGCAATATATGTGTACTGACGAAATCTTAACAGAATGGCAACAATATCATTTTGTAAAGACGGACCAATTAGTTGGATGTCATTTAGCGATTGACCGGAAGTAGTTTTAGCGCTGGCGTCAAATACTACTCGTAATTTCGTAGTTGTACTTTGTTCTCTAAATACACCGTGATGCGGTAAGAAATAATGTGGAGATGTATAAGTATCTACCTTTGTCATATGACCGAGTTCCAAATATTCGCGCATAAATTCGAAATATAATTTTTTATAACTCGGTGTGCATCGACCTAATTTGCGTTCGAGCGCGAGGAACCGACTCTCGGCTTGTAGGTATGAATCGCCTAGTTGATCAGCTGATTCCCGTAGTGGAATACGCACAGAGAATCGACCATGATTATCACGTGTGGTTGTTTTTATAAATAAATTTTCACAATCATGTTCTTCTTTACACATATTATCTGTTTTTAAACTTATCTCCTCTAATTCCCAAAATTTAGTTAATTGGATATCTAAGTTGTCGTACGTGTGCGTAAAATTGCATTGGACTCGATTAACGGATGAACCTTTTGTATCATGTATGACACCAGATACAACCCAACCTAACTTTGTATTTTGTAGGTATGGGCCGTTTGCAAGTCGAATTAATCCTTCACTTAACAGTTCCCAAAATTTATCTGTGCCGATTAATAAATCGATTCTGTTAGGTGAAGGATTAATTCGACTTGCAAACGGCCCATACAATGAGTTTTATAATTTACAAGGACGTAATTTGGAAACTGATCTAAGGTAAAACTTTTCTGAACTATGGAGTTTTGGTATGAAATGATAATGAGGGAAAACCTGACTGCCTTTTGCAATACATCAGACAAGTCAGTGGGTACGACCAAAATTGAATTTAAATACCACTAGACTGATCTCATATTGGTCCAAATCCAGTCAGTCCCTCACTAGACGAGGGTAGTTTGCCACAGTAATCTAGAAACAGTTTCAGACCTAGATATGGACATAAGTGCCATAATCCTACTGAATGCAGAAAAGAGCGGTTACAAAAACCGTTGTCATGACAAAAAACTTGGGACACTCCGGAAGATACGTATATCCATGAACACAATTAAGTGATACCTAATATAATTTTGTAATAATGAATTTTCTATTCAGCATGGGATCTTTTGCCTTCTACTTCTTATTTAATTTACTGTATATGAGGTACTGTACAGGTATGTACAGAACCTCATGATAAGCAAAATAAACATGTTAGTGAGACTTTTTCTTCCTCATTTATGCATTATTTTATACTGATAGCACAATATAAAATTCTGATTGAAATAATATTTTATTTATTCCTTGCAATCATTGTGTGTGTATATGTACCTCTACCTATATTAAGGCGAATAAATTTCAGTTACAGACATAATGTATAGTATGTACACCTTATTATGCTTTGTCACAACCAATTTCTTCTTTTATTATTAATAATTAAACCATTAGGATAATCGTAAAATATCTATAAATTACTAATGAGGTAAACGATTTAAGTGGACTATTTTGTAAGTATCTATATTTTAGTAGGCATGTTATATTAAGTAATAACTTGAAATAAAACTGCTATAAAATATTCTGCACGTACTACCAATTTCTTCATACTTAAACTATTCTTCTTTAAATATTTTGATCAATAATTTTATGTGTCAGCGTAATCTTTGTTGGCTTATTCATATTTTTACTAACAAACATTTGTAGTTTGTCGCACTTACCTAATTTTAATCTCATTGTTGCCTGTATTATTCACTATCATATTAAATTATGCATGTACCTATATTTTTGCATGAATCTTGTTATATATTTTCAGCAGCAGCAGATATATTATTTTGTTCTTTGTTTCAGTCCCTGGGGAACCACGAATTTGATAACGGAATAACTGGCCTAACACCCTTCATTGAGAACCTCACATGTCCAATTCTGGCTGCCAATCTTATTCTCACTAAAGAACCAGAGTTACAAGCCGAAAAGAACTTGATGGACTCTGTTGTATTCGACATAAACGGTACTAAGATTGGTGTCATTGGCTACTTAACTCCCGACACTAAAGTCTTAGCTATGAGGAATGACGTAGAATACATAGAAGAAGTGATAGCAATCCAAAAAGAAGCTACCAGACTTAAGAGTATTGGAGTGAATATTCTGATTGCTCTTGGACATTCTGGTTTTACCAAAGACTTAGAAATAGCCGAAAAAGTGGAAGATATCGATTTAGTCATAGGTGGACATACAAATACATTTTTATGGAACGGGACCAGTCCTGACGTTGAGAAACCAGAAGGGCCATATCCAACCTTAGTAAAACAAAAATCGGGTAGATTGGTGCCCGCGGTACAAGCCTACGCATATACCAAATATCTAGGTAAATTACACATCGTATTTGACTCAGATGGCGAAATCATTAGTTCTGATGGAAATCCCGTACTGTTGGATAACTCGATACCACAAGAGCCTGCAGTATTAGCAATTGTCAATCGTTATCGTGAAAGCATGCTGCAAATAACTGAGCAGGTCGTTGGTACTACTTCAGTGATATTGAACGGGCAAACATGCCGCTTGAGAGAATGTAATATGGGCAACCTCATAGCTGATGCGATGGTACATAAATACGCTTCGGGATACAAAGGAATTGGTTGGAGTGATGCTCCTGTTGCAATAATACAAGGCGGTGGAGTAAGAGCTTCCATTGCTCATTTAGATTCTCCAGCAAACATAACAAAAGGAGACTTGTTAATTGTGATGCCTTTTGATGGCAATATAGTAAAAGTAACAATAAATGGCAGTGATGTGTGGAAGATGTTGGAACACTCTGTATGGAGATACAACCCGACACGTGCTCCTGGACAGTTTCTACAAATGTCCGGAATGAAGGTTGAATACGATTTTCGTCAGCCATCAGGAAAGAGGGTCACAAAAGTTTATATGCGATGCGGAGAATGTCTAAACCCTGAATATTCCGTTCTAAACAAGACAGGAACTTACAAAATATTGATGCCAGCATTTTTGTCGATGGGAGGTGATGGCTTCTCAGTCTTCGATGGTCTACCTTCAGCACCTCTAAGTTACGATGAGCTAAGTTCTACAACTGAGTATATTGAGAACCACAGCCCTGTGTATCCCGCTGTCGAAGGACGAATCATCATTAATAACCTAGAGAAATTGCGTAACTCAGCAGTATATTTAAAATTATCCATAGTATCAGTGTTTATTTTCGTTTGTTCTTTGGTTCTATAAGATATTCTTTAATCATTTGTAGTGCGAACAAAACCACACGTACACATACACGTTTTGAAATTAAGGTTTCAGTTAGTAGATAGTAAATTTTCAATGAATATAAAATGTACGCATATACTGTGGGTAAGTACTATCGCAGGTATTATACTTAAGAACAATGGCTATTGTAAGTAATTGTACAGAAAATCTTACATACTAAAAGTCATTACCTATTTCAATAACGCTTATTTAGTTGCATTTGCCAGATCAGTATTATTATTCATAATTATTCGTATTATTTTTTATGATCTTTAGAAACTTGGCTTTAGATTCTTTATTAAATAGAAGTACAATTTTATTATATGTAGTAAATACCTATCTAATATATGTTTATGGTTGTGTTTTTAATGGTTTGTAATGCTTTTATTTTCAATAATATAAAACACAAATGTTTCGATTCTTTTGTATTCATTTTCGCTCGACGCTGGGTCCCAAATAACGGTGACATATTTTATGTAAAGTAAGTAAATACGAGTAATATACACAAGTAAACATTTCTAAAGACACATGACATACATACTTATCATCATTTAGCTAATTAGGTAGCAAAGACAAAACGAGATTCATCACAAAGCATTCCTACGTTAAAAAAACTACACAGCTTCCAGCGAGCTATTTATAAATTCGCCCGTCGGCGGACGCGTAACAAAAATCGTTAACAGACAGTACATAGCCCGTACATAACGTTCTATGTACTACCTATAGTAATACACCGCACTGACCAATCAATAAAACTGCAATTGAGCTCCGACACAAAATATGTTCGAACAAAGTAATCACGATGATTGAATGATGTTGCACCGCATACATACACGCTCGTCTATGGAACATGCTAACCACCCCGTGTTTCAAACTGTCAATGGATTCACAAGCGGCGAATTTTCTCTTTGAACCTCGAATTTTGAAGCACCTACCTATGTATATACCTATTGAATTCTGACGTTGGCGTATTCAAACAAAGAGTGACCGGAAAAACAGACGCGAGTTTATTACGCAGGCGTAAACCGACCCCAATAACTAGCAAACTATTTATTTGGGAACCTACGCATTACTTTTATGTTGTTTTAAATTTAAAAGTGCATTGTTTGCGTAATTTGAATTCTTGCTACATTACGCGTTTTTGTTTCAGTCCCTCGGAAATCACGAGTTCGACCAAGGAGTCAGCGGGCTCACACCGTTCATAGAAAATCTGACATGTCCAGTATTGGCTGCCAATCTCATTCTAAATAAAGTGCCGGAACTTGCCAAGGAAACTAACCTCAAAAAGTCTGTAGTGCTTGATGTTGCCGGTCACAAAGTAGGCATAGTTGGCTACTTAACTCCCGAAACCAAAGTATTAGCTATACCAAATGATGTCGAGTATTCCGATGAAATCGTTGCACTCAACGAGGAAGTGAAGGATCTGCAATCTAAAGGAATTAACATTATTATCGCTCTCGGACATTCTGGTTTCCACAGAGACCTAGAGATAGCAAAGGGAGTAGAAGGTCTTGATTTAGTTATTGGTGGACACTCAAATACTTTCCTCTGGAATGGCACAAGCCCAGATTCAGAACAACCAGCAGGCTCCTATCCTACTTACGTGAAACAAGCTTCTGGAAGAAGAGTTCCTGTTGTTCAAGCGTATGCTTATACAAAATACCTTGGAAAACTTCATTTAGTATTCGATTCTACAGGTGAACAAATCAGCGCAGACGGGGTTCCTATTCTTTTAGACCAGAAGGTACCGCAAGACCCAGAAGTCCTTCAAATCTTAAACAGGTTCAGAGACAAAGTCCTCAATATTACAGAGGAAGTAATTGGCTCCACTGGTATAGCGTTAGATATCAGAACATGCGAAATTGAAGAGTGCAACATCGGTAACTTGATTACCGATGCGATGGTATACAAGTACGCATCGGAATACACTGGTGAGCATTGGACAGATGCCCCGATTGCCCTAATCCAAGCAGGCGGTATAAGGTCATCTATAGTGCGTGCTACAATGCCAACAAATATTACTAAAGGTGATTTACTAGGAGTATTGCCTTTTGATGGCAACATGGTAGCAGTAACAGTCAACGGCAGCGTCCTTTTACGAACGATTGAACAAGCAGTCCTTTATGTTAATAATGATCAGGAACACGGAGAGTTCCTCCAGTATTCTGGTATTAAAGTTGTATACGACGTTAATAGACCACCTGGATCTAGAATTGTCAGTGCCAAAGCCAGATGTTGGGCTTGCGACGTCCCCAAGTATTCAAAAATATTAGATAAAGATATTTACAAAGTTTTGATGCCTCGTTTTGTTGCCACGGGTGGGGATGGATTCGACATGTTCGTCGGTTTACCTACACAGAACTTAAATTACAATGAATTAAGTTCTACCCAATATTACATATCCCATCATAGTCCAATTTACCCTGAAATCGAAGGCCGGATTACTTTTGTCACTCAAACTGAAAGTTCGTCGTCTATTGTTAAAGTTTCATTTGTATTAATTCTGATAGGTTTTGTTACAATGTTTGTAGCTTAAGCTTTATTTTGTAGAACAAATTGAGTAGCGGTAATTAATTAATTTAATTCGTATTAATAACGACTGAAATGTTTTTAAATGTTGTGTTACTAATTAAATACAGAACAAGTATTATTTGATCTACTAAATGACTGACTAGGATTTTCCTGAACTTGTTTTTTTTTTGTGAAATAAATATTTTACCTAGTATTCTAGTTGATTTTATTTTCTTCCAGCTTCCAGCATCTTCATCATCACTACTAAATTATTTCGATACATTAAGATCATACTCAAAAAGAAATATTTTACTTACGAGTTTATAAACAAAATCATCATCTTTTTGCGCGTGACTGTACAGACCGTTAAATACTTACTCTAATGAAGTCTATTTCATAACAGGACCTAAAGAACCAGTTTTTGTGAACACCTAATCCAAACTAACTCTAACATTTAACCACTAAGCTATACGTTTATTGTTGTGTGAATGTTCTTTGTTAATAAAAACATTACTTGAAACTACCCAAACACATACATAAATGTGTAAATTAATCTAACTACTAAAAACTAACAAAATGCCTAACATAATACTACTAATACATTTCAGTCTCTCGGCAACCACGACTTCGACGAAGCTGTGGATGGACTGTTACCGTTTATTAGAAACTTGAGCGCGCCGGTCGTAGCAGCTAATCTCATCTTAGATAAAGTTCCTGAACTAAAGAATCAGAAGAACTTATATAAATCCATTGTGATAGTCAAAGATCATGTTAAAATTGGTATCTGACGCCGAAAACAATATATCTTGCTCCCAAAAACAATGTTGAATACGAAGATGAAATACCAGCCATTAGAAGAGAAATAAAAAAACTAAAAGAACAAAATGTTAACAGTTTGATTGCTTTAGAACCTTCCGGGTATGTGACAGAATTAGACATTGCCAAACAAGTCGAACATATTCACTTGGTAATCAGAGGCCATTCCTTTTGAACGGTTATAGTACTACCTGAACCCCTGAGGGACCCTGTCCCACAGAAGTGGAAGACGCAGATGGTAAAATAGTAAGAGACGAACAGGCTTATGTTTACACTAAATATCCGGGAAAATTACATTTAGATTTCGACTCCGCAGGTGAAATTATAAAAAGCGAAGGTACTCCCTTATTGTTAGACCAGGAAATACCAAGAGATCCAGAAACAGTCAATAATTATTGTCAAAAACTTGATCACGTCATAAACGAAGTTGTTGGGAGTATGAGCTGAACTAATGATAGTTCAGCTGGATAAAGAGAAGGATGTCGACTAAGAGTGCAGTTTATGTGGCTAATTAATCACTGACGCCATGTTAAATTATCCAGGGAAGAACATCACAGCAAGTATCCGGATGTAAATATAGCATTGCTGCAAGGCAGAGGCATACGATCATCAATTCATCATGAAGGACTACCCTTTACTTTCACTAAAGGCTACTGGATGCATGTACTGCCATTTTTAGGCACGATGACAATAGTCACAATGAACGGAACAATGCTCAAACAGAGTCTAGAACATTCCGTGTCCACATGGCGCACTATGGATAGTTCTGGAGCATTCCAACAGTTCTCCGGAAGGGACGTCACCTAAGACTTAGCGAAACCAGTAGGTTTTCGTGTAGTTAAGGCTAAAGTAATATGCTCAAACTGTGGATTTTACAAATTGCAGGATATACAAGATGATTATGAATACAAAATATTGATGCACACTTTCCTTGCAAACGGTGGAGGTGGATGTAGCATGTTTGTAAACCTCCCTAGAGAAACACTTTCATACAATGAATTGGACGGTATTCTGGGAGGTTACCATGACGTAAAGCAGGAGTATTTCCAGTGAGTGTAAAAGATGGCGCTAGACGAAGTGTATAGCTCTGTCTCTTTCCCACACTGGAATTAATCCTGCTCCCCTGTACTTTTGATAAAATACAGTCCTGTCAATACGCAAGTGGATGAACGTGTTGAAGTCCTCAATGAAGACAAAGTTTAGAAGATGGAATTTTCGTCTGTCGACAGAAAAGCCAAAGGATTTATTCTAATGTATATGCTATAAACACTGTTTAAAGCTTTCACGGTTTACAACTAAACTTATACTGCGGGAGCTCAAAATAATGAACAATCACGGAAGATATCCCGTAAGTGACAGTATAAGTTTTGTTTATGCTATAGCTTATAATTCCAGTACGTCGATCTTAGTCTAGCTAGACCTTACCTACTGCTCATTTCAATACGCATATGAATGGTGTAAGCAAAATTGGAATCTAATTCATTAAACAGATATTATAAGTGTAGAATTTTAAGGGTGATACACCAATGTAGATATTACATGATAGTTTAGTTGACTAGCGCTAATTATATAGCAAAGATTTGTAATTAGCGATTCGTAATTGGCTGCCTTGATTCGACATGGACGCGTTATATTGTGAATACATAATTATTCAAGATGTTGGTATGTAACACGTGTGTATCTACACCTATATACGACTACTTGCGCTAGTTAACTTCAGTTTATCCGTGATCATGGCGCTTGCAACAGCGCCGAAATATCGGGAACTCATAAAAAACACTAAACATGGTAAATATCCTGTTTCGAGTATTAATAATATAGTTAAATAGAGATAGCATAACATAACATCACGCCTATAATCCCCAAAGGGTTCGGCAGAGGTGTAATGATGATGATGGACGACTATTGAAAATTTTATTAATACGATTAGCGGATCACTAGACACTTGATATTTTATTTGTTTACTTATACAGGGTGGCGACTTAGTAGCCTGCATATAAATCTTAGGTACTCGTACATCCAATTCAATTCGTATGTCTAACTCTGTTACTATAACATTCCATAGGTACAAGGATATATTTAAGTAGTTATAAGTTCATATTTTAATTCGTAATTTACGGGTTTTTGAAAATAATTAATATTATATCTTTTATTCAGTAATGTTATTTTATAATAGTACCTACCTACCTGTTTTTTGTGTAATCCTTAAAGGCTATATTTTTGTTTAATTCCTATTTTTTGTTTGAGAATACTCTTCTAAAGACTACCATAGTTAAAATGTACCAGGGGGTAACTATGACGTCGTCGTTATTTCAGTGTGGGAAAGAGATGACGCTAGACGACCTGTATAGCTCTATCTCTTTCCCACATTGAAAGTACTTCTGCTTTAAGACGTCATGATACGCCACCAGGGGGGTTACTATGACGTCTTAAAGCAGGAGTAATTCCAGTGTGGGTAAGAGCTGGCGCTAGACGACCTGAATACCTCTGTCTCTTTCCCACACTGGAATTACTCCTGCTTTAAGACGTCATAGTAACCCCCAGATCGTAGTGTAACCATTATGAGTAAATAAGTATACGTTTATGTAATAGTTGGTATATGTGTACCTATTATCTTTTGATTTAATATAGGATGTAATGTATAAACATACCCTGTAATTAATGAACATACTAAGAAGTAATTATAGAATATTTACTCATTTACTTAGATTTGTATCTATAATACACTAGCTTTTGCCCGCGATATCGTCCACGTAGTAGCCGACATCAGACATCGTAGAAGGTATAACTAATAAATCAAGATCGAAGAAGAAACTGACTGGCTGACTGACTGATTCACCCAACTGATTGATCCATCAACGCACAGCTAAAACCGCTTAGACTATATAATATTATTATTATACGGATGGAAATCGGGTATTTTAGAAATACGTAGATAAGTACTTAGTTACATTATCTATTGTAAATCAATAATAAAAGTATATGTTCTGCCACTGCCTACTTATTTTTAATTACAACTAATCTTAAGTAAACTATATATATTCAAATAAAGTTATACTACATAGGCTATGGTCTTCAGTCTGTCATCCAAGAAGTTGTATAACTGTGGATTCATAAATAGATAGAATAGAATAATAATTTATTGACACACACAGGTCAGGTAACATACAGACAAGCAAGTAAGAATTGGTGATCTAATTTTCTAGTGATGTATAGGACCCCCGCATCCGCAAGTGCGGAACTTCCGCAAGGAATCGTACCTCCGCAACCGCTCTGCCTCAGTTACCTCGACTGGTAATGCTCGAAACTGTCAAGTTTTCCCAATCTACCTTGAACCTAATGCTTAAGCGATAAAGTTAAAAATTTATTATATACAGAAATTGAACAGATTGTAGTAGCTTGATGTGCTGGCGTCTGTACTATATACCTATTTCGAATAAAGACTTTTTGAATATGCTTAGGTAGATTTGATTTAATTAAAAACATTACCCTCCTTCTGGGGCAGTCGGGTAATAAATGATTCATATTTTTCCACAACTCCGCTTCCGCCTCTGTTAACCTCCGAATCCACGGAGGCCAAGCTCTTCACCTCCGCATCCGCCTTTGCTTCCGCTAAAAAGACCTCCGTTACAACTTCATTTTCTAGCTATATTGATGACCTCGACTTCGGATTTCGATTTGCTAATACCCTTAGCCTTTCTATCCGAGAAAAAGGGGTTCGTCCAAATCCATTCAAAACCCCTTAAAGACGTCATTCTCATTGGCATGAATCACTACTTTCCCATTTGATACTGACATAGGTGGAAAACAAACAGGATGGATAAAATTCTCTGTAGTTTTTTTTCGATCTAGACCAACATTACTACATTTGCTATGGTTACTAAATTACTACATTTTTAGGGAGAAACTTGCTGCGCCCTAACAGGGTCATGTGCTCATTAGTTTTAAGGTTAGCCTGTAAATGTGTGCACATCGTGCAATAAATAAATAAATGGAATAGCTCCTACCTAGGGTAGGTACACAGAAACTACCGACACATCCCTATCAAGACTAGGTTCTTATTTTACTCGCCCTTGACACCCAAAAGTTAACCTAAAAAATTTAAAAATGTCGTACCTAGGCAAGTAAAGGAGCCTGCCAGCTATATATATACTTCAAAATGATGTACTACGTGGTAACCGTTTTCGCGTCGGTGTAACTTCCACTCCGTATATTTTCTTTGTCTGATACGTTCATAACACGGTATGGTACGGTGTAGTAGGCAGAATCCTCAAAAATATATTATCAAACTTACAAGCATATTCGAATATCTCAAAAAGCGACGCTATAGACGATGGAATGAACTACACTAAGGTATTCAAAAAGAGTTAAATGGATCAGTTCAAATGTAGAGAGAACGGAATGTAAATGATGACATTTTAGAGTTAGTCGCAATGATTAGGACAAAGAAATACAACAATAAGCGCTGTTTTATAAAACGATCTGAAACATGAAAATATTGTTAGATATAATATTTATAGTATACCAATACCTACATACAAATATTATTATGTGAATCTTAGGTCAACCTGGCTGCCAAATAAATATTTTTAACACATTTATACTGGTTTTTTTTCTCCCCCTGGCTAACCCTTGCTTGTAGTTTGTAAGCATGTAGGTAGTACGTGCAATTTCATATTACATATTATTTTGTGTCTTGCCACCCTACCCGAGCTTTATTGAATCAGCACACGACGCGTAGGTACAGTCAACTACAGTCACTCGCAAAAAGATGAGAATGATTAGAATTAGGCTTTTTCAAATCCATAACTTTTCAAGACAATTGATGGAATGAAAGTACAGTAAAGTACAGTACGGAAAAATCTTATAATGGAGACTATTATTGTACCTATTGTACTAACAATATAACACAACACTAACTTTTCCTTTCAGTCTCTCGGCAACCACGAGTTCGACGAAGCTGTGGATGGACTAGTACCGTTTATAAGAAACTTGAGCGCGCCGGTCGTAGCAGCTAACCTCATCTTAGATAAAGTTCCTGAACTACAGAACGAAAAGAACTTATATAAATCTATTGTGATAGTCAAAGACCATGTCAAAATTGGTATTATAGGATATCTTACACCTAGCACAAAAGATCTCGCCCCCAGAAACGATGTTGAATACGAAGATGAAATTCCAGCCATTAGAAGAGAAGTAAAAAAACTAAAAGAACAAAATGTTAACATTTTTATCGCTTTAGGGCATTCCGGATTTGTGACAGACTTGGAGATTGCGAGACAAGTCGAAGATATTGACTTGGTGATCGGAGGTCATTCCAATACATTCCTTTGGAACACTGATAGCACTTCAGAGAAACCTGAAGTCCCTGAGGGACCATACCCCACAGAAGTGGAACAAGCAGACGGTAGAATAGTAAGAGTCGTACAAGCTTACGCTTACACTAAATATTTAGGAAAATTACACTTAGTTTTCGACTCGGCAGGTGAAATAACAAAATGCGAAGGCACTCCATTATTGTTAAACCAGGAAATACCAAGAGATCCAGAACTTTTACAAACAGTCAATAAATATCGTAAAGAGATGGACCGTATCAACAACGAAGCTGTTGGAACTTCACTAGTTTATCTGAATGAAACTGGCTGTCGACTAAGAGAATGTAATTTAGGAGACTTGATTGCTGATGCCATGTTGAATTATACCAGAGAAGAATATCACGAACAGTATCCCGATGTGAATATAGCAATAGTGCAAGGAGGCCGGATTCGTACATCCATTTACCATGATGGAACACCCTTCACTTTAACTAGAGGCGACTGGATCAGTGTGTTACCATTTTCGGACTCGCTATCAATAGTAACAATGAACGGAACAATACTGAAGCAGAGTCTAGAACATTCCGTGTCCACATGGCGCACTACAGACAGTACGGGGCAATTCCAGCAATTCTCCGGAATGGAAGTCACCTACGACTTAGCGAAACCCGCAGGTTCTCGAGTTGTTGAAGCTAAAGCTGTGTGCTCAAACTGTGGACTTTACAAATTGCAAAATATACAAGATGATTATGAATACAAAATGATGATGCCTACTTTCCTAGCTGACGGTGGAGATGGATATAGCATATTTATTGAACTTCCCAGGGAAACACTTTCTTACAATGAACTAGACAGTATTTTACACTATTTGAAGAAGTACAGTCCTTTGGATAAGCAAGTGGACGGTCGAATTAAACTTCTGAATGAAGACAAAGCTCCAGAGTATACTTCTGCCATCAAAATTGAAGGCCGGAGGAAGCCTTCAAATGCAGCAGCAACTAGGTCTAGTCTAAACTGGCAATACGTACTTACTATCTCATTTTTATGTAAATACTCATTCGAATGGATGTAAGCATAGTTGGAATATTATTCATTTGTATGTATTGTAATTTATAAGACGTTAGTGTAGAATTTTAAGGGTAACAAACCAATGTTGAAAATACATGATAGTGTACTTATTCATAGTTTATTTTTCCATTGTTAAAATCTAAGCGTAGCGAAATATAGACATCTTCAAATGGGAGTCGCGAAAAGTGAAATTAACATTATATTGTAATTCCAATTCGAGTACATCGATAGATATGAAATCAAGAAATCAACTTCCCAACGGGCTTATATACTTTTTTACAAAGATACCAATAAAATAAGTATCCCCGCAAAGATCTGCTTTCTCACTGGCGTAGTGGTAGAAAATGTTTTTTTTTTTTTGGAATAGCTAGGTATTATTGAATACAAATAGTAGGTATGTGTAATCATTTGATTTTGGTTTATTGGAAAATTACAATACCATTCTGTCGATTTAGGGTTGATTCGCACTTTTCCACCGCAAGCGACTGCAACCACTAACCGCAGCAAGCAAAGCCGCACAAACTCAATGACAGCCCTCAGCAACACTATAGTTTTATGCACCTCTATGAAAATGGCAACAGGCAACGAAATGTATACAGCATGTATCCCAAAGCTGTCGTCATATTTAAGGGTGTAGTACAGTCCATCAAACTGAACCACTTTCAGTATGGTACCAACATACCTAGTAATTTCGAAAAAAAAATTAGCTGTCCCATACAAAATTATTCCAGAGTGAGAAAGAAATGGCGCTAGAAGACCTGTATAGCTCTGTCTCTTTCCCACACTGGAATTACTCCCGCTTTAAGACGTCATAGTAACCCCCTTTACTACAACCTTTTATATCTGGCTAGACGCAGAGATAGCCGATAGAGCAATGTTTTGACCGAGTGGTGGTCAAGGTTAGGCCAAAGGAACCAGGGCCGTCCTAAAGCTCGTTGGGTCGACGATATCGTCAAAGTCGCGGGAAACACCTGGACCGCAAAAGGGGAGGCCTATACCCAGCAGTGGGTGATTCCGGGCTGATATGATATGATAATGACTACATCTATACAAATAAATAAAATTGAAGTGTCTGTTTATAATATCAAAATAACGGCTTTTTACTGAATGCATATGCTAATATATACGGCACTTGTTTCAAAAACACATTTTTTTCAATTTTTGTCTGTCTGTCTGTCTGTTTGTTCCGGGTAGTCTCTGAAACGGCTGGACCAATTTTGACGGGCCTTATTTTTACTGGCAGATAGCTGATATTCTAAGGTCTAACCCTTTGGGCTACTTTTAGTTTAGAAAAATAATTAGGGTTCAGTGCAAAAATAATTAAAACCCTTGAAATTGGTAACACGATCCGAATAAAAAAGTATTTATGTAGCGTGTTTTTTTTGTGAAACGGAACGCAAGCTCAAAACGCATCGTCCCTCGATAGCGCCGGTAGTGACGTCAAAGTCTATGTGTCAAATAAACACTTTCATTTGAAAAGTACTTACAAGTTTCATAAGATTTTATTATAATATTGTTATTACAATGTTTGCTTGAATAAAGCACATAAAATAAGTAAAAATAATATATTAAGTGTAAAAAATTAGATGTAAACAAGGCAGATTGAGGTAAATGACGTCACATAACATGACATGAATAGCCGCGACAGGCCCAGGTCAGGACAGGTCGTTTGAACTGTCGTAAAAAATTTTAGGAGTTTATTTTTTTTTTGAGCGACAAGCTGTAGTTGAACTTAACTTTTAATTATTCTTTGGGTTGATAGTACTATATTTTATTGAATTAAGTGAAGAAAAAATTACATGCATATTCCCTATTGTACTTTTTATTATCTAGTATTATTTCTAAAAATATTATTTGATTATTTTCTTTTTTTATTTGTACAACGTTCCTTTATTTATCCTAATTGCATGACAACTTACATCCATTTTAATAACTACCTCTTTTAAGTCGCGGTGTAAGAGTCAGATAAACGTATCTACATTTTCTCAATTTTACAGGAAAGCAAAAATACCGTGAAAATTCGGCTCTTTAAACTTTAGCAGCTTTTTAATACAGATAAAATACTAGTATGGAAAAGAAAATTTTTTTCTATGTATTGCCATACTCTTAGAGCTTTGAAAAAATTAGAAATTATTTATTTGTATATGCTTACATAGACGCAATATATATATTTTTAAAATTCGGTTGACATACGTTAGTGTGGCCCTTAATTATTTTCAAACTTATGTTGGTATCAAACTTAATACGTCATTTGTGAAGTTAAGTTTATGTCGATGTAGTGATAAAATGAGTAATAAAATAGGTAATAAATCAATAATCTTTATTTACTCCTGAAATAGTACAATTTAAGAAATAAAACTTGTAATCAGCATATCAACGATTAGAAAAATATTAATTATCTTCGTCATCTGTTGTTGGAGTTCCAACTGAAAACCCTTTATAAAAATCATGGTATTGCGTTGGAATGATGCCTTGTCTGCATAAGTCTTGTAAATCGTCATACTTTTCACTAGAAATGGGTAAGGGTTTGTCATATGCATTTTTCAACACAATTTGTTCCACAGGTAGTCTTTTGCCTCTTCTGATAATCTTAATCATTTTAAAATCATCATCCTCCAGATCATATTTAAAATATATATGTTTATTGTCTTCTTTACGATACTGCAGCCATCTTATTTTTAGCCAGTTGACAGCATTGCCATCACAGTCCACCTTAGCATTCTTAACTAATATAGTTTTTAGGTATTTAATATCTACGAAGTCTTCTGTTCCCATTTCATGGACGTCATATGGATTTTTTCGGGAAGCTTTTCTTATAACTGTATAGAATCCAGATGGATGAAATAAAGGTATATTCTTCTTAAAAAAAAGTATTCTCCTAATTTCAAATCAAGGGGCTCCCCGCACTGCGTGTTTTAACTCGTTGAGACCTTACATCAACTTTTAGGTGCCAAACTAACGTAAATTTATATTTTGTCAATGGCCTATAATACTAATCAAACAAAATAGTACTGCCACAAAAACGTAAATCGTAATACATCGTTTTGGCCATTGACTTGTATTATTTATCTAACAAAAAAGTTTGTGCCAATAAAACGTAAATACACAAGCGTTACACTAGCTATTTAAACTAAGCATCAAAACAAAATTTTGTAACGACCAAAACAACGTATAAGCTTTTACGTTCTTATGGTTTGTATAATATTGCCAAACAAACTATATTCTAAGAATAAAAATATTGTTTTTAGAAATACGTTCCTTTAGCGCTAAAGAGGTAGGAAGATAATTAGAACTATTTAAACGGTATTCATAATACGTTTTTCTGGTTCTATTGAAAATGATTCTTAAGCTATTTCGTTTTTTTGGAATTTGATAAATATTGACTTTACCGTTACGTCGTTTTGGCAATTCATAAAGGACTATATTGTGAATAGGGAATGCAAATCCGTTATGTTTTAAAATCCGGATTTTTAAGAACGGATTTTTGGTCCAATCCGGATTATCCGGATTTTACGGATTTTTCATGAACATACATAAATCTACCCATATTTGTTTATTAATATGATTTTTCTTATATTTGTGTTAATGGCTTAAAATAAAAACACAGGAAAATTAAAAATATAAGACTTTTTTAAATTTTTGTTATTTGAAGTTATTCAAATGAAATACCATAATTTTGGTGTTATAGCCGTAATATTCTTATTATTAAAATAATCAGTCTGTGACTCGCGTGCTGAGTAACGTTATTTAAATAATTAATAAGTATGTCGGATCCGGACATAAAATGGATCGGAAAACGCGTCACTGGTGACATGACGTGACCTACTTACCAGTCTACCCACACCACAGCGTGCTTCTACAGAGCCTTGATGTTCAGCTCGAGGCGAGGGCGACAGTCAATGTCTGATCGCGGTGGAGTTGAGACGTCTTGGAACTGTACCCGATTCATTGTGCCCCGTGTTAAGTTGTAATCTCAAGTAATTCGTTAGTTTTGCTAGAAACAGTGTATCGCACCCAGTGTGTTTTCATAGCACGAAACCCATCGTCTGCCCACATGATGTACGATCCTTACGAAATAAATCCTGACGTATACGACAAGTACAAGTTAAAATAAACTCTGAAGAACAAAAATAAAAGGACAAATAGACCTCTTGTCAAATTATTAAACATAACAAAAATAACAAAACTGTTTAACTTCACTTAATCAACATAATACTTATTCTTATTAAAAAAATCAGTCTGTGACTCGCGTGGTGAGTAACATTAATAAAATAATTAATAGGTACAAATTAAAAGAAACTCTGGAAAACAAAAATAATAGCCTTGTCAAATTATTAAACATAACAAAACAATTTAACCAACATAAATTTAGCAACAATAAAAAACAATGTTTTCTTTTGACACATAAAATGTGACCTCAAAAATAATAAAGCATCTAAAGTGCAGTCGTTTAACCTGCTGCGAATTCGTTTACACTTAATTCCTGCTGCGGAAAAAGCAAGCTCTGATTCGACGCTTTTATGGGGGAATGCACTGAAAGTGCTTGTAAGCGGCCTCCATGTATCGTCCTCGTGAACCACTATCCTCGAATAACGCCATCTCCATTCGCACTAAACTGGGAATATCAGTTTCAGGCTTTCGGCTGAATAAAGCAGCCCCCGAATTACAATTTCTTATTATTCAGAAAATCCGGATTCGATTTTCAAATCCGGATTTGGAAGTCTAGTAAAAATGTGCGGATATCCGGATTTTTCGGATTACGGATAGTCCGGATTGCATTCCCTAATTGTGAACCGTTTTATGAAAAAAAACTTTTTTTGATTTTTTTGTAGATACGTTCATCTGGTTCTTATACCGCGATTAGTACAGTACAGTACACGTGTTGGGTTTATATATTAGTAAATTTATATATTGAGTATTTTTATTGATAGCTGTGTTGTTTAGTAAATAAATCGCATTTTAGTAAAACATTTATTCAGTTGTAAACTGAAATTCTTAATTTAATTTAATATTTGGGGTGTACCATCGGACTAGTATCCACACTCCAGGTTCGTTACGCGAACTTTTGGGATATCCCTTAGTTCAATTGAACACACAGTTTTTTTTCACAAAGTTTATTCAGAAAAAAAACGTAGAATACAAAAAGTTAGTACATTAAGTACATAAGACAATACAAGATTCATAGAATATTGTGATACAAAACGTCGCCGGTATCCGCTGTTTTAATAATCACGAATTCAGTTACACAATTATGTGCTACGCAATCTTTTTTAGTATACGGCGTGAAAGGGACAACGACGCGAACACGGGTACCACGTATCCAGTACACGGAGCTGGTTATTAACCTTTTCACCGCCAACGTACACAAAACGCGATGCCTCGCCAGCGCCAAGCTATAAATGTTTTTGCCGATTTTAAGACAAATAAGGGCTACTTTTGTGTGGATAAGTAAAAAACAGGGTATTAGACAGTGTTATATTAAATAATAAAAAGAAACGAAGCTTTTAAATACAGTACTTTCATGTTTTTTTTTTTAGGTAGTTAAAAATTAAGAGCTTCTAATGAAGTCATGGGCGCTGGTGGCACAGAAATCTGGTACTTCTATTGAAGTCCGTGGCGGTGAAAAGGTTAAAAAAAAAACAGCAATGTATGGAACAGCTGATATTTTTTGAGGCTCAGAATGATGTACTGAATATCAGGTAACCGTTTTCGCGTTAATGTCCCTTTCACCCCGTATAACAGTGTACAGACAGTTGGTTTAAAGCAGGGCATTTATTATTTTATTTATGTTTCTTCTTACCCAACCACGACAGAAAAGACGGAGTTGTTTTTTCGTCAAAAGCTTTGTTTGATTTGTTTTTGAAAACTAAGGGATAAGCGAAGACTCTCTGTATTTATAGATCTTACTTTATTAACGCTCACAATACAGAGCACAAAAAAACGTGATACTATCAAAGATATAAGGCCGTACTTATATCTATACTAAATAAAATGTAATAATCATGGCATAAAAAGTTTTTACTAACTTATTTGGCTCTTTAGGGGCCATCCATAAATTACGTCACACGAATATCATGATGTTTTGACCCCTCCCCCCGTCCTGGTCACAGCTGGTCTCGTATGTGAGACTCCCCCCTTCCTAGTGTGAAGACACATATTTGCAAATTTTACATGTTCGTACAAATGAAGTTGAATATACTTTTAAGTTTTTCGTTAACAGTTAAAATTTCGTGTTTTAATACTTACATATGTTAGATTATGAAATGTGACGTCACAAAATTTAGGAGGCCTCCCACCCCTTGTCACATAATGTCACACTTAGTCGACCCCCCCCCTTGACGTATGACGTAATTTATGGATGGCCCCTTATCAAGAGAATGCGTTTCCAAAAGCAATACAAATCACACTTTTTAACAGCGCTCAATTGTGGCCACGCCTACTTTGCAGTTCCATTGTTTTTTCTGTCCCGTGAAACCATAATTCACACATTATTATGATGTTTTTATTTTGTTTAATCACAATGAAGAAAAATAACAAACTTCTTTGAAGTAGTCAAATACTGAAGTAGAAAAAACAAGAACAGCCAACGTATGTATGGCTGTCCCATTCCAAATACTCTTAAAATCTAAGTACAACATCAAAACACTTATATGTTAACCTAAATATACCATCAAACATCCAGATCTGAAAAGACAATATTGTACGGGGTGGTAGGGACACCGACGCGAAATCGGTTACCAGGTAGAAGATAGAAATTTTTCATGGGTTATTAAAAAAAACAGCTGTTCCATACATTTTTCCGTACGTTTTCGCGTCGGTGTACCTCGCTTCCACCCCGTATTGTAGACATCAATGTTAAATTATGATTAATTATTATGTATTAATATAAATACTACTGTATATTATTATGTTATTTGAGATTAAAAGATGCTACTTTTTGTTTCTGTTTCTTTTCCAAATTCCTTTTAACTTGTTAACAGATAAAAAAACCAGTCTACTCACACTTCACAATACTCTACTACTGCTATAGACCTACTTCTTCAATGTGTCCTCGGCCTTGCCCCATCAAAGGCACATTAAGCGTCCACAAACTCCTAACAATATACCACAGGTTATTTGCTTTAAAATAACCATAATCCACGTAGGTATTACGATACTAATTGAACCAATACGTGATCAACTTTCAGAATATTCCATTTAAATTGATACCTTCGCGAGGACTCATTAAAGCGGTCGGTCTATACTCTCTCCATTCTTTTTCCAGTCTTTATCGTTCGTTCATTCTTTCTTGTCTTAACAGAAAGTTTGTTCAGCATCATATACCTACTCATACCAGAGGGCCTTTACGAAACGACATTTTACCAGCGAAACCGATGATGAAGTAAAAAATGTAGCTCCTAGCTACCGTAAAGGTTTACAATCCTGTTGGGAATCATATCTGTTTATTATGTACAGGGTGGAATGGATATCGACGCACGACTGGTTACCACGTATTCAGTACATCGTTCTGATCCACCACATAGAAATTTTCTATCGGTAACTTAAAAAATCTGCTGTTTCCAACAAAAGTGCAATTCCGTCATTTAGCAATTTTTTTTCAATAACGGATAAAAAAAATATGTGAAGGGGACCAGAATGATGTACTGCAAACGTGGTAATAGTCCCACCCTGTATATTTTAGTGAATAGTTTGTAGAATAATGCTCTATTGCTAACTGTGGAGGCTTGTAAATGGCTTTCGCCGCCCAAACACAATAAAATTAAATCATTGTAGGTTCATAACAATAGCTTTGAAAGCGATATCCTCTTCGAGAACGACGACCTCCAGACAGAACACGAAGAATGTGAACTGCGAACAAGAAACTAACAAAAAGGATCTGAAAGACAGATCGTAACCAAGATTGCCATTTGTCTAGGCCCTCAAGTCCCTTCTAGGGTACGCAAAAAGCACCGAAAACTTAACAATTACTATTTCAAAACCTAACAATTTAGGCACAATTCTGTAGTAGGCTCATTTTTGTTCGATCAGAGCTTGTTTCAGACTCAGGAGATGGACCGAAGACAGTGAAGACTCGACAGTTGTAGACGAACATGGCTTTCTGGTGACAACTGACATTTATATTTTTATCAGTGTCATAAAGTGCAAAGTTTTATGAATACCAACACACACGTCAAACTGGTCTGCACCGCATCAACAGTCAAGTTCAATTTCATCGCGAAATTCTCCTTTCGTTCTATGCTGAGCATTTTAACGCAAGATCTAACCAGCACACGGGTTTTGTCGACGGAAGAATCGACAAAATGACAGATCAATAAAAGAAATCTGTCATTATGTCGGGTCTTCCGTCGATAAATCCAGTTTCTACGCTGGTCATGCTACGCGTGCAGGTGTAATTTTTCTTTAGAGACGTAGTTAAGCGAAAAGGATCCAACCCACAACATGGCAAAAAAATTACTTTAATGCATCAAACTGATGCTTAAATATAGAAACTATCAGCCAGTAAAAAGATCCAACCAAAATACAAAAGGTTATCATTTTTATCAACATTAGAACCAACCCACACGTACATGCGGCTTATAGTATCAACGTTTAGCATCAGTTTGTGAACTAAAGTCATTTTTGGCCATGTAGTGGATTGGATCTTTTTAGCTTAACTACGTCCTATTTCTAAATATCAAGATTCATACAAAGTCTGAATCAAAAGGTTTTATAAACATACCATAAAGCAACACATCACTAACAAGAATAGCAAACGCTTTGAGTATGTTATCTATCACACGAAATCCCTTACAGAGACAACCTCTTTTTTCCAAAATCATAACTTAAACCCTGTTAGTAGATAGACAAAAATAACACACACGTTCTTAAATATTAAATTAGATCTTACACACAAAAAAAAGGATATTAGAAAATTTACCATTGTAGCTTCAATGCTTAATGTCAGTATTGGTACGCAAAAAGGCATGACAAGTCGTGACAGAACGGTATGAAAAGTGGCCAAAGAGCACGGTTTATTGACTTCACTCGGCATCGCAAGTAAGTTTCAGCCCTTAGAGAATCCCCCCAAACGACCAACTATGATGTCGATTGACTGCTGATGAGGCATCAAAGCGTAAACTATTTTCATGTTACAAAGTAGATCATATGAAACAGAAGAAAAAGTAAGTAAGTACTATTCCATAAATTATGCATTATGACCAAACCATTCTTGAGAGGCGTACAAACAAAAGGTCGTTAGACGCTTGAGCGGCCCATAGCAACTGCGTCAAATATGATGAGATATCAAAGACATGCCTGTATTGTATGGCTGACGAGGCTTGAAGGTGAGGTTTAGAGGCAGGCCTTTGCGCAGCAGTGAGGCTCAATGTTGGCAAAAAAATATCTATCTATGGAACGAACTACGCTCGGAATTCCTTTGAACGAAGGCGGAAGGCGGAAAGCCCGGTTTTCCGCTTTATTTTATTGGTGCAACTTGGGCAAGGCCTATCTCCAGCAGTGGACTGCAATAAACTGCATTGATTGCGCATACTCCATCCAACATCCCCGTGGACATACCATTGACGATACAAACATCTGAAAGTGTTCCATAAAAAAAAAATCCAAAATGGTAAGTTTCCGTTCTCCAGTATTTTATCAAATAAGATCTTAGAATAACTTAGATATCTAAACAAAGAACGAGGCTACTAACTAGCAGTTTTACAAAACCCCCGTTAATTATAAAGGGTGTAACAGAAAGGGTATTATTTATATTATATAAATTATCAGGTGTCCCATACAAAATTTCAATACCAACTCGACCCAAATATATGGGATTTTTTTCGCATTTACGATATTGGACCCAAGGAGATGCTGTTCAGTTTGATGGTCTGCAGTATCCTTTCATATGACTATACTCTTTCTGTTACACCCTGTATAAACATTGACTGTCTAAACGACACTACATCTACTTGGCTCAAGTAGGTACGCGCGATGATATATCAAGACATATCTATCCAGTATAAGCTGAGTACAATAAAGGAGTGACCACACTTATCGAAGTGGAATCGGATAGAGCCGGTCAGAAAGAGCTTTAGGTCTACGCAATAAACGCGAAATAGAAGTCGCTCGCCTTGTTTCGGTTCGGAAGAAGCGAGATGACACAGCGTCGGACTATTCACTATGACGTCAACTTATACTGGAAGCAGCTTGACACGTCGTCGTGCTTACCTTAGCTACATCACTCATAGTTTAATTTGCAAGAAAATAGGTTTCTAAATCAATGGTTATACAGTCATTTAGAAATACTGTTAAATTTTTTTAATACGGTCAAAGATCTTACAGTAATTGTGATCAAATCATAATGGACATTTTGAATGATAAAAATAGCAGCAGCACTAATAGTTGAAATCGCGAATGCAGACAAAAATAATTTACGTGTCAAATTATACATTGTAAATAATGAATTTCCGCCCAAGGGGTTATTTTTGCTCATAGTTTTACTACTGATCAGTTTTCATACCCTCTAAGAGTAGCCAAAGCGTGTGTTGTGATATTTTATCCCTGATAAATCCAAGTCTCATCAATTCCTTCTTTTAAATAAATTGTTACCAAAATCTTAAATTAAATATTTAAGATTTTGGTAACACACAACTTATTCTAATATTATACAATTTGCGGACTAGAAATGTTTAAAGTAAGCCAAATAATTATCTGTTTTAATCAAAAAAAGCATAATACGTCCTAGTTTTATATTTTAATACATTCCTGCATTTGTGCTAAACGAATGAACTAAAATTTAAATAGTTTGTTTTAACACTGTTTTCTTCAGCCATAATGGCTGTGTAACTACTTCCACATCTGAACAATGTCATAAAACTCTTAAAAGGGTTTTGGCAGCTGTGGGCATAATATCCAAATTTTTGGCAACAACGGTCCAGCCGGCTTAATGGTACCAAATTAAATAAACAAAAAAATAAACCTCTAAAATAATTAGGAAGCACTCAAATCGCCTTGCTGAGCAAGTGTATCTTTAGAATTCTACAAACTTGTCAGTCATAAAAAAACGCAAAACAATAGCAATACCAAAAAAAAACATAAAATAAAAACACCTAAAAAAACACTATTCATTCACCGTGTCAAACGGTGTCATTCCAGTATAAAACCTGGAAGATTTGGGAGAACCTGCATTTCGTGGCGCAGGGATTGAAAACTCAACAAATTTGGTAAAACCATGAGGGAGCACACCTGCAAGTATGGCAAGACACTGCTTCAGAGCCTCCTGACATTCAGCCGCCTCTTTGCAAGGAATATAAGGTTCTAGACTCGTCGCTAACTCACATAGGGGTTTGAACAGCTTCAGTGCTTTCCTTTTATCAGCTTTCTGCAGGGTTTCAATGACCTCTGCACTCAAGCACTGGTTTTTCTTCTGAGCGATAGCCAGCGGTAGATTCGGGATGTTGTTCAAGCCATGATATAGTGGCCAGTCATCAATGCAAGCCTCGCAGATGCAGGTGAACTTGTACTGAGACTTCAGCATGGCTTGCCGATCCTCCTTGGTGTGTACTGCATGATGTGCTCTGAAAATGAAATGGTAGGCAGTATTAGTTATTTTGTAAATTTTAATAAGCTTGTAAGGTCAGTACTTTAAAAAATATCTAGATTGCTGAAGTGTATTAAGACTGATCCTATTCATGGTGAATCTTAACCACATCAGTAAAAATCTGGACTCTCATATCAACATACTCAGGTGTTTGTTTATGATAATTAAATTAATACTACTATATCTATAAATTGTTATCATGTAATGTACTAAGTATGTTACTAATAACTCTATAATTGTAATTATAAGTAGAAATAGTTATTTATCATGAACTACAAAAAAAATAATTTTAATATAATACAGGACAAGGAACAGCCCTCCACAAACTGACAGGGTGCATTCAGCTCCTTACTTTGAATCATAATCCACCGGAATTTTTCTCCGGATTTTTTTTCTTTTTCGTAACTATTTCTTTATTTCAATGTAAAATTACATTACCTGTACGCAGCACTCCTATGTAAATAATAAGGCTGAAATAAAAAATTCAACCATGGATGTTGAAATAATCTAACGAACGACGCGTGAAATCAGCTGTTCACTTCCTGCCTAGCTACAGAGTTCATCGAATTCATCTTCGCGCTTGCCGTTCGCTACGCACGTTTTGCCACGGTAACGATAGGAACGGTACATTGCGTATGAGGAAATATAACAAATCAAATTTATTGGATTCCCATAACATTCCTGAAATAATTTCTTGTAGGTACCTGTCATCTTAGTAAGATATACAGAATTCACCGCAACAGTTTGTGGGGGGCTGTCCCTTACACCCTGTACGTAGGATATTGCTGTGCCCTAAGAGGGCCTAACAGGCAATATTGTTCTTAGCTGTAAGCCTTTAACGCAAATAAAATGAATATGAATAATTAAATTTTAAAAGTTAAATAGATTATCCTAAGTTATAAGATAATGGTGCCTAAATAGTTGTTTTTTAGCACTATGATAGTTTGAATTACAGTCGCCTCTTTCAATAATCACAGGAAAAATGATGGCATATACTAATCAGCAGCCACAAAATCGTCTTCCTGACCCATTTCGCGCCGAATCGGGACATGATTAGTTAACACATAGGTACCTACTCATGTCGCGCTTTGGCCCGAGACAATGCGAAGCCATAACCTTGTCGCGTGCACATGTCAGTTAGGTGGCATCATTAGTTAGATCAAGCGACAATTAGGCTCTGAACACTATTTATGATTCCAAAAATATGTCTAGGTACTTTTTAGTGGGGTTCATCACCATCCTCGCGCTCAATTCGGTTGGGACGATCTCGCTGATGCATTCTGCAGCCATGTTCTCATCACGGGGCATCTCGGAGTACCTAATGTTAATTACAGAAGCATTCCAAGGTTAATGGGCATTCTCTTCAAACATTGTAAGTTAGAAAGATATATTTCATATGATACATGCAACTCATCATAATTATAGCACCTACCTTCAAAACATGCACCTTGAATCGTTATTGTTCAATCAAAAGTATTAGTTTTATGATTTTTGTTAGTATCAAGATAATATCAATGATAAATACCACTACAAACCCTCAAAACTAATTCTTGAGTCGAAACAAAAATTTGGTTGAACCATGTGGCTCGAAAAAGATCCTATTAGGCTCGAAAAAGAGCCTATACGTGCGTTCGAAAAGGAGCCTATACGTGCGTTCGAAAAAGAGCCTATACGTATGTAAGCTCGAAAAAGAGCCTATAATGTAGGCTCGAAAAAGAGCCTATAATGTAGGCTCGAAAAAGGGCCTATATACGTTTAGGCTCACACAGGCATCCGCAATCCCCGTCTTACAAATTGGACGATGGTCAACTGAGGGAGGTTAAGGTACAAACAGACCTAGCAGTGAAGAATATAGAAGATCTGAAGTAGGAAGAGCATATACCTACCAATGATCACTAAAAAAGCGAAAAGCTTAATCTACCTTGTCAGAAAAGCCATTGGTGCACCAGAAATGATGCTTCCGATCCAGAAAACTTTTCTCAGACCAATCCTAGTGTATGCTTTTCAAGTCTGGAGGCCCTATTTTGCTAAAGACATTGAACTTCTGGGAGTCACAGCGCAGCTTCACTAAAATACCACGATAGCAATTTTAAAGCTCAATATGTTAAAAGTCTGCAGAGACCGTGGCGACCTACAACTACATTTAACTTCAACTATTCAAACGAAATGAAAACATCTATATATGAGGTCAACACTTTAAGCTATGTACCAAATTCTCGAATAACAACACTTTCTAAGCAACCAGTCAGAGCATGGAATAAGCTCCCAGAAGATGTAATCTCAGCCCAAAATGTAAAACAATTAAAAAATCAACTAGACAAGACACCTAATGAACTGCAAAACACAGGGAGCAATCAGTTGTCTCAACCGCCTGACTGATAACAAATAATAATAATGGTGTACATTATACGGCTATGTAAAAAAAATGTTAACTCACCCATAATTATCCAAGATTTGCATTCCTTTCTTTATAGGTCTTATGGCAATTAAATTCATTTCTGTATGGCCCAGCCTGGTATATCGCACAACATTTGGTGCACAGGAGTGATTAATCAAACTCAGGAAAGCATATGCGCCACTCCCTATATTATATTCATCTATGTAATTCCCCTCTTCATCCTCAACATTAGCTGTGATGGCATGCATATTCGTTGGAGCAGTCATCATGTGTTTAAGCAAGGTTCCCGCTGCAAATTTCTGGATACTTCTCTTTAAAACAAGATCTTCTGTTACAAATAGGCTTTTCAAACCCAAGTAGTGCATGAACACAGCAGCACTTACGGTCTTCTGGAAGAGATCTGATACATCTCGTTGTTCAACATTTGTAGCAAGAGCATGTATGGCATGATAGTTTTCTGAAACATAAACCATGTCGCCGCCTGACTCATCCTGCTTACATCCTAAATTTTCAAAATCTGTGCAACTTTCCACTTCCGCTAAAGTGACAAAAAGCTCCTCCCATGTTTGATGTTCAGTCCTAGCTCTGATAGTGGTTCTAAAAGCAAGCAATTCCAATTTTGTGAAATCATTTTTGATGAAACTTGCAATAAAAGGACATTCATAGAAATGGTACTCCTCCCATGCCTTTACGACACACCGCCTGCTGCAGTACATGGTCATACAACAATATGGACAGGGATACAGATTATAATTTCTTGAAAAACAATGAGCACAACTGATCACTACTTGATTTGCTAAGAGCACATTCACATATGGAGTATCTTGGGCTATTAGTTCACCAACGTCAATGTCCTCTGCTGCAACAACGTGTCTACCCATTTCTGGAGTATACTTGACCATCAACTTTGAGCTTGCACATTGATATTTTTCATTCTTACTCTTCAAAAGAAATATGTCGTCTATGTGCTCATTATCTTCCTGACAACCTTCTTGTTGTAAAGCCTCTTCACACATTTTCTTTCTTTTAAGAAGTTTCCCCCTGATGTTTTCTGGGTAGACTAAAGTGAATACCATTCTGATATCTTCTAAACAAGCCTTATATTGTTTTAAACTAGCAAGTGCAGCTGATCTGTTAGAGACAGCCAAACCATAAGACATAGAATCTAAAGGCGAATACATTAGTGCCAAGTTATAATATTGCCATGCCTGATAGTATTCAGACCGTTGGTACAGCTGGTTGCCAAGGTTACGATAGTGTATGGACGTATACTCACATTTGTCTTCTTTTACAATAAGTGGTATAAAGTTGTAGTTTTTTAAGAGCTGATACACATACAATACTTTTTCATCATTCTCTGGTATGGCTAAAAATTGTCTAGTAATATCCTGTACTCGTCCTTCGCTTCTGATTCTCGCTATAAGTTTGTGGTAAATGGAATCGATAGTCAAGTTGAGGTTATCAAATGGAAACATTATTGATTATTTCAGTTGTGCATAAACTTTATTGAAAGCAGTGCTGTTACAATGTCACACTTCGCGACGCCGTTTCTCGTTGTTAATTTGGGATGTGAGATGGTCTTCGTAATAGACCAGAGGCTGAAAGCTCAAAATATTCAACTGGACAAATCTGAAAAAGGTAAATATTGTAGATGTTTTAGTGTTCTGTAATACCTACATTCAAAAATACATAAGCACTGTATTGTTAAATATTTGACTACATTTTTAGAGATATTTGAATATGTTTATTTGATTAATTTCAGTACTCACCGATGTAGCGACTGTATTACTTCACCCTAAACTACTTGATGAGTTATTTACACCGCAGCCGGTGGCTGCTCACACACTTATAAAACAACTACTACAAGACATAACCTCCTCTTCAATAATGAAACTAGACGATTATTCCATGAACAAATTGTGGGATCTCATGACTATGATCTTCAAATGGCAACTATCTGTTGCAACTAATCAAAATATTTTCGACATCACCCGCCGTCATCTGAGAAATGTTGCCATGCTAATGCCACAATTTTTCCCTAAAAGTATTATTGAACAGGTTATGAGAAGATTCGAGAATTTATCACATCAATTCACTGACGATGATTATAAAGGTCTAAACAATACCCTTATTATTTGGTTTTCAGAATATCATACAAAAATTTCTGTTCTTATGCGATTGGGGCTACAAAGAAAAGACGGAACTTTTAATTTACCGTCTACAATCAGTACAAACTTTTTGCATAACCTTGGGGAAAATATTTATAAGTATGATAATCAGAAAAATCCTATTGAAGAATTTGAAAACAGATGTGCTGATACCAATGAAATAAAATGTCTTTTAGCTTCAATAGAAAAAGTTCAATCTACAAACAAAATTGAGCTACAGTTACCAATTGAATTTGGAGCTACAAGCTCGAATAAAAAGACTCTAGAAATAGCTAGAGACATTCAATTTGAAACAATAGATACAAGTGTCAAAATAAGGAGCACTGATCTTACTTTTATTCCAGATATTCCAAAATCACCACAGGAAGACTTATTAGAAATGTTAGGAACAATGGGAGATTCAATGTAGTTCAAGAAATATTTGAGTGATGAAATCATAAAGAATTACGTACAGACGCCAACACATCAAGCTACTACAATCTTTATCTGTCAAAATTTTATAGATTTTCAACTAGATAATATAATAGAGGTTCACCGTTCAAGAATGACTGGGAAAATTTGAGTTTCGGGTAGCTTGATAATAATATGCTGGCGTCTTTATTTAGTTTCCCATTTAAATGGGACACTTTGCTATGGCTGGCAACATTGATTTTATCGATTCCGTTTCATCTTTGCTGCACTTCTCTTCCTTTAGACCCCCGCCTCCACCCGGGGTGTGGCTTTGCCTTCGGCTTCCTCCTGGGGCGGATGCACTTGCACATTATAAGAATAAGGCATCAGAGAAATTTGTTGTCATTGAAATTCTGGGGTCCGGCCCGGCCCCTACCTGGCGACTATTTAATCAAATCCGTTCACGCTTGTATTATAAGACAGATGGCCAGATGAGCTGTCGACATTACCTACACCAATATTATTCCATCTATTGAAAGAAACCTATTTGAGGATTAGCCAAGTCGCGTATTTAGGGTTCCATGGATAAGGTAAGGACCTATACAGATATCAAATAGGTCTCGTGAAATTTTCAGGTACCTAATCGGATGTTCTAATCGGATCCTAATTAGACCGACAGCGCGCAGCGACTGCGTTGGGGTTTACCATTTACCTATAGACAACACTATATGTTGCCCGCGACGTCGTGCGCGTGGAAACCGATCAACCGTTTAGTCGTGACGTAACAAACAGTTACTTTCGCATTTATATTAGTAATAGATTGTAGATAGATACTACACAACTATGGCTATTACTTCCAGTCAGTATGTACAGACGCCAGCTCATCAAGTTCTTTAATAGATTTTCAACTTTATCGCTAAAGTATTAGGTTCAATGTTGATTGGGAAAATTTGATAGTTTCGGGTAGGTTGATGTGCGTCTGTACGTTAGGATAGTAAAATTGACTCGTAACCTTTCTTTTGACTTTGCCAGTCGGGCAAAATTTTAACTGGCTGCAGGTAATTTAGACATGAAAAGTAGAGTAGTAGTATAGTGTAATCCTAAGGCGCGAATTACATAGAAACAGCGTAAGGTGAAGGCGCGGCGCAGAGATGATGCCGCTTAAAAACGTTTTCATACAAAATGTACGTAGGCGACGCGACTTGTCGCGGCGCAGCAGGCACGCCATGCTTTCGTTTCCTTAAAAATTCCCTGCGCTGCGCCTACGCCGCACCGTCATCTTACGCTGTTTCTGTGTTATTCGCGCCTTAGGCCCCATTTTTGTGCTCTAAAAATTGATATTAATAAGTTTTGTTTTGTAAGCTGAAATAGGAATACAAATATTTGTATTGAATAAAAGAATGACAAAGTTTACAAAAATACTTTATTTCACACATAACAAGTTCCGAAACCCCATACCGAGTACAGGTTACAAACACATCTCTTTATATCCAAACAAAGATTGACTTCTAAAAAATGACTTAGACTTCATTATGAAAAAAAAACATGTGTTTGTATTTACAATACGTCACAAAAAGTTAGTTGCACTGAAATGCGAATACAATCTTAAAAAAAACAACTAATTCTAGTTCTTTGAGATCTTATATACAAAAATTGTATTTACATTTCTATAACATACACTTATTTATTTATTAATAACTAGCTAGAGTAAGCAGAAGAAAAATGCAGTTTTTTTTATGAATTATTTAGACATCTTGTCAAGATATTGTCGTTATTTTAACTTTATATTATTTCTAATGTATTTACCACGTCAAAAGATTCTAAAAGTGCTTACAGATTTGATTCTGTTCTTCTCGATTGCCATGTGTTGAACAAAAAAACGTTCTATCACAAGAATAACGACCGTCAAAATCGAGCAAATCTGTGGGCACTCTAAGTTTAGATGAGCTAATAACAAAAATTCCTTGGTTCTAAAAAAGCAAAGCGAGGAAACTATAACACTACTATAACCAACCAACCAATTATGTCTACAACAATTAAATAACCAATTATAGAATCAAACATTATGATACTTTGGTATCTTTTTGAAAGAAAGTCCATTTTGAAATTCATATTATGATTAAACTTATACTGCCACTTACGGGATATCTTCCGTGATTGTTCATTATTTTGAGCTCCCGATATTCATATTATGATGTATTTAATTATTCTACAACAATAAAGCAAATACGTATTAAAATTGGATTTTCATTTGGTTCCCTAAAATTCCTGCTATTTGTCTATTATATGAAGATAATTTAATACTTATTCTGGAATTGATTTGATAGTCTTTTACTACACTACTTTTTAACAGCATTGAACGGTCGGCCCTCCAAGGCACGCTTAACATTATAGAGCGTGGAAGGGACACCGACGTTAAAACGGTTACCACGTATTCAGTACATCATTCTGAAACCCCCCCCCCCCCCGCATAGAAATTTTTCGTCGGTTTTTAAAAAAAAAACGCTGTTTCCCACAAAAAAGCAACATATTCACGGTCAAAATGTATGGAACAGTTGATTTTTTTTTTAATCGACGAAAAATTTTTATGTGGTTCATAAAGATGTACTGAATACGTGGTAGTCGTTTTAGCGTCAGTCTGCCTTCCACCTTGTATTTAATACTTTCTAAACCATTTCTTGGAGTAGAGTTTTGGGTCAACTTTGTTGTCTGTGGTTGTTCTCTATTTCATTCCCACTGGAGACAAAAAAGTTCATTTTTCCTTTACATTTCCTTCCTTAAATGGAGTCTTGTTTGGCTAATGCTCCAAGTAAATAGAGTATTGTGCTGAGTCTGCATGTCTAGCATGCAAATGTCACAAAGGCATATCTATGAAATTAAGCCTATAGGACATGTATTGGAGGCTTTTGCTTGAAATAAAGCAAACAATGGCAATACTTTAGTTAAAGCATAGAATTGCTGATGAATTAAATTTTATATGTGGCTTAAAACCAGGCTCAAAAAACCAACCTTATTTAGTTTCTTCCAACAAAAATATAAGTCCTATACCTGCTTCAAGTTTACTAAAGCCGCTATTAACTCGGCAATACATACCTAACACCATTGATGTACAGTTACCACAAACTGTCAAATTTTCTCATTCGATTTTGAATTTAACTGTCAACATTTTATGGTTTAAAATCATTTGGAGAAATTTGACAGTTTGTGGTAACTTGATGTCCACTTACTTGAACCTCAATTTACACCTAACATTGTTACCTAAATATACAAGGTGTAACATAATAAACGCAAGACCTCCCGTGTGGTCTCTCGGACCATGAAACTGAACAACCTTTGTTGAGTTCTTAAAAATTCGCAAAAAAGTATAGACTTTCTATAGGTACTGACGCGATCAGCTGATCAGCATGTATGAATTTCCAAAATTCATAGAAAAAAAAATTGCTCAGTCTGAGTGGTCTGAGATACCACACGAGAGATCTTGTATTTATTATGTTGCACCCTGTATAACACTGCTTACTTGAACCGCAATTTACACCTAACATTGTTACCTAAACATTAGACGTTACAGTCAAGATTTATTCTATGACTAAAGGCCTGTTTCACCACCTACGATTAAGTTCACGTTAACTTACTTGGCAGATAATTTCATACAAATTCTGTTCCATTTTTGGATTTATTCGGTAAAGCGTTGATACGATCAGAGTATGCTCGGACCGAGTGGACTCGGATACCTACTTGGATCTAACTCGTATTGTGCACTCGGATGGGTTGGTATGGGTTGCCACAATATAAGTTGCGTCCGAGTAGGTATCCGAGCATACTGTGATCGTTTCAACGCGGCTTAAGTAGTGGCTATTCGGACATCGTGAAAAAGGCCCTATGTCTAAAAAACTATACTCACCTAAGGTTGACTAAGAAACCTCGCACCCTTCGGCCTCGCTCAATCTTAGCCGCAGAAGCTCCGACCAAGGTTACAACCAGTCGTGGTCATGCCGCGGAGTACACAAGGTCCTTGAAGGTACACGGGTAACACGGGGTGAATAGAGGTGCAGGGGTGAATCGAGACAAAACTTTGATTTTAACACTGAATTAATATAGTATGTTGTCAATAAGAGGCCCTAGCACGAACTTGTGGTGTAAACGTAACATCAATACGTCGATTATGATTCGAAAATACAATAGGGATGTTTCCCAAAAAATTCTAATTAGTCCGTCAGATAGATTTCCAATAAATATTGGACACGTATCGTTTCTTTTTCACGAAAACTAAAAATGAAGACGATACAGTGCGTCGAAAACTCGTGTGACGTCATACTTATAAGTAAAGTGTACCGACTTTTTACCGAAAAGTGACGTCACAGGCCCCCACTCATGATCATTGATGCGTTTTATCTTCGTCAAATTTTATTGATTTGATAAAACAAAAAATACGTATCCAATATTTTTCGATAATCTAACTGATGGACTAAATAGAATCATATTTTTTTAACACAGGAAACATCCCTATTATCCTATAGCATTTTGGTTAAATTGTTTGCAACAAGCACAATTAGTATCATCCATACATATGAATAAACTCTTAAAATAAAGGAAATATATGTGAAATGCGTATTTCTGAGCGACTTCTAAACACCTCCTTGTGTTTATGCATTCCACCAGCATCTATACTTTTAATTTTTAAAATCTAAATAATTAAGAAAGAGATAGTACTTATTTCGATTCAACCCTGCGTCTAATTTCACCCCGTTTTACCCGGTATGTACCGATTGAAAACGAATGAAAATGGACATTGGCCAATGTGTACGGACCCTCACAACCATTATTTCGTCCGAGGTCACCTTATTAATTATTTAACATTACAATACACCGATACGGCGAAATAATATCCTTTTAGGGTTGCCAGATCAGAAGAAGTAATGACTAACTTGATATTATTTATATTAAGGTTTAATACCAGTCATTAGCCTTTATTTTCATTACGTTATGGTTGCACTGGGTTGAACATATTCAGTCTGATATAATTAAACGTTTTGCTAGTCTTTAGTCTTTAGTTACATGTTAGCGACTTGTATTAATTAAACTACCTGCATTATTATCTGTATTTTCCCTTTAGTCCATCCAAAGGTAGTCTTAAAAAGATCGCTTTTAGCGATAAGACCGCCCATTGTGTCATCCTATGCAAAATTTCTTCGCAAGCACATCAAGCTATTACAATCTGTCAAATTTCTTTAATAGATTTTCAACTTTATCGCTAAAGAATTAGGTTCAAGATTAATCGGGAAAATTTGACAATTTCGGGTAGCTTGACGTCTGTACATAACTAAAAGAGTATTTTGTTCTATTCTATCACACGAATCGGCACAATTTGCCCTTACATACATTCGCTTCCGGACACTCGGTTGTCTGGCAATTAAAACATAAAAACTTCGTACAAAACAGCACAAGCCAGTACAGACAAATAATGAACACGGACCTGTACGCACGACGATCGAAAAAACTACACAAAAACAAGTTATGCGGATCTCTCATTGTACGGTAAATCTATACAAAGCGAGGCCATGTTAGGCGCGAATTACACAGAAACGGTGTAAGGTGAAGGCGCGGCGCAGGCACGATGCCGCTTCAAAACGTTTTCATACGAAATGTACGTAGGTGAAGTGTCGTGAATTACACTCAAGCGCCGCGGCGTAGGCACGCCGTTCTTTCGTTTCCTTATAAGTTCCACGCCTGCGCTGCGCCTGTGCCGCACCGCCACCTTACGTCGTTTCTCTGTAATTCACGCCTTGTAATGGAAATGTATGGCTTGATGTGTCGCAGTGAGTACACTGACAGACACTGTACTGAAGTCTCTGTTAGTATGCAGGGTCCGAAGCTGTGTAATATATCTGCACCAGTTTGACAGATCCTTAAGGACTTACTATTCAGGTACTGAACCTTAAAAATCCGTAATCAAAAGCCTAAAAAACCGTTTCACGTACTGGGCTAATCCCCCTCTCTCTCTGGCAACCCTGTCCTCTTCCAACTGCTATAGGAACATGGAGTTCCTGGTGGTGTTGGGCGAGAAGCTCTGCTCGGGCAGCATGCTGGCGTCGCCGTAGACGGGCGCGGCGGGCCCGCTGGACGCGAAGGGGCTGCGCGACCACGTGCGCGAGCGGCGGGACGGCGAGCTGGGCGGCAGCACGGTCTTGTTGGGGTCTATCGGCATCCGGATTTGGGCTTTGCGCTGGATTCTTTGTTGGACTGTGGGAGAAATGCATGGTTAATTTTTATTTGGGGTTAGATGTTGATTTTAATGATAATCATCATCATCATTCATCATTCTCTTACCCTTATCCCAATTTATTTGGGGTCGGTGCAGCATATATTTTTCATCCATACTTCTCTATTACTTGATAGCATTAGGGTGTAAAATATGAAGATTAAGTTTTATAATATATACCTATACTAGAGCGGACGAAGGTCGCGGGCACACAACGAGACCTTCGTCCACGTAAAATTAGCGGTGTGAAATATATTTTACGACCTATTCTCATACCTACCAAATTTACATAAAAAAAATCATAAAAATCGGTCGAGCCGTTTCGGAGGAGTGCGACCACAAACACACGAGATTTTTGTTTAAAGGAAAATATATTCTTACGTTTTAATAAAATTTATTTCACCTACATAATAATTATACAATTGTATCGACCTCAAACAAAAAAAAAGGTATTTCTTATGTATATCAAATACCTAAGGCGGTTAAATAAAATATCGCCCGAAGCGTAGTGCCCAACAACCGCAATACTTTCAGTTTTCAGTTTTTATTTATGGCACAATATTGGCGACTGCTGAGATGACCAGTCATAGAGAAGTATGGAAGAAGAAGACATGCTGCGCCGACCCCAAATAAATTGGGATAAGGCGTGAGAATGATGATGATGTAGCAATATTGCTGTGTTCTGGATAGAAGAGTGGCAGTAATCACAGGCACTAGAGACATTTAAGCTGTCCCGAGGGTGACATGCAACCGTATTGCCTGTAGAATTGCAGATGTCTTTAGACAGTCCTGACCACTTACCACGTGCTGTCAGCTAATTTTGTATACAAAAATATAAACCTCGTTTACATCTGGTCATACTCACAACCGGCGTGCGTGTATGACCAGATGTATGAACGTGGACGAGGCAAATGAGTATACAAGGAACGTAGCAGGCAGCGTTCTGTGGGTTCTGCCTACTCCCATGAGAAAAAAGCGTGAGTTTATGTATGTATCTATTTATATAAAATGGTAAACTGACTGACTGACTGGTGATATATCAACACACAGCCCAAAACGCTGGTCCTAGAGACATGAAACTTGGAGGGTGTGTTCTTTGTGAAGAGTAAGTATCCACTAAGAAAGGATTTTTGGGAATTCCACCCCTAAAGGGGTAAAATAGGGGATCGAAGTTTGTATGAAAGTCCGTCAGTTTTGAAGTTAGGATCTTCAAATATTGTGTTTAAGCTGACAATTGAAAATTAATGTATACGTGTCTCAGCGTTTTTGATAATTCTACCCCCGAAGGGTTAAAAAAGGGGATGAAGGTAAGTAACTATGTTTGTTCGGGTGGGATATTTTTCGACATCCACGCGGGCGAAGCCGCGGGCAAAAGCTAGTATAGTATAACAATACTTACTATACAAATACGCTACAGCAGCCGCAGCAACAGTAACTATAGTTGATATGTAAGGCCTCAGGATAGAGAACAGAGCGCCCAACAACGATCCACACGCGACGTCGCATTCTCTCTGCACCTCCACGCGTAGTTCTTGCGCGGTCAGCTTCGACCGCACGGTCACCCAGCCGTGACCGCAGGTTGACGCTTCATTTGTTATTGTTACGAGCATTTCACCTGCGAATATAAAACAAAAATAGTGTGGATTTATTAGGCAAGAACAAGGAAGCGTTTATAGAATTTTTATACATTTTTGAAGCTCCTCAGAAGGCCCAAAAATCTATTCAGATAATCGCAATATGCTGGACAAAGGCCTCTTCCAAATTGTAACTAAGATAAGCTTTTTTGTCGAACTATGTGCGTTTACCATACTAGTGGTATTTTTCTGTAAATTCAAGCTTCTCTCTGTATAACCGGATCATCAGTTTTCTAGAGAACTCCTAATCCATTACTCCAAAGTATCATAAATGCAAAAATATCACCCGCGTGGTGGGCGGACGTTATCCAAGGAGACGTCCTACCAGGATAAAAAGTATCATATAACCTAACCCAGGTCTACTGCTTTACAGGGTGTAAACAGACCCTTCACATAGACGTCAACCAAGCATTCTGTACATCAAACTAAGTAACTTTGAGCAAAAATTATTGCTGGGAATCGACTTTTTTTTTTGGGGTGAAAAATCACGTTTTACGGTAGGACTCGATGGAAAGCACTTAAAGCATTGTGCTGATGGCTGGATTGAATAGTCTTGGAGGTGTGTAAAGTAAAAATCTTACATTAAAAACATGTATTTAAAAAAAACTTGTGAAAAAGTTGGAACTTTGACCCCCAATATCTCCGTAACTAGAAGGTCAGGTATGGTCTAGAACAAAAAAAATATCGCAAAGACGGGGAGAACAAGTTCCTTTCGGATATGTTAAGGGTCTATTTACACCCTTTATTTAATTGAAGCCGTTAAGGCAGTAATAGATAAGAGTTACTTTGGCGTTTGTGATAATACTAGAGCTGTTGCCCGCGACTTCGTTCGCGTGGAAATTTTGATGTGTACGAGTGAGAAAAAAGTAAAAAGTAGCTTATGTGCTATTTCAGACTATAATCTAGCTCTGTGCCAAACTCCATCCAGGTCCGCATCTTGGCATTATTTATTAGTTTTTTTTTGTTTTTTATTTGTATTCCTTTATTTATTTTCATATAAATTTTATACATTTTTAAATATATCAAGATAAAACAGTATAAAAAACATTTTAAAAAAATAATGTACGCCAAATAAACACAATTTTCTTTCTTTATCCGTTCAGTCGTTCTGGCGTGATTGAGTAATAAACATCCATCCATCCCAATTTCGCATATAAAATAATAGTCGGGATATAACAATCGCTCACCATTTTCAACACTAGTTTCCAGTTTCAATCCGGGCGAAGGGATCAGCCTGACTAACTTCAAGGCCTGCTGGTGCCCCGACACAGTGAACGTAGCAGGAGGGGTCAGTAGCGACACCTTGCTCGCCGACAGCCGGACCTGAGGCAGGACCAACACCTTGGTGCAAGCCCTGAAAGCTCCCCATTCAGCGCACAGTTCTACTTCTGAAGCCTCTATGATTGGCATCGCTGGGATTATTTTGCAGCCCATTTGTCCTGTAATTAAAATACAGAGGTTTAGTTTGTGGTCCGTGTATGCACAATAATTCAAGAGTCATCATGAGTTAGGATGAAGAAAATTCACTAAAAACTGTAAACACTGTGACTTTTAGTCGTCTTACAACGGCAGCCAACTTCATGTATCCAATGACTACTAAACATTCGTTTAGAAAAATGATAGGTATCCTTTCGCAATCCGACTTGAACATCGCTGGGAAACTAGCTTTTCCTGCACTATTTTAGAGTATTGAAAAGTAAATATGTTGTAAAGAAAAGACCCGTCCAAAATGTTTGGTATTCTTTAATTTTCACAACACTCTGCTTCAATGAACTGTTATGGTTGAACCACATATATTCGAAATCGCATTTTTCCATGCTCTATGTTTTTCTGTCATTCAGAACCCTCATTCGCTAGAGCGAGAAACAGACCGTTCACTTACATTACAGATTCTACTATTCATTGTAACTTCTTAAAAACTTAGATTTTCCTTACCATTAATAACATGCAGCACAGGCACGGCAGTGTGCGGCGCCTTAGTCCTGCAGCTGTACGGCAGCTCGATGGGCGCGCCCTCCAGCGCGTAGCGCTGCTGCTCCGAGCACAGCAGCGGGCCCGGCGCCAGACCCGACGCGCTGAACGACAGGGGGACTAACGATGATGGCCATTCGCCGGGAAGGAACTCCATCTAGGGGTTGAATGTTGAGTTAGTTCAAAATATTTTAAAGAGATACACAATAGTCATAAAATTTTGGTGAGAATAGAATAGAATTATTATGATATTAAAGTGGCGGCACTTTTAAATAAGCAAAAAAACCCGGCTTCCCCTGATCGATCACAGAACATTACGTAGTAAGCAGTAGAACCGGATGCATGTCCTGGTAAACAGTGTAACAGTAGGAAAAACCACTGATTAGAATGTGTGTGTTCCAGTTAGTGCTTTTACTATTCGCTTTTTAACCTTTTGAACGCCAGAGCATAAACGCACGCACGAGCCCTCCACGCCAAGCCACAATTTCAACTACCATTTTGTCACTATTTGTGTCGTTGGCATACAGGGCACGCTCTTGCTTGTCACATCATTATTCGGAGATAATCGTGCGTCACTGAACACTGTACGTGACACCATACATCTCACATACCTTGTCTAACTGTAGCTGATGCAGCGTGAACATGTTGTGCGGCCGGTCTAGTCGCAGTACGTGCGTGCCGGGCGCGTCCTGCGTCACTATCGCGAGTGACACGTCGCTTCCTGTGAACACTGACACGCCAGCCGGAGACCTCCAGCCCACGCCGTCTAGGCACACGCCCCAGCTGCCCGTCACTGGGGAAAATGAATAAATCTTTAGTTCATCTGCCTGGGCTTTTCTCAACTATATTGGGGTCGGCTTCCAAAACCGGATGCGGCTGAATTTCAATATTTGGTTAATATGATACGCCTTGATAAAACTGGGTGTCAGACTTTCGGACCACCTGTAACGACTGTCAAATATGTACAAGTGACGCCGGGACCAACAGCTTAACGAGCTTTCCGATGCACAGAGGAAACTCGGTATGAAACAGTGGCGTGCCGCTAGGTCAGAATGGAGGCAAGCCCAGTTAGTCAGCTACCGATGTTCTGGGAAATAATTTTATAAGTTATAGTTTTTCAATTAATTTCTAGTCTCGATATCTTAATACGCTTGCATAATTGACAAAGGCGCCATCTATACGTACGAATCGTGACACCAAAGTAAGTTCGCTACGCTACTGTTTACAATTCAGACGTGCAAAATATTTCATTCAAAATGGCCACTAGATGGCATTTACACTATTGATTTGTTATTTTATTGCCGTACACACTAATTTATTAATTCAATATAGTGTCGATTAAAATGATAATATTTGATATTACATAAATATTAATGATCTCACAAAATCATTATAAATCACTAATAAATAATAGCCAATTTTATTTACTTATTCTATTCTTCAGAACAACTCTTTAAGTACCTAAACTCGTATTTACGTATTTTCTTATTTCAAAGAGATATAATATTACGATGATGGTTCTTTATTTGGAAGAACTTTATCAAATAACTACCTACAAAATGATATGCGAAAAGCGAGAAAAACTATCATTAGGACTTCTTTAACTGTGAAGTAAAGAGCTAACTCAACGTATTTACATACCTTTTCGACGGTAATATCCGAATTCAAATTTTTTTGTTTATCGTTAGGCAAGCCAGGCTTTTCGGCTTGTATGAGAGGTCCGCCACTGGTATGAAATGAGTATCCACGAGCCAACTTAGGCAAACCCGGTTTAAAGACCCAAGCACCTGTTACTGTTTAGCAACGAGCTCCTCAATGAATAATCTTTAGTTGAAGGTATGAATTATGGGAGAGCACAAACGAACACAGAAATGTATCTGAGAAACGTTGGCGAAAATGTAACGTTTCCAAGATTCCAACTTGCCTTAATCAAAAGAATCACATAACGAATAGCATTGAACTACAAAAAGTACCTTTAATATTAATTGGATACAAAAAGGGACACCGATTCCAGTCATCATCATCATCTGCCTAGCCTTTTCCCAACTATGTTAGGGTCAGCTTCCAGCCTAACCGGATGCAGCTGAATACCAGTATTTTACATGGAGCGACTGCCTATCTGACCTCCACAACCCAGTTAGTACTAGGTAATACGTTACCCCTTGGTAAGACTGGTTGTCAGACTTTATGGGCCACTGACTACCTATAACGACTGTCAAAGATCTACAAATGACAGCCGGGACCAACGGCTTAACGTGCTTTCCGAGGCACGGAGGAAAGTCGGTATGTAATTGGTGGTCACCCATCCATTGACCAACCTAGACAAGCACGGCTTAACCTAAAGATCGACCCGAGCGGCTGTTATTATTTAGCCACGAGTTCCTCACACCGATTCCAGTAAACCTTGATATTTGTGTATGGACTTTATACATGTCAGCCTGTCACTACACGCGGTGGAAGGACAGGTGCACTTTTGTAGGGAACAGCTGGTTCTATGTGGCGGGGGGGAGGGGGGGGGGGTTAGAATGATGTACTGAATACGTGGTAACCGTTTTTAGCGTCGGTGTCCCGTCCACCTTGTATTAGTAAATACTAACTTTTCATAATGCAAATAGTTCAGTACTTACCAACAACCCTGTCAGCTCGCAGATCAGTCCCGGTGACCCAGACTTCGTCTTTGACAGTAACGCCACTAACAGACCCTTGGAAGGTCATGAATGTTCCCGTTGCATCCAGGTTGGGTATCAATAGATCGGTATCGAGGGCACTGGGAAAGATAATAATAATTTATTATTTCGTTAGGGGTTCCTCTTAAGAGCCCTGACCACCGGTTCCCGATGCTGGTGGGTTACTATTTTTTATATTTTTAAATGTTTTTTTTTTATATTATTTTGTGTACAAATATTTAAAAATATAAATGAATAAAGTATTTTTTTATTATTAAATGTAAAGAGGGCTACAAAGTAGACTGGCCCCATACAACGAAGGAGCGAACAGGCAGCCCGTACATACGCGTACGAGAACGTATGGTCAGCTCAAGGAAACGTTGATCACTTTCGGAGCTAGTCACATAAAACAGTTCGATGACGTGGTACATTTGCGATGTCGCCATTTGTAATTCGACTGTGCTTTTCAGTGAAAGACACTTGCACTCGTTGTCTATGTCTGGATTTTTAACTGTGTGGACCAGCCTTATTTGCGAAATCCCCATCGTTACGGAGATAGTCATTATGTTCTTTGAGAAGGTATTTCTTCGTAGGTTTCAGGCGTAGTTTATGTCATGTTTACCTGTCAGTAGAGCGCTTGTGTCGCTCGTGCGCAGCTAGCGGCGCCAGCGCCGACACGTTGGCGTGCGGCGCCAGCAGCGCGCGGCCCACAGTGTCGCGCATCACGAGGCGCACGCTGCTCTCGTGCAGCGAGCCGGACGGCTCCGCCGTGCAGTACGTGGGTACTGCCACCTCCACGTGTATGGCCTAAGGAAACAAACAAATTCTTCCTTAATAAAGTGAACAAAACAGCCAACAACAAAGTAAATTGATATTTGAATATTTTTAGGTTGAGATACTGAAATGGAAAAACGCAAACAATCGTAACAATCGATCCTTAACAATTCGATGATAAATGAACAAGTGGCCGCACCTTCATACAAGCTCAAAGCCCGGTTGTCCTCATCACAAACATAACATCACCTATAAATAAATGAACTGCCTCCCGAATATGAGACCAGTTTAAATTACTACTAAATAATCAATAATCAGACCATTTTTCCCGCATTCTATTAAAATACACAAAATGGTCTGTTTTTTTTTTTTCATTTTCATTCATCGCCTCAATAAACGATCCGCCATTTATCACAACCAAATAGAACCTTTTTACGCTTCACACAGTTCATCAAAAATATTTAAAAATCAAAACTAACTTCATACCAAGCTATCTAAAATAAAGAAAACAAATCAACTCACCGTCTCCCTATAAATATTATTCCTCTCATCCTTATGCTGTGCCACTATGACTCCGTACCCTGGCCTCACAGCCGTCACTTCACCACCAGCGCTTATAGACAAGGCACCATCACCATACGCCTTCCAACTTCCTCGAGGCAAAGATTTCATCTTAATCACAGAGCTGACTGCTAAGGCAAGCCGGTCTCCTGAAGATAACTCCTTGGATTGACCTTCGACTGATGCTCGGATGTCGGATAAACCTAGGATCTCGATTGTGCTGTCCCAGGAACGGGTTTCTGCTGCCTGTGGGGAAAAAATTGATTTAGAGAAAGTAAACCAGATTTTAATGACTGCATCTGATCTTAGTATACATATATCTTACTGATTGCAAAGTGGAAGTATTTATACAAAAAAAATATAGTAACTAAACTACAGCTTTCAAAATACATTTTCATTTATAAGTTTCAAATTAAAACGGAGCCTATATTTGGCACCGACCTATTCGCAACCATTCACAATTTCTAGCATTTAAATATCTAGTCCTCCTGACAGTTTTTCGGTCACGGCGGCCAATCTTAGAGGAGATTATTCAGCGCGGGAGATATTATAGTGCACAAGCGTGTGCGCAGGCACAGGTGCACTCTCTGTTCCTTTACTCTCATAGTCCGATAGGACGGCAATCCGGGACGACCGGAGAGAGATCAGGCGAAGGACCAACGGCTTAACGTACTTTCCGAGGCACGGGGCTATCATACCGCCAACTTGTTGGCGTTTAGAGGTTGGCTGAGAAATTTCTAATGGAAAAACAATAGCACTAGCACTGCATAGCATCAGCACTAGCCAATAGCACTTTTTGCCCGACCCGGGAATCGAATCCAGGAGGACCCCGCGCAAAGCAGTCGCACTTGCGACCACGAGACCAACGGCTGCCCCGTTGATTAACAGCATTAAAATACATATTAGAACGTTTGATCTTACCTGTCCCATGTTCCTCACTCTCACATCAATAGTAATGACTCCTGGCTTCAACGGTACTACTCGCACGGACAGACCCTCGGCTACCGATCTCTCGAGCATATCTGTGAATAATTACAAAACGGTAAACATGACTATCAACTACGCGATGCCGAAGTTCAAGGTCGTGAAGTTGACCCGCTGTATTACAAGGAGAGGACATCTTTCGGTTGAGTAATGATGATTTAAACATGGAATTTTCAACATAGCTATTCACAAACGCTTCGATTCGGGAAGTCGTCTGCCTATCTCGCTCGCTTTCATAATGCCAAAAAAAGATAGACATACGACTTGTCGAATCGAATACGAATCGAAGCGTTTGTGAATAGCTATGCAGTTCTCCTCTGACTTTTAGGCATTTTTATTAAGATACAAGGGCCTTTTATAAGGTTTCCAGCACCTACCATCAGCATGCGTAGTATAGAGCCGGGCCGCGGCGGGGTCCCGCAGGGTCCACGTGACGCGCGGCGGCGGCTGCAGCGCGGCCAGGGCGCCTGCACTCAGTCCTCCCGCTTCCACCCACACCGGGCTGGGGGAGCCTACCAGCAGGGTCTGCGTCGCTGCCTTTACGCGGACGCCTGATATAGGTATTACCTGTAAACAACATACTTGTAGGTAAAATAAAGCCGCAAACATCGTGTAAAGCTCATTTTTTTCAAGGTTTAAAGCGTCTGGCAGAAGTTTCCGCCGACAGGAAGCTTCTGGCAGTGTTAACATATCTGCACTCAGGCTTTAAGTGATAAATGATGTTTACTATGCAAATAGGTTTTTACAAACATTTTATACGTCATTTTTAAAAAACTAGATGGGGCCGGTGTTCCGTACCTGACTACTCTGAGAAGAAACAACCGAAACAAACTCAGAGGTAATAGTTTATTTTGAGGTCCAGACATAATCTTGGCCAACTCACATGAGGACTATTAAGATTAGTGTCCGAGATGGTCTTTTGAAGAAAGAACCACACCGATAACAAAGTTACCATTATTTTTACGCAACTTTAGCAAATGATATTGAAAAATTGGCCATCGGCAATCTGCTTGCCTCATGGGTGGGCAAGACCATAACTTGTAGAAGCGTTGATCCCTAAGCAATCCACTGATTACACGAGTTTTTGGAGGTGATATTTTTGGAAACGAGGACAACCATGAATTAGGCAGCCATTAAAAAGTTGCGATGCCTGTAACTTCCAAATCTATCAAAAAATGTTAATCGATTTTCAATATGCAAATCTTAAAACAGTCAAGTATACTCAATCAATGTTACCTCAACTTCAGATTCAGCGCTCGCCATCTCAACGTTAGCGATGTCGGTAGCCACGAGCCTGATGCGGGAAGTGCCGATTGATAAGCCGTGTACGGTACCCGACGACGACACCTGTCAAGGAAAAATAATTAGAATAAAAATAAATAACTTTTATTGTAAACTGCTTCTTATTGGGGCTGATTTTATCAACGTCATATATCTGTCGGACATGTCAGGATTTCTTCCGTTACGCTCGTACATCATGTGGGCAGACGATGGGTTTCGTGCTATGAAAAGTAACTATCAAATTACTTGAAATTGCAACTTAACACAATAAAACGGGGCACAATGAATCGGGTACAGTTCCAGGACGTTCAACTCCACGGCGATCAGACACTCAATGTCTTCCTCGCCTCGAGCTGTAAACATCAGGGCTCTATAGTAGCACGCTGTGGTGTGGGTAGACTTGTCAGTAAGTCTCGTGATGTCACCACTGGCGCGCTTGCGATTTATTTTATGTCCGTACCAATGACCGGATCCGACATATCTTTAATTCAAGGAAGGACGTTGGTGAAATCGGTTCTTAGAACTCATCAGTAGCTCAGGCGCTCCTGTCAAATATAATTGCAAATACCATGTTGTAGGTAGCGACATTTTTAATACATTGCTGGACGCTCCGAAAAACACTGAAAATATTGCCAGTCATACAATCGCTGATTCACTGATTGACGTACTTTTTTATGCCATCGTTTGGCGTTTCCAGAGAGGCTTTTGACATACTTACTAACAGAAATAGACAGGATCTTCTGGAGTAAATGATTATTTTTATGAAAGCTGTCGACATACCTCCACATGAGTGAGTCCCGTGGTAGCCTTGTAGTGCAGCGCGGCCAGGTGCGGCGGGGGCCCGCCCTGGTGCCGCAGCTGCAGGCGCGCGCCCGGCGGGACGCGGGACCGCGACGGGACCACTTCTAGTGGCGGGAATACTAGGACCTGTACAATTTTTTTATGTATAAGTAATATAATTATGTTACGAACTAAAACATAGTCCTTTTAATAAATTAAGTATAAATGTTATAACAACACACGCTTTAGAGTGACGTCATTTTATTTCTCATATTCTTCTCAGCAAACCCTTTAATTTGATACCCATATAATGGGAATGCTTAAAAAATAACTAACCCGCCATCTTTGGTAGTCCGCCATATTGAATTTAGAATGACTTCACTTAGGAAATCATGCATTGTCATCCAAAACTGAACTGAAACTGTCCCCTAAACTGACCAAGTGCCAAAATTGGGACCGGAACGAAAACGGTCAACTGCCCAACGCCCAATTTTGGCACACTATTATTATTACTTTTTATTTTTGTTGACAGCGCACTCTGTTTTATTTTTTAGAATTTTTCTAACGAAGCGACATCCTTCGTTCTTGTACTGATAGAAAGCCATTGAAATACCTCATTTTTAAGACAGATGGCATTGTTTCCAATCGGCTTACGCAAAATTTTATACGCTGTGGAAAAAGTAGAATTTTGAGTGAATTATTTGGTATTTATTTTTTCTGTGGTTGTGTTTTGAAGTGATAGTTGTTGGAGTTTGTTATTTGTTTGGTAAGTAATATTATATACCTTTTTGTTCCTGTTTTAACGGCCTTTCTAATGATACATGTAAATTCTGAATCGATCGTAAATTGGATGATGAAATCAATAGTTAGGTTATAATTTAGTCAGAAAAATTTAAAAATTTATAAAAACGTGACAAAACTATTAAATTGCTAGTTTGTACTTAAGTCATTGTGAATTAACCATAAAGCGTGATTAATTACGAACAATTCGGTACCAATAACATACCATTCAGATAAGGTTTCGAAGTTGTGAAATAATTTGTTTACGTTGCGCCAGAGCGTTGTAGGTAAAAAAATTTACTAGAAATTTGGTACACGCGATGTTATTATTATTTGTATTTCAAAACTTTGTTTGAAGAGTGGTAACTATTATGATGTCATTTGATGCATATTGAGTTAGCCTATAATTTAGGTTAATAAAAACATAGGGTCATCGCTTTAGATTTTGAAATAATACAAGTTTTATTTGATGTTGGAATAATATTTAATGTTGTCTGAAAAATCTTTAAATTACTAAAAACGTGATATAACTATTAAATTGCTAGTTTGTACTTAGTCATTGTGAATTAACCATAAAGCGTGATTAATTACGAACGATTTGGTACCAATTCCATACCATTTAGTTAAGAATTCGAAGGTGTGTAATGATTTACTTACGTAGTGTAGGTATTTGTTTTGACTAGAAATTTAGTCCAGGCGATGTTATTAATATTCGTATTTCAAAACTTTGTTTGAAGAGTGGTAACTATTTTGATGTCATTTGATGCCTACTGAGTACGGCTATAATTAAAGTTAAAAAAAACATAGGGTCACCGCTTTAAATTTTGAAATAATACAAGTTTTATTTTGTTTTGGCTTATCAAAACAATGACATTCATTCAAAGTTACGAAACAACTTGCGTTGTGAAGCTTGGTACATACACTTGAGTAAACAGTCATTAGTTTACTATCAGTTCATAGAAACTTTTTGTTTATACGCCGTGTCGGTCACCCGACACCCGCCGCTCCTCGTAAAAAAAGGGTCGGGTTGTAGGTAAGTACAGACAACCGCGCTGCGCGCGGGGCAAGTCCACTCCAGCCGCTAAACATGTATGCAATATTTCAGCTCAATCGGAAACCGGGAAGTGGGAGAAATTTAACTTCTACGGTTTTTTTACTTGGTTACAGGTGAAGCTAATAAAAACTTGTTAAAAAGGATTGCAGTTAGTCGATGACAAAAACCAATGGAATGTGGTGCAAATTGTGCATGATAGCAGGACCACAATCATCAATTCTTATTATTTATTGTACACATAAAATAAAGAGAGATTATTAAAGCAGGGACCGCTTATTTACAAAGGCGATCTTAACCCAGAATAGGGTTTTCTAACAGAAAATCTGAGTGCGATCAGCCATCAATTATATTTTGAGGCGATGCTTAAGGCTGATCGACCACAACATAGTTTAATCTTAAGACAGATATAAAAAACTTGACTTATTAAGACTCTCACCTCAACTTCAGGGCTCCAAACGCCTCCAAACAGAGCCCTAACCCTCCCCGTCCCCTCCTTGAGGCCGCACATGCTGCCGTCCTTCACGGTAACGTACCCGCCCGCGCGCCACTCGGGCGCACGGCCCGCGGACAGGTAGCGGTGCGACACGCCCTTCACCAGCGCGGAGATAGGCACGCATGCGCCCACGCCGACTGCGCGGGATGTTGATACTTCTACGCTTAGAACTTCTTCGATGTGGACCTGTTGGGAGGTAGATTGAAATAGATAAGATCACGTCTGTATTACTCAAAAGGATATTGGTATGGAACCGATGAAAAATAGTATCTAAAACTGGACGATTCAGTATGTAAAGTAAAAATTAACGTATGTTGATACCGAAACCATTGAATGACTTTTTCATGAAATAGTTATTAAAAGGGATTAAATGAACTTAAGGAGTTCTATTAAAAATTTTAATAATTATAATTCTATAACAACATACGTGTTACGGAAGCGAATCATATTTTCATCAACATACTACCTGACACTGACCTGCAAATCGCAAAAAAACGTAAGAAAAATTGAATTTCGCGGGCTACTCTGGCGCTTGCAATACATATTTCGCAACTGGTCATTTGATTTTTCGACGTCTCATAGCCACATGATCTCTGATATTTCCATGAACTCACCTCAACCAACTGTTTCTCTCCCTGCACACACATGTCAGTGACCAGCAGGTCGTAGGTCCCCGGTCCGGGCACAGTGGCCGTGAGCACTCCGCCGTGGAGCTCGGCGGCGACGCCCTTGGGCGCCTCCACAGCGTAGCGCCCGCTGCCGCCTGTGACGCTGGTTATGTTGCTCACTGTCTCGCTTTCCCAGGCTATGTTCACCTAGAACAAAATGTAGGTATTTGTGATTTCAAGGGAGCTATAGGTCTTAGGAAACTGTTAAAGAAAAGATGCGACAAAAAAATAATAGCGCGAGATCTGATGGTGAGAATGGACTAGGAAGAAGTGCAATTTTAATAGTCCATCAATATCTTTATGACAAAACAATTTTTAAAAATTTTAAATACACCTTCAAAAGTAAATTCTGCCCGCAAATAATCATTATAGGTGTCTAATCTACACTTGATCCATAAAAGAGTAGTTTTGAACACCCGTTTCGTAGTATCCGGGTAGGTAAATAAATAAAAAAAATAGAAGTGTCTGAAATTGTCAGCTGGATACGCCATACGCATAGACAGGGATGATGATACAGGCCTTAATGCTTTTAGAATTAATTGCTTTACCTTGATAGGATCGCATTTCAACGGACCGACTACTCTCGCCTGAATAGACGCAGTCGCATCAGGAATGCTCGCTTTCAACACACCAGTCCATCCAATAGCTAGGTCATCGGCTAACACTACCTGAAAATAAATAATTATTTGTAAGCCAGACTACTATGTAGCACTTTCAATTGCACGCCCCACCACTGCAAACATTTTGCGCACACATACAAACTATGTATAGCTGCACAGGGATGGTTTCACGCTGGGCCGACATCGGAACTAACGACGCCATTTTGTTTTCAATACATTTCACAACTATTTAAAGATGTACGCACGACGGCCAATCAAACTATAGAAAACCAGTTTATGCGGATCTCTCAGTGTATAGGAAATCTATACAAAGCAAGGCCAAGTAATACTGGAAATGTACAGCTTCATGTGCCGCCGTGGGTGCATGGAATTTTTAGCGCAAAACATTTTACAAATAAGCGGCGCTCTGTCAAATTACATTGACGCCGCGCGAGATTCACAGTAATTGTTAATTCTTTAACTTTTGGTGGATGTTACTCATCCAAGTGATGTGATAGTGATGGTCAGTAACAATAACTTATCATGACTAATTCGGTGTCATGTCCTAATTGATCAAGAGGTCTCTAAATATTTTGTCTCATTCTATCATGTTATACTTACTTGATAATATTTAAACGGTACAGGCACAGGCACGTACTCAGGGTGCGGTTCAACAAACAGCCTGTCAGTAGCCTTGTACTGTAAGCCAGGGTGATGAGGTTCAATTTCCCATGTCATCTTAGGGCCGTTCTCGTCAAGAAGTTCGCGACCTATCGCGTCTAAGAGAGTCACTTTCACTGATAACTCTTGACCAGGACGAAGCCAGATTCTGTAAGGAGTTACGGGCATTATTAATGTTACTGTTAGATCGGAAAGTCAAATTCCAAAAATAGTGACACAACCACCGAATGCTTAACATAACATAACAGCAACCCTGTCATCCCCGAAGGTTTAGGCAGAAGTGTACCTAATAGTACACCCACATTTCGCCAGTTCTGTTTAAGTCCCATGTAATAGGGGGTGAGCCTATTGCCATCAACCGGGCACAACTCCAGACTCCGTGGCTGTTACTGAGAAATTCCTGATGGTTACCACCAATAAAAATTTGCCCGACCAGGGAATCGAGCTCAGGACCTTATGCTCATCAGTCGCGATTGCGACCTTTAGACCAACGAGGCAGTCCGATTACTCAATTAATCGATAAAACTGGTGTTTCTGATGAAAAGTCACAATCGTAAGAGGGACACACAATATGCGCTTCGACATTATGTTTTAGTCGAGTATAATATGTTTAATTATATAACTTGGAAAAGGTCTATGTCAGTGTCTGTATGTCTAGCCTCTGGCTTGATTGAATTGATTGTAAGAGTGGAAACCCACAACACCATGCTAAATGACGTCAATGTAGCGAGCTCATTGATCACATTTCTCATCTCAAGTCACATTTCATCATTTGCCCAACCGCGGTGTCGTTGCGGTTACATTAGTGGTATGGTGTCAGTACACCACACGTACTTGGGAGGCAGGGAGCAGTTCCCGGGCGCGTCGGGCGGCTCCAGGCGCACGCGCGACACGTGCGCCGCACAGCGCGCCTCCAGCGACACTGCCTCGCGCTCCTCGTCTGTCTCCGATGTTAGTTCTAGACGGGACTCGCCTTTCTGTAAAGAATTAAAGTCACATATTATAGTGAATAGATTCAGAATGAACGAGACATACTTTATTTATTTATTAAAACCTTATGCACAAGTAAAAAACTGTACAAAGTCGGACTTAATGCCTTGGGCATTTCCTACCAGTCTACCTTAGGGTGATGCAAAGACAATACACAGCAGGTGCAATAACAGAAAAAAAGATTAGAAAATATTTATAACTAAAACATATAATAATAAATACATATATACATACATATAACAAAATATACAAAGCTAAGAGAGATAAACAAGAAAATCTACAACAACTCAGTTCTGAGACGAATCTGCCAACTTCTTGTATATATGTTCTCGAGCTTTATGTAGTAAAAAGCCGACTTCTCACGTAATTTATCCATTCTGCCACAAGATATTGGCTATTTCAAAAGTAATAGCAACCACTCTGATAGATGGTTGCCTGCCTGTTTTATTTAAAACTCAATATAATCACACATTTTGATCTATTGAAGTACAAAAAGCATTAGGGTAAAAAAACATTTGAAAAAAGTAGGGTCCAGTAAACGTTCATGTGTGATGTCCATACTAAACGAGTAATAATCTCTCTTTACCGTGTGGTTAGTGCCTAACCTAATGTAAGAGTTTCTATGCCGCCCGTGGGCTTCTGACTAGGCTTTACATGCCGTCGAGAAATATCTCTCAGGAACGCTGGTTTCCTCACGATGTTTTCCTTCACCGAAGCAAGTGATAATTATACAGCACATACGTAAATGAATCTGAAAAATCAGAGGAACAAGTAATAATAATCAAACACATACCCTACGACACTTGAAGGTGAACAGTTGAACATCAGGGTATTTATGAGGGGCCGGTCCATCTCGCTTGCTTATCTCAGCCACTCGGGTGTTGTGGGACAGAGGCATTAGCGCTTCGCCCTCTGCTAGAACCTGTAGAATATAACATTGATTTAATAACGCTTGAAGGACTAAGTCTGTTTCATGGATGAAGAGATGTAGCATCATGCGGAAATAGTAGCCTTTTTCGGATGCGAATTTTTTACTATGATTTATATATAGTTTAATTGTTATTTTTATATTATTTGTATCACAGGTTTGTATCTTTTCTAGGTGTCCAAATAAAATATATTTCTTTCTTTTTTGTGTCACCATAAATTACGTTATATCGTAATTATAGTTTTAGAGCCAAACCATGCTGCAGAATATAACCACAGATGGCTAAGAGCTGCGAGTGGTGTCACTGATACGAGACACATCTGCGAGACAATGTCTCGGAGACATAGATACGTCCGCGAGACTTACCGGGAGTGTAGCGCCAGGCAAAGCAGCGGCGTTTTGTGGCCACAACAAAGTAGGAGCCGCGCGAACTGCCACGCGAGTGGTGTCGCCGACACGTCCGCGAGACACACGCACTGTAGACACACCGCGGGTACTCCATGCGCATTCTAATACGCAGCAGGCACCATCTGAAATAACGAACATTCGGAAAACATAAGAAGAGTATTGAAGAGAAGAATCGTGAAGACCAATTCGATAACAATTTGGTCTTGAAAACGTAAAAAAAAATAGGTTTTCTCGAATAATATGTATACGTCTGATAGACGTATTAAATATTGAAATGTTATACTAACCCATAGGTTGCATCCAGTTTGCTACAGTAACATTCTGAGGTTCTGGACCCTCCAGTAACGTTACGGCGAACGATCCACAGTTGCATCTGCGAAATAAACAAGTGTCTTAGGCCATAATTTCATATTCAGCGCAAACTTAGCCAGTACAGTCGTTGCATTGTAATTTAAACTTAATGTCAATGGAGATAAACATCAAATGACTTATTCACATCATTTTAATCGGCTATAGCATTGTTACTTACGTATGAAAGTTGAACAGTTCACCGGTTTCAGGGTTGGTTGCTGTCAGCGCTATATGCAGGTGATGAGGTTTGCCGACGCGAGCGAAACCAGAACTTGATACTTGAAGCAGCTCGAATGGTGTTGCCAATACTCTGCAAAACATTTCAATTAATACACATCAAATTGAATTTCCATACGTAATAAATTTTAAGGGTATTTATAGCTTCTGCCTTGGGTACAGGTACTGCCCAGTGCAATTATAAGAAGAAAAATAATAAACAGCCATGAGTTCTGTGTATTTAAAGTAAATCACAACAGATTCATGTTTTTATATCTAAACATATCGTAAACCATTTCCGCTGTGCATAAGCCATTAGAGACATCGAGCGTGCCACATTTTGACCTAAGTAAATAACAAAGTCTCCCCGACTTTGTTATTGCAGTCGAGGCGGAATTCACATCCGAGCCGCAGGCGACGTTGTTATGCAGCCGAGATCTGTGGAACTTTTTATTTCCGCCCTTGTTGTGATAAACGAAAAAAATCCATGAGTGTGAAATACACTGCATGTTGAACCTAATCGGAGTGCGATAATAACCAGTTTTCGAGGAAGTGTATTGAAAAAAATATTTTGAACTTTCGTGGCTCAAACGAACATTGTTAACGGATTGTGCAGATTTAAGTCGATTTCGTATATTGAACGCAACGCAACTTCGCCGTTTGATAAGCTCATGACTAAAAGCTCCATTCGAGTTTAAAACCAGTCATAAAAACCGAAATTAAATACTAGAAAAGTATGCAAAAGCAAAACCCACATGATCAACTTACTTTCCAATAGCTTTAACATGTGGGTACTTCTTCAACTGCACTCGTATGCCGATCTCACCGGTCCCTCGGATCGTCACAAGTCCGTCGGCCGTTAGAGTGAGAGGTCCTGGTGCTATCTCGCTCTCTATCTCCGACCATACGACGGGTTCGTCGCCTCCACCAATGTGTTTGAGGTTGATTTCCCTGGAGAAACATACAATATTATTTTCTAATAACATAAAAACACGCTTGTATTTTAACCAAAAATTCGAAGATATGACGTAACAACTACCAATAGCTACTGGTGGCGGTGCTTTCATATTGGCTTTCCCTTATAACCTACTCTTCATGATGGTAGGGTTTCTGAACAGTCTGCTTGCCTTATGGGGTTGCCGTATTGTTGGCCCCAAGGCTCCTTCGCACAGAGAGGACACCTTTGTTTGCTTGCATTCTCTAAATTAGGCTAGAGGTGTATGGTACACTTACATTTTGTCTATTATTTTTAAGGTCTAGTTTTAAAAGGGTGTAAGCCTAATAACATAAGCTAGGCCCAGATACAGGCGTCGGGCTTCTTGGAGCCAAAACCCACCAGTTCTGCCCAAACCTGGAGGTCCCTGGAGGTTCCTGGATTCGATTCTAGTAAGCAAAAGAGGGAGCCCAATATGTGTTTTATTCAAATAAGAAAATAGTCGAAGATAATTGCCGTCGAGGTAGACCGCGGCGAAGGTGGTGTCTCAGATCTTGTTTGCAGGTCGAACATGGCCAAAGATTACACAGGATAAAGAGGTTTGACAGGAGAAAAGTCTTTTGCCCAGCAGTGGGACACTCAAAAGACTAATAAAAAAAAGGATGAAAATAATAACTTACTGCACTGTGTCCGTCCATGCTACATACGTATGCGGTGGTACCACTTCTAAAGGATCCACTGCAACAGCTGTGACTTGTCCTTCCACCTACAAGAAAAATTTATAAATTAAATTATAGTTATTAATAATGGGTGTAAATATACCCTTGACGAAGCCGAAAGGTACGGAATGCTTAGTTGCCGGCTTCGTGAAGAGTCCATTTACACCTTGTATAACAACAACCAGACACCAAAACAGGAATATGTTGATCGCGAATTTTGGAGCAAAACATTTCAAGTTATTGTTATCTTCCTAGCCTTTTCTCAACAATGTGATTGTCTTCCAGTCTAACCACATAGTGGTTAGATCTACAAATGACAGCTGGGACCTAGGACGTGATGTGATGGAAAAATCTGGGTATGTAATGGATGGTCAGTCATCCATAGGCCAACATCGGCAAGCAGTTCTAACTTTGAAAATCAACTAAATATTGTGGGTGGTATTATCTAGCCGCAAGTAGTAAAAGTTAATAATAATTATCTATCTCATCAAAAACTCACGATTGTGATTTTCAATTTAATTTATAGATTTTTTCGCTAGGTTATAAAAGCAACATTTTATCGTCATACCTGTCGTGATACCGTCCTCCCAGCAATAGAATACAACCTCGCCGTAATAGTCAAGGACCCAGCATTCTGTGCGACCGCATCCGTCAAGGTGCCATTTTCCGTGGACCGGAACAGATCAACATTAGCTTCTCCTTCCACTGCCAACCTGATCAGAATCTGATCACCAGCTGTCAAAGCATGTCCTTTATCATCTAGCACAATACAGTGTACTACAAAAGGTTCTCCTTTGATAAGTAAGCTTGAAGGGCGTAGTGTAACGCGGATGCTGTGTGCTTCTGCAACGGTCAATGTTGCTGTAGCAACCTCAGTGGCTCCCGACATGAGCTGTATGTTCGTAGTGCCCTTGTCTGTGCCTCGGACTAGACTGCTTGTGTCTTCGAGTATGGCTATGCTGTTGTCGGGCACTTTTAAGTAGTACAAAGTGTCAGCGATGTCCTGGACGGTAAGGCGGCCTGCGCGTGCGCGTACGACCCTAGGAACATTTATTTTATATGATATTTTACCAAAAGGACGTGATACTTTTAAGAATTTCATAATTTTATTACTATACTAGATTGAGGTACTAAATACTGGTAATCAGCTGTGCCGGTTAGACTGGAAGCCGATTCCAACATAGCACATAAAAGGCAAGGCTGGATGAGACTGCGGAGCAAAACTCTATATTAATAACTCAATCATTGACTATCCATTGTTGCAAGACTCCCGGAAGTTTAGTGTTTTGTCGCTTTGTGGATTTAAGAAACCAATGAAAAACATTCGAAAACATAAAAATATTTTTCTCGAATGATGTTCTGTAATTAATTTTTCTCGAAAGTCTCAAAAGAATATTCATATCACTTTTCTCAAATACATCATTTAGATTGAACATTTTTATACCTATATCTCAGCGTATCACCAGGCGCGATGCTTGCCGTAGCGGGCATCAGCACGACACTAGCTATGACTTGCAGGTTGAAATCCGTGCATATGACGTCGTCAAGACATGCGGTGACACGCGACTCGCCCATTGCCTGACCGTATAAGAGAACGGAGTGCGAGCGAAGACCTCGGGCTTCTAGTTCAGTGATGCCGCGGGGAGCTTCGTAGTCTGTGTCTCGCCATCTGACGAACCTGGGGATCAGAAAAAAACAAACTAGGATGTGCAATTGTTCTGATATGAGGTCTGTGGTTTGTGGCTAGTTGGTCCAACTGTTATTATTGGGAAGTCTCATTATAATGAGTGTAAAAATATCCTTGACGAAGCCGAAAGGCACTTGTTCTCCCCGTCATTGCGATCATTTTTTTGTTCTAGACCATACCTGGGAACCTTCTAGTTAGGGAGATATTGGGGGTCAAAGTTCCATTTCTTTTTTAAAATACATGTTTTTAATGTTATAATTTTACTTTAAATACCTCCACGACTCTTGTACTACTCAATGCATATATCAGCACAGAGTTTTGAGTGCGTTACATACGAGTCCTACCGCAGAACGTGATTTTGAACCCTAAAAGAAAAAGGTCGTTTCCCAGCAATAATTTTTGCAATGCTTTGTTGACGGCTACGTGAAGGGTCAGTTAGCTAGGGGCTTAGTGTTGAAAAGTTTCACAGTATTGATGCTGCAAATTCTAGCTTCTTTTCTTCAGCTTGGGATATGGCATTTCTGAAAGAACCAGCACGTGTAGCATGACTAGAAACGGGTTTTGTCGACAGAAGAATCGACAAAATGACAGATCAACAAAAGAAATCTGTATTTTTTTCGATTCTTCCGTCGACAAAACCTGTTTCTGGGGTGATCATGCTACGCGTGCAGTGATTTACCAGAAGCTTAGACAACAAGCTAACATAGTGATGCATAGAGGAACAACTAACATACGAATAATAATCATGGATATTTTCCAAAAATTATTTAATATTATTGCATATTTCTACTTACGTAACCAGTGGAACTTCTCCAGCATTGCTGCCAAGATTCTCTACAGTCCATGTGAAGCTTACGCCTTCAAGAGTCGAAAATGTGTTTCCTAGAAAAATTTAAATGTTTTGGTAAATTAATCTATGATTTATAAATAAAATTGAAGTGTCTGTTTGTAATTTCAAAATAACAATGCTTATGAAACAGTACTTATAACAAAAAAAACATATATTTGTCGGAACGGGTCATTAGTACGGACATAAAATGAATCGCAAGTCCGCTGGTGGTGATGTCACGTGACCTACTTACAAGTTTACCCCCACCACAGCGTGGCTTCTACAGAGCCCTGATGTTACAGCTCGGAGGCGACGAGGACATTCAAGGTCTGATCGCGAAGGAGTTGAGACGTCTTGGAACTGTACCCGATTCATTGTGCCCCGTGTTATTGTGTTAAATTGTAATGTCAAGTAATTTGTTAGTTTATTATAAACAGTGTATCGCACCGAGTGTATTTTCATTGAAAAAAAATCCGACATATTTATATTTTTGTCTGTCTGTCTGTTTATTCCCGCTAATCTCCGAAACTGCGGTACCGATTTTGACATTGATTTTTACTGGCAGATAGCTGATGTTATAAGGAGTAACATAGACTTTTATTTTAGAAGAAGGATTATGGTTCCATGCAAAAAAAACCCTTGAAATTGTTAAATCAGATTCAAACAGGGAATTATTATATTTATAATAATTTCACATGGACACAGCTCACAGGTAACAGATATTGGAAAAAAAAAAAACAACTTCATTCCACTATTATGATGTTAACTTTTGTGATGTGAGTAAAACAAGAACAATAGATAATGAATTGTGTCTCAATAGACTGGGATCAATAGGTTAAATCAATGTACACACAGCAACACATCAAGCTATATATTTCCATTATAACTTGGCCTCGCTTTGTATAGATTTCCCGTACAATTAGAGATTCGCATAAACTGGTTCTTCATGGCTAGAGTGGTTGTCTTGCGTACTGCTGAACTGAGATAGACTCAAAGGAATCAATCAAAAAAAAATGAACTGGTTTTTGTATTTTTTTTATTAGAAGTAAGATCCTGCCTTGTATTCAAACTTAAATTGTTTTTGAATCATCTATTAACCCCTTGAGCGCCCAGGCCTCTGTGCAAAAATGTGCTAACGGTGGAGACATTAAAATCACTGATATTTGGAGCGTTTATCCTTATGCACCTATAGTGTATCATGCAATACTGAAGAGGCTAAAAAACATTGTTTAGTCCCCGTCAATGACAAAAAAACTTAGCCTTTTCCCAACTATGTTGGGGTCGGCTTCCAGTCGAACCGGATGCAGCTGAATACCAGTATTTTACATGGAGCGACTGCCTATCTGACCTCCACAAACCAGTTAGTACTGGGTAATACAATACCCCTTGGTAAGACTGTTGTAAGACTTTCGGGCAAAAAAAAATGGAACAATTACAGTTTGAAATATGTTTAGCCCTCAAATTTTGAGATTTAAGTGTTTGTATGATATTTAAACATACCTTGATCATCATAGGCAACAATGTCAAAGGCCTCTGGTGCTTCCTCCAGGAACAGGTTCCAAGTTGTACTCATCACTTTTATAGACCTGACCTTGTCTATGTCTACATCTCCACGGAGAACCTGGACAGAACAAATATATAAATAACATAACAAAAGAACCTGCTTGTAATCATTAAATGGACAGACAGAGGACAGACAGAGGTGTTGCTATACCTAATACACCCTCATTTTATCAGTTATGTTTATGTACTACCTCATTCACTGATGGTTGACCACTTTTCACTGTTAGGAATAACTAAGAGCATAAGAGTGTAAAGTGGTTGACCGTCATTGCGGACTATTATGTATGGGTGGGGTAGTACTATGTAATGGGTGAGCCTATTGCCATCAACTGGGCACAAATTCTTACTCCAGGCTGATCTGAGAAATTCCTGATGGATAAAACCCACCAAACTTTGCACAGCCTGGGAATCGAACCTAGGATTATATTTAGCCATAGCACTTGTGGGCACTAGTTCAATTAGTCAAAAGAATAATATTAACTTCACTAATACTCATGTATGTGGCTGCTTGTTGTACAAGTTTTTGTTTATTTTTTTTTTAATTATTTATCCCTTATCATTAATAACAGCATCAAGATTAGAATAGTGTTGAAGTGAAAAGTGGATACCCATGTAAAGTTACAATTCCTGGTACTTCAAAACACCAAACACAACATCATATTATGACATAAGCATCACTGCATAATTATCAGTGGTTTGCAAGGCCACATTGAAATATTAGCCGCAAACATATCTGATAAGGTGATAATTTTATAACCAAAAGTAAACAAGTTATAGTTTTCAGTGAAAATAGGATGCACTTTCCCGCCATTTCGCATGGCTATACTTTACCTCTCCTGTGTTGATTTCCTCGGCTAAAATGATGACCGAGCCAGGTGGTACACATGACTTGGAGACCGAGACGCGGGCCGCTCGTGAGCAGTGGCCTATAGCATCGTCGTACAGCGGCTCCAAATCTATGATGTCATCGCGAGACAAACTCCTACAAGAAATACACTTTAAGTAAGCTTTCTGGACGTAAAACGGAAGATATGTAAAACTTAATAAGTTTTCTGCTTAGACTTACCATGTGTAACAACCACCCTCAATGATTTCAAAGGTAAAGCTAATATACAAATCTTCAAACCAAGGCAACAACACCCTTGGCGTGTTTATTTTAGCTCCATCACATGTACACCCAAGTAAACACAATAGCGATAAGAAAACAGCAGTCTTCCTAGTCTCCATGATATTATTTGAGTACATACATCAGCAAACAATCAAATTAATAACTCTATTTTGAAAATCTAACCTATTCCTAGATCGGCAAATCGCGCATTTCATTCAAACTTTTGACAGTAGTCTATGAAATAATTTTTTGAGCAATTTTGACTTTTAGAGTAACACCACTAACAATCGACTTTTGTCTATGGTGCATCGAACTATTTAAAGTACAGTGTGCTGACGCCATGGACTTAGTCTAAGTCCATGGCTGACGCTCACTGTGGTTGGTTAAGCTAAGCAGTAAACAATCTTCTAGCCTTAAGCTGCAAGTGGCCGTTTACAAAATGAAAAAAATACGCTCACAATGTGCACTACGTTATAATAAAAATGCGATGGCACTCGCGCTGGGCTAGAAGAGCTGCGCTTACAGTTCCCAAACTTTATAAAATAAATATGCACTCGTCGACACATCGAGTAAGCAAGACTTCCCGCACAATGAAATGTCAGCTTATACTGGTTACGCAAAGCTTGATTGTTTCTTTAATGTGTAGTTGCTTTTGCTTCGTGAGCGTTTGTAGCAATAGGATGCATGTCCATGCATTACCTCGCCTTCCACAAATAATTGCAGATGTCCGGCAATTAACTCTTTGCTGCCTCCATAGCTTATTCTTCCTTGAGAGCTAGCAATTGTATTTATAATCGACTAAAAGTTCTTTTTAATTTTGTGCCAAAACTGGTGAACTTAAAAAAAAAACAAATAAATGTCAAAATGTTAAATATGGCTGCTGTGTATTCGTCATGTATTGTGTCGTATTTTACATGAATTTTATAAATAAATGGCAAAATGAGTACGATTAGTAATTAAAGTGAAACAATATTAACGCTCCTACGTAATAAAAAACTATTTAAATAGCGCTCAAGTGTCAGAAATCATCATGTCTCCAGACAAGGCTACTGAAATAAAAGGCAACGAGATCGATAAAACCAAACGTCGTCATAAAACTGACGACACTGTTATTGCGACAGCGGCAACAAACGGCGTTGAAGATACAGTGCAATTCGCGAAGATGGAGTGCGCGGACGAAAGCGCGGGCAAGCCCACAGAGCTATGTCTTCAAGGCAACACTCACTTGATTTCTAGTACAACGAGTAGTTTGGCCGATACGCCCGGTGATTCTGGTGTTTTGTGTTTAGATAGTGAGGCCTCGGAGGCCACCAGCCAAGCGCTCATGTCGCACAGTCTCATAGGGGCGGAGGAATTAGCGTGTGACAGTGTTTACGACGCACCGCCGTCATGCTCTCAGGACATGATCAAGAGTACCACCAGTAGCATCATGACACGCAGTGATATCGACAATCAGAACATTGGTGTACCTGATGACATGGTCCCAGAACTAATAGTTGAGTCACTTAAAAAACCCTATGAAAACTTGCCAGATTTAGTATTGAAAGCTTTAGAAAGTGAGAAAGGTGCTGAAGAATCTCGAAAGCCTGCTTTGAGGAATGAACCAAAGAAGTCTCTCTCTGAGGATATTGTTTACAGACGAAGATGTCGAAAAAAGTCTCAAAGTGGACCAGGTTCTCAGAAGAAAAGAGTTTCATTCCATGAAGATATATTAAATAACACTAAAACTGATAACATTCACATTGAAAGAGGTTTTGTATCATATGGACCTGATAGTTCATACTGTGATAGGTTTAGGCAGAAGAATAACATTGTGACTGACAGGTTCTCATGGTGTGCCTCAGGGGACAGAACACCAAAGTATGCAGCTGATGTAGCTCAACAGACTATGTCAGATATCCTCACTTATGGTGACTCTAAAAATGATCAGAGTGGTATTTTTGAATACTGTCAGAACTATGGACAAGCAAACCAAGACAATAATAATGATAAAGACAACAATAATGAACCTAGGCCTACTGGGAAGCTCTACGGATGTGATTCAAACAGCTCCGATTCTAATTTCAGCTGTGACTCTGAAACATCATCCAGCGACTCATCCTCCTCCCATTCAAATAAAACAGAAACGTCAATGCTACACAGAAAATGTGACAAAGCTCAGAAATCCTACTCTTGTGATGCATTTGAAAACAATGGCCATGTTGCGTTTATGAGGAAAACATATTTTTCTGAAGCTGATATTGACCAGTCCACTGATCGAATGAAAATGCCCCTTGAAGTTTCACACAGTCCAAACACAGTGAAATCTGTATTGAAGAAGAAACGCTACATTACTACTAGTATTGTTGAGGAAAGAAAATCACATAATAAAGTATTAAATCTACTGGATGCCAACAATATCATAGATTCTTTGAAGAATTTTTACAAAAACTTCAACTTCAATTTAGCTCCAGAAAAAGGTTTGCCTGAAAACAGTTTGGAATTGAACAATGTTGTGGAAGCTTTGCCTTGTGATGTCAATCATAATAAAAAGCTGTCGAAAAGCCTGGATTCTGGTTTCCAGGCCGAGGATGAAGATGACTTTGTTGAGATCAATCTGAATGGCCAACCCTTAGAAACTGCAAAACCTAAAGAAATTACCACACCATCAAAGACAGCAGTAGCAGGTGATAGAACTCCCAATGAAGGATCTCCAAGGCATAAACTTACACTGAACATGAAAGCCCAACTTGACAAGAAACCTAACAAAGCTGACCTCCCACCGCTTAGCAAGTATGTTGTGAACTGTGAGAGTACTGTCTATGAACACAAAGGAGTCTCCTACAGCTATGTCCATGATACATTCCAAACTGCTTTTGATGCTCCAAAAGAGACTTTTGTTCCTATTCCTGAGACAACACCAGTGAAAGAGCTAGTCACTAGCACAAGTAAAGTCGACCTCAATAAATCTACCGATACTGACTCTTCAAGCAAGACTTCAACACCCAAGAGGCAATTCAACAAGAATATCCAAGATGAGACTGAAGCTAAAAATGGCATTTCCAAGCATTTGTCTTCACCTAAGAAGCAGAATGTAAACAGGTACAGTCGTAAGTCTGCGTCGACAGTGCAGAAAGTGAACGACGAACCGCCACCGCAAGTGAATAGCGACAACTGTTCAAACACCGACAACTCAACCTTGAAGGGGGCCGAAGACTTTAATGACGACTTTTTCGACAGTCCCGGGAACCAAAAGCTACAATCTAACAAGTCGGCGCTCTTGAACCGATATTTGAAGAATGTGTGTCAAAGGAAAGACCTTGAACTCAAAATCAAGAACAATAAGTTCTTTCAATTCAAGCTTCGAATGGAGAAACATTTTCCGAGCATTATACTTCCACTGAAAGACGTGTCTGATACATTCCACGTGTCGGCTGGCAGGATGTCGAGGCTCATAGACAAAGAGGTGATAGAGAACAAAAGGTTGTCTGTGAGGCTTCTGACAGCGGACGAGCCGTCCTACTTCGATAGTTTCGAAGATAACGTAGCCATTGAGTGCAATGAAAAGCTCAGGCTACAAATATTCTCGTATCCGAATGAAACTTTGAATAGGGTAATTATGTTTGATTACTAAATCGCGCGGCAATTTCGTTCACCGTAATACGACCTTGATTACGCGATGTTTTGTACAAGGTACTAATTTGGCGAAAAAGTTTTGAAAACCATTTTAATCATTGGTCGAAAGGTCAATTTAACGGTTGAAATGTATTCATGAGGTATATTTAGCCTTTTTCTTTTGACCTTCATTCAGTCTTTGATGTTCTTTCAGATGATGAAAGTGAAATCACCTTACAGCATGGAGGATGGTTCTTGGACACCTTTGTTGGTTTTTATCACCGACTACGCACTGTATGTCGCGAGCGTGAAACCTGGGGGTACCGAGTACCAAATGCTGTGCCGACTACCTCATAACGAACTGGATGCTATTGTTGTAAGTAGTTTACTTATAGTACGAAAAAACAGAGTATTGTTTGTCGGCACTCCCAATTCGATGATTGTGGCAAAAATTTGGGATCTGAAGACGTTTCGTAATCTGCGGAAACAAGCCATAATGTGCTTATCAGAACCATTACACTGCTCTATATGTAATTATGTACCTAAATCTTGAGAAAATGTAGTTGTTTATGCAATTACAGACGTAACTAACGCTGGGTCAATAATATCTTAACGATTTGAATGATTCATTTAAATAACGCCTCCATAATAATATTCCAGACCTATTAGCTCAGTGGATCATAATATTATCGACCTTACGATACACAAAGCTGTTGATATTAATATTCAAATCAATGACCCTCATAATACAGACAGCTGCATATTAATTTGCAATAATTGTTTTGATTTATACACTTGTTTGTTTTTTAACTGAATTGTTTGTCTAGGGGCTAGTTAATATAAACATAGCCATGTATATGGTTCTTTGCAATGGTTAGTGGTTCGCGAAATCTCCCTGACTCGGGAAAATTCGTTAAACCATTGGTCCCGGCTGTTATTTGTAGATATGTGATAGTCGTTATGGTTATTTTAAAGCCCGAAAGTCTGACAAGCAGTCTTACCAAGTATATGTCGATGTCAGATTGGCAGGGTGCCAAACCCAAAAGGCAAGGCCAGGCTCTAGGTCCTAGGTCCAGGTCACTAGACCCTAGGTGACAACTGTTCTGCCATAGACCTCTGAAATGACTGTCGTCCAAAAAATGTTATCGCTGTACTTCATCCAGCGAAATAGCGCGATTTTACGGGTGACATTTATCGAAAGACCTTTGACCTTTGACCGTGGGACTAGTCGAGCCAATACGAGAATAATAAACCGTTTCGTTTGGAGCGTATTTAGCTCGGAGAGTCACACGCACCCACGCCACGGCGGCACTTCTAGCCTAGCATTATCAGCAATTCAGCAAAAAAAACCGTGAAAGCTTGAAACAGTGTAGCAATTCAGCATATAAAGTTAGGAACTGCTGGGACAAGGCCTTCTCTCTATGAGAGGGAATGGGCTATAATCCACCACGCGGGCCTAGTGGGGGTTGGTAGATATCACATGTCTTTGAATTTTTGGTTCTAGGGCATGTCGGTTTTCTTACAAAGTTTTCCTTCACCGTTTTGAGAGCAGTGGTGTTGAAATAAATTACACAAATGTTTGCGCCTGCCGGGGTACCCACGACCTATAACTACCTCTGGGCCGCCCCTGCAGTTTTTCCATTCTTACCATTTTTTTTTTTCTCAACACCAACAGGTAGGCCCAGAAGCGCAGTACATCCAAATCTTAGACATCGCCGGTAACATAGCCTGCTCGATTATCACTGGGGAGGCTACACTCGGGGCTCGCTTCGCGTCTTCCCTCGAGTGGAGTGCAAGGACGTCGCCGCTAAGGATTCAGCGGCCGCCGGCCATGATCCCGCTTGGATGCAGGGAGTTAGCAGCAGCGGTGGCTAGGCAGAGGCACGAGACGAGGGTTTGTATTTTATGTATCTGTTTTCTTTTTGTGGGTCTGTGTTGTGTAGGAGCTCGTGGCTAAATAATAACAGCCGCTCGGGTCGATCTTTAGGTTAAGCGGTGCTTGCCTAGGTTGGTCTGTGGATGGGTGACCGCCCATTACATACCGAGTTTCCTCTGTGCCTCGGAAAGCACGCTAAGCCGTTGGTCCCGGCTGTCATTTGTAGATCTTTGACAGTCGTTAGGTAGTTAGTGGCCCAAAAAGTCTGACAACCAGTCTTACCAAGGGGTATCGTATTACCCAGTACTAACTGGGTTGTGGAGGTCAGATAGGCAGTCGCACCATGTAAAATACTGGTATTCAGCTGCATCCGGTAAGACTGGAAGCAGACCCCAATATAGTTGGGAAAAGGCTAGGCAAATTAATTATTTCTTTTTGTGGGTCAGTAACTTGTGGATAATACCTCTCCTACTCCTGATTAACGATTTGTAAAGGTATAAATATGTATGACTGGACAAATTCAATGGCTGATCTCATAACAAACCTGAAACCCGTACATTCAGAAAGCATTATTCATTATTTTACTGACATGTAGCTGCAAAAATATAAACGTTGGTATGAAGTAGCCAGATCTATATTCTACACCTTTCGAATGTTTATTATTTGCAGCTTAAAACAATGAGTCCAAATAGTATGACTGCAACTATTATTGATTCGTTTTGTTTTCATTTAGTCAAACAAATATTATTCGATTTGTTCTCTTCTTCTGCGTCGACCAGTGGCGATGGTTCCATACAACTCGATTCCTACCGGCTTCCCTTTGAAAACGGGCGCAATCAGTATTCCATAGACAAATAATAAAATAACATTAAAGACATGTACTCCAGCTTACCTCTTAAATAAAATTAACCCTTCGCCACTGGCGTCGACATTTGAGTTCAAAGAGTTTCTGAGGTTGTCAACCTGATGTAATAGACCTTAATTAAAATGAACTTCGTTTTATTTGACCTCGCTCTGTGAAACCAAAACAATAATATGATAATGAGCTGTTATCATTATACATAACTGTCCGAAAAATTGTTTTTAAGTATTATCGGTTATTGGCTGTTACTAGCCTAATATAAAGATAAGGGATGCCAATAAAGTATATTTGTATTATTATGTTTTAATAGTTCTGTTTTACGTTTTATGTATTCCATTTTCTCTTCTTCTTTTACACACTGTCTACATCTCTTTTTTTAGTATCTCCTTTCGTAGGTATGCTGGAAGAGATTTCTTTAGAAATAAGCATCACCTTTGTACTATTTTCTGTTCTTTTCTTCTTTTCTGTATTTTAGTGTGTACATAAACTGTTAAATAAATAAAAAAGTTAATACTAAATACTTTTTGGTGAAAGAACTAATATAACGATGTAGTAGTTTCATTACCTACGCGCTATAAAATTGTTGGTACATGTTTAATAGTATATACAATGAGAGCGTGAAGTAATAATCGTAAGTTGTGATCTTTCTTTTTCGATGCTTTCACATTTGGTCATGTTTTGGCTTGATTTTAGTGAAATCGTAGTTTGGCAATAAGGCGGCTTTCGTCAAATACCGGTCAACATCTATTGCCAAAATATGTCTTGTCAATTTGGATCTCTTCTGAAGTCCTACATGATTTTAAGCAGATTTATCTATACTTAATATTATAAAGCTGAAGAGTTTGTTTGTTTGGTTGAACGCGCTAATCTCAGGAACTACTAGTTCGAATTAAAAAAATCTTTTAGTGTTGGATGGTCCATTTATCGAGGAAGGCTATAGGCTATATAACACCACGCTACGACCAATAGACCCGAACAAAAAAAAAAACAAGTCAGAAGCGGCGGGTGAAACCGCGGGGCTCAGCTAGTACTGAATATTCTTGATTGGGACTGTCTAATGCCATATTAAGCTATTGTTAAAAACATTTTCTTAATCTAACTTAGAGCTACTATGATATAATCGTAACAAATTGAAATTTAGCATGGTAATTAGTAAACAGAGGTCCCCAAACTAGGCTGCGCCTGTATCTTGGAGGCCAGAAGTAGACGTGTATTAGAATAGGTGGAAGAAGATTTAGGATATAGTATGTAATTTTATAGGATGTAGATTAAGGATTTAGAATGTAAGGCCACTCTATCGCATTGGATCGCAGATCGGTAATGGTAGTTGTAGGTAAGAGTTTGTAAATAAATAAATAAATATCACAATACAGTAATATGAAGAGAGAAATTCCCGGAGTGACCCGCGTCTGTGAGTTGAGTGGTGGAAGGGCGCGCAGCCCAGGTTCGGTTCCCCGGGAACTCGCGCCCTCGCCTGTGGTCGTCTGCTCGTACGAGGCGCCGACAATACCGATATGGATTATTTTTTCATACACGCTAACACCATCATGATTGAAATAGTACTGTAATGTGGGTCTCAAAACCAAACAAAATTAACAATTTAGGAAAAAAAGCGGCCAAGTGCGAGTTGGAATCGCGCATGAAGTGTTCCGCACCATCGTAGTAGGGGCCCCCTTTTATTTTTTTATTTGCTGTTATAGCAGCGACAGAAATACACAAACTGTGAAAATTTCAACTGTCTACCTATAACGGATCATGTGATACAGCCCGCTGACAGACATACGGGCGGACGACCGATGGTCGGACAACGGAGGCTTAGTAATAGGGTCCCGCCGTTGGTACCAAACCCTGAAAAGAACCCCAAATTTCTAGCTTATCATGCCATCATAAAGACCTCCCAAATGAATATGAATATTACAAAAAATGTTGTTCCAGATGCCGCAAATCCTATTCTACGGTCGCGTATGTTCCGGCGACGCGGGCGATAGACTCATCGAAGCGCCCGGCGCCTTCGCCCCGCCGCTGGAGGGGTACCTCATGTGCAGGACGGACAGAAGCCGGCGGTTCGAGCCTTGTTACTTCTTGCTCAGGTATATAACTTTTGTTTGATGTCCTATTTAAATATTTCTGCGAGATAATGTACTAAGAACTTTTGGAAAGCTTGTGTTTTGTAACAGTTACCGGGCGTTAAATATTAACTCGATGTGTTATCGAGTTTTAAATAAAAAAAGACTGTTACGGGGGTATTAAGTTAGAGAGAAGACGCTCCTGCAAAACCGTTTTTTTTTTCTAAAACTGCGTTTGTCATATATACGGCCCAGTACCATAGACGAACCGCTTTAATTAGTCCTACGGCTTGCCCCATCAAAGGCACATTAAGCGTCCACAAAGTCCTAACAATATCCCGCAGGTTATTTGCTTTAAAATTACCATAATCCACGTAGGTATTACGATACTAATTGAACCAATACGTGATCAACTTTCAGAATATTACTTTTAAATTATACCTCCGCGAGTACTCATTAAAGCGGTCGGTCTATAGTTTACTGCACCTAGATTGTACAGAATTGTACCACGATAACATCAAAAACATTCTCAACATACTCGAACAATTACAACACCCTTAAAATTCTGAAAATCAACACCAATAAGTTGATATTTTCTTTTGTGTAAACGTCCCGCCAAAAAATGTCTTAACAGCGTCTATGGAATACCCTTTTACACACACTCAATTTTTTTCCTCCTCAGGGCCGGCGTCCTCCACTGGGGCCCGCACTCCCCGGACGGCACCTCCCCCCTCCCGCACAACATCGCCCTCCGCTCCGTCCTAGGAGTCAGAAGACACCTGGACTCTTCAAGGAGGCCGCATTGCTTCGAGATCGCCTTAGCAGACAACAGCAGGCTTCTACTAGCGGCTCCTGATGATGCTACTGCGTCGTCGTGGCTGCAGAGCTTGTTGTTACATGCTGCACAGGTATTTAGTGTTTTAAAAGAATTATAAATATATTATCACGCACGTATTACTCAAAGGCAGGCAGAAGACACACACACACACACACACACACACACTCACACACACACAAACGCACACACGCACACACACACACACACACGCACATTACGCCAGTCATGTTCAAGTCCTATTGAAGCGAGCCTATTGCTGTCGATCGACCATAAATCTGGATTCCGAACTGGTACTGAGTAATTCCTATTAGGACAACCCTATCACCGAATTTACCGACCTTAGTTCATACGACCTCTAGACCAACGAGGAATGGAAGTAGTTCTTTAAATTAATTCAATAGACCAATATTCAACTGGCGATTTTTGTCTGTACTTATCGTGTGTCGTGTGCTTTCGGGCTACAGACTACCCGTATCGACTGTGACCGTGAGTCCGGGACTAACGACTCAACATGTTTTCCGAGGCAAGAAGGGCGACGATTCATTACATGCCGATATGTAATGGTTGGTCACCAATCAACTTACTGGCCACGGCAAGGTAGCGTCACCTGTAAACGTCCCATTTGGCTGTTATTACCCACGAATTTGTCATATCAATCATTGTTAAACGACTTATTTCTATCCTTTTCTTCCAGGCTCTCGAAGAAAAGGATGGTGCTAAGAAGTCGTGCGAGCGGCCCGGGCCTCCGCCCGCGTGCACTGTGCTGGTGACGCCGACTGAGGTCATCAGTGTGCGGGACACACTCGACCTTGCCTTTGTGACGGGTGCTGCGGCGTATCTGAAGGATAGGGGCTCTGAGGCGCTGCTGAAAGGTATTTAAATGCTGCATTTGAGATAAATTTGAGCCCTGAAACAGTTTGATGGATTGTGTGGAAGATATGGCTAGAAAAGGCAGTGAATACTAGGGATACCGGTTAATAGAGATGGATTTGAATTGAGGAAAGACTGGAAGATCTTGATGCATAAGTATAGCATAATCAGCCTATAATGTTCCCACTGCTGGGACACAGGCCTCCTCTCTATGAGAGGGAATGGGCTATAATCCACCACGCGGGCCCAGCGGGTTGGTAGATGTCACATGTGTTCGAATTTTTGGTTCTAGTACATGGCTGTTTCCTCACGATGTTTTCCTTCACCGTTTTGAGAGCAGTGGTGATAAATTACACAAAGTAATGCGCTTGCCTGGGTTCGAATCCACGACTTATTGATCGTAAGTTGGGGCCGCGATTTGTATGAATTTGAAATACTCGAATTTTTTGTTATGACTCTGGTCAGCTCGCGCACTCAGTACAAGTAAATTGTGCGGAAACGCGCGCTTAGTTTCGACGATTTTGAGATCCATCGGAACTTCAAAACTCTTTGCATGGAGGTGAAAAAATTTTTTTTTCATGCAAATAACTTATTTCAGAATACATCGAGGAGATGCGGACAGACATCGAGATCCTAGCGTGCGGATCCATTAAGAACTTGACTGCTTTCAAAATACCGGATACTGATGAAAATTGGTGCTGTTTGGTAAGTCTAAATACAAACTAGTAACATACATAACATGAAAAATGACAGCTGGTATTTTAATTAAAATATGGCCTGTCAAAAAAAAATCGTACCGAAAAAAATATCCATGGGAGTAAATTGTCATATTTCCAAAGTTCCATCAAAGTTACAATCTTCGCCATTAGAACAACTTTGATATCGTATATCTCAAAAACGTGACCCTTTAGAAGATTGTGTCTCATACAAAACTTGTTTATATTGATACCAGCTATTGAAGAATTCTTCTTCTTCTACCTTTGGGCACCCAATGCTGAGTGTAGGTCTCTTCCAAATCTCCACTTTTGGCGGTTTTGTGTCATTGAAGAATTGTGTGACCGCTATTTTAAATATAAAATGGCGGTAGTTGGCAGGCCAAATAATTCAAAGCCCTATCCATAACTTTTTAGGAGTGGAGCGTTTGCGAGGCCCGCGAGCGCGGCGCGGGACTGGCGCTAGTGCTGGCCAGCAGTGCCGAGCTCGAACGGTTCATAGCGGCCGTTGAACAAGCCTTCTGTGCGTTCACTGTAAGTAACAACTAAAATATCATGCCTTTTTACGTCGAAGGGGTAGGCTAAGTGGTGTTTTCTTTTTTTTTTGCAATAATTGTCGTTTTCGACAATTCTGCCAATTTCAGAAGTTTTACGGAATTACGTGTTTAGTCCAATAAAAAATGTGTGGGAATTACGTATTTTGGAAGGGGTAGCTAATAGGTAAATAAATGTTTCATCAATAATATTTTATTCTTTGTCAATAAAAACCAAATTTTTATCACTAGGTAGGACTCATGATGAGACCTATCATAATTACAATAGAAAGAGCGAGAGTTTGACGAGGCTGTAACCAAATAAAAGGCACTCATAATGAAAACACAGGCACGAAATCATATTAAGAGGTCTGAAGTATCAAGTATAATTAAGGGGTGCGCCAAAATTTATGAGTACCTACCGGGCCCTCAAGTCCGTGTGGTTTTAGTCGGTACTGTCCGACGTAACCCCTCTATTCTCGCCAAACTGGTAGTATCCGTGAGGATTTTCTTCCAGAAAAAAGTGTCTAGCATAATTGTAAAATTTCATCAAAATTAAATATTGTATACTCGACTTGACTTTATTAATCCACTACACACTCAAGTTCATAAAGACTTCAAAATAAATTTTCCATTTCACAAACTTCTATCATTCCAATTTATACCTTACTAGCGGCCCGTCCCGGCTTCGCCCGGGTGTTCATTTATTTTGGAAAAAATAAATGAACCCCCTAATTCCCCCTCATCTCTATTTTTTTCTAGTAATAATTATAGCCTATGTTACTCAGGGATAATGTAGCATTCTAATGGTGAAAGAATTTTTGAAATCGGTTCATTACTTCCGGAGATTACCCCCTACATGCAAACAAATTTTACCTCTTTATAATATTAGTATAGATAACAACAACATAAGAGCCACACGACGCGCGTCAGAGACTTGCATTACCTGTAATTTTATACCAACATCTCATTTTATCTTGCAGTGCGAGCCATTCCCGCTATCCGTGGTAGAGGCCACGAAATCCGCGTGTAGTTCAGCGCACACAAAGTACGAGGCCGCCTGGTCGCATATGCTACCGCAACAGTAATGCAACCATTCGTCGTGAAGCTACATCACTAGTGGTAAGATAACAACACTAGGAATGAGCTAGGGATGTGTGAATGTTATCGATAAAAATGTATGCACTTGAAAAAAGATTGTACTTATTTTGACCGACTTCAAAAGAGAAGGAGGATATGTGTGTATGAGGAAGCAATATATTTGAGATAAATCCAGTGAAAAATATTGTTAAGAATCTTTAGGAACAAGTATTAAAATGAGGCTTATAAGTATAAAATTGAAGTATGGAGATGCAAATATTTCCTAGGATGGAATCTTACCACTAGTTTGTAGTTAGGGCAGTTTTAGTTATAACAATAATAGGAAATGTGAATTTTTTGTTGTTAATTGTAAGCGCTTTTTTGCCTCGTTCTACTCAACATAGAGGACATAGTGAATGACATAATAAATAATATAATCTATCGGTTTTAACAACACCATATAGTTGGTCCTAGCTTTTGAAACATACTTTTGATGTTAACTCTACAGTTCATCGCATAACACGCGTAATAAAAGACCTTATGAACCTCAACAACTTAGAGCCATGTTGTCAAATTATATGACTTATCTAATACTGAATGTCTAAATCTGGAAGTACAATCGCCAGCAAAACAAGTTACCATAAAGTGTCAAATTTGTCAGACCATGAAATGTTAAAGGTTAAGTTCAAAATCGAATAAGAAATTGTGGTAAATTGTTGCGCTGGCGACTGTACATTGCAGTTGACGACTTTCAAAATTAATATCGACCAGGTAGAATTTTGGAGTAATCTGCACAGCCAAAAATTCCTTACGATACATCCCTAACTGAATGGCAAATCGGGGTCCAAGTCTGTGCTTAGTTCCCGAGTCGCCATACAGTGGTATGGCGACTCGGGACACTCCCTGAGCAGTGGCTCAGGGAGTTTTTGAATCTCTCCTGTGGCCCATTATATGGTGTTGTTAAAGTTACGAAAGAGAACTCTCAAATACTCAATCTAAGCTTAATAACTTGTTGTTATTCCTCTGTGAGTCAGAAAAAGCGTCCTGCGAGCACAATTTAGTTAATCTGTAAAATATAAATACCCTTCCATGTTAAAATTTTCGCTCCTAAATAGCAAATTTTGTTGATTTTAAAAGTAAACGACGGTAGAATTTTTATCCATAGAGACTTGCTAGAAAAATAGTTATATTTTTCTTTAAAATTACATTCCATGTTTCCTACCTTCAATGGCTTACCAAAGACAATTGAAAAAAGGTTGTACTGTCGTCGTTTGCTTCAAAAACAATGTAATAATAAGTATTATTTACAGTTGTTTATCTATGGTTCTTATTATTATGTATTTTGATGATATTACTATTAATTATTAATATATCGATTCCAGTTTGTATACTGCTATTACGTAGTTACATGTTCTCACGTTTAATAGTAATAATAGGTCACAATACTCCACTATGATATTAATTTTGTGTTTCTATGAATGCTATGATCGATCAAAATGTTCTAACACTCTGAAATACAAAGATACTGTCAAGTCCAAAAGTGAGATGACTACTTTTCCAATGACGTTTGTCACTCTTACCTTTATTTTATGTTGTTCTCTGATGACGTTTACACACTTTTGCTCTTGATTGTACTCGTTGTACTAGCTCAGTGGGCAACAATAGAGTTTATAGCATCAATATAAACACGAAAAAAGTAATTATATCAAATCGAATACTATAAAAATGTATCATAAATATTTAGCTCTAAATGAAAATAATAATATTCATTATATTTTAAAATCGGCCAGAGTTAATCGTTAAAGCGCTGATACTTTGAAAATTGTATTTAAAATATTCATAATTAAATTGTATTTATAATTTGTTCTGGTCACATTTCCCAAATGTATATGTAATTATATTTTGTATAATATCTATTTGTATACTTGTTTAGAAAAAGTACTAAAATGAGGTTTTAGTGCAGTCTCCGAACAAAGTGCGTTCTTATTAATATTATTAAAGGGAACAGTAGTGGGGAGGAGAAGCTTTGGCTAAGTGTACTGTGAATTCGCGCTATTCTGAAACTTGGTCTGCGAAACTATATCCTAATCGATAATCGACTACTCGGTAATCGGTAAAAATGGATATCGATATACAAGTTTACAGAATAAGTATGCTTTGTGTGACGGCTTAGTAGATTTTGTATGGGGAAAAATTATAGTTTTTTTACTACAAACCTTTTGTAGCTTTATTTGTTTTAAAGCTAATTTTAACGGTTTTGTTTTAAAAAATTGTTTCGGTTTTTAAAAAAGGAACGTTCCCGGGATTTGAGGAGTTGTGTTAAAAGCTTTAATATTTCGTTGAAAAAGGTCTCAAAAATGTTATTTATGCTACGTATTGGAACAATTTTCTGACGGTTGTTCGCTGTTACCAAATATATCAATCGTATATCATTTCGTATGTGTATTAGGCCGCTGTAAGGCCGTGTGATATTAATGTATATTTAGGGTAGGTATTAGCGCATTGAGAACTATGACGTCACGTATTTTTATCTCTATGACGTGTTGAGAAGTTTAATTTTCAAGTATTTTGTGGCTTGGACCCTTTAAAAACTATTTCCTGTTAATTAAAAACAATAAAACCGCAGAGAAGCACTACATATTCATAATTTATTTATGAATGAGGAAACAATAACTAAAATTGTGGTTTTGTTATGTACGCTATTGTTAAAACAGTAAGTGACATAGAGGTAAAATTACGTGACATTATGAAACAATAATGTAACCGCAAATTTGAATTCCATAGTAATATACTTTTATATAGGTATCCGATTACATGAATAATAGATATTATTATGAATAAATATTGTTATATTTGTCATTTTATATTATTTTTTAATGTATTTTTGTTCCAATTTATTTGTAGTATTGTCTTATACAGGGTGGATGGGACGCCGACGCGAAAATGGTTACCACGTATTCAGTACATCGAGGGGGGCTCAGAATGATGTACTGAATGCGTGGTAACCGTTTTCGCGTCGGTGTGCCTTACACCCTGTATAGCTTTATTTTATAATATTTCTAGATATGTAAACCTTTTCCTATGTCTTTGTTGTGTATGTGATTGCGCTTTTACTAAAGGCTATTTTTACTTCAAATTAGGACGATGGCAATTGATGCTATACATACGCGACGCCCGCCGGTTGGAAACCAAAGAGAATGTTTCTCTTAGCTTTGGTGCTGGCACCACGGTTCAGTTTGAATTTCGAACTTACCATAGACTGTTAATATACAAGATGAAATGATTTGACTAGTGAAATTCATATGCATATTTCGTACTATTCCTAAACAAAATATATAAAAGTTTCGAAACTCCTAATTCCGATAAGTAACTACACCTAACGGGGTTACCAGCTGCGAATAGTGTGTAGATTTTAGTTTTTTTTTTTTTGTTTTTTGTTTTTAGATATCGATAAACATCACTCTATAGTTTCACTACACTAATTTGATCTTGTATATTTTTGACAGGTGGTTTTTTTTTACCGAGTTAGTTTTTTCTCTTTGCTGTTATTCTCGTTTAAATGTAAAAATAGCCTGCACTCTATTTGCTACGTAACTGTGATTTGTGTTGTTTACCATTAAGTTTGTTGTTTACGCATAATATTAGATCAATGTTTTTAGCTTTTAGTATTAGATAATTATTTGAATATTATTATACAAGGAATAATTAATAGAACTTAATCGAAGACTATTATAATAGAATAGATAAATAAATACACATAATTGCGTGATAAACACAAATGCTCGTTATCACTAAAAATAAGCGACACTTATATCAATGCCTAAAGTATTTCACGGTTGCAATTTGAGCGTTATTATTTATGTATTCATTAAGATGTCGCTTAGTCTTGGTGAAAACGGGTATCTTTCTCTTAATGATTAATTTACTGTTATGCTGTTGGTAATACTGTAATAAGCATGAATATTGTGCATTTTGTTTTATACGATTTAAAGAAACTAACATCTTTATAATTGCATTACTAACTGTAAAAACAAAAAATACAAAACTTACTGCCACCAAATCAAAATCTCTTGTCTTTGTTTTATATAAATTGGCTATGATTCTTACTATTGCTTTATTTATTTTTGTTAAATTATTTTTATAAAACTCACGACTGTATCTTCCGTGCTATTGTAAAATGTGTAAACTATAGATAATGTTATTTTTGCTTGGACTAAACGCAACTGGTCTTTGTGATTGTTGGCAGTCGAGTAAGCCACACACAGGCTTCCTTGAGTAGCATCTCTTGGAAGCGCTCGTCATTCTCTCACAGTTTTGTGAAAATATGACGATGATATTAAACATGTGAGTTTTAGTAACATGAAAAAAAAAAATGCGCACAAGACAATAGTAATTTAAAAATCAGCACTTGTTAAAGGTAAACCAGAACTAAGATATTTATTTGGATTTTGCTAAAATGTTAATTGATTACGAGACTAAATTTTTATTTTGAAAAGAGACCGAACAAAACAGATTGTGGGTTTCTATTCAAGAACACTGAGAACGAAAGAAAATACATTTATTTGCGAAAAAATATTACACATAACATAACATAAGCAAAGAGAAAAATGGAGGTCAAAATATACATCACATAAACACGCAAGTCTGCCACTCACAAAGTTCAGATGCGTACGCGACGACCAATCAAGCGATGCGAATCCAAATTAAACTGATCTCTCATTTTACAGGATGCTTATACAAAGCGAGGTCAGGTTATACTGGATATGTACAGCTTGATGTATCGCTTGCGTGTACGCAGGGCGACCAAACAAGCCATACAAAACCAGTTTATGTAGGTCTCTCATTGTATGGAAAATCTAGACAAAGCGAGTCCATGTTATACTGGATACGTATAGCTTGATATGTTGCCATGTGTACTAACAGCAGAAATACCATATCTATATCCTCTCCCCTTCCGTTAGATACGCTAAGTATTATTAAGAACAATAATAATATTAACGCTGTATAATGTAGAAGCTATCTTACGATTGTAATGTAATTTGTATCATTACCCGCCCTTTCTTGTCATAGGCGAGTGTCTCTTCAAAGAACTTCTTCGTTTGCCGATCTTGCCAGGATTATGTAGGTACCTACCTTTTTTGTTACTGTACCTTATTTTCATTTTTAATTATTAGTTACTTTTCATTCATAGATTTGTATGTGTACCTAAATGTGGTGTGATTTGTGAACATCCCCTTCGGATATGTGTCTACCTGGCGGATAATTTCGCAAAAATGTTTTCTATTTCTTAATTTATCCGGTAGACAGTGCTTTTCAAAATTGTGAACTCGTCGTTAAGCTGTCTTGTATTTTAATACACGAGAGCTTAACGACGAGTTTCAAAATTTCCTAATCACACACACAATTCACACATAAAAAGTTGAAAGTTGTTTTTTTCCCAATTTTTTAAAATTTAATTTCGATTTTGAAAAATTGAAATCGTTTTTTTTTTCAAAAAACATTACCCTTCTTTGCAGTCGGGTAAAATGTATTTTACTGTGAGATTTTCTTTTCACGACCCATCACGAATCATGATATCGCTGGCGATACATGAAAATGTATACTTACGATGGGCTTTACCAAATAATTTACCTACATAAAAATCATTCCCAAAGAAATCAAAAATCTCTATTTTGTAGATATTTCTAGTAATCATTGAAGAGACACATCGCAACATAACCATTGTAGAATATCAGCATTGTAATGTCCTAAACTCAATTAAATAAAATAGGCAATTCGAATTTAATATCGCTTGACATTATTGTTCATATAAACAATATTATAATAAATATTTGCGGAAGTAAAATATGTTTCATTTTATTATAACCATCTATCTAGATATAATAAGACAATCTCTGCAAATGGGGGTTCATGGATGGCGCAGACCTCAAGTGCGTATGCGGCGTCTCTCCACAGACAATGGCCCACCCTCCATCTTGCACCGCTTCCCTATCACCTGCGCACTTGATGATCTGCTTACTGCATCAGAGTGGGGTTCGCGTGGCTGAGTTTTGGACTAAACATAACATTTGAATTTGGCCATCGACACGCTAAGATTATAATGTCAAATCAAAAGCACACTAAAGTAATGTTCCATAATATTTGGGCGTTACATTTGGATGTCCACTAGGACACCTAAATGTAGTGAAAACAGTAGTGTTTCACTATGCCTATGATGAAAAGACCCGGGCATCGCCATCAGGTGCAAAACTGTACAAGGTGGAACATCTGTTTCCTACAAAACTGCAATGCCTACGCCTAGCATGGTCAAAATGACATAAGTAAACTGACATGGTCACTAACATTATTAACACTGAAAACGGGATATTTACCATGTTAACTGTTATATCGGGAATTCAAAACAAACAGTAAACATGGTAAATACCCAGTTTTCTTTGTTAACACGGTCAAAGATGAAAAAATTCAATGTGGCGGGTTCAGAATGATGAACTAAATACGTGATAACCGTTTTAGCGTCAGTGTATTCCAGCCTGTATAGTCCTTCCTTTTGTTACAAGTCACAGGTTTGATTCTCTTACGACACCCTCGAGTTAATCAGTCGGGTAACACTCTAAAGACATCAAATAAGTTCGTTCCGTTAATTACCTTCATAGTAGGGAGGGGTATGTAAATAGATATGTACTAGTGAAATTATTTCTAAACAATTTTTGATAAAACTGCATATATCTTCACACTACCACGTATTCAGTACATCATTTTGAGCACACATAGCCCTTCCATACCGTATATTACACCATATTAAGCAATCTTCAATAAGTAGCTATAGGTAAGTATGAATTGTTTTTCTCGCTTCCATAAAACGGGATTGACAAGCAGTTCTAGAGAGAACGAAACCAGTTCCCGTGTAATGTTCGGTATACCGGTAAACACACCTCCGTTGACCGATATTATTGAAGCAATCGCCAAGATTATTAATACTGTGACGCAGTATTGAGAAATAGAAAAACATGTTTATTCCTATATATGCTAATTTTGTTTACTAGTTGAATATCAATTGGTGCAAATGCTCTGCTTTATTTTATTTAAATAAATAGGAACTTTAGGAGTGGCCACAGTTATCGAGACGGAATCGTTTTAATATATTTTTTTCCTTTTTAGGGTTCCCGACCCGAAGGGAAACCAACGGGACCCTATTACTAAGCCTCCGCTGTCCGTCCGTCCGTCTGTCTGTCAGCGGGCTGTATCTCATAATCCGTAATAGATAGACAGTTGAAATTTTCACAGAATGTGTATTTCTGTTGCCGCCTCCACGACGATGGTACCCTTCCTGCGCGAGTCCGACTCGCACTTGGTCGGTTTTTAGATAAGGCTATTATGTCCCACTGCTGGACAAAGGCGTCCCCCATTCCTTTCCAATTTTCTCGGTGTTTTGCCTTCTCTGGCCAATTAGTCAAAAACGAGGACAAATCGTCACGCCAGCGTTTCTTGGGCCTGAAACTTACTCTCTAAGGGTGCGTCCACATCTGGCGAATGTGCCGCAAATGTGCAGCTCGCGAGCCGTTTGCGATCTGCGTGCGTGCATTTTATGTTCGTACGCAGCCCCTGCGCCGTCCGCACGCCGCTCGCGCGCTTTGTACGCGCCGTACTCGAGCGGCGCAGGAGGTGCGCGCGTGCCGGCCGCGATGCACCTCACAAATTCAAGCAAATTCACAACTGACGCTCAAGTTCACGCATATGTGCGCAGGAGCAGCGCGCGCGCTGCACGCGCGCCCCACTCGACCCTTGCTAGGGTTGCACTAGAGCGGCGCACCAAATATAGGCTGTTACTGCACGCGCGCAGCTCGCAAACGGCTCGCGAGCTGCACATTCGCGGCACATTCGCCAGATGTGGACGCTCCCTTATAATTTTGGTTTTTTGATTTATTTAGATACATATCAGTTCCACTGACTTTCAGTACCTAACCTTAAATAGCAACTCTTGTATGTAAGCTAAGATCTTCAAAGATGAATAACTAATAAGAAAAGCGTCGAGAAAACTGAGTTGTGGAGGTCAGATAAGCAGTCGCTCCATGTAAAATACTGATATTCAGCTGCATCCGGTAAGACTGGAAGCCGATCCCAGCAAAAATAAAAAGTACTCTCGCTGAGGACAGGATTCGAACCTGCGCGGGTATAACCCATTGGATTTCAAGTCCAACTCCTTAACCACTCGGACACCTCAGCCATGAACGTTAACGGTGAATTTATTGTGGTATTTAAAACTTTTCTTCATAGCGTAGAACAATGTGTAGTAATTTACAGAAACAGGTGTTTGAGTAATTATTGTTGACTAAGAACAATTCTACATTTGACTGCCTCGTTGGTCGAGTGCTCGCAAACGCGACTGCTGAGCGTGAGGTTTTGGGTTCGATTCCCGTGTCGGGCAAAGTGTTATAGGGTTTTTCCATAAGGAACTCTCAGTCTCAGCCACGGAGGCTGGATTTGTGCCCGACTGATGGCACTAGGCTCGCCCCCATTACATGGGACTTAAACATAACTGCCAAAATGTAGGTGTACTATTAGGTACATCTCTGTCTAACCCTTCGGGGATTACAGGCGTGATGTTATGTTATGCTACTCTAATGAACAACGTAGAAAGGTACCTATGCAGTAATAGGCGGTCGTTGTTGCAACATTTTGCTGCGTAATAGGCTCTATACAAGTAATCAAAAACCCTGGAAACCCGTCTCATAAGGACTACGTGCCATCGTCCACGCTATAGTCTATGAATTCTTCAAATTGGTACTGCGGTTACAAATAAAATCCAATATGGTAGGACAATAAGGAAGGGTTTCTTACTAAGATGACGCAATTAAAGCGTCAGTATCGTAATAATTATGCTTCTAGTGTAATAGGTACATATTTTAATGTGTAAACAATCATAAAGTATGTAGTAATTAATGTCAATGAATTACGCTTTGATGTTTAATGAATATCTACCCATTTTCACTCATAGGTATCTAGTATGCGCGCCATCGACGAGGCAAAAGGAGTATTAAGGATCGTAGCAGCCAGGTAGCGTTCTGTGGTTTCTGCCTACCCTCATGGGCGTGAGTTTATGTATATAAAGGGTGTAAATAGACCCTTAACATAACCGAAAGGTACTTGTTCTCGCCGTCTTTGCGATCATTTTTTTGTTCTAGACCATACCTGGGAACCTTCTAGTTACGGAGATATTGAAGGTCAAAGTTCCAACTTTTTCACAAGTTTTTTTTAAAAACATGTTTTTAATGTAAGATTTTTCCTTTACACACCTCTACGACCCCCGTACTATTCAATCCATCCATCAGCACAATGCTTTGAGTGCTTTCATCGAAAGTCGATTCCCAGCAATAATTTTTGCGCAAAGTTACTTAGTTTGATGTATGTACAGAATGCTTGATTGACGGGTTATGTGAAGGGTCTGTTTACACTCTGTTTTTTTTTTTTTTTTTTTAATTATTGGCATTGTGCATAATTCAGAGTGTTTTGAATAATATGAGTATTTTTAATAATGATAGTAATGTTGCTCAGGGAATAGAATGCTTTTTTATGTTAAATAATTTTAATTAAAAGTTGGAACTTTGACTCCCAATATCTCCGTTAATAGAAGGTTCCCAGGTATGGTCTAGAACAAAAAAATGATCGCAATGACAGAATAAGTGCCTTTCGGCTTCGTCAAGGGTCTTGTTACACCCTTTATAAAGGTGTTACATAATAAACGCAAGACCTCTCGCGTGGTCTCTCGGACCATGAAACTCTCAAGATTGCTCCTACCCGATGATTTACCAAGACCAACCCACAGAAACACTTTTACCATTTTTTAAACAATGACAAAAATTAACAAGATTACATACTATCACATAATAATATTATTCTCCAAGTTATCTGTATCTCAATATACATAAATGCCATTCTTAATCATAAACAAACCGGCTACATTTGCATAGCAGTCCGTACTGGGTAGTAAACAAGACTCCGACATACTTGGCTGGCCTAGTCGGTACTCAGAGTTGATTCGATCATCTCGTCTGTTATACTAAGATGGAGGAACTTAAGGTAAGAAATCAATGTAGTTCTTCTCTTTAGTGTATTAATGTATAGTAGATAGATCCAGACAACTTATACCGTCACTTACGGGATATCTTCCGTGATTGTTCATTATTTTGAGCTCCCGATGTTTCGACGCTGCAGCGCTGTTGCAACCGCCATGATCGCGGGTTGACTCTACATATTGAACAATCACGGAAGATATCCCGTAAGTGACAGTATAAGTTTAGTTGTAAACCGTGAAAGCTTAAAACAGTGTTAGATTCAGAGAAATCTGTTTGAATGTACCTATTAGACAACTTCGTGTTTAGAATACTTTTTTTTTTTAAACCAGTTAGTCTGTGAGACTTGTTTTTAGTCGGCTTTGAGTAAAAATAGATTATCGGAAATAAGTAGTTATCCTATTGACTTACTTTATAAGATACATGAATGGTTTTGGTATCGAAACATGTTATCGAAAAGCTTTGATTGAGGGCCTGGGCGAAACGTGCATAAATAATTTTGTTGTTAATGCGAAAATTGTGAAAGCCTCATCGAATCTCTAAGGAAAGATGTACCTACCTGGTTTTCTAGTTCTAGCAACTTTTAAGTCAATTTATACAGTGTGACATATTACCAATGTTACTATGCTATGGGTACGTATACAGAGCTAGGGTAGCGTATTTGTCACCGACAATATTGTCAAGGAATGAAAGGAATAATTCTACATGACGAGATTGTGATTGTAAACAGCTTTGGAGGAGCCAATGAATGAAACTCATGTCAAAATTAAAAATAATAAAATAATTTCATAATAATTTTAAGGCTCTCGTTAGGCAGCTGGATCAAGGGCTTGATTCAGAAAGCAGTACTTCTGGACACGGCTCGTATTGTTAGGAGGTTCCTCTCTCTGGAGCTCTGACCGCCGGTAGCTTGGACCCTGTTCCCGATACCGGTGGGCTACAATTTTTTATATTTTTAAATGTTTTTAATATTGCTTTTTTAATGAATATTTAAAAATGTAATTTATTTGTATAGGAATAAATAAAGGAAATTTAAGGTAATAAATTTTATTTTTTAAAATCCGATTTTAAGCCTGAACTCAATTTGTAAGTTGTAAGAAGTTTAGGTACCTATGTATATGTTAAATGTACAAACGCCAGGAAATCAAGTTACCCGAAGCTGTCAAATTTTCCCAATCAACCTTGAACCTAAAGCTTCAGCGATAAAGTTGAAAATCTATTTAAGAAATTTGACAGATTGTAGTTAGCTTGATGAGCTGGCGTCTGTACAACTTAGTACCGCTGTCGTGAAACAGGAATTGATATAAAGAGGTAAGATTTGTATATTTGTAACGAATAAACTCAAAAACTACTAGGCTGATTTTAACCATGGAACGAGAAACCAAAATGGTACTTATGGTTATATGGCGCGTTCCGATATCGCGCCAGCCGCAATAGTTTATTGAACAGAAACGCCCAGAAGTACCACTTGGTTGTTTCAACAACGCAACCCGTTGTGGCTTGTAACTTGTTACTATAAAATGTGCGATAACAACAGCGCATAAATGAAGTAGGTACTCTGAAGTAGGTATACCACATCATCTGTCTAGCCTTTTCCCAACTATGTTGGGGTCGTCTTCCAGTCTAACCGGATGCAGCTGAATACTAGTATTTTACACGGAGCGACTGCCTATCTGACCTCCACAACCCAGTTAATACTGGGTAATACGATACCCCTTGGTAAGACTGGTTGTCAGAAGTAGGTATACCACATCAGGATCTAAATAGGCTTTTAAACTTTAACCTTTGGAATGCAGCCGAAAGTTAGATCCGGGAACAAAACTAAACTGATATAAAAAAAACACGCGTGATCTAATTTTATCGTGGATCCACGTTCCACATACCAAAGCGCCATTATAGCGCCTTCGTAACTTTGACGTAAACTTGACCAATATTCCTGCGTTTCCCTCCACAGTATCTCTCGGGCTTCGGCTCTGAGTTCTCGTCGGAGGACCCTCGAAGGCCTGGCGCCCTCCCCGAAGGTCAGAACAGTCCTCAGCGATGCCCCTACGGACTGTATGCTGAACAGCTTTCCGGAACTGCGTTTACTGCTCCCAGACATGAGAACAAACGGTCTTGGCTGTACAGGTTATATTTATTTATTTATTTATTTATTACTTATTTTTTTATTAGGCTTCTCAACAATGAGTACACTCTGTTACATTATAATTTATACATTGCAAACTTAAGTCTAAGCGCCTCATCACTTATAGAAAAGCACCGCTTGTACTAAATTATGCGCAGCTAATTGCTCAATTAATTACAATTAACACAACAAAATAAACAGTTTGAAAAAAAATAAAAATAAAACAATTAAAAACTAAATAGTAGTAGTGGTTAGTAGTTGAAACATTTAAACCAACCACTTGTACCATATGAACAAGAAAACGAATCACAAATAATAAGGATTAATTAGGAAAAAAAAAATACATTAATTAACATTAATATAATACATTCTGTAAATAGTACAGGGTCCATTTTGTCACCATAGTGACATACTGAGAATATTGCCATGGTTTGGTACTAAACTGGTATCATACTACGTCGTAATCCATAATGATATAAACTTAACATCACGCCTGCAATCCCCGAAAACTTAGACAGAGGTCCAGGACATCCACATTTCGTTACCAATTGTCGTTAACCGGGTGCAAATTCAGACTCAATAACACTTTGCCCGACCCGGGAATCGAACCTGGACACTCCGTATCAAGGACCTCATGCTCAGCAATTTCGCCTTAGATCGAAGAGGCAGTCATTCCATACTATACAGAACCTTGAGAAAACATAACATGATAGCGCTGAAATTAATATATTTTCATTGTATTTCAGAATTCGTCCTTCCGTGATTCACAAGCCCTTCCAGAAGTTAGATGTCGCCAAGCATCTTACTCACAAGTGGGATGAACAGGAACCTGATCCAAACCAGGTATGCATAAAGTTCCATCGGGGTAGCGCAAAATAGCACGCTATTTCATGGTAGGTAAGGCCGCTTGTACACGCCAAGAAAGGTCGCCGGGCCTGTGCAAGAATTCGTGTCGTTTCTACACACGAACTGTGTACACTGCTTCGGCGCTGACCAAAAAAAAAATGTTGTCTTTGCTAAACCCGACGCGCGAAGTAATATTAAGGAAGTTACGTTTTCGTGCCTAGATCCGACAAAATTCTTGTCGTGTACATGATGAATTGGTCCTATCTACAGCAGACACGGTGAAATTTCTTAGCGTGTACAAGCGCCCTTAAAGGGGAAGCGCTAGGGTAGCCGTGAAATTCATATTCATCAACAAATTATGTGTTTTAATTTTAAGTAAATGCAACTCTGGCCCCCAAGATACAGGCGCAGCCTAGTTTGGGGACCTCTGTTTTCTAAATATGTTAAAATTTTACTTGTTACGATAGATATATCATAGCGCTAAGTAGGGTTAAGAAATTGTTTGTAACAATGGTGTAATAAATTTATTCTTAGTCTTTATATTTTAATCAAAATACAACCTGACACTTACCTGCCGGTCAGTGCAGACAGTACAGTGTCAGGTGCAAAAAAAACGTAACCTTAGGCCCGGCGCCCATTGGCGGCACGGCATGGCAAAGTATTTTTAGGCGACGAATAAAAATATAACTTATGATATGGAAATAAAGTTCAAGTTTCAATGTTAACGGTCGCCAGTACATACCACGGTATTGTTTTGTACTTACGACCGTTAACATTGAAACTTCACGTGCCGCGTGGGCGCCAGGCCTTAAACTCAGAAGTAAAGTTGAAGTTCTGTGGAATAGCTTGCTATTTTATTACAAGCTGCTACTAGTAATATAGCTTAAGACCAGCTTTTCAGTAAATAGTGTGCTGCTTGAACCCACGCTCTTTGGTTATCCAAATATCGCACCGGTATAATATAATCCTAAAACCCTGTATTACTTCACAGTCCCGCTGGCTTCCCTTCGATATTCCACCTGCAAGTGAATCCGTAGACTTCGTGGCAGGTCTCCACACCATTTGTGGGGCAGGTGACCCTCGGTCTCGCAATGGACTCGCCATCCATGTCTACTTGTGCAACAAGTCCATGGATAAAAGCGCTTTCTATAGCAGTGATGGAGATCTGCTTATTGGTAAGTACAAAAATACTTAAAACATAACATGACAACTACTGTATTTCGCTAAGGTTAATATTATAGTACTTACCTACATCCACACACGTCGCCAGTGGAGGATGCGCTAAAGTAGCCCGTGAAATTCAATTTTTTTACTATTTTTGCTATTTTTAGGTCAGTGTCAGGTTCTATGTTCAATAAAATATGATTCGCAACCGTAATTTTTCTTATAACAAGCTCTGGGCGGAGCGGAAGAGAGTGTCAGACTTCTACTGACTAAAACCCATCTACAACGTGTAACATAATAAACACAAGACCTCTCGTGTGGTGTCTCAGACCATGAAACTGAACAACTTTTGTTCTATGACTTTTGGAAATTCATAACTTTTTTTTTAGTTTTACCATACATGTGGATCAGCTGATTGTGTCCGTTCCAATAGAAAGTATTTTTTTTTTGCGAATTTCAAGAACTCGTAGAACAAAAGATGTTTAGTTTCATGGTACGAGAGACCACACGGGAGGTCTTGCGTTTATTATGTTACACTAATCATTAAAATCATCAATTCCCTCTAAGTTCATTTAATCCCATTGAATGAATTTCGCGGGCTACCCTGGTGCTGGGTTTTTATAACGCGACAATTATTATCACGGACTGCAATACCTTCGAGAGTTGACAACACAACGCTTTTTTGTCACACTGGCAGCGCTATGTAAAAAACTAAAAAGGGTAAAATGTAAAAACTTTCTGCGATAAAAACGACTTCCATAAAAAAATTAAAAAACTTGACTTTCGGAAGTCGGTGGCAAAAAAGTCAATGAAACAAACAAAGTCACCGACTTCCGAAAGTAAAGTTTTTTAAATTTTTTTTGGAAGTCGTTTCCACACAAATTCTTGTCATGAATAAATTTTTACATTGTAACTGGAATTTTTTTTTTCAACTTTATCTGATGACAACGATCTTCATTGTTTCAGTTCCACAGCAAGGTACGCTGAAGATCACGACGGAATTCGGTATCATGACGGTGGCTCCCAACGAGATAGCGGTCGTCCAGCTCGGCATGAGGTTCGCAGTGGCTGTCGATGGACCTACAAGGTAAACGAAGGCTTAAACTATAATCCAGTACGGTATGGTGCTTTCTGACGCGTAGCCATAGTTGGAACGAATGCCGCCATTTTGATTTTTCAAAAATTGTTTGCCAACGTTGTAATTCGATCGTCAAAAGAAACATGCTGCACTATAATATAATATGTACATATTGACTATGCCTACCTGGCTACATTCTTTTAGATTGAAGAGGAGTTTGTTACGCCACATCTTCCCATTTACGATAAAATTTTGATGCTCGGCCTATTAAAGTGACTTTTGATTTTGTTGATGGTTATTAGTGATGGCTGTATATTGAAGGGCAATATTGAAATTTGATTTCAGAGGATATATTCTCGAAGTGTTCGATGGACACTTCAAGCTACCAGACCTCGGACCTATCGGAGCGAACGGACTCGCGAACCCAAGAGATTTCCTCACACCAGTTGCGCGGTACTTCGACGAAGAAATACCTGGTAAGTTCATTATTGTTAAAGTTTCACCTTGTAATTAATTTCACTGTCATACAAAATATACCTATAGCTAAACGAAAAGTGGGTCTATCGTAACTATTTTTATGTTTACATTACTGCACGTTCAGGCAGCAACATCGCTGTTCAATCATATGGTTGCTAGAACCTACCTACCTAACCTAGTATTATCTCAAGTCGGGTGCTAAGGCTGGGATCGGATTGGCCATTCGACACCCCGGCTACCTGGCGAGGTCGACATATCAACATTTTTTCTAAAATATTCGAGAGACCGAGCCTCGTTAGCGCCTACCTCCACACAGTCACACAGTAATGTTGGTTCTTGTCAATTGCCATTGACAGTAGATGCAGACGATTATGCGCACAGCCAAGGAGCGGAATTCCCTGCCTGCGTCGGTGTTCCCGAGTTCATATAACCCAATTACTCAAATCTATTTAAGTCGCGAGTTAATAGGCTTCGTTTGGGTTAGCTCGTTCTTCTTCTCTGCATTTAATATATTTAAAAAAAAAACGGAGTTGTTGAATAATTAAACTGGCTTCTAGAATTTCATCTGTTTGTCCAATTATGATGATCAACAAGAGAGTCACCTCGTGTATTATAGCTTAGCATCCTTTATCAATTTCAAATCTTTCACCAGGCTTCAAAATAGTGAGCAAGTACCAAGGGTCCCTGTTCGTGGCGGAGCAGAACCACTCGCCCTTCGACGTGGTGGCGTGGCATGGCAACTATGTGCCGTACAAGTACGACCTCAGCAAGTTCATGGTCATCAACGCCGTGCTTTACGATCATTGTGTAAGTTTATTCCGCTACTAACTTTCGGGCTCCGGCCGCGAAAATTCTCATTTTACATAATATTATAAAGTTTTTTTGCATTATAGTTAAATAAATAAAATCTTTCTTGTTATTCTGATGTAAAAGCTATACAGGGTGGGAAATCGACAAAAAATCAGATACCACATGTTCAGTAGGTACGTCGTTCCACACCCCCCCCCCACACAGAAATTTAGTAATTTAAAAAAAACCAGCCGTTTCTTACAAAACTGCATTTTTTTTTTTTAATTTACTTATGCAAAATTACTGTTTGTATGAGAATGATGTAATGAATACGTGGTAACCGTCTGTGTGTCGATGTCCTTTCTGCCCTGTATTACTATAAGTACTACTTTTATCAAAATTCGTACAGTAGTTTTTGCGGGAAAGAGTAACAAATATCCATCCATCCTTACAAACTTTCGAATTTTATAATAGTAGTAACTAGTAAGATTACAATATCAATGAATGACATGAAAAAAAAGTAGTAAATGTTAGCGTGACGGTTAGCAGAGGAGAATGGAAGAAAAAAACGACTTGTGCCGACCCTAAGTGACATGGAACACCTGACAAGGGCAGGAAGATTATGAATATCAATGAATAATTAAATATCATTTTTTTTTTTGTATTATTCAGAAACTGAAATACAATGCAATTTAACACTTTTAGTGCAATTTGTTCTTTTTTAATTGTTTAGACTTGTAACTAATAAGATCGCCATCGCTGATACCATGACGTCACCCCCCTGATGTTTAGTAGCTTTGCCAAACCGATAGATGGCGCTGTACGCTGACGTCACGTTTCTGAATCGCGGTGTTAAGATTCTCCGTGCGCGAATGACTACCCCGGTTTTACATTAGCACGTTATCGCTTCTCGGCCTTTTGGCTAAGATCAAAGTGTAGTATCTGTTCTTTTCAGCTTAATATCTGAAAGTTCCCTCACTGAGGGACCAGTATATTAATCTGATTTTTGTAAGCTGACGGGATGTTCGGGGCTCGCTCCACTCCCGTCGCGGGTCGGCCCGGCATTGCAGTGCCGCCGGGATCGGCCCACATAACCTTTGTGAAACCGCCTAACTAACGAAACCATGCACGCATGTGGCTGTCATGGTTTTGATGATGAGAATTGCTAAGTAGTCGCTTTTCGTAGTGATTGCGAGTAGCAGTTCTGCCATAATGTACGTCGTAGTGATGGATTAATTAGCATTAGCATTCATTATTAGCATGCGAATGCTCATTTAGCATTTAGCAAATGAAATGTAGTTGCGAAATTCTGTGAAGTGCGAAGTGAATTCATGGTTCATGCTATTGATGCACGATAATGTCGCGGCACTCAGCGAGACATGAATGCGTGTGATCGTTTAATTAGTTAAAATTATTAGCAGGGTGATGCGAAGAATGGGATTAAGCAAACTATTACCTTATTATCATTGATTTGCTCGTATTTAAGATCGTATATTGAATAAATGCGTGCGATTATTTAATAATAATTTGTGACACGTGCGTGGCGCGCGTCGTATTGTAATTTATTGAGTCAAACAAAGTTCAGTACGTTTTGGCAAGTGATAGTGATAATTAATTCTCTTAATTCGTATAATAACAAAATTCATATAATTATTTATTATCGTTATATTAGCAAATAGCATAGCAATAGCAATTAATATGCTAAGACTCAAGAATTCGCATGCTAATGAAATTTATGCGAAATCGCATTAATTACCATCACTACTGGTGACCTTTTATTTTGGGATTCAACATTGTAGTCCAGAATGCTTTTACAGGACCCATCAATATTCACGGTGCTGACGTGCCCTTCGGCAAAGCCCGGCGTCGCCATTGCCGACTTCGTAATCTTCCCTCCGAGATGGTCCGTTCAGGAGCACACCTTCCGACCACCATACTATCACAGTAAGTTATTTCCTAATATTGTAGGGGATCTACAACAAATCAGAGGCGGTTGGAAAGGTAAGCAAATAAGCCAGATGAGAATAACTCAGATTGTTTTGTCCAAAACGCTTTCTTTCTACCATACAAATACATACCTACCTAGTAAGAAACCTACCAAACAAAACAAACCGGTATTTCTAAGTTAGCACAAAAAAAAAAAAAAAAACAATGGAACTAGTAAAAAACGTCAGCATTAAGTGTAACTAATATGTTATTTTGAAACAATAGCTTATTAAGTAACTTAAAATCCACATAGTTTTCTAGCCAGAATTAAAAAATTTTCGCTGAGGACAGGATTCGAACCTGCGCGGGTATAACCCATTGGATTTCAAGTCCAACTCCTTAACCACTCGGACACCTCAGCTACGATCGTTTGCCTCCAATTTGATAATGTCAACATAATGTATATAAAGTAGAAACAATAGACTGCACGTCAACAGCACAGTAGGTATAATGATCATAAATGCGTCAATAGTAACAAAACTAGTATAAACTGGCCTCTTGTTCAATAGAAATTCCGTACTATGCTAGCCCAGATCAACGAGCGATTTACTGTGTCGTATACTTTATCGCTATTTACACAACTGGTTTTGAAAGGACATTATTTGCTTTAAACAAGGGGAACGCGTGTTGTTTATGTGGCATCGCCAGGGACGCCCAAACTCAAATTTTCTTAGGTTTAGTTGCAACTATTTTTGCGTAGAGTTTTGGTGGTGAAAAATCACGGTTTGCGGTAGAACTCAATATAACGGATTAAAAATACGCGCTTTGACGTGGAGTTGCGGACACCAGCCCGTTATACAATACAATACAATGGACTCAAAACATAGTGGTGATGAAATATATTGAATAAAACAAGGGTTATGGAGATATATAAAGTAAAGCTAGCTACAACCTTAAAAACTGGTATTAAAAAAAAACAAGTAGGAGCATTGACCTCCAATATCTCCGTAACTAGAAGGTCCCAGGAATAACAAAGAAATCGCAATGACGGGGAGAACAAGTGCCTTTCGGCTTCGTTAAGGGTCTTTTTACAACCATTATTGTAAACAAGCTTCAAGTTACAACGGTTCAAAACCTAAGTTTCTAAAAAAGTTCCTCTCGCTGAGGACAGGATTCGAACCTGCGCGGGCAGTGCCCATTGGATTTCGAGTCCAACTCCTTAACCACTCGGACACCTCAGCTGCTTATGATTGTGGCTAAATAGACTTATGAAAGCCTTATCTCAGCAATGGTATAGAATAGGCTCGGCGAAACAAAGATTGAGGCCAAATTCAACAAATCTACGTCGTCATCTGCCTAGCCTTTCCCCAACCATGCTGGGATCTAGTAGGCTTTCAGTCTAGCCGGATGCAACTAATACGATACCCCTTGGTAAGACTGGTTGTCAGACCTTCGGGCCACTGACTATTTTAAGTCCCATGTAAGGGGGCGGCCTTTTGCCATCAACCGGGCACAAATCCAGACTCCGTTGTTGCTACTGAGAACTTCCTGATGGAAAAACCCAATAACACTTTGCCCGACCCGGGAATCGAACCCAAGACCTCATGCTCAGCAGTCGCACTTGCGAGCACTCGACCAACGAGGCAGTCAAATGTAGAATTGTTCTTAGTCAACAATAATTACTCAAACACCTGTTTCTGTAAATTACTACACATTGTTCTACGCTATAAAGAAAAGTTTTAAATACCACAAGAAATTCACCGTTAACGTTCGTAGCTGAGGTGTCCGAGTGGTTAAGGAGTTGGACTTGAAATCCAATGGGTTATACCCGCGCAGGTTCGAATCCTGTCCTCAGCGAGAGTACTTTTTATGTTTGCTTGCTGGATTTTAACAAAATAATACTACTTAGGTACTTACTTTACTTATATGAAGCAAGTAGGCAGTTACGCACCTACCTCCTTGCGTGTATTTTGATATTCTGTGAATAGATTACAAATACCTACACTTTTACACGAGACCAATATTTTGGTGTTTTTTTATTTATAAAGATGTCGACGTGGTACCTACTGTAATTGACAACAGTAAATCAGAGTAACAATCCTGGAGTTATGAGGTAACAAACATAAAAAAAATACGGCCGAATTGAGAACCTCTTCCTTTTTAGCAGTCGGTTAAAAAGAAGACAGTTTTGCTTTTGTTATTCTAGTATTGGTGTGTTAACAACAGACGGGCGGGATAACTATGTGCGTCATTGACACAAAGTGTACCTAAATAATGTAAAATATATTATTATAGATTATGATTTGTGGTCAAATCGTGCAAGATTGCCGGGTATTTAAACTTAAAACTTTAGTGGAAAATTCAGTTCTCATCGGTCGCTTTCGCCGTCAACATGAAACTTAGTGTCATAGCACTTTTGTTCTTATTGACCGCTGTAGCGGGAAAACATCGCAGTTCCGCTAGCAAAATACTTAAACCCAATCCGTATCAACGAAATGTCCCGACGCAAAGGACGCGCGGTTGTTTAGTCGATAGATTTTTAGCATGTGTCGGTGCGGCTCACACTAACATTCGTCCTAATTTGATACCCATTTCAAGAAAGCAGGGCACTGCAAGAACTGCAAACGATGACAAGAAGCAAGTAAAGCCGGTTCAGACGACTATTTCTCCTAACTTGAAACCCACAACAAGGAACCCCGGTAACACAAACAGTAGAAATGCTGGAAAAAGGCAAGAAAAGCCGGTTCAAACTACAATTTCTCCTAACTTGAAACCCACAACAAGGAATCCCCGGTAACATAAACAGTAGAAATGCTGGAAAAAGGCAAGAAAAGCCGGTTCAAACTACTATTTCTCCTAACTTGAAACCCACAACAAGGAATCCCCGGTAACATAAACAGTAGAAATGCTGGAAAAAGGCAAGAAAAGCCGGTTCAAACTACTATTTCTCCTAACTTGAAACCCTCAACAAGGAATCCCCGGTAACACAAATAGTAGAAATGCTGGAAAAAGACAAGAAAAGGCGGTTCAAACTACAATTTCTCGTAACTTGAAACCCACAACAAGGAACCCCGGTAACATAAACAGTAGAAATGCTGGAAAAAGGCAAGAAAAGCCGATTCAAACTACTATTTCTCCTAACTTGAAACCCACAACAAGGAACCCCGGTAACATAAACAGTAGAAATGCTGGATAAAGGCAAGAAAAGCCGTTTCAGACTACTATTTCTCCTAATGTGACACCGTCTACAAGAAAGCCGGGTCAGGAAAGCCCCCCAAATCCGTGGTATGGAAATTTATTTGATGGTGCTACTTCTCATTTGTCTAAAAACCAACCAATAAAAACTGGTGAGGCTATCTCTAACACTCTCCTAAATTCCTGGTCTGGAAATTTTCTTAACAATGCTACTTCTTATTTGTCTGAGTACATCCAAAAAAAGCTGGCTTAATTTTAGGTGTAAGGGCCCTCGCCCAAGGTGACTTCTTGTAGCGATGCTGTCGCGTGTTTTTTAAACGCGCTTCTGCAGCGCCACTATCGCGCGTTCAGAATTTGGCGAAGGTACCCAGCCAGTAACAGCATCGCGGCTGCATCGGTACACGCGCGACAGCATCGCTACAAAAAGTCGCCGTGGGCGAGGCCTCTAAGCGCCAGGGAAGCCCGCGAAATTCACAAATGTAGCAAGTAACACGTAAGTTACAGAATATAATCATTAAAATTAAAATCATCAATACAACCCTCCAAGTTCATTTAACCCCATTGAATGACTTTTTCATGAAATAGTTATTGAATGGGGTTAAATGAATTTAGAGGGTTGTATTAATGATTTTAATGATTATAATTCTGCAGCTACATACGTGTTACTTGCGCGACTCATTTTCATCAACATACAACTTGACACTGATCAGTCTTACCAAGGGATATCGTATTACCCAGTACTAACTGGGTTGTGGAGGTCAGATAGGCAGTCGCTCCATGTAAAATACTGGTATTCAGCTGCATCCGGTTAGACTGGAAGCCGACCCCAACATAGTTGGGAAAAGGCTAGGCAGATGATGATGATACAACTTGACACTGACTTGTAAATTGCAAAAAACGTAAGAAAGTTTGGATTTCGCGGGCTACCCTGATGCTTCCACTTTAAAGAAAGATACGCACCACCTTATAGACAGAAAATACGTTAATTTTCAAGTGGTGTCCCAAACCTATGATATAGGAATTTACTTGATACCGCTGATCCTTATTTACCAAGTCGCATCACCAGGACATACGAATAATTCCTGAGGTAACCGGCTTTTCCAAACATAAAATGTTATAGATGTAGAGAGGAATATTACTTATCAAAATAAGCCATTTATTATTAAGGTATTTTATAGGCCAAAGACATAAATATGCTGTATTATTCTTATAAGTAGCTCTAAGTTTAGTCATAATTCTGTAATTTCCAAAATAAATTTTATAAGTTGATCATTCTGTTTTTAATGTATTAGTTATTAATACTTGTGCATTAAAAGTAGTTCTAGCTCGATCCATGCTTCTGGTCGATGTTATTTTCACTTTTTTAAACAAATCCATCATTATGTCTGTATAAATTAAGTTAATTTTAATATAAAGTTGCAGCAGTATTTTTTTTCCTAAACTCATATTTGAACACGTAAATAAAACTAAATTTCGAAATGAGAACAGAATAGACATCTGGTATTCATTACATTACCACATGTTCATTCTTAACCGTATGTAGACAAGTTTTTAAATAAGTACAACAACAGACAATGAATTCACTACTGCCAACTGTAGCTGAGGTGTCCGAGTGGTTAAGGAGTTGGACTTGAAATCCAATGGGTTATACCCGCGCAGGTTCGAATCCTGTCCTCAGCGAGAGAACATCTAATTTTTGATCACCAATCCAATACAGTTTTTGGGTCTTTGGTGTTTTTGAGCATTGTTTAAACACTATTTAACCTTTTCACCGCCAACGTACACAGAACGCGATGCCTCGCCAGCGCCAAGCTATAATTGTATAACGAAGTATACAGTAAACAGTAGTGATGAGGGTATCGTCATATCGATGAATGAGATTTCACGCTTAAAATACATACTTTTATGTTTGATAGGTAGTTTCTGATGAAGTCGTGTCGCTGGTGGCACGGAAATCTAGAACTTCTATTGAAGTCCGTGGCGGTGAAAAGGTTAAGAATAAATTATTAAAACTAGGTATGCTTTTCTACTTAAACTCGGAAAGCACGTTAAGCCGTAGGTCCTGGCTGCCAATTGTAGATCTTTGACAGCCGTTACAGGTAGTCAGTACAGTAAAGTCTGACAACCAGTCTTATTAAGGGGTATCGTATTACCCAGTACTAACTGGGTTGTGGAGGTCAGAAAGGCAGTCGCTCTATGTAAAATACTGATATTTCAGTTGCGTCCGGCTAGACTGGAAGCCGATCCCAACATAGTTGGGAAAAGGCTAGGCAAATAAAATAAAATAAATAAATAAAATTAAATAAATTTTTATTCACGAATTTGAGACAACCATACAGAGTAACTTAATAATAAACATAAAATGAATAGATTGTTGAATCAAAATCAAAATCAAAATCAAAGCATTTATTTCAAATAGGCCAGTTACAGGCACTTTTGAATTGTCGAAACAAAGACAAAAATAGCTACAGTCCCAGTCACAAGGCATAAAAACTGTGAAAGTACTGTAGTTGCCCATTCCCTAACGTAGATCTCTATGGAGAAGAACGTTCCAGTTACAAGTCACATAGAAGCAGTTTGATTACATACTGTATAGGTAATACGTCATAGTACAGATAATTATATTAATATAATTACAAATTATTGGAATTGTCTGTGTTTGGGTATATGTATATGTGTATATGTTTTATGTATGTTTCTGTATGTGTGCAGTTAGGTGTGCTTTATTGTTCATCTATTTATGTGCCTTGTTTATAACATCGTTTTATAGTAGATTTTCAGTGCTGATGACGATGATGCTTTTCTACTTAGGGATGACCGGTTTCAGAGGTATTTCTGAGCGGTGTCTGTCTATGCAATGTGCTATATTATTATTCTATTTTGTTTTAATATTTTGATCCTCACGTAAAGTGCCGGCGTTTGGGGGGCGCGATGGGGCAACGGCCCTGAGCGCCATATTTGGGGAGGCGCCGAGGTCTGGGACTTCTTCTTAGTGTGTCGACTGTCGATGGCAAATATTTATTAGATATGTTTAGCCCAAAATTCAGCTACGCAAACTCCGCTCGCTGAAGCAGTCATAAGATCGTCAAGTGTGCAGGTGTTAGGGCATGCAGCGCAAGATAGAAGATAGGCCATTGTGTGTGGAGACACGCAAATAAATAATTGCCAAACTATAAAAATGAAGGTACTGGAACTGACGCTAAAGGAAATATGAAATTCTTAATATACGTTCGCATTAGTTTTAGAAAAAAATTACCACTTGATAATGATTTCCTTAGGGCGCCACTATATTCTTGCTAGGGGGGGGGTTAGTGGCCCTAACGCCGGTACTGAATATGACATTATTCTTGAGGGGCGCTATAGTACTCGGGCTGCTATTGGTTCCTCACTAATAGAATCTTGCTCAGGGGACTCCAAGTGTAACACAATGCATCACGACCCGAAGAATTTTCGTGATACATGCGCCTTTGGTCCGTCCCACTGCACAGGCGAGGAAACGAGCAGCCATTTACCATTTTCTCGCTCAAGAGACGTGTAATACTTATTCATAGGTCCTAGGCCTCCTAACAGTACTACAATATCTATCTATGTCTATCAATGTTGCTCATGTGAGGATTTAATAAAAATGTATTATAAAAAGTCACGTGTCGCTATGTGCGTACACGGTAATCTCCGAAACGACCGAAAAGATTTCAATGAAATTTTGTGTATGTGTATGGTGTCAGCTTGAAAGAAAGCGTTAGATCGAATAGCATGCGAAGCAGGGGCGGGTAAAACTAGACAATGTTTTAGTTCTATTTCATTTATTTTTTGGTAAATTCCAGGAAACTGCATGAGTGAGTTCATGGGTCTAATTCTGGGTGCTTACGAGGCGAAGGAAGGTGGTTTCCTGCCCGGAGGCGCGTCCCTCCACTCCATGATGACCCCTCATGGACCCGATGACAAGTGCTTTAATGCTGCTTCTAATGGACAACTGGTTCCGCAGAAAATTGCCGTGAATACTCAGGTAGGTACCCCGGAGGTACTTTTGTTGCATATTTCGAGCATTTATGAAGCATATTTCGACGATTTTAAGTTGCATATAATCTGCTCTCTAGTACCTAATACCTAACAACATCAATTAAAAATAGTTGGTTACAATTTTATTTGATTCTCTTGCGGTTATTCCATTTAACCCTTCAATCTTTCCTGCTAAAGTCGATGAAGGAACTTTTTGGAACAAATCAATTAACCATACATTTATAATATTCATATGCATTTAGATATAAGTAGGCAGAGATGATGAGCAAATCACTAAAGGAATAAGATATTTATTTTGCAAATATGGGTACAAACACGGTGACATAAAAATATAATTAGCAACAGCTATATGTAACCAGAAGTCATGCAAAAGTACAAAAGACACTAAAGATGCTAAGTACATACATAATAATAAAGATAAAGGGTTTAATTTTTTTTTTTTATTTAACCCTTCAAGCACCAAGTACAGAGGCGGACTTAATGCCATAGGCATTTTCTACGAGTCAATCTTTAAAATGTTGACATAAATTTAAATAACTTATTTTTAAAAATTTCAAATATTGTATTAATATAAAGCCTGGCCTGCCTATTTTCCGCCATTTTCATAATCGTACAATACCTACTTATATGTATTGATTTCAGCTGTTGTTTAATACAGTATTTATGTGTGGCTTCTTCCTCTTCTTGTATTTCTTCAACCGTTGGCCACACAATGCTGAGTCTCTTCAAAATCTCTCCACTTTTGGCGGTTTTGTGTCATGGATATCCAGTTTCTTCCGGCCACTTTAATCAGATTGTCTGTCAACCAAGTCGGTTGTGTGACTACTTTTTTGAAAATATTTTTTTAGTATTTTATTGTTTCCTTTATTCATTCTTTCTCTTACATTACATTTTTAAATATTTTCAAAAACAAAAGTACCACAACAACATAACATAACATAAACACACGTACACACGTAACATAACACACGTCGTCGTCGTCGTTACGTAACATTTAAAAATATAAAATATATATATACATTTATTTTATTTGTTTTTATGTTGTCAATATCTATTTTCTTTTTTTAATTTATTATTATTTGTTATTGACATTGATTTGATTTTCTTGACCTTTTAAATCTGATTTGATGACATTGTATTTATTTTTATATTGTGATTTGTAAAACAAATATAAAAACAGATACTGAAATAAATGGAATTTATTTTATTTATTAGATAATTATAACGACATACTTAATTTATTCTGTGTGTTTTTTCCAGTCATTTATGTTCGAGTCTTCGCTAAGTTTAGCTATAACAAAGTGGGGCGCAGAGACTTGTCAGAAGCTGGACGCGAAATACTACGAGTGCTGGCAAAACTTACCGAAGCTTTTCTCAGAAAATATCAACGTTTAATTTTATTTTTAATTTTAAGCACTATGTTCTGTGAAAAACTAAAACAGCATCATTTTATCAATGTTATATTTCATCATAATAATTACTAGTAAACTTTACCTATAAGTTATGTAAAGAACTCCCAGAAAAAGTATACGCTTCGGCAATCATCGTCTATCTTCGGAAACACGAAAGCGCGATGATGAGCTCTTTAGAGCTGTTTCAACTATGGAGGAAGCACTTACCTGTTTTGTATGTACCACCAACGGTATAAATATAAGATAACAGAAGAAGATAAGATTAACAAATAGGTACTGTAATTCTAAAAAAATAATCTTTTAAGGCTTGGAATGAAATGTGACAAGCTGCGACCAGAACAGGTTACCCAAGACAAAGCTTCACATAAACCAGCAAATGTATTTGCATTGCAACAAAGCAAAACAGTACAAAACTCAGAATCTTTGCCTCTGTTATCTACTGTTGTACAACAGTCGTACTAATTCAGAAACACGAAGATTACAGAAGCGCATAACTTTTCTGGTTTTCCTGCATCTGCTCGTGAATATTGTCAAAGTTTTCTTTTTCTATTTTTACTTTAAAATATATTAAGACTTTTTGAATAAGAGTTTTATTATATACCTTTTTTTTCACTTTTTTACTACTGAGGTAGAATAAATTAGTGATACGACATAACATCACTTAACAATGCTAGTATTTTGTCATAATTATTATCACTACATGTTTTCAGTAAGAAGACGTAATAGACAGATATTAAACGTTTTCCAGGATTTCGTAGTAGCCTCAGAAATTTCACGAAGTCCCTAGTTTCTTCATTTCCCTGCGATATACTTAATTAATTATACACTACATTAGTTTAATTTTTTTGAATATATTCTTAATTCTTTATTGCACACAAACATAAGAGAAATACATAATTATAACATATAGCTAAATGTACAAATAGCATATGCGCTTGTAGCTTATGTGCTTATATATCAAAGTTATTGATAGTCATCCATACTTTCTATTAATATAAATGCAAAATTAACTGTTTGTCTCTTTTTTTGTTACCTTTTCACGACTTAACGGCGGATGGGATCATAATCAAAGGCAAGGCCTATCTTCCACAGGATAAAATCTATCTTTTTTTCTCTCACTCAAACATACATCAAAATTACCATGCGAACGAAGTCGCGGGCAACAGCTAGTTACATATGTATAATTGGCCTAGGTATGTACATATCGCCGTTTTAGATAAACATGTGGTTAACAATTGCCTGTTTTTAATTATTTTAATATAGTCAATACTTCCTTTCCGCACGTAAAATACGCGCTTTGGACGTGGAGTTGCGGACACCAGCCCGATAGACAATACAATAATAATACAATACCGTAAAACGGGGTGAATAGGAAAGGCAAGGGTGAATAGAGGCAAAACTTTGAAAGGGATTTTAATGTTGAATTGATATGTTATGTTTATGCAAAAATTATTGCTGGGAATCGACTTTTTTTTGGGGTGAAAAATCACCTTTTACGGTAGGACTCGATGGAAAGCACTCAAAGCATTGTGCTGATGGATGGATTGAACAGTACGGGGGTCGTGGAGGTGTTTTAAGTAAGATCTTACATTAAAAACATGTATTTAAAAAATAGTAGTAGGTTAGGTTCCGTGAAAAAAAAATTAAATCCCGATTCAAATAGGGAAGTAATATTTTTATAATAACTTGACGAGGACGAAAGTCGCGGGCAACAATTAGTACACACGGCAGTACATGAAGCTGTATATTTCCAGGATAACTTAGCCTCGTTTTGTATAGATTTCCTATACAATGAGAGATCCGCATAAACTGGTTTTGAATGGCTTGATCACGGCTTGATTGGCCGTAGTGCGTACAAAAATAAAATTTAAAAGTGGTCAAGGTGATTTTTTGCGATGCGTGCGGCCTACCCAGTTAGAAATAATCCCACTGACTTAATATTTTCAACCGGTCGGTACTAGATCTTGTCAGTTGATAAAAATATATCCTCATTTAACCTATTTACGAAACAACACACATTACTAGTGCGATCATTTCTAAAGTTGGTAAAAATTTACGATGGCAGTCAATCATTTATTTTTCCACACAATAATTTTATTATGTCCATTATTAATGTGAGGTACTTTTAGGGATTCCTTAATAATTATACAAAATTAATCACTGGTGCGTCGTTGTGCACTATTGTATGCACTAACTTGTTATGCACTATATATCCTTAAGCCAATAAATGATGAAAAAGAAATGAAGAATTATCGTCTTAAGAGGCGACAAACATTGTGCCACACTTCGGTGTAATGAGTTTCGCGCGTACTCTTGCAAAAGTCCACAATCCACAGATCTCCGCAAAGTAGTGGTATCTCTAGAGGTTTTGATCAAGTAACAAGTCATGCCCGGCGTCACTTGTATAGAGGGGCCCTTCACGTTCAGAGCGTCCTCTACAGAGTTACTCGTCGTCGTCACCGTCGATACTGAAGAATTTCCAGTTCTGTTCACAGTCTGCCTCACTGTCACCTGCTTTGTGTTCTTCACAACATGTTGCTTGTTCCGTGTTGTGCTCGTCGTGTCATCCCAAATAAAGCTCGACATCAGGTTGCAGTCGATGCGCGTCTCTTCGTAATCGACGGGTCCTTTGCTTATGCGCAGCTTGCATACCTCACCCGGTGCGCTACTGTACCGTCTATCGGCGCCGTAATTATGATAGTGACTGTTGCGACCCAAGTTGTACAGCGCTAGTCCAGTCAGCAAGTTATCGAATCTGCTGCCAGAGTCTCGGTACTCGTATACGTATATGGGCGGGTGTCCTTGATACACAGGGTGGAAGATGGACCCGTAGCTTATCTGCTGCGGCGGACTGTAGTAGTAGTGGTGATAAATTTCTATCTTCGGACTGGGGTTATTTTGTTGTTGAGGTGTTTCTCTAAGTTGGACACTGCTTGTATTACCTGACTTTTCAGCTGAAGGAGGTTTCAGGGTAGAAGTATGTCGGGACACGTTTTGCTGTTGTGATATCCGCCCGTCATTGGCAATTTTGACATTGTCCGACTTTTCTGTTGTGGACGGTTTCAAAGTGGAAGTAAGCCTATATTGACCCGTCTTTTTCTTTTGGTGTATCTTTCCAACTTCACCACTGGTTTTATGACCAGATTTGCTTAAAGTTTTCGACTTTCCAGCAGAGGCGATCAAGTTAGGAGAACGAGCAGAAGCAGGTTGGATCACGGCTTGCTGTTGAATTACTTTGCTGCTGGTTGAATTACTCTGCTTTTCAGCTGAGGAAGCTTTCAAAGAAGAATTATGTTGGGACGCGTTTTGCTGTTGATGTGTTTGTCCAACAATGCCACTGGCGTTGTTACCCAACTTTCCAGCTGAGTGGTTCAAAAAAGGAAAACGAGTAGGTTGGATCACGGTTTGCTGTTGTGTTTTTCCAATTCTTCTACTGGTTGAATTACTCTGCTTTTCAGATGAGGAAGGTTTTAAAGAAGAATTATGTTTGGACGCGTTTTGCTCTTGATGTGTTTGTCCAACAATGCCACTGGTTTTGTTAACCGACTTCCCAGCCGAGTGGTTCAAAATAGGAGAACGAGTAGGTTGGATCACGGTTTGCTGTTGATGTGTCCTTCCATCTTTGCCACTGCTAGATTTTCCCGACTTTCCAATAGAAAGATCCAATTTGGGAGCAGGGGAAGTTCGTTGGACTGCGTTTTTTTGTTGTTGCCCTGTCCGTCCATCTTTGCCACTGTTCGCATTACCTGATTTACCAGATATGGGATGCTGTTTATTAGGAGAGCGAGTTCCGCCTGAACTATGTCCCACATTATGTTTTTGAGCAGCATGGCCTGCCGGCTTAGCAGGGCTAGGGCGGCTCCCCGCGGCCACTGACAGAGCGAACACTAGTACAATGAAACTAAGCTTCATCTTGGCGACGCGAGCGACTGTTCAACACTATTTTGCCTACTAAGGTTTAAATAGAGACGGTCGCTGACCACAACCCTTAACCATTTCTATTTTGGTAAAAAGACGTCAACTATTAATACTTGTATAAATCCATTGCAGCAACATCCTTGAAAGGATTTGCCGATTGCATCCTTTCCTGTTTGTTTTCCTGTCACGTAGTTTATGTGTCGAACGCTAGAAATAGTCCTAGATGGATTAATCTAGGACTAGTTCTATTACTTATGTCATGACACCTAAATTCTGCTTTGAATTTAGTGGTTTTAGTAGACATCTAGGGAATTAAAGTATTTATAATAACAAAAACAAACAATTTCTGAAAAGGTTTCTCTTTCAGTCACGCTTTTTTATTAAGAATATTTCAAACATTTTTATTTTAGTTTTAGCATAATTTACAACTAAAATAACACAGAAAGTAGGAAAAAATTGAGGTGTTAAGGCTTTCGAGGAAAGAGGCAGTTAGTGACACTAACTACCATGACTTGATACAAAGAAAACTAAGAAGAATTATTTATTAATATTTTGTTATAATGAACTTTTCCACAGGCAAAACTAATGTAAAAATTTTTTTTTATGAAAATCTGAAAAATATAATATTTTACCTTTACGTAGGCAAAGGGGCACTTTATATGTATTGCATTGTAATACAGTACACACCAGTAGCGAAGGGTCAATTTTTGTAAGAGGTAAGCCGTAGTAGATATCTTTAATGTGAAATTATTATTTGTCTATAAAATACTGACTGTGCCAGTTTTCAAAGGGAAGCCGGTAGGAATCGAGTTGTATGGAACCTTCGCCGCTGGTACACACTGGAGATATTCCATACGAATAGGATGAATATGGCCAAGACGAAGATTTTGGCAAACGTCTCAAGCAATTCAAATTAAAGTCTGTCCTTCTGAAAAGGTCGGAAATGAAAGGTTGAAGAAGGTTGACCGTTATGTCTGTCTTTGTCATAATCTTTCCTTTGGCAAGGAGCATCAAACAACGGAGATATCGAGAAGAATCCACTTTGGGCTGCATTCAGCAAATTAGACGGCATTCTGAAATCAGCCAAAATTCCACACTGCCTGAAGACCCGTCTCTATAACCAGTGTTCTGCCCACCATGACGTACGGTGCTGAGACGTGGACGCTCACGCAGGAGGCTGTGTCCAAACTCAGGGTAGCACAGAGAGCAATGAAGCGTTCCATTTTCGAAAAGTCGAAATCCGGACAATTACGAAGGTCTTCGATATTGGAAATCACGTTATGGAACTCAAATGGAGTCGGGTAGGACACCTAGCAAGGGGCGGTGATGGCAGGTGGAATAAAGCTGTGACTGAGTGGCGTCCAAGAAATGGAACGAGAAGTTGGTCGTCCGACAGCGAGATGGGCAGACGACATTCCGTTTTTTTGTTCTGTGTGAGTCTAATAAATACTTTTTCTTTCTTTCTTTACATTCTTGCCATTGCGGGAATATCCTACAAGGGATAAAGGGAGGTCTTCATCGGAATCAAAGTGGTCAAAATCGGTTATTTGAACTTCTCCAAACAAATCGCCTAGCACCAGCGGATTTGGCTGAACTTCTGTATCTTCTTCGTCATCCTTATCGCTACAAATACTCTCGCTACCTGAAGGAATGTCTAAAAACAAATGTTCTGCGATTCCTCTATTGTAACCGCGGCGCGACATACGAGTACTGTACCAAATACGGAAGAGACACATATAGTTACATGCATAAGTTTCATGCAACAGTCGCGGTGGTTACTTTACTAACCACCATATTTTCGTTTTGATTAAACATCAAAAACACAATTTATGTGAACACGTATAAAATAGATATACTTGGTGTAAGGAACAGCCCTCCGCAAACTGACAGGGTGCATTCAGCTCCTTATTTTTAATCATATTCCACCGGACTTTTTCTCAGGAAAATTTTCATTGTTTTATAGTTTTTTTAGTTACTATTCCTTTATTTCAATGGAGTTCTGCGTACAGATAATGTCTCATATTATTAGAACTCTATTTATGTAAATAATACGGATAAAATCAAAAAGCCAACAATGGATGTTGAAATATTCTAAAGAACGACGCGTGAAATCAGCTATTCAATTCCTGCCTAGCTACAGAGTTCATCGAACTCGTCGTCGCGCTTGCCGTTCGCCAAGTGCGTTTTCCACGGTAACGATACATTGCGTACGAGTACATAAAACAAATAAAATTTATTGGATTCTCTTAACGTTCCTGAAATATTTTTTGTAACGGTCATCTTAGTATGATATACTGCATTCATTCACCCTATCAGTCTGCGGAGGGCAGTCCCTTACACCCTGTATATTATGAGAATATAATGAGTAAAAAACATTGAAGAAAAAAGCTTACCCTTTTCTTAGTTTACTTATCAACACACGCGAATAAAAGTACGTTAGCGCAATATTCAGTTCGCAAATGAATTGATATTCATTCGGTATACCACCTATCGGTGGTATCTCGGATCGTGAAGCATGGTTCGAATTTTCATGATAATTCAACCGATTGTCGCTATAGGGTAGGGGTTAAATAAAAAAAAAATTGGAAAGAAGTGGTTAGTGACACTAACCACCATGACGGAAAGTGTTTAGTGAGAAACATATAAAATTTAAAAAAAAGTAAGATACATAAAAAAATAACATCACGCCAGTAATCCCCAATGAGTCAGGCAGAGATGTACCTAAACATTTCGCCAGTTATGTTTTAAGTCCCAGTATTAGGGGCGAGCCTATTGCCATCAACCGGGCACAATTTGTTTAGAGAGATCCCGTGACCGGCAGACCTAGCTGAAACTTTATTAAAATCAGTTTTATTTCCGTTTATTTATTCAGCTTTGATGGTTCCATCCCGCTGCCTGCCAGACAGTTGAAGGTCACCTGAATTTGGTGTTGTCTACGAATAATAAAAGTATTATTATATACTTTTGTTCGTGCGGCGTTGTATTTTCTTTACTTTAGTTTCGAGTTTCGAAGCAATAGGGACTTGTAAATACAGCTATTGGTTTACAATTTGCTTAAACAGTCCTTGTAAGATACACTACACAGGACTGAATAGACTCGATGTCAAAAGCATCCTGTATAAGTGAAGATTAAGACCCTTCAGACCACACAAAATGTGGAATACCTATCCATTCCACATTGCACTGGACTGAATACACTCGATGTGGAAAACATCTAGATCTTTCGGACAAATAGTTTTTGCTGCCACGTGCACGTGCAAATTGGTTGACCTTAACTCGACCTATTTTGGTTTTTATCTGACGTCAGAAGTAGAAAAATATTATCTTGTGAATCAACGTCGCGTCGCAGCGACTGCTAAACGGACGGAGTCGCTCCTTTTTCATAGCTAGTAATAAAACTTCAAAATTTTTATGTTTTTAATTTATGTAAAGTCGTAGGCAGTCGACACTAGAAATCCAGTTTTACAATTCATTGAAAAAATACAAACTTAAGTATCAACAACACACAAAATGTGTTAGACAGTTATTAATTTGCCCTTAATATGTTACTGGGTAAATATAATATCAGGAAATTAAGTATTATGGTCTTAAGGGGCGTCAAACATTGTGCAGCACTTCGTTGTAATGAGCTTCGCGCGTACTCTTGTAAAAGTCCACAATCTACAGTTCTTCGCATAGTAATGGTGTCTCTGAAAGTTCTAATCATGGAACAAGTCATGCCCGTCTCGACTTTTATGGAGGGGCCCTTCACGTTCAGAGCGTCCTCCAAAGTGCTATTAGTCGTCGTCACTGTCGTTACTGAATAATTTCCTGTTCCATTACCAGTTCCGTTCACAGTCTGCGTCACTGTCACCTGAGTTGTGTTCGTCACAACTGGTTGCTCGTTCCGTGTTGTGTTCGGCGTCTCATCCCAAATAAAGCTCGACATCAGGTTGCAGTCGATGCGCGTCTCCTCGTAATAGTAGTGTCCTTTGCTTATGCCCAGCTTGCATACCTCACCCGGTGCGCTACTGTATCGTCTATCGGGGCCGTATTTATGAAAGTTACTATTGCGACCCAAGTTGTACAGCGCTAGTCCAGTCAGCAAGTTATCGAATCTGCTGCCAGAGTTTCGGTACTCGTACACGTAGACGGGCGGGTGTCCTTGATACACAGGGTGGAAGGTAAAGTCGTATCTTAGTCGCTGAGGCGGATTGTAGTTGTAGTAGTGATGTACTTCTGTTCTCGGGGTGTAGCTGTTCTGATGGATCACGTGTTGTTGATGGTATGTCTCCCGCACGTTGCCACTGTTAATGATACCAGGCTTTGCAGTCGAAACATGGTATGATAAATGGTAACCACCTAATCCATTCGTCGGAAAATTAAGCACGGCCGGATAATTAGGCACGGCCGGATAATTAGGCACGGCCGGATAATTAGGCACGGCCGGATAATGATGCACGTTGCCAGAATATCCAGGCGAGGCAGGGTATGAATGGCCAGTATGAACACCAGGTGAACTTAAATGAATCTTCGGTTTATTTATGTACACTTTCGGCTGCACCTTCGGGTAGTGATGTCCAAAGCTGTGGTGTGACCGCGCGTAACGAATATCCGGATCCGCGATGGCGATGGTCAACGGTAACAGTAATAGTGCTATCAAACTTAACCTCATATTGTCAGTGCGAGAGAGTTTAGGATCGAAATTGCGACGGAAATTCTCCCAGACAACGACCAATATCCGTCACTAAATAACCGCAACTAACACTACGAGTCTTGATGCGAAATATAATTTTTTTCTATTTATCTGCTATTTCGGGCAGCAAAGCCACGTGCCAAGGAATGCGGCTATAACTAAAGCTGGATCATAATGAAAAAAGTGTCATCGATATTAGCAAACAAGTAGGAAACGCTGCTTTTGCCACCAGGAACCAGCAAGATATGATATAAAGAAAGAAAATTCGTTTATGTGGTCGTAGAAAGGCTAAAATGTAGTACAGGGTTTTATAAGATGCACGAGGCAATGTGACAAACATCATCTTGAATGCAAAGCCAACCCTGATGATCACCCACAACAACTAATTTACACCAATTCAGTATGAACAGACAGGAAAATAAATGGAACCACAAAAACCCAAGAATACTTTGGACAGCTATAAAATACATATTTACCTTTAAGGGACAAACTATTGTCAAAAGTCATTTTCGCACGATTTTTTGTGAATAGACTCGGTTGGGACTTTATAATAAAACTAGTGGACTGTATATTTATAGGTGTAATACCACAATTAACATAATGCAACGTGTGAAAACCGCACAAAGAAATGCCAGGAGTGGCCGACGTCGGTGAGCTCAACGTTTGTATGTATGTTTGGCCACGTTGGGTTGTTGATAATATGTGCGCCACGCGTTGCCGCTGTTTGTGTTACCGGAATTAGCACTATAATGCGGTTTTGCGGTGCTTGAATAACGAGACCATGGTATGGTACGAGCGAATGGATTGACTCCTGAGCCAGTCTTCGGATTTAAATTCTTATCCACGTTTCCGCTGTAGGAGTTACCAGATGATCCTAACGAGGCAGGGTATGAATGTGTACCGCCTGAACTATATCCCGCATTATGGCTGAACGCGTTATGTTGATAGGATGCTGGTTGCACATTTTTTTTATCGAATTTAGGAGAATAGTTACTGCGACCAAACGATTGACCACGGACGCGGCTGCGAGACCTGTAGCCTGATACGACGGCAACGTTCAACGACAAGAGAAATAGTGCTATAAGACTAAACCTCATAGTGCCGGCGTAAATCCTGAATACTCCCGGTGTTCAGGATTTAAATTACGACGGAATTTCTCTTGAGACAACGACCAATATCCGCCACTAAATATACGCAACTAACATACGAGTCTCTGATACTAAAAATGTAGGTTGTCCGGAATATTTTAGGATACCTAAGTACCTAACCCAACATCCTGTTTTTTTCCTGCTGCGTAAACAAAAAAAAGAGTAAATGATGTAGCTATTGTTACACACTTGTGTTAAACCTATAGTATCTAATTAAATTTTATATGGGAATTCCTCCCACGAAAATGTAAATTAGGTATAGGTGATAGGTCCTCGATGAAATTAAATAGGTACATTCGGCTCCAAAAAAAGTTCATGTCGGTCCCTTGCCAGCCAAGTCTATCACTGGGTTGCTCTTGACTTGGTTCTTTTGCCGGGGCGGTAGACGTTAGTGACTTAGTGCATACATTCTTAAGGCGTTGTTTCGGTACTTTGCGTAAGTGAGCATGGACACCAACTGCAGCCGTCCCGTAATGGACAGAACTTCACTTTGGAGATCAGAGAGTACCGTCTCCGGCAACGAGGTCAGGGCGCTGTGACACCGACGACGGAGAGGACACAGCCCACCTTATTCCATAAAAAGCGCATCTAAAATGCAAATGGCGAAATAATCTTATTTTACTTTTCGAGAAATGCATCGCTTTCGAGCCAAATTGATCAAACATCATGGATGAGATGGCGGCAGGTCACGGGGACAATATGCGACTTCTGCGATCCTAGACATTTATAAAACCATGGTTAGACCTGCTGTCTTGTATGTTGTACAGAATGTTGGGCCACGAAAGGGATGAATAAAAGGTATTACATATGACTGAGATGAGAATGCTAAGGCGGATGTGTGGTGTAACACGATTTAATAAAATAAGGAATTAATAGATAAGAGGAAGTCTGAAAGTGGCGCCGGTGAATGAAAAGTTGTGTGGTAATCGGTTATCGTGGTATAGACATGTGATGCGGAGGAATGAGGAAAAAGTAAAAAGAACTGTCAACGAAAACTAGTTTGAATAATATTTGATATTTAGCTTTTGGGATATGCGACTTTTTCATGAAAGTGCAGCAGTAACTTTGTTTTCACCATAAGTTACGCGATAAAACTGCATCATTAGATTTTGAAAAATTAATATTCCTAGCCAGGAATCAAACCCATTGATTCCGAAAAAAAAGCACACTGTATTATCACCATTCGATAGTGTCACTACTATGGATAAAATTCTGGGAAATAATGACATAATAAGGCGGTGTCGAAAGACACCAGGGGCACTAACCACACGATAAAGAAAAAGAAAGAAGGACGAATGTCGCAATGTATCATTCTATTTTATTTACATAACCTAACACCCGACTGTATTTTGTAATTTGTATTTTAAATAAAATACTTAAAATACAGTATTTTGTATTTTAAATTCCAAATACACGAATGAAAAAAATATTGTATTTCGTATTTTAAATACATGCGAAATAGTATTTTGTAATTTGTATTTTAATTAAAGCAAAGCATGTATTTTGCCCAGCTCCACCTTTATCACTCAAACATGCACACTATATTTTTAACTTTTGAAAATTCGTTTTTGCTGCCACATGATGCAAATTGGTCGACATTCAACTCGATTTAAAAATATTATTATAACCTTGTGACACAACGTTGCAGCGACTTCGGATAAAACTAAAAAAATTGTTTTCGTTTTATGTAAAGTCGTAGACTGATACAGAACTCTATTGAAAAAATACAAACTTTATAAGTACCCCAGATAAACAAATGTATAAGACTGTAATTATTAATTTGCCCTTAATATCTTATTAAATATATTATCAGGAAATTAAATACTATCGTCTTAAGAGGCGACAAACATTGTGCAACATTTCGCTGTAATGAGCTCCGCGCATACTCTTGTAAAAGTCCACAATCCACAGATCTTCGCGTAGTAATGGTGTCTCTAGAAGTTCTAATCATGTAGCAAGTCATGCCCGGCGACACTTGTATAGAGGGGCCCTTCACTTTCAGAGCATCCTCCACAGTGTTACTCGTCGTCGTCACTGTCGATACAGAAGAATTTCCAGTTCCGTTCACAGTGTTCGTCACTGTCACTTGCGTTGTGTTCTTCACAACATGTTGCTCGTTCCGTGTTGTGCTCGTCGTGTCATCCCAAATAAAACTCGACATCAGGTTGCAGTCGATGCGCGTCTCCTCGTAATCGCCGGGTCTTTTGCTTATAAGTAGCTTGCATATCTCTCCCGGGGAGCTACTGTACTGTCTATCAGAGTTGTAATGATGAGAGTGACTGTTGCGACCCAAGTTGTACAGCGCTAGTCCAGTCAGCAATGTATCGAATCTGCTGCCAGAGTCTCGATACTCGTACACGTAGACGGGCGGGTGTCCTTGATACACAGGGTGGAAGGTAGACCCGTAGCTTATCTGATGCGGCGGACTGTAGTGGTAGTGGTGATGGACTTCTGTTTTCGGACTGTAGCTATTATGGACCGCGTTGGGTTGTTGATGGTATGTTTGTCGCGGGTGGCCGCTGTTTGTATTACCAGACATCCCAGTCGAGGCAGGGTATGAGTGTGCACCGCCTGAACCATATCCTGAATGCCCAGTAGACGCGGGATAGTGGTGCGAGCCTCCGTGCGTGGAATGGCCATGGCTGCGTCCTGAGACTGAAGACGTTGCGAGAAATAACACTACAAAAATAAGCCTCATGTTATCGTCGCGAGTGACTGGATGGGACTAAATTAGTGTCGACTGTGGTCAAACCCCGAGTCCGTCACTAAACAATCACATTAAGCATGACGCAGTGGGCGCGGTGTGTCCTCGGCACGCAGGGGTCGCGACCTACCCAGATATCCCGTCGTCGCGTATCGCAGAATGCTATCGGGACAAACGTGCGACGTATTAGGGTAATCTTATTTATTAATAGCATAGGACTTACAGGTATAAAAAAAAACAAAAAGATTATTACGATACTTTTAATCATAATAGGTAATTAGCAGAGCTTAAAATTATTCCATTACTGCATTAAAATTATAAAATACCGTCGGTCAGTCGCGTCACCAGTGTAAGAGCATCTTTCACTTTGTGCTATTTAAGATATGATATACTAAACATAGAACATGCAGGTTACATCGAGTTACTACAATTCGATAGCTCAGCATATCATTAGTATCAAAATGTTGAATTGTTTACGTATTGCGTATCAACTATGATAGCTAAGCTATCAAATGCTACATACTACGCGTTTTTAACTGGAATTTTATCCATTATTTTATATCTAATTATACATTATATGCAATGAGAAATACTTATTTGGCTGTGAAAGAGGCCCTTAATTTCATAATAATGACAGGTACAACAGAAACACATCCTTGTGACTTAGCGGATAAGAAACAATAAATTAAAATGGAATTAAATTGTCACGGCTAGCGAGGTGTCTCTATAGAGTGAGTTTGTGTTGCAGGATTCTGGCGTCGGCCTCTTATGTCGCACCAGTACATCGCACTTCTGTGGTCTGCACGCACATTTATTTTAGATGAAAATAAATTAGAATATTTCACTTTTAAAAAATTTGTTCCAAAATTCATTTAAACTGAAAGTGTTTGTGAGATTCCTGTGCATACAAACCACATATAATTGGACCCTTTTCATTTGGACCAGTCCATAGGCAGAAACCTTTCATAAAAACTCAATTTACAGCTTACTATATTTTAACAGCTGTTTTTTTAATGTGATAAACCCTCTAGTAGTCTAAGATTGTTTTTGGCGACCACGGCGATATAAAAAGGAGGTTTGATCTGTGTTTAATTGTTGTATGGCAACTTAGCTACCACCTAGTTTAATGAACCAATTATTTCCCATTTCCAGAACATTGACAGAATACCTAGTATGTTAAGATTTTTTTTTAAATAGCTATACAGGCGCGGTTCCAGCATAAGTCTTTGGGGGGGTCACAAGGGGCCATAGCCAGGAATTTGGTTGGGGACCGATTGAGGGGGGGGAGGGTGTTAAACTATTATCAACAACTTTTGGAAAACGAAATTATATCAACCATCTCTGGATTTAAATTTTTGCACACTTCCTCGGATTAATTAAGTTCTTTTTGTCATTCATACAGGAGTGAGAATAGGAGGAACTCCGTCAACTTGTGGAGAATTCAAAAGTACAGGATGTATTAGCGAGTGAAGCGAGCTGGAAAGTTTTAGCACCACTTTTTTTTTATAATTGATACAGAAATGAGAATAGGATCACTCTGTCAACTTTTGCAGAATTGAACAAGTATTGGATGTATTGGCGAGCGAAGCGAGCGAGAAAAGTATTGCATTCCGCCGCGGATAGGTTGATATCTTAATAGGTGTCGAAGATTTCGGGGGGTAGCATCCATCACACCCCCCCCTCCCGCCCCGCCTACGGCCCTGCCCCTGGGATAGTTAGATTTTTCAAGATTTAAGATGAAGAGAACGCAAGAGCGAGCCGGACCTCTATTTATTTTATTTTAAATCACTGAGTTCAGAAACATGATCACGGTCGACCTGGGCCAACCCAGGCAGGGTGGTCATGACGCCCGGCCATGACCCCACCTCCCTGATCCGCTCTTGATACTAATAGAATGCAAGAGCGAGAGAAGAGAGCAGTTCAAAATTGAAGCATCCCGCCTCCACCCCGTGTATTAGGTTCTATTTGTTCATTCATACAGAGATGAGAATAAAAGTAACTCAGATACATTAGCGAGCGAAGCAAGCTCGAAAATTTTAGAATTCTGCCTAGAAAAAGTTTAGTTTCTCTTGTTGAACAATTAAGCAGGAAATTAGGTAATAATGAAAATCCGAAAAAAGCTATTTTAAGAAGGTTTATCAATTTGGCGTCTACGATTAGGGGGACCATGGCCCCCCCACCTCCCCTCTAGGACCGCGCCTGCAGCCTTATTAACTCAATGTAATCGTCCATAGAATCTTGAGCTTAATTTAAAAGATATGCTTGCAAGAGATCTTTTTAACATTTTCAGTTCAAACGAGATCAATTTTACAAAATAAGCAGAAGGAGCGCAATCAAACGGAAATTAAATATTAATTACTTTTACAGGTCCTACCGATGGATTTAGTCAAAACATGAGCATCTGAACTGTATAATTTAAAATACAAAACATGTGTTCAAAAATAATTTTCAGATTATGCAAAAATATTCAATTTCTTACTCTAGCACCGCAAAACAATGGTTGCAGTACATTTATTTAATTCTAACTCCTAATATCGTACAGTTTATGTACTTGTTGACCGTACCAATAATTTTTACATCTATTTTATATGACATAAGATCCAAATTACAATGTATTCAGAGCTCTTTCATTTTCTTTGTGTAATACAAATAGTGCAACAGGTTGCCAAGCCTAACTTGCATTCATATTTATTACTTTTTTTTCCGCTTATTTGTAAGTCTCAGCTGTGTATTGCAGAATTTCGTCTAGATTAAATTTTGGGACTCGTTTATTCGCCATATCTCCAACTGACAAAATAGATTGGGAACACGTGTACCCAATTAGGACAAATGGATCACTTAATAAAAAATGTCGTGTTGAATGATAAGTGTCTGGATCCTTGAAAACAATTTTACAAAATGGCGACAAATTAATTAGGCCGCACCACATTACTTTGATTAAATTAGCATTCGCATCGTGCCTACTAAAAAATTAGATGAACGGTACGGTCAGCCGTGCGTCAGCAGTAAAACAACTACCTTTACTGCTGCAACGAAATAAACGGCTCGTCCAATGAACGTGCGATCGTCTGTACAATGACTAACACAAGAACGCACATGAAAGAGCTCATAATTAAAAACGTCCGAAATGTGAAACTTAGTTTTGGAGCCCGGTTACAAGTGACGTAGTAAGTGTATAGTCTGTGACACAGTACGTACACTCAGCGGCGCGGGAGGGGAGGGGGGCGCTAGCCGTGGTTCACGTTGACGCCCGACTCCAGCTCTGACGCTGGCGTCTCTGGTTCTTCGTCATTGTAGATGTTCTCGGCCATCTGCCATACCTGCGCACAAATCACCACCATGAAGACATAACATCACATATTAGAGCTCAAGAGTCCTTTGTAACAGGGGGCGACCCTATTATCATCAAGTAGGCACAAATCCAGACTTCGTGGCTGCTACTAAGGAATTCCTGCTGGAAAACACCTTACGCGACCTGGGAATCGAACCCCGATGACACCACCACGACGACACCACACGTTAACCACCATGATGGTAACGACATCTGTAGCATGTTGTTTGGTGTACCAATTCGCACTGAGCCCATGTGGTAGATTGCTCTCAGTATACTGCTCAGTCCCTGTCACAGAGGAGGTCAGTCTCCAGCAGTGAGAACATTATGGCATGATTATATGTATGCTATGTGACATGTGTGTGTTTTCTCTGTCAGGAATTTCTGAGTAGCTGCATTAAAATGATATGGGACTTAAACATAATTCCGTTTAATTTGTTATTGGCGCAATGTGGGTGTGCCTACTCCTACCTCTAGGAATACAAAGTGTAATGACGTCATGTGATAAATAGCGGATGGCTTCTAGACTAATTATTCTAATGGGGGGTTTTATGTGGGATTTACCTAGCTATATGCATGTGCGGTTGGTTTTTCCAGAAAGCATTGATCTAAAATTTTGCAAATACAAGCGTTAAATTACGACCATGAGAAGGATGCAGAGAGCATTTGTCGAATAAATACTTCAGGAGCCAATGTCCAAAATGTCCCTAGAATGACGACGCGGTTGGCGCAGTGGCTGAGCGATTGACTGCTGCGTTGCGTGTCGCGGGTTCCATCCCCGCATGGAACAAATATTTGTATGGCCTACAGATAGTTGTTCCGGGTCTGGCTGTTTGTGTAGGTGAGTTTAAATGTTTGTAAACGCACAGGAGAAATTCCTAATTTGGACCAAAGTTTTCATAAAAAAACCATACAAATAATATAAATGCGAAAGTAAGTGTGTAGCCCGTCTTCACACTTTAACTGTTAAACAGATTTTGATGCAAATTGGCACACAGGTGGGCCATGATCTGAATCAGCATACAGATAGCTTTTATTCCCGGTAGTTAGTTCCTGTGGGATAATAACCAACATGCAATAAAGCATTCACAGGTAAAAGGTAGTCACTTTATGAAAATAATCCAGATCTATCTACAAACCTGCATAATATTGTCTTCTGAGACGGAGCAGATGACCCACGGCTCGTTGGGGTTCCATGAGAAGTCTGATATCTTGGCGGTGTGACCTCCGTGGATGAACAGGAGCTCTGGAGGACCATCCTCGGCGTCTTCAGCCGTCTGCTCCTCGCCTATCTTCGACAAATCCCACACGTGAAGCCTGCAACAATATCCGTTACTTATCAAATTTCAGTTTTGGAGGTTCTTGTGGGAGGGGCGCATTTCAAATAGACAGTAACTTGGAGTTCGTTACAGTGGGGTTTTGTGTCCCTGATTTTAAAGTAACTGTTTCAAGTGACCTTTGGCTTAGTAAAAGAAGGTTGATGAATTTAATGAGTAAACAAGCTGAAGTGGCAGTGGGCTGGCCATGTTTGCTGAAGGACCTATGTCCTATGCCCCTGTACTATTCAATACATCTATCAGCACCACGTTTTGAGTGCGTTACCACACTTACACTGAGTCCTACCGTAAACCGTGATTTTTCTACAAAAAAAAAAAAACGATTCCCAGCAATAATTATTAGGCAGTATTTTATTTTGATGTACTGAATGCTTGGCTGACAGCTTCGTGAAGGGCCTTTTACACCTTTTAGATCCTTATATCGCGGAACTTAGATAACGCAATGCAAAATTTTCGCGTGGAGTTATGTGTTGCATGATAGATCTGTCAAGTTGTTCTGTGCATTACCTCCTGTCGGTGCCGCTGCTGGCGAGGATGGTCTCGTTGTGCGGCGACCACTGCACCTGGAAGATCTCGTCCTTGTGCGACTCGAACGAGTGGAGTTTTAGTTTCAGGTTGCGGAGGTCCCATAGTGCCACCTAGTACACAGATCAATTTTAATATTTATACATATTATGTTTCCTTGGGGTGAAGACTTCGTATTAGCGAGCGTAGCGAGCAACTCCCCCAGCTAGATGGAACGATAACCATAAAGGATAGAAAAGTGAATTAAGTCGGGCATTATAAAAATCGTCCTACATCAACAATCGTACATTAATCTATGAATTATTGCACTAAAGGTGAGCCGGGGCGTTTTGTTTGTAAATGCGATGCGCTGCGCCTGTCACGTGCGCTTCGGTTATAAGGCGGCTGCGGGAAACAATGTGGGGCGGAGAACTGAGTGTTGTGGAGCGACTTACATAATATGGAAAGTCTACTTTTTAAACCACGTTCACCATGCCCTCCTCGACACATGTTCATTCGCCTTGCCAAGTCACTTTTTGTTAGTAGCCTTTCATTCTTCTTCATGTAGCCTTTCATTCTTCTTCTTCATGTAGCCTTTCATTCTTCTTCTTCATGTAGCCTTTCATTCTTCTTCTTCATGTAGCTGGCATGACAATTTTTATATTTTGTTAGCCCAGAACTTCGCTACTTCCACCGCGTCGTCGGTGAGAGCAGAGGTCACTACGGCTGCATGTTTTTGGGCTAAGAAGGCAGGATAGGAGATGGAGCATAGCCTTTCATTTGTCCTCTCAACATGGCCAAACCATCTAAGCAGTATGAAGCACATTTAATTACCGTTTTATCAGCACTGCCTGTAGCTAGTATAAACTCTGAGTAAGGGTTGAAGCTGAGGCAATTCACTTCAGCTGTGTGTGCGTCCACTGTGTGTGACGGCTTTGACGTGTTGTTACATCTGGAACGAGATTGAGATTTATAGTATGATGTATTGTGTTGAACATGGTCTGTGACAAATCAGCAGGGATCTGTGCTCGTGCCGTAGGGATATGGAACAGAGTATTTTGGGTACAAACTAACGGGCCCGGGTTAGGTTAGGAGTACGACAAACAGTTTCATAACAATGACTGGATTGAAAAACAAACTCACGGCCCCTTTGAATAGCAAGCTACATTGCGGCCTAGATGGAGATGGCTATAATGGATAAGAATTTGGGAAGAGGGTAAGGAGGCCTTTCCTCACCTTCTGGCAGAGCGGAGAATGATAGGAAGAAGTGGGGCATATCCCCTAAAATTTACTCTGGCTATACGAGTATATACAGCGCGGTGATCCGACACATGTTCATTGACGCGGTCGTGGTCTGGTGGCCCCGCATACTAGTTACAGTCTCAAACAACCTAAAGCGCATGCAAAGGCTTGCCTGCATGGCGACTACAGGCTGCATGAGGACTACTCAAAAAATTAACAGCTTTCTAACCTGGTATCCCAAATCATGAGCTTCTGGTCATCAGCGACGGAACCGAAGAGTGATTCGTGCAGCAGGTGCCATGCGACGTCCTCCACGACGGCTGTGTGTCCCGTGAACACCGACTTGGCTTCGATGACGCGGCCCTCCTTGGGCGTCGCGTTTATGTCCCACAGGCAGATTGTGTGGTCATCACTAGGCAATCAATGTTATGGTTAATATTTGTTTTTTTTAATAGACGAACCCAAGTTGGCCGGAGCAAAGACAATCTCTGCAGATGGGGGTTCATGGACGGCTCAGACCTCTGGTGCGTATGTGGCGGCTCACAATGCAGTAAATAGATCATCAGGTGCTCACACCTGACTCAATGAGCAGTGTTTGCATGGCTGAGTTTTGAGCTCAACACATTTAAACTTTTTGTCATAGATACGCTCAGAAGAAGATACTACCAATTATAAAATTCTATGTATTTCAAAACATTATTAACAAAAATCATGCTACTTCTCAGATAAAACTAGAAACCTGTCTGTTTATCAAGACAAACAATTGATGGATGTTATTGGTATGGACGTATGGCAGACTCTTTACCTAAGTTGACATTTTATTTATTAATTCTATTTGCTTATTCATTAACATTAATACTTATATTGACATAACTCTGGCATTTGATGCATGTAATTTTAATATTGACATCGATGAAGTAAAGTTATGTAATTTTATCGTTTGTTGTTTTATGTTGTGTTATTTGATGATTTTAATTATTTAATAAACCAAATTGCATTGTTATTTATTGAATTTTTATTTATTGTTTTGAAGCAGTTTAATTGTATGTACCTAATTGGTGAAACATTTTGTATGTCTAACGGCGGGACATAGATAGTTTCTGAATTTTATATATTATACCACCTACTGTTTTACTTTACTGTTACACCCACGATGGTTTGTGTGGTATGTTTCCGTTTGTAAAATATTGTAACAGTATTTATTGAATAATAAAAAATAAAAAAAGCTTATGTTCAATAAATGAATTCGAATTTGAATAAAGTTTATTAACACAACAAGTGTGTGTTAGAAAATAGTGTCAATGCCTCATGATACGGACATCACATAATACTAACCTTGCTGACAGGAGATAGCCATTGAGGTTGGGGTTCCAGGATAAACCATAGCCTTCTTTTTGGTGACCACGTAACCTGTGGGTAGAGAAGTGGACATTAAATGTTTATCAACAAAAAAAAAAAGATTTCCCACGGCAAAAATGCAAACAATGCACATTAATTAGTCCCACTTTTGCAAAGGCAGACCAAAACACAATAATTAGTTAATCAAGTGAAACTAATCCACTATTTAACTACAGTAAACATAGTTTTCAGTAACTATTCACAGCTGCAACTAACTACAGCTAATTAGCTAAAGATGGTTAATTTTGGGTCATTCCCGCTGGTTAATACCCAGTAGTTAACACTATTAACTACTGGGAATGATGCGTTCTACTGGTTAACAGTGTCGACGAACGCGACATTTTTTTCCCAGTAGTTAATCGAGGGTATTAATTTTCGTCCGAAAAGGGAAAAATGATGTGGATTGTGGTATGCTTAGGCTATTACTGTTTCTAATTAATGGATCTTGATCATAACGTACCTGAGGTCAGGATGGCATTCACCAGAAGGTTCAGGCTTTGATGGATGCTTAGTGTAGTCAAAGACCAGCACGTCGGAGGAAGGGGTCTTAGTGGCGATGACGCAGGGGTTCTGGGGCATGTAGCGCGCCCTGTTCACCTCACCTTCATGGTTAATCTTGATTTCAATGTCGATTTTACCTGACACTGAACCAAAGCCACCAAATTCTGGAAAAAACAACATTATGTCATTTGTAATTATGAAAGTTTAAATTGCAGACACTTGGGTGAACTCAAGCGTGAATATAGTACAATCACTGATCACCCTCTTTTGTTTGTGGTTTTCCTTTTATTGTGTAATAATTATATTTATATACTAGCTGTTACCCGCAACAGTCATTCGCGAGAAATTATTATAAAAATATTACTTCCCTATTAAGTCTGGGATTTTAAAGGGTTTTAATTTTTGTGCATGGAACCCTAATTATTTTTCTAAAATAAAAGTAGCCTAAGTTAGACTACTATTATGTGCCAGTAAAAGTCCCGTCAAAAACGGTCAAATGGCTGGACCGTTTTTGACGGGACTTTTACTGGCAGCGGCCGGAGATTAGTCGTAAAAAACAGAAAAAAAATTAAAAAATATTTTTTTTGTTATAAGTGCCGTATTTTAATTATTATGATTATTATTGTCAAGAGATAAAAGTTGCTACTTCTAAACCATACTTATTTTAAATATTGAAGTGATAAGAGAAACAAAAATACTGTAAAAACTTTTGAAGTACAATAAACTATAAATTATGTTTTCTACCTACCTATACTAATATAATAAAACTGAAGAGTTGATTTTTATTTAGGCATGTTAATCCTGTTGGATTTGATAAGTTCTTTTATATTTCATATCTCAATTGTTGAGGAAGGTTATAGGCTAATTAACATCCCGCTAAGACCCTCAGGGTGCAAGCAAAAAGAGGAATGACCCCTGGGCGCATCTAACCTTCTATTAGGTCAATGCTCTGAATACATACCTCCCTTGTCATTGTCATAGTGGCTTGCATCAAACTGTGCATCTTCATTGGGCAGCTGGACACTGGCAATCAGCAGGTGGTTCTGTTCATCTGATGTGTGTGTGCCTAAGATCAACCTACAAAAACAAGTTTGTCTTTTTCATTCTGATGTACATTATTTACAAACTACAAATATACCTAAAATAAAAAAATGTACAGATATTAAAATGGGAAAAGAACAGGGCATCAAAAATTCTGTCAACATCGCTGTCAATAGGAAAAGTGCCCACAAGGCTGCATTGCCATGTTGGATGGCAAAGTGGATTCTTTGGCCAAAAAAGGCCAGCCCTCTGTAAAATACAAGAATAGAATATTCTTTATTATGCACACCATGAAAATAACATTTACAAAAGAAGACATTGGGTGACACAATCTTCTTCTAAAAGCAATTCTTTTCAAGACAAACTTTCTATTGCTACCTAGACAGGTACACATAGCAGGACTTTATCATGTTCCTGCCTTTATCCCAATTTATTTGGGGTCGGCACAGCATGTCTTCTTCCATATTTCTCTATTACTCGTCATCTCAGCAGTTATTTCCTTTTTAGCCATAATCATCCTTCACACAGTCCATTCATCATTTCTTTGGTCTTCCTCTACTGTTATAACCATCTACATTCATACTCAACATTCACTTCACTACACTTTCCTCATCCCACTGGATCACATGTCCATACCAAGATAACTGATTACCACACCACTTTTCAGTCACCGGCGCCATTTTCAGACCTTTCTCTTATATACTCATTCCTTATTGTATCCATTTGTGTTACACCACACATCCCCCTAAGCATTCTTATCTCAGTCACATGCAAATGCCTTTCATTCATCCCTTTTTTGGCCCAACATTCTGATTTTCCATGGTTACTACACTTTTCATAGTTAAATTATCGGGAGAGCATTTGGTGGACATCATAGGAAACATCCTATGATTGTTGTTTGAGTTAGGAACTCATTTACTCAGATGAGTATCTCATACTATCACAGACTGAAATACCCATAATGCACCCAGGAAGTAAAAACATAATATAAAAAGAGAACAAAAGAAGTTGAAAGACCTTTGTTCTAAAAATTTCTTGAGAGTTGACAAAATGCAAACGGAAATTGTTAGATGTAGGCAATTAATGATTACAAGTGCAATATTGACATGACTATCCTCAAGATGATGTGTCAAGGTGCATCATCAAGAAGTATCGAGCATAAAATAAGAATTTATATGGTCGAGGTTACTATACCTGTGAACTGAGTAATCCTTTCCTTCAGGCCGGGTCACGTCTGGAAGCCACTGAGCAGTCAGCGAGGGCCACTCCAGTGCGTGTGTCATCACTAAATCATACAAAAACGGAGTATTCTTCTTCCATATTTTGTACTCCTCATTGATCACCCTCTCTTCAACCGCATCATCAAAGGTTTCTACAAAAGACAGAAATTACAGATTCTCTACAAAGTCTTTTTTGATAACCAAAAAATCACTGGCTGTCAAGCACAAGCGTCAGCAAAGAACAGCACCACCATCGCGTGAAACATTGATTTTGTATACAATTACCTCCGTCACCTTTGTCGGCCATTATATTTAACAGAAACTTGTGTTTGTTTGATGTAAATTTACGAATTAATCAGGAAAAACTGACCGGCCCCGTAAAGGCGCCAAACAAAAGTCCTTGGCGTTACTGGTAACAGACAACACACAAACTTCCGGTTGCCAATTAATGCACAGGAATTATTAGAAATAGAAAATACGATTCGTTTTCATTCTGCGTAATATTTTTTTACTTCAGGCTGCCACCCATACCCTTATTTATTACCCACACTTATTTAAATTAAATTTTGAACTACTACTACTTTGCTTTCAATAATTTTACAATCTGGTGATTTACATTACCGGTTTTATTGAGATTTCGAATTTTGTTTCACCGGACCTAACATTAGTCTAACGCAGAACTTAGAAGGAACGGCAAGAAACCTAAATATGTATTCGTGAATAACTGAAAAAAATAATTGTGTTTTTGATGATTATAAAACTGGCTTCGATTCCCAAATTAAATTTTAAAATCATGATGGCAATAATTTAATGAAATGTCATGTCATTGCACTCTGACTCTGTGTCATTTGATTAATGTCAACATGGCTGATGCTGCAGCAGTTCGTCGCGAAGCTCGCAGAAAGAGAATATTAGAAAATTCTCACAATAGACTTCAACTTATATCCGGCAAATGTGGCGACGACGGCCCCAGAGGTATTACAAATAATTATATACTGCTGACATATCACAGAATACGCAAGCTAGGCTTTGCTTAGCACATTGTTTCTTTTTCAGAATCTCCGGTCAGAAACATAATTCCTGATCCAATCCCGGAGATTGCGCTTTCTTCGGACAGTAGCAGTAGCAAGATTTCGCTTAACAATGGTGTGATCGCCCCTGAACCAGATTCTTTTGAGTTGTTATCATCACTCAATCATGACATCGCATCAGGCGATGGAGAGGTACCCAGTGAATTGGCACCTTTTGTAACACCGGCTGCAGAACCAGCACCGACATCATCCCCCTGGCAGAAACTCACTAATAACAAATACGACGTAGTTTTGTTATCACTTCTATTTCAATTACTGTACAGTTTGTCATTGGTAACATTTGATGATACTTACTTTTTCTTACCAGTACTCATCTATGCTATTACAAAATTGATATGGTTTCCGTCACAAAACAGTAGTTCTAAACTCGCCAATGCATTGCAACTCTTGCATATTATGTCTTCTAATAGAGTGCAGAAAATTATTTATATGACACAATGTATGGGTGTAATATCATGTGACATTTGTATATTTCTATTTACCACAATTTGCATACAATCACTACTGATCACCTTGAGGGATGGGTTAATTACATAGTAATGACTTCATTTGCACCTGAACTGAGGGCATAAAATTGACTGAGCAGTTTCAAACAATAGCTGGCTAGAATAAATTGAAGTAGTGTTCAAAATTCAACTCAGGTTTGGTAGAAATCTCAATGTTTTGTGTGCTTGGGTCTGTTAACTCAAGTTGTTGAATTTTGAAAGTGCTTGACAATGTTCCATAATAATTTGATTGCTTGTGCCTTTATTCATAAGTGAGAAGATGAGAAATGTGTGCGTTTTAGTCACATATTGCCATTTTTAGTTTTAAATTAGAATCAATTTTGTATATATAGCAACAGAAACAGAAGTTTTAGTTACATTCATGATTACATATTTATTTTTGCTCAATGCATTCAGTTTGTGTATAATAATTATGTAATTACATTATTTTATTACTCTCTTGCATTTAAATTGTATTTATTTCAGTGACACTTATGAAACAACATATTTATAATACTAGAGAACATCAGCTAATAATGGTAGGAATGTTCGATAGTAGGCCAAATTAGTAAACTATTTTCATGCTTTATACTTGTAAAATATAGTATTTTGATACAAGGATCCTAGTCCTTTGAATTATAATGGCCTGTATAACCCATTTCAATGGCCTGGACTTGTATATTTTGTATTCTTGAAATTTAATACTATATCCAAGGTTGTTATATCAATATTATACTAACCACTTGCATGTATGGCAGTCTGTGACTTGTAGACCCTTTTGTAGATATTTTTGTTTTTATTTAATTGGTTTTGTTATTACTTTTCAATTCTAACACTGCCTTAATCTTTTTAGACTTATTAGTCAAATTATATCAATTTATTAATTATTAAAAAATAATAAAAAGTTAGGTTAGTTATATCACTACCCAATATAACTGGCCCCAATGTGTACCTAATATAAATCAATACTTATGTCCCAAAAATGTAACATTATAATCCTCAACCTTGTACTTACTTTTTAAATTGGTTTATTGGTAATGGAATAGTTATTTTTTTACTACAATATTCGTAATTAAGCTGGTATGGTAATACCAAAGATTTAAATGCTATTTTTATTTGCTCCTGCCAAACTTCTGTAAAATTATATTGTTAGAAGTTCTTATTTAAAATAGGCTGTAAATATTATACATAGGCGTTGGACTAGCTTGATGTCTTTGAACTGTAGCGAGGGGGATGAAGAACTTTACACCCTGTTCTTCAAATCCCCAAAGAACATTACCTCTTGCCATTTGCTACTGCCCAATTCAAGTATAAATATGTAATGTTTATAAATTGTTACAAAATGTCTCCCTCCTATTAGTACTTCATTGTCCTATGTATAACACTTATTTTTTCGTCAAATAAAATACGGCACTCGCACGCATATGAAAAATTATGCACACATAGACATTTTTAATAAAATATTGAATTCTTGCTGTAATTATCTGTACCTCGAACTAGAAAATAATCTGTTTTAAAATAAATGTGAATAATTTAGTATATCAGCTTAATTCGTATTGTAAATAAAAGTCAAAGAACTATTAATAAAATAAAAGTTTATTTGAATTATATTTTGTAACATCTTTGAATTAAAAAATGGTTATGAATGAATTTTGTGTTTCTTTTACTGCTTACTCTTGCTCCATAGGCGTCGGAAATAGGCTGAAATAAAGTTCATTTTTTATCATTATTTGAGTGAGATGTGTGGCCTAGTTATTAGGCCACACATTATAATGTTGGGTTTATAAATACCTAAATATTCCAAATTTTTATATAAAAGTAATGTGAATATGAGAAAAGTAAGCAACTTTATTAACCGCAAAAATGTTTAATGCATGCTAAAGGATGGTAACAGCCGGCGGATGATAAATTGCAATGCTTGTAAAAGGCTGCTGAGTCTTAAGTACTAACATAACATAACACCTACACTTAGTTTGCAATAAATCTTTTGACTTAGACTACCTGTATAAATTCATTTACCGTCAAGCTAATTTAAAAAAGAGCAGCAAGATTTGCAATCATGTTCTTGGCAGATCCGGCCCTTATGGCGCATCAGGGCATTTTGTTGTTTGGTCAGAAGCAAACAACAAAATGCCATGATGGCCCTTCAGTAAGCAGGGTGAAATTGACAACAAACAAAAATAAAAAACATAAGTATGTGGTCATAAACTATAATTCTATTATGAAACTAATATAATAAAACAAAAACATTACAACAAATGCATGATGTGAAGTCAAGATCTACAAGACTAACTTAACGATTAAAAAAGTTTTTAATACTACTGAAGATATTCTTATTCTTACTGTGATTCGGTTGGTCACTCTGTACCGACGCTTTAGCCGGAGTGGCTACATCACCCGTGCTCCGACGATCTGACTCTGAAGACAAAACACGTTGAGGAACTATACTTTCTTTATTCGACATATCTGGACTATTTACGTTATCAATACTTTGTACAATTATATCCTTATCGCTACTTTGAGGGGCAGAGTCAGCTGGTTCGTCGGAGCACCCGAGTTCCTATGGTTTCTTTACAACAGTCTTTGGCTTCTTCTCTCGTAAGGGTTTGCTGCGAACAAGGTCCGTGCGTCCTATTGATATCATTTTAAGTTCCCATGCTTCTAAGTCTTTTCTGAAAGCAAAAGAATACATTTAAAATATTTTGTGTGTCAATGATAATGATGGACTGGTTGCTGTGGCTTGCACTATAGCAATTGCAAGGTTATTCAATAACTCAAATCAAATTATGAAGCATAGTTTGCTGAACTATGAATAGAGGTAAATTTATTTAAAAAACGCCTCATTCGTGTCACAGGCAGGCCACTGTGTATAGGAAGATGACACATTGAGATGAGAACTGCTCATGTGCTTCTTAAATGCCCAGAAGTCGCCACCTATAGGATCATGTACTTTGGTAACCCAGGCACTGTCAGTGAGAACATCGTTAACATCAAGCTGAACCTCTCTGAGGGGTAGCAGTGTAGCAAATGATAAACTTTTCCAACCCGTGTGCAGAATCAGATGTGGGCTTGCATTAGATGTGGAGTCTAATACCCGACATAAAATAGCTCTAGGCACGATTTTTTTTTACCTACCATAATAGGTACAATGAAAAGTAAATAATACATTAGAATAAAATTATGAAACATCCTATTAATGACGTTTACGTGTCAAACGGGAGAACATACCTACCCAGCTCTCGAGTCCAGTAGATCATCGCTCGCAACAGGATGTTTTATCTACGTCTTGCGTCATAATACTGAATAATATTTTTATTTTTAAATTATTAAAATCTCAAATATACCCTTTGATTTTTTATGAATGTTTAGTAGTCATTGGATACATGAAGTGGGCTGCTGTTGTAAGACGACTAAAAAGTCACGGTGTATAAAGCAGGTTTTAAATTGTATAACTGGCAAAATGTTACAGGCAAAAAAGTGTTCTCTGTAAACTTACCTATATTTAGCCATTAGGTCCGCAGCCTGTTTTTCAATCGCAGTTTTTTCATTATCAGTTAATTTGAGCCATTCTTTCTTCACTAGTTCTTGAAATTGTTTTAAGTCTTTGCCTTTGAACCCATCCTTTCTAGATTGAATGAAGAGGAAATATGAAGACATTGGCTTCTTTGGACGGCCAAGCTCTTTGTATTCCTGTAAAATTACAAACAAAAATATAAGTCAACCCATTCCAACTATTCAGAAAGGTCAGCTTCCTGTCAGTTCCAGAGCAAGTGACTTGCACAATCCAATTACTAGGTAACAGAGTAATTCTTGGTAAGACTGGTTTTCAGGCTGAGATTTTTACAAATATCATCATCATCTGCCATCCTTTTCCCTATGTTGGGGTCGGCTTCCACTCTAACCGGATGCAAATTAATACCAGTATTTTATATGGAACAATTGAGATTTTTACAGATAGTGACACTAAAGTTAGGTTGCACAGGTGGAAGGGACATCAACACATATTCTGTACATCATTCTGAAGATCCCCACATAGAAATTAAAGAAAAATATATCAGCTGTTCCCATACATTTCGACCATGTACTTTTTATTTTGATGAAAATTTCTGTGTGGGTTCTCTGATCTCTGTTCATTATACTTACAGCTTTTAACTTTCTTTTTTCCTTAGCCTCAGCCAATTCATGCTTCACCCTTTTGATGTCTTCCTTTTGTTTATCTGTGAGTGAAGATTCATACATTGCCTTGATCTTCTTGTAGTCTTCTAAATCCTTTTCATATTCCTTGCCCATCTGAGTTTTGGTCTGCAAAAGAAAGAATCAGAATATTTTTGTAGTTGCAAGTGCAGCTGCAGAAAGTGGATTCCTTGGGTTTTATTCCCAGATTAGACAGTGTAGCTGGGTATTTCTAATTCCTTTATAAATAGTAGCTTCAAGTCTGGATTTGAGCCAGTTAATGGCAAATGGATCACTTTCAAGTGTATGAGACTCTCTTATTAACTGATATGAATATGTGTTTTCAAAATATCTGCCTAGCCCTTCAGGGAGTTCAAGTTTATGTTATTATTATATTGTTATTTTGACAAATATTCTTTATGGGTAGGTACTTAGTCAGATTCTAGCCTACCTCTAAATCCAACTGCTGCCAGTGTTTAGATGTCCAGGAAATGGCCTCTTTGGAAGAAATGCCAGGGTTCTTCGCCAGGAGTGCTGGTCTCATCTGTGTCATGAACTTGAAGAATGGAGTCAGAGGCCGTTTTGGCTTGTCTATGCCTAATCTCTCCTCGGCAGATTTTTTCGTATAGCTGCATGCTTGAACAGGGGCCAGCCAGTTTGTTCTATAAAAAATTGAAAGGTTGGCGTCAGGTTTAGTAACAATGGTGTTTTTTCCAATATTTTTGTTTTTATTAAATACATTGCTATAGTTCAATTTAAACTGAAATACGAAGAGATATTCACTTTTCGTATTGCTATACTCAGAAATCTCAATAAAAATAAAAAGAATGATAGTAATCGATTTTTCTAAAATAAACAATAACTCAAGCGTCATAACCTCAAACTTACCTCCCATGTAGAACACTTTTATAACTCCCCACGAAGTAATTACTCAATCGACAAATCTGAGTAAAAGAGGACATTGTAAAAAATATTCGTTTGGTCGATGTATCATAGAAATATGAACGAGTAACACCAGTTTTTCAAAAGTAAAGCTAGCGATTTCAGAATTTGGTTACAAACTGTCAACTTTCTGATAAATATGCGTCGTATTTACTTCTTTAACATGTCTGAGTGCGATAACTATAGGCATAACTCCCAAGTGTAAGGGGCAAATGAGGTGAAGGTAATGCTAAACATCGTTAGCATTCATTAATAATGTTGGAACGCTATTTTTACTTTAAAACCAGGGTTGCCGGTGTCAAAAAAAAATTATGAAGGAAAAAACCGTAAATGTCTTTTTTTTTAAATTTAATTGACTTTGCTTAGACTCCTCGAGTCAAGAGGATCAGGATAAGGCCAGCTCTTATACTGGCTGTTACAAATAGTGACGACTTCATGCCCAGTGGAATCCGAAAATAGGATATGTTCCGCGATTCTTGATAGTTTTAAAGTATCTTGAAAATTGTACATGGGAACTACTTATAACATTTTTTTTTTGTTTTCTAAACGGCTTTTTTACATTCACATTCTTTAACGTTAACTACGGTACTGCATTTTCTAATCGCATTAGCTTCAAGAGAGTTGATGAACTGGCATCAAGAGTGAGAATGTTGGCTTGATGATCAGCAGAACTAAAACCGTATACATGGTCCGCGATTTCGGATGGCGCGTTTCTTTCTGTTTGCTCCGACTTCTGGGATCTCGGTTATGGCGACATAGATCGTAGTGTTATGCACAGAATTAACACGGGATGGATGAAACGGCGGCGGGTCACTGGAACAATCTGCGACTCCCGCATTCCCCTTTTTATGGGGAAGATTTATATAACAATGGGTGACCTGCTGTCTTTTATGGATCAGAATGTTGGGCCACCCACAAAATGGATGAATGAAAGGCATTTGCAAGTGGCTGAAATGAGAATGCTGCGGGTGATGTGCGATGTTAAGGTCCAAACATAAAGCAGCAATCGCACGCGGTCGAAGCGCGCGGCCGGTTGCGCACAAACATTTTTAGTAAACATTCGTCAAATGTGTTTGAACGTATTTCTGATTTCTGCGTATCATAATGGACAATGAAACATCGATTGGTTGATCGAAATGTATGGATTTTTTAATGTGTTATGGACAAAAAGAATCCAATAATAGAAACAAACGTGAAGACTTATGGGACTATTACTGTGTTTACTTTACGCCCGCGCCACGCGCCAGTGCGTATCTTCTTTTTTATACCTATGCGATTTCACCAGGCTATGTAAATGTTCAAAGTCTTCCAAATAATCTTAAAAACTGTGGTGTTCGGTAATGAATTTCGTAATTTATTGATTCAAAATTCTGTAAATTCCGCTGATAAAGTGGTTTCATCCAGCATTTCTTTCCTTCTTCGCAGTTTTCGAATAATAAGCAGAGCTACGACACACGCAACCGCTTCCATTTTAGTTATGATGCCAACTGAATAGCGCGGCATGTCTTGGATGTGCCACGCAGTACTGCCGCGCAAACATGCGTCGGTTTCAAGAAACATATATACTCTAGGAGGTCGGTTTAGTCCTAAATAGAGCGCGGCAGCAATGTGTCCTGCAAAACGCCGCGTGTTGCTGCCGCGCTCTTGAGGTTCAATGTTTGGACACACCTTAACGGGAATGGATAAATTAAGTAATGAGTGGGTAGAATCTTGATGCTCCGAAATTTATTGGGCATAACACACAAGTGGCATAATCTTCTTTAAACGAATATTTTTAAGGCATCAAAATTATTTAACATTATTATTTTTTGGCCGAATGTTTATATGTCTAATTTACAATGGCATACTTTTAAGATCGCAGAATTTTATTTGGCATAATTACCTTTGGCAAAGTTAAAATTTCGCATAATTTCTTTTGGCATAACGTTTATTTAGAGCGAGAATTATTTGGTACAATTTTACTTGGCATACTATGAAGATGGCAGAATTACATTTGGAATAAATTTTATTAGGCATATTGCCATATCCATTTTAATTATTAAGCATTTTTAACCTAATATTAAAATTAAAATATTGTCTTAAAAAGTCAATATTTAAGTTGTTCTACAGAAGTTAGTGACAGAAACGAATCGCTTCAAAACCGACTCCACGTAGTCTTTGTCTGCTCTACCCCTAGAGTCTAATTTAAGCCCATGTAGGCGCGGAGAGGCGAGGCCTCTTAAAACCACATGGTTTTAATGCTCGTCGCCGTGGCTAAGGCAGCAAGCCGAAGCTGCGGTGGTGAACGTCAAACCATCTGCGCCGATAAGTTCGCGTGGGACAAGCGGAGTCCCGCAGCATGATGCTTGCTGCAGCCATGGTGTAGGCTTGTTTGGATATTTCTTACAGGTAAGAAATACAAAATTATTCTAGCTATGAATTTTGTGTAGTGTGATAGATGAGTCTTTCAATTATTATGGATATGAAATGTGTGCCAAAAGATGATTCTAAAAACTGTGAACTTTCTGAGATAGTTCTACTTTTTAATGACTAATGATATAAAATGTATGGTAAAAGACGATTCTGACCGTGAACTTTCTGCGAAATTATGGTTCTACTTTTCAATTCTTATGGATATGAAATGTGTGCTTAGATGATTCTGACTTATAAAATTATGAGTTTTGACTGTATGATAAATGAGTGTTTACCAAACGATATTCTGCGAAGTGAAGTTTATGCTATTCGCTGTTATGCAAAATAATATTATGACATAAAAAGTTCTGCTTTAAAGGGTAGACCCAAATGAGTGCATAAGAGGAAATCTGAAAGTGGCGCTGGTGACTGATTTGTGTGGTAATCGGTTGTCGTCGTATGGGGCATGTGATGCGGAGGAATGACGAAAATGTCGTGAGGAAAGTTTTGAGTATTAATGTGGATAAGAGTAGAGGAAACGAAATGGATGGACTAAAATGTTTCATCAGTAAGTAAAAAGAAAACACTGTTTCTTACAAAAGTGCGATACCTACACTGTCAAAATGTATAGAAAAGTTTATTTAAAAAAGAAAATACCGATGAAAGGTTTCGATGTGGCGTTTAGAATGATGTACTGAATACGTGGTAACTGTTTGTGTGTCGATGTCCCTTCCACCTTGTATATTCTGGATCAGGGCCTACCATGACGTCTTAAAGCAGGAGTAATTCCAGTGTGGAAAAGCGACAGAGCTGTACAGGTTGTCTAGCGCCATCTCTTTTCCACACTGGAATTACTCCTGCTTTAACCTGGGGGGTTACTATGACGTCTTAAAGCAGGAGTAATTCCAGTGTGGAAAAGAGATGGCGCTAGACAACCTGTACAGCTCTGTCGCTTTCCCACCCTGGAATTACTCCTGCTTTAAGATGTCATAGTAACCCCCCAGGTTATAGAACGATTTCGATTGGTAGAAAGGGAGGTAGGTACCTGCTCAATTAAAATGAAACAAAAACATTTTAATAATATTTTATTGTAAACCTACACATTAGCAACTAAGTTCTAATACTTACAATAATTACTTACATTGATAGAACTTATTTATTATTCACAATCAAATATTTTCAGTCATTATTTACATTATATACTTATATAATATTTTGGCAATAAGGAGGTGGGTTTTCTCGCTGTAGATTTCTTGTTTTAGTTTTTTTTTAATAGTAGTAGACAATCCAGTAACACAACAAGCCGAGAGGGGTAGGCGTAAAGTTATTTGAGGACGTGGTAGAATCGGGAATAATAAATGAACAGAATCAAATTGTATGGTGTTACTTCAAATTGTCATAATAAAAAAAGTAATTTCCTAAAGATGTCTTAGTAGGTACTGTACAAACATGAAATCCAGAAAGAAAGAAATGTAGCGGGTAGTTTTAATTTTATTTAAAACGTAAGAATAAAATGAGGACGTATATTAATAATACTTAATTCTTACTTATTTTTCATTGATATTTACAAATCCGAGTAGATATTATACCCACTCGTGTAACTTATTTACAGTTTTTTAAGTAGGGATTTATGTAAACTATTTACAAAAATAAGGTTTCTTATTACTGTTAGTAGGCAATTTTTCTCGTACTGAGTCTAAAACTAACCTACCTATACTTATACCTATTCGTATCATAGATTTGATAGAAAACCAGTTGATTTTGTACAGATAGGTAAAATTTAGGTACTTTCACTATTAATCCTTATATTCCACCATTTTATATACTTTCATGGTAGATAGCTGTTTACTTCGTAACCATGATTAAATTCATAATTGTTAGGTAGGTACATACAACAACTATGTGCGAGGTTTGACATTTTCGACACAGCAAACAACAAAGCAGTCATTCTTCAATAATTATGCATCATTCACAACACTATAAACATAGTAATTACAATTATAAATACTTAGCTATAATTATGGGCATCATGACGTCAGTTAATTACAAAACTAATGGCACTTGAATATTAGTTCATTCATTTACAAGTTTAAATGCAGCAATGGAGGTTCCTCCTCTTAAATTGTTTTTGAACCGTCTTTGAACGTTTCTAGTAAAATTGCAAAAATTAGCCATTATGCTCGTCAGAGAATAGTTTCACCGGCTGAGTAATGGTAGTGTCTAGGCTTTCTATACGACGAATGCGTCTGTGGAGGTCTGTACGTGGCATACTTGTGCGGATGTCTCGTCAGGGTGTGCGGATGTGACGCGTAGCAGTGCAGAGTCAGCGGAGTGGGCGGTGGACCCGGCGGACACTTCGCCATCGGCGGCTTCCTTGGCCCAGCGATCCTCCTCCACAAAGCCTTTAGACTTGGCGTCGCGATCCACACCGCAACCATGACACCGAGAATCTGTGTCGCAAATATTCGGAACAGAAACACCCAGAATGCAGGTTTTGGATGCGTTGAAGGTTCTAATGAAGGCACTGGAGCAGCGAGCCACTCGTCTCTCCACGCGTACTCGTACACCCACGTTGCAAGAATGCAAGCTGAGGGCACGGCGTACAGCGCCGCAAACGCTCCTAGTCTGAGTACACTTTGATCCTGATGTGGTTGTGGCGGCGAGTTCAGTAGCACAGACGGGGCTGGCACGGGTGCTGGACGCCGAAGGACAGCACGGAAGCCCGACGAGAGGAACACGGAGCCGAGCAGCAGACAGATCGCTTCGGGAACTATAACCAGCGCCAGTAAGGACTTACTGGATTGGTTACCCACGAAGCATGTCCCTGTAACAAACACAAAAAGAAAACCTTTAGTAAACGACATCAGTGGTGTAGATGTTAGCGGATACCGAATTCTATTTCTCGAGTGCTCTTTATAGATGTGAATAACATTCCAATTTCCACTAAAGCTGCTCTCAAAGCGAACACCTACACAAACATACGGCGAGAAAAAAGGCTTGCATTAATAAGGCGTTTAAAAGGGCCGATTTAAAATTGAAATACGAGCGTGCGAGGAGGAAAGGTGTCGTATTTAACGGCTCGAATAATGGTCGAGCATTTCTTTCGGCCGCCATAATGGAAGTGGAATGGAAATAATAAAAATAAAAGCACAATACTCGTGGCATGATTGAAACTGCAATATGCCTGAGAATCGGGCCGCGTGGCACTTCGCTCGCACTTCGCATAATGGCGATAAAAATAAATGTAAGAGGATTTTAAAATATATCCACAGGCCGAGATAAACAGATAGCGGACAAACATAGGAAACCATACATCAGATAGACGCTAGCGCGGCTAAGTAGTGAAAGACTAATAAATTGTTTTCGCAAATGAGAAACTTGTTGATAGATGAGCTTGTGCGAAGCTTGCACGCAGCTCATTAATTCTGGTGAGTTAAAGGAGCTGAGCATGTCAAAAAAAGACTAAACTGTGCAGTACCATATTCAGAAATGCAAATATCCCAAAAGATGGTCAACGGAAATTTATTTAAATAAATATCCAACATGCTGGTTTCCAAGTGCGACCGTAACGATACCGTCATTAACATCATATAATAAACCTTCCACTTTTTACACTTTTTACCGATCACGAATTTATTACAGCCGACAAGTCGGACGGGGGCCAAGTGATTTATGTCCAAAACTTTATTTATACAACCAGTAAAATATTTTTAAGTATATGTCCCCATAATTCAGCTTGATAAGTGATGATTGGCTCATTGTTCTCTTTCAATCGATAAACCAGTTCTTGGAAAAGAAGAATGAAATTAAATGAGAATTTAGATATGGAAAGAGTTGATGTTTCCGAGTAGTCTTAGGAAGAAGATATGTTTGTTCAAACTGAGAGTCAACGAAACATTATCGAAAGCCATTAAACATGACTTCAGGAAAAAAGAGGGTACTAATAACTAATATTTGCCACAGACTAACACCCGTATCTATAAACAAATCAAAGTGATTACTTGAGTAAAGTCATAATTTAAGAAACGATTTTTATTATGTAGTTTAGTAATTGTTTGAAGTTAGAACTGTCAAAAGTTGGAATACTTTCATTGACGGTTCTTACTTCGTTTTAATTCTTGTCTATTGCATGAAAATGTAATTAATTACTTTGACTTGACTATAGATACGGGTGTAATTGTTGGTAGAGGTATTGGACTGTTGTTATACCAAGAGAGATTATTGGATGAACGGAGTATACAATGTCAAGTCTCCTATTTCTTAACTCCCTAGTTTATGTTTAAGCTTCGGAAAAGATGGTTGCCTTTGCCAAAGGACTAGTAGGTACACTACGTACTTAGAAATGTAATCTCGCCACTTTTAAAGAGGACAGCAGTCTTTGTCGGCATCGCATCTTTATATCACGCAAAACCACAAACGCCGGAGTCCTCTGATCCAAGTATTACCGACCACCCGATTAGGTACGATAAAGAAATCCTTCTTTTCACTGAACGTTATCATTTCGCCGCGGTGTTTTTGTAGCGTTCGCTTGTCCGTTATAATTATTAGTCTCTAGCTTAAATGATAAGAGGATTTTTTGATAACTTCTGTTTTCTACCACTACAAAGTTAACAGAATTTTATTATCTAAAGCTACTGTTCCTGTATCTGGTGTTTCAGACTTTCATGTTGCCGCTACGAACGTTGGCTTTTATCTTTCATGTAAAGATGCTTTCAGTGAAGGGACACGTGTATTTCGCTATGTAAGTATTACAATTTGGATGTATAAAGCCGCCTGTAACACGGTCTGATTGTAGAACCCCAAACAGCGGAACATCGTCGACAAATCTCGGGATTTACTGATACCGATACTGTGTATCTTGCCGAAAACCCCGGCTCCATGTCAGATAGGGCATGCCGCGGTTTCTTTTAAAAGATTAAATACATATTTACAAGAATTTATGAGATTGCTTCCATGCTAGTCTAATCTAAAGTTGTTTCTGCGGTTGTTACAAACAGAAATGCAGTAGTTTTCTTACGCTCGTCGCCTAATACAGTTAAATGAGAACCGGCAATAAGTAGACAAGTCCTGCATTATTTATTGTCATACAGTAATCTGCACATATCCTCTAATGGCACAGCCCGAGTCAGGATCTCGTTTAGCACACGAACAACATTACAATGAGCCGGTACTTCCATACAAACCACTCAATACCATTACAGCATGAATACGTGCTCCCGCGCACTCGTACCAGATTTAATCGCTTTGAAAAATGCCGCCGATCAAACAAGAAAGGACTATTAAAACAGGAACGTTTCTTGCATTTGTGTTGTTTCGCTACGGACGTGTATTAGGACTTATTGATTGATTCAGAAACAAACAATGGGGCTCTGAGAACATTATTCTCAGAGTCCCATATTATGCGCGTTGTTCCTGCCTGGTAAGTTAGCTTTGTGTTTTTTAAAGGCTCATGTATTCAATTATGAAAATTAATTTACCTGCTTTCCATACTTGACATTCAATTTAGTTAGACGACCTTAAAGATTCAGCAAAAAACCGTATTTAAATTACCTACACTGCTTTCAAATCTAGTTCGATCAATCAATACTAGAGGATATGGAGTCCAATAAATAACTATACCGATATGGTGAATCACGTATAATAGTGCAGCCTCCTTTGGAAGCGTTGAACTTCTAACATAACCATTTAAAGAAGTCCAAGCAACGAGAAAAACGACCTGTGATCGACTGACTTTTCTATATGGTCAGGCAACACGGGATTTGGTATAAGGTATTGGTCAGACCGATTAGCTAGACCATTGAAATATGTCTCTATATTTTTCTGAAGTATAAGATTCCTTGCAATCGTTGACGCATTCGTTAGTCCATTTTTCATTAGTTTTTTTTTCGACACATGCAACATTATTATTCCGCCTTCTGCCGCGACAAACCTGCTTCATCTATGGTCAGTTATTCACTCGCTAACTATCGAACCGGTCTCTAACTACCATAGTTGGTAGACCCAGCTACTGAGAAACGAGGTGTTATAAAAAGATATGATGGAGTCCAATGATGGTGTGTAAAAGTCGGCTGTATATCAGAATTATAATCGTAAATTAAAATTCTATAAGAAAACTTGATCTTAATGAGGTGTCAAATGTTCCTTACATTTAAGATGGAAGCGCCAGGGTAGCCCGCGAAATTCGAATTTTATTAGGTTTTTTGCTACTTGCAGGTGGCCTACCATGACTCTTAAATCAGGAGTAATTCCAGTGTGGGAAAGAGATGGCGCTAGACGACTTGTATAGCTCTGTCTCTTTCCCACACTGGCTTTACTACTGCTTTAAGACGTCATGGTAACCCCCCCCCCGTCAGTTTCAGGCTATATGTGAGACAAAATATGATTCGCGCACGTAACACGTATTTAGTTACAGAATTATAATCATTAAAATCATCAATACAACCCTAGTTCATTTAATCCCATTTAATGACTATTTCATGAAAAAATCATTCAATGGAATTATATAAACTTAGAGGGTTGTATTGATGAGTTTAATGACTAAAACTCTGTAAAGCCATATTTGTTACGGTCGCGAATCATATCTTAATCAACTTACAACCGGACACTGACCTGTAAATTGCAAAAACGTAAGAAAATTTAAATTCGCGGGCTACACTGGCTCTTCGACCTTAAAGAGATAAATGTCATCTTTTTTGAGAAGATGTCACGACTAATAAGTTGTGGTCACTAATTGATTTGATATTATCAAACAGGAGTTATGTCTCATTAATTAGTCCGGCAACTGTCAATTACAATCAACATTGTTGTGGATGTCACTGAACAGGAATAGAAGTTGACATTACGACAAGTTAGTGACCTGCTACTTTGTGGAAAGGGCTAGGGGAATGCTTTTGGACACTTACAAAGAAAACATAGTGAACTTAGCCAGTGGTTCTTTCGTGGTTGAGTTGAAATTATTTATTCGGAATCATCAATCAATCATCAACCTTATTCTCGTCTAATTTTAATTAAATATAAGCTAGAGCTATTTAAAATATAACTTCTTAAATTATCTAAATACATAATTAATTAAAAACTATTAAATAAGAAAACTAACAACAAACTATAAAAGGGCATCAAAAAACTCCTCCTCAACGCTGTCAGCTGGTAATGTGCCCAAAAGACTGGCGGCGTTGCCACGTTGTATGGCAACACTTAGCCTCTGGCCAAAGTAAAAGCCAGCCCTTGGGTCACGGGAAGCGTCAACTAGGCGTTTCGAAATTTCCTTAAACAGGCTATGAGCACTCGGACCCCACGACCCCAGAGTTTCAACCCCAAACGGCTCGAAAATGTAGTTACCACAAAGGTTTCTATATTTACGCCGCTTGAGGTTCTCTGCAGCCGCAGCGGCAGCGCCAGCACAGCACGACGAGCTTGGAAGATGTGATGGCGTAAGAGTGGTGGTTGGTTTTTTTTTATTCGTACATTCCTCTTATATTCACCTGATTACTAAAATCAGGTACTTAAATATTGGTGGAATGCCCCAAAGAACTATCGTTGTTTGGACGTGTGGATGTGTGTCTTTCTTTACGATTTTATCATTAATTTGTCGAGTATCCTAGACATTTGTAAAACTAATGACATTCAGAACATTTTAATAACATTCAAAACATCGTCTAACCAATCTATATGTAATCGCATCATTGCATAGTAATTTATTCCTCAAATAAGAATCTGATCAACAAAAGGTAGACACTCGTTAATGTCTTAAACATAGCCTCATTCTGCCAAATTCTTCCACATTATTCTAAAGAGCAGGTTCTAGGTGAACTTACCGGTTAGTTCATCGGCATCAACATCCCTGGTGACGAGCACAGCGGCTGCGAGTGCTGCTGGCACACCCCACGCTGCCAGCTGCAGCAGTGAGGAGTGGCGGTTGTTGCGAGCGCCTGCTGCCGGTGTGGGGGGACGCATCACGCTAGCTCGCCAGGCTCCTGCTACTACCACCCACCTGTAATAAAGAGGAGAGAGAGTTAAGATTTGTCAAGAGAGGTTGTCAACGTAAATGTTTAAACTTGTGGAGGAACGTTGAAATGTCGAATTTGGTTTCTGTCACATATTGGAGTAAGATTTTTGTCAAGAGAGTTTAACTTCGGGTACCCGTGAAAGAAATAACTTGAAACTGTAGGATTTGACTCCTCTCAGGACTACGTTAGCCACTATTTAATTCAGAAAACAAGATAACTTTGTAACTTAGTTCATAAGCCCTGGCTGGGGGCCTTAAATTCATTTGAGGTCACCACAGAATAGTCCGTTTGAGCAGTACTGCAACCTTATGAACAGGGAGTAGCCACGTCCAAAAAAAAGTATTTAGATAATATTGTGTAGCTCTTGTATGCCAAAGGTCTATCTATCTACGAGTGTAAGTTAGAATGCTCCGATGGTAGCGAAAGATGAATAACGACGACTATTATGTAAGAATCACATAACAGTCGTCGTTCTTCTTGTAGAATTGTCGCCTGTAGCTGTAGGATCGAAGGCGACTTTTGAGTGAACACTGAAGCATCCACGAGGTCTTAAAACCGACTACCAACTAGACTCACTTCAGAGTGGAGCAGAATTACGAGTTTCGAAAGAAAAATCTCACATTTTCCATGGCGACTTTAACCAGGACAAAACATTGCATATCTATAAAATTGATGGTCAAAGCACTTGGCGCCAGTACAGCATACTGTCCTTTCAATATTATTGTACCTCTGATTTTTTGGAGTGACCTTTCTGCTGTTGTAATAAGGTTTATAGACCTGTGGAAGGACTGTAGTAGTCGACCGGTCTAGTTGCCCGCCATAACCGTTGATCTAGATCAACGGCAAGTATACCTACGTGTAAATGCGCTACTGACACTCACGCGCAGGGTTTTGGAGTTCAAATGTCGTAATACTCGCAATGCACAGCACATGCATGATGTAAAACATGATGGGTAAATAAATACTGGCTGGGAAGACTCCGGTTTAAAACTAAACTTATACTGTCACTTACGGGATATTATCTTGGATACACAGATATAGATAGATTTATATCTGTGCTTAGATATATCTTCCGTGATTGTTTATTATTTTGTCCCTGGTTTATGCCAGCATGTTTTGTAAATGAGACAACGAAGTTTTTCGTCCCTTTCTTGTTACTGATGGATGTATGAGTGTTTGATGTCGGTTTTGGTTTAAAGGTCTCGTTTATTAGTTTAGGACCCCAATAGGATATAATGATTGTCTATACATACATGTACATGGACTTTATTACAGGGCCAGAAGCTTTCACTAAAAACAGTCATTAAAACTTCCATTTATATAACGTACTGTAAAAAGTACTCGGCCAACTAACCAAGATCATGATGGTGCGCAGTAATTAAGATAAGTAGACATTGAATGGGCAAGGTCTAATAAACAGCTGTAGTAGGTAAGCAGGTGTCTTCCAACATATGAACTACGGAGACCTACGAATCCTACGATATGCGGTAGAATTAATATCAAGATTATACTCAGAAGGTACGATGACGAGCCTGCTTGTAAAATATAGATCGTGTTAGATTACCTTATCGATATTTTATGATATCGAGTAGCCTATTTTTTTCATGTTAGTTTATTTTTATGATGTCAACAACTTTTAACATGTGCTTGGTCTAGACTGCGCGTCGACAAGGACTACAAGATTGTCATATTGTAGTATCAAATGCTACCGGTGTTGCGTTATTTCTATTGTTATTCTTGAATAGGTTACCCGCAGTAAAAATATATCTATATTACTTAATATTATAACTACTTAATATAATAAAGCTGAAGAGTTTGTTTGTTTGGTTGAACGCGCTAATGTCAAGAACTACTGGTTCGATTTGAAAAATTCTTTTAGTGTTGGATAGCCCATTTATCGAGGAAGGTAAAAAAAAAAATTAAAAAAAAATAAAAAAAATAAAAATAAAAAAAAATATAAATTAATTAAATTAAATTTTTATTTTTTAGCCTGTAAAAAATTTTTATAGGCTATAAAAATTCACGCGGACGAAGGTCGCGGGCAACAGCTAGTAGTTAATATAATTAGCTAAATGATAATCGGTTTAAATACATACGCACTTTAATGCTATTAACCTTCCTAGTGTCGATAAACTTTTTTAAAACCGGCCAAGTGCGAGTCGCACTCGCGCATGAAGCTACCATCGTGGTAGGGGAGTCCCCTTTAATTTTTAATTTAATTCAATTATTTGTTGTTATAGCGGCAACAGAAATACACATCCTGTGAAAATTTCAACTGTCTACCTATTACATGAGATACAGCCCGCTGACAGACGGACGGACAGATAGCGGAGGTAATAGAGTCCCGTTGGTTACCCTTCGGGGACGGAACCCTAAAAAGTAAGGCTTCGGATCAGAATGACATTGGAAGCTTTTCAAAAATCGAATATCGTTTATTAATAATAATTATTTTAATATCGTGGGATTATTTATCCAGGAATGTTTCAAACGCCATGCTATCAATTGCCGTTTAATTTTCAATGGGGATTTTTTCACAAAATGCTTTATCTTTTGCACGTAATAGCGGTGCAATTAAGAAAACATTCGGAAACCAAGTTCTGTTTGCTAAACAATACATAAACCTGTTGGTGTTATGCGTGTCCAAATTGTAAATAACACAAATTATTCACACAAAAAGGGCAATTAGAACCTGACACCAGTTTTGTGGATTTAGTGTTGCCATGCGCGTTTTTTTGCGAAGTATTCTTGTTTTATCATCTTTCTTTGATTTTCTCTTGTTATTGAAAAAGTAATCTGATCTATTCTATATGCAGCAACAATGTAATTTTACTCCAGACTCGTTGGGCCGCTGGTGTAAACAAAAAAGTGGTTGTAATCAAGATGACAGTGTAATTCGATGCCGCTGAGAGCTGAGACTCGTTATACTATCATAAAAAACTCTTTGTTTTGATCTTTTTCTACTTATAAATTTAAATTTTACGATCTGGGCCACTGATCGATAAATCGTTAATTTCCGAACCCTGATTGCCGAGTTCCTAGTTTTATTTTAGACCCGTTCCAATGCGCTGGGTTCTCGTGCTCTCGGAGCCTCGTAAACGCTCGTGTTGGAGTTCGCCTCGAGTAAATTATAGCCTTTGTCAACCCTTACTTAGCTCGTTAAAACATCTGACAGGTAAATCCTTCCCACTGCGGCCGAGAAAGGTGTCGCCTTGTTTTGAACCGCCGCCACTGTAACAAGACCCACTCCGTCCCTTCCTGCTCGTTGCCAGATAACTCACAAACGAGGGACTCAAAGGGTTCTTAGGGGCTTTCTTAAGCTGGACAAAGATCTCCGCAGTGGCGTGTCACTGGCACTTGAACAAACAACGGTCCCTATTTGTACAGAACCGAAAGTGGCGATAGTCCAAACACCGGTGTTTGTTCGCTTGCTCGTATGTTTGATCCGGCCTCCGCCGCCGGCACATGTTGGCTAACATTTTACTAATGTTTGTACGATTTGCATTGTGATAATTAGGCTCATTTCTTTCAAGTACTTACCGAACACGCTGCGTACGGTTTTTAGAGGTTTACGCGCTCATAAAAGTTTAATTTAAAGATCACACGGCATTCGTTGAAACTAAAGTTTACTACTTTTGAAGTAATCGAATTTGTAAATGTTATGACAGTCAATCAGTATCGCAATAAAACAAAAACCTTTTAGCATATTAGTACAAAGTACTTGGTGCGCGATTTATGACTCAATAAAGCATTGGGATCTATCGAGAGCTGGTCGCGTCGGAGCGAGAACGAGTCGTTTGTCTGCGGCACAAGTGCAAGGAAATGCAAATGTTATTACATGGAGGCGCGAACGGACGGACGCTTTTAAAAACATTTTTTATTTCTTTTTGTGTTTATGTGGCGTCGTGTCGTGGCTCAAGTGGCCATTAAACGATAACGCTATCTCCACAACGATTGGTTTCACGCCGTAAAGAAATATATTTATTTGACAAGAACGAGATGCGATGCAATATTTATAGGGTTATGGTGTTCATGAATATGTATTATGACTATGAGGAAGGTATGAGAAGCGCCATTTTCCGTAAGTCAATATTATTAACACGTAACTGTATGTTTATAAGAGAAACATAATCACATTTTGTAATTGGCACTTCACTTTTGATTTCTGTGAAAACACAGAGATTGGTAGTAATAAACTTTATCACCGCATCATCAAGCTCAATAGAACGCAGAAAATTTATATTCTGTGGCTCAATAAATTTTTCCTGCCTACAAAATAGGTAGAAGTTTGCACCATGAAGCGACACTAACACTCGGTATCTATAAAAAAGTCACAGTGATTACTTGAGTAAAAGTCAATACTTAAGATACGATTTTAATTCCGTAGTTTAGTAATTGCTTGAAGTTAGAACTGTCAAAAGTTAGAAATTCTTAGCTTTGCTTTCTTTGACGGTTATTACTTCGTTTTAAGTTCTTGTCTATTGCATAAAAATGTTTGAATAAGTTATTACTTAAACTTGACTACAGTTACGGGTGTAAGAATTCTTAGGAATTTTTATTTTTACAGGTAAGACCTACATTGTAGCTACGGTGAAATTGCAGCCAGTGCAACAGGGATACAGAGCGTTTAAATTCACTCTGAGGCTAAACACTCGTTTCTTCATAAAAACCATTAGTAATGGGATATTTAATACTTTCGTTAATAACTTTCTGGGGTGTACACACACTGGCTTGTTTACGAGGCCACACATGTGGTCATTACATTTGTATTCTTATTTCAAAATGTCGGGTAGTCGTAAATGTCAACATGACATATGTCAGTGCGCTTGCACCGAGACACCTCGGTGCCCTCGGTGCTACAAGTACACCTACGTCAAACAGATAGACATGATTGACGGAGACTGTTTAACTTATGCTACAAAAAAAAACTAAGACGGAGAGTCGGCTTCGTGTTTACAAAATTAAAAGTAAGTGGGTATTTTCAGGTGGGCGAGACCGATGCATCCGATGCGTCGAGACTTGAGAATCATCAGGAAAAAGAACCAAGTAGGTTTGTGTCTAACTTTTTAAAATTGTAGATGCTACATTCGAACGGGGTAATGTGACGTCTCTCTAGAATTTGCCACTGACTAGTGATTCCATTATTTCAAGAGATCAAAGCTCGTGCAAAGAGCTTTCATGCAGTAAAAACGCAGGAATCATTGCTACTGTCCAAACCTAGGGTCTAAACTTTCATAAGTATCACCTATCAAAACTTTAATCGTTTCCAAACGTACCTACTATTTACGATGATTCGGAACAGAATACCCAAAAAGTAATTCTTATGGAATCGTTTACACGTTTCTGTTTGTGATAGCTCTAGGGAAGACATACTGACGAAGCTTTCGGCGGCGCGAGCGCATGGCAGTGCGCCGGCGCTCGTTAACCCGCTCGTAACAATAAAACAACACCCACACCACTATTTGGGTGAACGGACCCATTTATTGCCTTAGCCGGGACGCTATTCTGCTACGATACCGTTTTCTATCATTCGGGTAGTATTCAAATTGTGTGTCCTTATTTTGACTTTAAATTGCGTTCCGTAAATGGACTCGCCCACGTTAGGTTCGACTATTACTTGTTCCGTAGCTAGATCACTTGGTCATAAAAGGCGTACGAAGTCCGACATATTGATCGAATTCTTGATTACAAGAACTGGTCGAATAATGATGTCATAGCTGAGCTAATGTAAGTTTATGATTAAGAGTAGAAAATTCGAAACAAACTTCAAATTTAGAATCAGTGCGCTTGTTTCTTTAACAACATATGGACGTCTGCCGTCGAGTCATACATTTCCCTTCAGTAAAAGAACAACACAAGCTGCAGAATGTGACCGTCGATGATGCATGTTGTGCCGAAGGGACTCGGTTTATTTCGGGAGCTCGTAAAATCGATTATCCGTCCGATTCGAGCTCGGCTCGACACTCGGGCGCAGCGATTCCCGACGCTCGGGCACGAAACAGGATGCACTATTTCTGTTGCGGCTCTGACAGAGATATGTGTATGATATTAATGAGATTCAAATGTATTATGAGCCTATTTATAAGGATAAATACGAGCTGCTGACGTAAACACCGTTAGGTTCCTGAAGTTATGTAAGATACTGCTCCAAAATGAAAAGCTATTTCTGAAACGGACTGTTTTGCTGCAATACGATATTATCTTTCTAGTTTTGCTTAGTCTGAGCATGTGCATCGTTACGTTATCCCTTACATGGAAGCCCTAACATTAAATAAAGTACTTATGTCCTGAAATTCAGATCAGGCTAATAGAGTCTCCATAAGGCCCCATCCGTTCTAATTTCCAACATATGAGAAACCTTTGAACTCCATACTCAACAGCCCAAAATGGCAAACAAGTTCACAGCAGGTGGCTAAATATGGCCGCGAGAGTTGAACGCACCACCATAACCATCTGACAAGTTTACTTGGACCCTCCTTGAACGGATAACTGGGTGTCAGTGAAGGAGATTAATGACCTCCCAGAGGTCTAATTACACTGGTCGTGTCATGATGTGGAATGGATATTCGATCAAGTGTTGAGATCGCATATGATTGATGTTTTTCGAAAAGAAAATAAATGATGGAACACTTTATACAACGTGCTGGGAATTCAAATAAGGGAATATTAATGTTACACAAGTTTAAACTTTATTTTTCAGTGTTACAGGCTTTTTTTGCGTGTGCTCAGGTAAATTAGCATGTAGTTAGCCGTTGCGAAATGGAATTAAATATGAATTGATTCCCCTGTCAGTGAATGGCAAGGGTGTAAAGCGTGTTATTCGTGGTAATTAGTGCGATTACTTACTTAGGTTTAATTTGTTTTCACGACTTCATACATTCATTAGGTAGCTAATTAACTCAACGTATTTTATGGAAAAGGTCAGATAAGTTAGTATTACATAGAGGTTAGTATAAAGTTGGTAACATAGGTCATAGAGTATCACACTTTTGATAATCTAGAAACTTTCGTAAAACACAAAAAAAAAAAAATTTAAGCATAGATTTAGACTTCCCGTTTACTCTGAACATAGATTACTGAAAACACATAAAAACATCGGTTTACAACTAAACTCATACTGTCACTTACGGGATATCTTCCGTGATTGTAAATTATGTTTATTGTGTAAATATCGGGAGCTCAAAATAATGAACAATCACGGAAGATATCCCGTAAGTGACAGTATAAGTTCATTCGAGTGTATATAAATAAGATCGTATTTACAGGCTCAAGTCTTTATACCAAGATGGTGGACAGAAACAACAGAACGACAAATTAATTCCCGCCAATCTTCCTAGAACACCAATAAAACTTTGTAATTCTAACAACCACACCACTACAAGTCATACAACAAATACACAAGCTGTCATTACTTATTACCCATTTCCTTCTGTACAATTCATGTGATCTTATAAATATTGATTGATTGCTCGCGATCCAAGATGGCGGATAACCAGTCGTATGTCTTGTTAGGCAACGACAACATGACAAGTCTTTTATGGCTGTGTCAGTTAATTAAGTTTGTTTTACGATGGCAAATTGCAAGCACGCCCTACATGAGAACGGGGGCATAATTTCTTGTTAGCATAATAAGTAGTCTTGGTCTTGTTCTAGCAAGTCGAAATTGCCTTGTTGATAAAAGCGGATGTTGTTGGTGTCAATTATAATTTGTGTGTGATGGTGTACCTGTGTGGTACACAACACACCCTGAATTTCTTGGCAGGCGGTGGCGGTGGTGGTTTAGGGCCTAAAACAACGAGCAAGCTTTTCAAAATAAGTTTAGCTCATCAACAAACCATACAATTTAGGGATGAGCTGGCCCTATACTATGATGGTCTTATACACAACTGGTGAAATGAGGGTACTATAGGCACTTTGAGGATAATAAAGACCCTTGGGGATAATAAATGCGTGATCTTACTTGAAAAGCAGTTCATGCAACGCCAGCCGCCATTTCAATTTTATTACAGCTCAAAGGAATTATGATGCATGCGCTAAATCTTTTTTTAAACTCCTCTATCTATCCTACCACTCTCTTGCGTACACAAAGAGGGTGATACACTTGAATATAGCTTGTTTAATTAAAACTAGGTAAGCAACTAATGATTAGGTACCATTCCTGTACCTATAAAAGATGCCAAGAAAATTGCTGAAAGACCAACATAAAACTAAATTGCCATATTGCCATGCCGGATCTGCATCAACGATGCACTTTACCTTACTTTGCCGCCAAGATCCAATCTGTAGTCTGTAGTAACAAGAGCTGTCCGTAACTCGTATGTTCCATGTCTTCTCGTGACAACCTAATATTTACATAATGGGCACTGAGCACGGTTAACGAAACAGGCTCTGCGCATACAAAACATACGTATTTACATTTTCTTTCTTTTAAAAGTCGCGGTGATTGGCGACCAACCTCTATACTCTATGCACGGAATAGTAAGCGGCCAGCAAGCTCGTTATACCGCGATATCTTTTGTTTTGAGGAAAACTCTTTTGTTTTTAACTTTATGGGTTAAGACACAGGCTGTATAGTTCTGAAAAAACAATAGAAAAGTCAACCTGACATGTAGATAGCGTCAAATATTCCTTGTGTTATAAGTATTCTACTCTTTGGTCAAATAATTGGGTCGACAAACGATCAACGATGTACCCACGGGCGAGAGAGCTGTTTATTATCCTATAAATCCAATCAGCTATTCCAATAAACAATTACTTTTTCAATCATGTTTTACAGCAAATAATTAAAGTTTGCAATCATCAAGTTATAGCGGTTGGTGCTGAACAATTTTCTTAACAAACCTTCAGCTTATAATTACATTGGAGATTGATAGTGCTACCTGCAATGAGGTGGACATGTGATCCCAGCTGTTCGCTCATAAAATAACTAATTTTCTAACATGATACATGGACTTGTCAAGAAAGACGTAATGAGGTGCTGGCTGGAAGGAAAACCAAGCAATTAGAGAATTTTAAAAAGCCACCAAGATGCCGCCGCCATCATGAATTTTCTTAACGGCCTATTTATTCGAAATAGACCGTCGTAAAACCACGCGACACGATTTTTAAAACTTTCATTAGCAAATACAGCTTTCAAACACCAATTAATTTAAAATTCCAGATTATTTTAATTTGTCATTAATTATGGCGGACTTCAAACAGGTCGCCAAAATGTTGACAAATAAAGTCGTTGACAGCAGGATATCCGCTGTTAATCAGCCATCAAGGAAGCGAACATAATTACCGAATAACTTAATTAGAAAGAAACAACATGAGAGATGATTGATACGCCGAATAAATTATTTGTTTACGCAACTAGTCTTAGAGAACAATTTTAATGAACTAAATTATTCGTGGCCACAAAATGGAAGCTTTAATGAAAGAAAAACAATTAAACTTTTATATTTCCACGCTTAATTCATTCGATTAACATTATTTACGGAACACAAAACATTCAAATCGAGTTCTTTAACAACCAAATTGCTTAATTCTCTAAATAGCGTTTGGAAAGCAATTCCAATTCCAATCAAACGTTATTTAACGAGGGTACTGTCAGGGGCACTTCAGATGCTTTCGTAAATTCATCTATATTAACAAGAATACAAGATTTAAGCTTTTAACTTCCCGAATTGAATGACAGACAACTCCTTGTGCGATGACTGCGCTTGTTTTATTGTGGCATGGACGGAGATTTTCAAAGAGTTTTTTAATGCCCTGCGCGTACACATCTCGTTGGAAACTATTACGGCATACTAAAGCCGATTACACGTGGGCTGTTAGGAGCCTGGCTATGCGCGTGCTGCTTTAAAATAGATGTTCAAATAGAAATTATTTTAACTTCAGAAGCTCCTTCGGTTCGAGAACTTTCCAGAGTCTCCGACTTACTAACACTTCTGTATACTGTTGTATCAGACTATCTGTTGCCCGCGACTTTAACTGCATCTGTGATGTTCATGTATTTTTCTGGATGAAAGTAATCTAAGTAAATCCTTTCTGCAGGTCCTGTTCAAAATAATAATACTTCATTAGGCGTGAAAAGGACTGACAAAATTAGTTTTGCATATCTTCTGTACGAATCTTATAAAGAGGTAAAATTTGATTGTAAGTTTGCATGTTGGGACTACTGTTCGGATTCTGAAAAAATTTACACTAACGGTCAAAAATGCATATACCCCGAGTGCTATAGGAGGACATTTAAAACTTACCTGGGAGTACATTCCGTACATAACGCGAGCGAAGCCGCAAGCAAAAGCTAGTATCTAATATAGTAGATAAATATAGTGGCTTATACTGTAATGTAGGACAGAAATATGATGCGGGCATTCGCACAGAAGGCCTCATTCATCACTGTGTTCTAACATCATAAATTACAGCGAAGTGACTTTACATCGCGGACTATTTCGACACATGCTCTTTACAGTCCATTTATTATCACTTGAAATGATTCTGATTTATCTATGACGAATGAAATCCAAAATTGTCTCACGTAGTAAGTAATCTGGGAGTTGTAAAATAGGCCAGTCGGTAACAGAGGTACATAATACACGTACAGTTAGGGAAACAGATTGGCTGTCAAATTGACTAGGTACCCACAGAAATGCATCATTTATTTATGTAAGTACACGAAAAACACTTTTCAGAAGAAAATACACAAAGATTAGGACAAAGGTACTGCTTATTTGATTACAAATTTCTTCAAGCAGACCTGCTGACAAGAGCGTTGGATATATATGAGATGAAGACACCGTGTGTAAAAAGACACAAGAAAACTCACATTTGACTAGATTATACTGTACCGTGTGTTCAAATCAAAATTGTCATTCTTTATTAGTCGTATGAAATGACTAGGTATAACACGACGAGGTTAAAAAGTGTGTCAAATATCTGAACAAATAATTCCCATGACTGTACAATCAACTTTGCTCCTACGCAAGTTTCTAAACAACCGCCGTGTGCGCACCGCTTAATTCCACCGAATAGTTTTTCGGCACGGTGATTAACTCTTTGACTGATCGGTCCGTCGACACGATGTAATTTTCTAAATTGTTATAATGGTTGTTGTACGTCTACTCATCGGGCCATGGTTCGATCATAACAAACATGTAAGTGTTACAGTACCGCGCGATTCTTTAAGCACGTGGCCTATGGCCGCCATTTTGTTTTATTTTTCAATACAATTTCCATAGACAATTTCACAAATGAGTGATCAAAAATGTACCACATCATTAATTCTCCCATTTTTCGAAGTAATTTTAATGATTTTGGATAGCATGTCCATAACCGCTGTTTAATTTTGAATCTTATAAGCATAGGTATACATTTAGATTGTTTCAGAGACTGATTTTACGGAATAATTAATATATATAATTATACTACATTTAGAATGTTGAATTAGTTGCGACGTATTTAATTGAATTAATAAGACTTTGTGGGTTAGTTCATTATGGCAGAACTACTTCCAATTTGGCGCGCCTTCCGTCAATGTCATTCAAGCGCCAGAACATCCATGTAGCACTATAAATCCCGCTCAACTCGGAATATTTAGCCGTATGGTGGGTATGTAAAATCGTGTTGCTTTATGCAGGCGTCGACTTGGTGTTGAATATTAATTTCTTCGCAAGTAAATAGTCACATAGAAAAGCTTTGGTGCAGTAAAAGGTAAGCCGAATGTGTGCTTTTGCGTAAAGGTGAGTGGCCTAATGTACATTATACATCACATCTATCCCATGCACATTCTGTGACAGTATTGGCATACCCATGCTAATCTAATGGGTGTTAAAAGACTCTTAACTAAGCCGAAAGGCGCTCTTGTTGTCCCCGTCATTACTATCATTTTTTTTTTCTAGACCATACCTGGGAACCTTCTAGTTACGGAGATATTGAAGATCAAAGTTTTAACTTTTCCACATGGTTCTTTGAAATACAAGTTTTAAATGTTTTACTTTTTTATATCTCCATGACTCCTGTACTATTCAATGCATCCATCAGCACAATGTATTGAGTGCGTTATGTTGAGTGAGTTCTATCGTAAACCGTAATTTTTCACCTTAAAACAAAGGTCGTTTCCCAATAATAATTTTTGCGTAGAATTACTTGTTGCTTGATGTACAGAATGCTTGGTTGACCGCGTCGTGTAGGGTCTGTTTTCACCTTGTATACTATCCTATTTAATATTATAAATGCGAAAGTAGGCACTCGTAACTCTGTCTGTTAATTTATCAATTCCGAGTGAATTTAGCACACGGGTAGACCTAGACTAGACTTAGGACATAAGATACTTTACTTTCGCGTGCGATATTAACCGAACACCGCGCGTGAAGCCGTGGGCATAAGCTAGAAATTCATATTTATATCTGTCACAACCACTTATTGTGATAATATTCTCAAACCATGCACGTATAAAATAAAAAGCCATAAGACGACCCATTCAAAATAAAACTCGATAATAAGCCGGTCCTCTACAAAAGTATTTTTATGTGTCAAGCGAATTTTCGAAATAAGTACGTGCGGTATAAAATCGGTTACAGGTTAAAGAATCGATACAAATACGAACTTGGCCGGAGAAGGTATCGATTGAAGCCTCAACGAGGCAATCGGCCGAGTCGTTTTCTACAGAAATACCACTTTTTTTTCTCTTATTTCTGACCGGGGCGGCCCAGGAGCGTTGCCTTCACTATAATAAACAAGAACGTTACTGTAGCCATCACTTTTAAAGTGTTTTACAGGATATAACAATAGTTTTTCAAGTGTTAAATTATCGAAACGGTGTAAATAAATACGCCTGCACTTAACTGTAAACGTGCTGATACAGTTTACTGGCAACATTTTCAAGTCTTATTCCATTTTTAAACCTACTTTTTTAAAACATTGGTTTACGAATATTTTCCCGTTCTAAACTCTCGTAGCTACCTACAATGCTACATCCTTTTTGTGAAGCCACACGCTCAATAAATTATAATAATTATGCAATGGCAGTAAAAAAGTTATAACAAGACAGGCTACCAATTAAATCTTGTCAAACTAGTACAGGAAGCTCATTAAGAACCTTAACAAAAAAACTTTAATACATTATTATAAAATGTAGGTACGGTTGTATAAGTTTATGTTTGTAAGTTTGGATATAGAGGGTAATCTTCGGAACTACTAATCAGATTCTGAAAACTCTTTCACTAATGGCAAGCTACATTATCCCCGAGTGTCATAGGCTGTATTAAAAACGTCCCGTGGAATAATATCCGACCACAACACGAGAAAAACCGCGTGAAAAAGCTAGTCTTGTATAAAACAGCCAACAAAATCAGCTGACGATCTTAAAACCTCAAAACAAAGTTGAAAGACATTAAAATGTATAAAGAATTTAAATTGATTGCAACTCGGAACTTACTCCAAGATAAACGTAAGGTGTTTTCTTCAGGCGATTATCCTGAGTGGCGTGACGGGATGGTGTCAGTACATGAGCGAGATAGCGTCGTGTTAGAGGGGGACGGGTAGATGCGCATGAGTGAGGTGTGAACGGGACACGCGCGGAACATGCCGAGCGAGCCTCCGACTGAGATCGTCAAAGTTCAGGGGTTAAAATATTTGTGCTTTAGGAATTTGTTCGTAGGTTTTATATGTGGGTATAGTTTCTATTATCTTATCACCAATGAAATTTTTGGGAGTACACTGCAAGCTATGATTTAAAAAAATACACCAAATAAAAATTCAAAAAACAAAATAATTGGGTTTAAAAAAAAAATGTAATAATATAAATTATGTTTTTATTACATAAATTGACACTACCACAATTCGCCGTGATAAAGTCATTTCATGCAACTGTCATAAGTTAAAGAAGTTAATTTAAGTTAGACAGCAGTGATTTCAATACAGGCAATTTAAGTTATTATTCAGTTTCATGAACAATATTCCGTGATTTAACATAACTTGTAAAATACAATATGTTTACCAAACAACACAAATTATGAAATTGCTAACTAAAAAAAAATCCTAAGAACTTTGAGAGCCACAGTGAGGCTCGTGCTTTTCCTTCGCTTCTCGTTAAGAGCTTTTAACGAGCCGACCTTGCCGTAACGATTAGAAAGAGAGAGCACCACCCACCCGCACCCAAACACCCACGCCAGACAAGGACGGAAGTCGCACCGGTAACAATAAGCTTACTAACAAGACGGACTCGCTCACTGAAAAATGTCGTAACCACCATAATTACACATTGAATTATGCAACCTATTTTTATTTAGTTAAGGTGTGATTTTAAATAAACAAACATCGCCACTTACGAGACAAGTACCGTGGCAACTCGTCTGACTAACGAGAATGACTCAGGCGCAGGTTTTTTGTCGTTTTTCCGATATAAACCTTTCAGTCAAACAGGAGGGTTTAAATTAGATTGGTGTGGAGGCTCGGTATGGGGTTTTCTCATAAATGCCTTTTTGAAATTTATTTAAATTGGTTTTTCGTTGCGCAGAGCTAATCGTAACTATAAAGTATGTTACAAGCGCATTTTTATGAGATGCTATCGTTTCATAATTATTAGCTAGCCGTCTCCGTGGGACATGTTATTATAGGCATAACACTAATCATGTTTTTTAGTAGATTCTTATTAGATAAATACGACTTAGGTAGGAAACCTCATTAAAATTTGGTCGTTAGAATGTTAAATATTACTAGGAACTTGTTGTTGACTGTTAGAATAGAAAATTAATTATTTTACATAAGTGTGTTATTTTTTCGGTTACGCGTGAGGTCCTCCCTTACAAAAGACATCAACGCATTAAACCTGTGAAACAATTTCTATTGCAATTAAAATAGTTTGTAAACATGAACCAACTATTAACATGTTTTTTACAGTTGTTAACTGTGCTTAAAAAATATGTCATTAACACTTACAAAATCTAAAAAGTTAAAACTAAAATAGTTTGTGTGAACATTAAAATGCCATAATAAAACAGAAATAATCGTGGTTTTAGATCTACTGTCAGTTAAAACAACTTTTAATCTAAAACTAAAACCCGCTTACTTTGTTTCAAAAAGCCGTTACCAAAATAAATCCTTTTATCAGTTTATTTATCAAAGTGATTAACTCGCGGCAGCCATTTTGAAAAAACTCAGGCTCACAACGAGCCGTCAGTCAAAATTTGAAAAGCGAACATTAAAGTTTAACAGCACTTGAAAGGGTAAAGGTCTTTTAAAGAAAGGAATTTGAAATAAACAGGTACATCACTATGTTGCAAGAGATATTTTGAGATGTAGTGATGTGATTGCTTAGATTAGAGAGTGACAGGCTTTTTATTTTTACATTTAAATTATAAGATAAGTATGTCTTGAATATCTATAAGCTTTAATTAACTATGACTCCGTATCGAAATACTGCATTTGAAATTTTCAAAAGAATCTACTTTCAGTCATAAGCGAAATACAATAAAAATAACATGAAACTATAGACCAAGGCAATGTCCGAACTTGATATGAGCTTTCGGTCATTAACTTCAATTACTTAGTGAGTTTTATCGTAAAGTTGCGCTTTATTTTCTTTTAAAACAACAGAGTAATGTTATTGAAGAACCTCAATTTCGCCCGCCAGAACCAAAACATCCCACCAATATTGTAAAATACCAATCTTCAAAGCAAAAAAGAATCACGAACTTTTTCTCGATACAGGTTTTCCGAACACCTCATTACGATGTCCGTTTTCCAGCGACCAATTAGGTGATGAACAAAAAAAACGTAGTCTATCGCTCGGTAAACATTGTTGGTGTTTGTGTCGGCGCTAACGCGGCGAGCCGTCGATCGTGTCCAAAGTTATTACGACACACCTCGTTGAGATACTACCGAACGTGGTACCGTAAAAAATGTACGGCCATATCGTTAATATGGCGCTCGGTAATTTGATTGGACTTGTGAATTATATTTTGTATTTTTTGGTGTATCTTTTATATAATTAGGGAATTTTCTTTTATGTTTACTAGTGTTATTAAGGTTACTGTCTGGTTGTGCAAAACTAGAAAATTCGACATTCTGTCAATGTTTCTAGATTTTCTACTTAAAGAGGTCAGACATTGTGTAAATAGAATACTTTGTCCTCATCAGTCATCAATGAATGATCAAAAATATTAAATTACAAAGGGCAGATGTGTGTGGGCTTCTGGATATTTGTATTTTTCCGCCACAGTGTCAAAGCAACCTTTGAAGTTTGATGTGAAAATATCTCTATGATTGATCAAATATTATATTTCTTATAGAAAAAGAATGTGAGATTCTGATTTCTCTTTGATCTTTTTAATTAATTAGGCACGTACGGCTCCGGCCATAACCTCATTGGCTACCAACATTGCCTCTGCGCAAAGTTATTTCTTCTACTGATAAATTCAATCTTAGTCATCTGACATCCTTTAATTCACAATAAATACTTTGAAATTTTCGGCTTAATTTACTTCCGCTAACTAACTATCAAAGAAAACGGCAAAATTACAAAAATATACTCAACAACATCAAAGACCGCTCAAAATATATCGGCTTCTAAATCTGCCGATCAGAATTTCAAAACGACACCCACTTCAAAATCAACTAACTGATTGTACTACCAAAACAGTTGTGAGAGTCAACAAGCAACATTTTACCGCCCACAGCCTCTGCGTGGATAGGTCCCTCCTCAGCATCGGACGGAGCACGGAGGGAATGATTACTCCTTTGACGTGCCGCCTCGGAGATGCAAAATAGAGTTCAGAACTTCAAACTAGCCGCCTGCGATGATTGTTATCATTGTTTATCACTTTCCAACTACAACGAACTATTATAATAATTATCGAGTCGTTTTTAGTAGGTGTGCTTTTTAATGGCAGCGTTAAGTATGTGTGGCAACTGTAGATAGTTATCTTAGGAGTGTATGTGGGAACGTTGGTAGATTTAGCAGTAAACTTAAAATTTCAAAATAAGCCTATTGGGAAATTTTAGATTTACTGCCAAATCTAATGAAAAAGTGGGTTGTTTGTGAGATTGATTTATGTCTCGTGAACTCTCGAGCACCCACGTTATACGAGAAATCCAATCAGACACACTACGGTTCTAAAGAAAATTCATGAAAATTGGTAAGTAACATAAAACAACTATCTTCTACTAAGCGTGTCGATATACAACATTATTTTTAGTATATACGTAACCTGAATATAGTTTTTTCAGAATAAGTAACTGAATCGATTCCAATAATTTTTAAACCACGTTATATTTTGTCCCAAAAATATTTAAAAAAGTTACAAGTTGGCAACGAGCGACATTAAGTACATATCGCAATATTTTAGGTACCTACTGCCAAATTATTATTATCAATGAGCTCAAGACGACGCTGGAGGCGCGCACGCGACCCACTGCGTGGTGACCACGTTTTTATGCGGACAAGCAGGTAACAGAACAAGCTTATAACTTTGTGATTTTTCATGATACAGTTTTGAAATTTTATATTTAGATTCTTTACATAAAAATACTAGACACGTGTTTCAGGTTTCGCATAATACTAAAACTAATGTTGTATAAAATAACTTTGAACTAGTCATAGTACAGAAAATAAACGCCACCCAAACATGTTTTCTTTATATTTACCCAATACTGTCCCACCTTTGGACAAAGTTCATCCCAGAACTCGTCTCTTGCTACCTCAAATTATAAATTTTATGGCAAAGTTACATCATCCAGTCGCTCACAAATATACGTCAAGAAAATCTATAAAGCCCGTAACACAAACACACATCAGCAATAGGAAACCTAATTACGTTCAGACGGACACGATACGATCTGACTGGTCACAGCGCTCCATACTCAGGCATTACACATGTCTAGGACTTACATGACCCGTTATCGAGACTTGGCATGTACACACCCAGTCTACAGTACTTACAGGCTTAGGGTACATCTGTATAAAATTATCGTTTACACTAATGTAAAGAAGTAATGAGCGTAATATAGTGGAATAAAAATAAGGGATTTGTTGGTTAATGTAATGGAAAAAAGGAGGCATGTTTTGTATCTGTAAGCTTCTAGACCTTCCAGTTTCTCTGCTTCGAGTTTCGTATGTTTTGTTTTATGTTTATGCCTCAGGTGGTGTGGCTACTGCTTAGTTTACGAAAGATTCTGGATCCAGTTATACTGAAAGTCAATATATAGTTAGGAAAAGCTAGGCCGATGTTGATGACGAAATAGGACCAAATACGATAAACCACGTCGGCAAATTTTGAAGATTCTTTTTTTATTGGAAAGGGGATGAATGAATGAATGAATGATTTATTCACATACAATTTCTTAACGCTAGGTACATTGCCCCACAAAACTGCTTACGCAGTTTAACTGTGAGATCGTTGAGTCTCTAATAGAGTAAACTTAGTATCAGGTAAATCCATAAAATATATATACTTAATACCTACACTTACATAGAATCTAATAAATATTTTTTAAGTTTACGTTGAATTTTACTTTAGTATCTTCTTGGATCTCAGAGGCCCATATTAATTTGGTCAAGTTCTCATGAGTAGTTTCTGAGGTAGCTTCCATAATGCGTATTTAATCTACAACGCTTATGTTGATGATGTTATGATACCATTTACTCTGAAGGACTACGCAGACGTGTACAGTACACCCACATTTTGCTATTTATGTTTAAGTTCCATGTTATTAATTATACAATGACATGTGTATATTGTATTGTTAGCCGACTTCTAAAATAGGAGAAGCTTCTCAATTCGTGGCAATCTTTTTTTAATGGGACCTTCTTTAGGGGTAATCCCGTAAACTCGCTTCAAGATCATCATCATCATCAGAAACAAGTGATTTATTCACACCTCTCGATAAATTTCGAATTTTGGATGCTGAATGAATATCTTCACCTGCACTGTTGCAATGCGATGTCCAGAAGAGATTGGATTACAATCAAGACATCTGGGTTATTTCGTTATGTGGTCGTTAAAGATTCATTAAACTTAATTTAAACGTATTTAAATATATTCAGTAGATAACGATCGCGTAAGCAAGACTTCTTTCTATAGTTTGTAATTGAGCTTCGTCTAACAAAAGGAATACAGAATCTAATAGGTAATATTATCATTAACACTGAAAAGGGGATATTTATCATGTTTACTATGTGTTTTGAGTTCCCGATATTTCGGCGCTGTTGCAAGCACCATGATCACGGATAACCTGAAGTTGTTGCGGGTTTATGAGTAGACAAGTCGAAAAAAAAAACAAAATGTAGGCCAGGAATCAGGGACGGGAAATATCTGTACCTATAACTATCAAAGTAATAGTTTTAAACAAAAAGGACTTGATAATCCAGTGTTTTTTTTTTCTAGTAATAAATAGCTCGTTTCCTTATTTACCAATCCTATGTTTTATTTCACTCAAAACTACAAAATCTCGTCATCATCATCAAATCAGCCCGGAATCACCCGCAGCTGGGAATAGACCTCGCCTTTTTTCTGCCACTTCCCGGTTATGTGCGTCCCTTATCCGGGTGTTTCCCACGACTTTGATGTATCTTCAACGCAACGAGCTTTAGGACGGCCCTGATTTCTTTGGCCAAACCTACAAAATCTAGCACCTTCCAACTTCTAATCATACAGCTTGACGGAGGCACACCAAAGCGTTTAAAATTAATAAATCTGCCTCGTAAACTCCCAGCTCGTATCAGCATTCGTCATGCCCATCGCCCTTTACGCTCGCTCCACTATTTCAGTTTTACACTCCATTGTAATAGAACCTCACAGTAAGTGGATTACTCTATGGTCTGGGGGCATACCACAATTTCTTAAAGCAGTATTATTTTAGTCTTACTTCAATGGATGTATAGCTCTATCTCTGTTCCACATGGTTATGGTGGTAACCCCCTGCTCTCTGCTGGCGTGATGCAGCCTCAAGCTACTAATAATAACCGATAAGTCACGCTTTTCCTACTGATGACTAGGGAAAATTTGAATTTAGAACTGATTATGATTACAAAATGCTGCATGCTTCTTTTGGCGCTTGAATGACATTGACATGAGCGATCTCTTGGTAAACATTTGCCAAATTGTCTGTGGAAATTGCACTGAAAAGACAACATGGCGGCAGCGTTTCCATGCAGCACTATACCTACATTTCAGAAAATAGCTTTAAGTAGTCTATGGGATTTTCTCATGCTAGACTGTCTCAGGTGTGAATCATTGCGTAATAAATTAATACCAATCCAATTGATTAAACATGGTAGAATAACTAATTAGATTTTGCATGCAACATGCTACCTGTTTCGTGCGAATAATGCTATTGTTCATCTACCAAAGCAGTGCTGTCTACTGTTGCTTTATACGCATGATTTTCAAATTAACTTAACGATTCCAAAAACAAAACAAAAAACGGTAAACTGATTCGTAATTCAAAATATTAAATGGCATATCCCAAAAGGCTAATCTTCTCGTGTAAGTAAAACGTGTCGATATTTAAGTGTAAAATTAAGCATCGAGATAAAAATCATTCGATTTGGGCAACTGTATAAATTGGTGCGCGGGTATTCGGTTGGGCTCGTTATAATAAAGTTTATGGCCCGTTTATATCGCATGTTTTACATACAATCGAGCCTTTTCTTATACTTGCGATGTAAATAAACAGGTTATCTTGTCCTTTGTTAGAGATGCGTGATGCTGCGTCCATCGCCGATACGTGGGTAACTACATGCTTGTGAGATCGTGAGATTTGAAATTTAAATTGGCTAGCTAACTAAGTTACTATTGCTATACAATTTTATTCATCATTCTTCTCCATTTTGGACATGTAACGTCGACCGCAAATAAATTGGGATAGGGGCAGACTTATCCCAAATTATTCGAAGTCAGCGCAGCCTATCTTCTTCTTCCATACTTCTCTGTTAGTTGTCGTCTCATAACTTCCTTTCTAGCTATGTCATCTTTCACACAGTCCATAGTTAAAAAAAATATATTGTCATGGGATGCTACCAAAGGTTTCTCTGAAATGTGCAGTTGTATAAACGCTAACCAAATAAAATCATTAACAATTAAATGTTTACTTCTTTGGCGTGATATATAACTGTAAAAGGAAAGGTGCGAACACAGATAGCCTTTAGTATCTTTTAATTTGCCAGTTATATAGAAACTTCAACTTTAATTACTATTTTAAACACTACACTGCACACCACACTTTATAGCACGTTATTACCTAAAAATAACCCTAGAAAACCCAAACCTCACATTTAACTTACATAATGTAAGAATTCTACAAAAACGTTTTTTTTACAAACGTTTGACCCTAAAAAGCTAATCTCAAAAATCTAATACTTACATAATCGAAATTCTTACAATAATAACGTAATTTATAGAGCTTTTATTCTTATCTCTTTCTCCCATATTGGACAGGTTTATTGTGTGAAAGGAACGGCAATGGCGGTAAAAGGATAGATAGCGGGTGGACGCAAGTATCGCTGAGGAGATGTGCATCTGCTTAGCGGGGCCACTTGGAGAACAGGTACGGGATGGAGTAGCGTAGAACTGTTTTATTTTTGGAATTCTCACCTCCCGGTCTGCCAGATACATTGTGTGGTAAAAAACCCCTGCCGGACACCTTTAAAATATGAAAGTGTCCTACAGTCCTTTTTACTGGTTTCAGAGGTGATTCTTATTTGATGAGCGTTTCTCTGTCTTTTTTTATAATAAAAATCTGATACGTCGTTTTACTACTTGAGCTATTTCAATAGCACAACTATCTTTCGCGTAGAAATAAAAATCTTAAATATTTACTATATTTTAAGACCTAATAAATCTTTGTAAAAAAAGTATGCCGAATAAACAGAGCATTTGTAGTGCGGCGCCTGATTTTGACGATTGATTGATATATTTATACAAACTCCATTCCATACCCAAACAATACTCCGCTATACAAATATTTCACACCAGAAACTGATAGATCGAATCAAAATATAACACAAACATAGATATGGCACGCACGCACACGTAAATACTGCGGGTATTTTTATTTTACCATAAACATGTCAAAACATTGCCCTGTCCGACTCCGAAACATGGCCGGCTTTTTGGATGCCCGTTTAAATTACGGCCGTCGGGATTTCTCCTTACGATCAATAAATCAATAAATATATACGGCTAAGCCTGTCCGTCTGGCGGACATTAATGGAAATCTGTGTTTGTTTAGGACGCGATCCTCGGACGAAACGTTTGTTATTAAACGGAAGCTTCGTCGATCAACTTCCTGCAAGCTGCTTTGCTATTTTAGAAATTATGATTTAGGTGTAACGACAATTTGTTTAATGGCTTCCTAACTGCGCTGGGTGGGTTTAGTGAAAAGCTTTACATCGGCTGTTTAACTTGTTGTTCGTAGGCGATGCCGAGAGCTTTTATAGCTCCGAATTGTATGGAATACGTTTAGGAAACGTAGTTCTTGGTATTGAATTCCTGTGTGAGGTTGGCACTGGAAGTTTCTATAACAAGACCAGTTACTCGAGACTTCAGGTGTTCTGAGCCTATTGTTTCAACTCAACGTTGTAAACCACCACCACCAGCTAAACCTGTCTTACCAAATTCGAAAAGAAGGTTGTTTTCAGCTGACTTTTTGCAATAACTGTCTCCGACACACACAACTACTGTTGAAAAACAGCCGGCTCCAATAAATTACGCGTTTTTTTCGCCGCCAGTACGGCCGTACGGTCGGCAAAAAAGTCTACCTGCTCCCCGAAACCCACACAATGGTTCCCTCGACCATTTATTTGGGCGAGCGTCGTAACATTTCACGTTTTCGTATTGGGAAAAAACGAACAAACTTGCACACAAAGAAATCTTTGCATTTTCGGGGAACGAAACTTAACCTTGTAAGTTAGAGTATAAATCAGTTAACGAGACATCGGATGCAGTAAAAATAAAAGGACAGGACACATTTAGTTTTATGATGGTCTTTGTCTAATCTTTGAGCTAATAGAAAACTAGGAGAAACGGAATCTTTGATGATTTCGAAACGGTCGGAGCCTATCTACAAGTACAACTAATTAACAGGGCAGTGTTGGGCGTCAGTTTTGGTTGTATAGTTGGTGTCAAAATGAACCGTGAAAGCTTTTAAGATGTACAGAACGTGTACAAGACAACGCGGGTGCAGGCTCGTTTAGAAGAGGAGGCGCTAATCGACGCACACGCATCCGCTGAGGTAACCACGAGCTTTGAAGTAGAACAAAACTGTAGGACCTGTGTTTAAGAGAAAGTAATAATCAATTTAGAAATGAATAAAGTCAGGTAGATGTAGCAGAGAAAAGAAGATAAGCAATAAACAAGATGATGTCATGTATCCATGCACACACAAGTAAATAAGTATCTGCAGCGAGTAGCCCGATAACATTGTTTCCAACGGTGGTCACATTACGCGGTCATCAGTTTCCGCTGACCGCGTAGAATGCAGTGTTGTGTTCACGCTAAGAGCTGTGAGTCAGCGACCACCGGGAAGCGTTCCCGAGAGAAGTCACTGATGACAACCATACATGACTTATCACAAGTTCACAACACTCACATGTTAACATTTTGCGAAATCTGGCTGCAAAACAGGGCAATACCAATTCACGATGGGATCTTCTATGATGAAGATCATCATCTTCATGAAAGGTGTAAGGTGAAGAACTAGTTTTTTTTTCTAGTAAAAGGATGATGAACAAAGAGAAATCAGAGAGTGCTGATGAAATCAAGAGAGAGAGAGGGAGAAGTCCTTAGCCTGCTAAGTAATCATAACCAGTGCGGTAAATTCAATCGCAACTTGTCTTTAAAATATTCATTATAACTCCATAAACCAGTACGGATACCAGCAGAACAGCTATCGATAATAAGCTTATTACCATAACTGACTATACGTATTAACAACAATTTTTAAATTCCACCAGACTACCCACTACCCAGTTTCCCTGAGGCGGGACGGGTAGACAGATAATCGGCTGTAATTACACGGCTATCCATCATCAAAACCAACAAACGAGGTAGAAATGATCGGCCACCCACTGCACAACCTGACCTTTGAGGAACAACCTTCTTACTGACAGGGGAACAGAATAGACAGAAACACGATCCGTGTTTTAAAATTCTCAGATGAAACGCTAGTAATCAAGAGCTGGAAGACAAATGCATGACACACTTTCCAAACGATAATTCTACCTGTAAAATGTCTAAAACATCAAACATATCACTGTAATGAACGCCACCGTTGAATGAATGAACACTACTCTAAACTGTGCCAGATTGTCTACAAAAAACAACGTCTTAAAGCTTTCATGATATCTCTGAAATAGCTGCTGTAAAAATACTTGCAGACACCCACAAAATCTGAAGTAAAAATAGAAAGTGACAGTCATTCATGATCGTAACGTAGTGACGGCGAACAATGGGCGGCGATATGATCGTGGCAGGCAGGCGAGCCAGGGACCAGTTCATGTATCTAAGCCGTGGATCGCGGCTAACAAGCCCGCTTGGTGCACCGACCGAGATAACACAATGTTTCTTGTAAAATAACTTAGCTTTAGGAGACGCAAGCAGCATTTCTTATGGCTTAACTTGGAGATAAAATATTTCTACAATAATTTTCCTGATCTCTTCAGAGGCTATGAGAGATAGGCAGAAAATTATGAAGCTGGATTATCGCGTATATTTGTATATGGCTCTAAAGAATTTTATCTCTTGAAAAAACTTGGCTTGCGATGCAACTATGCGAAGCTCTTCCGAGGAGACGGCGTTTCAACAATGTGATGTTTCAACCGTCTACTTTCTTAACGCTATCATCTCCCTCATACAATAAACATGAGATTATCGATGCATGAGGCAATAAACTTGATAATTGGAGTAACATTACGTTTCAAAAGAAATTGGACTAGACTACGGGCCTACGCAACTAAATTTCTTGTTACTTTTTTTACTACCTACCTACATAGCTCCTCTTACAATTCTGTGTATACTATTTGTACCCAACAAAGCGTGTTCCAATAATGAGGATCGCTCGATACGATCTCGGCTGCGCTGCGCCCGCGCCGATCAGAGAGGCAGATATGCAGAATCCTCGGTCCTCGGCTCCTTTGTAATCCGGCCAGGGTAAACACCGCTTTGAGGCTCCAACGACCCATCTCACCGCACGCTTATTGTTTTTCTAGCACAAAATCAAATCACCAAAAAAAAAATAGAATCATGACGAGTCCCTCCCCTACTACATATTAAACGATTTGCATCGGAATGATCAAAGAGCCCATAATAGAATTTATAGCCGGCCTATAAAAAGAAGAGTGACTTCTCAAAAATGCGTTTTTTACAACAGTGATTCTCGAAATGATTTTATTGGCTGCCAAAAGCGGCTCTGCTTATTAGCTCGTTACAATATTGCATATTAATTTTTTAACTACATGATGAAAATTACAGCAAATTGTTACTTTAAAAACAAAAACAACTATCGAATCCATCTCGTCATTCCATAACGTGGTTCTGCCGGGTTGGTAGGTTGTTAAAAATGAAAATTATTCTGCCAGCGCAAACTACGGTGATTACATATCAGGCGGGCCGAAGCCCGAGGGAAGCGCGTCTCTCTCGCTTATTGCCAGATGATTGAAGACCCCGCCGCCTACGACGCACTCCTTTCTGGCACGAGAGCGAGACGGCACCGCCTCCTGCCGTGAGAGGGAACAGGATGGCGACAGCTCAGCATCTGATTAGCATCCCAATTACGGTGCGGGCGCGCAGTGGGATCGAATCTTCCTTCATAGTGTTGCACCGCATCTTTTCAACAGGAGCTTTTATCGATATTTTGTATGTTAGTTTAGTTAATCATCCGAAATGTTGTTATACGTTGATGAAGTATGTACGACGGTATTGAAGTTTGATGACGGTTTTGAACTCAAACATTCTGGTGCAGCAACGATAACACAAAAATATGGCCTGTAATAATATTTACAATACGTTGTAGCTTAGCCGCGCTGTCGGTTGTCAATGTTATCTCTAACAACAATCACAGCTGGGTTATTGATCGATAATAAAATGTAATAACGAGTGGCAGCCCTATTAACGAGAATGGCGGCCGAGGCGCGAGGCGGGGCGCTCGTGTCGAGATTACATCGACGCAGCACGGAAATTTTAAATAAACAAGGAATTATGAACCGACCCCAGATTATACACTTTCGTATTGACCAGCATCGGACGGTAACTAGAGGGAATTACCGCAACAACAATTATTTATAAGCACCTACCTGAAGCGGGTTGAGAGTTTTATGCTTTTAGTAAATTGCGGAATTTCCGCCACTTATTGAAAACTATCGAACGCTGGTAAAGTTAATAGCATGTAGGTTCCCTGACTTTCTATTCCGCACGACATTACCCATTATGGGATCGCAGTACATAATTAGAGATTGCAAATTACAACAACACAATGCTCCGAAAGTGCACTGCCGGAGAAAACCTAATATCAACATCTACCAACTACGTTATGAAACAACAACAGTTGGAATTTGGAATTCATACTATGTTTATGCCTTATCCGTGGTCTTTCGTCTAAATGAAAATAAAATTACTGTTATTTCAAGCTACAAAACCTGCAGTTTGAATTCTTTACACAAAAGATTTAATGTTTAAAGGCATGTCCACAAAGCAAGCGCTTACATGAATATTTCTAAAGTTAATTTAAAGTTAGTTTTGTTTAATTAGCATTTATTTAAGTTATGTGCACACGGGGATAGTTACGACACCTTTGGGAAATTTGATTTTTTCTTAAGAATTAAAACTGTAAATTGGTTTTAAGAGTACAAAGGTCTGGAGAAGCTGAAATCGATCTGGAGGGGGAAAATGCAAAGACTATTAAGCCAGGAACAGGTTAAAACATTGAGTGGACAAAACAAACGCTAACGGATCGCGACCGAAGCGTAAGCTCACTGCGCGAGCGCATGAATACAAAACCAATTTGACGTTTCTCATTACACAGCGACCACAACATGCGCTGGAGTCGCTCGACTAACTAGTTCCGCGCTGAGCGATCTGTTATTATGTTAATAGGGCTAGTTTAGAGGCAGTAAGAGAGGTCTAGTAATACCCAGCCGATGTTGGTAGATTGGGGATTTTTCCCTTTATTTGGGGGAAAAGAAATGAAATACTTGGATAAAACTTCGCGAAAATTTTCCCAAGGATTACAGACTATAAAACTTTAGAAATCAAGAGATTTTTGTTTATAAAAATTATACACAGCGACACAAAATTCGATACCTAACGCAGACAGATAAAGGTGAGTGTGTTGCGTTGCGCGGGCTAGCGCACTGTGCGCGTGTGACCTGACCATTTTGTGAATAAACATATTTTAATATATCTATTTTTTAACTCCCTGTTTAAAAAAAGAAGGCAGAAAAAAGTTGCAAAAAAAAATGATTTTGGTGAAAATTAGAAGCTTGATCTAGCAACCCCATGCCCAGCACAGAGCCTTCGCTTCACGTACGCTTCAAACAATTCAAGCGGCCTCTTTCATGTGTCAATAAAACGCGATAACTACTCGTAATTGATGCTATAACTGCGACTGGTTACGCATATTGTTACTGGACGGGGAACAGTCATCGACTCGCTTCGATTGTTATTGGCGGCCTAGGGCGCTTTGTGGTACTAGGTCATTGAGACCGCAGGGTCTTGAGATCGGTGCTATTAGAACACATGGTGTGGTTTTATTTTTAGCTCGTGGCTAAATAATAACAGCCGCTCGGGTCGATCTTAAGGCTAAGCCGCGCTTGCCTAAGTTGCTCCGTGGATGGGTGAGCGCCTTACATACCGAGATTCCTCCGTGCCTCGGAAAGCACGTTAAGCCGTTGGTCCCGGATGTCGTTTGTAGATCTTTGACAGTCGTTACGGGTAGTCAGTGGCCCGAAAGTCTTGTTAAAGTCCCATGTAATAGAGGACGAGCCAATTGCCATCACTCCAGAACCGGGCATGAATCCAGAATCAGTGGCTGCTACCGAGAAATTTCGTGTGGAAAAACCCAATAGCACTTTGCCCAACCCGGGAATCGAACCCAGGAGCTTGGCGTCGCGCTTGTGACCACTCGAACAACGAGGCAGTCAAAAAGTAAAACAACATAAGATAAACCAAAGTTACCAACTGCTGATTTTCAGAATTCCAAAAGTAATATTCAAACTATCTTTTTCCAATGGCATATTCAATTCAATAACTAGACGACGATCAATATTCATGCCTATAATAAAACTAAGATAACCAACATCAGTGTGAATGAATACGCGGATTACATTACCAAGGCGATTGATTGATTGCATGAAATCCTCGATAACGAACGACGTTTATTTACAACATCCAGTATCTACGGATCTTATCTGAGTTATATTAATCTACGCACTTAAACACTGAAATGGTAGCAGAAAAACTATGTATAAAAATATGACACCAGCACGCCGGTAATCTAGAAGGGTACGGCAGAAGTTATAGTACACCAACATTTCGCCAGTTGTGTTGAAGTCCCATGAAATAGGGGGCGAGCCTCATGCCGTAGACCGAGCGTACCTACAAACAGACTCCAGGCCACTATTACGTAATTGCTGATGGAAAAAACCCAATAACACTGCGTGCCTAACCGGGAATTGATCTAAAGACTTCATGATCAGCAGAAGCGCTTGCGACCACTACACCTAAAGCTATTTCTGTTTCGTTTATTTTATTATGTATCAATATTTTCTCACAAAAAATGTACCCAGGATTAACATTAAACACATTCAAAGAACACCGACGTCGTATAAATCACCGGGAAATTATCATAACGAGTCAGTTTTGTAACGAAAATTGTGGCTTTCTAAGAAATTAATAATGTCCGCTATAAACTGAGATTTACAACAGTTATGGGTGTGTGTCCTCCTTAAATATGAGTTGCGTGTGTGGTTGTGGCGGCGGCGTGACGGAATTGGAATCGATGAAACACTAATGTGCCTTTAGATTTGGCTAGGTGATGAGAGGCACAATTATTGTTTAATCCATGAAATGGAGATGCATTAGGTTGAGCCTTGGCGAAGGCGACGATCGGTAAATCTAGTTGAATGCAACAGACATAGATGGATAATGCGTGTGCATCAATCAAAGTATGAAATGATGCTATCTATCTGGATTATACTGTTATGAAGCCCCTGAGAATACTATACTACTTCGCTGATCCTAGCCCCGAGGAAGAGGCTAGATGGACAACCACAGTCTAATTTAACGGTAAAGATGCTGGAGCTAAAGAAAGAATCAGTGGAAATGTTAAAGGGGCTAGGAGTAATAGAATAGGGATATACCTCGCTATTTATTTACGGTTGAGTAAGAATAATACACAGAAGCTTACAGAAGATAATGATTAAGTTTCAGAAAAGATGACAAGCCACATTTTTGACTTTACAAAAGATCCGTCTTGACAAAATAACACGGCATCAACCTCGCCGGAACGTAAATGTTCGCAAGGTGAGTGATTATAAGTTTAATAACCTTAAACAAGACACGAATTTGCACATTAAAGAGATTAAGTCACTTTAAATTGCAAATTAATTGCAACTTCTCATTGTGCTGATGAATAGTGTCTTTAGTTCGATGTCGTGGCTTTGATAGTCAGTAACGGTTTCTTATAATAAGATTGTAGGTACTTAGTTATTACAATGTTTTTGAAGACTTCGTCAACGAACTTACAAAGGGGAGCTTTCAAAAGCTAATGTGCCTGAGCAGTGGAGAAACATGTGCTAAGAACCATGCATCCATAAATTGTTTAAATTCAATAGCTATCAGTAGCGAAGGGCCAATTTTTGTAAGAGGTAAGCCGGAGTACATAAATATATTTAATGTGATTAATATATTATTTGTATAGAACACTGACTGTGCCATTTTTCAAATAGAAGCCAGTAGGAATCGAGTTGTATGGAACCTTCGCCACTGATCGCTATTAAACCAGTAATTAACTTACTTAACTGCTAATAGCCGATCAACGTTCACTTACTTACTCAAGTTTAACAAACATTTATATTATACCTTTATAATAACCCCACAGTAGAAAATTCAATTACGTACTTAGCACCCTTACCGGAATCAAAGTAAACATGGCCAATGGTACTTGAATGTCAACTCTTCAAAATGTCAGGGTCTCTTTATTAATACTAAAACCGTTGATATTAAAGAATGAAACATCTACAAATTAAAACACGCACGTTATGGTGAACAATAAACATGCTGTAGGACAAAAAGAATTTCCATTAATTCATTTAATTTCCCCATTTGTCTATAATGTCAGGTGAAATGATGTGAAGGTACAGCCATTAAAAGTTTCAAATTTTTCTTTTTTCAATTAATAAGGTCCAAAGTATGACTACAATCGATAAAGATCACATTTTTATCGCTACAAATCGTAGAATCACCATCACTTCATCACGAAAAGGATAAAACAACTAGTGTTTATAATGCAATTAGTAAACTATTCAAAGAATCAGGTTTTACTTTCTTAAACGTGTTATGATTTCGAAAAATGTCTTCATTAGCGCATTGGTTTCGCAAGCAAGAACAAAACGCATTTCTGGAATGGCGGGAATATGTGCCCCGGCTGGCATTTCTTTTTTAATTGGTAAATCTGAGACAGGAGTAAATTTTTCGTTTACAAACCTATCAGTTACTTGCAAAGTTTATTGTTTGTTCGTTTTGCAGTTTAAGTACTGTCTAAGGTTCTACCATTTTTTACAGCAATTGATACAAATACCTCATGTGTGTGTCTACGGATGATAGCTTTACAAAAAGCTAGCAGCACATAATATTTAATGTTCGCCGCAAGAAGTCGATCGCCAATATTTCTCAGATACCAATCATTGGATCGCAACTGCTGTATGGGTAGTTAAACCAATATTTATGTAGAAATGCAAGACGGCGAGTTTTTACTGCACCACCATGTCGCTTCAGATTTACAAGCTTTTCATTACCGCCGTATTGTATCTTACTGTTACAGAATAAGATTTATATTTGAAAATCAACAGAATGTTTGGTTTGCAGACTGTACAGGGCTAGTTTTTCTGTGACCTCGTCAACTAAATGTATTTTGTTACAACCACGTGAAGTTTTACAGCTGCGTCTTATATTTTTTTGTTGTAGGAGACCATAACTCATTTCCTATGCAGTAAAAATGTCACTTTATACGACAAAATGAATGGGCAAGATATTCTTAGAACTTAATTGTCTCATTATGGGACTTGGGACATAAAAGTATAACTTTTTTTCCGGTATTCTAATTTAAATTCCGGTTCAGTTTCAGCTTACGCAATGTAGCACAGTGTTTCCAAGTTTGATGTCCGTCCTTCTTTGAACTGTGTACAATATAAGGTGCGTTAAACTTACGGAGTTAGGGCGCACGTACACGAACCGTGTTTCGTCGCTGCAACCGACGCGGGCGCAGTCCTCGCCTCGCCTCCCCGTGATTTATTGGACCTCGTTTATTTTATTTCCCAATTCGTTGTAGTTTACAACCTCGATGTTCCTCTATCGTTCTCTAAGGAAATGGTCTTACAAAGAAATTGTGGTGATTTATCTTCTCTGTGTTATTTGAAATTGAAAAATGGGGTTTAGAAAGTTTTAGGGGGTAGAATGCATTAAGTGTGTTAAGAAAGCCCCGCGATTGGATAGGTCCATGTTCTGCAGTGGACTTGCTTAAGCTGATGATGTTGTTCAAGAACAACACGGTGTGTGTGTGTGCAAGTGTGCGTGTGTGTGTGCAAGTGTGTGTGTGTGTGTGTTGTTTAATTGACAAGTACTTTAAACTTATCTAGGAAGACGTTGGAATGGACATTCAGTTTACCAGAATCATCATCTGCCTAGCCTTTTCCCAACTATGTTGAGGTCGGCTTCCAGTCTCACCGGATGCATTTGAATACAAGTACTTTACATGGAGCGACTGCCTATCAGACCTCCACAACCCAGTCAGTACTGGGTATTACGATACCCCTATGTAAGACTGGTTATCAGACTTTCGGGCCACTGACTACCTGTAACGACTGTCGGAGATCTAATGACAGCCGGGACCAACGGCTTAACGTGTCGTGCAATTTAGTATACCAGAATGTGGGTACATGATTAAATATCTGCATTCGACGAGGAATTCAAAAGCTATCTCGTTATTGACGTAAGTCCGGACATAACAGAAGCCACAGTTAACATTCCTATGAAATGTTGCCAAGTATTTGTCTTGTTCAAGATTTTAAAGTGATTTCGTAACGGCAGCGTCTATAACTTACGAACTAGACAAAGAGCTAGTTCCATTTGTGTCTAGCCGTTTCAAAGCATGACTTATTACTAAGAAAACAATAAGTATTCCGTCTAGTAAAGGAGTTTGAACTCTGTTAACTCCATTCAAGTTTAAATAGCTTTGTGTAAGCTTCCCGCTTCTGACTACAAACAATGATAATAATTTCTGATTTTGTATTACAAAGCGAACTGTGAAAGAGTTTGAGGTCCTTGCATTTCTGGTTTGACAAAAGACGAAAGTCGATCTATGTACATTTGTACCTGGAAAAACCTCGGTGTTGTATTCACTATTCAGTTGGTTGTCAAAGCCCAAGCGACAGATTAAAGGACATTATAACACGACAAGTGACAAAACATAATTGATGGGGAAGGGTCAGACAATAAGGACAGGTACCCAAATCGGAATACAAGAAATGCATTGTCCATCCCGCTTAGAGGCGTCAATTGTTGCCAATTTTTTCCTTGTTTTGTATGCTTTTCACAGGGACTAAGGTTTTTGCAAATTTTATATTTGGGTCCCAATTAGGGTCCGGCAATACACTATATTGACTTTGGACGTTTCTTTATTTTTAGCATGAGGGTGTAAAACTTAATGGTTTAACTAAATGAGAAAGATCGTCCGTTGGTGTAGTTTTAAGCTATAGGTAACTAGGGAATTATGTTAAGAGTAGCTGGATGCTGCAGCTTTTAGTAGCAATCTGTAATTAATAGGCCTTGTTTAGGTGGAAATATAAAGGGACTTACCAAACTGATGCAGCCAGGCCGAAGTAATAGAGGAGTAAGAAGACAACAGCGCAATTGGGGTTCGCTAGTCCGTCGTGGGCTAGTAGCATGCGAGTTGGTGAAGTGGAATCCTTGGCGCAACCAGCTGCAGCCCGGCCAGCGGCCGCGCGCACGCCCCAGCCCGCCGCAGCCGCGCACCGGCACAGTGCCACCAGCACCAGCGCCCGCTCCCCGGCACCCCCGCGCTCACCGCACGCCAGCTGAGCCCCCACGGCCGCTAGCGTACATGCGAAGCTCAACGCAGCCCAAGTCGCCAACCACACCTCTGAAGCCTTCCGTTCGCCTCCATCCCACAGCACCTCCGCATCGCAGTACTGCGCGCAGCGAGCTGATCCTCTCACCCACACCCAGTTATTAGGCTTGATCAGTCTCCGGCACGCTCCTCTGCCGCCTGCATTCCCCATATCCAGAGGAACTGTTCCCACTGGCGGTGCACGCTCTCCCGGCCCTTCCATGCACATATGTTCATGGTTGTTCTCTGCAGGGAATAACGAACAGTCCAACTCTGGAGGCCAAAGAAACCCGAAGCCGTGCAGCACAGGGTAGCACCTGGTGTACACACTCTCGCACAAGCCTCTGCAGGGGCCGATGGGCAGCGCCACCTTGTCGGTGCACATGGGCACGTACACAGAGCACAGGAACAGGTGCAGCTGCGAGGAGCAGCCGTACTGTACGAGCGGGCTGAACGTCTGCAGCGTCACGTCGGCGTCTGCCTGCAGCGTGTGCCGCGCCAAGTTCGGCATACCCGTCTGGTTGTATCCAATGTTCTTACACATCGCCACTTTAATAGGTTCACATGTCCGTACGGAGGCCTCGGCGGCCACTCCGGTCACTAGGGTCACGGTAAAAACAACAGCCACGATGCACTTCATGTTCGGAGAGGATATATCCGGCGCGTTACATCAAAGATCTCATTGTAGTCGTGAATGTTTACGCGCTCGCGCCGCGGACGCGCCTACAGCGTGCGTGCGTCCCGAGTGGCGGCAACACGGCGTGTGTGAGGAGCGCTCGGGCGCCGGCCGCGAGCCGCGGGGGGACTACCATCACAAAAAAAGGTCCGCAGGTATGCGCTACACTGTAGCGGCGGGAAAGGGAGAGAAATGACCGAGGAGCCGCCGTGTGCTGTCCGCAACTCCGCAGTGTCCGGCCGGTGTCCGGCCGCACGCGTGCAACTGTCCACGCCGCGCTCGCTTATCACCGCCACACCTTATCACTGAGGGTAGATTTCGACTCGTGATGCGGTTTCATTTATCCGGTATCGATTTTTCGATAACTATGATATCGAGCAGTTGATATGAAAACTGATTAAATTAGATACTCAATTTGGATCTTCGTTTGGAAACTTTAATGAAATTGTTTATAACTGTTATGTGTTGAATGCGTCAATTAGTAGCCTTGCTTAATTATATTGATTTAGATAACGAGTTTTGGCTACCTCATAAATCAGCTGTAGCTGTACGCTTTGGACTCTGCAAAAACGCTAATCTCGAATGATTTGGTTTTAAACTTTAAATTAATTTTAGGTAATTTCCAAGCGCCTATTTATATGTATAATTCCTTGCCCCAAGTTCATCTCTCATCGTCTAAATACAAATACTAATACAATTTTGAAATAAATTTATTGTACATAATTTACTACATTGTATTTAAGCATTACTGTATAAATTTTTTATGAAACATAAATAGGTATAATGGTGAACATTATTAGTAGTACAAAAATTGGACCAAAATGTAGATCAGTGGGGTTATAAAGCGTTCGACAGACGTTTCTCTGAGAATCAAAATATTTACAGTGCGATGAGGCTGCGATCTAACTGAGGACCATATACTTAAAGTTACGACTAAAATGAAAGATAAATACTTTTACAATAATCTTATTATAATACAAGTTTTATTTCAACACATATTTCAGTTGCTAATATTGTAATCTGATAGTTTATAACATCTGTAGCGGGCCGGTTGGGGCCCCCTACGCGTCGATACCTACTTACAAATAACAATCTTATGTACTCTTCATACTTCACAAGTCCTGTACATCGTCTTTCCCTTTAGTTCTTACATCTTGACATTTTTACATTCGCTAAGCTAATGTATAATACAACATTCACAAAATTTAACAAATACACCCTCCTTCTGATGGAATTTTACACTTAGAACGATGACAAAGCAAATTATATTAAGGAATGCTAATAAAGCAACTAGCGCCACCCTGCAGTAACATTTTGGAGTTACAACTAATTCCTAATATTGTACAAACGTATTCTACGAAATTATAAATGCCATGGTACGAATACAACGATTTAGACAATTTGGAAAACTATGAATCTTATAGATTCTCAAGTATTTTTGGCCTCTAACAACGAATTATTAGTTTTATATCTGTAGTTTTATAAATTACAAAAAATATCGTCAACGGATACAAATATTATTATTTAGTCTTATAGTATTAGCCTTTTGCCGATTTAGATTTTAAAAAACTTTTTTATTTATTGAAACTTTTTTGAATAAACAAAATCTCAAGTAATAAATGATCCGTTTCGATATTCGGTCGAATACGAATGGAAGTACTGATAAAATGAGTAAGCAAGCACAACCACTGAATAATACATTGCTCTATAATATACTTAGAAAACCCTAGAATTAGCGACAATTTCAAATCAAATCAATTATTTAAATCTTATTTTTGGTACTTACAATTGATTTGAACATTGATCAAGTTTGGATAGTAAATATAAAAACGACGTTGTTGTAAATTCCTTCACTTCATCGAAGACCATTCTTTTGATGGTGTTTTGGCGTAAGACGTTTTCTTCTATCGCTATAAAATCCTTTAAAATTTTCTTGTTGTAGTCAAAGCCCAAAAATCCAAAAACGCCCTATCAGTCACACTAATAAGTCTTCAACACTGCTAACTCTGGAAACGTTCTGGAGCGATGTCGTTGTAAATTTAATTATATTAAATACAATAAACTACATGTATACAAAATTATATAATGTGACCGGACCATAGTAAATGCTACTGAGACTACGGAAATTAGTAAAGACGTTAAATACTGTGGCTCTATTAAATAATATAGTTATTTTCAAAATAGCCTCTAGAAATAAAATGTAAATGGACCCCTTATGCTCAAAAATGTAAAAAGGCACAAAAAATATACTGCGCAACGCTAACGCTAGCTAATGACAAATGTTTCACAAAACGTACAGCTTCATGCCTCAGAGCATTACGCGCAAGCAGAAACGTAAACGTGAAGGCAGCTCGAGGCCGAATTAGTGACACGGGGTGATCAGCGAGGGTCGAATTAAATACACCATACACATACAAATAATTAGTCTCACCGAATATACGATAACAATAATACATAAGAAACGATTCACATTGCATGAGATTACATATTTGAAACAATAACATGGGCGTGGCGTGCGAGGCGCGTGGCGAGGCGCGAGCGAGGCGTGACTAGAGGTTGGCGTGGTCGAGGCGCACGCGCAGCGCCTCGCGGTCGCGCGTGACGTCGGCCAGCTCGCTGCACAGCGCGCGGCACACGCGGTGCAGCACGGCGTTCTGCTCCGTGAGCGCGCGCACGTCCGGCTCGGGCGAGCAGTCGCGCGGCTTGCGGTACACCTCGAACGCGCCGTGCATCTTGGGCGCGTCCTCGCGCGCGTACCCGAAACCCTCCGCGTCGTACTCGCGCGGCGCGAACGCGTCCGGCGGGAAGGCCGGCTCGCCTTCGCTGCGTTGGTTGATGAGCCGGCGAGGGGGCTCCGCCGTGGATGGGGAAGCTCGCGGCGGAGGCTGAGGAGGAGCTGTTGGCGCGCCTTTTAGCCGGTTGAGGTCGAGCGAGCTAGAGCGCGTGTGGTTGCGCAGCGGGCGCGGCGGGGGCGGCGGCGGCGGCTCCTTCTTGGGCGCGTACGTGAGCGAGGCGGGCCCGTCGTCGTGCGGCGGGTCGCGCGCGGGCGGCGGCGGCAGTACTCCTGCCGGCTTGACGGGCTTGCGCGGCTGCGGGCGCTGGATAGACTTGATCTCGGCGCCGTTGGGCGGCGGCTCGGCCGGTGGCTGCGAGTGCAGGCGCTTGGGGCTGGCGAGCTCGAAGGCGTGCGCGAAGTCGTCGCGGCGCGGGGAGGCGGACGCGCGTGTGTCGGTCTCCAGCGGCAGCGCGTTGTTGTCGGGCGTCACGCGCACCGCCACCGGGTGGAAGATCTTAGGGTCGCGCTCTACGGCTGACTTGTGAAAATCGAAATTGACCGGTTTAGGACCGGGACTGGACACGCTCGACGTGGGTGAGTCCACAAACTTGGTCCATTCTTTGTTGTTGATTTGGGCTTCTGTTTTCGGCGGGGTGAGCGAGGGCTGTCGTTCCTCTGGCTTCTTGGGTGCGGCCTTGGTAGCGTCGTAGGGGTCGATGATGGGTTCGGGTTTTGGAGCGAAGTTAAAGTCTGCGGAGGTGCCTGAGCTGAACATGTCTGCGCCGAGGTCGACGAGGTCAGTGGTGACCTGGCGCGCGCTATAGCGCGAGTCCACGCGTGGGACGAGGGCGGCTGGGAGTGCGTCGGGCACGGGCACGTTGTTCCGCCGCAGCACGATCAGGTGCATCGCTATGCTGAACTCCTCCAGTGTTAGCATGCCATCCTTATTGATATCTGAGAGCTGCCATATTTTCCGGAGGTCGGGTACAGGTAGATGAGATTTTTCGAAAAATAACCTGCGGAGACAAACATGATTTTATTATTAACCATGTAAATATCACGACAGCATTTTGGCATATCCAAACATTACAATCTATTTTCCTAGAATGTTGGGGATAATGATTGATATTAATTACAGATATAAATATTACATTGCTCTATAATTCTGCTATTAGGTAGGTAATTTCTGAGCCATAAGATTCAAGTGAAGCTAAGTTTGTGACACACTCGTCAATATAAGAATTGTGACCGTTGGAAGGACTGCAGGGCGGCGGTTGCCTAGCAGTGGGACAATACGGGCTAGCAATAATAATAGTTACCTAGCAGTCTGTCCGGATAGCATGCCTCTTTCAGGCCGCAGCGTGGCGAACTGTCCCGCGTAGTGCCGCGCCTGCGCGTCACTGATGGCCCAGATGTCGTCTACAGCATCACCTTCCTCTTCAGAAGAGTGGCGATCTGAGGACTCTTCTTCTGTCCCTGTAGACAACATTATGAAGGGATTAGACAGGATGGGGAAGTACGATATTGCTAGAAAAGAGGTGTCTGATGAGATGACGAGTCGTAGAGAAGACAACATGCTGGGCCGATCCCAAATGAATTGGGATAAGGGCAAGAGTGATGATGATGGTCATCATCTGCCAGCCGACCCCAACATAGTTGGGACTATGTTGGGGTCGGCTTCCAGTCTAACCGGATGCAGCTGAATACCAGTATTTTACATGGAGCGACTGCCTATCTGACCTCCACAACCCAGTTAGGACTGGGTAATACGACACCCCTTAGTAAGACTGGTTGTCAGACTTTTTGGGCCACTGACTACCTGTAACGACTGTCAAAGATCTACAAATGACAGCCGGGACCAACGGCTTAACGTGCTTTCCGAGGCACGGAGGAAACTCAGTATGTAATGGGTGGTCACCCATCCACAGACCAACGTAGGCAAGCACGGCTTAGCCTAAAGATCGATCCCAGCGGCTGTTATTATTTAGCCACGTGCTATAGAATAGAATTTCTCTTTAATCGAGTATCCATGACCCAAAAACTGTTAGTAAAACTTACGACTATGTTAGTAAGCACTGATAAAAAGAAAACAACACAAGAAATAACGGTGGATCACTGCTGCGACAACCCATGAGTGATAGCACAACAGCGACGCACATAAACACAGTCCGGCGACTGGCAATCATGTTTAAGATACTGTTGGTGCTGCCCCACACCCTGCGCACCAGGGAAGCGCATCTTTTACGCATTGTTGCGTAAAAACAATCCACATGCGCATCCATCAGCACAATGTTTTCAGTGCGTCACATCGAGTCCTACCGTAAAACGTGAATTTTCACCCCAAAAAAACTCGATTACCAGCAATATTTTTTTCGTAAAGTTACATAGTTTGATGTACAGAATGCTTGGTTGACGGCTATGTGAAGGGTCTGTTTACACCCTGTATGACCAAGGTACTTGAACTTCTGTACTCTCTGCAAAGGTGTGCCGTACAGTAGTACAGGTGGCACTCTGTCAGGGTGTGTCCTTTTACCCCCAGCCTTAAAGACCAGGACCACAGACTTTTTACAGTTATACGCCCAGCCATGTACTTTGGCGTAAGTCTCACAGCGACCAACTTTCTCAAGCCACAGACGGACGCACTCGACACCATGTCGTCAGCATAACTGATATTATTGACACAGATACCGTCCATGTAGCATCCAACCATGATGATGATGGTGAAGGATCTAAATGTCTGCCACGATGAACTAAAGCACAATGGCAAAACCAAAAAGTTGAGGCTGTCAGCCCAAGGACGGAACCGACGCAACGGCAGCCGCCGAGACTTCTCCACTCTCCGCGCTCTGTGCGTGGAATAGAAGATTGGTGATCGCAGTGTAACCAGGAGGACAAAAACCTTTTAGCGACACGGGACACCCGTGGGTGAAGAAGTGGCCTTCTCATTGGTTTTATAAATTGCTTATGCCTATGGGGTTTCTCCAATAAAACTATGGGAAATATCTCTGATGATTAACCCAAACCAATCAGCAAATGTAAGCCGCGTTCAAGATCTATCAGTGTCAATATTGCGTAACAAACGTGAAATTCGCCCTGAATGTCTTTTAACATAATACAAAGGACCCTTTGAACACGCGCCTCGCTCTGAGTATGCACAACATTTGTTTAGCCTTAGCTCTAAGCAATTTAAGCAGAAATTCTAATCAAATTCTTAGGTTCCCTGATTAGTCTGCGTGAGAATTTCATGCGTGATATCTAAACATTTCTTAATTTTAAGTATGTCGATAAAATTTAATCAAGAACTTACATACCTAGTGAAGGACGGATTCGTATGAAAAGTGTGAGTCACTGAGCGATGAAAAAATGGCCTAATTCAACTAGCGCCAAAATACGAAAACATAGCTAATTAAGGCCAATTGTCGCTTCAAACGTAGAAAGAAACCAGACGATATAAGAAAAACTTGAACTATAACTTCAGTTTCATTTAGTTGTTGTAAGATTCGATTTCACTTTTATTTATAACTTCTTGTTACACTCGAGTTGCGGTTAGAGATCCGATCGAGTGTATTTTATAGGTGACGTAAAGGAAATAACCGCAAAGCCGCACTATAAGAAAATTAAAATTATATATTTTAGAAGAATATAAAAACTTCTAGCGGAGAAAACGTTTGGAGATCCATAGAAAAGGAAGGAAGACGATCAACCGAAATAATGTTTTTAGTAGACGGAACCAAAAACATTACTAAGGCGATTCTCACACGACACCGCTCGTCCGCGTGATCGGGCGGTGAACTCACGTCGCATTGGTTTGTATGAAATCTGTTGATGCCTAAGCGTTGCGCATCATCATGAGCGTACTTCCGAGCGCATCGTCGATGCTGCCGCGTGCGATATCACTCCCGTTCTGTTTCTCGCTCTAGCAAATGACGGTTCTGAGCGACAGAAAAGTATAGGAGCATGGAAAAACGCGATTCTATGCTGGTTCATGATTATGTGCATACACGCACACCACCACAAAATCTTCGCCGCCCCCGCCCGACCGCGCGGACGAGCGGTGTGTAAGAATGGCCTAACGGGCAAGTCATCATTAATTTATTTCTTAACAAAATACATTTTGTAGAAAGTCAGTAACATGCTATCGTTACGAGTGGTCAGAAGCCCGAAAACCAGTTTTACCGGGAATGTATCGATTATCCAGCCAATACTCGTGTCCAGCTGCATTTGATTAGACTGGAAGTTGGAAGTCGACCCCACATAATTGGTTCAAGATTAGACAGATGAAAAAGGAGTGCCCAGCCTGGGCAGTAGTGGGTAACCGCTTCCGAAATATCGCGCCAATTCGACAGGAGACCCGGAGATATATTACAACAACTGACAATAATATAAGAAGGTTATAAGGACAGGCTTCTTACCGAGTAGTCTCGTGTGTTCCTCCCCCGTGTTGGCCGGCCACACCCCCCGGCCGGTAGCACTGTGTTCCCATACAGGGTGCACTCGCTCCGCCACGCTATTGGTCGGTGTCGGACTTTCGCTTGCTGTACTCCACGGCGAGCCGGTCTTGGGTCCTCTCCTCTGTAAACAATGATTTATTGATGAGAATGAGCAGTGGTAGCAGGTGAAAAGTGGCAGGGCCCAGACTAGCATAAGCCTAAGCAGATACAGTTCGTTTCCTGCAACAATTAACCAGTAGATTTTAGATTAGATTAGATTCATGGTTTCCGAAAACCTCAAACACATGATGTGACGTCCACACAGCCCACATAGTGGTGCTTTACGTTTCAGGAGGCAGTCATAGATGCATCTATGGTAAGAATAAAGGCTCATTGTGATACCAAGTGTTATAATCATTCACATCCAGCCTGTGCCTTTGCTGTCCTCCCCCATCGACGCCCTAAGCGGAGCCTCGTACCCCTCAGGGGGTGCCCTTAGCGTGTAGTCGCTGAGTTTAAGTTTTTGGCCCCTGGCTGGAGGCCTTACACTCAAGGCACCTACAGTATAGTGCGGTTAAGCAGAAGCCAACCTCATAGGTTGACCTGAGAGATGCCATTACAAAAAAAAAATGTTTTATGTAGTGTGATATAAGAAACGTCCACTTAAACTCATTTTTAACTGAATTTTGGTACAACCTGATCTGATAATAAACTGATGAATGAGGAAGTAAAATTCATTATAATGCTACTGCTCCATCTGCGTCTTAACGCGCAAATTAACACGTTAATTTAGGCGTTACGTAGATGTGGCCAACGTTTTAATGGCATTTTATAAAAATGGCATTATTAATGGCATTAAACGTTAAGCGATAACTCGAGTGTCGGTTTTTTGGACACATCAAAGGGTTTTAGTGCGTAGTTTAGGCAATGTAACCTAAGTGTAGCCAACGCGCATTTTTAATGCCCTAATTAACGTGTAGTTGGCCATTGACATTAACTTTAACGCTAACGCAGATGGAGCAGTAGCATAACAACTATACCTATGTACGTGCACAAATACGGAAAACTGTGTGATTTTCGCAAAAGTTCGTACTACTCTCATTTGACTAATATTGTCAATATTTATCATCTGAAAATGGACACCAATTTATGTACATACACCGAATTTCCTCATACCTTGTCAGTTAGCAAAAACTAGCATCGTAAACACACATAGGCGTATGTACTTATGAATATGTATCAGTAAATTAACAGCACACACCTGCAAGGTCAAGAGCTCACTAAAACTGTACCGGTGACATGTATGGCGTATCGATACGCCATCTTGTGACTAACAGCTTTGTTCATAGAACAGAATAAGTAGGGGACAACTGATTTTTTTCCTCGATTCCAGAGTTGGTGAAAGACCAACGACAACGACGCGGTAGACCTCGCAGAAAATGGCGGGACAAGCTGAACAGAACTTACGACGAGTGGTCTACATTAGCCCTGGATCAAAAGATTTGGAATTCATGGGGAGAGGCCTTAGCCCAGCAGTGGGATGACACAGCTTACAGTAAAGGGGTTGGTGCCACAATTTAAGTTGATGACTACAAACCTACAAGGATGACCTATATGGATCCTTGAGGTTAAGGGTAACAAAAACTTGCCTGCCAGGGCTGCGGGACTGTTCGAAAGAGATACCGTGGCCCTGGAACACAAAGGGCAAAGAAGGAACATGGATGGGGTTTAGTCAGTACAAGTCTGACACTCCTTTCCGCTCCGCCCAGAGTGGGGGGGTCATTTGATGATTTACCAACCGAAAAAAAAAAAAAAAAAGGGTAACAAAAACTATAGCTTCTATTTATAAGACGAAGATTGACTACCAGGCTGATTTGCAAGCGCTACTTCTAAGCAAGATCTGAGTTGGGGAAAATGGTATTGGGTATTTCATAGCATAACATCACGCCTGTAAACCCCGTAGGGTTAGGCAATGGTGTACCTTATAGTACTTCCACATTTCGTCAGTTAAGTTTAAGGCCCATGTATAGGGGAAGAGCTTATTGCCATCAACAAGGCACGAATCCAGACTCCGTGGCTGCTACTGAGAAATTCCTGATGGAAGAACCCAATAGCACTTTGCCTGACCCGGGAATCAACCTCAGGAATGGGGTCCTGAGGTTGATTCCCGGTCAGCTCAGCAGTCGCGCTTGCAATCACTCGAGTTGTTAATTTTATTGCCCCTCATAGTTTTTAGACAATATCCCATGGTTTTCCAATTTTGTTTATCATACACAAGGTGGAGACGACAATACGACAATTTTGGCCAAGGTTTTTGAAGTAGCGAGTTGGCAACATGTGTTTAACGTTTATACCGATGCGGGATTCGTTAACCTGTTGGTGGTAGCCTATTATCTACACTATGTATAAAATGCTAAAAATGAAAAATAACTTCCTATGAATAAACTGCATACAAAAAAAAAAAAAATTGTATGCAGACTGGGAACGTCATGAGGTACATACAGTTTAATTTATTGTCGCATTGTCGTCTCCACCCTGTATATCTTCACCGACCAAGGCCATTAAGAATGAGTCCAGATCGAACTATATACTTAAGGCGCTACCTCGAAAATAAATCGTAGCTCGATAGGCGTGGCTTAACCCCCCGCGCGGGGAGCGGCGAATGCAGTTTACGCGGTAGCATCTGGAAAACCGAGTACGCACTTCTTGGATTTTTTGAAATATTAGCACATAGGAGGTATGGAGTAGACAAATAATACAAATATTTAATTGTCAACCATTTTTTTTTTATTAAGTACACCATGTAATAAAAATTAATTAGGTAATGAAGGCATATAACAAATGTTTATTTACTAAGAATATTTTTTATTAAATAATTAATATATTGTTTTAATTTTTCTATATTTAACCTACTTTAAAAAACTCGTCTATTTATATTATGTATTATAAAATATGTTCGCAATTTTCTCGTAAACTACTGAATCGATTTTGATGATTCTTTCACTGGTATAATCCCCAAGTATGGTTTTATGTACAACATATAAACAAAGTTACACGTCTCTGGCATCAGATGAAATATTTAATCTGCAATGTTGCATCACATTCACGGAGTTTAATTGAAAATGTAGACAGCAACATTGTAGAGAGTTTTAATGGAGTAGTTGCCAAATTAGTTGGTGGCAAAAGAGTCAAGTACGCTCTTAAACGGTCTTATCAAGCAAGATGCACAGGGGCAGTAGTATCATTTAACTCCGGGAAAATATTGACTACCGTCCACAAAACTATTCACAATACGAGCCCTTTAGCAAAAGTCAAGAAATATGAAGAACAAGTAGAAAATACAAGAACGTACAACCAAACGTTAAAAAGAAAAAAAAAACATAAAATGGTTTCTAAGAAAATAGATTTTAATTATGGCGACCGACCGGATGTGGATTCTGATACATTCAACCTCACAAAATTAACGTTTTTGAAAAATTTAGAAAAATTCGATGAAGAACGCTAAGAGATACAGGAGAGGACAATACTACAGAGTGAAAGTGGAGAGTGGCTAGAATTTTTTTGCCGCCAACTAATTTGGCACACACACGTATTTCCTGGAACAAGTTTATGAAATTTTCGTTCAATGTTATCGCGTTAGGCGGTATGAGGTGCGCGGGAGACGATTCGTACGGGGTCGGGGCCCCCTGAGACGGGAGAATTGAAAAAAATTGCCACTGTGACTCTGGATGAAACAACAAGCTTTTCGACCATGCTTGCGTTGACGATAGATGGACCGGGAAGAGCCCTCTTAAGCTCTTTGAATGTGATGCAACATTGCAGATTAAATATTTCATCTGATGCTAGAGACGTGTGTTACAAATATTCTTTGATTCGCCATTTGAATTTTCACTACATAAATTTTTATAACAAGAATCATGGTGCTCAAATGCATGATAAATGCATTCGTAATATCTTGGTGCAGATTTTTTATGTTGTCTGATTGCTGCAGATTTTGTAAGCCATGATATTTTATGGCGTTACATAATATGTATTTTCGTATCTTTAAAATCTTATTTGTAGTTAATATATTCCTTTTTGTTATAGCATATTTTTTATCCGTTTTTAAGTTTAGCAATTTGTTATAAAAATTTGTTAATTATTTGTGATTTTTGCAACCAATCTTTTCGACCGTGATTGAGGGATATGGTCGAGTGTCAAGTATTTTTGCATAAGAGATACTGTCTCCATCAGCTACGTATCTTCCATAGATAACGCCATGCATTTCTATGGACTGTTTACTGTCGGCGATAATAGTGGATTCCATAGCTGTTGAAGATCCACTATAATTTTTAAAACACTCATGGTGTTTTACTACCTCATTTCGTTTTACCGCTCTAGCACAAATACACTAGTACTTGTTTTTGACTGCCATGAAAAGAACTTGACGAAATGGACTACCTATAATATTCGCAGCGCCAGATAGTGCAGAATAATTAGTTCTGTATGAACGTTTAGCCCAGCAACCATCTAAGATTACATCTATTATTGGTATGTCATCTTTAGTAGCTTTTCCTTCTTTCACTGCCGCTTCTTTCCCCCGTTCCCCCGCTTTCCTCATTTCTTCCCATGCCGTCACTTCCCATTCGTCACATATTTCATCTTGCAAGATTTTGTATTTGTATTCCGACATGGATGGTAAATCGACAGCAGCCGAAAACTGTTTCAGTTAAGCGTTACCACAACCAGCTGTCACCATCCCGGCCACCACCATTTTATTTTGAGTTCTGTACTTTAAACTTTGTTTTACATAATGTACAAGAAAATGTGCGTAAGGCCAGAATTTTTTTCTGATTCTAATTTAATGGTTGTAAGGCCGCATTGAAACATTGATTGGTGACTCGATATTTTAAGCAATTTGTGCAGGAACGTGAGGCAGTTGCTTTTCAATAATCGTTTTATTGAATTTTTGTTATAATATTTTAATTCGTCTTTTTACAAGCAGGGTGTATCAGGTAATAATTTTTAAACAGATTGAACCTTTACAAAGAATTGAATGAGAACAAACGCGTGCTGTGATTGGTCACCGACGCTTGCGTGCCCTCATTCGTAGATAAAAATATGATGTCCCGGTGCGTCGATAGATGGCATTAAAAAAGTAATTTACATCAACAACTCTGTGGCCACTAATGTCGGCAGTTTTGGACTCCTGAAACAAAAAGTATAAGTCAACTTGGAAAAATACTATTTATGCCAAGCTCTATACTGGAAAATTCATAGTACACAGTTAATAAAATAAGAGAACTCACCTTTCCTTCAAGTTTATACCTCAATAAAGATCAAAAAAAAATTCGATTAAAAACTCACCTCTTTTTGCAATTCAAATGCGACTCCATTCCTTTTTGTGCTCTGAGTCTGTCACACGCGGTAACAGTACTTGACGTATACATCAATGTATTGTTGACATATTTCTAACCTAAAATGAAATATAAGTACATTTTAGCCTTTTTCATAATATAAACAATTTTATAAATAGAAACTAATAATTATTGTACATAACTATATACTTACTTTTTACTCTTTCTCATTTTCTGAGCTCTCACCCTCAGTCGCTCTGTGCTCTAAACGTTGTACTTTATTTAGTTTTGGTTTCATATTTTTTCCATTAAAAACTAGTCACAAATAGAAAAACGATACGTTATAGGTACTGTTCAATCACAAGAATAGTCTTTATATACCTATTTAACACTAATTAACACAATCTACTAACTTTTACTATATAAACAATTATTAAAATCACGAAAATCCGATAGCACCGATCTGCAAAAAAATGTCATAGGTTTGACGTCAATGAAGCCCACCGGGCGACTGATCTTGTAAGCGAGCGAAAGTGATGCAATTACTTTTGAAACGCAAAAAAAGAGATGGCTATATTGTGCGTGCGCTCGGAATAAAACGACGTACGTGCCAAAACGAATTTACTCCTTTTTTAACATAAAAAATGAATTAAATTTAAAACTACAATGAGTAAACTTTGAAATAATAATTCTCTATGTTTTAAAGTAAATCCCATTGAATAATTCTTAAGCGTTACGAAGTGATGTCGAAAAAAGTAAAAAAATAGATATAACTTTGCATTTTTTTTGTATCGAGAAAAGTTCATTGAATCGTGTATTCCTTATTTAAGTATACTAGACCAAAGAGTCAAAAAACATATACCAAAATGAGGAATCCCTATTCCACATACTTAACAAGTTATACGAAATAGAAAAACCACATTTTTTTCAATATATCACCTTAAAGGTAAATTATAAAATAAATCTCCAAAAAAATGAGTAAGACCGAACTGTTTCACTTCAAAACAAGGGTTTATAAAGAGAATTATATATGCAATGTTTTTTGTCAACAATTTTTGAGTTTTACCCTTAACCTTTTGACCGCGATTGTCACATATACGTGACAAGCAAGCGCGTACCCTGTACGCCAAACGACACAAATATGTGACAAAAAGGTAGGTGAAAATGTGGCTTGGCATGGATGGCACGCGCGTGCGTTAATGCTCTGGCGTTTAAAAGGTTAAATCAATATCTTATTTTTATACAAAATGGAATGTATTTCGCAAATGGTGCGGGCTCAGAAATTAATCGAAACTGGCCATTGATTGGATAAGGATAATGTGCATTTCTGTGAGAAAATATTGATAATAACACAGCATACAGGGTAACTGCATTATATTTGTGGTTTTGGTATACCAATATTTAAGGCTAAATTGACAAAAGTTTGGTGATTTGGTTTTATATTTGTAATTCATATGGTGTACATAGAGTATTCTATTCGATCACAACTGCAACGCAAAAACCAACACGATTTATGATAAATGTTAAATAAACCCCAGTATATTTAAATGATTGACTGCGTCGTTGGTCGAGTGGTCGCAAGCGCGACTGCTGAGCATGAGGTCCTGGGTTCAATTCCCGGGTCGGGCAAAGTGTTATTGGGTTTTTCCATCAGGAATTTCTCATTAGCAGCCACAGAGTCTGAATTTGAGCCCGGTTGATGGCAATAGGCTTGCCCCATATTACATGAGACTTGAAACATAATTGGCCAAAATGTGGGTGTACTATCACGTACACGTCTGCCTAACCGGGGGTTTGGAGATTACAGGCGTGATTTTATGTTATATTTAAATGAAACTTGCACTTTATTCCATTTAAGAACTAAGTAAAAAACCACAATTTCTCCTTTAAAATTTTACACGCATAATCTAATCGATTGGTGTGTGAAGCATAATAGTAGTTTTATACATAAAAAAACCATATTCTGCTTGTGATTATAATTTACATACTCAGGAGGTCCCCTTTACAAACCGTGAGAAAATAAAAATCCATGAAAGTATAGGTGAACATCACAATATACTAGCTAACTACTTATTTTATCATATAGACTAACACAACTGAATACAAAAATATTTGTTTAATTTCTACTTGGATAAGATTAATGACTGATTTTTCAAGGATCTGATAGTGAATTGATGTCAGTATTTCTCAATCAGTACTCTTTGTAGGTTCTTATTATCAGAGTAAATACTATAAAGAAGTAATTCATTATAATTTGTTTTGATATTCCATAATGATGCAATAAAAGCAAGTACATTATAACTCATAGCCCACTCAATTTAGATTGTGATTGACATGCTGAAGAAAAGACGCTAGTACTATGGCAATAGCACTGAAACTAGTGAGGACTAATTCTACAATGTTAAATGCAAGGCTTTACTCAATTTAGTTTCTTGCTTGTTAGATAGAGAAGACAAAACTTCTCTATTAATTCTGCTTAGCTTCTTCTTCTGCTTAGCTTTTTGTCAACTATGTTGGGGTCGGCTTCCCGTTGAACCGGATGCAGCCGAATACCAGTATTTTACATGGAGCAACTGCCTATCTGACCTCCACAACCCAGTTAGTATTGGGTAATATGTTACCCTTTGGTAAGACTAGTTGTCAGACTTCCGGGCCACTGACTAGCTATAATGACTGTCAAATATATCTGCAAATGACAGCTGGGACCAAAGGCTTAACGGCACACACGGCACATTGCCTGCCTTCATCACAACTTCTCGACTGTAGGGATATAATGTGTGTAGCTCACAAATACACAAGGAAATCAGCAATCAAACAAGAATGGCACTGCATTACTTAAGGAGGTCACACAACCAGATACATACACCACAATGACAAAAAAAAGTCTATCAAGTGTGTACCGACTTATAAAGAGCACAGATATGCTCATTGTAGTGACATATTGTAGTGATTTTTAGGTTGATATGACAATTCTAAATGTTCTACTTTTTCTTTGCATGATGATGGACTCAAATAATACCCAACCAGTATGTAGCCACGTGCACAGATCTTTCGTTGGCTTCACTTAAATTCTAAATGTTACAAATAATGTTTTTTTTTAACTAAGCATTAATTTTCTGTGTACATCATGTTAAATGTCATGTATACATTGAAGTAAATGAACAGAGTCTCTTTAAATACTTGACCTAAAGAGAGCCGAGTACAAATGTAACATTGTATTGTTATCAACCTGCATTCTCTGCCATTAGCTGGTTATTAACCTGACTGATAACAATGTCACCACAAAACAGAAAAACTTTTTATCTTGTTGTTCAGTCTTAATATATCACTCAGAATCTTTTTTGCTGTACTTAAAAATATTTCCATTCACAACGTAAATTATTTAGTTTACTTATTTGTCTAAATAAAAGGAGTAAATGATAGTGTTATCCAACAGTGGAGAAGGGAAAAAGGGAAGAAAAAAATGTCTTGTGTTGAACACTAGCAACATGGGACAAGGCCAGGAAGATTATGATGATTTGCCAAAATCTATTTACATAAACAACAAACGATGTTTTCATTACAAATACATATAAAATTGTTTGCTTTCCAATTAATTTGGTTTTAAGATTTGATAAAGCATGTTTAATAGTTATTTTTGTCAATAAACAAGTTGGAGTGTATAGTGCAATAAGTTGAATAAGGAAAAGGGGTTAATGATACTTATGGGCAACAGCCTACCCAGTAATTAATCAATAATAGTATGTACATTGTAAGATAAATATTATATTATTTTTAGCTCGGGAGTATTTTTTGTTGCTATCAGAGAGAGCACTGTTCCACTTCCGTAACTAGGTCATACAAACTAAGCTTATATTTCTTGGCAGAATTCTTACTTATGTTAATTACAAAATGAATTCTGGGAATATTTTTCTAAAAATCATGTTTTTTTGGGTTTGGAATGAGGATAATTTAAAGTAAGCAATTACACTACATTGTGAATGTTGTACTGTACAACATAATAAAGCAGTTCATTCTTAACAACAACAGTTATTTTGTGTATCACTTCAGTGACATAAAAAACGAAACTCACCCCACGGGATCCTGATCGCTGTGACAACGTTTCAGATTCAATTTCAGAGTCTGTACTTAATCCTTCAGTGGTATCGTGAGACAACACCTGTGGGACATCGCTGTCCGACAGGTTGGATGACAGTCTTATAGGCTCATATGCACCAAGGGTTCCACCAAAATTCCTTTCCCTTTTACTCAAATGATGTTGGTGATCATGTGGTGAATTAGACAATTGTATCAAGTCAGCGTTTGCTTCAGAATTAAGGGCCCACGTAAACCTCGGGAGAGGCAAGTCAACAGGAGTAGACAACAGCTCAGGCTTCACTGTCATGTTTGTCTGATGGGCTGCTATTAGTTTCAGTGCTGAATAAAATTGTTTTCTGTTCATGTGACTCAGTGACGCACAGCTATTAGGCGCAACGCTTATATCCATGATCTGTAACATATAATTAGTGTTCTAATCACTCATTCACAAAATGTGTTATCGTACGTCTAACCTATACCACTAATTACCTGTTTTAGGACATCGTTGTGTACATTTGATGATCGAAACAATTCTGTTGCTTTTAAAATCGGTATTTTCCCATTGGATTCCTCGTCACAACATAAAAACAAATCACCGAAATATCTCATTTCGGTTTCTGTCAAATTGAGATCCTCCATTATAGTAATAAAATAACAATATTATGGACTTCTACACAGTGTCTTTAGTTTATTATTAAATAGGCAACATAAACAACCATTATCTATTAATGTACACCATATTCATTGATAAATAGACGGATTCGAAACTTGTACATCACAAAATTTACACGAAGCAAACCAAATGTCACTGACAGACAGCTGCCTGATGCGGCCATTAAAATTTTAGAGCTCGCTTTCACGTTCAGGAACCGATAATAGAGTAGTCCTGCAACCGGTATTTTTAATATTTCAGTCGACCGTCAACACCAAGATAATTGGCATTATGACGAGTCTAAAATATATATATATATATTTTATTGCAAAATGGGCCTTCTCATGACCTCGATCACGCCTATAAATAAAAAAAATGCTTTTTAATACACTTTCTCGAAAACTGGTTCTTATCGCTCCACGATTAGGTTCAATATACAATGTATTTACCATGGACCTAGAAAAATTTCACAACGTGTGGATTTTTAATACCATGTTTGTTTTTTTTTTTAATCTGGGCAGAGATTTGCGTCTTTACGGCGTAAATATTGTTTGAGTATTTGAATTGTGTTTATTCATAGATAATACTTTTATGAACAAATTATCATTTATTTGTGTTCTAAATTCAAAAATATTTGAATTTTCTATTTTTCATACTAGGCTATTTAGCGGCATCATACGCACAGAGTAAAGTAATTTAACGTACGTTTGCTTCTTCTAAGCAAAGCACGGAAAAAAAGCAAATTAAATCATAGTTTCAAAATAATTCCTGACAAAAATACTTTCCGTTCTATTATTTTATTTCTTAAAAAGTGTATTGAAAAACGTCGTTTGATACACGTGGGGATTTGTTACTACAGTTCTCGATACCATAATAATTGAAACGAAAGGTTCTATTGTTAGTAGAATAACACACAAAGTGGCAACAGGAATTTAGTAAATGCATTTCATAAACAAGATACAGAACACAAATAAAACCTAATCAACTTCTCTAGAATGCAAACAATAGTTTTTGTTAGCAACGGATATTTTTACCCATTCATTTTTTTCAATTAAAAAAATAACAACAAATCAACATGGCAACCAACTTCTTCTTAAGGTGTCACATTGAATTTTAAAGAGTTTTCACTCTAACACATAACACCCTCGGCTGCAGCTCGGGTGTTAATTCCGCCTCGAATGCAATAACAAAGTTTCCCCACTTATATCAAAATGTACTATTTCATTGTACCCAACTTTAATATTGATAAGAAAAACACATGGACTACCTACCCACATTGGAACCTCCTCCTATTTTTTTTAAAGCATCGTTGACATAGTCTGACTCCAAGTTCGGGTCACCTGAGGCGATCAACATCAACAACCAACGCGCGCTTAAGCTTTTCGAATGTTGGTTGATTTGATATTCTTAGCTATATAGGCCAGGGCCGTCTTTAACCAATTGGAGGCTCTGGGCACTTTAAGAGTAACAGGGCCCTCGTAGGATGCAAAAGCGAGCTCAACTTTTTTTTAAATCCTGCCTCTGATAGGGTAGGATTTCTTGTGGCAAGTTTATACAGAAATATAAGTAGTACGTAAAAAGCATGCGCATATTCACTGAGGGCCCATTTTTTAAATCCTTGCATAACAGATTGAAACTTATAAAGAGAAATTAGTAAAAAATATGGAACTTGAAGCAAAGGTCCATAAATGGACCTTTTTATGTTCCGCTAAATATGTGTGTGTAACTTGAGCTAAGCCCGAGAGCACTATATTATTCCTTTGTTAATCATTTTTTTATTTTAGAAATTTAAATGCGAGTGTTGTAAAAGCGAGCGAAACGAGCTTGAAAATTTCAGCATTCTGCCTGGAATATGTTAAGTTTCATTTGATAGCCTCTAGCTACGACACTTACAGGAACTTGGGTTCCCTTTGGATTGTGGTGGGGCCCTGGGCAATTGGGCGTGTGCCCAATATGAGAAAGATGGCCCTGCATCTATCTACTTACTACATGACAGAATAATTATCCGCTTTGCATCGTTTCTGAAAAAATCTATCATCCCAGAAACTCATTTTATGTAATACAATGTTCCCATAACCTGTGAGTCATGTACTCAGCGTTTCTCCTTCATTACAAGTACTAAGTATATTAGAGAATACAACGTCTGTATTCCCCTTCTAGCTTTGTTCAATCTCAGATCTCATTAAGAATAAATTGGCAGCCATAATTTTTCCATGTTGGCTGTAATATGGCGGGCTACCAAATAGTCATCCAATCAGATACTGGAGCTCCAAAACCAAATACTAGTGTTAAGTCCATTGTCTACAATGGTTGCATGGCAAATAATAATTTATGGGGAGACAAAACAACTGAGTAATTTCGTAACTTTTTATTGATTTCCGATTTAATTGCGATACTGCATTAAATACATAAATGTGATAATTTATACGTGTAATAGACCACTATCAAAGTGGTTGAATAATTTAGATTTGTCCGCTATACTTAAGCTTAAATTATAAAAATCGATCTAGTCGACAAAATCATATTCTTAAACATTCATAACAACATTTATCTCTACACAATCTAACATTTAATCCTTGGTCTGGATGTACTTGATGAGATCGATAACGCGGTTGGAGTATCCATACTCGTTGTCGTACCAGCTGATGAGCTTGACGAAGTTGTCGTTGAGAGAGATACCGGCAGCAGCATCGAAGATGGACGAGTGGTTGTCACCAATGAAGTCGGATGACACAACTTGCTCGTCAGTGTAGCCCAAGATACCCTTCAGGGGGCCGTTAGCTGCCTCCTTAACCTTCTGTTTGATAGCTTCGTAGCTGGCGGGCTTGCCCAGGCGCACAGTGAGGTCGACGACGGAGACGTTCGCAACGGGCACACGGAAAGCCATACCAGTCAGCTTTCCGTTCAGAGCAGGAATGACTTTGCCGACGGCCTTAGCAGCGCCGGTGGAGGCGGGAATGATATTCTGCTGAGCACCACGTCCATCACGCCACAGCTTTCCAGAGGGACCATCCACGGTCTTCTGGGTAGCGGTGGTAGCGTGTACGGTGGTCATCAGACCTTCAATGATCTCGAAGTTGTCGTGGATGACTTTGGCCAGAGGCGCGAGGCAGTTGGTTGTGCAGGAAGCGTTGGAGATGACCTTGTGAGATGGGTCATATGTCTCAAGGTTGACACCACAGACGAACATAGGTGCATCAGCACTGGGGGCAGAGATGATGACCTTCTTGGCACCACCCTCTAAATGAGCAGACGCCTTTTCAATGGTTGTGAAAACGCCAGTGGACTCGACAACGTATTCAGCGCCAGCCTTGCCCCATGGGATAGCCTTGGGGTCCCTCTCGGAGAATACGGCGATCTTGTTTCCGTTGACGACAAGGTAGCCATCTGCGATATCAACGGTGCCCTTGAAACGACCGTGAGTAGAGTCGTACTTGAACAGGTAGACCATGTAGTCAAGGCCAATGAAAGGGTCGTTGATGGCAACGACCTGAGCGCCCTTCTCGACGGCAGCCCGGAGCACCAAACGCCCAATGCGGCCAAAACCGTTGATACCGATCTTCGACATGTCTGTAATAGAAACAAATAGAAAAACATTAACTTTGCGTAAAAATCAGCCTCTCCTAGATGGAGGATCATCGTAATTTAAAGGCATTTGAGTAATATGCCATTACAGGATATCTGTCTACACCTACGCTACGTACAGCTATACAATTATATTGATAAATGTGTGTAGTTTGATTTCATCAAATAGATAGCGCCAGAAATTCTATTAAATGCTACTGATAAAAGGCTACAACTTTATTTTTATCCATAAAACGTAATTCGAGTTCTAATAAAGTTGTTCTTTTAACATTACCATAATAATTTGCCTATACTATTATATAATTCGAAAATAAATGTATAATTTGGAAACAAGTTGAGAGTATTTCTGGTTTTTTAGTCAAAGGAGGTTTGTCTCTAACTAGAAGAACTAGTTCATTAAAATAAGCAAGTTATGTGAAATATTTTTAATAATGTCGGAAACGAACCTCGGGACAACTGAGTGGACAAAAGGATTTTTTAGGACAATCTTGCAACAAACGCTTTAAAATACTTTTAGTTACCTAATATTATGTTTTGAAAACAACATTATATTTATGTTTGGCATTATGAAAAAGATCTTGTTTGTATGCCAAAACGTTAAGTAGCAGAAACATGAAATAAATATTACGTGACTACCGTCGCACCTTGATGAATCATAAATTATAAAACTAGGCATTTCCTCAAAGGAATAAATGAGAATACAGCTAATTAAGGAAAATACATGATGCAATTTCTCGTAAAAAAATGTAAAATTAATCTTCTTCCCCCTGATTTCCTGTTGGTAAAGGACCAAGTAAAATTCAAGATCTGCTGGCTTTTACTTGCGTCTAACGACCACAGTGCATTTCAAGGTCATGGGTGAAAAACTGATTGAACAGTAATTTAATCTTGATTTTAATGGCATCGAAAAGTTAATATAGAAGAGAAATACAGGTAAATGGTTCAATTGAAATAAACCTATTCAGTTACCCTACAGAAATAAAAACACGTCAGTAACAGGAAAAATCTCAATTACTTAATAGGTGGTAAAATTTCGCCAAATGATGGCATTTAATGGGGCTGATACAGTAAGTCTACATTTTCAAATCATTAGATAGATGGAAACCTACATTCCTATTCCAATTAAGACTGTAACTAGCCGAGCTGTTTGCCAGCACGTAGGTCAGTTTTACCGAAATATAAATAGAAAATTCAGGAAGCCGATGATATAATCATACCGGCTTCGATTCTGTTGCACATAGTTATTCAGTGCATTTATTTGTTGCAAACTAAGATCATCCTCTAATTAGTTTAGAACGATCAAACACCGGCCGGTATGGAGGGCAAGTAGAGGTCACTCATGAAAACGGCTTAAAATGCTATCCAAAAGCAAAACAAATACTCTAAAGCTTTGTAGAAAGACTAGCATATTCGTCAAAAATATCATCAACTAAAATATTTGATACAAAACAGATAACCCTAGCACAAAATTATTTTAAGTCAGTAAAATCACAGCGCTACGTGGTGAAGAAATAAACGCAGTAATTATGCAATACACTACACACTCAAATGAATAATGTAAGCTGGAAAAGACAATGCAATTCGAAATGAATTAAATGTAATTGTTTGTGAACACTTACCGGAATAAATTTATGTAGAAACAAGTAAATAAGAACTCCACGTATGCTCTCCACGAGATGGAGTTTTAAAATGTCAACTGAAGGACAAGGCAAGGCAGGACGGGTGTTGTATAGACAACTTCCAGAAGATCAATGAAGCATAGAGCAAGCAAACATTATGTAGACATGACAAAAGTACAAAACAGCAAAACACGATTGGTTTTTTTGTGTTTCGTCGTGGCCGTGGTCGTGTCACCCAGGGTGGTGCAATATAAAAGTTGGCAGATAAGTTACTGATATTTGATAGTTCTAGCATTGTATTGCGTGGAAATAGCATGTTTTCTCATTACGATTCGATAAAAATGGATAAAATAATGATGACAAAAATTACAATAACAATGACTAACGCGGCTCAATCAAGTGACATCTGGTAAACTGTTTTTTGACTGACTCGTGATTTGTGAAAAAACGATTAAAACATGAGGCGACGGTCGCTTTTGTTAATCGTTTTTTTAATAAGTGGTACTGTACATCTATAATTATTAAAATAATTTAATAATATTAGATGTACAGTACCAGTATGTTAGATGTTCTTCGATGAGCTGTAACATACATTTGGGTCAAGTAGTAAGTATTGGGCTGCGGGACTGTTCGAAAGAGATACCGTGGCCCTGGAACACAAAGGGCAAAGAAAGAACATGGATGGGTTTTAGTCAGTACAAGTCTGACACTCCCTTCCGCACCACCGAGAGAGAGGGGGGGGGGGGGGTCATTTGATGATTTACCATCCGGAAAAAAAAAGTAGTAAGTATTGAAGTTTTGTACTGAACAGCTGTTTTTGATTGGCGATTTTTAAATGTTGATCCCATGGAGAAAGTTGTTCAGTTTGATGGTCTGAATATAAAATATGACCACACCTTTCTGGGACTCGCTGTACATACATACGTTCAATGAACAGACCAATAGACGATTATATTCATCATCGTAACACATTTTAGCTGATAAGTAACTGCCTCAAACTAATGGATAATAAAAAATATTAATTACAGCATTTTAATGCTATCGTATTCTTACCTACTTACGGGTCTATTATTACTTAGTCAACAGTCTCACCTCTATCATCTCGCTGATTGTCTATGAACTCTAGGGATTGCATTTTAATTTACCGGTAACAAAAATAATAACCGATTTTCTAATTGAATTTTATTAAAACATGCGTGAAATGCTTCGCAAAATTAACGTTGTTGTTTTAAAATAAAAACGTTTCAAACTTTGAAATACATAGTTATCTTGAAACGCACAGTTTTTAATGTCTTTAATATCAATATTATATTATCATCTCATTGAAGCGCGTAATTTGAAACGTCAACCAACTCTCATCAAATAAATAATACCCAAAATATATTAATGATTATTCAAAATCTAATAAATGGTTCTATACAAGATTTTCGGGAATGGTAATAAAAGTAGGAATAAATGGTTTCGGCCGAATTGGCAGGGTGATATTCAGGACGTGTCTTCGAACTCCTGATATTGAGGTAAATGTCTAAAACAGATTTTCAATCTCATGATCCATTTAGTAGAAATTTTGTTGTGTGTTTCGTAAATAGTGGATTTATATTTATTATCAGCAAGAAGCCGCTCCCGGAGTTGACCTAGATTTGAAGTTAAAGGCTGAAAAGATACCGAGTTGTTTGGTAGGCGCTTCCATTCAGCCAACGTTCTGGCGTTAGGCCGACCAACATAACATTAACAGTACGGTATATTAATTAACATTCCGGAGAAATGGGTTACCACAGGGTCCACAGGTATGCACGATGGCCAATCAAGCTACATAAAACCAGTTTATGAGGATCTCTCATTGTATAGGAAATCTATACAAAGCGAGGCCAAGTTATACTCGAAATCGTGTGTAGGTACATACAATATCTTTCTGTATATGAAATAAGTAAAACATGTAATGATTTAAGTACTATTGTTTATTTTGCTCTCTTGTCAAAGAAAAAAATTAAAGTCAAAATCAAAATTCAGCTTGTATGTCCGTAGTCCAATTATTTATTGTGTAGGGTAGGAAAGTACGTGTACCTAACCTACCTACTTACTTGGAGTGAGTTATGTGCATAACTCAATATGGAAGAAATAGTTTTCCACACTCCGACTAGTGACCCCCAAACGACATTACCTGTTCTAATGCACTCTGCGTTGATTACAACAGCTATCTGCGATTAACGACCCTGCGATTGACATCGAGTACATCTGCTACTTAATTAAGTTCGACTCCACACATGGCAAATTTCAAGGGAACATCACACACACACAGAATACAATTAATATCGATGGTAAATTGTCTCTTTATTCTTGTAAAATAATTATGTATTAAAATTTGTAGATAGATACTAGCCCTTGCCCACGGGTTCCTCTGCGTAGGGGCCGAAAATGAATTAACAATTTTGTTAAACTAACTACAGGCACTACAGCCGTTGAATCGTGAAAAGGTACTGTATTAATTAGATAGAGTTAATTTCACATTTATAATATTAGTATGCATGCAATGGAGACTTCAGGCTATTTAGATGGGGCATCGATTTTGGCGGCAAATGTCTCCAGTCATCGGTTCTTCGTGTGGCAAGCAGAACTTCCTATCGAGCTGTCAGCATCAGTAGTGGTGACGCTATACTTGGTGAATTTCGTGAGATAACAGGCTTGAAATTGGAGCTATCGGCATCAGGGTTGCTGCGTCATCATTATACAGTTTTTAAAAGTCATGATCTAATGCCCCCCTGATAGTCACAAGAGGCGATAATACCCATTAATGAGTTAATCAGGTGATATTCACCCAATGACCCAGTGTCCCTTCAAAGTCAATTGATTTATATAAGCACGTACATTACCCGATAGGCCCTGTCATATGGCGTTGATCTGTACGATATTTTGCATTATAATTTTGGGATGACAAGGCAGTTTCATACTGCTACGCCTACAGCCTGCCTATGTTTTTCGCGCGTATCTTGTATGTTTGTATGTATCTTCCAAACGGCTGGATGGATTTCGACCAGGTATCGTTATATTCGTCTTAAAAACCCAAGTGTCCATTAGATGGGTGTTTGGAAAAAAAAAACAAAATGGTGGATTTTTGGCGCGTAATTGTAAGTTGTTAATATTTTTTTTTCAACCAAACCTATCCAGTAGGGTATCAAAATGAAGGAAATTAAAAGGAGGTTACAAATACAGAAATATATATAGGTACATAATTTTTAGTCGGGTTTTTTGATACTTTTAATTAAATGTTACTTGTTTATATTTATGAACATTGGGTTATTGCCTTGTGATCCTATATTGTATAGGACATAAAGACATAAACTATAACAGATCCGTAATATCTTTCGTAGGTACTTAAATTGTTTTTAAACTCTTATCGTAATTATGTTTTTGTTGTAACAAGACAACGCCTACTTTTTTAACCTATGAATGACTTTTCTGTTACCTACTAATAAGATAGGGGAAGATCACAGAGTTTAATTTGAGCATGGGCGTGGTGCCTTATCGCTATGATGTGATGATACTGATGATAACAATGTGACCTTACGTCTTCTTGCATCAAGTATTACCTACAGATACCACTAGTGGCCGAAGTAGGTTTGTAATCCGTAATAGGTATTACAGACAGGCCTATCAGGTACTTTATACTTGCACAGTTATTTCGCCCAATTTAAGACATTTGAGCCACTTTGAGTTGGCACAAGAATAGACTGGCTCTTCTTCTAAAAAGTGACTCAATAGAATTTTAGCATATTAAGTAGATACTTGCAACTTATTTACAAACACAGACCTTTAAAATGCTGAACATATCTATGATACTCAATTTTTTAACAACTAAAGGCTGGTTCGAGGAGGCACGAGAAAAGAGCACATGGAAGGAATTGGGGGAGGCCTTTGCCCAGCTTGGGACAGTACAGGCTACTAAAAAAAAAGTCTCAAAAAGCTGAAAGTACAGACGCCAGCACGTCAAGCTACTACAATCTGTCAAATTTCTTGAATAGATTTTCAACTTTATCGCTAAAACATTAGGTTCAAGGTTGATTGGGAAAATTTGACAGTTTCGGGTAGCTTGATGTGCTGGCGTCTGTAGTACATTAATATAGGCTCGTAGTACAAGAGCTAGGCTAAAACTAACATTAAATTTTTCTTCTTGCCATTCAGGTCGGCTAATCAAAGTATTTCGCGAAAAGCTGCCTCACGCAGTTCCGTGGCAGGTTGCAGGCGTGCAGTACGTCGTCGAGGCCTCTGGAATGTTCACGAGTCTGGAAAAGTCTATGGTTGGTTGTGTATTCTTACTTCTTCATGCTTTAAACCTATACAAGGTGTAACATAATAAACGCAAGACCTCCCGTGTGGTCTCTCGCACCATGAAACTAAACATCTTTTGTTCTACGAGTTCTTGAAATTCGCAAAAAAAAAAAAAACTTTCTATAGGAACGGACGCAATCAGCTGATCCACATGTATGGTAAAACTAAAAAAAAGTTATGAATTTCCAAAATTCATAGAACAAAAGTTGTTCAGTTTCATGGTCTGAGACACCACACGAGAGGTCTTGCGTTTATTATGTTACACGTTGTATAAATACACTTTGTTTCCTAAAAACTTGGGACCTAGATCCTCTTTGGCAAATTGGCCTTGGGGATCAATAACATGTTTCTTGTTTGAAAAAAAACCTGCTTTTTTTTGCCTGGTCACCGGTACACAGTATCTAGAAAATTCTATATTGTATACCGGTGACCAGGCCCAGAACCGGTCGATATGATTACGCTCGGAGAGGCCTACGTCCAGCAGAGGCCATATTTCTGCTGAAATGATGATGAACCGGATCCTGTGTACCTAAGTCTTGCCGTCCGGCTTGAGTAATTTTACCTTCTAAAGTGTGTTTTTTGTTAGCCTACCATGTACCAACAGGGGGAACACATTTTCAAATAATTTCTAAAAAGATACAGGGTGTAAACAGACCCTTCACATAGCCTTCAACCAAGCATTCTGTACATCAAACTACGTAACTTTACGAAAAAATTATTGCTGGTAATCGACTTTTTTTTTTGGGGTGAAAAAATCACGTTTTACGGTAGGACTCGATGGAAAGCACTCAAAGTATTGTGCTGATGGATGGATTGAATCGTACGGGGATCGTGGAGGTGTGTAAAGTAAAAATCTTACATTAAAAACATGTATTTAAAAATTAAACTTGTGAAAAAGTTGGAACTTTGACCCCCAATATCTCCGTAACTAGAATGTTCCCAGGTATGGTCTAGAACAAAAATCGCAAAGACGGGGAGAACAAGTGCCTTTCGAATATGTTAAGGGTCTATTTACACCCTTTATGATTATTTTCCACCACCATACCAGGGTCACTTGGCAAGAGATGGTGTAAAACGAGTGATAGTCACAGCACCAAGTGTGGACGTCCCCATGATCATTCTGGGCGTCAATGAAGATAAACTGAATGCAGGTAATTTATTAGTCACTTCATTATAGATGCGGGTGAATGATGTGCATGCAATTGAATGGGTCAAGTAAGCGTCCTAATTATCATAATTCTCCTGCCCTTATTCTAATTTATTTGGGGTTGGCGCAGCATGTCTTCTTCTTCCATACTTCTCATATAATTACTTGTCATCTCATCAAACACCTCCTTTCTTGCCATATCATCCTTCACACAGTCCATCCATCATTTCTTTGGTCTTCTTCTACTCTTATAACCATCCAAATTAATACTCAAAACTTTCCTCACGACATTTGCCTCATTCCTTCGCATCATGCCCACCCCAAGCCAACCGAAGCGTCCTAATTATACCTACTGGAGAAAATTATGCAGTGGATTGGTTGGAATTGATACGAAAAATGGCAAATCCGCGAATCTACCATATATACGTAAAGTCCGCGAATCTACCATACGTAAAGTCCGCGTATCTGCACTACGAGTAGGTTTACAGGGGAAGGTTATAAGTTAATATTTTTTTTATTTCAACGATTTTCGACCTCATTTTTACATGAATTGTAAGTGTGTTCTATGTATTTGTTAACAGTAGAAATCTAAAGTCATTAATTTAGTCGCTACGAAAATGCGGATGCTGATGGATTTGCATCCCCGACAATATAGCGACTTTGATTTAATATTCCATTGTTCTCTGAGTGAGTTCACAAAAAAATGCATTGTTTGTGAACAAAACTTAATATTGTTATTGTGTACACTATCGCATTAAGTAACCCTGTAATGATAGTCGTAAGATGGAGAAAATAAATAGACTTGTTTCAAAAATGCCACCCAACTTCTGACGCGTCATGGTAATGCAGATGTGCTAAGGCGGCGGTAAAACCTTGCTATCATCACGGGGGCAACATTTTTTTTTTGTCAACTTATAATGTTTTGGCCTCTAAAAAGCAACAATGGAAATGTAATAAATAATAGCAAACACTTAGAAACATGTACAAACATATCCAAACACAACTCAGGGTCGCGGGTTCAATTACCGCATCAGGACAAATATTTTGACCTACAGATACGAAGCGGGCTATCGTTCGGTTCAGCACGGGTGAACGTAGCGAGGTCTCTTACACAGATTAGCTTCGATAGTTCGATATCACATAAGAAAGAAAATAAATAAGAAATTTTCATAATAAAAATAATGACTGTGTCGTTGGTGGTGGCCAGCGCGACTGCTGAGCTTGGGGTCCGGTCGGTCAAGGTGCTATTAGGTTTTCCATCAGGCATTTCTCAGTAGCAGCCACGGAGTCTGAATTTGTGCCTGGCTGATGGCAATAGGCTCGCCTGGGACTTAAAACAAAACTGGCGAAATGTGGGTGCACGTCTGCCTAACCCTTCGGGGATTACAGGCGTGATGTTATGTTATGTAAAAAGGCAGGTCTGTTGGTTACAATTCTACTCCCCTTATCAGTAAGTAATCTAAGTAGGTACTCTAGTATACTACAATTTTATGTTATTGTTATTAGTTACGATACTCCCACTTTTCATCCACCAGAACAGGAATGCACTCCATCTTAGTTCAGCCTAAAAATAACGCTGAACTACTCACTAAAATTCTTGCTACTAAACTATCCACATTTCAGAACAAAAGGTCCTATCATGTGGATCAAGCACGCTATACTGCCTCGCGCCCATCGTGAAGGTTCTAGAAGAAAACTTCGGCGTGAGTGAGGGGTTCATCACTAGCATACACGCCATGACCCCCTCGCTGAAGCCTCTGGACGGACTGTGCTTGAGGGGAACGGTAACGTATAGTCACTTAATACTTTTCTTGAGTCTTTTTGAAACACTCATGAATGTTCTTGATTTGGAGTAAAATTTATCGGATTACTGCATTGGCCTAGTGAGCGCAAACGCGACTGCTGAGAATGAGGTCCTGGGTTCGATTCCCGGGTCGGGCAAAATGTTATTGGGTTCTTCCATCAGGGTTTTCTCCGGAACAGCCACGGATTCAGGATTTGTGCTCGGTTGATGGCAATACTAAAGAACAGAATATTCGATTTGTTAAAGACATGAAGACTGCAATCTATGTAGCCGAAATGTCGCGAAGGTCATGACATTTGAGTACTCCTACAAATCAACTTCACAAATATGTCATAATACTCAAACAAAAAAATAAATAAACTCCCAAAAAAATATAAAGTTACGTAAAAACCGACACAAATATAAGAAAATGTGTTTTCTTAGTCATTAAAATGACAGAAAGCTTCGCCCATTACATTTTGGGACCATTTTTCTATTACGTGTTGGTAGGGTGTTGCTTGGCTCTACTTTACATACGAATCATCTACTGGAGCTCCCCAGGTAAGGTAGGCGTAAATATCATGAATAAATAGGTGATGACAGAAGAAATTGGGAGGTAGACCCAACAGTGGCGAAGGGTCCATACAACCCGATTCCTACCGGCTTCCCTTCGAAAAATGGCACAGTCAGTATTCTATAGACAAATAATATAGTCATATTAAAGATATGTACTCTGGCTTACCTCTTACAAAAATTGACCCTTCGCTACTGCAATGTCCAATTTTCAGCCAGAACAAAGACTTTGACAAATATAATTAACTTCCTGCACTTCACCTTTCGACGAGTCTAGCAGTGGCGAAGGTCCATACAACTCGATTCCTACCGGATTCCCTTTGAAAAATGGCACAGTCAGTATTCTATAGACAAATAATATAATCACATTAAAGATATGTACTCCGGCTTGCTTCTTATAAAAATTGACCCTTCGCTACTGGAGTCTAGTATTGTATTTATAGAACGCGAGAGCTCTTCTAATAGAGATAAGGAATCATCTTAGTTCTCCACACTTGCAATAAAGAAACAATCATAAATCTACTATTATCATAAATATGATAAAATTAGCTGTTACCCGCGACTTCGTTCGCGTGGAAATTATGATGAGAATGTGTGAGAAAAAAAACGTAGCCTATGTGCTATTCCAGACTATAATCTATACATGTGCCAAATTTCATCCAGATCCGTTCAGACGTTCTGGCGTGATTGAAAAACAAACTTTCATCCAAACTTTCGCTTTTTAACGTAGTATTATTATTTTTCTATTTAAATAGAAAGTAAGATTAAAAATAGTCAGATTATGCCTGTTTTGTGTCCCCAGGCGTTAAGAATCTTCGGGATACCAACCGAAATTGTGATTCAAGGTTACACGACCATTTTGACCATACAGGGGCATTTATAAACCGTAGCATAATCCGTCTACACGTACGTCTCCGTTGCTGGGACACAGGCTCTGGAAGAAGGGAACTTATTCAGATCATTTGAGTGTAAAAAAGTTCTAACCAGTTGGATAAAGTCACTGAATTACACAGACACTGAGGCATTATTACAACACACGAAATGAAACACACATACACACGCAAACACACACACATGCACACACCCTCACACTAACACATTCACACACTCACACATATACATACACAAGCATGCTGTTAAATCTAAGTTTTTTATTTATTGTATATTGATGTAGAAGAGCGGAGTGTCCTAATACAGGCATTACTTGCTTAAAAGGAGGCTCCAATCACCAACTTATGTAAAACTTTTTTTGATTCAGAAATAAAGATTTGTATTTGTATTTGTATCATAATTACTATTCTCCCTTCACCAGCATTGGCGCGACCACAGGAGTATCCATCAGAATATAATCCCAGCGACTACTGGGTCGTGCAGAGCTCTAGCCAAGATCATTCCGACAGTTAAAGACAAGATGGCTGGGTTGGCTTTTAGAGTTCCAATTGTTAATGTCTCGGTGCTCGATATGACTGTCAGGTACGTTTGTGCAAAGTATCTTGGAGTCCATATTTTTTGTTTTAGAAGGGCCTGTAGGTGGGCTGCGGGACTGTTGGGCTGCGGGACTGTTCGAAAGAGATACCGTGGCCCTGGAACACAAAGGGCAAAGAAGGAACATGGATGGGTTTTAGTCAGTACAAGTCTGACACTCCCTTCCGCTCCGCCCAGAGTGGGGGGGTCATTTGATGACTTACCATCCGAAAAAAAAAAAAAAAGGGCCTGTAGGTTTTGGTCTCGGGTTCTGTATTGTAGATGAAGGTGGAAGCGCCAGAGTAACCCGCGAAAATCAATTTTTCTTATGTTTTTTTGCAAATTGCAGTTCAGTGTCAAGTTGTATGTTGTTTAAAATATGATTCGCGACCGTAAAAATTATGGCTTTATTTATTTAACACTTCAAGCACAAAAGTACAGAGGCGGACTTAATGCCATAGGAATTTTCTACTAGTCAACCTTTGGGTGATGTAGAGACAAGCAGTGGTAGGTGTATATCTGAAAATAATTTTAATTAATACTAAGATTAACTACAAGGATATATAAAATACTATAAATATTTGTCAAATACTATAAATATATATATATCAAAATTGAGATTAATGTAAATAAACATTTACACGAATATACTAAAATAAAAAGACAAACAATGGGGAAAACATTACCGTTGTGACGAAACTGCCAGCTTCTTCCGAATGTACTCGCGTACTTTAATTTTAAAAGATAAGCGATTGGTTGTCATTGGTTGGTTTTGTTGGCTTTACTGAGTTATAATCAAAAAAAATTGGTTTCGCGGGCTACCCTGACGCTTCCACCTTAAGATAGTGACCACATTTGTAGACCTGGAAAGGGCTTGAGCCAGAAAGAGCTACATGTAAAATTGTCCATGCAAAGTGACTAGTCCGACGCGGTGCCGATTCGAGTGGTCCGAACCGAAACAACACGAATAACGTGTTTTTTTTGTGTCTTTTATTGCATGGACTTAAAATCTTTGAAAGAAAGAAATAGTATTTATTAGAAAATTAAATAAAAACGGAAATAGTATTTATTAGAAAATTAAATAAAAACGGGGCTTAAACTCTAAAAGTTCTTTTTGACTGGCTTAAGCCGATCCGGGTCGATAATTGTAGGCTTCTTAATGATGCCAATTAGACTTAAGAGTAGAAGAATACGTTTTGACCATTAAATCCTTATCCACACAGACTAGACACCAACACAAATCTACAAAACATAATCAAGTGTGTAGAAACAGCAGGCAGAACATGTCTTCGAAATATTATAAAAATATCAAACGAAGAAGCAGTGTCCTCAGACTTTATCGGAGACAGTCACTCGTGCATCCTCGACGCCGACTCCTGTTTAGAACTCAAACCAAACTTTTACAAAATCATATGTTGGTACGAAAACGAATACTCATACGCCTGTAGAGTTGTAGATTCCATATTTTTCTCGGAAAGGCAGTTTAATACCCCAGTAAGACTTCCATGTAAGATGATACAAGGCCGCGCAAGGATTACGAAAAAGCAAGATGTGTTACAACAAACTGAGCGGATATCATCGATAGAATGTAATACTGAGGTCCCTAAATTCACCACATCAGCTCAGGACAATATGTGTATACGAAAACCACCCGTTCGTCCCGTGGTTTTAAGAAAACCGGTGTCCTCACATAGCCCTGGCCCTGGCGCTCTAGCCATTACAGAAACCGCGGGACCTCGCGACAGTAAAAAAAGAAATGAGCTATTCAAAATATGGCCTGACAATAATGATGCACAGAAAAATTCTGCAAGGCAAAACCGAAGTACGTTCTTTCACACTGGCATGACATTTGGACCAAAACAAGCAGAGAACGCTGAATGTATGAAATCTCAAGAACATTTGGAGAATGTCAAGAAAGAATTCTCTAAAATGGTAAACATAACCGAAGATTTGCTCAAGAAGTCTAATGTTGACAAATTGCAATTTGGGAGTTCGCAAAAAAGCTCTTTGTTAGGAGTTAAATTGAGTGCTAACGGAGAGTCGATAGACTCCAAAATAATCATAAAGGGGAATAACTCGCCAACAGATAATTGTATATTGGGCGGTAGTAGTGATTATAAGAGCGGGTTATCTGCCAGACCTACTGATTGCAGCAATGAAGCAGTACGATGCTGTAGCGCTGGTAACCGAAACGAAAACAATTCAGAATATAAGATAGCTCTTGCAGTGAAAAAAATTGTTATTAATAAACCATACTTAATACCGTCTCTTGAAAAAATGACATGTTTAGCTAAACAGAACTCTATTATGAATTTTGGTCTAAAGGCCTCAGTTGAAAATAAGTCGTCAGCTAAGGCACATGATTCGTTGAGGATAAATAGAAAAAATATTACGAACATGAATTTTAAGGCACACATGACTAAAAATGACAACTACTTTAAGGATAGTCTATCCAACAAACCATCAGTTCATTGTGCTATGGAGGAGCAAAAAATAAGTCCAAAAAATTCTTATACTGACGTTAAGCAGTACATGGAAGAAAAACAAATGGAATTTAAAATTAAAGAAGGTCATCCATCACCACATGTGCAATTTGAAAAACAAGCAAGTAAAATTCAAGAGCTCAACCCGCCCGAAGAAATACTCCACAAAGATCTTGAGCAATATTTACACAAAAAGGATTATAATATGCGCATCATAGACGAAGCACTACAAAAGCGAAATATAGTGTTAGTAAACAATGAGAAACCAAATAACTTAGAGTTGAACTGCAAAACCAGTAATATTAGCAGTGAACAAATGATCGCGGAAACTGAGATACGTGGCAAAACATTGAATAAACAGATTCTAGAGAAATTGAATAGAAAAGTTCCTGGACCAGTGGTGATAGTGCCGGTGGACAACTCGAGATTCGTCAACCCCGACCGAACGGCCGCTACCACCAGCAACTGGAAGTGCGCAAGAACGAAACTTGACCTCTACGACAAACTAGACAGTGCCAGCGCCACAAATTCAACTAGCTCGTTCGAAGTACATCACAGAAAATCTCAAATACTTCAAATCTGTGACCTGTCAAACTCTCTCGAGGATTTAACACGTCTGGACAAGATTTGCCGAATCATCGAGATCTCCGACGAACTATCAGATAGATTATTCTCATCTTTGGACCATACGGGGCTACACGGGAAACCATGGTCGTTCAGAGATTTGTGCGAAAGGATTCAGTTAGACGATTTCTGTAACAAAGTTTTTGGTAAAGCTAGAATTTAGTATAAATTGTCCTTTGTAAAAATTAAAACAATTACGTATTATATGAAATACATCTACTTTTATTTCAGGCACTTGTACAGTAAGTTTTTATTTCTAATGGCGTACAACAGATCATAATAGCTAATATCATACATAAAGTACCATACTATGAATTACTGAACGTATATAAAAAATATGATTTCATTATCACAGAAAAATCTTGTATTTCGTAAACGCGTAAAAAAGCATCAGGTACATTCGTAAATAAAATGACACACTCGCCTCAATATGGGCTAAAATCGCTAAACCATAAAAATAACAAAGCTTAAATCCAAAAATAAGAAGTGCTTTATACCTTAGCCGTTGTTTGTTAATTCTGTATGCCTTATTAGTTTCATATTGAGATCTATGATGGTCCTCGGGAAGATGGCGTCGTTCATGTCGACAAAGTCTGCGATGACGACGTTGACGGGCGAGCGAGACGCGCCCTTGCGGTCACGTGACGTGGGGCCCGGGGTAAACTTCGTCAGTTCGGGCAACACGTCTCTTAGCACTGGGAAGGCACATTTTTCACGTAAACTTGAAAACCACCTGGAATGTTAAAAAGTATTGTTTTATTGTTGCAATACAAAGTCTTGAGAGACCTACAGGGTGTAAACAGACCCTTCACATAGTCGTCAACCGAGCATTCTGTACATCAAACTAAGTAACTTTACGCAAAAATTATTGTTGGGAATCGACTTTTGTTTTGGGGTGAAAAATCACGTGATACGTTAGGACTCGATGGAAAGCACTCAAAGCATTGTGCTGATGGATGGATTGAATAGTACGGTGGTCGTGGAGGTGTGTAAAGTCAAAATCTTACATTAAAAACACGTATTTAAAAAAAAAATGTGAAAAAGTTGAAACTTTGACCCCCAATATTTCCGTAACTAGAAGGTTCCCAGGTATAGTCTAGAACAAAAAAATGGTCGCAAAGACGGGGAGAACAAGTGCCTTTCGGATATGTTAAGGGTCTATTTACACCCTTTATACGTACAGGCTGGAAGGTACACCGACGTGGAACCTTTCGTACCTTACATGTTATCTGTTTAGGTATTGCACTTTTGTAGGAAACAGCTGATTTTTTTTCTAATAACCGATGAAAAATTTCTATGTGGGGGGCTCAGAATTATGTACTGAATACGTGGTAACCGTTTTCGCATCGGTGTCCCTTCCACCCCGTATTATGTCCATTATAGTGCAACGTTTAATTTTGAATTTTGTAACCCCACTTTGATTACTTTAACTAAAGAGAGTTGCGACCGCCCGCTTTGTCTAAACCACCATCACCAACACCACATTACTCTCCACATAACTGTTTCTAAGCAGAAGCCATTTGTCGGCACGGTTGGCGCAGTGGCTGAGCGATTAGCTGTTGCGCTGAGTGTCGTGGTTTCGATTCCCGCACGGAACAAATATTTGTATGGCCTACAGGCTACAGGTAGTTGTTCCGGGTATGTTTGTGTTTATAGTTTAAATGTTTGTAAACGCATCCACGTTATAGGAGAAATTCCTAGTGTGGGACGAAGTTTTTGTATTAAAAGAACAAGAAAGAAAGAAAATCGCGTCGATGTTCCGATGCTGCGGGAAAGAAGGACAAATAAACAAACGCATTTTTGATTTTACAATATTAAATAGGATTCCTCACCGGAGCACAATAAAGGTGGGTGTCGGTGTGAGCACAGCCTGATGCACGAACCCCGTGCTAGGGGGCCTCTCGACGTTGCGCAGATAGTTCAGGAGCCCCGAGATGCTGTCCTGCTGCGGCCACGGCGACGGCATCATCTGCGGCGGCCAGAACTCGCCCGTCGAGCTCACCGTCTCGTTGCGGTATACTACTATTACCTGAAATGGTTTGAAATTGTTCCATTGAGTTACGATTTATGAACACACAACTGACAGAGGAAACATGTATGATGTGGGAAACATAATTATACAATATGTTAAAAAATCCTGTCCGATCCGGAGAGTATTATTAGGTATCGAGGTTAGATTGCATTTATGTAATCCTTTTTGGGTGTGCGTTCGCGCAGCGGAATGTTGTTGAATTTAAAGATTTTAATTATGCAGATAATTAGTGTATGACGTCCTATAATTGTGTATGGTAAAAAAAAATTTGTGGAGAAATTCACCAAAAACTGATTCCGCTGGGCGAACGTTGTCCTGGCGGAACTTTTTTTAATCCATAGACTTTAGAAGAAAAGAGATGTGTCCAAAAATTAGTGTGTATTTGTGTGTAATTGTTTATGTATGAATGAAATCAGTGCATGCATAAACTTCGGAGAAATTCAAGTTTCCGCTACGCGAACGTTTGGCCATTAGCTAGTTTTCATATAAAGCGCTTACATAGAGAGCTGTAGATTTTTACATACGTTGTTTTGAATTTGTTTATATTTGTTTAAAAAACAGATTTAGAAAAAGTCGTAGGGTTTAAAAGATAAAAATATAAACGTAAAATACACTTATTAGGTCTTAGTTCTTAAAGTATGCACTTTGGGGTCTAGATTTTCACGTTTACACAAACCTTGTAAGTGTCTGCAACATGTTGCCAAGTATCAATGATGTTCCGTTAGTAATTAAAAAGTTATAGGACAATTTACCATGAATAGATCACTGTTTACAAAGCAGTCGAATATCACGACGTTCTAAAGGAATTGCATGGTAAAATGTATGCCAATAATTTGTTTAATCATTCAACTATTCACATGCAAAATTTCATGTCATTAAATTCAGTAATTAAAGAAAGACAATTATAATACTGACGAAGCATCGAAAACCTACATAATCCGACTAAGTTCGGATAGCTATAAAAAAGCGGCCGTGCCATATATCTAAGAAACGTTCTTAACTTGGAAGATTAGTATTTATTAATATGGTACAGTTGCGTACACAAGCGTTAGGAAAAAATAAAACAATTGCATTTCTTGAATGAAAAATATTTTTTTAATAATAACGCCACTATCTACGATAAAAATAAATCTTCAATTAACAAGTACTTCTCTATTTAAATATCCGTGTACAAAAATATTTTTAATAACCGACCGACGAATTGATGCAAATGCAATGCGAATGAACGCATAACAAAATAAAAAATACGTGTTTACTATTTAAGTTTATCATGTCAAAATTTGCGCACTGGGTTAAAAAAAATCCTGTATATGGACTGGGGGCAAAACAAAATCAGACTCAAGTTCAACAGCAAACGAATCCGCACGGGCCGCGGCTAATGAAAACATATTGCCCTCTCTTTTCTTCAAGGATGGAAGTACCGTTTCAAGCGGGAAGCCGCCTATCGCTCGTTGCGCGCAGCACGTTGTCTATTTTTTCACACTAGAATATTTTTGATCAATTCGTAACTACAAAACTTAGACTATTTAACCAAAGGAATAGCCTTAAGCGTACCGCTTCGAACAAAATAATTCTGCATATTTTGGTGGGGTGCGGGGAAACACGCTCACATACATAAGTCACTACCTACCAGTACAACGGTATACATCAATTAAAAATCGATTCAAGAAGTGTTTTTTTTTAAGTTATTAGATTGTTTGATCCACTAAAGTTGCAAAGTGGAACTCTCGTGCATGCCTAGTCCATTGGTTAAATAGTGTAATAAGCTACAATATGATAAATATTTACCTAAACAGTAGTACTTACATGTGGTAATTATTTCATTTCCCTAAGGGGTCTATAGTTAGAATCCTGATCCGTGAAATCTTCAATAGAAATTAGCTGTATGAATATTATTTGTCTTAAATAATATATCTAGATTATATCTCAAGTCTCAAGCGCATACTTAAATAAAGTACCTACGTAATTAGTACCTACTTTCTGTCATAGTCAAATACATTAAAAAAGTAGGTGTAGAAAAATAAATGACCTATAAATTATATCGAAACAACAATTGTGTTATCACCTGTACCAATTCAATACCGGTATTATAATGTAAATTTTGGGATGTTACCTAAATATATTGCACGGCCGCTTTTTTATAGCTATCCGAACTTGGTGGGATTATGTAGGTTTTCGATGCTTCGTCAGTATTATAATTGTCTTTCTTTAATTACTGAATTTAATGACATGAAATTTTGCATGTGAATAGTTGAATGATTAAACAAATTATTGGCATACATTTTACCATGCAATTCCTTTAGAACGTCGTGATATTCGACTGCTTTGTAAACAGTGATCTATTCATGGTAAATTGTCCTATAACTTTTTAATTACTAACGGAACATCATTGATACTTGGCAACATGTTGCAGACACTTACAAGGTTTGTGTAAACGTGAAAATCTAGACCCCAAAGTGCATACTTTAAGAACTAAGACCTAATAAGTGTATTTTACGTTTATATTTTTATCTTTTAAACCCTACGACTCTTTCTAAATCTGTTTTTTAAACAAATATAAACAAATTCAAAACAACGTATGTAAAAATCTACAGCTCTCTATGTAAGCGCTTTATATGAAAACTAGCTAATGGCCAAACGTTCGCGTAGCGGAAACTTGAATTTCTCCGAAGTTTATGCATGCACTGATTTCATTCATACATAAACAATTACACACAAATACACACTAATTTTTGGACACATCTCTTTTCTTCTAAAGTCTATGGATTAAAAAAAGTTCCGCCAGGACAACGTTCGCCCAGCGAAATCAGTTTTTGGTGAATTTCTCCACAATGGCTGCATACACAAATTTTTTTTTACCATACACAATTGTAGGACGTCATACACTAATTATCTGCATAATTAAAATCTTTAAATTCAACAACATTCCGCTGCGCGAACGCACACCCTTTTTGGAGAACAAGTAAAAACAAAATACCCCGATGTAAATTAAATAAAATGTACTAAAATGAGGAAACTTGGCAACACAGGCGCGAGCGGTCACTTCTCGCTCGGGTAGTGACGTCATAAAAAAACAATTGAGGATCGAACATATTTATGCCGAAGATGGTGTTGTCACGTTTTAAAAGTTTGTTAGAATTTAGGGAACCGGTGGTAATTTGAGACAAAAATCATGTATTTTAAAATTCATTAATTTTTTAATTTCATGAATATTTTGTTTCTTATTTTATTTGGCAATTATCTTTTTTTTTTTTAAATATCATTGGTATATCTACATATATGCCTCTTTCGGATCGGACTGGTTTTTTTTAACATATTTTTATACATAACTATCTGTGCCGCACAGCTAGTTAAATTATGTTTATTCAGGAGAAGAGAGAGAGAAATAAATTAAGATTTCAACATGTTGACGTGGGTAGGTATATTTTAATTGAACATTTCAGCAGCGCGAATGAACAGTTCTGAATATAGATGAAAAAAAAATTTGGGGAAATCAGAAAAAGGAGAAAAAAGTAACACCGGTTTCTGAATCGAGATTTTGAAGTTGACAACTTGTCAAACACTAATTCCTTCAATGTAGTCCGCGTTTTGTAAAGTTTTCAAGTATTTTCAACCGCAAATTCTCCATTCAGAAATCGGGTGTCATTCAACTCAAATATTTACCCTGCTTCATTTATAAGTCATAAAAATGGGTGCAAAGCTACCTCAAGGACACCTATGCTATGGCAGTTAAACTTTTATGGGTTTCAACATGTAATGTTTAGGTAGGTAAGTGAAAACATTATAATTCACTACCTACCTAATGGTTTGGTGAAAAACAAAGAGTTCATATTACACGGTCAATTAGGCACTAAAAATATTAATTAACTGAGTATATTTAGTCCAGAGCATTATTTATTAGGCTTGGCAGCCATCAATTCATGGAGTACGTACCTTTGGTCTCATTAGCTTACTTAATTATGCCGTTGTGGTATTTTGGCACTCCTATAGTAACTTTTTCTGTTAATGGAAAATAGAAAAAAGCCTTAGTTTGTTGCCTGAATGTGGCAAAGTGTTATTGGGTTTTTCCACCAGAAATTTCTCAGTAGCATGGCGAGGTATGGGTGTACTATGGGGTATACCAGACACCTCTAACCTAACCCTTCGGTGGAGATATTATTTGGAAATAAGCTTTAATTGTTGATCTGCAGAGCTGGCCTTCTACTTTATACATTTCTTTTAGCTCTCATTTCTGTTCATTTGACTCTTCTAGCCTTACATCAACATCACTTGCCTAGCCAGTCTAACCGGATGCAGCTGAATACCAATATTTTACATGGAGCGACTGCCTTACAGACATATGCCATCTTTTACACAATCCATATGCAAGAAAAGCGCCGAGGCAATGAAGCTGGACGAGTCCCAGTAAAATGATTCAACTGTCTTGGATCTCGCAACACAAATAATCAAAAAATTGCCACAAAGTAGTTGGGAAATATCTGTGTATAACATACCTGCATGTTAAGTCTATTGAGCGAGTTGAGCGTGATGGCTTGCAGGTCTATCTGGCGTGGCACGAGTCTTGGCCCAAACAGTTCCAGCAGGTACCCTCTTAGTCTATGGTGGTCTTGACGGGTGAATTGGTAGAAATGCTGACAATCTAGGATGACCACCTGGAAATTTTGAAAAAGGAGTTCACATTTTGATGGAGAATGGAGGCTTCACAGCCATTTGGCAGCAGTTTCTGGGCTTTGATACAGTGCCAACCTTTGGCTAGATTGATCTTGATGTTCCACATATCAAGATACTTCCATACTTTACTGTTTTATGCATAACCACAATAGCTCATGAAATTTCAAAAATATTTCAGTTAATAAAAGTAGTTATGGGGCAAATTCAATATTTAAAAACAAAAAAATACTGCATACCTCTCCAGGATGTGTATCAACAAACTCCTTAACTTGAGCCAAAGCATTAGTTATTTCTTCACCATATAGTCCATGAGTGAAATAAAAGCTATTTTCTTCATCAGCCTTAGTTGCCAGTCTTAGGTCAAAGTATCTAAAAATTTACAAAATGTTTTATTATGTCGTAGAATACCTACATCCTACAGGTAAAGCTCAGAGAAATATTATTCAGTGAGAAGATTTTTAAATGTGCGATTTAAAAAAATTAAATGAAGCTATTTTAGTGTTATGGTGAAAGATAAAATAGTCAGTGCTAAATGTGCTAATTGTTACTTCAAAGATACCTAATGCCAATGAGAAGTTGGTGCCAAGTGTCACTGGCCTGCGTAATGGTCCATCGTAAAATCGTACCTCGGAATAATGGGTACAGTCGGTGGAGTATTGGTTCGGCGTCTGGTGCTACTGCACTAGACCTTGTTATGCCATATGTCATGGAGTCATGGCTTCCTGTAACATCATTTAAAATTTATGAAGACATATTTCAGGATTGGGGTACAAAAATATGTCACATCATGAATTGATGCTTCAAGATCAGGTTGAAAGATATTCGTCTTTCAGCTGGTATCTTTCTATGGTTTAATAAAGGCCCATGAAAGTGACTGTCTGGATTAACAAGTAAGAAGTGTAATATTTTATGGAGTTATTCTATTTACTATTATGTAGCACAATGTACACACAAATACCAGTTAATACTTAACACATAAGTACATGACGCTGTTATTTATTTTAGTTTGTTTATTTATGTATCATGTACATATCTTTCAGGCTTTTACATCTATTTAAATGAAAGAACAATTCATGACCTTTGACCATGCCTAACCACTTTAAATTCATAGTTCAACAAATAGATATCTGGGTCAAGGTTTTCTGTAAAACAGATTAAATTTTAAAATATCCTAAAACAAAATATTAATTTACCTGGTATAGCAAGATAGATCAAAGGCATTTCTTTGAGTGGAGAAGGGAGGTCACTCATCCAGTGTTCTAAGCGAATCTTCTGTGCTTTAGTATCTTCACCCATTATTGCAGCTAAAAAATACAAACAAAGAAAATTTTAATGATCAGTTAAACAAAAGTTATTGGAATAAAAATTTGAATAATAAACGTAATTTATTTGATATACTGACCAGTAAACACAGTTTGCGAGGAACAAAAGATTACCTACCTACCTTGAACAAAATTTAGAACCACGATTGATTTTAATTACAAAGGAATCACGTCATCCTTACACTGTACTACTTATTTATGCTTGCGGTTAACGTAGGCCCTACGGAACAATTACTGTACTTCTAAATATTTGCATTATGTGGACATTTTCAGTCATGAATTTGTGAAATAAAATTAATGTGATATCCCATGCATTTTTTATGATAGTTATTAGACGTTGCAATTTTATTGATAATCAATAGAACGGGATAACCGGGTGTCATCCTTCCTATTAAATTTGGTCGCTTAATACGTCAAAATCAAGTGACATTTGGAACAATGACACTGAATAAAAGACATTGACATTTGTGAGACGTTTTGTTACTGCTAAAGTTTAATCAATAGCTTACGTTTTGATTATTTTAATAACAGGTTTTGTTTTCTATTTCCTGATATTTTTTGTTTATTTATAATATCACTAAAACAACTAGAAATAACAAGTTTTCTGCCGGTTTTACAAAATAAATGAATAATGATTATGTCATTATCTGCCTAGCCTTTACCCAACTATGTTGGCGTCGGCTTCCAGTCTAACCGGATGCAGCTGAATACCAGTATTTTACATGGAGCAACTAGATACATAGATAAACTATTTATTTAGTGCACACAAAAGACATAGCACAACACACCGAAGCACAATTACATGATACAAATGACACGAAAAGAAAAACAAATTACAAATGAAAAACATATTTTGCGAAAGAAGCATAGTAACACTCAAATAAAATAACGAGTATACAAGGTGCGGTGTGGTCAACTGCCTATCTGACTTCCACAACCTAGTTAGTACTGGGTAATACGATAACCCTAGGTAAGACTGGTTGTCAGACTTTTGGGTCACTGACTGTGACCTTTAAGTTGTAACGACTGTCAAAGATCTACGGGACCAATGGCTCAACGTGCTTTCCGAGACACGGAGGAAACTCTGTATGTAATGGGTGGTCACTCATCTACGGACTAGCCTAGGCGAGCGCGGCTTAACATAACTTTATCTTTACTATTTTTGTCTGTGATATCGTGGCCTGGAGTTGTTTTGCGATTAATAGAAAAATCGTCCAATTGCGAGTCGGACTCGCACACAAAGAGTTCTGGAGGACCAAACAATATAACAACAATATTTTTAGGGGTCAGTTTATCCACAGGAAAAAGAGCCACACCATTTTTTTTAATTCGTAATTTCACCGCTTTTTTGTATAGCGTTCGTCGAAGCTACAAACTTCAATTGTGTGGTGCTAGTAGTCTTGGAGTACAATGGCTGTGACATACGGAAAGACAGATAGAAGGACAGGATTTCGGTTTGCCATTTGGCAACGGAACTCTAAAAAGGATAATTTATTTGGTTACAACTTTCTCTTTCAGGTAGCTTAAACTTTTGATTGCTAATATGGATGAAAAACGTGATTCCTTCAAGCGTGGGTTAGTCACTAGTGAAAGTTCCCATTAACTAATTGGATGAGGGTAGAAGATGACATTAGTGAAAGTTTTAATAAGCTCTTGGTCTCTGTTTTTTTTTACCCGACTGCGGCGAAGCCCAAAAGGAGGGTTATGTTTTTGTTAACCAGGCAGTCAAAGTTTAAGAAAACAGTTTTCGCGTAAACGTTTAAATGTGTCGCTAATTCGCTATGGCTGACAAATTGGGTATGCTGCGTTAGGTAAGAGTGAACCAATTAAATTCCTAATTAGTTTCCGTAACTCTTTACATAATCAACAATTGTTTACATACCTATTAGAAAGAAACTGAATCCAAACTTCATGTTACCACAATTAAAAACTTTGCCGCACGTAGCGGGAAATTCGCCGGTGTTCGTGTTCTTCAAAATATTTAAAAAAACAAGCACTACACCGAACAACCGTTATTAGTTCCACAAAGTTTTAGCACGTGTGTTACTTCGCACATGTAAATGTACTCTGCGAAGATTTAACTAAAATGAACTTATCATGCACTTCAATGATACAGCTCAGATGTTATTAAATGCAAAAAGTAGGGTTAGGTACTGTTGTTCTTAAACCGGTGCAGAAATCACTTTGTGGCTCTAAGCCCGATGTACACTACTTAGATTAGGTGAAAGGAAACGTTTTTTGTCTTTGGTGCTCCAATATTAGCGCCGACCTTGATTTCATTGGGTTCACCATAGAAGGCCGATTGTAGATGTAAAGAAAATGCCGGAAAAATTAAGGAATCATGTTTATAAATAATACGGTACGGTACACGTAATTTGCGAGATAACATTGTAGTTTTTCGTTGATTTTCCCAAGTTGCACCTAGTTCCAAAAGGGGCTATTTGAAATAACCGCGGAACCCTCTCAACACGGAGCTCAGTTTAGACTTGGAAGGAAAAACCACCTTTGAATAGCAAACTAGTTCACTTACCTACGCCTAGGCTGTTTAATATTATAACAAAACCTGTTTGTTTTCATATCATTTGGATTGTCATGGCAGTGCCTAAGCTTCACTAACATTATAAAGAGGAAAGATTTGTGTTTTTGTAACCAATAAACTAAAAAACTACTGGACTTATTTCGAAAATTCTAACACCATTAGAATGCCACATTAGCCCTGAGAAACATAGGCTATATTTATTAGGTACTAGCAAAAATTAGGACGGGGGGAACGAGTGGAAAATAAATGTCTACCCGTGCGAAGCCGGGAAGGGCCGCTAGTATTTTACAAAAGACTTCTTATTATACCTATATCCACCAACTCGTACTGGGCCCGTGTGGTGGATTACGGCCTACCCCCTCTCGTAGAGAGGAGGCCTTTGTACCAGCAGTGGGACAGTATGCTGATTTCGCCATATCATAACATTACTGTGATCTGTAGGAGTCCGTCGTAATTTTGGGGATCTTAATCGAAAACGACTTCTCCTTTCAGTAGTATAAAACCCTACACACTAAAGAAACGACCCGGATGTGCCCCTGATGCATGTTGCACGCAGATAATAAATTACCGATACACATTACACAATGTCGAAATAGATAATTATGTTTACTGCAAATAATCTAACAAAAATAAAGAAAATATGTATCTAAATTCAAATAAAACGGTGGAGATGCAACGTTTTCAGAGAGCTTTGTTAATTTTATATTTTGTTTTGTTTTATATTTTTCTTTATATTTTGTTTTTCATTCAACTTCCGCTAGAAAATTGGGACTTCCCAGTTTCTTAGACTTCCTCATAACAATCAAGTGGACGGAGTGCTGTTGAACAACGAAAAAGAAAATTCCTACCAAGTAGCCAAACATTTTTGACTGTGAAAGGCAAACTGCCATCGCTTCAGACATTTCAGTTCATTTTCATGATAATATTACCAGCCTTTCAGCACACAGGATTATGCCGAAAATTAGGTCATGAACTCATGACACTGAAGCAGATTTGAGCAAGCCGCACCGCATTGCAAAATCCCGCCTAAATCATTTGTATGGACCATTGCATCGCATATTGTAGGCACAGCAACGTGCCTTTTTGCATTGAAAAGCGATGCGCTGCGGCTCCATGCGGCTGTAAAATATTCTTGCCTTTAATAGAAGAAGTTCTGATTCTGCCGTAAATTGAGGTGGGCTTCATTAGCTAAATTGACTTACTTAAATAAATCTAGCTAAAGCTGCAAAAGACGTTAAACCGAAGGAGAGTACTGATCATTAGTACTGTTAATTTTTTACTTTCAAAAAGACACTCATTGCCTGCTTTCATCCCTAGCTGAATTTCAAAAAGTTTTTCGACCGAAGAATCTTTTTTAAAGCAACTGTATGAGGTACCTACTGGCCAGAACTGCCTCTTCTGCTGTGTCAGTCATTGGGTTTCTACCTGAACGGATCCCTTGGACATCGGCCATATAGAAGGCTATGCCCAAATACGTTTTGAAAAAGAAGTTAAGGACTATCACGGTTTTTAGTACAAACTTGTCGAAAGAATATGATGATGTGACTGTACTCTAATGAACGTATACTGAAGTTATTTTTCTAGATATTTTTTGGGAGCCTATCACAATGTTGTCCTATTCAACCCAAAGGTTGACTGGCAGAGAATGCCTTGTGGCATTAAGTCCGCCTATGTACCACTATTGGCCATGAAGTTTAAAATAAATAAATACTGTCTTCAACTGAATAAGTATAACTTTTAAAACAAATAACAGATTCATCTTGAAATCTTGCTTTTTCGTGTGGTTAGTGCCTAACCTGGTGTACTAGTTTTTATGCCTCCCATGGGCCTCTGACTTGGCTACATGCCGTCGAGAACTATTTCTCAGGCATGATGGTTTTCTCACGATGTTTTCCTTTACCGAAGCAAGTCAACCATCAATCAGTCAAACATCTTGAAATAATTTATGGTAACACAAGAAGTGATTATAGTCGCACAGGTTTTGATAAAGGTTTATGCATAACAGTTTTTAAGCATAAGTCTTTTGAACATAAAATTAAATACAGATATGGAAGGTACGGAGCAGGCTTAATTAAAGATAACTACTTGTATCAAGTAAATACGTGGCATCAGATTAGAAAATAAGCACGAGCGTGCCGCCATGAGAGGGCAATGGTCCGAGGCGGTAGACTGAGTAGTCTACCGCCTCGGACCATGGCCCTCTTGCCTTAAGGGTAAATTCGCCACTGCATATATTTATAACAGTCGAATGATGTGCCCAATCTAGGGGGGGGAGGACCATCTGGATCCGCCTTTGCCTGTAGCTCTTTGCCAAACGATACCTATGTGAACAGCTATTGTTTTTTCTTACCTCAGCAGATTTTCACAAAGAGTGCCTCGGTAACTCCAGCAACACAAACACTATAACATGCAGTGCTGCATCGATCGCTTTCGTGTTAAGGTCATTTCAGTGCGAAATGCAATCAGCAAATGCAAGGCCATAGCGATTACTTGTCTGATGTGTTGCATTATTTATGGTTTCGTGTAAACAAACACTGTAAATAAATTATCATGTTGTACTCAATCGATATTGCCGGTAGTTGTAGTTCTTTGTCTGCTTTGTGGCATTTCATTCGTATACAACCCGTGTGTCCGTCGGAATTTCTCATCAGTCATCATTCTCCAGTGTTTTTTCAAAAGCCTTAGAGGGGCAGTTTCAAAAACCGATGAATATTTTTTTAAAGAGGTCTACTTGAAAATAAAACCTTCCATGTTTCTAAATTCAAAATTGACGACCTTGCGTACAACAAAACACAAACTTTCACTTTCAACTTAATTCATCCCTTGGGGAGTCCAAACCTCAAAGGGCTGAATTTGTAAAAAATATTCTTCACCTTTGTTAAACCTACATTAGGGGAATTCTTGTAGTAAAATAAAGTCATGCTTTGATATGCACAAACCTTTGATCATGGCATGATGTATTATCTCGATTCCGTTTTTTTTTAATAGTGTACACAATACAGGCAGAAGATATGAGAGTCATCGTTGTGGCTCAACAAAAGAGGTATGTCCAAATAAGATGATTACGTTTGATTACTTATAACAACCAACAATCATTGTTCGGGACGAAAATAGTAGCATCCTCTTTGTTTTATTGACCTGGCTTTAACAGTTTGTGAACTTACGTATAGTTACTAATACAACTTGCACGTCCTCAAAAAAAAGTGTCATAACACAAAAATTGCATTTTTGAGATGTACGCATAATGTCCTTGTAGTCCTTAATCCTTCTGCCGATGCTTTCCATAAAAAAACTGTCGCTTGTGCCAATCGGTGACTTATTTTTTACACATAAGGCGATTTTTTTTTCAATTATAGCGCAAGGACAATTGAAGTAGAGTGGTGTACCTAAAAAACTAAAATTTTTGAGTTATGTCAGTGTTTAGAGGACATGCGAAATATTAAAATTATTTGGAAGTTGGAACCATTGATTAGCCTTTTCATAGATATCTTTAATAGTGTTCTGCGTCTTATCTATACTTCTATACTAATATTATAAAGAAGTATTTGTTTGTAAGTTTGTATGTAGGGAGTAATCTCCGGAACTAATGATCGAATTCCAAAAATTCTTGTACTGGCAGAAAGCTACATTATTCGTGGGTTATAATTATATTAATATCATGCATAGTAGCCGAGCGAGTATATATGTTCCTTGAGCCGAGCTATCACAATTTTTACGGATGAAGTCGCTGGCAAAGCGCTATTTGATTATAAAAGGCAGGTCGTCTCTGTTTGTCCGTTCAGGAAGTGCGCTATTCCCATACTTTTCCAAAATCTATAAACCTCTATAAATCTACATTTAAATCTGCGTGTTTTTATTCAAGGATGAGATTTCCTGGCTAGATTTTATCAAAATAATGACAATAGAAGTAAATACTTACATAACAAAAAAATGGGACCACCGCGGAATAATATTCTTCCAAACAAAAAAAGAATCATCAAAATCGGTTCACAATTGGCGAAGATATAGCTGAACATACATACAAAAAAAAAAAATCAGTCGACTTGATAACCTCCTCCTTTTGGAAGTCGGTTAAAAAGCACGTTCGCTGCAGCTGCTGTTTCGACTGTACTAATAATGTTGCTATCTGATGTATCTGTAATGTAATCTGAAGCTACTTTCCCTCCATTATTTACTTTTCTCGTTTTGATATCCTCTCATTGATATTATGATAACGGGCGGTAAAGGCGATATCCTCTGATGTCATTCAAATAATTTCCGTTTGATTTTCTATAAATACGAGAAGATAAGAAAGGATTCCAGGATGACCTTTGTCTTTGTTCTATTTTATAATATCTAACATACTGATCATCATCATCTGCCTAGCCTTTTCCAAACTATATTGGGGTCTGCTTCCAGTCTAACCGGATGCAGCTGAATACCAGTATTTTACATGGAGCGACTGCCTATCTGACTTCCACAACCCAGTTAGTACTGGGTAAAACGATACCCCTTGGTAAGACTGGTTTTCAGACTTTTTGGGCCACTGACTACCTAACGACTGTCAAAGATCTACAAATGACAGCCGGGACCAACGGCTTAACGTGCTTTCCGAGGCACGGAGAAAACTCGGTATGTAATGGGCGGTCACCCATCCACAGACCAACCAAGGCAAGCACGGCTTAACCTAAAGATCGACCCGAGCGGCTGTTATTATTTAGCCACGAGCTCCTAACATACTGATATGGAGTGTTAAAAGTTTTTCTGGGTGTCTTTTGATTCAGAATTTACAAATATTGGAATTAAACGTAGATAAAGTAACCTAAATGGTTTTCTAAGAAAACTGTGTAGTGCTCGGAAACTAATTTATACGTAGATGGTTATCTTGGTAGATAGTTTTTATTTTTTTATTTGACAAATGTGTGCTAAAATAATAATCATGTGTTATATAATATGTTGAAGATTGTTCCTTCGACATATTATTCCCGATTTAGTCCTGGGTTCGGTTCCCAGTAGTAAGTACCTAGGCATTGTCTTTGATTTTTTAACCGACTTTAAGGAGGAGGTTATGTATTACACTAGAACCTTTTTTTAAAGTAGGCATTTCTTAGTAGCAGCCTACAGTTTGAAACTTGGCGGTGTGATACCTTCGTGTTTCGAAAAGCACCTGTTCTCTCTCCGGTCGTGTTCCTGTCCGACCAGACTATGACAGCAAGAGTACCTGCAGCTGTGTGTGTAGTTTAATACATCTCTCGTCTATGGCTATAACGTCTCCGCAGCCGCCAATACGGCAATCCCATAAGGCAAGCAGACTGATCAGAAACCCTAACATCATGAAGAGTAGTAGGTTATAAGGACAAGCCAAGCTTGTAGGCTTGTTTGAAAGTACCGTCACTAGTCTCCGCTAAGATTGGTCAAAGTTCGGTCCAGAGGAGTATTATCATATGTAAGTAGGTGGTATTTATAGGAGTCTGTGCGAGAAAATAACCTCCACAAGCAGGTAGATATGTCTTTGTACGTGCTCAGGGCAGTCAACCTGATTACCACCTTGCTTAATAATTTTACTACATCCACGTTGTAAATTATTCCGAGAGTACAAGTGTGAGAAGGCGGATGCTACAGTGATGCGGTCAGTAACAATTACTTGTCTGCTTTTTGGGGTGGAGCTAGAGGGGAGTCTAAAAGTAGATAGTTGATTGTTCTGTCACGAAGATACAAGTAGGTAGACACTCTGACGATGTACAGTTTATGTACAATTGTATGTGACCATTGAGATCACAAATTGCTCAGATAGACACAATGCCCTCCTTCCCCTCCACACTACTAAGCCGCACTACTGGTAGTGTCGTGGGTATTTTTTTTCCCTTCTGCACTACTGGTCCCGTGGTATCGTAGGTATTTGTAAAATACATATATATTCGTTCCCTATTACACTACCTTATTTATTTTCGCAACTATGTAGATACAGGTTCCTATGAGTTTATCTAACATAGATCCAAAGTATTTATATAAAACCTTTTCAGTTAATTTTGCGGCTTAGTAGTGTGGAGGGGAAGGAGGGGACACAATGTATGCTATAGTTGGTTGACGTTATACTTTTTGAAACACCTGAGTTCGGTGTTCGTAAACCAGTTTATTTTATGGCTTGCTTCAAATTCTAGTAAATATAAGTATACTGGGTGGAAGGGACACCGACGCACAAGCGGTTATTTGTCACGTATTTATTAAACCATTCTGAACCCGGACATAGCAATGTTTAACTGGTAATTTAAAAAATAACCTCTTTTCCTACAAAAGTGCAATACCTACACGGTCAAAATGCATGAAACAGCTGTATTTTGAATGATGTACTGAGTACCTACGTGATAACCGTTTTTACGTCGATGTACCTTCTATCCTGTATTTGTGAGCCTCATCTTATGCTTAAGCTGATGACTCATATAAATGTAAACGATTAACAAGTTACGAAATAACAGCGGTCCTAGGATAGAACCCTGTGGAACGCCTGCGAACTCGCAAAAAGAGCATTTTTATTTAACTAAATATTGTTAGTAGGGTCATTCTTTGGGTAAAATTATTGAAACTTGCAGTTTAATTCAATAACTAATTGATGAGGAATATTCTGTTTTGACTTTTGAGACCAGCTGAACTTTTCCTTTAACATTTAACAAGGAAAAAGTTAACCTAAACAATTTGCACGTCGTTAAATAAATTAAAAAAATATATAGAAATATGAATTAAGTCATACTTGGTCGAAGGTAGGTACCTAGAATCGAGTCCAGTAATTAACTTTTCTAGATAACTTGTGTTGATAATGAAATGTAAGTCAAACGGTTTTGATGATAAAATTATCATAAACACACTAAGTTTACTTAATTATGCTGACGGTAGCTTCTAGAAAGGTAAATAAGGCTAGACTTGTGGTTTTGTGGGACTAGGTGTGACCGGCTGTTTCCACTGACAATTGAACTGCATGACAAAGTGATGATTGAATTAAGTGAATGCTTTTTTGACTTTAGTAGTGTGGGTGCAAAATAATTGTGCTGTGACCGTAACTGTTTCATGTTAAGTCTTCCCTGTAGATAACACTCTTGTGTATACCTCAGTGCTATCAATGGTGTATATCCTGTTAACCCAACTTTTTACCAATATAATGTGTTCACTGTACAGCCAGAAAAGAACAGCATGCCAAAACACTCCCTCCCACACCCCGCCGCGCGGCCGAACGTGGCCGAACGAGAATCGATGTCACACGAAGCGAAGCCAGTCCGCTTGCAGTCCCGCTGACGGCTCCCTTCCATACATAATAATCTTGCTTCGCTTTCGCCACGCTGCGACCCGACGCCAGTCAACAGTCCACGTTATCACTGTGCGGCTACGTAAACACTTATTGTGCATCAAATTGACAAAACCAACAATATTTACCAGCTCAAAACCGCTTTTAGCCAAGTTACAATGAGCAAATTAAGATCCGGAGTGAAATAGAGACGGGACGAGGCAACGCCATCGACGACGTTTTATTTTGGAACGCTGGACTAAAGACGCGAAACTGTATAATTACTGTGTTACATTTCCTGTGCGATGTTGGGGGAGAGTTTTGGTTAAAAAGTTGACATTAGACGTTTACTGGGACTTATTGCGAATGTGTATTGAAACGTTCATCGCTATCCACGGGCGCACTGCTATGCGCCACGATTTGGTGCATTTTATAAGACACACATCCTCTGATCACTACTGCGAAGGAAGAATTTAGTCATCGAAGCAGGTAAGAAAATCAATTTGTATTTTTGTTTTATGTAATAGTGCTTATTAGTGAGCCGCTCTTTCTAGAAATTGTCGGTGTGCGAAATGATGTTGAATTACCATAACACATTTGATGAAACTTGTGAATGTCAGCTGTAATAGTATGTTCATAACGCAGGTAGCGATAGCAATCACAAATGAAAAAATCCATTTGCGTTAAAGTGCAGACCAATGTGCACTTATATAGAAACTGAGTTGTTCGTAGAAAACTATTCCATTGAAGTGTAGAATTGACATAAGTGTTCTTAATTGTATGGAAGTGGAATCTTATTTATTAATAACTTAGGATAATGGTTGTTTAATGGTCTGGCCGGACAACGTTAAACACATAGATTATGCTGATATAAACAAAGAAACAGGCTTTTATAATGCGAGCCAGAAACAAAGGAGTACCTATTAATATTCTTAACTCGTCAACCTTGTAAGTTCATGCTCTGCTTCACGTCTGAAGAAACGGTAACGTAAGCAGAAACATTAAATAAAGGAAGACTACAAAATAACTATACACAAAGAAGAGGTACCAGTCGCCTGTTTTAACATTCCGGAGGATCAACTTTTGTTATTGAAAACAGGGGGAGGCATGCAAAAACCATTATAAAAGACAAGAATGCATAACCATGGACCATTAATGAATGGCATTGTTTCTGTTAGGATAACAACCCCATAACCATGATGAATACAGTCATTAAAATACTAAACGAAAACGAACAGGAGAAGTCTCCTTACAGGATTCTACTGGTATATACAGATATACTGTACTTTTTGCACTTGTGAACAAAATGGCAATCTTATAAGTTCAACTATAACTTCGAAAACCACTTGCTACAACTGCGATAGTCCGAATACATATACAAGAGCCCTTTTACACACACAAAGGCTATTAAAACAATTGCCCATTAGGTAATACTGAAGGCATCATCTTCCTGCCCTTGTCCCATTCTAGTTGGGGTCGGCGCAACAAGTTTTTCTTCAGTTTCATCATAATAATACTAAATCATCTTTTATATAGGTATTCTTTTATAAGGATTATAATAGGCCCGCGATTGTAAAAATAACCTTATCTTCATTCTAATCCTCTTAGAATGCCTCTCTCAAAATTTTTGCCGCCAACATCACCATTTTTGCCAAAACCTGCATTACTGGCCATAGACCCGCTACAAGTACAGTTCCCTAGACCAGGTTGGCCGCAGCAAGGAAAACCTGCTCAGGTGGAGATTCATTGATGACTCTGCCCTGGAGTCTAAATATGATGCCGTCCGACAAACGATGGGGCACTTAATATCGTGTTCTGCTTGTCCAGTTGGTTTGTTCATGACATGAACTGTTATACGCTACTGAGGGCGCCCAACTCATGGCTCAGTTCTGGGCCGACACAATTTAGATTGCCACTGATACACTAAGAAGAAGAGGTATGAACAAATCGCAAGCTATCGCGGCTCTCGCCGGGAAGAAGGTAGCAGAGATAAGCTTTAAAATTTACGTGTTATCTGTAAACATCCCAGAAAAAATCAGGTCAGCATGTGTCGGCTCGGCATTAAAATTGAGCAATAGAGGAGAAATAGTTTTACTATTGAGGTGTTCTCGAGTATTGCGCACGATTTCCCCTACAGACGACCTAGGCCGTTAGAAGAGTATTTATAAAAAACAAGACAGAATGGTTAAAATATAACATTTACGTGTCCACAGAAAGTGTTTGCGAAATATTTGTGGCTATTTTGCTCAGGGATCTTGCAACTACACCCAATGCAAGAGCTAGGGAAGATCCTGGAAACTTTAATTGGATAACAGACTCAATATTTGCTTAATAGAGACTGTAAATAGGAAAATATGAATGATTGCGACTGGGTAATTTGGAACAATGCATCCTGAATCATTTTATAAATGGACCGATGTGTACCTATAGGGAAAATGAATAGGTACTTGTTTGGTCAATATTTACCTACTTTATTCACGCGTACTGTGTGTACGTGACATTTTCACATAAAATGTAAAAAAACCTATTATATTTGTAATGACAATTTAACCGCAATGACCACAAGAATGTAAAATCCAATTTTTGCGTAAATTCACTCAATCATATCCATTTCTAATGACGCAGGGTTTAGTGGACGACTTGCCTCCTGATAGATTATCAAAGCTTATATTACCAAACGGCATTGCTGTTATTAAATAGCTCAAATGACAGTATTGTATTTCATTACAATAGTTACACAAAGTTATTTCCGGTATCTATTACGGACAAGAATGATCTACTTCCGAAAGGATCTCTCAAAAGCGTTTGATACTCTTAATCATTCGAGTATACATAGTTGCTCTAAAGTTAATTGTGACAGTTAGTAATGAAAACAAGATGTACTAAGAATCCTGATTTCATGAATCTAGGCCACTTTACCTTAACCTACTTAAATACTAAACAATAATTAGACAACTCGAAGCGCGATAAAACTTTTGCTGAATTTGTCCGTAAATTTCTTTCTTTTGAAACGTCTGCTAATATTTTATCTTTATAAACATTCTTGTTTGATTTGGTGTTAAAAATTCAAGATCCTCACGAATTAACGTAAGCGGTGAAACGAGTTGCCTCGTACAGGGGACATACTGGACATACATAATGGTTCAACTTGTGTTTCGGATAAGCAACATGTGGATAGCACACATTGAATAAGTATTTTGATGATATGGACAAAAAATTGCCATTTGAAATCGAAATATTTGGCCATTGCCCTTCATAAAAAAAATGGTAAAACTACCAACAATCATCGCCACATTAATGAATACTAGACACATGTATTATTGAAACTGGTATAATTAATCGTACGTTTACTTGATAAATAATATAATGAGGAGTGTGGAAGCTATTAAAAAGCGGATATATAGGAATGGAAAACATTGGCAGAGATGAGAGAAAGCACTCTGTCAACTGTAAACAAATACATAACATGAAGATAATGATACTATAAATGGCGGAAAATTTATTCAAGAGCAAAATGAAAAGGTTTCTGTTATTTCATCATCATCCTCAGCAATCTTATCGTTCGCAACTGCCAAACGTTTTTTTAAGTAAACCTGTTTGGTAATAAAGACAGAAAAAAAACCTACACGAGCATATGTTATTCAACTCATTCAATACATGAGGGTCTTTCTGATACTGCCTCCAAAGACCAACAGTATAAACAGCTTTTTAGATAACATTAAACAACCGTAAACCACCACAATTGAAGCTTATTAGAGGAATGCGGTTGATAATAATTAACACTATCTATTGAAACAACTTGAGAACTATCTTTAGATAAATGAAAAGGTTCTTCAATTTTTCCTGTCCGATATTGTCTTTGTAGCATTGCCTTACTTTTCTGAAAATTATTATTGCAAACTTCCAAAATGATCGTCTTCCTGACCCCATTCTCTTTTTGTTCCAGATCGCTATTGATGGCGTTACTCAGCATCCAGGGCGATTGGTATTTGTATTTTTGGTTAATATACTGCAAAATCTATTCAGCTATTATTTGGTTGTTCAGCAATCACTGCCGCGGAGCTGATAAGGTTCGCTCAGTGATAACGAGTGGAGTAAGCGGACAGTCGCCTGCAGGCCTTCATAGAGTTCGCACGCGTCGCCGAAGAGCGCCTCAGCAGCACCGCGTTAAACACATCGTTGCTTTAGCAAGGAGACCGTCTCTAAGAAGGATCGTGATGGCACCAGGAGCTAGCACCGCCCACACCATGATGGAGGACAAAGAGAAGATCCTCCACGGAGCTTTGGCAACCGGTGAGTTCATTGTTTTTAACGTTTTTGGATACGTGTACAACCGCTTTTGTAAAGGACTCTTTTGTTTTGTGCTCATGATTTCTGGCGCCGTCATGTAACAACAAGGTGGTCGGTCAACCGAGTTATTGTTCAGTCACGAAGTTGTTTACCAATGCTTTCTAAAGCCATGAACACGCCTCCGCCCAGTTTCAGAGCTAGGTGCACTGTTATTGACATATATTTGAGTTATATTCTTGATTTGGCGTCAAAATTTTCAGCAGTCGGCCGGTAAAAATAGTTAGGACAAAGTTTTGCCTAATTGAAAAACATGTAGTTATTTAAAACTGCTGATTCAACATCGTTTGTATTCCACTTTTAATTTTCCATGTCGCCAGCAATAATGCAAGCAAGTACTGATTAATCAGAATGTGCAGAAATAAATTGATATGAATGTATAAAAATAGAAGTTTTATATGTAGCTTTTATGCAGTGTGAATGAATTGATCAGTCTTGTCGAGTAACCTGATTGCTTCCTGCTTAGTTGTGATCGATGAGGCCAATAGCAAGAATGGAAAGCAAAAAATCAGCTATTGATATTCTGATATCACGAACAAAAAATCTGTAATACATTAGATCCTTGAACGAGCCTCCAAGCGTGTAAATAACGTTCAAAATTGCTAAAACAGGTAGTCTTCCGCCAACTTTATTCAGTAGCCTTTAAACAACAATTTAATGAATCCATAAACTTAAACCCAAATTACTTCAAGCGTGAAATTAAAGTGGTAGTTTCGTTTTGGGTTGTTTTGCTTTTTTTCTGCAAAATTCCGAGTTTCCAAATAGGACGATCTATAGCCCTATGTTTGAATATAGGAATGAAATTCATGATACAAAAGTCTTTATTAAAGGCAACAATAGGTACTGTGCATTCGCACCAATTGTTATAAGAATTTTCCACATTCACCTATGCATTGCTTTTTCGAATTCAGAACTCATAGCGAATCCCACAAACAACCGCATTGTTTGACTTGTTACCTCATTACCTGCCAGTACTAAATCTTATCCAAACCATTGTTAGCATCTTGGCATCAAATCTTAAGGCCTTCTTACTCATTTCTGAGAGTCCCTGCATGACTTCATGGCAATTGCCCGAAGAACTGCAGATCTTGATGGCAACGCGCCAGTAACATACGGTCTGGTCTGACAAATTTTCAGAGAAACCATTGGACGGCTATATTTATCATTTCACGTTTAGTCTGCGTGATGACGCTAAGTTAGATATATTAGATTTTTGCCATAAACACTATCTGATACGATACAGTGGACATTAGCAATCGATAGTTTCATTATACCACTCAGCGATGGTGGACTTTATCTGTGGGTACCTCTCATTTTATCTTTTTTATTATCTCGGAACATCATCCATTTGGAAATTAACAGTTTTTCATTTGGAACATCAGTCATTCGGCACTTTTTACCTTTTGAAAGTTTTGTTTGGTCGTGATTGGTTTCCTCGTTTGAATGGAAGAAGTTAAACTTACGATATTTGAGAACATGTCATGTAACTATTGGTTGTAAATTACTTTAATAAATAGTGGCAAATCATTCATTCACGACCACAACCATTGATTTCCCTACTGTACCGAACCGAAGGACCATTAGTTGAAGTTCGCGATGATATACATTGAGTTGATGATTCATACTTTTTAGTGTGGTGAACTACTATTCTAGATATTGTTACAATGATGTCAGTTACAAGGCTGGTTGACCCCGTTGGCGCAAATACAAATCCATCAGCCAAACGTCTAATGATGCCTGTTAAAAAACCGTATCACTCGTCGACATCAGACATTTTCTTAGCTCTAGGATTCTTTTTCTTTTTAGACTTTCTGAGAAGTGTCTCGAATGTGTGTCGGTTATAAAAAGTCAATGAAATGTTAAACTCGTTGCGTGGTGCAGTGTACCGGTCAATTGCCTCCGGCCATCGCTTCGTTGCCAGAGAGCACATGCAAGAAAGAACCGCATTGAACTTTGCACTTTACTAAGAATAACTCTTCACACTTTACAATATTAGACCATGCCATCTGCATTGTTAACTTTTGATATAGTCTGTCGAATCTGCTTGGCGATATTGATGTCTTACTTTTTTAAGTCACTCCGGTTTTTGATGTTACTTTTGTTATTTCCTTGTCCCTGTCTTTCAACTCAAATGCCAGCAGAAATCCGATGTTGCTTTGAAATCGTTAAGATGATCGTTTACTGACATATTTACAGCTATCCCAATTTGCTTTGATAAATCTTATTTCAATCAAATGATCCACATTTATTCTGCGAAGTCACGACTGAATATTTTGATTGCTTTTATAATGACTGGAATTGGAGGAATCACCTTTTATTATAATCATGACTAGTGACACTGTTATGATCGTATCGTGGTCGTGGCACGTGTAGGTAAAATGATTAATGTATAATTAAAGGCCAATATTCATTAAAATGATCATATCGACGGTGAGTGACGAGAATTTAAAACAACGTTACAAATCGCGGGTGTCCGACCTTTTAAAGATGGCCGGTTAAAGAAACTTATCAAATAAAACATGGGAGATAAAAAATACTGAAATAAAATTCATTGTTAAGAATTATGTTATATTTCTAAATCTATGTAGGCATCTCAATGATAAGCACCAGATTTTATTTTTAAAACATTTTTTTCTCCAATGACATTTGACATCGGAGTTAAAAACATCATTGCCACATTGACGTGTCTTTAAAAAAAAAAACAGCTAATCGCGCCATGTTGTGACGTCAAAGCCGCGCCTCCGATTAGGACCGTTGCTTTAGAAACAAACATAAAATGGCAGTAGGTAGTGGCAATAAAATTATTCATAATAATAACATTTTCGTTACAATGACGTAAGAAATAATAATTTCCGCACAAGTAATTTTATCGATAAAGCTAGTTTGGCATGGCAAATTACTTACATGCTGAAGATTTTCTTGATAAAAAATGTAAGTAAGTAAGCAAGCATAATATTACTTAGTAAGAAGTCACGTCAAATAATGAATGGAAAACAAGCAATTTTACTTTGCTTACATTGATGACATTATGATTTTATTAAAAGGAAATTAGAACTGTATTTTTCTTCTAAAGGAGTCTATATTAAAGTCTATTACAAAATAAAAATCATCAACAACTTTGATAATCAACTTCATTTGTAATGTTAGATGTAAGAGATTACCTACGTGTGTTTAATCTGCCCCCTGCAAATTTATCAGTGGGGGTGTTGCTATGTTCATTATCAAACTCCTCTACTATGTTTACAAACCTTAGCACAAAGACTTACGAAATCATTATGTTTAATAAGTTTAACTTCAACAAGATAAAGTTGTTTTTCATTCAACACATTTTATCACCTACTTATGGCAACACAAGGTGCCGCATAAATTAAATTTGCTATTTTATCATGCACTGGTATAAAATAAATATTGCTACACAAGAATTCTTTTATAAATATTGCAAAACTTCCTGGCAGTTTTTGCTTTTGTTTTAGCAAATTCGTTTTCAAGCAATTAAAATGGTGTAGTCATCGATTTAAAAACAGTACTATCTATAAATATTTCTCTATCTCATAATTGAACAATCGTTGCTTAAGATACATCGATGTTTTGAGGGCATGTTGATTAACAAAGTATTCCGTATATCTACTATACTACGTGTTACGAAACAGATCCACTGAATGGTGGGCGTGGGCCAGACATTCTGGGTAGCAACACTAGTTACTACTCAGATACTACAGCGGATGACGTTATAAATATAAAACGTTCACACTGAAGGCTCGTCCGTTTTAGCTCTATCTATTTTGAAATTTTGACAGTTGACCAGAGACACGGTTTTTTTTTTTTTAAGTTGCAATTCTATCGATTTCAATATGCAATAAAATGCAGTTCATTCATAATAAGCACGTGTGTTTTATAACAGAATTTATTAAACAACATACCTACCTAGGTATATTTTTTAATCATTTTGCTTTACAAACTTTTCCACCATTCTACAAAAGGACCATTTTTAATTCAATCAGTTATTTTCCACAATGTAATACACTTGATCATAAAGATGACAATTAAAATAAACAACTTGTAAATCACTTACAGTGTGTAAGTGCTGTTGCAGCTGTTATTTATTTGCAAATTAGTCCTTATACATATGCTGAAGGTATTCATTTTACCACATTGAAATCAATCTAATTATTATTATTGGTCTAAACATTAGGAATCTATACCCAGATTCGTATACCCAGATTCGTATACCCAGATGGCTGGCTGTTTAGACAACAACAGTTGTTAGATTTATTTAATTTCAGAAAAGCATAGATAATCATTACCATCATTAGACTTGTTTTGTTTAATTTAATGATGCATCCTACATCTAAGTTGTTATTTTCAATCTAATCTGTATGGATGTGCAAGATGGGTCAGTTCTTAGATGCGACGCGACGTCACTTGACCTGATGACTGTAAATCAATAGGAATTTTATAGCTCACGCATATAGTGCATGCTATGCACGTCACCCATTGAAACGTGCTGCATTATTACATTCACTTTATTGCGTACCATTTTTATGACTCCAACTATAAACATACAATCTAGAGAAAATACAAACAAATCCCGCAACTTTGTCTGCGTCTGCGTCTTATAGCACTCGGTAATACTATAGCATTCTATCAGCGCAAGAATTTATGAAATTGTGAGCAGTTTCGGAGTACATCCTACATCTGAACTTACAAACCTTACCTCTTTTTAACACTAGTGTAGAAAACATTAGAAATATTCACGTTTGAAAAATACGGTTAACTGTTAGACATTGGAATGCAAAGGTTATTATCTCATGGGCATCTAATGATTTAACTAGAGAAGTCTAACGTTTGTTGGAAAGAAGCCATTACAGTTTCCACTAACAATAATTTTCTGTCAACCTCGTTTTTGTGTTGAAACTACTACAAGCAAAAAAAAAAACGCAACAGGTTTTAATTTGGTCACTAACCGTAAATTGAGGCCTAATTTTGCCTAGAAAGATGTATTACTTAGATATTACTTTTCAAATTTTTATCCGTCGTACGCAAATCCGGATTACCATGGATACTGTTCACGCAACATTATTTAATAATTTAGCATTCTGTTTTATTAATTATTTTTCCTTCACTTTTTCTGAATCCAGTTTTATGAAGTGCACTTTATACTTTACTAGCGACCCGCCCCGGGTTCGCACGGGTGCAATATAATTACACACATAAATGTTCCTCTTGAATCACTCTATCTATTAAAAAAAACCGCATCAAAATCCGTTGCGTAGTTTTAAAAATCTAAGCTTAAATAGGGACAGATAGCGGGAAGCAACTTTGTTTTACACTATGTAGTGATCTACACTTAATTTAGAAATTCTAATGCCTATAGCTTCTCAGAAATCATTTTTTTATTCTATACTGCACACGATAACATCATCGAAGTATAGTATAGTCATACACACACACACACGTATACATTTCCAGCTGATAGTATCCGAACACACAAACCATCTGTCACAGAATAACATGTAAGCTTTCTGGAATTTTACCGTGTGATATACGTAATAAATAGAACTTTAATAAATATGTATATCACCTACTATCTGTCGTATATAATTTATCTTTGGAGTACTCATTCCCGTTTTATAACACGCATGTGACGGGCAACGTGACTTGTCGTATATAGGAAAACTACGCTCAATAAACGTGTTACCTTTGCTTGTTATTAATTTAAAAGTTTTCTTTTATCTACATTTCCATCAGCTGTAGCTAGGGTTTGATTCAGTCTTTCTGTATTAAAATCTTCCTTTTGTTTTAAAAAGGCTTCGACTGTTTTTATTCTTATGCCATTTTGTCGTAACTATATTGTCGTAGCTATATATTTGTTTAGTCTGTAAATGGCCTGACATCTTTCAATGTGACCGTTTCGCGCATTCCATAAATGTTGTCTCATTTGACATAGCATCACTTAACAAAAAAAAAATGACTGGACCGAACTTGGACACTTCGGAACATTTTAAACCACTTGCTTGCGTTTAGTTTGTAATAAAATTGTTTTGAGTCAACTCAACGACGCTGATGAGGTCAAACCACGCTTTATTTTAAAACTGAGACAGTTCTCACGCGACGTCATATCATCACATGTCACATTGTTAACTTCAATGGTTAATAAACAAAGTATGGAAACCGCAATTGAACTATTCATGGCCATGTGACATCAATTTCTTACATGCAAGTTTACTCACCATAAAATTCCAGACATGTATAATGCAGTTTACCTATCCTTCACACAATGAAGCAAATTGAGCGTGGTTAACAAAAGGTAACAAAGATAAAGGCTTTAACAACTCCATATTTTCCATTCATTCGCAAATATGCAGCATGGAAATTTAAAATATAGACAGAGATTTATTTGCAAAAACTTCTAGACTGGTTTCTAGACATGGCAGACTCCGGACAAATAAAGCAAAGTTATATAATAAGTAATCTGCTATCGTTTAGAGCGCTAAACCAGCGCAAAGTAATTAACTTGTAAAACAAGAATATTATGTAGTCATTCCTTTTAAGCTTAACAAACAACATTTAATTTAATCATCTTGAATTTAAGCTAAATTAAACTCACAAGGATCATCTGATCTTTAGAGTCAAAGACCTCGTGGTATGCGGTTGAAGTCAAAATTTTATGAAGGAATATAAACAATGTATGACGGCAATCCGAAGGCTGGCGAAAGGTGTATTTCCTGTTTCTCCAAAGTTGTCTTGACAAAATAGGAAAATGTCAAGCTTAACGGTGAAATTTTTGATCTGTCCCATGAAAAAATGTGACAATATTAACTTGACCACGCCAAATTGTGATCAGCCAGACAGTTTTTCAGTCACATTGACTGCGCGACATTTTACGAGTAGGAAACCCTGATGGGTGTTTAAAAAGTAATAGATATGAGACACACCTCCATTGACATCGTTAATCTAAATATATCGTCGTCGGTCCACGCGTCGTCGGAGCTCAACCGTTTCCTTGGCGGTACAAAGTCCGTGCTCTCTGGCAGTTGCGCCTGCGCCGCTGAGTGCCGCATGCCGCGCCTGCACACGGGGCCTTGATGGCAGTTGCGAAACGAAAGTTTCTGTTATGCTTATGACACTATTTCAATCTTAGAATAGCCTCGTCTGATAGAAGAAAACAAAAATAAAATGCAGTTCAAAGCTTCGCAGGATTTTAACAAGAAATACACGTGACCTATAATTAGTTGAACTAATGCAAACATAACGCATTCCTAGTGCAGTTGTAATGAAACTGTGGAACAAATAGGAAACACAATTTGAGTTGGTAATGCGTGGAAAATCGATTGCTTATCTATCATTCTCGTTTGAAAGCAATAAGATGGAGCCTTGTAACCCGTAATGAAGCTCAAGCTGCTATTTTACAAGGCATAAGAAATATAAAATAAGAAAACAAGCAATGTTTATTGTTCAACAAATTCAAGATCACAAAAATAAAAGTGTCATTTGTATCGTTATAACCTTTAAATGCCATTAATTACATCACATTAGGTAAGGACGCTCATGTAAAGAATCACAACAAACTTCGAAATTTTATAAAAACTCTAGTCTAAAATCAGTATGATGTCATTTTTTGTTAGAGACAAAGGCAAGGTTGAAGGCGTGTCGTTCGTGCCGCAATTTTATTGGTCGATTTCTGCCATATCAACAACCATAAATGCCACTTGTACAAACCGCTCAGGTATGATGACGCAGCTATACTTATGTACATTTAGTTCTTTCAAACTGGATACTAACTTATCTTTATTCTTTTATAGCTACTCACAAATTGACAAGTCTCTAACAGATATCGGTCTTTCTGCCTGTAATCTTGCTATATCTTTTCAGGAAGATTTGTCTGTATCTCTGCCGGGTTTGCTCATGGTTGGACCTTGATCTATTCAGCCGTATCCTATCTTCTTCAGTCTTATCAATTTGTGTCAACGATTAACGTTGAGACTGAAAAACTTCAAATATTTGCCGTTCGGTTTTTGCAGCTGGGAAGGTGTTCTTAATTTTTCAGTGTTTATTTATTGCTGATGCGACTGTTCCAGTTTCAGAATATTATTCTCTTTCTTTGATGAGATCATATTTTAATCATTTTAATTCTAAGAAAAGTTCAATTAATAGATTAAAGAAAATGTTAATCCCCATATTATCATGAGAGTTGTTTACAGTTTAACTATTGCATGAGTATCCCTTTATCTTGATTCTGACCCGGACTCGCAGCTAAGGTTAATGTTATTATTTCGCTGACGAATGTCTGTCTCAGGCAATCTAATATATATTCGAGACAAGTTTAACTTTAGCATCTATTATTAGAAATTGGAACGTATTGAGAATTTAATTGGACACGCCCACGGTCCGCTGCTTGATAAGCGTTTATTGCTTCAATAATATTTGATTGTTCAATAAAGTCATTAAACATGGCTTTTATGAGTGCAAGTACACTGTTTGTATCTAAATTAGGCTTAATAAAACTATGTTTCAGACACATTCTTTTAACATTGTTCTCATTTATTTCGACGCTTTAATTGAATGTCATGTCAGCCATCGGTTGGTCCGCATAACTCCAAGACAAATCCTATTATACTCGTATATAAATTGTACTTATAAATATTTTCTCATTGTTTTAGCATCGATGCGCGCACGCCGCATCAGCCAGTTTGCGCCGCTGCTCATCGCACTGGTGGGTCTACCGGCGCGTGGCAAGAGTCAGCTCGCGCACAGACTCTCCAGGCATCTGAACTGGAACGGAGAGAGCACGAAGGGTAACTTATGCTTGTATACATTCCACATAAAACGGTTAAAACTAGGTCATTAGGTGATTTTTTTTCCGCGATTCTTTCTTCGTGCTGCTGATCCACAAAAATTAAGCACTTACCACTAATTCCTGAAATAACTCTCATTTCTAGATGGTGTGCATAAATTAGACCCATTGCAATTGGATGAATATATTCTACAGTACCGTAAACCATTTGGTCTGCCTGAAGTGTCTAACAAGACTAATAGATTCCATTAATCAACAATAGCTGGAAGGCTTGGTCTTCCCATAAATTGCTTAGACTGTAATAATTATGATTTATAACCTCTGACTGTTTACGAGTCATTAAAGAAGCAGTATGGTTTATGCTTTGACGTCAGACCAATTGACTTCTTTTATACTTTGTTGGAACTGACAACAACAGATTAACAAAGCCTAAATGGGGACTAACATTAGAGTTCCAAATTGCTTCATTGAAGTTGTCTAAAGGAATGATCACCATGAGTAGACCCGTTGTTTGGCTCAAATATCACATGATTGATGATATTGTAAATTCAATTATCCTTGCGGGGGTCAAAGTGATCTTATCTTGGCTTTCAACACACATTTACATGACTGAGTAGGTATATTTTGATTGATGCTTTTCTCGAGTTTTCGTAAAACAGCTTTCGGCTGTATCACACTTAGTCATTTTGGATTTTCCCGGTGATGAAAATTTAAAATGACTTACAAAGTAAGTTTTATCGAACATGATTGATAATACGATAAGATAGCCTTTAAAAATAAAGTGATTCGTGAATTAAATCCTTCCGGCGAATATCGTTTAGATTAGGGATTATTCATTAAAAGTGTTCTTCGTCATAATTTCAGAACTTTCTGATATATATCTTTTAGAGGTTTATTTTATTTCATTCAGTAAAACAAAACAAATTGATTGATAAATTCTTCAGAACATAGTCTAACCGCTACCTAGTAAAATTCCTATCATAACATACAATATTATTGTTGTCAGGTCAAATTACACAACCGTGTTATTTACAAAGTTGTGTCTACAAAAGGTTGTTTATATGTATCAGTTAGCGGGTATACAATAAATCACATAAGCGCAGAGTGCTTGTAGGTACACAATACTTCAACCCTGACCTAGATGGAAGCGTTGGTCTCGTCTCTTTATATCTAACACAACACTCACGGCCCCAGCTCGCGAGAATATCTAATAACTGATTAGATATTGCGGGTTTCATCTTGATAAAAAGTGGCCTAATTGAAGAACATGATGTTTGCCAATCAAGGAATGATATGGTGCAGTTTGTTTGTTGTTTCAGTTGTTCTAGATTGTTATAATAAATAAATATTATATTGTATTGTATTGCATAATATGTTACAGACGTAAACAGAATAATATAAACCTATTATGCAATATTATCACGGTCAAAATAAACAAATTAACGGTAGGTTTGAAACGACTTTTGCGAAATGCACAAGTTTTACTAGCGGGTAGACTAGCATTTACATATCTTGAAAATTTCATTCCTACTGCAACAATCGATTGACACAGCGGTGCTTTGTTTGAAAAGAATACCTCTGACTTATACTCACTTCTAAATATAGGCTCTCAGCTACTTAGAAAAGTTATTATGCAACCCTTTACATAATGCAAGCCAGGCAGTGTCCTAGGTTTATCAAACATTCAAACAGCAGTGATTGTTTAATACATTAATACTTAGCACAATGTAAATACGTAGTATCTAACACGTAATAATAACAGAAGTAATAGGGAAACGCGTACGACACCTGGTCCTTTTCACAAAGGACTAGATAATGAAAATATTTTGAAAACTACTATGTAACGACTAATGTACCATTACGTCAAACACATCTTTTTTTAACTCAATAGCACGTATCTACTAAATTCTGATAGTTCTGTTAAACTCAATATTTTTGGTCCTTCGAGTGTACTTCTATCCTGATAACTGTCGATACTTTTTGTCAGCTTTTCACAAATAAAGTATTTCAAACACATTCGGTGCATGTTTAAAACGATACCACACATCTGATAATCCTGCTAATCCTGCACCCTAAAGTGTTGGTCCTTCGAACCGGATCAACCTTCTTTTAGAGGGATTCGTTGTCAGTTTCTCACAAAAGTCTTTATTTCCAGTGTTCGACTGCAGCGAGTACCGTCGCCGCCACATGTTGTTGTATGGCAGCCATGACATTTTCCGCGCAGACAACGCCCAGGGCTCCGCGATCCGTCGCCAGAGCGCCCGCGAGGCTGTGCAGGATGCTGTACTATGGCTGAAGGACGGGAACAGTGTCGCTGTAAGTTTACTTCTTATCTTAGTTTTCACATAATCTGTTTAAAAATATGTAAACATCAAAAGTTATGCATATATTCTTATTAAGCTAAGAATCAGCACTTTTTGAACGTCAAAAATTACATTCGACAGTCCCCTAAAATTGCTGGTCCTTCACTTCTTACTACTGGTTTATCTGGGTAAAAGAAGCGGCAGAACCAACTCCTTAACAACTTACAAAACACTTTAGAGTTTACCGAAGCATACTCTGTAGTGCCTGTGATTCCAGCAGGTCTAAGCTCCCTTGAAGGTTACTGAACCAACGGTGAAAGAAAATGCTTGTGAAGTCGTTTCATTATCGTTCTTCAACAGTCTTGTGAGTAATGACGTGTATACGGACATTTGCTTACGTTAATCTAGTCTTAAACACGGAACCACTGTAAACAAGTAGTTAACTAATCCGCGATCGAACCCGGAACCCTGCTAACTGCAGCAAGGACGCTGGTGTCTCGGTAATCAAATGATTCGAAAGCATAGAAACGTGATGAATTAACGTGGACCAAGCAAAAAGGAGTACGAGTAGGAGTTCTAAAACGCCGCGTGGTAATCATAAGGCGGTGTGTCGCCGCCCTATTTTTACTTTTAAGGGTTCGAGGCGAACTTTTGATTTTGACGTGACTGTGTTTCTCTGTGTATGGCTATGTCATCTCCTAAATATAGCAAAATGGATTGATCTGTATGTAAGGATCATCTATAAAGGGTGTAAATAGACCCTTAACATATCCGAAAGGCAATTGTTCTCCCCGTCTTTGCGATCATTTTTTTGTTCTAGACCATACCTGGGAACCTTCTAGTTACGGAGATATTGGGGGTCAAATTTCCAACTTTTTCACGAGTTTTTTTTTTTAAATACAGGTTTTTAAAGTTAGATTTTTACTTTACACGCCTCCACGACCCCCGTACTTTTCAATCCAACCATCAGCACAATGCTTTGAGTGCTTTCCATAGAGTCCTACCTTAAAACGTGATTTTTCACCCCAAAAAAAAGGCGATTCTCAGCAATAATTTTTGCGTAAAGTTACTTAGTTCGATGTACAGAATGCTTGGTTGACGACTATGTGAAGGGTCTGTTTACACCCTGTATTATGTACAGTTCGTCGTAATTCTGAAGTTTCTGCATGGTAAAACTCTTGAGTTTCTGTTTAAAACGTGATGTCACTAATTGGCTTATTAGACTTGCTTGTACCTTTTGAATTGATTGTATGATTGATTTGTGTTACAAGCGTACTTATTGAGTAGGAAAGTTAGCACGTGGCACGTGCTTCTTACGTAAATAATTTTGCTACGATTGAACGTAAGACGTTCAGTATTTCTTTGAAAAATAATTACTTGTTATGAAGTACTTGGATTATTTTCTCAATTTTGCTATCGTTACTTGGGTTTCAGTACCCTAAAATAAACTATAGGCATTTATTTTATAAAAGGTTATTGAATTAGAAAAAGGAGTAAACGATAGCGTACTGATTAGACAGGGGAGAATGGATGAAAAAATGTGTTGAGCCGACCCCAAGTACCATGGGAATGGGATAAGGCCAGTAAAGGTGACGAATTAATGATGAATTGATGAGTGCTTATTGAATGTTAGTAAGCTTATACTCGTAAGTAGCTTCCTAACTTGATTACCTATACTCATCGGTACTTTAGCGAACGAAGACAATAGGCTCCTACACGTGTTACGTTATAGACACAATAAAGTCTACACACGTTCTTCAGATTTATGTCACCGCCGTAAAACATAATATATGAATACTTATACTATATCTTAGATATATAACATTTTGTATGAAATAACATAAGTTATAAATAAACAATGAATGAACTCCTCAATCTTCATCTTACGGATTAAAAAAATGATTCTGACAGGATAATATCTATTAGTCATTGTTTTTTCAGGAAAATGGCTATTTTTATCGATTCAGTTCAAAATAAACTGATTAGATATAGACACGGTGACTAAATTGTTAAGCTTACGTAAAAGAACATAATTTCAAGACCAAGAACGTTTTTTTTTGTTGATTTTTTCCTGTTCTTTGTTTACAATCAACTTTTGTTTGTATTTTAATTTCTAACGCCTATTTAGCCCTTATTTAACCTCGGGTAGGGTACTTGTTCCAATGACACCTAAGTTGCCTTCTCATGCTACAATATTTTTCATCTCTATCAATATTCAGAATTTAAGGGACATTCATCCTTATTAAAAACAAATCAGCGGTTTCAAATCAAAAGTACAATAACTACATGTATGAAACAGCAGGTTTTTTTTCGTAACCGATTAAATTATTTCACACTGGGGAATTAAGAATCATTTCCTGAATTCATGGTTGGTTGGTTGTTTGGTTGGTTGGTGATGGTTTGGTGGTTGGTTGGGTTCCTTTTTTATCGGGACAAACCCGCCACACTATTCCCAAACCACTGTAACATCTGAAAGCCAGAATCAACATTGGCGACCACCAGAAAAGCGCCCAGACAATGAAGCTCGACGAAGTCCCAAAGAGACAATTTAACTGTCTTGGAGCCCACAACGAAATTAATCAGAAAAGTATAGCGGAGGAGTAGGAAAACCATAATTTCCACTTACAGTACCTTGCGATGCACCTCACAACTTGTATTTCAACCTCTTTCAATTTATTAAGGAAGCTGACTTAAATACAGGTTGTAAACAGACCCTTCACATAGCCGTCAACCAAGCATTCTGTACATCAAACTAAGTAAAGGATGTCACCAAAATCTGCCCAAACGAAGTACCGAGGTACACTTAGTGGCATAAAATACACTAGATTACACTGAATAATATTGCATTTATATATTTATCTTATCGTTACCCGTGGACGAGAATAAAATAACTTTTAACGTAATAAAAAGCTCGCCATTTTGGGCACAATTATACTACCTTGGTCCATTACCTTAGGTACCTATTAAAAAAGAAAA